>CM057453.1:620820000-625970000 GCA_016271365.2 Neoceratodus forsteri | reverse complement strand
GTTGTTCATCCACACTTATTGGCATGTCCCTTTCCCCTTTAAATCTTGCCAGAAGTCTTCAAGCTGGCTCCTCCCACCCACCCGGGTGGTACATACCTTGGTTCCACCCCATGACGCCAGATCTTCCTTTCTGCTGGAAGATACAGGTTGCCTCCCTCGTGTGCACGCATTTCGTAGGCCCTGGTTTTCAATATTTTGGTTTTACCGAAATTAAAACTTGTCCGAGTTAGGGATCGCTCTTTTGCGTCCTCTATCATGGAAGAGAAATCTTCTGCAGGATTTCGCCGCTGTCCTTGAGGCCAGAAGATGTCGCGCACCAATCCCCATCTCACGTGCGTCTACTGCCTAGGTGTCGGGCCATGACACCTCGTCCTGCAGCTTTTGCTTGGCTTTCCATCCCAACGTTCTGGACGACTTCCTGGCACATTTAAAGTTGGGGAGACCGGAGAAAAGGAATCCTCTGGTGAAGTCCAAGGAGGCTAGGTGGGCGGTTTCCGTGGTTGCTGGTTCTGCCGAGCAGCTGGAATGCATGAAGGTGTTCAAAGAAGAAGCCGCCTGCGCTTCGGAAAATCGAAGCTTTTTCGTTGCACTCAACCTAGGCTCCACCTTTTCAGGTTCTTTCAAGGAGTTGTGCCAGTGTCTCCCGGAGAGGCCTCCGTGGGCCAGCACTCCTCCCAATCTCGTAAGAGAGACAAGGAAATGAGCATGTCTTCATCTCGGCGAAAATGCTCTTGGGACAGAGAGAGGTCTCAGTCTCAGGAGCATGCGGTCTCGACCTCGGTCGAGATCGCTTCCTCGACCGTCGGCTTCACGGACCTCCATCAGGCCAGCCGACCGAGAATGTGACTGATGAGGACGAGATTGTCCTCGACCCCATTGATCCACTGTCACCGGCCCCTGTCGACGACTCCTTGGAAAGGACTCTGGTCCTTGTTTTCCCCGATGAGGAGACCCAGCCTGCTGGTGTCCCCATCGAGGACCCGGTTCTGGATCCCCGGATATCTCTGGTCCCGCTGGTGTCTCCCGGGCGACCGAGCGGCTGTCCGATCTCGGTCGAGATCTAGAGCCCCCTCGTCCGGATGGCTGAGGAAGTGCCACAAGCACTCGAAAAAGAGGCGACACCACCAGTCATCCTCGTCCTCCTCGGATGAGGAGAGGCTGTGACGGAAACTCCGGCGCTACGAGGACCTCATGTGGCAACAGCTGATTTTGTCCAGGTACAAGCTGACTTCGACTCCTACCCTGGTCATTACTTGGCTTTCGCCTCCTAGGCCGAAGCCGACACCCTCGGAACCGAAGCCTTTGGTTCCTCCGCCCGTGGGGCTGGCCCGTCTTCCGGTTCGGCCATCGATAGTGGTGGAGCTGCCACCTAAGCAGCCTGTGGGAGGGGCTCCTTCCAAAGAGGACCGACCAGATACCGGGCTTCCCCGACTTCTCTTGGTCACGGTCACCCCGCACTGCCCTCGGTGGGTTGAGGGTGATTTGGGCAGCAGGCTGTTGTAACCTGACTCTTTGGACTCGGATGTCACTGGGCTTCATCTCTCATCCTGGGGATAAGTCGTCCATTGGCACAGGGATGGAGGAAGTTCCTCCTTCCTTCTAAGGGATCCTTCTTCTTAACTCTGATTAAACAGGGGTGCCCCTGGAACCCATCCAGAAAAAGGTGGAGTACCCTCTCACGGACATCCTGAAGAGAGGAGATACCCCGACTGAGGCCTTTACTGTGACCAAGGCCATTGTTGGTCTGGCACGCGAACTATGGCAGTGTCCTGCCTCATGTCCAGCACCGTCTGCCCACATGACCCACAAGTATGCGGTGCCCATGGGGTCCCTTGTGGGGTTCACAGAGCACCCTTCGGCCAAGAGCCTGGTCACCGCCTCTGTGTTCAGGCGTACTGGCAGTTCTGCCGACACTGACCGACCTCCCAACAAGGAGTCCAAGTATCTGGACCACTTGGGGCGGATGGTCTATGCAGCGTCCTCCTTGGGCCTTCTTCAGGCAAGTCTGGATGTCATCATGGCACACTTCTCCCATGCCCTTCTCGGGACATTGAATGAAGTCCTCCCATGTCTCCCTGTGGACCTGCAGACCACGATCAAGCAGGTCCAAGATCAGGGCCGTGCTGTTGCCAAACAGCAGCTCCAGACGGCCTTGGACATCGGGGACTTTTGTGCCCACTTGATGGCTGCCGCAGTTGCCTCTCACCGCAGGGCTTAGTTGAGGCTCTCCTCCTTACTGGCAGATACTCAGCACAAGTTAGTTGATGTGCCTTTCCTTGGGACCGACTTGTTCAGCCCAGGAGTGGTCGGTCACCTACAGCACATGGAGAAGTCCAACGCCACCTTGGATGCCACTTCTGCCAAGAGTTCTTAGGGCAAGAACCAGCAGAAGAAAAAGAAGCCCTTTCGGCACTCTTCCCCTGCGGTTCAGCAATCCTCCTTCCAGGGAGGACAACAGCAGCATCAGAACCAGCAGCAGGCTCAAGCTTGGCGCCCTTGGCCCAAGCCTGGACCCCAACAGGCCCACAGAGGAGGCTGAGGCTGGGTTCCTGGAGCTTCCTCCTCCTCCAAGCCTGCTCAGCCACCCCTATTCCCATCATGCCAGCTCTGGGTCTCCTCATGGGGGGCCGGCTCTGCCACTTCCTTTCCGTCTGGACCTCTATCACTACGGACAGGTGGGTTCTTGAAGTGGTCGGTCATGGACTGCCTCTAGAATTCAAGCAGTACCCTCCCAGCCAAGCCCATGTCCCTTGGGAAGAATGGATTTCTGCATGCACCCAGTTGGCTCTTTGAGACGACATCGCTCAGCTCCTCCTGAAGGAGGCAGTAGCTCTCATGGCAGATAAGTCTACAGACCCAGGCTTTCTCTAGGTACTTCCTGGTGCCCAAGCAGACGGGGTGCTGGTGCCCCATTCTAGATCTTCATGACCTGAATCAATATCTCAGGTCACGCACCTTTCGGATGGTCACTCTGTCCCAGATCATACCATCCTTGGAGCAAAACATGTGGTTTTGTTCACCAGATCTGCAGGATATGTTCTTTCATGTCCCAATCCATCCATCCCATCAGCGGTTCCTCCGCTTCAGGGTCGAAGGGACCCTGTACGAGTTCCGAGCCATGCCGTTCGACCTGTCATCAGCCCCTCTGGTCTTCACCAAATGCATTGTAGTGGTGGTGGCCCATCTCCGGTGTCGGGGGGGGGGGTCAGAATTTACCCCTTCCTCGACGATTGGCTCCTTGCAGGTTCCACCCAACAGGAAGTGGAGAGGTCCAGGCATCTGGTCCTCCAAACCTGCTCCCAACTTGGCCTCCTGATCAACGAGGCCAAGTCAAAACTCATGCCTTCTCAGGTGATAGGCTTCACTGGGTCAGAGCTCGACTCTTGTCAGGCCAGAGCTCGGCTTCCGGCAGACATGGCAGAGGGTCTCTCCTCCTTTGCCCAATTGTTTCTGGTTGGGCACTTGTGCCCTGCCCGGGACTTTCTGCGCCTTCTGAGCTACATGGCGGCGTGCACCTCAGTGGTCCATTGGGCCCAGTTGCACATGCGCCCCCTCCAATGGGAGCTGGCTACCCAGTGGACTCAGCACCACGGTCATTTCGACCAGCTGATCACTGTAACCCAGAAAATGTGGGACGCTCTCCAGTGGTGAACCGACCCAGAACAGTTGCAGGAATGTATTCTGTTTGTCTGCCCCTAGCCGACGGTCATCCTCACGACCGATGCCTCTCTCATGGGCGGGGGAGCTCACATGGGGGATGGCGGGGCCCATGGACTCCGGACCCCTGAGGAGTCCCAATGCCACATCAACCTATTGTAGCTTAGAGCAGTCAGACTGGCACTGTCAGCTTTCGCTCCTCAGCTCTGGGGTCAAGTGGTTCAAGTCCAGATGGACAATACCACGACCAAGTACTACTTCAACAAACAGGGCAGCACACACTCCCGTCTGCTGTGCAAGGAGACCCTCCGCATCTGGACCCTTGTAAGTCGGTTGGAGGCAGATCTTCTAGCCATCCATATGGCAGGAGCCTTGAACCAGCTGGCGGATGCGCTCAGCTGCATAGTCCAGACATCCCACAAGTGGTCTCTCCATCCAGAGGTAGCTTACAGCCTGTTCTCCCATCAGGTCAAACAGATGGTGGACCTCTTTGCCTCCAGGGAAAACACCAAGGTGAGGCTGTATCATGCCTGCCCCCCTCAGCAGAGCTCTCTGCAGGGGGATGTCTTCTCGAGGCCATGGACCCCAGGCCTTCTCTACACCTTCCCTCCATTTCCCTTGATCCACAAGGTGTTACTCAAGGTGAGGAGGGACATGGCGAAGGTGATTCTGATAGCCCCAGACTGGCCACGCCAGTTCTGGTATCTAGATCTCCTCAGCCTCGGTTGCAGGCTCCCGGAGCGGCTCTGTACACGCCCAGACCTGATATCTCTGAACCAGGGGAAGGTCTTCCATCCAGACCTTCAGTCCCTGCACCTCACAGCCTGGTACCTGAGTGGCTAGAGTTCCAGGCTTTGGGTCTTTCCGAAGATGTCTACACTGTGGTGGAGGCATCTAGAAAGGAATCGACCAAGAAATGTTATGCCTTCAAATGGAAAAGATTTTCCATTTAGTGTCAGGGTAAGGGTCTGGACCCCTTATCCTGTTCTGTGGCTAACATTCTCCACTACCTTTGATCTGTCTCCAAAGGGGGTCTACGGTCATCGACCCTTGGGGTGCACCTAGCAGCCATTTCCGCTTACCGGGCGCAGGCTGGTCAGCTGACATTGGCACAGGAGACGGTGGTTGGGTGCTTTTTCAAAGGCCTGGATCACACATCCCCTCCGGTGTATGAACCTCCACCTCTGTGGGATCTACTGCTGTTATTGGCAAAGCTCATGGGCAAGCCATTCGAACCAATGCACAAGTGTGAGCTGTCATACTTGTCGTGGAAGATGGCCTTCCTGGTGGCTGTCATGTCTGCCAGAAGGACAGGGAGCTCCAGACGCTTTCGGTGGACTCCCCTCATCTGGTCTTCCACAGGGACAAAGTTGTCCGGCGCCCCCACCCGAAATTCCTTCCGAAGGTGGTGTCAGAGTTTCTCCTTAACCAGGTGTTGACTCTGCCAGTGTACTACCCTAATTACACCTCTGAGGCCGAGTACAGGCTCCATACTTTGGACCCGAGACGTGCTCTCTCCTTTTTCAAGGAGAGGACAGTGGAAATTCATGGAGAGGTTCACCAGCTGTTTGTCACCTATGTTGAAGCTGCTTCTGGCAGGCCTGCAGCCAAACGGACCATAGCAAGATGGATTACATCATGCATAGGTCTATGCTATGAGTTGGCGGGCATGGAGCCTCCCAGAGGGATAAGAGCCCATTCTACTCGCCATGCTGCTGTATCAGTGGCTTCTTCCAGGGACATCCCTATCCAGGAAATCTGTCGGGCTGCTAGCTGGAAGTCAGCAAACACCTTCATCACCCATTACCACATCGACTTTGAGTCATGCCGGGATGCTGGTTTTGAGGCCTCAGTTCTCCAATCTCTGTTTCCCAAGTAAGTATGGGGGGGGTGCACCTTGCCTCCTTCCTCCTGGAGAACTGCTGGGAGTCTGCCAATAAGTGTGGATGAACAACATATCCACAATCGTAGAAAAACAGGTTATTCACCTGTAACAGTAGATCTTCCACGGAATGGTCTCTTGCAGGAAATCATTACTTCTGGGAGTTCCCGATAGGTGACGCTCCAGCACGGAAGTTTCTTCCAGCAGTCTCCACACCAGGGACCACCCACACGACTTCACTTCCTGGGCTGTTCCTATAAAAGTGGGTGGTCCCTGGTAAGCTCCGTTGATTTTCCCGCTGACTTCAGCTCTGATGGCATCTCTTCTACAGCAGTGGATTGAACTCATAGCCTGAGGTGCCTGGGCTTCATAAACGGCACCAGATTCCTGTACACTATAACAGTGCTACAATGGATGTTTCCCTGTTATACACGCAAGGTACTCAATCAAAGGGCTCAAAAAACTCAAATTCCTCTTCAAGAAATAAAACAGGGAAGGAAATACTTTCACCTAAAGTCCTGCCTGACCGCCTTTCAACGGTCATACCTCTGAAACATGGATCATCAAGAAAACATTCTTCGTCGACTGGCAATACGCTCCCATCAATGGCAAGCACTACTTGCATCAAAGGAACATTCCTTGTCGATGGAGCTTCATTCTGTAGCTCCCCATCTATGGGGCCACATTCACAGTCAACGACAGAGGTTCTGCTGCCTTCCCCATTGACTGGGCATGCTTCCCTGTCGACGAGAGGGCCCTACAAGACATCCTCATTGATAAGAACACCTCCCCCGTTGACAGAGCACACTCTACATGCTTTCTCGTCAATAGGGCTGCCTCCCCCGTCGACGGAACATGCTCCCTATAGTCCATCGTCGACGAGAAACCTACCACCGTCGATGGAGCATGCACTCAACTCCTCATCGTCTACAACAGCATTTCCATTGTCGATGGAGCATGCATTCAACATCTCATCATCAACGACAGCACTTCCATCGTCAGCGGAGCATGTACTCACTATCCCATAGTGGACTGCATACATCCCACTGTCGACAGAGCTTGTACTCACTTCCTCATCGTTGCCAGAGGGTATTCCACCATCAACGGAACATGCCTTTCCTTATTTGCCATCATTAAGACACATTACACTGTCAATGAGGCATGCTTTTCGTCCTCCTCCGTCGATGTGCCTGATCCCACTGTCGACGGAGCAGCCCCTGCATCACAGAACAGCACCTCTACCTGCATATAATACAACTATAGAAGATACTTATAAAAAGTTTACCATGAAATACCATGAATACTTTCAGACATGTATCAAAAGATACTTTTGGGGCTGCATCACCATAAAATAAAGAATTGTATACTACGAAACGCAGAGGCAAACCAGACTCGTTTGCTCTCATTCAGCATACTCACATACCAGTCTGTGGGGGGGGGGGAGCACTGGGTCACTGTACCGAAAGGCACAAATTGATCCCCAACACCATGTACACAGGACTCGGAACCAGCTTATATGGCATTTCCATCCTTACAAGTTCTAAATATTGAAGAAATAACAGAGTGAAGATTCTATGGTTTTTTTGACCATACACACACTCAGAGACATAACCTCAATCATAGACTGTGTCTCCGCCTCCATCAAGACAGGCAAGCATAGAGCCAGAATACTCACCAGTCTTGCCTTTTCATAAATATTCAGAAGAATATTTTTAGATTACCATATAAATTCAAAACATCAAAAATGATGATGATTCTCTTAATACAAGAGACTGTGTTCCCTTATGATGTCCCATCTTACTGGGACGAAGGGCTACTACAACCACTAAGTTCATTTCTCCACCGGATGAAAATATGGGGAAGAAGGTGTTTACCCTAAACACTCTAAATATCAAAATACTTTAATTATAGGGGACATATGCTGAAATACCAGCATCAGGTAAGTACCTCTGCTGGAGTCTTTATGAATAGACTACATCTTTCCCCCTGAAAAAGAACATTTCCCTTTCTTGGCATTTAGTAAGATCAGCATCCGACATTGCCGATGCTTCAGCTAGAGCCTCTGTAATTGGTGGTATTATACACCGTCAGGCATGGCTCCAACTCTCAGGGCTAGCACCTGATATTTAACAAAAAGTGGCTAATAAACCCCTTTTCTGACAACCATCTTTTTGGCCCGGGGCTCAACCAATACTGGATACCCAACAAGCCTCAGGCAGACAACTAAATACAGTACAATACATGTACTACAAACCGCACCCTCAATATAATTATTCATATGAAACGACATAATTGTATCCAAAGAGAATCCTCTAAGGGCAAAGAACAAGTGCCAAAAAAGAGGCCTTTTCCAGAAGGCTGTATACATCTAGCCACTTTTTCTGAGGTATCACTGTTACAGACCATCACGGCCATTCCATCAGGATGCCTCTCGACCTGTTGTGCGCTGGACTCCATGTCCCTCTCACGAACAGGTCCCCCTACTGCTACTCACATGCTGAAATGCAATCAATATATCCTGATATGGATTATATTATTATTTCAACCTTCTACTGCTATAAGCAGCTTTCACTTGATCATGAACGAAGATCACATGGGGTGAGTGTATATATATATATATATATATATATATATATATATATATAGATATAGATATAGATTATAAGTCTTAAACAACTCTGCATGTTTTTTTCCTGGTCAAAAAACAAACAAAAAAAAACAACAATGTATATACATAAGTGTTTAAAGCATCTGAAGAATGAGATCCACTGCCTTATGATTTCAGTTACATTCCTTATTTAAGCTTCTGTTTTCAAAACTGTGCTTATAATGGACTCACCATATTAACATTTTAGAATTACACCTAAGAAGGTTGCAGGCCCTGACATACCTGGGACCCCTTTGTAAGTAAGATTACTAATGCAAGGGATGGATATGTCAGCATTACTCTATTACTTCACATGTTGCTCAAAACCAAATGCAAAACTGACTGACTATAGCTACTGATTCTAAAATCACTGACTTCCTTTATGTCACAGATACATTGTTTCATTTCGCAACATGATCTGCTACTTCTGTATCCTGTTTAGACCTAATGGATACAGACAAAACAGAGCATGGTAAATGCATAAAAACCAGTATAAACTACAAGATTCATCAAACTTACTGATCCAGGCTACTTGGACAACAAACTATAGACAGGTTACAAACCTTATGATTTTCTTGCATTTAACATCTGAAACATGAGATTGAATGACTACTAATCTGCAAGTATCCAGATCATTGTTTCCATGTCTGCTCACCCGACAGTATCAACAAAGGACCCGTCATACTAACATTTCAGGTTTACACCTGACGAGGCGGTAGGCCCTGGCATACTTGTGACTCCCTTGCAAATTAGATTAACACATGATGGAACTGAATACATCACTCTGTTGCATTCTGTGTCTTTACTGTAAAGTGGGTACAGTGTTGCCACTGACTCCAAGTGTCACTGGATTCCATCTTGAAATAGATACATTGTTTCAAAGCAAACTGTACTAAATTGCTACATTGTAGCACTACAAAATAAAATCATATTATTTGAGGTTACTATCCACAACTCAGAACCCAATAGGATTTGACATAGACTGTCTTTTCCAGTGCATGCCACTGAGATCTAGCAAATACTCAATTATATGGCTAATTTTCTTATGATTTATTACAGTACTTGATATGCCACACCTAATCCGGTTTACATCCGATTCAGTTCATCTGATGATGCCAACTAATAGCCAATCGGGCTTGTCTTTCATCCATAATCCTACAACGAATGCTATAATGGAGTACTTACAAAATTATTTTTTTATATACTGATACGCTGTTTTTCAGCCTCTTTCGGTCCTAAGTCCCGCACTAAGACATGAGATTTATCTGGCCACCCTCTGCTAACATAACTGCTTGGGAATCTCCCAGAAGTAATGACTTACTGCAAGAGACCATTCCATGCAGTTACATAAAGACTTTTGCTGTAACAGTAGATCTTCTAGGAATGTCTCTTGCAGTAAGTAGTTTCCCTCCTTCCAGCCCCCTACCATTTTGCAACAGGAAAATGATGTGGGGTTGGGAAGCCTCGGTACCTCGGTTCCCCTCCTTCCCGAGCTGAAACCAGTGAGGAACTGAGCTTACCAGGGACTATTCACCTTTATACGTACAGCCCAGGAAGTAAGGTTGTGTGGGTAGTCGGTGGTGTGGAGACTGCTGGAAGAAACTTCCGTGCTGGAGCGCCACCTGTCGGGAACTCCCAGAAGTAATGACGTACTGCAAGAGACACTCCTAGAAGATCTATTGTTACAGCAAATGTCTTTTGTGTAACTGCACTTTCTAGGAGTGGTATATGTTGTTCATCCACACTGACCCACCCGACCTCCCTGGCTGCAGACGCACACAACCGGGCTTCCAGCGAGCTAAGATCTGGCGTCATGGGGTGGAGCTGAGGTATATACCACCCGGGTGGGTGGGAGGAGCCAGCTTGAAGACTTCTGGCAAGATTTAAAGGGGGAATGGGACATGCCAGTAAGTGTGGATGAACAACATATACTAGGCCTAGAACTACTGTTGCGTGTGAGTAACCTGTTTTTCTTTATAGTGCCTAAAAAGTCAGGCGACCTTCGACCAGTCTTGGATCTAAAATTCTTAAATCGCTTTGTCCTGTACAAACCATTCAAGATGGAGACCATCAGGTCAAGCGGTAAAAGCCATACACCTGGGGGACAATCTTATATCAGTCAACTTGAAGGATGCTTACCTACACATCCCCAGCAGACCTTTATATCGCAGACTTCTCTGATTCTATATCCTGGGACAACACAATCAGTACCAAGCACTGCCTTTTGGACTAGCCTCAGTCCCAAGAGTGTTTATGAACGTGCTCATGGTACTGGCCGCAAAGATGAGGGAACAGTGTATACAGGTGATACCATATCTAGATGACTAGCTCATACAAACTAGGTGAGGAACACAGGTGGATCATAAATTGATCCAAGAGCTGCTTGGTTCCCAGACAGATCATAGAGCAACTGGGTACCCTCATAGGCAAAAGGGTGAACAACATAATCCTTCAAGTGGAAAGCCTATAGAGATCCAGCAACCCAACACTGGAACAAGTCTCTCAGGTGTAGGTTCAGTGGCATCATGCATCAACCTAGTGCCATGGCTAGGTGGAACAAGAGACCTCTCATGATCAGGGCCCTAGAACAGGTGCACAAGCCAACTATCAACTCCCAGCAACAATGAATAAGTATGGTCCTCACTGGGGTGAAAGACTAACAGACACAGCTTAACCAGGGGCATGCTGCTGGACATACAGAATGACATAGTAATTGACACAGATGCCAGCCTGAAGGGGTGGGGAACCTCAAATGGCCCACACACTGCACAGAGGACATGGTCACTCATAGAATGAAGACTACTAGTCAGCATACTGGAAATGAGGGTATTCTTCCAGGCCCTTATCCACTTCAGCAGTATGATCAAGAAGAAGAACGTCCTGATTTGTTCCAGCAACAAGGTCACTGTTGAGTACATAGTAAAAGGAGGAACCAGAAGCAGAGCAATGCAGAAAGAAATGACCAAGGCCCTCACATGGGCTCAGAAACATCTTGCATATGTTACAGCCACACACTTTATAGAAACATAGATTTTGACAGCAGATAAGGACCGCTTGGCCCACCCAGTCTGCCCATTTCCCTACCTAATGGATAAGCTGCAGATCCTAGTTAACCAGCAGCCTACTTCTTCCTACCCCCAACCCCTAGAATTGCCTTATGACTGCCCCATGCATGCTTGAATTCCACCACTGTTTTTGACTCCACATCTTCCTCTGGAGGGCCGTTCCATGCATCCACAACCCTCTCTGTGAAAAAATACTTCCTTAAATTACCTCTGAGCCGCCCCTTCTATCTTCAAATTGTGCCCCCTTGTTCTTGCACACCTCTTTTTTTGAAAGATGCTAACCTCTTGGACTTTGTTGATTCCCTTGAGGTACTTGAAAAGTTTCTATCATGTCCCCCCTCTCCCTCCTTTCCTCGAGGCTATACATATTAAGCTCCTTAAGTCTCTCTTCATATGTCTTCGGTGCAGACCCTGCACCATTTTATTGCCCTCCTCTGGACAGCTTCCATCCTGTCTGTCTTTATGGAGTTGGGTCTCCAGAACTGCACATGTACTCCAGATGGGGTCTCACCAACTGTCTGTACAGAGGGATAATAACTTCCAGTTTTCTACTGGTGATGCCTCTCCTATGCATCCCAGTATCCCCAACCCTCCTTGCTGCCCTCTCACATTGCTTGCCCACCTTTAGGTCATCTGATATGACCACCCCAGGACCCTTTCCATTTTTTGTTGGTATCTCACCCCATTGTGTACTCTTCCCCTGGGTTTTTGTTTCCCAGGTGCTTTACCTTGCACTTCTTAGCATTGAATCTCTAAGCTGCCATACATTTGACCATTCCTCTAACCTTGCCAAGTCCCTTCTTATCCTTTCCACCCCCCTTGTGCATCAACTCTGTTGCAGATCTTTGTGTCATCTGCAAAGACATACTTTTCCTTCCAGTCCTCTGCAATGTCAAACATAAAGACATTGAAGAGGACGATCTATACTGAACCTCTGCGGTGCCCACTAGTAACCCCTCTTCTTCAGAGTGGACTCCATTTACTATTACTCTCTGTGTCTATTCTCCAGCCAATTCTTTACCCAGGCTGTCATCTTGGGACCACTCCCAGGCTGGCTAACTGTATATTAATCTTTTGTGTGGGACTGTGTCAAATGCCTTGCTAAAGTCTAGGTAGGCCATGTCCCGCCCTCCTGATCTACTACTTTGTCACCCAGTCAAAGAAATCTGTCAGATTCGTCTGGCATGACCTTCCCGCTGTGAATCCATGCTGCCTTGGGTCCTGTGCCCCTCTGGTCTCTAGATACTCAACAGTTCTTTCCTTCAGAAGTGATTCCATCATTTTCCCTACCACTGAGGTTAAACTAACAGGTTTGTGGTTTCCTGCTTCTGCCTTGCTCCCACTTTTGTGAAGGGGGGGAATCACATCTTCCCTCCTCCAGTCCTCGGGTACCACCCCATCCTCCCATGATTTGTTAAAGAGGGTAGTCAGTGGTGTCACTAGTTCTACCCTTAGTTCTTTTAGAATTCTGGGATGAATCCCATCAGGCCCCATTGCTTTGTCCACCTTCAGTTTTAAGAGTTCTTTCAAAACCCTTTCTTCTGTCAATGGGCTGGTATCAACTTCTGTATTCAGGCGTTTCTACTGTTTGTTTTAGGTACCTCCCCACTTCCTTTGTAAATACTCGTAGAAAAAATATTTGTTTAGTATCTCTGCCTTTTCACAGTCACCCTCTGCCCACCCTCCTCCCTTTATTAAGCCTCACTAACCCTCTCTTGGTCTTCCTTCGCTCCCTGATGTACCTATAAAAGGTTTTATCCCCCTTCTTAACTGAGTTGGCTATCTTTTCCTCGGTTTGGGCCTTTGCTGTTCTCTACTGCCTTCCCAGCTTCCTTTTGCTTTAACTGATACAGTTCTCTGTCCTGCTCCTTTTGTGATTCCTTGTACTTCCTGAATGCTTTCTTTTTCTCTTGAACCTTCACTGCCACTTCCTTTGAGAACAATAGTGGTTTCTTACATCGTTTCGTTTTGTTTATTTGCTTCACACAAAGGCTTGTTACCTCTGTGATGGCAGTTTTTATTATTCCCCATTGTTCTTCCACCCCTCCTTCCTGCCCATTTGCTAGTGCATTCCTTAGGCACTCACCCATTTTGGCAAAGTCATTCCTCCTAAAGTCCAGTACTTTTGCCTTTGTGTGCTTGACTCTATTGCTGTGTTTATTGTGAACCATACTGTTACGATGGTGCTTTAGTTCCCCAGATGGCTACCCTTCTACATCTGTGATCCTCTCTTCATCTCCATTTGAGAGAACCAGGTCTAAGATTGCTCCCTCTCGAATGGGCTCCAATACTAGTTGTCTAAGGCATGCCCCTGTAGGGCATCTAGAATAACACCACTCTTGAGTGCTGCTGCAGCTGCACTCCAGTTAACATCTGGCATGCAGATCACCCATCAGCAATATCTCCCCTTTTCTGCCATTCTAAGTATTCTTTCTATCATTTCCTTGTCCATTTCCTCCCCTGAGAAGAGGTCTGTATATAACCCTGTGCGGATTGTGGTGCCATTGCCGGTCTCCAAATTTACCCACAGTGCTCCTTCTCCTCCTTTTCCTTTTGTTCTGTTGCTTTGATTCCTTCCCTTATGTAAAGCTACTCCTCCTCCTCTTTTACCTCTCTGTCCCTCCTGTAGATAGTGTATCCTGGTATGTTGCGTCCCAGTCATGGTTTTGTGTGTACCATGTTTCTGTGACTGCCATGATATCAGATGTTCCTCCTCCATCAAGGCCACTAATTCAGGAAGCTTGTTACTCAGACTACGGGCATTGGTACTCATTGCTCTCCATTCTTTGATGGCTTTACCTTCTTTTGCAGCATCCCCACTGACCTTTCTACCTCTGTCTTTTTTCATTTAGTACCCCGTTTTGTAGGGAGGCTGGGATTTTCCTGCTGCTTATCATTGCCTCCCTTGACTAGTTTAAAAGCTTGCCAATGAAGCATTTAAACCGATTGCTCAAAGACTTGTTCCTTCCTGGACAGATACAGACCATCCTGCCAGTATAGGCTGGTGTCCTCCAGGTGGAACCCCAGTCCCCAGTGAAGCCAAACCCCTGTGCTCCACATCATTTTTCAACCATTCATTAAACTGCATGGTGCAAAGTACCTCGCCTCACTTATGCCATTGACAGGCGCACCTCAGAGAAGGATATTGTGTATTGTACTTGTCTTAAGCCTCCCCAATTCTACAAAGTCCTTCTGCTGCTCTAATCTCATGATGAGCCAAGTCATTTGTCCCTAGGTGGACAATGACGTCCAACTCGAACTCCCGTGCAACTGTTCTCGTGATCCTGAGGATGTGCTTCCTGTCTCAAGCCATGGCACACAGGCAGGCACCTGCTTCCAGTTTCCTCTTCCCCCAGTTCTATCCCCACTAATAACTGGGTCCCCACCAGGAGCTACTTCCTTTCCTTGTGGTGTCCTCTGCCTCCTTCCTGTGGGCCTTCCTTGTCGCGGTTGTCCTCTGCCTCCTTAGTCTCCTCTGCGGGTGCATCCATAGGGGAGCTATGCTCCCCCAGAATGGTGTATGGATTGTGGTGTGGAACAGTTGACTGGGTGTGCCTCTGTTCCACCATCCTCACCCTCCCTGAGCCCACTGTGGTCCAACTGCTGTGCTTTCTTCGGAATCTCTGAGGTAGTGGTGGTGGATCTGGTGTCTCCTGGATGGGAGGAGTTCCTTCCTACCATCCAGTGTGGCCTGGGGAAGGTTCCTTACTACTGTCCAGTGTGGCCTGAAGGACGGGCAATTTCCTCCCTCAGGGCAGAGAGTTGTCTGCAAATAGGGCAGCATCTCAGCCTCCAGAAAGACTCCCAGAAGACTGCTGCCCCACAGCCATTACATTGCACTACTCCCCACATTTTTTTTGTGTGTGTGTGAGATTGGTTTGTTATATATAGAATAAAGTATGGGTCGGGGTGTGTAATGAGATTTTACACACACCGAGTTGTGGATGCACATAAAGCCCTGAGGAAAAACCCGAGGGTTTTATAACATCCTAGCGAGTATGTGTAAAATCGTTTTTACACCTTTATCCATTTTATTTTTTTTATATAATTGCCGGTTTCCTTTTTACCTCAGCAATTATATAAAATAAATAGCTCTGTGTACCCTCCCAGTGTATCCTAACATCGGTCCTTTTAGTCCGGTGCCGAGATTTTTGTATTTTAAACTGCTGCTTTTTTTTCCCGTCTCTTGAGGTTTTCTGTGTTTCCTGGGTATAAGGGGAGAGAAAAGAAAATGACTTACCGCCATTCTTGTGGCGGTTCTGTTTCCAATAACACGGAAGCGGTGAACAGTCTCGGCTGGTCGCACTGCTGCATGAGCATGCACAGAGGAAAGGAAATCGTGTGCGTGTTTGCTGTTATAAACGCTCCTTTATAATGGCAAATTACGCCACGGTTTCCCTATGGGGAAAAAAGGAGAGCCGGTAATTATATAGAAATAAATATATATATATATATATATATATATATATATATATATATATATATATATATTAATGAATGTGCATGCTTATATTGTCAGTGCAGTGTGCTAGAGGATATGACAGTGATATGTACCTTGCACTCTTGAGGAAATGATGTCGGAACCCCAGGTATAAAGAAACTATTTCTAGGGGTGGGTGGGGTGAGGGGTGGAAGGGTAGGGTCTAAACTGTGCCCTCCCAAAACAATCAGCTAAAGCTCTGACCCACCGCCATGATATGAGTGCCTTCCTGTCACAAAGATGCCCTACACAACAGTTTGACAGAGAAAATACCCTGCTAATTAAACAGAGAAAAATCCACACATCCAAGTCAGACACAGGTAAACCTCCCCAGCCCCAAAACAGGCCTGGTGGTTTGTGCTCTGAAAGCTGTCAGCCCCAAAATAAGTCAGCTGTGCTTTAAACTTTTCCTGCACTAAAAATCTTAAGAATTGTAACAAACAAACGTAAACCTAGATCCACCTCCCTCTGTTGCTTGAAAGACTGTCTTTTCCTGTTTCACACTGCAGGTTTTGCTATGACAACTCCTTAACCACAGTAACTTATTTAAAAATAGTTTAACTATCACAAACTCCTACGCACCAGTAAATTATTTAAAAATAGTTTCTGTCCCAAAATCCTAGTAGTCAATCCAGCTTACCCCCAAGGGACAACAAAAATACAGTATTCAAATTCTTGTGAAGTTACTCCCAAGATAAGCAGAGTTTGCAAGCTCCTTTTCAACTCCTCAGCCACCTGTAATTTATTTAAAAATAGTTTAACTGTCAGAAAATCCTAGTAGACAATCTAGCTACCTCCAAGGATCTACCCAAATGCAGTACTTAAATACTTCTGAAGTTACTAACAAGATAAACAGAGTTTGCAAGCCCCTTTTTGGTTCAACACTAAATAAATATGTGAATAAAAAGCAATTACCAAGGGTAGTTAGTTTCACCTCCCACAGAATTAAGCAAAAGTGCACGTTGTTGCAGATATCAAGTGCAATATAGAATTTCTCACACAGCTCACAATTAAATACAACAGCAGACTGGATCAGCAGACAGCAGATCCACCTGAGGGAATGGCAGCTACTCCCACAAATCTTTGCAGTAGTTAACGAGATTTGGGGGGGGAAGAGAAGGCAATGCAAATAGACCTCATGGCTACACACATCAACACTCAAATACCAAAGTTCTTATCCTGATTCAGAGACCATGAGTCAGAGGGCAAGGACACCTTTTCTGTGGATTGGTGGTTCAACATGGCATACGTCATTCCTCTGATTCCCCATATCCCCCAAGTACTTGGGGAAAATCCAGAAAACTGTGCAAACAGTAATCCTGATCACACCATAGTGACCTAACTGAGCATGGTTTTCACGACTGTAGCGATGGCAGTAGACAAACTATGTAGGATGCCAGACCACCCGGACATGATACAGTAGGGTTTGGTGAGACACCCCAACCCACAAAACATGAAACTCACCTCTTGGCCCCTGAAGGGAGAGACTGCTGAGGGCTGGATATCACCCCAGGGTGATAGATACCATGACTCTGTCTAGAAGGGGATCAACAACTTCTACATATACCAGACAGTGAGCAGTGTTAACCACATGGTGCTCAGTCAAAGATGTAAACCCAGAAAGGGCCTCAATTGCAGACTCACCAACTTCTCTGAGAGTGCAACTGGCGGTCATTGGGGCAACTCGTGGTCAAATTGGAAACGTTCAGCCTGGAACACACCCAAACATCTTACACTTCATGAGTTGCCAGCGACCTTCGACCCAGGCAAAGGCAGGTCACTGTGCCATGGGACCTAAACCTGGTGCTGAAGGCTGTGATGGCACCCCCATTTGAAACTCTGCTATAAGTAGGACTAAAATGGATGAACCTCAAGACCATGTTCATGGTGTCAGTCTGTTCAGCCAAAAGGACAAGTGAAATACAAGCACTTTATTGCAGAGAGCCCTGCCTAATTTTCCAGGAATATGGAATATCGTTAATAACAATACCCTCATTAGTTCCCAGCGTTGCATCCGACTTCCACAGGATGCAAATAGTTGAACTGCTGGCCACTGTGCCTGCATCAGAGAAGGAAGACAACCCTGCTCTCCAGACACTGGGCATGAAAAAGTTGGTGGCAGTGTACATCAACAGAATGGGACACTTTAGAAAATCAGAGAAACTCTTTGTGATCATTCAAGGATATAGAAAAGGTTTGGTGGCCTCCAGATTGTTGCAGCATGGCTGAAACAGGCCAAACAGGAAGCATACAAAGCAAATGGTAATCTTGTTCATGTTCCCACTAGGGTTCATCCTGATCTTCCATGGCTTAGTTTGACTTGGTCACAATAGTAAATGAAATCTGCTACCTTTGGCTTGAAATCTTTAGGGATTTTCTGGCAAACAGTAGTTTGCTGCTGCATTATAAACCCCTACTTCTACAAAAATGTCAACCCACCCCCTGCTAGCTTTAGAGGCAGGATTCTGGATAAAGCAACTGCCTTGTGGGCAACTGTTTGTTTTTCTTGTAACATGCAGGTGTTGCTCTCTATGCAGGGAGGGTCATGAAGCCAACTCTGACTCTGGATATTGGCACTTTCGTCCTCCCCTTCAAGTCAGGATCTTCTGCTGCAGCCAGCTGATCCCAAAATTGCCAGTTGTTCCTCCGTCTGAGCTGTGTCTTTTGTTATTCCCTAAACTGCTTTTTATAAATTTTTAGTGAAAGTGCAATAGGCTGGTTACCCTCTTATCTCGGCTCGCTTGGCAGTCATAAATGTAAAGTCCAAATCATATGCCTTGTGGAAGGGCTAGTCGCCCTACCTAGGCAGCAGAGGGACTTTCTTCAGTTTTTTTTTAGCCTGTTGCAACAATATTCATACTGTCCTGTATTATCGTCTCTTACTGTTCTGTTAGGATGGCCAACCTACAGAACCCCCGTCCCCTTTTCAGTGCCTACCTCTCTACTTCCATTTCAGTCCCTCTATATTGCTGCATACCGAATGGCTCAAATTGATAATAGATGACAATGTAATGAGCTGGCTAGCACAGATACCCATTGTTAAATAAGTGCACATTTTTAAGACCTTTTTTCTGAAACATGGTTTTCTCTTGCCAGAAGTAAACTGAAGTGATCTAATATGTAAAATGGCTTGAGAGAGCCAAATTTTGTGATAATGTAAAGTTCCCCCTGATAGAGGAAAGGACTGGAAGGAAATGTAAAAATCCATTGTTGAATAGGCTTTTGAATAAAAAAAGGATGTTTTTCCTTCTCCTATGAAGAAAGATAAAGTTGGACCCGATTTAAAATAGGCAATAACCACTGCCACAGCACATTGTAACAGACAGATCGGCAAGCTGAAGAGAAAAAGACGTCCACTTTGGTTCTCAAGAGAAGTAGCAGTCGCAGTAAAGGAAAAGAGGAAGGTCTTAAGAAGATTCAAGGATTCAGGTAGCGACGTCAATAGAGGGGCATACAAATAGATGCTGAGGGAGACAGGAAAAGCAATAAGGGCAGCAAAGGCCCAAACAGAAGAAAAGATAGCACAGGGGGTAGCAAAAGGAGACAAAACCTTCTACAGGTACATCAGGGAGAGGAGAAAGAACAAAAGAATCATAAAACTGAAGAAGGGTGATGGCAGCCAAGCAGAAGACGACAAGGAAAAGGCAGAAGTCCTAAACAAGTACTTCTGCTCGGTCATCACACAGGAAGAAGATGGCAAAGGACCAGCACTAATCAGGAAGGAGGTCACTGCTGAGGGAGTGGACAGGAGTCCATTCATAGAATAAAGAGCCCTGGAGGAGCTCAACAAGCTGCAAGCGGACAAGGCAATGAAAATGACCTCAACCAGCATGTGACAACCCTGACTAGAGGAAACAATTTATTAGATCTTGTCACAACTACAGAAAACATACACATTACCGAATGTGTAACATCGTTTGTAGGTAATAGTGACCATTCTTCAATAATCTTTTCATTAAAACATTTAAAGCAACAACTGTTAGGAAGTACTAAAATATATATCTGTATAAAACAGCAGATAAAGACGGAATCATAAATGACATAGTTAAAATTAACTGGGATAATATGCTTGAGGGTAAGACTATCCATGAGTCTAAACACAATACACAGAATAAGTAATAAAGATGTTAAACAGATAAATATAATGCAAAAGGTAGGAAACCTAAATGGCTTAGTAGTAAAATCATTAAACCAATCAAAAAGAAAAACGAATACTATGCACAATATATGACAAATCAGATCAGACTTGCAACACATTTAAAGAAACACAACAAAAATGTAAGAATATGATCAATAAAGCAAAGAAAAGGCATGAAATTCATTTGGCAAAAATGACTACAAAAACCAATAGTAAACAATGTTATAGTTACATTAATTCTTTAAAAAATAGCAAAGAGGAACTAGCATCTATTATCAAAAACAATAAAATATCACTTGCAAATACATTCAGTAACCATTTCTGTTTGTTTTTTTCAAAACAATCAAGGCAACACAGTCAGGCAATACATAAAATTCAAAATGGAACCCACTAGTTTAGTAGAAACATAGAATAATAGACTTTGACGGCTTATAAGGACCGCTTGGTCCACCTAGTCTGCCCATTTCCTTATCTATTGGATAAGCTGCAGATCCTAGTTAACCAACAGCCTACTTCTTCCTACCCCCACAAGAATTGCCTAATGTTTGTCCCATGCATTCTTGAATTCTCCCACTGTTTTTGACCCGATGACCTCCTTAGGAAGGCCGTTCCATGTGTCCACCACCCTCTTTCTGAAAAAATACTTCCTGACATTGCCTCTGAGCCGTCCCCCCTCTATCTTCAAATTGTCACCTTATTCTTGCACATCTCTCTTTCTGAAAGATGCTACTCTCTTGGACTTTGTTGATTCCGTTCAGGTACTTAAAAGTTTCTATCATGTCCCCCTCTCCCTCCTTTCCTCAAGGGTATACATATTAAGCTCCTTTAGTCTCCTTGTATGGCTTCTGTTGCATCATTTTAGTTGCCCTCCTCTGGACTGCCTCCATCCTGTCTATGTCGTTGCAGAGATGGGGTCTCCAGAACTGCACAGAGTACTCCCAGATGGGGACTCACTGTCTGTACAGAGGGATAACAACTTCCTGTTTTCCACTGGTGATGCCTCTCCCTATACATCCCAGTATCCCCCCAGCCATCCCTACTGCCGTCTCACATTGCTTGCTTACCTTTAGGTCATTTGATATGATTACCCTCCGGTTCTTTTGCATTTTTGTTGTTGTTACTACCCGCCCCCCATTGTGTACTCTTCCCCTGGGTTTTTGTTTCCCAGGTGCATTGCTTTGCACTTCTTTGCATTGAATCCAGGCTGCCTTTCTTTTGACCATTCCTCCAACCTTGCCAAGTCCCTTCTCATCCTTTCCACCCCACCTTGTGTATCAGCCCTGTTGATGATCTTTGTGTCATCTGCAAAGAGGCTTACATGTCCTTCCAGTCCCTCTGCAATGTCACTTATAAAGACATTAAAGGGGGCCGGACCCAATACTGAACCCTGTGGTACCCCACTAGTAACCCCCCGTCTTAGGAGTGGACTCCATTTACTATTACCCTCTGTGTCCTGTTGTCCAGCCAGTGTTTTACCCAGGCTACTACCCTGGGACCCACTCCCAGGCTGGCTAATTTGTTTATTAATCTTTTGTGTGAGACTGTGTCAAATGCCTTGCTAAAGTCTAGGTAGCTCATGTCCACAGTCCCTCCCTGGTCTACTACAGTACTTTGTTCACCCAGTCAAAGAAATCAATTAGATTCGTCTGACATGACCTTCCCACTGTGAATCAGTGCTGCCTTGAGTCCTGTGGCCCCCCCCGGCCTCTAGGTACTCAACAGTTCTTTCCTTCAGAAGTGATTCCAACATTTTCCCTACCAGTGAGGTCAAACTAACAGGTCTGTAGTTTCCTGCCTCTGCTTTGCTCCCACTTTTGTGAAGTGGAATCACATCCGCCCTCCTCCAGTCCTTGGGTACTACACCATCCTCCCATGATTTGTTAAAAAGGGTAGTCCGTGGTATCACTAGCTCTCCCCTTACTTCTTTTAGAATTCTAGGGTGAATTCCGTCAGGCCCCATTGCTTTGTCCACCTTCAGTTTTAGGAGTTCTTTCAGAACCCTTTCTTCTGTGAAAGGACTGGTATTGACCCTTCCCTCCAATCCAGAGTGCTTCTATTGACTGGATTAGGTACCCCCCCTCCTGTTCTTTTGTGAATACTGAGCAGAAGTATTTGTTCAGTATCCCTGCTTTTTCACTGTCCCTCTCTGCCCACCCACCCTCACCTTTATTAAGCCTCACTACCCCTTCCTTGGTCTTTCTTCACTCCCTAATGTACCTTTAAAAGGTTGTAGCCCCCTTCTTAACCGAGTTGGCCATCTTTTCCTCACTTTAGGCCTTTGCTGTTTCCTTCTGCTTTAACTGGTACAGTTCTCTGTCCTGCTCCTTTTGTGTTTCCTTACAATTCCTGAGTGCTATCTTTTCCTCCCTAACCTTCCACACCACCTCTTTTGAGAACTGTAGTGTGTTTTTCTTTAATTTTGATTTATTTGCTTCACACAAAGGCTTGTTGCCTCTGTGATGACAGTTTTGTTTCCCCACTATTCCTCCACCCCTCCCTTTTGCCTGTTTGCTAGTGCTTTTCTGAGGCACACTCCCATTTTGACAAAGTCGGCTCTCCTAAAGTCCAGTACTCTCACTTTTGTAAGGCTTGACTCTGCGGCTGTGTTCATTGTGAACCACACCTAGTGCTCTGAGTTCGGGCATGCTCAGTAGCGCTAGGTGCTACTGCGCATGACCGAACTCGGGTCTGCAACTTTAAGAATTATTTTAAGTACCTTACATGGCTCCGTTTTCACCGGGAATTGGCTGTAGAGGTTCAGTTAACATGCCTCTATATGCCACAATAGTTATTTTTCTCCAGTGTAGATACACCTCGCTCGTCATCTGTACTAGCCTTCCGGCATAGGACAGGATGCCAGGGGCACGCTCCATCTTCTGGTGCGGCGGCAGTTTTGACATGGTGCATCCAGGAGAACTATGAAGAAGCTAAATAGCTAGAGGAAGGTTAGCCACATTTATTTTAAACCATGTACGTTGTAATCGAGCGTTTTGGCAGCCCTGGTGATTGCCCCCACTGTTGTGGACAGTTTTCCTTTAAAGATGGGGAAGCAATGCGAAAAGGCAGCACAAAAGGAGAGTGGCTTCCTGGGTTGTATAGGGAGAGGCATCACTAGCAGGAGGTGAGAGGTGATATTGCCATTGTTTAGATTCCTGGTGAGGTCCCGTAGAGCTGAAAAGAAGTACACAGCAGAGGTGATTTAATTTTTCATTTCAAACTTGCAGGGTTTGTGTAAGTGAATAAGCAGAAGGGCTTTGAATTAGTGTATTTTGTGTTCTATTTTTGTTTACTGTTCTGTAATTCTTAGTAGAAGGGAAACCGCTGCAGTTGGCAGACCATTTTCTAGTATCTTGTTGCTGGGCCAGGACAGTTACAACCTGTGAAGCAGGTGTGTGTTTGGAGGATGGGCTGAAGCAGGCTTGCAGGAGGAGAAGAGCTTAAAACGGGACCTTGGCTGTGGGTTCAGTTAAAGGAGATGGGAAATGATTTTCTGTTGTAATTAACATTTAAATAAATTATAAACAAGGCCACTGGTTTTTGGATTTTACCAGAAAACCCAGTAAAACTCCAGAATTAGGGCTGCCCGAACACTGGTAAAAACAAAATTTCATGGAATGTGGCATTTTATATCAGATCAGTAAATCTACAAAACTTGTATTTTTCTTATAATTCCTTCCTGTACTATTTTTCATAGATACATAGATACATAGACAGTGTCGGCAGATAAGGGCCTATGGCCCACCCAGTCTGCCCATTTGAGCTTGTAAGTTCAGTTTGTTTTCCTAGAAGTCTGCTTCCCCTTACCCCTGACCTCTAGAATTCCTTTATGTCTATCCCATGCATTCTTAAATCCCGTGATTGTTTCAGCCCCCACCACTTCCTCTGGCAGGGTGTTCCATTTGTCCACCACCCGTTCTGTGAAGAAATTCTTTCTCATGTTTCCTCTGAATCGTCCTCCCTCCAACTTCATCCCATGCCGTCTAGTCCTGGAACATCTTTTTCGCTTAAAAATAGTGTTTTCCTGCACCCTGTTTCTCCCTGTAAGATACAAAAATATGGGAAGACCAGCCTAGAACCCAGGACCCTAGAGTGTTCCTCAATCTCTACTTTATCCCCTGCACCACAGGAGAACACTTCAGTTTGCTTTATTTAATGCTCTGTCACCGGTGCAATTCTGGAATCTAAAGTCTTGAAAACAGAATTTCATTTTTTGAATCACCGTAAATCGGAGGCCTTGATTATAAATAACTGACAGTAGTCTTTGTGTGTGTGTGTTTTTTTTTTTTTGGTATTTTAAATGTGTAAAATGCACATTTATATATGTACATTATGCTGAGATGACTACAGGCTTGACAGTGTTTCTGTCTGGAGTCAGCACGCAGTGAGTTTTGAAATATACATGTCGTAAAATCTTTGATAGAGCATTCAGCTAGCTGCAAATTTTGCACTGTGCTTGACAACTGTCTGCTTCAGCTGTATTTACTGTTGTGCCATTCTGCATTTCTTAGGACACCAAACAAAAGAACTGGCACTGAGCCACCGGCTTAAGAAATTACCTAGTGCTTTATCTATTAAAACGATAAACAGCACACTTACAACAGGTGCTTTACCACCGCAGTGTATTTTAGAAACCAAGAGTACAAACACCGACCGCCAGTGACTTGCTTGTATCGTCCAAAGCTTTCTAAAGAGACTGTCACTCAGTGCCAGTTCTTTTTGATTTTTACATGTTTGGTTCAGTGAATCCATGCTCCGACAGTTTGAGTGGAGCTGTGGCAGTAGTTTACTCGACACTTCTAAGAAGGGCACAGACTGTAATTTCTGGATCATTTGGCAACTGTCCCCCCTTCCAACTCCCTCCTTGGCCACTGGCACTACAGAGGAAGAAAAAGCTGGTAATCAACTACCAGTTTTATTTGTGTATGACGAAAAATGTTATTACCTCCCTGGTGATGCTTTGGTCCGCATCCTAACCTCTTGTTTTTACGTAACACTGCCTCCCCCTCTCATCACGTATCCTTCATGCCCTGTGGGGAGCCACTGAATCGCCAAAATCCTTTTCTGTTGCGAGGGAATACGGGAGAAATCTGTTGGCCACACAGAAGCTTCAGGAATAAGTTTGCTGCAGTGCTTTGTTGTGCTTAATGTCCTGCAGTGCTGTCTGGGTGGGAAGGGGGTTCTTGGGTGCCTGCAGATACATGGGCACACTGGTATATACAAAGAGCTGCTGTTGCACTGCATGCTTCCCTGTCCTGCTGCTGGAATGTCTTTGGGGCACCTAGAAGTAGCATGCTGATTAATCTCCATCCCAAATTTGTTGTTTTTTTTGGAGGGTGGGTAGGCGACCAAGAGAACGGACTCTCACTCCCCATAGACGAACTGGAACAGATTTTTTCCCTAGAGGGTCGGATTGCAGACACAAGTGGCTGCGAGCTACTAAGACAAGGATTTCGGTGATTTAGCGACAGTCTCTTAAGAAAGCTTTGGACGAAACGGACGAGTCACAAGCGGTTGGTGTTTGTACTCTTGGTTACTAAAATACACTGCCGTGGTAAAGTGCCTGTTGTAAGTGTGCTGTTTGTCATATTAACAAATAAAGCACTAGATAATTTTTTAAGCCGGTGGCCCAGTGCCGATTCTTTTGTTTGGTGTCCTAAGAAGTGCAGTATGGCACATCAGTAGATATAGTTGCAGCAGACAGTTGTCAAGTACAGTATAAAATCTTCAGCTAGCTGAATGCTCTATCAGGAGTCTGCCGTGAAGTGTGTATTTCAAAACTCACTGCGCGCTGACTCCTGAAAAAAAAAAAAAAACACTGTCAAGATGCTGCTGTTTTTGACAGAGGAGAACTTTGCTTTCAGAGCAAGAAACAGCAATCTAGAACTACAGCTTTTTTACTGATAAATCACTTATCTCAGCAGGATTCAGTGCCTGTTTGGATTAAGCAAACAGATACTTAAATGAGACCCCCTTTTTCTAATAAAGTATTAAAAAAAAAAAGAAAAAAAAAGTCACTGTTTCTCTGAGGAAGGGGGCTGTATCAGCTTAATTTACTGAGTCAAGAGCAGAGGGTGAATCTAATTGGGGGTGTGGCTTAGGAGTACAAAAGCAGGTGTCTCCCATTACAGCTTCCTGATATTTTTGACAGAGGAGAACGTTTCTTTCAGAGCAAGAAACGGCAGTCTAGAACTACAGCTTTTTTTTTACTAATTGCCCTCCTTCCCACCCTAAGCCAGTTCTACTTTTATAGCCACTGGATTTGACTGACAACAGGAACTTCCTGTTTGGCAGTAGGAAGGGAAGGATCACTGAGACGCATTAGTTTCATCAACCTTGAAGGAACCTAAAAAATAACTCTCCCCCGGCTGCTGGAGGTCTGAATCCAAACACGGCAGAAGGAGACTACTGAAGACTACAGGAAGTTCCTGTCCCAGAACAGGAAGGACGAGAGTTGTAAGGGCACATAGGCAGTAGGAAAGTAAATGTAAAAATACATAGAGGGAGGAGACAGTAAGCATACAAAGCAACAAGAGAGGGGACACAAAATAAGTCAACATGGGAGTGGTGCAGTGCAATAGCTGTGGGGCAGCAGTGTTCCGGGAGACATTCTGGAGGCTGTGATGCTGCCCTGTTTGCAGGCACCTCTCTGGTCTGAGGGAGGAGGTTGCCCTTCTCCAGGCTGACCTGGCTAGGATTCGTGAAACCTCTTCCCCCACCCAGGGACCACCAGGGCCACCACCGCTACCTTAGAGGTTGCCAAGAAAGAGGAGCAGTTGGACCAAGGTGGGCTCAGGGAAGGAGAGTATGGTGGAACAGAGGTGCATCCCTCCAGTTGTAGCTCTCCACAATTCATATGCTGTTCTGACAGAGTGATTCCTCTATGGAGGCACCTGCAGTGGAGACCAAGGAGGATGCTGGGAACCTCCACAAAGGAGACCCACAGGAGGATGGCACGAGACCCCACAGGGAAAGGAAACAACTCCTGGTGGAGGACTGTATCATTAGGGGGTTAGAAGTGGGGGAGGAAGGGAATAGGGAGGTAAGGTGCCTGCCTGGCGCCACGGCTCACTAGGACAGGAAGTGAATCCTCAGAATCGCGGGAGCAGCTGCATGACGGAGGGAGCTGGATGTCATTGTCCACCTAGGGACAAATGACCTAACTGTGAATGGGATCAGAGCAGTGCAAGAGGAGTTTGTAGAGTTGGGGAGGGGCCTTAGACAAGTAGCATGTACGGTAACCTTCTCGGAGGTGCTGCCTGTCTATGGTAAGGATGATGCTAGGGTATTCCACACCATGGGATTCAATGAATGGCTGAAAAACTGGTGTGGAGCTCAGAGTTTTGGCTTCATTGGGGACTGGGGCCCACCTGGAGGGATGCAGGCCTATATTGGCACGATGGTCTACATCTGTCCAGGAGGGGAACCAGGATCCTAGGTGATAGATTTAGATGCTTCATTAGCAAGCATTTAAACTAGCCAAGGCAGGGGGAGGCACCGAAAAGGAGCAGGGAAATCCCAGCCCCCCAAAAACATAGAAATACAGAAGTCAATAGGGAGCAGGACAGGGGTAAATGGAGAAGGCAAAGGCAGTAATGACCGGGATGGGGCAAAAGGTGTAAGACCAGAATAAAATGGGAGGGTGATGAGTACTACCAGTGCCCATAATCTGGGTAACAAGCTCCCTGAACTAGTGGCCTTGATGGAAGAGGAATGCCTGGATGTCATGGCAGTCGAAGAAACCTAGTACACCAAGAACCATGACTGGGATGTCAACATACCAGGGTACACAAGCTACAGGAGGGACAGGGAGAGTAAAAGAGGAGGAGGAGGAGTTCTCTACATAAGGGAAGGGATCAGAGCAGTGGAACGAAGGGTAAACAGGGAGGAGAGGCGGCACTGTGGGTCACCCTGGAGACAAGAAATGGCACCACAGTCCGCACAGGGGTTGTATACAGACCCCAGTCTTGGGGATGCAATGGAAAAGGAAATGATAGAAGGCATCCTTAGAATGGCAGAAAAAGGGGAGACATTGTTGATGGAGGACCTGAATATGCCTGATATTAACTGGGGCACCTTTGCTGCAGGCACATCCAAGAGCAGGATCATTCTCGATGCCCTACAGGGGGCATGTCACCGACAACTACCGTTGGAATCCGCTTGGGCGGGAGCAATCGTAGACCTGGTACTCTCAAATGAGGATGGAGAGAGGCACTAAGATTTAGAAGCTGGTAGCCACCTGGGAACACGCGACCACCAAACAGTGTGGTTCATGATAAACACAGCTGTAGATTCAAACCATACCAAAAGCAAGGGTATTGGACTATAGGAGGGCTAACTTTGGCAAAATGGGAGAGTGTCTCAGAAAAGTACTAGCAAATAGGCAAAAGGGGTGGAGGAACAATGTATAAAAATCAAAACTGACATCACAGAGGCAACAAGCCTTTGTGTGAAGCAAATAAACAAAACTAAACAAAGGGAAAAAACAGTATGGTTCTGAAAAGAGATGGTAGGAAAGGTTAGGGAGAAAAAGATAGCATTCAGGAAGTATAAGGAAACATAGAAGCACCAGGACAGAGAACTGTATCAGTTAAAGCAGAAGGAAATGGGGAAAGCAGTCAGAATAGCAACGGCCCAATCCGAGGAAAAGATAGCTAAAACCTTTTATAGGTATATTAAGGAGCGAAGAAAGACCAAGGGAGGGTCAGTGAGGCTTAATAAAGGGGAAGGGGTGGGCAGAGGGTGACAGTGAAAAAGCAAAGATACTGAACAAATACTTCTGCTCAGTACTCACAAAAGAAGTGGAGGGGGAGGTACCTAAACCAAACAATAGAAGCACTCTGGATGGGGGGTCCCATACCAGTCCATTCACAGAAGAAAGGGTCATGAAACCACTCCTAAAACTGAAGGTGGAGAAAGCAATGGGGCCTGACGGGATTCACCCCAAAATTCTAAGAGAACTAGTGACATCACTGACTACCCTTTTTAACAAATCATGGGAGGATGGTGTGGTATCTGAGGACTAGAGGAGGGTGGATGTGATTCCTTTTCACAAAAGTGGGAGCAAGGCAGGAGCAGGAAACTACAGACCTGTTAGTTTGACCTCACTGGTAGGGAAAATGTTGGAATCACTTCTGAAGGAAAGAATTGTTGAGTACCTAGAGGCCAGCGGGGCACAGGACTCAAGGCAGCATGGATTCACAGCGGGAAGGTCATGTCAGATGAATCTAATAGATTTCTTTGACTGGATGACCAAAGTAGTAGACCAGGGAGGGGCTATGGACATGGCCTACCTAGACTTTAGCAAGGCATTTGACACAGTCCCACACAAAAGATTGATAAACCAGTTAGCCAGTCTGGGAGTGGGTCCCAGGTTGGTAGCCTGGGTAAAACATTGGCTGGACAACAGGACGCAGAGAGTAATAGTAAACAGAGTCCACTTCAAAGAATGGGGGTTAGTATTGGGGTACCTCTGGGTTCAGTGCTGGAACAGGTCCTCTTTAATGTCTTTATAAGTGACATTGCAGAGGGACTGGAAGGAAAAGTATGCATCTTTGCAGATGACACAAAGATCTGTGACAGGGTTGCTACACAAGAGGGGGTGGAAAGGATGAGAAGGGGCTTGGCAATGCTGGAGGAATGGTCAAAAGTATGCAGCTTAGATTCAGTGCAGTGTGCGCAAAGTAATGCATCTGGGAAACAATAACCCGGGGGGAGGTACTAACAACTATAAAAAAAGGAAAAGGACCTGGCGTAGTCATATTAGACGACCTAAAGGTAGGAGGCAAGCAATGTGAGAAGGCAGTAAGGAGGGCTGAGGGGATGCTGGGATGCATAGGGAGAGGCATCATTAGTAGAAAACAGGAAGTTGCTATCCCTCTGTAGAGGCAGTTGGTGAGACTCCATGTGGAGTACAGCGTGCAGTTCTGGAGACCCTATCTTCGCAAGGACATAGAATTTAGGCAGTCCAGAGGAGGAGAACGAAAATGGTACAGGGTCTGCAGCAGAAGTCAAGCGAAGAGAGACTAAAGGAGCTTAATATGTATACCCTCTAGGAAAGGAGGGAGAGGGGGACATGATAGAAACTTTCAAGTACCTCAAGGGAATCAAGAAAGTCTAAGAGGGTAGCATCTTTCAGAAAAAGAGATATGCAAGAACAAGGAGGCACAACTTGAAGATAGAGGGAGGATGGCTCGGGGGCAGCGTGAAGAAGTATTTTTTCATGGAGAGGGTGGTGGATGCATGGAGCGGCCTTCCTGAGGAGGTTGTGGGGTCAGTAACAGTGGGGGAATTCAAGAATGCATGGGACAGACATAAGGCAATTCTAGTGGCGTGTAGGAGAAAGTCAGCTGTTGGTTAATTAAGATCTGCAGTTTATCCTGTAGGTAGGGAAATGGGCAGACTGGGTGGACCAAGCAGTCCTTATCTGCAGACAGTCTGTTTCCTTGTTATTGTTTCCAGTTCTGGAGGCCCCAGCTCAGAAAGGACGTCGATAGGTTGGAGACTGTGCAGAGAGTAGGTTGGAGACCATGCAGAGAAGGGCAACAAAGATGATTCATGTCCTCCACCATAAGACGTACAATGAAAGACTGAGGGAACTGAACCTCCTCTTCCTGGAGCAAAGAAGGAAGAGGGGGGACATGATTGAAACCTTCAAGTACCTAAAGAGTACAGATAATGGTTGGTACAATCAAGATTGCAGGAAAGCAAAACTTCTTGTAAATACACTGTATAGATGTATAAAAAGCATCAGGAAAAACACATTTTGAAAAGGTTAAATTTGGAAAGAAGAAAATACAAAGAACTGTTAAAGGAGAAGAAAGAAAAATTCTGTGCTATACAGCGGGCTTACATGTTAGATGCAGTTACATCATAAGATGCTAAAAAGTTTTGGATCTTAGTCACCAAGGGTACTGATAACTCAAAGGTGGTGATTGAACAAACGTGGGTCAACTTTTTTAGTCAGATATTTTATGACTCAACTATAAATAATGCACATACACTGGGAATTATCTATGAAACCTCAATTGTTTTCCCTATAACATATGAGGAGGTTACAGGGCAATCAGTACATTGAAAAAGAATAAAGCAGCAGGCCTGGACGGTATACCAACAGAAATGTATTTCTGTAACTCTAGCCTCTGGTGTAAAGCTCTTAATGATATTGTATAATAAATGTATTGGGTCAAATCTTTTCCCACACACCTGGCATGGTGCCAACATAGTGCCAATCCGCAAGAAAGGTAATGTTACAGATCCAGTGATGTACCGTCCGGTTAGCCTGCTTGATAATATTTTAGGATTTTTTGTTAAGTCCTCTTGGAGAGGCTAAGAGCTGAGGTAGATTAAACTGGAGGGATTGATGTATTTACATTGACATCATATTGAGAAATACATTCTGTTAAGGAAACAGAAATTGTATACAGCATTCATTGACTATTCCTCAGCGTTTGATACCATATCTAGAAATATTTTGTGGAAGTAACTTCTAAATAGAGGTATAGATCGGAAACTGACTTCAGTTATAGAGAGTCTCTATCAAGGCACCTAGGCTATGGTTAGACTAGGTTATAACAGGGAATTGTCCCGCTCGTTGAAAATAAATAAGGGCATCTGCCAGAGCTGGTTGCTGGCACTCTGGTTGTTTACATTATATATTGACAGTCTCCTGAGGGATTTTGAATAATTTCCTTCTGACTCCCCGAAGATAAAAACTTTAATTGTCCAGTACTCGCGTATGAAGATGATAATCGTTCTCTTTTCCCTAATGAAGCAATGTTTAGAAAACAAATTGGATTATTTAAGCATAAGATCTGAAGAATTGCAATTAAAAATGAACCATAAGAAAACAAAAGTTCTTCTATTTGTGGAAAAGAGACTGAAGGGAAGTTGGTTCGTAGGAGAGCAGAAATTTAGAAGTAGTTAATAAGTATGTATACCTTGGAGTCTGTTTCACTTCTAACTGTCTATGGAATGCTCGTATAGAAATGATTCTGGAAAAGGTAACGAAAACGACAGGGAGCCTTATCTGATTTAATACCAGATATGGTAGGTCAACTATAAGACCCCTGATTCAAGTTATTAAAGCTAAACTAGAAGCCCAAATATTGTATGGGGTTTAAATCTGGGAAAGTAAGAACCAAAACAAACTTATGACCACCATCATTTAAAATGTTGAGGAACATTATGAAGCTGGGACATTCTTGTCCTGCCACCTATATCAGGGTGGAGCTTGACCTAACTAACATTCATGCCCAGACTGAAAGTAGAAAATTACATTTTTGACTGAGATGGACTAGAATCTCTGAACACGCCTTATCTAATCATTGCTTAGCTGAAAAGGAATATTGGTACTTAGTAGGATATAAAGGAAAATTGTTTACAGGACTAAAGCTTTTGCTAAACAGATATAATCTAACTACTCTTGAAAAAGTTTTTGAAAATAATATTGTTTTTAGTAACCAGTATAAGAAATATATAACAAAGAAAGTGACCAGTTACTGGAATAGTGAAGATTTAAATTTAATTGTGAAGTCACATTACTCAAGCTGGCTTGCGAACAATAACTATTCATTCAGTTATAAACCATTCCTGGATATATTGAATGAACCAAACTACGATTAATGTTCATTGCTTATAAGTTTGAATGTTTTCCAAGCAATGTTTTAGTTTATCGGCATGATAAAGCCTCAATTTCTTCTGGCAACTGCGATTGTGCAGTAGAGGGCAAAGAAGATTTAATGCATGTAATGTGGTATTGTACCTGGTATACTAAAGAGAAAACATACTGGTTAAATCCCTTGATAAGCACTTTTTATATGAAATGGATTAAAAAGAGGAGATTACGTGATGTCTGCAGCCTGGTAGCAGCCTTGTGGTGGAGCTCTCGCCTCCCTCCCTTACATATAGCTTAATCTCCTGCAAAACCATCTGAATACAGCCTCAAAAAGCCATATACTGGTGCCTGCCTGCCTTCTGCATCCTAATCTGAAGCTTTTTCCTCGCTATTGGCACAAGATTGGCACGATGGATGCTGAAATGCGACAGGCCTCACCGTATCACACTCCACTGACCTCGCCTATGAAGGCCCTGAAAAAATCTAAAGCTCAGGGAGCCCAATCAATGTGCCTACCTACACAGCCAAGCTCCATAGGGCTCCTAGCTGAGGATCGCTTCCTCCAAGAATTGTTTCCCTTTTGGGAAACACTGGCAGACATTTCCTCGGAGCTCAAATCTCTATGTGCTGACATGGGGGACCTGGGCCACAAGATAGGCGATGTGGATGCTTGCATGGTGTCGCTGGAATCCTGGAGGGATAGGACGGACCCAGAGATCATCATAATCTGGCAGCAGTTAGCAAAATTGCAGGCTAAGATTGAAGACCTTGAAGGTTGGAGCTGAAGAAATACTATTCTTATCTTTGGCCTGCCCAGATCTGAAGAAGGCTCCAATATCGTCGCTTTCATGCAGAAGCTGCTGGCTAAAATAGTCTGGGCCCTCTCCCTTCAGTGTGGGATACCAAAAGAGAGGGTGCATAAGTCGCCACGCCCAACAACCCCTGATGATGCCCCTCCAAGGCCTATCATTTTAATGTTTTGAGTTATCTTGAAAAGCAGCATGTCCTCTCCAAGACCTGTAGCTACAATCAATCCAATGGGATGGGAAGCCGCTATGAATAACCCAAGATCTACTAGAGACCAGACAAAAGCGCACAGCCTTCCACCTGACATTTTCTAAGCTGATGCAGCTGGAATCAAGTTTAGGATGTCTTACCCTGCTCACCTTCAGGTCTTTTGAATGATTCCTAGATTTCCTTCAATAGCCCTGATGCAGGAAAAAAGGATCTAAAACAGCGTCTCCCTAGTCTATTCGTGGACACTTGAACAGTAATACAACACCATTCTGGGATTAGTTACTGTTTGTTTCAAAGTACCTGCATTGTTGTATGGTTAAATTGTGTTTTTTCTCCTCGTTCTGATGGTAATGAGGTGGGGGGCCCCTCAGATGGTTAGTAGGCCCGTGGTCAGTCCTCCGGATTTCCTACCCTGACGTCCACTCCAGGCCCTGATACCAGGCTTCATTTGTGAAGAGGTATTCCTCCAAGATGTCAGCCCTATTGTCCTGCCCTAGAATAGGACCTTGCATTGGGGCTTCGTTTTCCCTAGGGACCTTGTTTTATGGTACACAGGTCCGGGTTTGTTAGTGATCCTTTACTTGGATCCTACTATTCTGGATATGAGCACAGAATGGAGGGGGCTTCCACTATCCTGGTCACTTGAGCGGATGCTGATACGCGGATGGAAGGTCTTAATTATTTTGCATGGGTTTTGTCCATCTAATTTTCCCCCTCTCCCTGATCTATCTGGCCATTTTTACATCCTGCTGATCCCCTTTACCCATTGGATACTTTTTACCTTTTTCCTTTTCCTCACCTCTGCCGCTAGTCACAATTGGTCCACCCCATCTTGCTGCCCGAATGAGAGGCTCAACGAGAGGTAAATCAGGTTGGCAAGAAGCAGGAAAGGGTATAATCAAATTTCAGATATGCAGGGCAGCTGATACCACATCATGCTACTGTTTTGCTGGGTAAACCACCTCTCAATTGCCTTCTCTATTCTTGGAACTAAACTGACTTGATGGGGGAAGGGGAAGGAGAGCGGGAGAGCTCCATATGTGGACACTCACTTGCTATGCTGACCAGCATTGCATACTAGTTTATAGGAGGGTTGAGCCTACTTCTCCTCGATCTGCATAGTAATCAGTGTTACTGTTTTTATAAATTCCATTCACCAAGTGAGAGTAGAACCCGGCTCTATGGGATCAGCTCTCCCTTATGGCTTGTCTGTCACGCAAACTACTGGGTCCACTGTAAGGGTGTGCTTATTGTAAATAATTTTGTTGTCTGGGGTATGTTGAGGGCTAAAGGGAGGGAGTTACTTAACACATACAGCAATGGACAGTGGGACGGGGTGGTTGGGTGAGGGGGCTTTCTTCTGTGTTCAGTAGCTGGGAATCGGGCTGTATGTGATGCTTATTACATATCCTCGACTATCTTACTGTGGATACTTACTGATGTTTCTCCATTCCAGCTTCTGTTGGGAACTTGTTGGCTGGTTCCACGGGGGGGGAGGGTTGGAGTGTGCCTTCTTACGGATACCTGGTTTTATTATTCTCACTACTTATCAGCTTCACTGGACAGTAAATATGGTGAACAACATTTAAATTCACAACATGGAATGTTAGCAGAGTGAGAGACCCTGCCAAAAGATATCAGATACTGAAACATTGTGCCCTGCTCCAAGCGCACCTTTTTTTTTTTTTTACAGGAAACTCATCTTGTAGTCCACGAGACCAGTTGGCTCCATCGGCAAGGAGTAAGTCAAGTTTTTGCCTCTGGTGACTCTACCTCAAATCGGGGTGGGGTGGTTGCCATCCTTTTAATGAGGAATACATCCTTCCAAGCTGACCAAACTATTTCATATCCAAGGGGAAGATTTATCCTGGTCAAAGGCATCCTAGATCGCAAGGAGGTGATCCTGGGCAATATTTATGGTCCAGTAAAAGGTGCTGTAACCTTTCTCATGGACCTTGCTGACAGAATTACCCCTTTCTACCCATCCCTTAATTCTGGAGAGGATTGAGACATTCTCCCCACGCAAGATCTGGATCAGTCTTACTTACAGCTTAAATCTCCCCAAAACAAGCTCTAGGTGATTTCACAGATTTGCTGGGTTTATGCGATCCATGGCAGATTCTCAACCCTCCCACAGTCTTTACTACTTTTATTCCTCTATCCATCAGACCTGGTCTCGTCTACACTATGTCCTGATTAGTTTTACCCCTCCTATCTGGACTGTCATGCTGGAATCGAACCAATTGTCATATCCGATCACTCTACGGCATGGGTATCACTTGTTCCTGACTCGGTTACAAAGAGACACAGTTTGGAAGTTAAACACTCAATTCCTCAAAGATGATTTAGTTATCTCTAAGGTAAAATCCCTCATTCAAAACTTCACTGACTCTAATCGCGATTCGGTGCCCAAGGGTGATCATGAATAGTGTGCACTTAAATGCTTCATACGTGGCAAATTTATAGTCCCTCTCTTCTTCTACCCCAACAGACACTTTAAATACCCTATTAACCCTACAAAACAAATATGCTGACCTCCTGCGTGAAAAGGCCGAATATGCTATCTCAAAAACTTGGTCTAAATATGTGGAATGGGGGAAAAATCTGGTAGGCTGTTGGCTCTCTGCTTGCGGAAACTAGAGAGTTCCAGATTAATCACTTCTATCTCAGCCCCTGACGGTATCACTAAAACTCTCCCTAGAGACATTGCCCTAGTCTTTGAGAACGTTTACTAAGATCTCTATGGACAGTGTTCTTCTTCTCAGAGTTCTAGTGAGATACATGCATACCTGAACTCTCTTGCTCTTCCACGACTCCTTGACCATCAGCAACTATCCTTGTTCTCTCCGATTTCTCTCCCCGAAGTTGAAGAGGCCATCAGTGGCCTGGCCTTGGATAAAGCACCTGGCCCAGATGGCTTTCCCTCTAACTTTTATAAGATTTTTCTCAAAGAATTATTCCCTTTGTTGCTCCAACTTTACCGGTATGTGCTCTTAGCTGACTCCCTAGATCCTCCTTTTCTGGAAGCCACTATAGTTCTTCTTCTCAAACCGGATAAACAACCTTCTTGCCCAGCTAGCTACTGCCACATATCCCTCCTAAACTGTGAATTTAAAATCCTCACAAAAATTCTTGCTTCAAGGATTCTGAAAGTCTCAACGCACTTAACTTGGTCCAGGACAGGTGGGGTTTGTGCCAGGGAGGTCTTCTGCAGACTACCTGAATAAATTGAATCCCATTTTTCAAACCACCCAGTCCTTCCCCACACTCATGGTCTTAATATCACTTATTTATTTATATATTTATTAATTTATTAAATCTTGGTGACCGGGTAAGCCCACTGGGCCCTGGAGGTCCCTTTTTCAGGGGTGACCCGGGATTACATGGCAAGGGTAAATAACAGTCAAAATGACAATTTATACAGTGTGATACAAATTATACAGTAGTGTACAGCCAGCTGGTTACATATGCTGGGATCAGCCTGATAACACCGTAAAAGTGACAATATTATACACTATGATACAGATAGTACGGTAATATACAGATAACTGGTGGTAAATTCTAAGATTGGCCTGCATTAGAGTTTGGTACTGGGGTAGGCAGAATAAGTGACTAGGCGCGAAGGATGTCAGAGAAGGGTGAGCACCAACTTTCCTAGTGCAGTTTACTAAGAGGAGTGCAGGTAACTCAAGGTGGTAGAGTTGGATTATGGTCTTCGGATGACCGTGAGGTTGTCCCCGGAGCCTAGCAGCGGGCATTTGGAGGTTGTGATCAAGTGAGCCTTGAGCCTGGTATGGAAGGTTTTGATTGACGGTGCTTCCTGCACTCCAGGAGGGAGGGAGTTCCATAGGGTGGGTGCAGTGTGGGCAAAGGACTTTCCTCCCGCCTTGGTTCTCACTCTGGGGACTGCTAGTAGAGTGAAATCCATTGAACGAAGGGATCGGGGGTTGGTCTTTTGCGCGCAATGAGTCCAGATAGGCTGGGAGGGGGGTATTGGCTAATTAATTTGAAGGTTTGGCATAATAGAGGGTACTGGAGACAGACTTCCAGTGAAGGCCAATTAAGTTGCGATTGCGTGTCGCAGTGGTGTTTTCTGGGGTTTGGCTGGGCGGCGATCCGAACCACCTCATTGTACAGGGCTTGTAGTGTGTTCATCTCGGTCCTAGCTACTCCCTGTAGTACTGGGGCTGCATAGGTGATTGTCGGTAGGAGGACGCTGGTGGCGATGGAGACCCTGGCTGCCGGTGTCAACTGCTTTTTTTCAGTCCGTAAGAGAGTGCCTAGTTTCCCATATAAGGTTTTTGTGACTTGGTCCACATGCTTCATGAGAGTGAGGCCCTGGTCCAGGGTAAGACCGAGGTATTTTAGAGTCTCAACTACCTCTAGTCTAGCACCACACATGGAGGTGATGTGTAAGTGTTGTTTTCTATCATATCCCAGAGACTTTGGACTGAACAGCATGGCCTTGGTCTTATCCGTGTTAAGGACCAATCGGTTGTTGACAAGCCAGTTCTCAAGGGAGCACAGGTTGTCTTGGAGCAAGGAGTCGAGATCTGGCAGATTAGTGGAGGGGCGGTAGATAACGGCATCATCCACGTACTGGACCACCGCGCTCCCCACAGTGGAGGCTCAGTTCATTCCGTGAAGAAGAGGCAAAAAGTAGTGGGCCAAGTATTGATCCCCTGTGACTTCTCCTTTAGTGGGAGCGCCTTCTGAAATGGAATCTTTCCATTTTACCCTCTGAGTGCGATCAGTAAGGTAGCTTTCAATCCACTTTAGAGAATGGTGGTCAAGCCCTACATTGCCCAACTTACTAAGAAAAAGCTTATGACTGACCAGGTCAAAGGCTTTGGATAAGTCAATGAAGACCGCGCCAGTAGGGGTCCCCTTATCCAGATTATTGAGTATGTCCGAAGTGAAATTGATAAGGGCTGTGTCCGACCCATGCTGGGGCCTGAAGCCATGCTGGGAAGGAGCAAGGAGATTGTTGAACTCTAGGTAATCCCAGAGTTGCCCATAGATCAGCCTCTCCTGTAACTTTGCCAGGGTGCAGAGCAGGGAGATAGGCCTGTAGTTGTTGATGGACTCCTGCAGGCCTCCCTTGTGGATGGAGACCACATGGGCCTGTTTCCACTGAACGGGGACTTCCCCCTCTTTTAAAGATCGATTTAAAGAGCCAGGTTAGGGGTCTGGCCAGGGATGGGGCCCCTTCCTTCAGCAGCCTGGAGTGAATCCCATTGGGTCCCCTGGCACCAGATGTATTGAGTGTCTTTAATAGAGATAACACCTCTGTTTGTTTGATCAGTCTGAGATGGAAGTCTGGGCGGTCAGGGTTAGGAGCAGACCTCATGTTATGGTCAGAGTTTGGAGGTGGTAGCCCTGCCTTGTAGGAGTCGAAGTTGGTGAAGTGGCAATTGAGTGACATGACAATTTGGGGGTTGTCATGTAGTAATTGTTTGTTGACCTCGATGGGGCCTAGTTCGGACTTGCTGCTTCCTTTTAGTAACCCATTAATGTGGGCCCAGAATAATTTAGGGTTCCCTAGGTTCTTTTTCTGAAGTAGAATAACGTATTCTCTTTTTGCTGTTCTTACCGCCACCTTGCACCTGTTTCGGAGGGTTTTGTAGCTCACCAGGTCAGCAGGTTGGGAGGAGATCTTGTACTTTATCCAGGCCTTATCCCAGTTTAGCATAAGGGCCTTCACAGGGGGGTAATCCACTTATAGCAGCTGCCCTTGGCGCAGAGTTTCTTTATGAGGGCGAGTAGATTGGCTGCAGTATTGAGTATGCTCTGGAAGAAAGTAACCGCCTCAGCCAGAGAGGGGAGGAGTCCGATTGGGCTCCAGTCAATACTGCTAAGGTAGCTGGAGAGTTGTTCGGGAGCTAGGTGGGTGTAGTCTCGTGCTGCCAGGATTCTCGGGTGGAATCTGGGAGCCTTATTTCTCCAGATACAGAAAATGGGAGAGTGATCACTCAGGGCATCCGCTAGGGTGCCGGCAACCTTGATATTGCAGGGGTTGGTCACCAGTGCCCAGTCAAGGGTGGAGTGATTCCCTGTTTTGGGGTTCAATCTAGTAGGTCCTGTGATGACCTGTGTAAGATTTGCTTCTAGAATCCTACCTTTTAACGTCTGGTTTGTATTAGGGGCCCAGTTCAGGTTAAAGTCACCTAGTATGAGTATCTTAGAGGAGACCTCCCCACGATGTCCTTTAGGACAGACTCAAGGGATTGAGAGCATTCTTGGGTGGGTTGTATCGCACCCTATGGTCAAAGTGCTTGCAATGACCAAGGGTGATGCGAATGAATACAGATTCACTATCATCCCTTGTGGTATGCCGCAGTTTGACCAGCGCTGAGTTGAGGGTGTCTTTTGCATAGATTAAGACCCCGCCCCCTCTTGTGTGTGCTCTGTCTTTGTGGAAGGAGTGGTACCCAAGAGCAGCGACCTTATGTGGGAGTACTTGAGGCTTGAGCCAAGTCTCAGACACAGCCAAGACATCTGGGTTGTACAGATCCAACCAGGCTTGGACTTCCTGCATCTTAGGTCTCAGACTGCATATGTTCATATGTGCAATCCGCAATCCCTTCGAGGCCGCCCATTGAGGATTCTGTGGTGAGGAAATCAGTAGGTTGTCAAGTGGGAGCCCAGGGTTTGGTTGAATATCTCCTGCTAAGAGCAGGAGGGTAGCAGTGAGGCAAAGTGAGGAGGGGCAGGGTGGACGGAGTAGCTTGTTTCTGAGTAGGCGCTTGCCGAGGAGGAAAGTGTGGTATCAGATTCCTCTCATAAAGGATTTGTGGGCCGTTGATAGTGATATGAGTCTGTGCTGGGGTGTGAATGTGCTGCTTCCTTTTAGTAACCCATTAATGTGGGCCCAGAATAATTTAGGGTTCCCTAGGTTCTTTTTCTGAAGTAGAATAACGTATTCTCTTTTTGCTGTTCTTACCGCCACCTTTCACCTGTTTCGGAGGGTTTTGTAGCTCACCAGGTCCGAGAGAATGGAGGGGTGTGGGTGCCCCTGACAACCTGGGTCGCATGTGCCAATAAGCCTGTCTACCTGGAGGAGGGACAGTATATACAAGCCTGCCAGGAGTAACCCACTGTTGGGCAAATGGAAGGAGGTTAGCCCTAGCTTAGTAGGCATTCCCAGTTAGTTGATGTCCTTATTAGCTGGGAGAGGGGGCTTTCCGGTCAAGCTGCTTAAGTAAAAGGCTGCGGAGATGGCTTTCGATTGAGTTGACTGGGGTTTCCATGGTCAACCCTACAAAAAATTGGATTACCCTCTACCTTCTTACAATGGCTTCAAGTTATCTATTCTTCCCTCTCTGCCAGGATTTACTGTAACAGGGTTTTCTTTTCTTGTTTCTCCCCCTTCACTGGTACTAGGCAGGGGTGTCCTTTGTCACCCTTTCTCTTTAACCTATATCTGGAACCCCTATTGAGACATCTTAAAATGTCTCCTCATATACATGGAATTCCGGTAAGTGGGACTGAGCTAACTTTCAATATATGCTGATGACATTCTGTTACATCTAGAACATCCATCAGCATCACTCACAGCTGTCCTGAACGTGATAACCCAATTTGGCCACCTATCCAATTATAAATTGAACTGTAGTAAAGCTGAAATCTTTCCCCTTAATCACTTCATCCATAGTTCAGACTTTACCCAGTTTGATATGAAATGGTCCCCCAACTCTATCAGATACCTGGGTATATGTCTATCCACTGATCTTTCCCTTGCCAAGAAATTAAACCTCGATGACCTTGTGATTACTATACAACAGGACCTCCTAAAGGGGGGAATCTCTTCTGATCTCTTTATGGGGAGGATTAATATCATTAAAATGAACATACTACCCAGGCTCTTCTATCCATTAAATATGCTAAACTTCTGGCTTCCTCTCTCCTTCTTTCATCATATTCACTCAATAATCTGTAGATTCATGTGGGTGAATAAATCACCTAGACGTTCCTACCTCAGACTAAGCCTTTCTAAGGAGTCTGGAGGTTTTTGTCTTCCAAACTTTCTTCTTTATTACTGGGTCAGTCACTTCTCCAATTGTGGTAAATGGCTCTCCACTCCCAGAGGAGACTACATACACCCCTGGTTGCAAATTGAATGCCAACCCCTTTGTTCACTTAACTTGCCCGTGTCTTACATTTTTTTCCTACCCTGGAAAGCTCTACTGGCACCCCTTCGAGATTCTGCAGTTGGCACCTTGATAAGAGTCTTTTCGCAGTACTGTACCTCTCTCTCTCTCTCTCTCTCTCAAGATCTCTCCCTTCAAAGTCTTCTCTCAGCCCATTCTTGCAAACCCTAATATTAAGATTGGTGGTACAGTTCTCTCATCAGGGTGGTTACCCTAGATAGAGGACGCTAAGGTCGCTGGCTTCTACTCACAATATTCTCTCTTCTCCCATCCCCTAAGATCCTGTTGAAATTCAACCTTGGTCAGTTGCATATTTTTAAGATCTTCCAGTCGAGACACTTGCTCAGTCAACTTTTTGGCCCGACCACAAAGCCCTCTGGTCTACAACCTCTCCTGATTCAGATTAAGGACTTGGCAGTCATGCCACATGAAAACTCACTTCTGTACTCCTTCCTTCTGTTCACTCTCCACCCTGATTCCCTTACAGGTTCCAAGGTTTGGGAGGCTTGATACCCGACTCCTCACTAAATTGGAGGCAGATCTGGAAAGACCTCCATTTATACAATACACAGGATAGACTCGGACTCGCTCAATACCACATTCTAAATAATATGTACTACACACCCATCAGATTGGCCAAGATGGGTCGTCTCCCTTCTCCCACATGTACCAGGTGTGGCAAAGAAGGAGGTAATATTCTGCATGTCTTTTGGTATTGTGAAAAAGTATTTCCCTTGTAGCAGCTGATTCAATCCAAGATTGATCCCCTCCTGGGATTAGATGACCTCTTCACTCCGGAAGTTTGCATTATAGGTGCCTACACCAAGATCAGTGTCAAAGAGAGAAGATACCATATGGCCCTAATATCGATGGCCATCAAAAAAATGGTCCTTAAACATTGGTTGGATCAACTAACTGTCTCTTATAATGAATGGTTAAACGAGCTCTCCTTTTTTTCCCCGGACAGAACGCCTAATTGCCAGCACTCGTAACAGACTTAAGCTTTTTGAGAAGAAATGGGTTGAACTCTATGCTTTGTATTTGCACTAATATACTCCCGGTTCCTTTGACTCCCTATGGTGTTAACTTGTGTTTTGGTTTGTGTTTATACTGTGTTCCTATATACTGACAGGCACACTCGGGGTGGGTGGGAATGGGGATAGGTTGTTTTGTCATGCTCAGTTTCTGTTCACATGACAATGTATAGTGGTGGTGTTGTCTTTTATATAAAATTCAATAATGTTGATTAAATTTCAAGAAATAAATGAATAAAAAATATATATATTTTAATACACACAGAGGATTGTTGGACTGTAGAAAGATTAGCTAAATATTTTTGGGCGGTCAGTAAAATAAAGAAAATATTTCTGACCTATTAGGATGTAAATGTGGACAAGGGATTGTTTTAAACTTTGCTTAATTAGTTTTATAATGAAATGCAACTGGATATTTACAGTTTTATTGTATGATAACTTACTTTTTTGTTTTTGTTTAATATGTTTTTCTATGTGTTTTTGTAAAACTTTTTATCGATACAATAAAGACCTTTTTGAACTTTTGAAGTACCTAAAGGGTTATCAACAAGATACAATCATGTGACCTTTTCCAGATTAGCAGTTGTAGTACAACAGAGCACAACATACGATTACCGGAGGTGCAGTGGTTAGGTTTCGGAGTAATATTAAAAAGTAATTTTTTACTGAGAGAGTGGTGTACCCATGGAACGGTCTGCCTCTGGGGGTGATGGAGGCGAAGACAGTCAAGCAGTTTAAAACAGCATGGGACAGACATGTCAGCAAGTTAAACAATGATTCCGTGTGTGTGTTTGGGGGGGGGGTTAGAGAAAAATGGTCAGACTAGATGGACCTCAGGGTCCCCATCTGCCGGCATTCTATATATGTTTGTAATGTTTACTGAGGTTCCTTTAGGTAATTTTGGAGTGTGCTGTCCAAAACGAGCCTATTGGCTCTCTGAATGAACTACGCTCCTGAAAGTGGAGCCTCTTTTAGCTAAACTAATTTCTTTAAAAGGCAGCCACTCCATTTCGGAGATTGAACAGCCATCCATAAACTTATTTACACTCTCCTTTTGAGCTTAAAAGTCCTAAAACTAAGTTGCCAGATAAACTAAACGTTGTTAGTTTTACTGTAGTGCAGTAGAGGACGAATGAAGTGAGAGGGTGAGGGAGAACTGCTTGCAAGCACTGTGAAAATGCGGTCTGTCTCTCAGTGTGCCGTGTCACAGCACTAAAAGATTTGGAAAGTAGAGCAGGATCGGGAAAATACTTCCCTGTAGAAATACTGCCTGTCCTTGACAAATACATTGCTTACTTTGTATAAAAGATAACAGTAGTGGACGCTTGGAACAGTCTGCCACAAGAGGTGGTGGGGACAAGCACAGTGGAGGGGTTTAAACTTGCCTGGGACAGGCACAAGGAAACATTGGGTGGGGAGGGAGTGATGAAAAGTCATTGAGCACTTAGGGTCAGTGACTGCATACAAGTATAGGGCTTATGGGCAGACTAGATGGGCCTAGAGGTCCTTCTCTGCCGACAATTTCAGTGTATCAATGCAAAAGAGTATATAAAAAAGCATTTTTTTTTTTGTTTCCCCTTCTAAGAGTTCTGACTGAGCCTTTCGTATAAATAAATGAATAAGATGGCCACAGTGCTTCCCTATGGAAGGGAATTAAGGCTATGTTATTTATGCACTTTTTTTGTATATGGTAAAGTCTTACCTTAAAGCATGAAATTCATGGACTCCTTTGAGGCAGTGGCCATTCTGAATGGCTGTTTATAAGAAAGATGGGATTCATTACCCCAAAATAGGGGGAGGAACAAGGCTTATTAAGCCCAATTGCATAAACATTCAGTTTATTTTTATAGGGATTCCTATAAAGCTGTATATGTTTGAATGTATGGATTCTGAGCATACTTCACAATTGTCCCTGATTTTGCCTCAGAATTTTCCTCTGTCCCTCGTAACATTTGTGTATAGTTGTGACAGTAGAATGGGAATTAAAAGCACAAAATGGAATACATTAAAGTTAGACTTATTCTTCAGAAAGTACATCTTACGTAAATCCCCTTATTCTGTCTGCTTTCTGAGTGAATAGTACAGATGTGTCCCTGATTTGGGGTCTTTGTCCCTGATTGATTTTTTTAAGCTTTGTTCCCGATTCATGAGGCAAGTGGTTCAGAGGTATGATTCTGAACAAAAGGCTGGTCCAGACTGGCATCTTTTTTACAGGTGCATTGTGTAAATATAGAAAATGAATGTTATAAAAAGTAGATGGATTACACGACCTTTGGGAGGAGTATATAAACCCCCCGAAAACAGCTGCGAAAGAGTCTTGCCTTTTCATTCTGCCCAGAGCCTGGGAGAGGGAAGGACATTAAGTTTTCATGCCTCCATAGCAATTTGGAGCTCAGATGAGAAAAGATCCCAAGAGATGTCATGTGATCCAGACTGTTGCATTTTGACGAATTCACGTGTGTGTGTGTGTGTGTGTGTGTGTGTGTGTGTGTGTGTATGTATGTATATATATATATATATATATATATATATATATTATTTTTATTTGAACTTTGTTAAACAACAAGCATGTCATACCAAATACACTCACACCCTGGGACTTGCCTTACATTTGTACATAGTAACAGGCTGAAGTGCTAATTTGACAGAAAACAGAGTGTTTGACACTTTAACTGACATTGCTGACATAGGCTCACCAGATGGCAGTGAATTATTTGTTGAAATAAAGGCCTTCCTCTAATAGAAGCTGCCCTCTAGTTAAAGCTGTGGCAAAAAACAAACAGCTGATTGCAAATAGAGAACTTTTTGAAGAAATACGGTAGTCTGATCCAAGGTGGAGCCCACAGAGCAATTCAGTGTGTCGATTTCCTGGTTCATATGGACCTATTTGATGCTTATCTACCTATCTCGTTCCGCCGCTTTCTTAAGTGATTTTCAAGGTTCGCGATTCAGGATCAACACTTCGCTAGCATATCCTTCCTTTTAAGCTGCCCTAAACCCCAGGAGTTTTCATAAGTCTAGTGATGATCATGACCCTCATCAGAGGTCGGTATCTCCACAGATAATGGATAAACTGATAAAGGAAAGTCCTTAGTTCAGAACACAGAAATTGTATCTGCTCACACATTTTTGGACCTGATGACAGTTCCATAGAAATGTACTCCTGAACCACACTACATGTGAGACCCCTTCAGTTTTGTCTTTTTTTTTTCCTCATTATTTTCCAGTCATTGAGCAGTACCATGTCCTTGTACAGATTCCACACACTGCGCAGGTCCTTGGAATGGGGGGAGAAAACACTGCCCCCCCCCCCAAATAAAACTGATGGTAGCTTTTATCTCCACCTTTTGGAGATGATTTGTGGAATTGGCACCAGCCTGACAGGCTGGAGTATGGTATTAGTTCAGATCCTGTTGCTGGCGTTGTGATCCTAGAGAAGCAGGTCCTCCAAATGAATGTCCTAGAAATTAGTGTGTGCCACAGAGATGTGTGCTGTCATCCAGAGGAGGGGAGAATATGGAGGAGAAAATACAGGCATCCTGCAGGATGATGCCCGATAATGCTGGCCCTTCCTCACTGACTGGGTTATATACTGCATTTGTTCACTTGTCCCACCCTCGAGAGCCCCACTGTATATGTATATATGTGTGTGTGTCGATGGGATATAGTACTTTAGTTCTACAGTAGATGAGGATGGGGTTGGGGGAGTCTGCTGAAAGGGGGGGGAAGCATCAGGTACTGGGAATGGATAAATAAAAAAAAAAATATAGCTGGATTAGACTGGATCTTGCCAAATGTAAAATTCCCCATATGTTCAGAGTTGGAGATGTAATGCTGAATATGTAATCTGAACAACTGCCTTGTATTCCATTGTTATATTAGCACTGTGATATCATGTTGTGACAACTTGGTGTTCAGTACGTAATATTTATTATGTTGCTTTTGCAAATAGAATGGAGGTGTGTTCACATTTGGAGCTGGTTCTTCTGGGCAGCTGGGGCATGATTCTACAAATAATGAGATCAATCCGAGGAGGGTTCTGGAGCTGATGGGTAGTGAAGTCTCCCAGATTGCTTGTAGCAGGTAAGCAGTATTGTGCTTCGTGAGCTCTATAACCTATTTGTAGATGTCATGAACCTTTTCATGGTACTGCATATGAGACCTAAAATGGTAACTATTCAAAACCTTCATGCAGTTAGAGTGACAGACACTTTATATAATAATGTAAGGGTGCAATTTAGTACACACACTAGAGAACTGGACAGAGTCAATCACTACACAAAGATGCGTCAGTACTTCTAATTTTTAGGGACGTGGATATGTTGTTCAATCCACACTTTGTGGCGGGTTCCTTGCCGCTTTAAATCTTGCCGGAAGGTCTTCAAGCTGGCTCCTCCCACCCACCCGGGTGGTAAAACCCTCAGCTCTGCCCCGTGATGCCAGATCTTCCTTACTGCTTGGAAGCTCAGGTTCCCTCCTTAGCAATCTGCGTTTTAGGCCTGGATCCACACTCTTCGGATTTCCCGAAACTAATTTTAAAATTTGCAAGACTGAGGTCTTCATCTTCCCTTGCGACTGCGATGGAGAAATTGACTCCCGGCTTCCGTCGGTGCCCTTGTGAGCAGAAGATGTCCCGGACCGATCCGCACTCCACGTGCGTCTACTGCCTGGGGCTTGGCCACAATTCACAGGTCTGCGAAGTGTGCAAGTCTTTTTCGGCTTCGGTCTTGGAGGACCGCGCTGCCAGACTACTTCTCGGGCACCCTGAAAAATGGTACCTACCGGTCAAGTCTAAGGAGGCCCGTTGGGTCATGCAGATGATCGCCCTCGAGGAGGAGGCAGCCCAGGCCGCTTCTTCTTCCTCCTCGGCCACTGCATTTATCCCGCTCTCCTTGGGCTCCTCCTACACTGCTTCTTTTAAGGAGCTTTGTCGGTCCCTCTCCCCAGTCGGTCCAGGAAGAAGGATTCTAATGGTAAGTCCCACCATCGACGTTCTTGGGAGCGAGAGAGATCCCCTTCACTGGACCATCGACTCTCGACTTCGGTCGAGGTTGCGGCTGTGGCCGCTGGCTTCACGGTGTCCCCGTCAGGTCAGCCGGCCCAGACGTCCGTCGACGTGGTCGAGATTTTTCTCGACCCATCGAACGGTTTGTCGACTGGAGAAGCCGACAACCCTTCTTCACCGGTTCCCCCGGTGGTTACAGAGGACTTGCCTGTGCCTCCTGTGCCGAAGTCCCTGGTTAAGGTCCCTGCACCGAGAGAGGGGTGGGTTTCCCCTGTTCCCTCTCTGCCCCACCCTCGGAATCCCCGGAGGGCTCTGTCTCGGTCCTCTTCCAGATCCAGCCGGTCCTGCCGAAGTCAGCGGCCTCGGTCTCTGCGCCATGGAAAGCAGCGTCTCTGCTCGTCCTCTTCGGAGGATAAGCTCCAGTGCAAGTTGCGTCGGCGCTACGAGGACTTGATGTGGCAGTAACTTTTATTGACCAGTAACAAGCAGACTCCGTCGCCTTCTCTGGCCATTAAGTGGCTGTCATAGGAGCAGCCGAAACAACCCGTCGTGGTGGTCGAGGAGCCGACCCCAGCGCCAGTTGTTAGGCCGAAACCGGCTGCTCCACCCATTGTGGTGGAATGTCCGCCTCCACAATTGAAGACTGGGGCTCCGACCAAGGATTCTCGGTCGAGTCAGGGCTTGCCCCATAGGTTGTCGGTCACTCTCACTCCCGATCGACCTCGGCAGGTGGAGGGTGGCTCAGGCATTTAGCAGCTGTTCACAGATTCCTCGGAATCTGACGATGACTCCTCCCTGTTCTCCAGGCCGCTTGACCTGGAGTCTGCAGGGGGCCAGTCGGTGGACGAGAGCCCATCCTTGTTTTTGGGTATGCTTCGACTCATCTTGGAGTCTACCGGGATGCAGCTCGAACTTGTTCAAAAACGGGCCAAGTATCCCCTTACAGAGATACTGAACCGAGGGGATTCCCTTACGGAGGCCTTTCTGGTGGCTGAAGCCATTGTTGGCCGGCCCTGGAGCTGGGCAGCGGCCAGCTTCTCTTTCACGCTTGCCTTCGCCAGGATGGCTTGCCAAGTACGCGGATCCCCACCGTTCACTGTCTGGCTTCGAACACCCCTCTGAGAGGGATTAGTGACCGATGAGCATTTTCAGCTGCCTGGAACGCCAGGATGTGGACAAACCGCCCAACAAGGAATCCAAAAGTTGGATTACTCAGGGCGGAAGGTTTACGCTGCTTCCTCCCTAGGCCTTCGCCAGGCTAGCACGGCCGTTCTGATGGCACATTTCTCACACGCCCTTATGGGCTCCCTGGATGAGGTGATTCCTCATCTCCCGGCTGACCTTCAGATGATGGTCAAGCAGGTGCAGGATCAGGGAAGGGTGGTGGCTAAACAGCTCCAAACTTCATTGGACATTGGTGACTCTTGTGCTCGATCAGTAGCGGCCGTAGTGGCCATGCGCCGCAGAACTTGACTGTGGATCTCTACCTTCATGGCAGACACCCAGCACAAGCTGGCAGATGTTACCTTCCTGGGCACCGACTTGTTCGGGCTGGGGGTGGAAGGCCACCTCCAGAGGGTTGAGAAGTCCAGTGCCACCTTGGACTCAGTCATGTCTGCCCAGGAGGACAAAGGCCGGCCGCAGCAGCGTAATCCCTTTCGCCCTTCCACTCCTGCAGCACATCCAGCCCAGCAACACCAGCATCAGGGCCAGCAGGCTCACACTTAGTGCCCTAAGGCAAAGTCTGCCACTTCCTCTGGTAGGAAGCCTGGAGGCAAGGGTCCAGGAGGTCCTTCAGCGGGCCCTTCCTCCAAGCCTGCCCAGTGACGGGTTGAGGGGTGTCACCCCAACCTTGTCAGTCCTCCCCGGGTTCCTCCCATGGGGGGACGGCTCTGCCACTTCTTTTCCACCTGGTCCGCTACCACCACGGACCGCTGAGTGTTAGAAGTGGTCGGCAGAGGTCTGCCTCTGGAATTCGAGCAGTTCTCTGCCTATCGAGCCGTTGCCCCATGGGGGTCTACGGGTTCCGCAGCCTCTCTGTTGGCTCATCGAGCTGATATTGCCTTGCCCCTCCAGAAGGAAGTGATCAGCGAGGTGGGGGACCCTCCTCCAGACCCAAGGTTTGTATCCAGGTACTTCCTGGTTCTAAAACGGACAGGGGGCTGGCGCCTCATTCTCTATCTGCACAACCTGAACAAGTTCCTAAGGCCTCGCACCTTCAGGATGGTCACTCTGGCTCAGATCATTCCATCCTTGAAACCAGGCATGTGGTTCTGTTCTCTGGACCTTCAGGACGCGTCCTTTCACGTCCCAATCTGTCCGTCTCATCAGCGATTCCTCCACTTCAGAGCAGAGGGATCTTTTTACGAGTTCCAGGCCATGCCCTTTGGCCTCTCTCCAGCTCCCAGGGTCTACACCAAATGCATGGCAGTGGTGACAGCATTCCTGCGGTGCTGAGGGGTCCGGGTGTACCCTTACCTGGACGACTGGCCGATTGCAGCCCCCTTCAGGTTGAAGGTGGAGCAGTCCAGGGATCTGGCCTTCTAGGTCTGCTCTCAGATTGGCCTCCTCATCAACGAGGCCAAATTGGAACTCGTGCCATCGCAGGTGATTCAGTCATCAGGGCAGAGCTCGACTCTCTTCGAACCAGAGCCCGGCTCCCGGTGGACAGGGCCGAGGTCCTTTCCTCCTTTGCCCAATCATTTCTGGTTGGGCAATTCCGCCCTTCCCGGGGCTGCCTTCGCCTCCTGGGTCTCATGGCGGCCTGCACCAGTGTGGTCCGTTGGGCCCACTGGCATATGGGTCTCCTGCAGTGGGGACTGGCCAGCCAGTGGTCACAGCGCTCTGGTCCTCTGGACCAGCCGGTGACAGTGACCTAGGAGATGTGGGACGGCCTGCAGTGGTGGCTCATCCCAGCTCATCTGCAGTAGGGTATCCCGTTTGTCTGCCCCGAGCCGACGGTCTCTCTAATGACCGATGCCTCTCTGATGGGTTGGGGTGCCCATCTGGGGGAGCTCGGAGCCATGGCCTCTGGTCTCCTAAGGAGTCTCGATGCCACACCAACCTGATGGAGCTTCGAGCGGTTCAACTAGCCCTCACCACCTTCGCTCCGTTTGTACGAGGTCAGGTAGTTCAGGTCCAGACGGACAACACCACAACCATGTACTACCTCAACTGACTGGGTAGGACGCACTCATTACCTCTGTGTAAGGAGGCTGTCTGCATCTGGTCTCTCATGATCAGCCTGGAGGCAGATCTCGTAGCCATCCATGTGGCAGGAGCCTCCAACAGTCTGGCCGATGCTCTCAGCCAGATAGGCGCTGCATCTCACGAGTGGTCTCTCCTGCCGGAGGTAGTACAAAATCTGTTCTCCCATTGGGTCTACCCTCAGGTGGACCTGTTTGCCTCCAGAGAGAATGCGTAGCTGAGGCTGTTTCACGCCCGCCCCCCTAAGCAGGGCTCGCTGCAGGGGATGCCTTCTCGAGGCCGTGGACCCCGGGCCTCTTCTACGCCTTCCCTCCATTTCCCTTGATCCACAAGGTGCTTCTCAAGGTGAAGAGGGACAAGGCACAGTTGATTCTGGTAGCCCCAGACTGGCTCCACCAGTTCTGGTACCCAGATCTTCTCAGCCTCGGCTCCAGGCTCCCGAGGCAGCTTCCAGCCTACCCGGACCTGCTCTCAGTCAACAGGCTGAGGGTTCTCTATCCGGACCTTCGGTCACTGCACCTGATGGCCTGGTTCCTGACTGGCTAGAGTTCCAGGCCTTGGGTCTTTCCAACGAGGTCCTCAGTATCGTTGAGGTGTTCCGTAAGGAGTCAACCAGAAAATGCTATGCCTTCAAATGGAAGAGATTCTCCATTTGGTGTCAGGACAAGGGGTTGGACCCTTCTTACTGTTCCTTGGCTGGCATTCTGGACTAGCTGTGGTCCCTCTCTCAGCTAGGGCTTTGGTCGACGACCCTTAAGGTGCACTTGGCAGCCATCTCTGCCTACCAGGCACAGGCCGGCAAGCAGTCGGTGGTGCAGGAGAAGGTGGTCATGCACTTTTTCCAAGGCCTAGACCACATATCTCCTCCGGCGCGAGAACCTCCACTTCCGTGGGATCTACTGCTGGTATTGGCTAAGCTCATGGGCAAGCCATTCGAACCAGTGCACAGGTGTGACATCTCTCACCTGTCGTGGAAGACTGCCTTCTTGGTGGCTATCACCTCAGCCAGAAGGATGGGAGAGCTCCAGGCGCTTTCCATAGAGTCTCCTTATCTGGTCTTCCACAGGGACAAGGTTGTCCTCGCCCCCAACCGAAATTCCTTCTGAAGGTGGTGTCGGGGTTTCACCTTAACCAGGTGTTGACTCTGCCGGTGTTCTACCCCAATGACCTTGGAGGCTGAATATAGGCTCCATACTTTGGACCCTAGAAGCACTCTCTTATTATAAGGAGCGAATGGCTCAAGTCTGGGGAGAGGTTCGCCAGCTGTTTGTCACCTACGCTGAAGCCGCACCAGGCAGACCTGCAGCCAAGCGGACGATAGGCAGGTTGGTCACCTCCTGCATGGATCTCTGCTATAGGTTGGTGGGCATAGAGCCTCCCAAAGGGGTAAGGGCTCATTCTACCCGCCATACCGCTGCTTCGTTGGCTGCTTCTAGGGATGTCTCTATCCAGGAAATCTGCAGGGCTGCTACGTGGAAGTCAGTACACACCTTCGTTTCCCATTACTACATTGACCTAGAGTCACACCAGGATGCTGATTTTAAGACCTCGGTTCTCCAGTCCTTATTCCCTAAGTAGGGGGTGCGCATCTTGCGTCCCTCCTCCTGGAGAACTGCTAGGAGTCTGCCACAAAGTGTGGTTTGAACAACATATCCACGTCCCTAGAAATACAGCTTACTCACCTGTAACAGGAGTTCTAGGAGTGGTATATGTTGTTCATCCATATGACCCACCCAACCTCCCCGGCTTTGACGCACAACCTGGCTTCCAGCGGGCTAGATCTGGTGTCATGGGGCGGAGCCAAGGGTTTTACCACCTGGGTGGGTGGGAGGAGCCAGCTTGAAGACATTCCGGAAAGATTTAAAGCGGCAAGGAACCTGCCACAAAGTGTGGATGAACCACATGTACCACTCCTAGAACTCCTGTTACAGATGAGTAACCTGTATATTCAGTTCACCAGCCACCAGGATTTGCAATTCATCATTTCATGACACTCTGCCTCTTCATCAGGGTTGGTGGTGTCATTTATAACATTACTGCTGGGTTAAATTGTGGGATTTTATTCCCTGGTAAGCCTGGCTTATCAACCGCTCTTTGAAGGAGGGTGCAGTCCCTGAACAGTGGAAACAGGCCCATGTGGTCCCAATCCACAAGGGTGGCCACCGGGAGTCTATTGGCAACTACAGACCAATCTCCCTGCTCTGTATCCTGTCAAAAATCCAGGAAAAGCTGATCTACGGACAACTCGGTGACTACTTGAAGGTCCATAAAATCCTGGCACCCTCCCAACACGGCTTCAGAACTGGGCATGGGACAGATACTGCACTGACCAAATTTGCAACAGACGTACTCCGAGACCTGGACAAGGGTACCCCCATTGATGCGGTCTTCGTGGACCTTTCCAAGGCCTTCGACCTGGTTCACCACAGTCTTCTTCTAGCTAAGCTGAGCAACATAGGCCTAGACTGCCATGCTCTAAAGTGGTTCAGAAATTACTTGACCAGCCGCACACAGAGGGTAAAGTGGAAGGATGCCATATCGGGACCACTTCCACTAAAAGAGGGGGTGCCTCAGGGGTTCATATTCGGCCACCTCCTCTTCTCCCTGTTCACTAATGAACTATCTGACCACTGTGACAGGAGCTCTGTTGTCTAGTACACGGATGGTGCTGCCATCTATCATTCCACTGCCAATCTGGGAGGCGTAAGCCAATTACTCCAGGATGACCTCCGGTCACTTGAGCATTGGTTCATTGAGAACAGAATGGTACTCAATACGGACAAAACGAAGGCAGTGTTGTTTGGTCTTAGATCTGTTGGTCAGGATAGAACTTAACACCTACAGCTTACATCCTCTGCTGGTAACTGCCTAGAAGTAGTGCCCTCCCTGAAATACCTCTGCCGTACCCTGGACCCAGGGTCTCACCCTGAAGAACCACGTGCACTTGGTCACCAAAACCTTACATGGGAAACTAGGCACCCTCTACCGACTGAAAGACAAGCTCGTTCCTGAAGCCAGGATTTGTGTCGACACCAGCGTCCTCCTCCTGACATGACTGGGAAAGCTGGAGAGGAACAGACTTCAGGTACTTTACAATAAGGTGGCTCGCTGCGCCTCCCAGGCCAACCCTAGGGATCACCGCTGCGACTCCCTATCCTTGTTAAATTGGCCCTCATTGGGCGCTCGCCTCCAGTACCGTTGCTCGCCTAGCCTAAAAATTGTTGCCCAACCCCCCGCCCAGCCTCTCTGGGCTTGTTGCTCTAAAGACCAATCCCCGGCTCCCCCACACAACAGGCCAAACTCTCCTAGACATCCCCAGGGTTAGAACCAAGGCAGGTGATATGTCCTTTGCTCACATCGCTCACACTCTGTGGAACCCCGGGGTGCAGGAGGCTTCCTCTATCAAAACCTTCCACACTAGGCTTAAGGCTCACCTGGCGGAAGACAGTTCTTGCCATTGCACCGGCTCCTGATAGGACCCCAGTGATAAATGACTAACCAGGTCCTATCCTCCTCTAATGTTAAACTTCAAAAATATATACAATTTTATCACTGTTGATCAACCTGTTTATTCCAGTTGCACTGTTATGTTCCTGTATTGCCATCATAACTGTGTTGTTGTTATATCTGTAACCTGAATTAATGCTGTCACACTGTTTTATTCTCTTGCACTATGTAATCCTGGATTGCCCCTGAAAAAGGTACCTCCGTGGCTCAGTGGGCTTACCCAGTCATCAAAATTTAATAAATAAATCAACAAACAAGGCTTACGTTCACTTTTTGCGATAGTGCAGAGAGGAGCAGTTTTTGAGCCGTTCTAACCGCTCAGGGAAGAGGAGGGGACTTCTTCACTGCATTGGTGGCTCCGAGGGGGCAGACCCACACCAGGGGAGACTCCCTGGTAATGGTGGCAGCCAATTAAAGGAGTCGATGCTGGCTTCAAAGCTGTGCAGCTGGACTTAGAGCGGAGCACCCAGCCGTGTCCACCAGTGCTGAGAGGAGCAGTTTTGTCCCGCCCACCCACTCTGCACCACCTCCTTATTTAATGCTGTTTCCTGATCCGGCTAAGGGAGAAGCTACATCTTGGTTATGCACAAGCAAGGGGGGGGTGAGTGGCCAGTCCAAGGTGAGGGTTTCTGAGGGAAGTGCCTTAAAGAAAGCCAGCGTGCATCCTAAGGTTAACTGATCCGAAGTAAACTGTCCCTGACCTGGAACTAACTTTGTATTCTGGAATTCTGATCCTGACATAGTTACTACATAGTGCTCCTGATTACAGCTAAGTCCTGTCCCTGAAGCTAACTTGCCCTGCTGAGAATGACTGTTGGCAGATTTTAGACAGGAGATTGGGCTTACTTTTACAAAGGGTCTGGTACTTGACCCTTCGGCAGGGGGAAGGAACTTGGGAGAGTGTACTAGATTTTGCACCAGTCGCATTGTTCTTTAAATTTAAATGGGATTTATCTTGTTTTTCTGTCTTTTAACTATGCCTGAAAGGACTCGAGGTTGTACCCTAAATCTTGCATAACCTTCAAATAGGGAGGGAACCTGTGGTGGTGGTGGGGGGGGGGGGCAGAGCTTCAGCACCAGCCATAGTGTACTTAAAGAACTTGCTTGAAAGTGAGCTGAACTTGTTAGCATCTGGCCAGAAACTGATTTGAAGCTGTGCACTGGATAGTGTTTGCATGGGTTTCAAGGTTGTATCAAGTAAACAAGCAGCATAAAAACTCTAGAGCTAGGGTTAAGGTACAGAAAATTTTTGTGACAGGTTGCTATACTGAGAACTGAGCATCTCTAGGCCAGTAGGATGGGGATGAGGCTGGGGCCACACGCCTCTAGGGCTGGCGTCTTTGTAAGAGTGATGGGCTGTATGGGGTGTGGATCCGCCATGGTACTGGACTGGGCGTGGAGGATGGGGGGTGTATGGATTGTTCCAGTTGGCTAAAATAAGGGAAGAGCTCTGGTGGCTAAGGAGGAGCATTGGAGGGAGGGGAGGACAGAGGCAGTCCTGGCAGGGGGTTTGAGGCCCTATCGCGTTTCTGTAACAACCTGAGCTTCCGTTCCGTGGCCTTCTCTGAGGTGCTTCCAGTCCCAAGGGATAGCATGGACAGAAAGCAGAGGACAATGGAGTTCAACTGCTGGCTCTTCAGATGGTGTGCCCAGAAGAGTTATGGGTTAGTGGGCCAGTGGGGGACCATCTGGCAAGATGGCAGTCTCTTTGCCCCTGATAGGCTTCACCTGAGTAGAGACGGAAAGGAGATGTTCAAGTGGAAGCTGAGGAGTTCTGTAAACGCACCTTAATTTAAACTTAACCTGGGGGAGCTGCAGTGACACTGGACAGCACTCAAGACAAGGGGACAGCTTCCCCCAAGAAATCTTACCAGCCAGTGGAGGCTGGAAATGACACAACTAGTGAGGCCGAGGTTCATCAAGGCAGGGAGGGGCAGGAAACCACATACTGGAAGGCCATGTGCACAAACGCCAGGAGCCTAGGCAACAAGGTCCCAGACCTGATAGCAGTCGTGGCAGAGGGGGACCTAGACTTAGTGGGAATCACGGAAACATGGTTTCATGATGGCCAAGACTGGGACATAAACATCCCAGGGTATATGCTATTCAGGAAAAACAGGGTATACAGGAGAGGAGGAGGAGGAGGTGTAGCACTATACATGAGGGAACGGATCCCTGCATTGGTCACATAGGGCAGGTGGGGGGAAGCCGAGGCGCTTTCGGTATCGCTGACCATGGATAAGGGGGAGGTGATGTGCACTGGCATGATATACAGACCACCGGGGCAATCGGAGGGGGTGGACAACCAGATGGTAGAGGAGATGCTCAGGATGGCGGCCAAGGGGGAGGTGGTGTTGATGGGTGATCTCACCCTGCTGGATGTGGAGTGGATGACTGTGACTGCAACCTCATCCAGAAGCAGAGCAGTCATAGACTCCCTCCAGATGGCTCATCTCAGGCAGCTGGTCAAGGAACCAACCAGGGAAGGTGTGGTGTTAGACCTGGTGCTCTCAAATGGAGACAGGGTGGGGGAGGTACTGGTGGGTGAACACCTAGGCTCTAGCAAGCACGGCATAGTGTGGTTTACTGTGCGCACCTCGGCCTCGCGCCACCAGTCCAAGGTGAAGGTCTCTGATTTCAGGCATGCAAATTTCGACCAAAAGAGGGATTATGCTCGCCAGAAACTTGATGGGATAGGGGAGTGGAAAACGTATGGGCCGCGATAAAGGGAGCCATAGTAGGGGCCACTGACTGCTGCTCGAAGAAGGTAAGCAAAAGCAGAAAGAAGAGGAAGCCACTGTGGTTCAGCAGGGAAGTGAGGGCCAGTATTGGAGCAAAGAGAAGAGCCTTCAAACTATGCAAATCAACCCAGAGCGAACCTGACCAGGTGGAATACCAGGAAAAACTGAGGGAGGCGGGGAGAGTGGTCATACGGGCAAAGGCTAGGATGGAAGAGATGATCACCATGACAGCTAAAAAGGGGGACAAGACCTTCTTAAGATATATCAGCAAGCGGAGGAGGGGGGGAAAGGGGGATTCCCAGCCTGTTAGCAGAGTTTGGGGAAACGGTAGAGGGGGATCGGGAGAAGGCTGAAATGTTTCAGTCACTTCAGCACAGTATTTACAAGGGAGGATGTATGGGAAGGGGAAGCACCAGGCCTGCCAAAAAAGAAGGGGGGTGGACGTGGCCCCCTTCTGGGTAGAGGAAATATTAAGGGAGCTCGAGGGCCTAAAGGTGGACAAGGCCATGGAGCCGGATGGGGTCCACCCGATAGTGTTAAGGGAGTTGAGAGAGGAGCTAGCGGCCCCTCTGACCACTCTGTTCAACCAATCCTTACCCTGGGGATCCTGATGGACTGGAAGAGTGCAGATGTACTACCCCTGCACAAGGGAGGGGGGAGGCATGACATGAGCAACTGCAGTCCAGTAAGTCTGACTTCTGTGGTTAGCAAGCTCATGGAAAGACTCCTCAATGACAAAATCACCAGCTACCTGGAGGCGAATGGTGTCCTTGACCCCAGGCAGCATGGCTTTACCAAGGGCAGGTCTTGCCAGACAAATCTCATCGGGTTTTTCGACTGGGTCACTAGGGTAGTGGATCGGGGGGGGGGGGTCCTTGGATGTGGCTTACCTGGACTTCAGGAAGGCATTTGATACACTGCTGCACTTAAGGCTGTTGTACAGACTGGATTACCTAGGTCTGGGAAGGGTGGTTACAAGGTGGATACGAAACTGGTTGGAGGGCGGGAGGCAGAGGGTGTTGGTGAATGGGGTGCCATCGGGAGTATCAGTGGTCACTAGTGGCATTCCACAGGGGTCAGTGCTGGGACCCCTGCTATTCAACATCTTCATAGGGGACCTAGTGGAGGGGCTGGAGGGTAGAGTAAGTCTGTTTGCGAATGATGTCAAAATCTTCAATAGAGTGGACTTACAAGAGGGGACCGAGAGGATGCAGAGGGACCTAAGGAAAATAGAGGAATGGGCCAGGAAGTGGGGGTTATCACTCAACATGGCTAAATGCAAAATCATGCACCTAGGCAAAAAAAAAAAAAAGTGGAATAGTCTTGGAGCAAAGCCACTGGTGGTGACCGAGGATGAGAGGGACCTGGGCATCAACATCTCACAGGATTTGAAGGTGGCTGGGCAGTGTGGGAGGACAGTGGCAACAGCCAACAGACTGTTGGGTTGTATTGGGAGGGGATCACCAGCAGGAGGAGGGAGGTCCTAATGCCCGTGTACACCCAGCTGGTCAGGCCGCATCTGGAATATGGGGTCCAGTTCTGGAGGCCACACTTGAAAAAGAATGTGGTAAGGGTGGAGAGGGTTCACAGGAGGGCAACTAAAATGGTGAGGGGGCTAAACCACTTACAGTATGAGGAGAGACTGGCAGCCCTTGACATGTACTCCCTGGAGCAGTGAAGGGAGAGGGGAGACATGATAGAGACCTTTAAGTACCTAAAAGGGATTAACAAAGTACCTACTGAGAACCTGTTCAAACTAAAGGAGTGCCCCAGAAAGAGGGTGCACGATCTCCAGCTGGGGAGGGCGGGGGGAGTTTAGGGGAAACATCAAAAAATAATTCTTTACCAAGAGGGTGGTGGATGCCTGGAATGGGCTGCCAAGAGAAGTGGTGGGCGAGAATACAGTGGGGGCGTTCAAGAGTGCTTGGGACAGGCATAGAAAGTATACTTAGAATGGCAGAAAAATGGGAGTTATTGCTGATGGGTGATCTGAATATGCCAGATGTTAACTGGAGTGCAGTTGCAACAGCCACTTCGAAGAGTGGGGTTATTCTAGATGCCCTACAGGGGGCATGCCTTAAACAACTAGTATTGGAGCCCACTCGAGAGGGAGCAATCTTAGACCTGGTTCTCTCAAATGGAGATGGAGAGAGGATCACAGATGTAGAAGTAGGTAGCCATCTGGGAACTAGCGACCATCGAACAGTATGGTTCACAATAAACACAGCAATAGAGTCAAGCCATACAAAGGCAAAACTACTGGACTTTAGGAGGACTGACTTTGCCAAAATGGGTGAGTGCCTAAGGAATGCACTAGCAAATAGGCAGGAAGGAGGGGTGAAAGAACAATGGGGAATAATAAAAACTGCCATCACAGAGGTAACAAGCCTTTGTGTGAAGCAAATAAACAAAGCAAAACGATTTAAGAAACCACTATGGTTCTCAAAGGAAGTGGCAGCGAAGGTTCAAGAGAAAAAGAAAGCATTCAGGAAGTACAAGGAACCACAGAAGGAGCAGGACAGAGAACTGTATCAGTTAAAGCAAAAAGAAGCTGGGGAGGCAGTCAGAACAGCAAAAGGCCCAAACTGAGGAAAAGATGGCCAGCTCAGTTAAGAAGGGGATAAAACCTTTATAGGTACATCAGGGAGACGAAGGAAGACCAAGGGAGGGATAGTGAAGCTTAATAAAAAGGGAGGGAGGGTGGGCAGAGGGTGACTGTGAAAGGCAGAGATACTAAACAAATATTTTTGCTCAGTATTTACAAATGAAGAGGGGGAGGTACCTAAAACAGTAGAAACACTCTGGATACAGAAGTTGATACCAGCCCATTTACAGAAGAAAGGGTTCTGAAAGAACTCTTAAATCTGAAGGTGAACAAAGCAATGGGGCCTGATGGGATTCATCCCAGAATTCTAAAAGAACTAAGGGTAGAACTAGTGACACCACTGACTACCCTCTTTAACAAATCATGGGAGGATGGGGTGGTACCCGAGGACTGGAGGAGACAAGATGTGATTCTCCTTCACAGAAGTGGGAGCAAGGCAGAAGCAGGAAACTACAGACCTGTTAGTTTAACCTCAGTGATAGGGAAAATTATGGAATCACTTCTGAAGGAAAGAATTGTCGAGTATCTAGAGGCCAGAGGGGCACAGGACCCAAGGCAGCATGGATTCACAGCGGGAAGGTCATGCCAGATGAATCTGATAGATTTCTTTGACTGGGTGACCAAAGCAGTAGATCAGGGAGGGGCTGTGGACATGGCCTGCCTAGACTTTAGCAAGGCATTTGACACAGTCCCACATAAAAGATTAATATACAAGTTAGCCAGCCTGGGAGTGGGTCCCAAGATGACAGCCTGGGTGAAGAATTGGCTGGAGAATAGGACACAGTGAGTAATAGTAAATGGAGTCCACTCTGAAGAAAGTGGGGGTTACTAGTGGGGTACCGCAGGGTTCAGTATTAGGACCGGTCCTCTTCAATGTCTTTATAAGTGACATTGCAGAGGGACTGGAAGGAAAAGTATGTCTCTTTGCAGATGACACAAAGATCTGCAACAGAGTTGATGCACAAGGTGGGGTGGAAAGGATGAGAAGGACTTGCCAAGGTTAGAGGAATGGTCAAATGTATGGCAGCTTAGATTCAATGCTAAGAAGTGCAGGTAATGCACCTGGGAAACAAAACCCAGGGAAGAGCACACAATGGGGGAGACACTAACAAAAAAAAAAAAATGGAAAGGGACCTGGGGTAGTCATATCAGATGACCTAAAAGTGGGCAAGCAATGTGAGAGGGTAGCAAGGAGGCTGGGGGATACTGGGATGCATAGGGAGAGGCATCACCAGTAGAAAACAGGAAGTTATTATCCCTCTGTACAGACAGCTGGTGAGACCCCATCTGAGTACTGCGTGCAGTTCTGGAGACCCAGTTCTGCAAGACATAGACAGGATGGAAGCTGTCCAGAGGAGGCAACTAAAATGGTGCAGGGTCTGCACGGAAGACACATGAAGAGAGACTTAAGGAGCTTAATATGTATAGCCTCGAGGAAAGGAGGGAGAGGGGGGACATGATAGAAGCTTTCAAGTACATCAAGGGAATCAACAAAGTCCAAGAGGGTAACATCTTTCAAAAAAAGGGGTGTGCAAGAACAAGGGGGCACAATTTGAAGATGGGGGGGTGGCTCAGAGGTAATTTAAGGAAGCATATTTTTACAGAGAGAGTTGGTGTGGTGGAATTCAAGCATGCATGGGACAGTCATAAGGCAATTCTAGGGGGGTGGGGCTAGGAAGAAGTAGGCTGCTGGTTAACTAGGATCTGCAGCTTATCCATTAGGTAGGGAAATGGGCAGACTGGGTGGGCCAAGCGGTCCTTATCTGCCGTCAAATTCTATGTTTCTGTTTCCATGTTGAAGGGGGGGGATACCACAGCAAACCTAGAGATTGCTTGGCAAATGGGCAGACTAGATGGGCCTGGCGGTCCCTTCTGCCGTCACTTTCCTATGTTCCTGTGTTCCTGTGTTTAACAAAACTATTTTGGGTTCCACAGTAATTTAAGCATTTGGGCTCTATGTAGCCCAAAATAGTTTTTAAAGTTTCAAAGTTTATTTCAATGTGTATTACAAATTAGTTTGACACACAAAAACATTTGCTTGTCTCTAAAAACGATAAATTCATACACATATTTTGTAATATAAAATATAGTTTATAGTGCATTCTAAATGTTAATCTAATAGAGGCAATTGTAAACTGTGGTACACTATACAGAATACCGGTATCCTTTGTATTCAATAGAAGCGTTAACTTTTCTTCCCTGCTTCTACCTTTGAGTACCATTAGATAGGGGAGAGCCATTTAATTTAAGCAATCCAGTAGCATATGCCATGTGTCCCACTTACCTGAGCAATTGCACTTACAATCTATTCTTGATTTAAAAGGTCCCCATTGAATAAAATCATAGGCAGCCCCAGCATTAACATCAAATCTCAAATTAGATATTGTTTTATAATGCATATTGTTTTCGCATGTAAAAATAGTCTTCTCTCTTATGTATACTTTCTAACAACCTATAATTTCTAAAATTTTGTGAAAGCGCAATTCGTTTAAGATCTCGTTTGGCGATATCGGTTATTCTCACCAAAGCCATATTTTGCATAGCATTTATGTTAATATTATCTGTAATATCCAGTTGTCTAACATTTGTTATTCCAATTTTTCTTAAATTATTGTCCAAGTCTCCTAACCAGGTCCAGTTTATTACTTGTACATTTTCATTTGGCATAATCATCTTACTATCTTTCCAACATCTATACAATATCAGGTTCACATCACTATTTTGGATCATTTTGGTAAAGTATTTTACTTGTCTGTTTAATATCTTTGTTTTTAAGGAGAGAATTCCTGTTTACACACACTGATAAATTCTGCTGGAATAAAGTGCAGGAGATTCAGTGTTAATCTAATGTTTAAGTTTTGAATCTGTTCTAATATACTCACATCTCTTTGTTTTCCTCCAAACCTCTGCACCATATAAAATAGAAGCTGCTACCTTAGTTCGATGCGTGTCCAATAAGGCTGAACCTGAATTATTTACATATTGCTTTGCAAACTTACTAATTTCCAGGACTGTCTTCCTTGTTTTTTGTTTTCTGCTATGTGTGGTTTCCATAATTGTGTATTATGACATAAAACTCCCAGATATACATAGCTATCAACTTCCCCTATGATTGTTATTTAACGTCCATTTAAAGTTCAGATTCTTTGTCCTATTTATTATAAATATCTTGGATTTATCTAGATTTATGGCTAACTAAACTGGATAGTGTTGATGCTATACAGGACAAGGCTCTCTGAAGTCCAGTCGTAGTTTTAGAAACCAATACCACATCATCTGCATATAGCATGATATTTACATATGTCGGCATTTAAAAGAATACATTTCAGTATAAGTGACAAGAAACCTTGTTTATCAGGGATTGAATTTTCACAGTTGAACCCAGCAGTAATGGGATAAAGTACATTACTCACCCAGTCTGGCGAGGTGCCATTGTGTCATAAAATGGTTGGGGGACTGAGATGGTTAAGGAGGTGACTAGAGGGAAAAGCATTTTGGATGTTGTGGTGACAAATCTTTTTGAATGCTATGAATTACCAGTTATTTTACCTCATATAGTGTTATCTGACCATAGGGCAGTATTAATATCTAGTAGTGAGGGGTGTGAAAAATCAGAGCTGGGAAGCAGGTTTTTCAGAGTAGAAAATGGTCCAGAGAAAAAGTGCTGGATGCAGTTGCCAATGAGATGGATTCTGAGAGGTATAAATTAAATTCTTCTGATGCTACCTGGGACAAGATAAGTACTATACAGGAAAAAATTGACCAATTGGACATGTACATGAAGTTGTGATTTGGGGGGGGGGGTGATAAACTGTGGGTAACAGAGGATTTTAAAATATTGATAGATAAGCAACAACAAGTATTAAAGGGCAAAGAAAGGGTAGAATATAATTGGCTGAGAAATGAAGTAAACAGGATGGCAAAAAGAATGAGAACATATTATAGCCAAAAAACTTGAAGGGTTATAGAAGTCAGACCCACAGAAATGGTGGGGTTAAATGAAGGAATTTCTGGAAAGCGGCAAACAAGGGGGACAAGTGAGCAGATGGGCAGAAAAATGTGGGTTTGAAGGGAGTACTGGGTTTGTACAGGAGTTAAATCATTATGCGAGGTAAGCAAATTTGTTGAACTGTTAGGAAAAATAGAGGGGGAAGTATGGGAAGTGCCTGATAAATATGTTGCTAAGGTAGAAGATATTGCAAAAGAATTGAAGAAAGTAGAAGTAAATAAGGCCATGGGCCCGGATGCAGTACCAAACTGGGTATGGAGGGAAGGGGCAGATTTAATTGCCCCTTGGGTATGTAATATTTTCAATAAATATGTCTGGAAAAACTACCAAAGTAATGGAAGCAGGCTAGAGTTACTACCCTTGCCTAAGATGGCTGTACCATAAGATGTAAATAAAAAAAACATTTTTAGACCAATCTCAATTCCTTGTGTGGTATCTAAATTGTGTGAGGGTTTTATGATTAGATGCTTCCTATATCTGATTTCTAACGAAATTGATAGAAATAATTTCGGATCACTGGCTGCCCTAAAGTTTTTAGAACAGTTTATGAAATCATGGGAGGAGGGGGAGATGGTGAGGGTGGTATTGATGGATTACAGAATGGCCTTTGACTTGATAGACCATAGAATGTTGATGGAAAAATTACGTATGTTGGGTATTCCGCCCTGTACAGTGGGGTGGGTATATGATTTTTGGAGGGAAGGACTCGATGGATAGAAGTTGAGGGAGTTTGATCAGGGGAGGAGGGTATGTCTGGGGATTGCCGCAGGGAACAAAATTTGGACCTCTGTTGTTTCTAATAATGATAAATGACATTAAAATTGATGGCTTTGTATCAAGTATGTGGATGATACCACAGTACTTGATAAATTGAGTGAACTGAGTCAAAGTACCATGCAGGAAAACTTAAATATCGAAGAGTGGTCAAAGTTAAATTGCATGCAGATAAACCCAAGGAAATTAGGTTGGGGAAAATGAATAAACTGGAGTGCCCCCCTCTTGTTATTGTGAGGGGTTGCGGTTGAAGTGGTTGAAAGTGGAAAACTTTGTGAATTGCTATACAACATTTGATTTTGGATTAAAGTAAAGTTGCAATATTACATACCAGGCTTCACAGCCCATACTTGGGGCAGCGATAGCCCTTCTGTGCCAAGAGTAAAAATTTTACTATGCTCTGTAAGGTTTTGGAAAGGACCGTAACTCTGGCTGAGCTGACAGCCAGCCGATCCCTTCCCACTTCCTAGTCTGCCTGCTCCGCCCCCCTCCATATCATGATGTTTAGCCATTGAGAGGCGGGGCGAACCACTTCGCATAGCACAAATATGGGGCTAATTTTCCCAGGCGATTTTGCACACTGGAGACTACATAATAGAAAAAGAGTAAAGACACTAGACCAGCCAATGAACTTATTAGTCAAGGAAGGTGAACTTTCATTTTCCCTAATATACAATCTGATCTAAAATGTAAGGCCTCCAGTATTCTACCAACGTCCCAACGCTCTCCTGACCAACTTCGTATGTAAGGAGGGGGCTGAGGCAGGCGGGGCGAGACCTGAGAGGCAAGAAGGGACTCAAGCCAGCCTGTCCAGCCAGAGTTCGGATCGCCTCAAGCACGGCCACATGTGCTGTACACTCTTGGCCTGAAAACTATCACTACCCAGATACCAGACTGTGAAGCCCATAGTCTTAGTAAGGTGAACTTGCACCTTTACTTTAAAAGAACAAGCTGAGGGGGTCTTGAAAAAGGAAGTTAGAGAATATTTCTTGACTTTGTTAAAAAGGGCAGGTGTTAGCCAGGAAGATTTGGTGTATTTTTATTGTATTGTGGTTAGATCAATATTTGAATATGGGTCTTCAGTATGGGATAGGGGACTTACCTAAAATGGAAAGCGAAGAGTTGGAAAGCATACTGTACAAAAACAGCATTATGAATAATTGTAGGGGCTGAGATGCCATATGAAGGGGCATTAAAAACTGTAATTTGGTACAGTTGTGTAACCCCCCTGCCAAATGGGGGCTTACCTGCCACCCTGTAGCGCTGTCCTCCAGCTCTCTGCCGGCGTCTCCCGATTCAGCCTGCATTTTTTTCTGGTCCTCTTGGTCCTTGTCTGCCCTTATCCGGTGCCCCATCCAACCTGAAGCCCTTGTTCAGCCCTCCGGGGCATGAGAAACACCACCGCGTTCACCCACTCGAATGTCTGTCCTTGGGGCAGCGGGGATCGTGCAGGCGCGAGTGGCACCATTGTTCTGCAACTGTGCAGATTTGTGGTTGAACCGGAGAGTAGTCTGTCGATCCCGGGATCCCCATCGGCTAAGTGGGACCCGGTGACCACGGACAGGCCACTGTGAGGCTGCTCTCCTCCGAATTTAGGGAGATCCACGATGACGTTTGAGCGCAGCTCATCAATATTCATGAGCAGAGCCCCAATCAAAAATGAATATTCATTAAGGTCTGTCTGGTCTCGGGGCAGCGTGTTCTTGGCTACGGACCAAAAGGGAAGAAATGTTTAAATAAAAAAATAGTGTAACTTAAAGTGTACGTTTAGGGAAAGATGTTTGCAGGGGGGAGGTGTTTAAATAAATAAATGCTTTGCTCCTGGCTGCACCAGACATCCATGGGACTTGTCAAAGTGACAACGTGCCTGCTGCTGCAAATCAGGGCTCATTAAAAATTGGCAGCAGCGACAGGAAAACGGACTGAGCAACTTAAAAGATCTCTGCAGCAACAGCAAGTACACTAGCAGGGCTAATAGACAGTGGGGCACTGGGGCAAATAATACAGTTATTCTTGGCTGCACCAGAACTTTAATTTGGGACTGCATCTAATCTGGCTAGGGTCAATGGGTTAAGCAGCCATTGCAAAAAGCAGCCACAGCCAATCGGAAAAAGCCAGGATAACAAAGCCAGGACTTGTGGGGCATTCACCAAAGCTCATGGGTAAATTCCAAGTGCTCATGGGGACTTACAGGGACCTAATTCTAGGCGCCAAAACAGCAGACCAACAGTGCATCGAGTGAGGTTCATGCATTATTCATTTCTGTGATTGACAGGTCCTCCAGCCACTCTGAGGCCCTGCAGCCAAAAGCTACAGCCGATCAGGAGCCTTGGGAAAGCCCTATAAGAGATGGTGTTTTCCAGCATATTGCTAGATTTGAGAGGGAGATTGTGAGAGATTAGAGCAGGAGCCCCCGGACGTGGGGGCTCCAGCCCCAGTCATGCTGCCAAGCCTGGAGATCCAGTTAACCTGGGGGATGGTTTGCCTTCTTTATTTAAAGTTTAAAACAAAGTAGTTTGTTAAACTACTAGCCTGGAGGTTGCCAGAATGTCCTCCAGCTGTTAGCCCTTCCTTCCCGGGGGATGGGGGATGGGAGATGTGGACCAAAGCAGATAACATCAAGAAGTGGTGAAAGTGCTGAAAAGAACGTCAGTTGTGAGAGGACTCAAGACCATCAGGAGCCTTTTATATCGGAGATTATCTGTGAGGGACCTGAGTAAGTACCCTTGTACCTCCCAGTGCAAGGGAAGAGAATGCAAGCTTAATCAGCCTGGACCGCTTTGCCCAAAGTGACTGTTCGATAGAAGATAGTTCTTCAGTTCGCACCTTGCCCTGCCTCCCCTGTGCCCAGCGCTGGTGAAGCTCTAGAACTGTTTTGCAGATCGTAGCTGTTGCTGGGGGACCCAAGAAAGCCCAGACAGTGTCACCTATGAAGGGACCCAAGAGAGTCCAAGTGTGCATTTATGTGAGGGACCCAAGAAAGTCCAGGTGTTCATCGGTTTGAGGGTCCCTGGGAGCCCAAAAGTGTCATATAAATGTGCTGTGTATGCACCTGTGTCCATCGTCTGATCAAGACTGCCCTGTGGAGCCGCCAGCCATAGTCGCACAAAGGGACATGAGACCTCAGAGTCAGTTAAGTCTGGCTTATGACCTCGGGGGGGGGGGGGATACGTTTTCCACCCTTCTTGGAGATGTATTGGTGTATAAATGTATTGGATGTGAGTCATATATTTGTGCTGAATAGTTCAGGATTGTGAATCCAAAATCTGACCAAGGTAACTGTGCTAGCTGCCTTTTCTGAATTGTTCAGAGAGGCAGGGCAGGGTACAAGCAGGGCAATCTCTGCTCCTTATTTTTATTTATTTATTTATTTATTTTTTTTTTAACAGCTATTTTTTTTTCCCCTCTCACCTTCCACCCTGTACCATCCATCAGAGACGTTCCCCTCCGGGAAATCAGGTACAGACACTCCCCCTCCCTACCTGATCCAGTGACCCAGGAGTGCTATCATTGTCTGACCTAGGCAGGTTGGAGGGATCGGGAGAGCTGGAGGATTGAGCCCGGCATTGGGCGTGTGACGGTGGAGGTCCTGGAGGGCGCAGTCGCCTATCTGGGAAGCGGGATTTTTTCTTGTTTGTCCCCGGAGCGCGGCCGTGCAATGGCGTCTGCATCCCTTGCGTGCAGATGCCTGCAGCTGCTTCACCTCTATTGTATGGTGATGCTAGCTGCAGTGCCTCCGATCTGCACCAGGGGCCACTGTTAAGCATGTAATGCCCACTACCCACCCTGGGAGAAGAGAGCAGTGCTCCAGATGCTCAATCCTCTCCCTCCCCAGCTGACCCCCAGTGGCCCGGGTCCATTCCTGAACCCGGGTTGCCGGCGTGGCACGAGGTGTGGCGTCCAGCGCCTCAACCCTCAACCCCACTGGACCGTCCATAGTCCCTGCTCTTCTGTGACAAGCAGGGCAACCCCTGCTACTGTGCCAAAGGCAGGGCAACCCCCTGCACTTTGCTAGGATCTACAGTTGTTAATTTGCCTTCCAAGTTAACCCTTCCTTCTTAAATCAAAGCTGGCCAGGCAACCAGCTGCAACACCCTCTAGGCCTGCAGCAATCCAGGACTTTGGTGTCCGGGTACCCAGGGTATAGTGTGAGATCGCAGGGTTTCACATGTGTCTGGGAACTGGTACCAGTGGTGGGGAGAATTACTGTGTAACATCTGATTAGTCAGCAGCTTAGATAGCCAGGACTTTGGATATCGTATGGCTTGGTAATGTGATTCTCTTTCTGCTTAGATAGTAGTCACCCAGCTGGAGGGTTCACCAGCACAAACAACCAGTCGTCGTACATATGTAAATATGGATCTGCCTAACTTATGTTTCTCCTGTGTCCCCCTAAATAAATATTTGTAATATATGGATATCCAGAATAATACTATAGTATCTCATACAAAAAAAATCCTGTAATGCATCACTGCCATCTCCATAATGTGATTGTCCCTGAAGTCATAATACTGTCATTTAGAGTTGATAATACTATCATTCAGAGCTGATAATACTATAACTTCAGCTCTGAATGATAGTATTATCACAGAAATGACACAGCGCACGTGCATGTCTGCCTGCCACACAGACCCAGTTGCCAAGGTGCCACTTTTCTTCCTGCACAGCTGAAGTGGCGGCATGCATTCTTATTGGCAGCTTTCCTCTGTGGGGCAGGCAGAGCAACTTTCAAAACATGGTGGCTGTTTACCCTTGCTTAGGGGAGGGTCACTCGTATTTCTTCGCTTTTCTATTTATTTTTTAAATCACTTGCTTTATCCTCCATTCACTGAAGGATGACAAAAAGGAAAGGTAGGACTTACTGCCTCACAAAAGAAAATGCCAAATTTTAATCTAATAGATACACGAGGGGACGGGATGAATGAGTGAGCAAGTGAGGGATAGAGTCTTCAGTCGGTCAGCACAGCGCACAGTTGGACGCCCCACATAAAAAGACACAGAATTTTAAATGGATCCATATACTACAAAAAATAAAAAAATAGATGAGGGTGTATTTCATGGCAGTAAGACCATCTCAAGGTTTGGGGAACTTTGGGAACCTCTCAATGGTCTTACTGTCTTGTAATACACCCTCATCTGTCTGTCTATTGTGTTACTGTTTCTGCAGTTGGTTGTCATGAGCATATTATTAGAGAGAGTAATCACAAAATGTCTGAAATGTGAGGAAATGATAATGGGTCATGTCTTGGGGTGGCATTTAGTAATTGTGGGTGGTATGACATCTCAGGGTGTTATACCAGGTAACATCTAGCCCACGATAAAGGTAAACTCTGAGTGGAGGCACTGCACAATTGTTTGAACCTAATGTAAGTTTGAAAACCAAACCCCTCAGCCTACGTCCAGGGTAGCAGCCAGAGGTGTAACACTAGTAGTAGTGCCACCTAGAGGTTACAGTTGGATGTAAGGAGACTGGAAATGGCAAAGAAATTGTGGAGATTTGTGATCATAAGCATAAGTTACATTCCATTTTACCACCAAAGGAAGTATCAGTGCTTGGTTTAAGGAAGCAGGTAAGATGGCAAAAGCCTTTATCTTACTTCGAGGTGGTGCTCTTGCAGCAGGTAACACCATTAGGACTATGCCGCCAGGCACTAGGACCCCATGGAAAAATTTCTAGCTAGCAGTCCAAGGTGGGGGACCACCCCGCCCTAACGTCATGAATGGTATAAAGGGGGCGGTCCCCCAGCACCACCCCAGTTCTTTTCCCGCCGTCGACCTGTGCATTTCAGCTCCATGGACACCTCTCGCTCCACTTGGCCGCTAGTTTTCGTGCGTCACACAGTTTTTGGGGGTTTTTTTTGTTCGATTTTACTGAAAAACGAATAGTTACCCCGCGCATGTCTTCTCAGCCTTCATCATCGTCTCAGCGGCGGAAATCAGTGTGCGGTGTGGTAAGCAGATCCCGGGATAGCCACTCGGTCTGTGTTATCTGCTTAGGCAACGATCACAACTCTTGATTAATGCCTGCACTGCCAGAAATGCAATAGGAAGACCAGAATCTACCACTTGAAGACCCTCAGGACGTTCCTCCTTGAGCAGCAAGTGGCCGCCAAGCAAAAATCCCATTCAGGGTGTAGCTCATCTTCCTCTTCAGCCAGAGATTCTTCCCCCAGAGAGAAGAAATCAAGCAGAAAAACATCATCATGGGGACAAGGACAGAGCCAGGTCAGAATCGTGTCCTAGGTCCCCGCATAAGTCTTCTAAGGCCTCGACCTCTGACACTAGGTCAGGCTTAGCACTTCCAGTTTCCTTGGCCGTTTCTGGGGTGATCCCTAAGAAGTCTTCTGCCTCTTCCCAGTTGTGCGGGGGAGAGACCTCTGGAGTTGGGCTGGCTGAAGCCCCAGTGTCCCTGGCTATCAAACGACTCAAGCTGGTGCTAGGGTTTGTCAGTAGGACAGGCGTCTTCTCGTCGGGTGATAGGTCAGAGCCTGTTGTTCGCAAGGCTTTGGTCTCAGGGTCGTTCCACAAGTCCAAGGGGTCAGACAACGCCAGCAAGCTCCAGGAGCGCGAACGCCACAAGAAACACAGTTTGCCTCCTCCAAAGACGTTGGACAGGAAGCATCATTCGCCTCCTCCAAAGACATCAACCGAGGCTTTGGCTATGCCCTTGGGCTCCAACATAGAGCTGGACCAAATGCCATCCCCAAAGCTGACACCTGCTTCCCCATGTCCGAAAGATGACCTGGTGACAGGCCGTGCGGCATGTGACCGGTGGCCCACTTCCAAGGACTCCGGAGAATGAGCTGCAGTTCCACTGCCCACTCCTCCGCCTCGGGAGGCTGATGACACCAGAGGATGTGGCTCCACCAACACCCGATACCGTGGACCCGCCACCAGAGGGGGTCATCACAGGAGGGCCGACGCCAGGGGCTCCTGATGCCTCCACCCTGTCGTCAGTTCATTAGGCAGGCCCTGTCATTTCCCTGATTGAGGTTGGGGCATTATTTAATAGCTGGTGGAATGCCACTAGAGACCTTTTGCCCATGCTATTGGAACCGGACCCAATCCCTGCCGGGTTCCTGGCTCCAGGCCCTCCACAGGTACCCGCTCCCCCACCTACTCAGACTCCGGTTAGCCCGCCATCGGGGGACGAAGGACAAGGGTCCCTAGTCCCTAGGAGGTGCGGTTGCCACCCTTCATCCAGACCCTCCTCCAGGGGGCGCCCAGATTCTTCTTTGGAAGGATCCTCCGGGGACTCCTCCTCCTCCTCTTATGATTTTTCCAACGAGGACCTTTCCCTTTCATCACCAAATCCCAGGAAGGACTCTCCAAGATCACCTCCAGATGATCCGTTGTTTCTAGATGTGATGAGGCACATCCAGTTTCTAAATCAGTGGGAGACAGAGGAGCTGGACCCCGAACGTTGCCGTTTGGTTGGGGGGGTGAGTGACCCCAAGTCCTTGGTGGTTCCACCATTAGTGGAGCCCTTCCAAGATGCAACGAGTAGCTTGGAAGTGTCCCTCCACAACTTTGGCAGTCCTCAAAAAGGCAGATCACCTGTACAGGACCCCAAGAGGAAAGCCACATTTAAGTGAGCAGCCAAAAGCGGACTCGATGGTGCTGACTGCTGCTCAGGGGAGAGCCTGACAGCCGAGGCATACGAGCTCTGAGCTACCAGACACAGAGTCTAAAAAAAAATGAACCAGCTGGGCAGTAAGGTGCATTCCTCGGCCACCTGTACAGTCAGGTCGCTTAACTTCCTAGCCCACATGGTGATGTATCGGAGATCACTGTGGAAAAAGGCCATGGACCTGGCTCGTTTACAACCGGACTCTGACAACAAGTCTGAGGTAATGGCGGTTATACAGTCCAGAGTGGACATGGGTAAATATGTCTTGAGGTTATCGTTTGATTCGGCCGACACTGTGGCGAGGGCAGCCACCACAGGGGTATGCCTGTGAGGTCATGCCTGGCTGAAAGTCTCTGGCTTCAGGCAGGACTTACCGGATGCAGTCCTGGACACCTCTTTCCAAGGACCGGTATTATTTGATCAGGAAACTGAGAAATTGATTACTGGTCTACAGGACTCTGACAAAGCTGTGTCTAATGTCCATAGAATGTATAAATCAGAACCAGCAGCTCCTACAGATCGTCGTTCCTTTTGCAGACAGCAAGGTCAGCAACGGGAAGGGGTTTACAAGAGGAAAAGTACCCCTCCGTCCTCTGGAGCGCAAGGACCCAAGACTGTCAAAAGCACCAGGGCTCCCTTGTCCACTGTCAGCCTCAGCATGACTCCTTGCCGACCCCCACCCCTTCCTCTGACAGAGGTGCAAGGGGAGGTGGTTGGTGGGAGATTCTCCCTTTACCTCAACGGCTGGTCCAGTATCACCATGGATCAATGGGTGCTTTGGATCATAGAAAGAGGCTACGCCTTGAAGTTCACTCAGGTTACACTGGGCAACCCTCCTGTTACCTCACATTGCTCTCCATCCCTTGCAGCCCTCATCAGGGCAGAAATTCAGTCCCGTTTGGAGAAGACAGCAATCCAGATAGTGCCACCATCACAGAGCGGAAGTGTGTTTTACTCCCACTTTTCCTCATCCCAAAAAAGACTGGGGATTTCCGTCCTATCCTGGACCTAAGTCACGTAAACAGCTTTATCGAATACAAAAGATTCCGGATGGTGAGCCTGCAAGGATTGCTGCCCAGTGCTTCACCAAGGAGACTAGGTCTGCTCCCTAGACATCAGTCAGTCAAGTCTTTATTTATCCTGGCGAACACCATTGAGCAGTCTCATTTACAAGGTGGACCTGCATTACACAAGGTCAAGAATAAGACTTTTATATACAGATAATAAATAGACGTAATTATACAGAAACAGAAAAAAAAATTAAAAATACACAGGACATACAGGATTCCTACATACACATAAAGATTCTGCCATCCCACAGGAGGTACCTACGCTTTTCCTTCCAGGGAGAGCACTTTCAGTTCAGGGCCCTGCCATTTGGCCTTTCTTTGGCACCAGATGTTCACCAAGTGTCTGGCAGTAGTAGCAGCGGCTCTCTGGGCAGGGGCACTACATCTACCCCTACCTTGACGATTGGCTTCTGACGGCTCCTACAGAGAAAGAACTGAGACGCTCCTTACAAGAGACCTTCTGCCTCTTCCAAAAATTGGGAGTTTCCCTGAAACTCACCAAATTGTCCCTGTGGTCAACCCAGAGGTTACAGTACTTAGGGGTGGTCTTGGACACTGTCCAAGAAAAAGCCTTTCTTCCTCCCAACAGGGCAAACCGGTTAAGGGCACTGGCTCGGAGGGCCTCCTTGGAGATTTTGGTCCCAGCAAGAGTAGTGCTGCAGCTGCTGGGTCACATGGCAGCAGCGATTGTTACGGTTCCCTTAGCCCCGTCTATGTATGAGTCCTTCAATGGAACCTTCGGGTTCAGTGGGATCAATGCTCGGACGATGTCAGTCAGCAGGTCAGGATCTCCAGGGCCATGCACCAGACTCTGGAATGGTGGCTTACCCCTTCTTGGTTAGAGACCAGGGCCCCCTTTTGAGTTTCCAGCCCTTGTCAGGTACTGACGACCAATGCCTCAGGCCTGGGCTGGGGAGCACACTTAGGGTCACAGCAAACAAGGGGAGCTTGGACTTCTGTGGAACGCAATCTCCATATTAATGTCTTGGAAATGAGAGCCGTTCTGTACACCTTTCAGGCATTTGACAGTTCTCCTACTGGGTCCTCTTCTGATCCAGTCTGACAATATTCCAGTGGTCTTCTACATCAGCAAGCAAGGGGGCACTTACTCATATGCCCTATGCAGAGAGGCCATGAGAGTCTGGTACTGGGCAATGGAGCACAACCTGGACCTCACAGTGTTTCACGTCCCAGGAATTCAAAATGACCTAGCCAACAGCTTCGTACGCTTTTGGTCTCAGGCCCACGAATGGGAGCTGTCTCTGAATGTTGTAGACCTTTTTGAAAGGTGGAGTCGGCCAGAACTGGACCTGTTTGCGTCCCCACTCAACGCCAGCTGCCCAGTTTTCTGCTTGCTAGATCCAGGACCTGGTGTCTTCTGGCGTGACGCATTGTCTCTCTCTTAGACACGGAGGTTTCTTTATGCTTCCCCCCTTTCCCGCTTCTTCAGAGAGTGTTGCTCAAATTGCAGGTGGAGTGTGCGGTCATGATTCTCATGGCTCCCTCCTGGCCTAGGCAAATTTGGTTTCCGTTGCTTCAACAGCTGGCTTCGGAACCAACAGTTCCTCTGCCACTCTCGACTCGCTTGCTCTCCCAGGAGCAAGGCACTCTCATACACCACAATCTTCAATCTCTGCATCTGCATACATGGCTCCTGCAGACTTAGTCAGGGACAGATACGGAGTGTCTGCTAGAGTGGCAGAGGTGCTAGTGGCAGCGAGAAAACCCTCGACTAGAGCCATGTATGCCATGAAGTGGAAACGATTCTACTTGTGGGTGTCCTCTGGTTCCCTAGACCTTTTCATCTAGCCGGTGGATTCAGTGCTGGAGTACCTTCTGTCTTTATCAGATTCTGGACTCCGCTATTCTTACATCAGAGTGCATCTGTTAGTACTTTCTGCGTACCATGCATCAGTGGGGGAGAGACCTCTCTCTCTCTCTCTCTCTCTCTCAGCTAGACTTGTGTAAGACCTTTTTGAGAGGTATTTTGCACATCAAACCTCCCAGGAGGGACCCCTGTCTCTCCCCCCCTTCCCCGTGGGATCTTTCTCTTTTGGTGGCTTACACAAAAGTCTACCCCTCTATAATGCTTCATTTTACTCTGTGAACCCCTACCCCCAAAATTTCTAGCTGTCCTCCCTGTCCCCCAAATTGCTCCCCCTTACTGGCCTCCCTTGATCTCTTAACAGAATGTAAGGGATCCTGAATGCTCTCCATGGGTTCCTCTTGTACCCCCTCATGGGGCTTGTATCTCTCATCTACTTCCTTCCCCCACCATCCCTCCTATCTCCCTGGACTTGCAGTCCTCTTGCAGGGTTCTTAGCATCCTGAAGGGGAACTACTGCGTCTAGGCTTGTCTCCTCTCCTTCCCCCTCCCCCACCTACCTGTACCCCTAACCTTTGCAGTCCTCTTGCAGGCTTCTGAGCATCCTGAAGGGGCCCTACTGTGCCTAGGCACGTTTCCGCTCCTTCCCCATCCCCATTCTACCTTTTCTCCCAAGCCTTTGCAATCTCCTTGCAGGGTTCTCAGCATCCTAAAGGGGTCCTATTGGGCCTAGGCTTGTCTCCTCTCCTCCCTTCCCCCATCTACCTTTCTCCCTAGTCTTCGCAGTCCCCCTTGCAGGGTTCTCTGCATCCTGAGGGGGTCCTACTACGCCTAGTCTTGTTGCTTCTTCTTCCCCTTCCCCATCTACTGTTCTCCCTGACCATCACAGTCCTCTTGCAGGGTTCTCAGCATCCTGAAGGGGTCCAACTGAGCCTAAGCATGTTTCCTCTATTCTATCTAGCCACTATCTTGGCTTTCCATGACTACTAACCGAGTCCAGTGCATCCTGATGGACTATTGATTAGTCCCTATCCCCTCCAAAGGTGCGAATTCTCTTCCCCTCTGCGGCTCAATTCTCACTCTCTCCCCTTCCTATCACTCTCTTAATCCCCATCTACTGACCTTCCCCAGACCCCTTGCAAGGTAACCCACATCCTGAAGGGTCCTCTCTTGGGTTAGGTCCTAATTCCCCTCCTAGCATTGTCACATCTTCTCCTCTCTCCTCCCTCTTTAAATCCTTACAGCCTTATCCCCCTTTCTGTCTAGCCCCACAGCCCCCTCGCAGGGTTCCTCATATCCTGAAGGGGTCTCCTGGGACCCGACTCTTCCCCCTCCCTCTCCTTTCCCCCTTTTTCTTTCACGTAAACACTTGTTTACTTATTAACCCGGCACTTATTATTGTCCACTCTTTCTACCTATTGTGCGTAGCACTGTTTACACTGTTTGTAACACCTGCCTTACAACTGTATGTCAATGTTGATCTTGTAACTTGAATGTTTACTGTTTCATTCCTGTTGTACCCTCCCCCAGGTCGCTCGGAGATGAGTGACTTGTTGCACAGTGTGACTTCCTGGTGAAACATTTCAATAAATAAAATAACCGTTTCCTTCCTTTGAGCCAGTCACATGTTGTGAGCTGTGCTTTCTGCCGTGGAAAGCATTGTTTTTGGTTGCCGTTACTTCAGCCCGAAGGCTTTCCGAGCTCCAAGCTCTGATGTGTAAAGAGCCTTATTTGATTTTTCACATGGACAGAGTAGCCCTGCGTACTAATCCTAAGTTTCTTCCGAAGTTTGTGTCAGAGTTCACTCTCAATCAGGACGTTAAACTTCCGGTTTACTACCCAGAGTACTCGAACAAAGGGGAGGCCTTGTTGCATACTCTGGATATACAGTACATGGAATTCTTCGTTACTGTGTTGACCGTACTCGCTCCTGTAGGAAAACAGACCAGTTGTTTGTTTTGCCCAGTGAATGTTAGAGGCTCCAGTGACAAAGCGAACATTAGCCAAATGGTTGGTCAGTTGCATGTTACCAGAAGTATAACAAGCCCTTACTGTTCCCAGTTAAGGGTCATTCAGCCAGGAGTGTCGCAACCTCTTTTGAGTCCCTCAGAAATGTTTCTGCAGCAGATCTTTGTGCAGCTGCTGCTTGGAGTTCAGTCCACAGGTCAGTTTCATTAAGCACTACAGTCTGGACATTGCTTCCAGAAGGAGAGCAGGTTTTGGCCTTGCTGTCCTCCAAGGACTACTCTCCTAAGGAGTAATAAGGACACTGTTTGTTACAGTTCGCTACCCTTCTGACCTGGGGCTCAGTCTTAATGGTGTTGCCTGGTGCAAGAGCTCCACCTCGCAGTAAAATAGTACAATTATGTAAGAACTTACCATAACAGTAGATTTCCAAGAGGAGCTGTTGCAGCAGGTGGATTTTCCCTCCCGCCTACCCCTGGGGTTATATAACTGTACTTCTCTCTGGAGGATGGGAGATCCTTCTCAGTTCCCCATCCTCTATACTAGCCAGGTCTCCGGTGGGCAAACTGAGATGGTGCTAGGGGAACGCCCCTTTATACCATATGTGGCGTTGGGGCAGGGCGGCCGAGCTGCCCGGGGGGTCCCCGCTTGTGGACTGCTATCTAGAAATTTTTCTGTGTGGTCCTGGTGCATGGCAGTATAGTCCTAATTGTGTTCCCTGCTGCAAGAGCTCCTCTCGAAGATCTATTGTTACGGTAAGTTCTTGCGTAACTGTACTTTTTAGGACAACAAGGTATGAATCATCTTTTTGATGTAATTTTTAGATTAATTATTTTTTTCAGTTAGTCCAAGTGTAGTAATGCTGTTTTAGATTTAAAATATGAACTACTGTGTTCGAATGAAGTGTGTTTATGACCATAGAGCAGTCTTAGCTTGTGTATTAGTGTAGTTGTGTGTTCTGGTATTTTTTTTTTCTTTTGGGTTTGTATTATTTTTGAATATGTATGGAGTTTTTCTTTATTGTATTGAACTTCAGCCTCTGTCCTTGAAGGTTTGGCTGTAATATGTGTGTAAATAAACTAAAAAAAAAAAAAAAAACTTTGGTGGGCAGCTCCTGGAGAATGTCCTATTTTGTAATTATTTAAGTTTTTGTTAACAAGGTAAGTGCTGTAGGGCAGAGGCCTGTTTCTCAGGCATGACCTGGGTATGGTGAAAAGAAAAAGCCGCCCCACAGGCTTGGGTGTGCAGAGTAGAAAGTATGCAAGCCAGGAAATAAAACCCCAGCACTGTCCCACCAAGAAACAAACAAAGCAAAATGAGTTAAATGCAATGACATTTAATTAAACATTGCAGACATAGGTGCTCAGACCTCTTGTCAGGAACGGTATCCACCAGTGGGACCCACAAACCTCCTACCAGTTTTGCATCAAAGCATCATCAGGGAGATGTCACTGCAATGTTTTATTAAATTTCATTGCATCGTTTGGCTTTGGTGTGTTTGTTCTTTGGTGGGATAGTGCTGGAGTTTTCCTTCATGACCTGGGTACAGCCAGTGTACACTACCATAAAATATGGAACAAATTGTTGAGTCTGTAGGTGGTAATGCCAGTACGGGAGGCCTCAGCAGTCATTAGACGGTCATGAACGGGGTGGACGAGACTCATCTGGTGACATGGAGTCAATGCGAAGGGGTGGGGGGGTTACATTTTAGGGCAAACAGTTTCAACTTTTTCCTGACTTCCTGGAGGTCCAATGATGCCATTTCCCCCTTAATCCTTCACATACCAGTAAAAGTAGTAACATTTTTATCAGCTGCAACTTTCAGCTGCCCACCGTGAAAACAAGTAAACCCAAACATTTTCATTACAACAAAATGTTTTCTCTTCAGACTTTAGCTGTCCCTCTTGCGTACTTCTGCTGTGAAGTAATAATCTTCTGCTTATGACATTACAACCATTGTCATGTGCCATGGAAATGATTCTGATATCAGAAGCAGAGGATTATAATTTAAGAGCTCTAGTGTACTGCCCGGAATTCATAGTAACTTTAAGAAGTAGTCAGCTGTCACTTCTTATATCGGATGTATTTTTCTTTTCTGTGTAACTAATTAGAAAATGGTCTACCTTGATAGTACACATGTGTGGTGTGTGGAACAGCACTCTACCTGGAGGCTGACCTAGTCAGTTCTACTCCTGCCTGTATACCATTTAGACATTGTGACTTCACTGACTGTGACACCACTAGTGACAAAGAAGAGCCAATTTCCTGGTACTTGACTGACAACTTGTGACATATGTTACCAGTCAGGCAGCAGGGTTTGTGCTGTAACAGTGAGTGAGCTCGCCATGCAGATGATGTAGCAGGAGGAATAGTTCTAGATTGGTCTGCTTCCAGGTGAAGTACTGCTTTTCACATCACATCTAATACTGCTGGGTTGAAAAGCATCTAATGAGCACATACAAAACACTTCAGAAATAAAACATAATAATGGACTTCTTTTAGTAATTACTAATATAGTCCGCCAGCTATTTGTTGGTGCTGCTAGCTCTGGAGTGGCATGAAGAGCAGCAGGAACATGTGAAGACTGGGACAAAGAGCCTGGATTTGTACAGAAGTCTTTAGTGATAACCTTTGTGCTAGAGACCTAATTATGTTTGAGGAATGATGAAGGAGATTGTCAGAGGCAGGACAGTAGACGGTCAATTTTGACTTTTTTTTTTTTTTTTAATTTAAAATTGGATAACCAGGAAAGGCACACTGAGCAGAGGCTCGTTTCCAGGTGCGACCGGGGTACAGTTTGTACAGAGAGTAAACAATAACTTGAAAGTATACAGTTTGTAGAACATTTACATTTGTACAGAGAGTAACAATGGATTTAAGAAAACAGATAGTATTGCAGAACATTTTACAGCAATAAAATACACTGGTTCAGTGGTAAGACAGCAAAACAATTATGTGTAGAGAGGGAGAAGGGAGATGAGGTCAGCTAGGACTAGGTGGCTGGGGTAGGTGGGTGGGGACTGGGTGGTTCCTAGGTTGTGTGGTGGAACCATTACAGCATTTAGGGCAGTGCGGGGCAGGTTGGAGCTTGAGGAGTCGAGTAAAGGCAGAACGAGAGGGGGGCCAGGTGAAGGTTGGGGGGGTTGTTCCAGAGAAAGGGGAGGCGGTACGAGAAGGCAGCTTGGCCGGGGCGAGGGAGGTGGAAAGAACGAGGGTCCCTGTTGTGGAGAGGGTAGCTTAGAGAGGAATTTGGGGTGAGGAGGGAGGTGAGGTAGGGGGAGAGGGACCCATACCAGTAGTTGGCTAAAAAGGATGCGCGTGAATGGTACGCCAGTGGGAGAACGGAGCCAGGGAGAGGGGAGCATAGAGCCAGCAATGGTGAGTGAGTGGGAACAAGGCAGTTGCGAAGCAGCAGAAAATACTGCAGATGTCAAGTCTGGAGAGAGAGGAGGATGGGGCCGTGCCATAGACTATGTCTGCATAGTCAATGACTGGTAAGATTGATTTACGAACCAGCTCGCACCAGGTGGGGATAGGTAGGCTCACTTTGTGACGATAGAGGATGGTAAGTTTGGGCCAGAGTTTGGTGCAGATCGCCTCTATGTGAGTGGAGAAATTTAGGTGGCTGTCCAGCCAAACTCCCAGGTAATTGAAGGCTGAGATGTGCTCCAGGGGAACGTCCTCTCTGGTGGTGATTATTGGGGAAGGGGGCTGGGAGGCAGGCCAGCTTGTGTCTGGAGCCAAAGACCATTGTGACCATTTTTTTTTGTATTTAGAGTGAGCAGGTTTTCAAGGAACCAGGATTGGACTCTGTCAAAATAGTTTAGTAGAGTGGGGAGGATGCTGTCGTAGGAGGGGCCCGAGGCAAAGATGATAGTGTCATCTGCGTAGAGATTCATGGTAGAGGCTAGGCAGGAAGAGGGGAGGTCATTTATGAAGAGAGAGAGAGAAGAGGAGAGGGCCAAGAATGGAGCCTTGGGGAATGCCAGATAAGATGGGGAGAGGAGAGAGTGTCGCCCACTTAGACTGATTGTTGCCTTTTATGGAGGTATGAGTGGAACCATGTGATGGAAGGCTGGGCGATGCCGAAAGAACTAAGTTTGCTGAGTAGTAGCGGGTGGGAGACAGAGTCAAATGCTTTAGCTAGGTCAATGAAAATGGCTGCAGTGACTTGGCTTCTGTCCATGGCTATGAGGATGGAGTCGATTACACTTAAGAGGGTGGTGACAGTGGAGTGGTGTTTACAGAAGCCGGACTAGATTGGTGATAGGTAGTTGTTGGAAGAGAGAAAGTCAGACAGTTTGGACAGTATGAGGGACTGCTGGACTTTGGCAGGGGAGGAGTGAGATAGGCCTATAGTTTCCCGGCTGGGAGGGGTTACCGCCTTTGTGAAGAGGGATGATTTTGGCTGATTTCCAAACATTTGGGACTGTAGCTGTGATTATGGATAGGTTCAGTATGTGAGTCAAGGGAGCGATAATGCCTGCAGCAGAGATGCAGAGCATTTTGGGGTGGATTCAGTCAGGGCTAGATTTGGATGCGTCAAGGAAGTAGAGTGCTTTGAGAACCTCCTGAGGTGTGATGGGAGGGAAGATGAAGCGGAGGTCAGGGGATGATTGATAGCCCAGGTTGGGGAGGGAGGGGTTGAGTTGGGTAAGGCACTGGAGATAAAGACCTTGTTGAATAGCTCGGCCACAGAGGCAGGATCCGAGACGGTTTTGCCATCTATGGTAAGGGTCGGGCAAGCCTGTTTAGTGGGGGGCAAGGAGGGAATTGATCAGTTTCCAGAAGGATGCATTGGTGTTGTGGGCTTGAGAGAACTGTGCTTTAAAGTAGGAGAATTTTAATTATCTGGTGGTCTTAGTGCATTTATTTCTGAGGTTCTTGTAGGATTGATGGTAGCTAGCTAAGTGGGAGGCTTTATAGAGTCATACGCTTTGTCCCTGGGCGACACAGGCGATAAGGTCAGCTGTGATCCGGGGGTGGTGGGCGTTTCTGCTGCACTGCTTAGAGGCAGGCATGTTCCATATTCTTTGGAAAGTGCTGCAGAAATGGGATAGGCGACGTCCCACATCGGATCGGAGAGGACGGATAGCCAGTCTGCATAGGTTGGGTCTTGGAGTAAGGTAGGGACGTGAAGGTTGCGAAGGCAGTGGGACCAGATGAATTTTGGGGGGGGGGGAGTGGCGAGTGGATTTTACGGATGCAATAAGTGATACAGCGGTTACTAAGGGCATCGGAGGAAACGCCAGATGCGAAGATACAGTGGGTATGGGAAAATAGAATCCAGTCCAGAAGGGTGTGGTTTTGGGACCGGTGGTTTAGGCGAGTGGGTTCTTGGATTAGCTGCAAAAGGTTTAGGGATTCGATCCTTAGGATGGAGGGTTTAGCAGTGGGGGGAGAGCCAGTTGAGATTGAAATCACCAAGTAGCACAAGCTCGCCATTGGACATTTTGGTGGAGATTGCAGAGATAGCCATGATGACAGAGTCGGGCGAGGCCTTTGGCGGGGCATATAGGGCCCCAGTTTAGAGGGGGGCGGAGGAGGGGATGGAGAAGTGCACCATGATTAATTTTTTGGAAGCTGGGCAGCATTCATTGAGTATGATAGAGCATGAGAAGGCATGCCTAACGTATAGTGCCACACCCCCACCTCGATTTCCTTGGTCCTGACTGCATAAGTTGTAGTCAGGAATGGCGAGGGAGGAATTTGAGATCTTAGAGGTTAGCCAGGATTCCGTAATGCAGAGTATATCAGGGCTGTACAGGGTGACCCAGACTAATAGTGAATCCGTGTTGGGGAGAAGACTCTTGGCGTTGAGGTGGAAAATGCGGAGACCCTTAGGGAGTAAGCTATTGGCTAGGGAAGGGGGCGATCCGGTAGAGGAGGAGGAAGAGGTGGAGGAAAGCCTAGGCATAGAAGGACCAGGGTTGGGATGTAGGTCACCAGCTAGAAGTAAGAGGATAGAGGAGTATATGCGAAGCGGGGAGTGTTTGGATGTGCCTGAGCAGTGCTTAGAGGATGGATCGTGGAGGTTAAGGCATCTGTTTAGAGCTTCCAGAAGGTTGGAGTGGAGCAGAGAAGGGTGAGTGGAGGGGCGGGTAATAAGGGGTTGGACTGAGGGGAGAGGCAGGGAGAAAGGAGGGGGGAGAGAGTTTCAGGTTAAGCATTGGGGTGGGATGTATAGGGATAGGAGTGAGAGGATCCTGCAGGATTTGGTGGGTGGAGGTTTGTTTGGGGGGTGGGGTGCACCCTAAGGTGAGGGTAATTGAGATGGGAAGGTGGGAGTAAGAAAAAGACAGCCAGCAGGAGAAGACAGCTCAGCAGAAGATTCTGCATTTTTTTTTTTTGAGCGTGGTTGCTAATTGAGGGACTGAATTAGAAAAAAAGCAGTAATGCGGGTAATTGGCCACTAGGGGAGAGAGCTAGTTCATAACTGGGCAGGAGCTCAGCTGTTGTAGCAAGGATTTGGAAGATAGGCGGCCACAAGAGACAAGAGCAGGTATCCTGCAAATGGGAAAGTTACCTGATAGGTTTTTACTCGTCACATGATTGATGGTATAAAGTTCAGGGACGACCAAGGGTGGTGGTGGGGTAACTCATAGGCCGACACAAAGTCCTTTCTTTTGAAAAAGGCACCAGAATCTGCTCGCCTGCTGGGAGTTCTTACCTTGTTGCTGTGGGGGAGGGACGCTCATACACCAGCCGTCACGACCCTCGGGACTCTCCGGGAGCCGGACGGACCCTCTGGAGGAAGGGGGTGATCTTGTTGCTGTGGGGGAAGGCCGCTCGTACACCAGCCCTCACGACCCTTGGGGCTCTTGGGAAGCCAGACAGACCCTCTGGAGGAAGGGGCAATCAAAATAGGTCAGATTTTTAAGGGGAAAAAGAAGGGGACAAACTAGAAACAGCCTATCAGTGGTAAAGGTATACAGGGTTCCTCGCTGTCTAGGAATATAAGGCAGTGGCTGTGGTGCATGGGGCCAAGGGCACATTATTCCTCGGACATCCTATATGCACTATATATTTGTATAATGGTTTTTAAGTAAAGTATAATACACTGGTATCTAAACAGGGTAGTAGTGCAATAAATGATAGCCGTAAAAGACAATTTTGAGGATTATATTGTAAGTCTCCACAGGTTGGGGCTTACCTTTCCTGGGGGCTGTGGCACCATGGTGTCTGCCGTTAGTGACTCCAGGTGGGTTTGGCCCATCTTTGTTCTGGCTGCTGGTCTATGTGGTGGTTCCTTGGCCCTAAAAGAGAATAGGGCTGAGGTCCATATGATGTTTGCACCTCTGGGCGCTTAGGGAGCATTTACCCGGTCCAGGAAGCAGCCGTGAACCTGACCAAGGAGAGTAAACCAATATGGTCACCATGCACCATCTGCGCATGCTCGGCAGGGAGCCTTAAAGAGCAGCTCTCTAGTAGCTGCTCCCCCCAACGTGAGTGATAACTAACCTGGTCAGGAGTGCAGTGTCAAAATCCTACATTTTAATTCTCCCTTTTGAAAAAGTTAGAGCCCTTGTAATTTTGGTGTTCAGGATAGCCAAAAAGAACAAGCTGACTTTCCGATTATCAAACCACACCCCATGCCATCGCACAGCCCTGTTTTGTGATGTCCCAAAACGAAGGCTCCGTAACCGCGTCCCATTCACTTCTATGGGGGCAATATTCCCATACATTTTTAGATCACTTATAGTTGCGATTTTCATAAATCAAAGTAATCAATCGACTAATAGGGACCCTATTAGTTTACGCCGGAAGCATACTGGGTTAAATTCTGTAAGCTCCAGAGAAGCCCTGACATAAGCTATGAGGAACTCGACACAAGGCAACGTCAGTTTTTGAAACATTAGTGGGAGGGAGTGGAAGCAAACTCTATAGAGAAAATTGAGGAGGTTGTACTTCTGGAGCAGTTCTTTTAGGCTTGCCCAGCAGAGCTAAAAACCTGGTTAGAGAACAGAGACCCCAAAACAGCACAGGAGGCTGCTGAGCTCTCAGATTGCTATGCCAGGAATAGGTCTGCTCTGAAAGGGAGTGGGGCGGGTGTGGCAGTGCAGAAGGAAAAGTGTGCCTTCAGGGCAGGTAAAACCCTCACTGCCTCCACAGAAAGGAGGAAGCCCCAGGTTACAAAAAAGGATCTATCAGATCAAAGAAATGATGATTATTGGTTTTAGAAACAGTCAGGGCATATTGCTAGACAGTGTCCTACAAAGGCACAGAGTGGACAAAGTGGTGCTCGAACAGAGTTAGGTGCACTGTGTATCCCTGAAAGCATGCCTGTAAACATGAATGAGCATATACACCCGGTTACTGTAAATGGGGTGCAGGTCCATGGGTTAAGGGACACTGGGTTGTCTTTTACCTTAGTAAAAGGGGATTTGGTTGAGCCTGAACAGCTTATACCTAATCAATTCAGAACAGTAATGGGATTCACTGGGGAAGAAAAAAATCTGCCACTAGCTAGTGTTCTCCTGGAATGGGGTGAGACAGAAGAGAGGGTGCAAAAGGTGGCAGTAGCATACAACCTTGCCCTAGATGTGATTATAGGGAACAGTCTTCATTAGGGGATGGTGTGTGTGGTTACCCGCAGTCAGACAGGAAAGGTTGATTGTAGTTCCCTGGACCCCATAGAAGCCCCTGTGGAAAACAGTGGGAGGCTGGTTTCCCAGCCTGTCTCCCCTGAAATGGCGAATAGTGAAAGGGAGATAGGACTTCCCCATATAACAGTTCACAAAACAGCTACAGAAGGTTACTCTGAAGAGGGAAGGGTAACTAATGGTCAGAAGGTTAGGGATGGCAGTGACCCTGAATGCCCTAATGCTAGAGCTATGGACCCCAGTTTAGGAACTGAAGGGGGCTTGTCCCATGCCTTGGGGAAAATGTGAAGAATTTGCCGCTGCTCAGAGGACTGGTGTTAGTTTGGAGAGGCTGAGGGTTTGTGCAGAATCTGATGGGACACAGGGAGGTAACATGAGACGTAGAGTATTTTGGGATAATGGGCTGTTGTATACGCAGGATGTAAGGACAGAGGGAGGGATGATGGGCAGGCACCTTGTCGTTCCCCAGGCGTACCGTGAGTGGTTGCTCAAGATTGCTCATGATATCCCCATGTCCAGACATCTGGAAATCGCGCGTACCACACAACGATTGGCCCAGAATTTATATTGGCCCAAGTTCACTCAGCAGGTGAAGGAGTATTGCAGGTCTTGTCACCGGTGCCAGCAAATGGGGAAGGCAGGTAGTGAAACCAAAGCCGCCCTAATTCCCTTGCCCATTGTGGAGGAGCCATTCCAGAGGCTAAGAATGGATATTGTGCGACCTTTGAGTACCCCAAGCTCCTCCTGGAAGAGGTTTAGCCTGACTGTGGTAGATTATGCCACCCGATACCCAGAGGTGGTCGCCCTTTCCTCACATAGGCAGACAAACTGGCAGACGCCTTGCTAGGGATTTTCTCTTGTGTCGGGTTCCCAAATGAGGTTATTACTGATCATGGGGGTACCTTCATGTTGGACCGATGAAGTGTTTGTGGGAGAGGTGTGTGGTGGAGCAGAGACGCATGACACCTTATCACCCACAAGCCAGTGGGCTTGTGAAAAGGTTTAATGTTACCCTAAAAGTGGTGCTTCAAGCATTTGCTGAACAGCATGCTAGGGACTGGGAGAAATACCTTCCCCCACCTGTTGTTCGCATACAGGGAGGTGCCCCAAGAGTTGTCAGGGTTCTCCCCCTTTGAACTCTTATATGGACGTAGGTTGCTTGTGCCCCTAGACTTGATCCGAGAGGACTGGGAAGGCAAGCACGTCACCCAGGAAACTCCTATAGTGGAGTATGTCCTTAAGTTTAGGGAGAAGCTGAAGAAGCTTATGGGGTGGCCCTAAGCAGCCTATCAGTTGCCCAGCAGAAACAAAAGGTCTGGTACGATTGTGGAACCAGAGCTCACACATACAGCACAGGTCAGGAAGTCATGGTCCTAATCCCGGTCTAGAAGGATATGTAGCAGGTCGAGTGGGCAGGAACATACAAGGTAGTCTGACAGGGTAATGACGTGAACTATATAGAACTGCCTGACAGGAGACATACCCATAGAATGTACCATGTCAACATGATGAAGCCATATGCAGATGGGGCAGACATGGTATTTGCATTGTGTAGTCTTGGGGAGGGGGAACGGACGAAGGAGACCGCCTACTGAACTCGCTAGAGGAAAGCAAGCAGGAGTTCTCTGTGGAGGCAATCAAACTGTCGCCCCAGTTGACCTCGGAACAGACCCAGGAAGTGAGGGACATTTTCGCGGACTTTGCCCCTTTGTTTACGGCCAAGCTTGGACTAACCTCCTTAGCAACACACGATGTAGACAAGGGGACATAAGCGCCCATACGGCGGACAGCCTACTGGGTGACTGAGGCCGTCCTAAAGGACATTAGGAGGGAGGTGGAGGAAATGCTGGATTTGGGGGTAATCCAGAAATCCCTCAGCCCCTGGGCCTCACCCATAGTCCTGGTTCCCAAGCTGGATGGTGCTTCTTGCTTCTATGTAGACTGTCGTGGACTCAACGCAGTCACGAAGTTGGACGTCCACCCAATGCCATGAACGAACTACTGAACAAGTTGGGAGGGGTGACATACCTTACCACAGCTGACCTGACAAAAGGGTATCGGCAGGTGGAGTTAACTGCCAGAACTAGCGAGAGATCGGCCTTCATCACTCTAATAGGATTATTTGAGTTCAGGGTAATGCCTTTTGGAATGAAGAATGCCCCCTGCCACCTTCAGAAGGTTGGTCAACCAGGTGTTACACCACTGCGTACTCTTCAGTACCATGTATCTGGATGATATTGCCATCTTCAGTGCCAGTTGGAAGGAACACCTGCCCCATCTGAGGAATGTGTTGGGCAGGATACAGAGGGCTGGGCTCACTGTCAAGGCTGAAAATTGCTAGGTGGCCATGGCGGAGGTGGCATACCTAGGACATGTAGTAGGGCGGGGGCAGCTCCGTCCCAGTCAAGCCAATATAGAGGTGTGGCCCAGGTCTGAAACCCAGAAGCAGGTTTGGGGTTTTCTAGGGACCGCCGGGTACTATCGAAAGTTTGTACCAAATTACAGTACCCTGGCAGCTCCCCTCTCTGGCCTACTAAAGAAAAGGATGCCCAAAAAGGTAAAATGGGAGCCAGCCTGTGAATGAGCATTCGCCCGGCTAAAGGAGGCACTGTGCAGTGCCCCTGTGTTGGCCAGTCCCGATTACAGAAAGCCATTTGTAGTCCAGACAGATGCCTCAGATGTGGGGATTGGAGCAGTCCTCAGTCAGACCTCTAACCAAGGGAAAGATCACCCAATAGTGTACCTTAGCAAAAAGTTGATTCCCTGGGAGCAGGTCTGTTCCACAGTTTAAAAGGAATACCTTGTGCTGGTATGGGCCCTGAAGAAATTAGAGCCATACCTCTGAGGGAGGCACTTTGAGGTACAGACCGATCATAACACCTTGGTGCGTCTGACACAGATGGGGAAAATGAATGGTCTTCTCTTAAGGTGAAGTATTGCCTTACAGGGCTACAATATGACCATTACCCACAGGGCCAGATCGGCCAATGCTAATGTAGATGGGCTATCTCGCCAGTTAGAGCAGTGAACAGAATTTGTGAAAATCATACCTAGCATATGGATGGATTCCCACAAATTCCATCTAGGAGGTAATGGTAAGTAGTAAATATTTTATTTTTAAAACACAAAACATGTAATTAGGATATATAATCCTGTTTACATGACAGTCCTGTGAGGATACCTCAGTTACAAACATACAAATAATAAAATAACATTTACAGATATACTCGTAACATGACATACAAACTTATACAATCAAGCACTGGTAAGCATAGCACAATAGTAGCATTTGATCGACTGAAACATCTACAAGTATGTATAACAGTTTTGTTGATGACTTGAAAAAAATGAGAATAAACTGAAATCACATGTACTGATGAATGAATTCCCTAACACCGCTGCCCTAGTTGAGTATCCTATCCCCAAATCTATTCAAGCATTTACTCAGCAAAATGTTATTCAGATGAACTGATCTGTTTAAAGTCTTCCTATTTGGTCCCCCATTAAAGAGTAACATTTGAGATATTGGATGATCAGAAGATATTAACTTATACAATAGTAGTAACCAGTTTCTATTATATCCTACCTCAAGTGGCTGCCAGTCAAGCTTGCTTAATAATAAACAGTGGTGAGTATAGAAACTACAATTTAGAACATATCTAGCAAGCCTATAGTGAGTCCTGTCAAGATGCCCAAACAGTGATTTGCTTGCTACTCTGTAAACCAAATGACTATAAGTTAAGTTTGGCAGGACAATTTGTTTTGTAGTCCTCTTTCTATCGGATAGTCCCAAGAACCCTGTAGTTCTTTTGAGAACTCCTATTTTCTTGTTTACTTTCCCTATTGTTTTTATTATATGATTTGAAAAAAATCATCTCTGAATCAAATGCAACCCCTAAATAGCAATAACTGTCTACCAGTTCCATCGAAGTTGAATTTTGAGTTTGGATCTTAAGTTTTGCTGCCTTTTTACCCCCAGCATCCTTATTAGGGGAAAAGTACATTACTTTGGTCTTTCTTATATTCATAAGCAGCCTCGACCTGGTGAACCACCCCTCAATACTGGTAAAATCAGACTACAGGTTTTGCTGAAGTTCCGGAAGGAGGGATGTGATGAGCTACCCCACTGCTTGCCCTTATTTGTAGATATTATTCTGTTGTAGATATGTTTTTTATGTAATTCTATGTATATGCCAGTGTCAGCAAAGGCACATAGAGAAAAGACTGGATTTTTTTTTTTTTTTTTTGTAAAAGTGGTTTGAGCTTCCTCTGATCTACAAGGCCAGCATTGCTTGATGGAATCTGACACGTTCTTGTCAAAAAAACTTGCAGATACACGATCAAAGAGTATTCCTCTAATGCTAACTGTCCAAGGGAAACAGAAGTAGTAAAATCAGCTTGTATAATCATACAACTTGTAGGATCTTCCTTATAACTAAATTAAGCCTGTTCAAAATCTCAGGATGAGAGAAGCTGTTTCCACTGTTGTAAACCCTTAAAATCAAAAGGGGAAATGGTCTTTGACAAGAGATGATAGAAAAGGTTCCCATAGTATATATTTTTTTTTACCATAGCCAGGAAACATCCTTCTAATAGGCCTGTGTGAGATTATAAACCCTGTGTTAACTATGGGAATCTGACATCAATGATTATCAGGAAAATAACACTTTGGGGAAGCGCAAGAGTGACACCCGGTGGCCTAAAAAGAGAAAAGCCAACCTCTATTCACTGACCTGGAAGGGCCAGTCTTTATTCACAGACTGGGGGGCCTTTTACATAAACTCCCCAGCACAGATACTCGGTGCCATTTTGCTTGGACCCTCTCCTGACCAAAGAGAACACCTGTCCACATAGAGACTGCTTAAGAACCAAAGTCTGCTACAGACAAGACTGAAATGTTTTGCAAACCAGCGATTCTCTGGACTTTGTTAGAGACTTGGTTAACATGTTTTAGTGCATTTTTTCTGTATGCTTTTCCATTTATTTCTTATACTGTAACATAAATTAGTATATATTGTATTTTTGGTTATAACTGTATGTATTTAAAGGATACCTAAACCATCTTTTTTACACATTTTATTTTGTTAAAAAATGACTTCATAGTCTTGTAAGGGGGAGGCTGTTTACATTTTTACTGAAACTGCATTTATTAAAGCAGGATAAATGCAGTTTCATGGCATCTGAAAATTGTAAACACAGCCTCTCCTGATTCAAAAATCCTGCTCTAAGAATCCTAATATGACTGCCTTGATGATGTCAGTGAATAGAGAGATGCCCAGCTGTGCAGATGTATTCTAGCTGTGCTAACCATATTCAAATGTGAATAACATTAAAATGAAAAATGATAGCCTGGTACTGTGAGCACAAAAGTTGTTCAGCACAAAAATATCTACAGAATGATTGGTGTTTCATTTATAGATACCATTAAGTTTTTTTAATTATTAAAAAAAAAAAAAAAAGAAAGAAAATTCAATTATTCACTTTTTTGACAAATGAAAATAAAACGAAAAATGATAACATGGTACTGTGAGCACAACATTTGTACAGCACAAAAATATCTGAAAAATGAATAGTGTCATTTATATTTGCCTTTTAGTTTTTTATAATTGGCAAAAAACAGCAGAAAGTTCAGTTATTTTTCACTTTTTGCAACAAACAAATGCAAATAGCTTTAAATTGAAAAATGATAGCATGGTACTCTGAGCACAAAAGTTGTTCAGCACAAAAATATCTATCCAATGAGTGGTGTTTCAGTCATGGATACCTTTTTAGATTTTTTTTAGTCTGCAAAAAATGGCAGGAAATTCTATTTTTTTTTCACTTATACTGAAGGTATGGCATACATGGAATAAGCTAGTTCCCTACTGGAAATATTATTACATTTTTGTTCTCGTGCCTGCCTCCACTTAAACTGCAGTTTGCTTTTCAAATAGCTCCCACTTCCTGCCTTCCTAACAGGGGAGTGGGTGCAAAACTGTTGTATGTTTAATGTTTCCATTTCTATTTTCCCCTCCTCTGTCAGTCTTGCTGTGACAAGTTGAGCCACTGATTTTCGTATTACCACTTTACATTATCAGGCAAAGTTATCTAGGGCACACTGCATTTCTCATGTAACCACCCATCAACACTTCCTTGTCTTCCTTGCATTTAGTCCATTAACATGAAAACTGCCTTTGCCATACTACCCAGAGCAACATCTTGCTCTGATGCCATTTCCCATTGTTTCATTTCATTTTGCGTCATTCAGCTGTGTGCCATTTACGTTGGAATGTTACCTCTTTTTCCAGTCAAAGAAGACAGGGGCCTGGTCCTCGTCAGAGCAGCCACCTGTTTACTCTCCCACATCCTTAGCATGTGCTTCAGTGGCAGCGTAGGTGCCTTTGGCACCTGAGTGAAGACATCCACACTTCTCAGGTGGTTGATGGCACTCAGCTGCACCTCGTGCGTCAGAACTCACCTCACATCCCACCTGGGGCCTGCGGTAATTGAGCATTGCCACATACCCAGTTGTGTTATTGCTTACTTACAATATATAATGTGATCCTATGGGAATTTTATATTGTAATTCCCAAGTGGCTGAAGACACTCGGCTGTGCCTTGTGCCTCACAGCCCACCTGCGGCATGCAGCAGTTTAGCCTTGCTGCACATCCTGACATGTGTGGTACTGATTTCTTAAAATTTAAATATGTAGCCGGCCCGTTGTCACAGGGACAGGGCGCCGACCTGCGATGCCGGCAACCTTGGTTCAGGAACGGACCTGGGACATTGGAGGGCCGGCCGGGGGAGAAGGATTGAGCATCCAAGGACTGCTCTCCTTCTCCGGGGGGGAGGATGGGGAGTGTGTCGGTGCTACACTGACACCCAGTGGAGACTGTGTGTACTGCTTGCGCCGACGCTAATACATTGAAAGGGCGGGGCAGATGCTGGTTGTCATTGCATGTCACCACCCTCGCAAAACACTAGGCAGAAAAACCTGCCGCTTACCTGCCTGGATGACGCTCCCCCCCCCCCCGGGCTGCAGTCGGCTCCCAGGCTGACTCCCGCCTTATCCCGTCGATTGCGGCACACCAAGAGGGGTTCGGGTGCCATGACCCCACCCTGGGGGGTAAAGCAGGGGATACCGGGAGGGCGGCTGATGTGGGAGTGGTAGCCGGGGGGGATCTGTGGCCGAGCAGAGGGTAACGGTGTTAGGTGGCACCAAAAAGAGAGGAAAAAAATGTTTTAAATGTAATCTTATTCAAATTATATATCGCACTTCTCAGGTGGTTGAAGGCACCCAGCTGTGCCTCATGCCTTATAACCCACCTGGGGCATGCAGCAATTTAGGTTTGCTGCACACCCTGCAATGTATTATTAATTACTTACAGTTTACAGTGTGATCCTATGGGAATCATACACCACACTTTCCAGGAGGTTGAAGGCACACGACTGCACATCATGCTTCACAACCCATTTAGGCCATACAGCAATTTAACACTGTCACACACCCTGCCGTGTGTTATTGCTTGCTTACAATTTACAGTTTGATCTTATGGGAATCGTACACTGTACCTCCCAGGTGATCGATGGCATTCGACTGTGCCTCATGCCTCACAACCCACCTTGGGGATGCAGTAATTTAGTACTGCCACACACCCAGCCATATGTTATTACTTTATTGATTAATTTTTTATTTCAGGATATCGGATACACCTTTGAGCCAAGGCTCTTTTACAAAGGTTCCACGTCAGCAAACAAGAACAGAAACACAGACAAATGACAATGAAATAACCTAAACGAGCAACCAGGGGGCTTTGTCAGATAACATATTAGCAAATACACTTCAAAATCATATGTACAATGTTATAGCAGTAAGGTCACAGGCTTAAATAAGGTATGAGACTGGCGGGAAAGTCAGTAGGGTAAGAGCAAAGAGGTGAGGGAGATGGGGAGCAGAGCTGCACATTGAGCATTGTCAGGGTGGAGGGGCGGGGGCAAGGAGGGGAATAAGTGGGTGGAGACATTATAGGGCCAAAGCAGGAGGGAAGGTGGAATTGGCTAGTTATGAGAAGCATTCACAAGAGACCCTGGTGACAAGGTGTTGATGAAGACTGCGCTTATTAAAGGAGCCCAATGTGGTATTATCGTTGGTAACTTCTGGTGGAAGTGAGTTGAACCAGGATGAGGCTCTGTATTTGAAAGAACGCTCACCTTGGGTAGTTTGGCATTGGGGAATGGAAAAGGTAAGGTTTTCCGAGTTTCTGGTTAGGCATGGACCACAGTGAGAGGCCAGCAGAGACTGGACCCTTGGGGTAGGAGTGCCAAGGTGGACTTTTTGGCTAGGATGCAGGTTTGATACCTTATTCTACTAGATAGTTGGAGCCAGTTTGCTTGTTTGTAGATGTTGCAGGTGTGTGAAAGGCAGTGGGCTGATGTCAGAAGATGACAGACCTTGTTTAGGGCTATGGTAATGCGTTGAAGGGCAATGTCAGTGGCAGATCCATATATCACTAGCCCATAATAATTATGGAGATAAAGGAGCTCTGGATAGCAGTACTTGGGGCTTTGGCTGTGAGGCTACTCCTATGTCTATAGAGCATGCCGTACCTCACAAAATGTGATGAAAATTGAATTTCCAGTCATATTTTGTGGATTATGAATAATCTAAAAGGTATCTATAAATGAAACCACTCATTATGTTTGCTTGCACGCATGTGCAAGAAACATAGTGCCATCATCCGAGTTTTCGGAGGTGTGGCAGCCCACTTCCAATTCAGGCAGTGTGTTTGCAGGCGCTGACGCGGTTCTCCAATGCCCCTGCTCTAAGGCTGTGTCTATGACAGCTCCAAAATGCAATGATGGTACAGTTGAAAGGGGGCTACGGCTTCCGGTGAGCAGCGATAAGATATACGGCCTGCTCATGTGGCAACTCCCCATACATATCACACACACACACACACACACACACACACATACACACATGCATACTGTGTGCTGCCCCCCCCACGCACACACTGTATAGCCGGCAGGGGTGCCTAATCCCCCGTTGGCTCGTCTGCCCAAAGCCTTCCACATGCCACGCTGCGTACCCACAGGCGTGGCTACTATCTTATAACCTGACGGGGTGCCCAATCCCCCACGTCGGCTCCACTCTCCCAGAGTACAGAGTGCCACGCTGGGAGCCCCACCCAGCGTGGCAACAGATGCTATCGCGGCAGGGGTGCCAATCCCCGTCGGCTCCACTGTTCTCCCCAAGCATCCAGGTGCCACACTGGTAGCCCACCCAGTGTGGCAAAATGTATATAACCGATGGCCCCGTCAGCTCCAGCCCCCAAACAGCCTTTCAGCTGCCACACTGGGAGCCACCCCAGCGTGGCAAGCGTCCCTCGTCGTCTCAGTAAAAAATAAACCTGCAAATAAAAAGCTCCCTCGGGCTTCTCCTGCCCCCTCCACAACCCCGGCACCACTGGCACCTGCCTCCCCACCCCCTCACCCCATACTTACCTCCGGACTCGTCGACAATCTTCGGTGGACCGGGAACACATCTGCACTCTTCAAGCCGACCGCGAACTGAGGAAATCCCGGTAAGCCATATAATGGGCTAGATAGGGTTTTTTCAACTTTGCTGCATATCTCAGCCATTTTTTGGAATTTTTGCACCAAATTTTTCAACATGGGGTTTTGGGACCCCTTCTCATGAATGCTTTCACTGTCATGGTGTTAATCAGGTGAGAGTGATTTATGATCACTGGCAATATCACCTTACGGGACCAAATAACGAATGACTACTGCCACTGTTCATAAGGTGGGCTCTCAAAAGCCTATGTTGAAAATTTAATTGAACATCTAAAAACTGTTTATTTTACGTGCGTGCATTGCGCAGTTCCTCACATGCGCTCGTGGGATTCATGAATTTTCAATATTTTCCTCCAGTTTTCAACATTGCCATTTTACCACACCTCCTTATGAGCAAGTACAGCTGTCATTTTCACATCTTCCCAAGCGTGTTACTCCACGTAAGCGCACAATGGCTTTCGGTGTGCGAAATCAATGTATGGGACACGATAAAGAAAATCACAGTGACACTGTTTTCGCGAACAGAAAGGTCTTAAAATGGCTGTGTTAATTTGATGAAAAAAAATTCTAAAATGACTGTTTTACAAGCGTCGTTCACGCCGGTTCCTGCGCATGTAACAATGAGTTCGCAATTTTCAATATTTTCACTCCAGATTTTAAACATTGCCATTCAAACAACATGAAGTCTTGCTGTATTCTTACTACTTTCAGTGATCTCCAACCTTTGAACTGCCCCGGAGAGGAAAGAGTTAACTTTCCATGCAAGGCATGTAACGCTGAGCTCGAGCTCGGTTGAAGCCTCTGTCTGCTGTTGTTTGAACCCCAACCGCCAGATTGTTTACTCCGCCTCACTGAACAGTTGCTCCGGAGATTTCTCCTTCGCTCGGTTCAAAAAATGTCATTTAAAGTGTCGTTTTTTCTCTCGGTTTCAACCAAATTTCTGCAGTCTAACCTGTCGGTTAAGTCTCTATGTACCGTGAGTACTAGTTAGGTTTCCATATTAGTTTTCTGTGTGGAACTTGTAAACATCAGATCGGTTTGGTTTGAACCGATCAGGTTTGTGGAAAAAGTTTTCTTATTAGAGTGTGGTATCGGTTCTAAAAAAACCGGATTTTATTACGGTTTTTTCCCAGACCCGTAACACGGTCAGGAACCGATAGGGGTGTCTTGCCTGGCGGATTGCCTAAAAAAAGGATAAGTTTTGGTTAGGATTGGCCATGTCTGAGAAACCCAAGGAAAAAAATGGCCCCACTGGGTTTCAACACTGTAGTGTGTGTAGGGAAGCCTTTGCTAAGGCTGATCCCCACACCACCTGTGTTTGTCTGGGGTTTGACCACCTCGATTCAGACTGCCAAATTTGTAAAAGTTTTCCCAAAGCTACCCTGGATAAGAGAGTAGGTAGACTGAGGGAAAGGGAGGCCGAGAAGTCCGCTGACCTGGATGGCCAGCCGGTTCGGTTCCGACCGAACCAGAAGGTACCCTCTGACCAGAGGCGAAACTGGGCAAAAAGGAGAACCAATTCTGAGGAGTCGGTTCGGTTAAAAGAAAAAGAGGATAAGTCAGCGGTTCGGATCACAGGTTCTCTCTCCGACCGCTGATGAAAATAGCCAAAAGCGTAAGGATTGTTCAGTCGCTAACGGTTCCGACCGAACCCGGCTTTCCTCGGTCAGGGGCTCGATTCGGTTAGTTCCCCAGTTCGGATTATGCTAGAAAATTTTATGAACGGAGGAGGAGGAGGAAGTATGAAGATAGTGATGGTGATTATGAAAGTCTGGATGTGCCTTTGACCGGATATCTCCCCAGACAGACCTTCAGGTGTTTCTCCTCCTAGGCTTTCTCCGATCCCTTCCCATTTATATGTTTTACAAAAAGTGGCTGAAACCCTCCAGCTTCCTATGGAAGAAGCAGTAGAGGATCAGGAGGAGCCTGATTTCGTTGAAATGATGGACATCCTAGAGTCCAGGAGATTGTCTGTTCCCCTCCATAAGTCTTTTGGGAAACAGACATTTAAAATTTTAAAAACTCCTAATTCCATACCTCCTGTGGACGTGGACAGAAGAATGGACAAGAGGTATATACTCTTTCAGGCTCAGACACGGAGTTCCTTTCCCAGCAATGCAGCCATGTTGGGGTAGTGCAGGCTGCTGCCTGTGATAAGGCACATATACCCTTGGCTTCCCACACCCCCAGATAAGGACTCCAGGAGGATTGATGCCATGGCAAAGAAACAGTACATGGCAGCATCCCTGGGACTCGAGCAGGCTAATTATGACCTACAGCTAGATACCAGAAGTCCATGTGGGACACTGTTATGGCTCTAGCTAAACAGGACCCTGACCACTTGCCAAGGAGCTGGAGCGAGTGGCTGCAGATGGGATTGAGGCATCCAAGGTGCAATTTCATGCTGCTGTGGACTCCAGTGATATTTCATCTTGAGTCATGGCTACATCTGTGGCCCTTCGGAGGATGGCTTGGCTCAGATGTACTAGTCTGTCACAGGATACCCAGGCTAAGGCCATGGATTTTCCTGTCATTGGTAACTCTCTGTTTGGGAGCAGACAGAGAGTTACATGAAAAAAAATGGACGAGTACAGGACCACCTACAGGAGTGCTCAGGCCAAAGAAAGGCACCCACTCCTCAGAGGCAGCATTCCAGGGGCAGGGACAGGCCCTTTCATAGGCCTTTTTAACAAGCCCAGGCCTCCTCTTCTGCCTTTGCTCAGAGGGGGTTCTTTAGAGGGAGAGGCAGACGGGGTATGAGCAGGCCTGCTTCCACCCTCAGCCTAAAGCCCCTGCCAAGCAGACACCCTGATGGGTTTGCCGGGTCGATTCTCACTACCTGTAGGGGCTGGCTAGCTTACTTTGTCAGGACTGGAAGTCTTTAACATCAGACAAGTGGGTCCTGGAAGTAGTAAGCCAGGGACTGGTTCTTGGCTCAAAAAATTTCCCAAGATGAGAACCAGATCCTTTCCACTACCAAATCCTTCAGAGGCCCTTGCCTAGGGGCAGAGGTCTCTTCCCTCTTGGCTCTCAAAGCCATAAAGCGGTTCAACCCTACACGGGAAAGGTTTGTACTCCAGGTACTTCCTAACCCCAAAAGACAGGAGAATGGCGGCCCATCCTGGATCTGAGATATTTAAACAAGCACCTTTTAAAGCCAAAATTCAAAATGGTGACTCTGGAAATAATTCTGCCCTCTCTAAGGCCAGGGGACTGGCTAGCCTCCTTGGACCTCAAGGATGCCTATTTTCACATTCCCATCAGATGCTCCCACAGAAAGTACCTCAGGTTCGAGTTGTCCTCAGGCCACTATCAATTCAGAGTAATGCCCTTTGGTCTAACATTAGCCCCAAGGGTGTTCACAAAGTGCCTGGCAGTAGTTGTTGCTTCCCTAAGGAGAAAAAAGATCTCCATCTTCCCATACCTGGATGACTGGCTCATAGTGGGTCAGTCCCTAGACCAAGTCAAGTCACATTTGCAGATAACTCAGCAACTGCTCACTTCCTTAGAATTCCTCCTAAATCTTCCAAAGTCAGTTCTGGAACCAGTGCAGCTCCTCACCTTTATAGGGGCGGAGCTCGATACAATAAGAGCAAGGGCCTTCCTTCCCCTGGACAGGGCAAGGACACTAGTAAATCTGGCCTCTTCTTTCACCCTTCAGGTGTCTCGACCAGCAAGGCACTTCTTGCAGCTCCTGGGCCACATGGCAGCCTCCACAGCAGTGGTCCGGGGGCAAGGTTTCAGATGAGGGACATCTAGTTCCACTTGAGAACCTTCTGGTCCCAGAGAAAGGATCCCCTGACCAAACTAGTCCCAGTAACTCGAACCCTGATCCAGGCTCTCCAGTGGTGGCAGGATCAGGACAATCTAAGGCAAGGAGTTCCTTTTGTCACTCAACCTCATTCTCTAATCCTTACAACAGATGCCTCCCTCTTGGGCTGGGGAGCCCACTTGGGGGATCTGACTGCCCAAGGGCTGTGGTCACCTCAAGAATCTCTGCTTCACATCAATCTCTTGGAACTCAGAGCAGTGTTTCTGGCACTGCAAGCTTTTTCCAAGTCTGTTCAGAACAAAGTAGTCCAGATCAGAACAGACAATACCACCACAATGTGGTACATCAACAAGCAAGGGGGCACTCAGTCTACGGCCTTGTGCACAGAAGCAATGAAGTTATGGTCTCTGGCCTATTCCCTGCAAACTTCTCTAACAGCAGTGCACCTCCTAGGGAAGGACAATGTCCTGGCAGATGCTCTTAGCAGGATATCTCAGGGCCATCACGAATGGTCCCTAGATCCCCTACTTTTGAAGGTGATTTTCTCCAGATGGGGCACTCCACAGATAGATCTTTTGCAGCCCCAGACAATCACCAACTCCACTTTTTGCTGCAGACCCCTGAGTATTGGGCTCAGTCCCCTGGATGCTCTAGTTCTCAATTAGGAGAGGAAGTTTTGTATGCTTTTCCCCCTTCCTTCTCCTGTTCAAGGTACTAGTCAAAATCAGGTCTCAACCCTACAAAGTGATTCTGATTGCCCCAGACTGGGCCAGACAGCCCTGGCACCCACTGTTGCTGTCCTTAGCAGTCCACTTCCCCGTGTCTCTTCCCAGGAATTACAACCTGTTGACATCCTCGCAGGGGAGAGTTTGGTATCCGAATCTCAGATCTCTCAATCTCAAGGCCTGGCTCTTGAAGAATTAGAGTTTGCTGATCTGCATCTCTCTCGAGGTGTTTTGGATATTCTAAAGGCTTCTCAAAAGCCTTCCACCAGAAAGACTTACAACTCCAAATGGAAAAGGTTCACTGTTTGGTGCTCTGGTAAGCATATTTCTCCAGAGTCTGCTGGGTTGCCTACAGTCTTGGACTATATGGTTCATCTCAATAGCTTGGGACTCAGACCAGCTACACTTAAAGTACATTTAGCAGCTGTTTCTGCTTTTTTGTCAGTAGGTAAGCCCTCTTCTCTTTTGGCTCATCCTGTATTTTGTAAATTCTTCAAGGGATTATTGCACACCAATCCCCCCTTCAGGGACCCTACTCCTGCTTAGGACCTAAATGTTTGCATTGCTCAGCTTATGCAACCCCCTTTTGAGCCTTTGTCCTCTGCAGAACTTAAGTACTTGACTTGGAAAACTCTGTTTTTGGTAGCCATTACCTCTGCCAGAGGCATCAGTGACTTACAGGCCCTGTCAGTGGAGCCTGATTTTATCTCTTTTCATAGAGATAAGGTGGTCCTAAGAACTAATAGGAAGTTTTTGCCTAAGGTGGTCTCAGATTTCCACCTTAACAGTCCACGTCTCTTCCTCTTTCTTCACTGACCATTCCTCCTCTGGAGAGAGGAGGCTGCACAACTGGACGTGAAAAGGGCCCTTAGCTACTACATAGAGCACACCAAGGGTCACAGGTTTGACTCCTCAATTGTTCCTCACTTATGGTGAGGTCGGTAAGAAACCTGCCACTAAAGATCTATTGCCAGGTGGATTGTCTCTTGTATACAATTCTGCTATGAAAATTGGGTAGGACTCCACCCTCAGGCCTGAGGGCTCACTCTACTAGAGGTACAGTTGCTTCCCTGGCTGCTGCCAGGGATATTCCTATCTTAGAGATATGTCAAGCAGCCACCTGGAAAACAGTCCATACTTTTACCAAGCATTACTCTCTGGATATCCAGGCTAGGAGTGATGCTTGGCACAGCAGTACTTCAGAGCCTATTCCCAAAGTAGGTTCTGTCCCTCCTCCATGGAGGTACTGCTTGGTAGTCTGCACGTAGTCAGAATACAGCAAGACTTCATGTTGTTTGAAGAAAAAATTACTCACCTTAGTAATGTTGTTACTTCTATTGGAGTCTTGCTGTATTCTGACCTCCCCTCCTGCCTCCCCTCTCAGAACCTGGTTTTTGGGATGTGGGTGGGCAGGAGCAGTGTTGGCACCTAGAGGTGCACCCTTTTTCTCACCCTCCTTTATTTTGGGTGTGTGTTGTGTTTTGTTTTTTGGGTTTCCTGACTTGAGTCTTTGCTTTGAAACCAAAAAACCCTCTCTATTAAATTTAGTTGCCAGTTGGCTAGTGTTAAGTTTACAGTTTCCACACAGAACGCGCAGTGAGTATAGCTCGTAAAGATCTAGGGGTTGGGGTTCAAACAGCAGCAGACAGAGGCTTCAACCAAGCTCAAGCTCAGCGTTCCATGCATTGCATGGAAAGTTAACTCTTTCAACTCCGGGGCAGTTCAAAGGTTGGAGACCACTGCAAGTAGTCAGAATACAGCAAGACTCCATTAGAAAAAACAACATTACTAAGGTGAGTAATTTTTTCTTTTATTACACTTCCTGATGAACAGTACAGCTGCCATTTTTCACATGTCGCCCAAAATGTGTTTTCGCACATGTAGCGTACAATGGTGCAGTCGGTGTGCCAAAGCAATGTTTGGGACAGATTAAGAAAATCACAGTTACACTGTTCATGAGCAGAGGTCTTAAAATGGCTATGTTGAAAATTTGTGGCAGAAGTCCATAAAATGACTGTGTTACAGTGAGCATTGCGCAGTTTCCACGCACCTCGTAAGTTCATAACTTTGTAATATTTTTCAGTCCAGATTTTCACCAGTGGCATTTTCCACACTTCCTTATGAACAGTACAGCTGTCATTTTTCACAACATGGCTGAAATGTGTTTCAGCTTTCAGCGCAGATGATGATCGCTGTGGGAAATCATTGTTGGGGACAGATAAAGAAAATCACAGTGACACTGTTCATGATTGGAGGTCCCAAAATGCCTGTGTTGACAATCTGCTGTAAAAAATCCCCAAACTAATTACATTACAGGGTGTGCGTTGCACAGTTTCTATCCGCTCGTGACTTCACCAGTTTTTAATATTTTTACTGCAGATTTGCAACATTGCCATTTTTACACTCCCATGAATAGTACAGCTGTCATTTTTACATCCTGTTCGGAATGTTTTGCACCTGTGGTGCTAAATGCCGTAGTCGCTGTGCATAAGCAGCTTTCGGCTAACAAACTGATATTGCCACTGTTCATGAGGTGGGGTCACAAAAAAACCATGTTGAAAATTTAGAGTGAAAATAACCAACGAATGCCAGAGGTATTAGGGTTTCCAACCATAACGCCCAACCCTGTAGCGAATGACAGGCATCATGGCTGTGACTTGGGATTCTTGCCTGTAATGCTCATACCATTCCACACCCTGCAGCCAGTGAGAGGCATCGAGGTATGCCTTGGACTCTTCGGCCCCAGAGTTCACCCCATTCTCCTATACCGCACCCATCTCACGTGTTTCCTGATGGAATAGAGTGCGCATATGAGGCAAAGACCTCAAGGCACACTGTGACACTTGTCAGTGTCTGCAGGATAGTGTGGTGAAATGCGTGGGCATTATGCCTGATGACCCAAAAGCACACCCCAATGCCTGTCACTCTCTGCAGGGTGGTGGTGGGGTTGGCTTCAGTTCAGTATTTCACTGCCATTCCTATTACTCAGCTCTGTAACTTCTACACTACCACTGCCAATGCCAGCAAGCAAACATTCAGCATTGACAAATGCTTGTTTGATAGATGTTTTTGTACCATGCTATCATTTTTTTCAGTTTAAAGCTACTTGCATTTGTTTGTTACAAAAAGTAAAAAATAATTTTTGCTAATTATAAAAAAAAACTAAAAGGCACATATAAAACACTACTCATTTTATAGATATTTTTGTGCTGAACAAATGTTGTGCTCGTAGTACCATGCTGTCATTTTTTGTTTTAATGTTATTTGCATTTGTTTGTTGAAAAAGTGACAAATAATTGAATTTTCTGCTACTTTTTTTTACTAATTTTAAAAAAACTAAACGGTATCTATAAATGAAACACCAATCATTTTGTAGATAGATTATTTAGCCATGAACAGCTTTTGTGCTCACAGTACCATGCTATAATTTTTCATTTTAAAGTTATTCGCCTTTGGATACGGTTAGCACAGCTAGACTACATCTACACAGCTGGGCATCTCTCTCTCTCTTTAGTGACATCATCAAGGCAGCCATTTTGGGATTCTTAGAGCAGGATTTTTGAATCTGGAGAGGCTGTGGTTACAATTTTCAAATGCCATGAAACCGCATTTATCCTACTTTAATAAATGCAGTTTCAGTATAAATGTAAAACAGCCTCTCCTTTACAAGACTGGAGTCATTAAAAAAAAAAAATTGTAAAAAAGATGGTTTAGGTATCCTTTAAGCACTGTATTTTAGTAAAACTTTTGTTTTTCTAAAGAATATCTGCCTGTGCAAGAATTCCTTATATTGTATGTGTGACTGTAGAAGGCTTATTAATGATTTGTAAAAAAACTGTTATCGCCCAAGGGGCCACCGTAAGCAACCAAACTGAGAAGAGGGTCTGGAAGGATAGGGAGAATACCAGAGTCTACAAAGATTTTGAACCAGGCTGTTGTTTGTCCTGTATGGAGAAGGCCAAATCAGGTGGTAACGCTGCTACCCCGAGGAGAATGTGATGCCTGGGTCTTCCTCCTTTCTGTAATAGCCAAAGAAAGGTTTATATCTGGTTACAAGACTCAAGACTGGTATTGTGCCAATATCCAGGGCTAGAGGGACACCCGGGATCCTCCTAGCAGAGGTGCAGTCGTGACTTCAGTGAGCATTCTAAAGGACGAGGAGGATATTCCTGTTCTACCCCTCTTCATGGATTACACTTAAGGGTGGGCACTGTGAGCTCAGTGGGCCTGACCCCCATGAGTGGGTTCATGACAGATCTGGTCACTGACAACAAATACACCAAGTGTACTCTGAAGTAAGTTATGTAAGCAGTAAGACATGACGGGGTGTGCGTTGTGGTGGGATAACTGCACACCTCAGTTGTGTTGAGGCATGAGGGCATCATAGAGTACCTTCAGCCACCCAAGAAGTGCCATTGAGTTGTATCAAAATGCAGCAAATGGAGTTCAAAAAATACTGACAACAGATACACCAACCGTACTGTGGAGTAGGTTATGTAAGCAATAAGACACGAAAGGGTGTGCACTGTGGTGGAATAACTGCACACCTCGAGTGTGTTTGTGAGGCACAAGGGATCACAGAGTGCCTTCAGCCACCCAAGAAGTGTCGTTATCCCACTGCAGAGTACACCCTGGAGTGTCTTACTGCAATTATAAAATGGGTCCAATATTTATTTGGTGGAGGTGGGGAGTGAAAAATGCACAAAAATAAAATAATGTTAAACATTTCAATGATTTTATTTTTAAAGTTCATCTACCCCAACAAAGTAGTCCCAGCATTACATATCCCACCATAGGCATGCCATCTCCATTTCAAATATTATGTACTCAAAATATATTTCTTAATTAGCCCTTAAACCCTCTACTTGACTCTCCCTCTTGCATGTCTGCCTGTGAGAATCCCACAAAGGTTCTTCTAGGCTCAGCATTCCAGCTAGTTAGAGCATCTCATAGGAGTGACTCCTCCACTGCATTGCTCCCTGCTCTTCTGGTTGGACTGCTCCACCCTAGAGACAGTGTTCCCATTTCTTCATCCTTCACCGCTCCTAGTAATGATGATTAATGCCTTGGGTTCAGGATGGGGTGCCCATCTGGTCCCCTTCAGAACTGTGGGCCAATGGACCCTTTTAGATTTGGTTCTGCAGAGCAGTAGTCTGGAGATGAGAGCTGTTCTGTTTGGCCTACAGGCCTTCACTGCCCTCCTTCCAGGGCATCAGCTACTGATCCGCACAGACAATATTTTGGTGATGTACTGCATTAACTGACAGGGCAGAGTCCACTCGTATCCTATCTGCAGAGAGGCAATGAAAGCTTGCCACTCTGTGCTAGAACACAACATATTTCTGTGTGCAGTGTTCCTCCCCAGCACCCTGTATGCCCTGGCAAATCACCTCATTTGGTTCCAGGCGCTCTGCCATGAGTGAGAGGTCTTAGACTCTGTCGTGGATGACCTTTTTGTAAAATGGAGTTCTCCCAGACATAGACCAGTTTGCATCTCTGTACAACGCAGAACTGCCATGTTTCTGTTTGCTTGCTCCAGGGCCTGAAGTTTTCTGGCAAGCCGCATTCTCTGTGCTGGAAAGGGGGGTGTTCATGAATGCCTTCCTCCATTCCCTCTCCTACAGAGGGCTCTGGTCAAGTTGAGGACCGAGCCGGCCACCTGAATCGGGTTTCCCTGTACTGGTACAGACAAATTTGGTTTCCTTTGCTTCAGCAGTTGGGACTGGAACCCCCTGTCTCGCTCCCTGTGAGAGCAGGACTTCTGATGCAGGAGCAGGGTTCTCTGGTGCATTCGGATCTGCGGTCCATTCACCTACACGCCTGGCTGCTGAGGATGTAGAGCTCTCCCACTTAAGGATTTCCCCAGCTGTTGCTGCTGTTCTCTTGTCGGCTAGAAAGCCATCTGTGCGGTACACCTACTTGCTGAAATTGAAATGTTTTACAATCTGGTTTGCTACATGTCCAGGTAACCTAGTACTTGACTACCTCTTGTACCTTAATGACTCTGGCCTTGGGTATTCCTCTTTGAAGGTCCACTTGGCTGTGGTGTCAGCTTTTCATACCCTCACAGATGGCAAGACTAGCCCAACTTAAGGCTTCCCATGGATTCCTCTGAGGTATCCTATTTCTGTACCCCCCCCCACCAAATCCAGGATCCAGTTTTGATGTGGTAATTTGGTCCTGGAGACCCTTACTGCGCGTCCCTTTAAGCCTGCTGCTGCTTGTGAGCTGCACTTCCTGTCTTGGAAGACACTGTTTCTAGTGGCCATGACGTCTGCTAGATGCATTTGAGTTGCATGCTCTGGCTGCTGATCCTCCTTTTCTTATTTTCCACAAGGATAGTGTAATGCTATGTATTAACCCTCGTTTTCTATCGAAGGTTATGTCTTGAGAGAACACTAAATTGGGCAGTTGACCTTCTTGTTTATTTTTCAACTCCCAAGGAGAGTGGGGAACGTTGTTTACATATGCTTGGTGTCTGCAGTGTGCTGCATTGGTATTTGGACCGTACTAAAGATAGTAGAAGATCCTCTGTACGGCGCCCCCCCCCCCCATGATGGCAGCACCCATTTCAAAGTAGGGCCTATCTAAATGGTTGGCTTGCTGTATTACTGTCTGTTACTGGAAGAGCAGTAGGCAGCTTCTCAGTCCTGTGTGTGTGCTCACTCTACTCTTGGGTGGCCACTTTAGTGGTTTGTTTCCACACTGTGTACACTGCTGACATATGTGCTACTGCCACTTGGAGTACTGTTCATACATTTACTAAGCACTACAATTTGGATATCGTCCCTTGTAGATGTGCCAGCTTTTATTATTCTGTAAGGCCTCCTTACTCAGGGTCCTTGGATCCTGCCTGCCTTCCTCAGTGCTTGGTACTGCTTGGGAATCATTTCATGATGTGGCTCAATGGAGGAAGATGTGCTCGAAGAAGACAGAATAGATCTTACTTCGAAAAACAGCTCTTGCAGCAGGTTACACCATTAGGACTGAAGCCTGCAGGTGCCAGGACCCCACGGAAATTTTCTAATAGCAATATTCAGCGGGGACCACCTCAGACGGTGGTCCCGCCCCGACGTCAGGCGTAGTATATATGGAGGCGGTCCCCCATAATCCTCAGTTCTTTTCCCACCGTCGACTCGCCAGCATCGGCCTCTTGGTCTCTTTCTAGCATACAACTACAGAACTTTAGGCAAATTTTTTCTTTGCACAACTGATGTCCTCTCCAACTCCATCACTTGAGGGTCACCTTTCGAAGTATGCCTGCGGAAAACAGATCCCTTTCAAGGATCCTCACTCTTCCTGTGTGCGTTGCCTAGGCCAGAACCACGACACCAAGGCCTGCACCTTTTGCTAGGGTTTCAATAGCCGCACCAGGATCCGCAGTCAGAAGGCACTTCAGGCATATCTCCTTGAAGAAAAACTAAAAAGGATGGACCAAGAACCTTCCTCCAGGGGAAAATCTTCTTCAAAATCCCACAAGCACCAGGAGAAGGTGAGGTCTAGGTCCCCAACTCGGGCCTCGGACTCCTGCAGCTCCGGCTCCAGATTGTACCGCTCTCCCTCCAGGGCTCGGTCGCAGCCCCTCCTCCCCCCGGTTAAGGTCCGGACTTCAGGCGGCTCTTCCTTGCTCCAGCTGATGAAGACATCGAGGCCCTCCGCTTCCTCAACCCCATCCAAGACCTCTTCGAAGTCTTCTGAGCACCATAAGTCCTCTTCTTCCACCCGACGTTGGGACACTGATGCCAGGTCAGTCTCCCAACCGCCCAGAGGTCCTGATCCTGCACCCAGAAAGACCAAGGACCTGACGTCCCTGAAAAGGGCATTGGACCCGACGTCGGCTCAACACCTGACGTCAGCCAAACATTCCAAATCAGCTCGGCGCTCACAGGAGCTGACGACACCTGCCAGACACCAGTCGCCGGCCAGGCGTTCGCGAGATCCGAAGGCGTTGGCCAGGGAACCGATGTCAGCATCTCCAGAGCGGAAGACTGCACCACCGTCACCGGCGGACGCCGGTCATAGGGAATCGATGGAGGAGGACACCCCACAGCCTGAAGACCAGGCGGGTGACACCGAGGATGCCGAGCTCCCACGGGAACCCTCCCCGGACTGGGAGACACCCGGGGACCAGACGCCCGACCCCAGTGACAGACTACCGGTACCAGGCCCGTCGTCTGGCATGAATATCGCAGAAGTAAAGGAACTCTTTACTTTTTGGTGGGACACCATCAGGAAGGATGTGGTCGCCGTCCATCCTCCTCCTCCTCCTCCTCCTACTCCTCCTCCTCCTACGCCCCCTCCTCCACCTAAGGGGCCAGTAGGACGACCACCAACCCCCAAGGAACAGACTCCACCTCCTAGGGGCAGATCTACAGAGAGGAGAAGACCTCCCTCCAGATCTCCATCAGGGTCGCCCAGCCCCAAACGACCCTGACAGTGCCGGTATACTCCGGGAGGATTCAAGATCGGACACTTCGGAATACTCCAGATCTCCTTCTCTGCTCAGCATCTCCTCTCCTGACCCACATGACCTCCCCAGGTCTTCACCGGATGATCCCTATTTCGCTGAGATCATGAGGCATATCCAGGACAGCATGGGGTGGGATGCTGAAGACCTTGACCCCGGAAGACAATGCCTTGTCCGCTACCTTCGGCAGAAATACCCAAAGCCTGTGGTAGTGCCACCCTTGCTGGACACCTTTGCAGACGTCACCAAGGCTGCGTGGAAGCGTCCACACTCCACTCCCGTGGTGCCGTAGAAGGCTGACTGTCTGTACAAGGCTCAGAGAGAAGACCAGTACTTGGCGAAACAACCTCTGGCAGATTCCCTGGTCATCACGGCCTCATATGACCGGTCTCAAAGGCCCCAGCATATGAGCACTCAGCCACTGGACCAGGAATCCAAGCAATTGGATGCCCTGGGGAGGCGCACGTACGTGGCTGCTACATGCGCCATCAGGTCTCTGAACTACCTTACCCATATGGTACAGTTCCAGAACACCCTGTGGGAACAGGGCCAGGACCTGGTCGAAAAGCTTCCTGATGGCGACCAGAAAGCGGAGCTCCTCAACCTACTCCGCACTGGGACAGATGTGGGGACCCAAGTGCTTAGAGCCGCATACGATTCCGCAGACTCTTCTGCCAGAGCTGCAGCTGCAGGCGTTTGTCTCTGGCGACACCCCTGGCTCCGTGCCTCCAGCTTCAGCCCGGACGTACAGAAGAATATTCTAGACGTCCCGTACAAAGGCGAGGTACTCTTTGGTGAATCCTCGGAGAAGTTCATCACCAAGCTCCAGGACACAGGGAAGGCAGTCCGATCTGTACAGGCCATGTACAGATCCAGGTCTAGTTCCTTTCGTAGGAACCAAAGCCGTTTTCGCGGCCGGCAACAAAGGCAGCAGCCATGTTCCGGCCAGCAGCAAAGGGGCACTTTTTTGTGCAAGGCCCAGGCCAAGTCGTCCCCAGGCAGAGGCCAACATTACACGAAGTCGGCCCAGCCTGCAGGGACTAATGCTGCCACAGCATGACTCCTTCCCAGCCCCCGCCCCTCCTCTGGATCAACGGGCAAGGAAAGTCAGGGATCGCATCGCTCGCCACTTTTTAGGGTGGCAATCGATCACCACCGACAGGTGGGTTCTCCAGTTTGTCAAGAAAGGCCATTGCATAGAGTTTCTAGACCCACCTACAAGACCTCCCCTGCTCTCCTGTTACTCGGGTCAGCATGCCCTGCTCATACAGCAGGAGGTGCTCACGCTTCTGGAAAAAAGGCCATAGAGCACGTACCATGGACCCAGAGGGGACTAGGATATTATTCTCACTTCTTTCTGGTTCCAAAGAAGACAGGGGACCTCTGTCCAATACTGGACCTCAGCGACCTCAACTTCTCGGTCTTGTACAAGCGCTTCTGCATGGTGACCCTTCCTGGTCTGACTCCCATGCTGAAGCAGGGCACCTTTCTAACGTTCCTAGACATGCAGGATGCTTATCTGCATATTCCTATTGCTCAGGCACACAGGAGGTTCCTGCGCTTCGAGTTTCAGAGTCGCCATTATCAGTTCCGAGCTCTTTCCTTTGGGCTGTCATCGGCATCTCGGGTGTTCACGAAGTGCATGGCGGTCATAGCTGCATCTCTGAGGAGACAAGGCCACTATGTGTTCCCCTACCTGGACGATTGGCTTCTCATGGCGCCCTCCCGGGAGGCCCTGATGTCTGCCATTCACTGCACTCAGTCTCTGTTCGAGACGTTGGGCATTATCATCAATTACGAGCAGTCACACCTGGTTCCATCCCAGACTCTGCAATTCATAGGTGCAGTTCTGGACACCATCAAAGGGAAAGCTTTCCACCCCCCAGACAGAGCGGAATACATCAGATCCCTCATCATGGACATTTCGGCGAAGAAGACTGTTCCTGCCAGACTGGTCCTTTGCCTGCTCGGACACATGGCTGCAGCCCTTGTGACAGTCCCGCTAGCCCGTCTCCACATGTGGCTAACCCAGTGGATGTTATGGGTACAATGGGACCAAAGGCAAGACCATCCACAGCATCCAATCCGGATCACGAAGGCCGTAGTTCGAGATTGGCAATGGTGGCTAGATTCGAGGAATCTCTCTGCAGGAGTCCCCTTCATAGCGCCGTTTCCGACTGTGACACTCTCCACAGACTCCTCAGGGCTCGGTAGGGGAGCACACCTCGACGGTGTCCAATCTTGGGGCCTGTGGACAGACCAAGAGTCTCATCTCCACATAAACATCCTGGAAATGAGGGCAGTTGTTTACGCCCTGCAGGCCTTCCAGCTGGAGATTCCACCGGGTACACTTCTGTTACGAACAGAAAATTCCGCAGTGATGTATTACCTCAACAAACAAGGAGGCACCCATTCCTACCTGCTTTGCTTTTGCAGAGGATCTGTTTCGCAGGTGGGGTACTCCAGAGCTAGATCTTTTCGCGTCCCCATACAACGCAAAACTGCCCAATTTATGCTCGCTAGATCCATGGCCTGGCGTTTTCTGGTGAAACGAGTTGTCCCTCTCCTGGGCAGGCAGATTCCTCTATGTCTTTCCCCCTTTTCCATTGATCCAGAGAGTTCTTCTAAAACTTCGCAGGGAGCAAGCGACGCTTATACTGATCGCGCCCTTTGGCTGAGACAGATCTGGTTCCCTCTCTTGCATCAGCTATCCCGGGAAACTCCAGTGCCTTTACCAATAAGCTTCCATTTGCTGTCTCAGGAGGCGGGTTCTTTAGTCCATCTGGACCTGTGTTTCCTGAACCTCCATGCTTGGCTTTAGAAGGCATAGCCATAATGCGACACAGGGTCTCGCAAGAGGTGGCAGACGTTCTCACTGCCTCCAGGAAACCGGCTACCCACGCAACCTATGCCATGAAGTGGTACAGGTTTTGCTTATGGGTTCAAGCACGCGGTTTATTGCCTTTGGACTGCCCAGAGAAGCTGGTATTGGATTACCTGCTGTCCCTTTTCCACTCCGGTTTGGCTTACTCCTCGATTAAGGTACACCTCTGTGCCATTTTAGCCTATCATGTCCCGATAGGCCAACACACTATAGCTCAACTGGACACAATACATGCCTTCCTGAGGGGTGTCCTCCACCTTAGGCCCCCGATTAAGGATCCAATCCCACCATGGGATCTACCCTTCGTCTTGGAGCAGGTCACGCTGCCACCTTTTGAACCAGCCACGGATTGCGAGCTACGTTTTCTCTCTTGGAAAACGTTATTTTTAGTTGCCGTTACTTCGGCCAGAAGAATTTCTGAAATGCACGCACTTATGTGCAAAGAACCTTATTTGGTTTTCCACCAAGACAGGGTGTCCCTAAGGACTAATCCTAAATTTCTGCCTAAGGTGGTCTCAGCTCTCACTCTTAATCAGGACATCGATCTACCAGTGTATTTCTCGAAATACTCTGATCGAGGAGAAGCCCTTCTGCACACTCTAGATGTGCATAGGTCTCTCGGGTACTACCTGACCAGAACCAAACACCACCGAAAATCGGACCAACTTTGTCTCCTTTGCCCATAGGATGATGGGAGCTCCTGTTGCAAAACAGTCACTGTCCAGGTGGCTCATTCAGTGCATTATGTTCTGTTACCAGAAGCGCAACAAACCCTTACCGGGCGCGGTTAAGGGTCATTCCACCAGAGGGGGTGGCTACCTCTTTTGCGGCTTTAAGGAATGTATCCACCTCAGCTATTTGTGCTGCAGCTACTTGGAGCTCCGTACACACGTTCATCAGGCATTACAGCCTGGACATTGCATCGAGGCAAAGAGCAGGGTTCAGTCTAGCAGTCCTTCAGGGACTTCTGTCCTAGGCTAGATGTAGTTTGAGGATTTTTACCTTTCCTCCTCCCGATGGTGTGTGATTTCCAGTATTGCTTGGGAATCAGTCCTAATGGTGTAACCTGCTGCAAGAGCTGTTTCTCAAAGTAAGACAGTACAGTTACGTAAGAACTTACCGTAACAGTAGATCTTCGAGAACAGCTCTTGCAGCAGGTACTTTCCCTCGCACCATCCCCGCTGGAGGTAGGTTGTAGTTGCGACACCCTTCTCCTAGGATAAGACATTTACAGCCTTTTTGTTTGCCATTTGATGGTGTATCCTCGGTCTCCTCTTCTGATGTCATCCTGCAGCCGGGAGTCTCCGGCGGGGGAACTGAGGATTATGGGGGACCGCCTCCATATGTACTACGCCTGACATGGGGGGCGGTCTCTGCTGAATATTGCTAGCTAGAAAACTTCCGTGGGGTCCTGGGGCCGGCTTCAGTCCTAATGGTGTAACCTGCTGCAAGAGCTCTTCTCAAAGATCTACTGTTACGATAAGTTCTTACGTAACTGTACTTTACTTGCCATAACAATCGCTCTTTGAGAGAATCTCCTCCATTGAGCTCACCTTTCCTCTCCCTTTATGGGTGACTGTCCTGCCTGCTAACGGCACTGGTTCTCCTCTGATGCCTCATTTGGCATATTTACTCAGGTTTCTGTACCTTTTCTTGTGTGCCTGGTTTGGTCCTGCTTGCTTTGGTCCCTACTGGTCTGATGCTCCTCCGAGTTTGCCTCTGAAGGGGAACTGAGACATGCTGGGGACGCCTGTGTTGTATAGGTGTGGATGAGGTATGTTGACATGGGTGGCCCGAGTGGTCCTGACATCGATGGCTTACAGTTCCATGGTATGGATCAATGGAGGAGATTATCTCGAAGATCCACTATATCGGTAAGTAACCATTCTTTTTAATTACAGCATACAGGTGCGTGCGGGGGTTGGGGGGTCCAATCGCTGCAGTCCTAGAAACATAGAAGTTGATGGCAGATAAGGACCGCTAGGCCCATCCAGTCTGACCATTTCTTTTTCTGCCTTATGAATGTGCCATTGGCCTTTGCTCTGTCAATGGCGTATCTATTCATACTCATCTGTATTGCTCCCTTATGCCTATCCCATGCCTGTTTGAAGCCCTGCACTGCATTCATATCCACCACTTCTTGAGGCAGGCCGTTCCATGCATCCACCACCCTTTCTGTGAAAAAAGAACTTCCTCACATTACCCCTTAATCAGCCTCCCTCTAATCTCATGCTGTGTCCTCTTGTCCTGCTATTTTTCTTATATTGAAACATGTTAGACTCTCACCTTGTTAATGCCCTTAAGGTGTTTGAATGTTGCGATCATATCAACTCTCTCCCTCCTTTGCTCTAGGGTATACATATTGAGCTCCATTAATCTGTCCTTGTATGTTTTCTGATGCAGTCCCTGCACCATTTTGGTTGCCCTTCTCTGGACTGCCTCAATTTGGTTAATGTCCTTGTGAAGGGTGTGGCCTCCAGTACTGCATGCAGTACTCCAGATGGGGCCTAACCAGTGTCTTGTAAAGAGGGATTATTACCTCCGACTTGTGATACCCTTACTAATACACCCCAACATCCCCCTAGCCTTACCTACTGCTTTAGTGGTCTGCTTGGATGATTTCAGGTCTTCGGTGATGATGATGCCCAGGTCTCTTTCTTCCCTTGTGACTGCCAGCAATTCCCCTCCCAGCCTATAGGTGGTTTCAGGGTTTCTCTTCCCTATGTACATGCTCTTGCATGTCTTTGCATTAAACTCCAGTTGCCACTCTTTCGACCATTTTGCTAGTTTATCAAGATCTCTTCTCATTCTGCCCACCCCATCTGGATCATCTGCTCTGTAGCAGATCTTGTTGTCATCTGCAAACAGACAAACCTTACCCTCCAATCCATCTGCAATATCACTGATGAAGATATTGAAGAGGACTGGCCCCAGGACTGAACCCTGAGGTACCCCACTTGTGACTTGCATCTCTTCTGACTGTATACCGTTTACCACCACTCTCTGTTTTCTGTCAAGTCAGCCAGTTTGCCACCCAGTTGACCAACCTCTGACCCACCCCCAGCCTACCCAGTTTATTAATCAATCTTCTATGTGCAACAGTATCGAAAGCTTTGCTGAAGTCAAGGTAGGCAACATCAACTGCTGCCCCAGTCAAAGAAATCTATGAGATTAGTTTGACAGGACCTTCGTTTTGTAAACCTATGCTGTCTTGGATCCTGTGCTCCTATGGATTCCAGGTGTTGCACTATCCTTTCCTTAAGGAGTACCTCCATAATCTTGCCCACTACTAAGGTAAGTCTGACTGGTCTGTAGTTCCCTGCCTCCTCCCTGCTACCACTCTTGTGTAGCGGGATCACATGAGCCCTTCTCCGTCTTCTGGGACCTCTCCTGTGCTCAAAGCCTCACTAAACAGTTCTGATAATGGCTCTGCTAGTTCCACCGTTAGCTCCTTTAGTACCCTGGGATGTATGCCATCGGGTCCCATTGCTTTGTCCACTGTGAGCTTATCGAGCTTTTGTAGGACCCTTTCTTTTGTCAAGGGACTAGTGCACACCTCCTTCCCTCCTGTGTCCATGGTGCTGAGCTGTGGACCCTGCCCTACCTTTACTTCAGTAAATACTGAGCAGAAGTATCTATTTAGGATAGATGCTTTTACATGGTCCTCCTCCTCACATGCCCCCTTATCCCCTTTGATCTTAGCAATACCCCCTCTGGACTTTCTCCTTTCGCTAATGTAGCTATAGAAATTCTTGTCACCTTCTTTTACTGTTCGTGCTAGTGTTTCCTCGATTTGGGCCTTTGCCTGCCTTAGTGCCTTCCCTGCTTCCCTTAGGGAAGTTTGATATGCCTCCCTGTCTTCATCCCACTGTGTTCCCTTATTTCCTGAAGGCCAGCCTTTTGGCTCTGACCTTTTCTGCTACTGTTTTTGAAAACCAAAGTGGTTTCCTTCTTCTTTTGCACTTCCTTTTCTCTCTAACATAATGGGATGTTGCTTCAAGTATTGCATCCTTAATGCTTGCTCACTTTGCCTGTACCCCCTCACTTATATTTCTTTTTGCCAGGGTTAGCTTAACTCTGTTGGCCATCTTATCAAAGTCAGCTCCTCTGAAGTCCCATATCTGTGCCTTGGAATGGGATGATTTAGTTTTAGTGGCCAAATTGAACTATACCATGTGATGGTCACTGGCCCTCAGGTGACCTTCTACCTGGAGATCTGTAATACTTTCCCTGTTAGTCAGTACTAGATCTAGGATAGCCCTGTCTTTTGTGGGTTGTTGTACCATTTGTTTGAGGCCCTCCCCCCCCCCACAGGGAATCCACCATGTGTCTAGTTCTGGCAGATGTTCCTACTGGTATTGACCAATCTGTATCTGGCATGTTGAAGTCTCCCATTATCAGAACCTCCCCTTTAGCTGTCATGTTTTGTGCATCTTCTAACAGTAATGTGTCTATGACCTCCCCCTGGTCTGGAGGCCTGTAGACAACCCCAGTTCGTATGGCTGTCCCATTTCCTGTCCATGGAAGTGCAGATTCGAAAGAGTTAAGTAGGAGGACACAATTTAGTATTAGCAATTTAGAATCTTGTTCCATTGATTGCAGTAGATTGTGCATTGTATTCGGGTGGTTTGGTGCACAAGTGGGAAACCAGTACTGTTGTTGGAGGGCTACGAGACATTGATCGGGCCATGTCGGTAAACATATATGATGTAATGTTTGAGGATAACTTATATGAAAAACCACTCCATGCACAAACACGCAGTGTATGTGAAATACTGTTTGCTGTAATATGTTTTGTAATGGTAAACTCAGTCAGCTGTTAGCAAACTGTAAGAGAAAAACATCCTCTCAGATGATTGAAACTAGCATAAACTACAAACTAAGCAGTTGCCTTCTCTCTTGCTCATTCGTTCATCCCCTGACTTCCCCCACGTGTGCCTGCGCACACACAGACACTGGAATATACAGTAATCCTAATGTGTATTCACTGTGTTTAAGTTCTAATTACAACTGTAATTACCAGTATCTGCAGCACAAAGTGCTGCGAATCAACACTACCACCGGACCTATTTGCATCTGATTTTACTATAGATAGCGATATACTTAGATGCAGAAATTCTGCATATACGAAAACAACTGAAAAATGTAATTGAAAATTACAGTTACAAAAAAATGAAATTAGTTTGCATGAGACTGTGCTTATGAAGTGTCTGGCATGCTGCAGAGGCAGTGTGTTCTGATTCTGATGAGAAAGGAAGGGTGCCCCAGCATTAGTACCACCTGTACTAGTGTGTATCATGGCATTATGGCATTGACGGCTTGGTTGGCTGTCCAACAGATTCCACCAGGCCCCAGCTGCCACACCTTCTCTGGGGAGTAGAGCGGGGACTTGTGGACTAACAGGGGACAGTACCAGTCCAGTTAATTGAGTGTTGACCACATGAAGTGCAAGTAGATACCAGAAAATGGATTCCATAGGAAAGCACCGTGTCTTCGCAAGTGAGGGGGCATAGGCAGTCTAGAAACAAAGATCAAACTACCCCTCTCACACACAAAAAATTGTTCACATTCGTCAAGAACCAAAAGAAACCAAAGTAGTGGTTTGCTCTCCCTCGTATTCATTCTGTCCCCGTTCCAGCCAGTCAGACACACTGGATACGAATCGCATTATCGCTGAACATACAGTCAATACAACTGAACATATTGGCAAATACAGTTATAAAAACAAAAGCATCTGTTTACTGTTTTACCATTCGTTCACCCCCCGCCACTGACCAAGCCACTTACATACACTTGAAACTAATCACATTATTATTGACTCACAAACTTGCAGAGACAGTAACTTCAGTCACAATAAAATACCTATATTATCAGAGTAATACAGTAGTTTGCCAAGGATTAATGTCAATATGTAAAAAAAAAAAACCTATCTAGCGCTCAATCAGATGTTAACTGAAGCATGAAAGATGCCCCAGCAGCTGATGGCAACTGACAAATACAGAGAGTGAACTTCTTCTACAGTCTGAAATGCAATTCCTTTAGTAAGTTTTTTATTTTTTTAATATGTTTTATTTTACTTTTCTAGTCACATCTCTTGTAAACAAACTGGCTCTGTGCAGGAAGCAAAATATGAAAAAATTCCATTCCATCAGTGCTGTCACTTCATGAGATGAGCCAGAACGTTGCCAGTGCATGTCACTCCATGTTTGATGTCGTGTATATACTAAAATGGAGCAGGCTGGGGAGGGAGGGAGAGAGAGAGAGAGAGAAAAACCTACGGTTTGATATCAGACTCACTATTTACACATTAAAATATTAGTTTAAAAAAAAAAAGACAGGAGATGCATCGTTCTGTAGTTGGGCAACTTTTATTACACTGGCAACCATGGAACTGAAAACATAAAGAAATTAATTAAAACATGTACTGTTGATCTTTAAAAGGTGTGGCCAAATAACTGGTTTCAGGCAGTAGATAAAAAAAACCAAAAGTCTAAGCACAGCTGGCTGAAACACACAGTGCCCTCCTCTGCTACTTGGTGCACAGTTTTGCCTTCTATTACTCCAACCCACCTGTACTTGGGGGCATTTCTCTCTCCTTACTGGTACCAGTGTTTTATCCCTTACATTCTCTTAAGGAGGTCCTGGTGCTTCTCTGGGTACCCAGCTTTGGAAACAGTGCAGGCCTATTGGCGATGCAGCTGGTTGGCTGGTGGTTTTGCAGTTAAACTACTACAAGTTTAAATTTAAATCGCAAACCCAAAGACCATTCATTAGCTAAAATGGCAAACCACCAAATGAGGTATTTGTAGATCCTGATCCAATGGCCAAATTTAAGATCTGGTTGTCAGACTATTTGCAGATCCACTTGCCTGGCAAACCCTGAAAGTACTCACAGTTCTGATGTTACTAGACTTCCCTCACTCGTCTTGGTTCCTCTTCCGCTTGTTCTGCAGGTTTAGCTTCCTTGGATGATCTGGTCAGTGAGGCAGGTGTAATTTGCGTCCCAGATGGTATCAGGCTTTTCAGCTTTAGCAGTGGACTGGACCACTTTAGCTCTTTCTTTCTTTCTTTCTGCTTCTCGGATGGGCAGGCCAGTCCAAGAAGCTAGAGGTGCCCCTTCCACAGACCACATCCTGTATTCCCCCAGAGTGTGATACTAACCACTGGCTAGCTGGTTCCCCAGACTGACTGCAGACCTGGATCTGCTTAATTGAATGGCAGCACACAACAGTCTGTCAGTGCACTGCAGGCTGGCAGCTGTTTTGTTTGTGCTGGGCTAGCACAAAGTTGCTTCCTTTTACAGGCACAAAATCCAGTCTGTTTCTCACTGGATGTCGTTCTGACAACTTGGCAGCAGAAACGGCACTTCTGTTTTCTTTAAGCTGTAGAAACCTTCAGAACGGCTCCTGAACTGTGACTGTACAAGCCCTAGGTAGGCTTCTTCACTGAGTTCTGGCCAGCAGTAATTGATGTCCTCTCATAAAGGGAACTAACTGCTGACTTCCAAGTTCTGGCACTCCTCTTGGAGCTTCACTGTCTGAGTTGCTCCTAGTGGGTCTCTACAGCTGTCTAGCAAAGGATGCTGTCCTCAAGACGTTTGATTGACATACTGTTGGCTGGGTGTAAGGGTGCCAAGCAAGCCTGCTGTGTCATGCTGCCCAAATCCTTGTGGCACAGCTCTAGTAATAATCCTGATCCCTGATTGGCTGCTATGAAGGCCAGGGATCAACAAGATGAAGGTTTCCTATAGAGCTGAGAGGTGCTGCCCTCAAAAGTAAGTTTTATTTAGGACTTCTGCCCTTAAACAATTTGTCTAACAATGTGGATGCAGTTCATTATCTGTACTCTGGCAGTCTTCTGGGAGACGGCTGAGTCATTGGAGTCTTCAAGCTAAGCTACTACCACTGCAAGGTAAAATTTTATTTAAAAATGTTTACATAGCAATTACAGTGTTACAAAACATAATTTGAGTAGCAGTAGGAAAAATATGTGTAGTGTTTGCAGGTAGCCTTGTGTAAAGCAGCTGTACAATCACTTTTGGGTGAACTCAGATGTGTAGCAAGTGACTGCTATACATAAACAATTTTGTGTAGCAGTTAATGAAAATTGTGTAGTTTTATTGCTATGCTCCACCAGGTAAAATATTAGCTGCCCAGCACCCGGGTGATATATCTTTCGACTCTGCCACATGACATCAGATTGTCCTTTCTGTTAGAATGGACAGGTCTCCTCCTTCACATCTCTGCAGTGTTGAAGGATTTTGAGTTATTCAATCACTTCATTGGTGAATCTTGAACTTGTTGATACAGTATTTCCACTAAAAGTTGCTCCTCAAGTCTACCTGCTCTGCTTCACAATCATGATTAGCGACAGAGAGGGGCAGGAGTGATGAAAAGCCATTGATCACATAGGGTGGGTGGCCACATACAATGTGTAGGACCTACGGGCAGAATGGATGAGCATAACGGTCCTTATCTGCTGACAATTTCTATGTTTCTGTGAGAGAAAAAAAAAAACACAGGGTTTAATTTGCAGGAAGAAAATGTTCGCTATAGACCCACTCAGTATGTGCTTGAAGTAGCTGAGCAGACAGCACGATGTTGAGGGATGCAGTTTGTGCCAGGCCATGCTGCTGGCATCCATCAAAGACTGGAAGCCTTAGTTGGCTCTTGGTCAGTCAAAAGATAGCAAAAAGGCCTCAGTGGTGGCAGCTGAATTCGCTACTCACCTTGCGGTCTTGAAGGAAGAGATGGTGCCAGATGCAGTGAGTTACTCATTGGTTTCGATGCTGTTCCCTGCTGGGGCCAATTTCAGAGGGTCATTCTCTAACTAGTTTAGGAAAATGGGTCTGGCCCTCCAGATCTGACGGGAGAGTCCTTCTCACCACAGCAAAAAGAAAACCCAGTGTCGCAGATCGTGGGATCATCACACTTTTCCCTCTCCTTCGACTCCCCCGACGGCTTGTCCTTGGTTGAGCTCTCTGCAGTTGAGGAGAAGGGCTCCATGGTAACCCCATCTGGCCTGTCGACCAGCTGTCCCTGTTTCTCCCAGTCCTCTCTCAGGGGGACATGGCCCAGCCACTTATTCCAGCTGGGTTGCCTCAGGAGCAGCCTCCACCAGTGGTCATGCCTCTGAAGCATTTCATGTTCAATCTTTTGAGACATGTAGTTCACCACAACCCACCCGACGATACCCATCGACGTCGATCATTGGGTCGATGGCCGAGGTGCCGCTCTTGCTCTTGATCCCAATCGACCAGGAGGCATTGCCATCAACGCTTCTCATCCTCATTGTCCTTTAGTGAGGAGAAGCTTCGAAAAATGTGTTGGCGCTCCAAGGAGCTACTGTGGCAACCGTGGACCATAGGTAGGAGTATCACTTGTGGCGTACGCCAGTTGGTTCCAGATCGTTACACGCTCCTCAGCAGTCCCCTGTGTCTACTTCTCCACCTGCACTGCAGCCCCTGCTTGGGACCCTAAACAAGAAAACTCATGCTGTGGCTGGTTTGCCAGGATGGCTGGCTGGTGGTCACCCAATCTGAGGGTACTAAGGTGGTCCATGGTAGCAAATGGTTGAGGGCTATGTTAGAGGAATCCTCCAATGACTCCGAAGGCAAGTCATCCATAGCCTCGACCAGTACTCGCATGTTCGACCGTGAATCAGAGTTGACCACCAACCATAGGCTGGTGCCTTTTGGGACTTTGATCCTTCTTATATCGGAGTCCATGAATATGCCTTTGGAGCTAGTCCAGAAGGCTGGCCAAATACCCGTATACTGGCAAGGACAATTCCCCAGAGGTTGCCATTCCTGTGGCTGAGGCCATCTTAGGACCAGTTCTGGACCTTTGGTAAAATCCTGCCCTACACCTTACACCCATGTGGTCTGCAAGTGTACGGTCCTAGCGGGTTCCCTCTTTGTGTTCTCTGACCACCCCACTGCTGAGGGCTTGGTTTTGGACTCGGCCTTATGTGAATTGGGGAGGGCCAATCTGACGTAGACAAGTCTTCGGATGAAGAATCCAAGAAGATTGACCACACAGCTAAAATGATATATGCTGATGTGTTACTGGGTCTCCATCAGGTCAGCTGTGCTATTAAGATGGCAAATTGTGGCCATTCCATGCTGCAGATTTTAGGGGACCTCCTCCCCAATCTTCCTGCCAACAAACGGCTGCTGATGAAGATGGAGAACAGGGTCAGTTGCTGGATAAACACCAGCTCCAGATAGCCTTGTATGTGGGCAACTCCTGGGCCTGTGCCATGGCAATGGCTGTCTCCATGCATCGTAGAGCCTGGCTGAGGCTTTCCACCTTTACAGCAAATATTCAGCTTAGGCTGGTAGTATAGCCTAGTGGTTAAAGTAATGAGCTGTGAATGAGCTTGGTATATCGGGATCGTCCCTGAAAACCGGCATGTGTGCCTAGTGGGTCTTAGCCGGTTACTAATGAATAACTGAATTAATGAAATAAATTAAAAAAGTAAATAAAGCTGGCCAAAATCCCCTTCTTGGGCACTGACCTCTTTGGCCCTCACAAGGATTGTGAAGTCCAGTGCCACCTTTCTTTCTGTGGCTTTATCCCAGAAGGACCAGAAACCTAAAAAGAAAGCCCTACAGTAGCGGTCTTTTCAGCCACAGTGGCCTTGGCAGCATCCCAGAAGGGACAGTTTCAGCACTGGCATCAGAAGCTCAAGTTCAGCTGCCAGGGAGAAAAAAAGGGGGGGCAATGGTGGTTGCTCCTCCATGGCCCCTGCAGCTGGAGCTCCCTCCAAGGCTATGCATTGCTGGGTTGTGGGGTGTCATTCCCTCTTCTTGTCCAGTCCGTATTCCAGCTTCTAATTGGGGGTCGGTTGCACCATTTCTTCTTTTTTTTTTGTTAAATTATTACCTATTCTTTAGTTGGGACTCCGGCTGCCATCAGTCCTCACCTGCAGTCCCCACAGCTTTGCCCCAGCACCCACGATCCCAGGACACACTTCCAACCCACAGGCACCCTGGCTTTCCCCCCAGGGCTGAGCCGCTGGTTCCCCGATGGAACTGCTACTATGGTACTGGAGGACACCCTGGCTTCCCTGCCAGGGTGGGGCAGCCGGTTCCCCGGTGGATAGACGTATGGTACTGGGGGCATGAGGCTACAGGTCGCTGTCTGGGGCAGGTAGGACATCAGTTTGACGATGAAGCCCCAAAGACTTTTGGTAGTCCCCGGTGGGAGACGTAGCATGCAGTGATGCTGCGATGTAGGAACATCAGTGTCTGACACGCCTCCCCAGGATCCAGGAGCCGGTTGCAACGAATCCCCCGGCCTCTGCCAGGGGTTTGTATTGTGCCAGACACACAACCCCCCTTCCCCCAGAGAAGGAGAGCTGTTGCCTAGATGCTCAGTCCTTCCCCCCCAGCCAACCCTCCAAATCCAGAGTCTGTTACCAAACTCGGGATGTCTGTGTTGCAAGTGGACGCCTTGCTGCTACGCCGGTGGGCCGGTTGCACCATTTCTTGCCACAGTGTCCACCATTACATCTGACAGGTGGGTGCTATAGGTTTTGGGCAAAGGGTTGCCTCTGGATTTGGAGGGGCTTCCACTGTACTGACTCCAGGCTCCTCAGGAGTCCAGGGTGTTGAAGACACATCTGTGCTAAGAGCCGAAATGGCTCAGCTCCTAGAGCACAAGGCAATAACCTGTGTTCTAGAGGCCCTAATCAGTCATGGGTATTTGTCCAGGAATTTCCTAGTTCTGAAATGGGGAGGCTGATGCCCCATACTGGATCTGCATGATCTGAACCAGTTCATGTTGAAGTGGAAGCTGCGGATGGTCACTCTGAATCAAATCATATTGTGTCTGCAGCAGGGCTTGTGGTTCTGCTCCCTAGACCTCCAGGATGTGTTCTTCCACATTCCAGTCTGTCCATCCCATTGCTGGTACCTTTGCTTCTGTGCAGAGCTCCTGTACCATTTCCAGGTCATGCCACTTGGTCTCTCATCTGTGCCCAGGGGCTTGAACAAGTACATGGCAGTGTTGGTGGCCTTCCTGTGGTGCAAGTGCGTCAGGGTGTATCCTTACCTGGACGAACCTGCTGATGGCTGGGGCATCCAGAGAGGCCATGGAGAGGTCCAGAAATCTGGTCCTCCAGACTTGTCGAGACTTGGGTCTTCTGGTCAACCCTGCAAAGTTAAAGCTAGCTCCCTCACAGGTGATCAGGTTAATTAGAACAGAGGTAGAATCCCTGCGGCCAAGGGCTGCCTCCCTGTGGATCAGGCATAAGATCTTACCTCCTTTAGCTGATCATTTCAGGTTGGGCTGTTGTGCCCTGCCAGGGACTTATTGTGGCTGCTGAGGTACATGGCATTCTCCACTAACATGATCCATTAGGCTTGCTGGCAGATGCACCTGCAGTGGTAGCTGAGCCAGCAGTTGTTCCAGCACCTAGGTTACTTGCAGAGCTGGTCATAGTGACACAGTCGATGAAGGATGCCATCCAGTGGGGACTGGACCCATAACACCTTGAGGAAGTAATCCCATTTGTCCACCCAGTCATGCTCATAATGGATGTGACTCTGGTGAGGAGAACACAGAGCCTACTGAAGCTCTGTGCAGCGTGTCTGGCAGTGATGGAGTTTGCTGCATTGGTGTGGGTTCAGTTAGTGCAGGTCCAGATGGACAACATGACAGCCATGTTCTTCCTGAACAGGCAGGGTGGGATACATTGCTTTCCTTTGTGTCAGGTGGCTCTCCACAACTGGACACTCATGTGCAGCCGGGGTGCAGATCTTTGGTGAGCCATGTTGGGGGGAGAGAACAGTCAGCTGGCAGACAGTCTCTGCCGGGTTGGAAAGACATACGAACATACAGAATTACCAGCAGATACAGGCCATAGTAGTCTATTGAGTCTGCTCGAGTTCGCAGCTAGTTTTACTAAGTAGCTGCCCCCCTACTCCTCCTGGAGTTGCACTCCCTCTCCCTCCCTCATTGTACCCCATCCCCCCATGATCCTTTTTGGTCTAATCTTCTTTGCCCTGTCCCAACCCCTCTTAAAACTGGTCACTGAGATGTCTCACGAGGGGTCCCAGCATCTGGAGGTGGCAGACCACCTGTTTTTCCAGTGGAGCAATCCTCTGGTGGACCTGTTTACCTCATGGGGAACAGGAAGCTGAGGCTGTTTTTGACTACCCCCCAACCCCGACAGTCCAGGACACTGTTGGGGGATGCCTTCGTGAGGCCCTGGCCTCTTGTATGCTTTCCCTTCCTTCCCCTTGGCCCATAAGGTTGTGAACCTGGCTTGGAAGGACAAAGCACAGATGATCCTGATAGCCCCAGACTGGACCAGGCAGTTCTAGTACCCATAGCTCCTCAGCCTCCTCAGCAGCCCTCCATGGGGGTTGTCATGCTGCACAGATGTGCTGACCAGACAACCAGGAAAGGTGCTGCACCTGGACCTTCAATCCCCACACATCTCAGCCTTGTTCCTGAGTGGCTAGAGTTCCCAGCTGTGGGCCTTTCGGAAGATGTCCTCCACTTTGTGGAGGTATCCTGTAAGGAACTGACTCGTAAAATCTACACATTTAAGAGGAAAAGGTTCTTGATCTGGTGCAAGGGTAAGGAGCCCGATCCCCTTACCTATCCCATTTCGAGCATCCTTGACTACCTCTGGTCCTCTGTCTGTTAGGACTGTGAACGACCATTAAGTTGCTCCTGGCAGCCATCTCTACATACTGGACGTGGGCTGGTATGCCAACGGTGGCCGAGGGGAATGTGGTCGGGCACTTTGAGAACTGGATCACTTGTCCCCTTAAGTGCACGAACCTTCACCTCTATGGGACCTGCTGCTGGTGTTGACAGTGCTCATGGGCAAGCCATTCGAGCCAATGCACAGGTGTTAGGTATCACATCTGTTGTGGAAGACTGCCTTCCTGGTGGCCATCACGTCAGCCAGAAGAATCAGTGAGCTCCAGGAACTTGCAGTCGAGTCTCCTTAACTGGGCTTCCACAAGGACAAGTTTGTCCTTCGCCCCACCCTGAGTTCCTTCCTAAAGTCTTATCAGAGTTTCACCTTAACCAAGTGATCAACCTTCTGGTATATTTTACAACCTAATCTGGGAGGCCAGTTGCAGGCCCTGTACTCTGGAGCTGTGAAGGGCACTCTCATATTACAAAGACTGCACGGCTGCAGTTCCGGGTGAGGCTCGCCAGTTGTTCATAACATACGCTGAAGCTGCACTTGGCAGACCAACAGCAAAGTGGACAGTTGCCAGGTGGATTGCATCCTGCGTAGACCTCTGCTTTAGGTTGTCTTGTAGGGAGTCACCCAAGGGGCTTAAGGCTCATTTTACCAGACATACCGCTGCCTCAGTGGCTGCTTCCAGGGACATCCCCATTGCAGAGATGTACAAGGCTGCAAGCCAGCGTAAAGCACACACGTGCTTCTCCCATTACAGCATCGGAATCATGAGTCATTGGGATGCTGTTTTTGGGTCCTCAGCCCTCCAGTCTCTGTTCACCATTCGTCAAATAGGTGTGCATGTCTTGCCTCCTCCTCGTCCTGGAGGACTGCTAGGAGTCTGCCAGAGTGTGGATAGTGAATTGTATCCCCTTTGTAAGAAGTGTAAGTTGCTCACCTGTAATTGTAGTTCTGCTATTGGTATATACATTTTACAACTACACAACCTCCCCTGACAAATATCACCTGGATCTCTGCTTCCAGCGTGCAAAGGTCTGATGTCCTTTAGTGATGCTGGAGGATAAACCACCTGAGTGGTGGGAGGTGCTAAGATGATTCAGCCGTCTCTGGGAAGACTTCCAGAGTGTGGATGTGAACTGTATACCAGTAGTGGAACTAAGGTTTCAGGTGAGTAACCTATATGTATTTGGCCTCCGGGATGGTTTGCACCATAGTGCTTAGTGCTCTGGTCAGTCATGATGTCTTGTGGGGGGTTCCACCAAGCCATATCGACAACAAAGTTGACATGCGTCACGGCAAAATCTCTGATACTGACTGGCGAAATTTCGCCCGTCGATATCTGCTAGTGTTACCCCGTTACTAATATAATCAAGTCAGAGTTGATTTTGAAAGAGGGAAACACCAGCAAAAATGGCGCTGGTGTGCAGGGGGACCCTTACGGCGGCAACTTTTAATCTGTTTGAAAGTGTTACTGTAATGGATTTTGTTGTCTGTCTGTCGTTCTAATATGATGCAGCAGTATGGGATTACCCTGCCCACCTGCTAGCACCAATGCACTCTCTGTCGTTGACAGATGACGTTCCCCTTTTTTTTCCATAAGAGGTTTTTCTCCCTGTGTCTTGATGGCAGTTGTTCAGCTCTGTCTCTGCCTCCCCTGATCGGCGATTGCTTCCTCCAGGGACCCACCTGGTCTGTTGAGTTTCCCCACATCTTCTCACCATGCTGGAGCCAGAGGAGGGAGGGCCATCCTTCACTCTCTTAGTTAGTAATCTGATGTGGAACAAGGTCCTGGGTATCAGTGCAGGTTGGAGACGTGTGGGCAGGGCTTCATTGAGCCCCTGCCATCAGTTTCCATTTTCTTCACCTGTCCTTGCTGCCATATGCATATGTATGCATGTGGAGGCACACACATCATGTACTTGAGGCCCCTTCCTTCATGTCACCCAGGCTGCACTACCACCAAGCTTCCACCTGATGGCAATTTAAGGCCGGCCCAACAAGCCTACCCACCCTGAGAGAGGAGAGCTCTCTTAAGGACACTTGATCCTCTCCTACCCATGCTGGCCCCTGGCAATCTGAGCTCATTTCCAAACTTTGGTTGCCGGCGTGGCAGGAGTTAAGGCACCCAGTGCTCTACACCACCAGGCTGACTTCCAGGCAAGTCCCTTTGATATGACTCCAAGAGCTGTGTTGGAGCTGGATGCACGTAGGGTTGAAGAAAAAGACCATGCTAGGGACGGGGATGTGGTGTACTTATCTACTCTTCTGGCAGTGTTCCTTTCCCTTTAAATCCTGCCGGAACGTCTTCAAGCTGGCTTCTCCCACCCACTCAGGTGGTAACTCTTCCAGCATCACCCCATGACTCCAGATCTTCCTTACCGCTCAAAGAAGTTTCCTTCCTTATCGCTGTCATGCTGGGTAAGCCCTTTGCTTATTAAAACTTATAGTTTGCAAAACATTTTGTCTTCAAGTGACTCCTTATCATCCGTAATGGATGAAGTGAAGTCAGTGATGGGATTCAAGACATGCGCCTGTGGGCAAAAAATGTCTTGGACAGATCCGCATACCATGTGCGTTTACTGCCTGGGCCACCAGCACGATCCGCAGGCTTGTGGCCTGTGCTGCACCCTGTATCCGTCAACCTTAAAAGACCAGCTCACTCGCATTCTGTTGGGATGACCGGACAATTGGGATCCTCCCATTAAGCCCAATGATGCCAGTTGAGTGGTCTTCGCGGCTACCGGGTCAAACAGCTCGTGGCATTGGAAGAAGCTGCCCAGGCTGCAGCACAGTCTTCCTTGGCTATGGCCTTTTTGCTACTCTCCTTGGGTACCTCCTTTTTGGGGGCGTTCAGGGATTTGTGCCAGAGCCTCCCCACCCATGGGCAGAGTCGTTCCTGGGGCACTAAGTCTAAATCGAAATTGAAGAAAGACATCAAGTAAAGGTCTCTTCGTCAGTCGTGGAATCGCAAGCTCTGTAGTGTCTTGGATTCCAGTGCTTCCTTGGAGGTTCTGACTTCGGTCGATCCTTTGGCCCAGGCTGCCTGCTCCACGACCTCCCCATCAGGCCAGTTGGTTAAGATGCAGGTCGATCTTTTAGCCAAGATTTTTGAGCTGGTCGACACCTCCTTGTCCAGGACTCCGGTCCTGCCTCTCACCTCCCAAGGAGGGACAGACCAGTCTGCTTATCTGCTACCTCTCATGCAGGATCTTCCAGACCAGGAGGATGGTCGTCTCTCACCGTCCCCCTCTTGAGATCCACAGTCAGTGGCCCTGACAGTCGAGGTTGCAGTCCCTATCCCGTAGCCCTGAGTTGAGCAGCCTGTTTTAGCATTGACATTCGCGCTCTTGGCATTTGGGCAAGTGGCGACTGCGCTATTTCTCTTCCTCTTCTTACACCTCGGGCAAGGAGAGGCTCCAATGCAAGTTGCATCAGCACTATGCAGACCTAATGTGGCATCAAGTTTGTTTACCAGGATGAAGCCTGTTCTGGCCTTGACTATGGCCATTACATGGCTTTCGCAGCAGAGGCTGTAGCCTTCCCTACCTCGGCAAGAGCCCACTCGACAGGAACTAGCTCGGTCTCCCTTGGCCCCTCCGACGATTTTTGGTGGAGCCACCACCAAAACAGTCAAAAGTCTGGCCCTCCATCTAAGGAGGCCTGCCAGGCAGTAGGACTTCCTCATCAGCTGTCTGTCAACGTTACTCTAACCGATCCTGTAGGGTCAGCGTGGACTCTGGCGATCAACCTTTAATGAATCCTTGGTGTCTGAGGGCTCCTTCGTGCATCCTTGTCCGTGGAGTTGCTTAGAATTTGTCGCCGAAGCAAGGCCCCACTTCCATCATGGGTCTTCTCCGCCTGATCTTGGAATCTCTGGGTCTCCCAGTGGAGCCTTTCCAGAAGAGGGCTTGGTACCCGCTCACCAAGATTCTTGACCTGGGCGACGCCACTGGGAAAGCCTTCACAGTCGCTGTTGCCATTCTTGGCCCTGCACTGGAGCTGTGGCAGCATCCCAACTCTAGTCCTGTGCCATCGGCCCTGATGGCCCACAAGTATGCTGTCCCTACCAGTTCCCTTTCGGGATTCACGGAGCACCCCTTGGCTGAGGGTCTGGTGGCAGACTCTGTGTTCCAGCACACAGGCAACATGGGAGATGCTGATAAGCCTTCTGACAAGGAGTCCAAGAAATTGGACAACTTGGCGAAAGAGGTCTATGCTGCCTCCTCTTGGCCTTCGGCAAGCAAGTTCAGCCCCATTAATGGCCCACTTTGCCCCTGCCCTTTTGGGCATGCTTGATGAGGTGCTTCCTCATCTTCCGGTGGACTTACAGATCATGGTCAAACAGGTCCAGGATCAAGGCCGAGCGGTGCCTAAGCAGCAGCTCCAGACTGCCATGGACATCTACGACTCTTGTGCTCGGTCCACTGCAGTCATGGTTGCTATGCACCGCAGGGCTTGGCTGAAGATCTTGACCTTCATGACAGATACCCAGCACAAGCTGGCGGATGTCTCCTTCTTGGGCACTTGTTCGGACCCGGGGTCGAGGGGCACCTCATCTGCATTGAGCAGTCCAGTGCCACCTTGGACTCAGTGACTTCTGCCCAGAGGGATCTCAAGGGCTGCAGATCACAGAAGAGTCCCTTTTGGTCCCTCTTTGCCCCTGTGGCCAAACCGGCCCAGTGTCAGGCTGGATAACGGGCTCAGGCTCATGCTTGGCATCCCCAGCCGAAGTCCATGGCCACGGTCATCCGGAAGCCAGGAGGTTGAGATCCCGGCAGCTCCTCAGCCAGTCCTTCCTGTGCCTCCAAGCCTGCCCAGTGATGGGATGAGGGGTCCTCCCCCATGCCCGTCCTGTCTCCCCTGGGTCCTTCCTTGGGGGGGGCCAGCTCCACCACTTTCTTTCCACCTGGTCCGCTGTAACCACAGACACGTGGGTTCTCGAAGTTGGCCGGTCAGGGTCTCTCTCTGGAATTTGAGTGTTACCTGCCTTGCTGAGCCTGCGCCCCTTGGGAGGACATAGTGTCCATCGACTTCCTGTTGGTCCTTCGGGACATCATCGCCCAGCTCCTCCACAAGGAGGTTGTGGTTCCTATCTCAGACCCTCCAGAACAATCAGGGTTTGTCTCCGGGTACGTCTGGTGCCAAAATGGATAGGGGGCTGGTGCCCCATATTAAATCTACACGAGCTGAGCAAGTTTCTCAGACTGCGCACCTTCAGGATGGTCTCTCTGTCTCAGATCATACCATCTCTCTAGCAGAACATGTGGTTTTGCTCTCTAGAGCTTCAGGACACATTCTTTCATGTCCCAATCCATCCGTCCCACCACCGGTTCCTTCGTTCTGCGTAGAGGGGATCTTCTACAAGTTCCAGGCCATGCCATTTGGCCTGTCCTCTTCTCCTAGGGTCTTCATCAAATGCATAGCAGTGGTGGCAGCTTACTTGAGGTGCTGAGGAGTCTTGAGTATACCCCTACCTGGACGGCTAGCTAATTATGGGTCTCTCCAGAGAGGAGGTAGAGAAGGTTCAGGGATCTGGCCCTCCAGACCTGCCTTTGTCTTGGCTTCATGGTCAAGGCCAAATCAAAACTCACAGGTGATTAATTTCACTGGGGCAGAACTTGACTCTTGCAGAGCCAGGGCTCGGCTTCCGGCGGGCAGGGTGGAGGTTCTCTCCTCCTTTGCCTGATCATTTCAGGTTGGGCAGTTGTACCCTGCTTGGGACTTCCTGCGCCTCCTGGGATACATGGCAGCATGCACCAGCGTGGTCCATTGGGCCTGCTGGAGAATGCGCTCTCTGCCGTGGAAACTGGCTTGCCATTGGTCTCCGCGCAAGGGCCACTTCAACCAGACGATCACTGTTTTTTATTTTTATTTTTTATCAGATTGAATATACCATCATCCACTCTTCTCTGGCATTACATTCTTAGTTCAGCTTATTGTTCAGTATTATGTGCCCGTCATCATATCAGAAGAGACTCTTTTTTTTTTGGTATGGTTATATTTAAAAAATAAATAAATAAAAATAAAGAGGAAAGAACATTCTTTTGCGGCACATGCGCACGTGTATTCACTAAAAGTGGAGCTACAGATCTTTGTTCAAAATTGGATGCCATATTTTCTCAAAACTGTCCTCAGTATGTTCCATCTTATAATATATTCTTTCCAGTTTGGCAGTATCAGTCATCATTGCTGTCCATTCTTAAAATATTGCAAGTGCTGCATTTTGCCATTTTTGCAGTATCGTTTTTTTTTTTTTTTCTGCCATCATCGATTCGTAGCTAATTGGGTAAGTATGAATTGATTAGTATTTGTGATTTGTAGTGGGCTATTTATGAAACCCAAAGTATTTCTCCTGGGTCAAATGGAAAATTAATTCCCAAAGTCTTATCCATTATATTGATAACTTTCTTTCAAAATGATTTAATATGGGGTCATTCTATAAATATATGTTTAATGGATCCTTTACTAACTCGACATGTAGGGCAAAGCTCTGACACTGAAGAGTTGAATTTGAGTTTTGCTTGAGTATAGTACAGTCTATGTAATATATTGAACTGTATTTGTTGCAGTCCAAAAGATTTTGACACAACAGATGGGTTACTTATTATACTTAACCAATCTTTTGTTTCTACTGATATACCCAATTCCTTTTCCCAAGATAATTTAAGTTTTGAAGTATCTGGTTGTAGTTTTTCTTTTATAAATTAATATAATCTCCTTATTGTTTTTTTATGGTTTTCTTGGTTCATAAAGAATTATTCTAATGATGCAGGAAAGCAGGAAGGAGGTACAAGGAAGGAGAGGAAGAATACGCAGAGCAACAGGAGGATTCTGGTTGTGCAAGACTGTGTTGCAAGAAGTGGAGGCACAGTTCATTAGTGCGAAGGGAGCTGAGACCACAGTGAACTGCATGCCAGGAGCATCTGCAAGGAGAGCTAAGGACAGTATAGGATAGCTGGTGAGAAGAAATCAGAATTTCGAGGGGATCATTGTCCACCTTGGGACAAATGACATAGCAAATAGGACTGTGGAAGAAGCCAAGGCAGACATGAAGACCCTATGGGAGAGGCTAAAGGAGTACACAACACATCTGGCCTTCTCAATGGTGTTGCCAGTTAGGAGGAAGGGCAGAAGTGAGGACAAGATCAGGAATGAAGAGATCAGGGAATTCAACCGGTGGCTCCAGGGTTGGTGCGCAGACAATGGAATGCACTAGATTGGAGACTGGGGGATCTTCTGAGACAGAAAGCTCTTCAAGCATAATGATCTGCATCTCACTGGAGAAGGAGCAAGAGCACCGAGGTAGAAGTTGGAGGTCTGTTTGGAGGGTTTAAACTGGGAGGTCTCCAGCACAGAGAAGAAGACCTAAATGAGGATGCAGCAGAAAGATACGAAGGTAAGGGGATCATCGGACTAAAGGAAGCAAGGAGTGGCCATAGGTAAAAAAGGAGGGGTCTCATGTAAAGTACAGGAGGGGCAGACACGGAAAAGGCGAGATGGTTCTGAGGTTATTATGCGAAAGGGGAGGCCGTGATTGGAAGGCCATGGTGAGAGCTCACACCACCACCGTCGGTGGGCTTATCACTACTCCCTGTAAATCCAAGGGAGCACACACAAACCCAGAAAGAGAAATTCAGAACCCGGGCATCTGGACCACAGAGGCCTCAGTTAGCATTTTGCAACAAGGTGGCAACTTCAAAAATCACTCTGGTGCAAACAGTAAGTTGGCACTGTCCAAGAAGAGGGTGCAGACCCATACCAAAGGGGGCGCACATTCCTGGAAGATGATGGTTACAAATGCTAGAAGCCTTGCAACCAAACTACCCGAACTCGCAGCCATTGTGGTAGTCCATTGGACTGTGTCGCTGTGACAGAAACTTGGTTCACGGAAAACCACGGGTGGTACACGGCTATACCTGGATAAAATCTGCTCAGAAAGGATAGGCAGGGGGAGGAGTAGCCATTTACATTTGAGAAGACATAAAAGCCACAGAGGTGCAGAGTCGCCCTGGGGTCACAGTCACTGTGGCTTACTATAAATACAGGAAACAGAAAAACTTTCAGGACCTGTGTCATATACAGACTTCCAAATCAAGGACAGAAAGGGGACAAAGACCTGATAGAAGAAATACACAAAATGACTTGGAGAGGAGAGGTGATACTGGTGGGGGATTTCAACCTTCCAGACAAAAACTGGGGTACACTAATGGCGGCAACAAGAAGAAGCAGGGATTTTTTTATTGGCACTGCAGGGAGCAGGGACTAAGGCAGCTGATCAAAACACCAACAAGAGGAGACACCATACTTGACCTGGTCCTCCCAAACACTGAGAGGGTCAAGAAACTCAATGTGGGATGCCATATGGGTAATAGTGACCATCACATGGTTAGCTTCAAGGTGATTATAACTGAGGACATGTGCTACTCAAAAATAGAAGTACTAGATTTCAAAAAGGTGGACTTCAACTAAATGAGGACCAACATACCTAATTGATCTACAAGTGGACAAGGTTACTGTCGTGGGGGAAACTTAAGAAAGCAATCCAGACAGACACTGAGCAATGCACCAGAAGAGTTACCAAAGCGAAAAGAAAACAAAAGGCATTCAAGCTATACCAGGGAACAAACGAGGAAGAAGACTGGGTGTTGTACAAGGAGAAAATGAAGGAAGCCAGCAAAAAATAAGGTGGGCAAAAACACAGACAAAAGCAAGTATAGCAGAGATGGCAAAGACAGGAGACAAATCCTTGTTTAGATGCATCTAGGAAAGAAGGAAACCACTGTCAGCAAAAACAGATGCAGGCTTGCCATCCTAACAAACGCAGAGCCGCGTCAGCGGCCGAGGCTCCCCTGAACAAGTCTCTCAAGACTCCCGGAGCCACAGCCGCTGCTCTGTCCTTGACCTCCTGACTCCCTGCCTCTTCCTCTTCCTCTGGCCCGTCCAGAGGAACTAGTAGGGGGAAGATTCTCCTCCTATCTGCAGGGCTTGGAGAGAGTAACATCAGACGCTTGGGTTCTCCAACTAGTTGCAAGGGGACACTCCATAGAATTCACCCAGAAACCTCCCCACAGATCCCCGCCTCAGTCCTCGTATCCACCTCTACACATTCCTTTGGTACAGGAAGAGATCGGCTCCCTTCTCCAAAAGGCAGCGATAAAACCTGTCTCCCCCCTTCCCCTTCCGGGGGATGGGTTACTATTCCCACTTCTTCCTGGTACTGAAGAAAACAGGCGATCTGAGACCCATTCTGGATCTCCGCACCTTAAACTAGTATGTGGAGTACAAGAGATTACGAATGCTCTCCCTGTAGAGCCTTCTGCCCCTGCTCCGTTCGGTTCTGTGGCTGTGTGCTTTGGATATGCAGGATGCCTACCTGCATATTCCCATATGCTTTCAAGGACCCCTCTCATTTGGTCTTTCCTTGGCCCCCCAAATATTTACCAAATGCCTGGCAGTGGTAGCAGCCTTCCTGCGTATCCAGGGAGTACAGGTATTCCCTTACCTGGACGATTGGCTCCTAATGGCCCGTTCCAGGGAGGGCATCCAGCACGCTCTGTCCCTCACCCTGGAGGTCTTTTCCAGCCTGGGGATTACAGCTGACCAAGCCAAGTCCCATTTGGTCCCTTGTTAATAGCTGCAATTCATTGGGGCAGTGTTGGATACAACCCTGGGCAGGGCTTTCCTTCCCTCGTAAAGGATCGAGACTCTGCAGTTTCAAGCTTGCTTTCTGTCCTCCCATAAAAGGATCGCGGCCCAGAAGGTCCTTTGCCTTCTAGACCTCATGGCAGCTGCCATTCCAACTGTCCCTCTGGCACGGCTTCATATGCGGGTCTCGCAGTGGACCCTCCGATCCCAATGGGACCAATCCCAGGACAGTCTGGATCACGAGGTCCTGGTTTCGGACCAGCTGATCAGGAACTTGCAGTGGTGGATGGTCCAGGAGAACCTCCGCTTGGGGGTCCCTTTCTACACCTCTCACGCCATCCAGACTCTGACCACGGACGTGTCAGGTGCAGGTTGGGGAGCCTTCCTAGGGTCTCACAAGACTCGGGGACTGGTCTTACATTGAAATGGCCACACATCAACGTTCTCAAACTGAGGGTGGTTCTTTATGCCTGTCAGGCTCTTCTTCCCTTCATTCTCCCTGGTCATCTTCTGGTACAGTCAAACAACATGTGCATAGTCTGGTACCCTCAACAAGCAGGGAGGGACTCGCTCCTACCTGCTGTGCCGGGAAGCAGTGAGAGTCTGGTATTGGGCATCTCGGCACAACCTGCATCCGACAGCAGTCCACATACCAGGTGTGCAAAACACCCTGGCAGACGCACTCAGTTGCTCGTTTGCCAAGTCTCACAAGTGGGAACTCAAGCAAGAGGTAACAGTCAATTTTCACACAGTGGGGGACTCCTTGGGTAGATCAGTTTGCCTCCCCCGACAATGCCAAACTTCCCACCTTCTGCTTGCTCGCTCCAGGGCGAGACTTTTTTTGGCAGGACGGTGCTGTCTCTTTGCTGGAAGGGCAGATTCGTCTATGCCTTCCCTCCCTTTCCCTTGATCGCGAGAGTTCTGAACAGACTTCGGGCAGAAGGAACGCAAATTATTCTTATCGCTCCCTTTTTGCCGAGGCAAGTTTGGTTCTCTTTTCTGCAACAGTTTTCAGAGGAACCTCCTCCTCCTCTTCTGTCGCAGCAATTGCTGACCCAGGATCGGGGGACCCTGGTCCATCCAGGCCTCAAGTCACTCCACCTTCATGCCTGGCTCCTACAGACGTAGCCACTGCTCGCTTTAGCGTATCCCCACTAGTTGCAGACATTCTGGTAGAGGCCAGAAAGCCCTCCACCAGATCTACCTATGCCATGAAGTGGAAGTGATTTTCCATTTGGGCAGGTTCCAAGGACTTGGAACCTTTTTCCTGTCCGGCAGCCAGAATTTTGGATTACTTGCAGCATCTCTATGATCTGGGCCTCAGCTTCTCCTCTTTGAAGGTTCATGCGCCTGCCATTTCGGCCTACCACATTCCATTAGGGGACAATATGATTGCTCAATTAGAGGTCTCCAAGACTTTTCTTAGAGGGCTCCTTCATTTTTAAGACCCCCTATCTGCAATCCTGCCCCCCCATCTTAATTTAATTCTTGAAGCCCATGCTGTGCCCCCCTTTGAGCTGGCAGTGGAGACCAAGTTAAAATCCCTTTCCTGGAAGACTCTCTTCCTTGTGGCCATTACCTCTGCTCGAAGAATTTCAGAGCTTAAAGCCCTGATGTGTAAGATCCCTTACTTGATCTTCCACAGGGACTGTGTGGCTATGTGTACATACCCTAAGTTTCTTCCGAAAGTGGTGGCTGAATCCACACTTAACCAATCTATTGAACTCCCAGTATTCTTCCCGGCTCACTCAAATCACAGAGAGTATCTTCTCTATACTCTTGACGTTCATATAATTCTGAGATACTACACTAACAGGACCAAGGATCTCAGAAAAACAGATAAACTCTTCATTTCCTTTGCAGCCAAGAGAGAGGGCAAAGCAATCTCTAAACAGTGCCTCTCTAAGAAATTAGCTAATTGCATCACCTTCTGTTACGACAAGTACAAGAAGAACCTCCCGGGTCAAGTTAGAGGTCACTCCACCAGAGGGGTAGCTGCCTCTGCTGCTTGTTTCAGGTATGTCTCAGCTGCTGACATTTGTGCAGCCACTACTTGGACTTCCGTCCACACTTTTATGAAGCATTACAGTTTGGACATTGCCTCTTGCCACAGGGCGGGCTTGTCGGTTGTAAAGTTTTAAACTTTTTCAACTTTTTTTCTTGAATTTTTGTGTTTTTCTCGCCATCTGCTGTGTATGTTGTCCCAGACGCCCTCCGAATCACATAAAAACAAGTGCAACTCGTGTGGTTCTCGGCTTCCGCACAAGGACAGCTACTCCTTGTGCCTCTTCTGTCTAGGTCCAGACCACCCCATGGAGAAGTGCCAGCACTGCCAGAAATTCAACTCGGCTACCTGCAAGCGAAGGCAGCAGTCCCTGAAAGCCCATCTCCTCAAAAAGAAAATGGCATCCGTGGAGAAGGAGTTGAAGAAACTTAGGCAGGCATCAACCTCCTCTGAAGGCCACAAAAAGAAGCGTGAGAAGGAGAAGCACCAGGAGCGGGATTAATCTTCCACAGCAGCCATGACTTTGGCTGGAGTCGTGGCCTTACAGGTATCATCCCCTCCGAGGGATCACTCCTCGATGGCCGTCTTGGCGCCTACCAAGAAGGTGTTTCCCCTCCCGTCGCGCCCTTTGGGAGCCTGTGGGGCAAAGGAGGCGTCTGTTCCCATCAAGTCCGCTCCTCCACTGTGGCCTTCTGGTCTGAGTGGGTCCAGTAAGTCGGACATCTGTCCCACCAACGCCCGCCTGGACAAGGCTGCTAAGCCGCTCACCTCCTTGGGCAATCGCCCAGCTCACCCTGCTTCCGACAAGACCGCCACTCCTTTTCGCCCAGATAATGCTGACAAGACCGCCGCTGGCTCCTCCAATGACTGCCCAGTCACCCTGCCTGCGTCAGACCCTATCGTCACGCCTGATGCCCCAGGCTGTCCGCAACGGATGACCCCGGTGCCTACGGAGGTCCCAGTGTCCCCTTGGTTCACAGCCGGGGATTTCAACTCTCTGTCCCCTGTTGAGACCGATCTTGGGATGCTGCCATCAGGGGTCCCCCCTCCTATGCCGGACCCAATGCCGGCCGACCCGACGACACCCTCCAGCATTCCTGTGCCCAATGAAAGACTTTTTCCGTCAGGACTGTCTGACCCATTCAGTGGTCTCCCTACGCCAGGACCGATGCCCGCGGGACCGACCCCTCCTTCTCCTTCTCCCTGGGAGAGGGGAAGATGACCCCTCTGGGGAGCCCCCAGGGGTGCGTCTTCTCCCCACCCCGGGCACCAGAAAGTTCTTACGTAACTATTCTGTCTTACTTCGAGAGGGCTCTTGCAGTAGGTATTCACAAATAGGACCGAGTCCCAAGCAGTCTGCACCAGATGCCTCAGTACCTAACACTGGGCTTCCTACCGTCTGGCTATGGATACTCTTATTATGGGTACCCACCCTACCTGTATCCGAGCCCCCTGCCTCTGCCGCCCACTCCGCAGCTGCCGCCGGGTCTGAAGGAGATCTTGGCCTCTTGGTGGGCTGAGGCCAAGGCTCAGCTCACCAAGGAGGTTGAGTCTCATTTCCGACATCGGTCCCTACGCTGGACCCCCTATGCTGGAGACAGGAGGCTCCCTTTACCCGATGCCAGAGGAGAACCCTCTGGCACCTGGGGTGGGGAGGACACACACCCCCAGGGGCTCCCCAGAGGGGTCGTCCTCCCCCCCTCCCAGGGAGGAGTAGTCTTCTACCTCAGAACCATCTGATTTAGAATCCGACCACTCTGATCATGGAGACGAGCCCCATACTCCAGAACGCCCAAGGCCGAGGGACCCTCTGAAGTCTCCTCCGGAGGACCCTTCTTTTCTGAAGCTCTTGAGGAAGATCCAGGAGACACATCGGTGGCAGTTAGTGGAGCCAGACCCACAGTGTAAGCATCTCGCTGCACATCTGGATCTGCCGAGACCGCTCCCACACTGATTACACCCAGGCTAGAGCCTCACGCCGATCTTGTTTCCATTATCTGGAAACAACCATCCGCGCTAGCCCCCTTCCGAGGAAGGTGGATAGGTTATACCAGGCTCCGGAGCGTGAAGACTTCCTTAGTCTTCACCCCAAGGTGGATTCGGTTGTGATCAGCACCACCCACGTCCGCTCCGCTAACCCCAAACATCTGAGCTTGTCCCCGTGTGACAAGGAATCCGACTTCTGTATCAGTACGGGAAGAAGTTTTACTCCTCTTCGACCCTTGGCATCAGGGCCCTCAGCTACGTTGGTCACATGGGTGATTTCTAGAAGTCCATCCTTAGCCAGGTGGAATCCAAGCTGGACTCCCTGCCTGATTCACAAATTAAGCAGGAACTTGGAGACCTGGTCCGTTCCTCTCATTCAGCCTGTAGGCACATACTTCGTGCCACCTCTGATGCGGTGGACACAGCTGGCAGGAGCTCGGCTTTCGCCGTAGGTCTATGGCACCATGCCTGGCTCCGTGTGTCAGGATTGGTCCCTGAAGTACGGTCCGCTATACAGGATGCTCCCTTCAGAGGTTTGGTGCTGTTTTGGGGGTGATGTCAAGGACATCATAACCAAACTGCAGCAGAAGGGCGCTGCACTAAAGTCAGTCCAGACTTTGTACAGGCCCCCTCGGAGCAGCGACATCCTTTTTGTTGTCAAACCCAACAAAAACAAAAGCCCAATCAAGGAAAGAGCACCAACAAACATCGAGCCCCTCCAGCAACCAAGATTTCCCCCCAGCAAAAAGTCTGCAGGAGCCTCGGCTGCTGCGCTGCCCCACACCTCCTGACTCCATGCCTCTCCCTCTGCCTCTGGCCATTCCAGAGGAACCGGTAGGGTGGAGATTCTCCTCCCATCTGCCGGGTTGGGAGAGAAGAACATCAGACGCTTGGGTGCTCCAGCTAATATCTGCTGGACTCTTGATGGAGTTTCTACGGAAACATCCTCAAAAACCACCCCCTCAGTCGTCTTACTCCCCGCAACATCTTCCTCTGGTTCTAGAAGAAATCCTATCCTTTCTGTCGAAGGTGGCAATAGAGCCAGTCACCACTCATCTTTGGGGGACGGGTTACTATTCCCATTTCTTTCTAGTTCCAAACAAGACGGGAGACTTGAGACCAATCCTAGACCTCAGCTCCCTGAAAAAGTTTGTGGAGAACAAGTGCTTCAGAATGCTCTCCTTGCAGAGCCTTCTACTGTTACTCCGGCCAGGACAGTGGCTATGTGCTCTGGATATGCAGGATGTGTACCTGCATATCCCCATATGCCCTTCCCATCACAAATACCTCAATTTTTGCTTTCAGGGGGACCACTACCAGTTCAAGACCCTCCTATTTGGTCTCTCCTCAGCTCCCTGAGTATTTACCATATACCTGTCAGTAGTAGTGGCCCACCTGCGTACCCAGGGCGTGCAGGTCTTCCCGTACCTGGACGATTGGCTCCTGGCGGCCCCGTCCAGGGAAGGACTCCTGCACTCCCTTTCCCTTACCCTGCAGGTTTTTACCAGCCTGGGTATTACCATCAACCAGGTCAAGTCGCACTTGGTACCTTGCCAATGCCTCCAGTTTATAGGGGTGATACTGGACACGACCACAGGCAAAGCCTTTTTGCCTCTGGACAGGGTCGAGACCCTTCAGAATCAGGTTCGTCTTCTGTCCTGTTGCAGACTGGTCGGATCAGTCCTCCGCCTCCTTGGGCTCATGATGGCTGCCATTCCGACAGTTCTGTTTGCTCGGCTTCATATGAGGATCTCTCAGTGGATGCTTCAGTTGCAATGGGACCAAACCACAGACAATCTAGGCCAGGAGGTGCTAGTGTCGGATCCCATGATCAGGGACTTGCACTGGTGGATGGTTCAGGAGAACCTGTGTCTAGGAGTTCCATTCTGCCTAGCTCCTCCTTCCCAGACGTTGACAACGGATGCGCCAGGGGAGGGCTGGGGTGCCCACCTAGGGTCTCACAGGACTCAGGGCAGCTGGTCCCTGTTCAAGCAGAAACTGCACATAAATGTGCTCGAACTGAGGGCAGTCCTATATGCCCTACAGGCTCTTCTTCCTGGTCATCTTCTCATCCAATCAGACATGTGTGTAGTCTGGTACCCCAACGAACAGGGAGGAACACGTTCCTATCCCCTGTGCCAGGAGGCGGAGAGAGTCTGGTATTAGGCAGCCCAGCACAACCTTCACCTGACCGCAGTTCACGTTCCGGGAGTGGAAAACACCCTGGCAGACGAACTCAGTCGATCCTCAGCCAGGGCTCATGAATGGGAGTTAGACCAACAGGTAGTAAACAGCATCTTTTGGCAGTGGTGGACACCTCAGGTAGACCTCTTCGCCTCACCCCAAAATGCAAAACTTCCCGCATTTTGCTCGCTCGCTCCAGAATGAGACGTTTTCCGGCAGGATGCTGTCTCTCTCTGTTGGATGGACAGATTCGTTTATGCCTTCCCTCCCATTGCTTTCATTCCAAGGGCCCTGAACAAACTCATATCAGAAGGGTCTCGAATGATTCTCATCGCCCCCTTCTGGCCCAGACAAGTTTGGTTCTCTCTTCTGCAACAGTTTTCAGAGGAACCTCCTCTTCCTCTGTTGCAGCACTTGTTGACCCAGGATCTTTGTTCACCCAGGTTTCAAATCCCTTCATCTTCATGCATGGCTCCAGCAGACCTGGTCAAAGCCTGCTTCGGAGTCTCTCCCTTAGTAGTGGACATTTTGGTGGAGGCCACGAAGCATTCCACCAGGTCCACCTATGCTATGAAGTGGAAACGGTTTTCTATCTGGGCATATTCTAAAGACTTGGAGCCTTTCTCATGCCTAGCCAACAAAGTCCTGGATTACGTGTGTCACCTCTTCGACCTGGGTCTCAGCCATTCCTCTTTAGAAGTACATATAGCAGCTATTTCAGCTTACCACATTCCCTTTGGAGACAGGACCTTTGCTCAGTTGGAAGTCTCTAAGACTTGACTTTTCTTAAAGGGGTTCTCCACTTGAGACCCCCATCCGCAATCCTGCCCCTCCATGGGACTTGAATTTTATTCTAGAGAAGCTCACACTGCCTCCTTTCGAGACGGCAGCGGAAGAAGACTTAAAGTTCCTTTCTTGGAAGACACACTTCCTAGTGGCCATCACTTCTGCTTGGCGCATTTCCGAGCTTCAAGCTTTGATGTGTAAAATCCTGTATTTGATTTTCCATAAGGAATGTGTGGCTCTATGCACCAACCCTAAGTTTCTCCCTAAGGTGGTGGCTGAATCTACGCTGAATCAATCCATTGAGTTACCGACTTACTTTACATAACACTCCAATCAAGGGGGGTACCTCTTATATACTCTGGATGTTCACAGAATCCTGAGAATACTACACCAATCTGACTAAGGATCTCCAGAAAACTGATCAGCTTTTCGTGTCTTTCGCTCACAAAAGGGAAGGCAATGCTGTTTCCAAGCAATGCCTTTCCAAATGGTTGGCCAATTGTATCACTTTCCGTTACAGCAAGACCCTTCTGGGTCTGGTCAGAGGTCACTTCGCTAGGGGAGTAGCTGCCTCTGCTGCTTGTTTCAGGAATGTGTCCGTGACAGACATCTGCGCAGCCGCAACCTGGACTTCGGTCCATCCCTTCATGAAACACTACAGTTTGGACATTGCCTCTCGCCATAGAGCAGGCTTCGGGTTGGCTGTTCTGCAGAGCCTCCTTTTCTTGAGACCTGCTCGGCCCTGAGGTTATACTGTGGATGACAATCCTCCTTCCGTTTTTTTTCTTGTTCCAGACTGCTTGGGATTCAGTCCTATCTGTGAATACCTACTGCAAGAGCCCTCTCGAAGTAAGATAGTACAATTACGTAAGAACTTACTGTAACAGTAGATCTTCGAGAGAGGCTCTTGCAGTAGGTATTACCTTCCCGACCTTCATCCCTCTTAGCCTCTTTTCTTCCTTTCCAGGGGGGCACATCCTCTTCTCTCTCATCTTGCCCCTTATGGCCTTTGGCGGGAAAGAACTGGAAGGCGGGCGTGGGGGACTGCCCCTTTATACCGACGTCGTCTGATACCGGTCACCTGACGTGGGGGCAGTCCCCTGCCAGAGACTGCTAGTTAGAAGTTTTCTGTGGGGTCCTGACGCCTGGCGGCTTAGTCCTATCTGTGGATACCTACTGCAAGAGCCTCTCTCGAAGATCTACTGTTATGGTAAGTTCTTACGTAACTGTACTATCTTCGAGAGAGGCTCTTGCAGTAGGTATTGCTTTCTCTCCCTCCCTCCGTCCCACTGAGTTTTCTTTTTCTTTTAGGGGGCATTTCCTCTTCTCCTGTCATGCTTTTTGGCCTCTGGTGGGAAAGAACTGGAAGACGGACGTGGGGCCGCTCATTTATGCTGACGTAGGCTGACGGTCAGCTGGCATGGGGGTGGTCCCTGCCAGAGACTGCTAGCTAGAGATTTTTCTGTGGGGTCCTGACGCCTGGCGGCTTAGTCCTATTTATAAATACCTACTGCAAGAGCCTCTCTGAAGATCTACTGTTACGGTAATTTCTTGCGTAACTGTTCTTTTCTGACCTGGAAGACTGCCTTCTTAGTGGCCGTTACTTCCGTTTGCAAAGTTTCTGAATTTCATGCCTTGGTCACAGACTCTTCATATACTGTCTTTCACAAGGACAAGGTGGTACTTTGTACGCACCCTAAATTGCTGCCCAAGGTAGTTCAGAATTTCACCTTAATCAACCCCTGGTTCTTCCCACTTATTTTGCCAACTTCCATAATGAAGGGGAGTGTACCCTTCACACTCTGGATGTCAAGAGGGTTCTGCGATTCTACATCGACAGAACTAAAGAGTTTTGCAAATCTAAGCATCTTTTCATATTTTTCAGCATGGCCCAGCTGGGTTAGCCTGTTACCATGTGATGCATTTCTGCATGGTTGGTGGCATGTCTTCGTCTCTGCTACTCAATGGAGCAGGTCAAGTTGGAAAGCTGGGTTTATGCCCACTCTACCATAGTGGCTGTGGCATCCCTGGTAGAAATTCGTAACGTACCCATTACAGATATTTGCAAAGTGACTACTTGGAGCTCGGTGCACACCCTTGTGAAGCACTACGCCTGATGTCCATGCCAGACAGCACACTTTCTTCTGCAGGACAGTCCTTAATGGATGTCTGTCCTGAGTGAGCTCTGTCTCCTGCTGCCCTACTTGGGGGATTGTTTTTAGCTCAGTACTCTCCCATTAGTGCTAATGAATGGTGAAGTCTTTTCGTCCAGGAGAATATGGAAATTACGTACCTACCATAATTCTTGATCTTCATGGACAAAGTCTTTACCATTTATTCATGCACCCACCCACCATTCCTCGCGCTTACTCATCCTGCTTCTGGTCTTCACTCCCTCGCTTGACTTGGGCTGTGAAGACGCTGTTGAGTAGATCCTTCTTACATGGATCATCTGGACTATCTTATGCCCAGATTAGGTTAGGTGTTTCCTAGGTTAGTTTATGCTGCACCTCCTCAGTCAAAAAGAAACTAAGGCAGTTGGAGTGTCGATATCGAGATAGCCCATACAGGCGCGAGCCAGCCTCATGCCGCAGGTGCACGGTCCTACCTTGGCACCAGCCCTCCTGAAGATTTTTGGGTCCCGCTGGGTCCTGGTGCTTCTAGTGTAGTCCCATTAGTGTGAATGAATGGTGAAGGCTTTGTCCAAGAAGATCAAGAATTAGGGTAGGTACATAATTTCCATTTCTTATTCAATGGGTGAACTATTTTAACATAAATGAATAACATTTGTAAAATGTTTTTACATCTTTTTTCCTTTTGTTTTTAATTATTTCTTTTTTTTAAAGATCTTGTCTTGCTGGACCCATTTTATTAGCAGAATAAGACACTCGTGTGGTTTATGGCCTGTTAAGAGCACTTCCCAGGTGCTAAAGGCACTTGAAGCAAGTGCCTCATGCCTCATTATGCACCTGGGGTGTGCTCTTGTCAGGCCATAAACCACACCTCGTCATGTCTTATTCCCTTCCATAAGCAAGGCATTCAGAATTCTGTTCTGTGACAGCACAACTGGCCACAGAACGTAGCTGGTGTCGCAGAAAATCAGTATTTTGTGGTGATTTTCATTTTATAGATCATGGGAGCACTCCCGACCAATCGGAGTACACTTTTCCCATGCATGTGAGACACTAGTTCTGTAAAGAGTGTCTCACACTCAAGTGCCCTGAAATGGGCACGTTCATGGAAAGTTTTTTTATTTTTTATTTTCTATATTATTGATCTATCTTGATCAATAATGTATTAATCCTGCCCCTGAGACCACACCGATGGTTGTAAGAGTGGTCTCACTTACTGTAGATTCTTAGGGGTATCAGAAGCGTTCACTTCAGTTCACGATTCTCATACCTTAAAACTGTAAGAGTGGTCTCACTGGCAGCATTATCACTTATAAGAATACTTGTTTTCCACAATTCCAGGCTCATTTCCCCTTTTCATCTGTCCTGAAGCCCTTCCCTATGCTTGATACATTTTGTAAAGTTTGACCAGGAAAGGCACACTAAACTTTGACAGATTGTTTCCAGGAGCGTTCTGGGGGGTTGGGTGTATGGACCTATTTGTATTGATGGGGGAGTCTTGGCCATAACACTGGGACACCAGTCTTCATTGATAAGTGCCAATGGATATTTTACTTCCATCTGGACAGTGCTCAGAGATAGGCAGAAGGGACTTAATGAGGTCATCAGTGAAATCACCTGGTATGTTAGCTATTGGTGATACAGAAAACAGCAACAGAAGTAAACTTTTCCTGTGCTGCATAGCCGAAATTGTGCCACAGACATTTTGGAGTCATGCCACAGAATTTATGGCTGTAGTGTCACAGAGAGCAGGGGGACATGAAGGTAGGTAATGGTGACCTAAATTTACTCCTGTTGTGCTACCTGACTGATGAGTTATTAAAGTGTAAACCCGTCTGTTACAAACTCCCTTAACTGTAATACAGCCTTTTACAAACATTCATTGGCATCACGTAATCACACCATTAGCAGGGTATCAGAATGTTGTAGACACTTCTTTTTTTTAATAATAATTTGGATTTGTTTTTGGTAAGAGTTACAAAACTTCCTAAATGATATGTTTCCTCCCATTTCAGACGCCACACTCTAGCCTTTGTGCCATGTACTGGGCTGATCTATGCATTTGGATGTGGGAAACACGGCCAGCTGGGAACTGGCAGCACATCTAGAACTACAACTCCATGTCCAGTTAAGGGAATGTGGGCAGCTCACCACGGACAGCGTCCTGCTTGCACTGGTGAGTAGATTCTGCTGTCTTGGTCAGAGTGTCGGTGAGGTGTTGGGAGGACTGACTTGGCCAGCTTTTACTGTTTAGGATTAAAAGGTAAAAGGATTAATCACACATATGATATATATCTCCTTACTCAGATTTTGGAAAGACCAGCATTGTTCAAATTGAAATAACAGGAATCCATCAGTCAGATGCCTTACAAATGGCATCAGTCTGCAGGAATGCACTGTCCCAGAGATAGAACTGTATGGAAATGATAGAATTTCGAATGCATGTTCAAACTCTGGACTGTGGTCATGTTCCTTCTGCTGTTCTAATGTCAGATTTGTTTCTCTGCTGAAGAGAGCAGTCACCCTGAAGTAAGCTCCAGTCTTCTGGTCTTCTTCACTTTTATACTTCTAGTTTTGTTTATTTTATTGTGAAGTTAGTTTTTCGACTACTCTGTTACTTAGGGTGTTCATTTTAGAAACGTAATAATTTTTGCAGTTTCTCCGGTTCCTGATCTGCTCCCAGGAACTGGAAAAGGATGCTTTATCGATTTCCGCCTGAGGGAACCAAGCATGTTTTGAGTAAAAGACTTTAAATTGCTTATGTTTTATTCAGTTTTACAGCAGTTTCTATACATTTTAGGATAAGTGTTTTTTATTTTTACTGTACTTGTGACTGGGAGCTGAATACGTAGGGTTTTATCAGTGTTTGACATGACTGATGGGCCCACAGGTTTTAAAAATTGTATAAACTGTTTGTTTTCTGTTCCAGGCAAAGGCAGACTGCCACAAGCATTGTCTAAAGTGCTTGGGTCCAGATTATAATTTTATCAATTGGGAACTCGGTAAAATATTTTGCCCGAACACTCAAAAGTGCTTTAAAAAGAGAAGATTGAATTTATGGCTTACCAGTCTGCCTCTGTGTCACCAAAGTACAGTAAAGGTTCAGAGGGCGTTCTTAATGATGGTGGACAGCATGCATAAGGGGGTTCTTCTTCTCACATGCAGCAGTCCCTGTCTGAGGGAACAGATAGAAAAGACAAAGCTGCTAAGGCATCAGAAAGGATGGAAAAGACATCAGCGTGTCTGATAGAAGGAACTCTGATCCCAGTGATGGCAAAAATTCAAGTACAAGATCCTCAGAGCAGGTGCTGGAACCAGTTTCTGCTAAGAAAAAAACAAAAAGTAAAACCTATCAATGCAACTCCTCCTGCAAAGGAAAAGGAACAGGCAGTGGGTCAGAGAAAAATGCTATCAACAGAGGGCATAACTAAGGTGTGGCAGTTTTTCCAAGTCTTCCAGGCTATGGGAAATTTGTTTAATGTACCTGCCCTCCTCCCCAGGCTCCAGTTCCAGACCACCTGCCTATAAAGGAGGGGAATGCGTATTACAAAGAGGAGGAGGAGGAGTGTGAACCCACATAACCTGAAGGTTCACCTGATCAAGAGTTTAGGTCCCCTCCTAGGCTCACAGAGGAGTGAGTACACCTCTCAATCCACATTCATCAAATGGATGGTAACCATCCTTGACATCCTTTCTCAGGAAACAGAGGAGGATGAAGAGGAAATGGAGTTCATGGACAGTCCCCACATGGAAACTACTAGTCCCCATCCAGAAGTCCCTCCAAAAGGCTACGTCAAAAATCATGTCCGCACACAGTTCAGCACCTGTATTGGTAAGTTGAAAAGAAGTATCGGGTGGAAGGACGGGGTGGAATACTTGTATGCCCACCCTGATCGTGAAGGGAGTGGTACAGGCAGTTGCTTATGAGAAAACCAAGGTGCCTCTCTCCACACAGCCTCCTGAAAAGGATTCCAGGAAACTGAATACTATGGCCAAAAGTGTATGCAGCAGCTTTCCTGCTCCAGAGTCAGGCGGTTTATTTGGCATACACAGCCCATTACAAGAAAGCACTGTGGAATGCAGTGCTGGCATTCTGTAACAAGGTAGATGGGGAAGTGGCAAAGCACCTGGCTGGCAAAACAAAATAATTCTTGGATGCCACTAAATACAGTTCTACATGGCTGTAGAATCTAATGACTCTGCTTTGCGAGTCTTGGCTCATGTAGTGCCATTGAAAAGGCTTGCCTGGCTAATGGCTACCATATTTATTTTTTTTATTTTATTGAAAATGTTTCACCAGGAAAGGCACACTGAGCAAAAAGATGCTTACCCATCCTTACCCAGAACACTCTGGCTAATTCCCTTCGAGGGAGATTCCATATTTGGTGACAAAACAGAGACGTATATGAAAAAAGTGGATGAATACAAGTACACTTTTAATAGTAACACTGAGAAAAAAAATACCTCCACTCCCAGAGGTCTTATTAGGCGAGGCAGGGGTTACTATCCAAGACCCTATGCTGTTTCTGTACCAACCTCAAAGAGGTTACTACAGAGGCAGGAGGGGCTGCAGTGCCAGACCCCAAGCCACAGTCAAAGCAAAACCCCTGACAGTTTTGCTCAGTTCATCACCAGTCAACCATTGGCAGGTTGGGGGGGAGGGACTGACCCACTGCTTTCAGGAATGGGGACATATTACCACAGACAAGTGGGCCCTGAAAGTAGTGGGACAGGGATTGATTGTCTCTGCAGTTCAAAAGGTTTCCAAAGTAGCAGAGACCAAAAAGCTTTCCAGCTCATTCGCCAGCAGAAGGATTACCGCTGGAACTGGACATGAAAAGACTGCTGCAGGCAAAAGCAGTAGAAAAGGTCCCTACCTAACAGTGGGGCAAGGGTGTGTATTGAAGATACTGTACTTTCTGACCCATAGTACAAATGGGGAGTGGCGACCTCTTTTAGACTGAACATACCTGAACAAACATTATTAGAAAAGTTCAGATGGTCACACTGGGCACAGTGATACAGTCCCTACAGTCAGGAGATTGATTGGGTTCACTGGATCTGAAGGATGCATACACTGCCAATATCAGTTTATAGCCCTTTCCTTCGGTCTCACCTCAGCATCAAGGGTATTCTCAGCGTGCCTAGCCATGGTAGCAGCTTACCTAAGAAAAACAAGTTACGGTGGTTTTTCCCCTACCTAGGCGGCTGGCTAGTCTCAGGAAAAACAGAACAGGCAAGGTGTTTCATACAGCAGATAAGGAGCTCTCTAGAGAGCCTGAGATTCCTAATAAATCTGCAGAAGTCTGACAGAACCATTGCAGGTGCTGGACTTCATAGGTGCAAAATTGGATACTCTGCAGGGAAGGCTTTCCTTCCACAGGAAAGGATTTCAGATCTGATTGGCAGTGCAGACCCCTTCACAGTGGGCGCCCAATGCCGTCAAAGGAGTTTTTCCAGCTGCCGGACCATGTGGCCTCATCCACAGCTATGGAACCATGGCCCAGATTTCAGATAACGGACATTAAGTACCATCTAACAGATCACTGGTCCCAAAGGTCAGACTTTCTGTCCAGGCTGGTGCCAGTCACAAAAGCCTTTGTAGAAGAGCTAGAATGGTGGAAGGAGGGGAAAGCCACCTCAGAAAGGGTGTTCCTTTCCTCCAGCAATCCCCAACAAGTTCTCATAACAGATGCTTCACTCCGAGGGTGGCGCTCCCAAGTGGAGAAAACAGTAAATGGCAACTGGAGCCTTCAGGAGACTGGGAACACACAAATCTTTTCAAGCTCAGGACAGTCCTTTTCCTCCCAGCTACAGTGTCAGTCTGTCCAAATTCCAAATATCAAAGCTACAGAAATTCATAATACACATAAGGAGCCAGAAGAACTGTGGGTCCCGTTGGAAACAGGAAATGGGATAGCAATACGAACTGGGGTTGTGTACAGGCCTCCAGACCAGGGGGAGGACATAGACACATTACTGTTAGAAGATATGCAAAACATGACAGCTAAAGGGGAGGTTCTGATAAAGGGAGACTTCAACATGCCAGATACAGATTGGTCAATACCAGCAGGAACATCTGCCAGAACTAGACATATGGTGGATTCCCTGCGGGGGGAAGGCCTCAAACTACTGGTACAACAACCCACAAGAGACAGGGCTATCCTAGATCTAGTACTGACCAACAGGGAAAGGATCTCAGATCTTCAGGTAGAAGGTCACCTGGGGACCAGTGACCATCACATGATATGGTTCAATTTGGCCACTAGAACTAAATCATCCCATTCCAAGGCAAAAATATGGGACTTCAGAGGAGCTGACTTTGATAAGATGGCCAACAGTTAAGCTAGCCCTGGAAAAAAGAAATACAGGTGAGGGGCTACAGTCAAAGTGGGCAAGCATTAAGGATGCAATACTTGACACAAGATCCCATTGTGTTAGAGAGAAAAGGAAGTGCAAAAGAAGAAGTAAACCACTTTGGTTCTCAAAAACAGTAGCAGAAAAGGTCAGAGCCAAAAGGCTGGCTTTCCGGAAATATAAAGGAATGCAGCAGGATGAAGATAGGGAAGTTTGGTATGCCTCCCTAAGGGGAGCAGGGAAGGCAGGCAAGGGCCCAAACCGAGGAAACACTATCACAAACAGTAAAAGAAGGTGACAAGACTTTCTACAAATACATTAGTGAAAGGAGAACGTCCAGAGGAGGTATTGCTAAGATCAAAGGGGATAAGGGGGCATGTGAGGAGGAGGATCATGTAAAAACATCTATCCTAAAGAGATACTTCTGCTCAGTATTTACTGAAGAGAAGATAGGGCAGGGCCCACAACTCAGTACCATGTCCCTTCACAAAAGAAAGTGTCCTACAAGAGCTCGATAAGCTCAGGGTGGACAAGGCAATGGGACCTGATGGCATACATCCCAGGGTACTAAAGGAGCGAACGGTGGAACTAGCAGAGCCATTAGCAGAACTGTTTAGTGAGTCTCTGAGCACAGGAGAGGTCCCAGAAGACTGGAGAAGGGCTCATGTGATCCGCTCACGAGAGTGGTAGCAGGGAGGAGGCAGAGAACTACAGACCAGTTATGCATTGCCTCAGTAGTGGGCAAGATTATGGAGGCACTCCTTAAGGAAAGGATAGTGCAACACTTGGGATCCATAGGAGCACAGGATCCAAAGACAGCATGGGTTTACAACTGGAAGGTCCTGTCAAACTAATCTCATAGATTTCTTTGACTGGGTAACCAGAGTGGTGGACTGGGGGAGCAGTTGATGTTGCCTACCTTGACTTCAGCAAAGCTTTCGATACTGTTCCACATAGAAGATTGATCAATAAGCTGGGTAGGCTCGGGGTGGGTCAGAAGTTGGTCAACTGGGTGGCAAACCGGTTGATGGGCAGAAAACGGAGAGTGGTGGTAAACGGTATACAGTCAGAAGAGATGCAGATCACAAGTGGGGTACCTCAGGGTTCAGTCCTGGGGCCAGTTCTCTTCAATATCTTCATCAGTGACATTGCGGATGGACTGGAGGGTAAGGTTTGTTTGTTTGCAGATGACACCAAGATCTGCAACAGAGTAGATGATCCAGATGAGATGGGCAGAATAAAAAGAGATTTGGATAAACTAGCAAAATGGTCGAAAGAGTGGCAACTGGGGTTTAACGCAAAGAAGTGCAAGATCATGCACATAGGGAAGAGAAACCCTGAAGCCACCTATAGGCTGGGAGGGGAGTTGATGACGGTCACAAGGGAAGAAAGAGACTTGGGCATCATCATTAGGGATGCAATTTTGTCATGGCAGTCATGCACGTCATTGATTCCATGATGTTTGATCTTTATTCAGGACTTCCGTGACTTTCACTAGTGTCATCAGAATGTAGTAATGATAGTGCCACAACATTTACTACTTTTTACTAATGATTTTATGAACAAACAATGAGTCATCAAAACCTCATCCATGACAAACTTACATCCCTAATCATCATCACCGATGACCTGAAATCATCCAAGCAGACCACTAAATTAGTAGGTAAGGCTGTGGGGGATGTTGGGACTATTAATGCGGGTATCACAAGTCAGAAGAGGGAGGTAATAATCCTCTTTACAAGACATTAGTTAGGCCCCATCTGGAGTACTGCATGCAGTACTGGAGGCCACACCTTCACAAGGACATTAACCAAATTGAGGCAGTCCAGAGAAGGGCAACAAAATGGTGCAGGGACTGCATCAGAAAATATATGAGGGCAGATTAACGGAGCTCAGTATATATACCCTAGAGCAAAGGAGGGAGAGAAGTGATATGATTGAAACATTTAAACACCTTAGGGGCTTTAACAAGGTGAAAGAGTCTTAACATGTTTAAATATAAGAAAAATAGCAGGGCCTGAAGACACAGCATGAGATTAGAGGGAGGCCGATTAAGGGGTAATGTGAGGAAGTTCTTTTTCACAGAAAGGGTGGTGGATGCATGGAACGGCCTACCTCAGGAAGTGGTGGATATGAATACAGTGCAGGGCTTCAAACAGGCATGGGATAGGCATAACTGAGCAATACAGATAAGTATGAATAGATAGGCCATTGACAGAGCAAAGGCCGATGGCACATTCATATGGTAAAAAAAGAAATGGGCAGATTGGATGGGCCTTGCAGTCCTTATTTGCCGTCACCTTCTATGTTTCTATGTTTCAGACAGACAATACTGCAGTAGTGTACTACATAAACAAGCAGGGAGGAACAAGCTCCTCAAAACTGTGCAGAAAAGGTCTGGGATCTGGTTTATTCCTTGGACGCAAAGATTTCTGCAGTACATCTGCTCGGCAAGGATAATTTATTTATTTATTTCAGAGATCAGAAATATCTTTGAGTCATACTGGGTGGGCCAAGCGGTCCTTATCTGCCGGCAAATTATGTTTCTATGTTTATATGTTTCTATAGACTCCTTTACAAAGGTTTCACGTCACATGCAATATATACAGATACACAATACAGTTAGTACAAATACACAATATAGTAAATTGTTGTAGAGTAAAGATATGCTTATAACAGGAATAATTTGGCTAAGCGTTCAAGAACTAGTGTGCTGGCAGACTCCCTCAGCAGAACCAGTCAGAGAAATCACAAGTGGACCTTGAACCAGCAGGTGCTGGCTTCTGTCTTCAAAAGATGGAGTACTCCAGAAATAGACCTGTTTGTCTCTTGGGGGAACAAACAGCTGCTAAAGTTTTGTTGCAGGCCACCACTAAGGGGCACAGTCCCAGACGGCACCCAAGGTCTGGATTAGACAGGTAGGTTCCCACCATTCTTACCTGTACAAAGGATGCTCATAAAGGTCAGGTGAGACTGCAGCAGTGATCCTGAGTCCCAGATTAGGCCCTCTACCCTGGCTACGCAATGCTTCTCACTCACCCTGTCCTACAGAGATGCAAACTGCTGACTGTCTTAGGGTAGAATAACATTCTCAGACTTCAGACTTCAAACTAGTTCTTGTTGGATAGTCTCCTGCATACAGTTCTGTCATGAGAAACCTGGCAAGGACCGCCCCAAAAAAAAGGTGCATGCGAGTACATTCTACAAGTCTGAGGGCATGGTTCTTGAAGTGCAAGAATTTTCTAGTTTGAATCTGTCATAGGATGTTGTGAGGGTGCTGAAGTTTTCCAGAAAACCAGCAACAAGGAAACCAAACTCCTCTAAGTAGAGATTCTTATATCAGTGTGCCCCCAGAAAGATAATGCCAATGCAGGCAGGGCTGTCTCCAGTTCTGGACTGCCTGGTACACTTACAGTCCTTCAGTCTTGGGCCTTCAACCCTGAAGGTACACCTGACAGCTGTGTCAGCCTACATATCAGCAGGCAAAGACAAGTCCTTGGCCTTGCAACCTGTTTTTAAAAGGTTCTTTAAGGGCCTTATTCATTTGTATCCCTCTGTAAGGGACCCAGTCCCTCCATGGGACTTAAATATCTGTCTTGCCTAGCTGCTGTAGGCTCCTTTTTGAGCCTATAGTTGCAGCTGGCTTAAAATATATCACATGGGAAACAGTTTTCCTGATAGCCATGACATCGGCCTGGAGGGTAAACTAAATGCAAGCCCTCTGTATGTATCCAAACTACATAGTCTTCTACATGGATAAGGTAGTCTTTATGCCAAATAGGAAGTTTCTTCCTAAGCTAATGTCGGAATTCCACTTAAACCAGTCAGTTACCCTTCCTGTACTCTATCCTGAACATTCCAGTACAGGTGAGCAAAAATCCACTGTCTGGATATAAAAAGGGAACTAGGTCACTACATGGACCGGGCAAGTGATGTCCTGATCTTACTTCGAGATACAGCTCTTGCAGCAGGTTACACCATTAGGACTGAAGCCAGCAGGCATCAGGACCCCACGGAAAAATTCTAGCTAGCTATCTTCAGCGGGGACCACCCCTGACGTCGGTCCCGCCTCCGACGTCAGGCGTAGTACATAAGGGGGCGGTCCCGCCAGATTCCCCAGTTCTTTCCCGCCGTCGACTTGCATGTTTTGACCCTACGGTTCAGTCTCTAGCGCGAGACGTGTGGTTAAGTTCTTTCCTACGGGAAATTCGAATTTCTTCAAGCAAGTTTTCTCTGATGTCCTCTCCGACCTCCGGTCACTCATCGAAGTGTGCTAGTGGGAAGCAGATCCCCTTTAAGGACCCTCACGTGGCCTGCGTCCGTTGCCTAGGCCCAGACCACGATACCCGGGCCTGCTCCTTCTGCCAGGGGTTTAATAGCAGAACCCGGATCCGTCGCCAGAAGGCCCTTCAGGCTTTTTTGTTGGAAGAAAAGCTAAAGACCATGTCTTCCAAGGGGGACTCTTCAAAAAAGACCCACAAGCACGCTGAAAAACAAAGGGAGAAGGCCCCTTCCAGGTCCCCTTCCAGGGCCTCAGATTCTCGCAGCTCCGGTTCCAGGTCCGACCGCTCCCCCTCCAGGGCCAGCTCTCAGCCTCCCCCCGCTGCGGTTAAGAAGGCTTCCTCTTCTCAGGCCAAGACTGCCAGGCCATCCTCGTCCTCCAGGGCCTTGGTTAAGTCTGGGGATCGCTACCATCATCATCATAAGTCGGGTTCCCACCCTTCTGAACCCGACGTCAGGTCGGCTTCCTTGCCTCCTCGCAAGACCTTGGAGCTCACCTCCCTGAAGAGACCGCAGGACCCGACACCGGTGCGCCCGTCGTCGTCCTCTCGCCATAGATCTCCGGAGCCGCTGTCAACCAGATGACCGTCGCCGGCCAGGCCAACATCTCATCGGACACCGGTAGGGGGACCGACGCCTGCTCCCATCGAGAAGAGAGCCCCGACGCCTCCGACCGACGTTGGTCAGGAGACCATAACCGAGGAGGAATTGACTCAGTCCGAGGACCAGACGGGCGACCCCGGTCCCGTCGAGACGACCCAGGAACCCTCACCCTTACCAGAGCCCCCTGTGGAGCCGACGCCGGGACCCGACGACCATCCACCGGTGCCCGGACCGTCGTCGGGCCTTTCTTTGGTAGATGTGAAGGAGCTGTTCACTTACTGGTGGGACACCATAAAGAAGGACATGGTTCCCACTCCTCCTCCTCTTCCTCCTATGCCGGTTACTCCTCCGGTTCCTGCACCCCACTCACCATCGGGGTCTGCAGGCCGATTACCTCCTCCCCGGGAGCACAGAACACCTCCCAGGGGGAGACCAGACAAACGGAGACCTCCGTCCATATCCTCTTCTAGGTCACCCAGCCCCAAGAGACCCAGAAGACGCCGACGATCGCCTTCGACGGAGGACACGGGATCAGAGTTCTCAGCATCCAGATCCCCTTCTCCCCTCTCCATCCCTTCTCCGGATCCACGTGAGATGCCGAAGTCTCCTCCGGATGACCCTTCATTCTCGGATATTATGAGACACATCCAAGAGAACATGGGATGGGATGCAGAAGACTGAGACTCCGAAAGGCTACGCCTTGCCAAGTATCTTCGGCAGAAGGACCCCAAGCCTGTGGTGGTGCCACCCTTGGTAGACACTTTCGTGGACGTCACCAAGGCAGCGTGGAAGCATCCACATTCGCTCCCAGCGATGCCAAAGAAAGCTGATCGCTTGTACAAGGCTCCTAGAGAAGACCAGTACTTGACTCAGCAGCCTCAGGCTGACTCTCTGGTCATCACAGCCTCACATGACCGGTCCCAGAGACCGCAACATCTGAGCACCCTGCCAGCGGACCCAGAGTCCAAACAGTTGGACGCTATGGGTAGGCGCACGTACGCTTCTGCTACCTGTGCCATCAGATCCCTGAATTACTTGACCCACATGGTGCAGTTTCAAAATGCCTTGTGGGAACAGGGTCTGGATGCGGCTGAAAAACTGCCGGAAGGTGAGCAGAAGGAGGAGATGCTTCAGCTCCTCCGTACGGGTTCGGACATGGGAACCCAAGTACTATGAGCCGCGTACGATCCCGCGGACTCTTTGGCCCGAGCAGCAGCTTCAGGCGTATGCCTCCGGAGACACTCCTGGTTGCGCGTCTCCGGCTTTACCCCGGACGTCCAGAAGAATATCATGGATGCTCCATTCGAGGGAGAAGTCTTGTTTGGTAATCCTTCTGAGAAGATTATTACCAAACTTCAAGAGGCCGGGAAGGCGGTGAGGTCGGTTCAGGCCATGTACCGACCCAAGCTTAGTTCCTTTCACAGGAACCAAAGCCGATTTTGTGGACGGACGCAGAGGCAACAGTCCCGCCCTGCTCCACAACAGAGGGCTCCGGTTTTCGCAGAGCCCAGGGGAAACAGCCCGCAGGCCGAAGCCAGCGTACTTCTGAGCCGGCCCAGCCAGCGGGACCCTCAGTCTGACTCCTTTCCAGCCCCCGCCCTTCAGGATCAACGGGAAATCATGGTCGGGGGTCGCAGTGCGAACTTCCTGCCGGGATGGCAGGCTATAACCACCGACAGGTGGGTTCTGCAGTTGGTCAGAAGAGGCCACTATATAGAATTCACCGAGAAGCCACTCTCGAGGCCTCCTTTGCTCTCCTGGTATCCGGGTCAGCACAAGTCTCTGATCTGGCAAGAAGTACTCGCGCACTTGCAAAAGGGAGCGATAGAGTACGTCCCGGAGAACCAGAGAGGACAAGGTTACTATTCCCACTTCTTCCTGGTTCCAAAGAAAACAGGGGACCTTCATCCGATTCTGGACCTCAGCGACCTCAACGTGCCGGTCGCCTACAAGAGATTCCGCATGGTGACTCTTCCGGGTCTTATTCCCGTGCTGAAGCAAGACGCCTTTTTAGCATCTCTAGACATGCAGGACGCATACCTGCACATCCCTATAGCTCAGGCGCACAAGAGGTTCCTGCGCTTCGAGTTTCTCGACCACCACCTTCAATTCCGAGCCCTTCCGTTCGGACTGTCATCCGCACCAAGGGTATTTACCAAATGCATGGCAGTCGTGGCAGCGTCTCTAAGGAGACAGGGCCATTATGTGTTCCCGTACCTGGACGATTGGCTTCTCATGGCCGCCTCCAGAGAGAGGCGTTATTATGTGCGATCCAGAGCACCCAGGTCTTGTTCCGATCTCTGGGCATCTTAATCAACCATGAGAAGTCTCTCCTGGTACCGTTGCAGAAGCTGCAATTTATAGGCGCAGTACTGGACACCGTTCAGGGAAGAGCTTTTCTTCCAGACGACAGAGTGGAGCGCATCAGATCCCTCATCAGGGAATTATCATCGAACAAGACCGTCCCTGCCAGGTCGGTCCTTCGCTTGCTCGGACACATGGCTGCGGCCATTCCTACCGTCCCTTTCGCAAGGCTTCACATGCGGGTAACTTGGTGGATGCTCAAAGTGCAATGGGATCAAAGGCAAGACCACATGCAGCATCCGGTCAGAATCACGGAACACCGTGATTCGAGACTGGCAGTGGTGGCTAGACCCAGGGTCGCTCTCCACGGGCGTCCCGTTTTGTAGCGCCGTCCCCGGAGGTAATCCTCACCACAGACGCCTCAAGTCTAGGGTGGGGGGTACACCTGGACGGGGTGAAGTCCTAGGGTACGTGGACCCCTCTGGAAACTCATCTCCATATCAACGTCCTAGAGATGAGGGCAGTCCTTTATGCCCTGCAGGCCTTTCAGTCAGAAATCCCGCCGAGTACTCTCCTGCTTCAGACAGACAACACGGCGGTGATGTCTTACCTCAACAAACAAGGAGGCGTACACTCTTAACCCCTGTGCAGGGAGGCCATGAGGGTGTGGGATTGGGTAATGCGACACGGCATGAATCTGATCACTGTACATGTTCCTGGGGTGGACAGCACGATTGCAGACGGCCTGAGTCGCTCCCAGGCCAGAGTCCACGAGTGGGAACTTCTTCAAGAGGTAGCAGAGGATCTGTTTATTCGATGGGGAACTTCAGAGTTGGACTTGTTCATCCCATCCAGCATAAAACTGCCCAATTTTGTGTCGCTAGATCCAGGGCCTGGTGTTTTCTGGCGAGGCAGCGTTGTCCCTCTCCTGGGGACAGATTCTCTATGCTTTCCCTCCTTCCCGTTGATCCAGAGAGTTCTTCTCAAACTGCGAGGAGCATGCAATAATGATCCTAGTGGCCCTTTCTGGCCCAGACAGATCTGGTTCCCTTGCTAATTCAGCTATCCTGGGAACCTCCGCTCCCGGTGCCATTCAGCTCCCATCTCTTGTCTCAGGAGGAAGGTTCACTGGTCCACCCGGACTTACGCTCACTGAACCTGCATGCATGGCTCCTAGAGACATAGCCATCTTGCGTCACGGGGCCTCGCAAGAGGTTGCGGAAGTTCTTTCTGTAGCCAGAAAGCCAGCAACGCATGCGACGTACGCCATGAAATGGCGCCGTTTTTGTTTATCGTCGCGAGCACGCGATTTGTCCCCTTTAGGTTGTCCGGTGGGAGTGGTGTTGGACTACCTGCTCTCCCTTTTCCGTTCAGGTCTAGCCTACTCTATCAAGGTGCACCTCTGTGCCATTTCTGCCTACCACCTTCCGATGGGACATCGCACAGTGGCACAATGAGATGCTTCTCGGGAATTTTTGAGAGGGGTGTTACACCTCAGGCCACCCATCAAGGACCCAGTGCCTCCATGGGATTTGCTCTTTGTCCTGGAACAACTCACGCTTCCCCCTTTTGAGCCTGCCACAAATTGCGAGCTGTGTTTTCTGTCGTGGAAAACACTATTTTTGGTTGCTGTTACCTCAGCGAGAAGAATTTCCGAGCTTCACGCTCTCATGTGCAAAGAGCCTTATTTAGTTTTCCACTGGGACAGAGTATCCCTGAGGACGAATCCAAAATTTTTGCCTAAGGTGGTCTCTACACTCACTCTCAATCAGGATATTGACCTGCCGGTCTACTTCCCGAACTACTCCAATAGAGGAGAGGTTCTGCTCCACACCCTGGATGTTCACCGCAGCTTGAGGTATTACCTCAACAGAACCAAACAACTTTGTAGTTCAGAGCAACTTTTCGTTTCCTTTTCTGATAGGATGATGGGCCAACCAGTATCCAAACAGTCCCTGTCTCGCTGGCTTGTCCAGTGCATTTCATACTGTTATGATATCAAACAGAAGCCCCTCCCGGGTACAGTCCGGGGTCATTCTACTAGGGATGTGGCCACCTCCTTTGCAGCACTCCGCAACGTCTCCACTTCTGCCATATGTGCTGCAGCCACTTGGAGCTCTGTACATACATTTATCAAGCATTATAGCCTGGACATCGCCTCTCGGTGAAGAGCCGGCTTCGGCCTGGCGGTGCTACAGGGTCTCCTGTCCTAGATTCAGGACCTGAAATGTAATTCCTAGTTTCCTCCTCCCAGAATGTTGGCAGCGTTACTGCTTGGGAATCAGTCCTAATGGTGTAACCTGCTGCAAGAGCTGTATCTCGAAGTAAGATAGTACAGTTACGTAAGAACTTACCGTAACAGTAGATCTTCGAGAACAGCTCTTGCAGCAGGTACCTTCCCGCCCACCTTCCCCCTTGGAGGAGGCATGGCTTAAGCCTTTACTTACAGGGAATTTTTCCTCTTGACTTCTGACGGTGGATTCTCGGTCTCCCCTTTCAATGTCAGCCTGCGGCCGGAAGTCTCCGGCGGAGAACCTGGGGCTGGCGGGATGCCTTATGTATATGCCTGGCGTCCGGGCGGGACCGACATCGGGGGCGGTCCCTGCTGAAGATAACTAGCTAGAATTTTTCCGTGGGGTCCTGATGCCTGCCGGCTTCAGTCCTAATGGTGTAACCTGCTGCAAGAGCTGTTCTCAAAGATCTACTGTTACGGTAAGTTCTTACGTAACTGTACTTTCCAGAGCACGCAGCTTTTTAAACCTATAGAGAAGTTGGCAAAGGTAAGTCTGCAGCTATGAAAACTATTTTTTGTTGGATAGTCTCCTGCATACAGTTCTGTTATGAGAAAGCTGGCAAGGACTGCCCCCCCAAAAAAGGTGCCTGCGAGTACATTCCACAAGGGCACTTCTGTTCTCTCTGTCAGCCACAAGGAGCATCCCCCTTCAAGAAATCTGCTGCTGTTTGGACACACAGTTCAGAAGGAATGCCAGTTTTGGAACTTCTGTCTTGCAAAACCATTTTCCCAAATAGGTTTGAGACCCATCCTCCCAAGGTGCTGCTAGTGAGTCTGTCATGTGTAAGGCATCTCACTGATGGATTCCTGTTGTTTGAAGAACACATTACTCACTGTAGTAATGTTGTTTCTTCTTCGGGATCCATCATTGAGCCTTACAAACCTTGACCCAGCCTCTCCTTCTAGAGCCTGAAATCGGTTCACTCAAGAATCTGGTCTTACTTAAGATTGCTTGAGGTGTTCCTCAGCAGTTGCTAAACTGTGATCAGTTAGTGTACAGGTTGTCCGTTTCAGTTTGGTTGGATTGTTCAAAATGTTAATGAAAAGTTTAGAAATTTTTAATAACCATTTAGGTAGTTATAGTGATCATTATTCCTCTGGCTGTAGAAACCAGTCTGACATTGGAACAGCAGTGGGAGCATGACCACAGTGCAGAGTATGAACTTGTATTCTAAATTCTAGAATATGCATAAAGTTCTGTCTCTAGGGCAGCACACTTCTAAGGACTGATGTCATTTGTAAGGCTCATAGATGGATCCATGAGAAGAAGCAACATTACAATGGTGAGCAGATTTTTCATTGCTTCCCTTCTTGAAGTATTTGGAAAGCCTTGAGGACCTGGCTATTTTAAATAGTTTGGGGTCCATTGGGAAATCAGGTATGACCCCAGATCTGTAGAAAGATGTGATAAACTGAATTTTGTGGTTTGTCCTGTTCTCCCCTATTCTGTCCATATCTTACTCTCCCCACTGTATTAACTAGATAATCTGTGAAATCCTACTACTGAAGTAGTTCTTGAGCGGTTCTCAAGGAAAACCTGGTAGGTGTCAATACAATTACAGTTGTAATGGTCCATAGCTGTGTACCAGTACCCTCTGCCTCCTGTCCTTCAAAAAGTTTGATACCCAGCTTACCACCTTCTCCTCAGTGCCCAGGTTGCTAAGTTTCTTAATTAGCCTCCTGTGTGGTACAGTGTCGAAGGCCTGACTGAAGTTCAGATAGGCCACATCCAGTGCCCTCCCTGGTCTACCTCCCTGGTCACCTACTCAAAGAAATGTATGAGATTTGTTTGACATGACCCCCCACCTCCACCCCATGAAACCATGCTACCTGTGGTCCTGCAGCCCATTTGTTTCCAGGTGTACTCTGTCTCTTCCTCAGCAGTGTTTCCATTAATTTCCCCACTACTGATGCGAGACTGACTGGTCTGTAATTGCTAGCCTCCTCCCTGCAGCCGTTGTTGTGCAGAGGGACCACATTGGCCCTGCCCCAGTCCTCTGGAACTAACCCCCGTCTCCAGTGAGTTGCTGAATAGTGTTGCCAGAGGACTGCACTCAGTTCTTTTAGTACCCTTGGGTGGGTCCTGTCCAGCCCCGTCACCTTGTTTTCCTTTAGGGCTTCTAATCTCCAGCAGAGTCTCTCTTTTGAAAGAAGAGATTTGCTTTTGCGTAGACATTTTGCTCACTTCCTCGGATGTGAAATATCTTCGGGGGTGTCTCAGCCATCAGGTCACACCGTAGGAACATCATGATCGGTGAAGCAGGATCCACACGGAAATTATTTTGCAGTGCAACTTGGGCCGCCCATGCGGTCGACGTCCATGGACATCATCAACCCTATAAAGATGTGAGTGGCCCTACTCCTTCCTCGGTTCTTTCCTGCTGTCGATTTGTTCGCATGGGTCTCCATGGAAGCTCCAACGCAGTTTCACACCATTTTTGCCTACGGCTTTTTCTTACTTGTTACTTTTAAAATCTTTTTTATAAGAGATTCGTTTATTTGTTTTATGTCATGTTAATCCTTTGACCTCTCTCTTCCCATCAATGCCGAAAGAAGATTGCTTCCACAGACGAACACTCTCTATCTCTTTCTGTGTCTGCTATCTTGAGCCTGACCATGAAGTTTCTGACTGTGCACTCTGCCAGAAGTTTAATCAAACAACCCTATGGTGATGCCAAAATGCTTTAAAAAAAATGTCCTAATGGAAGAACAAGCAACCAGTTCTGGGCAGGGGTCTTCTGGAGTCCCAGCCTCTTAGTCGCCAGCAGGGTCATCGAGCTCCCAGGTCTCTAAGGCCTGAGACAGGTCCTCGGGGTCATAAAAGGACAGAGATCAGGACCGCTACTCACGGAGGCAGTCTCATTCCCTGATGGCCTCTCCTTCATCTGGGGTTCCTCTTTGGCTGCAGCTGCACTCACATGTCGCTGTCCAGGTCTCTGCCCTCCAGACCCATACCCACAATGTATCCTCCCAATTCACATAGTGGCTGGTCGTTGACCTCTGTCTCATTGGCCCCTCCTCCATTGATGGGCTTGTCATTGACAGCCCTCCCGTAGAGGCCTGACTCCTTGTCTACCCAGGCTACAGGCTCTTTGGGTTCAAAGTGTCCATCCAGCAGTCGTCGATCCCTGTACCATCTACCCACCCTCCGTTGACGCAGCCTTCAGCGGTTGTTGACCTGAACGGAATCCTCACCAAGTTTACCTCAGTGATCCATTCATCCGTTTGGTGCATACAGGCCCACATCACCAGTGCGGTCAACGACAGCTTTGGCGTTGACGCCTACTTGTAGACTGTGGGAAGCCCCTACATGCCGTTGTTGGTGCCTCTGACATCAGACCTGGACTTAGAAGAGGTCGACATTGAGGAGGAGTACTACCCTGACCTCATTCTCCCTGATGAGGAAGAGGAGGCCTTTACCTCAGACAGGTCCACAGTCTCCTCTGTTGGTGAGGATTCTGTTAAGCATACTACTATGTCTTCTTCTGAGGACTCCACATTTTTCAGTGTGATTAAACCATTGTCCTCAGCCATGTGTTTCCATACTGAGGAGGAGGATGTCATCAAAAACGATCTGGTGGACTTTCTGGAGATCCCAGAGTCTTCCGTCAAAGATCATTCCTCCTATTTTGCCTGCACTGAGGAATGCTGCTTCTGCAGCTTGGCACAGGCCAGACATGGTGCCAGCTATGCCCTGCAGGGTGGCTAAGCTTTACTATGCAGGGGAAATGGGTGTTTCCTTATTATGCTGCCCAGCCAGAGACTGATTCAGTAGTCTTCAATGCATGAGTCTAAGGCACCTAAGCGCCTTGATTATTTTCCCCAGACAAGGAGTCTCGTAGAATAGACCTTTGGGGCAAGAATTTTTATATGTCTCCTCCACCCTTGGGCTGAGGAATGCCAGTTACCTGTTTTGTATCGTAAAATAATAATAAAATTTATTTAGTTAAGCGCCTTTCAAAATTTCAAAGCAGTGTACATCAAGAGCAAGCATAAAACATATACAATACATTCAATTAAACAAATATAAACATGTATCTTCCAAAACTGCGATATAAATTAGAGCAAAGAAGGAAACGCCTTCTCCCATAAAAAAGTCTTCAGAGCCTGGTTAAAGCTCTCCACCATCCTACACTCCCGGAGCTGACTGGGCAGAGAATTCCAGAGGGTAGGTGCAGCAAATCCAAACGCATGGGCACCAGATGACTTCAGATTTACCCTCGTAATTTCCAGCAACCCCTCATCAGCCGAGCGGAGCTGTCTCGGGGGTAGGGCACCAGGAGCTCTTTCAAGTAGTCGGGACCCAGACTGTGGAGGACTTTGTAGGTCAAAAGACCCACTTTAAAGGTGATCCGCCACTGTATTGGCAGCCAGTGCAGAGCGCACAGCACAGGGGTAATATGAGAACTTCTAGATGCCCCAGTCAACAAACGTGCTGCCGAATTCTGCACCAGCTGCAAGCGGTGGATATCAACCCCAGGAAGTCCTAGGTAAAGGGAGTTACAGTAATCAAGGCGAGATGTCACAAAGGCATGGACCAAAACCGGCAGGTCACTGGGTAGAACAAGGTGCCTAATCCTGGCAGTGTTCCTAAGATGAAAGAATGCCAGCTTCACAACTGCAGACACCTGATAACGGAGGGTCAAACCAGTGTCAAGCTCCACTCCCAGGTTACGCACCCGTACAGAGGTGAGGATCTGGTCCACCCCCAGGATTAATCCAGAGGGGAGACCCGTCCTCCAACCTTCTACCCTGCGACCCGGGTCCACAACCATAACCTCGGTCTTTCCTGGGTTCAACTTTGAACTGCTGGAGTTCATCCGGTCTTGGATATCTGCGAGGCAGTTGTTCAGTACCGAGATAGCACTAACCTGGTCAGGTGCAAAGACAGGTAGAGCGGGTATCATCAGCATAGCAATGAAACCTCAGCTCTGCACTGCCTACAAATGTCTCTGAGGGTAGTATATACTGCTAACAAGATGGGGAAGCAATCAACCCTGAGGCACCCCACAAGGCAGAGGGAAGGCCCCAGATGAATGCAAACCCGAGACCACTCTCTGCGTTCTTTCTTCGAGGAACGATGAAAACCATCTGAGGACTGTACTCGATAGTCCACAAATGGACCTCAGGCGTTTGAGCAAAACCCCATGATCCACAGTATCAAAAGCTGATGATAGATCAAGGAGAACCAAGATAGAACGGTGTCTCCGATCTCTCGCCATCAGGAGATCATTGAGCACCCGAACCAGAGCAGTCTCGGTACTATGCCTCTTCTGAAAACCAGACTGGAGAGGTGCGTATAAACTGTGGATGGTCAAATGGTTATCCAGTTGGGCCGCCACAACTTTCTCAATAACCTTCCCCACAAAAGGGTGGTTAGAGATTGGCCTGTAGTTTGCTAGGTCATCCGGGTCTAAAGAAGCTTTCTTCAGAAGGGGAGTCACCACCCCTTCCTTCAGAGAGCTAGGAAAAACTCTCATATCTAAAGAACACCGGATAATTCGAGGTAAGACCGGGCCGATGATCTCACTACAACCCATAATCAGGGAAGTAGGGCCAGGGTCTAAACTACAGCATGTTGGACGCATCTCTTGGACAATCCTCATAGTGTCTATGAGAAAATACCAGAACTCCAACTGGAAGAAAGGCAAAGCTGCCGCTCGGGCCCTTCCAGATGGTGTACACAAACAGGAGTTTCTCAAGTTCTTGCAGACTGCTGAGGATGTTGGCAAGCACCTCCTCAGGGTCCTCTGTGATATCTCGGACACTTTTGCCAGGGCTGCTGCCACTGGCATCTGCCTACGTAGGCAGTCTTGGCTGAGGGTCTCTGGCTTTGCTGCTGATGTTCAGCAGAAGGTGCTTAATGCCCCTTTCAGTGGCACTAAGCTCTTTGGGCCTGATGTCCAGGGCATCATTAATGATTTGCAGACATCCAGCAGGACTGTAAAATCTGTTCACTCCCTCTACCATACGCAGCCTAAGGGTAGATGGCACCCTCCCTTTTGCAAGACGTCCAATAGACCTGGTGCAGCCTCTTGACCCCAAGGTAAATGAAGGGCCTCCACTGCCTTGCAGTGCAAGAGCTGCGGCCAAGCATCCACGCAGTGACAGGTCAGCTCCAGTGGCTGAATCTGCCTCTGTTTGACTTCTTGCCAGACCCCCCCTCTTCTGGTCCCCAATAAAGAGGTGGTGGTTTGTGGTCGGTTCTCCTTCCATCTAAATCAATGGAGAACCATAACTTTGGATGCCTGAATTCTGCAAATTGTAGAAAGGGGTCACAGACTGGAGCTCATTGAGCAGCCTCCAGATACCCCTCCCCTGCCCTCCACATATCCTCTGGCTCACTTGTCTGTTCTGGAGGAGGTACAGTCTCTTCTGTACAGGCAGGTCATCGAACCAGTACCCAGGTGCTAGAGAAACAAGGGGATCCGTACGAAATCCCGACGTCCCAAAGCCCAACACAAAATATCCTGTCACTGAAATTCCGATTGTATGGAAAGCCCGACTGAAATAACACCGCATTACCGAATTATCGAAATAGCGAAATACCAAAAATCCCGACTAGTAGCTTGCAGATGGTCAATGTAGGTAGATGTACACAGAATGTGTAGTGTATTACTTTTTGCAGTCAACCCCCTACAACTGGCCAAACAGCAGGGAAACTATTGTGCATTCTGGCCATTAGATAGTTTCGGATGCCGCCCCACCCCCACCCCTGCAGACTCACTTCATATGTTGCTAGATCAGCTGAAAACCAGTCCCAGTTTAAAAAAAAAAAAAAAAAGAATTCAACTGCAAAATCCAAAAAACTGTCTCACTGTAAGCAAGACATTCTTTGATAACTGACAATGCCAGATGTAATGCAGAAATGCCATTGTCCCAAGATGCCATGAAAAACTAAAAACTGATGCCCGAAGGAATTCTGCTATTGGTATGGTACCTAGCTGTTCATTTTCAGTTCTCAGTTGTGACTAAGTTACCGCTTTATTTCTCATGGATTTCTCTATCTGAAAACCAGGGTAAAGCAATGGCAAGTCGGCAAGAAGTGACTGCAAGTGGGCCAATACAAGTGCAACCAAGACTGATTATATAAGAAATCATGAGGAACTGGAGAGAGACTTTGGAGAATGTCAAATGATCCTTAAATAGCGTAGTTAATAAATTGCAATTTTATTGACAAATGTGGTTTCATATATGAAACACCCTCTACTAGAAGTCACCTGCTATTACAAGTCACATCTCTCAAAGCCAAGTTGTAATAGAAGCTGCCCTCTAATAGTAGCTGCTGCTAGTAACTGAGGCAAGAACACATACGTGGTCAGAATGGCATTTACTCTTACCAGTGCCAACTGAATTGCATCACTGTGCTGCTACCGACTGATGATCAAAAAAGGAGATTGCAACTTTACATTAGCTTCAGCTTTATTTTTATTTATTTTATTCACTGCACTAAACAAAATAAAAAAAAAACTTTATTCTGTCAGACAAACCAAACTGCACCAGCGAGAGAGAGAGAGAGAGAGAGAGAGAGAGAGAGAGAAGGGAGCTAATGAAATAAGAGCCACCCCCAATAGATTTTGCTCTCAGATAGAAGTTTTGGCAGAGAACAGCTGTTTGTTAATAGAAGTTGTGGCATCTATTCAAAGAAATATGGTAACTGATAACTAGGAGGCAGTGTGATCTGGTGGTTAGAGCAATGGTTTGGGAACTGGGAAGTCACCCCATTCACTAGTGCTTTAGTAACTAGAAGCGAGTGTTATACTGTTGGGATGCTGACGTTCGGGCTTTACAACGCGTCCGTATTAATTTCGGGATTAAAAAAACCGGATTTAAACCATCGGGAATTTGACAGTCGGGATTTAGACCCTAACCCAAAACAAGGGGTTTTATTCCAGGTTTTTCCTGGTCCTCAAAAAGACCAGAGATCTGAGGTCCATTTTAGACCTAAAGGACCTCAACCTGTACATCCACTACCAAATGTTCAGGATGGTAACTTTGTCAAGCCTGATGCCCCTTCTCAAGGTAGGAAACTGGCTGTGTTCACTGAACATGCAGGATGCCTACCTTCACATCTCGGTCTTTCCTCCTCACAGGAGATTTCTCCATTTTTCTGTTTCAGGGTGAGCATTACCAATTCAAGGTGCTGCCCTTTGGCTTGTTCTCTGTGCCATGGGTCTTTACCAAGAGCTTAGCAGCAGTAGCTGCAGCCCTCAGAAGGGAGGACTGTAAGTATTCCCCCACCTGGACGATTGGCTCCTTAAGGCCCCATCCAGGGAGCAGATCCTGCAGACTCTGGAGAGAACGCTCCAGTTGTTCCACTCCTTGGGCATTACAGTCAGCCTGCCCAAGTTGGTTCTGGTGCCGTCCCAAAGACTGCAATACATAGGGGCGGTTCTAGACTCTGCACAGGGGAAGGTTTTCCTGCCTCAGAACAGGGTGGAGTGTCTTGTAGCCCAGGCTCAGGAGGTGGTCCAGTGCCATTTTATTCCTGTCAGGGTGTGCCTGAGACTGTTGGGTCTAATGGTGGCTGCCATTCCCACTGTTCCACTGGACTTGATATGCGCATGCTCCAGTAGACTCTCTGAGTACAATGAGACCAGTGCATGGATGAGTTCGATCAGTTGGTGCTGGTCTCCTCCCCTGTCCATGAAGTGCTCCAGTGCTGGATGAAACCCTTGAACCTGCTGCAAGGAGTCCCATTCCAGATCTCTTCTCCACAGCAGATCCTCACCACGGAGACTTCTGGTTCGGGTTGGTGGGGGGGGGGGGCACACCTGTGTCCTTTCCAAACCCAGGGGTCCTGGTCTTAGATCAAGGCCTCCCTGCATATCAGTGTCCTGGAGATGCAGGTAGTGCTCTACACCATGCAGGCTTTTCAGAACCACCTTGGTGTGGGTCAGCTGCTGATGCAGTTGGACAATCTCAGTGTAGTGTACTACATCAGCAAGCAGGAGGGAACTCATTTGTGCCCCCTATGCAGGGAGGCCATGAGAATGTGGTACTGGGCATTCGATTACGGTCTGACACTCATGGTGGTCTACATCTCAGGTGTGCTAAACACTTCGGCGGACAGCCTCCGCCAGACTCAGTCCAGCATGTATGAGTGGGAGCTCCTATCATCTGTAACAGAAGAGTTGTTCGACAGATGGCGTCATCCAGAGATGGACCTTTTTGCATCTCCACTCGATGCAAAACAGCCCAGTTTTTGCTCACTCGATCCAGAGCCTGGAGTTTTCTGGTGAGACGCATTGCCCCTCTTCTGAAGCACGAGGTTTCTTTACGCATTTCCTCTGTTCCCTCTAATTCAGAGGGTCCTCACAAAATTGCAGATGGAGGAGGCCAGCATGATTCTGGTAGCTCTATTCTGGCCTCGCCAGATATGGTTTCACCTGCTACAGAAGGTGGCAGAGGAACCTCTGGTTCCACTCCCCCTTTGCAGGAACGTGCTGACCCAGGTGACCCTGATGCATCCCAGCCTATGGTCTCTCCATCTGCATGTTTGGCTCCTGAGGACATAGCCATCACCAGGTTTAGAGTTTCTAACAGTTTGGTGGACATCCTGGTGGCTGCCTGGATGCCTTCCACTCAAGCCACATATGCCATGACGTGGAAGTGGTTTGACATCTGGGCTGCCAAACATAATCTGGACCCTTTCACCTGTCCGGTGAGCCAGATCTTGAATTACCTAATCTCTCTGACTCACATCTCCAGTATTCATCCCTCAGGGTGCACCTTTGGGCTATTTTGGCCTTTCATGCCACACAGTAGCTCAGCTGGATGTCTCCCGTGCCTTTTAAAGGGGCATCTTGCATCTGAAACCCCTACCGTTCTCCTGTCCTGACTTGGGATTTGAATTTTGTTTAAGAAGTTGACCCTGTCTCCTTTTGAACCAGCCGCAACTTGCGAGCTACACTTTCTTTCTTGGAAAGCATTATTTTTAGTTGTCATTACTTCTGCTTGAAGAATTTCAGAGGTTCAGGCCCTCTGATGCAAGGAACCTTATTTGTTTTCTTTGTGCACGAATCCGAAGTTGCTCCCTCAAATGGTCTCCGAGTTTACACTCAACTAATCTATCCAAATTCCTATTTATTTTCCAGTGTACCAATCCAGGGGAAGCACTGTTCCATACGTCAGATATGCGCAGAACTTTGAAGTACTGCCTGCTCCGCACCAAAGAATGCTGAAAGTCGAAGCAGCTGTTCTAGGATTGTGGATATGTTGTTCTATCCGCACTGTTTGGCATGTCCTTTCCCCTTAAGAATCTTGCCGGAAAGTCTTGAAGCTGGTTCCTCCCACCCACCCGGGTGGTATAACTATTAGCTCCGCCCCATGACACCAGATCTTCCTTTACGCTGGAAGATGCAGGTTCCCTCCTTACCGCTCTCGTGTTCTGTAGGCCCTGGCTTTCAAATCCACGGATTTAAACAAACTCTGACTCATCAGAGTTCCTAACAATCGCTTTGCGATCTCGACCGCTATGGAAGATAAATCCTCTCCCGGTTTCCACCGCTACCCACGTGGGCAAAAGATGTCTCGCACTGATCTACATGCCACATACGTGTACTGCCTGGGTGTTGGCCATGACACTCAGGCTTGTGAGATGTTTCGCATTTCACCCAAACATCTTGGATGATTGTCTTGCATGGCTGAAATTGGGCAGACCGGAGAAACTGTATCCGCTGGTCAGATCTAAGGAAGCCTGATGGGCAGTCTCCGTGGCTGCGGGGTCCACTGAGCAGCACTAACAAATGAAGGCCTTCAAGGAAGAGGTCGCTCGGGCTGTGGTTCAGTCCCCGATGTCTTTTTTCATCCCGCTCAATTTGGGCTCCACGTTCTCTGGATCCTTTCCGGAGATGTGCCAGTCTCTTCCCACTAAGGGTGAGGGGCCTTCAGGCATGCATGTCTCTTGGTCCCATAAAAAGGACAAGGAACCGAGAGAATCTTCGTCTCACCAATGTTCCTGGGATCGTGAGAGATCACAGTCTCAGGAATCGCCTGTCTCGACTCCGGTCGAGGTTGCTGCCTCGGCCGCTGGTTTCACAGTTCCCCCGTCATGCCACCCTGCCCAGACACTGGACATCGATCCAGTCGAGATAATTCTTGACCCAGTCAACCCGTTGTCGCCCAAGGAGGCTGACAACTCCTTATTCAGGACCCCAGTCCTACCTCTAGCCGATGAGGAGACCCAGTCCACTGGGAACCCTATCAGAGGACCAGTCCTGGACCAAGAAGAACCTCCACCCTCCCCGGTGCCTTCTGATCGAACCCTGATAATCGAGGTTGAAGTCTCAGACTCCTTTCGACCGATAGGCCGAAGAAGGTGCACAAGTGCTCTAAAAGAGGAGTCGCCGACATCATTCTCCGTCCTCCTCGGATGAGGAGAGGCTTCGATGGAAACTCCATCAACGCTACAAAGATTTAATGTGGCAATGATCTTGTCTGGTGAAAAGTCAGTTCTGGCTTCCACCCTGGCCATTACTTGGCTGTCGCCTCCCAGGCCGGAGCTGACTCCTCTGGAGCTGGCCCACACCGGTCCTCCTTCCACGGAGCCAGTCAAAACCATCCCGGTTCAGCCATGATCGACCTCTCCACCGATCTTGGTGGAGCCACCACCTAAACAACTCCCCTGTGGGGTTGCCTGCCAAAGAGTCTCAGCCTACTCTGGGCCTTCCGCATAGGCTGTCTGTTACCCTCCCTTCTGACTGTCCTAGGCGGGTGGAGGGAGACTCGGGTGGCTGGCCGATTTATCTGGACTCTTTGGAGTCCGAGGACTCAGACCTACATTCCTGTCCCTTGGACGAGGAATCGGTCGGTAGTCTCTCGATGGAGGAAGGCCCTTCTTCCTTTATAGGCATCCTCAGTCATATCTCCAAATCCACGGAGATGCCTCTCAAACCTGTCCAAAAACAGGCCGGATATCCTCAAATGGGGGGATTCACCGATGGAAGTCTTTAAAGTGACTGAGGCCATTGTTGGTCCAGCTTTGGCGCTATGGCAGCATCCTGACTCCTGCCCTGTGCCTTCTGCCCATATGGCCCGCAAATGCACGGTGCCCATTAGGTCCCTTTCGGGGTTCACAGAGCACCCCTCTGCAGAGGGTCTGGTGACCAAATCTGTGTTCAGATGCTTGTGTAGTTCAGCAGATACAGATAGACCTCCAGACAAGAAGTCCAAGAAACTGGGCACTCTGCCCGTAAAGCCTATGCTGCCTCTATGCTGGGCCTCCATCAGGCAAGCTTGGTCGTCGTCATGGCGCATTTCTCTCATGCCCTTCTGGGCTTTCCTTGATAAGGTTCTAACTCACCTCCCCACAGACCTCCAGATCAGTCAAGCAGGTCCGGAACCAGGGTCAGGCTGTGGCGAAGCAGCAACTCCAGGCGGCACTGGACCTCTGGGATTCATGCATCTATTTGGTGGCAGCCGTGGTTGCCATGCACTGCAGGGCATGGTTATGGGTCTTCACCTTCATGGCAGACACCCAACACAAGCTAACGGACGTCCCTTTCCTGGGTACCAACCTCTTCAGCCCAGGCGTGGATGGTCACCTCCAACGAATCGAGAAGTCCAGTGCCAGCTTGGACTCTGTAACTTCTGTACAGAAGGAATACCAGGGTTCCAAAAACCAGAAGAGAAAGTCATTTCGGCACTCTGCCCCTGCAGCCAAGCAGCCCCACTTTCAAGCGGGGCAGCAACAACAGGCATAGTCTTGGCGCCCTCGGCCCAAATCCGGGTCTCTGGTGGCCCGTAAGCCTGGAGGACGGGGCTCTGGTGGTCCCCAGTCTTGACCCAGTTTCTTCAAGCCTGCCCAGTGACTGGATGGGGGTGGCCACCCCATAACTGTCACGCAAGCTCTGGGTCCTCCCATGGGGGGCTGGCTCTGCCACTTCCTTTCCTCTTGGTCTGCTTTTACCACAGACAGGTGGGTTCTAGAAGTGGTGGGCCAGGGACTGCCTCTGGAATTTGAGCAGTACCCTCCAAGTCGAGCCTGCACCACATGGGAGGATATGGTGTCCGCACGCACTCAGTTAGCTCTTTGAGACAACATTGCCCAGCTCTTCCACAAGGAGGTGGTGGTCAGAGTCACGGACCTTACGCTCAACCCAGGGTTCGTATCCAGGTACTTCTGGTTCCGAAGTGGATGCGGTGCTGGCGCCTCATTCTAGAGCTGCACGACCTGAACCAGTTCCTCGGGTCACGCACCTTCATGATGGCAACTCTGTCCCAGATCATACCATCACTCGAGCAGAACATGTGGTTTTGCTCTCTGGATCTCCAGGATGCATTCTTTCACGTCCTGATCCATCCGTCTCACCAAAAGTTCCTTCGCTCACAAGCAGAAGGAGCCCTGTTCGAGTTCCAAGCCATGCCATTCAGCCTGTCATCGGCCCCATGGGTCTTCACCAAGTGCATTGCAGTGGCGGCGGCCCATCTTTGGCATCGAGGGGTCAGAGTTTACCCATATCTCGACGACTGGCTCTTGGCGTATCCCATCAAGCAAGAGATGGAGAGGCCCAGGGACCTGGCCCTCCAGATCTGCACTGACCTTGGTCTCCTGATCAACGAGGCCAAGTCGAAACTCGTACCTTCACAGGTGATGTGTTTCATCGGGGCAGAGCTCGACTCCTGCCGAACCAGAGCCCGGCTCCCGACGGACAGGGCGGAAATTCTCTCCTCCTTTGCCCAGTCATTTGTGGTTGGGCACTTGCACCCTGCCCGGTACTTTCTGCGCCTTCTAGGGTACATGGTGGCCTGCACCACTGTGGTCCGATGGGCCTGGTGGCATATGCGCCCCCTTCAGTAGGAGCTGGCCAGCTAGTGGACTCAGCATCACAGTCACTTCGACCAGCTGGTCACTGTGATCCAGAAGATGTGGGACGCTCTCCAATGGTGGACTATCCTGGATGACTTGCAGGAAGGGATCCCATTTGTCCATGCTGAGCCGATGGTCGTTCTCACGACTGATCCCTCTCTCACGGGCTGGGGAGCCTACATGGGGAACCACAGAGTCCACTGGTTCTGGACCCCCGAGGAATCCAATATCGCATCAACCTGCTGGAGCTCAGAACAGTCAGACTGGCACTGTCGGCATTCGCTCTGCTTCTTCGAGGTCAAGTGGTGCAAGTCCAGACGGACAATACCACAACCATGTACTACCTCAACAAACAGGGTGGCACACACTCCTGGCTGCTGTGCAGGGAAGTGCTTCGCATCTGGACCTTTCTGAGCTGCCTGGAGGCAGATCTCCTAGCCATTCATGTGGCAGGAGCCTCAAATCAACTAGCGGACGCTCTCAGCCATGTGGGTGAGATGTCCAACCAGTGGTCTGTCCATCTAGAGGTACTACACAGCCTGTTCTCCCACTGGGGCAAACCTCAGGGATCTGTTCACCTCCAGGGAGAACACCAAGCAGAGGCTGTTTCATGCCCCCCGGTCCAGCAGGCGATGCTATGACAGAACCTCCCAGTCCCAACATTGACTAACATTAATGCCAATATCGTTTTTTAATTTTCCTCGTTTTTTTGTCTGTGGAGGGAGGTTGTGAGAGAACCTCTCAAAATACTGACTTTTTACTTCTGGATTTTATTTGACTGCTGAATTTGTTTGGACATATTACTGACTGGGAGTGAGAGTCCCAATTATTCGAGGTGGGAAGCTGTGAGAGGACCTCCTAATCATTGACTTTTTACTTTTTTTTTTTTCTGGATTTGTTTGCTTGTTGAATTGTGGTCATATTTTTATTACTGATTGGCAGTGAGAGACCCAGTCAGTTTTCACATTTGAATTTGTCTCTTTCTATTTAATAGTAATTTTTATTAGTTTTGGCTTTCTAGGGAGGTTTTATTTTATTTTGGGGGGGTTGGGGGTTGCGAGAGTTGGGAGTTACTTTGGTTATATTGTTTAATTGTTTAAGTTTTTAATCTGCTTTTTTATATTTATTTTGTTTAATATTTTTTCCCACTCTATGAAAGAGAGTGGTGTTTTATGCCTTGACTGCGTGCAGATATGTTTTAAGAATGTGTAGGGAGGGTCTAAGGGTGGTCAGGCAGTATTCCCCCACCAGGCTTAGGGAGTTGCACCCATTTGATTGCCCCTTTTTATCAACAGAGACATATAAACGTTGTCAATCCCTCGGGATTGCTAGGAGGCATGGGGGGGCAGGGATGGGCCTGGTGGGGGAATGGAAAGGGGGGAACATATTGGAGTGGTAGGGACCAGGCGATGCCCTGGGGCGAAATGGTGCCAGGACAGGGGTAATCCCTGTCTTGTTCCCATACCCAAGGGCCCAGAAATTGATGCTGGACAGGAGTCAAGGTCTTCCCCAGCATCCCATCCAACCCAGGCGGTGTTGTGTAATGCTAGGTCTGTCAAAAACAAGACAGCCATTATAGCTGATCTTGTTGAAATGGTGGACCTGGCATGCATCACCGAGACCTGGCTGGATGAAAATGCAGGCCCAGTATTGGCTTCTTCAATTCTAGCTGGGTTCTCGGTGATTCACCACCCGAGGTTGGATCGTAGGGGTGGTGGTGGAGCCCTCTTTTTTAAGACCGAATTGGGCCTTGTGGATGTTCCAATGGGGATCACTAGATCCTTTGAGTGTATCATGGGTGAGGGTGTAGGTTGTAGGATACTCCTCATCTACCGTCCACCAAGTGATGGGGGTTTATTCCTGCAGGAGATGGTGGACTTTGTCGTCGACTGGTGTTGGAGTCCCCCAGATGAATAATTTTGGGGGACTTCAGTGCCTGGGTTGATGATGAACTGTCAAAGTTTGGTCAAATTCTCCTCCAGCTAATGACAATGCTCTGCCTTACACAGGTAGTTGCCTCCTCTACCCATGTAGGAGGTCACTTATTGGATCTACTGTTCCTCCTGGGGATGGCGATCACTGACTTGGGGGTGGAACCAGTCAATTGGTCTGACCATCATACCATAGGGTTCAGTTTTGGGGCCCCAACAAATGGACCTACTCCTTCGGAGATGGTCCAGTACCGCCCCTTGAGGGGAGTTACCCCATTTGGTCTATTGGCGGTGCTGGACCTATCGGGATTGCTGGGTGAAAGCACAAGTCCTGGGGACCTTGTACTAGCCTATAATAAGGCAGTGGGAGATGCCCTGGACTTGATTGCTCCTGTTCGTGTTCGACCACTCACTTTCCGCCCAAGGTCCCCTTGGTATGATGGGTTCTTGATGGAGCTGAGGCGGATTGGTCGAAGGCTGGAGAGGGCATGGCGGAAATCCAGCCTGGATGCTGACAGGCTTAGATTGATGGAACATTATAAAGGCTATCGGAAATCACCTGTAAGAAGGCAGAGTTCCTGTCCAGGGAGATTTCTGCTGTGTAGAACCGACCTGCTCAACTCTTTTGAACTGTCAACAGATTGTGCAATCCAACCTGTCTCCAGTCTGGGAGAGCTTTTTCACAAACTAAGTGTGATGAGCTAGCTCGGTTTTTCACAGATAAGGTTGCCAGCATCAGATCCGGAATCGGCCTGGTTCTCTCCATGAGGGGTTGTGGAGGTCGATGGGAAATGAAGAGCACCCGGTCTGTCTGGACAGATTTCAGCCGACCGGAATTTATGGACATTGTGACGATTATCCAGACTTTGCGCCCAACCTGTTGTAGTTTGGATCCAGGCCCTACCTCCATTTTGGTGGGATGTCTTGATGTTATCTGCCCGATCCTAGCTGAAATTGTATGGAGAGCCTTGAAGGGAATCTTTCTGGACCCCTTAAAGGAGGCAGTCATTCAACCACTACTTAAAAAATCCTCCTTGGACCTCATCGATCCAGCCAACTACTGACCTGTCTCTAACCTTCCCTTTGTGGGGAAGGTTATTGAGAAGGTGGTTGTGTTGCAACTGGATAATCATTTGATAACTCACAGTGTCTGTGAAGCTCTCCAGTCTGATTTCAGGAAGAGGCATAGCACGGAGCTGGCCCTTGTTCGGTTATTAAATGACCTCCTAATGGCGAGAGATCGAAAGGCTCGTACCATCTTGGTTCTTCTCAATCTCTCTGCAGCTTTTGACACTGTGAACCTCGAGGTGCTTTTGGAGACCCTACGATTCCTTTGTGCACTGTTGGGTACAGTCCTTGAATGGTTTCGATCTTTCCTTGTAGGCAGGTCTCAGAGGGTGGTCACTGGAATTTATTCCTCTGATGCTCTCACCCTGTCCTACGGGGTGTCGCAGGGCTCCATATTGGCACCGATGTTGTTCGCAGTGTATGTGCTGCCATTGGGAGATGTCATCAGGCGATACGGCTTGAGTTCTCACTGCTTTGCAGATGATACTCAGCTGTATATGTCCTTTGTGCCTGGACAGGTTGATGCAATCTCTATGCTAAATAGTTGCCTCTCTGAGATTAAAGACTTGATGAGCTTGAGTTGGTTGAGACTGAATCCGGATAACTGAGGTGTTGGTGGTGGATCCGGGTCGCCCGGGGGTGGGTTTTGCTGCTGGGCATGGGTCGGGCCTATGGCTTGATGGTGTCCAGCTCATTACCTCAGATCGGGTGCATAACCTGGGCGTATATTTGAGGACAGTTTGACCCTGAACTTTCAGGTGTCAACCGTGGTCAAATCCTCATTTCAAACATGAAGTCTTGCTGTATTCTGACTATTGCAGTTAGGTCCTGCCTTTCAACTGCCCCGGAGAACAAAGAGTTAACTTTCCATGGCCAGCATGGAACATTCAGCGCGAGCTCGGTTGAAGCCCCTGTCTGCTGTTGTTTAAACTCCAACCGTCAGATTCTTTACTCTGCCTCACTGAACAGTCGCTCCGGAGATTTCTCCTTTGCTCGGTTCAAAAAAGTCTGTTAAAGTGTTGTTTTTTCGCTTGGTTTCTACCGAATTTCTGCTACTGAACCTGTCGGTTTAAGTCTCTGTCTGTGGTACCGTGAGTACTAGATAGGTTTTGCATTTAGTTTCTGTGTGGAACTTGTAAATATTGGATCGGTTCGGTTCGAACTGATCAGATTGGTCTTTAAAAAGTTTTGAATTTATTAGTGTGTGGTAGCCGGTCCGTATCGGTTCTAAAAAAAACGGATTTAATTACATTTTTTCCAAGACCCGTAACACGGTCAGGAACCGATAGGGGTGTCTTGCCTGGTGGATTGCCAAAAAAAGGGTAAGTTTTGGATAGGATTGGCCATGTCTGAGAAACCCAAGAAAAAAATCGGGCCCACTGGGTTTTAACATTGTAGTGTGTGTGGGGAAACCTTTGCTAAGGCTGATCCCAACACTACCTGTGTTTATTGTCTGGGGTTTGACCACTTCGATTCAGACTGCCAAATTTGTAAAAGTTTTCTCAAAGCTACCCTGGATAAGAGAGTAGGTAGACTGAGGGAAAGGGAGGCCGAGAAGTCCACAGACCCGGTTGGCCAGCTCGGTTCGGTTCCAACCGAACCAGAAGGAGTGCCCTCTGACCAGGGCGAAACTTCTTCAGGCAAAAGGAGAGCAGATTCTGAGGAGTCGGTTCCGGTTAAAAGAAAGAGAGGAGAGAAATAACCTGGTTCGGATCCACAAATTCTTTCTCCGACCGCTGATGAAATGGCCAAAGCGATAAGGATAGTTCAGTTGCTAACTTCGGTTCCGGCCAAACCGGCACCATCTGGCAGGGGCTCGATTCGGTCGGTTCCCCCGGTTCCGGATTATACTTTAGAAGAATTTTATGAACCGGAGGAGGAGGAGGAGGAGGGAGAGTATGAGGATAATGATGATGATGGTGATTAAGAAAGTCTGGATGTGCCTGTTGACCAGGATATCTCCTCAGACAGACCTTCAGGTGTTTCTCCTCCTAGGCTTTCTGAGTCCCCTTCCCACTTTGTGTTTTACAAGAAAGTGTCTGAAACCCTCCAGCTTCCAATGGAAGAAGCAGTAGAGGATCAGGAGGAGCCTGATTTTGTTGAGATGATGGACATCCCAGAGTCCAGGAGATTGTCTATTCCCCTCCATAAATCTTTTGGGAAACAGACATTTAAAATTCTAAAGACTCCTAATTCCATACCTCCTGTGGACAGACAAATGGACAAGAGGTATACCCTTTCAGGCTCGGACATGGAGTTCCTTTCCCAGCAATGCAGCCATGTTGGGGTAGTGCAGGTTGCTGCTTGTGATAAGGCAAATATTCCCTTGGCTTCACCCCCCCCAATAAGGATTCCAGGAGGATTGATGCCATGGCAAAGAAGCAGTACATGGCAGCATCTTTGGGACTCAGCTAGGCTAACTATATGGCCTACACAGCTAGATACCAGAAGTCCAGGTGGGACACTGTGCTGGCTCTGGCTAAACAGGCCCCTGACCAGCTTGCCAAGGAGCTGGAGCAGGTGGCTATGGATGGGATTGAGGCATCCAAGGTGCAATTTCATGCTGCTGTGGACTCCAGTGATGTTTCATCTAGAGTCATGGCTACATCTGCGGCCCTTCGGAGGATGGCTTGGCTCAGATGTACTAGCCTACTCACAGGATACCCAGGCTAAGGCCATGGATTTCCCTGTCATTGGTAATTCTCTGTTTGGGAGCAGACAGAGAACTACATGAAAAAGATGGACAAGTACAGGACCACCTACAGGAGTGCTCAGGCCAAAGAAAGGCAAGCCACTCCTCAGAGACAGCATTCCAGGGGCAGGCCCTTTCAGAGGCCTTTTTACCAAGCCCAGGCCTCCTCTTCAGCTTATGCTCACAGGGGGTTCTTCAGAGGGAGAGGCAGAAGGGGAATGAGCAGGCCTGCTTCCACCCCTCAGCCTAAAGCCCCTGCCAAGCAGACACCCTGATGGGTCCGCCCGGGCCAATTCTCCAATACCTGTTGGGGGCTGGCTGGCTTACTTTGTCCAGGACTGGAAGTCTCTGACATCAGACAAGTGGGTCCTGGAAGTAGTAAGCCAGGGACTGGTTCTCAGCTTCAAAAAATTTCCCAGGATGAGAACCAGATCCTTTCCACCTGCAAATCCATCAGAGACCCGTGCCCTAGAGGCAGAGGTTTCTTCCCTCCTGGCTCTCAGAGCCATAGAAAGGGTTCCTACCCTACACAGGGGCAAAGGATTGTACTCCAGGTACTTCCTAAACCCCCAAAAACAGGAGAATGGTGGCCCATCCTGGATCTAAGATATCTGAACAAGCACCTTTTAAAACCAAAATTCAAAATGGTGACTCTGGGAATAATTCTGCCCTTTCTAAGGCCAGGGAACTGGCTAGCCTCCCCGGACCTCAAAGATGCCTATTTTCACATTCCCATCAGGTACTCTCACAGAAAGTACCTCAGGTTCGAGTTGCCCTCAGGCCGCTATCAATTCAGAGCAATGCCCTTTGGCCTAACATCAGCCCCAAGGGTGTTCACAAAATGCCTGGCAGTAGTGGTTGCTTTCCTAAGGAGAAAAAAGATCTCCATCTTTCCATACTTGGACAACTGGCTCATAGTGGGTCAGTCTCCAGACCAAGTCAAGTCACATCTGCAAATAACTCAACAAGTGCTCACTTCCTTAGGATTCCTCTTCAACCTTCTAAAGTCAGTTCTTGAGCCAGTACAGCTCCTCACCTTTATAGGGGCAGAGCTGGATACAATAAGGGCAGGAGCCTTCCTTCCTTCCCCTGGACAGGGCAAGGACCCTTACAGAACTGGCCTCTTCATTCACCCTTCAGGTGTCTTGACCAGCAAGGCATTTCCTGCAGCTCCTGGACCACATGGCAGCCTCTACAGCAGTGGTCCAGGGGGCAAGATTTCAGATGAGGGACATTCAGTTCCACTTAAGAGCTTTCTGGTCCCAAAGAAAGGATTCCCTTACCAAACTAGTCCCAGTGACTCGAACCCTGATCCAGGCTTTGCAATGGTGGCAGGATCAAGACAATTTGAGACAAGGGAGTTCCTTTTGTCACTCAGTCTCATTCAGTGATACTCACTACAGATGTCTCCCTGCTGGGCTGGGGAGCCCACTTGGGGGATCTTACCACCCAAGGCCTGTGGTCACCTCAAGAATCTCTGCTTCACATCAGTCTCTTGGAACTCAGAGCAGTGTTTCTGGCACTGCAAGCCTTTTCCAAATCTATACAGAACAAGGTGGTCCAGATCAGAACAGACAATATCACCACAATGTGGTACATCAACAAGCAAGGAGGCACTCTGTCTACGGCCTTGTGCATAGAAACAATGAAGTTGTGGTCTCTGGCCTATTCCCTGCAAATCTCTCTAATAGCAGTTCACCTCCCAGGGAAGGACAATGTCCTAGCAGATGCTCTCAGCAGGATATCCCAGGGCCATCATGAATGGACCCTAGATCCCCTAGTTTTGAAATCGATTTTCTCAAGATGGGGCACTCCACAGATGGATCTTTTTGCAGCCCCAGACAATCACCAACTTCCTCTCTTTTGTTGCAGACCCCCAGTCTTGGGCTCAGTCCCCCTGGATGCTCTGATCCTGAATTGGGAAGGGAAATTCCTGTATGCTTTCCCCCCTTCCCTCTCCTGTTCAAAGTGTTAGTCAAGATCGGGTCTCCACCATGCAAAGTGATTCTGATTGCTCCAGACTGGGCCAGACAGCCCTGGTACCCACTGTTGCTGTCCTTATCAGTCCACCTTCCCCTGTCTGTTCCCAGGAATTACAACCTGTTGACATCCTCTCAGGGGAGGATTTGGTATCCAAACCTCAAATCTCTCAATCTCAAGGCATGGCTCTTGAAGAGTTAGAATTTGCTGATCTACACCTTTCTCAAGGGGTTCTGGATATCCTTAAGGCTTCTCTAAAGCCTTCCACCAGAAAGACTTACAACTCCAAATGGAAAAGGTTCACTATTTGGTGCTCTAATAAGCATATTTCTCCAGAATCTGTTGGGTTGCCTACAGTCCTGGACTATATGGTTCATCTTAATGGCTTGGGACTTAGGCCAGCTACACTTAAAGTGCATCTGGCAGCTGTTTCTGCCTTCTTGTCAGTAGGCAAGTCCTCTCCTCTGTCAGCCCATCCTGTGTTTTGTAAGTTCTTCAAGGGCTTGCTGCACACCAATTCCCCCTTTAGGGACCCTGCTCCTGCTTGGGACCTTAATGTTTGTATTGCTCAGCTTATGCAACCGCCCTTTGAGCCTTTGTCCTCAGCAGAGCTTAAGTACTTGGCTTGGAAAACAGTGTTTTTGGTAGCCATTACCTCTGCCAGGCGTATCAGTGAATTGCAAGCCCTGTCAGTGGAGCCTGGTTTCCTCTCTTTCCATAGAGATAAAGTGGTCGTAAGAACTAACGGGAAGTTTTTGCCTAAGGTGGTTTCAGATTTCCACCTTAATCAGTCTATGTCTCTCCTTGTTTTCTTCACTGGCCATTCCTCCTCTGGAGAGAGGAGGCTGCACAGCTTGGATGTTAAAAGGGCCCTCAGCTACTACATAGAGTGCACCAAGGGTCACAGGTTTGAGCCCCTCCAGTTGTTTCTCACATATGGAGAGGTTGGTAAGGGCAAACCTGCTACTAAAATATCTATTGCAAGGTGGATTGTCTCTTGTATACAATTCTGCTATGGAAAACTGGGTAAAACCCCACCCTCAGGCGTGAGGGCTCACTCTACTAGAGGTACAGCTGCTTCTCTGGCTGCTGCCAGGGATATTCCTATCTTAGAAATTTGTCAAGCAGCCACCTGGAAAACAGTCCATACATTCACCAAGCATTACTGTCTGGATATCCAGGCTAGGAGTGTTGCTCGGTTTGGCACAGCAGTACGTCAGAGCCTATTCCCAAAGTAGGTTCTGTCCTCCTCCATGGAGGTACTATGTAGTCTGTAATAGTCAGAATACAGCAAGACTTCATGTTTGAAGAAAAAAATTACTCACCTTAGTAATGTTGTTTCTTCTAATGGAGTCTTGCTGTGTCTGACCCCCGCCTCACCTCTCAGAACCTGGTTTTGGGATGTGGGTGGCAGGAGCAGTGTTGGCACCCTAGAGGTGCCCCTTTTCACCCTCCTTTATTTTGGTGTGTAAGTGTTTTTTTTTTGTTTCTGACTTGAATCTTTGCTTTGAAACCAAAAAAACCTTTTTTAATAAATTTAGTTGCCAGTTGGCTAGTGTGAGTTTTACAGTTTCCACACAGAACTTCTAGTGAGTATTGCTCGTAAAGATCTGACGGTTGGAGTTTAAACAACCGCAGACAGGGGCTTCAACCGAGCTTGCTCTGAACGTTCTATGCTGGCCATGGAAAGTTAACTCTTTGTTCTCTGGGGCAGTTGAAAGGCAGGACCTAACTGCAATAGTCAGAATACAGCAAGACTCCATTAGAAGAAACATTACTAAGGTGAGTAATTTTTTCTTACCATCTGAGGAATATTGCCCGGGTGAATCACCTGATTCCTCCGGGCGACCTTCCAACTTTGGTCCACACCTTCATTGCGATCCGTCTTGACTACTGCAATGCCCTCTACCTAAGGCTGTCTGGGGTTGATATCCGCTGCCTGCAGCTAGTGCAGAATGCTGCAGCAGGGGCGGAAGAATAGCCAGTGCAGCCGGTGCAGTGGCGCAGGGGCCCGAAATACTTAGGGGCCCATTGTAATCATACACTGATTTGCCATTTTTTGGCAAAGAATCCACATTTTGTCATCTTTTGCTGTCTGTGGGTCGACCGACAGATTCACACCAGCTGACTGAGCTGTCAGCCACACAGCCTGCTGTGGCCACCACTCGTACTGCAAATGGCAGCGCTGAGAGACTTGCAGGATGCGCCGATGCACTATGCGCAGGCAGTTTAGCGAGCATGACAGTGACGCTTGAAGCAGCAACAGGCCCCCTCAGGGGCCCCATACTGGTCAGTCTATGGGTATGTACTTACTGCTGGGCTGAGGGCTGAGTAGTCTTGTGACAGTCACGGTGGCAGTGATGTTGTTGTAACCCTTGCTTGCTTTGTTGTTTGCTGTCTTCTGTTCTGCTGTCTGTCTGCTCTCTGTCCGCCCCCCCCCCAGTCGAGTCCTCCAGGATTTGCTCACCTCGCTCACTGCTGTTGTGACTCTGTGATGCCTGTTGTGCAGCGCCAATGCCTTCATGCCCACTTGCCTGGGACCCCCCCCACAAACATCCTGCAGCCTGCAGTGACAGTGTCAGTGTGCTGCTGCTGCTGGGGTCGGGGAGGAATCGGAATCAGCTGAGGTCGAATCATCGACACGATGAGAGCAGGCACACAAGGGCAGCATGAATGGGTCCTTCATCTAGTTCGAGCTGTGCCTGCACCACATGACTAGCTGGATGACATGTCCTGCTGATTGGATAGGGACACAGCCAGTCTGTGGTAGGCAGGGCGCCGAGGGCTAATATATGCACCCTGCAGTCCGAGAGCAGTTTACATGGTGATTCTTGGTGTCAGAAAGTAGCTCAAGCAGCACAGCTAATGGCATGTCTATGGTGATAGACTAGACACACATCTTCTTGTCTTGTTGTTCAAATCAAAGTTAAGGTTCTTCTTATGTGACTCTGAGAATTTATTGGTTTATGAGATGGATTCGGACTGACTAAAAAACATATTAATGCTCTAGCGCCTGAGTGAAGAGGATGACTGGGGAGACAGTTGCAACATAGCAGTGGCCAGGCAGGCCAGCCACCAGCCACCTAAGCTCTTAGCTCCTGGGTTCCATTTCTGGGCTTTGCCTTCTTCTGGGCCTGGCTATTTTTGGGGGTACAGGCAAGGCCAAGGCAACATAACACAGGGTGCCACAGACTTAGGCTGCAGTCACCTTAGCTGAGGGTTTACCTTTTTTGTGATGTGTGAGGGAGTGGGATCCTCAGAGGTCAGGATTCCCGAGGGGTCACTCACTTCTCTCTCAGTGTGAGAGTGAGCAAGCAAGTAATAGAATAATAGAAAAATGCTGTGTGTGCTGCTGCTTGCCTGGCCAGGGGGCCAGGCCAGGGACACAGCCTGCCCAGTAAAGTTACAGTCACTGTCTGTCTATCTACTCTCTACAGTAAGAGTAGTCAGTGAGTGGCAGTGAGTCTGTAGTGAGTTTGCCTTGCACAATGGCGGTAATTGTGTGAGGTAATAATTCCGTAGGACTGCCTGCCGCAGTGCCGCCTGACCTTGACTGTGAGTGACTTTGACTGTCTCTCCACCTGCTAGGCCAGCCTATGTTTTGCCTTGTGGTGCAGAGGGGGGTGCCGGGGGGGCCCAAAATTACAACCTGCACTGGGGCCCATCTTTCTCTTCCTCCGCCACTGCGCTGCAGCTAGGCTGTTGACTGGTACCTCTGGGACCTGTCATATTACGCCTGTGCTGTGCAATCTGCACTGGCTGCCAGTTAAGTGGCAGATCACCTATAAGGTAGGTTTGCTTACCTTTTAAAGCCCTACACGAACAGGGACCTGACTACCTTAAAGATCTCATGACTCCCTACTCCCCCAGTCGCCCTCTCTGATCCACCGACGAGGGATTGCTAAAAATTCCCAGGGTTCATCTTAAAACATCTGGAGCTTGTGCTTTTTCATTTGCAGCACCGACCCTGTGGAATTCTCTACCTCGTCGGTTAAGAGAATGCCTGACCATCAGCAGTTTAAAATCAATGCTGAAAACATTTATTTTCTTTGGCCTTCCCTAAGTATGGATTTATTTTAAATAATTGTAATATTGTGTTTTTATATGGTGTTTATATTATGTACAGCACCTTGGTTTTTGAAAGGTGCTTTAAAAATAAAGATTTGCTTGCTTGCCTTCTGGAGGCCGTGGACCCCAGGCCTCTTCTGTGCCTTCCCTCCACTTCCTTTGGTTTACAAGGTGATCATCGAGGTCAGGAGGGACAAGACTCAGGTGATCCTGGTAGCCCAGATTGGCCTCGCCAGTTCTGGTATCCAGATCTCCTCAGCCTCAGCTTCAGGCCTCCAAGGCGTGTCCTAGTACACCAAGACCTTTTACCTGTCAATTAGGGGAAGGTATTCTATCCAGACCTTCAGTCCCTGCACCTGACAGCCTGGTTCCTGAGCGGCTAGAGTTCCAGGCTCTCAGTCTCTTTGAGGATGTACTCAGTAGTGGAAGCATCCAGGAAGGAGTTAACCAGGAGGTGCTATGCCTTCAAATGGAAAAGGTTTTCCATTTGGTGTCGGGGTAGGGGCCTGGACCCTTTGTCCTGTCCAGTGGCTAGCATCCTAGACTACCTTTGGTCTCTGTCCAAAGGGGGTCTTTGGTCTACGACCATTAGGCTGCACCTGGCAGCTATCTCTGCTTACCGGGCACGGGCCGGTCAGCAGACGGTGGCACAGGAGAATGTGGTCTGGTGTTTCTTTAAAGGCTTTGACCACATATCCCCTCCAGTGCGTGAACCTCCACCTCCTTGGGATCTACTGCTGGTACTGACAAAGCTCATGGGCAAGCCATTCGAACCGATGCACAAGTGTGAGATGTCACATTTGTCATGGAAGACTGCCTTCCTGGTGGCCATGATGTTAGCTAGAAGGACTGGGAAGCTCCAGGCACTTTCGGTGGAGTCTCCTTACCTGGTCTTCCACAGGGACAAGGTTGTCCTGTGCCCCCACCCGAAGTTCCTTCTGAAGGTAATGTCGGAGTTTCACCTTAACAAGGTGTTGACTCTGCCGGTGTACTACCCCAGTTATACCTCTGAGGCCGAGTACAGGCTCCATACCTTGGACCTGAGATGAGTGCTCTCTTATTACAAGGAGCGGACGGCGGACGTTTGGAGAGAGGTTCGCCAGCTGTTTGTCACCTACGCTGAAGCAACACTTAGCAGACCTGCAGCAAAGCGGATGATTGGCAGATGGATTACATCCTGCATTGATCTCTGCTACTGGTTGGCTGGCAAGGAGCCTCTCAGAGGGATAAGAGCTCATTCTACCCGCTATACTGCTGTGTCGGTGGCTGCTTCCAGGGACAATCCCTATCCAGGAAATCTGCCAGGCTGCCACCTGCAAGACAGCAAACACCTTCATTACCCACTACCACATTGACCTAGAGTCACGCCAGGATGCTGGTTTTAGGGCCTCAGTTCTCCAGTCTCTGTTCCCCAAGTAAGTATAGAGGGGGTGTGCGCCTTGCCTCCCTCCTTCTGGAGAACTGCTTGGAGTCTGCCAAACAATGTGGATGAACAACATATCCATGATCCTAGAAAAAATGGTTACTCACCTGTAACAGTAGTTCTAGAAGTGGTATATGTTATTCATCCACACGAACCCACCCGACCTCCCCGGCTTCGGTGCACAACCTGAGCTTCCAGCGGGCAAAAATCTGGCATCATGGGGCAGAGCAGAGGGTTTTGAGCTTCCAGCGGGCAAAAATCTGGCATCATGGGGCAGAGCAGAGGGTTATACCATCCGGGTGGGTGGGAGGAGCCAGCTTCAAGACCTTCTGGCAAGATTCTTAAAGGGAAAGGACATGCCAAACATTGTGGATGAACAACATATACCAGTCCTAGAACTTCTGTTACAGGTGAGTAACCTGTTTTTTCCTTTGTCCCTGGTAGAGAGGGCATTTCAGTTTCTAAGCAATGTTCATCCAAATGGTTGGCAAATTGCATTGTGTTCTGCTGCAGTAAGTATGGCAAAGATTGGCCAGGAGCAGTTAAAGCTCATTTCTCAAGAGGCATTGCTACCTCTGTGGCTTGTTTCCGAGGGATCTCAGCCACTGACATCTGTGTGGCTACCACCTGGAGACTGTTCATATTTTCACCAAGCACTACAGTCTATACATTACCTCAAGAGCCCGTGCAGGTTTTGGCAGGGCTGTGCTGCAGGGTCACCTGACTGGTTTAAGTTTATGGTGGGCCTTCCTCCCAGACTGACTGTTTGCATCTGTAACTGCTTGGGACTCGTTCCTACAGTGTGAGCAGGGGACTGAGAAACCTCTGCAGAAAATAGAACAGTTACATAAGAACTTAACCATAACAGTTGATCTTCGAGGGGATCTCTGTCATCAGGTCTGTTTTCCCTCCCACTATCCCCCTTCTTGGGGCTCTTGTACTGGAACTGGCTGTCTGGTGTATCCAGCCCTTCACATAGGCCTGGGTACCTCTCTTTCTCTCTCTCTCTTCAGTCCCCCATGGCTTGAGCTATGCTCCCTTTGTCTCTGGGGGAAAGGACTGAGGAGAGAGCGGGGCCACTCACGCCTTTATATTTATTTATTTGTTTATTAAATGTCTCGGAATTACAACCTTTGAGCTAGTAGCTCGTGTACAAAGGTTCCACATCAGGATGACCGGTACAGTACAGGTGATAACAAAGACATGAACATGCATGAGATAGTAGTTACAGAATCACTGTACGTAATAATGGCATGGGCAGCCCAAGTTGTACTGATGAAAATCTTCCATGCAGATCCTGCCTCACTGACAGTGAAGTTCCTATGGTGTGACCTGATGACTGAGATCCCCTCTAAGATCTACTGTTACGGTAAGTTCTTGAGTAACTATTCTTTACCAGGCTATTTCCTCTGGGAGGTTGTTGCTTCTGGACATTGAATTTCAGGACTTAACCTTGTTTGTGGCAGATTAATGTTTATGCTCCACAGTTGAAATCTGTCAGAATCAATCGTTTCAACTTCTGATTTTTTTTTAAACTGTTTGTTAATTTTCAAAACATACAGCAGTTGGTTCATGATTACTGTTGAGGAGTATTATAACAGTTTGTGGGAAGGTTACTGGTCAGGAAGGGCCCCACTGGGCCGAGGTGCAAGGGATTAATTTGTGACCAGTAGATGTTCAGTTGTATACTGCAGCATTCCACATTGGCACAATCTTCCCTCGGTGGATGCAGTAAAGGGTCACCAATTTTGAGGATCCCCTTTCCCCAGTCACAGAAATCATGACTCAGTTAGACATGCTCCAGCAAAGTGAGAGGTAGGTGATCTAACGGGAGTGAAGGCCGGAGTCCGTTCTCTTCTCTTCTTTAGTGGGGCCCACATGGGATCTACCTTGTGTAGAAACATAGAATTTGACAGCAGATAAGGACCGCTTGGCCCACCCAGTCTGCCCATTTCCCTACCTACTGGATAAGCTGCAGATCCTAGTTAACCAGCAGCCTACTTCTTCCTACCCCCAACCCCCAGAACTGCCTTATGACTATCCCATGCATGCTTGAATTCCACCATTGATTTTGACTCCACAACCTCCTCTGGAAGGCCGCTCCATGCATCCACAACCTCTCTGTGAAAAATACTTCCTTAAATTACCTCTGAGGCCGCCTCTATCTTCAAATTGTGCCCTCTTGTTCTTGCTCACCTCTTTTTGAAAGATGCTACCCTCTTGGACTTTGTTGATTCCTTGAGGTACTTGAAGTTTCTATCATGTCCCCTCTCCTCCTTTCCTCGAGGCTATACATATTAAGCTCCTTAAGTCTCTTCATATGTCTTCTGGTGCAGACCCTGCACCATTTTAGTTGCCCTCCTCTGGACAGCTTCCATCCTGTCTATGTCTTTCAGAGATTGGGTCTCCAGAACTGCACACAGTACTCCAGATGGGGTCTCGCCAGCTGTCTGTACAGAGGGATAATAACTTCCTGTTTTCTACTGGTGATGCCTCTCCCTATGCATCCCAGTATCCCCCCAGCCCTCCTTGCTGCCCTCTCACATTGCTTGCCCATCTTTAGGTCATCTGATATGACTACCCCCAGGTCCCTCTCCATTTTTGTTGTTGTTAGTATCTCACCCCCCATTGTGTACTCTTCCCCTGGGTTTTTGTTTCCCAGGTGCATTACCTTGCACTTCTTAGCATTGAATCTAAGCTGCCATACATTTGACCATTCCTCTAACCTTGCCAAGTCCCTTCTCATCCTTTCCACCCCACCCTGTGCATCAACTCTGTTGCAGATCTTAGTGTCATCTGCAAAGAGACATACTTTTCCTTCCAGTCCTTCTGCAATGTCGCTTATAAAGACATTGAAGAGGACCGGTCCTAATACTGAACCCTGCGGTACCCACTAGTAACCCTCCTTTCTTCTGACTGACTCCATTTACTATTACTCTCTGTGTCCTATTCTCCAGCCAATTCTTTACCCAGGCTGTCATCTTGGGACCCACTCCCAGGCTGGCTAACTTGTATAGTAATCTTTTGTGTGGGACTGTGTCAAATGCCTTGCTAAAGTCTAGGTAGGCCATGTCCACAGCCCCTCCCTGATCTACTACTTTGGTCACCCAGTCAAAGAAATCTATCAGATTCATCTGGCATGACCTTCCCGCTGTGAATCCATGCTGCCTAGGGTCCTGTGCCCCTCTGGCCTCTAGATACTCGACAATTCTTTCCTTTAGAAGTGATTCCATCATTTTCCCTATCACTGAGGTTAAACTAACAGGTCTATAGTTTCCTGCTTCTGCCTTGCTCCCACTTTTGTGAAGGGGAATCACAGAATACTGCAGTCACTCAAATTTTTTATTTTTTTTGTTACTTATATTTTATTGTTTTTGGAAAAAAAAAACAAGATACAAATGTCTCATGCCAGATATCACATTTCATACATCATACATTCAATGCCCCAGTTAAAAAAAAAAAAATCTAAGCAATCTTGCTTTCGGAAAGAGGGATATTCCTAAAAAATGAGTCCTTAAATCAGTCCAAGGATGTGCTGCACCCCACAAGACTTTGAGTGGTCAAACAGTGAAGAAAAGATGTCCCAAACATGTGTAACCAACAACCTGTGGTGTTATGACCCTCTTCCAAACATGGTCTACTGTGATGTTAATGGCAGTCAGTAGGACAGCTTCTACAGACATCTGCTGTGAACAATAAACGAAGTTATGACTTGTGTTTAATAGTAACACTATATAAAACCCCTTACATGTTTAAATCACAGTTTGTTTATGTAACTAAACATTTTTATCCTCCAAAAAAGGCCTTAACCCAAAAAACAAAATTCAACAGTGAAACATTTACAGGAACTGCTACAACTCCTATTTTAAGTAAATTGTTCAGCCTTCCTTCAGAAACATTTCTTTATTTTGCACCCTTATACTGTGATTCAGCATTCAAGTATCTTCCTCTAAATCTGAGGATGTCTGCCGTCTGGCCTGGTCAGGTTCCATCGACAATGCCTCTACTTTTTTGCCAGCTTCAGCGGGATCAGTATATTGGTACGTGTGTCCCCCGTATTGGATTCGGAGATGTGAATGAGTGAGCCACACCAAGGCTCTGTAATTTAGCACGCACCCCATTGAATGTTTTCCTTCACACTCGCGAAGGACAGGTTGGGGAAGAGGTGCACAGTTATGCATTGAAAATTGAGCCGCGTGGCATCCCTTGTGACATGCAATATCGTGTCCCGTATAGCAGGGTTCGTAGTCACCATTAGGGCCGTCCGGGGTAGCTACTTGTTCGCTCCTGCTGATCTTGGGGAGACGCGTTAGGCCTTCGTGAGGTTTTCTGGGGAAATCGTAGACTCCCAAGTTCAAGGTTCCAATAATCCACTCCCTTAGAAAATAAAGTAAGTTGTCTCACTCTACATTTTCCGGCAGTCCAACGATGCGAACATTGGAGGCCCTTTGTGCATTCTCCATCTAAGCGGTACTTCAATTGGGCATTCTCTTGAACAAGTTTGCCCAAAAATGCCATTGCTTTTGTGGCGGTAGAGTCCGCTGTACTGGCTGACTTGATGGTAGCTGCAATTTTGGAATCCTGCTCTTCGAATTTAGTTAGGATGGACTCCACCTTGGAGTCTATGGCTTGCATAGATTTCTGTAAAGCCCGCCACGGAGGTTCTGGGTCGGGTGATTTCATAGCGGCATCCCCTTGTACAGGCTGTGTAGGTGGGATTTTTGTACTTGCTGCACCAACCTTATTAATGCGACCCATGGCTGAAGATCTTCTCCTTGTCCCTTCAGGAATCTCACTCTTCCAAAAAAAAAGGCACTGAAACAGCAATGAAATGTTGTTTCTAAGGTTTAAGTAACAGATGTACAGAGAGCTCCCACTGAAAGCACTCTGTCAGTAGGCGTGCTCAACAGCGCCCCCCCCCATCACTCAATTTTCATACATTCTAACAGTTGGCCTCCCCATTTAGCTATTGGTTGTGTGGATTCAGCCAGACAGTCTTGGGCTGTCATTCTTTTTTGTGATGGCCAGACCCAACGTCCAGAGAAGGGTGAGCCAGATGTGGGTGGAGCCCCCGCAGGGGGACACCCAGCAGGATGGGCTCAGGTTGAAAAACACATGGGGTCCCCAGATCAGTGGCTAGGGAGGTCACCACCCTGTGCCAGAAAGGTTGCACCCTGGAGCATGCCCATGCCATGTAAAGGAAGGTTCCCGCACTCAGTCTACATTCTGAACATTTACCTGAGCTAGTAGGAGCTATCCTGTTGGCTTAGGAAGTGGTAAAATAAACCCAATGCAAGCATTTGTGTTGGACCTGCCTGACATGATTATTTTTAGAGCTAGTAAAGACCAGTCTCACAGCTGCTCTCCAGTCACATTCTGAGACGGAGGGGAGACCCAGGTCCTCCACCCATCTGAGTTTAGTATTGGTCAGCAGGCCCTGCCCACTCCCCAACAAGGTGTTAAAGACCTGTTGTAGCAGTTTACTGCCCTTCTACGGAGTAGAATATATTTCCTCGTTTGGTCCAAGGTACCCATAAGACTATATTTGCAAGATCTGATCAACAGATACAGCAAAACAAATCATGCAGTCTCGGGGCAAATTCTGTCCCCAGGTCTCTGAATGACTTAGATTCCACCCAGCTGGGCAACAGTACTTGGGTAATAGGGCCTAACATTTGGTAGGCCCAGTCTCCCCACGAGGTGTCTGCAAGATCTCTTGGCAATTCTAGCTCTTCCTCCTTCCAAAAGAATGAGATGGTGATCCCTTTAATTTGGGTAAAAACCTTGAGGGGGGTCCACCATGGAAGCACCTGGAACATTTAGAGAAATTTCAGGAGCAGAAACATTTTGATGGTGTTTACCCTGCCCATCAAGGTGAGCGGGAGGCCCCTCCATCTGTCAGTCTGTTTTAACTATAGCTATCTCTAACTAGGATAGGCTCCCATGGCCTGCCCAGCATTTATAGCATTGGCAGGTGAGTCGAGAGACCTACAAGGGCAGTATCAGTGCCATGCTGTTTTTGGAAGCCATGCCAGAACTCAGTTAAGATGGAATATAACCCAGGAAAGGACTGTATCTAATTAAAGATCAGCCTTTCTTGTATTTTAGCAATTGTGCACAAAAAAAAAAAGGCTGATAGTGTTAAACTGGCTTTCTGCCCCCCTTTCTGTGCCAAAACATGTGCAGTTTTCCATATAATAGGTATGTCACCCTGGAGGACTGACTTATTGAAAAAAGCAGCTAAGGGTCTGGCAAAGACTGGAGCACTAAGTTTAAGGAGCCTGGATTGCAGGTTATCATGTCCAGCTGAGCTGCCAGCTTTTATGCAGTGTAAAAGAGCCAGTACCGCCTTCTTTGTGACCAGTCTGACGTGAAACTCAGAACGATTAAGTGGGGGACCACTGAGAATGGATGATCAGGGTGGACTTGAAGCTGTAGAAGTCTGTGAAGAACTTGTTGAAGGCTTCAGCGGCCAGGGTAGGGTCACTAAGAGTTGTGCCAGAGGCAAGGATGTTGCCTGAAGGGGGCATAGTTCTTCCTTTGAGGGGGGGCAGTTGACTTGTGACCAGAACCTCTTATGGGCATGTAGGCTGTTAGACTGATGGCTTCTAATATATTTCACTTTGACACTTTTGAGGCTGCCTTTGCAGGTATTTCCTGGGGAAAGATATTGCTGCCAGTCCTGTACCTGAGCAGAGGCTCTCTACCTACTCAAGGTTTGGTCCCTTTGTTTCATCAGCTGATGTAGGACTGGGGTAAGCCACTTAGAACAAAGTCCTTTGATGCACTTGTGGACCCAAGGGTACAGGATAGTTACCACACTCAGGAAGTTACTGACAAAAACATTTGAATGCTGCATTTACTCACGTTGCCCCATTGCACTGAGGCCAGGTCATTAAGGAAGGCATCACAATTAAGGTGGTAATAATCTCTTATCAAGATAGTCTTTTGGGGGGGGGGTCTCACATTTCCCCAAACACAATTGGTAGATGAAAGGTCAACAAGTATGACCTGATATAGGGCCATATTTTTGAAAAATTAGGGTAAGGTCCTGATGTGCTTCCAAAATTTTGGTTAGCCAAAAACAAAAGGAAGTCATCAGCAAAAAGGGATATCACACAGTGGCACCCCGCATTCCCTCTATCCTGTGGTTTGCTCTGATGGCTGTTACCAGGGGTTCCACTGTTTGTGTATGTAACAGAGGAGACCGTGGGCACCCCTGACTGATGCCCCTTGATAATGGGAAGCTTTCTCACAGGTGAACATTTGTTAGTACTTGGGCCTGTGGATTCCTGTACAGTGTTTGTAACCAAGCCATCATTTTTGGATTAAATCCAGATTTAGAGCAGCAGACATGAAGGGCCACTCAACCCGATCAGATGCCTTTTCAGCGTCTAGTGCCAAGAGACCAAGTCATGCCCCCCCCCCGTCCACTTCCACACGACTCTGAGTGCACCTTATATTGCATCTAGCTTGTCTCCCTTTCACAAAGCCTCTTTGGTCGCTGTGGACAATTTTGGGGAGAACACCCTCCACTCTAGTGGCTGTCACCTTAGCAGTGATTTTGTAGTCTGCATTAAGCAGGGAAATGGGTCGATGTGAGCTGCACAGGGTGGGTGGCCTCCCTGGTTTAGAGTACACTAAGAAGGTGGCCATGTTCTGTGACTGAGTTTGCTGGCTACTTTCCAAGGATTCCCTGATCGTTCCCTTCATACATCTCCCCAGGGGTCCCCAAAATTTTCTGTGGAACTCCCTTGGGAGTGCATCTGGCCCTGGGGCCATACCCTGTGCCAGGGAAACAGCCTGCCAAATTTCACTACTTTGGAGATCCCTGTCCATGTGGTTTCCATCTTCTTCTGACACCTCAGGGATGGTCAGTGGATCCAGAAAAGTAGCTGGATGGGGTATATAGGATGTAATTTCAGAGGTACTGAGCCACTGATAGAATTCCCTGAAGACGTGTCCTATTTTTTGTTGGTCTGCCGTGACCGAACCATCTGTCAGGGAAGTAGCTGGATGGGGTATAATTTCAGAAGTACTGAGCCACTGATAGAATTCCTCGAAGACGTGTCCTATTTTTTGTTGGTCTACCATGGCTGAACCATCTGTCAGGGATATGCCATCAATTATTTTTGTGCTTTCTTTTTTTCAGTTGCCATTTCTGCTTCCTTTTTTTCCCCCGTTGCCATGAGAGCCATCCTCCTCCACTATTTCCTTCAAATTAAGCTTTAGTGTTAGTGAGGCGTGGGTCCTGCTCCAGCTTCCCGGTGACCAGTTGGTTAAGTTTTTCCTTTTTTCTTAAGCAGGGCCTGCAGTGTAGGTTGTCTGTTTAGCTGGGCATGTTGTTTCTCCAGGGATTTGACCTCCTCCATAACAGCTGCCTCTCTCTGAGCTTCTTGCTTGTGTTTCCCCACAGCAAATGAAATGGCCACTCCCCTTACATATGCTTTTAAAACATCCCACTGGGTTCTTCCTTTGGTGTCCACTTTATTATGGGTGAGGAAGTCGGCTATTGCTTGGGACATTTGCTTGACAAATTCCTAATCTGTTAAAAGCCTGGGTCCAACTTCCACGGTCTTGTTTTTAGGTGCCTCTCTTCCCCATTCTGGTCTCGCCACGGGTGGGGCATGATCGGAAAAGGATTACCCATAAGTGAGCGAATGCCAACACTGCGAGGTCAACAACCACGCTGGAAAAACAGCGGCATGTATAATCATGCATGTAAGTCTGCCGCATAAGAGAAGTTGTGCAAGGACGGGACCTGCTGTTTGGGCGGTGGAGAAAGTCGGGAGGGGACAGATTTATTAATCTTTCTCTGGGGGGGTGCAACTCAGGAAGAGGGAGAAAGTTGGGAGTGGGGCAGATTTCCTATTACAACTCTGGAGGAGTTGATGGGGGATGATGGGCTCAACAGTTTAAGAAAAAAGTAACCTGCCAGAATCAAACCCAGGTCCGCTGGACGTAGGACGCCCAGACACAAGCAGTGACTCTAACCTCTAGGCTACGCTGCCAACACGGCTACACAGCACACACTCTGGGACTTAAGCTGGCTGGCTCGAGTGAAAACAGGTACGAGCATATGAAGAAGCCAGCAGAAGAAAGCCATTTGGTCTATTAAGTATGCTCGTATTGCAGGGACCACAGCTGAGCTACTGTCCCTGCCCTCCTCCCACTCCTCCCATCCTCCCTACCTTCCCCCTATGCCTATCCCAGCCTCTCTTAAAGCTGCCCACTGTCTTCAACGAGATGACCTCTTCCAGCAGCACATTCCAAGTGTCCACCACCCTCTCTGTGAAGAAGTGCTTCCTCACTTCCCTCCTAAACCTACCACCCTCCAGCTTAAGACTGTGCCCCCTCGTGTTATGGTTGCCGCTCAGCTTAGAGAGACTCTCCTCATCAACCTTATTTATCCCTTTCAAGTACTTGAAGGTCCCATTCATGTCCCCTCTCTCTCCTGTTTTCCAGTGAGTACATGTTAAGTGCCCTCAACCTCTCCTCGTGTGTCTTACCCGCTGTCATCTTTGTAGCTCTCCTCTGGACCTTCTCCAGCAGGTTAATGTCCTTTTTGAGGTATCAGCACCAGTACTAAACTCCATACTCTAGATGCAGCCTTACCAGTGACCTGTACAAGGGCAGCATAACCTCCTCTCTCCTACTGATCCCCCTAGCTATGCATCCCAGCATCTTGTTTGCCTTTGCTGCTGCTTTCTTGAACTGCATGGAGTGCTTCAGGTCACTAGTGATCATCACTCCCAGGTCCTTCTCCTGGCTACACGTACAGTGCTACAATATGCCCACGTTGTTGCATCCAAGCAGCTGTTTTCACTTGTGCTGTTTTTCCAGCGCATATTTCACTGCACTGATAGAGTATTCTTTGTCTGTAGGGTGAAAATGTCTCCACATTTCAGCCAGGACCCCTTCCCTTGCCATGTCTTGTAGGGTCCCTGAACTTTTGGGAGGTTTTCAGGTTTGTGGGGCTGATCGGTCTATGACCGGATCCCAGGGGGTGTTGTAGTCTCTTCCCACCATCAGGGGAGGATGTCTAGTCTGCCAGGACCAGGGCCAGTTTCTGAAAGAAGTCTGGGCTATTATAATTTGGTCCATATATTGAGGCTAGAATGTAGATGTCCACTCCTATTAATGCCTCAACTACTACAAATCTTCCTTTTGGGTCCTGGGAGAAATGTAGAATCTTTGCTCCCAGGCCTAGGTGGAACCACACTGCTACCCCTTTGGCTTTGGATGTGAAATGGGCTGCCACCAACATCCTCCCCCATGCCTTACTCAATTTACCGACTTCCTGAGTTGCCATGTGGGTCTCTTGCAAGAGCAAGATGTCAACTTTGCTCATTTTCACTTGACTACCCTTTCTTTCTTCTTCTCACTGTTTCAGTCCATTCACATTCCAGGACTGCACTGTAATGCCCTCAGCCGTTGGGTAGTAATGTTGATTTGTATTTAAGCAATAATGCATGACAGGGTTTGTGTAGTGCTGGAATACAGTCACGCCTCAGGTGGTTGAAGCATAAGACCACAGGCCGAGTGTGTTCAACACCCGAGAAGTGATGGTATTCCCAGCATTACACACACCCTGGTGTGCATTATTGCTATTATAAAATAGCTCATTTGTAAATAAAATAGGAAAAAGGAAAAAAGTTTAATTTTTTTAACTGATTTGTGTGAGTGTATGTGTACATATAGAAAACAAAGTCCACATTTTTTTCCTTTTGCCACTAGGTGGTGGTGCTGTGTGCTGTAGAGCATATCGTTTGTCTTGTGAATGCTCAACTGCAATCTTTGCCTACTCCCACGGCCTCCCCAAACTGGTGGTTCTCTTCATGCTTCTTTAATTTTTTTTTCCCTACAGTTTAAGTTTAAACTGTAGAGCAGTTTCTTTGGCATTGAGCTGTTTACTTCATGGAACCAGTGCAGCGCTGAAAACAACAAACGTTTTGCCGGTGAATACAGGAGTCTGACTGGGTGACAATACAGTTGGGAGCTGTACTGCAGCTAGGGAAAAGGGTCTGTCTAATTTTGTATTTTGCTTATATTGTCACCGAAGAGTAGAAAAATGTGAGGGGGAATGAGTGGAGGTGGAGGTTTGCAGTGAGTGGCTGTATGGCACGGCCATTACTTGTGCATGCACTGTGAGACAGCGGGGGACCGAAAAGCTGCTTTCAGTTACGACTTTCTTCTGGTTTTCTAGATACTATCTGAATTAGCTTGAAAGAACTGTGGCGCTTTAATAAATTTTGAAAGTAAGTGAATCTGGTGCCATTCTTCACTGCTGAGTAGGAACGGTGAAGGTACTTTGGTGACAGACTTGTGTGAGGCTGATCGCGATGTCAGTGCGGTTCATTGAAGCTGGTCACTTGGAGGACAAAAAGAGGCATGACAATAACATTTATGTTGTGTCTTTTACTGTTCTGTTTTTTTGGTCATGTTCTCTTGTTAATGGAGGAGTTGTTTTGCCAGGTGGTGACCTCGTTTTTTGGGGGGAGGGGGGCCTGAAGTCATTTATAGTGATAGTGACTTGTTGAGGGAACACATGATATGTGACTCTGTGATGTGGTCATGTGTGTGCCTGGACTTCATACAGTGATGTTATACTGAGATAACATCACTGTCCCAGGCACACACTGACCAATCAGAGCCAAGGAAATTTGTTTGCCATTGTGTAATTCGCATTGTATCTCCTCCCCTCCTGAGGTCCCTGCTCCCACTCCACATTTCCTGCTTCCCCCGTAACTTATAAATACCTTGCCCCGGAATGTTTTCTTTTCTCAGACGCAACAAAGTCAAAAACAAGCTGATACCCAACTCCCCCTCCCCCCCGTGCTAGAACTCACTGCCACCACCCCTCCCTCTACTGGTTCGGATCCCAACTGTGCCAGTCATCCTGGACTACCAACCCTCCCCACCTCTGAAGCCAACCTGGCTTGTTCTTCCCCCTCTATTCCTTGTCCCCAACATAGCTTTAACGAATTTAACTACTTTCTCTCTTTTTCTTTTATCTCTGAAAGCTAGTCCCTCTGTTGTCTTTGTGTTGGAAGCCAGCTTCACCCTCCACACAAAAAAGGTTAAAACGTAACATTTAGCAACAATTTTGTGCACCCGCTTAGCAGCGCACCTTTTACAGTAGTTTCTCTGTGTCCTAGCATCATGTATACAATTTGTCAAGCTGTGCCCTCCCTATGTCAGTTCAGAAGTTCACTGGACTATTAGTCTTAGGCAGAAAATGTCGCTGACACCCTTAATGTTGCTGATTACAGTGTTAGCAGCAACAGATGCTTAAAGTGTACAGTCCTGCCAAAAGCTTTCAAAGGGTTTAGCAGGAGCCTTGTCCTGTTAAATTTGCTGGAATTAATAGACTACTGCGAAGATAATGCAATTTCCCGGTTTTAAGTTCTTGATATTTATAGGAGCTGGTGAGCAGCTGAGTGGTGGTAGATCAGCTAGTTCTTTCGGTGGGGTCCATAACATCTAGTGGCTCGACTGGCCACCATCATCCCCTTTTCCCACCATGACAGGCTCACTCCCTGTAATTGCCCGCTGTATAGGCACAGGGTAAATCTGGGAACCTGGTTTAAGTAGTCACCAGTCAATGTCATTTTAATATTGAGGCTGTTGAATTTAGTAAAAAGAAACAAAATGTTACTGGTGATGTCCACACCTTCTGGCATACGGTCAGTAAGAGCATACACAGTTACCCCTGCAGGCTCTGCTTCCCTTTTCCCCCTGTTTCTCCACCTTTACTCAGTTTGAATGCAGCTCATCTATTAGCCCTCAGGCTGCCAGTCACATCCTCCTTTGGTTCAGGTGACCCTGCCCAGTGCTACATTGGCTTGGGTGAACGCATCTGCTGTTGCTGGTTTGGTGACTGGTTTCGGCTGGCACACTGGTCTAAAAGTCAGTGGTCAAGATGGGTATAAAAGAGCAAATTACCAGTTCTTAGTGTGGAGGTTCTTTTTGATGTCGTTCAATTCTTGCCTGTGCTGTGGAAGCCTTCTGCTATAGTCAGGAAAAAAGTGAACACAATTTTGCACTTTGATTACCCCTTTTTTCCTGGCTGCCTGGCGCACCTTTTCCCTGTTAGGGTTTCTCTGAAACTTAATAAGAAAACGTCTTGGGGGCTCTGTGGGGTCCGATTTCTTGCCTAGTGATTGGAAGGCCCTTTGCACCTCTAGTAGGATATTGTATGGGAGTCCCAATACTTCAGTCAGCCATTTAGTCAGGAACTAAAGGTGGTCTTTGCCCTCCACCCCTCCCCTTCCCTCTGAGCAGCCCCACAAGGCTCCCATTGTTGTACTTTTCTCGATTTTCATGGTCGTCCAGGACTTCAAGTTCTCCTATGAGTTTATGGACAGAGGATAATTCACTCGTAACTGCTGTCAGTCATTCCTCCTGGGTCCCCAGGCGTGATTAAATCTTTTCTCTGTACTTCTCGTGCACGTCAACTGAGGGCCCCAAGTGTGCTGACAGTCTGCTGGAAATGAGAAAATTAAGCAACTACGTTTTCTAGTCCCACTTTTTAAGTTCCATCTTCATTTCAAAAATGATGCTTGCTAGCTGCTGTATTTTATGCTGTTTCGGGGATGTGTCGGATGTCTGAGTTGGCCCAGCTCCTGCTCTTCCAGGCCCCCAGCTCCACAGGTCCGTCTGCTGTGGTGGCATCATTTGATGATTTAAAGCTTAGTTTTGCTAACTGTCTGCCAGTTTCAGATTGCTTGTCATCATGAAAGTAAACCTCAGTTTAAATGGTTTTGCTGAATTTTTGTTGTGGATGCCTAAGATATTTGGAGGATTCAGATGGAGTTCCCCATTTAGATGTCTGTTTGCCTCACTGGCTTGGCCATGTCTCTCCGCCCCGAGTCCTGTAATTCTATTATATAGACATGCAGCGACACAGTAAGACTGTATTGTTAGGATCGGTACACGTTGCACAGACTCCAAGCTTAAACTCCCATCTCCCTAGAAATAGGAGTGGTTTTAGAGGACTGGAGGGGTGTAGATATAGTCCCGCTTCATAATATGGTAGCAGATAGGAGGCTAGCAGCAACTGTAGGTCATTGAATCTGACATTAGTGGCGGAGTACTTAATGGAGTCACTTCTGAAGGAAAGAATTGGGGAGTATCTTGAATCCAGTGGGTCACAAGACCCAAGGCAGCATGGATTCACAGTGGGTGGTCATGTCAGACAAACCTGATCGAGTTCTTCAAGTGGAAGTCCAAGGAAATAGAGTAGGGTGAGGCAGTGGACATGGCCTGCTTCACAAGGCCTTTGAACCCGTACCACGTAGGAGGCTCATAAGAAACCTGGCAGTTTGGGGGTGGATTCTAAGGTGGAACACATGTTGAAGATCCAAGATGACGGCCATGCTGGGCTAGTCACTTTGTTCTACTCTGTTTTGTTTCGCCTTGCCCGGTTTATTTTATTCTCTCGTCTATCTTCTGCTGTGTTTGTAATTCTGTTACGGGTTTTATGTTTTATTGATATCGCTACCTGTTTTATCGTCATTGTTACCCACCTTTATTCTGCGTTAGTATACTCGGCTCGCTTATGCTTTGTTTCCTGTTTGGCCCGTTTTTGTTTTGTTCTATGGGCCGGGACCTAGTGTGCTGTCTGAACACCTGGAGATCTGTGAATAGCCGTGGTGTGCTAATGGAGAAGACCTGGTGATGTTCTGAGAAGCTTTCCGGAGTCTCTGTTTACTCGATCTTAGTGTTTGGACCGAGTTCTTGTATGCGGACCGAGTTACTGATTTATTCGTCCAGGGAGTGGACCGGTCGGTTTTATGGCTTTTTAGCCGAATTTAAGCAAGTTACTGTTGAACTGTTACCCTGTTACCCTGTATGTCGATTTGAACCAGTGGCTGTGCTTTTTGAATATCCCTGGATTTATTTATGTTTGGCCAGTGGATTGTGGGGAGCAGTGATCCGGTGGAGTCGATTTGAAGAGCCTTCAAGATAAGTTGATTTGAAGTCTTTAGTGACATTTTTGATGGACTAAACACTGTCTTTTGAGATTGACATTCCTGGGCATAATAGTTGGGCTTGCAGAGTTCCTGGGGGGGCCCCGGGTCAGTGTCACACACAGAGGTGGGGAGTGGGGTAGGCTGGAGGGCTTGTCCTCAACTCCCCTTCCTCTAGACTCCTGGGGTAGCCGGCTGGGGGGCTGACTCCTCTTGGAGTGGAAGTAGTGGGCCACTGACTTTCTGGGCTGGTTGGAACCTGTGGCCTGCTAGTGGCCTTTCTACGATTCAAATCGGAGTGGATTTTGAAGTCCTGTGTTTTTGAAGACTGACCTATTTTGTTTGCTGCTCCTATTGACATTTGGGCGGGTTATTTGATATTTGTATCCTGTTGCATATAGACAGGATTCTTCTTGTCTGCAATTATATTTTGTTTGAGGAAATAATATGAGCAGTGAGAGTGCTATATCATATCTTTTATCCCACCTGTATCCGGTATTGTGATAGAGTCCCGGAGGGTGGCTTTTAAATTATTTCCTCTGTTTATTATTTTTTATTATTATGATTTAATTATTATTATTTGTTTATTTTTGTGAGAGTGTTTAATTTGTTTTTAAGTACCAGGTAGTGAGAGGACCTGGGAATAATTTAAAATTGTTTTGGTTAATTTTTGGTTGACCCCCAGGCTGTGAGAGGACCTGTGGGTTAAATCAATTAACTAGGTTTTGTGTTAGAGAGTTGGTTTAGTTTTATTTTTATTTTAGTCGGTCTCATAATTTGTAGTTGTATAATTTTAGTTGCAGGAATTTTGCTGGTAGTTTTTATTGTATTGTTTTAAATTGAGCAGCTAGATGTGCCTGCCTGCCCCTGCTGTCTTATGCTATTCGGCCTCCGCTCTCCATGCCCTCGCCCTTCTCTTCCGCCCCCCTGCCTGCTTATATTTATTATCGTTGTCGGATGTTGGGGATTGCTCGGGGAGTTGTGGGTGGGTGGGGGGTTATGGACAGCGGGGAGACCTTCCCATAGGGGTGGTCAGGCCCAGAAGACACCCTGGGGCTTAAATGGTCGCTTGAACGCGGTGACTCTGTTCTGGTTCCCATATCCAAGGGCACCTCCAGTTTGGGAGGGCAAGTGGTTGGGACAACTCGCCAACCTCGTCCAACTCTGGCGTTGTTGTGCAATGCCAGATCTGTCTGCAACAAGACTGGTCTTATTGCAGATTTTGTTGCAGGGGCAGATCTGGCTTGCATTACCGAGACCTGGTTGGATGGGAATGCGCCCTTCTTTTAGAGGCCGCTGTTTCCACCGGGTACTCGGTTATACATCGCCCGAGATTGGATCGCTGGGGGGGGGGTGGTCTGTTTCAAGACTGAATTGGGCCTAACTGGTGTATCAGTTGAGGAGGCCAGGTCATTTGAGTGTATTGTGGTAGCTGGTGTAGGGTGCAGGATTGCCCTCATTTATCATCCACCAGGTGATGAGAAGCTTTTTTCTGCAGGAAATAGCAGATTTTGCCGCCGACATGGCCTTGGAGTCGCCCAGACTGATGGTCCTGGGCAACTTCAGTGCTTGGGTCGACGACGAATCTTCACTTTTTGGTCAGCATTTCCTCCAGGAGATGACATCTCTGGGCTTTACACAGGTTGTTTCCTCAGCTACACACAAGGGAGGTCACTCTCTTGACCTGGTCTTCCTCCTGGGGATCGAGGCTTCCGATTTGGTGGTGGAACCAGTCGGTTGGTCCGATCACTACTCAGTTGGGTTCACTTCTGAGGCCCCCCTGGGTAGGTCGGCCCCTGTGGAGTTGGTCAGATACCGCCCATTGCAGGACGTTATCCCTGAAGACCTGATGGCAGTTATTGACCTCTCATTGTTGGACGAGTTTTGCACTGATCCTGAGCAGCTGGTAGTGGCCTATAATAGGGCCATATCGGTAGCACTCGATCAGATTGCGCCAGTCTGTGTTCATCCCCTTCTGCATCGTCCCGCTGCCCCATGGTTTGATGGGGCTCTGAGAGGGTTGCGGAGGACGGGGCGTAGGTTGGAGCGTCGTTGGAGGAAGACCACCACTGATGCCGACCACCTTATTTTGCTAGACCATTATAAACTCTACCAAACAGCAGTTTCCCATAAGAGACAGAATTCCTGTCCAGGGAAATTTCTGTCGCATGGAATCGACCGGTTCAGCTCTTCAGAACTGTTGACAGACTGTGCAACCCAGCCTGTCAGCAGATCCGTCGAGTCTTTACTCAAACTGATTGTGAGGAGATTGCTGGATTCTTTGCAAATAAGGTTGAAGACATCAGGAGGGAGTGCCTCCAACCTCATTCCAAGGATGTTGCAGTTGATCGGTGTCCTGTCGCAGAGCCCGGCGGAGTTTCCTGGAGTGCTTTTGACCTGCCGGATCTCATAGACACTATGAGGATTGTCCATGAGATGCATCCCACATGGTGTAGTTTAGACCCTGGCCCTACCTCCCTGATTTTGGGTTGTAGTGAGATCATCAGCCCGGTCTTAGCTCGGATTATCTGGTGTTCTTTAGGTATGGGAGTTTTTCCTAGCTCTCTGAAGGAAGGGGTGGTGACTCCCCTTCTGAAGAAAGCTTCTTTAGACCCGGATGACCTAGCAAACTACAGGCCAATCTCTAACCTCCCTTTTGTGGGGAAGGTTATTGAGAAAGTTGTGGTGGCTCAATTGGATAACCATTTGACCATCCATAGTTTATACGAACCTCTCCAGTCTGGTTTTCGCAAGAGGCATAGTACCGAGACTGCTCTGGTTCGGGTGCTCAAGTGATGATCTGATGGCGAGAGATCGGAGACACCATTCTATCTTGGTTCTCCTTGATCTATCATCAGCTTTTGATACTGTGGATCATGGGGTTCTGCTCGAACGCCTGAGGTCCATTTGTGGGCTATCGAGTACAGTCCTCAGATGGTTTTCATCGTTCCTCGAAGGGAGAACACAGAGAGTGGTCTCGGGGTTTGTTTTCATCCGGGGCCTTCTCTCTGCCTTGCGGGGTGCCTCAGGGCTCGGTGCTTTCCCCCATGTTATTCTCAGTATATATGCTACCCCTCGGAGACATTGTAAGACGGTATGAGCTGAGGTTTCACTGCTATGCTGATGATATCCAGCTCTACCTGTCTTTTGCACCTGACCAGGTTAGTGCTATCTTGGTACTGAACAACTGCCTCGCAGACATCCAAGACAGGATGAATTCCAGCGGTTTAAAGTTGAACCCAGGAAAGACTCAGGTTATGGTTGTGGACCCGGGTCGCAGGGTAGAGGGATTGAGGACTGGTCTCCCCTCTGGATTAATCCTGGGGGGTGGACCAGATCCTCACCTCTGAACGGGTTTGTAACCTGGGAGTGGAGCTTGACGCTGGTTTGAACCTCTGTCATCAGGTGTCTGCAGTTGTCAAGCTGGCCTTTTCCCATCTTAGGAACATTGCCAGGATTAGGCATCTTGTTCCATCCAGTGACCTGCCGGTCTTGGTCCATGCCTTTGTGACATCTCGCCTTGATTACTGTAACTCCCTTTACCTAGGACTTCCTGAGGTTGCTATCCGCCGCTTGCAGCTAGTGCAGAACGCGGCAGCATGTTTGTTGACTGGGGCCTCTAGAAGTTCTCATATTACCCCTGTGCTGCGCGCTCTGCACTGGCTGCCAATACAGTGGTGGATCACCTTTAAAGTGGGTCTTTTGACCTACAAAGCCCTACACGGTCTGGGTCCTGACTACTTGAAAGAACTCCTGGTGCCCACACCCTCTGCGACAGCTCCGCTCGACTGACGAGGGGTTGCTGGAAGATTCCAGTGAATTTGAAGTCATCTGGTGCCCGCGTTTGATTTGCTGCACCTACCCTCTGGAATTCTCTGCCCCGACAGCTCCGGGAGTGTAGGACGATGGGGAGTTTTAAGCAGGCACTAAAGACCTTTTTATGGGAAAAGGCATTTCCTTCTTTGTTCTGATTTTATACTGTTGTATTGGAATATATGTTCATATTTGATTTTATTGAATGTATTGAATATGTTTTATGTTTGTTCTTGCTGTACAGAACCTTGAAATTTTGAAAGGCACTCAATTAAATAAATTTCATTATTATTATTATAAATTGGGTACAAAATTGGTTGATGAATAGGGAATGGAGGGTAGTGGTAAATGGAACTTGCACAGGGTAAGGGAAAGTGACCAATGGCATATCTAATGGCTCAGTATTGGGTCCAGTCCTCTTTAATGTCTTTATAAGCGATACTGCAGAAGAGCTGGATAAGAAGGTATGCCTCTTTGCAGATAACACCAAAATCTGCAATAGGTGGACACCCCAGATCGAGTGGAGAGAATGTGCAGAGACATGAGAACTAAAGGAGTGCTCGGGGTATAGCAGCTGGGATTCAGTGCGAGAAAGTGCAAAATTATGCACCTAGGGCACAGAAACCCAGAGGCAGTATACAATATGGGAAAAGGTATTAATGGTCACCAGACAGGAAGAACACCTGGGAATAATCATATCTGGCAGAACTCTGGGTGGCGAGGCAGTGCAGCAAGGCAGGAAGTGGGGTCAGTGGGATGCTGAGGTGCATAGGGAAGGATTCCACCAGCAGAAAGAGGGAGATGGTGTTAGCACTATATAGATTGTTTGGGAAATCCCATGTGGAGTACTGTGTCCAGTTCTGGAGACCATATCACAAGAAGGACATTGGCAGGGTGGAGGCTGTCCAGAGGAAGGCAACTGGTTTGCCTCACATCAGCTATTCTTAAATGCCAAAAAGACAATCTCCATGACCTTTGGCACTAAGCAGAGACTCTCTAGGCTCCATCCCTTACCCTCTTTCCGCACCCTTGATTGGACCATCCTTGAGGACACCCACTCTTTCAGATACCTTGGGGGTTTGGCTGGACCAATACCTCAGCTTTTCTGGCCACATTGACACCATTCTGAAAAAACTGCGCCCCAACCTTGGAGCCCTTTACAGGAACTGTAGTTGCATCCCTCCTACGACCCAGCAAGAACTTGTCCAGAAGATGATCCTCCCCATTTTTGACTACTATGATGTAGTCTATGGTGCCACTCCCATATCTTCTCTTACCAGACTGGACTGTTTTCAACTCCTTCAGTCGATTCGTTCTTGACGCCCCATCTCAAACCTATCATTATGACCTTTACTGAGCCCTGTCCCCCCCCCCCCCACACACACACACTTGCTAACAGACACCTGGCTCCTGCGCTAGCTAACTTCCAATCTTTGGCTTGGTGTACTTCCTTCCTACCTCTCATGCTCCCTCCCCCGCCTTCCTCCCACTCCTCAGATCCTCTGACACTCGCACTCTGCTAGTTCCCTGTTGTACCACCCTCATCAGCAAATCAGGCTTCTACCGTCGCTTCCCCAAAATCTGGAACTCCCTCCCACCTCAAATAAGACAGTCTTCTTCCTCCCACTCCCTTGCCTCTACCTTACATAACTTTCTCTCTGCTAGCTGCTCCTCCTACAATCCTCCTTAATTTGTTCCCCTATGAGCCTGCTCCAGCTTCACACCCACCTCTTTCCTGCAAAAACCCTCCCCCTACATCCTCCCCCAGCACCCCTTCCTTTCTACCTTACTCCCACCCCCCATTCCCTCCTCTGTACACCAGCTTACCCTCACTACCCACTCGCCGTTGCTTGGCCTAGGCCCCTGGCAGGGTTCTCTGCATCCTGGAGGGGTCTAGAACCTAGGCAAACACCTTCCTTGCCTCCTACTTCCAACCCCTTCTTTCCTGAAGGGGCTGGGTCTCGGCCCCTCTTCTCTCTCACCTCCCTCCCCTCTCTCTTGGTCCTTCTGAAGCCTACTCTTCATCGCTGTCTACTTCCCTCCTGTAGTGCTCTACTTCCGCTACCTACAACCTGCTTCCCTCCTGTCATGCTCTGCCCTCTGCCTTGTGCAGGCAGGGTCCTTACTGGAGGGGCCAGGCCCCAGCAGACCCTTCTCTTCCCCTCTCTTCCTTCCTGACATACTCCCATTGCCTACAACCTGCTTCCCTCCTGTTCATGCTTCACCTCCGCCTGGTGCAGGTAGGGTCCCCAGCATTGTAGAGGGGTCAGGCCCTGGCAGACCCTTCTCCTCCACCCCTTGACTTCCCCTCCTCCAAATCCCCCTGCTGTCTGCCTATGCCCCCACTCCCCTTCCTAGCCAGTAGTTAATGGCTAACCCCTAATCTCAAATGCACTTATAGTCAACCTTGCACTTTTGTTACACCTTGCAAATTTTGTTCTATCTGTGTCTTTCCTCGTAGTCTTGCCCTAGTTCAACCTCACTGTATTCTATCCAGACAGTTTCTAACTACAGTCGTGGCCAAAAATATTGGCGCCCTTGCAGTTTTTTCTAATAATGCACCATTGCTTCCAGAAGACTGTTGAAATTAAAAAATATTTTGGTATCCACATAAGTATTTCTTTGGTTTGCAGTGGAATAAAACACAAAAAGCAGAAAAATTTGCTAAGTCTTAGCTTATTCCACACAGAAATCCTTAAATGGCCCGGACAAAATTATTGGCACCTTTTAGAAGTAGTTAGAAATAATTAGATTTCAAGCAGGTGATTCTCCTTCACTTTGGAATTGAACTCACCTGTGGTGAGTTGTAGGTGCCTGCAATATAAAAATCACTCATTCAACCAGTTTGAATAGCGAAAAGGACTCATTCTCCTGTTTTGTGTCACTGTGTGTACCGCAGTGAGCATGGAGAAAAGAAAGACAGCCAGAGAATTGTCTGAGGAGGTCAGACAGAAGATTGTAGCCTAGCATGGACAATCTCAAGGCTACAAATCAATCTCCAGAGACCTTGATGTTCCTGTTTCCACAGTACTTAATGTTATCAGGATGTTTAAGGCCCATGGCACTGTAGCCAACCTCCCTGGACGTGGCCGCAAGAGAAAACTTGATCGAAGATTGCAGCGCAGGTTTGTTCGAATGGTGGAGAAAGCACCTCGATCAACTGCCAAACAAATTCAAGCTGACCTTCAGACACAAGGTACGACAGTTTCAACTCGCACCATCCGTTGCCAACTCAATGAAAGGGGGTTATATGGTAGGAGGCCCAGGAGGACCCCACTGCTGAGAGAGAGACATAAGAAAGCCTGACTGGAGTTTGCCAAAACACACCTGAACAAGCCAAAATCCTTCTGGGAGAATGTCCTGTGGACAGATAAGACCAAATTAGAGCTTTTTGGTAAAGCACATCATCTCTATGTTTACAGAAAACAAAATGAAACCTTCAAAGAAAAGAACACCTTCCCTACAGTCAAACATGGAGGAGGTTCAGTGATGTTTTGGGGTTGCTGTGCTGCCTCTGGCACTGGGTGCCTTGAACATGTGCATGACATCATGAAATCTGGAGATTACCAGGCCATTTTGGAGCACAGTGTTGAACCCAGTGTCAGAAAGCTGGGTCTCCGTTGAAGGTCATGGGTCTTCCAGCAGGACAGTGACCCCAAACACACTTCAAAAAGCACTCAGGAATGGTTCAAGACAAGACGCTGGACTGTTCAGAAGTGGCCAGCAATGAGTCCAGATCTAAATCCCATTGAAAACCTGTGGAGAGATCTGAAAACAGCAGTTGGGAGAAGGCACCCTTCAAATCTGGGAGAACTGGAGCAGTTTGCACAAGAAGAGTGGGCCAAACTGCCAGTAGAGAGGTGCAGGAAGCTCATCCATGGCTATAGGAAGCAGTTGATTGCAGTTATTTTGACCAAAGGCTGTGCTACCAAATATTAAGTCTAGGGTGTCAATAATTTTGTCAATGCCATTTCTTTTCATTTTCTGATTTAAAATGATATATTAAATTCTGAATCAAAAACAAAGGTTCTGTAATATTAACAGAGAAATAAAGAATTGTGGAGACCAAATACTGTACTGTTGTTAATTTCAACTTATGTTTAGAGGAAATTGTGAGTTATTTGAAAAAGTGCAAGGGCGCCAATATTTTTGGCCACGACTGTACAAAGGTAGGTCCCCCCCAAATGTTTGCCAAAGATATTTGTGCTATCGTATCTATATAGTTCAAGACTGGTGGCATTGTATCCGTCTAGTTCATACCTGTTATCATTCCTCCTTTTCAATACTTCTGTATAGTCTACTCATTTTATTGAAAGTAATCAAATTGTGTATCTATATTGTGCACCAAATCGCTGTATACTATCCTCATGTTCCTCTACCCCCCCAGGTCGCACTGGGAGACAAGCAAATTGTTGCTCAGTGTGCCTTCCTGGTGAAACATTTCAATAAATAAATAAATAAAAAATGGTGGAGGGGCTACATCAGAAGCTCTATGAGGAGAGAGAAGGGATCTCAGTATGTACACCCTGGAAGAGTGGAGAGGGCAGTGGCAGATCGGGTGAGCAAGGGGGACGGCGGCACCTCCCCCCATTGAAACTTGCTTGCCTGCTGGTGCTGCCGCAATTTACCTTGTTGAAGTTTAATATATTGATTGTAAGAAAATAAGCATTTAAAATGCTAGATTATATGTATATTTTCTGACAAAAATGTAATGAAAAAGATAGACAATATAAAGGATTAAAAAGATTTAAAAAAATGCATATCAAATATGCACAGCACCCCAGCACACCCTATTGTAAAATCCTGGATCCGACAGTGGGAGGGAGGGGGGCATGATAGAGACCTATAAATACCGCACAGAGTTGGTACAAGCCTCACAGCCCAGCCCAGCCCACACTCCACCGGCGTTTCAGAGCAGGTGGGCTGAAAAACCTCAAGCAATTTCTTGCCCAGATAAACTGGTCCCCCATTCACCATGCTCCTGACATAGATACTGCCCTTGCCTTGTTTTCCCAAACCTTTAACAAAGCCTGCGACCTCTTCGCACCCTTACGGCTGCCCGAACCAAAAAACATAATGCGCCCTGGGTTACTCCTGCCCTATTACAATTGCTCAGGCTTAGGGATAACCCATGGCACCTGGCCACAGAAACAGGCCGGATGGCTGGCTGACAGGCCTACAATGCTGCGCAGAATAAGTGCACTTGGGCCATCCGAAAAGCCAAGGCCGACCACTACCAGGCCACTCTCACCTCCTCCTGGGAGTGTGCCCGAACTTTCTGGGATAATGTCTAACAATTAAATGGGAGCACACGCTTACCCTCCCCTATCCCAGATCACTATTGACGGCACTACTGTTACGGACCCAGCTAACATTGCAAACTACCTTAACACATCCTTTACGGACCTTAGCTCTGTCCTCCCCAGTTATTTCTTTGACCCGCCACCCCTCCCTGCCTGCCCCAGTCGTCCAACGCCCTAGCTTCTACCTATGTAGGGTAACTGCCCAGGAAGCCAGACCGTACCTGGTCAGAGCATTAAAGAGCAGTAGTCCCGGAGACGACTCCCTGGACCCCAGCATTCTCCGTCTGGTACTGGATCAGGTCCTTGCCCCACTCACCAGCCTTCTCAACAAATCCCTCTGCCTGGGGCAATTCCCAACTGCGTGGAAAAACGCCGTTGTTACTCCCATTCACAAAGGTGGTGACAGGTCCTCTCTCGGGAACTACCGAACTATCTCCATCCTCCAACCCCTCTCCAAAGCCCTAGAAAAACTGGTTGCCACACAAATCACTGAATACCTGACCAAACACAACATCCTCTGCCCTGAACAGCACAGTTTCCGTGCAGGACACTGTACCGGCACTGCACTAGTTGAATTTTTAACTTTCCTACACTCCTCTCTGGACTCTGGCTCCCTAGCCGGGGCAGTGTTCATCGACCTGTCAAAGGCTTTCGACACTGTCTCCCGCCCCCTCCTGCTGGATGCCCTCTGCCATACTGGCTTCTCTACTGGGCCTCTCGTCTGGTGCGCCAGCTACCTATCTGCCCGCTCCCAACGTGTCAGAATTAATGGGACACTTTCCAAAACTTGTCCCATCTGGTCAGGGGTTCCTCAGGGCTCCATCCTGGGACCTCTACTCTTCTCACTCTACCTTAACACCCTACCCAGTGCATGCACTGGTAAAATTCTGCTGTATGCAGATGACATCGTCATCTTTGCCACCCACCGTAACCCTGTCTCCCTCCAGGACTCCCTACAACTATCCTATAATGATGTCGAAACCTGGTTTAAAGAGCACAGACTGGTCATTAATCTCAAAAAAAGACAAAAACAATGCTCTTTGCCCACTCCCAAAACAAAGCCAGCAACTTCCCACTCCATATCCTCCCCTGCTCCAAACAACCACTAGAGCAAGTCCACTCCTACAAGTACCGTGGGGTCTCCTTTGACTCAGCCCTCACCTACCACACCCACATTGATGCACTTGCTTCAGCCACTAATGTGTGGCTAGGTATCTTATACCGCTATAAAAACTGTCTCCCCCCAGCTGCCCTCCATCTAGCGGTTACATCCTCTATATTATCCCTTGTTGACTATGGCCTACCAGTATACGGTGCTGCTGACATGACCGCCCTCAATAAAGTTCGCCTCATCCTAAATAAGGCATGCAGGCTAATCACTGGGGCCCCCAGGCTCACGTATTCGTGCCAGCTGTATGACATGGTGATACTGCTGAATCTAGACAAACATCTACGATACCAAACCTGCCTAATTAAAAAAAACTCTTCTCGGGCTATCCCCACTCGGGCTGACAGCCTCCCTCCACCAAGCCCAACCCTTGGTCTGTACACGGACCTCCTGCAAGGCCACTTTTCTGGTCCCAAGATCCAGGACCTCCCATGGACAGAGGTCCTTCTGCTATAGAGCTCCATCCTGGTATAACTTGCTCCCTGCCCCCATCTCTGATGCCCCCACGATCTCCAAATTCAAAACTGCACTTCGAGGCCAACTATTTAATACGCCGAGCTGCACCTGTCTATGATTGAGGCATAGCTCTTTGTGCCCTGACAGTGCCCACTGGGCGGCATCCACACCTCAACTCTTTTAATCCTCACCCGTTGCTGTTTGAACTGCTATTAACCTGCTGCTTGCTCGTACCATTGTGCAAGAATGTGCCACTGTAACTTAACTTGCTTATCTGTTTAAATGCTGTAATCACATGTGCCTGCTAACTATGTAACCCATTTGATGTAACCAAAAGTCTGTTATGTATTTGTCCTCAATGTGACAAGGTACCTTTGGAAATGAGCCTCTGGCTCAAAGGTTGTAAACCGATGTACAAATAAATAAATAAATAAAAGGTACCAGAGGGAAGGATTTCTCAGAGAAGGAGCACGTGAACAAGGGGACATTCAGTGAAGCCTGAAGCGGGGAAAAAGGGATGTGAGGAAGTACTTCACTGAAAGAGTGGTGGATGCCTGGAACAGTTTTCCAGCAGAAGTAGTTGGGGCAAAAACAGTGGCTGGCTTAAAGCATGCATGGGATAGGCAGAAGAGAATTTTGGTTGGGAAGAGGAAGGGGGTAGGTAGCTGGAAATTGGGTAAGGTCTGACAGTACATGCAGGGACTGGGTGGGCCAAGCGGTCCTTATCTGCCAACAAATTCTTTTGTGTCAAGCCTTCATTTAAAACAAAACAACTTTTAAGTTTCTGTGACAAGAATTCAAATATTACAGCTATTAAAATATAATTTGAAGCATTATAAAATCATAAAAGATGATTTTTTTTCTCCCATTATTTGTTTATCTCCTGAGCTGCCCCCTTCTTAACAACCCCCCATCCCCATCAACCAGCTTGTCTTGAACTTACTGTCCTGCTGTCATCCTCTGCCACAGAACTTTGGGGGTGGAGTGCCTGGTCACCTGTGGGGCCTGCAAGGGGTTGATCATCCTCCTGTAGCCGGAGTGTTTTCCACCGATTTTCTCCCTGGCCCACAGGACGTGCAGTGGGCACAATGTGCAAGCTTCGCCTCTGTGTAGATGCCCCTGATGCCCTGAACATGGATTCCTTTCCCTCCAGGTGACATCACACGTCAGACAGAGACCCACAGCAACCCCCTTCTCCGAGGGAGGAGAGCAGTCCTATGGATGCTCAGTCCTCCCTCGCCGGGCCAGTCCCAAAGTGACCCATGTTGATTCTGAACCCAGGTCGCTGGCATGGCAGAAGGTGAGGCGCATGGCATCTCAGCCCTTCACACCACTATGCTGGCCCATAAAAAATCTTGGGAAATGGTTAGGAGATACTATTGGTGGTTCTGTTCAAGAATAAACACATTCTTTCCTAGTTTTTAACAAAACAAAATAGCTATTTTACATTTTAAAAATGGCATTTTTTTGTTCATTAAATTGTTTCTTAGTCTTCTAATTTTATAAGTGCAGACACACACTCCATGTCGTTGGTGATCTGGGAGTAATACACTTCCAGGTACTAATCACCCCCTACTGGGAAAAGTGGGCTAAATAGTTGTGAGTTCACTGCTTTCTGGAGAAGCTTGGAAGTAAAATTTGTGGGATTCTTTTCATTGCTCCCACACAATCACTCTGTCTTAATGCATGGAGGGGGCACCCCTCTGGCAGGCAGTACTGCAAGTAGCTACATTCCCTCTCAGACTTCCAACCTTTTCATCAGTGTGTTATTTGTGTGTGTGGAAACTACCTATAATAATCTTTAACAATTTGTCCACAGATGCATCCAGATGTTATGTTGCTAAATGTATCTTCTGTGGAGGAGACCAAAGTTTTGCAGTGTGCTTCAAATATGAGGTAAGGCTGGCAAATCAAACGCACATCCTTAAACTGTTATAATTGAGGTGCACAACAAAAGTGAATGATTTTCTGTGGAAGTATTGGTGGTGGGTGTCTTTCAAAATGTCCATGAGAGCAAAGGTGTAGCTACTGATACTCCAAGTATGCCATGGCATACCAAGTTTAGTAGCAGGGGGTAGCAAACAAGCTGGCCAGCACTGCTGTGCCCTCTCTAGACCATTGCATTAAAATTTCTTTGTTTGGCTTTACAGGCTTTTTCTTTTCCTTTCAATTTTGTTTTTATTTGGGGGGGGGGGGCAGACTTTGAAGCTGAAGGTCTCAATTAGGTCCGCCTGCATAGTGATTGGCTGCAGCATCTGGTAGAGGATGTGGCAAGTCTGAGGTTGGCAAGTTTAAATGCCCCAGCAAAGTTAGAAGCCATACTGTTAGTTCAGTTGTACTGGGAGTGAGAGAAGCAGTAGAAGAACTGAGGAGCAGCAGATGGAAGAACAGACTCAGAGCCAGCTAAAAGAATGAACACTTCATGTAGAGTGGTAAGTGGAGTGAATCTGCCTACCTGCAGGGGAGAGAGAAGAAATATCTGCCGTAGTCTTGGACTCGTGGTGCAGTTAGTGGTGTTTACCAGTGAACAGCGAGCACCACGCTAGAAGCGCAGACAGGCAGCACGTCTAGTGTGGGAATCATCTAATTGGCGCCAGGAACCTTAGACTCTAGTCTTGGGGGGGCAGGCATGAACAACAGTGGGGGAGGGGGTAGCAGTGTGGCAGGTTGGTGTACAAATCTGAAATGCCTGGCTACACCCCTTATACTTGCACTGTTGCTCATCTGTCTGCAGTCCTTCAGTGTTTGTTCGAGTGTCTAAGTGTAATGAACACTGATCAAGTTCTTCAGACCTGACACATACGCATACTTTTGGGGGAACCCTTCATAGCTAAATACAAATCTTATCAAACACTGAAGAGCATATGATTCGGGCAGTTTGCTCTACATATGTGATCCACAATATAGCTTGGCACATTTGGCCTCAACTTTGAGAAATTTTTCCTCTGTTTTAAAGGCCAGTCTACCTTTGCAAAAACTCTTGCATTTTCTGTTTTGTATTTTTTCCTTTTTTTGTGTGTGTTATTTTTACAGTTTACCTAGGATAGCCCAACTGAGATGTAACATCTAAATCACAGTGGGTTCCTGCTTTTTCCCAGTGGTTGTGCTGGGCAGAAGGGAGCAAAATCAGCAGCGCATGTTATGATGAAAATTATAGTTTTTATTTTATTTTGTCCATTTTTTGTGTCACATGAGATGTCCTTTTCTCACCTAGCACTTTTCATTTGAAATAATTAATCGCTGCTATTGCTAGCCCCAAGTTTTTTTATCTGTATTGTCAGCGGTTTCTGAACATCCGTTTTCTTGTGACTAATGTGAAGTAGCAGGCAACATGAACTGTCCTCCTGCCCATATCGCTGTCTTGGTATTGCTCCGTGTTTAAGATAGAAGTAGGCCTTGCAGCCCATCAAGACCGTCTCCCAATCCAGTTAGGAGTATCATTCCCTAAATATTAATGTACCTATCTAATTCAATTTTAAACTTATCAAATGATGTGATGTCAACCAAGTAATGTGGAAATGTATTCTACATCTTTGGGACCTGAACTGTTTAATAAAAAAAAAAAAAACATTTGTTGGTATACGCTCTTGGTAATTTTAATTGTTTAGTGTGGGACCTAAGATTTGCTGTTCTGTCTTTAGTGATTGTCACATTGATGTGTAAGATCTGAGCTACTCAGGATTTTAAACAGTAATACAGTATTACCCCTCATTTCTTCTTTCTTCCAAACTGAACAAATTAAGTTCTCGACATCTGAGTGTATGACTTATCCTTTAGTATTTGAATTAACCTTTCTCTGAACACTCTTTAATAGATTGATATCTCTTCTAAGGTACAGGAACCCAAAATCCAGATGTGGTCTCACTTACGATCTGTACTGTGAGATTAAGCATTGCTCATTTCTGGATGCAAAGGCTTGGTTTTGATCTAACCTTTTTTTTTTTTTTAATAACACCTTTTATTTAAAGATTTTCCAGTTGATATACACAGGGTACAGTACAAATGTGGACAACTTGCAAGTGATATAACATATAACAATCAGGCTATTTGCCATCTTGCTTCATATAGTTCATCATGCATATAGTTCAAGGGTTAGTAGAGAAAGGTCTAACCATGTATCTTAACCTCGGGGGGGCTGAATATAATGGGCGTATATAAAAACAATCAAAGGGGAGGGATTAAGATATATCAGGTGTGTAGTTCATGTCTTATTGGGTACGCTGCCCTAACTTATTAATTTAGGAAATAAAATCTGGACGGAGGGGGGCCAGGTATAGCACCCATCATCTCCAGTGGATTTCAAATTGCTCTTGTGTTTTATTTAGAACTGCTGACAGTCTCTCCATTCTGTGTATCTCTATTGATATATCTTGCCATTGAACAATGGAAAGGGGTTCTTTCATCAGCCATTTTTTCGTTATGGCCTTTTTGGCCCCCAGGATCATGATTGATATCAGTTTGATCGAGTTAGGATCTTTGAATTCAGCTGGCTATTGGAATAGAAAAAAGAGGTGGGGGTAAGCTCTAGTTCAGGAGAGAAAAGTAATGATAGGTGCTTAAGGAAAGGGTGGAGTGTAGGGCAACTCCAGAACACTTGCCCATGGGTGGACGGAGAGACCCCACACTCCCTCCAACACTGTGCCAACCCCCCTCTGGAGTATTTAGCAGTCACTGTTGGGGTTCTAGGCAAGGCAAAATTTATTTAAAAACACGCCCAATCCCGGAGGCTCTGGGTGCCTCACAGAAATACAAACACATCTTTCAAAAATATCAAAACATAAAAATAATTATTAATTAAAAAAGAATTCATATAAACATTAAAACTAATATCAGATTCTCAGCATCTATACATAAATCAGTACTCATAGATTAATATTGATCTAAAAATGCCTGGGCAAATAAGAGAGCCTTGAGGCTAGTCTTAAAAACCTCCAAAGTTGGGGCCCTCTTAACCCCAGAGGGGTGCGAATTCCACAGGGCAGGAGTAGCGACGCTGAAAGCCCTGTCACAAGCCGATTTTAATCTTGACCTGGGAATTGCTAAGGGACCTCCACAGGAGGAGCGGAGGGACGAGTCGAGACAGCAGGTACAAGAAGGTCTAACAGGTAACCAGGGCCCTGGCCATGTAGGGTCTTACAGGTGAGAAGCCCCACCTTAAAGAGGATCCTCCACCTGACCGGCAGCCAGTGCAGATCACGCAACACAGGTGTAATATGACAAAACTTTAATTGCCCAGTAAGCAATCAAGCGGCTGCATTTTGCACTAGCTGCAGTCTTTGGAGAGGTCCTCCCGTGACCCTGAGGTAGAGCGCATTACAGTAGTCAAGCCTCGATGTGACTAAGGCATACACCAAAGTGGGGAGGTCCAGAGGTGGAACAAGGGACTTTATCCTGGCGACATTTCTAAGATGGAAAAAAACAGGAGCAGACAACGGAGGAAATCTGTGCCTCCATAGTCAAATTCCTATCCAAAATGACGCCAAGATTTCGCACCTTAGAGGAGGCCTTCAATGAAACAGAACCCAGAACAAGTCCAGTCTCTTGAGTCAGAGGCCAACCTATCACGCACTCTGTTCGACTCCACCACCAATACCTCCATCTTGTCGGGGTTCAGTCGCAACCAGCTAGATGCCATCCAGTCGTTGATCTCAGCAAAGCAGCTGTTTAGAACATCCACTGTGTTAGATGTTCTTGGGGCAAAGAATAAGTGCAGCTGGGTATCATTGGCATAACAATGAAAACCCAAGCTATACTTCCTAATGATACCTCCCAGGGGCAGTATATATACTGCGAACAGCATTTTTTGCCAAAACCGATCCCTGAGGTACTCCGCAAGAAAGGTGGCTAGGGATGGAGGAGAAATTCCCTATCACAACCCGTTGCCTCCTATTGGTTAGAAATGACTCAAACCAGCAGATGACAGTGCTGGTGAGTCCACAGAGTTCCCTGAGATGGTTAAGCAACACACAGTGGTCCGCAGTATCAAATGCTGAGTAGAGATCAAGGAGAATAAGAACTGTCCTATCTCCTCGATCTCTTGCCCTGAGGAGATCATTCTGCACTCAAACAAGCGCAGTTTCAGTGCTATACCTTGCCCGAAACCCTGACTGGAACAGTTCATACAGCTCATGAGTCACGAGGTGCTCCTCCAACTGAGGTGCCACTACCTTCTCCACAACCTTCGCCAAAAAGGGAGATTGGAGATAGGTCGGTAATTTGCCCTGACCTCCGGGACCAAAGATGGTTTCTTTAAGAGTGGTCTCACCAGTGTCTCCTTCAAGGCGTCAGGGAAGACCCTCTCAGATAAGGAACACCGGACAATCAGAGCAAACACCGGGCCAATGGTGTCGATGCATCTCATCAAAAAACGCATCGGCACCGGATCCAGTTCACAAAAAGTGTGCTTCAGATTGGTTGCCACCTCGATGACCTCATTTGCCTCCACTGGTCTAAACTCCCCCCAACCAGACGGAGTGCACTTAGAACACGTCTGGTGACCACTGCCAGCTATAGCATTGCTGACTGGAGAACCCCCCCCGCCGGATACCGGACACACTGTCTGAGAAAAACCGAGCAAACTCCTCGCATTCAGCATTTGAAAAAACCTTCGGCTGCAGACAGGCAGGATGAAGTAGCCTGTCCACAGTCCGAAAAAGTATAGCTGGTCAGTTCTTCCGGCAGCAATCTCCCTGGACAGGAACACTGCCTTCTTATGGTTGATTGCCCCCTGGTATGCATTATAATGCACACACAGGGCCAGTTTCTCCTCCTCCAGGCTGGACTTTCTCCAGCAGCGCTCCAACCTCCGACCCTTTCTCTTCAACTCCCTGAGGTCCCCATCAAACCATGGGGACGTCAGGTAGGAGGATTTGGGTCGTACACTGACAGGTGCGAGGGAGTCAATGGCTTCGGATAACACACTATTATAAGAGTCCACCACGACACAAATGCCTCCGACGCATGCGTTACCCACATCAGATAGATTTGCTGCTGCCAAAAACCCCTCCGGGGTCAGTCCCCACAAAAGGCGACAGCTCATCATCTCTGTAGGGGAGGGCATCCGATGGGAGCCTGAACATGAACTGCACCGTGCAATGATCGGACCAAACTTACCCAATCAGTCCTGAGATAATTTATCTCAAGCCCCAGCGAGAACACCAGGTCCAATGTGTGGCAGCCCAGGTGTGTCGCAACTGAAACAGCTTGTAACAGACCCAAAGATGACATAGTTTAAAGGAGGTTATGACCAAGCCGAGAAAATTCATCGGCCCAAACATTGAAATCCCTCAGAACAATACATCTGGGGACTTCCAGTGTTTGCCAGTGACAGATTCGGCAACCTCCTGTAGGAAGTTCCCTGCTGCCCCAGGGGGGTGATAAACAAGGAAAATCCTGCAACCAGGGCCCCCACGGACAGCCACACAATCAAAAGAACCCAGAGTTGTCACTGGGTGCACGGTGAAGCCCAAGTTGGATCTAAAACAGATGGCTATACCACTACCCCTACGTTCCTCTCTAGGGCAATGCACCACGGTATATCCAGGGGGAACGGCAGCCTCAAAAACAGGACCCGCATCATCTCCAACCTAGGTCTCTGTGATGCAAGCCAGATTGACGGAGGAAATCAAATCTGCAAAAATTGCAGTCTTGTTCCTTTTCGATCTGGCGTTGCATAGCACTACTCTCAGGGGATTCGTGGGTAAGGCAGCCCCTTGGTTACCTTACCACTCTGTCTGGTGGAATCCCTGGGGACAGGCACCAAACACGTTTGGCCTCTCTTGCATCAGTCGCAATCCAGGGCGCCTTCTAGTCCTAACTGTCTCAATCCTACCACCCTCTGCTGCACACAGGGCTCGTCTCCACCCAAGATCACCCCGGCCTCTCCAAATCCCCACCTCCCTGCAGCATCTAATCGTAGTATCCGATACCAAGAGACTGGTGAAGGGCCGTAAATCACTTAAGAGGGAAGGCCCGTACACTAGCTTACCCCCCCCCAAACCTCTACACATAACTAATTCCAGAAGAAACTACTGCTAGAACCCACTAACTACACTAATATACTCCTACATTTAGCATACAAATGACCAATTTATAATTTATTTCTCTATATAATATGTATTACAGTTTACTACGAGCAAACCAGCTATAAACTAAACACAGCAGTTTTTAAATACCCCCTTCCCCTAGGCCCTTTGAGATACAGATTCGTACTAGTACTTTAAGCAGGTAAACCCCACAATCACCCATCCCCCAATAAATTTAAGATATAAGTGACTCAGTCTCAAAGTCCAGGGCAGCAGTTTAATCGGATTGAAGATGTCATAAAATAAATAATAAAAATTCCTTAGACTGTAACTTAAGTCCAAAAATATTAAATAAATCAAAGAAAAATAACAAGACTCTTATCTTCAGCCCCCTGAGGCCCTCTCACAGCTTAAGGAGGCCAAACGAAGCACAGGTACTCTCACTACCTGAGCCAAAGTGGAGTCAAAGTTTCAGATAAATTCTTCCCAGGTACTCTCACTACCTGAACCAAAATAATGACAGTGTCTCAAGTGATTTTCAGCCCTCAGGCCCTCTCACTGCATGGAGGAGTCTGACAAAAAATGCAGGCACTCTCGCTGCCATCAAAATACAAAGCAGCAAAACAGATAATAAAATTAAAGTCTGACCATGGTAGATACAGTAAATTTGAAGTGTAGATCCTCCTGTCACAGTCCATATAGTGCAGGAAGTGCAGGAACGTGGCTCAAAAAAAAACCCGTACAGGAGGACTGCAACTGAAATTACCCACAGCCGCCACACAGATCCCCGCCGGCGCCAACCCACCAGTTGGCCCCCCGGAGACCCTAAGGGGACAGTCTGCCTGGTTAGCTGGCTACTGGGCTAAAACCGAAGCCCAGTCCCCTGAGCAGCCATGAGCCTCAGCCACTAGACACCATACCTCTCAACCTTTTGTCCCCCCAACGTGGAACACTGCCTGTCAAAATGTGGAACAAATGGGCAAAATGTGGAACACTTAATCAAATCTTTACCTAAGAAGCTCAAAACACTGTTAAAATGTTGCATTTATGTTCAGAAAGCCTGTTATTGAATAATATATTTTTTTGCATCATTTACTATGGATTTTTGCTTTAAAATGTTGACTTTGAATGTGGAACAAGTCCTCACAATGTGGAACAGGGAGCTTTTGTGAATTAAAATGAGGAACGTTCCTCGTAATGTGGTACAGTTGAGAGGTATGCTAGACACCCCCACAGGATCGGGAACCACCCAGTAAGTTACACAGATCAATCCAACTTCCTAGCCCAAATGCTATCACAGGACCTTTAACCAGCAACTTAATCCACAGCTAAACCAAAAAGCCTGACGATCTTCCTTTCACTGTGCCGGTCACAGCTGATTCAGGTTCCATCAGCAGTCTTCTGCTCACCTCAAAATTTCCCCTCGAGCTCTCAGACCAATTCCCAGTCAAACCAGTCAGCCCAGCCAGAACAAACAGCAAAACAGCAATGAATAACCTCCAGATAAATGTTGTAAGGATTCCAGTGTCGCCATAGAGGTTTGCAGATCTCTCGCGGCTTTCGGCGGCAGCACATGCCCCATAGCGTAGCAACTCTGAATCACCAACTAACAGACCTTTGGTTTGATGCAGAATCTAAAAAATTGGATCATATTTTTCCATGCAAATTCTCTCCATGTGATAATGGAGATCCCTTCAAATCAAATCAAATCAAAAATCTTTATTTTTTCAGGCGAGCATCATTGAGCATAGCTCATTTACAAGATGGACCTGATTGGTCATAACAATATAAAGGTACAATTTTACACAAATACAAGATACAGATTGAATATAAAAAAACAAAAACATTATAAATGAACAGATGCAAGAATATTCACATATATACAAAGCATTGAGCCAATGAAACTGGGTTATAATAAAAAAGGGAAAAAAAAATAAAACAGTACTGAAAGATTTAAGCGAGGGTGATGGGATTTTGGGAAAAAGGTCTGGTAAGAGATAAGTGGGTGAAAGCTAGAAAACAAATTAAGGGGGAAGTGCAAAAAAAAGGGGGTATGATATATACCCTTATATATATTGTTAAGGTGTTTTTCCCATATCTCAGTTGAGATGGGCTGGTTAAGATCTGAGGCGCAGGTTTGTCTGATATGGTCTATAGAGTCCCCTTCTAGTGTGCTGATGGCCTCATAAAGCTAGGTGATCATATGTGCCAAGGGAGCTCTACCCTGTAATGCTAATTTCATGATCACTGTCAGTATGGGGGGGATGTCTCATACCACAGATCCCTTGATAGGGATTTAATGAAATCCCTCGCCTGAAAATATCTGAATCTATCTCTATGGGTATCCCGTATCGTGTAACCAAGTCAGTACAGCTTATGATTGTCCCTCTTTCTATGAACTGATGTACCATATGGAGGCCTTGTTTTTCCCAGTGTTGGAACCCCAAGTCCATTTGTGCTGGTTTAAAATCTGCCTGCTAGAGAAGGGAGTAAAGTAGGGATCTCCATTGATTCAAGTTTCTAGATTGCATTACCTTTTGCCAGGTCTGCAGTGTAGTATTTGTGTAGAAATTGTCACTCTTCCTGAGGTCCCCCCAGATGGACCAGACAAAAGGATTAGATGCAGCTGTGCCAGGTCTTCCACCTGCATTTCCAAGTCTTTCCATATAGGGTGGAGCCAGTGTAGTATGGATCTTAACTGAGCTGCTTGGTGGTAGTATTCTAAGTTTGGGAGAGAGAGTCCACCCCTGCGGCGGGGAAGTTGTGAAATGGATAGTCGTATCCTTGGCCTCTGAGCTCCCCAAATATACCAGGAGATCTTCCTGTTGAGGGATGTGTTGAATTCCTTGGGGACTGGGATAGGAATTTTTTGGGCTAAGTATAAAAATCTTGGAAGTAGGACCATACATACTGAATCTATCCGCTGTATAAGGGGGAGGGATATTACTCTCCACCTCTCCATTTCGGCTGTCAACTTATTAAGCAGGGGGGAGTAATTCAAAGTGAACAGGTTCTCATGCGAGGAGCCAATGTGAAAACTCCCAGATATTTTATACTGGGGGGAGTCCCATTTAAAGGGGAATGGATGTTTAGTGTGGGCTGAGGGGATATAATTTATCTGAAGGGCCTCTGTTTTAGTTAGATTTAATGTGTACCCTGCCAAATCACTAAACTCCTTCAATGCCCTCCATAGGGGCATTAACAAGTTCTCTGGATCAGCTAGGTATATTAGCAGGTCATCAGCATATAAAGCTAATTTATGGGGTGGGTCCCCTTGTATGTTGATCCCCTCAATCTTATTCTCAAGGTAAAGGGCAAACAGCAGGGGTGACGGTGGGCACCCCTGTCTTGTGCCTCTCCCCAATGAGATTGGGGGTGGCACTGCTTCATTAATCTTAACATAAGCCTGAGGCTGGGAATAAATTGCCCTCATAGCCTTGACAAAATCATCTGGGAAACCCATCCTTCCCAATTTATGAAACAGGAAGGGCCACGCCACCCTGTCGAAGGCCTTCTCCACGTCCAAACGAAGGAGCAGAAAAGGAGCCCTCGACAGGGCAGCCAGGTGGAGAATATGTAGAGTTCTTTTAACATTGTCTTATGTTTGTCGGCCTGGTACAAAGCCTGTTTGGTCTGCATGTATTAACCCTGGTAGAAGCCCTTTCAGCCAATACAGACATAAACAGCTTGTAGTCGACATTTAGTACTGAGATAAGTTGGTATGAGGTACAATTTGTCTGGTCTTTCTCTGGTTTAAGTATGCTCGTTATTGAAGCATTGTTCCATGTAAGGGGTAATGCTCCTCCTGTCTGGACCTCCCTGCAGACCTTCAACATAACCGGCAAGAGTGGGCCTTGGAAGGTTTTAAAAAAATTCTCCAGTATACATTCCCATCTTGATGCCCGGGAGTGCCCCAGCCAATTCGAGACCTGATATAGGCTGGATCAGGGCTTGTTGCTGTTCTGGTGTTAATGAGGGTAGCTTTAATCTACTGCGGAAATCTACTACTTTTCCTACCTCTGCTTCTTTTTATGTTGTGTATAGCTGCCTGTAGAAGGATAGGAATGCCTGTGTAATCCTGAGAGGGATTGTGGTTAATTTACCTGAGTCCAGTTCTCTGATTTGGGTAATAGTTGATTGGGATGTTCTCTGTCTGAGTCGGTGGGCTAGCAGTCTGGTGGCTCTTGGGCCTCCTTCGTGATATTTGAGTTTTAATGTTTATAAGGTCTGTTCCATTTTAATCTCTAGGAGCCTTTGTAATTGTTCTCTAGTGGCTTGGAGCAGGGGAAGAGCTCCCTGATCTTCAGCCGCATGCTGTGCCTCTAAGTCTTTTAATTGCCTTTGCAATAAATCCTGTCTGGCTGATTGTTGTTTCTTCTGTAAGGAGGCATACTGTATTATTTCGCCTCAGAGGACAACTTTGATTGTGTCCCATAGGGTTGAATTTGTTATGTAAGGGTCCGTATTTTCTTGGATTATTTGTGGGATGCGATCCTGCACCAACTCCTGAAATTCAACAGATCGTTATTAAAACTCCATAGGGTTTACCTTCTTTCTGAGGGCTAGTGCAATCTCAGATTTAATTGTGAGTGGTCCAAGAGAGGGGAAGGAACCATGGAGCAGTTCTTGACTCTGTAATAATGCTCGTCAGAAATATGGAAGTAATCTATCCATGTATATATTTTGTGCGGGGGGGGGTAATGAGAGTATTCTCTTTGGTGTTGATGCTGAGCCCTCCACACATCCAGCCACTGCATTTCTTTAGTGTAGGTCAGCACATTTTTTTGTGTGGTGCTTCTTCTGGGGATTTGGGTATTGGTGGTGTCTAACCATTCATTTATCTGATTATGATTCCCTCCCAACACTAGTACTCCCTCCTGGAGTTCTGTGATTTTCTGCAGTAGTAGGTGAACCTCATCGGCCTTTGTTCCAGGTGGGATATACAAAGAAGCCAGTGTGATATATTGTCCCTCTAAGATACCCACCGCTATTGCTAAACGGCCCTGAGGGTCCGCGTATGAGTTACTGAGGCAGAAAGGAGTGGTCATGGGGATCAGAACCTCTAAGCTAGGCATGTACTGCCCTCGTTGATGTTACACTGATGAGTTGTGATCCCAGTTGTAATGATTCTCTGCGCTTCTCATCTTTGCCTCATTCCCCAGTCAGAGTCCCCCACCCTCCCTCCATGGTGCTCCTACCTTATACGTAGGCTTATGTACCCGGTAAGCCTTAGGCAGGGCCGGAACATCCAGATTATTACTGCCGTTATTGAAAATCACTCAGAACATGGAGGCAGTCTCTACTTATTCAGCCCTGTAGAATCAGTTCACAAGTCATTCCATGTGGCTCTGCGATTAATCTAGGCTACATCTCCGTCCCCCAGCTACAGGTAAGAGCCCAAAGTTCACCTATAACTCTCTTTGATCATCAAAGCATTAGGGGGAAGTGAATATTCCAACAAATCTATATCTCCCTGAAATGCTATGCGGTATCCAAGACAAGTGCTATGAGGGTGCATAGTTGATTTGCCAGCCGGTGAAAAGGCTCTGAAAGTTGAAAGTGGGCGTCTTGTAGGTTAGAGGGCTTCAGGTGTAGCTTGCCATCGAGAGTAGTTAGATGTCTTTCTGGGGTCTTTACAGCTCGTGGAAGGGAGAAGGTGGTGCCCCCTCTCGCATCTGTATCAGGAAGGCTAGATCCGAAGAGAGAAAGAAGAAACTCTTAGGGCCCCGACCATGCAGTTCCCTTCGCGCAGAACAAACATTCCACGCTAGCAGGAAAGGGGACCGCCGGCAGAGTTGGGTGCAACTAGAAAAGGCAAAAAGGTGGTACTCATCTCAGGTTGTGCTTGCTGCCTTCTCAGTCGAAGCAGAAACGATCTGACTCTCCGTGCCCCCAAGTAGGGCTTTCACTTCTTGCAGTGTTCTCGGGGCTGATTGCTGGGCCTAGTTTCTGTGCCTCCTGCATATGTCAAGCGACCATTGTGAACGTGGGGGATGGGGTCATTGTTCTTCCAGTTGGTCCGGTTGTATACTCCAGCCCTTGGATGAAAGTTCCTTCCGGGCCTGTTCCGGAGATTCATAAACCGTAGTCCCAGAGTCCCAGAATATTCGGAGCTTGTCTGGAAATGGAGTTTGGAATCTGATGCCTTTATCTTTGAGCAGTCAGAGAACCGGTGAGTAAGCAGTGTGCCTCTTTGCAATCTCGATCGGATAATCATGATCGAAATAAAGGCATGTCACATTATATTTGACTACTTTTTTCATCCATGCTGTTTTCAGGAGGTAATCTTTGTCCTGGTAGTTAGATAGCTTCATGACCACCGATCTCGGACGGGCAGCCGGGTCGACTGGTTTGGATACTAAACTAAGATCTGTGTGCCCACTCAGTTTTAAATGTGAAGGTCACTGGTAGGTTTAAAATATCTCGGAGAAGGTCTTCCATAAATGTTTCCATTTTTTTGGTTTCAGCACCCTCCGGCAAGCCGTAGATGCGGAGATTGTCCGTCTGAGAGTAGGCCTCTAGATCAAGCAGTTTTTCTTGTAGGGTGGCCAGGTGGTTGATTAGGTAGTCTAGAACTGTCTGCATTCAGAGGCTTTGGTCCTTAGTATCTCATATGCGTTGTTCTGCCACATCTAGTTGGCCTTCAACAACTTGAATTTTCCCTTGCAGGGCTTGAAATTCTTGTTTATTTTTGTCTCTGAAGGCCTTGATTTCCGACATTAATGATTCAAAATGCAGCCTTGTAAGGCGCTCTGTCTCCTGGTCGGTGTCGGCCTCTGCAGTTGCAGTGCTGGCTGGCAAGGAGCTCCAGCTGGAGAATTCCTGGTCTGTAAATCCCCCACCATCAGGTCTTTTTTTGGAGTTTTTAGAGTGGGATCTGTTTGCCTTTGATCCCCTGGACATCTTCAGTGCTGTTAGAGGTGTTATATATTGGATTGCGCTGCTCCAGGAGATATTATTTAAGTGGTTTTGTACGGAGCTCAGGAGGAGGCAGCCATGCAAGTCGGTGATGGCACTGGAAGTCCTTGATCGAACCTTTTAACTTACTGGCAGCCTGGGTGACATTCCTACAGTGATTTAGGGAAGTAAAGGTATCATTTATTATAATCTCTGCGTCACGTTCTTCTGTACTGCTTTCAAAAGAGTATTGTTTAGAGTATATAATTTCATTGGATTGTTTCTTCCTAGGTGAAGTGTAGTGCATTTTTCAGCGTTAAACTGCATCCTATTGTCTCAGGCCCATGATTCAGTGTGCTTCAAGTTTTTAACTAGAGATTGATATTTGTAGTCTGCATCCACTTCGCCACAGATCTTGGTGTCATTCCCAAATTTAAGTGTGTTATTTTCTAAATTGTATTGCATGTCACCTATGTGTAATCCATACAAAGTTTAGCCCAAAACAGATCCCAGGGGCACACTGCTGCTGACTAATTTCTCTTCAGAGAGGTGTCCGCTACCTGCTGACTTCTTTCAAGTCAGCCATGCCTCTACCCATTTTATCAAATTTAAGTTCAATTCCATGTTTTTTAACTTCTCCACCAAGTTAAAGTGTGGCATGGTGTCAAAAGCCTTCCTAAAGTCCAGGAATATTCCATCCACTGAAATGCCATTGTCCATGTTGTACTAACTTTATTATAGAAAGATACCTGGTTAGTGGGTACATGACATTCCTGGGGTAAAACCATGTTGGGTAGGGTCATGTTTACCTCTAGTGATGACCTCACTATCGAATCATGTTTTTAATAGTTCTTTCATTATTTTACATCCTACTGATGCCAGACTTTTGGGCCTATAATTACCTACAGTACAAAAGTGTAAGAGGAGGACACACCGCAAGCTCTTTAATGAACGTCAGATCTTCCTGGACATAAAGTCTCCACCACTCATTCACACTAATGGGACCTACGCCGGAGGCGCTAGGACCCTTTTTTGCAGGAGGACCGGCGCCAGAGATGGAGCCGCGAGGAGCGGGCACTGCGAGCCTCAGCTCATGCGGCAGTGACTATCTCGGTGTTGACCCTCCAACTGCCTCAGTTCCTTTTTTCCTGCCGTCAAGTGCGCTTCAGTGACGATGTCGCTCGCCCGCCAGGAGTCAGACTTCAAACTAGCAGCATAGTTTTCAGTTTATTTTGTAGTATTTTTCAAATAAAGTACCACTTTCTATAATTTATTCTTATTACAGAAAGAAGTCTCAGCCTACATTGATGGAGTCAACCATGAGCGGGTCTGGTGACAGTAGGGAGACTTCGTATGAAAGCTGTTCAGTCAGCTGGGCTGAGTCCAGTACACCGCCTTCTCTGGAGGGGGGGTCTGACAACGGACGGTCAGTGCCGAGGGAGGACCCCCAGAAGCATAAAAAGAAACCGGTGCATTCTTGGCACCATTCGACCTCGAGCTCTTCTTCAGCCCATAGGTCAAGAAGAAGGCATCACTCGAGGTCGCCTTCTGATATGTCTGCGTGTTGACGGTTGGTCATTGGGGCCAGTTGCTGGTCTCCTCATTCGGAGTCACCGGTTTCTGTTTCTGGTCACCAACCTCTTCGACATCGGAGCCCTTCCCCGCCTTCTGGTAGGGCTTCCGATGAGCAGTTTCATCAGTGGGCCGCTCTTATGGAGCAGTGGGCTTGGAGGTTGGTCCAGCTGCCTGGCCCGGTCACTCCGGGGCCTTCGGGTTCTTCAGGAGATTGGACAGGGTGATTGGGACTTCCTGGTCGCGCGGCGCCCTCTCCGGTGCCATCGACTCCATGCTCAGGTGTTTTCCCCCTCACATGGCTGCGGTGCAGGGGGTCACACCGATGCCTTTATCTCCTGTTATTCTTTCTTCTTTACCCTCAAATCCAAATGTTCAGGGCCCTGGGGTGGTACCGGCACTGTTGCCATTGATGGGTCGTTCAGCACCGATTTGGCGTCCAGCGTGCCCTGTCGACACGCTAGTCTCTGGCGCTGTGGCCTTTCGGCACCATTTGAGTGTCTCGGCGCCGTGTGGCCGTTCGGCGCCGTCTTCGACGCCGTGTTCTTCGGCTCCATCTGCTTTGTCTGCGCCGTCCAGCTTTTCGGCATCATGTTCTTCAGCGCCAAGGTCGGGCTTTTCTTCTGGCAATCTTCAGGGCTTCTCCTCTCCAAATTCTTTTCCTTCCTCTGTTCCTACTCATTTTCATTCCTTTCCTATCCATACAGTCCCTCCTGGACTGTCAGGAGATGATATTGAGCCTGACCTAGAACTTAGACTGGGTGATGATGTGGAAGGAGCAGGACCTAATCCTGTTACAGAGCCTGTGGTCGAGGACCTGTCTTTTAAGTCTCTTTTGAGAAATTTGAATTCCACTCTTTCTCTCCAGACTATGGACATCGATCCTGGGAAGCTTTTAAGACTCCAATACCTTCATGTTCCGGACATCCCTATGGATTTAACTCCCCCAGTACAATCTTCCTTTGAGACATTGTCTCAAATGGTATGGAATAATCCTGCTCTCATTCCTTCTGTGGCTAAGTCCATAGATAGGAAGTATGCTGCTCCCAAGGATCGACCTATTTTGTCTTCCCAAGCCTCTGCGGATCCTGTCATAGTCTTGGCAGAGAATGATAAGGCCGTCCTTCCACAGACTACTACAGCTCGACCTATAAACAAAGAATCTCATAAGATAGATACTTTAGGTAAGAGAGTCTTTGCTGGATCCACCCTGGGTATGTGTATCGCCAGCTACCAGGGCTATTTCTCTCAATATGAGTATATCCTTTGACATTCGCTCAAACAAATGGTTGAAGCACTACTGGACTTGGAGGCTAATTCAGAGCTTCTTCAAGCCATAACCAGGGGTATCAAGTCCAATAACCAGCAGGTTAAAGCAGCTATGGATGCCTTCGATACTGCCTTTTGATCGGCGGCGGCGGGCATTTGTACCCGCCGCCATTCCTGGCTATGCACTTCAGGTTTCACGAATGATGCCCAGCAACAGGTCATGGCGTTACCATTCGATGGTGTGTATCTCTTCGACCCTCAAGTAGAACAGGCTGTAGAAGCCACACAAAAGACTAGGTCAGCCTTTAAATTGGCTCGACCTCCCCCCACCCCCTCTCGAGCGGGAGTTATCAAACGCCAGTTTCATAACCGTCAGTCCTTTCGAGGCAAAGGCAGGGGAAGTTTTAATAAAAACCAAGCCCCCCAGCCTCAAAAGAAAACGTAACAGAATGCACAAGGATCCAAAGCGCCCAGTGCCACCTTCTGAGTTGTTGGCCCAAGTCCCACCTCAGCTGCCAAAGGGGCTCTTCCTCAGCGGTGGGAGGTCGTCTGACTCAATTCTACAATCAGTGGAAGTCCATAACATCAGACAAATGGGTCCTCTGGATAATCCGCGAGGGGTATTCCCTCAATCTTTTAGAGACCCCTCCGGATCATCCCCCCAAACGACAGCCCAGGCTGTCAGTACTTCAGTCAGAACTTCTCGCCTCCAAGATACAAGGCCTTCTGAACAACAGGGCAGTGGAAGTAGTTCCGCTGGATCAACGGAACACAGGGTTCTACTCCCATTACTTTCTGGTTCCTAAGAAAACCGGGGGCATGCGCCCCATTCTGGACCTCAGAAAATTAAACAAATTTCTTCCCAAGGAGAAATTCAAAATGATATTGCCAGGAACACTGTTACCTTTGCTTCATCAACATGACTGGTTAGCCTCCCTGGACATGCAGGATGCTTACCAACATATCCCTATTCACCCAAGACATCACAAATATATAAGGTTCGTGGCTTTGGGCCAGCATTATCAGTTCAGAGTCCTGCCCTTTAGGCTGTCCTCGGCGCCGTAAGTTTTTACAAAGTGCAATACTCAGTAGCGCACCTCAGAAAATTTGGGATACAAGTGTTTCCATACCTGGATGACTGGCTTCTTGCAAGCTGTTCCAGGCAAGGAACTCTAGATGCTGTAGCCATGGCCTTGGACTTCCTCACATCCATGGGAGTCCTGCTAAATCTCAAGGAATTACAGTTGCAGCCCTCCCAGAGGTTCCTTTTCATAGGAAATCTTCTGGACACTTCCTGCGCGAAAGCTTTTCTACCAGAGGACAGAAGAAGCGATATCCTGCAGATGGCCCGATACATCAGAGAGAACAGCTCGGTTCGAGCTATCTCGATGCAGCAGATGCTAGGTCTCATGGCATCCTTGGTGTTCACTGTACCCATAGCACGCCTGCACGTGAGAACCTCTCAATGGATGCTCAGTACTCAGTGGTCCCCTACCACTCACCTTCAGCCCATTCTCATCAAGGTGACACAACCTCTGAAGAAGTCACTCACCTGGTGGTCGTAAGAGGACAATCTTATAGAAGGGTATCCCTTTGCCCCCCTGGATCATCAGATTTCCATTACCACAGACATGTCCCTGATGGGGTGGGGAGCTCACTGTCAGACTCTCCACACTCAAGGTACATGGACACAGGAAGAGTCCCAGCTTCACATAAATGTCTTAGAAATGAGGGCTGTTCTTTATGCAGTCCGGGCTTTGAAGGGCATTCTCTGTCACAAGAACATTCTCCTTCAAATGGACAACAAAGCAGTGATGTATTACATCAACAAGCAGGGCGGTGCTCACTCTTACCCCTTATGCAGGGAAGCGATGAGAGTGTGGGAATGGTGCTTGGAGCACAAGGCCCTAATTCAAGCGGTCTACCTACCGGGAGTGCAGAACGAACTGGTAGACCGTCTCAGCAGAACAGAAACAGATCCTCACGAATGGTCTCTTGACTCAACCGTAGTTCAGTCACTATTTGCAGAGTGGGGAACTCCAGACCTGGATCTTTTTGCATCCCCACTCAACACAAAACTGCCCCTCTCCTGCTCCAGAAATCCAGGGCCTGGCATTTTCTGTCAGGATACATTCAGGCTGCAGTGTACAAAACGCTTTCTATACGCCTTTCCGCCTCTTCCTCTAATTCAGCGGGTACTTCTCAAGTTTGAGTCCCAGTGGGACAAAATGATCCTCATTGCTCCCTTCTGGCCTCAGCAAATATGGTTTCCGTTACTCAACAATATGTCGGAAACCCCTCCGAAAACGCTACCCTTCAGACGAACCTTCTGGCTCGGGCCTGTGGTCCATCCCAATCTGAGATCGCTTCACCTTCGGCTGCTGAAGAGATAGAAGTGACCAGGTTCAATGTCTCTCACAGAGTTTCAGATATTCTTCTGGCTGCACGCAAGCCAGCCACTAGGAAAACTTACACAGCTAAATGGAAGCGTTTTTCACTCTGGTGTGCAAAATCCTCTTTGAATCCCTTTTCCTGCCCACCAGATAAAGTTCTAGAGTACCTTTTAGACCTGTCAAATTCAGGTCTGCAGTACTCTACGGTCAAGGTTCACCTTTGTGCCATTTCAGCTTATCATGAGCCATTACTTTCCTTGTCACTAGCTCAGTTACCTGTGGTTGAGGTTTCTTAAGGGTATTCTGCATACCAGACCTCCTATCAGATGTCCAGTCGCAGTCTGGGACATTAATCTTGTGCTAGACATGCTTACTCGAAAGCCTTTCGAGCCTCTAGCTACCTGTGAGTTGAAATTTCTCTCTTGGAAAACGGCCTTCCTGGTGGCCATTAAATCGGCCCGCAGGTTCTCTGAGATGCATGCCTTGGTCACAGACCCTCTGTATACTGTGTTTCATAAAGACAAAGTAGTTCTTAGGACCCATCCTAAGTTTCTCCCTGAGGTTGTTTCAGAATTCCATCTAAACCAACCTTTGGTCCTTCCTACTTACTTTGCGAACTTCCAAAATGAAGGGGAGCGTTCTCTTCATTCTTTGGACATCAAAAGAGCTTTGCGTTTCTATTTAGATGGAACAAAAGAATTCCGCAAAGCTTAACAACTGTTTGTTTCCTTCAGCGAGACCCGGCTGGGTCAACCTGTCGCTATCAGATGCATTTCAGCATGGCTGGGGGCATGCATTCGCCACTGTTATTCCATGGCGCAGGTTAAGCTGTATGCTCACTCTGCTAGAGCGGTTGCGACATTCCTGGTGGAAATCCGCAATGTGCCCATTGCAGATATTTGCAATGCAGCTACCTGGAGCTCAGTGCATACTTTCATCAAACGCTATGCCCTGGATGTACATGCCAGACGACATATTTTGTTTGGCAGAACCATCCTTAATGGATTTCTGTCCTAAATTTCTGAGCTCTTGGTCTCTCCTGCCGCCCTCTCGGGGGATTATTAGCTCGGTACTCTCCCATTAGTCTGAATGAGGGATGGAGACTTTATGTCCAGGAAGATATGGAAGTACGTACCTACCGTAATTGCTTGTCTTCTTGGATGATCTCCACCACTCATTCTGCACCCATCCACCACCCCGAGCTCACCTCTGTTGTTGGTCTTCACTCCCTCAATCTTTAGGCTGTGACGACTTCTTACGTGACCCTTCTTATACAGGTCTTCCGGACTATCTTATGTCTGGCTTTTTGGGTAGGCTATCCTTCTAGGTTAATTACGCTGCACCTCCTCGGGGTAGCGTTGTGAAAAAAATTACAGTTAGTAAATTATCAATTACAGATACTTAGAAAGGAGACTAACGGGGACGAGGCTGATGGCGGAAGAATTTAATGATTATAACAATCACAGCGAGAGATTACAAGTGGTACATTCTTCATTCTTCAAAATAACAGTGTGTGTGCTGGCTTGCTTATATAGTGGAGGACAGCATCATCATTTCCTATGGTTTTCTACGATGGGTTCAAACAAGTACAAACATCAACTTACAAGGCAAGACTCCTATGGTATATGTATGAGCTCATTCTTGGTCAGCACAAGTATAGATAGTGTACATTCTATTATTATATATGGCTAGTAGCAGTTGTCACTACCAGTTACCAAGGTCTAGGAGGTAAAGATAGGTTTGGACTTAGGAATGTGCATACAAGCATTTTGGCCTGTCCTGATAAGAATAAACACTAGAGATCGTCAGCAGGGTAATTTGAACTCTATCCTGTGTTTCTGCTTTGCAATCACATAAGACACCTGTTTGCTATTACTCACATGGTCAGCATTGCAACTTGTGGCTTAGTTTGTCTTGTGGCTTCACAAGTTTTATATGATCCAGCTTCATAGGTCAATATTTGTTACACGGATACATTATGTTTTAGACCAAAATGAGGTTCACCTGAAATATAGGGACACACTTCTTTATCCCTTGTTACAAGCCCCCCTTGACCCTATATTTTTTAATTATTATTTGTGCAACAATGCAGCTCCTCGGAGCATGTACATCTCATTACGTACTTTACGAATAGTAAGTCTTAAGCGACACAGGCCTATAATTACCAAGAACTCTAAGACCACTTGCAACACAAGTAAAACTTTAAAAGACAGGACTCCTAAGGGTCCCTCTGCATAGCTATAAATCAAGTGCTCATTATCACTCTCACTGAGCAATTCATTTACAACTACTTGTGCCTTACGAGCAGTATTTTGGATTTGTATCAAATGAGTATCTTTCCAATTTAAAAGTGACTGTACAACTACTGTTAACATTTATATTCCAGCCAGAGAAATCTAGATTTATATGCACTCTACTGTACTTTACATTATTTACAAGCATTTGATCAATAGGTGTTGATGTAAGTCCACTCTCTGGCCCTGTTGTCACATTTGGGCATTCGGTTGGTGTTACAGTTAAGTATATGGCATCTGAGACTGCAAAATGTAATGAATTGTTTACACCAGCATAGTTACAAACACTATTATCACCCCAAAGACAGTAGGACAGAGTTAACACATAAACACCATTGTCCTTTGGAGTGGCTCTGTTTATAACAAGAGACACATTTTTCTGTTCCCAGTCCATGTAGCTTTGCGATGATCCAGTCTTGAGCTCTGATGCACAGCTGGACCAGCTGTTAAAAATGTCCACACACCAATTTGTAGATATAAAAGTACGGTTATTTTTAGTCCTGGTGGCTTTCCATGCTCGTGTCGTGTAGGTGTTTTATCAACAGGATCCCAGTTCCAACCGATTAACAAAGTAATGGACTGTTCATATTCGCACGTGACAATAGTCTGTTCCACATTAATGTATAGAAAGTCTTATGGCTGCTACCAAGCCGATGATAATGATGCCTTGTGTCTTCATGGCTATAAACATCAAGTGTAGTATTTTAATTTTCAACCAGCTTTGTTTGACACTTTTTTACACTGATCAACATGTACCCAGAATTTTTGTTTCCTTTCTCCAGCCCCTTTCTTGCCACTTACTTTAACCACATATACCGTACTCTCATCTAACCGTTTGCACACTTGGTACGGTCCTAACCAATTAGCATCCTTCCAAGGATTTTTCTGTTCCCAATTTCACACCATCACCACATCTCCCTCCTCTATAGGTAGCCCCCATCCTGCTACTGACTGTATTCCCTTTTAATCTATGTTTTAGCCATTTGGAGTCTAACATTAGTAGATACTGCTCTTGTTGATGTCGGGTTGCAGCTGACATGGCTCCCCCAGCTGCGGTCATTCCTCGTGTGCTTACAGGTGCCATTTGAATGGTTACTGTCCCACTCCTTTTTCCAGTAAGGAGCTCATCTAACTCCTCTTGTTTCCCCTGTAACTCCTGGATCTTACTTGCGGCATCCTGGAGCTCAGTGTACAGGCGCCTAGTCTCACTAGCATGCTCTTGTGACTGTTGGTCTAACTTAATCTGTAAGAGGGCATTCTTTCTGTCTAACAGACATAAATCCCCCTTGTGCTTTTATTAGCTGTTCCTTAAAATTAATACACTGCTGCTCTAACTCTTGGTGTTGATCTGTTGGGACGCTATCTTTATACTTTGATGTTAATTCTTCTAGTTGTTGTTGCAACTTAGCATTTTGATCCCTTTCATCCCTCAACTGAGCTACTTCTTTATTTCGGCAACACACAATAGTCTGATTATACTGCCACAGCCCTTGCAATGCGTTTGCAAAGATTTCCTTTTCATTTTTTACTCCCTCATTACGAAGGGACACTTGCAGAGTAAAATACACTTGTGCCTGTTGATCGTCAGGCACTGGTTATAATGTCTTCCCCCTTTAGGTGTTTTCAAAACGACCTATTATTGTTTCCATACTCATTTTTCTTATCTTTTTCTTGCCTGCCTAGCCTTTACAGCCGGGTGCACCCGTGCACTGGTGCCCTGGTCTGTCTAGCTATATCTTATGGCTCCCTTGTGAGGTCCGGCTTGCAAGTCCCAGCACCTTCACTTACCTACTCTGCCCCATGAGTTCCTACAGAGTTAAGCATTACTTTATATTTAAAACAATTTGAGAAGCATACAAAGCATACATCACCTGATTGTCAAGTGGCTGTGACTGTCTGTGTGTACCTTCTTCTCTCGCTTAAAGCCAGCAGCACCACGTCTCCGGGCGTCGTCACCTTCTTATTGGGGCCCGCAGACTAACCGACCAGTAGTTAGGTGGCCTCCTCACATGCAGCACCAGCGATCTGGGTCTTTAAGGCACCAATTGTAGCGTTGTGAAAAAAATTACAGTTAGTAAATTATCAATTACAGATACTTAGAAAGGAGACGAACGGGGACGAGGCTGATGGCGGAAGAATTTAATGATTATAACAATAATCACAGCGAGAGATTACAAGTGGTACATTCTTCATTCTTTAAAATAAGTGTATGCTGGCTTGCTTATATAGTGGAAGACAGCATCATCATTTCCTATGGTTTTCTATGATTGGTTCAAACAAGTACAAACATCAACTTACAAGGCAACACTCCTATGGTATATGTATGAGCTCATCCTTGGTCAGCACAAGTATAGATAGTGTACATTCTATTATTATATATGGCTAGTAACAGTTGTCACTACCAGTTACCAAGGTCTAGGAGGAAAAATAGGTTTGGACTTAGGAATGTGCATACAAGCATTTTGGCCTGTCCTGATAAGAATAAACACTAGAGATAGTCAGAAGGGTAATTTGAACTCTATCCTGTGTTTCTGCTTTGCAATCACATAAGACACCTGTTTGCTATTACTCACATGGTCAGCACAAATATCAAAAGGCACTTTAATATTGCAACTTGTGGCTTAGTTTGTCTTGTGGCTTCAAAAGTTTTATATGATCCAGCTTCATAGGTCAATGTTTGTTACACAGATACATTATGTTTTAGACCAAAATGAGGTTAGCCTGAAATATAGGGACACACTTCTTTATCCCTTGTTACAGGGGGGAAGGTACTGAGGCGGTTGGAGGGTCGACGCCAAGATAGTCATTGCCGCATGAGCTGAGGCTCATGGCACTGCTTCTAGCGGCTCCATCTCTGGCGTCGGCCCTCCTGCAAAAAGTTTGCTCCCACTGGGTCCTAGCACAGGTCCCATTAGTGTGAATGAGTGGTGGAGACTCCATCCAAGAAGATCAAGAATTACGGTAGATACGTCATTTCCATATGTATTCTGTCGGGGCCTGGGGGCGTTTTGGATTTTATAATGTTTAGGGCTGACAAAACTTCCTCTTCAGAGAAACTATGTAATTCAGTAGGGGACGGCTCACCTATTGCCTTGCCGTGGTTCTTCTCACTAAAGACTGTACAAAAATAATTATGTTTAGGGCTGATAAAACTTCTGTGCGGAGAAGCTATGTAATTCAATAGGGGACCGCTTGCCTATTACCTTGCCGTGGTTCTCGTCACCAAAGACTATACAAAACTAATTATTTAATGTATTAGCAGTGTTGGTGGGATCTTGTAGGGTTTTATTGTTTTCAACCAAAGGTCCCACAGATCTATCCCCACTCTTGTTGCTATTAAAATATGGGGAAAAAAACAACTTCTGATTATCTTTGGTATGTGCAATCTTAAATTTTAGTTTGTTTTTCTCTTTCCTTATCAATCGTATAGTTTCTTTCTGCTCTACCCTATACTTAAATTTTGTTGAATCAGATGGTTTCTTCTTAAAATTTTCAAAGGCACATTCCTTTTGTTTGTTTTTTTTCTTTTTCCTAATTTTGTTAGTTAACCACATAGGGACACTGAGGCTGAAATCCTGGGGATGGCAGGGGTCAAAGCTGGCACCGCACCACTAGCCACATGCTTGGTAGATTGTGTATCAGGCTAGTAAAATGTTACTTTAACTAGCCCTTCTGGCCTATATTGGAGGTGGTAGTATTTCATTAAGCACACAATTTGGGCCTGTAGAAAAGTCTTCTCTTGTATTTTACTCTAAAGCAGATTCAGAATAAGGGAAAAAGAGCATCATTCAAGACTGGAGAAAAAGTGCAGTTTAAAATAGAATAATAAGGTATAGATGCAACATTTTCGAGTGCCTGCTCCATTGCATTGAGTGGTGGGGGAGTGCTGAGGCAAGTCGGCAGCCCAGGTTAGCACCCCATGCCCAGGATACTAGGGGCAGAGGCCAGCGGTAAGGGTGCAGAGCATCCTTGCGGATGTTATCCTCCTGGGTTGGGTACATAGAAACAAAAACAATGACGCCACGAAAAGACCATTGATCCATCCAGTCTGCCCATAATACGTTATTGTACTGCAAGACCTATTGTCTATACAGGGCTTTTTGTCCACACTACTTTCAGCACTGTATCACTCATTGATTGACCCCCAGTGAGACTTAGTGGAGACACTGTGCAACATGACAAAACACAAACCATGCACACTAGCATGGCAGAAACATAAAAACCAAGCACTTGGGGTAAGGTAGACACTTTTAGAAATACTGTATGATCTTACTTCGAGAGGGTTCCTACAGTAGGTCATAACATGTAGGACTAGTGCCACCTGATGTCAGGATCCAACAACAGACTTTTCTCAGCAATGCCCGACGGGGGACTTACCACCCAACGTCACGTGACGACGTCAGCATGACCGTATATAGTGGGCGGTCCCCATACTCACCCTCCAGTTTTTTCCCACCGTCGCCTTGTGCAGCTTCCTTCGGTAGTCTCACTATAGCAATCACCATTCTTGTCTCGCTTTTCGATAAAAATGTTGTTCTTTCAAAAAATTCTCTCACTTCTATGTCATCTGCAACGCCAAAAAAGAAGTGCGAATCTTGTGGCACCCAGATTCCACATAAGGATGGTCACCGACGGTGCGTCATCTGTCTATGCCCAGACCATCCTGTGGCCTCTTGCCCAGATTGCCAACTGTTCAACCAGGCCAACCGTAAACAGAGGCAGCAGGCTCTGGAGGCCCACCTTCTAAAATCTTGTTTAGTCTCCTTGGAGAAACCGAAATAATTTGGGATTCCACTTCTCCTTCTTCCGCTTCCCTATCAAACCACAAGAAGAAGGAAAAATACAGGGAGAAAGAACATCTGCCTGAGGGTTCCAGGACTGAGACTTCTACGCCGGCTTCCAGCAAGGCCTCTGCCCCGCCGCCTGCTGTGAAGGTCGTCCAGGCCGTGCTTGGGGACTCCAAGGAGACCACTCTGCTCCCGGTTCTAGCAGCAAGTAAGTTGACCCCCGGCTCCTCGGGGAGCCGCTCTGCTCTTGCCGCTAAGCCACTCCCCAGCTCCTCTGGGGACCGCACAGTGGCCGATAAGTCGGTTCCCCACTCCTCTGGGTCCCGCATGGCCGGAACCACTAAGTTGGGAGGGGGGTCCTCCCCTGGCTCCAGCGTCCGATAAGTCAGTTCCTGCTGGGGATTGCACGGACAAGGCTCTCCCATCGGGACTCGTGTCAGCCAACCCAACGCCCGGACAATCCCGGGAAAGACTGCCCCTCTTCCCCCCACTCCCCTGCCGGTAGCGCCTGCTTCAAGGTAACAGCACTGGTCCCCTGGATGTAGAGCACACTCCAGGGTCGTACCCATGTTCCCCCTTGGGGTCTTGGAATGGAGGCTCCTCTCTCTCCGTCGGAGGTTCATCGGGAGGAACCCTCGCTTCCTGTTGGAGGGAGACCCTTTCCGGACGGTCGATGTTCCAGCGCCGGATCCTACTCCCTCGTTGGACTCAGTTTGTTATTCCATTACCAGTCCCTCCAACGACAGTCTCCTTGCCGGGACCCGGTCATCTGCCTCCGCTGCAGGACCTTTCGACAGACCTGGGTCCATCGTCGGACATCCTGTGACGGGTCACGCCGCCAGCCAGTCAGACTCCAGATCCTTCCCTGGCACCAGATCCGCCACTCCTGTCGACAGTTATCCCAATGTCGGCCATCCCATTGCCAGTCCAGACGCTCATATACACGATGCCTGGCCCAATGTTGGTTCCTCCGATGTCAGCTCCTCTGACAGGTTTTTTTTCGAGACCCCACTGTTTCCCTCAATACCCCTCCGGTTATCCTCTGGACCATACCCCGGCTGGTCCTTTGCCTGACTGGCACAGTATGGGACATTACTTCCTGGATTACAGTCCCTTCCTGGGCTATACTCCTCAGGGGTACCACTATCCTCCTTCCCGTACCTATCCACCTCTTCCTCCCCGGCTCCACAACCAGATGTCAGAGATGTAATCCAGTCCTGGTGGAAGGAGGCGTGGGCCGAGTTGGTGACGGACCTGGAGAGTAGGCTCCCCCAACCCCATTCCTCTCTTAGGTCATCTTGCCCCATGGACTCGCAATCTGACACGGTCCACGTCCGGAGAACCAGTCTCACGGAAATTATTCTTCTAGATTTCGAGGCAGGAGACGATCTGGACTCTGGGGCAGACTCGTTGGAGTCATCTACCCATGAACCCCCGGGCCCAGGAAAGGTTTCTCCCAAATCTCCACCAGAGGATCCTTCCTTCATGGACCTGTTGAGGTCTATCCAAAAATACTATAAATGGGAGTCGAAGGAACAGGACCCAATGCGGCAAAGATTCGCTGAACATTTAAACCTGGAGTCCTTGTCACCCATCCCAGTTCCTCCCTGGATCGGACCTCACCACGACCATCTGGCAACTGCTACACTCCATCCCGGCTGTTCCCAAAAGAGCAGACAGAACCTACCAGGCGCCTAAGGAGGTCCCTTTTTTGGCAGCACCTCCTAAGGTGGACTCTGTTGTCATCTCGGCTGCTCAGCATTGTGCCCTTATACCCAAGTATATGAGCACTTCTCTTCCTGACAGAGTCCAAGCAGTTTGACCAGTTCGGAAAAAAGATTTTCTCCTTGGCTACATGTGCATTAAGGTCCTTGAACTATGTAGCTCATATGGTGTCCCACCAGAAGGCCACTTTAGCCAGGCTAGAGGACTGAATCCAGTGGATGCCAGATTCAGAACTCGAGGAACTCGCTCAGGCTATTCACCTGTTCAAGACCTCTTGTAGGCATGCTCTTCGGGCCACCTACGATTCCATCGACTCAGTGGCCGGAACCTCTGTGACCGCTGTCTCCCCTTTGACGGCACGCCTGGCTCTGCATTTCGGGCCTCGCTAACAAGGTCCAGTTGGCCATTCAAGATGCCCCCTTCCAAGGCTCAGTACTTTTTGGAGGGGACACTAAAGATATTATCACAGACCTCCAAGAACGTAGCCAAGCTCTTAGGTCTGGGAGGTCCATGTACCGATTGGGCAACCAACCTCGTCAGCCCTTTCAGAAGCAGACCTAGAGGCAGTGCAAATGTTCCCAATTTCAGCAGGGAAAACGCAAGGCCATGGGGACGGTCTCCACACCCCCGCCTCCAAAACCCAGCATCGATATAGGGGGTCCTTCCCCAGCCTGCCCCACCACCTCCTGACTCCTTTGCCCCACCCCCTCCTTAGCCAGTGGATGTGGAGCTGGTGGAGGGGGAGGTTTGCCTGTCACGTGCAGGAGTTGCGAGGCATCACCTCTAACAAATGGGTCCTGCAGTTAGTGTCAGAAGAACATACCTTGGAGTTTCTGGAGCCTCCTCCACAGTCTCTTCTTCAAAGGTCAGCCTACTCTCAAAACCAGGCAATTCTTATAAGGGAGGAAGTTCAGACTCTCCTGCTCAAAGAAGCAGTAGAGCTGGTCCCTCTTCGGCACAGAGGGCAGGGATTTTATTCCCACTTTTTCCTGGTTCCAAAAAAGACAGGCGACCTAAGACCCATCCTCTACCTCAGCAGGCTCAGCCTGTTCGAGTACAAGAAATTCAAGATGTTATCCCTCCAGAGCCTCCTACCTATGTTGCAGGAGAATCACTGATTGTGCGCTCTGGATATGCAGGATGCTTACCTGCACATCCCGATCTTTCCAGGTCACCGCCGCTTTCTGCGGTTTACTTTTCAGGGGGAGCATTTTCAGTTCAAGGCTCTTCCCTTTGGCATTTACTTGGCACCCAGGGTCTTCACCAAGTGCCTAGCGGTAGTGGCTGTGGCCCTGAGGAGGCAGGGCTTAGCAGTTTTTCCTTATCTGGATGATTGGCTGATCTCGACCCCATCCAGGAAGTCTCTTTTGGAGGCCCTTTCTTTCACCCTGGATCTTTTCTCCAGACTAGGGATCACTGTCAGTATCCCCAAGTCTTCTTTGATTCCCTCTCAGCAACTCCAATTTATTGGGCTAATTCTGGATACGATCCAGGGCAGAGCCTTCCTCCCTCCAGAACAGAGGGATACTCTGATTGGACAGACCACCCTGGTGGCCTCCTCCAGAATTTGCCAGCCAGAGAAGTCCTTTGTCTTCTCGGCCTGATGGCGGCCTCTATCTCCATGGCTCCCCTGGTGAGGCTCCATATGAGAATCCCCCAGTGGTCCTTGAGAGTTCAGTGGGATCAGCTCCAAGACCACCTGGTCCTCATCTCCTCTGTGCTTCAGAGGGACTTTCTGTGATGGAGAGATACTGTGAATCTGTCCACAGGCCTACCTTTTCGAGGCTCAGCTCCCCAAGGATTCCTCACCATGGATGCCTCCAACCTAGGCTGGGGGGCTCATTTGGGGAAGCACCAGACTCAGGGTCTCTGGTCCCGGTCGGAGATGTCTTTGCACATCAATATTTTGGAGATGTGAGCAGTCCTGTACACTCTGCAAGTGTTTCAAACCATTCTTCCCGAGGGACTGTTGCTTATTCTGACAGACAAAACTTCAGTGGTCTGGTATCTCAGTAAGCAAGGAGGCACTCGATCTTACCCTCTTTGCAGGGAAGCGATGAGAGTGTGAAGCTTGGCAGTCCAGCATGAGCTGACTCTCTTACCAGTGCATGTTCCAGGTGTAGACAACGTCCTGGCAGACAATTTAAGCAGATCCTTCACCCTTGCGCACAAATGGGAACTAGATCTGGAAGTAGCGGAATCACTATTCCGGAGATGGGGGGGGGGGGGGTGACAGGAACTCTACCTATTCGCCTCCCCATCCAACGCAAAGCTTCCAAGGTTTTGCTCACTCACTCCAGGGCATGATGCTTTCTGGCACGATGCATTGTCTCTCTCCTGGACAGGGCGATTCTTATATGCATTCCCTCCATTTCCCTTTCTTTAGAGGGTGCTCATCAAGCTACAGGCAGAGTGAGCACGGATTATTCTCATTGCTCCTCTTTGGCCCAGACAGATTTGGTTCCCCCTTCTTCAATTGTCCGGGGAACCCCCCAATTTCACTTACATTGAAGCACAGACTGTTAACCCAGAAAAAGGGTCGGCTTGTGCATCTGGGGCTCAGGACCCTGCATCTTCATGCCTGACTCCTGCAGACATTGTGATTTCTCGCTTTGGGGTCTCTTCAGAGAGTTGCCCAGGTTATCTTGGAGGCCAGAAGACCTTCCACGAGATCCACTTATGCCGTGAAGTGGAAACGTTTCTCCATTTGGGCAGCCTCCAAGGGTTGGGACCCCTTTACTTGTTCGGCCCTGTAGATAATGGAATACCTGCTTCATCTTTCAGATTCAGGGCTCTCTTCTTCCTCCTCAAGGTTCATTTGTCTGCTATTTCAGCTTACCATGTGCTGGTGGATGGTAAACTCGTGGCGCAGTTGGAAATCTCTAAAATCTTTCTAAAAGGGATTCTCCAACTGAAACCCCCCATCTGCAGCCCTACTCCATCTAGGGACTTCAATTTTATGTTGGAGAAGCTCACTCTCCCCCGTTTGAACCAGCGATGAGCTGTGACATGCACTACCTTTCCTGGAAGGCGCTGTTTCTGGTTGCCTTTACTTCTGCTCGTAGTATTTCTGAGCTTCAGGCTCTTGTTTGTAAGGAGCCATACCTTTTTCACAAGGACTGGGCAATCCTTAGAACTCATCCTCGGTTTCTTCCCAAGATGGTATCGGAGCTCACTCTGAACCAGTCAGTCGAGCTCCCTGTCTACTTTCCAGCCCCAGCAAATAGAGGTGAGGCTGTATTGCATATGTTGGACGTACACCAGATCCCTCGGTGCTACACTTTCCGAACCTGAGACTTGCGTAAGGATGACCAGCTCTTTGTATCTTTTGCTCTCAAAACTTTGGGGAAAGCCGTTTCTAAGCAGTGCCTTTCTAAGTGGCTAGCCAACTACATTTGATTCTGTTAGAAGTACAAAAAACCCTTGCCGGGGTCTGTCAAGGCTCTTTCCGCTAGGGGCGTGGCTGCTTCTGCAGCCTTTCTCCTAACATTTCTGCAATGGAGATATATGTGTCAGCAACCTGGATTTCCCTCCATACCTTTACCAAGCATTACAATCTGGACATTGCTTCTAGGCGAATGGCTGGGTTTGGCCTAACTATTCTGCAGGGCCTTTTGTCCTAGGCTGGTTCCACTCTGGCCATTGTTTTGTTCCTCCTCCTATGTTTCTCTCAGTCTCTCTTCGGAGGGACTGCTTGGGATTCCGTCCTACGTTTTGACCTTCTGCAGGAACCCTCTCGAAGTAAGATAGTACAGTTATGTAAGAACTTACCGTAACAGTAGATCTTTGAGAGAGGTTCCTACAGTAGGTCATGTTTTTCCCTCCCTGCTTCCCCAAATTTCTTTTCCTTTTGGTCTCCAGACCAAGCTTCCTCTCCTTCCGGGCTCCAGCAGGAGAAATGGAGGGTGGGCGTGAGGGATGCCCACTATATAGGGTCACACTGACGTCGTTGTGTAATGTCTGGTGGGCGGTCCCCCGTCGGGCATTGCTGGGAAAAGTCTGCTGTTGGATCCTGATGCCAGGTGGTGCTAGTCCTACATGTTATGACCTACTGCAGGAACCTCTCTCGAAGAGCTACTGTTACGGTAAGTTCTTACGTAACTGTACTTTCTCAACCAACACTTGTGGTCAGTGACTACAAAAACCTGCAAAAAGTGCAATAGTCTTGAACAGATGAATTCTAGTTCTCAATAGTATTTTATTTAAATGTCACAGTTTAGTACCATCTTTTTGCTGTAGAGTCTTCTGCCTATTTCATGGCTTGGGAAGCTATTCATTCCTGTCCCCCGACTCCTCTGACTGGTGGCTGCTCCCCCTGGGTACTCAACTGGCCTTTGGTACCCCTACAGATTACCCGCTCCTTGCAGAAGGGGGAGGGCCATCCTCTCCCCTCCCCCCCCCTTCCAAATATCCACTGCGGACCTGGTGTCCTAGGTAGCAGCTCGGGCGACAGGTAGGCAGACAGGGCTTCACAAAGCCCCTGCCATCATTTTTCCGCTTTTCTGGGTCCTATCTTTGCCGCATTTTGTGGATGCGTGTATGTTGAGGCACATGCACATTATGCACTTGTGGTCCTTCCCTACGTTGCTGCCAGAGCTGTACTGCCACAGGGCCTCCACCTGGTGGCGGTCCAAGGCCGGGCAAATATGCCTCTCCTCCCTGGGAGACGAGAGCAATCCTTTTGGACACTCATCTCCTGCCCGGTCGACCTCCAGCAACCTGAGCTTGTACCATCTTGTTTTTTTTTTCAGAGAACAGTAGAATTGCATTGAAAGTGCAGGCAGCTTTGAAGTACAGTTACAGCAGTGCTAATGCCTAAAAATTGGTCAAAGTATGACATAAAGAGTCCAGCAGTAACCTTACCTGTCACACAGATGGCCAAAAAACACTACCCCAGCAATTTTCTTTGGGAGCACCCTCAGGGGGTGTGGGTGACCACATATATTCTTGTGTATCCTCTCCCAGGAGGAGGGTAGGATGAAAAATAGGGGGAAATGGCCTCCATTGGACGCACAATGTCGGTCTGACACCACCCATGTCCACCATGCACACTGAAATAATGGATCCCCTTGCAGACTGTGGCATGGTGCTGCTGAACCTCTTGTAGGAGTACACTGTAAAGAGAGTCAGCTGCAAACAGGCAAGCGCTGTGGCCAGTAGTGAGACTGTGCCAGCTAGGATGGATATCCCAGACAGGATATGGAGGAAGGCACCGGCAGAAACACAGCACAATTGCGAATAAAGCATGTAACAAAGCAAAAACCAACTTAAAAAACATCTCTCTGTAACATGCACTGCTGCTTAAGTGACCTGCTTAGGGTCACACAGTCAACTGAGACTGCTGTCTTCTGACCTTAAGATCATGCTGCCTTCTAAGTGATGTCACAGCATTCTGAAAGCCCATGTTCTTTGTGTTTAGATCTGGTCTGCTTAACAGAACAATTCTACTGAGATCAAAGTCAGGAAGTATTTTGCAATAATCTCATTGAAATGCAGCAGGGGACTGGGATATGTTTTTATTTGGCTGTCCGTGCAACTGTCTGTAATATTTTGCTAACTTTCTGATGGCTGCAAGGAGGAGGGGGTGCATGAGAAGCTGCTGAGCAAATGGTGTGACTCTCATGAATGTGAAGCTGATGGGTGATGCACTGAAGAAGTCCTGTAGACCTTACTTCGAGTTGGAGCTCTTGCAGCAGGCTGCACAATAAGGACTATGCCACCAGGCACTAGGACCCCATGGAAAAATCTTAGCTAGCATTACCCAGCGGGGACCGCCCCCTGACGTTGGAACGCCTCCGACGTCCACCAGTGGTATAAAGGGGGAGGTCCCCAGCCACACCTCCATTCTTTTCCCGCCGTCAGCCCGTACACATGGACTCTACAGACGCCCTCTGCTACCAGTCTGCTACCATTTTCTTTGTTTTTCTTTGATCTTAACAATCCAAATTTTTGTAGTGCATGTCTTCACTGTCTTCTACCGCCCAGCGACAGAAATCTAAGTGTGCGTGGGGGAAGCAAATCCTGGCCAGGGACGGTCATTCTGCCTGCCTCATCTATCTGGAGCCAACCTACAACACCGAATCCTGCCCACACTGCTGCGGCTTCAACCGCCGGACCCTCATCCATCACCTGAAGACACTGAAGAGCTACCTTTTGGAACAGCAGCTGGCTGCCTTGCAACAGACACCACCAGGGCTCGGATCCTCCTCCTCATCTTCGTGGTCGCGGACTTCGCATAAGGAGAAAGAGAAGTCCAGTGAGAAACATGAGAAGGACTGGACCCATTCTGATTCCTGCTCCAGGTCTCCACACCAGAAGACAGCCAGCGCAAGTCCCTTTTCCCACGGGAGGTCGGACTCTGCCCCCTTCCCCACAATAACCCAAGCCTCCTCCAGGCTACTGGTCTTGAAGCCTCCGGCCCTTGTCAAGACGTTGGGCAGAGGATCTTTGGGGCAAGGGCCTTCGGCCCCCTCCCTGAGTCTTAGGCCCTATGGTCATACTTCTGGGCCTAAACCTAGGGATCTAGCCGGTCAGGCGGCAGGCAATAAAGTTAGCACCGCCAGTCACCAGGCTAAGGTATCATCCTGATTGTCAGACCACCCTTCAAGGTCAGACGACAGGAAGAGATGCCAGGAGCAGGACTGTTCTTTAGACGTCCGCTCTCCTAAGCACCGGACGCCAGATTCTTGGTGTTCGACCTCTTCAGCGTCTTTGCCTTTTGGGTCCCTTCAATCTCCACCTCCGCCACCTGCCTCTCTCAACGCTACTGCCAGGAGGAGGGCAGCCACCAGCCAAGATACCTCTGCCAACAGCACCAGACTCTCTGACGTCGGGTGTCCAGACAACAGCTCAACCTATTGATCTGACATCGGACACCCTGTCTCCAGGGGAGCAGATGCTGGATACGCCTAAGTCTCCAGTGTGTCTGCCAGCCCCGGACCAGATGTTAGTCCCGCTGCCCACGATGCCTGCTGACCCTCTGATGCCAGGCCCTTCGGCGCTGCCTATGGTATCCTTGGCCAACGTTAAGGGTTTATGTACCTCCTGGTGGGATACTGTCAAGGGAGACATCCTTCTCAAGATAGCCCCTGACACCACTCCTCAACCCGCCCCAGCGGGCTCTCCCCAGCAGCTGCCCAGCTCACTGCTGCCCAGGGAATCGCCGCAGACCACAATGAACCTGCCTCTCCCACTGGAAGACAGGTCACCCGAACATCACAGGCACAGACAGACGTTCGTCTAGGTCGTCCTCCAGGTCCCGTAGGCGACGGTACTGATGCTTACGTTAGAGATCATCATATTCTGACTCCCTCGGACATGGGTTTCTTGGACTCCCAGGTCTTCAGGTGAATTTTCATCACCACCTCCTCATCCGGATCCTCGGGGCGATTCACCCCGGTCTCCCCAGATGACCTTGCTTTTCTTGACGTTATGCTTCACGTACAATTTCTGAACCAATGGGAGACGGAAGCTCTTGACCCAGAGAGGAAACTGCTCGCCCATTTTTTGGGAATGAACGAGCCTAGGCCCTTAGTGGTAACCCTCCTCCCCACTGGCACCATTCCATGATGTCACTTGGTTGGCCTGGAGGCATGCTTCTCGACGGCCTCTGCTGTTCCTAAAAAAGCAGATAGGCTGTATCGAACTCCCACCAATAAGCCCTTATTAGGGGGAACAGCCTAAAGCAGACTCGGTGGTCCTAACTGCTGCCCATGGCAAGATGAAACAACCCCATCACATGAGTTCCCTGCCACTGGATAAAGAATCCAAGTGCCTGGACCAGTTTGTCTGCAGAGTGTATTCTTTGGCTACCTGCACCATCTGCTCCCTAAATTTTTTAGCATATATGGTAACAGTATCAGAAGTCCTTATGGAATAAGGCCATTGAACTGGTGCACAGACAACCAGACTCTCCTAATAAGTCTGAGCTGTTGGACATCCTGCAGTCCAGCTTGGACGTGGGTAAACATGTGCTGAGATCTTCTTACGATTCAGCCGACACAGCAGCCAGGGTGGCTGCCACTGGGGTCTGCATGAGGAGGTACTCATGGCTTTGGGTTTCAGGTTTTTGGCAGGACCTCCAGGATGCTGTCCTGGATGCTCCCTTTCATGTGTCTGTTCTGTTTGTTCTGAATATCGAGAAAATGATCTTGGACCTTCAAGATTTGAGCAAAGCTGTTCAATCTGTACATCAGATGTACAGATCTGAGCAACCCCAGGGCAGATGCAAGTATTTTCATCGCCAAGGGGGACAGAAGCCTAAGGGACAGCAGCAGAGAGGCAACTTTCACCATAAAGCCACCTCTTAACCTAGTGGAGCACAGGGACCTCTGAGTACCAAACCTTCCCAGGTCTCCTTGCCCACCTCAGGATCCAGTGCCAGACTACTTGCCCGACCCCCACTACCAGTAGAATCCCTGTGGGAGGTAGTAGGTGGTCGGTTCTCACTCTACCTCAAAGGGTGCTCCAATTGATAGAGCGAGATCACTCATTGGAATTCCTCCAGATTCCCCCGGACAACCCGCCTGTCCAGTTCACCTACTCCCCCTCCCATGCAGAGCTTATTTGGGAGGAGGTCCAGTCCCTTCTCGACAAGAAGGCGATGGAACCCGTTCCAGCTCAGAAACGGGGGAAAGCGTTCTACTCCAGTTTCTTCTTGGTACCCAAGAAGACAGGGGAATTTGTGCCCAATCCTGGACCTGAGCCTCCTGAACAACTATATAGAGTACAGGAGGTTCAGAATGGTTACTCTGCTGGCATCCTTCCAGTGCTGCACCAGGGGAACTGGTTTTGCTCCCTGGACATGCAGGAAGCCTGTCTCCACATACTGGTGCTTCCAGCCCACCAGAGGTACCTGAGGTTCACCTTTCAGGAATGGCATTTCCAGTTTTGGGCCTTGCCCTTCGGCCACTTCTCAGCACCGTGGGTGTTCACAAAGTACCTTGCGATGGTGGCGGCAGCCCTCAGGAGCTAGGGGCACTTCATTTACCCCTTCTTCAATGACTGACTTGTGATGGCAGTCACAAAGGATCGGCTGCTATCCACCCTGGGGAATACCTTCCGCCTCTTCAGCTCCCTAGGAATTACCCTTATCATGCCCAAGTTGTCACCTTGGCCGTGCCAAAGGCTACAGTACACAGAGGCAATCCTAGACATGGAGAAGGTGAAGGCTTTCCTTCCGCCAGATAGGGCAGTGCGCCTTCAGTCGCTGGCCCGAAAGGTTTCCATCTCTCACCAAGTTCCTGCGTGGACCATGCTACAGCTCTTGGATCACATGGCGGCTGCCATAGTGACAGTTCCCTTGGCATGCCTTTTCATGAGGGTTCTGCAATGGACCCTCAGGGTGCAGTGGGATCAAAGGGAGGACGATCTCAAGCCGCCAGTCCCGATCTCCAGAGCAGTCGTCCAAACTCTTCGTGGTGGCTTTCACTCCAGAATCTGTAGCTTGGAACCCTTTTTTGGAGAGATCCCCTTCCCAGGTTCTGACGACAGATGCCTTGGGCCTGGGATGGGGAGCCCACTTTCTAGAATGGCAGACACAAGGAATGTGATCACCTCTAGAGTTGTCCCTCCACATCAATGTCTTACAAATGAGGGCAGTTCTTTAGCTTTGCAGGCGTTTCAGCAGGACCTCCGTCTGGGCCCTCTGTTGTTTCAGACGGACAACATGTCAATCTTTTATATCAATAAATGGGGGGGGACACACTCTTATCCTCTTTGTCGGGAGGCCATGAGTGTTGTTTTGGACCATAGACCAAGTCCTGTTGCTCACTTCAGTCCATGTTCCAGGAGTTTAAAACACCCTGGCTGATGCCCTAAGCAGGTCAATGCCATGAGTTCACGAATGGGAACTTCTGCAGCCTGTGACAAGACTATCTTTTTCTCAGATGGGGACATCCAGAGTTGGACCTCTGCGTCCCCGTGCAATGTAAAACTGCTCAGTTTTTGCTCACTCGATCCAGGGGCTTGTGTTTTCTGGTGAGGCGCATTGTCCCTGTGTTGGACAGGGAGGTTTCTGTATGCTTTACCTCACTTTCCCCTTCAGAGGGTCCTACTCAAGTTCCAAGTGGAGGATGCAGAGAAGATCCTCATTGCTCCACTTTGGCCTCTCAAGATACAGTTCCCCCTGCTGTAACAGCTAGTGGTGGAACCTCCAGTTCCTCTGCCCTCGTACTCCCGCTTAATGTCACAAGAGCAGAGCACGTTGGCTCACCCAGATCTTCAGTCTCTACACCTGCATGTGTGGCTCCTGCATTTGCAGCCACATCTCACTTTGGGGTTTCTACTAGGGTGACCGAAGTCATGGTGACAGACAGAAAACTGTCCACTCGGGCCACTTATGCCATGAAGTGGAAACAGTTTACTTTGTGGACTACTAACCGGGGACTGGGCCCGTTCATTTGCCCCATAAATGCTGTCCTTGAGTACCTCCTCTCCCTGTCAGATGTGGGCCTCCGGTACTCTTCCATTAAGGTGCACCTTTCTGCGATTTCAGCCTACCATGCACCAGTAAACGGCAAGTATATTTCCCTGTCTGATCTGGCCCGTGTGTTCTTAAGGGGTATGCTGCATCTTAAACCTTTCATTCGGGACCCCATCCCTCCATGGAATCTTTTGTTTTTGTTAGAAAAGCTTACGTTGCCTCCCTTTGAGCCAGCCACAGATTGTGAGCTGCGCTTTCTGACGTGAAAAGCATTGGTGTTAGTTGCCATTACTTCTGCCTGGAGGATTTCTGAGCTTCAGGCCCTTCTGTCTAAGGAGCCATAGTTAGTTTTCCACAAAGATAGGGTGTCCTTGACGACTAATCCTAAGTTCCTACCCAAGGTGGTGTCCCAGTTTACTCTTAATCAGGACATCAATTTACCGGTTTATTATCCGGAGTAGTCTAATCGGGGGGAGGCCTTTCCTCATACTCTGGATGTTCATAGGGTGTTTTGGTACTATATTGATTGCACCTGAATTTTCCGCAAATCTGACCAACTTTTTGTTTCTTACGCTATGAAGACTCTGGGGCTCCAGTAGCAAAGCAGACTCTGTCTCGGTGGCTGGTAAACTGCATCGCCTTATGCTACAGTAAGTACAGCAACCCTTTACCAGGCTTGGTTAAGAGTCACTCCACCAGGGGTGTCTCCGCTTCCTTTGCTGCACTTCACAGTGTTTCCACAGCAGCTGCCTGGGGCTCAGTGCATATCTTTGTAAAGCACTACAGCCTGGACATTGCTTCCCGTCGGAGAGCTGGTTTTGGCTTAGCAGTTCTTCATGTCCTTCTCTCCTGAAGCACTCTGCTTTCCCTTTGGCACCACCTTCCTTGTTTTCTGGGGTCCACTTTGTACTGCTTGGTACTCAGTCCTTATGGTGTAGCCTGCTGCAAGAGCTGTAACTCGAAGTAAGATAATACAGTTACGTAAGAACTTACCATAACAGTAGATCTTTGAGAGGAGCTCTTGCAGCAGGCGCTGCGCTGTTTCCCACCTTCCTTTTCCCCGGTCTTCTTTCCTTCTTCCTTCCCCTCGGCAGGGTTATCCATTTTGCCTCGGTTCTCATTATCCCGATTTAACCGGGTCACCAGCAGGAGAACTGAGGTGTGGCTGGGGACCACCCCCTTTATACCACTGGCAGACGTTGAAGGCGGTCTGACGTCAGGGGGGTGGTCCCTGCTGGGTACTGCTTGCTAAGATTTTTCCGTGGGGTCCCACTGCCTGATGGCATAGTCCATATGGTGAAGCCTGCTGCAAGAGCTCCTCTGTAAGATCTACTGTTACAGTAAGTTCATATGTAACTGTACTTGTTGTAAGCCCCCAACCCCCGGTGTAATGACAAGAATGACAATGAATGAGCTTGGAGAGAAAGGAATAATAAACTGTCTGCACAACTTTGCAAATGGAAAGCAAACCATTTTTTCTGGAAAGAAAAAGCATTATCTATATAAAACTGAGAGTTTTTGTGCTATTAAACGATTGCAGTGCAAAAGGAAAAAGAATAGCATAGCTGCGGCACCAGCTTCCACTTGCATACTGTGTGACCCTGAGCAAGTCAGTTAACCTCCTTGTGCTCCCAGGTCGCTCCTGTAAAAAAGCTTTCAGCTTAGTGTGCTATACCTGGTTAAACAACTAAATTAAAAAAAAAAAAAAAGTATCTCTCTCAACCTCTCTGTATAATGAAAAAACAGCTAGGTTTCCAGTCATCAGGAGTAGCCTGGCTTTGGACTGGGAAAACTGGAGGTGTGGGGGCGACGAGAGAGAGATCACTTGCTGGAACAAGGGGAGGGTGGCAGGGTGAGCTAGTTTGTGAAACAAACTTCACCATCATGACTCATACACACTATATCCCAAAATGTTTTACAAGGCATAGGTCTTCCATACTGGTAGCACAGGGAATGTAGAATAGAATTTCCTATGCCCAACGTGGCCCGACAGGGAATAATAAAAAAACAAAATCTCTCCCCACCAACTACCTGATGGGTCTCGTGAGCAGCCCAGCCAAGAGTAAAAAAAAAACAGGGAATTAGAAAAATCTGCCCCTCTCCCCAACAACCAGATAGAGCCAGTGCCTAGCCTGACCCATCAGGGAGGAAATGTAAAACAAATTCATCCCTCTTCCACCCCAACCACGTGACTGGTCCAGTACCCAGTCCAGCCCATCAGGGAATAATAATTAAAAAAAAAAAAAAAAAAGTCCCACTCTCCCAAACTACCTGATGGGTCCAGTATGCAACCCAGTCTGTCTGGGAATAAAAACAAATATGTCCCTCTCCCATCAACAATCTGACGGATCCAGTGCCCAGGAATAAACATCTGTCCCCCTCTGCTTGACAGGCCTTGCGCAGAACCTGGCACATCAGAGAAACAAACCAAAAAAAAATAGTGTCCCCCCTACCTCAGAAAGCTGAGTGGTTCAGTGCCCAACCTGGCCTGTCAGGAAATAAAAAAAGATAACCCTCCCCCAGCGACCTGACAAGTCCAGCATTCAGCCCAACCTGGTCCATCAGGGAATAAAGAAATGTGTCCTGCTCCCTCCAACTACCTGATGGCTTGAGTACCCACCCTGGATGTGTATTAAGTCAAATGCAGATGAGGAGAAGCATCAAAGTGGTAAGCGGAAGGTGGAATAGGCAGGGTAATAAAACACTGGTTTCCCCGTGCCCATCCACGCTAGTCACAGTGTGGGCCTCAGACACTGCACTGGAGGCTTGGGGTTGCTGCCGCACTACTGCTACCAGCCTGTTCAGGCATCTCCAGCTCCTCTGGCCTGCAGCACACTAGCGTGGGAGACTGAATGAGGGGCACTGATGGCGCACACTTCTTTGGCTACAAACCCAAGTGCCAGCGAATCCAGCTGCACTACTCAACTCTTGCTCTTTCTTTCTCTTGGACCTCAATCTTAGCTCTGCGCTCTTCTAAATACACACCTGGGGATCATATTGTCTTGCATGCTCCAACTCCACCTGCTTTGAAGCAGAATGGTCTGGTTCCCAGCCTGGCCCATTGGGATAAAACAAAATTTGTTCCCATCCCGCAAACTACCTTATGGGTCCGGTGCCCAACCCAGCAGGGAATTAAAAAAAAAAAAAAAAATCTGCCCCCCCCCAAAAAAAAAACAACCTATTGGTAGTGTCCATCATGATCTGTTGGAGAATAAAAGAAAAAATCTGTCTCGTCCTCCTCCACTAAAATACCTGATGAGTCCAGGACCAAACCAAGACCATGGGGAATAAAAATAAATCTATCGCCTCCTTTAGCCGGCCTGGTGGCATTGAGGCGCTGGACGCCACACCTCTCACCATGCCGGCGACTCAGTTTCGGGAGCGAGCCTGGGTCATCAGGGGGTTGGCAGGGGAGGAGAAGGATTGAGCGTCCGTAGGACTGCTCTCCTTTTCCGGGGTGGAGGGCACGATGCCTCAGTGTCCTTGTGGCCTCTAGAGGTGGCTGGGGGCAACTGCAGGTCACTGGCAGACATGGGGGGACATGCTGTGGCCTACGCTGGGAAGGTGTGCATGCGGTAGCATGTGTGCCCCTCTTCCTTGGTGTCATTGCATGCCACAGACTTCACGGGGGAGAACAAGGAAACAACGGGCACCAGTCATGGCGGCATGATGGCTGTCTCCGTGAGGGACTCGCTCGGTGCTGAGGGTGCCCTGCTGTACTGGATCCAGTCTGAGTGGAAGAGCGTGGGGGGGCTCTCAATATCCCCGCCGTGGGGGGCAAGCCGCGGGCCCGAATATGGAGCCGGGGAGTCCTGGGAATGGCAGTCAGATACCTCCGGAGAATGCCTGGATGCGTGAAGAGGTAAGCAGTCTGGTGGCCAGGGAAAAAAGTACCCCCAAAAAATCTCTCACTTCCCCTCAATAACCTGACAAATCTCGAGCCCAACCCAGCCTGTCAGAGGAATAAAAAAAAAAATCCATCTCCCTCCCGCAAACTACCTGATGGGGCTGATGCTCAGCCTGACCCATCTTGGAATAAAAACTTCAGTCCCCGAAAAAAACAACAACCTGTCAGGTTGGTGCCCAGTGCAGACCACCAGAGAATAACAAAAAAAAGGTGATATGGGAGAGTTTGGTGCTGAGGGATGAAACTAATTGATGGGTGACCGTGAACCTCTGTATACAGTGTAGGGAGCATTGCTAAAGAGCAGTGCCGCTGCATCAGATCTCTCCATGTGGGTACTGTATGCAGAACATCTGTAAAACTGACCATGGATTTGGTCCTCATAGACTGTAACTAATTATAACAGTGAGACTTGCAGTAAGGCCTGTTACAGAAATAAAACACAGCAAGACTCCTTGTTGGCAGCAGCCAGAACTTGTTTATTTTTCTTTTCCTGGGATCACAGCTAATGTTCAGCACGTTTTATTTTAGCAGTAGACTGAGAAACCACACCAGTGTCCTCCTCCTTGTTCAGGTGTCATCCTGCTGCTGCAGAGCACATCAAATAGTTGTTTGATCTGCATCTTAAGACGTCTGTTGGTGCCACCACTTCGATTTGCAGTTTCTTAATGTGTGGGCCAGAAAGTTTTGTGTACAGTTGATATGTTGGAAAGGCCACAGTCAGTAGTGGGAATTGGCTTCTGTTGTTTTCAACTGGTTCATACAGTAAGAAAAATTGCAGACCATTGTGGAAACCCTCATTACTCCCTACCTTGCTTGACCAGCATCTTTGCCCTTTGCCTGTTGTAATGCAGGCTTTCCATCTCTGTATCAGATTACTCAGCAGCGGTGTAGAGCAGCTCCCGTAGCGAGGCAGACTGTGAGGAGTACCACAGGATATCTGGGGAGGTCAGTGGGAGGGTAGCAAAAGGAATCGGGGAGTGGAGAAGGAATTCTACAGATAAATTAGGGAGAGAAAGAAGGGTGGGGGCAGATAAGCAAGCTGAAGGGGAGGATGGGTGGGGGTAGAGCAGGTTAAAGTGTTAAATGAGTATTTCAGCTCAGTCTTTACTTAGGGAAAGGGGTGGGCCGCTGCCACGGGGTGTTCATTGCGGACATTGGGGAGGGAATTGGGAGTAGAATGAGCCTGTTCGCTGATGACTCCAAACTGGGAGCTGAGGTGGATAGCGAGGAGGGTAGGAAGGTACTTCAGGAAGACTTGGTGAGGCTGGAAAACTGAACACACACACGTGGCAGCTGGGGTTTAATGCGTGTTAAGTGTAGCGTCCTGCATCTGGGTGTTAGGAACCCTGGGTATAGCTATCACTTGGGGGGGAGTAAGGCTGACTGTCTCTAAGATGAAGAAGGATCTGGGGGTGGTGGTTGACGCCAAATGGAACAACTCTGAGTAGGTGTATAGCAGAGGATAACATCTAAGAGCAGGGAGGTTATATTTCCCCTGTGCTGCTCGTTGGTGAGGCTGCACCTGGAGTATTTTGCGCAGTTCAGGCGCCCCCGCCTAAAGAAGGACATTGCACTACTAGAGAGGGTCCAGAGAAGGGCAACCAAGATGATCAGTGGTCTGGAGGAATTGTCATGTGGGGACAGACTTAGAGAGCTGAATATGTACTTCCTGGAAGATAGAAAGGATAGGGGGGATATGATAGAGACCTTCAATATCTGAAGGGAGTCAACAGAGGGAATATGGAGGGATTGATCAATTTGAAGGGGGGAGGGGAATACGAGAGGTCATAGTCTGAAACTGGCAGGGGGGTGGTACAGAGGAGAGGTGAGGGGCATTATTTCACGGAGTGGGTGGTGGTGCCCTGGAATGCGCTTCCTGATGACCTCATAAAAATGGATACTGTGGAAGATTTTAAGAGGGGGCTGGGACAGGCACAGGGGCATGGTACATGTTGGGGATAAGGTGAGCACCAGGCGTACGTAGGGAGGGGGCTGTAGGAGGAAAGGGGTAAATAAGGGAGGTAAAGCAGCTACTGTACCGCATCAATGAGCTGTGTCAGGCAGATGTGATAGACCGTTAGGCCTAATCTGCTGGCAACTATGCAGTGTGTGTGTGTGTATGTATAGGTATGTACTCCGCACCAGCGTGGAGTAGCAGCTGTGCAGTTCTCTCTTGTTAAGGGCTCTTTGCTTCTTGATAGACTACAGATCCAGCACACAGCAAATGTATCAGAGGCACGAAGTCCAAGTCCCCCGTTGGCAGCAGCCAGTTCTTGTCCTGTGGCTGCCTTTCAGCTCTAGCCCTAATGGGATCTTCCCTGCTTGTCGGAACTTTCTGTTCTCCATTTCTGTAAATCCATGGGCTTATCTTTGCAAAGTAATGAATTAACTCTTTGTAGTTGCTTGATTTTCTTGTTTACTACCTTGAGCAGTAGGACTGAAGTTTTCTATATAAAATCCCTCCCACACCCATAGGCACAACACTTTGGGGGGGAGGGCAAATGTTCCTTCTCTGAACAAAGTGTGGAAGGCTTGCTGCTGCGTAATATGTAACCCTGAAATGCATACAGATGCACGGAAGTGTGAAAATGCAATATTCCATGGGGAAACAAGCCCCTAGACTACCACATATATTCCTTCCTATACCCAAAGTAGATAGTAATAGTTACCTTCATACTGCCGTTTCATTGTTATGATTCATTGATGAGATAAGCAGTAGCAAGGAATGAATTACAGTAACTTAATTAGTGATGTCATAGCATATGGTTTTCACAGTACGCTGTAATATTGCAAGTCACACTGTCTACTGGTTTAAGGTTTTTACCCTGTGGGAAATTTCAGTCCATTTCTGGCATCCTAGTGTTAAGCTCACCTTACTGTAAGTGTGCCTTGTCTTAATTTTTGACTCTGGATGTGCAGATCGTGTCTGCAGTTTTGAATAGTTTTAATAGTAGCATTATTTGCCAAAGCAGCTAGAGCAGCAGCTTCAGAACATTTGTGTCCAAGGCTCCCTGATGGGTGGGATCGGATAACCACCATCTAATATGTAGAGGGTCACTATTCTGTAACCCCCACCATCTCTGAAAACACCCTGAAACATCATGATGTCAGAGGTTTGGGCTATAAACATTTAGTGAAGGGCTTCAGAAGGGCTAGCCCCTTTCCTAGAGCTACTATAGAGTATATCTGTAAACCTCCCCCCCCCAACCATTGACCCACCCAATCCCTCAGATAAGAAGTTTTCTTCTTAAACTATATCTGGCTATCCTACCAGCCCTCCCCAGCTAGCCCATATCACCCTCCCGTTTGTTTACCAGAGCCAGTATAGATAAACTTCATCAGTCACCACCATCTGCACAATCAACGGGTGGCATGGCGGTGATGCTCAATGACCGCCTTCCTCCCAGTGATGCTTTAGCTATACAGGCATAGCCTGACACTTTATTCCGGGGAGTACATAGATACATACATAGACAGTGTCGGCAGATAAGGGCCTATTGAGGGTGTAACAAGTGCATCCAGTCTGATGCACTTACTGTAGCCCAGCTTCCTTCCTCTCTGAGAACATGAAGTTAGGTTGCACTTCTGTAGTGCAGTCTAACTGCTAAAATGCCATCAAGAGGAGGAAGGGAGCCTTCAGTTGTCGCCACCATGTCTCCCTGTTCAGTGGAATGGATGCAAGTGGCTGAGGGATTTTCCTAGACCACCCTTCCTAAATAAAGGTAAGGAGGGGGTGGAACTGGCTGGCAGTGAGGCTTAGGGCATGCTTAATACCACTTCCAGATGTAAAAGGCAGACCTTAAATATTTTTTCAACATTTTGATCCTACAGCTTTGTGCATTCACATGTTGACATGGATACATTTTAATTCTTCTTTTCTTCTGTTTTGCAGAACTCCCTTCCCCCAGATGATTTTCGGACTGTTAACTATGCAAGATGCTCCAAGCTGATAAATCCTGAAACAGTTGATTTATGGAGACAGAAGCTTTCAGATTGCAGCGACACTAACACCATCAAGTACGGTTTTCCCCTTGCTTGTCAGTGATACTATGCTTCTGGTCTCTGTACTTTCCTGTATGCTGGCCCGCCAAGAAGACCCCTTTTTTTATTTTATTTTTTTATTTACATTTGAACCCCTCTCGGCTAGGCTTCCCCATGCCTCCGGTTGGGCCCAGCCCGATCCCCTCGCAACTCTAGCACATACCTTCATAGTCACCATGGCTTACTCCATGGTGAGACCTGACCAGAGCCAGGTGGTATCCCCCATTGCTCCAGTTAACATGGTGGGAGACACCCTCTGCAGGGGTGGAGTGGTTGGTTTCAGAGAGCAGGGCCTGGCTGCATCAGCTATCATGCTGCTCGCTCTAAGGATTTATTTTTTTGTCATCCCCCCAAAGCAGACTGCCAGTTAGCACCTACAGCTCCAACTTGAAGGGAATTTAAAACCTTCCACCTCCCTGGCATGCAGTCAGTGAGTGCCCGTGGCACCAGCCTGAAGGTGGGCAGCTGTGCCCTCCCTGGCATGCAGCCAATGAGTGCTCACGGCACCAACCTGAAGGTGGGGAACTAGTCCCTCCCACTTCCCTGGCATGTAACTAGTGAGTGCCTGTGGCACCAACCTGAAGGCGGGGAGCTGACGGCACTGTATGGTCATCCACAGCACTAAGGCAGTTTCACTTCCCTCCTGCAGGGGGCGGTCAGAGAGGGACATGCTTAGCACCCACCCCCAGAGTCAGTGTGCAGTGCCTTCACATTGTGCTCTAGACCTCAGTGGCGTGGGCAAAGAAGTCGGGGCCGAGTATTGATCCTGGATCTCTCATGTAGTGGAACAGTGCTGTAACAGCTTTGAACCACCAGGCCAGGCCTTTTTTTGTTTTATTAAATAGAGATAACCACCTACTGTTGGTAAATGTAAATGTCACATTTTATGTTATGTACGCCATGCTAGAACTTGAGTTGTGCTGCCTGGGGTTAAAGCCCTGATGTCCTCCAGTGTCCCAAAATAACACAGACCACTATCTGTTATGGCAGTTCATCTTACTCACTAGTGGTATTAGACTGCAGATGTTCGAACACAGCAGAGAATATTAATACAAACCAGGGACAGCCACATTAAGAGAGGCTTTCTTTTAATTCTCTTTCAGTGCTTAAGCAAGGAAAGTAGGGGTTAGTAAAGGGGAGAGTGAAAGACTTTAAAACTTAGGGTTGGATGGTTGTACCCAGCACAGTTATTTATTACATTAAATTAATTTAAATGGAAATTCCATAAAATGTTAAACTAGTGATCCCTACAAATAATTTGTTTTTAAAACTTTTGTGTGTTTTATGGAGGCAGTAAAATCATGGCCACACCGTGCATCGGTTTAAAATGTTCTATATTGAAACTATAAAATAAAATTACTTCAGCAGTATCAATATAAAAAAACTGACAGTTATAAAAAGTAAAAAAAAAAAAAAATGCTATTTATAAACTGACAAAATATATAGTCAAGACTGTGAAAATGCATTTAACACAAAGAACCATATAGTAATATTCATGAACATATACAACAGATATTGAAATAACAAATTAGTGTAATTACTTATAACAGTAAAACATGAGTACATCAAGGTTACTAAACTGTCAGAAGAGTTTGTTTGTTCTTTCAAAGAATAAACACACCCTGCTTTGGTTTCAGATTTAAAAAAAATGCTAAACCGAGCCTTCTGATGGCCAAGCAGGTAGCACATTGGGCTCCTGTATTGGCAACCAGAATTTAGGAATGTGCATGGATAACTGGCTGGGCAGCCCGAGGCTGGATGAAACGCTGCCAAGCAACAGCATTGCTTCCTTGGGAGGGAATGGCATTGCTTCCACTACTCTGGCAACCCCTGACGTGGGCATGGGAGCTTGCTCTTCCACAGAGAGAAGCCAGGGACCAGACTCTCAAAGCTTCTGAAAATCCTGCAGCTGTGGGAAAAACTCTGCGCAAGTGGGTTGCCATTTGTGGAACCGCAATTTCTCCTGCAGCTACGGTATTCTCAAAGGTGGAGCCAGTTTACAACTGGCTCCACGATTTACGGCAGCTTGCAGTTGCTGTTCCCATAGTAATCCCTGCAACTGCAGGAAAAATGTCATGGTCGGTGGGGCCAGCTGTAACATCTTCTGCAGCTGCTGTGGATGAGAATTACAATCTCCGCAGCTGCGGAGATTTTGGTCTGCAACTGGAGTTGCGGTGTGGGACTTGGCCCCCAAACCTTTTGGGAATCCGGCCCCAGATGCGTGTCGAGGCCTGACAGGGCTACACTTGACGTCAGGGGAGATAGGAAGGAGAAAACAGGAATATGGTGGCTAGCAGGATGGTGCCCTTGTTGTTGCAGGGCAGGCTCGGCATGCTTAAGAGGGTGCTGGACCAATCTGGATTGTGCTCCAAGGTGGGAGGGGGGGACAGCACTGCCCCACAATATTCCAAGGGAAAATCTGGGGGTGATTATCAGTCCAGGTAAGTCTCTACGAAGGTGGATGACCAGGATGGAAGGGGGCTGGACCTTCCATAGGAGAATAAACACAGTTATAGAAAAGGAAAAAAAAAAAACCTCAAAACATGGCAAGAGGGTACTTCATAAAACCAGGAGGAGTAATCTAAAATGGAATAGGCATAACATGTTCACCTTATTAGCCTACACCCACACACATGTACATACCCATGATGCTGTGCACCGGGTATGATGCTTTAGATTATATTACAAATCAGGGGAGCATCCCTGACCAATCGGAACAGTGCGTGTGTGAAACACTTATTCTGTGAAAAGTATCTCGTGTACAGCGGCCCTGGAAACAGGCATGTTCCAGTAAAATAAAAATAAAAATATGTAAGGGATATGCAGGGGCGCCTGTGGGATAATCAAGTTATTTGGACAGTTGCCTGTGACCTCTAGTAACCCCACTCATAAAGTTCGAGAGGTCACAGGCAACAGGACCATCTTGGATTATCTAAGCGCTCCACTATATGGATTTATGCAACAGGCGTGGACCTTTGTGTTACTGTCATTTGTTTTTTTTTGTTTGTTTTTTTTGTTTATATGCTTGTAGTTTTTAAATTGTGGGAGTTTTAGTTTTATATTTCTCATATATGTAGGTATGTGTATATATGTATGTATATATGTATATATGTATATATGTATATATATATATGCATATATAGAGAGAGAGAGTTGGTTCCCCCCACCACTCCCTGTGCCTGGTTGCTACGTGATAATGACATGCAAACGTCTCTCCTGATTGATGGAGGGTAGAGGTTTTGAAAAAGTTTGTGAAAAAATGGTGGATCTGTTAAGCGAGAGCAACTGCAAGTGGCCATGTAGGACTTGCGCAGGTAGCTTCTTCATGTAGCGTTTCTTTCTTTTATTTCTGTTTATTTAAAACACAAATTTCTGATTTTTGAAAGCGATGACAGGGGTACTGAGGAAATGTCAGAGTAGGAGCAGGAAGTGTTGGAGTTCGAGCGGGAGGAGCTGCTTCCTAGACTCCAGTACGGAGAACAGAATGTACATTTTAGAATGAAAATAGAAGAAAACCCACACAGAAATGTTGTTGGAAAAGTTAGAGAGCAGTGAACCTACTACTGGTATTGTCTCTTTTTATGATGTGTGGCTGCTGGGGCAGCTTGAAGGAGGGTGACAAGTTAGTGTGTCATGAGCAAAACGGAGAGTGCAGGAGAGGGAGTTGGGTACAGGGTAGTTGTTACTGAAGTAGGTGCATTTAAATAACGTGTATTGGTGACAGAAAAAAAGCTTCTGATGAACAGAAAAAGAGAATGACTGTATAGGAATGGTTATAGATTTTTTTTGGCTGCTTGAATTTTCGGAGCGTTTGAGGGGGGTCACTGAAGTAGTGCACTTTCATTTTGCGGTACAGTAAGCAAGTAGTGCCAGGGGGTGGGGCAGTGATGTAGTCACTGTGTGGATAAATGGGGAATGACGTTATCACTATGGGTATAACTTGAAGTTATTCATAGAAACATAGAAGTTGACGGCAGATAAGGACCGCAAGGCCCATCCAGTCTGCCCATTTCTTTTTCTACCTTATAAATGTGCCATCGGCCTTTGCTCTGTCAGTGGCCTATCTATTCATACTCATTTGTATTGCTCCCTTATGCCTATCCCATGCCTGTTTGAAGCCCTGCACTGTATTCATAGCCACCACTTCTTGAGGTAAGCCATTCCATGCATCCACCACTCTTTCTGTGAAAAAGAATTTCCTCACATTCCCCCTTAATCGGCCCCCCTCTAATCTTATGCTGTGTCCTCTTGTCCTGCTATTTTTCTTGTATTTAAACATGTTAGACTCTTTCACCTTGTTAATGCCCTTAAGGTGTTTGAATGCCTCGATCATATCACCTCTCTCCCTCCTTTGCTCAATGGTATACATATTGAGCTCTGTTAATCTGTCCTCATATGTCTTCTGATGTGGTCCCTGCACCATTTTGGTTGCCCTTCTCTGGACTGCCTCAATTTGGTTAATGTCCTTGTGAAGGTGTGGTCTCCAATACTGCACGCAGTACTCCAGACGGGGCCTAACCAGTGTCTTGTAAAGAGGGATTATTACCTCCCTCTTACGACTTGTGATACCCCTACTAATACACCCTAACACCTCCCTAGCCTTACCTACTGCTTTAGAGGTCTGCTTGGATGATTTCAGGTCATCGGTGATGATGATGCCCAAGTCTCTTTCTTCCTTTGTGACTGCTAGCAACTCCTCTCCAGCCTATAGGTGGCTTCAGGTTTCTCTTCCCTATGTGCATGATCTTGCACTTCTTTGCATTAAATCCCAGTTGCCACTCTTCTGACCATTTTGCTAGTTTATCCAGATCTCTTCTCATTCTGCCCACCCATCTGGATCATCTACTCTGTTGCAGATCTTGGTGTCATCTGCAAACAGACAAGCCTTACCCTCTAGTCCATCTGCAAGGTCACTAATGAAGATGTTGAAGAGGACTGGCCCCAGGACTGATCCCTGAGGTACCCCACTTGTGACTTGCATCTCTTCTGACTGTATACCATTTACCACCACTCTCTGTTTTCTGCCCGTCAACCAGTTTGCCACCCTGTTGACCAACTTCTGACCCACCCTAAGCCTACCCAGCTTATTTATCAATCTTCTGTGTGGAACAGTGTCAAAGTTTTGCTGAAGTCAAGGTAGGTGACATCAACTGCTCCCCTTGGTCCACCACTCTGGTTACCCAGTCAAAGAAATCTATGAGATTAGTTTGACAGGACCTTCCTTTGTAAACCCATGCTGTCTTGGATCCTGTGCCCCTATGGATTCCAGGTGTTGCACTATCCTTTCCTTAAGGAGTGCCTCCATAATCTTGCCCACTACTGAGGTAAGACTGACTGGTATGTAGTTCCCTGCCTCCTCCCTGCTACCACTCGTGGAGCGGGATCACATGAGCCCTTCTCCAGTCTTCAGGGACCTCTCCTGTGCTCAGAGACTCACTAAACAGTTCTGTTAATGGCTCTGCTAGTTCCACCTTTAGCTCCTTAAGTACCCTGGGATGTATGCCATCAGGTCCCATTGCCTTATCCACCCTGAGCTTAGTAAGCTCTTGTAGGACCCTTTCTTTTGTGAAGGGAGTAGTGCTCACCTCCCTCCCCCCTGTGTCCGTGATGCTGAGCTGTGGGCCATGCCCTACCTTCTCTTCAGTAAATACTGAGCAAAAGTATCTATTTAGGATAGATGCCTTTACAGGGTCCTCCTCCTCACATGCTCCCTTTTCTCCTTTAAAAGCGAATACCCCCTCTGGACTTTCTCATTTCACTAATGTATCTATAGAAAGTCTTGTCACCTTCTTTTACTGTTCGCTAGTGTTTCCTCAGTTTGGGACTTTGCCTGCCTTACTGCCTTCCCTGCTTCCCTTAGGGCAGTTTGGTATGCCTCCCTATCTTCATCCGCTGTGTTTCCTTATATTTCCTGAAGGCCAGCCTTTTGGCTCTGACCTTTTCTGCTACTGTGTTGAGAACCAAAGTGGTTTCCTTCTTCTTTGCACTTCCTTTTCTGTCTAACACAATGGGATGTTGCTTCAAGTATTGCATCCTTAATGCTTGCCCACTTTGCCTGTACCCCTCACCTGTGTTTCTTTTGCCAGGCTAGCTTAACTCTGTTGGCCATCTTATCAAAGTCAGCTCCTCTGAAGTCCCATATTTTCGCCTTGGAATGGGATGATTTAGATGTAGTAGCCAAATTGAACCATACCATGTGATGGTCACTGGCCCCCAGGTGCCCTTCTACCTGGAGATCTGTTATCCCTTCCCTGTTGGTCAGTACTAGATCTAGGATAGCCCTGTCTCTTGTGGGTTGCTGTACCAGTTGTTGTTTGAGGCCCTCCCCCTGCAGGGAATCCACTATGTGTCTAGTTCTCGCAGATGTTCCTGCTGGTATTGACCAATCTGTATCCGGCATGTTGAAGTCTCCCATTATCAGAACCTCCCCTTTAGCTGTCATGTTTTGTATATCTTCTAACAGTAATGTGTCTTGTCCTCCCCTGGTCTGGGCCCTGTAGACAACCCCAGTTCTTATGGCTGTCCCATTTCCTGTTTCAGGGTGACCTACAGTTCTTCTGGCTCCTTATGTGTATTCTGAATTTCTGTAGATTTGATATTTTCATTGACATACATGGCCATCTCCCTTTTGCACCTCGGTCTCTTCTGAACAATACATAGCCAGGTACTGAAGTCTCCCAAGTGTGGTTACTGGTAAACCACGTCTCACTAATTGCTACTATGTCCAGTTTAGCCTCTGACATTATTGCCTGCAGGTCTGGGATCTTATTTCCCAGGCTGTGAGCATTGTGTACATGATTTTCCATTGCCAGATTTTGGTGTGTTGGTTGTTAGGTGAGGTTGGCATTACCTCTGTCGTCATATGGGAGACAAACCTTTTTTCTTACCTGGTGATGCAAATGAACTGCAAACATGCTGAATCCCTGTTTGACGACTAGCTGAGGGGAGGTGTTCTTCCCATTCGGACGTATGTGGTGCTGCACCCCTCTCCCCATTTGCTAGTTTAAATATTCTGCAAAGATGTCAAACTTCTGCCCCAATGCACTGACTCCCTCCTTAGTCAGATGCAGTCCATCAAATTTAAAGAACTTTTGCTCCCAGAACTGTTGCCAGTTCCCTACAAATCTGTGTCCCTTTTCCTGGCACCAGCCCTTGAGCCACGTGTTTAGCTCCCCTATCTCCCCTTCTCTGACCTTCTTTCCATCTGCTCCCCTCTCCCAGACTGGCAGGATCTCAGAGAAGGAGATGCCGGATGAAATGGATAGTAGTTTGTCACTCAGCCTGGTCAGGTGTTCCTTGGTTTCCACAACTGACCGGCTGGCGAGATCATTAGTCCCTATGTGTACTAGGACATCAGTGTTTTCTCCTGCTTTGTGAACAATTTTAGCAATGCGGTCAGTGTCTCTCCATGCTGATGTACCTGGGAGACATCTGACCATTACCCCTGCCTGGAGATGGGTATCAACTCCCCGAATCATGGAGTCTCCTATGATCAGAAGTTTTTTGGATTTCCTTTTTGCTTTTTTTGTTTTGGTTCCTGATTTGGGTGAGTTTTGTTGTGCTAGCTCCTGTGCTGCAGTGTCCTGCTATGCAGTGTCTTCTGCCTCTTTGTTTGATTTCAGAGATAGAGGCAGATCCCTGTTTGTAGTATTTATATGGTTTTTGGTGGTAACATGTTTGAGAGCAGAGAGTGATGGGGCACCCGATTTGCCCCTCCTAACCACCTGCCAACCTCCTGGACCAACTACCCTCTGCGGTCGAGGTTTTTCTGTTCGATGCTGGGGAAATGGCGGGTGGTTCTTATAATGTATTTCCTCTTGAATATGAAATTTGAGGCGTGCAATCTCTGCCCATGCTGCCCGGAGCTGAGCCCTAAGATCTCCAGTGATTATGTCATCATCCATTTACACAGTGACTCAGATAACTGGAATTATCTGTCACTTTTTATACTAACACCTGTTGTATAAATATATATGTATATTATAGTGGCACGGTAGTGCGATCATAGTTAGGGTTGCATGGCCACTTCTGTGTTAAACTCAAAATTTTGCACTTTAATAACTTTATAACTGTTCATCCGATTTGCCCATAATCTTGCATGCACCATCTAGTACCGTAGATCTCTGGATCTGCAAGTTTTGCTCCAGTCGGATATGCGGTTGTGGAGCTGCGGAGTGCCAGAAAATGTGAAATATCTTCACTTTTTGGCAAATTATTTGTTCGGGGCTACAGCCCAAACAATTTGGGGATCTGGTCTGAAATTTTCAGGGTATATGTCTGGATATATGTGAGACCTGCCCTGATCCTCACGCGTTCCCAGGAAGCCCTCATTGGGCAGACCTCGATGAGCGAGACGGTAGCCTAGGCTCCAGGATCGAAACCACGACCCTGCTGGCTCCTGCCACCGAACCATAGATTCCCAGGTGAGCAGCCAGTCCTTCACCCGGACTGCGCCCGTAAGCTGATTGGGTGGTGGGCTCCCAGCCTCCTGATGGCTGGCTCTCACTATTCCCTCAAGTGCATTGGCCAGGGGCTAAACCCACAATCTGTGCCTCTGCCAGCACCAGGACCGCTGTTAGACAGGGTTTCCGTCCCTTAACTGAATTGTGTTTTAATTTGACTGCACGCTGGAGATACACTGCTGAGATTGCCTGCTTAACGTAGACAGCGTAGCTTTATGAAATAACTGTACCAGTATAGCTGAAGTGCATGGACTGTTGGTACTGTGTTCCCTCATCCCTGTTTCAGTTTACTTTGTCCTTGCCTTTACCGGCACGGGTAACACCTGGCAGTGCTCTCCCTCTGGCCAAAGACCCCCCTTCATAATCGGACTGTAAAATTGTAAGTAATTCGAAATTACGGCGTTCAGCCAGTTGGCGCTTTCTCGATTCCTTTGTATAATTAATCACGGGCCTCTCCTTTTCCCAGCTGTGTACTCTCAGCGCCCATGCCTCCCACCTGTATTGTGTTGTGCCCCCTTCCACAAATTTGCCTAATCCTTCTCTTTTGTGGCCCAAAGTAATTTAATCTCTCCTCCCTTCCCTTCCCGCAGGAAGCCCTACGTGGGCAGACCTCACTGAGCCGGACGGCATTGGCATTGGCCGGGGGCTAAACCCACAATCCATGCACCTCTGCCAGCACCAGAACCGCTGTTAGACAGAGCTTTTCATCCCTCCCACCCTCCCCACCCCTCCACTGATTAAATACACCTACTTCCGCCCCCAATCCACTGAAGCCTCTCTGACTGGCCCAATACCAGTGCTGTTCATAGGCTATCCCAACCTCTGGCTCCAGCCTACCCTCTGCTGGCTGTCAAGTTTCCTCACCCCACTTATACAGTGCTCTCTGAATCGCTACACATTTTTTACTCCCTGTACCCAGGGAACATGTCTCCCCAGAATGGACAGATGCTACTCCTGACTACCCTTCTCTCCTGCCTTCCTCCTCTCCTCTCCTATCCACTTTCCCCTAGCCTGCCTGACCCCTTCATGCTGCATCTTGGTGGCTCTCTCCAGCCTCCAAATCCAATGACCAGCTCACCCCCCAACACAAACTGGTCCCACTGCACCTTACGACCCTGCCCGTTCCTCTTCGCTCCATTGCACTCTTGGGCTATTCATCACCTAATTACCTTCCGATCTGTAGCCCATAGATGCCCTCCCACTCTGCCCAAACGGCGGACAACAGCCCTCAGCTGCACTCAAGTGTTCACTAGCTACCTTACTATCGGTCTCTTACTACTTGCAGCAGGGGACATACATCCTAACCCTGGTCCCTCAAACCTACTCATGGTGCATTCAACAGCAGGCCCCTACCCTAACACAACCCCTAACCCCACTGGAGACCACCTCCCATGGGGTCTGCGCCTCCTGCACTTAAATATACGTAGCTTGCCCCTTAAACTTGACTACCTCCAGTTACTCGCAGCACACTATGCCCCTGGCGTCGTCGTCCTCTGAAACTTGGCTAAACAAAGCGGGTCCTGACTCCTCATTCGATATTCAGGCTATGCAGCTGCCCTTCAGGACAGGTCAACTAGAGGCGGTGGTGTGGCTATCTATGTAAACTCTGATCTGCGTTTCTCAACTGCCCTTGCCAAAGCTGAACCCAATGCCTATGAAATGTTCTTGCTTCAACTGACTCTCCCCTTCTCCCTCCCTGTCTACATAGCTGGAGTCTATTGCCGGCCTGGCTTCCCAGCTTCGTCTGTCACTGATCTCCTAGAATGAACTACCTCCCAAACCCCTACCGGTGAACTCCATGTCATGGGCGATTTCAATCACAACTGGCTAGCTCCCTCCCTCAACAAAACCCGGATGGACATTGCCTCGCTTAACCTCTCACAAACCATCTCCAAGCCCATACGCCTAAACTCCAGAATGGGAAACCACTCACTACTTGACTGAGGCCTCACCAGTCACCCCCACCGGGTTATCGCTTCAGGGCTCCTACCCGCTTCCTAAGTGATCATCACATTATTTATCTAGACCGGACAATCCACCGACCTCGTCCCCCTCTAAAGTTCATACTCCAACGTTCCTACAAATCTCTAAACCTCGCCTCTGTGCTTAGACTTAGCTCTTGCTTGCTGGGAATCCCCCGCCAAACCTTGCTCTATCGACGATGGCTTCCTTCATTTCCAAAACACGTTCCTCCAAGTCTGGGACGCTCACGCACCACTGCGTCGCTCCAGGGTACGTAGCTATCACCTGCCCTGGATCACCCAGGAACTGACAGCCTGCCAAATCGCTCAGTACAAAGCATGGAGCACCCACAAAGCCTCACGCCTCCCAAGCGACCTTGTCATCTATCGGTCTCTACGCAACAAATGCACCAGAGCAACCCACCTAGCCAAAGCAGAATACTTCCGCTCCTCTCTTCATTCCAAATTAAACTGCCCATCCAAATTCTGGAAGGTTATTCACTCCGTCTTCTCCCCCTCAACTGCCCACCCTCTCCCTCTCCTCCTCATGAACAACTCCCTCCTCACTGAGCCGCAGGATGTCACCACTGCTTTCAACACATATTTCTCCTCCTGTGCCTCGGCCCTCCTCTCTTCCCTGCCCACCTCGGTGCCACTCAGTCCCCCTCCCATATGTTCTAACTCCAGTGGGCCCCCCACCTTCACCTTCAAAGTAATCCTGCCGGTTGAAGTCCTAAAACCCCTTCAGGCCCTCGACACAACAAAAGGAAAGTCCCCCAATGGCCTCAACTGCAGTCTCCTCCGCCTCTCCACCCCAGCCATTGCAACCCCCCTCGCCACCCTCTTAAACCTCTCCTTTTCCTCTGCCACTGTCCCCCAGGTCTGGAAGCAGGCCATCGTCATCCCCCTCCCTAAAGGGGGCGTGACCACCTCCCCCTCAAATTATCGCCCTGTCTCACCCCTTCCTGCACTCGCAAAGCTGCAAGAACACTTAGTGCTCAACCAACTCACCTCCTTCCTCTCTGACACCAGCTTCTTCACCCCGTTCCAGTCTGGTTTCAGGAAGGGCCATTCCACAGCCTCCTCCCTAGTTAGGTTCACGGATTCTATCCTCTCAGGCATGGACGAAGGGTTGATCACCTCGGCCATTTTCATAGACCTTGCCAAAGCTTTCGATATGGTCTTCCACCCTCTGCTACTTCAGTGTCTCTCGGAAGCGGGCCTAGCTGGCTCAGCTACCAATTGGTTCACAGCCTACCTCGCTGACAGAACCCAGTCAGTTAGAATCGCTGACGTCACCTCTTCACCCCTCCCTATAACCACCGGAGTTCCCCAGGGATCAGTACTTGGCCCTATCTTGTTCTCCATCTTCCTAAATAACCTTCCTCTGATGTGGTCATCCACGTCTATTCAAATGTACGCAGACGATACTGTTCTTTTTGCCTCTGGCTTCTCCCCAGAAGAGGTAACGGACAACCTCCAGGCTGACTTCAGCAAGGTACAGTTATGGTTTAGCTCTCACCAGCTCTCTCTCTCAATGCGAACAAAACTACCACCATGACCTTCAGCACTCGGCAATGTCTAACCAGGCTTCCTTCCCTCCCTACCTTCCACACCCTTGATGGGACAGTACTGGAGGATGTCACTTCCTTCTGCTACCTTGGGGTTTGGCTCGACTGTCACCTGTCCTTCTCTGACCACATTGATGCCATCATAAAAAAAAAAACTGCGCCCCAAGCTCGGAGCCCTCTACAGGAACCGCAACTGCCTCCCTCTCATTGCCAGACGTGAGCTAGTGCATAAGATGATCCTTCCCTCTTTTAACTACTGCGACATAGTATACAGTGCCGCTCCCAAATCTACCTTATCCAGACTGGACACACTCTTCCATGCCTTCTGTCACTTCGCCCTCGACGCCGCCCCCCCGCTCCCATCACTGCAACCTCTGCCATGCCCTCGCATTCCCTTCCCTCAAACCATCGCCTGCAGCACTGCACTAAATTTGTAGCCAAATTCTGGCATGGCGCCCTGCCCTTATACCTCTCTACCTTACTTAGCCCAGCTCCCTTCCCTTCTCATGCCCTCAGATCCCTCAATGACCGGAAGCTTCAAATCCCTAGGCGGAAAACCACTATTGGGCAGTCTGCCTTCTCCTACCTCTTCCCCAAACTCTGGAATGAACTCCCTCCCCAAATTTGCCACTCCTCTACCCACTCCCTGTCTTCAGCACTAGTAAACTACCTCTCTGTAAATTGCTCCTGCACTTAAGCCACAAAGGTGTCTTCTTTATCCCCCCCCCCACCAATTGCCTGACCAGCGGCACCTAGCTTACGCTATGGAAGCTGGCTTATCTATACCAACTTCAGCACTTCTAGTACATGGGCTTGCCCTGTCCTAAACCCTCCTTGATACTGCCTGATCCTCACATTTCTCCACTCAGTGTCACTCCTCATCTATCAGTACTATCCCATTCTGTAATATAATCTGCGCTGTCACTGCTTGTTGAACCGTACCGACGTTCTGTCCCCAGCCCAACACACAATTGTATTCTGCAACCGCATAACTGAAACTTTCTCTGTAAACTGTTCAACTGAATCTGGCTACTGTATTGCTGTAATTGTGCTCAGCTATGTTCTACTGTTTTTTCCTCGCATATGTAACTCTTGATAACCTGCGAGTTATTTCCCACTGTACCCTCAGCCCCCAGGCCACACCGGGAGACGAGCATCTTTTTGCTCAGTGTGCCATCCTGGTGAAACAATTTCAATAAATAAAATATGTAACGTGGGTCACTGATGTACCTTTTGAAGGTTTGGTGAAAAAATATTAATCCTTTCAAAAGTTATTAAAGTTTAAAGTTTCCCATGGTAGCCTATGGGGAAAAAAAATATATGTCCATCTTGAAAGCACGGTTTGCTTTCGCGAAAGCACTTTTGACTGCCCCAAATGAGTTTTGTACTTTCGTGCTGCCGCCATCTTGTTTTCAGTTAGTGACAGCAAAAAAAAAAAAGTGTAATTCAAAATATACTGGCCCTTGGTAAACACCATCAGTTGTGTTCTCTTAATCGGGGCCTGAGGAACACAGGTCTGACATTAGTTTTTAAAAATAGTGGCCAGAAATATGTTTTCTGACTTAGGCCGTTGGTAGTGCCGCAATTTGCAGCACTTCTTTTGTGAAAGTGCTGCAGATTGCGGCAATTTTTGCACAACTAATGGTGCTGTTGCGTGAAAACTGCTGCAAATTGCGACACTGTTTCGCGAAAATTGGCTTAATGAGAAAAACCCATTGGCTCCAGTAAAATAGCCCAAAAACTTTTCTGGCCACACTTTCGTCCAGATAAGGTCAAATTTGTGTTCCTTGGCCCCCATTTAGGTAAACACCTGTTGGTGTTTACCTAATAAAAGGAGTTTTTCCTCCCTTTTATTGCCTCTAAGGGGCCCCGAGGCATGTTTTATTTAATAAAACATTTTCTACCAACATTAGATGCCCAATCCCGTGTCAACATGTAGCCTACCCACCTGTGTCCCAAACATTACATTGTTAATTCCGACACGGGTGGCCACCACTTAATTGTCGGATACCCCAAAGAAAAAGACCTCTGTTTTTAATATGCTGCTGACATTGGGTGTCAATCCCGTGTCTGCATTCTGCCCTCCCCTCAACCCATGGCCCTGACACTGGGACCCCCCGGGTTCTCATTCATAAATATTTACTTTGCCAACATCGGTGGCGGGTTTTTTTTTTGTTTTACACAATGCTGTTAAAAAAAAAAAAAAAAAAATCTAAATCATCTTCCCCCAACCGACCCTCCCACACACCTTGCCCTATACTTACCACTGGAACAGTCTGATACAACCTTCTGTGGACGGGACACGTCTGCACTCTTCAAAGTCGAGACTGCGAACTGAAGAATCAAGGTAAGTGCTGTATAATGGCTGTCTGTGGCGTTTTGAACTTGTGTTGATATCTCGTCCATTTTTCGGAATTTTCACACCAAATTTTCAACATGGGTGTTTTGGGACCCCACCTCATATGAACAGTGTCACTGTCATTTCTTTAGTCGGACACGAAAGGTGATTTTGTGGTCGCTGGGTAGAATCACCTTTTGGGACCAAATAACAAAATGACAGTGCCAGTGTTCATGAGGTGGGGTCCCAAAAAGTCCATGTTGAAAATTTGGTGCAAAAATATCAAAAAATGACTGAATTGTGTGCGGTCGTTCTACGCACACGCGTAACTTCCGAAATGTTTCATATTTTCACTCCACATTTTCAACATTGCCATTTTTCACCACCTCATGAACAGTACAGCTGACATTTTCATATCCTGCCCAAAACGTTTTTTTCGCTACTGTGGCGCAGAATGGCACATTAGTTGTGCGAAATCACCTTTTGGGACTGGTTAACTAAATAACAGTGGCAGTGTTCACGAGGTGGGGTCCCCAAAGGGCCATATTGATAATTTGGTGACAAAATTCCTTAAAATGCCTGAGTTACGTGTGTTTGTTCAATTTATTCTAGAGACATCCATAACTGTGCTATTTTACAATCTTTTGATGCCAAATTTTCAACATAGCCATTTTTTCCCACCACCTCGTGAACAGTACAGCTGACATTTTTCACATCCTGCCCGAAATGTGTTTTCACACCTGGTGCAGAATGCTTTGTCATGATTCTTATAATTACTTCGCCCATCGCAATTCTACTTTCTCTGAGGTGGGGTAATAAGATGGGTATGCTGACAACTTGGTCACTGTTGTTAGACTCATGGAGCGCAGGGGCCCCTGCGCTTCCGCCTACATACATATGCACATCTATGGAGGGATTGGTTTCGACCCTGCGCTCCCACAGTAAAATAAGGATACTATTATACTATCTCAAAAAGAAGGGACATTCATTGTGTAAAAAAAAAAAAACTCATTAGTGCATCAGTTAGGGTTTCTATTTCAGCGACAAAAGTCTGGAAATTTGGAGTTTAGGGTTACCAACCCACCCCCACCCTCCACACACCAACAGGTGTTGGAGTGTGTCTTGAGGTCGTCGGTCCTAACTCTCATCCCATTCTCCTATACTGTACCATCTCAGCTTGTTTACACATGGAATGGGGTGAGAGTTAGAGCCGACGACCACAAGGCACAACCTGACGCCTATTGGTGTGTGGAGGGTGAGGAGGTGGGGATGGGTTGGTAACTCTTAACACCGAATTTCCAGACTTTTGTCGCTGTAATAGAAACCCTGATGCATTAACAGAGGTGTTTTTTTTTTTCTTCTTCTTACAATGAATATATGTATGTATAATATTGATTGAGCTCAAACAATAATTTATTAATACTGCCACCAGATCGCTCTTACGGTTGTAAGAGTGGTCGCACATTCTTGGGGTATCAGAACTGCTGACCTTCAGTTTGTGGTTCTCATACCCTAAGAATGTACAGGAGACCACTCTTACAACTCTGAGGGGTCTCGGCGGCAGTATTAACATACGTGTGTAGTTGGGAACAGAGATACAGAACATTAACTGAAATGCTGCTTGAAGACTGCCCACAATAAAGTAGCATAGTGTAAAATGACCATATATTTTTACCTATTTGCTAGAGCATGCAATCTTCCAGGAATATTTGTTTTCCATGGAGATCCAGTCTTTGGTCCTAGGGCTTGTGGTGCTACGACCATGCAGGAAATGTTTGCTGGGGTGCCGACTACAGTATCTGCACCAGTGCATGTGTGACTCCCTGTGCTAGAGCCAGTAACCATAGGTAATACCTAACTCTCTGTTCTGTTTTTTCTTGCCATTGAGTGTGCACCATTGGAGTAAATGTTGACTGTCTTGGTTCTCATACTTTCCTTTTTGCTATAAAGCTTTTTTTTTTTTTTTTATCCAGGCCACAGGTTGGGCTCATTTACCTCATGCTCACCTCCCCACTGGCTGCCACCTCCTTCAAGATCTTCCAAATCCTCCATGGGTACCCCCCGTGGCAGGGCCAAGGAGGGAGAGCTGTCCTCCCTGTCCTGGATGACATATCCAGAAGTTTTGTGGAGTCCCAAGTGGTGGATCGGGCAAGGGCTGTCAAGTAAGGCTTCATACGCCTGCTTCCTCTTTTCCTGTTTTCTAGTTCCTCCCTCAACTGGTATCATGCAGTGAGACTATATCTGCCACCGGAAATTCTGTTTTAGTTACTTCTACCCTGCTGCCATGTGGTTGCAGTGTAGGAGTGGTGTGGCTGGTCCCCCCTCTCTGGGAGAAGAGAGCAGTCAAATGGATGCTCAGTCCTCTCCCTCCCCAACAGACTCCCAGCAACCTAAGTCCATTCCCGAACCTGAGTCACCTGTGTGGTGGGAGGTGTGGCATCCAGCTCCTCAATCTTCTGCGCCACTGGGCCAGCTATACTTTCCTTTTCTTGTTTTCTGCGTAACTATGTCGAGTAAAATGGTAAAATCCTTGAAGTCCCTTTTTTCAGCATTGTAGATCTGGGAAGGACACTGCTCCCACTGACCATCATACTTTGTGTTTTCACCCGTCTGGGACCCAATCACAACATGGAGGCCTGCTACAGCAACTTTGATTTTTGGATGTTGGAGTATTGGGCCCCGAGGTTGGGCCATCCTGCCCCAATTTCAGGGTATCATCTCAGGACATCCACACGTAGGTTCACAGACCATTCCCCTTGGTCCCCTCACTGCTTTCAGAGCCAGTTAAGGTGCTGAGCTCTCCCTGTCCCCCACCAAGCTAGGATCTTGACGGAGTCTCTGGTGCTGGTGTCGGGTGGACGTTTGGCTCTTACCCCGGGCGGCTGTGGGTTCGCCCACCATGGTACAGTAGCAGTCACCACCAGACCACCCTGTTGCTGGGTCAGTAGCTTTGGTATCGACTTCTTCCAAAGTGACCTTGGCACTGATTTTAGCATTGGCACCATGTGCAGTGCCAAAGTCAGTGTGGTTGGTGCTAGTGTCAGCATGGTACCAGTTCTGGTGTCTGTGCACACCTCATTGTGGATGATGTTCGCAGAGCTGGCACTGATCCTGGTACTGTGGATTCCACTTGTGCGACTGTCTGTATCTGCTCTTGATCAGAAGCATTCCCTGAAGAAGTGCCCTCTCAGAACCAACCGATCATCCAGCCAATGGCTCCCCCTACAGACATCAACCCACTAAACACCAATGATGAAGCTTTTCTTGTGCCTCCTTTCGAGCGAGACCATTCTGCCACTGACATCCCTTTTTCTCTTTCATCTCATGTGTCCCCATCATTTAAATTGATTCAAGAACAAAAAAAGACGAGCATGTGGTTCCCTTAGCTTCCATCTCCCACAGAGTTCCATGCGACTTCTGATGCAGACATGCAGGGGCCCCCTGGACCATGTACCGACTGAGGCGTCCATGTGGGCACGGAAGCACAGGGCCTTCCAGGTCTTGCACTTCTGTGTTACAGATGCAGATGCACAGCAGTCCCTCTGGATACGGAAGGCACCCTCTGTTTCTGTGTGGCTACAGATACACCTTTTCGCCCCTTCTTTCTTTTTTCCGTATTATATTTAAAGGACTGTTTCCCCCTCCCTTGACCCCCTCTGCAGTAAGCAGTTTTGTGTCTGCCATTGCTTCTCTGACCATCCTTTTGGTTTCCCTTGTTCTCATAAGGTACTCTCTCCATTCTTCCTTTTGTTTTTCCTTGTACCTGGTATGGCCTTGTTTTTGGCCCTCACTGCTTCCTTGACCTTTCCAGAGAAGAATATTGGTCTCTTGTACCTGTTTCTTTTGATTACCATTCTCATACAGGACTTTGTTTTCTTGAGAATGGCCTCCTTGATTGCGCACATCTTTCCTCCACATCCCTTATGCTGTCCACTCCAACTGACTTTTTTCCTGGAACAACTCCCTCATCATCTTGAAGTCTGCCCTTTTGAAATCTAGGACTTCAGCCATTGATGAAGGCTTATTTGTCCCGAGAGTAAGGTTGAACCATATAGTTATGGATGCTGTCCATTAGTGGCTTCCCTACCCTCACTCCTCCTACCACTTCCTATGAAGTGAGCACCACATGAAAATGGCAGCCTGCCTACTGAGTTCCTTAACTAGCTGCACCAGCAGGCAGTCCTGCAATGTATCCAGTAGGACCTAACATCCGGTGCGACTGGCCACTGGAATGACCCACTCAGTATTTGGCAGGTTTAGATCTCCCACCACCATTTCCCCCTCTGCCACCACCTTTTTAGTTCTGTCCCTAATTCCTTATCTGTCTCTTTCCCTTGTCCCGAGGTCTGGAGCAGCACCAGCAGGCAGTACTGCAATGCATCCAGTAGAGTCTGACGTCTGGAGCTTCTGTCCATTGGAATGACCCAGTCAGTATTTGGCAGGTTGAGATCTCCCACCACCACCACCTCCTCTTTTTAGGTCTGCCCCTAGTTCCCTATCTCTCTTTCCCCTGTCGTGGAGATCTATAGATCACCACCATTCGTTGTTTCTTGCCTGAGGATGCTGTGAGCTGAACCCACAGCGATTGTTTCCCCATTACCTCCCCTGATGTTTCCATCCTCCACTGCCTCTCTGTCCTCTCTTACATATAGGGCTATGCCTCCTCCTTTACCTTTTCCTGTGTCCCTGGTGTAGCCTGGGGCTTTCGGGTCCCAGTTATTCTCTGTGGCCCAAGTTTCTGTGGTGGCTCATAGATCCATCTCTGTGTATGCCACCATTGTCTGGAGCCCACTAATTTTATTTCCCAGACTCCTGGCATTAAGGCAGACCACTTTCCATCTTTCTCCTGATCTGTCTTGCTAGTTCTTATTCCTTCTCCCTTATTCTTCCTTATTCTCCATAATTTTTATGTTTGCTTGCGCGTGTAAGCGCTAAAGTGCATTGATGCAGCCCACTCTTTCAGGGGCCTGACCGCTGCTACCAGTCAACCAAAAACTGCTGATTGATGGCAGTTTCAGAGAGAGCACTGGACTTAAAAGAAATGTGCCGTTCAAATCAGGGACAGTTTCATCATCCCTGATTGCAGCGGCAGCTCCCCCCTCCCTCGCAACCAGGAACACAGAGGCAGCTGACAAGACTCTCCACCCATGCACATTACAGTGCATAGTAATGCGCATGGGCGCAGTTTTCTTCTTGTTGGCTGCTGCCCTGTGCCCCCGGCCCTAGTGTGCCTTTCCTGGCGAAAGATTGAATTATTTCAATTGGTGGCTCCTGCCGCTGGCCATACACTCCCGGAGGAATCAGATATCAGGGTGCCCAATCCTGTATCGGCATATCTCCCCATTGAGTGGCACACTGGAGCCCACCCCAGTGTGCGAAATATAGCGGCTCCTGCCGCCCGCCACCTGATCCCCATAAGCCCGACAGGGGTGCCCGATCCCTATGTTGGCTCCCGCCCCTTAGTGTGTTTCCTGGTTAAACAGTTTCCCCTTTCTTTTCCAACACCGGGATGCTCACTCCTGGTGCTGGATCCCCCCAGCCCATCAACACTCCTTGCCGACATCGGGTACCCAGTCCGGTCAGCATCCCCATTACCAACCACTATTGTGACACACTGAGGCCCACCCAGTGTGCCAAACTTTTTTATCCTGTAAATGGAGAAAGGTCTTTTTTTTTTTTTTTTTTTTTTTAACCTAAAAAAAAAGTCCCGTGGTGTCTTCCCAGGCCCCACTTCCCACACCTCCCCTCATCCAATACTTGCCTCCAGAGGTCCGGAGCTGCAATCATCTGTGGACCGGGAACACGTCTGAACTCTTCAAAAGCTGACCGCAAAATGAAGGAAAATCACAGTATGCTTTATAATGGCATCAATGGAGGGTTTCAACTTAGGTTGATATATCAGTCATTTTTTTGAGTTTTGGCCCCAGATTTTCAGCATGGGGTTCTTGGGACCCCACCTCGTAAACGCTAGAATTGTCATTTCGTTTCTTGGTTCCAAAAGGTGATTTTGCGGTCACTGTGCAGAATCATTGTACATGAGATGGGGTCCCAAAAAGGCCATGTTGCAAATTTGGTGAAAAAAAAAAAATCCAAAAATGACTGCGTTACGCAGTTTCTACGTACACCCACAACTTTGCCAGTTTTCAATATTTTCACTCCAAATTTCCAACATTGCCATGTTTTCCCACCTCCTTATCAACAGTGCAGCTGTCATTTTTTGCATCTTGCCCAAAATGCATTTTCTCACCTGTAGTGCAGAATAGCACAGTCACTGTGCGAAATCAACTTCTGGGATAAATTAACGAAATCACAGTGCCACTATACATGAGGGGACATCCAAAAATGGCCATGTTGAAAAATTGGTAAAAAAAAAAAATTCCAAAAAATGACACCGTTACAAGCGTGTGTTACGCAGTTTCTACGCATGCTCGTAACTTCACCAGTTTTTCATATTTTCACTCCAGGTTTTCAACGTTGCCATTTTTTTCACACCTCCTCATGAACAGTATAGCTGTCTTTTTTTTTCACATCCTACCCAAAACGTGTTTTCACACCTGTTGTGCCGAATGGTGCAGTTGCTGTGTGAAATCACCTTTGGGGATTGAATAACGAAATGATAGTGCCACTGTTCATGAGACGCGGTCCCAAAAAGCCCATGTTGAAAATTTATAGTGAAAATACCAACAAACACCCGGGGCATTAGGGATCTTACTTCGAGAGGGTTCCTTCAGTAGGTCATCACATATTGGACTGGCACCACCTGGTGTCGGGCCATACGGCAGACTTTTCTAGCAATACCTGATGGGGGACTGCCCACCCGATGTCACGTGACTGATGTCAGTGTGACTATATATAGTGGGCGGTCCCCACGCCCGCCCACCTGTTCTTTCCCACCGTCGCCTCGTATCAGTCACATTGCAGACTTCCATATAGCAATCGTCGAGAAAGTGTCTTGTGTCAGAATATCCTTCGCTAATTTTTCCAACTAGTTCGTGTTTATTATTGATGTTTTCACCAAAGAAGTGGTGCTCATCTTGTGGCGCGCAGATCCCACACAAAGACCGTCACCTGAAGTGTGTTCTCTGTTTAGGCCCGGACTATCCGGTCTCCTCCTGCCTGAGTGCCAGACCTTTAACCAGGCCACAAAAAAGAGGAGACAGCAGGCTTTGGAGGCCCATCTGCTAAAAGCCCACCTGGCTTCCCTCGAGAAGAAGATGGATTGGCTTAGACATGCTCCGGCTGAAAAAGCTTCTCCTTCTAAAAAACATAAGGAGACATCTAGGGAGCGGGAGCACTCCGCGGATGATGCCAGGCCCTCAGCGAGCAAGGCCCAGCTGCCACCCAGCAAGGACGGTAAGTCTGGTAAATCTACGGCAGGTCAGTCAGCCGTCGGCTCCTCCTCTGACAAGTCGGCCCCTGTCTCCTCTGGGGACCGCGCGGCGGCCGGTGAGATGACTGCCCAGGCTGTGGGTACTCGCCTGGCACCGATCGATAAGCCGGCTGGGGGCTCCTCCCCCACCCGACTCCACCCAGTAAGTCGGCCGCCACAGACAACCACATGGGTGCAGTTCCCCCGTCGGGGCCTGATGGCGCCTCTCCTGATATCTGGCGGAACCAGAGGGAGAAAGCCCCTCTCCCTCCTCCTCTTTCCTCCAATTCTCCATACCCTCCAATTCTCCGGCGGGTACCTCCGGTGATGACAATGGAGAGCCCCTTGACTCTGGCGATGCCTTGGGGTCTACTACGCTTTCCTCTCTCAGGGTCAAGGAGAAGGAGGCTTCTGTTCGGCCATCTGGCCTTACTATAGAGGCCCCTCTTCCGCCTTCCTGCAGGCTCCCAGCGCCTCTGATGCCGTTTGTCCCGATGACCGTCCCACAGCCGGGGCCGGTTGTCCGGCCTCTGCCTGTGGCCCCAACGCCAGATCAGGTCCTACCGCCAAGGCCCCTTCATCCGAATCTGACGCTGGCCCCTCCGACTCCAGATCGGGTGTTGCTGGTTCTGATGTCTGTTCCCCTGACGTGGGCTGTCCTGATGCCGGACCCTCTACCGATCTATACAACGGCAGGTCCAACGTGGGTACCCCCGACGCCAGATCTGACGGCGGCGATTTTATACCAGACCCCGAACTGTCCCGCATTACCCGCAAGGGTATCCTGGGGCTTACTACCCGGGGGGCCCCACTCCGGACTGGAGTAATTTTGGGCAGTTCTACCCTGGATCCAATCCCTACTTGAACTTTCAGAGATTCCAGGGTTATTACCCTCCACCGGTTCCTGCTCCTCCTCCTCCTCAGCCTCTGCCTACTCCACCCTCCCTCCCTCCTCCAGTCACCCACAGATTTTAAGACTTTAATCCAGTCTTGGTGGCAGGGGGCATGATCGGAGTTGGTCTTGGACCTGGAGACTAGGCTCCCACAACTGCGGTCTCCCAGGTCTCCTTCCCTGAGCAGTTCTTCCATTAGCAATGTCCATATCTCAGGGAAGTCTCAGCAGGACGTTTCCCTTTCGGATACCAGACGTCGTCCTGTTGAGGAGGCGGACGACGATAGTTAAGAGGGGGCAGACGATTCTTCAGAGGAGGTTCCAGAGGACCCCGAAGACATGAAAGGCAAGGAGTCCCCAAAGTCTCCACCAGAGGTCCCTGCCTTTTCAGATCTGTTGAGGTCCATGAAGGATTACTTCGACTGGGAGTCGGAGGAACAGGACCCCATTAGACAGAGACTTGCAGAGCATCTCTACCTAGAATCTTTGTCTCCGGTCCCCATTCCTCCCTGGATGGCACCTCACCAAGACCTCACCACTACCATCTGGCAGATGCCTCGTACCCTCCCAGCTGTCCCCAAAAGGGCAGACAGGCTTTACCGGGCGCCAAAGGTTGCCCCATTCTTGAAGGTTCATCCCAAGGCTGACTCTGTGGTCATCTCTATGGCTCATGATTGCTCCTCAACACCAAAGCACATGAGCACCTCTCCTCCTGACAGAGTCGAAGCAGATGGACCAGTTAGGAAAAAAGATATACTCATCGGCAGTGTGCGCCCTTCGGTCCCTCAGTTACATGGCCCACATGGTGTCCCATCAAAAGGCTACCTTGGCTAGGCTAGAAGCACGAGTCCAGTCCATGGACCCCTCGCCTTTGAAGGAGGAACTTGCCAAGGATCTCCACCTCTCTGAAGTTTCATGTAGTCATGCCTTATGCGCCACCTACAACTCCGTCGACTCTGTGGCTCATACCTCGGCAACTGCCGTTGCCCTTAGATGGCATTCCTGGCTTCTCCTTTCTGGACTCGCCAACGAAGTCCAGTTGGTGATTCAGGATGCCCCTTTTAGGGGCTCGGTACTTATTGATGGGGACACCAAAGACATTATCACAGACCTACAGGACAAGGGCCTTGCACTTAGGTCTGTGAGGTCAATGTATCGATAGGGCTCCCAATAACAGCAGCAGCCCTATCGGAAAAGGACCTGGAGGCAGAGAAAGAACGTTCAGGCACGCCACCAAGGGAAACATAAGGCTACGGATACAGCCACCCTTCCTGCCTCCAAAAATCAGAGATGTTCAGGAGGCCCTCCCCGTGAACGCCCCGCCACCTCTTGACTCCCTGGCCCCACTGCCTCCTCAGTCTCATCACGGGGAGCAGGTGGGGGGGGGGGTTCGTCCGCCATGTGCAAGAGTGGAGAGCGAACACCTCCGATGAATGGGTCCTGCAACTAGTGTCCGTCGGACACACCATAGAATTTCTGGAAATTCTTCCAGAAACTCTTCCACAGAAGTCCTCCTATTCTCGGGACCAGGCTCTCCTAGTACGCGAGGAGGTAAACTTGCTCTTGCTCAAAGAAGCAATCAAGTGGGTCCCCTTCGAGCAAAGAGGAAAGGAATTTTACTCCCACTTTTTCCTGGTTCCACAGAAAAGACTGGGAACTTCAGACCCATACTCGACCTAAGTCAACTAAATCAGTTTGTCAAGTACAAAAGATTTTTGAATGCTGACACTCCAGAGCCTCCTTCCTCTCCTCATGGAGAACCACTGGCTCTGTGCACTGGATATGCAGGATGCCCATCTTCCCCAGCCAGCGCCAACTCCTGCGCTTTCACTTCCAAAGGGAACACTTCCAGTTCCGAGCGCTCCCTTTTGGTCTGTCTTCGGCACCATGGATTTTTACCAAGTGCCTGGCAGTGATCGCGGCATTCCTACGCTGCAGGGGTATTGCGGTTTTCCCCTTACCTGGACGATTGTTTGATTTCAGCCCCGTCCAGGGATTCTTTGTTGGAGGCTGTTATCTTTACCCTGGACCTCTTCAGCAGACTAAGGATCACAGTCACTGTTCCCAAGTCATCCCTTATCCCTGCCCCAGAGACTTCAATTAATTGGGGCAGTACTGGATCCGGTCCAGTGCAGAGCCCTCCTGCCTCCAGACAGGGTGGAGGTCCTTATCTCTCAGGCCTCCAAAGTGGCTTCTCGCAGAACCATCCCAGCTCAGGAGGTCCTGTGCCTTCTGGGCCTGATGGCGGCCACCATCACAACCATTCCCCTAGCAAGACTTCACATGAGGGTCACTCAGTGGTCTTTGCGGGTGCAGTGGGATCAGCTCCTGGACGATCTGGACTGTCCGGTTCTGGTCTCCTCTGCAGTTCAGAAAGATCTGCAGTGGTGGATGGATTCTCGCAATCTTTCTGTAGGACTTCCCTTTTTGAGCCCTGCACCACTAGCTACCCTCACCACGGATGCCTCGAGTATGGGGTGGGGAGCACCAAGCCCAGGGACTAAGGTCCAGCATGGAGACTCCTTTGCACATCAATGTTCTGGAGTTGAGGGCGGTCCTGTGCGCCTTACAGGCCTTTCAGACCCTACTTCCAAAGGGATCACTGTTAATCCAAACGGACAACATGTTGGTAGTTTGGTATATCAACAAACAAGGAGGAACCCGATCATAATAACCCCTGTGCAGGGAGGCGACGCGGGTATGGAACTGGGCAGTCCAGTACCATCTGGTCCTCGTGGCCATGCACGTTCCAGGCGTTTTAAACGTCCTGGCGGACAGTCTCAGCAGATCTCGAACCCTAGCTCACGAGTGGGAACTGCATCAGGAAGTGGCGGAATCCATCTTCCAACATTGGGGGCATCTGGAAATCGACCTCTTCGCCTCTGAATCCAGTGCAAAGCTTCCCAGCTTTTGCTCACTCGTTCCAGGGCACAGTGCTTTCTGGAGCGAAGCATTGTCTCTATCTTGGACAGAGAAATTTTTGTACGCATTCCCTCAGTTTCCCATTCTGCAGAGGGTTCTTCTCAAGCTCCAAGCTGAGACGGCAAGGATGATCCTCATCGCTCCTGTGTGGGCGAGACAGATCTGGTTCCCACTACTGCAGCAGCTTTCCAGGGAACCACCGGTTCCACTTCCAGTTACTCACGACCTCCTGACCCAGGATCAGGGTAGACTGTTGCACCCGGGGCTCAGGATCCTGCATCTCCATTCGTGGCTCCTGCAGACATAGCCATCTCCCGTTTTGGGGTTTCCTCCAGGGTTGCTCAAGTCCTCACTGAGGCTAGAAAGTCCTCTACCCATTCCACTTATGTTGTGAAGTGGAAAGCGATTTTCCATTTGGGCAACCGCTAAGGGTTGGAACCCCTTCTCTTGCTCGGCCCCACAAGTCATAGGACTGTCATACTCTTCTTTGAAGGTCCATATCTCTGCTATCTCAGCATACCACGAGCTAGTGGATGGTAAACCCGTGGCTCAGTTGGAGGTCTCAAAAACCTTTCTGAAAGGGATTCTCCATCTGAAACCCCCCATCTGCAGCCCAACTCCGCCTTGGGACTTGAACTTCATGCTGGAAAAGCTCACCCTTCCTCCTTTTGAGCAGGCTATGAGCTGTGATTTGTGCTTCCTGTCTTGGAAGGTACTTTTTCTTGTGGCCATCACGTCAGCCTGAAGGATTTCGGAGCTTCACGGTCTAGTCTGCAAGGAGCCCTATTTGATTTTCCATAGAACTGAAGCGGTCCTCAGAACACATCTGAAGTTTCTTCCCAAGGTGATGTCAGAAGCCATGCTGAATCAAGCAGTAGAGCTTCCAGTGTATTATCCATCCCTCTCTAACAGAGGTGAGGCACTCCTCAATACAATGGACGTCCATCGGATTCTCCGGTGTTACACCCACTGGACCAAAGAATTCCACTCTTGCGACCAGTTGTTCGTTTCCTTTGCCCAGAGATCGAAGGGCAAACTGGTTTCTAAGCAGGGCCTGTCCAAGTGGTTAGGCAACTGCATTAGATTCTGTTACCAGAAGTAGTAAAAGCCTCTGCCGGGTTCTATCAGAGGTCATTCTACTAGGGGCATGGCTGCCTCCGTGGCCTTCCTACGGAACGTTTCGGTTGCTGACATCTGTGCTGCCGCTACTTGGAGTTCTGTCCATACCTTTACCAAACATTACAGTCTGGACATTGCTTCTAGGCGGAGGGCTGGCTTTGGCCTAGCCATCCTGCAGGGCCTTCTGTCCTAGACTGGGTCCATTCTGGATTCCAGTTTTTAACGTTAGTTAGTTTTCCTCCTCCCTAGTTTCTCTCGGTCTCTCCTTGGAGGGACTGTTTGGGACTCTGTCCAGTAATGTGATGACCTACTGAAGGAACCATCTCGAAGTAAGATAGTACCATTATGTAGGAACTTACCATAACAGTAAATCTTCGGAAGAGGTTCCTTCAGTAGGTCATATTTTTCTCTCCCTCCTTCCCCTCTTTTTGTTTTTACAGGGACTCCAAATCCTGTTCGCTCCTGCTGTCAGGCCTCTTCCTGGCTCTGGCGGGAGAACTGGATGGCAGGCGTGGGGACCACCCATTATATACAGTCATGCTGACATCAGTCACGTGACGGGTGGGCGGTCCCCCGTCAGGTATTGCTAGAAAAGTCTGCTGTGTGGCCCAACGCCAAGTGGCGCCAGTTCTATATGTGATGACCTGCTGAAGGAACCTCTCTCGAAGATCTACTGTTATGGTATGTTCCTACTTAACTGTACTTTTCCAGCCATAATGCCCCACCCTATAGAGACAGACAGGCATCGGGGGTGTGACTTGGGGATGTCGACTGTAATGCTTGTGCCATTGTACCCCTACCCCAACCCTGCAGCCAATGACAGGTATCGAGCCCTTGGGGTTTATTTAATGTTCACTCCATTCTCTATACTGCACCCATCTCAGCTGATTTCCTTATGGAATGGGGTAAGCATAAGGTCCGAAGACCCCAAGGCACACCATGACACCTGTCTGTATCTGCAGGGTAGGGTAGGGTGAGGTGGAATGGTGTGAGCTTTATGCTCGATGACCCAAAGTCACACCCCCAATGCCTGCCAGTCTCTGCAGGGTGGTGGTGGGGGTTGGTGATAGTTCAGTACTTCACTGCCATTCCTATTATGCATCTCTCTTAACTCTTGCAGTACCAATGCCAATACCAGCAAGTAAACATTTGGTATTGACAAATGCTTGTTTATTTTTCATGGTGAAGGTAAGCTTTGTCAGCCCTCCTTCATTGGCCTTTTCCTCCTAACCTAATTTGAACTTCAACTTCAGTTACCCAGCTTGCTACTACTAGTCTCTTGTTCGGGGGGAGGGGACCCTAACTAGGTCTCCACGTACTCTTCCTTCTCCGTGGTTCCCATAGCATCCGTCTCCCCCATAGTATGTTTAATTGTCCAGTGTAAACATCAAACTTCTGCCCCAGGGCATTGTCCCATTCTGTTGTTAGATGAAAGCCATCACCCTTAAAGAGCATTCTGTTCCAGAAGCTCCCCAGTCCCCCACAAAGTGGTACCCCTCTCTCTAATACCATCCCTTCAACCACTCATTGAGCTCCTTACTCTTTTCCTTCCTTACGCTGTCATACCCATTCCACTTATTCCACACAAGGAGGAAAGGTGAGTGCGCCTGCAATCTGTCCCCTAGCATCTTAAAGCTCCACTTCACTGGCCCCACAGGCTGGTTCATCAGATTATTAGTATTCAAGTGTACCAGCGCCCCCCCAGATCCCCCTCCACTTCTCCAACATCCTCCCTATCCTATCTATATTCCAGATGGCTGATGTATCAGGAAGGCATTTGATCATTTCACCCCCCTTTCCTCCACCTCCCATCACCCTCTCTACTCGCCTAATCATTGAGTCCCCAATCAGTAAGACTCTCCTTGCTAACTTCCTGCTGCTCTCCCCCTTAAGTACCACCAAGCTGTCCTTCCCATTACCCACAACAGACATAGAGTCCCCCCCCGACAGTCCTGTACCTGAGCCCCCTCCAGGGGTTCAAAGCAGTTTGCTGTCTGAATGGTGATAGGTTGGTGAGACCCCTGGTGACTGCCCCTGCCACCCTTTCCCCCTGATCTTCCCCATTACCCTCCAGCCCCCCTGGGCCAGTGGGCCTCTGGGGAGAATGGGGGTGGACTCCAGCTTAGCTGGTGCCACAGCTGAGATCTCATCACTTGCTGCTACCATCTGAGCATGGAACTCCACAAAGGTCCTGCAGATGGGGCAGTGCCCCCTCCTCCAGACCGTAACCCCAACAGAAGAGCACCCCACAACTACCTCCCTGCTATACCTCATCTTCATACTAATCCTATGATACAAAAGGACTTGTCTTATATATGGAGTTCTGTTATATTTGGGGTACTTTCTACATCTCCCTTACTTAATCCCTTAATTAATTATAATTACATATTTGTATAAAGTACACAAATTATAAAAATTCAGAAATATATACATTTCTATTTAACTTGTATCATCCAGATGTAACAGCAGATCTTATCGAAGTCTCAAACCACTACTCCACCATGAAATCATTTTGTTCTTATAATGCTCATGCGCTGACTACTTTTACCAATATCATTAGAACAGAGGGCAGGGTCCCTTTCTGTAATTTTAGTGGAATAGTGACAGTGGTAGACTGGACAAAGTTTCTAACAACATGCAGCACAAGTCTAGCTGTGACTCATTTTTCAGCCCGACGCAGTAGCTATCTGTGGAACTTCCATGTCTGTTCACTAGTGTTCTGCAGCACAGTTTTAAAATTAAATACATTGAAGGATACATAGATTGTGCCACTGGCTGAATCGAAATGTTAACACACGAAAACTCTGGGTGGTTATTGTAAAACCAGCATCTGCCATAGAGGGAAAAGGCATGAGGGGGAGTCGGACTCTGTCCGGTGGAGCCTGCTCTGGTCCTGATTAGGGTATATCCCTGAGGGAAATGCACAGTCTGGAGAGGAACAGCTCTATGGAAAAAAAATCTTTCCTCCATTTCAGGAAAAAGTGGAGAAAGATTGTTGTAAAAAAGTACCCGTAAAGTGTAACAGTGTGCATTTGTCCCAGATTTGTATTCCCAAGCCTGTTCAGCCCCACTGAGATGGGGGAATGCAGGGATGCAAGGTGCTCAAAGGAATGAGTCAATTCATGCACACTGATTGAAAAATGAATACTAATGAAGTAAACTTAGTGTAAACGCTTGTATGGACTAGGTTGCTATTGTGGAATTCATTGTTGGAGTTAGAAAAATAATAGTAGCAATGCTAACACATTTTTGCATAAAACAGATGAACAATACACGATATATAGAAACAGAGACCATGGCAGCAGAACAAGACCACTAGTTTATCCAGTCTGCCCAATTTACCCTACCCCCATGATCTACTATCTAGACGGGATTTTCACCCTCTCCTCCCTTTCGTCCTTACTGCTACCCCCCCAAAAGTAATTTGCTCTTCTAGGGACGTGTATATGATGTTCTGTCCACACTTTCTGGCAGTTGCTTTTCCCTTTAAGACTGGCCAGAACCATCTTCAAGCTGGTTCCTCCCACCAACCCGTGTGGTAGCTCCCTTGGCTCTGCCCTGTGATGCTAGATCTTCCTTTCTGTTGGAAGAAGCAGCTTCCCTCCTTACGACTCCCACGCTGAGTAGGCCCTTGCGACTTAAATCTTCGGATTTACTTCCTAAAACAGTTGAATTTCTTTGTCTTCAGCTCGATCGCTGGTCACAGTAGATGATAAGTCTGCTCTTGGGTTCCGCTGGTACCCTTGCAGGCAGAAAATGTTCTGAATGGATCTGCACTCCACGTGCATCTACTGACAGGGGCATGAGCATGATCCCCAGGCTTGTGATTTTTGTCGCTTCTTTCATCCTACCGTTCTCAAAGACCATCTAGCCCAACTAAAGTTAAGCCAACCAAGTGAATGGGAATCAAATCCAGGGATGCCCGTTGGGTGGTCTCTGTGGCAATGGGGTCCGTTGAGCAGCTTGCTGCGTTTGAAGAGGTTGCAGCCCAGGCCACGTCCCACTCCTCTTCGGCTTCTGCCTTCGTGCCACTCCAGCTGGGTTCTGCTTTTACAGGGTCCTTCAAAGAACTGTGCCAGTCCCTGCCGACCCTCTGTCAGGGACCCTCCGGGCACAAATCTAAGTCCAAAAAACTGTTTTGTCATTGTTCGTGGGATCGGGAATGCTCTGTCGAGAGCTTCGGATTCCAGTGTTTCTCCGGATCTGACCTCAGTCGAATCCTCGGCCAAGGCCACCAGCTCCATGGTAACCACGTCAGGCCAGTTGGCCGAGACTCTGGTTGATCTTCCAGGTGAGATTTTTCTTGAGCCCGGTTGACCAGTTGTCAACCAAAGAGGCCAGCACTTCCTTATCCAGGACTCTGGTCCTGAGTCAGACCATTGGAGGTGCAGATCAATCCGCTGACCTGCAGATTCCCAACCACGACCCGAAGGAGCCTTGGTGTCCACAGACTCCCTCCGAGCCCCGCCGCTGGTCCCCCTGGCGGTCACGGTTGAGGTCCCATTCCCATGGGTCGAGCAGTTCCTGCCAACGTCGGCACTTCCACTCTCGGCACCATGGAAAGCGGCGCCACCGCTACTCTTAATCCTCATCCTTCTCGATTAAAGAGAGGCTTCAGCACAAATTGCGTGTATGCTACGAGGATCTCATGTGGCAAAAGCTGGTGCTCACTGGTGTGAAGCCGGCTCCGGCTACTCCGGTGTCCATCACCTGGCTTTTGTCCAACAGGCTGATGCCTTCTCCGCCTAAACAGCCGACCAAGATAGTCCCCGGCTCTGCCGACCCCGCGTCTCCACCAATTCTGGTGGAGATGCCACCTAAGCAGCCGCCGACTGGTGCTCCAACCAAGGAGTCTAGGCCGATCAAGGGGCTTCCCCATTTGCTGTCAAGTCACCATCACCCCTGACCATTCACAGAGTGTCAGTGGGGACTCGGGCGGTCAACCTCTCTTTAACGACTTCTCGGAGTTGGAGGATTCCTCCCTGCACTCATGTCCAGTTGGTGGGGATCTCTCGATGGATGAAGGCCCTTCTTTTATGGGCCTTCTCCACCTGATCTCTGAGTCCACGGGTATGAAAATACGCCTGTTCACAAGAGTGGTGACAGGAGAGCGCACTCTAATTACCATCCAGTATCTGTCCCTCTCCCCACTCTTGAACAGTTCATTGCTGATCAACTGACTGAATACCTGGACAAATACGATATACAGTGTCCTGAACAGCATGGTTTCAGGAAAGGGAACAGTATGACTACTGCCTTACTTGAGTTCACCAGTTACATTCATAAAGCCCTTGACTATAGCCAAATAGTGGGGTCAATTTACATTGACCTCACAAAGACACTGGGTCTCTCTTGGGAAGCTGTGGCATGATTCTCTGACTACCTTTCGAACTGGAGTCAGCAGGTCAAAATTGGTAATGCCCTATCCATCAAATCTCCTGTCCTCTCTGGTGTCCCACAGGGGTCCATATTGGGACCTCTACTATTCAGCCTCTTCCTAAACTCCCTCCCCGAGTCCTGCCCCGCCAGCCTGTTACTATACACGGATGATGCTGTCATCTTCTCCTCCAGCCCTGAACCCCTTCAACTTCACCGCTCCCTCCAGTCCTCCTTCAAGTTGCTGAAAGCTGGTTCTCTGCACAACGCCTTATTCTTAACTATGAAAAAAAAAACAAAGGTATGCTATTTGCACACCCGCAGAATACCAGGAAGGGGTTTTGCCCTCAAGTACTAACATCAACCCAGACTCCCCTGGAGCAGGTGGACTCCTTTAAATACCTGGGCATCACCTTGGACACAGGGCTTAACTATCATGAGCATATGCAACACCTATCTAAGGCCCTCAATGTTAGGCTTGGGCTTTTGCACCGCTTCAAGCACTGCCTTACTCCTGGTGCCCTTAGGCTCGCAGTCTCCTCCTCGGTCCTCTCTCTGCTTGACTGTGGCTTACTGATATATGGGGCAGCAAGCACCTCAACCCTAGTTAGACTCCATCTCGCCCTAAACAAAGCTTGTCATCTTGTATTGGGATGTGATCGTCTCACCCATACCTGTTCGCTTTATAATGACACCAACTGACTTAATCTCAACAACAGAATCAGATTCCACACCTGCATTCTGGCAAGAAAAATCTCCCTAGGCCTCTCCCCTGCTGGGCTCGCCCCATTAATCCACCCTGACTTTAAGGTTAAGTACACCCGTAGCTCAGACAACCATCTCTTCTCAATTCCTTCCTGTTGTACCTCTCAGTTCCAAAGATCCTTCAGCTACAGGGTCCCCTTGTGGATGAACAGCCTACTCCCCTCCTTGGTAAATGAACAAAGAATTGGACAATTTAAAACCCACCTTAGGGTCCACCTCCTGTTCACAAGTACCTGTGATTGTAACTGAACCCTGCCCTCTCCCTTCTCCTTATCCACTGACAATGGCCACTGGCCTGCCTCTTCCTCCTCAGTGCTCAAACTGAGTCTCCCTGGGGTTGATATGCACTCTGTAATTAACTGTGTTAAGCAACCCTAGTACTTGAATGTTAGCCTTGGCTGTTCTTTGTAACAATCTGATCTTTATACTCTAAAACAATCATCGTAATGTTTGTCTGTACCTATTCTATGTGACGTGGAACCTTTGTAAATGAGTGTATGACTCAAAGGTATTTTTCCGAATCTGAAATAAATAAAATAAATAAATAAATGTGATACCGTTAACCATCTTCTTCTCTCCTCGCTACAAGCCCTAGGCCTATCTACTCCGGTTAATAACTGGTTCAAAGCTAGCTCAGTAATCATACCCAGCGAGTACAAATCAGTGAAACCCTCTCCTGTAGCCTCCCTGCAAGCTCTGATGTCCCCCAAGGATCCATCCTTGGACTTTTACTGTTTAGTCTGTTTATAAACAACCTTCCCTCAGCATGCAACACCAACATGGCCCTGTACGCCGATGATGCCGTTCTCTTTGACTGCCACTCACATCCCTCCTCTCTCTCTCTCTCTCCGAGACCCTGCAAGCTGACTTCCAGTCTGTTGAAACTTGGTTCGCTCAACACAAACAACTTGAACATTGCAGTGGTGGCAGATTACCAGAGGCACCAAGGGATCCAGGTTTACCCCTACCTGGATGACTGGCTGATTGCAGGTCTCTTCAGGCAGGAGATGGAGCAGTCCAGGGACCTGGCCCTCCAGACCTGCTTCTCCTCTGGCCTCCTGATCAGCGAAGCCAAGCTGGAACTCGTGCCTTTGCAGGTGATCAGCTTCATCGGGGTGGAGTGTGACTCTTGCAGAGCCAGAGCCTAGCTCCCGGCTGACAGGGCAGAGGCTCTCTCCTCCTTTGCCTGATCATTTCGGGTTGGGCAATTGCGCCCTGCCTGGGACTTCTGTGCCTGCTGGGTTACATGGCAGCCTGCACCAGCTTGGTCCATTGAGCCCGCTGGAGAATGCACTCCCTCTTGTGGGAGCTGGCCAGCCAGTGGTCTCAGCGCAAGGGTCACTTCGTCCAGCTGGTCACTGTGACTCAACAGATGTTGGATGCCCTCCAGTGGTGGTTAATCAAAGAGCATCTGCAGGAAGGAATCCCATTTGTCTGCTCAGAGCCGACGGTCATCTTGACGACCGATGCCTCTCTCATGTGCTGGGTGCCCAACTGGGGAACACAGAGTCCATGGGCTCTGGACTTCCGAGGAGTCCCGATGCAACACCAACCTGCTGGAGCTACGAGCAGTTCGGCTGGTGCTGACTGCCTTTGCTCCTCACATTCAAGGTCAGGTGGTCCAGGTCCAGACGGATAACACCACGACCATGTACTACCTCAACAAACTGGATGGGACGCACTCCCTGCCGTTGTGCAAGGAAGTTCTCCATGTGTGGACCCTCGTGCGCAGCCTTGGGGCTGATTTCCTAGCCATCCATGTGGCGGGGGCCTCCAACCAGCTGGCAGATGCTCTCAGCCATGTTGGTGAGGTGTCTCTCAAGTGGTCTCTCCACCCAGAGGTAGTACACAGTCTGTTCTCCCAGTGGGGCACCCCTCAAGTGGATATGTTTGCCTCCAGGGAGAACACAAAGCTGAAGCTGTTTTGTGCCCACCCCCCCCTCAGCAAGGAGCGCTGCAGGGGGATGCCTTCTTGAGGCTCTGGACCCCAGGCCTCTTCTATGACTTCCCTCCACTTCCCTTGATCCACAAGATGTTACTCAAGATCAGGAGGAACAAGGTACAGGTAATCCTGGTGGCTCTGGACTGGCCCCACCAGTTCTGGTACCACAAACTCCTCATCTACAGCAGCAGACTCCCGAGGTGTCTTCCTTTCCACCCGGACTTGCTCACCATCAGTCAGGGGAAGGTACTCCATCCGGACTTTCAGTCCCTGAACCCGACAGCCTGGTTCCTGAGTGGCTAGAGTTCCAGGCTTTGTGTCTCTCTGAAGATGTTCTCACTGTTGTGGAAGCATCTTGGAAGGAGCTGACCAGGAAATGCTATGCCTTCAAATAGAAGAGGTTCTCCATTTGGTGTCAGGGCAAGGGGTTGGATCCTTTGTCATGTCCAGTGGCTAACATTCTTGACATCTGTGGTCCCTCTCTGTCGGGCCTTCTGTCGATGACCCTCATGGTGCACCTGGAAGTCATCTCTGCTTACCAGGCGTGGGCCGGTCAGCAGTTGATGACACAGGAGAAGGTGATCTGGCGTTTTTTCAAAAGCCTTGACCACATTTCTCCTCCGGTGCATGAATCACCACCACCGTGGGACTTGTTGCTGGTATTGGCTAAGCTCATGAGCAAGCCATTCGAACTGATGCACAAGTGTGACATCTGTCACCTGTCGTGGAAGACTGCCTTCCTGGCGGTTATCACGTCAGCCAGAAGGATCAGTGAGCTCCAGATGCTTTCGGTGGAGTCTCCTTACCTGGTGTTCCACAGGGGCAAGGTTGTCCCATGCCCCAGCCTGAAGTTTCTCCCGAAGGTTGTGTCAGAGTTTTACTTTAATCAGGTGATTAATCTCTCAGTGTACTTCACCAGTCTCACCTCAGAGGCTGAGCACAGGTTCTATACTTTGGACCTGCGGCGAGTGCTTGCCTACTATAAGGAGCGCATGGCTGGAGTTCGGTGAGAGGTTCACCAGCTATTTGTCACCTACACTGAAGCCACACCTGGCAGCCCAGCAGCTAAGCAGACGATTGGCAGGTGGATTCTATCTTGCGTCGACCTCTGCTATAGGTTGGCAGGTAGAGAGCCTCCCGTAGGGCTAAAGTGTCATTCCACCCACCATACTGCTGCCTCAGTGGCTGCTTCCAGAGATGTCCCTATTCAGGAAATCTACAGGGCTGCTACCTGGAGGTCAGCACACACCTTCATTTCCCATTACCACATTGACCTTGAGTCACGCCTGGATGCTGGTTTTGGGGCCTCAGTTCTCCAGTCTCTGTTCCCAAAGTAGGGGTGTTCACCTTGCCTTCCTCCTCCTGGAGAACTGTTAGGAGTCTTCCAGAAAGTGTGATTACAACATCATATCCACGTCCCTAGAAAAACAGTTGTTCTGGGGTGGTATATGATGTTCATCCACACAGACCCACCTGATCTCCCCTGGCTTGGCGCACAACACTGCTTCTTAGGGGCAAGATCTGGTGTCATGGGGTGGAGCCAAGGGAGTTCCCACCCGGGTGGGTGGGAGGAGCCAGCTTGAAGACGTTTTCGGACAGTCTTAAAGGGAAAGGCAACTGCCAGAAAGTGTGGATAAACATCATATACCACTTCTTGAGAACTACTGTTACAGGTGAGTAACCTGTTCTTTTTTGTCTGTCCCAGCATCCCAGCCATGCTTAAACTCATTAATGTGTCTTGCGCTCACACTCTCTGCTGTTCCAGCCATCTTCTTTGCAAAACTGGAACTTTCTCACATCCCTCCTGAATCTCCCTCCAGCCAGCTTACATTCATGTCCCCGTGTTTTCGACCCACCATTCCTGCTAAATAGTTGCTCACAGTTAACCTTGTTTATTCCATTCAGGAACTTGAAGGTATCTGTTGTGGTGCCCTTCTCCCTTATGGCCTCCAGGAAGTACATGTTCAGTGCCCTGACCCAATTCTTATAGGATCTGCTCTGTTTTCCCTGAATCATTTTGGTCACGCTATGCTTCACCGTCTCCAGCCTGTCTCTCTTTCCTCAGGTGAGGACTCCAGTACTGGGCACAGTATTCCAGATGGGGTCTCACCAGTGATCTAAAGAGAGGTAAGATGACTGCTTTTCTTCCGATATTAAAACCCCCTCCAGAACACCCCAACATTCTGTTTGCCTTACTGCAGACCTTGTTACATTTGCTGGTTTGTTTTAGGGAGTTGCTTATGACCCCAGATCTCTCATCTGAAGTAGTGGCCAGCATAAACCCTTCCATCCGGTACTCCAACCTGGGGTTCTTGTTCCTTATGTGCAGCAACTTGCACTTATTGGTGTTGAATTTCAACTGCCAAACCTTAGATCACCTCTCCAACCTTTGCAGGTCCCTCTGCAACACCCTTACCCCTTCCTCACCGTCCATTCTGTCACAGAGCTTAATGTCATCTACATAGAGACACATCGTGCCCTGTATTCCTTCTACTATGTTGCCAGTGAACATACTGAGAAGGACCAATTTCCACGGTGTCCATCTGTTTGCTTCCAAAACTGTTCAAGGATCCTTTGGAGAGCCCTCCTTATAGAATAGTCTCCCTCCTGAATTATGATATGAAAACTCTGGTGAAGATCCTAGTTGCCCATCTGGAGTGGATACTTCCACAGTTAGTTCACCCGGATCAGATTGAGTTTATGAAAGAACACTTGTCCTACCACAGTATGCAGCGTTTGTTGAATGTTACTCATTGTTTCTCAGTGTCTGGACATACCACTTGCATTGTCAGTGGATGCAGAGAAAGCATTTGATTGCATGGAATGGAATTGTTTGTTCCCGGTGCTAGAGAGATTCAGCCTAGGGAAGATATTCGTATGATGGGTAATGCTATTATATGTAGCACAAAGCCAGGATTCTGGTGAATTGGGGGGACTCTTGGAGGAGTTCAGTCTGTTACCAGGCATGAACAAGACTGCCTCCTCTCTCCCTTATTGTTTTCCCTCGCTATTGAGCCTCTAGCTGTCAAAATTCGGGCTACAGAAGCTATAAGAGGTGTGGGAACTCATCCAGGCCAGCAGCATAAGCTTACTGTATATGTGGATGACATTACTATTGTTCATTACTGAGCTATGGACCTCTGTGCCTGTGCTGCTGCAGGTTATTGCTAGAGCCAGGGTTTGTCCGTGAATTGAAACCGAACGTGAACTTTTCAATTTTTGCCTGATCTAGATGAAACCGAACACGACCCCAGACCATGTGAGATAAGAACCCACATGGAGGCAGTAGGGTGAATTCATTAGAACTCAAACTCATAAATTACACAAAAAACACTTTGAACTGAACTCAAACCCAATTTTCTACTTATCAAATTGAACTGAACCAAACTCTAACTATACCCTGCCGAACACGAACCGAACTAGAACCCTACAAACGTGTCAAACCCTCCCTCTAGTTATCGCTCAGTTTGCCGCATTGTCTGGGTACAAACTGAACCTCCCCAAATTAGAGCTTCTGAGACTGGGCCCAGATCTACCTGATTGGCTGCAAAGAGAATGGGGGCTCAAACCTGTTAAAACTGCCCTTACTTACTTGGGAATCAAAGTGGGAAGGGATATTGGGAAATGGGCCTATGTTCAGCATTGTTCAGAGAGAGATTGAGAGCACTGCCAATATCCTGGATAGGATGCAGCAACTTATCAAAGATGAACACCTTACCAAGATTATTATACATTATGCAGCTGCTGCTATTGGGGCCCTCAAGGAACATTATTAGATGCCTGGAGCGAGGGTTCTGCGCCTTCATTTGGCAGAATAAAAGGCCCAGAATGAGCCTTCAGAGGCTTAAGAGTGCACCGGAGTTTGGGGGAGGAGTAGGGGTTGTCTGGTATTCCCAGATTTGAAAGACTGTTACTTAGCCATTCAACATTGATACATTCATGATTAGATTAATAGAGGATTGGCTGGTGGGGGGGACCTAGAAGAGGGAGGGAGGGATTGGACCAAGAGTCTCTGCCTACTGAAACACAACATGACCAGGGCATTATGGGGCAGCAGGGGGGCCAAAATTCCGTTAACCAGATATACTCTTGAAGCATGGGTGGAAGGGCGCTGCATATAGAAGGTTAAAGGAGATATGACGCTTTTGCTCCCTATGGCTAGGAACCCAGGATCTTCCTGGTCTAAGTCTCCATCACTCATTCACACTATTGGGATAGCGCCAGAGGTGCTAGGACCAAGTGAGAGCCGATATTTTGAAAAGGGTCGGTGCCGAGACAGGACCATGGATATACGTGGCACCACGAGACTAGCTCGCACCTGTGTAGGCTATCTCTGCGTCGACCCTCCAACTGCCTCAGTTCCCTTTCTCCCACCGTCGAGTGCGCTTGGATGTCGACGTCGCTTGTCTGCCGGCGTCGAAGTTTTTGTCTATATAACAGCAGCTTTTAGTGTTTAATTTTACATTTTAGTAATATTAATTTCTTATTTTATGAACAAGAAAAGATTATGAAGAAGATGAAAAAGAAATTCTCACCTGCCATCAATGGAGTCATCTCTAGACAGTAGCGGTGACGGTAGGAAGACTTCGTTTGAAAGTTGTTACGGCAGAGGGGCTGTGTCCGGCCGCCGCCCTTTGATAAGCGGGGGTCCGACTACGGACAGTCCTGTGCTGGGGGCAGTCCACGAAGCATGAATTAGTGGTTCTGGGGATCCGGCTCCGCTTAACCTAGAGCTCTTCTTCCTCATTTGGGAAGAAGAATTGGTGCTCACTCGAGGTTGCCCTCTGGTATGTCTGCACGAGGATTGTTAGTCGGGAGGGGCAATAGGCCTGAACCAACTCTGGTGGGTTCCCTTTCGCCCCGCTCCTAACGGCCACTTTCTTTGACTCCAGACTCCATCTCTGTCCTCACTGGAGCTCCGGTGAGCAGTTTCACCTCTGGGCCGCTCCTGTGGAGCAGGGGGTTCAACTTCTATCTAGTTTTTCCTTGCCACTGTTACTGATTTCGGGGCCTCCGGGCCTTGGAGCCTCTGGACCAGGGCCGGGTTGATTGGATCAGGATGAGCGCAGTGCCCTCTTAGTGCCTCCGCCATCGTGTCGACCCCTCGTGCCTACCCCCCTCTCTCTTTCCATGCAGGGGCCAGCATGGGCACCACCTTTTTCTTTCTCCCCTTTTTCTCAGGATTCTCCATTGCATTCCCACAGTGGGGTTTGTCCTGGCGCCGTGATCGACACCATGGGTGACGCTGCAGGTCCCGGTGCCATAGCTGCTGGTTTTGGCTTTGGTGCTGTAGGCGGCACCGCCGGTGTTTGGGTTGGCACCATGGGTAGGCACCGTGGCTCAGCATCATTGCTCTGTGCGACGCCACGGGTGCTGTTGTTGGTGCCGTTGGTTGCCAGCGCTGCTGGCAGCGCCGAGCACCCGTGGGTGCCTTGGGCACCCATGGATGCCGCGAGTGATGCCGCTGGCATCCATGGGTGCCATGAGTTCATGGGTGTCACGGGTGCCCTCGGGTGCCAGTGCTGCCATGGGTGTCATGGTACCATGGGTGCTACGAGTATCATGGGTGCCTCGGGTGCCATTTCTACCATGGGTGTCATGGGTGCTGTGGTACCATTGGTATCGGGGGTGCCATGGGTGCCGGGAGTACCTGCGGGTACGGTCGCAGTTGCCCTCAGGTGTCACCCAGGTTGGCATAGGCACTACTTAGTGCCCACCTGTGCCACGAGTGATGCTGGTGTTGTAGGGGTGGCAATTGGTGCTGTCCAGCAGAACTAGTGACGGAATTTCCTTTTGCAGACCTCTTCTCTGTGGAACTTGTGGCAAGATGTTTTCCACAGAATGAAGTCCTGTTGTGCGGATTATTTTTCCATGCATCTTAGTGAGTGGCGGTCTGCATAAGATCTTGTGACATCCAGCGGTTTTCCGCTGATGGAACTCTTCTGTACTGTTCTGCCAGCGGAATCTCTCATTCCGCTCAGCACTTTCTCAGCTCCCTATGTGGTGCCGAGCTCCTTGACATCCTTCCTGGTGGTGGAGTCTCTAATGGCTCTGACCTAGACCTACCTAAGAGGTCCTTCTGGGGTAGAAGTGCATCTAGATTAGTCTCTCCCTACCCTTCTGGTCAGTGATACAGCAGGTGACTCATTTTATATACTGAAGGGCACGCCCTCTCTATCATCAGAGTCAGTGATGGAAGATCTCTTCAGTAGTTACTCAGTGATGGGGTCCACCATAGTATTCAGACTGCATCTGTGGACCATACACCTCTGTGTCTAGACTCTTTCAGTCGTCAAGACAATTACACTCTGTGGAACATTCTAATTCAATGGTCGGGAGCCGCACAGACTCTTCTGTTCCTTTGACAGGTGTATATAGGCCCCTTCTGATACTGCCCCTTTGGTGGCTTCTTCGGCACAGGTGGTTAACATCTCTTCAGCTGTGATTATTGGTCAGTCACAATTTCAGTTATGGGCGCTCAGGCTCCCCTGCCCCTCAGAGGATGGCATCTTCATTATTTTGTATCAGGCAATCCTTGCAAGATAGCAGCCTGAAACCATGTCAGGCTCGGACTGCTGGTTTAAAAAAAAAAAAAAAGTAAAATTATCACAGCACAGGACCTAGGCGAAATTACTCGATACCACACTTTTGGATCTGGTCAGGTTCCGCCTCAGCCCCTAAGATCATCTCTAAACTATGGTAAAGAGTAGCTGACTTCTTCTGCCCCTAGGGGGAGTCCGATCCAGTGGAGATATGGGTCATCTCTTTTCTCCAAGAGAGATTTCTCTTATTCCGAGATATTTCCTAGACCTAGGTGACTGCCCAGTCTGTTGGTCCCCTTTTTTATCAGGCTTTCTTCTCTTGATCAGAGCCTCGCAGCAACAGAAGTGACTCTTCAGTGAGTCGGAACTTTTAAGTTCCTACTTCCTTGCTTGCTTCAGTTTAACAGATGGCATGCTCCTTTCTTGACCATAGGTCAAGTAGGTCTTTTTCTGAGATGGTTTTTCAAGTATTCACACCTTAGCTTCCCTGCGCACTGGTTCTGTGCCAGTGTGCACCTGTGTCTCTCAGTGTGTGACGAAGCTATGATGTTTGTTTTCCAGCAAAGCAAACTACACTCCTCCTTACTCCCTTCAGGGAGGCCGGAGTGAGTAGTACCTCACTGCATTGAGTCACTTCTGCCACTATTCAGTCACTTCAACAAATGGGTTAGCCCTAACTTGGTCCTGCTGTGTCCCTCCTCGATGCACATCTGCTTCTATTTGCCTTAGAAATCCAGCCCCTGTTTTTTTCTGTCGGAATGTTTTTTCCGCAGTGGACATGTCCTCCTGTACACTTTTCCTTTCTTCCCTGAGTTCAGAGACTGCTACTACAGTTGTACACACAGGTGCAGGATGATTCCTGTTTGGAATATGCAGTGAGTAGAATCTGGTTCTACTAGACCACCACAAGAAGCTTCCAAGTTGTGCTTGGCCTTCCATCAGGAAGGTTTTAGTGACTAAGTGGAAACTATTCTCCTTGATGGGCTAACCCCACCTGGACCTTCTTTTGCTCACCAAGCAAGGGGTTCAAGTGCTCCTGGACCTGTTGCTTGCAGGTCATCCATACTTGGTAGTGGGGGTTCCATGTGCACTTTTCGGTTTGCCCTGAACCAGTAGACTTTACCTCCGGCTCTTTCAGTTCCTGAGGTCCTTTTACATTAGATTAGTACGTCTTTGACACTGTTAATTTTGGTGTTATACCTAATTGTGAGGCCGGGTTCTTGCCGCTCTCCCAGAGTGGTTGCGGCTTCTTGGCAGAGTTTTATTTTGTGTTCATTGCAGTCGTCTGCAAAGTGGTGACTTACAACTCAAGCGCTTATCTTGTAAGCATTATATTCTAGATGCTCTTTCCAAGACAGCTCTTTTTATTAGTAGGACAGTCCTTGACCGTCCTTTCTGAGTGAGCCTCAGGATAGGGCTCGGCTCCCTGATCTTATTAAAGTAAAGAGTTTGTGGGAAAGGGGACCTAACCTTGGCAATTCCAGATAAACTGTTGGAAGGATATCCTGACCCTTCATATGGGGCTATTGCTTTGTAGTAGATACAGAGAGTCACAATATAAATTTCTTCATAGGCTTTATTACCCCTCTGCCCCCCCCGTGTGGTCCATAAGTTTCATCCAGCCGTGCAGGAAAATAGGCATATGTATGCCTGTTGTATCTTGCCTGGTATCAAAAACAAATACATAAATAATTAAAATAAATAAACCTTTGGGCATTGTAAGACAAATACAGGCACATACATTCACCATTTTTGGGAGTGTCACTTACTCTGGCTGTTTCTTTATTTTTGATTTTTTTGGTTTTGTTGACCAGGAAGGAAGACTAGACAATTTTTTGCCTATTGGGGGTGATACAGATGGATGCCAACTGAAATTGAACCAGATATTTTTTTAAGCTGGGAAGAAGTGGCGAAGGAGCTCTCCGTGGTTGCCGAAGATGTGATTCCGTGCACTCCACTATTTGTGTTATTTGGGATGGAGGATATGGGTGCTGGTGAATGGGCCACATACCCAAGATGGTTTCAGGTACAGCTGGTTTAATACATGGGTCTCCTGTACCGCCCCCACAGTGATGAAGTGGAAGACCCTTGCCCTTCATACTCTTTCTCTGGAATGATCAGCTTTCCTGCGTAAAGGGAGGGAAGGCATTTTTGAATGAATTTGGGATACATTTATTAGTTCTGTTCCAGTAGCGGTGGCGACGGTACTTTGGGAGGGCCTCCTTTAGGGTGGATCTGAGGGAGGGGGCATGTGTAGGGCTCTGCAGGGGGCGTCCCTATGTGGGGGAATTGGGGGCTTGTGTATTCTACTCTGTGCACTGGCACTTTATGGACTACTTGTTTATATATAAATATGTTTATTCTTTTTTTGAAGTGTATTGTTTAAGATAAACATATTTTTGCACTTTAATCTCAGGATCATTGGGTTACATTATGTACACTATTTTTATGCTTACTTGAATTACTGTCGATTTATAAGAACTGTTGTCAGAATTACTGTCCAATGTAATCCTTTTATGTAAGTAATTTGTATTATTATTTTAGTGTGTCTTATTTAGTCTTATTGATTGAGGTGCTCAGTGTTCAATAGCTGATTATATGGTTTTGATCCGAGTTGATATTCCCCTGTATTGTTACGTGTCCATTTCTGCAAATTCAGTAAACATTATATAGAAAAACTGATTTCAAAAATGACCTCTGTTGTATCTCACTCATGAACTTCCTTCCCCTATTTGACCTCATTTGCCATCACCCTCTGCTGTCTCTCCCCCAAAACCAAGTCCCCCCCCCAATGTAACTTAGGTCCTTTGCTGCTCCCAGATCCTCTAATTGTTTCATCAGCCTTCTGTGTGTCATTGAAGTGAGTGCCTTGCTGAAGTTGAAGTAGAGAAAGGCCCTGTCCACACTACACCATTAAAACCCTGGAATGGTTTCAAACCGTTACAGACAGTAAATGTTACAGTGTGTCCACACTGCCAGTGAACCATCATGATAACAGTTTGGAACCGTTACTGCCAGTCCACATTGTGGGTGACGAGTGACCATTATGGTCGGCACCCTGTCCCACAATGCAGTTCGTGCTGCACTGAGGGCAGTGCTTGGGGCTACACGCTCACGTGTCCACACTACAGCTGGTAACATTACAGAGGCAGAACCATTTTCATAACTGTTGTTGAAACCACCTCATAAGTGGTTTCAACAATGGTTACGAAAACACCTCCTGTAACGTTACAGGTGTAAATGCAAACCGTTGCGGTAATGGTTTGGACCCTCTGTAATGTTACAGAGGGGAGTTTTCAGTGTAGTGTGAACAGGGCCTAAATCTACTTCTTGTCCATTATCCACTGCCCTTGTTAACCAGTCAGAGAATACTGTCAGGCAGTGCTCCAAATAACGTTGGCATTCAAGAGTAATGTACTCACTGTTTTTGAAATTAGGTGAGTAAAATATTATTTTGATGAGTAAAAGTGCTTTAAAAGTGGAAAAACAGTACCTTTTGAAGTAACACAGAAACGCAGAAGTTGACGGCAGATAAGGATCACAAGGCCCATCCAGTCTGCCCATTTCTTTTTTCTACCTTATGAATGTGCCATTGGCATTTGCTCTGTCAATGGCCCATCTATTCATACTTATCTGTATTGCTCCCTTATGCCTATCCCATGCCTGCTTGAAGCCCTGCACTGTATTCCTATCCACCACTTTCTGAGGTAGGCCATTCCGTGCATCCACCACCCTTTCTATGAAGAAGAACTTCCTCACATTACCCCTTAATCGGCCTCCCTCTAATCTCATGCTGTGTCTTCTTGTCCTGCTATTTTTCTTATATTGAAACATGTTAGACTCTTTCACCTTGTTAATGCCCTTAAGGTGTTTGAATGTTTTGATCATATCACTTCTCTCCCTCCATTGCTCCAGGGTATACATATTGAGTTCCGTTAATCTGTCCTCATATGTTTTCTGATACAGTCCATGCACCATTTTGGTTGCCCTTCTCTGGACTGACTCAATTTGGTTAATGTCCTTGTGAAGGTGTGACCTCCACTGCTGCATGCAGTATTCCAGATGGGGCCTAACCAGTGTCTTGTAAAGAGGGATTATTACCTCCCTTTTACGACTTGTGATACCCTACTAATACACCCCAACATCCCCCTAGCCATACCTACTGCTTTAGTGGTCTGCTTGGATGATTTAAGATCATCTGTGATGATGATGATGCCCAAGTCTTTCTTCCCTTGTGACTGCCAGCAACTCCCCCTCCCAAACTATAGGTGGCTTCAGGGTTTCTCTTGCCTACGTGCATGATCTTGCACTTCTTTGCATTAAACCCCAGTTGCCACTCTTCTGACCATTTTGCCAGTTTACCCAGACCTCTTCTCATTCTGCCTACCCCATCTGGATTATCTACTCTGTTGCAGATCTTGGTGTCATCTGCAAATAGACAAACCTTACCCTCCAGTCCATCTGCAATGTCACTGATGAAGATATTGAAGAGGACGGGCCCCTGGACTGATCCCTGAGGTACTCCACTAGTGACTTGCATCTCTTCTGACTGTATAACATTTACCACCACTCTCTGTTTTCTGCCCATCAACCAGTTTGCCACCCAGTTGACCAACCTCTTACCCACCCGAGCCTACCCAGCTTATTAATCAATCTTCTATGTGGAACGGTATCGAATGCTTTGCTGAAGTCAAGGTAGACTACATCAACTGCTCCCCGCTTGGTCCACCACTTTGGTTACCCAGTCAAAGAAATCTTATGAGATTAGTTTGACAGGACCTTCCTGTTGTAAACCCATGCTGTCTTGGATCCTGTGCTCCTGTGAATTCCAGGTGTTGCACTATCCTTACCTTAAGGAGTGCCTGCATAATCTTGCCCACTAGTGAGGTAAGACTGACTGGTCTGTAGCTCCCTGCCTCCTCCCTGCTACCACTCTTGTGGAGCAGGATCACGTGAGCCCTTCTCCAGTCTTCAGGGACCTCTCCTGTGCTCAGAGACTCACTAAACAGTTCTGCTAATGGCTCTGCTACTTCCACCCTTAGCTCCCTTAGTACCATGGGATGGATGCCAACAGGTCCCATTGCCTTGTCCACCCTGAGCTTATCGAGCTCTTGTAGGACCCTTTGTTTCATGAAGGGACTAGTGCACACCTCCCTCCCCCCTGTGTCCATGGTGCTGAACTGTGGGCCCTGCCCTACCTTCACCTCAGCAAATACTGAGCAGAAGTATCTATTAAGGATAGATGCTTTTACATGGTCCTCCTCACATGCCTTCTTATCCCCTTTGATCTTAGCAATACCCCCTCTGGACTTTCTCTTTTCACTAATATATCTGTAGAAAGTCTTGTCACCTTCTTTTACTGTTCGTGCTAGTGTTTCCTCGGTTTGGGCCTTTGCCTGTCTTACTGCCTTCCCTGCTTCCCTTAGGGAAGTTTGGTATGCCTCCCTGTCTTCATCCCGCTGCGTTCCCTTATATTTCCTGAAGGCCAGCCTTTTGCCTCTGACTTGTTCTGCTACTGTTTTTGAGAACCAAAGTGGTTTCCTCCTTCTTCTTTTGCACTTCCTTTTCTCTCTAACACAATGGGATGTTGCTTCAAGTATTGCATCCTCAATTCTTGCCCACTTTGCCTGTACCCCCTCACCTGTATTTCTTCTTGCCAGGGCTAGCTTAACTCTGTTGGCCGTCTTATCAAAGTCAGCTCCTCTGAAGTCCCATAGTTTTGCCTTGGAATGGGATGATTTAGTTCTAGTGGCCAAATTGAACCATATTTTGTGATGGTCACTGGCCCCAAAGTGACCTTCTACCTGGTGATCTGTGATCCTTTCCCTGTTAGTCAGTAGTAGATCTAGGATATCCCTGTCTCTTGTGCGTTGTTGTACCAGTTGTTTGAGGACCTCCCCCTGCAGGGAATCCACTATGTGTCTAGTTCTGGCAGATGTTCCTGCTGGTATTGGCCAATCTGTATCTGGCATGTTGAAGTCTCCTATTATCAGAACCTCCCCCTTAGCTTTCATGTTTTGTATATTTTCTAACAGTAGTGTGTCTATGTCCTCCCCCTGGTCTGGAGGCCTGTAGACAACCCCAGTTCGTATGGATGTCCCATTTCCTGTTTCCCGGGTGACCCACAGTTCTTATGGCTCCTTATGTGTAGTCGGAATTTCTGTAGCTTTGATATTTTCATTGACATAAAGGGCCCCTCCACCCCCACCCCTTTTTTTTTTGCACATCGGTTTCCTCTGAACAGTACATAGCCAGGTACTGAAGTCTCCCAAGTGTGGTTACTGGTGAACCATGCTCGCTAACGGCTACTATGTCCAGTTTTAGTCTCTGGCATTATTGCCTGCAGGTCTGGGATGTTGTTTCCCAGACTGCAAGCATTTGTGTACATGATTTTCCACTGGCCAGATTTTGGTGCGTTGGTTTTTGGGCGAAGTCTGGCGTTTCCCCTATGGATGACCACAGGAGGTGGTGCAGCCAGAGGGGTCAAGCAGATTGGTGCTGGCAGTCATAGCCTACGTGCATGTACTGTGTGCGTTACTGCAAGGATGTACAACACAGTACCAGCCTCTGGAACAGGAGCAACTCAAGGGGATAAAGACCCCTCTACTGCACAGCATAATGGCCAGAGTTTCCGTCAGGCACCACACTCACCACTCCAGGGCAGCCTCTCTGACTTTGTATTGGGCCTGACGTTGTATTGCCCCTTCCCCCAATCTGCTGTGCCTGTGAGGCAGGCACCCTGAGGGTATGAGACAGAGATCTTGGGAGTGATGGTAAGTCCCTGGGGAAGGATGGGTGATGGGGCTGCGGTGCTTCAAATGGGGTCTGATGCCGTATATCCCCGGTTAGTAGAGGAGAATAAAAAAGTCTACAAAACAAAATACAGTGAAATCAGTCCGACATCTCAAAACCGGTACTAGTAGAGACCAGCAACATCTATGGAGGCTGGGGAGTACATCAGTGTAATATGTGGGGATGCAGAAGGCTTTTGTAATAATGGAACTGGATTCTCTGTGTTCAGGGGACACTTTTTTTTAATTTAATTTTCTTTTTATTAAAATGAGAAACCATATGAGACAATATGTGAACATACAGGTACATAATTTGCATACAATTTAGGTATACACATTTTTGAAATACTTAGTCCTGTATAGGTGCAGGTTGACTAATCCCACTGCAAATGAGCAGAACAAAAAAAAAATTAATATTCATAGCAGGATGACTAAGGATTAAGCACAACTTAAGTCTCGTAGCTGTTCACAACCTGCACAACCAATATTCTGTTCCTAAAGTTTCCCTTGCCCTTTTTAGCGATGGTTACTAAAGTACAAAATCGGGATCGTGTTGTGCCAGGTGTAGGATCTATGGTTGCCATTTTTCTCTGAAGGAGGTGTGATTGTCATGCAGAGCTGCCGTTACGTGCTCTAGTTTATATATATATATATATCTAGCACTACACTTCTCCATTCAGAAATTGAAGGAATGATGGTGGTCATCCACCGCCTTGTTATGGCCTTTTTTGCCGCTGATATACATAGGGTAGCAAGGTGTGGTGCCAGGATGGCCTATGGGGAGGATATATAGATAATACTGCCATCTCTGCTGTAAGGTCTAAGTGCTCCCCAAGGCAGTCTGATACCTCTTGTGGAAAATTGCACCAAAAGTGTGTTAATTTTGGGCAAAGCCAAAAAATATGTCCCAGGTCTGCTAGGTTGCAATTACAGTTGCACCAGCATCTACCATACGATGCTGGGAGGTATTTGGCTAAAACTGCGGGTGATCAAAAGAACCTAGAGTGGCATTTCCAGGCAAACTCGCTCCACACATCTGACTGGGTTATTTTGATAGTTGTAAGGGAAGAGAGATGCCAGGATGAGAAGGGGATTTCAAGTTCCAAAGCTTTGTTCCAGCTATCTAGTACTGATCTGGAAGTATCCCCTAAATTCACTCTAAGTAGTTTATAAAGTGGCCTATCAAGTGTTCCTATGGGTCACCTGACAGTGTCTCTAAGCAGCATCCATAGCATTGGTAAAGGATTGGGCAGGACAGCGGTTATCTCTCGTTGTTGTAGGATGTAATTCTTAACCTGGAGATACCGATAAGCGTCTCTTTCTGGTAAATCATGTTTCCCCCGAAGAACTTCGAAGGGTGCTATCTCAGAGTTAGTGAGGAATTGGTAGAAAAAGTTTAGGTCGACTCTTCTCCATGAGGCGAAGGTAGAGTTGAATGTTATTGGGAGAAAGTTGTCATCCTCTGAGATTAGTATGAAGTAAAATGTTTTCTCCCTAAATACTCTTTTTTTTTTTGTTTTATTTTGTACCGAAGTTTCAAAACTTGAGCTATGTAGGGGGAAAAGTTTTGAAGTGGGGGTCTCCGTCTTTTAGAAGCAAGAGCTATTTTTGTTATGTCATGTAAATCACTTATGGAAAATTCTACTTCTTTCCAAGAGGACAAAGAAGCTGGGGACAACCATAAGAATGTTATTTTAAGAAAGTATGCCATTGCATAAAACATGGGGTTGGGTAGGTTTACACTTCCCTGAGCTGCAAGTAATTGAAGTAAGGAGTCTCTAACCCTAGATCTTTTTCCTCTCCATATAAAATTAGAGACTGATTTGTCTGAGGATGAAAAGTAGAAGGGTGAGGGAAAGTCCGGGATGTTTTGAAATAAATAAAAAGGCGAGGGAGGACGTTCATTCGAATAGCTTCAACCCTTTTTTTTTTTTTTAACTGTATTTTATTGCTTTTAGCAGCATAGTATAGTACCACGTGCAATACAGAAATACATTTAAAGACATCATACAAGATAATGGGCAATAGCAGCAGTATACATTGAGACCCCCAAGTACACGGAGGGGCTTTATATGGGTTTGACTCATCTTAAAAAACAAAGGCCTACTCCTAGCAACAATGATAATGATACTAAAAGAGATAACAGTGGTATCCCCCCTAGTGTTCAAGTTGCAAGAATAATTTACCAGAGAAAGAAAGACCCCAATCGACTCTTTCCCCCTGACCCTGTACACCTTCTGAAACCCTGCATCATTTCAGGCATTATATGGTATATTCAAGGGACAAAGTCCGGATAATGTTCCAGTTGATATAGCATCCAGCAGTTCCAAAGACTGTCAAAACTATGAATCCTGTTACTTATCCTAGCTGAAATCCTCTCCAGATTATATATTTCATATGTCAGTTTTCTCCAGGACTCTCTACTCGGGATCTGAGTGGAAAGCCAGAGTCGAGTAATAATCTTTTTGGCCGCTAAGATCAGCAGAGTTAACATTCTAAAGAGCTTCTCCTGGACCTTAAGTCCAGTAGGGGGCACTGCTGTCAAGATAAAGGTCGGGGTGAGTATCTCCGGCCTCTCATAGATGGAATTTAGCTCCTTTATAATCTCTTGCCAATATCCCAATAGATGTGGACATGACCAAAACTATGTCCCATCTCCATCTTATCTTGTCCACACCCCCTCCAACAGGTTCCGTATCCATGGCCTCTAAATTTTGCAGTGATAGCTGGGGTTCTAAAGAACCTTATTCTGGTCTTCCAGGCATATTCCCCCCAATAGATATTAGAGGAGATCCTGGAGTATAATAAAGTTGTGGTTTGCCACTGATCGACCTCTAATTAAAGTCCCATTTCCCTTGACCACTTAATTCTAAGGTAGTCCAGTGGTTCAGTACTGTATGACCTGAGAGCCAAATATAAACTCCCAATGATATGCTCCTGTACTTACCCCCTTAAATGGTGTATCACCATTTGGATCAAGAGAGAGGGGGATTCAGCTACTCCTGATAGGGTCTCCTCAAATGGGATCAAACTATTTCTAAGGGCCATATAAGACCTATATTGGTCATTAGGAAGCTTATACTCTGTCTGTAAGCAGGAGAAAGAATGACTGCCTACTGGACCCACTAATTGAAAGGTATAGCGGAGGTCGAACCTCTCCCATGGTTGGGTCAGGATCATAGAGAGGTACCCTCTCTCTGAAGAGGATATCAGATTTCTCCACATGTGTAACCAGCTTCTAAAAAATTCTGAGGTAAATTTCGTAAACCTCGTGAGTGGTATGCACTCTGGTTGATCCCCAACAATAAAAGACTGAAAACTCTCCAGACCATTTAGTGCAACTTCAATGTCCTTCCAATATGCGGTATAATGGATGGCCGCATGTAACAGAGATATGCGAATTTGAGCCGCTTGGGCATATCTTTTCATATTTGGGAGATTTAGTCCCACCTGTGCCCTGGACAGCTGTAATGTGGAATATTTTACTCGTGGTGTTTTACCTCCCCAGACAAACCTAGAGATTAATTTGTCTCACGTTTGGAAATAGGTATTTGAGGGGAGCACCGGGAGAGTTTGTAAAAAGAAAAGTAGGCGAGGCAGAATATTCTGTAGTACCACTTCGACTCAGGATAGGATCCCCAGAGGAAGCAAGGCCCACCTGGATAGGTCGGAAGTAATTTGTTGGGTAATAGATTAGAAGTTCATCGGATCCAGATGTATCATTTTATATGGTATGTTTACACCTAAATATCTCATCTCCATTCTGCTCCAGTGGAATGAGAAATCTGCCTTCAGAATTCTATAGAATTGAAAGAAATAGGTTAAGACCTCCGTCTTAGTGCTGTTAACTTTATAGCCAGCCAACTTGCTAAATATATCTAACTGTGCCCAGACCGCTGGAACAGAGGTTTCCGGAGAAGAAAGAGTCAACAAAATATCGTTGGCAAAAAGTGTCAGTTTATGAGACCGTCCCCCCACTGGAATTCCCTCTACCTGTGTTTGGGCCCTGATTTTGGAAACTAATGGTTCCAAATAGAGAGCGAATAACAACGGGGATAGTGGGCATCCTTGGCTGGTGCCTCTAGAGAGGGGGAATGGTGAAGAAAGCATCCCATCATGCTTAAGATAAGCTAGGGGCATGTAATACATGGCCTGAATTTGGGAAATTTATCCGGAAATGCAAATCTTTACAGGGTGGCCCACATATAAGGCCAAGACACCCTGTCAGATGCCTTCTCTGTATCAAGACCGAGGAAGACTAATGGTATCTGCCTGTGGGATGCATATTTGGTGAGTAGCAACACCTACCTGACTGCTTCATGTGCCTGACGCTTCATGATGAAGCCCACTTGGTCACCATCAATTAAAGTAGGGAGTAGAACTGCCACCCTATTTGCCAATATAGACATAAATAATTTATAGTCACAGTTAAGCTTCGGGATGGGTCGGTAAGAGATCGTCAAGGACAGGTCCTTTCTAGGTTTAGGAATAGCTACCATCTCCATGTATCTCCATGAGGGTGGGGGAGGCTGCCCCGGATATCTTTATAGGTTGCTGTGAGGGGTGGGGTCAGCAATCTGCAAAACATTCGATAGAACTCCACTGGATATCCGTCAGGTCCCAGGGCTTTCTGATATTTAGTGTGTTTGAGTGTGTCCCATATTTCAGCGGCTGTAATAGGACGGAGTAGTCCTTCTGCCTGGGCTTGTGAAAGTCGGGAATTTTGTAGATAAGTAATCAGTTGCTGGGGGGTGAGGTGGATCTCATCAGTATATAAAGTCTGATAAAAACTGGCCATCGCTTGCCTGATCTCAGCTGGGTGCAGTAATAGGCGACGAGAAACAGGGTCCCTTAGTTTTGTCACCATAGTTTGTGCTTTTGCACTTCGTAGGTGCCTGGCCAGATTCCTAGCTCTCCGGGGTCCTCCCTCTTGGTGTCTGAGTTTCAGATAGAGCAGTTGTTGCTCTATCTGCTAGTCCACCAGTTTCTGTATTTGCTGCTTGACATTAGCTAATTGTGCCCTGACAGTGAGATCCCCACTGAAATTGCTTGGTCTGCAGGTGTAGCAGCTGTGCCTGCAGTTCCTTTCGCAACTTCTCCCAGGCTTTCTTCTTATAGGTGGAGTATCTAATGATCTCTCCCCCCGCAACACAGTTTTGAGGGTATCCCATTTTATGCGATGTGAAGTCTCCGGAGAATTATTATCCGCTAAAATATTTGGTATGGCTGTTTTAACTATCTTAAAGAATTCTGGGCCCTGTAAATGCATTAAATTCAGGTGCCAAAAGGAGGCATTCCTCAGTGTTGCAACATCAATTTTTAGGTACAGGGGAGAGTGATCTGACAAAACAGAGGCACCCACCACTAGATCTCGTATTGAGTCTAAGTGTTCAGTAGAAGTAAAAAAATAATCCAATCTGGAGGACGTATGGGTTTTTGGGGAATAGTAAGTATAGGACCTGGTAGAGGGGAAGAAATGGTGCCAAATATCCACCATACGCAACTTAGAGAGGGCCACCTTGAGATATTTTTGTAATGGTGTAGACCTATACTGAGAGGGGAAGGTAGTATCCAATTTGGTGTTTAATGTGACGTTGAGATCACCACCAACAATGCATATACCCTGTGTATGGGCCAGAAGGTCATCAAAGAATTTACTCATTACTTGGACTGGGGAGCCTGGTGGAAGATATATAGATACTAAGGTGATTTTTGAGGCATAGAGTTTACCCACCACAATGGCATAACGTCCCTCCCCATCTATAATCTCATTTTGGAGCTGAAACTGGAGTCCTTGGGGCACCAGTACTGCAGCTGCCCTCCACCTACCCGAGGCGTGCAAAGAGTCCACCACCATCATCACCTGGAACCCCCAGGACCTAAGCTTAGAGTGTTCAATATGGGGGAGGTGCGTTTCTTGCAAAAGGATAACATCCGGCTTCTCTTGTTTAAATAAATTAAGCAACCTTCTTTTAATTGGGCTGTGAATACCGTTTACATTAAATGATAATATTAAAGCTGGTTGAACCATTATAATAGAGAATTTCCCTGCCGCTGCCTATGTAGCTTGTTTTGTTATTTCCAGCCCCACCCAGTATCCACACTTCTGGATAAGCAAATCTGCAGGCCCATTATTGCCTGAGACCTATCTCAAAACCCTACCAGGGGTCCCCTCAGACCTCTTCACCCACTTATAATAATCCTAATGCCCTTAATTTTTTCATTCTGTATTGCTGCTAATAAAGAACAAGATATAGAACCGGTTGCCAACCGGGCAAACCAAGAGTCAATAACAGTAAGTAGTATTGTAAAAAAACAATTGTTTATAATATGCAACACCTTGTATTCAAACTGAACTTCCAAGGTAGGGGAAATTTTAGCCAATTTCCCTAGTATTTCTGAGAATACACAGATGCAGTCGCGCTTCATACCAGAAAAGGGGGTAGATCCAGTGCTCACCTACTCTCTTCATGGAGTATTTTCAGGAGTTAAATGAGTATTGGTACTCATCACAAAGCATTTCAAAGACTATTTCTTAAAATTTGATGAGTAGAATAAGCCAGTACTCACCTTATCTGGAGCACCCTGCCACAAACCTGTAAAGCTTAGTATCCTGGAGCCTCTTTCTCTCCAGATAGTCTACTAGATCCACTTTGGCTGGTGTCTCCATCATCTCACTAAAAAAGTAAGCCTGATGGGCCTGTAGTTACTCTGTTCTTCCTGTCCCCTCCCTTGTGAAGTAGCACCACATGTGCTATCCACCAATCTCTCTGAATCACCCTTGACTGTAGTGAGCTGTTGAATAGCTCTGCCAGGGGTTCAGCCAGTTCCCATGCCAAATTCCCTCGTTACCTTTAGGCTTATCCCATCCGGCCCTGACGCCTTATCAATTATCAGGGCTGCAAGCCCTTTTCTAACCTTCAATGATAATGTTCCAACACAGTCCCTGCCTAGGTAGTATTTGGCAGAACCTTTTGAATGTTTTTAAAGGTATTCATCACTCAGCATCTTTATATTTATTGCACGTTTGCACTTTTTGAATATTACCAACAAATTTAGTGTTTGTCACTTAAAAAATGGCACTGTATAAGGTTTGTGGTTCTTAGTAGTTGAAACATGCCAGTGATGAAGACCTTGCGGTTGAAGCACTGGGGCTCTGTCCATTCGTTCCTCTGTGTGTGAGCTGAGTATTTAAAAAATTTCAAGTGAACGGGCATTTTCTCATGGTGGGTTTCTTGAGTGCTGTTTCCTTATTTTGTTATGCAAAGTGATCTGATGTGGGATGAAGGGTTAACTCCATCCATTTGTTTGACTGCTTCTTCTCTCTTTGGTGCAGGAGCAGTCTTGATGCCACAGGTGTCCACGCAATGTCAGCCCCCCCAAACGTGAAATCATGTACAAGTGGGATACTTACTGAGCAGCTAAAGGGGGACAGGACTTCTAGCAGAGGGAAAAATAACTGCCCTACAGAGCAGACTGGATGCCACTCTGACAGCAATGCAAAGCCTTATTTTGTTTGCCTGCAATTTAGCTGGGAAAGGCACACTGAATTGAGGCTTGTGTTTTAAATAATGACTACAAATTAAAAGGCTAAAGGTGCAGATTATACAATTTAATAGCAAAAACAAGAATCAAAATACCAGAAAAGACAAAGTTTTTGTTGTTGTTATTAACAGCGTGTGAGCGGTGCAGGCATGGAAGGGGAGGTTAAACCGAGATTGAAGGAGGAGGGAGGAGGAGCTATTTACAGCAGCAGGTATGAAAGGGATGGCCCTGGAGGAGGGCTTTGGATGAGGAGAGTGAGGTTGTGGACCAGAAGTTTCAGAGAAAGGGAAGGCAGAGGAAAGGACAGATTTCCCAAAGGAGGCTTTGCATCTGGGAAGGAGCAGGAGACTAGAGAGAAAAGGGAGTATAATGAAGGGAAGGATGGAGAGTAGAGCAAGGCGAGAGATAGCACAGCGGGGAACAAAACCATAATTGTTGAGAAATGTGGCACAGTGCGAAAGGTGCCTGGATTTAAGGGAGGGGACAGATAAGTTAGAGGGAGAGCTGCAGTATACAATAAAATACTATTATTGGCTTGAGTAGTTGTGGGTATGAGAAGGGCAGTTGAGGGTGAAACAGACTGAGTAAGAAGGGGATACAGCCTGCCTAGGGAGGGTTTGGAGGCAGCACTACAAACTTCTGTCTGCCTTGCAGAAGCTCAGAGAACCCCCCTCCCCCCCAAAAAAAAAATTGTCAGACTGTGATTACTTATCAAGCAGTTATAGTATTTGCAGTTAAGAGGTGAAGTTGGACTCTGTTAAACTAACATTACCTTAGGCTTAGTACAGATTGCTTTTACTGGGAATGGAAAATGGTCTAAATCCACAGACCATCTACTCAGTCACAAAAACACACTGTAATGAAGCATTTATTGATTTTTGTGGTACGCTGACGCATAGATACCCTCAGAAGGCTGTTGGGCTTCTTTTGATTGCACTTGCTCATGTATTCTCTCCTCCAGTACTACCTGTTAGAAAAATGTTGTCTTAGTGAAGTCATTTATGGTCAGTTTGGTGCCGTGATTTTAAATGAGGTAAAGCAGCTCACCTGCTCTTGGGATACTTGCTGGAAAATATTTATTTGGTTTTAGTTGACCAGAGAAGGAGGGCTAGGCAATTCTAATTTCAGACTCGGCGGAGATAAGACAGATGGTAATCAACAGAAACTGAACCAGATTAAGCTGCTGGTTAAATTGTTAGTGAATGGGGGAAATATGGCCAGGACACCAGGGAAATTCCCCTACTCTTTTCAGGAAATACCATGGGATGTTTAATGTCCACCTGAACAATCAACAGCACATGCAGATGGGACCGCTGTTTAATATCTCATCCATGCAACATCCCCCTCAAGATGCACTACAGTGCCAGTATTGAGATTTTTACCCAAGTTCCTGGTGTGTGGGGCTTGAATCCACAACCTTCTGATCTTTCGGCCTCAGAGGTGACTGTGCAGCCTGCTGAGCCACTGACATTGCATTTTTATAGCTCTTCTGTATCTGTTATCTTCTGGCATGTACTCAAGTGTGTTGATGAAACCGATGGTGTTCTGGCGGGTCCGCTGGCAGATCTGTTCAACAGTTGTTTAGATACTGGGGGTGGTACCACAGGAGTGGAGGACCACACGTGGTAACACGGCACAAGAGCGAGCCTAGAGTCTGGGAACTACAGGCTGGTCAATGTGACCTCCATTGCAGGTAAACTGATGGAGATCATTCTGAAAGAAAGACTAGTTGGGTTCCTCAAAGCAAACGGGCTGCCTGATGAGACAGCATGCATTGGTTCATGTCAGGGAGGTCCTCTCAATCCAGCCTGATCAGCTTCTTTGACTAACATACGAGGTGGACAAGGGTCAGCAGGAATTCTGTACTTGGATTTCAGCAAGACCATTGATTTGGTGCCCCACAAGAGGTTGATCAGGAAGTTGGACGACCTAGGGGCAGGGAATCAATTAACCAGGTGGGTGGCAAATTGGCTCAGCAGTAGGACCCAGAGCGTGGTGGTGGAGGGAACACTTAGGTACATGGAGGTTGCCAGTGGGGTCCTGCGTGGTTCAGTGCTTGGATCGGTGTTGTTCATTGTGTTCATTAACAACATTGGGGATGGCATTAAAGGCAAGTTCTACCTCTTTGTGGACGACACCAAGCTCTGTGGGAGGGCGGACACGGATGAAGAGGTACAGGACCTATAACAGTACCTATTGAAGCTGGAGAGGTGGTGACGTATCTGGCAGCTGGAGTGCAGTGCTAAGAAGTGCAGGGTCGTGTGTATAGAAAGAAAGAATCCAATGGCCGAATACAGTCTGGGGTAGAATCAAGCTCTAGTGTATTAGAGGAAGAAAAGGACTGGGGAATAGCCGTTACCAGTGATCTAAAGCGGGCTACGCAATGTAAAAAAGCAGCAGCCAAGGCCAATAGAATGCTGGTCTGTATTGCTAGAGGGATTACTAGAGAGGAGGAGGTTATCCTGCCTCTGTACACATCCTTGATATGGCCTCAACTGGAGTATATGTGCAATGCTGGAGTCTCTACCTGAGGAAGGATATCAACCAGCTAGAGGTAGTACAGCGGGAGGGCGACAGAAATTGTTCAGTGACAGCAGGACAGGGCCTCTACCGCTTGTCCCCTCCGATTCGTGAACCACCTCCACTGTGGGACTTAATGCTGTTCTTGGCTGTGCTCATGGGCAAGCCTTTTGCGCCAATGCACAGGTTGAGTAGTCACACCTGTCATGGAAGACAGGTTTCCTGGTGGCAGTTACATCTGCCAGAAGGATTGGGAAGCTCCAGGCACTCTTGGTGGTCTCATCCTATCTTGTCTTCCACATGGACAAAGTTGTCCTTCGCTCCAACCTGAAGTTCCTCCCGTAGGTGGCATCTGAGTTCCACCTTAACCAGGTGATTAACGTATATTTTATCAACCCACCTTCAGAGGTCGACTGCAGGTTTCTTACTCCGGACCTGTGTAGAGCACTTTCCTATGATGCTGAGCATATAGCTGGAGTTCGGGGACCGGCTCACCAGCTGTTTTTCACTTATGCTGAAGCCGCGTCTGGCAGACAAGCAACAAAGCAGACAGTTGCAAAGTGAATCACATCTTGCATCGACACCTTCTATAGTTGGGCTGGTCGGGAGCTTCCCATAGCGATCAAGACTCGTTCAACCAGACATATCACTGCCTTGGTGACTGCTTCCAAGGATGTTCCCATATGGGAGTTCTGTAGGGCTGCTACCTGGAAGTCAGTACACACCTTCATTTCCCATTACTGCATTGACCTTGATTCACGCTGGGATGCGGGTTTTAGGACATTAGTTTTCCAGTCTCAGTTTGCCAACCAGGGGTTCGTGCCTTGCCCCCCTTCTCCCAGAGAACTGCAAGAAGTCTGCCAGAGTGTGGATAAGTGAACCATATCCATGCTCCTAGAAGAATACGTTGCCCACCTGTGACCCTAGTTCTTGGAGTGGTATATGGTTCACATCCGTATAGCCCACCCAGCCTCCCCTGGCAAGTGTCACCTGATCCTGCTTTCTGCACATGAGAGCTGATGTCACAGGGCAGAGTTGGGGGATATACTGCCTGGGTGGTGGGAGGAGCTTGGCTTAAAAGACATTCCGGCCAATAACATTGTTCCAGTGGAACTGCTGGAGTGGGGATGTGAACCATATTCCATTCCTAGAACTACAGTTACAGGTGAGTAACCTATTCCTACTGTTTGTTTTTACCCCCATATAGCTGGTTGGCCCCCAAGAAGCCACCTTCACCCACTTGAGCTTTTTATGGCAGCAACCCCTAACTCCTGTTTGGCACTCCCCCTACTGTTTAAAACTGGTGGGGAACAATACAGAGCAAAGACACAAAGGTGCCGGCAACCTTCATTCAGGTGGCCCAGTGCACATTACTTTTTCACAAGTTACACCCATTAGCCTCTGCTCACATCCTGATTGGCACCTGGTAGTGCCCCTGCAGGCTGTGCAGACCCTCAGCAACACTCTGTGGAGGAGACATGCTACATGGGCCTTCACAGGTGTTGCTGTGGCTCCAGAACCATTGTATTCTCCCTCCCTGGCTAGGAGCACTGCCATCTGACAGTGCCATCCCAGCCCCCTCAGCTGTCCAAGCTTTCTTCCAAACCAAGGTCGCTAGCTTGGGTGCGCAGTACACTGGTACCAGCTGGGTAACTGGGCATCCCTCTGTTTACTTTTCTTTTTGCTTTCATCTGGTTGATCCTCCCATACCTCCACCTGTTACATGAAGCCTGCCACTCAAGCAGTATCCCAGAATTTCCCTGCAGTTGACTTCGTGACCAGGGATCAGCTGCAAGAAATCTAATTATCCCACATCTTGTTTTGTAGATATTGACCAGTCCAGTCAGCTGGATCCTACTTTGAGTTGGAGCTCTTGCAGCAGGCTATAGCATAAGGACTATGCCGCCAGGCACTAGGACCCCATGGAAAAAATCTTAGCTATCCTGATATCGCACCGCCTCCAACATACACCAGTGGTATGAAGGGGTCAGTCTCCAGCCACACCATAGTTCTTTTCCCGCCGTCGACCCATTCACATCAGCTCCACAGACACCTGCTGCTACCAGTCCATTGCCATTTTTTGTCATGGTTATGATTACCATTTTCTGCTTTTTGTACCGCATCATCGGTGTATGTCTTCGCCGTCCTCATCTTCTAAGCAATAGAAATCCAAGTGCACTTGTGGGAAGCAGATCCCGGCCAGGGACAGTCACTCGGCCTGCTTCATCTGTCTGGGGCCTGACCTCGATGCTGAGTCCTGCCTGCACTGCCAGGGATTCAACCGCTGGACCTGCATCCATCAACTGAAGACCCTGAAGACTTATCTCCTCGAAGAGCAGCTGGCCACCATGCAAAAGACCCCATCAGGCTTAGGAGCCTCCTCGTCTTCGGGGTCGGGGACTTCTCATAGGGAGAAGGAGAAAAAGTCCAGCGGGAAACATCATCACCACGAAAAGGACAGGACCCATTTGGATTCCCGCTCCAGGTCTCTGCATGGAAAACTGCTAGCGCCAGCCCTACCTCCTGCAGGAGGTCAGTTCTACCCCGAGTAGGAGGTCAGATTCTCGCCCCGCCCAGACAACCCAAGCTTCCTCGGGTTACCAGCCTTGAAGCCTCCAGCCTTGGTGAGGACGTCAGGTGGAGGTTTCTTGGGGCAAGGGCCTTCGGCCCTATTTCTAAGTCTTAGGCCCTACAGTCATTCCTCTGGGACTAAGCCTAGGGATACAACCAGTCAGGGGGTTGGCGACACCCTCACTGCCTTCTCGCACCTGGCTTAGGCATCCTCCACTCCATCGAATCGTTCTGCTGGGTCCGACGACAGGAAGAGGCGTAAGGAACCAGGACTCGCACTCCGACGTCCACTCTCCTAAGCACCGGACTCCAGATTCCCGGTGCTCAACCCCATCATCCTCTGCATCTTCGCCTTCAAGGTCCCAGAAGTCTATGCCTCTGCCACCTGCGCCCCCCCCCCCCAAAGCTGCCATCAGTGGGGACAGCGGCCGGCCAAGGAGTTGACACCCCCGACACCAGACTCTCAGGCGTCAGGCGGACAGACGCCTGATTAGCCTATCGACCTGCTGTCTGCCCCGCCACTGCCTGAGGACCAGACGCCAGTGAAGCCCAAGTCACCCAAGCATCCATCATTTCCTGTCAAACCATCAGGTCCGCTGCCCAAGGAACTTGATGACCCATTGGAGGTGCCAGACCTCTCTGCTTCAGCCATGGTCTCTTTGGCAGACATCAAGGACTTATTCAGTTCCTGGTGGGATACAGTCAAAAAGGATATTATCCCCAAAGAACCCCTGGTTCCAGTGCCTCAACCCCACCCGGTGGGCTGCCCGCAGCAGCCACCGCGGTCCCCACCTCCCCCCCAGGGATCCATCTCCTACTCCGATGAATGCTTCACACCCGTCAGACAACAGGTCCTCCGGACGACACAGACGTCTGTCTAGATCGTCCTCTAGGCATCACAGGAGGAGACACTGACGCTCATGCTCAAGGTCGTACGACACACTAGTATCTCCTCCATATCCTCAGGGGAGGGGATATGATGCGTCGCATCCAATTCTTGAATCCATGGGAAACAGAGTATCTGGACCCAGAGAGAAAACGACTTGCTCATTTTTTGGGCATGAATGAGCCTAAGCCCTTGGTGGCACCTTTTCAAGATGCCACCAGGTTAGCCTAGAGAGACCCTTGAACAGCTTCACCATGTCGAAGAAAGTGGACAGGCTGTATCACACCCCCACAAATGAACCATTCCTAGGCAAACAGCCTAAGGTGGACTTGGTGGTGCTGATGGCTGACCATGGCAGGACCAAACAGCCCCGGCATATGAGCTCCTAGCCGCCGGACAAGGAGTTGAATGCTTGGACCAGTTCTACTCCTTGGCCACCTGCACCATACAGTATTTGAACTTTCTGGCACATATGGTGCAGTACCAGAAGTCCTCCTGGAACAAGGCCATTGAGCTGGCGAAAAGACAGCCCGATTCAGACCACAAGGCGGAACTCTTGGATGTGCTTCAGTCCGGTTTGGACATGGGGAAGCACGTCTTGAGGTCCTCTTGCGGTTCGTCAGACACAGCAGCCAGGGCAGCTGCCACAGGGGTCTGTACGAGGAGGTACTCGTGGCTCCGAGTTTCTGGTTTCATGCAGGACCTTCAAGATGCTATCATGGATGCTCCTTTCCATGGATCCGTGTTTTTCTGTCCAGACATTGAGAAAATGATCTTGGACCTTCAGGACCTGGGTAAGGCCATTCAGTCTGTGCACCAGTTGTACAGGTCTGACGAAACCCCAGGGAGACGTAGGCAGTTTCATCGCCAAGAGGGACAGAAGTCCAAAGACAGCAACAGAGAGGCAACCTTCACCGCAGAGCTAACTGTCAATCTGACAGAGTACAGGGACCTCGGAATGCCAAACCCTCCCAGGTCTCCCTGCCCACCTCGGGCTCCAATGCCTGACTCCTTGCCCAACCTCTCACCACCAGTCGAGTCCTGGGGAGAGGTAGTAGGTGGTCGGTTCTCACTTTACCTCGACGGGTGGTCCACCATCACCACCGATGCATGGGTACTCCAGTTGGTAGAGCGAGGTCACACACTGAAATTCCTTCAGATTTCCCCGGACAGCCACCCCCATCCAATCGACGTACTCCCACTCCCACGCTGAACTCATTTCGGATGAGGTCCAGTCCCTGTTAGACAAGAAGGCCATAGAACCCTTTCCAGCTCCACAATGGTAGAAGAGGTTCTATTCCCGCTTCTTCTTGGTTCCCGAGAAGACAAGGGACCTGTGCCTGATCTGGATCTGAGCCTTCTGAACAACTACATAGCCACAAGCCCATGCCCTAAGCCGGTCACAGTCAAGGACTCATGAATGGGAACTCCTGCAGTCTGTGGCAGATGATCTCTTTCAAAGATGTGGTCCTCCAGAGCTGGACCTCTTTGTGTCCCCGTGCAGCGCAAAGCTGACCACTTTTGCTTGCTCGATCAAGGGCCTGGTGTTTTCTGGCAAGAGTTGACACATTGTCCCTCTGCTGGACAGGGGAGGTTCCTGTATACCTTTCCTCTTCTTCAAAGAGTCCTACTCAAATTCCAAGCAGATGGCATGGAGATGATCCTTATAGCTCCGCTTTGGCCTCGCCAGATATGGTTCCCTCTTTTGCAGCAGCTGGCGGTGGAATCCCCAGATCTTACTTCGAGAGGGTTCTTGCAGTAGGTAATTAAATATAGGACTGAAGCCGTCAGGTGCCAGGACCCCACGGAAAAATTTCTAGCTAGCAGTCCCTGGCAGGGGACCGCCCCCACGACAGGTGACCAACGTCATGCAACGTCAGTATAAAGGGGTGGTCCCCCACGCCCACCTTCCAGTTCTTTCCCTCCGTCTGCTTGTCATAGCGCCTCGCGGTTAAATTCCTCTGCTCATCAGTCAGTCGTCTGTCTTGTAAACCTAATTATTTCTTGTTTTTTCGATATTTTCTCAGTTAAACACTGTGTATGTCGTCACCTACACCATCCGATTCGCATAAAAACAAGTGCGACTTGTGTGGCGCCCAGCTCCCGCATAAGGACAGTCATTCCCTGTGCCTCTTCTGCCTAGGCCTGGATCACCCCATGGAGAAGTGTCAGCACTGCCAGCAAGTTAATGCCGCCACCCATAAATGGAGGCAGCAGTCTCTGGAGGCTCATATTTTGAAAAAAGATGGCCTTCATGGAGAAGGAGCTAAAGAAGCTAAGGCAGGCCACCAGTTCGCCTGAGGGACACCGTAAGAAGGAGAAGCACCGGGACCGGGACTCCACTTCCACGGCTACCGCGACTCTGGCTGGAGTCACTGTATTGCAGGTAATGTCCAACCACCAGGGAATGACCCTCGACGGCGTCCAAGGCAGCGGTGGCCCTCCCATCAGGCTTGCGCTCGGGCCCCTCGGGAGCCTCCGGGGGAAAAGGGAGGCAACCGCTCCCAGGAAGGCCACTGTTTCGTGGCTCTCCGGGTCGAGTGAGTCCGGTAAGTCGGGACGCCGGTGCCACAGACGTCTGCCTGGACAGGGCCGATAAGTCGCCGGCCCCTTCGGGGGCACGCATGGCCCCCAAGCTGCCTGCCAAGGCTGCTTCTCCCACGCAGCATTCGGGCGCTGGTTCTGATTAGTCAGACACCGGCTCCTCGACGCCTGCCCGGATCCCGCCAGTAAGGTGGTCGTCGGCTCCTCCGATGAACGCATGGCGAAAAAGCCGACTGGACCCCATCATCCAGTCTGCCATTCCTGGCTGCGCGCCCAGTTCGCGCTGCATGCCGAGACCAGCATCTCCCCTGCTAGACCGGGATTTCAGACCTCCTTCCCGGGCGACACAGGGACGCGGTATGCTGCCATTGGGTCTCCCTCCTTCATGGCCGGACCTTGACACACCGCTCAGACGCCGCCCACACGACGCTGGACGACATTCCTTTACTGGTCGCTGTCCCAACGCCGGACCCAACAACCACGGGGCCACCTGTTCCTCCTCTGGGCTTCTTCCAGGGCCTTCTGCACCAACAGAGCCCCTGGTTCCCGGGTATCCGACTCCGTCCTTTCTGACGCCGGCCTGCCCGAGACCGCAGTATCCCACGCCGCAGCACCTGACGCCACAGTCCCAGACACCTCAATACCCAATGCCAGGCTTCCCGCTGTCAGAGTACGGATACTCACCCTATTGATACCCTCAGTATCCGTATCCTCCACCGCCCCCTCAGCTGCCGGTGGATTTCAAGGAGACTCTGGCTGCCTGGTGGGCTGAGACCAAGGCTCAGCTCACCAGGGAGGTGGAGAGCCATCTACCGATGACTAACCTGGTACCAGATCCCCTTCGTCAGAGTCGAGAGACTCCTTCCCCCCTGCCCGACACCACAGGCGGAGCCCTCAGGTGCCAGGGCCGGGGAGGATATGCTTCCCCGAGGGTTGCCACTGCTGGTCAGAGTTAGGCTTTTGCCGTAGGCCTTCGATGTCATGCCTGGCTCTAGGTGTCAGGATTGGTCCCTGAAGTGCAATCCACTATTCAGGTTGCACCCTTCAGGGGTTTGGTGCTGCTCGGTGGGGATGTCAAGGATATCATCACCGACCTGCAAGAGAAGGGCACTGCACTTAAGTCAGTCGACTCCTTGTATAAGCCCCCTCAGAGACAGCGTCACCCCTTTTGCAGACGTTCTCGACCGAAGGCGAAACCTCAGGGCAAGTGGGCCAATAAATGTTAGGCCCCTACGGCAGCCAAGACTCCACCACCCGAAAAAGCTGCTGGAGCCTCGGCCCCCGTGCTGCCTCACACCTCCTGACTCCTTTCCTCTCCCACAGCCTCTGGACTCTCCAGAGGAACCAGTAAGAGGGAGGTTCCCCTTCCATCTACCGGGTTGGGAGAGGATTACATCAGATGCTTGGGTGCTCCAGCTGATAGCGGAAGGACACTCAATCGAGTTTCTTCAGAAACCACCCAGACCACCACCCCCCAAGTCGTCTTAACTCCCTGGAGCATCTTCCTTTGGTTCAATGAAGAAATATCGTCCCTTCTCTTGAAGGCGGCGATAGAACCAGTCCCCACCCACCTTTGGGGGACCGACTACTACTCCCATTTCTTCCTTGTTCCAAAGGAAACGGGAGACGTGCAACCTATTTTAGACCTCGGCTCCCTGAACATGTTTGTGGTGTACAAACGCTTCAGAATTCTCTCTCTACAAAGCTTTCTGCCACTTCTTCGGCAGAAACTGTGGCTATGCGCTTTGGATATGCAGGATGCCTACCTGCATGTACCCATCCGCCCTTCCCACCGCAAGTTCCTTAGATTTTTGTTTCAGTGGGGCCACTACCAGTTCAAGGCCCTCCCATTTGGTCTTTCCTTGGCCCCCCGGGTATTCACCAAATGTCTTTCGGTGGTAGTGCCACCCCTGCGTATCCAGGAGTGCTGGTTTCCATCTGGACGACTGCTCCTGGCGGCCCCGTCCAGGGAGAAACTCCAGCACTGTCTTTCCCTTACCCGGCAGGTTTTCACCAGCCTTGGTATCACCATCAACCAGACCAAGTCCCTTCTGGTCCCTTGCCAAAGACTACAATTTATCGGGGCAATCCTGGACATGACCATCGGCAAAGCCTTTCTGCCACCGGACAGGGTGGACACCCTTCAGGCGCAGGCAGCTCTGTTGTCCAGTCGCAGAACGGTCAGCGCCAGGTCAGTCCTTTGCCTCCTCGGGCTCATGGCAGCTGCTATTCTGGCAGTCCCTCGTGCTCGACTCCATATGAGAATCTCTCGGTGGACGCTTCGGTCTCAATGGGACCAGACGTTAGATGACCTAGATCAGGAGGTTCTAGTCTCCGATCCCATGGTCCGGGAATTGCATTGGTGGATGGTGCAGGAGAACCTCTGCCCGTGAGTTCCGTTCTGTATAGAACCTCCCTCCCAAACACTGACAACAGATGCCTCAGGAGAGGGCTGGGGAGCTCATCTGTTGTCTCACAGGACTCAGGGTTCCTGGTCCAGACTCGAGCAAACTCTTCACATCACTGTGCTTGAACTAAGTGCTGTCCTATATGCCCTCCAAGCTCTGAGATCTTGCCTTCTTCCCGGTCATCTAATAATCCAGACAGACAACATGTGCGTAGTCTGGTACATTTACAAGCAGGGAGGAACTCGTTCCTACCCTCTATGCAGGGAAGCAATGAGAGTTTGGAGCTGGGCAACTCAGCACTACCTTTACCTGATGGCAGTTCATGTTCCGGGAGTGGACAATATGCTGGCGGACCACCTTATTCGGTCATCAGCCGAAGCCCACGAATGGGAACTGGATCAAGAGGTAGTAGACGGCATCTTCCTGCATTGGAGGACCCTTCAGTTAGACCTGTTTGTGTCTGCTCTAAACGCAAAACTTCCCCGCCTTCTGCTCACTTGCTCCAGGGTGAGGCATTTTTTGGTAGGATGCTTTGGCTCTCAATTGGAGGGACAGATTCATCTATGCCTTCCCTCCAATTCGCTTTATTTCGAGGGTCTTGCACAAACTCTGCTCAGAAGGAACTCGGATGATCCTCATCTCTCCATTCTGGCCCAGTCAAGTTTGGTTCTCGCTTCTGCAGCAGTTTTCAGAGGAACTTCCACTTCCTCTGTCACAGCACTTGCTGACCCAGGATCAGGGGACCCTGGTTCATCCAGGTCTCAAATCCCTTCATTTGCATGCGTGGCTCCTGCAGACGTAGTTCAAGCCCGTTTCGGGGTTTCTTCGCTCATTGCAGACATTTTGGTGGAGGCCAGAAAGCCTTTCACTAGGTACACCTTCGCTATGAAGTGAAAGTTTCTCTCGATGTGGGCCGTTTCAAAGGACTTGGAACCCTTCTCTTGCCTTGTTGAGAAAGTCCTGGACTACATGCATCACCTCTTTGACCTGGGTCTCAGCCATTCCTCTTTGAAGGTCCATATGGTGGCTATTTCGGCCTACCGTGTTCCTTTTGGTGACAGGACTTTCGTGCAGTTGTAAGTCTCTAAGACTTTCCTCAGAGGGGCTCTTCATTTGAGACCCCCCCATCCACATTCCTGCACTGGCTTGGGATCTGAACTTTGTTCTTGAGAAACTTACTCTGCCTCCCTTTGAACCGCAGCTTCAGCAGACTTAAAGTTCCTCTCCTGGAAGACTCTCTTCCTAGTGGCCATTACTTCTGCTCGATGACTTTCCGAGCTTAAGGCCCTGATGTGTAAAATCCCTAATTTGATTTTCCACAAGGAACGTGTAGCTCTGCGTACTAACCCCATGTTTCTTCCTAAGGTGGTAGCAGAGTCAATGCTGAACCAATCCATTGAGCTGCCCGTGTTCTTTATGCAGCACTCCAATCAAGGGGAATACCTGTTACATACTTTGGATGTTCATAGGATCCTGAGATACTATACCGCTAGGACTAAGGATCTCAGGAAATGGGATCAACTTTTTTTCTCTTTTGCTCACAGAAGAGAAGGCAATGCAGTTTCCAAACAATGCCTATCAAAGTGGTTGGCTCACTGTATCACTTTCTGTTACGGCAAGTACAAAAAGACCCTGCCGGGTCAAGTCAGAGGTCACTCCACCAGAGGAGTAGCAGCCTCTGCAGCTTGACGTGGGGGCGGTCCCCCACCAGAGACTGCTAGCTAGAGATTTATTTTGTTGGATCCTGGCACCTGATGGTTTCATTCCTATATGTAATTACCTACTGCAAGAGCCTCTCTCAAAGATCTACTGTTATGGTAAGTTCTTACATATCTGTACTTTCCTCTGCCCTTGCCCTCCCACTTGCTGTCGCAAGAGCGGGGCATGCTGGCTCACCCGGACCTCCGATCCCTATATCTGCATGCGTGACTCCTGCAGACGTAGCCACTTCCTGTTTCGGAGTCTCTTCTAGAATGGCTGAGGTCCTGGTGGCAGCCAGAAAACCATCCACTCAAGCAACTTATGCCATGAAGTGGAAGTGTTTTAGCTTGTGGGTCACTAACAGGGGTCTAGATCCTCTCCTGTGCCCTCTCAGTGCTGTCCTCGAGTGCCTTCTCTCCCTGTCAGATGTGGGCCTCCGCTATTCTTCCATTAAGGTGCACCTTTCTGCAATCTCTGCCTACCATGCACCAGTGGACAGCAAATATGTTGGCCAGTCAGATTTGGCCCAAACATTCTTGAGAGGAATGCTTCATCTTAAGCCTCCCATTCAGGATCCTATCCCTCCTTGGGATCTTTTATATTTGTTATAGAAACTTACGTTGCTTCTGTTCGAGCTAACCACAGATTGTGAGCTTCGATTCTAGGAGCGTGGATATGTTGTTCTGTCCACACTTCTTGACATGTCCCTTTCCCCTTTATATTTTGCCGGAAGTCTTCAAGCTGGCTCCTCCCACCCACCTGGGTGGTATATTCCTCGGCTCCGCCCCGTGACGCCAGATCTTCCTTTCCGCTGGAAGATACAGGTTGCCACCCTTGTGCTTTTGCATCTTGTAGGCCCTGGCTTTGAAAAGTTCGGTTTTACCGAAATTGAAACTCGTTCGAGTTAGCGATCATGCTTTTGAGTCTTCGACCATGGATAAAAAATCTTCTCCCGGATTTGCTGGTGTCCTTGCAGCCAGAAAATGTCGCGCACCAATCCCCACCTCACGTGCATCTCCTGCCTGGGTGTCAGCCATGACACCTCGTCCTGCAGTTTTTGTTTGGCCTTCCATCCCAATGTTCTGGATGACCTCATGGCACGCTTGAAGTTGGGGAGACCGGAGAAAAGGAATCCAGTGAAGTCTAAGGAGGATAGATGGGCGGTTTCCGCAGCCGCAGGCTCCGCCAAGCAGCTGGAACAAATGAAAGCATTTGAAGAAGAAGCCATCCGCACTTCGGCGAATCGAAGCTTCTTTGTTCTTCTCAACCTAGGCTCCACCTTCACGGGTTCTTTGACAGAGTTGTGCCAGTCTTTCCCACCGGGGTTGAGGCACCTGCAGGCTCGCACTCCTCCTGCTCTCGAAAGATGGATAAAGAACCCAGTTTGTCTTCTTCTAGGCGAAGGCGCTCTTGGGACGGAGAGAGGTCTCAGTCCCAGGAGCATGCAGTCTTGACCTCTGTCAAGATCGCGTCCTTGGCCGCTGGCTTCATGGATCTTCCATCTGGCCAAACGACCGAGGAAGGCGCGATGAGGTCAAGATTATTCTTGACCCGATCGACCCTCTGTTGCCGGTCATGGCCGACGACTCCTTGGAAAAGACTCCGGTCCTTGTCTTTCCCGATGAAGAGACCCAGCCTGCTGGTGTCCCTATCGGGAATCCAGTTCCGGACCCTCAGGTTTCACCAATGCCTCCGGTGTCTCCCGAGCGACCGAGTCGACCCGCTCGATCTCGATCGAGGTCCAGAACTCCCTCAACCAAACGGCCGAGGAAGAGTCATAAGTGCTCCAAGAAGAGGCGTCGCCACAGGTCGACCTCTTCCTCCTCAGATGAGGAGAGGCTCAGGCAGAAACTCCGTCGGCGCTATGAGGACCTTATGTGGCAATAGCTGATTTTGATTGGGCAGAAGCCGTCTCTGCCGCCTACCCCAGCCATTACTTGTCTCTCGCCTCCTAGGCTGAAGCCAACCCCCTTGGAACAGACACCCTCGTTTCCCATCCTCTGGCTTGCCATTTACCGGTTTCCACGCCCATTGTGGTGGAACCACCGCCCAAGCAGCCTGTGGGAAGGGCTCCCTCTAAGGAGGACCGTTCAGGCACTGGGCTTCCCAAACGTCTATCGGTTACAGTCACCCCGGTCCACCCTTGGCGGGTCAAGGGTGATTTGGGCGGCAGACCACTGTACCCAGACTCTTCGGACTCTGACGTAACTGGGCTCCACTCTCATCCAAGCAATGATGAGTTGTCCCTCGGTGTGGTGATGGAGGAAGGCCCTTCTAAGGGATCCTTCGCCTCTTCTCCGATTCCATGGGGATGCCCCTGGAACCCATCCAGAATAAGGTGTAGTACCCTCTCACCGACATCCTCAAGAGAGGGGATACCCCAACGGATGCCTTTCCTGTTGCTGAAGCCATTGTTGGCCCAGCCCTTGAACTCTGGTAGTGTCCTGCCTCATGCCCAGCACAGTCTGCCTGCATGACCCACAAGTACACGGTGCCTATGGGGTCCCTTGCAGGGTTCACAGAGCACCCTTCGGGCAAGAGCCTGGTGACTGCCTCTGTTCAGGCGTACGGGCAGTTCAGCCGACACAGACCGTCGTCCTGTTAGAGTCCAAGAACCTGGACCATTCGGCAAGAAAGGTCTATGCGGCCTCTTCCCTGGGCCTTCATCAGGCAAGTTTGGCCGTCGTCATGGCACACTTTTCTTATGCCCTTCTGGGGTCATTAGATAAGGTCCTCCCACATCTCCCTGCAGACATGCAGGATACGGTCAAGCAGGTCCAGGACCAGGGCCATGCTTTTGCCAAACAGCAGCTCCCGATGGCCTTGGACATTGGGGATTCTTATGCTCGCTTGATGGCCGCTGCAGTTGCCTCTTGCTGCAGGGCTTGGCTGAGACTCTCCTCCTTCCCGGTGGATACTCAGCACAAGTTAACTGATGTGCCTTTCCTTGGGACCGACTTGTTCGGCCCAGGAGTGGCCAGTCACCTACAGTGCATAGAGCAATCCATTGCCACCTTGGACACCACTTCTGCTAAGGGTTCTTCGGGCAAGAACCAGCAGGAGAAAAAGAAGAAGCCTTTTTGGCACTCTTCCTCTGTGGTCCAGCAGCCCTCCTACCAAGGAGGACAGCAGCAGCATCAACAGCAGCAGGCTCAAGCTTGGTGCCCTCGGCCCAAGCCTGGACCCCAACAGGTCCGCAAAGAAGGGCAAGGCTCAGGTCCTGGAGCCTCCTTCAAGCCCGCTCAGTGACGGGATGGGGGTGGCCACCCCTATTTCCATCACGCCAATGCTGGGTCTTCCCGTGGGGGGCCGGCTCTGCCACTTCCTTTCCACCTGGTCCGCTGTCACTATGGACAGGTGGGTTCTCGAGTGGTCGGTCAGGGACTGCCTCTAGAATTCTAGCAGTATCCTCCCAGCCGAGCCCGCGCCCCTCGGAAGAACGGATTTCATGCACCCAGTCGGCTCTTCGAGACATCGCTCAGCTGCTCCTCAAGGAGGCAGTAGCTCTCGTGGCAGATCCATCTGCAGACCCAGGCTTTGTCTCCAGGTACTTCCTAGTGCCCAAGTGGACGGGGGGCTGGCGCCCCATTTTAGATCTCCACAACCTGAATCAGTATCTCAGGTCACGCACCTTTTGGATGGTCATTCTGAACCAGATCATACCATCCTTGGAGTGAAACATGGGGTTCTGTTCACTGGATCTGCAGGACGTGTTCTTTCATGTCCCAGTCTGTCCATCCCATCAGCGGTTTCTCCACTTCAGGGTCAAAGGGACCCTGTATGAGTTCCGAGCCATGCCATTCGGCCTGTCATCAGCCCCATGGGGTCTTCACCAAACGCATTGCAGTGGTGGTGGTGGCCCAACTCCGGCATTGGGGGGGGGGGTCAGAATTTACCCCTACCTCGACAATTGGCTCTTGGCAGGTCCCACCCAACAGGAGGTGGAGCGGTCCAGGGATCTGGCCCTCCAGACCTGCTCCCAGCTTGGCCTCCTGATCAATGAGGCCAAGTCGGAACTTGTGTCCTTGCAGGTGATGGGCTTCATCGGGGCAGAGCTCGATTCTCTCATCCAGACAGGACGGAGGTTCTCTCCTCCTTTGCCCAATCATTTCTGGTTGGGCACTTGCGACCTGCGCAGGACTTTCTGCGCCTTCTGGGTTACATGGCGGCGTGCACCTCAGTGGTCTGTTGGGCCCGGTTGCACATGCGTGCATCCAATGGCAGCTGGCTGCCCAGTGGACTCAGCGACACGGTCATTTCGATCAGCTGGTCACTGTAACCCAGAAGATGTGGGACGCTTTCCAGTAGTTGACCGCCCCAGACCAGTTGCAGCAAGTGATCCCATTTGTCCTCCCCGAGCAGACGATCGTTCTCACGACCGATGCCTCTCTCATGGGCTGGGGAGCCCACATGGGGGACAGCTGGGCCCATGGGTTCCGGACCCCTGTGGAATCCCGATGCCACATCAACCTGTTGGAGCTCAGAGCAGTCAGACTGGCACTGTCCGCTTTCGCTTCTCAAGTCCGGGGTCAATTGGTTCTAGTCCAGACGGACAATACCACGACCATGTACTACTTCAACAAACAGGGTGGCACGCACTCCCGTCTGCTGTGCAAGGAGGCGCTCTGCATCTGGACCCTTGTGAGCCGGTTGGAGGCAGACCTACTTGCCATCTATGTGGCAGGAGTCTCAAACCAGCTGATGGATGCTCTCAGCCACATAGGCCAGACATCCCATGAGTGGTCTCTCCATCCAGAGGTAGCTTACAGTTTGTTCTCCCATTGGGGCAAACCAATAGTGGACCTGTTTGCCTCCAGGGAAAACACCAAGCTGAGGCTGTTTTGTGCCCGCCCCCCTCAGCAGGGCTCACTGCAGGGGGATGCCTTCTCGAGGCCGTGGACCCCAGGCCTCCTCTATGCCATCCCTCCATTTCCCTTGATCCACAAGTTGTTACTCAAGGTGAGGCAGGACAAGGTGCAGGTGATTCTGGTAGCCCCAGACTAGCCGCGCCAGCTCTGGTATCCAGATCTCCTCAGCCTCAGCTGCAGGCCCCCGGAGTGGCTTTGTACACGCCCGGACCTGATATCTCTGAACCAGGGGAAGGTCTTTCATCCGGACCTTCAATCCCTGCACCTCATGGCCTGGTACCTGAGCTGCTAGAGTTCCAGGCTTTGGGTCTTTCCGAAGATGTCTACACCGTGGTGGAGGCATCTCGAAAAGAATCGACCAGGAAATGTTATGCCTTCAAATGGAAAAGGATTTCCATTTGTTGTCAGGGTAGGGGTCTGGACCCCTTATCCTGTTCTGTGGCTAACATTCTCTACTACCTTTGGTCTCTCTCCAAAGGGGGTCTGCAGTCATTGACCCTTAGGGTGCACTTGGCAGCCATTTCTGCTTTACGGGCGCAGGCCAGTCTGCCGACATTGGCACAGGAGACAGTGGCCGGGTGCTTTTTCAAAGGCCTGGATCACATATCCTCTCTGGTGCGTGAACCTCCACCTCCGTGGGATCTACTGCTGGTACTGGCAAAGCTCATGGGCAAGCCATTTGAACCAATGCACAAGTGTGAATTGTCACACTTGTCATGAAAGATGGCCTTCTTGGTGGCTATCACGTCAGCCTGAAGGACAGGGGGGCTCCAGGTGCTTTCGGTGGACTCCCCTTATCTGGTCTTCCACAGGGACAGAGTTGTCCTGCGCCCCCACCCGAAATTCCATCCGAAGGTGGTGTCAGAGTTTTTTTTTTTTAAATTTAGTTGTTTAACCAGGTGCTGACTCTGCCGGTACCTACCATAATTACACCTAGGACGCCGAGTACAGGTTCCATACCCTGGACCTGAGACGTGCTCTCTCCTATTATAAGGAGAGGACAGCGGAAATTCATGAAGAGGTTTGCCAGCTGTTTGTCACCTACGCTGAAGCCGCTTCTGGCAGACCTGCAGCCAAATGGACCATTGCGAGATGGATTACATCATGCAAAGGTCTGTGCTATGAGTTGGCGGGCAAGGAGCCTGCCAGAGGGAGAAGAGCTCATTCTAACCGCCATACTGCTGCATCAGTGGCTGCTTTCAGGGACATTCCTATCCAGGAGATCTGTTGGGCTGCTATCTGGAAGTCAGCAAATGCCTTCATCACCCACTACCACATCGACCTTGAGTCACGGGATGCTGGTTTTGGGGCCTTGGTTTTGCAATCTCTGTTCCCTAAGTAGGGGGTGTGCGCCTTGCCTCCCTCCTCACAGAGAACTGCTAGGAGTCTGCCAAGAAGTGTGGATAGAACAACATATCCACGCTCCTCTAAGGACAGGCTACTCACCTGTAACAGTAGTTCTAGGAGTAGTATATGTTGTTCATCCACACGTACCCACCCAACCTCCCCGGCTGCAGACGCACACAACCTGGCTTCCAGTGGGTTAAGATCTGGCATCACAGGCGGAGCTGAGGTATATACCACCTGGGTGGGCGGGAGGAGCCAGCTTGAAGACTTCCGGCGAGATTTAAAGGGAAAGGGACATGCCAAGAAGTGTGGATGAATAACAAATACTCCTAGAACTACTATTACAGGTGAGTAACCTGTTCTTTCTGTCGTGGAAAGCGGCGTGTTTTGGTTGCTGTAACTTTTGCCTGGAGGATTTCTGAGATTCAGGCCCTTATGTCCAAAGAGCCATATTTAATTTTCTACAAGGACAGGGTGTCCTTGAGCACTAATCTTAAGTTCCTGCCTGAGGTAGTGTCACAGTTTACCCTTAATCAGGACATTAATCTTCCAATTTATTACTGAGAATATTCTAATCGGTGGGGGGCCCTTCTTCACACTCTGGATGTACATTGAGTACTTGGGTACATATTGACCGCATTCGAACTCTACGAAAGTCTGACCAACTTTTTGGTTTTTGCCCAGAGAACACAGAGGGCACCAGTGGCAAAGCAGACTCTTTCCAGGTGGCTCGTTCACTGCATCATTTTCTGCTACAACAAGTACAACAAACCCTTACTGGGCTCCATTAAGGGTCACTCCACTAGGGGTGTTTCCACTTCCTTAATGGTGCTTCATAACGTATCTGCGGCAGATATCTGTGCAGCAGCTACTTGGGGCTCAGTGCACACCTTTGTGAAGCACTACAGCCTGGACATTGCTTCCCATCGGAGAACTGGTTTTGGTTTAGTGGTACTTCAGGACCTCTTATCCTGAAGCTTCCAGCTACCTTAGTTTTATCACCTCCCTGTCTGATTGGGATACAGTTAGTACTGCTTGATACTCATTCCTTATGGTGTAGCCTGCTGCAAGAGCGCCAACTCGAAGTAAGATAGTACAGTTACGTAGGAACTTACCGTGACAGTAGAGCTGTTTAATATTATTATAGCCTGTATGCAGTCACCAGATTACATATGGCTTACTAAATATGCTGACGATTGTAAAATGGGAGGAATTATTAACAACCACCAGTCAGTTTATCAGATGCAGTCAGCATTACATTTCTTGGAAGCCTGGGCCAAAGAAAAAAAAATGTAGCATTATCTTTGTATCTAAATGCAAAGTAATGCACTTGGGGGAGATAAACTTATGCCATCAATATAAGTTTAGTAATTTGATCCTAAATAAAACTGAATGTGAAAAGGACCTGGCTACTGGTTTCCCATAAATTAGCTTTTAAAGAACATACCGGGAGTATAGTTGACAAACGCAATAGATTAATGGGATGTATATGAAGAAATATAAAAAGTAGAGAACTGGAGGTCCAGATGCCGTTGTACACCAGTCTCATCAGACCAAATATGGAATATTCTCCTGTTTGGGCTCCTCAAACTATTGGGGGCCAAAGATCAAATGAAGGAATACAAAGAAAATTTACAAAAAAAGGTTAGAAATTATAAGAATTTGGATTACTCTGACAGATTACATAATCTATAATTATACTCCATAAATTATAGGCAATTAAGGGGAGACTTATGTATGACCTATAAAGCAGTACATAATGATGCCTTATTTGAAACTTAACTAAACAAACTAACGCTAATAATACAAGATCTCATACATACAAAATAAAAGCAGATATTAACAAGACTGGAAAATGATATTCCTGGTTTATACAGAGAATAGCCAGTCCTAGGAATAATCTACCATCCGAAATTGTGATGAGTGTAACAATGTTAATTTTTAAAAACAGACTAGATAAACATATGGGCAATCAGAGATACTACTTTCACCAGTAAAATTGGTGGAGAGTTCAAAATAGGTTCACCTCTAGAAGTCATACCCCACTTCTATGATTCTATGATCTTCGAGAGGAACTCTTGCAGCAGGAGTTATTTTCCCTCCCTCCTTCCCCTGATCCTTTTCTTCTTCTTTCCTTACCCTTGATGAGGTTATCCACTTCACCTCGGTTCTCTGTTTTATGTTTTAGCCGGGTCTTCGGTGGGAGAACTGAGGTGTGGCTGGGGACCACCCCCTTCATACTGTTGGTATGCATCAGAGGCGGTCTCCGCTGGGTACTGCTAGCTAAGATTTTTTCGTGCGGTCCTAGTGCCTGGCAGCATAGTCCCTATGGTGTAGCCTGCTGCAAGAGCTCCTCTCGAAGATCTTCTGTTACAGTAAGTTCTTACGTAACTGCTTTCCCTGACCACTACCCTTCTGAAACTAAGTACAGTGACATATGCCTAGTTGTGGGAGGGCAGCAGGACCAGCGCTCAGCTCTGGTCAAGTAATTGGGCTGACTGAATTTCCAGTGGGGGATTCTGAGGTGCTGCTTGAAAGGCAGGCTTTAGGTAATGGGGTTGAGGGGGATGGAAAGATCAACCTGATGTATGTAAAAGAGAAAAATAAGCAGTAAGTAAAAATTTTATTTATGCAAAGTACATCTCTGGGTCAGCCCCAAACAGGCCGTGGCTATTTCTCCTGCCAGCTCCATTGAACTGCATGGAAATGCTACTGTGCGTGCGTGTGTGCGTGCTCACTTTATTTATATATATATATATATATAATATATATCTACTATAGATGTTAATTGCGAAACACTACATTAAGGAATCAGTTGGGGTTAAAGTGCAAAGCCATGACTGTACTGAAATGTAACATAAGGGTAAATAAGTCACGTGACTCTTTGTGGACACACTCTGGGTTTGAACTATTGTTTAACACAGCTTTGGCATTCCCTAACTTTGACACACCTCTCTTAAAGGATTGGTGTGGAAATAAGTGTTCATGTCTTAAAAGACAGTGCTGAAGTTAAAGTAATGCCAGCGCTGTTTCGAGCAATCATTTAAACCCAGAGGAACAGCACACCTCACAATCATAAATATTCTCTGTGCTTGAACCCTAACTGATGCCTAAATGTAGTTTTCTGCAATTAATTTCTGTCCTTTTTGAAAAGGATATTTAATGACAGATGCGTAGTAATTTGTATTTTGCTAGCATTTTCAGTGCTTTCGGTGCCAGGCAGATCTTGGTGTACTATAGCACTCCCTCCCTCACCCTGTGTCATCAGTCCTTAAAGTCCACTGGTACCCCTCCTTTCCCCCGTCTTTTGCGAAGAGTCCATGGAGTCCAGTGGCACTACTGTCCTTTTCACACCCCACCCTGTGCTGAGTAATCTCTTGCACCTAGTGGGACCCCCTCTCCTTCACCCCACCCCAAAATGAGCAGCTGTTGGTGTCTATTGCACCCCCCCCCACACACACACACACACACACACTGTCCCATGCTAAGCATTCCATTTCATCTGGTGGCCCCCCTGCCTGTCCCTACCTCAAGTTAAGCAATCCCCGCCATCCAGTGGCGCCTCCTTCCTCACCCTTCCCCAATCCAAGTACTCCTTGATATCATGTCTTCATGCCTGTTCCATTCTATATTGCTTATTTTGACTTTGTGAATCTCATGTATGTTGTATCGCCCTGTGTTTCCCACATACCCCAGGGTGCACCTATAAACTAGCTATTATCAGCCAAGTATGATTTTCCTGGTAAAACTTTTCTAAATAGTCCCTGGCACCCAGTGCAACCCCTCCTTCACCCTTCCCAAATCAGATGGCTCCTGGGGTCCAGTAGAACATTCTCTCACCTTGCCCAAATCAAGTAGTCCCTGGTATTCAGTGATATCACCACCTTCACCCGGCCCAAATCCAAATAATCACCTATGCCAGTGGCACCACCTCACCCTGCCCAGATCAAATGGTTACTGGTATCCAGTGGTATCCCCTTCCCTCACCCTGCCAAAATCCAAATAGTCCCTGCTGTCCAGTGGATCTTCCTCCCCCTGGAAAAAAATTAAATTGTTCCTGACATTTGACAGAACCCACTCCCCTCACCCTGTCCTGTGTCCCTTGCAATCTCAGTTTGGTTCCCAGAACCCTCTGTTAAACCCCTCTTTTGAACCTTTGTACATTTCTGCAGATATCCTCTCCATCGTGGTGTGCTTTCTGGTAGCCATCTGCTCAGCAAGAAGAATTGGTGAGCTTTAAGCTCTTATCTTTCAGCCATGGGGATGTTTTTTTTTTTTTGTATGTGTGGAATTGTTCTATGTAACCTGACTGTTTAAGATTTTAAATGTTCTGTATGACACCCAAAGCTTTGGATAGGCACCTAACAAATAAATTGCCTTGCTTTGCAAGGAACCTGACCTAATTTTTCAATATTACAAGGTTGTTCTTAGAGCTATTTCCTCTTTCTTTCCAAAAGTGCCTGCTGTCTTCCATGTAAGCCAAGAGGTATGCTTTCCTTCCTTTTGTTCAAAGCCTATGAATTTGAAGGAAAAACATTTTGTGCAAGCTTGATGTGCCCAGAGCAATCAGACTGTACCTGATTTAAAAAAAAAAAAAATTGTTTCATCATTCTGACAACATCTTAGAATCAGTCTTCTCCATGGGGCCCCACTCTGGCCTTGGGGTTGGAGGCACAAGGATACTGCCAGAGCGAACTCTTTTTGTCAGTGTACTGCCAGTTGAGGTCAGTAATGGTGCATGTACGATATTGTGCACTGGAGCCAGTAACCGTCGACGACACCCTGTGTCAGTTCTGTTTTCTTGCCATTGAGTGCCCAACATGAGAGTAAAACTTCTGTTTGCCTCAGTTTCGACTTAATTCTTTCTCTTCATTTTAGTATATTTGGTAAAAAGTCCAAGTCTCCAAAGCCCAAACCTTTAGGGACCCCTAATTCAACATAGTGGATGTGGAAAGGACATTTCCCGCAGCAACCAGCATACTTTGTTTCTTCTTCCTGGGACCCAGCCATGCCATAGAGGCATGTGACACCTGCTTCAGCTTTAGCTACTGGACATTAGAGCTCCAAGCTGTGAAGCTGGGACCTCTGATCCTTGGCTTCAGGAGCAGACAGCGACATCCTATAGTAGGTTCCCGGACCATTCCCCTTGGTTTCTCACCACTCTTCAGAGTTGAGGTACTGAGTTCTTCCTCCACATTGAGCTGGAGTTGTGACAGAGTGTCTGGTGTTGGCATCGGGCAGACCCTTGGCTCCTTGACTCCTATTGGGCGCAGCTGAGGGAGCACCTACTATGGTCTGGTTGCCACACAGGATGGACCACCCTGTTGCCGAGGTTGGTATCTTCAGTGCTAACTTCTGTCATGGCAACATCAGTGCCGACTGCATTGATTCTGGCATTGATGCTGTGTGTGATTCAAATAACATGAAGTCTTGCTGTATTCTGACTATATGCAGTTAGCCCCAGCACTTGAACTGATTAGAGAGTAATGGGTTAACTCTATGCAAAGGCATAGAACGTTGAGCTCAAGCTTGGTTTTCAAACCTCTGTCTGTGGTACTCTGAAGTTTAACCATCAGATTCTTTACTCCGCCTAACCGTGAAGTCGCTCCGGAGATCCCTCCTGCGCTTCGGTTTGGTTACAGTGCGAATCGGTCGGTTTTTCAAGCCGTTTCTTCAAGAATATCGGTATTCTTTTCTCTGTCTCGGTACCAGTAAGTGGTAGTTGTAGGTAGTGGGGTTTTTCCTCAAGAAATTGTTTTATTTTCGGTTTCTTACCGGTCGGTCTGGTGTGGAACCAAAAACTATTTTGTTTACTGTATAATTTGTTGATTGTGTGTGTTTTTTTCTAGTACTTATCGGTTCCTAAAAAAAATCTGACTTGTAGGATTTTTTTAACTGACCCAGGACACTGTTGGAACCAATAAGTGTGTAGTCACCTGGCTTAACCGTTGTTTTGGGTGACTTTAAGTTGAAGGCATGTCTCAGAAACCCAAAAAGAAAACTGGATCCACTGGGTTTCAGCACTGTACCGAGTGTAATGAGGCCTTTGAAAAGGCCGACCCTCACCTCATATATGTGTACTGTCTGGGGTTTGACCACCTCAAAGAAGACTGCCAAATATGCAAAGACTTTCCCAAAGCCACTCTGGAAAAACATTTGAGTAGGCTAAGGGCGAGGGAGGCCGAGAAGTCTGCTGACCTGGATGGCCAGCCTGGTTCGGTTGCGTCCGAACCTGAAGAGGTGCCCACTGACCTGGGCAATACTGCTTCGGCAAACAGAGATCCGATTCTGTGGAATTGGTTCCGAGTAAAAGAAAAAGAAAGTCGGCCAGTTCTGAGCCGGCTTCCCGTGGTCCGACTGCTGAGGAGATGGCGAAAGCGATTTCCATAGTTAAATCGCTTGGCCCAGTTCCGACCGTACCTGTTTCAGTTCAAAGCAGACCGGTTCAGTCGGAAAAGCCTGCTTCAGACGTAGATCCTAAAGCTTACTATGACGGTGATTGGGAAGAGGAGGAAGATTATGATGAAGAGGATGAAGGCCTAGATGGGCCAGTAGAGCCTGACATCTCCCCAGACAGGCCCTCTCAGGCTTCTCCTCCCAGGCTTTCTGAGTCCCCTTCCCATTTCTTGTTTTACAAGGAAGTGGCTGAGACTCTTCAGCTTCTTCTGGAAGATGCTCAACAGGATCAGGAAGAACCTGATTATTTAGAAATGATGGATGTCCCAGAGTCAAAAAGGGTGTCTATCCCATTACACAAGTCCTTGGGAAAGCAGACACACACATTTTTACAATTTCCTACATCCATACCCCCTGTGGAAAAGAGAATGGACAGGAGGTATACTTTGTCAGGTCCTGGGACGGAATTCCTTACCAATCATAGCAGCCATGTTGGGGTAGTACAAGCTGTAGCCTGTGACAAGGCTAACATTCCCCTGGCATCTCAACCCCCAGACAAGGATTCCAGGAAAGTGGTTGCCATGGCAAAAAAGCAGTACTTGGCATCCTCTTTGGGACTCGGTCTAACTACATGGCATATACAGCTAGGTAACAGAAATCTATGTGGGATATGGTTCTGGAGCTAGCTAAGAATGCCCCCCAGCTAGCCAAGGAGCTGGAGCAGGTGACTGCAAATGGTATAGAGGCATCTAAAGTGCAATTCCGCGCTGCTGTTGATTCCAGTGATGTTCATTCCAGGGTCGTGGCTACATCTATCTCCATGAGGAGATTCGCATGGCTTAGGTGTACCAACCTCTCACAGGATACCCAGGCTAAGGCCATGGATTTTCCTGTAACTGGTAATTCTCTCAGGATCAAACAGAGAATTGTATGATAAAAATGGACGAATACAGGACCACCTATAGGACTGCTGCAGCCAAAGAAAAGCAGACTACTCCTCAGAGGCAGCAGTTTAGGGGCGGGGAAGGCCTTTTCACAAGTCTTTTTACCAAGCTCAGGCCTCCTCCTTCTCTTTCCAACAGAGGGGATTCTTTAGGGGAAGAGGTAGACGAGGGGTGACTAGGACCCTATCAGCTACTCAGTTTAAGCCCCCTGCCAAGCAGACACCCTGAGGTGTCAGGGTTGCCTCCCCAATCCCAGTAGGGGACAGGCTGGCTCACTACTCCCAGGCCTGGGAGTCCATTACTTCAAACAAATGGGTCCTGGAAGTAGTTAGCCAGGGACTTGCTCTCAGTTTCAAAAGGTTCCCAAGAATGAGAGCAAGGTGCTTCAGTCCTCCCTCTCCCTTGGAGACAAAGGCCTTAGAGGCAGAAGACTCCTCTCTTCTGCTTTTGCAAGCAGTAGAGAAGGTACCTCTTTGTCACAGGGGAAAAGGACTGTATTCCAGATACTTCCTTACCCCACAAAGACATGGGAGTGGCGACCCATCTTAGAATTAAGGTACCTGAACAAACATTTGACAAAACCAAAGTTCAAAATGGTGACTCTGGGAGTAATTCTTCCCTCTCTGAGGCCAGGAGACTGGCTAGCCTCCCTGGACCTCAAGGATGCCTATTTCCACATACCTATCAGACATTCCTCACAGAACGTACCTCAGGTTTGAGTTGCCCTCAGGCCATTATCAATTCAGGGCCATGCCCTTTGGTCTAATATCTGCTCCAAGGGTGTTCACCAAGTGTATTGCAGTAGTGGTGGCATTCCTCAGGAGACAGGGCATTGTTCTGTTCCCATACCTGGATGACTGGCTCTTAGTGGGCCAGTCCTCAAACCAAGTCAAGTCAGCCTTAGAGGTCACCCAAAAACTTCTAGAATCGTTGGGTTTCATTCTAAATCTGGAGGAGTCTGTTCTGGAGCCAGCCCAACTTCTCACCTTCATAGGGGTGGAAATAGAGATTATTCAGGCAGTGGCGTTTCTCCCTCTCTCAAAGAAGAAGATTTTAATAAATTCAGAAACCCTCTAGATAGATTATACTATAAGGATGGTATTATGGTTTAAATTGCCCACATGATGCGGGGGACAATATTTATGGGCATTAACTGCTCCCTTTTGTCCTTTACATCCTAATAATCCTAGTAAAGGGTTCAGTCATTGGTCACTCTGGCCTCCTCTTTTTGTCCTGTAGTGTCTTGTCCAGTCAGACACTTTCTACAACTGCTGGGCCACATGACAGCTTCCACAGCAGTAACTCAGGGAGCAAGATTTCAGATGAGAGATATTCAGTTTCATCTCAGATCGTACTGGTCTCAGAAAAAGGACCCTCTCTCCAAACTGGTTCCAGTCTCTGAAACCTTAGTCCAGGCCCTCCAGTGGTGGCTGGAGGAAGACAATCTTCAATAAGGGGTTCCCTCTATCAGTCAAGTCACTTCTGTGACTCTCACCATAGATGCCTCCCTGCTGGGCTGGGGAGCTCACCTAGATCGTCTTACAACTCAGGGAACCTGGTCACACCAGGAGTCCCTTCTACACATAAATTTTTTCGAATTGAGAGCTGTCTTTCTAGCACTTCAGACATTCTCAACTGTGGTTCAAGGGAAAGTGGTGCAGATCAGGACAGACAATACCACAACCATGTGGTACATCAGCAAGCAGGGAGGCACTCTGTCCTCGGCCTTGTGCACAGAGGCCATGAAAGTATGGTCTCTAGCTTATTCCCTTCAGGCTTCCCTGATTGCTGTGCATCTCCCAGGGAAGGACAACATTCTAGCAGATGCTGTCAGCTGGATTTCTCAGTGTCATCACAAATGGAACCTGAACCCTCTAGTTCTTCAAGTCATTTTCAAGAGATGGGGCACTCCAGAGATGGATCTGTTTGCAGCCCCGGACAATCATCAACTTCCTCTTTATTGTTGCAGACCACCCCTTCTGTGTCCTGTCCCTCAGTATACTCTTCTACTGAATTGGTCAAGCAGCTTTCTGCATGCATTTCCTCCTTTTCCTCTGATATTCAGGGTCCTGATAAAAATCAGGTCTCAACCTTGCATGGTGATTCTGGTGGCTCCAGATTGGACCAGACAACCTTGGTATCCTCTACTGTTGTCACTGTCAGTAACACTGCCTTTGTGTCTTCCCAAACAACACTATATCCTCGCCTCCTCTCGGGAGGATTCTGTATCCCAGCCTTCAGACTCAAGGCATGGCTCTTGAAGAGCTACAGTATGCAAGTTTGCATCTCTCCCAATTAGTCCTGGATATTTTAAAAGTTAGAAGGAAACCTGCTATTAGGAAGACTGACGACTCCAAATGGAAAATATTTGGGTTTTGGTGTTCCAGGAGGCATAGTAAGCCAGAACTGGCTGATATTGCCACTGTATTGGACTATTTAGTGCATCTTAACAGTTTAGGCCTCCGGCCTACTACTCTCAGTACATTTGCCAGCTGTGTCTGCCTTCCTTTCTGCTGGTAAGGGCTCTTCCCTAGGTTCTCATCCAGTTTTCAAGAAATTCTTCAAAGGTTTGGTTCATGTCAATCCTCCCTTTAGGGAGCCTACCCCTTCTTGGGATCTGAACATCTGTATTGCTCAACTTATGCAGTCCCCTTTTGAACTTTTATCTTCAGCTGAGCTGAAATACTTGACTTGGAAAACTGTGTTCCTGGTGGCCATTACCTTTGCCAGGAGAATCAGTGAATTACAGGCCTTATCAATGGAACCTAATTTCATTTCCTTTCATAGGGATAAGGTGGTCCTCCGCACCAATAAAAAGTTTCTTCCCAAGGTGGTGTCAGACTTTCATCTGAACCAGTCTGTCATTGCCTGTGTTTTTCACTGATCACTCCTCCTCTGGGGAGAGGAGGTTACACAGTCTTGATGTAAAAGGGCTCTTAGTTTACTATGTTGAGCATACTAAGGCCCATAGGAAGGACTGCTCTCAGTCGTTTCTCACTTATGGCGAAGTGGAAAAGGGCAAACCTGCCACCAAGAAGTCTGATGCCAGGTGGATTATCTCTTGTATTCAATTCTTGCTATTCTAAACTTGGGAAGGAGCCTCCTTCAGGCCTGAGGGCTCATTCTACCAGAGGTACAGCTGCTTCAGTCACAGCAGCTAGAGATATACCTTTAGTAGACATATGCAAAGCAACTATCTGGAAATCTGTTCACATTTTTACCAAGCATTACTCTTTGGACATCCAGTCACAAAGTGATGCTAGGTTTGGCACTGCTGTGCTGCAGAGGCTGTTACCAAAATAGGTTGTGTAACTCCCTCCTCCAAGGGGGGTACTGCTTGGTAGTGTGCATATAGTCAGAATACAGCAAGACTTCATGTTGTTTGAAGAAAACATTACTCACCATAGTAATGTTGTTCCTTCTAATGGAGTCTTTCTGTATTCTGACCTCCCTCCCTGCCTGGAACCTAGTAGTTTTGAGATGTGGCAGGGCAGGCACAGTGCTGCACCCCAGAGGTGTACTGGATATGCCTCTATTTCTTAGGGGGATTGTTTTAGTTTGTTTAAGCATTTTTGGTAAATCACTACCTGTTATGTTCTTTTTGGATTTTCTCGACTTGAGTCTTTGACCCTAAAACCTTGTTTATCCATTTGGCACAAAATTTTGGAAATAATTTCTTCCTTTGAGTTAGTTTAGTGCTCATAAGAATCTGACGGTTACACTTCAGAGTACCACAGACAGGTTTGAAAACCGTCCTTGAGCTCAACGTTCTAGGCCTTTGCATACCTTTACTCTCCGGAGCAGTTCAAGCGCTGGGGCTAACTGCATATAGTCAGAATACAGCAAGACTCCATTAGAAGAAACAACATTACTATGGTGAGTAATTTTTTCTTCTGGGATCTGTGCAGTGTCTGGTGATTGTCAGCACTGTCCACAGTGCTGATGCTACTCGTGAGTTATGTATTAGGGGTGGTGCCAATGGATTTCTCAGCACCATGGCAGGTCTCTGTCTGCATCAGGGCCAGGATCACCCAAGGTACTGTGACCTCTGCCAGCACTGATATTGGCGTGGACTCCAGTTCAGGAGCAGTCCTTGCAGCAGAAGCCTCTCGAAACCAACCATTTGTCATCTGGCCAGGGGGCCACCCCATGGACATCTACCCACTACTCGTCATCAGTGTTGGTACTACTGGGCAGTGAGGCTTTTCTTGCTCCTTCTCTTCAAGCAAGGTTCCCAAGCGAGCCACGCAGTCCACAACCAGCATGAATACAGTGGTCTTTTTGATCACTGACATCTCTTTTAGGCTTCCACCTCACGTGTCCCAGACATTATTTGACAGGGTGAGATCTCCGGGTCACTTGCCTCAACAGTATTTCCAGCAGTGGATGAGGAACGTGCAGACCTGGTTTATGAAAAATCAACCCAGTGCTGTTCCCAGCCACCCTCCACCAACCCAGTCTTTGTTGTGTTCTAGCCTCTTCTCTGTCAACATCCTGCTTGAAGGACAATAAATCTTTCCTGTACATCTCTGCTGCTGAGGATTTTCTGTTTCATCTGTTCATGAGGGAGATGCAGGATTGTCTGGAATGCATTCTTGGTGGGGAACAGACCATAATGGGGTGCCACTAGGCTTCTTTTCACGTAAGAAAAAGTATATATTGGAAAATCCATTAGGGAGGCTTAGAGAAGAATTGTGAACACCTTGGGATCGATCCAGCAGACTAAATGTGAAATTGCAGTGGGTCGGTATTTCAAAGATGTACATGGGGGCAATACATCCTCATTTATATTTATGGTATTTGATAGTGCCCCAGTTCTTCCTTGTGGTGGGGATAGAATTAGAGGTTGGAACAGTTAGCCCCGCTGGATATTTTCTCTAAATATGTTAGCCCCCAAAAGGACTTAATCATGTAACCATGATATTAATTTCATTCCATTCCTGTGAGTGTTGATAATACTTTCTAGAAGAGTATGCTGAATATTTGTCCTGTGAACTGTAGACATTACTGTTATATTTAACAAGCATTTGTCAATGCCGAATGTTGTCTTGCTGGCATTGGTAGTGCAGGAGTTAGAGAGATGCATAATAGGAATGGCAGTGAAGTATTGAACTGATGCCAACCCCACCGCCACCCTGCAGAGACTGACAGGCATAGGTCATCTGCCATAACGCTCATGCCATTTCACCTCACCCTACCCTGCAGACACTGACAAGTGTCGTGGTGTGCCTTGGGGTTTTTGGGCCTTCAGGCCTTACGCTCACCCTATTCCATAAGGAGATATGCTGAGATGGGTGCAGTATAGGAGAATGGGGTGAACTTTGGGGCCGAAGACTCCAAGGCACACCTCGATGACTGTCACTGGCTGCAGGGTGGGAGTGGAATGGCGGGGGTATTATAGCCGACGATCCCAAGTCACACCCCTGATGCCTGTCCGTCTCTACAGGGTGGAGCATTATGGTTGGAAACCCTAACACCCCAGGCATTTGGTATTTTCACTCCAAATTTTCATCATGGGCTTTTTGTGACCCCAAGTCCTTAACAGTGGCACTATCAGTTTATTAGCCGGAAAGTGATTTTGCACAGCGACTCTGCCATTTGGCACCACAGGTGCGAAAACACATTGTGGGCAGGATGTGAAAAATGACAGCTGTACTGTTCGTGAGGAGGTGTTAAAAAAAAAAAAAAAAAAAAAAGCAAATGTTGAAAATCTTGAGTGAAAACATGAAAAATTGGTGACGTCACAAGCGTGTAGAAACTGCGCAACACACACCCGTAACGCAATTATTTTGGGGATATTTTTAACCACATTTTCAACATAGGCATTTTGAGACCTCCCCTCATGAACAGTGGCACTGTGATTTTGTTAATATGCTCTGAAAGTTGATTTCCCACAGCGACCGTGCCATTGTGCGCCACAGGTGCGAAAACACATTTCAGGCAGGATCTGAAAGATAACTGTACTGTTCATAAGGAGGTGTGAAAAAATGGCAATGTTGAAAATCTGAAGTGAAAATATTAAAAATTGTCACAGTTAAGAACATGCGTGGAAACTGTGCAATGCACGCTTGTAACACAGTAGTTTGTTTTGGAATTTTTATACCAAATTTGCAACATGGGCTTTTTGGGACTTCGACGTTTGTTGGCAAAGTGAGAAGCCCATTTGCCTGCCTCAATCGGGTCGGAAAATACCCAGACCTTGCTGTCATGAACCACTCTGAGCCTCGCAGGGAACCCTACGGCATTGGTGATCGCGGCCTCCCGCAATGTCTTCCGCATTCCATCAAATTTCTTACATAACATGCGAGTCGCATAGTTTAAATCTGGGAAAAGGAAAATAGACTGATCATCCTGCGTTAACTGGCCAGCTTATCTTGCCAATCGGAGGACCTTATCTCGTGTCCCAGTACCATTGGTTACCACCAAAAAAGTACATGGAGTGTCAGGCATCTTTATTTTTTATTTATTTATTTATTTATTTTTATTTAGTTTTTGTTGACCAGGTAAGAGCACTAGGCAAATCCTGCCTATTTTCAGGCACGACCCAGGGGAGGGGGATACAGATGAATGCCAACTGACTTTGAACCAGATTAAGCTGCTGGTGGTATTTTAGTGAATGGGAGGAAATTTGGCCAGGGCACCGGGGAAATTCCCCAGCTCTTTTTGAGAAGTGCCATGGGACCTTTAACATCCACCTGAACTACCACCAGAACAGGTAGATGGGACCTCTGTTTAACATCTCATCCGAAAGACGGCACCTCAGGAGTGCAGCACCCCCTTCATGCTGCACTGCAGTGTCAGTATTGGGATATTAACCCAAGTGCCTGATGTGGGGATAGAACCCACAACCTTCTGATCTCCCAGCCTCAGAGGCGAGTGTGCTACCTGCTGAGGCACTGACATTGCTCAACCCAACAGGATAATTCTGTAGGCTTTCTGCAGCCCAAAGTGGATATTTTGCCCTTCCAGCACCAGCTTTTCTCCCGTCCAGTCCTGCAGGAACATGAGTGGGTGATCCCCCTCTATTTGCTCGGGTAACCTGAGAATCCGCACATTAGATGAACAGGCCTGGTTTTCCAATGTCGCCAGATGGGCCTTGAGGGTGGGTATTTTCCTTTACAATTAATGTGGTGGCTGCTGAGGTAGAATCAGAGCTCCGTTTTACATCAGTCATCTCCAACTGCAAGATTTCTACTGTTTTCTCCACAGCATTAACTCTAGAGCCAAAAGTCTATTTTTGCAAGTAGGTCAGCAACTGAGGTAATAATCCGCTGCAGTTTAATCCTGATCGTGGCCATAGTTTCTTTCGAGTCGGGCGGAGAGGAGACCTTTGTCTCCTGACCTACCCTCATGGGCTGAATTGTACCAGAGATTTTTTCACCTGTTGCTACCGATCGATCTTTGCGTGGATTTCCCATCTTGTGTTTTAAACCTTCCTCTATCTGATGGTAAGGAAAGTTTTTGGAAATTTCTCCTCAGAGTGGTTATTTTTTATTGTTTTGCGATGTTCAGCGTGGGAGCTCTCAGATACTGCTTCTTGCGTGTTCGGGCTCCACAGTGCCCCCCGTCCCATTCAATCTTGAACACCACTGTTTTGCACCCACCACCTCTGCTTGTAGAGTGTTCAGGAATCCACCACTCTTTCTGTGAGGAGTACTTCCTCACATCTGTCTTTTTTTTTTTTTTTTTTTTTTTTATATTAGGGCTTACTTTTTGTCCCTACCTCTGCCGTTCATCTTAGCTCTGCCCTGGTCATGGTGCCTCCGAGACTCCACCGCCTTATGAGCCCCTCGCTCCCCTGGTCACTCCAGACTTTCCCCCAGGGAGGCAGGGCACAGCACCATGGGAACACTGGTGCCGTGGGTCTACATCTGGTTGGCGCCTCGGTCAGGCGGCTGATTGAGTCCGAGGCAGGCGTCATGGGCGGGCAGAGGATTTTTATCCATATAGGCTGGGGGCGGAGATGTGCAATGATGCCAGCGTCTGTCCCGCCCAGTGCCCCCTTGACTGTCGTGGTGCAGCGGGTGATGTGCTCCAGCTGCCACTAGGCACCACTCTGCACCGGCCAGGAGACCTCCACCCCCCACCCCCGGAGAAGGAGAGGCAGTTCTTAGGACACTCGAGCCTTCTCCTCCCGGCCGGCCCTCTGACTCCACCCGGCTTGTTCCTGAACCTGTTTCGCCAGCATCACAAGTGGAAATCCAACCACTGCGCCGGCGGGCCGGCCTTCCTCACATCTTTCTGAATTTCTACCCCACCCGGCTACTTATCGTGCCCCCTTGTCCTTGAACACCTTTTTTTTCTGAAAAATACTTCCCTTCTGTACCTTATTTACCTCTGTGAGGTATTTAAAGGTCTCTATCATATCTCCCCTTTCCCTCCTCTCTTCCAGAGTGTACATAGTTAGGTCCTTAAATCTCTCCTCGTAGGGCTTCTAATGCAGACCCTGCACCATTTTAGTTGCCCTCCTCTGGACCGCCTCCAACTCTGTCTTGTATTCTTCCAGAGATGTAGTCTCCAGAACTGGACACAGTACTGTAGGTGGGGACTTACTAGTGATCTATACAGAGGCAATGCCACCTCCCTCTTTCTGTTGCTGATACCCTTCCCTGTGTCTCTCCCCCCCCCCCCAGTTTCCCAACTGCTTTGTCACTCTGCCTGTCCACCTTTAGGTCATATATGGTCCGATATGATTATCCCCAGGTCTCTCCTGCTTGGTGGTTGTCAGTACCACTCCTCCCATTTTGTACTTTGCCCCTGGGTTTCTGTGCTCCAAGTGCATTACTTGTTACTTTTCACATTGAAATCCTGCTGCCACACCCCTGACCACTCCTTGAGTTTTGTCAGGTTTCTGCTTATTCCACTCCTTCCCCCTGAATATCCACCCTGTTGCAAATGTTGGCATTATCTGCAAAGAGGCAGTCCTTCCCTTCCAGCTCCTCTGCAGTGTCTCTTACAAAGACATTAAAAAGGAGTGGTCCCAGCACTGATCCCTGAGGTACCCCGCTGGTCACCCTCCCTTCCTTCACCAGAGTGAACACCATTAATTACCACCTTCTGCTGCCTGTACTGTAGCCAGTTTACCACCTTTACTACCTCCACCAAGCAGTGCACGTTTGATACTCTAAAGTTCCGCTGGTGCAGTTTTTGGTACCAAGTGCTGCAGGCTGCAGTCGGAAAGTGAAACCTCACTGGAAGATACTTGGAAATATGCCCCCCTCCCTAAATTTGATGGGTACTGCTTATTAGAATCCATTAGTTATGACTAAGCAGTGACAGAGTGGAGCGTTACAGAAAAAAGAAATTTATCAGACTTTTCTTTTTCTGTTTGCTCCAGGGTTGTTACTGGGACCACATCTTAGAGCTGACTTGGAGAACATTGTGGAAATGATTCAACAGATTGGCATTCTATCGTTTTGTTGAAAACCAATTTGAAGCTTTTCTCTAATAAATTGATTTATTCATGTACTTAGCTAATCATTCTAATGCCTTCTAGATTATAGACTATTTTCATCTTTCAGTTGGAGAGTTACTGTAGAAACGGCAGGGTTTTTTTTTTCACCCTGAGTGACTTATCCTAAGTGGATGGCTCCTGTGTGTCCAGCAGTCATGGCAGAAGTGAATAATTCATAAACAAGAGTGTAGCTTGATTTCATCCTCACTGTAGTATGTAAGCATTAAGCCATGAGAAAGGAGGCATTTACAAGGAATCAATGCATGTTTTTTTTTTGGGGGGGGGGGGATTGGTGCATGAGGCCGAAGGCTCCAACAACGCATTAATTCCTTGTAAATGCCTCCTTTCGAGTGGCTTAATGCACATGTAACATGGCAAGTGCAAGGTGACTATTCTTTCACTTATAATGAAACAAATATGTGCAAAAACAATAATTTTACTTCAGAAAACGTGGTTGACTTCTAAGCTGTGTCTTTGTAAATGTGCGCGTGCATGTTGCACACCGCACATGCATTAATAAAGTGCCTACCAATTTATGATATGTCACAAGTTTGTATTCTGTACGAACATAGACATTAAATACTCATTACACGTTAAAAAATCATACTTTGATTCAGCAGATCTTACTTCGTGTGGGAGCTCTTGCAGCAGGCTGTAACAATTAGGACTATGCCGCAGGCACTAGGACCCTCCGGAAACTTTTTCAGCCACTGCCCCCACCCACCCCACCCCACCGTCGGTCCCGCCCCAATGTCAGCCCTGGCACAAAAGGGGGCAGACCCAGCTCCACCTCAGTTCTTTTCCCGCCGCGTCCTGCACGTGAGAAGGACGACTTCAGTTCCAGCTTGCCAGGAACAGCAAAATTCTACTGTTATCAATCTGTTTTTTGTACCGTTTTTGACGTTTTTTTCCCAGTGTCATCTGGCCGTTTTCAACAGTTTTTCAGTTTGGTCGACGGATGTCTTCGCCGTCGTCAGTCTCTCCAGAGCCACACCGAAACAAGTGCTACTGTGGGAGGCAGATCCCTGCCAAAGACAGGCACAAGAGCAGTGTCTTTTGCCTCGGGCTGGACCACGATAAAGCGACCTGCTCAGCCTGCCAAATGTTCACCAGCCGAACCCAGATCAGACATCTTAAGGCCCTGAAGGCATTTCTGTTAGAAAAGAAGAAGATGGATCTGCACTCCTCTGAGGGAAAGCATAAGGAGAAAACCAAGTGCCACGGGAAAGACCGTAGTCAGTCCCGGCACCGGTCCCAGTCACGGTCCCGTTCTCATTTGCGGCCCTCTCCCAAGAAGGCCTGTATTTCCCCGGGCTCAGGAGAGCACCCAAAGTCTTCCCAGGCCAAGGCCAGCCCATCGGGGGGAGAAGCCAGCCAAGCCGAAGGTAACCCCGCTAAGGGTTACCACCTAAGCCCTGGAAATTAGCTTCGCGGCCCACCTCTCAAGGCACGGCGGCGCCTGCTAAAGGCACACCTCTGGAGCCGAAGGACTCTCCGGTGCCCCCCGGCAGCACCCCGTCGTTGGTCCCACCACCAACGCCGGTTGAAGGGGCAAAGCGTGCGGGAGCGGCCATGGAAGAGCTGACGTCCCCGTCTCCCAAGTCCTCCTCCCCCCTGGGCCCCCAAGAGGGCTCTTCTTCACAGGCAGACGTCCCGGATACTCCCTTTCCCGGCCGAGATGACAAACTTTTCTCGAAGGACGAGCTGCAGGAGTTGTTCTCCTTTTGGTGGGGACAGGTCCAGAAGCGGACCCCCCTGTCACTGGCCCAGACACCGGTCCCGGACCCAGCGGGCAAACCACAGCTGGGAGGTGAGCCTTCCCCGAGGAAGTCCCCGGAGCGACCGCCTACACCTCCTTCCAGGGCTCATTCCCGCGCCCGGTCCAAAGACCACCGCCGATGCTCCAAGGACTCTGGAGACTGTCGCCGGTCCAGGTCTCGTACGCGCAGCCCTTCTCGTTCTCCTAGATGAGAGTGCTCCCAATGTCGGTCCACTGATGGATGTCGGTCTTCGCTCTGTCGCCGGTCTTGGGACTGACGTCGGTCCCCCAGTTACCGACGATAGAGGGGGTCTGGTCATAAGAAGAGATCGGACTATTCCATATCTTGTAGTCGATCTCCCTCTTCTTCGTCCACATCTTCTTCCTCTCTCAACTTAGAGCGGTCCGCGAGAGAGAAGGACCAGCCTCGCTCGCCTCCCAACAATCCAACCTTTTTGGACGTCATGAGGCACATCCAGGCCTCCAATGAGTGGGAAATGGAGGACCTGGATCCGGAACGCCGAAGATTGGCAAAATACCTGAGGCAAAAGGAGCCGAAACCATTGGTGGTCTCTCCTTTAGTGGACACTTTCCAGGACCTGACTCTGACTACCTGGAGGCGTCCAGCTTCTATCCCGGTTGTTCCCAAGAAATCGGACAGGCTATATAAGGCCCTGAGGACAGAAGCTTTTCTAGCAGAGAACCCTCAGGCAGACTTTTTGATCATCACGGCTGCCCATGACAAGTCCAGGCAGCCGAAGCACCTTAACTCGCAGCCTCCCGATCCGGAGTCTTGGTATTTGGACCAGGTGGGCAAAAAAGTTTGTCCAGTACCAGAATGCTCTGTGGGAGAGGGGACAAGAGCTACTGAAAGCCATGCCAGATTCCGATCAGAAGTCAGAACTTCTGGATATTATGAAATCGGGCTCCGACATAGGTTCCCATGTCCTGAGAGCCTCGTACGATACTGCAGATATGGCATCCAGGGCAGCCGCTTCTGGGGTGTGCCTTCGGCGCCACGCCCGGTTGAGAGTTTCGGGTTTCCACCAGGATCTGCAGTCCAGTATCAAGGATTTGCCATTCCAAGGTACCGTGTTGTTTGGGCAGGAGACGGAAGCTTTGATTTCGCGTCTACAGGAGTCTGGCAAGTCCATCTGGTCGGTCCACCAAATGTACTGTGGCAACCAGCGACAGCAACGGAAACGGCCATTTCGCAAGCCCTCAAGTGGTCAAGGTGGGCACGCCCATGGTAATCAGCAGGGTCAGAGAGGCAGTTTTCGTAGGAGAGCCAGTAACCAGCAACCTGGAGGTGCTCCTACCCATGGGCCCAATGACTCCCTTCTGCCCCCCCCCTTCCAGAGGAAGACTCTGGGGAGACGGTCGGGGTCCTCCTCTCCCTTCTTCTCGAAGGGTGGAGGTCGATAACTGCAGATCAGTGGGTCCTGGACATCATCAGGAGAGGACACATGATAGAGTTCACGGAGTTTCCTCCAAATACTCCACCAAAGTACTCCCGATATCCTCAGTCTCACATTCCACTGATAGGAGAAATTCAGACCCCCTTGCAGAAAAAGGCAATAGAGGTAGTCCCCTTGCATCAGTGGGGAAAAGGGTTTTATTCCCACTTCTTCCTGGTCCCAAAAAAGACACTGGATCTTCGACCCATTCTGGACCTCAGCCCTCTCAATCTCTTTATAGAGTACAAAAGGTTCAGGATGGTGACCCTGCCAGGTCTACTTCCCCTGCTGCACCAAGGAGACTGGCTCTGCTCCCTAGACATGCAAGATGCATATATGCATATCGGGTCTTCCCTCCCCACAGGAAGTTTCTGAGGTTCCACTTCCAAGGGGAACACTACCAATTCCGAGTTCTTCTGTTTGGCCTCTCCTCCGCTCCGCGAGTCTTTACAAAATGCTTGGCAGTGGTGGCTGCGGCTCTGAGGTGCATGGGGCACTACGTTTTCCCATACCTCAACGATTGGCTGCTTACAGCCCCGTCAAGGTCATACCTACTTCACGCCCTTGGAGACACCTATACTCTGTTCCGAGAGCTGGGGATTACCCTGAACCTTCGGAAATTGTCCCCCGAGCCCAGTCAAAGACTCGTCTTCATTGGAGCGGTCCTGGATTCTATCCAGGGCATGGCTTTCCTACCCCTGGACAGGGGCGATCGCCTGCAAGAGATTGCCAAACTGATCTCAGTAACTCCTCAAGTTCCTGCACAGAACTTCCTCAGGCTACTGGGGCACATGGCGGCGGCCATTCCAGTCACTCCTCTGGCCCGCCTCCACATGCGGGTCCCACAGTGGATGCTCAGAGTGCAGTGGGACCAGGGCTACGACGATCTAGACTTTATGGTCAGGATCACCGACCCAGTCAGGAGAACTTTTCTTTGGTGGATAGACCCCCGGAATTTGGAGAAAAGGGTCAAGTTTCGTCCGGAGCCACCAGGTCAGACTCTTACGACAGATGCATTGGATCTGGGATGGGGAGCGCACCTGGGTGCTTATCAAACGCAAGGAGTTTGGACACCCGAGGAGCAATCTCTCCATATCAATGTTTTGGAGATGCGAGCGGTTCTCTGTGCCTTACAGGCCTTTCAAGAAAACCTGGTGCTGGGCTCTCTTCTAATTCAGACAGACAATATGGCGGTCATCTTCTACATCAACAAGCAAGGGGGTACTCACTTGTATCCCCTTTGCAGGGAGGCGATGAGAGTCTGGCACTGGGCGCTGGAAAGGCACATTCTGTTGTCCGCAGTGCACGTTCCAGGCGTCCTGAACAATCTGGCCGACAGCCTAAGCAGGTCTTGTTCCAGAGCACACGAGTGGGAGCTGTTACAGTCCGTAGCAGATCAACTCTTCGACAAGTGGGGTCATCCAGAGCTGGACCTCTTTGCATCACCACGCAGCGCCAAACTGCCGATTTTTTTTTGCTCGCGAGAGCATGCGCCTGGAGTTTTCTGGCCAGATGCGTTATCCCTTTGCTGGGCAGGGAGGTTTCTCTATGCCTTCCCACCCTTCCCTCTCACTCAGAGAGTCCTGCTGAAGTTACAGGCAGAAGGGTCTCGAATGATTCTAGTAGCCCTCCCCCCGATGGCCTCGGCAGATTTGGTTCCCACTCCTGCAGCGGTTATCCATAGAACCTCCAACTCTGCTGCCCATATGCTCGCAGTTGCTATCCCAGGAACAAGGATTACTGGTCCATCCGGATCTTCGTTCCTTACATCTACATGCTTGGCTCCTTCAGACGTAGCTCAACAGAGATACGGGGTTTCCCCAGAAGTGGCGGCAGTCCTAGTGTCGACGAGGAAACCCTCCACCCGCTCCGCCTATGCTATGCAATGGAAGCGGTTTTGTTTGTGGGCCTCGTCACAGCATTTGGATCCCGTCACCTGTCCAGTGAACTCAGCGTTACAGTACCTCCTCTCCTTGTACCAACATGGCCTGAGTTACTCCTCTATTAAGGTGCACATGTGGGCTGTCTCCGCCTATCATGCTCTGATTGGAGACAAGGCATTAGCACAGTTGGATGTAGCCCGCACCTTTTTGAGAGGAATTCTACATATGAGACTTCCCATTCAGGACCCTATCCCACCCTGGGATCTCCTTTTTGTGTTGGAGAAGCTCACCCTCCCTCCCTTTGAGCCGGCAGCAGATTGTGAGCTGCGATCTTTCTTGGCAGGTGTGTTTTTTTGGTTGCTATTACCTCAGCTCGAAGAGTTTCCGAGCTTCAGGCTCTCATGTGTAAAGAGCCATATTTGGTTTTCCACAGGGAAAGGGTTTCCCTTAGAACAAATCCTAAGTTTCTTCCGAAAGTGGTCTCGGAGTTGACCCTCAACCAGTCGGTTGACCTTCCAGTCTATTTTCCTTCCCATCTAATAGAGGGAGGCTCTCTTCACACATTGGATGTCCACAGGACTTCTAGGTATTACCTCAAACAGACGGCTACGCACCGTCAGTCGGAGCAACTCTTTGTGGCCTTTGCACCACAATGCTTGGGCAAACCGTTGACCAAGCAGACAATTTCCGAAGTGGATCGTCCACTCCGTATCCGTCTGCTATGAAAAGCACAATAAGCCCCTACCGGGTCCGGTCAGGGGTCACTCCATCAGGGGAGTGTCTGCTTCTTTTGCCATCCTGAGAAATTTCTCTGTCAGGGACATATGTGCGGCCGCTACCTGGAATTCGGTGCATACCTTTGTCAAGCATTACAGCTTGGATATCGTCTCCAGACGCCGTGACGATTTTGGTCTGGCTGTTTTGCAGGGACTTTTGTCCTAGGCCTCTGGAGTCAGCATATTCCACCTCCCGGGGTCGTCTACCTCTTTGGCGAGGGACTGCTTGCTATTCAGTCCTAATTGTTATAGCCTGCTGCAAGAGCTCCCACTCGAAGTAAGATAGTACAGTTGCGTAAGAACTTACCATAACAGTAGATCTTTGAGAGGAGCTCTTGTAGCAGGTGTTACTTTCCCACCCGCCTTCCCCCTTGAGGTGTGCAGATCCATCTTCATCTACATCTCCATCGAGTGCTTTGTCTCCTTCTCGTCAGGGTTTGTTCGCGGGCCTTGGCGGGGGAACTGAGGTGGAGCTGGGTCCGCCCCCTTTTGTACCAGGGCTGTTGGGGCGGGGCCGACATCAGCGGGCGATCCCTGCTGTATACTGCTGTCTGAAAAGGTTTCCGGAGGGTCCTAGTGCCTGCGGCATAGTCCTAATTGTTCTAGCCTGCTGCAAGAGCTCCTCTCGTAAAGCTACTGTTACGGTAAGTTCTTACGTAACTGTACTTTCTACTGTCTTCCCCTCCGTTCCTACCTAGCATTCATCTATCTCACTACTGCATTGTGGGACACATGTATAACATTGTTCTAATTTGGCAATATATTTAGCCAATTCCGACCAATAGGTGGCGTGCCAAACACATACTGTCAAATGCTAGGTTCCCACAATCTGTTATACCACATTCCTCTCCGTCAAGTACTACTGCATTTCTCACATTGCACATTTGTGGCGATTAGGACGGTGTCAACCGGTGGGTGGGTGGGTGGGAAATAAAAATATTTCACTTTTACTAATGTGCAGTGCAGTAAGTAGTTCAATTTCTGCTCAGTTTCTCCTTTGCACACATTGCGCATTTGTCACGATTAACACGGTGTGAACAGGAGGAGGGTGGGAAACAATATGTCACTGTACCGTATGTGGACTGCAGTTACTACTTCCCAATGTCAGTCGCCCGACATTGTCACCTCACTAATGCTGCCTGTACTAGCTTCTCGGACATTGTCACGAGTGCCCTGTCGCGCCACCTGTTGGTCGGACTGCTTCACTTATTCCGACAACGACTTCCACCATTACTGCAGAGCACTACTCCTTAGCACCACCTGTAGGTGAGACACACTCAACAATTACAACAACCACAATGCTCCTTCTTTCTCTTTCTGTGTTCAATAATGTGTGTTCTCGATCTCAACACTATCCACTTACCGCTTCCTTCTCCAAGTATAGCAGGTTGCCGTGCATATCTAAGGAATTAATGCATGGCTATATTTCAGTCATCTAATCTCTTTCCCTCAATTACTTCTCACTGTTTCTACACCACTATTAATGCCATGTTAGAAACATTCTTAATATGTTGATGCATGTTTTTTAGTGGTATGATTAATGAGGCTGTTATTATTATTACTTTACTTGAGCTGGGTGGCAGGAAGTGTGGGCTGATCAGTTGGATGCTGTGGAACTCTCATGCTGCCAACATTCTGTGCTGATGTTGCAGCTTTAAGCAGTGCCTTTGTCATAGTGGGGTGCATGTTACCCATTTGTTCAGTCTTCCCAGTAGCATTGTTGGAGTTGACAGAAGAAGTAGTTACGGTAAGTCTAACAGAATATCTTCATCCCTTCCCTACCCAAATCCAAATAGTACTTGGTGTCCAGAACCCCAAATGAAAACGGTTATCTAAGATCCAGTCTCCCCTCACTGAAGATGACTAACAAAACCCCTCCACTCACCACCTAGGCCGGCCATTGTCTGAGCTCATCACTGCAAATGTCTGTAATACATCAACATTTGTTGTAATGAGCTCAGATGGCCTGCTGAGGTAGTGAGTGTGGAGGGGCTTTGCCTTCAGGTTTGGAGGGTAGTCTTGGTCAGCGGGGTTTTCAGTGTCACTTGGGATGGACTCCAAGTGTCACATTTAAGATGTTTGGGGAGGGGGAGGTTTTAAACAGTGTTGTTTTTAAATTTAAAAAAATGCACTGACATGAGACAGGGAGTGGCCACTGTTAAACACCAGGCACTTGCAGTGGGATGGGGAAAGGCAGATGGTACCGCTTGACACCAGCTCACCTACAGTGCTGCTGTGGGTACCACTAGACAGCAGGGCAGCTACCGAATAAAAAAAAAAATATATATATATTTTTTGGAAGGTGATCTTTTATGTTAAAGAATGCTAGTACAAACAGCCCTCAAGACATGATTCTTCTGATGACTTGCTGTGACCCTGTTCCCTAATGGGGGGGTCAGCTACACAAAAAAAAAAATCAGAAATTTATTGCAGTGCATTTAAAGGAGAACTGTAATTAGCTGAGCTCCCACCCTGAAGCTGACTGCTTGATTAGGCTTTTCCCAAGAAAAATAAAAAATTAAGTGCCTGCAGTTACTCACTATTACACTTGTAAACTTCGCTGGCAGGCAACATGGTGGGTGCTGTGTGGTGCCATCTCGTGTTAGTGTGTGATGCCGCACTGCTGGCTTGTATGCTGAGTGAGCAGTGTGGCTCCACACACTAACACGATACGGCACCACACAGCACTGCCATGTTGCCTGCCGGCAGAGTTTGAGTGTAGTAGGGAGTAAGTGCAGGCACTTAATTTTGGATTTTTCTTGGAGAAAAGCCTAATCGGGTAGTCAGGCTATGGGAGATGGGGAGCTTCAGCTAATTACAGTTCTCCTCTAAACGAGGCTGAATTTCAGGTCCTTCCTTTCTTTGTTACGAAGGGGTACACACATAGAATAAGGAACTTTACCGCTTCTAGTTCACCAACAGCTGAGACTTATTCTGGAACTGAAGTCAAAATGCCCGGCTCATGGCAGTCCTTCCCACAGCTGCAGACTGTGCTGTCACAAGCATGCCATTATGACTTTAGAACCAGCCTCGGCCGCAGCTGTAAGAATAGAATTCTAAGGACTAGAATGGCAATACCATTACATTCTGGTTTATAAAATGGTTAGCAAAAATGTATGTATGCCGATTGGTTGAAACACATCATTTGATCATGCGTATATCAGAGCATGACCGCACACCTGCACTTTCACCCCCCTCCAAAACAATTTTGCCATTTTGTAAGGTAGATAACCCACTCTAGGGTGTGTGGTCGCGCTCTGATATACACACGCCTTGGGTGGTTGATGCCCTCAGCCTGCAGCCTTGTGCGTAATAATGCTCACGGAGGCGTGCATATGTTCAGAGCGCGACTGCACACCTTAGAGTGGGTTATTTATTACTTGTATTATCCCAGGTCATCATTTTCCCCTATAGAGGCGTATTTGCCATGCTAGCATCTTACAAGAAGTGTATGCACTAGCATAAGGGTGAGTATACTCTGGTCCTTAAATTTTGACTGTAAGTGGACCATAAGGGGCAGTGATTACAGCTGTAAGTATTTCATGCAATGCACAAGTTTCACGATTACCGTGAAAACTGGACGTTGTCGTGAAATATTCACAAAGTTAAAAATAGTTTTATCTAGGGCCTAAAAGTTACTTTTTTTCTGGTTTGTTGATAATTGAGAAATATTTGCTAAATTTAAGATTCGCTAAATCTAAAAATTCCTCTCTAGGTGCAGTAGATCACAAAAGAGCTGTGTCATTACCTTGGGGTCACAAGTAATTGACGCAACTTGGGGATTCTATAACAAGGAAATGAGGCTGCTGTCTTTTTTTTTTTTTGTATAATATTTGTATTGATTTTCCAAAAAACAAGATGGATAGATGTACATTTCATACAATGACACAATTAATTTACTCCAGATTGAGAACGTTTAAGGAGTTGTATACATAGATTTAGTAGCATTACATCATTTCTGCATCTAGCCTTTCTTACACAGATAAATTCCTCCTTTGGTCACTTATATTTATCATTCCTAACTCCATGCCCACCTCTGCTTCTGGTGAACAAGTTTTTCTCTACTAATGTGATGGAAAGTACATCCGTAAAACTGGCAGATTACCAAAGATGTGTGAAATAGGAGCATTGTAAGAGAGAAAAAGAAAAATAAAGAATTCATTCTGCTATTGCACTGGTTTAGCTTTATCCAATTCTGCAATTAATTTCTGCATTTTCCTGAGGGTATAGAAACATAGAAGTTGATGGCAGATAAGGACCGCAAGTCCCATCCAGTCTGCCCATTTTTCTACCTTATGAATGTGCCATCGGCCTTTGCTCTGTCGATGGCTTATCTATTCATACTCATCTGTATTGCTCCCTTATGCCTATCCCATGCCTGTTTGAAACTCTGCACTGTATTCATATCCACCACTTCCTGAGGTAGGCCGTTCCATGCATCCACCACCCTTTCTGTGAAAAAGAACTTCCTCACATTACCCCTTAATCGGCCTCCCTCTAATCTCATGCTATGCCCTCTTGTCCTGCTATTTTTCTTATATTGAAACATGTTAGACTGTTTCACTTTGTTAATGCCCTTAAGGTGTTTGAATGTTTCATCATATCACCTCTCTCCCTCCTTTGCTCTAGGTATACATATTGAGCTATGTTAATCTGTCCTCAAATGTTTTCTGATGCAGTCCCTGCACCATTTTGGTTGCCCTTCTCTGGACTGCCTCAATTTGGTTAATGTCCTTGTGAAGGTGTGGCCTCCAGTACTGCATGCAGTACTCCAGCTGGGGCCTAACCAGTGTCTTGTAATGAGGGATTATTACCTCCCTCTTACGACTTGTGATACCCCTACTAATACACCCCAACATCCCCCTAGCCTTACCTACTGCTTTAGTGGTCTGCTTGGATGATTTCAGGTCATCGGTGATGATGATGCCCAGGTCTTTCTTCCCTTGTGACTGCCAGCAACTCCCCTCCCAGTCTATAGGTGGCTTCAGGGTTTCTCTTCCCTATGTGCATGATCTTGTACTTCTTTGCATTAAACCCCAGTTGCCATTCTTTTGACTATTTTGCTAGTTTATCCAGATCTCTTCTCATTCTGCCCTCCCCATCTGGATGATCTACTCTGTTGCAGATCTTGGTGTCATCTGCAAACAGACAAACCTTACCATCCAGTCCATCTGCAGTGTCACTGATGAAGATGTTGAAGAGGACTGGCCCCAGGACTGATCCCTGAGGTACCCCACTTGTGACTTGCATCTCTTCTGACTGTATACCATTTACCACCACACTCTTTTCTGCCCGTCAACCAGTTTGCCACCCAGTTGACCAACTTCTGACCCACCATGAGCCTACCCAGCTTATTAATCAATCTTCTGTGTGGAACAGTATCGAAGCCTTTGCTGAAGTCAAGGTAGGCAGCAACAACTGCTTCCCCTTGGTCCACCACTCTGGTTACCCAGTTAAAGAAATCTGAGATTAGTTTGACAGGATCTTCCTTTTGTAAACCCATGCTGTTGGTTATCTCGGGTTAACTTTTCCCCTGTTTGTATTATAGCACTTTCAATTTTCCTCGCCTGGGCAACATCACTTCCCTCCCACGTGTAGGACCTACAACTCCACCACAGACAGTGATGCAAGGAACCCCACCCATTCTGTCATAAATCTCTCTTCCTTGTCTTTCAGGGCATATGTGAGTCTATCTGTGGCTCAGGTGGATACCAGCAGGTTCCTCCACATCTGGGTCGTGGGCGAGACCGCTGATACCCAAGTATTGAGAATTATCTGCCTAGCCACTACCAGAGCCACCCGCACCCATCTAGGGTAGCGATCCCACTCCCTTTCTTCACCGCCTCCACTCCAAAAAAGGAGAGAGGGGGTGAAAACTCCATCCCCCGACTCCAGATCTGGGTTAGCTCCCGAGCAATGTCCCTTCAATAAGTCTGCACTCTCAGGCATGTCCAAAAATAATGGAAATATGTACCTCGTTCCTGTTTACATCACTCACACCTGTGTGAGACCCCTGGGCAAAATCTGTAGACTGCACTCGGTGGGTAGTACAACCTGTGAATGAACTTGTATTGTGTTTCCTTGAATCTGTTGCACAGTAGGAGACCCATATGTGATAAAGTACTCCAGTTTTCATCCGATATGGGCAGCCCTGGGTCCCTTTCTCATTGGGATCTGATTTTCCTGGACTGATCGGGGAAGTAAATTCTGTCTAGCTTGGCGACTTTCCCTATCAGGCCCTTTTCTTGTAACCTTGCATTAAGTATGAGCTGGTCTATCTCTGCCATTTGGGATTTTCCTGTTTTGCCCTGTTTAAACCACCACAATAATTTCTTAAACATAGAAGTTGACGGCAGATAAGGACCGCATGGCCCATCCAGTCTGCCCATTTCTTTTTCTACCTTATGAATGTCCCATTGGCCTTTGCTGTGTCAATGGTCTATCTATTCATACTCATCTGTATTGCTCCCTAATGCCTGTCCCATGCCTGTCTGAAGCCCTGCAATGTATTCATATCCACCACTTCCTGAGGTAGGCCGTTCCATGCATCCACCACCCTTTCTGTGAAAAAGAACTTCCTCACATTACCCCTTAATCGGCCTCCCTCTAATCTCATGCTGTCTCCTCTTGTCCTGCTGTTTTCCTTATATTGAATCATGTTAGACTCTTTCACCTTGTTAATGCCTGTAAGGTGTTTGAATGTTTCAATCATATCACCTCTCTCCCTCCTTTGAGCGCTGTTAATCTGTCCTCATATGTTTTCTGATGCAGTCCCTGCACCATTTTGGTTGCCCTTCTCTGGACTGCCTCAGTTTGATTAATGTTCTTGTGAAGGTGTGGCCTCCAGTACTGCACACAGTACTCCAGATGGGGCCTAACCGTGTCTTGTAAAAAGGGATTATTACCTCCTCCTTCTGACTTGTGATACCCTTACTAATACACCCCAACATCCCTCTAGCCTTCCCTACTGCTTTAGTGGTCTGCTTGGATGATTTCGGGTCATCGGTGATGATGACACCCAAGTCTCTTTCTTCCCTTGAGACTGCCAGCAACTCCCCTCCCAGCCTATAAGTGGCTTCAGGGTTTCTCTTACCTATGTGCATGATCTTGCACTTCTTTATGTTAAACCCCAGTTGCCATTTTTGTGACCATTTTGCTAGTTTATCCAGATCTCTTCTCATTCTGCCCACCCCATCTGGATCATCTACCCTGTTGCAGATCTTGGTGTCATCTGCAAACAGACTAACCTTACCTTCCAGTCCATCTGCAATGTCACTAATGAAGATATTGAAGAGGACTGGCCCCAGGACTGATCCCTGATGTACCCCACTTGTGATTTGCATCTCTTCTGACTGTATACTCTTTACCACCACTCTCTGTTTTTCTGCCTGTCAACCAGTTTGCCACCCAGTTGACCAACGTCTGACCCACCCCGAGCCTACCCAGCTTATTGATTAATCTTCTGTGTGGAACAGTATTGAAAGCTCTGCTGAAGTCAAGGTAGGCGACATCAATTGCTCCCCTTGGTCCACCACTCTGGTTACCCAGTCAAAGAAATCTATGAGATTAGTTTGACAGGACCTTCCTTTTTTGTAAACCCATGCTGTCTTGGATCCTGTGCTCCTATGGATTCCAGGTGTTGCACTATCCTTTACTTAAGCAGTGTCTCCATAATCTTGCCCACTACTGAGGTAAGACTGACTGGTCTGTAGTTCCCTGCCTCCTCCCTGCTACCACTCTTGTGGAGTGGGATCACATGAGCCCTTCTCCAGTCTTCTGGGACCTCTCCTGTGCTCAGAGACTCACTAAACAGTTCTGCTAATGGCTCTGCTAGTTCCACCCTTAGCTCCTTTAGTACCCTGGGATGTATGCCATCAAGTCCCATTGCCTTGTCCACTCTGAGCATATTGAGCTCTTGTAGGACCCTTTCTTTTGTGAAGGGACTAGGTGTACACCTCCCTTCCCCTGGTGTCCATTGTGCTGAGCTGTGGGCCCTGCCCTACCTTCACTTCAGTAAATACTGAGCAGAACTATCTATTTAGGATAGATTCTTTTATATTGTCCTCCTCCTCACATGCCCCCTTATCCCCTTTGGTCTTAGCAATACCCCCTCTGGACTTTCTCCTTTCACTAATGTATCTATAGAAAGTCTTGTCAACTTCTTTTACTGTTTGTGCTAGTGTTTCCTCGGTTTGGGCCTTTGCCTGCCTTATTGCCTTCCCTGCTTCCCTTAGGGAAGTTTGGTATGCCTCCCTATCTTTATCCTGCTGCATTTCCTTATATTCCTGAAGGCCATCCTTTTGGCTCCGATCTTTTCTGCTACTGTGTTTGAGAACCAAAGTGGGTTTCTTCTTCTGTTGCACTTCCTTTTCTCACTAACACAATGGGATGTTGCTTCAAGTATTGCATCTTTGCCTGTACCCCCTCACCTGTATTTCTTTTTGCCAGGGCTAGCTTAACTCTGTTGGCCATCTTATCAAAGTCAGCTCCTCTGAAGTCCCATATTTTTGTCTTGGAATGTGATGATTTTGTTCTAGTGGCCAAATTGAACCATACCATGTGATGGTCACTGGCACTCAGGTGACCTTCTACCTGGAGATCTGTGATCCTTTCCCTGTTTGTCAGTACGTACTAGATCTAGGATAGCCCTGTCTCTTGTGGGTTGTTGTACCAGTTGTTTGAGGCCCTCCCCCTGCAGGGAATCCACCATGTGTCTAGTTCTGGCAGATGTCCCTGCTGGTATTGACCAATCTGTATCTGGCATGTTGGAGTCTCCCATTATCAGAACCTCTTTAGCTGTCATGTTTTGTATATCTTCTAACAGTAACGTGTCTGTGTCCTCCCCCTGGTCTGGAGGCCTGTAGACAACCCCAGTTCTTGTGGCTGTCCCATTTCCTGTTTCCAGTGTGACCCACAGTTCTTCTGCCTCCTTATGTGTATTCTGAATTTCTGTAGCTTTGATATTTTCATTGACATAAAGGGCCACTCCAACCCCCCTCCTTTTTTGCACCTCGGTCTCTTCTGAACAGTACATAGCCAGGTACTGAAGTCTCCCAAGTGTGGTTACTGGTAAACCATGTCTCGCTAATGGATACTATGTCCAGTTTAGCCTCTGTCATTATTGCCTGCAGGTCTGGGATCTTGTTTCCCAGACTGTGAGCATTTGTGTACATGATTTTCCATTGACCAGATTTTGGTGTGTTAGTTGTTGGGCGAGGTCCGGCGTTTCCCCTGTGTGTCGTATGGGGAGCCGGACCTTACTTGCAGGTATCTGAAGAAGTGCTTCCCAGTGAGCCCCAAAGACTCCTTCACCACCTCGAATGGATAAAGACTGGCTCTACTACATAAGTCCCTGAGGCATCGGATACCTCTCTCTTCCCATTCTGCTAAACCCAGGTCCTCAAGTCCCAGCAGAAACTCTGGGTTCTAGGGACATGGATATGTTGTTCAATCCACACTTACTGGCAGGTTCCTTGCCACTTTAAATCTTGCCAGAAGGTCTTCAAGCTGGTTCCTCCCACCCACCCGGGTGGTAAAACTCTCTGCTCTGCCCCGTGACGCCAGATTGTCCTTACCGCTTGGAAGCTCAGGTTCCCTCCTTTGCGCTCTGCGTTTTAGGCCTGGAACCAAACTCGTCGGTTAAACTGAAACTCATACTTAAATTTACTAGACTTCGGTCTTTTTCTTCCTTCGCGGCTGCGATGGACAAGTCGACTCTGGATTTTGGCGGTGCCCTAGTGGGCAGAAGATGCCTCGGACCGATCTGCACTCCACATGCATTTACTGCCTTGGGCTCAATCACGATCCGCAGGCCTGCGAATTGTGCAAGTCCTTCTCGGTCAACGTTCTTGAAGACCGTGCTGCCAGATTTCAACTTGGGCGCCCCGAGAGACGTATTCCTCCGGTGAAGTCAAAGGAGGCCCGTTGGGCGGTGTCCGGTGATGGGCTCGGCTGAGCAACTTGAGCAAATGATCGCCCTCGAGGAGGAGACGGCCCAGGCCACATCTTCTTCCTCGGTCATGGCATTTATCCCGCTCTCTTTGGGCTCCTTCTACACAGCTTCTTTCAAGGAGCTTTGTCAGTCCCTCTCTACTAAGGGAGAGGGGCCATCAGGACATTCCTCTCGGTCCAAGAAAATGGACTGAAAGGGTAAGTCCCACCGTCGACGTTCGTTGGAGCAGGAGAGGTCCCCTTCCCCAGATAGCTGACACTCGACTCCGGTCGAGGTTGTGACTAAGGCCACTGGCTTCACGGTGTCCCCGTCAGGTCAGCCAGCCGAGACACTCGTCAACGCAGTCGAAATTTTTCTCGACCCGTCGGATGGGCTGTCGACTGGAGAAGCAGACAACCTTTCTTCACCGAAGACTTGCCTGTGCCTCCTGTGCCGGAGTCCCTGGTTAGGGTTCCCGAGCCGATGGAGGATCGGGTTTCCCCCACTCCCTCCCAGACCCACCCTCAGAAATACCGAAGGTCTCAGTCTCGGACCTCTTCTCGGTCTAGCCGATCCCGCCGACATTGGCGGTCTCGGTCTCTGCACCAAGAGCAGCTGTGCCACTCATCTCGTCTTCGTCCTCTTTCCGGATAGGCTCCAGCGCAAATTGCGTCGCCGCCACGGGATCTGATGTAGCAGCTCCTTTGACGAGAGAACTCCGTCACCTTCCTCGGCCATTAAGTGGCTGTCACCTGAGCGGCTGAAACAACCCCTCGTTGTCATCGAGGAGCCGAAGCCGGCGCCGGTTGTTTTGCCGAAACCAGCTGCACCACCCATTGTGGTGGAACCCCCGCCTCCACAACCAAAAACTGGGGCTCTGACCAAGGATTCTCGGTCAGGTCAGGAGTTGCCCCATCGGTTGTCAGTCACCCTCACTCCCGATCAGCCTCGGCAGGTGGAGGGTGGCTCAGGCCATCGGCAGCTATTTGCAGACTCCTCGGAGTCTGACGATGACTCTTCCCTGTTCTCCAGGCCTCTCAACTTGGAGTCCACTGGGGGACAGTCGGTGGACGAGAGCCCATCCTCGTTCATGGGAATGCTTCGGCTCATCTCAGAATCTACTGGGATGAAGCTCGAACCCATGTCAAAGTGGGCCAGTATCCCCTCACGGAGATACTGGACCGAGGGGAATCTCCTACGGAGGCCTTTCCTGTGGCCAAAGCCATTGTTTGCCCGGCTCTGGAGCTGTGGCAGCGGCTGGCTTCTTGTCCAGCTCCTTCGGCTAGAATGGCCAGGAAGTATGCTCTTCCCACTGGCTCACTCTCCGGATTCTCAGAGCACCCCCTCTGTGGAGGGGCTAATGATTGACAGTGTTTTCCGGCATTCCGGAAACACTCGGGACGTGGACAAGCCTCCCGATAAAGAGTCCAAGAAACTGGACTATGCCGGGCGTAAAGTCTACGCTGCATTCTCCTTAGGCCTTCGTGAGGCCAGTTCGGCTGTACTAATGACACACTTTTCCCACGCCCTTTTGGGCTCCCTGGATGAGGTGATTCCTCATCTCCCGGCTGACCTCCAGACTACGGTCAAGCAGGTGCGGGATCAGGGAAGGGTGGTGGCAAAGCAACAACTCCAAACTGCTCTTGACATTGGAGACTCTTGTGCCCAGTCAGTAGTGGCCGTAGTGGCCATGAGCTGCAGAGCTTGGCTGCGGATCTCCACCTTCATGGCGGATACCCAGCACAAGCTGGCAGATGTTCTTTTCTTGGGTACTGGCTTGTTCGGTCCTGGGGTGGAGGGTCATTTGCAGAAGATCGAGAAGTCCAATGCCACCTTGGACTCGGTCACGTCTGCCCAGAAGGACAAAGGCCGCCAGCAGCAGCGTAAGCCTTTTCGGCCTTCTGCCTCTGTGGCACGTCCGGCCCAGCAACACCAGCATCATGGCCAGCAGACTCGCACTTGGCACCCCAAAGGCCAAGCCTGCAGCTTCCTCCAGCAGAAAGCTGGGAGGAAAAGGCCCAGGAGGTCCCTCAGCCGGTCCTTCCTCCAAGCCTGCCCAGTGACGGGTTGAGGGGTGTTGCCCCCAGCCTCGTCACTCCCCCCTGGATTCCCCGTGGGGGGGACAGCTCCGCCACTTCCTTTCCACCTGGACCGCTATCACCACAGACCGCTGGGTGTTCGAAGTGGTAGGAAAGGGTCTGCCTCTGGATTTCAAGCAGGTCCCACCCTATCAAGCAGTTACCCCATGGGGGGCTACGGGGTCCGCAGCCTCTCTGTCGGCTCAGCGAGCCGACATTGCCCTGCTCCTCCAAAAGGAGGTGATCAGGGAGGTGGCAGATCCTCCACCAGACCCAGGGTTTGTGTCCAGGTATTTCCTGGTCCCAAAACGGACGGGGGGGCTGGCGCCCCATTCTAGACCTACTTGACCTGAACAAGTTCCTAAGGTCTCGAACCTTCAGGATGGTCATTCTGGCACAGATCATCCCATCCTTGGAACGAGGCATGTGGTTCTGTTCTCTTGACCTCCAGGACGTGTTCTTTCACGACCCAATCCGTCCGTCCCACCAGCGATTCCTCTGTTTCAGAGCAGAGGGGTCCCTTTACGAGTTCCGGGCCATGCCCTTCGGCCTCTCTCCAGGTCCCAAGGTGTTCACCAAATGCATGGCAGTGATGACAGCATTCCTGCGGTGCAGAAGAGTCCGGGTGTACCCTTACCTGGATGGCTGGCTGATTGCAGCCCCCTCCAGACCGGAGGTGGAGCGGTCCAGTGGATCTGGCCATCCAGGTCTGCTCTCAGGTTGGCCTCGTGCCAACGCAGGTCATTCAATTCATCGGGACAGAGCTTGACTTTCTTCGAGCCAGAGCACGGCTCCCGGCGGACAGGGACGAGGTTCTTTCCTCCTTTGCCCAGTCATTTCTGGTTGGGCAACTGTGCCCTGCCTGGGACTTCCTGCGCCTCCTGGGCGTCATGGCGGCCTGCACCAGCGTGGTCCATTGGGCCCGCTGGCATATGAGTCCCCTACAGTGGGGACTGGCCGGCCAGTGGTCACAATGCTCTGGTCCTCTGGACCAGCCAGTGGCAGTGATCCAGGAGATGTGGAACACTCTCCAGTGGTGGATCGTTCCAGCTCATCTGCAGGAGGGCATCCCATTTGTCCAACCCGAGCCAACGGTCACTCTAACGACCTCCTCTCTGATCGGTTGGGGTGCCCATCTGGGGGAGCACAGAACGCGTGGCCTCTGGTCCCCTCAGGAGTCTCGATGCCACATCAACCTGCTGGAGCTTCGAGCGGTCCAACTAGCCCTCACCGCCTTCGCTCCATTCGCACGGGGTCAAGTGGTCCAGGTCCAGAAGGACAATACCATGACCATGTACTGCCTAAACTGCCAGGGTGGGACGCTCCTGCCCCTGTGCAAGGAAGCTCTCCGCACTTGGTCCCTCGTGAGCAGACTGGAGGCGGATTTCCTAGCCATCCCTGTGGCGGGAGCCTCCAACACTCTGGCCGATGCCCTAAGCCGGATAGGTGCTGCATCTCACGAGTGGTCTCTCCTGCTGGAGGTAGTACACGATCTGTTCTCCCACTGGGGCACACCTCGGGTGGACCTGTTTGCCTCCAGGGAGAATGTGAAGCTGAGGCTGTTTCATGCCCACCCCCCCCTCAGCAGGGCTCGCTGCAGGGGGATGCCTTCTTGAGGCCGTGGACCCCGGGCCTCTTCTACGCCTTTCCCCCATTTCTCTTGATCCACAAGGTGCTTCTCAAGGCGAGGAGGGAGAAGACGTAGGTGATTCTGGTAGCCCCCAGACTGGCCCCGCCAGTTCTGGTATCCAGATCTCCTCAGCCTCAGCTCCAGGCTCACAAGACTGCTTCCAGCCCGCCCGGACCTGATCTCAGTCAACCAGGGGAAGGTTCTCCACCCGGGCCTTCAATCCCTGTACCTGACGGCCTGATTCCTGAGTGGCTAGAGTTCCAGGCCTTGGGTCTTTCCGATGAGGTCCTCAATGTTGTTGAGGCATCCCGTAAGGAGTCGACCAGAAAATGTTACGCCTTCAAATGGAAAAGGTTTTCCATTTGGTGTCAGGACAAGGGGTTGGACCCTTCTTCCTGTTCCTTGGCTAGCATCCTGGACTACCTGTGGTCCCTTTCTCAGCTAGGGCTTCGGTCGACGACCCTTAAGGTGCACCTGGCTGCCATCTCTGCTTACCAGCTGCAGGCCGGGAAGCAGTCGGTGGCACAGTAGAAGGTGGTTGGGCGCTTTTTCAAAGGCCTTGATCACGTATCCCCTCCGGTGCGAGAACCTCCACCTCCATGGGATCTACTGCAGGTATTGGCTAAGCTCATGGGCAAGCCATTCGAACCGATGCACAGGTGTGACATCTCTCACCTGTCGTGGAAGACCGCCTTCTTGGTGGCTATCACGTCAGCCAGAAGGATGGGAGAGCTCCAGGCGCTTTCCATCGAGTCTCCCTATCTGGTCTTCCACAGGGACAAGGTGGTCCTGCGTCCCCACCCAAAATTCCTTCCGAAGGTGGTGTCGGAGTTTCACCTTAACCAGGTGTTGACTCTGCCGGTGTTCTACCCCAGTCACACCTTGGAGGCCAAATATAGGCTCCATACTCTGGATCCTAGAAGAGCGCTCTCTTATTATAAGGAGCGGACGGCTGAAGTTCTGGGAGAGGTTCGCCAGCTGTTTGTCACCTACGCTGAAGCCGCACCGGGCAGACCTGCAGCCAAGCGGACGATAAGCAGGTGGGTCACCTCCTGCATAGATTTCTGCTATAGGTTGGCGGGCATGGAGCCTCCCAAAGGGATAAGATCTCATTCTACTCGCCATACAGCTGCTTCGGTGGCTGCTTCCATGGACGTCCGTATCCAGGAAATCTGCAGGGCTGCTACCTGGAAGTCAGCACACAACTTCTTTACCCACTACCACATCAACCTTGAGTCACTCCGGGATGCTGGTTTTGGGACCTCGGTTCTCCAGTCCTTGTTTCCTAAGTAGGGGGTGTGCACCTTGCCTCCCTCCTCCCGGAGAACTGCTAGGAGTCTGCCAGTAAGTGTGGATTGAACAACATGTCCATGTCCCTAGAAATACAGGTTACTCACCTGTAACAGGAGTTCTAGGAATGGTATATGTTGTTTATCCACACAGCCCACCCAACCTCCCCGGCTTCGACGCACAACCTGGCTTCCAGCAGGCTAGATCTGTCGTTATGGGGTGGAGCCGAGAGTTTTACCACCCGGGTGGGTGGGAGGAGCCAGCTTGAAGACCTTCCGGCAAGATTTAAAGCGGCAAGGAACCTGCCAGTAAGTGTGGATGAATAACATATACCATTCCTAGAACTCCTGTTACAGGTGAGTAACCCGTATTTTCTCGCCAGTGGTACTAGAAGTGTATTTTCATCAGTGGCCCCCCCTCCTCCTTTTAATTGCCTCCCAAACCTCCAGTACTGAAAGCACCATAGAGTTTGAATCAGAAAGTTGTCTGTACGCTTTGTTCCCAATCCCTGTCAAGTAAGCAGTTAACCTGCCCAGGCACCCCACTTCCTCCAGTTCTAACCAAGACGCCGCCTCTCCTCTATTGACCCAGTTATGCAGGTAATGATGTTGCACTGCTAAGAAGTATCCCCTTATATGCGGGAACTTAAGTCCCCCTCCCTCTTTCGTAGCCTTTAATCTATCCAACTTCATCCTGGGTCTTTTCCCTCTCCAAATAAAGTTTGTGAACCCCTTTTCTAACCTGTGTATGTCTCTTGATGTTGGACATATTGAGACCATCTGCATGATATAGAGTATTCTTGGTAACACATTCATTTTTATTATATTAATCCTTCCCCTCCATGACCTTGCTAGATCCGTGATGATTGTATTAAATATTGGAGTATAGTTCAACCCATATAATTTATTTAAATCACACCCCACCTTAATCCCCAGATATGTAAAGTTATCCTTTACCCTTTTCAGGTCCCAAATATGGTTCAGGATTCCCTTCCTTGTTGTTCCCAGAAACATTACTTCTGACTTCTGGAGGTTACGTTTGTAACCTGAGAAGCGTGCAAATTCCTCTATAATTTGAAGTAAAGCTGGAACGGATTCCCCTGGCCGTGTGACAACAAACAGCAGGTCATCTGCATACAAGGTTATACGGTGTTGTCCTCCTTTTTATGTTGGTTCGCACTTGCGAAGCCAACATACTGCAGTAGTAACAGATTTGGAGGTGCGGTCACTGTTGGCGAATGCAGGACATGCATCAGTAGGTGCATCCCTCATTCCCCAGTAAGGCAGCTGCAGGCGCTGACACCCTCAACACGTAAACTGGCCACCAGATCTAAGGAAAGGTCCACTGCAATGAGAGCAAAGCATCTCACACAGTGGCATGCCTTTCCTGGTGACCAGTTTACAAAACATGGCGGCATACCACGCCACAGAGTGCCCCGACTCACTTCATTTGCCGATGGGGGAGCCCACTCCCCGTCGGCATAATGCAACCCCCCCTCCCATTTAACGTGTGTGCCGAGGGGGTGCCCAGTGTCCCTTGGCATCATGTCCCCCATTCCCAGTTTAATTTGCTGACAGGGGAGCCCACTCCCTGTCAGCAGAATAATCCCCACCCCATTTGTTGTGTTCCGACGGGTGCCCAATCCCTATCGGCTACAAAATCCCAAAAAGAAAATACTCAGGTGTGCACGCTGGGGAGCCACCCCAGCGTGCCAAATGCCCTGTAAAGAAAAACCATCCGCAATTTTTTAAACCTGCAAAGCAGAAACAGTCCCTTGTCTACTCCGGTGGCCCTACTGCAGCCTGCGCTCACCCTCTCACCCCTGCCTCCCCACCCCCACCCCATACTTACCTCTAGAGCATGGCGCGATGATCTTCAGTGGGTGGGGAACACATCTGCACTCTTCAAAGCCAACTGCGAACTGAAGAAATGGCGATAAGCTGTATAATGGCATAAATAGGGTTTTTTCAACTTAGGTGCATATCTCGGGCATTTTTGGGAATTTTGGCACCAGATTTTCAACATGGGGTTATTGGGACCCCTCCTTATGATTTCAGTCACTGTCATGGCGTTATTCGGTCCTGAAAGGTGATTTCTCGGTCACTGTGCAGAATCACCTTTCGGGACAGATTAACAAAATGACAGTGCCACTGTTCATGAGGTGGGCTCAAAAAGCTTGTGTTGCAAATTTGGTGAAAAAATGTAAAGGGTTGTTTTACAAGCCGCATGCTAAGTAGTGTCACGCACACCGTAACTTCGTGAATTTGTAGTATTTGCACCCAGATTTTCTCAACATTGCCATTTTTCCACAACTCCTTATGAACAGTACAGCTGTCATTTTATATATCCTGGCCGAAATGTGTTTTCGCACAGCCGGTGCAGAAAAGAGCGGTCGCTCTGCGAAATCAGTTTTCAGGACAGTTTGAGACAATGGTGGTGACACTTTTCATGAGCAGAGGTCCTAAAATGCCTATGTTGAAAATTTGGTGACGAAAGTCCATAAAATGACTGTTACAAGCGTGCGTTGAGCAGTTTCCACACACCCTTGTAACTTACAAATTTGCAATATTTTCATGCCAGATTTTCAACACTGGCATTTTTCCACATCTCCTTATGAACAGTACAGCTGTCATTTTTCACATCCTGCCCAAAATGTGTGTTCGCACCTGTGGCGCAGAAAGGTGTGGTCGCTGTGGGAAATCAACTTTTGGGACAGATTAACGCAATCACAGTGCCACTGTTCATGAGGGGAGGTCCCAGAATGCCTATGTTGAAAATGTGTCTCTTCAGGGTGGGGGTGAGGTTGGCGTCAGTTCAGTACTTCACTGCTTTGCCTATTATGCATCTTTAACTACTGCACTACCAATGCCAATGCCAGCGAGACAACATTCGGCATTGACAAATGTCCCCCTCCCCCGATATCCCATATATCTCCTTGCTCTCTCTAATTTTAATAGCCTGCGGCTCTATTGCTATGGCAAAAAGGAGAGGGGAGAGGTGGCATCCCCATCTTGTACCTCTGGACAATGTGAATTCCCCAGAGGGCATGCCATTTACCAGGACCCTTGCTCTTGGCGCCACATAGAGCATCTTTACCAATGGCACAAACCCATCTCCCAGCTCAAATCTGCGCATGGTCTCAAACAGGTACTCCCATTCAGTTCTATCAAACGCTTTCTCAGCGTCCGTGGTGAGCACACAAGCTTGTCCAGGTCGTGGTGTCCCTCACCACACCTCATTATCTGGAATGGATATCATTAACTGCAGGTACTGTGGAACACTTTTCAGAAGGACAGTCTTACAGGATTTAGGACACTGTCCTACATGCTGGGCCGTTGGAGATCTTAGGGCTCAGCTCCGGCAGCTTGGGCAGAGATTGCGCGCCTCAGATTTCATATTCAAGAGGAAATACATTATAAGAACCACCCGCCATTTCCCCAGCATCCAACAGAAGAACCTCGACCGCAGAGGGTAGTTGTCCAGGAGGTTGGCAGATGGTTAGGAGGGGCAAATCGGGTACCCCATCACTCTGTGCTCGCCAACATATTACTTCCAAAAACCATATAAACACTACAAACAGGTATCTGCCTCTATCTCTGAAATCAAACAAAGGGGCAGAGGACACTGCAGAGCAGGACACTGCAGCACAGGAGCCAGCACAACAAAATACGCCCAAATCAGGATCCAAAACAAAAAAAGCAAAAAGGAAATCCAAAAAACTTCTGATCATAGGAGACTCCATGATTTGGGGAGTTGATACCCGTCTCCAGCCAGAGGTAACGGTCAGATGTCTCCCAAGTACATCAGCGTGGAGAGACACTGACTGCATTGCTACAATTGTACACAAAGCAGGAGAAAACATTGATGTCCTGGTACACATAGGGACTAACGATCTTGCCAGCCGGTCAGTTGTGGAGACCAAGGAACACCTGACCAGGCTGGGTGACAAACTATCATCCATTTCGTCTGCATCTCCTTCTCTGAGATCCTGCCAGTCTGGGAGAGGGGGGCAGATGGATGGAAGGTCAGAGAAGGGGAGATAGGGGAGCTAAACATGTGGCTCAAGGGCTGGTGCCAGGAAAAAGGAGACAGATTTGTAGGGAACTGGCAACAGTTCTGGGAGCGAAAGTTCTTTAAATTTGATGGACTGCATCTGACTAAGGAGGGAGTCAGTGCATTGGGGCAGACGTTTGACGCTTTGCAGAATATTTAAACTAGCAAATGGGGAGAGGGGTGCAGCACCCCATAAGTTGAATGGGAAGAACACCCTCCCCTCAGCTAGTGGTCAAACAGGGATTCAGCATGTTTGCAGTCCATTTGCATCACCAGGTAAGAAAAAAGGTCTGTCTCCCTACACAACGCACAGGGGAAATGCCAAACCTCACTCAACAACTAACACACCAAAATCTGACCAATGGAAAATCATGTACACAAATGCTCACAGCCTGGGAAATAAGATCCCAGACCTGCAGGCAATAATGTCAGAGGCTAAACTGGACATAGTAGCAGTTAATGAGACGTGGTTTACCAGTACCCACACTTAGGAGACTTCAGTACCTGGCTATGTACTGTTAAGAAGAGACCGAGGTGCAAAAAAGGGGGGGTGGAGTGACCCTGTATGTCAATGAAAATATCAAAGCTACAGAAATTCAGAATACACATAAAGAGCCAGAAGAACTGTGGGTCACACTGGAAACAGGAAATGGGACAGCCATAAGAACTGGGGTTGTCTACAGGCCCCCAGACCAGGGGGAGGACATAGACACATTACTGTTGGAAGATACACAAAACATGACAGCTAAAGGGGAGGTTCTGATAATGGGAGACTTCAACATGCCGGATTCAGATTGGTCAATATCAGCAGGAACATCTGCCAGAACTAGACACATGGTGGATTCCCTGCAGGGGGAGGGCCTCAAACAACTGGCAGAACTACCCACAAGAGACAGGGCTATCCTAGATCTAGTACTGACTAACAGGGAAAGGATCACAGATCTCCAGGTAGAAGGTCACCTGGGTGCCAGTGACCATCACATGGTATGGTTCAATTTAGCCACTACATCTAAATCATCCCATTCCAAGGCAAAAATATGGGACTTCAGAGGATCTGACTTTGATAAGATGGCCAACAGAGTTTTATTTTATTTTATTTAGTTTTTGTTGACCGGGTAAGTGCACTAGACAAATCCTGCCTATTTTTAGGCACAACCCGGGGGAAGGGGATACAGATGAATGCCAACTGACCTTGAACCAGATTAAGCTGTTGGTGGTATTTTTAGTGAATGAGGGAATTTGGCCAGGACACCGGGGAAATTCCCCTACTCTGTAGGCGGGTGGCGCTGTCCATCGGTCTGCAGGGATGGACGACCTCAGTACAGAGGAGGTGGTGAAGGAGAGCAGTCATGTTGTTGCGAGCTCTGAGCTCTTGGCTACTACTTCTCAGTCTTCAGATATTGATGGGATAGATATGAACCAAGCAACGACTCAAAATTCAAAGGACTTGCCGGTTTCTCCAATAAAGACCGTTGATAACCAAGCAGAAGAAACACGACTGCAACAAGAATTGGAACAGAAAAAGATACAACTGTTGGATTTAATCTCAATTGCAGAACAGGATTATCAGTCATGCAGACAGAAATTGGAAGCAGAACGTTCTAAGCGTAAGCGTTCAATTGCTAGCCCTCTGAAAGAAGGGAATAAACGCTTACCTTTGGGTCCAGAAGATTTGCCACCTGTGCAGGTGGAACATGTGAAAGGCACATCTTTACCTGTGTCATTTACAGATAAATCTTGTCAATTGTCGGACTGGTCTCCGGGGGAATCTTTACGTCAAGCCGGATGGTTATGGGCAGGTAATAAGTGGATACCTGACCCTGGAATACCTATACCAGGTTCTCCGGTTTGTTTTCAACCTCAGCCACGAAATTTAGAATTAAGGGAAGAACCTTTGGTAAATGTGAGAACTATTCAGTCTAAGTCCCTTGACTGCAATACTGAGGATGCGCAACCTCATGTTGAGATGGCTGGAAAAACTGATGCATCAGACGCTGAAGAACATGGAGAAGATACTATGGTTTTGAGTCCTATTCCAATGGAACATTTAGCAGATGACCAATTCTCTCTATCACAAAGAAGATAATCGAATGGATGTTAACTTGGAGTCAGGTACTGTTTTTGCTACTCCTCCTCAAAGAGATTGCCCACAGGGTGGAACTGCCCTTCCTGCAGAAGTTGAGCCGCAATCTTATGTGGGTTTATTCCGCAAGCCAGCAGTAGCAGCTAAACGTCGGTTTCTAGTTTGACTTCGATACAAAGGGAAAGCTCTGGTGGTTCCAGACCGGGTATGGGTTGGGAAGACTTTGCTTATAGAATCTGTGAAATTTTCTCCGGCTGAAGTGTATGCTTTTATTCACCCGCCGGGAGATCATAACTATGATATTAGCTTTTGCTCGATTATTGCACTTGATAAATTTTGGAGACTTTACTATGAAGTTAAGGATCAAGAAATTTGGAAAGACTTTATAGCTATTCCTGTGACAAAACCCACAATTAAGATTGTTACAATTCTTTTTAGGAATGAAGGGGTTAATATTGCAAACATATTGTTTTGGTTGGAAAAACGCTGTTCATTGCATGATAAACCTAAACCCATTATAGATGAGAATGGATTCTGGACTGGGGGTTGGTTAGTAAGAGTACAACTACACCAAACAGAGGATGGTATACAACATCTGCCCAGTTCTTTTTTTTTTAGGACGAGATAGGGGCATTATATTTTATGCGGGCCAACCTAAGAGCTGTTACAAATGTGGATCCCTATCCCATTTGAATACCTCCTGTGATCAAACAAAATGTTTTCGGTGTGGAGTACTGGGTCATACGGCGAACCACTGTGTAGCTTTGCCGGTATGTAATTTATGTGAAGAACAGTCTCACTCCTTTGCAGATTGCCCTTGGGCATCGGTAGACACTGATGCCACTTCTGATCAAGAATATTATTTAGCACAAGCTAAAAGACACTTTAATGGTCCCAACAGTTTAGCCGGGAATAGGCGCAGGGGAAGAGGTAGAGGTGGAGGGGGGTTTGGTAAGAGTAGACAGGCAATCCCTTTGCGGTTTCCTGCCTCCCAGGAAGGGCATGTCCCTTCTCCCCATGCAGACTTGCAGACCCAAAATCTGCTCTCGAGACAGGAGAGACGAGATGATAAAGAAACTCCCTTTGCGACCCCTCAAGGTTCACCCCAACGACCACAGTCCTTGTTAAGACTGAATGAGTCTCCTTCGGGAAGAGGATCACAAGACTCCTTAGCTGATTCAGCTATGCTGGAAGCTATTCTTGTTGAAGAAACGGGAAAGCATACTGTGGAACCTAATGGTCTAGAGGAACAGCCTTTGTCTGAACAGAGTAATCCTCCCCTGTCTCCATTGCCTCTGGCTAGTAGATTTACAGTTTTCTCTTCCTGGGGAGACCAGGTTGAAGAAGCACAACCATTGTTGGATTCTAATGTTCCGTGTGAATCTGCTGGGAAAATAAACATTAAGGAGGTTCCCCCTAAAACTACTAGGCCTGGTTCTAGGAAGCATGTAATTAGATCAAGTGTAAAATGTCCTAAACCCCCTCCCTGAATTATCTTCAATAGCGGTAACTACGCTAAATGTTAATAGTTTGAAATCTCAGAAAAAACGATTGGCAACATTTGGAGTACTATTAAACTTGCAATATGATGTATATTTTTTACAAGATACAAGATTGCATTCATGTAAAGAAGTTTCACAGGCTACTAAGGATTGGAACTGGGGAACGTCTTATTGGTCTATAGGAGAAGAAGCGTGCAGTGGTGTGGGAATATGTTTTCTTATTCCTGAGGTACGCTTACATAGATTGATAGATGTAGAACCTGGAAGAGCTTTTATATTAGATGTGGTACTAAAAGGATTATCTTGTCGATTAATGACATTATATGGACCCCAGACAAAAGCCTTACGGATAGACTTGTTGAAAAAGGTACAACCTTATCTTTATACTAGCCGACAACTCTTTTTTGGTGGGGATTTTAATATAAATTTTCAAACTAAAACTAAAATGGGTAAACAGTATTGCGACAAAATTTTTTTGAAATCTCTCATATCATTAGCGGGTTTGGTGGATACTCATTCTATTGGCCATAATAAAGCTAAACCCACCTTTTTTAAGGGAGTTTTATCTTCCAGGATTGATTTTTATTTACTCATAAATCCTTACAGAATGTAAAACTTCTTTATGATCCTGTGGAATCTTTGGATCACTGTTTGATCGGTGTTAAAATAGAAAATCCTCCAAGCAGACAAAAAGGTCCTGGAATGTGGAAACTAAACACTTTTTTATTATTACAATCTTCGGTATTGTCGGAATTACGTATAATTATACAAGTTAAAATGTCCACGTTGTTTTTGTATGATGCCATAGCTGATTGGTGGGAAGATTTGAAAACATGTTTAATATGTTATCTACAGTCTGTTGGTAAATTTAGAGCTCAAACGCAATATGAACATTATTTATCTCTTAGACATTCCCTGCGGTCACTCATGTCAGTGCAAATAGTGGGAGAGGCAGATGTGTCTCAAGATATTAGGGACATTAAAATACATATGTCAAATTATCAATATGATAGGTTGCAATCTTTACATAAAGAACAATCCTTTGGCACACAGGGTAAAGTCGATTTATGCTAATCCTTTTTTAGCTGGTCAGCATCTTCGAGAAAAAAGAATATTTACAGATTTAAGAACCTCTACTGGCTTGTTAGCTACAAGTAATTCAGAGATTATGCAGACTTTAGAAGCCCATATTAAAAAAACTTTTGGGGTACAACATGAGGAGTCTGATTATGCTATACAAATTTTACAGGCAGCTGATCTTCCCCAAGTCCCAGTTGGAATGAAGCAGGTTTTAACGGCAGATTTTACAAGACAAGAGCTTGAATCAGTTATTTTATCCCTTAAACCTAATGTATCTCCAGGGTCAGATGGATTACCGGCCGAGTTTTACAAGGTTTGTGGGAGATTATGGCACCAGAGCTTTTAGAGCTATATAATTTTTTTCTTCATGAAATGTATTTACCTTCCCAAATGTACGAGGGGTTAATGATCTTTCTTTATAAAAAAGGAGACCGAACAAATATTGGGAATTGGCATCCTTTAACTTTGCTTAATGTGGACTTTAAGATTTTCTCCAAACTATTAGGAAATAGATTGTCTTTAGTGATGCCTGACTTAATCAGCAGTTCACAATTTTGTTCAATCCCTGGATGTAATATTAGAGATGTATTATTGTTTCTTAGGGAAATTATGGAAAATGGGAAAGGGAAGATGGGATCACAACTTACATCAGGGTATTTAGTGAGCTTAGACCAAGCTAAGGCATTTGATGAAGTGTCTCATACTTATTTATGGCAATGTTTAGCAGGATTTGGGGTACCAGAATTATTTATAAACTGGCTTCAGTTATGCTATACATTGGCATATAATATTCCTTATGAGAATGGATGGCAAGGGAATAAATATCGAATTTTTAAGAAGAAGTCGTCAGGGGTGCCCACTAGGTCCGTATTTATATGTTTTAGCCTTAGATCCTATGCTGCGGGTATTGAATAAATCACCCCGATTATTAAATGTATACGGGGGATCAGAGATATATACCAAAGTTGTGGCTTATGCCGATGATTTATGTTTAATATTGCGAGATGGCCATTCTACTGAGAAGGCTTATGCCTTGATTACAGAAATAGGGATGGTTACAGGAGCAAAAATAAATGAAAATAAATCTCATTGTTTAAAACTGACAGGATTTCCTACGAAACCTGAAGTAGTGGGAGGGATTATGGTGCATCAAGCCCCGTGTAAAATTCTGGGCATTTATTTTGGGAGTGATGACAGTGCAGGTTTCAATTGGTCAAAAGCATTGCAAACAGGCAATGCAAAGGTAGCTAGTTGGAACAAATGGAAACTATCAAAAAAGAAAAGGGTATATTTGTTGAAAACTTTTTTGATTCCGTTTTTTTTATATTTCAACAATATTTATTTATTGCCTAAACAATTGGAAACATCATTAATGTGATGTTTTTTTGTGCGGGATATGGGGGAGTCGTTTAAATCCGATTAAACGGAATGTACTATATTTAGATATTAAATCTGGAGGACTGAATATGATAAACCCACTTCTGTTTTTCTTTTCGTTTTTTTATATACAAATTTGTTACCACTTTTGAAATCCCAAGAATCCTTTTGGGTTCCTTTGGTTACCATGAAATTGCGGGTTATTCTTAAAGAATGGAAGGCAAATAATTTTGTCCATAAAAACAAAAGACGCCCAAATTAATGCAAGAATGGAATGAGATTTTTGATAAGATCCAACAATGGGAAGTTAAATGGGATTTTGTTTTACAACATACACGAAAAACGTTGTATCTGACGATTTTAACCGCTTTTTTTTATGAATCCCCCTTCTCAGACAAGTTACCCCAAATTCGAGATGGTATTTCAACTCATATTACAAATTTACATATTCCAATACATATGTGGGATACTGTTTGGTTAGGGATACATAAAAAGATTAATGTATGTAATAACCAAAAACATAAACGAATGCAAGAACGTTATTGCCCAAGAGACAGTTGCGAACTAATTTTAGAGACAGTAGAACATTTACACTTTCGATGTCCATATGCGCAAGAATTTTGGGACGTGGTTAAAAATCGCTGGAAGAGTAGAGTGATAGTTCCACCTTCTGAGGATCTTTTATATTTTGGGTTTTTGAATAAAAGTATGACACAAGGATTCCTTAGTACTCAGCAAATAATACACACATTTTTTCTTTATTGGATTTGGATTTCTAGATGTCGGCTATTGCTGCAACAACAAAATATCACAGTGATAGATTTGTTTTCTATAGTACATCAAGATTTGTGCCGATTAAAGATGCATGAGAAAACCAAGCTGAATAAAGTAGAGTGGGAAAAATTATGGAAGGATTGTGATTTTATTTCTTGAAATATGGAGAAAGGGAGTTTTTTTCAATGTGTTTGTTTGAATGTGACATGTGTTCCGCTTCACTATGGTTCTTTGACAGGATTAAGTTTTTTGAGTTAATATAATATCAATTATTATCCCAGGATGGAGAGAGGGTGCGCTTTATTACGTATGTAAATACATAAGCACTTCGTTATACTTAAATTAAAAAAAAAACACAAAGGAAAATAGTGGGGAGGAAGAAGAAATAGGGTATCAATATTTTTTTTTATTGTTGTTTTGGATTATTTTTTGTTTTTGGTTTAGTATAACCTGTTAAGACTTGTTATGATTCCCAACAAAATATAATGGGGAGGGGGAAGGGGTGGGTCATAACACTTTCCTTTTATGTTTAAGAGTTATTATCTAAATTAATACTCGTTTATGTTTTGTCTTTGTTCTTCCCTCCCTTTAAGATTTATGTTGTTATACTGATTTTGTATACATTGTCATGATTTTGTTATGATTTCAATAAAAAATTCCCCTACTCTTTTCAACAAGTGCCATGGGATCTTTAACATCCACCTGAACTACCACCAATCCAGGCAGATGGGACCTCAGTTTAACGTCTCATCCGAAAGATGGCACCTCAGAAGTGCTGCACCCCTCTCATGCTGCACTACAGTGTCAGTACTGGGATATTAACCCAAGTGCCAGATGTGGGAACCAAACCCACAGCCCTCCGATCTCCTGGACTGAGAGGAGAATGTGCTACCTACTGAGCCACTGACACTGGCAAAAAGAAACACAGGTGAGGGGGTACAGGCAAAGTGGGCAAGCATTAAGGATGCAATACTTGAAGCAACATCCCATTGTGTTAGACAGAAAAGGAAGTGCAAAAGAAGAAGGAAACCACTTTGGTTCTCAAATACAGTAGCAGAAAAGGTCAGAGCCAAAAGGATGGCCTTCAGGAAATATAAGGGAACACAGCGGGATGAAGATAGGGAGGCATACCAAACTGCCCTAAGGGAAGCAGCGAAGGCAGTAAGGCAGGCAAAGTCGCAAACTGAGGAAACACTAGCACGAACAGTAAAAGAAGGTGACAAGACTTTCTCTAGATACATCAGTGAAAGGAGAAAGTCCAGAGGGGATATTGCTAAGCTCAGAGGAGAAAAGGGGGGCATGTGAGGAGGAGGACCCTGTAAAAGCATTGATCCTAAATGGATACTTTTGCTCAGTATTTACTGAAGAGAAGGTAGGGCAGGGCCCACAGCTCAGCACCATGGTCACGGGGGGGGGGGAGGTGAGCACTACTCCCTTCACAAAAGAAAGGGTCCTGCAAGAGCTCGCTAAGCTCAGGGTGGACAAGGCAATGGGACCTGATGGCATACATCCCAGGGTACTTAAGGAGCTAAGGGTAGAACTAGCAGAGCCATTAGCAGAACTGTTTAGTGAGTCTCTGAGCACAGGACAGATCCCAGAAGACTGGAGAAGGGCTCATGTGATCCCGCTCCACAAGAGTGGTAGCAGGGAGGAGGCAGGGAACTACAGACCAGTCAGTCTTACCTCAGTAGTGGGCAAGATTATGGAGGCAGTCCTTAAGGAAAGGATAGTGCCACACCTGGAAGCCATAGGGGCACAGGATCCAAGACAGCATGGGTTTACAAAAGGAAGGTCCTGTCAACCTAATCTTATAGATTTCTTTGACTGGGTAACCAGAGTGGTGGACCAAGGGGGAGCAGTTGATGTCGCCGACCTTGACTTCAGCAAAGCTTTTGACACTGTTCCACATAGAAGATTGATAAACAAGCTGAGTAGGCTCGGGTGGGTCAGAAGTTGGTCAACTGGGTGGAAAACTGGTTGACTGGCAGAAAACAGAGAGTAGTGGTAAATGGTATACAGTCAGAAGAGATGCAAGTCACAAGTGGGGTACCTCAGGTGTAACCCCCAAGGGGCGCTATCCTAAGGGCTACTACCCCTGCCTGCCCTACCTGTAGCAGGGTGAGGGGCCCAGATCCGTTGGCGGGTGCCTCCACCCAGAGGTCGGGGTTAGAACAGTCGAGATTGACTCGGTCACAGCCCTCTGGGTTACTGCAACCCCCCTTTCTTCCCACTAGTGGCCCACGCAGTTCAATTTCAGTGTCCTCCTCATCATATACACTTACCCCCCCCCCCGGCTCGGACCAGTCAGCTCACTCCAGGGGACCCCCTGAAAAGTAAGGTACAGTTACACCACATTCACTGTGCAGTATTTCCCCATGAATACACAAACTAGCCAGTGTACTTTAGCAAAACAAGCAATCTGATTTATTTTAGGGGAGATGACAAGGACCGGGGGGAATCGGGTAGATTAGCTTACCACATATAATATATAAGAATCTACCTATGGCTCTGTGCACAGGCCTAACCTATAAATTACTGTCTATGGGTACCCAAGCCCTAATGGCTAGTCCCTCGATGCAGCTGGTTGGGGCCCTGGCACAAATGAGCATTTAATTCCTGAGAAGACCAAATGGAGCCAGAAAGCTCAGTTAGTACAGTCAGCAACACAACAAGATGATTTTTGTCTTTGCTTGTAACCTTTAACAGGGAGCTACCCTGATTCAGTACTCACAACTCTAACAGAGAACCACTCTTTCACCACTCGCAGGGCTGAGCCTGAGCTTCAAAGACCTCCTCGCACATTTATATGGAAAACAACAGAGGGGTACCATACCAGGCAGCTGCTCCTAGGACCCGACTGAACTCACAGCTATCCAGGAATCTCACCGCAGCTTCACTGTCCTGACAGACCGAGTGCGATTTAGCAGATTCTCCAGTCCTCTACAGGGTGAGCCTGGTAGGTAGCTGCGCTTCTGCACAGCCTCCTCTGACTGCTGCCCCACGGATTTAGTCCGATTCTAACGGCGACTGAGCAGCCTGAAATTTGGCCTTCACCACACACACACACACACACACACACACTCCACGCATGAAGACTTATGGCCTTGGAAGCCAGAATCCTTCCTCCTCACAGCCAATGACTCTGCCCACTTTGGCAGTTGGGCATATCTCTCTATTCGAGCACCACCGATTCCATTGAGGGCTGCAGATGCCAGTCACTCACTATTGCCCTCATTGGTGCAAAACGGCGCCATGACCCAGAATGCCACTCCCAGAATCACAAGCTGTGTCCCCGCTTGGTCGATGCCCATCTAGAGTCCTGGTTTCTGGTTAGCTGCTTTTTTACTCCAGTTTAGATACTCCCTCACTCTTACTGGACCCCTCAAACTGTCCTGGTCCAAGATGGAGGGGCACAGCACACGGTGTCCCATCTGCAAAAAGGCAGGTTAAACAAAACCGCATTTTCACTATTACTCTAAATGGTTTCAGGCAAATGGTTACACCTTTCGAGGGGGCTCCCTCAGCGCTCCTAGCGACTGCAGAAACGGAGCGATCAGACAGCAGTCGCGGGCGGGATTCGAGCAGGGAAACCCCAGTCCCCCTATTTGTACCACGAAAGCCTGCAAGCAGGCAGCTCTTAAAGAGGCAGTACTAGAGGCTTTAAAAGCACTCACAACGCCCACATTTAGTGGCCTTACGCTGAACACCAGTCAGGCATGGAGCATCTAGACAGCTCCGGGAAAGCTTTCAGGAACCCCCATTTGTAGGGGGGTTACACAGGGATCAGTCATGGGGCTAGTCCTCTTCAATATCTTCATTAGTGACCTTGCAGATGGACTAGATGGTAAGGCTTGTCTGTTTGCAGATGACATCAAGATCTGCAACAGAGTAGATGATCCAGATGGGGTGGGCAGAATGAGAAGAGATCTGGATAAACTAGCAAAATGGTCAGAAGAGTGGCAACTGGGATTTAATGCAAAAAGTGCAAGATCATGCACATAGGGAAGAGAAACCTGAAGCCACCTATAGGCTGGGAGGTGAGTTGCTGGCAGTCACAAAGGAAGAAAGAGACTTGGGCATCATCATCACCGATGACCTGAAATCATCCAAGCAGACCTCTAAAGCAGTAGGTAATGCTAGGGGGATGTTAGGGTGTATTAGTAGGAGTATCACAAGTCGTAAGAGGAGGTAATAATCCTCTTTACAAGACACTGATTGGCCCCATCTGGAGTACTGTGTGCAGTACTGGAGCCACACCTTCACAAGGACATTAACCAAATTGAGGCAGTTCAGAGAAGGCAACAAAATGGTGCAGGGACTGCATCAGAAGACGTATGAGGACAGATTAATGGAGCTCAGTATGTATACCCTTGAGCAAAGGAGGGGGAGAGAGGTGATATGATCGAGACATTCAAACACCTTAAGGGCATTAACAAGGTGAAAGAGTCTAACATGTTTAAATATAAGATAAATAGTAGGACAAGAGGACACAGCATGAGATTAGAGGGAGGCCAATTAAGGGGGGAATGTGAGGAACTTCTTTTTCACAGAAAGGGTGGTGGATGCATGGAACGACCTACCTCAGGAAGTGGTGGCTATGAATACAGTGCAGGGCTTCAAACAGGCATGGAACAGGCATAAGGGAGCAATACAGATGAGTATGAATAGATAGGCCACTGACAGAGCAAAGGCCGATGGCACATTCATAAGGTAGAAAAATAAATGGGCAGACTGGATGGGCCTTGCAGTCCTTATCTGCCGTCAACTTTTATGTTTCTATGTTTCATTGAGCAGCCTTCTGATATTGTGATATGAAAATCTACCCTTCACGAACCCCGTCTGGTCCAGGTGCACCACAAGTAGTAGCACTCGTTCCAAACATAGAGCCAGCACCTTAGCCATAATTTTGCAGTCATAGTTAAGCAGGGAGATGGGTCTGTATGATGAGCACTCTGAGGGTTCCTTTCCAGGTTTCAGCAATACGTATATATTTGCCTCCAGACATGTTCTGGGGAGCTCCCTCCCCCCTAGTCTCCCCATAAGTGTCCTCGATTGTTCTACTAATTCTCCTTTTAAAACTTTATACTATTCTATCCCAAATACATCTGGACCCCCTGCATTACCTGGTTTAAGGCTATTTATTGCTTCAGGATTGGAGATTTCCACCCCCAACATGTTGCTCTGTGTATAGTTTAATTTAGGGATGCTCATATTCTTCAAAAATTCCTGGGCCAAGGCAGTAGTACCTCCACATTCTGTTTGGTGTAATGTACTATAGAAATTCTTGAAGTGCACTCCCTTATATTCTTATTATCATGGACTAATTTCCCCTTCTTATCCTTAACTGTAACTACTCTATGTGGTACCCAACCCCCTTCATGAATTTTACCAACAGTGGGCCTGGTTTATTACCCCACTCGTATATTCTCTGCCTAGCGAACAAGGTCCTGGCTTGAGCCTCCCCTGTATAACATTTGTTAAAGGATTCTCTGGCAAGTTTTAGCTGTCTCTTCTCCCCCTTCCCACCTCCTTGCGTTCCAGTTCCTTGACCATATTCTCTAGTTCCTCAATTTTGCTGCGTTTCTCTTTTTTGGTTTTCGTTGTGTAAGTAATTATAGTACCCCTCATAAAGGCTTTTCCTGCCTCCCAGATAATCTCCTGTGATTCCACTGTCCCCCTGTTTACTGTTATCGAATTTTCCCACTGGTCCTTTAAATAGTTTCTAAATTCTTCAACTAGTAGGTATGTTGGGAAGCGCCATCTACCTCTGTATGCCTCACCAGCTCCTAGTTTTAATTGCAGCTGAACGATGGAGAGGTCCGATATGAAAATCAGGCCATGAGACCACTGTCTGTCTTAAATGCAGTGCCAAGTTTCCCGGCCTTATTCCCGTCTTGGCCTATGTAAGTAGCCTTGATTGCAGCTGCAGTTTTATCCACCTTGTCTAGCTTATAGGCTGAGTATTCTAAATGGATTTCTGCCAGCTCAGCGCGCATACTAAGGATTTTTCTAAATGTCTAATTTTGTATAACCTGGATTCGCACTGGGTCTGTAGTTTCGTTTTGCAGACTGGGGCCATCCTTATGAGCTTCCCTCTCCAGACCACCATAAAAGTACAGAAACTGGTAACAGTATCTAAATTCTTTAATAATAACTTATGTTAACCGCATTTTTATATATTAAAAATCATTGCATCTAGGTCTAACAACTGTTGTGTTTTCCGTGAAAACATCATTCCTGCCGTGAAAAACAGCGATTTTTACCGTGAAATACTTTTACAGCCTTATAAATGATTAAGTCTTTGTGTAGATATCATTAAAGTATATGTGAACCATAGTCTGGGACATTAAACGCCGTAACAGTCTGATCCCAGGGTGATGTAGCATTGTGTTAGCCCCATTAAATACTGTGCCTCTGTCTTTTAGTCTCCTAGATTTCATGCTGTTTTGCCACATTAAAAAAAAATGTAAAGAATCCGTTGATCTAATGAAAACTCTGGTTGCAAGCTGCACCTAAGATGGCTCTGACATCATGTGAAATGTCGGTAAAGCAAGAACGCTACACACCAAATATGAGAATATTATGCTCAGTGTTTGTTAACGTGGTTGGTCCCTTTCATAGACATCAGCATACTAATCAGTACTTAATGCATGTATTAGACTTCGCAGTACTTGCATGCCATATAGGGCCAAAAGGCGTCAGCTGCTGTTAAATGACTGCCAGGGGTTAATAGCCTGAGGCAGAGTATCCTATTGGTCATTAATGCCCAGAAAATGCCCTAATCTTCATGCCGATTTCGTAATTGGGACCTGTGAGCAAGGCTGTACGTATGTGGACTGCAGCATTTCCTGTTAATACACCCTGAAAACATGGAGTTTACCCTCAGTGTTTCAGTCCTCCTTCAGAAATAGTTTATTTTACAGTTTGTTTATCCAGGATGACTGACACATCTCATTTACAATTGGGTCCTTTTGCACCTAGATTTACAGTTGGAAGCATACTGTGAATTTACACTGTGTTGTATAGGGAAACAGTGGCTGAGCTGTCTTCAGTTTGCTGTAACCACTAGACTGTACTGCCATTATAGAAAGATAGTGCAATAAGGTCTCCAGGCAACACACAGCTTGGTCTCAGCTGAATCAGATGATTCCTCCTGTTTTTTTCCCTCTTCATGCATTCTAGTGCTTTAACTGTGGATGGATCAAGTTACAGTATGTGCCTCTCTTCTCTTTGTAGTGGTATTGTTAAAGTGCTCTCCTCAGCTGCCTGCTGGAATGGAAGTTTTCTTGATGAGAGGTAAGTGGCCTTGGTCTCACCTAGGGATGTCATGATACGGAGTTTTTCAGCACTACCATAATGGTCAATTTAATACTGCAGTAATCAATATGCCATGGTATTAATAAAACAAAGTTATTTCTGTTAACAAGCAAAAAACTCCTCGAACTCTAGTCAGGTGGCGTCTCTACCGAAGGGACATTGGTCCCCAAAAAACTGTCCTCCACCCCCCACCCCCACCAAAAAAAGGAATGGCTGAAACACCTCAGTTGTCACAGTATTAGAATTCTACACAGTAACAATACCATGATTTTTTTTTTTTTCCGAGTACGGCGGTATGCCATGATACTGTTAGTCTTGTAGAACTCTATAGGGATTTTGCTTCATTTTGGTACTAAAATCTAAATGTTGGTAGATATTTGAGTACAGTGTTGCTGTTTCCTCTGCATTATTGTTGCATTAAAATTAGATTTTTCTGAAATTTTACCAGTTAAATTATTTTAGAAAAAAAAATGTAATTTTAAAGAAAGTGTAACTTTTTTGTTAGAAAAGTCTACACATCTATGCAGAAGAAAAATAAGAAATATGAGAGCACCCATCACAAGACAAAAACCACATAAATGGAAAAATATTTTTTATACCATCATCTGATGATGCAAGAGGGTGCCCTTGCGAAACGTTAGTCATCCTCCTTGACGTGTTTTTTTTTTTTCCCCACTGTCTGACCATTGGTGAGCTATGTGCTTGTTTTTTTTTTTTAAATAAATGATGGTATAAGTAAGCATTAAGCCCGAGAAAGGAGGCTTCTACTGAGGAATTATTGCATGTTTTTTGGGGGGGTTGGAGCACGAGGTCGAGTGTCCCAACCATACGTTAATTCCTGCTAGAAGCCTCCTTTCAAGGGGCTTAATGCGCTTGTAACACGGCACATGTGGTTAGAAAAATGCTGATATAGTAAAAAAAAATAAAATAAAAGTAACAAGATTTCGCACAGTTTAGGTTGCTTATAATGTATTTTTTTGTAACAAGTGTTTCATTACAACATGTGGATTTCAGTGGAACCACATCGATTAATATTGTGATTAACATTTTCCTCACAAAAACCAAAAGGCATCAAATCTTTCATGCCTTTCTAAAATGTTAAGATAAATTTCCAACATATTGGTACTATTTCTGTACTCTCTTTATGTCCCTCACTAATGCCGTATATTGGGCTTTTGCAGAACACACTGCTACAAGGATTTCTGGGATACAAATCTCAAATAATTAGCATATAGACAGTGTTGCTATTTGCAATGTTCAGATAGCGCTGAGGACTCAAACTGTAGGCCATACTTCTGAAATATAACACATCTAGAAAAATTATTTTGCTGCGGCGATTTTTACAGCACAACTAGTAACATTACCCATAAAGGGACATTTCCTGTGTCCAGACACGCAGCAGTGTGATACTGAGGCATGGAAGTAAAACTGCTTTATGGCTCTCAATAAACAAACAGAGCTTCATTATTTGTGGTAAGATACATTTTTTAAAACACTACATCATGCGCTTCTTGATTTAAATGTACATTTTTTCAATGCTTGATTTAAACGTTGTACATTTTTTCTATGTGCGATGAGGTAAACTCATCCATTCTCATTAATTTAATTGCCTGAAGTATATCCGTTACGATGGTTAAACAGCTCAGAATGAATGAATTGCAACGAGATAGTACAGCGTCCTTTAGGCGGTGGGTGGGAAAGACTTATTTGTTTACTTATTTACACTGAACTTTGTAAAGAAAATTGCGATCCAGGTTCACGATGGTTTCAGGTGGTAATGCATCAGTGGACATTACTTGGAAATTAATAACCGCTAGATGCATATCACATGTGCTCCTTTCACCAACTGGAACTCAGTATTGTAGAAAGTATTAATTGCCATTTTACAAAAAATATTTTTCCATCTGTGGTTTTTGCCTTGTGGTGGGTGCTCTCATATTTCTTGTTTTCCTGTGCCATTGATTTGTACAGCACCACCACTTTATCATGGTGCTAGTTTTTTCTCTGCTCATATCTATGCAGATCATCTTGTTTTATTTATTTGTTTCGTTTTTGTTGACCGGGTAAGTGCACTAGACAAATTCTGCCTATTTTCAGACACAACCCGGGGGAGGGGGATACAGATGAATGCTAACTGACCTTGAACCAGATTAAGCTGTTGGTGGTATTTTTGTGAATGGTGGGAAATTTGGCCAGGGCACCTAAAAAAGAGCAAATGTTGACAGTTTTTTGATAAGGAAAACATTGACTTCCAGGTACGAAGGTAAAAAAAGATAAGTAATAAGCCCTTAATCTCTGTTGATAATTGTTAAATTATATATTTTGTTTCAATTCTTTCAGAAATGATGAACATTTCAAAACAAATCCTAAAATCCCAGGGATTGACCTAAATTTGGTTAGCTCATTATTTGAGAAGCTAATGAAGTCACAGTATTCCAAGCTACTAGAAAAGGTATGCACACATTAGTTATTGCACTGTATTACACAGTAGAACTCTGAAATACTGGCCCTGTAGTCCAAGGCCATCATTTTCTTTTAATGAGTGATATTAAGCTTTGAAACCATATTGTCTGCTGAGCTGCTGTTCTAGTTACACTGATCAGAGCCTGTCCTTTCACCATTGGTAAGTCTTGTATTGAGATTACCTTTCTTTATGGCAAGGCAGTTTATTTTATATAGTGTCCTATTCCAGGGGTTCAGTGCTTCACAATAAAACATACTTCCAGTTAGTCTACAAAACAATACTACAATATAAATAAATTCTACATAAAAACAGAGACAACGATTATAGATGGTCAAATTGCTGAAAGCAAGAGAAAGTAAGTAACATTTCTAGGGACGTGGATATGTTCATCCACACTTCTTGGCATGTCCCTTTCCCCTTTAATTCTTGCTGGAATGTCTTAAAGCTGGCTCCTCCCACCCACCTGGGTGGTATAACCCTTGACTCCGTCCCATGACGTCAGATCTTCCTTTCCGCTGGAAGATACAAGTTGCCTCCTCACCAGTCCCGCGTTCTGTAGGCCCTGGCTTCATTTCCTTCGGATTCTCTGAAGATTAAAGGTCGTCCAAGCTAGCGATTGCGATCATTGCTTCTCGATCAAGGAAGATAAATTTTCCCCCAGTTTCCGCCAGTGCCCGTGCGGCCAGAAAATGTCACGCACAGACGTGTCTTGTGCGTCTACTGTTTGGGTGTCGGCCATGAAACTTAGGTCTGCGAGATTTGTCTCGCTTTCCACCCGAACGTCCTCGATGACTGTCTCGCACGTCTCAAGCTGGGCAGGCCCGAAAAACGGAATCCACCAGTGAAATCGAAGGAGGCCTGGTGGGCAGTCTCCACGGCTGTGGGATCTGTCGAGCAGTTAGAGCAAATGCAGGCCTTTGAGGAAGAGGCAGAGCGGGCTGCGGAGCTCTCCTCTCGGCCAATTTTTGTTCCACTCAACCTGGGTTACACCTTCTCGGGCTTCTTCCGGGAGATGTGCCAGTCTTTCCCCACAAAGGGTGAGGGGCCTTTGGCCACGCATGCCTCCTGGTCCTGTAAAAAGGACAAGGAACAGAGAGATTCTTCATCTTGGTGAAGACGTTCTTGGGATCGAGAGCGATCTTGATCCCAGGGATCTCCAGTTTCGACTTTGGTCGAGACTGCTACTTTGGCCGCCAGCTTCTTGGCTTTGCCGACTGGTCAGCTGGTCGAAGTCTCGATCGACAATGCAGTGGAGATCACTCTCGACCCTGTCGATCAGTTGTCGTCCAACGAGGCCGACAACTCCCTTACCAGGACTCCAGTCCGGCCTCTTCCCGATGAGGCGACCCAGCCCACTGGTAATCCAATCGAGGAAACAGTACCTGATCCGGGAAAATCACTGTTTCCTCAGTGTCTCCCAAGTGGCCCGGTCAGCCAGCCTGATTGAGGTCTCTGACCCCCTCGACAGATAGGCCGAGGAAGGCGCATAAGTGTTCAAAAGGTGACGCCGACATTCGTCTTCGTCCTCCACGGATGAGGAGAGGCTTCGACGGAAGCTCCATCGACACTACGAAGATCTCATGTGGCAACAGCTGATCTTGTCCAACCAGAAACCAGCTTCGGTTTCAACACCGGCCATTACTTGGTTTTCGCCTTCTAGGCTGAAGCCGGCTCCATCGAAACTGATCGTCTCGGTTCCTCTGCCCGTGGAGCCGGTAGAACCCGCCCCAGTTAAGCCAAAATCGACTTCTCCACTGATAGTGGTGGAGCCACTGCTTTAACAGCCCACGGGATGGGCTCCTTCGAAGGAAACTTGGACTTTTCCGGGTCTTCCCCACAGGATTTCGGTCACCCTCACGCCTGACCGTCCCAGGCATGTGGATGGGGACCTTGGTGGCTGGCCGATTTACCCAGATCCTTTGGATTTTGATGACTCCAACCTACACTCTCGTCCGCTTGATGATGAGTTGGTGGGCAGTCTGTCAACGGAGAAAGGTCCTTCGTTCTTTTTTGGGGATTCTCCGCCTCATCTCCGAATCCATGGGGATGCCCCTGAAGCCTGTTCAGAAATGGGCGGAGTACCCTCTTACAGACATTCTTAAGAGAGGGAATACTCCTACGGACACCTTCCCAGTGGCCAAGGCCAATGTTGGTCCGGCTTTGGAGCTTTGGCAGCACCCTACCTCCTGCCCAGTGCCATCTGCCCGGATGTCCTGCAAGTACGCAGTGCCCATTGGGTCCCCCTCGGGATTCATGGAACACCCCTCGGCGGAGGGGTTGGTGACTGCTTCCATGTTCAGATGCACAGGCAGTTCTGCTGATACTGACAGACCTCCAGACAAGGAGTCCAAAAAATTGGATCACTCTACCAGGAAGGTTTATGCCGCCTCCTCACTAGGACTCCGTCAGGCAAGCTCGGCCGTCGTCATGGCGCACTTCTGTCATGCTCTGCTGGGCTGCTTGGTTGAGGTTCTCCAGCACCTCCCCATGGATCTTCAGACTATGGTCAAGCAGGTTCAGGATCAGGGCTGGGCCATTGCCAAGCAGCAACTTCAGACAGCCTTGGACCTCGGGGGCTCATGCGCTCGTTCGGTGGCAGCCGTGGTTGCCATGCGCAGCAGGGCTTGGCTGAGACTTTCCACCTTCACGGTGGATACCCAGCACAAACTCCCTGATGTTCCTTTCCTGGGCACCGAACTCTTCGGCCCAGGTGTGGATGGTCACCTTCAGCAAATCGAGCAGTCCATTGCCACCTTGGACTCAGCTACTTCTGCTCAGAAAGATGCTCCTGCCGCCAAGAAACAGCATAAGAAGAAGACATTTTGGCACCCTGCTCCTGTGGCCAAGCAGCCCTTCTTCCAGAGTGGGCAGCAACAGCAGGCACAGGCTTGGCGCCCCTGGCCCAAGTCCAGGCCTCCAGCGGCCTGCAGAGGAGGTAGAGGTTCAGGCGGCTTCCAATCTGGACCCTCTTCCTCCAAGCCTGCCCAGTGATGGGATAAGGGCTGCCACCCCTATTCCTGTCATGCCAGCTCTGGGTCTTCCTGTGGGGGGGCCGGTACCGACACTTATTTTCCGCCTGGTCCGCTGTTACCACAGACAGGTGGGTCTTAGAAGTGGTCGGCCAGGGTCTGCCTCTAGAGTTCGAGCAGTACCCTCTCAGCCGAGCCCGCGCCCCATGGGAGGAAAGGATGTCAGTCCACACTCGGTCGGCTCTGAGAGACGACATAGCCCAACTCCTCCTGAAGGAGGTAGTGGCCCGAGTTACAGGTCCTCCAGTCAACCCAGGGTTTGTTTCCAGGTACTTTCTGGTCCCGAAGCTGATGGGGGGGCTGATGCCCCATTCTAGATCTGCACAACCTGAATCAGTTTCTCGGGCCATGCACCTTCAGAATGGTAACTCAGTCGCAGATCATACCATTCCTGGAGCAGAACATGTGGTTCTGCTCACTGGATCTCCAGGATGCATTTTTTCACATCCCAATCCATCCATCTCACCAGTGGTTCCTCTGCTTCAGAGCAGAAGGAACCCTATACTAGTTCCGAGCCATGCCATTCGGCCTGTCATCGGCCTCACGGGTCTTCACCAAATACATTGCAGTGGTGGCAGCCCACCTCAGGCGTTGAGGGGTCAGAGTCTACCCCTACTTCAACGATTGGCTCTTAGCAGGTTCCACCCAGCAAGAGGTGGAGAGGTCCAGGGATCTAGCCCTCCAGACCTGCACTCAGCTTGGCCTCTTGATCAATGAGTCCAAGTCGGAGCTCGTGCCTTCACAGGTGATATGCTTCATCGGGGCAGAGCTAGACTCCTGACGAGCCCGAGCCTGGCTCCTGGCAGACAGGGTGGAGGTTCTGTCCTCCTTTGCCCAGTCATTTCTGGTTGGGCACTTGCGCCCTGCCCGGGACTTTCTGCGCCTTCTGGGGTACATGGCGGCCTGCACCACCATGGTCCGATAGGCTCGGTGGCATATGTGCCCCCTTCACTGGGAGCTGGTCGCTTAGTGGACTCAGCACCATGGTCACTTCAACCAGCTGATCACTGACCCAGAAGATATGGGACACTCTCCAGTGGTGGACTGTCCTAGACCATCTGCAGGAAGGGATCCCGTTTGTCCGCCCCGAGCCGATGGTCGTCCTCACGACCGATGCCTCCCTCACGGGCTGGGGAGCCCACATGGGGAACAACAGGGTCCATGGCTTCTGGACCCCGAGGAATACCGACACCATATCAACCTGTTGGAGCTCAGAGTGGTCAGACTGGCGCTGTCAGCATTCGCTCAGCAGCTTCAGGGTCAAGTGGTTCAAGTCCAGACGGACAATACCACAACCATGTACAGTACTACCTCAACAGACAGGGTGGCACGCACTCCCGGCTGCTGTGCAGGGAAGCACTCTGCATCTGGACACTCGTGAGCTGACTGGAGACAGATCTCCTAGCCATCCATGTGACAGGATCCTCAAATCAACTGGCGGATGCTCTCAGCCGAGTAGGTGAGAGACATCCCATGAGTGGTCTCTCCATCCAGAGTTAGCTCACAGCCTGTTCTCCCACTGGGACAGACCGATGGTGGACTTGTTTGCCTCCAGGGAAAACACCAAGCTGAGGCTGTTTCAAGCCCACCCCCCTCAGCAGGGCTCGCTGCAGGGGGATGCCTCCTCGAGGCCGTGGACCCCAGGCCTTTTCTGCTCCTTCCCTTCAATCCCCTTGATCCACAAGGTGCTTCTCAAGGTGAGGAGGGACAAGGCACAGGTGATCCTAGTAGCCCCAGACTGGCCCCACCAGTTTTGGTATCCAGATCTCAGCCTCAGCAACAGGCTCCCGAGGTGTATTCCAGCACGCCCGGACCTGATATCAATAAGTCAGGGGAAGGTATTCCATCTGGACCTTCAATCCCTGCACCTAACAGCCTGGTACCTGAGCAGCTAGAGTTCCAGGCTTTGGGTCTCTCTGAGGATGTACTCACAGTAGTGGAAGCATCCAGGAAGAAGTCGACCAGAAAGTGCTACGCCTTCAAGTGGAAACTGTTTACCATTTGGTGTCAGGGCAAGGGCCTGGACTCCTCTATCCTGTCCCGTGGCTAGCATTTTAGACTACCTTTGGTCTCTCTCCAAAGGGGACCTTCAGTCTACGACCCTTAAGGTGCACCTGGCAGCCATCTCTGCTTACAAGACACAGGCCGGTCAGCAGACGGTGGCACAGGAGAAGGTGGTCTGACGCTTCTTCAAGGGCCTAGATCACATATCCCCTCCGGTGCGTGAATCTCCACCTCCGTGGGATTTACTGCTGGTTTTGGCAAAACTCATGGGCAAGCCATTCGAACCAGTGCAAAAAGTGTGAGCTATCACACTTGTCGTGGAAGACCGCCTTCATGGTGACTATCACGTCAGCCAGAAGGACTGGGGAGCTCCAGGCGCTTTCGGTGGAGTCTCCTTATCTGGTCTTCCACAGGGACAGGGTTGTCCTGCGCCCCCACCCAAAATTCCTCCTGAAGGTGGTGTCAGAGTTCCATCTGAACCAGGTGATGACTCTGCCTGTGTTCTACCAAACTACACCTCGGATGCCGTGTACAGACTCCATACTCTGGACCTGAGATGAGCTCTCTCCTGTTACAAGGAGAGAACAGCGGAAATTTGGGGAGAGGTTTGCCAGCTGTTTGTCACCTACGCTGAAGCTGCACTTGGTAGACCTGCAGCAAAGTGGACAACTGGTAGATGGATTACATCTTGCATTGATCTCTGCTACAGGTTGGCAGATATCAATGGGGGCCTCCCATAGGGCTATGGGCTCATTCTACCCACCTTACCGCTGCGTCGGTGACTGTCTCCAGGGACATCCCTATCCAGGAAATCTGCCAGGCTGCTATCTGGAAGACAGCAAACACCTTCATCACCCACTACCACGTCAACTTTGAGTTATGCCGGGATGCTGGTTTTAGGGCCTCAGTTCTCCAGCCTCTGTTCCCAAAGTAGGGGGTGTGCGCCTTGCCTTCCTCCTCCCGGAGAACTGCTACGAGTGTGGCAAGAAGGGTGGATGAACAACATATCCAGGTCCCTGGAAACACAGGTTACTCACCTGTAACAGTAATTCTAGGAGTGGTATATGTTGTTCATCCACACTGACTCACCTGACCTCCCCGGCTGCAGCGCACAAACCTGGCTTCCAGCGGGCTAAGATCTGGGGTCATGGGGCAGAGCAGAGGGTTATACCACCGGGGTGGGTGGGAGGAGCCAGCTTTAAGACCTTCCGGCAAGAATTAATGGGGAAAGGGACATGCCAAGAAGTGTGGATGAACAACATATACCAGTCCTAGTACTACTGTTACAGGTGAGTAACCTGTGTTTTAACCTCTTCATAAATGCCTCCACTGGGGGAAAATTTCTGAGGTGGTAATTTTTGGGATCTACACTCTAGAGATGCTGGAAAATCCTTCCAGTTTGTTGTCCAGTTCCTAGCCCTATAAAAGGAGTTCTGAACGAAAAAGGTACTAGAAAGTTCTTTAGTAATGCAGCCTTTAAGTTTCAGAGGTATGGCCAGTGTGCAACAGTGTGGTCTCTTGAATGAAACTAAAGGGGAGCACGAGTCTGGAAATGTGGAAACTAGAATATAAAAGTGGACTTTCCAAAGATGGGGGATGCTGACTATTCATCCCTATCAGAAGATTACCCTTTGAGCTGGCCTATTAGTGCAAAGGCAGCGTTGCCAGCAACCCAGGTTTGTGGCCTAAATGCGGATTACCCTTTGAGATGCCTGAAACTCAGGTTCACAGCCTGAACTCGAAAGGCTGGCTGGGGGGAGGAGAAATGAGTATCCCAAAGGATGTACTCCTTTGGGAAGGCTGAACTCTCAGGCCAGATGTAGAGTACAGGTCACGGTGTAGCTTGAGGCTGTAGCAATGGGAGGATGCTGATGGACTCTGTGCAGCATGCTTTTCTGCTTATGCTATTGCCCTGTTGTCAGTGTCCTTGGGAGTGTTGGTGCCCTTGGGGGATGGGAGAAACGGGAAGCTGGACAATCCCCAACTTGCGTAGGATGATGCAGAGGCACTCCCAGGCCTTACACCACCACATGACCTCTCCACTGTGGATGCTCCAGAGGGGTGATATTGACTGACCTGATGGCCACATCACATGTGGTAAGCCACAACATTCCATGGGGTAAATGGCAGTGATGGGGATGTTGGGGCTGGGATCTGGACCATAAGGAGGAACAGAGTTAGCACTGAAGTTTGGGGGGAGGGGGTAAACGGAATTAAAACAAAATAAACAGGGAGAGTTGTGTTTTGTTTAGAGTTTGTTACAGTTGTACATGTTTGTTTTTTGGGTTTCTGTTGTGTGTTTGTAATGGTATTCCATCATTCAATAAAGTACATCTAATTACTAAAACAAAATAGATTTCACTGCTCGATTGACACTATCAGGAATTTGTGTCTGTTCCTGTTGTTTCTTATTGAGATGCACAAAACTGTCCCAAGTTTTCAAGCAAACACTACTGATGTCTGTAGTGCCTGATATGAAACTTCTAATGATAATATAATGATAGACTAGAATGGAATTTGTTTTGTTATCGTGCCTTTTCATGTCCATGATAGTCGGGTTAATGCTGAGGTAGGATAGTGTATTATTGGTGCTAATAAATATAAAGACACTCGTGCAGTTTAAGTATGGTATATAGCATGTTATTATCACAGTTCATATGTTCTTTCCATACTTCCTAAAGGATAATACTTCTTTTCATAAGATACATCCAAGATAGATACTGTAGATAGATACAGACAAATGCCACGGCCCTAATGAAAATATTTATGATATTTTTTTTTTTTAGTGCAGCCTGACCTTATGACATCACAAGTGCTGAAGGCATGAGTGATGTCAAAAGGTCAAGCTGCACAATGAAAACATATCAGAGCTATTTTCATTAGAGCCATGACATTTGATTTATGTGACGTCCTTTAGTTTTCACATTGTGTTTTAGCATCTATTTGTGTTCTTTTTAATTAACTGTTTTATTAATTTGTTGTTTTAGAATGGGTGTGTGGCTGTTTATTGTTTTTTTTCAACATTGTACGAATTGTGTTAGCCAGTGATGCAAGAGAGTTTATGTGCATTGGTACATAGAGAGCAACTTGTATAGGGATGTGGCATAATGGAGCACCGGAGCTCTGTATTTGTTTAGTCTGCTTTTTTGTGTATTGTTGCGGGGCTGTGGATCATGAGTTCCAGTTGGAGTCATGGGGTTACCAATGTAATATGTATTTAAGGTGTTAGAGTACTATATTTAATCCCCATTTGGCTGTGATACAGTTATGTGGCTGCTGTGTAGAGCAAACGTTTAAGTTTTTGCCAGTTCTCCTCCCAGAGCTGACACTGTCAATAAGAGCTTTTTTTTTTTTGTAATTTCTATTTATCTCACCCCCCCCCCGTCCCTTTCAGCTCCGCATCATCAGGAGGCGCCAGTGTAGTTCACCCCTGCTACCCGCCTTACCTGTACTGGCTTGTTCCCCCATCCTGCCGCTGTTTACCCCTCGGGCAGGGATGGGGTGGGGCAGGAACCCCCTGAACAATTCACTTGTCTCATCGGGCTCGAGGCGGTCAGGCAGGCGGGAGCACATTGGGGCCATACCCGGTGCTCCATCTCCCCAGAGCTGGAGGGTGTTTTTCCTCCTTTCTAATGATGTCACTTTGCCCTGACGTCAAGGCGTCTTAACGACGATGTCATGACGTCCTCCCCTCTGTGTCTGCTCAGTGCTTGCTATGCCCCAGACTTCCGCCTGGGGCCAGTCAGGCGCAGAGTCACTACCCCCCTCCCTGGAGAAGACGAACTATCCCTAGGATGCTCAAGCCTTCACCCCCTGGCCTGCCCTCCAGCTCCCAGGCTTGCTTCCAAACCTGGGTCGCTGGCATTGCAAGCGGAAATCCAACTGCTGTGCTGACAGGCCGGCTAGAGCTTTTGAATTGAACAGCACAGAGCAGGAACTGGCACACAGTCAGCTGGAGAATTCTAAAAAGGATCTAGCCAGTCAGGATCTATTGTGTGAACAATTTTTATAAGGCGACTTACAGTGAGAATATCACTATATTCTCAGTCTTGGTCCAGGGATACTAAAAATATCGCTAAGTGCCATTTTGTATCTCTACAGGCATTTCATAATGGCATAAACATAGACAGGTATATAAATATACAACACACACACACCCCCCCCAAGGCATTATGGATGGGTAATATATCCATCCTACATCATCAAGGAATTAAGGCTGGCTAGACTTTAAGCAGGAAACTGTGGTGTCAGATTGCCTCACAAAGTTGAGAACAGCACACCACAGATATGTTTCATCCTTCTTAGGACTCATCAGTGTGCTATATCTGTTTGCAGCAGCCCTGGACATGGAGGCAACCAGGATGTTATGGTGTATTGGAGGGGTTTTGACAGCAGGAAGAAAGAGGTATCACTACCACTATGTAGATGGACTGGTGAGGCCACACCTACAGTACTGTGCCCAGTTCCGGAGTTCTTACCTAAGAAAAGACAAAGACAGACTAGAGACTGTACAGTATAGGGTAACCAAAATGATTTGGTGCCAGTATGGCAGATCCTACGAGGAACACTTGGGACATTGTTGGGTGATCGAGCTAGTGACCAATAAAATTAATGGAACCCCCGAACTGTACCAAGCCGAATCCAGTTTATTGTGCCAACATATATTCTGTGTTAGCATCGGCAGTCTAGTATACAGAGTCAGATAATCAGTTGTCTTCCTCTGAGACAGGACAGATGTGGAGGCTTCAGCACTTCATCTCCAAGTTCTCCGCTGCTCACCATTTCAGAATTTCTGCAGATATTTATACCCAACTTGTATCTATGTCTGTTACCTTCTCCTCCCTTTTGCCTTAGCAAAAAGGACAGGTGTGGCAGCCTCAGAAGATGTGTGGCAGCCTCAGAAGATGTGTAAGGATGCAGGAGTTCAGCCAGAGAGTCCAAATCCAACTTATATAGGGCCTTAAAAATTAGGAAGCCAACTTTAAAGGAGGTACATCACTTGACCCAGAGCCAGTGCAGATCACGCAGCACCAGGGAGACGTGACCCAACCTCCAAAGGCCGCTCAGCCCCCAAGTGGCTGCGTTCTGCACCAGCTGCAGGCCCTGCAATGTACCTCTACTGACCCCAAGGTACAGAGCGTTTCAGTAGTCAAGCCTTGAAGTTACAAACACATGCACTGATGTTGCCATGTCTCCAGGGGGATAAGGGATTTAAACTAACGGATGTTTCTTAGATGGTAAAAGCCTCTCTGGACTACTGATGACACCTGAGCCTCAAATGTTCACCCTTAATTAGAATGCCACTCAGATTTTTCACCTTCGTGGTGATTAAGAGCCCAAAGGAGCTGAGCCGAAGCCCTGTCTTCCTCTTGGTGGCGCCATTCCCCCCTTCAACGTGAATCAGTCAGCAACACTTAAGTCGTATCTGGCTTGGATCTTAAATAGCTCAGTGACATCCAGTCTTGAATCTCGGCCAGGCACCTACTTAACACATTGCCTGTATCCAGTGTCCAGAGTGCAAAGATCAGATAGTTAGGTATCATCTGCATAACAGTGAAACCCAAGTCCATGCTGCCTAATGATCCTTCCCAGGGGCAGCATGTACACTGTGAACAACATGGGCAAAAGAACCAAACCCTAGGATATCCCACATGGCAGAGCCATCAGGGGTGAAGAGAACCTTCCTAACACCACTCTCTGAGACCTCCACTGAGATAGGACCCAAACCAGCAGATGGCTTTTCTAATGAGCCCTACATACCCCCCAAGCTGGTCCAGCAACAAACAGCCCACAGTGCAAAGGCTAAAGAGAGGTCTAGGAGAACAAGAACTTGACCGATAGAAACATAGAAACTGTCGGCAGATAAGGGGACCGCCAGGCCCATCCAGTCTGCCCATTTACCCTACCTGTTGAATGTGTCTGACTCTACTTAGTCATTGGCCTTTGCTGATCTTCCCCTTCCCTACGATTCCTTTGTGCCTACCCCATGCCTGTTTGAAACCCTGCACTGTGGTCTTTCCCACTACCTCCTGTGGCATGTCATTCCATGCATCTACCACCCATGCTGTGAAAAAGAACTTTCTCACATTCCCCCTTAGTCAGCCTCTTTCTATCTCATGTCATGCCCTCTTGTTTGCTAATTGGTTTAAAATGAAAAATGTCTGCCCCCTTTACCTTATTAATGCCCTTAGAGATATTTGAATGTCTCGATCATTATCACCCCTCTCCCTTCTTTACTCTAGGGTATACATATTGAGCTCCAGTATCTGTCCTCCTATGCCTTCTGTTGCAGGCCCTGTACCATCTTGGTTGCCCTCCTCTGCACTGTCTCCATCTTGGTGATGTCTTTGTGCAGATGCGGCCTCCAGTACTGCATGCAGTATTCCAGATGGGGCCTAACCAGTGTTTTGTAGAGAGGAATCATTACTTCCCTCTTATGGCTTGTTATACCCCTACTAATGCACCCCAACATCCCTCTGCCTTTGCAGTCTGCTCGGATGCTTTAAGGTCATCTTTAATGATGACTCCCAAGTCTCTCTCTTCCCTAATGACTGTCAGCAATCCCCACCAAAAAAACCTATATCTTGCTTTATGGTTCCTCCTTTCCACATGCATGATTTTGCACTTCTTTGCATTAAACCCCAGTTGCCACTCTTCAGACCATCTCTCCAGTTTTTCCAGATCTTTCCTCATCTTTTTCACCCCTCTGGAGTATCCGCTCTGCTGCAGATCTTGGTGTCATCTGCAAACAGGCAGACCTTTCCCTCCAGCCCATTTGCAATGTCACTGATGAAGACATTGAAGAGGACTGGCCCCAGAACTGATCCCTGAGGCACCCCACTTGTGACCCACATCTCCTCTGACTGGGTGTCGTTTACCACCACTCTTTGTTTTCTGTCCCTTAACCAGTTTCCCACCAGTTCACCAGCCTTTGGCCCACTCACAGACTACTTAGCTTGTTTACCAGTCTTCTATGTGGAACAGTATCCAAGGCTTTGCTGAAAGTAGGCAACATCAACTGCACCCCCTTGATATGTACCTCCTTGGTCACCCAGTCAAAGAAATCTATCTAGTCTGAGAGGACCTTCCCGCTGTAAAACCATGCTGTCTTAGATCCTGTGCTCCTATGGCTTCCAGGTGTTCCACAATCCTTTTCTTTAGGAATGTCTCCATGATGTTACCCACAACTGATGTGAGACTGACTGGCCTGTAGTTTCCTGCTTCCTCCCTGCTGCCACTCTTATGCAGAGAGATCACATGAGCCCTTCTCCAGTCCTCTGGGACCTCTCCTGTGCTCAACGACTTGCCAAACAATTCAGCTAGCGGCTCTGCTAGTTTCTCTCTCAGCTCCTTTAGTATCCTTGGATGTATGCCATCAGGCCCCATAGCTTTGCCAACCCTAATCTTATTGAGCTCTTTCAGGACCCTCTCTTTTGTGAGAGGACCGGTGTTCGCCTCCCTCCCTCCTGTGTATTTGGTGTCAAGTTGTGGGCCCTGTCCCTTCTTTTCCACAGTAAAGACAGAGCAGAAATATCTATTAGGGATAGATGCCTTTTCCCGGTCCTCCTCCACTCTCCCTTATCTCTCCCCCCGAGTTTAGCAATACCCCTCTAGACTTTCTCCTGTCGCTAATGTACTTGCAGAATGTCTTTTCTCCTTTCCTCACTGTCTGAGCCAATGTTTCCTCGGTGTGGGCCTTTGCACTTCTCACTACTCTCCCAGCTTCCTTTAGACAGTTCACATACTCCTTCCTATCACTGTTGCTTTGTGTTCTCTTATATTTCTTGAAAGCCAACCTTTTGGCCCTGACCTTCTCTGCTACTGCTTTCGAGAACCAGAGTGGTTTTCTTCTTCTTTTGTTTTTGCTTCTTTCCCTAACACACTGGCCTGTTACCTTAATTATTGCCTCCTTGATTTGCGCCCATTTCCCCTCTACGCCCTCTCCTTCATTTCTCTTTGTCAGGGCTTCTTTAACCCTCTCACCCATCTTACCAAAGTCAGCCCTCTGAAATCTAAGATTTTTACCCTTGAATTATTTATGTTTTATTTATTTGGAAAATGTTTGCCAAGAAAGACAACATGAGCTGTAAACAGCTCGTTTCCAGAAGCGTCGAGGAGACAAAAGTTGGGAGGACAAGCAAACACATTGGAATACAAGTACAATTTCTAAAATAAAACAATGTAGTACAATTACAGAGCTGAAATAACCTAGACCAACCGACCAGGGTAAACAAAACCATATTCGGATATAGCATACATTGCAACAACCCAAGAGCAGGTAATCCAGTAGGGTAAAGGCTAGAGGATGGATATAACATTTGAAGTGCTGGAAGTAGTAGGCTGAGTACAAGATTCGAAGTGCTATTGTATACCCAAGGGAGGGCAGTTATAAGACAAGTGGGGAAGTGGACAGATGAGGGGTAGAGGGTGGGGAATGGAAGAGGAAAAGAGAGGGACAGCCAAGATCAGTACCCATCCAGATTGCTGAGAACTCTGCCAAGGATGTTAGGACCAGGCAGAAAGGGAGGGGAGAGAAATGGAGAGGGGTGGTAGAGAAGAGAGGGGCAGGAGAACAAGAGGGGAGGAAGGGGATAAGGAAGAAGGTAGGTGGGCAGGCAATGGATTTGAAAGTGGGGGAAGGGAGAGGGGGAAAAGAGTGTGAGTCAGTCGGTACCCCTTCAGGATGCAGAAAACCCTGCCAGGGGGTCAAGATTAGAAAGTGGGGGGGAAAGGAAGAGGAGTAGAAGAGAGGGAGCCAAGATCTGTACCCCTTCAGGATGTCAGAGAACCTTGCAAGGGGGACAGGACCAGGCAGAAAAGATGGGGAAAGAAGGGGGACAGGGAGGAGAAGTAGAGTGTGGCAGGTGGCCGAAGGGGAGAAGAGGGATAAGGAATAGGGAGGCTGGAGAAAATAGGGGTAAACTAGGAATGGAAGAGGCAGTTGTGGGGAGGACAGCCATAGAGTGTCGAAATAGCACAGTAGCTTGTGGATAGTAGTAGAGTGTCGAAATGGCGCAGTAGGTTTTGGTAGGGGTGGGAGGAGGGGGTATAATTAGGAGGTAGCATGTGAGGAGAAGGGTTCAGTTAGGAGACAGGAGGTAAGTCAGGAATAGAGGAGTAGGGGATAGTGCACAGGGGACTGAGAGGGTTGTGAAGGGGTGCTAAGAACAAGTACAGTTAGGAGAACAGAAGTAAAGCAGGGCCGAGGGATAATGCGCCAGGGTGGGGAGTGTTGAAGGGGGGCTAAGAACAAGTACAGTTAGGGGAATAGAAATTGTGAAGGGCCAAGGAAATTGAAGATGGGGAAGAAGAAAGTCTGATAGGAGGTGGCAGTGAGTTCTAAAGCTTTGGGAAGTGGTAGGAGAAAGCTTCCTGTCCTATGGAGGTAGAGCGATGAGGAATAGCTAGAGTATATGTGTCAGTAGATCTGAGAGGGCGGGAGGAGGGAGGTGGAGCAGAGAGTAAGGAGGAGAGTTAAAAGGGGAGAGTCCCAGCCCAGTATTTAGAAGTGAACTTGGCACAGTGAGAGAGATGCCTACACTCAAGGGAGGGGAAGCTAGAGAATGATACAAGGTACAGTGGTGTGTACGGGAGGGGGAATCAAGAGCAAAGCGACAGAAAGCACTGAAGAGAGTATCCAACCTGGTAAGGGAAGATTTAGGAGCAGCACTGTAGACTATGTCGCAGTAGTCAAAAATAGGGAGTGTCATTTTCTGAACAAGATCACGCCTAACCAGTAGTGGTAAGGAGCTACGGTTCTTGTAAAGGGCGCCGAGCTTGGGGCACAGTTTTTTCAGGATGGTGTCAATATGTACAGTAAAATTAAGGTGTTAAGCCAGACACCCAGGTATTTGAAAGAGGTGGTGTCCTCTAGTGTTGTCCCTTCAAGGGTGTGGAAGGAGGGAGGGAAGGGCAGCCTAGAGATTCTCTGCCTAGTGCCAGAGGTCATGGAGACTGTTTTCTTGGCGTTTAGGAAGAGTTTTATGAGCTTAGCCAACGCTGAACATTATTAAAGTCAGGCTGTAGTCTGGAAGTCATATTGGAGGGAGATTGGCCAGAGGTGAACAAGACCGTGTCGTCAGCATACATATGGATGAAGGATGAGGAACATACTGATGATAGGTCGTTTAGAAAAATTGAGAATATAAGAGGGCCAAGTATGGAGCCTTGAGGCACACCAGTAAAGATGGGTAGTGGAGGGGACGTAGAGTCAGCTATTTTAACAGATTGAGTTCTGCCTACCAGGTAGGCTCTGTACCAGTTGCAGGCAGACAGAGACAAGCCAGCTGATGAGAGTTTCGAGGAGGAGGGAGTGGGAGACTCTGTCGAAAGCCTTGGCAAGGTCGACAAAGATAGCAAAAGTGACGTGACCTCTATCCATGGCTGAATGGATAGAGTCAGTGAGTCTAAGTAGGGAAGTGGTTGTGGAGTGATTCTTCCAAAAACCAGATTAAAAGGGAGTGAAGAAGGAGTCGTTGTCAAGAAAGGAGAGTTGGGAGAGAACAAGGTGTTCCTGAAGTTTAGCCAGGGTGGATAGAAGTGAGATTGGGTGGTAATTCCCTGGAGATGAGATCACTTCCCTTTGGTAGGGGAAGAACTGTAGCATGTTTTCAGGCTTTGGGGATAGTCGCAGTGTGGAACAGGTTGAGGAGATCAGCGAGAGGGAGGGAAATGGCAGGAGCAGAGAGGTACAGCAGCTTAGGGTCAAGGCCATCAAGGGAGCTGCCCTTAGTTGGGTTGATAGAGAGTGGTGCCTTTAAGGTGTCGTTGGAAAAGATGGGTGAAAAGGCAAATCTCTTCACTAATTGGTGGAGTTGGGAGGAATCAGGAGTGAGGGAAGAGGTAGTAGGGTGGGTGGGAGGCTAACAGGGTGGAGGCGCAGGAAGTAAAGTAGGAATTTAATTCTGCTGCTACTGTAGGATGGTCAGCAATGATCTGGTTGTTTATTTTGCGCAGTGGAGATGGGGTGTTTAGTTTGGGGAGAGAAAAGTGAGTGAACTACTTTCAAAAACTTTGATGGATTGTTTTAGTGTTAAAGGTGGACCGGAAATATTCCACTTTGGCCAGGCAGATGGCTTTGGTACAGGCATTTAATAGTGTCCGCTAGATGGCATAGTCACAAGGGAGTTTGGAGGATTTGTGAGTTTTCCATGCTTTATCACGCGCTTACTGACAGGCCAGGAGTTCAGGGGTTACCTAGGGGAGGTGACTACCACACACTCTAACTTGCTTCAGGGGAGCATGTTTGTTCCAGACATTGATGAAGTTATCTTTGAAATAAGCCAGGGCATGACTGATAGTTTTGGCTAAGGATATAGGGACCCAGTCAGCGTGAGTTAAGTCATGATGTAGAGGGGCAAGGTCTAATATTTTGTAAGGGCGGATCGTTAGTAGTTTGTGGGGTGCCTTAGGTCTGTGTACTTTCCTAACTATGTAGATCATATGCTGATCGCTAAGAGTGTCGGGCAGTAGGCACGACTGGATTACCCTTTGAGGATGGGAGGTAAGGGCCCAGTCTATGATAGTGTGGTTATGGGATTTTTGGTTTAGGCGAGTAGGTTCTGTGATTGATTGGGACAGGTTAAGGGCAGCTATTTCAGTACAAGACTTATCTAGGGCGGGTGACAAACAGTTCAGGTTTAGATCCCTTAGCAGGTACAGCTCACCTGAAGAGGTAAGGGACCCAATAGTTGTGATTAGATCAGTGGCTACAGAGTGGTGTAGACCAGGACTACAGTAGGCTCCAGCAATAAATATTGGTACGGAAAAGGGTAGAGATAATCTAATGACGAGGGTTTCATAGGCATTGGGGTCAGTTGTCACTAGAACAGTAGTGGTTTGGAGAGAGGAGGATGAGTAGATAGCTACACCCCAACTCTTACCATAGTGGTCCTGGCGGGTAACGATATATCCAGGAATTGTGATAGAAGCATCAAGGATTTTTTTTTGTTAGCCAGGTCTCTGATACAATGAGGATGTCTGGATTGAGGGATCCTACAAGTGGGAGTAGCAGGTCAAGTTTAGGAGCAGACTGCGAATGTTAAGGTGAATGATTTTTAGGCAGTGGGGTAGTGAAACTGGGGTTGGAGCAGAGGCTGGGGCGGTGGGAGTGAATGGGGAAGGGCTTTACTGAGTGTTGGACCCGGGTTGGGATTTATGTCTCCTGCTGAGAGGAGTAAGAGATAGATAATGATGAAATGCAGCTTGGTACTTTGAACCAAGGTTTGTTACATTGTTTAGGGGAATGAGGTGAATAACTGAAGGTGAAGAGCTGAAATTTGAGGATGCACAGTAAAAATTTAGGAGTAAGGTAAAGACATGAGTGGGTCGGAAGGCCGTGTAGAGAAGCGGGTCCAGGTATGATGAAAAGGTATTGGAGCTGCCACTTGGTTGAAGCAGGGGGTTGATGTGACACTTGGCCAGCTGGTTATGATTGCTGTATGATTTTTTTTAATATAAAAATGTGTTATTGAGTGTCTGTCATGAGACATCCTGTGCTCCTGGGATGAATCCCCCCAGGTTTCAGTTCAAGGGACAGGATATGTTAAACAGCAGATCTCTGTAATGTGATTAACTTCCCAAAAAAGTCGTATTTTATGGCCTTGTTGTTGAGCTGTGTTTCTTTGAAGCCAGGAACTAAATTATCCATTTTATGACGTCTTCAGAGGAAAGAACAGTTAATTTCAACTGGTGCTAAAATAAGCTATATGATAGCCAAGTGAGAAAAACTGCAGAGTTGTAAAATTCCTGTGATGTCTTGGGAAGCAGGAAAACCACACTAGATCAAAGGAAAGACTCAAGAGTCATTTTGAGAAATGAGTTTTTGCTGATGTCCCCTTATTTAATTTACCTCCTGAGTGATGAGACATCCTGGTTGTATAATTTTTTTATATTTTAAAAGGAGGAGCTAGGTGGCGTCACAGAAGGGGTGGAGACACAGGGTTTAAACTGTATTCTGTATTTCCACTTACTGACACATTCCTGTTGGACTCTGAAACAACATCTACTTTAAGCACTGTAAGAAGGTATACATTAGATAGAGAAAGTCTAACTGTATGTTAGGAATTTGTACTTTTACTTGTTTTCTTTTAAGTGATTGTATGCATTGTGATATATGGTTCTGTTTACATTTTACCTATTTTTATCCATTTTCTAAGTAAACCTCTTATTTTAAAGAGACTGCTTGTGTCTTTGAAATTCTTTTGCCTGTGAGGTACAGATTGTTAAAGTTGACACTGTTCATAAGCTTAATGGTATACCAAACTGGGAAAAAGTAAGAATTTATCTAAGGTCTTTCATAGTGTTTTTAAAGGTTCATTTTGTATACCTGGTTAGGTGCCCTTGGTGAAAGATATCTGGCATTTCCCTGAAGAGCAGAATTATCTGAGCCTGTACATTTGGGTACGCTAGCAGAAGGTTCACAGTTTGAATCCCTCCAGAACTAGAGACCAACGGTGATTCGGACCCACAAAACAGACAGGAGGTTACCCTGTTCTGTTACCCTGTTCACAATACTGCGCTCGGAGGTTGGCACTGGGAGCAGAGGGCCTGACCTGCTGAGTGGGGTTGTGACAGATTGGTGGCAGCGGTGCTGATAATTTCCAGATTGGTTGGCAGCGATGTGCATAATTTTGGTAATGCAAGCTTTTATTGTTCAGTGTGTCAGCTTAATACTGTCAGCTCACTTGCAAAACAAGGCAGTGATTTATTTTTTTAAAAAAAGGAAACAGAACTATATTACTTAGCTTACAGTCAAGTTCCTACCTGTTTTATTTTTTTTCTAAAGTGCAAGTTAGAGTAGCCGTAGCTAGGGAAGAAAATGGCTTCCAACTACAGCGGGCATACTGTAGACTACTTAAAGCAGTTGTGCTGGGACAGAGGAGTCCTGTATGAGGTGAAAGCCACCAAGCAGAACCTCGTAGATGCCCTGATGGTAGCAGATATCCAGAGCATCGAGTCACAGACAGTGACGATAAGGGACTGAACCTTGAGTGTGGAAGGGTTAGGGGCCAGTGCAGTGTCCAGATCCAAGGAGGAGGGCAGCAGGGCTAGTGCCAGCGAAGGGCAACAGCAGCAGGGGAAGGTCACCAGCATTCTGGAGCCAGAAGTACTCAGGTTGCAGATTGAGTTGCGCCGAATGGAGCTGGAGTTCTAGGAGAAGAGAGAGCAGGAGCAGCGGGAGGTGGACCGTGAGGAGCGTGAGCGCCAGCGAGCTGCAGAGGAGAAGAGGGACCATGAACAGCGAGAGGTAGACCGTGAGGAGCGTGAGCGCCAGAGGCGACATGAACTGGAGATGCTATGACTCCAACTACCAGCACCAGAACAGGCAAGTGGCTTGGGTTTAACTGAAACCACAGGACTGGGTTACAAATTGAATTCCAAACTGATAGCTGAATTTAAAGAAGGGGAGGATATGGATGCCTTTTTAAATTCTTTTGAAAAAGTTTGTATTGAGGCTAAAATTCCTAGAGAGTCCTGGAGCTTCCAGCTATCCCTGCTACTTACTGGGAAAGCTCTGGATGCATTTGGTCAAATGGACAATGAAGACAGTAATGATTACAGCAAATTTAAAGCTGCACTGTTAAAAAAATTTGAATTAACTGCTGAATCATACAGAGCTAAATTCCATTAGCTCAGAAGCCCTGATATGAGCTAGCCACGAAACGACGTCCGTTTTTAAAACGTTGGTGGGAAGGAATTGAAGCATACTCTGTAGATAAAATTGAAAATGTGATTTTGTTAGAACAGTTTTTCTGGGCATGCCCAGCAGAGCCGAAAACCTGGCTGGAGGACTGAGATTCCAGAACAGTGCAAGAGGTTGCTGAACTCTTGGATCGCTATGCCAAGAGCAGACCTGCTCTGAGAGTGAGTGGGGTGGGCGTGGCAGCGCAGAAAGGGAAAAGCACACCTTCAGGGCAGCTAAAACCCTCACTGCCTCCACCAAAACCAGTTAGCCCCAGGTTTCAGAGAAAAGATTTCTCTGAGGAAAGAAATGAATGTTGGTTGTGTAAAGAAACTGGGTATATTGCTAGACAGTGTCCCAAAAGGGCAAGCAATACGCAACTGGGGGCTAGGAAAGAAGTGGGTTGTTTGTGTTTCCCTGGAAGCATGCCTGTGAACATGAGGGAACACATACACCCAGTCATGGTGAATGGTGTGCAGACGCAAGGGTTAAGGGACACAGGGGCATCCCTGACATTGGTAAAAGGGATCTATTAGAGCCTGGCCAGCTTATACCCGGTAAATATGTCACTGTACTAGGGTTCACTGGTGAAGAGAAAACATTGCCCCTCGCTAGTATCTCCTGGACTGGGGTGAAACAGGGGGAACTGTGCAACAGGTGGTTGTAGCCAAAACGTTAGCAGTGGACGTCATCCTTGGCAACAATCTCCAACAGGGGATGGTGTGTGCAGTTACCCGTAGCCAAGTGGCAGTGGAAAATTGTAGTTCCCTGAACCTCACAGATACCATTGTGGAAACCACTGGGAGGCTGATTCCCCAGCCTGTGTCTCCTGATATGGAGACTAATGAAAAGGGGGCAGAAATTTCCCCAGTAGCAGTTAACCACACAGCTACGGAGGGTTACTCCGAAGAGGGAGGGGTGACCCACTGTCAGAGGGTTAGGGATGACAGTGATCCTGAGTGCCCTGACGCTAGTGCTAGGGACCTAGTTTAGAGACTGAAGGGGACCTGTCCCATGCCTTGGGAATGTGTGAGGAGTTTGCAGCTGCTCAGAGAAGTGACACTAGTCTAGAGAAGCTGAGAGCTTGGGCAGACTCTGACGGAACACAAGGAGGTGACGGTAAACATAAGGTTTATTGGGAAAATGGACTGATGTATACTCAGTTTGTGTAGACAGAGGGAGGGGTGCTAGGCAGGCAGCTTGTCATTCCCCAGGGGTATTGTGAGCAGTTGCTCAAGATTGCACGTGATATTCCCATGTCTGGTCATCTGGGAATCACATGCACTATGCAGCGGTTGGCCCAGAATTTCCATTGGCCCAACTTCACCCAGCAGGTGAAGGAGTATTGCAGATCTTGTCACCGGTGCCAAGAAATATGGAAGGCGGGCAAGAAAACCCAAGCTGCCCTGATTCCATTGCCCATAGTGGAGGAGCCATTCCAGAGGGTGGGAATGGATATTGTGGGGCCTTTAAATATCCCCAGCTCCTCAGGGAAGAGATTCATCCTGACTGTGGTGGATTATGCTACCCAGTACCCAGAGGCAGTCACCCTATCCTCACTGAGGACAGAGAAAGTGGCAGATGCCTTACTTGGGATTTTCTCCCGTGTTGGGTTTCTGCAGGAGGTTATCACCGATCGAGAGGGTTCCTTCATGTCTGACCTGATGAAATGTTTGTGGGAGAAGTGTGGGGTGGTGCAGAGATGCACGACACCGTATCACCCACAAGCTAGTGGGCTTGTGGAAAGATTTAATGGTATCCTGAAGTCCATGCTCCGGGCATTTGCTGAACAGCATGGGAGGGACTGGGAGAAATGCCTTCCCCACCTGTTTGCATACAGGGAGGTGCCCCAAGAGTCGATAGGATTTTCACCCTTCGAACTCTTATATGGACGCCAGGTACGTGGGCCCCCTAGACTTGATCCGGGTGGACTGGGAAGTCAAGCACGCCACCCAGGGAACTCCCATAGTGGATTATGTCCTTAGGTTTAGGGAAAGGCTGAAGGAGCTTATGGGTACAGCCCAGAGCAACCTGGCAGCTGCCCAACAGAAACAAAAAGTGTGGTATGACCGCAGAGCCAGAGCTCGCTCGTACATGGGTCAGGAAGTCATGGTCCATATTCCGGTCAAGAAAGACAAGCTGCAGGCTGAGTGGGCAGGACCGTACAAAGTAGTTAGGAAGGTAAATGATGTGAACTACAGGTATATTATAGAGTTACCTCATAGAAGACAGACAGAAAGGATGTACCATGTCAACATGATGAAGCCATATGCTACTAGGGCTGACATGGTGTTTGCAGTGTGTAGTCCTGGGGAGGGGAAGGACGAAGGAGACCCCCCTTCTGGACTTGCTGGAAGAAAGCAAGCGGGAGTCCTCTGTGGAGGCAGTAAAATTGTCTCCCCAGCTGGCCCCGGACAAGATCCAGGAAGTAAGGGAGGTTTTAGCAGACTTTGCCCCCTGTTTAGCGCCAAGCCTGGACTAACCCCCTTAGCGACACACGATGTGGAGACAGGGACACAGACGCCCATACGGCGGACAGCATATCGGGTAACAGAGGCTGTCCAAAAGGACATTAGGAGGGAAGTGGAGGAGATGCTAGATTTAGGATTAATCCAGAGATCCCACAGCCCCTGGGCCTCACCCATAGTCCTTGTGCCCAAGCCAGATGGCTCTACTCGTTTCTGTGTGGACTATCATGGACTGAATGCAGTCACGAAGTCAGATGCCCACCCGATGCCCCAGACGAATGAACTCCTGGACAAGTTGGGAGGGGCAACCTACCTTACAGTTGACCTGACCAAGGAGTATTGGCAGGTAGAGTTGATGGACAGTGCTGGGGAGAGGTCGGCTTTCATCACTCTGATAGGCTTATTTGAATTTAAAGTACTGCCTTTCGGAATGAAGAGCGCCCTGGCCACTTTCCAAAGGTTGGTGAACCAGGTGTTAAATGGTGCTGAGGAGTACGTTGTGGCATACCTGGATGACATTGCCATCTTTAGTGCCAGCTGGGAGGAACACCTGTCCCACCTTGGGAAAGTGCTGGGCTCACTGTCAAAGCTGAGAAGTGCCAGGTGGCCATGGGAGAAGTGGCATACCTCGGGCATGTGGTAGGCCGGGGACAGCTCCGTCCTAACCAAATAAAAATAGAGGTGATCCAGGCATGGCTCAGACCAGAAATGCAGAAGCAGGTCAGGTGTTTTTTTTAGGGACAGCAGGGTACTGTAGGAAATTTGTACCCAATTACAGTGCCCTGGCTGCTCCCGTATCTGATCTGGTAAAGAAAAGGATGCCAAAGAAATTTACCTGGGGACCAACCTGTGAAATAGCCTTTACCAGACTGAAGGAGGCACTGTGCAGTGCTCCAATATTGACTAGTCCTGACTATAGGAAACCCTTTATAGTTCAGACTGACACCTCAGATGTGGGTATTGGGGCAGTACTGAGTCAGACATCCAACGATGGGAAAGATCACCCGGTAGTGTACCTGAGTAAAAAGTTACTTCCCAGGGAGTGGGCATACTCTGCTGTGGCAAAAGAGTGTCTTGCCATAGTGTGGGCCCTAAAGAAGCTAGAGCCATACTTGTATGGGCAGCATTTTGTGGTACAAACTGACCACAACCCCCTGGTTTGGCTGACGCAAATAGGAAAGACTAATGATAGATTAAGATGGAGTCTTGCTTTGCAAGGGTATGACATGACAATCTTACATAGGGCTGGAGCAACCAATCAGAACTCAGATGGCTTATCTCATGTCTACGAGGAGTGAACTGGTTTGGGAGGCTCATCCCATGCAGGGGAAAGAGCCCCCAAATTCAGTCTAGGTGGGGAGGATTGTGACACTTGGCCAGCTGGTTATGATTGCTGTATGATTTTTTTTAATATAAAAATGTTATTGAGTGTCTCTCATGAGGCATCCTGTGCTCCTGGGATGACCCCTCCCCCCCAGGTTTCAGTTCAAAGGACAAGATATGTTAAACAGCAGATCTCTGTAATGTGATTAACTTCCAAAAAAAGTCTTATTTTATGGCCTTGTTGTTGGGCTGTGCTTCTTTGAAGCCAGGAACTAAAATATCCATTTTATGATGTATTCAGAGGAAAGTTCATTTAATTTCAACTGGTGCTAAAATAAGATATATGACAGCTAAGTGAGATAAACTGCAGAGTTGTAAAATTCCTATGATGTCTTGGGAAGCAGGAAAACCACACTAGGTCAAAGGAAAGACTCAATATAAAAGTCATATTGAGAAATTAGTTTTTGCTGATGTCACCTTATTTAACTTACCTCCTGAGTGATGAGACATCCTGGTTGTATAATTTTTTAATATTTTAAAAGGAGGAGCTAGGTAGTGTCATAGAAGGGGTGGAGACACAGGGTTTAAACTGTATTCTGTATTTCCACTTGCTGACACATTCCTGTTGGACTTTGAAACAACATCTGCTTTAAGCACTGTAAGAAGGTATACATTAGATAGAGAAAGTCTAACTGTATGTTGGTAGGAATTTGTCCTTTTACTTGTTTTCTTTTACAGGGAAACTGTTGTTTGCAGGGCTCCTGCCCCTGCAAACATCCTCTAGTTAAGCTTTTTGAAAAAGCTCCTTTTTATAGCAGCGCAAAGTAATGCATTTTAATTTCTAAAAGTCCGCTACCCAGAAGTGTAGCAGACGATGAAGTGGCGCCATTAAGTGTACTGGTGTGGCACTGCACAATGCGCTTCTATACAAGTGCATGGAAGCACATGGTGTGGTGCCGGACCATTACCACTTAATGGCACCGCTCCAACGTCCGCTACACTTCCGAGTAGCGGACTCTTAGAAATTAAAATGCATTACTTTGCGCCAAATGAAACAATGAGCTTTTTTCAAATAAAGCTTAACTGGAGGGTAACGTTTGCAGGGGCGGGAGCCCCTGCAAAAGATAAGTTTCCCTTTAAGTGATTGTATGCGTTGTGATATATGGTTCTGTGTTTACATTTTACCTGTTTTTATCTATTTTCTAAGTAAACCTCTTATTTTAAAGAGACTGCCTGTGTCTTCAAAATTCTTTTGCCTGTGAGGTACAGATGGTTAAAGTTGACACTGTTCATAAGCATAATGGTATGCCAAACTGGGAAAAGGTAAGAATTTATCTAAGGTCTTTCATAGAGTTTTTAAGGGTTCATTTTGTATACCTGGTTAGTGAAACTGGGGTTGGAGCAGAGGCTGGGGAGGTGGGAGTGAATGGGGTAAGTCTTTACTGAGTGTTGGACCCGGGTTGGGATTTATGTCTCCTGCTGAGAGGAGTAAGAGATAATGATGAAATGCAGCTTGGTACTCTTGAACCAAGGTTTGTTAGATGGTTTAGGGGAATGAGGTGAATAACTGAAGGTGGAGAGCTGAAATTTGAGGATGCACAGCATAAATTTAGGAGTAAGGTAAAGACATGAGTGGGGCGGAAGGCCGTGTAGAGAAGCGGGTCCAGGTATGATGAAAAGGCATTGGAACTGCCACTTGGTTGAAGCAGGGGGTTAGCAGGGTAGTGGGGTTTGCAAGGGAAGTGTGGTGGGAGTGGAAGTATTTTGCAATTGAAGGGATGGAAGAGAGACCAGGGTGAAAAGTATGAGGAAGAGGTGCAGGGGAGAGATACAGAAAGAGATCATGTTTCTTGGTTTAGTGAAGGTCTTAAAAGGGGGGCGAAGAAAGCTGGGGGCAGGGTGGGTCAGCGCCAACCTCCAAAGGGAGGTATGTAATCTGTACTAAGTAAGCAGACTACAATGGGACAGTGAGGTTTATGCTGCCCCTAGTGGCCCAATGCTAGAACGAGCAAATGGGAAAATCAGTACTAAAAAAAAAAAAGTCACTTGAAGCATACCATATGGGGTGACGTCATGCAACTGTAAGCTGCGCCTAACGCGAGGCTCCCCACGGGTTAATTTAAATACCCCTTTAAATACAGCTAATCTTGACAAACTACCGAACCTAGACTCAATTAGGGGTAGATGATGCCAAGGAAGAGAGGTACGTACAAAACTAAATCTCCGAATCGGACAGATTGCGTCAGATCACAACCTGAAGACTCAGACAGCGGAGATTCGCGGGCCTCATCAACCTCCCGCCACAGCACATCGCAGGCCGACCACGTCCCCAATACGATTCTACAACGATAAATGGCCCAAATGCTCTCAGAAATACATGATTTCCGGAAAGAGATGAGATCCATGGTGACAGGTTTGAGAACGGATTTGAACAAACTAGAAAAAAGGCAAGAGGGTGCAAAGGAGCAACTAACAACAACAGACCGGAGAGTGGATGATGCAGAGAGAGCCATTACTCAATTACATACACAACTCAGAGCCTACAAATGAAGATGCAGAATGCAGAAGTCGCCGAAATAACATGGTTATCGGGACTTCCTGAGGGCACTGAAACTGCTGATTTTATCCTTTTTATGCAAAGCCTGCTGAAGGAACTTCTCCCTTACCTGAGGTATAACCCTGGAGACTAAGCGAGTCCACCGTTCTTTGGGCCCAAAACCGCCTGCTAGTGCTCGCCCATGAACAGTCCTCATCAGACTTCTCCGGCACCAAGAGAAAGAAACCGTCCTGCACACTGCATGGAAACAAGGCAAAGTGCTCTACAAAAATAACCGGCTCTTTTTTGAAAACAATTCTGCACCAGAAGTAATGGCACGTTGGAAGCTGTTTTTTCCAATCATGAAGGCTCTTAAAGGGGCAGGAATCAGTTTCCGAACTTTATATCCGGCAAAACTACTGGTACACTTTGAAGATGGCCCCACTGTGTTTGAATCAGCCCTCGATGCAACAAAGGAGCTCCAAACCAGGAAATTAGAGGTCCCAAAGCAACGCACCAGCGTAGGAGCCCCAATCGCTGCAAAACTAGCACAAAAAGTTTGGTCTGTTGAGCAGCGAGCTGCCAGGAGAAAACAGGGAGTTGAAGCTATCCAGAATGTCGTGAAAGCATTAAAAGCTAGAGCCCAAGACCAACCGGTATCTGAACTGAGTCCCAGCAGAGAAACAACATGAAATGCTAACCGAAAGTATTTGCCGGAAGGCTGGCTTAGTGTTGTACTGGGAAGGCCTCAAGGACTTATTAAAATGATCCCTTGTTAAAAACGTTACAGTTTCTGATCCGTTATACTGTTTGGGAGGAGAATAGGGTAGATAGGGGTATTTTCTAGCTAGAGATTTGGGGGGGATCAGGAAAGGAGCTTGGGAGAGCGACTGGGCTGGATATAGAGAATCTTCCACGCGGTAAGTCCACTGGCTCTGGGTGCGAAAATACCACTGTGCTCCCCCGACTCGGCTGTTATCCTTTGTTGGTGGTTAATTCTGCTCTCTCACTGGGCTGAATGGATTGACACAAAGGCACTTGGGGATGGGGGGAGAGGCGGATTGAACAGCCGTGATTATCTGTACAGCGGCTGGATCCCGGTTTTAGGAGTCCAGAACAGTTAAGTTCTCGGTCGATCACACTTATGGCTGAACACTGACAGTCGGGGAGGAGGAGGGTGGTCTGCCCGCTTTCATGGGAGCTGGGGCGTGGGGGGAGCTGGAGGTGCGTTTCAGAAGGGGTGGGTGGGGGAGTGAAAGATGGTGAGGTAGATCTCCTGCTTGGCTGGGGAGGTGGATCTAGGGAACTGTGTGCCATTGCTATTGATGCTTGCCTCAGGTTGTGACTTGATGGACTGAAGGTTCGGGGATGGGCAAGGCTCGTGCTCAGGCGGTGCGCGGGTCTGGGGATCGGGGAGCTCCGAACCCATTTCGGAGTACATGGGGGTCTGCTGCCCGTGTCGTGGCCGGGCGGCTCTCACGGGATTCTGTGTGTTTGAACCGCCTGGCATCGCTCCTGAGCTTGTCGGATGTGGGGCTGATGGCCTGGTCGCAGTGTCTGCTCTGTGGCCTGAGGGGGGGGAGGTGGATGCTTTCGTGTGGGGCGACGTCTTTGGCAACTGTGTGGCTGGCAGCCCAGGGAGGGAATGCGTGTATGGGGGACAGGAGTTAGAAGGGAGCTGAGAATTCATACAACCTCACCTGAGCTGTGTGGGGATACTAGCTCTTTACGTAAAACAGGATTTGTCATGGAAGTGACGCCATAGCTGATGTCTCCTCCCTCTGTCGGCCCACTCGAATGAGCCACTAAATTGGCCGCTCTGGGAGGGACTGACAGAGGGAGCGCGACTCATGGTAATCCTTGCTCCTCCTGAAATACTATGAACTTGCAACGAATAACTAAATAATGTCCATAGGGCATCAGCCCTAGTGAATTCTGTCACTTTTGTTTCTGATTTACACAGGTCAGCACAAGATTTCTTCAAACTCCTAGGTTGCATGTTCTTAACCACAACTATTATGCCCTTAGTCAGATTAAAAATGAGGGAAACTCAGAATTGCTCCCATGAGCTGGTGGAAAGAGTCTGCTCTTCTCGGAGAGGGGATTTCCTTCTGTCTTCAGGAGAGCAGTGTGATCCTCACTAAAGATGTCTGTTAACTGGGATAGGGAGGTTATCTGGAGGGAAACTTCATAACTAGAGTGTGATCCCCTCAGGAGAGAATGGAACGCATCAGCCTATTAGAAGTGAGGGCAGTATGCTTGTCCCTTAAAGTGTTTTTCAGTAAAGTTCAAAACAGTGTTACAAATCAGAACAGACAATGCAACTGTGATGTTCTACATAAGCAAAGACAGGGGTTTCACATCTTCAAAATTTATGCCAAGGAGTTTGAAACTCTAACTTGGCATTTAAGTACTAGTGTCAGATCTCTGCAGTACACTTAGCAGGGAAGTTGAATTTGTAAGCAGATTTTCTGAGCAGACTAGGTAATTCGACACACAAATGGTCCCTAGCCTAGGATGTGGTGGAATATATTTTCCTTAATTCTGCTTGCATCCTGGGAGAACAAGAAAATGAATTTTGCTGCAGTCTCCAGTGGTGGGCACCGTACAGAGGAGGCCATGGGTGTGTTGGAGAGGGAAATTTTTTGTACACATTTTTCCCATTCCCACTACTTATCTGGACTAGATCTAGTCTTGGGTGCTGTTGGGGGGGTTCGCCCTCCTTACTGACTGGTACTGTTAAAGGACGTGTGACCATGTCGTTTGCCGGGTCCAGTCAGGAAGAAAGGAGGGGGAATTCTCGGTACAGTGTTCATTTCCCGCTTTTATGGAGACTACAGAGGGAGTGCTATTTTTTTGTTATTCTAATGATAGAGATCTCGGGGGACTTTGAAAAATTGGACCGGACTTGAAGTGGCGGACGGGCAGTAGAGTGTCTGTCCATATACTTGAATGGACTAACCTATGGGATTACAGATCCAAGACTTCTGGAATCTGGGTACAAGGAACTGCTGGACCTTTACTAGACAAAGAAGCTATGCAGCTGCCACTTGAACAACAGCTAGCTGCTCTGTACTGCCATACGGCTCAGAAAGCCCATGGTGCAGCCTTGGTTACATTTCTGACTTTCTGCGCTAATGTTGTAAAAGAAATCATCAAGAGCATGGCTTGTCATGTATATTTGTAATAATAGTGCATATTAAGTCATGATTTTGATAGAAATGTGCCGCAAATCGGGATTTAGCAAACTGTTTAGCACTCTGTAGAGAGCAGTGTAGCTCTCTCTCCATTGATATAATTATGTCTCGCGTCTGCTGACCATTTTGTAGAGCAGACCGGGTAGAAGCTATAAAATGGCATTTATGCTTACTACATAAATGCAGTTCTAGCATAAGTGTAAGCCATAGCTTTTCCTTTACCTCCCTATGAAGCCTTTTTTTTTTTTTTTTTTAAGTAGTGTGAAGGCAAAATAAGGGGTTGTCCTTTAACCAGTTTCCTATGTGGCACTAGGCCAAAGGGTTGTTAAAATCCCACTCGAATGAGCCACTAATTTGGCCGTTCTGGGAGGGACAGACAGAGGGAGCGCGACTCATGGTAACCCCGACTCCTCCTGAAATACTATAAACTTGAAACGAACAATAACTAAATGCAGGCACCTGAATGTAATCATTAATCCAGGAGAAAGTTGGTCAATTGGAAGGGGAAGGGCTGGACCGTAGTCTTAGCAGGTTACATGAAGGTAATAGGTAAATGTTTTTTTAGCAAATTGATCTGGACCCTTTTCGATGTTTCTTTGATTTGAGTTATTGTCAGGAATTGATGTTGCCCAACATGAACAATAGAAGGGGCAATTTAAATAATTAAGAGAAATAAATTTACACTCTCACTCCAAACAGAATTAAGATGATCGGATCGAGAGAAACCTGTTGAATGGAGTAGCCTGGTCGTCATGGAGTCATGATTCACTACCAGGACATAATGAGGCGGAGAAGACACTGGAGGGTCTTATGTTTCCATGCCTGAACCGGGGAATATAGCCTTAATTAGAGAGGTTTAACCTCCTAGAGGATACCTCCAGACCTAGGAGCTGTCACAGGAGGATACCCACTACATATAAAGCCGTTAGTAACTCGGGAAGCCTCACTCTAGCTTCCGACCTGCATTGTTAGGAGAAGTGGACCTGGCGGCCGTTCCCAGGGTTTTTTTTTTTTTTTTTGTGTTCAGCAAATCTGTTGGGAACTAAGTTAGGCCTAATTTCCTTGCACTCTTGCTGATTACCATGTGATCATTCTTTGTGTGTACATGGGTCAGTGCAGAAGAATAAGCGGACCTGATGGAGGAAATAGGATTTTAGTATTTTAACTTAGCATGAGTGTACTTAATTGACCCCCATCAGTAAGAAGATGGGCGGGATAGGGACTGGGGGGGGAGGGAAGGGAGGTATCAAAATAGATTAATAAATGATTCCCAACATTTACTGGGTTCTAGCGGGGGACTCGGGGCGAACTGGAAGTCACAGCACCTGCCGTCCTGGACTGCGATCCCAGAGCCATCAGAGGCTTACTTTAGATTCTATCTGTCCCATACTCAACCCCTGATGTTAGGTAAGCTGACTGGGAAGGGATCAGGCATCCGAGCTGGACGGGGTAACAACTCCGGAAGGTGTTGGGCTCTGGTTCCGGAGCGAAGCCTCAGCCCCCAATACTATGTAAGGGGAGGCTGAAAATGATGGACCCACCCCAACATCGGAGTGGACTCCCCTGCATAGCTTTAATAGGACCTCTGGGTTGATGCCTGAGCAGTAGAAGACTACTAAAACCCCCTTACAGCCCGCGGAGGTCAATAGCTTTCATTAATTAACTGCTGCCTCTCAGATATATTTGTCCTCGGAGGAGCGTATAGCTCGCGACTAGAGTCACCAACCCCAATTACCCTTTGTCCCTTAGGCACTAGATACCTAAGGCCCTCAGATAATAGGGGGCCGAACAGGTAGGACCTTTGGCTCCTACTAGTGATCAGGGCATTGCCTAGATCTGTGGAAGTGCTAACTGTTCTGTGTTTGACTCAATGGCCACGTTGGCTAATAGTCCTAGTTTTGACTTAATGTTGTATGTTCATAATAAAGGTTGTAGTGTCTTTATTATTATGTCTGTTAACGGGTCATCGAACTTAACCTGGTCTGCGATTGCAAAATATATGGGTTTTAGGACATCCCGAGGGGGGGCCAAAACACCAACATCTCAGACACTAGTCATGATGCACTCACCAAAGTTAAAATTGCTCTCTTTAAACATAAATGGGTTGGCTACTCCGATAAAAGGTCAAAGCATGGCATACCTCCGGAGAGCTAAGGCAGATATAACCTTTCTACAGAAACACATATGAATCAGTGGAGCATTCCAAACTCAGCTAAATTAAGCCATAGACAGGTTTTTTTATGCCTCATATAGGGGAGGTAGAAGAAGAGGGGTGGCCATATTAGTTCCGTCTCATACTCCATATCGGCCGGAACAGACTTGGTCAGACTCAGAGGGTCGACTAGTCCTTACCAGAGGGAAGCTCAATAATGAGGAGATTACACTAGCCAATATATACCTCCCTCCAGGTATTACTGTTCCTCAGTTGCGACCCTTGCTGGATAAGATGGTGAATTTTACTAGGGTACCCTTTTGATGTCAGGATTTTAACCTTATGGTTGACCCAGGCGTCGACTCCACAAGAGGAGACCACAAGCTGTAGGCAACTCAGAAATTCTTTAAAAAGTTTATCTCGGAAATGGGGTGCTGTGATATATGGCGGAACTTACATCCACACGTGAGAAATTATTCATACTATTCTTCGGTGCACTACACATACTCCCGAATAGATTATGCTTTCACCCAAGTGGAAAAACTGTATACTGTATGTAATGCGCAGCTCGGGGATATATCCATTTCAGACCACGCACCCATGATCACATATTGGGACCTTGGTTTTCAACCTAAAACAACACAATGGAGACTAAATCCATTTTATTTACGGTCTAAGGAATTCAAAGAATTAATTTCAGACAAGATCTCTGAGATCATGGTTGACAACCGGTCTCAAACACTACTCCTTACGGTCTACTGGGACACAATAAAAGCAGTTTAAGGGACATATAATTAGATATGCATCACAGAGAGAAAAGACAGCGTGAGGTACAGAGCTAAGCTGAGGTAACCCTTCATTTCCTACAACAAGCACACAAGCAGGGGAGGCGATACCTTCTCCCCAGATACAACAAACCAAACAAGAATTGGATAAACTCCGCTACAACAAACCGAAATAGCCTAGCATTCTTGAAACAAAGATACTATGAGGTAGGCCCTTGAGCTACACGTCTGTACATACCAAATCCGCGAGACAACGGAAGGCAATGCATGATAGTGACCATTAGGCACCCAATTGAGGGACAACCCCTATCTAAGACACATGAGATTGCAGAGGCATTTAAGGCATACTACAGTAATTTGTATAACCCGGAATCTGTCCCCTTCCCGGATTGCCTGTCTGCATACATGGAGACACTTTCCCTGCCTTCCCTAGCGGAAGAGCACAGAGACTCACTTATGCAACCTATAACAGGCCCTGAGATAGCATGGACCATAACCAATTCCACGTCTCAGAAAGCCCCGGGTCCCGATGGATATGAAGCAGAATTTTACAAGGCTGAGGGATCTCAGATTCAGCCCACACTCCTCCGTGTCTTTAATTCTATATTACAGGGCGACTCACCCCCCAAATCCTGGTCTTATGCAACTATATCGGTGATCCCCAAACCAGGGAAAAACCCCCAGGAATGCGCATCATACAGACCAATTTCAGTACTAAACCAAGATTATAAATTGTTTGAGTATTTTGGCCCATCGTATGGATCCGAGTCCTTCCACTTCTATTATACAAAGGACCAAGCGGGTTTCGTGAGGATGCGTACCACGGATAACATCAAGCTCTCTCTATCTAAGTGGACGCGAATGAACATTCTGGATTCCCAGGGCATTAATCAGTCTCGACACGGAAGGCCTTTGACAGGGTGGCGTGGCCTTTTCTGTACTCCGTCCTGCAAGCTTGGCTTCCTTCTGGCCTCATACAGGTCTTACAAAACATATATTATGTCGTCAGGCCTGCATAAGAGTAAACGGACATCACTCTTCCTTCCCACTTAAAGAGAACCACCAGGGTTGCCCATTATCTCCGTTACTATTTGCAACAATTATAGAACCCTAGCACAACAAATCCGAGATTCACCTGACATACGAGGTCTCCTTTGGGAACACGACATCGAATTGCCTTATATGCAGATGACATACTTTTGTACCTCCAAAATCCAGAACAATCCATACCAGCCGTCCGCCAAATTCTAGACGCATATGGTTTGATGTCAGGCTATAGATTAAACGTAACTAAAACTGAAATACTCTCATTCAATTATACACCCACGCAGGGGATAGTAGATACCCTCCCTGGTAGGTGGAATCTGGCAAAACTAAAATACCTGGGCATATATATTTCCCGTGATTCTATAAACTATTATAAGCATAACTACTCTCCTTTTTTGGCACAATTAAAACCAGGACCTCACGGTCTTGGGCTGTTTGCCACTGAACCTAACTAGGCGGATAGAACTAGTTAGAATGATTACTCTTCGAGAGCATTATACTTATTTCAAAGCGTTCCCCTATTTGTTCCTTAAGGACTTTTAAAGAGATCAACCACCTCATACGACACTTTGTGTGGGCAGGAAGGAAAGCGCGAGTGCGCTTAGGGGTATTATCCCTCGCATGAAAGGATGGTGGCTTGGCTCTTCCGGACCTAAAGTACTACCAACAAGCAGTAACCATGGTACACGTAATGGCAAGACAGAATAAAAATACCCACTTGCATTGGATGGAAATGGAGCAAATACTGATGAATGATACGACATACTTACGAGCAATTTATCGACCAGCGGTGGGAAGGAAGGCCTACCCAGCAACTAATCCTTGGCTGGCAGCTCAGTTCCAAAATTGGCATATGCTAAAACAGTCACACAGATTATCCCCCTACTTACCACTCCTGTGTCCTATACAGGCGCTGCCGGACTTTCCACCAACCTCTGGATTCGGGTTTAATACATGGGACAACCTAGGGCTGAGGTATTTACACAATCATGTCACAGGGTATAATCTGGTCTTTTACAGAAGTAAACAAAGTTTCATCTGCCATGTAGTGACTTCACCGATATCTACAGCTGAGACATTATGTGAAAACTTATGCCCGATCCACCGAAACCCAGAAAACTATGCAGCACCAATTCGATGTCAGATCTCCCTGAACAATACAGGAAGCAAGACCATTGATTTCCTTATATTATCAATCCTTGAACTCTCAGGGTGAGGCCCTCACTGAAAACATTACGTACACAATGGCATGAGGAGGCGGGTTACCAGCTATCTTTTCAGATTGGCGATTGGCGTGCAGTTATCCTCCAGAGTCACTGAGCTCGGGTCAATGGCGAGAATATGCCTGGAAGGTTTTGTTCACGATATTTTAGATCACCTACAGTCACTAAGCATTACTCATTAAATAAATCTGCGGAATGCTGGAGGAGGTGCGGCGGAGGCCAACCTGACTCACATTATGTGGGCATGCCCAGTACTCCAACTTTTTAGAGCAGCTGAAACGAAGCTGCAGGAGCTTTTCAACCCACAGTTTCAGTTGACACTGGAGATGTACTTGTTTCTTATCCTGCCTAAATCCTACAGAGGGACAAACACAAGATACTTGCTTTTACTACTTCTCACAGCTGCTAAAAAGGTAATAACTAGACAATGGTTAACAATGAACGCACCAACAATCCGAGACTGGTGGGAAATTACCCGGCAAATTTATAAAATGGAAAAAATTACATATAATATAAATGAGCGTGGGGAGGTTTTCACCGAAAGATGGACACAGTGGCAGATATATTATATGATGGTAGATCCCACTTTTGTACCCTAACGCAGCTGACCCTGAGGGATCTTGGAGGCTATGATCCTGCCAGAGACATCTCGCCTCTGGGGGGCTTGGTTTTTGGCTTAACCCCATCCCCCTTCTCCCCTCCACCCCCTTCCATGGATTAGGCGGAACCACCAGTATAACTGAGGTGGATGGTTCACCCATTCGTGGAGTGAGCAGTGCGTGAATCCTGTAAGGAAAGTTCGATGAACCGGAGAATGACCAACCTTACATATATGCATACTAAAAACCCTAAGGAGTTTTTTTTTTTTTTTCAACTAGGGCATGACTAGATTGTAACCCTATTGGGAGTAATAAACTGCTTGGAACAAACATTGAATTTTATGTAGAAGCATTATATGAACCCTAAATAATGAATGTACTTTTTGACCAGTTGTAAATGCAATGTGTAAAATCATAAATGTGGACCTGTATGTATATAAGTTAAAATCTGACTAATAAAAAGAATAATTAAAAAAAAAGAAGCATACCATGTGATGGACCCCAGGTGACCTTCGACTTGGAGATCTGTGATTCTTTCACCATTCGTCAGCACCAGATCCAGGATTGCTTTGTCTCTGGTGGGTTTAGTATTGGAGCCCACTCGAGAGGGAGCAGTGTTAGACCTGGTTCTCTCAAATGGAGATGAAGAGAGGATCACAGATGTAGAAGTGGGTAGCCATCTGGGAACTAGCGACCATCGAACAGTATGGTTCACAATAAACACAGCAATAGAGTCAAGCCATACAAAGGCAAAAGTACTGGACTTTAGGAGGGCTGACTTTGCCAAATGGGTGAGTGCCTAAGGAATGCACTAGCAAATGGGCAGGAAGGAGGGTGGAAGAACAATGTGGAATAATAAAACTGCCATCACAGAGGTAACAAGCCTTTGTGTAAGCAAATAAACAAAAGCGAAACAATGTAAGAAACCACTATGGTTCTCAAAGGAAGTGGCAATGAAGGTTCAAGAGAAAAGAAAGCATTCAGGAAGTACAAGGAATCACAGAAGGAGCAGGACAGAGAACTGTATCAGTTAAAGCAAAAGAAGCTGGGAAGGCAGTCAGAACAGCAAAGGCCCAAACCGAGAAAAGATAGCCAACTCAGTTAAGAAGGGGGATAAAACCTTTATAGGTACATCAGGAGCGAACGAAGACCAAGGGAGGGATAGTGAGACTTAATAAAGGGAGGAGGGAGGGCAGAGGGTGACTGTGAAAGGCAGAGATACTAAACAAATATTTTTGCTCAGTATTTACAAAGGAAGAGGGGAGGTACCTAAAACAACAGAAACACTCTGGATACAGAAGTTGATACCAGCCCATTTACAGAAGAAAGGGTTCTGAAAGAACTCTTAAAACTGAAGGTGGACAAAGCAATGGGCCTGATGGGATTCATCCCAGAATTCTAAATGAACTAAGGGTAGAACTAGACACCACTGACTACCCTCTTTAACAAATCATGGGAGGATGGGGTGGTACCCGAGGACTGGAGGAGGGCAGATGTGATTCCCCTTCACAAAAGTGGGAGCAAGGCAGAAGCAGGAAACTACAGACCTGTTAGTTTAACCTCAGTGACAGGAAAATGATAGAATCACTTCTGAAGGAAAGAATTGTTGAGTATCTAGAGGCCAGAGGGCCAGGAACCCAAGGCAGCATGGATTCACAGGAGGAAGTCATGCCAGACAAATCTGATAGATTTGTTTGACTGGGTGACCAAAGAGTAGATCAGGGAGGGGCTGTGGACATGGCCTACCTAGACTTTAGCAAGGCATTTGACACAGTCCCACACAAAAGATTAATATACAAGTTAGCCAGCCTGGGAGTGGGTCCCAAGATGACAGCCTGGATAAAGAATTGGCTGGAGAATAGGACACAGAGAGTAATAGTAAATGGAGTCCACTCTGAAGAAAGGGGGGTTACTAGTGGGGTACCGCAGGGTTCAGTATTAGGACCGGTCCTCTTCAATGTCTTTATAAGCGACATTGCAGAGGGACTGGAAGGAAAAGTATGTCTCTTTGCAGATGACACAAAGATCTGCAACAGAGTTGATGCACAAGGTGGGGTGGAAAGGATGAGAAGGGACTTGGCAAGGTTAGAGGAATGGTCAAATGTATGGCAGCTTAGATTCAGTGGTAAGAAGTGCAAGGCAATGCTCCTGGGAAACAAAAACCCAGGGGAAGAGTACACAATGGGGGATGAGATACTAACAACAACAAAAATGGAAAGGGACCTGGGGGTAGTCATATCAGATGACCTAAAGGTGGGCAAGCAATGTGAGAGGGCAGCAAGGAGGGCTGGGGGGATACTGGGATGCATAGGGAGAGGTATCACCAGTAGAAAACAGGAAGTTATTATCCCTCTGTACAGACAGCTGGTGAGACCCCATCTGGAGTACTACGTGCAGTTCTGGAGACCCAATCTCCACAAAGACATAGACAGGATGGAAGCTGTCAGAGAGGCAACTAAAATGGTGCAGGGTCTGCACCAGAAGACACATGAAGAGATTTAGGAGCTTAATATGTATAGCCTCGGGAAAGGAGGGAGAGGGGGGACATGATAGAAACTTTCAAGTACCTCAAGGGAATCAACAAAGTCCAAGAGGGTAGCATCTTTCAAAAAAAGAGGTGCAAGAACAAGGGCACACTGAAGATAGAGGGGTCGGCTCAGGAGGTAATTTAAGGAAGTATTTCACAGAGAGGGTTGTGGATGCATGGAACGCCTTCCGGAGGAGGTTGTGGAGTCAAAAATAGTGGTGGAATTCAAGCATGCATGGGACAGTCATAAGGCAATTCTAGGGGTGGGGTAGGAAGAAGTAGGATGCTGGTTAACTAGGATCTGCAGCTTATCCATTAGGTAGGGAAATGGGCAGACTGGGTGAGCCAAGCGGTCCTTATCTGCCATCAAATTCTATGTTTCTATGTTTTTGCACCAGTTGTATGAGGCCCTCCCCCTGCATGGAATCTGCCATGTCCCGTGTTCTGGCCGACACTCCAGTTGATATTGACCAGTATGAATCTGGCATGTTAAAATCACCCATTAGCAGAATCTCACCCTTGACTGTCATAGTTTGCATGTCCTCCATTAGTAATCTGTCCACTCTCTCCCCTTGATCTGGAGGCCTGTAGACCACCCCTGTTCGTATGGCTGTTCCATTCCCTGGTTCCAGAGTGACCTACAACTGTTCTGCCTCCTCATGCCTGCTTTGAATTTTGGTTGCTTTTATGTTTTCTTTGACATAAAGGGCAACCCCCTCCCTCCCTTTCCCTCCTGGTCTCTTCTGAACAATATATAACCTGGTATATTAGCCTCCCATTTGTGGTTCTTGGTGGATATGTCTTGGTTATGGCTACTACGTCCAGTTTAGCCTCTGCCATTGTAGCTTGCAGGTTTGGGACCTTGTTTCCCATACTGCGATCTTCTTTGTTTCTAGACCTGAGCGGGTCATTATGCATCCTGGCCAGTGTAGTCTCTGTGCTATGCCTTGACCTAAAATCAGTCTGGAGAGGCTCATAGATAGTGATGTGTGAAGTGGCCATAATTCACTCTGCAAAATATTTTGCAAATTGTGCTCAATTTGCGAAATTCACAGAATGCCAGATCGAATACGAACACTTCATACACAAACTTCCGTGCCTTGGCCCTTGTGTTAACCCCCTCTGCTGGCCACAATGTAAAAACAATCTATCTGTCTATTTACTTACCTATTCTGTCTATATCCCTGGTGTCTAGTGGTCTACCCGGGTCACGGGCCACAATGAAATGATTACATCCCTGGTGTCTAGGAATGCCACCAATCGCCAGCCCCAACAATTATAAAATAATGATCTTAAATCCCTGGTGTCTAGTGGAGCCCCATCCCCTACCCAGTCGGTACTGCCTCTCCCCGCACCCTGGCGATTGCCAGCCCCAAAAATATAAGTAAAAAAATCTTAAATCCCTGGTGTCTGGTGGACCCCCTGCCGCCCCATCAGGTAGTGACTCACTACCCCGCTCCCCCCCATCCCAACCCCAAGCGGACCGCTGGCACAGCCCTCCACTCACCTCCATGGCCGGCAGCATGCGCTCATTCATAGAGAGAGAGAGAGAGAGAGCTGCCGGCCGAGGATGTGTGTGGAGGGCTGTGCCAGTGGCCCTCTCTGGGTTGGGATGGGGGGAGTGGGTGGGGGGCACTAGACATCAGGGATTTAAGATGAATTATTTATATAGGGTCTGGTGATGGGGGCACTAGACACCAGGGATTTATTTGATTTACAATTTTTATTTATTTTTTTATTTTTTTTATTTATTGTAACACTCAGAAAGACCTTTGAGTCAGAGACTCATTTACAAAGGTTCCACGTCATACATAAACAGATCATACAGAAAAAGGTACAGGGACAGTACTTAAAATACAGATTACAGGAACATTACAAAATAAAACAGTCAAAGAGGTTACAGTCGTGGCCAAAAATATTGGCGCCCTTGCAGTTTTTTCTAATAATGCACCATTCCTTCCAGAAAATTGTTGAAATTAAAAAATATTTTGGTATCCACATATGTATTTCTTTGGTTTGCAGTGGAATAAAACACAAAAAGCAGAAAAATTTACTAAGTCTTAGCTTATTCCCCACAGAAATCCTTAAATGGCCCGTACAAAGTTATTGGCACCTTTTAGAAGTAGTTAGAAATAATTAGATTTCAGGCAGGTGATTCTCCTTCACTTTGGAATTGAACTCACCTGCGGTGAGTTGCAGGTGCCTGCACTATAAAAATCACTCATTCAACCAGTTTGAATAGAGAAAAGGACTCATTCTCCTGTTTTGTGTCACTGTGTGTACCGCAATGAGCATGGAGAAAAGAAAGACAGCCAGAGAATTGTCTGAGGAGGTCAGACGGAAGACTGTAGCCAAGCATGGACAATCTCAAGGCTACAAATCAATCTCCAGAGACTTTGATGTTCCTGTTTCCACCGTACGTAATGTTATCTGGATGTTTAAGGCCCATGGCACTGTAGCCAACCTCCCTGGACGTGGTCGCAAGAGAAAACTTGATCGAAGATTGCAGCGCAGGATTGTTCGAATGGTAGAGAAAGCACCTCGATCAACTGCCAAACAGATTCAGGCTGACCTTCAGACACAAGGTACGACAGTTTCAACTCGCACCATCCGTCGCCAACTCAATGAAAGGGGATTATATGGTAGGAGGCCCAGGAGGACCCCACTGCTGAGAGAGAGACATAAGAAAGCCCGACTGGGGTTTGCCAAAACACACCTGAACAAGCCAAAATCCTTCTGGGAGAATGTCCTGTGGACAGATGAGACCAAATTAGAGCTTTTTGGTAAAGCACATCATCTCTATGTTTACAGAAAACAAAATGAAGCCTTCGAAGAAAAGAACACCTTCCCTACAGTCAGACTTGAAGGAGGTTCAGTGATGTTTTGGGGTTGCTGTGCTGCCTCTGGCACTGGGTGCCTTGAACGTGTGCATGGCATCATGAAATCTGGAGATTACCAGGCCATTTTGGAGCACAGTGTTGAACCCAGTGTCAGAAAGCTGGGTCTCCGTCGAAGGTCATGGGTCTTCCAGCAGGACAATGACCCCAAACACACTTCAAAAAGCACCCAGGAATGGTTCAAGACAAGACGCTGGACTCTTCTGAAGTGGCCAGCAATGAGTCCAGATCTAAATCCCATTGAAAACCTGTGGAGAGATCTGAAAACATCAGTTGGGAGAAGGCACCCTTCAAATCTGGGAGAACTGGAGCAGTTTGCACAAGAAGAGTGGGCCAAACTGCCAGTAGAGAGGTGCAGGAAGCTCATCCATGGCTATAGGAAGCGGTTGATTGCAGTTATTTTAACCAAAGGCTGTGCTACCAAATATTAAGTCTAGAGTGCCAATAATTTTGTCAATGCCATTTCTTTTCTTTTTCTGATTTAAAATGATATATTAAATTCTGAATCAAAAACAAAGGTTCTGTAATATTAACAGAGAAATAAAGAATTGTGGAGCCAAATACTGTACTGTTGTTGTTAATTTCAACTTATGTTTAGAGGAAATTGTGAGTTATTAGAAAAAGTGCAAGGGCACCAATATTTTTGGCCACGACTGTACATAGTTGTTCAGCTGTTTGCTAACAGTAGTTTCGCTTTTTGTTTCTTTGGCACAGCCAAAATGTTACAGAGGGTTCTGTAGAGGCTGATTGTCATATAGTTTCATAGGTGCAAAGTGGTACGGGGAATACGGCAGTTGCTGGTGGGAAAGAGGCATAGGTCAACCTGGTGTCAAGGGCAGTCACATTGGTTTGATGCTTGAAGGTATTTCCTTAGCTTGGATTTATAAGGGCCAAGCCTTAGTTAATTTGTTATATGACTTGGGAGGGCGTTAGTCCAGGAAGGGGCTCTGTAATTGAAAGTACACTGGAAGTGGGAAGTCCGGCAGTGGGGTACCCATAGTAGCCGCTTATTTGAGCTACGGGTTGTTTTGCCTGGAGGTGTTGGGCAGTTAATTTGGTCAAAGGTAGGTGGGGTGAGGCCTAGTAATGCCTTTTTGGTCATAAGGCAGGTGTGATACCTAATTCGGTTATCGAGGTTTAGCCAGTTTGAGCTGCTGTATAGGGTGCAGGTGTGTGTAAGGCGATCACATCCAAGGATGAGACGACAGGCTTTGTTAAGCACGAGTCGGAGTCTGTTTAGGGTTGTGGATGGTGCAGCACTGTAGACTAGGATACCGTAGTCTAGTAGGGAGAGGACTGAGATGTTAATGGTAAGTTTTAAGGCTTCAGGGGTGAGACAGTGTTTGAAACTGTATAGTACACCCAGTCTGGAGCTAAGGGCTGTTTGGAAGTGTAGGATATGTTGATTAAAGCCGAGGTTGGGGTCTAATGTGATCCCTAGGTATTTAAAATTGCTTACTCGTTCTAGTGGGGTCTGATTGGCAGTGAGAAATTGAGGGCAGAGGTTCTTGAGTGGGTTCTGAGGGTGGGCGAATATCATGACTTTTGTCTTATTGTAGTTAATAATAAGACGCTGGGTGGTGAGCCAGTCTTCGATTTCACGGAAAGAGTGTTGGAGAGTTTGGAGGAGTTTGAGGGGTGTCGGGTCAGAGGCGAACAGGACCGCATCATCCGCGTATAGGAGCATATTTCCGGGGCATGATGATGGGAGGGAGTTGAGGTATAGGCTGAAGAGGAGGGGGCCAAGTATGGAGCCCTGAGGGACACCAGAATGGATAGGGAGGTGGGAGGGGGACAGGACAGGGCCTACCTTGACTAACTGCGTTCTATCGGAGAGGTAGCTGGTGAACCAGTTTAGGGAGTCATTGGAGAGCCCCGTGTAAGCTAGGGTGCTCAGTAGGAGGGCATGGTTTACGGTATCGAAAGCCTTAGATAGGTCCATGAAGATGGCACCAGTGAGCTGGTCATGGTCCAGAGCTGAGTGGACATGGGAGGTAAAATCAAGGAGGGAGGTGGTGGTACTATGGCCCTAACGGAACCCGTGTTGCTGTCCGGATAGAAGGTTGTATTTATTTAGGTGGTCAGTGTGTTGGTTGGCGACTATGCGTTCTAGGGCATTAGACGGGGGGAGGGTAGGATAGAGATGGGGTGGTAGTTGTTTGTGGATGTGCGGTCACCACTTTTATGGATGGGTGTGATGTAGGCCGATTTCCCGAGGGTGGGGAATTTCCCTTGACAGAGGGAGCGGTTGAGAATGTGGGTGAGTGGGGCTAGGACTTCCTGGAGGGTGAGGCGGAGAAGTCTGAGGTCCAGGGAGTCATGACTATAGTGATTTCGGCCAGTAGCTTTGGTGAGGTAGGGTTTGGCTGTCTCGGGGGTTAGGACTCGTAGGTAGAAAGATGGAGCAAGGGAAGGATGTGGGGTGATACAGGCAGGCGGAGGATCGAAGAAATTAGGGGCAGCACATGGGAGAGATCAGTGAAGGTGGTGTTTAGGGCCGAGGCTATACTAAAAGGGTCTGAGGAGAGGTTACCATTTATTAGAATTTGGTCAGGTGGCAGATTTGGGGCTTTGCCACAGAGTTCCTTTATGTTTTCCCAGAACTTGCGTCCAGTGCCCCAGGTGGAGGTTAAGGTGGCTTTGTAATAGTTCGCTTTGGCGGTGTGGATGGCCTAGGTGCACTTGTTTCGGGACTCCCGATATCGTTGCCTGTCCAGAGGCTTTTGGGTCTCATTAGCAAGGTGCCATAATGTGTCACGGTGATGTAGTATGCCTTGGAGGTGGTCCGAGAACCAAGGGGCTTGATTCCCTTTGGTCATTGTTTTGGTGAGGGGGGCGAACTTGTCACAAGCAGCGTTAAAGGTGCTGATAAATAGTTTGACGGCTTGGTCCGGGTCAAGGGTGTTTGTTAGGGGTGCCTAGTCCCATTCTCTGAGGTTGGCCTTGAGTAGGGCTAGTTTACCAGGCCCTAGTTTGTGTTGCGCAGTAATTTTGGGAGAGGTTTTGAGGGGGTACCAGACCAGTTGCAGAGTACTGGTGAGTGGTCACTTAGGGTGTCTGGGAGGACTAGGGTGCTGGTTATTTTGTGGGGGCTGTTTGTGAAGACTAGGTCTAGTAGGGAGGATGACCCCGTACGGGCGTGTAGCTGGGTGGGGGTTCTGATGACCTGTGTGAGATTGAGGGCTGCTGCCTCGTTGATGTAAGGGGTGGCTGTTTTGGCCAGCCAGTTTATGTTGAAATCCCCCAGTAGTATTTTTTCGTGCTTTGGGGGTAGGGTCGCGAGGTAGGACATGATGGATTGGAAGGCTAGCTTCTGGTCTCTGGGAGGGACATAAGCCACGGTGAGGAGGAGAGGGGATTTATACTTACCTAGTGTTAATTTTAGGGTGAGGGCCTGAGCCCTGTACGTTAGTATGGGCAGAGGGAGTAGGTGGCCAGAGAGTGAGTCTTTGAGGTAGACAGCACAGCCACTCCCTCACTTTCCCAGTCTGTCGGAGCGGTAGAGGTGGTATCCAGTGAAGTTTACTGCCGAGTCGAGGGACAAAGGGGGAGAGCCAGGTTTCACTCAGAGCAATGATGTCGGGGTGATTCTGGAGTACCCAAAACTGAAAGAAGTCCCATTTTTTTTGAATGCTGCAAATGTTTAGTGTGGCAACGTGCAGGCCACTGCCTGGAGATGGGTGGGATGGTGGGTGATTTAGTGGGCCAGGGTTAGGGTGGACATTGCCAGTCAGAAGAAGGAGAAGGATGAGTGACCTGAGGCGGTTGCTGTTAGCTCGAGTAATAGGTCCTTGGCATTTATGCTGTGAGTGAAAGATAGTGGGTATTGGTAGTTTCAGGGTATGGGGGGCAGATAGGAGGAGTAAGTTGTGAAAATGGGGGATTTGCTGTGTTGTGGATGTGGAACGAGGTTGGCCAGAGAGGGGACTCCAGTGTGTTTCTTGCCTTGGTAGGTGGTATCCCGGGGTGGGGGTAGAGGTATCTATGTATGTGTTGTAGATGGGGGGAGGTGTTATTGATATGTTTTCGTTATGGGTTTGTAAAAGCGCGGGGGCGCAGGGCTGGGGATGCCAGGCTGCGTGCTGATAGAGGGTTTCATTATTGCCCCTCAATATTTCGTTATGAGTGGTAGGCGAGCGGTCCTGAGGAAATTGCAGAAGGAGAGTGATGAGGGTAAGTGGGAACATGGTAGCGTGAAGAGTTAGGAAGTAAGTGAAACAGTACTGGAGAATAAAAAGAAAAAAAAAAAGTAAGGGGGCCTCTAGTGGTGGGAAAAGATAAGCTGCTGATGGGAAAGTGGATTGATAGGTTATTTCGTGATCATGTGATCAGAAATCAACCTATATATTGGAATGCCAACCAAGGGTGGAGGTGGGGAGCCGAACGCATAGCGTTCGGCGGCGCAAAGCCAGTGCATCGCTCCAGCAACGGTCGCGATCAAGCGAGCAGTTCCTTTAATACCTCGAGTAGTTATCTGTTACAGGGCTCTGGTGTCCGAAAATTGGGGGAGAGCTTTGCCATGCAGCCCTCACGACCGCCGGTCAGCTTGGGTAGTTATCTGTTACAGGGCTCCGGTGTCCGAAAATCGGGGGAGAGTTTTGCCGTGCAGCCCTCACGACCGCCGGTCAGCTTGGGTGGTTATCTGTTACAGGGCTCCAGTGTCCGAAAATTGGGGAGAGCGCGTGCAGCCCTCATGACCGCCGTCAGCTTGGGTAGTTATCTGTTACAGGGCAGAGCAAATTGGGCTGCCGAGCCCTCACGACCGCCGGTCAGCTTGGGTGGTTATCTGTTACAGAGCTCCAGTGTCCAAAAATCGAGGGAGAGCTTTGCCGTGCAGCCCTCACAACCGCCGGTCAGCTTGGGTAGTTATCTGTTACAGGGCTCCGGTGTCCGAAAATCGGGGGAGAGCTTTGCCGTGCAGCCCTCACGACCGCCGGTCACTTTGCTTTTGGGGTTTTAAAAGTGCAGTTTGCACTTAAAACCCTCCAAAGCAAGGTAAAGTTACAAATGGCGAATTTTCCCATGACGGCCTCAACTTCACAAACCGACCTGCGGAGGCGATTTTGGTGACTTCACCAAGAATTCGCAAGCAAAGTAAAACTTTGCTGCATCTCTACTCATAGATATCAAAGGCAGTGAGGAGTGCCTTGAGCTGCTGCACAACCACCTTTTCAATAACTTTACCCCAAAAAGGGTAGCTTAGAGACTGGTCAGTAATTTGCCAAGACATCCAGGTCCAAAGATGGCTTTTTCAGATAGAGACTTTCAGTGCCGCTGGGAAGATCCCCTCTTTTTGGTGCCGGAGCCCCTTTAGGCTCAGCCCCCACACCTGTGGTCCCCCACTCAGCCCCCAAGACTTATCTCAGGTGATCTACCTGGGCTTGCCTGCCAAGCAGGTGTGCCCCCTGACAGAATTCTGAACCAGGTTCCTCCCCATTAACGGGATACCTCCCTGGCTTGCCCCACAGGGTGGGGCCGTGGGGTTGAGCTGCCCGTTGGAACACTAAACTCTGTTGCCAGCCAACTGCCACAGACTGGTTGAGCAGGGCGTCATTTATGGGGCTGGCAGTATTCCCATGGGAGGCGTGGCATGCAGTGACATGGGGCGCCAAAGCACCAGCGTCTGGCACACCTCCCCACAGTTTAGGCTCTGGCAGCTGCTCCCCCTGGCCTCCACCAGAGGTCAGTGTGATGTTGCATGCTCAGTCCTCCTCCCCCAGTCGGCCCTCTGACAACTCTGGTCCATTCCCAAACCCGGGACATAGGTGTTGCGATCCAAAGCCCTACCCCTGCAGCGGTGGACTGGCATGGGAAGACCCCCTCTGATAGGGTGCATTGGACCATCTCCATGAACACAGGACCCCTTCTGGCTGACAAAACTTACTAGTAGTCATGTCAAACCTAGATCCATTTCACAGAACATTGGAATCCTCTCAGAGATCACAGCACTAACCTCTTCCATTGTCACCAGTCCAGATTCTTACCATGACCACTGAATGCACCTGAGACACAAAGGCTCAACGCTGCTGTGCTATGACAGCCCACTTGGCACGATCCTGGCCTGGATGGAGGATGCCCTGTCTGAGAAAAATTGAGCAAACTTCCTTGCATTTAGCAAGTGAAAAAGCCTTTATGGGTTCCAGACAGGACGGATGAAGAAGCCTGTCCGCAGTTCGAAAAAGCTGAGCTGGTTGATTCCTGCCTGCAGCAATCTCCCTAGAGAGAAAACCTGCCTTTTTCTGAGTGATTGCCCTTTGGTACTCATTCTAGTTAGTAGCCAAAGCCGGTTTGTACTCCGGGCACTGGATCTCCTCCAGCAATGTTATAACCTCTGCCCATTTGCCTTCATCTCCCTTAGCTTACCTTCATACCATGGCAAGGCAAGGTGCAAAACCAACAGGCATACATGAGACGGTGCCACAAGATCAAAAGTCACCTCAGTGGCCCTATTCTAGTTCACTGAGGCTTCCTCCAGTCCCAAGGTGCATGCCACCATTATACCGGATGTGTCCAGTACTGCCAAGGGTCCCTGTGACCGAAGCCCATGTAACATAGAAATATAGTAGTTGACGGCAGATAGGGACTGCAAGGCCCATCCAGTCTGCCCATTTCTTTTTCTACCATATGAATGTGCCATCGGCATTTGCTCTTTCAATGGCCTATCTATTGACATTTATCTGTATTGCTCCCTTATGCCTATCCCATGCCTGTTTGAAGCCATGCACTATATTCATATCTGCCACTTCCTGAGGTAGGCCATTCCATGCATCCACCACCCTTTCTGTGAAAAATAACTTCCTCACATTACCCCTTAATCGGCCTCTCTCTAATCTCATGCTGTGTCCTCTTGTCCTGCTATTTTTCTCATATTGAAACATGTTAGACTCTTTCACCTTGTTAATGCCCTTAAGGTGTTTGAATGTTTCAATCACATCACCTCTCTCCCTCCTTTGCTCCAGGGTGTACAGATTGAGTTCCATTAATCTGTCCTCATATGTTTTCTGATGCAGTCCCTGCACCATTTTGGTTGCCTTTCTCTGGACTGCCTCAATTTGGTTAATGTCCTTGTGAAGGTGTGGGCTCCATTACTGCAAGCAGTACTCCAGATAGGGCCTAACCAGTGTCCTGTAAAGAAGGATTATTACTTCCCTCTTACGACTTGTGATACCCCAACTAATACACCCCAACATCCCCCCTAGTCTTACCTACTGCTTTAGTGGTCTGCTTGGATGATTTAAGGTCATCTGTGATGATGATGCCCAAGTCTCTTTCTTCCCTTGTGACTGCCAGCAACTCCACACTCAACCTGTAGGTGGCTTCAAGATTTCTCTTCCCTGTGTGCATGATCTTGCACTTCTTTGCGTTAAACCCCAGTTGCCACTCTTCCGACCATTTTGCCAGTTTATCCAGATCTCTTCTCATTCTGCCCACCCCATCTGGATCATCTACTCTGTTGCAGATCTTGGTGTCATCTGCAAACAGACAAACCTTACCCTCCAGTCCATCTGCAGTGTCACTGATGAAGATATTGAAGAGGACTGGCCCAGGACTGATCCCTGAGGTACCCCACTCATGACGTAAAGGATGGTACTGGACCATCTCCACAGGGGGAGGGCCCCAAAAGAGAACCTGACAATGCAGTGATCTAACCAACTGACCGGATCAATCTCAAGATCTGTGATCTTGTTTCCCAGAGAAAATACCAAGTTCAAGGTAGGGTCATGTTGGTGGGTTGCAGAAATAATGACATGTGCGAGGTCCAGGGATTCCATACTGCATAGGCAATCTTGGCCAAATATGAAAGCTCGTCATTAACCCAGACGTTGAAATTGCCCAGAATAAGCCACCTAGGCGATCCCAACACTCTATCAGCAATAAAACCTGTGATTTCCTGCAGAAAATCCTTCTCGTGCCCCAGAGGCTAGTACTTGTGTAGGATTCTTAAACCTATACCTGGGCCCCATGCACAGCCATGCATGCAAACAAAAGAAATATCCTCAACTGGGTGCACCACCAGGTTTAGTTTGGATCTAAAATAGATTGCCACCCCACCTTGCTTTCCTTCCTTGGGCTATGCAATGCAGAGAATCTGGCTGGGATGGCTGGCTCCAGTAGTGGGCCAGCATCATCATCAAGCTAGGTCTCCACGATGCAAGCCAGATCGACCAAGGATTGGAAATAAACTCCACTATTTATTTATTTTTTTTAACTTTGTTTTTCCACCTGACTCGATCCAGGCAGGGACTTTCTTCCACCCCAGCCAGCTTACCCTCATGCCATCTGTCCGAGAACCTGCCACCTATCCAATGGGACCGCTAGGCCACCCACAACACACTGCTGTGCTGCCCCCCTGGCTTATCCCCCAGGGCTTGGTATGCCGTCAGCTCCATGGCATTTCTTCCCCGCTGTCCATCTGGCCACACACACAGGAGGTGAAGACTGGCGGCATCCCCCGGCGGAAGGTGGCTCAGTTCCGGCATTGGAGGTGGTGGGCAGGCTGTGGCTTCATCCTGCCTACCTGTGCCCGTTTCCCATTTTCTTAGCCCGCCCGCTCCTTTAGGAGCGCAGTGCGATTGGTGCAGAGCAGAGCTGCTCCAACCAATCCTAGCACTCAGTCTGAGGGTCCCTCCCTGAGAGTTGCTAAACCCCTGCACCGCCACCTGCAGACACCCATGTGGTGGCATTGCAGTGGGTCTCAACACCCTCCCTCCCTGGAGGAGGAGAGCGTCCTGTGGGATGCTTGATCCTACCTACCCTCAGCCGGCCTTCTGATGCCCTGGGCTTATTACCAAACCCACGTTGTCTGTGCTGCGAGCGGTAGCTCTACTGCTGCACCAGTGTTGCCGGCTCATAGCCTCCACTATAACAGTAGTTTTATTCCTCATTGATCTGGCACTGCACAGCAGTGCGTGAAGAGAATGAATAGAGGAGGCTATCTGCCCACTCGGTCTGGTGGAGTCCCTTCATATGGGAACTAAACACATCTGGTCTTCAAGCTCCTGTTTCACCCCAGAAAGCCTCCCAGTCCTCACTGTCCTAAAGGCTCCCTCCCCATCAGCTCTTCCCATGTCCTCCACCCACCACGTGCCTTCTGCGCTATTCAACAGGAATAGCGAATCTAGAACATGGGGACATGACTGGAAATTGGGGGGTGGGAGAGATTCAGAAGGGATGTAAGAGAGTTTTATTTTACAGAGAGTAGTTGAGCTGTGGCACAATCTGCCAGCTGAGGAGGTGGATGCCATACCCATTAATGGTTTTAAGCAGGGCTGGGACAGAGTTAAAGGCTCAGTAGTTATTTAGGGGGTAGCAGTAAGATAGGAAATGGGGGGTGGATAGTGTAGATAGAAATCCTGTATAGACAACAGCTGTTGGTATGTTGGGGTCTTAAAGGAAGACTGGATGGACCAAGGGTCTTTTTCTGCTGTCGTCATTTCCATAAGTTGGCCAGTCACATCATGGGAATGGTTTGGGTCATGAAGAGCACAAAAGAGAAGAGAGAAGATGACAAGTACCTACAAGTAACTAAATGCAAGAAAACTAAAGCAAGACTTGCGCCAAAAACATTTTGTCCATGAAGCCTTAGACAGTTTGTTGGCAGATAAGGACCGCTTGGCCCATCTAGTCTGCCCATGTGTCCTTGTGTATACTGTCACCGCAGACCTTGCCTAATCATCATCTATCCCCCTCTGCTTCCCAACTAAGATTCCCTTGTGCCTATCCCATGCATGCTGAAAGCCCACCACTGTTTTCGCCACTGCTGCCTCCGCTGGAAGACTGTTCCGGGCATCCACCACTCTTTCACTGAAAAAGTACTTAGTCACATACTTTTTATTTATTTATTTTTTAATTTTCCCCACTCCACCTTCAGTGTATGTTCCCTTGTTCTCATGCACCTTCTTCTCTGAAAAATGCTCCCGTCTTGTACATTGTTCAACCCCTTGAGGTATTCATGGGTCTCGATCAAGCCCACCCCCAATGGTGTACATATTGAGATCCCTCAGTCTCTCCTCATAGGGCTTCTGATGCAACTCCTGCACCATTTTAGTTGCCCTCCTCTGGACAGCCTCCACCCTGCCTGTGTCCTTCCTGAGATGTGGTCTCCAGAACTGGACACAGTACTCTGGGTGGGGTCTCACCAATGATTTATACAGTGGCAACACCACCCCCCTTCTTCTGCTGGTGATATCCATACCTATGGATCCCAGTGGCCCTACCTTCTGCCTTGCTGCACTGACCACCATGAGGTCATCAGATATGATTACTTAAAGATCCCTTTCCTGTTTGGTGACTCAGTACCTCTTTCCACATGTTATACGCCACCTCTGGGTGTCTGTGCCCTAGGTGCATGATTTTGCACCTTTTCGCATTGAAACCTAGCTGCCATACCCTTGACAACTCCTTGAGTTTTTTCAGGTATCTGTACATTTTCTCCACCCCTCTGGAGTGTTCACCCTATTGCAGATTTTGGTGTCGTATGCAGAGGCATACCTTCCTTCCCTTCCAGCTCTTCTGCATTGTCACTTATAAAAACATTAAAGAGGACAGGTCCCAATGCTGAGCCCTGAGGAACCACATTGGTTACTTTTCCTTCCCCCAAGTGAATTGCATTTAACACCACCCTCTATCGTCTATCCATCAACCAATTTTGTACCCAGTTTTCCACCTTAGGACCTACCACCAAACTACTCTGCTTCCTTATGAGCCTTCTATATGGTACAGTGTCGAAAGCCTTGCTGAAGTCTTAAGTAGGCTACACCCACTGCCCCTCCCTGATCTGTTTCCCTGGCCACCCTGTAGAAGAAATGTACCATGTTCATCTGACATGACCCTCCCCCCGGGAATCCATGCTGCCTCAGGTCTTTGTAACCCCCTTGCTTCAATATACTCCACTGTCCTTTCTTTCAAAAGTGACTCCATTAACCTACCCACCACTGATGTCAGACTGCCCAGCCTATAGTTGCCAACCTCCTCCCTACTACTACTTTTATGAAGTGGAACTACATCTGCCCTCCTCCTGTGTATGAATACAGTGCAGGGCTTCAAACAGGCATGGAATAGGCATAAGGGAGCAATACAGATGAGTATGAATAGATAGGCCTTTGACAGAGCAAAGGCCAATGGCACATTCATATGGTAGAAAAAGAAATGGGCAGACTGGATGGGCCTTGAGGTCCTTATCTGCCATCAACTTCTATGTTTCTCCTCCAGTTCTTTGGAACCACTCTTGTTTACAGTGAGTTGTTGAATAGGGCTGTCAGAGATGCAGCCAGTACCTCCCTGATCTTCAACACCCTTGGATGTATCCTGTCAGGTCCCATAGCATTGTCCACTTTCAAATTTGGAAGTCCTTTCTGGACTCTTCTCTGTAGAAGGGACGTGTGTGTGTCTCTGCTCCCCAGTTTTCCAGTTTCTTTTATGTGGTTCATCCTTCTTTTTCCACCTTGTAGTCTGGCCAGAAGTATCTTTTCAGGATATGTGCTTTTTCTTGGTTCTCCTCAGCAGTCCTCCCTGCCCTTTTTAATCTCACAAACCTTCCCTTTGTCTTTTTCTTCCTTTCCGTTTGTCTTCCTCTTTTCACTTAAGTGCCTGAAAAAGGTCTTGTCCCCCTTAGTTACCCCTTTGGCTGTTCTTTCCTCAGTTTGTGCTTCTGTGCTCCTCACCACTTTCCCTGGTACACAGGGCCGGCCTTAACAATTCTGGGCCCCTGTGTGACCCTCTGTCTGGCCCCACCACTCCATTCCCTGTTGGGCACCCCCACATCCAATGTTTTTAACCCTTCTGCACCACAGTTCTGTGCCATATCGTAAGATGTGTATTTTTAAGTATAACTTAATGACTTACATAGAAACATAGACTTTGACGGCAGATAAGGACCGCTAGGCCCATCTAGTCTGCCCATTTCCCTACCTACAGGATAGGCCGCAGATCCTAGTTAACCAACAGCCTGAATCTTCCTGCCCCCCACAAGAATTGCCTTATGTCTGTCCCATGTATTCTTGAATTCTCCCACAGTTTTAGACCCCACAACTTCCTCAGGAAGGCTGTTCCATGCATCCACTACCCTCTCTGTGAAATAATACTTCCTCACATTGCCCCTGAACCGCCCTCCTTCTATCTTTAAATTGTGTCCCCTTGTTCTTGCAAGTCTCTTTTTCAGAAAGATGCTACCCTCTTGGACTTTGTTGATTCCTTGAGGTACTTGAAAGTTTCTATCATGTCCCCCCTCTCCCTTCTTCCTCAAGGGTATACATATTAAGCTCCTTTAGTCTCTCCTCATACGGCTTCTCTTGTAGACCCTGCACCATTTTAGTTGCCCTCCTCTGGACTGCCTCTATCCTGTCTATGTCCTTGCGGAGATGGGGTCTCCAGAACTGGACACAGTATTCCAGATGGGGTCTCACCAACTGTCTGTACAGAGGGATAACAACTTCCTGTTTTCTGCTACTGATGCCTCTCCCTATACATCCCAGTATACCCCCGGCCCTCCCTACTTGTACATAAAAAGAAAGTAATTCAAAAATGTTTGTTTTATTGTATTTATTATGCAACATCAGTCATAAGTTATGACAATACCTACCCATTCTGGAAAGGGTTCTTTCTTTTTGCTTGTGGATCCGGATCTCTATGGTGAGGCAACCTGAAACATAAAGGCAAAACGTCACAAAGAATCTGCAGTTCTTCTAACTGAAACAAACTACCTTGGAGTAGCATAGGAAGAAACACGGTATACTTATCTGATAGGGTAGCTGTGATCTCCATCCAGACCTGCAAAGTAAAAAGCAAAAATGTTATTTAGGTTTAGGTTATGATGGTCTGAATTCAGTAGGACGGCAGAGCAGAAAATAAGCTAAGGACATCTACTTCACGTGTGTGTTCCTCATGGTAGAGGAGGGGAAAGGGCCATAGTTGACAAGCAGGAGAAGGCTGGGCAGAGGGATGGACTCAAGTTCCTTCATGGAGGTTAGGATATTGGAATAACTAGGAAAACTGCGGATGTGTAAAGCGATGGCCTCTGATAGAATCAACCCAAGGGTGCTCAAGGAGTTAAAGCAGCCTACTAGCAGGAGGTGGTGGCACTGCTCATGAGGTTATTTTATCTATTACTGGACAAGGGAAGGGTTCCTGGGGACTGGAAAATGACTGACCTGGTGCCACTGCATAAGGGGGGACGAAGAGAGGAGTTGAGAAACCACCCCAGGCTGATTCCCTGTATGTTTGCCACTCGCCAGTGTCTTATGTGCTGGGGGAGTTCGTTGGTTGAGACAGTGAATGCCACACACTGCACTCTTTAATGCTGCAGGTGCAACCAGGTCCACACCTACACTGTAGTGTGTGCATCTGGACATTTGCCAAAGTCAAAGTGCCACCAACTCCAGCCCCTACACAGCAAGCTCAAGCTGTGGCCTGCAGCCTGCTCCATTGTGAGGCAGGAGTGGGAGGATGGGAACCTGAACCGTAACCAGCATGGATGGGAGCCCCTGAGTTTGACAGACACAGAGAAACTGCCCCCCCTCCGGCAACAATGCCAGCAGACAGTAGTGACACACTCCTATAGCTGCCTGCCCCCCCACACACACACTTCAGTGTACAATACAGTGGCCAAGTGGGGCTTGAACTGAGAGCAGCCAAAGTTTTATGGGATGATGGAAATGGGACAGGCAGATTTAAACACAGACTGACTGATCAGGTCAGTCAGGTATGCATCTCTGACTGAGGCAGGCGGTCACATGGCTAAATGACAAATGTACCATTTTTACCAGGCAAACAAGCATCGTCTCTGTGTTTTTCTGATTTCTTGTACCATTTTTGCAAGACAGCAGCAGGAAAGCAAAAAAAAATGATTTTCATCATCCTGGGTCAGGTGACCATCATAGAAAAATCAGAAAAACTCAGAGACTGTCCTTGCTTGCCCCTTGCAGTTGCAAAAATTGTACATTTTTCATTTAGCCATGTGATTTGTGAATGATGTGAGTGCTGCCAGACTCAGATGCGTACCTGACCACATCGATTTGAAAATGTACCCTCATCCATGCTTTATTGTTGGCACGGGCACCTGGTGGAGGGAGGAGGGACTGGGTCATTGACTCGTTAATAACTCCACTTGCTTCTCTGCTGTCCTCCACTCTCACCCACCAGCCCCCACCCCACCCCACCCCACACATACACTTTGTATCTGCCCAGTCAAGGGATCCAAGTGCCTTTTTTAGGTCATCACCCACATTGTACAGCTAAGCGAGTGAACGAAAGAAAATGTCATGGCAGCCCGCCAGTTCTGCCAGCCTCCTCCCCCTCTCCTGACCCCTCAGGTGATCACTGATCAGGAGTCCGCAGCAGGGACTGTGGGATGTCTCATAATATCAGTGTCTGTCCTGGCAGGCAGCCACTGTGCACTGTCACTTTTTTTTTCCTTGCTGGTATATATTCTGTTTTAGACAGTGGCCCTTTTCATTGTAAAACTAAGTTGAATTATTATTATTGCACATGATGATGCAGAGACAGGTAGATAGAGACTACACGCACTACACAGTATGGGACAGAGAAAGGAGGAAGGACAGGCTGTAATGTCATGTCACTGGGCACTAGCTCGGATGATATTTGTAATTGTAAGAGAGTGATATAAAAAAAAAAAAGTAATATGGTGCCCAGTGGCGGTGCATATTGTATTCTTCCAGTGGCATGCCCCCATCTGCCTTGCAGGAATATCAGACGCTGGCTTGCCACTAGTTTGGAGGAATACAATGTGCACTGCCACCAGGCACTGTATTACTTTTTTTTTTTTTTTAAATATCACGTTCTTACAAATATCAGAGCTTGTGCCTAGTGACATGACATTACAGGCTGTCCTTACTCCTTTCCCATACAGCTCATCACCCGGGATCGCCACAAATCACTTAGTACTTACGGAGTGGTCTGTCTAACAAAGTTTTCATTTGAAGTTAAGCTCATCACTTGACTTCAAATGAAAAACTTTAATAGACCACTCAGTATTAAGTACTAAGTCATTTGCAGTGATCCCAGGCGATGAGCGGTCTGAATCATGGGGATAATTTCATCAGCTCTCAGCTGTTGTCAGTTCCTTTGTTGTTGGTGCAAAAAAAAAAGCGCTCCGAATGCTAGTTGGAGCAGGCAGCAAGCACTTACTTTGTGTGAATCTGTGCTCTTCTAATCGTCTATAATGATTTGAGTCTGTGAATGAAACTCTGTAAAGACTTTAATTGCTGGCACTACTCTGATAACCTTTGTCTCCATCTAGTCGCAGCTTAGCAGGTCTTCTGTTGAATCTGTTGTGTTCCTGTTGTTACAGACCAGTTCAATCACTTGGAGTCATTGCTCGTCATCATGATCTTTCTCTGACAAGTGACAAGACTGACATCAGTCATTCAGGGAGGGAGCCGGGAAGCCAGGTGCATTTCAAATTAAACCCCTGCTAACTAGCGATTCACGGAGGTGGAGGCGGGGGGTTGGGGGCTTGCTGGAACTTGGAAGCGGGTTGGAGCTGCTCAGCAAAGAGTCAGACAGTGGGAATATTATTTGTATTGCGCACAGCGCAGCGTAGGCAGCAGTGTTGTATCAAACAATAAACAAATATAGCATGGCAAATAAAACAATGTTGCAGCAGCTTGCCAGCTTGCTTTCTGTGGCAGCAGTCGAGGCGGGCTCCCAATGTGCTGGGGCATGGTTGGCACGGTGCTAAGGCTGGCCCTGCTGGTACACCTCCCTATCCTCTTCCCTGTGTCTCTTTGTGCCTCCTGAATGCTACCCTTGTAGTCTTAACCTTTTCAGCCACTGTCCTTGGGAACCACAGTGGTCTTTTTTCCTCCTGTTTTTTTTTTTTTTTTTTTGCGCACTTCTTTTCCACACAGGTTTGTTGCCTTCACTGTGCCATTCCTTGGCTCATTGTTCCTCCATGACAAAAGGACAAAAGGGCCATCCCACTTTCTATGTCGTCTCATGAGGCATTCTCTCACATTTCCAAAATCTGCCCTTCTGAGGTCCAGGACACTCATCCTAATGTGATTTGGTTCTGCTGCTGTCCTTAAGTTGATCCGCACTGTACAGTAGTCACTGGTCCCCAGGTGGCCTCCCAACTTGACATCTACAATACTGCCCCTGTTTGTGAGCACCAGGTCCAGTATTGCCCTATCACAAGTGGGCTTCCTGACCAGATGCTTTAGAAACGCCCCCTCTAGGGAGTCTAGGATGTCCCTGTTTCTAGCTGAGGAGCTTCAATCTACGCCTCTTTCCATTGCTTTGATACCCTCCCTTACAATACAGCACCACTCTCCACCCTTCCTCCCCACTCTAATCCTTTCTGAACTGAGTATATCCATGTCCCAGCTGAGGTTACCTGTGCACCATGATTCAAAAATGGCCACAATATCCAGGTCTTCCTCTGCCATTTATTTTTTTATTTATTTAATTTGGGTATCCGGGTAGGCCCACTGAGACCAGGTGGTCCCTTTTTCAGGGTCGACCCAGGGTCAAATTACAGAGAAACATAGCGCAGAAACACATCCATTATACAGTCAGGTAGCAGCAATAAATACATCCTACAGAGGTGTACAGTATTATTAGTCCACATATTTCTTAAGACACTAGACACAATTTACAGAGCAGTAGTGAAGCTATAATTCATAAAAAGCTATGATTGCCTTTAGGTCTGTGTAACCCCTAGATGGCGCTATCCCAGGGGCTACTACCCCTGCCTGATTTGCCACTAACAGGTTGAGGGGCCTGGATCCAATGGCAGGTGCCTCCACCCAGAGGTCAGGGTTTGCAATAGTTAAACTAACTTGGTCACAGCCCTCTGGGACACTGCAACCCCTTTCTTCCCACTAGTGGCCCACACAATATATCAGAATTACCTTCACAGTATACACTTACCCCCAGGTCTGGTTCCGCACTGGGACCTCCTGTGAAATGAGATACAGTGCAACAATCACAGTACAGTACTTTAACATAGACAAATACCTCAGGCAGTATAACTTTGCTGGAAACAAGCAGCTCTGATTTATTTAGGGGAATAACAAGGACAGGGGAAATCAGGTTAATTAGCTTATCACTCTAATAATTCATTCTATGGCTCTGTGTACAGGCCTATCCCTATCAGTTACTGTCCCTGGGTACCCAAGCCCTAGTGGCTAGTCCAAACCGTGGCAGCTGGTAGGGCCCTTTCACAGAGAAAAGGAAAATTAAACAGTCAGCAGTACAGTAATTCCATTTGGATTTAATGTGGCAATTCAACAGGGAGCGACCCTGAATTAGTACTCACGACCTCCAAATAAGATAGGGTCCTTCAATATCAGCAGGGCTACTCTTGATCTCCAAGAGACTCTTCACACATTTATATGGTAAAAAAAAAGGAAGTACTATACCAGGCAGGCTGCTTCTCTATCCCGATCGCAATTACTGCACAATACCTGGGAGAACACACAGCAGATTCAGTTCCTGACAGACAGAGTGCAATTTTCAGCAATTCCTCCAGTCTTCTACAGGGTGAGCCTGGTTTCTACTCTTCAGAGATCCTTTGATTCTTTTCACAGGACGGATTCAGTCCTAACAAGCTGTTACACAAGCTGCAGACCGAACTCTGGGCCTTACACACGTTTTTGACTAAAACTGCACACTGAAAAAGCACAGGGCTCCTTCCTTCTTCACTGCCAAAGCTCAACTGAAACTCCAACTGACAAACCGGGCACTTCCTTTGAGTTCCTCCCAGTTCTTGACTGGATTGGCTGTCACTCACAATAGACTGCTGCTGTTGGTCCAAAAGGTGCTGAAGTCTAAACTACATCTCCCAGAGTCACTGCCCATACAATCCTCTTGTGGCTGGCTCAGATTATGAGTCCAAGTTCTGATTCGCCCAAGGCACCATTTTAGAGCTAGCTACCCCACACTGATTGGTCCAGTTCAGCAGTTCAAAACCAGAATGGGGAACTAGACAGACACAGTTCTGACTGCAAAGAAAGCAGGTTAGACAAACTGTAATTTCATTATCACTCTAAATGGTTTCTGGCAACAGTTACATCTTTCAGATAGGTTCCTTTGCATCCTAGTGACTGCAAAATGGAGTGAATTGGCAGCAGCTTGAGTGGTACTCAATCAAAGAAACACACAGTCCCCATACAAACTAATTATGTCTGCAAGCAGACAGCTCTTAAAGAGACAGTACCAGAGGCTCTAAAAACACTCACTGATAAATGGCTTAAATGCCAAACACCATTCAGGCTTGGAGCATTCAAGCAAGCTCCTGGAAGTCTTTTGGGAACCCCCATTTGCAGGGGGGTTACATCTGGAATTTTATTTCCAAGATTTCTTGCATTTGTACACATGGTCTTCCACATCCTGTTACCACTTTACCTGCAACCCCCCTTCCTTCCGTTTTGCCCAGCCTCCTTTTCCCCTGTCTTTTTGTACCCCCGGCACAAGTTTTCTTTATGCTTCTCCCTTGGAGATTCTTTTCCCCTCAGGTCCTCCCTACTTGCTGTTTAGTCTGTGTGTGTTGGGGGGGGGGTGCAGTTTATGCCTCCTTTTTTCCTTTTCCTCCCCTCCCTCCCCACAGCTAGTTTAAATGCTCCATTGAAGCAACATTTAAACCATCCTCTAAGGACTGCAGTTTCCCTCTCAGATGGAAACAGACCATCACCTCTGTATAGGTCCATATTCTTCCAGATTGGTCCCCAGTCCAGCTGAACCCCTCTTTTTTCTTCACCATTCCTTCAACCACGAATTGAAGCCTCTGGTACAGAGTACTTTATCCTGTCCCCAGTTGTAGACCAGCACCTCAGCAAAAGCCACCATGTGTGCTACCTGCCCAAGACCCCACCCCAGTTCCCTGAACTCTCCCTGCACAATCCCAGCCCTGTCCTTTGCTAGGTCGTTAGTCCCCAGGTGGGCAGTGACATCCAGCTCCATCTCCTGCCCCACCTCTCTAGCAATCCTTAGGATCTGCTGCCCATCCCTCCAAACTATGGCACTAGGTAGGCACCTTACCTCCCTCTTTCCCCCTCCTTCCTGTTGCCAAATCTTCCTCCTTAACAGTCAAGTCGCCCAACAAAAGTTGTTTCCTCCTCTTCTGGGGTCCTGGGGCCTCCCCTACAGAGGACACCCACATCCTCCCTTGCCACTAGTATGGGTGCCTCCTCCTGGCTGTCCTGTCTTGCCAGAGTGGCAAAGGAATTTTATAGTGGCACAGCCTGAGGAGTGTACCCTGACCTGCCACCCCCACCCTCACAGTGCCCACCAAAGTCCAGCTGGCCTCCCTTTTCCTAAGCAACCTCTGGGACAAGGTTGGTAGATTTGTTAACCCCTGGGTTGGGATGAGATCCTCTGAATCCTTGCCAGCTCGGTCTGCAGGCCATCTGCCTCCTCCATCAACCCAGAGGTGCGTGCAGATGGGGCAGCACCTCAGTTTCCAGAAAGTCTCTTGGAAAACTGTAGTTCCACATCCATTACACTGTATCACTCCCGTAATTGCCTTTATAATCGCTGTTTACTTCTACCGACTGTTTTCTTCCTCTGTTGCCCCTTCCTGTTGCTTTAGTACTTATTTGCTTGCACCTTCTACTGGTAGTTACGTTGTCATCCTACTCTAGATAGGGTGTTTCTTGTTTTCCCCTTTTTTCTTTTACCTTTACTTGTTTGTAAATCACCCCTTGTACCCCTCTGCCTTCTTACTACTAAACCTTCCCCTTTGGGCCTTTCCTCCACAGTTTACATACCCCTACCATAGATAAGGTGTCTCCTCTTTTCCCAACAACAGGTACTTACTACTTGTAAGGACTGTTTCTTCCCTGCAGTTAATTTACTTACCCCATCTTCAGTGTTTTCTACACAGGCAACAGCAAGTTATCGGGTACCGTACCTTACTGGACTGGCAGAGTTCCCTGCATGTCTGCTGTTGCCAGCGGATGTCTGCCAATGCCTAGGACACTAGTCACTTCACCCGGTCCACTCCTGCTCTGGGACATGATCGTGATGGGACACACTGAAGTGGTTGCCTTATATCCTCCAGATAGGGAACCTCCTTTGGGTGGGACTTCGTGTTTAGGCTCTGATTGGTCCATGTCAGTCATGTGACCCTCCTCTGCTTTTCTTTCTTCCCTAACACCCATCCTGGAGCTCTCGACTTGTTGGCTTTTAAACAACACTTGTAAACATATTAGTTTGATACTTCCAAAAAATCTCAAAACAGGCTTGTTGTTTTTCTTTTAATACCCCTCCTCATTTGGATCGCTGGCTTATTCCCCTCTTGAAATCCGATTCAGATTGCTGGCCTTGTGTCTGGTTTTGAAAAATGTGCCAAAAATCTTAGCCCTGGTTTACAACTACTCCAAACAGCTTTTATATACTGATGGGACAGCGACACCCCCACAGCAAAACCCCGATGGAGACGGACAATGGGGATTCCACAGCAATGGACAGTGCAGCGATGGGGGGGGGCAGGAACCTAACTCCACTGTCTGTGCTTATTCCTCTTTTGAAATCCAATTCAGACTGCTGGCCTTATGTCTGGTTTTGAAAACTGTACCAAAACTTGTAGCCCTGGTTTACAGCTGCTAAAGCTCCAGACAGTGTTGTCCCCCCTCGACTGCTGTTTAATTCTAGTGTCAGCATATGTGAGATCAAAAGTGCACCAAAACACTATGATGCCTAAATGTTAACCCTGTTGAAATTACCTAAATTATATAAAATGAGTGAATCCCTAATTTATACTTTTCCTAGTTTTCCCTCTTTGCTAAAGCCAAGTTTTAGGAAATGCAGAATTTCATTTACCCCATAATGCAAGGCATCCGTTGTCATTTTATTTTTCATTCTTCTTTTGGTCTCATCATGCCCCACACTATTACCATATTGTGGCTAGCGGTTTCCAGAGCTGTGCAAACAGCTATAGTACAATAACAGAGAATAAAAAGATACAGGTACAGAATTTTCACTGTAACATTGCACTACTGCTTTAATTTAAACATCTCGGCTGATGTAAAAGAAATGGGTGGCATTTACTGAAGAGGAATCTGGGCATTCTTATCATATAGCCACCAGAAGTATTTTCTTTTTTTAACTGTGTTGCATTCCCAACTTCCAGCTTCAGTAAATGTAAGGGAACTTCTTGGAATCTGGATGCCTGGTAGCTTGCCAGGATGGTCCCAGACTCATAATGACTCCAACAAATTTCAAAAGATCGAGTTTTTACGGTTTCATTCCCACTCTGGACAAGTGTTTTCTGAGCCTCCTATGAGGGGAGAACAGTATGAAATATCTTATTGAGTCGTGGTGTGTTTAAAACTGCACTAATTTCTCTGAAAAGACAAGAGTTGGGTGTCATCAGTCTGAGGAGTTAGGCGCCAGAACAGTTCCAAATAAACTGATGGGGGTTGCAAAGTTAGGGGTCAAGGTGTCTGCACTCTATGTACCGTACATTGGGAAGCTTTAGACAAGTTTCACATTAAAGAACGAGAAATGCAATGAAGATTCCAGCTCGGATAAGCAAGATAAAATAAAATAAAATTATTTTTATCAAGCCATGGGGTTCTCCTTGTCGTTGGTGGTTAGGATTCATTCACATCACATCTAGTTTTCCATTAGCAGGTTATACAGATCTGCCATTAGAGAGATCTTGTGCTTTCATTTAAGAAAATCTACCCTCGTATTTGAGGAGCCATGGCGCGTTCCTTATACTCAAGCCTTTTCTTATTCCTAACCACCTTATCCATAGCGTCTCACCACAGCAAAGAACAAGGATCAGGCCCACCTCTGGAAATTTCCAATCCTGTAACCGGAACCTCATTCCACTGCACCTCCTCTTATCTAATATGTCCACCTCCCTTTATCCTCGGCCCATATCCTTCACCCTTACACTTTCTGCTCCCCTCATATATGTCGATCAGAGCACTTTCCTTAACTTCCCTTCACTGCTGCCCTAGTATTACATCGCACCCATCATCACCTTGCGGAAGGTCGCAAAGGAAAAAAGCACCCCTGTCCTGCTAAAACTGGATCAAGAAACTGCGTCTCTTGCTCCTTCTCTGTTCAGGTAACGTGGAGCTAAACCCTGGACCCCCATCACTACTTGCATCTCCCGCAGAATTTGCATCTGCACCCGGACTTAAGTTAATGTTAGTCAACATACTGAGCCTCGCAAAAATGTTTAATCAGCTCCAAGTATGGGCTACCCATACTGAGCTGGACCTCATTATTATGACCGAATCTTGGCTCAAAAAGTCAAACCGTGATCAGCAAGTGTTCCTTCCTGGTTACAATCTGCAAAGGACAGATAGGGAAGCCAGAGGGGGCGGTGTGGCCATCTACACTAAATCTAAGTTGACAGTGATATTCACTGTAAATCTAAACCTAAGGAGTATAAAATCGTATCTCTCAAATGACACCTTCCATCCACCGAATGTCTCACTATAATTGGTGGTTATTCTCCCTCCCCCAAATCTGGTGGCACTGACATCCTCACCATACTTAAATCCTTAATTGCCTCCGCCAATACTGAAACTTTAACACTTGGAGATTTCAGTATGGACTGGCTTACCCCTAAGTCACACAGCCTGAAATTCTTCTGTGACGAAGTCTGCTTAGCTCAGTTAGTCAGTGAACCCACTAGAAATAATGCATCCAGTCCCAACAACAGTTCTGTCCTTGATGTCATACTTTCTACACATCCCCACAAAATTCTTCACTCTGCAGTCTTCCACAGTGACATGAGTGATCATGGGGTGGTTGTTTGTACAAGATCACAAATTATAGCCCGACAGCAACCAACACTCATAACCAAGCAGTCCTTTTGCAAGTTTAATGCATCGGACTACTTATCCAACTTGAGCAAAATAAGATGGCAAGACCTCTACCTTGCCAAAACGATTGATGAGGCGGTCACTGTCCTTAACGACAACCTCACCATGCTGGCCAACAAGCATGTTCCTTTGATCAAAGTCAGAGTGCGTAAAACATCCAACCCATGGTTTACATCAGATCTCAAGGCTACACTCCTACACTGTGATAAACTCTGGGCTAAGGCTAGAAAATCCAAAAGCCCAACTGACTGGCAAGCATTCAGAGCAGCTACAAATACCTGTGTTAAACAAATCCGTGCAAGCAAAGCCAACTGTTATGTTTCCACCTTTGAACAGGCAAAAGGGAATTCCCCAAAAATCTGGAGGACACTCAAGTCCATTGATGGTCGGCCTGTAGCCCCCTCCATCCATCTGAAGAGCCTCAGCAACGGTAGGGCTGTGGAAAACAGCTGCCTAATCCTTGAGAAAATCAACAATCACTTTAACTGCTGGCCTAGCTTTCGACTCTTCACCTTATGCAGCCTGCGGTAGCAACAAGACTGTAATAACATTGACTCACAAACTTCAACCCGCCCGCTTCAGTTGTGCCAGCTTAGCTGTAAAGAAGTCGAAGATTCACTTCTTAACATAGACATTCGAAAAAGTGCAGGGGACGATGGTCTAGAACCTTTTTTTCTTAAACTAGGCTATCTCGACCTCACTGCCCCATCCTCCACATATTCAGTCTTTTCATTTCCACTGCCACTGTTCCCACCTGCTTGAAATCTGCCCACGTCCTCCCATTATTCAAGTCAGGGGACCCATGCGACCTAAACAACTATAGGCCCATCTCAATCTTACCTGTCCTCTCCAAAGTCCTCGAAAAGCTAGTTTACTCCCAAATGAAACTCCATATCGAATCATCTTCAGTCCTCAACCCTGTGCAGTCTGGCTTTCGGCCCAACCATAGTACAGTCATTGCTCTAGCCAAAGTTACCAATGAATGGATCACAGCCATGGACTCCAGGAAAGTTACTGGTGCAGTATTTCTAGATCTCAGCAAAGCGTTCAACACTGTCGACCACAGTCTGTTAGTCTCAAGCCTAATAAAAGTAGGCGCCCCCCCCCCTTGCTGCCCAGTGGTTTACCAGCTACCTATCTTTAAGGACCCAGAAAGTAAGAGCTGGTGGCCTCTCTTCTGCATCCCTCCCAGTTGTTGGGAGTCCCACAAGGCTCCATATTAGATCCCATCCTCTTCTCCCTGTACATAAATAACCTTGACGCACATATATCCCAGTCCCATCTGCATTTCTTTGCTGATGAAACTGTACTGTATACTGTATACTGTATACATCAGGCCCTACACTGGCTGAAGTTAGGGATGTACTCCAAGCCAAATTTGCACAACTAGAAATCAACCTAATCAATGCCAAACTACTCCTCAATGCCAAGAAAACTAAGGCCATGATCTTTGCCCCAAACACCACCTCCACTTCCCTTGTAAACACGCGCGAAAAATTCATCACTACCTCCCTAGGTGAACCCCTTGAAATCCCCTCCAAATTCAAATATCTTGATATGTGACTAGACAACAAACTTTCCTTTCACGACCACCTCAACGATCTGGCAAAGAGGCTAAAAATTAGGCTAGGTTTCTTCTTCCGTAACAAGTCCCTCTTTCCACTGGATACCAGAACTAGGCTGGTCCAGGCCACTTTCTTGCTGCTGTTCGACTATGGAGATCTAATCTATTCCTCCGCAACGGCCTCAGGACTTGGCAAACTAGATGTCCTCTAGCCCATGCCATACGGTTCATGACAAACCTACCCTGCCGAACCCACCATTGCGATTTGTACCTAGCCACTGGCTGGGCATCATTCTCAGCTAGACACACGCTTCATGCTGGTATCTGGACTCTTAAACTACTCCTGAGCCAGCTCCCGAACTATCTCACAACCCTTTTCCTCATTTCCCATAGTGCCTACTCTCTTAGGAAAAATGTCCTCCTCCTCCTCGATGTACCGAGAACTCTCACCTCACTCGGCAAGCAGACCATATTGAGCGTACTTCCAACTATCTAGAACCAGCTCCAAGGTGTACTGAAGCTTCCTGGTACTGTCCCTGTCAGCCATTTAAAAGGTTGGTTGCAGCAAATGTAAAAGATACGTGCAACTGCTTCTAAATCCCAGCTCACTGTTCTAACCCTAGCCCACTACTTCCTCTTACTTACCTAGAAATTAGCTGCCTTGTTACTCCGAAACAAGCACTTAGTACCTTTTTTCTCTACTTGTATTTTTCTATGTCATTGTCATTTTTATGCAACATGTTGATGCTTGCCCATAATTCTGTACTTGAATTGGTACTGTTTTTTCGATTATGCAATCTGTAATTACCTGTCTGAATGAGCTTGCTCAACGGAGTTTTCCTACAATAAACTTGAACTAAACTTGAACATCTAAGGGTTGAGGCACTGGATGCCATTCCTTGCACTATGCTGGTGACCCGATTCAGATGCGTACTCAGTTTGCTGGGGGTCGACTTGGGAGGGAGAGGATTGAGCATCATGAGGACTGCTTTCCTCTCCTGGAGAGTAGGGTTTCCACGCCAAGCACTCGTTTGGCCCCTAGTGTTGGAGTGTTGGCTGGGGTTGCTGCAAGCTGAGACAACACGCACTGGGGAGAAAGTGGCAACTGCTGACACTCTATGCATGGAAGCATGCGCGGAGGCATCTTGGCAGCATTGCAGACCTCCCCTCGAGGGAGAAAATAATGAAAAAAACTCCATGGCTGACTGAGCTGCCACTGACCCCGGCCACCCATAGCCCTGCCCCGCATCGAGCACCAAGACCATGTTGCCTCTTGTGCAAAGGTAAGACCTAGCTCACGTCCGATACCAAGAAACCTTGGGGGTCAGAAATGGAGTCTGGTGGTGTTTTGAACAGAGGTCAAAACCCCAGTGGGGTAAGCTCTAGGGCATGCAGACAGGCCATGAGGTAATGAGTATGTAGATAAAAGTAATACTGCCTGGCCATTGTTTTGATTTTGTTTTATAAGCTATAAGCAAATGTGAAGCTTATTTTTAGCTTGGTGGCATGTTTTTAAAATTTGTCATGGTCTCCTTTCCAGGCCAGTGAAAGCTTTGGAAGCGTTTTAATTCCTCAGATGTCCAGTTCACCACCTGATGTTGAAGCAATGAGAATCTATTTAATTCTTCCTGAATGCCCTCTGCTACGGGACTCTAAGTACTACATGACATTGACACTTCCTTTAGCAATGGCAATACTTCGATTGGATGCAAATCCTGGCAAAGTGCTAGGTAGGTGTGAACTGAAGTGGTGCAATTAAAGAAAACTCATTTTTGAATTTCATACTGTAGAACTTTATTTTTCCTGGTTGGTTCACTAGTTTGTTTGTTTTTTCAGATGTGCAACCCGAAAGACATGCTGAGTTGGTAGCAGCTTGTTTTCAGATGTGTCCTGAGGGTGGGAAGGTGGGTTACACAATACAGTAAGGTGCAAGAGTAAAAATACCTTAACAGTTGTGCAGTAGTGCTATTCTGTGGCAAGTAGAACAGTGCAAACCCAGTAAAATGCAAAAGTGCAATACATTACAGATGTGCAAACCAGTAAGTCTGCAGGGTAGGTACAGAACAACCAGGTGCTTAAGGCAGAAAAAAGTTGCACCTGAACTGGAGCAGAGAAACGACCCCAGCTGCCGTGGACTCCCATTGCAGCAGGACATGAGCGAGCCATGGGCAGGGGTGGAGGATGGCAGCAAGATCAGAGGTTAGGGACAGTTGCAGGAGGAAATTGTAAAGTCATGAAGCAGAGACTTGAGAGAAGGGGAGGAGGCAGAACACAGGGGAATTGAGGATCAGAACTTGGGAAAGTGATATGAGAAGGCACTTGGCCAGCAGAAGAATTCATGGTGGAGAGGTAAAGGGAATGGGAAACAGTGTTATGGAGTGAGTAGGAGGTAAGGGGGCGAGAAGAGAGAGGAAAGGTAGAGAGGGAGGGCACCAAGCCAGTATTTGGATATGAAGGAGGCACAGTGGGTGAAAGGCCTGGCATTAAGGGAGGGAGGTGGGAAGAGTAAAGAGAGCAGTGGTGTGTACGAGGGTGGCAGTCCAAGGCAAAATGGCAGAAGGAGTGTGTGGGGGGGGGTTCATTCTAGGAAGGGTGGATGTGGGAGCTGCGATGAAGACTATGCCACTATAGTCAGTGATGGGGAGAATCATCTTTGAGACCATCTCTTGGCAGGTGGGAAGCGGGACATGCACTGTGCTCCTGTAGAGTGCACCAAGTTTGGGGTGGAATTTAAGATGGATGGCACCTATGTGTGCTAGTAGGGTGTGTGCATCTATTCCGGTTGAAGCACAAAGTGTAAAGCAGGGAAACAAAAACTGATTGTACCATAAAAAGTCCCTTAATGGGACTTATGGTGACAATGCCATACCACAGGCGCTGGATTGATCAGCTTCCACTGATTCCCTGGAAAAAAGTCTTCTTTGCTCACCTCACCCATTGAACTTGACAGAATTGTTGCTGACGATCAGTTGTCTCCATAGCTTCAAGAACATAACATCGAGCTGTGCCGGGGGGAAGCCTAAAACAACAAAAATTTAATCTAGCTCCAGCGAAAGGAGATGTGCCAGCCATGCCTCCAGAAAACTGGGACCCAGATTCAGCCAGTGAGTCCAAGGAGGAGGGAGGGGACTTCATAATAACCTCTCGGCAACTCTGCAGAGAACTCAAGACGCCTGACTAAAACCTTGGACACAATTAGAGCAGAGGTCAGGGACAACAGAAACAAAATCCAGCAACAAGAGAAGCAGCTACACTCTGTGGAGGAGCATCTTGCAGTATATTGGGAAATGGTGGATCTGCATAACGGTGCCTTGTTACAGCTCTACGATCGCTCACAGGCACTGATTAACAAAATAGAAGACCTGGAAAACTGATCACGTTGCATTAATTTGAGACTACATGAGAACACAGAATTGGGGGACATGACTGGGGAAAACCTTGGGGCTGCTGAAATAACTGCTGGACCTTGACAAAGATATCCCCCTAAATGTCATTAGTGTGCACACCATGCCCTCGCTGCCCCACTGAAGCATCCTATAGCCAGGTCACGCTCTATCATCATGGCGTTTCTGGATTACTGAGTGAAAGGAATGGTGCTTCGCAAGGCCTGGACTAAAAAGGAAACCATATTTGGGGACACTAAACTGTACTTAGTCAGACTATGCCCTCACCATGGCCCAAAGAAAGCTTTGGTTCCCAGTTGTAAAAGCACTCCACAGCAAAGGGCTCAAAGACAGGGTAGATTTATTTATTTATTTCAATTCTAGGATTACAGTGACCTTTGAGCCCAGGGCTCTTTTACAAAGGTTCCACATCAAGACATTGGTATCACATAACAATAGACAAAATTGTTACACAAGTAAGGGTAAAGGATATCAAATTAATTTCGAACAGACAGGGAGGGGGTAAAGTGGAAGGAAGAGGACAAGAAGGGAGGGGTGGTAGAAAGAAATGGAGGGGCAAAGGTGGAGGTAAGAAAATAAGAGAGGAGAGGTGGGGTAGGTAAGGATATGGGGAGGCAGCCAGGAAGGTGGCATTGTCAGGTGCTGGAGAGCGGATGGGGCAGAGGCCAAACCAGGGCAAGTGCATTATGTAAGAAGCTAGATATAGGAGAGCGGTATTGCATAGACATTATCCATGACAGTCTCAGATGCTGGAAGCGACCAGGGTGTTTCGGAGCCTGGATTTGAAGGCCCCTAGCCCAGAGGTATTGATAGTATAATTGGCAAGACCGTTAAACCAAGTGGGTGCCCTGTAGGTGAATGAACACTGGCCAATGGCTGTGTGGCAGCGAGGGATATGGAAGAGTTGTGGCTTTGATCCCCTAGTAATTCTGGAGCTGGTTTTCGTTTGAAGGAGTGAACAGACCCTGGGAGGGGCAGTTCCCAACTGTATTTTCTTAGCAACCACACAGGTTTGGTACTGAATTCTATTATCAAGTTGAATCCAGTTTGCTTGTGAGTAGAGGTCACAGGTGTGTGTGAGCCGTTCGGCCCCAATGATGAGTCGACAGGTCTTGTTTAGGGTGGTAGTAATCCTTCTGAGTGCAGTGGTAGTGGCAGTGCCATAGATGACAAGACCATAGTCAATCTGGGAGATGATGGAGCTTTGAACTGCGGCAAAGAGGGCCTCTTTAGTCAGGTGCAGACGAAGCCGGTAGAGTAAGCCCAGTCTAGTATTCACAGTTTTAGTGACATTGGTTATATGGGTTCCAAAGGACAGGTGTGGGTCTAAGGTGATTCCTAGGTATCTGAAGGAATCAACCTGCTCCAGGGAGTCCCCCAAGGCAGGTGTTTAAGGAGAGTTGGTGGCGTTTGTGCTTGTTTTAGTGGCTGGTGAAAATCATGGTCTTAGTTTGTTTTCTGGTTGGGGCCAGCCATCCGCACAGGTGTGGTCTATAGACCACCAGCCCAGGAGGAAGAAACAGATAGGGAGCTAATGCTAGCCATCCAAAGGATGGCAGACAAGGGTGGGGAAGTACTGGTTGGAAACTTCAATATTCCAGACGTGGACTGTAGCATCCCAGTAGCAGCATCAACTAGGAGCAGATTTATCCTGGACTCCCCTTCAGGGTGCCTTCCTCAAGCAACTGGTCATGGAACCAACTCGACAGAAGGCAATACTGGACCTTGTGCTCACAAACACGGACAGTGTGATGGGGGTAACAGTGGGGGAGCACCTGGGGAACAGTGACCACCAGTCATTGTGGTTTGAAATCACTGAAAGAACAGAACCAAACCACACAATAACACGTATCCTGGATTTTAGGGGGGCAGACTTTGGGAAAATGGGGAGATACTTGAAAGAGGCATTAAGGGGAATTGGGCAGGAATCGGGGGTTGAGGAACAGTGGACATTATTTAAAATGGGGATTACAAGAGCAACAGAATTATGCATTAAGCAAGTTAGCAAGGGGAAAAGGAAGAGGAGACCATCATAGTTTTCCAAAGAGGTAGCAAAGAAAGTGAAAGCCAAAAAGATTGCATTCAGGCAATACAAAAAGACACAGGCAGAAGGGGATAGGGAGAAGTACCAGGAGAAGCAAAGGGAGGCAGGGAGGTCAGTAAGGAAGCCAAAGCTCAGACAGAAGAACACATTGCAAAATCAGTGGGTAGAGGGACAAACCTTTACAGGTACATAAGTGAAAAAGAAAAGCAAAGGGAGGATAGTGAGACTGAAGGGGAGGATGGGGCCGTGGAGGATGACAACAGTAAAGCTGACATATTGAACAGGTATTTCTGCTTGGTCTTTACTGAGGAAGAGGAGGGTAATGGGTCTAAATGGAGTACAAGGGGTGAGAATGATGCAGAAATGGACACAAGTCCCTTTACACAAGAAAGGGTCCTGAAGGAACTGGAAGTAATAAGAGTTGATAAAGCAATGGGGCCAGATGGGGTGCACCCCAGGGTCCTTAAAGAACTAAAAGAGGTGGTAGCTGAACCTCTAGCTATCCTGTTTAGCCGATCACTGGAAACAGGGAGGTACCCAAAGACTGGAGGACAGCAGATGTAGTCCCCTTACTCAAAAGTGGAACAAAGAGGAAGCAGGAACTACAGACCAGTCAGCCTCACCGGTAGTGGGGAAGATCATGGAAGCACTACTGAAGGAGATTGGTGGAACATCTGGTTGTCAATGGACTACAGGACCCAAGGCAGCATGGTTTCACCAGGGAGGTCATGTCAGACCAACCTCGCTGGAATTTTTGACTGGGTGACTAGGGAGGTGGATCAGGGAAGGCAGTGGACATGGCCTATCTGGACTTCAGCAAGGCATTTGACACTGTGCCACATAGAAGACTATTACACAAACTGGGGAATATGGGTGTGGGCAGGACAGTAGTGTGGTGGGTAGGTAACTGGCTGGGCGGCAGGACACAGAGGGTGGTGGTAAATGGTTGTCACTCCACAGAGGGAAGCATGACCAGTGGGGTACAACAGGGATCAGTGCTGGGACCGGTCCTGTTCAACATCTTCATCAGTGACATTGCGCAGGACCTAGAATGCAGAATTTCATTGTTCGCTGATGACACAAAGCTCTGTAACAGAGTAGACACACCAGAGGGTGTAGACAGAATGAGAAGGGACCTGCAGAAACCTGAAGAACGGTCAGGGGTTTGGCAGTTGAAATTCAATGCAAAGAAGTGCAAGATGATGCATATGGGGCACAAAACCCCTGGCACAAGATATCAGTTGTGGGGTGAGGATATAGCATGCACCAAGCAGGAAAGGGATCTTGGGGTTATCATCTCTGACGACCTCAAGGTAGGGAAACAGTGTGACAAGGCAGCAGGTAAAGCAAATAGGATGCTGGGATGCATAGGCAGGGGCATCACCAGTAGGAAAAGGGAGGTCATAATTCCACTATACAAGACACTAGTGAGGCCCCACCTTGAGTACAGTGTACAGTTCTGGAGACCATACCTACATAAGGACATAGACAGGGTAGAGAAGGTTCAGAGGAGGGCAACAAAGATGGTGCTTGGATTGCATTACAAGTCCTATGAGGACAGGTTGAAGGAACTGAACATGTTCTCCCTGGAGGAGAGGAGGAGAGAGGGATATGATAGAGACATACAAGTATCTTACAGGGAGGAACAGTGTGCAGGAATACACTATTTTTAAGCAAAAAAGATGTTCTAGGACTAGAGGGCATGGGATGAAGTTGGAGGAAGGACGATTCAGAGGAAACGTGAGGAAGAATTTCTTCACAGAACGGGTGGCGGACAAGTGGAACACCCTGCCAGAGGAAGTGGTGGGAGCTGAAACAATCACTGGATTTAAGAATGCATGGGATAGACATATAGAAATTCTGGAGGTCAGGGGTAAGGGGCAACAGACTTCTAGGAAAACATAAACTGAACCTCCAAGCTCAAATGGGCAGACTGGGTGGGCTATAGGCCCTTCTCTGCTGACACGGTCTATGTATCTATGTAGTCCAGATGAGGGACATTCAGTTCCACTTAAGAGCCTTCTGGTCCCAAAGAAAGGATTCCCTTTCCAAACTAGTCCCAGTGACTCAAACCCTGATCCAGGCCTTGCAGTGGTGGCAGGATCAGGACAATTTGAGACAAGGGGTTCCTTTTGTCACTCAGTCTCATTCAGTGATATTCACCACAGATGCTTCCCTGCTGGGCTGGGGCCCATTTGGGGATCTTACCACCCAAGGACTGTGGTCACCCCAGGAATCTCTGCTTCACATCAATCTCTGGAACTCAGAGCAGCGTTTTGGCACTGCAAGCCTTTTCCAAATCTGTACAGAACAAGGTGGTCCAGGTCAGAACAGACACCACCACCACCATGTGGTACATCAACAAGCAAGGAGGCACTTGGTCTACGGCCTTGTGCACAGAAGCAATGAAGTTGTGGTCCCTGGCCTATTCCCTGCAAGCCTCTCTGATAGCAGTTCACCTCCCAGGGAAGGACAATGTCCTAGCAGATGCACTGAGGAGAATTTCCCAGGGCCATCACGAATGGGCCCTAGATCCTCTAGTTTTGAAAGTGATTTTCTCAAGATGGGGCACACCAGAGATAGATCTTTTTGCAGCCCCTGACAATCACCAACTTCCTCTCTTTTGTTGCAGACCCCCAGTCTTGGGCTCAGTCCCCCTGGATGCTCTGATCCTGAACTGGGAAGGGAAATTTCTGTATGCTTCCCCCCCTTCCCTCTCCTGTTCAAAGTGTTAGTCAAGATAAGGTCACAACCATGCAAAGTGATACTGATTGCTCCAGACTGGGCCAGACAGCCCTGGTACCCCCTATTGCTGTCCCTAGCAATCCACCTTCCCCTGTCTCTTCCCAGGAATTACAACCTGTTGACATCCTCTCAGGGGAGGATTTGGTACCCGAGTCTTCGGTCTCTCAATCTCAAGGCATGGCTGTTGAAGAGTTAGTTTGCAGATCTGCATCTTTCCCAAGTGGGTTCTGGATGTCCTTAAGGCTTCTCGAAAGCCTTCCACCAGAAAGACTTAAAACCCCAAATGGAAAAGATTCAGCATTTGGTGTTCTAAGAAAACTATTTCTGCAGACTCTGCTGAGTTGCCTACTGTTCTAGACTATATGGTCCATCTTAATGGCCTTGGCCTCAGACCAGCTACCCTTAAAGTACACTTGGCAGCTGTTTCTGCTTTCTTGTCAGTAGGCAAACCTTCCTCTCTATCATCCCATCCTGTGTTTTGTAAGTTTTTCAAGAGATTGCTTCACACCAATCCCCCCCTTTAGGGATCCTGCTCCTGCTTGGGACCTTAATGTTTGCATTGCTCAGCTTATGCAAACCCCCCTTTGAGCCTTTGTCCTCAGCAGAGCTTAAGTACTTGACTTAGAAAACTGTGGTTTTGGTAGCCATTACTTCTGCCAGAGGTATCAGTGAATTGCAAGCCCTGTCAGTGGAATCTGATTTCATCTCTTTCCATTGAGATAAAGTGGTCCTAAGAACTAGCAGAAAGTTCTTACCTAAAGTGGTTTCAGATTTCCACCTCAACCAGTCTATATCTCTTCCTGTCTTCTTCACTGATCATTCCTCCTCTGGAGAGAGGAGGCTACACAGCTTGGATGTTAAAAGAGCCCTTAGCTACTACATAGAGCGTAGCAAGGGTCACAGGTTTGAATCCCTCCAGTTGTTCCTCACGTATGGAGAAGTTGGAAGGGCAAACCTGCCACTAAGAGATCTATTGCCAGGTGGATTGTTTCTTGTATACAATTCTGCTATGAAAAACTGGGTAGAACTCCACCCTCAGACCTGAGGGCTCATTCCACTAGAGGTACAGCTGCTTCCCTGGCTGCTGCCAGGGATATCCCTCTCTTAGAAATGTGTCAAGCAGCCACCTGGAAAACAGGCCATACTTTTGCCAAGCATTACTCTCTGGATATCCAGGCTAGGAGTGATGCTCGGTTTGGCACAGCAGTACTTCAGAGCCTGTTTCTAAAGTAGGTTCTGTCCCTCCTCCATGGAGGTACTGCTTGGTAGTCTGCATATGTCAGAATACAGCAAGACTTCATTTTGTTTGAAGAGAAAATTACTCACCTTAGTAATGTTGTTCCTTCTAATGGAGTCTTGCTGTATTCTGACCTCCCCCGCCTTCCCTCTCGGAACCTAGATTTTGGGATGTGGGTGGGCAGGAGCAGTGTTGGCACCCTAGGGGTGTCCTTTTTTCTCCCTCTTTTAGTTGGGTGAGTGCTTGCATTTTGGGATGTGTTTTGTTTTTGGGTTTCCTGACTTGAGTCTTCCTTTTGAAACCAAAAACCCTTTTATATAGATATAGTTGCCAGTTGGCTAGTATGAGTTTTACAGTTTCCACACACAACTTCTAGTGAGTATTGCTCGTAAAGATCTGACTGTTGCAGTTTCAACAGCAGCAGACTGGCTTCAAACGAGCTCGTGGTGAACATTCCATGCTGGCCATGGAAAGTTTAACGCTGTTCTCCGGGGCAGTTGAAAGGCAGGACCTAACTGCATATGTCAGAATACACAAGACTCCTTTAGAAGAAACAACATTACGTAGGTGAGTAATTTTTTCTTACCTCTTAAGGCTCTCAGCAATCTCCTATTCCAAGCTCCTCAGCTGGGCAGTGTTCTGAAGGGAGAGGGCTGCTTCAGAAGCCTATAAGGGGAAGGGAACAAAGGAATCGCATTAGTATGCAGTGGGCTAGATCAGGACCCTACTGCGCATGCACCAACTGTTGGGACTGAGTCGGGATAGAGAAGGCTACTGCGCATGCGCAAGATCGCAGACACACACACGGTAGAGAGTCTACACAATTCTACAGAAAATTTCCCTGCTAAGCTCCAAATCGCCTCTGGTAGAGGCCCCAGGCTTTTTGAGAATGTGCAGGAGGCAAAGAAATACCTAGCCTCGCTTGAAGTAGCGGTCGATGAGCTGGTTGACCCTGGTGCATTGAGGGCCTTGCAGAAACGGCAGTGACAGTTGGTGGGGGGTCAGCCTGGCCTCCGACAGTCTGGGAAACTGTTCATAGCTACTAAGCACCTAGATTAAACTCGGGTCACGCTGCCAGTCCTCCAGTAGGAGATGGAAAGCATACTCGCAGGCCAGGGGAAAGCAGGAGAGTGACCCTCAGCTTCGGACCTCAGAGGCAGACTCCTCGGACAACTTGAGTTGGTAATGTCTAGGATGTTACGTAAGGACTGCTACCAACATAGGTGGCTGGGCCGAAAACTCATATTTGGAAATGCAGTTGGTTGGTTCTGGAACTATAATTTTAAAAGGATTGGAGCAAATGAGAGATGGGTGGTAGTTGGTTAGGGTAGGTCTGTGGAGACCTTTAAATGTGGACTCGGTTCAAGACTGCAAATAGTACTGCATGGCACTCCACCTTTTCATTTTCTCTTTCCTTATCTTGTCTATAAATACAAAAAAAGAAAGGAGAATAAAAGTAAATGTTTAAAGCTAAAGTTAGTGAAACACTTGATTAGTAGAGGGGAGGTATACATAGATAATTAGAGTGGTAATATACAGAATTGGGGGAGGGGGGCTGGGGCCGGGTGACTACCTCCTTTTCCTCTCTCAGAAGTTTAAAAAAAAAAAAAAGTATACACAGGGAAAGAAGGAGATAAGTGGGAAAGTCTGTATGGTGTTGGCAGTACCACACCAGTTGCACATCCCTGGCTATGCCAGGAGATGGCAGCACAGTGCGAAGTTTGCTTCAGCTCTACCCATCATCAAGGAGCACCAGAAGAATGACTGGGTTGGGGTTGAACCTTGAAAGTCAGAAAAAAACTGTTAAATGTGTGGATCCATGCTCCTGGGTATTGGTTAGGCCTGGGAGCACAGTTATATTGTTTGAATGTTTTAACTGTGTTATGGTTGTTGTTATGAAGTTCTCGTTGTTGGCCATGTGTCTCTGCTGTCCCCTGCCCCCTCCTGGTTTGGGGCCTGAGTCACCTTTGTGGGGTCCGGGCATGTTCTGGGATCTAAGGATGCAGAGCCACCTTACTGTAGACTGAATAGTCTAAATATAATTACTTATAACGTCCGGGGAATTAACAGTCCCATAAAACAGGCTAGGATAATACAGGAATTGGGCAGAATGGGCACTTAAATTGCACTGTTACAGGAAACCCATCTTACAGTGGAGGAGCATACCAAATTATGCCATGGCTGGGTGGGCTTGGTCTATGCTTCCACATATGGGGCAAACCCTCATAGAAGGGGAACGGCCATTTTAATACATAAGGCATCTACCCTGGGTGTGGAGAGGGCAGAGATTGATCCAGAGGGTCATTATGTTAAATTGTGGGCCACCTATAGAGACATACCCTGTGTCATTTTAAACCTGAATGCCCCAAACAAAGATGAGGCCTCTTTTTTTTTTTTTTAAAAAAATATTTGCAGATCTGCGGGATCCTATGGAGTGGCTCTGCATCCTGGGAGGGGACTTCAACACTATTTTATCCAGTACTCTTGACGAGAGGTGAAGCACAGGGGACCAGGAGGAAGATAGCAGGCCCCACTCTGCTTAAACTAAGCAGGATGGCAGGCTTACGGGATATTTGGAGGGGGCTTAATGGGCATTCAAGAGATTACTCTCACTTTTCTTGACAGGCATGATTATACTAGAATTGACCTGTTATTTATCTCTAAAGAGTGGGCTTATACAGCCTCTGTGTGTAAGATTAGGCCGCGGACGCTTTCTTGACCATGCACCGGTCAGGCTAACCCTGGCCCTAGCCCCCTCTATTCGAAATTCACATTGGAGGTTTAATGTGGGACTGCTGAATAAACCAGACTTTCAGGATTTAATTAAGTTCACAGTTCAGGATTATCAGTAGAGGAATCCAGTGGGAGATACAAGGGGTGATCATAAAGTTTGCGGCAGAACACACGAGAAAGATGGCCAGTAAATTAGCGAACCTAGAGGAGGAGCTGAAAGACCTAGAGTTTCAACATCAGATTACCTTAAACCTAGAAGTTAAGAAGCTCCTCAAAGAGATGAGGACAGCCCTTGAAAATTTAATTCAAGCCCAATTAGAGGAGAAATATAGAAGGATCCATCAACAATACTTTGGGGGGGGGGGAATAAGGCTGGAAAGTTGCTTGCAGCCACCCTTTGCTCACAATAGATCAGCAGACTGGTTTTAAAACTGAGACCCAAGAAAAGGGGGGAATCCAACAAGTACACCAGGGGCGATCACTAGCATATTTGCGGATTACTATATGTCCCTGTGTACACAGGATGAGATTCCAGACTCTGGAGGTGTTGTACATAGCTTTTTTGAGGGCCTGGATATTAGAACCCTCTCTGAAGAGGCTGGGGACGGATTGGAGGCGGGATCTCCATGGCAGAATTAAAGGTCATGGGGGGCATGGCCAGCTATCTAGCTGATCGGATGCAAACCCGGAGAGCTCCCGCTACAGCACTTATAAGTGATTAAATTTTGAAAGTCAAAATGAGCAATTTGACTACTTTTTCTATTCTACTGAACTCCTGGTGTTTTCCGGATCTTGCCGATACTAAAAGTTGCCCAAATGGGGAAGAAAAATGCAGAATCAAAAGCTAGCTTCTTTACTCCACGTGATGGGGCCTCCACACCCCTATCTGCTCCTGTAAACTTCTCGACATCCGAAGCAGCGTGTGGCGAGACTGGCCCGGCCACTTTGGAAACCCTACAACAGGCGGTACTGAATCTTACCAAAACGATTCAGCGGATGGACGAAAAAATGGACGGGTATAATACCCGACTGTTAAAAGTTGAGCAGAAATTGGATTGCCTTACTGAGACAACACACGACACTGAAAAATCTTCCAAGCGGGCTCAAGCTACCGCCGCTACTTGTGTAAAGGAACAGAATCTACTTCGTTCCCGACTTGAGCACCTTGAAAATATAACTCGTGCTGCTAATGTCGGAATCTTAGGGTTACCTGAGGGCAAAGAAGTGAGTGACCTGCATAAATACTTAAATGCCTGGCTATTGGAAACCCTTGGGCTGGAACTAGGAGATCAAATTGTGCAAGCCTATAGGATTAACACCCGGAGACAGAGGTCCTTGGAAGGGGTCAGAACTGTAATGCTGATCACCACATCAGTGCTAGTGAGGGACCGTATTCTCCGTGTAGTTCAGCAGCACTGAAAGGTCGAGGTGTATGGCTCGAAAATATTATTTTTCCCAGACCTCTTATTCCACGCGCATGAAGAGAAAGGCTTTCGATGGGATTAGGAGGCGCCTTAGGGCCTTGGAAGTTCCCAATAATCTGTTGATGCCAGCCCGGTTCCATGTCACAGTTGGGAAGAAGGCCTACATATACACCAAGCCTAAGAGGCTATGAAGCTGCTCAAAAAGCTTGAAGTCGAGAGGGCTGTTCAGGAGGGCAACTTTTCTTCAGAATCTGAAGCGGAGGATACTTGAAATGATGCGGAACTGGCTAAGTCCTTCTATATTTTGTTTAAATATAAAGAAACGTGGGAGCCTTTTTGTGTTGCAGTCAGATCTCTCATTTAAAGGGCTTAATTACTTATGAAAGCTAATTGATCAGGACATACTGAGAACTCTGCTTTATTTTATTACTCTTTCTTTTGCCCTGTAGTTGAACTTTTTGAGTTGCCCTGATAAAGCTCATACTAAATACTAAATAGTTAAGCTGCAATAAACCTTGGAAATTTTCTTTTGATAATAATAATATAAATATCTGTCTGAAATATCCCTTTTAAAGTGCTGTGGGAGCACACTGGGAACTAATTTTGGAGCCTTTTAAAATTAAGAGTTATTTACCAATCAAAGGCATATTAGCCTGGTCTTTGTTTTTTTTTTTTGTTTATTGTGTTAAGTGCTATTTCGATGTTAAGAGCATTGATAGCATATGGCCATCTGAAATATGGCAAGTGTTGAATTAGTTAACTAATAACTATATGGAATTCCCTCTGATCTTGTACCAAATGTTACAGCGGTTCACAAACTCGAATGTCTTTTTAACGATGCTTGCCTTATGGAGTATAACGCTGTGCAGATTTCAATGGTGTATTGTACTCTGTATAAACTCTATAAATAAAAAGTTAAAAAAAAAAAAAGAATTAAAGGCCCAGATAGTGAGCTTGAAAAATGGCAAATCATCGGGCCTGGATGTCTTTATGCCAGAGTTTTACAAGACCTTTGCTGACCTACAACTCTCGCTTCTACTGTCGGTTTGTGGGGAAACATGGAGGGAAGGGAGGTCCCGGTGTCCTAGCGACTAGCCCAGATTTCGGTGTTACCTAAGGTGTGGAAGGACCCCTTGGAGTGTGGGTCTTATAGAACCATATCTTTACTTAATGTTGACTTAAAGCTGTTTACTGGCCTACTGGCAGGGAGGCTGCAGGCTGTGGCTCCCCTGCTGGTGCAGGAAGATCAGACTGGCTTTATTTCGGGTATGTATCTTCAAGACAGTATCTGCCGGTTACTAAACATTGTTTCCTCCCAATAGACCCAGACCCAATTTCAAATAGTCATATCCATGGACGCTGAAAAAGCATTTGATAGGGTTAATTGGCAGTTTTTAAAAGCGTCCATGGAGCACATGAAATCTGGCCCCAAATTCCTAGGAGTTATTTCACAATTATATACCAATCCCAAAGCCTTAGTAAGGGCAAACGGTATAAGCTGTGAGATTTTTCCATTGTGAAGGGGGACACAGCAGGGTTGCCCCCTGTTCCCCTCCTGGGAGGGGAGGTCCCGGTGCGGGAGGTTAAAGTGCGCAGTAACCCCGTTATTAGGGGTGTTATGGCAGGGGGGATTGAACAGAAACTTTTCTTGTATGCAGATGACTCCATTTTTTTCTTGTCATCACCCGAAATTTCCTTACCACCCCTTATACAATTATTACAATCCTTTGGGGAAATTTCTGGTTTTAAAATTAAATTCTCAAAATCAGAGGCTTAAGCAGAGAATGCCCAGAAGAATTCAGGGGCACTTTCCCCTTTCGATGGGCGCCCAGAAATCACATCCGTTATTTAGGTGTACAGATTACAGTAGATCTAAATCGACTTTTTAATGCTAATTACAAACTGCTTTAGGAGGCTCTGTAGCGAGACATGACAAGATGGTGGTTGTTGCCCCTATACTTGGTGGGAAGAGTAGCCACCATACAGATAAACATACTACCCCGATTTTTTTTGTTTTTGTTTCAGTGCCTTCCTATTCAGATACCCGTTTTGTATTGGAACAAAGTTGACAAGCAGATTCCCAGATTTATCTGGAATAATAAAAGACCCAGAGTTGCTAAAAAATACTACATCTTCCAGGGGAAATGGGGGCTAGCCCTACCTAACCTTTCTTTATATTATCTGGCCTCAGAGGGCGCGATGCTGATGACATGGGCCAAACAGAGAACATCATCGCAGTGGTACCTGATAGAAGACCGATGTAGGAGTGAGACCACTATATACATTGGCCCTAGTCATGGCTCCTCCTGATCTTGTGGGGGCGGTGAGGAACTGTTGGGTCAACCACAGTGTTTATATTCTTAGAAAGATTCAGAAACTTACTGACACACTGGAGGGGTTAGGGCCCCATTAGCTCATTAGATATGAAACAGAATTTTTTCCACTATCGCTAGATCCTGGGTATGCAGGCTGAGGGCTCAGAGTACATTTCAGGTTTACACAACTTATAGAAGGGCAAAAATGTATAACTTTTCAGAGAGCCAAGGACAAATTTGTCTGGTCTAACTCTGAATTTCTCCCAATATGTGCAAGTCCAACACTTTATTAATACAGGGGACAATATTCAGTGTCTCATGAGACCCAGTTCAGGGTGGGAAGAGATCTTATCTGTGTCAGTCTTCACCATTCATCACAGATGGGTATCTGGCCAAAGGTCAGGACTCCACGAGGAGCCTTTTTTTTTTTTAAAGGTGGGAGCTGACACACCTCGGCACTGCCGTCAAAGGCCCGGCCTTTGCGTGGTGCTCTGCAGGTTGGCGATTAGGCTGTGTCGACTCCGCCTGCCTGCCAGTTCGTTGTCTCCCGCCATAGAGGTCGCCTCGGGGGGTGCTGTGAAGAAAATCCTAGGCCTGCTAGTTTTTCAAAATCCTATCCTTTGGCGCCAAAGTCCGTCGGTCCTCCTGCCGGTTCTGTTTTTGCCACTACTCGACGTTGCCTGGTAAGGTCTTTCCTTATCTTTATATTTCCATGACGTCAAGTCTGTTTTTGGTGTTTTTTTCCCCCCGTAGGTCATGTCTCGGTCGGAGGGCAGGAAATCTTCCAAGACGGGTCGGCCCCACATGCGACGGTGCCCATGCGGCCGAAATTTCTTCGTCACCGACCAGCACGACCGGTGTCTCTCATGTCTTGGCCCACTTCACGACATGGATTTATGCAACGCCTGCTTCTCCATGGACCGCCGGGTCCTCGAACAACACGCATGGAAAGTGGGGCGAGCTCCGTCGACTTTCGGGGGTTGGGTATGCACTCGTCGGGCCAAGCCACGCTCTCTCGACCTTTCCTCCGGGTCTCCTCCCAGTTCTATACGGACCGAGGGAGGAGCCTCTGCTGACTTAGCCTAGCCGTTGCGAGGCTTCTTCCGCGGCACAGGAGGCCGTCCGCTCCTTCCGGGAGGCGGGCGGGGCACCATAGCAATCGCCCTTGGGTGAAAGGCTCCCCGGTGTCGCTCCCATGGCTCGGAAGGCCGGGTCGGCGCCGTCCTCGACACCCTTGGCCGGCGCCGTTGGAATCCTCGGCACCGACTTGTCACGCGGCACCGTGACCTCTGTTGAAGCTGTTCATGGCGCCGGCACTGTTAGCGGCGCTGAGATCTACTGCGATGCCATCCTTTGCCACGTCTCGCCTCGGCACCATGTCCGCCTTCGGGGCCTTCCGTGGCACCGCCCCAGCCCTCGGCGCCGTTCGCGGCACCAAGGGTGCCGCCGGGACTGTCGGTGCCGTCTCTCGTCCTCAGCGCTGCTCGCAGTGCCGTGGGACCGGATGGTGCCGTGACTGGTCCCGGCTCTGGATCTCTGGCTCGAGCTGGGGCCGCGCCTCCCTCAGATTCCGCTCACAGGGTTGCGGGAGGCGCTGGCACCGACTCGGGCACTGCTGTGGTCTCTGGGCCTGATGGTAAGAATGGTTCTGCCCGCCCTCCTACGGTTTGGCACAGGGCCTCGGACTCTACCTCCTTGGAGACGGAGTCGAGCTGTGGGTCGGACGTGCAGTCTGACCCCTCGGGGTTGGCTGTTGAGGTTGGCAGCACGGTGGTCTCTTCGACCAGTCAGAGTCAGCCCCCTTCTGAGGTGAGGTCGGTGGCTACCGAGACTAGGGTCAGGGGTGCTGACCAGCAGGCAGTGGTGCGGGCCACCATAGCTCTGCAGCCTGGTCTTGGCAGTTTCACTGACCCCTCAGTTGTGGTACCCCCTCGGGTGGTGTGCCTTGATCGCCCAACACTGGGGCGATGGACACCTGCAGGGGAGGTACTGCACCCTGGAGAGCCCCTTCGGGGGCTGCCCAGAGATGCCGGCTACCTAGGCTGGCCCTCTCGAAGAGGAGGGCTCTTTCAGACTCTGAGGGGTGTGGGGTCGGCACGCCGGCCTTTTTCTGGGATCCACCCGGGCCCTGGAAGAAGCCGTAGTGCGGATCTCCACTCTTCCTCCTCGGTCTCTTTGAGAGAGTCCCGTTCTTTTGAGGCAGGGGACCGTCCTTCTGGACCTATACGGCCCCGGTCACCTCACAGGGGGGATTCTTCTGGGCACAGCCAAGGCAGTACCGATGTGGTTGTTCAGCTGTCTGCTGTGGGGTCTTCCAGGGCACCTTCTTCCGCGGGTGCCCAAAGTCCGCTCCTTAGCCCAGGCGGAGGTTAGCTGACTTCTCGGCTCTGCCCCATCCCTCTGCCACACTCTCCTGCGCTCCCAGGCATCCTCGGTCCTAGCGGCCCTCTCACTTGGTAGCATTTCAGAGCGGTGGCTGCTCGGTTCCCTGCTTACGTTAGGGCAGTGGACAGCCAGGTTTTTTAATCTTTCCCCCGTGCAGCCACCCACTGAACAGACGGTGACCTCCAGCTCCTCATCCCCCTCTTCAGGGGGAGAGGAACCCTCTGTCCACATCTCTCCGGCTGCTGATCTCTCCGAGTATCAGCGATTCCTAATGGTATTTTGGAGGATTTGCACCTTTCTCCTTCCACTATTAGCAATCCTGAACACTCGCGACGCCTTTCTAGAAGCATTTTGGCGAGGCCACCCTTGTGGTGCTGCCCTGGCCGTCTCCCTTTCGGGAGGCGTCATTGTGTTCCTGGCAGAGGCCCTTCTCTGGAGTTCCTGCCCCAAGGGATCTCAGCCAGAGGTAGTGTGCACCCCTGGAGTCTCCAGGCTCCATGCCTCATCCACAGTCTGGATTGATGCAGTTAGATACTCCTGATGGGCTTCGGGCCCTTCACCATGACCGGCCCCCAGATCAAGACTCCTTGGATTTTGATTCCTGGGGTAGGAGGACTTTCTACTCGGCACGGTTACTTCTCTCTATCTCTGTACATCAGGCCCACTACGCAGCCTACAACAGGTTCTTGTGGCCCAGGCTAGGTCAGCTCCTAGCCTCATTGCCTGACACGGAGCAAACCAGACAAGCCATTGCACTCTCTGCGCGTGGCCTGGAGCTAGCAAGGCACTAAGCGAGGGCATCTTATGATGCCAGCGAAGTAGCTACCAGGGTCGTAGGGACAGCGATCTGCACTAGGCGGACGGCATGGCTACGTCCTTCCCGGTTGTCACCCTTGGCCCGGCGTAGGGTGATTAACTCCGCCCACTAGGGAACCTACCTTTTCTCCCGCAAAGTGAGACGGCGCTTGTCGGGACAACTTCCTTCCACCTCCGGGGGGGACTCTGTCTCTCTCTCCCCCCACTCTCGGGCCTCTCCAGGCCCTGAAGGTTCCCCCCCTTAGTGTGTCACCCACTGAGGGCTAAGGGACTTTGTCCCTTAGGGTGTAAAAGAAAACCCCCTTCGGGGGGGCTCGGTACTCACCCATCTGTGATGAATGGTGAAGACTGACACAGATAAGATATGAAAATTACGACGCACTGTAATTATGATCTTTCTGTGTATCTCACCATTCATCACAACCCACCTTCCATCCCCTGGGGCCTCGGTCTCTGGGTCCCCTCCTCTCTGTGACTCCCCCCTCTCCTCCTTAGGAGTGGGGTAAAATAGGGACACACAGGGGAGTATTTTTCCAGGAAGAGTGGATAGCTCGAGCGGCACTCCTTCTTCAGTACCTTGCCTCCACCCCTGTGGGGTGGGAGTTGGTAGTTGCCCTCCTTCTCTCCTTCTCCCTGTTTCCATCCAACCTATTTCTCCTAAAAAAAAAAAAAAAAAAACCTTTTTTCACCAAAAATCTTTTCTTGAGAGGGTGCTGAATCCCTGTATCCTGTCCTCCTTCCAGAATAGCCAACTCTGCTTATCTGGAGTGTTTGCCAGTTATTCCGTGCCTTGAATTCTGGCAGAAAGCTTTGCTACTCCTTGCAGTTCCTATACAATCTGGAGACGGACCAGGGTCTGGGATATCTTATCCTTCTCCCCTCTCTCCTAAATTCTTTACCCACCCTAACCCCTCCTTCTTCCGCTTCCAGAGATTGGGGCCCCTCTCAATTCCCTTTAGTTTCTTACCTCTTTCTTTTCTCTCCTCTCAGTCGTTATTTCTCCTTTTATTTCATACATCTTTTCCTTTTTCTGTCCCCTGGACTCTCTTGTCCCACCCTCCACTCCCTTCTTCTTACCTCTCCGGTGACTCAGAACTGGCAGGCAGGCAGAGTTGACAGAGCCTAACGGCCAACCCGCGAGCGCCATGCAGTGCGTCGGCCTCGAGGGCGGCGTCAATGGTGTGTCGGCTCCGACTACCTTGTAAAAAAAAAAAAAAAACTCCCGCGGGGTCCTGACCTCCGGCCAGATGCCCATCTGCGATGAATGATGAAGATACACAGAAAGATCATAATTACGGTAGGTACGTAATTTTCATTTCCTTTATGTGGTGGTCACCATTAAGGATATCAGTAGACTCATATCAGATATCTACAAAATTTTGTTGGCCCAAAGTGGAGCGTCTCTGGGAGACATTAGGAGGGCTTGGGAGAAAGAAGCCAATATAACTATAAGTGAATCAGATTGATCACGTTGGCTCAAGTGGGGATGGCAGGTAACTTCTGCTCCAGTGTGGTGGGAGTTCTTTTGGAAAATTTTAGTCAGATTTTTTCACACCCCATCAATCACATGCTCAGGCTCAGCAGCTTGCTGGCGGGCTTGTGGGCAAATAGGGAACCACTGGCATACATTCTGGGATTGTCTAGCCTTAGCCAGATATTGGCAGTCTATTCAGACAGTGGTGTACGGTATCACTGGAGTCCTCCTCCCTTTAAAATTTGAGGAGTGGGCACTGGGGCATCCAGTGGTCACACATCAGAGGGGGGACACCAGGGGAGTCGTATTGACCTTAATGGTAGTGGCTCTTAAATGTATAACAGCGCGTTGGCTACAGCAGGAGCCTCCAACCCTGGGGGAGTGGATTCAGCGGGTTAAATGGGTTCTATCAATGGAAGCCTTGACGGCAAAATTAAGGCTCCATCATGACCAGTATGAGGCTCAGTGGTGAGGATGGGAGAACAGTAGATTAAAGACTTAGACTGGGGTGAGTCCTCATGAGGAGGATAAGGATGGGGGAAGGATGGTGGGTCTGTGATTACCTAGAATGTTAAGTGGTTTTACATCAGAAGATACATGTAGAAAACGAGTCCTCGAGGAGGGAGAAGTGGGGGCACAAATATGGCCATAGGTTAGAACTGGGCAGTCTGACCCAGTATGTTATGTTTGTTTTTTGACATTAATGTACAAGTATTCCTGCAGGGGAATATTTAAGGAGTACAGTTTTACATACAGCAAACTGCAGCACTGAGTGTTATTAATTTTGACAGTCACTAATGAACACATACTACCGTTTTTTTCTTTGGATGTATGGCCCGAAGAGGCCACTTGATTGTGCCTGTGGACTCTTATTTTACAATATACTGCTGTGTGTTTTTGCTGTGGATGAAATAACGCTGAGTTAAAAAAAAAAAAAGTCCATTAACATTTGGCAAATTGGTTGGGTGGTCCTCAGGGTTTGAACAACCATATGATGCAATGTTGGCATTACTGTGATATTGGCATCCTCTGTGTAGAGAGTCACTATTTTACCTTGACAGTTCAGTGTTGTGGGGTAATGCCAACACTGTGTATTGTAGCATTTTATGTTCTCATTTGACTGAATTGTTAAAGTAGATCTTACTTTGAGGGGGCTCCTGCAGCAGGTAACGCCTTTAGGACTGAAGCCGGCAAGAGCCAGGACCATACAAAAAATGTCTAGGTAGCAATGTTCAGCGAGGGACCTCCCCTGATGTCGGCCCGCCCCCGAAGTCATGTATGGTATAAAAGGGGCAGTCCCCCAGCCCATCCCCAATTCTTTTCCTACTGTCGACCACGGAAGTCTGACCTCCGCAGACTCCTTCAGCTCATCGACCGCCATTTTTACCACTCTAACCCGTGTTTTATTTTCTCCAGAACCAGTGATTTCTGCAACAATTTCTTGCATGTCTCCTCCTTCTCCATCCTCTTCAATCGAGAGGTGGCAGTCCAAGTGTGCGTGTGACAAGCAGATTCCCCATATGGATGGCCATTTGGCCTGCCTTTTCTGCCTAGGCCCAGACTACAATATTGAGGCCTGCCAGCATGGCCAAGACTTTAACCAACACAGCAGGCTTCACCGCCAGAAGACCTGTGAAGCCTTCTTGCTGTCTAAAAAGATATCTGAAATGGAGAAGGCACTTCACCGCAGGAGTTCTTCATCCTCTACAGCCTCTGGGGCCTCCACATCATCATCTTCTCATAAAGAGCAGAAATCGAGCAGCAAACACAGCACCGGGAAAAACATAAGGAGAAATTCCGGGCAGAAGACCGCTCACAATCCTCGACGAAGTTGGTGACTGCTTCAGGCTCGTCCCCTTGCAGGGGTGTTGACCTCTGCCACCTGGGATGCCCTTTCTTCTTCTGAGCTCCCAGTGACCAAACCTCCCTCCCTTATCTCTGTAGTGGGAGAAGGTTCTTTGGGGTGCGGGAAGCCTTCCCCTGCCCCTCAGCCGCTTAAGCGTAGGCCCATTGTTCCAGGGGCCTCTAAGCCAAGTGGTTCAGCCGGTGGCTCTTCGGGTAGCAGGCCTTTGCCTGTCATCCTCCCGGCCAGGGTGTCTGCTGAGTCCGCCTCAATGTCAGGGGCGACGCTACTAGGTGACACCTGGGACAGTCGCCCTCCTCTGGGAAAGAAGGGTGTTCGTCCCGCTCGGTAGTTAGCACCTCTATTCAGGTGGCTCCGCCCAGGTAGCAGCCGGATGAATCTATGGCCCGGCCTCAGCCTATGTTAGTCCCCTTGATGCTGGTTTCCCCAATACCTCCTCCGGTGACCGTGTTGCCAGATACTCTGAAGTCGTTAGCAGGGCCTGATGCCCATCCTCAGCCAACGCCCGAGGGCCCAACGATCGGACATCAGATCCAGCTTGTCCCTCCAAGTAACCTGGATCAGCCTGCACTGATGCCAGAATTACCTTGACCTGATGACTAGACGCCGGGGCCTTCGGAGCCTAACTCCCTGACATCAGACACACCAGCCTTGCTACAGAATCCGCCGCAGGGCCTAAACAAGCTTTTTGCAGCCTGGTGGGCTTATTTTAAAGATAAAGAGGTACTCCATGCACCTCCTCAGCCAACCCCCCCAGGGACTGTCTCTGGAACCAGTCCGCCCTCCTAGGGGGATTACCCTGATGCTGGATGGGGATGATACCCCCTTCCCAAAGGTCAGTCGCGTAAGCACCAACAGTCGCCCTCCCTTTCCCCAGATTTGGGGGATTTGGACAGGTATTCCTCCTCTTCTCCCAGCCAAGGGGACTCTGACCTGTCATCGGAGCCTGAGGGAGGCAAAGAATCCCCATGTTCCCCACCTGATGACCCAGTATTTATGGATGTGATGCGTCACATCCAACAACTGAATGACTGGGACACAGAAAAGTTGGACCCAGAGTGAAAGAGACTGTCCTTTCTTAGAAAAAAGGACACCTTGCCTATGGTTATCCCTCCTATGGTTGAGTCCTAGAAGGACGTTAACAAAATTGCTTTGAAGCATCTGTTTTCTATGCCAGTAGTGTCTTAAGAAATCTGACCAGTTATATGCCATACCCAGGAAAGACCCTTTTTGTGCGGAACAACCAGAGGTGGACTTTGTTGTGATTAATGCTGTCCCACAACTGATCCAGATGCCCTTGACACCTCAGTACACAACCACCAGATAAAGACTCAAAGCAGTTTGACTATCTGGCCAGAAAGGTGTACTCATCAGCTACATGTGCCATACATTCCCAGAACTTCCTTGCTCACATGGTTCAGTACCAGAACGCCTTGTGGTGACAGGGCAGTGGAGGTGTCCCAAGCCATGCCATATTGCCCAGGGCGGCAGAGCTGATGGCTATACAGAAGTCAGGCTCGGATGTCAGTAATCACATCCTCAGGGCATCCTATGATACTATGGACTTAGTGGGCAGGGCCACTGCTTCCGTGGTTTTTATCTGCCGGTATTCCTGGCTGAGAGTATCCAGTTCGCCCAGGCCGTCCAGTCCAAGATTATGTATGCCCCCTTTAAAGGGCCAGTCCTGTTCGGTGAGGTTTCACAGAATATCACCCCCCATTTACAGGAATCTGGGAAAGCCATTTGATCTATACATACAATGTACAAATCTCAACTCAAGCAGCATTCCAAGCAGTCCTTTCAGAGGAATTGTAGGCAACAGCCAAGGGAACAGCAGCAGAGAGCAGGTTTTAAGCATAAGGCCTCCACTTCTGCCTCTGGAGGTTCAGCCCTGCGGGCCCCCAGAACCTCCTAGCCCCCGCTCCCTCTCCCCGGCTCCTCAGCCTGACTCGTTGCCTGACCCTCCTCCCCCAGCCGGAGCCTTAGGGGAGGTGGTGGGGGGTAGTTGTTCCTTGCACATAGAAGGGTGGCGTCGCATAACCACAGATTGATGGGTTCTGCAACTTATCGAGAGAGAGGACACACACTCGAGGTCACCGTTCCTCTGGACAATCCTCCTATCCAGTCCCATTACTCCTGGGCCCACAGCGCTCTCATTGCAAAGGAAATCCAGGCTGTCCTACTCAAAAAGGCCATAGAGCCTGCCCACTTGGCACAACACGGGAATGGGTTTTATTCCCATTTCTTCCTAGTGCCCAAGAAAACACAGGACCTGTGTCCGATCCTAGACCTCAGCCACCTGAATCAGTACATCGAATACAAAAAATTTAGGATGGTTACCCTGATAAGTCTGCTTCTGCTGCTCCATCAAGGGAACTGGTTATGCTCCCTGGACATGCAGGATGCACTCCTCCACATTCTTATTTTTTCAACCACACAGGAGGTTTGCTCACTTCTGCTTCCAGGGCATCACTTCCTCTTCAGGGCTCTACCGTTTGGCCTGTTCTCGGCACCCAGAGTGTTCAAATGCCTCACAGCAGTGGCCGCAGCTCTCAGGAGGCAGGGGCATTACATCTTCCCCTACCTCTACGACTGGCTCCTTACTGCTTCCACCAGGGACTGGCTACTGGACACCATGCAGGCCACCTTTTCCCTAGTTCAGGACCTAGGGGTCACCTTAAATCTCCCCAGGTCCTCCCCTTAGCCAAGTCAGTGACTACAATACAGAGGGATAATTTTGGACATGGCCCAAGGCAGTCTTTCTCCCCCAGGCAGAGTAGAATACCTTCAGTCGCATGCTCGACATCTCTACTCTGCTCGTCAAGTCCCAGCCACAGCTGTCCTCAGACTCTTTGGACACATGGCAGCCACCATCGCCGTGGTCCCTTTGGCCAGAATATACATGAGTGATCAGTGGACCCTGAGCGTTCAATGGGAACAACAATCAGACGACCTCGACCAGCTGGTGCTGGTGTCCAACCCAGCCAAGCAAACTCGGACATGGTGGTTGAATTCCTCCAACCTTTCCAGAGGAGTTTATCTCCGGAAGGAAACCACAGCACAAATCCTGACCACAGATGCATCAGGCCAGGGCTGGTGAGCTCACCTGGGAGATCGCTAGACTCAAGGATCCTGGAATCAGCAAGAGATTCATCTCCATATCAACATTTTGGAGATGAGGGCAGTTCTGTATGCCCTTCAGTCCTTTCAGATGGTCCTGCTGTCTGGACCCCTGTTAATAGAGACCGACAACATGTTTGTGGTATTTTACATCAACAAGCAAGGAGGGATGCATTCCTATCCCCTCTGCAGAGAAGCCATGCGAGTGTGGGCATAGGCAGTGGACTATTGCCTGGAATTATCAGCAGTCCACATCCCAGGCATCCAAAACACCCTGGTCTACAGCCTAAGTCAGTCTTGGTCCAGGGCCCACTATTGGGAGCTTCATCCCTCAGTGGCAGAAGATCTTTTCGACAGATGGGGTCACCCAGAACTGGATCTATTTGCCTCCAAATCCAACACAAAACTACCCAGTTTTTGCTCGGGATCCAGGGCCTGGTGTTTACTGGTGTGATGCGTTGTCCCTCTCCTGGGTGGGGAGGTTCCTTTATGCATTCCCCCTTCCCCCTACTGCAGTGGGTCCTCCTCAAGCTGCAATTGGAGGGCACAGAGATGATCCTGGTGGCTCCTTTCTGACCACTCCAGATTTGGTTTCCACTGCTTCAGCAACTGGCAGTGGAACCTCTGACTTCCCTGCCCCTACGATCAGGCTTGCTCTCACAGGAACAGGGAATTCTAGTCCATCCGGATCTCGGATCTCTGCATCTCCATGCATGGCTCCTGCAGACCTAGCTATCTTCAGATTTGGGGTTTCACCCAGAGTAGCGGATGTCCTAGTGGCAGCCAGGAAACCCTACGCTATGAAATGGAAGCGGTTCTGCATCTGGGCCACTGCTCAGCATCTGGACCCGTTCACCTGCGCAGTGAACTCTGTATTAAAGTACCTCCTCTCTTCATCTGATGCAGGACTCGATTACTCTTCAATCAAAGTGCACTTGTCTGCCATTTCAGCTTATGTACCCATTGAGGGCAAGGCAGTTGCCCAGCTGGACCTTCCCCATACCTTCCTATGGGGCATTCTGCACTTAAAACCTCACATCCAAGAACCTGTCCCACCATGGGATTTTTGGTTTGTCTTAGAAAAGGTCTTATTGCCTCCCTTTGAACCTGACGCAAGTTGAGAGCCATGCTTTCTGTCTTGGAAGGCGTTATTTTTAGTTACTATTACCTCTGTGCGAAGGATTTCTGAGCTTCAGGCCCTGATGTGTAAGGAGCCTTATTTAGTTTTTCACAAGGACAGGATGTCCTTGAGTACTAATCCCAAGTTTCTTCCGAAGGTGTTATCAGAGTTTACTTTAAATCAGGACATCCACCTTCCGGTCTATTACCCAGAGTACTCGAACCAAGTTCAGGCATTGTTTCATATTCTGGATGTTCACAGGGTGCTTCATTATAATTTGGAGTGCACCCGGTCTATTTGTAAATCTGATCAGTTGTTTATTTCTTTCATGCAAACAAAGAAGCCAGCAGAAGAAGGCCATTTGGTCTATCAAGTCTGCTCGTATTGCAGGGTCCACAGCTTGAGCTTATGTCCCTGCCCTCCCTTCCCACTCCTCCCAGCCTCCCTACCCATGATCCTTACCTTCACCCTATGCCTATCCCAGCCTCTCTTAAAGCTGCCCACTGTCTTCAATAAGATGACCTCTTCCAGCAGCGCATTCCAAGTGTCCACCACCCTCTCTGTGAATGGAAGGGGCTCCTGTTTCTAAACAGTGTTTATCCAGATGGTTGGTTAATTGCATTGTTTTTTGCTACAGTAAGTGTGACAAACCCCTTACTGGGCTTGGTTAAGGGTCATTCCTCCAGGGGCATGGCTGCTTCTTTTGTCTTATTGAAGAATGTGTCTGCTGCTGACATTTGTGTGGCTGCCACTTGGCGTTCTGTCCGCACCTTTGTGAATTACTAGTCTGGACATTGCTTCTTGCCACAGAACAGGCTTTGGACTAGCTGTCCTTCAGGGGCTCCTGTCTTAAATTCTTTGGGAGACTTCTGCCTCTACCCTTCTGACTGGGGTCTCTCTTTTACTGCTTGGGACTCGGTCCTAAATGTATTACCTGCTGCAAGAGCCCCCTCGAAGTAAGATAGTACAGTTACGTATGACCTGTAGCTTGCATTTTTGTAGCCCTGTAGGCCACTCACGAAGAAGCAGCATATGTATTGGTCTTCACCTGCACGTTCACAGACATCTCCACTATGACCTGTCTGTCATGAGTCGGGGGGGCGGGGTGGACGAGGATTCGTACCTTGGCCAGGTGCCAGTGCTGCCAGAGTGGAGTCGGTTTCAACGGTATCCTCAATCAGGCACCATCCAGTGCTGTTGCCTCCAGTCATTATGACTGCGGTTCAACCCTACAGAACAAGCACTAGTAGATTTTTCTTGTTTTGAGACTCAGTGTCATAAAAATGAATTTGTGTCTCACAAAAGGAATTTTGCGAGTTAAAGATGGTTTCACAAGTGACAAACAGGGCCTGTTTTCATGACGCACTTCACCCAGATTTCATTGATATTATAAAACTTATTTAGTTTTTTTAACCAAAAAAAAAAAACTCATTCTGGTTACACTTGAAGTGTCTGTTTCAATGTAACTAATCATTTATTACATGCAACCAGGTAGTTACACTGTAGTTAGATATTTGCTGCATTCAGCTACATTGCAGTTACAGTATAATTAACATTATAGATCATGGAGGTTTTAAGCAGTGCGTCCAGTGCAACCAGAATGATGACCAGGATGGACCCGCACGTATCGTGCATCTACTGCCTCGGCGAACAGCTTGACATTGCTGCCTCTAACTTGTACCAGACTGTGCTTCCCTCCTCCCTGAATGACTGCTGTGCCTGTCATCTTCTTGGTTGACTGACCAAACTGGATCCTCCAGTAAAATCAAAGCAGGCATGTAAGTTGGCCTCAGCAGCTATGGGGTCTGCGGCACAGATGACAGCCATGGAAGAAGTAGTGGCTAAGGCCACAGTGTGTACCTCATCAGTCACCGCACTACTCCCATTTGGGGCCAGCATGGGCTCAGTTTTTGATGGCAACTTTAAAGAGATGTACAAGACCCTCTAGACCTTTGGGGAGAGCCCTGCCCACCACAGTAAGAGCAAGAGATCCAAAAACGCCCACCATCGGTTGTGGGTCAGGAAAGAGCATGTTCTTCCTGCTCTCTTGACTCCCCTGACCCTAGACAGCTGTCGCATTCAGCTTTGGCCAAACCTTTGGTCAAGGGCAAGGTCTCTAGCTCCACAGTGCCCCACATCGAGCTCATCAGTCACAACATGGGTTAAGCAGGTGGTCAAGATTTTTCTCTATCCTGTCGATCCATTGTCAGAGGGTATTGAATATGACTTGATCTCTGAGACTCTGGTCCTGTCAGGCTTCACCCAAGAGGTCCAGGAGCAGTCGGTGACCACGGCTGTCTTTCAGGAATTGCCTCCCTCCAGGATCAATTGTCCGAAACCTGTTTGGGCAGTCTATACTGCTCGTCTGGCCATATCTCCTTTACAATGTCAACACAGTCAATGGTTGAGGTCCAAGTTGCAGTCGAGGTCGTGTGATTCATTGTGTTCTTGATCCCGTTTAACTGGGAGGCACTGCTGTCGGTGCTTCTCTTCCGACAACGAGAGGCTTCATCGCTGTATGTGGTGGTGGTGTTATGAGGAGCTCGTATGGCAGCAGTAGGCCTTGATTGGGCAGGGCTCTACCATTGACCCCTGCAGTCACCTGGTAAATGCTAGTTCACCCTGTACCAGGCCTACCGAGGCAGCTGTCTCCAACACGTGTCTTACCACCAATACTGGTGGAGCCGCCTCTGTGGCAGCCCATGCAGGGAGCCCCTTCCAAGAACTCCTGTCCAGCTACCGGCTGCCAGCACAGTTGTCGATGGAGATCACTCACTCAACCAAACCTCGAGTGGTGCATAGCAGCAAATGGCCAATGGCCATTTCCGAGGAATCCTCGTCCAACTCTGAAGGGCCCTCGATGCAGTCTTCAAGGACTCATGCCTTTGACCAGGAATCGATCGAGGAACTGACTACAGACCATGGTCCGGTATCTTTTGGGGCTCTACTGAGAATTATGTCAGAGTCCATGGAGGTTCCCTTGGAGCTAGTTGAAAAAAGTGCTAAGTATACCTTCACGGAGATACTGGACCAGGATGAATCCCCCAGGGTTGCCTTCTCGATGGCCAGGGTTTTCCTGAGACTGGCGCTGGAGCTTTGGCAGCATCCAGCTCCCTGTCTGGCACCCCCTTCCCATATGGTCAATGAGTATGCAGTCCCTGCCAGCATCTTGTCTGGATTTTTGGACCACCCCATAGCCGAGCTTCTGGTTGCCGATGCGGTTGTCCATAAATCTGGTAATACCGGGACGCGATGCTCCTCCCCCCACTATAAGGAGTCTAAGAAACTTGACCATGCAGCAAACAAGTCCTCTCTTGGTCTCCATCAGGTGGAGAGGGACAAGGCATGGATGATCCTCTGGCGAGGAGCAGCACTGCCGCAACATGCGTCTGTGCTACAAGGAACTCATCTAGCAGCAGTGAACCATTGCAGGGTGGGGTAGGGCTATGTCTCCTGGACGTTCAGTCACCTTGCAGCCACCAGTAATGCCCATGCTGGTCCGCCGGAGGAGGCCCTGAATAAGGATTGCCATGCTGCAGTCAGCTATCGGAAATCACCCTGTCGGAAGACATTAGGGTGGTCCATGGTGGCAGATGGTCAAGGGCTATTTTGTTGTCTGTTATCCTTGATGCATACCTTCGACCAGGCTGCAGTCGAGGAACTATCCATCGACCATGGGCCGGTGTGTTTTGGGGGCTTTCCTCCGACTTATGGTGGAGTCCATTAATGTGTCTTAGGAACCAGTCCAGAAGTGGGCTAAATACCTCTTTACTGATATCCTGGACAATGACGATTCTCCGGGGGTTGCCTTTCCCATGGCTAAAGCCATGTTGGGTCTGGCCCTGGAGCTTTGGCAGCATCCAGCATCTTGCCCGGAACCCTCTAGTTGTATGGTCCGCAATGTGTGCAGTTCCTACATAGTCTCTTTCGGGGTTCTCGGACCAACCCTTGGCTGAGGGATGGTTTCGAATTTAGCCTTCAGAAAGTCCAGAAGTCAGGAGGACATGGACGAGCTCGTAGACGAGGAATTGAAGAAGCTTGACCATGTGGCCCAGAAAGGCTACACCGTTTCCTCCCTGGGTCTGCATCAGGCTAGATGTGTTATCCTGATGGCCAACTTTGGTCACTTCCTCTTGAGAGTGCTGGATGAAATCCTCCATCACCTCCCTGCCGATAAGCAGTTGCCAGAGAAGTTAGTCAAGGACCTCTGTCAAGTGCTGGCTAAACACCAGCTCCAGATGGCCTTGAACATGGGTGATTCCTGTACCTGTCCCATAGCAACAACCATCACGATGCATTGAAGGCCTTGCTGAGGCTCTCCACCTTCATGGCGGATAGTTAGCACAAGCTGTCCAGTGTCCCATTTTTGGGCACCAACCTCTTTGGCCCTGGGGTGGAAGGACATCTCACCAAGATAAAGTGCAGCACCACCCTGGATTCTGTGGCTTGGTTCCAGAAGTGACCCTAAGGCTGAGAAGCCTAAAAAGAAGACCTTCCAGTATTAGTCCTTTCAGCTACCGCAGCCCCCAGCAGGGACAATACCAAGCCTCACAACCGAAGACCAAGTTAAGTGTCCAGAGTCGAAAAGAGGCAGAGGTAGGGGAAGTGTGCTCCTCTGGCCCCAGTGGCCGGTGCCCCCCTCCAAAGCTGCCCAATGATGGGTCTGGGTGTCATCCTTCCGCTTTCCCAATCCCTGACCCAGTTTCCTGGGGGTGGTTGGTTACGCCACTTTTAGCCACATTGGTCCATCATCACTACAGACAAGTGGGTACTGGAGATGGTAGGCAGAATGTTGCCTTTTGACTTCAAGGCTCTGATGCCTTGCCAACTCTAAGCTCTTCTTGGGAGTCCTTGGTGTTGCAGGACCCATTGTCCGTGCTAAGGGAGGGCATTGCTCAACTCCTTGCAAAAGGAGCCATATCCCATGTCCTAGATGCCCTGACAAGTCAGGGGTACCTGTCCAGGTACTTCATGGTCCCTAAATGGATGGGGAGCTAGCGCTCCATACTGGATCTGCATGATAAATCAGTTTATGTGGAATTTCCAGTTGCAGTTGGTCACTTCGAGCCAGCTTATACCATCCCTAGAGCAGGGCATGTGGTTCTGCTCCCTGGACCTCCAGGATGCGTTCTTCCACATCCCAGTCCATCCATCCCACTGGTGGTACCATCTGTACCATGCAGAAGGAGTTCTGTGTTAGTTGCAGGTCATACCCTTCAGCCTTTGTTCTGCACCCAGGGACTTCATCAAGTGCATGGCAGTGGTGGCCACATCCCTACCTGGACGTCTGGCTGATAACCAGGCTATCCAAGGAGGCCGCAAATCGGTCCCAGGATCTGATCCTTCAGACCTTTAAGGACTTGGGCCTGCTGGTCAACCTGGACAAATCTGAACTGATACTCTTGCAGGTAATCGGGTTCAGGGCAGAACTAGACTCACTGTGGGCCAAAGCTTGTCTCCCTGCAGACCGGGCTCAGGACCTTACCTTATTTGCTAAACCATATCAGGTTGGCACTCACGCCCTGCTCATGATTTCCTGCAGCTGCTGGGGTACACGGCATCCAGCACCAGCATGGTCCATTTGGCATTCTGGTGGATATGCCACCTGCAGAAGGGGCTGGACCACAAGTGGTCCCAGTGCCTAGGTCATCTGGACCCGCTGGTCTTGGTGACCCAGCCAACATGGGATGCCATGTAGTGGTGGCCAGTCCCTCAACATTTGGAGGAAGGTAATGCCATTTGTCTGCCCAGAGCTGACCGTCACACTCCTGACAGATGCATCTCTGGGGTGGGGAACACCCCTAAGGAACCACAGAGCCCATGGCTACCCAAGGAGTACTGTTGCCACATCAGTCTGCTTGAGCTCTGTGCAGTGTGGCTGGCTCTCATGGACTGTGTTCTTCTGGTCGGGGGTCAGGTTGTACAGGTCCAGGTGGACAATACCACAACCATGGTTTACCTGAACAGGCAGGGTGGAACTCGCTCCCTTTCTCTGTGTTGGGAGGCCCTCTGCACCTGGACACTAGGGTGCAGCCTGGGTGCCGATCTCCTGGTGATACCTGCCACAGGAGTGAGCAGTCAGCTGGCAGATGCTCTCAGCTGGTTGGGAAAGATGTTGCACAAGTGGTCCCTGCATCAAGAGGTGGTAAGCATCTGTTCTCCTGGTGGGACTCCCCTCTGATGGACCGGTTTGTTTCCTGGAAAACAGAAGGCTGAGACTTTTTTTTTGCCCACCTCCCCACAGTCTGGAGCACTGCCAGGGGATGCCTTTGCGAGGCCCTGGATACCAGGCTTCGTGTATGCCTTCCCTCCCATCCCCTTGATCCACAGAGTGGTGGTCAAGGCCCAGAAGGATAAGACACTGATAATTCTGATAGTTCCAGACTGGCCCAGACAGTCCTGGTATCTGGATCTCCTCAGCCTCAACAACAGGCCTCCATGCCGGTTCCCTTGTCGCACAGACCTGCTGACCAGACAACAGGGGAAGGTCCTGCAGCTGGACCTTCGTTTCCTGCACCTCACGGCCTATTTCCTGAGCAGCTAGAGTTCCAGGCCTTTGGTCTTTTGGAAGCTGTGCACCACATTGTGGAGGCCTGCTATAAAGAGTCGACAAACTGGTGCTGTGCCTTTAAATGGAAGAAGTTTACATTTGGTGCCAGGACAAAGAGCTCAATTCCCTAGACTGCCCTGTGGTGAGCATCCTGGAGTACCTTGGTCCCTTTCTCAGTTGGGGCTGCGAAGGATGACCCTTACAGTGCACCTGGCAGCCATCTCTGCATACCAGGCATGGGCTGGTATGCTGTCGGTCACCCAGGAGAAGGTGATCAGGTGCTTTTTCAAGGGTCTGGCCCATCTGTCCTCTGTGGTGCATGAACCAACACCTGTTCGGGACCTGGTGCTGGCTGTGGTCATGGGCAAGCCAAATGAGCCTATGCACAAATGTGAGATGTCACACCTGTTGTGGAAGATGGCCTATGTGGTGTCCATAAGGTCAGCCAGAAGGATCAGTGAACTCCAGGCTCTCTCAGTGGAGTCTCCTTATCTGGTCTTCCACAAGGACATGGTAATCCTTTGCCCACACCCGAAGTTCCCCCCGAAGGTCGTATCAGAGTTTTATTGTAACCAGCTGATTAACTTATCAGTATACCTTACTGACCTAACCTTAGAGGCCAATCGCAGACTCCATACATTGGACCTGAGGAGGGCACTTTTCTGTTATAAGGAGTGCACGACTGGAGTTCAGGGTGAGGCTTGCCAGCTCTTAGTAACATATGTTGAAGCCACGCATGGCAGACTGACAGGAAAGCAGACTGTTGGATAACATCCTGTATCAACCTCTGCTCTAGGTTGGCTGATGGGGAGCCTCCCAGAGGGCTTAAGGCTCATTCTGCCAGCCACACCACTGCCTTGGTGTCTGCCTCCTGAGACATCCCAATATAGGAAATCTGTAGAGCTGCTACCTGGAGGAAAGCATGTACCTTCATTTCTCATTATAGCAGTGACCTTTAGTCACATCAGGAGGCTGCTTTTGGGACCTCAGTTCTTCAGTCTCTATTCACCAAATAGGAGTGCGCACCTTGCCTCCTCCTCCTGGTGAACTGCCAGGAGTCTGCCAGAATGTGGATAGAGAACTGTATTCACATGCTTAGATATGCAGGGTACTCACCTGTAATTGTATATCTTCCACGGCTCTAATCTCTTGCAGCAGGTAATACACTTGGGTCATCACCAGAGGGTGCTGTGGCACATGGCAGCTCTCTTCTAGCAGTCTTTTGCCAGGGGCCGCCCACACATTACATCATCATTGTGCTCCTGTATGAGTGGGCAGTCCCTGGTATCCTCTGTTCATTTTCACGCAGTCATCGGCTCACACGCAGCAGCTAGTGCAGAGAGCAGCAGTCATCGATGAGCATTTGAGCTGGGAATGGAATTTCTCCATTTCCTTTTCTTCAACGAATGTCCAAAGAATCTACAAGCAAAACAGCACTTTTTCACTCATGTTGTTGCGGTAGGAAGACCTACCATTATGACAACCATACCGTTTGTCTCCAGTGTCTGGGTCCCACACACACCATCTCCTGCTTCCATTGCCAGGATTTCAACCAGGCAACCCATCAACGATGGCTTCAGGAGATCGAAGCACACCTTATGGAGCAGAAAGTGTCTCTCTTAGAGAAGGGGGCCTGTTCCAAGGAGCCCCCTATTGCTGCTTCATACAAGAAGCATAAACAAGACAAGGATAAATCCTCCTCGTCTTCATCGGGCAAACACTCATTGACGGCCACCATTACTGTGCTCCACTGTTGATGACACCCTCCAGAGCTACTTCCTTATCAACAGGGATTTACACCCTCTCATCAATGGCGCTTTCCAGCGCCCCTTCAGCAGTCTCTGTGGAACCTGATGGTGGTTTCCTTGATGTTCCTTTGATGATGCCTCATTTCCCATCAACGGCGTCTCCTTTTAAACATTCCAGTGCCTCTTTCCTTGCTGTCCCATCAATGACGGGCCATTCCTCTATTTGCAGAACTACTAGGCTTGCAGATTCCACTGCTCCTCCACCTTCACAGCCTTTCTCCCATAGGGGCAAGGTGGACAGAGAGCAGGACCCTGGGCTTTACCACCCAGGGGCTAGGCCTATTTATACCTCATGTCGTATTTCCTCAACAATACCCCTGGTTTCTCAGAAACCCCCTACTCCTTCCCTTACCCCTTCCTCCTTGGACGTAGCCTCAGTGGTACAACAGGCTCTGCAAGTAATGAGGCACTAACAATCTCCCACTCCGGGGAAGGCGAGTCGTCCATCCCGTTCTTCTACCCCTCCACCAAAACACTTCAAGGGAGACAGGGGACACTCACCAATGTGGTCCCCTCCCTCCTATGAGGAAGAGTATTTTTCAGATGAGGCAGAATTTCCGGGTGATTTTCCTAGAGATCTGGAGGAGATTGACCTACAGGACCTGGACTCCAGTTCCTCGTCCCCTCTTTCTACCATCTGCTCTTCACATGAGGATGCCTCCCACTGGGCAACTGCCTCTCCTCCTGATGACCCCTCTTTTCAAGAGATGATGGTTCAACTTCAAAAAATCATGGGGGTTTTCAACCACTGAGCATGATAAACAAAGAAAGGACATGGCAGACTGTCTCGAACTGCCAGAAGAGCCTGTTGTAGTGGTACTCCCACTTATACAAACCTACCAAAACGCTGTTTTGGCGGCTTGGAACCACCTTTCAGTAGTCCCAGCCATTTCTAGGAAGGCAGATCGCCTTTACCAGGCTCCTCTTGACCATCCCTTTCTTTCCACTAGCCCCGAGGCTGACTTGGTAGCGATTACCGCGGCTCATTATCATACTAAACAACCAAAGCACATGAGCTCATTACCCGATCAGGAGTCCTACTGACTTGACTACCTCGGTAAAAAGGTGTTCCAAGCAGGGACTATGAATCTTAGAATTCTAAATTATATGGGACACATGGTTAAATACCAACTCACCCTCTGGTCCTTTGCTATAGAAATAGTCAATAAACTCCCTCCATCCCAGGAGAAGGACCAATTATTGTCTACAGTTTCCACTGGCAATTCCATATCTCGACATCTGCTCCAATCGGGTTATGATGCGGTGGATACTTTGGCCCTTACAACAGCCATGGGGGTTACCCTCTGATGCCACGCTTGGCTCCGTGTATCAGATTTCACACCTGATACACAACATAAAGTGGTAAATGCTTCTTTTAATGGATCTAAACTGTTTGGTCCAGGTGTCCAAATGCTTTTGGATGTTCTCCAGGCTTCAGGACAGACCTTGCGTGTACAGTACATGGCATGTATCATACCTCACAGCCATCTTACCAGTACCGCTTTCAGTCTTCTTTTAATTCAAAAAGAGGTAGTAAGCACAGAGGTACGTACAGAGGCAGATTCCATGGTCGCTCCCAGCCTTCTTCCAGGACTGCCACTTCTGCCTCCAAGGGCTTCCACTCCCAGCCCCTGGGAGGAGCCGGTCAGCCCTCCTCCCAGTGACCAGCTAGAACTTTGCCCAGGCTTCCTACACCAGGCCTCGGAAGCCGTGGGCGGTCGCTTTGCCCTCCGCTTGGAGGCCTGGCAGACAATCACATCAGACGAGTGGGTACTTCAGATCATATCTTCATAAGAATGCCATTTATCCAGTCCCTCAGCTGGAGTACCATCAGGGATTTTACTCCCATTTCTTTCTGGTACCAAAACACACTGGAGATCTCAGACCTATACTAGATTTCTGACAACTGAATCTTCACATTCAGTACAAAAGGTTCCAGATGATCATCTTAACATTTATAATGCCGATGTTAAAACAAGGGGATTGGCTATGCGCATTAGTCATTAAAGATGCCTACCTACATATCCCCATCCACACCACCCACCACCAGTTCCTTCGCTTTTACCTGCTAGGAGAACATTACCAATTTCAGGTATTCCCATTCGGTCTTTCATCAGCCTCGAGTCTTTACCAAGTGCCTAGCGGTTGTAGCAGCGGCCCTGAGGCAGGACGTCATTTAGTCTTTCCATACCTGGACGATTGGCTTATAAAAGCAGACACTGAAACCGCTCTGCTTTCATCTCTTCAGGCAACCCTTATCCTGTTCCAGTCCTTGAGTATTACGGTCAACTGGCCCAGTGGCGGAGCCAGGTTTGGGAGCATTTGGGAGCTTGGGGGGGGGGCATTCAGTCAAATTTGGGCTTCACAATGGGCACTAAACAGTGAACAAAGATGTTAGCGGGGCGCCACTGCTCACATTGGGGCAGCCAGGAGGGGCGACCACCCTCCCAGCCCCCCCTCTAGCTCCACCACTGAACTGGCCCAAATCCAATCTGACCCCTACCCTGTCACTCCAATATATATAGGAGCCGTTCTGAACACCGCGTCTGCCAGGGCTTACGTCCTGGCTGCCAGGCAAGACAAACTTCTGTCTCTAGCTTCCCAGATATGAACTCAACAATTTATTACAGCCAGATGTGTCTTATGCCTTCTGTGGCACATGGCCGCAGCCATTCCCACAGTGGCTTTTGCCCACCTACATATGAAACCAGTCGAATGGACTCTTCAGAATCCTTGACGGCAGAAGACTGGGAATTTCACAAACACAGAGTTTCTCCTACTGTCCACTCAGCCCTGCATTGGTGGGCCTAGCGTGTCAACCTATCTCACGGCATGCCCTTCCACTCCCCTCCTCCCCAGCAGACGTTGACCACGGATGCTTCCCTCGAAGGTTTGGGGGGGGAACACACCTGGGTCCCTACGGCATGCAGGGCAGGTGGCCTAATTTTTCCATTTTACCCCATATAAATCTGCTGGAAATGAGGGATGTCCGCCTTGCCCTTCGGGCTTTTAGCCCTCACCTGTCTCCGGTGCCTCTACTGATCCAATTAGACAACACTTCAGTGGTGTATTACCTGAACAAACAAGGAGGTACCAAGTCCTGCACTCTCTGCAGAGAGGTGATCGCGGTTTGGCAGGAGGCCATACTTCAACACCTATTGTTGATAGCTGTCCATGTACCAGGACACCACAACACTCTGGCCAACTTTCTCAGTCGCCAGTCCTCCACACACGAGTTGACACTTCATCTCGATGTTATTCAGATAGTATTTTGATTGTGGGGGAACCCGCACCTTGACCTTTTTGCCGCCCCCCCAACAATCACCAAATACTATTCCATTATCCTGAACAGAAAGGGACAGTCTACAGATGCCCTGTCCCAGCCATGGACAGGACTCTTCTTCTATGCCCCCCCCTGCCGTTCCCTCTACTGAAACTACAACTCGAACCTGCCACCATGATCCTCATAGCCCCTCTGTGGCCCCGGCAGGTGTGGTTTTCCCTACTTCAACAGTTCTCAGTAGCAGACCCCATTCCGTTGCCGATCAGGTCAGATCTGTTGACACAAGATCAAGGGACCCTTCTTCACCCCAACCTGAGGTCACTACACTTTCATGCTTGACTCCTGAGGACATTTTCATAGCCTGGTTTCAAGTCTCCTCTCCTGTGGCCAATATTTTATTGGCTTCACGTAAACCATATACCAGGGAACTATATAATGTCAAGTGGAAATGCTTCTCCATATGGGCCGCTTCATGGTCATTGGACCCTTATCCTGTCCACTGACTAAAGTGTTGGATGACCTGGCCTCGCTTGCAGGGACAGGTTTGAGCTACTCCTCTATTAAAGTTCATTTGGCCTCTATGTCAGCCTCCCATGAGCCCTTGCAAGGGTGTTTACTGTATCAACATCATCTTGTCAAAATGTTTCTAAGAGGTATGTTACATATACATATCAGACCTCCCATTATATGGCCCACTCCTCCGTGGGATCTGAATTTTCTTTTGGAAGAACTGACCCTTGAGCCTTTCGAACTAGCGGCCACCTGTGACCTCCGCTTCCTTTCTTGGAAGACAGTATTTTTCTTGGCAGTCACCTCTGCTCAATGTATTTCCGAGCTTCATGCCCTGATGTATAAAGAGCCTTACCTAATCTTTCACAAAGAAAAAGTGATTCTCCAAACCAGTCCTTCCTTTTTGCCTAAGGTGGTCTCAGAACACACCTTAAATCAGACCATCGAATTACCGGTCTACTACCCCAGGTATTCTAATCAGGGTGAATACCTTTTACTTACTTTAGATGTACATTGTATATTGAGATACTATACCAATCGTACCAAATCTGTTAGAAAAACTTTACAACTTTTTGTTACTTTCACCTCAACAAGGGAAAGTCTCCCAGTCGCTAAACAGACCATTTCCAATTGTCTGGTGCATTGTATAACTTTTTGTTATAAGAAATATAACAAACCATTCCCAGGATCTGTCCAGGCCGTGGCTAGCAGCAGAGCTACAGACAGCACTTCTTAGAAGCTCTGCAGTTGCTGTGGCTAAATTAATAAAAAAATCATTTGCAAAGCACCTGGATTCAAGAACTATTGATGCTATCAGCAAAAGGACTTTGAGTGGAATATAATACCAAAATGATCTAGTAGCCTACAAAAAGAAGCGACTGTGGGGAGATCTAACAAATCGACGGGAGCAGGTGGTGAAGGAGCCTGGCCGAAGGAGCAGCAGCCGTGAAGCAGCAAGGCTATGCAGTCGCGTGAGACTGTTGGGGATATTTGACAACCCATCAATGTTGCCCTGCTGAAAGCCATCCAAGCCATGTGGATAAACAGATGGAAAAATTCCAGTCTCAGATGATGGCTATGGATAGCAAAACTGGCACACTTCGGACGACACCATGAAAGCGACACACAGTGCCGACAGAGCACTTACTGTCGCAGTGGGACTAATGAAGGAAATTGGGCTGTTAAAGATCAGCTCTCTATTATAATAAAAAGTTTAAAAACACAACATTTACACAAATTGTTTTAATTTTATTATTTTCTAGTTCCCTTTAATTTTTTTTTATTTTCCCCTGTTGTTGGCCTACTAAATATTGTAAATAATGCAGCAATTATTTTATTATTTTATTTATTTGATTTATATATTTATTTGAATTTTAACGACCATGTAGGCCCACTGAGACATTCATGTCCCTTTTTCATGGACGACCCGGGGAATAGAGAATTATGAAATAGAGGGGTAATACACTGTACAATTGGATGCAGGTGACAAAATATATACGGTTTGTGTACAATCTGAGAGAAGATACAATATACAAATACAGAGGTGTACTAAGGACAGCAAGTCAATTCAGTGACAGATGTTGAAGCCATTCAGATCCATAGAAGTCCATTGTTGGTGATCCTTCGCTTGTACGTGGACCACGGTAACAGAGCATGGCGATCTTAGCCAAGTAGTAATTACAGCATAAAACACACACATAATACAGTATTTTATATAGGTACAGAATATAAGAGCGGAGAAAGCTGAGGTCAGGAGAGGGGAGGTATGGAGAAGATTGAATAACCAGAAGTGAACAGGTGAGGGAAGGAGGTGGCACAGGATGAGAGTAGGGGATTGAGTGCAGTTACCACTGCAGGTTGGAGGGGGAAAAGAAGATGTCCTTGAAATGACTCTTAAACTGGGGAAGAGGTGTACATGAGAGTAAACTGCAAGGGAGAGTATTCCATTTTTGATATGCTGAGAATGTGAAGAACCACTTTCCTATGGCTAGGTGAGCTTTGGTTAGACTTAGTAATGGGAGGTGGGAGTGTCTGAGGGTCCTGGGGAAAGATTTCAGTGAGCAGGTCAGAGAGGATAGTTGGGGAAGGAAGGTGGATGAGTTTAAAGATGGTGCATAAGACAGGGAAGTTCATTTTGGGCTCAAAGGAAGGCCAGCCTAGGGACTTGAGTACGTCCAGTGGTGGGCCCGAGCTGGTGCCATGTCAGCAAAGTGGGCGATTCTGTGATAGTCCTGTTTAAGTTCGGCCAGAGACGCAGTCTTGACAGAGTGAATTATGAATGCACCATAAAATAAACCTAGGAGAAAGGTAGCTGAGGCAATAGACTTCTTCGCACGAGGAGTAAGGTAGGGGGCAGTGCGATAAGAGGCAGAGTTTCTCATTAGTAGTTTTGATAATGTTGCTTACATGCTCGTCAAGTGTCATACGCAGGTATTTGAAAGAACCCACCCCATTTAGAGGCAGGCCAGAGGATGTATTGACAACCAGAGGAGCCTGGGAGGTTAAAGTCAAAGGAAGTGTGATGGAACAACATGGTTTTAGTTTTCTTTGTGTTCAGCACGAGCAGATTCTTTCTGAACTAGGCTTCCAGTTGCTGGAAGTCTTTTTCCAGGTCAGATCTACTAGAGGAGACGTCTCTGCCGGGTCGGTATAGTATGACATCATCTACATACAGCTGGATCGATGCCCCCCAACCCCTGCAGTTTAGAGGCAAATCTTTGATGAAGATCGAGAATAGTAAAGGCCCAAGAACTGAACACTGGGGGACCCAGTCCGTGATTGGGGATAAGGAGGAGTGGGCACCGGCCCATTTGTCGCACTGAAATCAGTTTGATAAGTAGTTAGATATCCAAGAGCGAGAGAGAGTTGGAGTCGAGGCCTAAACAGTGGAGCTTGGAGATGAGGAGTGGATGGTTAACAAGATCGAAGGCCTTTGTGAGGTCCATGAAGACAGTCCCCGTGGCACAACCCTGATCCATGGCCTAAAAGATGTCCAAGGTGACCCTCAAGAGAGCAGATTCGGTCCCATGTGATTTCCGGAAACCATGTTGATGTATGGTAAGGGCGTCAGTCTGTTCAAGGAAGGAGTGCAGCTGATTGTGTAACAGTCTTTCCTTAACTTTTGCAATAAGACACAGGGTGGATATGGGTCTATAGTTCTCAAGGTTAGTCGGGCCATTTTTGTGTATGGGGACAACAGTAGCAGTTTTCCATTTGTCAGGGATGGATTGTGTGAGGAAGGATCTGTTGATCAACGGGGCGATTGAGTGAGCCAGCGCAGGTATGCCAATCCTAAGGAATCTTGGCGGCAGGGTGTCAAATCCAGGAGAGCTATCAGGGTTGAAACCCAATAAGAGCTTAAGGACTTTTTTTACACAAGGTAGGTTTTATATGGAAGAGGAGGCAGTGGGTTTCGGGGGTAGGAAACTTGCAGAGTGGGATGGGTAGTCAGTAGACCTACCTTGTAGACGTCAAGGTCAGTGAAGAATAAATTTATTACGGCAGCAATCTTGGAGGCAAGGATAGTTCTGAGCCTTTTGAGATCATAATTTGGGGGATATTCCGCTCGTTGCCCTTAAGTAGAGCATTGATTTGCGTCCAGAAGTGTTTAGGGTTGGCGAGGTTTGTTACTTGCAGGGATTGTAGATCGTTCCACTTAGATTTGTTTATTTTAGTTTTACAGGCATTCTGCAGCTGTCAGTAGGCTTGCCAGTCAGATTGGAGCCCTGAACCTTTGAACTATTGCCATGCTTTATCTTTGGAATGCATTAGGAGCCATAGCTCCTGAGAGGGTCAGGGGGAGTGGATTCTTTTGGCTGTTAACTTGAAGGGAGCATGGAGGTCGAGGATTGAGGTGAAGGTGTTAATTAAGTATTCTAGTGCCTGGTTTATGTCAGGAGGCGTGGTAATAGGGGCCCAGTCTGTGGAAGCAAGACTATGCTGGAATACAGAGGTGTTGAAGTTGGGTAGGTCTCTGGATTTGATAGTTTTTGGAGGTGGGTGGGGAAAGTTGTTCTTCCAGATACAGAATGTGGGGGAGTGATCACTTAGTGCGCGGGGAGGACTCCCGCTGCCTTGATGCAAGTCTTGTTGGTTAACATCCGGTCAAGTAGGGTGTGATTGCCTGACTTCATGTTAAGTCTAGTTGGTTGGTCAAGTAATTGCTCTAACTTGGTGTCAGATATAGCTGACTGGTGTAGAGCTCTATTGGAGCCAATCCAATCAAGGTTGAAGTCACCACAGAGTATGGTATCTTTGCGAGGGAGGGTGTCAAGACTGGTGAAGACTTCGACGAAGGAGGTGGATGCAGGTTTAGGGGGTAGGTAGATACAGCCTATGGTCAACCAGTTAACTAGGGCGATAGTAATTGAGATGAATAGATGATCAATGTCAGGGTTAATGTTTACGCCTGCTAGTTTGTTGACTGCCAGCCCTACCCTAGTATAGATTAGTAACCCCCCCCCCCCATGGGCTGGTCCCGGTGGTAGGAGGAGAAGCCAGGGAGAGCAGTTTCGTGAGACTGGATTGACGATTTTAGCCAGAACTCCGTTAAGCAAAGAACATCCAGCTGATAATGCTGGGCCCAGGTTTCAAGTTCCACCATTTTGTGTCTGATACTTTGGATGTTCATGTGGGCTTTCTTGAGCCCTTTTATATCAGACCAGGTATAACAGGGTGCTATGAGGTTTGGCTTGACCCTCTTACAGGGTCCAGGGTTTAATTCAGTGTCTCCTGATAGCAGAAGTGAGCATAGCTGGGACCGGATAGTGGGTGGGCGTATAAACGGAAACTGTTCCTGGGCTGCTGTACAAGCAGGATCATTTTGGCACGCTTGGTGAAGACTAGAAATGTTAGGTTTGGTGTGGGCTTATGTGAGGCTTGAGGTAGATCCTGATGGGGGAGTGGTAGAGAGGTTCTAAAGGTGAGAGGTAGTGTAGATGCCCTGGCCTTGCTGGATAAATTAAGTTGGAGGCCGGCCAGAAAGGAACAAAGTATGAGTAAACTTTTGTTCAGGGGAAGGGATATGCTGCTTGAATATAGCAGTCTAGATTGGAGGGTCTGGAGAGTGGGCAGGCAGGGATAATCAGCCTACAGGGTTACCAGTGTAAGAAAGCTGAGTTAACACAGTAGCTAGGAATGGGAACACTGAGCAAGAGCTTTTGGTGGAGCGAGGATTGCTTTGGTTAAGCCCAGTATCCTTGATGATGGTCCACTTTAGAAAATGGGCACCAGAAAAGCTCTTTTCTGATTGGCTAAAACACCCTTAGACCTGGGCTGTTATTTCTCAACAACGCCCTCAGAATAACAAGTGCCACTTTCGGGTGCCCCATTACTTAAGGAATCCTGGGGCTTGGCATAAACTTTGCCAGTCACAGCATTTCCCATTCATGAAATAATGACAACTGCTGCATGACTCGAAGTGGGTGTTTGGGGCCTATAAAAATACGAGGTGCTGTATAATGGTTTGTATACTGAGTCCTACAAATATATTTTTAAAAAACCAATGGCTAATCCTCGCCAAAATTCTTACATTTTAAAAGTGAAATCGACTCGAGCATTCATGCTGCGTTTACAGGCAGAGTCCATCCTGGTTTCACTTTCTAAAATTAAAATTTTGGAGAAGGTAGCCTCGGTTTTGTTAAATAATATATGCCTAGGACTCGGTATAAAAACACTACACACCACTCTCATGCTTTTATAGCCTCCCGAAACATCGATCTCGAGTCCTCCTCATTTCATACTACTGCAATGTCAGCGACCGCGAGGCACCAAGCAGACTGCATTATTTCAGTCCGGGTGACTGATTCATAAACGGCTCCCAATAAAATGCCATCTTAATGGGAAAAAAACATTGACTTCTCAGACTTTATTCAATAGAAACAGAAATTAAATGGCCATGGAAAGAACCACAGAACATGACAGTGTCCCTACAGAACATGCTCATTTAAAAAAACAGCAACACCCTCCACAGGTAATTATACTAATACAGGAACTACTTTACTTCAACTGTTACTGTTAATACTTTTTAAAAAATTTTTAAATGTATATTTTTTATTTTTGTATATATTTTTAAAAAGTCACCTATAGCCCATTTTCTAAGTAAGTAATAATACCTGACAGGGTGGGCGTTATGGGATATAACGGACCTTCAGGGGCTATAAGGCCTCCGCCTGCCGCGTCGGGCCTCATTACGCCCCTGGGCGGTCCGTTATATCCCAGTAACGCCCACCCTGTCTGGTATTATTACTTACTTATAACACAGGACAAGAGCTTTTTGGAGTGACTTAGTATTTCTTTGAATGAGCCCAGTAGCATGAATGTTGGCTCACTTTAAGCTCAGCAACGTGGATGTTGGACCAGTTACCAACACCCTCTAGTGGATGTTGGGTATAATGTGCAAATGGCGGAGTGGGCTAATAAGAAAAATTCACTCCTGTGCTCCGCGCATGTGCCACTACTCCTACCCCCTATATAAGTAAGGCCAGAAAAGGGTTGGAGTGGTTGGGGGGGTGGGGAGCCACTGCATAGTGACGGTGGGAACACTCTGGCAGGATAGGTAGACAGAGTCCTGGCGTAGCCTGCAGCCCAGAACTCCACTAGATTCCAGCTACCAGAAATCACTGTCTGGAGCCTCCCTCACTAACCACTGGAGTCATGCACGCTTGCTGCTCAGAGCAGCTGCGGTGAATGCACAGTGAGAGGTCTGCAAGCAGCGAGCTTGGGGGATTAAGCAGGATAACCATGGCGGCAAAGCTGTTTGGCTGCCCTTAGCAGGGGACCCTCGGACACCTAGAACTTGCGTTCTTTAAATGGGGAAGCCGACTCTGAATCAGAGAGAATCCCCAGATTAGATCAAGCTGTGCTCCACTCAGGGCTCCCAGACAAGGAGCTCTGTTGCAGGCACGCTTAGGTTCGGTGGAACAGATTGAATACAGTTACTGATTTGGATCCAGCAATTTTAAAGGTGAATAACTTAAGTTAAAGCTCTGAATTAACAAAGCTTAATTTTAAAATTTAAATTAAAGCTCTAAAAAGGCAAATGGATGCTGCTAGGCAACAATTTTAAAAGTGAACAAATTAAATTAGAGCTGTGAATAAACAGATTGAATTTAAGCTCTAAAATGGCAGACAGTTCCTGTAGGATAGCACCCGGTCAGTTAAAACGAGCAGAGAAAATTAATCACACAGTACAGATCAGGGTTTGCTTGACTCCCAGTTCAGCCTTAGGGGGAGGATCAGTCCGGAAAAAAGGCGCCAGATTCAGAATAAGATAGGCTGGTGGGGCGCCGTCTCAGAGTGCAAATTCGGTAGTCATACCTGGAAAGATTGATTGTGGGCAGGAAGCAGCTCCTGCGGCTAAGGCCGCATGTGGGAAGTGCCCAAGGGGGCCAACGCCAACTGGAAAGATTGATTGTGGGCAGGGAGCAGCTCCTGTGGCTACGGCCACATGTGGGAAGTGCCAAAGGGGGCAAACGCCAACTGGAAAGATTGATTGTGGGCAGGGAGCAGCTCCTGCAGCTACGACTGTATGTGGGAAGTGCCCAAGGGGGGGCAAACACCAACTGGAAAGATTGATTGTGGGCCAGGAGCAGCTCCTGCGGCTACGGCCGTGTGTGGGAAGTGCCCAAGGGGGCAGACGCCGACTGGAAAGATTGATTGTGGGCAGGGAGCAGCTCCTGCGGCTACTGCCATGTGTGGAAAGTGCCCAAGGGTGAAAACGCCGAGTCTTTCAAAATGTATCTGACTCCCTCCCGCTTAACCACACAATTGCTGTTTGTGACATCACAGTCTATTGTCTTGGCCAGCACTATGATGTCGTAAACCAAGGCACTGTGAGGTAAACAGGGGAGAGGCAAATGTTTTCTACACATACTTTTTAGAGGGACTACCTATATGTGCTGTAAATCTTGAAAAGGAACATTGACAATGATAACCAATGTATTGTCTATTATAAAAGCTGAAGTATCTTATTTATGAATGCACATGCAGAAGTGCAGAGTTGCTCTTTAAGAAAAAAGTTAGACAACCTGGAAAATTCCCATCAGGGAGACACATGTCCACATTTTGGGGCTACCAGAGGGGTCAGAAGGGGATAACTTGGCAGTTTTCCTCCAAACATGGATCTGTGAGCATTACCAAATACCTGTGCCCCGTGCTATACTCAGATGCTATAGGATCACTCCACAGGGTTACCGCTCTCGCTCCCAGTCCAGTATCCTACAACCTCAAACAGTACTGAGCTCTGTTCTTGAGTGGGACAGTCTCTTGCTTAAAGCGAAGCAAAAAGGCCTCTCTGAATGGAAAGACAGTAAAATTCATCTTTTCCCTGACCGCCACAACGAAACAAGACTGCAGAGGACGGGGTTTGATGTAATACCTACTCGATTGCAACAATTGGGAGTCCACCATATATTGCTCATGCCAGCGAGTTTAAAGATGACATGTGGTGACAAAACATATCAATTCTCGGACCCCAAGGACGACACTAAAATTGTGGAAAAGATCGAGTTAGAATTCCAGCAACGGACCTGCGACATCGAAGGGGAGGACGAGGAGGCTGAATAAAATGATCCAAGTAGGCACTACACAACAATCTTTTACTGGAAGTATGAGAACACTGAATGTCTTGCTTATGTCAGGGGAAGAGTTAGTCAGTGACCAGGAAGTGGTGGATTTGACAGTGCAAGATTCTTAATTTTCCTTCATTTGGATGGTATTTTGTTGGATTTAGTCCTAACTTCGCTACTGTACTGACCGCATGGCGACACCGCGAGGCATATAGTTATCTTCTTGTACACTGACGTACCTTCATCTTGGACACCATGCTTCACTTACGTGCCAAATAGACTTTTCTTCCATGGTGCAGAATCGAGGCGGGACTTAGTGCTGGTACTGAATTTTTTCAAAGTTCCGAGTTTCTTATTGTAAAGCATTTACCTAACCACCCAATGTGACTTAAAAGTTCAATATTTTACTATACTACAGTTTGACGTTCTTTAGCCTGTATTACTGTTTAAGGTTAAATGTTGACTTGACTAGAAGTCTCAATAATCTAGTTGCACAAATATTTTACAGCTTAGTTATGATGGGTCCAAGTTTGGAGGGTGAACGTATATAGCGTAAGCTTGTTCTACTATTTGTTGCATTGCTATATGCAGCGTTTTTCTCCCTTATTGGCATCAACTTGCCTGTGGTGAACTGAGAACCTTCTTAAGATTTCCTACAATGGTCTATACTTGTTATTGTTTATGGGGGAACAAGCCCTACTGCTCCTCTGATTTAGGGTGATCGATGTTAAGCACTATATCGTTTTTACCCCTGCTCATGGCAGCGTCTGGCCATTAAGATGTTTTATTTTAGGTACTATATTAAAGAGCTACCAGCTCCTCAAAGAAAACTTTAAAAAACATAATTCGGTACAATTCTGCTTACATTCATTTATGTTTTATGTATTTCTCCTCCCCATAATTTATTTCTAAGGAAATGTGTATGAATGTATGATCGTTGTCCCTTAGAGTTTATTTTGAATTAATCTGCATCTATAGCTTACTCCCTACTCCAAGTCATAATCCTCTGTTGTGACATCACAGTCTGTTGCCATGAGAGTAATTGTGAAGTCACAAGCAGTGCTCTGTGACTTCAAGTAGGGAGAAAGCAGCAGGAATAGATGAACACCTCAGCAGCAGAAATCTTTTCATACAAGTGACCTCAATAATAAATAACGGGGAGGAGAAATACAGAACTAATGAGAAATGCAAACCGGACTGTCTAAATATTATATTTTGTTAAAGTTCACCTGAACGTGTCAACAGCCCTTTAATTTAAATTGAAATGGAATCCCCCATGTACAGTAACAGTGTTTGGGGCATCACAGATCTCTGACTGTAACACTGATGTATTCTCTGTTAAAATCTAAGAGCATTTTGTATATTTAAGTGCCTACCAACGAAATATCTGGCTGTATTGTATAACAGTAAAGCTTATAAATAAAGTTTAAAAAAATTGCAGAAGGCATGCTGGATTTCATAGAGAACTGGAGATGCCACCCAGGAAACACCTTGTATAGTGCTGATGGTAGCAGTGGGGAGACATGGTGAGAGCTGGGAGCTGGAGGGGCTAACATATGACAGGGTGCCTATGCATTTATTCCTTGATTTATCATTTACCCAGGAGCCACCCGCAAGAAGTCTGAAGCTGTCCAGGCCCAGTTGCAGAATCAGTGAGTTATTAATTTGCTACTGATGCCAGCCAGACTTCACATCCAGTGCCGGGGTCACACTTTTTTTTTTTTTATTTACACAATTTCTGTTTGTTCACTCCCTTCACTCTGCACCTGATCTTCCAGTCCCCAATGCAAGCCATCTGTCCCCCTTACCTGAACTGGCATGAGGTGCCATCGTCTACAGAGCCGTGGCTCCCCCCACCAAGGTGGGGATGAGGTGGGAGGGATTTACCCCTGAACAATTTTGGTTTCATCAGGAGGTAGTCTTAGAGGTCCAGGCAGGGGGATCTTATGACATCAGGAACCCTTCATCATCGGGTACAGGGTGCAGCATTTCATTTTCTTTCACTGACAGCCTCTGGAAACTGTGTGTACAAGGGCTGTAAGGGTGCATGCAGGCAAGCGTGATATCACCTGCAGCCAGCACTGTTCCTCTCACCCGAAGTCTTGCTAAGTCCTATCGTCCTCGACATCCAGGGAGCAGTTTGGCAGTGACAGATGGGACTGTCTCTCCCCGGTGAATTAGAGCATCCTTTGGGATGCTAAACCTCCTACTGCCCCCGATGAACCAGGCTTTTTTTGGGGCCATACTTAATACACAGACAATAAGGGTGAGAAATGGCTGGAAAAACAGACTTTGAGGGAAACTAGAAAAGAAACAGATGTCGAGGATAAAAAAACAGAAAAAAAACATAAGCTTATTATATTACAGTGAGTTTGTTTGGGGAGCTAGAATCTAATCCTGGGGTAGGTGTGCAGTAAGAATGCTGACTATGGATCAAGGATTTTCCATTTATTTTTAATTTTTGGACAGTTAAACTTTGGTGAAATCATGTTAGTACTGATGTTTGATTATGGTACTCTATTAGTAATAGTGTTGGCCAAGTGCATACTTTCTCTGGGGAGCTCTTCAGTAAGACTTTTTAGAGGCACTTCATATGTGGCTTCCAGTTGTGGGATTATTAATTTTTGAAGCATTGAAGACTGTTCTTCCCACAGTGTTTCGTATAATGTTGTTGTGTATGATGCCATACTAATCAGCTGGAGAGGTTTTAGTACACATTTATGCTAGCATGTTTAATTATTTTTCCTTTCTATTGAGGTAAACAGGTATGCATTAATCCCAAAGAAAGGAGGCATTTCCTAGTAATTCATGCATGTTGTTTTTTTTTTTTTGGGAGGTAAGGCCAAAGGCCAAGTGCTTTCCGCCACTGAACTATGAGGAAATGCCTCCTTTCAAGGGGATTATTGCACTTATAACATGGCAAGCACTTGGCAGAAATATTGTCAGAAAACACAAACAATGCAACACATTTTCAAATTTCTTGTATGGAAAAAGCCGTTTTAAAATACAAATAATGGCAAAATTCAGCAATCTTATTTAATATTGTGATTGCTGCAATACACATTAATGAAAAATGCTGCTGTTTCTTTACTGTTGGTTATTGGTGTGATATTACCCTGTGTTTAACACTTCGAAAACTGCATTATGTTCGTGTAAAAATTACTACACTTGTAATACAGAAACGCTACGCTTTGTGGGTAGAAATACATATTTGCATACCTTAATGCTGCTTGCTATTACTTGCTACAGAAACTTACCACTATTTTGCAGTTCACGGCGCACTTTATCACTGTTGCAAGTTTCTGCATTTCACATTTTGCTCGACACTAACCGCTGTAGCTGATTCACTGAAACAAAACTTGAAAAATGTGTATGGTACAGCCTTGTCCGGGACCTCATTAACCTACTTGATGTCCCACACTGACATCCTGCTACAGGGTCACTGCACATTTGACTGTTGCCCGTTTCAGAACTGTGCTGTGCAGTCCACACTATCGACTGCAGAAACATTACATCCTACCAGTTCCCCCTTTCAACACCTTGCGCGCTGAAAGCCTGGAGGTGTACATGTTAACTCTCAGACACTGAACCTACTTGTTTGGGAGTGGCTGGCTGCAACTTTGGGCTCTCCCCCTTCATGGGCTGCCCATCTCCATGTTCTCAAATACAAATGGGGGTGCCTTCCTCTCAACCACTGGGCAGACCACAGAGACATTAGGCGCAGCATACAGTGTGTGGGTACAAAACAGATAATGCTTTTTTAACATGTGTTTTACCTACAGACGGTACACGAGTCATGAGTAGATCTACTGTGTCCACAGGGTGGGTGGGAACTTCAAATATTTTTCTCAACCTGTGGCTGATGTTGATATTACACAGCAGGGCATATCTAGGGAATTAACGCGCGGTTGAACCTGAGTCATCTGGTGTGTTTCAACCAATGCTTGACTGTTTTCACATGTAATAATTATTGCCATGTTACAGTTTTGAGTAATGTAGCTTTTCACGGGCTTGCAGACAAGAAGTTCTTACCCTAGCAATGTTTTTTCTGCTGTATGTTGGAAACTGGTCATAGCAATGATCTTGTTGAGGTTTTTCTACTGTGCTGGTGTGCTGTTTGTTTGTACCTTTAAATTCTTGCACAGTGCAGCATATTTGAAAGTTTGTAATGTAAAGAGAGATAGGTAGGCGTATTCCAGTGTTCTTAAATAGTGTATTTGTGACCACATAATAACTTGCATACGTCTTATACAATGACTGTGAGAATACAGTTTTGCAAATAAATGCATTTATTTTCATGTGTGACAGGCCTGACGTCGAAATAATTTATTTCAATCTTAGGTGGGTCATTTAACATTTGTTTCCACTTTCGGCTGGTCACAAAAGAGCTGTTAACCAGTGAGAGAGCAGTTTGCACAGTGCTGGATGGACATCACTGTGGTGTCTGCTGCAGCTAAGAGGTGAAATCGAACAGGAGTACAGTCTTCACTGAGAGAACTGATCTTGCCAGAGAGGCACTGTCATTGTCTAAATGACGTGTGCCATAGGCTGGCTATAAAAGATAACATTTATTTGTAGCTGCATGGATTGACCTCTGCAGACCTCACTTGTGGCTCTGCCACTCATGAGGTCATAGAGGGCAAACACTGCAGACAATATTTTCAGTCCGCCTATGGCATATCCCATATGTATGGCTCCTATATTGCTGTAGTTCTTAGGTCAGATGCTTTATTTTTTTTGTAAATTGTTTATTGACTTTTGCAAGTGAAAAAAAAAAAAACATTTACAACTCCTAGTTTCAGAGCTTAGAAAACAATTGATACAGGTATTCAAAACTATAGCAATATAGGTTATGTGGGGGTGGTGGAGGGGGGTGCGGCAATGTCCAGGAAAAAATCTTTCCAGCACAATATTTTTGTCCAAAAAGAGCACCAGGCAGCAGAAACCAGGGACTGGTAGAGCACTGCTGACAGCACGTATGGTGGTGGAAGTATTCCATGCAGTAAATATAAATTGTTAATTAATATCAGTTAATTTTGGTGCCTTTGGAGAATCTCCTTTTTGCTATCCATGACATTAAGACCATTACATTAATATGGTAAAACGACAACTTTACCACTAGCATTTTAACTTGTGTTATAGCTTTCACTATGTAACTCTTAAGTCGTAGTATTGCATTTCTAATATTCCAGTGCAGGGGTAATGATCATTTTTGAAAATAAATTTAAGATAAAAAATGTTAAACGTTTGCCAGAGTAATTAATAACTTATCTATTGACTTGTGTGAGTGTTAGGAGACTTAACTCGGGGCTTTGTGTGAGAAAGAATCCTGCATTTATAGCAGTACCAGATTCAGAGCCACAAGGTTTCAGCCATTTTCTCCCCTCCCCCAACCCAAGAGGAATGACACAGCAACCTCGCGGTACTCCACTGCTAGATTATACTTATTTTGACCAACTTTTGCCCCCCCCCATAACATGCATTTATTGGAGGCAGCCCCGTAACATCCCTCACATAGTAATGAGTATACAGACGTGGTATGTCGATCAACCTGTTAAAAGAGCACTAACATTTCATTCTCAAAAACATAGACTGAGAACAGCAAATTCAAACAAATGAGTCTTTTTGCATTAACCAAATGAGCATTTGGACTTTCCCATCTTCCTCAGGGAGTAGTGATTTATTTGTGAAGTCCTGCTTTTTTAATTAGTTTCTTTCCAGCATCCACGTGGTAGGAAAATAGGAATGCCTTGCCCTCATAGCTAATGCGCAGCTCGGCGAGGAGTTGTAGATTGTGTGATACTTGGCAGGACTCTTTAAGACCTGCTCGCACTGCATCAAAGCTTTTTTTGCATTTCCTTGTCACAAAGCTGAGATCAGGGAAGCAGAACATTTATGTTCCATCAGTCTCATTCTCTTTTCTGTTATGAGCATCCTGTCTCTTACATGTGGAACACTGGTGACCACGAGGAGGGTGCAGGGTTGTTCAGGGTTGACCTGGCGTCTCCTTGGTGTAACCCTCTAGACTTTGAAGACTTGCCTGGCCAGTTATGTCTGCAGTAGTTGTTTCAGCATGTTTTCACAAAATGGGATTAGTTCATGTCCCTCTATGTTTTCAGATGGACCAAGTATTCTGATGGTCGAGATGCTCACGGTGGAGCCAAAGGATGTTGTTGTTGGCAGTGATTCCTGAGACTGCAGCCAGTGTTTTGTTGAAGTCCATAGCTAGTTCTTGTCCACTGTCAAAATTGTCCATCCGTGATTACCGTGGTAGGAAAGTGAGTGTTCAGCGTGTCCACTTTTCTGTGCAATTCACGGATAGTCTGTAAGAGAGCACTGTTAGTTGCTCTGGCCTCCTCACTCATCAGAGCACTCATGTAGCTCTGTCCTCTTTGCTTTGGCAGCTTTCCTGGCTTCCCCTTGTGGTCTCCTGTGTGTTTGCCTTGCATGGATTTCCCATCCCCAAACTGGACTAAAAAGGCACCAAAAGAATATTTCCCATCCCTGAAATGGACAAAAAAGGCACCAAAAGAATCTGGAAACTAAGTACTAACAAACTGCACCGAAATATTTGAATAGTGCCTAGATAAGTGTTATTGGGTGTCAACCTTAAGAAAACCCAGGCAATGCTATTCGGCACTGCAGTTAAAATCTCTTCCTGCACGACGCTCCTTAAAATCCTTGGTACCTGTAACTCCCTACTGGCTACTACAGACTCTGCTAAGTACCTCCGACTCACCCTTGACCCCCAGGTGGACCTCTCTGGGCACATCAGGAACATCTGCAATGCCACTAATGCTAAACCTGGCCTTGCTTATAGGGCTAAGGACTGTCTCACCCCCGTCGTCATATTGGCTTTAGCTTTGGGTAAATTCTGCCCACCCTCTCCATGGTCTTGTCGCCTTTGCCTCTGCCCCCTCCTCATGCCTTGCAAAGTGGGATACCACATACAACAACATATGCCGCTTTGCACTCTCAGCCTCCCGACTTAGCCACCGATGTGAGCTCTACTCCTGTCTGGATTGGTTCCCCCCTGATAAATTACGGACATACTCTATGGTCAACTTCGACAACATTATCTGTACTTCTGCCCCTGCCTCGCTCGCCCTCCCCCGTCTACCACCCTAGGTCCTGTGTGCCCCAGACCCGTCTGGTCCCCAGGACCCGCACCCTCACTGGTGATAGGGCATTTGCCTCTCACGCACCCAAGCTGTGGAACTCCCTACCCCAGGTCCGAGCCTCCCCCTCCCACTCCACCTTTAAAACCTCCCTCTGGAACTTCCTGAAGCCTGCCGCTACCTGCCTTTGTGTGGCCTAATCGCCCTGCCCCATGACCTTTTCTGCTATGGTACCCCAACCTAGCTCTGCCCTCCCCTTGCTGCTGGCTCAGTGCAGCACTCTACTAGTTAAGTTTGCCGTCTAGTGTCTTTTACCCTGGGGGGGGTCTCACACCACCCTGTAGCCCCTGGGTCAATATGTTTTGTAACCTGTGGTTGTCTACATGCAATTCCATTGCTTCTTCTCACAATCTCCTGTTCACCCCACCTTGTTGGAGTATGTACTGCTTCCCTATTGTTAGGTTATTCTGTACCGTATGCACCTGACAAAATGTTTCTGCTCCTGATTGCAATGCTGGCTATGTATCTATCGATAAGATATTCTGTACCGTATGCACCTGACAAAATGTTATCTCTGTAAATACTACTTTTTCTCATTGTTGGAGTATGCCTGCTCCTGATTGTAATTGTCGTCAATGCTCCTGATTGTAATTGTTGTCAGTGTATCTTCTGCTATGTAATTACCCTGTGATTCTCCTGGGTCGCACCTGAAAATAGGCACTGGCTGTCTAGTGTGCTTACCCGGTTACCAAAAGCAAATAAATAAATAAAGAAGTTAACCCTTTTGAAAGGAGCTGCTCTAAGGTGCAATCGCTTCTGTTGACTGCAAGCTCCGCCCCAATGTTAAATGCTTTCGACACTAGTGCCTTGTTTTATTGATGCAATAAACTATAAGTTGGAAAAAAAAAAACTACTAATATTAGAACTATACTACATACTTTACAGTATGCTTTGGTTGATACTTTTTTGTGTTCACAAAAACATACCCAACTCCATTTTCTTCTGACCGTATTCTTCTGTTTGCATTTTTTCCACAGATAAGTGGTGGTCTCAGGTTGATCCAAAACAGTTCTTTAAACTGGTGGACCTCTACAAACATACAGTTGTTTACCTTCTAACTGGAAGAAGTACCTTACCAATTCCTGCCATTTTTAACACATATATCACTGCTGCACTCAGGTTACTGGAAAAACTGCACCTGGTGAGTTTGTTTAATGAGAATTTTTTTTTTTTTGCATCTTCATCTGCTTTCAGAACAGTTTACTGCTGTGTGCAGGAATGTAGCCATGTACCCCACCCTCCCAACTGCTGTCCCCTTCCTCTATTATATGTTGTCCTGTATCATTGTGTCGTTTTAAATGCATACATTGAAATGATGTATACTGATATCCTATGCATATCCCAGATAACTGAACGTTTAAGACTTCCTCCAGGATAGGGATTTGCAAAGTTGGGGAAATTTACCTTGTGAAGTACTTTGTAAAATTTCCCCAACTTCCTTTGCCAGGTGTAGTTTTCACCTGGTGAAATGCTGACCTAAGCCCAGCAAGGACTATGCATAGTGGAACTTTAACTGCGAAAGTGTTGTCAAAGGGCTGCTATTTGTAGTTTTCACCAGCAAGACCTATGCAAAGCAATTGTGGTTTTGTACATAAATGCTTTTAAAATTAACCCCCACCCGCTGTGCCAAACAGTTCCACCACACTGACCATTTTAAATAGTGCCCCCCACGCACGCACGCTCACCCTCTGGCACCCTCCTCCTGCCCAACAGTCCCTGCAAAGTTAGTCAATCTCAATAAATTTGCTGTATTTCCAATCCATGAGAACTTTGAAAAATGTAATATTTGGACACAGTTCAGTTTATATTTTACATTAACTCTGCATTTGTTCTCTCCAATTTTTGTTACCAAGGTCATAGGCAAGAAAACAGGTTTTTTGTTCCCCGAGAGTCATCCTCTCCTGTTGTTTATTCCATACCCAGTATTAATTAATGTATTTATTGAAATGTTTCACCAGAAAGGCACACTGAACAACAAGTAGCTCGTCCACTGGTGCGACCTGCAAGGGGGGGGGTGGTGTAACAAAGGTTTTAAAGAATTGTACAAATAAGCAAGGAAGCAAATGTTACATGCAGCAGTAGTTATATATGGGGTATATCAGGTAAACATGTACATACCTAGCTAACATTAGAAGTGCAGTAGGAGAAGAAACAAGGGAAGCAGATAAACAAATTACAAATTTATACATAAAATAAAGTAATTAAAAATGCTCTGCTTCTGACATCACGGTTACTGCCTTGGCAACGTACCCTGATATCACAGCTGAAAATTATGACTACAAGTGCGGAATATGCTGCTGGAGCAGATGAACTCTGTTTTTCTTTTTGTTCCCCCACAAAGGTTTTTCTGCCTTGTGGTTACTTAGAGCAGCTACTCAGCCCTGTCCTGCCCCCTCCCCCCCCCGGACCGGTGACTACTTCCCCTGAGACTCACTTGGTCTTGAAGGTTCACTCCTGGCTTCCCCATTTGGGGGTCAGAGGTGAGGCTCCCCAACATTATCCAAGGGACCAGTGTTCTGGTCAGAAGCTTGGATCCAGGAACAAGGCGGGCAAGGCGTCCATTTATCCCGCACCTTTTTCAGTTTTCCCCTACTCCAGGAACAGTACACAAATGCGTGTATATGGAGTCGCATATGGATCACGTCACCGCAACCCCTCCCTTCGTACAGCCTGAAGTTGCACTGTCAGTGAGCCTCCACCTAGTGGCAGCCTAAGGCAGGGAGAGTTGCACATTCCCTCAGATGCTCAGTCCTCTCTAGCCCTGGCCTACCCCTGGTGACCCGAGTCTGTTCTTGAACCCAGATCACCAGTGTAGCGGGAGGTAAGATGCCCCACGTCACTGGGCTAGCTGGGGCAGATGAACTCTCTGGGATAAAGAGCCTGTTTGCATTGAAATTTCCTCAGTAAATAAAATAAGGTGATGCAAAATGTGTCTGTTATATGAAATACAAACTGATTTGGAGGCAGTAGAGCCTAGAAATTAGAGCACCAAGATGTGAACCTAGAGACCACTTTATTTTTCCTGGATGGTCTCAACTGAGAGACAGTATCTCATTTTCAGCAGGGTCCTGCATCTACTCAGTTTTTCCGAGGATGGATTGAAGCACAGAGAGGCCACATAATTTGCTCCGGGGCTCTCAGTGAGCAAGTGGCTGTGGTGGGATTACAAGTAGTGATCACTCAGTTCATAGTTCTGTATTCTAACCACCAGAGCACACTGTCGTCAGGGAAGCCTGAGGAAACTAAGTGATATTAGATGTTCAAAATAAAACCAGCAACCTATATAATTCCATGATTCACATGGAGAAAGGACACACATTATGACATTTAAGGAGGTGGCTGATGCAAAATGTAGACTGCAGAATTATTTCTGTCACTGACGTTATCAAGGGTTTTATCCATCAGGTGAATCTCAAGGCGAGACATATAGAGTACGATAAATTTTACATCCATGAAATTAGTGACTTGGTGGATATTCAGGAAGATTATCTCATGTGGTTCATTCACCAGGCTGGAACGGTAAGAACTTTGTTTTACATATGCTATAAGAAAAGATTTGCTGTACAGTATATAGAGAGACATTGTAGTAAATTTTGTTTTATATCTATATAGCTATCTATAGATGGATATAGATATATAATATTTACAGTTTATTCCCTTTCCATTGCTACCCACTTCAACTGGGCAACCTCCCATCCCGACTATTCTGGAACTTAACCCTGTCCAGCAGCAGGTCCCCTTTAGTTGGAGGGTGTTGTTTCTCCACTCCTTAGGAGTGTTTTCTGTGATCGAGACTCCTAGAAGGGAGACCAGTCACTCCAGTGGGGCCTGACAGCACCTCCTGTCTTCCGTGGGGCTTTGCTTTCGTTCTGTTCCCATCCCTCAGGACCCCAGCACTCGAGGAACATGTAACATGTGTATGCTGAGCTTGTCGACACAGAGACCAGCCAGCGTCCCCCCCCCCCCCACTGTGCCTGCCACTGCATTGCCTCCCGTGGTCATCCAGGTGGCAATGTGGCAGTAGTAGTGACTGAAAATAGGCAACTTCTTTGTCTAGAGCACTTACCTGGTAATGCAAAACGAAATAAAAATGGTAGCGAAGGCAGCAACCCTCCCTCCCTTCCAGAAGAAGTGTCCTCTAGGACACAAAATCCTCCTTCCCGCATTAGGCCTCTCAACAGTCTGGGCTCTTTCCCAGACCCAGTGAGCCAGAGGCAGCTCTGTAGCTACATGGAGTGTCGGCTGTTACGCAGATATTTAAAGTGATTTTATATGACATGGGCTGACTTACAGTAAGATACCATTTTTACCTTCCTTGGATGGTAATGGACTGTTGCTGTCTCACTCATGGCATCCCCACTCATAAGATATCAACAGACCAGTATCCTCTCATGAAAATAAAAATTGTATGTTTAATTATATTTATTATAATTATGTGTTAAATCAATAGATAAAAGCTGCCTTTAACTGGACAGAGTGCAGTTTGTTCACACAGTGACAATTGTCACTGATGCAAGTCCTATCCTAGAGTTAGTAGTAGTAGAAAATATTTTTAAACAGGAGTAGACGTTACATACACATCATTAGGTCAGAGACCTATTTTCAAGATGGTCCTGTTTATATTTAAAAAGGTTACGCACATAAAAAACATACATGGAGAATAATGGCTAAGCAGTGGTGTATTATGATGTTTTTTATTTGCACACCAGAGGTGAGTGAGTGAGTGAGCCATAAACCTTGAGAGCGAAGCTCAAGAGGTTTATGAGCTCATCAGCCACCAAGGTGTGTAAAAAAAAAAAAAAAAAAAACATCATGAACACACCACTGCCTAGACTTTATTTTTATAATTGCTGGTGTAAGTAGTTGGTGCTGGTGACTGTTCCCTCACAAAGTCAGTGTCATTTCTGCTCCTCAGTCTCGCACTCTCATACACACTCGCACACTGAAATAGCAAGATGTTTTCTGTTTTTTTTTTTGTTTGTTTGTTTGTTTTTAGTACAAAAAATGCTACTGCTGCTGACCATGAGGAAACGGTCTCCTTCGAGATCGTGCTTGGCCAAACAGAAGCTCAGACCGGAGCGCAATAATGGCAGTATCAGCCGGATACATTTTTTTTATGGTTTGCCTCAAAAAGGCAGGATTAACCAGATAATTACAAAAGAAAAAACAATAGCTTACTGCAGCTGGGTATCTCGCCTTGGAGGAGTTATCTGGTCGCTGCTAGCGGGACATAGTAGCCGCCATGTTTTTTGAGCTGTTTGACCCACCCACTGACATTAAGGGCTAATAACATGGCGCGCTACAAATGAGTGATGGTGAGATTAAGTTTTAAGAAACACCGTAATAACCCGGTTTCAGGTTATTACGGCATTTGAAAGGTACCAAAATCCATTTGATAAATGGGGTCACCAGTAATTATAGTCAGATTACAAAATAAACAATGTTCATTAGTTACAACTTCATTTTGTACCCTCAACACATGCTACGAGATACGTTAGATAAGAAACTGTTGGTTAAATTGAAATGTAAGTTTTGTAAGTTTTCTTGAGGTGTGACTGTCATTAATCATTACACATACATCTTAAGTTCAGCTCATGTCTAGGAGACTTCATAAAATGCTTTGTACTTTGTTCCCGATCTTTTAGAATATTATCTATTGGGTTCCAGATTTGAGCAAATTTAGCAGCAAATGTCATGTTTCTAAATCTATTTATACTTTTTATGTGAAGATGTTTGTTTTTAAAGTGTCTTATGTTTGTGTTTGTGTTCATTTATTTCCAGTTTTTCAATTGGGTATATGGGCACCATTGCTATGTTATATTTAATCTCACTTTTGTTCCCAAGGTGGTTACCTACTATGTCTGCCGCCTAATCAACTAGTCAGCAAAAACTTTAAAGAACTGCATTGAGCCTATAAGTCATGCTTTTCCTGTAGAAGCTGTGTTTTTAAATATTGGTCTACATTTTTTATTGTTCAGTCTTGACTGGGCCTTTTTTTGGAACTGTATGATGTTGTTTATGCCCCCTGATACAGAACTATGCTGTGAAGAACACAGGTGCATTGTGGAAACAATGGAAGAGCTAAGCAAGAAAATAAACAACATCATGCAGAACTAAAATGGTCTTTACCAGCAGACAGTGTGACAGTAAAGAAACACTCACTGAATTTACTAAAAGCCCTGTAAAGGTGCAACATGAATGGAATATGGAGGCACTATAGCATAGTCGTTAAAAGATCACTGAGCTGCAGACCTGGAAAATTGGGTTTGAATCCCACAGCCACCACTTGCATACTGTGTGACCATGAGCAGGTCACTTAACTTCCCTGTGCTTCCAGGATGCACCTGGAAACAAGCCTCGACTTGGTGCGTCTTTCTTGGCCAAAAATTGTCAAATAAAAATAAATTAACCGGTATGTGAAAAACAGCTTCTACAGAAAATACAGGCGTGCAGGTTGAATGCAGCAAATATATGTAAGCTGTATGGCAGTGTAATGAATACTGCTATCCACGCTGGGTCTAGTAATGAGGGTGCCACAACATTCTCCTGTCAAGAAAAGTCAGTAGCTTTTTAGTTTGTAATGGAAAAACTTCTGCTGGGATTAGAATCCAGATTGCTGTCTCAGGTTTCGACTTATTCTGTACAACACAGGAGATGCCTTTCACTTCAGTGCAGCTTGGCACACTGGATGTTTCTTGGGTTACCAAGCAGTGGACGAGGAGTCTGAATACAGGTTCTGCAGGAACATCATCTTTTTGTATTCACAACAGAAGTCCAGGTTCAATTCCTTACGGGGACTTGTACATTTTTTTTTTGTTTTCAATGTGGAATTTCACAAGTGTGATCCATTTGCAGTGGATGTATAATTATGTATTTTTTTTTTTCAGTCACGGTTGTATGTCCTGGCCGGAGCAAGCTTGCTTGTCATCCCAGTCCCACTTCCCTCCATGGGCAACCACCTCCCCTGTACGTACCTGGCCCACAAGCCCCCTACATATTGCCCCCTGTGGCGGAGCCAGGAAGGTGAGGACCGTCCCTGTGATGCTCTTGGGCAAAGGGTTCTGCTGGGGCGTGCACATCAGCGTGTGTGTGTGTGTGTGTGTGTGTGAAGGCATGCAGCTCCCTCCATGCTGCTGTGATCTACACTGCCATCCAGCCTCCAGTAGGTGGCAGTCATTGGCAAAGGTCAAACCCTTCATCCCTGGGACAGAGAGCATTCCTTCAGATGCTCAGTCCTCCCAGTGACCCTCTGCAACCCAAGTCTGCTGCCAAATTCGGGTCGCCTGCATGGCGGGCAGTAGCTCTACCACTGAGCCATTGGGCCAGCCTGTAACAGTGTAAAAAAAATTAAAGGAAAACTACACCCAAAACTTGAAGAGAGACCCAACATTCAACACACACATGCCAAACAAACTAAATACCTTGGAAGCTTTACAAGCTGCACAAAAATTACCAGCAGCAAAGTTTTTCAGGACAGTAGAACCTTTAGGATGAGGGTGGTCACCAAGCTGAATTCTACAGATTTTAAAATATAGCCATCTCTATTGTTGTGAACTGATTGTAATGCAGTGCTTTCTGATGGATTTATGGGATCTACTACATCACCATCACATGAAACAAGGTGCATTGTAGGACAAAGGAATACAATTAAGCTGTTTGATACGGAGATCTCCAGGGGTCGTAAAACTACCCTAAAGCTAGCAGGCTAATTTAGGAAAAACCCCTAATACCAGTCAGAGGGAAGGAAACACTAGAACTTCACATACAAACTAAAACACTCTGCACAACATATATTTTTTCAAGTTTTCGGTGTAGTTTTCCTTTAACAGTTAAGAACAGTCTTGAGGGTAGCAAATGTTCCTGTCAGGATAAGTTGCTGACAGGAGAATTCTGTTGTATCTTCCCTTCCTGAACACCCACACTGCTTTGCACTGGGAATGTCCTGAAGTGAAAAACCAGAGGAGGGGACATGCAAAATAGGGACCGTTCCCACAAAGAAACTTTGAACTGTACTGTAAATGACTGGCCAGTGGAAAGATCTTGAAAATAAGACTGACGTTTACTATTGGACAGTAGTACCTTTATCTTATTTAGACTTCATTTTTGAAAAAAAAATTATGTATGTTATAGGGGTGTGGATATGGTTCATTTATCCACACATTGGCAATTCTTAAGAACTGATTCACGGGAACATCTTTTAAGCAAGTCTCCCACTACCTGGGTGGTACATCGCTTGGCTCTGCTCTGTAACGTCAGATCTTCCTTTTTGCTGGAAGAGTTTGGTCACCTGCTTTGCAGCTGTGTGTGTTGTAGGGCCTAAGTGTGCCATTGGCAAACTTATTGATTTTTTTTCTTTCTTTTCGATAAAACGTATGTTTTTCGGTCCTGCTGTCAGCACTCAATTGAAATATGGAACACGAGGAAGCAAAGCCCACTCCTGTCTTAAAACAGTGCATCACGTGCCGGCAGAAGATGTCACAGACAGACCCACACGTCGTACCTGTACTGCCTCGGGATAGCACATGATGTTGAACGTTGTAGCCTTTGCCCAATTATGCTACCATCATCACTCAAAGACCATAAAGCTTGAATTCTCTTCCTTGGCTGTCTGGCCAATTGAGACCCTAAATTGTGGGCTAAGGGTTGGTCGCAAGGAGGCCTCCACTGCAGTGGGGTTCACGGCCCAGCTTACAGCTATGGAAGAGGTGGGGTGAAGGCCTTGGCATTGCTTCCAGCTGGAGCAGTGTTGCAGTATCCTTCACTGGGAAGTTTCTTGACATGTGCCAGGCCCTCCAGACTTTCAGGGAGAGCCCTGCTTGCCACAGTAAGAAGCATAAAAAGCAAGAAACACCGCTGTCTGTTGTGGGACTGAGAGAGATCACACTTCTCCCACTCCCTTGACCACTTGATGACATTCGAGCACTTGGTTTCGGCTGAGCCACAGTTGACTGAGGGGTGGGTCATTGGCTCCACAGTACCCCTGTCGGGTTTGCTGACCTCAACACTGGTCGATCAGGCAGTCAAAATTTTTCTCCACCCTGTCAACCCATTGTTGGAGGGTGTTGACAGGTCGATTCCCAAGACCCTGGTTATCCCAGTCCTCACTCAGGATAACGTGGAGCAGTCAGAGGGTGTGCATTCGAAACCGATGCAAGTGATTCATACCGCAACTCCGGTTACGACTCCCCAACATTGGTCCCTGGGTCGATGGGTAGAGGTTCAAGTCAAGGCTTAGGGGCTTCTCGAGTTCTCAATCCCGTTTGACTGGGAGCAGTTGCCATCGATGCTCCTTGTCCTCTTCATCCTCTGATGGCGAGAGGCTGTACTGGTGGCTGCGGTGCTATGAAGAGATCCTCTGCCAGCGATGGGCCTTGGCATGGCTTGGTAGGGCTCTACCCCAACTCCTGTGACAGCTGTTGCTGACGCATGTCTCTTCACCCTTGCTGATGGAACCACCTCCACAGCAACTCATGTGGGGAGCTCCTTCTAAGGACTGTCATCTGGAGACTGGCTTGCCATGGCAATCATCCATGGAAATTACCCACTCTGATTACTCCAAGGTGGTCCATGGTAGGAAAAGGTCAAGGGCTGTCTTCGACGAGTCCTCTGACTTGGATGGGTCCTCCATGCAGTCCTTGAGGATGCATACGTTTGATCAGGAATTGGTCAAGGAACTGACCAGCGACCATGAGGCTGGTATCTTTTGGGACTCTCCTCCATCTCCTTTCAGAGTCCATGAACATACCCTTTCACTCACATTCTAGATGGGACGAATCCTGGCAGGTTGTGTTTCCCATGGCTGAGACCATTATAGTATTGGCTCTGGAGCTTTGGCAGGGTCCAGCATCCTGCCCGGTACCCTCAGTCTGTGGTCCGCAAATATGCGGTCCTATCGACTCTTTATCCGGATTCTCTGACCACCCCTCTGCTGATGGTCTGGTCTCCAGCTTGGCCTTCTGGAAATATGGTAATACTGAGGATGTGGAAACCCCCCGACAAGGAGTAGAAAAAGGTTGACCGCATGGCTAAGGAGGTGTACACCGCATCCTCCCTTGGTCTCTGCCAGGCGAGCTACACCCTGATGGTGACCTACTTTAGTCAGTCCCTGCTAGGAGTGCTTGATACTGTCCTCCCTTTGTCTGCTGATAAGCAGCTCATGGTAAAGGTCATCCAAAACCAGGGTCAAGCACTTGCTAAACAACAGCTCCAGGTGGTTTTAGACATTGGTGAGTTTTGCACCTGTGCCATGGCAGCAGCTGTCACGATGCATCACAGGGCTTAGCTGAAGATCTCCACCTTCAGGATAGGCACTCTGCACAAGTTGACCGAAATCCCTCTTTTCCTGTGCACCAACCTTATTGGCCCAGGGGTGGATAGTAGCTCACTAGAATTGAAGTCCAGTGCCACCTTGGATTATGTGGCTTGGTCCCAGAAGACCTGAAATGTCAAAAGCAAAAGAAGGCCTTTCAGTTTCTGCCCTTTCAACCACAGCAATCTCAGCAGGGACAATTCCAAGCCTGAAGCCCCAAGGCCAAATTCTCCAGCCAGAGGCCCCAAAAAAGATGGGGGTAGAGGAAGTGGTGCCATTCCGGCCTGTGCAGCATGTCCCCCTCCAAAGCTGCCCACTGCTTGGAGGATGTTCACCTCCTGCCTGATTCATCTCCTGGTGGTGGGTCTGCTTCGCCACTTCTGGTCTCATTGGTCCATCATTACTTATGGACAAGTGGGTTTTTGAGGTGGTCAGCAGATGGTTGCATCTCGACTTCAACGCGCTCCTGCCTTACCAATCCCATGTTCCAAGTGAGTCCTCGGTGTTGCAGGACACACTGTCTGCCTTCAGGGAGGACGTTGCTCAGCTCCTCACAAAAGGAGCCATTGCCTGTGTCCTTGACACCCAGGGAAGTCAGGGGTACATGTGCGGGTATTTCTTGGTCCTGAAACGGATTGGGGGGGGGGGGGGCTGGTGCCCCATTCTGGATCTTCACGATCTGAACCAGTTTTTCTCAGGAAGCGCAAGTCGAGGATGATCATGCTAAACCAGTTCATACCACATCTGGAACAGGGCATGTAGTTCTGCTTCTTGGACCTCCAGGATACATTCTTTCACATCCCAGTCCGTCCCACTGGCAATACTTCCAGTTCTGTGCGGAAGTGGTGCTCTATCAGTTCCATGTCATGCGGCCTCTTCTTTGCATCCAGGGTCTTCACCAAGTGCATAGCAGCAGTGGCAGCCTTCCTGTGGCACAAGGGTGTCAGGGTTTATCCCTACTTGGATGACTGGCTGATAGCCGGGCCAACCAAACAGGCACTGGAGCAGTCCAGGGACCTGGTCTTCCAGAGACTTGGGCCTCTTGGTCAGCCCAGCTGAGTCCAAACTTACTCCCTTGCACATGATTCATTTCACTCCCTATGGGCAAAGGCCCACCTCCCTACAGATCGGTCATGAATCCGGTGCACCCCTTATGATTGACACCCTGACGGCAAAACAGGAAAAAAGACCATTACTGCGTCATCGTGTTCCGCCCCCTCCCTGGACCAACTCCGACCTGGAGTTGGAATCCTAAAGTCCGGGAGGTGTGGGGAACACAGCCCCCCACAGAAAACACTGTTAGAATAGGCGGCACAATACCTGCATCGGTATTGTGCCGTCACTGTGGGGGAGGTCGGCATTTTCACTGTCTACCTCCCTTGGTGCTTCCCATTGAATCTTGCCCTATTTGCACCAATTTTAGGGGTGCTCGTACCCAGCCTGGGACTTTCTGAGGCTGCTGGGGTACATGGCATCTCGCACCACCATATTCCACTGGACCCACTGGCAGATGCAGCACCAGCAGTGGGAGTTGGGTCATCAGTGGTCCAGTACCTAGGACACGTGGAACAACTGGTTACGGTGACCCAGCCGATGTGGGAGCCATCCAGTGGTGGCTGATCCCAGAACATCTGGATGAAGCAGTCTTGTTTGTCTGCCCAGAACCAACCATCACTCTTAAACGGATGCCTTTTTGGTGGGGTGGGGAGCATGCCTGGGGGACCACAGGACCCACGGGTTCTGGTCACCCAGGGAGTCGCATCACCGTAGCAGCCTGTAGTAGCTCCATGTAGTGCAGCTGGCTCTGACAGAATTTGCTCCTCTAGTCAATGGTCAGGTCATGAAAGTCCAAATGAACACCACCACAACCATGTTCTAACTGGAAAGGCAAGGGGGCACACACTCCCTTCCTTTGTGAGTGAGACCCTCTGCACCTGGACCCTCATGTGCATCCTGGGTGCAGATCTTTAGGCGGTCCATGTCGCAGGAGGAGACGGTCAGTTGGCAGATGCTGTCAGCCGGGTGGGCGAGATGTCGCACGAGTAGTCTCTGTATCTAGAAGTGGCAAGCCACCTGTTCTTCCTGTGGGGCACCCCCTCTGGTGGACCTGTTTGCTTCATGGGAGAACACAGAACTGATGCTGTCCTTTGCCCGCTCCCCCCACAGTCCAGGACAGTGGTGGGGATACCTTCCCGAGGCCCTGGACTCCAGTGTGACACTCTGCCACCTGCTTATTGTTATATCATATGTATAATATTTGTATCATAGATAAATGTGTATGTGATTGTCTGCCTAGGATACAGTCAGCCAGTGTGAGGAGGCTTGACCTCAAGTGTCAGTGTGACTGAAGCAGCAGGATGTCATAAACTAGCCAGTGGGAACCACTAATTGAAGGAACTTACTTCGAAATACAGCTCTTGCAGCAGGTTACACCATTAGGACTGAAGTAGTCAGGCATCAGGACCCCACGGAAATTTTCTAGCTAGCAGTCTTCAGTGGGGACCGCCTCCGACGTTGGTCCCGCCCCCGAAATCAGGCGTAGTACATAAGGAGGCGGTCCCGCCACAATCCCCAGTTCTTTTCCTACCATCGACTTCACAGCATCGGCCTCACGGTCTCTCTCTAGCACGCAACGACCAGGAATCTCCAAAGTTTTCTAATTCTTTCTCACTGGGACTCGTGTGATGTCCTCTCCAAACACCTCTTTGGAGGGTCATCCATCCAAGTGTGCCTGCGGCAAGCAGATCCCTTTTAAGGATCCTCACTCAGCCTGTGTGCACTGCCTGGGCCCAGACCACGACACCCAGACCTGCTCCTTCTGCCAGGGCTTCAACAGCTGAACTAGGATCCGCCGCCAGAAGGCCCTTCAGGCTCTTCTTCTTGAGGAACGACTCAAAGCGATGGATAAAGACCCTTCCTCCAAGGGGGAGTCGTCGGGAAGTCCCACAGACATCAATGCACCGGAGAAGGGCAAGACTCAGATCCCTTCCAGGGCCTCGGACTCTCGCAGCCTCGGCCCAGGTCTGACCGCCCTCTAGGGCTCGCCTCAGCCTCCCCCGGTTCTCGTCAGATCGGCTAGTGGTTCCTCCTCTCTGCAGCCTGTCAAGACCTCCAGGCCTGTGTCTTTGTCCACTCCGTCCAAGGCCTCGTCCAGGTCTGGGGAGCGCCATAAGCCTTCCTCCCATCGTCAGGTCTGTCTCCTAACTGCCGCCACCCCAGCGTAAGACTAAGGAGCTGACCTTCCTGAAGCGGACGTCGGACCCGACGTCAGCCAAACTACATAGGCACTCCCGAGAACCGGCTACCGTACGTCACCTGTCGCCGGTCAGGCGTTCGCCCCCGAGGACGTCGGCTGGGGGACCGACGTCAGCTACTACAGAGGGAAGGAGGCGTTATCGGAGGAGGACACTACCCAGCCAAAGACCTCCACATGCGGGTAATCCAGTGGATGTTAAGGGTGCAGTGGGACCAAAGGCAAGACCATCTGCAGCAACCAGTCCGAATCACGAAGGCTGTGGTTCGGAACTGGCAATGGTGGCTAGATCCGGGAATCCTCTCTGGGGGGGTTCCCTTCACAGCGCCGTCCCCGACGGTAACTCTCTCCACAGACGCCTCGGGGCTGGGGTGGGGAGCGCACTTGAACGGGGTGAGGTCCCAGAGCACATGGACAATCCAGGAATCCCATCTCCACATCAACATATTGGAGATGAGGGCAGTCCTTTATTCCCTGCAAGCCTTCCAGTCAGAGATCCCACCGAGTACTCTTCTGTTGCAAACAGACAATACTGCGGTGATGTATTACCTCAACAAACAAGGAGGCACACACTCCTACCCCCTTTGCAGGGAGGCCATGAGAGTGTGGGAATGGGTAATATGACACGGCGCAAACCTTATTGCAGTTCACGTCCCCGGGGTGGACAGTACCATTGCAGACAGCCTGAGTCACTCTCAGGTCAGAGTCCACGAGTGGGAGCTTCTACAGGAGGTGGCAGAGGATCTGTTCCACAGATAGGGCACTCCAGAATTAGACCTTTTCGCATCCCCATCCAACGCAAAACTGCCCAATTTTTGCTCGCTAGATCCAGGGCCTGCTGCTTTCTGGCGAGACGTGTTGTCCCTCTCCTGGGCAGGCAGATTTCTCTACACCTTCCCTCCTTTCCCGTTGATCCAGAGAGTTCTCCTCAAACTTTGCAGGGAGCATGCAACGCTTATCTTGATGGCACCTTTCTGGCCCAGGCAAATCTGGTTCCCGCTCCTGCATCAGCTATCCCGGGAACCTCCGCTTCCTTTGCCGATCAGCTCCCGTCTGTTGTCTCAGGAGGACGGTTCACTAGTCCATCCAGACTTGCATTCATTGAACCTACATGCCTGGCTCCTAGAGACATAGCCACGATGCAACATGGGGTCTTGCAGGAAGTGGCGGAAGTGCTTTCTGTTGCTAGAAAGCCGGCAGCACATGCAACATATGCCATGAAGTGGTGCAGGTTTTGCTTGTGGGCTCAAACGTGTGGTTTCTCGCCCTTAAACTGTCCCGAGAAGCTGGTTCTGGAATACCTGCTTTCGCTTTTTCAATTCGGACCAGCTTACTCCTCGATTAAGGTGCACTTGTGCGCAATTTCGACTTATCATGCCCCCATAGGCCATCGTATGGTGGTCCAATTGGACACTACTCGTGCCTTTTTAAGGGGGGTCCTCCACCTTAGGCCACCTATCAAGGACCCGGTTCCTCCTTGGGATTTGCCCTTTGTCCTGGAGCAGCTTACGCTGCCACCTTTCGAACCAGCCGCGGATTGCGAGCTACGTTTTCTGTAGTGGAAAACGTTGTTTTTAGTTGCAGTTACTTCGGTGAGAAGAAGCTCCGAATTACATGCACTCATGTGCAAAGAGCCCTATTTAATTTTCCACCAGGATAGGGTATCCCTGAGGACAAATCCTAAGTTTCTGTCTAAGGTGGTTTCAGCCCTTACCCTTAATCAGGATATCGACTTACCAGTGTACTTTCCCAAGTACTCCAATCGAGGAGAAGCACTGCTTCACACCCTGGATGTTCACAGGCGTCTCAGATATTATCTGACCAGAACCAAACAGAACCAGAAAGCGGATCAGCTGTTTGTCTCCTTTGCTGAGAGGATTAAAAGGGCTCCTGTTTCTAAACAGTCCCTTTCACGTTGGCTCATCCAGTGTATCTCTTTCTCTTATGACAAGTGCAGCAAACCCTTGCCAGGCGCGGTCAAGGGTCATTCTACCAGAGGAGTGGCCACCTCCTTTGCAGCGCTGAAGAATGTTTCCACTTCAGCTATTTGTGCTGCAGCTATCTGGAGCTCGGTTCATACCTTTATTAGGCATTACAGCCTGGATATCGCTTCAAGGCAAAGGGCAGGTTTTGGCCTAGCCGTCCTCCAGGGACTCCTGTCCTAGGCTCGAGCAGAGTGGTGATCTCTGTCTTTCCTCCTCCTGATGGCGTAAGATTGTCGCTATTGCTTGGGAATCAGTCCTAATGGTGTAACCTGCTGCAAGAGCTGTATCTTGAAGTAAGATAGTACAGTTACGTAAGAACTTACCGTAACAGTAGATCTTCGAGAACAGCTCTTGCTGCAGGTACCTTCCCGCCCACTATTCCCCCTTGGAGGAGGTAGGTTATAACTTAACATCCATCTTTCAGGATGGAACGATTTGTTTTTAGTCTTGGCCATCTGATGGTGGATCCTCGGTCTCCTCTTCTGATGTCATCCAGCTGCCGGGAGTCTCCAGCGGGAGATCTAGGGATTGTGGCGGGATCGCCTCCTTATTTACTACGCCTGACAGGGGCGGGACCAACATCGGAGGCGGTCCCCGCTGAAGACTGCTAGCTAGAAAATTTCCGTGGAGTCCTGACGCCTGACGGCTTCGGTCCTAATGGTGTAACCTGCTGCAAGAGCTGTTCTCGAAGATCTACTGTTACGGTAAGTTTTTACGTAACTGTACTTTTTCTGTCCTGTCTTGGCACACAGGGCTTCCTGCCAGGTGCCAGGTGATAAGACGTTGTAAAATATGCCCTCTGAGAGCAGAAAGTTGGAATTTTAGGATCCTGAAAGAAGAGAGAACTTTTTTAACAGAATCTCGTTAAAAGTCGTAAACTTGAAATCATTCTTGCAAAACAGGAAACCAGCAGAGACATCAAAGGAAATGCTTTTGATGAAAGACTGTCATATTTTAAAATTTGCTAACTGCTGATTTTTCCACTAGTAACATATCATCCTTTTGGGTAATTATACTGAGAATCACTGGAGGATCTAACTGTGACCTCACCAAGGGGGTGGGGAAAGGGATTTTGAAATAGTCAAGCGTCTGAAGAGAAAAATGCTTTTCATCTCTGGATTCTACAGGATTGAGACCTTGGGTCTCTAGACTGAAACTAGGCACTTAGAAAGATATAATTCAGCTGGAACTTTTAAGTATTTTGCAGGAGCTTTTTGTTCTGTAATTTTCCAATTATTTTGTTGACTGTAAGTATTGATGTTATATGTTCTATATCTGGTATTTTATCTATTTTACATTTTTAGTAAACACAATTTTCCTTAAAATTCTGCAAGTACCTTCTCAGTTTCTTTTGCATGTGAATACTGGAACAGTGTTTAATTCTGACAGCTGGTAAGAGCTCAAAAGGATGTGTTACTATCTTGCTAAAAGGTAAGAATATACCTAGGTCTGATATTGAGTCATAAGGGTACATTTGGGGAACCTGGCTGGGTGCCACTGGGCAAAGGATTGTATTGCAGTTCCCCGGAGATAATATATATCTGAGCCTCTTAACTGGGTATACTAGCATAAGGTTCACATTTGACCACCAGGACTTGAGGCTAGTAGATGATTCAGACCCAAAACAGATAGGAGAGTTACCCTGTTTGTCTCCTGTTCACACTATTACGCTTCGAGGTTAGCACTGTGAGAGCAGAGGGCCTGACCTGTGGAGCGCGTTTGTGACATTCGGTACACCATTCCTTCCTTTTCACTGATAAGGTGGTGGTCAAGGTACAGAAAGACAAGGCATGGATGATCATAATAGGTTCAGACTGGCCTTGCCAGTTCTGATACCTGGATCTCCTCGGCCTCAGCAGCTAGACCCCAGTGACATGTTACCTCTTCACCTGGATCTGCTGACCCAACAACAAGGGAAAATCCTACCCCCAGTTCTTCACTCCCTGAACCTCACAGCCTGGTTCCTGAGCGACTAGAGTTCCAGGCTTTGGATCATTCAGAGAATGTACTCCACGCTGCGGAGGCCTGTTGAAAAGAGTCGACTTGCCATTGTTATGCCTTTAAATGGAAACAGTTTTCCTTAAGGTGTCAGGGCAAGGAACTGGATCCCCTTACCTGTCCTGTGGCCAGCACCTTGGAATACCTCTGGCACTTGTCCTAGCTGGGACTGTGATCGATTACCTTTAAGGTGTACCTCACAGCCATCTCTGCATACTGGGCACAGGAAGGTGTGCGGATGGTGGTGCAGGAGGAGGTGGTAGGACACATTTTAAGGGCTTTGACGACTTGTCCCTACTGGTGCATGACTCTCCACCTTGGGACTTGTGGCTGATTCTGACAATGCTGAGGGGCAATCCTTTTGAGCCCAGGTACAGGTGTGAGATATCGCACCTGTCATGGAAGATTGCCTTCCTGGTGGTTGTCACGTCAGCCATGAGGATTAGTGAGCTCCAGATGCTCTCAATGGAGCTTCTTTTTCTTGTCTTCCATAGGGACAGAGTAGTCCTTTGCCTCCACCTGAAGTTCCTCCAAAAGGTTGTCTTTGGAGTTCCACCTTAACTAGGTAATGAACCTCCCAGTCTTCTTTACGAACCCATGTTCGGAGGCTGAATACAGGCTCCATTCCTTGGACCTGCAGCAGGTGCTCTCATGTGGAGCATGTGGCTGGAGTTTGGAGTGAGGCTTGCCAGCTCTTTGTTACATACGCTAAAGCCGTGCCTGGCAGACCTACAGCTAAGAGGATGATTGGCAGGTGGATCACTTCTGCATCGACTTCTGCTATAGGCTGGCTGGTAGGGAGCATCCTGTAGGGCTCAGGGTTCACTTCCACCAGACAATACTGTTGCCTTGGTGGCTTCTTTCAGGGACATCCCTATACACGACATTTTCAGGGCTGCCACCTGGAAGTCAGCACACATCTTCATTTCCCATTACAGCATCGACCTAGAGTCTTGCCAGGATGCTGCATTTGGGACCTCTGTTCTCCAGTCTCTGTTTGCCAAGTAGGGGTGCGCACCTTTCCCCCTTCTCCCAGAGAACTGCTGGAAGTCTGCCAATGCGTAGAGAAGTGAGCCATATCCACACACCTAGAAAAACAGGTTATCCAGCTGTAACCGTAGTTCCGGGAGTGCTATATAGTTCACATCAACACCATCCACCCAACCTCTCCCGGCAAGTGGTGCATGAATCTCTGCTTCCAGTATGCAAGATCTGACATCATGGGTGGAGCCGAGGGATATACCACCTGGGTGGTTGGAGGAGCTTTGCTTGAAGACATTCTGGTGAATTGGCTCTTAGTGAAAGAACTGCCATTGTGTGAATGTGAACCATACACCACTTCTAGAACTGTGGTTACAGGTGAGTAATTTATTTTTTCTAGGCCACTTTAAGTAACTTTAGCCATCTTAAGAGATCTTTGATAATAGAATGGTGGGGACTCCCTAACTGTTAAGAAGCACTGAATAGTAATGTCTTCAGGCTGGGATAGAAGCTTATAAGTGAAAACAGAAATTGTAAGAGAACCTTTTTGCTCTATCATCAGTTGTGATTATTACAGATGAACAAAAGAAGAAATAAAGTAGATTAGGACCCTCCATACAGCTTTTTTCTTCTCAGGGCTCTGGGGGCAGGCATGCTGTGGTCCTGCCTCAGAGAATCTCAATCCACCCTGTGCACAGGGCTTTGTTGAGCCTCCCCCTTGTGCCCCATTTTCCAGGTTTCTCACCTGTTATCCCAGGACCCCAGAACACAATCGCGCGTGCGCTTCATGACTCCAGTGACAACCCCTTCCTCCCACTTGGCCTAATGGCTCGCTTCTTATGGCTTGGCGCTGCCACCTAGCCTCCACCAGGTGACAGCCATGAGCTGGGGAAACCTATGTCCCTCCCCAGGAGAGGAAAGCTGCCTTGCAGCAACTCAGTCCAGCTCCTCGTCCTCCCCCGACCCAGTTTGTGTTGTCCTGCAGTTAATGTCCATCGACACCAGTCAATAGAGATGAGCAGGCACCCCTGTTAGGCAGGGTGTGGAGCAAGTGTTTGTCTCCATTTTTCAATTTCCATACCCCACCATTTAGCATAAACTGGCAACTTTGCTTCAAAGAGGGAAATAAAAATAGAAACACAGAAAAGTTACAGACTGAAAAAGATATGAACTGTCCAGCTAGTCTTTCCCAAGATTCCTTACCTGGAGTTGCTCTAATCCCCATCCTCCCAATAGCCCTTCCACCTCCAGTTCCCATCTGACAACATCTTACTTCCTCTAAATCCTGCTATTGTTTTTGCGTCCATAACTTTGTCGGGAAGTTTGTTCCATCCATCAATCACCCATTCTGTGAAGTAATACTTCCAAATTTCCTTTTTCACGCACACCCTTTTGCTAATTTAAGAAATCCGTGAAGATGAACATTTGACCAACTGAATTCACAGACAGAGCTGATTCACCAAACAGTTACTAACCCGTCCCCCAACCCAACTATGGAAGGGAGAGTTAAGTTAAATTTAAACTTAAGCCACTGAAATACAAATCGGATCCCAAGCTGGAGGGAGATACATTCTTCTGTAACTTTGTAACCAAGTGGCTCACTCATGCAGTGGCCTGATGTTACCTGGCAGTTCCACACAGATTTAGGAGATTCCACACAGACATAGGAGATCTCGGTACGTGGATCATAAAAAGTCCATCAGAGTTTCATGTTTCTTCTACCGAATCCAGAATCCCCATGTTCCTCCCGCTCTGACTGGCATGCTGCATATTTCATCTGTTGGATCTTTAAACAGAAAGACTTCCCCACTGTACACTGTCCTGAGCCGGGCCAGGAACACTGTGCCATGTGCTGTGTCTGCCTCACTCAGCCTAGCTCGAACCCCATGGGATGCACTGTTTATTAATTTAAATAGACTTGCTATTTCCACCCTGCTGGACCCTTTAATGAACTTGAAAGACTATAATGTCCTACCTCTCCCTCCTCTCCTCTAATGAATAAATGTTGAGATTTTTCAGTCTCTCATCATACACCATGCCCTTTTGGCCATTGATTATCTTAGTGGCTCTTCGTTGCACCTCTCTCTCTCTGATCTTTGTCCGGTCTTTCATGCAAAATTCAGAACTGGGCACAGTATTCCAGATGCAGTCTCACCAGTGAGAGGCAAGATCACATTCCTTCTCATGCAAGTAATCCCTCTTCCTATGCACCTCAGCATTACTGTTAGCCCTCCCGTATACCCTGTTGCATTGAGTAGCCTGCTTTAGCTTATTACTAATGACCACTCCCAGGTCCCTCTCCTCCTCTGTGCTCTGTTTTGGCATCCCATCCTTGTAGTAATTATTCCAGGATATTGTCCTGTTTGTGTGCATCACATTGCTCTTTTTGGCATTAAATTTTCAACTGCCCAATACTGGACCACTTCTTCAGTCTCCTTACATCCTGTTTCATAATCTTAATCCCTTGTTCACTGTCGACCCTCCCACATAGTGTGATATCAACAGAGACTAGGTTCAGCACGCCCTAAATACCCTTCATTTAAATTTTAACTGGGTGGACCCACTGAGACAGAGTCCCTTTTTCAGGGGTGACCCAGGGTTAATTGCATGGAGATGACTGACAGAATACAAAGATACTTGTTCACACTATGCATGTAATATTCCAGAGTAAATGTTAACATACAGTGACAGAACTGTAAGTTACATACAAATAAGTTCACATGGTATTTAAAACATCGAGTCTAGTAAGGCCAGGAAGATTCATAATGATGCTCAGGTAGAAATTAACATCAGCGATAACAGTTGCAGGTACTTAGTTCAATGGGTTAGCTTTCAGACCTTTCTTGAAACTGCCTAGAGATAAGCATTCTTTTAGACTGGGAGGGAAGGCATTCCAAAGGGTTGGAATGGCAGAGGTAAATGATGCTGTCACCAGAAAGTCGTTATACATGGGACTAATAGCTGGGGTGGTTGGAGGATCTGAGGGGCCACCTGCTTGGTTTGGTTGCAGATCTTTGAGGCTGGAGGGAGCCTTATTAGACTGAAGCTTGTATGCTAGGCAAAGGGGATGGTAGGCTAGTTTCCTTTCAAGTGTTGGCCACTGGAACAAGTTCAGGACATTGCAGTGGTGCTCCTTGGGAGGGGCAGCCACAGTGAAGCGACCGATTCTGTGGTATAGACATTTGGGTTAGTGCAGTTCCAGTACTCCTGAGGGAGCAGACAACTGCAGACCAATAGAGCAGGGTAGGAAGTAGGATGCTGTTTGCAATTCGACACCGTGAATCCATAGTAAGGAAGGGAACAAGGCGGTACAAGAGACGTAGCTTTTGATTTCAAGATTTAGTTAAGTGGTAGTTATGAGCTTTGAGAGTACAGTACTGGTCAAGACACATCCCTAAGTACTTAATGGATTCAACTACCTCGATTCGAGTCCCATTTAAGAGTGGGGGGGGGGAAAGGTGTGTGCTCTGTCGGGGCCAAAGAGGAAAACCTTGGCTTTACTTGTGTTTAACAGCAGTTTGTTGGTGTGGAACCAGGACTTCAAAGAATGCATGTCACTTGTGAGTAGGTTGGCTAGTTGGAAGGGATCGTGAGAACTCCTGTACATGACTGTGTCATCTGTATACAGGATCAGATTTGTGTCCCCACAGTTGATGGGCAATCATTCACATACAGGGAGAAGAGCAGGGACCCCAGGATTGAACCCTGGGGGACACCATCCCTGATGGGGCGTGAGTCTGATAATGCCCCTTTCCATTTTACTTTTTGTGACCTATTGTAAAGATAACTAGTGAACCATCTCAGTGCAAAGACTTCAGGCCGAGGGACTTCAATTTTGATATAAGGATCTGGAGATTCACTAAATTGAATGCCTTTGTTAGGTCTACGAATATTGCTCCAGTCACACTGGAGTCTAGGGCAGAGAAGACTTCAGAAGTTAGATGAACAAGGGCGGTGTCAGTTCCATGGTGTTTTCTGAAGCTGTGTTGATGGGCCATGAGAAGGCTATGTTCAGTGTAGCCCTGGAGTTGGTTGTAAACAATCCTCTACAATATTTTGCAAAGGGTACAGAGGATGGATATACGGCAGTAGTTCTCGGCTAACTCCTGTGGTCCGCCCTTGTGAATTGGGGTTGTTACGGCAACTTTCTATACCATAGGGACTATCCCTTTGACTAAGGACCTGTTAAAGAGCCGGGTTAATGAGGAGGGCTGAGACTGGGGCTGCAGTGTGTAGCAGCCATGGGTCTAGCTTGCCGTGCCCTGCAGACCCTGCCATTTGGATTTTTCTTACGAGCTTGAGAACCTCCTGTCTGGTCACTAGTTTGATATGGAAATTGGGGAAGGGGGGGAGATTCTTTAGGGTAATCTTGTTGAGGTAATGAGGAGGTAGGGGAGAATCTTTTAAATTTGGCCTGGTCTGTAAAGAACTCGTTGATAGCCTTAGTGGAGTCCACTGGATTGCTGAGGTGCACACCATTTTCTACAATATCTGGTGTTTGAGGACTGGCATTTCCTTTTAATAGGGTGTTGATTTGTGCCCAGAAAGTCTTGGTTGGAAAGGTTTTTGATTTGTAGGTTTTTGAGGTAAGTTTGCTTTTGTGGTTCGCTCTCTGTATTTCAGCCAGTCAATGGAGAGATCTGAGACCTTGACTGTATGCCAAGCTGCATTTCAAGTCCGCATGAGTTTTTTTTTTTTTTTTTTTTTTGTTGAGTTATCTATTTTCTTCCCTACCGTGCCCTGGATCCACCTCTCCTTCAGGCAGCCAAGGTTGCCGGCACTCCTCCATTTAGCCCCCTTGAGCCCTCGCCTCGTATTGCAGCCAACCCCTGAGATAGCTCGGCGTTACCCTCTCGCCGAGTGGGTCCCTCTCCGACAAGGGGGAATGCGCCGGTGGGGTGGCCCAGCACACTATATTTTTGCTTTGGCCTCGGGGCGCTTCTGAGGCAGACTAGCCCGCAGGAAGCCAAGAGGGTGCCAGTAAACTGGATACCGTCATCCAGCCAATCCGGAGCGGTTTTTCCCATTTTCTGGCACTTCCCGCATTGCAGTGCTTTCTGCAGTGCTCCTGGTCTCCACCGGGGGCTGCTGCAGAGCGAAGCGGCCCTGTAACCCACCCCAGGAGAGGAGAGGAGAGCAGTCCTACTGACACTCAATCCTCCCTTTACCCTGCTGACCCCCACGACCTGAGTCCGTTCCCGAACCCGGGTCGCCGGCGTGGTGTGAGGTAAGGCGCCAGTGCCTCAACTCTCTACCACCGGGACAGCCGCATTATTTTTTTAAGTGTTTAAGCGGTTGGGATAGCCATCAGTATTCCTTCCCTTTGACTCTTTATCTGTTTAAGTGGAACATGTTTATTTGCTAGTGATAAAAAATTCTTTATAAAGAAGTCTAGGGTTGAGTCTATGCATGGAGCAGCATCAATTTGCTATTACTACACCTCAGATAAGGATTTGAGAAAGGAACTTGTTGAATTTGGAGAAGTCCCTGGTCTGTATTAGAGAGATACATACTAAATGGGGGTATTGACAGTTGCCATTACGGCAGGATGTGCTTAGCTTGAACTCCTAGAGACTTTGTGGGAAACTGATGAAAAATCTATAATTTTGTATAAATTTTCAAGATTTACTTGTAGATACCACTCTAACTGCTGGCAAGTGCTATTTAAAGCCTTCTTGCTCCAGATTATGAGTAACCCCCAAAAAGTGACATCAGACGAAACAAGCAGCAGAGCCATCTGGTAGTGGAACAAAAGGGACCCAGCTAACGGACTCTGTCATACGGAACCGATGATCCATGAAGTGCTCAAATAAAAGCCATGGACTGGAGGCTGATAGCCATTGACCAGAAGGTTGTGGATATTCAGGGAAGTGTCAAGTCTTTGAACAACAAGTTGAAATGCTGTTGTGAAGACCTAGGAAGTGGTGGGCATGGTGGGAAAATCACTGGCTGCTGTGATGGTGCTTATTATCGGAGAAAACCTGGTTCTTCAGTTTCAGCTAGAAAATGTGGAAAACTAATTGAGGGCAGAAAACCTCTGTGTCGTAGGCACGCCATAGTCCATGGAGCTGGCTTCATTTAGCCAGAACTGGCTCAAAAACAATTTTATCCTGTCTCTGGTACCGACCGTGCTAAAGGCCTACCATATAGCAACCCAGGTGGCAACCATTGGGGCATGCGTGCTCTCAGCAGTTAACCTGCGTCTCTACATCCATCACCCCACAAAAAGATGTTTCAGTATAACATTTTATTTCATGCCTGAGGGAAGGAGTGTTCAAGAAAGAACGCTGCTCTGTTTCTCACTTAGCTAAAAAACACTGTAGCCTGTTTGTTTTTATCTTTTTCTATTTTTTTTAAATATTTATGAATAGATATCTGGTTGATCGTACCATTTATCTGGCTGATCCTGCATTTGCTGAGATAGCTTGTGGCAGTGAAGGAGCAGGAGTGCGAGAGCGGGCAGGTATGCGAGTGGCATGCGGCCGAGTAGGAAGGTGCATTTTAAAAAGAAAAGTATTTTGTTTTGTAAATAGTGCAGTTTGCCTGTTCATAGTATTTTGTAGCTGAAGCCATCTGAAGAGAAGGCAGGACAGAGCAATGTTGTGGGATGGGAGGGTTGGAAAAAGGGCAGGTGTGAGAGCGGCAGGCCGCTGAGCAGAAAGCCACATTTTAAACAGTTAACTGTTTTTTGTTTTTTTGTAATGCAGTTTCCTTGTATATAGTAGTTTTGGAGAGGAAGCCATGTGAATGACAGCTCTTAAATTTATTAAATTTCAGTGAGGTAACGGGGGTCTTGAGGCCCTCGGGGGCATTTGAGGGCTGCACCCATGGCCTTCTGATTATCTTAAGTTGCCCACCACTGATATAACCGCTCGCAGAGTCTTTGGAAGATCAGAGGTGGTGAAGACATTGCTGGTGGTACTAGCTGGACCTGTGGACAGAGGACAGATCCTGGAAGTAGCTAGAAGACAAAGTCTAGTTGCATCTGACAACAGTTCAAAAGTGTCCTTCTTTTTCTGGACCTCAGCTTTGCAACACACTCCTGAAAGAAGGTGTTTGATGCTGTATGCATGTCATTGAGAGAGTCTGGGGTTTCACATAGTCTACAGATCTTACTTCAAGATACAGCTCTTGCAGCAGGTAACACCATTCGGACTGAAGCTGGCAGGCGTCAGGACCCCACGGAAATCTTCTAGCTAGCAGTTTTCAGCGGGGACCACCTCCGACGTCGGTTCCGCCCCCAACGTCAGGCGTAGTACATAAGGAGGCACTCCCGCCAGATTCCCCAGTTCTTTCCCGCCGTCGACTTGCATATCTCGACCCTTCGGTTCATTTCTAGTGCACGACGCCTGGTTAAGTTCTTCCGTCTAGGAAAAAAGTTTGTTTCTCTGCAAAGTTGCTGTCTGATGTCCTCTCCAACCTCCGTGGAAGGCCATCTGTCGAAGTGCGCCTGTGGGAAGCAAATCCCATTTAAAGACCCGCATTCAGCCTGCATCCGGTGCCTAGGCCCAGATCACGACACCCGGGCCTTTACCTTCGGCCAGGGATTCAATAGCCGGACCCGGATCCGTTGCCAGAAGGCCCTACAGGCGTTCCTGCTCGAGGAAAAGGTTAAGGCCATGGACGCAGCCTCCAAGGGGGAATCATCTGATAAGGCCCGGAGACACCGTGAGAAGCATAAGGAGAGGGTGAGATCCAAGTCCTTGTCTAGGGCCTCTGACTCCCGTAGCTCTGGCGCCCGGTCTAATCGCTCCCCTTCCCGGGTCCGCGCTCAGCATCCCCCTGCAGCAGTGAAGACTCCTTCTGGTTCTTCCTCTCTTCCTCAGGCCAAGACCTCCAGGCCCTCCTCTTCTTCGGCTTCCAAGGCCCTGCCAAGGTCGGGGGACCGCAACCACCACCACAAGTCCGGTTCCTGCCATTTGGAGCGCCCGATGCCCGGTCAGTCTCCTTGCCGCCTCCTCCTCCCCAGCGGAAGACCAAAGAGCTGACTTCACTTAAAAGAACGTCGGATCCGACATCGGCCCACCCGACGTCGGCCAAGCACCATGGGTCCCAAGAACCGACGACCGCCAGACACCCGTCTCAGGTTAGGCCTTCGCCACCACGGACGCCGGCCGGGGGACCAACGTCCATATCTATAGAGAGGAGAACCCCTATGCCTCCCACCGACGTCGGTCAGGAGGCGATCACGGAGGAAGAGCTGACCCAGCCAGAGGACCAGACGGGCGAACCCGGTCCTGTCACACCCCCCAGGAAACCCTCCCTGGAACCCGAGACCCCTGGGGAGCCGACACCGGAACCAGATGACCGGCCATCGGCGCCTGGTCCGTCGTCGGGCCTCAGTATTTCTGAGGTTAAGGAGCTGTTCACCTACTGGTGGGATACCATAAAAAAGGATGTGGTTCCCACACCTCCTCCTCTTCCTCCTCCTCCACCTGCGACTCCGCTGGCCCTCGCGCCCCCCCACTCCATCCGGGGCTGCAGGCCGAGTACCTTCCCCCCAGGAGCCTGCGGATCCTCCTAGGGGTAGACCAGAAAAAGGAGACCTCCATCCAGATCCTCTTCAGGGTCACCCAGCCCCAAGAGACCCAGAAGACGCCGTCATTCGCCTTCGACGGAGGACATGGGATCGGACTTCTTGGACGGATCCAGATCCCCCTCTCCGATCAGCGTCCCTTCTCCGGACCCACGTGAGCTCCCAAGATCTCCTCCGGATGACCCATCGTTCTTGGAGATTGAGACATATCCAGGAGAACATGGGCTGGGACGCAGAGGAACTCGACCCCGAGAGATTACGCCTTGCCAGATATCTTCGGCAAAAAGATCCAAAGCCTGTGGTGGTGCCACCCTTGGTGGACACCTTCGTAGACGTCACCAGGGCAGCATGGAAACGTCCACACTCGCTCCCGGCGATGCCAAGAAAGCTGACCGCCTGTACAAGGCCCCTAGGGAGGACCAGTACTTGGCATCACATCCTCTGGCTGATTCTCTGGTCATTACAGCCTCTCATGACCGGTCCCAGAGGTCGCAACATTTGAGCACCCTGCCACCGGACCCAGAGTCCAAGCAGCTGGACGCTATGGGCAGGCGCACGTATGCATCCACTACCTGCGTCATCAGGTCCCTCAACTATTTAACCCACATGGTACAGTTTCGGAACGCCTTGTGGGAGCAGGGACTGGATCTGCCGGAAAGGATGCCAGAAGGTGAGCAGAAGGAGGAGTTGCTACAACTCCTTCGCACGGGTTCGGACGTGGGAACCCAGGTGCTGCAAGCCGCATATGATTCCGCTGACTCCTCGGCCAGAGCGGCAGCTTCAGGCGTATGCCTCCAGAGACACTCTTGGCTCCATGTCTCCGGATTTACCCCAGATGTCCAGAAGAACATCCTGGACGCCTCATTTCACGGAGAAGTTCTTTTTGGTGAGTCCTCGGAGAAGGTCCTCAACAAACTTCAAGAAGCCGGGAAGGCGGTGCGGTCTGTCCAGGCCATGTACAGACCCAAGCTTAGTTCCTTTCATAGGAACCAAAGCCGTCTTTGAGGCCGGATGCAGAGACAGCAGTCCCGCACCGGCCTGCAACAGAGGGGCTCCTTCTCCCGAAGAGCCCAGGGGAAGTCGTCCACGGGCCGAAGCCAACGCCCTGCTAAGTCGGCCCAGCCCGCAGGACCCTCAGCCGCCACAGCATGACTCCTTCCCGGCCCCCACCCCTCAGGATTAACGGGACACCAAGGTCGGGGGTCGTATCGCGGACCACCTGCCAGGGTGGCAGTCCATAACCACCAACAGGTGGGTTCTTCAGTTGGTCAAAAGAGGCTACTTTATAGAATTCGTGGACAAGCCACCCACAAGGCCTCCTCTGCTCTCCCGTTACTCGGGTCAGCACAAATCACTCATCAGGCAAGAGGTACTCGCACTCCTGCAAAAGGGAGCGGTGGAGTATGTCCCAGAGAACCAGAAAGGATCCGGATACTATTCCCACTTCTTTCTGGTTCTGAAGAAAACGGGACCTCCGTCCAATCCTGGACCTCAGCGACCTCAACATGTTGGTCGCCTACTAACGTTTTCGCATGGTGACCCTCCAAGGGCTCATTCCAATGCTGAAAAAGGACGCTTTCTTTGTGTCCCTGGACATGCAGGACACCTACCTGCACATCCCAGTAGCTCAAGCGCACAGGAGGTTCCTGCGCTTCGAGTTTCTCGGCCACCGCTTTCAGTTCTGGGCTCTTCCGTTCGGGCTGTCATCAGCACCCAGGGTCTTTACCAAGTGTATGGCAGTCGTGGCAGCGTCTCTAAGAAGACAGAGCCACTACGTGTTCCCGTACCTGGACGATTGGCTTCTCATGGCCGCCTCCAAAGCGGCACTGTTGCTGGCTATTCAGAGCACCCAGGATCTGTTCCAGTCTCTGGGCATTCTTGTCAACTATGAGAAGTCTCTCCTGGTACCTTCCCAGAAGCTGCAGTTCATAGGCGCAGTTCTGGACACCATCCAAGGGAAAGCCTTTCTTCCCGACGAAAGAGCGGAACACATCAGATCCCTCATCAGGGATCTCTCGGCGAAGAAGACTGTCCCCGCCAGGTTGGTCCTTCGCTTGCTCGGACACATGGCTGTGGCCATTCCAACTGTCCCTTTGGCAAGGCTCCACATGCGAGTAACTCAGTGGATGCTCAAGGTACAGTGGGACCAAAGGCAAGACCACATGCAGCATCCGGTCAGAATCACGAACGCTGTGATTCGAGACTGGCAATGGTGGCTAGACCCAGGGACACTCTCTGCGGGTGTCCTGTTTACAGCGCCGTCCCCGGAGGCAGTCCTCTCCACAGACGCCTCAGGGCTGGGGTGGGGAGCACACCTGAACGGGGTGAGGTCCCAGGGAACGTGGACCCCTCAGGAAGCTCACCTCATCATCAATGTTCTGGAGATGAGGGCGGTCCTTTATGCCCTGCAGGCCTTTCAGTCAGAAATCCCGTCGAGTACCCTTCTGCTTCAGACAGACAATATGGCGGTGATGTATTACCTCAACAAACAGGGAGGCGCACACTCTTACCCCCTTTGCAGGGAAGTTATGAGAGTGTGGGATTGGGTAATCCGACACGGTGCGAGCCTGATTGCAGTTCATGTTCCTGGCGTGGACAACACAATCGCAGACGGTCTGAGTCGTTCCCAGGCCAGAGTCCATGAATGGGAACTCCTTCAAGAGGTAGCGGAGGATCTGTTTCTTCGATGGGGAACTCCAGAGTTAGACTTGTTCGCTTCCCCATCCAACGCAAAACTGCCCAATTTTTGCTCGCTAGATCCAGGGCCTGGTGCTTTCTGGCGAGACATGTTGTCCCTCTCCTGGGCAGACAGATCCCTCTACGCTTTCCCTTCCTTCCCGTTGATCCAAAGAGTTCTTCTAAAACTACGCAGGGAGCATGCAACAATGATCCTGGTAGCGCCTTTCTGGCCCAGGCAGATCTGGTTCCCCATGCTGACGCAATTGTCCTGGGAACCTCCAGTCCCGTTGCCTTTCTGCTCCCATCTACTCTCTCAGGAGGAGGGTTCTCTAGTCCACCCGGACTTGCGCTCACTGAACCTGCATGCCTGGCTCCTCGAGACATAGCCATCATGCGACACGGGGTCTCGCAAGAGGTGGCGGAAGTTCTTTCCGCGGCCAGAAAGCCGCAACACATGTGACGACGCCATGAAATGGCACCGCTTTTTGCTTGTGGTCACAAGCACGCTGCTTTCCCTTTAGAATGCCCAGTGAAAGTGGTTCTGGAATACCTGCTTTCCTCTTCCACTCGGGTCTCGCTCTCCTCTATTAAAGTTCACCTCTGTCAGCGATCTCGCCTACCACTCCCCGGTAGGTCAGCGCACAGTGGCACAACTCGATGCTTCTCGGGACTTCCTGAGAGAGGTGTTACACCTTAGGCCACCCATCAAGGATCCCGTCCCTCCTTGGGACCTACTCTTCGTCCTGGAACAACTCACGCTCTCCTTTGAACCTGCCGCAGATTGCAAGCTGCGTTTTCTGTCGTGGAAAACGTTACTTTTAGTTGCTGTCACGTCAGCATGGAGAATTTCCGAGCTCCATGCTCTCATGTGTAAGGAGCCTTATTTAATTTTCCACCAGGACAGAGTGTCTTTGAGGACGAATCCTAAATTCCTGCCTAAGGTGGTCTCTGCCCTCACTCTTAACCAGGACATCGATCTGCCTGTCTATTTTCCCAGGTACTCTAATAGAGGAGAGGCATTGCTTCACACCCTGGATGTTCACCGCTCCTTAAGGTACTACCTGAACAGGACTAAACAGCTTCGCACGTCGGAGCAGCTATTCGTATCCTTCGCTGAGAGGAAGCTGGGCCAACCAGTCTCAAAGCAGACCCTTTCTCGTTGGCTTGTCCAGTGTATTTCCTTTTGCTACAGCAATAAACAGAAGCCCCTTCCGGGTACAGTCCGAGGCCACTCGACAAGGGGGGTGGATACCTGCTTTGCAGCACTGCGCAATGTCTCCACCTCGGCCATTTGTGCTGCAGCTACTTGGAGCTCAGTTCACACGTTTATTAGGCACTATAGCCTGGATATTACATCATGGCGGAGAGCCGGTTTCGGCCTTGCCGTCCTACAGGGTCTCCTGTCCTAGAGTCAGGACTTGTTCAAGATCTCTCCTATTTGCCTCCTCCCAGAATGCTTAGAGGCTGTTGCTTGGGAATCAGTCTAATGGTGTTACCTGCTGCAAGAGCTGTATCTCAGTAAGATAGTACAGTTGCATAAGAACTTACGTAACAGTAGATCTTGAGAACAGCTCTTGCAGCAGGTACCTTCCCGCCCACATTTCCCCCTTGGAGGAGGTTTGGTCTACCAGGCCTTGGCAGGAGCTAACGCTCTTTCTTCCTTTTTCTTCTGATGGCGGATCCTCTGTCTCCCCTTCTGATGTCACCCTGCGGCCAGGAGTCTCCAGCGGAGAACTGGGGAATCTGGTGGGACCGCCGTTTTGTACTACGCCTGATGTCGCTGGGCGGACCGACGTCGGAGGGCGGTCCTCAAGAAGACCGTTAGCCAGAAGATTTTGTCCTGACGCCTGCCGGCTTTAGTCCGAATGGTGTTACCTGCTGCAAGAGCTGTTCTCGAAGATATACTGTTACGGTAAGTTCTTACGTCACTGTACTTTCCTTCCAAAATTGAAAGTCATGTACTTGGGGAATACTTACAGTGACCCTAAGGATGTGAGCACTTTGTTGGTAAAAATCAAGAAAGACTTGGGTGTGCAAGAAGCCATATCTGATGTAGACCAGAACTGAAAACTTTGGGACAGTTTTTATTGTTAAGATACTGGGTGTCAAGGGGGGAGAGGATGGTCAGAGATATGTTTATTTATTGACTCTGAATATGCTTATTCCTACAGGCGAGACTGTATCCTTGATTAAAATGCTCTGGACTATAACGTTTTCATGCCTGACACCATTTAAAATGGTGCCGACCTCGTAGCATATTCCTCCTTCTCCGTCTTCCCCCATTATTACACTAGCTACTGTAAATAGGGACTGGTTACTCCATTGACTGATAAAGAAATTTGACCTTTGGCTGTTCATTATAATAATATTATAACTGGTGACCCCCTGTAATGACTGGATATCCAGCCTTAATAAAAAGCCGTAATAACCCACTGAATTCTGTAATAACTGGATAGCGGGTTATTACAGCATTTTCCTCCTCGTGCTCTCACGTCACTGAAGCACAAAGAAAGCACACTGTAATTGTGCGAGTACAGCGGCTGCTGCGGGACATGCCTGCTCACACAAATACAGGTGACATTGTTTCTCTTTTAAACCTTGCAACAGTTATTATAAAAATAATGCCTGTACAAAGTTTGTTCTATGAAGTTTTTTCACACACACTCAGTGTACGATAATCTCATAAACCCCTTGAGCTTTGCTTTTGGGGTTTATGGATTATCACACACCTGAGGTGTGTGAAAACTCCTCATAGCACACACCTGCACAGGCATTATTCTTTATATAATAACTGGTGATGCCCAATAGCAACCCATTTTCAGACACTTTCAAAAAACTCGTATCAACCTGCGAATTGATACAATATTTATATCCTCGCGACGAGAATCATGACAAACTAGCTGAGACGGTCACTGGCTGCACGAGACTGTTCTCCAACGGCACACACACAGGCAGTTCACATCACTAAAAATCAAACAAATAAATCGGGAGTCCTAATCAAACGGGGTAGCACAATAGAGAACCGTTTCATTTAAATTATAAAATACATTCACGATCCTAAAAAATGTTTCCCTAAACACATACTTTCACCACTATCCCTTACTATTTCCCCAGGCTGGATGACCTTTCACCTCGGATCTGAGGAACAATGCTTGAGGATTTCTAAAAACGAACAATTTTCAGTTAATTTAAATGCAATTTACTAATTAATATTATAATTATTTGTTAGAAAGTAAGTTGTCTCCTGCTGATCTTATCAGAGAGAGTTTAGTTTAAGTGTCATGAACTTTCCCCTCGGACTGAAATTACCCAGACAGCTAGATGATGCAACCGTAATGGATTTGAACTTTTCCACAAAACGAACATGTAAGAAGGTAACATTAAATTGTTACTGAAGTCTGTTCTCTCCTCTGGATGTAAAATATGTAGTTACATCTTTTGTCTGCTTTGTAATATCAAAATAACATATATGTAGGTGCTTCATATAGAGTGATTTCTGCTATGTACAAATGAGAAGTAATTTTTTCTTGCACCAGTGATTATATAAAATAGAACATATGTAGGTGGTTGATGGGGAGTTTTTCACAAACCCTCAATGTGTGATAATCTTTAAACCTCTTGAGCTTCGCTCTCGAGGTTTACATATTATCACGTCTTGGAAAAGTAAAAAAAAAAAAAAACTCCATATCAACCACCTACCTATGCATTATTCTCTGTATCGTGTAGGTTTTTGTTTTTTTTTCCTGGGGGTGGGGGTCTGCAGATAAGTTCATCCACACTCGGAGTTCCCTTTCTGTTGGTTTGCCCGGGAAGCCTATCAGTATGTTCATAAGGTGGGAATACCCTGATATTTTTATTTTTTTATTTATTAAATTCTCGGATTACAAATACCTTTGAACAGAAACTGCTCATTTACAAAGGTTCCCCGTCAAAGGATGAGGGTCAACATACATACGGAGGTAGTAAAAGAATACACAATAAACAACCATCTCCGCCTCACCCCCCATCTAGACACTACCTTTCCTCCCCTCTTTGCTCCCTCGGGCATCTTATCACTCAAGTCTTCTCAGCCTGTGCTGCCCTACCCACCCCCTGTGCTACAAACCCCCCCTTCTCTTTCTATCGCTCCTGGCGTAAACTGTCCTTCTGCCACCCTCTGTCCAGAGCAGCTCTCCTTCTTCTGCTCCTGACTGGTAACGTACATCCCAGTCCCGCCCAGCTTGCAAAGGCTCCTCAAAGGAATCCACCGGCTTCATATTGCTTCCATGAACATATGTAGCCTCCTTAAAAATTTGACTTCTCAATTGCTGGGTTGCGGTTCATAAACCTGACGTTATCTCAGTAGTTGAAACTTGGCTGTCAGACTCTACCCCTGACTCCTGGTCTCACTCCTGGCTACTCCTGTATCGAGGACCGTGTTGGTAGGCGAGTGGGCTGTGCCATTTATGTCAAAGACCCTCTCGTTGGACTAGCCCTCCCAGCCCTGGTGCTTGACTTCAGGGCTCAGGCCCAACCTAAAACTATCTCCTGATCCTCTAGGGGTCCCATCTACCTGACTACAGCATACATGCCTCCAAAAATCAAGCACAAGCACTAGGCCCACTAATTGATTATCTGCCTCCCTACCCCCACTCCTCCGACCAAATCCTTGTGGGGGACTTGAACATCAATTGGCTCAGCCCTTCATCCACTTCCTCCTGTGACGCCTTTACAGCCATCGACCTAACCCAACTAGTCTTCCAACCCACTAGAGTGAATCCTAGAATGGGCTCTAGCACACTCCTGGATGTGGTCCTCACAAACCACCCTAACCGCATCCGCAATATCCAAATCCTCCCAGACTGCCTTAGCGACCACTCCCCGGTTCTCTTCTATTGGTCAACCTCCTTGCCCAAAGCCACAGCACAAACTACCCTTCAGCGACGTCTTAGACCTGGTGGGCTGAAAGGCCTTAAGCAACTCCTAGCCCTCATAGACTGGTCCCGTATACTAAACGCCCCAGATATTGACACGGCTCTTGCCTTCTTTATCCACACCTTCAACTCTGCTTGCCACATTTTTGCACCCATAACTGCACACCGATCCAAAGTAAGGCATGCCCCCTGGATTACCCCCACCCTGCGCCAACTTCTTAAGCACAGGGACAATCTATGGCACATTGCCACGGAAACAGGCCGCCTAGCTGACAGGCTGGCCTATGCTGCTGCCCGGAACAAATGTACATGGGCCATCCGCAAAGCGAAGGCTGAGCACTATCAAGCCTCCCTCACTTCCTCATGGGGGAACGCTAGGACCTTCTGGGACAACATTAAGCAGGTGAATGGTGGCACGCGTTCCCCCCCCACCTTCGCTTATCAACATTAATGGTTCGGTCTCCTCAGACCCTGTCCTTATTGCCAGCCACCTCAGCAAATCTTTCACAGACCGTAGCCCGGTGCTCCCTGATAATTTCTTCGCTCCCCCTTCCTCCAGGTCTGTCCCTATTCTCCCCACCCCTTGTTCTACCTTCGCCGAGTCACTGCCCAGGAAGTCAGACCTTACCTACTCAAGGCCTTAAAGAGTAACACAATTGGCAATGACTCCCTTGATCCCAGTCTTCTCCGTCAGGTTCTGGATCTGGTTATCTCACCAATCACCAGCCTCTTTAACAAATCCCTCTGCCTAGGGCAATTCCCCTCTGCCTGGAAGATAGCTACTGTCACCCCAATACACAAGGGTGGTGATAGGACCCTCCCTAGCAATTATTGACCTATCTCAATCCTCTCTCCTCTCTCTAAGGCCTTAGAAAAAATTGTGGCCACCCAAATCTCTGAATACCTCGATAAATATAGCATCCTCTGCCCAGAACAACATGGTTTCAGAGCAGGCCACAGCACCAATACTGCCCTCCTGGAGTTCTCTAACTTTCTTCACACCTCACTGGACTCTGGCTCCTAGCAGGTGCAGTGTTCATTGACTTATCAAAAGCCTTTGATACTGTCTCCCACCCCTCCTGCTAACTACCCTTAGTCACTTAGACTTTGCCACTGGGCCTGTTTTCTGGTGCTCCAGCTACTTGTCGCCCGGCCACAACGCAGAAAATCAACGGAAACTTTCCAGCACCTGCCCTATCCGTCCGAGTCCCTCAGGGCTCCATTCTTGGGCCCTTGCTCTTTTCCCTTTTCTCAACTCCCTGCCCAGTGCATGTACTGGTAAAATCCTTCTTACGCAGATGATGCTGTACTCTTTGCTCCCATCATAATCCATCTCACTTCAGGATTCTCTGCAGGAATCCTACAACATGAGAAGCCTGGTTTACTGAGCACAGGCTCGTAATTAATCTAAAGAAAACCAAAACCATGCTCTTTGCCCACCCCCAAAATAAATCCAGTAACTATCCTCTCGCAGTCCACTCCACCTCTAAACACCCTATTGAGCTAGTTCACTCTTATAAATACCTAGGTATAACCTTTGACCCTGTCCCCTCTTTTCATGCCCACATCTCTGCCCTTACCTCAGCCTCTAACACTCGGCTGGGTATCCTCTATCGTCATAAAAACTGCCTCCCCACGGATGCCCTCCGACTTGCAGTCACATCCTCTGTTCTATCTCTGGTAGACTATGGCCTACCTGTGTATGGTGCAGCAGACCAGACTGCCCTGCACAAGATCCGCCTCACCTTAAACAAGGCCTGCAGGCTCATAACTGGGGCTCCTAGTCTAACCCACACTTGCCGCTCTGTACACCATGGCTAATCTACTCAACCTTGATGGCGCCTCAAATACCAAACCTGCCTCCTAACAAAAATCACTCCTTAGGCTATCCCCACCGGTCTGTCAACCACTATCCACCGTGCAAACCCTACAGTGCATACCCGCATATCCCGCAAAACTGCACTGGTTATACCAAGGGTGAGAACCTCGCAAGGTCAAAGGGCTTACCCCTGCAGAGCCCCCTGTTGGTATAACGCCCTCCCCGCCAGAGTCACTGATGCCGCCTCATTATCTTATTTTAAAACTAGTCTTAGAAATCACCTGCTCTCAACATGCAGCTGTACCTGCCTCTAAGCCTCCTCCTATCCTCCCAGACAAGGCTCACTGAGCCGCTCTCTGACCTTCTGTCCAGCTCTACCTTTACTTGCTACTATCTTCCCCACACTCCTCTTCTGATGTCTTCCACCCAGCCTTACCTTTATTCTGCCCACTGAATCAATCTCCATGTAACTACTGCATATTGTCTACTCTGTAAAGCGCACATGTAAGCCTGTTGTATACTGTGTTTGACAAATGCCTGTATTTTTTGGCTGATTCCTAAATGTACTCCGATTTTTTTGTCTGCCTTGATGTTTGTTTCTTGCACTGTTTTGTCCTCACTGTGACGAGGTACCTTTGTAAATGAGCCTCTGGCTCAAAGGTTGTTAAACTGATGTTCTAATAAATAAATAAATAAATAAAACAGCTAAAAGAAAAAATAAAGATAAGATACTCAATTATAACATGCTTTGAGATAATATTCATATAACGAGCAGCTTGAGTAGGCAGCTGGCTGCGGTAACAATAAGAGATAGAGGGCACCATAGGCAGTTAGTATTGCAGGCATGCGACTGGGAGAGGAAGTTGGCAGGCTAATGGGCCACTGTCCGATGGTGGTGGAAATGTCTTGTACCAGTGGAGATGCGAAGCAGGAAAGGAGCGACAAGGAAGGCCCAGTGCCAGAGGGAATGAGACTGGGAAAGGGCGGGCTGTGAGACATGAGTGAGCTGGGAGGTGTTTAGAGAGACCTCTGTTCAGAGAAGCAGTCACATTGAGTGGTAGAGGTGAGGTAAAGTTTGAGATTCCTTTTGAAGGGTCCAAGTGTAGTAGAGGAAAGTGGTTCTTTATTGAGGGAATTGAACCATTGAGCAGCTCTATAGAAAAAGGACCGCTGACCCATGGAGGTACGACATCTGGGAACCTGAAATGTTAGGGATTGGGCACCACGTGTTTGAGTGCCACTGTAGGTAGTAAGGAGTGAGCTAACACCAGGTGGCATGAGACCGAGGAGAATCTTTTTGGTAAGTAAGCAGGTCTGGTATTGTATTCTGCTGCGAAGGGGCGGCGTGTGCATAGAGGTCACAGGTGTGAAGTTTGTTGGGTCAAACTCGTAGTAGTCTACAGGCTTTGTTGAGAGAAACTGAGATCCTGCAGAGGGCACTTGTTGAGGCAGAGCCATAGATGGCAAGGCCGTAGTCAGTGATAGAGGTGACAGAGCTGTAGATGTCTAGTTTAAGGGCATCCAGCATACAGTGCTTGTGTTTGTGTAGTAGTCCCATCCTTATATTGGCGGTCTTGGCAACAGTGTCAATATGCCGAGTGTAGGAGAGGGTACTATCCAGGGTAATACCAAGGTACTTGAACTCCTTGACATGTTCAAGTGGGTTCCCAGCGTGGTTCTTGATGGTGAGGGACAGAGAGTTGTGCCTGCTCCGTCGGTTGCAGAAGGACATGGCTTTAGTCTTGCTGTGGTTCAGGACAAGTTTATGAGAATTAAATCAGTCTTCGATGCTCTTGAAGTCAAGCTGCAGCTGGGATTCAAGGACTGTAATGTCATGGTGGCTGGAAAACAGGACTGCATAATCTGCGTATTTGTTGGCACTTTGTGCACTTAACTGTTACTGGTTCACAAATATTTCTTAGTTATACTAGTAAGCAATGTGTTTAGAGCTGCAGTTGACAGGGGTAATCATACTCTTTCATAGATGACGAGCTGTGCACAAAAGTCTTAAGATTTTAATGCATGTTGTATGTGCGACCTTTAGTAGCTGAAAGAGCTTAGTTACTAAGATTTTATAAGTAGGTCTAACAGTCTGGTGGATTTGCACTGGTTATCTTCTACAGATATTGTAGAACTATACAGGGGGTTTGATGTTAAATCTTTACAGCCCTCTGTGATGTATCATGCTGGCTGGGTTGTGCCTATATCCTAATGTTATGTATTACATGCTTCGCTGTCTGTATGCACAGTAACTGTGGATCAGATGTATAAGTTGTTACTTATAAAACTAATAAAAATGTAATAAAAACAAAACAGGAGTGGTCCCAGGACTGACTTGTGGGATACACCACTATTCACTGCTCTGTGCTGAGAGAATTTAGCATGTAGGACCACCCTCTGGATTGTTTCAGCCAGTTTTTGACCTATCTAGTAATTTCCTTCCCTATCTCCAGATCTCTAGCCTTTTTGACCAGTGTCCTATTTGCCCCCAAGTCAGTGGCTTTGTTCAGATTCCAGTATAGTATTTCCACTGCCTGTCCCCTGTCTGTTAGTCTGATAAATCAGCCCTTAGTGATTCCTCATTGGTTCCAATCCATTAGGCCTTTTTCCTCTATGAATGAGATTATCCCATTTTAGTAATTATCTCTGGAAGTTTCCCCAACTGTCAGTTATGCTCACTGGCCTGTAATTGCACAGATTTTCCACTACTAGCCTCTCTTGTGTAAGGGAACCACATTTGTCACTCTCCAGTCCTCAGGCAGTACACCTGTTGCTACTGATTCTCCAGAGAGGACTACCAGTGGCTTCACTTGCACCTGGCTAGTTTCCTTCAGCATGCTAGGGTAAATCCCCATTTTCCCCAGCAATTTCTTGATTTTTTTGATTCATAGAAACATAGTTTGTTAGCAGAAAAGAACCTCTTTGCCCACAAAATCTGCTCATATGCTTCCTGCCTTAATCGGTCTCTGCAGACCCTAACTGGTCTCTGACGACCCTCCTTCCCCCCTGGTTAATTACAGGTATACCCCTATGCCTAGCCAATGCATGCTTGAAGCTCCCCACTACCTCAGCCAGCAGACTGTTCCACTGTGCTCTTTCAGTGAAGTAATATTTACTCACATCCCTTCCTATAACACACATACACACGCAAAGCTTTGTTGCATGCTCTCTTGTCCTGGTGCACTTCCTCATTTGAAACAAACTCTTCTGTACCTTGATCACTCCCATGAGGTACTTGTAGGTCTCTACCATGCCCCTCCTCTTCTCTGTGATGTACATGTTAAGATTCCTCAGTCTCTTCTTGTAGGGTTTCTCGTGCAAGCCCTGCACCATTTTAGTTGCCCTCCTCTAAACTGCCTTCACCCTGTCTATGTCCTTTCTGAGATTTTGCCTCAGAACTGGACTCAGTAATCCGGGGGTCTCACTGACCTATACAGTGGTAACACTACCTCAGTCCTCCTGCTGGTGATCTCTCCCTTGCACCCCAGTATCCCACTGCCTACTGCTTTTTTACACTGCCCGCCACTTTGAGGTCATCAGATATTGTAACCCTAAGGTTCTTTCCTGCTTTGTGACTGTTACTACCTATCCCCCCCCCCTCCGAAAAAAAAAATAAATCAGCCCCTGGGTTTCTATGCCCTATGTGCATGATTTTGCACTTTTTGGCATTGAACCCCAGTTGCCATACCCTTGATTACTCCTCACGTTTTCTAAGGTTCCCTACTCATTCTCACCATCTCCTTCTGAGTATCAACTCTGTTATGAATTTTAGTGTCCTCTGCAAAAAGGTGTACCTTCCCTTTCAGCCTTTCCACAATGTCACTTATGAAGACATTGAAGAGGACTGGTCCCAGTACTGAATCGTGCAGCACCTCACTGGTCACTCTTCCTTCTTTAGAGTGTGGCAGTTTACCATCACTCTCCGTTGCCTGTCCATTGACCAGTTTTTTTTTACCCAGTTTACCACTTGCTATATCAGTCTCCCATGTGGCACAATGTTAAAGGCTTTCTTGAAGTCCAGGTAGGCCATGTCCACTGTCCTTTCTTGCTCTAGTTCCCAGATCGCCCAGTTGAAGAAATTGATCAGATTCATCTGGTATGACACCCCCCCCCCCAAAAAAAAACTCAGTAAATCCATGCTGCCTTTGGTCTTGCAATCCGTTTGATTCAGGATATTCCACTTACTTTCTTTTAACAGGGTTTCAATTAATTTCCCTACTACTGATGTGAGACTGTTCTCCAGTCCCGTTACTACCTGTTCCCTTGTAATCCTCCCCATCTCAGATCTGTCCCCTGTATCATCCTTGAATTTTCTCCTATTCAGGAGTTTGCCTGCCTCCTCAGCCATGAACACTGAACAGAACTATTCATTCAGTATGCCTGCCTTCTCCACATTGCCCCTTGTACTCACCCTATCCTTCCTTATCCTTTCCGTTATCCTTTGTCATTTCCTTTCATTAATGTATCTAAAGAAAGATTTGCCCTCCTTGACGTACTTGTGCTCGTTCTCAGCATCCACCTGGAATGAAATACCCCCTCACGTCAGGTGTTTGCCTACTTATAATGCTTTTTCTACAGCAGTGTCAATCCATTTGGCTGAATTTTCCAAATGTGAATGCTTTTAATGCTTTGTACCAATTTATTGCACCGTTTAACTGACGTGGCACTTTACAGTCCCTATTTATTCCCGTTTGTTGTGGAACTCTGTGTCTGACCTCGGGTCGTACCTGTAAATTGAATTGTACTCCAGTGTACTTGCCCGAATAACAAAATAAAAATGAAATGACCCTTTCCAGTAGCCTCAGTTCTGTCTTTGCCTCCCTAATGAGCTTTTTACTTGCATCAAGTTCCTTCTTACTCATATTGTTTGGCTCAGTCTTTTCCTTCTTGTAATCCCCAAAGATCCCCTGACAGTCTTGGGTGGACTCTGTGATGGCCTCTTTTAATGCTGTCATCTTCCCCCTTGATCTTGGGGAAGTGTTTCTTTCCTGCATTTTCACCCCTATTTGCCTGAAATCTGCGTTCCTGAAGACCACCACTCGTGTGTCAGTTGGTCATTTGTTGCGACCCCAGCTTCATGCTGAATTTCGCCATTCTGGCTGATTGGTGCCTCCACTTTAATATGCCTAATTGTACATCACCAGGTCTAATACTTCTCCCCTATAGCCTCACTCGCTATGAGGGGAATCAGTCCTGAGGGACTTCCACAAGTCTTTGCCGTTTCTGACTCCTAGCCACTGTTATTCCCCAGTCAGTGTCTGGAAGGTTGAAGTCGCCCATTAACATTCTCTCAATCCTGCTCCTTTCACCTTCTCCGCGCTACATCTGTCTCAACCATTTAATCTGATGGCCTGTACACTACCCCTTTCCTACACTTCTCACACTGCTTCCATCGCCTATATCCACTGTGACTCTACCCCACCCCCTTTTAGATTGCTGTACTTTCACACCCCATGATAGCTTCCCTCTCAAACACTGCCGCCACCCCTCCCCATCCTGTTTTCACTGTCCTGCCTAAGAACTGGTATCCTAGAGAATGTTTAAGTCCCAGCAGTTCATTCCTCCCCCCGGAAAAAAAACAACTTTTACTTGTTAAGTTTTTGTTTTCTTCAGTTTTGAACAGGAGTTAACTCTTACAGGCCATGAACTGATATATCTGTCCAGAACTCCAACGCATTCTAATTCTGTTGGCACTTTAAGTGTTAAGACTCTGATACTATCAGAAGTCTGTATTTTGTAAGTTATGGGGGAAAGTACTGGATAGATAATGCCTTGTGAGCACCTCCAGAGAATCATTAGATTGCATGTGCCTAAATAGTCTTTGCTTTTCTCAACTAGGAGTAATATGTGTTTAACCCATTATGATTAATATCTTGGTGCACATGTAATGTGTGTGGGGTTTTGTTCACTTAAATAACCACTGGGGATTTATTAATCTGTGTCAGTTAATATTATGACTATTGTGGGTAAGAAACGTGAGGCTTCGTTCCCTGATGAAGACCTTGTCAGTTGAAGCACCGAAGTTTTGTTCGGCGTCCTCTTTTATGTTGTTTAATAGCTCACCCAATAAATTAATCAAGTTTTTGGTAGCCTTGGAGAGGTCTTCTTATTCCTCGAGTGCAACTGTTTGTCATGTGAATTCAGGTTAGCCCAAGTTTTGTAAAACCAACTTTGTCTTATTTCCTCTGCAGCCATCACCACCTGCACTCCATCAGTCTTGTCCAGACTTTTGGTGGTTGCATACAATACCTTCCATTTGTCCTCATGCCCTTTTCTAGGGATTCCTTCCCTTTGCCCCCTCTGTTTTATTCCTTGACTTTCCCCTTTTTCCCCATCCGACTAGTAATTTTTATCATCCTTTTTTTTTTTTTTTCACAGTCTGGTCCTTGTGCCCTAACACAGCCCTACACCTCATCTGCTGTAAGTTAAACTCCTTCTAATGAAAACATCTTTCTGCCCCAGCCCCCTGGCGCCTCCACTGCACAGGTGCAGATGGTCCTTTTTGAAAACCTTGCCATCATCCCAGAAGGAACCCAAGTCCCACACAAACCTGAACCCAAGTCCCACACAAACCTTTTAACTACACATTAACATCCAGAATCCTGGCCTTTCATCTCTTTCCTGTGAGTGGTACTGGCAGTACCACAGAGAAATGTGCCGTATCTGTAACTTCTCTGTCTGCTACCTAGTTCTCTGAACCTTTGCTTAAACTTATATGCAGCAGTACAACAGATCTTTGGTTCCTAGAAGAATCACAGCATCTGGCTTCCCCTCCTCTACCCTGACCAAACTCTTCAGTCATGAATGTACTTTCATAGGTGTCTCCCTAGGGAGGCATATGACTGGTATTTTCCCCCGATGCTGAGTCATTAACCAGCCTCCCTGTCTCTCTGACTGTAAAGTCCCCAAGCACTATCACCTTCTTACTGCCTTTCCTGCCCTTGATTTCTGCCCTTCTGTCTCTCTCAATACTTTTGGTTGAAGCTTTTGGTTGGGCTTGAGACCTAGGATTTGGAAGGATATTTTTGCAACATTTTAAGTGTCCTGCTGGCTGAGGAGTGAGTTCATTTTTATCCCTGGACTCAGTAGAGTGGTTTTTGTAGGAGCAGTGGTCTAGGAAATTGTGGTGTTAGTTGAATTACTATAAAGGGCAGTACTCACCAGGGTGGTGGAGCAGTTGTGTATTTGATTGTTTCTAACAGTCACCAGTGGCTGTGGACTACCCCCCCCCCACACACCCCAGGTGTGGCATTTCCTTTATAGCCAAAGTTCTGACATCACTTCCTCAACAGGTCTTGGGGCAGAACTGTCATATTCTTAATAACCCAGCACAGTGCATAAAGGGTAGGTACACACCACAAATAATTAAAAAAAAAATATATATATATATAATTACATATTGTATATTATAAGGGAGAGGGACATGTGGGGCGTGGTGCAATGCACTGGCTGTGGGGCAGCAGTTTTCCGGGAGACATTCTGGGAACTATGTTGCTGTCCTATTTGCAGACAACTGTCAGCTCTGAGGGAGGAGGTTCCCCACCTCCAGGCTGAACTAGCAAGGACTAAGGAGGCCTCCCCCACCCAAAGAGCACCACTGCCTCAGAGGTTGCCAAGTATGAAGAGCAGTTGGACCACAGTGGGTTCTGGGAGGGTGCGGGTGGTGGACCAGAGGTGAAGCCCCCTAGTTGTACCTCTACACAAATCATATGCCATTCTAGCAGATCAAGGTTCCTCTACGATGGCACTGTCAGTGGAGACCCAGAAGAATGCTGAGGACATCCACAAGGGAGACCCACAAAAGGGCAGCAAGTGACACCACAGGGGAAGGAAGGAAACAGCTTCTGATAGGGGACTCAATTGTTAGGGGGGTAAAACTGGGGAAGGGAGAGGAGAAGGAAGTAAGGTGCCTGCCTGGTGCCATGGCTTGGAGGAACAGGAAGCGAATCCTCAGGATTGCAGAAGCAGCATCACAGGAGAGGGAACTAGATGTCATTGTCCACCTTGGGACAAATGACTTAGCTAGGCATGGGATCAGTGCAGTGCAGAATGAATTTGTGGAGTTGGGGAGGGCTCTCAGACAGGTAGCAAGCACGGTAACCTTCTCGGAGGTGCTGCCAGTCCATGGCAGGGGTGAGACTAGGGTACTGCACACCATGCAGTTTAATGAATGGTTGCAAAACTGGTGCAGAGCACAGGGCTTTGGCTTCATTGGGGACTGGGGGTCCCCCTGGAGAGATAAAGGTCTATACTGGCACGATGGTCTGCATCTGTCCATGAAGGGAACCAGGCTCCTAGATGACGGGTTTAAATGTTTCCTTGGCAAACTTTTAAACTAGTCAAGGGGGGAGGTGCTGATAAAAGGCAGGAAATTTCAAGCCTCCCCCCACAAAACATGGCAGGTAGTAAGGTAAACACTGAGGTACAGAGCTCAACAGAGTGCAGGACAGGGGTAAATGGAAAAATAGACAAGGACAATAAGAACAGGGATGGGGAGAAAAAAGGATAAAGCCAACATTAAAATAGAGGGCAATGAGTACCAATGCCCGTAGTCTGGGAAACAAGCTTCCTGAGCTAGTAGCCCTGATGGAAGATGAACAATTTGATATTGTGGCAGTCACGGAAACATGGTACACAGAGAACCATGACTGGGATGTCAACATACCAGGGTACACAATCTACAGAACGGACAGGGAAAGTAAAAGAGGAGGTGGAGTAGCCCTATACATAAGGGATCAAAGCTACAGAACTAAAAAGTAAAGGGGGAGGACAAGAGGCACTCTGGGTCACCTTGGAGATGGGGAATAGCATCACAGTCCGCACAGGGGTTGTATACAGACCCCCATCTCAAGGGGAGGAAATGGACAAGAAAATGATAGAGGACATTCTCAAAATGGCTGAAAAAGGGGAGATACTGTTGATGGGGGACCTGAATATGCCAGATGTTAACTGGATGACATGTACTGCAGCCACATCCAAGAGCAGGGTCATTCTTGATGCCCTGTAGGGGGCAGGCCTTAGACAGCTAGTGTTGGAACCCACTCGGGAGGGAGCAAAACTAGACCTGGTACTCTCAAATGGAGAGAGGATCACAAATTTATAAGTCATTAGACATCTGGGAACAAGTGACCACTGCACAGTGTGTTTCAGAATGAGCAGAACCATGGAGATAAGCCATACAAAAACAAGGATACTGGACTGTAGAAGGGCTGACTTTGGCAAAATGGGTGAATACCTGAAGAATGCACTAGCAAATGGCCAAAAAGGAGGGGTGGAAGAACAATGGAGAAAAATCAAAACTGCCATCATAGAGGCAGCAAGCCTTTGTGTGAAATAAATAAAGAAAACAAAGTGGAGTAAAAAACCACTATGGTTTTTAAAAGAGGTGGCAAGGAAGGTTAAGGAGAAAAAGGCTGCATTCAGAAAGTATAAGGAATCACAGAAGGAGCATGACAGGGAACTGTATCAATTAAAGCAGAAAGAAGTGGGGAAGGCAGTCAGAATAGCAAAGGCTCAAACCAAGGAAAAAATAGCCAACTCAGTTAAGAAGGGGGATAAAACCTTTTATAGGTACATTAGGGAGCATAGAAAGGTTAAGGGAGGGATAGTGAAGATTAATAGAGGAGAGGTGGGCAGAGGGAGACAGTGAACAGCCAGATATACTGAATGAATACTCTTGCTCAATATTTACAAAAGAAGATGAGGAGGAGTTACCTAAACCAGACGATAGAAGCACTCTGGGTAGGGGGGTTGACACCAGTCCATTCACAGAAGAAAGAGTCCTGAAAGAACTCCTAAAACTCAAGGTGGACAAAGCAATGGGGCCTGACGGGATTCACCCCAGAATCCTAAAAAACTAATGGAGGACCTAGTGACACCACTGACCACGCTTTTTAACAAATCGTGGCAGGATGGGGTGGTACCTGAGGACTGGAGGAGGGCAGATGTGATTTCCCTTCACAAAAGTGGGAGCAAAGTAGAAGCAGGAAACTACAGACCTGTAAGTTTGACCTCAGTGGTAGGGAAAATGATGGAATCACTTCTGAAAGAAAGAAAATTGTTGAGTACCTAGAGGCCAGCGGGGCACAGGACCCAAAGCAGCATGGATTTACAGCAGGAAGGTCATGTCAGATGAATCTAATTGATTTCTTTGACTGGGTGACCAAAGTAATAGACCAGGGAAGGGCTGTGGATATGGCCTACCTAGACTTTAGCAAGGCATTTGACACAGTCCCGCACAAAGATTAATAATCAAGCTAGCCAGCCTGGGAGTGAGTCCCAGGGTGGTAGCCTAGGTAGCAAACTGGCTGCAAAACAGGACACAGAAGGTAATGGTGAATGGAACACATTCCGAAGAAAGGGGGGTTACTAGTGGAGTACCTCGGGGCTCAGTACTGGGTCCAGTCCTCTTTAACATCTTTATAGGTGACATTGCAGAGGGTCTGGAGGGAAAGATATGCCTCTTTGCAGGTGACACAAAGATCTGTAGCAGAGTTGATACACAAGAGGGGGTAGAAAAGATGAGAAGGGACTTGGCAAGGTTGGAGGAATGGTCAGACATATGACAACTTAGATTCTATGCAAAGAAGTGCAAAGTAATGCATCTGGGAAACAAAAACCAAGGAGACGAGTACACAATAGCAGGGGAGGTACTAACAACAACAAAAATGGAAAGGGACCTGGGGGTAGTCATATCAGATGACCTAAAAGTGGGTAAGCAATGTGAAAAGTTGGTAAGGAGAGCCAGGGGGATACTGGGATGCATAGGAAGGGGCATCACAAGTAGAAAAAGGGAAGTGGTCATCCCGCTATACAGACAGTTTGTGAGACCCCATCTGGAGTACTGTGTGCTGTTTTGGAGACCTCATCTGCGCAAGGACATAGGATGGAAGCAGTCCAAAGGAGGGCAACTAAAATGGTGCAGGGTCTGCAGCAGAAACCATATGAAGATACTGAGAGAACTTAATATGTATACTCTTGATGAAAGGAGGGACAGGGGAGACATGATAGAAACTTTCAAGTACCTCAAGGGAATCAACAAAGTCCAGGAGGGTAGCATCTTTCAGAAAAAGAGATGTGTAAGAACAAGGGGACACAGTTTAAAGTTAGAGGGGGAACGGCTCAGGGGTAATGTGAGGAAATTTTTTTTCACAGAGAGAGTGGTGGATACATGGAACCGCCTTCCTGAGGAGAAGTCGTTGGTCTAAAACAGTGGTGGAATTCAAACATGCATGGGACAGACATAAGGCAGTTATAGTGGGGGGGTTGCAGGAAGTAGGCTGTTGGTTAACTAGAATCTGCAGCTTATCCAGTAGGTAGGGAAATGGGCAGACTGGGTGGGCCAGGTGGTCCTTATCTGCCGTCAAAGTCTATGTTTCTATGTAAGCCTCTTCCCTGGGAGCACCAGCTGCACCCATGAGGTTGGATCTGTTGTCTCATGCCTCCACTGTCAGACTGGTAAAGTGGTTCAGAGTATGAACTCCATAAACATTATCCTGCCCAAACCAACCCGCCTTCTCTCCCTCCTCCACTACAGTCCTCCCAAAGTGGACCCTTAGGGGCCTCTGGGGTAATGGAACAGCTGCTCACTGGGTCCTGTATGAGTGGTCTTCCCTTGGGTGCCGAACCTGAGGGCTAAGGTGTAAACAACCTCTGTCATAAGGATCGCAAACTTCCTACACTCATGGCACCTACCATTTCCCAGAGCACTCTCCAGAAATTGGCTATGCCACATCCCCTGCAACTGACTACCCCCCCCCCACAGTACCTCCCAGAATATGGTAATGGTGACCACTGAATCAACTGACCAGATATGAAAACCCTTAAACAGTATGCCCTGCCTGTCCCTCTGTTCTCACGTCCCTCTTCTCTTAATTCCCTCTCGGCACTTAATGTCGTGGCACTTTTCAAATGGCTCACTCACTACCACTCGAAGGAAGTTCCAATTGATACTTCCTGGTGCCTTACAACTTGGAAGTCTCTCTGCAGGCCTATAAAATATGTGTTTACACTGCCTTCTGGCTGGACCTTGGTTATGTGCCACAGGTAATCAACACAGAAGCATAGTGTTTGTCATCCGAAAAGGCCCACTAGGCCCACTGTCTGCCCAGTGGTTCCCTGCCTATTGTACCTCGACAGGCACTCTATCTGGTCTCCTTGGACCCTCCTGCCTCCGTTTCTGTTCCAGTATGTCCCTGTGTCTATCCCATGCATGCCTGAAGCTTTCCACAGTTCTAGCCTCCACAACTTCATATAGCAGTCAATTCCATTCTTTTTACCACCCTTTCTGTGAAGTTGTTTTTCCCTTGCATCCTTCCTGAAATATTCCCCTGCAATTTTATTGCATGTCCCCTAATCCTGGTGCTCATTCTCTTTTGACATAGCGTGCCCCCCCCACCCACACTATTCACCCCTGTGAGGTACTTAAAGGTCTTGATTATGTCACCCCTCGCTCTTTTGTCCTCCACAGTGTACATATTGAGCCCCCCCATCTCTCTTCATAGGACGTTCCTTGCAACCTGTGCACTATCTTGGTTAAGCTTCTCTGGACTGCCTCCACCCTGTCTGTGTCTTTCCTGAGGCGCCGTCTCCAGAACAAGACAGTATTCCAGGTAGGTGCATACCAGAGAGCAATACAGTGGCAGCATCACTTCCATTCTCTTGCTATTGATGCCCCTCCCTGTTCTCCACAGCATCCCACTAGCCCTGCTCTCGCGACCTTGTCACACTGCAATGCCACCTGAAGTCTTCTAAAATAACCCCAAGGTCCCTTTCCTGCCTTGTGACTGCCACTCCCACCCCCCGAGTTTCCTGTAACCTAGATGCATGTTGTCTGCATCCCATTCTGTTATTTGGTCAGCTAATCTCTCTTTTTAGTAGGGTTTATGTTATTTTCCCTACAACTGAAGTTAAGCTGATTGGCCTGTAGTTACAACACCTCTACTAATTATCTCCTAGCTGAGGCCCAAACAAAATAAGTCTCACTCAGCCCCCACAATTCAAGGCAAGATGACAGCTTTTTAATATTGCAGCTTAAATGTGGCTGGTCTCAATGTTCCCCGCCTACAGACACTATTATAAAACATTTTCACCACAACTTTATCCCACTTATTTTGTCTTAAAAACAGCATCTTGTTTCAAATGCAATACCCATTGCTAGTAGACGCTGTAAGATTATAAGCTAAAATGTGCCAATTATATACATAAAGTTGGAATATACTGACGATGTAACAACTTAATGAAACATTACGATGATTACTACCTCACTAGCCCCCGAAGAGAAATTACGGATGCTACAAAACTGGCAGCAGTTGCTGCAAAAACACGTGATTGAGGCTTTTAGCTTTAAAGTAGATTTTTCTGTACCTCTATAACTAGTTCTTTAATATCCAAAGACCCGTGCCGACTGTTATGTCGGTTGAGCTGCTGACAAATTTGCGCACACCAGGCAGCTTCCGGCGTTACCCAGGGTACTGAGGAGCCACCTGAAGGATGCGGGGTTATACTGGCACGATGGTCTGCATCTGTCCAGGGGAACCAGGATAATATGACAGGTTTAAATCCTTCATTGGCAAGCCTTTAAACTAGCCAAGGGGGAAGCACTGAAAAGGAACAGGGAAATCCCAGCCGCACCCCCCACAAAACACAGTAGTTAGAGAGGTAAACACCAAGGTAGAGACGTCAGTAGGGTGCAGGACAGGGATAAATGCAGAAAAAGGCAGTAACGACAGGGATGGGTCTAAAAGGGGTAAGGCCATAAAAACTAAATGGAAGGTGTTGAGTACCAGTGCCCGCAGTCTGTGCAACAAGCTCCCTGAACTAGTGGCCTTGATGGAAGAGGGATGCCTGGATATTGTGGCAGTCACTGAAACATGGTACACAGAGAACCATGACTGGAATGTCAACATACCAGGATACACAGTCTACAGGAGGGACAGGGTAGGTAAAAGAGGAGGAGGAGTAGCACTCTATATAAGTGAAGGGGTTAAAGCAACAGAACTAAAGAGTAAACAGGAAGTTGATGAGTCACTATGGGTCACCCTGGAGCCAGGAAATGGCACCACAGTCCGCATGGGGGTTGTGTACAGACCCTCATCTCGGGGGGAGGAAATGGACAAGGAAATGATAGAAGGCATCCTTCAAATGGCAGAAAAAGGGGAGATATTGTTGATGGGGGACCTGAATATGTCAGTTGTTAACTGGAGTACCTTTGCTGCAGGCACATCCAAGAGCAGGGTCATTCTTGATGCCCTACAGGGGGCATGTCTCAAACAGCTAGTGTTGGAACCCACTCGGGAGGAAGCAGTCTTAGACCTGGTACTCTCAAATGGGGAAGGAGAAAGGATCTCAGATTTAGAAGTGGGTAGCCATCTGGGAACAAGTGACCACCAAACAGTGTGGTTCACAAATAAACACAGCCATAGAGTCAAGCCATACAAAAACAAGAGTATTGGACTCTAGGAAGGCTGACTTGGGGAAAATAAGAGAGTGCCTCAGAAAAGCACTAGCAAACGGGCAAGAAGGAGGGGTGGAGGAACAATGGGGAATAATCAAAACAGCCATCACAGAGGCAACAAGGCTTTGTGTGAAGCAAATCAACAAAACAAAACGAAGGAAAGAAACCACTATGATTCTCAAAAGAGGTGGCAGGGACAGTTAAGGAGAAAAAGATAGCATACAGGAAATATAAGGAAACACAGAAGGAGCAGGACAGAGAACTTTACCAGTTAAAGCAGAAGGAGGCAGGGAAAGCAGTCAGAATAGCAAAGGCACAAACTGAGGAAAAGATAGCCAACTCTGTTAAGAAGGGGGATAAAACCTTTTATAGGTACATTAGGGAGCAAAGAAAGACCAAGGGAGGGATACAGAGGCTTAATAAAGGGGAGGGAATGTGGACAGAGGGTGACAGTGAAAAAGCAGGGATACTGAAGTAATATTTCTGCTCAGTATTCACAACAGAAGAGGAGGGGTAGGTACCTAAACCAAACAAGAGAGAAACTCTGAATAGGGGGGTTGATACCAGTCTATTCACAGAAGAAAAGGTTTTGAACGAACTCTTGAAACTGAGGGTGGACAAAGCAATGGGGCCTGATGGGATTCACCCAAGAATTCTAAAAGAACTAAGGGTAGAACTATTAACACCACTGACTACTCTCTTTAACAAATCATGGGAGGATGGGGTGGTACCTGAGGACTGGAGGAGGGCAAATGTGATTCCGCTTCACAAAAGTGGGAGCAGGGGAGAGGCAGGAAACTACAGACCAGTTAGTTTGACCTCAGTGGTAGGGAAAATGATGGAATCACTTCTGAAGGAAAGAATTGTTGAGTACCTAGAGGCCAGTGGGACACAGGACCCAAGGCAGCATGGTTTCACAGCAGGAAGGTCATGTCAGATGAACCTAATATATTTCTTTGACTGGGTGACCTAAGTAGTAGACCAGGGAGGGTCTGTGGATATGGCCTACCTAGATTTTAGCAAGGCATTTGACACAGTCTCACACAAAGGATTAATATAGAAGTTAGCCAGCCTCGGAGTAGGTCATAATGTGGTAGCCTGGATAAAAAACTGGCTGGACAACAGGATGCAAAGGGTAATAGTAAATGGAGTTAACGGTGAAGAAAGGAGGGTAACTAGTGGGGTACCGCAGGATTTGGTACTGGGACCGGTCCTCTTTAATGTCTTTATAAGTGACATTGGAGAGCACCTGGAAGGAAAGGTATGTCTCTTTCCAGATGACACACAGATCTGCAACAGGGTTGATACACAAGGTGGGGTGGAAAGAATGAAAAGGGACTCGGCAAGGTTGGAGGAATGGTCAAATATGTGGCAGCTCAGATTCAATGCAAAGAAGTGCATGGTAATGCATCTGGGAAATAAAAACCCAGAAGAAGAGTACACAATGGGGGGTGAGTTAATAACAACAAAAATCTAAAGAGACCTAGGAGTAATTGTATTAGATGACCTAAAGGTGGGCAAACAATGTAAGACGGCAGTAAGGAGTGCTGGGGGGATACTGGGTTGCATAGGAAGAGGCATCAACAGTAGAAATCAGGAAGTTGTTATCCCTCTCTACAGACAGTTAGTGAGACCCCATCTGGAGTACTGCGTGCAATTCTGGAGACCCCATCTCTGCAAAGACATATACAGAGTTGAGGCTGTTCAGAGGAGGGCAACCAGAATGGTGTAGGGTCTGTACCAGAAGACATACAAGGAGAGACTAAAGCAGCTTAATATGTATACCCTTGAGGAAAGGAGGGAGAGGGGGGACATGATAGAAACTTTCAAGTTATCTCAAGGGAATTAACAAAGTACAAGAGGGTAGTATCTTTCAGAAGAAGAGATGTGCAAGAACAAGGGGGCACAATTTGAAGATAGAGGGAGGGACGGCTCAGAGGTAATATTAGAAAGTATTTTTTCACAGAGAGGGTTGTGGATGCACAGCCTTCCTGAGGAAGTTATGGAGTCAGGAACAATGGGAGAATTCAAGAATGCATGGGATAGGCATAAGGCAATTCTAGTTGGTGTTAGGAGGAAGTAAGCTGTTGATTAACTATAATCTGCAGCTTATCCATCAGGTAGGGAAATGGGCAGACTGGGTGGGCCAAACGATCCTTCTCTGCCGTCAAATTCTATGTTTCTGTTTATGCTAATAGCAGAGTTGGTAGCCTTTATTAGTATACCACTCGTGCCGGGAGTCACCAGGTGTGCGAAAGATGGCTGCTGGCAGCTCAGCTGACGTGACGGTCGACGTGGTCTTTGGATATTAAATAACTTGTTAAACAGATATGGAAAGAATTAACGTTAACACTAAAAGCCGTAATCGGGCATTTTTTACAGCATCTCCCGCCATGTTTGTGGTGTCTGGAGTTTCCCTTTAGAATGTGTGGGTGTTTTAACTTTACCACCAGGTGGCAGCAAAGGCAAAGTTGTGTTTCTAGCTGTTAGTTTCAGAAGACTTGTTTAAAAAAAAAAAAAGTGTTTAAATTCCCTGTAAGTACTAGTTGATAGTTAGCAGTGTTTACTCCTTGATTTATATTGTATCATATTGTCAATAAAATAATTTTCTTTGTTGTCTTTTAAAATCATTTTGTATGCAAGGGTTTATTTTCGTGCATCTTGGCCCAGGCCCACTCTCTTGATGACTGGGGCTATGAGTCAGGGTTGGTCTGTTGCAGCTTGTCCAACTTGACAGTAATGGTGTCTACAGATTGGTAAAGAGTTATCTTTGTCTGCTGTCTCCTCTTCCCCCCAAAAAAACAAACCAGTCAAAAATGTTGAGGTGAAAAAACATCTTTCAGATGAGATGTTAAACTGAGATCCTGTCTGCCTGCTCTAGTGGTTGTTCAGGTGGATGTTAAAGATCCCATAGTACTTTTTAAATGAAAAGTATGGGACTCCCCTGGTGTCCTAGACAATTTTCCCCATTCGCTAAAACCAGCAACAATATCACTCAGTTTGCATCTGTATCCCTCTTCCCCTGGGACAAGACTGAAAACAGGAAGTATTTCCAAACTGTCCTTTCTGTGATCAACAAAAACAAAATAAATACATTTGAAATGTTTTGGGGGAACTCTCTCCTCTATATTTGTGTGTGTGTGGGGGGGGGGGTTCATCTCTACTTTGTCGAACTCTTACATTACTCAGTGGAGAAAGGTAACAGAGCTAATACAGTTTTGTAAGAGGTAGGGGAACTGAGTTTCTGTGGGTACCTGACTAATTTATCCTGAATAGACTAGTCAATAAAGTGAATCAGTCTACTTCCCACAACTTAAAAACATTTTTTTTTCTTTAGAAAACTAGACCATCCATCAAACAGGTAATTTCAGTGTTATTACTGTTAATTATTTCTCTAACTTTGCTTTTTCTGCAGTTGTAAGTTCCGCTAGAACCCATTTTCTTGTTTTTCAGGACTCAGTGACACTCTGTTCCTATCCCTTTGTCTTTGATGCTCAAGCCAAGACCAAAATGCTCCAGACTGATGCTGAATTACAAATGCAGGTAATGCTTTTTAATGTCAAAGTCAGCGCCTCATCCTCCTTCCCCATAGAGAGAGATTTTAACATTTTTCTCCGAGATTCTCAAATGGTGCTGAAGCACGCATGAACACAGTGAGGACTGGTCAGAGAAAATGTAGCTTCTGGGGCTTACTTAGCATTAGTTATATTTTTTATACACACTTGTTTGCTTCACGTGTCGACAAAGTGTAGTAAACATTATGTCTGCAGTACACTGAGGAGTCCCATTAGGATGAAATGTATGTCTGTACATTGTCATTATCAGCCCTTACTGGATCAGGTAGGCAAGCTTGTTGAAAGGGGAGCAGTCAGCACAGAGAGCCATACAGCCAAGTGTGGAGCTGGTTCCAGTGTTAAGTTTTGTGGTGCTGGTCCCAATTCGCAGTTTGTATGTCAAAATGTTTTTCCTTTTTTTATAACTTACTGCAGTTTAGCATATTGTATCACACTGATTCTGTTGACTTGCATGCTGACATTTTCTAAAACTGCAAATCCCAGACTAGCCTGCAGGTGACACCAGGGAAGGGCTACGGCAGTGAGAGGGTCAATAGCCTACAGAGTATGTTAAAGTATATATGTCATGATCTTGTGTTTGCTGGTCCTACTGCCTTCCCTGGGCTCAGTATAGTCTCAGAGGACTTTACCCTGGAAGAACAGCGGATAGGTAAACAGAAGCGCAACAGGCAGACTGGATAGACCACTTGGTCCTCTTCTTCCTTCTGTTTCTGTGTTTCGGTGCTTTATTACAGTGGAGCCGTTCCACTTCATAGCCAGGGAGAACTGGTAGTCTTTTAAAATTAAAAATAAATAGAAGATGCTTAAAATGTACTATAAATAGGCTAAATCGAGAAATTTAGAATTGGTTAATAAGCCCTCTGAGTGATGTCTATCTTGGTATACGAGAGTACTTGAGTGAGGTCTGGGCAGCAGGAACTGCACAGCTTTGCTTCACGGTCTTCTCCCGAAACCTCATGCAAGGACTTTCTTATACCATGAAAGACGTCCCTGGGAGGACTTATTAAATACTTGTGAGGTCAAGAAATGTGATAGTCCAGTACTCAAGGTGGTAGTCCAATTTAAAATAGACAAATGGGGGGTCTGTAACAGCCCCCAGGCCTAGTAGCTGCAGCAATCTCATGCCTTCCTCTCCTGGATTGTAAAGTATTTTTGAATACAGAGTCTGTCCCCTTCCTCTCTTGGATCTTAATGCTGCCTGCATGTCTGGGGCTCAGATTTTATAATACTGGGTTGACCGCAAATAACTCAAGGTGGACCTCTAGGGACTGGGTGGGTCAGCTGGTCAGGCAGAGATGGGACTGGGTGAGGCAGAGATGAGTAGGGTGCGTGTTTTCTTGTTGGTAATTAACTGCTGCTCGAGTACTTAGCTTGTTGTTCAGTGGACAACAAACATCTCAGTTGTCCTGGGCGCTAATTTCATGTTAAACTATGGGATTTTTCTACCCCAGTTTCCCTGTAGAAAATAACACGATGTGTAAAGTGTTCTTTAATGGAGCCATTGGCTTGTTCTTATAAATCAACCAGACCCTGGGTCATGGAAATGAGACTAATTTTACACAATCTTTCAAAAATCAATCTTCATCTTTCACTCACACTAATTGGTCTTAGTTGGAGGTACTAGGACCCTCCAGGAGCCGTATTTTGCAGCTAGGCGAGGACTGGCATTGACTGCTGGTTCCACCAAGGCAGACATAATGACATCATACACATGAGCCAGCCAGTAACCAACTCTTGTCCTTTCCCTTCCTCAGTTCTGTTTTCCCACCATACGGAGCACACTGCGGGAGAAGCTGAAGACTGAAACTGCATCAGCACTTGGAAACTGGGTCAGCCGCGCTTCTTCTTTACTTTTTGAACTCCGAATATCTTTCAATACTGAATTCAGCTTTGTTTTACTGTTTTGGCTCTATTTCTCCTTGTATGTGTCTGTCTTCATCACATCCAGTTTTCTTGTATCTCTTGAAAGCAGCTCTTTTTTTCTTGACCCTGGTGGCTACCTTCCTAGAAAACCAGAGTGGTTTTCTTCTCTTCTTTGCTTTACTCACCTATCTTAGACATTGATTTGAGGCTTGTTATAACTCTCTTTAGATGTGCCCAGTAGTCTTCATCCCCCCCATTGTTTTGTTTGTTTTTTATTTAGAGACACCTTCATTTTAGCAAAATATGCTCTTCTAAAGTCCTGTACTTTAGTTTTTGAATGCCTAGTTTTCACTGCTGTCTTTACCTGGAACCACAACATGCAGTGGTCGCTGGACCTCAGGTGGCTCGCAGCTTCTGCTTCAGAGATATTTTCCCCGTTGGCAAGCAACCAGGTCAAGGATAGCTTCCCCCTTGTTGGGTCTCTCACAAGCTGCCTAAGACCTGATCCCCACAGAGATCCTAGGACGTCCTTGCTCCCTGATGCTGCTGTGTAGGTACTCTAATTTATGTCAGGCAAATTGAAGTCACCCACCACTATCACCTCCCCTTCGTCAGTCATCCTGTGTATGGTTTTGATGATTTCTTTACCTTCCACACCCTGCACCATGGTCTGTAAATTACTCCTATACGAGTCACTGCGCCAGTTTCAGGCTCGACTTGAACACAAAGTGCTTCATATTCACTCTGAGCATTTTGGATCATTGTAACATTTATTCAGTCTCTCATGTGCATCCACCCCACCCCACCCCACACACACACACACACATTTTCCCTTTCCTGTTCCTCTGAAAGAGGCTGAATCCAGGGGTTGTTGTTTCCCAGTCGTGGTTTTCGTTGTACCAGGTTTCAGTGATGGCATCCCAATCTAGATCTGCCTCTACAATGATGGCAGTAAGGTCAACTATCTTGTTTGTGAGACTCTGTGCATTGGTATACATGGCTTTCCAAACCTGACTTACCCCTTTTTTAGGGTCATGTATTTTCTGTGAACCCTTCAATCTCTTTTTTTTTTTTTTTTTGTAAGTGGATAGTCCTTTTGTTTTGTATTACTGCTGAAGAGTCCGAGTTATGGGGCAGAGACAACAGGGTCATGTGCTGTTGCCACCCTCTCCCCTGTGCTTAGTTTAAATGACCCACAAAGATGTCAAACTTTAGCCCTAGCTCGCTTACACCTTCCTTTGTTAGGTACAATCCATCATGTCTGAAGAGCCCCCTGTCCCAGAGGTCCCTCCAGTTTCCAATAAAAAGGTGGCCCTTCTCCAGACACCAACCCTGAAGTCATGTGTTTAGTTCCTTTATCTCATTTCTGTGGATTGTTTTGCATACCGCTTCCTCTCACCCATACTGGGAGGACCTCCGAGAAGGCAATGATGGGCGAGTGGGGGGCCAATTTGCCACCTAAGCTTGTTAGTTGTGTTTTGGTCACCTCTGATATTTGATCCACAAGATCATTTATTTCTAGGTGAACGAAAACACCTGCGCACTCTCCTTCCTTTTGAAGTATCCTATTTATACAGTTGGTATCCCTTTTAGCAGACACTCCGGGTAGGTACCTAACCACCACATTTGTACCAGTGTCCTGACTTAGTCCACTCCTCTGATCATCGAATCCCCTATAATGAGTACTTTTCTGCTTCTCCTGTTATCTGGCACCCTGGTTATGCCACCCTTTCCATTTGGGTGACGTAACTGGTGATTTTCTTGTCCTTTATTGTTATCCTTGGCCATCACATTGGCTAAAGGCGTTAATCTGCTCACCATTTTGATGGATGTCCCCTTTGTTGGGGACTGCTGTTTGGGACTGTGTGGTTTGCCCTTTATCATCTGCTGTGACTCCCCTGAATTAGGCTTTCTCTGGGGGAGTGGGTGTTTTGTTATTGGAGATGATAAGGTGGAGAGTCTCAGGTCTTGTTGCCAAGTAGTAAGTTTTGAAGGTGGAGTATGTGGGGCCCAGGCCTCCTTGGGCTCAGCTTTTAATTCCCCTATGGTCCAGCACATGGGGCAGTGTTCAAGTCCCTGTATGTCTGCCCTCTGAAAGGATATTCCACACCAGTGGCAGTATATGAAGTCCATACTCCCCATGGACTTAAACTGTGGATGAAAAGTAAAAAGTTTTTATTTTTATTTATTTATTTTAAGAAGACCTCTTCACAATGTGGGGTTGCCTGGACCCGGACCTCTTTGCATCTTTGCTCAACACAAAACTGCCATGTTTCTGCTCGCTCGTTCCAGGGCCTGGAGTTTTCTGGTGAGATGCATTGTCCCTATGTTGGCCAGGGAGGTTTCTTTATGCCTTTCCTCACATTCAGAAAGTGCTCCTCTGACTGAAACAGGAGGGTACAACATTAATACTCCTTGCACCCTTTTGACCTTGGCAGATTTGGTTCCTAGTCCTGCATCAACTTGCAGTGGAACAGTCACTACCCTTGCCCCTGCGTTACGATCTCCTGACACAGAACCGCGGCACTCTAGTTCATCCCGACTTGACGTCCCTTCACCTTCACACCTGACTCATGAAAACACAGCCATTGACTACTTTGATGTCTCATAGAAAGTGGCAGATGTTCTGGTGGTTGCTAGAAAACCCTACAGCAGACACACTTATGTCCTCAAGTGGAAGCAGTTCACCATGTGGGCTGCTTCTCACCATTTGTACCCTTTAACATGTCCAGTAAGTCAGATTTTGGAATACCTGCTCACATTGTCGGATGCCGATCTTCAGTACTCTACCCTCGAGGTACATTTATCAGCTATATCAGTCTTTCATGAGTCTATTGACGGGCGTGTGGCTGCTCAACTGGAGGTAGCACATATGCTTCTTAAGGGTATTCTGCACTTAAAGGCCTCTGCAATCTGGTGCCCCACGGGACCTCGGTTTTGGTTTGAAAAAGCTTACGTTTGCTGCATCTGAGCCTGCCATGAGCTGCGGCTTGCATGTTCTATCTTGGAAAGCATTCATTTTTTTTTTTTTTTTACTTTTTATTTATAGTTTTAAAGAACAAGGGGAGCCTTTGACAGCGTTTCAGAAATATGAAGAGAGACATATTGCATGCAGTAATCATGTTTCAGATACAATATTGACATATGCCGAGGACAATAATTTAACAAATTTATCAAAATGGGTAGAAATTAATTGAGAGGGGAGGAGGAATGTCAGGAGACTATTATGACAGGTGAGGGTCAATTCAGGGGAAATTCCTACATGTTAGTTAGGTTTTTTTCCCTTTTCTGTGCCCTCATGGAGCCCCACTTCTGATGGGGGCTAGCAGGCCAACCTAGGTAGAGTTTCCCCTTTTTGGGGGGGATCAGTTACCTTTATTTTTTGTACTGATTTATGGTACAAAATCTAGCCGATGTGGAGTTATATATATGATCCAAGTAGTTCATCTCTTCGTTAAGGCTGCAGTTGTGTTCTGCACCCGAGCCATTAAGTGTTCTAATTTGTATAGCTCCTAGACCGTATTTTCCTGGTTAATAGGGCTAGGTGGGTCAGGCCTTAGCCAAAGTCGAGTGATAACTTTTTCCTCTACTCCAAGTAGTATATTAATCAAGTAGATCTGTGAAGGGCTTTTTATCTGTCAAGGACGGTGCAATAAGAGGGCCATCTCCGGGGTGAGAGTCCCCAGTGCTGGAAATAGTTCCTTCAGTTGTTCACCTACTCCTGCCCAGAAAGCTGCCAAGATGGGACAGTACCATAATATATGCGAATGCATGGCCATCTCACAACTACATTTCCGCTAGCTTGAGAAGTCCCCAGATGAAGAGAATTTAGCCATTATTTGTGGGGTGCAGAAGGAGCGAACTGCTATCTTCCACGAAAATTCTCTCCATGTGTATGAATTAGTTGTTTTATGTTGCCTCCTCCAGATATATAGCCAATCCTCAGGTGTAAGCTCAATAATGAGTTCAGCCTCCAAATTAAATTGGGTGATTGCCATATCATCGGTAGGGGAGCCCTGGAGGGTCTTATAAAAGCAAGAAATCAGGTGTTGAAGTGGGAATTCACTTTGTAGATGAGAAAGCAAAGTGTGTAAAGGCAGATTGAGATGTGAGGTGATGTTAGTTCCTAATTCTTGGCTTAAAAAGTGATAAATCTGTAGATAACAGAAGAAATCTCGCTGTGGTAGGTCTAAGTCGTGCCTTAGTTGGGTAAAGGTTTTGAAGATACCATGATCATAAAATCAGTGTGTATTCACTAAGCCCACTCTGTGCCATCTCCTAAAGGTTATGTCTGTGTGAGCTGGGGTGAAGCCCGAATTCTCAGCCGGTACCCCCATCCATTTAGCTAGGTGGTAATTTTCCGGTTGGGAAAGAAACTTCTTCCAGCTCTTAAGCACAGCCCTAGTGAATAAGGAGCTACAGAACATGGAAGTGGGGATTAGAGGTTGAAAAACTAAAATATGGTCCAGGGGAGTGTCAGAGAGGTATGTCTCTATGGTAAGCCAAGTTGGGATTCAACTTCTAGGAAGTAGCTGTGTTAGGAGGTGAGAAAGAGTGGAGGCTGTTTGGTATTTGTATAGATTTGGTAATGCCAGCCCACCTCTTTCTTTGGGTAATTGTAGTTTACTCGGAGAAATTCGCGATCTGCCTCCTTCCCATAGGAAAATTCGGATAGCCTTTTTCCCATTGTTTCACTTCTGTTTGTGAAAGTGGGAGGGGGTATTTTGCATGTGGTATAGTAATCTCAGGAGGACATCCATTACTCTCGTTAGGAGCAAAATTGGTAAAGGGGTCCAGCATTTTAAATCAGCTTGAATCTGTATCTTCAGAGAATCATAGTTCAAATTATGGAGGTTAGAGAGGGATGAGGGGATTTTTATACCCAGGTAAGTAATGTATGGTTTATTCCACGTATAATTATACCTCTCCCAGCAGGTTTGGGGGAGGGGGAGATAATGTATGGTTAAAACTTCAAACTTCCCTTGATTTATTGTGTACTCTGACAGCTGTTCTATTATAGGTAGAAGTCTGGACAAGGTTAGGAGAAACTCTTCTGGCAGGGTGATATATAAAAGGAGATCGTCTGCATAGTATGCCAGTTTATGTTGGGTACCATTAACTGTATAGCCGTGTGGATCCTATGTCTGCCTCAGAAACTGCGTTATGGGTTCCACATAAATTGCAAAAAGGTATGGTAGCAAGGAGCAGCCTTGGCGTGAGCCTCTCTGCAGTTGAAAACGGGTCGAATGTGATCAGTTAATTTTTACCATTGCTTCTGGGCAAGTGTATATATTTACCTTCAGTGGTGTTCAGGAATTCTTGGGGGAAGTCTACTTTACCCAGTGAGGACTGTAGAAGTTCCACGATACCATGTCAAATGCCTTTTGGACATCCAGACTTATCAGCAATGGTGTATGTGATAATTGGGTGTGGTTTATCAAATATATAGTACGTTTGATGTTGTCTGTAGTTTGTCTAAATTTAATGAAGCCAGATTGATCTGGGTGTATTATAGTGAGTAGGATATAATCTAATCTGTGCGCAGTCAGGCTTGTATAGATCTTGTAATCTTGATTAAGAACAGATATAGAATGGTAGGAATCACATAATTGTGGTGGATTCTGGGGATTTTAATATGGCTGAGATAGTTGCCTGTCTCCAGGATACAGGAAATTTAGTGCTATTGTGGCTTGCCTGAACTGCGACTAATTGCAGGGATTTAACTAGCTCCCAGATCCCCTTAAAAAACTACGCCATAGGTATCAGGGCCTGGACCTTTCCCATTTTTAACATTTTTAATGGTGGTGTAGAGTTCTGGTAATGTAATTAAGGAAATGATCTTTTCTTTCTGAGTGGGGGTGAGGGTGGGAGTTTTATCTGTTTTAGGAAATATTCAGTACTTAGTGGGTCTACGGGCTTTGAGCTCTAGTATAGTGTTTGATTTAAATATCTTAAGTATATTTTGAGTAGAATACTGGAACTGCCTTGTTGTTGAATCTTTTATTTTAGATGTTGTGACCTGCTGGGTTTGTCTCCATAGTCTGTATGCCAATATTTTGGAAGCTCGAGCACCTCCTTCATAAAACCTTTGGCGGAGCCACATTAGAGCCTGCTCTGTCCGAGCTTTCAGGAGCTTCTGTATTTCTGCTTGGGTCTGGGACAGCTGGTCCATGACTGTCATGTCTACTCCCATGTGAGCTTCCTATAGAGCCTTGAGTTGCTCCTGTAAGTGTCTTAGTCGGGCCTCACTTTGTCATTTTTTCCTAACTGCATATGATGATATAACCTCTAAGGACTAGTTTAAGTGTCTCCCATAATGTTTGTGGGGAAATTTATGGGGATGTATTTTCCCTAAGGATCTCTGGGATTTTTTTCTTTTAGAATATCCTGGAACTCTTGATCTCGGAATAGTGACGGGTTGAACTGCCAGAGGGTATTTTTTCTCTCTTTGGTGATGCCTAATTCAAGGTAGATAGGGGTGTGGTCTGATAAGTGTATGTTCATTATTTCCGTGTTTTGGATCAAATCTTTGTGTTCACCACTAATGCATAAGTAGTCAAGTCTAGAGTAGTGTTTATGGGCATATGAATAGTGGGTAAATTTCCTCTGGGTGGGTGCGTTAGTCTGCACGTATCGACAAGTCCGATATCTCTCAACAAGTGCCGTAAATGCTTTTGTCCCGATGATTGTGCTGTGAGTTGTGTTGTTGAGGAATCTAAAGAGGGGTTCAAGTGACAATTCAGATGCCCACCTAGTACCATAATTCCCTTTTGATATGTTAAAGATAGTATTAATAATCTTTTGTATGGATGAGGCATCAGTATTGGGGGGGGGGGGATCTAGATCCTACATACTGATACTGTGTATCCCTGGAGGGTTCCCATTGCCCATCTGCCCTCCTTATCCACATATTGTTCTGTGACTTGAAACTGCGAGGATTTAAGAATCAAAGTAACTGTTCACAGTTTTCTACCATTTTGATATGTTGATTCTGTTATCTGGGAAGATATAACTTGAGTAATTTATGATGTTCTTCTGAAGAGAGGTGAGTCTCCTGTAGGAGTGCATAGAAACATAGAATTTGATGGCAGATAAGGACCGCTTGGCCCACCCAGTCTGCCCATTTCCCTACCTGATGGATAAGCTGCAGATTCTAGTTAACCAACAGCTTACTTCCTCCTACCCCCCACTAGAATTGCTTTGTCTTTCTCATGCATTCTTGAATTCTCCCACTGATCTTCCAGGACATAGTCTCCACCACTCATTCACACTGATGGGAACTACTCCAGAGGCGCTAGGACCCAGCGGGACCAAACTTTTTGCAGGAGGGCTGGCGCCAGAGATGGAGCTGCGAGGAGCGGCACTGCAAGCCTCAGCTCGTGCGGCAGTGACTATCTCGGTGTTGACCCTCCAACCGCCTCAGTTCCTTTTTTCCCGCCATTGAGTGCCCTACAGTGACAACGCCTCTCGCCCACCGGGAGTCAAACTTCAAACTAGCAGCATAGTTTTCAGTTTATTATTTTGTAGTGTTTCTACGAATAAGTACCGCTTACTATAATTTATTCTTATTACAAGAAAGAAGTCTCAACCTACATTGACTGAGTCTACCATGAGCGGGTCAGGTGATGGTAGGGAGACTTCATATGAAAGCTGTTCAGTCAGCCGGGCTGGGTCCGGTCTGCTCCCTTCTCCGGAAGGGGGGTCTGACAATGGGCAGTCCAATACCCGAGGGAGGCGTCCCCCATAAATAAAAGAAAATGGTCGCATTCTGCCCATTCGGCCTCAAGCCTTTCTTCTCGCCCACAGGTCAAAAAAAAGGTGTCACTCGAGGTCGCCCTCTGATATATCTGCACATCGACGGTCAGTCATTGGGGTCAGTTGCCGGTCTTCTCCGGAGTCGCCGGTTTCTGTTTCTGGTCACCGACCTCTTCGACATCAGAGCCCTTGCCCGCCTTTTGATAGGGCTTCAGATGAGCAGTTTCATCAGTGGGCTGCTCTGATGGAGCAGTGGGCTCGGAGGTTGGTCCAGCAGCCTGGCCCGGTCACTCAGGGGCCCTCAGACCCTTCGGGGATCGGGTGGGGCGGTTGGGCCTCCCTAGTCATGCAGCACCTTCTTCGGTGCCTTCGACTCCATGCTCAGGTGTCTCCCCCATGGTTTGGCGCAGGGGGCCCCACCGATGCCTCTATCTCCTGGTATTCTTCCTTCTTTCTCTTCAAATCTCAGTTTTTGGATCCCTGCGTTGGTTTCGGCGCCATCGGCATCGATGGGTCGCTCGGCGCCATCCTCGGAGTCTGTGTGTCTGTTGGCACCGCTCTTGGCGCTGTGTGGCCTTTTGGTGCCATGTGGCTTGTCGGCGCCATCCTTGGCGCTGAGGGCTCTGTTGGCGCCGTGCTGTTCTTCGACGCCAAGACTTGGTGTGATGTCTTCCAGTCTTTGGGGCTTCTCAATTCCAAACCCTTTTCCTTCCTTTTTTCCTTCTGATTTTCACTCCTTTCCTGTCCATACAGTCCCTCCTGGGCTGTCAGGAGATGATATTGAGCCTGACCCAGACCTTAGGCTGGGTGATGACGTGGAAGGAACGGGATCTAATCCAATTGCAGAGCCTGTGGTCGAGGATCTGTCATTTAAGTCTCTGCTAAAAAATTTTAATTCCACTCTTTCTCTCCTGACTACGGATATCGATCCTGGGAAGCTCTTAAGACTCCAGTAACTTCATGTCCCGGACATTCCTATAGATTTAACTCCCCTGGTATAGCCTTCCTTTGAGACGCTTTCTCAAATGGTATGGAATAATGCTGCTCTTATTTCTTCTTTGGCTAAGTCCATAGATAGAAAATATGCTGCTCCCAAGGATCGACCCATTTTGGCCTCTCAAGCCTTTGCAGACCCTGTTGCAGTCTTGGCAGAGAATAAGGTCATCCTCTCTCAGGCTACTACAGCCTGACCTATAAACAAAGAACCTCATAAGATAGATACTTTAGGTAAGAGAGTCTTTGCTGCATCCACCCAGGGTATGCGTAGTGCCAGCTACCAGAGCTATTTCTCTAATATGAGTATATTCTTTGGCATTCACTCAAACAAATGGTAGAAGCTCTACTGGAGTTGGACACTAATTCAGAGCTTCTTCAAACCATAACCAAGGGTATCGAGTCCAACAACCAACAGGTTAAAGCAGCTATGGACGCTTTCGATACTGCCTCCCAAGTGGCGGCAGCAGGCATTTGTACCCACCGTCACTCCTGGCTGCGCACTTCAGGCTTCACGAATGATGCCCAGCAACAGGTCATGACGTTCCTCTTCGACGGTCTGTATCTCTTCGGTCCTCAAGTAGAACAAGCTCTAGAGGCCACACAAAAGACTAGGTCTGCCATTAATTTGGCTCGACCTGCTCGCACCCCTTCTTGGGGGGGAGGGGGGTGTTAATAAGCACCAGTTTCACAACCATCAGTCCTTTCGAGACAAAGGCAGGGGAGCTTTTAATAAAAACCAAACCCCCAGCCTCAAAAGAAAATGCAACAGAAAGCAAAAGGGCCCAAAGTGCCCAGTGCCACCTTCTGAGTTTCTGGCCCAAGTCCCACCTCAGCTGCCCGAGGGAGACTCTTCCTAAGTGGTGGGAAGTCATCTGACTCAATTCTACAACCAATGGAAGTCCATAACATCAGACAAATGGGTCCTCCGGATAATCTGCGAGGGGTATTCCCTCAGTCTTTGAGTCCCCTTCAGATTATTCCCCCCAAACGACAGCCCAGGCTCAGTACTTCAGTCAGAACTTCTCGCTTCCGAGATACAAGGCCTTCTGAACAACAGGGCAGTAGAAATAGTTCCACTGGATCAACGGAACACAGGGTTCTACTCCCATTACTTTCAAGTTCCAAAGAAATCCAGGGGCATGCGCCCCATTTTGGACCTCAGAAAACTGAAATAATTTCTTCCTAAGGAGAAGTTCATATTGATATCGCTAGGAACCCTGTTACCTTTGCTTCATCAGCACGACTGGCTAGCCTCTCTAGACATGCAGGATGCTTGCCAACATATTCCTATTCACTCAAAGCATCACAAATATCTAAGGTTCATGGCTTTGGGCCAACATTATCAGTTCAGAGTCTTGCCCTTTGGGCTATCCTCGGCGCCGCAAGCTTTTACAAAGTGTTGTGCAATTCTCGCAGTGCACCTCAGAAAGATCAGAATACAAGTGTTCCCATATCTGGATGACTGGTTTCTAGCAAGTGCTTCCAGGCAAGGAACTCTCGACTCCGTATCCACGGCCTCAGACTTTCTTGAGTCCATGGGAGTTCTGCTAAATCTCAAGAAATTGCAGTTGCAGCCCTCCCAGAAGCTCCTTTTTATAGGGATTCTTCTGGACACCTCCTGTGGGAAAGCCTTTCTTCCACAGGACAGAAGGAGCGATATCCTACAGATGGCCCGATACATCAGAGAAAACAGCTTGGTTCGAGCTATCTCGATGCAACGGAGGCTGGGTCTCATGGCATCCTCAGTGTCCACTGTACCCCGGCTTACCTCCACATGAGAACCTCTCAATAGATGCTCAGTGGTCCCCAGCCACCCACCCTCAGTCCTTTCTCATCAAGGTGACAGAACCTCTGAAGAGGTCACTCACCTGGTGGTTGCAAGAAGACAATCATCTGAAGGGGTATCCCTTTGCTCCCCAGGATCATCAGATCTCCATTACCATGGACACGTCCCTGATGGGGTGGGGAGCTCACTGCCAGAATCTCCACACCTAAGGTACGTGGACTCAGGACGAGTCCCATCTTCACATAAATGTTTTAGAAATGAGAGCTGTCCCTTATGCAGTCCGGGCTTTGAAGGACATTCTCTGTCACAAGAACATTCTCCTTCAAATGGACAACAAAGCATTGATGTATTACATCAACAAGCAGGGCAGTGCACACTCTTACCCTTTATGCAGGGAAGCGATGAGAGTGTGGGAATGGTGCGTAGAGCACAAGGCTCTAATCCAGGCGGTCTACCTGCTGAGAGTGCAGAACGAACTGGTAGATTGTCTCAGCAGAACGGAGACAGAGCCTCACGAATGGTCTCTCAACTCAACCATAGTTCAGTCACTATTCGCAGAGTGGGTAACTCCAGACCTGGACCTTTTTGCATCCCTGCTCAACACAAAACTGCGTCTCTTCTGCTCCAGAAAACCAGGGCCTGGCATTTTCTGTCAGGATGCGTTCAGGCTGCAGTGGACAAAACGCTTTCTATACGCCTTTCTGCCTCTTCCTTTAATTCAGAGGATACTTCTCAAATTTGAGTCCCAGGGGGACAAAATGATCCTCATTGCTCCCTTCTGGCCTCGACAAATATGGTTTCCATTACTCAACAGTTTGTTGGAAACCCCTCCGAAAGCACTTCCCCTTCAGACGAACGGGGCCTGTGGTCCACCCCAATCTGTCGTCACTTCACCTTCACTCTTGGCTCCTGAAGAGATAGAAGTGAACAGGTTCAATGTCTCTCACAGAGTCTCAGATATTCTTTTGGCTGCGCGTAAGCCAGCCACTAGAAAGACTTACACAGCCAAATGGCAGGGTTTTTCTCTCTGGTGTGCAAGATCCTCTTTGAATCATTTTTCCTGCCCACCAAATAAAGTTCTAGAGTACCTTTTAGACCTCTTAAATTCAGGTCTACAGTCAAGGTTCACCTTTGTGCCATTTCAGCTTATCATGAGCCAGTACTTTCCTTGTCACTGGCTCAGTTACCCGTGGTTAAGAGGTTTCTTAAGGAAATTCTGCATACCAGACCTCCTATCAGACATCTAGTCGCAGCCTGGGACATTAATCTTGTGCTAGACATGCTCACTCAAAAGCCTTTCGAGCCTCTAGCTACCTGTGAGTTGAAATTTCTCACTTGGAAAACGGCCTTCCTAGTGGCCATTACCTCGTCCCACAGGGTCTCTGAGATACATGCCTTGGTCACAGACCCTCCGTATACTGTGTTTCATAAAGACAAAGTAGTTCTTAGGACCCATCCTTAGTTTCTCCCTTAGGTTGTTTCAGAATTCCTACTAAACCAATCCAAGCTAAAATATTTTATATAGTAAGATAAAGTGGTAGACTCTGCCCAGGCCGCCAGGCAACTAGCGGTCCTGCATCCCCATCTATCCTTCATTTAATCTAATAATAATAATCTTTATTTATAAAGTGCAATTCCAAAACCAGTGCACTGTACAGGATTATCAATAGAGACACATTAAAACAAATAAGATGATAAAAAATCCAATTTCAGATTGCATAAAAATACAGATACAAACACAAGAACAGGATTATTATATAAAATCCCCAAAGGCCAAGCAGAGCAGATGGGTCTTTAAGGCTGTCTTAAAGCTCTCCACGGTCTGGCACTCTCAAATCTGACGAGGTAGAGAATTGCACAGGGTAGGGGCTGCATACATAAAAGCTCGGAACCCAGAGGTTCTCAGTCATACCTTGGGAATCTCTAACAACCCCTCGTCAGCTGAGCGGAGCTCTCTCCCTGTCACCCCTATTTAGCGGGGCCGTGTTCGGGGGGAGCAGACAGGAGCGTTCCCTGACACTGCCCCATATATCTCTCTGCCACTCTAGTATGTGTACCTTCCATTCCTCTGCTTAGGGACAACCGTCAACCCCAGGAGAGCAGAGCAGAGCCCTCATTGATTATTTTCTTGCCCTGTTGTTCAGCCTCATATTGGAGCCACTCTGCTGCATGGCCCCCCCCCCTCCTCTGGCGGCGCCAAGCGTGGTACCCAAGCACCCCCCCTCCGGAAAAGAACAAGCCTTTACTCAGCCTTAGGGCACCAACCTTAACTGTAAGTTTGAGGAATGACTGTTCGGGTTAAGAGTCTTGTCTGGCAAACTGAGCCAGGAGCTGTTTAATGCCCACAAGTGTGGGCTGCTGATTCTGATGACCTTGTGCTGCTGCTTCTGATAAGGTCAGGGTTTGTCGTGCACTCTGAGAGCTGATCATATTTGGGGGTAAAGACAGTCCTCTTGATTTCAGGTCCTGGATAGCGTCCACTGCAGTCTTGTACGTTTTCTGTCCTGAGGGAAATTGTATTACCAACTTGCTGGGATAAGGAGTGCGGCATTTCAATTACTGTTGCCTTAGAACTGGAAATAATGGGATGTAGGCTCACCTTCTCTGCATGGTTATGGATGCATAATCATTATCTATTAAAATTCTCGTCTGGCCAAAGAACACCTTCCCTTGGGCCCAAGCTTGTTTAAGTATTGCTACTTTTGTTTTTGTATCTTAGAAAGTGAATGATCATCGAACGAGGGCTAGCATTTGGCTGGGTAGGCTTGGGGCCCAGTGCTCGATGCACCCTCTCTATTTCGAAGGGGAGTTACAGATCCAGCCAGAGGGCCATGCGCAGTACTGTTTCCATGAACTCCTCGATGTTAGGCCTTCGCTGTTTTTGGGAATCTGCAAATGTGTAGGTTTTTTCAACGGTGTCCATTCTCAGCATCTTCCTGCTGTTCTTTAGGTAAGTGGCAGAGTTGGGTTATTTCGGTCATAGTTGTTTGGATTTGATGTGAAATGTCCATATATTCCTGCATGGCTTGTTCTAAGGTGGATACCCCGGACCACGTGTCTTCTAGATCTCTCAGCATCATCTCCTGGGTTTGTTTAAATGAGACAAATTCTGATGTAAAGTCTTAGTTCAAGTAAGATTCGGTCTAATTTCTGATCCATAGATATGTCTTTTCCCACTTTGCCTTTGGTTTTCTTGGCCAATGTGGTGCGAGTTGTCTACTCGGATTTCATCAAGGTCTCTGAATCGGAAAAGTCAGATTTAGAGTTTTCAGTTTCTTGCACTGGCGGCTGGAAACGACTACCTCCTCCCTTACTTTTTTTTTTTTGTAGCCATTTATTTATAATTTATGTTTTTAAAGAAGATCTTGCCTATAGGTGGGCTTTTTTTTTTTATCAATTTGTGGATGGAGTGGAGCGGAGCTCAGCGTCTATGCTGCCATCTGTGGAGGAAGCTCCACTGGAAGTCTCGGAAAGCATTACTTTTAGTTGCTATTTCTTCTGCTTGATGAATTTCAGAGTTGCAGGCTCTCGTATGAGCCTCTTATTTGATTTTGCACAAAGACAGGGTGTCTGTGCCCACTAATTCTAAGTTTGTTCCCAAGGCGGTGTCTGCGTTTACTTTAAATCAAACCATCCAGTTTATTACCCAGAGCATGCCAATCCAGGGGAAGCATTGTTCCATACTTAAGATGTACATAGAATCCTGAGATACTATCTCAACCGCACCAAGGCCTCCAGAATGTCTTCAGCTTTTTGTTTCATTCCCTCAAGAAAAACGCGCACCCTGTTTCTAAACAATGCTTATCCAAGTGGCTAGCAAATTGTATAATTTTTTGTTGCCGGACCACTCCACTAGGGTGATGGCCACTTCTATTACTGTTTCAGAAATGTGTCTGCTGCTGAGATTTCCGCAGCTGCCACCTGGAATACTGTCCACACCTTCACTAAACATTACAGTCTAGACATCCATTCTAGCAAACGCGCTGGCTTTGGCCTTGCCTTGGTCAATCGGTACCAGTATTAGAAACGTGAACATGTGCTTCACATCTCTTACTATTTTGGGGCAACTATACTGGCAGATAAGTCTCCTGTGTCTTAGCCCATCAGTTGTCATCAGAGGGCAGGCTATGGGGGACTCTGGAACAGTAATGGGGAGGTGGGGTCGCAGGACCAACCAGATAAACTTGGAGATTTCAACAGTATAAGGTATTTAAAAAGTGTACAGCTCATGCTTTTTAGCTAATTAGGACCTATAGATCTTGTGTTTTTACTTCAAGAATTCTGACAGTTCCCCTTCAAATAAAATACCTGCAGGGGGAAAAAAAAAGATATTGTGCTATATCAGAAACTGAGTTAGACCAAAGGTCCATGTAATCTGTCTCCTTTGGTATCAGTCATCATAAGGCGCTTTTACACACACAGTCTTACAACGGAATAAGCGTTACGGAGGGACCGTAGCGGTCCATCCCATGCTGTGTAAACGCATTTTGTTCTATTGTAAAACGAACGTTCGCCTGAACCGCATTCCCTGGCGTGGGTGGTTTTTTCCCCCAGTGTGCCGTTGCAGCCTGCAGTGTAAAGCGCCCATTCCGGCTCAAGAACTTCGGCTCAGTTATCATCGCGTCACGGCCACTGTTGTACCCGGCATGCATACTGGTAAGGAGTACTGCACCGATATAGAAGGTGGGGCGATGTTGTGACGAAACAGGAGCTCGTCTAATCAGGTCGTGAAGCGAAACAGGCTGTACCGGCGCCGGACAGGTAATGCTGGTTTCGGTACAGTACTGTGTGTGTAAAAGCGCCTATTGCCACTGGTATTAATTATCAAGAAGTGGTCTAGTCTAGCTTTGAAACTTCCGATAACTACATTTTACAGCCACTTCTGACAAACAGGTCTGCATCTTAATCTCTCAGTGTGAGGTGAGTACAGTATTTTCCTGGTGCTACTTCTTCCTGTATCTGCCTGGAAATATTAAGTTTTGTTTTTTTAAAACTATTATGGTTGTTTACCTGCTGACAATGTCTGAGTGCCCTGCACTGTACATACTTGTGTGCCAGTCTGAGATTCTGGGCATGCTGTGCTGTGAATGTCCATTTACTGTATCTTATAAAGGTCTTTTCAGATGATTAGTTGGGGCTGGATGGTGATAAAATGCTTAAATTAGCAGCAGCCATGGCAGTCATTAGCCATGTTTACACTACAGCTGCATTGTTGTGTTTCAACTTCCATATCATGTCCACACACACAGGAGTTCTCCACTGCCACAGCGAATCAGCAGAATTGAATCAGATTGGCTCCCAGTGAGTCTACACTTGACTCTTTGCAGTGGTGCAGCCTTGTGCACCAGTCACAGTGGTGCTGAGTGGTAAATGTAAACCCACCTATTTTCAAACTGACGAGTGTGTCATGGGGGGGCACTATGACCATAGCCCTGCCACTTTCATAAGTGATAGGACCTGGCCCTATCTATATTTGCAGTCATGTTAATTTATTACTGCGGAGGACTGTGCCTTTAAAATGCAGCATGGCAGCAAACAGTGATTCTTTTTGGGGCTATCTCTTTCATCAGGTCACACCTGTGGAGCTATGTCTGGCAGTCTCTAGGACCAATGGGAAACTTTTGCCAAACAGAACTACCAGGGGCCTCCCATGCTGACGTCTGACATCATTCACCCTATATAAGCATAGGCGGCCGCCTTCCTCCTCTGTTCTTTTCCTGCCATCAACCCGTGCTTGTCAGACTTACGTAGAAACTATCAGCCATCGTTACCTTTTTTTTCATTTCTTTTGTACTAGTAAAATGTTTCTCCTCCTGTTCCTCCCATTTTCAGTTGTTGTGCGAGCATCAGTGAAAACTCCTGGAGCCCTGGCCCAGCCTCCGCTGAGTAAGTGGGCGCTTTTATCCTGGGGGGAGCATTCCCTGGCAGTTCTTTTCGATTTCCCACTCCACGAATATTGACTCCCTCCTGTTTGGGCTATGGCCAGGAGCCTCCTCATCAGGAAAGTCCCTGCGTTTTTCGGGACTGAGAGCACCTCTCCTCTTGGGAGCACCACCTAGCTGGTGTGCTTGGGGTGATGTGGGATCTTGCTCTTGGCTCCTTTGCTTTTGGCGGGCCTGGTTCAGTTTTCCATGGTCCTGTTCTTCCATGGATATGCCACTGTGGAATGTCCTAATCTTCCAAAGATCAATCTCCATTCATCACAGGTGGGTATAAGCCAGAGGCATGGACCCATGGGAGCGTATAGCTTTAAGAATTTTGAGGAGGGGAAGCTGACGTCAAAGATTGTGTTTTTGACAGAGGAGAACTTTGCTTTTAGAGCAAGAAACAGAAGTCTAGAACTACAGCTTTTTTTTACTGATAAATCACTTCTACCTCAGCAGGAGTCAGTGCCTGTTTGGATTAAGCAAACCGATACTTTATTGGAAGAAGGGGGTCTCATTTAAGTAAAAAAAAAAAAAAAAGTCACTGTGTGTTTCTCTGAGGAAGGGGGCTGTATTAGCTTAATTTACTGAGTCAGGAGCAGAGGGTGAATCTAATTGGGGGAGTGGCTTAGCAGAACAAAAGCAAGCATCTCCAATTATAGCTTCCTACTGTTTTTGACAGAGGAGAACTTTGCTTTCAGAGCAAGAAACAGCAGTCTAGAACTACAGCTTTTTTACTAATTGCCCTCCTTCCAACCCCTCCACCCTCCCACGCTAAGCCAGTTCTATTTTTATAGCCACTGGATTTGACTGACAACAGGAACTTCCTGTTTGGCAGTAGGAAGGGAAGGATCACTGAGACACATTAGTTTCATCAACCTTGGAGGAACCTAAAAAATAATTCTTTCTCCCCCCTTGGCTGCTGGAGGTCTGAATCTAGGCACGGAAGAAGGAGACTACTGAACACTACAGGAAGTTCCTGTCCCAGAACAGGAAGAGCGAGAGTTGTAAGGGCACATAGGCAGTAGGAAAGTAAGTGTAAAAATACATAGAGGGAGGCGACAGTAAGTATACAAAGCAACAGGAGACGGGACACAAAATAAGTCAAGATAGGAGTGGTGCAGTGCAATGGCTGTGGGGCAGCAGTGTTCCGGAAGTCATTCATAGAAACATACATAGAATTTGACGGCAGATAAGGACCGTAAGGCCCATCCAGTCTGCCCATTTCTTTTTCTACCTTATAAATGTGCCATCGGCCTTTGCTCTGTCAGTGGCCTATCTATTCATAGTCATTTGTATTGCTCCCTATGCCTATCCATGCCTGTTTGAAGCCCTGCACTGTATTCATAGCCACCATTTCTTGTGCAAGCCATTCCATGCATCCACCACCCTTTCTGTGAAAAGAATTTCCTCACATTCCCCTTAATCGGCCTCCCTCTAATCTCATGCTGTGTCCTCTTGTCCTGCTATTTTTCTTATATTTAAACGTGTTAGACTCTTTCACCTTGTTAATGCCCTTAAGGTGTTTGAATGCCTCGATCATATCACCTCTCTCCCTCCTTTGCTCTAGGGTATACATATTGAGCTCTGTTAATCTGTCCTCATATGTCTTCTGATGCAGACCCTGCACCATTTTGGTTGCCCTTCTCTGGACTGCCTCAATTTGGTTAATGTCCTTGTGAAGCTGTGGCCTCCAGTACTGCACGCAGTACTCCAGATGGGGCCTAACCAGTGTCTTGTAAAGAGGGATTATTACCTCCCTCTTACGACTTGTGATACCCCTACTAATACACCCTAACACCCCCGTAGCCTTACCTACTGCTTTAGAGGTCTGCTTGGATGATTTCAGGTCATCAGTGATGATGATGATGCCCAAGTCTCTTTCTTCCTTTGTGACTGCTAGCAACTCCCCTCCCAGCCTATAGGTGGCTTCAGGGTTTCTCTTCCCTGTGTGCATGATTTTGCACTTCTTTGCATTAAATCCCAGTTGCCACTCTTCTGACCATTTTGCTAGTTTATCCAGATCTCTTATTCTGCCCACCCCATCTGGATCATCTACTCTGTTGCAGATCTTGGTGTCATCTGCAAACAGACAAACCTTACCCTCTAGTCCATCTGCAAGGTCACTAATGAAGATGCTGAGAGGACTGGCCCCAGGACTGATCCTGAGGTACCCACTTGTGACTTGCATCTCTTCTGACTGTATACCATTTACCACCACTCTCTGTTTTCTGCCCGTCAACCAGTTTGCCACCCAGTTGACCAACTTCTGACCCACCGAGCCTACCAGCTTATTTATCAATCTTCTTTGTGGAACAGTGTCAAAAGCTTTGCTGAAGTCAAGGTGGCGACATCAACTGCTCCCCTTTGGTCCACCACTCTGGTTACCCAGTCAAAGAAATCTAGGAGATTAGTTTGACAGGACCTTCCTTTGTAAACCCATGCTGTCTTGGATCCTGTGCCCCTATGGATTCCAGGTGTTGCACTATCCTTTCCTTAAGAAGTGCCTCCATAATCTTGCCACTACTGAGGTAAGACTGACTGGTCTGTAGTTCCCGCCTCCTCCTGACCACTCTTGTGGGCGGGATCACATGTGCCCTTCTCCAGTCTTCTGGGACCTCTCCTGTGCTCAGAGACTCACTAAACAGTTCTGCTAATGGCTCTGCTAGTTCCACCTTTAGCTCCTTAAGTACCCTGGGATGTATGCCATCAGGTCCCATTGCCTTATCCACCCTGAGCTTAGCAAGTTCTTGTAGGACCCTTTCTTTTGTGAAGGGAGTAGTGCTCATCTCCCTCCCCTGTGTCCATGATGCTGAGCTGTGGGCCCTGCCCTACCTTCTCTTCAGTAAATACTGAGCAAAAGTATCTATTTAGGATAGATGCCTTTACAGGGTCCTCCTCCTCACATGCTCCCTTTTCTCCATTAAGCTTAGCAATACCCCTCTGGAATTTCTCCTTTCACTAATGTATCTATAGAAAGTCTTGTCACCTTCTTTCACTGTTCATGCTAGTGTTTCCTCAGTTTGGGACTTTGCCTGCCTTACTGCCTTCCCTGCTTCCCTTAGGGCAGTTTGGTATGCCTCCCTATCTTCATCCCGCTGTGTTCCCTTATATTTCCTGAAGGCCAGCCTTTTGGCTCTGACCTTTCCTGCTACTGTGTTTGAGAACCAAAGTGGTTTCCTTCTTCTTTTGCACTTCCTTTTCTGTCTAACACAATGGGATGTTGCTTCAAGTATTGCATCCTTAATGCTTGCCCACTTTGCCTGTACCCCCTCACCTGTGTTTCTTTTTGCCAGGGCTAGCTTAACTCTGTTGGCCATCTTATCAAAGTCCGCTCCTCTGAAGTCCCATATTTTTGCCTTGGAATGGGATGATTTAGATGTAGTAGCCAAATCGAACCATACCATGTGATTGTCACTGGCCCTCAGGTGACCTTCTACCTGGATATCTGTGATCCCTTCCCTGTTAGTCAGTACTAGATCTAGGATAGCCCTGTGTCTTGTGGGTTGCTGTACCAGTTGTTTGAGCCCTCCCACTGCAGGGAATCCACTATGTGCCTAGTTCTGGCAGATGTTCCTGCTGGTATTGACCAATCTGTATCTGGCATGTTGAAGTCTCCCATTATCAGAACCTCCCTTTAGCTGTCATGTTTTGTATATCTTCTAACAGTAATGTGTCTGTGTCCTCCCCTGGTCTGGGGGCCTGTAGACAACCCCAGTTCTTATAGCTGTCCCTTTCCTGTTTCCAGGGTGACCCACAGTTCTTCTGGCTCCTTATGTGTATTCTGAATTTCTGTAGCTTTGATATTTTCATTGACATACAGGCCCTCCCCCCCTTTTGCACCTCGGTCTCTTGTGAACAATACATAGCCAGGTACTGAAGTCTCCCAAGTGTGGTTACTGGTAAACCACGTCTCACTAATTGCTACTATGTCCAGTTTAGCCTCTGACATTATTGCCTGTAGGTCTGGGATCTTATTTCCCAGGCTGTGAGCATTGTGTACATGATTTTCCATTGGCCAGATTTTGGTGTGTTAGTTGTTGGGTGAGGTTTGGCATTACCCCTGTGCATCGTATGGGGAGACCAACCTTTTTTCTTACGTGGTGATGCAAATGAACTGCAAACATGCTGAATCCCTGTTTGACCACTAGCTGAGGGGGGGTGTTCTTCGCATTCGACGTATGGGGTGCTGCACCCCTCTCCCCATTTGCTAGTTTAAATATTCTGCAAAGACGTCAAACTTCTGCCCCAATGCACTGACTCCCTCCTTAATCAGATGCAGTCCATCAAATTTAAAGAACTTTCGCTCCCAGAACTGTTGCCAGTTCCCTACAAATCTGTGTCCTTCTTCCTGGCACCAGCCCTTGAGCCACGTGTTTAGCTCCCCTATCTCCCCTTCTCTGACCTTCCGTCCATCTGCTTCCCTCTCCCAGACTGGCAGGATCTCAGAGAAGGAGATGCCGGACGAAATGGATGATAGTTTGTCACCCAGCCTGGTCAGGTGTTCCTTGGTCTCCACAATGGACCGGCTGGCGAGATCATTAGTCCCTGTGTGTACTAGGACATCAATGTTTTCTCCTCCTTTGTGAACAATTTTAGCAATGCAGTCAGTGTCTCTCCATGCTGATGTACCTGGGAGACATCTGACCATTACCCCTGGTTTTAGATGGGTATCAAGTCCCCGAATCATGGAGTCTCCTATGATCAGAAGTTTTTTGGATTTCCTTTTTGCTTTGGTTCCTGATTTGGGTGAGTTTTTGTGCTAGCTCCTGTGCTACAGTGTCCTGCTCTGCAGTGTCTTCTGCCTCTTTGTTTGATTTAGAGATAGAGGCAGATACCTGTTGTAGTGTTTATACAGTTTTGGGGTAATGTGTTGGAGAGCAGAGTGATGGGGCACCTGATTGCCCCTCTAACCACCTGCCAACCTCCTGGACCAACTACCCTCTGCGGTCGAGGTTTTTCTGTTGGATGCTGGGGAAATGGTGGGTGGTTCTTATAATGTATTTCCTCTTGAATATGAAATTTGAGGGTGCAATCTCTGCCCATGCTGCCGGAGCTGAGCCCTAAGATCTCAAAGGCCCAGCATGTAGGACAGTGTCCTAAATCCTGTAAGACTGTCCTTCTGAAAATTGTTCCACAGTACCTGCAGTTAATGATATTCATTCCAGATAAGTTGCTGGGTTTATAACCTAGTCAGAGTAATTAGAAGGAAACAAAAGGGAAAAAAATGCAAGTAATGGTTTGATTGTGTTTTGTTTTTGGGTAACTTGTTATAACAAGTTAAATTACTAGTGCCCCTGTAAATGAGTTCACCTTGTGGAGGCCCCACTGATCCACCCCTTCCTGCTCTGCCACAGGAAATGTCACAACTGTGGTACCCTATAAAAGGAGTGTATTGTTGGGGATGGGGGTGGGTGGCTGGGCCCTTCCCCTGCCAAAAAAGAAGAACCACGGATGAAAGAACAAGGAGGTAAGAGCAGAAACAATCAGTCAACAACAAATGCAGTACCCCTGAAAGCTTATCCTAATGTTAGATAAAACTGTAAAACCTGTAAAGCACCACCTGTAATAATTTCAGAGAAGATATTCTGGAGGCTGCGATGCTGCCCTGTTTGCAGGCACCTCTCTAGTCTGAGGGAGGAGGTTGCCCGTCTCCAGGCTGACCTGGCTAGGATTCGTGAAACCTCTTCCACCACCCAGGGACCACCAGGGCCACCACCACTACCTCAGAGGTTGCCAAGAAAGAGAAGCGGTTGGACCAGGGTGGGCGCAGGGAGGGAGAGGGTGGTGGAACAGTGGTGCATACCTCCAGTTGTACCTCTCCACAATTCATATGCTGTTCTGGCAAAGAGTGGTTCCTCTATGGAGGCACCTGCAGTGGAGACCAAGGAGGATGCTGGGTACCTCCACAAAGGAGACCCACAGGAGAGTAGCACAAGACCCCACAGGGGAAGGAAACAACTCCTGTAGGGGGACTCGATCATTGGGGGTAGAAGTGGGGGAGGAAGGAGATAGGGAGGTAAGGTGCCTGCCTGGCGCCATGGCTTGGAGGGACAGGAAGCGAATCCTCAGGAGCAGCTGCACGAGGGAAGGAGCTGGATGTCATTGTCCACCTAGGGATAGTAGACCTGACTGTGAATGGGATCTGCGGTGCAAGAGGAGTTTGTAGAGTTGGGGAGGGGCCTTAGACAAGTAGCATGTACGGTAAACTTCTCGGAGGTGCTGCCTGTCTATGGCAAGGATGATGCTGGGGTATTCCGCACCATGGGATTCAATAAATGGTTGAAAAACTGGTGTGGAACTCAGGGTTTGGGCTTCATTGGGCACTGGGGAGCCACCTGGAGGGATGCAGGCCTAAACTGGCGTGATGGTCTGCATCTGTCCAGGGGGAAAACCAGGATTCTAGGTGATAGGTTTAAATGCTTCATTGGCAAGCATTTAAACTAGCCAAGGTGGGAGGCACTGAAAAGGAGCAGGGAAATCCCAGGCTCTCCCCACAAAACACAGTAGTTAGAGAGGTAAACACCAAGGTAAGTAAGTGAGTTGGGAGCAGGACAGGGGTAAATGCAGAAAAAGGCAGTAAGGACAGGGATGGGGCTAAAAGGGGTAAGGCCGTAAAGGAAAAATGGAAGATGATGAGTACCAATGCCCGCAGTCTGTGTAACAAGCTCCCTGAACTAGTGGCATTGATGGAAGAGGGATTTCTGGATATTGTGGCAGTCACTGAAACATGATACACAGAGAACCATGACTGGGATGTCAACATACCTGGATACATAGTCTACAGGAGGGACAGGGTGGGTAAAAGAGGAGGAGGAGGAGAACTCTACATAAGGGAAGGGATTAAAGCAACAGAACTAAAGAGTAAACAGGAAGTTAATGAGTCACTATGGGTCACCCTGGAGACAGGAAATGGCACCACAATCCGCATGGGGGAGGAAATGGACAAGGAAATGATAGAAGGCATCCTTAGAATGGCAGAAAAAGGGGAGATATTGTTGATGGGGGACCTGAATATTTCAGATGTTAACTGGAGTACCTTTGCTGCCGGCACATCCAAAAGCAGGGTCATTCTTGATGCCCTATAGGGGGCATGCCTCAGACAGCTAGTGTTGCAACCAACTCGGGAGCGAGCGGTCTTAGACCTGGTACTCTCAAATGGGGAAGGAGAAAGGATCTCAGATTTAGAAGTGGGTAGCCATCTGGGAACAAGTGACCACCAAACAGTGTGGTTCACAATAAACACAGCCATAGAGTCAAGCCACACAAAAACGAGAGTACTGGACTTTAGGAAGGCTGACTTTGGGAAAATGAGAGAGTGCCTCAGAAAAGCACTAGCAAACGGGCAAGAAGAAGGGGTGGAGTGGAGGAACAGTGGGGAATAATCAAAACAGCCATCGAAGAGGCAACAAGCCTTTGTGTGAAGCAAATCAACAAAACAAAACAAAGGAAAAAAACACTATGATTCTCAAAAGAGGTGGCAGGGACAGTTAAGGAGAAAAGGAAAGCATTCAGGAAATATAAGTAAACACAGAAGAAGCAGGACAGAGAACTTTACCAGTTAAAGCAGAAGGAGGCAGGGAAAGCAGTCAGAATAGCAAAGGCACAAACTGAGGAAAAGATAGCCAACTCTGTTAAGAAGGGGGATAAAACCTTTTATAGGTACATTAGGGAGCAAAGAAAGACCAAGGGAGGGATACAGAGACTTAATAAAGGGGAGGGAATGTGGGCAGAGGATGACAGTGAAAAAGCAGGCATACTGAAGGAATATTTCTGCTCAGTATTCATAACGGAAGAGGAGGGGGAGGTACTTAAACCAAACAAGAGAGAAACTCTGAATAGGGGGGTCAATACCAGTCCATTCACAGAAGAAAAGGCTTTGAAAGAACTCTTAAAACTGAGGGTGGACAAAGCAATGGGGCCTGATGGGATTCACCCAAGAATTCTAAAAGAATTAAGGGTAGAACTAGTAACACCACTGACTACTCTCTTTAACAAATCATGGGAGGATGGGGTGGTACCTGAGGACTGGAGGAGGGCAAATGTGATTCCGCTTCACAAAAGTGGGAGCAGGGGAGAGGCAAGAAACTACAGACCAGTTAGTTTGACCTCAGTGGTAGTAAAATGATGGAATCACTTCTGAAGGAATTAATTGTTGAGTACCTAGAGGCCAGTGGGACACAGGGCCCAAGGCAGCATGGTTTCACAGCAGGAAGGTCATGTCAGACAAACCTAATAGATTTCTTTGACTGGGTGACCAAAGTAGTAGACCAGGAGGGTCTGTGGATATGGCCTACCTAGATTTTAGCAAGGCATTTGACACAGTCTCACAAAAGATTAATATACAAGTTAGCCAGCCTTGGAGTGGGTCCCAGGGTGGTAGCCTGGATAAAAAACTGGCTGGACAACAGGACGAAAAGGGTAATAGTAAACGGAGTCCACAGTGAAGAAAGGAGTGTAACTAGCGGGGTACCGTAGGGTTCGGTACTGGGACCAGTCCTCTTTAATGTCTTTATAAGTGATATTGGAGAGCAGATGACACAAAGATATGCAACAGGGTTGCTGCACAAGGTGGGGTGGAAAGGATGAAAAGGGACTTGGCAAGGTTGGAGGATATGTGGTAGCTCAGATCCATTGCAAAGAAGTGCAAGGTAATGCATCTGGGAAGCAAAAGCCCTGGCGAAGAGTACACAATGGGGGGGTGAGTTAATAACAACAACAAAAATCGAAAGAGACCTAGGAGTAATTATATCAGATGACCTAAAGGTAGGCAAGCAATGTGAGAAGGCAGTAAGGGGATGGGGGATACTGGGATGCATAGGGAGGCATCAACAGTAGAAAACAGATTGTTATCCCTCTGTACAGACAGTTGGTGAGACCCCATCTAGAGTACTGCATGCAATTCTGAAGCCCCATCTCCATAAAGACATATACGAGTGGAGGCTGTTCAGAGGAGGGCAACCAAAATGGTGCAGGGTCTGCACCAGAAGACATATGAGGAGAGACTAAAGCAGCTTAATATGTATACCCTTGAGGGGGGACATGATAGAAACTTTGAAGTATCTCAAGGAATTAAAGTACAAGAGGGTAGCATCTTTCAGAAGAAGAGAGTGCAAGAACAAGGGCACACTTTGAAGATAGAGGGGGTTGGCTCAGGGTAATGTTAGAAAGTATGTTTTCACAGAGAGGGTTGTAGATGCATGGAACAGCCTTTCTGAGGAGGTTGTGGAGTCAGGAACAGTGGGAGAATTCAAGAATTCATGGGACAGGCATAAGGCAGTTCTAGTGGGTGGTAGGAGGAAGTAAGCTGTTGATTAACTAGAATCTGCAGCTTATCCATCAGGTAGGGAAATGGGCAGATTTATCTGCCGTCAAATTCTATGTTTCTATGAGGTGGGGAAGCTGGCATCAGAGATGGCACCAGCCACGAGGCCGACGCATAACGTGGCACTCATGGAGTGGCCAGTAACTGACACCAACTCCCCCTCTTCCACAGTTCTGTTTTTCCCACCATCAAGGCTGCATCCTGCTGCTCCGTGGGAGTCTTCAAAGCTATGCCACAGAAGTCTGCTTGGTTCTGCACCGCTCACTTGACGCCACTCGGTGTCTGTTCGTGTTTTCTCGCTTCATTTTAAATTTTTCTTTTTTAGTGCGGTGCCGAGTCTTTTCTTTTGTTCTCATTTTTTGTTTTCCGTCATTGATGATGTTCAGTCAGGGGCCTAAAAAATCATCACACAAGGCAGGCTTTCTCCCCATGTTTTGGTGTTCCTGCGGGAAGAGTATTGTGACTGCCGACTGCCAGGACTGATGTTTTACCTGGCTGGGTCTGCACCATAATATGGATACATGCGACACATGTTTGTCGATGGACTACTGCACCCACCCACCCTCCAACTTTCAGAGGACGCCATCGCACACAGGAGTCCAGGTACTTGGGGGCCCCCCCCCCCAGTACTATACATACCGAGGGAGAGCAAGTCTCAGCTGGCCTTGATCTCGCTGAGGCAGGAGGTCTGTGCAAGGGTCTGGTGGACAATTGAGTTCCTCGGGGGGGAATTGAGGACTCTCGCAGTCAAGTCTTTCCTTGGAGGTCCAGATGCCCCTGGTGGTGGCGACACAGCTACAAGCTTGCCCTGTGCCAGTGGGCCCCTCGATGCCATAGTCACACGCTGCCTTTACTCCCAGCCTGTTAGTTTTGGTGGGTGAACGAGATGGCCCCGTCCTACTACCACTCATGGCACTGAGAGAGGGAGAGTCTCAGGGGTTGCTTCCTTGGCAATCTCCCTGATCATCTCTTCCCCCCTTCAGAAGTGGAGGATCGGGATGATCCTGAGTGGCACCGCAGAGTCGCGAGGCCCTTCTAGGCCTAATTTGAGGCCTTCAGAGTTGGAAGAACTGGAGAGCTTTCCAGCGGGTGCCGGTCATGGGGCCGCCTCTCCTGTGTCTCTTAGTGCCATGGGCAGCACTGATGGCACCTCTGGAGCTTCCCACCCACCTTCCCCTCATGACGAGGTTTTTGGACAGTGCCTTCTCCCTGTTTGCCTTCCCTCCTTTCTGGGGACATTGGATGGTGGTTGGCATCCCCATCCCCTGTGGGAAATTCTGTTCTTGACAGGCAAGTACGTTCCTACCTTCTTCAGGTCTCCTAGTCTCTGGGGGTTGGGAGGTAAACTGCTCTGCCTCTTGCCTTCCATCTTTTTAGCCTCTTTAGTAAGTGATCCTTCTCATATGCTAAGTGGTTCGGAGTTGCATTGTCCTCTTCTATCAGTAGGTTAGGAAACCCTCTTGCTGGGGAGACCCAGGCAGAAGGAGACTTCTTTTGGTGGGCATCTTCTCGAGGAGAGGCTTCTCTTCCGATGAGTTGTATGCTGTGGGAGGAAAATTATCTGGGCTTACTTAGCCCCCTGCTCCTTCTAGGGGCAAGGCGATAGCCCTGTCCATGGGCCTTTGTTGTCCTTTCACCAGCTTGGTGAAGCTCACCTAACCCTCCATGCCCTTCTTTCTTCTGTTTCCTCACACAGCTCCTTCTAGGAACCAGCACCCCTCATCTTTCTGCTAAAGGTTCCTTTCTTGTTCTGGACAAAGTACTCCTCTCCTCTACCCTAGAAGCAGGTTATATCCTGCAGCCAGAACTGAGCTGCTCTCTGACCTTCTGTCCAGCTCTACCTTTACTTGCTACTATCTTCCCTACACTCCTCTTCTGATGTCTTCCACCCAACCTTACCTTTATCTGCCCACTGAATCAATCTTCATGTAACTACTGTATATTGTCTACTCTGTAAAGCGCATATGTAAGCCTGTTGTATACTGTGTTTGACAAATGCCTGTGTTTTTTGGCTGATTCCTAAATGTACTCTGATTTTTTTGTCTGCCTTGATGTTTGTTTCTTGCACTGTTTTGTCCTCACTGTGACAAGCTACCTTTGTCAATAAGCCTCTGGCTCAAAGGTTGTTAAACTGATGTTCTAATAAATTGCCATTGCCCCAAGTGCAAACAACATGTCTTCCCCCTTTTGTCCCCCTTCTCAATAAAAGTGTCTGGGCCCTTTCCTCGAGGTACTCCTTTAGACATGGGTGATTTCCTGTTTCTTCTGCCTTGTTCCAACAGAGGAGTGCTTCTTCTTCAACCTCCTGACAGTCTGCTGTCTGGCTGAGCCTCTGGTTTTGGGTTGCTGTCTGTGGTCCCTCCTTCTGGACAAGAATGGACACAACCCACACCTCTCCTCTGGACCAGGAAGGGATCCTACTCTAGTCTCTCTCTCTTTCTGTCTCTTCTCCTGCTTCACTTTCCTTAACCATAGTCCTGCCCAGATACTGTGGTCATTGTTTACCCTTAAAGTCTCACTCTTGAGTCCTCTTCTCTTTCTCTCTCTCTCTGACCAGCTTATGGTTTAATTTTTTGCTTCCTTTCCCTGTCCCTTGGGCTACCCTGCCCCTTCTCTTCCTTTCTTCTCTGTACTTATTTTCCTCTCCTGAAGCCAGAACTGAGTAGGAGGGGGAGTCGGCGTTGCTTACTAGCCACTCCATGAGCGACATGTTATGCATCGGCCTCGTTGGCGCCATCTCCAACATCGGCTTCCCCTCCTCAGAATTCTTTAAACTATATTCTCCCACTGGGTCCAGTGCCTCTGGCTCATACCCACCTGTGATGAATGGTGAAGATGATATAGAAGATTAAGAATACTGTTGAGTATGTAGTTTTCATTTCCTGCTCGGCCATCCCTACTTCCAGGCTCAAGGACAAGCAACATTCTCCTCTCTGGACTCAGCCTTTTCGGCTGGCTGTGGAAAGACTTTCTTCTTATGGGCTTTCCTTTTAGTGGCTCTGACCCCCACCACTCGTTTCCTGAGTAGGGGTCAGGGCTGGTATCCAAGCTCTTCAGACAGTGATGCCTGTGCTCTCCCCGTCATCTCTACAGGTGGATTTGGCCTGTGGGGCTTCTTCCTCTGGTCTCTGCCCCTGGCCCGGCAGCAGCGCCCTTGCCCCCGCAGCCCCCTCTGTCGTATCCCTCGTTGATGGCCAGAGTGTTGGCCCTCATGATGGTGTCCAATGCTTCCCCTGTCAGTCGGCCTCAGTGCCCATCATTGGCACTGTCGTTGCTATCTAGCAGTGATTTCCTGTCCTGGTGTTTCCCATCTGGGCTGGGTCTTCCTTGGGCTGACCTGTTAGATGCTGCCTTAGATGCCCCTGCAGTCAACATAGCGCCCTTATCTCGTGTTGGTGCCCTAGCCTGATCTTTGTTGTGCCCAGGCCCCCTATTCTCCCTGTTGACTGTGCTTTCTCTCATTGATGGGCTGTCCCTCCGTACCCGATCATGCCATTTGAGTGCTGTGGATGGCACTAGTCTCAGACTTTCCCCTTTACCTCTTGGACGTCAGTGACCCTGTGTCTTCTGCATCAAAGACAGGGATTGGGCAGTTATGGCGACCCCACCTGTGGGCCATCCACACTCTCTTCACTCTCTCAGGACCCGGGGGGTTCTTGAACTACCTTCAGGGCTCTGCCCCTCCTCTCTCTGCTGGTGGCTGTTGTTGCTCCGTCCTGCTTGAGAGCTCCCATGCGGTGACAGGTTGCGACCCTCTTCTGCTTCAATGGCCCCTCCCCATCCTAATGGCCCTGTTTTGGGGGTTCTCGCTTCCTAGAAGGACTGTAGCACCAGGCATCTGCAACACCCTGCGGCTGTGGGGGGGGAGTTTCCAGGTGCCTGAAAGGGAGTCCGGTCCCAAGGCTGCCACAGTTCAGGGTCAGCCAGCCTGTCTCTCCCCCCCCCCACTACTGCCCACTGCAGGGACCTCAGGGAGGGGTGGTGAGGTCCCCTGCCACAGAACATGCCCCATGCACCTCTCCTTCCTCTCTCCCTTCCTAGCCTTAGTCAGGAGGCGGAGGGAGCAGGCCATTTTCCCCTCACCCATGGTGGCGGAGGGGCCTGCTACAGCCTCTTGAGCCTTTCTACTCAAATCTGCTTTCACGACCACTATTGTTTGGGGAAGTGTGGTCTCTATTGATTAGGTGGGCCTTTGGAAGTCTTGCGGCCCACCTCGAGTATGTGGCCTCAGTTTCTCTTCCTCCAGCAATTCAGACTGGTCATTCTGCCATGCCTGCTGCTCCAGCAGAAGCAAGGGCACTGGATTCCCTTCCTGGCTTTAGCAGTTGGATTACCTGCATCTCGGTTTTGGTCCCTCTCCTCCCAGAAGGCACCCTATATTTCTGCTCCCAGAGGGGCCCCTTTCTGTCCAGGATGTGGCCCCTCCAGCGGGACCACGTTGCCAAGAGTATTTTCCTAACGTAGAATAGTGGTGGCGGCAACCTGCAGGAGGATGGATCTGCTCATTTCCTCCTACTTAGCCACCTATGAGCTCAGTGCTCAGTATAGGAGTCACTGTCTCTGACCCTAGTGTGTCTCATGCTGCATTTCTTGGACCCAGGCCACTGGGTAGTCCTGGTCACTGCCCTGTCTTAGTCTTCCTGCCCAGGACAGGATGGAACACCTCCTTGTTCTGGTCAGCCTGGTATCTCATGCTAGATGTCACTACCAAGACATTCCAGAAGTCATGGCGCCTGCTGCGGCTGCCCTTAACTTCATACTTTTGGCATGGCTGCATGTGAAGGTCTTTCCATAGCCCTCAGGGTCCAAGTGGGTCCACACACACTGTTTTTCCTGATGGTTCTGGTTTCCTCCCCAGTTCACATGGTTCCTCAGGTGTGGCTGATCCCTACATTTTGGTGCAGGCACTCCTGTTATCCCCTCACTCCCTCTAGCAGATTCCCACTGGTTGCTTTGAGGCTGGGCTGAGGGGGGACACTGTACCTAGGGTCTTCATTAGACCCATGGCCCAGGGTCCTCTGTGGAGTCGTCTCACCTCCTATACATCCTTGGGATGTGGGCTGTTCTGCCTGTCCTGTCAGAATTCCAGAACTCTGTACCCCCAGAGCTGCTGCTGGTGTGGATTAGCGGCCAGTCCACATCAATGTGTTTCTCTCCATGAACGTGCAAAGGGGACACTCATTCTCTCCCCCCCTTCCCCGTGCAAGGCAGCACTGAGAGGTTTGTACCATGTTCCAGAACACGGTCTAGAGTTGTCGGGCATCCATATCCCTGGTATCTATTGTGCCCTGTCTGACTGGCTGGGCAGGTCCCAGTCCAGGCTGCAAGAATGGGTCCTGCTAACCTTCATCATAGCAGACCAGTTTGACAAGTGGGGTCGCCCAGAGTTGGACCTTTTTGTATCCCCCCCTCAAAGTGCACTTACCGCTTCTTTGCTCACTCGATCCAAGGCCTGGAGTTTTCTGGTGAGACACGTTCCTCTCTTGGAAAGGGAAGTTCCTCTGTCTTTCTTCCCTTCCTTTTCCTCTGATCCAGAGGGTTCTCATCAAGCTCCAGGTGGAGGGGGGCCACATTAATTCTGGTGGCACTATTCTGGGCTCGTCAGATCTGGTTTCCATTACTGAACCACTTGGCTATGGCACCTCCTGTTCACCTTCCCCTTTGCCGGGCCCTGTTGACACAGGCACAGAAGACCTTGGTCCATCTGGACCTCAGGTCCTTCCATCTACATGCTTGGCTCCTGAGCACGTAACCATTGCCCAGCTCGGGGTGTCTCAGCATGTGGCTGATGTCCTGGTGGCTACTAGAAAACCTCCCACCAGGGCCACTTAATCGATGAAGTGGGAGTGCTTTGCTATTTGGGCCGCTTCCCATCACCTGGACCTTTTCACTTGTCCGGTGAACCAGATTCTGTCATTTCTCCTGTCTTTGTCTGCTGCAGGTCTCCAATGCTCCTCTATTAGCATGCACCTGTCTGATATATCAGCCTTTCATGTGCCCATTGTTGTCATACTGTGGCCTAGTTGGATGTGGCCTGTACTTTTCTGCAAGGCATTCCCTTGAAGCCTCCTTTCAGTAATCCGGTCCTGGCTTGGGACCTGAATTTCGGTCTAGCAAAGTGACCCTGCCTCCTTTTGAGCCAGCCGAGTTTTGCGAGCTACGCTTTCTGTAATGGAAAGCATTATTTTTTTGTTGCTATTACTTTGGCTCAAATGATTTCGGAGCTGCAGGCTCTCGTGTGTCAGCAGCCTTCTTTGATTTTCCACAAAGACAGGGTGTCTTTGCGTACTAACCATATGTTCTAGGGACGTGGATGTGATGTTTTATCCAAACTTTCTGGCAGTGTCCTTTCCCCTTAAAGATGTGCCAGAACATCTTCAGGTTGGCTCCTCCCACCTACCTGGGTGGTAACTCACTCGGCACTGCCCCGTGATGCCAGATCTTCCTTTCCACTGGAAGAAGGTAGCTCCCTCCTTCCCACTCTCGCGCAATTTATTTCTTTCAAAACTTTAATAAAAACATTGTGTTCAGGCTTTACTTCACTGCCAACATGGATAGCGTGAATTCTGCTCCGAGGTTCCAGAAATGCAGTTGCGAGCAGAAAATGTCTTGAATGGATCCGCACACCTCCTGCCTGGGCCACAAGCATGAAACCCTGGCATGCGGCCTTTGCCGCACCTTCCATCCCTCCACTTTGGAGGATCGCTTAGTCCGCCTTCTCCTTGGACACCTGGACGGTCAGGACCTGCCCATGAAATCTAAGGACACCCGTCAGCTGGTTTCCACAGTTGTGGGGTCCGCCGAACAGTTTTGAGGCATTCAAGGAGGCCACGGCCCAGTCCACAGCATAGGTCTCCTCAGTTTTGGCCTTTTTACCACACTCCTTGGGTACCTCTTTACTGGGGCGTTTAAGAAACTGTGCCAGGTCCTCCCCACACATGGTCAGGATCCATCAGGCACTAAATCTAAAAAATCCAAAAAAAGGAGAAAGAGACCAAAAAATGGTCTCTTCGTGGGATCGGGAGTGCTCTCGGGCTTTGATTCTCGCACTTTGTCAGAGCTGCTGACTCTGGTCATTACTTCGGCTTTGGCCACTGACCCCATAGTCTCGCCATTGGGCCAGTTGGTCAAGACTTCGGTCAGTGCACATGAGATTTTTCTCAAACCTGTCGACCCATTGTGTGCTGAGGAGATCGATACGTTCCTTTCGAGGACTCCGGTCCTTACTCTTTCTCAGTGAGGGACAGACCAGGCTACTGTTCTGCCCCCTCTCGACCTGGAGCATCCAGACCAGTAGAGACCTCTGCTTTTGCCAGCCCCCTTTGAGACCTGTCACTGGTTCCCACCCTTCACCAGTCGCGGTCCTGCTGTCAGAGCCCTGACTCGGGCAGCCCATGTTACTTGGACAAGCAGTGCCACCGCTCTTTCGCGTCGTGTGATGAGAAGCACTGGCACAAGTTGCATTGGCGCTACGAGGATCTGATGTGGCAGCTTCTCTGACTGACCTGGATTAAGCCGATTCCGGCCACCCCGACCCTTCCTTGGGTGCCACTGCTGGAGCCGAAGCAGACCCCACCCCGGCAGGAACTGGTTCATACGATCCCATCATGGCCCCCTCTGGCCTCTCCGCTGATCCCGGTGGAGCTGCCACCTAAACAGCCAATAACCGGTGCTCCAACCAAGGATACTCGAGTGGGTAAGGATTTTACCACATCGGTTGTCAGTCACCATCACCCCGGACCACCCCCCGCAGGGTGGGTGGTGACTCGGGCGGTTGAACGCTCTTCCACAATTCTTCGGAATCGGACGGGGCCTCTTTACACTCCCGACCGCTGGATGTGGAGTCGACGGGGGACCTCTCGATGGATCAAAGGCCCACGTCCTTCATGGGTCTTCTCCGTCTCATTTCTGAATCGACTAACTTCCAGTTGGGGTCCGTTCTGAAGTGGGAATAGTACCCACTGATCGAGATCCACGACCTGGGTGACTCTCCAGTAAGAAGCCTTCCTGGTCCAGGATGCTATCCTCGGTCCTGCTCTGGAACTGTAGCAGCACCCGGCCTCCTGCCCTGCACCATTGGCCCAGATGGCCTGCAAATTATGTGGTCCCTACTGGCTCCCTGTCTCAATTCACGGAGCACCCTTCGGCCTAGGGTCTTGTAGCTGACTCCGTGTTTTGGTGCCCCAGCAACTTGGGCAATGTTAACACTCCCGACAAGGAGTTCAAGAAATTGGACCATATGGCCAAAAAGGTATATGGTGCCTCCTCTCTCTCTCTCTCTCAACCTTCAGCAATCGAGCTCGGCACTTCTCATGGCTCACTTCTTGCACGCCTTCCTGGGTTCCCTGGACGCAGTGCTTCCTCACCTGCCCACAGATTTGCAGACCACGATCAAACAGGTCGGGGACCAAGGCTGTGCTGTTGTGAAACTGCAGTTCCAGATGGCCATGGACACTGGCGATTCATGCACCCTATCCATGGCCGCAGCAGTTGCTCTGCGCGGCAGGGCTTGACTGCGTATAGAAACATAGAATTTGACAGCATATAAGGACTGCTTGGCCCACCCAGTCTGCCCATTTCCTTACCTAACGGATAAGCTGCAGATCCTAGTTAACAAACAGCCTACTTCCTCCTACCCCCCACTAGAATTGCCTTATGTCTGTCCCATGCATTCTTGAATTCCTTCACTGTTTTTGACTCTACGACCTCCTCAGGAAGGCCGTTCCATGCATCTACTACCCTTTCTATGAAGAAATACTTCCTCACATTACCTCTGAGCCGTCCCCTTTCTATCTCCAAATTGTGCCTCCTTGTTCTTGCACATCTCTTTTTCTGAAAGATGCTACCCTCTTGGACTTTGTTGATTCCCTTGAGGTATTTGAAAGTTTCTATCATGTCCCTCCTCTCCCTCCTTTCCTCAAGGCTATACATCTTAAGCTTCTTTAGTCTTTCTTTGTATGTCTTCTGGTGCAGACCCTGCACCATTTTGGTTGCCATCCTCTGGACAGCCTCCACCCTGTCTGTCTTTGCGGAGATGGGGTCTCCCAGAACCGTACACAGTACTCCAGATGTGGTCTTACCAACTGTCTGTACAAAGGGCCAACAACTTCCTGTTTTCTACTGGTGATGCCTCTCCCTGTGCATCCCATTATCCCCCAGCCCTTCTTACTGCCTTCTCATATTGCTGGCCCACCTTTAAGTCATCTGATATGACTACCCCCAGGTCCCTTTCCATTTTTGTTGTTGTTAGTATCTCACCCCCATTGTGTACTCTTCCCCCTGAGTTTTTGTTTCCCAGGTGCATTACTTTGCACTTCTTTGCGTTGAATCTAAACCTAAGTTAAATATTTCCACCTTAATGTCTGACACGCAGCACAAGTTGGCAGACATTCCCTTCTTGGGTACCGAGTTGTTCGGGCTCAGTGTGGAATGGTATCTCACCCAGATTGAGAAGTCCAGCGCCACCTTGGACTCAGTGACTTCTAGCCCATAAGGACCAGAAGGGCTCTAAAACCCAAAAGAAAAAGCCTTTTCTGCCCACCTCTGCCCCAGTGGCTAAACCTGCCCAGTCTCTGGCTGGACAGCAGCAGGCTTGGCGTCGCCAACCTAAATCCATGGCCTCAGTCATCAGGAAGCCAGGACCTAGAGGTTCCGGCGACCCTTCTGCTTGTCCCCCCTCCACTTCCAAGCCTGCCCAGTGACGGGATGGGGGTGCCCTCCCCATTCCCATCCTGAACCCCCTGGGGTCCTCCCGTGGAGGGCCGGCTCTGACACTTCCTTTCCGCCTGGTCCACTGTTACAACGGACAGGTGGGTCCTCAAGGTGGTCGGTCAGGGTCTGCCTCTGGAATTTGAGGCTTACCCGCCCTGCTAAGGCCGTACCCCACAGGAGGGCATAGTATCCATCAACATCCTGTCGGCCCCTTGGGACGGCATTGCCCAGCTTTTCCGCAAGGAGATCGTGGCTCCTGTATCAGACCCTCCAGAACTTTCAGGGTTTGTTTCCAGGTACTTCCTGGTGCCACATCTTAGATCTGCATGACCTGAACAAGTTCAACAGGCCGCACACTTTCTGGATAGTCACTCTGTCTTAGATCATACCACCTCTTAAGTCAAACATGTGGTTCTGCTCACTGGATCTACAGGATGTGTTCTTTCACGTCCCGATCCATCCATCACACTGGTGGTTCCTCCGCTTCAGAGTGGAGGGAACCCTCTATGAGCTTCATGCCATATGATTCAGCCTGTCCTCAGCCCACAGGGTCTTCACCAAGTGCATCACAGTGGTGGCATCCCACCTGAGGTTCCGGAGAGTCTGGGTGTAACCCTACCTGGATGACTGGATCATCGTGGGTACTTCCAGGCAGGAGGTGGAGCGACCAAGGACCTGGCCCTCCAGACCTGCACTTCTCTTGGCCTGCTGGTCAGTCAGGCCAAGTCAGAACTCATTCCTTTGCAGGTGATCTCTTTCTTCGGGGTAGAGCTAGACTCTTGCAGAGCCAGGGCTTGACTCCTGACAGACAGGGCACAGGTTCTCTCTTCCTTTGCCCGATCATTTTGGGTTGGGCAGTTGCTCCCTGCTCGGGACTCCTGTGCCTCCTGGGATACATGACATGGTCCATTGGGCATGCTGGAGAATGTGCGCTCTGCAGTGGGAGCTGGCCAGCCAGTGGTCTCAGCGCAGGGGTCACTTCAACCAGCTTGTAACTGTGAGACACCTTTTCAAGTGGCAGTTGTCCCGGAACATCTGCAGGAAGGTATCCCGTTTGTCCGTCCAGAGCTGACTTGTCATCCTGACAACTGCCTCTCTCATGGGCTGGGGTGCCCACCTGGGGGAACACAGAGTCCACAGGTTCTGGATCACCAAGGAGTCCCGGTGTCGCATCAATCTGTTGGAGCTTCGGACAGTTCGGGTGGCGTGGGCTGCTTTTGCTCCACACCTTCGGGGTCAGGTGGTCCAGGTCCAGACAACACCATGACCATGTACTACCTCAACAAACAGGGCGGGACGCACCACTTCCTCTGTACAGGGAAGCTCTCTGTGTGTGGACCCTCATGCGCAGCCTGGAGGCCAATCTGCTAGCCATCCATATAGCTGGTGTCTCCAACCAGCTGGTGGACGCTGTCAGCCATGTGGGCAAGGCGTCTCATGAGTGATCTCTCCACTCAGAGGTAGTACAGATCCTGATCTTCCCTTGTCAGTCTTCACCATTCATGACTGCTGAGTGTAAGCACCCACCACGGGAGCTTTTTTTTTTTTTTGAGGGAGGAGTCTGCACCAGCGGCGCTGCCCACGTCGCTGATGCACTGCGCGTAGCACTCAGGTTGGCCATTAGGTGCCGTAGACTCCTCCTCCATCCCAGTTCTGTTTCTCCCACCTTCAAGGTCGCACCTGCTGCGCGAGTTATGAACAGTTTTCAATACGCCACTAGGCCTTCGTCTTTCGATGCCGCCTTTCTGCTTCATCCCGCTTCTCTCATTCTGATGCCAATGGAAGTCTGGTAAGACCGTTCTTTTTACTTTTATTGATGGCGCCAGGATCTTTTCCTCAATTTGTGTTTTAATTTCTTGTCATGTCCGGTTTTGGGACAAAAAGAAAATCTAAAGCGGGCCGTGCCCCCATGCGTTGGTGCCCCTGTGGCCGGCATTTTTCCGTTTCAGATCGGCATGATATTTGCTTGTGATGCCTGGGACCCAGTCATGATATGGATAATTCGATGCCTGCTTCTCTGTGGACCACGTGCTCTCAAGATTGGCGATGTTTAAAACCGGCGGGGCCCTGCCGACTTTGGAAACAGCGTCTCTAAGTGGAGTCATAAGGCCAGGACTCTTGACCCTTCCTCCAGGGTCTATGTGGCCCGGTGAGGAGGAGGCCTCCTCCAATTCTAGCCTTGCTGAGGGAGTCCTCTTTTGTGGTGCCGGAGGAGCAACGCGATTCCCTGCAGAGTGGCACTGCTTGCACCACCCCAGCAGCCACTTTCACAAATGTGCAGGCTCCCCCAGTGTCGCGGCCCACGGCTGCTGGGCCTGGCATGATGGACCCGCAGTGCCACCTCCTGTCGTCATCCAGGATCCCGGTGTCATTTGAGGCACCAATAATTGGGGCGGCGCTGGGGCAGTGCCGTGCCCTGCGGTGCTGCTGCCAGGGGCCCTCCTGTGGTCGCAAGACTGGAGGTCTGCCTGGTCACTTCCTCTTCGGAGGGGGTTAACTCGCAGGCTGAGCTGGACTGGCACTCTGACTCTTCGGAGTCAGAGTCCCTTGGGACGCGGTACCAGGCGGCCCAGCGGCCCTATCCCAGAGTCTCTGGAGTCTGTTGTTCTGGCAGAGCCTTCGGCTGAGGGTGGCCGTGGATCCATTGGGAAAGACTGCCCAGGAGCTCGAGGTAGGGTATCCACCCCTGGCAGCTGCCATTCCTGGTGTTATCCGTGCCCTTCAGGGGAGGACTGGGGCACTCTCTTCTGTGTCTCCCTCGGGAAGGCCTGTGGGATTGGGGGAACCAACTTCGCTGGGGTCGAAGAGGAGTGCAGCCTCTGAGTCCGAGGGGCTGAGGGGCCAAAGCGTGGCTACCCCATTCCACTGCCCTGCGGGGGGTGGGGAGGAGTCGTATCACTGAATCCCACCTTTTCCTCAAGGTCTCAGAGGCTTCCTTGGTTGGCAGTGCAGAGGGTTGCCCTTCTGCACACATGCAACCCCAGTCAAGTCATGGGAGATTCTCCCTCTGGGCTGTCCCGGAGTTTGCCATCTCAGACACAGTCTTTGTACCCCGGTGTGGCCCCAGGGTCCCCCCATTCGGTGGGACCAGTCTCTGGGTCTCAGAGCCCTAGAAGAGGCCGGGCACTATCAGTTTGGTGCCCATCCCTCTGCAGACACCTCCTCCTCTCCCAAGCCATGTGGGTCCCACAGGAGCCCTTAACCTGAGAGATGTTCAGAGCCACTGTGGTGGCTTTTCCCACTTATGTCATGGCCATGGATGAACGGGTCTTTTGCCTGTCTTCCCCACCGCAGGAGTCCTCTGAACATTCAAGCTCCTCTTCCTTATCTCTCTCTCTTCCGAAGGAGAGAACCGTTCTGTCTACCTATCCTCTGATGCTGATTTCACTGAATATCGGCGGTTCCTTTCGAGGCTGGTTCAGGAGCTTCGAATTTCTTGTGCTGAGAAGTAATACCGACCGTTTCTTTCCAGGAAGCATCTATCCGCACCTGGCAGTCTCCAGCCGCCCCTTCCCCAGCCCCAGCGGACTGCAGGAGATGGTATTGTGCTCCCCAGGAGTGTCTGTGTTCTCTACCTCACCCACCTTCGGGGCTGACATCCCTAGACACTCCTTCCGGGCTTCAGCGCCTGGCACATGACCGACCCCAGATCCGGATTCCACAGAATTATACTGGTGGGGATGCAGAGTTTTCTCTTCAGCTTATGCGTTAATCTTCATAAGTTTTCATCAGGCTCACCATGCTTCCTATAACAGGCATCTGTGGTTGATGTTAGTGCAAGTCCTAGCCCTCTCTGCTCAAGGTCTGGAGCTTGCAAGGCACCAGGCAAGGGCGTCTTACGATGCCAATGAGGTGGCGTCCAGACTAGCAGGGACAGCGATTTGCATTAGGTGGATGGTGTGGCATCGTCTGTCCAGATTGTCACCCATTGCCTGGCATAGGGTGATCTCCTCCACTTTCCAGGAGACCTGTTTTTTTCCCCCTCAGGGCAAGGAGAGCTCTTCGGGGCGCCTCCCGTCCCCCTGGCCATGGGGGACACCTCCTTGCCCTGAAAAAACTTACACCTTAATGGTCTAGTATGGCTCTAGGGTCTCCCCATCTTGCACCTCCCCCAGAGGAGACTGAGGGACCTTTTCCCTCAGGGCAGTACCAGGTCCCCTCCGGGGGGGCTTGGTACTCCTCCAGCCTTAATGAATGGTGAAGATTGACAAGGAAAGATATGAAAATTATGTACCTACCGTAATTCTTGATCTTCTGTTGTATCTTCACCATTCATTACTAATTCCCATCCTCCATCCCCTCACGGGCCTCAGTTCTTGGACGTCTCCTCCACCCTGCTCTCCTTCCCAGTCCTAGAGGCTAATTGGGGGCTGAGTCCCCCTGGTACCTCAAGGCTCTCCATTTCTTCTCTAAAAATGAAAAAAGTCGTGGAGCGTTCACCATGGAGGACAGTGAGTAGGGTCTTCGCCCCAGCCTCTAAGGGAACTCCCTCGGATTCTCTTCATGATACATTAGGGTGTTCCCCACTTGGGGCTTGAATAACCCTCTGGCTGTTGTTTCTTCAGTCCAGTTCTAAGAGTCCGTGGGAATTTCATCCCTCTCTTTTCCTATGGTACAGATGTCCCGTGGTTGTCTTCTTCTGAAGTGGGAACTATGCCTGTACTTCCATGGGAGAACTTCTGCCAGTTTTTTTTTCCCTACACCTAAGTCAGGACTCACTCCTCCGAGCAGCACTGATTACCCTCCAAGGAACAGTGTGAGACCTAGGCTTAGGATTTTCATAATGGTTACGGATAAAGGGTGTGAGGAAAGATCTGCCTTCACCAAGTCTATCAAGACCATTAATCCCCTTCAGATCTGAGTTCGATAACCTCTTAACTTTCGAGATCCTTGCTCCCTTGTTTTCAATCTCGCAAAGGTTTTGAAATTCTCAAGCCAGTGGTCTTCCAATTTATCGCTGCAGACAGTCCCTCCCCCCCTTTTATTCCTTGCTTACTTCTCTTCTATCTTTTCTCTTTCTATCATTTACCTTCTCATTTCCCCAAGACTGCCCAAGGATTGAGGCCCTATGGCTGCTTAGGGTAGGGTTCTCTCCTCTCTGTCCTCTAATCGGCTTATACCTTTTTCAGTTTATATCCTTTCCTTTGTCTATCCCTCGGCTCTCTTGCCTCACTCCCTTTCTCTAGAACCTGTTTCTACCTCTCTGGCTCAACAGAACTGGGATGGAGGAGGAAGAGTCTATGGCGCTTAACGGCCAACCCGCGTGCTCCATGCAGTGTGTCAGCCACGTGGGCGGTGCTGACTCTTCCTTCAAAAAAAATGCTCCCGTGGCAGGTGCGCGCCTCCAGCTTACACCCAGCAACAATGGATGGTGAAGATACAAGAGAAGATCAAGAATTACGGTAGGTACATAATTTATTTTCTCTCAGTGGGGCACCGCTCTGGTGGACCTGTTTGCCTCCAGGGAGAACGCAAAGCTGAGGCTGTTTTATGCCCACCTCCATCACCAGGGAACACTGCAGGGGAATGCCTTTTTGAGGCTCTGGACCTCAGGCCTCCTGTATGCTTTCCCTCCATTTCTCTTGATCCATAAAGTATTGCTCAAGGTGAGGAGGGACCAGGCATGGGTGATCTGGTGGCTCTGGACTGGCCACGCCAGTTCTGGTACCCAAATCTCCTCAGCCTCAGCAGCAGGCTCCACAAGGCGTCTTCCCCTCCGCCCGTACCTGCTCTCGCTCAGTAAGGGGAAGGTTCTCCACCTGGACCTAAAATCCCTGCACCTGACAGCCCGGCTCCTGAATGTCTTCGAGTTCCAGGTTCTGGGTCTCTCCGAAGATGTCCTCAACACTGTCAAGGCTTCTCGGAAGGAGTCGACCTGAAAGTGCTATGCCTTCAAATGGAAGAGGTCCTCCATTTGGTGCCAGGGCAAGGCATTGGACCCCTTATCTTGTCCAGTGGCTTGCATTCTCGACTACCTTTCATCCCTCTCTGTTGGACCTTCGGTCAGTGACCCTTAAGGTGCACCTGGCAGCCATTTCTGCCCACCAGGCATGGGCCGGTCAGCAGTCGGTGGTGCAGGAGAAGGTGGTCTGGCGCTTTTTTAAAGTCCTTGACCACATTTCCCCTCTGATGCATGAACCACCACCACCTTGGGACTTGTTGCTGGTCTTGACAAATCTCATGGGCAAGTCATTTGAACTGATGCACAGGTGTGAGATATCGCACCTGTTGGTGGCTGTCATGTCAGCCAGAAGGATCAGTGAGCTCCAGGCGCTCTCTGTGGCGTCTTCTTACATGGTCTTCCACAGGGTCAAGGTTGTCCTTTACCCCAACCTGAAGTTCTTCCCAAAGGTTCTGTCGGATTTTCACCTTAACCAGGTGATTAATCTCCCGATGTATTTCACCAACTATACCTCAGAGGCTGAACACAGGCGCCACAGTCTGGACCTGTAGTGAGCACTAGCCTATTATAAGGAGAGCACGGCTGGAGTTCGGGGAGAGGATCGCTAGCTATATGTCACCTGTGCTGAAGCCGCACCTGGCAGACCGGCAGCTATGCAGACAATTGGCAGGTGGATTGTATCCTGCATTGACCTCTGCTGTATGTTGGCGAGTAGGGAGCCTCTTATAGGGCTAAGAGCTCATTCCACCCGTCATACCGCTGCTTCTAGGGACGTCCCCATCCAAGAAATCTGTCTGGCTGCTACCTGGAAATCAGCTCACACCTTCATTTCCCACCACTACATTGACCTTGAGTCATGCCGGGATGCTGGTTTTGGGGCCCATTTCTCCAGTCTGTGTTCCCTAAGTAGTGGTTCTGAGCCTTGCCTCCTTCTCCCAGGAAAACTGGTAGGAGTCTGGCAGAAAGTGTGGATAGAACATCATATCTACGTCCCTAGAAAAACAGGTTACTCACCTGTAACAGTAGATCTTCTTCGAGGGTATCTCGCAGCAGGTAATACTCTTGGGTTTTTGCCTTGGGTGCTCTTTTGCACGGTAGCTTTTCCCAGCAGTCTTTTGCCTAGGGGCTCGATAAGCCATCATTGAGAAATCAAACCGGGACCAGTTTTCATTAACCACTCCCACCCCAATCTTCGATGAATGTCAGAAAAATCTACAGCTTTATTCTGAAAATGTCATTGCAATAGAAAAATCTTCCGCTACGACAACCACACCACTTGCATCCGGTGCTTAAGGGCCTCTCATGACTTCCTCTCCTATGAACTCTGCCAGGAATTTAACCAGGCTACCAGGCATCTACATTTGCAAGAAATTGAAAACCACTCAATGGAGCAGAAGCTCACTTTCCTAGAACAGGGCGCCCTCCCTAACAAGTCATCATTGATGAACCCCCATAGGAACTCTAGCAAGCACAATCATAGGGACAAACAGAAGTCTTCATCTTTCTCCAGAGGTAAGCGCTCGTCAACGGCCACTGTTAGCAGTACCCCGTCGCCGACAAAGTGTTCCAAATCTTATTCTCTGTCAGTGACACTGCCTACCATGATGATGCTATCCATTGCATTGTCAGTGGTTTCCGTGGTGTCTTCCATCGCAGCGTCTGGCACCACGTTGATGATAACCTGTCCTCCATCAGGTAACATTACTTCGTCGATGACCACTGGTTTTAGACACACTCTTTCCTCCCCTTTTCAGTCGCCATCGACAATTACTGCGGGATATGTCATTAATGAACAGGGCTTTTCCTTAACTCTGCTACTGAAGGTTCTACCTCCTTCCCAGATAGCTTCATACAGGGGTATGGCTGACCTCAATAAGGGCCCTGATTACTACACCCCTGTTCTCAGCCATTTGCTCACCCTAGGCCTGCACCCTCACTTACACCACTGACTTCTCAAAAGAAGTCCCTCCTCTCCCACTGGCTTCTTCCTCTGTCAGTGTTGTGACAGTTGTACAAACAGTGCTACAAGTAATGCAAGGTATGCACTCACCTCCTAGGGGCAGGGCTCAGGACTCTTGGCCCCCCACCCTCCCACTACTAAGAGATTCCACCAGGACAGTGACCCCTCTCCTGGTTCCTCAGTCCAGTCCTGTGAGGAGGAGTATTACACAGACTATGATGAGGAATTGGTGGAGTTCATTGATCCGGACGATGGTCTTTGTCCACCCTCTACTGCATCTACCATTTCATCCGCGGATGAAGATGCTACTCTGCAGACTGCTGCGTCTCCTCCAGATGGTCCTTCTTTCCTCAAATTGATGGCACAAATCAAAAAAAATCTCTGGGTTTCGACACGATGGAACATGACAAACAGAGACGGGACGTGGCTGACTATCTGGAACTCCCAGAGGAACCTATCGAGGTAACCCACCTCTAATCCAGACCTACCACAATGCAGTACTATCTGCCTGACATCAGCCTTCCACTGTTTCTGTGATCCCTGGAAGGCAGACCGTCTCTACCAGTCTCCGATTGATCATCCTTTCTTTTCAGTGGCACCAGAGGCAGATTCAGTGGTCATTAATGCTGCTCATGATCGTACAAAAAGGCCCAAACATCTTGGCTCCTTGCCTCTTGACAAGGACTCTAGGGCGTATTGACCACATGGGTAAGAAAGGGTGTCAGGCAGGTACTATGAATATGGTTACCTCCTTTTAAGAAGCCCAAAGTGGGACATTTCTTACTGAAACATGAGTTTTTGCAGGACAGTACGTAACCTCGACCAATGCAACAGACTTGTTTGCACTATAGGATCAGAATAAAGGCTAAGTAGTGTAGTTTCTTAGTTGCTTCTATAGTTTCTTATCATTTTAAGGTATTTTAGTTAAGGTATTGTAGTTTTCTGCAACATTTAGTGGAAAGTTAGAAAATATTTTTTCTTCTGTAAAGTCAGGACATGTAGTATTTTTCATGTTTTTTTGCAGGACACAGTTGCCCAAATCAGGACTGTCCTGAGAAAATCAGGACAGGTGGTAAACCTAACTATGAATCTCTGTATCCTAAACTATATAGGACACATGGTGAAATAGCAAAGGACTCTATGGTCCTCATCCTCAGACTTGGTCAGTAAGCTGCTTCCATCCCCAGAGAAAGAACAGTTGCTGGCCACTTTATCCACAGGCAGTTCTATCTCCAGGTACCTCTTATGGTCTAGCTATGATGCAGCGGACACCACAGCCAGAACATCTGCCATGGGTATAACCCTGCAACACCATGCATGACTTAGGGTTTCGGGCTTTGCACCCAATGTGCAACATAAAATATTAAATGTGCCCTTTAATGGCACAGAACTATTTGGGTCAGAGGCCCAGACGATGCTTGATGATCTTCAGGCCTCAGGCAGGACTTTACAAACAGACGGTACACGGCATGTACCACACCTCCCAATGCCCAGGCCAGTCCCATTATCAACAGTCCTTTTAATTTAGAAGGACTGGTAGAAGATGGCACACCGGCGCAGTGGTTGGATTTCCACTTGCGATGCCGACGACCTGAGTTTGGGAACAGACGTGGGGAGTCGGAGCGCCGGCTGGTGGAGATGGAGCGAGGGTCCCATGGACTGCTCTCCTCTGGGGGAGGGAGGGGTAGAGTATCCGGTGCCTGAGGGACCCCGCGGAGGTTGGGGAACCACAGGCGACCAGTGCCAGCACATCAAGGGGCGGGGCAGATGCCTGGCGTCATTGCACATCCGCCCCGGGAACAACTCAGAAAAGTCCATTGACCGCCATTAATGAAGCCGCTGACACCCGACCTCTATGGCATTCCATCATCCTGCCAACAATTATGCACCACCAAGCCCCGAACCCACCGGGGGGGGCCCAGAGAGGCAGTGTCTTCTCCTGTTGTAGACGGGCTTGCTTGGTGCTGTGGCCCCACCCTGGGGAGTAAGCCAGGGGTATCTGCAGGGGTATGGTGATTGGGGAGTGAGGCAGGTGTTCCAGGACTGGCAGATGATATGGGTGGCTGGCAACAAAAAGCATACTAAATAATATTTTAAAAAAAGGACTGGTAGACAGAGAAGCAACTATAGACAGGCCCCAAGGGGTAGACAACAGTCTATGACATCCTATACCACCACCCCTACGGCAAAGAGCTCCCGCTCCAACCCACTTTGGGGATGGGACAGGCCTTCACTTCCTGATCTAATGGACCTCTAACACAGCTTCCTCCTGCCGGCCTTGGAAGCTGTTGGTGGCCATTTTGCCCTGCACATAAGAGACCTGGCAAAGTATTACTTCTGACGTGTGGGTTCTTCAGATAATTCAGACAGGACACACTTTAGAATTCTCCTCCATAGCTGGCCTGGTGGTGAGGGCTGAGGTGCTGGACGCCTTACCTTGCGCTATGCCAGTGACCCAGGTTCAGGAATGGACTCTGGTCATCGAGGGGCCAACACAGGAGGGAGGGTAGGAGCAGGATTGAGCAGCCAGAAGGCAGCTCTCCTCTGCTGGGATGGTCGGTGCCCACCCCCCCCCCGAAGTCCCGCTGCCACCGGATGGAGATCCAGTGGCTAGTATAGGCGGAAAGGGTGACACGTAGGGAGGGTGACTCGAGACGCGGCATGCACATGCCTCCACATGCGCATCCAAGGCAGGGGATCAGTACTGGGAGAAAAACGGGGGCACACAGTACTGTGTGTGTGCGCGCACATTCATATGTGTGTGTGTGTATATATATGTATATAAAGAATTCTTCTCCATTCTTCTGACCCACCTTCCTCGTTTGGTCCACTATCCCACTGAACACTTACCTATTCTTCAGGAAAAACTGTACGCACTACCGACAAAACGAGCCATAACACCTGATCTTCTTCGAGATACAGCTCTTGCAGCAGGTTACACCATTAGGACTGAAACCGCCAGGCGGCAGGACCCCACGGGAATTTTCTAGCTAGCAGTCTTCAGCGGGACCTCCGACGCCGGTCCCACCGACGTCAGACGTAGTACATAAGGAGGCGGTCCCGCCAGAATCCCCAGTTCTTTTCCCGCCGTTGACTTCGCAGCATCGGCCTCTCGGTCAGTTTCTAGCGCGCGACAACCAGGAGAATTTCAACAGTTCTTTTTTCATCGGATTTCGTCTGATGTCCTCTCCAACTTCTCTGGAGGGCCATTCATCGAAGTGTGCCTGTGGCTAACAGATTCCGTTTAAGGATCCTCACTCGGCCTGCGTTTGCTGCCTGGGCCCAGACCACGATACACAGGCCTGCCCCTTCTACCAGGGCTTTAACAGCCGTACGAGGATTCGCCGCCAGAAGGCCCTCCAGGCTTTCCTCCTCGAGGAGAAACTTAAGGCAATGGATCGAGACCCTTCCTCCAGAGGAGAATCTTCAAGGAAGTCCCACAGGCACCGCGAAAAGCACCAGGAGAAGGAGAGACCCAGATCCCCTTCCAGGGCCTCGGACTCCCACAGCTCCGGCTCCAGGTCAGACCGCTCTCCATCGAGGGCCCGCTCTCAGCCTCCCCCACTTCTTGTCAAATCAGCCGGTGGTTCCTCCGCTCTGCAGCCTGTCAAGACCTCCAGGCTTGCATCTTCCACTCCAATTAAGGCCTTGTCCAGGTCTGGGGAGCGCCACAAATGGTCCTCCTGTCATCCAGCCTCCGACATCCAGTCTGTCTCCCAACCGCCGCCACCTCAGCGCAAGACCAAGGAGCTGACCTCCCTCAAGCGGACGTCGGACTCGACATCGGCCAAGTCACACAGGCACTCCAACGAACCGGTGACCGTTTATCACCCGTCGCCGGTCAGGCATTCTCCCCCGAGGACGCCGGCAGGGGGACCAGCATCGGCTACCGCACAAATGAGGATCACACCACCGCCTACCGACGTCGTTCGGGAGGAGTTGTCTGAGGAGGAGTCTACCCAGCCCAAAGACCGGGCGGGCGACCCAGGACCTGTCGAACTCCCACGGGAGCCCTCTCCGGAACCAGAGACTCCTGGGGACCCAACGACAGGCCACCGGCGCCCGGTCCGTCGTCTGGCCTAAATCTGGCAGAAGTGAAGGAGCTCTTCACCTTCTGGTGGGACACAATCAAGAAGGATGTGGTCACCACGCAACCTCCTCCTGCGCCCACTACCCCTCCAACACCTTCACCCCCTCCTCCACCTAGGGGGTCAGCAGGTCGGGCACCGTCTCCCAAGGAGCCAACACCACCTCCTTGGGGCAGATCTAGGGAGAAGAGAAGGCCTCCGTCAAGATCCTCTTCAGGGTCACCCAGCCCCAAGAGACCCAGAAGACATCGGTATACCCTGTCCACGGAGGGTTCCAGATCTGACATCTCCGAGTGCTCTAGATCTCCTTCTCCAATCAGCATCCCCTCTCCGGACCCACGCAATCTTCCCAGGTCCCCTCCGGATGACCCCTCATTCTCCAAGATAATGAGGCATATTCAGGAGAACATGGGGTGGGATGCTGAAGAACTTGACTGCGAAAGACTACGCCTTGCCCGCTACCTTCAGCAAAAAGACCCTAAGCCTGTGGTAGTACCACCCTTGGTGGATACCTTTGTGGACGTCACCAAGGCTTCGTGGAAGCGTCCACATTCGACCCCGGCGATGCCGAAGAAGGCTGACCGCCTGTACAAGGCCCCAAGGGAGGACCAGTACCTGGCGAACCATCCTCTGGCCGACTCCCTGGTCATTACAGCCTCACATGACCGGTCTCAGAAACTGCAGCATTTGAGCACGCAGCCACCGGACCCGGAGTCCAAGCAGTTGGACATCCTGGGCAGGCGCACGTACGTGGCCGTGACTTGTGCCATGAGGTCGTTGAATTACCTCACCCACTTGGTTCAGTTCCAGAATGCTTTGTGGGAGCAGGGACAGGACCTAGCTGAAAAATTGACAGACAGTGGCCAGAAGGAGGAGCTGTTGCAACTCCTCCGTACGGGTTCGGACATGGGGGACCCAGGTGCTTAGAGCCGCATACAACTCTGCAGACTCTTCGGCCAGAGCTGCGGCCTCAGGCGTGTGTCTCCGGAGACGCTCATGGCTCTGTGTCTCCGGGTTTACCCTGGACGTCCAGAAGAACATCATGGACGCCCCTTTTCATGGCGAAGTTCTGTTTGGTGAAGCCTCAGAGAAGGTGATCACCAAATTGCAGGAAGCCTGGAAGGTGATTAGATCTGTCCATGCCATGTACAGGTCTCGGCTTAGTTCCTTTCGTAGGAACCAAAGTCGTTTTCGCAGCTGGATCCAGAGGCAACAACCTTGCTCCGGTCAGCAACAGAGGGGCTCCTTCTCCAGAAAAGCCCAGGCTAAGACACCCTCAGGCAGAGGCCAATGAGCCACAAAGTCGGCCAAACCTGCAGGATCTAATGCTGCCACAGCATGACTCCTTCCCGGCCCCTGCCCCCTCTCAGGATCAATGGGAAACGAAGGTCGGGGGTCGCATCGCGGACCACCTGCCAGGGTGACGGTCGATCACCACCAACAGGTGGGTGCTACAGTTGGTCAAAAAAGGCCATTATATAGAGTTTGTAGACAACCTGCCCACAAGGCCTCCTCTGCTCTCCCCGCTATTCAGGTCAGCACGCCCTGCTTATTCAGCAGGAGGTGCTCATGCTTCTAGAGAAGGAAGCTTTGGAGTACGTTACTATTCGCACTTCTTCCTGGTTCCCAAGAAAACAGGGAACCGCCGTCCAATCTTGGACCTCAGTGACCTCAATCTGTCGGTCGTCTACAAGCGCTTCCGCATGGTCACCCTTCCGGATCTAATCCCCATGCTGAAGAAAGACGCCTTCCTGGCATCCCTGGACAAGCAGGACGCTTACCTGCACATCCCTATTGCTCAAGCGCACAGGAGGTTCATGCGCTTCGAGTTTCTCGGCCACCATTATCAGTTCCGGGCACTTCCCTTCGGACTGTCATCAGCACCTCAGGTTTTTACCAAGTTCATGGCAGTTGTGGCAGCGTTTTTGAGGAGACAGGGCCACTACGTGTTCCTGTACCTGGACGATTGGCTTCTCTTGGCCCCTTTCAAGGAGGCACTATTGATAGCCATCCAATGTACCCAGACCCTTTTTCGGTCTCTGGGCATCCTCATCAACTACGAGAAGTCTCTTCTGGTACCGTCCCAGAAACTGCAGTTCATAGGGGCAGTTCTGGACACAGTCAAGGGAAAAGCCTTTCTTCCCGAAGACAGAGTGGAACGCATTCGATCCCTCATCAGGGATCTGTCCGCGAAGAAGACCGTCCCAGCCAGACTGGTCCTTCACCTGCTCGGACACATGGCTGTGGCCATTCCTACAGTCCCGATGGCAAGACTCCACATGCGGGTAACCCAGTGGATGTTAAGGGTGCAATGGGACCAACGGCAAGACCATCTGCAGCATCCAGTCAGAGTCACGAAGGCCGTGGTTCGGGACTGGCAATGGTGGCTAGATCCGGAAACCCTCTCTGTGGGGGTTCCTTTCACAGCGCCATCCCTGGTTATAACTTTCTCCACAGACGCCTCAGGGCTGGGGTGGGGAGCGCACTTGAACGGGGTGAGGTCTCAGGGAACATGGACTACCCAGGAATCTCATCTCCATATCAACATATTGGAGATGAGGGCGGTTCTTTATGCCCTGCAAGCCTTCCAGTCGGAGATTCCACCAAGTACTGTCTTGTTGCAGACAGACAATACTGCGATGATGTATTACCTCAACAAACAAGGAGGCATACACTCTTACCCCCTTTACAGGGAAGCCATGAGAGTGTGGGAATGGGTAATTCGACACGGCGCAGACCTTGTTGCTGTTCACGTTCCCGAGGTGGACAACACCGTCGCAGACAGCCTGAGTCATTCCCAGGCCAGAGTCCACGAGTGGGAACTTCTACAGGAGATGGCAGATGATCTGTTCCACAGATGGGGCACTCCAGAATTAGATCTATTCGCGTCCCCATCAAACGCAAAACTGCCCAATTTTTGCTCGCTAGATCCAGGGCCTGGTGTTTTCTGGCGAGACGCATTGTCCCTCTCCTGGGCGAGCAGATTCCTCTACGCCTTCCCTCCTTTCCCATTGATCCAGAGAGTTCTTCTCAAACTTCGCAGGGAGCACGCAACGCTTATCCTGATAGCACCTTTCTGGCCCAGGCAAATCTGGTTCCCGCTACTACATCAGCTATCTCTGGAACCTCCGCTTCCTTTACCAATCAGCTCCCATCTGTTGTCTCAGGAGCAGGGTTCACTAGTCCACTCGGACTTACGTTCACTGAACCTACATGCCTGGCTCCTAGAGACATAGCCATGATGAGGCACGGGGTCTCGCAGGAAGTGGCGGAAGTACTTTCCACTGCGAGAAAGCCGGCAACCCATGCAACATATGCCATGAAGTGGCGTAGGTTTTGCTTATGGGCTCAAACACGTGGTCTTTCGCCTTTAGACTGTCCCGAGAAACTGGTCCTGGAATACCTGCTTTTGCTTTTTCAGTCTGGACTAGCTTACTCCTCGATTAAGGTGCACCTGTGTGCAATTTCAGCTTATCATGCCCCCATCAGCCATCATATGATGGCTCAATTGGACACGACTCGTGCCTTTTTAAGGGGGGATCCTCCACCTTAGGCCACCTATCGAGCGTATCCTTTGCTGAGAGGATGAAAGGGGCCCCTGTTTCCAAGCAGACCCTTTCACGTTGGCTCATTCAGTGTATCTCTTTCTGTTATGACAAGCGCAACAAGCCCTTGCCTGGAGCGGTTAAGGGCCACTCTACTAGAGGAGTGGCCACCTCCTTTGCAGTGCCGAAGAATGTTTCCACTTCAGCTATTTGCGCTGCAGCTACCTAGAGCTCGGTGCATACCTTTATTAGGCATTACAGCCTGGACATCGCTTCAAGGCGAAGGGCAGGTTTCGGCCTAGCCGTCCTTCAAGGACTTCTGTCCTAGGCTCAGACAGGGTCGTAATCTTCGTCTTTCCTCCTCCCGCTGGCGTAAGATTGTCGCTATTGCTTGGGAATTAGTCCTAATGGTGTAACTTGCTGCAAGAGTTATATCTCAAAGAAGATAGTACAGTTACATAAGAACTTACTGTAACAGTAGATCTTCAAGAACAGCTCTTGCATCAGGTACCTTCCCACCCACCATTCCCCCTTGGAGGAGGTAGGTTATAGCCTAACATCCACCTTCTAGGATGGAGTGATCTGTTTTAGTCTTGGCCTTCTGATGGCGGATCCTCAGTCTCCTCTTCTGATGTCATCAAGCAGCCGGGAGTCTCCGGCGGGAGAACTGGGGATTCTGGCGGGACCGCCTCCTTATGTACTACGCCTGACGTTGGGGGTGGGACCGACATCGGAGGCGGTCCCCGCTGAAGACTGCTAGCTAGAAAATTTCCGTGGGGTCCTGACGCCTGGCGGCTTCAGTCCTAATGGTGTAACCTGCTGCAAGAGCTGTTCTCGAAGATCTTCTGTTACAGTAAGTTCTTACGTAACTGTACTTTCCACTTCAGGAACAATACAGAGGCTTCTACTCTCACTTTTTCCTGGTGCCCAAACGCACAGAAGACTTAGGACTGGTGTTGGATTTAAGGAACTTAAATCTCTTTTTCCAATACAAGAGATTCAGAATGGTCACCCTAGCTACCATACTCCCCATCCTGCAACAAGGAGACTGGAAATGCACTCTGGACATGAAGGATGCTTATCTGCACATCCCTGTCCATCCTGCCTACCACCAGTTTCTCCAATTCCGGCTTCCAGGGCACCATTTTCAATTTTGGGGACTTTCTTTCATCAGCCCCAAGAGTCTTTACAAAATGTCTTGTGGTCGCAGGCAGGGACACTTTGTCGTTCCTTATTTGGATGGCTGACTGATCAAAGCAAGCTCGAGGACTCTCCTCCTTGACTCCCTTTATGCCACTCTGACAGTGTTCCACACTTTAAGTATCAATTGGCTAAAGTCCAATCCGAAGCACACACAAAGGCTAATACATAGGTGCCATGCTGGACACCGCTTGCGGCAGAGCCTATCTTCCGGTGGACAGACAAGTAAAGCTCACCTCGTGGGCTTGACAAATACAAGCCCACGACAACATCACAGCCCGACTGCTCCTATGCCTTTTCGGACACATGGCAGCTGCTAGCTTTCATTTTCATTTTCATTTATTCTTTGATAACCGGGTAAAGACACTGAATCAAAGGTCCCTTTTCAGGCCCAACCAGGACAAAAAAATACACAAATACAATCAACAGCAATACAAAACCAAAAAATACAAATTGCAGTTACAAACAGATTTATGCAATAAATAACTTTTCAATCTTTGTTTAAAAGTTAAAACAGAGGGAGCAATCCTGACATCAAGTGGGAGTGAATTCCAATACAAGGGTGCTGCTATTGGAAAAGCTCTAGAGCTTAATCTAAGCCAAGACCTGGAGATCATGCGAGGCTTCGCATGCGACCCATCCAGTGGGCACTGCACAATCAATGGAGACAACATTTGGGCAATTTCGATGCCCTCGTACATGTCACTTCCGCCCTCCGAGATGCCCTACAGTGGTTGACATACCAACACAACCTCAGTCAAGGAGTGCCTTTTCAAGTCTCCTCCATCGACCCATATCCTAACCACCATTGCCTCTACTCAGGGTTGGGGGGCCCATCTCAGTCCCTACCAGACACAGGGAGAATGGGACCCTGTCACGCCCTCCCTTCACATCATAATATTAGAGATGCGGGCTGTCCAACTTGTCCTTCAAACGTTCCATCCCTACCTAAAGCCAGGCCTTGCGTTGGCCCAGACTGACATCACATCCGTAGTATACTGCCGCAACAAACAAGGAGGCACGAAATCCCAGCATCTCTGCAAGGCAGTCCTCCACATCTGGGACATGGCCCTGGAACAAAATCTAACACTAACAGCTGTCCATCTTCCAGGGAAGAACAACACTTTTGAGGACAGCCTCAGTCGTGATTCCCAATGCCGCAAATGGACTCTAGATCAAGGAGTCCTGCAGACCATTTTCCTCACGGGGGGACTTCACAAATCAACCTGTTTGCCTCCCCAGAGAATCAGTCTGGCTATGTATTATTCTATCACCATGAACAGAAAGGGACTATCTATAGATGCGCTGTCCTGTCCGTGGACTGGACTCTTCTTGTATGCCTTCCCACCCATTCCACTGACACTACGGATCTTGCTGAAACGTCAGACAGAGCCAGCCACAGTGATTCTTAATGCCCCATTTCGGACTTACCAAACCTGGTTTCTTCTCCTAGAACAACTTATAGTGGAGGACCCACTGCCACTCCCAATTCACACGACCTTGTTAACCCAACACAAGGGGACACATCTCTGCCCCAACCTCAGATCCCTACATCTACATGCTTGGCTCCTGAAGACATCCTTATAAACCATCTCAGTGTTTCCTCCTTGGTGGCTGACATCCTCCTAGCATCCAGGAAACCTTCCACAAGGCAAACATATAACTGTAAATGGAAAACGTTTACCACTTGGACAAGCCTCCAGGGCCTTGGACCCATTCTCATGTCCCTTAATGGACATACTCAAATACCTCTCTACTCTTGCCTAAACTGGCCTGAGTTGTTCCTCTATAAAGGTACACCTTAGCTCAATTTCAGCCTTCCACGAACCATTGGAAGGCAAACTGATTTCTCAACATCACCTACGGGGCATGTTGTATATCAATCCTCCCATATGGTGACCAACCCCCCATGGGACCTGAATTTCATACTTGAGAAGCTGACCCTCCCACCTTTCGAGCCAGTAGCCTCTTCTCACATCTGCTTTCTGGCCTGGAAAACTCTCTAGTTGCCATCACATCAGTCAGATTCATTTCTGAGCTACAAGCACTGATGTGCACTGTGCTATACCATATTTTTCATAAGGACAGGGTCTCTCTAAGTACCAATCCAACCTTCTTACCCAAAGTCATATCTGAACATACCTTTAATCAATCAGTTGACCTACCTGTCTATTTTCCAGCTTGCAACAATCCAGGTGAATCACTTCTGCACACTCTGGACGTCCGCCGCATACTGTGGTACTACCTCAAGGACTAAGGCTACCCGAAAATCATCACAACTATTTGTCCTTCACACAGTTTTGAGAGGGTTTCCATGTTACTAAACAAACTCTGTCTTACTGTTTGGCCTATTGCTATAACAAATGTAACAAACCACTACTGAGAACTGTCCACGCACACTCCACCAGAGCGATGGCTGCAACAGTAACCTGCTTTAAGGGTGGCTGTATAACAGACATCTGCAACGTGGTCCACAATACATACTTTCACAGAACACTAAAATCTAGATGTTGCTGCCAGACGCCGAACTGCCTTTGACCAGGCTGTCTTGCAAGGACTTCTATCGTAAACCTCTCCACCCTACCTATTGCTGACTGCTTGGGAATCATCCCAAGAGTATTACCTGCTGCAAGAGATCCCCTTGAAGAAGATAGTACAGTTTCATACTTACCATATTGGTAGATTTTCGAGAGGGTCTCTTGCAGCAGGTGCATTCCCACCCTCCTCCTCTAGAAGAGTGAATGTTCTTGCAAAAAAAAAAAATGAAGTGAGGTGGTACAGTACCTCTGTGCGCCTCGGTTTCCCTCTGTCTCGCTCCGCGAGCTGAAGCCAGTGGGGAACTGAGGATGCCTGGGGCCTCCCACACCTTTATAGTCGCTCAGGTAATAAGGTCACAAGTGTGGACGGTCCCTAGACAAAAGAGTACTGGAAAAGCTACCGTGCACAAGAGCATCCTCTGGTGAAAACCCAAGAGTATTACCTGCTGCAAGAGATCCTCTCAAAGATCTACCGTTACGGTAAGTAAGAAACTGTACTTTCTAGGAGTGGTATATGATGTTAATCCACACTGACCCACCCGACCTCCCCTGGCAAGTGGCATACTGATTTTGCTTCCAGCAGGCAAGATCTTATCTGTGTCAGTCTTCACCATTCATCACCTTCGGGCTTAGTGCCAGCGGAGATGACCCGCAGGAACTTTTTTTTTTTGTATGGCCTGGTCGCGCGACCATTCGGTGCCGCCCTCGAGGCCAACACACTGCATGGCGCTCGCGGGTTGGCCGTTAGGTGTTGTTGACTCCACCCTCCCGTCAGTTCATCTCCCACCGTAGAGGCTGCACCTCGTGGAAGTTCTTCTAGCAAGAGGCCTGCTGCTCATCTGAAGCCTTCGGCTCTGTTATCTTTGTTTCTCGAAGCTGAGTCTGTTGACGCCACTTATTAAAATTCCTTCCGGTTCTGTTGTCTGCCACTACTCGATGTCGCCTGGTAAGACTGTTCCTTTTCTTCTTTTAGTGACGTCGAGTCTTGTTTTTGGTTGTTTTTTCCATAGGTCATGCCTCGGTTGGGGGCAAGAAAACTTTGAAGATGGGATGGCCCCCCATGTGTCTGGTCCTGTGCAGCCATAAGTATTCCATCACCGACCAGCATGACCGTTGCCTCGCGTGTCTTGGCCCGCTACACAACATGGATTCGTTTATCGCCTGCTTCTCCATGGACCGCCATGTCATCGAACAACACACGTAGATAGTGGGACGAGCTCTGCCGACTTTCGGGGGACCGGTGCACACTCGTCTGGCCAAGCCACGGTCTCTCGGCCTTTCCTCTGGGTCCCCTCCCGGTTCTGTGCGGACTGCGGAGGAGGGGGCTTCTGTTTCTTGTAGCCTCGCCATTGCAGAAGCCCCTTCCATGGTGCAGGTGGCCCAGTGCGTCCCTCCTGGGGGGCGGGCGGGAGGCACCACCATGGCAATCATCCCTTCGGGGGTGAAGGCTCCCTGGTGTCGTCTCCTTGGGCTGGGAAGCCTGAGTCAGCGTCATCCTCGATGCCATTGGTTGGTGCCGTTCGTGTCACCGTGGGCCCTGATGGTGCCGTCTTCGGCACCAGTCCACCTGCTGTCGGTGGTGTTTGCAGCACCGAAGGTGCTGATGGTGCCATGGGAGGCTCTGTGGTGCCATCCTTGACTGTTTCTCACCTTGGTGTAGTTCCGCGGCGCTGTGGTTGGGCAGGCGCTGTGTCCAGCTAATTAGCACCGCTGCGGCGATTGAGGACTCTGTACTGTGGGGGTTCCAATCTATGCACCATTCACGGTGCAGAGAGCGCAATCGGCACCATCGTTGGTGCCGTCTCAGGACCTCAGTGCCGCTTGTGGAACCATGGGTCAGGATGGCACCATGGGGGTTTCCAATCTCGGCACCATTCGCGTCACCGACAGCACAGTCAGAGCTGTCATCAGCACAGTCTCTGGCCTCTGCGCCGCTTGCAGTGCTGTGGGTCAGGATGGCACCATGACAGGATCTGGCTCCAATACTGCTGCCATCCTTGGTGCCATGTCTTCTTCCTGCACCGTTCGCGGTATGGCTGAGGTCTTTGGCACCAACTCTGGTGCTGTCACTCGATCTGGTGCCCCTTTCAGTCGGGATGGCAGCGGGCGTCCACATACCGTCTGGCACAGGACTTCGGTCTCCACCACCTCAGAGGCAGAATTGGACTCTGAGTCAGATAGGCAGTCTGACTCTTTGGAGTTGGCTGCTCACGTGGACACCTTGGTAGTGTCTTCGACAGATCACAGCCAGACCCCCTCTGAGGAGCGAACCGTGGCTCACGTGTCCAGGGTCAGGCGGTGGTGCAAGCCACCACTGCCCTGCAGCCTGGCCTTGGAGGGTTTTCTGACCCCTCAGTGGTGGTACCCCCTCAGATGGTGTGCCTGGATCGCCCAACTTTGGGGCCGATCAGAGCACCCACAGGAGGGGAAGGTACTGCTCCCTGGATAGTCCCTTCAGGGACTGACCAGGACTGCCAGCAGCCTAGGCTGGCTATTTCGAGGAGGAGGGCTCTTTCGGACTCCGCGGTGTCGAGGGGTAGGGGTTCGACGTGGCAACCCTTTTCTGGGACCCATCCAGGCTCTGGAAGGAGTCGTAGTGCAGATCTCTGCCCTTCCCTTTCGGTTTCCTAGAGAGGGCCCCATTCTTTGGAGGTTGGGGACCGTCCTTCTGGACTTTTACGGCCCCACTCACCTCACAGGAGGGGTTCTTCAGGGTGCAGCCTAGGCAGTTCCAGTATTGTTGATCAGCTGTCGGCTGTTGAGTTTTCCTGAGATCCCTCTTCCCTTGGGGCTCCAGGTGTGCTCTCTAGCCCAGGTGGAAGACAGCCGATTCCTGTTGTCGGCTCTGCCCCCTCTCCTCTGCCACATTCTCCTGCTCTCCCAGGTATTCTTGGTCCGAGTGGCCCTCTCTCCTGGGAGCAGTTCAGAGCTGTGGCTGCTCGATTTCCCTCTTACGTTAGGGCCATGGACAGACAGGTTTTTCAACCTCCTCTGAGCAGCCAACCTCTGAACCTTTGAGGTCCTCTGACTCCTCATCCTCCTCTTCAGGAGGTGAGGAACTGTCTGTCCACATCTTTCCAGCTGCTGATCTCTCTGAGTATCAGTGTTTTCTCGTGAGGATGTTGGAGGACCTGTATGTCCCCCCACCCACCCAGCACATTCAGGAGCATCCGACACGTGCCTTTTTGGGTGATTTCAGTGCGGACACTCTTATAGTGCCCCCCTGGCCTGCTCCCTTTCGGGAGACGTCGATGCACTTCTGGCAGAGACCCTTTTCCGGAGACCCAGCCCCTAGGGATCTCCGCCAGAATGTATGGCCCCAGTCTTCAGGTAGTCTACCTCATCCTATCTCAGAAGTGGCGCAACTGGATACTCCCAATGGGCTTTGCGCCCTTCACCGTGACCGGACCCCAGATGCAGACTCCATGGACTTTGATTTCTGAGGTAGGAGGACTTTCTACTCGGCACAGTTGCTTCTCTCCATATCTGCTCATCAGGCCCACTATGCTATCTATGACAGGTTCCTGTGGTCCAGGCTAGGTCAGCTCCTAGCATCAGTGCCTGACACGGAAGAAACCAGACAAACCATTGCACTCTCTGCACGCGGCCTGGAGCTAGCAAGGCACCAAGCAAGGGCATCTTATGACGCCAGTGAGGTAGCATCCAGGGTTGAAGGGGACAGCGATCTGCACTAGGTGGACGGCATGGCTGCATCTCTCCTGGTTGTCACCCATGGCCCGGCATAGGGTGATTACCTCCACCTACCAGAGAGCCCACCTTTTCTCCTGTAGGGTGAGACGACTGTCGGGGCAAATTCCTACCCCCTCCGGGGGGTTCCCATCTCACTCTTCCCACTCTCGGGCCTCTCAAGACCCATGAAGGTTCTCTCTCTTGGTGTGCCACCCACTGAGAGCTAAGGAGCTTAGTCCCTTAGGGTTAAGGCCCCCTTTGGGGGGGCTCAGCACTCACCCAAAGGTGATAAATGGTGAAGATTGACACAGATAAAATATGAAAATTACGTACCTACCATAATTCTGATCTTTCTGTGCATCTTCACCATTCATCACAATCCCACCCACCATCCCCCTGGGGTCTTGGTCTCTGGGACTCCCTCCCTGTCTGTGCCCTCTCCTCCACCCCCTCCTTTTTGTTGGTCAGGAGTGAGGTGACCCTGGGCACATAGGGGAATGGTCTTTCTCTGAAGGGAGAGTGGTCAGGATGGGGGGCACTCCTTCCTCAGTGCCTCGGCTCCACCCTTGTGGGGTGGGGGTTGGTAGTTACCCTCTTTTCTGTTCTTTCTCCCCTTCTCCCCATCAGCTTACTTTGATTTCCCTTGATTTTTTTGTCCTTTGGACACAACCTCAATTTAATTTAAGAAACTAGATTTCTTGCACCAAAAATTTGTTTGTTTTTTTTTGGGGGGCGGGGATATTCCCTGTATCCTGTCTTTTCTTCCAGAATAGCCGACTCTGCTTATGTTGGGGTTATTGCCACTGATTCTGTGCCTTGAATTCTGGCAGTTTAGCCTTCTGGCTACTCCTTCGCAGTTCCTATACAATCTGGAGATAGGTCAAGGTTCCAGGGTATGTTCCCTTCTCTCCCCTCCCCATCACATCCTTACTTCTAAATTCCTTAACCCTCCCTCCTCCTTTTTCTACTTCGAGATTGGGGCCCCTTCTCAATTCCCTTAATTTTCCAACTTATTCTGTCCTCTGTTGTTTATTTCTCCTTTTAGTTTGTATATCTTTTCCTTTGTCTGTTCCTTGGACATCCTTGTCCCTCCCTCCCAACCCTTTCTTACTCTCGCGACTCAGAACTGGCGAGAGGGCGGAGTCGACAACACCTAACGGCCAACGGTGGCGCCATATAGTACATCGGCCTGAGGGATGGCACCGATGGAAGCACTTACGCCCAAACAAAGGCCCTGGGTCGCGGGACTCCTCCGCACTAAACCCAAAGGTGATGAATGGTGAAGATACACAGAAAGATCAGAATTATGGTAGGTACGTAATTTTCATATCTGGCATCACAGGGCGGTGCCGAGGGAGTTACCACCCAGGAGTGTGGGAAGAGCCAGCTTGAAGACATTTTGGCACGTCTTAAAGGGGAAAGGACACTGCCAGAAAGTGTAGATGAGCATCATATACCACTCCTAGAACTACTACTACATGTGAGTAAACTGTTTTTTCTTCCTAAGGTGGTGTTTGAGTTCAATCGATCCAGCTGCCAGTTTATTACCCAGAGCATGCCAATTCAGGGGATGCATTGCTCCATAGTTAAGATGTGCATAGCACTTTACGTTACTATATACACCGTGCCAAGGACTGCAGAAAGTCCTCTCGGTTTCTATGTGGTGTTAGTTCCAATGGTTGGCCAGCTGTATTACTTTTTGTTACAAGAAGTACAGTAAGGATCTTTCTGGATTCGTTCATGGCCATTCCACCAGAGGCCTGGTCACTTCTGTTCCCTATTTTAGAAATGTTTCAGCTGCAGAGATCTGCACTGCTGCTACTTAGAGTACTGGCCTCGCTTTCCCCAAGCACTACAGTCTAGACATTGCTTCCAGAAGGAGGGCAGGTTTTGACCTAGCTGTGCTTCCAAGCCTTCTTTCTTAGGTCTCCTGACACCCAGACTGTTTTGTCTGTCACTGCTTAGGACTTGTTCTATAGGTGTGACTTGATGAAATGGAGATCCCCGAAGAACATAGAACAGTTGCGCAAGAACTTACCATAACAGCTGTTCTTTGAGAGAATGTCTTTCATCAGGTCATGCTGACCCGTCCTCTGTCCCCCTTGGGGCTTCTGCCTTCTACCACTCTGGGTGTTTTGTCTAGTCCCTTCCATGGGATGTCCTGGGGCTGTTTTCTGGTCTTTCTGCTGGGACCGTTCTCTCTTTGTCTTCTGGGGAGGGCCCTCTCTGCCTGTCTTTCTTGGACTCTCAGGGCGCTTCTGCAGTTGTCTTTTGCCTCTCCAGGGTTTCTCTGGTTTTCCTTCCACCCTGGCAGCTGATCTTTCTCTCCCTCATCTCGCCAGCCCTGTTATTTTAAAGGGCTTTCCTTTCCTGCTGGCCTTGATTTCTGGACAGACTCTTCTGTTTTCCTACTGGTTCCCTACAGGGAGGTCCTCCGAGCACGGTCTGTGGCAGGGAACTGAGCAGGAAGGGGGCCACCCATGCTTATATAGGGTGAATGACTTCAGACGTTAGTGTTGGTGGCCCCCTGTTGGTGCTGCTTGGTAAAATATTCCATATGGTCCTAGAGCCTGACGGCTATAGTTTCATAGGTGGGACCTGATAAGAGATTCCCTCGAAGATCTATTGTTATGGTAAGATCTTCCCTTGTCAGTCTTCACCATTCATTACTGCTGGGTGTAAGCTGGAGGCACGCACCCGCCACAGGAGATTTTTTTTTTCCCCAGAGGAGTCGGCGCTTGAGTGGCGCATATGCAGCATGCAGGGCGGCAGTTAGGGCACCGCAGAGACCTCCTCCATCCCAGTTCTGTTTCTCCCAATCGTCGAGGCTGCGCTCACAGCGGAGTCACTGAATTGTTTCTGCGTCATAGGCCGCATAGTGTTTTTTGACATGGCTCCTTCATCCTGGTTCGTTCCCGATGTCGTCGACTGGTGAGATCGTTCCTTTATTTGATATTTCGACGTCGCCGGGAACTTTGCTGTTTATTGTATTAATTTTGCATCATGTCAGGTTTGGGGGCAAAATGCAAAACTAAGGCGGGCCGTGCCCCTATGCGTCGGTGCCCCTGTGGCCGGCAGTTTTTCATCACGGACCATCAAGATGTTTGTCTTCGGTGCCTGGGACCCTACCATGATATGGATCATTGCGACGCCTGTTTCTCCATGGATCGCCACGTGTTAGAAATCCGCACGTTTAAAGTCTGAAGAGCTCCGCCGACTTTTGGGGGACAGTGTCACCCGAGGGTCTTCCAGGCCAGATATCTTGACCCTTCCTCCAGGTCTCTTCCTGGTCTCTACAGTCCGGCAAGAAGGGAACCTCCTCCACTTCTAGTCTTGCCAAGGAGGAGGTTTTCTTCTTCGGCGCTGGAGGAACAGGGTGATTCTTCCTGGGGTCACTCTGTTGGCGCCATCCCAGCAGTCACCTCCATGGAGGTGCAGGTTCCCCCAGTGTCGCAGCCCTGGGTGGCGGGGCCCAGCACTGGTGGACCCTCAATCTCGCCCGACCTTGCTGTGGAGTCTGGTGCCATCTGCTGCGCTGGGGACTGTGGCGGTGTCAGTGACGTTGCTGTGGGTCTCAGTGCCATTCGCAGCGTCTGTGACTCTGGCGGCACCACTCATGGTGGTGCTTTGGGTTATGGCGCCGGGGACTCTGGCGGCGCTGCTTGTGGTGCCACTTTGGGTTCTGGCGCCGGTGAGTCGGGTGGTGCCATTGGTGGTGCCGTTTTGGTTCTTGGCGCCATCCATGGTGCCGGTGACTCAGGTGGCACCGTTCACAGTGCGGCCCGGGTTTCCGGTGCCGATGGAGGTGTGGCTGACTCCTCTGGTGCTGTCGGCCTTGCGACCTTCGACGATGCCAGGCCTGATGCCGGTTTTGACAGAGGTTCCTCCGGTTGTTCTGATGGAGTCTGCACTGGTTGACCCCTCTTTGGAGGAGGATGGCTCGGGGGAAGGCCCTGTCTGGCTAGCTGAGTCTTCTGACTCTGAACCTTCGGTGGGCTGCAGCGCTAGGCGATCCAGTATTCCTCTCCCCGAGTCCTCGGAACTGGTTAGCCTGGATGATTCCATGGTTCGGGGTGGCCTGGAGTCTTCTGTGGTGGACCCTTCAGGAGGCCCGGAGAGGATGCCCTCTTCCCAGAGGTCCCAGGCAGCTGCCATCACTGGTACTGCTGGGGTCCTTCAGAGGAGGATGGAGGATCCTGTCACAGTGAGTTCCCTTCAGGGGCTCGCTCAGCAGGGACCTCCCACACTGGTATCGAGGAAGAGGGCTGCTTCGGAGTCTTGAGGGATTGAGAGGTCGAGGTGAAGAGCGGCGGCGAGCCCCCACGGCCATGCGGGGTGTGGGGAGGAGTCACAGTACTGATACCCCGCTTTCTCTCAAGGTCTCTAGAGCACCTTCTAGTGGTGGTTCTGAGGGTTGTCCTTCTGAACTCATGCAGTCCCATGCGTGTCATGGGAGATCCCCCTTCAGGGCTCTTTACGGAGTTGCCTCCTCCTCTTGTCTCTTCGCAACCCGGTATGATCTCAGGGTCCCCAAGTCTGGCGGCATCACTACCTGGATCTCAGAGCCATGGCAGAGGCCAGGCACATGCTATTAGGAGCCCTTTGCCCATCCCTTTGCAACCACCACCCTCTTTCCCAGGCCATGTGGGCCCCACGGGGCTGTTAACGTGGAAGACGTTCAGAACTACTGCGGCAGCCTTCCCACCTTACATCAGGGCTATGGACGAACAGGTTTTCCTCCTGTCCCTTCCACCACAGGAGTCCTCTGAGCATTCGAGCTCCACTTCCTCCTCGACATCCTCATCTGAGGAAGAGGAATTTTCCATCCACCTTTCCTCTAACACTGATTTCACTGAATATCAGTGGTTCCTTTCGAGGTTGGTTTTGGAGCTTCGCATCTCCTACATTCATGGGGACAATACTGAGCGGCAGACGCGTGCATTCCTTAGCGAATTCAGTGCTCGCCACCTAGTGGTGCCTTCCTGGCAAATCTCTTTCCAGGAAGTGTCTATCCGCACCTGGCAGTCTCCAGCCCCAGCAGACTGCAGGAGATGGTATTATGCCCCCCATGAGTCTCTAGGTCCTCTGCCTCACCCACCTTCGGGCTTGACATCCCTGGACACTCCTTCTAGGCCGTGGCACCTGGCACTCAACAGACCCCCAGATCCGGACTCTGTTGAATTTGACCGATGGGGACGAAGGGTTTTCTTTTCAAGTAGAGTGTTGATGTGTGTCAGTTGTCATCAGGCACTCCATGCTGCTTGCAACAGACATCTGTGGTTGATGCTATCACAGGCCCTAGCATTTTTGCCTGGCTTAGAGCAGTCTAGACAAGCCATTGCCCTCTCTGCACAAGGTCTGGAGCTTGCAAGGCACCAAGCGAGGGCATCCTACGACGCCAACGAGGTAGCATCCAGACTAACAGGGACAGCGATCTGCATCAGGTGGACGGCATGGCTTCGTCTCTCCAGACTATCACCCATTGCCCGGCATAGGGTGACTAGCTCTGCCTTCCGGGGGACCTGCCTGCTCTCCTGCAGGGCGCGGAGGCTTCTTTAGGGGCAACCTGGACACCTTCTCGTCCTCATCAACCTTAGACTGTTCCAGTCTGTTGGTTAGGGTCTCCCCTTCCTACTTTCCACCAGTAGGAGGCTGAGGGTCCTGTTCCCTCAGGGTCTATTCAGGCCCCCTTCGGGGGGAGGCTTGGTACTCACCCAGCAGTAATGAATGGTGAAGATCGACAAGGGAAGATATGAAAATTACGTACCTACCATAATTCTTCATCTTCTCTTGTATCTTCACCGTTCATTACTGATTCCCGCCCACCTTCCCCTCACAGGCCTCCTTCTTCGGCATCTCCCCGTCCCTGCTCATTCCTCCCCCTTCTCCCTTGGCCTTTAAGCCAAAAAAAAAAAAACTATCTTGGTTTTTCTTCTGTTCTTCTGAATGGATCCCTTCCCTCTAGGAAAAGGAGGAACAAGCGGAATTTATCTCCTGCAGGAACTCTTTCTGATTGCCCTTAGGGGATGACCTCTTGGCTCATTCTTAGCTATGTTGTTCAATTCACAGTTAGAGACCGTCCCTTAAATGGATCAGTCCCCTTTTTCCAGGTCCCCTCTGGCAGGTCTTAATCTCCTATTGTGTCAGCTTCTGCTGGTTTGGCACTGTCCTGGCACTACAATTACCTTGAGTTGGTGTTCTTTGCCTTGCCTCCAGGGAGTCTGATTGAATTCCCACTCTATCCACTACGTAAAGGGCTGCCCTCTGTAGGGCTCTCTCCCCCCCACACACACACACACACACACTTAACAAGGTGCTAGTGGGCTTCTTTTCCCTTCCTAGTTGGGCGCCCTCCTTTTAGAACAGAATTTCTGCCTTGGCAGTCTGTGAGCTCTCCGCTAGAGTTTAAAGGGTTAGGGATGGCGGGAGGTGTAGAGAATATGCCTTTTGTGTCCAAGCTGTGCAAGCGGTTCAGTTGAATTTTCTCTCCAATTTTATCAAGTGGGATCCTTGCTCCCTTGTTTTTGGTTCCGAGCTTATAAGCCTTAAACCAGTCTCTCAATGAGCAGAGTTCTCCCCTCCCAACATCCCTCTTTCTCTTCCCTTTTCCTTCTTCTCTCTTCTATCTGTTCCTCCCTTGGAGCCGCCCCAGAAGTGAGGCCCTGTGGTTCCTTAGGGTAGGCATTTCCTTCTTTTTTCTGTCCCCTAACGGCTTATTCCTTTTTCAGTATATATCCTTTCCTTTTTTCTATCCGTCTGCTCTCTTGCCTCGCTCTCTTTTTCTTATCCTTATTTCACCTCTCCAGCTAACAGAACTGGTATGGAGGAGGAGTCTGCGGCCTCGATGATGGGAGACGAAGAACTGGCAGGCAGGCGGAGTCGGCAGCGCCTAATGACCAACCCGCAAGCGCCACGCAGTGCGTCAGCCTCGAGGGCGGCATCGATGGTGCGTCAGCTCTGCCTACCAAAAAGAAGCTCCCTCAAGGTCATGACCTCCAGCACTATACCCAGTATACCCAAAGGTGATGAATGGTGAAGACTGACACAGATAAGATCTTGAAATATTCTCCACTGCCTCAGTGTAGAAGCCTGGTAATCAAGATGTGTGTGTTGGGGGAGTGTAAGATCACGCAATCACTGGCACACAGACAGACAGACAGGTGTGTGTCTTTGTCTGTCTGTCTGCTCCGCCTGCCTGCCAGTTCTTCTTCTCCCGCCATCGAGGTCGCCTTGTGGGAAGCTCTACAGAACTTCAGGCCTACCGCCTATGCAGTTGCAGTTACAGTTACAGTTAGTTTTTTGACTCCGTTGATTATTCGTCCGTGCCGCAGTCCGTCGGCTCTTTTCCTGCCGGTTCTAGTTGCCTTACTCGACGTCGCTCGGTAAGACCTTTCCAATTATTTTTATTCTTGGTGACGTCGAGTCTGTTTTTGGTGTTTTTTCCTCGTAAGTCATGTCTGGGTCGGAAGGCAAGAAGACTTTGAAGCGGACCCCAATGACGGTGCCTTTAAATTTTCTGTCGCACGGCCAGCACGACAGTTGCCTTATGTATATTGGCCCTTCGCGGCATGGATTAGTGCGATGCCTGTTTCTCCATGGACCGCCGGGTCATCGAGCAATGCGCGTTGATAGTGGAGCGAGCTCCGACGGCTTTTGGGGGTCAGGCACGCACTCAGCGGGCCATGCCGTGTACTCTCTGCCTTTCCTCCAGGTCTCCTCTCGGTTCTATACAGACCGAGGAGGAGGGAGCCTTGGCTTCTAGTAGCCTGGCCGTCGCCGAGGCTCCTTCCGTGGTGCAGGAGGCCTGTGCCGCTCCTTTCGGGGGCGAGAGGGAGGTGCTGCCAAGGCAGTCGCCCCTTCAGGGGTGAAGTCTTCCCCAGTGTAGGACCCGTGGTTCGCAAGGCCCTGGTCAGCGCTGTCCTCAATGCCGTCAGTCGGCGCAGTTTCGGGCTTTGGCACCATGGGTCCTGATGGAGCCATCGTTGGTGGCACTGGTTTGTCGCTCAGCGCCATGGCTGCTGTCAGTGCCGCTCGCGGAGCCAATAGTGCTAGCGGCATTGTGGGAGTCTCTATGGCACCATCTTTGTCCTCTTCTCACCTCGGCACCGTTCGCGGCGCCCAGGTTGAGCACGGCACCGTGTCAGCCTCGGGACACGGCGCTGTGGGGGCTTTGGAATCTGCTGTCAGCACCGTCATCGGTGCCGCCACTGCTCTTGGCACCGTTCGTGGCGCCATGGAGCCGGGCGGCGCAGTCCACGGCGCCAAAGGCACCGTTCCCACCCTTGGCGCTGCGGGGCGAGACAGCGCCGTGACTGGTTCTGACTGTTTGGGCCGGGGCCATATCCTCCACGGATACCACTCACGGTGCTATGGGGGGCACTGACTCGGGTGTGGTCTCGGTTTTTGGCAACCCATTTGGCAAGGATGGCAGTGGGCACCCTCCTACGATCTGGCACAGGGCCTCGGCCTTTACCTCTTTGTAGGCGGATAGGACTCTGAGTCAGACAAGCAGTCTGACTCCTTGGGGGTTGACTGGGGTGGGCAGCCCTGTAGTGTCCTCAACAAGCCGGAGTCAGACCCCTTCTGATGTGTGGTCAGTGGCTGCTGAGACTGGGGACAGGGGTGCTGACCAGCGGGCAGTGGTGCAGGCCACCATTGCTCTGCAGCCCAGTCTTGGTGGGTTCACTGACCCCTTAGCAGTGGTACTCTCGTATGTGGTGTGCCTGGATCGCCCAACTTCAGGGCTGATCAGAGCACCTACGGGAGGGGAAGGTACTGTGCCCTGGGTAGCTCCTTCGGATGCTGGCCAGGGCTGTCAGCTATCTAGGCTGGCCCTCTCTAGGAGGAGGGCTCTCTCAGATTCCGAGGGATCGAGGGGCATGGGGTCTGCACAGCGACCTTTTTCTGGGGCCCACCCGGGCTCTAGGAGAAGCCGTAGTGTGGCTCTCCGCTCCTCCTCCTCAATCTCTTTGAGAGAGCCCCATTCTTTTGAAGTAGGGGACTATCCTTCTGGACCTATACGGCCCCGGTTGCCTCACAGAGGGGATTCTTCCAGGTGCAGCCAAGGCAATACCGAAATGGTTGTTCAGCTGTCTGCTGTGGAGTCTTCAGGAGCACGTTCTTCTTCGGGTGCTCTTGGTCTGCTCCCTAGCCCAGGCGGTGGTCAGCCGACTTCTCTTCTGGGTCCTGTCCCTATCCCTCTGCCACATTCTCTTGTGCTCCCAGGCATCCTTGGTCCTAGCGGGCCTCTCTCCTGGAAGCAGTTCAGGGCTGTGGCTGCTTGGTTCCCATCTTACGTCAGGGCAATGGACAGTCAGGTTTTTCAACCTCCCCCCGAGCAGCCGCCCTCTGAGCAGTCGGTGCCCTCAAACTCTTCATCCCCCCTCTTCTGGGGGAGAGGAGCCTTCTGTCCACATCTCTCCAGCCGCTGATCTCGCTGAGTATCAGCATTTCTTCGTGAGGATGTTGGAGGACTTGCACCTCACCCCTGCCACTTTAAGCAATCCAGAGCACTCATCGCATGCCTTTCTAGGCTATTTCAGCAAGGCCACCCTTGCGGTGCGTCCCTGGCTGGCTCCCTTTTGGGAAGCGTTGTTGTGTTCCTGGCAGAGGCCCTTCTCTGGAGTTCCTGCCTCAGGGGATCTCTGCCAGCGGTATTGCACACCCCCCCGGAGTCTCCAGGTTCCACGCCTCATCCGCAGTCTGGATTGATGCAGTTGGACACTCCCGATGGGCTTCGCGCCCTTCACCGTGACCGGCCCCCAGATCAAGACTCCTCGGATTTTGACTTCTGGGGTAGGAGGGCTTTCTACTCGGCACAGTTGTTGCTTTCCATTTCTGCACATCAGGCCCACTATGCAGCCTATGACAGGTTCTTGTGGTCCGGGCTAGGTCAGCTCCTAGCCTTGTTGCCTGACACGGAGCAAACCAGACAAGCCATTGCACTCTCTGCGCGTGGCCTGGAGCTAGCAAAGCACCAAGCGAGGGCATCCTATGATGCCAATGAGGTAGCTACCAGGGTCGTAGGGACAGTGATCTGCACTAGGCGGATGGCATGGCTGCATCCTTCCCGATTGTCACCCTTGGCCCGGCGTCGGGTAATTAACTCCGCTCACCAGAGAACCTATCTCTTCTCCCGTAGAGCGAGACAGCGCTTGTCTGGGCAACTTTCTTCCCCCTCTGGGGGGTCCCGATCTTGCTCCCCCCCCCCCGGCCTCTCCAGGCCCTGAAGGTTCTCCCTCTTAGCGTGTCACCCACTGAGAGCTAAGGGACTCTGTCCCTTAGGGTTAAAAGGAAACCCCTTTCAGGGGGGCTCGGCACTCACCCAAAGGTGATGAATGGTGAAGATTGACACGGATAAGATATGAAGATTACGTACCTACCGTAATTATGATCTTTCTGTGTATCTTCACTATTCATCACAATCCCGCCCTCCATCCCCCCTGGGGCCTCAGTCTCTGGGTCCCCCTTCCTCTCTCTGCCCAGCTCGCCCCTTTCTTTGTCAGGAGTGGGATAAACAGGGGCACATAAGAGGATGATGTTGTGGGGTGAGTGGTCAGTATGGGGGGCACTCCTTCTCCAGTGTGTTAGCTCCACCCCTATAGGGTGGGAGTTGGCAGTTGCCCTCCATTCTCTCCTCCTTGTTCCCGTCCATCTTATTTTCCTTGTCCTTTGTCATCAAAAAAAAAAAAACAACTTTTTCCTTTTTCACCAAAAATCTTTCCTTCAGAGGGTGATAATTCTCTGTGCCCTGTCCTTCTTCCAGAATATCCACTTCTGCTCAAATGGAGTTTTGCCAGCCATTCTGTGCCTTGAATTCTGGCAAGAAGCCTTTGGCTACTCCTTGCAGTTCCTAAACAGTCTGGAGACGGACCAGGGTCTGGGATATGTTTAATCTTCTCTCCTCTCATCCTACCTCATAAATTCTTTATCCCACCCTGCCTCCCCTCTTCTGTTTCCAGAGATTGGGGCCCCTCCCAATCCTTTTAGTTTCCGACTTCTTCTTCTTCTTCTTCTTCTTCTTCTGTCCTCTCAGTTGTTATTTCTCCTTTTAGTTTATATATCTTTTCCTTTTTCTGTCCCTTGGACTTCCTTGTCCCACCCTCCACTCCCTTCCTGTTACCTCTCCAGTGACTCAGAACTGGCAAACAGGCGGAGTCGACAGTGCCTAACGGCCAACCTGCGAGTGCCACGCAGTGCGTCGACCTCGAGGGCGGCGTCGATAGTGTGTCAGCTCTGCCTAACAAAAAAAAAAACTCCCGTGGGGTCATGACCTCCGGCCATATACCCAAAGGTGATGAATGGTGACGATGCACAGAAAGATCATAATTACAGTAGGTACATAATTTTCATTTATGAATGGTGGCTTCAGGTTATGGATAAGCAGCACAACTTGAGAAGGTGCATGGTGCTTCCGCAGTGCTGTTAGCCATCACTTGCCAAATCTGTATTCTGTTTCATTTGGTCTAGCAAAGCCAACAGGCCCAGGCAGACACAATTGTGCCTATAATATACTGTGCTGTGAAAGCTTTACACGGGCAACAGATACAATTACACATTTCTAGAGCATACAGTAATTTTTAGACCTTGCAAAATTATATTTATTGATTTTAAGAGAAGGTTTGGAATTGGAATGTTATATTTTTTAGAATTCCTACAGATTTTAAATTATTTTACTCCTTGTACAGTGCTTTGGTACACTGTGAATTGCGCTTAAATAAAGATCGTTATTATAAACTGGAGATGTTCAAAATCTTGTTACTTTTTTTCTGTGTGTATCAGTGAAGCAGGGTCAGGTATTTCTGTATGACAATTAGGCTGTTTTGTTCTTAGATTGCTGGTTGACGGGCAGAAGACAGAGTGGTGGTAAATTGTATACAGTCAGAAGAGATGCAAGTCACAAGTGGGGTAACTTAGGGATCAGTCCTGGGGTCAGTCCTCTTCAGTATCTTCATCAGTGACATTGCAAATGGACTGGAGGGTAAGGCTTGTCTGTTTGCAGATGACACCAAGATCTGCAACGGGGTAGATGATCCAGATGGGGTGGGCAGGATGAGAAGAGATCTGGATAAACTAGCAAAATGGTTGGAAGGGTGGCAACTGGAGTTGAACGCAAAGAAGTGCAAGATCATGCACATAGGGAAGAGAAACCCTGAAACCACCTATAGGCTGGGAGGGGAGTTGCTGGCAGTCACAATGGAAGAAAGAGACTAGGGCATCATCATCATTGATGACCTGAAATCATCCAAGCAGACCACTAAAGCAGAAGGTAAGGCTAGAGGGATGTTGGGGTGTATTAGCAGGGGTATCACAAGTCGGAAGAGAGACGTAATAATCCCTCTTTACAAGACACTGGTTAGGCCCCATCTGGAGCACTGCGTGCAGTACTGGAGGCCACACCTGCACAAGGACATTAACCAAATTGAGGCAGTCCAGAGAAGGGCAACCAAAATGGTGCAGGGACTGCATCAGAAAACATATGAGGACACATTAACGGAGCTCAATATGTATACCCTTGAGCAAAGGAGGGAGAGAGGTGATATGATTGAGGCATTCAAACACCTTAAGTTCATTAACATGGTGAAAGCGTCTAACATGTTTCAATATAAGAAAAAATAGCAGGACAAGAGGACGCAGCATGAGATTAGAGGGAGGCTGATTAAGGGGTAATGTGAGGAAGTTCTTTTTCACAGAAAGGGTGGTGGATACATGGAATGGCCTACCTCATGAAGTGGTGGATATGAATACAGTGCAGGGCTTCAAACAGGCATAAGTGAGCAGTATAGATAAGTATGAATAGATAGGCCATTGATAGAGCAAAGGCTGATGGCACATTCGTAAGGCAGAAAAATAAATGGGCAGACTGGATGGGTCTTGCGATCCTTATCTGGCATCAACTTCTGTGTTTCTATGCACCTTCTAACTCCAAGTGCTATGTGTGCTCTCTTTTCACAGGTAGCTGTAAATGGAGCCAATTTACAGAACGTCTTCATGCTTCTCACCATGGAGCCTCTACTCGCTCGAAATCCTTTCCTGGTATTGCATGTACGTAGGGAGAGCCTTGTCAGCGATGCTTTAAGAGAGCTTAGTATAAACTCTGACCTGGACTTGAAGAAGCCGCTGAAGGTAAGATCATTCTATATGGCTTAGCTTTACTGTTTGCGTTCTGGCTGATTGTCCTCAGCAGTTTCTTACCGTTCGCAGAGGTGGAACTAGGTGTTAACTTGCCTCCACACAAGTAAATAAAACTCGCCTTGGTGTTTTCTTAGAAAATTATGCACATTCAGAATGTATAAGATACATCATGACTCATAATTGTATTATAATAACTAGCGACCGCTTTTTCCCATAGAGGAAAGGGGTTATAATTTTCTGTTATAACCCGCAGGTTATAACGTGTGTGAGCATGCTCAAAAAGTGCTCTCCCAGTCCTCTTCAGTACATGGCACTCTGCAGTTCACTGCCAGTTGGAATCGGCGGTAAGTTAATTTAAATGTATTTTATATAACTGCTGAGGCGTAAAAGCGTTGCCCAGCAATTATATAGAATAAAAGCTGGGTATGTAGTATGAAACTGACATATAGATTACCTCAGTGGATGCCTGTACAAACCCGTCAAGCTTCGCTCTCGGGGTTTATGTGGCATCCCACACCTTGGGGGTGTCTGAAATTCTCGTTATAACCACCTCCCCAGCCATTATTGTATATATTACACATACCCCAGTAATGCTGGGGGAAGTCCATGCAAATCACCAGATAAGGCGCACTGATGAGTCTTGAAGGACAGAACATGTGTCTTTGTCTTCTGTTTTTTTTAGCCTTTGCAGCTTGTGTGAGACACCATTTGGCACCATACACGCCTGCTTATAGCAGAACCAGTCTGAATTTGTTATGGTGATTTGCATATATGTCCCATGATGCTGTGCATTATTTGGTTATGTGTAATTTGACATTTCTTTGAAATCTAGCATTATCGCCAATGCCCTTCCCAGGTAATCCCTGCCACAACTACTTTTGTGATGAGGTTCTTTGTCTTTTGTATTGCTTTCCAGGTTTGGGCACACTATGACCCAACCAGTTAGACCACAGTAGGGCTGGCTCCTCCTTTTTATAATTTGCATTATTTTTTATGATTCTGTGTGGCGCATAGAGCCTTGAATAGGTGCCTAAAAAATAAATTTGCATTACCTCCGTTCCCTGGGGTGATATAGATGAGGCACACAAGTGAATCCTGAAAAGGAGGAAACATTTGTCTGTGTCTTCTGATTTCAGCCTGTGCAGAATGTGTGAGAGGCCATTTGGTACCATACATTCCTGCCTACTTGTGACACGTCCTTTGTTTGCTAAACCAGGCTTGTAATCCAGCTCACCTCCTGATCTAACACAAGAATAACATAAAAAAAAACCTTTTTGTTTTTGTTTCTACTGCTAAAAAAAGTGTCTAGAGAAAACTAGGTTGCACAGACCTGATTGATATTTTTGGGAAGTTAGTATATAGTTAGCAACCTGAGATACAGTAGACATCATGAAGTCAGTGACCGCTTCAGAGAAGCAGGAGACAAGTTGCATGATTTCTAAATGAAGCAATAAGTGAGTTCATGTATTGCACATTTATAGAAGACACAAAGGCACAGGAGTGATAAAAGTGCTGTTTCTGACCTGCATTGCTAATGTATGACGTGGTGGAAATTTGTTAAACATGTATACTGGGAGCATGCGTAGAAACATAGATTGTTTCAGCAGAAAAAGACCAGCGGCCCATCCTGTGTCTGCCCGTTTCTCTGGTAAGCTCCATGCTCATTCTGGGGGTTGGGGTGTCAGACAACCTGACACATTTTCAACTGGAAAAACACTGATCAGGTGGATCCAGCTGGTTTACAAGATTACAGTCACAAGCTGGTTTTGTATCAGTGAAGTTAACTGCAGCAAATGAGTACAAGTGGCGTAGATTTTGGTAGATAAGAAGCTAAAAGATAAGCCACTAAAAAAACAAACTCTGGCCAGAGACGGTACCGCTGCAGCTTAGCCGACGGAGGAACACGGCACTGTCCACCGTGTTCAAGATGGTCGCCTGAGTTTTCTAATAAATGCGACTCACACATTGGCGCTGATCTCCAGTGGCAGAGTCTGCCATGTCCAAGATAGCACTGAGCGGCTCAGTGCGATATGCGAAAGCCACCTTCATGCGCAGAAAAGTCCAGTGGCCATTTTTGACACGGCGGACTGTGACAGCATTCTACCAGAGTTCAGTGTGCATGCATGACTCATCGCGCATGCACAGAAAACTCTGGCGGCCATCTTGAACAAAGTGGACAGTGCGGTGTTCTACCAACCTGTCTTTTAAATAGTGCAGTGATTGCCCACTTCCACTATTTAAAAATCTGGTATCTGGTATGCTCCATTCTCTACTGTGCTGGCAAGACGGCTGCAGGGCTACGCCCACTGCAGCCGTATAAAGCAGGGCTCAAGAAATGCCGTGCCACTTCCCAAGAAGGCATTGTAGATTGTACATGACTGGGGATAGGAACACTTATTCCTGACCAAACACCACAGCTGTACATCAGGTCTTATTTATTTTATTTTTGTTGACCAAGTGTAATAGACAGTTGAATGCCTATTTTCAGGCACAGTGTGGATAATTTTACAACAGTTCCTGAAGCCACTGACTTGTACGCTGGTGCCAGAGGGTGAGTTGTGCTGCAGGTTGTGGAGAATGTGACGGAGGAGGAGGAGAATGAAGAGACTTCTAAAGTCTGTTGCCTTTATGCTGGTGCTGGAGGCCGGGTTGTGCTGCAGGTGCTTGATGAGGCCGGGAAGACAGATAAATTGGAGGAGGCAAGACAGGAGGCTTTATGATGTTGCTTAACGGATGTGATGATGATGATTGCTGCCTGTAGAGACAGAACCAAAAAAAGAGGGTGACTGTTTATATATTTTTGTGTTACTTAAGGGCTGTGTGTACCCCAAAGTTGAAGGCCTGGCACTTCAATGGAGCGGAGGTTGTGGGAGCGAAAACAGTGGTAAGATTCAGAAAAGCATGGGATAAGCACAAGGGCGTGATAAGGGATAGGTAAAGGGGTGGCAGAGAAAGTGCCGAAGACATGGAGGGGTCTATGGTGTAAACAATGCAACAAAAAGGGGCAGACTGAATCGGCCATGTGGCCCTTATCTGCCGTCAGCTTCTGTTTCAGATCATCCTACTTTCTTTCACTTAGGAAATAGGAAAAAGCAAAACATTGTCCAAATTGTACTCTGCTTTGTTGCATGCTGTACTAGAGTGTTATCATAGTAGAAGAAGGCGGTCAGCTGTGAGGGTTGCACACTAAGGCATGCCACCCATTACACTGGCTCCGGTAAGAGTCTGAGCAATTCTGTGGGTGCATTTGATTCCTATAAGAGAGACACAAGAAGGAAAAAAGTGTGTGTTCTACTAAGACGTACTTCAAGACAGTGTGCCAAGTTCCCTTCGGATGCTCATCTTGTCTTTGGATGAGTGTCTTGTCTGTGGCACTCCTTCAGAAATACCTAGTGGGGTGGTAGAGGAAATACATTGCACAGCACAGTACTGTGTCAGTGCATACAGACTGCAGTCTCACCTTAACAGCTGAGGGAGGTGGCTGTGAGACTAACACACTGAGACATGCTGCCCATGATGCTAGCCAGAAGAGTCCATCTGTCATGCTGACGAGAGAGAGAGAGGGCCCAAACTCAGAGTTCTCAACAGAGATGGAGTAGTTGGAGAATAGAGCTTCTTATCATACACAGGTGAAAGCACCAAGCAGTGCCTGACCTGACAACTTTGGAATGTTGCAGAGATTTTTGGACAGGAGATGGAGACGACAATGGTTCCCAATGCAAGATTTATGAGACTGTTGATAATGTGTGGCAAAACACATATTGTACTCGTGTTCCTGAGGCATGACTGAAAAGAAGGTGAAGGAGGATGTTGTATGCTGCTGATGACTAGATCAGGACAGGAATGAGTTCACGTGCGGAATTACACACTGCAGAGAAGGAGTACGGAAAAAACGCCTGAGGCGCTGGGTAGAATGTTAAGTTAGTATAGAAGTGCAACAGTTGGAAGCAGCACATCCAAGCACAAAGTAATTGTAAAACACGTCGTATTTGTTGTTGGTAGCACACAGATAGTCTGCCAGAGAAAGTCATCATGACATGCAGTTATATTTAGTAGTAAATTACAAAATGTAAAATCATAAATTAAGTTGTCGAGACTTCTGGTGATGTCACAAAGGGAATGGCAGCTTAGGACCAGGGCTCCATCTCCCTTCTTGATATTTTCCCCCAAAAACTCTGTTAATTGGATTTATAAACTACCTGCAGTTGGGGGGGAGGGGCAATATGATGTGTAAAACAAATAAATCTAAACTGGCCACCTGACCCAAGGATGGCAATGGATCTTGCCCAAACTTTCTGATTCTGAGTTGTCACAGTCTTCTGAGACAGAGCAGGCCGCAATAGGGACCCCTGCAAAATCTAAACTTAAATGTTGGAAACAAGTCAGTGGACGCTATCTACAGAGAAATACTTGCCTTCAGGGAGGATGTCAAGGAGACAGTGAAGGAGATGCAGAAAGATGTGGCTTCATTGGAACAACAAATGGATGAACTGGAGTGGCAAGCTGCTACACTGGAATATCGTGTAAATGACATTGAGGCCTCTTTAAAAGACAGTATTGAAACACAGGTATACATTATTGTTTGGAAGACCGACTCGGAAAACAGCCTGAAGAAGGAGTCTTCATTTGTACAGTGTACTGAAAACTTGGAGGTCTCTGACTTGCCAGAATTCTTAGCTTCTTTTTCTCAGACTGCCCTGAAACTGGGACCGGACTTTTCCCATAGATATCGAGCACACCCACTGTGCGGATGGTCCTAATCTCTCCTCTCCAGAAGCAAAGCTGAGATCAGTGATAGTCCGATTTTTAAATTATGCCACAAAAGAAAAAAATCTTGCAACTTGCCTGGAAAAGGAAGTTGGTCTTCTGTGGGCAAACCCGTATATTCTTTGATAATGAGACTACCTCTGATACCATGCAAGAAAGATGAGACTGTACACCAGTACCCCATGTTGTGCACCAGCAACAGCTAAAGCTCTGTTCGCTGTGTCTAGCACGCCTTATTGTCCAGTTCCCTGATGGCCAGAAAGACTGGCACACAACAGCACAAGTCCGAGCAGATCTTACCGCACACAACATCCATCCCAGACCATGAACCTAGGCGTATCGCTCCTTCCAGCCAGCAATCCAGATAGCAGACTACCCAGTCTACAAAGCAGCATCGCCGGCAGACTGAAGCTACTATGGTGTCCAAGTCTCATCTCCAGTCCTACTGACATGACAGTTGGGCTACCTGAACTGCAACCTTAGTCTTTTTCATTACAACACTGGGCTTGTGGAGGTAAGTAGACTGCTATTGTTTGGTGAGGAAGAGGCACCCTTACTGATTTGGCTGGCAGTGGTTACGGAGGGTTAAGCCACCTCCCCTCACTGCAGTGTACCAGGCCAACACATACATTTTGGTCAGAGGTCCAGCACATTAGCCATAATGTTAGGGTTAACATTGAATGTTGCCCCTCTGTAGTGCAGCATGATACTCCTGTGAAGAGAACAAAATGTTTTCAGTCACTTCGTCATTACTCAGTGGATTTCTACTTTATTGAGGAGTAGTACCTTACTCCCACAGAATATTTGAAATTATCTTGGGGAGGCAGATGTGCATTTTTATGCTTCCTCGTACCCCAAGGGAAAGCAGCAGAAGGCAGTCCTGCTAATCCCCTTCGTGAACCCCTTTTGAATGAAACAAGAATATAGTGACACTCAGGGCCGCTATGTTATCTTGCAGTGTCATTTTTTGTTTTGACTTCCACACGCTTGTTTACAGAGTTGTCAACAGGAGACCAGCTCTGGAACTAAATATTCTGTTTTCTTGTATGAAACTTACAAGAGCAGGATGCAGAAGTTTGAACTGCCAGGCAAAAAACATACAATCTAGAGACTCGCAGATGTGGGACTTTGTACTACCTGTATGAAGAGAAATCCTGTACAGTGTTAATTTTTTTTTATTGTATTGTTGTTGAATTTTTTTATTGGATTGTTACTGTTAACAATAAAATGCTACTTGCAATATTTTTAACTTCTCCTGGTCTGCCTATACTTCCTGAGCTACGCCTCTACAACACCTAGGGTGGGATATTCAGAAATGCGCCAGACATGGGCGCATGCCTGGCGCAGAGCAGCTGGGATGCACCAGGGCGTGGGCCGCAAGATGTTAAACGGCGCTAGCCATGGGCTCAGCACCGCTGAATATGGCACTGGAGGTCGACTGTGCACCGCGAGTGGCACCGCGCCAGTGCAAGTAGCAAGTGAGGAGCAAGGGGTTGCACCAACGCTAGTGTGGGTGCGCTAGGCGCAGCAGCCGCGATATTCAACGCTGGGCATGCAAATGAGGCCATTATGCATGCAAGGTGCAAATGGGGCCATTTGCATGTCATTATGGCCCCATTTGCATGCAGGTGCGCTGATTCACGGCGACTTGCACCTGGCGCCCTGCCAAGCTGCAGCCGTCTGGGACCAGCGCCCCCTGCCCCTCGGCAGGCAATGCGCCCCAACGCCCGATCGCGGGCTGTGGTTAACTATAAAGTCCCTGGTGGTCCAGTGGACCCTACCCCATCGCCCGATCACGGGCGTATAGTACAGAATCCCTGGTGGTCAAATGGACCTGCTCCCCTGCCCGATCGCGGACAAATGAATAATAGAATTACCCTGATGGTCCAGTGGACCTGCTGCCCTGCCCAATCGCGGGCAAATGAATAATATAATTATCCTGGTAGTCCAGTGGACCTGCTCCCCTGCCTGATCGCGGGCAAATGAATAATAGAATTACCCTGGTGGTCCAATGGACCCGAACCGAAGCCCGATCGTGGGCTTCAGTTGTAAAGAAATGCCCTGGTGATCGCCAGTTCCCCTCACCGCCCCTCAGACCGACACCTCCCCCTCCTCCCTGGTCAGCGGCAGGTGGCACTCCCCACCTGCCGGCCGCCGACTGACAGCGTATAGTACGGCTGTACGCCCGTTGGTCCACTGCATGGGCCAATGGACGTGCAGACCATACTGTACTACACAGTCCCAAAATGTGAATAAACCTTCGCAAAGAAGGCTGGTATTTTGCATAAAGTTCAAAGTCATTCAACTGATTGAGCTGTGTTGCACCTGCCATCTTGTTTGCCACTTAGCGAGGATCTTAAGGTACAGAATGTTTTAAAAAGGAAAAAAAAAACATCAGAACACAGCTAAAGAGGACCCCTTCAGGTGTATTCTGATGTGTGTTTTTTTTTTTGTTGGTGTTGTAAGCTGGCCCCAAACAAATTTTTGTTGCCGGGTGCCAGCCTGCAGAGAATGGCTTGTAGCCCGTTCTCTGTATGAGAAGAGCAGCATTTTTTTTTTTTTTTTAGTTCTGCAGCTGCAGCTGGAACTTGTGCTGTTGGCTACAGAGTCAATGAAGACCTGCTCTGTAAACCGATACAGAATACTTTTTGAGTGTTACACCTGGAAAAAAGGAAACTGCCCCCTGGCATCATTTTTCTTCGATGCAGAGTCCTGCATCGAAATTTTCGATAATTTCGATGTATTATCCTGCATCGAGGTAGTCTGCCCTCCAGCAAATTCCTTTTTTTTTTTGCACCGACACAGGGTACCCAATCCCCGTGTCGGTATGCATCTCACACACACACACTTATTTGGCACACTAGGGGCCCACCCCAGTGTGCCCAAATGCTCCAGAATTTTAAAACCTGCAAAATGCAGAAAACCATCCCCCAAAGTCTGTTTTCTTCATCAAAATTTTCAATACTTTTGATGCAGGATCCTGCATCAAAGTAGTCTGCCCTCCCGGCAAATTCGTATTTTTCGCACTGACACAGGGTGCCAGATCCTCGTGTCGGTATGTATCACACACACACACACACACACACACACACACACTTATTTGGCACACTGGAAGTGCACCCCAGTGTACCCAAAATTATTTTTTTTCATGTCTGGTACCTGTAAATAGAGAAAACCCATCCCAGATGTCTTTTTTTTTTTTTTTAATAACCTGTAAAAAAGAAAACTGTCCCTCGTCGTCCCCCCTCCCCACCTCCCACTGAGCACCCCCTTACCCCATACTTACCTCCGGAGGGTGGGCGCTGTCATCTTCTGTGGACCGGAGCACTTCTGCGCTCTTCAAAGCCGAACTGCAAACTGAAGAATCAAAAGGTAAGTGCTGTATAATGGAAGTCAGTGGGGGGTTTCAACTTATGTTGATATCTCAGCCAATATTAGGAATTTCTGCACCAAATTTTCAACATGGGGTTCTTGGTACCCCACCTCAAAAACACAGTCACTGTCATTTTGTTTCTCAGTCCCAAAAGGTGATTTTGTGGTCTGAGTGCAGAATCACCTTTCAGGACCGATTAACAAAACAACAGTGCCACTGTTGATGAGGTAGGGTCCCAAAAAGCCCATGTTGCAAATTTGGTGAAAAAATTCCAAAACATGTCTGCATTATAAGCGTGCGTTGTGCAGTTTCTACACACGCTCCTAACTTTGCCTATTTTTAATCTTTTCACCCCAGATTTTCAACATTACCATTTTTTCACATCTCCTCATGAACAGTACAACTGTCAGTTTTCACATCTTGCCTGAAATGTGTTTTTGCACCTGTGGCACAGAATGGCGCAGTCACTTTGCGAAATCAACTTTCGAGATGGATTAACAAAATCACAGTGCAACTGTTCATGAGGGGAGGTCCCAAAAAACCCACGTTGACAGTTTGGTGAAAGAAATCCAGAAAATGACCAAGTTATGAGTGTGCGTTTTGAAGTTTCTATGCAAGCTGGTAACTTCAGTTTTTCATGTTTTCACTCCAGATTTTCAACGTTGCCACTTTTCACACCACCTCATGAATAGTATAGCTGTAATTTTTCAAATCCTGCCAAAAATGTTTTTCTGCGCCTGTGGCAGAAAACAGCGTTACGGTTGCACAGAATTATATTTAGACAGGGATTTTAAAGTTTTCTGTACTGGGTACATGCGGTGAGGTGATAAGGTTATGTTGAACATTTGGAGTGAAAATTATTTAAGATGGCACAGTTATGACTATTTGTTGCAATTTCGCTATGCCTCCTTGTAACTTTGTGTGGAAGCGCAGGGGACAGAGATCCCTGTGTTTCCACAGCTAGATACATATGTGCATTTGTGGAGGGATGGGAGCGCAGGGTCCAAAGGACCCTGTGTTCCCACTGTGACATATGGATACTGTTGTACTATCTGGATGGAGGGATGCCCAGTACTCCCACCTTAACATATGGACACTGTTCTACTATCTGGATGGAGGGATGGGAGCGCTTCCACCATGACACATGGACATTGTTGTACTATCTGGATGGAAGGATTCGGACCTTGCGCTTCCACAGTAAAATGAGGATACAGTTATACTGTCTGAAAAAGAAGGGAAATTCATTGCTAAAAAACTCTGTTAATGCATCAGTTAGGGTGAATACTATAGCGACAAATGCAGGGAAATGAGCTGTTAGGGTTTCCAACCCTAACACCCCACCCCTCCACCCTCCACACACCAACAGGATTCTGGGTGTGTATTGGGGTCGACGGCCTAACTCACCCGATTCCGTGTGTAAACAAGCTGAGGTGGTGCAGTACAGGAGAATGGGGTGAAAGTTGAGGCTGACGCCACAAGCACACCCAGATGCCTGTTGGTGTGTGGAAGAGTGGAAAACCTGAGGAGGGTGTTAGCTTGGAAACCCTAACACCTCATTTCCTGCTTTTGTCGCTATAGTATTCAATTCTAACTGATTCATTAGTGGAGTTTTTTTGCAATGAATATATATATATTATAGATATATATACTTGTGTGTGTGTGTGTGTGTGTGTGTGTGTGTGTGTGTGTATATATATATATATATATATATAGTTTTAATTTTATTTGCAATGTTAATGTCATATTGTCATTTTAAATACTTTCTTGTCAAAATTTTATGTAATGCCATCCATTTAATGTCTGTCACCCTTCCCATTGACGTGGAACCTTTGGAAAAGAGCTGTTATGTGCTCAAAGGTGTTGTAATCTGAGAATGAATAAATAATAAATAAATATATATGTATATATATATAATGTATAGAGCCTTTGACCATAACCCTTAGGTCTAATCCAGCAGTACAGGGAAGCATACCACTAGAGGGTGTGGAGTATAAGGCCGCATTATATGCAGATTACGTTCTCCTCTGTCTTCTTAATCTAGATAGTTCCATCCCGGCTGCATGGTCACTTCTGTTAGAATATGATCAGCTAGAGGCTTTTCTTTGAACCTCCATAAAATGGAAGTCCTCCTACTAGACTGCTCTCCCTCTCTTTTTCTTACAGTATTGTCCATACAGGGTTCAAACCCACATGGTCCACCCCCATGCTTCCTGCCCTACTGCTAAAGCAACCACTAAGCTTTTCACTCTGTCTCAGTTATGTTTAAAACCATTGCTAGATCTTCTTCAAGGATCTCTCCTCCATTAGGCCACACCTTTGGAAGTAGAGCTGTCAGCGCTAGGACCACACAGAAATTTTGCTAGCTGGGGGCAGCCCACAGTGACATCCCACATCTGCAGCTATACAAGTGTGGACAGCTCCATCACTCCTCAGTTCTTTTCCCATCATCGATCATCCTCATCGGTCCTGCTGAAGGAAACACTGTCAACCTAGCCATTGCCATTTATTCTTTTATTTTACTGCAGTGTTATTTTGTTGTCTCTGCATGCTGCTAAAATCAAGAGCCTTTATTTTGGTATTAAGTGTGGAGAAACTTGTGGGCCTGTCTCAAAGCATGAGGACTTGTGAGATTTGCTAGAGCTTCAACCAGGCTACAAGGCAATGTCACAGGAAAGCACTGGAAAATGTCCTCCTTCTCAAAACTTTGAAAGCCATGGAGAAGGTACAGGGCCCAAAGTCTGTGTTTCCCTCTCCATCAGCCATGAAGCCGCCAGTGAAGTCGAAGGATCTAAACAGGCAATGGTTGCCGTCATGGCCCTCCTCATCATTTGACCAAGCATAAATATAGGAAGGAAGGAAGGTTGGTCAATCTTCAGTGTTATCTCCGTCATCAGATCCCACAGATGGAACTTCACAGTTAGTGAAGCAGGATCCACATGGAAGACTTTGGGCAGTATAACTGGGGCCACCCATGCCAACGTTGTCTGTTGACGTCACCAACTCTGTAAAGGCCCTCCTGAGTTCTTTCCCATCGTCGACTTGATCGCATGGGTCTCTGCAGAAGCTCTGAGGCAGTTTTGCATCATTTTTTGCCTACAGTTTTTCAGTACTAACATTTTTAGAATCTCTTGTTCTAACAAGATTCCTTTACCTCGTTTATGTCGAGAGTTAATCCTTTAACTTCTCTTTTCTGTCGCTGCCGCTGCTGAAAGAAAAGTACCTCTTCAGACAAACACTCACTTTGTCTGCTCTCTTGGGCCTGATCACAACCTCTCTGACTGTGAGCTCTGCCACAATTTAATCAAACCACCCTCAGGCGATACAAAAAGGCTGTTAAAAAAATCCTCATGGAGTAACAGGTAGCCAGTTCTGGGCAGGGGTCCTCCAGGGTCCCTCCTTCCTAGTCACTGGCAGGGTTGTCAAGCTCCCAGGCCACTGAGGCCTGAGACAAGTCCTTAGGGAAAAGTCACAAAAAGGACCAAGATACGGATCGCTCCCCCCTGGCAGCTGTCCCACTCCCTGACGGTCTCTTCTTCATCATCCAGGGGTACTCCGTCAGCTGTGGCTGCACCTGCACCAACCCCTAAGCCTGCTGTTCAGGTCTCTGTCTCTACCAGACCCCTACCGACAGTACCTCTGCCTGATATGCAAGGTGGTCAGCCATCAACCTTTGAATCATCGGCCCCCTCCTCGTTGATGACAGGACTGTCATCAACAGCCCTCCCGTTGAGGCCTGAGGCTTCCTCAGGTCCTTGGGCTGTGGGCTTCTCGGGCCCTTCTGGTGGGTCATCGCTTGTTGCGTCAACCTCCCCCCACTTCCGTTGATGCAGCCATCCACTGTCGTTGACCCCAACAATATTTTGACCAAATTTACTATGGTTTTGGTTCACCAGTTGGGCGTATATAGGCCTGCATCGCCTGCAGCGTCGATAGCACCCTCATTGTCGACGCCATTTCAGCCTCTGCGAGCTGCTCCCCACGGGCCGTTGTTGGTACCTTAGTCTTCGAACCTAGAGTTAGAACAGGTCAGTGTCAAGGAGAAATGCTATCCTGATCTTATCCTACTTGATGAAGAGGAGAAAGAGCCCTCCTCCTCTGACAGATCCACAGCTTCCTCAGTGAGCGAGGACTCTGTCAAGCATACTCTTAGGTCTCCTCCAGAGGGACCCCACTTTCTTCGATATTATGAAGCAGCTGTCCTCCGCCATGGACTTTCATACTGAGGAAGAGGATGCCGCCAGGCGAGCTCTGATGGATTTCCTAGAAAATCCAGAGTCTACTCCTAAATTCATTCCTCCTATCCCTCCTGCACTGAGGAATGCCACAACTGCAGCCTGGCATAGGCCTGATATGGTGCCAGCCATGCCCCGAAGGGCTGATGAATTATCTCATGCCTCTCAGGGTCTTCCTCATTACACTGCCCAACCAGAGACAGAATCTGTGGTTATAAAGGCAGCCCATGATAGGTTCAAGGTGCTGAAGCACCTTAGCTCCCCCCCCCCTCGACAAAGAATCACAAAGCATTGATCTCTGGGGCAAGAGGGTCTATGCTTCATCCACCCTGGGGCAGAGGATTTCCAATTACCTTTCTCACATGGTCAAGTACCAGAATACCCTTTGGAAGAAGGCAAGGCCGTGGCCCAGGCCCTTCCTCAATGTACTCAAAAGCAAGAGGTTCTTAAGTGTCTGCAAAATGCTGAGGACATTAGCAAGCACCTCTTGTGGGCCCTCAGTGATATCTCGGACACTGATGCCAAGGCTGCTGCCACTGGCATTTGCCTTCGTAGGCACTCCTGGCTGAGGGTCTCTGGTTTTCCTGCTGGTATCGCAAAAGGTGCTTAATTCCCCTTTTAGTGGCTCCAAGTTGTTTGGTCCAGATGGGCAGAACATCATAAATGAGCTGCAGGCATCTGGCAGGACTGTCGTTTCTGTCTCTTTACTCTATCATACACAACCCAAGAGTGGACAGCACCCTCCCTTTTGCAGAGGTGTCCCACAAACCCAGAGCAGCCTCTCTGCCCCAAGGCAAATGCAGAGCCTCCACCGCCTTGCCTGTCCCCTTCTCTGCCAGAGACGTGGCCAAGTGCCCCAGGGGTGACGGACCAGCTCCAGAAGCTTGATCCACCTCTGCTTAACTCCTTGCCAGACCCCCCTTTCCAGTCCCTGACCAAGAGGTGGTGCTTAGAGGTCGGTTCTCCGTCCATCTCAATCAATGGAGAACCATCACGTCAGATGCCTGGATTCTTCAAATCATAGAAAGGGTCACACTCTGGAGCTCCTTGAGCCACTACCAGACCCCTCCAGTGCCCTCCACCTAGCCCCCAGCTCATCTGCCTGTTCTCTGGGGGGAGGTACAGTCCCTTCTGCGCAAAATGGCCATTGAGCCAGTGCCCGGGCACCAAAGGAACAGGGCCATTTTTTCCTGGCTCCCAAAAGAACTGAAGCCCATCTTAGACCTCAAGGACCTCAGTCTGTGCATCCAGTACAGTAAGTTTTGAATGGTAACTCTGCCAGGCTTGCTGCCCCTCCTCAAGCAGGGCGACTGACTGTGTTCACTGGAAATGCAGGACAAGTACCTGCACATCTGTGTTTCCTCCACACAGGAGATTCCTCCAGTTTCTTTTTCAGGGAGAACATTACCAGTTCAAAGTGTTGCACTTTGGCTTGTCCTCTGCGCCGCAGGTCTTTACCAAATGCTTGGCAGTGATAGCTGCAGCTCTCAAGGGTGGGACTGTATGTTTTCCCTTATCTGGACAATTGGCTCCTAAAGACCCAGTCCAGGGAGCACCTCCAGTTGACTGTTGAGAGAACTCAACTGTTTCTCTCCCTGGGCATCACAGTCAGCTTGCCCAAGTTGGTATGAGTTACACCCCAAAGGCTGCAATACATAGGGATGGTTCTAGACTCGGTGAGGGGAATGGCCTTCCTGCCTCGAAACAGGGTGGAATGCCTAATTGCGCAGGCTCAGGAAGTCGCCCAGAGCCATTATGTCTCTGCCAGGGGATACTTGAGGCTGTTGGGGTTGATGGCTGCAGCTATTCCCACTGTTCCGCTGGCTAGACTCCATATGCTCATCCTCCAGCGGACCCTTCGAGCGCAGTGGGACCAGCACACGGACAGACTGGACCAGTTGTTTCTAGTCTCCTCCCCAGTCCGCAAGGTGCCCCAGTGGTGAATGGATCGATCCCCTAATCTGGGCACTTGGGAAAACAAAACCCAAGAACTCAATATTTCCTAGATGGGCATCGACTTGAAGAGACCAAGACTGAATGGGACTTGGTCATAATCATATCTGATGACCTTAAAGCAGAGAATCAATATGAAAAACGGCACAAAAAGCAGGCAGCATCCTCAGATGCATAGGCAGGGGAATACCTAGCAGGAAACGAGAAGTGATCATTCCACTCTGTAGATCCCTGGTGAGGCCACACCTGGAGTACTGTATGCAGTTCTGGAGGCCCCACCTGAAGAAGGACAAAGAGTTCTTGGAATCAATTCAGAGAAGGGCCACAAAGATGGTGCAGCGCCTCCATCACAAGCCGTATGAGTCTGTACTCCAAGACCTAAACTTGTACTCTCCGGAACAGAGAAGGGACAGCGGGGATATGATAGAAATGTTCAAATTCATCAAAGGTATAAACATTGTTCAGGTAGACAAACTCTTCCATGCAAACGGAGAGGCACATACAAGAGGAAACAACCTATGCCTGAGAGGGGGAAGGCTCAGAGGCAGTATCAGGATAGTAGACACGTGGAACAGTCTGCACTCAGAGATGGTTGCAGCAAAGATGATGAATGCATTTAAACACGCATTGGGCCAGCACTAAGGTATAAACAAAAACAGCAAAATATAGGGGAGAGGGTTAGGTTCATGGACAGACAGGCCACTTTGTCCCCATCTGCCATCAAATTCTTATATTCTTATGTTCTTAACCTGTTGCAAGGGATTCCCTTCCAGATTTCTTTCCCCCAACAGATCCTCACCACGGATGCCTCTGAGTTGGGCTGGGGGGCCCACCTGGGTCCTTTTCAAACCCAGGGCTCTTGGTCCCAGATCGAAGCATTCCTGCACATCAACATCTTGGAGATGCGGGCAGTCCTGTATGCCATGCAGGCTTTTCAGAACCATCTCCTTCAAACAACATGAAGTCTTGCTATATTATGACATATGCAGTGAGTCCCAACCTTCGAACTGCTCCGGAGGTGAAAGAGTTAACTTTCCATGCCAGGCATGGAACGCTGAGCTCGAGCTCGGTTGAAAACTCTGTCTGTTATTCTTCAAACTCAAACTGTCGGATTCTTTACTCCGCCTCACTGAACAGTCGCTCCGGAGATTTCTCCATCGGGTTCATTTTGTCGTTAAAGTATTATTTTCTGCTTTTTGACCGAATTTAAACCGCAACCGGTCGGTTCAAGCTCTGTCTGTGGTATTTGTAAGTACTAGATAGGTTTTACATTTACTTTCTGTTTGGAACTTGTAAACGGTTTATCGGTTCAGTTTGAACCGATCAAGTTGTTTAAAATATATTAATCTGTCCTTTAGAGTGTGGTTACCGGTTCTTATCGGTTCTTAAAAAAAAACTGGATTTTATTACTTTTTTTCCACGACCCGTGACACGGTTGGGAACCGATAAGAGAGTCTTGCTTGGCGGATTGCCATAAACGGGCAAGTTTGGTTAGGACTGGCACTATGTCTGAGAAACCCAAAAGAAAAACCGGTCCCACTGGGTTTCAACACTGCAGTGTCTGTGGGGAAGTCTTTGCTAAGGCTGACCCCCACACCACCTGTGTTTATTGTCTGGGGTTTGACCACCTCATTGCAGACTGCCAGATTTGCAAAAATTTTCCTTCAGCTACCCTGGAAAAGAGAGTTGGTAGGCTCAGGGAAAGGGAGGCCAAAATGTCCGCTGACCCGGATGGCCAGCCCGGTTCGGTTTCAACCGAACCCGAGGGAGTGCCCTGACCAGGTGAGACTTCTCGGCAAGGAGAGCTGACTCGGAGGAGTCGGTTCCAGCAAAGGACTAGGAAATCAGCTGGTGTGTGGAGCCAAACTTCTTCAACTGCTGGAAGAAATAGCCAAAGCCATTAAAATTGTCCAGTCGCTTTCCGGTTCCGACCAAACCGGCACCATCAGGTAAGCATACGGGTTCAGTCGGTTCCACCGGTTCAAGAGTATGATTTAGAGGAATTTTATGAACCGGGAGGAGGGAAGAGGAGTATGAGGAGAGTGAATGTGGATTTGAAAGTCTGGATGTGCCCATTGAACCGGACATCTCCCCAGACAGACCTTCAGGAGTGTCTCCTCCTAGGCTTTCTGAGTTCCCTTCTCATTTTATGTTTTATAAAAAAGTGGCTGAAACCCTCCAGCTCCCTATAGAGGAAGCTGTGGATGATCAAGAGGAGCCTGACTATGTAGAAATGATGGATATCCCAGAGTCTAGGAGACTGTCTATTCCTTTGCATAAATCTATGCACAAAATTGCATAAAACTCCTCACACTATACCTCCTGTGAATAAGAGGATGGACAAGAGGTACACATTGTCAGGCTCTGATATGGAGTTCCTTACACAACAATGCAGCCATGTTGGGGTAGTGCAGGCTGCAGCCTGTGACAACGCAAATATTCCCTTGGCTTCACACCCCCCTGAAAAGGACTCCAGGAGAATTGATGCCATGGTAAAGAAACAGTACATGGCAGCATCCTTGGGACTCAGACAGGCAAATTATAGGGCTTATGTTGCTAGATACCAGAAATCCAGATGGGATACTGTTATGGCTCTAGCAAAACAGGTCCCTGGCCAGCTTGCCAAGGAGCTAGAGCAGGTGGCTGCTGATGGTATTGAGGCATCTAAGGTGCAATTCCGTGCTGCAGTGGACTCTTGATGTGTCATCAAGAGTCATGGCTACATCTGTGGCACTTCGCAGAATGGTTTGGCTCAGATGTACTAGCCTGTCACAGGATACCCAGACTAAGGCCATGGATTTTCCTGTTGTGGGTAATTCTCTGGGGGAGCAGACAGAGAATTACATGAAGAAAATGGATGAGTATAGGACCACCTATAGGAGTGCACAGGCCAAGGAAAGGCAGGCCACTCCTCAAAGGCAGCCTTCCAGGGGCAGGGGCAGGCCTTTTCATAGGCCTTTTACCAAGCCAGGCCTCCTCTTCAGCTTATGCCCAGAGGGGTTCTTTAGAGGAGGCAGGCCAGGGGTGCAAGCAGACCTGCTTCCACCCCTCAGCCTAAAGCCCTGCCAAGCAGGCTGATGGGGTGTGGGGCGGTCTCCGCTCCCTGTAGGGGCAGGCTGGCTTACTTTGTCCAGGACTGGAAGTCTCTAACATCAGACAAGTGGGTCCTGGAAGTAGTAAGCCAGGGACTGGTTCTCAGCTTCAAAAATTTCCAAACATGAGAACCAGATCCTTTCCACCTGCAAATCCATCAGAGGCACTTGCCCTGGAGGCAGAAGTCTCTACCCTCCTGGCTCTCAGAGCCATGGAAAGGGTTCCACCCCTACACCAGGGCAAAGGATTGTACTCCAGGTACTTCCTTACCCTAAAAAAGACAGGAGAATGGCGGCCCATACTGGATCTCAGATACCTAAACAAGCACCTTTTAAAACCAAAATTCAAAATGGTGACTCTGGGAATTATTTTACCCTCTCTAAGGCCAGGGGACTGGCTAGCGTCCCTGGACCTCAAGGATGCCTACTTCCATATTCTCATCAGAAGCTCCCATTGAAAGTACCTTAGGTTCGAGCTGCCCTCAGGCCATTACCAGTTCAGAGCAGTGCCTTTTGGTCTCATCTCTGCTCCAAGGGTATTCACAAAATGCCTGGCAGTAGCAGTTGCCTACCTAAGAAGGCAAAAAATTGCCATCTTTCCTTACCTGGACGACTGGCTCATAGTAGGCCAGTCTCCAGACCAAGTCAAGTTACATCTTCAGATAACTCAGCAACTGCTTACCTCTCTAGGTTTCCTTCTGAATCTTCCAAAGTCAGTTCTAGAGCCTGTCCAGCTTCTCACCTTCATAGGCGCAGAACTGAACACAGAGGAAGCCAGAGCCTTCCTTCCTTTGGACAGAGCAAGGACCCTGGTCTCTCTGGCCTCCTCATTCACCCTGCAGGTCTCTCGACCAGCAAGGCATTTTCTGCAGCTCCTGGGACACATGGCTGCTTCTACAGCAGTAGTGCAAGGAGCCAGGTTTCAGATGAATGACATTCAGTTCCATTTGAGAGCCTTTTGGTCTCAAAGAAAGGACCCTCTAACCAAGTTGATCCCAGTAACTCGAACCCTGATCCAAGCCCTACAGTGGTGGCAGGATCAGAACAACCTGAGACAAGGGGTCCCCTTTGTCACTCAGTCTCACTCTTTAATCCTTACTACAGATGCATCCCTCTTGGGGTGGGGAGCTCACATGGGCAACCTCACTACCCAGGGACTGTGGTCCCCTCAGGAATCTCTGCTCCACATCAACCTGTTGGAGCTCAGAGCAGTTTTTCTAGCACTTCAAGCTTTTTCCAGATCTGTTCAGAACAAAGTTGTACAGGTCAGATCAGACAACACCACTACAATGTGGTATATCAACAAGCAAGGAGGCACTCGGTCTACGGCCTTGTGCACCGAAGCAATGAAGTTGTGGTCTCTGGCTTACTCCCTGAACACCTCCCTTACGGCAGTTCACCTCCCAGGCAAGGTCAATGTCCTGGCAGATGCTCTCAGCAGGATTTCCCAGGGCCATCACGAATGGTCACTGGATCCCCTGGTCCTGGGGGTAATATTTGCTAGATGGGGCACCCCGCAGATAGATCTTTTTGCAGCCCCAGACAATCACCAACTTCCCCTTTTTTGCTGCAGGCCCCCAGTGTTGGGCTCAGTCCCTCTGGATGCCTTACTTCTCATTTGGGAAGGGAAGTTTCTGTATGCTTTTCCCCTTCCTCTCCTGTTCAAAGTGTTAGTCAAAATCAGATCTCAATCCTGCAAAGTGATTCTGATTGCTCCAGATTGGGCCAGACAACCCTGGTATCCACTCCTACTGTCCTTAACAGTCCATCTTTCCCTGTATCTTCCCAGGAATCACAATCTGTTAACCTGTGCTCAGGGGAGGGTTTGGTACCCGAACCTCAAATCTCTCAATCTCAAGGCCTGGCTCTTGAAGAGTTAGAGTTTGCTGATCTACACCTCTCCCAAGGTGTAATGGATATATTGAAGGCTTCTAGGAAGCCTTCCACCAGGGCTACTTATAATTCCAAATGGAAGAGGTTTTCCATATGGTGCTCTGGGAAGCATATTTCCCCAGATTCTGCTGATTTACCCACAGTCCTGGATTATATGGTCCATTTAAACACTTTGGGGCTGAGACCAGCTACCTTAAAGGTGCATTTGGCAGCTGTGTCTGCTTTTATTTCAGCAGGTAAACCCTCTTCTCTTTCAGCTCATCCTGTATTTTCTAAGTTTTTCAAGGGATTGCTTCACACCAACCCTCCATTCAGGGACCCTGCCCCTGCCTGGGATCTTAATGTTTGCATTGCTCAGCTTATGCAACCTCCCTTTGAGCCCTTGTCTTCAGCAGAGCTTAAGTATGTGACTTGGAAGACTGTGTTTCTGGTAACCATCACTTCTGCCAGACGCATAAGTGAATTACAAGCCTTGTCAGTGGAGCCTGATTTTATCTCCTGTCATAGAGATAAGGTGGTCCTCAGGACCAACAGGAAGTTCTTGCCTAAGGCGGTTTCAGATTTCCACCTTAATCAATCTATTTCTCTTCCAGTGTACTTCACTGACCATTCCTCCTCTGGTGAGAGGAGGTTGCACAGCTTAGATGTGAAGAGAGCCCTTAGTTACTACATTGAGCTTACCAAGGGTCACAGGTTTGACTCCCTCCAACTGTTCCTCACTTATGGTGAGGTTGGTAAAGGGAAACCTGCCACTAAAAGATCCATTGCCAGGTGGATTGTCTCTTGTATCCAGTTCTGTTATGAAAAGCTGGGTAAGGTTCCTCCCTCAGGCCTGAGGGCTCACTCTACCAGAGGTACTGTTGCTTCCTGGCTGCTGCCAGGACATCCCCATTCTAGAGATTTGTCAAGCAGCTACCTGGAAAACAGTTCACACTTTTACCAAGCATTACCTCTGACATCCAGGCTAGGGAGTGATGCTCGGTTTGGCACAGCTGTGCTTCAGAGCCCATTTCTAAGTAGGTTCTGTCCTCCTCCATGGAGGTACTGCTGTGTAGTTCAGATATAATATAATATAGCAAGACTTCATGTTGTTTGAAAAAAATTACTCACCTTAGTAATGTTGTTTCTTCTAATGGAGTCTTGCTATATTATGACCTTCCCCGCCTGCCCCTCTCAGAACCTCTGTTTTGGGATGTGGGTGGGCAGTGCAGTGTTGGCACTTAATAGATGCCCACCTTGTTTTTCACCCTCCCTTTTGGGGTGACTGGGTGTTGTATTTTTCATTTTGGGGTCTCCTGACTTGAGTCTTTGTTTGGGACCAAAAATGTGTTCTTATATTTAGTAGCCAGTTGGCTAGTGTAGGCTTACAGCTTCCACACAGGACCTTAGTGAGTTTAGCTCGTAAAGATCTGACAGTTTGAGTTTGAAGAACAACAGACAGAGTTTTCAACCGAGCTCAAGCTCAGCGTTCCATGCCTGGCATGGAAAGTTAACTCTTTCACCTCCGGAGCTGTTCGAAGGTTGGGACTCACTGCATATGTCATAATATAGCAAGACTCCATTAGAAGAAACATTACTAAGGTGAGTATTTTTTTCTTCTGGGTCAACTCTTGATTCAGTCCAACAACCTCGGTGTTGTGTTTTCCGTCAACAAGCGGGGTGGGGGGACACATTTGTATCTCCTGTGCAGGGAAGTCATGAGGCATGGTACTGGGCGTTGGACCACGGTCTAACTCTTTCTGCACTTCGCTTCCCATGAGTTCTAAACACCCTGGCAGACAGCCTCAGCCGGATGCAGTCCAGCATGTACGAGTGGGAACTTCTCTCATCCGTTGCAGAAGATCTGTTCAACAGATGCGGTCATCCGGAATTGGACCTTTTTGCATCCCCACTCTACGCAAAACTGCCCAGTTTCTGCTCACTCGATCCAGGGCCTAGAGTTTTCTGGCAAGACACATTGTCCCTCTCCTGGAGTGGGAGGTTAATTTATGCCTTCCTTCCATTTACTCTGATTCACAGGGTGCAGATGGAGGGGGCCAGCATAGAAATATAGAATTTGACGGCAGATAAGAACCGCTTGGCCCACCTAGTCTGCAGTCTAGTCAGCATGATCCTGATGGCTCCATTCTGGCCTCGCAGATATGGTTCCCATTGCTGCAGCAGCTGGTGGGGGAACCTCCAGTCCCTCTCCCTCTGCAGGAATCTGCTGACACAGGCTGAAGGGACCCTGGTGCATCCCAACCTCAAGTCCTTCCATCTGCATGCTTGGTTCCTAAGGACATAGCTAGCGCTCGCTTTGGGGTTTCCCTATAGGGTGGTGGGCATCCTGGTGGCCGCTCGGAAACCATCCATTCGAGCCACATATGCCATGAAGTGGAAGAGGTCTGCCATCTGGGCTGCTAAACATAATCTGGACCCTTTCACTCATCCAGTGAGTCGGATTCTGGACTACCTGATATCACTGTCAGACTCGGGTCTCCAGTACCCTTTCCTCAAGGTACCTCTTTTGGCCTTCCACGAGCCTGTGGGTGATGTAACATGGCTCAGCTGGATGTTTCCCGTAGCGTATTGAGGAGCATACTGCATCTGAAACCTCCAGTCCATTCTCCTGTCCCAGCTTGGGATTTAAATTTTGTTTTGGAGAAATTAACCCTGTCTCCTTTTGAACCAGCTACGTCTTGCGAGCTGTGCTTCCTTTCTTGGAAAGCGTTATTTTTAGTTGCTATTACTGTTCAAAGGATCTCTTCAGGCCCTCTGGTGCAAGGAGCCTTATTTGATTTTTCCACAAAGGCAGGGTGTCTTTACACATGAATCCTAAGATCTCACTTGAGATAGAGCTCTTTCCAGCAGATTATTACCACTCGGACTATGCCACCTGGCCTAGAACCCAGTAAAAATTCTAGCTAGCAGTCTGTGGTGGGGAACACCACGAACCCATGTATAAAGGGTGGTCCCCTGGCACCACCTCAGTTTTTTCCCACTGCCGACCCATGCATCTCTGCTCCACAGACGCCTCCTGCTTCCAGTCGACCGCTGTTTTTCATGCGTCGCGCAGTTATCATTACTTCGTCAAATTTAACAAATTTGTAGTGTGTCTACCCAGCCAACTTCATCCACAGAGTGGCGGAAATTGACCTGCGTGTGTGGCATGCAGATCCCGCCAAAAGATGGCCATTTGGCCTGCCTTCTGTGCCTAGGCCCCAACTATAAGCCGGACGCCTGCCTGCCAGCATTGCCTCAACTTCAGTAGGAGGATTTGCATCTGCCGCCTAAAGACTTCAGAAGCATATCTCCTTGAACAACAAGTGGCTGCCATGCAGAAGACCCACTTGGGACACAGGTTGTCTTCCTCTTCGACCAAGGAGTCCTCCCCTAGAGAGAAGAAAGCGAGCATGAAGCACAGTCATCGGGACAAGGACAGATCCAGGTCAGAATCCCATCCCAGGTCTCCACATAAGGCTTCCAAAAGTTCTGCCTGCGGTGCGAGGTCAGACAGCCCCTCCAGTTTCCCTGGGTCTCCCTGGGTTACCGGCGAGGAAGCCTCCTGCCTCCACCCCGATGTCTGGTGGGGAGTCTTCCGGGCTAGGGCCTTCCCAGGACCCTGTTTCCTTGGCTATCAGGGCCCCTCAAACTCTTACTTGGGTCTCAGCCAGAAGGATCGGCTCACACTTTGTCAGACGGCAGGTCAGAACCTGCAGTCCGCAAGGCCATTGCCTCTGGGTCATCGGACAGGACTGTCGGGTCCAACAACACCAAGAGACATCCGGAACACGAGCGCCACAAGAAACTGTGCTTGCCTTCCAGGCTGTCATTCGCTGAGGCTTTGGACCAACGACAGTCCACAATGCCCTCTGACTGTGTTGTGGAGCCGTAACAGACAACACTGTCCAAGCCATCGTCTGATCCACAGGGCTCTAAAAAATGGTCAGACTACGGACCCGATGTCGGGGACCTGATGCCTGCCTCCATGGGTACTATGGACCAGGTGTTACTCCCTCCCTCCCCCTCTGGAGCCTGATGACCAGATGCTAGGGCACCCGACACTCTGGGATGACACACCGCCATACAGCGGCATCATCAGACCTGACGCCAGGGGGAGACTGAACCAAAGGATCCGACATCAGGCCCCTCGGACGCCCCTACCCCGAAGCCAGACCCATAGCCGGGCCCCATGGCCTCTTTGGCTGAGATCGGTGCTGTATTCACCAGTTGGTTGAACACTGTTAAAGAGGATCTATTGTCCAGAGATCGCTGAAACCGAACCCCACCCCCGCGGGGACCCCTATCTCCGCCCCGCCTAAGCAACCCGACCCCTCCTCCACGTAGGTCGCCTTCGCCACCCCAGATGTCAGCCCGCCCAGCTCCAGGGGGAGATGGACAGGAATCTCCTGGACGATGGCAGCACAGTCATCATCTGTCATTCAGATCCTCCTCTAGATGCTGGCGTTGCTCTAGTAGATGCCAGTCCACATCTTCAGAGGAGTCCACCGGAGGCGGCTCCTACAGTTAGTCAGAAGATGACTTGTCTCTTCCATCTCCAGACCCAAGGAGGGATTCCCCAAGCTCTCCGGACAGTCTCTCTTTCCTAGATGTGATGAGACGCATTCAGTTCCTTAACCTGTAAGAGATAGAAAATTTAGATCCCGAGAGCCACCAGCAGGCGAAAATTCTTAGGAGCCACTGACCCAAAACCCTTCATCATTCCACCATTAGTGGAGCCCTTCCAGGGCGTTATGAAACTAGCCTGGAAGCACCCTTCCACAACCTCAGCAGTTCCTAAGAAAGCCGACCACTTATATAGGACCCCTAGGGATTGAACCACATTTGAATTGAGCAACCCAAAGCAGTCTCTCTGATCCTTACTGCCTCATATGGGAGGACTCAACAGCCAAAGCGTATGAGCTCCCAACCACCGGATAAGGAGTCCAGAAAAATGGACCAATTTGGCAGGAAGGTGTACTCTTCGGCCACTTGCACGGTCCGGTCATTAAATTTTCTGGCACACATGGTGATGTATCAGAAATCTCTTTGGAACAAGGTTATGGACCTGGCTCAGTCACAACCTGACTTGACTAATAAATTGGAGCTCTTAGCTGCCCTCCGGTCGGGTGCTGACATTGGCAAGCACGTCCTCAGGTGATCATATGACTTGGCAGACACTGCTGCCAGAGCAGCTGCCATAGGGATATGCCTATGGCGCTACTCTTGGTTGAGGGTCTTGGGCTTCTGCCAGGATTTGCAGGATGCTATCCTGGATGCCCCTTTTCAAGGATCAGTTCTTTTCGGCCAAGAGACTGAAAAGATGGTCACAGGCTTGCGGCGGGGGGGGTTCTGAGGTCCACAAAATGTATAAGTCTGAGCCAACCCTATCCAGACATCTGTCCTTTTGCAGGCAACAAGGCCAGCAGGGGAAATGACAAAGGCAAAGAGGGGGTTACAAAAGGAAAGACACCCCCCTGTCCTCAGGGGCACAAGGACCTAGGAATGCCAAAATGCCAGCGCTCCCTCCCCCAACAACCTCTTCATGATTCTCTGCCTGCCCCGGCAGAGGCTACAGGAGGAGGCAGTAGGAGGGCAGTTCTCCCTTTACCTCCCAGGTTGGTCCAGCATTAAGGGATCAGTGGGTACTCCAGATTATAGAAAGGGATTATGCTCTGGAGTTCACTCAAATACCTCCAGACAACTCCCCATCCCACGCAGGCCTCTGAGGTAGAAATCCAAGCCCTCCTGAGAATAAAGGCAATCCAGGTAGTCCCACCAAGTTAAAGAGGGAAGGGGTTATTACTCTCACTTCTTCATAGTTCCAAAAAGGTCAGGGGACCTTTGTCCCATCCTGGATCTCAGCCAGCTGAACACTTTCATCGAATACAAAAGGTTCAGAATGGTGACACTGCCAGGATTGCTGCCCATGCTACATCAGGAGACTGACTCTGTTCCCTGGACATGCACGACACACACATGCACATAAAAATCCTACTGTCCCACAGAAAATACCTTCGCTTTACCTTCCAGCGTGAGCATGATCAGTTTCTGGTGCTGCCATTGGGCCTCTCCTCAGCACCTCGAGTATTTACCAAGTGCCTGGAGGTGGTGGCAGCAGCTCTCCGGAGGCAGGGACATTACATCTGTTCCTACCTCAATGACTGGGTTCTGACAGCTCCCATAAGGGATCAGTTGCAGCACACACTGGAAAGTACTTTGACTGTTCCAAGACGAGGGATCACCTTAAATCTTCCCAAGTCTCCCCGGCCCAGTCAGAGATTACAATATATAGGGCCGTGTTGACACCTCCTAAGGGAAGGGCTTCTCCTCAGACTAGGAGATTACCATGTGTTGCTGGTGAAATATTGCTGCCTCAGGCCGGACTTCAGCCAGAATGCTTCTGCAACTCCTAGGCCAGATGGCAGCTGCCATCGTGACAGTGCCCTTAGCTCGTCTCCACATGAGAGTACTGCAGTGGAACCTCAGTACAGTGGCATCAGCGTTCGGACAGTCTCAAGCAGCAAGTTCAGATCTTCAGTGCTGTGCATCAGACTTTGGAATGGTGGCTCACCCCCTCCTGACTAGAGACCGGAGCACCATTTCAAAGCCCCAGTCCTCAGCAAATCCTGACAACGGATGCCTCCGGACTGGGGTGGAGTGTGCATTTCAGAGAAAAAAAAGACAAGAGGGACATGGACTCCTTTGGAACACAGCCTCCACATCAGTGTGTTGGAGATGAGAGCCGTTCTGTATGCCTTACAGGCGTTTCAGACGGACATCCTCCCAGGCCCCTATTGATCCAGACAGACAACATGTCGGTCTTTTATATCAACAATCAAGGGGGTACTCACTCCTATCCCCTCTGCAGAGAGGGTGAGAGTCTGGTACTGGGCAGTGGAGCACAATCAGGAACTCACAGCGGTGCACATTCCTGGAGAAAAAAAAACACGTTAGCAGACTATCTAAGCCGCTCTTGGTCTCAGGCCCATGAGTGGGAACTACTACAGGAAGTAGTAGGTGATTTATTTGAAAGATGGAGAATTCCAGAATTGGACCTCTTTGCATCTCCGCTCAATGCCAAACTGCCCAATTTCTGCTCGCTAGATCCAGGGCCTGGTGTTTTCTGGTGAGACACATTGTCCATCTCTTGGACAGGGAGGTTTCTTTATGCCTTCTTTCCCTTCCCACCACTGGAGAGAGTACTGCTCAAACTTCAGCTAGAACGAGCGGGTATGAATCTTCCTGAACATAATCTCCACCACTCATTCACACTGATGGGATCTACGCCGGAGGCGCTAGGACCCAGCGGGAGCAAACGTTTTGCAAGAGGGCAGGCGCCAGAGATGGAGCCACGAGGAGCCACGCCGCAAGCCTCGGCTCGTGCAGCAAAGACTATCTCAGCATCGAACCTCCAACCGCCTCAGTTCCTTTTTTCCTGCTGTTGAGTGCACTTCAGTGACGACGTCACTCCCCTGCCAGGAGTCAAACTTCAAACTAGCAGCTTAGTTTTCTGTTTACTGTTTTGTAATTTATCTTGAAATAAGTACCGCTTACTTTTAACTTTACTTATTAAGAAAAGAAATCTTCAGCCCTCCATTGACGGAGTCGACCGTGAGCAGGTCAGGTGACTGTAGGGAGACTTCGTATGAAAGCTGTTCAGTCAGCCGGGCTGGGTCCAGTCCGCCGAACTCTGTGGAGGTGGGGGGGGGTTCTGACAACGGACAGTCTGATGCTCGGGGAGGGATAGGCGCTGCCCCCGAAAGCATAAAAAAAATGGTCCCATTCTCGGCACCATTCGGCCTCGAGCTCTTCTTTGGCCCACAGGTCAAAAAAAGAGAAGGCATCACTTGAGGTCGCCTTCTGGTATGTCTGCATGTCGACGGTCAGTCGTTGGAGCCAGGTGCCGGTCTCCTCCTCTGGAGTCCCCGGTTTCTGTCTCCGGTGGCTGACCTCTTCTACATCGGATCCCTTCCACACCTATTGAAAGGGCCTCCGATGAGCAGTTTCATCAGTGGGCCACTCTTATGGAGCAGTGGGCTCAGAGGTTGGTCCAGCTGCCTGGCCTGGTCACTCCGAGGCCTTCGGGCCATTTGGGGGAGCAGGTAGGGTGGTTGGACCTTCCGAGTTACGCAGCGCCCTCTTTGGTGCCATCAACTCCGCGCTCAGATGTTTTCCCCCTTACATGGCTGCAGCGCAGGGGGCCACACCGATGCCTCTTATCGCCTGGTATTTCTCATTCCTTTCTTCAAATCGCAGTTTTGGGAGCCCTGGGTTGCTTTCAACGCTGTCGGCGATGCTCTTTGCACCATTGGGTCTGTCGACGCCTCCCTCTGCACCGATGTGTCTGTCAGCGCCGCTGGGGTTGTCGGCGCCGGAGGCTCCCTCAGCGCTGTCCTCAGCCCTGCGGGCTCTGTTGGCGCCGTCTGCAGCGCCGCGGGCTTCTTCAGTGCCATGTACTGGGCTGTTTCCGACGGCGCCAACTCCCTTGCCTTTGGCGGCGTGTTCCTTTTTGGCACCGAGATTTGGTGCGGTGCCGTCCAGCCTTCAAGGGTTCTCGACTCCGATTCCTTTCTCTTCTTCGTTTCCTACTGATTTTCACTCCTTTCCTGTCCATACTGTCCCTCCTGGACTGTCAGGAGATGATTTTGAGCCTGACCCAGATCTTCGGCTGTATGATGCTGTTGAAGGAGCTAGGATCAATCCTGCCACAGAACCTGTGGTTGAAGACCTGTCATTTACATCTCTGCTGAAAATTTAAATTCTACTCTTTCTCTCCAGACTACCGATATCGATCCTGGAAAGCTTTTAAGACTCCAGTACCTACATGTGCCAGAAATCCCTATGGATTTAACTCCTCCAGTACAACCATCCTTCGAGACACTCTCTCAGATGGTATGGAATAATCCCGCTCTCATCCCTTCTGTGGCTAAGTCCATAGACAGGAAGTATACTCCTTCCAAGGATCGACCCATTTTTGCCTCCCAGGCCTTTGCTGACGCCATTGTAGTTCTTGCAGAGAATGATAAGGACATTCTCCCTCAGGCATCTACTGCCCAGGCCTATAAATAAAGAATCTCGTAAAATAGACACCTTAGGTAAGAGAGTCTTTGCTGCCTCCACCCAGGGAATGCGTATTGCCAGCTACCAGGGCTATTCCTCCCAATATGAGTATGTTCTTTGGCATTCGCTCAAACAGATGGTAGAAGCTCTGCCCGAGTTGGACACTAGTTCAGAGCTACTTCAGACCATAACTATGGGTATCGAGTCCAACAACCAGCAGGTTAAAGCAGCTATGGACGCTTTCAATACTGCTTCTCGAGCGGCGGCTGTAGGCATTTGCACCCATCACCACTTCTGGCTACGTACTTCAGGCTTCACGAATGATGCCCAGCAGCAGGTCATGGCTTTACCCTTTGACGGTATGCATCTGTTCAGACCCCAAGTAGAACAAGTTGTGGAGGCCACACAGAAGACTAGGTCTGCCATTAAAATGGCTTGACCTGCTCCCACCCCTTCTCGGGGTGTCAACGAGCATCAATTTCATAACCGTCTGTCCTTTCAGGGCAAGGGCAGGGAAGGTTTTAATAAAAACCACAACCCTCAGCCTCAAAAGAAAATGCAACAGAAGGCACAAGGACCCAAAGCGCCCAGTGCCACCTTCTGAGTTTCTGTCCCAGGTCCCACCTCAACTGTCCAAGGGGGACTCTTCCTCAGTGGTGGGAGGACGTCTGACTCAGTTCTACAACCAGTGGAAATCAGTAACATCAGACAAATGGGTCCTCTGGATAATCTGCGAGGGGTACTCCCTCAGCCTTTCAGAAACTCCTCCAGATCATCCCCACCAAACGACAGTCCAAGCTGTTGGCAATTCAGTCAGACCTTCTTGCCTCTGAGGTACAAGGCCTTCTGAACAACAGCGCAGTAGAAATAGTTCCACTGGATCAACGAAACACAGGTTTCTACTCCCATTACTTCCTGGTCCCGAAGAAAACTGGTGGCATGCACCCCATTCTGGGCCTCAGAAAGTTAGACAAGTTTCTTCTCAAGGAAAAGTTCAAGATGATATCGCTAGGGACCCTGTTACCCTTGCTTTATCAACATGATTGGCTAGCTTCTCTGGACATGCAGGATGCCTACCAACATATTTCTATACACCCAAAGAACCACAAATACCTAAGGTTTGTGGCGCGCTGGGTCAACATTATCAGTTCAGTGTCCTGCCCTTTGGGCTATCCTCGGCATCACAGGTTTTTACAAAGTGTTGAGCAATTCTCGCAGCACATCTCAGGAAAATTGGAATACAAGTATTCCCATATCTGGATGACTGGCTCTTAGCAAGCCCCTCCAGACAAGAAACTCTGGATGCCGTAGCCACGGCTTCAGACTTCCTCACGTCCATGGGAGTCCTACTACATCTAAAAAAAAATCACAGTTGCAGCCCTCCCAGAAGCTCCTCTTTATAGGAACTCTTCTGGACACCTCCTGTGCGAAAGCCTTTCTTCCAAAGGACAGAAGGAGCGATATCCTACAGATGGCCCGGTACATCAGAGAGAACAGCTCAGTTCGAGCTGTCTCGATGCAACGGATGCTGGGTCTCATGGCATCCTCAGTGTTTACTGTACCCCTAGCATGTCTACACATGAGAACCTCCCAGTGGATGCTCAGTACTCGGTGGTCTCCAGCCACTCACTCTCCGTCCTTTCTCATCAAGGTGACAGAACCTCTAAGGAAGTCTCTCACCTGGTGGTCGCAAGAGGACAACCTTCTAGGATGGTATTCCTTTGCTCCTCTGGATCATCAGACATCCATTACCATGGATGCGTCCCTGATGAGGTGGGGAGCTCACTGTCAGAATCTCCACACCCAAGGCTCGTGGACTCAGGTCGAGTCTCAGCTTCACATAAACGTTGTGGAAATGAGAGCTGTCCTCTGTGCATTCCGGGCTTTGAAGGACATTCTCCTTCAAACTGACAACAAAACAGTGATGTACTACATCAACAAGCAGGGCGGTGCACACTCTTCCCCGTTATACAGGGAGGCTATGAGAGTGTGGGAATGGTGCCTAGAGCACAAGGATCTAATTCATGCAGTTTACCTGCCAGGAGTGCAGAACGGACTGGCAGACCGTCTCAGCAGAACAGTGACAGATCCTCACGAATGGACTTGCGACTCAACCATAGTTCAGTCATGATTCAGAGAGTGGGGAACTCCAGACCTGGACCTTTTTGCATCCCCACTCAATGCAAAACCGCCTCTCTTAAGCTCCAGAAATCCAGGGCCTGGCATTTTCTGTCAGGATGCATTCAGGCTGCAGTGGACAAAGTGCTTTCTATACTCTTTTCCTCCTTTTCCTCTAATTCAGAGGGTACTTCTCAAATTCGAGTCTCGGGGACAAAATGATCCTCATTGCTCCCTTCTGGCCTCTATAGATATGGTTTCCGCTCCTCAACAGTATGTCAGAAACCCCTCCGAAGGTACTTCCCCTTCAGACGAACCTTCTGACCCAGGGTCCCGTGGTCCATCCCAATCTGAGGTCACTTCACCGTCACGCTTGGCTCCTCAGGAGATAGAGATAAATAGGTTCAATGTCTCTCGGAGAGTTTCAGATATTCTTTTGGCTGCGCGGAAGCCAGCCACAAGAAAAACCTACTTAGCCAAATGGAAGTGTTTTTCTCTTTGGTGTGCAAAATCCTCTTTGAACCCCTTTTTCCTGCCCACCAAATAAAGTCTTGGAGTACCTTTAAGACCTTGTTGCATACTCTGGATCTACATAGTTCTTCATTTTTATGTTGACAGTTCTCTGTCTTCCAGGAAAACTGACCAGTTATTTGTGTCTTTCACCCCAAGAACGATGGGGCGCCAGTGATGAAGCAGACGTTGTCCAAATGGTTGGCCAACTGCATAGTGTTCTGCTACCAAAAGTATGGTAAACCTTTACCGGACTCAGTTAAAGGTCATTCCACTAGGAGTGTTGCCACTTTGTTTGCATCCCTGCGAAATGTGTCAGCAGCAGATCTCTGTGCTGCAGCCACATGGAGTTTTGTCCATAGATTCATCAGATGCTTCAGTTTGGACATTGCTTCAAGAAGAAGGGCAGGCTTCAGCCTAGCTGTTCTTCAGGGACTGCTCTCTTAAGAGCCTCTGTGATTCTCTGTATCCTCCACTCTTATGACCTGGATCATATCCTTGTACTGCTTGGGACTCTGTCCTAGTGGTACTAGCCTGCTGCAAGAGCCTTATCTTAAAGTGAGATTCTACAGTTACGTAAGAACTTACCATAACAGTAGATCTTTGAGAAGAGCTCTTGCAGCAGGCATGCTTTCCCTCCCTCCTTCCTTCTCCTCGTTAGGAAGGTATCATTTCTTCTCCCTTTTGGTGACGTAAGAACCTCCTCGGTTTCCCATCCTTCATGCAGCCGGGTCTCCGGTGGGCAAACTCAGGTGGTGCTGGGGGCCGCCCCTTTATACTGTGGAAAACAGAACAGGGACAATGTCCGGGGGGTGGTCCCCCAACATAGAACGCTAGTTAGATTCTTGCGGTCCTAGTGCCGGTGGCATAGTCCTAATGTAATAGTTCGCTGCAAGAGCTCTTCTCAAAGATCTACTGATCTTACTTCGAGATACAGCCCTTGCAGCAAGTTACACCATTAGGACTAAAGCCGCAGGCGCTTAGACCCCACGGAAATTTTCAGCTAGCAGTCTTCAGCGGGACCGCCTCGACGCCGGGTCCCACCTCGAACGCCGGGCGAGGTACATAAGGAGGCGGTCTCCCCCAATAATCCTCTCACTTTTTCCCACTGGCCGATCATCCAGTATCGCCTCCGGTCTCCTTTCTAGCGCATGTACACTACAGAACTACTACTAATTTCATCTCTTTTTGGCTCTGATCAACTGATGTCTTCTCCAACTCCATCTTTAAAAGGGTCACCATCAAGCTGCCATGTGCAAACAGATCCCTCTCAAGGATCCCCATTCATCCTGCATGCGCTGCCTAGACCCGGACCACGACACCAAGGCCTGCTCCTTTTGCCAGGGTTTTAACAGCCGCACCAGGATCCGCCGTCAGAAGGCACTTCAAGCGTTTCTCCTAGAAGAGAAGCTGAAAGGTATGGACCAGGAACCTTCCTCCCGGGGAGAACCTTCAAGCAAATCCCATAAACACTGAGACAAGCACCGGGAAAAGGCGAGGTCCAGGTCTCCTGCAAGGGCCTCGGACTCCCGAAGCTCCGGCTCCAAATCGGACTGCTCTCCCTCCAGGGCTCGGTCGCAACCTCCCCCGGTCCAGGTCAGGTCCTCTAGCGGTTGTTCTTTGCTCCAGCCTCTGAAGTTTTCGAGGCCCTCGGCTTCCTCAGCACCTTCCAAGGCCTCTTCAAAGTCGGGTGAGCACCACAAATCTTCCTCCCGTTGCCGGGATACTGACTCCAGGTCAGTCTCCCAGCCACCCCGAGGTCCGGATCCAGCGCCCTGCAAAACTAAGGACCTGACATCCCTCAAACGGACGTCGGCCAGACATCACCGGCGCTCACAGGAGCCAACGACACCCAGACACCCGTCGCCGCCAGGCGTTCACCTCTGCAGACGTCGGCCAGGGGACCAACGTCGGCTACCCCGGAGCAGAAGACCGCACCCCCGTCGCCGGCAGACGCTGGTCAGAGGGACTCCACTGAGGAGGACGCCACACAGCCCGAAGACCAGGCGGGTGACATTGTAGTATGCCGGCTCCCATGGGAACCCTCCTCGGTGCGGGAGACCCCCGGGGACCTGACGCCTGACCCCGGCGACAGGCCATCCGTCTCCAGGCCCGTCGTCGGTATGAATCTTGCGGAGGTAAAGGAGCTTTTTACCTTCTGGTGGGACACCATCAAGAAAGATGTGGTCCCTGCACGTCCTCCTCCTCCTACTCCTTCACCGCCTACGCCCCCTCCTCCACCTAGGGCCTGTAGGATGACCTCCATCCCCCAAGGAGCAAACGCCACCTCCTAGGGGTAGATCTTCAGACAGGAGAAGGCCTCCCTCCAGATCCCCCTCAGGGTCACCCAGCCCCAAGAGACCCAGACGACGCCGGTACACTCCATCGGGGGAGGATTCCAGGTCAGATACGTCCGAGTATTCCAGATCACCTTCTCTCAGCATTCCCTCTCCTGACCCACACGACCTACCTAGGTCCCCTCCGGATGATCCCTCTTTCACTGAGATCATGAGGCAAATCCAGGAGAACATGAGGTGGGATGCTGAGGAGCTTGACCCCGAGTGACAACGCCTTGCCCACTACCTTCGGCAAAAATACCCAAAGCCTCTGGTAGTGCCGCCCTTGGTAGATACCTTTGCGGACATCACCAAGGCTGCGTGGAAACGTCCGCATTCCACTCCCACAGTGCCAAACAAGGCTGACCGCCTATACAAGGCCCCTAGGGAGGACCAGTATTTGGCGAACCACCCTCTGGCTGATTCCCTGGTCATCACTGCTTCACGACTGGTCTCAGAGACCTCAGCATATGAGCACCCAGCCACCGGACCAGGAATCCAAGCAATTGGACGCCCTGGGAAGGCGCACGTATGCGGCTGCTACTTGCACCATCAGGTCACTGAACTATCTGACCCATATGGTTTAGTTCCAGAACGCCTCTGTGGGAACAGGGTCAGACCTGGTTGAGAAGCTGCCCAATGGTGACCAGAAAACGGAGCTCTTTGAACCTCCTCAGACGGGGTTCAGATGTGGGGACCCAAGTGCTCAGAGCCGAGATATGATCTCATGGACTCTTCAGCCAGAGCTGCAGCTCTAGGTTGTCTCCGGAGACACTCTTGGCTCCGTGTCTCCGGATTTACCCTCGACATCCAGAAAACATTCTAGACGTCCCATATAACGCGAGGTCCTGTTTGGCGGCTCAGAGAGTAATCACCAAACTCCAGGCGAGGGAAGGCAGTCGGACCTGTAGGTTATGTGCACGGTCTCGCCTAGTTCCTTTCGTAGGAACCAGAGCCGTTTCCGCGGCCAGCTACAAAGACAACAGCAACATTCTGGCCAGCAGCAGAGGGGTACTTTCTCATGCAAGGCCCAGGCCAAGTCATCCCCAGGCAGAGGCCAGCGATTCTCAAAGTCGGCCCAGCCCGCAGGGACAAACGCTGCCACAGCATGACTCATTCTGGGCCCCCGCCCCTCCTCAGGATCAATGGGCAAAGAAAGTCGGGGGTCGCATCACACGCCACTTTCCAGGGTGGCAATCAATCACCACTGACAGGTGGGTTCTACAGCTGGTCAAAAAGGGCCATTACATAGAGTTTGTAGGCAGCCCACCTACAAGACCTCCCCTGCTTTCCAGTTATTCGGGTCAGCATGCCCTGCTCATACAGCAGGAAGTGCTCGCGCTTCTGGAAAAAGAAGCCTTAGAGCGTGTTCCAGGGAACCAGAGAGGACTAGGGTACTATTCTCACTTCTTCCTGGTTCCAAAGAAACAGGGGACTTCCGTCCAATACTGGACCTCAGCAGCCTCAACCTTTTGGTCGCTTACAAACGCTTCCGCATGGTGACCCTTCCGGGCCTAATTCCCATTCTGAAGCAAGGCACCTTTCTGGCGTCCCTGGACATGCAGGATGCCTACCTGCACATTCCCATTGCTCAGGCGCACCGGAGGTTCCTGCGCTTCGAGTTTCAGGGCCGCCATTATCAGTCCCTTCGGGCTGTCATCGGCACCTCGTGTGTTCATGAAGTGCATGGTGATCGTAGCCGTGTCTCTGAGGAGACAGGGCCACTACGTGTTCCCATACCTGGACGACTGACTTCTCATGGCGCCCTCCCGGGAGGCCTTAATGGCTGCCATCCACTGCACCCAGTCTCTGTTCAAAACTCAGGGAATTCTCATCAATTACAAGAAGTCACGCCTGGTTCCGTCCCAGAAGCTGCAGTTTATTGGCGCAGTTCTGGACACTGTCAGAGGGAAAGCTTTCCTTCCCACGGACAGAGCGGAACACATCAGATCCCTCATCAGGGAGTTGTCGGCGAAGAAGACCGTCCCAGCCTGACTGGTCCTTTGCCTGCTCGGACACATGGTTACAACCATTGCGACAGTCCCACTAGCCCGTCTCCACATGCGGGTAACCCAGTGGATTTTACGGGTACAATGGGACCAAAGGCAAGACCATTTGCAGAATCCAGTCCGAATCACGAAGACCGTAATTCAAGATTGGCAATGGTGGCTACATCCAGGGAACCTCTTGGCGAGAGTCCCCCTCACAGTGCCGTCCCCGACTGTGACTCTCTCCACAGACTCCTCAGGGCTCAGGTGGGGAGCACACCTTGATGGTGTCCGGTCTCAGGGCCTGTGGACAGCCCAGGAGTCTCATCTCCACATGAACATACTAGAAATGAGGGCAGTCCTTTACACTCTGCAGGCCTTCCAGTCGGAGATTCCACCAGGTACACTTCTGTTACAAACGGACAATTCCTCGGTGATGTATTACCTCAACAAACAAGGAGGCACCCACTCCTACCCGCTTTGCAGGGAGGCCATGAGAGTGTGGGATTGGGTCTTGCAACACGGCGCCAACCTTATTGCAGTTCATGTTCCCGGAGTGGACAACATCATCGCAGACAGCCTGAGCTGCTCTCAGGCCAGAGTCCACGAATGGGAACTTCCACAGGAGGTGGCAGAGGATCTGTTTCACAGATGGGGTACTCCAGAATTAGAGCTTTTCGCGTCCCCATCCAACGCAAAACTGCCCAATTTTTGCTCACGAGATCCAGGGCCTGGTGTTTTCTGGCGAGACGCGTTGTCCCTCTCCTGGGCGGGCAGATTTCTCTGCTTTTCCTCCTTTCCCATTGATCCAGAGCGTTCTTTTAAAACTTCGCAGGGAGCAAATGACACTCATCCTGATCGTACCCTTCTAACCCAGACAGATCTGGTTCCCTCTCTTGCACCAGCTATCCCGGGGAACCTCCAGTGCCTTTGTCAATCAGCTCCCATCTTACTGTCTCAGGAGGCGGGTTCCTTAGTCCATCCGGACCTACGTTCATTGAACCTGCACACTTGGCTCCTAGAGACATAGCCATGATGCAATACGGGGTCTCGCAAGAAGTGGCAGATGTGCTTTCTTCCGCCAGAAAACCAGCTACCCACGCAACTTACACCATGAAATGGCATAGGTTCTGCTTGTGGGCGCAAGTGCACGGCTTTCCACCTTTGGGCTGTCCAGAAAAGCTGGTACTGGACTACCTGCTTTCCCTTTTCCACTCCGGCCTGGCTTACTCCTCGATTAAAGTGCACCTTTGTGCCATTTCAGCTTACCATGCCCCCGTAGGCCATCGGACTGTGGCCCAGCTGGACACTACTCGTGCTTTTTTTAAGGGGTGTCCTCCATCTTAGGCCTCCAATTAAGGATCCAGTCCCTCCATGGGATTTACCTTTTGTCCTGGAGCAGCTCACGATGCCACCCTTTGAACCAACCGCGGATTGCGAGCTACGTTTTCTCTCTTGGAAAACGTTATTTTTAGTTGCAGTTACTTCTGCCAGAAGAATTTTGGAAATGTATGCTCTTATGTGCAAAGAGCCTTATTTGGTTTTCCACCAGGACAGGGTATCCCTAAGAACAAACCCAAAATTTTTGCCTAAGGTGGTCTCAGCTCTCACCCTTAATCAGGACATCGATCTGCCAGTGTATTTTCCAAATTGCTCTAATCAAGGAGAAGCTCTTCTGCACACCTTAGATGTGCACGGGTGCCTCAGATACTACCTGACCAGAACCAAACAGCACCGGAAGTCTGACCAACTTTTCGTCTCCTTTGCCACAGGATGAAGGGAGCTCCTGTCTCTAAGCAGTCACTATCTAGGTGGCTCATCCAGTGCATTAGTCTCTGTTATCAGAAGCATAATAAACCCTTACCGAGCGCGGTCAAGGGTCATTCCACTAGAGGGGTGGCTACTTCCTTTGCGGCGTTGAAAAACGTCTCTACCTCAGCTATTTGCACTGCAGCTACTTGGAGCTCTGTGCATACCTTTATCAGGCATTACAGTCTGGACATTGCATTCAGGCGAAGATCGGGGTTCGGTCTAGCTGTCCTTCAGGGACTTCTGTCCTAGGTTCGAGTTATCTAGAGGTCTCTACCTTTCCTCCTTCCAATGGTGCATGATTGGCATTACTGCTTGGAAATCAGTCCTAATGGTGTAACCTGCTGCAGGAGCTGCATCTCCAAGTAAGATAGTACAGTTACGTAAGAACTTACCGTAACAGTAGCTCTTCGAGAACAGCTCTTGCAGCAGGTACTTTCCCTCCCACCATCCCCGCTGGAGGTAGGTCGGAGTCAAGCACCCATCTCATTAGATGGGACATTCCTATTTCCTTGTTTTTTGCCATCTGATGGCGGATCCTCGGTCTCCCCTTCTGATGTCATCCAGCGGCCGGGAGTCTCCGGGAGAACTGAGGATTATGGGGGTACCGCCTCCTTATGTACTACGCCCGACGTCGGGGGCGGGACCGATGTCAGAGGCAGTCCCTGCTGAAGACTGCTAGCTAGAAATTTTCCGTGAGGTTGTGGTGCCTGCCGGCTTCAGTCCTAATGGTGTAACCTGCTGCAAGAGCTGTTCTCGAAGATCTGCTGTTACGGTAAGTTCTTACGTAACTGTACTTTACGATAAGTTCTTACATAACTGTACTTTTCTCCCTAAGGTGGTGTCTGAGTTTGAGCTGAACCAATCTATCCACCTTGGTGTTTATTTTCCCGAGCGTGCCAGTCCAGGGGAAGCACTGCTCCATACGTTAGATGTGCACAGAATTTTGAAGTATTATCTGCTCTGGATGAAGGAATGTGGAAAGTCAAGGCAGCTTTTTGTTTTTTTCACCCCAGGTAGAGAGGGTGTTCAGGTTTCTAAACAATGTTTCTCTAAATGGTTGGCAAATTGCATTGTGTTCTGCTGTAAGTATGGTAAAGAGTTGCCAGGAGCGGTGAAGTTTCATTCCACAAGAGGAATGGCTAACTGTGACTTGTTTCAGAGGGGTCTTAGTCCCTGACATTTGCACAGGTGCCATCTGGAGTACCCGTCCAAACCTTCACCATGCACTACAGTCTGGACATTGCCCCAAGAGCCCGTGCAGGTTTTGGCAGGGCTGTGCTGCAGGGCCTTCTGTCTTAAGATTAGGGATGGCCTTCCTCCCAGACTGTTTGTGCATCTGTAACTGCTTCGGACTCGTTCCGTCTGTGGGATTTGATGACTGAGATACCCCTGAAGAAGACAGAACAGTTACACAAGAACTTACTGTAATAGTAGATCTTGGAGGGGATCTCAGTCATCAGGTCCCTGTTCCTTCCCACCGTCCCCCTTTTTGGGGGCTCTCTCGCTTAGAACTGGGGGGCTCTCTCACTTAGAACTGGCTATCTGGTGTATCCAGCCTTTCATATGGGCCTGGACACCTCTCTCTCTCCTTGGTCCCCCATGGCTTGAGCTATGCTCCCTTTGTCTCAGGGGGAAAGAACTGAGGAAGAAGCAGGGTCATTCACACCTTTATAGAGTTGGTAATGTCAACAGATGACGTCGGCGTGGGCGGCCCTAGTTGTACTGCTGAAACTCTTCCGTGTGGATCCTGCTTCACCGACGGGGAAGTTCCATCTGTGGACTGTGGGACCTGATGACAGATCCCATTGAAGATCTGCTGTCATGATAAGTTCTTATGTGACTGTTCTATCTGCTTCGCCAGTGAGGTCCCAGTCACCTTTTTAATGTAAATCTACTGCATCATCACCCACTCCAGTGGTGCTGACTGCAGCCTCCCTACTGTCAATGAGACACCAAGGTTGGGGCTTGAGTTAGGCACTGTTGTACCTACTATGGATGGTAGGACACAATCATCATCGTGCCAAGGCCCATCGGCACAAGTAGTCCCAGACCCTTTACAGGGCTTCATCGACTGTCAGGCTGTGCTGGTGTCATTCTCAGAAATAAAATGTGTTCTGCCTGGACCACCAATGGGGCCTCCTGCGATGCAGCCATTGACAACTGTTTCTACAAGCGCACCGTGGATTCCTTCCTCTCAGCTACCTATCATGTCACCGGTGCATTGTGCAGCTCCTGTAATCACTAGAGAAGTTGATGATGAAGTTGAGTATAATCCTAACCTCATGGTTTTAAAGGAGTATTTAGAGGAGGACAATATGTTGTACCCCAGTCTAGTTCTACCCTCTCATCAAGCAGTGAGAACTCTCTGATCTATACCCTAAGATCTCTTTCTGGGGAAGAATCCAACTTTTCAAGTCCTGATGCAGCAAATGCAGTCTGCCATGGGCTTTGCTGTAGAAGAGGAAGATTCCACAAAAATAAATTTTAAGGAATATTTGGAGGTGCCTTGCACACCCTCCATTATAATTCCACTTATATACTATGCATTAGAAGAAGCTCCCCTACAATTCGGTTCTTGTTCGACAAAATAATCGAGCTGACAAGGGGTGTTCTGATTCTGGTGGGGGATTTTAGCATCGCCCCGAACCCAGCTCTGGACACCTCTAAGTCCCGGCATGGTGCACAACTGGCCTCTCAAATTCTTTAAACGGTTCACCAGGGGGGTTGGGTGGATAGACACTTGGAGGGCTGTGCACCCTAGAGATAGGGGTTACTCATATTACTTGGCCGTCCACGGAACCTACTCAAGAATAGACCACTGCTTTACGCAGAAGGAGTATCTTGGCTCCTTAGTTGAGGCCACGTTGTGGCCTATAGCCTATTCAGATCATGCCCCTCTGACCACTTTATGGGACCTGGGCTGGGAAAGGCGTAATACAATATGGAGAATTAACCCCGTTCACCTGAAAAGTGAACAATTTGGTGAGTTTCTCAGAGATAAGATCAAGGAGATCATACAGGATAATGCTACCCAAAAGGTTCCCGCTGCGATCAGATGGGACACTCTGAAAGTAGTCCCGCGAGGTCACCTGATAAAATATACAGCTAATTTGACAAGGACAAGGAAGGAGAGACGAACACAACTGGAATAAACACTCCAGTTTTTGCAACAAATTCACCAACAAGGAGATAACACTGTCCTTCCTCAGATAAAACAGGTTAAAGAGAACCTTGATTCTATCTGCTTGCAGCAGACGGAAATTGCATTGGCATATTTACGCCAGAGATGTGGTGAGATTGGCCCTAGAGCCTCACGCTTGCTAGCATACAGGCTCAGGCAACAGCGCAAACAGACCACGATTGCAACAATAAGAGATCCTAAAACGGAACTTCAGTACACTAAATTTAAAGACATCTCCCAAGTTTTCTGCCAATATTATAGCTCCCTTTATACCCTGGACCACCCGACTGACCCTGTTCCCACTGATTCTTTTCTCTCGGCCTTAAAGCTTCCTACTCTTACTTCGGATCAAAAGATTAACTTAATGAAACCGATCTCGCTGGAGGAACTGACACTGGCCGTTTCCAGATCTAAAACTCAGATGGCTGCAGGTCAGGATGGATATGGGGCAGAGTTTTATAAAGGCTTAACTCAAGTCATTAACAAACCTCTCTTGGAGTCTTTTAATGAGGTCCTTGAAGGGGAGGCCCCCAAGCTGGAAATATGCAACAATATCAGTTATTCCTAAGCCGGGCAAAGACCCTTTACAATGTGGGTCGTACAGACCGATATCAGTCCTTAATATGGACTATAAATACTTCATGTCTGTCTTGGCCCGGAGACTAGACAATGTTCTTCCAAATTTGATAGACCTCGATCAGACTGGCTTTGTAGGCTCTAGATTGACCACGGACAATGTGAGGAGGGCCTTACACTTGGTGCATGTGATGCAATCTCGGAATGACCTGTCGGTCCTTCTCAGCCTGGATGCTGAGAAGGCCTTCGACCGGGTGTCATGGCCATTCCTCTTTGCCACGATGGCGACGATGCGCTTCCTGACCCCCTTCATGTCTGTTGTGCAGAACATATATGAATCCCCAAGGGCGTGCATGAAAGCAGCAGGCCATCACTCTGATTACTTCCCCCTTTACAGGGGCACACGTCAGGGCTGCCCTATGTCCCCGGGTCTATTTGCCATCTTCATAGAACCCCTGGCTCAGGCAATCAGATCTTCCCCAGGGATTTCGGGAGTGAACATAGATGGACTGGATCACCGTGTAGCTCTCTACGCGGATGATGTCCTGCTGTTCCTTACTAAACCCGAACAATCCATCCCTGCTGTCTTTCAGTTATTGGAGGAGTTCGGTGCATGTTCAGGTTACAGATTAAACACTGCCAAGACGGACACCATCACATTTCACTTCTCCCCTCCAAGCTTTTAACGGAGAGATACCCATTTTCTTGTGGGCTCTCAAAGGTAAAATACTTAGGGATATACCTATCCCACCAAGCAACTGAGGCCTACGGTAACAATTACCGCTCCCTCTCAGCTCAAATTAAACAAGATCTTGAGAGAGGGAGTATACTCCGGTTGAATTTGATTTAACGTATTGAGGTGGTCAGGATTTGTGATTCTACCGAGGGCACTCTGTCTCTTCCAGAACATCCCCCTTAACTTACCAAATAATCTTTTTAAAGTATGGAACAAAGCTGTTTCAAGGTTTGTCTGGGCTGGAAGATGCCCTAGAATTAGAATGGAAATTCTCTTTCTTCCAAGGGACCAGTGCAGTCTGGCGCTCCCTAATTTAAAATTATATTATTGGGCAACTCAAGTAGCATTTATTATACAGCATCTGATAAGAATTAACCCAGCTAAATGGAGGGAAATCGAGGAAATTATGCTCCCTTGCCGGGACTATTACAGAATAATTCCCTCTAAGAATCCACCCCCGACTGACCAGACAACCTGGAGTCCCTGGATCGTATACCAAGTGCAGGCTTGGTGTCTGATACGCAGGGCACTGGGGATTGCGCCCTTCCTGGTCATGTTGTGCCCAATAGACTTACTGGAGGACTTTTTCCCAGCTCTTCTGGATCATACATTTCGGAATTGGAGGCATGTCCACCTCTCAAGGCTCTCCCAATTTCAAAGGGGCCCCTCTCTTTAGAGACTTCGGTGAGATTAGACGAGAGTTTCAGCTGCCTCGATCGGGGTTTTTGATACCTGCAGCGTAGGCACTACTTCGAATCTCTCCCTCTTAGTGTTCGTACTCCTGACAGGCATCCTCAGCTGGTTCAGCTGATCAAACAAGCAATAAAAGCACAGGGATTAGCACATGCTATCTCTGCTATTTACAAATCAATGCTGCCTTTGGTGGGAAGGGATACTCTGCAGATAGGGGAGAGGTGGAATACGGAGTTGGGAATGCAAGTTTCACCACAACAATGGGAAATAATATGGCGCAAGACATCAAAAATCACCTACTCCCATGTCTGGAGGTTATACTCTTGGCAACTTTTAATAAGATTCTTCCGTACCCCAGTGATAACTTCACATTACCACACCTCCATTGGGGCAGCGTGTTGGCGGCTATGCGGTGAGGTTTCCACTCACCATACTCATATTTTTTGGTCATGTCCAAAATTGCAGCCCTTTTTACAAGATGTAGTTAAGGAATTAGAAGAGCTTTTTGGGATCAGGCTCCCCTATAGAGGCAACCTTTTTGTGCTGCATGTCCTTCCTCAGGGGCTGCATGACCCCCATACTCAGTACCTGTTGAATATCCTACTCCTGGCAGCGAAAAAGGCTATTACTAAGCACTGGCTTATGGTGGTGGTGCCCACCATCACGGGTTGGAGAGAGATTGTCAACCTTATATATAGATCTGAAAGAATGACCTATAACTTAAATGACAAGGCGAAGCTGGGTTCTTTAAAATGGAGAAGATGGGTTATACATATAATGAACAAAGATCCAAGCTTTGTGCCCTAATACCATAAGCACTCAGCCTGACTGCTCAGATCAGTTGGATTGGGCTCTTTATTATGCCCCTCAACTTACTTGAGAGTAAACATGACAAGCAGGGTAGAGTGATGATCTGGAGTGGGGTGAAATGAGTAGGTGGATGGGAGAAGATTGGAAACATTTATTGCATGGAATGCCGGAAACTGCTCTCAGGATGCTAGAGTCCGATAAGAGAAAGTTATTTGATAGCTCTAATCTGTTATTTATGCCTGAATGGACCCTCTGTACAAACAATGTATTACTATTGGTTTATACCTAAGTGAATTGTGACTGTCAAAGTATAAAAATTTTAATAAAAATGAAATTTGAAAAAAGAAAAAACACTTTATAGCGGTTAAACTCTTTGAAGTCTATTTCTCAGCACTGATACCAATAGACTTAAGCACCAGCTACAAAAAGAAGCTATTTTGGTCGCTCATGGATGTCGAGATGAGGAGAGCGCCACCAAGCATACCCCTCCAGTAACTCCGGAGAAGGCCCCGAAGAAGCTGCGGGCCCATAGCTCAACGGAAGCGGCAACCTCCACACTCGCTCTTGCAGAGCAAGAACCACTCACTATACAGAGATTCCTGGCAGAATTTGCACCCTTTTGAGACGATCTTCGCAATATCACCTCTGAAATTAAATCACTCACCCAGGCAAAGGAGGACGTATCGCAGAGGGCCTCAGATAACACGGCTAGAATCTGCTTGCTTGAAAAACAGGCCAAAAGATCGGATCCAGAACTCATGGCCATAAAGCAGAAAATGTCTCGCCTGGAATTGAAAGTGGAGAACCTAGAGGGCCGCAGCAGACAGAACAACGCAGTCCTCATAGGTCTTCCTGAGGGAGAGGAAGGTCAGGACACTATTCTCTTCATTCAGAAATTGCTGGCCCCTCTCCATATGGGCACAAATATATAATTGAAAGGGCGCATAGGGCTCTCCGCCCCAAATCATCGGCAGGGGCTCCACTGCACCCTCTGATCTTCAGATTTCTGAATTTTTAGAGTGACAGCATGTCCTACTTAAAATTAGAATTACAAGAGGTGAGATGGGACGAGAACAAAGTCAGGCTAGCACAGGATTTACTGGCCACTGTGCGTCAAAGAGCCGCGTTTCACCCATTAGTCTCTAAAATTATAGCGGCTGGGATTAAATTCAAGATGACATATCCAGCCAAGCTTTTAAGTCCCTAGTAACTGGGAGCTGGTCATCTTACGAGGATCCCGATACTACAGCAGCTGAGCTGAAGATCACCCTTCCTGACCTCTTCCATGCCCCTTGAATAACAGATAGAGACGGAAGGGAATGTGAAATGAAAAGAAAGGGTGCCATTCTTGATCTTCAAAATCCTAACAAAGATTCCTGATTTGCATTTTACATGTGCAACAAGTCTTTGTAACCCCTAGGTGGCACTATCCCAAGGGCTACTACCCCTGCCTGCTTGGCTAGTAGCAGGTTAAGGGGCCTGAGTTCTGAAACGGGTGCCTCTACCCAAAGGTCAGGGTTGGTAGTGGTTAAGCTAACCTGGGCACAGCTCTCCGGGACACTGTAACCCCCCTCTTTCCCTTCTAGTGGCCTAAACACTGTACAGTAATCACTTTCACAATACCCCGGTACACCACACAAGTACCCACACTGTTTGCACTTACCACCAGGGCTGGTTCCTCTGGCTCAACCCTGGGGAGCCCCCGTAAAACAAGGTTACGCACAGCAAATAGCAACAGTACAGTACTTTGAGCACAGATTGGAACCACAGTCAGATTACATGCAGAAAAAGTTAGATCTGATTTATTCAGGGGACTTGAACAAGGGAGGATACAAAATCAGATTAATTAACTTAAAGGTTGTATCAATCAAGCAGTTATGCATGTGCTTTGAGTCTCCCCACACAGTCCACCTCTGGGTACCCAGGTAGAGAAGAGATGGGCTAGCCAGGACTGTTGCCCGGGGTTGCAGCTGATTGGGGCCCTGTGATGGAAAACACAACATGCACAGTACACAATATTTGTAATCCGGAGCCAGAGGGCTCAGTTCGAAAAGGAAAGAGAAACAACAAGACAATCAGATGACACACTCAAATTAAGCTGTTGTTGTAGGGAGCTACCCTGGTATTTACTCACGATACCAAAGACTGGACACAGGCTGGACGGAAAATCAGACTGCAGGTGGTTGATCTGGAATGCCAGGAGAAGCAGGGCCCATACAAGTCGAAGAGGCGTCGTTCCTGTTCAAGCATGGAGCAGGGGGCTGATCCCCAGGCAGGTCTCTCGTCAATGGCTTCTCTGTGCAGTGGGTAGTCTGGCTGGGCCAGTCTGGCAAAGTCCAGACCGCATGGAGACAAGTTCGGAAGCAGTCCATTTTGGGCTGGATACAGCTTCCAGCAAGCAGAACACAGTTCACACAGTGGGGAACTAACTCACAACCCACTAGCAGCTCATAGCTCATTTACGGGAATTCTACTGTACCAGGCAAAGCGCTCCCCGGGCACAATCACAGAGTCTCTGCACACACCAGGAGCTTAGGGGTAGCTGGAACTCCTGACAGGCCGATCGCATTCAGCAAAAATATTCGGTCTTCTTCAGGTTGAGCCTGGCCCACTTCAGTAGCTTACTTTAGTCACACAAACTTGGATTTAGTCCAAAATAATTCTCTTCTCTCCCTCTCAGGAGCAGCAGGCAGACATATAGGCCAAACTCTCAGCCTTTTCATAGTTCTCCCATGCGAATCCACTCAGGATTGCTCTTAGAATCACTTCAGTTCCTTCTTGCTCAGCTTCCAGCTTGGTTCTAACTGAAAAACTGCAAGCAGCCTGGGACTTCCCCAAGATCCAAAAGATCTGGTTGCCTGATTTGGCTGTCAGTCAAAGCAAGAGCTCCCCCTTCAGTTGCAAAAAAGGTGCAGAAAAGTTAAAACTGCAGTTCCTATAGATTTTGAATTCAGACAGCTCCTGTAGTCCGGCTACATTTTAGGTCCCACCAGTACTGTTTGGTCCAATTTGCAGTCCAGGACCAAGATAGTGGAGACAAACAGAACAGTCCTTGCTACAAAGAAAGCAGGTTAGACAAACTACATTATCATTATCACTCTAAATGATTTTCAGTAAATAGTTACATCTTTCGACAGAGCTCCCCCTCAGATTACTTAAACTGCAATTAGGCAGCTCTTAGAGACAGTACACAGAGGCTATACAAGCTCTGGTAATCACATTTAAACTGCTAAAATGCAGGACACCAGCCTGGCAGTGAGCATTTAGGCAAGCTCAAGGAAGACTTTTTGGGAACCCCCATTAGTCTGGGGGTTACATCTTCTATTGCCTTAATTACTCTTGGGCTTATTAATGCCTTTTCGGCGGCCGTATCCACTACAGGAGACAACAAGGGCTGATAGCAAAGGGGAGAAAACTGTGTCCATTCAACTATTCCCCTGATTTATTATTACTGGACTCACTTTCCTTGCTGAGAGCCTGGAAATCTGAAATGAGGCTCCCTTTCTACATGATCTTACTCACTGTCGAGCGGCTCTCTCCATTTACCCACTTTTTGACGTTGTTTCATGTTTGAGCCGCTAGAGGGAGCGAAAGCCATACAATTTGCCGCGACTGGTTTGCAGGACATATCTGATGGGCAGTTTACCACTGGAAATTCAGGCTATAGAGGTGCCACTGATTCTTCTTTTGTTTTCTTTTACAGGTTGAAAAGGATTTAAAACTCTTTGGGGGAGGGGTGTCAGTCTTCATTTACTTAATTTGCTATAAAACTCAGAACCAAGAAACAACGTGGTTTCTACAAGGGCAGTGGCCTGGTAACGCCCTTTGAGGAGTGTAATCTTAATTTTTCTAATCTTTTGACTGTTTACTCAATTTTCTGTGTTAGAGACTTCAAACTAACTACTTTTGAATGACTTGGTGAGACTTTTCCACCTTACGTGGGACATTCCTGATTCGTCTTTAGCAATTTTGTTTAGGGGAAAGACACCCATTTTATTTATTTTGGTCTCGGAACAGACAATAACTGGGATCCTTAAATTTAGAAAGATTCCCTCAGTAAGTAGGGATAGTGTAACATTTACTTTCTAATCTGTTCGAGGGGGTTATAATGCCCACTCTTAAGTGTTCTATATTGCAAGATGTTGCTCGAGCCTGTCAGCTGTATAGACTGCAGCTCCTTGTTTGTTTTTGGAGATGCTGGCTGGAGGGAGGGGGAGAGGTGTGCCTTTCCAAATATGTTGCATACACATTTATATAATTGGTAAAATACTCAGTGAACTGTCTATTATTAGATAAGATGTAGCTAAGATGTGTAGCTGTGTTTTTCTAGTTATTAGCAGGGAGAGGGAGAGAGTAGAAAAGCTAAATTGTTTAAAGTTCAATGTTTAACCTGTTTTGTTATCGATGACATTGTTCTGTTATCTGCCTACAGTGAGAGAGATCGGATAGGGTGGCTGGAGGGAGGGGGAGATATACTGTGGTGTGCTGCAGAGCGCAGTTTAAAATAAAGAGGGAAGAGGTGGGTTGGGGAGTATTTGGTATCTTGGGGGTTCAGTTTGGGGACTTCGGATTTAGAGGACTGGGTAAATGTTATGGACTTACTGGCAGAGGGGGAGGGAGGTCCAGGTTTAGAATGGTAGGAGGAGGGTGGGGGTTAGGGAGGGCAACACAGAGAGAGGTACAAGAGTTTTCTGGGTACATTAATGAGTTAAAGGGGGGTAATTACTTGTACTGTGTTTCCATGGTTAAGGATTTAAGGTTATTCACATGGAATGTCAAAGGGGCTAGGCAAAAGGTCAAACAATATAAAATATTAAAGCACTTGTGCCTTCTGAAGGCTGATACCGTGTTTATACAGCAATAACACTTGCTTAACTCTGAAGCAGTCAGATTGAGGAGGCAGCAAGTGGGGCAGTGCTTTTCCGCAGAAGGCAGTACACAAAGTTGTGGTGTTATGATTTTAATTGGCAGATCTGTTCCATTTTCCCCAATCCAAACTGTAAGTGACCCTCAGGGTAGGTGCATTTTGATCAAGGGAGAACTCCACACTACTGACATCCCGCTAGGTAGTGTGTACGGCCCAAACATTGACTCTCCTAGATTTTTTATACACTTACTTAATGCCCTGGTTCCTTTTCCGGTCTATCCCGATCATTATAGGGGGGACCTAAGTATAACTTTTGACCCAAAATTTAGACCGATCAGGAGATTCTTGTAAAGGTCTTTCTCCGGCACAAAGAGCGCTCCGGGAATTGATAGATCAACTGGGCCTATGTGATATCTGGCAGGTCCCTCACCCCACTGATAGAGAATATACATTTACCTCTCCAGTACATGGGTCTTCCTCTTGAATTGATTATTTGCTTATTTCACAAGTACTGATTCCTGGGGTGTTGGACTTCTATTCACCCAGTCCTGCCCTCGGACCACTCTCTGGTTTCCTGCTTGATATCATTCTCCTTTTTCCCTAAAACGGGGGCGTTGGAAAATTCATAACCAACTCTTAAAAGATCCAGGAACAGTTAAATACATTTCAGACCAAATTACTCACTTCATCTCTATTAATGCTAACTCTGTTGGTAAACCAGATGTGGAATGGTGTGCCTTAAAGGCTTACATAAGTGGTATATTGATTTGTTTGGCCTCCAAACAGAGGAGAAAACAAGAGGGCCAACTTCTATCTCTTCTTTCCCAAATCTGGGACAAAGAGAGCAAGCTGACCTCTCGATCCACTGAACAATATAGGCAGGACCTTATAAAATTTAAAGATTCCTACTTAGAACTCCTGAGAGAAAAAGCAGAATTTGTAATCCTGAAAGCCAAAGCTTCTTGCACAGACCAAGGAGAAAAGGCAGGTCATCTGCTTGCCCTACAGCTTAAACAGCAAGAATCCTTGAGGTCGTAGCAGCTGTCCGTTCCCCAGAAAATGACACACTAACCCCCCCCCCCCAGATGACGGTGTGGCTGATTTCAGGAATTACTATAAGAAACTATATGGTCCAGTGAATAACCCCCCTTAAGGCAATGCCTAGAAGCTGATTTAAAGGAATCCAACCTGCCCTCTCTCACAGATCCACAGCAGCTTTCCCTGATATCAGCATTCTCACCAGCTGAGTTGGCCAGAGTAATCAAAGATCTTCCTACGGGAAAAACTCCCGGACCAGATGGGTTCTCCCTTAACTTTTATAAAGTTTTTGCAAATGAATTGATGCCACTGCTCCTTCCACTTTATCAGCATATTCTTTCGGTGCAGAATCAGATGCATCTTTGTTTGAGGCTCTGATTGTGCTCCTGCCTAAACCTGATAAATGCCCAACTTTAGTAATGAGTTACAGGCCCATATCACTCCTTAATCAGGATATTAAAATACTGACTAAACTTCTGGCTGACCGGATTAGTAAAGTACTCCCTGACCTCATAGGGCCGGAGCAGGTGGGCTTTATGAAAGGTAGGTCATCTGTAGATCACTTATGCACTCCGTCTCATGTTTTCTCAGCATCCAGGGATGCCAACTTTCCAGTGGCTCTGGTCTCCCTGGATGCCGAGAAGGCCTTCGACAGGGTCAATTGGCACTACTTATTGATTACCTTAAATGCATTTGGTTTCTCTCTAGAACTCAAGAATTGGATAGGTGCCCTCTGTTGAATACCAACTGCTTGAGTGACTAGCAGTTGGATTACATCGGAACTTTTCTCCCTACAATCGGGTACAAGGCAAGGGTGTCCCCTGTCACCACTTTTTAACTTCTACTTAGAACCCCTTATTTGCAGGCAGACAGACTGTCGGGAGGTTCAAAGCATACCTATCCAAGGTCAGGTAATTAAAGATCTTACTTCGAGAGGGCTCTTGCAGTAGGTAATTACATATAGGACTGACGCCGGCAGGTGGCAGGACCCCACAGAAGAATTTCTAGCTAGCAGTCCCTGGCGAGGGACCGCCCCCACGTCAGGTGACTGGCGTCAGGAGACATCGGTATAAAGGGGCGGTCCCTGACACCTGCCTTCCAGTTCTTTCCCGCCGTTAGCTTGTGCAGCGCCACGTGGAAAAGTTCATGCTTCGTCAGCCCTTCCTTCGTCGTTTTTTTACCGAAAAACTCTTTATTTTTCGACTAACATCAGTATTAGCGTCGGTGTATGTCGTCCCCTACACCCTCCGAGCACAAGAATAAGTGCAATTCATGCGGCGCCCAACTACTGCACAAGGACGGCCACTCCCTGTGCCTGTTCTGCCTAGGCCCCGATCACCCGGTCGAGAAGTGCCAGCACTGCCTCAGTTTTAACGCGGCTACCCGAAAAAGGCGGCAGCAATCCCTGGAAGCCCATATTCTAAAGAAGAAAATTAGTTCTATGGAGAAGGAGCTCAAAAAACTGAGGCAGGCGTCCACTTCCCCCGAAGGCCATCGGAAGAAGAAAGAGAAGGAGAGACACCGGGACAAAGGCTCCTCCACTGCGTCTCCCTCGGGGAGTCGCTGGGATGCAGTAACATCCCATGCAGAATAGCTCTCAAGCCGCCTCAGAGGTTTCTGAGTAGCTTTGGCCGCAGTGGCTCTTGACTGGCCTTAGAGCGCCCGGCAGTGGAGGCCCGCCCCTGGTTGGCCGCTGGGATCGCAGCCTACCACTGTGGGAGACTCTGGTAAGCCAGGCATCGGCTCCTACGACGTCCGCCCAGAGAGGGCCAGTAAGACGTCCGACCCTCCGGAGCGATGCACGGCCTCCTCTCCACCGGACCAGGCCGATCACTCTACTCTGCCTGTCTCCGGTGACAGCTCTCGTAAGTCGGACGTTGGCTCCTCCGGCGCCCGCTGAGAGCTCGCCACTAAGCCTCATGTCAGCTCGTCCGATGTCCGGCCGGCGAAGGAACCGACAACGGACCCCCCAATGTCCGTCGTTCCTGGTTCCCTGCAGCCTTCGCTGCTGTCTGGGGAACCAGAGTCTCCCCAACCTGACCCCGGGGACTTTTCCCCTCCGTCCCCAGGCGAAGCTGGGGATCTTTTGCCTCCGTCAGTCCTTCCTCCACCTGGAGTGCCGGACCTGACATCGGCTCCCCGGACGCCGGCCCCTCCGACGTCGGTACCTCCGGCGCCGGGGCCTCCGCCGTCGGCCCTGACGTCGGCCTTACCAACCCCGGGAGATATTCTGCTCCCCATCGGCCCTCCGGCTCTCCACTACGGACCCACCCATGAGGTTCCGCGCCGGGCAGTCTGCTTCGCACCCCCGGCTCCGGGTATCTCGTCTTATTCAACACGGTGTACCCGGGAACGCAGTATCCGGTGCCACAGTACCTGACGCCGGGCTTCCCGACGCTGCAGTACTCGACGCCACAATACCCGATGCCGGGCTGCCCGCAGCCGGGTTTTGGATATGTTATAACCCGTATCCTTATCCCCCACCTCCTCCTCCTCCTCCTCCACCGCCCTCGCGGCCGCCGGTTGACCTGCACGAGACTCTGGCCTCCTGGTGGGCTGAGGCCAAGGCTCAGCTCACCAAAGAGGTCAAGAGCCGCCTTCCGACAACGGTGCCGTCCCAGGTTCCCATTCGCCCCAGGCGGCACACTCCCTCACCACCTCCGGACTCCAGGGTTCTTCTGTCTGGATCCAGAGAGGGGCAGGACATGCTTCCCTGGGGACTTCCCAAAGGGTCCGTTCCTCCCCTGGGTCGGGAAAGGGAGTCTTTCTCTTCTTCATCCTCCTCTTCACTGTCGGACTCCTCGGACTCTTCCAACGGCTGCTCCGAGAGAGATGACGAGCCTTGCTCTCCGTCGAAGCCCCGGCCAAGGACTCCTCTGAAGTCTTCTCTGGAGGATCCTTCTTTTACAGAGTTGCTTAGGAAAATCCAGGAGGTTCATCATTGGCACTCCCTGGAACCAGATTCTCAGTGTCTGAAACTCGCTGAACATCTGGATCTGCCCGTGACAGCTCCTACCTTGGTGCCACCCTGGATAGAGCCTCACGCTGACCTTGTTACCACAATATGGAAACAGTCAACGGCCTTAGCCCCACTTCCTAGGAAGTCGAACTGACTATATCAGGCTCCAGAGGGTTTTGATTTCCTGGATTCTCACCCTCGTGCCGACTCGGTCGTGATTAGCGCCACTCACGGCCGGTCGGCGAACCCTGAACGTCTTAGCTCATCACCTCCTGATGAGGAATCTCGCCTTCTGGACCAGTATGGGAGAAAGATTTATGCTTCCTCCACACTGGGGATCAGGGCCCTGAACTATGTCGGCCACATGGGGGACTACCAGAAGGCCATCCTTACTTAGGCGGAAGCCAAACTAGACTCCTTGCCTGGCTCCCAAGTCAAGCAGAAGTTGGCTGATCTCGTCCGCTCTGCTCGTTCAGCCAGTCGACACATGTTACGTGCGAGATACGACGCAGTGGACACTGCTGGGCGGAGCTCAGCTTTCGCTGTAGGCCTATGGCATCATGCTTGGCTCCACGTGTCAGGTTTGGTCCCGGAGGTGCAGTCTGCTATCCAGGAAGCACCCTTCCGGGGGTCGGTGCTTTTCAGGGGTGATGTCAAGGACATCATTACCGATTTGCAAGAGAAGGGGACGGCTCTGAAGTCAGTTGATTCCAGGTACCGTCCCCATCAGCAGCAGCGCCATCCCTTTCTCAGATGGAATCGGCCAAAGGTGAAACCCCAGGGAAGGGGGGCCACAAAACGCCGGGCACCCGCAGCTGCCAAGCCTCCCCGCCCAAAAAGCAGTGGAGTGCTTCAGCTGTGGCACTGCCCACACCACCTGACTCCTTCTCTCTCTCACTGCCTCTGGACTTCCCGGAGGAACCCGATGGGAGGAGGTTTTCCTTCCACCTTCCGGGATGGGAGAGGATAACCACGATTCTTGGGTGCTCCAGCTCATAGCAGAAGGACACTCCATAGAGTTTCTTCAGAAACCACCCACCACCCCCCTCTGAAGTCGTCGTATTCACGGGAACATCTTCCTTTGGTCCAGGAGGAAATCTCGGCTCTTCTGCTGAAGCAAGCGATAGAGCCTGTCCCCCTTCATTTTCAGGGGACGGGTTACTATTCCCATTTCTTCCTGGTCCCAGAGAAGACAGGAGATCTCAGACCAATTTTAGATCTCAGTTCAATTGAATCTTTACGTAGAGTACAAAAGGTTCAGGATGCTGTCTTTGCAGAGCCTTCTGCCCCTCCTCCGGCCAGGTCAATGGCTTCGTGCTCTGGATATGCAGGATACTTAGCTGCACATTCCCATTCGCCCATCTCATCGCAAATACCTTCGTTTTGCGTTCCAGGGGGACCACTACCAGTTCAAGGCGCTCCCGTTTGGTCTACCCTCGGCCCCCTGAGTATTTACCAAATGCCTGGCAGTGGTTTCAGGCCACCTGCGTACCAAGGGAGTACAGGTTTTCCCTTACCTGGACGACTGGCTCCTGGCGGCCTCGTCCAGGGAGGAACTCCTGCGTTTCCTCTCCCTTTTCAGCAGGTTTTTGCCTGCCTGGGTATTACCATCAACCATTCCAAGTCTCATCTGAACCCATCCCAGAGGCTACAGTTTATTGGGGCGATCCTCGTTATGACCATGGGCAAGGCCTTCCTGCCTCCGGACAGGGCGGCCAGCTTCAGACCAAATAAGTCTGTTGTCCCGACCGCAGGATGGTCTCTGCGTGGTCGCTCGCTTCCGGGCTCATGGCGGCTGCTATCCCGATGGTACCTCACGCTCAACTCCACATGAGGATCTCTCAGTGGACTCTACGCTCTCAGTGGGATCAGCTAGTGGACGACCTAGATTACTCAGTTCTGATCTCCTCGCCGATGATGCAAGACTTGCAATGGTGGATGTTCGAGAGAACCTGTTTCGGAGGGTTCCTTCCTTTCATCCTCCCCCCTCCCAGACTCTAACCACAGACGCCTCAGGCGAATGTTGGGGAGCCCATCTAGGCCTTCATCGGACCCAGGGCTCCTGGTCCAAGCTAGAACAAGCTCTCCACATCATTGTGCTCGAGCTTCGGGCAGTGTTCTGCGCTTTCCAAGCCCTTCACCAATACATCCTTCCCGGCCACCTAGCCGTCCAGACGGACAACATGTGCGTGGTGTGGTATATCAACAAGCAGGGAGGGACTCTGTCCTACCCTCTATGCAAGGAGGCAATGAGGGTTTGGGATTGGGCAACACAACACGACCTTCACCTCACGGCGATTCACATTTTGGGAGTCGACAACACCCTGGCAGATAAGCTAAGTCGCTCTTCTGCTCTGACTCACGAGTGGGAACTGGACCAAGGGGTCCTAGACAATATCTTCCAACTTTGGGGAACACCACAGGTCGACCAGTTCGCATCCCCCCTAAACACAAAACTTCCAGTCTTCTGCTCACTCGTTCCAGAGCAAGGCGCTTTTTGGAGCGACGCTCTGTCTCTAGATTGGAAGGACAGATTTGTCTGTGCCCTTCCCCCAATTCCACTTATCCCACGAGTCTTGCAGAAACTAGCTTCAGAAGGAGCGCGAATGATGCTGATCGCTCCTTTCTGGCCCAGGCAAGTCTGGTTCTCCCTTCTACAACAATTTTCAGAGGATCCTCCTCTATCTCGAGGTTTGTTGACCCAGGATCAGGGGACCCTGGTCCATCCAGGCCTCAAATTCCTTCAACTGCATGCATGGCTCCTGCAGACCTAGCCCAATCCCGTTTTGGAGTGTCTCCCAGAGTGGCAGAGATTTTAGAGGAGGCCAGAAAACCCTCCACCAGATCCATTTATGCCATGAAGTGGAAAAGATTCACTATTTGGGCCGCTTCCAAGAACGTGGAACCTTTCTCCTGTTCAACAGGGCTTCTGCTGAAGTATCTACGTCATCTGTTTGACCTGGGTCTCAGCCATTCATCTCTGAAGGTACACATGGCGGCCATTTCGGCCTATCATGTTCCCTTCACGGACAAGGCTTTTGCTCAACTGGAGGTCTCCAAGACCTTTCTCAGCAGGGTCCTCCATCTGAGGCCCCCCATCCGTACTCCTGCTCCCCCTTGGGACTTGAACTTTGTTCTTGAGAAACTTACTCTTCCTCCCTTCGAACCTGCAGCTTCTGTGGATTTGAAGTTCCTTTCGTGGAAGATGCTCTTCTTGGTGGCCATTACTTCGGCTCGAAGAATCTCCGAGCTCCAGGCCCTGATGTGTAAAATCCCCTACTTGATTTTTCATAAGGAACGAGTTGCTCTTCGCACGAATCCTAAGTTTCTACCTAAAGTAGTAGCAGAGTCTACCTTAAATCAGTCCATAGAGTTACCTGCTTTTTTTACGCAGTACTCTGATCAAGGGGAGTATTTACTCCATACTATGGATGTTCACCGGATTCTGAGACACTACACCAACAGGACGAAGGATCTCAGAAAGACTGATCAGTTGTTCGTCTCTTTTGCTCACAAAAGGGAAGGCAATGCTGTTTCCAACCGATGCCTGTCTAAGTGGTAGGCTCATTGTGTCACTTTCTGTTATGACAAATACAACAAGACCCTCCCGGGTCAAGTCAGAGGCCACTCCACAAGAGGAGTAGCTGCCTCTGCGGCTTGTTTCAAGAATGTGTCTGCGGCAGACATCTGCGCTGCCGCCACCTGGACTTCCGTCCATACCTTTATGAAACACTACAGTTTGGATGTTGCCTCTCGCCGTAGAGCAGGCTTCGGGCTGGCTGTTTTGCAGGGCCTCCTGTCTTGAGACTTGCACGGCTAGAACTGCTTCTTGGAGTAGTTTTCCTCCTCCCGGTGCCTTTCTTTGTTCCAGACTGCTTGGGATTCAGTCCTATGTGTAATTACCTACTGCAAGAGCCCTCTAGAAGTAAGATATTACAGTTGCGTAAGAACTTACCGTAACAGTAGATCTTCGAGAGAGGCTCTTGCAGTAAATAACTACCCTCCCTCCATCCCCTAGGCTTTTTCAGCTCCTTTTCCATTGGAGGTAAATATCTGCTCCTCTCGTCCGGCCTCTTTTGGCCTTTGGCGGGGAAAAGAACTGGAAGGCGGGCGTCCGGGACCGCCTTTATGCAGCGTCTCCTGGCGCCAGTCACTTGATGTGGGGAGGCGGTCTCTACTTCGAGGACTGCTAGCTAGAAATGTTTCCTTGAGGGTCCTGCCACCTGCGGCGTCAGTCCTATATGTAATTACCTACTGCAAGAGCCTCTCGAAGATCTACTGTTACGGTAAGTTCTCACTGAACTGCATTTCTTCGCCCACGCGATTTTCACTCTCTCCTTCAATTATCATACCCAGCCAAGTCTGTTCCACCTACGTTGGGAATTATTAATGATTTCAGTGCAGTGTCCAATTATAAGCTAAATATAGAGAAGACAGTGGTCTTCCCCCTTAACCATCAGGTCTTAAAACATACCGTTTCTGATTTGGGGCTTTCATGGGAATCGTATTCCTTGCGATATCTTGGAATTGAACTTGCCAGGAGTTCCAGACATCTTCTGAAACTAAACTTAGATTCCCTAATACAATTGATTACTCAGGATTTGAAACGATGGTCCCTTCTCCCTATATCCCTATGGGGTAAAATTAGCCTAATTAAGATGAATGTTTCCCCCCCCGTTTCTTTTATCCACTTAATCTCCTCAATATTTGACTTCCCCTGGCAAGGATTAAAAAAAAAATCCATAGTCTCATTACAGATTTTGTTTGGGCTGGTTAAAAAAAACCCAGGTGGCATTTTACAAACTAGCTGCCCCCAAAGCTAAAGGGGGGTTGCGCTTGCCACATGTCGGTCTTTACTATTGGGCTAGTCATGCCAATAAATATCTCATATGGGTATCTGCAGAGGACCCCCAGCTTTCTCTTCCCTTCCTTCCAGTTGGGCTCAAAATAGAATTAGCTTTAATAAAAGCACAGGGATGTTCCCCTTTCATGCTTTTGCATACGAAGCTCAGCTCCCTCCCTCCCTCTTCAGTTGAAGGCCTGTCCCATAGCAGTATCTATCAGAGTTCATTCCCAGCTTTGCTCCTTCCTAAAATATAATCACATTCAAGACCTGACCCAAACCCTAAAGGACAACCCTAATGTCAAAATAGGAGGTAAATCCCTTTCTTCAGGCTGGCTCCCACAATTGGAAAACTGCCCTCTTCGGTACTTCGTTAAGGAGGACAGGACTTGGCTTTCTTCACCAGATATACTGGGCAAGGCCAATATCCCGCAGTTCAGTATCTTCAACATGTTTCAACTGCGCCATCTTCTAATCAAGATTTTTGGGGCAGTACCACCACGGCCTTCGAATCTTGCCTTCCAGACAGAGCTAGGCTTATTAGTGGGCTTCCCGCAAGCTGTCTCCAAAATATATGGTATATTATACAATTGGATTTGCCCAGACAGTTTTGGCCCAACAGCCTACTGGTCTTTCCTTTTCCCAGACAAGAGTATTAACTAGCCTCTCTTATGGCAATCTTGCCACAAGTTTATCACACAAGATAGGCTTCGGCTCATGCAGTTTCAAATTTTATGTAATCTTTATTATTCTTCACAAAAAATGGCCAAGCTCGGCATTGCAGCTTCTCCTGTCTGTACCCAATGCAAACAAGATGAGGGCAACTTGCTTCACACATTTTCTGGTCCTGCCCTGAAGTTGCCTCCTTATGGGCACTTATTAAGCAATGGACTGATCTCCTTCTAGGTCTAGTTGACTTATTCTCTGCTGAAGTTTGCCTGCTAGGGGATCTCTCAACCATTCCAGTACTGAACCGCAAATCTCATATAACCTTGATCTCAGTGTCAGTAAAAAAGATAGTTCTGAGGCACTGGAAAGACAGTACAGAAATTACATATAATGAATGGCTTCAAGAGCTCCTGGCAAATCTTAGCACCGAAAAGGCTATAGCTAGTCTATATAACAGACTTAAGAGGTTCAGTAAGATATGGGGACCTTTACAATCCCTTTACTCTTTGCAAACTGTTGCTAATGATTCCTTGATCTCAACTTAATATGTATGGAAATGTACTCTGTGTTGGGTATTGGGGGGAGGGAGGGGGGAGGATAGACCCTATATTTTCATAGTGTATATGTTGTCTATTTCATGTACAAAATGGATCCATTCCCTATACTATAAAACCTTTAATAAATTTTAAATTGAAAAAAAAAAACAGCCTGTGGAATGCTGCTCATACTACGGCACAGGTTATGTCTGATGGCTCTGCCAAGAATTAGTTACTTAAAACAGTATCTTCCGGTGCTGAGGTGGGCAGATATTTGCTACGCTCAGTTGATGATGTGCCTGATGCTTGTGCCAGAGCTGCTGCGTCATGTATTTGCAGGAGGAGATATTCTTGGCTCAGAGTTGCTAGCTTTGCCAGTGATGTACAGCGAGCAGTTTTGAACGCCCCCTTCAGAGGAACTGAACTGTTTGGTTATGGTGTCGAAGAGGCCCTGCATGGCCATTAGACCTCAAAAATGAGTAAGGTCTGTAAAGTCCCTGTATCCCATTCCTGCTAGGGGTTGTTGGAGGGGTCTTCTTTCGTCAGACTGCTGCCAGACATGGCCATGCCTACTGTCAGCAAAGCCGAGGTAAGGGAAGTGGTCCCCTGCTGGGCCCGCTCCCCCAGGTGCCCATACAGAGGCACCCATAGCAGTCCGTACTAGTGGCACTGCCCTCATCGGTTCCACATGGTTTTCTTCCAGATACACCCCCACTTCCACTATTACCTCCAGGGGTGATTGTCTGGGCGAGACTTTGCATGCATCTGTAAAAATGGTTGGGGAGTACTACAGACGAGCGGGTTTGGGAGATAATTGCAAGGGGCATGCTCTGGAGCTGTTAGAGACCCCTCCAGATCATCCTCCGTCTCCTTCCTGTTAACTTCCGGGCCATTTGTCCCTTCTGAAGGAAGAAGTTCAGTCATGATTCCAAAAACATGCTATAGAACTAGTTCTTTCTCCACAGAGAAAGAAAGCATTCAATTCCAGATACTTCCTAGTCCCCAAATGGGCATGGATCTGTGTTCTGTGTTGGATCTCAGGGATCTCAACTTTTATACCGAATACAAAAAGTTTCAAATGATATCCCTGCAAGCTGTGATTCCTCTTCTGCAAAAAGTTTCAAATGATATCCCTGCGAGCTGATATTCTTCTTCTGCAAATTGGGGACTGCCGTTGTTCTCTGGACCTGAGTGATGCATATCTTCATGTCACGATCAATCCCACGGGCAGTATCTCTGCTGTGTGCTGGATCAGTTGCCAGACAAGCTGAATCAAAAGGTTCTTGTCACATCTCCACTTTGCAGAGCATTGCTGTGGTGGATGGATCGTGGAAACCTAATAAAGGGGTTTCATTCCTTGTACTAATTCCTGTACAGATCCTCACCACAGGTGCCACAGGCTCTGGCTGGGGTGCTTATCTTGGCCCTTATTGAACACGAGGGTCATGGACCAAGGTGGAGGCCAAGCTGCATGTAACTGCCCTGGAAATGAAGGCTGTCCTGTACAGCCTCCAGGCATTTCAGGATAATTTTTGTCCCTGTCCTGTGCTAATCCAGATGGACAACACCAGTGTGATGCATTACACCAACAAATAAGGGAGCACTCACTCCTATCCCCTATGCAGGGAAACAGTGAGAGTATGGTACTGGATTGTGTTCCACTACCTGCAGCTATCCAAAGTGCATCTCCCAGGTCTCCAAAATGTCTTGGCAGACAGGCTAAGCAGGTCACAGTCCAGGATTCACAAATGGGAAATGCTGACCTCCGTGGTCAACGACCTCTTCATGCGATGGGGTAGCTCAGAATAGGATTTTTTGTGTCCCCAGACAATGCAAAACTGCAGCATTTGTTCACTTCAGGGTCTGTATTTTTGGGTGAGACGCATTGTCCCTCTCTTGGAAAGGGCAGTTCCTGTACGCATTTCCCCTAGTTCCTCTAATACAGAGGGTGCTGCTTAAGCTGTGGATGGATAGTGCTATTCTCATCCTCATTGCTCCATTGTGGCCTTACCAACTATTGTTTCCACTTCTGTAACAGGTGGCAGTGGAACCTCTTGTCGCTTTACCTCAGTGTTGGGGTCTCTTGTCGTCTGTTGTCACAGGAAAAGGATCCCTGGTCCATCCAGACCTTAAGTCCCTACATCTGCATTCATGACTCCTGAAGACACATGCTTTGCATGTTCTGGGGGTATACCCTAAGGTTGCTGATGTACTGATTGCAGCTTGAAAGCCTTCTGCCAGACCTACATATTCCTTGAAATGAAAGCAGTTCACGCTGTGGGCCGCTTGGACTCATTTACATGTCCTGGAAATGCCATCTTGGAATACTTGCTTTCATTGTCAGTACTCTGACCTACAGTGTTCCTCACTTCAGGTGCATCTGACCACCATATCAGCTTTCCGTGCCCCATTGATGGTAGTACAGTTGCCCTGTTAGAGGGTTATGAATTTCCAGTAAAGATGGCAGACACAGAGTGGAGCCAGGAGGTACCTTTCTCACTCCTACATGGTGTGTGCTGCATGCCAACCAAGCAAAGAGCCTAATGCAGCCTGAAGGACTTAAATAAAAGGAGCTTCAAAATATTTTTTCCTCTCCTTTTGAGTCCATCCGAACTGGGAAGCAAGGTGATAGAGAGTGGAGGAAACTAACTGAGAAACCGAATGCTGAAAAGTTCACAAAGAAGTCACACAGAGAGCTGCAGAACTGGAGCCGGAGTGTATAGTAGAAACGCTGAGGGCTAATAAGACCCAACAGAAATACGGGCTAAGAATGTCTTACAAAAATGAATCAATAAAGTAACTAAACACTCTAAAATTTTTGCGAAGTCAGTTAAACATCTGCAAATCCAAACAAGACTGTGTGCTAATTTTGACTTAAAAAAAGTTTCTAACCAAAGGAAGAAGCAGTGGTCACAATGCTAAAAACGGGGGAAACTGAGCATGCGAAGGAAATGCCAGGAGCCGAAGAGGTAAACTCTGCTTGACAAACTGCACCCATTTTTGAACAAAGGAAAGAGGTGAACAAAAACAAACTGAAAACTGCTTACCAAACTGCTTTGTAGGAGGGAGAGCCTCAGAATGACGAGAATGGTGCGGTGCAGACGGTGGCTTTGGAGAACATTGGCCTGATGCAGGAGGAGGGTGTGGATCAGGTGGCCCAGGTTTCTGTTTTGACTTAGAGTAGAGAGGGTAGTGAAGAGTATGCTCTGCAGGGAGGCTCTTCAGAAACAAGACCCCAGCCAAAGGAGATGGAAAGTAATCAGCAAAGTAAAAGCCTAAACAACAAGAGCAAAGACTGAAATTTACCAGTGAATATAAGCACTAATGATGAACGAGGTAACTCTGCTTCAGCAACTACAACGGGGATATGTGACTCTGCTTTACAAAAAATGGCTTATGGGGAGAGAGGAAGGGGGTGAATGACAAAAGTTTAGAACCTCAGCATATTAAAAAATAAACGAAAGGGAACAAAATGATAAGGGGGTCAACAGCAACCAAGTTGATATAGAAGTCCCAGAATCTTCTGACTCTGCAACACATAAGTTACAGAAAGAGGTTGGTGTGTCTGCTAGTTTAAATATGTTGATCACAAATCACACTGCTGAATTTTCAAATACTGCAGCTTCTAGTGAGGAGGTACATGAGGACAGTGAGGCCCCCCATGTGTCAGTGTGATTATGAACCAGATAGATAAGTTGGCAAAATCTATGGAACAAGCTAATAACAAAATCCAGGAAGAAATTGAGAGTTTTCAAACTACAGTGAACACTTTACTATAAGAAAATCAAGCTTTGAGAAAAGAACTCACTGAGGCACAGACCAGAATATCCTTAATTGGAGGATACACAAATACCATTGCAGAGACAGATAAAGCAATAAGAAAATACACAAAAGGATTTGCAAGCCAAAATGTTAGATTATGAAACGATCAAGAAAGAAAAATATAAGAATACTGGGAGTTCTGGAGGTATGGGACAAGCAAAACTCTCTACATGATAAGGTACATAAGATTATGGCAGCTTACATGGATACAGACCCTGCAGATATAAAATGCGACCTGGATAAGGGTGCACTGGGTCTATAGGCCTAATTTAAATCCATCAGATCCACCACAACCCATCATTGCAAACATTTTTCGGTCAGAAGACAAGGAAAATTTGACGGCCGCTGTATACAGAAAGAAAAGAATAACAGTTCAAACAACATGAAGTCTTGCTGTATTCTGACTATATGCAGTTAGCCCCAGCACTTGAACTGCTCCGGTGAGGAAAGGGTTAACTCTATGCCAAGGCATAGAACATTGAGCTCGAGCTTGGTTTTTTCAAACCTCTGTCCCTGGTACTCCTTAGTGTAACAGTCAGATTCTTTACTCCGACTAACTGTGAAGTCACTCCGAAATCTTCTCCTTCGCTTCCGTTCAAGTAAAAATCGGTCAGTTTTTTAACTGTTTTATTATTTTTTCGATATTCAGATCTCTGTCTACAGTACAGTAAGTGTATTTAGTAGGTAGGTAGAGTTTTGTTGGTAGAAATTGTTTTTTGTTCGGTTTCTTTCCGGTTGGGAACGAGGCAAATTCTGTATTGGTTTTTCTTTGTATTTTTTTCTACCTTTTGTACTGTGGTTTCTGGTACCTATTGGATCCTAAAACAAAACATTTTCTTCGTTTTTTTTTAACCGACCCGTGACACGGTTGGAACCTATAGGTTTGTAGTTGTCTGGCTTAAACACTGGTAAAGGTAACTTATTATTTATAGGCTGTCAGAAACCCAAAAACCGATCCCACTGGGTTTCAGCACTGCACCGAGTGTGGGGAGGCCTTTGCTAAGGCTGATCCCCACCTCGTATGTGTTTATTGTCTGGGGTTTGGCCACCTCAAGGAAGACTGCCAGATTTGCAAAAACTTTCCCAAAGCCACTTTAAACGTTTTAGTAGGCTGAAGGAAAGGGAGGCTGAGAAGTCCGCTAACCCAGATGGCCAGCCCAGTTCGGTTCCAACCAAACCTGAGGGGGTGCCCACGGACCTGGGCGATACCTCCTCGGGCAAAAGGAGAGTCAATTCTGTGGAATCGGTTCCATCTAAGAAAAAGTGCAAGTCAGCCGGTTCGGATCCCGATCCCCATGTTCTGACTGCTGAAGAAATTACTAAAGCGATTACTATTGTACAATCGCTTTGCCCGGTTCCAACCAAACCGACACCGACTCAGACGATCAGTTCAGTCGGACGCTTCTGCTTCTGAATATGATCCTGAAGCATTTTATGAGCGCGATTGGGAAGGAGAAGATTATTATGAATAAGAAGAGGATTATGAAGGCCTAGATGAGCCAGTAGAGCCTGACATCTCCCCAGACAGGCCTTCTGATGTGTCTCCTCCCAGACTTTCTGAGCCCCTCTCCCATTTCTTGTTCCACAGGAAAGTGGCTGATACTGTTCAGCTTCCAGTGGAAGAGGCTGAACAGGATCAGGAGGAACCTGACTAAGTTGAGATGATGGATGTCCCAGAGTCCAAAAGGGCGTCTATCCCTCTGCATAAATCTCTGGGGAAATAGAGACAAAAAAATTCTTCAGTTTTCAACATCTATACCTCCTATGGATAAAAAGATGGATAGGAGATGTACCTTGTCAGGTCCTGGGATGGATTCCTTACAAATCATTGCAGCCATGTTGGGGTAGTGCAAGCTTCAGCCTGTGACAAGGCTAACATTCCCCTGGCATCTCACCCCCCAGATAAGGATTCCAGGAAAGTGGATGCCATGGCAAAGAAACAGTATTTGGCATCCTCTTTGGGGCTCATGCAAGCTTCTTACACGGCATATACAGCCAGATACCAGAAATCTATGAGGGATACGGTTCTGGAGCTGGCTAAGAATGCCCCTGCTCAGCTGGCCAAGGAGCTGGAGCAGGTGGTTGTGGATGGTATTGCGGCATCAAAGGTCCAGTTTCATGCTGCTGTCGACTCAAATGATGTACATTCCAGGGTTATGGCTACATCTGTCTCCCTGAGGAGACTTGCTTGGCTCAGGTGTACCAGTCTATCACAGGATACCCAGACCAAGGCCATGGATTTTCCTGTCACAGATAATTCTCTGTTTGGGGAGCAAACAGAGGCTTACATGAAAAAGATGGACAAATACAGGACCACCTACAGGAGTGCTGCAGCCAAGGAAAAGCAAGTCACTCCTCAGAAGCAGCAATCTAGACTGGCAGGGGGCAGGCCATTTCATAGGCCTTTTTACCAAGCCCAGGCCTCCTCCTCACCTTTCCAGCAGAGGGGGTTCTTTAGGGGAAGAGGCAGAAGTGGGATGACTAGGACTCCATCCTCCACTCATTCTAAGCCCCCCTGCCAAACAGACACCCTGAGGTGTCAGTCAGGGTCGTCTCCTCAGTTCCAGTAGGGGCCAGGCTATCTCACTATTTCCAGGCCTGGAAGTTTATTACTTCAGACAAATGGGTCCTGGAAGTAGTGAGCCAGGGACTTTCTCTTAGTTGCAAAAGGTTCCCAAAAATTAGAGCAAAGTCTTTCAGTCCTCCCTCTCTCTCTTGGAGACAAAGGCCTTGGAGGCAGAAGTCTCTTCTCTACTACTACTGCAAACAGTAGAGAAGGTACCTCTTTGTCACAGGGAAAAGGACTGTATTCCAGATACTTTCTTACCCCAAAAAGACAAGGGAGTGGCGACCCATCCTAGATTTAAGATACCTAAATAAACATTTACTAAAGCCAAAGTTCAAAATGGTGACTCTGGGAATAATTCTTCCCTCTCTGAGACTGGGAAACTGGCTAGCTTCCCTGAATCTCAAGGATGCCTATTTCTACATACCGATCAAGCATTCCCACAGAAAGTACCTCAGGTTCGAGTTGCCCTCAGGTCACTACGAGTTCAGAGCAATGCCTTTTGGCCTAACATCTGCCCCAAGGGTGTTCACCAAGTGTCTGGCAATAGTGGTGGCTTTTCTCAGGAGACAAGGCATCTTACTGTTCCCTTACCTGGACAACTGGCTTATAGTGGGTCAGTCTTCAGACCAAGTCAAGTCAGCTCTAGAGGTCACTCAGAAGCTTCTGGACTCCTTAGGATTCATCCTAAATCTAGACAAGTCTGTTCTGGAACCAGCCCAGCTTCTCACATTTATAGCAGTGGAACTGGACACTGGCCAGGCAGAGGCTTTTCTTCCTCTTTCAAGGGTGCAGTCCTTCATCACCCTGGCTTCCTCTTTTCATCCACTAGTGTCTCGACCAGCCAGGCACTTCTTACAGTTGAGCCACATGGCAGCTTCCACTGCAGTAGTGCAAGGGGCAAGATTTCAAATGAGAGACATTCAGTTTCATCTAAAATCTTTTTGGTCAGAAAAAAACACCCTCTCTCTCCAAGTTAGTTCCAGTGTCTCAAACTCTGGTTCAGGCTCTCCAGGGGTGGCTGGAGGAGGACAATCTAAGGTAAGGTGTCCCTTTCCTTAGTCTGGTTCCTACATTGATTCTCACCACAGATGCTTCCCTACTGGGAAGGTATGGGTCCATCTGGACCAGCTCACTGAACATGGTCTCATCAGGAGTCTCTCCTGCACATAAATCTTCTCGAACTCAGGGCTGGCTTTCTAGCACTTCAGACATTGTTGAACACAATTCAGGGGAACGTGATGCAGATCAGGACAGACAACACCACAAACATGTGGTACATCAACAAGCGGGGAGGCACTCAGTCCTTGGCCTTGTGCACCGAAGCCATGAAAATATGGTCTCTAGCTTAGTGCCTTCAGGTTTCCCTGATAGCTGTGCATCTCCCAGGGTAGGACAATGTACTGGCAGATGCTCTCAGCAGGATTTCTCAAGGTCACCATGAATGGGCCCTGAATCCTCTAATTCTTCAAGTCATTTTCAAAAGGTGAGGCACTCCGGAGATAGACCTCTCTGTAGCCCTGGACAATCACCAGCTTCCTCTGTTCTGCTGCAGACCCCCTCTTTTGGGGTCTGTTCCTCAAGATGCTCTCCTATTGGATTGAACAAGCAGGTTTCTGTATGCTTTTCCTCGTTTTCCTCTGATATTCAGAGTTCTGGTGAAGATCAGATCTCAGCCTTGCACGGTGATCCTAGTGGCTCCATGCTGGGCCAGGCAGCCATGGTGCCCCCTACTGTTGTCAATGTCAGTGACAATTCCACTGTGTCTTCCCAGACAGTACAATCTCCTCACCACCTCACAGGGGTGGATACTGTATCCCCAACCTTCAGACTCAAAGCTTGGCTTTCGAGGAGCTGGAATATGCAAGCCTGCATCTTTCCCAATCAGTCTTGGACATTCTTAAGGTTAGTAGACAATCTTCCACTAGAAAAACTTACAATTCCAAATGGAAGAGATTTGGTTTCTGGTGTTCTCAGAGGCATATTCAGCCAGATTCAGCTGACATTCCCACTGCTTTGGACTATTTGGTGCATCTTAACAGTTTAGGCCTCAGGCCCCACCACTCTTAAAGTGCATTTGGCAGCCAGCTCTGCCTTCCTTTCATCTGGGAAGGGCTCTTCCTTAGCCTCCCATCCAGTTTTCAAGAAATTTTTCAAAGGTCTGGTTCATATCAATCCTCCCTTTAGGGACCCCACTCCTGTTTGGGATTTGAATATCTGTATTGCACAGCTTATGTACCCCAGCCATTATCTTCAGCTGAGCTAGAACTCTTGACTTGAAAACTATGTTCCTGTCAGCCATTACCTCTGCCAGGAGAATCGGTGAATTACAGACTTTATCAGTGGAACCTGATTTCATTTCATTTCACAGGTATAAGGTGGTCCTTCAAACGAACAGAAAGTTCCTCCCCAAGGTGGTATCAGACTTTCATTTGAACCAGTCCTTGTCATTGCCTGTATTTTTCACTGACCATTCTTCCTCTGGGGAGAGAAGACTACACAGTCTTGATGTAAAGAGGGCCCTTGGTTATTATATAGAGCACACTAAGGCCCATTGAAATAACTGTTGACAGCTGTTTCTCACTTAAGGAGAAGAGGGAAAAGGTAAACCTGCCATTAAGAGAACTATTGCCAGGTAGATTCTCTCCTGTATCCAGTTTTGCTTTTCAAAGTTGGGGAGAGAGCCACTCTCAGGCCTGAGGGCTCACTCCACCAGAAGTACAGCTGCTTCTGTCGCAGCAGCTAGAATCATACCCCTAGTGAAAATCTGTAAAGCAGCCACCTGGAAAACTGTTCACACATTTACCAAGCATTTTCTCTTGACATCCAGTCAAGAAGTGATGTTAAGTTTGGCACAGCAGTGCTGCAGATCCTGTTCCAAAAATAGGTTCTTAACTCCCTCTTCCAAGGGGGTACTGCTTCGTAATCTGCATGTAGTCAGAATACAGGCAAGACTTCATTTTGTTTGAAGAAAAAAATTACTCCCCATAGTAATGTTTCTTCTAATGGAGTCTTGCTGTATTCTGACCTCCCTTCCTGCCTCCCCTCCTGGGACCTAGTTGATCTTCCCATGTCAGTCTTCACCATTCATTGCTGCTTGGGTGTAAGCCGGGGCGCTTTACCACACAAGATTTTTTCCTTTTTCAGAGGAGTCAGTGCCGACTAGCCACCTCTGAGAGTGGCGCCTGCGCATGATGTGCGAGGGCAGCTGTTGGCATCACAGACTCCTCCTACATCCCAGTTCTGTTTCTCATATCACGAGGCTGCAACTGCTGCTGTGGTGTAAAAGTAACTGCGCCACTAGGCCATTTTAGTCTAAGTTCATCGCCGTGTTATCTGCTGCATCCTGGTTCATTTCCCCGACATCGTCTATCCAGTAAGACCGTTTCATTTATTATTTTTCGATGACGCCGAGAACTTTTCTGTTTTTACAAAGTTATTTTTGCATCCTGTCTGGTTCGGGAGCTAAACGTAAGTCAAAAGCGGGTCGTGTCCCTATGCGTTGGTGCTTCTGTGGACAGCATTTTTCCATTTCGGACCGGCATGATGTCTGCCTTCAGTGCCTGGGACCCAGCCATGATATGGATAGATGCGACACCTGTTTCTCAATGGACCACCGTGTTCTCGAAGTCCGCGCGTTCAAAATTGGCAAGGCCCCACCTATTTTTGGAGGATGGCGTCACTCTCTGGCTTCCCAGGTCAGATCTTTAGACCCTTCTTCCGGGTCCCCTCCCAAGCATATACAGTGTGGAGAGGAGGAGGCCTCCTCATCTTTGAGTCTTGCCGAGGAGGAGGCCTCTTTTGCAGTGTCGGGGGAACATCGTGGTCCTTCCCAGGGCCATGGTGGAGACACCGCCTCGGCAGTCAACTCTTCGAAGGTGCAGGCTCCCCCCAGTGTCGTGGCCCGCGGTTGCTGGGCCCGGCGAGGGTGGACCCTCTACGCTGCTTTCCGGAGCCATTTCGGATCCCAGCGCCGCCGCTTGCAGCAGTGTTTTCGCTGTGGACCCAGGCAGCTCCGTTGGCGGCACCGTGTTGGACCCCGGTGCAGGGCGGTGCTGGGGACTCGACTGGAGCTGCTGATGAGTCGGGGCCGGGTTCCGGCGTTGTCGGCGTTGCGTTGATGCCAAATGGTGCCATGGGTGGCACCGGTGCCGTTCACGGTGCTGTTTCTCAGAGGACTCCTCGAGTGGCCAGGAATGGCGCCGTTTCTCCGGGGACTCCTCGGGTGGCCAGTATTGAGGTCCTTCTGGTTGGCTGTTCCTCAGAAGTGGATGGCTCAGATGTGGACCCGTCCTGGCTTCCCAATTCCTTGGGATCGGAGTCTTCTGTGGGACACGGTGCCAGGCAGCCCAGCGCACCCATTCCTCAGTCTCCAGAACAGTCTTCCTTTGAGGACTCCCAGGCTGGGGGTGGTCTGGGGTTCCTGGGGGGGGGAACGGCATGGAGACTGGGGGAAGGTCTGTTCTCCCGGAGGAAGTTGTGGCAGCTGACGTCCCCGGTGCTGCTGTGCCTTCTCAGGGGGGACTGGGGGCCCTGTCTTCGGGGGACTCCCCTGAGAGAACCCTGGATCAACGAGCTCTGTTGCTGGTGTCGAGGAGGAGGGCATCCTCAGAGTCTGAGGGGTTGAAGAGCCGGGGTGAGGCACACCGAGTTCCGCGTGCTGCTCTTCTGGGTGCAGGTAGAAGCCATAGTGCCAAGCCCTGCCTCTCTCTTTTAGGCTCGAGAGACCCCTCCAGTGGCGTTACAGTGGGCTGCCCTTCTGGATCCTTACAGTCCCAGGTACGTCACAGGGGAGGACCCCCTTCCAGATTCTTCCAAGTTTCACATCCCCAGGGTTCCGTTCTGCGACCTGGTTTGTAATCCGGGACCCCTCCAGCTTGGGCTCCATTCTCCGGATTCCAGAGCCTTAGCAGAGGTCAGTTACCTACTTGTAGGTGCCCCTCTCCCATTCCTCTTCAGCCACCTCTCTCCCAGGCCATATCGGTCCTAGCGGTCCGTTATCCTGGAGATGTTCAAACTGACTGCAGCAGCCTTCCCCTCATATGTTAGATATATGCATGAGTGGGTGTTTCGCTTATCTCCACCGCCGCAGGATTCCTCTGGGCATTCGAGTTCCCCATCCTCTTCGTCTCCCTCCTTGGAGGGAGAGGAACCCCCTGCTCACCTCTCTTCCGACGCTGATTTCACAAAATATCAGCGCTTCCTTTCGATGATGGTTGGGGACTTCCGTATCTCCTATGTTAGGTGAGACAATACTGAGCAGGAGACGCGTGAATTCCTCAGTGAATTCAGTGCCCAACATTTGGTGGTGCCATCTTGGCCTATTCCTTTCCAGGAGGCATCTGTCCGTTCCTGGCAGTCACCAGCCAACCCTATCCCAGCAGACTGCAAGAGTAAGTATTGTGCCCCATCCAAGTACCCAGGTTCTCTTCCCAACCTGCCTTCGGGATTGGTGCCCCTAGAGACTCCTTCCAAGTGCTGCCACCTGGCGCACGACTGACCACCAGACTCAGATTCCCTACAATTTGACCGGTTTGGCTGAAGAGTGTTCTCTTCCTCTCGTGCGATGTTGTGTATCGCATCACATCAGGCACTCCATGCTGCCTACAACAGGCATCTATGGTCAATGCTATCTCAGCTTCTAGCATCAGTGCCTGACATGGAGAAATCTAGACAGGCCATTGCCCTCTCTGCTATAGGCCTGGAGCTGGCAAGGCGCCAGACAAGGGCATCTTACAACGCCAGTGAGGTGGCTTGCAGGGACAGCGATCTGCATCAGGCGGACGGCATGGCTTCGTCTATCAAGATTGTCACCCCTGGCCCAGAGTAGGGTGATTCGCTTCGCCTTCCGAGGGACCTGTCTTTTTTCCACCAGGGCTAGGAGACTTCTCCGGGGGCTTACTCCATCTCCTCATCTCCGGAGGACACCTCCTAGCTCTCCTCGGCCTTAGGCTTCTCATCTAATGAGCCCAGGGTGTCTCCTTTTGTTTTCCACCAGCAGGAGGCTGAGGGTCTTGTTCCTTCAGGGTTTCTCTTGTCCCCTGAAAGGGGGGGGGGGGCTTGGCACTCACCCAAGCAACAATGAATGGTGAAGATTGACAAGGGAAGATATGAAAATTACGTACCTACCGTAATTCTTGATCTTCTCTTGTATCTTCACCATTCATTACTGATACCCGCCCACCTTCCCCTCAAGGGCCTCCTTCTTTGGCGTCTCCCCCTCCCTGCTCGTTCCTCCTCTCTTTTTCTTTGGCCTTTAAGCCCCACCCACCCCCACCCCCAAAAAATAAATCTTGATTTTCCATTCTTCTCTGGATGGATCCAATTTCGGGGGGATGAAACAAGATTTATCTATCCTGGGGAACTCTTTCTGATTGCCCCTAGGGATGACCTCTTGGTTCATTGTTAGCCATGTTCAATTCACAGTTAGAGACCATCCATTAAATGGCTTGGTTCCCTCTTTCTAGGTCCCCTATGGCATTCTCAATCTCCTATTGTGTCCGCTTCTACTTGTTTAACGCTGTCCTGACAGTACAATTACCTCGAGCTGGCGATCTTTTGCCTTGCCTTCAGGGAGTCTGATTGAGTTTCCTCTCTGTCCTTTACGTAAAGGGGTGCCCTCTGTAGGGCTCACATACCCCCCCTTCCCACACACATTTGTGTTAGCACTTAACAAGATGCTAGTGGGCTTCCTTCCCCTTCCTAGTTGGGCGCTCTTCCTTTCGGATCAGATTTTCTTCCTTGGCATTCTGTAAGCTCTCACCTAGAATTTAAGGGGTTAGGGATAGCGTGAGGTATAAAGAATCTGCCTTTTGAGTTCAAGCGGTTCGGTTGAACCTTCTCTTCAGTTCTATCAAGTGGGATCCTTGCTCCCTTGTTTTGGTTCCGAGCTTATAAGCCTTTAAACCAATTTCTCAATTGGCAGAGTTCTCTCCTCCCAACATCCATCTTCTCTTTTCCTCTCTTCTCATTCTTTCTTCTTTCTCTCCTTTATCTGTTCCTCCCTTGGAGTTGCCCCAAGAGTGAGACCTTGTAGTCCCTTAGGGTAGGCATTCCTTTTTCTGTCCTCTACTGGCTTATTCCTTTTTCAGTTTATATCTTTTCCTTTTTCTGTCCCTCGGTTCTCTTGCCTCACTCTCTTTTTCTTGTCCTTATTTTACCTCTCCGGCTAACAGAACTGGGCCCCCCTCGCGCATCATGCGATGCGTCACTCTCGGGGGCAGCACCGACTCCTCTTGGGGGGACCTCCTTTGGCGGGTGGGCGCCTCGTGCGTGCCTCCGGCTTACACCCAAGCAGTAATGAATGGTGAAGATACAAGAGAAGATCAAGAATTATGGTAGGTATGTAATTTTTATTTTTGGGATGTGGGTTGGCAGAGGCAGGGCTGCACCCCAGAGGTGTGCCTGGGTTACCTCTTCTTAGGATGAGGTTTTTGTTGTTATTACTTTAAATATATAGTATTAAGTTTTACTACCTACTTGGATTCTTTTTGGGGTTCTTGACTTGAGTCTTTTGGACCCTAAAAATCTGTTTATTGTCTTTCGGCACAAAATTAAAAAAAAAAAAAAAAAATTCTATTTAGTAGTTAGTTAGCATAGTGCTCGTAATAATCTGACAGTTACACTGAGGAGTACCAGGGACAGAGGTTTGAAAACCGAGCTAGAGCTCAATGTTCTATGCCTTGGCATAGAGTTAACCTTTCCTCTTCGGAGCAGTTCAAGTGCTGGGGCTAACTGCGTATAGTCAGACTACAGCAAGACTCCGTTAGAAGAAACAATATTACTAAGGTGAGTCATTTTTTCTTATGGATGCCAATGTGGCCATTTATAATGACCTTCCACAGGAAATACTGTTAGAACGCAGGAAGTTTGATGACTTAAGGAAAAGGTTGTGATCACAAGGACTAAAAACAACAATGCTGTTCCCAGCAAGGATGAGGACAGTATTCGGCATGTCCACAATTCTCCAGAGGCAGCCAAAAAAGGATTTGCAAAAAAAATTAGGAAAAAAGATGAGGGAGGCAGTAGAGCACAGTGGTTTAAGGCTCTGAGCTGCAAATCTGGTGACATCCAGAAGACCAGACCTGGGTTTGAATCCTACAGCTTCCACTTACATACTGTGTTACCCTGAACAAGTCACTTAACTTCCCTGTGCTTCCAGGATGCAACCGTAAAAAAGCTTTCAACTTAGTGTGCTACTCCTGGTTAAACAACTTAAAATACTACAAACAAAAAATTAAGAGGGGGATGAGGGAAAGTTGAGAATTTTTTTTTTTTTCCCTCTTCCTTTTTCTCTAATCTTTCTTACTTTCCACTCTTATACCCTCCATGTATAATGTTCTTTATTTTTTCCTGTATTGGGTTTGGACCCTTGGTGAGTGGAGGAATGGTTTTGGAAGAGAGCAATAAATAAGAGGGGAATTTGTGATCATAGTGATCACCAGGGTGGATTTACTAGTTATGCTTTGGGTTTCTACTGAAAACAAAAAATATTCTGCATGGTCGATAGGTAATGAGTTGTTTGGTGGATGGGGATGGGACTTTACACACCATGGAGGAGACTCGCTATGGGAGAGCAAAGAATATGTATATGGACAGCATCTTAAACATTAAATACATATATGCCTCTATAAATGTGAATGGAATTCACTCTCTAGTTAAAAGAGCAAGAATACTTAATTATATAAAAAAAATGCAAATTGTATAGCACTCCAGGAAACACATTTGCAAAAAACAGAAATGGAATAAATTAAGCATAATTAGGTAACCCACATATTTTATTCAGAGGGAACGAGGAAGAGAGCAGGAGTTCTCATTTTACTAAGAACCCCAAACTGTACGATTATGGAAACTATGCAGATACACAGGGTAGAATTATATTACTAAATTTATTATTAAAAGTTATGAATAAGATATTAACAATAGGGTCTTTGTATGCCCCATTTATGAGGGTATTGTAATTTCCTAGCAGAATTGACACGGGGTGTAGTCTGTATCCAGGCTGAAAATATATTATTATTAGGGGACTTTAATGTCCTTTTAAATCCAGGCTTAGACAGGACCACTGAATCAATTTTTTTTTTTTAACAAAAGGCAAACTAATCAGATATTACACTTTTTACAAGCTCAAGAATTAACGTATGCCTGGAGGGTAATGTACCCAAAAGAAAGAACTTATATTCACTATGATAAAAAATAAAACTTTTTTTAAGGATCAATTATATTTTTATTTTCAAAAATTTGTTGAAAGAGATGCAAGAAATGTTAACACACTCTATAACGATTTCTGATCATGCCTTAATTCAATTGGACAGAAATTTTAAAGATACGAGCAGGTTAAAGACAAGAATTTGGAGAATGAATAATGATTTGCTTCAAAATTTAGACTTCTAGGTAAAAGTAGAACAAGGTAGAAGGGAATTTTGGTATTATAATTACGATGGGGTTCAAACAGTTTGTTCATTATGGGACGCACTAAAAGCGGTATTAAGAGGGATAATTATCTCATCTCAAGCATACAAAATTAAAGAGTGGAAGGAAAAGGAGGAAGAACTAAATAGCAAAAGAAATCGTTTGTTTAATGTACAAAGACCCAGAAAAATACTGTAATGAGTGGGCAAATCTTAAATTACAAAAATGACATCAATAATAAAGAACTATTACAAAATATTAAAAGACTGAAGCAGATTTGGTATATACAAGGAAATAACTACTAGCAACACAGTTAAGGAAACAAAAATAAATGAGTACAATAACTACTCTTGATGATGAAAAGGGAACTTTTATTGTAATGCTAAAGAAATAAGTGAGTTATTAAGGAATATCAGAAAATATATCTGGTATCAAAGAATGGGAGTCGAATGACAGAACAGTATCTTAAAAAAGCAAATTTAACTAAAATTAATTGCCCCCAAGTCCCAGTCTTGATGCCCTAACAGTAGAATTTCATGTGACTTTTTTAAATATACTTGCACCATTGCTTCTTAAGATCTAAAGTCATTGAGTGAATAGTCGCTGACCAGCTGACTGAGTTCCTAGCCAAATACAATATTCAGTGTCCTCAGCAGCATGGTTTCAGGAAGGCACATAGTACCACTACAGTTCTACTAGAGTATACAGTTTACATACACAAAGCCCTTGATCGTGGACACATTGTAGGGTCAATCTACATCGACCTTACTAAGGCGTTTGATACCATTAATTACTTCCTCCTTCTGTGCTCCCTTCCTGCCCTTGGCCTCTCCACTGCAGTGACTAGTTGGCTCGGTAGCTACCTTGAAAATAGGACACAGCAGGTTACAGTAGATGATGCCCTCTCATGCAGTCTCCACGTTTGCTCTGGAGTCCCACAGCCTATTCCTTAACCTTCCCAAAGCATGTGCCAGTCAAATGGTTCTCTACACGGATGATGCTGTTCTTTTCTCCAGCCAGCCCTTCCTCCTCTCAGATGAACTTCAACTTAACTTCACAAAGGTTGCCTCATGGTTTGCCTCCCACGAACTTCTAATGAATTACAAAAAAAACTAAAACGATGCTCTTCGCCAGTCACCATAACAAATATAAAACAGCATGCCTAACCATCCAGAATAACCAGAACCAGCCTCTGGAGATGGTTCATGAATTTAAATATCTTGGTATTACGCTAGACAACTCACTCTTATACACCCTACACATCCACCATATCTCTAAGATGGTCAACTGCAGACTCTGTCCTATACCAGCACAGGCATCGTCTTTCGCCTGTATCTCTAAGCAGTCACTAGCTCGATCCTGTCCATTACCAATTATGGCTGGGTTATTTACAGTGCAGCCACTGAGATCATCCTCAAATGACTGATGGTCACACTTAATAAGGCCTGCAGGCTTGTAACGGGCTGACAAATGCACCCATACTTGTGAGCTTTATGTGCAGTCTGAATGGCTCCACTCAAACCTGGTTATTAGCCAAAACAAATGCCTCTCCCTTACTCCGCCAGCGACCCAATCCCTGCTTCTACTATCAAGTAACCAACACAACACGCAAAGAATGGCCAGACGGTCTTTCCTTGTTCCTCCCTGTCGGACTATGCAAGCACAGTGAACTTTCAACTGTAGGGCACCAACCTGGCTTAATGGCCTGACAGATAACATCCTCTCTGAAACTAAACTGGACACTTTTAAATCTAAGCTCCGCCAACACAGGTAAATGTGACTGTGTGTACTAGGTTTCTGCACCACTCCCCTGGACTTCTGCTCTTTTACATAACCACCTCCCACCCCCTCTGCTTTGCGCCTCTACTCAGTCCTCGCAGGTGCTCGCCTTTATTTATACCCTCATTGCCCACCCCTTGTTCCTCAGTCTCTCATCCCCTCCCTCGCCTGCCCCCTTACAGTTTTACCCCCTCACTTAAATCAATCTTGCATTAGCTTTGGGAATGACAAAGTCTGTGTTCTGGACTGCACTTTATTTTTGTTTGTTGATTGACCATTGTACGTTTACACCATGTACCAAATGTAACTTTCTGTATTACACTGTACGACCTATTTTTGTTTGTTGATTGACCATTGTATGTTTACAGCATCTACCAATTATAACTTTCTGTATTAGCCAATACTGTACTACACTGTACTGTACTAACTCATTGTTGTCATATGCTCCTCCTGTGTTATCTTGTTTGTCCCATTGACGTAGAATCTTTGTAAAAGAACCCCTGGTTCAAAGGAATTTGTAATCCTAGTTATCAATAAATAAATTAAACAATGAGATAAGAGAAGGCAAAAGGGAAGCCCCATTAACTATGGGAGAAGCCAAGACAATTTTCTTACTAAAAGAAGGTAAGAATCCAAAAAAAGTGTCACGTTATAGGCCAGTTGCCTTACTAAATATTGACTATAAAAGATTGGCAAAATTAATTGCAAGTAGGCTAAAATAGATCTTTCAAGAATAATAATACTGTGATCTACCTATTACCAAGCTTGTACCACTAGTGAATTCCTGTAACACTGGTTGCTTTTTTAATCTAAGCTTTATGTAGTGTAGTGTACTGTTTTGTTTGCTGTGATGTATTGCTTTCTTGACGAGGTACCTTTGTAAATGAGTCTTTGACTCAAAGGTCTGTAAACCGATGATCTTATAAATAAATAAAGATCAATATGGTTTCATCCAGGAAAGAACTCTTTTTCAAGCTACAAGAAGAGTGCAGGCTTGATTCAGAAAAGTAAGATAAAGGAATATACCATGCAGTGGCAATAGATGCCACTAAGACCTTTGATTTATTGGATAGGGAATTTATGTTGTTATGCTTAAAGGAGTTTGGGAGGAGTTTTTATGGATTATTAAAAAAAGATATTGAAAAAACTGTGAAATTTGCATTGAACTCGCATTTATCTACTCCAGTGACAATGGAAAATGGGGTAAGACAAGGTTGCCCAATGTCACCAGTACTTTATGCGTTTGGAGCCTTTATTAAACTATATAAGGAAAATGAATTAATAGAAGGTATTAAAGTGGGATATGAAAAAGTAAAATTAAATGTTTTTGCAGACAATGTTTTAATTCTGAAAAATATTAATACAATGCCTGTTTTTCTTGGAGAAGGTTATAAGATATTCAGAACTTTCAGGGTATACATTGAATTCCTCTAAATCAATCATTATACTATTAAATAATCAAAAATATACTATGGATGTTACTGTTCAAGAAAATTATAAGTAATAGTTGTCATTATTTGGGCATAGCTATCACAAAAAATCAAACAGAAATCACAAGGATCAATCATAAATCTACATTGGAAACAGTTCAAATGATGTTAAACAATTGGGGAAAGTTAGCATTATCACTCTAGGGAAGAGTTGAAATGCTCAAAATGATGGCAATGCCTCATGTATTATTTACTATTCAAACAATAATAGGACAACTAGACAAGTCATGGTATAACAAAGTAAGAAGAGCATTTGTTAAATTTTGATGAGGACGGGGGACCCCACCCCCCAAATACCTTGGATGCATCTTACAGCTCCAAGAAAGACAGGTGGATACAGTAATCCAGATCCAGAAATACATGAAATAGCCCATCAGATAAAAATTTGGTGGCAGTGGGCTTTCTTAGAAAAGAAGGAATATCCATGGGAACTATTTTTTTTATGAAAATGAGAATATCTTTCCAAAAACTGTTGTGGGACATATTGTACCATAAAAAAATTCTGCAGTTGGTCAGTGCTTTAGGTACCAAAATGAAACCTACGATAAGAATATTAAGAGAAAAAAATTATACAATTATACCCATTCTCATTTTGAATATTTGGAAAATGAAAAACATATGGACAAAAGAAGACGAAACGTTTATATAGAAATATAATAAATTTGAATTGCAATTATGGTATCAGTTACTAGCTAATGAGGGAGACCTCTTTTCTTTTCAACAATTTTTAAATAAATGAAAACATGAATGAGAGATCAATTTCTTAAAATTCATTAAATTAAGGCAGAAATTCCTAAAAGTTTTGGAACTAAATCATATTAATAAAAGTCAAAATATATCTGTTTTAATAAAGGATCAAGACAAACTGATGAGTCAAAAAACAGGTTATTGCAAAACATTTACAGTCATCTAACATCAAGAATTGCAGATCCTTAGAAATACACAAATGTCAAATGGCAGAAAGAAGCTAATATACGTCACACTGAACAACAATTGAAAAATAAGTAATATTTATTTTATTTTATTTAATGAAGAGAATCAGAATTACAATCCTTTGAGTCTGACTCCTTTGCAAAGGCTTCACGTCAGTACAGAAAACATAAACATAACATTACTCGTATTTTACATAGGTCACATGGTACAGTAAATACAGTGTGTCAAGGATCCTGAAATAGATTTTTGGTCTTAGCTGTGACCATAGGGTAGATTACAGATTCGGGGAGTCCTAATTGAACCCTGAGTCAGCTTTATATATACATTGTGGTAGAGGGACCTGAGAATGCAGTAAAGGTGTAAGGTTAGGCCTTTTATCCCTGCCTTATAGATTTTCTACATTAGATGGTGCTACACAGGCTGCTAGCAAAGGGCTTCCTCTTGTGTTTTGGAGATGGTTGAGGCATTACGGTTGCAGTCACAGGTATTGTGCAAGGAGGTGGTTCTTGAGGCCAGATTTAAATAGGCCAAGACTAGGGGCTAGGGAGATCGGGGCTGGTAGGCCATTTAGCCAGAGGGGAGCCCGGTATCGGAAAGACCTTTGACCTAGTGAGGTCCTGCAGTGGAGGACTAGGAGAGGTGAGCCAGTGGTGCGTCTGGGGCCCTCCTGTGTGGGATTGCCTGAATAGGGTGGTGAGGCCTTTGGGTGCTAGATTCAAGAGTATTTTTTGGCTTGGAGGATAATGTGGTACCTAAGCCTATCTTGAGGTGGAGTCAGTCCATGCGTTGGTAAAAGCTCACACGTGTGGGTGTTTTCCATCACTCCCAGTGACCAGCCTGTAGGCTTTATTGAGAGCTATGTTGATGCTGGAAGGGCTGTTTGGTTAGCAGCTCCATAAATCTGAATGCCATAGTCGACCACTGATAGGACAGAGGAAGTTACGGTGATATTTGGGGCCTGAGGGGGTAGGCAATGCTTATGTCTATGTAGGATCTCCAATCCAGTGTTCACAGTGGAGGAAAGGTGTTGGATGGGTGTGTGGTAGGTAAGGGAGGTGTCCAGAGTGATACCCAGGTATTTGAATCTAGAGACCTGTTCAAGAAGGAGACCCTGGGAATTTGATATGAGTAGCGGAGCACTCCTGAGTGGGCTTTGGTGATGGGCAAAGATCATCGATTTTGTCTTGTTGTAGTTGAGTACTAAACGATGCTCATAGAACCAGGATTCTGTTTCTCTAAAAAAGCCTTGCAGGGCTGATTGAAGGGATTCAGGATGGCGGTGCTTCCAGAGCAGTGCTGCGTCATCTGTATAGAGCAAGAGATTTCCATTGCATGATTGAGGAGAATTTAGGAAGAGGTGAAACAATGGGCGAGATGGACCCTTTAGGGCCTTGATTAGACTGATCTTTCAGAGGACAGGGTGGTGCTAATTTTGACCTGTTGTGTCCGGCCAGAGAGAGAGTCTTTGAAACAGGAGGTGGCCTCAGGGGAGAAATGTAGGGAAGGAAGGGTGTGGAGCAGAAGTGCGTGACCGACGATATGGAAAGCTTTGGTCAAGTCGACATAGATTGCTCCTGCTATGGACCCCTGGTCCAGGGCCCCGTGAATGTATGAGGTAAATTCCAGGAGGGCAGTGGTGGTGCTGTGCCCCTTTCAGAACCTGTGTTGTTCATGGCAAAGTAGTGAGTATTTTGTTAGGTAGTCGGTAAGCTGGTCAGACACAATTATTTCGAGTGCCTTTTGGTGGGGGGGATTGAGATGGATCGGTAATTACTGGTGGAGGTGGGGTCACCACTCTTTAGTATTGAGGTAATTGTACCTCTTTTCCATGGTGTGGGGAACTGGCTGAAGCATAGTGCCCAATTAAGAATTTTGGTAAGATGTGGCAGGGTGACATCCAGGGTTAGCCTGAGAATTTTTAGGTCAGTTGAGTCACTGCTGTAGCGCACATTCATCAAGGCTTTGGTGAGGTAGTGCTTAGCCTCACTGCAAGAGATGATTCTCAGCCGGAAGGGTGGTTGGGGCCGTGGGGGCAGAGATGTCTATGGGGCCGTTTGGAATTGGGTCAAAGAAGCTGTGTGGGAAGATGTGACTGAGGTCTGAGAAGGTGGTATTGAGGCCATTGGAAATGGCAGTGGGGTCCTGGGTGAGCGCTCTATCCACTAGAATCTGCGAGGGGGCCGGGGAAACGGTTTTCCCACTCAGCTCTTTATAATGCTCAGAATTTTTCCTGAGCCCCAAGTGGTGGTGAGGGCATGCTTGTAGTATGTGGCCTTGGCTTGCCTGATGGCCCAGGTGCATTTGTTTCTGGCCTCCCTGTAGAGTTACCTGTCATGGGGTAGCTGCGAGTCCAAGGCTCTATGCCAGAGGTTGTGTCTATGGTGCATCATATAAATCAGGGACTGTGAGATCCATGGGGTATCCCTGTTTTTTGAAATATGCTTTGAGAAGGGGTCAAAGATATCACAGGCAGCGTTGAAGGTGCCGATAAAGGAGCGGAGGGCCATATCAACAGTAAGAGCATTATGGAGGGGTGACCAGTCACAGGAAATGAGGTATGATTTGAGGCAGGAGAGGGCCCCTTTTTTGAGGCACTTTTGGACTGTAATTTTAGGGAGGCTAGGAGGGTTTAGTTGACCACCAGCAGGAGGCAGGGAGTGGTCACTTAGTCGTCAGGAAAGCACATAACCTGGGAGACTATTGGGGTGATTGGTGAGGGGATGAGATCGATAAGCATGGAGGACCCTGTTCTGGGGCCGAGTCTGGTGGGGGAATGTACCACCTGAGTAAGGTTGTAGGCTAGAACAGCATCTTTGTAGTTGGCAGATATGGTGGAAAGCCAGTTCACATTGAAATTTCCCATTATAATTAGTTCGCTGTTGGGAGGGAGATGGGTGATGCTGGAAAGTATAGAGTCAAAGGCTGTTTCTAGGGACATGGATATGTTGTTCATCCACACTGTCTGGCAGGTTCCTTGCCACTTTAAATCTTGCCAGAAGGTCTTCAAGCTGGCTCCTCCCACCCACCCGGGTGGTAAAACTCTCGGATCCGCCTCATGACGCCAGATCTTCCTTACCGCTTGGAAGCTCAGGTTCCCTCTTTAGCGCTCTGCATTTAGACTGGATCCAAACTCTTTGGTTAACCTGAAACTAATTTTAAAGTTTACTAGACTTCGGTCTGTTTCTTCCTTCACGGCTCCGATGGACAAATTGACTCCCGGTTTTTGGCGGTGCCCATGAGGGCAGAAGATGTCTCGGACTGACCGCACTCCACGTGCGTCTGCTGCCTTAGGCTTGACCACGATCCGCAGGCCTGCGATTTGGGCAACTCCTCCTCGGCAAATGTCCTCAAACACCGTGCTGTCAGGCTCCAACTTGGGTGCCCCAAGAGACATATACCGCCGGTGAAGTCGAAAGGAGGCCTGTGGGCAGTTTCCGCAGTGGCTGGCTCAGCTGAGCAACTTAAACAGAAGATCACCCTCGAGGAGGAGGCAGCCCAGGCTGCATCTTCGTCTTCCTCGGTCGCGGCATTTATCCCGCTCTCCTTGGGCTCCTCCTATACGGCTTCTTTTAAGGAGCTTTGCCAATCCCTCTCCACGAAAGGTGAGGGGCCATCGGGACACTCCTCTCGGTCCAAGAAAAAGGACTCGAAGGGTAAGTCCCACCATCGACGTTCGTGGGAGCAGGAGAGGTCCCCTTCCCCGGACAGTTGACTTTCGACTTTGGTCGAGGTTGCGGCTAGGCCGCTGGCTTCCTGGTGTTCCCGTCCGGGTCAGCCGGCTGAACACCCGTCCATGCGGTCAAGATTTTCTCGACCCGTCGGACGGGCTGTCAACTGGACTGACAACGCCTTCACGGTTCCCTGGTGAAACAGAGGACTTACTGTGCGGAGTCGGTTAAGGCTCCAGGAGGAAGATGGGTTTCCCCGCTCCCTCATACCCACCCTCGGGAAACACCTTCAGTCTCGGACCTCTTCGATCCAGTCGATCCGCCGACACGGCAGTCTCGAGTCTCAGCACCGAGATAAGCGGCGGCGCCACTCGTCCTCGTCTTCTTCCTCCTCAGAGGAAAGGCTTCAGCGCAAATTGCGTCGATGCTACAAGGACTTAATGTGGCAGCAGCTCCTTCTGACCGGGAACAAACCAACACCGTTGCCTTCCCCAGCCATTAGGTGGCTGTCACCTGAAAGGCCGAAACAACCACTCGCAGTGGTTGAGGGGCCCAAACTGGTGCTGGTTGTTCAGCCAAAACCTGCTGCCCCACCGATTGTGGTGGAACCCCCGCCTCCACAACCTAAATCTGGGGCTCCGACCAAGGATTCTCGGTCGGGTCAGGGACTGCCCCACGGTTGTCGGTCACCCTCACTCCTGACTGTCCTCGGCAGGTGGAGGTGGCTCAGGTACAAACGGCTGTTAGCAGACTCCTCGGAGTCTGATGGCGATTCTTCCCTGTTCTCAGGCCCCTTGACCTGGAGTCTTCCGGGGGACAGTCGATGGAAGAGAGCTCATTCTCGTTCATGGGTTTGCTTCAGCTCATCTCTGAGTCCACTGGGATGCAGCTCGAGCCCGTATCCAAGTGGGCCAAGTATCCCCTCACGGAGATACTGGACCGAGGGATTCTCCCACGGAGGCCTTTCCGGTGGCTGAAGCCATTGTTGGCCCTGTCTTGGAGTTATGGCAGCGGCCGGCTTCTTGTCCTGCTCCTTCAGCCAGGATGGCCAGGAATTACGCGGTCCCCACCGGGTCACTGTCCAGTTTCTCGGAGCACCCCTCTGCGGAGGGGTTGGTTACTGATAGTGTTTTCCGACGTTCTGGGAACACCAGGGAAGTGTATGCTGCGTCCTTCCTCAGCCTCCGTCAGGCTAGTTCAGCCGTACTGATGGCGCACTTCTCCCACGGCCTTATGGGCTCCCTGGATGAGGTGATCCCTCATCTCCGGCTGACCTCCAGACTACGGTCAAGCAGGCGGATCAGGGAAGGGCAGTAGCGAACAGCAGCTCCAAAGCGGCTCGATATTGGAACTCCTGTGCCGGTCAATAGCAGCCGCAGTGGCCTATGCGCGCCGCAGAAACGGCTGCAGATCTCTACCTTCATGGCGGATACCCAGCTTTAAAGCTGGCAGACGTACCCTTCCTCGGTACCGACTTGTTCGGGCCTGGGTTGGAAAGCCACCTCCAGAGCATTGACAAGTCCAGTGCCACCTTGGACTCTGTCACGTCTGCCCAGAAGGACTAAGGCCACCGGCAGCAGCATAAGCCCATTCGCCCCTGCTGCGTATCTGGCCCAGCAACACCAGCATCAGGGCCAGCAGGCTCGCACTTGGCACCCCAAAGCCAAGCCTGCAGCTTCCTCCAGTAGGAAGCCGGGAGTAAAAGGCTCAGGAGGTCCCTCGGCCGGTCTTTCCTCCAAGCCTGCCCAGTGATGGGTTGAGGGGTGTCGCCCCCAGCCACGTTGCTTTCCCCTGGGTTCCCCCCATGGGGGGACGGCTCCGCCACTTTCCTTCCGCCTGGTCCACTATCACCACGAACCGCTGGGTGTTGGAAGTGTTAGGAAGGGGTCTGCCTCTGGAGTTCGAGCAGGCCCCGCCCTTCGGAGCCGTCGCCTCATGGGGAGCTACGGGGTCCGCAGCCTCTCTGTGGGCCCATCGAGCCGACATTGCCCTGCCCCTCCAGAAGGAGGTGATCAGGAAGGTGGCAGATCCTCCACCAGACCCAGGGTTTGTGTCCAGGTACTTCCTGGTCCTGAAACGGACGGGGGGCTGGCGCCCCATTCTAGACCTGCATGACCTGAACAGGTTCCTAAGGTCTCGAACCTTCAGGATGGTCACTCTGGCTCAGATCATTCCATCCTTGGAATGAGGCATGTGGTTCTGTTCTCTGGACCTCCAGGAAGCGTTATTTCATGTCCCAATCCATCCGTCCCACCAGCGATTCCTCTGCTTCAGAGCAGAGTGGTCCCTTTACGAGTTCCGGGCCATGCCCTTCAGCCTTTCTCTAGCTCCCAGGGTCTTCACCAAATGCATGGCAGTGGTGACAGCATTCCTGCAGCACCAAAGGGTCTGGGTGTACCCTTACCTGGATGACTGGCTGATTGCGGCCTACTCCAGACTGGAGGTGGAGTAGTCCAGGGATCTGGCCCTCCAGGTTTGCTCTCAAGTTGGCCTCCTCGTCATCGAGGCCAAGTCAGAACTCATGCCAAAGCAGGTGATCCAATTCATCGGGGCAGAGCTTGAGACTCTGCGAGCCAGAGCACGGCTCCCGGCGGCCAGGGCCGAGATTCTTTTCTCCTTTGCCCAGTCATTTCAGTTGGGCAATTGCGCCCTGCCCGGGGACTTCCTGCGCCTCTGGGCCTCATGGCAGCCTGCACCAGCGTGGTCTGATGGGCCTGTTGGCACATGCGTCCCCTACTATGGGGACTAGCCAGCCGATAGTCACAGTGCTCCGGTCCCTTGGACCAGCCAGTGGCAGTGACCCAGGAGATGTGAAACGCTCTCCAGTGGTGGATCGTTCCAGCTCATCAGCAGGAGGGCATCCCGTTTGTCCGCCCCGAGCCGACGGTCTCTCTATCAACCGACGCCTCTCTGATGGGTTGGGGTGCCCATCTGGGGGAGCACAGAGTGCACGGCCTCTGGTCCCCTTGGGAGTCCTGATGCCACATCAACCTGCTGGAGCTTCGAGCGGTTCATCTAGCCCTCACTGCCTTTGCTCCATTTATACGGGGTCAAGTGGTCCAGGTCCAGGTGGACAATACCATGACCATGTACTACCTAAACCGCCAGGGCGGGACGCACTCCATGCCTCTGTGCTGGGAAGCTTTCCGCACTTGGTCTCTCGTGCGCAGCCTGGAGGCGGATCTCTTTGCCATCCATGTGGCAGGAGACTCCAACATTCTGGCCGATGCCTTAAGCCAGATAGGAGCTGCATCCCATGAGTGGTCTCTCCTGCCAGAGGTTGTACAAGATCTGTTCTCCCACTGGGGCACGCCTCAGGTGGACCTGTTTGCCTCCAGGGAGAATGTGAAGCTGAGGCTGTTTCATGCCTGCCCCCCTCAGCAGGGTTCGCTGCAGGGGGATGCCTTCTCGAGGCCGTGGACACCGGGCCTCTTCTACTCCTTTCCCCTATTTCCCGTGATCCACAAGGTGCTTCTCAAGGCGAGGAGGGACAAGGCGCAGGTGATTCTGGTAGCCCCAGACTGGCCCTGCGGTTCTGGTATCCAGATCTCCTCAGCCTCAGCTCCAGGCTCCCGAGGCAGCTTCCAGCCCACTGGGACCTGATCTCAGTCACCCAGGGGAAGGTATTCCATCCGGACCTTCAATCCCTGCACCTGACGGCCTGGTTCCTGAGCGGCTAGAGTTCCAGGCCTTGGGTCTCTCCGACGAGGTCCTCATCGTCATTGAGGCATCCCGTAAGAAGTCGACCAGGAAATGCTATGCCTTTAAATGGAAGAGATTCTCCATTTGGTGTCAGGGCAAGGGGCTGGACCCCCCTCCTGTTTCTTGGCAAGCATTCTGAACTACCTGTGGTCCCTTTCCCAGCTAGGGCTTCGGTCGATGACCCTTAAGGTGCACCTGGCAGCCATCTGTGCTTACCGGGTGCAGGCTGGGAAGCAGTCAGTGGTGCAGGAGAAGGTGGTCAGGCGCTTTTTCAAAGGCCTTGATCACATATCCCCTCCAGTGCGAGAACCTCCACCTCCATGGGATCTACTGCTGGTACTGGCTAAGCTCATGGGCAGGCCATTCAAACTGATGCACAGGTGTGACATCTCTCACCTGTTGTTGAAGACTGCCTTCTTGGTGGCTATCACGTCAGCTAGAAGGATGGGAGAGCTCCAGGTGCTTTCCATCGAGTCTCCTTATCTGGTCTTCCACAGGGACAAGTTGTCCTGCGCCCCCAACCGAAATTCCTGCCGAAGGTGGTGTCGGAGTTTCACCTTAACCAGGTGTTGACTCTGCAGGTGTTCTACCCCAATCACACCTTGGAGGCCGAATATAGGCTCCATACTTTGGACCCTAGAAGAGCGCTCTCTTATTATAAGGAGTGAACAGCTGAAGTTCAGGGAGAGGTTCGCCAGCTGTTTGTCACCTACGCTGAAGCCGCACCTGGCAGACCTGCAGCCAAGCGGACGATAGGCACATGGGTCACCTCCTGCATAGCTCTCTGCTACAGGTTGGCGGGCATGGAGCCTCCCAAAGGGATAAGAGCTCATTCTACCCGCCATACCGCTGCTTCGGTGGCTGCTTCCAGGGACATCCCTATCCAGGAAATCTGCAGAGCTGCTAGCTGGAAGTCAGCACACACCTTTATTGCCCATTACCACATCGACCTTGAGTCACGCCGGGATGCTGGTTTTGGGACCTCGGTTCTCCAGTCCTTATTCCCTAAGTATGGGGTGTGTGCCTTGCCTCCCTCCTCCTGGAGAACTGCTAGGAGTCTGCCAGACAGTGTGGATGAACAACATATCCATGTCCCTAGAAATACAGGTTACTCACCTGTAACAGGAGTTCTAGGAATGGCATCTGTTGTTCATCCACATGACCCACCTGGCCTCCCCGGCTTCGACGCACAACCTGGCTTCCAGCGGGCTAGATCTGGCGTCATGGGGTGGAGCTGAGAGTTTTACCACCCGGGTGGGTGGGAGGAGCCAGCTTGAAGACCTTCCGTCAAGATTTAAAGTGGCAAGGAACCTGCCAGACAGTGTGAGTGAGCAACATATACCATTCCTAAAACTCCTGTTACAGGTGAGTAACCTGTATTTTTTGGTTGGGGGGGGGGTGTAAACTGCCATGATGTATATCGTTTTACCATGATTGCCAAGAGTGATCTTAATAGCAGTGGATTGGGCACCATGGGTTGGCGGGGGAAGGGAGACAGGGAGGGCTTGCAACATGGTTTTGACATAGATGACACACCCCTTCCTCGCTTGTGTAGTCTGTCAGCTCGAAAGATGGAGTAGCCACTGAGGGTAACAGAGGCATCAGGGGTGTTTTTCGAGAGCCAGGTCTCTGATAATGCTAGGATGTCAGGGGCGTGTTGAGCGATCCAGCCCTGGAGAGGAGTGAATTTACTCAGAAGGCTGCAGATATTGAGGGAGACAAGAAGTAGGCTGCCTTGCTTGCTCTTTGTTGTGGCACTGGGAGTAAGTGGCCCTGGATTAGGATGCACATTGCCTGGCATTAGGAGGATGAGGAAGGAGAGCCGGAGAAAAGCTTTCCTGAGTAGTTTGGGTGCCAGGCGATGGGAGTAGGGAGATATGAGGTTTTTGGAGGGTCTGACAGGTATTGGGATGGTGCCTATGAAGTGGGCTAATATAGCAGGCGATAGGGCGGGATGGCTGAGTGAGGGGTGATCAGATGTCATGAGAGGGTGTGGTCCCCTGGTGGTTAGGGAGGCAGTGCACTGTTGGCTGGAGGTATGATAGGTGCAAAGTAGTGTATGGTAGTCGGCGCTGAAGGGGGGCGCAATAAGTGGGCAAGAAGGGAACCAGAATTTGTGGTCCCGCATATACTGCTCTTCGGCTGGAAGAGTTGAAGGGGGGAGTGCAGAGAAAGGGAGCAGTGTGGCAGTAGCGACAAGCATCTGCAGGTAGATATACATGATGTTCTTGTGAAAGATTTCGAGATTGGAGGGAATGGTGGCCACTAGTGGTGATTAAGTATAGGCTGCTAGTGAGAAAGTGAGCTGATAGGTTTCTACCAGTCACGTGAGCTTCAGTATATAATGATATGTTTGCCAAGGGTGGTGGTTGGGGCAGCGGGGACTATACTATCTGTCTAGCAGAACAAGGCGTTCCAGCAAGCAGGCGACAAGTAATGCAGCCAGGCTTCTCCAAATCTTTACTCCAGCGGTCCGTACCTGCAGTGTTTCGGCATGGGGAGGGGTGCTTCAGGACCCTCGCGACCTCACAGTCTGCGCTGACCTGCCATATTCAGCGGTGATCTGCGTCATGGCGCATCCCGCTGAATATCACCTGGACCTGGCCCCAGTGCATCACAGTTGCGCTGCGACCAGGCTTGCACTGCTGCCTGGTGCAGTCTGAATATCCGGGCCTATGTGTACAAAAAGATATATTTTGGAGAACTGGAAATCCCATACCATCGAAAAAATTAATAAAGCTAAATGGTGGTACAATCTTGAAGAAGCTATGCAATTCAAACAATTATGGGAGGATATTTATGAAATAGAATCACAAATAGAAAATTCTTGGAGGCACGTTAAAGATTTAGTACCTATACTTCAGGAGGTAGGTTAGCCCCATGGTGTGTGAAGGTGGCAGTAGGTTTGAGGGGGAAAAGGAACATATGCAATTAAATGTGGCTTGTTGAAAGTAATAGCCTGTATGAGTAACAGATTATAAATGAATATGATATTTCGGGACTAAATTTTAATTTATGTAAGTTTAAAGTAAGAAATAATGTGCATTTGGAACAAGAATGGATTGTATACAATCAATGTTCAATAAAAATATTATCAAAAAAAATTACAGTTACCCAGTTAGTGGTGCCCCATGCATTTCTGAGAGGTAGTTTCCATATGAAACCTCCTGTTCATAGTCCACTCCTGTCTTGAGACTTGAATTTTGCCCTTGAGAAACTGACATTGGCTCCTTTTCAGCCAGCTACGAGTTGTGGCTTAACATTTCCTATCGTTGAGAATGTTATTTTTAGTTGCAGTCACTCATGCTTGAAGGATTTCCGAACATAAGGCTGTAATGTGCTAGCCTCCTTATTTGATTTTTCAGAGACAGTCTGCATACAAATCCTAAGTTTTTACAGATTGTGTCTGAATTTACACTGTATTAAATGATACACCTTCCAGTATATTACCCTGAGTTTGCCAGTCGGTGAGGCATTGCTTCATACTTTGGATATACATGGAGTGCTCGGGTGCTGTTGCTTGCACCAGGGACTGCAAAATGCCCTCTCGGCTTTGTTTCATTTGCCTCTGGGAAAGAGGGCACCCTTGTGTCTAAATATGCTTATCCAGATGTCTGGCACATTGCATTACATTCTGTTTTATAGAAGTGTGGTAAGGAACTTCCTGGTGTGGTTCACTCCCCTTCTGTTCCTTGTTTCAAAAATGGCTCTGCTGCTGATATATATGCTGCAGCCACACAGAGCACAGTTCACACCTTCGCTGAACATTACAGTTTGAACATAGTCTGTCGTAGATTTGCTGGCTTCATGCTTGCTGCACTGCAAGGCCTCCAGTCCTAACTATATATCAGACTTACCATCCTCCCAGTTTTACTTGGGACTGCATGGGAGTCATTCCATAGGTGTGGCCTAATGGAGGAGATATCCTTGAAGTAGAACAGTTACATAAGAACTTACTGTAACAGTAGATCTTCAAGAGAATCTCTTCCATTACACCATGCCATCCCTCTTGCCTTCACCCCTTCTGCTTCGGTGAGGGATACATAGAAACATAGAATTTGACGGCAGATAAGGACCGCTTGGCCCACCCAGTCTGCCCATTTCCCTACCTACTGGATAAGCTGCAGATCCTAGTTAACCAGCAGCCTACTTCTTCCTACCCCCACCCCCCAGAATTGCCTTATGACTATCCCATGCATGCTTGAATTCCACCACTGATTTTGACTCCACAACCTCCTCCGGAAGGCCATTCCATGCATCCACAACCCTCTCTGTGAAAAAATACTTCTTTAAATTACCTCTGAGCCCCCTCTATCTTTCAAATTGTGCCCTCTTGTTCTTGCACACTCTTTTTTTGAAAGATGCTACCCTTGGACTTTGTTGATTCCCTTGAAGTACTTGAAAGTTTCTATCATGTCCCCTCTCCCTTCTTTCCTCGAGGCTATACATATTAAGCTCCTAAGTCTCTCTTCATATGTCCTCCGGTGCAGACCCTGCACCATTTTAGTTGCCTCTTCTGGACAGCTTCCATCCTGTCTATGTCTTTGCAGAGATTGGGTCTCCAGAACTGCACAAGTACTTCAGATGGGGTCTCACCAGCTGTCTGTACAGAGGATAATAACTTCCTGTTTTCTACTGTTGATGCCTCTCCCTATGCATCCCAGTATCCCCCAGCCCTCCTTCCTGCCTTCTCACATTGCTTGCCCACCTTTAGGTCATCTGATATGACTACCCCCAGGTCCCTTTCCATTTTTGTTGTTGTTAGTATCTCACCCCCCATTGTGTACTCTTCCTGGGTTTTTGTTTCCCAGGTGCATTACCTTGCACTTCTTAGCATTGAATCTAAGCTGCCATACATTTGACCATTCCTCTAACCTTGCCAAGTCCCTTCTCATCCTTTCCACCCCACCCTGTGCATCAACTCTGTTGCAGATCTTAGTGTCATCTGATTAGATACATCAGATACAGTACTGTTCCTAAAACCTACTTCATACATCCTATATCCAGCCCCGTGCCTTTCCTTGTATATCTGGTGCTGGTCTTCTCTCCTGGTCCCCCATGATTGGAGGTCCTCCAAGGCAGATCTCCGGCGTTGAACTGAGCGATGGGTTTACTCATGCTTATATAGATGCAGATGTGGGATGTCATCATGAGTGGCCCTGCTAGCATAAATTTCCATGTGGTCCTAATGCTGACAGCCGTAGTTCCAGAAGTGTGGCCTAATGGAGGAGATTTGAAGATCTATTGTTATGGTAAGGTCTTATGTAGTTGTTCTTTTTGGTGCCCACCATATCAGCTGGCAGATAGTTCCATGGCTCCACTACCCTTTCTGTAAAATAACATTTTCTAGCTTCACTTCTGAATCTCCCCGCATCGGTTTCTGCTCTTGTCTCTGTGCTCTTGATCCATTGCTTATGCTAAATAGTTCCTCGCAGTTTACCGTATTCATTCCTTTCAGGAACTTGAAGGTCTGTGTCATATCTCACCTCTCTCATCTGGGCTCCAGCGTGTACATGTCAAGTGCCTTGAGCTGATTCTCATAAGATCTGCCCTACTGGCTCTGCATCATTTTGGTAACCTTGCGTTGCAGTGTCTCCAGCCTGTCCTCCTCTTTCCTTAGGCGAGGACTGCAGAACTGGAATTGCTTGAATTGCATTTCAGACTGAATTCCTTTAAAGTGGTTTGCACAAGCTTCCCAAAAGCCTTTTTCACATAGTATGCCATTTGCAAGCCATGCTTCAGATGTTGAAGCTGCAGTTTTTGTGAAAAAAATCTGTCAAGTCATTTTTCTTAAATGTTTTATCAGCTGTTGTTTCTGGCTGTCATCCAGTTTTCTCTGTGTGCCCCCGCCCCCCAGAATGATGTCATGTGAGGGAGCTGTCAATGTTTTACATACTGCAACAAGGAATTCTGCTTAAATTTTGAAGTTGACTTAAATGTTCCGTACTCAGAGTTGCAGTCTCTTATTTTGGTAGTAGTGACTGCAGTATAGCACCTAATATGTAGCTGTCCATAGCAAGGCATTGTGGGTTCAATAAGAAGTTGTTTTCCAGTTCCATTACTGTGAGGTGCAGTCTTCTATTTCTGTAGTGGCTTCAACAATATAAGAAGATCTCATATGTTTATTTTCAAAACAAGGCATTGTGCATACAGTATCTGACAAGATTTCTTCACTGAGAGATGTAGTCTCCTATTTCCATAGTGAGCACAGAATAATATCCTGTATACTAATTTAGTGAGGCATTGTGGGTACAGTAAATAGCTGATTTTTCTATCTCCCTAATCAAAGTGCAGTCTTCTATTTCAATAGTGTTTGCAGCAGTACAGTCTGTAGAAAAGCTTCTAGAAAAATGTTTTTGTGATGCCGGTAGGCCAAAAAGGTCAGTTGCCATTCTGTATAGATGTTGTTTCACTTTTACTGCCTGCTGGTGAAGTGACTGGTCTGAAGTGACAGCTTCTGTCAGAATGTGATGATACTTTTCTGTGTTTATATTATAGGGCTTGAATGGCTGTAACTAGTTTGAGTGTAATTATGGATCAATAATTACATGTCTCTGAGCTGCTTTCAGCCAATCAGATCACTAGAATTTTTCTACACATTATGATGCTAGATGCTGCTACTTGCAAACAATGTAATGAATCAGCTAAAAACTGACAGTGTCCCTTTAAAAATGTTTCCCGAGCTAGCCAGGTGGCGCTGAGGGTTGAGGCGCTGGATGCCGCACCTCACGCCATGCCAGTGGCCCAGGTTCGGGAACGGACTCTGATTGCTTGGGGTCGGCCAGGACGAGGAAGGATTGAGCATCTGCCAACAGCTCTCCTTCCTTGGGGAAAGGGGGACAGTGCAGTGCACTGTAGACTGACACTCAGCAGTTGCTGGGTGTTGGCACAGGTGTGCTGCCCAGAATGGGGAGGGCCCACGTCTAGGGCATTAGACTGCCTCCGAAGAGGCTGAGGCAGTCACCCGTGCCCACTGCACATTTGTGGGCCCTGAGGCGTAAATTGGAGGAAAACATCAGAGCTGGCAGGCTCCATGATGACCAGCTGCACTCCATGAACCCCAACAAACTGGATATTGGCTTCCGAGAGGACTCGGTACCTTGCTACTGGCCCTGTCGTGGGGGGGTGGTAACTCGTGGGAGATGGCCGAGAGGGATGGGTGAGAGAAAGCCTGGCCGGAGAGTTGTCCCCTCCAAGGGAGGGGCAGGAGCCGCCTGCCTGCTCCAAGGAGGAACAGAAAGTATAAATAGAAAAAAAAAATGTTTAATTTCCCCTCGCATGATGTCACAGTTGGGAGTTGCAGCACTGAGAAAAAAAGGGTCTGGGTTATGCAAATGAAACCGAGCACAGAAATAAAAATGATTTTTTCCATGGAAAACAGCACTTTTTGGCAGTTTGAATGGCAGGAGATTGATTCACAACTTCTACAGATTACTACTCCCATTTGCTATGGCAACCTTGCGTAAATGACTTCGTGACATTCATGAAAGGGTTTCTTGGGGGAGGGGGTTGTAATTGATGTAAACTAGTTTACAAAAAAATAAACCAGTTCTATGCAGACTGTATCATGTAAAAGCATACAAACAGGTCCACTATAAAATGGAGACTGCAGTGCTCACTGCAGTGAAATCAGACCAAAAGCACAGAGAAGCTGGGCACTCGCACATCAGAAACCCTTGACAAAGCACCCAACTGAGGTGCTGACTGTCGGCTATTTTTTGGGGGAGGTCACTGCAGTGGCACAGCCTGTCATTATTTGGAATTAAAATCCCCATGGAATTTGTATCTGCCTGATGTGCAAGTGCCCTGCTTCACTAGGTTTCTGTATGTGTTGCAGGCATAGTCCAAGGAGTCACTGCAGAAAATTGCATTTCTAGGAGCGTGGATATGTTGTTCATCTGCACTCTTTGGCATGTTCCCTTCTACTTTAAGATGGACCAGAAGTCTTCAAGCTGGCTCCTCCCACTCACCCGGGTGGTATATACCTCGGTTCTGCTACATGACACCAGATCTTCCTTTCCGCTGGAAGATTCAGGTTGCCTCCCTCGTGCGCACACATTTTGTAGGCCCTGTCTTTCAAAACTTCGGTTTTAACGAAAATTCGCATTGTTCGCGCTAGCAAGTTTCTGCTTCTGTCATGGAAGACAAGTCTTCCCCCGGATTTCGTAGGTGCCCTTGCGGCCAGAAGTTGTCGCGCACCGATCCCCACACTGCGTGCGTCTATTGCCTCAGTGTCGACCATGACACCTTGAAATGAAATCTCTGTCTTGCTTTTCATCCCAACGTCCGCGACGACTGTCTTACATGCCTGAAGCTGGGGAGGCTGGAGAAGAGGAATCCTCCGGTGAAATCCAAGGAGGCTCAGTGGGTGGTTTCCGTGGCTGCGGGATCCGCTGAGCAATTGAAACGTATGCAGGCATTCAAGGAGGAAGCGGCTTGTGCTGCGGATTCCTCTCAGAGCTTCTTCGTTTTGCTCAGCCTGGGCTCCACCTTCTCGGGTTCCTTCCTGGAGTTGTGCCAGTCTCTCCCGACCAAGGGAGAGGCGCCTGTGGGCTCGCACTCATCTCGATCCCGTAAGTGGGAGAAGTATCCGGGAGTGTTTTCATCTCGACAGAGACTTTCTTGGGAGCGGGAGAGATCTCAGTCCCAGGAGCACACGGTCTTGACTTTGGTTCAGATCGCTTCTTTAGCCACTGGCTTTTTGTCTTTGCCATCTGGTCAGTCGACCAAATTATCTGTCGACAAGGTCGAAATCGTGATCGATTATATCGATCTGATATCACCGACTCCGGTCGATGATTCCCTCAATTGAACCCCATATCTGGTCTTTCCAGATGAGGAGACCCAGCCTGCTGGGACTCCAATCGAAGATGTGGTCCCTGATCCTGGGAATTCACTGGTCCCACTGGTGTCTCCCGAGCGACCGAGTCAGCCCGCCCAATCTCGATCGAGGTTTCGGACCGCCTCATCCCACAGGCCGAGGAAGAGCCATAAATGCTGTAAGAAGAGGCGACGCCATCGGTCGTCCTCATCCTCCTCCTCCTCCTCCTCCTCGGATGAGGAGAGGCTCCGACTCTACGAGGACCTCATGTGGCAGCAGCTGATTTGGGCCAGGCACAAGCCAACCCCGGCTTCCACCTTGGCCATTACTTGGCTTTCTCCTCCTAGGCTGCAGCCAACTCCTTCGGAGCCAATCAAGTCGGTTCCCCTGCCCGCGGAGATGGCAGAACCACCTGTTCGGCCAAAAACGGTATCGCCCTTGATTGTGGTGGAACCACCGCAAAACAGCCTGTGGGAGGGGCTCCTTCCAAGGAAGACAGACCAGACATCGGGCTTCCCTGGTGATTGTCGGTCTCGGTCACCCCAGACTGCCCTCGGCGGGTCGAAAGTGACCTGAGTAGTAGACCTTTATATCCGGATTCCTCGGATTCGGATGTCACCAGCTTGCATTCTCATCCAGGTGATGATGAATCGACCATTGGCTTGGAGACGTTGAAAGGGCCCCAGTCTTTTCAGGGGATTCTTCACCTCATCTCTGAATCTACAGGGATGCCCCTGGGGCCAATCCAGAAAAAGGCGGAATACCCTCTTACGGATATCCTTAAGAGAGGGGAGATACTCCGACGGAGGCCTTTCCTGTGGCTGAGGCTATTGTTGGCCCAGCCCTAGAACTTTGGCAGTGTCCTGCCTCTTGTCCAGCTCCATCTGCCAGCAAGTACACGGTGCTCATGGGTCCCTTGCGGGGTTCACAGAGCACCCTTCGGCCAGGAGCCTGGTGACCGCCTCTATGTTCAGACATACTGGCAGTTCTGCTGACACTGACCGACCTCCTGACAAAGAGTCCAAGCTTTTAGACCATTCAGCCAGGAAGGTCTATGCCGCTTCCTCCTTGGGCCTTCGCCAGGCAAGTTTGTCCGTCATCATGGCACACGTCTCTCATGCCCTTCCAGGGTCGCTAGATGAAGTCCTCCCACATCTCCCAGCAGACATGCAGACCACAGTTAAACAGGTCCTGGATCAGGGCCGAGCTATTGCCAAACAGCAGCTTCAGATGGCCTGGACATAGGAGATTCCTGTGCTCACTCGATGGCTGACGCAGTTGCCTCTCATCGCAGGGCTTGACTGAGGCTTTCCGGTGGATACCCAGCACAAACTAGCTGACGTGCCCTTCCTCGGGACCGACATGTTCGCCCCAGGAGTGGCCGGTCACCTTCAGCGCATTGAGCAGTCCAGTGCCACCTTGGACGCCACTTCTGCCAAGAGTTCTTCAGGCAAGAACCAGCAGAAGAAAAAAAGCCTTTTTTTGGCACTCTTTCACTGTAGCTCAGCAGTCCACCTTTCAAGGTGGACGGCAGCACCAGCATCAGCAGCAGGCTCAAGCTTGGCACCTCGACTCAAGCCCGGACCCCAACAGTCCCGTAAAGGAGTCCGAGGTTCAGGTCCTGGAGCCTCTTCCTCCTCCAAGCCTGCTCAGTGACTGGACGGGGGATGTCAACCCCTTTCCCACCACACCAGCTCTGGGTCCTCCCTTGGGATCCGGCTCCGCCACTTCCTTTCCTCCTGGTCCATTGTCACTTCAGACAGGTGGGTTCTCAAAGTGGTCGGTCAGGGACTGCCTTTGGAATTCGAGCAGTACCCTCCAAGCCGTGCCCGAGCCCCTTGGGAGGAAAGAGTATCCGCCCAGACCCCAGTCGGCTCTCTGAGACGACATCACTCAGCTCCTCCTCAAGGAGACAGTAGCTCCAGTGGCAGATCCTCCAGCAGACCCAGGCTTTGTCTCCAGGTACTTCCTGGTGCCCAAGCGGATGGGGGGCTGGCACCCCATTCTAGATCTGCACGATCTGAATCAATATCTCAGGTCATGCACCTTTCGGATGATCACTCTGTCCCAGATCATACCATCCTTGGAATGAAACATGTGGTTCTGTTCACTGGATCTGCAGGACACGTTCTTTCACGTTCTAGTCCATCCCATCAGTGGTTCCTCCATTTCAGGGTCGAAAGGGACCCTGTACGAGTTCCAAGCCATGCCATTCGGCCTGTCATCGGCCCCATGGGTCTTCACCAAATGCATTGCAGTGGTGGCAACCCATCACAAGTGTTTTTGGGGGGGGGGTCAGGATTTATCCTTACCTCGACAGTTGGCTCCTAGCAGAATCCACCCGACAGGAGGTGGAGAGGTCCAGGGGCCTGGCCCTCCAAACCTGCTCCCCACTCAGCCTCCTCATCTGTGAAGCCAAGTCAGAACTCGTGCTGTCTCAGGTGATGGGCTTCGTCGGGGCAGAGCTTGACTCTTGTCAAGCCAGAGCTCGGCTCCTGGCGAACAGGTCGGAGGTTCTTTCCTCTTTGGCCCAGTCATTTCTGGTTGGGCAGTTGCGCCCTCTCCGAGACTTTCAGCACCCTCTGAGTTGCATGGCAGCATGTACCTCAGTGGTCCATTGGGCCTGGTTACACATGCACCCCCTCCAATGGGAGCTGGCCGCCTGGTGGACTCAGCATCACCGTCATTTCGACCATCTGGACACTGTAACCCAGAAGATGTGGGATACTCTCCATTGGTGGACCGCCCCAGACCGGTTGCAGGAAGGGATCCTGTTTGTCCGCCCCAAGCCAGCGATCGTCCTCATGACCGATGCCTCTCTCATGGGCTGGGGAGCCCACATGGGGGACAAAAGGGCCCATGGGCTCTGGACCCCCGAGGAGTCCCAATGCCACATCAATCTGTTGGAGATCAGAGCAGTCAGACTAGCACTGTCAGCTTTCGCTCCTCAGCTCCAGGGTCAAGTCGTTCAAGTCCAGACGGACAATTCCAAGACCATGTACTACCTCAACAAACAGGGTGGCATGCACTCCCATTTGCTGTGCAACAAGGCGCGCTCTGCATCTGGACCCTCGTGAGCTGGGTGGAGGCAGATCTCCTAGCCATCCACCTGGCCGATGCTCTCAGTCGCTTAGGCCAGGCATCCCATAAGTGGTCTCTCCATCTAGAGGTAGCTTATAGCCTGTTCTCCCATTGGGGAAAACACCAAGCTGAGGCGGTTTCATGCCCGCCTCCCCCTCAGCAGTGCTTGATGCAGGGGGTTGTCTTCTCGAGGCCATGGACCCCAGGCCTCCTCTAAGCCTTCCCTCCATTTCCCTTGATCCACAAGGTGCTTCTCAAGGTGAGGAGGGACAAGGCGAAGGTGATTATGGTAGCCCCAGACTGGCCACACCAGTTCTGGTATCCAGATCTCCTCAGCATCAGCTGCAGGCCCTCGGAGTGGCTTTGCACATGCCCAGACTGGATATCACTCAATCAGGGGAAGGTATTCCATCCAGACCTTTAATCCCTGCACCTCACAGCCTGGTATCTGAGTGGCTAGAGTTCCAGGCTTTGGGTCTTTCCGAGTATGTCTACACCATGGCGGAGGCATCCAGAAAGGAATCGACCAGGAAATGTTATGCCTTCAAATGGAAAAGGTTTTCCATTTGGTGTCAGGGCAAGGGCCTGGACCCTCTGTCCTGTCCAGTGGCTGACATTCTGTACTACCTTTGATCTCTTTCCAAAGGGGTCTTCTGTCATTGACCCTTAGGGTGCACCTGGCAGCCATCTCTGTTTACCGGGCACAGACCGGTCAGCCGACAGCACAGGAGTCAGTGGTCAGGTGCTTTTTCAAAGGCCTGGATCACATGTCCCCTCCAGTGTGTGAACCTCCACCTCCATGGGATCTACTGCTGGTACTGGCAAAGCTCATGGGCAAGCCATTCAAACCAATGCACAAGTGTGCCTTGTCACAGTTGTGGAAGACTGCCTTCCTGGTGACTATCACGTCTGCCAGAAGGACAGGGGAACTCCAGGCGCTTTTGGCAGACTCCCCTTATCTGGTCTTCCACAGGGTCAAAGTTGTCCTACTCCCCCCATCCAAAATTTCTTCCAAAGGTGGTGTCAGAGTTTCACCTTAACCAGGTGTTAACTCTGCCGGTATACTACCCTAATTACACCTCGGAGGCCGAGTACAGGCTCCATACTCTGGACCTGAGATGTGCTCTGTCCTATTATAAGGAAAGGATGGCAGACATTTGGGGAGAGGTTCGCCAGCTGTTTGTCACCTAAGGTGAAGCTGCTTCTGGCAGACCTGCAGCAAAGCGAACCATTGCAAGATGAATTATATCATGCATAGGTCTGTGCTACAAGTTGGCGGGCAAGGAGCCTCCCAGAGGGATAAGAGCTCATTCTACCCGCCATACTGCTGCATTGGTGGCTGCTTCTAGGGACATTCCTATCCAGGAAATCTGCCTGGCTGCTACCTGGAAGTCAGCAAACACCTTCATCACCCACTACCACATCAACCTTGAGTGATGCCGGGATGCTGGTTTTGAGGCCTCAGTTCTCCAGTCTGTGTTCCCTAGTAGTATAGAGGGGGTGTGCGCCTTGCTTCCCTCCTCCTGGAGAACTGCTAGGAGTCTGCCAGGAAGTGTGGATGAACAACATATCCACGATCCTAGAAAAACAGGTCACTCACCTGTAACAGTAGTTCTAGAAGTGGTATATGTTGTTCATCCACACGGAACCACCCGATCTCCCTGGCTGTGGACGCACAACACCTGGCTTTCAGCGGGCTAAGATCTGGTGTGGCAGAGCCGAGGTATATGCCACCCGGGTGGGTGGGAGGAGCCAGCTTGAAGACTTCCGGTCCATCTGAAAGTGGAAGAGGACATGCCAAAGAGTGTGGATGAACAACATATACCACTCTTAGAAATACTGTTACAGGTGAGTAACCTGTTTTTTTGTTCTGTGGTTTCTGATTTTCTCACACTGTGTGTCGCCATGTCTTAAATTAACAAGTCCAACCTAATCACCCCTTGGAAGCCTCTTTCTCTCTTTTTTTTTTTTAACCAGTTTCTGTTTGCTTCCAGTGGACACCACTGACCTTTGAAGGGCTCTGCCAAGCAGTTCTCATTGTGACTTCCACGTTCCAGACTTGTGCTGGAATGAATATGAAACCTCACAGGAGGGTGGGGGAGACATGGAATGTGGTCCTTGTCACATGGTTTTCTGCAGTTTGGCCCTGTACAGTTCAATGTGCTGACAGAGTTGACTTGCATAATAATCGGGAAGGTAACGCTTGCTCTGACATGTTATTTGCAGGTGATTTTTGATGGCGAGGAGGCTGTGGATGCTGGAGGTGTCACAAAAGAATTTTTTCTGCTGTTGCTGAAAGAGCTCATGGACCCCATCTATGGAATGTTCACCAATTACCCCGAGTCCAACCTGCTGTGGTTTTCAGAAAAAGTGAGCAACTAGCTGACCAATTACGTGGTTTAACGTTTATATTTTATTGAATGTTGTGCACAATGGTGTGAAATGTAGTTATTAGGTTCTTTCTCCCAGGACCGGCAGTGGGGGTTCTAGGACTATGCAATATGAGTAATCGCAGTAAGTCTTGTTTTTAAGAAAGGCCATAGTTTGTGAACTGGGGAATGAGTTATAAAAAATGTTTTTATTCTGAAAATGAGCCTTTGAATTAAAGTGAACCAAAAACACACACATACAATCTGTTTGCATGCTTACTCGATGTTTTCTCACTGGGTGAGATCTGCCATATTTCAGAATGATCCTCGAGTAGGGTTTTGAGGCAGTGGGCTATGGTGGCTAGAACATGGCTTGGGCAGTAGAAGACTCTTGTACTACTCCCACCAAGGTTAAATGCACAGTATGTGACCTAGTGCATTGGACTTCAGTCTACCCAGCTGTAACACTGAATAAAATAAGGATCCCACAGAAAACCAGCAGCTGTTCTTCGAGGAAATCTCCCTCCATAGAACTACAACTTCAGAACTGTAAGTAGTCTGTGTCAGGACTACTCAAACTTTTGCCTGGCTGGTACACCCACTTTAATGTATGTCGGTGCTGCTTGTATAATGTGGGCAGCCCTATACCTCTGTAGTTTTGTCTTCTGCCATCCATGTTTGGATCAAACAAGTGCCTTCTTCGAATTCTTTTGCTGAAGGTTTCCTTTCTCTTGACTGGACCTTGTAAGCTTGTCTTTTCTGGGGTTGCTGAGGCTGTGATGGTTCCTATACCCCACTCTCTTCAATGATGCTACACTACAGGTGGGCACATTTGGTTTATGCACTGATATACATCCTCTTTTGGTTTTCCAAGCTCTGCTACTGGACCCTTCATCATGTGGCCTAGGTGGTTGTAATCCAGGCATTTCCTGGTCCTGCTGCAGCTGAGTTGTCTTTCAGCTGTCCCTGCCATTTATGCCTTCTGTATGGCTGTCGTATCCCATTTGCTTTTACACGATCGCTTCTTCCCTTGTTGTCACAGGGATTTGCATGTGTGTACTTTGGTCCTGAAGGCTATTGTGCACTCCACAGTTGTCACTGGCTCTAATCCATATTGTTTCTTATGGGACTGGGGCTGCCCCTGATGTGGGCTTCTTCCCTTCTTCAAAATTGTTATACACAAGGCACCTGTCACTGGTCTCCCAAACTGTTCGCCCTGTAGAACTTTCTGATTACTCATTCTAGTGTACCTGTACCCCTAGCCCACATCCTTGTCAATCCTGGTCCTGGCCTTTTATGGCTTCTTCCTCATCCTGGTGTTTTCCAGCCTTAAAGGGACACACACTTGTGTACAGTGGCAGACATAGTTTGAAAGCCCATGGAAAGTTCTTTAGATTGAGGTATTGGGCATACCTGTAGCTGGAAGCAGTCCAGATGTATAGATGACTGAGTCTGTGCAACATAAATACTACATTAGAGCCATTCTTAGAACCCTACAATGTCAGTGACAATCAAGCAGTGCCTAACTGCGTTGCGTTAAGCACTGCTTGATCGTCACTGACATTATAGGGTTCTAAGGATGGCCCTAATGTAGTATTTATGCTGCACAGACTCAGTCATCTGTATCCTCTGGACTGCTTCCAGCTACAGCTATGCTCAATACCTCAACTGAAAGAATTTTTTTAATGGGCTTTTAAACTGTCTGCCACTGTACATGAATGTGTCCCTTTAAGAATGTGCTGTCCTGCTCCTGACTGGGACATTCTTCTTCTGCTCCAGGATGGTTTCCCTGCCATGAGCCTGCAGCCCCATTCCAATCCAGTCTTTCAGTTGCACCTTCTTCTCCCACCCCTCTTGTTGGGGCATATTGCTCTACCATACACTGCCTTTTATATCTGATTCTTGCATCACTGCAGCGTCCCACCTGCCTCATGCTGCCATGGCTCTGTCCCACTCTGGGTTGCTCCCCCAGTGTCTTAAGATGTTCTCTTGGTGGTGTGCTTTGGTCTATCTCTTGTCTCTCTCTGACTCTGGCCTCCACAGTTCTTCAATGCAGGTATATATTTTTGCCTTTTATGCCCTGTCCCTAGGCACAGCTGTAACTCAGTTTGTGGTGTCCCACAGTTTTCTTAAATTGCTCCTGCATTAGTACCCCCCAGTTCCTAGACTGGTTATGGCATGGAACCTTCATTTGGCTCTGTAGTACCTTCCTCCCTGGTTCCATTGGGACTGGCTTTTGCTTCTGATGTGCGTTTCTTTACCTGAACAGTACTTTGTCTGGTTGACCTCCCCTTGGTTCATCAAGGATTCAGGGCTCTAAGCATTAATTGAGGATCCCCCTGTTCCTCATAGTTCTTCAAGGTAGGGTTTTCACTTTTTGCCCTTCCTGGGTTCCTTCACAAGGTGCTTTCTGCCTTTTCGCTGTGACATGCTCAACACTTTCCTGTTTTTTTTTTTTGGTTTTTTTCCTTCCCCTCTGAATGCTGGAGTAGTTATCCCACACTCTCTGGAAGCCCATAATGGCTTAAGATTCTATTTGGGCTAACATGAGGGACTGCACACAGTCCTCACAACCTTTTTTTTATTCGCCACCAGGATGGTGGATACCCTGGGTTCTGCGTACTGCCTTTTCAGCATGGTTGGCATCTTGTATGTTATTTTGTTTGCAGAAGCCTAGTAAGGTATCCTATTTGGGGATCTGCCACCCATGGCATGGCCTCTTCTCTGGCTTGTTTTCATTCCATTTCAGCAGCTAATATACAGTATGCTCTGCTGGCCCATGGACTACAGTCTATCTGTTAACTAAATACTGTGTTTTGGATCTTGTCTCATAGATGGGCTGACATAGGCCTTGCCAGCCTCTGAGGCCTGTTGTCTTCTTGGACTTTATGTCCCTACTGTCTGGCCATCCTCCCATTCTGCAGTCTAGTACTGCTTGGAAGAGGTTCCAAAGATGTGGCTTTATGGAGCGAGAGAGATGCCCTCTAAGAAATTAGGTTAGTTTCTTATTGGTAACAGTAGATATTAAAGAGCCCTTCTGTATTTTCAAGCAGTAAACTCTGGAAGATGTGCTTATTACTGCAATTTTGGCCTTTTCCATTTTTGTTTGTGCCATTCCAATTTTTTTTTTATTTTTATTTTTTCTGGAACTACACCTCTCCTATTGGCCTGGCTGGTGTCATGTTTCCTGTTGGTATGGTAAAACTGAGAGCTTCTCTCCAGTGAGAAAACTAAGGTGGTATGGGGTCGGCCACATTATATAATCGGCACTGATATACTTCAAAGTGGGCAGCCCCAGCAAGGCAAAAGTTTGAGTGGCCCTGACATCGACAGTTTACTGTTCAGTAGGTGTGGCTGTATGGAAAAGATTCTCTTGAAGAGCTACTGTTACTGGTAAGTAAGTAACTTTTGTATTGTAATTGTGCCATCTTGGTAAATAAATTGCAAAATTAAAACCATGAGATGTATTTGGCTGCCTCCCAGCACAGCGGTAACACCACCACTTGCTGCACCAACGTGTTCAGGAGTGAACTCAGGACATTGGAAGTCAGCCCAATGACGAGGCTCAAGCTTCCGCTGGACTGCGTTCCCGAGAGGGGGAATGCAGCACCCTGTGCATGCCTGGCCCATAGCAGCAGCTGAGGACAGGCAGCCTGGGACTGCAACGTTTGGGATCAGAGGAGCAGCGACTGCCAGCATTCTGCATGCAGAAGCCTGCACATGGCTGTCCAGGCGGGATTTCATGTCCACCCTCCTAGCAGAGCCTACAGGAGGGGCAAAGGAAACACTGAGTGGCCAAGGTGAAGTACCCGTCTGTCGACCGGCCCCATATGCGGTGACATCATTTGCCTCCCACTAGAGGATCTGTTTTGCAGCCTCTGGATCACCCCAGCCTGGGGGGGGGGCCATGGGGAAGGCGGGAGTTGGATGGTTGGCCCATGGGATGCCATGGTATTAGGGATGGAGGGTTGGTGCCTGGCAAGGAGGCCCACCCAGAAAGAGCAAAAAGCATTAACTGCAACAAACAAAACAAAAACAAAGAGCTAATTTGGATATTTTTTTATACTTTGGTTAATACTTCTGTCGTAGGTCAGTTGAAGGCTAAGGCCCATGAGTGTTGTCCCCACTTCACAGTGGTGGTAATCAGTGTTACCTTCCTGAATGAGATTTGTCCAATTTTGTTTTAAAGATGGACAAGCTTGGTGCATTAACTAAATTCCCAGGCAAGTAGCTCTTAGTATGAATGCATATTTCCTGAGTTCTGTTTTGGATACAGTATCAGTCAGTTGGTGCCTATGTCCCCTCAAATCAAATAAGGTCCTTGTAAACTAAACCTAGATCTTTCATCAACACCAAATCATCCAGGATCACAAAAAGAAGCATGTCACCCCTGGTGGTTCTTAAGTTTAAGGACCATGGACCATAGGCCCAGGTTCTCCAACCTGTCCTCCTACGACTTGCTCTTATATTGAGGCGTTTTCTCCTGTGGGTGGTTCGGGCAACTCTTCAGCCCTGTCCCCATCTTCTCTGACCAGCTCCCCGTCTCCTTTAACATTGAGGGTGCATGTCCCCTGTAAATTTCCCCATGTGGCAGAGTCAGGAGAGAGCCACCCCCCACCCCCCCAATAACACATCTGGAGTCTTCTCAGTTCGAATGGCAGAGCAAGCCCAAGGGATATAGGCAGGGCTTCATGTAGCCTGTCCTTCCATTTTCTGCTTTTCTGTATGGCATTGCGTGTGCTTGGAGGTGCACATGCCCTACACACCAGTAGCCCATCCTTTGAGTCACCTTTGGGACCTGCATTTACCACTGGGCCTACATCTGGTGACAGTCGTGAGACGAGACACCTGCTCAATCCTCTCCCACCCCCGCTGACCACCAGCTACCTGTTCTCGAACACGGGTCACCAGCACGGCAGGAGGATAGGGCGCTCAGCACCTTGCCCTCCACACCACCAGATATAATTTGGATTTCTTGGCTGTAATTACTCGTACTTCTAAAGCCTGCTGCAAAATGAAGGGCTCTTTTAGCAGCTTCTTTTCCTTTTTTTTTTTTTTTTAACTCAAATTTCTTTCCTTGTTAAAATAAATATCGAAATCTCTGATATAGACAAATGAACAATAAGTCTTATACACCAACTCTTCATTGTTATACAGTACCAGCTTACATGTAAAGACAGGATAGACAAAATTGCTCTCTTTACTGTCCTTATGATCAGTCCTTGAAGGTACATGGAGAAGAAACTTTACTGCACCGAGTCCGAAGACCTCTCAAGATGGTTGCAATGGTTCCAGGTTTCTCTTCCGAGCTTATTAAATTTGGTAAACTGAGAGACCAACAGAGGTAGAGAGGTTATTGTAGAGGAAAAAGACACAAAATGAAATAGCTGGCTGGCATTCAGTTCTTTGATGCATTCTAACTCGGTGAATGCGTTTATATTAGTTATAACTTCAGAAACCAAACTGTAAAACAGAGAATTATTTACAGTCATCTACAAACTGAAATACTTGTCTTAGCACTACATACACATCATTCCTTCTTTTCCCCATGCCTTTATATAACTATAGTCTGAAGATAAAGATCTTCTTTGAGGTACAGCTCTTGCAGCAGGTTTCACCATTAGGACTGAAGCCGGCAGGCGTCAGGACCCCACAGAACTTTTCTAGCTAGCGGTCTTCAGTGGGGACCACCTCCGACGTCGGTCCCGCCCCTGACGTCAGGCGTAGTACATAAGGAGGCAGTCCCGCCAGAATCCCCAGTTCTTTCCCGCCGTCAACTTGCATGTCTCAACCTCTTCGGTTTAGTCTCGCGCACGATGACCAGGAAATCTTTTCAGAAATCCAAACTTCAGAAGAAATCCTTCTTCAAGCAGCCTTTCTTCGTCTGATGTCCTCCCCAACTTCAGTGGAGGACCATTCTTCGAAGTGTGCCTGTGGGAAGCAGATTCTGTTCAAAGACCCTCATTCAGCCTGGGTTCGGTGCCTGGGACCAGACCACGACGCCCAGGCTTGCTCCTTCTGCCAGGGCTTTAACAGCCGAACCAGAGTCCGCCAACAGAAGGCTGTCCATGCTTTCCTCCTTGAAGAAAAGCTCAAGGCCATGGAACCTTCCTCCAGGGGGTAATCTTCGGGCAAGTCGCACAGGCACCACGAGAAGCATCAGGAGAAGGTGAGACCTAGATCCCCCTCTAGGGCCTCGGACTCCCACAGCTCCGGGTCGGACCGCTCCCCATCTAGAGCCCACTCTCAGCCCCCTCCGGTCATGGTCAAGTCAGCCAGCGGTTCTTCGACTCTGCGGCCTGCCAAGACCTCCAGGCCCACTTCTTCAGCTAAGGCCTCGTCCAGGTCAGGGGAGCATCACAAGACCTTGTCCCAGCACTCGGCCTCCGACGTCCGGTCAGTCTCCCTGCCGCCGCCACCCCAACGCAAGACCAAGGAGCTGACCTCCCTTAAGCGGACGTCGGACCTGACGTCAGCCCATCCGACGTCGGCCAAGGTTCACAAACACTCCCGTGAACCAGCGGCAGTTTATCACCCATTGCTGGTTAGGCATTCACACCCCAGGACGCCGGCGGGGGGACCGGCGTCAGATACCACAGCCAGAAGAACCACAACGCCACCTACCGACGTCAGTCAGGAGGCGTTATCGGAGGAGTCCACTCAGCCCGAAGACCAGGCAGGCGATTCGGACCGTCCGAGCTCCCAGGGCCATCCCAGAACCGGAGACCCCGGGGGCAGTGCGCGGCCGACGACAGGCCACGGTGCCCGGTCCGTCATCGGGCCTCAACTTGGCAGAAGTGAAGGAGCTCTTCACTTTCTGCTGGGACACCATCAAAAAGGATGTGGTCCCCACGCACCCTCCTCCCACACCCGCGGCACCACCAACGCCTGCGCCCCCTCCTTCGCCAGAAGGGTCAGCAGGCCGAGCACCATCCCCCCAGGAGCCAGCAGCACCTCCTAGAGGCAGATTGACAGAGAACAGAAGGCCTCCGTCTAGATCCTCTTCAGGGTCACCCAGCCCCAAGAGACCCAGAAGACGTCGGTACTCGCCTTCTACGGAGGACTCCAGATCTGACATCTCGGAATGCTCCAGATCTCCTTCACTGATCAGCATCCCTTCTCCGGACCCACGTGACCTCCCTAGGTCTCCTTTGGATGACCCCTCGTTCTCCAAGGTTATGAGACACATCCAAGAGAACATGGGATGGGATGCGGAGGAACTCGACCCCGAAAGACTACACCTTGCCCGCTACCTTCGGCAAAAGAATCCCAAGCCTGTGGTAGTGCCACCCTTGGTGGACGACTTCGTGGACGTCAGCAAGGCAGCGTGGAAGCATCCACATTCGACCTCGGCAATGCCGAAGAAGGCTGACTGCCTGTACAAGGCCCCAAGGAGAACCAGTACCTGGCTAACCATCCTCTGGCCGACTCCCTGGTCATTACAGCCTCTCATGACCAGTCTCAGAGACCGCAACATCTGAGCACGCAGCCACCGGACCCGGAGTCTAAGCAACTGGACGTGCTGGATAGGTGCACTTACGCGGCCGCGACTTGCGCCATTAGATCGTTGAATTACCTGACCCACATGGTTCAGTTCCAGAACGCGCTGTGGGAACAGGGACAGGAACTGGCAGAGAAATTGCCAGACGGCCAAAAGGAGGAACTCCTCCAACTCCTCCGCACGGGTTCAGACATGGGGACCCAAGTGCTCCGAGCCGCGTATGACTCCGCGGACTCTTTGGCCAGAGTGGCAGCCTCAGGCGTATGTCTCCGGAGACACTCATGGCTTCGTGTCTCCGAATTTACCCCGGACGTCCAGAAAAACATTACGGACGCCCCCTTTCATGGCGAAGTTTTGTTTGGTGAAACCTCGGAAAAGGTCATCACCAAATTACAGGATGCTGGGAAGGATGTTAGATCCGTCCAGGCCATGTACAGATCTAGGCTCAGTTCCTTTCGTAGGAACCAGAGTCATTTTCACAGCTGGACTCAGAGGCAACAACCTCATTCCGGTCAGCAACAGAGGGGCTCCTTCTCCCGGAAAGCCCAGGTCAAGACATCCTCAGGCAAGGGCCAACGTGCTACCAAGTCGGCCCAACCTACAGGACCCTCTGCTGCCACAGCATGACTCCTTCCCAGCCCCCGCCCCTCAGGATCAATGGGAAACAAAGGTCGGGGGTCACATCGGAGACCACCTGCCAGGGTGGCGCTCGATCACCACTGATAGGTGGGTGCTACAGTTGGTCGAAAAAGGCCACTATATAGAATTCCTAGACAAGCCCCCCACAAGGCCTCCTCTGCTCTCCCATTACTCGGGTCAGCACGCTCTGCTCATAAAGCAGGAAGTGCTCACGCTTCTACAGAAAGAAGCTGTGGAGAACGTTCCAGGGAACCAGACAGGAGCAGGTTATTATTCACACTTCTTCCTGGTTCCAAAGAAAACAGGGGACCTCCGTCCAATCTTGGACCTCAGCGACCTCAATATGTCGGTCGTTTACAAGCGCTTCCGCATGGTGACCCTCCCGGGACTAATCCCCATGCTGAAGAAGGATGCTTTCTTGGCATCCCTAGACATGCAGGACACCTACCTGCACATCCCCTTCGCTCAAGTGCTCAGGAAGTTTCTGCGCTTTGAGTTTCTCGGTCGCCACTACCAGTTCCGAGCACTTCCTTTTGGGCTGTCATCAGCACCAAGGATATTCACCAAGTGCATGGCAGTCATGGCAGCATCTCTGAGGAGACAGGGCCACTACGTGTTCCCGTACCTGGACGACTGGTTTCTTATGGCCTCCTCCAAGGAGGCATTGCTGCTCGCCATTCAGCATACCCAGGCTCTCTTTCGGTCTCTGGGCGTCTTAATCAACTATGAGAAGTCTCTTCTGGTACCGTCCCAGGAACTGCAGTTCATAGGGGCAGTTCTGGACACCGTCAAGGGGAAACCTTTCTTCCCGAAGACAGAGCGGAACGCATACGATCCCTCATAAGGGACATGTCAGTGAAGAAGACCGTCCCGGCCAGATTGGTCCTTCGCCTGTTCAGACACATGGCTGCGGCCATTCCAACGGTCCCGATGGCAAGACTCCACATGCGGGTAACCCAGTGGATGTTAAGGGTGCAGTGGGACCAAAGGCAAGACCATCTGCAGCAGCCAGTCAGAATCACGAAGACCGTGGTTCGGGACTGGCAATGGTGGCTAGATCCTGGAACCCTCTCAGTGGGGGTTCCCTTCACAGCACCATCCCCGGTGATAACACTCTCCACAGACACCTCAGGGCTGGGGTGGGGAGCGCACTTGAACAGGGTGAGGTCTCAGGGAACATGGACTACCCAGGAATCTCATCTCCATATCAGCATATTGGAGATGAGGGCAGTCCTTTATGCCCTGCAAGCCTTCCAGTTGGAGATTCCATAGAGTACTCTCCTGTTACAAACAGACAATACTGCGGTGATGTATTACCTCAACAAACAAGGAGGCACACACTCCTACCCCCTCTGCAGGGAGGCCATGAGAGTGTGGGAATGGGTAGTACAACACGGCGTAAACCTCATTGCAGTTCTCATTCCCGGGGTGGACAATACTGTCACAGACAGCCTGAGTTGTTCCCAGGCCAGAGTCCACGAGTGGGAACTTCTACAGAAGGTGGCAGAGGATCTGTTCTACAGATGGGGTACTCCAAAATTAGATCTATTCGCCTCCCCGTCCAATGCAAAACTGCCCAATTTTTGCTCACTAGATCCAGAGCCTGGTGTTTTCTGATGAGACGCATTGTCCCTCTCCTGGGCGGGCAGATTCCTCTACGCCTTCCCTCCTTTCCCGTTGATCTAGAGAGTCCTTCTCAAACTTCGCAGGGAGCACACGACGCTTATTTTGATAGCGCCTTTTTGGCCCAGGCAAATTTGGTTCCCACTTCTGAATCAGCTGTCCCGGGAACCTCCGCTTCCTTTGTCAATCAGCTCCCACCTGTTGTCTCAGGAGAAGGGTTCACTAGTCCACCCGGACTTACATTCACTGAACCTGCATGCTTGGCTCCTAGAGACATAGCCATGTTGCGACACGGGGTCTCGCAAGAGGTGGCGGAGGTACTTTCTGCCGCCAGAAAACCGGCGACACACGCAGCATACGCCATGAAGTGGTGCAGGTTTTGCCTGTGGTCTCAGGCACATGGTTTCTCGCACTTAGACTGAGAAGCTGGTTCTGGAGTACCTGCTTTTTCTCTTTCAATCCGGGTTAGCTTACTCCTCGATCAAAGTGCACCTTTGTGCAATATCAGCTTATCATGCCCCCATAGGCCAACGCATAGTGGCCCAGCTGGATACCATTCGTGCCTTTTGAGGGGGTCCTCCACCTTAGGCACGCATTAAGGATCCCGCCCTCCCTGAGATTTACCTTTCGCCCTGAGCAGCCGCTGCTACCGTTTGAACCTGCCGCGGATTGCGAGCTATGTTTTCTGTCGTGGAAAACGTTGTTTTTGGTTGCCGCTACTTCAGCGAGAAGAATCTCTGAATTACATGCTCTCATGTGCAAGGAGTCTTATTTAATTTTTCATCAGGATAGGGTGTCCCTGAGGACGAATCCTAAGTTCCTGCCTAAGGTGGTTTCAGCCCTTAGTCTTAACCAAGACATTGATTTACCAGTGTACTTTCCTAAGTACTCCAATCGAGGAGAAGCACTGCTCCACACTCTGGATGTTCACAGGTGTCTCAGATATTATTTGACCAGAACCAAACAGCACCGGAAAGCAGAGCAGCTGTTCGTTTCATTCGCTGAGAGGATGAAAGGGGCTCCAGTATCGAAACAGACCCTTTCACGCTGGCTCATTCAGTGTATTTCGTTTTGCTACGACAAGCGCAAGAAACCCTTACCAGGGGTGGTCAAGGGCCATTCAACAAGAGGAGTGGCTACCTCCTTTGCGGCATTGAAGAACGTATCTACATCGGCCATATGTGCCACAGCCACCTGGAGTTCGGTGCACACTTTTATCAGGCATTATAGCCTGGATATTGCCTCAAGGCGAAGAGCGGGTTTTGGCCTTGCTGTTCTTCAGGGTCTCCTGTCTTAGGCTCAGGACGGGTCTGAATCTCCGTATTGCCTCCTTCCGATGGTCTCTGAAGGCGTTATTGCTTGGGAATCAGTCCTAATGGTGTAACCTGCTGCAAGAGCTGTACCTCGAAGAAGACAGTACAGTTACATAAGAACTTACCGTAACAGTAGATCTTCGAGAACAGCTCTTGCAGCAGGTACCTTCCCACCCACCATTCCCCCTTGGAGGAAGTAGGTTCCAGCCTACGCTATCCTTAGGATTGGAAAGGTCGGTTCTTAGTCTTGGCCATCTGATGGCGGGTCCCCGGTCTCCTCTTCTGATGTCATCCAGCGACTGGAAGTCTCCGGCGGGAGAACTGGGGATTCTGGCGGGACTGCCTCCTTATGTACTACACCTGACTTGAGCGGGACCGGCGTCGGGAGGGTCCCCGCCGAAGACTGCTAGCTAGAAAATTTCCGTGGGGTCCTGATGCCTGCCGGCTTCAGTCCTAATGGTGTAACCTGCTGCAAGAGCTTTTCTCGAAGATCTACTGTTACGGTAAGTTCTTATGTAACTGTACTTTCCCTTGCTTTATTTTGTTTCTTTGTCTTTTAAATAAAGTTTTCCTTTACCTCATAAATGGCCTTTAATAACCATCAACTCCTTTTACCTGCCCTCTCCCCTGTCATTTCTACAGCCTTCTTGATTAGACACATCCACTATCCTTCCCCTCTCTGAGTATATCTCCAAGTTTGCCATGGTCTCCAAACATCCAAGTATTTCTCTTTCTCTAAATGAATTGTGTAGGTGATGTTTTCCATTCTCTCTACTCTGGAGATCCACTGTTCTCTCGTAGGGGGCTCAGGCCTCAACCATGTGGATGTAATGCACTTTAGGGCCATCACCCTTAAGATTTGGCTCAACTCAGCCACTTTCCTTTTCTTAGATGACAGGGTCAGGAGACCTAACACCATATCTTAACATGTAAACGGAAGGGGGGCAACACACCATTACTTCCATACAGGCATGTATCTGCTGCCAGAATTGTTGTAGTTTGGGTCAATCCCAAAATATATGGTAGTGTGTTACCCTGAGAGCACCATACAGATGCCAACAGGCCTATGACACCTGAGGATGAAAATGTTTCATAATGACAGGAGTTATAAAGAACTGGGTTATAATTTCCCAATTAAACTCCCTCCAACTTGAGGAGGATGTTACCTGCCATCCTCTCCGAAACCTATGGTCCCAACTTGCCGGTGCCACTCACTCTCTCCACTGTCTACCTCCCATCTCTTTCTGATATCTTCCAAGATCGGTGGGGTCAGAGGGGGAAGGAGAACCTTATACAGCATGGTGATATAGTTACATTTTTTAGCAGCTTCTTAAACCTCATTCATTGTGTGTTCAACTTGTGACATGCTCGCATTGAAACAGTGAAGTTGTGTTGACTTAGTAGCAGAGTAGCTTGCTCCTGCTTGCCATGCTGACAACAGAAGTTCAAGACTGTGAGCACAGATTGTCACGAGTCGACTGGCCAAGACAAGGAGGGGTCCAACTTGGATGCCTCCTGTCTTAAGGAAGAAGGGCTACGCCTTTCCTTAAGTGTCTCCCCCACTCATTAACCTGGGGGAGGGGTTGTGCTGGAAGTAGTAAGTGATCTCTGACTCAGGTTTACAATGGCATACACTTGGTGTCTTAGCACTTAACATACAGGTGTCATGCACTCGGAGGGATTCCGGGTGGGGGTTCCTTTTGCATCCTCAGGCCTGATTGGCATTATACTAGACCTCCTTCGTTGGGTGGGCCATACATTCTTGTTTCAATATCGTGGGGAGCGTGAGATGGTCCATTGCTGTTCGATTTGTTTGCTCCAAGTGTTATTGTACTGCACTTTGACTATGGCAGTCATTTTTATCCTCTTTAGAATCCCATTTCAGATTCTGGATGCACATTAGCAGAGAGCAGCCAGATTCATTATAGATGATCCCTGACAAAACTCCTCATTGACCATTCTCATCTAGATTTAACCCTTAGGCTGCCAACAGAATTAGAAAGTAAAAGAATTTTGGACTGATAAGTCAGTCCGCAGCACAGCAAGGGTTAACTGGCCTAATGCCTGGAACATTAAAAATATTGTTGATGCCACCTCATACTTGTATGTAACAAAGACTTGAGTCTTCAAGCACTGAATCCAGATCTTTCCATAGATAAGAAGGATACCTCGTTGCTTTATGGGTTCTGCCAATGTGACTAAAGTGGCTGCAGTGCTTCTTGCTGCGCAGTCATCCCAGCTTCATGAACTGAGCCCAAGACTGCCATGACAGTGGACAAATGTCCTCCATCAATATGGGTGGCTGAGCCAGATCAGCCTATGATTGCCCATTGATGCCTCAGGGAAGTAAACGTCTCGCTCATTCCTGCTATCATCATGCACTGGGACAGCACGTTAGTTCCGTTTGGAGTGGGGGGCGGGGTATAGAAGGTGAGAAGAGCACAGACCCCGTGTATTGATGATGATTTGGGCCTTCTCAACCTGCTGTCCTGGTTGTAGATTGTATTGGCCGTGTGAGAGAAGCCTCCTGCTGCAGGAGGATAAACAGGCTGCTAAAGAACAGGGCGTCTATAGAGCCCCAAGCCTTACGGTTTCTTGGTAGTCTGGGGGAGGTTTAATAAAATAGCTAGTTTATACACACAATGTGGTAATGCCATGTGACTGATTTTGGGCAGGATTAAGTTATATATTCTACAGTTAACCCTTAGGCTGCCAACACAATTAGAACGTATAGGAATTCTAGACTGATATATCGGTCTGTGGCACAGCAAGGGTTAATAACAGCACTATTGATTGTGGGGAGGCATATGTGTGAGGTGGGAAGGGGGATGTGCAACATTCATGACCCTATTTTCAAAAGACTGATGATTTTGGTACAAAAGTGGAGCAACATTTTTTTTAAATTGGCCCTTGTGCCTGTGTGAAGTCTGTCTAATTGTTGGGTTTCTGTCAATCTTTCAGTGTTTTGTGGAGCACAACTGGTTCCATTTGATTGGTATCATGTGTGGTCTGGCTATCTACAATTCCACAGTGGTGGATCTCAACTTCCCACTGGCTCTGTACAAGAAACTGCTTCATGTGGAGCCCAGCCTGGAGGATCTCAAGGAGCTGTCCCCCACTGAGGGAAGGTAGGCTTCACATAAAATGAGAATTAATGTGATGGGATAAGTTATTGTACCTGAAACCAACAGTGGATTAGGAATGCAGTGAAAATGTCTTGTGTGAAAACGATTGCTTGATTTACACTTTCTTTCCTCATTGTATTTTTTTTTTTTTGGTCTCCCTAATCATATATTATTTTTTCTTAAACTCATTCAGCTAGGCAGATGTTCTGGACCTGGCAGCCACCCGATCCCCGGCCTGTTGTTTCATACTTTGCATCACTTTCTGCTGAGTATCCAAGTACACTGGGTTTTTTGGGGGTCTTTTTTTGTAATTTGTTTATTGTTTTCAGCTGAACCAGCAGAAACAATGGTACATATTCATAGGAGACAGAGAATACTGTATTGGCAACTATGCACAGCCAGTGTGTTCTGCCACAGAGGCGTTCTGATTCCCTCTGACCTTAAGAGCAAAGCTCGAGCGGTCCATAGGAATCAGAACCCTAAGGTGGCAAAACACACTGGTTGTGCATAGAGTTGCTCATCCTGTATTTTTTATAGTGTATAATACTGTATGAAATATGTGTGTTTGAGTTCTTTTGTTTCCAAAATGAAACTCTCATGCAGTCTCTAGAGGTTCTAGAATGCTGTTCTACCACAGTAGAGTTGAATCGCATTCCATGACCTTTGAACTGTGGTACGACAGCATTTTGAAAGGGATGGAATTCTATACAGAACAGCACTCCACTATACACTATAAAAGGATTTTACAGAAATGCATTACATCAGTAAATGTCGGCCTCTGTTCTTTCCACCAAGGAGTGTTTGGGGGGGTGTATCTGTTATAGTTTAGGTGCAGTTGTTAACGAATGCCAGCCATGACAACGACTTTGCTGGCTAATGGAACTATTACAAAAGTAATGTTTATTGCGACTCTGTAGTTGCTGTTTAACCATAGAATAGGACATTTAATAAGAGATAAAGGTACAAACACAATAGCTTTGCTACTTGAATTGATCACCAAGTAATGTTAAGTCAGGTATTGCAAATGATCCTGACTTAGAGATATCATTTAACTAATCAACATAAAAGCATCTGGACTGCAGCACCCAATATTCTGTCACTCCGGTGCAAGTCTCTTAAAGATGTTAGGACATGACATGAGTCTGAGATAACTGTAATAGTTTGCATATAAAATCGGACCTGGAGAAAGAAGAAACAACAGGTTAACATAGAACTTTTATTTACTACTCCAGCAGCTAATGGCATCTCTCTTCTGCTTCCTGTGTGTGCCACGAGGTTGCTACCTTCTTACCCTTACCCTGGACATGGCTAAAATTGGGGTATTGATCAAACAAGACCCCTTCCCTTATGGTAGGTTGCTGTATACCCTTATTCAGGACATGGCTAAAATCAATCAAATAAGACCTCTTACCCTTGTAGTAAAATCATAGTAAAGAACTAGCAAACATTTTAGAATCTTTACTGTCCGAAGTCCTGGTTCATGAGTTAAGGGGAATACACAATTCAGGGTAAGGCACCAGTAAAAGTCAAAAGAGAGGCACTTCAGATCTTACTTCGAGATACAGCTCTTGCAGCAGATAACACCATTAGGACTGAAGCCGGCAGGCGTCGGGTCCCCACGGAATTCTTCTAGCTAGCTATCTTCAGCGGGGACCGCCCCTGACGTCGGTCCCACCTCCGACGTCAGGCGTAGTACATAAGGGGGCGGTCCCGCCAGATTCCCCAGTTCTTTCCCGCTGTCGACTTGCATGTCTCGACCCTTCGGTTCAGATTCTAGCGCGCGACGCGTGGTAAAGTGTTTTCCTACAGGAAATTCGTTCTCTTCGTTCAGCTTTTTGTCTGATGTCCTATCCAACCTCCGGTCACTCCTCGAAGTGCGCCTGTGGGAAGCAGATCCCATTCAAGGATCCGCACTCGGCCTGTGTCCGGTGCCTAGGCCCAGACCACGACACCCGGTCCTGCACCTCTTGCCAGGGTTTCAACAGCAGGACCCGGATCTGTCGCCAGAAGGCCCTACAGGTGTTCCTGCTCGAGGAACGACTCAAGACCATGGCTTCCAGGGGGGATTCTTCGGAGAAGGCCCATAAGCATTCTAAGAAGCATAGAGAGAAGGCCCCTTCCAGGTCCCCGTCTAGGGCCTCCGACTCGCGCAGCTCCGGTTCCAGGTCCGACCGCTCTCCTTCCCGAGCCAGCTCTCAGCCTCCCCCCGCTGCAGTGAGAAAATCTTCAGGCTCCTCTTCTCAGGCCAAGACTCCCAGGCCTTCCTCGTCCTCCAAGGCCCTGGCTAAGTCAGGGGGACCGTCACCATCACCACAAGTCGGGTTCCCGCCATTCTGAACCCGACGTCAGGTCTGCCTCTTTGCCTCTTCCTCCCCAGCGGAAGACCAAGGAGCTCACCTCACTTAAGAGGCCGTTGGACCCGACGCCAGTTCGCCCGACGTCGGCCTCTCGCCACAGGTCCCCAGAGCCGTTGTCCGTCAGAAGACCGTCACCGGCCAAGCCTACTCATCCCCGGATGCCGGTAGGGGGACCGACGCCCGCACCAATCGTGAAGAGGACTCCGACGCCTCCGACCGACGTCGGTCAGGAGACCATCACTGAGGAGGAGTTGACACAGCCCGAGGACCAGACGGGCGACCCCGGTCCTGTTGAGACTCCCAGGGAACCCTCCCCGCAACCCGAGGCCCCTGTGGAGCCGACGCCGGGACCCGACGACCAACCACCGGCGCCCAGTCCATCGTCGGGCCTTTCTTTTTCAGAGGTTAAGGAGCTTTTCACTTACTGGTGGGATACCATCAAAAAGGACATGGTCCCCACTCCACCTCCTCTCCCACCTCCTCCTCCTCCTACACCGGTTACTCCTCCGGTTCCTGCGCCCCCTTCTCCATCCGGGTCTGCAGGCCGGTTACATCCTCCCCAGGAGCCCAGGATTCCTCCAAGGGGGAGACCAGATAAGAGGAGACCTCCATCCAGATCCTCTTCTAGGTCACCCAGCCCCAAGAGACCTAGAAGACGCCGCCATTCACCTTCGACGGAGGACACGGTATCAGAGCTTTCATCAGGATCTAGATCCCCATCTCCCTTCCACATCCCCTCTCCAGACCCACGTGAGCTTCCAAGATCTCCTCCGGATGACCCTTCATTCTCGGACATCATGAGACATCCAAGAGAACATGGGATGGGATGCGGAAGAGTTAGACCCTGAAAGGCTGCGCCTTGCGAAATATCTTCGGCAGAAGGACCCCAAGCCTGTGGTGGTGCCACCCTTGGTAGACACCTTTGTGGACGTCACCAAGGCCGCATGGAAGCGTCCACACTCACTCCCGGCGATGCCGAAGAAAGCTGACTGCCTGTACAAGGCTCCAAAGGAAGACCAGTATTTGGCTCAGCACCCTCAGGCCGACTCTCTGGTCATAACAGCCTCTCATGACCGGTCCCAGAGACCGCAACATTTGAGCACCCTGCCACCGACCCAGAGTCCAAGCAGCTGGACGCCATGGGTAGGCGCATTGACAAGCTCCGCTACCTGCGCCCATCAGATCCCTGAATTATTTGACCCACATGGTGCAGTTCCAAAATGCCCTGTGGGAGCAGGGTCTGGATGCGGTTGAGAAATTGCCAGAAGGTGAGCAGAAGGAGGAGACGTTGCAGCTCCTCCATACGGGTTTGGACATGGGAACCCAAGTGCTACGAGCCGCGTACGATTCCGCGGACTTCTCGGCCCAAGCAGCAGCTTCAGGCGTATGCCTCCGGAGCACTCTTGGCTCCGTGTCTCCGGTTTTACCCTGGACGTCCAGAAAAACATCATGGACACCTCATTCGAGGGAGAAGTTTTATTTGGTCAACCCTCTGAGAAGGTAATCACCAAACTCCAAGAGGCCGGGAAGGCGGTGAGGTCGGTTCAAGCCATGTACCGACCGAAGCTTAGTTCCTTTCGTAGGAACCAAAGCCGATTTCGTGGACGGACGCAGAGACAACAGTCCCGCCCTGTTCCACAACAGAGGGGCTCCGGTTTCCGCATAGTCCAGGGAAAACAACCTGCAGGTCGAGGCCAGCGCTCTCCTAAGTCGGCCCAGCCAGCGCCCTCAGCCGCCACAGCCTGACTCCTTCCCGGCCCCCGCCCCTCAGGATCAACGGGATTTCATGGTCGGGGGTCGCATTGTGAATTTCCTGCCAGAATGGCAGTCTATAGCCACCGACCGGTGGGTTCTCCAGATGGTCGGAAGAGGCCACTTTATAGAATTCGCAGAAAAGCCACCCTCGAGGCCTTCTCTGCTCTCCCGTTACTCGGGTCAGCACAAGTCATTGATCAGACAAGAAGTACTTGCGCTCCTGCAAAAGGGAGCGATAGAGTACATCCCAGAAAACCAGAGAGGATACGGATACTATTCCCACTTCTTCCTGGTTCCAAAGAAAACAGGGGACCTCCGTCCGATTCTGGACCTCAGCGACCTCAATATGTCGGTCGCCTACAAAAGATTCCGCATGGTGACTCTTCCGGGTCTTATTCCCATGCTAAAGAAGGATGCCTTCTTAGCGTCTCTAGACATGCAGGACGCATACCTGCACATCCCTATAGCTCAGGCGCACAGGAGGTTCCTGTGCTTCGAGTTTCTCGGCCACCATCTTCAGTTCCGAGCCCTTTCATTCGGGCTGTCATCGGCACCCAGGGTCTTTACCAAATGCATGGCAGTCGTGGCAGCGTCTCTAAGGAGACAGGGCCATTATGTGTTCCCGTACCTGGACGATTGGCTTCTCATGGCCACCTCCAGAGAGGCGTTGTTACTAGCGATCCAGAGTACCCAGGACCTGTTTCGATCTCTGGACATCTTAATCAACCACGAGAAGTCTCTCCTGGTACCGTCACAGAAGCTGCAGTTCATAGGCGCAGTTCTGGACACCTTTCCGGGAAGAGCATTTCTTCCAGACGACAGAGCGGAGCGCATCAGATCCCTCATCAGGGATCTTTCGTCGAAGAAGACCATCCCAGCCAGGTCAGTCCTTCGCCTGCTCGGACACATGGCTGTGGCCATTCCGACCGTCCCTTTCGCAAGGCTCCACATGCGGGTAACTCAGTGGATGCTCAAGGTGCAATGGGACCAAAGGCAAGACCACATGCAGCATCTGGTCAGAATCACGAACGCCGTGATTCGAGAGTGGCAATGGTGGCTAGACCCAGGAACACTCTCAACGGGCGTCCCGTTTATAGTGCCGTCCCCGGAGGTAATCCTCACCACAGTCGCCTCAGGACTAGGATGGGGAGCACACCTGGATGGGGTGAAGTCCCAGGGAACGTGGACCCCTCAGGAGGCTCACCTCCATATCAACGTCCTAGAGATGAGGGCGGTCCTTTATGCCCTGCAGGCATTTCAGTCAGAGATCCCACCGAGTACTCTCCTGCTTCAGACAGACAACACGACGGTGATGTATTACCTCAACAAACAAGGAGGCACACACTCTTAACCCCTTTGCAGGGAGGCTATGAGGGTGTGGGATTGTGTAATCCGACACGGCGCGAACCTGATCACAGTACATGTTCCCGGGGTGGACAACACAATCGCAGACGGCCTGAGTCATTCCCAGGCCAGAGTCCACGAGTGGGAACTTCTTCAGGAGGTAGCAGAGGATCTGTTTCTTTGATGGGGAACTCTAGAATTGGACTTGTCTGTTTCCCCATCCAACGCAAAACTGCCCAATTTTTGCTCGCTAGATCCAAGACCTGGTGTTTTCTGGCGACACGCGTTGTCCCTCTCCTGGGCGGACAGATTCCTCTACGCTTTCCCTCCCTTCTCGTTGATCCAGAGAGTTCTTCTCAAACTGCGCAGGGAGCATGCAACAATGATCCTGGTGGCCCCCTTTTGTCCCAGACAGATCTGGTTCCCTTTGCTAATGCAGCTATCCCAGGAACCTCCGCTCCCGTTGCCATTCAGCTCCCATCTCTTGTCTCAGGAGGAGGATTCACTGGTCCACCCGGACTTACGCTCTCTGAACCTGCATGCATGGCTCCTAGAGACATAGCCATTTTGCCACACGGGGTCTCGCAAGAGGTGGCGGAAGTCCTTCCCAGCCAGAAAGCCAGCAACACATAACATATCGCCATGAAATGGCCTTTTTGTTTATGGTCGTAGCACGGCCTTTCCCTCTAGATTGTCCGGTGAAGGCGGTGCTAGAGTACCTGCTCTCCCTTTTCCGCTCGGGTCTTGCCTCACTCTCTATTAAGGTGCACCTCTGTGCTATCTCTGCTTATCACCTTCCGGTGGGACACAGCGCACTGTGGCGCAATTAGATGCCTGTCGGGAATTCCTGGAGAGGGTGTTGCATCTTAGGCCTCCCATTAAGGACCCTGTGCCTCCATGGGATATACTCTTCGTCCTGGAACAGCTCACGCTCCCCTTAACCTGCATGATTAGAGCTGCGTTTTCTGTCGTGGAAAACATTATTTTTAGTTGCTGTTACGTCAGCGAGAAGAGTTTCCGAGCTTCAGGCTCTCATGTGTAAGGAACCTTATTTGGTTTTTCACCAGGACAGAGTTTCCCTGAGGACGAGCCCTAAGTTCTTGCCTAAGGTGGTCTCCACACTCACTCTCAATCAGGACATTGACCTGCCGGTCTACTTCCCTAATTATTCTAATAGAGGAGAGGCGCTGCTCCACACCCTGGATGTTCACTGCAGCTTAAGGTTCTACCTAAGCAAGACTAAGCAGCTTCGTAAGTCGGAGCAGCTTTTTGGTTCCTTTACTGAAAGGATGATGGGCCAGCCAGTATCGAAACAGTCCCTTTCTCGCTGGCTTGTCCAATGCATATCATACTGCTGTGATATCAAAAAGAAGCCCCTCCCGGGATCAGTTCGGGGCCATTCCACTAGAGGAGTGGCCACCTCCTTTGCAGCACTTCGCAACGTCTCTACCTCAGCCATTTGTGCTGCAGCCACTTGGAGCTCTGTCCATACCTTTATCAGGCATTATAGCCTAGACATTGCTTCACGGCGAAGAGCCAGCTTCGGCCTGGCCGTGCTACAGGGTCTCCTGTCCTAGAATCAGGACTTGGAATGAGCCTTCTAGTTTCCTCCTCCCAGAGTGTTTGCAAGCGCTACTGCTTGGAAATCAGTCCTAATGAGGTTTGCTGCAAGAGCTGTATCTCGAAGTAAGATAGTACAGTTACGTAAGAACTTACCGTAACAGTAGATCTTCGAGAACAGCTCTTGCAGCAGTTGCCTTCCTGCCCACCTTCCCCCTTGGAGGAGGCATGGCTTCTCAAGCCTTAACGGGACTTATACCTCTTTGTCTTCTGACGGTGGATCCTCAGTCTCCCATTCTGATGTCATCCTGCGGCCGGAAGTCTCCGGCGGGAGAACTGGGGAATCTGGCGGGACCACCCCCTTATGTACTACGCCTGACGTCGGAGGCGGGACCGACGTCGGGGGCAGTCCCTGCTGAAGTTAGCTAGCTAGAAGAATTCCGTGGGGTCCTGACGTCTGCCGGCTTCAGTCCTAATGGTGTTACCTGCTGCAAGAGCTGTTCTCAAAGATCTACTGTTACGGTAAGTTCTTCTGTAACTGTACTTTCTCCTCATCTTCGCGCATGGCAGTTGCTGCAACTTGGCGAGATCAAAACTCTGTGGCCATCTTTTCAGTGCAGTGGCCAGCATCCTTGGCATCAGAAAACTGAAATTGCTTACCTCCGCAGACTATTCAGAGTTCGGCAGGGAACAGCAGGAAGTTCACAATTCCCAGTGAGTGCATCTGCAATCGAACAATATCAGATTGTTTATGCTTACTCCTGATGTCAGCATAGCTCGGTTGGTAGCACATCCACCTCTGGGCCCAAAGGTCATGCGTTCTTGTCCCGCACTGGAATGGGGCTCATACCTAAAAACACTGGCACCCGTGTGCAGTATTAGGGGGTGCTGTACTGCTGGGGTATGCCATCCTTCGGATGACATGTTAAACCACGGTCCCTTCTACCCATCCTGGTGGGTGTCCAGGTGGAAGTAAAAGAACCCAGGGCACTCTTCGCACAGAGTAGGGGAATTTTTATTGTACAGAAAAAACAGAAAATAACAAATCAAAACACATTATTAAGCAAAACACCAAAGTTAAACCAAAAAAAGAGAAAGAAAGAAAGGAAAGCACTTCCAGAAAATAAAATAATATCATACATGCAGAAAAAAACAAAACATCCTACAGTGGAGGAAAAAAAAACAGACATTCTACTTGTATGTAATAAATATATGAAAATCTTTCCACCATCTAATGGTTTGAGTAGAGGGTTAAAAAACAACAATCCCTATCATATAATTTTCCCATCTCTTGCATAATCAATCTGGAAAAAACTATGTAATCCATTTTCTTTTGATAAAACACCCACTGACAGCGTGCCTGCCATAAATAAAAACTGAGAAAGCAAAAAAAAAAAATAAAGTTTCATGGTGAAACATCAATAAACTGTGGAGATATTTACCAATTAACAAAATGTCATAAGTTAAAAAAGCCAGCCATTTGAAATTCCATTTTTTTGCCAAAAATAACCAGAGATGATGTGAAAAGGAACAATGTAACAAAAAATGCTCAGTAGATTCTTCTAAATTAATGCAATCCATATAGGGACAATTCCTTTCTTCTTTAACTTTATATTTTGCATTACCTCTCAAATTCAGTCTTCCATATTTTAATAACCACAGGGTTTTCCACATCTGAGGAGAAAGCCTGGTGCTGTTAAGTTGAGATAGGATTAAGTGATTGTCGGCTTCAGGTCAATTTTTAAAACTAGGGGCCAAATGATAGATTGAACCCATCAAGGATTTATAGAGAGATTTCCCATAGCAACCTAAAAGCATTTCCTTAGAAATACCCCATTTATACAATTTCTGTGCTGCAGGTTTAAAATATAATGGTATATGTAGATATTTATCATATCTTGGTGGAGTATGCTTCCAAGCAACTAGATAATTATGTAAAAGTGATTGGACCCAAGCATTGCCATCCTCTGAAACAGCTAATAAACCACTGCGAACGGTAACTGAAAAAGATAAAGAAAACAAAAACAACTCGGTCAATCGTGCAATGCCACCTTTAGTTTTATCCAAATAAGTAAACTGTCTTTTAATAGGATTAAGCCGATTGCCCATAACATTTGGAAAAATAAACTGTAAACCTTGGTTTCTAATGCAGTAGGTAAAGGGAATATTTTTGCCACATGTTGTAAACAAGGCAAAAGAAACTGCTTAGAAAGATGAATGTGTTTCTGCTTTGTAAGTTTCCACTGCTTCCATCTGGAAACTTTAGGTTCAAGTTTCTTAATGACCACATCCCAGTTCTCTAGTGGCAAATTTTGGGAGCCAAATAAAATACCAAGAATGACAATGGGTTCCACAGAGAAACTGATACCAAGTTCACGTACCAATAAACCGTGTCCATTACCAATAAACAAACCTCGAGTTTTAGCAAGATTTAATCTTGCATTAGAAATACAAGCATATTTTTCAGATTCCTGTAAAAAAAAATTAAAAGAAGTATGATTTGCAAAAAAACAACAAACATCATCCGCATATGCTTATACTAGAAGCTGCCTTTGTATACCTATGCCTGATGTACCTTCCCATAAAGGAGTCTCCACTAACTTTTTCAACAAAGGATCTAAAGAAAAAATATATAACAATGGACTTAGGGGGCATCCTTGCCTAACGCCTGTAGAAACTGAAAAAACAGAAGCAATCTGACCTTGTATTACTGGGAAAATACCGGAATGTTGATAAAGGAGTTTTATGTTCTGTATGATTTGAAAAGGGACATGATAGCAATGTAGAACTTGATATAAAAAAGGTCGATACACCCTATTAAAGGCTTTTTCTAAATCCGCTGCAACTATGCAATTTGCTGTTCCTAAATCTGTGGAGTGTTCAATGACATCCCTAATATTCATTAAAGCAGTTTGTATCTTTCTATTGGGAAGGCCACAGTATTGATACTGAGAAATGACTGACTGCATAATGTTTAAACGATTATTAAGCACAATAGTCAGAATTTTGTAGTCTGAGTTCAATACAGTAATAGGTCTCCAATTTTTAATATCGGTTCGAAGTCCTTTTTTAAATAAGAAAATCATTAATCCTTTTGAAAAAGAAGGATACATGGTATTTGTTTTAAAAAAAATAATCAAAAACCAATTTTAAACAGAGTGCTACCATGTGTGAAAAAGATTTATGAAATTTATTAGTAAGACCATCGATCACCGGTGATGAAGTATTATTTAAGGATTTGATGGCCATCTCAATTTCAGATACAGTGATAGAGTCTTGTAGGATCAAAATCTCATTGGGAAAAAATGGAACTGAAATATCCTGTAAAAAAATTAATAATATTTTCCTGGTAAATAACAGTTTTGGGGGCTAAGGAAAAAAAATGATTATTCAGCATATCCCCTCAATTGTATCTATATGATTCCCATCTTGATCAATTAGAATATCCAGATTGGTAGAGTTTTTAAAAGACTTACAAGGTTCATAGGGATCACCGATAGGAGCTTTCTGAGTCCCATTATATTTATTTATTTAGACAGCAGTTTGGAAAACCTTTGAGCCATAGGCTCATTTACAAAGGTACCTTGTCACAGTAAGACAAATGAAAATACACAGTATAACACAGTATAACAGTATCTTAAGACATAGATACAAACAAGCTGGTACAGGTAGGATTGATGCAAACAATACCAGAGTTATGTTGTCCTTAGCAGCTTAGTAGTAAGCTTTGTCATAAGTACTGAGTACGGCTTTGATTAGTGGCAATTACAGCTTCGGGTGTTAACAAGGTGGTTCCGTAAGGACGTTTTGAAGCATGATATAGTTGGAGCTTCGGAGATGGAGGGGGGCAGTGTGTTGAACCAGGAGGGGGCCCTAAAGCTGAAGGCTCTTTGGCCGTGAGAGGTCCTAGCTCTAGGGATAACAAGAGAGGTTTTCCCAGAGGTCCGAGTATGAACTAGTGGGACAGAGCGGCGGATGGTGGTGGTCAATCCTGGCGGGATAGCCCAAGGAGGGTCTTTTTTGTAAGGGTACAGGTCAGATATTTGAGGCGCTCGTCAAGATCAAGTACCAGCGCTTTAGCGTACAGTAGACAGGTGTGTGTTAGCCTAGGTGCCCAGTAATAACTTGCATGCCTTATTCAGAGTAGTGCAAATTTTATGGAGTGCGGTCTGATCAGCAGCACCATACACCGGCAGTCCATAGTCCACTAGGGACAGGATAGAGGAGGTGACTGCGGAGTCAAGAGCCTCCGGGGAGGCAGTGTTTATACCGATGTAAGATGCCCAATCGGATATTGGTAGGCAGTGGCTAGGCAGCGATGTGTCCATGGAAGGAGAGGAGGGGTCAAAATGGATCCCTAGGTATTTATAGGAGCAAACTTGTTCGAGAGGGAAAGAGGACCCAGAGTGAATGAGGAGTTTGAAGTTGCAGGACTTGTTTTGAGGATGAGTGAAGAACATGGTTTTGTTTTTTAAGATTTATCACCAATCTATGTTCCTTGAACCAGCCCTCGGCTTCAGCGAAGGACTTCTGCAGCGAGTCCTGGAGGCAATAGGGTTACGACTTGAGGCAAAGATGACTGCATCATCAGCATACAATAGAATGTTCCCGAGCAAGAGCGTGGAAGGGTGTTAAGGTAAAGGAGAATAGTAAGGGCCCAGAATGGAGCCCTGGGGAACCCCAGAAAAGATGGGACAGATGTCTGAGTAGGTCCCATTAATTTTTACACACTGTGAGTGGTCAGACAGATAACTGGTGCACCAGGAGATAGGCCCAGGAGCAAAACCAGAGAGACTAAGGGCATCAAGGGGGTGGGAGACGGTGTCGAAAGCTTTAGAGAGGTCAATGAAGACCGCACCAGCCAGAGAACCAGTGTCTAAGGAGGAGTGGAGAAAGTTGGAGAACTCTAGGAGGGCTGTGTTGGTACTGTGGCCCACTCGGAAGCCATGCTGCTCAGGACATAGGACATTGTAGGTGGAGAGGTAGTCAGAGATTTGGAGGCCACCACTTTTCCAAGGCCTTGGAGAGAGGAGAGAGAATGGAGATTGGCGATAGTTTCCAGCCACAGTCCTATCACCACCTTTAAAGATAAGGGTGACAGTGGCGACTTTCCAGGCAGTTGGAACCTTCCCCAGGCAAAGAGAGTGGTTGATGAGGCACGTGATCAGGTAAGGACTGTGTTAAGACCAGCCGTAGGCTACACAGATCAGGGTGTCACTGCCGCATTATTACTCTTGAGGGCAGTGACAAGTGCGGCTAAGTTCTTGGGCAGAAACACGGCGGAGGAGAAAATAAGGGCGAGAAAGATTTACGGCAGGCGCTGGGGGAGGAGGGTCAAAAAAATTTGTAGGGAGGATAGGGCTAAGGTCAGTGAATGAGGTGTTGAGGTGGTTGGCTATGAGGGCTGGGTCTGAGGAGATCATGCCATTAATGTTGATCTGGGAGGGTGGGGAGGAGTGTGCACTCCCATTAACTGTCTAATGTTATCCCAGAAGGTTCTGGGGTTCCCCCATGAGGCAGTGAGTGAGGACCGATAGTGCTCAGACTTGGCCTTTCTGATGGCCCGAGTGCACTTGTTTCGGGCGGCACATATAACTGCTCTGCTCGGGCCGCCAATCTCAATGGCACGGTGCCATAGGTTGTCCCTTGTGTTTGAGTTGGTGGATCAAAGCTGGGGTTACCTAGGGGCATTCTGCCTTTTAGAACGCGGTCGACATTGGGGCAAAGATATCACAGGCATTATTAAAAGTCCGGGTAAAGAAGGAGAGAGCTGTGTCGATGTCAGGAGTTGCCTGTATAGAGACCAGTCAATTTGGGACAGAAGTTCCTTAGTTTCATCAGTCCACCAGGTATTAGGACGCCGGCATGTGGACTTTGCTATGGGTTTGGGGACTGAGGATGACCAGTGGAATAGAATGGGGGAGTGATTGCTGAGAGAGTCTGGGAGGACTTGTACATTGGGGATCCGATTAGGGCGGTTGGTGAGTACCACATCAAGCAGGGTACTGGAGCCTCTCTTGGGGTTAGTCCTGGTAGGGTGGGTAACTAGTTGCATTAGGTCTATTGCAGAAAAGGAGTCACGGGTAGAGGAGCAGGAGGGGCTGAGCCAGTTGACATTTAAGTCACCCACCAGAATTTGATCAGCGGAAGGAGGTAGGGAGGAAAGGTATTCTGTAAGAGAGGCAATGGCCTGCATTTGGTCCCTGGGGGGCACGTATGCAGTAGTCAGATAAAGGGGTCCCTTTAAAGGGTCAGGGGTTAGTTTCAGCGTAAGCGCCTAGGCCCTGGAGTCAAGGATGGGAGCAGGCAGGGCTAATATGGGGAGGGATTCCTTGACATAAATAGCGCAGCTGCCGCCCCATCTCCCAACACGGTTGGACCGGAAGAGGGTGAAACCAGGAAGGGAGTCTGGGGAGGATTTCGACAGCCAAGTCTCAACCAGAGCGATGACATCAGGGTTAATTGATGTGACCAGGCATTGTAGTGAGTCAAACTTTTTTAGGAGACTACAGATATTCATGGAGACCATGCATAGGCCTGTGGTGCTAGTTGGGGAGCTCCTGGGAACCGGGCCAGGGTTTGGATGAATGTTCCCTGACAGGAGTAGTAGCATGACTAACACCCTGGCTGGGAGATGGTGAGAGGTTTTCCCACGATTGACATGAGAGGGGAGAGAGGTTAAGGAGCAGGGGTGGGCAGGGTTGTACAAGAAGGAAGGCAAGAATAAGAAGACACCAGATGTGCCTGAGGCAAGGAGGAAGCTAGGGGAGGGCAGGGAGGACTGAGACACAGAGGTCCCAAGGGGCAAGAGAGCAGGTTCAGGAGCAAGGGAGGAGGTGTGCAGAGCACAGTGCGGAGTAGCAGATGGGTAAGTGGGCAAGTGCACTGCTAGTGGGGATAGGCACAGGCAGAGCGTGAGGCAGGGCCAATACATTGTGGTGAGCAAGATCCAAAGGAAGTAGTACTGTACAGGTAGGAGTAGGAAGTAGCGAGGGAGCATAGGTCCCTCTAGTGGCCAGCAGGTATAACCTGCAAATGGGAAAGTGGGGAGATAGGTTCTGGGCAACAGGACGTGATGTCACCGGATGTGATGTCACGGGGTGGATCCTTAAATTGACAGCCGCCCCTGGGTGGGTGGGTGAGTTGGGACAGGCGGGGGCAGGCCAGCTGGCGTCATCGGGCTAGCACCCCTGCAGGCGCCAGACGAAGAGAAGAGGCTCTCTTTACCTCGAAAGTAATCAGGCTGGAAATTCGGCTTCCTCAGCTCCTCAGGTGAGCTGCTTGTGTTGCTTGTTTGTCCCGAGTGCCTGCTGCGGTCGGCAGTGAGCTTGGGGGGGGGCCGCTGCCTATGTAGTGGAGAAAACAAAGCCTCTCATTACTATGCAGCGGGAGAAAATGTTGTGGCTTACACAGAGGGGTCCACTCTAAGCAAACAGGGCTGTTCCAAAATGAGGTCACACTAGGACCCAGCTATCCTAATACCTTCAGTTACAAGCACAATTAGATCCAATACCACAATATTAAACAAGTCTGCTCTATATTAGCTGCTTAGTATATCTGGCTTTAAGATATAATCAGCAAGGCAACTCTAGGGCACCCAGTGAATCCCTAGCTTTACACTTCAGCATTAGTAGCACAAAGAAAAGCAAATAACAAGCCCACCCAGTGGTGAACAGGAAACAAAGTTCATAAAATATAAGTGTTCATCAGGTAGCACGCCCCTGCAGGCATCCAGACGAAGAGAAGAGGCTTTCTTTACCTCGAAAGTAATCAGGCTGGAAATTCGGCTTCCTCAGCTCCTCAGGTGAGCTGCTTGTGTTGCTTGTTTGTCCCGAGTGCCTGCCGCGGTCGGCAGTGAGCAAGGCCTGAACCGTTCTGGCTCTATCATATTGATAAGACAACATTTCTTTTTTTAAATGCAAAATTTGATCCGTATGATCAAATTTTGAAGTATAAGAAAAGGTATGAAGTTTTTGCAGTTGCTGCCTAAGTGAAAGATATTTTAAAAACTTCCTATTCCCAGTTTGTTTCCCATATTTTTATAAACCAATGTTTCAAATCAGATTTAGTTATTGCCCACCATTCCTCTATATCATGATGTAAAAAAGCTACAGATAATTTTGCTGTCAGGAGATTAAAAATGTGATGCTGAACCGATAAATGTACTAAAATAGAATAATTGTTTCCATCTATTTGATTTCCATACATGTGGTGTTCTTAAAAAAATAGTACAAAATAAAAAAAAGTGCTCTGAAAATTCTGCTGGACAAATTTTGGACAAATTTTGAAATCCCTAACTGATACATTCTGGGAAACAAATAATCAATCGTAGTGAAATATTTACTCCGAATATATGTAAATTCTGGCCCTGAAATCTGATGTATTTTACAGTCCGTAAGATCTGCAATTTGGACCAAACGTCCTAAAGCCTGGGAATCGCAATTAATTTTCTTTTTTATCTGTGAAGAAGAAAACACTTTTCAGAGGTAAGGTACAATTGAAATTTCCTCCAAAAAGGACTAATAAGGTAGTAACAAAAAAAGGTTGAATTGTTTTCAAAAGGGCCACTCGTTCGACTTTAGATTGAGGATTGTAAATATTAATAAACCTAAAATGTGTTGTTCTCCATAACCCATCCAAAATCAAGACTCTTCCAGCCTGTAAATCAATCAATTTCCTAATAGTGAAGTTATAAGAATTAAAGAGAATACCAATACCATCTGTCTTGTCTGGGCCAAAAGACCAATAAGAAGGACCCCATTGCCAATCCTTTTTAAAAGCCACTAATTGCTCTGCAGAATGCATCCAAGTTTCTTGCAAGAAACATACATAAATTTTTGAATCATGGACATACTGAAAAACTGCCTGTCGTTTCTCATAATTGAGAATACTATGTGTATTAAAAGAACCCCAACAGAATGTAGTCATGAGTATACAAAATCAACGTCCAGTAACTGTTTTTTTTTCTTTCCCTTATAATCCCCATGACTCTGAGAACCAGGGTCCAAGTTCGAAGCTTGCAAATCAGAATCCCCATGATCCATTTCAGAGTCACCCCGGAAAAGTACTGAATATGAATTCAGTCTCTATAGGTTCTAAGGACGTGGGGGAGGGTTTTGATCTAGTAGACCACCTTCTAGGAAGAGGGGAAGCCACTGAAGGAGCAGGAAAAGACTCCTTTGACAAGGGTGGATCAGTATAGCACACAGGTAGTAACAATTTTGATTCAGAAACTAAACCTGGTGTCAAACAAATTTCTTGAGGAGGTTCCACTGAACTTTGGTTGAAACAGGCAGAGGGGGGCAGATTCTGAAGTGGTATACTTCTAGGTAAGAACCGGACCAGAAAGCAATTTGGCTGGTGAAGAAGGGCCTGGTGAGGAAAGCAGGGGAGGTTTTTCCACGGGAGCCACTGTTTCTTGAGCTTCCTGTATTAGCAAATCAGGGCTAGTACAGGTAGCTTTATTCTTTGCTGCCCAAGAATACTCTCCAAAAGTGTGGCCATATTCTTCACATAAATCACACTTTGTGTGATTAGCACATTGCATCGTGACATGAGACATGGCCCTATTCCCATGATTGTCACACAGTAATTTATACAAATACTTGGTAAAGTAGTCAGGCCCACATTTGTAACACGCTCTTGGTTGACCCCATAGAAACACACCTCTATCTCTTCCTAATAGAAAGGAATTAGGAATATGTTCAATTCCAGAATCATTCTGATGAAGCTTCACTTTGTATTTCCATCCCCCTGTCCAAAATTTCTCAGAATCCAGAATTGCTTCTGGAGAACTAAGCACATCACATTTCTGAGTGAGCCAAAAAGTAATATCATCCATATGGACCCCCTCATTGCGAAACATAAGTGTAACATATTTTATAAGGGGTTTGGTTAGTGGGATAACTAAAAAAGGGGTCCATAAGGGAGAGAATTTAACCTGCCCATAATGTTCCCAGAACAAGTCCAAGGCATGCGATGTCCAGAAACTTATATCATAGTTATCGTCCCCTGATATATTTATAAAAGCAAACACATCAGTATGAGAAAAATGCAGAGTGTCTTTCAACAAAGTTCTGCCCACATGATAGCGGTCTGGTCTATCTGCTAAACCCCATTTATATCTAATACGAACAGCATTTCTTCTAGGTGCTGCTTCCTTTTTTGCATGAGAGAATAAATCTGACATCAAGGGTTTGCGCTGAGCAGGTATGCTGTCTTGATTAGTATTGTCCATATGCTCTTCTGTTGTAATGTTATCTGGGTCATTAGCCGATATTTTTCTCTGACCACAATCCGGAGCTGAAATAGCTGGAGCAGTACTCAGGATAGTTTTGAAAGATTCTTGTAAATGAGTTGGAGTGCTCATGGGACGTGTGTCCGTCGGTTTCCAGTCTGGGGAAGATAATGTAAAATCAAAAGTAGAGTCCCATGCAGGATCCGCAAGCCAAGTACCCCCTGACATTTTTTTCCAGCCTGCCTCTAAAAGAGCTTTTCGAGGGGACCAAATATCACTAGATACAGCTGGTTCCACCATAGATGCAGTAGTAATGGGAGCAACAGTAGCAGATTCCAACGGCCGTTGTGGACGAGGGATAGCCAGCTTTTCTAAAGGCATCCGATTTCTCCCGGAGGCTATATTTTTAACTTTATTATTGGTCAGGGTAGTAAAGGAAAAAACTGTGGCTGTTGATTGCTGATTATGCACTGTTTGATAGTGCACAGAGTGTGAAGGCTGTAATAAACTATCAGCTGTTTCTGGTGGTTTAAACACGAAACCGGACACTTTAGACAGCTGTGGACCCGGCTCACAATCCACCTTAGTCCCTGGTACTGCAGCTGTTGATGGATTTGCAGTGAAACCCGAGGAAGTTGTACTCTTAGTAAAAACAGCAGGACTCACTATAGTCGTTAGGCACATTTCTACAGTAGTAGAATCGATACTGCCAGCCTGAAAGGCGGAAATGACTCACCCGGCTGCAGAGAAGCCTTTGATGCTACTGCGTCAGACGCTGTAATGATAGCCGACCCATTCTTCTGCTCCGTATTAAAGGTAGACTTGCTGCTTGCTACTGTTTGCTCTGCATCATTTGTTGGAACACTAACATCCTTTCTCTCAGGTGTACTTTTCGCACAGTCAGCGGTAGTGGAAACAACTGTAGAAATTGCTGTAAAAATATCTTCCGTTGAAACATACACATCCGTATTTTCGTCGTCTTTACTTGTAACAAGGTCTGGAAACATTTTCAAATTTTCAGCCTCTGGTCGATGCATAGCAGAAGAGGAGGCTAACTCTCCTACCAGAAATGCATCCTCACACCACACAGCTGTAGTCCGAGTGGCCATCACGCAACTCAGACGGCCAAAATCTCCCCCTACTGACGGCAGTGCAGTAGGGGAATTTCCCCGGTGTCCTGGCCAACATTCCCCTTCCCATAAAACCGGTTCATGGAGTTGTCCAGGCTGTGTGTGGGTGTTAAACAGTTCCAAGTGAAGTGCATTCACAGCTTAAGGAGTAGATGGCCAGACTAGTTTAAGTCAAAATTAAACTTTTCATTTTCTTTAACATTGACACAATTGCTGGCAAAACACAGTCAAGTCCAGCACTTGGTGTGGGTGTTGCTATGCGATATGGCTGCCACTACACATTCAGTCACTTCACTACCAGTCGAGCATTGCTTGTAAAGCACTTTGGGATATATTGTGTATGAAAAGCAAGGTATGAATGCTGATTTTTTTTCTTCTAATGGCAAAGGATAAATCAGTATATAACTTGATGTCCTGACCATCAGTTGAAAGCAGATAGACCAGTCGGTGGCCAAGAGGACCCCCTGTTTTACTTCAGTGCTAGTGGTATTGAGAAGGGTGGTGCAGGGGATGTTGGACCCAGCTTGTGCCCCTCTCATGTTGATCCTGTAGGTCTTTGTGAATAAGCGCAATTCGATGTCCTTTGGCAGCCCTGAAGCACCCCGCAACCAGGTCATTATGTATTGAAGGAGATCGTCACCTTCAGTCCCCTCCTAGAGTTCCACCAGCCGGAGATGGGAGGCTTGTGCTTTATTCTCTAGGGCCTTAATTCTAGTGCATAGCTGTGAGTTCTCAGTGGTTAGTTTTGCAACAGCCGCTAAGGTTGCGGCAGAGTAAGAGTCTGCTTCAGCCATGACAGTTGTCAAAGTTTAAGCTGTGCATCCTGATTTTCAAGTGTCTGAAGTGTGTGCTCTGTTTTTAAGTCTGTCTGCACTACCTCCAGCACAGTATGCCAGTGCGGGTCTGCTCCCGTGGCCTCAGGCTTCCCCATACTTGAGCTTGTAAAGGGCTCTGCTGATGGTTGCTGCTGCTTTTGGCCTCCTCGAGTTGCACCCTTTGGTCTCACCATGTTCAATGTAAGCTCAAAATGCTCCACAGAATGTAAGGAACCTGTAGCATCTATTTTTGAACTGCAGAAACGACTTTGTCCAGTGCTTTTTAACCACAAAAATGGCAAGAGCCGATGAGAAGCACATCCTGTCAGATCTTTGGCTCTCGAGTGCCCTCAGATATACTGCTGTAATAAGATTAAGGGCCATATTCCTATGTTGTAACTTCTACTCCCTAACTGAAAGTGCATAATGCCCCATAACATTATAGTTCCTTTGTTTACGAAAAGTGTGTGTGTGTGTGTGTGTACGCACGCATGTGTGCACTTGGATGTCTAAAATACCATAGCATTTTGGCTAATTGCCACCTGAATATTATAGCCAAGTGAAAAACTCCTAGCTAAACCTTACAGAAGTCACCAAATTTGGATTTTTGGTTCTGCATGTAGAGCAGTAGTAGCAGTTTGACTACTTGAACAGAGCTATTTGTAGCTAAATACAGAAATGATTAGCAAAACGTTAGTGGCAGATTTAACCCGTCTGTGTGTGTGAGCGCACAAGAGTAACGTGTGGAAGTACAAGTCACTGTGCTGAGGAGAGTAATGCAGTGTGTCAGAGAGCATGGGTGACACTGCATGTGTGTTGGGGATGGGTGGTGACACTGCATATGTGTGGGGCGTAGATGATGACCCTGTGTTTGTGTGTGGCACAGAGGGGTGACCCTTTGTTAGGGTGAAGACAATGTCCCTAAGTTTCTGTAGGGCAGGCAGAAAGAGCGCCGGCTTCCGTGAACTGCTCGGAAACCAAAAGATTTTAGCAAGTATGTGAATGACCAAGCTCTTGGTTCATGCGTGCAAGAAAGAAAGAGACTATCCGCTTGAAAACTGCTTCTATTTTCACATATAAAACAGAGTGAGCAGCATACTGATGCACAACAGGTCTCGGAGGGAGGCCCCTTCAAACACTGAATATTTCACAACCCCAACACACAGGTGTTTGACTTGTTTCAGTAGGGCATGGGTGGGGACCCAGAATTTGTGTGCGGTATAGGCAGTAGCGTTACTTTTTTGTGAGGCACAGGTGGCGACACTGTATTTGTGTTGAGCATGGGTGACACTGCTTGTGTGGGGCCCAGTGTAGGAAGGAGTATTACTGACACTGCATTTGTGTGAGGGGTACAGGTGCGACTGCATTTGTGGAGGGCTGTGGGTGACACTGCATTGGTGTGAGGAGACATGACTGAGATGGTGTTTGTGGTGTGCAGACAACACTGCATTTGTTTGAAGAAGTGTGAGTGAGACTGCATTTGTGTGAAGGTGTGCCTAATACTACGTTTGTGAAAGCTGGTGTGGGCGACATTAATTTGTGTGCATGCATGGGTGATACTGCATTTGTGTGAGGGAGCGTAGATAATACTGTGTTTGTGTGAGGTGGCACGGGTGACATTGTGTTTGCATTAAGGGGCGTTGGTGGCACTATGTTTGTGTGAGGGGATGCAGGTGACACTTCATTTGTGTGTGGCAGATGACAGGGTGTTTGTGTTAGAGTACCAGTGACTGTTGGTGTGCGTGTCCCAGGTGACTGTGTGGTGGCGGTGGGGGATTTGTGTTTAGCATTTATTAGACAAGGACAGAGTCCGTTCTTGAATCTTGCTGATACAGGTGGTAGCACACATTGCCACTGACACACTACTAGGTGAGCATGATGCTGTCTGCCTGCGTAATAGTCTTATTCTGTCAGTGAGTCTGCTGTACCACTGACTAGCCAACTCCTGCCTTGCAATGGTAGACATCTGGTTCTGTTTCTGTCTCACAGACACTCGTTTTAATTGCACCAGGATCCGTTGCATCCGGCAGGACCCCTGGAAGCGATAACAGAACCTCAGACAGAATCCTAATTCTGACGTCGCCATAAGCCCTGTCTCCCATCTCTGGAGCCTCTTCCCCCCTCTGCTTACGCCCCATCCTGATGTAGGGAGTTGATCTTTGATGCAAACCCTCATCTCCCACATAGCATACGACACCTGCACCACCGCGATGGCTGTTTTTTCAGTATTTTATTTGCACTGTTTCTAAAAAAAAAAATTCTTACTCTAGGGTGCACGTTGCTTCATACTAGCAACATAATTCCAACAAAGAATGCCAGTAAAACACCCACTGACATTTAATCACCCTGAGAAACTGAAAGATTGGACTAAACTTGATTTGTTGCTTAGCCTTCTATTGCCTTATCTGATGGTGTTCATGGAAACTTTGAACAAGTGATAGAAAAATGACAGTATGGTAATGGGGCTTTGTGCCCGACGTTAGTGGTTTGATCTGAGTTTGACCTGGGTTGTTTTGCCTTCTGTTATAGGAGTCTTCAGCAGGCTTTTAGATTACCCTGGTGATGATGTAGAAGAAGCATTCTGCTTGAATTTCTCGGTAAGGAGAATCTCTTTCACTTATTGTCCCTATTTTTTTTGTAACTGTTTTAACATTCTTGCTGCCTTTCCTCAGTTGATTTCGCTCAGAGTACTGTACATGGCGGCCTACATCAGTCAGTGCTCAATGACAGTGAGTTACTCTGGGTTTATTGTACATTACTCCCAAGCTAAAGGTGAGTGTATTACGCAGCTGCCCTAGAAGTGATTTATTTTTACATAAACCACTGACTTATAGCTGTATAGCAAATTTAGACCACCTTCCAGTCCTCAGTTTGATGGTATGTTGAAATTAACAAATGTTTTGACTCTTGCCCTTTTTAGTGTTTAAACTTGGCACTGAAGAAAGAACAAATCCAAATATTAGTTTCTGAACATTGTCATCAGGTTTTACAATTTTAATAGTTGAATATTTGTTTAATTTGAAGTCACATTTCCAAGTGCATCACCCCTAGCCAGTTAGATCTCCAATATTTTTTTTTTTTTTTTAAGTTCACTAAACCTGTGTCACTTAACTGTCCCAAAACCACTTATCAGTACCATAGCTCCAAATAAATCAGATCTCATCTGTGTCGGTCTTCACCATTCATCACCTTTGGGTAATGTGACCGGAGGTCATGACCCCACGGGGAGCTCTTTTTTTGGGGGGGGATGGGTGGAGTCGATGCACCATCGGTGCCGCCCTCAAGGCCAATGCATTGTGTGGCGTCATTGGGTTGACTGTTGGGTGTCATCGACCCTGCCCTCCTGCCAGTTCTTTGTCTCCCGCCGTAGAGGTTACACCCAGTGGAAGCTCAGCTGCGCAAGAGGCCTACTAACCGGAAAGAAGCCTTCAACACCAATTTCTTCGACACCGAGTTACCATCTACACCAAAATATTTCGATGTAGTCTTTCTGTATCCTGTCTGTTCCGTTTTTTGCCACCACTCGACGTCGCTGGTAAGACTGTTCCTTTTCTTTATTTTGTTAGCGACGTTGAGTCTTTGTTTACCTTGTTTTTCCGTAGGTCATGTCTTGGTCGGCGTGCAAGAAATCTTCAAAGACGAAGGCCCCCTATGCGACTGTGCCCGTGCGTCCATAAATACTCCGTCACCAACCAACATGACCATTGCCTCACATGTCTTGGCCTGCTTCACGACATGGATTCGTGCGACGCCTGCTTTTGCATGGACCGTCATGTCATCGAACAACACGTGTGGAAAGTTGGACGAGCGCGCACTCGTTGGGCCAAGCCACGGTCTCGCAGCCTTTCCTCCGGTTCCCCTCCCAGTTCTATACGGACAGTGGAGGGGGGGCTTCTGCTCTTAGTAACCTTGACATTGCAGAAGCCCCTTCCGCAGTGCAGGAGGCCCAGTCCACCTCCTGGGGGTGGGCGGGAGGCACCGGAAGATTGGCAACGCTCTCTCGGGGTGAAGGCTCCCCAGTGTAGTCTCCCCAGGCTGAGAAGTCTGGGTCGGTGCCGTCCTCGACACCGTCCGGTGGCACCATCTTGTGCCTCAGTGCCGTCCATGGCGCTCTGGGCCCTGATGGCGTCGGTCCATCGCTCGGTGCCATCTGCTGTCGGTGCCGTTCATGGCACTGATGGTGCCATGGGAGGCTCTACGGTGCTGTCCTCGACTGTTTCTTGCACTGAGGCAGAGCACGGCGCCATGTTTAGCTCTGGTGCCGCTTGTGTCTCCGAGCGAGGACACTGCGCCATGGGGGTTACCACACTTGGCGCAGTTCGCGGAGCCGAGAGAGCTGTCAGAGCAGTCATCGGCACCATCTCTGAGCACCGAGGTAAGGGTCCGGCTCCGATACTGCTGCCGCCCTCAGCGCCATGTCTTCTTTGTGCACCATTCGAGGTGTGGTTGGGGGCTTCAGCGCCGACTCTGGTGCAGTCCCCCGGACTGGTACCCCATTCGGTCGACATGGCAGTGGGCGTCCGCATATTATCTGGCACTGGACTTCGGTCTCCACCTCCTCGGAGACTGAGTCGAACTCTGAGTCAGACAAACGGTCTGACTCTTTGGAGTTGTCCGCTCACGGGACACCCTGGTACTGTATTCGACAGACCAAAACCAGCCCCCTTCTGAGGTGCGGACAGCTGCCCCTGGGTCCAGGGTCAGGGGTGCTGACCAGCAGGCAGTGGTGCAGGCCACTATTGCTCTGCTGCCTGGCCTCGGAGGGTTTTCTAACCCCTCGATGGTGGTACCCCCTCAGGTGGTGTGCCTGGATCGCCCAACTTTGGGGCCGATCGGAGCACCCACAGGAGGGGAAGGTGCTGCTCCTCCCTGGATAGTCAATGTTCACCATTCATCACTAGTGGATATAGCGCCGGAGCTAAGACACCGCGGGAGACTCCCCCCCCCCCATGGGCGGAGTCAACGCAGGGCCGGCGCAGCCCTTGAGGCCGACATTCCACATGGTGCTCGATGGTTGGCCATTAACTGCCGTCAACTCCACCCCAGACCCAGTTCTTTCTCTGACGCTGTCGAGTGTGGTACCTCGTGTAGAGACTGTTGGTTTTTTATGGCCTAGTTCGTCGGCCTAGTCAATAGTGTTAGTTGCCTCGGTTCTACTCGCCTGCTCGACGTCATTTCTGACCAGTAAGACCTTTCCTTTTTATTTCAAAGCGGCGTAGAGTACTGTTTCTGTTTTATTTACTGTACGGTCTTGTCTCATCCGAGGGGCTAGAAAATGTCGAAAGCGGGCGGCCCCCTATGCATTGGTGCTCCTGTGGCCGCCTCTGTTCCGTGATAGACCAGCATGACCGCTGCCTTTCCCTCCTTAGCCTCGATATGGACAACTGCGACATTTGCTTCTTGATGGACCACCGAGTAATTGAGAACCGTGCATGGAAAGTCAGATGTGCACGCCGACTTACGGCTGAAGAATGCGAAGTCGGCCACAAGGCAAGGATTCTCGTCTTCCTCCGGTCCCTCCCTAGTTCTATACAGCCCATGGAGGAGGAAGCCCCCCTCTTTATCCTTGTCACGGTGGGGTTTCTTCCATGGTGCAGGGGCCCAGGCTGGCCTCCTGGGGTCAGTCGGGAGGCACCGCATTGGCAGTAGCGCCTCTTTGGTTGCGAGCTCCTCGGTATCATGGTCCGGGCCTTGGTCTGGACCAGCGCCGTCTCATGGTGCCGCTCTTGGTCCCGCGCTGTTTGCGGCAGCGTGGGCTTTGAGCGCAGTGCTGTGGTCGATGTCAGGCCTTCTCTCTCTCTCTGCCACCGTCATCTCTGATGCTGTTTGCGGCGTCTGAATTCTCAGTGGCACCGGGGGTGGTGTTTTGGTTGGTTCTGGTTCTGGTCCCAACACCGTGTGCGGCGCTGGGGCAGAAGCCAGCACCGACCGTGACCTCGGTGCTGCGAGCGGCGACAAGGATGGGGTCGGCTCCACAGTCGGAGACAACCCTGGCTCGGGCACCGGGGTGTTGTGTGGCGTCACATTCAGGGCTGTGCCTGACTTCCGTGCCACTCGCAGTGCCGGGGTGGTTGCCTGCATCAGGCATGGCGCCATGCTGGACTTGGCTGTCCGTGGTGCTGGGTGGAGCACGGCACCATGCTCCGGGCTGTCCCTGACTCCAGTACTGCTCGCAGTGCCGGAGTAGGTGTTGGCGCCAGGCGTGGGGCTGTGCTTACTGTGCAGAGTTTTGGGATACTCCAATTCGTGGTCCAGGAACTGGAGGGACTCGGGGAGTTGTCTGGAATTGAACTTCGGAGCCTGCCTCTTTGGAGATGGGACTCTGGGTGTGATCCGGACTGGCTCCTAGGTTCTTTGGAATCATCGGACCCCTCCATTTCCAGCACCTCGGCCCCCACTCAGCCTCCCTCTGGGGGTCAATTGTCGCCAGTGGACCTTAGGGTCAGGGGGTCTGACCAGCCAGCTGTGGTCCCCGTGACCACTGCTGTACAACCTAGGGTCACTGGCATTTCTGTTCCTCCAGTTGGGGTGCTCCCTTCCTTGGTGTGTTTGGACAGCCCAAATTTGGGGCAGCCCAGGGCGAACCAGGAAGGGGAGGGTACGGTTCCCTGTGTGGACTCCTCGGAGGCCACTTGGAATTGCCAGCTGCCTAGGCTGGTGGCTACGAGGACGAGGTCCCTCTCTGATTCTGAAGGATCGAGAGGTAGGGGTGTGGCATGGCGCGCCCTCCCTAGAGCCCAGCTGGGTTCCAGGAGGAGTCGCAGTGCAGACCCTCGCCTTCCCTGGACGAGTCCCCGAGAGGGACTTTAACTTCTGAGGTCAGAGGCTGTCCTTCTGGACTCTCACGGTCCTGGTTACCTCACGGGGGGATTTCTTCCTTTGAGCACAGCTCTGACTGTTCCTGTCTAGTTGAACGGCTGTTTGCTTCGGCCGCCTTTGGATCCCCCTCCCTGCGAAGGGTTTCCTGTTTGCCCCTCTGCCCTAACAGAGAACATTCTCCTGTTGCTAGGAGCCTGTCCCCCGAGCTTCTGTCTCCATCCATGACTGTCCCAGGTATTCCCGGTCCTCAAGGACCTCTCACCTGGGAACAGTTCAGAGGTTCCGCTGCACATTTCCCCACCTACCTCCATGCCCTGGACCAGCAGGTGTTTCACCATGCACCCGTTTAGCCAGACCCAGAACCCGGGAGCTCGTTCTCATCCTCTTCTCCCTCTACGGAGGGAGAGGAACCTTCAGTCCACATCTTCCCAGCGTCTGATCTGTCCACTTATCAGCGCTTCCTTGCGAGGACGAGCTCCACCTTACCCCATTCCCGGTTAGCAATCCCGAGCATGTGACGCATGCCTTTTTAGGCGAGTACAGTGCAGCTCACCTGGTGGCTCCTGCTTGGCCTATGCCTTTTCAGGAAGTGTCACATTGGCTCTAGCGACGTCCTTTTTCCACTGTACCAGCCCCAAGGGACCTATGCCAGCGGTACTGCACTTCCCCCAGGGTCTCCAGGTTTTCTGCCTCATCCTTCCTCGGGTTTGACCTCCCTGGACACCCCCTCTGGGCCTCGCACCCCTTACTGTGACCACCTCCCGGATTCGGACTCTGCGGATTTCGATTTCTGGGGGAGAAGAGTATTCTACTCGGCACAGATCTCTCTTTCAGTTGCAGCACATCAGGCCCACTTTGCAGCCTACAACAGGTTCTTGTGGTCCCGGCTAGGACAGATCCTAGCCTCAGTTCCTGATTTGGAGGAAACCTGGAAAGCCATTGCCCTCTATGCGCAGGACCTGGAGCTAGCAATGCACCAAGCAAGGGCATCTTATGATGCCAGTGATGTGGCATCCAGAGTGACAGCGAATCTGTCTTCGGCAGATGGCATGGCTTCGCCTATCCCGGTTATCACCCCTATCGGTGACAGGGTGATTTGCATATCTGAGGAGAACCATTTTTCTCCCGAAGGGTGAGATGGTGGCTGGGCACTCTCCTCCTCCCCACTGGGGGATCCCCATCTTACCTAGACCAGTCGCAGGCCTGTAAGGGTTCTCCCCTTTGGTGTCTCACCCACTGGAGGTTAAGGGACCTAGTCCCTTGAGGTAGTTCAGGGCCCCCTTTTGGGGGCTCGGTACTCACCCACTAGTGATGAATGGTGAAGATTGACACAGATAAGATATGAAAATTACGTACCTACCATAATTGTTGATCTTTCTGTGTATCTTCACCATTCATCAATAAATCCCACCTCCTTCCCCCAGTGGGCTTCAGTCTTGCTACCTCCTCCCCTGTGTGTCTTCTCTTTCTCTGCCTCTCCTCTCCTCTCCCTCGCGATTAGGTGGGAGGGACTGTGAGAGACACAGGGATGAACCCTTGGGGTTTTATGGAGCTGTATTGGGGACCCTTTCTCTTCTTCTTATTTCTAGGGAGTCTTGGAGTGTTGGGGGGGCCCTTCCCCTTCCCCTCAATATATTTAATTTATGAACTCAGATTTTGAGTTCAGATTTTTCCCCCTATGCATATTGGTTGTTTAAAAATCCCCCTCTTTTGGGAGGGAGGGGGGAGAGTTTGAGACACACCCTCAGCCTGCACTCCTTTGTTGGTTGGTCTGCTAGACCTATGCTGCTTTAAAACTCAGGCTTTGCCTTCTGCAGCTGAACCTTGGTAGCCCAGGGTTGGACTGTCATCTTCTAAAAATCATAATGTGCAGAACCGCTCCTGGGGGTGTGCTACTCCCCCCCCCCCCAATCTCTCCTTCTTCTCCTTTCAGAGATTGGGGCCTTCCCCTTCCCAATTTCCTATTTTCATCTCTCTCTTCAGTCTCCTCTGTCATTTATTTCTCCTTTTAGTTTATTATTCCTTTGCTTTTGCCTATCCCTTAGGCTCTTTTGCCTCAACCCACCCTCCCTTCCTTACACTCTCCGGCGTTTCAGAACTGGGGCTGGGGCGGAGTCGTCGGCAGCTAATGGCCAACCCTTGAGCGCCACGTGGAACGTTGGCCTTGAGGGCGGCACCGGCCCTGCGTCAACTCTGCCCATAGAAAAAAAGTCTCCCACTGGGTCTTAACTCCGGCACTATACCCACTAGTGATGAATGGTGAAGATACACAGAATGATCAACAATTACGGTAGGTACATAATTTTCATTTGGCAGATGCCTAGGCTGGCCTTTGTGAGGGGAAGGGCTCTATTGGACATCGAGGGGTAGGGGTTCGACACAGCGACCCTTTTCTGGGACCCACCCGGGTTTGGGAAGGAGTCTTAGTGCGGACCTCTGCCCTTCCTTTTTGATCCCCTCGAGAGGGTCCTGTTCTTTGGAGGTAGGGAACCATCCTTTTGGAGTTCCACAGCCCCGGTCACCTCACAGGGCGAAATCTTCAGGGCACAGCCTAATCCATTCCAGTATGGTTGACCAGCTGTCTGCTGTTGAGTTTTCTAGAGCTCCCTCTTCCCTTGGGGCTCCAGGTGCGCTGTCTTGCCCAGGCAGAGGACAGTCGATTCCTGTTGTCGGCTCTGCCCCCACTCCTCTGCCACCTTCTCCTGCTCTCCCAGGCATTCTTAGGCCCTAGCGGACCTCTCTCCTGGGAACAATTCATCGCTGTGGGTGCTCGTTTTCCCTCTTATGTTAGGGCCATGAGCAGGCAGGTGTTCCAACCTTCCCCTGAGCAACCAGCCACTGAATCTTTGAGGAGAGGAACCATCTGTCCTCATCTCTCCTGCTGCTGATCTCACAGAGTATCAGCATTTCCTCATGAGGATGTTGGAGGACCTGCATATCAGCCCATCCAAGCAACACAATCCGGAGCACTTGATGCGTACTTTCTTAGGCGATTTCAGTGCGGACACCCTTGTGCCCCTCTGGCCTGCTCCCTTTCGGGAGGCATTGTTGCATTTCTGGCAGAGGCCCTTTTCCGGAGTCCCAGCCCCTAGGGATCTCTGCCAGAGGTAGTGTGCCCCCACGGAGTCTCCAGGTAGTTTGCCTTATCCTCAGTCAGGACCGGCATTTAACTGGACACTCCCGAGGGCTTCGCACCTTCATCAGAACCGCCCCCAGATGCAGATTCCATGGATTTTGACTTGGGGAGGAGGACTTTCACTCAGCATGGTTGCTCCTTTCAATATCTGCACATCAGGCCCACTACGCTACCTATGATAGGTTCCTGTGGTCCAGGCTAGGTCAACACCTAGCTTCGATACCTGATACAGAGGTAATCAGACAAGCCATTGCGCACTCTGCACGTGGCCTGGAGCTAGTAAGGCACCAAGTGAGGATATCTTACGATGCCAGCGAGTTAGCTTCCAGGGTCGTATGGACAGCAATCAGCACTAGGCGGGACAGCATGTCTGTGTCTCTCCCAGTTGTCACCCTTTGGCCCGCGTAGGATGATTTCCTCCGCATACCAGAGAACCCATCTTTTCTCCTGTAGGGTGAGGCTGCATCTGTCAGAGCAACCTCCTACCCCCCTCTGGGGGGTCCCGGTCTCACTCTTCCCAGTCTCTGGCCTCTCCAGACCTGTGAAGGTTCTCTCTCTCTTGGTGTGCCACCCACTGAGAGCTAAGGGACTTAGTCTTTTAAGGTCCAGGGCCCCCTTCGGGGGGGGGCTCGGCACTCACCCAAAGGTGATGAATGGTGAAGATAGACATAGATAAGATATGAAAATTACGTACCTACCATAATTCCTGATCTTTCTGTGTATCTTCGCCATTCATCACAGTCCCACCCTCCATCCCCCAAGGGCCTCAGTCTGGGTCCCCCTCCATGTGCCCTCTTCTCCCCCCTCTTCCTTTCCATTGGTCAGGAGTGGGGTGACCTTGGGTACATAGAGGGATGTTTTACATTCCTAGGGGGGAGAGTGATCAGGATGGAGGGCACTTCTTTCCTCAGTGCCTCGGCTCCACCCCTGTGGGGTGGGGGTTGGTGGTTGCCCTCTCTTCTGTTCTCTCTCTCTCCCCCCCCCTTCCCTTCAGCTATTCTCCCTTGTTTTTGTCCTTAAGGACTCAACCCTCAAATTAATTTAAGAAACTAGTTTGGGGGGAGTACAGCCCTGTATCCTGTCTTTTCTTCCAGAATAGCCGCTTATGTTGGAGTTTGCCAGTGAGTCTGTGCCTTGAATTCTGGCAGTGCAGCCTTCTGGCTACTCCTTCGCAGTTCCTATACAATCTAGAGATAGGTCAAGGCTTCAGGGTATGTTTCCTTACCCCCCATCCATACTTGAATTCTTCCCTCCTCCTCCCTCCTCTTCTACTTCCAGAAATTGGGGCCCATTCCCAATCCCCTTAGATTTCCAGCTCTCTCTCTCTTTGTCCTCTCAGTCGTTTTTTTTCTCCTTTTAGTTTGTATCTTTTCCTTTATCTGTCCCTTGGACTCCCTTGTTTCTCCCTCCCAACCTTTTCTTACTCTATGGCGACTCAGAACTGGCAGGTGGGCAGGGTAGGTGACACCCTAACGGCCAACCTGCGAGCGCCACGCAATGAGTCAGCCTCGAGGGTGGCGCCAATGGTGCGTCGACTCCGCCCATCCAAAAAAAAAGAGCTCCCGTGGGGTCCTGACCTCCGGCCACATTACCCAAAGGTGATAAATGGTGAAGATGCACAGAAAGATCAGGAATTTCGGTAAGTACGTAATTTTCATTTCTTCCTTCTATCTTAAACTGTCCCTCATTTTCAGGGGCATACTTGATTTTGCCTCAAAAAGTCCCCCAGTCCCTCCTAAATTTGGCATTTCTGACACTGAAAAGTAGGGATTTGAAACATAAAATAATGCAAGACAGAGGTAATCTAGTTCTCCTTAACAAAATGCACTTCTTTTTTTGAACTTTCGTTTCATTATTTTATAAAATAATGCAAATACAAGCATTGACTCAGTGTCACCCATAATATGTCATACATCATATACTGCATGTTAGCAATACAGATTAGAATGGTCTCTCATCTGTGTTGCTTTGGGTGAGGAGATAGAAGATATTACTTAATATACAGTAAGAGTTGTACATGCCTGCAAGTAGTCAGACAAGTGATATAATTTGTGGAGTTTAACTATAGTATTCAGAATCACTGTCCACTTGTGGAAGGTTGTAACATCACTTGTGCATATACAGTATGCGTTAAGAAATGAACATTTCCAAGCAGACCCTCTGTCTTCCTTCACATTACTTTTCTACTAGGCTGCTTCCTCTCACTCACTATATGAGAGGGTTCCATGCATTTCTAAACTGGTTTAAACGTATTTTTTAACATTTGAAACTGAAGTGCTTTTAGTTAATCATACTGTTGAAACAAGTTTGTGCATGCCAAATGAGCCTTGTACCGGATACCAACAGTAAGAAACTGCAACGGTGCGTTTTTCTAGAGTCAGTGGCAGGAGACAGCCTGGCGTCTCGAGGAAGAATCTCATGGTTGCTAAACTCGGGCATGAAGCAAAACACCATCTTGGGAGCCATTCTTGAAGTACTGAGCAGTCATAAGAGGCAAAAGAGGGTTCAAAAAGTAAGGAGTACAGGATGTCTCAAAATAAACAACATCCCTACTCCCTCAGACACTCTCTCTTCCACCAGTATTAAATAATTTGTTGAAACCGTGTCTGTACCATTCTCAAGCTGAGTGATATTAGACACCGTCGGAGTCAGTTACTCACCTTCACTGGGTACGCAAGTCCAAATTCTCTGTGTTAGTTCCTGTCCTCTGTCCTCTCATCTGGTTTCTTGCTGAGCTCCATTGACTGCTTCTCTGCCTAGTTCCCAGCTGTAGTCTGGTCTGTGAACTGAAAGACTTTTCCTCCGTAGTGAATGCGGAGCCGGGCAGGAGGATTGAACCACCCAAAGTGCCTGGAGCTGCTGCTGCTGCGTGCTATCAAACTGCTTCCATCTCATCTAGGTGGTACAGCTGACTGATGTCCAGGAAAATCTAAATCTGCTTTTCTTCAATTTGCAGAGGTGAGCTGGTCCTGGCAGCATTTAGGATAAAGTCCCGGGTAGCCATGCTGTCCATCACTGCCAAAACCTTTCGTGTAGTTCGGGATGCTGGGTTTGGGACAAGGGTAATTCAATATATGGCTTTGAGTGTTATTCTGTTTCTGTGTTGAGTTGCTCTGTGAGTCAGTTCCGGATAAAAGTAGACCTTCTTTGAGGGTATCTCTTTCATCAGGCCATACCTATGTAACTATAGCCACCAGGCACCTGGACCACATGGAAACTCTTTGCAAGTGATCTACCAGGGGCTGCCCATGACGACGTCAGACGTTGACGTGCTCTGTATATAAATGTGGGTGGCCCCGCTCCCTCCTCAGTTCTTTTCCCAATGTCATCCATGGTTTTCAGACTCCACAGAGATGCCGTCGTAACAGTCAACCACCATATTTTGTTTATTTTTCTCATCCTAGTAGCTATCACTTTATTTCTAAAGTGATTGCCATTGCCATGTATGTCAACGAAAGATGCCGCTAAACTCTTCCATTTCTGTGTGTGCGGTACGTAAATCTGCCAAAATGATGATCACAACATCTGCATGTGTTGTCTTGGAAAAGCACACAACGTTAAGGCCTGCAAGATTTGCCTGAAGTTTAATCATGCTATCAGGTGACGCTGTCAAAAAGTCCTGCACACTTTACTCCTCGAGTGGTGTCATCGAAGCACAGGTCAGAAAGCATAGAAAAACCAGGAGCAGTTGTAAAATTCATAAAAAGAGTTTTATTATTAATAATAGTAAAATAAAAAACAAAATTATTCAGAATAACTATTTACATTGGCAGTGGAAACAGAAAACAGAGTCCTTCTGAGTTTTTTTTCTGAATTTCCAGTCAGTCTCTCAGTCTGTGCAGGAGCTAGTTAAGAAAATAACATGCTTCTCACACAGTGTTCTTATAAGTTTCCAGTGTTCTTGTCAGTTTCAGCAGGTGCAAAAAAAAGAGCATTGTGAGCCAGAACTGACCTCTTGTTTACGTCTTCTGCAGAAAGCTTAAACATAGCATCTCAGGTTAACCCATTGAGTTCCAAATAGCTTTGCAACCATTTCAACAGTATAGCTATATACAGTTTTAGCTTTGCAATAATTTCAACAGTATAACTATATACAGTTTTAACTCATTTGCTCCCGGTGGCCATTTTGGGTCAGATATAGCAATGGATAGTTCCGACGCCATATGGCGTCTATGAGAACAAAGGAGTTAAATAAAGGGATCCCAGTATCAGTGACATTTCCACAAAATGCTTCACATATATGTTTATACCAGCGTATATGCAAGGGGGAAGAAAAGACAGAACAGCAAGTGAGGGTAGAGTGATAGTGAGAGGCAGAGAATTGCAAGACCATCGGGATGATCGAGTCCTAGGTCTCATGAGAAAATTTGGTTGCGTAACCAGACAGAGCAGATCCTTGCATTTGAAATCTTTATGCATAACAAATGGGACAGGGCCGTGTTCAGCCCTGTCACAAGCAGCAGATGGCCAGAATGGGGAGAGAGCTCCTGGGATCGAGCTCCACTATGTCACCAGCCCACTTCCTGGACTCCTAGTCCTCTCTAGGGCCTGGGAGAAGTCTTAAAGAAAGCACAAGCACCGGGAGAAAGAGAGGAGCAAGACTAACCCCCCCATGCTTTTAATCACCACTATACTCTGCTGCGACCACTGTGGCGGTGGCAGCCACTTTGGAGGTGATACTTCCTGCTGCCCAGGCCTCAGCACCTTCAAGGCCGGCTCTAGCAGTGAATGCCATCGGACATTCCATGACCAGCGAAGGTCCGTTGACGTCGGGGCTGCCACCCCCGTCAGTGTCGCAAGTCCTGCCACTCAAGACCAAAACACCTTCAAGGTCAGCTGGCAGTGAGCTCCACTGGATCTACTTCAGCCAGCAATGGCCTGTCAATGTTGGGGCTCCATTCTCTGTCGGTATTGCAAGGTGCCTCTGCATTACAGGCCACCATCGCCATTGACTGTGCTTTCCTCCTTTGTGGAGATAATATAGTGCCTTGTACCTCTTCAACCTGTACCAGGCACAGTGACACAGGGCCTGTCAGACCAGTCCCTGCATCGACTTGTCCTGCTCACTGCAGAGCATCAGTGTCCTTGATTCCTTCTTTGTGGCTTCTAGGGCCCGTCAATGAAGATCTGGAATATAACTCTGACCTTCTTCCACAAGAGGAAGAAGAGGAGGAAGAAGATATGAATGAGAGCCTCTCTGACAGGTCTGGCTGCACCATTTCCACCAGGAGTGAGGACTCCATGTTATATACCCTGAGGTTCCCTCCTGAAGACACCTTCTTCATCTCTATGATGAAGCAGCTCCAAACAGGTATGGGAGTTGATGCTGAGGAGCAGGACATGACTAGGAGAAACCTGGTAGAGTTCCTGAGATTACCACACTCTCCACCTCCAGTCATCCCCACCCTCCAACATTGGCTGCATTAGAGGATTCCACTCTGGCCGCCTGGCACAGACCAAGCTTGATCCCTGCCATGCCCAGAAAGGTGACAAGCTGTACCATGCTCATTCAGGAAAGCCCTTTTGCAGGCCCACCTGAGGTGGATTCGGTGGTGATAAAGGCAACCCATGATAGGTCTAAAGTGCCTAAACATCTCCGTTCTCGCCCCCCCCCCCGATAAAGAGTCAAGGACACTGGACCTAATGGGGAGAGACCTTTTGCTTCTGCTACACTGTGCCTGAAAATAGCAAATTAACAGGCCCATATGGTTAAATACCAGAATACCCTCTGGAAGAAAGCTAAAGCTGCAGCCCAGTCCCTCCCAGAGGGTCCCCAGAGGCAGGAGATGTTCAAGACCCTCCAGACTAGGGAAAACCCCTCTTAAGGTCTGCTCATAACATTTTGGATGCTTCAGCCAGAGCAGCTATGGCTGGCATCTGTATAAGAAGGTATTCTTGGCTGAGGGTCTCAAGATTTGCTAGTGATGTCCAGCAGTCCATTCTGAATGCCCCCTACAGAGGCTACAAGCTCTTTGGGACAGATGTGCAGGATATCCTCTCTGAACTGCAAGCATCAGATAGAGCTCTGAGGTCAGTCCATTCCCTCTACCACACTTAACCAAGAAATTGGTAGAAGGTGCCCTTTCACCAATAGACCTAGGTCAGGGGCTAGGCAATAGAGCAAAAGCAAAGAAGCTTTATTTATTTACTAATTTGGTAACTGGGTTGGTGCACTGATCTGAAGACCTTTTTCAGGCACGGCACAGGCCAGAAACTGGTACTTACAATGTAAAAATACAGTGCGAGAGCAGCGTGAATCATACAGGGAACATAACAGTGTAGGTCAAGCTAACAGAGAAAATATAAGGTAAACCGTACCAGGTACATCAGCAATTGAGCAAACAAGGCAACTAACATGTAGGTAAACAGGGTAAGGTTGTTCCGTTGTTCAGCAGTGCCCCAACTTCCTCCACAGGTGCCAACTCCAAAGCCTCTAGAGGAAGTGCAGCTTCAGCCGCCGGATCTACCTCGGCATGACTCCTTATGAGACCCCCACCCTCCAGTACAAAATCTGGAGATGGTGGTAGGGGTCACTCCTCCTCCTTCCACCTGGAACAATGGAAAGAGAGAGAGATCACAACAGATGCTTGGATCCTGCAGTTAATAGAACAAGGCCCCACTCTTGAATTTCTGGAGTTGCCTCCAGACTTTCCACTAATTACCTCAACTTACCCTACAAACCGCATACCCGTGCTACATGAAATAGTCTGTACACTGCTGCTCAAGAGTGCAATAGAACCAGTTCCCTGGGCACGAAGTAACAGGGGGTGCTATTCTAATTTTTTCCTAATCCCCAAATCCACAGGGGATTTAAGGCCCATTCTGGATCTGAGAAACCTGAACTTTGTATTCAGTACAAGAAGTTCAGGATGGTCACTTCGCAAGGCCTGCTGCCCCTTCTGCAAAAAGGGGACTGGATGTACTCCCTGGACATGCAGGATGCTTACCTGCATATCAGGGTTTGTTCACCCCATAGCAAGTACCTGAGGTTCCTGTATCAGGGGGAACACTGCCAGTTCAGGGCATTGCCCTTTGGCTTTGTCATCTGTGACATGGGTATTTACCAGATGCTTGGCAGTTGTGGCAGCTCTCAGTAGAGAGGGACTGTATATCTTCCCCTATCTAGATGACTGGCTGCTTAAAGCTCAGTCTCAAGAGCAGCTTCCTCGCACGAGACAGCTGTTCAGTGCTGTAACGATCATGGTAAATTTGCCCAAGTAAGTGTTGACTCCTTGCCAGTGTCAAGAGTACATAGGGTCAGTACTGGACAGTGCTCAGAGCTTAGCCTTTCTGCCCGAGGACAGGGCGGAACGCCTCATAGCACAAGCACAGCTGCTTTACAACAGCAGGTATGTCACAGCCAAGACATTTCTGAGACTGTTGGGCCTGATGGCGGTGGCTGGCATTATGGTACCCCTGATCAGGCTGCACATGTGGATCCCTCAGTGGAGATTGAGAGTCCACTGGGACCAATGCACTCATGATCTAGAACAGCAGGTTCCTGTAGCCTGCCCTGTTGGCAAGGTGCTCTGGTGGTGGATGGAACCCAGAAACTTGCTAAATGGGGTTTCCCTTCCTCATTCCTGCCCCTCAGCAGATTCTCATCACAGACGCTTCGGTGTTAGGCTGGGGGTGCATGTGGGTCCTCATCAGACACAAGGAACATGGACCAAAGCGGAGACATCTCTCCACATAATGTGATGTGTACCATTCTGTATGCTCTTCAAGTCTTCCAGAACCATCTGTCCCCAGGACTACTTCTGCTGTGCAGATGAACAGCAGCAGTGTGGTACACTGCATAAGCTAGGGGGGACTCATTCTTACCCCATGTGCAGGGAGGTGATGAGTGTTTGGTACTAGGCTCTAGAATACAGTCTAGAATTGTCAGCCATCCATGTTCCAGGCATCCAGAATGTCTTGGCAGACAGGCTAAGCAGGTCACAGTCCAGAATGCACGGGTGGGAACTGCTGATGTCCGTAGTAGACCTGTTCAGCAGCTGGGGTCATCCAGCATTGAACCCTTTTGTGTCCCCACTTAATGCAAAACTGACGCTTTTCTGCTCACTTGATCCAGGGCCTGGAGTTTTCTGGCATGACATGTTCTCCCTCTCTTGGAAAGGGAGGTTGCTTTATGCTTTTCTTCCCTCACCTCTGAGTCAAAGGGTGCTGATCAAGCTCTTTCTTGTGATCCCTTCTGGCCCCATCAGATATGGTTTCCCTTGCTGCAGCAGTTTATTTAGGAATTTTGGGGACATACATTTGAGCAAAGGTCTTTTACAAAGGTTCTACTTCAGGTTGATGGACATTGGACACATTTAACATCAAAGCTCTAAATACAAGATACCACGTTGGGTTTAACAGACATTAGACTCCATTATACAATGGCAAGGAAATTTCCTGAACTCTGATTGGTCAAACTGGTACTGGAGCCGGGATGTTATCCCAGCATAACATCCGACTGTAGTCCCAGTACAAAAGCGAGGACGCATAAAATAATTTCAAAAGAAAGCGCTCCATGACCTTGTCTCTGAGCAGCTTCAGCAGCCGTGTGCTGCTCGACATCAGCTGTCCAGCCCAGCTCACCAGTGACACACAAATCAATACTTCTGGGCAAACAAGTATAAATGGCGCACCCCACCACACACAACAAAATATTCATAGAAAACATAACATAACGGCGACAGTGCCGTGGAGCGAGTCTAACCCTATTCAAGTCCCACCACGGCTTTCGTCACACGCCGCACTTAAACGAACTACCTGAAAATATTTATTTCAAATAATTCAGTTCTCACCAACGACGCTCATTTCACTCACCACATCCTCCTGGCACCAAGCGGACAGCGGAAACAGCTAAAACCGAAGCAATATGAAAAAATGACAAACGAGGGCGTTACTGTGGGGAAAAATAACAAACCAGGGCGTTACTGTGAGAAGTACAAAACCAGCAGCTTAGTCTGAATGAAAGACATTAACAGCAGCTCCACCCACTGGTCACAACAGTAAAACAGCACCTCCACCCACTGGTCACAACAGTTAAAACAGCACTATTTTTAATAAGTACACCTACACATGAAATAAACAGCAAAATCCACTTTTTAAAATATATTTTTTATCTTTTCATTTTTACAGTAGCGAGCCATTGTATAATAGGAATAATGCCCTCAGGGTGGGTGTTATGCTGGGATAACATCCCGCCTTGGGTATTGGGCGCCCTCGGCCCGTTGGCCTCGGGCCCAACCACCAAGGTGGGATATTATCTAACTCTTACCACCTATCGGGCATTATTCCTTTATTAACATCAGTTGGACAGGATAGGTAGATAACTAACAGTTGGTTACAGTGTAATAGTGTAACAGAGACAATACTAGTACTATGGCTGAGTACATCGTTAGTACAGAGAAGAATTGAGGGGTGTGTAAGTACTTCGGGGAGAGAGAGGGGACAGGAGGGGGAGGAGAACAGGCAGATGGCTAACGGTTATAGTGTAACAGAGGCAATACTAGTACCATGGCTGAGAACATTGTCAGTATAAAAAGGATTAGAGATTGTGTAGGTACTTGGGGTGGGGGACTCTTAGGAATGGCAGGTCAGTAATGGGGGCATTGTCGAGTGGAGAGAGGGTAGTGGGAGTACTGGATGGGGTGTAGAAAGGGGTGGGGTAAGGAGAGTGGTATTGGGGAGTGTGGGGGCTGGGGCAGGAGGGATGAGTGGAGGGAAGGGGCCTGGGAAGGAAGGTGAGAGTCACCCCTCCTGGAGCAGACGAACGCTCTGCGGTGGGGGGGAATGGCGATATAGGCAGTAGTGAGGGAGGCTTGGTGGGTGAGTGGAAGGGGGTGGTCAGAAGCAGCTACATTTGGTGCCTGAATCTAGGTGTTGCGTCAGGCCAGATTTGAAGTGGGAGAGTCTCTTGGATGTTCATAGGGGCACGGGGATTTTGTTCAACCATTGAGGTGCCCAGTAGGCCAAGGTGCACTGTCCAAGAGCAGTCTGGCAAAATGGTTTGGATAGCACACCCTGCGTACTACCTCTGGTATCATATATGGAGGAAGCCATAGATAGGATATTTGATACACAGGGAGGTATTTTCCCCATAAGTGCCTTCTTGCCAAGGAGGCAGGTTTGGAACTTAATCCTGTTCCCGACTGTAATCCACTTTGTCAGTTCATACAAGGTGCAAGTGTGCGTGTGTCGATCAGCAGCCAAGGAGAGCCTGCAGGCTTTGTTGAGGGCTGTGTGTATGCTCTTGAGTGCTGTATCTGTGGCCACACCATAGACAACCAAGCCGTAATCAATAGACGAAAGGATGGAGCTCGAGACTGAGAGTCTGAGGGCCTCAGGAGTGAGATATTTCTTATGCCTGTGGAGGACTCCCAGCTTAGAGTTAACTGTCTTGACCACTGAGTCGATGTGTTGGGTGAAGGGGAGGGTGTCATCAAGAGTGACACCAAGGTACTTGAATGAGTTTACGTGTTCCAGCAATGCGCTGACTTTCTTGGAGACGATGGGGAGGGGTTTCTTTTTACTCTGTGGGTTGGAAATAAGCATAGCCTTTTGTCTTTTTATAATTTAGAATTAGTTTTTGCTTGCAGAACCAATCCTCTAGCTTGTGGAAAGAGTGCTGAAATTCAGATTGGAGAGCATTGTGGTGTGAGTTGCTGTTTATGAGTAACCGCATCATCGGCGTAGAGGATAATTTTTGTGTCATATGCTTTAGGAAGGTTATTCAGAAAAAGACTGAAGAGTAGGGGCCCCAGAATGGAGCCCTGGGGAACCCCAGTGCTACCTCTCTGGAGCCAGACACGGTTTGACTCGTTGGTTTCTGTGGGTCAGGTAGTCTTTGAACCAGCCTGCTGTGTTATCTGCCACCCCCAGGTTCTGTAGTTGCTCCAGGAGTAAGGAATGGTTGACAGTGTCGACGCGTTTATGGGGTCAATAAAAACTGACCCTACTATTTTGCCTTCATCCAGTGCTCTATGTGCGTAATATGTGTACTCCACCAGGGCAATAGTAGTGCTGGGAATCTGTCTGAAACCGTGTTGGTTAAGGCAGAGTAGTTCGTCCTTGTTGAGGTATTCGGTGAGTTGCTCAGCCACAATCTTTTCCAGTGCCTTGTATAAGGGGGATAGGATATAAGTTGATAGTTGGATACACTTGTCCTGTCTCCGTTCTTGTGCACCGGTGTCACAAGGGCCTGTTTCCAAATTCCAGGGAATTCAGCAAGTGCCAGGGACTTATTAAAGAGTTTGGTTATTGGCACAATGGCAGTATTAAGTGTGAAGGATCGAAGCTTCATCACTGCCCATTCTAGTCCTGCCTAGCAGTTTTTTTTTTTTGTTTGTTTGTCTTTTTTATACACATTTCAAGGTCTCCTTTACTGTCACGCTCCTGAAGTAGAAGTTAGAATGGAGGCTCATGTGTGATTTGCTGCTAGGTTGATTGGCAAATGGGAGCAGGTAGTCGGGGAGTGCGGTACCAAGGTGAGGTCTGTGAAGGCCTCATTGAAGGATTCCGTGATGAGGAGTGGGTCGGTAATAGGGGAGCTGTTGATGTTGAGAAGTTTTGGGTGCTGTTTATCATCCTTCCCGAGGAGGCTTTTGACATTCTCTCAAAACCTCTTTCTGTCTTCCCATGTGTTCCTGAGTTGTTCCTTATGGAAGGTGGCTTTAGCCTGATGGATGAGGTTAGTGCAATGATTTTGGGCAGCTCTGTTGCACTGATAATCATGGGGGCTGCAGGAGGACATTGCTATTGACCAGAGACTGTCCCTTTCTTGCAGCTTAGTAAGGAGTTCTCCCGTGATCTAGCCATTTGTTACCCCCCGAATTTTCCTTTTCTTTAGAGGTGCAGAGAGGTCGCATATGCTGTTGAATCCATCGGTGAAGTAGGTAAGGGCTTGGTCGAGGTTTGGGGCTGAGTCTATAGGGGACCAGTCATGCGCTGAAAGGGCTGTGATGAGTGCCCTGAGTTTGCCTTTCCTCAGGACCGTGCTTTCTGTAAGGATGGGGGGGAAGGGTTTGCTGATTTTGTAGGACCACAAGAAGGTGACAGGAGAGTGGTCGCTTAGGGTGTCCGGCAGCACCTTGACCTCGGTGATCTTTGATGGTGAGCTAGCGAGAATTCAGTCAAGCAGGGTGTCATTGCCTGTCTGGTTGTTGCGTCTGGCGATCAATTGGAATAGGTGGGAGCTAGCCACCATGTCCTTGAAGGGGTTTGCCTCAGTGCCAGTTAGCAGTGGAACCCTCAGTACTCCTGCCTTTGTGCAAGGGCTTGCTGTCACAAGAACAGGGAACCCTAGCCCAGATGGCAAGTCCCTCCATCTCCATGCCTGGCTCCTTGCGAGATTTTGAGTATCCTCAGAAGTGGCTAATGTTGTGGTGGCTATCAGGAAGCCTTCCACCAGAGCTACTTACTCCATAAAGTGGAATCTTTTTGCTTTGAGTGCTGCTTCCCATCACCTGGATCCCTTCACTTGCCCAGTGAATCAGATTCCAGAGTATTTACTGTCCTTGTCAGATGCAGGTCTGCAATACTCTTCTATCAAAGAGCACTTGGCTGCTATGCTTTTCATGTGCCTATTGATGGGCTTACTGTGGCCCAACTAGAGGTGGCCCTTATGTTTTTGCAAGGCATTCTGCACTTGAAGCCTCCCATGTACAATCCAGTCCCAGCTTGGGACTTGAATTTTGTGTTAAACAAGCTGACTTTGGCTGCTTTTAAGCTAGACATGACTTTTAAGCTATGCTTTCTGTTGTGGAAAACATTATTTTTATTTGCTATAACTTACACTCAAAGGATTTCCGAGCTTCAGGCTCTTAAGTGTGAGCCTCCTTATTTGATTTTCCACAAAGACGGTGTCTTGCGTACTAACCCTAAGTTTTTACCAATGGTTGTGTCTGAGTTTTCTTTAAATCAAACCATCCACCTGCTAGTTTATTTTCCAGAGCATGCAAGTCCAGGGGAAGCATTGCTCCATATGTTAAATGTACTTAGAATACTCAGATATTATGTTCATTGCACAAAGGACTACAGGAAGTCTTTGCAGCTTTTTGTTGCTTTCGCCTTGGGAAGGAGGGCATACCAGTTTCTAAATGGTGCCTATCCAAGTGATTGGCCAACTGTATTACTTTTTGTTATAGGAAGTACGGTAAGGAACTTCTTGGAGGTTGTTCGTGCCCATTCAGTCAGAGGCATGGCTGCTTCTGTTGCCTGTTCCAGGAGTGTATCAGCTGGAGAAATCTGTACTGCTGCAACTTGGAGTTCTGTCCTCACTTTCACTAAACACTACGGTTTGGACATTATCTCTAGAAGAAGAGCAGGTTTCGGACTGGCTGTGCTTCAAGGCCTCCTTTCTTAGCCTGTAGCCTCCAGCCACACAGACTGTCTCTCTGTCAGTACTGTTTGGAATTCCTTTCATAGGTGTGACTTGATGAGAGAGAGATCCTCAAAGGAGATAAAACAGTTACATACTTACCAGAACAGTAGATCTTTGAGAGAATCTCTTTCATCAGGCCAGGCCATGCCATCCCACCTACCGTTTCTCTTAGACCTCCTTCTCTCCTGTCTCACTCTTCAGGACAGTTTACCTGCTGCTCCAGCCTCACCAGGTGTCTGGAAGCTTGAACTCTCCTAGTTCGATAAGGGTGAGGGGGGGCCCTCCAAGTATGGTCTCTAGTGGGGAACTGAGGAGGGAGCGGGTCCTCCCACGGTTATATACAGAGGATGTCGCCGTCGTAACGGGTGGCCCTGGTAGACTGCTTGCAAAAAGTTTCCATGTGGTCCTAATGTCCTGCAGCTGTAGTGCCATAGGTGTGGCCTGATGAGATTCTGTCGAAGATCTACTGTTAAGGTACGTACATAACTGTTCTTTATGTTTGCCCCTTCTGCTTGCTCCAGTAGCCCTACGATTCTGACATTTGCAGATCTCAATTGATTTTTAATGTTCTCCATCCATTATTTCAAAACTTTGTAATTTTTTTTTTATCTGCTTTATTTATTATCCACTGGGTGGCTAGGGGATATACCCCCACATTGATCTGCTGGATCCCTGCAAGGATCCCAGACTTTATGCTGCTCATTGTCCAAAGAATTTTTCTGCATGTGGTTTCACCCGTGGCACACCCCCCTAAACGAAGGCATGCTTGCAGTGACCTCAGCATACAGCTGGGTGCACTGCCACTAATAATGCATACATTTGCCGTCTCCGCCAGTCTGGCCTCAGTAATAGTCCCAAGCTTACCTACCCCTAGCTGTCACTGGGGTTCAGTAGTTACAGGGTGCCAGATCCCCTACCTCTCTAGAAATGGTGAGCAGTCCAGTGGCTGCTTGTCCTTCTCCTCCCAGCTGGTCCTCCAACAACCCTGGGTCTGCTCCTGAACCTGTGTCTTCAACATCGCAAGCAGTAGCCCTACTGCTGCTCCGGCAGGCCAGCAAAACATATCAGCTGTGGCACCTAAAGCTCCAGTTGCTCGATCATCTGTGCTGTCAGCCTTGGTTTGTATTGCATCCATTCTTGCTGACTGTGATTGGAGCTGGGTTAAAATGTATTCAACCTTCTGATCAGTCGCCCACACAGTGCACAGAATTGCCTGTGTGGCAGGCTCCGCAGCCACATCTTCTGTTTGCTGCAGCCCTACTGCTGCTGAGTGTTTTGCTGTTTCAAGTTTTGGCTTAGTGGGGCACGTTTGGGAGGACCCATCACTTCCAAGCTTGCACAGATGTAGATTAGCGGGTAGGCTTTCAGTTGCTGCAAAAAGTTAAGGCAAAGCCTGAAGCAGAGAGCTACTCTGGAATGCAACCTGTCTCAACTGCTGCTTTCTGGCACCCCACAAAGTAAAATCTTCCCGAGGTTGATAGCTTATTTTCTGAGTTGTATCCCAGATTTTGGACACTTGTCCCCAGGCCCCCCAACCAAGTCTCATCCCTGATCTCTATGGTGAAGTTTCCTGCCTGCCTTCCTTTCCTTTCCTCCCTCCCTTCACCTACTTCCTACCAGCATTAAATGGGAGGAACATTTGTGAATGTATCCATCATAGTTTGAAAGCGTATGAGAAGTTCTTTCAGATACTCATTCTGCCCTGTCGCCCAGTTCACTATCCTGCCTTCCACACCTTCACATTTCCCCCTCCTGCAATTGTAGCAGCTCCCCACCATCTCTACCGGCTCGCTATCTTTTCTTTTAATCTCACCGCGTCCTCCTGTACTATATCAAGTCTACCTCCTTAGTCTCATCCCCTCGCCATGACTCTTATTTCTCTTCCTACCCTTTCCTATCTTCTCTCCCTCCCCTGTTCCCTTACTTGATTCCACCTCCCTTGCCTCCCTTACGTCCACTGTCCCTCACTTGTGGGGTTCACGCATCCCAAAAGGGTGGGATGGCCCACTCGGCCCCCTTCTTCTTGCCACCATTACTAGTATTTCCTATTATTTTACTAGCTTCACCTTAGCACTTATAGCGCACCATCATAAGGCTGTACATATTTTAAAACTGCATAATTTGTGATTAGCATATGTTCATGTCTATTGTTGAGTAATTTGCCTACACTTTAGTGATGGATGCATGCATATTAATACTGAAATGTACTGGCTTAATGTGACTTATGTGCAGTCCATTTCTAGGATCGTGGATATGTTGTTCATCCACACTTAATTGGCATGTCCCCTTTCCCTTTAAGGATCCCCTTGAAGTCTTCAAGCTGGCTCCTCCCATCCACCTGGGTGGTATATACTTCGGCTCTGCCCCATGGCGCCAGATCTTCCTTTTCACTGGAAGATTCAGGTTGCCTCCCTCGTACTCATGCATTTTGTAGGCCCTGGCTTTCAAAACTTCGGTTTTACCGAAATTAAAACTCATTGAAGTTGGCGATCGTGCTTTTGCGTCTTCAGTCATGGAAGAAAAATCTTCCTTGGATTTCGCCAGAAAATGTCGTACACTGATCCCCATCTCACGTGCGTCCTGCAGCTTTTGCCTGGCCTTCCATCCCAGTGTTCTGGACGACCACCTGGCATGCTTAAAGTTGGGGAGACTGAAGAAGAGGAACCCTATGGTGAAGTCCAAGGAGGCTAGGTGGGTGGTTTCCACGGCTGCAGGCTCCGCCGAACAATTGGAACACATGCAGGCGTTCAAGGAAGAAGAGGCTTGTGCTGCCGACACTCTAGGCTTCTTTGTTCCTTTTAACCTAGGCCCTACTTTCTTGGGCTTCTCCCGGGAGTTGTGCCAGTCTCTTCCCACCCAGGGAGAGGCACTTGTGGGCTCACACTCCTCCCAATCCGGTAAGTGGGAGAAGGAACCAAGTAAACCATCGTCTCAGTAAAGGCGCTGTTGGGACCGAGAGAGGTCCCAGTCCCAAGAGCATGCAGTCTCGACTTCGGTCGCAATCACTTCTTCGGCTGCTGGCTTTTCGGACCTTCTGTCGGACCAGACAACCGAAGATTCGGTCAATGAGGTCGAGATTGTCGTCGACCCCCATTGATCCACTGTCACCAGCTCCATCCGACGACTCCTTGGAAAGGACTCCGGTCATTGTCTTCCTCGATGAAGAGACCCAGCCCGCTGGTGTTCCCATCGAGGACCCGGTTCCGGACCCCCAGAAGTCACCGGTCCTGCCGGTGTCTCCGGAGCAACCGAGTTGTCCTGCCCGATCTCTGTCGAGGTCTAGAACCTCCTCGACAGACAGGCCGAGGAAGCGCCATAAGCGCTCTAAGAAGAGGTGACGCCATTGGACGTCCTCCTCAGATGAGAGGCTCCGGGAGAAACTCCGGCACTACGAGGACCTCATGTGGCAACAGCTGATCTTGTCTGGGCACAAGCCTACTCTGGCTCCTTCCCCGGCCATTACTTAGCTGTCATCTCCTAGGCCGAAGCTGACCCCTTTGGAACCGAAATCTTCGGTTCCCCCGCCCACGGGGCTGGCAGATCCACTTCTTCAGCCTAAACCAGTCCCTCCACCCATCATAGTGAAACTGCCACCTAAGCAGCCTGTGGGAGGGGCTCCTTCCAAAGAAGACAGACCAGACACCAGGCTTCCCCAGCGTTTATTGGTCACGGTCACCCCAGACCACCCTCGGCATGTCAAGGGTGATTTGGGTGGCAGGCCGCTGTATCCCGACTCCTCCGATTCGGATGTCACCGGGCTTCACTCTCGTCCTGGGGATGATGAGTCGTCCGTTGGCCTAGGGAAGGAGGAAGGTCCTTCCTCCTTCCAAGGGATTCTTTATCTCATCTCTGAGTCCACAGAGATGCCCCTGGAACCCATCCAGAAAAAGGCAGACTACCCTCTTATGGACATCCTTAAAAGAGGAGATAGCCCGACGAAGGCCTTTCCTGTGGCCAAGGCCATTGTTGGTCCAACACTCAAATTCTGGCAGCGTCCTGCCTCTTGTCCAGCACAGTCTGCCAGCATGGCCCACAGGTACGCGGTTCCTATGGGATCCCTTTTGGGGTTCACAGAGCACTCTTCGGCCGAGAGCCTGGTGACCCCTTCTGTGTTCAGATGTACTGGCAGTTCTGCCAACACTGACCGGCCTCCCGACAAAGAGTCCAAGCTCTTGGACCATTCGGCGAGGAAGGTCTGTACGGCTTCCTCCTTGGGCCTCCGTCAGGCAAGTTTGGCCGTCATCATGGCACACTTCTCTCATGCCCTCCTCGGGTCATTAGACGAAGTCCTCCCACATCTCCCCATGGACATAAAGACCACGGTCAAGCATGTCCAAGACCAGGGCCGAGCTGTTGCCAAACAGCAGCTCCAGATGGCCCTGGACATTGGGGGACTCTTGTGCCCTCTCTGGCTGCCGCAGTTGCCTCTCGCCGCAGGGCTTGGCTGAGGCTCTCCTCCTTTCTGGCAGATACTCAGCACAAATTAGCTGATGTGCCCTTCTTCGGGACTGACTTGTTCAGCCCAGGAGTGGCCGGTCACCTTCAGCGCATAGAAAAGTCCAGTGCCACCTTGAACACCACTTCTGCCAAGGGTTCTTTGGGCAAGAACCAACAGAAGAAGAAGAAGCCCTTTCGGCACTCTTCCCCTGCAGCTCAGCAGTCCTCCTTCCAAGGTGGACAGCAACACCTGCATCAGCAGCAGGTTCAAGCTTGACACCCTCGGCCGAAGCCTTAACCCCAACAGGCCCGTAAAGGAGTCCGAGGCTCATATCCTGGAGCCTCCTCCTCCAAGCCTGCTCAGTGACTGGGTGGGGCTGCCACCCCTGCTCCCATTGCAACAGCTCTGGGTCCTACCATGGGGGGGCTGGCTCCGCCACTTCCTTTCTGCCTGGTCCGCTGTCGCTTTGGACAGGTGGGTTCTCGAGGTGGTCAGTCAGGGACTGCCTCTAGAATTCGAGCACTATCCTCCCAGCTGAGCCCGCACCCCTCGGGAGGAACGGATATCCGCTCAGACCCAGTCGGCTCTTCGAGATGATATTGCTCAACAAATCGTCAAGGAGGTAATAGCTCCTGTGGCGGATCCTCCAGCAGACCCAAGCTTTGTCTCCAGGTACTTCCTTGTGCCCAAGCGAACAGGGGGCTGGTGCCCCATTCTAGATCTTCACGATCTGAATCAATATCTCAGGTCTCGTGCCTTTCGGATGGTCACTCTGTCCCAGATGATTCCATCCTTGGAGCGAAACATGTGGTTTTGTTCACTGGATCTGCAGGACGCATTCTTTCACGTTCCAGTCTGTCCATCCCATCAGCAGTTCCTCTGTTTCACAGTCGAAGGGACCCTGTACGAGTTCCAAGCCATGCCGTTCAGTCTGTCATCGGCACCACGGGTCTTCACCAAATCATTGCAGTGGTGGCGGCCCATCTGCGGCATTGGGGGATCAGAATTTACCCCTGCCTTGATGACTGGCTTCTGGCAGGTCACTCCCTACAGGAGGTGGAGAGATCCAGGTATCTGGCCCTTCAGACCTGCTCACAACTTGGCCTTCTAATCAACGAGGCCAAGTTGGAACTTGTCTTCTCAGGTGATGGGCTTCATTGGGGCAGAGCTCGACTCTTGTCAAGTCAGAACTCTGCTTCTGGCGGACAGGGAGTAGGTTCTTTCCTCCCTTGCCCAGTCATTTCTGGTTGGGCAGTTGCGCCTCTCCCAGGACTTTCTGCGCCTTCTGGGTTACATGGCAGCGTGACCTCAGTGGTCCGTTGGGCCCGGTGGCACATGTGCCCCCTCCAGTAGGAGCTGGCCGCCCAGTGGACTTGGCAGCATGGTCAATTCAACCAGCTGATCACTGTAGCCCAGAAGATGTGGGGTCCTCTCCAGTGGTGGACCACCCCAGACCAGTTGCAGGAAGGGATCCCGTTTGTCTGCCCTGCGCTGATGGTCGTTCTCACAACCAATGCCTCTCATGGGCTGGGGAGCCCACATGGGGGACAAAAGGGCCCATGGGCTCTGGACCTCTGAGGAGTCCCAATGCCACATTGACCTGTTGGAGGTCAGAGCAGTCAGACTGGCGTTGTCAGCTTTTGCTTCTCAGCTCCGGGGTCAAGTGGTTTCAAGTACAGACGGACAATACCATGACCATGTACTACCTCAACAAACAGGGCAGCATGCACTCCCATCTGCTGTGCAAGGAGGCGCTCCGCATCTGGACCCTCATGGGCCAATTGGAGGCGGCTCTCCTAGCCATCCATGAAGCAGGAGCCTCAAACCATCTGGTGGATGCTCTCAGCCGTCTAGGCCAGACATCCCATAAGTGGTCTCTTCATCCAGAGGTAGCTTACAGACTGTTCTTCCATTGGGGTAAACCTGTTGTGGACCTGTTTGCTTCCAGGGAAAACACCAAGCTGAGGCTGTTTCATGCCCGCCCCCCTCAGCAGGGCTCGCCACAGGGGGATGCCTTCTAGAGGCTGTGGACCCCCGGCCTCCTCTATGCCTTCTCTCCATTTCCCTTGATCCACAAGGTGCTTCTCAAGGTGAGGAGGGACAAGGTGAAGGTGATCCTGGTAGCCCCAGACTGGCCGCACCAGTTCTGGTATCCAGATCTCCTCAGCCTCAGCTGCAGGCCCCCGGAGCGGCTTTGCACATGCCTGGACCTGATCTCTCTCTCTCTCTCTCTCTCAATCAGAAGGTATTCCATCTGGACCTTCAATCCCTGCACCTCACAGCCTGGTACCTGAGCGGCTAGAGTTACAGGCTTTGGGTCTTTCCGAAGATGTCTACACCGTGGTGTAGGCATCTAGAAAGGAGTTGACCAAGAAATGTTATGCCTTCAAATGGGAAAGGTTTTCCATTTGGTATAAGAGCAAGGGCCTGGACCCTTCATCCTGTCTAGTGGCTAACATTCTCTACTACCTTTCGTCCCTTTCCAAAGGGGGTCTTCGGTCATCGACCCTTAGGGTGCACCTGGCAGCCATCTCTGCTTACCGGGTGCGGGTTGGTCAGCTGACGGTGCAGGAGACAGTGGCAGGTGCTTTTTCAAAGGCCTGGATCACATATCCCCTCCGGTGCGTGAACGTCCACCTCTGTGGGATTAACTGCTGGTACTGGCAAAGCTCATGGGCAAGCCATTCAAAACCATGCACAAGTGTGAGTTGTCACACTTGTCATGGAAGTCGGCTTTCCTGGTGGCTATCACATCTGCCAGAAGGACAGGGGAGCTCCAGGTGCTTTCGGAGGACTTCCTTTATCTGGTCTTCCACAGGGACAAAGTTGTCCTGTGCCCCCACCCGAAATTACTTCTGAAGGTGGTGTCAGAGATTCACCTGTACCAGGTGTTAACTCTGCCGGTTTACTACCCAACTTACACCTCGGAGGCCAAGTACAGGGTCCATATCTCGGACCTGAGATGTACTCTCTCCTATTATAAGGAGAGGATGGCAGAAATTCGGGGAGAGATTCGCCAGCTGTTTGTCACCTATGCTGAAGCCGCTTCTGGCAGACTTGCAGTGAAGTGGACCATTGCTAGATGCATTACATCATGCATAGGTCTGTGCTATGAGTTGGCAGTCAATGTGCCTCCCAGAAGGAGAATATCTCCTTCTACCCACCATACTGCTGCATTGGTGGCAGCTTCCAGGGACATCCCTATCCAGGAAATCTGCCGGGCTGCTACCTGGAAGTCAGCAAACACCTTCATCACCCACTACCACATCGACCTTGAGTCACGCCGGGATGCTGGTTTGGGGGCCTCAGTTCTCCAGTCTCTGTTTCCCAAGTAGTATAGATGGGGTGTGCGCCTTGCCTCCCTTCTCCCGGAGAACTGCTAGGAGTCTGCCAATAAGTGTGGATGAACAACATATTCACGCTCCTAGAAAAGCAGATTACTCGCCTGTAACAGTTCTAGAAGTGGTATATGTTGTTCATCCACACGGACCCACCCAGCCTCCCCGGCTGCGGACGCACAACACCTGGCTTCCAGCAGGCTAAGATCTATTTATTTATTGAAATAGTTTCACCAGGAAAGGCACACTGAGGCAACAAAATGCTCATCTCCCAGTGCGAACTGGGGGGAGGGGGTACAAGGGGGTTGGATAACATGCAGGTTGTCAACTGAGCAAATAACAGAGGTAAATAGCAGCATATGGATACAATTGCATTAAACTACAAGCAACAACACATGGAGTACATTGGATATTGTATGGAACATATAACAATTATCTGACATATAGCAGCAATACAAGGGAACATTTAGCACACAGTAACATGCAGGTATAAGCAACAGGAGATATAGAACACATGATGGTGCAGGACAAAAAGGCACAGGACAAAAGTGCATAGGTTGGGGCTATATGCCAGCATTTGTAGCAGAGCTAAGGCCGCTGGTTGGGCAGTGGGGAGGGGAGCAATTGGCGCATGGCCGAATCAGGTACAGGAGCAATTAGTGGTGAGGAAGTTAGCTAGGGTGGTAGAAAGAGAGTGGGCAGAGGAGGAATGCCAAATTTGAGGTGGGAGATCATTCCATAGCTTGGGTAAGCGGTGTGAGAAGGCGGCTTGCCCGTCAGTAGTCTTCTGCCTAGGAAGTGATAGTTGGCGGTAGTCGCAGGATCTAAGATAATGGGCGGGGAAGGAGCAACTGAGAGCACGGAGGAGAGGTAGGAAGGGACGGTGCCAAGCCATAGGTTAGATATATATTTAGTACAGTGTGAAATATGGTGGTTTCCGAGGGACGGTAGTGCCAGGGAATGATAGAGGTTGCAGTGGTGGGTAAGGGGTGAGGCATCGAGAGCAAAGCGACAGAAGGCATTAAAAAGTGTGTCCAGCTTAGATAGGGTGGACTTGGGGGCTGCACCGTAAGCAGTGTCACAGTAATCAAAGGAGGGAAGTATCATCTTCTGGACCAGTTCATGTCAGACGGGGGGAGTGAGGCTACTGCAGTTCCTATAAAGTGCACCGAGCATGGGCGTAGTTTTTTTGAAATAGCATCAATGTGGTCTCAGAAGGAAAGATGGCAGTTGAGCCATACCCCCAATTAGCGGAATGAGGAGACATCTTCGAGTTTTTGACCATCCAGGGTGTGTAAATAGGGAAGGGATTGGAGTCTGGACAGGCGTTGTCGTGTGCCAAAAGTCATCATGACAGTTTTTTTTTTTTTACATTTAGGGAGAGCTGGTGAGAGCTGAACCATTGTTGTACTTTGTTGAAGTCGGCTTGGAGGTTAGTTTGTACCACTTCAGGGTCGGAGCCTGAGGAGAAGAGTACAGTGTCATCTGCATACATGTGGGCTGAGGTAGTAGAACAGATGAGCAGTAAGTCATTTAGGAATATAGAGAACAGTATGTGTCCCAGAACCGACCCGTGGAGTACACTGGTAGTTAAGGGAAAGAGGGAGGAGATAGCATTTGTGAGGCCTAGTCAGGTTCGTTACATCTGTAGAGGGTGCAATAGGTGCAGAGTTTGGCAGGGCAGAGAGGTGAGTGGCAGCACAAGTGGAGAACTATATGTTGAACTCAGTAGCGACTGCTTTTGGCTCAGCGAGAATGGAGTTGTTAATATTTAGAATTGGAGTGGGATTGGCAGCTGGTGGGGTGAAGAGGGAGTGAATGACCTTCCAGAATTTTGAGGGGTTATTTAGGTTGGACTGTAGGGAGTTGCTGAAGTACTCTGCTTTAGCTAGGCGAGTGGCTCTGGTACACTTGTTTCAGAGCATGTGGAGAGATAATGTGGGAGGCATGAGGATTTATGCGTTTTCCAGGCAATCAGTTCTTGGGTGATCCACGGCAGGTGGTTGCCTCATACCCTTGTATGTCGCAGCGGGGCACATTTGTCCCAGATGCTGAGGAAAGTGTCTTTAAAGTGGAGAAAGGCATCGTCAATGGAGTCCATAATAGAGGCGGGGTCCCCAGTTTGTTAATGCAAGGTCATCTAACACCGGGGCAAGATTGAGGGATTTGAAGGAGCGTTGAACTAGAAATTTAGGGGGGGATTTTGAGCGGTGGATTGTGCACACTAAGAAAGTAACGTGGTGGTCACTGAGGGAGTCAGGAAGAATACCGGCATTTATGGCCTGGTGAGGGTGTGTGGTAAGAGCCCAAACGAGGAGTGAGTGGTTACCAGATTTTAGGTTAAGCCGGGTGGGCTTAGTAATAATTTAAGAGAGGTTTTGTGCAGCAATTTCAGTCCTGATTTTGTTGAGGGCAGGAGCTAGCCAGTTGTGGTTTAGATCGCCCATAATATAAAGTTCCCCTGTCGTGGTTAGGCAGGAGATTTGCTTGAAGAGGTTGGTGACAGCAGAGGCTGATATGCCAGGTCAGCAGTATATTCCTGCAATGTAGATTGGTAGTGAAAAGGGGAGTGTCAGCTGGAGTAAAATTAATTCATAGATTTTAGGTTCAGACTTGGCTAGAATAACCGAATAGTGAAAGTCCGAGTTGACGTAGATGGCAACTCCGCCACCTCTTGTGGCTCTGTCCTGGCGGGCCAAAGTGTAGCCTGGGATGGCGACAGAGGAGTCGATAATGTTTTTTGTGAGCCAGGCTTCAGACAAGGTGAGGATATTTGGAGCATAGTGGGCAGCAAGTACCTAGAGGGAGTCAAGTTTATGGACTAGGCTTCTTATATTTAGGTGCAGGAGGCGCAGGCCATGTGGGAGAGGGTCTCCAGGGAGAAGTGAGGAAGTGTTCGATGTAGGAGGGGCTTGCCACGATTGAGAGGGTGTGTGTGGTTTGGGGGCTGGGGTTTGGGTGGCTGTCACCTCGGCAGGAGCAGGAGCACAAGAGATAGGTACTGGGTGAATAGCTGTATGTGACTGACGGGGTGAGCGGACGCCTTAGTTAGAAGGCTTGGGTGATTATTTGGAGCTGAGCGGGGGGTAGTTGAAAAGTAAGCCAGGAGAGTGATGGAACGAAGTGAAAAGGGCTGGGACATGTGGCTGAGTGAATCCAGGCTTGGGTGAAAGGAAGAGTGGATGCCAGAGTGGAGGAGTGAGGAAGCCCAGTGAGGTTGGGCAGGAAAGGGGGGGTGCATGGGAGAGGTGGGTGGCATGTGGGGAGGGAGGGAGAAGAGAACATGGATGAGCAATGGCAGGAAGCCTAGTAGTTGTGCCATGGCATGGATCTAGCGTTAGAAAGCCCCTAACTGTTGTGGCAATTTAGAGGGGACAGGCATAGGGGGCCAGGGAAATGAGTGGTTCCTGCGGGAGGATGGAGGACCAGTGAAAATTAAGGCCTAGATAACCAATGAGGCGTGTCTGGCAATAGCCTGTAGGAGTGAGCTAGAAAGCCGGGATTGGGGTTTATGTGTATTTAATCAGGACCGGGTGTGGGTGGGTGGTCTGAAAAATCGGCAGCTAGGGCTCCCTGAAAGGAGAAGGCAGAGGAGAATTAAATAAGATAGTTGGAGGGGGGTGGGACTGCTCATGGAGCTAAAAAGAAATGCAGACTGGCTTAAACGGGGTGTTGCAGACCAAATTGTTAGGCAAGGTGCCTCATAGTCTGAGAGAGCAATAACAGGGCTATTTAAAACACAATACTAGAGTAAAAAGGTGAAGGAGTGGGGTTCGAAGGCCTGAGCTGAGATCGCTACTGGTCTTATGAGGGAACACAATACAGGCATTTACATTAAATCAGAAAACTTCAGCTATAAAATGCAAGCAAGACAGTTTTAACAGAAAACATAATCTAGTACAATATAATCAAACATTAACAGTGCAGAGCTATATGGAGCCAATCGGAGTGCTCCTGGGGCTGACTGCAGCCAGTGAGTCACAGCAGTAACAGACTCTGGATTTAAACCCAGAGACAACTGTCCTCATGTAAAAAAAAGCAAAATTGGCAGCTATGGCTCCCTTCCTGGAGGTAATCGGTCCCTGAGGGCAAGTCTGTACCTGCGCTTCTGTGAGAGGCTGGTGGCTTCACACCTGGACTGTGGGTGGCAGTCTAGCAGGTCGGGTTCGTCAGAGAACCACGGCTGTGGCTCTCAAGACTACCTGCGTTTCTGTGAGGGGCTGGTGGCTTCAGACCTGGACTGCGGGTGGCAGTCTGGCAGGTCGGGTTCATCAGAGAACCACGGCTGTGGCTCTCAGACTACCTGATCTGGCATCATGGGGCGGAGCAGAGGCATATACCACCCGGGTGGGTGGGAGGAGCCAGCTTGAAGACTTCTGGCGGATCCTTAAAGGGAAAGGGGACATGCCAACAAGTGTGAATGAACAACATATACCGCTCCTAGAACTACTGTTACTGGTGAGTGACCTGTTTTTTTTGTGCTGCCTCTTCCATGTTAACTTTTACTATTTCGGGATTTATTGTTTGCTACCCACCCCCTTCCCCAGGACGCACCAGGAGATGAGCTATTGCAGCTCAGTGAGCCTTTCCTGGTGAAATATTTCAAATAAATAAATGAAGAATTGCCTGTAGCTGGAAGCAGTCCAGAGATGTCGGTAGTTAAGTCTGCCCTGTACTGATACTCCATTGCCACTGTTCCCCGAACCTTTGGATGTCACTGAAGGTGAGGCTCTGCCAAGCCACACTATATAGCTAAACACAGCTTAACCCCCAGTAACCTTACAAGGTTCTAAAAATAGCAGCAATGTAGTATTAAAATATTGGAGACATAGTCCTCTGTATCACCGGACTACTGCATGCTCCAGGTAAGCCCAGTGTCTAATATAAGAGAGCTTTACATGAGTTTTTGAGCTATGGCAGACACCATTCATAGATGTTCCCCTTTAAAACATTTGAAACCTGACGTGAACAGCCGTGATCACACAGTTTTGATTATAGCTGGCTGAAACCTTTTCCTTATCGCTCCAAGTTTTTTTTTTCTCCCAGAAAGCATTCACTTTGTGATTAATGCAGCAGTAAATCATTTCAGTGGGGTAGACATTATAATAAACAATACTCCATTCTAAAAGATGTTTTGCTATGGAAAATGTTTGCACTGGGTTTTCCAGAACACTTTGCTTCATGAGAAGAACATGGTGGAAAGTTTTTGTTGCCCCATAGGAGTAGACAGGAAAGAAACTGTCATTACAAACAAAAGAACTTAGACACGCTATTCTTTTGGTGGGGTGGGGGGGGGAGCAAAGCTCAAGGCTTAAGATGGAATCCAGGGAATTCCCATGTTTTAGCAGAATCCTATACAAAGTAATCGCCACCTCCCATCACATCCTGTCTACCATTTACAGATGAAATCCCTCACTGGAGTCATTCTTCCTGGTTTTATTTTGGGGTGGGGGGTCTCTAGTGACTTAAAACTGTGGGCCCTATTCTGAAATGCAGTCAGGTTTACTGTAAAACAAGTGATTTATACCCACAGTGTTGTGCTGCTACCCAAAACTGCAGTATACAAACTCTTGGCACAGTTCACATTGGGAAGAAGCCCCTGACAACCATGGTGCATTGTAGATCGGCGATGCTAACAGAAATAAGGCTTGTGCCAGCCAAAGCTGCGGCATTCACCTACAAAGCATGGCATTGCAGTACGTTCCTGGTGGATGTCACCATTCCAAGAGGTGTATTGCATTGGCAGCCCTGGGAATATGTCCAGCCGAAATGTGATTCCACGCCCCCATCCTGGTTACTTAATGGTCCAGTGGTCACTCCCTCCCCTCATAACAGAGTGCCCCAGTGGCACAGTGAACCACCACCACCGATCCTCAGGTGTTTGACATGTGACCCATCCAGTCAGCTCAAAATCTGCCTAATATTGATGCCCCTTGCAGTCATTCCTTCCCCCTCAGCTGCCTCACCCACATCTTTCCGATGTGTCTATCCCACCTGTTTTGCACCCCCTCCCAACTGTTTTAGCACATACAACCTCCTGTGGAAGCCTGATCCATTTTCAAACATGAAGTCTTGCTGTATTCTGACATTATGCAGTTAGCCCAGCACTTGAACTACTCCAGAGAGGAAAGAGTTAACTCTATGCTGGAGCATAGAACGTTGAGCTCGAGCTTAGTTCAAACCTCTGTCTGCTGCACTTTGAAGTGTAACCATCAGATCTTATCTGTGTCATTCTTCACCGTTCATCACCTTTGGGTATATGGCCGGAGGTCATGACCCCGCGAGAGTTTTTTTTTTGGGGGGGGTAGGCGGAGCTGACGCACCATCAGCGCCATCCTCGAGGCCGACGCATTGCTTGGCGCTCGCAGGTTGGCCGTTAGGCGTTGTCGACTCCACCTGCTTGCCAGTTCTTCGTCTCCCACCGTCGAAGTCACCTTGTGGGAAGCTACTGCAGAACTAACTTGAGGCCTTCCGCCTACACAGTTTCGTCCTCAGCTATTTTCCTCCGTGCCGCAGTCCGTCTGCTCCTTTTCTGCTGGTTCTAGTTGCCTTACTCGACTCCGCTTGTAAGATCTTTCCATTTATTTTATTCTTGGCGACGTCGAGTCTGTTTTTGGTGTTTTTTTCCTCATAGGTCGTGTCTGGGTCGGCGGGCAAGAAGACTTTGAAGACGGGATGGCCCCCCCATGCGACTGTGCCCTTGCGGCCATAAATTTTCCATCACTGAACAGCATGACCGTTGCCTTATGTGTCTTGGCCCGCTTCATGACATGGATTCGCGCAACACCTGTTTCTCCATGGACCGGCAGGTCAGCGAAAACCGCATGTGGAAAGTGGGGCAAGCTCCGCCGACTTTCGGGGGTCAGGTGCGCACGCATCGGGCCAAGCCACGTACTCTGTGCCTTTCCTCCGGGTCCCCTCCCGGTTCTACACGGACTGAGGAGGAGGGAACCTCTGCTACTAGTAGCCTGGCCCTTGTCGAGGCTCCTTCCACGGTGCAGGAGGCCCGTCCCGCATCTTTTGGGGGGCAGGCAGGAGGCGTCGCCAAGGCAGTCGCCCCTTTGGGGGTGAAGGATCCCCCGGTGTCAGACCCGCGGTTCGCAAGGCCTGGGTCGGCGCCATCCTCAACGCCATCGGTCAGTGTTATTGTGGGCCCCGGTGACGTGGGCCCTGACGGAGCCATCGTCGGCACCAGTTTGTCGCTCGGCGCCGTGGCTGGAATGGCGCTGATACTGCTAGCGTTGCCGTGGGAGTTTCTACAGTGCCATATTTGTCGTCTTCTCGCCTCAGCGCCGAGATTGAGCATGGCGCCATGTCCGACTCGGGACTCAGCACCCGGCACCGTGGGGACTTCGGATTCTGCTGTTGGCGCAGTCATCGGCACGCCTCTGCCCTCAGTGCCGTTCGCAGTGCCGTGGGACCGGACGGTGCTGTGGCTGGTCCCGAGACTGTGGCTGCTGTTCGGGCCGGGGCCATGTCCTTCGTGGATACCGCTTGCGGTGCTATGGGGGGCACTGGCACTAGCTCGGGCATGGTCTTGGTTTCTGGCACCCCATTTGGCAAGGATGGCACCAGGCGCCCTCCTATGGTCTGGCACAGGGCCTCGGCCTCTACTGCTCCGGAGGCGGAGTCAGGCTCTGGGTCAGACGAGCAGTCTGACTCCTTGGGGTTGACTGTTGGTGTGGGAAGCCCAGTAGTGTCCTCGACAAGCCGGAGTCAGCCCCCTTCTGAGGTGGGATCGGTGGCTGCCGAGACTGGAGTTGGGTGCTGACCAGCGGGCAGTGGTGCAGGCCACCATTGCTCTGCAGCCCGGACTTGGTAGGTTCGCTGACCCCTCAGCAGTGGTACCCCCGCCTGTAGTGTGCGTCGATTGCCCAACTTTGGGGCCGATCAGGGCTTCTACGGGAGGGTAAGGTACTGTGCCCTGGATAGCTCCTTCCGGTGCTGGCCAGGGCTGTCAGCTACCTAGGGGGAGAGGAGCCTTCTGTCCACATCTCTCCAGCCACTCTTCTCGCTGAGTATCAGCGTTTCCTTGTGAGGATGTTGGAGGACTTGTATCTCACCCCTGCCACTGTAAGCAATCCAGAGCACTCAGCGCACTCCTTTCTAGGCGACTTCAGCGAGGCCACCCTTGTGGTGCCCCTCTAGCCTGCTCCCTTTCCGGAGGCATCATTGCACTTCTGGCTGAGGCCCTTCTCCGGAGTTCCTGCCCATAGGGATCTCTGCCAGCAGTATTGCGCCCCCCTCCCGGAGTCTCCAGGTTTCTTGCCTCCTTCACAGTCCGGATTGGCGCAGTTGGACTCTCCTGATGGGCTTTGCGCCCTTCACCGTGACCAGCCCCCAGATCAAGATTCCTTGGATTTGGACTTCTGGGATAAGAGGGCTTTCTACTCTGCACTGTTGTTGCTTTCCATTTCTGCACATCAGGCCCACTATGCAGCCTAAGACAGGTTCTTGTGGTCCAGGCTAGGTCAACTCCTAGCCTTGTTGCCTGACACGGAGCAAACCAGACAAGCCATTGCACTCTCTGCGCATGGCCTGGAGCTAACAAGGCACCAAGCAAGGGCATCCTATGGTGCCAATGAGGAAGCTACCAGGGTCGGTAGGGACAGATCTGCTCTGTCGTAGCAGGCACGCAAGTCTTTCCCAGTTGTCACCCTGGCCTCGGCATAGGGCGCATTAACTCCGCTCACCATAGAACCTATCTCTTCTCCTGTAGAGCGAGACTGCATTTGTCGGGGCAACTTCTTCCCCCTCCAGAGGGTCCCTGTCTCACTCTCCCCACTCTCGGGCCTCTCCAGGCCCTGAAGGTTCTCCCTCTTAGTGTGTCATCCCCTGAGAGCTAAGGGACTGTGTCCCTTAGGGTGTAAAAGAAAACCCCCTTCGGGGGGGCTCGGCGCTCACCCAAAGGTGATGAATGGTGAAGATTGACACAGATAAGATATGAAAATTACATACCTACTGTAATTATGATCTTTCTGTGTATCTTCAACATTCATCACAATCCCACCCTCCATCCCCTTGGGGCCTCAGTCTCTGGGTCCACCTCCCTCTCTGTACCCAACCTCGTCCCCTCCTTTCCTTGTTGGGAATGGGGTAAACAGGGGCACATAGGGGGATAATGTTCTGGGTAGAGTAGTCAGCATGGGGGGTACTCCTCTAGTGCGTTGGCTCCACCCCTGTGGGGTGGGAGTTGGCAGTTGCCCTCCATTCTCTCCTCCTCCTTGTTCCCATCCATCTTATTTTTCCTTGTCCTTTGGACTATCCTTTATTACTAAAAAAAAAAAAAAACTGTTCCTTTTTCACCAAAATCTTTCCTTGAGAAAGTGTTAATTCTCTGTGCCCTGTCCTTCTTCCAGAATAGCCAGTTCTGCTCAGATGGAGTTTTGCCAGCCATTCTGTGCCTTGAATTCTGGCAAGAAGCCTTTGGCTACTCCTTGCAGTTCCTATACAGTCTGGAGACGGACCAGGGTCTGGGATGCATTAACCTTCTCCCCTATCTTCCTACCTTCTAAACTATTTCTCCTACCCTACCTTCCTTCTCTATTTCCAGAGATTGGGGCCCCTCCCAATCCCTTTAGTTTCTGACTTCTTTCTTTCAGTCCTCTCAGTCGTTATTTCTCCTTTTAGTTTTATATCTTTTCCTTTTTCCTGTCCCTTGGACTTCCTTGTCCAACCCTCCACTCCCTTCCTGTTACCTCTCCGGCGACTCAGAACTGGCAGGCAGGCGGAATTGACAGCGCCTAACAGCCAACCCGCGAGCGCCACACAATGCGTCGGCCTCGAGGGTGGCGCCCATGGTGCGTTGGCTCCGCCTACCAAAAAAAAGCTCCCAAGGGGTCATGACCTTGGCCATGTACCCAAAGGTGATGAATGGGGAAGACACACAGAAAGATCATAATTACATTAGGTACATAATTTTCATATTCTTTACTCTGCCCAACTGAACAGTCACTCCAGAGATTTCTCCTTCGCTAACGGTCTGGTCCAATTTGAAACGTCGGTTATACCGATATTTTTTTCGCTATTTCGGTTCAGATCCCTGTCTGTGGTACAGTAAGTACATAGGTAGTGGACTGGTTCTGAAAATTGTGTGGAAATCATAAAAAACTGTTTTTCAACTGGTTCGGCTGAACCAGTTGTCTGTATTTGTCTATCTTTTTTCTTTTAGTTGATTTTAGTGTGAGGTACCGGTCCTTATCGGTTCTTTAAAAAAAAAAAAGTGTTTGAACACCCATAACACGGAACCGATAAGGGGGTCTTGCTAGGATGGCGTCATCTGAGAAACCCAAGAGAAAAACCGGGTCCACTGGGTTTCAACACTGCAGTGAGTGTGGGGAGCCCTTTGCTAAGGCTGATCCCCACACCACCTGTGTTTCTGGGTTTTAACCACCTAGAGTCAGACTGCCAAATATGTAAAAATTTCCCTAAAGCCACCCTGGATAAAAAATTGAGCAGGCTTAGGGAAAAGAAGGCCGGGAAGTCCACTGACCCGGATGGCCAGCCCGGTTTGGTTCCGACCGAACCTGAGGGAGTGCCCACTGACCTGGGCGAGACTCCCTCAGGCAAACGGAGAGCCAATCCTGAGGGGCCGGTTCTGGCAAAAAGAAAAAAGAAAAATCAGCCAGTTCAGATCCAGAACCGCATCATCCAACCGCCAAAGAAATTGCCAGGGTGATTAGCATAGTTGAATCGCTCCGTTCAGTTCCGGCTGTTCCGACGCCTTCCGGCAGGTGTTCGGTTTGGTCGGTTCCTACAGTTCAGGATTAATCCCCCGAAGACTATTATGAAACGGATTTGGAGGGGGATGAAAATGATGATGATGGTGTGAAAGGTCTGGATGAGCCCATAGAACCAGACATCTCCCCAGACAGACCTTCTGGTGTTTCCCCTCCTAGGCTTTCTGAGTCCCCTTCCCACTTTATGTTTTACAGGAAAGTGGCAGAAACCATCCAGCTTCCTTTGAATGAAGCTGTCGAGGAGCAAGAGGAGCCTGACTGTGGAGATGATGGACATCCCAGAATCCAAGAGATTGTCTATTCCCCTTCACAAATTCTTTGGGAAACAGACACGTAAGTTACTTAAGACTCCAAATTCTTTACCTGCTGTGGATAGGCGAATGGACAAGAGGTATATGTTGTCAGGCCCAGGTACGGAGCACTTGTACCAGCAATGCAGCCATATTGGGGTGGTGCAGGCTGCAGCCTGTGATAAGGCTAACATACCCTTGGCTTCACACACCCCGGATAAAGACTCTAGGAAGCTGGATGCCATGGCAAAGAAACAGTACATGGCATCTTCCTTGGGACTCGGGCAGGCTAATTATATGGCCTACACAGCCAGGTACCAGAAGCCCAGATGGGACACTGTTTTGGAACTGGCTAAACAGGCCTCCCCACAGCTTGCCAAGGAGCTGGAGGAGGTGGCTGCTGATGGGACTGAGGCATCAAAAATCCAGTTTCATGCTGCTGTGGACTCCAGTGATATGTCAGCAAGAGTCATGGCTACATCTGTGGCTCTTTGGAGGCTAGCTTGGCTCAGATGTACTAGCCTATCACATGATACCCAGGCTAAGGCCATGGATTTTCCTGTTGTTGATAATTCTCTGTTCAAACAATATGAAGTCTTGCTGTATTCTGACTATGCAGTTAGCCCCAGCACTTGAACTGCTCCGGAGAGTAAAGGGTTAACTCTGTGCAAAGGCATAGAACGTTGAGCTCGAGCTCGATTTTCAAACCTCTGTCTGTGGTACTCTGACGTGTAACCGTCAGATTTCTTACTCCGCTTAACTGTGAAGTCGCTCCGGAGATCCCTCCTGCTCTTCAATTCAGTAATAGTTAGAATCGGTCGGTTGTTTCAATCTGTTTCATCAGAAAATCTGTATTCTTGCCTCTGTCTTGGTACCAGAAAGTGGTAGTTGTAGGTAGTGGTTGTTGTCTTAAGAAATTGTTTTATTTTCAGTTCTTTGCCGGTCGGTCCAGTTTGGAACCGAAACCTATTCTGTTTGTGTATTGTGTTGTTTGACTGTGTGTTTTTTCCAGTACTTATTGGTTCCTAAAAAAACCTGGCTGTAGGATTTTTTTAACTGACCCATGACACAGTTGGAACCAATAAGTTTGCAGTCACCTGGCTAAACCGCTGTTTGGGGTGACTTTATATTGGAAGGCATGTCTGAGAAACCCAAAAAGAAAACTAGACCCACTGGGTTTCAGCGCTGTAGCGAGTGTAAGGAGGCCTTTGCTAATGCCGACCCTCACCTCGTATGTGTGTACTGTCTGGGGTTTGAACACCTCAAAGAAGAGTGCCAGATATGCAAGAACTTTCCCAAAGCCACTCTGGAAAAACGTTTGAGTAGGCTAAGGGAGAGGGAGGCCGAGAAGTCCGCTGAACTTGAAGAGGTGCCCACTGACCTGGGTGATACCTCTTCGGGCAAACTGAGAGCCGATTCTGCAGAATCAGTTCAGAGTAAAAGAAAAAGAAAATCAGCCGGTTCGGATCCGGCTTCCCACGGTCCAACCACTGAAGAGATAGCAAAGGCGATTTCTATAGTCCAGTCGCTTGCCCAGTTCCGACCGAACCGACTTTGGTTCAAAGCAGGTTGGTTTGGTCGGAAGTGTCTGCTTCAGATATAGAACCTGAAGCTTACTTTGAGGGCGATTGGGAGGAGGAGGAAGATTATGAGGAAGAGGATGAGGGCCTAGATGGGCCAGTAGAACCTGACAAGCCCTCTCAGGTTTCTCCTCCCTGGCTTTCTGAGTCCCCTTCCCATTTCCTGTTTTACAAGAAAGTGGCTGAGACTCTTCAGCTTCCTCTGGAAGAGACTTAACAGGATCAGCAAGAACCTGACTACTTAGAGATGATGGATGTACCAGAGTCAAAAAGGGTGTCTATCCCCTTACACAAATCCTTGGGGAAGCGGACACAAACAATTTTACAGTTTCCTACATCAATACCTCCTGTGGAAAAAGAATGGACAGGAGGTATACTGTCAGGCCCTGGGACAGAATTCCTTACTAATCACTGCAGCCATGTTGGAGTAGTGCGAGCTGCAGCCTGTGACAAGACTAATATTCTCCTGGCATCTCACCCCCAGACAAGGATTCCAGGAAAGTGGATGCCATGGCAAAAAAACAGTACTTGGCATCCTCTCTGGGACCCAGACAGTCTATCTACATGGCATATACAGCTAGGTACCAGAAATCTATGTGGGATACGGCTCTGGAACTGGCTTGGAATGCCCTCCCCACCCGAGCTAGCCAAGGAGCTGGAGCAGGTGGCTGCGAATGGTATAGAGGCATCTAAAGTGCAATTCCACACTGCTATAGATTCTAATGATGTTCATTCCAGGGTCATGGCTACATCTACTGTATCTCCATGAAGAGATTTGCTTGGCTTAGGTGTACCAATCTGTCACAGGATACCCAGACTAAGGCCATGGATTTTCCTGTAGCAGGTAATTCTCTTTTTGGGGATCAAACAGAGAATTACATGAAAAAGCTGGATGAGTACAGGACCACTTATAGGAGTGCTACAGCCAAAGAAAAACAGACCACTCCTCAGAGGCAGCAGTTTAGGGGCAGGGGCATGCCTTTTCACACGCCTTTTTATCAAGCTCAGGCCTCCTCCTCCTCTTCTTTTCAGCAGAGGGGGTTCTTTAGGGGAAGAGGTAGACATAGGGTAGCTAGGACCCCATCAGCTACTCAGTCTAAGCCCCCTGCCAAGCAGACACCTTGAGGTGTCAGTCAGGGTCGCCTCCCCAATCCCAGTAGGGGGCAGGCTGGCTCACTACTCCCAGGCCCGGGAGTCTATTACATCAGACAAATGGGTCCTGGAAGTAGTGAGCCAGGGACTTTCTCTCAGTTTCAAAAGGTTCCCAAGAATGAGAGCAAGGTCCTTCAGTCCTCCCTCTCCCTTGGAGACAGTCAGACAAAGGCCTTAGAGGCAGAAGTCTCCTCTCTCCTGCTTTTGCAAGCAGTAGAGAAGGTACCTTTTTGTCACAGGGGGAAAAGGTCTGTATTCCAGATACTTCCTTACTCCAAAAAAGACAGGGGAGTAGCGACCCATCTTAGATTTAAGATACCTGAACAGCCACTTGGAAAAAAAACGAAATTCAAAATGGTGACTCTGGGAGTAATTCTTTCCTCTCTGAGATCAGGAGACTGGATAGCTTCCCTGGATCTCAAGGGTGCCTATTTCCACATACCTATCAGACATTCCCACAGAAAATACCTCAGGTTTGAGTTGCCCTCAGGCCATTATCAATTCAGGGTCATGCCCTTCGGCCTAACATCTGCTCCAAGGGTGTTCACCAAGTGTCTTGCAGTAGTGGTGGCATTCCTCAGGAGGCAGGACATCCTTCTGTTCCCATATCTGGACGACTGGCTTCTAGTGGGCCAGTCCTCAGACCAAGTCAAGTCAGCTTTGGAGGTCACGCAAAGACTTCTAGAATCCCTAGGTTTCATTCTAAATCTAGAGAAGTCTGTTCTAGAACCAGACCAGCTTCTCACCTTCATTGAGGTGGAAACAGATACTATTCAGGCAAGAGCTTTTCTCCGTCTCTCAAGGGTTCAGTCACTGGTCACACTGGCCTCCTCTTTTCGTCCTCTAGTGTCTTGTCCAGCCAGACACTTTCTACAACTATTGGGCCACATGGCAGCTTCCACAGCAGTAGTTCAGGGAGATGAGATATATAGTTCCATCTCAGAGCTTACTGGTCTCAGAAAAAGGATCCTCTCTCCAAACTGGTTCCCGTTTCTCAAACCCTAGTCCAGGCCCTCCAGTGGTGGCTGGAGGAAGACAGTCTTCGACAGGGTGTTCCCCCTTTATCAGTCAGGTCCCTTCTGTGACTCACCACAGATGCCTCCCTGCTGGGGTGGGGTGCTCAACTAGATCATCATACAGCCCAAGGAACTTGGTCTCACCAGGAGTCCCATCTGCACATAAATCTTCTGGAATTAACAGCTGTCTTTCTGGCACTTCAGACATTCTCAGCTTTTGTTCAGGGCAAAGTGGTGCAAATCAGGACAGACAATACCACAACCATGTGGTACATCAGCAAACAGGGGAGGCACTCGGTCCTCGGCCTTGTGCACAGTGGCCATGAAGGTATGGTCTCTAGCTTATTCCCTTCAGGCTTCCCTGCTGGCTGTGCATCTCCCAGGGAAGGACAACATGCTAGCAGGTGCTTTGAGCAGAATTTCCCTGGGACATTACAAATGGTTTCTGAATCCCCCAGTTCTCCGAGCTATCTTCAAGAGATGGGGCACTCCAGAGATAGATCTCTTTGCAGCCCTGGACAATCATCAGCTCCCTCTTTATTGTTGCAGACCACCCCTTGTGGGCCCTGTCTCTCAGGATGCTCTGCTACTGAATTGGACAAGCAGGTTTCTGTTTGCATTTCCCCCTTTTCCTCTGATATTTAGGGTCCTGAACAAAATCGGGTCTCAGCCTTGCAAGGTGATTCTAGTGGCTCCAGATTGGGCCAAGACAGCCTTGGTATCTTCTACTGTTGTCACTATCAGCAACACTGCCCTGGTGTCTTCCCAGACAACACAATTTCCTCACCTCCTCTCAGGGGGATTCTGTATCCCAGTCTTTAGACTCTCAGTCTCGAGGCCTGGCTCTTGAAGAGCTAGAATATGCAAGCTTGCACCTTTCTCAATCTGTTCTGGATATTTTAAATGTAACCCCTAGATGGCGCTATCCCAGGGGCTACTACCCCTGCCTGATTTGCCACTAACAGGTTGAGGGGCCTGGATCCAATGGCTGGTGCCTCCACCCAGAGGTCAGGGTTTGCAATAGTTAAACTAACTTGGTCACAGCCCTCTGGGACACTGCAACCCCCCTTTCTTCCCACTAGTGGCCCACACAATATATCAGAATTACCTTCACAGTATACACTTACCCCAGGTCTGGTTCCGGCACTGGGACCTCCTGTGAAATGAGATACAGTGCAACAATCACAGTACAGTACTTTAACATAGACACAATACCTCAGGCAGTATAACTTTGCTGAAACAAGCAGCTCTGATTTATTTAGGGATATAACAAGGACAGGGGAAATCAGGTTAATTAGCTTATCACTCTAATAATCTACCTATGGCTCTGTGCACAGGCCCTATCCCTATCAGTTACTGTCCCTGGGTACCCAAGCCCTAGTGGCTAGTCCAAACCGTGGCAGCTGGTAGGGCCCTTTCACACAGAGAAAAGGAGAATTAAACAGTCAGCAGTACAGTAATTCCATTTGGATTTAATGTGGCAATTCAACAGAGGCGACCCTGAATTAGTACTCCGACCTCCAAATAAGATAGGGTCCTTCAATGTCAGCAGGCTCACTTGAGGTACACAAACCTCTTCACACATCCATATAAAAGAAAGCACTATACCAGGCAGGCTGCATCTGTATCCCGATCGCAATTACTGCACAATACCGGGAGAACACACAGCAGATTCAGTTCCTGACAGACCGAGTGCAATTTTCAGCAATTCCTCCAGTCTTCTACAGGGTGAGCCTGGTTTCTACTCTTCAGAGATCCTTTGATTCTTTTCACAGGACGGATTCAGTCCTAACAAGCTGTTACACAAGCTGCAGACCGAACTCTTGGGCCTTACACACGCTTTTGGACTAAAACTGTACACTGAAAGCACAGGGCTCCTTCCTTCTTCACTGCCAAAGCTCAACTGAAACTCCAACCGACAAAACCGGGCACTTCCTTTGAGTTCCTCCCAGTTTTGACTGGATTGGCTGTCACTCACAATAGACTGCTGCTGTTGGTCCAAAAGGCACTGAAGTCTAAACTACATCTCCCAGAGTCACTGCCCATACAATCCTCTTGTGGCTGGCTCAGATTATGAGTCCAAGTTCTGATTCGTCCAAGGCACCATTTTAGAGCAAGCTTACCCCACACTGATTGGTCCAGTTCAGCAGTTCAAAACCAGAATGGGGAACTAGGCAGACACTGTTCTGACTGCAAAAGAAAGTAGGTTAGACAAACTGTAATTTCATTATCACTCTAAATGGTTTCTGGCAAACAGTTACATCTTTCAGATAGGTTCCCTTGCACTCCTAGTGACTGTAAAAATGAAGTGAATTGGCAGCAGGTGGTACTCAATCAAAGAAACACACAGTCCCCATACAAACTAATTATGTCTGCAAGCAGACAGCTCTTAAAGAGACAGTACCAGAGGTTCTAAAAACACTCACTGATAAATGGCTTAAATGCCAAACACCATTCAGGCTTGGAGCATTCAAGCAAGCTCCTGGAAGTCTTTTGGGAACCCCCATTTGCAGGGGGGGTTACATAAAGGTTAGCAGGAAGCCTGCTACTAGAAAGACTTACAACTCCAAATGAAAAATATTTGGGTTTTGGTGTTCCCAGAGGCATACTGAACCAGAGCTGGCTGGTATTGCCACTGTATTGGACTATTTGGTGCATCTTAACAGTTTAGGCCTCCGGCCTGCTACTCTCAAGGTACATTTGGCAGCCGTGTCTGCCTTCCTTTTGTTTGGTAAGAGCTCTTCCTTAGCTTCTCATCCAGTCTTTAAGAAATTTTTCAAAGGATTGGTTCATGTCAATCCTCCCTTTAGGGATCCTACCCCTTCTTGGGACCTGAACATCTATATTGCACAACTTATGCAACCCCCTTTTGAACCTTTGTCTTCAGCTGAACTGAAATACTTGACTTGGAAGACTGTGTTCCTGGTGGCTATTACCTCTGCCAGGAGAATAAGTGAATTGTAGGCCTTGTCAGTGGAACTTGATTTCATGTCAGACTTTTATCTGAACCAGTCTGTCATTGCCTGTGTTTTTCACTGATCATTCTTCCTCTGGGGAGAGAAGGTTACACAGTCTTGATGTAAAAAGGGCTCTTAGTTACTATATTGAGCATACTAAGGCCCATAGGAAGAACTGTTCTCAGTTGTTTCTCACTTACGGCGAAGTGGGAAAGGGCAAACCTGCTACCAAGAGGTCTGTTGCCAGGGGGATTCTCTTGTATTCAATTCTGCTGTTCTAAACTTGGGAAGGAACCTCCCTCAGGCCTGCGGGCTCATTCTACCAGAGGTACAGCTGCTTTGGTCGCAGCAGCTAGAGATATACCTTCAGTGGACATATGCAAAGCAGCTACCTGGAAATCTCTTCACACTTTTACCAAGCATTACTCTTTGGACATCCAGTCACGAAGTGATGCTAGGTTTGGCATGGCTATGCTGCAGAGCCTGTTCCCAAAATAGGTTCTGTGACTCCCTCCTAAAAGGGGGTACTGCACGGTAGTCTGCATATAGTCAGAATACAGCAAGACTTCATGTTGTTTGAAGAAAAAATTACTCACTATAGTAATGTTGTCTCTTCTAATGGAGTCTTGCTGTATTCTGACCTCCCTCTCTCCCTCCCCTCCTGGAACCTAGTAGTTTTGGGATGTGGTGGGGCAGGCACAGTGCTGCACCCCAGAGGTGTACTGGACATGCCTCCATCTCTTAGGGGGTTTCTTTAAGTTTGTTTATCAAGCATTTTGGTAAATCACTACCTGTTGTGTTCTTTTTGAATGTTCTCGACTTGAGTCTTCTGACCCTAAAAAAACATTGTTTTGCCATTTGGCACAATATTTTGGAAATAATTTCTTCCTTTGGGTTAGTCAGTTTAGTGCTCGTAAGAATCTGACTTTTATACTTCAGAGTATCACAGACAGAGGTTTAAAAACTGAGCTCGAGCTCAACGTTCTATGCCTTCGCATAGAGTTAACCCTTTACTCTCCGGAGCAGTTCAAGTGCTGGGGCTAACTGCATATAGTCAGAATACAGCAAGACTCCATTAGAAGAAACAACATTACTATGGTGAGTAATTGTTTCTTTGGGGAGCAGACAGAGAATTATATGAAAAAGATGGATGAGTACAGGACCACCTACAGGAGTGCACAGGCCAAGGAAAGACCGGCAACTCCTCAGAAGCAGCAGTCTAGGGGCAGGGGCAGGCCTTTTCACAGGCCTTTCTACCAGGCACAGGCCTCTCCTTTTTCCCAGAGGGGGTCCTTTAGAGGGAGAGGCAGAAGGGGGATGAGCAGGGCTGCACCTTCCTCTCAGCCTAAGACTCCTGCCAAGCAGACACCCTGATGTGTCAGCCCGGGTCGACTCCCCAGTTCCTGTAGGAGGCAGGCTGGTTTACTACTCCCAGGACTGGAAGTCTGTTACCTCAGACAAGTGGGTCCTGGAAGTAGTAAGCCGGGGGACTGGCCCTCAGCTTCAAAAAATTTCCAAAGCTGAGGGTCAGGTCCTTTCCACCTGCAAACATCTCCGAAACCATTGCCCTAGAGGCAGAAGTTTCATCACTGCTGGCTGTCAGAGCCGTAGAGAAAGTTCCTACACTTCACTGGAGCAAAGGTCGGTATTCCAGATACTTCCTTATCCCAAAAAAAAAACGGGAGTAGCGGTCCATCCTAGACTTAAGATGCCTAAACAAGCACCTACCTAAGCCAAAATTTAAAATGGTGTCTCTGGGAATAATTCTTCCGTCTCTAAGGCCAGGGTACTGGCTAGCCTCCCTGGACCTAAAGGATGCCTACTTTCACATTCCCATCAGGTGCTCCCACGGAAAGTACCTCAGGTTCGAATTGCCTTCAGGCCATTACCAGTTCAAAGCAATGCCCTTCGCCTTAACATCAGCTCCAAGGGTGTTTACGAAAAGTGCCTAGCAGTAGTAGTGGCCTTTCCAAGGAGACAAAACATCTCCATATTCCCATACCTGGACGACTGGCTCATAGTGAGTCAGTCTCCAGACCAAGTCAAGTCAGATTTACAAGTGACCCAACAAGTGCTCATTTCTCTAGGATTCCTCCTCAATCTTCCCAAATCAGTTCTTGAGCCAGTACAACTCTTAACCTTCATAGGGGTAGAATTGGATACTGTGAAGGCAAGCGCATTTCTCCCTCTGGCAAGGATAAGGGCCATTACAGAGCTGTCTTCCTCTTTCGATCTTCTAGTGTCTCGACCAGCAAGGCATTTCCTTCAACTTCTGATCCTCTAACCAAGCTTATTCCAGTGACTCAGACCCTGATCCAGGCTCTCCAGTGGTGGCTGGATCAGGACAACCTCAGGCAAGGAGTCCCATTCATCCCTCAGTCTCATTCTGTGGTTCTAACCATGGTTGCTTCTCTCCTGGGGTGGGGAGCTCACAGCTCAGGGAGTGTGGTACACTCAGGAGTCTCTTCTCCATATCAATCTTCTTGCACTCAGGGCAGTGTACTTGGCTCTGCAAGCCTTCTCGGAATCAGTACAGAATAAGGTGGTTCAGGTCAGAACAGACACCACCACTACTATGTGGTACATCAACAAGCAGGGAAGAACTCTGTCTATGGCCTTGAGCACGGAAGCCATGAAATGATGGTCCGTGGCTTATTCTCTACAGATCTCTCTGGTAGCAGTCCAACTCCCAGGGAAGGACAATGTGCTAGCAGATGCATTGAGCAGGATTTCCCAGGGCCATCACGGATGGTACCTGGATCCCTTAGTGTTAAAAGTGATTTTTTTAAGGTGGGACACTCCAGAGATGGACCTCTTTGCAGTCCCAGACAATCACCAACTTCCTCTCTTCTGTTGCAGACCCCCAGTCTTGGGTTCAGTCCCCCTGGATGCTCTGATTCTGGATTGGAAAGGGAAATTTGTGTATGCCTTCCCTTCTTTTCCTCTACTGTTCAAGGTCCTGGTCAAGATAAGGTCACAGTCTTGCAAAGTGATCCTGATTGCTCCAGACTGGGCCAACCTTGGTATCCCCTGTTGCTGTCCCTAGCAGTCCATCTTCCCCTATCTCGTCCCAGGAATCGCAGCCTGTTAACCTCCTCTCAGGGGAGGATCTGGTACCCCAACTTTCAGTCTCTCAATCTTAAGGCATGAAGAGTTAGAATATGCAAATTTGCATCTGTCTCAAGAGGTTCTGGAAATTCTCAGAGCTTCTCGAAACCTGCCACCAGAACAACTTAACTCCAAATGGAAGAGATTCAGCATTTGGTGTTCCAAGAAGCATATGTCCCCAGATACTGCTGACTTGTCTACAGTTCTGGATTACATGGTTCATCTTCATGACCTAGGCCTCAGACCAGCTACCGTCAAAGTACACTTGTCAGCTGTTTCTGCTTTTCTGTCAGTGGGAAAGCCCTCCTCACTGGCATCTCACCCTGTTTTCTGTAAATTTTTCAAAGGATTGTTTCATACCAATCCACCCTTTAGGGATCCTACTACTGCTTGGGATCTTAATGTTTGCATTGCTCAGCTTATGCAACCCCATTTTGAGCCTCTGTCATTAGCAGAGCTTAAGTACTTGACTTGGAAAACTGTGTTCCTGGTAGCTATTACCTCTGCCAGGCATATCAGTGAATTGCAAGCTCCATCAGTGGAGCCTAGTTTTATCTCATTCCATAGAGATAAGGTGGTCCTTAGAACCAACAGGAGGTTCTTACCCAAGGTAGTTTCAGAGTTTCATCTGAACCAATCCATGTCTCTTCCTGTATTCTTCACTGATCATTCTTCTTCAGAAGAGAGAAGATTACACAGTTTGGATGTTAAAAGGACTCTTAACTACTACATTGAGTGTACTAAGGCTCTTAGGTTTGACTCCCTCCAGTTGTTTCTCACTTATGGTGAAGTGGGGAAGGGCAAACCTGCTACTAAGAGAACTATTGGCTGGCGGATTCTCTTGTATACAATTCTGCTATGAAAAGCTAGGCAAAGTGACCCCCTCAGGCCTGAGGGCTCATTGGACTAGAGATACAGCTACTTCTCTGGCTGCTGCCAGATATATACCCCGCCACCTCGTTCTCTTTCCATCCAGTCTTCACGGCAGAAGTACTCCATGCCCTACGTTCTCTTGACCCCAACAAAGGAAAATGCCTGTTAGGACTGGACGCCAAACATCTACACCTATCAGCCCCTGCCATTGCCGCCCCCCTAGCCGACCTCCTAAACCTCTCATTTTCCACAGCACAAATTCCAGCAGCTTGGAAGCAGGCAGTCATCATCCCGCTACCGAAGGGTGGTGATCCATCAGCACCTGGAAACTATCGCCCCATCTCCCTTCTCCCAGTTCTGGCCAAACTACAGGAACACCAAGCCCTTACCCAACTCGCTCAATCTCTCGACTCTACCTCCTTCTTCACCCCTTATCAGTCGGGGTTTTGCAAATCTCACTCCACCATCACCGCACTCTTAAGACTCTCAAATGACATTTCCTCAGGGATGGACAAGGGGCATTTCACCTCTGCCATTTTCATAGACCTGGCCAAGGCCTTCGATACCATCTCCCACCCTAAGCTACTCACAAAACTACATGACGCTGTCCTGCCTAGCCACTAGTTGGTTCCAGGTCTATCTGACTGGCAGAAAACAGCCAGTAAAAATTGGTACACAAGTATCCCCACCCCGCTTCCAGTCACCATGGGGGTCCTCCAAGGCTCTGTCTTGGGCCCCTTACTTTTTTTCATATTCTTAAATGATCTCCCACTAACCTGCTCTAACTCAGCCATACAAATGTATGCAGACGACACCGTACTGTATGCCTCTGGCCCCTCCACCGGGGACGTGAATGCAGCCCTCCAACAGGATTTTGATGTCATTCAAAAATGGCTCAAGTCCAATCAACTAGTACTAAACTCAAAGAAAACAGTCTCCCTAACCTTCAGCACGCAACCTAGATTCTCCCACCTAGCTGCTCCCCCCACCCTCCATACCCTGGACGGGTCCCCCTTGGAGTCCTGCACCTCCTTTAGATACCTGGGAGTTTGACTTGATAAACACCTTGATTTCTCTGTCCACATTGACTCTCTACACAAAAAACCACACCCCAAACTGGGTGCACTTCATCGCAATAAAGGGTGTCTGCCAGCCACGGTCAGGAGGGAATTAGTACACAAAATGATTCTCCCTATCTTTGACTACGGCGACGTGGTTTACAACTCAGCACCTTCATCCACCTTGGCCAGCTTGGACACCCTCTTTCACTCTTTCTGTCTGTTCATCCTGGAATGCCCCACCACCACCCATCATTGTGACCTATACAGTTCCTTAGCACTACCTTCGCTCGAGTCTCAGCGTCAGATACACTGCGCATATGTCATTAGCTAAATTGTGGACTAATCCCCCCAATCTCAGCTCCGTTTTGTCAGCACAACCCTCCCCGCCTACTCTCTCAGATGCTCCGACTCCATGTTACTCCAAGTCCCTTTCATGCACACATCAAAGGGCCAATCTGCCTTCAGATATCGCCTGACCAAACTCTGGAATGACCTCCCTGCTAATATTAGGCTCAACCCCGCCCCAAGGCTCCTTAAACCGCTTCTCCATGACCATTTCTCAGACATATGCAACTACTACCAACTACCCAGACCCGCAACCAAGGGGCATCTAACTGTGCCTTGACAGTATTAAAGCCTCAGCAAATTTACTGTGTACCTGCATGTTTCTGCCTATTTATACTCTGCGGTCTTAGGACTAAACCTTGTAATAGCAAACTGTGTACTCTGTGGTCTTAAGACTAAACCTTATAATCGCTAACTTTTAATCGCTAACTGAATCAAATGCGAGTCCATCCTGTATCTATTCTGGACCTGTTGTCTCAACCCTGTATGTACTTGTCCAGTATTATCTCTGTGTAACTCCCCAGGTCACATCTGGAAACGAGCATTCCCAGCTCAGTATGCTTACCTGGTTAATCTCTTAAATAAGTAAATAAATTAGAAATATGGATATCCAGGCTAGGAGTGATGCTCGCATTGGTATAGCAGTACTGCAGAGCCTATTCCCAAAATATGATCGATTCCCTCCTCCATGGAGGTACTGCTTGTTAGTGCATGATATCAGAATACAGCAAGACTTCATGTTGTTTGAAGACAAAATTACTCACCTTAGTAATTGTGTTTCTTCTAATGGAGTCTTGCTGTATTCTGACCTTCCTCCCTTCCTCCCCTCTCAGAACCTGGTTTTTGGGAAATGGGCTGGTAGGTGCAGTGTTGCACCTCAGGGGTGTACTTAGCACTCTCCCTCTTTAATCAGGGGGAGTGGGTTATTTATACGGTTTGGTAATTATTTTGTTCACTACCTAGTTTTTGTTTTGGATTTCTCGACTTGAGTCTTTTGGGGATCCAAAATATTTGGTTGCCTTTTTGACTAGTAAAGATTTTACAATTTCCTCTTAGTGGGGGTAGTTAGTGTTAGCTCGTAAGAATCTGACAGTTACACTTTAAAGTGCAGCAGATAGAGTTTTAAACTGAGCTCGAGCTCAACGTTCTATGCTTTGGCATAGAGTTAACTCTTTCCTCTCCGGAGCGGTTCAAGTGCTGGGGCTAACTGCATAATGTCAGAATACAGCAAGACTCCATTAGAAGAAACACAATTACTAAAGTGAATATTTTCTTCTTTTCGACCACCTTTTCTGTAAAGCAGTACTTTGTGACACTCTCTCTGTGTCCCCCCCCAATGGAGTTTCCCCTTGTGCCTGGGTTCCCATTCAGTGTAAATCACTCCCTTTTGTCCATCTTGTTTATCCCACAGACGTTCAGTTCGGGTCTGCCACAGAAGTACTTAAACCTCTCCATATATCCCCCTTTGTCAACTGCCTTTAACCATGTACATACTGAGGTCTTCCATCCTCTTCCCATATGACTTCCCCTGCTTTCCCTGTATCACTTTGGTCACCCTCCTTTGCACCATCTCCAGCCTGTGTCCTTATTCAAGTGTGGGTTTCAAAACTGCGCACAGTACTTCAGGTGCAGTCTAACCAGGATCTGTATAAGGGCACTGAGATCTGTACAAGGGCAGTATCACCTTCCTGCTACTGATCTGCCCCTCCCTATGCATCCCATTTCCTCTGCCCACAGCCCTCACATACACTGTGCCAGCGCTCTCAAGTTCTCCATTGTTAACACACCTAAGTTCCATTTTTCATTGTTCTCTCTACCTCCACCACCTCCATTCTGTATACTGTTCTCGAGCTGCTGGCTTCTGAGACAGCCTGTTTCATTCTAGGAAGGGGACCACAGACCTTAGTGGGAGGTTTAAATGCCTCTTGGATGAGTATTTAAACTTGCTGAGGGGGTAGGCTTTAAAACCAAGGGAGGCAACAGTTGCCCCCCCCCCAACCCCAGATGTATGTAGTATTAGGGAGGGAGGACCTGAGGAGAGTAAACTTCCCTAGGGCAGTGGTGGAAGAAGATAGGGGTGGGGGGAAAGCAGGATATAAATCAGGTAAGCAAGAACAAAGGAGTAAAGGAGACAGGGAATGGATAAGGTAAAAAGGGAAGAGGTGGGTCAGATGGAGCTTCAGTGGACAGAACAGGCACGAAGGGGAAGAAGGCAGGGAGGGAGGGAGTAAGGTATGGAGAACCACATGCGCCATTGCAAGGAGTCTGGAAACTACAATTCCAGACCTGAAAGCTATCATGGCGGACACTAGCCTGGATTTGGTGGCCATAACGGAGTCATGTTGCACTGAGCACCATGACCGGTACTTGGATATACCTGGCTACCTTCTATTCATGAGAGACAAGGAGGGGAGGAGGGGGTTGCACTATATGCGAGGGAAGGAATCAGGGCCCTGGAGATGCAGGTAAACTGGAGGAAAAATGACTATAGGTGCTGTGGGTCATCCTGGAGACAGACTCTGGGGCCACTGTCTGTATCAGGGTGGTGTATAGACCTCCAGCACAGGGAGAGGACTTGGATAAGGCACTTGGGGAAGCCATCATCAGAATGGCAAGTAAGGGGGAGGTGCTACTAGTTGGTGACTTCAATGTACCAGACGTGGAGTGGAGCCTTCTAATGGTGGCTTTGGCAAGTAGCAGGGCCATCCTTAGCTCCCTACAAGGGGCTTCACTCAGAGAGATGGTCAAAGTGCCGGCCTGCCAACATAGCGATAGAGCTACTGCTCGCAGTGCCGGCGACCTGGGTTTGGGAACAAGCCTGGCCTGTCACAGGGTCAGCCGGGTGTGTGTGTGTGTGTGTGTGTGGGAGGATTAAGCATCCCACAGGATGCTCTCCTCCTCTGGGAAGGGAGGGTGCCGTGTCCCGCTGCATTACCACCACCTGGGTGACCACAGGTAGTAGTGCAGGGACTTTGCAACTCACGAGGGGGGGGGACTTTGGAACAAGCTCATGAGTTGGCTGCATCACGCTTTTCCAGCAGGCAACCATGTTGCATGCTCCTAGATGGTGGGCAGGACAGAACACGGGAAAACTGAGATGCAGGCCTAGGAGGATGAAGCTTCTGCTTGCCTACCATGTCTGCCACTGGATCTGAGCCACTTTCCGCCAAGGATACCACTGGTATTCATCTCCGCCATGGGTGGCCAGATGTGCGCGAGAAAGAAATTCCGAAGGAGCTGAAGGCATACCTGGCCCTGGGGGTAAGCCGGGGGGGGGGCAGCACAGCGGTGCATCGTGGTTGGGCTGGTGGGTCTGGCAGCTAGGTGGCAGGGTCTCAGTAGGATGGTATAAGGGGGCTTGGCAGAAGGTGGAAGAAAGTCCATGCATGGCCCAGAGTGGAGGATAAATTATGCTTAAAAAAAAAAAAAAAGAGTGAGCTACTCAAAAAACCCACCATGAATGAGGAAGTGCTGGGCTTGGTGCTTTCAAACAGGAATAGCATTGCAGATGTCACAGTTGGCAGTCCCCTAGGTACCAGTGATAACTATACAGTGTGGTGTAACATAAAGACAAGAACTGAGGCAAACCACACAAGGACGAGAGTTCTGGACTTTAGGGGGCAGATTTTAAAGAAATGGAAGACTGCCTCAGAAACTGTCTCGTAGGGGGGATTGCCAGGGAGGGGTAGAGGCACAGTGGGGAACAGTAAGGGAGGGCATAGTTATGATAATCAGACTCTATGTGAAGGAAGTAAGTATAATCAGAAGGAAAAAGAGTCCATTATCGTTCTGTACGGAAGTGGCAAAGGTGGTGAAGGAAAAAAGGTGGCATTCAGGAGGTCTAAGGAAACACAGAGGAAGGAAGACAGGGAGGTACGCAAAGCAGAACAGAGGGAAGCAGGACAGGTGGTGAGGGGAGAAAAGGCACAGACCGAGGAAAGGATAGCCAAAGGGGTAACTAAAGAGGGTAAGACTTTCTTCAGGTACAAGTGAGAAGAGGGAAGCAAGGGGCCGGATAGTGAGGATTAGGGGACAGCAGGGGGAGACTGTACAGAAGAGGACCAAGAAAAAGCTGCCATCTTGAATGGGTACTTCTGCTCAGTCTTTACAGTGGGGTTGGGGGACGGACCACCAAGGTGTAGCAGAAATGGGGGGGCAGGTGGACACAAGTCCATTTTCAGAAGAAAGCGTTCTGAAGGGACTTATGGCTGTGAAGGTGGACAAGGCTATGGGACCAGATGGGATACACCTGAGGAGCTGCTAGCTGCCTCACTGACAGCCACATTCAGCAGTTCACTGGAAATAGGTGTGGTTCCGGAGGACTAGAAAAGAGCAGATGTGGTCCCTCTACATAAGAGCGGCAGCAGGAGGAGGAGGAGGCTAGCAACTATAGGCCAGTCAGTCTCACTTTAGTAGTGGGGAAATTAATGGAAACCTTGTTTAAAGAAAGGCTGGTAGAGTATTTTGAATCCTGTAGTCTGCAAGACTACAGGTAGCATGGATTCAAGGGGGGATGGTCATGCCAGGTAAATCTGATTCACTTCTTTTATATATTTTTTTATTTAAGTCTCAGATTACATATACCTTTGAGCTCTTTTACAAAGGTTCCATGTCGGTAGATAAGACAACAGATTAAACAGGACAATAAAGTATGGTACAATGAAGTGTAAAAAGGAGAAAAACAAACACATAATGGGCAATCAAAGTGATAAAACTGAAACGCATTATGCTAATCAGTTGCAGGCACATGAAAATGCATACAGTAAATAGATATCAGCCAGCAGGCTTTGTCAAGACAAACAGGGCACAGGGTGGAGGAAGGGATGGGGTGGAGGAGGGTTGGGGGTGGGTGGGAGTGGTGGACATAAGGAAAAGGTGGGGCAAGGGAGGGGAGGAGGAGTGGAGAGGGGTGGGGGATGCAGGGGAGAGGGTTTAGCAGGAAAAGTGCTAAGTAGCTATGACTAATAGTCAAGTGCTAAGGTTGAAGTATGGGAGAGAGGGTTAAGGGAGACAGTCACAGGTACTAACTTTTGAGAGTAGTAGCTGAAGCTTGGATTAGAACGGGCCCAGATTAGATTCGAAGGAGATATCACTGTTCAGAGCATTCATCCAGAGTGGGGCTCTGTAGGTGAACGATCTTTACACAGGGAGGTTTGGCAGTGAGGGACCTGTAGGAGCTGAGATTCAGAGTCTCGGGTGTGGAGTGGATTACGAAGGGGGCTTAGAAGATTGTATACTCCAGGTGGCAGGAGGCCTAAGGTTATTTTCTTGGCTATCAGGCACATTTGGTATTTGATGTGATTTTTAAGCTGTAGCCAACTGGTTTGGGCATAGAGGTCACACATGTGAGTGAGACTGTGGGCTCCTGAGATGAGACGACGTCTTGTTAAGAGCAGTGGAGATGTGCTGGAGGGCGGTATCAGTGGCAAAGCCGTAGATGATCAATCCATAGTCAATTATGGAAATAATAGAGCTTTGTACAGCTAACCTTAAGGCTTCGGGGGTCAGAGATAGCCTGTGTCTGTAGGGTAGACTACTACAAATAATTAACTGCTTTGGCAACGTTATCTATATGCAACCCATATGATAAGTTGCTGTCAGTGGTGACTCCAAGCTATTTAGAGAATTATACCTGTTCAAGGGCAGTTCCAAGGCAGTTAGTGATAGTCAGAGAATGATGCCTGTGTTGATTGGGGGAGCTGCTGAAGAGAGTAAGCTTATTTATTTTATTTTTTTTATAGTTTAGTGTCAACTTGTGATTACTAAACCATTTATCTACTGCGACAAATCAGAGTTGTAGCTGGTTTTCAAGGGGTATGTAGGGTTTGTGTGAGTTGTGTAAATAACAGCATCATCTGCGTAGAGTAGGATTTGTTTGGGGCAGGATCGTGGGAGACTGTTTAGAAAGAGACTAAATAGGAGTGGGCCCAGGATGGACCCTTGTGGGACCCCGGAGTGAACAGGTCTTGAATCAGAAAGGACATCGGCAATTCTGACTTGAGAAGAGCAGTTTTCCAGATAGCTTTTGAACCAAACAGTGGAGTCTGAGGAAAGCCCAGTATAAAGTAGCTGTTCCAGTAATAGAGGGTGATGGACCATGTCGAACGCTCTTGTCAAGTCAATAAAGGCAGCACCAACTAATTGACCGTGGTCCAGAGAACTGTGAATAGAACTGGTGAATTCCATAAGGGCAGAGGTGGTGCTATGCCCTTTTCTGAACCCGTGGTGTTGGGCACATTGGATCTTATGTTTGTCAAGATGTTCAGTAAGCTGATCAGCTACAATGTGTTCAAGAGCCTTGGAGAGAGGTGATAATATGGAGATGGGCCAGTAGTTCACGTGAAGAGTCCTGTCACCACTTTTGTGGACCAGGGTAACCGTGGCTGCTTTCCGTCTATTGGGGAAACTGGGCAACTCGAGTGAGAAGTTAGAGACCCTGACACCGTTGTGACAAATTTGAGAAAATGTAATGTTTAGCACAAGTGAGCTTATACTTCAATATTGTTTCTGTATTTCTCATTCTTCTCTATCACTAAGGACATCTGCATGTAAACAGGTTCACTGCCCTATCTGTTCTGGCTGCTTGCCTACATATGACATCACAGTTCTGTTTATGACATCACAGTCTGTTGCCGTGGGGATAATTACGGTGCCATAAACAGGGAATTATTTTATTTATTTATTTAAAAGTTGTTAACTGGGAAAAGTACCATGACCAGAAGCTCGTTTCCAGCTGCAACCCAGATTATGATGTCATATGTAGGATAGCAGAAAGAACAGAGAAAGTGTAAGGGACAATAAGCCTCTTTCATACAGCTGTCCTCGGTAATAAAGAAAAATGGTAAATAATTATAGAAAATACATGAAATATAAACTGAACTGTTTAAATTTCACATTTTTTCCAAATTTTTTTTTAATGGTGTCAGGGGCTCTTTAAAGATCCTAGTTAAAGGTGCTAACACTTCCTCAAGGGTGAGGGACAGCAGTTTGAGGTCAAGGGAGTCCCCACTGTGTCTAGATTTACCAGTTGCTTTATGGATGTATTTATGGGCTTCCTGCAATGGGACTGCTTTGAAGTAGAATGGTGGGTGGCTGATTGCTGGGGGAGAACTTGTAGGATTGATTGGGGTGTCATCCGCATTAAAAAAGACAGGAGGAAGAACAGTGCTGAGGTCCGTGAATGCACTATTGAAAGTATTGGCAATAATTACAGGGTCCAGAGTTGTAGTCCCGTCAATGTCGAGTAAAGTGGGTGATGTTTTCGGGTTTTTCCCAGTAACCTCTTTGTTATTATCCCAGAAAGCTTTGCCATTGCCTCAGGTGTCAGTAAGCACTCCCTTATAGTAATTATTTTTCTCAAGGCGGATGGACCTTGTGCAATCATTCCACGCTCTTTTATAGTTCTGAATGTCAGATTTTGTGCTAGTGGGCTCAGGCCTGATGCCAAAGATGGTCCCTTATTTTCATACATGATAAGAGGTCTGCAGAGAGCCAGGGGTTGCAAGGGCCTTTGATTTTGCCCTTTTTTAGGGGTGTATGGGAGTCGCAGGCAGTATTAAAGGTGTTGATGAAATATTGAAGTGCTGAGTTGACATCCTTCACTCTGTCGATTGGAGTCCAGTCTTGCACTCAAAGGAGGGACTTGAGGGGTTCCAGATGACCCCGGGCTAGGACTCTGCTGGAGACTGTCTTTGGTGGAGGTTCGCAGAATTTGTTTGACTATGCGCAGATGACAGGGGAATGATCACTGAGCGTATCTGGGAGGACAGTAGCGTTAATAATGCAGTCAGGATGACTGGTTAGGACCCAATCCAACAGGCTACTTGTCTCCATTTTGTAGTTGGAGCTAGTCAGGGAGTCAACCAGCTAGGAAAGGTTTGCAGCAGAGATGGTGTCCTTAAGCTCCCATTTTCAGATGCAAGCCAATTAACATTAAAACCTCCCATCAGGGTGGACTCCAAGCCAGGAGGTTGGTTACACATAAAGTCCATGACAGAATTGAGACCCCTCCTTTGTTCTTTTCGAGGGCTGTACACTGACGCTACAGTAAGTTCCTTATTATGGGCGCCTAGCAGAATTTTGATGGCTAATATTTGTGTGGTTGATCCAGCAGTAGGTACAGGCAGGGGGTGTCCCATGAGTGACTCTTTGAGATAAATTGCACATCCCCCACCTCTCTTGGATGTCCTGTCTAGTCTGAAGATGCTGTAACTTGGCAGGGCAATAGCCAAGTCAGGGATTTTTGGTGTGAGCCGTGTTTCAACAATCATCAGGAAGTCTGGATTGTGTTGGACAACAAAGACTTGTAGTGTGTCCAGTTTAGGGAGGAGGCTGCAGATGTTCAGAGATGCTAAAGTAAGCACCCCCAGCTATTTTGTAGAGGTCGCCTTATGTGGTGGGCTGGGGCCAGGGTTTGGGTGAATATTTCCAAACAGCAGTAACAGCAAAAGTGTAAGTTGGAGCATACATAATCTTAACTGCCTGTAGGTAAGTCTGGCCATCCGCCATGTGGTGTCCCGGCTTAGTTGTTGTCGACATTCCCAGAGGGTGAGCATGAGGGATAGAGGAGAGAGTGATAAAGTATGGGTGCATGTTACCCATCCCTGGCGTTGAGCATCTAGCCAGTCGAAAATCATAGGGCTACTATGAGCTGAGAGTGGATCAGAGGATAGAGTACCAGGAGTAAGGTAGATTTTGTTTCGAGTATGTGGAAGGGGAGATTGGGAGGGGTAGCAGGCTCCCAGTAAGCTGGTTTGTGAAATCAGTAATGTGAGGACAAATAAGCAAGGGAGCAGATAAGACAGGACCATTCTGGTCTAGGTAAGTGCTTGTTGGAAACTGGAAAACTAAGAGAGGAGCTGAGGTGATTTCAAGAATCAGGAGCTATTTGCAAAACAGGGTAATTGAGCTTGAGGCAGCTTTAAGACAAAGGGAGGTCCCCTTCTTTTTATGTATTTATTTTTTTACCCAATAGTGACCAAACAGTGAAGGCGTAAGAGGTATAGGGGAGGAGCTAAGGTGTATGGGGGTGCAGAAGGGGGTGAGCCAAAATTTCAAGTACGTTTGAGCACAAGAGCCATGGTAGGAGAGAGGAGGAGCAGGAGCTAATCGGCACCAGAGCCACACAGCAGTGACCTATGGGGAGAGAATTCTTGCAGCTGTGGCCAGTGGGAGCTCTGAGGTGCTTTTCTGGCCAGGTCCAGTAGCTTACCCGGCTTTGAGGTCCCTTTGGCGGGTAGCAGTGGTGGCACAGCTGGCTGGCTTCCCCAGCTACGGCCACTGGAAGAGCAGTGGAGTGCCCGGTCAAGGGCCAACCCAGCTTGGAGGTCTCTCTGGTGGGTAGCGGAGGTGGCATGACCAGCTGGCTTCTCCAACAGTGGCCGCTGAAGAGCGGAGGAGTGCCCAGACAAGGGCCGACCTGGCTTGGAGATCTCTTTGGTGGGTAGCGGCGGTGGCACGCCCAGCTGGCTTCTAAAACTATAGCCGCTGGAAGAGTAGTGGAGTGCCCAGTCAAGGGCCAACCTAGAGGGGTTCTTCAACTGGGTAACCAGGGGAATAAATCAGGGATGGTATTTGGCATTGCCTAGCTGGACTTTTATAAGGCCTTCGACACTGTGCCCCACAGGAGACTGATAAAGAAATTGAGCAGCCTAGTGGTGGGATCCAAAGTGGTGAATTGGGTTAGAAGCTGGTTAATGGATAGGCGACAGAGGGTGGTGGTTAATGACACTCACTCACTCACTCACTCACTCTGATGGGAGTGACCAGCAGGGTGCTGCAGGGCTCAGTACTGGGACAGGTCCTCTTCATTATCTTCATAAATGACATTGCAGAAGAACTGGAAAGGAAGGTATGCCTTTTTGCAGATGATGTCAAAATCTGTATGAGGATGGACACTCAGGAGGGGGTGGGACGACTGCACAGGAACTTGGGAGACTCTGGGAGTGGGTAAGAGCATGGCAGTTGGGGTTCATTGCCAAAAAATGCTGAATCCTGCACCTAGGGCATAGTATTCCAGGAGCTGGGTGTAGGATTGGGGGGTACTAATCGCCGCTAAGCAGGAAAGGGACCTTGGGGTTATCCTGACGACTCAAAAATGGCCAGCAGAGTGACAAAAAGCAGTGCGTAGGTCCAGTGGGAAGCTGGGGTACATAGCGAAGGGTGTCACCAGCTGGAGAAGGTGGTGGTGTTGCCACTGTATCGATTGTTGGTGAGTCCCCACCTGGAGTACTTTGTCCAGTTTTGGAGGATGCACCTCAGAAAGAACATAGGGTGGAGGTAGTCCAGAAAAGGGCAACTGAAAAAGGTGCTTGGGTTGCATGAGAAGACCTACAGGGACAGACTGGGGAATCTTAACCTGTACACACTGGAAGAGAGGGGCACAAGAGGGGATATGATAGAGATCTACAAGTACCTCATAGGGGTGAACAGGGTACAGCAGGGGAGCCTCTTTCAAATGAGAAAGAGCACTAGGACCAGGGGACATGGGATGAAGCTGGAGGGGGAGAGTTTGAGGGAAGTGAGGACATACTACTACAGTGAAAGGATGGTAGATGCCTGGAACAGACTGCTAGTTGAAGTACTGGAAGCAGAAACAGCAGGGGACTTGAAGTATGTGTGGATTAGACATAGAGGAATATTAGTAAATGGGGGGTCTGTGGAGACAGATTAGGCAGGGAATATCTGGGCAGACTGGGTGGGCCAAACGGTCCTTTTCTGCTAACAAATTATGTTTCTGTGTGCATTACTTTGCACTTTTTGGCACTAAATCTCAGCTACCATATACTCGATCATCTCTCCAGTGTTTCCAGGTCCTCTCTCAGGTCCCTTATCCTTTCTCCACTCTCCACCCTTCCACAGATCTTAGTATCTTATATGAAGAAACAGATTGTTGCCTGGATCGCCTCTCCTTTGTCGCTTATAAATATGTTAAAGAGGACCGGTCCCAAAACCAAACCTTGGGGTACTCCACTTTTGACGTCCCTCACCTCTGAATGATCCCCTTCAAGTCCATCCTCTGGCTCCCCCACTCAGCCAGTTTCTTACTCATCCAATATGTTGTCCGCCACCCCTAAGACACCCAGTTTCTTGACCAGTTGTCTGGGACAGAGTGAAAGACCTTATTGATATCCAGACACAGGACATCCTCTGCCTGCCCCTTATCCACAGCCCTTGTCATCCAGTCGAAGAATTTTATCAGATTCGTTTGGCAGGACCTCCCACTGGTAGACCTGTGCTGACTGGTATCCTGTAGATTATTTGCCTCCAGAAACTCTACCACTTCTCCATTATTACTGGTTCCAATAGTTGCCCCACGATAGACATAAGACAGATTGATCTGTAGTTGCCCATCTCATCCCACCTTCCACTTTTGTATGGGGGGACCACATCTACTATCCTACAGTCCCCACAGCAGTTTCCAAGAAGTCGTTGTAGAGCTCCATCTGCAGGCCTACCAGGACTTGCCCTGTCTCTCTGAACACCCTTGGGTGCATCCCTTCAGGACCCATGGATTTTTTCATCTTCACTGCTTGTTGGCCGTTTAACACCCTCTCATCTGTGACGGGCTCCATATCGATACCTCTTTAAATGACCCTTTGCTGGTTTTAATGCGGCATTCTGGAAACGGGTCTATCACAATGAACGCTGAACAGAAATTTTCGTTCAGTAAGTTCACCTTTCCCTTCACATCCTCCTCCCACCCCTTCCCCTTCTTGAGCCGGACAGTGTCAAAAAAGAACACTTTATCACCTTCTTTAACCCTTTCTGCTAACCTCAGATCTCTGTCTGCTTTCATCTGTCTCACTGTTCTGTTGACCACCTTCAATCTAACATAGAAACATAGAATTTGATGGCAGATAAGGACCGCTTGGCCCACCCAGTCTGCCCATTTCCCTACCTAATGGATAAGCTGCAGATCTTAGTTAACCAGCAGCCTACTTCTTCCTACCCCCAACCCCTAGAATTGCCTTGTGACTGTCCCATGCATGCTTGAATTCAACCACTGTTTTTGACTCCACAGCCTCCTCCAGAAGGCTGTTCCACATCCACAACCCTCTCTAGGAAAAAATACTTCCTTACATTACCTCTGAGCTGCCCCCCACCCCATCTTCAAATTGTGCCCCTTGTTCTTGCACCTACTTTTTGAAAGATGCTACCCTCTTGGACTTTGTTGATTCCTTGAGGTACCTGAAAGTTTCTGTCATGTCCCCCCTCTCCCTCCTTTCCTCGAGGCTATACATATTAAGCTCCTTTAGTCTCTCTTCGTATGTCTTCCCGTGCAGACACTGCACCATTTTAGTTGCCCTCCTCTGGACAGCTTCCATCTTGTCTATGTCCTTGCGGAGACTGGGTCTCCAGAACTGCACACAGTACTCCAGAAGGGGTCTCACCAGCTGTCTGCACAGAGGGATAACAACTTCCTGTTTTCTACTGGTGATGCCTCTCCCTATGCATCCCAGTATCCCCCAGTCCTCCTTACTGCCCTCTCACATTGCTTGCCCACCCTTAAGTCATCTGATATGACTACCCCCAGGTCCCTTTCCATTTTTTTTTGTTGTTAGCATCTCATCCCCCGTTGTGTACTCTTCCCCTGGGTTTTTGTTTCCCAGGTGCATTACCTTGCACTTCTTAGCATTGAATCTAAGCTGCCATACATCTGACCATTCCTCTAACCTTGCCAAGTCCCTTCTCATCCTTTCCACCCCACCTTGTGCATCAACTCTGTTACAGATCTTTGTGTCATCTGCAGAGAGACATACTTTTCCTTTTAGTCCCTCTGCAATGTTGCTTACAAAGACATTGAAGAGGACCGGTCCTAATACTGAACCCTGCAGTACCCCACTAGTAACAGCCCTTTCCTCAGAGTTGGCTCCATTTACTATTACCCTCTGTGTCCTGTTCTTCAGCCAATTCTTTACCCAGGCTATCATCTTGGGACCCACTCCCAGGCTGGCTAACTTGTATATTAATCTTTTGTGTCGGACTGAGTCAAATGCCTTGCTAAAGTGTAGGTAGGCCATGTCCACAGCCCCTCCCTGATCTACTACTTTGGTCACCCAGTCAAAGAAAGCTATTAGATTCATCTGGCACAACCTTCCCACTGTGAATCCATGCTGCCTTGGGTCCTGTGCCCCTCTGACCTCTAGGTACTCGACAGTTCTTTCCTTCAGAAGTGATTCCATCATTTTCCCAGTCACTGAGGTTAAACTAACAGGTCTGTAGTTTCCTGCTTCTGCCCTGCTCCCACTTTTGTGAAGGAGAATCACCTCTGCCCTCCTCCAGTCTCTCCTTATATTCCCACCAGTACTCATCTGTCTGACTTGATTTGTACCTAATGAGTGACCTTCTTTTTACCGTCACTGCATGTGCCACCCCCTTGGAAAACCAAAGTTGTTTCCCTTCCCACCATCCTTGTACAGAGACTTGTCTCCAGTTCCCCCTCCTTTATCAAGTCCCAGCTGCTGCCCAGTTCTGCTGCTACTTTCACACCCTGCAGGTTTTTCCCCTTGCACTTTCCTTCATCCTCCCAAAATTCTGCCCTTCTGAAGCCTAGAACATTAGTCCTAGGGCAGACCCTACCTGCTTGCAGATTGCCCTCCACCCACAGGGTTCCATGGTCATTTGATCCCAGTGGTTTCTCCTGCATGACCTACTCCTTGCCACCACTGTTTCTCAAAACCAGATGTAACATTGCCCTTTCCTTACTGGGTTTTGTGATCTTCTGGACTGGAAATGCCTTTTGCATCCCATCCACCAGGGATTGACACCCTCTGTTCGGTTAGCTGCTATTGGGATTCTCCAGTCAGTGCCCAACATGTTCAGGTCCCCCAGTATCAGCACTTCCCCAAGTTTTGTCACCCCCTGATCTTCCCTAGCTCTGTTGATTTCTTTCTTTTGTGCTGACTGCCTTTACACCACCTGACCTTTATCAGTCTCCCTCCACCTTTATTTATTCAAACCTAGACTGCCTCCGTCAGTGCAGGAAAGCAATTGCCAGCACTACTCCAGGACTCTGTACAAAAGAGCTATACTCATTGTTAAAAAGCAAACACCCAGTAGCAACCAACCAGACTGACCCTCTCTCTAATGGTTTCGCACGTCACAGGTGCATCATCAGGAGGTGCTAATAAATGGGTGGTACTGGTTTTAAATAAAAATCCTTAAAGGTGCAGTGGATCAATTCAAGATAAAGTGCAAGACATAAAAAAGTATAATAGTGCAGTGTATACAAAAAAAATATATATAACACACATTCTTGAAATACTGATTAAAAACACAATCAAGGCATGTATTTTCTACCTATATGCTGTGCTGGAAAAGGCTTTAGGATAATACAGGAGCAATTCATATAACACTGTATGAATACAGCATTTATAATACTGGATAAAAATTTGAGATAAAGTTAACCCAAAGAATGTACCTGGACAACATTGATCAACCTTAAAAAGGCACAATATAGAAGGAGAATCATTGCACAGAAAAAATATGTATCATCATATCACAAATAAATGTGTTATTAAAATACAAGCAATACATGATGCAGAGCAGAGTTAACACTAATGTACAGATCAACGCTTTCTCTTTCTAATGCAGGCCAACAGATCTATCCTGTCATTTAAGCCAGGCAGTGATGTGGCTCCTAAAGTGAAAATCCAGTGGGACTCTGTGCAATAATTTATCATCTAAGTTACCCCCCCTGGGGCCCAGTTTGACTTTCTGTATTGCACAGAATTTGAAATGATGCGATGTGCCCGGATTCTTCTTAACATGATTAGCTAATGCATTTTGGGGATCACCCACCCAGAATGGCTCTTTGGTGATCTCCAGTTCTGTGTTTGAATGGTTGAGGTGTTTTGCCTATATAAAAGGACCCACATTCACAAGTGGCTAAATAAACCGCATCCTCAGTTACACAGTTAAAAAAGTCATGCATTTTACACATTTTAGTAGTATTATATGACGTGAAAGTGTCAGTCCTCAAAATATCTGGGCAAAATTTACAGTTCCCACAAGGAAAGTTTCCGTGCGGGTTGCAAACCAACCACCTGATCTACTGATTTCCATGTTTCTGTTTGGGTAATAACTGTGTACTAGTCTGTCCTTGATGTTTTTCCCTTTACGATACACCATTCTAGAGTGTTCTTTTACATACTCCGTCTGGTGTGTTTCATTTTCCAAAATGTGCCAGTTTTGGTTAATAATATTGGTAATTTCTCCTGACTGTCTGGTAAAAGTACTCACAAAGTTTACTCTTTTTTTCCCTTTGTCTCTAGAGGGGTTTTGTCTCTAACAAAGTATCATGTGACACCGAACACCTCATCAAAAGCATTCCTAACTAGGTCACAACTGTATCCCCTATTTTCAAAACAGTTACACATATCAGAGCCCTGTACGATATAATCAGAGGTATCAGAACAATTTCTTCATGCCCTTAACATCGGGGCTTTGGGCCTGTTGTCCACCATATGCCTTGGGTGGCAACTGGATGAGTGTAGGAGAGAATTACGGTCTGTTTCTTCCCTATACAAATTAGTGTGAAATGAACCATCTGTTTGCTTTGCAATCAATAAATCTAAAAAGGAAACAGACACCAAACTGCTTTGCACTGTAAATTTAAGATTACTGTTGCTCCCTCCAGTAACCCCCATTGCTGTCCCCTTGAGTTGAAGATAGTGTTCACCTTTGGGATATGTTAGTGTATAAAGAAGGTGTGTCCATGGACACCAGATACCAACCCTGTTCCACCTCAGTCTCTTTCAATACATTCAACATCTGTATTGTGTCTTTTATCTATGAAGTAAGTTGTGTACATAATGTTTAATATGGGCATCCACGTAGATAGATAAGAGAATTACGGTCTGTTTCTTTCCTATACAAATTGGGGTGAAATGAACCATCTGTTTGCTTTGCAATCAATAAATCTAAAAAGGAAATGGACACAACAGAAACTGCTTTGCACTGTAAATTTAAGATTACTATTGCTCCCCTCCAAATATTGCACAAATTCTTGCAACTCGTCCAGTGTGCCGCTCCAGATCAAGAAAATATCATCATAAAACGACGCTAGATTTCAGTCTTATGGAGAAAAAGATTGTTCTGGGCATTATAGACTACTGTTGTTTCCCACATGCCCAAACAGAGGTTAGCATAATTGAGGGCAGAAGTTTGTTTGTTTGTTGATCCGGTAAGCCACTGGGCCTAGAAGTCCCTTTTCAGAGGCGACCGGGGTGGGGTGGGGATACAGATGGTAAGCAACTGAAATTGAACCAGATTAAGCTGTCGGTGATATTTTTAGTGAATGAGGGAAATGTGGCCAGGACACCGGGGAAAGTCCCCTACTCGTTGGTAGGGGGAACTGCTGTCCTAGGGAATGGATGGTAGTCTGGGTCTGGGTCTGGATGGCGGATGGAGAGGTTGTGTTGTCTGAGCAGCTGGTGGTTTTATCCCCGACCGCGGCTGTGGATTCCCGAGGGGATACTGTGATGCCTATCGTAATATGTGATGCTAGTTTGACAGTCCCGACTGATGTACCTCTTGAATTGGAGGTAGCGGAGACAGCGAGTGCATTATTTCAGCAAGTGCAGCCCCAGGTTGAAGCGGAGCACCTCGAGAAGGAGAGTTTGATTGCACCGGCTTTTTTGTCTACTGTGGATTCCTATCAGTCTGACAGTATTGGAGTTTGTCAGCGAGCAGCTGACAGGAGTGAGGATCCTGCGTCAGTAGCGTCTGATGCGTTGGGGATGAATGCCGCTGATATGCGGAAGCAGGCTCATATCTTGGAGTGAGATGCTTCCTTTACAGGAGAGGACTGGTCAAGGGATACGTCTCTCTCGAATGCTGGATGGATTCAGCAAGCTGATGGTCGCTGGATTCCTGACTCTGAGTGGATCTCTTTCTCGGGTACTGCAGAGGATCTTTCTCGGCCTTCAGTGGCAGGTACTGTTGGCGTTTCTGCCGTTCCTGTTGTTTCTGAACTTTCTTTCAATATTTCTTCATGGGCCTCAGGGGTTTCAAGGGATGAGGGGTTGTGTGTAGAGACAAGGACACTGGATGTTACGCCTGGACCGTCTAGACTTTGCTCCCCAAGCAGATCTCCTAGGGTCCCCCCCCACTTCCCCTAAGGATGGTAAGCATCAATGAGGGCCTTTTTTTTGGATTTCTTTAAAGGGCAATAAAGTTGAGCAGGCTCCTCGGCGCAACGCGGTCAGATTGCGATAAGAGGTGGACTACAGGAGCACCTTGACAGGCTTTATGTGGCCAGAACACTGCTAATAAATTCTATGAACTTTCAAAACTGGGGATATTTTCGCTCTCATTAATATTAAGGCAGAAGACAACTTTGACATCAGTTTCAAAACTTTTAGAGGTTTGGATACCTTTTGGAGAAAATATGAGACACTTAAATCAACTACTTTATGGACACCTTTTTGAGCAATTCCCATAACTAAACCCCTCTTTAAATCTGTAATTATTATATTTAGGAGTGAGGGTGTTAATGTGGGAGATATTCTCTTTTGGTTGAGAAAAAAATGTGATGTTTTGGGCCCTCCTGAAGCCATTATGGATTCAGAAGGTATCTGGACTGGGAATTGGAGATTTAAGGTAAAATTATGGATGGTTGAGAATGAAGTTCAACATATTCCTAACAGTTTCTTTCTGGGTAAAGATTGAGGTGGGGCGGGTTATCCTGGTCAACCAAAGGCCTGCTATAAGTGTGAAAGTGGTAGGCACTGCAGCAGTACCTGTGATGGGGTACAATGTGCATTGTGTGGGGACTATGATCATGACAGTGCTGTATGTAGGAATACATTTCGCTGCAACTTATGTGATGAGCAAGACCATGCATACCATCAGTGTCCCTGGGCGGGTCAAAATAGGCCTGGTGGCCCTGATAAAGATACCCTTATTAACCATGCCCTAGATAGATGTAGGCCCCATAAGCCTTCATCTCTGGCTAACGAAGACCCTCCCCCACAGGCAGCTGGTAAATCTGACATTAATACTCCTACTTTTGATTCTGGTCAGCCTGGCCAGGATCCTTCTAGGGGTAATGATGATTTTCCTACTTTTACACCTATGGAATCTTCTTCCTCTAAAACTTCTGAGGTGGTACCAGAGCTTCAACACTCTATGCCCCCCGCCCCCACAGAGATGAATTTCAACTCCCAAAGAGGGTGACTAGGTCTGGGAGTAAAATTAAGGCCTATCCTGTACAGATCCCACTACAGAACACTTTTTTGTTACTCTAAGATGGAGATATTGGATCTGAATCTGATGTCGCCTTCAGGTCAGAGGTTGTCTCTGAGATGGAGTGTGACAATGATACCACTGTGCCTAGGAGGGGAGTTAAAAAGAAAGTAAGTAGGAAGCGAAAGAAGTATAAGGTGTAACTTTATTATCCTGCTGTATGGCTTCTCTATGCGTGGCATCCCTCAATGTCCGAAGTATTCAAAATATTAAAGACCTGCAGTTTTATCCTTTTGTAAAGATGTTCCTGCTGCTGATATATTTCTACGGGAAACTAGGCTGCATTCTTTACAGGATGTCTTTCATACAAAGAAATTGTGGCCCTGGAGAATTTCCTTCTGGACATTTGGAAAGGATGCTGCGGATGGGCTGGGGATTTTATTCCATGATACTCATATTTCGGTGCAGAGAATTGTGGATATTGTCCCTGGTTGGGCTTTTTTAGTACATTGCTGTTAGCATGGGTTCTCTTTCTGTCTAATAAATACCTATGCTCCACAAAGTAAAGTGGCTAGGGTTGATTTGTTTGGTAGTATTAAATGTTTTCTTTTTATTGAGAAGCATGTGGTTTGGGGTGGGGATATGAATTGTGGTTTGGACTTAAAGTTTAAAGATACTGTCCAAAAGAAAATCTATTGTGACTTGCATGTCCTTCAGGACACTCTATTGCTTGCGGGTCTTAACGATGTGTATAGGGTTTTACATCAGGATAAAGGGGCTGCGTATTTTCGGAGTTCCTTGTCTACTTGGATTGATTTTTTTTTTTTCATTTCTCAATTTTTGTACTCTCAGAAATTCAGGCTTTCTTTTTTGGAATTTACCGACCATGTTCTATTATTATGTGAGGTCTCTTTAAAAGATATCCCCTCTAAATTTCCCTCAGTTACAAGGAGATGGAAATTAAATACCTGTTTGTTGCTATATTCTGTGGTAAAGCAAAACTTATCAGAATTGTTTTTTTATAGAAAATCAGTGGCCGAACTATATGAAGATTGGATGGATTGGTGAGTGAATACCAAAGCTGAATTTAAAAAGGTTTTTATAGACTTTGGTAAATTTACTGGGAATAAGGATTATTTATGTTATTTGCAGTTAAGAGATCAGTTTTATGCCTTAATGTCTTTGCCTAATGTTTCAGATAGCAGGATTAAATCCCAGTAGGATGTGATTAAATCAAACATGTTTTCTTATCACTCTGCCAGGGCAACCTTTTTGAATGCAGAGTTTAGATATGGTACAAATAAACAGCCATATTCCGACCCTTACGCGGCCTGTAAGGCCACAGTGTCTCATAAGGTTATGACTGGTTTATATGATAGTGCTGGTAGTCTAAAGACTTCAGATGTCGAGATTTTAGATATTGCTCATTCTCATTTGTTTCGTGTTTTAGGTTCTAAATCGTTTTTTTTTTTGTAAGACATGGGGGCAAGATGTACCTTTTCTGATTCCTCAGTTGGACCCTGCTTTATTGGCTGAGTTGGAAAGGCCTATCTCTGCCCTAGAAGTTAGGGAGGTTATTACTAAGTTACAACCGGGTGGTTTCTCCAGGAGTGGATGGCCTGACACATGAATTCTACAAACAATATGTGGATGAATTGAGTGTTATTCTATCCCATGTGTTTAGTGCCCTAGTTGAGACGGAAGAGGTTTTTATGTGGGATTTTGTTTAGGTACTAGTGGTTTTTATTTATAAATCAGGGGACCGATGTGATCTATGTAATTGGAGGCCTATAAGCCTTCTTAATACGGACTACAAGATTGTTTCCTCCATTTTATGTAGTAGGCTGCAAACGGTAGCGTCTGTGTTGATCCATCCTGCACAAACATGCTCTGTTCCTGGTAGGAATATTTAAGCAAAATCTGCTATTGTTGAGAGCTCTGAGTTTGGCAGACAAAATAAATTGTCAGGATTTCTATTAGCTTTGGATCAGCAAAAAGCATTTGATACTGTTTCCCATGAATTTTTATTCACTGTTTTAAGGTACTATGAGATACCTACTCAATTGTTGGCATGGATTATGTTATTGTATAGAAGTGCTTCTTTCTCTCCGATAGTTATGTTATTGTATAGAAGTGCTTCCTTCTCTCCGATAGTTAATGGACTAATAGGAGCTAGTATTGATTTGAGAAGGGGAGTTTGACAGGGTTGCCCTTTAAGCCCTTTACTTTTTACCTTTGTGTTGGATGCATTGATTAGATGGATTGTAAGTGGTGAATTAGTTCAGGGGATTTCTCCAACTATATGTAACCCCCCCTGCAAATGGGGGTTCCCAAAAGACTTCCAGGAGCTTGCTTGAATGCTCCAAGCCTGAATGGTGTTTGGCATTTAAGCCATTTATCAGTGAGTGTTTTTAGAACCTCTGGTACTGTCTCTTTAAGAGCTGTCTGCTTGCAGACATAATTAGTTTGTATGGGGGAGTGTGTGTTTCTTTGATTGAGTACCACTCAAGCTGCTGTCAATTCACTTCATTTTTGCAGTCACTAGGAGTGCAAAGGGAACCTATCTGAAAGATGTAACTGTTTGCCAGAAATTATTTAGAGTAATAATGAAATTACAGTTTGTCTAACCTGCTTTCTTTGCAGTCAGAACTGTGTCTGCTAGTTCCCCATTCTAGTTTTGAACTGCTGAACTGGACCAATCAGTGTGGGGTAAGCTAGCTCTAAAATGGTGCCTTGGATGAATCAGAACTTGGACTCATAATCTGAGCCAGCCACAAGAGGATTGTATGGGCAGTGACTCTGGGAGATGTAGTTTAGACTTCAGTGCCTTTTGGACCAACAGCAGCAGTCTATTGTGGTGACAGCCAATCCAGTCAAGAACTGGGAGGAACTCAAAGGAAGTGCCCGATTTTGTCGGTTGGAGTTTCAGTTGAGCTTTGGCAGTGAAGAAGGAAGGAGCCCTGTGCTTTTTCAGTGTGCAGTTTTAGTCAAGCGTGTGTAAGGCCCAGAGTTCGGTCTGCAGCTTGTGTAACAGCTTGTTAGGACTGAATCAAGTCCTGTGAAGAGAATCAAAGGATATCTGAAGAGTAGAAACCAGGCTCACCCTTAGAAGACTGGAAGAATTGCTGAAAATTGCACTCGGTCTGTCAGGAACTGAATCTGCTGTGTGTTCTCCCGGGTATTGTGCAGTAATTGCGATCGGGATACAGATGCAGCCTGCCTGGTATAGTGCTTTCTTTTATATAAATGTGTGAAGAGGTTTGTGTACCTCAAGTGAGCCCTGCTGACATTGAAGGACCCTATCTTATTTGGAGGTCGTGAGTACTAATTCAGGGTCGCTCCCTGTTGAATTGCCACATTAAATCCAAATGGAATTACTGTACAGCTGACTGTTTAATTCTCCTTTTCTCTGTGTGAAAGGGCCCCTACTAGCTGCCATGGTTTGGACTAGCCACTAGGGCTTGGGTACCCAGGGACAGTAACTGATAGGGTAGGCCTGTGCACAGAGCCATAGGTAGATTATTAGAGTGATAAGCTAATTAACCTGATTTCCCCCTGTCCTTGTTATATCCCCTAAATAAATCAGAGCTGCTTGTTTCAGCAAAGTTATACTGCTGAGGTATTTGTCTATGTTAAAGTACTGTACTGTGATTGTTGCACTGTATCTCATTTCACAGGAGGTCCCAGTGCCGGAACCAGACCTGGGGGTAAGTGTATACTGTGAAGGTAATTCTGATATATTGTGTGGGCCACTAGTGGGAAGAAAGGGGGGTTGCAGTGTCCCAGAGGGCTGTGACCAAGTTAGTTTAACTATTGCAAACCCTGACCTCTGGGTGGAGGCACCCGCCATTGGATCCAGGCCCCTCAACCTGTTAGTGGCAAATCAGGCAGGGGTAGTAGCCCCTGGGATAGCGCCATCTAGGGGTTACATATAGATATTCCTCCCCAAAATATTTCTGCTTATGCAGATTATATTTGCCTTATGGTTTGGGATTCAGTATCAGGTATTAGAGCCTTACAAATTTTTAAAGAGTTTTCAGGAGTAGGTCTTAATCTTGATAAATGTATAGGCTTGCTACTGGGCCATGGAACTCCGGTTTCCAAACTCGGATCTATAAACCATAGTTTCTTCCCAAATTAAGATTTTAGGGGTTTATTTTGGGAATTGCGATGTTGCCTTTCTTAATTGGAATGATAAATTAGTGATAGGAGAACGAAAGGTGCAGATTTGGAAATCTTGGGCCCTTTCTAAAAAGAAAAGGGTTTTAATTATAAAAAAAAATTACTTCTTCCAATATTTTTATACATTAGTTATGTTTTTCCCATACCGATGAAACTTGAAACACAGTTAAGTTTTTTTTTTTCTTTCAAATGCTTTGGGGCAATAGATTAAACCTCATTAAGAGGGAATTTACTTACTTGCGAATAAGGGATGTGGATTTAGACATGATTAATCTGGTTGTTTTTTTAATTTTCCTTTTAGTTCTGTTTTGCACGATGGTCCAGGAGGTGTTGAGGACATATGGACTGACTGGACTGATGAGTTGTTTAGTCCTTTTTTCAGTATTGGGGGATTTGGGGATCAAAGGGCTTAAAGGGTTAGATATCCATGAGTTTGCAGTTCCTGTTTTTAAAAAATTGAGATTGTGGCACTTATCGAAAAATGAAGCGTTTTTATTGAATAGGAAACGGATTTATCGTCGGATCATGGAAATGAACTTCACGGTTCGGGTGGATTTTCCCAAGTGTTGCCCATCCAAATTACAGTTTGCTCTTAAACTTTTGAGGGATCCTCATGTTCCAGTTCACATGTGGGATGTGACATGGCTGTGTTGTTTTGGTAGATTGGGAGTACGAGGGAATTGGAAACACAAGGCTGTAGTAGAGAGGGATTGTTTACGTCCAGGCTGTCAAGGTTTGTTGGAATCCTTAGAACATTTTTTTACAGCTGTCAGTATATTGTTCTTTTTTGGTCTGCCCTGAGGAGGAAATGGAATTGGGGTCCTATTACTTATGAATCTCTGATTCTAGGGGATTATTCAGGCTCTCTGAAGAGATATCATCCTAGTACGTTTAATGTAATCTTTGCCAGTATAAAATTTAATCTGTGGCAAGCCCAATGCCAGTTTTATACTCAACATGTTGTACTGTTAAACTCTGTAATTATTTCACAAATTGAGACAGCAATCCGAAAGATTAAATCTGTTGAATTTTTGGAGATGGGTAGGAGGAAATTTACTATGTATTGGAAATTTATGGACTGTCTATTCTGAATTTTACTATCTACTTCTTTTCTTTAGCTTCTCTTATTTTCTGTATTGTTTTCATTTTTCATTATGTTTAGTTTGTGTATTTCTTTTGTTTGAAATATATTGTGTTTTCTTGTGATGTAATTTATCTGCAATAAAGAATTCCCCTACTCTTTTCGATAAGTGCCATGGGATCTTTTAACATCCACCTGAACTACCACCAGTCCAGGCAGATGGGACCTCGGTTTGACGTCTCATCCAAAAGATGGCACCTCAGAAGTGCAACACCCCTCTCATGCTGCACTACAGTGTCAGTGCTGGGATATTAACCCAAGTGCCAGATGTGGGAACTGAACCCACAGCCCTCTGATCTCCTGGCCTCAGAGGCGAGTGTGCTACCTACTGAGCCACTGACACTGACCCCCATTGCCATCCCCTTCAGCTGAAGATAGTGTTCACCTTTAAACATAAAACAGTTTTTAGTGAGTACATGTTCGGTGCGTGTTAAAATGAATTGCCTTTTTTGTTCACCAACACTGGTCAATCAATCAAATCTTTATTCATCCAGGCAAACATTGTTGAGCACAGCTCATTTGCAAGATGGACCTGGTAAGGGCAAGGTTCAATTTACATAGATACATAAAAAATATTCAATATACACACTCTCTAGGATACTACATAGAATATTCAGTATACACACAGTCTAAGGATACATTCTAATCAGACTATACATTAAATTCGGGTGTAGTGGTAATAAGGGGTGAGGGGAAGGGGAGTGGGAAGTGGTGTGCCTGGCTGGTGGGGGAGGAGGAAGATGGTGGGGGCCTATACTGTGGAACAGATAAACTGTGGGCCTTATGAAGAGGGCAGGAGGGCGGCACTGGGGGGGTTGTATAACAGGGGTATAGGGCTGTGATATATGACAAGGGATTAAGGGGAGGCGGATGGAAAGGAGGGGTGCATGGAGTGTGAGGGGTGGTGACTCTTAGTAAAGGTGGATACCTTCCGTGAGTTGGCTATCTGGGGAGGGAGATGGATAAGATTAGGAATACTCTACTGTTTGTGGAAACAATTGCATTCTTCTTCTTTGATAAGCCTTGAATACAGATATTTAAAGGATGTAAATGAGATGTATCTGTTCACTTTCAGGGTCTTCTGCATCGTATTCCATAAGGCAGATAAGACATAGCTGATAGCAGATCTACCATATCAAGAATTGAATTTGGGCACTTTAAGCATGATGAAGTTTAGACTTCTTAGGGCATATTTACTTGATGTGATTTGTGTGAAGCAGTCTGAGACGTAATTTGGTAGCATCTTTGATATCGCTCTATAAGTCCATAGTGTGGCATTCCTGTCTCTTCTAAATTGGAGAGAGGTCCATCCAATTGCAGCATAAAGTGAGCAGTGGTGAGTGCTAAGAGGAAGATCTGTAATAAACCTCAAGGCTCTATGGTAAAGTGTGTCCAGTTTACTCAGATATGAGTTGGGGCAACGACCATATAGGAAATCTGCATAATCTAATACTGATAGAAATGTGGCCTGGACCAGCTTCTTTTTAGAATCACTTGTGAGAAAGTTCTTTATTCTGTAATAGAGCCCAAGCCTGTGACGGAGTTTTTTTTAGCAGATCTTCCAGATGATCTAAGTAGTCGAGTCTGCTGTCTACCCAGACCCCCAGATATTTGAATTTTGTAACATATTCAAGGTTTTCACCAAGGACAGTGGATATGTGGGGGAGATTGTTTGGAAAGGAGTGAACAGGAGAGGGGTGACTGACATACAATACTGTATCATCTGCAAACAGGTGTACAGTGGTTTTGGTGAGGTTATTGTCGATGCTGTTGATATAGGTGGCAAATAGGATTAGGCTGAGGATGGATCCTTGGGGAACTCCACTTTGGAGAGATTTGAGTGGTGATAGGTCTCCTTCAGCCTTCACCTGCTGGGTCCTTCCTGTGAAATAGTTATTAAACCATCTAATGGAGGTTGAGTCGAGTCCTGTGGATTTCAGGGAGGAGAGGAGCAGTTCGTGGTCGACTGTATCGAATGCCTTACTCAGGTCTAAAAATACAGCACCGACACAATTTTTTTTGTCCAGTTTGAGTTGCCAATCATTGGTTACTTTAGCCAGTACTGTGATGGTGCTGTGGTTGGTTCTAAACCCAGATTGCGCTGGATTTAAAAGATTAGCCTCTTCAAGATATCCTCGTAGTTGGGTGCTTACGATTTTTTCTAGCAGCTTGGATAGCACAGAGAGGATAGAGATTGGCCTGTAGTTGTTGAGGTCCATGGGGTCCCCTGCTTTCAGTAGCGGGATAACTTGGGCTGTTTTCCAGATCGATGGAATAGATCCTAGTTGTAGTGAGAGGTTAAAAAGGTGTGTTATTGGCACTGCTAATACTTGTATGGCAATTTAAAAAAAAATAGGGATCAAGGGAGTCTGCACCTGCACTTTTTTTGGTGTCCAGCTGTGATATTAATTCTTCCACCTGCTTCAGGGTGGCTGGTATGAAGGAGAATGTGGACTCTGTTACCCGTGCTTCAGTGTTCTTGATACCTAACTGGGAACGCATTTGGTTAGCCGGAGAGGTATCGAATGCTAGACCAGCAGTTGTAAAGTGATTGTTGAATGATTCCAGGACTTTGTCTATCAGAGATGGTTCCCTTGCCATTGTGTGTTTTGGCTGGGAGTGTGTTACTTGGATCGTATCCTGTTATGCCTTTTATGGTGTTCCAGAACTTGGCAGGGTTGTGGCAGGAGGAGTCTAGTTCAGACATATAATAAGCAGCCTTAGCATCTCGTACTTTCCTGGTACAGATATTCCTGGCTTTTTTTGAACAGCTCCCAGTCAGTTGATATCTTAGTTTTTCGTGCCTTTTTCCATAACTTGTCTCTGTCAAGGAGGGTGGCTTTAAGGTCAGGAGTGAACCAACGTTAGGTTTTATTTTTGATGCGTACCTTAGAAATTGGAGCATGGATATTAAGGGCACCTGTAATAATGTCATTTAGCACCTCGTACGCTATCTCCACTGTGTTTACTAAGTAAAACTCTTGCCATCGTGTGGAGTGGTTTATCTCTTCCAGATATGCCTCAATGTTGAATTTTTGCTTTGATCTCCTCATTGTGAACTTGGTGGGGGATGACGGCTTGCGTGCTGATCTTATTCCCGCAATAAGGCAGTGGTCACTGATGTCATTGAATAGTACTCCAGCATGCGAGAAAAGGTGAGGCTTATTCACTAGTATAACATCTAATGGTACGCTGTTGCTTGTATTCTTTTTGTTGATTCTGGGGGGTTAATTTATGAGCTGCGTAAACGCATGTGTATCGCAGAATGATATTAAGGGTGCAGCTGCCTTTGAGAGCCAGTTTGGGTTCAGGTCTCCTATGATTATAGTTTCTTCTGTTCCCTTTTTGATTAGGTCACCCAGGTGGGATAATAGCTTGAGGTCAGCTGAGGGGGGCCTATAGCAGCCGATTAGCTGCAGCGATGTGGTGTGGGAGAGGGCCACTTTGAGGGATAGGCATTCAAATTCCTTTACCATGGATAATGAGTCGAGGCAGGTTACAGATGAGCTGTCCTTCACATATATCACTCGCCCCCACCCTAGTTTGGCGGTCAGCTCTGAATACTGATAATTAGGTAAGTTTATGTCTTTGTCGGCTATGACAGGCCTGAGCCACGTCTCAGACACTACTAGTATATCTGGTAGGGTATGGTTAACGCAGGCTTGGATCATCGTGATCTTCTTTAACAGACTGCACACATTAATATGGAGAAAGCTTAGCCCTTTGATCTTGGCTAAGTCTGTTGGTGCAGTGATGACCTCTGGGGGTCCTGGTTTAAGTTCTACATTTCCTGAGCATATTAATGATAGTATCAATAGTTTCATAGTTGCCGCAAGAGATAGGTTAAAGATTCTTGCCATTTCCTGTTTTTTTTTTTATTCTGATACCACTATGTTTGCCATCCGGATATGGAGCTTTGGCCTCTTGTTAGAGCGCTGATTAGTAGTCCTGCAGACAGGCGCATTGAATAATTTTCTATACAGAGTTGTATCAAGCCCTAACCAGTACTCCAGAGCCTCGAGACCCCCATGATGGGGTGTGTTAGTGTATAAAGAGGGTATGTCCATGGACACCAGATACCAACCTTGTTCCACCTCAGTCTCTTTCAATATATTTAACATCTGTGTTGTGTCTTTTATGTATGAAGTAAGTTCCACACATGATGTTTAATATGGGCATCCACGTACATAGATAAGGGTTCCGTAACTGACCCTACTCCTGCCACAATTGTTCGCCCAGCTGGGTTCACCAAGCTTTTATGAATTTTGGGCAGGATGTATATGCTGGCCCTAATGGGGTGAGACACAGCTAGATATGACATTTCCTGAGCATCAGTTACCCCTGATGTAAGTGCATCATACAGGAATAGATCTATTTCTTACTTATAACCCACCACTGGATCACCTTTTAGTTTCAAATAAAACATTTCATCCCCTACTTGTCTCATAATTTCACCAGTATACATTTCTTCAGACATGATCACAATAGACCCCCCCCCCCCCAATCTGCTGGTTTAATTACCAGACTATAATTCCTCTCAAGATCTTTAAGTGCCTGCACTCTTTGGCATTAATATTCACATATCTAGCTTTAGTCTCCTGCGAAAGAAGGATTTCAAAGCCCCTCTCACATGCTTTTTCAAAAGTGTTTGCTACTTCAGTGTATGGTGGCATGAAAGTGGAGTGTGAACGAAAATGTCTTGCCTCACCCTCCCCATGTCCCAGTCCAGTTTCTTCAGAGGTCAGAGAGTTGTTGCCGTGACACATACTGGTTTTAGAGAAGTAAGCTTTTAAATTGAGGTACCGGAGTGAAACGATGTAGGTCCACATACAACTCAAAAGGGGTTTGTGTCCTGTGTTGTTACAAAGCTTAACCCTTTTAGTAAAACCGATAGTTGATCCTCAGTCAATGGAATGTCTGAAATATTAATCACTATATCTTCAGTGGCTGTCAGTAGCGTCTCCTGCCTCTGACCCTTCTTCCGTTGTTTTCTGCCTCCTCTGTGGGTACCTCTGTATATTCCTGTGGTGGGAGATGTCATCTCCCCCTCAACTGATGATGTAGTGGGTATTCTGGTGTCTGGAAGGTGACATTCCATGGCCCCGGGGGGAGGGGTTCACACTCCTTTCTAAAAAAAAAAAAAAAGGCTGCTCCTCAGGTTCTGACTCATTATTGGAGGTATAGGTGGGTGAGTTGTTATTCTGTCATAAGATTGACCTCAGGGTATTCGGTGTATGGGGTGTGCTGTTCGAAGCCCTGCCTGCGAATATCCACTGATCTTAATTCAAGAGGATTCCTTCAGTAGGTCATCACATATAGAACTGACGTCGGGCCGCACGGCAGACTTTTCTAGCAATACCTGATGGGGGACCGCCCACCCGACGTCACGTGACTGACGTCAGCATGACTGTATATAGTGGGCAGTCCCCATGCCCCCCTTCCAGTTCTTTCCTGCTGTCGCCTCGTGTCAGTCGCATTGCAGACTTCCAGATGGCGATCGTCGTGAAAGTTATCACGTCGGTTTATCCCTCGCTGCTTTTTTGTCTCAAATTCGAGTTCTGTCATTGATGTCTTCTCCCAAGAAGTGCTCGTCCTGTGGCACGCAGATCCCGCACAAGGATGGTCACCTCAAGTGCGTCCTCTGTTTAGGCCCGGACCATCCAGTCTCCTCCTGCCCTGAGTGCCAGACCTTTAACCAGGCCACTAAAAAGAGGAGACAGCAGGCTTTGGAGGCCCATCTGCTAAAAGCCTGCCTGACTTCCCTCGAGAAGAGGGTGGAGCGTCTTAGAGATTCGTCCGGAAAACCTTCTCCTTCAAAGAAACATAAGGAGAAAACTAGGGAGCCGGACCACTCCGTGGACGACGCCAGGCCCTCAACGAGCAAGGCCCAGCTGCCGCCCAGAAAATCGGACGGTAAGTCTGGCAAAGTTTTGGCAGATCAGTCGGCCATCGGCTCCTCCAACAACTGCACCACTTTGGCCAATAAGTCGACCCCCGGCTCCTCTGGGGACCGCGCGGCAGCTGGTAAGTTGTCTACCCAGGCAGTGGGTACTCGCCTAGCTCAGGTCAGTAAGCCAGCGGGAGCTCCTCCCCGACTGCCGACCCCACCCACTAAGTCGGCCGTCCCTGGCGACCACTTAGGTTCGGTTGCCCCGCGCCAGGCCGCGGCGCACCACACCCGGCGTACAGCGGAACCAGAAGGAGAAAGCCCCTCTCCTTCCTCGCTCGTGCCTCAATTCACGGTGGTACGTCCAGCGACGGCAGTGGAGAGCCCATCGACCCTGTCAATACCTAAGGGTATACTCCGCACTCCCCTTCTGCGGTCAAGGAGAAGGAGGCTCCTCCTCGGCCCACAGACCTTTCTGTGGAGGCCCCTCCTCCGCCTTCCGAGGCGCTTCCTCCGACGCCAGTTATCCCGACGACAGTCCCGCAGCCAGGACCGGCTGACCGGCCTTTGTCTTGGTCCCAATGCCAGTGCCCCTTCGTCCGGTTCCGATGCCAGCCCTTCCGATGCCGTATCCCCTTCCAGTGCTGGTTCGGTGGTGCCGGTTCCGACGTCAGTTCCCCTGACGCAGGCTGTCCCAACGCCGGACCCTCAACCTATTTATACTACGGAGGGTCTGATGTGGGTTCCCCGGCGCCTGTTCTGGCGAGATTTATACCAACCGAACTGTCCACATTACCCGTTGGGGTATCTTGGGGACCACTTCCGGGGGGGGGGGGGAGTCCCACGCCGGACTGGAGTCATCTTGGGCAGTTCTACCCTGGATTTAATCCCTACACCCATTACATGGGATTCCAGGGCTATTATCCACCTCCAGTTATCCCTCCTCACCCCCTCAGCCTCTGCCTACTCCACCTCCCCCTCCTTTTCCTCCCGTTACCCTGGATTTCAAGACCTTAATGCAGTCTTGGTGGCAGGGGGCTCGGTTGAAGTTGGTTTCGGACCTGGAGACTAGGCTCCCACAACCGAGGTCTCCTAGGTCCCCTTCTCCAAGCAGTTCGTCAATAGCCACTATCCGCATCTCTGAGCAAGTCACTTAACTTCCCTGTGCTCCCAGGTCGCACCTGTAAAAAAGCTTTCAGCTTAGTGTGCTACTCCTGGTTAAACAACACAAAAAAAAAAAAAACATCTCGGGGAAGACTCGATAGGACGTTTCCCTTCCAGATACCAGACGCCGTCCTGTCGAGGAGGCAGACGATGGTGATGATAGTTCGGACAGGAGCGAAGATTCCTCGGAGGAGGTCCCGAAGGGTACTGAGGGCACAAGAGGCAAGGTCTTGCCAAAGTCTCCACCTGAAGGCCCTGCCTTCTCGGACCTCTTGAGGGCCATGAAGGACTATTTCGACTGGGAGTCGGAGGAACAGGATCCCATGAGACAGTGGCACGCGGAACACCTAGACTTAGAGTCTCTGTCTTCCATCCCATTCCTCCATGGATGGCCCCTTATCAAGACCTCACCAATACTGGCTGGCAGATGCCTTATTCTCTCCAGGCTGTCCCCAAGAGAGTGGACAGGCTCTACCACGAGCTGAAGGATGCTCCTTTCTTAAAGGCTCATCCCAAAGCTGACTCTGTGGTCATCTCTGTGGCTCATGATAGCTCTTCAGCACCCAAGCACATGAGCACTACTCCTCCGGACAAGGAGTCAAGGCAGATGGACCAGTTTGGGAAAAAGATATATTCCTTGGCCCACGTGTGCCCTCCAGTCCCTTGGTTACATGGTCCACATGGTGTCCTATCAAAAAGCGACCCTGGCCAGGCTGGATGCCTGAATCCAGTCCATGGATCCCTCGCCTTTAAAGGAGGACATTGCCAAGGATCTCCACCTCTTCAAGGTTTCCTGTAGGCATGCTTTACACGCCACTTACGACTCCGTCGACTCAGTGGCCCGTACCTCGGCAACTGCCGTTGCCCTCAGACGGCATTCCTGGCTTCGCCTTTCTGGCCTTGCCAATGAGGTCAAGTCAGCGATTCAGGCTGCCCCTTTCAGGGACTCGGTCCTTTTTGGTGGGGACACCAAGGATATTATCACAGACCTACAGGACAAGGGAAATTGCAGTTAGGTCTGTCAGGTCAGTGTACCGATCGGCCTCCCAGCAACAGTAGCCCTTTCGGAAAAGGACCTGGAGGCAGAGAAAGAATGCTCAGGCGTGCCGCCAAGGGAAGCAAAAGGCCATGGGTACAGCCACCCCTTCTGCCTCCAAAAATTGGAGACATTCAGGAGGCCCTCCCACTGAACGTCCCACCTCGTCTTGACTCCCCGGCCCCACTGTCTCCTCAGTCTCGCGACGGGGAGCAGGTGGGGGGGAGGTTCGCCCACCACGCGCAAGAGTGGAGGGCGATCACCTCCGACGAATGGGTCCTGCAACTAGTGTCCGTCGGACACACCATAGAATTTCTGGAGATTCCTCCAGAAACTCTATCCACAAAGTCCTCTTATTCTTGGGACCAGGCTGTTCTCGTCCACGAGGAGGTGAATTCGCTCTTTCTCAAAGAAGCAATCAAGCGCATCCCCTTCGGGCAAAGAGGAAGAGGATTTTATTCCCATTTTTTTCCTGGTTCCAAAACAGACTGGGGACTTCAGACCCATACTCGACCTAAGTCAGCTCAATCAGTTTGTCGAGTACAAAAAATTTCTAATGCTGATTCTCCAGAGCCTTCTCCCTCTCCTCATGGAGAACCACTGGCTCTGTGCCCTGGATATGCAGGAAGCTTACCTGCACATTCTTATTTTCCCCAGCCACTATCTATTCCTGCGCTTTCGTTTCCAAGGGGAACACTTCCAGTTCCGGTCACTCCCCTTTGGCCTGTCTTCGGCACCAAGTGCCTGGCGGTGGTCGCAGCGTTCCTACGCCTCAGGGGTATTGCAGTCTTCCCTTACCCGGACAACTGGTTGATTTCAGCCCCGTCCAGGGATTCCTTACTGGAGGCTCTTTTCTTTACCCTGGACCTTTTCAGCAGACTTGGAATCATGGTCAGTGTTCCCAATTCATCCTTTATCCCTGCCCAAAGACTTCAGTTTATTAGGGCAGTCCTGGATACAATTCAGTGCAGAGCTTTCCTTCCTCCAAACAGGATGGAGACCCTTGTCTGTAAGGCCTCCGAAGTGACTTTCCTCAGGACCATCCCTGCCCAGGAAGTCCTTCGCCTTCTGGGCCTGATGGCAGCCTCCATCACTACTGTTCCCCTAGCAAGACTTCACATGAGGATTACTCAGTGGTCCTTGTGGGTGCAGTGGGATCAGCTCCTGGATGACCTGGACCATCTGGTTCTAGTCTCCTCAGCAGTTCAGAAAGACTTACAGTGGTGGTAGGATTCTCGCGGTCTTTGTTTTGGGCTTCCCTTTCGAAACCCTGCATCAGTAGCCACCCTCACCACGGATGCCTCGAATATGGGGAGGGGAGCTCATCTTTGAGAACACCAAGCACAGGGACTATGGTCCAGTTTGGAGACTTCTCTCCACATCAGTGATCTGGAGTTGAGGGCAGTCCTGTACGTGCTACAGACCTTTCAGACCCTCCTTCCAAAGGGATCACTGCTAATCAAAATGGACAATATGTCGGTAGTGTGGTATATCAACAAACAAGGAGGAACCCGATCGTACCCCCTTTGCAGGGAGGCGACACGGGTGTGGAACTGGGCAGTCCAGCACCATCTGGTCCTAGTGGCCGTGCACGTTCCAGACATTCTAAACATCTTGGCGGACAGTCTCAGCAGATCTCGGACCCTAGCTCATGAGTGGGAACTACATCAGGAAGTGGCAGAATCCATCTTCCAAAATTGGGGGCGTCCAGAAATCAACCTCTTCACCTCCCAATACAACGCAGAACTTCCCAAGTTTTGCTCGCTTGTTCCAGAGCAAGGTGCTTTTTGGAGCGACACATTGTGTCTGTTTTGGACAGGGAAATTTTTGTATGCTTTCCCTCCATTTCCCATTCTGCAGAGGGTTCTCCTTAAGCTCCAGACGGAGAGGGCAAAGATGATCCTCATCGCTCCTGTCTGTCCGAGACAGATCTGGTTCCCGCTGTTACAGCAGCTTTCCCAGGAACCACCGGTTCCACTTCCATTGACTCCCGACCTCCTGATCCAGAATCAAGGTCAACTGGTACACCCAGGGCTCAGGACCCTGCGTCTCCATGCCTGGCTCCTGCAGACATAGCGATATACCATTTTGGGGTTTCCTCCAGGGTTGCTCAAGTCCTCCTCGAGGCCAGGAAACCTTCTATCTGTTCCACTTATGCCATGAAGTGGAAGCGGTTTTCCATTTGGGTGACCGCTAAGGGCCGGAACCCCTTCTCTTGCTTGTCCCCACAAGTCATGGAGTACCTCCTTCACTTGTCAGACTCCAGTCTGTCCTACTCTTCCTTAAAAATCCATATCTCAGCTGTCTCAGTGTACCATGAGCTAGTGGATGGTAAACCCGTGGCTCAGTTGGAAGTCTCCAGAATCTTTCTGAAAGGGATTCTTCATCTGAAACCCCCCATCCTGGCCCAACTCCGCCTTGGGACTTGGAACTTCATACTGGAAAAGCTTACCCTTCCTTCTTTTGAGCTGGCTATGAGTTGTGATTTGCGCTTCCTTTCCTGGAAGGCACTTTTTCTTGTGGCTATCACGTCAGCCCGACGGATTTCGGAGCTTCACGCTGTAGTCTGCAAGGAGCCATACTTGATTTTCCATAGGGACTGTGTGGTCCTTAGAACTCATCTGAGGTTTCTTCCCAAGGTGGTGTCGGAAGCCACACTGAATCAGTCAGTGGAGCTTCCGGTGTATTATCTGTCCCCCTCTAACAGAGGTGAAGCACTCCTTCATACAATGGATGTCCCTTCAGTTTCTCCAGTGTTACACCCATCAGACCAGAGAGTTTCGCTCTTGCGACCAGTTGTTTGTCTCCTTTTCCCCGAGATCAAAGGGCAAACCTGCTTTCTAAGCAGGGCCTTTCCAAGTGGTTAGGCAACTGCATTCGTTACTGTTACCAAAAGTACGAAAAACCTCTGCCGGGTTCCATCAGAGGTCATTCTGCTAGGGGCATGGCTGCCTCTGCGGCCTTCCTATGGAACGTTTCGGCGGCTGACATTTGTGCTGCCGCTACTTGGAGTTCTGTCCATACCTTTACCAAACATTACAGTCTGGACATTGCTTCTAGGCGGAGGGCTGGCTTTGGCCTAGCTGTCCTGCAGGGCCTTCTGTCCTAGACTGAGTCCTTCTGGGACCTCATTTTTTTCCGTTGGAGTTAGTTTTCCTCCTCCCTAGTTTCTCTCAGTCGCCCCTTGTAGGGACAGCTTGGGACTCTGTCCTATATGTGATGACTTACTGAAGGAACCCTCTTGAAGTAAGATAGTACAGTTACGTAAGAACTTACCATAACAGTAGATCTTCGAAAGAGGTTCCTTCCATAGGTTATATTTTTCCCTCCTTCCCCTCATTTTGTGTTTTACGGGGACTCCAAATCCATTTTGCTGCTGCCTCTTTCTGGCTCCGGCGGGAGAACTGGAGGGCGGGTGTGGGGACCGCCCACTATATACCGTCACACTGACGTCAGTCATGTGGTCCCCCGTCAGATATTGCTAGAAAAGTCTGCCATGCTGCCCGACGACAGGTGGTGTCAGTCCTATATGTGATGAGCTACTGAAGGAACCTCTCTCAAAGATCTACTCTTACGGTAAGTTCCTACGTAACTGTACTTTTTTTTACTCCTTCAGTTTCTAGGGTTTCTGGAATTTCTGGGCATATTCCCCTCCTCCTTCCAGTCAAAAAGCCTGTCCAGCAAGTAATCTTTACGGTCTTTCTCAAATTTATGCAGTGTGTCCCTTTTAATCTTATTGTCAGCTCTTTTCACATTATCTTGTAACCTTTTCTCGTAAAATTGAAAATCTGGCTGATCCTTGTACAGTAAAACTGCTTCTTCCTTAGTTTTTATATCACTGCTGACATCCTCCTGCTGGGACACGATCTTTAATGATGGTGTGCGTAAATTAGTCAGTACCCACTTCTCGAGACTGTCTCCAGTCTTTTTGAACTGTTCTCTATCCCACCCGTAGCCAGGGTTTTTTACAACTCTTAGTCCCCTGGGTGATCTGCCTATGTTGAGGTAAGCCTCCAAAGTGATTTTCCCCCGGTAGTGTCTTCTTCCCCTTATAATCGCATGCTTCAGTGCTGTAAAAGCTGTTTTTTATATTTATTAATTGGGGTGGGGATATTAGGGGCAGGAGAGGTTGGGGGGTGATGGGGGGATGGTGGTGTAGGAGGGGATGGAGTGGGAATAATAATAACTTTAATATAGCGCCTTTCAAAATATCAAGGCACTTCACAAATAAATACAAATTCAGTGAATGCAATCAATAAGATAAAATCAGAGAAACTCGGGAAAAGCTTTGCTCCATAGAAAGGTCTTCAGTGTCTGCTTAAAGCTCCCTTCGGTCCTGCACTCCCGTAGCCTACGTGGCAGAGAATTCCAGAGGGTCGGGGCAGCAAACATAAAAGCGCAAGCCCCAGATGAATTTAAACTAATGCTCGGAATCTCCAGCGACCCCTCATCAGCCGAGCGGAGCTGTCGCACAGGTGTAAGCAGTCAGAAGCTCTTTCAAGTAGTCAGGACCAAGTCCATGTAGGGCTTTGTAGGTTAACAAACTTACCTTAAAGGTGATCCGCCACTGAACCGGCAGGCAGTGCAGATCGCGCAGCACTGGGGTAATATGTGATCTCCTTGATACCCCAGTCAGTAAACGTGGAGCAGCGTTCTGCACTAGCTGCAAGCGGCAGATATCAACCCCAGGAAGCCCTAAGTAAAGAGAGTTACAATAGTCAAGGCGCGAGGTCACAAAGGCTTGGACCAAGATGGGCAAATCACTGGACGGAACAAGGTATTTGATCCTGGCAGTGTTCCTAAGATAGTAAAAGGCTAACTTGACGAGTGCTGACACCTGATGATGAAGGGTCAGCCCGTCATCAAGTATCACTCCCAGGTCACGCACCCGTTCAGAGGTAAGGATCTGAGCGCCCCCAAAAATAGACCAGAGGGCAAATCAGTCCTCAGCCCCTCTGTCCTGTGGACCGGATCCACCACCAAAACCTCAGTCTTTCCTGCTTTCAACTTTAACCCACTGGAACTCATCCAGTCTTGGATTTCAGTGAGGCAGCTGTTAAATACCGAGAGAGCACTAACCTGGTTAGGGGCAAAAGACAGGTAGAGCTGGGTATCATCAACATAGCAGTGAAACCTCAGCCCACACCGTCTTACAGTGTCTCCGAGGGGCAGCATACACACTGCAAATAACATGGGCGACAGCACCGAGCCCTGGGGCACCCCACGAGACAGAGAGAATGACTTGGATGAAAATATTCACGAGACAACTCTCTGAGATCTACTGGTGAGGAAAGATGAAAACAATCTGAGGACTGTCCCAGTCAGCCCACAGATGGACCTCAGGCGCTCGAGCAGAACCGCATGGTCCACAGTGTCAAAAGCTGAAGAGAGATCCAGGAGTACCAAGATGGAGCGGTTTCTCCAATCTCTCGCCATCAGGAGATCACTGAGCACCTGAACCACAGCAGTCTCAGTACTATGCCTCTTACAAAAACCCACAAGGTGGGAGAGGGGGTGGGTTATACGGGCTAAAGAGTCCTGTAGTTGGCTAGTTGAAGCATGTACAGGCCAGTTCATGATGCTGTAGAGTCCTAAGTCGTGTTTACAAGAGGCTAATCATATTGCTTTCAGTGAGTGATGCAGGTAGCCCATTATACCATTTTGATCCTTGGTACAAGATGGATTTCTGTGCCAGAGTGATACGTTTAAATGGAACTAGGAGCCCGCCTTTCTCTGCACTCCTGGTTGGCTTAGATCTAGCCTGCTGCAAGAGTCCACATAGAGATGGAGGCCCTAGTCTTAATTGGGCTTTCTTGACAAGTAGACAGGTCTGGTACCTGGCTCTGAGATGGAGAGGAAGCCATCCAGTACCTGAGTAGAGGGCACAGGTGTGGGTTGAAGAGTCCTAGAGTCAGCCAGCAAGCCTTGTTTAATAGGGGTTTTTATTCAGTTGAGAGCAGTTTAGGTGCCCGCCCCGTATTTTGGTAGGCCGTATTCAATAGATGCTTCTCCAAAACCAGTATGTGTCATGGCAACAACACTCTGACCTCTGAAGAAACTGGACTGGGACATGGGGAGGGTGAGGCAAGACATTTTCGTTCACACTCTACTTTCATGCCACCATACACAGAAGTAGCAAACACTTTTGAAAAGGCATATGAGAGGGGCTTTGAAATCCTTCTTTCACAGGAGACTAAAGTTAGATATATGAATATTAATGCCAAAGAGGCCAGGCACTTAAAGAACTTGAGAGCATTGTAGTCTGGTAATTAAACCAGCAGATTGGGGGGGGGGTCTATTGTGATCATGTCTGAAGGAATGTATACAGGTGGAATTGAGACAGCTAGGGGACGAAATGTTTTATTTGAAACTAAAAGGTGATCCAGTGGTGGGTTATAAGTAAGAAATAGATCTATTCCTGTATGATGCACTTACATCAGGGGGTAATTGATGCTCAGGAAATGTCTTAACTGTGTCTCACCCCATTAGGGCCAACATATACATCCTGCCCAAAATTCATAAAAGCTTGGTGAACCCACCTTGGCGACCAATTGTGGTAGGAATAGGGTCTGTCACGGAACCCTTATCTGTGGATGTCCATATTTAACATTATGTATGGAACTTACTTCATACATAAGACACAACACAGATGTTAAATGTATTGAAAGAGACTGAGGTGGAACAAGGTTGGTATCTGGTGTCCATGGACATACCCTCTTTATACACTAACATACCCCATCATGGGGGTCTCGAGGCTCTGGAATAGTGGTTACCAGTGTTGGTGAACAAAAGAGGCAATTCCTTTTAACATGCACCAAACATGTACTCACTAAAAACTGTTTTATGTTTAAAGATGAACACTACCTTCAGTTCAAGGGGACGGCATTGGGGGTTACTTTTGGCACCAATTATGCTAACCTCTGTTTGGGCATTTGGGAAACAACAACAGTCCAGAACAATCTTTTTCTCCATAAGATTGATATCTGGCATTGTTTTATGATAGTTTCTTGATCTGGAGCGGCACACTGGACGAGTTGCAAGAATTTGTGCAATATTTGGAGGGGAGCAATAGTAATCTTAAATTTACAGTGCAAAGCAGTTTCTGTTGTGTCCATTTCCTTTTTAGATTTATTGATTGTAAAGCAAACAGATGGTTCATTTCACCCCAATTTGTATAGGAAAGGAACAGACCGTAATTCTCTCCTACACTCGTCCACTTGCCACCCCAGCCATATGGTGGACAACATACCCAAAGCCCAGATGTTAAGAGCACGAAGAAATTGTTCTGATACCTCTGATTATATTGTACAGGGCTATGATATGTGTAACCATTTTGAAAAAAGGGATACAGTTGTGACCTGGTTAGGAATGCTTTTGATGAGGTGCTATCTCTGTCACGTGATACTTTGTTAGAGACAGAAACCCCTAGAGACAAAGGGAAAATACTAAACTTTGTGAGTACTTTTACCAGACAGTCAGGAGAAAGTATGAATATCATTAACCAAAATTGGCACTTTTTGGAAAATAAAACACACTTGACGGAGTATGTAAAAGAACACCTTAGAATGGTATATCGTAAACAGAAAAACGTCAAGGACAGACTAGTACACAGTTATCACCCAAATAAAAACATGGAACTCTATAGATCAGGTGGTTGCCGCCCCCTTCCCCCCCATGGAAACTTTCCTTGTGGGAATTATAACGTTTGCCCAGATATTTTGAGGACTGACACTTTCACATCATGTAATACTACTAAAACATGTAAAATGCATGACTTTTTTAACTGCGTAACTGAGGATGTGGTTTATTTAGCCACTTGTGAATGTGGGTCCTTTTATATAGGCAAAACATCTCAACCATTCAAACACAGAATTGGAGAACACCAAAGAGCCATTCTGGGTGGGTGATCCCCAAAATGCATTAGCTAATCATGTTAAGAATCTGGGCACATCACATCATTTCAAATTCTGTGCAATAGAGAAGGTCATACTGGGCCCCAGTGGGGATAACTTAAATTATTGCACAGAGTCCCATTGGATTTTCAGTTTATTAGCCACATCACTGCCTGGCTTAAATGACAGGATAGATTTGTTGCCTGCGTTAGAAAGAGAAAGCAGTTGATCTGTACATTAGTGTTACTCTGCTGTGCATCATGTATTGCTTGTATTTTAATAACATATTTATTTGTGATATGATGATATATATTTTTTTCTGCGTAATGATTCTCCTGCTGTATTGTGCTTTTTTATTTTTTTATATTATTTATTTTTTCTCCTTCATTGCAGAGAGTGCCCCAACGACCGCTGGCACCCGAACCCCTGGACCAGAACTGATGTACACTATTGCGTCAGACACACACAGGCCCTGATGAAATTAGCGGGACCCCACCCGGTGCCCATAACCGAGAACCAGGTGGCCACACCTCTTGTGTCTGGGGGCTCGATATGCTATGAATCGCTGCAGTCTACTCATCACAATTTTTCGCTGTTACTGCTCTAGGAGCCAGATGTACAATGACATCTGCTGCATTTTGCTTACTAACATCTGCCGCACTCCCTCCCCTTGGAATGCACGCTACTGACAATGCGTCAAGCCTCCACCAGGCACCACTGCAGCGAGCCACATAGCCCATACCCGCCCCAGAGGAAGGAGAGCAGTCCTGGGACGCTCAGTCCTTCCTCTCCCCTGCCAGCCCCTGGCGCCCCGAGTCCGTTTCCGAACCCGGGTCACCAGCGTGGCGCGAGGTGTGTCGTCCAGCACCTCAACCCTCAGTGCCACCGGGCCGGCCTATATATTGTGCTTTTTTAGGGTTGATCAGTGTTGTCCAGGTGCATCCTATGGAATTGTCTGGGGGACAAAAATTTATTGAGAAGGGACTTTCATTCTTTGGTTTTACTTCATCTCAAATTTTTATCCAGTATTATACATTTTGTATTCATACAGTGTCATATGAATTGCATATAGGTAGAAAATACATGCCTTGATTATGTTTTTAATCGGTATTTCAAGAATGTGTGTTATGTATATTTTTTGTATACATTGTACCATAAGCACTAGTGTACGTTTTTTATGTTACGTACTTTATCTTGAATTGATGCACTGCACCTTTAAGGATTTTTATTTAAAACCAGTTCCACCCATTTACTAGCACCTCTTGATGACACACCTGTGACGTGCGAAACCATTAGAAGGTCAGTCTGGTCAGTTCCTGCTGGGCATTTGTCCGCTTTTTTAACATTAAAGTTATAGCCCTTTTGCACTGAGTCCAGGAGTAGTGCTGGTAATTGCCTTCCTTCCTGTACATTTTTTACACAGCACACTCGTTTGTGGTTGAAGCGGTTTTTGTTTTACTTTGTCTGTCAGTGTACTCCTCCCTGCTTCCTGCATTTCTGAGGCTGAGATATTATGCTTGACATAAATGGTGCCACCCCACCCCATCCCCTGTAACCCTGTCCCTTCTGAACATTGTACATCTTCGATACCCCTTGAGTCCTGCTTGTGGTGCAGCGCATTGTGCCTCAGCCATTATCATTTAGAGATCACAAAACTTGTTTCCCAGATTCCTGGCAATTTATTTGTTTTTGTTTGTTGGCAAGGAAAGGAGGCTAGGCAATTCTACCTGTTTTCAGCCTCATCGGGGGGGGGGGGGATACAGATGGAAATCAAGTGAAATTGAACCAGCTTAAGCTTTGGCACACATCACCCTCCATACTCCCTGCTGCATCCCTAATGGTTGTTTCCCCATTACTGTGCTTCTGAACTCCTTCATTACTGTTTCACCTGCTTCAGCCTTTTTCCACTGCACACCCCCTGTTTTGCCCTCTGCCTCGTTACCCCAATCTTGCTCTGTCGACAGACTTGCATTATTCTTAAGTACTGATCCCACTGCAGTCTTCCTCCCTTCCCCCTATCTGACTTGCCCCTCCTGCCTGCTCTGCTGCTCGGGAGGGGGGGCCCTCCTCAGTTGTGTGGATACACCTATCCTTAATTGCGCCTCCTCCCCTTTTCTAGGTGTTGTGTACAATCTTAAGACCCAGCACCCTGTTGCTCTCTTCTTTGGAGTGCAGTCCATCTCTTCAGAACTTCCTCCTACCCAACAGGTATGGCCTTAATTTCTATAAACTGACACACACGCCAGCACTTCAGCCATGCACTGAACTTGTCTGTTTTGCTCCCTATGACTGAAGCGTGGCTGCAGTAGGACCTCAGTGGAGGTCACCATCTCTGTTCTGTCACTTAGAATCTTACCTAAGGTGCAGAAACTCATTTAACTTGCTCCGCTCTTCCGTTTGGCAAGGTCATTTGTGCCTATGTATACTATTCAATTTAGCTACCCCCCCAATCACTCCCAACGCTTTCTTTCTGAGAATATCAACTCTTGCTCCAGGGAAACGTGGGACCATGCTCTGAACATCCAGTGTGGAACCTACTCTCCACCTGTGCCTCTAACAATGGAGTCTGCCAGTACCATGACCCTTCTTCCCTCTTCGGGCTTCTGCCCTTCTCTTATTCTTCTCAAGTGGACAGAGCTCTCTTTCTTGGTTCAGTGGCACCAGCCACCTCCCAGTGGGATTCCAGGAAGACCTCACCCTAACAAGGACAGTTACTTGTCTGAGGTGGGTACACCATGTACTTTTGATATTGTATCCCCCATTGCATTTTCCTCCCTCCCAGCTATGGTCTAGTTGCCCCTGTTGGGTCTTTGGGAACCCTGCAGCAGTGAAGCCTGTAGTCCCCTTGGTTGTTCACTGCCCCTTGCTCTCAAGTAGCAGATTTACACCCTTGTAGTGTCAAGTTCAGCTCCCAACACCCAAACCATCCTATGGTTGAGGCATTGGCTGTGTATCTAAAGCACCCTCTTGGTATGACTACCCTTCAGCCTATGCACTCCACCCTCTTACCTCAGCAGTGTCCCACCTTCATGTTCATGTGTTTGCCTAAGTACCTGTCAACCGTCTCTCCTCATGGTCTGCTACTTGGCTGTATTTCATATTAAGATTAGGCTACCCTCAGTAAAGACACTAAATTCACCCTGCACACACAGACCTCGACAGAGCCCTATCCCAGATAGAGACTAGGCTACCCCCAGTAGAGACACTAAGTTCACCCTGCATGCATAGACTTCAATGCAGCTCTACCCTAGATAGGGATTAGGCTACCCTTGAATGTACCCACAGCAAGTGTTCTTACCTTGGGCAGCAAAGTGCACCCTTACTGTACCTTAGCAGAGTCCCTTGCAGAACTGCAGACTTTCTTGCAAATGCCACCCTCTGTCTTGCTATCCTCACCCTCAGTCGCTCACACAAGGAGACCCTTGGCCTTGTGGGAAATAAGTTATTGTCTGCTTGCACCAAATTCAGTCATCTACATTCCTTCCCACATCCTCCTACAATTCTCTCCCTCCTCCCAGCCTCCCCTCCTCCCCCTTACATATCATGCAGTTTTGTATCAAAATAGTTTAATTGAGCTCTTGCCCTCTCACTGCCACTCCCAGTTGATTCCTGTCTCCAGTTCTGTTAGTACTCTAGATGTTTAGCAGTATTCCCCTCCTACCTCACCCCAGTACCTGCTTGTCCCCAGTAATCCACCTCAGCTTGGCACCCACACTGCTGCATCCCAGCTTCCACCTGCTTTTGGCAGGCTGTAACCAGAGAAGTACAAATGCAGGGCAGGCAGCCTTGCTTAAGCTGCCATCGTTGATAATGGCTGCCTCCTTCCTAGCCCCATACTGCCCACAGTGACTGTTGTAGAGGGAAGTGGTTACAACCATGGTCAGTGAGGCTGCAGTGGTGTACAACCATGCTCAGTGGGGCTGCAGTGCATACAACCATGCTTAGTGGGGCTGCAGTGGCGTACAACCATGCTCAGTGGGGCTGCAGTGGCGTACAACCATACTCAGTGGGGCTGCAGTGGTGTACAACCATGCTCAGTGGGGCTGCAGTGCATACAGCCATGCTCAATGGGGCTGCAGTGGTATACAACCATGCTCAGTGGGGCTGCGGTGGCGTGCAACCATGCTCAGTGGGGCTGCAGTGGCGTGCAACCATGCTCAGTGGGGCTGCAGTGGCGTGCAACCATGCTCAGTGGGGCTGCAGTGGCGTACAACCATGCTCAGTGGGGCTGCAGTGGTGTACAACCATGCTTAGGGCTGCAGTGGTATGCAGGTGCTACATGATTTTTGTGACCGTTTAGTCCTAGATTTAGTGGCTGAGAATCACCAGCCTTAAAGGGGAAAACTGCATTTGCAGCTGGTTAAAGTATTCATCTTGAGAAACCAGTGTTTTTAGCAGATTTTTAAAGCAAGCCCACAGTATATAAGATGCACGGAAACTGATGGCAGATAAAGGCCAACCAGCTCTTCTAGCCTGCCCATCCTTCCTGGTTACACTGGTCTTAGTGGCCTTCCTGCCCCCTTGCCTCTGCCCCCCCACCCACCAAAGCTCATATGCCTGTCCCACCCTGTTTTGAAACTGCCCATTGATATAGCCCATGCTGCTAATTTCAGCAGCTTGTTCCTTTGGTCCGCCATCCTTTGAGTGAAAAAGGATCTACAGATATCCTACTTAAATCTCCTCCCTGCCAGTTACAGTGAGTTCCCCCCATATCCCCGTATTTGTGATCAAGGAGGAAAGTGGCCTTGTAGTCCACCCTGTTCATCTCATGCAAGTACTTGCACATTTCTGTCATGTCACCCTGTTCCCTTCTTTTCTCCAGGGTGTACAAGTCCAAGTTTTGCAGCCTCTTCCCATACATCATGCCCCCCGGCCCATCTCCAGTTGTGGACTCCTGTATCTTGCGCGGTAGTCCAGATGATGCCTCACCAACGATCTGTACATTGGGATGATAATCTCACGGTTTCTGCTTCTGATCCCTCTCCCTATGCATCCCACCATGACATAAGGGGTTGGCAAGTGAGCGGAAGGGAAGGTCCCTTGACATACGTGACAAGTGGGAGGAGGGGCATACTCGATGGACCAGAGGGTTCATTTTCTGCCATCAGAGTTCTATGATTCTATGAACATGGCTGGCAGTATATAGCCTAGAGGTTAGAATAATGAGCTGTGAACAAGCTTGGTACATCCAACAGAGCTGGGTTTGATTCCCACAACCTCCACCTTCATACTGTATGACTATGAACAAGTTATTTAACCTCCCCAGTTCTCCTAGGTTGCCCTTGTAAATGGACCTTGTGCCCAGTGGGCCTTACCCAGTTACCAAAGAATACTAAAAAAAAAAATCCTATTTGCCTTACCACCCCTACTGTACCCTCTACCCACCACCCCCATTTCGCACTGCAACCCAGGTTATTTTTCCCAAAATACATTGCATTACATTTTTTTGCATTGAAGCTCAGCTGCCATATCTTTCATCCTCTAGCCTACCCAGGTACTCCCTCAGTTCCCTTATTCCGTCCTCTATGTCTACCCGTGCACAAATCTTTGTCTCATCTGTCAACAAGCAAACCTTGCCCTTGTAACATATGATAGATAGATAAATAGACAGGCAGATAATTTATTTAGATGCTGCTTTCTTAAACCAAGGGGCATTACCAAATGCCATCAGAACAATCACATGTCATGTAAACAGTTGACAGTACAACATAATGTACTATATAAATACACTATACATAAATAATTAATGTAACAGGGCATGCAGTAGGGCCAAGCTAGTAATCACCCTCAAATGCCTGTCCAAAAAGCAAGTTTTAAGTTTACTTTTAAAAGTGGGGACTGATGGAGCAGACTAGATATCTGGGGTGAGGTTGTTCTACAGGGGAGGTGCAGCAACAGAGAAAGCTCTGTCCCCAGCTAATTTTCATCTTGACCTCAGAACAACCAGCCTCCCCATACCTGAGGTCCACAACTCCTGGATATCATATGACTACATGGAAAAGGGCAGTGTCCAGTACTGATCCCTGTGGCATTCTGCACATGATCTCCCTTACCTCCGAGACCTCCCTGTTTACCACTACTCGTTGTGACCTTCCGCTCAGCCAGCTTCCTGCCCAAGCAGGCAACCTTTCTTTCACACCCAGGTCCCTTAGTTTCTTGAACAGTCTGTTGTGGGTGAATGAGTGAATGCCTTTCTGAAATCTAAATACAGTATATTGTATTGAGTGCCTGCCCTTTATCTGTCCTGGTCACCCAGTCAAAGAACTTTAATGAGCTTCATCTTGCAAGGTCACCTCCTCATTAATCCATGCTGCCTGGAGCCCATGCACTTCTAGGAAGTCCAACAGTTTTTCCCTTCATATGGGCCTCTATTGCCATCCTTACTGTAGATATCAGGTTGACTAGTCTGTAGTTTCCTGGCTTGTCTTTCTTTCTACTTTCGTGCAGAGGGACCAGGTCTGTCATCTTCTAGTCCCTGGAGATCACCCCTGTGGCCAATGAGCAGTTAAAATTGTCTGCAAGTGAAGCCACTATTCGTCACTAGCACCAGACGTTGTGAGATCGCTATTTGACAAGTGGAGCACCCCAGATGTAGATCTTCATCCCCACTCAACGCCAGACTGCCTGGATTCTGCTCCAGAAAATCCAGGACCTAGTGTTTTCTGTCAGGATGCATTGAGACTGCCATGGCACAATCTTTTTCTGTATGCATTCTCTCCAGTCCTCATTCAGAGAGTCCTATTCAAGCTAGAGGCACACAGGGCGAGATGATCCTAGTGGCTCCCCCTTGGCCTTGGCAGATATGGTTTCCTCTGTTTAAGTCAGCAAACCAAGGATTCTGCCACTCCAGATGTACTTGTTGACCCAAACTTCGCCTGGCTCTTGAAGAGATAGCTGTGATCAGGTTAAAACTATATCAGAGGGCTCTGAAATACTCTTGACTGCATGTAAATCTTCCATCTGGAAGATGTACACAGCAAAGTGGAGACAATTTTCCATCTGATGTTTCAAAACCCCATGGGCCTTTTCAGGTGTCCACCTAAAAAGGTCTTGGAGTATTTATTCAACATTTCCGATGCTGGCCTGCAGTATTCTATAGTTTAAGGGGACTCTATACCATTAGGGATCACTTTAGAAATATGTGACCCTCACCAGTTGATCTATCCCTACATGGGAAAAGGCTGGTGGTGGTACTAGTGCCACTCCATACATTTTTTAACAATTTACAACTCCCCAGTACCCTGAAGCACAGTACCATATTTGCCATGCACAGTCACACATTGCACACATTCTGGCTGTTGTGATGGTATCTATGCTCACCACCTGGTGAGAATATGAATGTATGTCTGGCAGCGCCCATAGGTTTTAGTGCATAATGTACAGTTTACTGTCCTCGCTACACAAATGCCACATACTGGTGTACAAGTGCCCAGGGTCCTCCGGTACAGTCCTTTCCAGCACAGCTGAGAAAGTGTCCCAGTTTGACTGCTAAGACTGTCTGTTGAAACTGTTACTCAGTCCCGCTTCCACATGCTGCCGCTCTCAGCATGCTTGCTGTACAGTGACTGTGCATGCCTATTCCTGATAGGCAGTCCCAGAAAGCGTTCTAATATAGTCAGTGGGGTCAGTTTTAAACACTATGTAATTCCTGTATGTCTTGGTAAAGAACAGCTACAGGAACCCTTAGAAAGAGTCGTTTTTAAAAACGAGCATGATAAAGTGTACTATAGCTTTTTTAAACTTAGTACTGTGAGCCTGCATTACTGAAACCAGAACATTTTCTAAGCTGGGTCAGAAAGGACTGTACCAGAGGACCCTGGGCACTTGTATTCCAGTATGTGGTATTTGCATAGTGAGGACAGTAAACTGTACTCTGTGCACTTAAACCCATGAGGGGACTGCCAGATATACGTCTGTGCGCTCACCAGGTGGTGAGGCATGGGTGACATCACAACAGCCAGAATGTGTGCAGTGTGCGACTGCACATGGCAAACATGGCACTGTGCTTCGGGGTTAGTAAAATGTAACATACAACTATTTAGGGGCACTAGTACTGCCAGCTTTTCCCTATGTGGTGACAGATTGGCTGGTAAGGGTCACATATTGATAAGGTGACCCTATATGGCACAGATTCCTTTTAAGGCCCACTTGTGTGCTATCAACGTACCATGAACCTTTAGGTACCCTCTCTTTGGCACAGCTGCAACTGTACAAGAGGTTCTTATGTAGTATCTTGCACACCAGGCTTCAGGAAGTCAGTGGCTTATTGGAACCTTAATCTTTTTTTTGGGGGGGGTATTAAAATAGAGAGTATAGTAACAGATTAGGGCAGACAGTCATTCCAGTATTGACAGTATATTCTGAAGTCTTCATGACAATTCTCCGAACATAGCAGACAGGTCCTAAAATGTCCCCTTTGCCACTCTCCCAGACATCTTGAAAAGAGAAGCATTTCCGATGATAAAAGTATCTCCCCTTCAGATGCCACACACAAATCTGGACAGTCCTTAATGGAATAAAGTCCATGTCCTGAACCATCATGTAATTAATCCAATTTTGCCACTGCTCTTGGAATCTAACTGTACTACCATGGATGTATGGAGATAGCCTCTCAATACAATATATATAATTAATAATCTTTCCCCAAGTACCCATCGTGGGTGAGTACGTCTGCATCCACACCCTCGTAATAGCAATCCATGCTGCAAGAATATACAGTAACCCCTTGCTATAACGAACCCCGCTACACTTGATGCTCAAATTATAATAAACTGTCCATTTGGCTCCCATCTGTTTTTTCCTGGTTGCCTTCATTTCCTGACTCAGGTATTCACACTTTTAGAGTCCGACTGGATCGTGGTTTGTGTGGTTGCAGGCACTGTAAATACTGTAAATGTCACTATGACAGATTTGACAGATGGTGCCAGGCTACAGACACGACATGACATGACCATGAAGCGGTCCAGATACTCTGTTCAAACAAAGCTCTGTATTCTAGATCATTTGAATGCTGGCGAGAGTTTGGCGAAGCTAGCAGCAGAAACTGGGTACAGTAAATCCACCATCTGTACCTGGCGGAAGCAAGAGCAGTCATTCAGAGACTTCATTTTGGAGACAGGTGAGTCGAAAGTGCTGAAACGAAAAAATGTTGCTGTGCTAATTAAAGTGAGCTAGATCAGGCTACACAGCTCTGGTTCTTATAGCAAAGGGCCAGTGGCATCCCAGTGTCTGGGAGCATAACACGTGAAAAGACATTGCAATTCGCAAAAGAAATCTACGGCGAGACTTCAAAGTTTAAATCCTCCAGTGGGTGGTTGTGGAGGTTTCCATGTAGGCACGGCATTCGGCAGGTCTGTGTCATGGGTCAACAGCGCTCCTGTGACGATGCCACAGGCGCCGAGTTTCTCCCATGATTTAAGCAAATTCTGGCAGATGGCTCCTATACCCCAGATCAAGTTTTTAATGCTGACGAAACCGGCTTGTTTTGGCGTTGCCTGCCAGATGTGACCCTAGCCATAGATCTGAATCTAATGTCAATAAGGTTATCTACTCTCTCTCCCCCCCCAACATAAACCCCACCCTTTTTTCTCCAAACTCAGGACTACATACAGTAATATTGCATGCTTTGTGACCAACCTCAACTGGATGACCTGTCACTGTACCCTCTGTCTCCCTCAACTGGCTCACCCTTGAAGGCAGGTTCCAACCTAAAATACTCTCTTTCCTACACAAAGTTCACTATAACCAGCTGCCGATCAGCATAAACTCCCTTTCTAGGATGTGGATATGTTGTTCAATCCACACCTTGTGGCAGGTTCCTTGCCACTTTAAATCTTTCCAGAAGGTCTTCAAGCTGGCTCCTCCCACCCGCCCCGGGTGGTAAAACCCTCGGCTCTGCCCCATGACGCCAGATCTTCCTTACCGCTTGGAAGCTCATGTTACCTCCTTAGCGCTCTGTGTTTTAGGCCTGGATCCAAACTCTTCGGGTTTTCCGAAAATAATTTTAAAGTTTACTAGACTACAGACTTCATCTTCCCTCGTGGCTTTGATGGACAAATCCACTCCCGGCTTCCGTTGGTGCCCTTGCGGGCAGAAGATGTCCCAGACCGATCCGCGCTCCATGTGCGTTTACTGCCTGGGTCTTGCCCACGATCCGCAGGCCTGTGATCTGTGCAAGTCCTTCTTGGCTTCGGTTTTAGAGGACCATGCTGCCAGACTACAACTTGGGCTCCCCGAGAAACTGGACCTGCTGGTGAAGTCAAAGGAGGCCCGTTGGGTGGTGTCCACGGCTGCGGGCTCCACGGAGCAGCTGGAGCAGTTAATCGCCCTCAAGGAGACGGCCCAGGACGCTTCATCTTCCTCCTCGGCTGCAGCGTTTATCTCGCTCTCCTCGGGCTCCTCCTACACTGCTTCTTTTAAGGAGCTTTGCCAGTCCCTCTCCACAAGTGAGAAGGGCCATTGGGACATACCAGTAGGTCCAAGAAAAAAAGAACCAAAAGGTAAGTCCCACCGTCAACGTTCGTGGCAGCGGGAGAGATCCCCTTCACCAGATTGTCGACTCTTGACTTCAGTCGAGGTTGCGGCTAAGGCCTCTGGCTTCACAGTGTCCCTGTCAGGTCAGCCGGCCGAGACACCAGTCGACGTGGTCGAGATTTTTCTCGACCCGTTGGATGGTTTGTCGAGTGGAGAAGCCGACAACCCTTCTTCACCAGTCACCCCTGGTGGTAACCAAGGACTTGCCTGTGCCAAAGTCCCCGGTCAAGGACCCTGAACCGAGGGATGATCGGGATTCCCCCAACCCCTCTTTGACCCACCCTCGGAGACCCCGAAGGTCTCAGTCCTCTTCCAGGTCGAGTAGGGCCCGCCATCGGCGGATTCGGTCTTGGCACCATGGAAAGCGGCGTCGCTGCTCGTCCCCTTCGGAGAATAGGCTCCGTCGTAAGTTACGCCGGCGGTACGAGGACATGATGTGGCAGCAACTTTTGTTGACCAGTAACAAGCCGACTCCATCGCCTTCTCTGGCCATTAAGTGGCTGTCATCGGAGCGACCGAAGCAACCCCTCGTAGTTGTCGAGGAGCCGACCCTGGCACCGAGTGTTCGGCCGAAACCGGCTGCTCCACCCATTGTGGTGGAACCACCGCCTCCTCAGCCAAAGACTGAGGCCCCGACCAAGGATTCTCGGTCGGGTTAGGGCTTTTCCCATAGGTTGTCAGTCACCCTCACTCCTGATCGGCCTCGGCAGGTGGAGGGTGGCTCAGGCACTCGGCAGCTGTTTGCAGACTCCTCTGAGTCTGACGACTCCTCCCTGTACTCCAGGCCTATTGACCTGGAATCTGCAGGGGGTCAGTCGGTGGACGAGAGCCCATCCTCGTTCTTGGGTATACTTCGACTCATCTCAGAGTCCACTTGGATGCAGCTCGAACCCGTTCAGAAACGGGCCAGGTATCCTTCACGGAGATACTGGACAAAGGGAGATTCCCTCACGGAGGCCTTCCCGGTGGCCAAGCCATTGTGGCCCGGCCCTGGAGTTGTGGCAGTGGCCTCGCTTGTCCGCACCTTCAGCCAGGATGGCTCATGGCACGCTGTCCCCACCGGTTCACTCTCCGTTTTGCAGCACCCTCTCATGGGAGGGGCTGGTGACTGACAGTTTTTTCCGGCGTTGAGGGAACGCTATGGACGTGGACAAACCGCCCAATAAAGGATCCAAAAAGCTGGATTATTCGGGACGGAAGGTTTACGCTGCTTCCTCCCTAGGCCTTCGACAGGCTAGCTCGGCTGTACTGATGGCACATTTTTCACATGCCCTTATGGGTTCCCTGGATGAGGTGATTCCCCATTTACTGGCTGACCTTCAGATGACTTTCAAGCAGGTGCGGGATCAGGGAAGGGCGGTGGCTAAGCAGCAGCTCCAAACTTCTTTGGACATCGGTGACTCTTGTGCCTGGTCAGTAGCAGCCGCAGTAGCCATGCGCCACAGAGCTTGGCTGTGGATCTCCACCTTCACGGCGGACACCCAGCACAAGCTGGCAGATGTTCCCTTCCTGGGCACCAACTTGTTCGGGCCAAGGGTGGAAGGCCATCTCCAGAGGATCGAGAAGTCCAGTGCCACCTTGGACTCAGTCACGTCTGCCCAGAAGGACAAAGGCCACCAGCAGCAGCATAAGCCCTTTCGGCCTTCCACCCCTGCGGCACGTCCAGCCCAGCAGCACCAGCAACAGGGCCAGCAGGCTCACACTTGGCGCCCTAAGGCCAAGTCTGCCACTTCCTCCAGTGGGAAGCCTGGAGGGAAGGGTCCAGGAGGCCCCTCGGCTGGCCCTTCCTCCAAGCCTGCCCAGTGACGGGTTGTGGGGTGTCTCCCCCAGCCTCGTCACTCCTCCCCGGGTTCCCCCCATGGGGGGGACGGCTCCGCCACTTCCTTTCCGCCTGGTCCACTATCACCACGGACCACTGGGTGCTAGAAGTGGTCGGCAGGGGTCTGCCTCTGGAGTTTGAGCAGTCCTCTCCCTATCGAGCCGTCGCCCCACGGGGGGGGCAACGGGTTCTGCAGCCTCTCTGTTGGCTCATCTAGCCAACATTGCCCTGCTCCTCCAAACGGAGGTGATCAACGAGGTGGCGGACCCTCCTCCAGACCCAGGGTTTGTGTCTAGGTACTTCCTGGTCCTAAAGCGGATGGGGGGCTGGCGCCCCATTCTCGACCTAAACAAGTTCCTAAGGCCGCGCAACTTCAGGATGGTCACTCTGACTCAGATCATTACATCCTTGGAACTAGGCATGTGGTTCTGCTCTCTGGATCTCCAGGACACATTTTTTCACGTCCCAATCCATCCGTCTCATCAGTGATTCCTCCACTTCAGAGCAGTGGGATTTCTTTACGAGTTCCGGGCCATGCCCTTCGGCCTCTCTCCAGCTCCCAGGGTCTTCACCAAATGCATGGCAGTGGTGACAGCATTCCTGTGGTGCCGAGGGGTCTGAGTGTACCCTTACCTGGACAACTGGCTGATTGCAGCCCCCTCCAGGTTGGAGATGGAGCAGTCCAGGGATCTGGCCCTCCAGGTCTGCTCTCAGATTGGCCTTCTCATCCACAAGGCCAAATCAGAACTCTTGCCATCAAAGGTGATTCAGTTCATCGGGGCAGAGCTCGACTCTCTTCGAGCCAGAGCCCGACTCCTGGCGGACAGGGCCGGGGTCCTTTCCTCCTTTACCCAGTCATTTCTGGTTGGGCAATTGCACCCAGCCCGGGACTTCCTGCGCCTTCTGGGCCTTATGGCTGCTTGCACCAGCATGGTCCACTGGGCCCGCTGGCATATGCGCCGCCTGCAGTGGGGCTGGCCAGCCAGTGGTCACAGCACTCCGGTCCTCTGGACCAGCTGGTGACAGTGACCCAGGAGATGTGGGATGGCTTGCAGTGGTGGCTCGTCCCAGCTTATTTGCAGGAGGGTATCCCATTTGTCCGCCCCAAGCTGACAGTCACACTAATGACCAACGTCTCTCTGATGGGTAGGGGTGCCTATCTGGGGGATCTCCGGGCCCACGGCCTCTGGTCCCCTCAGGAGTCTCGATGCCACATCAACCTACTGGAGCTTCAGGCAGTTCAACTAGCCCTCGCCGCCTTCACTCCGTTTGTATGGGGTCAGGTGGTTCAGGTCCAGACAGACAACACCACGACCATGTACTACCTCAACCGTCAGGGCGGGACGCACTCCTTGCCTCTGTGCAAGGAGGCTCTCTACATCTGGTCTCTCGTGATCAGCCTGAGGCGGATCTCCTAGTCATCCATGTGGCAGGAGCCTCCAACAGTCTGGCCAATGCCCTCAGCCGGATAGGCGCTGCATCTCACGAGTGTTCTCTCCTGCCAGAGGTAGTACAAGACCTGTTCTACCATTGGGGCACCCCTCAGGTGGACCTATTCGCTTCCAGGGAGAATATGAAGCTGAAGCTGTTTCACGCCCGCCCCTCTCAGCAGGGCTCGCTGCAGGGGGATACCTTCTCGAGGCCGTGGGCCCCGGGCCTCTTTTATGCTTTCCTTCCATTTCCCTTGATCCACAAGGTGCTCCTCAAGGAGGGAGGGACAAGGCGCAGGTGATGCTGGTAGCCCCAGATTGGCCTCGCCAGTTCTGGTACCCAGATCTCCTCAGCCTCAGCTCCAGGCTCATGAGGCGGCTTCCAGCCCTCCCAGACCTGATCTCAGTCGACAAGGGGAAGGTTCTCCATCCGGACCTTCAATCCCTGCACCTGACGGCCTGGTTCCTGAGCGGCTGGAGTTCCAGGCGTTGAGGCGTCCTGTAAGGAGTCGACCAGAAAATGCTATGCCTTCAAATGGAAGAGATTCTCCATTTGGTGTCAGGACAGGGGGTTGGACCCCTCTTCCTGTCCCTTGGCTAGTATTTTGGACTACCTGTGGTCCCTTTCTCAGCTAGGGCTTCGGTCTATAACCCTCAAGGTGCACCTGGCAGCTTTCTCTGCTTACCAGGCGCGGGCCGGCAAGCAGTCGGTGGCGCAGGAGAAGGTGGTCGGGCGCTTTTTCAAAGGCCTTGATCACATATCCCCTCCGGTGCGAGACCCTCCACCTCCGTGGGATCTACTGCTGGTATTGGCTAAGCTGATGGGCAAGCCATTCGAACTGATGCACAGGTGTGATATCTCCCACCTGTTGTGGAAGACCACCTTCTTGGTGGTTATTACGTCAGCCAGAAGGCTGGGAGAGCTCCAGGCGCTTTCCATCGCGTCTCCTTATCTGGTCTTCCACAGGGACAAGGTTGTCCTTCGCCCCCAACCGAAATTCCTTCCAAAGGTGGTGTCAGAGTTTCACCTGAATCAGGTGTTGACTCTACTGGTGTTCTGCTCCAATCACACCTCGGAGGCCGAATATAGGCTCCATACTTTGGACCCTAGAAGAGCGCTCGCTTGTCATAAGGAGCGAACGGCTGAAGTTCAGGAAGAGGTTCATCAGCTGTTTGTCACCTACGCTGAAGCCGCACCTGGCAGACCTGCAGCCAAGCAGATGATAAGCAGGTGGGTCACCTCCTGCATAGATCTCTGCTATAGGTTGGCGGGCATGGAGCCTCCCAAAGGAATAAGAGCTCATTCTACCTGCCATACCGCTGCTTCAGTGGCTGCTTCCAGGGACGTCTCTATCCAGGAAATCTGCAGGGCTGCTACCTGGAAGTCAGCACACACCCTTCATTTCCCATTACCACATTGACCTAGAGTCATGCCGGGATGCTGGTTTTGGGACCTTGGTTCTTCAGTCCTTATTCCCTAAGTAGGGGGTGTGCGCCTTGCCTCCCTCCTCCCAGAGAACTGCTAGGAGTCTGCCACAACCACAGCAGGAACGCGTGGATGACATCCACGAGCTTCCACTTCTGGTTCTTTGAGTCTTTTGTGCCCTCGGTCAGAGCTTACCTACGCCAGAAAGAAACTGCAGCTAAAAGCTCTCCTTCTGCTGGATCAATGTCCTGCACATCCCTCAGAAGCAGAACTATGCTAGAGGAGTGGAAAGATAAGAGCGCTATTCCTGCCTAAGAACACCGCTTCATGAATCTAGCCATTGGATGGTGGCATAATCACCACCTTTAAGAAGCACTACAGGAAACGGCTGCTTGGTGACCTTACGGCAGTAAGTGCTGGAACACAGGTCACTGAATTCATAAAAAAAAAAAAAAAAAAAAAAAAAACTGAACCTGAAAACAATGACTGACTTGGCAGGAGAGGCATGGGAAAATGTGAGTGAGAATATGAATGCACACTGTTGGTCTGCCACACTTGATCCTGCCTTTGAGTCTGATCTGGCAGCAGAGGAAGCCACTGACACTGCTGGCACCCCCAAAATAATTCAAATGTCTAATGTACTTCATCTGTTAGATGCCACTCACTGTGGGGCTACGATTGAGGAATGGCTGCTCAATGATAATTCTACCCAGGCTATAGATCTGCTGTCTGATGCTGACATCGTGTCAGCAGTTCTAAATGAAGGAACGGCTGATGAGGAGAAGCAAGGTGAAGAGGATGAAGAATATGATTTTGAGCCACTGCCTCCTCCTGCGACTAATATCAAGGCAATCCAGGCGTCAGTGGCTCAGTAGGTAGCACACTCGCCTCTGAGGCTGGGAAATCAGAGAGCTGTGGGTTCAGTTCCCACATCTGGCACTTGGGTTAATATCCCAGTACTGACACTGTCGTGCAGCATGAGAGGGGTGCTGCACTTCTGAGGTGCCGTCTTTCGGATGAGATGTTAAACTGAGGTCCCATCTGCCTGGATTGGTGGTAGTTCAGGTGGATGTTAAAGATCCCATGGCACTTATCGAAAAGAGTAGGGGAATTTTTTATTAGAATAACAAAAATCAGTGCAATACAAAACAGTGTTACCTCACACAAAGGAAAAGTACAAATCATAAAGTAAATAAGTATTACAGTCATACATAGTCTAAAAGGTTGTCTAATACAAAGGTAAAACTTAAATCTAAGCTCCAGACAAAAAAGTAACCCCCTTCCCCATCAAAAGAGTAGGGAATTTTTTTCTAAAAATTAAGAAGAAAAGAAATTACATATTTAATAGTGTTACTGCACACAAAATTTTTTATGAAAAAATCAAAAATAAACAAGGGTAAGCATTTCAATCAAACAAGCAATACAATCTTTCCTTTTCAGAATCCTAGAACGGAAAATTTAAGCCTCCCCCCCAACACTACGTGTGGGGGAAGTTTTTGTTGAGTTACAATAATCTAAATACAAGTCCAAAGATGCATTAAACAGAAACCATAGAGAAAAAGAAAAAAAACGTAAAAAAAAAACAAAAATATGTATTAAGTCATACAATATTACTAAACAAAAAAAAATTTATATGACAAAATAAAAAACGAAAAGAAATAATACAACCTATAATTCTGTGAAGAAAAGGAAGAAAAAAAAATTTCGAAACAAAGAAGAAGCATGAATACATACGGAATCTCTAACCCTCAACCCCCCCTTTCCCTCAGTCCCTTACCTCTCTTCCCTTAAAGCCAATCAAAATATTTCCAATTAAACTCCCATTCAAGTGAAGGGAGTTCTAAAAACTCCTTACATTTCAAAATACGTAATGCCGTAACAATTATAGAATAAAGATCCCCCACCTGAAATTTCTGTTTGTTGAAGTGCCAATTTGCATCTAATTATCCATATCCAATATAGAAAGTGTACCATGATTATCCGTAACGTGCTATGTGAAATGTGGTGTAATGAAACTGGAATAATACCATAAAATAATAATCTGTCATCTGGAGGGAAGTTAAATGACCATTTGCCTGTATTAACAGTCAAATCCAAAAAGGCCTGACTATAGGGACAATCAAAATATAAATGTGACGTAGTTTCGATACGTTGTATACAGGAAATTCTTGGGCAATATCGATCTTTAAGCTGTTTATGCTTATGATTCCCCTTTCACATTCACCTTTCTATGAACTGCCAACCATACTGTATCCCACATTTACTCTGGGATTCTAACATCTAAAATTAACTTAGAAATTGAGAGTTGATCTCTCTCTCTGTAAAATCTACAAAGGGATAATCCAAGAAAACCCTGTATAATATCTGCATACAACATTGGCTTGAATTTTCCAGAACTGAAACAAATGTTACTTTCCATTGTTTTATTTTATCAAAACTTCAGCCCATTGATTATCCAATCGTGGAGATCTTTTATTTTTATGCAAAAATAAATTCCTATTCCATTCCCCTATAATACCTTGTAATTTTGGCAAGCTCCAAAAAACCCATACTTTTGAAGAGGGTTTTATTAAATAAAGTAAGTTATTATAAATAAAGATCATAAAAAAAAAAACACCAATGGATTAAGCATATCTAAACCACCATCCTTTATAGGTTTATAAAGCAGATTGCGCTTAATGGGATTCAAATGGCTACCCCATATACAGGAAAAAAAACATGCCAATAACTTCACTTCCAAAGACCTGGGTAAAGGAAATATAGTAGCAATAAATAAAAAAACTGGTACAAGAAAATATTTGATTAAATAAATTCTCTTTTTGTTTTGACATTCTCCAAACATTCCAATGGGCAACCTTGTCCATTCCTTTATTTAAGGCCCTCGTCCAATTCTCCTCAGCTAGATTCTTCTGGCCAAAATAAATTCCCAAAATCCTACTTGTTTTTTTTTTTTTCAATGGGTATACCCCTAATCTCTAATAGTGGGACCTCAAACCCTTGAATAGCCAATAAAATAGATTTCTGAGGATTCAAATGCACCCCAATTTCTGACCTTATTTTTCAAATTAAATCATATGCCTTGAGAAGAGACACATCATCTTGTGCTAATAAACAAACATCGTCTGCATAAGCGATAACCTTGATATTCTGTGCTACTTCAAAGCCTAAACCTCTAATTAAAGGTGATTTTTGCAAAATCCGAAGTAGTGGATCAATATAAAAAACATACAGTAAGGGGCTCAGTGGACACCCCTGTCGCACTCCTTTCAAAATTTTACAAGGGTTACCAATATGACCATTCTCATATGGACATACAAAGGCTAAAGCATAGCATAAACGTAACCATTGAATAAAGGGCTCAGGAAAACCATAAAATTGTAAACATAACCATAAAAATGATGTGAAACATTGTCAGAAGCCTTTGCCTGATCCAAACTCATAACAAAACAACCAGTTAAGCTGGAAATTATCGTATTCTGCCCATACTCCATAATTTCCCTTAGTAAGCATACCACATCTAAAAGACTTCATCCTGGTATCCCACAATATTGTGCAGGATGTGTCAAGGAGTTCATTACCACCATTAATCTATTACCTAATAGTTTGGTGAAAATGTTAAAATCTACGTTCAATAAAGTAATTGGACGCCAATTAGTAATGTCTGACTTCGATCCTGATTTAAACAAGAAAATCAGAAGCCCCTCATACATCTGCATAGGTAGACAAACATCTTTTAGCATAAAATTGTAGACATCCAAAAATTCTGTTGGCATATATTCCCACACTAATTTATAAACCTCTCCCGGTATACCATCAGACCCCGGGGAAGTATTGATTTTTAAAGACATGATCACATTTGTCATTTCTTCTGATGAAAATGGAGCTATTAACATATCAGATTGTTTAGCCGTAAGTTGAGGTAAAGCAGCTGCCTGTAATATCAACCCCAAGGCTTTATGATCCAATAATACTTCTTCATACGTTTTAGAAATAAAAGATTCTAAAAACTCCATCACATGTGCATTATCCACCAGTAAATCTCCTCGTTCATTTACTAAATTCACAAACCCTTTTTTCTCACTCCTCTTCTTACAATCTATGAATGGATTTGTTTGATCCACTTTCCCCTGTGTTCCAAAAGACTGTTCCTTCTGTAGGGACGCCAGTCGATTATACTGATATAGGGACATTTCTGCACGAATCTTACTAATATCATGACCATAATCTACCTTGCTAACTGCCTGTTTTGATATTAAATAATACAAACATTTCTGAAGCTCCAAATATTTGGTATTTAAAGATGCAGCCTGTACTGTAGATTTAAACTGAAAATATTTTGTGAAACAATATTTCACGTCCTCCCACCATTGGCTAAGTTGACCTTCATATAGAAATATCGTGGAACATTTATCAAAAAGAAGCAACCGTAAATCATTTTTTAACAACCTCATCCACTAATAAAGATGTATTCAATCTCCAAAAACCCAGCCCAGACACTCTTGGGGGTGGAATTGCAACATGAATCCCCAACAACATATGATCTATAGTTTCAATAGGTAATATACGTTCAAAACATATTCCAGCAGTTGGTTTTATAAATATGTAATCAATTTTTGAGGCCAAAGTCCCTCTATGATAGGTAGCCTTGACCTTTTGACCTCCCTGTAAGTGTGCGTCTTGTAAACTAGCTTGCGAAATCATTTTAAGCATAAAGGTTTTATCACAATATTGTTTACTACCAGAACGAGTTTGCAAAGAATTCACATTGAAATCACCTCCCAAAAAAAAGTTGCCTACTAGTATATAAGAAAGGCTGAACTTTAAGCATTAACTCTATTCTTTGAGCTTTGGATTGCGGGCCATAAATATTAAGTAATCGACAGGAAAAGGACCCTATTGCAGCATCCAACATCAATGCCCTACCTGGCTCTATATCCACTAACCTGAATACCTTAAGCTCACATTTCCTAAAAATAATACCCACACCACAACATGAATCAGAACCGATAGACCAATATGCGGGTCCCCAAACTCAATCTTTGGTGGCCAAATGTAAGTCTAATGAAGTATGGGATCGAGTGTCCTGTAAAAAAAATAATGTCATACTGTAAATGCTGTAGAATGGAAAAAGTGGTAGCCCGTCTAACATGAGCTTTTAGACTATTGGCGTTCAGACTAACCAATTTAAGATTCACAGGCTCAGGGTGGGTTCTTTTTTAAGCGAACACTAGATCTCGTTCGTCTAGAAGGTAATATAGGTATTCCGGAAGATAACTCCATAGCTTGGGTAGCTCCATGTATACTTTGTGGAGGAGGGAGGTCCACAACTATTTCTGATGGTTGTTCTTCCTCAACTCTATCATCCCAGGAGGAAAAAAACGAAAAACAGTTTGAAAGGGGTAATGGGGATATCTGTCCCGGATTTGGACAAGTAGCCATATCTTCTGCAATAATGACATCCGTACTGAAAGTAGAATCTTCCGAATGTAGAGATGGACCCAGTGGTGTGGTCTGATCAGAATCTACAACAGGACATGAAACCTCAACCATTTTAGATATAGATCCACCAGGCTGAAGTAGATGTTTAGTAGGTAATACTATACCATCCAGTAAAGGGGAAGGGATAATGGAGGGTTCAACCTGAGATGAAGAAATCAGAGAGACCAACTGAGACTCCACCTCTACTTGGGTGGAAAAAGCAGTACTACTAGTAGGTCGGGAGAGTGGAGGAGCCATCCTTGGTAAACGCCTCTGGCTTCCATTACCACCTCGGCCTCGATCTCATCTCCTATTTGGTATTGAAAAATCAACACCCGCTTCCTCATTCCTGGCAAAGGAATGTCGAGCTCGAGAAAGTAACACATCATGATCAGAGGCCTCCTCTGAATTATGAGCAGCCCAAGGGCACTCTTGAAAGGCATGTTCATCATCCCCACAGAGATTACATATGGGGGGGCTGCACATTGCGTAGCTGTATAGCCCAAATTACCACATTGGAAACACACGAGTATCACAATCAGTATTGAGGTGGGACAACGACCCACACCGATAGCAACTCTTAGGCTGTCCAGCATATAAAGAATTCCTCTATCACGGCCTAAAAAAAGGAACTTGGAGATATTGTATACCGTGTTCAGATTGGTTCAGCTGAACCGAAAAGTCCACCCCAGTCCAAAACCATTATCATCCATTATAGGACATGGATGATCAAATATATACATCGTTTTCCAACCAAAATATTATATCTTTAATATCCACCCCTTCATTTCTGAAGAACAATGTGACCGTTTTAATGGTTGGTTTAGTTATAGGTATAGCCAAAAAATCCTTCCAAACTTCCGTATGCTTTTCTTCATAATATAGCTTCCAAAACTTATCCAATGAAGATATAGTACAGAAACTGATATCATACATGTGGTCACCCGGAGCATGGATAAAAGCATATACCTCAGCGGGCGTGAAGCCCATAGAGTCCATTAATAATGATTTACCAACCCATAGTCTATCAGGTACAATCGGAGCCAAACCTTTATATCGAAGACGAACCAAAAATCTCCTTTTAGCCGCTGTAATAGGTTTCCGAAATAAACCTGCATAGGTAGTAGATTTTCTGTTTCCCAGAGGTACTTCAGCCTGAACTGCGTCTTCTACAACCGGCCCTACCGGCTCCTGCTCACTCCCCTCAGTGCGCTGTTTTCCCTGCGCAATGTCGTCCCCACCTACATTGGGTTCTGGAGCAGAGACGTCATCTAGAGCTCCCTCAGGTACTGACTCGATACCCGGATGCTCACTGGGCTCAGCGTCTGTCGCAGGCACCGAAATCCTTTCTGACAGTGACTTTTCTATTAAAGGATTACGATATCGAACTTTGTCAACCTCTGCAACAGTAGATATTTGTTCAGGTATGTCAGAATTCTTGGTACCAGAAATTGGGGAACCGGGGATAGGAATAGCGGGATCCGGTAACCAACGGCCATTAACAAACCCCCAACCCGCCTGGTCGAGTGCTTTCCTCGGTGTCCAGTCTGAAGGAGTCCCCTCAAACACCATAGCCTGGGATACAGTTTCTCCATAAAAGGGGTCAGGGATAGGCACGAATTCAACGAGGTGATGCCTCAGACCCCGAGTAGCGTTACTTATCTTGTTGTGGACTAGCCATCGATCGTTTTCATTTTTCCTTCGTCATCTAGTTGAGATTTCTCTTTAAGGAGTTCCTGCTCCACTGCCGATAGCATAGACAATAATTGTTGCTTTTTTTTGAAATAATCCAACCCGCAGTAACTCTTCGTCTTTCGTGTTTTCTTCCTCTGACATGGGTACTAAACTTGAAATACCAAGACCTTCAACCGTGGATTCCATAGGCATGGGGGAAGGGGGATCTACCGACTCCCTTACATCGTGCTCTCCGTTTCCAACAGCATGACCGTCTCCGTTCGAGTCCAACAGCAGACTGGGAACCTCCATCCCTGCAGACAGACGGACAGTGCCACCTGCCTACAGAGTAGGGGAATTTCCCTGGTGTCCTGGCCAAATTTCCCTCATTCACTAAAAATACCACCAACAGCTTAATCTGGTTCAAGATCAGTTGGCATTCATCTGTATCCCCCTCCCCCGGTTGTGCCTGAAAATAGGCAGAATTTGTCTAGTGCACTTACCTGGTCAACAAAAACTAAAAAAAAAAAAAGGGCTGGCATGGCTATCAACACAAGATGTTGACCTGATCCGGATGATTCAGCTATGCCAGCTCGTCTCGGTTGCCAAAGATGTGGCAGCAGAAAAAAAATCCAAACAAATGAAAATGGCGGATTTCTTTCATTCATCTACCCCTTCTCATATTCAGTTCTTGCCTCTCCCCCTCTCTTCTCCACCTGCCCATCTGGGTCACCCATGTGCACAACCTACCCTATCCTTTTTATTCCAACAGCACTTGCGTACTACCTCGAGACTGCTGCTGGTACACTCATGCACTATAAATGGTTCTGTCGCATTATTACTGTTTTCTACGTTTATATGTTCTTTTGTACGATTTTGGGCATGTATTGTAATTTACTCAGTGTTTCACTACTGTTTATTGTACAATACCTTGTGTTCCAACTGTTGCATAATCTTACAATGTTGTATTGTTTGTACTACCCACATACTGTTGTAACTGATCATCCTTCACAACCCTATGTAACCCCCCTCCCCCCAGGTCGCACCATGAGACGAGCAACTTGTTCAGTGTGCCCTCCTAGTGAAACATTTCAATAAATAATTAAATAAAGAGCCAGAAATGAGCTGAACAGCGTTCACTGCACAGTTTAGGGTACAGTCCAGTCCTGTACTTAACTAATAAAAGTGTTTCGTACTAAGCACAAGCAAATAAAAAAGAAAAAAAAGTTGATCCACCTACAGTATTAAGCACATTTAAAAACAAACAGTACCTTGACACATGAATTATTCAGCACTGTACACAGTAAATATCGCACGACCACAAGTCACATCACAACTGCACAAGCCTGAAATAGCGTCCCTCGCTACAACGAACAGGGAGCTATAACGAACACATACTCTGGCTCCAAACGCGTTCGTTATAGCGAGGGATTTCTGTACAAGTATGCTATGGATCGAGGAGGGAGACGCAGACATGTCTGGTGGATGGACATTAAGACAATTTATTTATTTTATTCATTTATTTAAGAGTTTTACCAGGAAGGCATGCTGAGCAGACTACTGCCCGATTCCAGATGTCCTAGGGAGAGGGTAGTGGAGAAGTGCAGTACAGCCAAGGGCGTAGCTACCGTCGCCTGACACGCCAGGCGTGCTGCAGCAGATTAGCTGGGTAGCAGAAGCCAGCTGGCCTGTTGCATTCCCTTTGTTGTGTGTTTTTGTTTTTTCGCTGGGCTTTCGGCTGCTCGTGAGAGCCTTTCCAAGGTTTTAATGGAGAGAGGGTGGGGTGGGGTCTAAATTTGTGACGTGGCCCCCATTGGACCTGACTGAGAAATATGTTGCTATCTCAATCAGGTCCGTTTGTGAAAAAAAGTAGGCGTGGTGGTGACTAGTAAGGGGCGGGTCAGGCGGGCTCTTTAAATGCCGTTAAATGCCATGGAAAAAGTAGCGTGGAGTCTGGTGTTGCTTATTTCAAGTCAGGACTCTTGGAGCGGAGGATTAAGCCAGAATTATGAGGAGATGCGGCTGGCTGAGGTTGAGTCGCGAAGAGCCTGCTTCCATATTATACTGCTCATTAGACTAGCACCATCCGTGACCGTTGGCATCCCTGGGCTGGCCGTAATGACTGGTGAAAGCGCAGAGTGGACTGGAGTGAGCTGTGAGAGACGCGAGGGCCCAGCCGCCACCTGCGTCCCCGATTCGGAGAAGAGAGACAGAGTTAGACTGCTACAGTGCTGCCTGTGAGAGAGTCGGGTAAGTGACTGCTGTCTGCATCTGCCGTCCAAAAGAGCTGATCTTCTGACTGGTGTTCGGGTGTGGTGTGGTGGACTAGGTATGATTCTCCCAACCGGTGCTCTGATGTAGTATTCGCATTATGTGCCAGCAGTGTGGCGGCGATTTCCCCATTAGAGTAAGATTAAAAGTGCAGGTTGTATTGTACCTTGTTCTAAATGACTTCAGTTGTACACCCCAGTGCAATTACAGGATTTTAGAATTTCTTGCTAAAGATGCTGAATGCAGGTGGGTGTGCCAATGTAACGCATCCAGCTGGATGGGGGGGAGGGGAGTACTGTAAAACGCCTAAGAGATGCATATTACATGGCCCGAATCATAACTATTCGTCCCAGGGGTTAGGCTCTGTATGTGGACATAAAGTAGTTGCCTCTGGAACCACTGTGTTAAGAATTGTGTTTTTGTGTTTTTTGTTGTGTGTGTGTGTTTTTTCTTTTTTTTTTTGATGTGTTTGTGCAAGCTATGATGACTTATAGTTTGTTGAGTGTTGTCTGCCGAAAACCTTGGCACTCAAAGGTGCCGAATGGGGCCCAGTATATTCAAATTAGTCATTAGCTTTGAAGTTGGGATTGTTAGTGCAGCTTTCAGTTCTTGGTGGCACTTGTTTGTGCACTGCCTGACTGAGGAAAGGCTTTACTGATGGCTTCCTGCAATTTGACCTGAAATGACTTGTAGGAATCCGGTCGTACATCTGGATCAGTTGAAGTGCATGCCATATGTGAAATTGCAACACATCACATGTGTGATAGTTAAAGTAGTTGTGAAAAGTCTGAAAGCACAGAATGCTCTCAGTCAAGCCCTACTGGAAGAATTAGTAAAAGGATTTGCTTAGAAATGTATGTTTGTGCTGACTCTGACTCTGTGGTTTCTGTGGCACCCATTTACACCCCTGTAATCTTTGTAGGAGTACTTGGTGTAGGCCCAGTCACAAATTAAGCTGGCATTGTAATGGATAAAACAACTATTCATATTAAAGAAGTAATAACCTTACAATGGCACAAGCAAGTCTTCTTTAATTTCTCTAAAAAAAAATTCCTGTGGGTGGACTGAAAGACATCAGTGCTGTCCCAGAGGAGTGTTACTCATTGGCCCTCCAGTAGTAGGGAAGATCCTTAGTAAAAAAGGTTGTCAAGGAAGTGGGCACATTATTGCTTGGCATCAGTGGACCTGCTATTCATGGGTCTAAACCTGAGGAAACTTTAAGGATTTTTTTCCAGCAGGCACGAGAACTCAGTTGAAGGATCATGTATTCTGTTTATTGATGAGATTGATTCATTGAGTCCTAAAAAAGGGAACTCTCTCCCTCCGGTAATTTAGCTCCAAACCTTGCAGCCCAGCTGTGTCTCAGCCCCCGACCTTTACCGACCTCATCTTCTGTTGCACAGAACCAAAAGCCAGTGTAGTCTGAAACCCGTCTGGTGTGGTGGCATGTCTGGTATGGTGGGAATGGACCTTTGTGGGACTGCCTACCTTGATGAGGTACATAGGCTAGTCACAGTGCAATATTGTAACCAAAAGCCAGTCTGTTAGTCTACACCTGTTGGTGGTGTGCTGGTATATAATAGAAAAATGATGCTTCGTCGGGTGAGAGGGCATGGGTGGGGAGGGAAGCTCACCTAACCGGGGGGGGGGGTTAGTAGTGACTCCACTTGGTGTGCAGATCTGAAATTCCTGGCTACACCCCTGAGTACAGCAATTACAAAACCAGAAACAAGGCAGTACGTATTCAGGACATGAATACTAGCAGGTACAGTGACTAACAGTGTCAGTGGCTTAGTAGGTAGCACACTTGCCTCTGAGGCCAGGAGATCAGAGGGCTGTGGGTTCAGTTCCCATGTCTGGCACTTGGGTTAATATCCCAGTACTGACACTGTAGTGCAGCATGAAAGGGGTGCTGCACTTCTGAGGTGCCGTCTTTCGGATGAGACGTTAAACTGAGGTCCCATCTGCCTGGATTGGTGGTAGTTCAGGTGGATGTTAAAGATCCATAGCCTTATCAAAAGAGTAGAAATTTCCCGGTGTCCTGTGAAATTTCCCTCATTCACTAAAATACCACCAACAGCTTAATCTGGTTCAAGGTCAGTTGGCATTCATCTGTATCCTCCTCCCCCGGGTCGTGCCTGAAAATAGGCAGGATTTGTCTAGTGCACTTACCTGGTCCACAAAAACTAAATAAAATAAAAAATATTTTGGGATGCAGCCCTGTACTGTAATGTGTAGAGCAATTCATAGACGGGCAAGTTCAAATGAACAATAATATAAATGGCACTAAAATATAAGTGAGAAAGCCCTCTAGAATTATACTAATATAATGGAAAGTGACTAGCTATGTCCTGTGAGGTCAGAGGTTAGTTGCATGTGCAGGTGGAGGAAAAGTGTGCTAGAAAGAGGGAGTTGTTGGGGGGGGTGAGCCAAATGTTCGCTGGGAGTTTATTCCATAGTTTAAGCAAACTGTACCTGAAAGTTGCCTGGCCAACACCAGTAGACATCTGAGGAATGGCCAAAACACAGGAGTTGTTTCTGTGTTTCTGAGTGAGTACACTGGGAGATTGGGGGCTGTTAAGGCAAGGCGAGGTAGAGGGGCAGGGACTGAGTCCAAAATTTGGCCACAAACCTTGTGGAGTGGGACTGTCTGCGACCATTTAGTGAGGGGGAGGTTCAAGGGCTGGTAGAGGGCGCAATGGTGGGTGGAGTAGGGGCAGTCAAGGGTAAAGCGACAGAAGACGCGGAAGAGGGAGTCCAGTCTGGCTAAGGTGGATTTGGGAATGGCACTGTAGACTACATCTCCATCGTCAAAAATGGTTAGAATCATTTTCTGCACAATTTCCCTGCAAGCCGGCAGCGGCATGCATCCACGGTTGCAGTAAAGGGCACCAAGCCTGGGGTGCAGTTTCTTGTGGATGGAATCAATACAGAAAAGTCGAGGTGCTGGTCAAGCCAGACCCCAAGATGTCTAAAGGAGGAGCAGGCCTCCAGAGTTGTCCTGTCCAGGGTATGGAAGGTAGGGGGCGGAGGGGAGCCAAGAAAGTGTCTGCCTAGTACTGAAGGTCACAGAGAGAGTTTTTCTTGGCATTAAGACACAGCTGATTTGTACAAAACCAGTGCTGGACATTGTTGAAACCCTGCTGAAGTCTGGTTGCCACATCGGGGGGGTGGGGCCTGATGTATACAGGACGGTGTCATCTGCATACATATGTATGGATGTGTGTGCACAAGCAGAGGGCAGATTGTTGAGGAAAAGGGAGAACAGGAGCGGGCCCAGGACTGTGCCTTGGGGTACACCAGTTGCAACAGGGAGGGAGGCGGAAGGGAATGTGTCAATTTTGACAGATTGGGACGTACCTACTAGGTAGGAGTGGAACCAGCCGGTGGCAAGCTGGAGAGCCCTGCATGCACCAGCTTGGATAGGAGGAGCGAGTGGGAGACTATGTCGAATGCCTTCGTCAGGTCGATGAAAATAGGTGAGGTGATGTGCCCAGCATCCATACCGGCTAGGATGGAGTCGGTGAGCCTAATGAGGGAAGTGGTGGTGGAGTGGGCTTTCCTAAAACCAGACTGGAAGGAAGTGAGGAAAGAGGAGGAGACAAGAAAGGTGGAGACCTGAGAGAGAACTAGACATTCTCGGAGCTTGGCTAGTATGAGGAGGAGGGCTGGGTCAGAGGGGTCACTACCCTTGGAGAGGGGGATGACAGTGGCATGTTTCTACTCAGAAGGGACAGCAGCGAGAGAGAAGTATAAGTTGAAAAGTGAGGCCAAGGGGCTTCCTATAGCAGGAGCGGACAGATAGAGCATTTTAGAGTACATGCCAGTGGAGCATTTACTCTTTGAGGGGTTGAGAGCGAGCAGGGCATCGAGTACTTCAGTCAGGGAGACCTGTTTGCATGAGAAAGAGTCGACAGGAGGGGGGGTGGGCCTCGGCTGGGGTCGTAGGGGGTCTTGCCTGGCCAGTTGAGGGGAGGTTAGCAGTGAAGAGGAACAGCTTGTGAAATATGAGTTGAATTCCGTGGCCACCGCAAGGGGGTTCAGAAACTGTGGAGTTGCCTACATTTAGGACCGGGGTGGGCAGCTGTGATGGAGGGGTGAATAGTGATTTTATCGCTTTCCAGAATTTGGCAGGGTGGTGTAAGTTTGTGTTGAGCGGCTTTAAAATAATTAGCTTTGGCCCGGCAGATTTGCCTTGTGCTGGTGTTCTGTAGTGTACGATACTGTTGGAGATCTGCTGGCATCCCGGAGGCCTTGAAGAACTTCCAGCAGTTGAGGCACAGACCAGCCCTCTGGATGACAGAATTTCAAAATGCTGTGCAATATCATCCCAGTAAGAAGCTAAAACTGGGCAAAGCCAGAATATACAGTACTCCAGAAAATATTCACTCCCCATAAAGTTCGTGCTGCCAGCTGTTGCAACATATTTGCGTCCGTCGGTGTCCGTGTTCCTGATCGGCTCTAAATGGCAGCTAACTGTTTGCGAATGTCTGATAACATCAGCAATCCAAGTACGTGACCACCAGTAACCTGCAGTTGAAATTGTCAGATAATTGCACCAGTCAGATTATTTGACCTTGGGGGAGGGGGGCGAGGGACTGACAGGAATGCGCACCATTCTCTTTAAGCAACTACTGTGACTTTCAGCAAGGGCATAGGGAAATGATGCCACCCCCACCTCACCCCCAAGTTTAAATCATGCATAACAGCACACCATTGAGACAGTTAAAAAACCTACAGAAGGAAACACTTTGCATTACAAGTGAAACAGTCTTGAATCCGACTAACACTCAAGTAACGGATGTTAATAGATCTTCCCGGACATAAAGTCTCCACCACTCATTCACACTAATGGGAGTACACCGGGGGCGCTAGAGCCCAGCAGGAGCAAACTTTTTCCAAGAGAGCCAGCGCCTGCGATGGAGCCATGAGAAAGCAGCACTGCGAGCCTGGCACGTGCAGTAATGACTGTCGCGGCATCGACCCTCCAATCGCCTCAGTTCCTCTTTTCCCACCATCGAGTGTGCTTCATTGACAACGTCGCTTGCCTTCCGGGAGTCAAACTTCAAACTAGCAGCCTAGTTTTCAGTTTATTGTTTTGTATTTTATCTACAATAAGTACCGATTATGTTTTAATAAATTCTTACTTATACAAGAGAGAAGTCTTTAGCCCTACATTGATGGAGTCGACCATGAGTGGGGCAGGTGACGGTAGGGAGACTTCATATGAAAGCTGTTCAGTCACCCGGGCCGGGTCTGGTCCGCTGCCACCCTCCCCGGAGGGGGGTCTGACAACAGACGGTCCAATGCTCAGGGAGATGAGTGGTCTCCCCAAAAGCATAAAAAGAAACGGTCCCATTCTCGGCACCGTTCATCCTCGAGTTCTTCGGCACACAGGTCTGTCGCCCTCTGGTACGTCTGCACGTAGGCGGTCAGTTATTGGGGCCAGCCGGCAGTCTCCGCCTCTGTCGGAGTTGCCGGTTTCTGTCTCTGGTGGCCGACCTCTTCGACACCAGAGCTCCTCCCTGCCTACTGGAGGGCTTCTGATGAGCAGTTTCACCACTGGGCCGCTCTTATGAATCAGTGGGCTCGGAGAATGTCCCAATTGCCTGAACTGGCCAGTCCGTCACCGGGGCCTTCGGGCCTATCGATTTCGGAGCGGCAGGCAGAGTGGTTAGGACTTCCTAGTTGCGTGGCGCCTTCAGTGCCGTCGACTCCGCGCTCTGGTGTCTATCCCCCTCACACGGCTGTGGCGCAGGGGTCTACACCGATGCCCTTATCTCTTGCTATTTTTCATCCTGTAACTTCAAATTGCAGTTTTCAGACTTCTGTGACGTTACCGAGGTCCTTTGTAGAGCCAGAAGTGGTGTTGGCACTGTCTGCGGTGCTGCATGCATGCTCTGTCAGCGCCATCCTCAGTGTTGGGGCTGGCGGCGGTGCCACGCTATCCGTCGGCGCCTCCAGCGCCGAGTGTGGTGTTGCACTCCTCTGTCGGCGCCATGTTAACCGTTTCTATGGCGCTCCCTTGTTCTCTCGCGCCGTTTTCTTCTGGTGCTGGGGATGGTGTAGCGCCATCTAGTTTCCAGAGGTTTTCGACTCTGCCTTTTTTCTCCTTCTCTTCTTCCTCCTGGTTTTCACTCCGTTCCTGTTGATACAGTCCCCACCCCCCCGGACTGTCGGGAGATGATTTTGAGCCCGATCCAGATCTTCGACTGGGTGATGATGTTGATGCTGATACTGCCCTGGGGGCAGGGATCAATCCTCCTGCAAAGCCTGTTATTGAGGACCTTTCCTTTAAGTCTTTGCTCAAGAATTTTAATTCTACTCTTTCTCTCCAGACCACAGAAATCAATCCTGAGAAGCTTCTGCGTCTCCCAATATCTTCATGTCCCGGAAATCCCTATGGATTTAGCCCCTCCAGTACAGCCCTCTTTCGAAACTCTTTCACAGATGGTGTAGAAGAATCTGACTCTTATTCCTTCTGTGGCCAAGTCCATAGATAGGAAATATGCTCCTCCCAAGGATCGCCCCATCTTGGCCTCACAAGCCTTTGCTGATACCATAGTGGTCCTGGCAGAGAATGATGAGGCTGTCCTATCAGGAATCTACAGCCCGTCCTATAAACAAAGAATCTCACAAGATAGACACCTTGGGTAAGAGAGTCTTTGCTGCCTCAACCCTGGACATGCACATTGCCAGCCACCAGGGCTATTTTTCTCAATATGAGTATGTTCTTTGGCATTCACTCAAAGCAGTGGTGGAAGCTCTGCCCGAATTGAAGGTTAACTCAGAGCTACTTCAAACCGTAACTAGGGGTATCGAGTCCAATAACCAACAGGTTAAAGCTGCAATGGATGCCTTCGATACCACTTCTCAGGTGGCAGCGGCAGGCATCTGCACCCATCGCCACTCTTGGCTGTGTACTTTGGGCTTCACGAATGATGCCCCACAGCAAGTCATGGCCTTACCTTTTTGACGGTATGTATCTGTTTGGACTTCAGGTGGAACAAGCACTAGCAGCCACACGGAAGACTAGGTCTGCCATCAAGACAGTGAGACCTACACCTGCCCCCTCTCGAGGGGGTGGGAACAAGTATCAATTTCACAACCGTCAAGTCCTTTCGGGGCAAAGGCAGAGGAGGTTTTAACAGAAACCAGAACCCTCAGCCGCAAAAGAAAGTGCAGCAGAAGGCACAAGGCCCAAAAGCACCCAGTGCCACCTTCTGAGTTTCCAGCCCAGGTCCCACCTCAGCTGCCCGAGGGGGACTCCTCCTCGGCAGTGGGAGGATGTCTGACTCGGTTCTACAACCAGTGGAAATCTGTAACATCAGACAAATGGGTCCTCAGGATAATCCGCGAGGGGTACTCTCTCAATCTTTCGGAACCGCCCCCGATCATCCTCCCAAGCGACAGGCCAGGCTGTCGGTGGTACAGTCAGACCTTCTTGCTTCTGAGATGCAAGGCCTTCTGAACAACAGAGCAGTAGAAGTAGTTCCGCTGAATCAATGAAACACAGGTTTCTACTCCCATTACTTTCTGGTCCCAAAGAAAACCGGCGGCATGTGCCTCATTCTGGATCTCAGAAAGTTAAACAAGTTCCTGCACAAGGTTGAAGTTTAAGATATTATCACTCTGTACCCTGCTACCGTTGATTCATCAGCACGATTGGCTAGCCTCCCTGGACATGCAGGATGCCTACCAGCACATTCTCCTACACCCAAAGCACCACAAATACCTAAAGTTCGTGGTGTTGGGTCAACACTATCAGTTCAAAGTCCTGCCCTTTGGGCTATCCTCTGCGCCTCGAATTTTTACAAAATGTGCAATTCTCGCAGAGCACATCAGGAAAATCGGAATACAAGTATTCTCATATCTAGACGACTGGCTTCTAGCAAGCCCCTCCAGGCAAGAGACTCTGGAGGCCGTGGCCACAGCCTCAGACTTCCTCACATCCATGGGAGTCCTGTTGAACCTCAAGAAGTCACAGTTGCAGCCCTCCCAAAAGCTCCTCTTCATAGGAACTCTACTGGACTCCTCCTGTGAGAAAGCTTTTCTTCCAGAGGATGGAAGGAGCGATATCCTACAGATGGCCTGACACATCAGAGAAAACAGCTCAGTCCCAGCTATCTCGATGCAATGGATGTTAGGCCTCATGGCTTCCTCAGTGTTCACGGAGCCGCTAGTACGTCTCCACATGAGAACGTCTCAATGGATGCTCAGTACTCAGTGGTCCCCGACTACCTATCCTCAGTTTTTTCTCATCAAGGTGACAGAACCTCTCAGGAGGTCGCTCACCTGGTGGTGGTCGCAAGAGGACAGTCTTCTGGAAGGATACCCCTGTGCTCCTCTGGATCATCAAATTTCTATCACCACAGACACGTCCCTGTCGGGATGGGTAGCTCACTGTCAGGATCTCCACACTCTGGGTACGTGGACTCAGATCGAAGCCCAGCTTCACATAAATGTCCTGGAAATGAGAGCCGTCCTCTATGCAGTCCGGGCCTTGAAGGACATTCTTTGTCACAAGAACATTCTCCTTCAGACGGACAACAAGGTGGTGATGTATTACATCGACAAGCAGGGCGGCGCACACTCTTATCCCTTGTGCAGGGAAGCAACGAGAGTGTGGGAATGGTGCCTAGATCACAAGGCTCTCATTCAGGCGGTCTACCTGCCGGGAATACAGAACAAACTGGCAGACCATCTCAGCAGAACGGAGGCAGACCCTCATGAGTGGTCTCTCGACTCAACCGTAGTTCAGTCGCTATTCGCAGAGTAGGGAACTCCAGACCTGGACCTTTTTGCATCCCCACTCAACACAAAACTGCCTCTTTTCTGCTCCAGAAATCCAGGGCCTGGCATTTTCTGTCAGGATGCATTCAGGCTGCAGTGGACAAAACGCTTTCTATATGCCTTTCCTCCTCTTCCCCCTAATCCAGAGGGTACTCCTCAAATTTGAGTCTCAGGGACACAAGATGATTCTCATTGCTCCCTTCTGGCCTCGACAGATATGGTTTCCATTACTCAACAGTATGGCGGAAACACCTCCGAAGGTGCTTCCCCTTCAGACGAACCTTCTGACCCAGGGTCCTCTGGTCCATCCCAATCTGAGGTCGCTTCATCTTCACGCTTGGCTCCTGAGGAGATAGAGGTGAATAGGTTCAATGCCTCTCTGAGAGTTTCTGACATTCTTTTGGCTGCGCGAAAGCCAGCAACCAGAAAGACTTACACTGCAAAATAGAAGCGTTTTTCCCTCTGGTGTGCAGGATCCTCTTTGAATCCCTTTTCCTGCCCACCCAACAAAGTTTTAGAGTACCTCTTAGACCTCTCAAATTCAGGTCTTCAATACTCTACAATCAAGGTTCACCTTTGTGCCATTTTAGCCTATCATGAGCCATTACTTTCCTTATCTCTGGCTCAGTTACCGGTAGTTAAGAGGTTTCTTAAGGGTATTCTGCATACCAGACCCCCTGTCAGACGTCCAGTTGCAGCCTGGGACTTTAATCTTGTGCTAGACATGCTCACTAGAAAACCTTTTGAGCCACTAGCTATCTGCGAATTGAAATTCCTCACTTGGAAAACGGCCTTCTTGGTGGCCATCACCTCGGCCCGCAGAGTTTCTGAAATACATGCTGTGGTAACAGACCCTCCATACACTGTATTTCACAAGGATAAAGTAGTTCTTAGGACCCATCCTAAGATCCTCCCTAAGGTTGTCTCAGAATTCATTTAAACCAACCTTTGGTCCTACCTACTTACTTTGCTGATTTCCAGAATGAAGAACACACCCTTCATTCTTTAGATGTTAAAAGAGCTTTGCGCTTCTATTTAGATAGAATGAAGGAAACTAGCAAAGCTCAACACCGGTTTGTCTCCTTCAGCGAGACCCGGCTGGGTCTGCCTGTCACTATCAGATGCATCTCAGCATGGCTGGTGGCATGCCTTCGCCACTGTTATTCCATGGCACAGGTCAAACTGGAGGGCAGAGTGTATGCTCACTCTACTAGAGCAGTCGTGGCATCCCTGGCGGAAATCCACAACGTACCCATTGTGGACATTTGTGATGCGGCTACTTGGAGCTCAGTGCATACTTTTATTAAGCACTATGCGCTGGACGTCCATGCCAGATTAAACCTTTCGTTTGGCAGGACTATCCTTAACAGACTTCTGTCCTGAATTCGTGAGCTCTTGGTTTTCGTGCCTCCCTCTCGGGGGATTTTTAGCTCGGTACTCTCCCATAAGTGTGAATGAGTGGTGGAGACTTTATGTCCAGAAAGATATGGAAAATATGTACCTACCGTAATTCTTGATCTTCTTGGACGAAGTCTCCACCACTCATTCACATTCCCACCCTCCATCCCCCGAGCTCACCTCTCTGTTTTGGTCTTCATTCCCTCAATGTTTAGGCTGTGAATACTTCTTTATTGACCCTTATAATACAGGTCGGTCGGACTATCTTATGTCCAATTTGTGTTAGACTAGTCTTTCTAGGTTAGTTGAGCTGCATCTCCTCGGGGGGAAAAAAGATATTGAGGCACTTGGAGGGTCAACACCGACATAGTCATTGCCACACGAGTTGATGCTCGCTGCTCCATCTCTGGCACCGACCCTCTGCAAAAAGTGTGCTCCCGCTGTGTCCTAGCGCCTCCGGCGTAGATCCCATAAGTGTGAATGAGTGATGGAGACTTTGTCCAAGAAGATCAAGAATTATGGTAGGTACGTAATTTCCATTTCTTATGACTCATCCTAAGTTCCTGCCTAAGGTTGTATCAGAATTCCATCTGAATCAACCTTTAGTCCTTCCTACCTACTTTGTGAACTTCCAGAATGAGGGGAGCATACCCTTCATTCACTGGATGTAAAGAGAGCATTGCGGTTCTATCTAGATAGAACGAAGGAAATTCCCAAGGCTCAACAGCTGTTTGTTTCCTTCAGCACGATCCGGCTGGGTCAACCTGTTGCTATCAGGTACATTTCAGCGTGGCTGGTGGCATGCCTTCGCCACTGCTATTCAGTGGCAGAGGTCAAGCTGGAAGGCAGAGTATACGCGCACACTACCAGAGCAGTCGCAGCATCTCTGGCGGAAATCCATAATGTGCCCATTGCAGATATTTGCAATGCAGCTACCTGGAGCTCCGTGCATACATTCGTTAAGCACTATGCCTTGGATGTCCATGCTATACGACATCAGTCATTTGGCAGGACAATTCTTGACGGACTTCTGTCCTAAGCACATGAGCTCTTTTATCTCCTGCCACCCGTCTCGGGGGATTATTTAGCTCGGTTCTCTCCCATTAGCGTGAATGAGTGGTGGAGACTTTATGTCCTGGAAGATATGGAAATTACGTACCTACCGTAATTCTTGATCTTCTTGGACAAAGTCTCCACCACTCATTCACACACCCACCCACCATCCCCCGAGCTCACTTCTCTGTTTCTGGTCTTCACTCCCTCAGTGACTGAGCTGTGAAGACTTTGTTGTTGACCCTTCTTACACGGGTCATTCGGACTGTCTTATGTTCGATTTTTAGGTTAGTCCTTTCTAGGTTAGTTACGCTGCACCTCCTCGGAAAAAAGGTACTGAGGCGGTTGGAGGGTTGATGCCGAGATAGTCATTACCGCTCACGCTGGGCTCACAGTACCGCTTTCTCACAGCTCCATCTCAGGTGCCTGCCCTCCTGGAAAAGTTTGCTCCCGCTGTGTCCTAGCGCCTCCGGCGTACTCCCGTTAGTGTAAATGAGTTATGGAGACTTCGTCCAAGAAGATCAAGAATTATCGTAGGTACGTAATTTCCATTTTTTTTGATCGTTTTTTGAAATACACAGTTGAGTCTCATTCAGCCAGTGAGGCTGTGGAAGCACATTAGAATTAGAATCATATTTTAACTCTGCGCCGTGTAAGGAGGTAAACAATAGAATTATCAGAGTCCAACTGAGCATGCTTCATGGAGAGATATGCATCTGAAGCAAAGTACCTCAAGGAACATAGGCTGCAGGCACCAACTCGCTCCCACCGTTCCACCACGATGCCCCATCCCTCATGCATACCGAGTGTCCATGTAAAGTTTAGTCCCAACCGATTACATGAACAACTTTACAGGGGAAAGGGTAGAAGACACAGGCGAGGTGAAGCCACAGTCCTGGGTGATTCAGAGACAAACTAAACAGTCCGCACACTAAGGCACTAACAAAAATTGAATGCTGCACATTAGATCACAGTCTCATTTATTTCACACTTCCTTAATGTTTGTGTTTTTTGTTTTTTTTTCACGTTATGTAAGATGTTGGTCAGGCCTCACGTTGAGTACTGGATCCAGTACTGGAGACCACATCTGAAAAATGACGTTGAGAAGGTAGAGGCTGTCCAAAGGAAGGCCACCAGAATGATTCATGGGCTGCATTGGAGGACATATGAGGACAGACTGAGGGACCTAAATATATTCTCCCTGTAGGAAAGGAGGGAGAAGGTGGACATGATTGAGACTTTCAAATATCTAAAGGGGTTAAACAGGTACAGGAGGAGCCGGCCTGGTGGCGCTGAGGGTTGAGGCACTGGATGTCACGCCAACAACCTGGGTTGAAACTAGCCGGGCTGCGGGGTCGGCGGGGAGAGATTGGCGTCGAGGACTGCTCTCTCTTCCCAGGGGAAGGTTGGGGAGGCTACTGCTCAAGGAGCAACCTCTGGCAGAGGCTGGAGGTTGCCAACAGTAGCATCGTAGCATATTCCAGGGAGGTAGAGCCACGGCAGTATATTGCCGTGACAACCAAGCTCCACAGGGGTGTAACCAAGCATTCAAACACCCCCTCCTCCGTCGATAGGCGAAGGCGTCTCCCTCCACAGTCCACACTCCCAGAAACTGACTCAGCCCCTCTGCAGTCTCTCCCCGGCCCGATGTCTCAATGCTTAAAGAAAAGGCGCCCGTGGCGGGTGCGACACTTCCCAGAAGGTAGACCCAGGGGATAGCCGGAGAGGAGCTGATGGGGCAGCCAAGCCACGTAAGGAGGTAGAGACTGTGGTCCTGGAGGTCGCTGGAGAGAGTTCGGTGGCATGGTAGGGGCGAAAAATAGAATTCGAAAAAAAAAAACACAGGTGCAGGAGGAAAACTTATTTCAAAGGAAAAAGGGCTCAACAACTAGGGGTCATAGCATGAAGCTGGAGGGAGAAAAATTTAGGGGAAATACAAGAAAGTACATTTTCATGGAGAAGGGTGGTGGATGCCTGGAATGGGCTGCAGGTCGAGGTTGTGGGGGCTGAAACTCTCTCTGGTTTTAAGCATGCATGGGACAGGTGCTGGGGGAAGGGTGGACTTATCTGGAGGGTCAAGGGGAAAGCGGGATAAAATGGGGGGGCAAGGGGATATTCAATGCATAAGAGTATCATGGGGCAGACTAGGTGAGTCATGTTGGTCTATATCTGCCGACAACTGTATGTATGTAAAATCACACACATAGCAAAAATAAAATGCATGCAAATAATTCCTGGAATACAGTATGACCATAGTCAGCAGACCAATGTCCACATTTGTGCCAGCAATGGCCATATGTAGGAGGCAAGAATTTTTCAAGAGTCACAGGAGTGCGAAAAAACCTGCAGTGGCACTTCAGTGTGAATTCTCACCATCTAGTAGCGGAGGTGATTTTAACAGCAGGGGAGTGTATTTAAGCCATGTGGAATAAGAGATCTTGGTCTGTAGATCTTGATTCCCTGAAACCTTAATCTTTTGCTGGATATACTTGCTCGCAAGCCCTTCAAGTCTGTTTTGACATAAAATATCTGACTTGGAAAGCAGCATTTCTGTTTGCCATCACATCTGCCTGCAGAGTGTCTGAACTCCATTCTTTGGTCACTGATCCTCCGTATATTGTTTTCCATAAAGACTAGTTAGTGCTCTGGATACATTCTAAGTTTCTACCCAAGGTGGTATCGGAGTTTCCCTTGAATCAAGCCATGATTCTGCCTACTGACTTTGCCAACTTCCAGAACGAGGCAGAAAGGAGACTGCAGTCACTGAATGTAAAGAGGGTCCTTAGGTTTTACCTGGACAGAACTAAGGACTACAGACAGGCAAAGCAGCTCTTCGTACCTTTTGACTCTAATCAGATCGGACAGCCAGGCACAATCAAGTGCATTCAAGACTGGATTGTAAATTGCCTTCACCATTGCTGTGTCATAGCAGAGGTAAAACTAGGAGGAGAGTTGCGTGCCCACTCCACCAGAGCGATAGCCACTTCCCTGACAGAAATGTGCTCAGTGCCAGTGGGAGACATTTGCAGGGCTGCATCTTAGAGCACTGTGCTTACTTTTACTAACCACTGTGCCAGCATACCACCTTTGGCAGGACAATTCTAAATGGATTACTATATTGTGTGAACCCTGAGCGCCATCCTTCCTAGTCCAGTGGACATGTTGCTCACCTCGTCCGTAAAAAAAAAAAAAAAAAAATAGTACTGAGGCAGTTGGGGGCTGGTACCACTGTATACCAATGGGTGCACGCCCTACCCACGTCATCAGCCCCCAGAAAAGTCCTGTCTCCCGTGGGGCTGTAGTGGCTCTGGCGTTAGAGGTAACCGATGGAGAAGATATTCAGGGAGGTCAACAGTTATGGTTAGAATGTAACATTCATTTCTATTTATTTATTTATTGCTAAGATTAAATACATTTGAACCAAAGGTTCTTTTACAAAGGTTCTGCATCAGATACAAAATACAAAGGTTGTGCATTCCAAACTGGAATTTTACATTTCAGGCAGGAAGGTAGATAATTAACAATACTTCATTGGTGCATAGACACACAGTTACAGAGATAAACATGCTAGTTGGTGAACAAAGTACATGTACAATTACAGTGAGGATTTCAACCTATAGGAACAATTGCAAGAGCAGTAGGATGAGGCGAGAGAGTAAGGGGGGTTGCAGTCAGCTGATTATGACTTCATCAGTCAGGTCACTGAGGGGAGGGGAGGGATAAGCAAAGAGAGGATACTGGGATAAAGAAGAGGGGAATAGAGAAGGGGTAAAGCAGGCGGTAGGTGCCTTGGTCAAGTCAGGTTGAGGGTGGTGGGGGTTGACATTTCTGAATCGTGACCTTCAGAAATCTCTAATGCAACCAGTGTATCAGGATATTTAGGTGTACATCCAATATATCAGTTGAGGCCAGGCTGAACTGCTCTGATGATCGAATTTGGGGATTTTATCTTGAACCTGACTGGCCTTTTAAAAGTGTTCAGACTATTGAGGTCAGGAATCGGGTGCCCCCCCCCCGACTTCTTGGGAGCTATGAAGTAGAATCCTTATTTCCTTCCTAGTGCTGGAGCAGGCTCTGTTGCTTCTGTGCCAAGCAGATGAACCAGAATCTGATCTATTGCCAGGTGCTTCCTGGGGTCTTTGTTATTGGAGATTTTAACAAATGCCCTCTAGATGACACAGTAGAGAACTCTTTATCTCATAACCTTTGAAAATAATTTCAAACACCCATGCATCTGACTTGGTTTGGACCAATCTGTCAAAACTTCTGGAGCCAGCATGCATGGGTTTGAAGACGAGGATGGGCACACAAAACCTCAAGCAGAGTAACTCCCTCTGCGGTTTGCACTTTCAAAGTGCTTATGAGAACTGGACCCTCTGCTCTCTTGAGATTTGAAACTGGTTGAGGAACCTGTATTGCAGCGATTTCTGTAGGTTTGAAAGGAAGTGTGAAAACTGTTGCAATAGGAATTATTTTAGCCAAAACCTTTAATCTTACTTCGAGGGAGCTCTTGCAATAGGCAACATAATTAGGACTTAGTCGCCAGGTGCCAGGACCACACTGAAAACCTCTAGCTAGCAGTCTACAATGGTTGACTGCCCCTGACAGCACACCAGCATCAGCCTATGGTATGAGGAGCGGTCCCCCATGCCCACCCCAGTTCTTTTCCTGCTGTCAACCTGCGCTTGTAGGACCTTGTGGAACACCGCTCTAGGCGACCGCCATTTCTTCACTTTTTTTTTTTTTGCTCACCTGCCTAGGCCCAGACCACGATACTGAAACCTGCCAGATGTGCCAGAAGTTTAACTGGGTCATGCTTAGATGACACCAGAAGGTTCTGGAGGCCCATCTTCTCCATCAAAGATTGGCTGCCATGGAGATAGAGCTGCAGGACCAAACTGCAGCGGGGTAGACTGTGGAGACCTCCGCTCCCAAGAAGAAGCACAAGAAGCATTGGGACCATGAACGGTCCACTCCAGAGCCATGGTCACCTCCCGGGGCCACGGCCAGTGCTGGGTCTTTCCTCCATGGGGCGGGGGCCAACCTCAGCAGCCACACCAGCCCTCCTTCCCTCTGAGCTGACTCTGGCTGCGCCTTAATTTCAGTGGCAGGCGTCACCTCCATGGGTTTAGGGGACTCTTCCTCTGTCCCACTGCCCCAATGCTCGGGCTCTTCCTCCGTCAGGGCTCTCGGCCAGGTGGCTAGGCTGGTTCTGTGGGTGCCAGTTCCTTCCTCTACTGGCACCCGGCTTCTTCGTCAGACCCCTGTTTGGGTCCAACAGTATTTATTTTATTTATTTATTTAGTAATTCAGAAAAGACGTTTGAGCACAAGCTCTTTTACAAAAGTTCCATGTCATAGATTGCAAAAAACCAAAAACAATAGGAGAAAGCAAAGGTACATTACAATGAATGATGCAGGTTGGATTCAGAACTTACAGAATAACTCAAAACATAGGTACAAGTTAAAATAACAAGAAAAACACCCGGATTCGGGAATGAGCCCAGGCTGTCGGGGGTCAGCAGGGGAGGGAGAGGATTGAGTGTCTGATGGACAGCTCTCCTCTCCTGGGAGGGAGGGGGGCACTCACTCGGTGCTTGGCTGGCCTCTGACGGAAGCCAGAGGCGTAGCAAGCACAGGAGCATGCAAAAGAGGGTTGGGAGTGGTGGACATCAGCGAGAATGTCTTGATGTCAGGGCACCGGCCACTTCCTCAGAAAGGAGGAAAAACACCGCTGGAGCACGGGTAGACGGAGCACCGGTACCGACCCTAATTATGGCTGCCTGCCTGACCACCGGGGGACCCGACGAGACATTGAAAGTTATCGCAGCATTGGGGTCTCGTCCCATACCTGCCTGGGCAGTATATCCACGGCTCCATGGGGGAACCCCTGAAGATTCGGGTGAGGCAGTCGTGGGGTGGTACCTAGGTGTCTCCCGAAGAAGCGTAGCTCCGGGGTGAGGGAGGTGGGCAAATAGAAAGTAAAAAAAAAAAGAACAAGAAAAACACTTTATGAGGGTGGCGGGGGGGATAAGCAGCCACAGAGTGCCTTGTCAGTAGTTCAGAGGGATGGGGATAGCTGGCAGTGGGGTGAAGAAAGGAGGTACGAGAGAGAGGTATGTAATGCGGTGGAGGTGAAGGGTGGGGGAAGAAGGGCGATAACGTATAGGGATAAATGGTGGGGTGAGGGGAGGGTGAGTGGAGAAGACATGCTAAAGTAAATGGTGGGGTGTGAGGGGGCATGGTTATGCAGCCTGCATTAGTAGTGACTGTTAGGGAAACTCACGGGACTGTGAGCTGCGGGAGAGGGGTGGTGGCGGGTGCCGAAGGAGCATGACGCAGATTGATTGCTGAGGCAAGTCATGAGAAGGGACAGAGGGAAAGGGGTACCTGAGGCCTGCCTAGTGCTTGCTGGGGGGCACAGAGAGCAGGTGTGGCTGGACTCAGGGGCAGGTGCACTTAGAGTGTGTTATTAGGTGCTGTTTGAGGTCAGTTTTGAATTGTGCCAGATAATTGGTGGCCAAGAGGTGCCCAGGGAGTTCATTCATCTACAGGGGGGCCAGTAGGCAAATGCACGTTGCCCAAGTGAGTTGCAACAGAAGGGGATAGCCAAGGTCCCTCTAGTGACCTGTAGCGAGTTGGCTGCCTTGATCAAATTGCCTACACAAGGTGGTGTTTTACCTAATAGAGCCTTCTTGCCTAAGATGCAAGTCTGGAATTTGATCCTGTTTCTTAATGACAGCCAGTTTGCACGTTCGTACAGAGTACAGGTGTGAGTGCCACGCTCAACATCCAGGGTGAGTCTGCAGGCTTTGTTGAGTGCAGTCTGAACCCTCTTGAGCGTTGTATCCATTGCCGTCCCATAGACCACTAGTCCATAGTCAATAGTAGATATAATTGAACTATGCGGCCTATTGGCACAGTGGTTGGTTTCTGCTTCGCGATGCCTGTGACCCAGGTTCGGGAGCGGACTTGAGTCATTGGAGGGCGGCGGGGGAGAAGGATCGAGCATCCCCAGGACTGCTCTCCTTCTCCGGGAGGGGGGGTTTTGTGTTCGGTGCACGAGTGGCACCTAGCGTAGGCTGGGTTTGCCGCAACGCGCCGACGCCAGCAAGACTTCAGGGTGGATGCTGGTCATCATTGCACATCCCCGCCCTGCTTACAAGGGAAAAATGCTGCTGGGTCGCCTCCATAGCACCCTTCCCTCTTGGCCCCAATTAGCCTCCGGTGCCAGTGCTCTCCCGACCAGATATTTGTAGTGCTTAGCTGGTAGGGGAGCAGCTCCGTAACCCCACCCTCTGCGGGGCAGGCAAGGGGTGACTGTGGAGATTGCTGGAGGTGGGGGTACAGAGAGGCCGTGACCAAGGGCTGAGTTACCAGCGACCCAGCAGGCAAAAAACATTCTAAATAAAAAAAAAAAAAGATATAATTGAACTGTGGACTGAGGCGGAGGGCCCCCGGAGAGAGGTGTTGCCTGTGCCTGTACAGGACACCAATCTTGGTATTGACTGTCTTGACCAAAGAGTCATTATGGTGCGCAAATGTGAGGGTATCATCTATTATGACCCCCAGATACTTGAACAAGTGAACTTGTTCCAGCAGCTCACTGCATGAGTTGGAGGAGATGAGGGGGTGGTGCTTATTTTTGTTGTGGGGGCTGGACATAAGCATGGCCTTGGTCTTCCTGTAGTTTAGTAGCAACTTATGACTACAGAACCAGTCCTTGAGTTTGGAGAAGGAGTTCTGCATCTCAGATTTAAGGGCTGCCTGAGACGTGCTGCTGCTCAGGAGCATAGCATCATCTGCATATAGTATGAGTTTGGTGTCGCAGGCTGTGGAAAGGTCATTTAAGAAGAGGCTGAAGAGTAGGGGCCCCAACATTGATCCCTGGGGTACCCCTAATGATACTTCTCTTGCGCTGGATACTGTTTGCCGAATTTTGACACATTGATTTCTCCGTAACCGGTAGTCTTGGAACCAGCAAAGGGCATTGGGCGCCACACCCATGTTTTGCAGTTGGCCTTCCAACTGATGCCAGCTGTCGCCCGCTCCTGCAGTGCCTCATCCCGCGCCTGTGGGGTTCTCCCCCGTGCCTTCAGCTCCTCAGCCGCCACCAGTGGTCCCGGCACTGGCAGGGCCGCCATCCGCTAGTCCGCCTCCCTTGGAACTGGCACAGGGCCACCCTCCGTCATACTCTTCTGGTCCTCCTTCCTTGGACCAGGCACTCCCGACTGTTCCACCTACGGACCTTCCCTCAGTCGTTGTCTCAGAACCCGGATCTCCTGGGCCCACTAACCAACCAGCATCCACTGTCTGTTTTGTCTCAGGACTGCCCTTCAGGCACTCTGCCCAGCTCAGGCTTGAGCCTCCAGTCGGCTCGTTGGGTTCTGTCTGCAGACTCTTGACTCATTACCCTGCATTGGGCTGTTCTTTCACCTGATGATTCTGTATTGAACACCGGCTGACTACAGTGCTTTCTTAGTGCATGGAGGTGCATTGGCTCATCGCCTGACGCCAACCCAGGCGATCCTGACGTCTGCCCCATTCCGAGCACGAGATTCTCCTTTGCCAGATACGGAGGCTACCCCTCCTGCGGTGGACACTCAGCTGGACACCAGGATTGTCGAGGGCTCCATCAATTCGCCACCCCAGCGCACTGCTTCAGAATCAGAGGGTTCGGTGGACGTGGTTTCAGACTCTTTCAAATCCCCTATTTCCCCCCAAGGGAAGTGTGGGTCAGGGACACTCCTAAATCTGTTCCTGTGAAATCTTCGTTTTTGGTGATGATAAAACTTATCCAAGCCTCCCGGGAGTGGCGTACTGAGGAACAGGATCCTCAGTGTCTCTGCCTGGCAGAACACTTACGCCTCCTGGCGATTGAGTCTGTGGTTATCTCACCATTAGTGGTTCCACACAACATCATCTCCTCTACTGTCTGGCAACAACCGGCATCAGTCCCTTCCATACACAGGAAGGCCAACCGACTATACCATGCCCCCAATGACCAGCCTCACTTCGATACCCACCCTCAGGCTGACCCTTCAGTCTTACTGGGGGTGCAGGAAGAATTCCCAAAGTTTAGAGCCTCTGGGGGACTTCCCCCCCAGATTGGGAGTCCAAGCACTCATATATTCTGGGGTGTAGTGCCTATGCCTCCTCTACTCTGGCTTTGTGTGCCCAGAACTATCTCGCACACATGTTAATGCGTCAGCAGACTCTTTTTCGGGCAAGCTGGGGACATAGCCCAATCAATGCCAGAGTCTCCTGCTAGGACTGAGCTGGAAAAGCTACTGGGTTCTGCTTCCAGCATGGGTTTTCACGCCCTCCATGCTTCATAAGACATGGTGGACGCTTCTACTCATTGCACGGTGAGTGCGATGTGCCTCAGGTGCCATGCTTGGCTACGCCTGTCCATTTTCACCCAGGAAGTTCAGGCTGCCATCCTGGATGCTTCATTCTGGGGCCTTTCACTGTTTGGTAAAGACGTCCACGAGTTGCTTTCCTCCTTACAGGAGTCTGGCACAGCATCCATACAGTGTCTCGTAGCCAGAAGGGTGGGACACAACATCCGTCTTTACATCACTGTGTGTGGCGATCCCAGTGTCCTGTGACCACTGATCCTTAGTGCAAACGCTGGGCTCCTTCAGCTCCCACTGCCCCAGCCCACAAATCTCAAAGGGCCAAGGCAACTGAGTGATTGGCGCCTGCCGCCTCCTCTCAACTCTGGGCACAGCTCCCCTTCTCCAGTTAGGAGACCGTGGGATAGCAAGCGAGGGGGGTTGGTTCCCCCTCCCTTTCGTCGATTGTTTCATTTCCTTTTTTTTATGCAGTGACTGACCCCTTCAGAGAATCTCTATATGGGGCCCCGGATCGCCTTTCTGCCCTGCCGGCGGAGAGCCCCTTTCCTCCTTTCTTTTCGGGGGCAGGTCTTGCCTCTCCCATGCCTTCTTCTCAGCCCTCCTACCATTTATTCTGGATGGCCGAGGATCTTTGTGTGCTGTTCCGGGGTTTGGGGCCCATGCATTTGCTACCCCCCCCCCCATCTCTGTGGGTGGCGGCTCCAATCTCTTTTTGGAGCTAGGCAGAACTCACCCACCCCCTGGGTGGCATATTGGGCTTTGCCCACATACACCTGTCCTTGCCGGTACGGACGATGCTTTGATGGTGTCGGGAATATTTCTTCCATCCCTTGCCATCCTGGCCTTTTCTCCCCATGGAGGGGGGAAGGCGGCTTCTGTTCTCTCTCTGTCTTTTTCCCCGGGTCAACCTGCCCATTTGTTTTTTCCAGTCTCCAGCCTCCCTGCCGGATTCATTCTGGGCCCATCCCCTCCCCTGGATCCCGGTCTTGGCCTTATGTCGGTCCTCTTAGACTTTCACCTGTCTGGATCACAGACTGCTCTAGTCGAGGTGTGAGGTGGCTTCTACACGGCTTATGCCGTACTCTCCTCACAGGAGGGCCCAGTTGCTCAGGTAATAAGCTATAAGGGATTTTCCCCCTCCATCATAGGACTGTGACCTGCCTCTCCCCCTAACTTTTCAGCCCTCCCTCAGGGGCCTGTTGTGGGGCTGCCTTTTCCGGACCCTTGCAAATCCTCTGGGTCCACTGGGCTGGACCTTTCTCTGGCTTCAGCCCTCATTTCCAGCCCTTCCTTGGGTAGAAATGTTTTTCCCTTCAGATTGCCTAGCCCCAGTCAAGGTTTCCTTGGGCCGTGAAGGTATCCTTGTTTCTGGAGGAGTCTGCTTGTGCAGTCGCCGGCCCTTTTTTTATCCCTGCCTACCCAGGACACTCCTGCAGTCGGTTGGAGAGTATAAGTATGCTCCAGAACACCGACCTGGTGGTGCTGAGGGTTGAGGCGCTGGACGCCACACCGGGCACCGGGGGTCGGCAGGGGAAGGGTTGAGGACTGAGCACCTGTTTGGTGCTTTCCTCTCCAGATCAAGGGGATGGGACGGCCCAGCGGCCAGAGACCCCTGGTGGAGACCAGGGGTACTGTAGCAAGCCAGGCAGCGTACTAGCGTGGCTGAAGCAGGCAGGGTTGCGAGCACCAGAAGCATCAGAGGCGTGCCCACGCACGGAGGGAGGAACCACAGAAAAACTGAAAACCCGGTCCTAGGGGTGGGCGATGGCACCTATCACCATGCCCACTGCTGGGTCCAACCTAGCCGACCTTCACGGATCCTCCGCCCGGGGCCCATCTGCAGCTGGAGTCTATGTGTGAGAGCGCCAAGGTAGGGGCCCCACCCGGAGGAGTTAAGCTGGGGTGCCAGCTGCGGCGGGGTGGGGAGAGGAAAGTACGGTCGGGTGCACTTCAGGCAGGGCAGGATTCAGGTTGGATGCCTGAGAGAGGCTCCTAAGATCGTGACCAGGGGAGAGAAAACGATTAAAAAAAAAAAAAAAAAAAGTATGCTCCAGAACATCTCTTAGGCAGGGGCACCCCTCCTGATGGCTATCTCCAGCTGTTCACTGGTTTGGCTTCTACGGCAGGCTTGCCATGCCCCCCCCCCCCAGCTTTGCTCCTTTGCAAAGGAGGCCATGGAGGCGGGGGGGGATCTCTCTCCACTTCATCAGACTCCCCCCCCCTTCTTGCAGCCTTAGGTCGCTGAAGGGAATCTTAGCTAGCCTTTGGTTTTACACCGGCTGGAGTTTCCCTTTCGTGTCCTGCTCTGTGGGCATATGGGGAGGGCTTTGGTCCATAATCCCTAAGCCATTCCTTGCAACTTCTGGGGGGGGGGGGAGAGTCGTCCTCCATCCTTATTTCGGCTGGGGGACCTTATCTCCCTTTTTCCTCTTTGTGGATGCCTTTATGTTGGGCATCAGTTGCCCTTTTCGGGGTCGCCTCCTCTCTTTTTCCAAGGGGGATCACTGACCGTTCTGGGATGCTTTTGAGGGTTGGTTCACCTCCTCCCTTTTTCCTGCTCTCCCCAACTTAGGAGCACCTCTGGCTGCTGTTGGGTTCAGGAGGTCCCCTTTGTGCTGTCTGCACCTTACCTGTCTCTTGCAGGTGAGCTTTGAGTTCTACTAGGATCTCCCTATTTTTTCTGGAGAGGAACCCCCTTCTAGGGTCCTCCTGCCTCCAGCTAGGATCCCCCCCCGGCCCAAGAGGCTCCTATTACTCTTGGGTTTCTGGGTCCTGGAAGAACCAGATTTTCTCCTCAAAGTCGTGCAGACATTGTGTCTTCTTCCTCAGTCCCTGCCTCAGCTAGGGTCTGTCTTTTTCCCCAGATGTAGCAGATACCTGTTCAGGTGACCTATTTCACGTGTTTAACATAGGGGAATGTTGCTCTCTTTTCCCTCAGGACTGGCTCACTTGTGAGCTGGTATGCTGCATCTCCTATGTGCATCTGTTTTCAGGGGCCGGCGCTTGCCCCAGCTTCAGTCCTCCCTTCCCAGTTTTTTTCCCATTGTCTGGGCTATGTTGGGACGCCTCTTTGAGGGCCCAGCTGCATCTCTTGCTGTTTTTGGACTCAGGTGGCTACCGAGCCTTTAGGTCTTCACCTTCTGGGGACTTGCCCTCTCTTGCCATAGATTGGGTAGTCATAGGTTGCCCTCTCTTCCTTGAGGCTGATGTTGAACTGGGGTCCCATCTTGGCTTCCTGTCCTTCTCCGCCTACTGTTCTTCTTTATCCTCCTTCTGGGAATCCTTTCTTTCCTTGGGACACTGCTTGGAATTCTGTCCTAATGGTGTTGCCTACTGCAAGAGCCCCCTCGAAGTAAGATAGTAAAGTTACATAAGAACTTACCATAACAGTAGATCTTCAAGAGGAGCTCTTGCAGTAGGCAAATCTTTCTCTCCCTTTATTCCCCTGCTGTCTTTTCCATCTCGGCCTTTCTTGGCTCCAGGAGCCCTCTCTCTCCTGCCACACCCTCTCACTGGGTCTCCGGCAGGAGAACTGAGGTTGGCGTGGGGGACCACCCCTCTTATACCATAGGTTGACGCCAGTGTGCCGTCAGGGGCAGTCCCCCATTGTAGACTGCTAGCTAGAAGTTTTCCATGTGGTCCTGGCACCTAGCAGCTAAATCCTAATGGTGTTGCCTACTGCAAGAGCTCCTCTCGAAGATCTACTTTTACAGTAAGTTCTTATGTAACTGTACTTTCTTGAGGTTATTGTTTAAGGGTTGCAGACTGTACATGGCAGCAAACCATTCTTGCCCTTAATGTGCTTTAGAATTTTGTCTAAAATAGGATCAAACAATGTATCACTGCGAAAGGGGCTCTTACAGTAGGTGATGCAACTTGCAGTTCTGATCCACAGACCAGTGCCTCAGCCATACAGACTGCATGGCCACAGCAGAGGCCGCTGAAGTTCTAAAAGAGATGTGCAGTAAATTTACTAGGACGTCCTGTAAAAAGAAAGTTGTCATGTGCACTAAGGAGACTAAATGCTGTACTTGGGAGTTCCCCATTAAGTTATCCACTAAAGCTGCAGTTCATTTACATATGGCTCTTGCTGCCAAACTGTGGCTGACTCCAGCCTTAAGGCAGAACCCACAGCAGAATGCACACACTTAAGATGCAAGGACCACCTGGAAAGTGTAGCTAGCTGGGGCCAGTCTTGGCGACATGCATTGTCACCACCTATATAACGTGGGTGACCCCATCATGCCTCAGTTCTTTCTCCCGCCATTAACTGCTCTTCGGTCCACCGCTGGTGAAGAACATCATTGAACTTTGCAAGTATTGGTAATGCTTCTACTTCTCTGTTTAAAAATGTGTGCTGCCGATGAAAGATAAGGAACCACTGTCCCGTTATTAAGCTCTATAAAGATGACGACCACTCGGTACAGTCGCTGCTTGAGTCTTGGTCGCAGTGTGAAGGCCTGCAGCATTTGCCAGGCTTTAACCAGGCCACTCAGAGATGACACAGGAAGGCCTTGGAGATCTACTTAAAATCAAGGAAATGTAGGAGAAACCATGCGCATTACAGGCAGCTTCACCATCGTCTCCCGCTCTGTATTTCCTGGGTTCACCATTGATCCTCCAATCTCTACTGTTGATGGTGTCGGCTGCTGAGTCCACAAAGAAAAAGGGCAAGTCTGCTGGGTGGATAAGTACTGCCATGCAGAAAAGGACAAACGGGCACAGAGAAAAGGATGCCTCTTCCGCCTGGTCCCATTCTCCTCTTAAGAACAAAACTGCTATTATTGCAGATTTTGTTGGAACAGCTGATCTGTCTTGCATCACCGAGACCTGGCTGGATGAAAATGCTGGCCCCACTTTGGAGGCAGCAATTCCAGTCAGGTACTCTGTGATATACCGCCCGAAATTGGACCACATGGGGGGGTAGCGGTCTGTTTCAAGACCGAGTTTGGCCTCACTGGTGTACCAGTAGAGGAGGCTGAATCCTTTGAGTGTACTGTGGTAGCTGGTGTGGGCTGCAGGATAGTTCTCATCTGTCGTCCACTCGGGGACGAAAAGCGATTCCTGCAGGAAGTGGCAGATTTTGCCGCCGACATGGCATTGGAGATGCCCAGACTGATGGTTGTGGGTGACTTCAGTGCCTGGATCGATAACAAACTCTCGCCTTTTGGTCAGCACTTCTTCCAGCTGATGATATAACTGGGCTTCACACAGATTGTTTCTTCAGCTACCCATAATCATGGTCACTCCCTGGATTTGGTTTTCCTCCTGGGGATTGAGGCCTCTGACTTGGGAGTGGAACCAGCCAGTTGGTCCGATCATTACACCGTGAGGTTCAACTTTTGTGCCCCTCTTCATAGGTCTGCCCCTGTGGAGATGGTCAGTTATCGCCCTTTACGGGATGTGTGCCCTGAAGACCTGGCGGCGGTGATTGACCTCTCGGTGTTTCCTGATGCCAGCTCAAGTCTGGAGTTATTGATTCTGGCCTATAATAAGGCCATTTCCTTAGCCCTAGACCTGATAGCTCCTGTCCATGTTTGTCCCCTCCCACTCCGCCCTCTGGCCCTTGGTTTGATGGGTCCTTGAAGGAGTTGTGGCGTGTGGGACGAAGGTTAGAACATCGCTGGCGGAAATCTGCCATGGTGGTCGACCACCTTAGTTTCGTGGAGCATTATCAGTTCTACCAATCAGTGATCTCCCGTAAGAAGGCAGAGTTCTTGTCCAGGGGGATCGCTGTTTTTCAGAATTGACCAGCTCAACTCTTCTGAACTGTGAACAAGTTGTGCAACCCAGCCTGTCTGCAGCTCCGTCTAGCTTTTTCACAAAAAGAGTGTGATGAGCTTGCTCAATTCTTTGCTAATAAGGTGTCCGACATCGGGTCAGAGATCCGCTTGACTAGCTCTATGGGGGACGCGGTTGGTCGGCACTTGGTCACTATACCTCATACTTCCTGGAGTACCTTTGACCTGCTGGAGTTCGAGGATAATATGCGGATTGTCCAGGGGATGCGCCCTACATGCTATAGTTTAGATCCAGGCCCAACTTCCCTGATTTTGGGTTGTTATGAGATCATTGGCCCATTTCTGGCTCAAATTGTCTGGTGCTCCTTGGAATCTGCTGAGTTTCCAAGCTCCCTGAAGGAGGCAGTGGTGACACCCCTTCTGAAGAAAGCTTCATTGGAGCCAGACATTTTTGCTAACTACAGACCTATCTCGAACCTTCCTTTTATAAGAAAGGTTATTGAGAAAGTAGTGGCAATCCAGCTGGAGAACCACTTGACCATCCATAGTATCTATGAACCTCTCCAGTCGGGTTTTCATAAGAGGCACAGTACTGAGACAGCTGTGGTTCGGGTGCTCAGTGATCTCCTGAAGGCGAGAGATCGGAGAAACCGTTCCATTCTGGTACTCTTTGATCTCTTTTCAGCCTTTGACACTGTAGACCATGGGGTCCTGCTTGAGCTCCTGAGGTCCATCTGTGGCCTGTCAAGTACAGTGCTCAGATGGTTTACCTCTTTCCTAGCTGGTAGAACACAGAGAGTAGTGTCGGGGATCTTTTCTGCTGCTGTTTGCAGTGTATATGCTACCCCTCGGAGACATTGTTAGATGGTATGGGCTGTGGTTTCACTGCTACGCTGATGATACCCAGCTCTACCGGTCTTTTGGCCCCGATCAGGTTAGTGCTCTTTCAGTATTTAATAACTGCCTTAGCAAAATCCAAGACTGGATGAATTTGAACTGGTTAAAGTTGAACGCAGGAAAGACCAAGGTTATGGTTGTGGACACGGGCCGCAGGATAGAGGGGTTGAGGACCGATCAGCCCTCTGGATTATTTCTGGGGGGCACTCCGATCCTTACCTCAGAACGGGTGCGCGACCTTGGAGTGGTGCTTGACGACGGGCTGACCCTCCATTATCAGGTGATGGAGATACTGGACTGAGGGGATTCACCCACAGAGGCCTTTCCAGTGGCTGAAGCCATTGTTGGCCCAGCCTTGGAGCTCTGGCAGCAGCCGGCTTCCTGTCCTGTGCCTTCGGCCAGGATGGCCAGGAAGTATGCGGTCCCTATCGGCTCTTTGTCCAGTTTTTCGGAACACCCCTCCACCGAGGGGTTGGTCACCGATAGCGTTTTCCGGCGTTCCGGGAACACTAGGGATGTGGATAAGCCCCGACAAGAGTCCAAAAGCTGGACTATGCCGGGCGCAAGGTGTATGCTGCGTCCTCCCTTGGCCTCCGCCAGGCCAGCTCTGTCGTGCTGATGGCACACTTCTCCCATGCCCTCATGGGCTCCCTGGATGAGGTGATCCCTCATCTGCCGGCCGACCTGCAGATCACGGTCAAGCAGGTACGGGACAGGGAAGGGCGGTGGCAAAACAGCAGCTCCAAACGGCTCTGGACATTGGAGACTCCTGTGCCAGATCAGTTGCGGCCGCAGTGGCCATGCGCCGCAGAGCATGGCTGAGGATATCCAACTTTACAGCGGATACCCAGCATAAACTGGTGGATGTCCCCTTCTTGGGGACTGACCTCTTTGGCCCTGGAGTGGAAGGTCACCTCCAGCAGATCAAAAAGTCCAGTGCCACTCTGGACTCGGTCACCTCCGCCCAGAAGGACAAGGGCCGTCGCCAACAACATAAGTCCTTTCGCCCTTCTGCGCCTGCGGCATGTCCGACCCAACAGCACCAGCATCAGGGCCAGCAGGCTCGCGCTTGGCACCTCAAAGCCAAGCCTGCGGCTTCCTCTAACAGGAAGCAGGGAGGTAAAGGCCCAGGAGGTCCCTCAGCCAGTCCCTCCTCCAAGCCTGCCCAGTGACGGGTTGAGGGGTGTCTCCCCAGCCTCATCACTCCCCCCAGGTTCCCCCATGGGGACGGCTCCACCACTTCCTTTCCGCCTGGTCCGCTATCACCACGGACCGCTGGGTGTTGGAGGTGGTAGGAAAGGGCCTGCCCCTGGAGTTCGAGCAGGCCCCGCCCTTCCGAGCCATCGCCCTCGGGGGGCTACGGGGTCCGCAGCCTCTCTGTCGGCTCGCCGAGCCGATATCGCCCTGCTCCTCAAAAAAGAGGTGATCAGGAAGGTGGCGGATCCTTCACCAGACCCGGGGTTTGTGTCCAGGTACTTCCTGGTCCCAAAACGGATGGGGGGCTGGCGCCCCATTCTAGACCTGCACGACTGAACAGGTTCTTAAGGTCTCGGACCTTCAGGATGGTCACTCTGGCTCAGATAATCCCATCCTTGGAACGAGGCGTGTGGTTCTGTTCTCTGGACCTCCAGGACGCGTTCTTTCACGTCCCAATCCGTCCATCCCACCAGAGATTCCTCTGCTTCAGGGCAGAGGATCCTCTATGAGTTCCGGCCATGCCCTTCGGCCTTTCCTAGCTCCCAGGGTCTTCACCAAATGCATGGCAGTGGTGACAGCATTCCGGCGGCGCCGAAGGGTCCGAGTGTACCCCTACTTGGACAACTGGCTGATTACAGCCTCCTCCAGAATGGAGGTGGAGCGGTCCAGAGATCTGGCCCTCCAGGTTTGCTCTCAAGTTGGCCTCCTCATCAATGAGGCCAAGTCGGATCTCGTGCCAAAGCCCGTGATACAATTCATCAGGGCAGAGCTTGACTCTCTACGAGCCAGAGCACGGCTCCCAGCGGACAGGGCCGAGGTTCTTTCCTCCTTTGCCCAATCATTTCATGTTGGGCAATTGCGCCCTGCTCGGGACTTGCTGTGCCTCCTGGGCCTCATGGCAGCTTGCACCAGCGTGGTCCGTTGGGCCCGTTGGTACATGCGTCCCCTTCAGTGGGGGCTGGCCAGCCTATGGTCGCAGCACTTCGATCCTCTGGATCAGCTAGTGACAGTGACCCGGGGGGATGTGGAATGCTTTCCAGTGGTGGAATGTTCCAGCACATCTGCAGGAGGGCATCCCGTTCGTCCGCCCCGAGCCGATGGTCTCTCTATCGACCGATGCCTCTCTGATGGGTTGGGGTGCCCATCTGGGGGAGCACAGAGCGCACAGCCTCTGGTCCCCTCGGGAGTCCCGATGCCACATCAACCTGCTGGAACTTCGAGCGGTTCATCTAGCCCTCACCGCCTTCGCTCCATTTATACGGGGTTAAGTGGTTCAGGTCCAGACAGACAATACCACGACCATGTACTACCTAAACTGCCAGTGCGGGATGCACTCCATGTCTCTGTGCATGGAAGCTCTATGCATTTGGTCACTCGTGCACAGCCTGGAGGCGGATCTCCTTGCCATCCATGTGGCAGGAGCCTCCAACACTCTGGCCGATGCCCTAAGCCGGATAGGGGCTGCGTCCCACGAGTGGTCTCTCCTGCCAGAGGTAGTACAAGATCTGTTCTCCCACTGGGGCATGCCTCAGGTGGACCTGTTTGCCTCCAGGGAGAATGCGAAGCTGAGACTGTTTCATGCCCGCCCCTCAGCAGGGCTCGCTGCAGGGGGATGCCTTCTCGAGGCCGTGGACCCCGGGCCTCTTCTGCACCTTTCCCCCATTTCCCTTGATCCACAAGGTGCTTCTCAAGGCGAGGAGGGACAAGGCGCAGGTGATTCTGGTAGCCCCAGACTGGCCCCACCAGTTCTGGTATCCAGATCTCCTCAGTCTCAGCTCCAGGCTCCCGAGGCGGCTTCCAGCCAGCCTGGACCTGATCTCAGTCAATCAGGGGAAGGTATTCCATCCAGACCTTCAATCCCTGCAGCTGACGGCCTGGTTCCTGAGCAGCTAGAGTTCCAGGCCTTGGGTCTTTCCGACGAGGTCCTCAACGTGGTTGAGGCATCCCGTAAGGAGTCGACCAGAAAATGCTACGCCTTCAAATGGAAGAGATTCTCCATTTGGTGTCAGGGCAAGGGCCTGGACCCTTCTTCCTGTTCCTTGGGAAGCATTCTGGACTACCTGTGGTCCCTTTCTCAGCAAGGGCTTCGGTCGACGACCCTTAATGGAAGAGGGATGCCTGGATATCGTAGCAGTCACAGAAACATGGTACACAGAGAACCATGACTGGGATGTTAACATACCAGGGTACATAACCTACAGGAGAGACAGGCAGGGGAGAAGAGGGGAGGAGTGGCTCCTATGTAAAGGAAGGGATAAAAGCAACTGAACAAAAGAGTAAACAGGAGGGAGGAGAGAGGCATCAGGGGTCACCTTGGGACTGGAAAGGGCACCACAATCCGCACAGGGTTGTGTACAGACCCCCATGTCAGGGGGAAGGAATGGACAAGGATATGATGGAAGGAATTCTTAGAATGGCAGAGAAAGGGGAGATACTGTTGATGGGAGACCTGAATATGCCAGATGTTAACTGGAGCACATTTGCTGCAGCCACATCCAAGAGCAGGGCCATTCTTGCGCCCTACAGGTGGCAGGCATTAGACAGCTAGTTTCTGAACCCACTTGTGAGGGAGCAATCTTAGATCCTCGCACTCAAATGGGGGCAGTGAGAGGATCTCAGATCTAGAAGTAGGTTGCCATCTGGGGACAAGTGGCCATCAAACAGTGTGGTTCACGTTAAACTCAGCTACAGAGTCAAGCCATACAAAAGTGAGGGTACTGGACTTTAGGGAGGGCTGACTTTGGCAAGATGGGAGAGTGCCTCAGAAAAGCACTCAGCAAACAGGCTAGAAGGAGATGTGGAGCAACAATGGGAATTATCAGAACTGCCATCACAGACGCAAGCCTTTTGTGTGAAGCAAATAAACAAATCAAAATCGAAAGAAAAAGCCACTATGGTTCTCAAGAGAGGTGGCTGTGAAAGTCAGGAAGAAAAAGATAGCATTCCGAAGTATAAGGAAACACAGAAGGAGCAGGACAGACAGCTGTACCAATTAAGGCAGAAAGAAGCGGAGGAAGTCAGAATAGCAAAGGCCCAAACTGAGGAAAAGATAGCCAACTCAGTTAAGAAGGGGATAAAACCTTTATAGGTACACTCGGCGGTGAAAAGACAAAGGGAGGGATAGTGAGGCTGAATAGAATGAGCGGTGGCTGGGCAGAGGGGGACAGTGAAAGCAGGAATACTGAAACGAATATTTCTGCTCAGTATTCACAAAAGAGAGGGAAGTGCCTAATCCAATTAACAGAAGCACTCTTGATAGGGGGTCGATCCCAGTCCTTTCACAGAAGAAAGGGTTCTGCAAGAACTCCAAAACTGAAGGTGGACAAAGCAATGGGTCCTGATGGAATTCACCCAGAATTCTAAAAGAATTAAGGAAGGAACTAGTGAAACCACTGGCTACTCTTTTAATAAATCATGGGAGGATGGGTGGTACCCGAGGACTGGAGGAAGGCGGATGTGATTCCCTTCACAAAAGTGGGACCAAGACAGAGGCAGGAAACTACAGACCTGTCAGTCTGACCTCTGTGGTAGGGAAAGTGATGGAGTCACTTCTGAAGGAAAGAATAGTCGAGTACCTAGAGGTCAGCGGAGCACAGGATCCAAGGCAGCATGGGTTCACAGCAGGAAGGTCATGTCAGACAGATCTAATAGATTTCTTTGACTGGGTGACCAAAGTAGTAGACCAGGGAGGCTGTGGACATGGCCTACCTAGACTTTAGCAAGGCATTTGACACAGTCCCACACAAAGATTGATAGTCAAATTAACCAGCCTGGGAGTGGGTCCCAGGGTGGTAGCCTAGTAAAACAATGGCTGGACAACAGGACACAGAAGGTAATTGTAAATGGAGTCCACTCTGAAGAAAGGCGGTTACTAGTGGGGTACCGCGAGGGTTCAGTATTGGGTCCAGTCCTTTTAATGTCTTCATCAGTGACATTGCAGAGGGACTGAAGGAAAAGTATGCCTTTTGCAGATGACACAAAGATCTGCAACAGGGTTGATACACAAGGAGGCGTGGAAAGGATAAAAGGGACTTGGCAAGGTTGGAGGAATGGTCAGGCGATGGCAGCTAGGATTCAATGCAAAAAGTGCAAATAATGCACCTGGGAAACAAGAACCCAGGGAAGAATACACAATGGGTGGGGAGGTAGTAACAACAAAACAGGAAAGGGACCTGGGGTAATCATATCAGATGACCTTAAGGTTAGCAAGCAATGTGAGAAGGCAGTAGGGAGGCCGGGGTATACTGGGATGTATAGGGAGAGGCATCAGCAGCAGAAAACAGGAAGTTGTTATCCCTCTGTACAGACAGTTGGTGAGACCCCATCTGGAATACTGTGTCCAGTTCTGGAGACCCCATCTCCGCAAGGACATAGACAGGATAGAGGCAGTCCAGAGGAGGGCAACTAAAATGGTGCAGGGTCTGCAAGAGAAGCCGTGATGAGAGACTAAAGGAGCTTAATATGTATACCCTTGAGGAAAGAAGGGAGGGGACATGATAGAAACTTTCAAGTACCTCAAGGAATCAGCAAAGTCCAAGAGGGTAGCATCTTTCAGAAAAAGAGGCTTGCAAGAACAAGGACACAATTTAAAGATAGAAGGAGGCGGTTCAGGGGCAATGTGAGGAAGTATTATTTCACAGAGAGGGTAGTGGATGCATGGAACAGCCTTCCTGAGGAAGTTATGGGGTCTAAAACTGGGGGAGAATTCAAGAATGCATGGGACAGACATAAGGCAATTCTTGTGGGGGGCAGGAAGATAAAGGCTGTTGGTTAACTAGGATCTGTGGCCTATCCTGTAGGTAGGGAAATGGGCAGACTAGATGGGCCTAGCGGTCCTTATCTGCCGTCAAAGTCTATGTTTCTATGTTAAGGTGCACCTGGCAGCCATCTCTGCTTACCAGGTGTGGGTTGGGAAGCAGTCGGCGCAGAAAAAGGTGGTCGGGCGCTTTTTCAAAGGCCTTGATCACATATCCCCTCTGGTGCGAGAACCTCCACCTCCGTGGGATCTACTGCTGGTATTGGCTAAGCTCATGGGCAAACCATTCGAACCGATGCGCAGGTGTGACATCTCACCTGTGTGGAAGACTGCCTTCTTGGTGGCTATCACATCAGCCAGAAGGATGGGAAGCTCCAGGCGCTTCCATCGAGTCTCCTTATCTGGTCTTCCACAGGGACAAGGTTGTCCTCGCGCCCACACTAAATTCCTTCCAAAGGTGGTGTCTGAGTTTCACCTTAACCAGGTGCTGACTCTGCCAGTGTTCTACCCCAATCACACCTCGGAGGCCAAATATAGGCTCCATACTTTGGACCCTAGACGAGCGCTCGCTTACTACAAGGAGCGGACGGCTGAAGTTCGGGGAGAGGTTCGCCGGCTGTTTGTCACCTACACTGAAGCCACACCTGGCAGACCTGCAGCCAAGCGGACGATAGGCAGGTGGGTCACCTCCTGCATAGATCTCTGCTATAGGTTGGTGGGCTGGCGTCATGGGACGGAGCCGAGAGTTTTACCACCCGGGTGGGTGGGAGGAGCCAGCTTGAAGACCTTCCAGCAAGATTTAAGGTGGCAAGAAACCTGCTAGATAGTGTGGATGAACAACATATACCATTCCTAGAATTCCTGTTACAGGTGAGTAACCTGTATATTCTGACAATAAGTCAGAGCTTCTGGCAGTCCTACAATCCGGGGCAGATGTGGGCAAGCATATTCTCAGATGCTCGTATGATGCGGCAGATACAGCAGCCAGAGCCGCATTGTCAGGGGTATGCCTCAGACGAGACTCGGGGCTTCGAGTGCCCGGATTCCAACAGGACCTGCAAGTCACTGTCTTGGAATTGCCTTTCCAGGGTCCTTTGCTCTTTGGACAAGAGGCTGAGAAGATCATCACTGGCCTACAGGACTCTGGGAAGGCTGTCTCCAAAATATACAAGATGTACAAGTCAGAACCATATCCCCTTAGGCACCGGCCCTTTCGGAGGCACCAAGGACAGCAAGCAAAGAGACCGCAACAACAAGGAGGGTTCAAGAGAAAAGCACCCCCTCAGGCACCAGGAACTCGGGGACAGCAAACAGCTAAGAAGCCCAGAGCTCCTCTCCCCACCTCCTCAGCCTCCGCCTGACTTCTTACCCACTCCCCCCTTGTCCAGCAGAGTTGATAGGGGAGGCAGTGGGAGGGGAGTTCTCCCTTTACCTCGTAGGTTGGGAGAACATCACGACAGATCAATGGGTGCTGCAGCCCATAGACGGGGGCTACGCCCTGGAGTTTTTCCGACCCAGCTACCCTCGAACAACCCACCAGTCCACATATTAAACTCTCCATCCCATGCAAGCCTCATTCGGGTGGAGATACAGGCCCTCCTGTCAAAGCGAGCGATTCAAGTAGTACCGGAATCCCAGAGGGGCAAGGGTTACTACTCTCGCTTCTTTCTAGTTCCAAAGAAGACAGGGGACCTTCATCCCATCTTCAACCTCAGTCAATTGAACGTCTTTATAGAGTACTACAGGTTCAGGATGGTGACACTCCCAGGGGTTGCTTCCCATGCTGCGCCAAGGAGATTGGCTCTGCTCCCTGTACATGTAGGACGCGTACATGCACTTAAAGATCCTGCTGTCCCACAGGAAGTATCTCTGATTCACATTTGAAGGAGAGCACTACCAGTTCAGGTCCCTGCTTTTCGGCCTGTCCTCTGCACCTCGGGTATTCACCAAGTGCCCGGTGGTAGTAGCCGCAGCTCTCAGGAGGCAGGGTCATTATATCTACTCCTACCTAGATGACTGACTACTAGCTGTCCCATCCAGAGAACAGCTATGTCTCACCCTGGAGTGCACCTTCACGATGTTCCAGGACCTTGGGATAACTCTAAATCTCCTGAAATCAGCCCCTTGGCATCCCAGAGACTCCAATTCATAAGAGCCTTTCTCCCATAAGACAGGGCAGATCGCCTTCAGGCACTTGGCAGAAGATTACTCTCCTTAGTCCAGGCTCCAGCCAGAATGGCACTACAACTCCTGGGTCATGTGGCCGCTGCCATAGTGACAGTGCCTCTTGTTCACCTGCACATGAGAATTCTGCAATGGAACCTCAGGGTGCAGTGGGACCAGCGAGGCGATGATCTCGACCAGAGGATAAGAATCTCCTAGGCAGTACACCAAACCCTGCCACGGTGGCTGAAATACTTCTGCTTCACGATAGGGGCCCCTTCAGGAACCCCGCCCCTCATCAGGTTATAACCACGGATGCGTTGGGTACGGGATGGGGTGCCCACTTCGGACACAATCAGACCAAGGGGTCTTGGAATCAGACAGAACACTCTTTGCATATAAACGTTCTGGAGATGAGGGCTGTGCTGTACGCCTTACAGCATTCCAAGATGACGTCCGTCCAGGCCCAGTTCTAGTCCAGACAGACAACATGCCCGTGGTTTTCTGTCTCGACAAGTGGGGGGCACACATTCATATCCCCTATGCAGAGAAACCATAAAGGTCTGGTACTGGGCAGTAGATCACAACCTGGAACTGTTTGCGGTAGTTGTCCCAGGTCTTCAGAACACCTTAGCAGACAGCCTCAGTCGTTTGTAGTCCCAAGCTCACGAATAGAAACTACTACAAGAGGTAGTAGATGACCTGTTCGAAAGATGGTTGACTCCAGAGCTAGACCTCTTCGCGTCCCCACCTAACGCCAAACTGCCCAATTTCTGCTCGCTAGAGCCGGGGCCTGATGTTTTTTGGTGAGACGCGTTGTCTCTCTCTTGGACTGGGAGGTTTCTCTATGCCTTCCCGCCCTTCCCCCTTCTGTAGCGAGTTCTTCTCGAGCTACAGTAGGAACCAGCAACCATGATTCTGGCCCAGCGCCGTTCTGGCCCAGACAGATTTGGTTCCTGCTTCTACAACACATGGCGGTAGAACCCCCCAGTTCCACTTCCTCTGTTCTCTCAGTTGTTATCCCAAGATCAGGGCTCTCTAATTCACCCCAGCCTCAAGTCTCTGCATCTCCATGCATGGCTCCTGCAGACTTAGCCAGGAGCAGGTTCGGGGTGTCCAAGAAGGAAGCTGAGGTGATAGTGGCCACAAGAAAACTTTCTACTAGGGTCACTTACGCCATGAAGTGGAAGCAGTTCAGCTTTTGGGCAGCTGCCCACGACATAGACCCGTTCTTCTGTGAAGTAAACTGAGTCCTGGAGTACCTTTTATCCCTGTCTGATTCAGGTCTCAGCTACTTATCCATAAAGGTACATCTCTCTGCTGTCTCAGCCTATCATGTACTGGTGGATGGCAGGACCTTGGCGCAGCTGGATCTGTCACGTACCTTCCTGCGAGGTATCCTGCACATCAAGCCTCCCATTCGGGATCCAATTGCTCCATGGAATCTTCTGTTTATGCTAGAGAAGTTAACATTGCCCCCCTTTGAGCCAGCCGTGAGTTGTGAGCTTCGCTTTCTCTCTTGGAAAGCATTATTTTTAGTTGCTATTACCTTGGCCCGGAGAATTTCCGAGCTCCAGGCTCTCATGTGTAAGGAGCCGTATTTGTTTTTCACAGGGGCATGGTGCCCTTCGCACAAACCCTGAGTTTCTCCCAAAGGTGGTGTCAGAGTTTACACTCAACCAAGACATTAATCTGCCGGCCTACTACGCTGAATACTCTAACAAAGGGGGGGATTGTTACATTCTCTAGATGTACATTGAATCCTTAGGTATTATGTTAACCATACATGGTCCATAAGGAAGTCAGACCAATTGTTCATGAGCTCCTGCAGCAGGTATGCTTTCCCTCCCTCCTTCCTCCAGTGCCATACAGAATGTCCCTATTGGGATGACAAAGCCTGCTTGGTTTGTCCTACCCTTCATGCTAGCCAGGTCTCCAGCAGACAAACTGAGGTGGAGGACCACCTACTATATACTGAGGACGACGTCGGGGGCGGAGACCTGTCTTGGACTGCTAGCTAGAATTTTTCCGTGGGGTCCTAGTGCCTGGCGGCATAGTCCTAACGGTTATTACCTGCTGCAAGAGCTCTTCTCGAAGATCTACTGTTACGGTAAGTGCTTGCATAACTGTACTATCCCGGTGCAAGGCCTCCGGTTCTGCTGCCCCCAACCATCTCTACAAGACAAAGGTCAGGGTCTGGCACAGACTGTACTCCCTCTCCGGGGGATTCACAGCCAGTTTTGCCATTGGGCATGTCCCATCAAAGGTTCAGTTGTCTACGACCCTGTCTGGGCCCATCGACGCACAGATGCTGTATCAGACAGTGTTGGAGCTCTTTCAAAGGCTTCTGCCACTGCCTCCGTCATTGACGCCTACCCCGTTTACTGTCTGGGCTGCTACCGTCGACTTTGTTGATGCAGGAGTTCCCTCTGCCAGTTACTTTTCTGAGCATGGTACATCCTCTGTTGATGCTTAGCCCGCTAATGGTTCCGCCTTTACAGCTTCCATCGACCAGCTGCCTATGACAGTTGAAGACATGGAGGAGTGTGAATACAATCCAGTGTATATGGAGGATGACTATGAAGACGATGGAGTATCTGAAATCTCTTAATGTGGTGGGCTGTAGTTCCACTTTATCCTCCTGTAGTGAAGAGAGCGTACATAACACTTCTCAGTCCCCTCCTGAGGATGCCTCCTTTCAGGCTTTCCTTCAACAGGCCCAGTCTAAGCTGGGGTTTGTTGCAGAGGAGGAAGATTCCACTAAAATAAATCTTTGAGTTCTTGGAGGTGTCTGCCTCCCCTACTGTGATTATGCGTCATGTCCATTCCACTCTGGAAGATGTCACTCGAGGTGCCTGGCACAGGTCTTGTGTTTTATTGGATGTCCCCAAGAAGTTGGCTAAACAATATCCTGTGCCTTCAGGAAAAAACATAATATTCCTCTCAATCAGAGACCGAGTCAGTGGTTATCATGGCTGCTCATGACTGATTAAAAGCCCCAAAACACATGAACGCTCTTCCTCCCAATAAAGAATCAGGGAGACGTGATGTTGTGTACAAGGACATATGTTTCGGCATCCCTAGGACTCCATATTGCCAATTACAAGGCTTATATGATCAAATATCAGAACTGCCTGTGGAAGTCTAAGGCTGTAATGGCTGAAAAGCTACCGGACGGCCCTGACAAAATAGTGGTCCAGCAGACTGTTGACAGTGGTTTGGAGACAAGGGTACCTGGAGGAGTGCACAGAGAGGGGATAAATGTGAGTAGAAGAATGGAGGGAAGAGAAGGAAGGTCAGATTCTAGGTGGAGGGTGGTGTCTCTGAATGTGCGGAGTCTTGGAAACAAGATGGATGACCTACAGGCACTATTAGCAGTCAGGCAGGTGAACATAGCTGCAGTAACCGAGACTTGGGCATCATCACACCAAGACAGGGACCTTGCGATCCCTGGATATAAATTATACAGGAGGGACCGGGAAGGAGGGAGGGGTGGCAGCTTGTATCGGGGAGGGAATAACTTGCACAAGGGAGGAGTCAGAGGAAGGGGAAGTGGAGGCATTATGGGTTCAGTTAAGGTCCAATAGAGGGAGAAAGGTGAGGTTGGGGGTGGTTTACAGACCACCAGTCAGGATGAGGGGAGGGACAGGGAACTGAGCTCACAAACATTGGAAGCTGCAGGGAAAGGACAGGTAGTAATTGTGGGGGACTTCAGCATGCCCAAGATGGACTGGAGTATAGTATCCACATCATCTGCTAGGAGTCTGGTGATCCTGGAAGGACTGCAGAGTGGGTTCCAGACTCAGGGTGTCACAGAACCAACAAGAGCTAAGTTAATTCTTGATCTGGTGCTCACAAATGGGGAGCATGTAGAGGAAATAATGGTCAGGGAGCCACTGGGTGGAAGTGACTTTGCACAGTGTGGTTCCAGTTGGATATGGGTAGGGAAAGCATCCTGATTAAGACCAAATCTTGGATTTCAGGAAGGCGGACTTCAGGAAAATGAGCGAAGTGCTAAGGAGTCACCTGTTGGGCATCAGAGCAGTTATTGGGGTGGACCACAGGTGGTCCATCATTGAGGAAGGCATACTGGTTGCCACAGATGAGTGCGTTAGGCACGGGGAAGAATACAAGGGCCAGTGCGCCCAGCTGGTTCAGTTCTGGGGTTGCCCAGGCAGTAAGGGAAAAGAGGTTGACCTATAGAAAATTCAGGAAGACCAAGAGAGAGGTGGATAGGGAAAATTACCTAAGGTTGGCTAGTGAGACAAGTAAGGAAGTCCGGCGAGCAAAGACACATAAGGAGCTGCAGGTAGCTGAAGGAATTAAGAAGGGTGAGAAGGCTTTCTTTCACTATATAAGTGAGAAAAGGGACAAGAAGAAAGGGATCGTTAGGCTTAAGAAAGGGGAGGAGTGGGTGGAGGATAATGGGGGGGGGAAGCAGAGGTACTAAATGAATACTGCTGTTCTGTCTTCACCAAGGAGAAGGATGGACCAGTGCCTTCAGGAGGGAAAAGCGGAGCGGGGGGAGGGGAACACTGATGTAGTGATAGAGGAGGATAGCGTGAGGGAGGGGCTGCTGGCATTGAAGGTGGACAAATCACCGGGCCCAGACAGAATACATCCAAGTGTACTAAAGGAACTAGCTGAAGAGCTGGCAGGACCAGTGGCAGACCTATTTAATAGTTCACTAGAGTCAGGCATGGTACTGCAGAACTTTAAAACAGCACATGTAGTGCCCCTCCACGAAAGCGGTCCCAAGGATGACCCAGGGAATTACAGACCAGTCAGCCTGACCTCCATTGCGGGCAAGCTCATGGAGACCATACTAAAGGAAAGGTTGGTAGAATATCTAGAGGAGCATGGTCTCTAGGATGCGAGGCAGCATGGGTTCATGGGTTGGGGGAGAGTGTGTCAAACAAATTTGATTTACTTCTTTGACTCTGTCACTAAGACAGTAGACAGGTGCCAAGTAGTAGACATCCTCTGTCTTGATTTCAGCAAGGCTTTTGTGTCTGTTCCCCATAAAAGGTTGATCAGGAAGTTGGTGGATCTTGGGGTTGGAGAAAAGATGGCCAGATGGGTGGAAAACTGTCTGAGGGATAGAACTCAGAGGGTGATTGTTGGGGGGAGAGTTATCTGGCATCAGAGAGGTAACCAGTGGGGTCCCGCTGGGGTCGGTGTTGTTCAGTATCTTCATCAGTGACATTGGGGATGGCATTAAGGGCAAAATGTGCATGTTTGCAGATGACACCAAGCTCTGAGGGAGAGAGGACACAGCTGAAGGGATACAGGACCAACAGGATGATCTGGAAAAGCTGGGGAGGTGGTCCAGGATCTGGCAGCTTGACTTCAATGCCAAGAAATGCAAAGTTACGCATATTGGAGCCAAGAATCCCAGAACAGAGTACTACCTGGGTGGAGTCCAAATAGCTACATCAGAGGAGGAGAAGGACCTGGGAGTGGTAATCACTAGTGACCTGAAGCACTCCACGCAGTGGAAGAAAGCAGCAGCAAAGGCATATAAGATGCTGGGATGCATAGCTAGGGGGATCAGTAGTAGGAGAGAGGAGGTTATACTGTCCTTGTACAGGTTTCTGGTGTGACAGGGTAGAATAGGACCCTGTCCCATTTGTTAGGAAGAAAGTGTGTAAATGCAAGGATCTGTATTCTTTCCTTTTCTCTCTTCTGTCTAGTTGCGTAACCAAATTCCTTTGAGACTTCGGACTTGATCAACCTGAACAGTCTCGCAATTCCTTTGCCTCTCACTGTCTCTCTGTTATCTCTTGCTGTTTGTTTTCCGCCCCTTGCTTGTCTACATCTGGTAATATAAGATTATGTGTAAGTTAATATATGGAAATGAAACTGATAATGGGCTCACATTTGTATAGAAGATATATGGTGTTACTATTGAAATGTATATAAGGGATATGCGGGGATGACTGTGTGATAACTCATTTATCTGCTACAGTTGCTAGTGACCTCAAGTAACTTCAAAAGTGGCGAAGCCACGAGTGATGGTTACGAGAGGTCACTGGCAACTGTATCACATAAATGAGTTATCACATAGTCAACCTCCGCATATTCCATTTATGCAACAGGCTTTTTGGGGAGTTTATATCTATTTTCATGAAAACTGAGATATTCACTATTAGCGTATTTAAAGGGATTTCTATGCAACTTTAGCGTGGACTTTGTGCAATGTAATAGATAGACTTTAAGATTGTCAGTGTGTGGATAAATAATTTATCCACACAGTTACCTTAACAAATTTATTACACTCCATTTATGTCCACCCTGCTGCATAAATATATATGTATTTATAATCTGAGATAACTGTAAAAAGCCAGAGGTTATTTGAGTGCTAATGCCTGAGCCTTTTGCAAAGGCTGGAGGGACCTCAGGAAGCTCTCAATGTTCTAGCAGCTTCTTAAATTTACAAAGAACAGGATGCTCGCAAAGGCTGGGAGTTGAAAAAGACATAAAAACAGCTAAGCTGAGCTGCAAGGGAGATTTTTTTTTGCAAGAGATTTTATTTTGCTTCTGTATATAGTTATTTTGAACAGGTTTATTTTATTTTATGTTACTGCAACTACAAATAAACAGTTTTGTGGAATTTTACAACTGCTCCTGGGTTTTCTCTGTGCTTCCTGACCTGTGCCTCGACGACACCTGGTAAGGCCTCGTCTAGAGTATATGATTCAGTACTGCTGCCCACACCTCAAAAAGGACATTAACCTGCTGGAGAAGGTCCAGAGGAGGGCTATAAAAATGATAGGTCAGCAGGGTAAGGCATATGAGGAGAGATTGAGGGCACTGAACATGTACTCCCTGGAAGACAGGAGAGAGAGAGGGGACATAATTGGGACCTTCAAGTACTTGAAAGGGATAAATAAGGTGGATAAGGAGAGTCTCTTTAAGCTGAGTGGCAACCATAACACGAGGGGTCACAGTCTTAAGCTGCAGGGTGGGAGGTTTAAGAGGGAGGTCAGGAAGTACTTCTTCACAGAGAGTGTGGTGGACACTTGGAATGTGCTGCCGGAAGAGGTGATCTCATTGAAGACAGTGGGCAGCTTTAAGAGAGGCTGGGATAGGCGTAGGGGGAAAGTAAGGATTGTGGGGAGGGAGGGCAGGAACAGTAACTCGAGCTGTGTACCCTGCAATATGAGCAGACTAGATAGACCAAATGGCCTTCTTCTGCTGGTTTCTTCGTATTTTTGTATGACTAGTAAGTACCTATTACGGGCCGCTTATGATACCTCAGATGTGGCTGCTTCTGGCATTTGCCTGCACCACCACTCTTGGCTGCATGTTGCTGGCTTGCCTCAGATGTACAAAAATCGATCCTTAATGCTCCCTGTAAAGGGAAGCAACTTTTTGGCAACAGTGTCGAGTCTGCCCTAAGGGACCTCCAGATATGAAAAATGATCCTGTGGTCCCTCCATACCCTGAATGTAAAGCCTCAGGGTAGGACCAAGGTTCCTTTCTCAGGCCCAGTCCCTACAGCTCAGGGCGTCCTGGTGGGGGGGCCGGATCTCCCTCTTCCTACCAAAATGGAGGGAGATCACTATGGATGCTTGGGTGCTAGAGGTGGTTCAGTGAGGATACACCCTAGAACTCATCTCTGTCCATCCAGTACACCCTCCCTGCCAAACTGTTATCCTCCAAGACATCTCGCTCTCCTGCTGAATGAGGTTTAAGCCCTGCTCAGCAAGAGCGCCATAGAGCCTGTCACAGTTGCAGAAATGAACCAGGGCTGTTATTGCTGGTACTAAAATACACTGAGTGTTTAAGGCCCATCCTATTCCTCCAAGGCCATAGCCTGTTCATAGAATACACGTAGTTATGAATGGTCTCTCTGTATTCCCTCCTCCCCTGCTTCTGCAAGGGGATTGGATGGTTACCCTGGATATGAAGGATGCTTGCCTCTATATCAAAATCCTAGTCTTACAAGACAGTACCTGCTTTTTTTTTTGTAATCTAATTTTAATTCTTTGCTAACCCAGTAAGGCCTGCTAGGTACAATGCCTGTTTTCAGGGATGACCCAGGAACACTGGGGAGGTAAAGTGACTTGCACATGAAGACACAGTATGCAAGCGAAGGTTTGGGAATCAAACCTAGGTCAGCTAGGTGTACCAAGCTCATTCACGGCTCGTTACTCTAACCTCTAGGCTATACTGCCAGCCCAGATTTATGCTCCAAGGCTCGCAGTATCATTTTCTTGTCTTCCCTTTGGTTTATCATCTGCACCGCTTGTCACTACAAAGTGTTTTGCAGCGGTTGCAGCTGCCCTCAGAAGGGAGGGCCTGTGTGCTCTGCATCCACCTAGGCATCCTTTAGAGGAGTGGCAGTAGACTCGGTGGCCCCTGTGTGGGACAGAAGGTTCCCTGCATTCTTGCCAGTTCTGCCCAGCGTTGAGCAACAAAGTATATTATCACATGGGTGCTTGAAGACAAGCGGCAACAACGCACCCAAGCCATGATGATATCTCATGGTTGTTTTTTTTTATTGATAGAAATGTAGACTTTGTTGACAGATAAGAACCACTTGACCCACCCAGTCTGCCCTGTTTGATCTTCCTGGACATAAGTCTCCACCACTCATTCACACTAGTGGGATTGGCGCCGGAGGCACTAAGACCCATGGGAGCAAACTTTGCTGGAGGGTGGTAGCGAGAGCGGCACGCGAGACTGCAGGCTGTGAGCAGCTCGGCGGTACGACCATCTCGGCTTTAACCCTCCAACCGCCTTGAGTTCCTTTTTCCCGCCTGCCGAAGTGCGCTTCAGTGACGACGCCGTCATTCGCCTGTCGGAGTCAAACTTCAAACTAGCGCATAGTTTTCAGTTTGTTTTGTAACATTATCACGATAGTAGTATCGCTTAGTTTTATTCTATTTTTCGTAAAATTTTCTAATATTTAAATTTAACTTACTTGAAAAGTCTCGCCTACTGGACGGAGTCGACCATGAGCAGGTCAGGTGGCGGTAGGGAGACTTCGTATGAAAACTGTTCAGTCAGCGGGCTGGGTCGGTCAGCCTCCTTCTCCTCAGCGGGGTTCCGACTACGGTCAGTCCGATGCCGGGGGATGGGCGGTCCCCATCGGCATAAAAATAGCAGTCGCATTCTCGGCGCCGTTAAGCCTCGACTCTTCTTGACCCACAGGTCAAAGAAGGCATCACTCGGGGTCGCCCTCTGGTATCTCTTGGCGTCGAGCGGTCGGTTATCGTTGCTTAGTTGCGGTCTCCTTCTTGAGTCGCCAACTTCCGATAATCGTCGTCCTCGACATCGAGCCCCTCCCGCCTATAGGTAGGGCTCCAGATGAGCAGTTTCATCAGTGGGCGCTCTTATGGAAGCGATGGGCTCGGAGGTTGGTTCTTCTGCCTGGCTCGGTTCCTCGGAGCCCTCGGGCTCCTCCGGCGATCAGGTAGGCGGTTGGACCTTCCTAATCGTAGCGGCGCCTTCTTGATGCTAGCGACTCCGTGCAGGTGTTTCCCCTCACATGGCTGCGGCGCGGGCCTCACCGATGCCCTTATCTCCTGGTTTTTCCTTCTCTTGCTTTCCAGGTTCCAGGGGCTTTTCAGGCGCCTTCTGCAGGTCTGTGGCCTTGTCGGCGCGTTTGAACGCCCGGAGTTTCGCGGCGCCGTTGGTAGCGCCACGTAGTCTCGGCGCCGTTGGCGGCCAGTGGGTCTCGCGGCACGCCCGGTAGTGCCGTTAGATCGAGCGGCGCCCGTTAGCGGCGTTGTCTGCGGCGGCGTCAGCGGCATCGTCCGATGGCGCCGCTCAGCCAACGCGCCGTCTTGGCGGGCAGCATGACGCGCGCCGCCGAAGGCGTTCGTGAGACCGCGTGCCTCTTCGGCGCCGTCGCCCCTCACCGATGCCGTCTTCAGCCCGTTTGCCGTCTCGGCCGGCAGCCATGGACTCTCCTTGTTTTCTGCCATTTCCTTCTCTCTAATTTTCCTCCTTTCCTGTCCAAACAGTCCTTTCTGGACCATCAGGAGATGATGTTGAGCCTGACCCAGACCGGTTGGGTGATGAAGTGGAGGAAACAGGAGCTTTCTTTGCTACAGAGCCTGTGGTGAGGACCTGTCCTTTAAGTCTCTGTTGAAGAACCTGGGATCACTCTTTCTCTCAGACTACAGACATCGATCCTGGGAAGATATTAAGACTCCAGTATCTTCATGCCGGAGATCCCTACGGTTTGACTCCTCCGATTCAGCCTTCCTTGAGGCTGTCTCAAATGGTATGGAATAACCCTGCTCTTATTCCCTCAGTGGCTAAATCCATTGATAAAGTATTCAGCTCCCAAGGATCGTCCCATTTGGCATCCCAAGCCTTGCGGATCCTATTGTAGTCCTGGCAGAGAATGACAAGGTCGTTTCTTCCTCAAACTACTACAGCTCGACCTATTAACAAGAGTCTCGTAAGATTGATACATTAGGTAAGAGAGTCTTTGCTGCCTCCACTCTAAGTATCGTGTTGCCAGTTATCAAGGCTATTTTTCTCAGTATGAGTATATCCTGTGGCACTCTATGAAAAGAATGGTTGAAGCTCTTCCAGATTCAGATTCCAAGTCAGAGCTTCTTCTGACCGTTATTAGAGGTATTGAGTCAATAACCAACAGGTCAAAGCGCCATGGGCGCTTCGACACTGCTTCTCGCTCAGCAGCAGCGAGAGATTTGTACTCGGCGCCATTCCTGGCTGCGTGCTTCTGGCTTCCGAATGATGCTCAGCAGCAGGTGATGGCGCTGCCTGATGGCTCCTTTCTTTTGGCCCTCAGGTGGAGCAAGCCTTGAGGCCACTCAGAAGACTAGATCGGCCATTAAGTTGGCCAGACCTCCGCCTGCCCCTCTCGGGGGCATGTGAACAGACGTCAGTTTCATAGTCATCAGTCCTTTCGAGGCAGAGGCAGGGGAAGCTTCCATCAAAGCCAACCTGCCCAACCTCAAAAGAAGACGCAGCAGAAAGCGCAGGGACCTAAAGCTCCCAGCGCTACCTTATAGTCGTTGGCCCAAGTTCCATCCACTCTGCCGGGTGGAACTTTCTCCTCGGTGGGAGGTCGTCTGATGTACTTCTACAACCAGTGGAAGTCCATAACCTCAGACAAATGGGTCCTTGGATAATGCATAGGGTTATTCTCTCAATTTCTTGGAAACCCCGAATTGTCCTCCTCGACAACCCAGGTTGTCGGCCTCTCAATCAGACCTCCTCACGCGGAGATCAGGGCCTTCTGAACAACAGGGCAATAGAACTGGTGCCCCGCATCTACGAAACACAGGTTCTACTCCCATTACTTTCTGGTTCCAAAGAAATCTGGGGGATGCGCCCATTCTAGACCTCAGAAAGTTAAACAAATTCCTCCCCGGGAGAAATTCAAGATGATTTCCCTAGGTACCCTGTTACCCTTGCTGCATCAACCCGACTGGCTGCCTCTCTGGATATGCAGGATGCTTACCAGCATATCCCGTCCACCGACCACACGCAAATTCCTCAGGTTTGTAGCTTTGGGTCAGCATTATCAGTTCAGAGTCCTGCCCTTTGGGCTATCCTCGGCCTTGAGTTTTACAAAGTGTTGTGCAGTTCTCGCGGCACATCTCAGGAAAGTCGGACTCGAGTGTTTCCCTACCTGGACGATTGGCTTCTAGCAAGCCCTTCCGGCCAAGGGACTTTGGAAGCCATGCAAGCGACTTCTCGTCTTCTCCGTCCATGGGAGTTCTGCTGAATTTGAAAAATCTCAACTGCAACCTCCCAGAGGCTCCTTTTCATAGGGACGCTTCTAGACACCTCTTCAGTGAGGCTTTCCTTCCAGAGGACAGAAGACTCGACATCCTTCGTATGGCCCGTTACATCAGGGAGAACCAATGGTTACAGCTCTCTCGATGCAAGCATGTTGGGTCTCATGGCGTCCTCTGTCTTCACTGTCCCTCTGGCCCGACTGCACATGAGAACCACCAATGGATGCTCTCCACTCAGTGGTCCCGACCTCTCACCCCAGTCTTATCCCATCAAGGTGGCGGAGCCCTTGAAGGTCTCTCACCTGGTGGTCTCAAGAGAACAATCTCTGGAAGGATTCCCCTTTGCTCCCCGGATCATCAGATCTCCATCACCACAGATGCATCGCTAATGGGATGGGAGCTCACTGTCTCTCCCTCCACACTCAAGGTGTATGGACTCAGTTGAAACTCATCTCCACATAAATGTCCTGGAGATGAGGCGGTCCTCTATGCAATCCAGCTCTGAAGGATGTCCTTTGTCACAGAACATTCTCCTTCAAGCGGACAACAAAGCAGTGATGTATTACATCAACAAGCAAAGCGGTGCTCATTCTTATCCCTTTGCAGGGAAGCAATGAGGGTGTGGGAGTGGTGCTTGGAGCACAAGTCTCTGATTCAAGCGGTTTATCTGCCAGGTATACAAACGACCCTAGCAGATCACCTCAGCAGAGCGGAGGCAGACTCTCACGAGTGGTCTCTCGATCCAGCCGTAGCTCGGTCCCTGTTCAAGAGTGGGGACTCCAGACCTGGACCTTTTGCATCCCCACTCAGCATAAAACTGCCTCTCTTCTGCTCCAGAAATCCAGGGCCTGGCATTTTCTGTCAGGATGCGTTCAGGCTGCGGTGGACAAAAGCGCTTTCTTTACACCTTTCCACCACTTCCTCTAATCCAGAGAGTACTCCTCAAGTTCGAGTCTCAGGGGACCAAGATGATTCTCATTGCTCCTTCCTGGCCTCGGCAACTATGGTTTCCTCTACTCAACGTATGTTGGCAGCCTCTCGAGACCACTTCCTTTGCAAATCAGTCTTTTGACTCAGGGTTCGTTGGTCCATCCCAACCTGAAATCACTTCACCTTCATGCTTGGCTCCTGAAGAGATATAAGTGAATCGGTTCAGCGTCTCTCGTAGAGTCTCAGACATCCTTCTGGCTGCTCGGAAGCCAGCCACCCGAAAAACGTACGCTTCCAAATGGAAACGTTTTTCTCTCTGGTGTGCAAAATCCTCTTGGAATCCCTTTTCCTGTCCTCCTGGCAAGGTTCTGGAGTATCTTTTGGACCTATCAAACTTAGGTCTTCAGTACTCCACAGTTAAAGTTCACCTTAGTGCCATCTCAGCGTTCCATGAGCGGTTTCTTCCTTAACTCTGGCTCAGTTACCTATGGTGAGAGAGATTTCTTAGAGGATTCTCCATACCAGACCCCTGTTAGCGTCCAGTTGCAGCCTGGGACATTAACCTGGTGCTGGACATGCTCACTGGAAGCCTTCAGACCCTTAGCTACCTGTGAGCTAAAATTTCTTACCTGGAAGACTGCCTTCCTGGTGGCCATTACCTCAGCCACTGGGTCTCTGAAGATACATGCCTAGTTACGGACCCTCATTATACTGTATTCCATAAGGACAAGGTAGTTCTCCGTACTCATCCTAAATTTCTTCCCAAGGTTGTGTCAGAATTCATCTGAACCAACCTCTGGTACTTCCCGCTTACCTCGCTAATTTCCAAAATGAAGGGAGAGGCTCTTCATTCCTTGGATGTTAAGAGAGCCTTAGGTTCTATTTAGATAGAACCAAGGATGTTCATAAGACTCAGCAACTGTTCGTTTCTTTCAGCGACACCGGCTGGGTCAACCTGTGCATATTAGATGCATCTCTTCATGGTTAGTGGCATGCCTTGTCATTGCTATTCCATGGCTCAAGTTAAATTAGAAGGTAGAGTGTACGCTCACTCTACTAGAGATCGCTTGACGTCCTAGCGGAGAATTAAGCAATGTTCCAATTGCAGATATATAGCAACGCCACCACCTGGAGCTCAGTGCATACTTTACGTTAAGCACTATGCACTGGATGTTCATGCCAGGCACATTCCATTAGAGCAGAACTATCCTTAATGGGCTTCTATCTTAGACGCGTGAGCTCTGGCTCTCCTGCCGCCCTTTTGGGGGATTATCAGCTTGGTACTCTCCCACTAGTGTGAATGAGTGGTGGAGACTTATGTCCAGGAAGATAGGAAAATTACGTACCTACCGTAATTCTTGATCTTCTTGGACGAGTCTCCACCACTCATTCACACGCCCACCCTCCATCCCCCGAGCTCACCGCTGTATTGGTCTTCACTCCCTCAAATCTTTAGGCCGTGAGGACTTCTTTGCTGACCCTTCTTACACGGGTCATACGGACTATCTTATGTCCGTTTTTTAATGTTGGGTTTACTCTTTCACACGTTAGTTGCTGCACCTCCTTGGTAAAAAGGTACTGAGGCGGTTGGAGGGTCGTCGCCGAGATGGTCATTACCGCTTGAGCCGCTGCTCGCAGCGCCGTGTCTCGCGGCGCCGTCTCTCGCGCCGACCCTCCAGCAAAAAGTTTGCTCCCGATGGGTCTTAGTGCCTCCGGCGCCAATCCCACTAGTGTGAATGAGTGGTGGAGACTCGTCCACGAAGATCAAGAATTACGGTAGGTACGTAATTTTCCTTTCTTGCCTATACTGTCATCACAGACTCTGTCTGATCTCCAGCTACTCCCCCCCAACTTTCCAACTAAGATTCCTTTGTCCCTATCCCATTCATGCTTAAAGCCCTCCACTATTTTTTCCTCCCACCACCTCCACTGAAAAACTGTTCCGGGCATCAACCACTCTTTCACTGAAGAAGTACTTCCTCACCTCCCTCCTAAATTTCCCTCCTTTCAGCTTAATTGCATGCCCCTCTTGTCCTGGTAGTGCACTTTCTCTTCAGGAAAAATATTCCCCTTCTGCACCTTGTTCACCCCACTAAGGTACTTACAGGTCTTTATCACATCCTCGTCTCCCTTCTGTCTTCCATGGTGTACATATTGAGATCCCTCCGTCTCTCCTCATAGGGCTTATGATGCAACCCCTGCACCATTTTAGTTGCTGTCCTCTGGACAGCCTCTACACTGTCTATGTCCTTCCAGAGTTGTGTTCTCTGAAACTGGATACACTACTCCAGGGGGGTCTCACCAGTAATCCATACAGTGGTATCACCACCTCCCTCCTTCTGCTGATTCTCCTCTCTCAGCACCCCAGTACACCACTGGCCTTGCCTACTGTCTTGTTGCACTGCCCCACCGCCTTGAGGTTATGGTAATCCAAAGGTCTGATTTATTTATTTAGTTGTTAACCAGGTGGGTGCAGTAGTCCCAGGAACCATTTTCAGGCACAACTCAGGCCATCAAGATGACACAAAGTATTGAACAGCACAAGCACAAAATAGTGAACAATGAGAGCACATGCGTGACAAGAATTATTAGCATGGAATGGTATTGTCCATGAACCATGCTAGATTGTACAAGTCAACAATCGGTAAATACAGAAATAACAATACAAATGTGCAAGCACCCCACCAGGGTTTCAAGAGCAACCCTATCATTAAATAATAGTGTACATATTTTACAGAATAAAGCAATAAGAGAAAAGGTAGGTCAGCAGGACCTGTAAATCCAATTATGACATTCACTGATTTCCGTATTGGGGAGACACTTCAGATGTTGGTAGCTGCCAGAGCAGTCCTAATGTGTGATTTAAAACAAGAATGTGAGTTGAGAGAGGAGGGAAATAGGCAAACTGTTCCGGTGCCTGTGGACAGCAATAGAGAAGGCTCTTTAACCCATGCAGGTTGAAGTTTCGCGAAATTCCAGGAGAAGATGAGAGGAGGACTGGAGGCTCCAGGTGCCAGGCTTGGGTTGAGGAGGAGTGATAGTGGTGGGAATGCTTTCTCCTGGAAGTATTTGTCAACAGACTGCCTAGTAGGTACTCTTGACAGACATCCAGGGAGCGCCAAGGGCTTGTTAGAAAGAGCAATGACACGTTGAATAAGGAGCCAGTAAGGCAAACCCACAGATGCTGTAATAAGTTGTGTTGAGCCTGCACAGGTTAGAAGACTAGATTTGGGTAAAAATAGGGGAGCAGAAGTCCAGAAGGGGGAGTAGCATGCCCTGGGTGATGGCTAACCACACTTATGGGGTAATAAGGTCTTTTAGTTGGAAGCTGACACCCAGTTTTCTGATTCATTCGTCTGACAGTGAGCTCAGTGTGGTTTGAAAAAGTGAGGGAGGGGTCTAGTGTGTTCCTAGTTAAAAACTGTTACATGTTCCAGAGGAGTCTCATTTGGAGACAGTAGGGTTAGTGGGTTCGAGTGGTTAGGGCTCCCCAGCCATTTGGCAAGCCTTTGTTTCGATCTGACTAGCATAGCCTTTGTCTTTTTGGGGTTGACCAGAAGCCTGTTATTGAGGAACCACCTCTGGGTGGCATTAAAGTCCTCTGTGAGGATAGCAGATATTTCTGCCAGGGTCTTTGCACTATGAAAAAGGATTGGGTCATCTGCATAGAGAAGGGTTTGGCAACCTTTATGTTCTTCTGCAAGGGAGCTGACAAATAGGGAGAACAAGACTGGTCCTAATATTGATCTTTATGGAACCCTACATTTGACACCCAGTGTGCTAGAGGTGGCCCCACCTCTACAAGCCCCTGAGAGGTAATTGCTGAACCATGGTGTTGTCACGTTGGAGAACCCACATGACACTGGCATGGAGCCTTTGGAAATGAGTCTATGACTCAAAGGGTTGTAATTCTGATTTCCTAAATAAATAAATAAACCCAGCGAGATGTAATTTATCCAGTAGAATGCTGTGGTGTGTACTAAGTCAAAGGCCTTTGTAAGAGCCACAGAAATGGCACTGGTTAGATTATTTTCATCCATGCCCTTGAAAACCTGATCAGTGAAGCATGCCAAAGCAGTTGTGGTGCTGGGGCCCTTTTGGAACCTGTGTTATTGGCGAGAGAGCAGCTTATATTTAGATATATGTTCAGAAATTTGCTGGAAGACAGTTTTTTCATAATATACCACATCCTGTCATGCATTAATGCTTAAAATAACCACTGGAAACAAATTGTTTAATGGTGTTTTATGTGGTACAGTATAATAGATCTTATCTGTGTCAATCTTCACCATTCATCACTGGTGGGTACAGCACGGAGCTAGGACCCCGCGGGTGACTTTTCTTTCTATGGTAGTGATGCAGAGATAGCGCCGCTGAGAACCCGACAATCTCGTGGCGCTTGCAGGTTGGCCATTATCTGCCATCGACTCCACCCGGCCCCAGTTCTTCTTCTCCCACCGTTGAGTGAAGACCTCGTGTGGAACGCTAGCTATCAAGATTTGTGGCCTGGTTCGCCGGCCTTGTGTCTGTGTGCATACCTCGGTTCTGTTCGCTACTTTCGTCGACGCCGCTTCTGGCCGGTAAGATTGTTTCATTACTTTTAAACGGCATTGAATACTGTTTTTGTCTTTATTTCTCTTACGGTCATGTCTCGTCCGAGGTGCAAGAAACCATCAAAAGCGGGGCGGTCTCCTATGCATTGGTGCCTCTGTGGCCGCCTCTATTCCGTGACGTACCAGCATGACCCCTGCCTCGGCCCAACCCACAATATGGACAACTACGACGCCTGCTTCTCCATCTACCGCAGAGTTGTCGAAATCCGCACGTTTAAAGTCGGATGTGCGCCGCTGACTTTCGGAGGATGGGTTCATAGTCGACAAGGCAAGGATTCTCAGCCCTTCCTTTGGGTCCCCTCCCGGTCTTATATGGCCCATGGAGGAGGGGGGCCCCCACCTCTCTTAGCCTTGCCGCGGCCGGGGCTCCTTCTGCGGTGCAGGAGGCCCAGTCTGTCCCTCTTGGGAGACAGTCGGGAGGCACCACTTTGGCAGTTGCCTCTTCGGAGGTGAAGGCTCCCTCGGTGTCATGTTCTGGGCCCTCCGGGTCTGGACCGGCACCGTCCTCGGCATCGTCTGACAGCGTCACACTCCCCCGGTGCCATTCGTGGCACCGTGGGCTTGGAGGGCGGCGCCACCTGTCGGCACCGGGTCATCTCTTGGTGCCCCTGTTGCTCCTGGTGTCGTTCGTGGCATCGGGGATGTCAGCCACGCCGGGGGTAGTGCTTAGGCGGTTTCTGGGCCTGTTTCTGTTGCCGTGCGCCACGCTGGGACTGAAGCCGGCGCTGCCCTGACCCAGCACTGCTGGGATGAAGCGGCGCTGATTTTGGCTTCGCACCGCTTGCGCGCCGGGGTGTGTGGCACCATGCTTGATGTCATGTCCGACTCCGTGCCGCTCACGCGCCAGGGGTGGCGGCGTGGGATTTGACTTCAGTGCTGCTTGTGATGCTGGGGGCGACCGCGCCACGCTTCGTGTTGGCGCCTAACTCCGGTGCAGTTCGCAGTGCCAGGAGGGTGGCGGCATTGGGCGCGGTGTCATGCTTGACTTCAGTGCCGTTTGCTGTACCGGGGTGGAAGGTGGTCCGACTCGTGATCCTGGAACTGGGGGGGGGAGGTCGAGGGGTCATCTGGCATCTAACCTCGGAGTCTACCTCCTCGGAGGCGGACTCTGGGTCTGATCCAGATTTGCTCCCAGATTCTTCTAAATCCTCGGATCCCTCCGTTTACAGCACCTCTGCCCCCACTCGGCCTCCCTCTGGGGGTCAGTTGTCACCGGTAGGCCCTAGGGTCAGTGGTACTGACCAGCCAGCGGTGGTCCCCGTGGTTACCGCTGTGCAACGTGGGGCCACTGGCATTTCTGCTCCTCCAGTTGGGGCACCCCCTTCCTTGGTGTCTTTGAACAGTCCAAGTTTGGGACAGCCCAGGGCATGCCATCAAGGGGAGGGTGCTGTTCCCTGTGTGGACTCCTTGGAGGCTGCCCGGAGTTATCAGTTGCCTAGTCTGGTGGCTATGAGGATGAGGTACCTCTCCAACTCTGAAGGGTTGAAGAGTAAGGGTGTAGCTCAGCGCACCCTCACCGGAGCCCGGCCGGGTTCTGGGAGGAGCCGCAGTGCAGACCCTCACTCTTCCCTGGATAGGTCCTCGAGAGGGACTTCAGCTTCTGAGGTCAGGGGCCATCCTTCTGGACTCATACGGTCCCTGTCACCTACAGGGGGATTTCTTTCCATGGGTACAGCTCTGACCATTCCAATCCGGTTGAACGGCTGTTAGCTGCTGGGACCTTTGGATCCCCCTCCTTGCGGGGAGTTTCTTCTTGCCCCCCCCCCAGCCCTGACAGAGACCATTCTCCTGTTGCTAGGAGCTTCTCCCCTAAGCCTCTGTCTCCATCCCTACCTATCCCAGGTATTCCCGGTCCTAGGGAACCTCTTATTTGGGAACAGTTCAGAGGTTCCGCTGCACATATCCCTACCTATCTCCATGCCCTGGACCAGCAGGTGTTCCACCATGCTCCCGGACCCTGAACCTCTGAGCTCGCCTGCATCTTCTTCCTCCTCCTCATAGGGAGAAGAATTATCTGTCCACATCTCCCCAGTGTCTGATCTCTCTTCCTATCAGCACTTCCTCGCGAGGATGTTGGACGAGCTCCATCTTACCCCAGTCCTGGTCAGCAATCCCAAGAATGTGACGCGTGCCTTCCTAGACAAGTACAGTGTGGCCAACCTGGTGGTTCCCGCCTAGCCTGTTCCTTTCCAGGAAGCATCACACCGGCTTTGGCTGTGTCCCTTCTCCACTGTTCCAGCCTCAAGGGACCTATGCCAACAGTATTGCGCCCCTCCTGGGTCTCCAGGTTCTCTGCCTCATTCCTCTTTGGGCTTGACCTCCCTGGACACCCCCTCTGGGCCTTGCGCCCCCTACCGTGACCGACCCCCGGACTCGAACTCTGCGGACTTCTATTTCTGGGGAGAGGAGTTTTCTATTTGTCACAGATTCTCCTTTCTATTGCTTCACATTAGGCCCACTTTGCATCCTACAATAGGTTCTTGTGGTCCAGGCTAGGACAGCTCCTAGCCTCAATGCCTGATTCAGAAGAAGCCAGGCAAGCCATTGCCCTCTCTGCTCAGGGCCTGGAGCTAGCAAGGCACCAAGCAAGGGCATCTTATGACGCCAATGAGGTGGCATCCAGAGCGATAGGGACAGCGATCTGCATTAGGCAGACGGCATGGCTTCGCTTATCCCGGTTGTCACCCTGGGCACGGTGTAGGGTGATCTCCTCCACATACCAGAGAACCCACCTCTTCTTCCGCAGGGTGAGACGGCGACTTTTGGGGCACCTTCCCTCCCCCACTGGTGGCTCCCCATCTCACCCAGACCAGTCTCAGGCCTCCCAGGCCTGTAAGGGTTCTCTCTTCCAGTGTCTCACCCACTGGAGGCTAAGTGACTTAGTCCCTTGGGGTAGTTTAGGGCCCCCATCGGGAAGCTCGGTACTCACCCTCTAGTGATGAATGGTGAAGACTGACACAGATAAGATATGAAAATTACATACCTACCATAATTGTTGATCTTTCTGTGTATCTTCACCATTCATCACTAAATCCCGCACTCCTTCCCACTGGGGCCTCAGTCTCTGGGCTCCCTCCTCCCTCACTGTGTGTCTCTCTTTTGCTTTTCTCCTCGCTGTCCTCACTCATGGTTAGGAGGAAGAGGACCCTGGAGACACACAGGGAAGAATATTCGTCTTAGGGGGTGGTATTGGGGTGTATGGGGGGGCACTCTCCCCTTTGTCCATTCTTCTCCCTCATTTCTTCGGGAGTGAGCTGAGAGTTTGGGCCCCCCTCCATTTTTCTTTATGATCTCAAAGCTTTTGAGTTAATTTCCTTAATGCCCTCCTGGAAATTTAAGTTTTTCCCCTATTTTGGGAGGGAAGGGGAGGAATACGAGACACCCCTATCCTGATCCCCCGCCTTAAGGTTAGCCCTTCCGCTAATGCTGCTTAATAGTCTCAGGCTTTGCCTCCCGGCAGCTTTTTAACCTTGGTAGTTCAGACGATGGTCTATCATTATTGTCAAAAACCTAGGATGCAGGATCGTCTCTCTGGGGGGGTGGTCCTCTTCTCCCCCCGCCAATCCTCCTTTCTTTCTACTCCTTCCAGAGGTTCTGGCCCCTTCCATTTCCCCACTTTCCCATATCTGGTTTCTCTCTCTTGTCTCCTCTATCGTTTATTTCTCCTTATTGTTTGTTATATCCTTTCCTTTTATCTATCCCTTGGGCTCTCTTGCCCCACCCCACCTCCTTTCCTTACACTCTCCAGCGTTTCACAACTGGGGCAGAGTCGACAGCAGATAATAAGCCCAACCTCGTCGCCACGTGAGAACATCAGCCTCGAGTGGCTGCCGCCCCGCGCCGACTACCATAGGGGAAAAAAGTCTCAGAGGATCCTAGCTCCGCACTGAACCCACCAGTGATGAATGGTGAAGATGCACAGAAAGATCAACAATAACGGTAGGTACGTAATTTTCATTTTTATGCAGTATTTTACCATCACTTATGTAATTATTTTATTTATATTATTTTCTGTAACAAAAAAAAAACAAAACAGATATACAGGGAGAGTTACGGAGTGAGAGAGTTGAAGGAACTGGTGCCTGGAGGTGAAACAATTACAGTAAAGAAGAACAATCGGTAAGTTCTGTTTGACTAGCTGCATCACCTGTTCCTCTGCAATTTTGCACCATTTTTGTACATTAAATTAATCTTCCACTAAATTCAAAAGCAAATCTTCAGCAATGTGGGACTTCCATATTGACATAGGTGGATTATGGGGGAATTCACAGGGGTCCAACGCCTCCCAATGAAATGACCATAGAAACCAGCAGCACATGTTGCAGAAATGCTGTTAAAAAATAAAGTTTTTAAAACGTAAATAACTTCTTTGGAGATGTCTCCTCCATTAGTCCACACCTTTGGAACTGCAGCAATAAGGCACTAGGACTACACAGAAACATTTGCTAGCTAAGGGTCACCCATGACAAGGTCCTGCATCAGTGTCAATATGAATGTGGGTGGCCCCATCACTGTTGGTTCTTTTCCAGATGTCGATTATTCTTGTGGGACCTGCTGAAGGAAACGTTGTCAACTAGCCATTGCTACTTAGTCTTTTACTTTGATTATGTTTTGGCATCTCTGCATGCAGCCAAAGGTGAAAGATCTTTTTATTTTGGTATTGTAAGTGTGGAGAAAGATGCACGTGGTTTGTGTGTGCTGCTTGGGCTTTTCTCATAATGTGAGGACTAATGAGATTTATCAGAGCTTCAACTAGGCTACAAGGCAACGACGCAAGAACATGACATGATTGAGACATTTAAATATTTGAAGGGGAAGGGAGCATCTTTTGTAGGAAAACAAGTCCAAAAACTAGAGGGCACAATTTGAAGTTGGAAGGAGGAAAGTTCAGAGGGAATAGGAGAGGGTACTACTTCATGGAGAGGGTGGTGGCCCCCTGGAACAGACTACCGGCAGAGGTAGTGGGGGCCAAAACAGTAGGTGAATTTAAGATGGAATGGGAATAACCAAAAGCGGAAGGGGGAGGAACCTGGAAAAAGAATAGGGACTAGAGTCTCGGGGGGGGAGGGGGCAAAGGGTTGGGTCTAGGGTTACCTGTGGGGCTGGGTTTAATGGGCAGACTGGATGGGCCTGAAGGTCCTTTTCTGCCATCAGATTTCTATGTTTCTAAGAAAGCGCTAGAAAATTATCTTCTCTTTAAAACATTTAACAACCATGGAGAAGGAACAAGACCAAAATTCTGTTGCAGCCTCACCATTGGCCGAGAAAAGGCTATCAAAGTCGAAGGACCTGGACAGGGAACGGTTGACGTTGCGGCTCTCATAGTCTGGCCATAAGCATAGAGATAAAGAGAAATCTACTTCACTGGTCATGTCCCGGTCATCGGTGAGACAAGGTAATTCTACTGCATCATCAACTGCTTAGACAGCGTTGACTACAGACACCCCCCACCACCACCAGATTTTCAGTGAGACACCAAAGGTCTAGATTTGGCTTAGGTGCTGCCATACCTACTATGGATAGTGGAACACCATGATCGTTGGGCCAGTGGTCATCATCAACACAAGTAGTCCTGACCCCTATCCAGGGCATTGTCACCTCTCAAGTTCTGCTGGCATTGTTTTCAGAGATAACATGACGCATTCTGCCTGACTTATCTATGGCAGGCTGCTATCCCCGTCAACAGGACCTCAGAACTCTCGAATACCATCGATGCTTGCTAACAGCATATCACAGAATCCTCCTCCTCCGCAAACACCGATGTCATCGTTCATACTGCAGCTCCCATCATTGATAGGGATGTCAACAATGAGGTAGAATGTAATCCTGATCTTATCGTGTTAGTGGAAGATTTAGAAGGGAGAATATGAGAGAGAAATAGCAGTTACATAAGAACTTACCGTAACAGTGGATCTTCGAGAGAGGTTCCTGCAGTAGGTCTTCACATACTGTATAGGCCTGTGCCCCCTGGCGTCAGGACCGAATGGCAGACTTGTAGCTAGCAATCATCAGCAGGGACCACCCCCCCCGTCAGTTGACGCAGCGTCGACGTGACTATAAAATGGGCAGTCCCCCGCCCGCCCTCCATTTCTTTTTCACCAGAGACCTAGATAAAGAAAGCAAGAAAAGAGGATTGACAGACTCCTGGCACCCTGTGCCCTGGAACAGCCAGAGACCTGGACAGGGAATAAAGAAAAACTATTGGAGCTGGGGAAAAGGTGGGTGGGAAACTAGACCTACTGCAGGAACCTCTCTCAAAGATCTACTGTTACGGTAAGTTCTTGCATAACTGCTATATCTTACTTCCGAGAGGGTTTCTGCAGTAGGTCTTCACATATAGGACTGAATACCAAGCAGTCTAACACAAAAGGAGGAGTCGGAGATGAGGTTCCGGCAGGAGGAAAATGTCTGCCAACTAAACATCTGTTCAAGACAGAAGACCTTGCAGAACTGCAAGGATGAAGCCAGCCCTGCACCTAGAGGCAACGTCTAGATTGTAATGCTTAGTGAAGGTATGGATGGAAGACCAAGTGGCCGCTGCACAGATGTCTGCAGTGGGACACATTCCTGAAAAAGGCGATAGAAGTGGCCACGCTCCTGGTGGAGTGGCCCTTAACCATCTCCGGAAGGGGTTTCTCATACTTCTGGTAAATGTAATGGATACAGTTAGCCAGCCACCTAAACAAAGTCTGTTTCATAATAGCCCTGCCCTGGCACTGGGAGGCAAAGGCTACAAAAAGTTGGTTTGACTTTCGAACCTCCTTAGTCCGAGAGGTATAATACCTCCGAATCCTGTGCACATCGAGAGTGTGCAGGAGGTACTCCCCCCTGTTGGAGTGCTCTGGGAAGAACACTGGCAGTTCAACACTCTGGTTAAGGGTCAATTCCGAAACCACTTTGGGAAGAAATGAAGGATTAGTCCTCAGAACCACCCAGTCTCTGTGGAAAATTAAATAAGGCTGTCTACAAACTAGAACCTGAAGCTCTGAAACTCTTCGAGCTGAAGTGATAGCAACTAAACAGAGCATTTTCCACACTAAAAAATGCATACCACAGCTTGCTGCTGGTTCAAAGGGGGGCCAAGCAAGCTTTCTCAACATAAAATTGAGATCCCAGGGAGGAACAGGATTCTGGAACGGAGGTTTGATATGAAGGATCACCTTCAGGAAAGTCTTGGAAACCTCTAGCTGAGCTAGGGTTTTGCCCTCCACCGGGACGTGGTAGGCCGAAACCACAGAGAGATGGACCTTCAGGGAGGAATAGCTGAGGCCCTATTTTGACAGATGCAAGAGGTACTCTAAAACCTTGGAGGCCAAGCAAGAAAAAACGTCTAGACATTCTGCTGAGGCCCAGATAGAAAATGTCTTCCACTTCATGGCATAAGTGGATATAGTGGAGAGTTTCCTGGCCTCCACTAAGACCTGAGTGACCCCTGAGGAGACCTCAAAGCGAGAAATCGCTAAGTCCACAGGTGCCACACATGAAGATGGAAAGACTTGAGACTCGGATGAACCAGGGTGCCCTGCTCCTGGGACAGAAGGTCGTGGGAGAGATGAAGAGGTACTGGGGGATCTTACTTCGAGATACAGCTCTTGCAGCAGGTTACACCATTGGGACTGAAGCCGGCAGGCGCCAGGACCCCATGGAAATTTTCTAGCTAGCAGTCTTCAGCGGGGACCGCCTCCGATGTCGGTCCCGCCCCCGACGTCGGTCGTAGTACATAAGGAGGCAGTCCCCCCCCCCATAATCCCCAGTTCTTTTCCCACTGTCGACACCGCCAGTATCAGCCTCTCGGTCTCCTTTTCTAGCATGCGATGACCATTAGAACTACGACAATTTTCGTCTGCCTTTCAACTTTGGATCAACTGGTGTCCTCTCCAACAAATTCTGTAGAGGGTCACCATACGAAGTGTGCCTGCGGCAAACAGATCCCTTTCAAGGATCCACATTCGGCCTGCGTGCGCTGCCTAGGCCCGGAACACGATACCAAGGCCTGCTCCTTCTGCCAGGGCTTCAACAGTCGCACCAGGTTCCGCTGCCAGAAGGCCCTTCAAGCGTTTCTCTTGGAGGAGAAACTGAAAATTATGGATAAGGAACCTTCCTCCTGGGGGGAGTCGTCGGGTAAAACCCACAAGCACCGGGAAAAGGAAAATCCAGGTCTCCTGCGAGGGCCTCGGACTCCAGAAGCTCCGGCTCGAAATCGGACCGCTCTCCCTCCAGGGCTCGGTCACAACCTCCCCCGGTTCAGGTCAGATCTTCCAGCGGCTCCTCTTCTCTACAGCCCCTGAAGACTTCCAGGCCGTCGGCCTCTTCCACTCCATCTAAGGCCTCGTTGAAGTCCAGGAGCACCATAAATCTTCTTCCCGCCGTGGGACACTGACGCCAGGTCAGTTTCACAGCCTCCGAGCGGATTGGATCCGGTTCCTCGTAAGACCAAGGACCTGACGTCCCTCAAATGGACGTCGGCCCACCCGACGTTGGCCAAACACCCCCGTCGCTCCCAGGAGCCGGCGACACCTAAACACCCGCCACAGGCCAGGCATTCGCCCCCGAGGACATCAGCCAGGGGACCAACGTCGGCTACTCCCGAGAAGAGGACCGCACCACCGTCGCCGGCGGACACCGGTCAAAAGGATTCATCTGAGGAGGACGCCACACAGCTAGAGGACCAGGTGGGCAACACCGGAGACACCGGGCTCCCACAGGAACCTTCCCCGGAGTGGGAGACCCCTGGGGACCCATCGCCCAACCCCGACGACAGGCCACCGGCACCAGGCCCGTCGTCGGGTATGAATCTGGCAGAGGTAAAACAACTTTTTACCTTCTGGTGGGACACCGACAAAAAAGATGTGGTCACCACACGTCCTTCTCCTACTCTGACTCCGCCTCCACCTACTCCTTCACCACCTATGCCCCCTCCTCTACCTAAGGGGCTCATAGGACAATCGCCAACCCCCAAGGAGCAGACCCCACCTCCTCAGGGCAGATCTTCAGAAAGGAGAAGACCTCCCTCTAGATCCCCCTCAGGGTCACCCAGTCCCAAGAGGCCCAGACGACACCGGTACACTCCGTCTGGGGAGGATTCCAGATCTGACACCTCAGAGCGCTCCAGATCACCTTCTTCTATCAGCATTCCCTCTCCGGACCCATGCGACCTACCCAGGTCTCCTCTGGATGATCCCTCTTTCGCAGAGATCATGAGGCACATCCAGGAGAACATGGGGTGGGATGCTGAAGAGCTTGACCCCGAGAGACAACGCCTTGCTCGCTACCCTCAGCAGAAAGACCCGAAGCTTGTGGTAGTGCCGCCCTTGGTGGATACCTTTGCGGACGTCACCAAGGCCACCTGGAAATGTCCGCACTCCACTCCTGCAGTGCCGGAAAAGGCTGACCGCCTATACAAGGCCCCTAGGGAGGACCAGTATCTGGTGAACCATCCTCTGGCTGACTCCCTGGTCATCACTGCTTCGCATGATTGGTCTCAGAGACCTCTGCACTTGAGCACGTAGCCACTGGACCAGGAATCCAAGCAATTGAATGTCCTGGGTAGGCGTACGTACGCAGCCGCGACTTGCGCCATCAGGTCATTGAATTACCCCACCCACATGGTTCAATTCCAGAACGCATTGTGGGAGCAAGGACAGGACCTGGTAGAGAAAATGCCCGATGGCGACCAGAAGGAGGAGCTCTTGAACCTCATCCACACGGGTTCGGATGTGGGGACCCAAGTGCTCAGAGCCGCATATGATTCTGCGGACTCTTCAGCCAGAGCTACAGCCTCAGGCGTGTGTCTCCGGAGATACTCTTGGCTCCATGTCTCTGGCTTTATCCCAGACGTCCAGAAGAACATCTTAGACGTCCCTTATAACGGCGAGGTCCTATTTGGTGAAGCCTCCGAGAGAGTAATCCCCAAACTTCAGGATGCAGGGAAGGCAGCCCAATCTGTACAACCTATGTACAGGTCTCGGCCTAGTTCCTTTTGTAGGAGCCAGAGCCGTTTCCATGGCCGGCTACAAAGGCAACAGCAACATTCCGGCTAACAGCAGAGGGCCACTTTCACCCGCAAGGCCCAGGCCAAGTCATCCCCAGGCAGAGGCCAACGATTTGCAAAGTCGGCCCAGCCTGCCGGATCAAACGCTGCCCCAGCATGACTCCTTCCCGGCCCCCACCCCTCCTCAGGATCAATGGCAAAAGAAAGTCAGGGGTTGCATTGCATGCCACTTGCCAGGGTGGCAGTCGATCACCACCGACAGGTGAGTTCTGCAGCTGGTCAAAAAAGGCCATTATATAGAATTTGTAGGCTGTCCACCTACAAGACCTCCCCTGCTCTCCCGATATTTGGGTCAGCATGCTCTGCTCATACAGCAGGAAGTGCCCGCGCTTCTGGAAGAGGAAGCCTTAGAGCACGTCCAAGAGAACCAGAGAGGACTAGGGTACTATTCTCACTTCTTCCTGGTTCCAAAGAAAACAGGGGACCTCCGTCCAATACTGGATCTCAGCGACCTCAACCTTTCAGTCGTTTACAAACGCTTCCGCATGGTGACCCTTCTGGGCCTAATTCCCATGCTGAAGCAGGATGCCTTTCTGGCGTCTTTGGACATGCAGGACGCCTACCTGCATATTCCGATTGCTCAAGCGCACCAGAGGTTCCTGCGCATCGAGTTTCAGAGCCGCCATTATCAGTTCCGAGCTCTTCCCTTCGGGCTGTCACCGGCTCTCGCGTATTCACCGGGTGCATGGCGGGCGTGGCGTCTCTGAGGAGACAAGGCCACTACGTGTTCCCATACCTGGATGACTGGCTTCTCATGGCGCCCTCCAGGGAGGCACTGATGATGGCTATTCACTGTACCCAGTCCCTTTTTCAATCGCTGGGTATTCTCATCAGCTACGAGAAGTCACTCCTCGTGCCATCCCAGAAACTGCAGTTTATAGGTGCAGTTCTGAACACCATCAGAGGGAAAGCTTTTCTTCCCTCGGACAGAGCGGAACACATCAGATCCCTCATCAGGGACTTGTCGGCGAAGAAGACCATCCCAGCCAGAGACTGGTCCTTCGCCTGCTCGGACACATGGCTACGGCCATTGCGACAGTCCCGCTGGCACGTCTCCACATGCGGGTAACCCAGTGGATGCTACAGGTGCAATGGGACCAAAAGCAAGACCATCTGCAGCATCCAGTCCGAATTACGACAGCCATAATTCGGGATTGGCAATGGTGGCTAAATCCAGGGAACCTCTCTGCGGGGGTTCCCTTCACAGCGCCGTCTCCGACTGTGACCCTCTCCACAGACACCTCAGGGCTCGGGTGGGGAGCACACCTGGACGGTGTTCGGTCTCGGGGCCTGTGGACAGCCCAGGAGTCTCTTCTCCACATCAACATTTTGGAGATGAGGACAGTCCTTTACGCTCTGCAAGCCTTCCAGTCGGAGATTCCACCGGGTACATTTCTGCCACAAACAGACAACACCGTGGTGATGTATTACCTCAACAAACAAGGAGGCACTCACTCCTACCCGCTTTGCAGGGAGGCCATGAGAATGTGGGAGTGGGTATTGCAACACGGCGCAAACTTAATTGCAGTACATGTCCCGGGAGTGGACAACACCATCGGAGACGGTCTGAGCCGCTCTCAGGCCAGAGTCCACGAGTGGGAACTTCTGTAGGAGGTGGCAGAGGGTCTGTTTCACAGATGGGGCACTCCAGAGTTGGACCTTTTTGCGTCCCCATCCAATGCAAAGCTGCCCAATTTTTGCTCGCTAGATCCAGGGCCTGGTGTTTTGTGGTGAGACACGTTGTCCCTCTCCTGGGCGGGAAGATTCCTCTCTGCCTTCCCTCCTTTCCCGTTGATCCAGAGAGTTCTCTTAAAACTTCGCAGGGAGCATGTGACACTCATTCTGATTGCACCCTTGTGGCCCAGAAAGATTTGGTTCCCTCTTCTGCACCAGCTATCCCGGGAACCTCCAGTTCCTTTGCCAATCAGCTCCCATCTATTGTCTCAGGAGGCGGGTTCATTGGTCCATCCAGACTTAACGCTCATTGAACCTGCACGCATGGCTCCTAGAGACATAGCCATGATCACGATACAGGGTCTCGCAAGAAGTGGCAGATGTACTCTCTGCCGCCAGAAAACCAGCAACCCATGCAACGTACGCCATGAAATGGCATAGATTCTGTTTGTGGGCTCAAGTGCACGGCTTTCTGCCGTTAGATTGTCCAGAAAAGCTGGTTCTGGACTACCTGCTTTCCCTCTTCGACTCCGGACTGGCTTACTCCTCGATTAAGGTGCACCTTTGTGCAATTTCTGCTTACCATGCCCCTGTAGGCTATCAGACGGTGGCCCAGCTGGACACTACTCGTGCCTTCTTAAGGGGTGTCCTCCACCTTAGGCCTCCCATCAAAGATCCAATCCCTCCTTGGAACTTATTTTTTGTCCCGGAGCAGCTTACGCTGCCACCCTTTGAACCAGCCGAGGATTGCAAGCTACGTTTTCTCTCTTGGAAAATGTGATTTTTAGTTGATGTTACTTCTGCTAGAAGGATATCGGAATTGCATGCTGTTATGTGCAAAGAGCCTTATTTGGTTTTCCACCAGGACAGGGTATCCCTAAGGACAAACCCAAAGTTTTTGCCTAAGGTGGTTTCAGCTCTCACCCTTAATCCGGATATCGATCTACCAGTGTATTTCCCAAGGTACTCTAATCGAGGAGAAGCCCTTCTGCACACCCTTGATGTGCATCGATGCCTTAGATACTACCTGACCAGAACCAAACAGCTCCTGAAGTTGGACCAACTTTTTGTCTCCTTCGCTCACAGGATGATAGGAGCTCCTGTCTCCAAACAGTCACTCTCTAGGTGGCTGATCCAGTGCATCACCTTTTGTTATGACAAGCGCAATAAACCCTTATCGGGTGCGGTCAAGCGTCATTCTACAAGAGGGGTGGCTACTTCCTTTGCAGCGTTAAAGAACGTCTCCACCTCAGCTATTTGAGCTGCAGCTACTTGGAGCTCTGTGCATACCTTTGTGAGGCATTACAGTCTGGACATTGCATTGAGGCGAAGAGCGGGGTTCGGTCTAGCCATCCTTCGGGGACTTCTGTCCTAGGCTCGAGTTATTTTGAGGTCTCTACCTTTCCTCCTCCCGGTGGTGCATGATCGTCACTACTGCTTGGAAATCAGTCCTAATGGTGTAACTTGCTGCAAGAGCTGTATCTAAGACAGTACAGTTATGTAAGAACTTACCATAACAGTAGATCTTCGAGAACAGCTCTTGCAGCAGGTATCTTCCCGCCCACCATCCCCCTTTTTGGAGGTAGGTCATAGTCAAGCACCCATTTTATGGGATGGGACATTCCTATTCACTAATCTGTGCCATCTGGTGGTGGATCCTCGGTCTCCTCTTCTGATGTCATCAGCCAGGAGTCTTGGCTGGAGAACTGAGGATTATGGGGGGACCGCCTCCTTATGTACTACGCCCGACATCGGGGGCGGTCCCCACTGAAGACTGCTAGCTAGAAAATTTCCGTGGGGTCCTGGCGCCTGCCGACTTCAGTCCTAATGGTGTAACCTGCTGCAAGAGCTGTTCTTGAAGATCTACTGTTACGGTAAGTTCTTACGTAACTGTACTTTCCAGTACCAGCTGCTGTAGCAATAGGAACCATATCTGTCGAGGCCACCGGGGGCAGTGAGGATCATGTGACCCCCCTCTGATTGTAGCTTCAGCAGAACCTTCTGCAGAATAGGAAAGGGAGGTAAAGTGTATAGAAATTTCCCTGTCCAAGCTAGAGACAGTACATCTCGCCAAAAAGCACCATCCCCGGGAACCAGCGAGCAAAAGCTCTGGGTAGTTTTGCATTGGATGGAGAGGCAAATAGATCTAGGTTTGGACAACCCCATAGAAGAAATAGGTCCTCTACTACTGCTTGCTTTAGCTCCCACTCATGAGCCCTGGCGACTGATCGGCTGAGACTGTCCACCAGAATGTTGTGAACACCTGGCACATAGACTGCTGTCAAGGATAGGCCATGCTGTATCGCCCAGTACCACACCTACATCGCCTTCCTGCATAGAGGGCCCGACCGGGTGCCTCCCTGTTTAGATACCAGACAGTGGCCATGTTGTCTGTGGGGATGAGAAGTGTTCCCGAAATTAGGAGCGACTGTAAGGCCTGGAAAGCATAGAGCACCACACTCATCTGCAGAATATTGATGTGAAGATTCTCCTCCATGGGAGACCAGGAGCCTTGAGTTCTGTGGACTCCCAGATGTGCTCCCCATCCCAAATTTGAGGCATCCAAGTTGAGAGTCTGAGAGGGAGACAGAGGGTGGAAGAGAACCCCCACCGAAAGATTGGCTGGCTTCTGCCACCAGAGGAGATCCTTTTGAAGGCAGCTGGAGACAAGGACTCTGTGGTCCATGTCGTCCAACCATTGGTCCCATTGGACTCGAAGAGACCATTGAGTAACCCTCATATGCAGTCTGGCCAAAGGGACTGTGGGAATGGTGGCCACCATCAGACCCAGAAGTCATAAGACCGAACGTGCTGTGGTCCACCGAGATGAAGCCACCAGCGTCGCTTGGGAGATTAAGGTCTCTGCTTGGTCAGGCAGAAGAAGGGCCTTGCTGTGGACCGTGTCCAGCACTGCTCTGATAAATTGGAGGTGCTGTAAGGGTATCAGCTGGGACTAGGGATGGTTAACCGAAATACCCAGTCTGGAGAAGAGGTCCAGACTGAAGGAAAGGGAATCCTTCAGACTGTCCAGAGAAGGGGCTGAAAAGAGCCAGTCGTCCAGGTAAGGGAACACAGTATGCCCCTACGGCACAGGAATGCTGCAACCACCACTAGGCACTTGGTGAACACCCAAAGTACCAAGGAGAGGCCAGACGGTAGGGCTCTGAACTGGAAATTATGGTCCAAGAAGGAGAAGCTCAGGAAGCAGCAGTGGGCCAGAAGAATGAGGGTATGAAGGAAAGCATCCTGCACTATCCAGGGAACGCAGCCAAGTGTTGGGAAGGAGCAGAGGAAGCAGTCTGTGGAGAGTTAACATGCGAAACTTCTTGTATTCTACGAAGACATTGAGCATGCTGAGATCTAAGATGGGTCTTAGATCCCCCGTCTTCTTTGGAACTAGGAAGAAATGAGAGTAAAATACCCTTCCTGTCTGTTCTGGAGGTACACGTTCTATGGCTGCCTTTTGCAGCAGAGCTTATATTTCCTGTAATACCAGCTGTTGTTGGCCTGACAGGTAAAATGACCTTCCCGGTGGGTTGGGAGCAGGTTGCTGCAGGAACTCTATCGAGTGACCTCTTTCTGTGAGTTGAAGAACCCATGCATCTGTGGTAATGGCCTTCCACCCATCCAGGTGGAGGCCGAACCTTCCCCCGACGATTCCTATGAACTGGTCTGAGGGAGCGGAAGGGGGGGGGGAAGGAGTCAGGACACTGAGGGGATGGGAGCACCTTTACCCCAGAGGCAGCTTTGGAGAACTTGGCCTGAGGGGGTTTGAGCTCCTTTGCCCTGATTCTGTTTGTTCCATTTCTGTTGGCAACGAAATGACTGCTGCCGTTGTCTTTGACCGGAACGGTACATGGACCGGACATCCTTGAGGGATTTGCCAACTCTCTTGCAGCTTGGTAATGATATCTTTAGCATCGCCGCCAAGCAGAACTGGACCCCTAAATGGATCGTCCAAAAGAGAGCTCTGAACATCCTGTGCCAATCCCACCAGACGAAGCCAGGCTAGACGTCTGAGACAGATTCCATAGATGCCCCTCGAGCCAAGAATCCACCGAATCATATGTGGTGCGTAGGGCATGGCAGCAGGAAGATTTATTCATCTTGACTTTCTCCATGAGTTTATTCCGTAACTGCTCGTCAGGGGTCTCCTGTAGGTCTCTTTCCAATTCCAAGAGCTTGGATTTTTGGAAAGCCACCATATGGGCTACATAATTCAGAGAACAGATAGCACAGGTGGACGATGAGTAGATTTTCCTACCATACTGGTCCATCTGCTTGGACTCCTTATCTGGTGGGGAGGCACTAAGATGTTTCAGCTGGGCTGATCTATTGTGGGCAGTTGTGATGACCATAGAATCGGCCTTAGGATGGTCAGTTAGGTGGGAGACCCCTTCCAGAGGCAAGTACGTCCTGTCGGCCTTTTTGGATACAGCCGGTATGGATGAAGGTTGCTGCCAAATGGTGGACACGAGGTCCTCATGTGGACCCATCCAGGGTAGGGGGTCCACATTAACCAGGTCCAAGAGCTCTGCCAGCCTTTTGCGCTTAGGGTCCAATTCCTTGGAGGCCCATCCGCATGATTTTTGAATGGTCCTGAGAAGCTCTGCAAAGGAGGGATCCTCAGGAGGAGACTTTTCCAGTTGAGGCTGAACCGAGGTATGAGGTTTGGATTGAATCCCTAGATCCGAGCTTTCGTCTGAGTCAGAGGTTTCCGGTCTACTGGGCAAGGATGCCTCCAGAAGTCGGGTGCGGGGTCTGTGATCTCCAAGAGGCAGAGCTCCCAAGTCTCCCTCAGAGATTCTACTAGAGGGTGTTGGACTGGGTGGGGGCACCCTGATAGGAGGGGTGGACCTGGCTGTGACCTTAGGCTGGCCCAAGTCTAAAAGCAGTTGGGACCTAGCGTCCTTCCACCACACAGGAATGACCTCACATTCAGGCTGTGGTGGAGGCGGGTAACCTGGGTACCCTACAAGAGCAGGGTTGCTGGGAGGCTGGTACCAATAAGGGTACTGGTAATACTCCTGTCCTAGTACCTGATAGCCTGGCATCGGCAGGTTATAACCCGGAGAAGAGCCCTCCGGCATTGGATACTGTAGAAACAGAGGGTTCCCAGGAAAGTACCTCGATGGGCCCAAAGGAGGGTCAGAAGGCCTGCCGGAGGAGGTGCTGAAGGACCGCTGGGAAGCGGGTCCAGCGACAGGGTAGGTGGAGGAGTCGAAGTCCTGCAGGAGGAGGTTTCATACCGCCCCCGAAAAGATCCGGCGAGGGATCCAGCGAAAGGTGAGGATCTGTCAGTGGAAGAGAGCCTGGTGAAGGGGGGAGATCAGGTAATTCCCTCAACTACAGGTCTGGAAGAGTATCCGACGGGAGGGTTGCCCCGGGGAGGTCGGATACCGGTAGCAAATCCCTGGAGGGATGAAGGGGTACCTGCGAGCTCTCTCTGCACAACATCGGGACCACAGGGGAGTCCAACGGGAGAGAGGATGCGTCCACAAGCTCAACAGAGGAGCCATCGAGCGATTCACTGTTAGCAGCTGGGCTGATGAGCCTGCCGGCTAGTGTCAGACTGATCGGCCTGGGCTGGGCGCCCAGCAGCAGAGCCGGAAGGCAACTTAGCGGCGCAGATCAGAGGCAGGAGACCTTGAAGGAACCTCTGAAGAGGCGACCCCTGACTTCCCGCTAACCTTGGGGGGGGAAGGTTCTGGTCTGCCAGAGCGGAGGAAGGCCCTGCAGGTGGGGTATTCACAGAAGTAGAGGGCCCACCCTGGTCGGCATCGGCTGTCTGTCTGGACTTCCCTTGGGGAGAATGGCTCCGCTCCCGGCATCTCTCCTTATCCTTCTTCTTCTTTTCCTTTTCCGGGGCCAGTGACGGTGATCTTTCCCTCAACTCCTGAAGCGCTTCTCCATCTAAGCCAGTCTCTGGGTGAGCAGGTGGGTGTCGAGGGTCCTCTTGCGATGGGTGTGCGTGGCCTGGTTGAAGCCCTGGCATGTGGTGCACTCCGAAGAGTTGTGCCTGGGCCCCAGGCAGAGGACACACGGGGAATGATTGTCCCAGTACGGGATTTGCGCGCCGCACTTGGAGCACTTTTGTTGGGCCGACTAGACGATATACACCTTAACGGATCTTGAATAGAATCATGAAAAAAAATAAATTTGCTATTAGAAAATGGTGGGTGACTGAAAGCTGTTCTTCCACGGTTGTCAAATGATACCATGCGACGGCGGGAAAGAACTGGAGGGCGGGCGGGGGACCAGCCCTTTTATAGTTCTGTCAACATCGCGTCACCTGACTGACCAGGCGGTCCCATGATGATTGCTAGCTACAAGGTTGCTGTTTGGTCGTGACGCCAGGGGGTGTAGTCCTATATGTGAAGACCTACTGCAGGAACCTTCTCAAAGTAAAATCTACTGTTACGGTAAGTTCTTATGTAACTGTGCTTTCCTGTTCTTGAGGGAGCATTACTAGTTCAGAGTTCTCCCCTTTGGCTTATCCTCGGCGCCTCGGGTCTTTACCAAGTGCTTCGTGGTGGTGTCAGCAACCCTTAGGAGGGAGGGCCTCCGTGTCTTTCCTTACCTGGACAACGGGCTACTCAAGGCCCTGTCCAGGGAGCAGTGTTAACCCCTGACCAGCAACTTCAGTACATTGGAGCCATCTTGGCTGGATATGGCTCATGGCTTGGCCTTTCTGCCCCAGATCGGGTAGAGCGCTTAATGGCACAGGCCCAGGAACTCTTCACAACCAGTGCATTTCAACCCAGACGTACCTCAGACTGCTGGGTCTGATGGCCGTGGCCATTGCTACTTTTCCACTAGCGAGGCTGTACGGGTGTGTCCCTCAGTGGACCTTGAGGGTGCATTGGGACCAGCGGACCGATGACCTGGAGCAGATGGTCCTGGTCTCCTCCCCCATCAAGAAAGTCCTCCAAACGTGGATCTTTTGCAGCAGGCCTCACCTGTGGAACTGTAGCCGCCAGGCACTACGACCACATGGAAATTTTTCCAGCTAGCAGTCTACCAGGGGGCTGCCCACACAAATGACACAGCATGCTATAATACTGGGTGACCACCGCGCCCTTCGCAGTTCTTTTCCCGCCGTCGACCAACGTATGTTGAACCTTTCGGAACACCATAGCTTCAGTCAACCGCCATTCTTCCTGCTGCTTCAGTTTTTGTTTTCTCACCTCAGTTTTTAATCAATGTTCAGTGATTTTCCTTTTCCATTTGTCTTCTCAGCCTTCTTTGTCTTCTGACCGTACGACCAAGTGGGCCTGTGGAAAAGCAATTCCCAGAGAAAGACCGCCACTCTGCCTGTGCCCAGACTATGACATCGATGCCTGCTCCATCTGCCACAGCTTCAACTAGGCTACCCGCCGCCGTCGACAGCGGGCCGTGGAAAACTTTCTGCTTCAGCACAAGGTCGCCAGCATGGAGGAGTTGCAGGCCAGGGGTTCTTCAGTTTTTCTGGCCTTATCCTCTGGTTCTCTGTCACTGAAATCCTTGGATAAATCCTCAGGCAAACATAAACACAGGGACAAAGACCACGCCAAACCCTGATCCCTGCCCTCCTGGTCCCAGAATGGCTCGACGACTGCGGCGGGGCCGTCTGACATCATCCTCGCATGCCATATCTCCTACAGGTCTATCGTTGGGAGCACTTCCGGCCAACCTTAGTTTGATGGGTGGAGGTCATTCGGGCTGGGCTCCCTCCCGACCCCCCAGACCCTGCTTTTCTAACTCTTATTTTTGTCGGGCTTGCTGTTGGGGGGCTCTGCCGGTCAGCCTTCGACTGCCACGGGCTTAGCAGCCTCTGGGTCTTCTGTGCTGACCTGACCGCTGTCCGCAGTTGTGATGTGGCACCCCCCTTGGCCTTGGAGCTGCTGCCTTCCTTGGCATCCCCCCATGCTGCCTCCTGGCCCTCTTCATCCCATGGGGAATTCAGGTTGGGGGCTTCTCCTCGGAGTCTGGGTCTATCCAGCCTTCGTCACCGGCTCCACCACCGAAGCCTTCACCAGATCCTTCTCAGCCAGCGCCACCTGGCTACTGAACGCCAGTCACGGTGGACTTTCCTTCCTTACTCTCCTCCTTATAGGACTTCATGCAGGCCTGCCTGGCTCCCTCACAGGGCCTGCCCCCAGGTAACCCCCATCACTGGTCCCCACACCCTTGTCTCCAGCAGGCCTGTGCTGGTCCCCCTGTGACAGGATCCCCACACTCTCTCTAGGCATTCGGGAGAAGGGGATGAATACCACCCGGACCTTCAACTCCCTGATGAGGAGGGGGATGAAGACTACGAAGTGGGGGTCACCCCTTCTTCCTCTACCTCCACAAGCTCATACAGGGAGGAGACCTCAAAATACATTCCACAGGTCTCTCCCCGGATGATCCATCATTCGTGGTGATCCTCCACCAGATGACGGTGGTGATGAGTTTTGACAAGGAGGTGCAAGACCACAGCAGCCGTCAGTTAACTATCTACCTACATCTCCCCGACACTCCCCCCACCCCCACCCTTGGTGGTTCCTCCTCTTATTGAACCCTTTGAGGATGCCACCGTGGCAGCTTGGCATCTCTCTAACCTGGTTCCTGCTATGCCAGCAATGCAGACAAACTTTATCATGCCCCAGCAGCGAAGCCTTTGTTCGCAGAGTAGGCACAGGCTACAGAGAGGGTGGTGGACACTTGGAATGCACTGCCAGAAGAGGTGATCTCATTGAAGACAGTGGGCAACTTTGAGAGGATGGGATAGGCATAGGGGGAAGGCAAGGATCATGGGTAGGGAGGATGGGAGGTGTGGGGAGGGAGGGCAGGGACAGTAATTCAAGCTGTGTACCTGCAATGCAGAGCAGACTAGATAGTCCAAATGGCCTTCTTCTGCTGGCTTCTTCGTATGTTCAGTGGTCATTAATGCAGCCCGACCCTATTGAAAGGCCAAAACATCTAAGTTCACTCCCCAGACAAAGAATCCCGGAGATTGGACTTACTGGGCAAGAGGACTTTTGCCTCGGCCACCCAGGCCATCAGGATCCTAAACTACATGTCCCATATGGTCCAGTTCCAAAACCCTCATTTGGACCAAGCCAAGGAACTGGCCTGTTCCTTTCTTGATGACTCGTGGAAGCAGCAGCTTTTACAGTCCCTTCAGTCAGGAGCTGATATCGGCCTGCATCTCTTTCACTCAGCCTACAATGCAGTCGATGCTTCGGCCAGGGCAGCCGTAGCCAACTTCTGCCTATGCCGGCACTCCTGGCTTAGAGTTTTGGGGTTCGCGCAGGATGTTCAGTTATCTGTCCTGAACATCCCCTTTAGGGGATACAAATTGTTTGGGGTCGATGTGCAACAGATCCTTGATGCCCTACAGGCCTCTGGACTTACCCCAAGATCTGTCCACTCCATATACCAGACTCAAGCTAAGAGTGGACAACATGTGCCCTTTTGTAAGGTGACCAAAAAGTCCAGACCTTCCACCAGACCTCAGAGCAAGCATCTGGCGTCCATCTCTTTGTCTATCCCTGTTGCCACAGCCCACAAGGGTCCCAGAGGCGGTAGTGCAGCCACAGCTGCGGCCTTCTCCACGTCCGCCCAACTCCTTGCCCGACCTCACCCTCCGATAAACCAGGAGGCAGTCATCGAGGGTCGCTTCTCATTACACCTGGACGGAGATTAACCAACAACGGTTGGGTGTTACAGCTCATAGAGCACGTCCACACTCTGGAGCTTCTAGAGTGGCCTCCTGAAAAATGTCTGGTTCTGTCCTTTTACCGTCCAGACCACATACGATGTCTGCTGCAAAAGAAGGCAGTGGAACCCATACCAATGCACCAGCAGGGCATGGGGTTCTATTCTAATTTCTTCCTGATACCCAAATGCACAGGGGATCTCAGGCCCATCCTAGACCTCCGAGAGCTCAGTCTGTTCATTCAGTACAAAACATTCCCGATGGTGGCACTTCAGGGCCCCTTCTGCATCAGGGTGATTGGACTTGCTCCCTTGATGTGAAAGATGCCTACCTGCATATCAAAGTCCACGCCTCCCACAGACAGTACCTGAGGTTTCAGTTCCCGGGGAACAGTTCCAGTTCAGGGCCTTGCCCTTTGGTTTATCCTCTGCCCCTTGGGCATTTACCAAATACTTGGCAGTGGTGGCGGCTGCCCTCAGGCAGGAGGGCCTTTGTGTTTTCCCCTACCTGGATGATTGGCTCCTCAAGGCCCAATCCAGGGACCACCTGCTACAGACCCTGGAACATACCACCTGCCTATTCCAGGATCCGGGGATAACTGTGAACCTGCCAAGTCAGTTCTTATTCCATGCCAATGCCTTCAGTACATTGAGGCGATCTTGGACACAGCTCAGGGCATGGCCTCCCTGCCCAAGGACAGGGCAGAGCGCCTGATAGCACAGGCCCGCCTGTTATACAACAGCTGCTGTGTCTCTGCCAGAACCTTCCTTCAGCTCTGGGCCTAATGGCTGCGGCTATAGCCACAGTGCCTCTTGCTAGACTGCACATGAGGGTACTTCCATGGACACTCAGGGTCCAGTGGGACCAGTGTACGGATGACCTAGAAAAGCAGATCCTGGTGGTCTCTCCAATGAAAAAGGTTTTCCTTTGGTGGATGGAACCCAGCCACCTGTTAAGGGAAGGGTCCCTTCCTCATTCCTTTCCCTTGGCAAATTCTCACCACAGATGCTTTGGGGATGGTGTCCCATCTGGGGACCCACTAAACTCAGGGAACATAGTCCACTCTGGATTTCTCTCTCCACATCAATATTCTGGAAATGAGCATTGTTCTCTATGCCCTGCAGGCCTTCCAGACTCAGCTGTCCCCAGGCCTTCTGCTAGTGCAGACGTACAGCATCAGTGTAGTTCATTACATCAACAAAAACATCAGTGTAGTTCATTACATCAGCAAACGGGGGGGGGGGTACTCACTCGTACCTTCTCTGGCAGAAGACCATTACAGTCTGGTACTGGGCTCTGGAACACGGTAACTGTCGGATGTCCGTGTTCCCGGCATCCAAAACATCCTGTCAGACAGCCTAAGCCGGTCACAGTCCCAGACACAAGAGTGGTAGCTGCTGACCTCCGTTGTAGAAGAACTGTTCGACAAGTGGGGGTCATCCAGATTTGGACCTTTTTTGCATCCCCACTCAACGCAGAACTGGCGCATTTCTGGGTGCTCAGTCCAGGGCCTGGAGTTTTCTGGCAAGACACATTGTCCCTCTCTTGGAAAGGGAGGTTTCTGTATGTATTTCCTCACTTCCCCTGCTTCAGAGGGTTCTGATTAAGCTCCAAATGGAAGGGGGCCCGATGATCCTCATCGCCCCCTTCTTGCCTCATCAGATCTGGCTCTCTCTACTGCAGCAGCTGACAGGGGAACCTCCAGTACCCCTGCATCTGTGCACTGGCTTCCTGTCCCAGAACCGGGGCACTCTGGTCCATCCGTACCTCAAATTCCTGCATCTTCACACGTGGCTCCTGAGGAAAGCCATGGCTCGGTTTGGGGTGTCACCCAGTTTAGCTGATGTCCTACTGGCCATTAGGAAGCCATCCACTAGGGACACCTATTCTGTGAAGTGGAAATGCTTTGCACTGTGGTCTGCTTCATGTCAGCTGGATCCCTTCACATGTCCGGTGAATCAGATTCTGGAGTACTGCTGTCTTTCTCAGACTCCAGTCTAAAGTACTTTTTCTTAAAGTGCACATCTGCCATCTCTGCCTTCCATGTGCCTATTGATGGACATGCAGTGGCACAACTGGAGGTGTCCCGTACATTTCTGAGAGGCATTCTTCACCTGAAGCCTCCTATCTGCAATTCAGTCCTGCTTTGGGACTTGAATTTTGTGTTGGAAAAACATACTTTGGCTCCTTTTGAGCCAGCCATGACATGCGAGCTATGCTTTCTGTTGTGGAAAGCATTATTTTTAGTATCAATTACTTCTGCTCAAAGAATTTCAGAGCTACAGGGACTCATGTATGAGCAGCTTTATTTGATTTTCCACAAAGACGAGTGTCTTTGCATACTATCCTTTCTTCCAAGGTGGTGAGAGAGTTTGTTTTAAATCAGTCCATCCACCTTCTGTTTATTACCCAGAGCATGCCAATCCAGGAGAAAAATTGCTCCACTCTTTAGATGTGCATAGAATTCTGCATTACTATACCTATCGTACGAAGGACTGTAGACAGTCCAAACAATCGTTTGTTTCTTTTGCCCCTATGAAAGAGGGCATCCCTGTTTCAAAACTGTGTTTGTCCAGATGGTTGGCCAATTGCATCACCTTTTGCTACAGGAAGTATGATAAGGCCCTTCCTGGCATTGTTTGTTTCCATTCCATCAGAGGCATGGCCACCTCTAGTGCCTTTTTCTGGAATGTGTCAGCAGCAGAGATTTGTGATGCTGGCACTTGGAGTTCTGTCCACACCTTTACCAAGCACTACAGTCTGGACATTGCCTCTAGGTGTAGGGCCAAGTTTGGCCTAGCTGTTCTACAGGAACTACTTTCTTAGGCTCTCAGTTTCCTTCTGCCCAGACTGCATTTCTTGATGTCAGAACTGCTTGGGACTTGTTCCATAGGTGTGGCCTGCTGCAAGATTCCCCCAAAGTCAGACAGTACATTTACGTAAGACGTACTGTAATGGTAGATCTGCAAGGGGATCTCTTGCATCAGGCCATGCCATCCCTCCCTCCTTCCCCCTCCGCCAGTAAGGCTTTCCTGTGTCTGCAACTCCTTGTCACTTTTTTTGCAGGAACTTTTTGTCTCTCTGCCGGACTCTTCCACTTATGGTCTCCAGCGGGAGAACTGAGCAGGACATGGGGGCCATCCACTATTATAGCATGCAGTGACATCAGTACCTGACATTGGGGTGGGCGGCCCCCTGGTAGACTGTGGCGGCTTTAGTTCCATAAGTGTGACCTGCTGCAAGAGATGCCCTCGCAGATCTACTGTTACAGTAAGTTCTTACATAGCTGGTCTTTCCTTTATGCCTTTCCTCCTTTCCCTCTGATCCAGAGAGTTCTTTTATATAAAATGCTAAGAAAAACTATGGGTTTTGGGCCTTCCTGTCCAGCATCATACATCAGAGCTGAACTGGGTATTCTTAATGTAAATACATTGTTTGAGACCAGGAGGCTTAACTTTCGGTTGGCTCTTACCAGACTACCTTATACAAGACTATCATCCCAGTGTTTACAAGAGAAGAGGAAATCGTATAACCTTGGATACATACAAAATTTCTGGTACTCATCAATATTGACCTCATTAAATAGGTATAAATTATGTGTCTTAAAAATGTATGTAGATAATGCCGTTTCACTCAGCCTCAAATATAAAAAATATATCTAAAAAAAAATTGCCATTTACTGGCATGCTAAGATTTAATGTATATAAACAATACTGCATATTTAAAATAGAAACATAGATGTTGACTGCAGATAAGGACTGCAAGGCCCATCCAGTCTGCTCATTTTTTCTACCTTATGAATGTACCCTAGGCCTGTACTCTGTCAATGGCCTTTCTATTCATACTCATCTGTATTGCTCCCTTATGCCTATCCCATGCTTGTTTGAAGCCCTGCATTGTATTCATATCCACCACTTCCTGAGGTAGGCCGTTCCATGCATCTACCACCCTTTCTGTGAAAAGAACTTCCTCACATTACTCCTTAATCAGCCTCCTTCTAATCTCATGCTGTGTCCTCTTGTCCTGCTATTTTTCTTATATTGAAACATGTTAGACTCTTTCACCTTGTTAATGCCCTTAAGATGTTTGAATGTTTCGATCATATCACCTCTCTCCCTCCTTTGCTCTAGGGTATACATATTGAGCTCCGTTAATCTTTCCTCATAAGTTTTCTAATGCAGTCCCTGCAACACTTTGGTCGCCCTTCTCTGGACTGCCTCCATTTTGTTAATGTTCTTGTGCAGGTGTGGCCTTCAGTACTGCATGCAGTATTCCAGATGGGGCCTAACCAGTGTCTTGTAAAGAGGGATCATTACCTCCCTCTTATGACTTGCAATACCCCTACTAATACACTCCAACATCCCTCTAGCCTTACATACTGCTTTAGTGGTCCGCTTGGATGATTTCAGGTCATCTGTGATGATGATGCCCAAGTCTCTCTCTTCCCTTGTGATTACCAGCAACTCCCCTCCCAACCTATAGGTGGCTTCAGGGTTTCTCTTCCCTAAGCGCATGATCTTACACTTCCTTGCGTTAAACCCCAGTTGCCACTCTTCCGACCATTTTTCCAGTTCATCCGGATCTCTTCTTATTCTGCCCACCCCATCTGGATCATCTACTCCGTTGCAGATCTTGGTGTCATCTGCAAAGAGACAAACCTTACCCTCCAGTCCATCTGCAATGTCACTGATGAAGATACTGAAGAGGATTGGTCCCAGGACTGATCCCTGAGGTACCCCACTTGTGATTGCATCTCTTCTGACTGTATACCATTTACCACCACTCTCTGTTTTCCGCCCACCAACCAGTTTGCCACCTAGTTGACCAAATTCTGACCCACCCCGAGCCTCCCCAGCTTTTTAATCAATCTTGTTTGTGGAACAGTATTGAAAGCTTTACTGAAGTCAAGGTAGGCGACATCAACTGCTCCCCCCTTGGTCCACCACTCTGGTTACCCAGTCAAAGAAATCTGAGATTAGTTTGACAGGACCTTCCTGTTGTAAACCCATACTGTCTTGGATCCTGTGCTCCTGTGGATTCCAGGTGTTGCACTATCCTTTCCTTAAGGAGTGCCTCCATAATCTTGCCCACTACTGAGGGAAGACTGACTGGTCTGTAGTTCCCTGCCTCCTCCCTGCTACCACTCTTGTGGAACGGGATCACATGAGCCCTTCTCCAGTCTTCTGTGACCTCTCCTGTGCTCAGAGACTCACTAAACAGTTATGATAATGGCTCTGCTAGTTCCACCCTTAGCTCCTTTAGTACCCTGGGATGTATTGCATCAGGTCCCATTGCCTTGTCCACCCTGAGCTTAGCGAGCTCTTGTAGGACCCTTTCTTTTTGTGAAGGGACTAGTGCACACCTCCCTCCCCGCTGTGTCCATGGTGCTGAGCTGTGGGCCCTGCCCTACCCTCTCCTCAGTAAATACTGAGCAGAAGTATCTATTTAGGATAGATGCTTTTCCTTGGTCCTGCTCCACACACTCCCCCTTATCCCTTCTGATCTTAGCAGTACCCCATCTGAACTTTCTTCTTTCACTAATGTATCTATAGAAAGTTTTGTCCCCTTCTTTTACTGTTCGTGCTAGTGTTTCCTCGATTTGGGCCTTTGCCCGCCTTACTGCCTTCCGTGCTTCCCTTAGGGAAGTTTGGTATGCCTCCCTATCTTTGTCCCACTGCATTCCCTTACATTTCCTGAAGGCCAGCCTTTTGGCCATGACCTTTTCTGCTACTGTTTTTGAGAACCAAAGTGGTTTCCTCCTCCTTTTGCTCTTGCCTTTCTCTCTTAACACAGTAGGATGTTGCTTCAAGTATTGCATCTTTAATGTTTGCCCACTTTACCTGTACCCCCTCACCTGTATTTCGTCTTGCCAGGGCTAGCTTAACCTCTGGTGGCCATCTTATCAAAGTCAGCTCCTCTGAAGTCCTGTATTTTTGTCTTGGAATGGGATGATTTAGTTCTAGTGGCCAGATTGAACCATACCATGTGATGGTCACTGGCCCCCAGGTGACCTTCTACCTGGAGATCTGTGATCCTTTCCCCATTAGTCAGTACTAGATCTAGGATAGCCCTGTCTCTTGTGGGTAGTTCTGCCAGTTGTTTAAGGCCCTCCCCCTGCAGGGAATTCACTGTCTAGTTCTGGCGGATGTTCCTACAGGTATTGACCGATCTGTATCTGGCATGTTGAAGTCTCCCATTATCAGAACCTCCCCTTTAGCTGTCGTGTTTTGTATATCTTCTAACAGTAATGCGTCTATGTCCTCCCCCTGGTCTGGAGGCCTGTAGACAACCCCAGTTCTTATGGCTGTCCACTTCCTGTTTCCAGAGTGGCCCACAGTTCTTTTGGCTCCTAATGTGTATTCTGAATTTCTGTAGCTTTGATATTTTCATTGACATAAAGGGCCACTCTCCCCCAACCCCTTTTTGCACCTCAGTCTCTTCTGAACAGTACATAGCCGGGTATTGAAGTCTCCCAAGTGTGATTACTGGTGAACCATGTCTCGCTAATGGCTACTGAGTCCAGTTTAGCCTCTGTCATTGTTGCCTGTAGGTCTGAGTTCTTGTTTCCCAGACTGCGGGCATTTGTGTACATGATTTTCCATTGGCCAGATTTCGGTATGTTAGTTGTTGGGCGAGGTCCGGCGTTTCCCCTGCACGTCGTATGGGGAGCCCGACCTTTTTCCTTACCTGGTGATGCAAATGAACTACAAACATGCTGAACTCCTGTTTGATCACTAGCTGAGGGGGGAAGGGTGTTCTTCCCTTTCAGTGCATCAGGTACTGCACCTCTCTCCCCATTTGCTAGTTTAAATATTCTGCAAAGATGTCAGACTTCTGCCCCAATGCACTGACTCCCTCCTTAGTCAGATGCAGTCCATCAAATTTAAAGAACTTTTGGTTCGTACATAACTGTTACCAAGGATTTAAATCCTATTTAGATATCTTGGTAGATTCTGAATTAAGAAGAATTTTTACATTATACACATTTGAAAGATTTGAGGGTAATGTCTTGAAAATTTGTTACAATAAGAAAAAATGATATGGTTAAACGTTCATGCTCTGTGGGTGGAACTGAGGACCTTCTGCATGTGATGTGGTCCTGTGCTTGGTATATTAGAGAGAACATACTGGTCACGTCCTTTTTTTAAACTTAGTTTATGACAGAGATCTGGTAACTTTAACTTCCATATTAATGCACACAGAAGACACGTGGTCCATAGAGAGACTGGCTGAATATTTTTTAGCAATAAATAAAGTGAAAAGAATTGTAAAAGTAAGCAATAAGACACGACAGAGTGTGCATGGAACATATTGTACCGCATGGCCAGGGGCATAATAAGGCATGAGGTGCAGGCCAAGTGACTTTAGCCACTGGCTGTGTGGTAAAAAATATGTTCTATACGCACCCTGGAGTGTCTTATTGCGCTTATAAAATGGGGTCCAATGTTCTTTTAATTACTGAAGTTAGAAAAATCATGCTTATATGTAGGGGGGAAAAAAGCATTTAGTTCTGCTAATTTATGATAAAATAGTCCTTCTGCCTACTGGCTAATGAGGTCATTGTTTCTGTGTTAATATTTATGAGCTCATGACATCGCTGGGCTGTTGCTGCTTCTTGCCACTCCTCCCTGTATGGGGCTGAGCCCAGTGGTGGGAGGAAACATCTACCGGCTGAGAACAGCCAGTTTATTTACAATCTCTATAGCAGCAGGGTGATGCCATTGAGTTTGTCGGTAGTGAGTGGCGCAGTACAAATTGAATGGGAGCACTAGCTGTGAACGGATTAGATAAGTTTCAATTTTGTTTGTAATTTGTAGCGATATAATGGAGAGTTCCAAGAGGGCAAGACTACAAAGCCTTTTTCTTCCATAGGGAGCCGAACTGTTTATCACAAAAAGGTTGTCCAGGTTAAAATAGAATTAAGTCTGTGAATTCAGTTAACACTGTGAGAGCCTTGGAAGCCCGTAGGGTTCTTGAGTGCAAAATCAAGAAACTTTATGTATACAGTATTTATTGTATGACAGTGTTCGAAAACCCCACTGCTGAAGGACTCTGTCTGTAGGATTGTGTAACATGAAAGCAAGCTGTGTACAGGGACACCCCCAAAGCAGATTTGAATTGCTTAGCAAACATTGAAACATAGAATTTGACAGCAGATGAGTACTGGTTGGCCCACTGCATCGGTAATAATCAGTAACATTTTTCCCCCTTTTACCATCAGTTGTTGAATATGTGGGGCTGCTGTTTATTGATGAAAATTAAGTGATCGGTCATAACAGTTTACCTGCTGGACTGCACTTGTGGGTGAGCGGCATTAGCGAAGGTGAGCCGCGTTAGCGGGGTTAAATAAAATGGCGGATTTTAAAACCTCAACATCATAACGGTTCACTGACATTTTTGCAGTGCGGTCCTGTTTATAGTACTTATTGCCCATGCATGGAACAGATTTCTTGCACAAGCAATAACCAATCAGAAGACATTATTTTCTGTCACCATTTTATAATGCTGAATAGAACTTTAAAACTGTAGCCCTAAGAATCTGTATTAACTTTGTTGCATAAGTTGTATTGGGTTTATAAGTATTAACTTTGGGGTAACATCCTTGCGCTCAGTATGATGATAGGATTTTTAGACATTTATAAAGATTTTAAAACTGGAAAGTATGATCCGATGTGTGTGTTGATGCACTGTAATTTATTATTGTAATTTTTGTATGTATTACTTTATTTGTTGATGACTATTTAGTCAAACAATAAAATTGAATTGATCCAGAGTGTACTGATCAAGCTCCAGATGGAGAGCACCATACTAATCTTGGTGGCTACCTTCTGACCTCGTCCGATTTGGTTTCCACTGTTACAGCAGTTGGCAGTGGAGCCTCCGGTGCCTCTCCCACTGTGGTCGAGCTTGCTGTCACAGGAGCGGGGGACCCTTCTCTGTCCAATTCTCCAGTCCCTCCACCTGCATGCCAGGCTCCTGAAGACATAGCCATCATGAGATCTGAAGTCTCTCCTAAAGTGGCTGATCTCTTAGTGGCCGCTAGGAAGTCTTCCACGAAGGCGACTTATGCTATGAAATGGAAGCGCTTTGTCTTGTGGGCAGCTTCCCACCATCTGGATTCTAGAATATCTGCTATCCCTGTCTGAGGTTGGCCTTAGATATTCTTCGCTCAAGGTGCACCTGTCAGCTGTATCAGCCTTCCATGTGCCTGTTGATGAACATGGCCCATACTTTCCTTGGAGGCATACTGTACTTGAATCCCCCGGTCTGCAATCCTGTTTCAACCTGGGACCTGAATTTCTTTCTGGAGGAACTTACATTGTCCCTTTTTGAGCCTTCTGCGACTTGCGAGCCATGCTTTCTGACATGGAAAGCGTTATTTTTAGTTGCTATTACTTCTGCTCAAAGGATTTCTGAGCTCCAGGTGCTCATGTGTGAGCAGCCGTATTTAGTCTTGCACAAAGATCGGGTGTCTGCGTACAAATCCAAAGTTTCTTCCTAAGGTGGTGTCTGAGTTTACCTTAAAGCAATCCATCCACCTGCCAGTTTATTTCCCAAAGCATGCCAACCCAGGGGAGGCATTGCTCCACACTTTAGATGTACATAGAATCTTGCATTGGTATACTCACTGTAGGAAGGCCTCACAGATCTTCCTGGACTAAGTCTCCATCACTCATTCACACTAGTGGGATAGCGCCAGATCCTAAATTTTTCTGAAGGGTCGGCGCTGAGACAGGACCACACGTGCGGCGCCACGAGACTAGCTTGCACCTATGTAGGCTATCTTGGCGTCGACCCTCCAACCACCTAAGTTCCTTTTCTCCCGACGTCGAGTGCGCTTGGATGTAGACGTCGCTCGTCTGCCGGAGTCTGTTTTCGTTTATACAACAGCAGCGTTTAATGTTTAATTTAATATTTTAAGTAGTAATTTCTTATTTTACGATCAAGAAGAAGATTATGAAGAAGAAGAAGAAAAAGAGATTCTTTCCTGCCATCAACGGAGTCATCCTTAGATGGTGGCGGTGACAGTAGGAGGACTTCGTTTGAAAGTTTTTATGGCAGAGGGGCTCTGTCCAGTCCACCGGCCTTAATTAACGGGGGGGTCCGACTACGGACAGTCCTGTGCTCGGGGGGGGGGGAGGACAGTCCTCCGAAGTACAAATCTTGCGGTTCCGGGGATCCGGCTCCACTTAACCTCAAGCTCCTCTTCCTCGTTAGGGGAAGAAGAATCGGTGCCGCTCGAGGTTGCACATTGGTACGTCTGCACGAGGATTGTTCGTCGGAAGGGGTGATGGGCCTGAACCAACTTTGGTGGGTTCCACTTGGCCCCGCTCCTAACGGCTGCATTCTCGACTCCCAAGCTCCATCTCTGTCCTCGTTGGAGCTCCGGTGGGCAGTTTCACCTCTGGGTCGCTCCTGTGGAGCAGGGGGTTTGACTTTCCAGTTTTTCCTGGCTCTGTTCCTGATTTGGGGACCTCTGGGCCTCAGAGCCGTTGGACTGGAGCCGGGCTGATTGGATCACGAATGGCAAGGTGCCCTCTTGGTGCCTTTGCCATCGTGTCGACCCCTCGTGCCTACCCCCCTCTCCCTTTTCCATGCAGGGGCCAGCATGGGCACCACCTTTTTCCTTCTCAGGATTTCCATTGGCATTTTCCTTCGGCACCATGGCTCGGTGCCTTGGTCGGAGCCGTGGCTCGGTGCCTTGATCGGCGCCTTGTCTCGGTGCCTTGGTTGGCGCTGTGGGGTGGCGCAATCGCTCTGCGGTGCAGTGGGTGCTGTTGTTGCTGCCGTTGGTTGTCGGTGCCATCAGTGGTGCCGCGGGTGTCTGGCTGGTGCCGGGCACCTGCGGGTGCCAAGGGTAGCACCCGTGGGTGCCATGGGTGGTGCCAGGAGCACCTGTGGGTGCTGCGGGTGGTGCCATGAGTGCCCCACGGGTGCCATGGGTGCCACTGGTGCCATGAGTACCGTGGGTGCCACGGGTGGCACCACGGGCACCATGGGTGCCGTGGTACCATGGGTATCAGGGGCGCTCTCGGGTGCCATTGCTACATGGGTGCCGGGGGTGCCTGTGGGTACTGCCGCGGCTGCCTTCGGGTATTGCCCAGGTTGGCATAAGCACTGCTTGGTGCCCTCCTGTGCCACAAGTGATGCTGGTGCCGCACGAGTACTAGTGGGTGCTGTATAGCAGAATTAGTGACACATTTTTCCTTTTCAGACTTCCTTTCCACAGAACTTGTGGCAGGATGTTTATCGCAAAATGAATTCCTGATCTTACTTTGAGAGGGCTCTTGCAGTAGGTAATTACATATTGGACTGACGCCAGCCAGTGGCAGGACCCCACGGAAAAATTTCTAGCTAGCAGTCCCTGGCGGGGACCGCCCCCAGGTCAGGTGACTGGCGTCATACGACGTCGGTATAAAGGGGCGGTCCCGGACGCCCGCCTTCCAGTTCTTTCCCGCCGTCAGCTCGTGCAGCGCCTCGCAGTGAAGTTCCTATCGCTCAGTCCTGTTACTTCGTCGGTTTTTCTGAAAAGTTTCAGTATTTTGTATTTTATATTTTCTATCCTCTGGTGAGCGTCAGTATATAGTCCCTTGAAAAATAAATGCGACATAAATGCGGCCCAACTGCCTCACAAAGACGGTCACTCCCTCTGCCTTTTCTGTTTAGGCCCCGACCACGCGGTCGACAAGTGTCCGCACTGCCTACATTTCAACGCGGCCACCCTCAGACGACGCCAGCAGTCTCTTGAAGCCCATCTCCTCAAGAAGAAGATGTCCGCGATGGAGAAGGAGTTGAAGAAACTTCGGCAGGCGTCGACCTCCCCTGAAGGGCACAAGAAGCGGGACAAGGAAAGGCACCGGGAGAAGGCCTCCTCCTCCAGCGACTCGGCGGAGGCGGCAAGTCTTTATCCTCAGGGGATCGCCCGACAGCAGCCTCAAGGCTTTGAGGAGGCGCCGGCCCGCCCGCCGGGTTCGCTCAGCCCGCGGGTGCCTCCGGGCAAAGGAGGCTCCAGCCCCAGTACCGCCCAGGCTGCGGCCTCACTGGTGCGGGCGCCTCCCATAAGCCAGACGTCTGCTCCTCCGACGTCGCCAGGAGAAGGCTGCTAAGATGCCCAACCCTTCGGGGTGGTGCACGGCAGTGTCCCCATCGGACCGGGCCTCTTCCCATCCTCGGCCCGTCTCCGACGAGGGAACCCCGAAGTCGGACGCCCGGCTCCTGGCGTCCGCCAGGACCGGCCCTAAGTCTGCGTCGGCTCCTCCGGCGTCGCCGAGCCTCAGAGCCTACGGCAGACCCTGCTTCGTCTGTCGTACCAGGTTCCCCGCAGCCTTCGCTGCCGTCAGGGGAGCCCGAGTCCCCCCTGCCCGACCCCGGGGATTTTCCTCCTCCGTCCCCGGACGAGGCTCGGGATCTTGGGCTACCGTCCGATCCTCTTCCTACAGAGCCGGATCTGACGTCGGCTCCCCTGACGCCAGCTCCCCCGACCCCGACACCGGCCCCTTCCGACGCCGGCAGGGGATATTCCTCTTCTATCGGGCCCTCCACCCCACGGGCCTATCCCGGTTGATCCGCCCGTGGAGTACCCGGCTGGGCCGTCTGCTCCGGCAGCTCCTCCAGTGCCTGGGTATCCGCCGTCCTATCCGACGCCGGTTTTCCCAGGTCCACAGTATCCTGCGCCGCAGTACCCAGCGCCGACTCCGACGCCGCAGTACCCGGCTCCAGTATTCCCGCAGCCGGGTTACGGATACTCTCCCTACGGATTTCATCTGTTCAACTATCCCCCTCCTCCTCCTCCACTGCTCCCTAGGCCGCCGGTGGATCTCCAGGAGACTCTTGCCTCCTGGTGGGCTGAGGCCAAGGCTCAGCTCACCAAGGAAGTCAAGAGCTGTCTTACGGCGTTGGTGCCACCACCGGCTCCCGTACGCCCCAGACGGCACACTCCCTCTCCACCTCCGGATTCCCGGGCTTTGCCCTCGGGATCCAGAGAGGGGCAGGACACGCGTCCTGGAATTCCCCCTATGGAACCCGTTCCTCCCCTAAGCGAGCTGAGGAGTCTTATTCTGCTAAATTCCTCTTCTTCTCTCTCGGACTCCTCGGAGGCCTCCGATGGAGTGTTCGAGAAGGCGCGAGCAGCTCTCCGTCCAAGCCCCGGCCGAGGACTCCTCCGAAGTCTCCTCCGGAGGATCCTTCCTTCACGGAGTTGCTCAGGAAGATCCAGGAAGTCCATCAGTGGCGTTCCTTAGAGCCAGATCCTCAATGGGTTAAACTCGCCGAACATCTGGACTTGCCCCTTACGGCTCCTACTCTAGTGCCACCCTGGATCGAGCCTCACGCCCACCTTGTTTCCACTATTTGGAAGCAACCGTCGGCTTTAGCCCCACTTCCTAGGAAGTCCAACAGGTTATACCAGGCTCCGGAGGGTGTAGACTTTTTAGACTCTCACCCCCGTGCAGACTCGGTTGTGATTAGCGCCGCTCACGGCTGGTCAGCACACCCGCAACACTTGAGCTCGTCTCCCCCGGATAAGGAATCTCGCCTTCTGGATCAGTATGGAAGGAAGAGCTACGCTTCTTCCACACTAGGGATTAGGACCCTGAATTATGTAGCACATATGGGGGATTACCAGAAGGCTGTCCTTACCCAGGCAGAATCTAAGATTGACTCCTTGCCTGACTCTCAAGTCAAGCAGAAGTTAGCCGACCTGGTCCATTCTGCTCGTTTGGCCAGTCGTCATATTCTGAGTACGACCTACGATGCAGTGGACACCGCAGGACGGAGCTCTGCATTCGCCATAAGTCTTCGGTGTCATGCATGGCTTCGTGTGTCAGGTCTGGTCCCGGAGGTGCAGTCAACAATTCAGGAAGCACCTTTCAGGGGTTCTGTGCTTTTCGGCCGTGATGTCAAGGACATCATCACTGACTTGCAGGAGAAGGGGACAGCCCTTAAATCTGTTGATTCAGTGTACCGTCCCCATCCCCCACAGCGCCGTCCCTTTTGCAGACGCAGCCGGCCTCAAGCGAAACCTCAGGGAAGGCGGGCCACTAAACGTTGGGCCCCCGAGGCGCTGCCTCACACCACCTGACTCCTTCCCTCGCCCACTGCCTCCGGACGCCCCGGAGGAACCGGTAGGAGGGAGGTTCTCCCTCCACCTTCCGGGTTGGCAGAGGATAACATCGGATTCATGGGTGCTTCAGATCATAGAAGAGAGGCACTCCATACAGTTTCTGCAGAAACCTCCATGTCACCCCCCTCTGAACTCCTCTTACTCAAGAGACCATCTTCCTTTGGTCAGGGAAGAAATCTGTGCTCTCCTTGCAAAGCAGGCTATAGAGCGTGTCCCCCCTCACCTCCACGGGATGGGTTACTATTCCCATTTCTTCCTTGTACCAAAGAAGACGGGAGATCTCAGACCCATTCTCGATCTCAGCTCCCTGAACCTATTTGTGGAATACAAGAGGTTCAGGATGCTCTCCTCAAACCCTCTTGCCCGCTTGGCCGGGCCAATGGCTTTAGTGCACTGGATATGCAGGATGCGTACCTGCACATCCCCATTATGCCGCCACGCGAAAGTACCTCAGGTTTGCGTTCCAGGGGGACCACTACCAATTCCGGGCGCTCCCTTTTGGTCTTTCCTCGGCTCCCCGGGTCTTTACCAAATGCCTGGCGGAGGTAGCGGCCCACCTGCGTACTTTGGGAGCTCAGGTTTTTCTCTACCTGGATGACTGGCTCCTGGCGGCCCCATCCAGGGAGGAACTCCTGCGTTTTCTCTCCCTCACCCAGCAGGTTTTCACTGGCCTGGGTATTACCATCAACCATTCCAAGTCTCACCTGGACCCTTCACAGAGGCTCCAGTTCATCGGGGCAATCCTCGACACGACAATGTGCAAGGCCTTCCTGCCTCCGGACAGGGGGGCCTCCCTTCAGTCCCAGATTTCCCTCCTATCGGAACACAGGAGGGTTCCGGCGAGTCGGTGCTCCGTCTACTGGGGCTTATGGTGGTGACCATCCTGACGGTTCCGCGCGTGCACCTCCACATGAGAATCTCTCAGTGGACTCTCCGCTCTCAGTGGGATCAACGGGTAGACGACCTAGATCATCTGGTTCTGATCTCCTCGCCGATGGTAAGAGACTTGCAGTGGTGGATGGTTCGAGAGAACCTATTCCGGGGGTCCCCTTTTTTCATCCTCCCCCCCGATCAGACTCTGACCACGGACGTTTCAGGCGAAGGTTGGGGAGCCCATCTGGGTCCTCACGGAACCCAGGGCCTATGGTCAAAGTTGGAGTTAGTTCTCCACATCAGCGTGCTCGAGCTTTGAGCAGTGCTGTATGCTCTCCAGGCACTTCACCAATACATCCTTCCCGGTCACCTAGCTGTCCAAATGGACAACATGTGCGTGGTGTGGTACATCAACAAGCAGAGAGGGACTCGGTCCTACCCGCTGTGCAGGGAAGCGATGAGGGTTTGGGAATGGGAACGCTTCACAACCTTCACCTCACGGTGATCCATGTTCTGGGAGTCGACAATGTCCTGGCAGACAGACTAAGTCGCTCGTCGGCTCTACCACACGAGTGGGAATTGGACGAAAAAGTTCTAAAAAGCATCTTCCAGATTTGGGGGACTCCTCAGATAGACCTGTTCGCCTCCTCCCAAAATGCAAAGCTTCCAATCTTTTGCTCGCTCGCTCCAGAGCGAGGCGCTTTCTGGAGCGACGCTCTATCTCTAAACTGGAAGGACAGATTCGTCTATGCTTTTCCCCCAATTCCTCTGGTCCCTCGTGTGCTGCAGAAACTTGCTTCGGAAGGAGCGAGAATGATTCTGATCGCTCCTTTCTGGCCCAGGCACATCTGGTTCTCTCTTCTACAACAATACTCAGAGGTTCCTCCTCTTCCTCTTCCTTTATCTCCAGGATTGCTGACCCAGGATCAGGGGACTCTGGTCCATCCGGGACTCAAGTCCCTTCAACTTCATGCATGGCTCCTGCAGACCTAGCTGAATCTCGTTTTGGCGTTTCTCCTAAGGTGGCGAGATTCTGGTGGAGCTAGAAAACCCTCCACTAGGTCCACCATCCATGAAATGGAAAAGATTTTCCATCTGGGCTCGTCCAGGAGCGTGACCCTTTTCCTGTCCTGTGACCATTCTACTCGAGTACATGCATCATCTTTTAGGACCTGGGTCTCAGTCACTCCTCTTGAAAGTCCATATGGTGGCTATTTCAGCCTACCATGTCCCTTTCACTGATAAGGCATTTGCCCAGCTGGAGTATCAAAACTTTCCTCAGAGGTCCTTCATCTCAGGCCCCCTGTCCGGACTCCAGCTCCCCTTGGGACTTGAACTTTGTCCTTGAGAAACTTACCCTTCCTCCCTTTGAGCCTGCGGCTTCCGCAGACTTGAAGTTTTTATCGTGGAAGACGCTCTTCTTGGTGGCCATTACTTCTGCTCGCAGAATTTCCGAGCTCCAGGCCCTGATGTGCAAAATCCCTTATCTGATTTTTCACAAAGAACGAGTAGCTCTTCGCACAAATCCTAAGTTTCTCCCGAAGGTGGTAGCGGAATCTACCTTAAATCAGCCTGTTGAATTACCTGCCTTCTTCACGCAGTACTCCAATCAAGGAGAATACCTGCTCCATACCATGGATGTTCACAGGATTCTGAGATACTACACCGATAGGACGAAGGATCTCGGAAAGACTGATCAGTTGTTCGTCTCTTTTGCTCACAAAAGAGAAGGCAATGCTGTCTCTAAGCAATGCCTATCAAAATGGTTGGCCCATTGCATCACTTTCTGTTATGATAAGTACAACAAGACCCTCCCAGGTCAAGTCAGAGGTCACTCCACTCGTGGAGTTGCAGCCTCTGCGGCTTGTTTCAAGAACATGTCTGCGGCAGACATCTGTGCTGCCGCCACTTGGACTTCAGTCCATACCTTTACTAAACATTACAGTTTGGACACTGCCTCTCGCCGTAGAGCAGGCTTCGGGTTAGCTGTCTTGCGAGGCCTCCTTTCTTGAGACTTGCAAGATTATTTGCTACTTTTTGGAGTAGTTCCTCCTCCCGGTGCCTTTCATTTGTTCCAGACTGCTTGGGATTCTGTCCTATATGTAATTACCTACTGCAAGAGCCCTCTCGAAGTAAGACAGTACAGTTACGTAAGAACTTACCATAACAGTAGATCTTCGAGAGAGGCTCTTGCAGTAGGTAATACCTTCCCGCCCTCCATCCCCCTAGGCTTTTTCAGCTCTTTTTCCATCGAGGGAAATATCTGCTTCTCTCTCGTCCGGGCCTGTGGCGGGAAAGAACTGGAAGGAGGGCATCCGGGACCACCCCTTTATACCGACGTCGTATGACGCCGGTCACCTAACGTGTGAGGCGGTCCCCTTGAGGGACTGCTAGCTAGAAATTTTTCCGTGGGGTCCTGCCGCTGACGGCCGGTCCAATATGTAATTACCTACTGCAAGAGCCTCTCTAAGATCTACTGTTATGGTAAGTTCTTACGTAACTGTACTTTTAGCGGATTATTTATTTCCACATCTTAGTGAGTGGCAGTCTGTGGGATCTTGTGTCATCCAGCGGTTTTTGCTGATGGAACTCTGCTGTACTGCTCTGCCAGCAGAATCTCATTCTGCTCAGCACTTTCTCGGCTCCCTACGTGGTACCAAGCTCCTCGACATCCTTCCTGATGGCGGAGTCTCTAGTGGCTCTGACCTTGGCCTATCTTGGAGGTTCTTCTAGGGTAGAAGTGCATCTAGATGGGTCTTTCCCTGTCCTTTTGGTCAGTAATACAGCGGACAACTCATTTTATATACTGAAGGGCACGTCTTCTCTATCATCAGAGCCCGTGATGGAAAATCTTTTCAGTAGTTCCTCATTAATGGGGTCCACTATAGTATTTCACACTACGTCTATGGACCATACACTTCTGCGTCTAGACTTGTTCAATAGTCAAGACAGTTACACTCTGTGGAACATTCTAATTTAAGGGTCGGGAACTGCTCTGGCTCTTCCGCTCCTTTGATAGGGGTATATAGCCCCCTTGTGATATTGCCCTTTCTGTGGCTTCTTCGGCACAGGTGGTTAACATCTCTCCAGCTGTTATAATTAGTCCGGTCATGATTTCAGTATAGACGCTCAGACTCCTTCTGCACTCAGATGGAGAACATCTTCGTCATTTTGTATCAAGACAATCCTTGCGAAATAGCAGCCTGAAAGCCTTGTTAGGTTCGGACCAAAAAAAAAAAATTTTTTATCACAGCACAGGGCCTAGCCGAAATTACTTGATGCCCGCCTTTTTTTTTTTTTTTTTTTTTTTTTTTTTTTAGATCTGGTCAGGTTCTGCCTCAGCCCCCTGAGGCGCTCGTCTCCAGAGTACAATAAAGAGTACCTGACTTCTTCTTCCCCTAGGGGAGTCCGATCCAGCGGCGGTATGGGTCATCTCTTTCTCTAAGAGAGATTTCTCTCATTCAGAGACATTTCCTGGACCTAGGTGACTACCCAGTCTATTAATTCCCCTTTCTTTTTATCAGTCTCTTTTCTCTTAAGCAGAGCCTTGCAGCAGCAGAAGCGACTCTCCACCGAGTCAGAACTCAGGTTCCTACTTCCTTGCTTGCTTAACTTAGAAGGCGATTTTCTCCTTCTTGACGGAAGGTCAAGTAGGTCTTTTTTCTGAGGTAGCTTCTCAAATATTCACAACTTCAGTTCCTGCGCACTGGTCCATGCCAGTCGCTCACAAAGCTATCCTCTTCAAGTGCATGATGGAGTTATGATGTTTGTTTTTCAGCAAACAAACTAGAATCCTTTCCTGCTCCCTTCAGGGAGGCCAGAGTGGGTAGTGCCTCACCGCATTGAGTCACTGCCTCTTTCAGTCACTTCAACAAATGGGTTAGCCCTAACTTGATTCTGCTGTGTCCCTCCTCGACACACATCTGCCTCTATTTGCCTTAGAAATCCAGCCCCTGTTTTTTTCTGTTGGAATGTTTTTTCTGCAGTGGACACGTCCTCCTGTACACTTTTTCCTTTCTTCCCTGAGTTCAGAGACTGCTACTACAGTTGTACACACAGGGGCAGGATGATTCCTTTGGAATATGCAGTGGGTCGGATCTGGTTCTACTAGACCACCACGAGAGGCTTCTAAGTCATGCTTGGCCTTCCATCAGGAAGGTTCCTGTGACTAAGTGGAGACCATTCTCCTTGATGGGCTAACCCCACCTGGACCCCCTTGCTCACCAAGTAAGGGGTTCAAGTGCTCCTGGACCTGTTGTTTACAGGTCAGCCATACTTGATAGTGGGGGTTTCCATCTGCACTTTCCGGTCTACTCTGAACCAGTAGACTTTACCTCCGACTCTTTCAGTTCCGGAGGTCCCTTTAGATTACATTAGTACATGTCTTTGACACTATTAATTTTTGTCCTAGACCAAATTATGAGGCCAGGCTCTTGCCGCTCTCCTTGAGTGGTTGCGGCTTCCTGCAGACTTTCATTTTTGTGTCCATTGCAGTCGTATGCAAAGTGATGAATTACAACTCGAGCACTTATGTTGTAGGCACTATATTCTAGTTGCTCTTTACAAGACAGCTCTTTTTATTAGCAGGACAGTCCTTGGCTGTCCTTTCTGAGTGAACCCTGTCTCCTACCACCCTACTCAGGGTTGTTGGTTTTAGCTCAGTACTCTCCCACTAGTGTGAATGAGTGATGGAGACTGTCCAAGAAGATCAATAATTACGGTAAGTACGTAATTTCCATTTCTTGGTTTTCCTCACCCCTGGGAAAGAGGATTTGCCAGTTTCAAAACAGTGTTTGTCTAAATGGTTGGCCCACTGTATCACCTTTTGTTACAGGAAATGTGTGATAAGGAACTTCCTGGGGCTGTTAGGGGCCATTCTACCAGGGGTATGGCTGCTTCAGTTGCCTGCTTTGGGGCATCTCAGCAGTGGAGATTTGTGCTACTGCCACTTGGAATACCATCCACACTTTCACAAAGCACTACAGTCTAGACATCGCTTTAAGATGTTGCGCCAGTTTCAGCCTGGCGGTGTTGCAGCGCCTTCTCTCCTAGGTCACAGTCTTCCAGCCTCCCATTCTAGTGTCTCCTGCAACACTGCTTGGGAATTGTTCCTAAGGTGTGACCTGCTGCAAGAGATATCCTCGAAGAAGATAGATTGCATAAGAACTTACCGTAACAGTAGATCTTCAAGAGAATCTCCTGCAGCAGGTCATGCAGTCCCCTCACCCCTTCCCCCTTTCTTTGGATTTTTTTCTTTCTTGTTTCTTCTCTCTAGGATGGGGACCCTTTGGCTCCTCATGCTCCTTCTGGCAGGGCCTTTCCTCAGTTCCCTCAGAAGCGTGTCCTTGCTGTATGGTCTTTGGTGGGGAACTGAAGACGGCATGGAGCCTCCTACGGCTGTATAGGTGGATGATGACGTAGTAATGTCGCCATGTGCAGCCCCAGTTAGACTGCTTGTGAAAAAGCTTCCTTGTTTTCCTGGCACCTGATGGCTAAGGTTCCTAAGGTGTGACTTGCTGCAAGAGATTCTCTCAAAGATCTACTGTTATGGTAAGTTCCTATGTAACTGTTCTTTCAGAGTCTTGCCCTTTGGCTTGGCTTTTGCACCACAGGTTTTTACCAACTGCTTGCCAGTAGTGGCAGCAGCCCATCATAGGGAAGGCCTGTATGTGTTTCCCTACTAGGACTGGCTACTGGAAGCCAGATTTAGGGAAACTCTGCTGCATACCTTGTCTTGTACAAGGCACTTGTGAACGGAGAAGGGTTATGCTTTTCTGCCACAGGACATGGCAGAAAACCTGATTGCTTCAGCACAGTTGATATACAGGAGTCATTTTGTTTCTGTGAGAACAATGTTGCATCTCCTAAGTCTCCAGACTGCGGCCATTGTGACTGTACCAGTGAGCAGTCTTCACGTGAGAATCCCTAATGGACACTAAGCGTCCAGTGGGCAATGAGAGTATGGTACTGGGTTCTGTCCCACAGTCTGTGACTGTCAGCCAGGCATCTCCCAGGTATGCAAAATGTCTTAGCAGACCAGTTAAGCAGCTCACAGTCCATGATTCACATATGGGAACTCTTGACCTACGGGGTAAATGACCTATTCACAAGATAGGGTTGTCCAAAGTTGGACCTTTTTGCGTCCCCACTCAGTGCAAAACTGCAGCATTTCTGCTTGCTCACTTCAAGGCTTGGAGTTTTCTGGTGAGATGAGTTGTCCCTTTTTTGGAGAGGGAAATTCCTACATGCAGTCCCCCAATTCCACTAATACGGAGGATGCTGCTGAGGCTGCAGACGCAGAGTGCAACTCCCATCCTCATTGCTTCATTATGGCCTCATCAGATGTGGTTTCCACTTTGCAGTACATGGCAGTGAAGCCTCCTGCCCCTCTACCACATGTCTGGGCCTGTTCTTACAGGACAGGGTATGGTCAGGCTGGACCTAAAATCCCTACATCTGCGTGCATGGCTCCTGAAGACATAGCCATGAAACATTTCAGGATATCCCTTAACAATCTTAAGAATATTTGCAATCACTTCTGCTCGAAGAATTTCAGAGCTTCAGGCTCTAATGTTTGAGCCTCCTTATTAGATTTTCCGTAAAAGACCGTCTCCCTTTGCATACAAATCCTAATTTTCTACTGAAGGTAGTATCTGAATTTACACTGAATCAAACAATACACATATTAATATATGAAGAAGCCAGCAGAAGAAGGCCATTTTGTCTGTCTAGTCTGCTCATATTACAGGGTCCACAGCTTGAGCTACTGTCCCTGCCCCCCTCCCTACTCCTCCTATCCTACCGTCCTGTTTTTTAGCATAAGCATGCCAGTCAGGGTGAGGTGCTAGTCCGTACTTTAGATGTACATATAATACTCTGATACTATGTTAATCGCACCAAGGACTGCAGAAAGTCCTCTTAGCTTTTTGTTTCGTTCGCACCTGGGAAAGAGGGCTTTCCTATGCAGTGCACATTCTATACAGTGCCTCTCCAAATGTCTGGCACATTGTATTACGTTCTGTTCTAGGAAGTATGGTGAGGAACTTCCTGGTGTGGTTCGTGGTTACTCCACCAAGGGAATGTCGCTTCTTTTGCTTGTTTTAGAAATGTGTCTGCAGCTTCATGGAGTTCTGTCCACACTTTCACGGAACATTACAGTCTCTACATAGTATCTCGTACATGTGCAGGTTTTGGGGTTACTGTACTACAAGGCCTGCAATCCTGAATATATATCTGGCTGTAAGCACCTCCTAGTTAGTGTTTGGGACTGCTTGGGAATCATTCCAAAAATGTGGACTAACAGAGCAGGACATAGAGCAGTTCTTTTTTGAGGATATCTCTTTCATCAAGTCACACCTATAGAAATTAATACTATGTCAACACTAAGACCTCATGGAAACTTTGTCAGCTGGGGTTGCCCACGGCGACGTCACATTTCAGCATCTATATAAGGCATAGGTGGCCCCCATTCTCCTCAGTTCTTTTCCCACAGTCGATTCAGCTTGTCGGACTTCTTACAGAAACAAACACAAAAGTGCACTTTTTGTTGTTTGTTTATTTTCAGCTTTTCCATGCCACCGAAAACATCTTTCAAGATTTTTCGTCTCTACAGTGGTGGAGAGGAAATTTGTAGGGATAACATGCATGACGTGCATTTGCTGCCTAGGCTTCTCCCACAACGTCCAGGCCTGCGAGATCTGTGGCACTTTCAACTCAGCTACAAGGTAACGGAGGCAGGCAGCCCTTGAGGGGGTACAGGCAAAGTGGGCAAGCATTAAGGATGCAATACTTGAAGCAACATCCCATTGTGTTAGACAGAAAAGGAAGTGCAAAAGAAGAAGGAAACCACTTTGGTTCTCAAATACAGTAGCAGAAAAGGTCAGAGCCAAAAGGCTGGCCTTCAGGAAATATCTAGGGAACACAGCGGGATGAAGATAGGGAGGCATACCAAACTGCCCTAAGGGAAGCAGGTAAGGCAGTAAGGCAGGCAAAGTCCCAAACTGAGGAAACACTAGCATGAACAGTAAAAAAGGTGACAAGACTTTCTATAGATACATTAGTGAAAGGAGAAAGTCCAGGGGGTATTGCTAAGCTTAATGGAGAAAAGGGAGCATGGAGGAGGAGGACCCTGTAAAGGCATCTATCCTAAATAGATACTTTTGCTCAGTATTTACTGAAGAGAAGGTAGGGCAGGGCCCACAGCTCAGCATCATGGACACAGGGGAGGGAGGTGAGCACTACTCCTTCACAAAGAAAGGGTCCTACAAGAGCTTGCTAAGCTCAGAGTGGATAAGGCAATGGGACCTGATGGCATACATCCCAGGGTACTTAAGGAGCTAAAGGAGGAACTAGAGCCATTAGCAGAATTGTTTAGTGAGTCTCTGAGCACAGGAGAGGTCCCAGAAGACTGGAGAAGGGCTCATGTGATCCCTCCACAAGAGTGGTAGCAGGAGGGCGGGGGACTACAGACCGGTCAGTCTTACACCTCAGTAGTGGGCAGATTATGGAGGCACTCCTTATGGAAAGGATAGTGCAACACCTGGAATCCATAGGGCACAGGATCCAAGACAGCATGGGTTTACAAAGGAAGGTCCTGTCAAACTAATCTCATAGATTTCTTTGACTGGGTAACCAGAGTGGTGGACCAAGGGGAGCAGTTGATGTCACTACCTTGACTTCAGCAAAGCTTTTGACACTGTTCCACATAGAAGATTGATTAATAAGCTGGGTAGGCTCGGGTGGGTCAGAAGTTGGTCAACTGGGTGGCAAACTGGTTGACTGGCAGAAAACAGAGAGTGGTGGTAAATGGTATACAGTCAGAAGAGATGCAAGTCACAAGTGGGGTACCTCAGGGATCAGTCCTGGGGCCAGTCCTATTCAATATCTTCATTAGTGACCTTGCAGATGGACTAGAGGGTAAGGCTTGTCTGTTTGCAGATGACACCAAGATCTGCAACAGAGTAGATGAGCCAGATGGGGTGGGCAGAATGAGAAGAGATCTGGATAAACTAGCAGAATGGTCAGAAGAGTGGCAACTGGGATTTAATGCAAAGAAGTGCAAAATCATGCACATAGGGAAGAGAAACCCTGAAGCCACTTATAGGCTGGGAGGGGAGTTGCTAGCAGTCACAAAGGAAGAAAGAGACTTGGGCATCATCATCACTGATGACCTAAAATCATCCAAGCAGACCTCTAAAGCAGTAGGTAAGGCTAGGGGTGTTAGGGTGTATTAGTAGGGGTATCACAAGTCGTAGAGGAGGTAATAATCCCTCTGTACAAGACATTAGTTAGGACCCATCTGGAGTACTACGTGCAGTATTGAGCCACACCTTCACAAGGACATTAACCAAATTGAGGCAGTCCAGAAGGGCAACCAAAATGGTGCAGGGACTGCATCAGAAGACATATGAGGACAGATTAACGGAGCTCAATATGTATACCCTTGAGCAAAGGAGGGAGAGAGGTGATATGATTGAGGCATTCAAACACCTTAAGGGCATAAACAAGGTGAAAGAGTCTAACATGTTTAAATATAAGAAAAATAGCAGGACAAGAGGACACAGCATGAGATTAGAGGAGGCCGATTAAGGGGAATGTGAGAAATTCTTTTCACAGAAAGGGTGGTGGATGCATGGAATGGCTTACCACAAGAAGTGGTGGCTATGAATACAGTGCAGGGCTTCAAACAGGCATGGGATAGGCATAAGGGAGCAATACAAATGACTATGAATAGATAGGTCACTGACAGAGCAAAGGTCAATGGCACATTTATAAGGTAGAAAAAGAAATGGGCAGACTGGATGGGCCTGCGGTCCTTATCTGCCGTCAACTTCTATGTTTCTATGATACCCATCTCCTGTGAAAAGTCTTAGTGGCGTTGGAGAAGCATTTGCAAGAATCCGCTCCTCCCATTCGTGCTGCGGAATGGTGTCCGAAGTATCGAGATAACATGTCCTCCGGGGTGCCATAAGCAACACCGGGTCAAGCACAAGGCCTTTTGTGAGAGATCCAGATCTCCTCAGCAGCCCTTAAGGTGATCTTCTTCTACTTCCCCATGGCGCTGATTCCAGCCTCCCCAACCATTTTTCAGATGCCTAGGTCAGGGCATGGCTGTAGGTGCAACCATACCTTTTTAGACGATACACCATCATCCTCGACGGGTCCCAGCCCACTGTTGATCTCCTCTTCTACGGCCCCTGCCAAGGACATCACTGATTCAGCCCTCCAGACCTCCATCCAGTAGGGTTGGGCTCAGACTTTGGTATCAGTAGGCCTTTACAAGTGGGCCAGTCGCCGTTGCTGAGTCTCCTGCCATTGATTCTCAGGATCGTGTCCCATATACAGGACATGGACGTTACACCTGTTCTTGCCACCCAGACCTCATCTTCTCCAAGGTCTGGATCTGGCTTGGTGCCACCGAGGCCAGTGGCTTGCCAGCATCACCGGGCTCTAGACCTCCATTGACACCTGTCATCATGACCCCAAAAAAGATGCCACGGACATTCTGGCCTACATCACCCGGAACCCTCTCCCTATGAGATCGGGACCTAGGTCAACCACTACAATGCCCAGCAGGATGGATGGCTCACTGTCATTGCCAGGCCTTAGCCCATTAACTATGCCCATTGACGTGGCCCTGCTTTCTGCAGTGGCTGCTATTTCTGCAACTTTGGAGTCCCTTGATCTCCCTCTAGTTCTCAAGGTTGCATTCAAGCCCCATGTTTACTGAGCCAGCCTTGGATAGTGAAAGGCCATCATTGCTGCACCCTCCTCTGGTGCCAGCCAAGCCCTCCACCCCTCTCTGGAGTGCTGTCGACACCCCCGCAGTACCGTACTTGCCTCCAGGACTGGTGCACCTCAGCTTGTCTGACCGACGATGGCCTGCCACCCTAGCTGCCGTGCCAGTGGGCTGTCCTCCTTTAGGTGGCAAATCTCCACCAATACTACCTGTGTCAATGCCATGGTGACCTCATGCCATGGACAGTGCTGTCAACGAACTGGCTTGCACCCCTTCCTCCCGATGAATGTTGATGGTGGGTGGAGCACATCTTGAGTTGACTCAGATTCCACACTCTTCTCCTGCAGTGAGGATTCAGTGGTTTATAACCCTAGATCATCGCCTGAGAACCTTTCCTTTTCTTCCACACTGTAGGATATGCAGGTGGCTGTCTGTGGGGTTTGAAGGGTAAGAGAAAGACTCCTCCAAGAGGGTCCTCTGGGAATTTTTGGAGATTCCAGAGACCCCACCAGTGGTTATTCCTCCTCTTTATTCAGTCCTGGAGGACTCCACCTGTGATGCCTGATATAGGCTGCATGAGGTTCCTTCAGTGTCCCATAAAGTAGACGGGACATACCTGGCCCTTCTAATAGCCTCTGTTATACACAGCAGTCATTCATGGATGCGGCTGTTCTTCATGTTACCCACTATAGCACTCAGGCCCCTACCTGTCTTAGCTCTTGCCCTCCTAGCTGGCATCCAGACTCCTGGATGCACTCGGCAAGCATACGTATGCTTTAGCCTCCCCAGGCCTCAGGATTGCCAGTTATCAGGCACATATGGTAAAATACCAAAACATTCCATGGAGGCAGGCATGCACCACTGCCATGGGGCTCCCAGATAGCGCTGCTGGGCAGAACCTGCTGAAGTCCCTGGAGGCAGCCTCTGTAGTGAACAGGCACCTACTCCGCTCAGTTTATGATGCCTCAAATACTTTGGTCCAGGCGGCACACACTGACATCTGTTTGAGATGTCATGCCTGACTTAGAGACCCTGGCCTCCCGGGCAATGTTCAACGTATAGTTTTTTTTTTTTTTTAATGCACCCTGTTTTTATCCCGGGACCCATGGACGGCACCCCCTGTGGGGATCGCCTTAGTACTTACTCCCTGGGGTCCTCAGCTGGGCCCCGACGTACGGGAGTCGCCAGCCATTTGCAACTTCATCCCGGTGTACCAGAATCCCTGCTTCATGCAGCTGCTGAGGTCCCCATTTTTCTCCCTTTTTGATGTGTCCCACCCTCGAGGGTGCTGGAGCGAAGGACGGGTCCAGGCATACAGCATGTGGAGGCACGCTCTCGTCCCTCCCAGTGCTCAGCCTCGAGCAAATGCCGTCCCGCCCATGCTTCCACTAGCAGTGTGGCAAATAGGGTGTGCAGATTCCACCCCAGGAATCCCCCAGAGGGGGCAAGCATCCATATGGATGTGCCACCCACCTCCCCCCACAGGCTGGCCCCAACAACCCAAGGTCATTCCCAGATTCGGGTCGCCGGTTTCAGGAGCGGTTAGCACCACTAAGCAGACTGGCTGGCTCAATGTATAGTTTTAAATGCCTGTTTCAGGGGCAACAGCTGTCTGCCATGATGCAGAGGAAGCCTTGAGAGCCTGCATTCTGCTTGGATACCTTTGTGGCAAGGTGGACCTTCACACTATTTTCAGTCTGACTCCATCAACACAACCATCTGTCTTCAGCCCCCTGTGGGTTCAGCTTGCTGGATATGCCTGCAACCTGATGGGACTAGATGTTCTTCTCCTCTTCTGGTTTCTGCTGCTTCCGGCTCCCAGATGGGACCATCCAGCAGCAAGGCTACCCAGGTCCCAGGTTCCCCTGGCCCTGCCTTCTCCCACTAACCTACCATGGGAGTAGGATGGACTGTCTCCCAATTTCTTTTATTCGTCCTTTAGCTCCTAGGGACCTGTGCCCTTCAACACTCCTGGCCTATCCCTTACAGTTGCTGCTGTCCTTGGGGCTGCTGAAACGCCCTCCCCCAGGTATGCCTACCTCTTGACGGGGCGTAATTTATTCAGTAGGCTGTTTACACTCCCTTCGGACCATTTTTTCCCCTCCGATCACTGTCATGCAGAAATCCTGGTTGTCCTGGACTCTGGTCTACAGTGCCTCTCACTTGGGTTGCCTTTGGCCGTTATTCCTGCCTCTCTCACCCTTCTAGCTCATTCCTTTCCCAGCCACTCTCTGAGAGTTCCAACCCTTCAACCCTCTGCACTCTTAACACTGCATCCTGGGCCTTTCTAAGCAAAAATGAAGCCATACGCATCACACCGTAAACAAATGTGAATACCTCATGAACCATAAGTGCTGTAGACAAAGTATAAACAGCAAAGTTCTCCAGCACAAAATTACCTTTCTGATGGTGGTATGCAATGAATTCTAAGCAATTTTTTTTTTGTGTGTGTGTGTTTTTTTTTTGGGGGGTGGGGGGGGCTACTAGTCAAAATACTCCCCAAACTGATACTTTATTTTTTATTTAACAAAATATGTATCCATACCTAAGCAGGTAGTAAAGTAATTCTGTACTAAAAGACAAGTTTTCTAATACAAAACATGTATTTTTATTCTTTTTATTGTGAGGCTTGACAGACAAAAGTCAACCATACACACACACACACACCATACCATAAACAAATGTAAATACCTCATGAACCGTAACTGTTACGCACAAAGTACGAGTGGCAAAGTTGTTCAGCACAAAATTACCTTTCTAACAGTGGTATGCAATCAGTTCTGAGCAATTCATCTTTTTTCACACTAACTGAAATACCCAAGAAACTGTTTTTTTGTTTTTATTTTTAATAAAAAAACATGCACACCATACCATAAACAAATGCGAATACCTCATGAACCATAACTGCTACACACAAAGTACAAGTGGCAAAGTTGTTCAGTACAAAACCACCTTTCTAATGGTGGTATGCATCAATTTGAAGCAATTCAAGTTTTTTTTTATACCAGACGAAATACCAAAAAAAAAATTATTTTTAATAAAAAAAAAAGTAACGTAAACCCTTTTTCTGTGGAAAACATGTAACATATCAACACCAAATTATGTATCCATACATGATAAGCAGGTAATGAAGTATTCCTGGAAATACTCAAATAAGCCCAAAGTCAATTGGCTGGCTAAATATATACATCCAAACTGGAGATGTCCACAGATTTCTCCTGGAGGGACTGTGAGTGATTTGCTGCCACCTGCAGACATCTACCGGTTGGAAAGGGGATGTTTTCTGCTGCCACCTACAGACGTCTGCCAGAGGAAATGAGCTAGGTTGCTGTATGGTTGATCACCTTGAGGTTTCCTGTACCTTTTTTCTGTGAGTTCTTATACACTTTGACTCATTTTAACACCCTCACCTTGTTTTGGTATTTGATTTGTTTTTGGTAGCTTTTACCTAGGCTCCTTTTGAGGCTGCCGCAGGTTGCGGCTTTTGCTTTCTTACTTGGAAAGCATTCCTTTTCATTGTAATCACTTCAGCGGCTTTTGGAGCTGTGGGCTCTTCTGCATGAACATCTTTTTTTGTTTTCCCTAGAGCCAAGGTGTCTTTACATTCCAGACCTAGGTTTTTACTGCAGGGGGTGTCTTGAGTTTCCTTTGCCTCGGTCATTCTCCTTTTTGTCTCTTCCATGGAGCATGCCAATCCAGAGGAAGCACTGCTTCATATTTTGGTTGTGCTTGGCTTTCTCCACATTTATTTTCTACACACCTTGGACTGCGTCAGGTCTTCTACACTTCGTTTCGTTCATCCCTTGGATTGAGGGCATCCACAGTCTCTGCACTGTGCTTGTCCAATGGACTGGCCAACGGTGCTGGTTTATAATCACTAAGTAAGATACGTTTCCCCAGCGTAGGCCATTCCAAGGGAATCCTTACTCCATGCCTGTAGCAGCCTTCAGGGATTTATTTCCTGCCTTGGCCTGCTTCCAGATCTTCCTGGACATAAAGTCTTCACCACTCATTCACACTGATGGGATCTACGTTGGAGGCGCTAGGACCCAGCGGGAGCAAAGTTTTTGCAAGAGGGCCGGCGCTAGAGATGGGGCAGCGAGGAGCAGCACTGCGAGCCCCGGCTCATACGATAAAGACTTATCTCGGCGTTGACCCTCCAACCGTCTCAGTTCCTTTTTTCCCGCCGTCGAGTGTGCTTCAGTGACGACGTCACTTGCCCACCGGGAGTCAAACTTCAAACTAGCAGCATAGTTTTCATTTTATTGTTTTGTAGTTTATTACAAACCCTCTACATCAGAGAAAATGATTCAATTCGAGCTATCTCGATGCAGCGGATGCTGGGTCTCATGGCATCTTCCGTGTTCACTGTACCCCTCGCACATCTCCACATGAGAACCTCTCAAGTGGATGCTCAGTGGTCTCCAACCACTCACCTTCAGTCCTTTCTCATCAGGTGACAGAACCCCTAAGGAAGTCACTCACCTGGTGGTTGCAGGAGGACAACCTTCTGGAAGAGTATCCCTTTGCTCCTTTGGATCATCAGATCTCTATTACCACGGACACGTCCCTGATGGGGTGGGGAGCTCACTGCCAGAATTTTCACACCCAGGGTACGTGGACTCGGGTCGAGTCCCAGTTTCAGATAAATGTCCTGGAAATGAGACGTCCTCTGTGCAATCCGGGCATTGAAGGACATTCTCTGTCACAAGAACATTCTCCTTCAAACGGACAACAAAGCAGTAATGTATTACATCAACAAGCAGGGTGGTGCACAGTCTTACCCATTATGCAGAGAAGCTATGAGAGAGTGGGAATGGTGCATGGAGCACAAGGCTCTAATTCACGCAGTTTACCTGCCAGGAGTGCAGAACGAACTGGCAGACTGTCTCAGCAGAACGGAGACAGATCCTCACGAGTGGTCTCTCGACTCAACCGTAGTTCAGTCACTATTCCAAGAGTGGGGAACTCTAGACCTGGACCTTTTTGCATCCCCACCCAACGCAAAACTGCCTCTCTTCTGCTCCAGAAATCCAGGACCTGGCATTTTCTGTTATGATGCATTCAGGCTGCAGTGAACAAAACGCTTTCTGGATGCCTTTCCTCCTCTTCCCCTAATTCAGAGGGTACTTCTCAAATTTGAGTCTCGGGGACAAAATGATTCTCATTGCTCCCTTCTGGCCTCGACAGATATGGTTCCCACTGCTCAACAGTCTGTCGGAAACCCCTTCAAAGGCGCTTCCCCTTCAGAAGAACCTTCTGACCCAGGGTCTCGTGATCCATCCCAATCTGATGTCGCTTCACCTTCATGCTTGGCTCCTGAAGAGATAGAGGTGAATAGGTTCAGTGTCTCTCATAGGGTTTCAGATATTCTTTTGGCTGCGCGTAGGCCAGCCACCAGAAAAACCTACACAGCCAAATGGAAGCGTTTTTCTCTCTGGTGTACAAAATCCTCTTCTAACCCTTTTTTCTGGCCATCAAATAAAGTCTTTAAGTTCACCTTTGTGCTATTTCAGCTTATCATGAGCCAGTACTTTCCATGTCACTGGCTCAGTTACCTGTAGTTAAGAGATTTCTTAAAGGTATTCTGCATACTAGACCTCCCATCAGATGTCCAGTCGCAGCCTGGGACATTAATCTTGTGCTAGATATGCTCACTCGAAAGTCCTTCGAGCCTGTAGCTACCTGCGAGTTGAAATTCCTCACTTGGAAAACGGGCTCTTCCTGGTGGCCACTTGGCCTGTAGAGTTTCTTGATATACATGCATTGGTCACATACCCCCCAACACTGTATTTCACAAGGACAAAGCAGTTCTTAGGACCCATCCTAAGTTTCTCCCTAAGGTTGTCTCAGAATTCCATCGAAACCAACCTTTGGTCCTGCCTACCTACTTTGCGAACATCCAGAATGAAAGAGAGCGTACCCTCCATTCCTTAGATGTTAAAAGAGTGCTGCAGTTCTATCTGGATAGAATAAAAGAAATTCGCAAAGCTCAACAACTGTTTGTTTCCTTCAGCGATACCCGGCTGGGTCATCCTATCGCTATCAGATGCATTTCAGCGTGGCTGATGGCTTGCCTTCACCACTGCTGTTCTATGGCACAGGTTAAGCTGGAAGGCAGAGTGTACGCTCACTTTATTAGAGCAGTCGCAGCATCTCTGGAGGTAATCCGCAATGTACCCACTGCAGGCATTTGTAATGTGGCTACCTGGAGCTCAGTGCATACTTTTGTTAAGCAGTATGCTTTGGATGTCCATGCTAGACGACATCTTTCGTTTGGCAGGACTATCCTTAACGGACTTCTGTCCTAAATATGTGAGCTCTTAGTTTTTTCCTGCCGCCCTCTCGGGGGATTATTAGCTCGGTACTCTCCCATCAGTGTGAATGAGTGGTGGAGACTTTATGACCAGGAAGATATGGAAATTACGTACCTACCGTAATTCTTGATATTCTTGGACAAAGTCTCCACCACTCATTCACATGCCCACCCACCATCCCCCGAGCTCACCTCTCTCTTGTTGGTCTTCACTCCCTCAGTGGCTGGGCTGTGAAGACTTCATTGGTGACCCTTCCTATATGGGTCGTTTGGGCAATCTTATGTCCGATTTTGTTAGGCTGGTCCCTTTAGGTTAGTTACGCTGCACCTCCTTGGAAAAAAGGTACTAAGGCGGTTGGAAGGTCGACGCCGAGATAGTCTTTACTGCACGAGCCGGTGCCCACAGTGCTGCTCCTCGCAGCCCCATCTCTGGCGCCGGCCCGCTTGCAAAAAGTTTGCTCTCACTGGGTCCTAGCGCCTCCGGCGTAGATCCCATCAGTGTGAATGAGTGGTGGAGACTTCATCCAAGAATTGCTTTCCTTGTTTTTGTTTTTAGTTGACTGCAAAAAAATATATAAACATAAAATAAACAACGAAGCCTCCTTCTTCTATGTATGGGTACATCAATGTACCTCTGGTGCCCTTTCGGTTAGCTTGCCACCTGCCCTTTCCTGTCCTCCACAGATCATGTGGCCTGGCCCTCTCTGTGATTGTTTGTGCCCATCTCCTTCTAGGTACCCTCTATCGGTGGAGATGCTTCTATATCTGTTACTGGTGGTTCAGTCCTACCTTTTGCTGTAGCTTTTGATCTGGCTGTTCCACCCCTTTGGGGACTGGACCTTCTTTGCCTCTGTCTTGGGGGCCTTTCCTTCTGACAACCTCTACCATCCACCCAGACTGACCTCTGTTGGTGCTGCTCAGGGCTTGTTCTATAGGTGTGACCTGATGAAAGAGATATCCTCGAAAAAGATACAACAGTTTTATAAGAACTTACTGCAACATTAGATCTTCAAGAGACTCCTTCATCAGGTCATGCCATCCCACCCTCCATCCCCCTTTGGACTAGGCCTCTGTTCTGTTCTATGTATCTGCTTCTATCTTTATCCTTTCAGCACTCTCCATTGCCTGGTATGCCAGGTGCTGGCATGATCTGGTTCACTGAACTTCAGTCCTCCAAGCTTCATCTCCAGCAAGGAACTGAGGAGAATAGCCAGGCCGGTGGCGCTGGAGGTTGAGGCGCTGGTTGCTACACCTCACGCCATGACTGCGACCCGGGTTTGGGAACGAGTCTGGATCGTTGGGGGTTGGCAGGGGCGAGGGAGGATCGAGCATCGGAGAGTGGGAGCTGCCCACACCTTATATGGATGCCAGTGCATGATGTCGCCATGGATGGCCTCAGCTGGCAAAGTTTCCATGTGTTTTTAGCGCTGACGCGGTATTAGTTCTGTAGGTGTGACCTGATGAGAGATTCTCTCGAATATCTACTGTTAAAGTAAGTTATTGTGTAACTGTTCTTTATGTACTTACTGTAACAGTAGATCCTTGAGAGTCTCTCCTCCATTAGTCCATGCTGTTTCTCCCTCCGTCCCATTTACCCAATACCAGCTCTCCTACCTAGTATAGCATGTATAAACACTTCCCTCTCCTCTGACTTTACAAACATCCAAAATTGGCTAACTTCCAACAAACTTGTGCTCAACATTAAGAAAACCAAAGGCATGCTACTAGGCTCAGCTCCAAAGCTGAGGGCTTGCCAAAAGGAACTATCAGTTCAGGACTCGTGTGGCACTCGGATTGAATGTGAGACTTCTTTCAGATATCTGGGCGTCCTGTTGGATCAGTCCCTTGACTTCCACCAACATGTGCAGTCCACCTCTAAAGCTGTAAATTCCAAACTGGGCATGGCCTGTAAAACCAGCTACTTGCTCACCCCATCGGCTAAATTCGCCATTGCCAGGGGCATCCTGCTCCCTGCTCACTCATATGGGGCCCCCCCTACTTGCTGCTGCCCACAAGACCTCCTTACTCAGATAGGATGTCACGTATAACAACATATGTCGTTATGCATCCTCTGCTCCTAGATTCAAGCACTACTGTCAACTCTGTAGTGACCTGGGCTGGTTCTTCCCCTCGGCCAGTAGGAACTACCACCTAGGCTCAATCACAGACTCTATTTTCCATAACCTGACCCCTTTAACGCTGGTGGCGATGCTGGTCCCCAAGGCCAGATCTCATGGTCTTCGGTCTGCTGAGAAATCCTTATTAAACGTACCTAGGTGTCGCACCAGCAAAGGAACTGATGCCTTTGAGTACTCCGCACCTCAACTCTGGAATACTCTACCACTTAACCTCAGACTGGCCAAGTTCCACCGGCAATTTAAAACTGAATTCAGGAGTCATCTATCCCAAGAAAATGTTTGCACCTGTTTTGACCCCAATTAACCTCCACAGCCCTGCCTCTCTGTGGATTCCGACCTTACTTCTCTTCCACTCTCTATGCCCCCCCCCCAATCTATGTATACTGTCACCTGCTAGTTTTCTGCTTTGACCATACCCCACCTGTCTGCACCGCAGCCCTGTGAGGTACATCATTATGGGTCACCTCTCCATGATCATGTACTTAGTAGTGATCTTTTGTTGTGCCAGTTTGACTGTCCCTCAGGATGCTGTGTTTCTCCACTACAACTTGTGTTTGTTGCACTTTTGACTTGTTACCATACAGAATGAATTGTTTGTTACTCCACCAGAATCTTTATATCTGTAATTTCCTCTTGGTTTGTTTTTTGTCTGACTGTATGCGACTGATGGACTTATGCATTTGTTGCCTGGTCTGTATTACTTCTCTGTATTACTTTAACTATATGTTGTACTCTCCCGGGTCGTGCCTGAAAATAGTCATTTTATTGCTATTGCACTTACCCGGTTAAGAATAAATAAATAAAATTTCTGCTTCAGGGAGGGTTGCATCAGAGATTGTGTAACTGAACCTCATCTATGCATTATATATCTAGTCCTGTGCCTTGCCTTTTATACCTGGGCTGGTCTTCTCTCCTGGCACCCCATGGTTGGAGGTCTCTAGAGTCTATTCTGTGGCAGGGAACTAAGGATTGAAGGGCCCGCCCACATTTAAATAGACACTGACACATGATGTCATCTTGGGTTGCCCCTGGTAAGCAAAACTTTCCATGTGGTCCTAGTGCCTGGCAGCTATAGTTCCAAAGGTGTTGACTAATGGAGGAGATTCTCTTGAAGATCTGCTGTTATGGTAAGTACTTAATTGTTCTTTCCCTACTTTAGCAGGCAGTAGCTCTCATGCTTGTCTCCTTCTGTGTTCTGGATGGCATGGTGTGATTAACAGCTCTTTAAGAGCTGCAGCTCCTAGAAGGACAAGATGAGGACCCCATAAAAGATTCAGTATGAGTCATATCACCTCATTGTTAGGGCTTTCAGTAAGTGCTCAGGATATTGTCTGTGTCAGTCTGCACCATTCATCACTGGTCGGTTCTGGCCAGAGAACAGGACCATATGGGAGCTTTTTTTTTTTTTGCAAAGAGGCGAAGCCAACAGCGCCACCCTTGAGGCTGACACATTGCATGGCGCTCGTGGGTTGGCCAGTAACTGATGTCGACTCCTCCTCCTCAGACCCAGTTCTGCTTCTCCCACCATCAAGTTAACACGTACCTCGTGCAGAGCAAATTCTGCATCAGCGGCCTAGTCAGTCGGTTTACCTAGTTCTGTACAGCTTCTCTCAGCACCATTGACTGGTAAGACCATTCTTTTTATTTTTTCAACGACGCCAAGTACTATTTCTGCTTCCTGTTTTTCCGTCTGGTCATATCTCGTTCGGGGGACAAGAAGAAACCCTTCAAGGTGGGTCGGCCTCCTATGCGGCGGTGTCCCTATGGCCGACTTTTCTCCATCACGGACCAGCGTGGCCATTGCTTGACCTGCTTGGGCCCACACCATGATATGGATCGTTGCAATGCCTGTTTTTCCATGGACCATCGAGTGTTAGAACTGTGTGCGTTTTAAAGTCAGACATGCTCCACTGACTTTCAGTGGACAGGCTCGCACTCGGGACGCCAAGTGCAGGTTTCTTGACCCTTCCTCTGGGTCCCCTCCCGGTCCTGTACAGCCTGTGGAGGAGGGGGTTTCCGCCTATTCTTGCCTTGACTCAGCAGAAACTCCTTCCATGATGCAGGAGCCTCCGGGAGTCGGGCTGGGGGCACCGTTCTGGCAATCGCTTCTTCAGAGGGGAAGGCTCCCCTGGCTTCGCAGCCTAGGGCCTCTGGGCCTGGTCCGGTGTCTTCCTCGGCACCACCTGTTGGTGCCGCCTCAAATCCTGGAGCTACTTGCCATGCCAGAGATTGGGGCTGTGCCACAGGTGGTACGGAGTCGACTCCTGGTACTGTCTCCCGGTGCCGCACGCGGTGCTGAGGATCATGGCGATGCTGTGAGCAGTTTGGGGCCCCCCTTGCAGTGCCGCTCACGTGCCAGAAGTGGAGGAGATCGTGGGGTGGTCTGGGTCCGAGCTGCCTCAGATGAGGATGACAATTCGGAGGCGGACCCATACTGGCTCCCAGATTCTTCAGAGTCGTCCTTGCCCAGCACTACAACTCCGATTCAGCCCCCTCCTTTGAGGTAGCATCCAGGCTGGTAGGGACAGTGATCTGCATTAGGCTGACGGCATGGCTTCGTCTTTCCAGGTTATCACCTCTGGCCCGGCGTAGGGTGACTGCCCCCACATTCCAGGGAACCCACCTTTTCTCCCGCAGGGTAAGGCGAGAACTTCAAGGGCGACTTCCTTCTCCTACCCAAAGGAGTACCCCTCCTCACCCAGATCAGTCTCAGGCCTAATTAGGCCTGTAAGGGTTCCCTCCTCTGGTGTCTCCCCCACTGGAGGCTGAGGGATTTTTCTTCCTTCAGGGAGGTTCCAGGTCCCCATGGGGGGCTTGGTAATCACCCACCAGTGATGAATGGTGAAGATTGACACGGACAAGGTATGAAAATTACGTACCTACCATAATTCTTGATCTTTAAGTATATCTTCACCATTCATCACTGCTTCCCACCCACCTTCCCCTCTTAGGCCTCAGTCTTTGGGCAATGCCTCCTCCCCTGTTTGTTTCTCCAAACTGTTCCTGCCAGTAATTCTGGTACCTCTCATTCCGCTCCCTTTTTCGAGGGTGTTGGGAGTGTTGGGGGGCAAGCAGGAAGGCAGTCCTTTTTGGTCACCAGGGTTCTGTTTTTTATCCTGATGGGACCCTCCTCCTGATCGGAACCATTTGGATCCTCACCCGTTTTTATCCAAAGCCCCAAAGGCTCTCTTAAAGCATTATTGGTGGGACCCTGGTGATCCTTTCCTCCTTTTTCTATCACTGTTGTAGCGATATCCCTGGGAAGTTTTTCCCTTTGGGGATCACCTATTGCTCGTTATTTATAGGACTAAGCCTCCTTTCCTCTCCTTCGGAGGGATGCTTTAAAAGGGAGAGTGGGGGGGGCTTATTTTTATGACTTAAAGTCTAATTCAGGATGAGTCCTGTTCCTTCTTTTATTACCCCTTTCTTATGGGGGGGGGGACATTAGCAGTTTACTTCATCGGTGCGCTGCTTCTCTTCTGGATTCAAACCAGCCGTCCTCTGTTTTCTTCTAGAGTATTCTTCCTTTCTGGATGAAAGAAACATGATTAAGCAGTATTGCCCTTCTGTGGTCCTTGGGCAGTCCTTTGGACCCTGGGGGGTGGAGTACAGTGTCTCTCTCCCTCTCTCCTCCTTCTTCTTTTCTTTTCTACCTCTTCTCCCTCCCTTGTTCACCCAGAGGTTGGGACACCCTGTCCCAAACCCCTAGGCTCCTTTCATTCTGTCCTCTTATCCGGCATTATTCCTTCCTTGGTTTTATATCCTTTCCTATCCCTCGGGCTCCCTTGCCCCACCCTCCTTTTTTCTTGACTACTCTCCAGCGTGCAGAACTGGGTCTGAGCAGGAGTCTACGTCTGTTACTGGCCAGCCCACGAGTGCCACGTAATGCATCAGTCTTGAGGGCAGCGCCGTCGGCTCTGCCTCTTTGCAAAAAAAAAAAAAAGCTCTCACGGGGTCCTGTTCTCCAGCCAGAACCCACCAGTAATGAATGGTGAAGATGCACAGAAAGATCAAGAATTACAGTAGGTACATCATTTTCATTTCTCTGCAGTGATGGAGGATGGAGTACTGTTAAGGCTCAAAGCACAAAGCGCTGCACCCCAGTAGTGGAAAAAAATGCTAGGTAGATAAAAATAGCAAAAAACTCATGATTTATCCATGCAGGTAACAAAATCTTGGCACTGGACCACAGGTTAAGGGTTGACCAGCCGTGCGTTTTTTCATTTTCTGCATACCTTGCATTTATTTCCACTATTGGGGTGCATCTCCCTGTGCTTTGTTGTCCATTCTGGTTTTCAGCTTGCATCTGCCACTTGCCCAGCTTTTGGCTGTTGTTAAGAGTTGATTTTGCCATTGCCAGATTTCACATATTTCTTAAATCTGGACATGTTACAGCCCTAAGTTCCCTCAAGTAATGTTGCATATTCAGTCAGGTCAGATACCTGTAGCTGGTCCCCTCACTGGGGCACTGTGCATCAAAACTTTAGATTGTATATGTATTTGCCAAAACCCCGCAAACTGGAAAATGTCTGTCCTCTTATATCATTTATGCACTCTGTATGTTGTTCTTTCTCGTCAGCACTTAAATTACTTCACCTCCTACTCGCTACAATAAAGAGACTTCAGATGTATTTAGACCCATCTTACAAGCAGGTTATTTACATAGGATAGTCTGAGGTGCCACTTTTCGTTTGCAGTGGGATCCTGCTTCTGCTGATGGCAGCCTGATATCTCTCAGTACCACTGGTACTTAAATTTAATACTTCATAGCTCTCCCTAGTCTTTCTTTATTCCCTTTTGTACCTAAAGAATGCTTTATCATTTTCTTTGACAACCTCCCCCCAACCAATCTTCAGTACCACAGTTGCTTTCCCTGATGAAATGTATTACAGTTTTAAGCTTGCCCGCATTCTCCTCCCTGCTGTCCTCCATCTGGTGTTTTTTGATATTTTTTTTAAATATCTTGTCTTCTGTTTGACAGCCTCTCTTGCCTCCTTGTAGTCTCTTCTGTGTTTCTTCCCCTTGCTAATATACCTTAGGAACAGCAACAGAAGAACACAGCAGTGTGGCTGACAAAATTGCAAAACATGTTTGTTTGCTTTTTGTTAAACTTTTTATTTATAATTTTATGATTTACAGCAAATACTATACAGCATAAAAAGGAAAATGGGTACACAGACCCAGTAGAGAATGTACAGGAAATCTTAACAATAGCTTCAGAAGAGAGAGTCCAAAAGTGTAACTGAAGCAGCCAAAATGCTCACAGGAGTAAAGTTCAGAGGGATAATATTGTAGTGGTGAACACTCACCAAATCGTAGGTAGAATAAAGAAAAGTATATTTCCCAACATTTCCAACCTGCTGCAGGGCATCAAGAGTCGGGGCTGAACATCCCTGACAGTTGGCCAGGAATTAAAATGGATGCCCTGAGCTCAGTGACGTTGTGTAGCACCCTACATCCTTACACACACAAAATATGCCATTTTGGGGAACAGCCAAGAGAAAAGCAGTAAGTTCACAAACTGAGAGGTGTACCTGCACACCAAATTCCACATTGCCAAAGTCTCTGGGGAGAAAATAGTAGATAAACATTCAGCCATAAGCTGTGAGTAAGCAAATCATGGTAGAATACATGAAGTAACCTTTACGTAACACAAGGACCTGAAATAGACATGCAAAAACCCAGTTTAAGTCTTTCAGCCTGTATCACTGTGATCCAAACCTCCTGTAGTAGATTTTTGTACAGTTTGGCAGCAAATGCAGAAGTCGACTCGCTGGTCTCTCCATTGAAGAAATTAACATAGTGATGATGATAAAAACATAGAATTTGATAGATAAGGACCTCTTGGCCCACCTAGTCTGCCCATTTTCCCTACCTGTTTCATATATCGTATATCCTAAATGATCTGCAGCTTACCCTCTCTTTCCTATCGCTAGAGTTCCTTTATGTCTGTCCCATGCATTTTTGAATTACACTACCATTTTCATCTCTACAACCTCTGCTGGGAGGCTGTTCCATGGATCCACCACCCTTTCCGTGAAAAACATACTTTCTCACATTACCCCTAAGTATATCCCCTCTATCTTCATATCATGGCCCCTTGTTCTTGAACATCTTTTTTTTAAGATGCTACCTCTTGTACCTTATTTACATCAAGGTATTTGAAAGTCTCTATCATATCCCCCCTCTCTCTCTCTCTCTCTCCTCTCCTTCAGGGAATACATATTGAGATCCTCCAGTCTCCCCTCATATGTCTTTTGGTGCAGCCCCCACACCATTTTTATAGCCCTTCTCTGAACCGCTTCTACTCTATATCCTTCCAGAGATGCAGCCTCCAGAACTGGACAAAGTACTGTAGATGAGATCTCACCAATGTTCTATACAGTGGTATCACCACCTCCTTCCTTCTGCTGGAGATCCCTCTCGCTATGCACCCCAGCATTCCACTGGCTCTCCTCACAGCCTTCTCACATTGTTCTCACGTGGTAGTTGCACGGGTGGGTCAAAGTAGCTTTCATAAAAGGTAAAAATCCAGCTTCTAGTTTTTGTCCTTCCATTGGGACTCAGGGCCAGAATGTCACCCTGCTCCTTTGAGCTCCAGTCATCCCCTGCAACTCTCCATCTCTCCGAGTGTGGAGCTCACTTGCTGCTCCAACCTGAGTGCTGCACAAGAGTGTGCTCGCTGGGCAACATGGGCAGCACCATTTTCAGGAAGGCAGGAGTACTCTGTGATGTTAAGGCCTCTCCAGTTCCCATTCCTACAGTTGTGGGAATTGGAGCTGGTAAGGTGCTGCCCTCTCAGGGTGCCCAGACATTCTGTAAACGGTGCCATCCAGCTTGAGTATGAAGAGCACTTATATTATTCACATAACAAAACAAAAAAAATTAGTCCTCACTGCCTTGTAGGTTGGTTGAAGAGTTTGGTCAGGATGGAATTACAGAAGATATTAGATTTTAAAATTTGTGTATGCTCAAATCCTGTAAAGGTAACTTTAGAATTCATAACAATAATGAAGTAGGCATAATTACCAAGAATTAATCTAATATTTCAGACAAGAATTCGTAGATGCCTACGTGAAGTATGTCTTTGATCTATCGGTTCATGAGTGGTAGTCGACATTCGCCAGTGGCTTCCTGAAGGTCTGTGGAGGAAAGGTGCTGGAGCTCTTTCAACCTTCTGAACTGAGGGCCATGGTGGTTGGTAGCAGTAACTATAACTGGCAAGAACTAGAAACGGTAAGCAGACAAGATATTTGTGGAGTTCAAAGGAGAACCAGAATTGTCATATGATCTTTGACAATTTGAATTATCATAAATTTAAGCTTACGTGAGAGATAAATGAAGTACATACATTGTGTTTTTGATCTGGATCATATTTTATTGCATTTTTCATGTACAGTATATATTTCTCCACATGTTTTATTTGTAAGTGTTATAATAACTGGTGAGCAGTTTTTTCTATGGTCTCATCCAGTTGATATTTGCAGTAATAACCAGCCGGTTATTACAGTAAGTATGCACTGCCTCAGAGTCTGAAAGCGTGAGCTCCATTCTCACAGCTACACCGCTCCTCTCATGTTCACTTCCTGCTGCGGCTGTGAGAACAGATGTGCTTGTCTCTCAAACAGCTTTAAACTGAAAGACATGAAACAAAATACAACCCTGATACCATACCAGTCACAGAAGAAAAATCAGTTTACCCACAAAACGGACCGAGTGCCAGAAACAACAAATTTAAGTCCAAGTGCTCCTGGTGACGGTTCATACGAGCTAGGACCTCACATAGTCGGCATGGAACCAGACCTCATGATACTTGAGTTCAGACAAGCTCCACAGACGTTACTGATTTAAAACCTTAATAATTTGACCATTTTCATCATTTTGAAGTGTTTCTTGCACTTTTCATTCTCCCAAAAAACCTAAATGTTTACTGAGGCACAAGCAGTGCACATTTCAGACTGCAAATGTCACTTATCGGACATCGGCTTTTGGTTGGAAAAAATTGTTCCCCAGTAATTATAAAAAAATAAAAGTATAGGGTGGTGTGCATACTCAAATTTAATGCACACCCTTGGTGTGGGATGCTTTTGTAAACCCCTCAAACTTAGATCATGGGATTTATGTGTAACCCCCCTGCAAATGGGGGTTCCCAAAGGACTTCCAGGAGCTTGCTTGAATGCTCCAAGCCTGAATGGTGTTTGGCATTTAAGCCATTTGTCAGTGAGTGTTTTTAGAACCTCTGGTACTGTCTCTTTAAGAGCTGTCTGCTTGCAGACATAATTAGTTTGTATGGGGGACTGTGTGTTTCTTTGATTGAGTACCACTCAAGCTGCTGCCAATTCACCCCATTTTTGCAGTCACTAGGAGTGCAGAGGGAACCTGTCTGAAAGATGTAACTGATTGCCAGAAATCATTTACAGTAATAATAAAATTACAGTTTGTCTAACCTGCTTTCTTTGCAGTCAGAACTGTCTGCCTAGTTCCCCATTCTGGTTTTGAACTGCTGAACTGGACCAATCAGTGTGGGGTAAACTAGCTCTAAAATGATGCCTTGGACGAATCAGAACTTGGGACTCATAATCTGAGCCAGCCACAAGAGGATTGTATGGGCAGTGACTCTGGAGATGTAGTTTAGACTTCGGTGCCTTTTTGGACCAACAGCAGCAGTCTATTGTGAGTGACAGCCAATCCAGTCAAGAACTGGGAGGAACTCAAAGGAAGTGCCCGGTTTTTGTCTGTTGGGAGTTTCAGTTTGAGATCTGAAAGTGAAGGGGAGAAACCCTGCTCCTTCAGTGCACAGTTTCAGTCAAAACGTGTGCAAGGCCCAGAGTTCTGCCTACAACTTGTGTAACTGCTTGTTAGGACTGAATCCGTCCTGTGAAAAGAATCAAAGGATCTCTGAAGAGTAGAAACCAGGCTCACCCTGTAGAAGACTGAAGAAATTGTTGAATTACACTCGGTCTGTCAGGAACTGAATCTGCTGTGTGTTCTCCTGGTTATTGTGCAGTAATTGCGATTGGGATACAGATGCAGCCTGCCTGGTATAGTGCTTTCTTTTTTTTTTACCATATAAATGTGTGAGGAGTCTCTTGGAGATCAAAAGTAGCCCTGCTGACATTGAAGGACCATATCTTCTTTGGAGGTCGTGAGTACTAATTCGGGGTCGCTCCCTGTTGAATTGCCACATTAAATCCAAATGGAATTACTGTACTGCTGACTGTTTAATTCTCCTTTTCACTGTGTGAAAGGGCCCTACCAGCTGCCACGGTTTGACTAGCCACTAGGGCTTGGGTACCCAGGGACAGTAACTGGTAGGGATAGGCCTGTGCACAGAGCCATAGGTAGATAGTAAAGTGATAAGCTAATTAACCTGATTTCCCTGTCCTTGTTATATCCCCTAAATAAATCAGAGCTGTTTGTTTCAACAAAGTTATACTGCCTGAGGTATTTGTCTATGTTAAAGTACTGTACTGTGATTGTTGCACTGTATCTTATTTTACAGGATGTCCCGGTGCCTGAACCAGCCTTTGGGGTAAGTGTACTGTGAAGGTAATTCTGCTATATGTGTGTGGGCTAACTAGTGGGAAGAAAGGGGTTGCAGTGTCCCAGAGGGCTGTGACCAAGTGTTAACTATTGCAAACCCTGACCTCTGGGTGGAGGCACCCGCCATTGGATCCAGGCCCTCAACCTGTTAGTGGCAAATCAGGCAGGGGTAGTAGCCCCTGGGATAGCGCCATCTAGGGGTTACATTTTGAGGCTCACCGCTGGGATTGTGTGTCCCTAGTGGCCATATTTACAAACCACTGTTAAGGGAAAAAATAAATAAATAAATAAATGGGTACCCCGACACAGAAGTGGCTGTGCACCGGCTGGTGGAGTGGTGTACTGGGGAGGATCGACCCCTCAAAATGCTATGCTTATCCTGGACATCCCCTGGTATCAATACGGACACTGTGCAGGGAGTACTTTCCAAGGTGGAAGGTTTACAAAATCCTGTGGTGGTGGGTCGGCACGCTTAATCTGCTCACCCACACTTTCCTGGCCCTAGTAGAGTTTAAGGATCCCATAGATAGCTCCAAAGTACCACAGACCATTACCCCAGAGGGAGCCCTCACTGCTTGGAGAGTGATAACTAAGGACAGAAAGACCTGGGGAATGAGCCCCTCACCACTATCTGAAACTTTTGAGGAGAAATTTGCTGAATGGTTGCTGGGAGAGGGAAAACTGTGGAGGACTTGAAGAAACTATTCTTGCCACCTGGGGTGTTCCTCCCAACACCCTCTCCTGCTCCAGTGCCCGTAATGGTGGCTGAACCAATGCAGACTCCTATTTCTGCACCTGCCATTAGTCACGACTCTTACCAAGGTTGAGGATCTTCTCTGGCACCTCCCCACCCCCAAGGAGGATGACTGGGAGACCTGGATAGACTATGCTGCCCCCCAAGTGCTAGAATGGCAATGCCTGGAAGGCGAAGCTTAAAGAGGGTTAGTGAGAGCCTCCGAGGTCCTGCCCTGGCTACCATCCGTGCTAAACGGGCCAGTAACCCTGAAGCGACTGCACAGGCCTATCTTGAGGCCTTGAGAATGTGTATGGGAGCCAGATTCTGATGAGGACCTATGGTGGAGAGTAAGAGATGCACAACAGTACCAAGGGAGTTGTTGTCTGTGTATGTATCTCGGCTGGAAAAATTGTTGCAAGAATGCCTCAGAAAAGGTAGTTTGCCAGCATTGAACTGGACCAACCTAGGCTGGACAGGATCCTTAAGTCTGCCCCTTCTCAGAACTGCTGTTGCTTCAGTTACGCCTGGCAGATCGACTGGAATCCCCACCCTCCTATGATGAGTTAATGAGAGAAATTGAGGAGTTGAGAAAAGACGACTTCGGAGGGACCTGCACCAATAGCTGCGGCTACGACCCGAGTGACTGAGGGTGACCCATCAAGGAAGTTCAGGGGCAGAGGTTGGCAGTCAATGAGTGCTCTGACAAGGAAAATGATATGCCACAATGGGGCGAACTGTTGAGAGAAATCCGGAATTCAAAAACAGTCCCTTTATGAAGGCCACGCCTGCAAGTATGGGCTCCTGACCTATATCCGACTGCATCTGCTATGGGGTGGGGTACCCACCCATGTATCTCCTGCTGATAACAGTCCGAACTCGATTCCTTGACCATGGAAGTGGAGAAACTGATTTAGATGTCTCCAAATGCTTATTATACCAAGAGACAGAGATGGCACCAAGGTTTCCAGTTAGTAATACCTCCGCCCTGGCTCCCAGTGTGGCGCCTCGGCCAGCTCAAACTCCAGAAAGTATGTTTTGCTATAATTGTGGGAAAGATGGGCACATGAAAAGGGAATGCCGGTCCCCAAAAGACACTGACAAAGTTGCATATAGGCTACAAGGAGAGCTTCGGAGAACAAATCAGTGGTTAAGAGGTGCACGAAATGATCCCAGTGAGGGCACCAAAAATGCTAACTCACGCCCTTTGTGGCAAGGTCAGTTGCCCAGGCCCCACTATCGCCTCCAGACTGGTCCAGAATAGTGGGTCCCTCCATGGAGACCACTGTAAAGTGAATGGAGTGTCTACAAGAGCTGTATTAGACAGTGGCTCCAAGTGACAATTATGTTCCAGGATTGGTATCGAAGCATTTGGTCAGACGCCACTTACAACCATTAGAAGGACTGCATGTATGGGGGTTAAGTGAGAAGGCCTACCCTATTCCGGTATATCCGAGTTTTGGCTGTCTTTCCCACCTCCGTGGCTGGAGTGGCTTAACAAGTAGAGACCCTAGCCTTAGTGTGTCCCCCACTGGACTGTATGATGGTGTCCCTTTGTTGATTGGAACAAATGCTCATATGTTGGAAGGCTGGCACAGTTGTGTTATGAAAAACAGGGTCAAAGACTAGTAGAGCTTTAAGAGTTCCGGCTTTAATTAAGAAGGCCTATGAGGCACAGAGAGATGCTGAAAAACAGAACCAGAGGAACCGGGTCGGAATTGTATGGAAGAAGGATCCTGAGTCTCTGATCCTGGCGCCAAATGCCCAGTGTACCTTACAGGAGAGGTCCGTATCAGAAAGGATGTTAAGAATAAAATATTAATGTTGGATGCACCAGGCGATGGAAAATTGCCAGAGGGACTGCTGGTCGAGTTTAGTATTTGCCCGCTTAGAGCCTATGCTTATGCCAGAAGGGTAATGGTCCAAGTTCATAATGTGTCTGAAAGAGACATTCGAGTAAACAGAGGTTGCATCCTGGCTAATGTGCATTGTGCAGACACTGCAGTGCTACCCAGCAGCAAGAGTTCAAGGAAGAATGACAGAGTAACGCCTGACTTGTTTGATTTCGCGACCCCGCTGCCAGCTGAATGGAAAGTGAGGATCAGTGAGAAGCTTGCCCAGAGAGACCAGGTGTTTTCTTTAAAGGAATGGGATGTAGGATGCGTGCAAGGAGTTGAGCACAATATCCGCTGCAATGATTGAAGACCATTTCGAGAGGTCTCGACGCCTGGCACCTGCTGACATAGATGATGTGAGACGGCATCTGCAGAGATGTTAGCTGCTTGTGTAATACAAGAATCCAGAAGCCCTTATGCTTCCCATTGTGATAGTGAGGAAAAAGAATGGAACAGTAAGGATGTGTGTGGATTATCGCATCTTAAACCGCGGACTATCCCTGATCTCAGTACACAATGCCCCGCATTCAGGATGCTTTGGACTGCCTAAACGGGAGCAAGTGGTTTTCTGTGCTGGATCTCCGCAGTGGGTACTACAGATCCCGATGGCCCCAGAGGACCGGGAGAAGACGGCCTTTATCTGTCCGCTAGCTTCTATGAATCTCATGAGGATGCCTCAAGGGATTTCAGGTGCCCCAGCCACTTTTCAACGATTGATGGAGCGTGCAGTGGGGGACATGAACTTACTAGAGTGCCTGGTATACCTAGATGATGTTATTGTGTTTGGCAGCTCACTGGAGGAACATGAGAGCAGATTATTTAAGGTATTGGACCGACTGGAGGACTTTGGCCTTAAACTGTCCATTGATAAGTGTCAATTCTTTCAAACATCAGTAAAGTATGTGGGACACATAGTATCCACCGAGGGAATAGAGACCGACCCAAGTAAAGTTGAGGCCTTGACCACCTGGCCACAGCCCAAAAATCTAAAAAGAACTGCAAAGATTCCTGGGATTCTGTGGTTATTATCGCTTCATCAAGGACTATTCAAGAGTGATCCGCCTTTACTTAACCTTACTCAAGGGTATCCCCAACCCACAAAAATACCAAAAGTCAGTGTCCCCAAGACTGAAAGAGTGTATTTTCATCCGAGTGAAGTATTTGGGGCCCGCTGGACTCCTGATTGTGAGACTGCTTTCATGAGATCATATCAATCCTACCCATGCTCCAGTGCTGGCCTATGCCGATCCAAGAAAACCTTACGGCCTGCACACTGATGCTAGCTTGCAAGGGTTGGGGCTGTGTTGTACCAAGAGCACAGAATGGCCTGAGACCAGTGGCCTTGCCAGTAGAAGCCTGACCCCATCCGAAAAGAACTATCCTGTACATAAGTTAGAGTTCCTAGCTTTGAAGTGGGCTATTGTTGACCAATTCCATGAGTACTTGTATGGGGCTAAAATACTAGTAAAAACTGACAATAATCCTTTGACCTATGTGCAGACCTCAGCTAAGTTGGATGCCACTGGCCATAGGTGGCTTTCTGCATTATCTACATATGACTATGCTCTAATACCGAGCAGGTCTGAACCACAGATGTTGGATGCTCTCCCGGAGGCCTGTTCCCCAGAATGATTGGGTCCGATTGCAGAACCTGACATTCGGCACTCTGCCGAAGTTTGACAGGGAGGAACAAATGTCCACGGACGAGTGGACTGCATGGTGGATTGCTTGGGAGCCTCTGAGAATTGCATACCTGCTGCTTATTGCCACTTTCTGCATAGACATTGGTGCACTGCCTCAGCTGGACAATGACAGTATTCGGCGGGCTCAACTGCGATCCCATGATCAAAGCAGCTTTAGAAGCCCTCTATGCAGGAAAAGATGTGTCCAAATTACGCCCACTGATTTGAGAACTGCACTGTTATACAAAGAAGGTCCTAAGTTGAAACTGATCAATAAACTGTTATACAGAGAAACAGTAGACAGAGGGGGACAAGTAGACAAACAACAACTAGTGCTGCCCACTGCCTTCGAGACTCAGTACTGAGGTCCTTGCACAACCACATGGGGCACCTTGGTATAGACAGAACACTTGACTTGGTGAGATCCAGATTCTATTGGCCTAAGATGGGGCTGATGTGGAGCAACACATTCGAACTTGTAGTCGCTGCTTACAGAGGAAAGCTTTGCCCCAGAGGGCTGCCCCCCTTGTTAACATAACCACCAGTGCACCCATGGAGCTGGTCTGTATTGATTTTCTAAGTTTGGAGTCAGATCAAAGAAATATCAGTAATGTGCTGGTGGTCACTGACCATTTCACGAGATATGCCCAAGCTTTCCCCACCAAAGACCAGAAAGCATCCACTGTGGCCAAAGTACTTGTAGAAAACTTTTTGTTCACTATGGGGCTCCCACAAAGAATCCATTCTGATCAAGGGAGAGACTTTGAGAGTCGCCTGATCAAAGAGATGCTTTCTGTGGGGAGTGCGAAAGTCCAGAACCACTCCTTACCACCCCAGGGGACCCACAGCCTGAACGCTTTCAACCGCACTTTGCTAGATATGCTAGGCACCCTGCACCCAAAGGACAAGCCTAGATGGAGCCAACAAATTAGCACCCTGGTACATGCTTATAACTGCACCAAAAGTGATGCCACTGGATTCTCCCCTACCGCCTGATGTTTGAAGAGAAGCTGACTACCAGTAGATGTGTGTTTTGGGGTCTCCTGATGGGGTTCAAGCTGACAACTATTTACAGTATGTCAAAAGTTAAAGGCCCAGCTAACTCATGCACTAACTGGCTCAAACCATGGCTGCCAAAAGAAATCTGGCCAACAAAGAAAGGTATGATAAAAGGTGAAAGCACAGGAACTCCAGGAGGAGATCGGGTATTGCTAAGAAATCTGGGACTGCATGGCAAGCACAAGATTGCTGACAGATGGCACCATCTCCCTCACATTGTAGTGGGCAAACTAGATGATCTGCCAGTGTACAAAGTAAGGCCTGAGAATAATTCAAAAGATGTAAAACAATGCATAGAAATCATTTACTGCCCATTGGACAAATCCTGATTGAGTCTGAGCCCCCAGAAGATGCCCCTCTGGACCAGTGACTAGAGCTGCTGCTAAGAAAAGACCAAGGAAGTCTGCACCTACAGAAGCAGAGTTAAGTGTTCCCCGCACAAGTCCCAGTTGAGCATGACTGTCAGTCCATATCAGAAGAAAGTGAGAGGACTTGAATATATCCTTCTACTTAACTGAGTCAATTGTTTCGGGGCAACTCTAGTCAATACTGGAGATGAAGCTGGGCCTCTGACTGTCCAAGCCCCCAGCTCATTCTGGAGCCATGCTCCCAGAAAGTGAAGTGCAAAGCATCAGATCAGATGAAATGGAATCATTGTGCATGGTTGAACTGTTTGAGCTTTTAGGAGGAAAATGATAGATTGGGGCAGACTGCAGATACAATCTCAACAAGAAGAGTATTTTGAGTGCCTGACAGTCCACTGCCAGTGTCCGAAAGCTCTCCATGCAGCCAAATGTTGTGGACTCAGAAACTGTAACCCTGGAGCTGAAAGTGCCCCAAGTTCTAGCCTCCTCTACCCCCATGGAGACTCTGACAAGTGAGAACAATGCTGAAAATGAGGCTCAGAGTGCAGAGACTGTAACAGCTCCCTAGAAAGACTGGTCGAGCTGTAAAGCCTGTGGTGCACCTCAGTTATGATTCCCTGGCCGCCAGTGGACCTGCCTCCTCAATGTTGTCCATAAAGGAGTGTATGTGTCCCCGAGCTCATTGCCCAAACTGAGCATCAGTGCTAACTCCAAGTTACTTGTGTTGCTCTCTGTATGGTGCCCTTGCCCCATCCAGCCCCAAGGTAACTGATAGGAAGGGCCCCTCTCTTCAGGTTTCATGTACAAGAGGTAATAACTTGAGTTATGGTACAATGTATGTAATACTGTGTAAAGAGTGACGTACTGCAATGTTTCAGAAATGTGTTCTTTGGTAAAATGATATATTGACTGATGATTACATGTGCGAGCCTAATGCAAATGTATATGGTTGCAGTTAAAACTTATAGGTACTTGCTTGACGCGACGCAAGCTTTCCCAGGCTAGGAAGGGTGTAACCCCTGCAAATGGGGTTCCTAAAGGACTTCCAGGAGCTTGTTTGAATGCTCCAAGCCTGAATGGTGTTTGGCATTTAAGCCATTTGTCAGTGAGTGTTTTAGAACCTCTGGTACTGTCTCTTTAAGAGCTGTCTGTTTGCAGACATAATTAGTTTGTATGGGGACTGTGTGTTTTTGATTGAGTACCACTAAGCTGCTGCCAATTCACCCCATTTTGCAGTCACTAGGAGTGCAGAGGGAACCTGTCTGAAAGATGTAACTGATTGCCAGAAATCATTTAAGTAATAATAAAATTACAGTTTGTCTAACCTGCTTTCTTTGCAGTCAGAACTGTCTGCCTAGTTCCCCATTCTGGTTTTGAACTGCTGAACTGGACCAATCAGTGTGGGTAAACTAGCTCTAAAATGATGCCTTGGACTAATCAGAACTTGGGACTCATAATCTGAGCCAGCCACAAGAGGATTGTATGGGCAGTGACTCTGGGAGATGTGGTTTGACTTGTGCCTTTTTGGACCAACAGCAGCAGTCTATTGTGAGTGACAGCCAATCCAGTCAAGAACTGGGAGGAACTCAAAGGAAGTGCCGGTTTTTGTCTGTTGGGAGTTTCAGTTTGAGATCTGAAAGTGAAGGGAAAGAAACCCTGTGTCTCTTCAGTGCACAGTTTCAGTCAAAAACGTGTGCAAGGCCCAGAGTTCCGTCTACAACTTGTGTAACTGCTTGTTAGGACTGAACTGGCCCTGTGAAAAGAATCAAAGGATCTCTGAAGAGTAGAAACCAGGCTCACCCTGTAGAAGACTGAAGAAATTGTTGAATTACACTCGGTCTGTCAGGAACTGAATCTGCTGTGTGTTCTCCTGGTTATTGTGCAGTAATTCGATTGGGATACAGATGCAGCCTGCCTGGTATAGTGCTTTCTTTTTTTTTACCATATAAATGTGTGAGGAGTCTCTTGGAGATCAAAAGTAGCCCTGCTGACATTGAAGGACCATATCTTCTTTGGAGGTCGTGAGTACTAATTGGGTCGCTCCCTGTTGAATTGCCACATTAAATCCAAATGGAATTACTGTACTGCTGACTGTTTAATTCCTCCTTTTCACTGTGTGAAAGGGCCCCTCACCAGCTGCCACGGTTTGGACTAGCCACTAGGGCTTGGGTACCCAGGGACAGTAACTGGTAGGGATAGGCCTGTGCACAGAGCCATAGGTAGATAGTAAAGTGATAAGCTAATTAACCTGATTTCCCCCTGTCCTTGTTATATCCCCCTAAATAAATCAGAGCTGTTTGTTTCAACAAAGTTATACTGCCTGAGGTATTTGTCTATGTTAAAGTACTGTACTGTGATTGTTGCACTGTATCTTATTTTACAGGATGTCCCGGTGCCTGAACCAGCCTTGGGGGTAAGTGTATACTGTGAAGGTAATTCTGCTATATTGTGTGGGCCACTAGTGGGAAGAAAGGGGGGTTGCAGTGTCCCAGAGGGCTGTGACCAAGTAAGTTTAACTATTGCAAACCCTGACCTCTGGGTGGAGGCACCCGCCATTGGATCCAGGCCCCTCAACCTGTTAGTGGCAAATCAGGCAGGGGTAGTAGCCCCTGGGATAGCGCCATCTAGGGGTTACATATGTAATATCCCACACCTTGGGTGTGCATTAAATTCTCGTAATGCACACCACCCCATACATTATTCTCTATGTATTGCATCTCTTTGGTTATATGCACTACCATATTCTTCTGTAATTTTTGCTATTGTACTTTACTGTTACCCTTCTTTCCCCCAAGATACACCTGGAAATGAGCTGTTGTCAGCTTAGTATGCCTTTTCAAGTGAAACTTTAAAAAAATATTTTATTTACTTATTTATTTCAAATGATTTACCAATAAAGATGTACTGACTTGAAATGGCTCATTTCCAGATGTGTTCTGGGGGAGGAAGAAGAGGAGAACACAAAGATCTGCAAGAGGGTTGATAACGCAAGGTGGGGTGGAAAGAATGAAAAGGGACTTGGCAAGGTTGGAGGAATGGTCAAACGTATGGCAGCTTAGATTCAACGCAAAGAAGTGCAAAGTAATGCACCTGGGAAACAAAACCCCAGGGGAGAGTACACAATGGGGGGGTGAGATACTGACAACAACAAAAAAGGAAAGGGACCTGGGGGTAGTCGTATCAGACAACCTAAAGGTGGGCCAGCAATGTGAGAAGGCAGTAAGGAAGGCTGTGGGGATACTGGGATGCATAGGGAGAGGCATCACCAGTAGAAAACAGGAAGTTGTTGGCTCTCTGTACAGACAGTTGGTAAGACCACATCTGGAGTACTGTGTACAAGTCTGGAGACCCCATCTCCGCAAAGACATAGACATGGTGGAGGCTGTCCAGAGGAATGCAACCAAAATGGTGCAGGGTCTGCACCAGAAGACATGTGAAGAAAGACTAAAGGAGCTTAAGATGCATAGCCTCGAGGAAAGGAGGGAGAGGGGGGGACATGACAGAAACTTTCAAATACCTCAAGGGAATCAACAAAGTCCAAGAGGGTAGCATCTTTCAGAAAAAGAGATGTGCAAGAACAAGGGGGCACAATTTGAAGATAGAGGGTGGACGGCTCAGAGGTAATGTGAGGAAGTATTGGGGTTGTAGATGCATGGAACGGCCTTCCTGAGGAGGTCGTAGAGTCAAAAACAGTGGGTGAATTCAAGAATGCATGGGACAGACATAAGGCAATTCTAGTGGGGGGTAGGAGAAAGTAGGATGTTGGTTAACTAGGATCTGCAGCTTATCCGTTAGGTAGGGAAATGGGCAGACTAGGTGGGCCAAGCAGTCCTTATCTGCCATCAAATTCTATGTTTCTATGTTTCTACAAGAGTAAGTTACAGCAAATAGGTTGCAATAAGCAAGTTAACAGTAAATAGTAACAAAAACAAATCCTACAATAAAGTACAGATGGTGGCCAAACTGTAGTGAGAACAAGACACTATCGGGTTCAGCAAAAAGTGCAGATGGGGGTTAAAATTGTAGGGTAAGTAGGGCACCACTCAGTACAGCAAGTAGGGGAGAATGGAGGAGGTAAGGTCATACCTCTCAACTGATGTGAATATGGCATAGCACTATAATTTCTGCTCTGAAATTTACCCTTCCTCTGCAAAGATTTACTGATGTTCTTAATGTCACAACTATTTCTGGCACACAAGCTAATAAATTATTGAATTTAATTGATAGAAACATTCCTTAACACTATATATATGGACCCACTATTTGTAGACATATTATTCTTTAAAATAAAGTGCTGCACATTTTGGCCATTTGCTCTGAATTTTGAAGGCCAGCGCTATGGGTATTAATGCTGAGAGGTTGAGAGGTATGGGTAAGGTGGTGGAGGGGGTGATTGACTTATGGCAGGAGTAGGGGTACAGGGAATGTGGAGGTGGGGGCAGTAAAAATAAAGTCAAAGCCCAGGATCAGCTGCAACTACAGGGAGAATTCATGGAGGAGGGATTTGAATAATTGGAAGGAAGAAGCATTGCGAATGGGAGGGTGGAGAGAGCCACGAAGTTTAGGGAAGCGGAAGGAGAAAGCAAATTAACCGGAGGTTTTTTTTTTTACTGATGGAAGTGCCAAGGAGCAAGGGCCAGCATTGGGAAGGGAGTAGGAGGCAGGGGGGAGGAAAGGTAGGTGGAAGGATCCCAAACCACAATTCAGAGGGTGGGCAATGAGCAATGCACCTGGTGTCAAGGGATGGCAAAAAGAGGGAGGAATATAGTGAGCTGCGATATGTTCCTGGGGGACAATCACGGGCAGAAGGGCAGAAAGAGTGAACGAGGGAGAGCAGTCTGACTGGGGTACAGTAAATTAAATAATGGGCATAAGTGTAAGCCAGCCCCTGAACAGTGGATCTTCCTGGACATAAAGTCTTTACCACTCATTCACACTAATGGGATCTACGCCGGAGGCGCTAGGACCCAGCGGGAGCAAATTTTTTGCAGGAGGGCCGGCGCCAGAGATGGAGCCGCGAGCCTCTGCTTGTGCGGCAATGACTATCTCGGTGTCGACCCTCCAACTGCCTCAGTTCCTTTTTTCCCGCCGTCGAGTGCCCTTCAGTGATGATGTCGCTTGCCCACCGGGAATCAAACTTCAGACTAGCAGCATAGTTTTCAGTTTTTTCATTTTGTAATATTTTTCCAATAAAGTACCGCTTACGATAATTATTCTTATTAAAGAAAGAAGTCTCAGCCTACATTGAGGGAGTCGAACATGAGCGGGTCAAATGACGGTAGGGAGACTTCGTGTGAAAGCTGTTCAGTCAGCCGGGCTGGGTCCGGTCTGCCGCCTTCTCTGGAAGGGGGGTCTGACAACGGACAGTCCAATGCCCGAGGGGAAGGCGGTCCCGGAAGCTATGCCAAAGAACTGCGATCTCGGCACTGTCAGGCCTCGAGCTCTTCTTCGACCCGTAGGTCAAGAAAGAGAAGGCATCACTTGAGGTCGCCTTCTGATATGTCTGCGCGTCGACAGTGGGTGATTACCAAGCCCCGCTAGGGGAACCTGGAACCTCCCTGAAGGAAGAAAATTCCCTCAGCCTCCAGTGGGAGAGACACCGGAGGAGGGGAACCCTTACAGGCCTAGTTAGGCCTGAGACTGATCCTTGGCCCAAGTCCCACCTCAGCTGCCTGAGGGGGACTCTTCCTGAGTGTTGGGAGGTCGTCTGACTCAATTCTACATTGGGGTCAGTTGCTGGTCTCCTCATTCGGAGTCACCGGCTTCTGTTTCTGGTCACCGACATCGGAGCCCTTCCCCGCCTTCTGGTAGGGCTTCTGATGAGCAGTTTCATCAGTGGGCCGCTCTTATGGAGCAGTGGGCTTGCCGGTTGATCCAACTGCCTGGCTCGGTCACTCCGGGGCCTTCGGGTTCTTTAGGAGATCAGGCAGGGCGATTGGGCCTTCCTGGTCGTGCGGCACCCCTCTTGGGTGCCGTCGACCAGCTCAGAGTGTTCTCCTCACATGGCTGCGGGCGCGGGGCCACACTCGATGCCTCTATCTCCTGGTATTCTTTCTTCTTTCCCCTCAAATCTGAATTTTCGGGGCCCTGGGTTGGTGTCTGCGGCGTCGGTGAGTCACTTGGTGCCGGATTCGGTGCCGTCCTTGGCGCCATCCACGGCGCCGTGTGGTTCTTTGGCGCCATTGAGATTCTCGGCGCCGTGTGCCCTTTCGGCGCCATCTTCAGCACTGTACGGCTTTTCGGCGCTGTCTGCTTTGTCGGCGATGTGCGGCCCTTCGGCACCGAGGCCGGACTTTTTGTCAGCCAATCTTCAGGGCTTCTCCTCTCCGAATTCTTTTCCTTCCTCTCTTCCTGCTGATTTTTATTCCTTTCTTGTCCATACAGTCCCTCCTGGACTGTCAGGAGATGATATTGAGTCTGACCCAGATCTTAGACTGGGTGATGATGTGGAAGGAGCAGGGCCTAATCCTGTTACAGAGCCTGTGCTCGAGGACCTGTCTTTTAAGTCTCTGTTGAGAAATTTGAATTCTAGTCTTTCTCTCCAGACTATGGACATCGATCCTGGGAAGCCTGTAAGACTCCAATACATTCAATGTTCCGGGCATCCCTATGGATTTAACTACAACCCTCATTTGAGATGTCTCAAATGGTATGGAATAATCCTGCTCTCACTCCTTCTGTGGCTAAGTCCATAGATGGGAAGTATGCTGCTCCCAAGGATCGACCTATTTTGTCCTCCCAAGCCTTTGCGGATCCCATTGTAGTCTTGGCAGAGAATGATAAGGTCGTCCTTCCTCAGACTACTACAGCTCGACCTATAAACAAAGAATCTCGTAAGATAGATACTGTAGGTAAGAGAGTCTTTGCTGTATCAACCCTGGGTATGCATATCGCCAGCTACCAGGGTTATTTCTCTCAATATGAGTATATTCTTTGGCATTCGCTCAAACAAATGGTTGAAGCTCTACCAGACTCTGATGCTAATTCAGAGCTTCTTCAAGCCATTACCAGGGGTATCGAGTCCAACAACCAGCAGGTTAAAGCAGCTATGGACGCCTTCGATACAGCCTCACGAGCGCCGACGGCAGGCATTTGTACCCGCTACCATTCCTGGCTGTGCACTTCAGGTTTCATGAATGATGCCCAGCAACAGGTCATGACGTTGCTGTTCGATGGTGTGTATCTCTTCAGCCCTCAAGTAGGACAGGCTCTAGAGGCCACACAAAAGACTAGGTCAACCATTAAATTGGCTCAACCTCCTCCCTTCCCCCTCTCGAGGGGGAGTTAACAAATACCAGTTTCATATCCATCAGTCTTTTCGAGGCAAAGGCAGGGGGAGTTTCAATAAAAACCAAGCCCCTCAGCCTCAAAAGAAAATGCAGCAGAAAGTGCAAGGATCCAAAGCACCCAGTGCCGCCTTCTGAGTCATTGGCCCAAGTCCCATCTCAGCTGCCCGAGGGGGACTCTTCCTCAGCGGTGGGAGGTCGTCTGACTCAATTCTACAATCGGTGAAAATCCATAACATCGGACAAATGGGTCCTCCGGATAATCCGCGAAGGGTATTCCCTCAATCTTTTAGAGACCGCTCCGGATCATCCTCCCAAACGACAGCCAAGGCTGTCAGTACTTCAGTCAGAACTTCTCTCCTCCGAGATACAAGGCCTTCTGAACAACAGGGCAGTAGAAGTAGTCCCGCTGGATCAACAGAATACAGGGTTCTACTCCCATTACTTTCTGGTTCCAAAGAAAATCGGGGGCATGCGCCCCATTTTGGACCTCAAAAAATTAAACATATTTCTTCCCAAGGAGAAATTCAAAATGATATCGCTAGGAACCCTGTTACCTTTGCTTCATCAACATGACTGGTTAGCCTCCCTGGACATGCAGGATGCTTACCAGCATATCCCTATTCACCCAAGGCATCACAAATGCCTGAGGTTCGTGGCTTTGGGCCAGAATTATCAGTTCAGAGTCCTGCTCTTTGGGCTGCCCTTGGCGCCGCAAGTTTTTACAAAGTGTTGTGCAGTACTCGCAGCGCATCTCAGAAAAATCGGAATACAAGTGTTCCCATACTTGGACGACTGGCTTCTAGCAAGCCCTTCCAGGCAGGGAACCCTCGACGCCATTGCCACGGCTTCGGGCTTTCTCACGTCCATGGCAGCCCTTCCAGAGGCTCCTTTTCATAGGAACTCTTCTGGACACCTCCTCTGCGAAAGCTTTTCTACCAGAGGACAGAAGGACCGATATTCTGCATATGGCCCAATACATCAGAGAGAACAGCTCAGTGAGAGCTATCTCGATGCAGTGGATGCTAGGTCTCATGGCATCCTCAGTGTTCACTGTACCCCTAGCACACCTGCACATGAGAACCTCTCAATGGATGCTCAGTACTCGGTGGTCTCCTACCACTCACCCTCAATCCTTTCTCATCAAGGTGACAGACCCTCTGAAGAAGTCACTCACCTGGTGGTCGCAAGAGGACAACCTTCTGAAAGGGTATCCCTTTGCTCCCCTCGAACATCAGGTTTCCATTACCACGGACGCGTCCCTGATGGGGTGGGGAGCTCACTGTCAGACTCTCCACACTCAAGGTACATGGACTCGGAAGAGTCTCTGCTTCATAAATGTCCTAGAATGAGGGGCGCTCTTGTATGCAGTCCGGGCTTTGAAGGACATTTCTGTCACAAGAACATTCTCCTTCAAACAGACAACAAAGCAGTGATGTATTACATCAACAAGCAGGGCGGTGCTCACTCTTACCCTTTATGTAGGGAAGCGATGAGAGTGTGGGAATGGTGCTTGGAGCACAAAGCTCTAATTCAGGGGGTGTACCTGCTGGGAGTGCAGAACGAATTGGCAGACCGTTTCAGCAGAACAGAGACAGATCCTCACGAATGGTCTCTCGACTCAACCTTAGTTAAGTCACTATTCGCAGAGTGGGGAACTCCAGACCTGGACCTTTTTGCGTCCTCACTCAGCACAAAACTGCCTCTCTTCTGCTCCAGAAATCCAGGGCCTGGCATTTTCTGTCAGGATGCATTCAGGCTGCAGTGGACAAAACGCTTTCTATATGCCTTTCCGCCTCTTCCTCTAATTCAGAGGGTACTTTCTCAAGTTCGAGTCCCAGGGCACAAATGATCCTCATTGCTCCTCTTCTGGCCTCGGTACAAATATGGTTTCAAGTACTCAACAGTATGTCAATAACCCCTCCGAAAGCGCTTCCCCTTCAAACGAACCTCCTGACTCAGGGGCCTATGGTCCATCCCAGTCTGAGATCGCTTCACCTTCATGCTTGGCTCCTGAAGAGATAGAAGTGAACAGGTTCAATGTCTCTCGCAGAGTTTCAGATATTCTCCTGGCTGCGCGCAAGCCAGCCACTAGGAAAACTTACACAGCCAAATGGAAGCATTTTTCGCTCTGGTGTGTAAAATCCTCTTTGAATCCTTTTTCCTGCCCACCAAATAAAGTTCTAGAGTACCTTTTAGACCTCTCACATTCAGGTCTGCAGTACTCTACAGTCAAGGTTCACCTTTGTGCCATTTTGGCTTATCATGAGCCAGTACTTTCGTTGTCACTGGCTCAGTTACCTGTGGTTAAGAAGTTTCTTAAGGGTATTCTACATACCAGGCCTCCTGTCAGACGTCCAGTCGCAGCTTGGGACATTAGTCTTGTGCTAGACATGCTCACTCAAACCTTTCAAGCCTCTAGCTACCTGTGAGTTGAAATTTCTCATTTGGAAAACAGCCTTCCTGGTGGCCATTACCTTGGCCCGTAGGGTCTCTGAGATACATGCCTTGGTCACAGACCCTCCGTATACTGTGTTTCATAAAGACAAAGCAGTTCTTAGGACCCATCCTAAGTTTCTTTCTAAAGTTGTTTCAGAATTCCATCTACACCAACCTTTGGTCCTTCCTACTTACTTTGCGAACTTCCAAAATGAAGGGGAGCATTCTCTTCAATCCTTGCACATCAAAAGAGCTTTGCATTTCTATTTAGATAGAGCAAAAGATTTTCGCAAAGCTCAACAACTGTTTGTTTTCTTCAACGAGACCCGGCTGGATTGGTCTGTCGCTATTAGATGTATTTCAGTGGTTGGCATGCCCTTCGCCATCAAGTTATTCCATGGCACAGTTGGTTGAAGGTAGAGTGCACGCCACACTACTAGAGCTGTCACGTATCCTTGGCGGAAACTCAATGTGCCAATTGCAGATATTTGTAATGCGGCTGCCTGGAGCTCAGTGCATACTTTCGACAAACACTGTGCCCTGGATGTCCATGCTAGATGACGTGTTTAGTTTGACAGAACCATCCTTAATAGACTTCTGTCCTAAATTTGTGAGCTCTTCTCTCTTGCCACCCTCTCGGGGGATTATTAGCTCGGTTCTCTCCCATTAGTGTGAATGAGTTGTGGAGACTTTATGTCCAGGAAGATATGGAAATTACGTACCTACCGTAATTCTTGATCTTCTTGGACGAAGTCTCCACCACTCATTCACACGCCCACCCACCATCCCCCGAGCTCACTTCTGTTGTTGGTCTTCACTCCCTCAATCTTTAGGCTGTGAAGACTTCTTTCTTGACCCTTCTTATACGGGTCTTACGGACTATCTTATGTCCAGTTTTTGGTTAGGCTATCCTTCTAGGCTAATTATGCTGCACCTCCTCAGAAAAAAAGGTACTGAGGCAGTTGGAGGGTTGACGCCAAGATAGTCATTGCCGCACGAGCAGAGGCTTGCGGCGCCGCTCCTCGTGGCTTCATCTCTGGCGCCGGCCCTCCTGCAAAAAGTTTGCTCCCGCTGGGGTCCTAGCACCTCTGACATAGATCCCATTAGTGTGACTGAGTGGTGGAGACTTCGTTCAAGAAGATCAAGAATTACGGTAGGTACATAATTTCCATTTACTGTGGGGCCTCCATATGTTGAAGGGGGCCAGCCAGGGTTCTTATAGGTTTTTGTGGGACCACAGGGCAACTTGTATGCTCATGAACATCAGACATACTGGAACACTATTAAACAAATTCGTTCTCCACACAAAAATCTCCAGTCAAACAGTAGGGGGTTATTTAATCTTCATAAACATTTTCCTTTTATTTGATTTTACCACATGCAGCTCCTTGTTAGGAGGCCGATAAAATTATTTTGAGGGGCTATAGATCATATTTCCCACCTGTGTCTCTCTCAGAAGTAAATTACATTTTAAAACCTTGGTAAGATCCATTTTACAAGTGCTCTACCCTCAGTCACCAACTTTCTGAGCAGATGGGCTTAATGGAACCTCCCTTGGCGACTGAAACCATCTCATAGTGCAACACTCGACACACATGTGGGACCTCCCCTGGAGCATACAGCATTGCCAGATGGGTGGAATTCTCTTGGACTGCATTGCTGCACAGTTGTACTGACCCTATAGAATGCCCCCTCCCATCCACCTGAAATAAGGTCTGGTATCTTTTACCCTCTTTATTACTTTGGGTACTTATACTTAACCTGAATTTAGAAGGATCCACTACGGAATCCGCAGTGATAATTCGCTTTCCCCCATTTTTTTCCCCTGTGTAGTCTCCAGATAGATTGTATACTAGTACAGTCCCTCCAGATCACTGGTAATGAACTGGTAGTGCTAGGGAACGTGTTGCTTCTACCTTTGCCTCCTTGGGGACCCTCCCTCTTAATAGTCTCACTGAGTGCTGTTATTGTTTGAAAGCAGGTTTTCACTTCTCATCAAGCTGTATTGCTCTTCCATACCTCTTTTCTGTGCTCTGGTGATCCCTCTAGGACAGGACCCCCATCATCAAGAAACTAACACAGCCTTTCACTGTTGCACCTTCTAATAATGCATTCCCTGCTTGCTTGCTTGTTTGTTTCCTAATTCCCCTACCCACAGGACACTTCTGGAAATGAGCCGTTACCAGCTCAGTATACCTTTTCTTGGTAGAACTTCTAAAATAAATATAAACCCTGTGCCCTGCTTGTGGTCTCACTCTCTGGGTTGCTTCTTCTGGCCATTTGGAGACTGAACCTGACAGGTGACCCATGTCACATCCCAGACGTGAAGCATTGCCAGCACTCCAATCCCAGCAGATCCACCCCAATTCAGTATATCCAGAGGCTTGGAACCTGCTGAGGGCTGGGCCCTCTTCTCTCAGCTGCACTCTAGACTCTCTCCAGACTAGGCATATGCCAGACTAAAACTAGAACATTCCAGCTCTCTCTCTCTCTGCTGTAAAGCTATCTCCCTCCACCTTTTTCCTATAGCTGAGTTCCTATTACAGGGGCACGTCTAACAATTATACCTTTAACCCTTTGTGTTCTGTCACCTTTTTAGTAACCCCACTTTGGCTCAGGGATTACACTAGCTTCAGTTAATTAATATTTTACAGTTCCTTGAATAGGCTGGGAATGATTTGCATTTGTGAGATCAGCAAAACAGGCATTTGGTACTAAACTGGCTTTGCAGGTGGACTCCGTTGTCCTGACCTGTTGTCGGTATAACTTTGACTGCATAGGCAGTCACATGCCCTCTTGGTTTGAAAACAATGTAATCTCAGTATCAAGATGAGGTGGGGTAAAACTGAGGGGGGAGGGGGGGTGATGGATGATCTTCCAGGAATCTGTCTTCACCATTGATTCTCACTTATGGGGTCTGGGTCCAGAAGCTGTAGGACCCCAGGTAGGCAGATTTTTTTGCCAGAAGAGAGATGGCATCAGCTGCTGATCATGGCAGCAGTACAACTGCACATGAATTCAAGTGCCAGCCAGTAACAGTCGCTGGCTTCCTCATGTACCTCAGTTGTCTTTTTCTCTCCAATAAGTGCACACCACGGGAGCAAAAGCACCTCAGTAATTTTCATCGCTGCTGTTTTAGTGTGTGTCACTGCTCTGATTTTCTTCACAGTGACTGCTCTGTTTGTTGTTTTTTCTTCTGCAGTGCCAAAGTCCAAGAAGAGAACTAAGTTGTGAAAGTTTGGCTGCCTCCCTTTATGAGTCGGTGCCCCTGCGAAAAGCCAATATCTGTGATGGACCTGCATCAGTAATGCCTGCTTCTCTGTGGACCACCATACCTTAGAGATCCACGCAGTGAGGTGTGGTCATTGATCCCCATCTGTGGAGGTGCACTTTGCACCCATAAGGCCAAGGCATAGACTTTGGGCCTTTCTTCTGGGCCCCTACTGGGATCTCTCTTTCCAAGGAAGTACAGAGTCCTCCTTGACCTCACCATGCTAAGGTGTCAGAGGCCCTGGTGAGTGGATTTAGTGGACAGCCACTTCATCTTGGTGCCCACAGTCTGTCTGCCCTGTGCTGCAGATGTCCCCAATGGTGAGGCTGAAGCTATACGCTCAGTCTACACCACTGGGCGTCTTAGAGTTATCTTCTGGTGTCACCTGTGCTGTTGTAAGCATTAACAGTAACAAGTTGGGCAGTGCCAGTGACTGCGCCAGGCCGCCCTCTGACACCGTTCGCAGTGTCTGAGGAGGGACCCACACCAGGGCTGTTGTTTTGGTTGCTAAGGTGGCGGTTGTCATTTCCCCTAGTGCCAGCCGCAGCAACAGAAGCGATGAGTGCCATTGTGTCAGTCTTGGGCTTGGTACCAGTGCGACACCAATAATGGTGTCATCCCCAGGGTCATCCCTTACAACAGTGCTGCTCATGGCACTGGGGATAACTCTACAGTTGATGCAATGGCTGACACCAAGCCCTGCACAGAGGGTGGTGCCAGCCACGGCAGTGGAGATAAACCGATCTCCCCCACCACCAGTGGTGCCAGCTTGGAGTCTGAGTGTGGCCTAGAGGCAGAATTCTCCATGGAGCTGGTGGAATACACCACCACCACCGATGAGGACTAGGGCTACTCCATGAACACCAATCAGGTCACTCCTCTGATGTAGGAGGACCTCTTTTAGGTGGCTCTGCCAGGCTCTCCCCTCAAGGGAGATCCTCTGTGCAGTCCCCCAGCCCAGGTAGAGGGCCTTAAGACCCTGAGTCTTGTCCCCCTCCAGGGCTGCACCACTTTTTAGAGAGCTTGCTCATGTTCATAGGCTCTGAGGGGCCTCTAACATGAGAGCAACACAGAGAGTTTGTTGGTGCCATAGATAGCATCCATAGGTGCTTTGACAGGGTCCAGTTCCAGGCTTTCTGCCTGGCACCAACGTTTGGGGTCAGTGCCGCATCCCCTCTACATCCTCCTCAAGGACAATGAATCATCACTCCACCTGTCCTCAGCTGCTGAGTACTCTCTGAACCAGCGATTCTTGGTGTAGATGCTCCAGGCACTTGACTTAATTACTACTCAAGCTGCAAAATCCAGCAGCCTTGCTGTTGGGAATCCTTGGGATTCTCCGTGATGACAGATTTGTAATCCCTCCATGGCCTAGAACCTTCGAGGTGGCATTAAGGGCAATGTGGAGGCACCCCCTTGTCCATCAGCCCTCTGGGACCTCCCCTGGTGTTTTGCACCCACAGGATCTGTGGGTGCAGTATTTAATCCCTCTTCAGGACCTAGACACATCCCATGCACGATCGACCTCAACAAGCAGATTTCTCTCACAGATACCTTCAGAAGAAATGTGTTTGCCTCATCATGCACCTTCATGTGCATAACATACAGCAAGCAGCTTTCAGTCATCACCTGTGGTTACAACTAGATCAGCTCTTAGCTGCCTTGCCTCAAAGAGAGTTAGCCAGGCAAGCATTTTGCCTTTCTGCTCATGGCCCGGTGGTATCTTGGCACCTGTCAAGGGCATCGTAGGATGCCAGTGAGGTGGTCTTCAGGCTAGCAGGAACTGCAGTCTGCCTCATTGTGGTGGAGTGGCTTTGCCTTTCCTAATTATCACCATTTTCCTGGCTTAAGGTGCTAAAGTCAAATTTCCAAGGGGCTAATTTCTTCTTCCCCAGGGTCAGGTGGCCAGTGTTGGGGTGTCCTGCTCTTGTGCCACAAGAGCTGCCTCCTGGCTCTGACCAACCTCAGGTCTCGCCAGACCTGTAAGGAAACCCATGCCCGAAGGTGTTCTCCCCATGTAGAGGACTGAGGGTATTTCTTTACCCTTAGGGTGAGTGAGCTGTTCCCTCAGACGAAGGAATAGCTTAGTGCTCAGACCTGAAAGTGGGAATCAGTGGTGAAGACTGATTCCAGGAAGGTATGGAAATTACATACTTACTGTAATTGTTAATCTTCCAGAATATTTTCACCATTGCTTACCATGCCCTGCCCACCATACCCTGCTGTGTCAGAACCAGGGCCTCTGAGCAAGCCCACCCTACTGATGCTGGCAACACCACGAACTCTGGGGCATGTCCCCAGTTGCACTTCCCTAGGGGGTGCGTTTCCTTATACATAAAAATGGAGCTGGGTACTCATACAGGATGCTCACTCTCAAAAAAAAAAAAGTAAAAATCTATATATCCATTGCAAAAAAACTGCACTAATATACCAGTTAGAGTTCAACTTAAAGCAACAAAAGTAGGGATATGTGGCATTAGGGATCTTAATTCGAGAGGAAGCTCTTGCAGCAGGTAACTCATATAGGACTGACGCCGGCCAGCAGCAGGACCACACGGCAAGTGTTTTCCAGCAGTAGTTAGCGGGGACCACTCATCCTGACATTGGCCCCGCCCCCAATGTCCCATGTGGTATATAACAGGAGGCGGTCCCAGCATGCTCTAGTTCTTTCCTGCCATCGACGCTTGAACGTTAGTGCCACTGCTCTCTCTCGCAGTTCAACCACTTTTGCAGTTTTTTGACTCCAGAAACATCTCTTCGATGTTTTTTCTTCACCATCAGTCTGCATGTCGACTACCCCGTCCAGGCACACACATAAGTGCACCTGTGGTAAACAAATTCCATCAAAAGACAGACACGCAGCCTGCGTTTTTTGCCTGGGTCCGGAGCACGACAGTCTGTCCTGCCCCCATTGTCAGGCTTTTAACAGTCGGACCGGCATCTGCTGGCTAAAATCCCTTCAGGCTTTTTTGGCCCAGCAGCAACTCGCAGCTATGGAGAGGGACTCATCCTCTGAAGGGGGTTCTCCCCGACATTCCCACAAATCTGTGGGGAAACAACACACCCCAAAGCCCAAAGATAAGTACAGAGAGTGGGGCAGAGCAAGGGAGAGGTCCTTCTCCATATTGCATTCTTCTGGATCCCACACCGCCTCCAGATCGGGGTCGTTGGGCCACAACTCCCGCCTTACAGTGGTCAAGGCCCCAGCCTCCTCCAGAGGACCTGCTTCTAAGGAGAGATCTTCGGGGCATTCTGCTACCCTTCAACCCCTGAAAATCAAGCCTCCTTCCTCCTCATCGGGCCATTCGTCTGAGCCAGGTAAGTCTCTTTCTGGCCCCCCCCCGGTCAACCTCTGTATGCAGCACTGACCACCTGGAGAAGGCAAAAACCTCAGGCCAGTCGGTGGGGAGGTCTTCCTCCCTCCCGCCAAAACATGCCCACAAGTCCTCAGACAGGCATCTTACTCCGGACAAGCGCCAGGTCCCGTCAATGGACAAGCATCCTGCAGAAAAGCCCACAAAGCCAACGTCAGAGCCTCACTGACGCAAGCCTGCTGATACTGCTTCCAAGGCCTTGCCTCTTTCGGCTAAGTCCCCATGTCCACCCGGTGTCCTCTCCGAGATCCAACACCAGGGTGGAGGACATCCTGATGCTGGATTACCGGACACTGGTCCATGGCATCCCTTCAGGACCTGACGACAGTCCTGACACCCAGGTGACACTGGCATCCCCCCAGTCAGACCGCTGTCGCCAGACAGGACTGACGTCAGTACTGACACTGGAGCTCCAGAACCGGAGCCAGCGCCCAGTTCTTAGAGGCTCAGCCTTAGTCAGGTCAAGGACCTGTTCTTTCTTTGATGGGAGACTATTAGGCCCGATATTCTTCCAGCCCCTCCTACACCGGTCACCCCGGCTGATCCCAAACCAGTACCGGTTCCTAGTGAGGAAATTCTGCCCACTGAAGAGGTCCCTCCTCAGCCCGCTTGGATGAGGACAGGGGGAAGACATCTGTCTCCAGAGAGGCCCCGGAAATGGGCAGAAAAGAGAAGGAGGCATAGGTCATGCTCAGAGAGCTCTAGCGCCTCTAGTTCTCCCGACCGGCGCAGACACAAGCACAGGAAACACAGATCTCCTTCTGTCTCCTCCACTGACTCATACCACAAGTTGGACTCCTCCATAACCTCTTTTGAGGACCCTCCATCGGACGAACCTGAGGACCTGCCAAAGTCACCTCCGGATGACTCCTCGTTTATGGAGGTTATGAGGCACATACAAGCCAACATGGTCTGGGATACAGAGGACTTGGACTCTGTATGCATGAGGCTTGCCATGTACCTCAGGCAAAAAGACCCAAAGCCCGTCATTATCCCACCCATGGTGGATACTTTTGAGGATGTCACACAGGCCAAGTGGCGACACCCCCACTCATCAACTGTCGTTCCGAAGAAAGCGGACCGGCTGTACCAGGCTCCTAAGGAACACCCCTTTTTGGCTGTGCAACCTACCGCTGACTCTGTGGTTATATCAGCAGCTCACGATTCACGAGGCCCAAACATCTGAGCACCCAGCCTCCGGACAGGGAGTCCAAACAGCTGAATTCAATGGGCGGGAAGGTGTACACATCTGCCACTTGCAGCATCAGGAGTCTTAACATCCTGACCCACATGGTCCAGTTCCAAAACGCCCTCTGGGAACAAGGGCTGGACATACTGCAAGGAATGCCCAACTGCCCTCAGAAGGCAGAATTTGCAAAATTACTACAAACGGGGTCAGACGTGGGCACGCAGGTGTTACGGTCTGCCTACGACTCTACGGGCACCTCAGCTAGGGCAGCGGCTATGGGCATTTGCCTTTGGCGCCATTCCTGGCTCCAAGTTTCAGGGTTTGTGCCGGATGTTCAATCCAGCATCCTATATGCACCCTTTAAGGGCTCTGTTCTCTTCTGTGAAGAAACAGAGAGAATCATTAACAGATTGCAGGACTCTGGTAAGGCTGTCCGTACCATGCAGTCTATGTATCACCAGAAGCAGAGACGGTTTCAGAGGTCTCGCTTTTATGGCAGAGGGGGTCAACAGCCTCAGCAACCTCGCTTTCACCAGCCCTAGGCTCAGCGAGGCAGCTATGGTCGACATGGTGGACCCAGGGGATCCTCGGCCGCCACCTCTCGACAACCTAAGTGTGCCAAAGCTGCTTTCCCTCCCCCTCCAACAGCATGACTTCCAGCCACCTCTCTGTGATGTTCCATCGGGAGAGAAGGTGGGAGGTTGCTTCTCTCTTTATCCAGAAGCCTGGAGACAAGTGACCTCCAACCTGTGGGTCCACGAGCTTGTAGAACGTGGGCACTCTATAGAGTTTGTGTCTGCCCCTCCAGACTGGCCCCCACCCCAGTCCCATCACTCGGCGGGACATGCAGTCCTCATCCAACAGGGGATCCAGGCACTGCTGTCCAAAAACGCCATAGACCCCATTCCTCCACCGGAGAGAGGCACCGGGTTCTATTCCAGATCCTTCCTGGTCCCGAAAAAATAGGGAGACCTGAGACGGATCCTCTACCTCAGTGACCTGAACTTGTCAGTCGCAAACAAACATTTCACGATGGTCACATTGCACAACCTGATTCCTGTGTTGCGGCAGGAGGATTGGCTCGCATCCCTAGATATGCAGGATGCCTGCCTCCACATTCTCATAGCCGAAGGCTACCGAAAATACCTTCAGTTTGCATTCCAGGGCAAACATTTCCACTTCAGGGGCCTGCCCTTCATTCTCTCCTCTGCACCGAGGGTGTTTACGAAGTGCCTGGTGGTGATTGCTGCAGCACTTCACAGGATGGGTCACTAAGTGTTCCCATACCTGGACGGCTGGCTATCCGTGGCATACTCTGGTGCCCAACTCCAGGCCGCCATCTGGGACATCTGCAACCTATTCGGGAACCTGGGAATCGCCATCAACCCAGCCAAGTCGTCACTCAGCCTAGCTCAACTACTACCATTCATCGGAGTGCTCCTAGACACTGCTCAGGAGCAGGCCTTCCTGCCTCTGGACTGGGCAGAGCACATTTGGGCTCTGGCCAGGTAGATTTATTCTGCCTCCACCGTTCCAGCCAGTATGATACTCCGGCTGTTGGGTCACATGGCGGCCGCCATCGTGACTGTTCTCTTTGACAGATGAGGACCATTCAATGAAATCTTCGGGTGCAGTGGAACCAGAGGTGGGACGACCTGGACTTGCCTGTCTCCATAACGAGTCGGTCCGCAAGGAAATTCTCTTAGGATTATATCTAGTTTTACTGGAGGGGATCCCCTTTCAGAAGGAAGCTCCTAGACAGGTCCTGACCACAGGTGCTTCAATTTCAGGATTTGGGGCTCACCTAGGAGCTCACAAGACACAGGGGTCTTGGTCTCCAACCAAGGAATCTCTCCACATCGACGTGCTGTAGCTAAGAGCAGTCCTCTATGCTCTTCAGGCCCTGGAATCATCAATCACATCCGGTCACCTTCTGGTCCAGACGGACAACACATCAGTGGTCTTCTACCTCAACAAATGGAGGCACACTCTTACCCCCTTTGCAGGGAGACCATGAGAGTGTGGGAGTGGACCATAGCCCACCAGTTGACCATCTCAGCGGTGCACGTTCCAGGCGCACAAAACACACTCGCAGATGCACTCAGCAGGACAAAGTCTCAAGTACACGAGTGGTCCCTTCTGCAGTTGGTCATACATGCTAACCTGCCCAATTTTTGCTCGCTAGATCCCGAGCCTGGTGTTTTCTGGCAAGACACATTGTCCCTCTCTTGGAAGGGGAGATTCCTCTATGCCTTTCCTTCATTTCCACTTATTCAGAGAGTCCTTCTCAAGGCACAAGCGGAGGAACCACCATAATCTTCATTGCGCCGCTGTGGCCTCGCCAGATTTGGTTTCCCTTGCTACAGCAACTGGCGGTGGCCTTACCAGTTTCACTTCCTCTTTCGACTCACTCTCTCAGGACAATGGGACTCTTGTTCACCCGAACCTGCAGTCCCTTCACCTTCATGCATGGCTCTTCAAGACTTGGCAATGCTGTGATTCGGGGTGTCAGACAAGATAGCCAAAGTACTGGTGGAGGCGAGGCAGCCTTCCACAAGAGCTACTTATTCAATGAAGTGGAAAGGGTTCTGTCTCTGGGCTGCAGTGCGCCGTATAGATCCTTTGGCCTTTCTGGTTAACACTTTGCTGGAATATCTTTTATCCCTGTCAGAATCAGGACTCAGTTACTTCTCCATAAAGGTACACCTGGCCGCTCTTTCTGCCTACCATGCCCCTGTTAAGGGCAGAACAGTGGCTTAGTTGGAGGTTACCTGTGCCTTTCTCAGAGGTATCCTTCACATAAAGCTCCCTGTCAGGGACCTTGTGTCCCCTTGGGACCCCCCGTTCGTCCTGGAGAAGCTTACCCTCCCGCCTTCTGAACCTGCCGAAGATTGTGAGCTGAGTTTTCTTTCCTGGAAAATGTTATTTCTAGAAGCGTGGATATGCTGTTTATCAACACTCTTTGGCATGTCCCTTTCCCCTTTAAGGATCACCAGAAGTCTTCAAGCTGGCTCCTCCCACCCACCTGGGTGTTATATACCTCAGCTCCACCCCATGACGCCAGATCTTCCTTTCCGCTGGAAGATTCAGGTTGCCTCCCTTGTGCTCACGCATTTCATAGGCCCTGGCTTTCAAACCTTCGGTTTTGCCGAAACTTCGTATCTTTCGAGTTAGTGATCGCCTTTTCGCATCTTCGATTATGGAAGAAAAATCTTCCCCGGATTTCGTCGGTGGTCATGCGGCCAAAAGATGTCGCACACCGATCCCCACTCCGCATGCGTCTACTGCCTCGGTGTCTGCCATGACACCTCATCCTGCAGTTTCTACTTGGCCTTGCATCCCAAAGTCCTGGACGACAGTCTTGCATGTTTACAACTGGGGAGACTGGAGAAGAGGAACCCTCTGGTGAAATCCAAAGAGGCTAGGTGGTCGGTTTCCGTGGTTGCGGGATCTGCCGAGCAATTGGAATGCATGCAAGCATTCAAGGAAGAAGCGGCTCGTGCTGCGGGTTCTTCCCGGAGCTTCTTCATTCTACTCAACCTGGGCTCCACCTTCTCTGGTTCCTTTAGGGAATTGTGCCAGTCTCTTCCCACCAAGGGGAGGCGCCTGCGGGCCCTCACTCTTCTCGATCTCATAATCAGGATAAGGCATCGTGGGACATGATCAGGTGAATGAGGGTGTGTGTGGTGGGGTGGGGTACTGAGTTGGGGGTCAGGGTAGAGTGGGAGGGGATGCTTGGGGGGGTCAGATTATCGAGGGACCATTTTCTTTATTTCAGGTGGAAAAAAAACCTATAAAAATGTATAAAAAAATATAAAAATATAAAAAAATTACTGAGAACATGGGTGAAGGCGTAGTTGGATATGATAAGGTGAGTGAGGGTGTGTGGGGGGTGCTGAGTGGGAGGGGTCAGATTGCTGATCACATTTTCTTTGCCTTTTTTTTTTTAACCTGGAAAAAAATATCAACAAGGGATGGCCTTTTTTATTGTAGTGTTACCATTGCCAACATGGAGGATTGGGGACCCCAGTGTCGGGATGATCTTCGGCACTAGTGGTGGGTACCCTGGTGCCACCATGTATATTGAAGGAAGGGAGTGGGCGATCTGGAAGAGAGGGGAGAAAAAAGAAGCAGTACCATGGCTGGGCACCTAGTTCTGCTTAAAAATAAAAGAAATGGATGGGGTGGATGGATTGATAGACAGACTGCTATAGATAGGTAGAGCAAGAGACAAGAGAGATGGATCAGGGAATCAGTGGCTTCCTGCTTTAATTGAAGCCAGCAGCATGATTCCAGCTGTTGCTTCACAGTTCAAGAAAGTCCCAGTCATGGATAGTTTTTTTTTCTTTTTCCGGGGGGGGGGCAGATTTTGCCCACTTGGGACGGCTCGGTGGTCCCGTACTGCCAATCCGTGGCGCCCATCTCCCCTTAGTGGGGATCATGTTTCACAGTGGTGGGGGTTAGGATTTTTTGACGTATAGGTAACTACATGGTGCCTAATCCCACCCCAGAGGATGCCGGCACAAAGGACAATAGTCCAGTCAGGCAGCCATACTGAGACACAGCTGCTTGTCGGAGTAGCCCCCCACCTTCTCCAGGAGAGCTGCTTAACGTTGGCTTGGTCCAGCTCCTCCCTCCACCCCGGCCACCCCGAAGACCCTGGCCCATACCTGAACCCGGGTCACCAGTGTAGCGCAAGGTGTGACATACATTGCCTCAACCCTCCATGCCACCAGGCCAGCCAGACAGTTCTTTCATGAGATCCCAGGAAAGAACAGTGGTTCTTTTGTGTGGCCTCATGAAAGAACTAAGTCCCGCCCTCCTCTTTCATGAGCCAACCTTCTTCTGCCATGAGTCATGAAAGAACTCAAGAAAAGAAAAATCTCAGCTCACGAAAGATGGCGGGAATTACTTTTCTGTCATACTTCTTTCATAAGCCAACCATTTTCTTGCATGATTTCTTTTGTGACTCATGAAAGAAAAAGGTCGGCTTACGAAATAACTATGGAAAAAAAATAAATAAGTCCTGCCATCTTCTTTCATGAGCTGAGATTTTTTTTGTGAGACTCACAAAAGAAGTTCAGCTCACAAAAGAAAGATCGGGACTCCTCGCTAAGCCTTCCAGCTAGGATTTTAGGGATGTTCCAAACCCATATTTTGGGATCTTTTTTCAAAAAACAAACACCAGAATCTAGCTAAATGTTCCTGTTTAGTTAGGTTCACGTGTTTTGTTTTTCTCCCGGGCATAATTAATTTCATTTCAATTTATTTCTTATACTTATAAGCTAGATGAGCGTTACTGCCCGTTTTCACAAGCAACAAGTTTTTACAAATAACATGAAAAACATTTCATACAAATAAGTCAACATACATTATATACACTAAACAACAATGATTATAAAATTAGTAAGTTCATTCCTGTTGATCTTGAAGATACTTTTTAATTCTTGCTTTAAAACCCCATGCTGTATTATGATTCAGGAGGGAGGGAAATAAAAAAGAAAGGGGCTTTATGCAGAAGAGACCATTGCCCAGATGCTTTTCTGAAAAATGGGAGTTCATTTTTGTGGGTTTCAATTTTTTTTTAAAATAGAAAAGCAAGATGGCTGTTACACAAAAGAAGATTTTTTCTCACTTAAGAATTTTCAGCTCACGAAAGAGGAATCCTCTTTCGTGAGCTGAAACATATCAAACATATAAATGAAAGACCCTAATGAGCATACTCAGAACAAAAATGTCAAATCGTTATAACTCTGTAACGGATTCATATTTTCTCACCGAGCCAGAAAAAAAAAATGTGCCTTTCTAGGGCAAGCCCCTTCTACCCTGAAAATTTTAGAACAAAATTCCAAACCTTCTGGGCTATAGATGAGAGCAAAAACACAGAAAGAAAACAACTGATTTATCCACTTTTGGCGCTATCCAGATCTCAGAGTCTGGACATTCGACCATCATGAAACTTGCCATATCAAGAGTCCCCCTCCCCCCCCCGAGCTTGCATGCAAAATTTTGCACACTCCGTTGAATGGTGGGGTGAAGCTATTAAGGTGCAAAGTTATGGGTTTAAAATTAAACACCCTATGCAACCCTAACTATAGAGGTGCTACCACACCCCTATATGATGTATTTATATATTATACTGGTGTGGTAGTGCCAGTATTGTTAGGGCTGGTATAGCACTTCAGTGTTAAATCCCAAATTTTGCACCTTAATAACTTTAGCGTACTTTGACGAAATAGCCTAAATTTTGGCATGCACGGTCATTTCGCCGGAGTCTCAAGACATGAAGTTTCGTGATGGCAGCTTATATGGTTTTTGGGATATAAAGTGGTAAAAACGGGGGGCACTTTTTTCCGCTTAAGTTAACAAGAGATTGTTTGCCATCATCTACAGCCCAGATGGTATAACATTTTTACCTGACATTTTCAGGGATGATGGGGTAGTGCCAGGGGTGTGCCTTTGGATAGTTTGGTAAAAAAGTATATTATCATTTTTGTGATAGCCGCCAGACAGGCAGGTACATAAAAAACGTTGGAACTGTTAATTGACCCGGTCCCTCCGTGGGACCTCACTTTTATGCTGGAGAAACACCGTCTACCTCCCTTTGAACCAGCCGCGAGTTGCGAGCTGCACTTTCTGTCATGGATAGCTCTCTTTTTGGTTGCTGTTACCTATGCTAGAAGGATTTCCAAACTCCAGGCTCTTATGTGTAAAGAGCTTTATTTGATTTTTCACAAAGACAGGGTGTCTCTGCGTACTAATCCTAAGTTTTTACCTAAGGTGGTGTCCAAGTTTACTTTAAATCAGTTCATCCACCTTCCAGTTTATTTTCCTGAGTATTCTAATCGGAGGAGGCCTTGCTCCATACTTTGGATGTTCACAGAATGTTGCGGTATTACAGGAACCGCACCAAGTCTTTGAGGAAAACTGATCGGTTATTCATTTTGTTCGCCCCCGAGAAAGGGCGAGTCTGTTACCAAATGGTGTTTGTCTAAGTGGTTAGTTAATTGCATTGTTTACTCCTACCACAAGTACAACAAGCCCCTACTATTAGGGTGCCTGGGGAGATGAATACATCTCTACTTCTTTTGACTGTCCAGTCCTGCAACTCCATATTCACTAAGGTTCCCCCTTTCTTCTTTCCGGGGGGGGGGGGGTGAGGGGTGGAGACATGGTTAACTGATGAATTCAGTTAGTCTTCTATGTAGTGGTATAGAATTGCCCTATATTCCAGGATTCTGTGTGTCTCATGCCTTTGTTGGCACATTTTGCCATCTCATTCAAAAGGGGGTCCCAAATCTGGACATTTTCCTCATGCTTCTGCCAGAGCGACATGCTCAGGGCTACTTCCTTTTTTCTAAGAGCACTGTTCATCTCCTGTCTGAGTAGTGGTATGAGGCTCTGGATCTATACCCAACTACTTCTTTGTGCCACCTAGTGTGCCCTATTCTTAATTTCAAGGTTTGTAGTTCTTGTTTTTTTTTCTTTGTTTCCTATATCCTTTCCCTGTCCCTTTGAACTGGAAAATCTCTCGCCCTTTCTTACATTTCTCCACTTTGTTTCTCTCTGGGTGAACAGAACTGAGGTGCACGAGGGAGCCAACAAAAGTTATTGGCTGGTGCACAACACCATGTGCAGGTGCCATATTCAGTAACCGATGCTGGCTCCCTCCCTGTACAAAATTTTCTCCAGCGGGAGTCCTAGTGCTTCCATCCCCAGACCCTGTAATTGGTTATCAGTGGTGAAAATATTCTGAAAGATCAACAATTACAGAAAATACATAATTTTCATTTGTAGGGACCTGGATACGATATACTATCCACACTTCTGGCAGTGTTCCTTTCAGGCTTGCCAGAATATCTTCAAGCTGGCTCCTCCCACCCACCTAGGTGGTAACTCTCTTGGCATCACGCCACAATACCAGATCTTCCTTTCTGCTAGAAGAAGGTTCCCTCTTTACCACTCTCCATGCTGAGTAGGCCCTTTGCTTCAAAATATTGCAAAACTTTGCATATCTACTTCTGTCTTCAGGTGATTTTCGAATCTTCGTCATGGACGGCTCCGAGTCAACGCTTGTTTTCAAAAAATGCAAGTGTGGGCAGAAGATGTCTCAGACGGACCCGCACACCTCGTGCATCTACTGCCTAGGCCACGAACACCAGGCATGTTGCATCTTGCATCCTAGTACTTTAGAAGGCCAGCACACTCATCTTCTTTTAGGGCACCCAGATGAATGGGATTCCCCTGTTCGGTCAAAAAACACCCGTCAGGCAGTCTCTTTGGTTGCGTGGTCTGCTGAACAGCTTGCGGCTTTTGAAGAGGCAGTGGCTCTGGCTGCAAAGTATGCCTCTTTGACTTCGGTCTTTGTGCCACTTTCATTTGGCGCCACCTTCATAGGTGTGTGTAGAGATTTGTGAAAGTCCTTTTCCACCTTCGGGTAGGGCACAAAATCCAAATCTTCAAAGACGACTAAAAAGTCTCGCCGTCGATCATGGGATTGCAAGCACTCTCGAGCCTCAGGATTTCCCATGCTTCTCTGGAGGTTTCGACTACAGCTGGTCCTTCAGCCCAGGCCGCTGGCTCTCTGGTCTCCCTGTCGGGCCAGTCAGTTGAAATGCCCATCGACCAGCCTGTCGAGATTTTTGTCGAGCCAGTTGACGCGTTACCGCAAAATGAGGCTGATACCTCCTCCTCTAGGACGCCAGTCCTATCTGTCACTTTTCATGGTGGGTCAGACCAGCCCACTGATCTGATCCATAACCCTCGGGATCAGATTACCAAGGAGGATCCTCGGCATTCACTGGTTCCCTCCAAATCCCACTATCAGTGTCCCCAGCGCTTGAGGTCTTGATCCTGAAGACAAGTAGCCCACACCGCCATTGGTATTCCCACTGTCGGCATTTGGGCAAACAGTGATGCCGCTGCTCCTCTTCTTCCTGCTCGGACAAGGAGAGGCTCTGCCGCAAAATGTGCCAGCGCTACGAAGAACTCTTGTGGCATCAGCTCATGTCCAGGGTTAAGTTGGTTCTGGCTGTTCCATGTCTCCTGCCACCCAGTCCCCAGCCTATTCCCGCCTCTCTGCCCATCCAGGTGGAGCTGCCTCCTAAGTAGCAGCTGGTGGGTTGTTCTCTCTCTCCCCCCGCCCCCAGATGCCTGTACAGTTTCCGGGCTTCCTTGTCAGCTGTTGGTCACTGGGACTCCAGGCAGACCCCATAGGGTCAGCGGGGACTCTGGCGGTCAACCGCTTTTTGATGAATCGTCAGAGTCTGAGGGCTCCTCCTTTGCATTCCCATCTGTTCAACGCCGAGTCGTGGGAGGATTTGCCCATGGAGCACAGTTCCACCTCCTTCAGGGGCTTGCTCTCCCTAATCTGGGAATCTACAGGACTCCAGATGGAGCCAGACCAAAAAAGGGCCAAGTACCCTTTGACCGAGATTCTCAACTGGGATGATTACCCTGGTGTGGCCTTCCTGGTCACTGAGGCCATTCTTGTCCCTGCTATAGAGCTTTGGCAGCACCCTGCCTATTGCCCTGCGCTGTAGGCATGGATGGCCGGCAAGTACGCAGTCGCCACCAGTTCCCTGTCTGGTTTCACTGAACATTCTTCGGCCAAGGGTCTGGTGGCCAGCTCGGTCTTTCAGCATACCAGCAACGTCGGGAATGTGGATAAGCCTTCTGACAAAAAATCGAAGAACTTGGATCATATGACCAAAATGGTCTATGTGGCCTTTTCTCTTGGCCTTCGGAAAGTGAGTTTGGCCCTTTTGATGGCCCACTTAGTTCCAGCCACCTTAGGCACTCTAGATTTGCTTCCCCAGCTCCTGGCCGACTTACAGACCATGGTCAAGCAAGTCCAGGATCAGGGCCAAGCAGTGGCTTAGCAGCAGCTCCAGACAGCCAAGGACATCTGCGATTCCTACGCCCGGACAGTGACTGCCGCAGTGGCCATGCACCGCAGGGCTTGGCTGAGGATCTCGACCTTTACAGCCGATACCCAGCACAAGTTTGTGGATGTCCCCTTCTTGGGCACCGACTTTTTCAGGCTGGGGTGGAAGGAAGCCTTATTCGCATTGAGAAGTCCAGTGCCACCCTGAACTCTGTTACCTCCACCCAGAGGGATCCCAAGGGCTCTAAGCTCCAAAGGAAGAAGCACTTTCAGCCCCTCTGTGCCCCTGCAGCCAAGTCATCCCGGCAGCAGGCCCAGGCTTGGTGTCCCTGACTGAAGTCTGTTGCTTCGGTCATCCGAAAGCCAGGTGTTCGAGGCTCAGCTGTTTCCTCAGCAGGTCCCTCCTCCTCTTCTAAGCCTACCCAGTGAGGGGTGCCTCCCTCATGCCCATCCTGACTCCCCTGGGTTCTCCCCTTGGGGGGCCAGCTCTACCACTTCCTTTCCTTCTGGTCTGCTGTCACCACAGACAGGTGGGTCCTCGAGGTGGTCAGTCAGGGTTTGCCTATAGAGGTCGAGGCTTACCCGCCTTGCTGAGCTCATGCCCCATGGGAGGACATGGTTTTCCCGACATTCTGTCAGCCCTTCGGGAAGACATTGGCCAGCTCCTCTAGAAGGATGTAGTGGTTCCACTCCTGGACCCTCCAGTAAACCCAGGGTTTGTCTCCAGGTACTTCCTGGCACCAGAGCAGATGGGGGCTGGTGCACCATCTTAGATCTGCATGACCTGCACAAATTCCTTCGGTCGCGCACTTTAAGGATGGTCACTGTCTCAGATCATTCCACCTCTAGAGCAGGATATGTGGTTCTGCTCCCTGGACCTTCAGAGTGCGTTCTTCTACGTCCCCATCCATCTGTCCAGCACTGGTTCCTGCCGTTACGTGTGGAGGAATTCTCTACGAGTTCCAGGCCATGCCGTTTGGCTTTTCTTTGGCTCCCAGGGTCTTCACCAAGTGCATTGCAGTAGTGGCAGCCTACCTGAGGCGCCAAGGGGTCTGGCTGTACCCCTACCTGGACGGCTGGCTTATAGCAGGCCCCTCCAGGGAGGAGGTGGAGTAGTCCAGGGACCTGGCCCTCCAGACCTGCTTGTCCCTTGGCCTCCTGGCAAATGAGGCCAAGTCAGAGCTCGTATCTTCGCTGGTGATACAGTTCATCAGGGCAGAGCTCAACTCTTGTCGGGCAAGGGCTCGGCTTCTGGCAGACCGGGCAGAGGCTCTCTCCTCCTTTGTCCAGTCATTTTGGGTTGGGCAGTTGCGCCCTACTCGGGAATTCTTGTGTCTTCTGGGATACATGGCAGCATGCACCAGTGTGGTCCGTTGGGCCTGGTGGACAATGCACTCTCTGCAACAGGAGCTTGTCCACCAAAGGTCTCCGTACCAGGGCCACTTCCACCAGCCAGTCACTCTGACCCAGCCGATGTGGGACACCCTCCAGTGGTGGTTAGTCCCAGACATCTGCAGAAAGGGATCCCCTTTTTCCGCCCGGAGCCAACAGTCACCATCAAGACCAATGCCTCCCTGATGGGCTGGGTTGCCCACCTGGGAGAGCACAGAGTCCACGGACTCTAAACCCCCGAGAAGTCCCGTTGCTGTAGCAACCTGCTGGAGCTTTGGGCACTTCGTCAGATGCGGACAGCCTTTGCACCACACATTCAGGGTCAGGTCGTTCAGGTCCAGATGGACAAAATCACGACCATGTACTACCTGAACAAACAGGGCGGTATACACTCCCTTTCTCTGTGCAGGGATGTTCTCCACATCTGGACTGTCGTGCTCAGCCTGGAGGCCAGTCTCCTGGCGATCCATGTGGCCAGTGTCTCCAACCAGCTGGCGGATGCCCTCAGCCATGTGGGTGAGGCGTCTCGCGACTGGTCTCGCCATCCAGAGGTAGTACACAGCCTGCTCTCCCACTGGGGCACCCCTCTGGCAGACCTGTTCACCTCCAGGGAGAAAGCAAAGCTGAGGTTGTATTGTGCCCATCCCCCTCAGCAGGGAACGCTGCAGGAGGATACCTTTTTGAGGCCCTGGACCCTGGGCCTCCTCTGTGCCTTCCCTCCATTTCCTCTGATCCACAAAGTGCTGATCAAAGCCAGGAGGGACAAGGCACAGATGATCCTGGTGGCTCTGGACTGGACCAGCCACTTCTGGTGCCCTGATCTCAGCCTCAGCAGCAGGCTCCCGTGGCATCTTCATTCTGCCCGTACTTGCTCTCTTGCAATCAGGAAAAGGTACTCCATCCAGACTGTCAATCCCTGCAGCTGACAGTCTGGTTCCTGAGCAGCTAGAGTTCCAGGCTTTTGGTCTTTCTAAATATGTCCTCCCCATAGTTGAGGCTTCTCGGAAGGATTCCACCTGAAAATGCTATGCCTTCAAATGGAAGAAGTTCTCCATTTGGTGCCAGAGCAAGGGGCTTGACCCTTTATTTTGTCCAATCGCTAGCATTCTCGACTACCTTTGGTTCCTCTCTGTCGGGCCTTTGGTCAGTGACCCTTGAGGTGCACCTGGCAGCCATCTCTGCATACCGGGCATGGGCTTCTTTGCCGTCAGTAGCACAGGAAAAGATGGTCTGGCACTTTTTCAAAGGCATTGACCACATTCTTCTCAGGAGCGTGAACCGCCACCACCTTAGGACTTGTTGTTGGTGTTGACAAAGCTCATGGACAAGCCATTCGAACTGATGCACAGGTGTGATCTCTCTCACCTCTTGTGGAAGACTGCCTTACTGGTGCCTATCACATCAGCCAGAAGGATCAGTGAGCTCCAGGCACTCTAGGTGAAGTCTCCTTACCTGGTCTTCTACAGGGACAAGGTTGTCCTTTTTCCCCAAATCGAAGCTCCTCCCGAAGGTTGTGTTTGAGTTTCACCTTAGCCAGATAATCAATCTCCCAGTGTGCTTCAACTGCACCTCTGAGGCTGAGCTCAGGCTCCATACCTTGGACCTGTGGCGAGTGCTCGCCTTCTATAAGGAGCACACAGTTGGAGTTCGGGGAGAGGTTCACCAGCTATTTGTCACCTATGCTAAAGCCGCATCTGGCAGACAGGCAGCTAAGTGGACGATTAGCAGGTGGATTGTATCCTGCATCAACCTCTGCTATAGGTGGTGGGTAGGGAGCCTCATGTATGGCTGAGGGCTCATTCCACCCGTCATACTGCTGCACTCTGGCTGCTTCCAGGGATGTCCCTATCCAGGAAATCTGCAGGGCTGCTACCTGGAAGTCTGTGCACACCTTCATTTCCCACTGCCACATCAACCTTGAGTCACACTGGGATGCTGGTTTGGGGGCCTTGGTTCTCCAGTCTGTCTTCCCTAAATAGGCTGTGTACACCTTGCCCCTTCCTCCCGCAGAACTGCTAGAAGTCTGCCAGAAGTGTGGATAGTACATCGTATCCATGCCACTAGAAAAACAGGTTCTAGGGACGTGGATATGATGATCTTCCTGGACATAAGTCTCCACCACTCATTCACACTATTGGGATCTGCGCCGGAGGCACTAGGACCCATCGGGAGCAAACTTTTTGCTGGAGGGTCGGCGCCAGAGATGGCACCACGAGGAATGGCGCCGCGAGCCCTAGCTCATGCGGTAACAACTATCTCGGCGTCGACCCTCCAACCACCTTAGTTCCTTTTTTCCCGCCATCGAGTGCACTTCAGTGACGACGTCGCTCGCCTGTCGGGAGTCAAACTTCAAACTAGCAGCATAGTTTTCAGTTTTATTATTTTGTAGTATTATCTCGATACAGTATTGCTTAAATTTATTCTTATTTTAAAATAAATACAATAAAGAAGTCTCAGCCTACCTTGATGGAGTCGACCATGAGCAGGTCAGGTGACGGTAGGGAGACTTCGTATGAAAGCTGTTCAGTCAGTCGGGCTGGGTCCGGTCCGCCGCCTTCTCCGGAGGGAGGGTCTGACAACGGTCAGTCCAGTGCCCAGGGGATGGGCGGTCCCCCCGGAAGCATAAAAATAAACGGTCGCACTCTCGCACCGCTCGCCTCGACTCTTCTTCGCCCACAGGTCTAAAAAGAGAAGGCATCACTCGAGGTCGCCCTCTGATATGTCTGCGCGCAGACGCTCGGTTATCGGGGCTAGTTGCCGGTCTCCTCCTTCGGAGTCGCCAACCTCTGCTTCTGGTAGCTGACGGCTTCAACATCGGAGCCCTACCCCGCCCGCAGGTAGGTCTTCAGATGAGCAGTTTCATCAGTGGGCCGCTCTTATGGAGCAATGTGCTCGGAGGTTGGTTCGGCTATCTGGCTCGGTCGCTGGTGGGCCCTTCTGGGGACTACAGGTGGTTGGACCTTCCTAGTCGCAAGAAAGCACCTCTTTGGCACTGCCGACTCAAGGCTTAGGTGTTCCCCACATGGCTGCGCACAGGGGCCACCGATACCCTTATCTCCTGCTCTTCTTCCTTCAAACCTGTTTTCGGAGTCTGGGAGTGTTTTGGCACCCCGGTATTGTGTGGCCTCTCGGCGCCGCCTCAGCGCCGGTGCTTGCGCTCCCGCCTACTATGCTTCGGTGCCATGCGGCTCGGCGCCTGCAGGGCCTCGCGCGTCGTTTCTCGTGCCGTCGGCGCCCTCTGCGCCCGGCAGCTCTCATGGACTCCTCTTTCACTTGTTTCCTTCTTCCTCCTCTTCTGAATTTCATTCCTTTCCTGTTCATACAGTCCCTCCTGGACTGTCAGGAGATGACGTTGAGCCTGACCCAGACCTTCGGTTGGGTGATGAAGTGGACGAAGCAGGATCTATTACTGCTACAGAGCCTGTGGTCGAGGACCTATCCTTTAAGTCTCTGTTGAAAAATCTGAGTTCCACACTTTCTCTCCAGACTACAGACAATCGATCCTGGGAAATTGTTGAGACTCCAATATCTTCATGCCTCGGACATCCCTACGGATTTGACTCCTCCAATTCAGCCTTCCTTCGAGACGCTGTCTCAAATGGTATGGAATAATCCTGCTCTTACCCCTTCGGTGGCTAAATCTATTGATAGGAAATATTCAGCCCCCAAGGATCGTCCCATTTTGGCATCTCAAGCCTTTGCGGATCCTATTGTAGTCCTGGCAGAGAAGGATAAGGTCGTTCTTCCTCAAACTACTACAGCTCGACCTATTAACAAAGAATCTCGTAAGATAGACACCTTAGGTAAGAGAGTCTTTGCTGCTTCTACTCTAAGTATGCATATTGCCAGTTACCAAGGCTATTTTTCTCAGTATGAGTATATCATGTGGCACTCTATTAAACAGATGGTTGAAGCCCTACCGGAGTCGGATTCAAAGCCAGAGCTTCTTCAAACCATTACCAGAGGTATTGAATCTAATAACCAGCAGGTTAAAGCAGCCATGGATGCTTTTGACACTGCTTCCCGTTCAGTGGCTGCTGGTATTTGCACCCGGCGTCATTCCTGGCTGCGCACTTTGGGCTTTACGAATGATGCACAGCAGCAGGTGATGGCATTGCCCTTTGATGGTGCATATCTTTTTGGTCCTCAGGTAGAGCAAGCTCTAGAAGCTACACAAAAGACTAGGTCAGCCATTAAGTTGGCACGGCCCCCTCCTGCCCCCTCTCGAGGGCATGCCAGTAAACGACAGTTTCATAATCGCCAGTACTTTCGAGGCAGAGGCGGAGGAAGTTTCCATAAGAACCAACCTGCCCAACCTCAAAAGAAGGCGAAACAGAAAGCGCCCAGCGCTACCTTATGAATTGCCGGCCCAAGTTCCATCTCAGCTGCCCGAGGTGGACTTTTCCTCTCCGGTGGGAGGTCGTCTGATGCACTTCTACAACCAGTGGAAGTCCATAACCTCAGACAAATGCGCCCTTCGGATAATTCGCGAGGGTGTTCATCAATCTTGTGGAGACCCTCCGGATCGCCCCCAAATGGCAGCCCAGGCTGTCAACCCTTCAGTCAGACCTTCTCGCCGCAGATTCAGGGCCTTCTGAACAACAGGGTAGTAGAAGTGGTGCCACTGCACCAACGAAACACGGGTTCTACTCCCATTACTTTCTGGTTCCAAAGAAGTCCTGGGAATGCTCCCATTCTAGATCTCAGAAAGCTAAACAATTTCTCTCCCAAGGAGAAATTCAAAATGATTTCTCTGGGAACCCTGTTACCTTGCTCCATCAACACGACTGGTTAGCCTCCCTAGATATGCAGGACGCTACCAGCACATTCCTGTTCACCTGAGGCATCACAAATTCCTGAGGTTTGTGGCTCTGGGACAGCATTATCAGTTCAGAGTCCTGCCTTTTACTATCCTCGCGCCACGAAGTTTTACAAAATGTTGTGCAGTTCTCGTAGCGCACCTCAGAAAGGTTGGAATTCAGGTGTTTCCTTATCTGGACGATTGGCTTAGCAAGCTCTTCCAGGCAAGGGACTCTGACGCCATGGAGACGGGCTCTCCTCCACGCCCATGGGAGTTCTGTTCAGCCTCAAGAAATCGTAACTGCAGCCCTCCCAGAGGCTCCTTTTTATAGGGCCTCTTCTGGACACCTCCTGTGCGTAGGCGTTTCTTCAAGAAGACAGGAGGAACGACATCCTTCAGATGGCCCGTCACATCGGGGAAAACAGCTCAGTCACAGCTCTCTCGATGCATCGGATGCTAGGCCTCATGGCATCCTCAGTGTTCACTGTACCCCTAGCACGTCTGCACATCAGAACCACTCAATGGTCCCCAACCACTCACCCGCAGTCCTGTCTCATCAAGGTGACAGAACCCTTAAGGAGGTCACTCACCTGGTGGTCTCAAGAGAGCAATCTCCTGGAAGGGTATCCCTTTGCTCCTCTGGACCATCAGATCTCCATTACCATGGACGCATCCCTAATGGGGTGGGGAGCTCACTGTCAGGCTCTCCACACTCAAGGTGCGTGGACTCAAGTCGAGTCCTAGCTCCACATAAACGTCCTAGAAATGAGAACCGTCCTTTATGCGGTCCGAGCTTTGAAGGACATTCTGTGTCACAAGAACATTCTCCTTCAAACGGACAACAAAGCAGTGATGTATTACATCAACAAGCAGGGCAGTGCTCACTCTTACCCCTTATACAGGGAAGCAATGAGGGTATGGGAATGGTGCTTGGAGCACGAGGCTCTAATTCAAGCGTCTACCTGCCAGGTGTTCAGAACGAACTGGCAGATCGTCTCAGCAGAACAGAGACAGACCCTCACGAGTGGTCTCTCGACTCAACCATAGTTCAGTCACTATTCGAAGAGTGGGGAACTCCAGACCTGGACCTTTTTGCATCCCCACTCAACGCAAAACTGCCTCTCTTCTGCTCCAGAAATCCAGGGCCTGGCATTTTCTGTCAGGATGCGTTCAGGCTGCGGTGGACAAAACACTTTCTTTACGCCTTTACACCTCTTCCTCTAATTCAGAGGGTACTCCTCAAGTACTAATCCCAGGGGGACAAAATGATTCTCATTGCTCCCTTTTGGCCTCGGCAGCTGTGGTTTCCACTACTCAACAATATGTTGGCAGTTCCTCCGAGACCACTTCTCCTGCAGATGAACCTTTTGACTCAGGGACCAGTGGTCCATCCCAACCTGAGATCACGTCACCTTCATGCTTGGCTCTTGAAGAGGTCGAAGTAAACCGGTTCAGTGTCTCTCGAAGAGTTTCAGATATTCTTCTGGCTGCACGGAAGCCAGCCACTTGGAAAACTGACACAGCCAAGTGGAAGTTGCCAGCTCTTGGTGTAAAGTCCTCTTTGAATCCCTTTTCCTGTCCACCAGATAAGGTTTTGAGTACCTTTTGGACCTCTCAAATTCAGGTCTGCAGTACTCTACAGTCAAAGTTCATCTTAGTGCCATTTCAGCTTATCATGAGCCCGTTATTTCCTTAACTCTGGCTCAGTTACCTATGGTTAAGAGATTTCTTAAGGGATTCTGCATACCAGACCTCCTACAAAGACGCCCAGTCGCAGCCTGGGACATTAATCTTGTGCTAGATATGCTCACTGAAACCTTTCAACCTCTGGCTACCTGTGAGCTAAAATTTCTCACCTGGAAGACTGCCTTCCTAGTGGCCATTACCTCAGCCCGCAGGGTCTCTGAGATACATGCCCTGGTCACAGACCCTCCGTATACTGTGTTCCATAAGGACAAAGTAGTTATTCGTACTCATGCTAAATTTCTTCCTAAGGTTGTGTCAGAATTTCATCTAAACCAACCTTTGGTCCTTCCCTCTTAGTTTGCGGACTTCCAAAATGAAGGGGAACGTTCTCTTCATTCTTTGGATGTTAAGAGGGCCTTGCATTTCTATCTAGATAGAACCAAGGATTTTCGCAAAGCTCAGCAACTGTTCGTTTCCTTCAGTGAGACCCGGCTGGGTCAACCTGTCGCTATCAGATGTATCTCATCATGGCAAGTGGCGTGTTCGCCACTGCTATTCCATGGCGCAGGTTGCTTGGAGGGTAGCTGCCACGCCACTCTACCAGAGCGTCGCTGCATCCCTAGCGAAATTCAAGAACGCGCTCCATTGCAGACATCTGCAATGCTGCCACCTGGAGCTCAGTGCATACTGCTAAACATTATGCACTAGATGTCCATGCCAGACGACATTCTTCCTTTGGCAGAGCCATCCTCAATGGACTTCTGTCCTAGAAACGTGAGCTCTTGGTCTCTCCTGCCGCCCTCTCGGGGGATTATTAGCTTGGTACTGTCCCAATAGTGTGAATGAGTGGTGGAGACTTATGTCCAGGAAGATATGAAAATTACGTACCTACCGTAATTCTTGATCTTCTTGGACGAGTCTCCACCACTCATTCACACGCCCACCCTCCATCCCCCGAGCTCACCTTTCTTGTTGGTCTTCACTCCCTCAAATCTTTAGGCTGTGAAGACTTCTTTGTTGACTCTTCTTACACGGGTCGCCTGGACTATCTTATGTCCGGTTTTTAGGTTAGGCTACCCTTCTAGGTTAGTTACGCTGCACCTCCTTGGTAAAGAAGGTACTGAGGCAGTTGGAGGGTCGACGCCGAGATAGTCGTCACTGCATGTGAGCTAGGGCTCGCGGCGCCGTCCCTCGTGGCGCCATCTCTGACGCCGACCCTCCAGCAAAAGTTTTGCTCCCGATGGGTCCTAGTGCCTCCGGCACAGATCCCAGTAGTGTGAATGAGTGGTGGAGACTCGTCCAAGAAGATCAAGAATTACGGTAGGTACGTAATTTTCATTTCTATCCACACTTCAGACAGTGTTCCTTTTCCCTTTAAATCGGCCAGAACGCCTTCAAGCTGGCTCCTCACACTCACCAGAGTTGTAACTCCCCCAGCACCGCTCTGTGACATCAGATCTTCCTTTCTGCTGGAAGAAGTTTCCTCCTTATTGTTCTCATGCTGAGTAGGTCCTTTGCTTATTAAAAATCTCTTTATTAAAAAAAAAAAAATGTCTTCATGCGACTACATCTCTTCTTCCTGGATGGACAATGCAAAGTCGGTGCCTGGTTTTAAGAAATGTGCCTGCGGGTGGAATGTTTCCCCGAATGGACCCGCACACCATGCGCCCGTCAGGTGGCAGATCGTCTTCAAGATTGTGCTCCTGTCTTATAAGGCCTTGCACGATAGGGGACCTGTCTGTCTGCAAAATCTCCTTGTCCCCCGGCATCCACCCCTGGCACTTCGTTCTGCTGGAGGAGACCTCCTTCAAGTTCCCATGGTTACATTGCGGCATTCTGGGGACAGGACATTCTCCGCAGCTGCACCTACCCTGTGGAACTCGCTGCCTGGATGTTTAAGGGAGGCTCCCTTGGTGGAAGCCTTTAAGAAAGGGTTGAAAACATTTCTGTTCCAGCAAGCTTTTGTTGATTGATTAATAGTGTACTATTTTAAATTCCATAGACTATTGCTCCCAGCTATAGTGATTGTATGTTTGTATTTTAGTATGATTAATTGTATTGTTTTATTGTACAACGCCCAGAGTCTAAGGAAATGGGCGCTTTAAAAATGAAGTATCAATCTATGTGCGTCTACTGCCTGGGCCACAAGCATGATCCCCAGGATTGCGGCCTGTTCCGCACCCTGCATCCGTCCATGTTAAAAGATCGGCATGCCTGCCTTCTTTTGGGTTGTCTGGATGACCGGGATCCTCCCGTTAAGTCCAAGGAGGCCCATCGGGTGGTCTCTGTGGCTGCTGGGTCCGCCAAACAACTTGTGGTTTTTGAGAAAGCTGCAGCCCAGGCTGGAGCACAAGCTTCCTCGGCTGCGACCTTTTTGCTTCTCTCCTTGGGTGCTTCCTTCACGGTGCATTCAGGGACTTGTGCTGGGCCCTTCCCACACATTGGCACGGTCCCTTCTCAGGCACTAAATCAAAATCTGAGAAAGAGACCAAGAAATGGTCTCGACATCAATTGTGGGATCATGAGCACTCTCGGGCCTCAGATTCCCGCACTTCCTCGGAAGTTCCGACTTCAGTCAATCCTTAGGCCGAGGCCACCGGCTCTACGGTCTCCCCGTCAGGCCAGTTGGTCGAGACGCAGGTCGATCTTCCAACCAAGATTTTCCTTGAACCTGTTGATCCATTGTCGCAAGACAAGGCCGATACCTCCTTATCTAGGACTGCAGTCCTACTGCACACCTTTCAGGGAGGGACAGACCAGTCCGCTGAACTGCCAGCTCTTACCTAGGATCTTCCAGCCCAGGAGGGGGCTCCACTCTCGCTGGCCCCCTCTAAGACCACCGACGGTTGAGGTCGCAGTCCCATAGCCCTGAGTCAAGCAGCCCGCTTTGGTATCAATGCTTGCGCGCTCAACATTCGGACAAGCGGCGCCGCCTTTGTTCCTCTTCATCTTCCTTGGGTGAAGAGGGGCTCCAGCTCAAGTTGCATCAGTGCTATAAGGATCTGATGTGGCAGCAGCTCATGTTTACTTGGGTGAAGCCCATGCTGGCCTCGACCCCGGCCATTACATGGCTTTCGCCTCAGAGGCCGCAGCCTTCCCCGCCTCGGCAGGAGCCCGGGGACTCCCAGGGGAAGCCTGCCCGGTCGCAGTGGCCTTTCTTGGCCCTGCATTGGAGCTGTGGCAGCATCTGGCCTCTTGTCCTGTGCCATCGGCCTGGATGGCCCTCAAGTATGCGGTCCCTACTGGTTCCCTTTCGGGATTCATGGAGCATCCCTCGACTGAGGGCCTAGTGGCCGACTCTGTGTTTAGGCACACAGGCAACATGAGAGATGTTGGTAAGCCTCCTGACAAGGAGTCCAAGAAACTGGACCACATGGCCAAAAAGGTCTGTGCTGCTTCCTCTCTCTGTTTTCGGCAAGTGAATTTGGCCCTTTTAATGGCCCACTTGCCCCATGCCCTTCTGGGCACATTTGATTAGGTGCTTCCTCATCTCCCAGCAGACTTAGACTATGATCAAGTAGGTCCAGGATCAAGGCCGAGCAGTAGCTAAGCAGCAGCTCCAGACTGCCATGGACATCGGCGACTCTTGCACTCTGTCTGTAGTGGCCGAGGTTGCCATGCGCCACAGGGCTTGGCTGAGAGTCTCGACCTTTATGGCAGATACCCAACACAAGCTGGCAGATGTCCCCTTCTTGGGCACCGACTTGTTCAGGCCGGGGGTCGAGGGGCACCTCACCTGCACTGAAAAGTCCAGTGCCACCTTGGACGTCGTGATTTCTGCCCAGAGGGATCCCAAGGTCTCTAAACAGCAGAAGACGACCTTTTGGCCCCTTGATGCACCTGTGGGCCAAACTGCCCCAGCCTCAGACTGGACAACTGGCTCAAACTTGGCGTGCCCGGCCAAAATCAGTCACCACAGTCGTCCAGAAGCCAGGAGATCGGGGTCCCAGTGGCTCCTCAGCTGGTCCTTCCTCCGCCTCCAAGTCTGCCCAGTGATAGGATGTGGGTGCCTCTCCCATACCTGTCCTGTCTCCCCTGGGTCCTCCCATGAGGGGCCGGCTCCACCACTTTCCACATGGTCCGCTGTCACCACGGACAGGTGGGTCCTCAAAGTGGTCGGCCAGGGTCTGCCTCTGAATTCGAGGCTTACCTGCTTTACCGATGTCTGCGTTCCCACTGGAGGACATGGTGTCCATCGACAACCTGTCAACCCTGTCTTCGGACCTCTCCAGCACATCCAGGTTGTCTCCAGGTACTTCCTGGTGCCAAAATGGATGGGGCTGGTGCCCCATCTTAGATCTGCACAACCTGAACAAGTTTCTCAGGCCCTGCATCTTCAGGATGGTCACTGTCTCAGATCATGCCATTTCTCAAGTAGGACATATGGTTTTGTTCTCTGGATCTTCAGGATGCATTCTTCCACGTCCTAATCCGTTCATCCACGCCCTGGTTTCCTCCAGTGCTGGGCGGAGGGGATCTCTGAGTTCCAGGACATGCCATTCAGCTCTCCTTGGACCCCAGGGTCTTCACCAAATGTAGCAGTGTGGCAGCTACCTGAGGCACCTAAGTGGTCCAGGTATACCCCACGTGATCGACTGACTAATTGTGGGTCCTCCAGGCTGGAGGTGGAGAGGTCCAGGGATCTGGCGTCCAGACCTACGCCTCTCTTGGCCTCCTGGTCAGTGAGGCTCAAGTTGGAACTTGACCTCCAGGTGATTCATTTATTTGGGGTAGAGCTAGACTCTTGCAGAGCCAGGGCTCAGCTTCCGCATACAGGGCAGAGGCTGTCTCCTCCTTTGCCAATCATTTCAGGTTGGCAGTTGCTCTGCTCAGGACTTCCTTCGTGTCCTGGGATACATGGCTGCATGCACCAGCATGGTCCATTGAGCTTACTGGAGAATGCGCTGTCTGTAATGGAAGCTGTCCGGCCAATGGTCTCAGTGCAAGGGCCACTTCAACCAGCCGGTCACTTTGACCCAACTGATGTGGGATGATCTCCAGTGGTGGTTAGTCTGGGAACATCTGCAGGAAGGTACCCTGTTTGTCTGCCCAGAGCAGATGGTTATCCTGGCTGATGCCTCCCTTATGGGCCGGGGTGCCCACCTGGGGAAACACAGAGTCCATGGGCTTCAGACCCCAGAGGAAGTCTCGATACCACATCAACCTGTTGGAGCTCTGGGCAGTTCGGCTGGCGCTGACTGCTTTTGCTCCACACATCTGGGGTCAGGTCATTCAGATCCAGGCAGACTAACACCACAACCATGTACTACCTCAACAAATGGCGGGACAGACTCTCTTCCTCTGTACAGGGAAGCTCTCAGTGTTTGGACCCTCGTCCGCAGCCTGGGGGCTGATCTGGCCATTCATGTGGCAGGTATCTCCAACCAGCTGGCAGATGCTCTCAGACATGTGGGCAAGGCATCTTACAAGTGGTCTTTCCACCCAGAGGTAGTATATAGCCTGTTCTCCCAGTGGGGCACCCCTCTGGTGGACCTGTTTGCCTCCAGGGAGAACGCAAAGCTGAGGCTGTACTGTGCCCACCCCCTCAGCAGGGAACACTGCAGGGGGATGCCTTCTCAAGGCCTTGGACCCCGGGCCTTCTTTACGTCTTCTCTCCATTTCTCGTGATCCACAAGGTGTTGCTCAAGGTGAGGAGGGTCAAGGCTCTGAGGATACTGGTGGCTCCTGACTGGTCTCCCCAAATCTGGTACCCCGATCTCCTCAGCCTCAGCAGCAGGCTCCTGAGGCATCTCCCTCTACACCCGGATCTGCTCTCATTCAATCAGGGGAAGGTTCTCCATTTGGACCTTTAATCCCTGCACCTGACAGCTTGGTTCCTAAGCTGCTGGAGTTCCAGGCTTTGAGTCTCTCTGGAGATATCCTCAGTGTGGTCGAGGCTTCTCAGGAGTTGAACTGAAAATGCTATGCCATCAAATGGAAGTTCTTCTCCATTTGGTGCCAGGGCAAGGGGCTTGACCCCTTATCTTGTCTGTTGACTAGCATTCTCTACTACCTTTGGTCCCTCTCTGTCAGGCCTTCGGTCGACTCCCTTAAGGTGCACCTGGCAGCCATCTCTGCTTACCAGATCAGCTGGTATGCAGTCTGCGCAGGAGAAGATGATCTGGCACTTTTGTAAAGGCCTTGACCACATTTCCCCTCCTGTGCATGAACCACCACTACCTTGGGACTTGTTGCTGGTGTTGGCAAAGCTCATGGGCAAGCCATTCGAAACGATGCACAGGTGTGAAATGTCTCACCTGTTGTGGAAGAGCACATTCCTGGTGGCTATCACATCAGCCAGAAGGATCAGTGAGCTCCAGGCACTCTTCGAGGAGTCTCCTTATCTGGTCTTCCACAGGGACAAGGTTTCCTTCTTCACAACCTGAAGTTCCTTCTGAAGGTTGTGTCTGGTTTTCACCTTAACCAGGTGATCAGTCTCCCAGTGTACTTCACCAGCCACACTTCGGAGGCTGTGCACAGGCTCCACACGTTGGACCTGCGGTGAGTGCTAGTCTGTTATAAGAAGCGGATGTCTGGAGCTCGGGGAGAGGTTTACCAGCTATTTGTCACCTACGCTAAAGTCGCACCAGGCAAACCGGCAACTAAGCGGACGATTGGCAGGTGGATTATATCCTACATCGACCTCTGCTATAGGTTGGCAGGTAGGGAGCCTCCTGTAGGGCTTAGGGCTGATTTCAGCCATCATACCACTGCCTCGGTCAGCATCATATCCACGTCCCTAGAAAATCAGGTTACTCACTTGTGACAGTAGATCTTCCACGGGGGTAATCTCTTGCAGCAGGTAATACACTTGGGGTGTCGCCAGAGGGCACTCCTGTGCACAGCAGTTTTCTTCTAGCAGTCTTTTCCTAGGGGCCGCCCACACATGACATCATTATCCTACACTTATATGAGAGGGAGGCCCCAGGCATCCTCAGTTCATTTTCCCACCGTCTTCAGCTCGCATGCAGTAGCTTAGCGCTTGTGAAGCAGTCATTGACGAGAACTTGAGCTGGGAACGGATTTTTCCTCCATTTCCAATTTTCATCAATGAATGTCCAAAGACTCTACAAGCAAGTCATCACTTTTTCGGTCATGTCGTTGCGGTAGAAAAATCTACCGCTATGACACCTATACTGTTAGTGTTAGGTGTCTGGGTCCCACACGACACCATCTCCTGCAGACATTGCCAGGAATTCAGGCAGGCAACACGTTGACAATGACTGCAGGAAATCGAATCACATCTAATGGAGTAGAAATTGTCTCTCTTAAAGAAGGGGGGCCTGTCACAAGGAGACCTCCACTACAGCTTCACATAAGAAGCATAGACGGGATAGGGACAAATCATCCTCACTGGGCAGACACTCATCGATGGCCACCGTTACGGGTGCTCCACCATCACTGATGCCCTCTGGAACTGCTGCTTCATCGATGGGAGTTTATACTCTCTCCTCGGTGCTTTCTGGCACCCTCTCAGCAGTTTCTACAGAACCTTATGATAGTTCTGGCTGACTCTCGTTGACGGTGTGGTTCATGCCTCTGCCGATGAACAGCTGCTTTAAGCACTCTACTACCTTCCTCATTTACTGCCCCGTCAGTGACAGGTCAGATATTCTTGGGGAGGACTACAAGATTTTCCATGGCCACAGCCTCTCCTCCTTCACAACCACTCTTTCACAGAGGCCAGCCAGATAGGGACCGAGACCCTGGTATTTATCACCCAGGGGCCAGACCTGTTTATACATCACGCCCAATCACCTCCTCAATTCCTCTGGTTTCCCAGAGGCCACCACCTCCACCCTCCACTACTGCTTCAATGGACATGGCAGCCATGATGCAAACAGTTTTAGAAGTGATAAGGGGTTCTCAGCCTTCCACTCCAGGAGAGACGGGTCACCCTTCCCGTTCTCCCACACTTCCACCTAAACACTTTCAAGGTGATAGAGAGCTTTCTCCTGCTTGGTCCCCCCAGTCCTATGAGGAAGAATATTTCTCAGAAGAGGCAGAATTTCCTGAAGGTTTACCTGGGGATCTTGAAGATTTTGAGCCCCATGACCTGGACTCCTGTCCTCTATCTTGACTATCTCCTCCTTGCATGAGGTGCCTGCTATCAGGCAGCTGCCTCTCCTCCTGAAGACCCATCCTTCCATGAGATGATGGTCCAAATTCAAAAAATCATGGGTTTTTCAACTACGGAAAGTGATAAAGAAAGGACATGGCAGACTATATTGAACTCCCTGAGGAGCCTATTGTAGTGATACCCACACTTATACAAACTTATTAAAATGCGGTGCTGGCTGCTTAGAATCAGCCCTCAGCTGTTCCAGTAATTACTAGAAAGGCGAATCACCTTTACCAGGCTCCTCTCAACCATCCTTTCCTTTCCACTCCTCCTGAAGCTGATTCGGTAGTAATCACAGTGGCTCATGATCGTACCAAATGTCCAAAGCACATGAGCTCCTTACCCCCTGATAAGGAATCCTACCATCTTGATTACCTCGGGAAGAAGGTATTCCAGGCAGGTACCATGAATCTCAGAATTTTGAACTATATGGAACACATGGTTAAATGCCAACGTACCCTCTGGTCCTCTGCTACAGAACTAGTCAGTAAACTTCCTCCTTCTCAGGAGAAGGACCAATTATTGGCAACAGTTTCAACTGGCAACTCCATCTCTCGACATCTGCTCCGTTCGGGGTACGATGCGGTGGATACCTATGCCTGGATAGCGGCCACAGGTGTTACCCTTAGACAGCATGCCTGATTACACGTCGGATTTACACCAGATGTGCAGTACAAAGTGATAAATGCCCCTTTAATGGATCCAAACATTTTGGTCCTGGCATTCAGACGCTTCTGGATGATCTCCAAGCTTCAGGTCAGATTTTACGTACGGTGCATAGCATGTATCATTCCTCACAGCCGTCTTACCAATACTGCTCACAGTCCTCTTTTCAATCGAAGAGAGGCAGCAAACACAGAGGTACCTATAGAGGTGGATTCCGTGGTTGTTCTCAGCCAACATCCAGGACCACCACTCCTACCTCCAAGGGCTCCCGCTTCCAACCCTCGGCTGGAGCCGGTCAGCTCACTTCCTAGTGACCAACTGAGGTATTGCCCAAGTTTCCTTGACCAGGCCTCAGAAGCCATGGGCGGTCGCTTTGCCCACCATTTAGAGGCCTGGCAAGCGATAACATCAGATGAGTGGGTGCTTCAGATCATCTGGATGGGGCATATGCTGGAACTCCCCTCATTGCCTCCCCCTCATCCTCCCCACTCTGTCTCTTACCCACCCGACCATATCCCCATTCTTCAAGAGGAACTCCAGGAAGTTCTTCACAAGAATGCCATGTATCCGGTTCCTCCTTTGGAGTGCCATCAGGGATGTTATTCCCAATTTTTTCTGGAACCCAAACATACCGGGGATCTCAGACCTATACTAGACCTCAGACAGCTGAACCTACACATTCAGTACAAGAGGTTCTGAATGGTCACTTTAACATCTATCATGCCAATGTTAAAACAAGGGGATTGGCTGTGCGCATTAAACATGAAAGATGCCTACATACATATCCCCATACACCCCACCCACCACTGGTTCCTTGGTTTCTACCTGCTAGGAGAACACTACCAATTTTGGGCACTCCTGTTCGGCCTCTCATCCGACCCAAGAGTCTTTACCAAGTGCGTAGCGGTGGTGGCGGCGGCCCTGAGACGGGACGGACATTTTGTCTTCCCGTAATTGGACGATTGGCTCATAAAAGCAGACTCCAAAACCTCTCTGCTTTTGTCCCTCCAGGCAACCCTCGCTCTGTTCCAGTTCCTAGGAATTACGGTCAACTGGTCCAAATCCAACCCAACGGCACCAGTACATAGGAGCCGTTCTGGACACCACCTCCGCCAGAGCTTTACCTCCGTGCCGACAGATAAGACAGACTTCTGTCTCTTGCTTCCCAGATACAAAACCAGCAATTTGTCACAGCCAGACGCCTGTTATGCCTTTTGGAACATGTGGCCGCAGCCATCCCCACGGTGGCCTTTGCCCGTCCACACATGAGACCAATCCAATGGACTCTTCAAAGTCAGTGGAGGAGGAAAAAAACCAGGTGATTTCGAAGAAAGAATATGAGTCACTCCCACTCTACGATCGTCCCTCGACTGGTGGACCCATCCCATCGTGTCAACCTGTCTCGGGGCATGCCCTTCTAGTCCCCTTCTCCCCAGCAGACTTTGACCATGGATGCTTCCTCCGATGGCTGGGGGGTTCACCTGGATCCCTACAAGATGCAGGGCAGGTGGCCCCTGTACTTCATCCCTCCTCATATAAATCTGCTGGAAATGAGAGCGGTCCGCCTTGCCCTTCAGGCTTTTCATCCCCCACCATGCTCCGGGGCCTCTCCTGATCCAATCAGACAACATCTCGGTGGTATAGTACCTGAACAAACAAGGAGGTACCAAATCCCGCACTCTTTGCAGGGAGGCGATGGCAGTTGGGCAAGAAGCCATACTTCAACATCTGTCATTGACTGCTGTCCATCTACCAGGACGCCACAATACCTTGGCTGACATTCTCAGTCACCAGACCTCCACGCACAAGTGGACACTTCATCATGAAGTTCTTCAGATGGTTTTTTGGTTGTGGAGGACCCCGCACCTTGACCTGTTTGCTTCCCCCAACAATCACCGCCTCTCCAGATACTATTCCATTATCCCGAATAGAAAGGGACTATCTATCAATGCCCTGTCCCAACCATGGGCAGGACTCTTCTTATATGCTCCCCCCCCACTCCTGCAACGGACTCTGCTGAAATTACAGCTTGAATCTGCCACCATGATTCTCATAGCCCCTCTGTGGCCTTGGCAGGTATGGTTTCCCGTACTTCAACAGTTATCAGTAGCGGACCCAATCCCATTACCCGTCAGGCCAGACCTGTTGACACAGAATTGGGGAACCCTCCTTCACCCCAACCTGAAGTCACTACACCTTCACGCTCGGCCCCTGAGGACGTTTTCATAGCCTGCCTTCAAGTCTCCTCACCAGTGGCCAACATTCTTTTGGCCTCCCGTAAACCATCCACGAGGCAAACCTGTAATGCCAAACAGAAACACTTCTCCCTATGGGCCGCTTCCCAGTCTTTGGACCCTTACTCATGTCCATTGACTAAGGTGTTGGACTCCTTGGCTTCGCTTGCCTTGACGGGCTTGAGCTGCTCTTCTATTAAAGTCCATCTGGCCTCTATCTCGGCCTTTCATGAACCTTTAGAAGGGAGACTACTTTATCAACACCACCTTGCCAAGATGTTTCTAAGAGGTATGTTATACCTCAAACCTCCTATTAGGCGGGCCACCCCTCCATGGGACTTGAATTTCCTGTTGGAAAAGCTGACCCTCGACCCTTCGAGCCTGCGACTACTTGAGACCTCTGCTTCCTAGCCTGGAAGACCTTATTCTTAGTAGCTGTCACTTCAGTTCGATGTATTTCTGAACTTCGTGCCCTAATGTGTAGGGAACCTTACTTAATTTTCCATAAAGACGGTGTGTCCCTCCTTTTTACCCAAGGTGGTCTCCGAGCACACCTTAAATCAGTCTATAGAACTGCCAGTCTACTTCCCTGAGCATTCTAATTCAGGAGAATACCTCCTACACACTTTAGATGCTCATCGCATTTTGAGATATTATATAAATCATACCAGATCTTTCAGGAAGACTCCTCAGCTTTTTGTTACCTTTGCCCCAACCAGGGAAGACTTTCCAGTCACTAAGCAGACCCTTTCCAACTGGTTAGCACATTGTATAACCTTTTATTATAAGAAATATAACAGACCATTACCAGGACCTGTTCAAGCCCATTCTACCTGAGCCATGGCCACTACAGCAGCCTGCTTCAAGGGGGCATCTATCACTGATATCTGCAATGCAGTCACATGGCCCACAATACATACCTTCACAAGGCACTACAATTTAAACGTTGCTTCTTGCCATAGGACAGCCTTTGGCCACGCTGTCCTAAAAGGCCTTCTATCATAACTTTTTCCACCCTTCCTGGGTGTACTGCTTGGGAGTCATCCGAAGTGTATTGCCTGCTGCAAGAGATTACCCCCGTGGAAGATAGAACAGTTGCATACTTACCGTAACAGTACATCTTCGAGGGATATCTCTTGCAACAGATACGATCCCTCCTTCCATCCCCCTCCTTCTCTAAGAGAACAACTTCTGATCCAGATATATATATATACACACACACACACACACACACACATGAGAGGATACCTAAGGTACCGCGGCTGTCCCTCGGTCCTCGCTTAGCAAGCTGAATCTGGCAGGGAACTGAGGATGCCTGGGGCCGCCCACTCTTATATAGGTGCAGGATGATGATGTCATGTGTGGGTGGCCCCTAAGAAAAGACTGCTAGAAGAAAGCTGCCATGCACGGGAGGACCCTTTGGCGATGACACAAGTGTATTACCTGCTGCAAGAGATACCCATCGAAGATCTACTGCTATGGTAAGTACACAACTGTACTTTCTGGGAGTGGTATATGATGTTCATCCTACTGACCCACCCGCCTCCCTTGGCAAGTGGCACTCGGGTCTTGCTTCCAGCGGGAAAGATCTGACTTCATAGGGCGGTGCTAGGGGAGTTATCACCTGGGTGGGTGAGAGGAACCAGCTTGAAGACATTCCGGCTGATTTAAAGGGCAAAGGAACACTGCCTGAAGTGTGGATGAACATCATATACCACTCCTAGAACTACTGTTACAGGTGAGCAACCTGTTTTTACTCGCCTGTAAAGAGTAGATCCTCCTCAAGGGTATCTCTTGCAGCAGGTAATACTCTTGGGTCCTCGCCAGAGGACGCGCTTCTGCACAGCAGCTTCTTCCAGCAGTCTTTGCCTAGGGGCTGCCCACGCAAATGACGTCATCTTCTGTGACTATAAAGGTGTGGGCGGTCCCAGGCATCCTCAGTTCTTTTTTCCGTTGCTTTCAGCTCCTACGCAGTGTTTTTCTCTCCGTGTAGCAGTCCATCGACGAGACATTGAACTGAGAACGTTTCTTTTTTTCTTCCGTTTCCACCATTTACGAATGTCCGCAGGCTCTTCAAGCAGTTCACTTTTTCGCAAGTGTGGTTGCGATAGAAAGCTCTACTGCTGCGATAACCACTCTGCCTGCGTTAGGTGCCTGGGAGCCACACACACATCATTTCCTGCCAGCACTGCCAGGAGTTCAACCAGGCGTTGATGCTTACAGGAGATTGAGACCCATTGGAACAAAAAATAGCTCTCCTGGAGAAAGGGGCCCATCCCAAGGACCCCACGTCTATGACATCTCATAAAAAAGACCAGGAGAAATCATCGTCGTCTGACAGATGCTTGACTGCCACCGTGACCGGTGATCCTCCGTCGACGATGCCTACCAGAACTGCTTCTTCGTTGACGATGCTCTCTACTGTATCGTCGATGGTGCTTTCCAACGCCCTTTCAGCGGTTTCTGTTGAACCCTATACAATGGACTCCTTATCTGACAACCCCTCGATTTCCACCAGGATCATCGACGAGTGCCGGTTTTCAGCATTCTATTTACTCCCCCATCAACGATGGGCCCAGGCTATGTTATAAGGGATGAAGACTTTTCATTGATGGTAATTCCTAAAATACCTCCATCACAGCCTTTTTCTTATGGAGGCCAGGCTGACAGAGACAAGGATCTTGGCACCTACACTCCAGGGTCCCAGCCTTTACACTTACCACATCCCACCCCTTCTCTTATTCCTCTGGTGTCACAGAGGCAGCATACTCCTGCCTCCACTCTCTCTTCGGTGGATGTGGCCACTGTCGTTCAGACAGTCCTACAAGTGATGAGGGGCTCTCAACCCCCTACACCTAGGGACATGAGACCTCCTTCCCGTTCTCCTTCTCCTCCTGCAAAACGCTTCCAAAGGGACAGGGATTCCTCTTTGGAGGCTGCTCCCCGTTTCTATGAGGAGTATTACCCAAAGGACGAGGAACTTGAAGAATTTGAGGAGTTCCTTCCCCAGGAGAATGATCCTTGCCCACCTTCTGAGGCTTCTACTTTGTTGTCCCTTCATGAGGACGCTGCTTGCCAGGCGGCTGCCTCTCCTCCAGACGACCTTTCCTTTCATGACATGATGGCCTAGATCTAGAATGTTATGGGTTTCTCAACGACAGAACAAGATAAACAGACAAGAGACATGGCAGATTACCTGGAACTCCTGAGGAGTCGTGGTGGTTGTCCCTCCCCTCATACAGACATACCAAAATGCTGTTCTTTCAGCTTAGAATTAACCTTCAGCAGCACCTGCCATTCCAAGAAAGGCTGATTGCCTCTATCAGGCACCCATAGACCACGCCTTCCTTTCTGCCACACCAGATGCAGATTCTGTTGTGATTAATGCTGCTCATGATCACACTAAGTGCTCAAAACATGAGCTCTCTACCTCCTGACAAAGACTCTCGCCATATAGATTACTTGGGGAGAGAAGGTGTATCAAGCGGATACCAAGACTCTAAGAATTCTGAACTATATGGGTCATATGGTTAAGTATCAACGCATGCTCTGATCATCTGCCATTGACCTCACCTTGGAAGCTTAGTTTAAGTATAGCACTGTACATAGTCGAGACTGGAGAAAATAAGGTTTTCGTAACTTACCTCTGCATTTCAGTCTGCAATATACTGGCAAATGGGAATAATAAAAACTGAACATCTGTACTGTCTGAATTTTGGAGCACCGTTTAAAGGGTTTTATACTGCATACACAAATAACAGATGTGCAGAGATAGGACTGTTAAATGTTTAAAAGTCTGCTTAATATTGTACGTACAGATAATTAGTTTTTATAGCCTAGTTGCACAACATCCACTCCCTGTCTTTCAGTAGCTGCCAGTTTCAGAGAAATGGGAAAGGCACCAGTTTAACGATGAATGTTATTTCACAGGCAGAGAACAGTTGTCCTTTTTTTTTTTGTCATCCAGAAATTTGGGCTAATGATTATTTCAGCTCTTTCCTGTTCTTTCCATATTGGGACCTGTGGAAGAAGTTTTCATTCGTATTTGTGGTGCACTTGTACACATGTGAGAGAGATTTGTGACAGTGTGCCAACATAGCTGTGCTAGCCTGTGTCTTGGAAGCAAGTGCATAGTGTCACTTGACCATATATTCATCATATTAGTAAAAGATCACATCCATATGTATACTGTGAATATACCTAGTTTCTGTGACATGAATTTGGTATATGTCGGAAGGGATATGACGAAATGATTTGTCCTAGTGAACTCTGATGTTACAGACACATGTTATTTCATTAGTGTTCTGTATAGGAATTGCAGCACAAGTTGTATCAAATGCTAACCTGTGTGTCTTAAAACATCTGTTTTATCATCACAGAATACTGTTTACAAAGGGGATTATTCGGCTGAACACCCCACAGTGAAAATATTCTGGGAAGTCTTCCATGAATTTCCACTCATTAAGAAGAAAAAATTTCTTTGTAAGTTCCAGGTTACATTGTATGTCACACACATCCAATACAGATGGAAAGACCATATGTCTTGATCAGTTTGCTTGCATGTTCTCTTCTTGGTAACATTGGTTTAGATTGGGAAAGGTAACTGATTTTGGTACTAGCCAAACAAAACTGGCATTAAATTAAGGCTTCAGTTACAGAGCTTGTTTTTGTCTCTGAAGACTTTAAAAGACCCAGGAACCCTTGCTGAAGCTTGCTTATATATCTTATAAAAATACGGCAAAACAAGAAAAAAAGTGTTATTTGTTTAGTTGAAGCCACTTGTAGTGGAAATAATGTAAGCAATCCCAATACAGCAATTTCACAATGGAGCCTTTGCCAAGGAAGAACTGGAATGTCAGGAAAAACTAGGAGAAAAGTGGGGGGACCCAGAAGCCTAAAAAGGGAAAGGCGAGAGAAGCAAAACTCAGTAGGAGACGCAAGGGGGTGAAGGGGGGCCAAGACTGAGGAGCAACTACTGGAGTCAGTTTGTCTGTGGCTCGGTAGGTAGCACACTGAGCATCTGAGGCTAGAAGAATAGAAATGTATGGATTCTAGCCCCATACCAGGTACTTGGCGTAATACTCATAACTGACAGTGTAGTGCATTTCACAACTGGACTAAAGACTGCAGCAGGTGAATTACCATTGCCAAACATGAACTTTGGACTTTTGCATTGAGCCGGAGTGGCAGGTCCCATAAACATCTGGAAATGACCACTAAACCACCAGGTATTTGAAACATTATACTGCACTGCTGTTTGTTTTGGAAAGCCAGTTAGATTACAACACAATTTCTGCAGTTTAAAGTTAACAAAACAAACAAGACCATAGCCTAACGTATATTGATCAAAATAATACACATTAAATCATGGTTTTGATCATTTTGGTGAAAGTGCAAAACAAAGGTCAATAAACCGATCCAGTTAGCACTATTGAGAGCCATGTAGCTGTCTGCCACTTGTTCCAGTGATGTCATTATGGTGCACATCTGGCGGCCATTTTAGGGAGCAGACTGGGCAGGTATTTTTAAATGAGAAGACTGATGTTTACATGTTTCAAATTCTGAGAAACTCCATTTATGTTAATTATATAAATGCAGTTTTAGCATAATTGTAAACAGCAGCTTTGCTGTACTTCTCCATGAAACCAGATTTTCAAATGGTGTCTTGTGAAAATAGGTTGTTTACTTGTCCTTTAAAGATTTTCACCAGAAGAGCATACTGAACTGCTCATTTCCACATGTATCCTGGAGGAAGGAAACAAGGAGTAATACAGCTAAACAAGATACAAACAAAAAACAAAAATAAATAAAAATTAGTAAAAACTAGATACAGAGGTAAAAGTGGTGTAACATCTGGATTGCATGTGCAAAACAAAACAAAAAGGTCATGGGGGCATTCTTATAAAGAAAGTAAGGAAGTCAGCCAGCCTGTCTGTACATCGGTAGTGCCCCAAGTTTGGGAATAAGCCCAAGTTTTTGAGGGTCATCTGGGAGAGAAGGATAAGGTTTTTCAGAGGACTCTTTCCTCCTCCTCTGGGGAGGGAGGGTCACTGCCTCTGCCCATTCTGTTGCCATGTGGCGCCCCATTCTAGATCTCCACGACCTGAATCAGTTTCTCAGGTCACACACCTTTCAGATGGTCACTCTGTCCCAGATCATAGCATCCTTGGAGCGAAGCATGTGGTTCTGTTCACTGGATCTGCAGGACGCGTTCTTTCAAGTCCCAATCCGTCCATCCCATCAGCGGCTTCTCTGCTTCAGGGTCGAAGGGACCCTGTACGAGTTCCGAGGCCATGCTGTTCAGCCTGTCATCGGCCCCTCAGGTCTTCACCAAATGCATAGCAGTGGTGGCGGCCCATCTCCAACGTCGAGGGAGTCAGAATGTACCCCTACCTCGATGACTGGCTCCTGGCAGGTTCCACCCAACAGGAAGTGGAGAGGTCCAGGGATCTGGCCCTCCAGTCCTGCACCCAACCCGGCCTCCTGATCAACGAGGCCAAGTCAGAACTCATGCCCTCCCAGATGTTGGGCTTCATCGGGGCAGAGCTCGACTCTTGTCAAGCCAGAGCCTGGCTCCCGGCGGACAGGACGGAGGTTCTCGCCTCCTTTGCCTAGTCATTTCTGGTTGGGCACTTGCGCCCTGCCCGGGACTTTCTGTGCCTTCTGGGTTACATGGCAGCGTGCATCTCAGTGGTCCGTTGGACCCAGTTGCACATGCGCCCCCCTCCAATGGGAGCTGGCCGCCCACTGGACTCAGCGCCACGGTCATTTCAACCAGCTGATCACTGTAACCCAGATGTGGGCCGCTCTCCAATGGTGGACTGCCCCAGACTGGTTGCAGGAAGGGATCCAGTTTGTTCGCCCCGAGCCAACGATCGTACTTACGACTGATGCCTCTCTCATGGGCTGGGGAGCCCACATGGAGGACAAGATGACCCACAGGTTCTGGAGTCCTGATGCCACATCAACCTGTTGGAGTTCAGAGCAGTCAGACTGGCACTGTCAGCTTTCGGTCCTCAGCTCTGGGGTCAAGTGGTTCAAGTCCAGACGGACAACACCATGACCATGAACTACCTCAACAAACAGGGCGGCACACACTCCCATCTGCTGTGCAAGGAGACACTCCACATGTGGACCCTCGTAAGCCGGTTGGAGGCACATCTCCTAGCCATCCATGTGGCAGGAGCCTCGAACCAGCTGGCAGATGCTCTCAGCCATTTAGCCAGACATCCCACGAGTGGTCTCTCCATCCAGAGGTAGCTTACAGCCTGTTCTCCTGTTGGGGCAAACCTATGGTGGACTTGTTTGCCTCCAGGGAAAACACCAAGTTGAGGCTGTATCATGCCTACTCCCTCAGCAGGGCTCACTGCAGGGGGATGCCTTCTCGAGGCTGTGGACCCCAGGCCTCCTCTATGCCTTCCCTCCAGTTCCCTTGATCCACAAGGTGTTACTCCAAGGTGAGGAGGGACAAGGCAAAGGTAATTCCGGTAGCCCCAGACTGGCCGCACTAGTTCTGGTATCCAGATCTCCTCAGCCTCAGCTGCAGGCCCCTGGAGTGGCTTTGTACACACCTGGACCTGATATCTCTGAACCAGAGGAAGTCTGTTTGCTGATGATACCAAGGTAGGCGCGGTGGTGGATGACCTAGGGGGATGGCAGGGGTTGCAGGATGATCTGGCAAAGCTTAAAACCTGGTCAGACACCTGGCAACTGGGCTTTAATGCCAAAAAGTGCAAGGTGCTGCATTTTGGGATGAAGAACCCAAGGAGGAGTTACCAGCTAGGGGGAGTGCAGCTAGCCCAGACAGAGGAGCAGAATCTGGGTGTGCTCATTACAGGGTCAATGAACAACTCGGCACAATGTAGGAAGGCAGCTGCAGAGGCCAACAAAATGCTGGGTTGTATTGCAAGGGTATATCCTCGAGGAGGGAGGAGGTGATTCTGCACTGTATAGGTCATTAGTTAGACCACATCTGAGTACTCGTGCAGTACTGGCGTCCGTGATCTGAAGAGGGACATTAAGTTACTGAGGTGCAGCACAGAGCAACAAAGATGATCAAGGGGCTGGGGACTTATCATACGAGAGGAGGTTGAAGGAGTTGAACATGTACTCACTGGAGGAGAGAAGAGACAGGGTGACATGACTGAAACCTTTAAATACATGAAAGGAATAAACAAGACGGGTACAGAGGGGCTGTTCAAAGTAAGGAGGGAGGGCCACCAGGGGCCATGATATGAGACTGGAGCGAGGAAGGTTCAGGAGGGAGGTGAGGAGACACTTTTACAGAGAGGGTGGTGGCTGGGTGGAATAGCATTACCTGCTGAAGTGGTATGCAGTAGAACAGTGGACTGCTTCAAACAAGGATGGGACAGGACAAGGGAAGGGTGGAAGGGAGGGGCAGCTGCAGAATAAGGGGTGTTAGCTGCACATTCGAGCAGACTTGATAGACCTCTAGGCCTTTATCTGCTGGCAAATTTCGTATGTTTGTATGACCTTCAATCCCTGCTCCTCACAGCCTGGTACCTGAGCGGCTAGAGTTCCAGGCTTTGGGTCTCTCAGAAGATGTCTACACCGTGGTGGAGGCCTCTCAAAAGGAATCGACCAGGAAATGTTATGCCTTCAAATGGAAAAGGTTTTCCATTTGGTGTCAGGGTAAGGGTCTGGATCCCTTATCCTGTTCTGTGGCTAACATTCTCAACTGCCTTTGGTCTCTCTCCAAAGGGGATCTGCGGTCATCGACCCTTAGGGTGCACCTGGCAGCCATATCTGCTTACCGGGCATGAGCCGGTCAGCCGACATTGACGCAGGAGACGGCGGTCGAGTGCTTCTTCAAAGGCCTGGATCACATATCCCCTCTGGTGCGTGAACCTCTACCTCTGTGGGATCTACTGCTGGTACTGGCAAAGCTCATGAGCAAGCCATTCAAACCAAAACACAAGTGTGAGCTGTCACACTTGTTGTGGAAGACGGCCTTCCTGGTGGCTATCACGTCTGCCAGGAGGACAGGGGTGCTTTTGGTTGACTCCCCTTATCTGGTCTTCCACAGGGATAAAGTTGTCCTGTGCCCCCACCTGAAATTCCTTCCGAAGGTGGTGTCAGAGTTTCACCTTAACCAGGTGTTGACTCTGCCAGTATACTACCCCAGTTACACCTCTGAGGCCGATTACAGGCTCCATGCCTTGAACCTGAGCCGTGCTCTCTCCTATTATAAGGAGAGGACGGCGGAAATTCGTGGAGAGGTTCGCCAGCTGTTTGTCACCTACACTGAAGCCGCTTCTGGTAGACCCTCGGCCAAACGGACCATAGCAAGATGGATTACATCATGCATAGGTCTGTGCTATGAGTTGGCGGGCAAGGAGCCTCACAGAGGGATAAGAGCTCATTCTACCCGCCATACTGCTGCATCAGTGGCTGCTTCCAGGGACATCCCTATCCAGGAAATCTGTCGGGCTGCTACCTAGAAGTCGGCAAACACCTTCATTACCCACTACCACATCAACCTTGAGTCACGCCGGGATACTAGTTTTGGGTCCTCCGTTCTCCAATCTCTGTTCCTTAAGTAGGGGGTGTGCGCCTTGCCTCCCTCCTCCCAGAGAACTGCTAGGAGTCTGCCAAACAATGTGGATGAACAACATATCCACGATCCTAGAAAAACAGGTCACTTACCTGTAACAGTAATTCTAGGTATATGTTGTTCATCCACACAGTCCCACCCGACCTCCCCGACTGCAGACGCACACAACCTGGCTTCTATCGGGCTCAGATCTGGCATCATGGGGTGGAGCCGAGGTATATACCACCCGGGTGGGTGGGAGGAGCCAGCTTGAGTACTTCTGGAAAGATTTAAAGGGGAAAGGGACATGCCAAACAGTGTGGATGAACAACATATACCACTCCTAGAGCTACTGTCACAGGTGAGTAACCTGTTTTTCCATTCCATAGTGTCAGCATGTGACATGGTAACTGGGGCAGAACGGCTCTCTAGCCAGTTGCGGTTCCTATTATTTTAAACTTGGTGCCATTTTCTTAAGTTTTGTCCCCCCTCATGTCTGCCTAATCCCCATATATAGGCTGATGGTGACAAGGGGAAACTATCAGACACCTGGCACTTGCTACGGAAAACTCTGATCTGCCAAGCTTCAGACTTGTCAAGGCCCCGAGCCTCCATGCCACCAAACCGCTGAGCTGCTCAAGCCGTAATTCACTTTAGCTTGCGGTTTCTAGCATCTTACTCCAGCTTCCTAGAAGGCGCAACTAGCTGCTACTTTTTCTTGCCCCTAGTGATGCTGTGGGCACTGCTGCTGTAAGTTTGAGCTGTGCTGCCCAAAGGGATTCTGCTGGACAGCTGTACCTGCCCTGCCTGCTGCCAGCTTACTGTACTGACAGAGGAGGACTCCTGGACTTTTCTGAGTGTCTGCTTGCCTGAGATTGGTGGTCTGCCTGAGATTGGTAGATCTACTGTAATATGGGGGAACCTAGCAGGAAAGGAACCTGGGGATCACAATTTCAGACAACATGAAGGTTCGGCGCCAGTGTGACAGATCAGTGGGGAAAGCAAACAGAATGTTAGCATGCATAGGAAGGGACTTCACAAGCAGGAGAATGGAGGTGATCATGCCACTTTACAAAACAGAGATCAGACCACAGCTAGAATACGGGTTCCAGTTCTGGAGGCCACACTTAAGGGGACAGGGACAGGCTGGAGAGGCCCCAGAGAAGAGCAACCAAGATAGTACAAGGGCTGCATGAGAGGTCATACGAGGACGGCAGGAGGAACTAAACTTGTACACACTGGAGATGAAGAGGGAAAGGGGGGACATGGTGGACACTTTCAAATATTTGAAGGGAATAAACCAGGTGAGTGTGGGTAGCATCTTCAAGATGAGTGAAAACAAATGTACTAGGGGCATGCATTCAAACTGGAAGGGGGATAGTTTTAAAGGAGATGTTAGGGAGAAGTTCTTCACTGAGACGGTTGTGGGGCCGTGGAACAAGCTGCCAGAAAGAGTCATGGGGGTTGATTCCGTGGACAAATTCATGAGAACTTGGGACACCTACATGGGGCTAAATAAGAGAGGGAGGGTAAGGAAATGGAGAGTGTAAGATGAATTAGATGGGGGGTGTATCGTGCAGACTGGATGGGCCATGAAGTCCTTTTCTGCCAGCAAATTTTTGTGTTTCTGTGTTAATATTTGGGCAGCTGGAGTGTATGGAGTATTGTAAGGAAGTGAAGGTTGGAGGGGGCACTAGGTGGCATGTTGCTGAGGGGCAGAGGGAGGGCTGGCATGTCGATTTTATATATATAAAAAAAAACATGTCTGATGGTTGGAGGGAGGGCACAGGCTGACATGGTGTTTCAAAACCATATGTTTGGTGAGGATCAGAGGGAGGGCACAGAGCAATGTTTTTTTGACATGTATACCAGTTGGCTGTCTCCATCCCTTACACTTGTGGTTTGTCATTGACGAATGATATTATGGCCTCTGGTTGACAGTGGGAGGGGCAATCGAGCAGAGCGGCATAGAACAATTTATTTATTTTCAATTTATTTATTTGAATTTTAGTGACCGGGTAAACCCACTGAGACCAGAAGTCCCTTATTCAGGGGCGACCCGGAATTAATTACAGAGAAAAGACACATGAAAGAATTATTTACAGTAGTTACACAGATTTAAAATAGCGACAGTTTACAGGGGAACAACAGGTTCGCATTCAGGGGTGACCCGGGATTAATTACAGAGAAAAGACACATAAAAGAATTATTTACAGTAGTTACAATAGTTTCACAGATTTACAATCAAAACAGTTTGCAGGGGAACAACAGGTTTGCATTCAGGCTTTATGTGCAATACAAGACGTCAAGTTGCACCCCAGTAGGAGGGGAATAGAGACAACAACAGTAAGTGACATCCTTGTTTAGGAGATTCATCAGGGACGAAGGTGGGTTTAGCAGAGTGACGGCAATAGGACCTGGGCTAGAGAGCCAACGGTTGCAGCCACAGAGGCTCAGTTTGAGGAGATATACTTTGAGTCCAGTCTTCAAACTAGTTAAGGAGGTGAGTCAGTCAAGCTAGCTGGGAGGGAGTTCCGTAGGTAGGAGGCATGATTTGAAGGAGCTTACCTTGGTTTGAGCGGATCGAGGATGTATAGGGGTGATTGGCAGAGGATCGCTTGAGGTTCGACTTTGTACTTTGTGGGAGAGAAGTCCACTAAGGTGGGGAGGGGGACCAAGGGTGAGAATTTGAAGGCAAGGCAGGCAGTAGGGTAGGCTAGCTTTCAGCGCATGGGCCAATTCAGGTCCTTAAGTGCCTCAGAGTGATGCCTCCTAGGGGGAGGAGCTAGTGGCGAGTGAGCCACTCAGTTGAAGAGAACGGTTAGTTTATTGAGTTCCATCTCCGGAGGAACTGCAATAGAGGAGCCCCATAAAGGATGGTGGGGAGGAGATTGCAGCAGGCAATTGCACGACGTGCAACACAGGAAAGGGAGTTCCCCAGACGGTATAGGAGGCCAAGCCTTTGATGGATGGACCGGGTTATAGAGTCTGTATGAGGTCTGTAGGTCATCTCTTGGTCAAGATGAACTCCCAGGTATTTGAAACTGGTTGTGACCTCAACTCTGGTTCCCTGGATTGTGCTGATCTGAAGCAGTTCGCTTCTGTCAGAGCCCAGACATCTTGAACCAAACAGTACGGCTTTGGTTTTTTCTTCATTGAGCTTCAGGGAGTTTGAGGAGAACCAGGCCTCAAGTGTTGAGAGACTGTCCTGCAGTTTAGTGGAGATGACACTAGGTTGTGGGTCACTGCAGTATATGACAGTGTCATCAGCATAGAGAATGAGTTTGCTAAGTGTGCAGTTGGACTCAATATTATTGAGAAAGAGTGAGAAAAGCAGGGGGCCCAGGATAGAGCCCTGGGGTACCCCAGAGGTAACGGGTCTTGGTCCAGACTGGGTACCCTTCCAGCGAACTTTTTGGATACGGTCATTCAGGTAGCTCTCGAACCATGAAAGTGAGTGGTCATCCAGTCCTAGGAGTCGGAGTTTGGAGAGAAGGAGATTATGATCGACCAGGTCAAAGGCCTTAGATAGGTCAATGAAGAGGACGCCCGTTGGGGAGCCTAGGTCCATGGCAGCAAGGATGTCTGCTGTGAGCCGGATGAGTGCTGTGTCAGTCCCATGGCCCTTCCTGAAACCATGCTGCACATCAGCCATGAGAAGGTGTTGCTCTAGGTAGTCCTGTAGCTGGTTAGAAACTAGTCGCTCCTGTATTTTCCCAAGAGGGCTGAGAAGGGAGATGGGTCTGTAGTTTCCCAGTTTGTCTCGGGCCCGCTTTTGTGGATGGGGACGATGGTCGCTACCTTCCACATTGAAGGGACTACTCCTTCAAGAAGCGACCTTTTTATGAGTAGGGTGATAGGAAGGGTGATAGCTGGGGAAGCAGTCCTCAGCAGGCGAGGTTCAAGCTGGTCATGGCCCGGGGAGGAAGAAGGGTTAATTTTACGTAGGAGATGTAGCACCTCAGCCTGATTGACCAGCTTCAGGTGGAACTGAGGCCTAGGATGCACCCATACCTCACTAGAGTAAGGGGTAGACCTGGGGTGGACAGGGAAAGGGGGCCCATTTGGGATAGAGAAAGAGGCACAGAAGGCATCAGCAACTACAGAAGGAACGTTGGTGAGAGAGTCCCCAACCAGGAAGGAGTCAGACTGACTGCTTGTGGAACCCTTGAGGAGTAAGTTTATATGGCCCCAGAATTTTTTTGGGTCACGTAGGTGACTTGCTTGGATGTCTTTTAGATACTGAGATTTAGCCTGTTTCTAGGATTTTTTACACTGGTTTCTCAGCTCTCTGTACTTCTCCCAGTCTGATGTGAAGCCAGAGGATTTGAAGGTGCCTGAGACTCGGGCTCAGCCATTTATAGCATTTTCCCTGCACCCTGAGCTTTTTTATTGGGGCTTGCTTATTATATGCTGACAGGAAAGCCTGGGTGAAATGTTCAAGAGCCTCGTCAAGTGTAGGGAGGGAGACGATGGGGGCCCAGTCAAGTTTCCTCAGGTCGGCACAGAAATCGATTGGTACAAACCTACTATAGTTCCTCGCTTCAATGACCTTAGTGGGGATTTTAGGAGGCTTGTTGGACCAGGTGCAAAAGACAGGAGAGTGGTTGCTCAGAGAGTCAGACATAATCCCTGCCGACAAAATACGGCCCGGGCAGGAGACAAGGACCCAGTCAATGAGAGAGTGGTTTCCAGTCTTAGGGTTATGTCTTGTGGGGAGGTCAATGACCTGAGTAAAAGGAGAGCCGATTATTGGGTTTTTAGTAGAGGAGGAGACTATGGCAGCCAGTGGAGATTGAAACCTCGAGAGAAGGGCCTCCCTTATAATCCTCCAGGTGATTTGTTAGGATTCTAAGGAGGAGGTCACGGTTTGTGGCGGGAGGTAGACCCACCCTATGGTGAGGGGCTTGGTATTACCGAGCAGGATTTTTATGAATAGTGTTTCAGGTAGAGATCCACCCGGGGTGGGTCGTCTAGCTGCAAGGCTTTGAGGCGTAACACTCCACTAGGTGTGTTCCTCGCTTCTGTGGTCTCTCGTTGATGGTGGAAGGATGGGCCTAGTAGACTGGCACACATGTTGAAAAAAATTGTTCTGGCTTCAGGTTGATGGTGGACAGAGTTTGGGTCACACCAGTTGGTAAAGAACAACTTCTCTCTCTCTCTCTATATATATATATATATGTGTATATATATATGTATATATATATATATATATATATATATATATTCCTTGCTCCTGTGGTCTTTCATAGATGGTGTGTGGAGGGACAGGCCTACCAGACTGGCACACATATGGAGAAAAGTTATTCTGGTCTCTGGTTGATTGTAGAGGGTGGGACGATCGAGCAGACTGGCACAGAACAATTTTTTAAACATGTATACCAGTCCACTAGGTCCATCCCTCGCTCCTGTGGTCTATCGTTGATGATGGATGGAGGGATGGGCATGTTAGACTGGCACACATGTTGAAACAAATTGATCTTGCCGGACCTTATCTTCACCATTGGTTCACACTGTTGGGTTCTGAGCCAGAGGCGCTAGGACCCTGCAGGAGCCAAAAATCTTAAGGAGGGCTGACGCCAAGGTAGGCTGCACGCATGCATGACACCGCAAGACTGTCTTGCGCTACATAACCTATCTCAACAGTGGCCCCTAACCGCCTCAGTTCCTTTTTTCCCCGCCATTGAGTGTGCTTCGGTGATGATGTTGTTCGCCTGCCAGGAGTCAATCTTCATGTCTACATAACAGCGGTCAGTTCGATTCGTTATCTACATATAGCTAGTGTTTGTTATTTTTGTCAGTTTAAAAAAAAAAAAAACTTACTTTGTCAAGTTTATGTCAGTCCTGCCGAACTGCCTACGACTATGGACAGTGACAGTGATGGTAAGGTGTCTCACAATGCTGCTCTGGCAGCGGGGCTGTATCTGGTCCACCTCCCTTTCCCAGGGGAGGGTTCTGATGATGGTTGATCCTGTGTTCGGAAGGAAGGACATTCCTCCCATAAACTCAAAAAGAAGCAGGCCTGTTCTCGATCCAGGTCGGGGACCCAGCACAGTTTGGCCTCTGTTTCTTCCTCTTCCTCTTCCTGGCGGAAGGGGAAAAAAACAGTACCATTCGAGGTTATCCTCTGGTACATCTGCCAAGAGGCCTTCTAGGTCTGTGAGCAGGAGGCCTTCTCTGGCACCGTCTGTTTCACTGGTGGCTTCTGAAGGCGGTCATTCCAGATCCCAGGCCCCGGAGCCCCTCTCTGTCTTCTTATGGGGATTCCAGTGGTGTCCAATTGGCAGTTTCACCACTGGGCGGCTCCTGTGGAGCAGTGGGTACAACGTGTGGCTCATTTTCCCCTTCCACCGGATATGGTTCTGGCTCCTTCGGGCGTAGGCTCTTCAGACTTGCACCTGGAGCATTCAAGCTGGGTAGAGATTTGGCTCCATCTACGGATTCTGATCCCTTCCCGGTGATTGTGCCGCTGACACCAGTTCCACTCACCATACCGCCTCACAGTGTTACTGTGCAGGGACTGGCCCAGGTACCTTCTCCGGTCACTTTGTTGCCAGTTGGACCTTCTTATGGGTCTGTGTTGGGCATGGTTTCGGATACAGGCTTCTCGGGGCCTGTCCCTGTGCTGACCCTGGTAACACCTGCCTTGGGTTTTTCAGTGGTGCTGCCTCCATTGCTCACTCCCTTGCTGCCAGTGCCAGCACTGACTCCTTTGCTGCTGGTGCCAGCTCCCTTGGGGCGGCTCCAGTGCCAGTGTTGCCTGTTTATCCAACTCCGAGGCCCAAGCTAGGCATTTCTAGGTCCATTCCTTTTCCAGCTCCCCTTCCTGAAGAGGAGTTGGAGGGGGATGAGTCTGACCCCAACCTCATTCTTTCACAGGGTAGTGATGACACTTTCTACAGCCTGGAAAATCGAGCTTCAGCCCCTGCTCTTGTACCTCAGAAGGATCTATTTTTCCATACCTTGCTGAGAAACATGCGAGCAACCCTTGCCCTCGAGACCTCTGCCCTCGACACAGGTAGGCAGCTGCGTCTGGAGTGGCACCATGTTCCTAACATTCCAGTAAACCTCACACTTCCTGTTCCTCCAGCTTTTGAAATTCTTTTGGAGGCGGTGTGGGCAAGTCCTGCTTCCATTCCTTCTGTCTCTAAGCAGATAGACCGTAAGTATATTCCTCCTAAGGACAGACCTATTTTGTCTTCCCAGCCTATTGCAGATAAAATTATTAACCTTGCTGAAAACATCAAGGCCATCCTCCCTCAAGTGATGACGGCACACCCCATTAATAAGGAATCCCATAAGATTGACACCATGGGGAAGAGGGCTTTCGCAGTGGCTACTTTGAACGTGCGAATAGCCAGTTATCAGGGACATTTCTGTCAGTATGAATATGTCCTTTGAACCTCCCTTAAATCTCTTGCGGAGTCCTTACCAGTCTCTAACACAAAATTGAAGATTCTTCAGGCTGTCGCTCAAGGTATAGAATCCAACAGTCATCAGCTAAAGGCAGCCATGGATGCATATGACACTACTTCCCCGCTCTGCCACTGCTGAAATCTGCATAAGAGACATTCCTGGCTTCAGACTTCAGGCTTTTCCACTGACTCCCAGCAGCAAGTCATGAATGTCCCCTTCAATAGCACCTACTTGTTCAGCCAACAGGTGGAACAGTCTCTCGAGGCCTCTTAGAAGACCAGGACAGCTATCAAATCTGCACGACCAGCCCCTTCATATCCACGAAGAGGGAAGGCAAGGCAAGTTTTATTTCTGTGGCGCCCATTCCTGGAGGCTCTGGGCACCTAACACTAAAAATAAAAGCATTAACATGGATAAAAATGGCCGGTCCGGTGGCGCTGAGGGTTGCGGCACTAGACGCTACACCTCGCACCACGCCATCAACCCAGGTTCAGGAACGACCACTGGCTGCCAGGTATTGGCAGGGGCAGGAGAGGATCAAGCATCCGTGGGACTGCTCTCTTGTCCTGGGGGGGCGGTACTGTCTTCTGCAGCACGAGCGACCTCTGGCGGTGGTCGGGGATCGTGAGCTCTGGAGACCAAGAATATGGGTATGGGAGCCTTGGCGGACATCCTGTGTGCGGGAGCTGGATGTCACTGCATATCCAAGCTCTTGGGGAAACCAAGAAAAAGCGGAAAACACCTGGCACCCTGGTAGGCAAAGGCCGGCTCACCAGACCCACCCACGCTCACTGTCGGGCATGCCCCGTTCGTCTCCATTCCTTCTTCCCCTGGCAGCTACTTTGACCCTTCAGATAGAGCACTGGAAGGAGTTGGCGGTCCTTACCCATGGGGGCTCAGAGCTGGTAAGTCATTCGCCAGGTAGGATTGGGGAGATGTGCCTGCCGGAGTTAGGACGGTGGGGAGTCTCAGACAGCGTGATAGTGGGTAAGAGGTGAGCAGTGCTGGAGAGAGACCTAAGGACCAGTGTAGGGGAGTAAAGAAACTATACAAAAAAAAAATGGATAAAAATATATAAAATTCATAATCACAGCTTATAAGTGTCACTAGTTATTCAGATATCTGGTCAGGAAGCTTTTATTCTGGGTAGGCTGAGTGGAAAATGTGGGTCTTAAGCCTCTGTTTGAACACCTCGGTTGAAGGGGCCTGCCAGACTGCAGGTGGTAGTGAGTTCCACAGGGTCGGCCCAGCAACACTAAACGCACGATCTCGCGATGTCTCGAGCCCAACCTTGGGAACCTCCAGGAGGCCCCTCGATGAAGAGCAGAGGGAGCGGACAGAAGTTGCAGGTGTCAGGAGCTCCAACAGGTAGCCAGGGCCCAGTCCGTATAGGGCCTTAAAGGTGATCAAGCCCTCCTTGAAGAGGACCCTCCACCTAAAAGGCAGCGCACGCAGGACTGGAGTCACATGACTGGACCTGGGCAAGCTCGTCAGTAACCGAGCTGCTGCATTCTGCACCTACTGCAGTCTGCAAAGGGTCCTTCTTCTGACCCCAAAGTATATAGCGTTACAGTAGTCGAGCCTAGAGGTAACAAAGGCATGTACCAGTGTCGGCAGATCCTCAGGTGGAACGAGGGGCTTGATCCTGGCAGTGTTCCTCAAGTGATAAAAAGCACTTCTGACAACAGACAACACCTGATCTTCAAGTATCAATCTGCTGTCAAGGATCATGCCTATATCACACACCCTTGGGGAGGCAACCAATGGAGCAGACCCCAGGAAGAGACCTGTGTCGGCTCCAGGTGTCATCCCATCATGCCTGTGACCCAGCTTGATCACTAGCACCTCCGTCTTCTCTGGGTTCAGTCGCAACAAGCTGGAGGACATCCAGTCATTGATTTTTGCCAAACAGATATTGAGCACGTCCACAGCATCGGATGTTCGGGGGCAAATGACCGATACAACTGGGTGTCATCTTCACAGCCGTGAAACTCCACACTGAAGTGCCGAATGATCTTGCCCGGGGCAGCATGTACACTGCGAACATTATCATCGACGAGATCGAGCCCGGGGGCACTCCGCTTGGGGAGAGGAGAAATTCCCCATCACTGCCCATTGCACCCTGTCCGAGAGATCGGACTTGAACCATTTCATGACACCAGTGAGTCAACAATACTCTGAGCCAGTTGAGAAGCACAGCGTGATCCACAGTGTCAGATGCTGACGAGAGATTGAGGAGAACAAGTATTGACTTGTCTTCTCTATCTCTAGTCCTGAGCAGGTCATTATGCACCCTCACTAATGCTGTTTCTGTGCTGTGTGTGACACTAAAACCCGACTGGAATGGCTCATAGATATCAAAAGACACAAGGTGATCCTCGAGCTGTTGTGCCAGGGCCATCAGTTCTTTCGCAACAAGCAGTCCTTTCATGGAAGGGGCAGAAGAGTCCAACTCAAGCACCAGTCTCCTCAGTCACAAAAGAAAACACAGCAGAAGGCACAGGCCCTGAAAGTGCCTAGTGCCACCCTGTGAAGCTCTAGCCCTGGCTCTGCCTTAGCTGCCCAAGGCGGACATCTCCTCTGCAGTGGGGGGACGTCTGACTCACTGTTTCCATCAGTGGAAGTCCATCACCACAAACAAGTGGGTTTTATGGATCATCTGAGAGGGATACTTACTGAACTTTTCAGAAATCCACCCAAGGCAGCAGCACACACTGTCGGCTGCCATGTCAAACCTTCTCACTATGGAGATAGCTGGCCTTCTGAACAACAGGGCAGTGGAAGTTGTGCCTCACACAGAATGTAATACAGGCTTCTACTACCATTAATTCCTTGTCCCTAAGAACACTGGAGACATGCACCCCATCCTCGACCTCAGAAAACTAAACAAGTTTCCATATCGCAAGAAGTTCAAGATGGTTCCCCTAGGAACCCTACTGCGTCTTCTCAAGCCACAAGACTGTTTGGCATCCCTGGACACGAAAGACACCTACCAGCACATCCCGGTGCACCTCAGCCACCACAAATTTCTATGCTTAGTGGAACTGGGCCAGCACTACCAATTCATAGTCCTGCTCTTTGTGCTATCCTCAACACTTCAGGTTTTCACAAGGTGCTTCGCAGATCTTATCTGTGTCAGTCTTCACCATTCATCACCTTTTGATTACTTGGCCGGAGGTCATGACCCTGTGGGAGCTTTTTTTTGGAAGGGCGGAGTTGACGCACCACCTGCACCGCCCTCGAGGCCGACGTGCTGCGTGGCGCTTGCGGGTTGGCCGTTAGGTGTTGTTGACTCAGCGCTCCCGCCAGTTCTTCATCTCCCACCGACGAGGTCACCTCGTGGGAAGCTTAGCAGATCTTTTGAGAGGCCTACCTTTGAAGCCTTCGTGTCGCAGTCAAAAAGTTTGTCTTCAACTCTGTGTCGACTCCGTGTCTAAGTCCGTCGGCTCTGAGTAACCTGCCGGGTCTGTTCGCCCTACTTGACGTCGCCTGGTAAGACTGTTCCTTATTTTATTTTGCGACGTCGGGTCTTGTTTGGTGTTCTTTTTCCGCAGGTCATGTCTCGGTCGGGGCAAGAAAACTGTGAAGACGGGACGGCCCCCCCATGCATCGGTGCCCATGCAGCCGTAAGTACTCTGTCACCAACCAGCATGACCGTTGCCTCACATGTCTTGGCCTGCTACACGACATGGATTCGTGTGATGCCTGCTTCTCCATGGACCGCTGTGTCATCGAGCAATGCGCGTGGAAAATGGGATGAGCTCCGACGACTTTCGGGGGACAGGCACGCACTTGTCAGGCCAAGCTGCGTGTTCTCTGCCTTTCCTCTGGGTCCCCTCCCAGTTCTGTACAGACTGCGGAGGAGGGGGGCCTCTGCCTCTTGTAGCCTAGCTGTGGCAGAGGTCCCTTCTGGGTGTAGGAGGCCCAGTCTGTCCTCTCCCGGGCACAGGCGGGAGGCACCACTTGGTAATCGCCCTTCGGGCGAAGGCTCCCCGGTGTCACCGCACCTGCGGGCTCGGAAGGCCTGGTCGGGCACCGTCCTCGGCACCATCTGTCTGCACCATCTTGGGCCTTGGCACCATTCGCGGCACCATGGGCCCTGATGGCACCATTGTTGGTACCGTTGCTGCTGTTGGTGCCGTTCGTGGCGCCGATGGTGCTGGCGGTGCCATGGGAAGCTCTACAGCACCATCCCAGACTGTCTGTCACCCTGGCGCTGTCCGCAGCGCCATGGTTGAGCACGGTGCCACGTCCAGTTCTGGGGCCGCTCGCGGCTCCAGGCATGGACATGGCGCCGTAAGGATTTCAGAGCTCTGGCGCCGTGAGGATTTCAGAGCTCTGACACTGAGAGCACAGTCGGGGCTGTCTGCACCATCTCTATCCTTTACTCTGCTCACGGCACTGTGGAGCAGGTTGGCACCATGGAGGTCTCCGACCTCGGCGCCGCGAGCGTAGTCGGAACCGTCATAGGCGCTGTCTCTGGTCTCAGTGCCGCTTGTGGCACCGTGGGCTGAGACGGCACCATGACAGGCTTTGGTTCCGAGGCTGCTACCATTGTTGGAGCCGTGTCCTCTTCTGGCACCATTCACAGTGCTGTTTGGGACGTCAGCACCAACTCTGGTGCAGTCTCAGTTTCTGGTGCCCTTTTCATTCAGGATGGTAACAGGCATCCACGCACTGTTTGGCACAGAACTTCGGTCTCCACCTCTTCGGAGGGGGAGTCGTACTCTGAGTCAGACAGGCAGTCTGACTCCTTGGACTTGGCTGCTCATGTGGACACCTTGGTAGTGTCCTCGACAGACCGGGATCTGCCCCCCTCTGGGGAGTGGGCAGTGACTCCCTGGACCAGGGTCAGGGGTGCTGACCAGCAGGCAGTGGTGCAGGCCTCCATTGCTCTGCAGCCTGGTCTCAGAGGGTTCTCTGACCCCTCAGTGGTGGTACCCCCTTGAGTGGTGTGCCTGGATCACCCAACTTTGGGGCCTGTCAGAGCACCCACAGGAGGAGAGGGTGCTGTTCCCTGGATAGCTCCTTCGGGGGCCGACCAGGGCTGCCAGCTATCTAGGCTGGCCCTCTTAAGGAGGAGGGCACTCTCCGATTCCGAGGGATCGAGAGATATGGGATCCGTGCGGCGGCCTTTTTCCGGAGCCCACCCAGGCTCTGGGAGAAGCCAGAGTGTGGATCTCCGCCTTTCCCTTTCGGTTTCCTCGAGAGGGCCCCGTTCTTTGGAGGTAGGGGACCATCCTGGATCTACACGGCCCCAGTCACCTCACAGGGGGGATTCTTCAGGGCGCAGCCTAGGCTGTTCCAGTTTGGTTGATCAGCTGTTGGCTGTGGAGTTTTCCGGAGCTCCTTTCCCTAGGGCTCCTATTGCGTTCCCTAGCCCAGGCAGAGATCAGCCGATTTCTGTTGTCAGCTCTGCCCCCACTCCTCTGCCACATTCTCCTGCACACCCGGGTATTGTTGGTCCTAGCGGTCCTCTCTCCTGGGAGCAGTTCAGAGCGGTGGCTGCTCAGTTTCCCGCTCACGTCAGGGCTATGGACAGACAGGTTTTTCAACCTCCCCCTGAGCAGCCAGCTATTGAACTTCCGAGGTTCTCTATCTCCTCATCCCCCTCTTCTATTGAGAGAGGAGCCATCTGTCCACATCTCTCCAACTGCTGATCTCGCCAAGTATCAGCAATTCCTCATGAGGATGTTTGAGGATCTATGCATCACCCTACCCACTCAACACAATCTGGAGCACTCGACGCGCGCCTTTTTGGGCAATTTCAGTGCGGGACTCCCTGGCTTGCTCCCTTTCAGAAGGCGTCATTGTGCTCCTGGCAGAGACCCTTTTCCAGAGTCCCAGCCCCTAGGGATCTCTGCCAGCGGTATTGTGCCCCTGAGTCTCCAGGTTCCATACCCCATCCCCAGTCAGGATTGATGCATTTGGATACTCGTGATGGGCTTTGCGCCCTGCACCGTGACCAGCCCCCAGATCAAGATTCCTTGGATTTTGACTTCTGGGGGAGGAGGACATTCTACTTGGCACGGTTGCTGCTTTCTATTGCAGCACATCAGGCCCACTATGCATCCTATGAAAGGTTCTTGTGGTCCAGACTAGGTCAACTCCTAGCTTCGATGCCTGACATGGAGCAAACCAGACAAGCCATTGCACTCTCTGCATGTGGCCTGGAGCTAGCAAGGCACCAAGCAAGAGCATCCTTTGACACCGATGAGGTAGCTACCAGGGTCGTAGGGACAGCGATCTGCACTAGGCGAACGGTATGGCTGCATCTCTCCCGGTTGTCACCCTTGGCCCGGCATAGGGTGATTAATTCCGCTCACCAGAGAGCCTATCTTTTCCCCTGTAGGGTGAGACAGCGTCTGTCGGGGCAACTTCCTACCCCCTCTGAGGGGTCCCCGTCTCACTCTCCCCACTCTTGGGCCTCTCCAGACCCGTGAAGATTCTCCCTCTTAGTGTGTCACCCACTGAGAGTTAAGGGCAGAGTCGACAACACCTAATGCCCAACCCGCAAGCACCGCACAGTGCGTCGGCCTCGAGGGTGGCACCGATGGTGTGTCAACTCTGCCCATCAAAAAACGAAAGCTCCCACGGGGTCATGAGTGACCTCCGGGCCAAGTACCCAAAGGTGATGAATGCTGAAGATACACAGAAAGATCAGAATTACGGTAGGTATGTAATGTCCATTTCTAGGGACATGGATATGTTGTTCATCCACACTGTCTGGCAGGTATCCTTGCCCCTTTAAATCTTGCCGGAAGGTCTTCAAGCTGGCTCCTCCCACCCACCCGGGTGGTAAAACTCTCGGCCCGCCCCTATGACGCCAAGATCTTCCTTACCGCTTGGAAGCTCAGGGTTTCCTCCTAGCCTGCGATAAGACTGGTTCCTAATTCTTCAATTTCAAATTAAAAGTTTTTTCTAAAAAAGACTTCGTCTTCCTCCTCACGGCTGCGATGGACAAATCGACTCCGTTTCCGGAGATGCCTGCTGGGCAAGAAGATGTCCGGACGGATCCGCACCCACGCGCCTACTGCTTAGGCCTTGAGCACGCACCCGCAGGCCTGCGACCTGTGCTCTTCCTTTTCGCCCACGCCCTCGAAGACCGTTCCGCCCGCTTACAACTGGGGCGCCCCGAGCGATTTCCTCCAGTGAAGTCAAAAGAGGCCCGGTCGGCGGTGTCCGGGCGGGCGGCGGGCTCGGCGGATCAGCTCGAGCAGATGATCGCCCTCGAAGAGGAGGCAGCGTGGGCCGCTTCTACCTCGGCTGCGGCATTTGTCCCGCTCTCTCTCGGTGCCTCTTATTCAGCTTCTTTTAAGGAGCTTTGTCTGACCCTCTCTACTAAAGGTGAGGGACCAACTTCTTCTGGACCGTTTTCTCGGTCCAAAAAGAGAGACAAGGGTAAGTCTCACCGTCGACGCTCTTGGGAGCGGGAAAGATCCTCTCCCGAAAGTTGTCGGCCGTCACGACTTCGGTCGACTGCTACCGGCTCGCCACTGGTCTCACGGTCCCCGCCAGGCCAGTTGACCGAGACCCCGCCGACGCCGGGTTGAGATTTTTCTCGACTGCTGACGGGTTGTCGGGCTGGAGAAGCCGAGAATCCCTCTCCCCGGGTTCCCCGTGGGAGTTGAGGACCCCGATGGCTCGTCTGTGCCTCCGGTTCCGGAGCCTTCGGTTGAATCTTCCGAACCGAGGGGAGTGCCGGTTCCCCACGACACCTCCCCGCACCGTCCTCGACAAAGCCGAGGTTCTCGGTCTCGGACTTCTTCGCGGTCCAGCCGATCCCACCGTCATAGGCGGTTCGGTCTCGCATCGCTGCAGCGGCACCACGATCGCCCTCGATTTAGGGGAGGCTTCGGCGCAAGTTGCGTCAAGATATGAGGGAACTTTATGTGGCAACAGTTTTTCGACCGGGAATAAGTCGACGCCGCCTTCCCCGCCATTAAGTAGTTGTCACCGAGCGTCAAACAACCTCGCTTATCCGGAGGGAGCCTGTTCCCAGGGTCGGGTTGTTCGGCCAAAATCAGCTGCCCCACCATTCGTGGAACCTCCGCCTCCACAGCCGCTAGTTGGGGTCTGGACCAAAGTTATCGGTCGGTTCAGGGACTGCCCCATAGGCTGTCTGTCACCCCTCACTCCCGGACGACCTCGGCAGGTGGAGGGTGGCTCAGGCCGAGGCAGTTTTTGAGGACTCTTCCAGTCCAAGATGATTCCTCCCTTTCTCCAAGCGATGGACTTGGAGTCCTCAGGAGGACAGTCGGTGGACGATAGCCCTTCGTCCTTCCTGGGATTGCTTTTGGCTCATCTCGAGTCCACCGGGATGAAGCTCAACCTGCTTAAGCGGGCCAGGTATCCTCACGGAGATTCTGGACCGAGGGATTCTCACGGAGGTTTTTCGTGGCCGAGGCCATAGTGGCTCTGCTTTGGAAGCCTACAGCGCCCCTGCTTCCTGCCCTGCGCCTTCTCGGCCAGGATGGCCAGGAAGCATGCGTCCCTACCGGCCTTGTCCGTTTTTTGGAACACCCCTCGGCCGAGGGGTTAGTTACCAAAGCGCTTGGTGTGCCGGGAACGCTTAGGATGGGACAAACTCTCCCGACAAGGAGTCCAAGTAACTGACTATGCCGGGCTTAAAAGTCTATGCTGCCTTCCCTCGGCTCGCCAGGCCAGTTCGGCTGCCCTCATGGCACATTCTCTCATGCCCTGTTGGGCTCCCTGATGAGGTCATCCTCATCTTCCCGCTGGATCTGCAGACCACGGTCAGGCAGGTGCGGACCAGGCAGTGGCCAAACAGCAGCTCCAGACTGCTTTTAGACATTGGGGACTCGTGCTAGGTCTGTGGCGGCCGCGAGTGGCTATGGCCGCCGGGCTTGGCTGAGGATATCCACCTTTACTGATACCCAGCACAAGTTGGCGGATGTTCCCTTTGGGACCGACCTTCGACCCTGGGGTGGAAGGTCACCTGCAGAGGATCGAGAAGTCCAATGCTACCTTGACTCGGGTCTCTTCCGCTCAGAAGGACAAAGGCCGCAAACCACAGCCTAAGCTCTTTCGTCTCTGCGCTCTGCGTCTCGCCCAGCAACGTCAGGGCTAGCAGGCTCGGGCTTGGCATCCCAAACCCAGCCCGGGCTTCCTCCAACAGGAAGCAGGGAGGTAAGGCCCAGGAGGTCCCTCGGCCGGTCCCTCCTCCAAGCTCTGCCCAGTGACGGGCTGAGGGTGTCGCCCAACCCCGTCACCTCACCCCAGGTTCCCCGTGGGGACGGCTCCAGCACTTCCTTTCCGCCTGGTCCGTTATTACCACGGACAGGTGGGTGCTGAGGTGGGAAAGGCCTGCCTCTAGAAGTCGAGCAGGCCCCGCCTCTTCAGAGCCATCGCACTCGGGTCCAGAGCCTCACTGTCGCCTGCCGGGCCGACATCGCCTCCCTCCTCCCAAAGGAGGTGATCAGGGAGGTGGCGGGCCCTCCCTCGGAGCCGGGTTTGTGTCCAGGTACTTCCTGGTTCCGAGCGGATGGGGGCTGAGCGCCCATTCTCGACTACCTACACGACCTGAACAAGTTCCCAAGGTCTCGAACCTTCAGGATGGTCACTCTGGCTCAGGTAATACCATCCCTGAACACGGCATGGTTCTGCTCTCTGGACCTGCAGGACGCGTTCTTTCACGTCCCTATCCGTCCGTCACATCGGAGACCTTCGCTTTGAGTGGAGGGATCCTTTTCGAGTTCCAGCCATGCCCTTTGGCCTGTCTCCAGCTCCCAGGGTCTTCACCAAATGCATAGCAGTGGTGACAGCTTTCCTGCGGCGCCGAGGGGTCCAGGTGTACCCTTACCTGGACGATTCGCTGATAGCAGCCCCCTCCAGACAGGAGGTGGAGCGGTCCAGAGATCTGGCCCTCCAGGTTTGCTTTCAAATCGGCCTTCTCATCAACGAGGCCAAGTCGGAACTCGAGCCGAAGCAGGTGATTCTCTTCGAGCCAGAGCACGGCTCCCGGCGGACAGGGCCAAGGTTCTTACCTCCTTTGCCCAATCATTTCTGGTTGGGCAATCGCGCCCTGCCTGGGACTTCCTGCGCCTCCTGGGTCTCATGGCAGCCTGTACCAGCATGGTCCGTTGGGCACGCTGGCACATGCGCCCCCTTCAGTGGGGACTGGCCAGCCAGTGGTCACAACGCTGCAATCCATTGGACCAGCTAGTGACGGTGACCCAGGAGATGTGGAATGCTCTCCGGTGGTGGACCGTTCCAACTCATCTGCAGGAGGGCATCCCGTTTGTCCGCCCCGAGCCGACGGTCTCTCTATCGACCTGATGCCTCTCTGATGGGTTGGGGTGCCCATCTGGGGAACACCGGGCTCACGGCCTCTGGTCCCCGCGGGAGTCCCGATGCCACATCAACCTGCTGGAGCTCCGAGCGGTCCGCCTAGCTCTCACCGCCTTTGCTCCGTTCCTCCGGGGTCAAGTGGTCCGAGTCCAGACGAACATACCACGACCATGTACTTCCTAAACCGCCAGGGCGGGACGTTGCCCATGCTTCTATGCAAGGAAGCTCTCCAAGATTGGTCACTGCATGCAGCTTGGAGGCGGATCTCCAGCCATTCATGTGGCAGGAGCCTCCAACACCCTGGCCGATGCCCTGAGCTGGATAGAGCTGCATCTCACAGTGGTCTCTCCTGCCGAGGTAGCACAAGATCTGTTCTCCCATTGGGGCACACCTCAGGTGGACCTGTTTGCCTCCAGGGAGAACGTGAAGCTGAGGCTGTTCCATGCCCGCCCCCCTCAGCAGGGCTCGCTGCAGAGGGATGCCTTCTCGAGGCTGTGGACCCCGGGCCTCTTCTTACGCCTTTCCCCCATTTCCCTTGATTCACAAGGTGCTTCTCAAAGCAAGGAGGGACAAGGCGAGGTGATTCTGATAGCCCCAGACTGGCCCCGCCTGTTCTGGTACCCAGATCTCCTCAGCCTCGGCTCCAGGCTCCCGAGGCAGCTTTGCTCGCCCGGACCTGCTCTCAGTCAATCAGGGGAAGGTGTTCCATCCGGACCTTCAATCCCTGCACCTGACAGCCTGGTTCCTGAGCGGCTAGAGTTCCAGGCCTTGGGTCTTTCCGACGAGGTCCTCAATGTTGTTGAGGCGTCCCATAAGGAGTCGACCAGGAAATGCTATGCCTTCAAATGGAAGAGATTTTCCATTTGGTGTCAGGGCAAGGGCTTGGATCCTTCCTCCTGTCCTTTGGCAAGCATCTTGGACTATTTATGGTCCCTTTCTCGTCAAGGGCTTAGGTCGGCGACCCTAAGAGTACACCCTGGCAGCCATCTCTGCTTGCGGCTGCCAGGGAGCAGTCGGTTGCGCAGGAGAAGGTGGTCTGGCGCTTTTTCAAAGGCCTTGATCACATTTCCCCTCCGGTGCAAGAACCTCCACCTCCGTGGAATTTACTGCTGGTACTGGCAAAGCTCATGGGCAAGCCATTCGAACCAATGCACAGGTGTGAACTCTCTCACCTGTCGTGGAAGACCGCCTTCTTGGTGGCTATCACGTCAGCCAGAAGGATGGGAGAACTCCAGGCGCTCGCATCGTGTCTCCTTACCTGGTCTTCCACAGGGACAAGGTTGTCCTGCGCCCCCACCCGAAATTCCTTCCGAAGGTGGTGTCGGAGTTTCACCTTAACCAGGTGTTGACTCTGCCGGTGTTCTACCCCAATCACGCCTCGGAGGCCGAATACAGGCTCCATACTTTGGACCCTAGAAGGGCGCTCGCTTATTATAAGGAGCGCACGGCTGAAATTCGGGGAGAGGTTCGCCAGCTGTTTGTCACCTACGCTGAAGCCGCACCTGGCAGACCTGCAGCCAAGCTGACGATAAGCAGGTGGGTCACCTCCTATAGATCTCTGCTACAAGTTGGCGGGCATGGAGCCTCCCAGAGGGATAAGAGCTCATTCCACCATACTGCTGCATCGGTGGCTGCTTCCAGGGACGTCCCCTATCCAGGATATCTGCAGGGCTGCTGCCTGAAGTCAGCACACACCTTCATCACCATTACCACATCGACCTTGAGTCACGCCGGGATGCTGGTTTTGGGGCCTCGGTTCTCCAGTCTTTATCCCTAAGTAGGGGGTGTGCGCCTTGCCTCCCTCTCCGGAGAACTGCTAGGAGTCTGCCAGACAGTGTGGATGAACAACATATCCATGTCCCTAGAAATACAGGTTACTCACCTGTAACAGGAGTTCTAGGAATGGTATATGTTGTTCATCCACACGACCCACCCGACTTCCCTGCTCGACAAGACAACCTGAGCTTCCAGCGGGCCAGATCTGGCGCCATGGGGCGAACTGAGATTTTACCACCCGGTGGGTGGAGGAGCCAGCTTGAAGACCTTCCGGCAAGATTTAAAGCGGCAAGGATACCTGCCAGACAGTGTGGATGAACAACATATACCATTCCTAGAACTCCTGTTACAGGTGAGTAACCTGTATTTCTTGACGTGCATCTTCGAAAGCTCGGGCTATAGGTCTTCCCCTATCTGGACGACTGGCTCCTGACAAGCCCAACCAAACAGGGCACAGAAGAGGCAGTGTGACCCCAACAACTCAGTTACTGACCTCCATGGGGGTCCTCTTGAACCTAGAGAAGTCGCAGCTTCAACCCTTGCAGCAGCTCCTCTTCATAGGAGCCCTCTTGGACACTACCAAAGCAAGGGTATTCCTCCTGAAGGACAGGAGAAAAGCCATCCATCAGATGGCGCACCTCATGATGGAGAACATCATGTGTGCGGGCTCACTGCATGCAGTGAATGTTAGGCCTCATGTCCTCTTCAGTCTTCACAGTGCCTCTAGCAAGACTGCACATGAAGACAACTCAGTGGATGCTCAGCACACGGTGGTCTCCAACAACGCATCCACAGTCTTACTCCCTCAAAGTAACTAAGCCTCTGCTTCGATCCCTTGCATGGTGGACACAGGAGAACAACCTTCATCAAGGTCTCCCCTTCACCAGCACCGTAGATTACCCTTATCACAGATGCATCTCACCACACCCAGGGAGTCTGGACTTCATTGGAATTTCATCTTCACATCAGTGGGTTGGAGATGAGGACAGTCCTGTATGCCCTTTGAGCCTTAGTCTGGCACAGGGTAATCCTCCTTCAGACAGACAAGTCAGTCATGTATTACATCAACAAGCAGGTGGGAGCACACTCCTGCCCTCTTTGCAGAGAAGCCACGAGGGTGTGGGAATGCAGTTTACTTGCCAGGAACTCAGAACAGTCTGGCAGACCGACTCAGTTGGACAGAAGCTGATCCTCACGTGTGGTCATTAGCTCCAGACATTGTACAGTCTCTCTTCAACAAGGTTTCAGAGGTTATATACAGAGCTAGTTAGACGATTGTCCATAATGCTCGCCAAAACTAATTACCAAGTACCCAATTTGTACATTTTGTCCATGTTTCTCTTAAAGCTGTCTATTGAAGGACTATCTACTACCTCCTTGGGAAGTGCGTTCGATCTAGCCACCACTCCTTGACTGAACCACTTTTTTTATTTTCCATGTTTTACAGTTTTCCCCTTGAAGCTACCAAGCATGAGCTCTTGTGATATGTTTGTTCTTTAAATACCAAACCTAATCTTTCTTGAAGATCTGCATCATTTAAAGATCTGTATAACAAACGGGTCCTCTCTGCCTCTTCTGTAATCCAGTGGAAAAAGATCCAATTCCTTTAATCTATTACTGTAATCTTTATGTACCATACCCATTATGGAGCATGTAGCTCTTTTTTGCACTCTTTCAATTTTTTGAATTTTCTTTTGATGGTATGGAGACCACAGCTGTGCGCCATACTCCAAAATGGGCCTCACTAGTGAGTTATACAGGGGGACCAACATCTCTCTGCTTCGACTTGCTATATGTCGCAAGATGCAGTTTAATAGCCCATTAGCTTTTGTGCATATAGCATTACAGTGTTCTTTAAAGCTGAGATCTTCTGTAATCGTGATGCCCAAGTCTTTTTCCTTTACTGCCTTTTCTACAGCAATGTTTCTGAGTTTATAAACCTGAGCTATATTCTTAGGCCCTAGGTGCATTACTGTACATTTCTTGGGGTTTGGGGGCTCATATTTGTTACACCAGTTGTATATATCATCTAAAGTTTTCTGTAGAGTTTCATGATCTTCCTTATTCCTACTTTCCATTCCCAGTCTACAATCATCAGCAAATTTAGTAATCCAAACCCTCCTGTCTAAAACCTGTAATGATGTGACATAGATGTTAAACAGACATGGTCCCAAAACTGAACCCTGTGGTACCCCACTTGTCACCATATTCACCATATTCCAGTCCGATACAGCACCTCTAATATTGACCCTTTGTTTCCTATTATGAAACCATTCCTCAATCCATGCTACTATATTCCCATGAATACCCATTGTAATCAAAGCTAGAATTAATTTGTCATGTGGTATTTTGTCAGACGCTTTCCTGAAATTCAAAAATAACACATCCACTGGAATACTTGAGTCTAAGCTTTTGCTAACTCTGTCACAGAACTCCAGGGTATTAGTTAGACGGGATCGTCCCTTAGTGAACCCATGTTGAGTGGTATCTCTGCATTTATTTGTATCTAGGTGTTCTATCAGATGTTCTTTAATTATTCCTTCCAGGAGAGTTTACTTAGCATATTAGTGAGGCTTGTAGGTCTATAATTTGCTGTGTTCTTCCTGTCCCTTCCTTTGTAAAGTGGGATCTCGTTAGCCTCCCTCCATCCAGGGAAAACTGAAACAAATGGCTAATTGGAGCTCATCTTCAGGTATACTCCACATCTGGTGCAAGTTCTACAGCCATTTCCCTCAACGCTCTCAAGAGGGGGAGGTACATAAAGCAAACAGTAGTAACACTCTGGATACAGAAGTTGATACCAGCCCATTTACAGAAGAAAGGGTTCTGAAAGAACTCTTAAAACTGAAGGTGGACAAAGCAATGGGGCCTGATGGGATTCATCCCAGAATTCTAAAAGAGCTAAGGGTAGAACTAGTGACACCACTGACTACCCTTTAACAAATCATGGGAGGATGGGGTGGTACCGAGGACTGGAGGAGGGCAGATGTGATTCCCTTCACAAAAGTGGGAGCAAGGCAGAAGCAGGAAACTACAGACCTGTTAGTTTAACCTCAGTGATAGGGAAAATGATGGAATCACTTCTGAAGGAAAGAATTGTCGAGTATCTAGAGGCCAGAGGGGCACAGGACCCTAGGCAGCATGGATTCACAGCGGGAAGGTCATGCCAGATAAATCTGATAGATTTCTTTGGCTGGGTGACCAAAGTAGTAGATCAGGGGGGGGCTGTGGACATGGCCTACCTAGACTTTAGCAAGGCATTTGACACAGTCCCACACAAAAGATTAATATACAAGTTAGCCAGCCTGGGAGTGGGTCCCAAGATGACAGCCTGGGTAAAGAATTGGCTGGAGAATAGGACACAGAGAGTAATAGTAAATGGAGTCCACTCAGAAGAAAGGAGGGTTACTAGTGGGGTACCGCAGGGTTCAGTATTAGGACCGGTCCTCTTCAATGTCTTTATAAGCGACATTGCGGAAGGACTTGAAGGAAAAGTATGTCTCTTTGCAGATGACACAAAGATCTGCAACAGAGTTGATGCACAGGGTGGGGTGGAAAGGATGAGAAGGGACTTGGCAAGGTTAGAGGAATGGTCAAATGTATGGCAGCTTAGATTCAATGCTAAGAAGTGCAAGGTAATGCACCTGGGAAACAAAACCCAGGGAAGAGTACACAAAGGGGTGAGATACTAACAACAACAAAATGGAAAGGGACCTGGGGTAGTCATATCAGATGACCTAAAGGTGGGCAAGCAATGTGAGAGGGCAGCAAGGAGAGGTTGGGGGATACTGGGATGCATAGGAGAGGCATCACCAGTAGAAAACAGGAAGTTATTATCCTCTGTACAGACAGCTGGTGAGACCCCATCTGGAGCACTGTGTGCAGTTCTGGAGACCCAATCTCCGCAAAGACATAGACAGAATGGAAGCTGTCCAGAGGAGGGCAACTAAAATGGTGCAGGGTCTGCACCGGAAGACATATGAAGAGAGACGTAAGGAGCTCAATATGTATAGCCTCGAGGAAAGGAGGGAGAGGGGGACATGATAGAAACTTTCAAGTACCTCAAGGGAATCAACAAAGTCCAAGAGGGTAGCATCTTTCAAAAAGAGGTGTGCAAGAACAAGAGGCACAATTTGAAGATGGGGGGCCCAGAGGTAATTTAAGGAAGTATTTTTCACAGAGAGGGTTGTGGATGCATGGAACGCCTTCCGGAGGAGGTTGTGGAGTCAAAATCAGTGGTGGAATTCAAGCATGCATGGGACAGTCATAAGGCAATTCTGGGGGGTGGGGGTAAGAAGAAGTAGGCTGCTGGTTAACTAGGATCTGCAGCTTATCCAGTAGGTAGGGAAATGGGCAGACTGGGTGGGCCAAGTGGTCCTTATCTGCCGTCAAATTCTGTGTTTCTATCGGGTGTATTCCATCTGGTCCCGGTGATTTATTTGGGTTCATGTTACTTAGTTTTCTACTAACTTCCTTGATTTTAATACTTACAGGACTTTTAGTTAGTGTATGATTATTATGGACCGTAGTACTGTTTTTTATGTTAAATACCAAGGTGAAATAGTTAGGACCCTGCAGGAGCCAAACATCTTCAGGAGGGCCAGCTCCAGGATAGGACCTCACATGGGCGGTGCTGCGAGACTACCTTGTGCCGTATAGGCTGTCTCAGCATCAACCCTCCAACCGCCTCTCCTTCGAGTGAGCTTTGATGATGACATCGCTCATCTGCTGAGAGTTAAGTCTTCATCTATACGACAGCAGCTATAGCCGTTCAGTATTTGATTAACTTACGATTTTTAGTGTTCTTTAATTATTTTGGAAAAAAAAGAAGAAAAAAGATGATGAAGAAATTCTCAGCCTGCCGTCAACAGAGTTGATCTTAGATGGTAGTGATGATGGTAGGGAGACTTCTTATGAAAGTTGTGATGGCAGTGGGGCTGTGTCTGGTCTGCCACCCTTTGTGGGAAAGGGGGTCCGACCATGGGCAGTCCGGTGCTCAGGGGAGGACAGTCTGCCTAAAGCACAAAAGTAGTGGTCCTGTTCCTGACCTCGATCACGGACCCGGCTCCGCCTAACCTCTCTTCTTCCTCCTTTGGTGGAAGAAGAATCGGTACTGCTCGAGGTCACCCTCTGGTACATCTGCACGGGGATCATCAGTGGTGGAGAGCGGCTGGCCTGAACAGACTCCAGTGGGTTCCTCTGTGGCTCTACTCTTAACGGCTGCGATCTTCAACACTGGATCCCGTCTCTGTCCTCGATGGGGTTTCGGTGAGCAGTTTCACCTCTGGGCTGCTCTTTTAGAGTGGGGGTATGGCGTCTGCCCAGTTGTCCTGGCCAGTGGACCCAGATCCGGGGCCTTTTTGGCCTCTGGACTGTGGCTGGGTCTGTCGAGCCAGGATGTGCGCAGTGTCCTCTCTGGTGCCGACGCCATTGACACCGACTCCTAGTGCCTTCCCCCTTCTCCTTTTTTTCTCCCTGCAGGGTCCGGCTCAGGTACCGCTTTCCTTCTCCTCTTTTTTCTTCAGGTCTAGGTCCAGCAGTGGTTCTGGCACCATATTGGTAACAGTGCCGTATCTGTTGCAGGCACCGAGTGTGGTGCCGTGTGGTGCTGGTGCCGTGGTTGGTGCTGGCACCATGTGTGGCACTGGGTGGGGCGCCGGATCTGGCTCCAGGTCTAGCGCCATGTGTGGCACCGTGTGTGGTGCCGGCACCATGGATGGTGCTGAACTCTTCATCAGTCAAGGTGGCAGCATCTTCTGTGTTCCTGGCCTAGACCTACCTTTTGGAGGTTATTTTGGGGTGGAAGTGGATCTGGATGTGTCTCTCCCTTTTCTGCTTTGTCGAAGACACAGCGGATGACTCATTTTATGGGCTGGAATGCAAGCCTTCTGTATCAGTGTGATGGAAGATCTTCTTTACAGTTTTTTTCCTCAGGGATATGGGGTCCACCATTACATTTCAGTCTTCATCTGTGGACCAAAGCAGACTTCTACATCTTGAGTTCCTACATTCTGCAGTACGAATACACCCTGCGGAACGTACTCAGTTCAGTGCTCAAGAGCCTCCCGGAATCTAACGGTCCATTACTAGGGGCATATAGCCCAATAATCAGCCAAAAGCTTTTATGGATGCCTATGATTCTGCCTCTAGGGCAGCTGCTTCTGGCAGCAGGTGGTTATCGTCTCCATGATGGTGCTTATCCGTTCGGCCCTAAGGTTGAGCTCTGGAGGCCACTCAAGATAATAGGGCTGCCATTTAAACAACAGGTGGCGCTTGCTGCCTCTCAGAGGAACGGGAACAGCGATAATCTCGTAACAGGCAATCCTTTCAAGGTAGATGCCTAGGTGCCTTTATGAGGAACTAACTCCTCCACCACAAAGAGAACACAGTAGAGGATACAGGGCCCAAAAGTGCCCTGTACCAGCCTCTGGATCCAGCCCAGGTCCCACCTCAGCTGTCTGAGGGGGGGATGCCTCTCGGCGGGACCTTCCACCCAGACAGCAATCCAGTCTGTCCGCCTCTCACACTCTCTTGCTTCTGAGATACAGGGCCTCTGCGAGAACTAGACAGTAGAAGTTTCACAGCGGAACGGAGCACAGGTTCCTATTTCCATTGCTTCTGATTCCAAGATAACAGGCAGTATGCGCCCATTTGTGGACTTTGGAAAGTTAAACAAGTACCTGTTCAGGGAGGAGTTCGCTAAAACCTTGGCGTTCAAGTCTTCACTTCCTGGACATTTGGCTACCAGCCAGCCCATCCGGGCAAGAGACACAGGAAGCAGTTGCCACAGCTTCTCAGTTGTTCTCTCCAGGGTTTTTTTCTGATTCTGGAAAGGTGCCAGTTTCATCTTCCCAGCAGCTCCTCTTCTTAGGAGCCCTCCTGGTTTCCTCCAGGGTGTCGGTTTTCATTCCAGAGGACGGGAGGAACGACCTCTTCAGATGACTCATTACAGCACAGAAAATGGCTCTATTCGGGCCCCTTTCAGTTGAGCGGATGCTGGGACTCTGGGCGTCCTCCGCAGCAAGCAGTGGTCTCCAACCACGCATCCACTATCCTCCGTACAAAATGACAGAGCCCCAGGAGGAGCTCACTGTCAAGACTTCCACACTCGGTTGTGGAGCCAGGAGGAACCTCATTTTTTCATAAATATCTTAGAGATGAGAGCTATCTTATAAGTAAAGTCCTGAAGGATGCCCTTTGCCATGAAGTGATCCTACTTTGGATGGACAACAAAGCTGTGATGTATTACATCAGCAAGCAGGGTGGGGTGCCCTCCTACCCTCTCTGCAGGAAGGCCGTAAGGTTGTGGAAGTGGTACCTTGAACACAGTGCATCAGTTCAGATTTCGCAGTTGCTTTCGACGAGTGGGGCAGTCCAGACCCGGTCCTTTTTGTATCCCCTCTCAATGCAAAACTGCCTCTATCCTGCTTCAGCAATCCAGACCCTGGTGTTTTCTGTCAGGATGTATTCACTGCAGTAGACAAGACATTCTCTGTACATTTTCCTCCTCTTCCCTTTATTCCGAGGGTGCTGCTCAAGTTGTAGGCACTAAGGGGCAGGATGATTCTTATCGTCCCAGACTGGCCTCGGCAGATATGGTTTGCATTGATCAACAGTCTGTGAGAAGTTCCCACAAGGCTACTCCCTCTACAAGCAGACCCTCTGAGACAGGGACATTAGTCCATCCTAACCTGCGCTCCCTTCACATCCATGCTGGGCTCCTGAGGAAATGGAAGTGGGCAATTTTTAGGTTTCCCAGACCATCACAGACAAGCCATGCATAGGCCTTCTACCAGGAGGACTTACGCAGCTAAGTGGAAATCCTTCTCCATCTGGTGTGCAAGTCCCATCTTGACCCTTCGGTTACCCACCAAGTAAGGTGTTGGGGTGCCTCTTGAACCTGTTGAATGCAGGTCTGCAATACTTGGCAGTGAAGGTACACCTCTGCTCGTTTTTGGTCTATCTTGAGCCAGTAGAGAACATGTCACTGGCTCAGTTACCGTTAGACAAGTTTTGCTTCTCCTTACTTATTTCGTTAACTCCAGAGTGAAGGAGAGCACTCCCTTCATTCTCTGGATGTTGAGGGTTCTGCAATTCTATATCAACAGAACAAAAAGGTACGCATCTGAGCAACTATTGTATCTTTCAGCATGCCTCAGCTGGGTCAGCCTGTTGCCATGAGATATAGTGCTACTTGGTTAGTAGCATGTCTCCGACACTACTAATCAATGGCACAGGTCAAGTTGGAAGGCTGGGTTCACACCATTCTACTGGAGCGGTTGCGACTTTCCTGGCGGAGATTCGTAATGTACTCGGTGCAGACATCTGCAAGGCGATGGGTTGGAGCTCAGTGCATACCTTTGTAAAGCACTATGATCGTATCTGTGTTAATCTTCACCATTCATCACTGGTGGGTTCTGGCCAGAGGAGCAGGACCTCGTGGGAGCATTTTTTATTTATTTATTTTTTTTGTAAGGGGAGGAGTTGACTTCATGGCGGCAGCACCCTCGAGGCAGACGCACTGCGTGGTGCTCACGGGTTGGCCAGTAAATGACGCAGACTCCTCCTCCATCCCAGTTCTGCTTCTCCCACAGTCGAGCGAGCATGGCCTTGTATGTGGAGCGTGATTTTCCTAGTCAGTCGCAAAATTCCCATCCTAGTTCTGCTAAAGCTGCATTCTCTGTGCTGTCGACTGCTAAGACCTTTCCTTTTTATTGTGATGATGCCGAGTCTTGTTTTTGTTGTTTTTCCATCCAGTCATGTCTCGTCCAGGGGACAAGAAAGACTTCCAAGGTGGACCGGGCTCCGATGCGGCAGTGTCCTTGTGGCCGGCTTTACTCCATCTTGGACCAGCATGGTCAGTGTTTGACCTGCCAGGGCCCTAACCACAATATGGACCGTTGTGATGCCTGTTTTTCAATGGATCGGCGAGTTCTGGAAGTCTGCGCGTTCAAGTTCGGGCATACGCCTCCGACTTTCAGAGTACAGGCACGCACCAGGGATGCCGGACGCAGGTCCCTTGACTCTTCCTCTGGGTCCCCTCCTGGTTCTATACGGACCACGGGGAGGGGGCTGCTGCCCCTTCAAGCCTCGCCTCGGCAGAAACCCCTCTCCTGTTACAGGAGGCCCAATCTAATTCCTCTGGGAGTGTGGCTGGAGGCACCAGTCTGGCAGTTGCCACTTCGGAGGTGAAGGCTCCCCCAGCGTCGTGGCCTTTGTCTGCCAGGCCCAGCACGACGGTGATTGGGGTGACACCGTGGGCAGTGCAGGGATCGGCTTGCGGTGCTGGGAGCGAGGGGGTTCATGAAGTGGTCTGGATCCGTTCCTGCAGGGGAGGATGATGATTCGGATGCAGATCCAGACTGGCTTCGGGTTCTTCTGAATCCACTGACTCCCCCCACCTAGCACGTCTGCACCTGTCCAAGCCGCCTCCTTTGGGTCCGGCAGTTTCTACTGGCGCTGGTGTTGGGGCCACTTGCAGCGCCGACCAATCTTCCAGGGCAGCACCGGAGGGTCCTCTGGAACCGGTGGAGCCTCAGAACTCAGAGAAGGTGAGCTCCTTGTTTTGGGGGCTCAGGCTGGGCCCACTTCTGGGCCTGCTAGGGCATCTGGAGCAGAGGAGAATGTTCCCTTGTCTGCCGTCTCTCCAGTGGTCACTGGTGAGGTTGAGCTACCTCGTTTGGTCCTGAGGAAGAGATTCTTCTCTGAATCTGATGGGTTGAGAGGGCAGGGGCAGTGACAGTGTGCTTCCCTAGTAGCCCGCAAGGGTTTGGGTAGGAGCCACAATGCTGGCCCTGTCTTCTCCCCGGGATGGATCTCATGTCTCGAGGCTAGGGGCCGCCCTTCTGGACCCAAGCGGTCCCAGTCGCCTTGCCGGGGGATCCCTTTCAGGGCTCAGTCCCAACCGTTCCAGTCTGGTTGGACGGCCGCTGACTGCCTCGTCCAGCGGATCCTCCTAAGGTGTTGGTTCGCCTGTTCGGTCCCCGATCCCTGTCAGAGGTCGTTCTCTTCCACAGAGACGCCTGGCCCCTGTACCTCTGCCAATCCCTCTCCTTCTCTCGGGCCACTCAGGTCCTACAGGGCCCTTGACCTGGGTTGAGTTTAGAGCTATGGCTGCCCTATTCCCTGCCTATGTAATATCCATGGACGAGCAGGTGTTTCACCACTCTCCCCCCAGGGCAGTCAGTCTCTGACTCTCTGGACTCATCGGCTTCCTGAGCTTACTCATCTGAGGAAGAGGATCCTTCTGTCCACCTTTCCTTGGATGCTGACCAGACCAGTTATCAGCGTTGTCTTTCGGGGTTAGTGAAGAGCACTACATCACCAGACTAGCAAGTCGCAATCCTAAGCGGGCAGCGTGCATTTTGTTAAGCAAATGCAGTGTGGGCAACCTCGTAGTACCTGCCTGGCCCTCCCCCTTTAGGGAGGCGGCATACCACGCTTGGAGGCATCCTTCAGTCCCCTCTCCAACCTCAGTGGACTGCCGGTGCAGGTATTGTGCATCCCTAGGATCTCCAGGAACTTTATCTCACCCCCCTCGGGCGTGATGATCCTGGACACTCCTTCCGGGCATAGATGCCCAAGACGTGACCGGTCCCCGATGCAGACTCCGCCGAGTTTGACTTCTGGAGGAGAAGAGTATTTTCCTCGGCACGTCTCTCTCTTTCAGTCTCAGTACATCAGGCCCATCATGCTGCCTACACAGCACTTATGGTCCTTGCTAGGGCAAATTCTAGCATCTATACCTGATACAGAGGCAACTAGACAAGCCATTGCCCTCTCCGCACATGGCCTGGAGCTTGCGAAGCACCAAGCAAGGGCATCGTATGACGCCAATAAGGTGGCATACAGGCTAGCGGGGACAGTGATCTGCATAAGGCTTTGTCTATCCCGGTTATTACCCGTGGCCCGGTGAAAGGTGATTGCCTCCTCTTTCCAGGGAACTCACCTTTTTTCCCACAGGGTGAGGCGGGAACATCAGGGGCGACTTCCTTCTCCCAGCCAGAGGGAGACCTCATCTCATCCTGAACAGTCCCTGGCCTAGTTAAGCCTGTAAGCGTCTCCCCACTCCTGTGTCTCCCCCACAAGGGGCTGAGGGACATTCCTCCCTCAGGGAGGTACCAGGTCCCCTTCGGAGGGCTTGGTAATCATCCACCAGTGATGAATGGTGACGATTGATACAGATAAGATATGGAAAATCTTCCTGGACATAAGTCTCCACCACTCATTCACACTATTGGGATCTGCGCCGGAGGCACTAGGACCCATCGGGAGCAAACTTTTTGCTGGAGGGTCGACACCAGAGATGGCGCCGCGAGGCACGGCGCCGCGAGCACTAGCTCGCGCAGCAATGACTATCTCGGCATCGACCCTCCAACTGCCTCAGTTCCTTTTTTCCCGCCATCGAGTGCGCTTCAGTAACGACGTCGCTTGCCTGTCGGGAGTCAGACTTCAAACTAAGCAGCGTAGTTTTCAGTTTATTTTTTTGTAGTATTATCTCGATATAGTATCGCTTAAGTTTATTCTATTTTAATATACAATAAAGAAGTCTCAGCCTACTTGACGGAGTCGACCATGAAACAGGTCAGGTAGCCGGTGGGGAGACTTACGTTGAAAACTGTTCAGTCAGTCGGGCTGGGTCCGGTCCGCCTCCTTCTCCCGAGCGGGGTCGACAACAGTCAGTCCAGTGCCGGGAATGGGCGGTCCCCGGGCATAAAAACAAGCGGTCGCATTCGGCACCGTTCAGCCTCGATCTCTTCTTCGGCCCACAGGTCTAAAAAGAAGGCATCACTCGGAGTCGCCTGCTGATATATCTGCGTCGGCGGGCTCTATTATCGTGGCTAGTTGCGGTCCTCCTTGGATCGCCAACTTCTGCTTCCGGTAGCCGCCGTCTTGGCATCGAGTCCCTACCCGACTATTGGTAGGTCTTCAGATGAGCAGTTTCATCAGTGGGCGCTCTTATGGAGCAGTGGGCTCGGAGGTTGGTTCTGCTACCTGGCTCGGTTGCCCGTGGGCGCCGGGCTGTCGGGTGACCAGGTAGGGGCGGTTAGACTTTCCTGGTGGCGTGGCACCTTCCTCGGTGCCGGCGACTCCGCGCTTAGGTGTTCCCCCCACGGCTGAGGCGCAGGGGGCCACACCGATGCCCTTATCTCCTGCTATTTTCCCTTCTAACCATGTTTCTCAGGGTCCTGGGATGCTTTCGGCGCCTTTGGCGCCATCCAGCGACATCCACGGGGCTTAACATATTTATCATTTTCTGGTCAGCGGGGCTCCGGTAGCCATCTGCGGTGCCCGTGCCTCCTCGGCGCCAGCGCTGTTCTTCGGCGCGCCGTTTTGGTCCGTTTGCCTCCTCGGCACCGGGAGCTCTCGAGGACTCCTCTTTCCTTTCAATTCTTCCTTCCTCTTCTGTATTTCACTCCTTTCCTGTCCAAACAGTCCTCCCTGGACTATCAGGAGATGACGTTGAGCCTGACCCAGACCTTCGGTTGGGTGATGAAGTGGACGAAGCAGGATCTTTCACTGCTACAGAGCCTGTGGTCGAGGACCTGTCCTTTAAGTCTCTGTTGAAGAACCTGAGCTCCACTCTTTCTCTCCAGACTACAGACATCGATCCTGGGAAGCGGTTAAGACTCCAATATCTTAGGTGCTTGGAGATCCCTATGGATTTGACTCCTCCGATTCAACCTTCCTTGAGGCGCTGTCTCAAATGGTATGGAATAATCCTGCTCTTACCCCTTGGTGGCTAAATCCATTGATAGAAATATTCAGCCCCAAGGATCGTCCCATTTTGGCATCTCAAGCCTTGCGGATCCTATTGTAGTCCTGGCAGAGAATGATAAGGTCGTTCTTCCTCAAGCTACTACGGCTCGACCTATTAACAAAGAGTCTCGTAAGATTGATGCATTAGGTAAGAGAGAGTCTTTGCTGCATCCATTTTAAGTATGCGTATTGCCAGTTACCAGGGCTATTTTTCTCAGTATGAGTATATCCTGTGGCACTCTATCAAGCAAATGGTTGAAGCTCTTCCGGACTCAGACTCTAAGTCAGAGCTTCTTCTGACCATTACCAGAGGTATTGAATCTAATAACCAACAGGTCAAAGCAGCCATGGATGCTTTCGACACTGCTTCTCGTTCAACAGCCGCTGGTATTTGTACTCGCCGTCATTCCTGGCTGCGTACTTCGGGCTTCACGAATGATGCACAGCAGCAGGTGATGGTGTTGCCCTTTGATGGCTCGTATCTTTTTGGTCCTCAGGTAGAGCAAGCTCTAGAGGCTACTCAGAAGACTAGGTGACCATTAAGCTGGCTCGACCCCCTCCTACCCCTCTCAAAGGGCATGTCGATAGCGTCAGTTTCATAATCGTCAGTCCTTTGAGGCAGGGAGCAGAGGAAATTTCCATAAGAACCAACCTGCCCAACCTCAAAAAGAAGACGCAACAGAAAGCGCAAGGGCCTGTGCCCCAGCGCTACTCCTTATGAGTTGCCAGCCCAAGTTCCATCTCCACTGCCCAAGGTGGACTTTTCCTCTCCGGTGGGAGGTCGTCTGATGCACTTCTACAACCAGTGGAAGTCCATAACCTCAGACAAATGGGTCCTTCGGATAACTCGCGAGGGGTATTCTCTCAATTTTCTGGAGACCCCACCGAATCGTCCTCCCAAACGACAACCCAGGCTGTCTATCCTTCAGTCAGACCTCGCTGCCGAGATCCAGGGCCTTCTGAACAACAGGGCAGTAGAACTGGTGCCTCTGCATCAGTGAAACACAGGGTTCTACTCCCACTACTTTCTGGTTCCAGAGAAGTCTGGGGGTATGCGCCCCATTCTAGACCTCAGAAAGCTAAACAAATTTCTCCCCAGGGAGAAATTCAGAATGATTTCTCTACGAACCCTGTTACCTTTGCTTCTTCAACACGACTGGCTAGCCTCCCTGGACATGCAGGACGCTTACCAGCACATTCCTATTCACCCAAGGCATCACAAATTCCTGAGATTTGTGGCTCTGGAGTCAACACTATCAGTTCAGAGTCCTGCCCTTTGGGCTATCCTCGGCCTTGAGTCTTTACAAAGTGTTGTGCAGTTCTCGTAGCGCATCTCAGGAAGCTCGGAATCCGAGTGTTTCCCTACCTGGACGACTGGCTCCTAGCAAGCCCTTCCAGACAGGGGACCCTGGAAGCCGTTCAGATGGCCTCTCACCTTCTTACGTCCATGGGAGTTCTGCTGAATCTAAAGAAGTCACAGTTGCAGCCCTCCCAGAGACTCCTTTTCATAGGGACTCTACTGGACACCTCTTGCGCGAAGGCTTTCCTTCCAGAGGACAGAAGGCTCGATATCCTTCAGATGGCCCGTTACATTGAGGAGAACAGATCAGTTACAGCTCTCTCAATGCAACGTATGTTAGGCCTCATGGCATCCTCAGTGTTCACTGTACCCCTAGCTCGGCTACACATGAGAACCACCCAATGGATGCTCAGTGCTCAGTGGTCCCCAACCACTCACCCACAGTCTTATCCCATCAAGGTGACAGAACCCTTACAGAAGTCTCTCACCTGGTGGTCTCAAGAGAGCAATCTCCTGGAAGGATTTCCCTTTGCTCCTCTGGATCATCAAATCTCCATCACCACAGACGCATCGCTAACGGGATGGGGAGCCCATTGCCACTCTCTCCACACTCAAGGTGTATGGACTCAACTGAGGCCCAGCTTCACATAAATGTCCTAGAGATGAGAGCCGTCCTTTATGCAGTCCGGGCTTTGAAGGACATCCTCTGTCACAAGAACATTCTCCTTCAAACGGACAACAAAGCTGTGATGTATTACATCAACAAGCAGGGCGGTGCTCACTCTTACCCCTTATGCAGGGAAGCGATGAGGGTGTGGGAATGGTGCTTGGAACACAAATCTCTAATTCAAGCGGTCTACCTGCCTGGTGTACAAAACGACTTGGCGGACCGTCTCAGCATAACAGAGGCAGATCCTCACGAGTGGTCTCTCGACTCAACCATAGTTCAATCACTATACAAAGTGGGGAACTCCAGACCTGGACCTTTTGCATCCCCTCATCGCTAAAACTGCCTCTCTTCTGCTCCAGAAATCCAGGGCCTGGCATTTTCTGTCAGGATGCGTTCAGGCTGCGGTGGACAAAGCGCTTTCTTTCCACCTTTCCGCCTCTTCCTCTAATTCAGAGAGTACTTCTCAAATTCGAGTCCCAGGGGACCAAGATGATTCTCATTGCTCCCTCTTGGCCTCGACAACTATGGTTTCCTCTACTCAGCAATATGTTGGCAGCCCCTCCGAGACCACTCCCCCTGCAGATGAACCTGTTGACTCAGGGTCCGGTGGTCCATCCCAACCTGAGATCGCTTCACCTTCACGCTTGGCTCCTGAAGAGGTAGAAGTAGACCAGTTCAATGTCTCTCGAAGAGTTTCAGACATTCTTCTGGCTGCTCGGAAGCCAGCTACTCGGAAAAACTTACGTCTAAGTGGGCGTTTTTAAGCTCTGGTGTGCAAAGTCCTCTTGGAATCCCTTTCCTGTCCACAGACAAGGTTTTGGAGTACCTTTTGGACCTCTCAAATTCAGGTCTTCAGTACTCTACAGTCAAAGTTCACCTTAGTGCCATTTCAGCGTATCATGAGCCGTTTTCTTCTTTGTCTCTGGCTCAGTTACCTATGGTTAAGAGATTTCTTAAAGGAATTCTGCATACCAGACCCCGATAAGACGTCTGGTTGCAGCTGGCATTAACCTTGTGCTAGACATGCTCACTCGGAAACCTTTCGAACCTCTGGCTACCTGTGAGCTAAAATTTCTCACCTGGAAGACGGCCTTCCTAGTGGCCATTACCTCAGCCCGCAGGGTCTCTGAGATACATGCCCTGGTTACGGACCTTCCGTATACTGTGTTCCATAAGGACAAAGTAGTTCTTCGCACTCATCCTAAATTTCTTCCCAAGGTTACATAGATACATAGATACATAGACAGTGTCGGCAGATAAGGGCCTATGGCCCACCCAGTCTGCCCATTTAAGTTTGTAAGTTCAGTTTATGTTTTCCAGGAAGTCTATTGCCCCTTACCCCTGACCTCCAGAATTCCTTTATGTCTAGCCCATGCATTCTTAAATCCCGTGATTGTTTCAGCCCCCACCACTTCCTCTGGCAGGGTGTTCCACTTGTCCACCACCCGTTCTGTGAAGAAATTCTTCCTCACATTTCCTCTGAATCGTCCTCCCTCCAACTTCATCGTGTCATTGTGTCGGAATTCCATCTAAACCAACCTTTGGTCCTTCCCTCTTACTTTGCGGACTTCCAAAATGAAGGGGAACGATCTCTTCATTCCTTGGATGTTAAGAGAGCCTTGCGTTTCTATCTAGATAGAACCAAGGATTTTCGCAAAGCCCAACAACTGTTTGTTTCCTTCAGCGAGACCCGGCTGGGTCAATCTAAGCTATCAGATGCATCTCATACGTGGCTAGTGGCATGTCTTGACATTGCTATTCCATGGCACAGGTTAAATTGGAAGGTAGGGTTTCGCTCACTCTACCAGGCGGTCATGCGGCATCCTAGCGAAGTGCCAATGTTCGATTGCAGACATCTGCAATGCCGCCACCTGGAGCTCAGTGCATACCTTCGTTAAGCATTATGCACTGGATGTTCATGCCAGGCGACATTCCACCTTCGGCAGAACTATCCTTAATGGACTTCTGTCCTAGAAACGTGAGCTCTTGGTCTTCCTGCCGCCCTTTCGGGGGATTATTAGCTCGGTACTCTCCCAATAGTGTGAATGAGTGGTGGAGACTTATGTCCAGGAAGATATGAAAATTACGTACCTACCGTAATTCTTGATCTTCTTGGACGAGTCTCCACCACTCATTCCTACCCTCCCTCCATCCCCAAGCTCACCGCTGTGTTGGTCTTCTCCCTCAAATCTTTGAGCCGTGAAGACTTCTTTGATCGACCCTTCTTACACTGGTGCGCCGGACTATCTTATGTCGGTCTTAAGATGAGTTACTCTTACATTAGTTGCGCTGCACCTCCTTGGTAAAAATTACTAAGGCGGTTGGAGAGTCGGCGCCAAGATAATCATTGCATTGAGCTGTGCCAGTGGCGCCATCTCTAGTGTCGACCCTCCAGCAAAAAGTTTGCTCCCGATGGATCCTAGTGCCTCCGGCGCAGATCCCAATAGTGTGAATGAGTGGTGGAGACTCGTCCAAGAAGATCAAGAATTACGGTAGGTACGTAATTTTCATTTTTGTACCTACCATAATTCTTGATCTTTCTCTGTATCTTCACCATTCATCATTGCTTGCCGCCCTCCTTCCCCTCTGAGGCCTCAGTCTCTGAGCAATTCCTCCTCCCTGTTTGTTTTTCCCCAATTGAGATCAGTTGTGGATTAGTCTTCTGGTTCCTCTGTTCCCTCTGCTTGGGATGACTGGGGGGTCTCTGTTGGGGGAGAACAGGCAGGGATGCTTGTCCCTTGAATGGGGACTCACCCGGGCCTTCCTCGCATCCCTGCTGGGATCCCATCTCTGGCTCATCCGAGCTCCCATTGCTTGTATGGCATCTTAGAATTCTTCTTGAGATACCTCTTCGACATTATCTTGGAGGCCCGGATGACTCCCCAACTTCTTTCCTCTGGAGCTGTGGCTGTTCCCATTGGTTGCTGCTATGCCTGTCCCTCTGCAGGGTCTCTGTGGGTATGGTGCTCTCATGTCCTCAAAGGTTCCCCCCCAACCCCGGACATTCACTCTTTTTCAGAGGGCTCAGCTGCCTCTTCTCGGGGAGAATTCCTCTTCTCAGAGACCCTGCAAGGGGCATGGATCTCCCTTGCCCAGGGGATTTGTTTCAGCAAAGAGCAGGAGACACTCTTCCCCCCTATGGTTTTCTCCGCTGTGGGTTTGGCTGTGAGGGCCTTTCTTCTCCTGTCTAGATCTGCCTTCTGGGCTGTTGCCCAGCTAGCTCCTCCTGGGGGTTAGTTTTCAACCCGAGGATTCTCTTGTTCCATTTCTCTGGAGTTAAAGAGCAAATGGCTGAACACAGTGGCCCTTTTTCAAAGCCTGGAGAGTCTTCTCAACCACTCCAGGGGTGGTGCTCTGTCTCCCTCTCCTCTCCTTATTGTCTTCTCCCTCTTCCTCCCTTTCTCTATCTCTCCTAGCCTGCTCAGAGGTTTGGGGCCTCCTGTTCCAGACCCCTAGGTTACCTTTCTTGTCCTCTCAGTCAGCTTATTCCTTTTTCTGTTTATATCTTTTCCTTTTCCTATCTCTTGGTCTCCCTTGCCCCGCTCCCCCTTTTTCCTCTTACTACGTTGCCCCTCGGCATGCAGAACTGGGATGGAGGAGGAGTCTGCGTTGGTTACTGGCCAACCTGAGTGCCACAAGTCACGTCGACCTCGAGGCGCGCCGCCGCCACACAGTCGACTCTTCCGCTTACAAAAAATAAAAAATGCTCCTGTGGGGTCTTTCTTCTCAGGCCAGAACCCACCAGTGATGAATGGTGAAGATACACAGAAAGATCAAGAATTAGTGTAGGTATGTAATTTTGGTTTTTTGGATGTCCATGCCAGACAGCTCACTTTTTTCAGCAGGATATTCCTTATGGACTTCTGTCCTGAGTGAGCTGTAGCTCCTACTGCCCTACTCAGGGTGGGGGGGCTTGATCTTCAGCTCAGTACTCTTCCATTAATGTGAATGAGTGGTGGAGACATTTAGTCCAGGAAGATATGGAAATTACATACTTATCGTAATTCTTGATCTTCTTCAGCAAGGTCTCCACCACTCATTCACATGCCCACCCACCATCCCCCGAGCTCACTTGTTCTGTTTTTGGTCTTCACTTCCTTGTTGTTCGGGCTGTTGAAGACATTGTTGACTTGACCCTTTTTACATGGGTGATCTGGGCCTTCATATGCTCAGAAGTTAGGTTTAGGTTTTCTTTCATTAGTTTACACTGCAACCCCTCAGTCTTAAAGGTACTGAGGTAGTTGGAAGGTCGATGCTGAGATAGCCTATACGAGGCTAGCTAGTCTTGCAGCGCCACGCATGCGCGGTCCTGTTCCGGCACCAGCCCTCCTGAAGATTTTTGGCTCCTGTGGGGTCCTTGCACCTCCAGTGTAGTCCCATTAGTGTGAATGAGTGGTGGAGACTTCGTCCAGGAAGATCAAGAATTACGGTAAGTGTGTAATTTCCATATTTCTTCGATGATATCTCTTTTATCAGGCCACACCTATTAGAACTACAGCCATCAGGCACTAGAGCCACATGGAAACTTTTTTCAAGGAATCCACTAGGGGCCGCCCATGATGATGTCTTACGTCAGCACTTCCCAAATAAACGTGGGTGGCCCCTTCCCTCCTCAGTTCTTTTCTTTCCATCAGCCATACTCGTCAAACCCTCAACAGAAACACTGCCGTTGTTGTCAACTTTCCAATTTCTTAACCCTAGTTTGTGTTCACTTTTTGTAAAGTAATTTTCAATGGGGTTTATGTCAACTAAAGTGTTGAAACTGTTCAAGTACTGTGAGTGTGATGAAAAGATTTACTCAGGCAACTCGCATGACATCTGTGTATACTGCCTCAGCTTGGCCCATAACCTGAAGGCCTGTCAGATCTGCAGAAAGTTTAACAGCGCTACCTGGCGATAGCCATATAAGGCCTTGGAGACCCACGTTTTGAAGCAGCATGTGGCTAGGATGGAGAAAGAGCTCTGCCGCGTCGTCTGCCCGATCCTTGGGCTCTCAGTCTTTGAAGTCCTGGGAAAAAATGTCCTGGACACAAGCACCGGGAGAGGGAGCACAGTAAAGACAAAGCCTCCCCGATCCACTCACGGTTGCCCATCCACTCCAGCATGACTGTCTCAGCACTGGTGACTGCTGCTGTGGCAACAACGCCAGCTGCACCAGCCATCAACACCTAGACACAGTCCAGGCAGGCTGAGAGCACCACCAGGCCTATTATGGCTGGTGAGTCTCCGTCGACATCAGTGGCAGCATTTTCCCTGTCGACACCCACCAGCATTCCCGTCGACTGCACAGGCACTGACATGCAGGCAGTTCTCTCGTCCTTTATGGACATTTTCTAACACCTGCTGCCTCCCCCCAGTACAGGGGGATACGTCAACGGGGCCAGCATGACCAACCACAGCATCAGCCCCTGCTAAGTTGACGCACTAGACACCCTCTAGGCTGTTAACGGCTTCTCCTTCTCCATCCTTGCGTCCTCCTGACCACGTTGACGAGGACCAGGAGTATAACTCAGAGCTCATTGTGGAGGAAGAGGGAGAGGAACATATGGACCCTTATGATAGAACCAGTTCCACAGTATCCACCAAGAGTGAGGTCTCTGTGGTCTATACATCAGGTCTCCCCCTGAAGAACCCGCATTCATAACGGTGATGCAAGAACTTCAAACTGCAGTGGGGTTTGACTTAGAGGAACAGGACATTACTAAGAAGAACCTGGTGGACTTCGTAGAGTTACCCAATTCCCTGCCCATTGTTATTCCTCCCCTTCTACCAGCTTTAGGATGCCACTTTGGCTGCCTGGCATAGACACAGTATATCATCTGCCATACCAAGGAAGGTGGATTAAGATGCACCAGGGGCCCCCTCAGGTAAGCCTGTTTTTGCAAGCCAACCTGAGGCAGATTCTGTTGTCATCAGTGTAGCCCATGACCGGTCTAAGGCACCAAAGCACCTTAGTTCCCTTCCTTCTGATAAGTAGTCCTGGAGGCTCGATGTTTTGGGCAAAAGGACTTTTGCTTCTGCCTTTTTGGGCCTGAGGATTGCAAATTACCAGGCCTACATGGTAAAATACCAAAATACTCTTTGGAGAAAGACCAAGGCAACTGCCCAGGCCCTCCCAGAGGGTACTCCTAAGCAGGAGATACTAAATGCTCTTACAGCAGGTGCCAGCGTACAGTAGGTAAACATATCCTGCGCTCCACCTATGACATTCCTGATGCCTCTGCCAGGGCCGCAGCTTCTGCCATATGTCTCGGGAGGTACTCCTGGCTGAGAGAGCCTGGATTTACCAGTGATGTCCATCAATCCATCCTCAGTGCCCCCTCAGGGGATATAAGCTGTTTGGAGCAGACGTGCAGGACATTATCTCCAACTTACAGGCCTCAGGTAAAACCCTTAAATCATTCCATTCCCTCTCTCGTACCTAGACTAGGACTAGACAGAGGGTGCACTTTCGTCCAGCCACTACAAGACGTAGGTCTACAGCTAGATAGGGCAAGGGTGGAGCAGCAGCAACTTTACCCCCACCAAGCTCCACCCCAAGTGCCCACTTAAAGCCCGTAGCAACCGGCTCTGGCTGACTCCTTTCACCCCCACTACCACCTGTGCCTCCAGGTGTGGTTGTCATGTGTCGCCTCTCATAGCAGTAGGTCAGAATACTAAATTTTTATAATGGACACTTGGTCCTGCCTCAGACCTTACACCACAGCATTTTTTTTAAATCTTATCAATAATTATAAAATTAAAATCTTATGTTATACCTGTTGTATAGGTTCTGGATAACGCTAAAAACATTTCTGCCACAAGAAGAAGTATGAAAAATTAATTTTATCAATACCTGTACAATAATTCTAACTATTCCCTAATTTGTATAAATATACTTTGTTAACCTAATAAAAAAAAAAACACTAACATAAAACAACAAAGGTTTTAGAAAATCCAGTAAAATAAAACAAAACAATCTACAGTTTGGATAACTTATGCAAACAGTAAAAATAGTTTTTTGTAAAAATATTCCAAAGGGTTTTGTTAAATTATTACGTTGACTTTCCTCTGTAACTTGTTCAAATATCTTTTCTCATGCAAAAATGTTTATCTTTTCATTAAACTCAAGCTTAAACTATGGCTCAAGATTTTGTATTTAAAAGTTAACTCTGTTACTTCCCCAGCTAAGCCGAATTACAATTAAAATAATACTTAAACGTCTGGTTATTTGTAGAGGCGTGGTCTTCCTTTTAAGTTTAAAAAATCCTGGTGAGAATTTCTAATTCTGAATGATAAAAGTTCTCTAGTGGTTGACTTTACTGTAATTTATTGTCTTATTTTTCTGCTCACACTCGACCCTGGGACTTTGTACTCCTCTGGCATCAATTTAGCAGTACAGACTGGCTTCTTCTGACTTGGACGTTACCATGAGCATCAAAAGTCCTTTATTTGGATTTTGGCAGGAATATCAGACAAGATAAACATCAACAATACAGCAGTAGATTCTTTCACCATCTCAGTTGCAGAAAAGGATTTTTTTTGTGGATCGCAAAGTTCTTTTTGACTATTTTGTTTTTCAGTTCTTTTTCGCTTGAGCCCAGGACTTTGGACTCCTCTGTTGTCAAACTGCACTGTAGACTTGCTTTGGCTGATGAAATTTACAGTAAGTCTCTATCACTGCTTGGCTTTAGCAGAAATGTTAAAACATTACTTCAGTCAGGATGTCCAGTACTTAGACCACAGGCTTTGCTCCATCCAGTATTGGAAAAAGTCCTTTTGTAACAAGCTATGTTCTTCTAGCTGGTTTTTGTTGCAGTTCTGTGTCTTCTTCTAGGCTTGAACCTCCGCACCTATAGTGTGAACTCATCAATGGCTTAACCAAATGCTGGTCCAAGCATCCAAGGCAGGTCTGGCTATAGGCTTTTGGCCTAGCAGAAGTCTCAAAAACAACAAAATTGCTCAGTCCACCTGGCACAGGTCTTTACAGCTTGAAGATTTTAGAAATTCTGGGTTGGGTTTGAAAGTGTAAGCTTATGTCTTACTTAGAGAGTCAGCTCTTACAGCAGGTAACACAATTAGCACTGTAGCTGGTAGGCGATAGGACCCCATGGCAAACTTCTAGCTAGCAGTCTATGGTGGGGACTGCCCCTGATGTCTGCCCACCCCCAACATCACATATGGAATAAAGAGTGGGTGCTCCCTGACTGCCCCAGTTCTTTCCCGCCATCGACTCGCATTCATTGGCTCCACGGCTTGCCCCTTGCTAGTCCAGCCACCATATTTTCTACAAATTAGATTATTTTCTTCGAACGTTCCGCTTTTAGTGATCATTTCTCCTGTATGTCGTTTTCCCAGACGCCCTCTTCTAGGCACGCTAACAAGTGTGCCTGTGGGAAGCAGATCCCGTCCAAAGACTGCCACTCTGCCTGTCTGCTGTGTCTACACCCAGAATTGCCCATACTGTCAAAAATTAAACAGCTGGACACGGATCAGATGCCAGAAGACTCTGCAGGCCTATCTAACAGAGCAATGATTGGCCGCCATGCAGCGCGGGAATCCTCTTCTGAGAGAGACTCTTCCCAACATTCTCACAAAAAGTCTTCAGGGAAACACAAAGACAAGAGGCGACAGAAGGAGAGGTCCTCTTAGCAATCGAGATCCACTGGCTCTCACTCTGCCTCAAGGGGCTGTTCAGATTCTGCTTCCCATGGGACTTCCAGACTCACCGTGGTCAAGCCCCTCCGGCTGTGGTCTGGGCATCAGGCAACAAGAACAGAGGATCTGGGCCTTCGGGCCCCTATCTCCAGCCTATAAAAATCAGGCTGTCTGTACTCCCGACAGGCCGCTCCACTGACGCAAGTGAGGGGCACCAATCAGTTCCTTTCCGGGTGGCCTCTGTATGCGGTGCCAACTCCTGGGACAGGCATAAGGCCTCAGGTCACTCCTCTGGGAGATCGTCCTCCCTCCCACTGAGGCACTCCAAGAAGCCAGCGGAGAAATCCTCCAAGCCACCATCAGACAAACGTCCGTACTCTAAACATACATCGGACCAGCACCGACATTGGACATCCGATGACGCTCCTACGACTATCCAAATGCCAGCACCACTGGCAGGAGCACCGTCGTCTCCAGTCTCACCCCCGGCACCGGTCAGTGACAGCCGTAAGGAGGACGAACAGGCATTGGTCCCCCAGGAGAAGCCAGCCAATGACAGTTCTGCTAACACCTCCCTGTCCTTTCCCCCAGTACACCCACCATCGCCAGACCTAGACAAGGTGCCAGATGCCGGCACCAGACAAAGGCACTCGACTGACACTGGACCGAGCATTAGGTTCAGACCCCAAATTGAACCTGTCACAGATCAAAGATCTTTTCAGCCATTCGTGGGAGACTATTCGCCCAGACATCCTCCCTCCAAAAGCACAACCAGATGTGTCCAACATTCCAAATAATGGGGCCCCTGCAAAGGTTCCTACCCCAACCCTGGACCCGGCCAAGGTCCCTTCACCTTCTCCATATAGGGGCCATGGAACAGAGCCTCCTCTCCCTGACTAGACTAAAGGGAAGGCTCCTCGTAAAAGACATCACAGGTCTCGGTCACAGAGCCCAAGTCTTTCATGCTCCTCTGACCGGCACGGGCACAAGAGGGAGGCCCTGCAGATCACACTTCTCTTCCTCCTCAGACTCATGTCAACCATCGTACTATTCCTAATCGGATTCATCCGTCAGAGACCTATCCTCTCTGGATCCGGAAGACGCACCCAAATTCCCTCCTGATGACCCCTCTTTCATGGAGCTCATGAGGCACATCCAATCTAATATGGGATGGGACACAGAGGACCTAGACCTGGAGAGACTGTGCCTGGCGAATATTTGAGGCAGAAAGATCCAAAGCCGGTGGTTATCCCACCCCTGGTGGACACTTTCGCGGATGTCACACAGGAGGCTTGGAAGTGCCCACACACCTCCACCGCAGTCCCAAAGAAGGTGGATCGCCTCTGTAGGGCCCCTAAAGAACAATCCTTTTTGGCGGAGCATTCATTAGCTGACTCAGTGGTGATTTCAGCAGCCATGATCTGTCTCAGAGGCTGAAACACCTCAGCACACAACCCCTGGACAAGCAGTTGGACTCCATGGGGCGTATGATATATTCCTTCGCCACTTGCAGTATCAGGAGCTTGAACTTTTTAACGCACATGGTTCAGTTCCAGAACGCCCTTTGAGAACGGGATGGATATTGTCCAAGAAATCCCAGACTGTCCACAGAAGGCAGAACTACTCAAGCTTCTGCAGACCGTAAGGCAGTTCAGACTGTGCAGTCCATGTACCGCCCGAAGCAGAGACAGTTGTGCAGGTCTCATTTGCATGGCCGAGGGGGACAACAGCCACAACAGCCCCAGCGGGGAGGCTATAACCTGAGGGGTGTCCCTAGAGGCCCTGCAAGACCCGCCTCTTTCTTGGCCAAGCTAACACAGGCCGCTTTCCGCCTTCCAGCTACTACCTGACTTCCTGCATGACCCCAGTAGGGGAGGTGGTCGGAGGATGCTTTTCGCTCTACACCGAAGCTTGGCGGACGGTGACCTCCGATCAGTGGGTCCACCAACTCTTAGACAATGAACACTCTATAGAGTTTGTCCAGTTCCCACTGGGCAGGCCCCCCAATCCCGTTACTCAGCGGAACACGCAGGACTAATCCAAGCAGAGATTCAAGCCCTGCTACTCAAGAAAGCCATAGAACCTGTTTCCCCCAGCCCAGAGAGGGAAAGGATTCTACTCTCACTTCTTCCTAGTACCGAAAAAGACAGGAGATCAGAGACCCATTCTGGACCTCAGCGAACTCAACCAATTTGTAGAGTACAAGAGGTTTCGGATAGTCACCCTTCAGCGCCTGCTCCCCATGATACATCACGGAGACTGGCTTGCATCACTGGACATGCAGGTTGCTTACCTCCGCATCCTCGTGGCAAAGCCCCACAAAAGGTTCCTCAGATTCACCTTCCATGGCAGGCACTTTCAATTCAGGGTGCTACCATTCGGCCTTTCATTGGCATCGAGGGTCTTCACAAAGTGCCTTGTGGTGGTAGCAGCGGCCCTTCGAAGGATGGGTCATTATGTCTTCCCATACTTGGACGATTGGCTACTGACAGCACCATCCAAAGAACAACTGCAACAATCCATTCGGGACACCTGTTCTCTCTTTGAGGAACTAAGTATCACGGTCAGCATCCTGAAATCCTTCCTAATTCCATCCCAAAACTTGAACTTCATTGGGGCGCACCTCGATACTACCCGAGGGAGGGCCTATCTGCCCCAAGACAGAGCTGTCCAGCTTCAAGCCTTAGCTCGCCACGTCTTTTCTGCCTTGATCGTACCAGCCAGAACTCTGTTAAGGCTGTTAGGTCACATGGCAGCATCCAGTATTACAGTCCACTTTGCGACACTCCACATGAGGACGATCCAGTGGACCCTACGTGTCCAGTGGGACCAAAGATGGGACGACTTGGATCAGCCAGTCTCCATCACAAAGCTAGTCCGTCAGGAACTCCTGTAGTGGATGACATCCCCTACACTGCATGAAGGGATGCCCTTTCAAAGAGAAGTGCCAGACCAGGTCTTAACGTCCGACGCCTCTGGCACAGGATGAGGAATGCATCTGGACATTCACAGGACTCAGGGCTCCTGGTCCGTGAACAAGGAATCTCTTCACATAAGCATCGTAGTGATGAGAGCCATTCTCTACGCCTGCAGGCCTTGAGCACCATGCTCCAACCAGGACACCTCCCTGTGCAAACAGACAACATGTCAGTGGTGTACTGTCTCAACAAACAAGGAGGTACACACTCCTACCCCCTCTGCAGAGAAGAAATGAGGGTGTGGAATTGGGCCCTATCCCATTATCTGGAGATCTCAGTTGTCCACATCCCTATGGTCTAGAATACTCTGGCCGATGCTCTCAGTCAAGAGCACACGAATGGACCCTTCTCCAGTCTGTCATCGATGAGCTCTTCAACAGATGGGGAATACCCGAACTAGATCTCTTCGCCTCCCCTACCAATGCAAAACTGCCCAGTTTTTGCTCACTAGATCCAGGGCATGGTGTTTTCTGGCAAGGCGCATTGTCCCTTTCCTGGAAGGAGAGATTCCTCTACGCCGTCCCCTGTTTCCACTCCTTCAGAAGGTTCTTCTCAAGTTATAAGCAGAGGGTGCAGCAGTGATCCTGGTGGCACCACTATGGCCCCAATGGATCTGGTTCCCACTGCTGCCAGCAGCTGGCTGTGGAACCTCCGATTCCCTTGCCATTGAACACTTACCTGCCATCCCAGGACAACGGAACCTTGGTCCACCCGAACCTTCGGTCCCTACACCTACATGCATGGCTTCTGAGGACTTAGCCAGACTCTGCTTCGGAGGAAAGCGTTATTTTTAGTTGCTGTCACTTCTGCTCAAAGGACTTCTGAGCTTCAGGCCCTGATGTGCAAGGAGCCTTATCTGGTGTTTCACAAGGACCGGGTGGCCTTGAGAACCAATCCTAAGTTCCTCCCTAAGGTAGTGCCGAGTTGACTCTGAATCAGGACATCCAGCTCCCTGTATACTACCCTAATCATTCAAACGGGAGAGGTTCTTCTCCATACTTTAGATGTTCACCGCATTCTGTGGTTTTACTTGTCCAGAACAAAGGACTGTAGACGTTCTGACCAGTTGTTTGTTTCCTTTGCCCCCAGGTCCCAAGGGGCCCCTGTAGCTAAGCAGACCTTGTCAAAATGACTAGTTCACTGTATCTCCTTTTGCTATCAGAAGCACAACAAGCCCTTGCCGGGCTTGGTGAGGGGTCGATCCACAAGGGGTGTAGCAGCCTCCTTCGCAGCACTCAGAAACGTGTCTGCATCTGACATTTTTGCAGCCGCTACGTGGCCCACAGTCCACACCTTTATAAGGCACTACAGTCTGGACATAGCCTTTCAACACAGAGCAGGTTTCGGCCTTGCAGTTTTGCAGGGTCTCCTCTCTTAAAGGAACTTCCCCTTTATCTCCTCTCTTACCTACCCTCCAAGATTAGTATGGATCTTATTTCGAGAGGGTTCCTGGAGTAGGTCATCACAGACAGGAGTGCACCCTGTGGCATCAGAACCGCACAGCAAACTTTTCCAGCAATGCCTGGCGGGGGACCTCCCACCAGATGTCACGTGACGGACGCCAGCATGACCCTGTATAGTGGGCTGTCCCCACACCCGCCTTCCAGTTCTTTCCCACTGTCAACCTGCACAGAGTATCTCGCGGTTGTACTTGCCCAGCCGATTGTCATTTTTTGCCCAATTTTTCACTCGATTGATAGTATTGCAATATCGTTTGTCTTCACCACCACCAACTAAGTCGAAGAAGTGTGGCGCCCAGATCCCTCATAAGGACAGCCACCTTTGATGCCTTTTTTGCTTGGGCCCAGACCATGACACTATGGCCTGCTCCGACTGTTGGCCTTCAGCCAGGCCACTCGGAAGACGAGACAACGGCCCTGGAAGCCTATATTTTGAAGTCTAGAATGGCATCGCTTGAGAAAGAGATGCAGAAGCTGAGGGACACCGCATCTTCCCCTTCTTCAGAATCTAAAAAGAAGAAAAAAGAAGCATCGGGAGAAGGAACGCTTGGAAGATTGGGATCGAGAGGATTCCATTAGGCCCTCGACCAGTAAGGCCACTCCCTCATCGCCTGCCCTTGTGGTTCTCCAGGCCGCACCTGGGGCTCCTCCAGGTACTACTACTGCTGCTTTTCTCTTGATCTCCACCAGTAAGTCATCCTCTGGCGAATGCCTGGTTGTTGCTGATTAATCGGCCCCCGGCTCCTCTGGGGCCCACCCGGCTGCCATTAAGCTGAGTCCCCAGGGTTCTGTTGGGACTTGCCCTGCCTCTACCGGTAAGTTGGTCAAAGGTTCTTCCCTTAACCGCCCTGTGACTTCTTCGTCCGATAAGTCAGTCATCTCTGACGTCCGCCCGGACCCTGTTCTCCTGTCGGGGGCTCACGCCATCTCACCTAATGCCTAGACGAGCACTGCTTTGGCTGTTGGCCATCCCCCCCCCCCTCCAGACCTCACCTGGGTGGGAACCTTTCCTTCCACCTCCCCAGGTGGTCCCTCTGGCCACTGTCACCACCAGTTCAGAGGAGGGGACAGGATCCCTGGAGGTGGTTCTTCCTTCACCCATCCCAGTGTCAATCCCTCAAATGCCTGTAGAAGGCCCCAGACCAGAGGCTTCGACGATGACTTCTCTGTCTCGCTCTCTGGACCGTCTGAGGCTTTGACGTGCATTTGGTCTGCCTCTTCATCGGGGCCCTCATGGCTGATCCCGATGACAGCAACAACCTGTATTTGGTCAGCTGCTCTGTCGGAACCCTCATGTCTGATCCTGGGAACGTCATTAATTTCGCCGGGCCTGACATTGCCTACTTACATGATGGCTGGTCTTGACAATTCCCCTGACGTCAACTCCTCTAACGTCAGGACTCCTCGCGCAGGGATTCACGCCTGGACCCTCCCAACATCACGTTCCAGACTTCTTCCCCCATGGGCTTACGTCTGCTTACCCTCTGTCGGGTCCTGCATCAGACTACCTCTATTCGGGGCACCCCTCTTATCAGGGTTACTCCATCATACTCCCTTTCATGGACAGGGTGCTCCTGGCTACCACTATTCATCCACCCATGTTCCTCCACCCCCCCCCTCCTCCTACTCCTGCTCCTCAGCAGGATTTTCAGACCTTAATTCATTCATGATGGAAGGAGGCCAGGTCTGAGCTGGTGTCTGATCTAGAGAAACGTCTGCCAGCTTCAGTGGTTACTGCTCCCCCACGGTCTCTATCACCTGTCAGCTTGGTACACTCGATGGTGCATGTGTCGGGGACCAATCCTAAGGAGGTCATTCTCCCTGATTTTGAACCCCCTGAAGACGATTTGTCCCTTTCTGGGGGAGAATCCCTGGAGGATTCTTTGGACGAGTATTCCTCCGTGGCCAAAGGGAAGGATTCTCCCAAGTCTCTCCCCCCCCCCCCGAGGATCCTTTCTTTACTGAACTCTTGTGTATTATCCAGCAATCCAATGGCTGGAATACAGAGGAGCAGGACCCTAAGAGGAAGCGCCTCACAGAACATTTAGATATGGAGACAACTTCCCCGATTCCCATCCCTCCGTGGCCAGCTCCTCATGAAGACCTCACCGTACCATCTGGCAGCTGCCGTATTCCATCCCAGCAGTTCCTAAGAAGGCAGACCAGATCTACCATGCTACGGAGGTAGTTTCCTTCCTGGACACTCACCCCAAGGCTGATTCAGTCATCACCACTGTGGCCCACGACTGTTCGGCCACTCCAAATAAACATATGAGCACTTCTCCCCCAGATAAGGAGTCTTGGCAGCTGGACCAGTATGGCAAAAAAGTTTACTCTTTGGCTACGTGCACTCTTCGCTCCCTCAATTATGTAGCGCACATGGTGTCTTTCCAGAAGGTGACTATGGCCAAGCTTGAGTCCCGTATCCAGGCCCTGGAGTCATCGGAATTCAAGGAGGAGTTGATCAAAGACCTATGCTTAACAATTTCATGATGATATGCCTGGCTTTCCATTTCTGGCCTCTCTAACGATGTCCAGTCTGCGATTCAGGATGCCCCATTTAGAGGCTTGGTCCTTTTTGGAGGTGACACCAAAAACATTATCACAGGCCTTCAGGACAGTGGCCAAGCCCTGAGGTCCATGAAGTCCGTGTACTGATCAGGAACCCATAGAAAACAGCCCTTTTGGAGATGGACCAAAAGGCAGGGTAAACAACCCTTCACTCAGCGACAGGGAAAAAGAAAGGTCACGGGCCCCACCTTCTCTTCCCCCAACCACAAAATCTCAGCAAGGATCTAGGGGACCTCCTTCCCTTTGACCCTCCATTTCCTAACTGGCTAGCACCTCCCCCTCCTCTGCTTGCGAGCCAGGAGCCATTGGGAGGAAGGTTTGCCCTCCATGCACAGGAATGGAGGGACGTGACATCAGACATATTGGTTCTGCAGCTTGTCTCAAAAGAACACACCTTGGAGTTCCTTGAGATCCCCCCAGACTCTCCTCCAGGTCACTCGTCTTACTCTCCTCATCAGGCTCCTCTAGTCGAGGAGGAGATCAGGTCCCTAAGGCAGAAGGCGGCTATAGAGCCTGTCCCTCTGCCCCATTTTTTCCTGGTACTGAAAAAGACTGTCGACCTCAGACCATCCTAGATCTCAGCAGTCTAAATCTTTATGTGGAATGCAAAAGGTTTCACATGCTGACACTGCAGAGACTCCTGCCCCTTCTGCAGGAGAATCATTGGCTTTGCGTACTAGACATGCAAGATGCTTACCTGCATATCTTGGTGTTCTGGGCCACCGCCACTTCCTGCGTTTCTGCTTCCAAGGGGAGCACTACCAATTCACAGCCCTCCCCTTTGGCCTTTCCTCTGTACCTCAGGTTTTTACCAGATGCCTTGCGGTGGTGGCAGCGGCCTTGCGCCGTCGGGGGATAGCAGTTTTTCCTTACCTGGACAACTGGCTGTTGACAGCTCCATCCAGGGACAGTCTCCTGGAAGCTTTCTCATGCATGTTTCCAAAGTCGACTCTTACCCCTTCTCAGAACCTTCAGTTCATTGGAGCCATCTTGGACATGGACCAGTGCAAAGCCTTCCTCCCTCTGGATAGGGCGGAGACCATTCAAGAGCAGGTAAATGTTCTGATCTCTTCCAGATACCTTCCAGCCAGAGCGTGGTTATGCCTCTTGGGCCTGATGGTGGCCTCCATCTCTACAGTCCCATTTGCCAGGTTGCATATGAGGATCACCCAGTGAACCTTACGGGTCCAATGGGATCAGCGCTTGGATGACCTGGACCATCCGGTTCTAGTCTCCAATGCGATCAAGAAGGATCTGCTCTGGTGGTTAGATCCTCTGAACCTTTCGCGAGGCCTTCCATTCAGAAGTTCCCCACCGCTTTGGACTCTCACCACAGATGCCTCCTGTCTAGGTTGGGGAGCCTACCTAGGAGACCACCGCACCCAAGGATCATGGTCCCAGTCAGAGATGAGACTCCACATCAATATTCTGGAGATGAGGGCAGTTCTTTATACCCTCCAGGCCTTTCAGTCCATTCTGTCAAAAGGAACACTGCTAGCCTGCCCGGTGTTACTGAGGGTTGAGGTGCTGGACGCCACACCTTGCACCACGCCGGCGACCCAGGTTCGGCACGGGAGGACTAGGATTGAGCATCTGCCGACAGCTCTCCTAGTCCTGGGGTGGGCTAGAAGCACACCGTTTCAAGGCCGCCCTTGGGGACTCCCAGGGTACTGCAGACACGGGTGTTAGCAGAGGGGGGCATGGCGGACGTCTGCACTTCAGTTCATGCATGTCATTGCATGCCCACGCTCCATTCAGGGACCTTAATGAAGAAAAAATGGCTGGGCACAACCGAGCCGCCTGATAGCCGTGCCCTGCCTCGCCGGGAGGACTCTCGTGGAATCGTGCTTGGGGGAAGGGTCCGACTGTACAGGGTCTTGGGGGAGGCCCTTCAGCGGACTGGCAGTGGCCGTGCCAGATCCCCCATCATGCGAGTGAGCCTGGTGCTCTCCTGGCAGGCAGGGACAGCAGCTGGATGACCTTGCCGGTAAGTTGCCGCAGCAAGGTGGAAAAAATCGTGACATGATTTAAAAAAAAAAAAAAAGGGATTGTATGTCTGTAGTCTGGTACATCAACAAGCAGGGAGGCACTCGATGATACCCCCTATGCAAGGAGGCGATGCAGGTGTGGAACGGAGCAATTCAGCATGGTCCGTTTCTTACTGCCGTGCACATTCCAGGAGTTCTAAACTTCCTGGCAGACAACCTCAGTTGGACCTCATCCCTCGCTCATGAATTTCAAACTTGAAACTCAGTCAGGAGGTAGCAGATTCTCTGTTTCTGAGTTGGGGTCACCCAGACTTAGATCTGTTCACCTCCCCATTCAACGCAAAGCTGCCCAGCTTTTGCTTGCTCGTTCCAGAGCCTGGTGCTTTCTGGCACAACACATTGTCACTTTGTTGGACAGGGAGGTCCTTGTACGCCTTCTCTCCCTTTCCCATTCTACAGAGGGTTCTCCTAAAGCTCTAGGCAGAGGGAGCCTGGATGATCCTAATTGCTCCCCTCTGTCCGAGGCAAATCTGGTTTCCACTTCTGCAGCAGCTCTCAGTGGAACCCCCAGTTCCTCGTCCTCTCAGACATGACCTGTTGATCCAGAATCAAGGCAGGTTACTGCACCCTGGGCTCAGGACCCTGCATCTTCATGTGTGTCTCCTACATACATAATTCTCGATTCGGAGTCTTACATAGGGTCGCTCAGGTCCTGGTAGAGGCCAGGAAACCCTCTATCAGATTGACCTACGTTATGAAATGGAAGCATTTTTCCATTTGGGCGGTGCCTAAATGCTGGGACCCCTTTTATGTGCTTGGCTCCACAGATTATGGAGTATCTGTTATACCTGTCTGATTTGGGTCTGTCTTACTCCTCCCTCAAGGTCCACCTGTCAGCCATTTCGGCCTATCATGATTTGGTAGGGGGGAAACCCGTGGCTCAGCTGGAGATCTCAAAAAACTTTCTGAAAGAGATTCACCGTCTGAAATCCCCTATACGTAACCCCACACCACCTTGGAATTTAAATGTTGTTATTGAGAAGCTTACGCTTCCCCCTTTTGAACCAGCGATGAGCTGTGACATAGCTACCTCTCATGGAAGGCACTGTTTTTGGTTGCCATTACTTCTGCTCGAAGAATTTCCAAGCTTCAAGACCTGATGTATAAGGAGCCTTATTTGATTTTTCATACAGACCGGGCGGTCTTACGAACAAATCCTAAGTTTCTTTCCAAGGTAGTTTCAGAATTCACCCTCAATCAGATGGTCAAACTTCTGGTGTATTACCCTAACCATTCTAACAAAGGTGAGGTTCTTCCTCATACACTGGGATGCTACGTCCACAGGACTAAAAACTCCAAAAAGTCTGATCAGCTTTTTGTTTCCTTTGCTCCCAAATCCGTGAGTTCCACAGTGTCTAAGCAGTGCTTATCCAAATGGCTCTCTAACTGCATTCACTTCTGTTATCAGAAGTATGACAGACCTCTGCCTGGGAGGTCAGAGGTCATCCCACTAGAGGAATGGCGGCGTCCACAGCGTTTTTGAGAAATGTTTCTGCAGCGGAGAATTGCACAGCAGCTACCTGGAGTTCAATCCATAGCTTCCCAAAACATTACATTCTGGTCATTGCCTCTAGGTGTAGGGCCATGTTTGGCCTCGCCGTTCTGCAGGGCCTACTGTCTTAGGCCAGTCCTGTTCTGTTCTTTCAGTTGCTTCTCCTCCCGTGACTCTTATCTGTCTCTTTATGAATGACTGCTTGGGATTCAGTCCTGTCTGTGATGACCTACTGCAGGAATCCTCTTGAAGTAAGATAGTACAGTAACGTGAGAACTTAACCGTAACAGTAGATCTTCGAGAGAGGTTCCTGCAGTAAGTCACATTTTCCTTCCCTCCTTCCCCCAGTTTCTGCATTTCTTTCAGCTTTTTTTCTGAACTGGGCTCCAGGATTTCATCCTTTCTCCTGTCTCATCCTACTTGGATCTCCGGCGGAAGAACTGGAGGGCAGGCGTGGGGACTGCCCACTATATAGGGTCACAGAGATGTCCATCACGTGACGTCTGGTGGGCGTTTCCCTTCCAGGCATTGCTGGAAAAGTTTGCCGTGCAGTCCAGAAGCCAGAGGGCGCATTCCTATCTTTGATTACCTACTGCAGAAACCTCTCTTTGAGATTTACTGTTACAGTAAGTTCTTACGTAATTGTACTTTTTCTGTACTGCTTGGGAATCAGTCCTAATTGTGTTACCTGCTGCAAGAGCTGACTCTTGAAGTAAGATAGTACAGTTATGTGAGAACTTACCGTAACAGTAGATCTTCGAGAGAAGCTCTTGCAGCAAGTATATTTCCCTTCCTCCTTCCCCCAAGAGGTTTTCTGCTACATCCGACTTATGTTGGTTATCTCATGTTTGCTCTGTGGGTATGGACCTCGGTTCCCTGGTTCTGATCACATTCCATGCAGATGCCGAAGTCTCCCGATGGAAGAACTGGTGCACATCAGGGACCGACCACCCTTTATTCCATATGTGACTTTGGGGGTGTGCAGTCCTAATTGTGTTATCTGTTGCAAGAGCTTCTCTTGAAGATCTACTGTTATGGCAAGTTCTTACGTAACTGTACTTTCTTTGGCTGGAATGTTGCCCTGACATCATTCCCTGCAATTTTTCCTAACTCTGATTAGGTAATGCAAATGAGGTAGGTGTGGGTCTCCTCTCCTTTTAAGGACTGCGTCTTTGCTCAGAGTTCAGATTTAAAAACATGAAATTATTTTTCTTTATAACTTTTTTATGCAAAATAATACGATTTTCAAACAAACATATTTGAACGTCTTTCATTGAACCCAGTCTTTTAAAACATCTGTTTTTTAGGACCAGTATTTCCTGAGTTACGCTAATAAGGACTATTACTTTATTTCCTTAGTAAAGTATTTTAAAACAAAGTGATGGTTTTGTTTTTCACAGTTTAGGCTTCAGAATAATGTATAATTTGTCCATAAAACTCTTAAGAAAAATCCAAAAAAAAATTAGATTCCTTTGCAAGCACATTTCTTTGTTCTCTCGAGTCCATAAAATCAAACTATCAAAGTTGTTTACCACAGATTTTTTCAGATGGTGTATTTCTGCATAGCAACAAGCTGCATACCCAAAGATTATATCTTTGGACCTGTCATGATGTCCGCTTTCATTTAAGACTAAAGTACCATATTTATTTATGGTAGTTTTTACACCACAGTGTTTGACACTACAATGTTTTGCAGATAACAAGGCTGGCATAAATGCTGTAGTCTTTAAATTCAGTAATTTGACAGACCACTAAATTCCCTATAAGGTGATGTAATTTGGTTAATATAGGATTTAGAACAGCTTTGCAATGGATAAAAGTATTTTCTGTATTGAAGTTAATGTACTTTCAAAAGACAAGTCTGTATTTTGTTTCCTCACAACCATGGCTTGCACCAGTCTGTAACACCTTTGTAAATCTACCATCTGTCAAGTGTCCATGGTAACTGTCTTCTTAGCTGTAGCTTCAAAAAAGTGAAACATCATATTCTTTACATGGGCATGGATGCTCAGTCCCTTTTTAGACAAAATGCACATAAAAAAATTGAAAGCAGACCCCCAGTCTTATTTGAACAGCGTTTTTTTCTTCTTGCTTTTAGAAAACTCATGTAGATAGCATGATGACCAGATGTCTATAGTATGACTTCCCTTAACTTAATAATTAAGCATTTATAAAGAATATAAAAAAGTAATTAAAAATAATCTGATGAAAAATATAATTTTTTTAATAATTAAGTTTTGTTCCCACATTCCCCTTTTAATTAAAAATGCACCCCAAAAATACATTTTGAAATGTAAAACTATAGTCTTACTATATGAGTATATAGTTTAAGCACCTTTCCCAAGGCCTGCTCTGGGCAATTACTCCTATATGCCGACGTCACAGTTCTCTTCACCCACCCTGATTCACACTCACTACAACTATCTCTCCAGAAGACCTTCAAAGACGCAGAATCCTGGTTCACTGACCACCGCCTGGTTCTAAACCACAACAAAACCAGAGTCATGATGTTTGCTCACAACCAGAGCCATCACAAAAGCTACCCACCAATTATTCACAACTCCCAACTATTACCCCTTGAGCAGATTGACAACTTTAAATACCTCGGGGTCACTCTTGACTTGGCACTCATCTTCCATGAGCATGTACACCACCTTAGCTCCGCTGTCAATGTCAGAATTGGTCTGCTCCACCGGCTCAAACATTGTCTTCTCCCTAGAAGCCCTCTGACTAGCAGTTTCATCATCCATCTTGTCCCTTATCGGTTATGGGATCCTGGTTTATGGGTTGGCTGATACCTCTGCCCTCCGCAGAATCCGTGTTTCCCTAAACAAAGCCCTGTCACCTTGCTACAGGCTGCTCTGGTTTGACACACACTTGGGTACCAGACATGCCACCTAGCCAAAAAGATCACCATCAGCCTAGCCACCCCCCCCCACCGGCCTCACCAACCTGCACCCTCAGTGATGCCTACTCGCAGCTCCACCAAACGCTCCCTCCTGATTCCTCACTGTCGAATTATACAGGGCCAGAGATCTTTCTGCTATAGAGTCCCCCTCTGGATGAATGCCCCACCCAGTGCCATCCCCTCTGAAAATAAAATAGGCCACTTTAAAACCACCCTCAGGGAACACTTTCGCTCCTCGAGCACCTGCAACTGCTACTAGCCCTCCAGCCACGGAATGTATGACTTCTCCAGACTTGCCTCTCCCCTCCCTTGCTGTTTACCCCTCAGTCCCCCCTCCCACTCCCCTTACGGCATGAACCTGGGCCTTTAACCTAAGTCCTTGACTGCTCTTGAGCTACGACAAAGGATCTCCATTCTGCTTACCCTCTGATCGTTGCACTTCTACCGTTTTCCTCCCCCAACTTCTGCATACCTGTATTTTACTTACTGCTTGCTAACGTATAGTTGTATATACGTGTAATTACTGTTCCATCACTGCCTCTGTATTGTATCTCCGAACACTATTTTGTACTGTTTGTAATGTGACGTGGAGCCTTTGTAAATGTGTCTTTGACTCAGAGGTTTGTAATTCCGATACCTCTGATAAATAAATAAATTAAATGACAAGGAAAATGAAACACAGAACACAGTGCTGCATAATGTGGTAACGTATGACATCAGCACTTGATATCGCATGTGACATCAGATGTGACATCTCGATTCATCAGTTTTAAAGATCAGTATTACAATTTACATTTTAACTTCACTCTTGTTTATTTCTTTCACTTTGACATGATCTTGTACCCTTTCTTGTTTCTTTCACTTTTACATGATCTTGTACCCTTTTTTAATCTTTAGTATTACAGTACATGTAAGGCTAGTAGGCTAAAGTTCTGTCCCCCTCTCCCCCATGTGCTGAAGGTACTACTTATTTGGGCCCTTGTAACCTTTACCAGTATATTATTCCTTTTTTGGAAGTTACCTTTTTAGTAGTACATAGATTTTAGTTTAAAGTCCATTTGTAGTTTACTTCTTTAGCTCATAGCTACATTGTGATTCTTAATGAAATTACAAACGTTTTTTACTGTTTTGTTACCTTATTATACTTTTACTAAATCAGAATCAGATTCTTTACTATTTTTGTACATTTTCCTTAAATAAAAACCTAGCATATTTAACATTTTTTGTTGGTGCTTTTAGGATACATATGGTGTTTTGTACTGGACCATTACTAGGGTTTGGGTGTCCTGGTAACTTAGAGGGACTCCAGCAAAAAGTGCTACTTTGCAAAATTAGAATAAGCATACCCCTAATAAATCACATACCAAAAATTAGTTTTCTGTATTACTTCATTTTAAAGTTAGGAACTATTTTGTAACCCAGATTTCACCAACTGTTCAAAAAAGCCAGTTTCAGTGAAGCGCTTCTAATGATGTCATCTCTAGAGCTCATTCTAGTCTTCCCTGACAGCAAGCTTACAGGACCAGTTTCTCCAAAGTTTAAAAATCATGTGCAGTGGTTTTTTACAAGTAAAAGAGGCAGCAACATTCAAAAAACATTTCTATAAAAGCGTACGTGTTTCAGGTTTTGAAACAAAGTTGACAGTCATATTTTTAATGCCTTTTTGATGTGGTCGATTTCTCCAGGGTTGCTGATTGCCAAGTCAGCATGCCTCCAGGCTGCTGATACCATTTGGGGTGCTACTCTGTTATGTCCGTTAGGAAGTTGTATTGCTACTAGTATTGCATAATGTTGGTAACTTCACTGCTGTTTGTCAGTGTCTGCTTTATAACAAGTTTTAAACTGCACCTTCCCCAGTCCATTTGACTTTCACGCATAAATTAACCCTTCTTTCATTGATTCAGGAATTGTATCTCAAGTCATTACTGTCCTCTGCGGTTAGATTTTGTATTCTGCAAAATGAATGAAATGCAATTCCAGAATCAGTGCAGGAAGGAGTAATATATGCATGAAAGTCAAAAGAACTGGGAAAGGTGCTCTAAATCTCAGTCTCTCAACAAAACAGTGCTCTGTTTTATAAGATGTCTTTTCCTAACAGTTGAAACTTAGCCTACTGTTCTTGTAAGTTTCATGTCCTGTCTTTCACAAAATGGGGTAATTTTTGCATGAAAATCAAAAGGACTGGGAAAGATGCTAACAGCAACTTTATCTTCTCTCAATCCCCATGTTTTGTTACCGAGGCAGAAGAAAGTCAGTTTTACCAAAAAAAAAAAAAGCATACAAAGTATTTGGATTTTGGCACAATGCATTCTCAACAGGGTGTAATTGCGGAAGGGGGAAACACAGTATATACATTGAGTACTGGTAGTTTTCCCTAGCAAAATTGCTGTGCATTGTACTACACAGTGAGAGTCACTCCTGTGCCCTACAGTCATGCCATCGGAAGCCAGCAGCTGAACAGCAAAGGCAAGTGCAGCAGGGCTCAAAAACAAATCCAAATTATGGAAGGCAGAGTAAACCTTGGACAAAAATAACAAAGTGCACACACCCTTTCAGGTCTAGTACTGCATATAATGACTACAAGGTGTAACTTCTTGGGCCATCATGAAAGGTTGCTGGTTAACAGGGGCCAAAATATGTCTTAACTCCTACTATTGGTGAAAGTGTTAGCCCTGGTAAAATTATGATTGTAATGTGGAATACAACATAGATGAGTCTGAATGTAGGTCAAGTAACAGCCTATCAGGGAGAAAACACTAGGGGCCAGATATTCAGAACTTTGCACCTGGTGCAAATCGATTGTACCTTGATTACGCCACATTTGTGCTGGAGTGCTATACTGAAAAGGACAAATAGCACTGGTGCAACGTGATGACACCAACGCTAAGAGATAATGTGTGCGTGGTGGGGACATGCATACAGGCACAATGGTACATTCAAAAATATAGCGCTGTGCAACATGTAGCGCGGTGCAAATTACCGCCCATGAGAAGGTGGTCTTAATGCCTGGCAAACACAGGATGGGGGGCGTGGATGCAGCAGCAACAGGGAACAAGGCTGTATGCATCCAGTATGGGTAGACGGCCGCCCTGGGCCACTCCATATGCACAGGCATACAAATTGTGAAATGCAGTGCTCCAACAGTGCTGTGAAGTGAACACTGATGTAAATGTTACAACTGAGTTAGAACACCACTTGCAGCAACAAACTATCTGTATGGTATTGTAATGTGTACTGAATGTGATATTTGTATATTGCGTGTTGTGCATTGTGTGTCTTTATTGTACACTGTTGAATCTCAGCCACACAGTTGGTGTCTCTGGGTCATTCCTGACACTGGGCCTTGGCCCAGTGTGCTTACCGGGTGAACAACGTGATAAAAAACAATGAACAGAACACATACATGGCAGAAACATGCTGCACACAGATGGCACCACCCATGTCGCTGTCATCTGGCACTTGTCCAAACCCTGCCAGGCATTAGTGGGTACCCCAGTGCGCAGTGGACACCATGGCAGTGAGTCCATGCAGCACACACCTCCAGTTCCCCCCACTGGGGTACACCAACACAGTCCAGCAGACGCATGCTGCACTAGGGGTATGGAGGATGTTGATGGAGGGTGTACAGATGGCCAGGCTGCACCACATAGTAGGTACTGCCACACGGCTGGGGCCATCCACACAGTGCATATGTTCCACTGACAGGACCGCTTCTGACAGCAGTGTGCCAGTATGATGGTATGTGTGCCCCCCTGGGGCACATGCCGTACACCTGCCCAGGATCCCCGCACACATGGACAGCCATGTGTATAGTAGTGTGTGGGGACCCCATGCCACTGGTGCAGTACATGAGGGTCACAGGACGGTATGACTGTGGTGTCCACTGTCAGACCACACCTTCCAGCTGTGCTTGTCACTGTGTGGATAGCACCAGTCACTGTTGCCTGACACACCATAGGCATTGCTGTGTACCTCACAGTATCGCCTACTATGGTGCTGTACCATCTGATAAACACTGTGGTAGAAACAATGATTTGCCTCTGACATGCAGCACGACCACCCATTCCTGTAGTGTTACTCCCCTGGGCCACATTAGTCTTTGCATCTGTGTCCAAACCAAGACTGCAGCTAATGTTCTATGAGCTGTGAGCACACAATGAATGTGGCAACCGACCTGTAAAACCAGTCTGATCTACAGGTGAAGCTGTGAGCACAGAAAGAAATGTGGATACTGACCTGTAATTACAGTCGGACCTACAGGTGGAGCTGTGTGCAGCATGTTATAGCGCCGGGCAATTCACATGCAAAGCAGGCTGTAATGAGATGCTCAAGCACACAGAAACTGTTTGTGGCTACAGAGCGCCCTGTGGTGCCGAAACAACAACCAAACTAGATGAGACTCCAAACTGTCACGGCCACTCACAGTCAAGGAAAAATAGTCTCCCACTCAATGGGGAACGTTAAAAAAAATTACTTGTATTTTAAAGATCTGTGGTAGCACCCCACCATAACATCTGCATCAACGTTTCAAGTTATCCAACTCTTTTTCAAGACAGTAGCACCCTCTAGTGATGGATATTTATAGTGCGGGCACCTTAATCCATTTAAATTGAAAGAACATCACTTCCCTACCATAATTACTTCACAAGCACTCTTTAAAAACAGTGTACATGCAAACACTGACCTGATTATTAAAGTGCATTACAGTGCCCATAACATATATTACGCAATGCGTAATCACAACACATATTTATAATTGCACTGTGTGCACCTCATTTTAACTGTAATGTGGTTGCAAAAACAAATATTTTTTATTTTTTTTATTTAGTTTTTGTTGACCGGGTAAGTGCAGTAGACAAATCCTGCCTATTTTCAGGCACGACCCAGGGGGAGGGGGATGCAGATGAATGCCAACTGACCTTGAACCAGATTACGCTGTTGGTGGTATTTTTAGTGAATGAGGGAAATTTGGCCAGGATACTGGGGAAATTTCCCTACTCTTTTCGATAAGTGCCATGGGATCTTTAACATCCATGTGAACTACCACCAGTGCAAGCAGATGGGACCTCGGTCTAACATCTCATCCGAAAGATGGCACCTCAGAAGTGCAGCACCTCTCTTATGCTGCACTACAGTGTCAGTACTGGGATATTAACCCAAGTGCCAGATATGGGAACTGAAACCACAGCCCTCTGATTTCCCGGCCTCTGAGGTGAGTGTGCTACCTACTGAGCCACTGACACTGACTGATATTGCTAAAACATCTTATACACAAAAAATACAATATATGTATAAATAAACTAAACTACATTAATCCAATTTAAAGCTAAAGTGCTGAATACCCTAATGTCTACAATGCTAATTCAAATGGCTGATGTTGAATACTATTATAAAGAGCTCAATATTTAACATTTATCACTAATGGCCAGCTCTGCTTCAGGGGAATAAAGTTTGCTACAGGGAACAAAATTTATCCAAAGTCAGAAACGTATTTGAGAGGACCGTTAATGCCCCTCAGTTAAACCGAGGGTAACATTGGTGCGATTATAACTACAGTCCTGGGAATGAGATTTCCTCCTACACATCTTAAGTATAAACAACTCATCTGTTTGCATCTATAGGAAAGAACAGGAGCTAACTGGAAGTGTCCATTCAAACCTGGAGTTTCTCCTGCTTTTAGCTTGAATTGCCAAATGTCTCTCGACTTAAAAGTGCATTATCCCAGTCACCTCCTCGTATTCCCATCTTAACACATTCTATACCACTAAATTTAAATGTGTGTCCAACTCCACAGCTTTGTATATGTACTGTAGGGCATTCTCCTTAGTACCCGATCTGATATGCCTCAGATATTCTACAATCCAATGTATCAACTTTCTTTTTGTTTTTCCAACATAGAAGCTATTGCAAGTACACTTAGCCAGATATACAACAGATGCAGTATTGCATGTTATGAAGTCCCTTATCTTGTATGTCCTGTTTACAGAAACACAAAATTCATCTCCCACCTGTAGATGTTGACATGTGGAGCAGTTCCTACACTCAAAATTACCCCTCGGTCTTTTGGCATTTTCTTGTTTCTGGCCCACATCAAGGGCACTGTGCACCAATTTGTCCCTCAGATTACTTCCTCTTCTATACGTAATAATGGGTCCCTGGTTCACAATGGTTTTCAGAGCTGGCTCAACCATCAGGATATGCATATTTTTCTTAATAATATTCACAATACTCTGGCTCTGGGAAGTAAAAGTGAGAACAAAATTAGGGCCCCTTTCTGACCATTGTTTCATGTTTTTAGTTTTTTACTTGGGTATCAATCATCTCTGTTCATACTTCCACAGACATTTTCACTTTTTCTAGGGTTCTCTGATCACACCCTCTATTCTCAAACCTGTTCTTCATGGCACTGCTTGCTGCTTCATAACCTTCCACCGTACTGCAATTCCTTTTGAGTCTGAAATATTGTCCTTCAGGTATGTTGTTGACAATATACCTAGGATGGCAATTATCATACCTTAAAACACAATTCCGGTCTGTATTTTTCTTACACACCTTGGTTTCTATACCCCCATTATTGTCCTTTGTTATAAGCAAATCCAAAAATGGAACTTCTGTTTTACTTGCATTTACAGTAAATTTTAAATTCGAGTTTGTACCCTCCAAATATTTAACAAAATTACCCAGTTCTTGTAAGTCACTTTTCCATATAATAAATATATCATCTATAAATCATTTATACATGTCTAGACATGCATAATACGGATTTGTGTCTGGATCATGTATATACTTCTTCTCCCACTCGGCTAGGTAAATAATAGCATAATTGGGGGCCATGGCGGCCCCCATCGCAGTGCCACTAATTTAATGGTACACAGTATCTGCAAACAAAAATACATTCTTCTTTAATACATGTTCTGTTAATGTTAAAAGAAATTCCGCAAACATTCCCTGATAATCAATTTCCCTGTACAGGGCCTAAGGGCCTCCAACCCCTCCATGTGTGGTATGTTCATATAGAGATCAGTTATATCTAAAGTTACCATATACCAATCTGCTGTCATTTCTGAATCTATCAAGAGCTGCAAAATATGCATGGTGTCCCTAATATACGCCCTTGACTTTACCGCCACCCCTTTAATATATTCGTCCACATATTGGGCTATAGGCTCAGTTACAGAGTCATTACTGGACACTATAGGTCTCATCGGCAGATTTTCCAGGTACTTGTGTATCTTAGGGAGACCATAAATTACTGCTCTTCTAGGATATTTCATCATAAGATGCTTAGCAGTTTTTAAATCAATAACTCCATCCATTACTGCTTCATGTAGTGTAACATCTATATCCCTTTTATATAGCAATCTAGGATCTGGACTTATTGCTAAATAAACAGATGTATCCAGTAACATATCATTCATGGCCCTACAATACTTAACTCTGCTTGTGCATCACCGCAAAGAGCCGCCTTTGTCGGCGGGTTTGATGGTGATGAAAGAGCTGTCCCGCAAGCTCCTTATGACATTTCTTTCTTCCTTAGTTATGTTATGTCTTGCCCCTTCCAGGTTCTTCTCTAAGTAACTGCAGATCTCTCTTTCACATATCTTAACAAACACTCCCACACCGGGATTCATGGGCAGCACATACGTGGATTTCTTCTTCCACTTCCTCTGCTCATGTGTCTCACTGGTACTTGCCGCTCCTATTCCTGAGTTCTCATCCCTTTCTTCCTCTTCCTCTTTAACGTAATGAGATGCTAATGTGGCTGTTTGCCCATGGATTGCCTGAGTATACTCATTTGCATTGCAGTTTTGAATATAGCAAACTTTAGCGCCAGGCAAACTGGATTGCGCTGGGCAATACTGTAATGTTCCATTACATAGTTCTGCAGTATTTGGCCTGCACTGTTTGCTGCTGCTGTGCTCCACTGCTTTGCTAGCACACGCGTTGCCCACATTGTTCAGCCTCACCTCACTCCACCTCTGTGTGCACTGGGCCGCTGTTACAGTTTGCACTGCTCTCAGTTGCTATATTCAGAGCTGTCTTATTTGCTGGGATATTGTTGCACTGCATTCGCAGCCCTGTTTGCACGCCTTCATTTGCATGCTATATTCAACTCATTTAGCCCTGAGGATATTCCTTTGAATATGGCATGCAAATGGTTCCGGGTTAATTTTGCCCCAGGGCAGTGTTTTGAATATCTGGCCCTGGTTTGACTACTGTATACCCGTAGTAAGGTTTCAAAACAGCATTACATCTCCCACCCCCATTTACAGGGAGGTAGAATAAATGTTTTAAAGTGCCATCCTGAGAAATCACCTCAATTGAATGACAGGTGTGAATGATCACAGCCTTCCACCACATCAGAAAATGATTCAGTCTATAATCCTTACCAGTGAAAACAGGAAATTTTGCTCACATGCCTTTCCAGTATAAAAAATAAACTGAAACTAAACCTCGCTGCAGTGTGCTATGATTCAGCATTCAGCAACCCTGGGGAAAAGGACCACAACATAAAGGCACCAAAATAAATAAATAAATAAAAAATACACATTTGTCATCTTTTTTACAAAACCTGAAACATACAGTTTTTATAGCAATGTTTTTTGAATGTTGCTGCCTGTTTTACTTCTGAAAATTATTGCTTATGAACTACAACCTTTGAAGAAACAGGTTCTATAAGCTGCTGACAGGGAAGACTAGACTCCCAAGTTCTGGAGATGACATCAGCAGCAGCTCTTCACTGAAACTGGCTTTTTTGAACAGGCAGTGAATTGAGGGTTGTAAAATGGCTTGTAACTTTTAAACAAAGTAACTTAGAGATCTCATTTTTGGCACGAGGCTGGTTGGGGATATGCTGATCCAAATTCTGAAATTTATTGATGCCAGAAATTTTGACCGTAGTCCCTCTTTAAAGTTCAGTTACCCCACAATGATGGCATCTTTAGAAAACATGTCTTTCAATGGAAAGAACATTTTACAAACTGTTTTTTCCCTAATTTATTTTTACAAGTATATTTTGGTTAACTTATTTAAAATTAGAAAAAGGTTTTCCTGAATTTACCTTATTTTTCATCATTTTAGTTTTTCATTATCAACGACATATGCTTCTTTAAAACTCTTTCATTTCATTTCTCTTTAGGTAATACCTTCCGTCAGCGCCCCCACCCCCAAATAACTGGAACTAGTTTCTGAATTATAAAGGATTCTCTCTCTCCTCCCCCCCATCACTATGTCTAACCTGCAGTTAGTTTTTAAAGTGAAAGGCTCTGTTTTCGGATTATGTACCAAGGGGGAAAAAAACACGCAGTACTTTAGTGCACATATTTAGGCAAGGTGTGGAATGTATCTTTAAATCCACATCACCACTGCAGTTAGGCACAAACAACTCAGTCTTATTAGACACCTTTTCCATTAACCCTAACAGACAATTCCTTTACTTTATCTGAAACTGTTGCAGTGCATGCACTTACCACTTGGCACACTTGAGGAAAAGTTTGTCTAGACCTCAAGGCCTGAGTGTCACTTTTATTGGGTAAGGGTCTCCCCTTATTTGTGACCACGGAGTTTTATTGGCTAGGCTTGTCTACGCATCCAGTTGTACATGTATGTCGAACCCAAGACATGAGAGATTTCAAACCTTGCGTTACATACAGGATCTTGTGTATTTTTTTTTTTCTGTCTAGAGGTTCAAGGCAAGTGCCTATACTTTCCTTTATTTGTGGTTTGGAACATTTTGTAGCCATTCTCTTTAACATTGGGTAAACCTGTGCACTGCTTGTTCAATGCATAGCCTAGGCACGACACAGAACTAGTTATTTACAAGTTTTTAGATTTACTTTATATTTTATTTAGTGCCACCTCCTTTTCGCAGTCCTTGGTGAGCTGTGTACTTAAGAGTTTAATATTTTTGTCAGAAACAGGATGGCACTGAGAAAAACAGGATTTACTTTCTTTGTGAAGAAAGTTAGGCCTTTGCTTTTGGTCTCAGATTTACCACATCTTGTTTTGCCAAACAAACCACATAAGCTTTACTTCTCTATTTAGGCAATTTTTAGACTTACCAAAACTAGATACATCAGTACATTAGACCCCACAGAATTCAGTTTAATCATTACATCATCTTTCTCTGAAAGTAGCATAAATTTTATTGTTTAGAAACTTTACAACTCTTTTTAAATGGAATAGGCCTTTTTACCTGTGACCACAAGGTGTTTGGGGCGTAGTCTAGGATAGGTTTAAACCTCTTTAGAAGGTCCTTTCCAATCAAGAAACCATTGCCTGCTTTGTTTGTAACATACACTGGATATTTAATCACCATCTTGCCAAATTTCAGTTTCAACCAAACTTTACTTAAGGTCTTCTGAGCTTCCTCTCCATAACCTACAATCTGTAAATTGTTAGGAAGGGGTTTTGGCTTCTTCGAGTCACCTAAGGCATCAGTCAGCTCATCACAGAGACACTTGGACATTAAGCTTACTTCAACCCCCAAGTCAGGCAAAGCCTAATGATTTAGACTGTTTTTAATGTTTATGTCAAAGTAAAAATCCTTCTGCTTTTCCTTTGGGAATTAAGTTTCCCAAGCAGAATTTGTCTTTCTTTTCCTGGCAACATGGCAGTTTAACTATGACATTTTACACTGTTTTTGGAACCAACTCTGGATACATTTTGAGAAAGGCTAGGCACAGAAATAGCATTTTCAGTTTCACTTGGCATTTCACCTTTAAATCTAATTTCAATCTCATCCTTTTTAACAATAACAGTTTCTTTTACCATGTCAGTAATAGGGTGAACAGGATCTGCAAGTCACATAGCACTACTGGTCCCGCCTGCACTAGGCACAGTTGAGGAAGGATTTTCACAGAAAAATGAGGGTCAGGAGGTGACTGAGCTAAACGGAGTAAACTTTGAGAACAAGTTCTTAACTCTTCTGTTTATTGTTTTGTCTCCTCCATTTCTTTCTGTGAATTTTTAATCATCTCCTGTAGTCTTGTAGAACTATGCCTAGACCTGTCTTGAAGTGCACTATAACTTTGCTGATCATAGAACAGTGATGCCTCCTGTGGTTAGCTTTGTCACCTTTGTATTTGGCTTCTTCGAGTCAGTTGGCACCCTTTGCAAACTGTGTGAGAGGCCTTTTGGCCCCATGCATTTTTGCTTAAAGTTGAACGAGCATAATATTTTGTGGTGATTTGCGTATGCAGCCCATGATGCTTTGCATTTTGGGGGCATGTGTGATTTTGTATTTCTTTGTTTACCATGCTCACTGTAATACCCTTCCCCTTGGTCTCTTCCCCCTTTGTGAGAAACTCCAGTGTTGGCATTGATATGAGTTTTGATAAGGCTGCTGAGCCATAGTTGGGTCTAGCATGGGCTCTGACTGCTTTTTTCTTTTTAGACATGGGTAATTTCTCTCCCCCTTTAGCCGGAGTATTAGAGGTGGTGGCCTCAAACACCCTAGTTTGAGGTACAGAGGAACTCCTCTTTTGCCTAATCTTGTGTTTTTTTTCTTGTATTTCCCAAATATTTCTCATTGTGAATTAGAATTTGAGTTACTGTTCGGTCTGGGGGTATTTTCCACAGTCCAAAGTCCAGTGGGACTAGCATTCAGACAACCTAGAACAAAAAGTGCTAATAACCTCTCCTGATAGAAACGTTCTTCAGTTGTGGTGGAACCCAGCTATTTACTGAAAGGGGTTCCCTTTCTGATCCCCCTCTCCTCATCAGATCCTCACTACACATGCCTTGGGAATGGGCTGGAGGTGCATCTGGGGCCCCATCAGACATAGGGTACATGGACAAAAGTGGAACGCAACCTCCACATAAACATCCTAGAAGTGAGAGCTGTTCTGTATGGTCTGCAGGCTTTCCAGACCCATCTATCCCCAGGTCCTCTATCAATCCGAATGGACAACATAAGTGTGATGCATTACAGCAGCAAACAAGGGGGGATTCATTCCTACCCACTGTGCAGGGAGGCAATGTAAGTTTGGTACTGGGCTGTGAAACATGGTCTAGAACTGTCAGCAGTACCTATTCCAGGAGTCCAGAATGTCCTGTCAGACAAGACTAAGCTGGTCACAGTCAATGGTACGAGTGGGAACTGTTGACCTCAGTCATAGAAGACCTATTTGACAGGTGGGGGCATACAGAGTTGGGCCTTGTTGTGTCCCCACACAACCACAAAACTGCCACTTTCCTGCTCGCTTATTCCACGGCCTGGAGTTCTTTGGTGAGATGTGTTGTCCCTGTCCTGGAAAGGGAGGTTCCTGTATGCCTTTTCTCTCATACAGAGTGGTACTCAAGCTTCAGATGGAGGGGGCAACTCTGATATTCATTGCCCCTCTGTGGCCTCATCAGATTTGGTTCTTCTTGTTGTAGCAGCTGGCAGTGGAACCAACCAGTGCTTCTGTCATTGTGCCTGGTCTTACTGTCACAGGAGCAGGGAACCCTGGTCCATCCAGACCTCATGTCGCTCAATCTTTATGCATGGCTCCTGAGGACATATCCATTGCTCGGTTTGGGGTGTCACAACCTTCCACCAGAGCTACTTATTCGATGATGTAGAAGCAGTTTGCTTTGTGGGCTGCTTCCCACCAAATGGATTCCTTTACCTGTCCAGTAAATCAAGTTCAGGAGTATTTGCTGTCCTTGTCAGATGCAGGCCTGCAGTACTCTTCTATCAAAGCACACTTGGCTGCCATTTCAGCTTTCCATGTGCCTATTGATGGTTGTATGGCTGCTCAGCTGGAAGTGGCCCGTACATTTTTTGAGAGGCATTTTGCACCACAAGCCTCCTATCCGCAATCCAGTTCCAGCTTGGGACCTGAATTTTGTTTTAGAAAAGCTTATTTTGGCTCCTTTTGAGATAACTGCGAATTGCAGCCTACACTTTCTGTCTTGAAAAGCATTATTTTTAGTTGCTGTTACTTCTACTCAAAGAATTTCAGAGCTTCAGGCTCTTATGTCACATATATCATGCCCCTCTGTGGCCTCAAAGTGACCTTTGACTGTCACTTATATCACAGCCCTTACTCCTCCTGCGTACCCTCTCAGGAACTTCGACACTTGTCTCCTGACTGTGCCACACATGACCTCCTCTGCTGCCCAGGCAGCCTTCAGATATTGCGTGCCCATACTATGGAATTCCCTTCGACATCCAGCATTTGCTCTCAACTTAGCAGCTCAACTGCTACATCAAAGCACATTTCTCCTCCTCCTCCTCCTCCTCCTCTTCTGACTGCGCCAAAGTTTAAGCTGCTGCCAAGCTTCTGTTGTGTAGGCTAGTGGGCCTAATCCACTTCTGGTGATCTCACTGATGATGATGTTGACCTTGTCCTACTTTGCTATTGTACATCATGTGCTGAAATATAATTAACTGCTGGTTCCTTGTATTACTACCTATCTCAGTCATATCACTGATTGTATATATCCTACATTCTATATTTATACATGTGTATCTAATCCTACATTCTGTATAGTATTCTAAATTCTGGATATATATATTGTGCATATCTTTTTCTGCACTGCTCCCCAAGGCGCACCTGGAAACAAGCAGTACTCTGCTCAGTGTGCCTTCCTGGTAAAACTTTTAAATAAATAATAAATTGTGTGTGAACCTTCTTATTTGATTTTTCACAAAGACTGGGTGTCTTTGTGTACCAGTCCCAAGTTTTTACCAAAGGTGATGTCTGAGTTTACTTTGAATCAAACTATCCACCTGCCTGTTTATTTTCCAGAGCATGCCAATCCAGGGGAAGCATTGCTCCATACTTTGGATGTACATAAAATACTCTGGTACTATATACACCATACAAAGGACTGCGGGAAGTCCTCGCAGATCTTCCTTGACTAAAAGTCTCCACCACTCATACACACTCGTGGGACTACGCCTGGAGGCGCTTAGGGACTCAGTGGGAGCCAAACATTTTCGGGTGGGCTGGCGCCGAGGTAGGACCATGCATGCACGGCGCCGCGAGGCTGGCTCATGCTGCATAGGCTATCTCGGTGTCGACCCTCCAACCTCCTCAGTTCCTTTTTTCCCCCACTGTGGAGTGCGCTTCAGTGACTACGTCGCTCGCCCGTCAGGAGTCAAATCTTCATGTCTATATGACAGCAGCTTTAGTTGTTCAGTATTCATTTTAGTTTAGTGTTTTTAGTAGTATTTAATTTAAAAAAAAAAGTTTTTAAAGTGAAGTAACGAAGAAAGACATCTTCCTCAGCCCGCCATTGACAGAGTTGACTATGAACGGTGCTGGTGACAGTAGGGAGACTTCACTTGAAAGCTGTTTTGGCAGCAGGGCTGGGTCCGTTCCGCTGCCCTTTTCGGGGGGGGGGGTCTGACCACAGGCAGTCCGGTGAGGAGGAAGGGTGGTCCTCCCGAAAGCAGAAAGGAAGTGGGCCTGTTCCTGATACTGGTCAGGGGCTTGGCATTGCTCAGCCTTGAGCTCTTCTTCCTCCCACCGGTCGAAGGAGAAGCGGTACTGCTAGAGGTCGCCCTCTGGTACGTCTGCATGGAGATTGTGGGTAGCAGGGGATGGTAAGCCAACTCTGGTTGCGTCAGGGTCTCCTGCGCTGCCTCGGTCCCTAGTGACCATGGTCCTCGGCTCAAAAGTCCCCCCTCCACTCCCTGGGGAAGGGGGGTCTTCTAGTGAGTTTCATCATTGGGCCGCTCTTACAGAGCAGTGGGTCCGGTGGTTGTCCTGGCTGCCCTCACCTGTGGTCTTGGTCCCGGGGCCTAGGGGCCATTGGCATGCAGACTGAGCAGTTGGGTCATATTAATTGCGCGACACCTCCGGTGCTGTCGATGCAGCTTCCTTGTGCCTTCCACCTCACATGGCTGCGGTGCAGGGGCCGGCACAGGTACTGCATTCTCCTACTGCTTCTCTTCTTAGTTTCAGGTCTCCGGTGGTGTCATGACCTTCGGGTGTCCCGGTGTTGGGATTGGGGACCCCAGGCACTCGTTCGGCGCCTCATGCGGTGCTGTTTTTTTTGAACTTTCTGTTTATGCTCCTCCCTTGCCCTCTCGACTCCGATGCCTCGGGAGTCACAAGTTGCTTCTGCCCAGCCTCACCTAACCTGCACCCTCAGTAGTCCCTCCATGTAGCCTCGGATTGCCGCCTGGGCGGGGACAGAGATGGGGACTTTCACCCCCGAACTACGTCCATTGGTCGGGGCACCGGACCTGGACAGGCAGGTGGGCTTGTAGGGTCTGCTCTTGGGTGCTCCATCTTCCAGGTGCCTAGAGGACGTTTTTCCAGTGTTCTGTGTTTACGTATCCCTCGACGCCCGCCGACGTCTGCCATGCACTTTTCCCCTCAGTGTAGGACAGGGAGCGTGCTGTACCTCAGGCCTCCACCAGAGGGCAGTCAAGCTCACAGCCATGGATTCCCCTCCCTCCCAGGAGAGGAGAGCTGTCCTCCGGACGTTCAATCCTCTCCCTCCCCTGCTGACCCCCGGCGGCCCGGGCTTGTTCCCAAACCCGGGTTACCAGTGTAGTGTGAGGTGTGGTGTCCAGCGCCTCAACCCTCAGCACCACCGGGCCGGCCCTGCAGTGCTGTTTTTGGCACTGGTTCCGACTCAGGTGCCAGGGTTCTCAACTCGTATTCCAGAGGTGGCACCTCCGGCTCTCCTTTCTTCTTTTCCTACCTGTACTATCCCTTCTAGGGTAGAGAGAGACTATGATGAGTCTGATCCTGATCTGCGCTTGACAGATAATGTGGATGAAGACTTGTTTTATGTGGTAGAGAGTAAACCTTCCACTTCAGATGATCCTGTGGTCGAATACCTCACTTTTAAATCTTTGCTGAAGAATATGAATTTGACTCTTGCGCTCCAGACTTCTGAGGTGGGCAGTGGGAAGCTTTTGCACCTGCAATATCTACATGTTCCTGAGATTCCTGTGGACCCGACACCACCAGTGCAACCCTCTTTTGAGACTCTTTCACAAGTGGTGTGAGACAGACTGGCGCTAATTCCTTCCATGGCTAAGTCTGTAGATAGGAAGTATGTTCCTCGTAAGGACAGGCCAATCCTTTCCTCTTAAGCCTTCACAGGTGCCCTAGTGGTTGTGGCGGAAAACGACAAAGCCATGCTTCCCCAGGAATCCACGGCTCATCTGATCAAGAATCTCATAAACTAGACACTCTGGGGAAGCAAATGTTTGCTGCTGCTACCCTGGGCATGTGTATTGCTAGTTACTAGGGCCATTTCTCTCAGTATGAGTATACCCCTCTGGCATTCGCTCAAACAAACGGTCGTGGCTCTCCCAGAGTCAGACACTAACTCGGAGCTTCTTCAAACCATTACCAGAGGCACTGAGTCCAACAATCAGCAACTTAAAGCTGCTATGGACACTTTTGACACTGTTTCTAGAGCAGCAGCGGCAGGGATCTGTACCCTGCATCACTCCTGGCAAAGGACTTCAGGCTTCACTAATGATGCTCCACAGAGAGTCATGAATTTCCCCTTTGATGGTGTTTATCAGTTTGGCCCACAAGTGGAACAGGCACTGGAGGCCACTCAGAAAGCCAGGACTGCTATTAAGACTGCTAGACCAACCTATGCCATCCCTCAGCAGGGCGGAAACTGCCAACAGTTTCATAACCAGCAGTCCTTTTGTGGTAAAGGCCGAGGAGCTTTTAACAAAAACCAAACCCCCTCAGCCACAGAAGAAAACGCAGCAGAAGGCATAGGCCCTGAAAGTGCCCAGTGCCACCCTCTGAAGTCCCGGCCCATGTCCCACCTCAACTGCCCGAGGGGGACTCCACTTTGGTGGTAGGGGAAAGTCTGACTCAGTTTTACAGCCTGTGGAAATCTGTCACAATGGACAAATGAGTCCTCAGGATAATTTGAGAGGGATACTCTCTCTGTTTCTCAGCGCGCCCCCTCCCCTCGATTGTCCACCCAAGCAACAGCCCAAGCTGTCTGCCTCTCAGTCAGACCTTCTTGCTGCTGAGATACAGGGCCTTCTGAACAACAGGGCAGTAGAAATGGGTCCACAGGACAGAACGGAACACAGGTTTCTACTCTTATTATTTCCTGGTTCCAAAGAAAACCAGTGGTATGCACCTTATTCTAGACCTAAGGAAGTTAAACAAAATACCTGTTCAAAGAAAAATTCACGATGATCTCGCTGGGAACACTACTGCCTCTCATTCATCAAAATGACTGGTTGGCATCTCTGGACATGCAGGATGCCTACCTGCACGTTCCAGTGCACCCAAGCCACCACAAGTACCTATGCTTTGTGGCCATGGGTCAGCACTACCAATTCAGAGTCCTGCCCTTTGGGCTCTCCTCTGTGCCACAAGTCTTTACAAAGTGCTTTGCGGTACTCATGGCGCAGGAAACTCTGATTTCAAGTGTGCCCATACCTGAACGAATGGCTCCTAGCGAACCCTTCCAGACAGGGGACACAGGAAGCGGTTTCCACAGCTTCCAAGTTTCTCATATCCATGGCAGTTCTACTGAACCTGAAAAAAATCACAGCTTTAGCCCTCCCAGCAACTTCTCTTCATAGGAGCTCTTCTGGACACCTCCAGGGCAAGAGCCGTCCTTCCAGAGGATAGGAGAAACAACATTCTCCAGATGGCTCACTTCATCAAGGAGAATGACTTTCCGAGCTCTCTCGATGCAACGGATGCTAGGTCTCATGGCATCATCCATATTCATGGTGCCCTTAGCCTGCTTGCACATGAGAACCACACAATGGATGCTAAGCACTCAGTGGTCTCCAACTACGCACTCGGAATCCTTCCACGTCAAGGTGACAGAGCCTCTAACGAGGTCACTCACCTGGTGGACCCAAGAGGACAACCTTCTCCGTTGTTTCCCCTTTGCCCCACTAGAGACGCAGATCACATCACCACAGATGCATCTCTGACCAGTTGGGGAGCTCACTATCAGGACCTCCACACCCAGGGCCTGTGGAGTCAGGACGAGTCCCAACTACACATAAATGTTCTGGAGATGAGAGCTGTCCTGTACGCTGTCTGAGCCCTGATGGATGCCCTCTGTCACAAAGTAATTCTCCTTCAGACGGACAACAAGATGGTGATGTACTACATCAACAAGCAGGGTGGAGCGCACTCTTACCCTGTGTGCAGAGAGGTCATGAGAGTGTAGGAGTGGTCTCAAGCACAAAGCCCTGATCCAGGTGGTCTACCTGCTGGAAGTCCGGAATGATGTGATGGACCACCTCAGGAGAATGGAGGCGGATCCTCACAAGTAGTCTCGACTCAGGCATCATGCAATCGCTATTTAAAGAGTGGGGCACTCTGGACCTGGACCTTTTTGCTTCCCCACTCATTGCAAAACTGCCTCTGTTCTGTTCCAGAAATCCAGAACCTGGTGCCTTCTGTCAAGATGCATTCAGACTGTGGTGGACAAGACACTTTCTGTACACATTTCCTCCTCTTCCCTTAATTCGGAGGGTGCTGCTTAAGTTAGAGGTGCAGGGGGCAGCGTGATTCTCATTGCCCCATACTGGCCTTGTCCAATATGGTTTCTGTTAATCAACAGATTATCGGAAGTCCCTCCAAGACAACTTCCCTTACAGACTGACCTCCTGACACAAGATCTGGTGGTTCATCCCAACCTGCGATCCCTTCATCTCCATACCTGGCTCCTGAGGAGATGGAAGTGGGTAGGTTTAACATCGCTCAGAAAGTCTCAGAAATCCTCTTAGCCACGCGCAAGCCATCCACTAGGAAGACGTACATGGCATAGTGGAAGCGGTTTCCATTTGGTGCACAAAGTCCACCCTGGACCCCTTTGTTTGCCCACCAAGTAAGATGTTGGAGTACCTCCTAGAACTGTCGAATGCGGTACTGCAGTGCTCGACAATAAAGGTGCACCTTTGCACGATTTCTGCCTACCACGATCTAGTACAGAATTTGTCAGTGGCTTAATTACCTTTAGTCAACGGATTCCTTAAAGATATCCTGCAGACAAGGCCGCCAGTCAGGAGACCGGTGGATGTGTGGGATATAAATCTTGTGCTAGACATGCTCACCTGTACACCTTTTGAGCCTCTAGCAACTTTTAAGTTTCTGACCTGGAAGGCAGTCTTCCTTGAGGCCATTACCTCCGCTCACAGGGTGCCTGAAATACATGCCCGAGTCACAGACCCCTTCCCCGTACACAGTGTTTCACAAGGACAAGGTGGTTCTCAGAACTCACCCTAAATTCCTACCCAGAGTGGTCTCGGAATTTCACCTTAACCAGCCCTTGGTCCTTCTGACCTCCTTTACAAATTTCCAGAATGAAGAGGAACACACCCTTCACTCTCTGGATGTAAAAATGGTTTTGCAATTCTACATCGACAGAACAAAAGAGATTTGCAAATCCAAACATCTCTGTCTCGTTCAGCATGGCCCAGTTGGGTCAGCCTGTTGCCATTCAGTACATTTCAGCATGGTTAGTAGCGTGTCTTCTCCATTGCTACTTGATGGCATAGGTCAAGCTAGAAGGCAGAGTATATGCCCACTCTCACCAGAGCGGTCGCAGCATTCCTGGCAGAGATTCGGAATGTGCCCACTGCAGACATCTGCAGCGTGGCCACTTGAAGCTCTGTGCACACTTTCGTGAAGCACTATGCCCTGGATGTCCATGCCAGACAGCATTTTTCTTTTGGCAGGCCAGTCCGTAATGGACTTCTGTCCTAAGTGAGCTCATCGTTCCTGCTGCCCTGCTCTGGTGATTGTTTTCAGCTTGGTACTCTCCCAATAGTGTGAATGAGTGACGGAGACTTTTAGTCCAGGAAGATATGAAAATTACGTACCTACCGTAATTCTTGATCTTCTTGGACGAAGTCTTCACCACTCATTCACAGGCCCACCCACTGTTCCCCGAGCTCTCTTATCCTGTTTCTGGTTTTCACTCCCTCGTAGGCTGGGCTGTGAAGACTCTATTGAGTTGACCCTTCTTACACGGGTCATACGGACTATCTTATGTCCGAGTTAGGTTAGTTTCCTAGGTCAGTTTATGCTGCACCTCCTCAGTAAAAAAGGTACTTAGGCGTTTGGAGGGTCGATGTCGAGATAGCCTATATGGCGCGAGCCAACCTCTCAGCACCACGCATGCATGGTCCTAGCTCGGCACCGGCCCTCCTGAAGATTTTTGGCTCCCGCTGGGTCCTAGCGCTTCCGGTGTAGTCCCACTAGTGTGAATGAGTGGTGGAAATTTCGTCCAAGAAGATCAAGAATTACGGTAGTTATGTAATTTACATTTTTTTGCTTCCTTCGCCACTGGGAACGAGGGCACTTCTGTTTCTAAGCAGTACTTGACCAAGTGGTTGGCCAACTGTATTACTTTCTGTTACAGGAAGTATGGTAAGGAACTTCCTGGTGGTGTTCGTGGCCACTCGACTAGAGGTATGGCCACTTCTGTTGCCTGTTTTAAAAATGTGTCTGCTGCTGAGATTTGTGCAGCTGCCGCCTGGAGTACTGTCCACACCTTCACTTAACCTACACTCTGGACATTGCCTTGAGGAAAAGGGCAGGCTTTGGCCTAGCTGTGCTTCAAGGCCTACTTTCTTAGGCCTGCAGGCTTCAGCCACCCAGACTGTTTCTCTGTCAGTACTGCTTGTTACTCATTCCATAGGTGTGACCTGATAAGAGATGTCCACGAAGAAGACAGAACAGTTATGTACTTACCATAACAGTAGATCTTCGAGAGAATCTCTTTCATCAGGCCATGCTGTCCCACCCTCCATCCCCTTGGGGTTTAGAGCTCTGTAACTCCTGTATCTTCCTGGACATAAGTCTCCACCACTCATTCACACTAATGGGGAACTGTGCCGGAGGCACTAGGACCCAGCGGGAGCAAACTTTTTGGTAGAGGGTCGGTGCCAGAGATGGAGCCGCGAGGAGCAGCACCGCGAGCCTCAGCTCGTGCGGTAATGACTATCCCGGCATCGAACCTCCAACCACCTCAAAGTTCCTTTTTCCCGCCATCGAAAGTGCACTTCAGTGACGACGTCGCTCGCCTTCCGGGAGTCAAACTTCAAACTAGCAGCATAGTTTTTCAGTTTTATTGTTTTGTAGTAATATCTCAAATAAAGTATTGCTTAGTTTATTTATTCGTATTTACCAAGAAGTCTCAGCCTACATTGACGGAGTCGACCATGAGCGAGTCAGGTGACGGTAGGGAGACTTCGTATGAAAGCTGTTCAGTCAACCGGGCTGGGTCCGGTCCTCCGCCTTCTCCAGAGGGGGGGCTCTGACAACGGACAGTCCAATGCCCGAGGGGGTGGGCGGTCCCCTCAAAAGCATAAAAGTAAACTGTCGCATTCTCGGCACCATTCAGCTTTGAGCTGTTATTCGTCCCACAGGTCAAAAAAGAGAAGGCATCACTCGAGGTCGCCCTCTGATATGTCTGTGTGTAGACGGTCAGTTATTGGGGCTAGTTGCTGGTCTCCTCCTTCGGAGTTGCCGGCTTCTGCTTCTGGTAGCCGACGTCTTCAACATCGGAGCCCTACCCTGCCTTCCAGTAGGTCTTCAGATGAGCAGTTTCATCAGTGGGCTGCTCTTATGGAACAGTGGGCTCGGAGGTTGGTCCAGCTGCCTGGCCCGGTCACTCAGGGGTTTTCTGGGAGATTAGGCAGGATGGTTGGGCCTCCCTAGTCGCGCGGCACCACCTTCGGTGCCATCGACTCCGTGTTTAGGTGGTCCCCCTCTCACATGGCTGCGGGGCAGGGGGCCTCACCGATGCCTCTATCTCCTGGTCTTCATCCTTCTTTTCTCCTCAAATCCTGTTTTTCAGAGTCTTAGGATGTTTTCGACGCCCTCGGCGTCTGGCACGCTCGGCGCCGTCTTCTGCGCCAGTGTGTCTGTCGATGCCGTCCTCGGTGCCATTGAGTATCATGGTGCCATGCACTTCGGTGCCACCCTTGGTGCCATGCGCCTTGTTGGCATCGTCATCGGCGCCGTGTGGCTTCTTGGCGCCGTGCTTTTCTTCGACGCCGAGGCCTGTTAGGACGTCATCCAACCTTCAGGACTCCTCCTTCAACCCTTTTCCTTCCTCATTTCCTTCCGATTTTCACTCCTTTCCTGTCCATACAGTCCCTCCAGGACTGTCAGGAGATAACACTGAGCCTGACCTAGACCTTAGGCTGGGTGATGATGTGGAAGGAACAGGATCTACTCCTGCTGCAGAGCCTTTGGTCGAGGACCTGTCTTAAGTCTCTGCTGAAAAACTTGATTTCCACTCTTTCTCTCCAAACTACAGATATTGATCCTGGGAAACTGTTAAGACTCCAATACCTTCATGTTCCGGAGATCCCTATGGATTTGACTCCTCCGGTACAGCCCTCCTTTGAGACGCTGTCTCAAATGGTATGTAATAATCCTGCTCTCATTCCTTCGGTGGCTAAGTCCATAGATAGGAAATACTCTGCCCCCAAGGATTGACCCATTTTGGCATCCCAAGCCTTTGCAGATCCTATTGTGGTCTTGGCAGAGAATAAGGTCGTCCTTCCCCAGACTACTACAGCTCGACTTATTAACAAAGAATCTCGTAAGATAGATACTTTAGGTAAGAGAGTCTTTGCTGCTTCCACCCTAGGTATGCATATTGCCAGCTACCAAAGCTATTTCTCTCAATATGAGTGTATCCTTTGGCATTCACTCAGACAAATGGTTGAAGCTCTACCGGGGTCAGACACAAATTCGGAACTTCTTCAAAACATAACCAAGGGTATCGAGTCCAACAACCAGCAGGTTAAAGCAGCTATGGACGTTTTCAATACCGCTTCCCTAGAGGCAGCGGCAGGCATTTGTACCCGCCGTCATTCCTGGCTGCGCACTTCAGGTTTTTCGAATGATGCACAGCAACAGGTAATGGCGTTGCCTTTGGATGGTGTGTATCTTCTCAGCCCTCAAGTGGAACAGGCTCTAGAGGCTACACAAAAGACTAGGTCGGCTATTAAATTGGCTTGACCTCCTCCTGTCCCCTCTCGAGGGGGTGTTAATAAACGTCAGTTTCATAACCATCAGTCCTTTCGAGGCAAAGGCAGGGGAAGTTTTAATAAAAACTAAGCCCCCCAACCTCAAAAGAAAACGCAGCAGAAGGCGCAGGGACCCAAAGCGCCCAGTGCCGCCTTCTGAGTTGGCCCAAGTCCCACCTCAGCTGTCCGAGGTGGACTCGTCCTCAGTGGTGGGAGGTCATCTGACTCACTTCTACAATCAGTGGAAGTCCATAACCTCGGACAAATGGGTCCTCCGGATAATCCGCGAAGGGTATTCACTCAGTCTTTCGGAGACCCCTTCGGATCATCCCCCCAGACGACAGCCCAGGCCATCAGCTCTTCAGTCAGATCTTCTCGCCTCCGAGATACAGGGCCTTCTGAACAACAGAGCAGTGGAAGTAGTTCCGCTGGATCAACGGAACACAGGGTTCTACTTCCATTACTTTATAGTTCCAAAGAAAACCGAGGGCATGCGCCCCATTTTGGACCTCAGAAAATTTAACAAATTTCTTCCCAAAGAGAAATTCAAAATGATATCGCTAGGAACGCTGTTACCTTTGCCTCATCAACACGACTGGTTAGCCTCCCTGGACGTGAAGGATGCTTACCAGCATATTCCTATTCACCCAAAGCATCACAAATACCTAAGGTTCGTGACTTTGGGACAGCATTATCAGTTCAGAGTCCTGCTCTTTGGGCTGTCCTCGGCGCCGCAAGTTTTTACAAAGTGTTGTGCAATTCTCGCAGCACATCTCAGAAAAATCGAAATACAAGTGTTCCCATATCTGGATGATTGGCTTCTAGCAAGCCCTTTCAGGCAGGGAATTCTTGACGCCGGAGCCACGGCCTCACACTTTCTCACGTCCATGGGAGTCCTGCTGAATCTCAAGAAATCACAGCTGCAGCCCTCCCAGAGGCTCCTTTTCACAGGAACTCTTCTGGACACCTCCTGTGTGAAAGCATTTCTACCAGAGGACAGAAGGAGCGATATCTTACAGATGGCCCGATACATCGGAGAGAACAGCTCGGTTCCAGCTATCTTGATGCAACGGATGCTAGGTCTCATGGCATCCTCGGTGTTCACTGTACCCCTAGTATGCCTTCACATGAGAACCTCTCAGTGGTCCCCAACCACTCACCTTCAGTCCTTTCTCATCAAGGTGATGGAACCTTTGAAGAAGTCACTCACCTTGTGGTCGCACGAGGGCAGTCTTCTGGAAGGGTATCCCTTTGCTCCTCTGGATCATCAGATTTCCATTACCACGGACGTGTCCCTGATGGGGTGGAGAGCTCACTGTCAGACTCTCCACACTCAAGATACGTGGACTCAGGACGAGGCTCAGCTTCACATAAATGTCTTAGAAATGAGAGCCATCCTTTGTGCAGTTCGGGCTTTGAAGGACATTCTCTGTCACAAGAACATTCTCCTTCAAACGGACAACAAAGCAGTGATGTATTACATCAACAAGCAGGGCAGTGCTCATTCTTACCCCTTATGCAGGGAGGCGATGAGAGTGTGGAAATGGTGCTTGGAGCACAAGGCTCTAATTCAAGCGGTCTACCTGCCGGGAGTGCAGAACGAACTGGCAGACCGTCTCAGCAGAACAGAGACAGATCCTCACGTATGGTGTCTCGACTCAACCGTAGTTCAGTCACTATTTGTAGAGTGGGGAACTCCAGACCTGGACCTTTTTGCATCCCCACTCAACGCAAAACTGCCTCTCTTCTGCTTCAGAAATCCAGGGCCTGGCATTTTCTGTCGGGATGCGTTCAGGCTGCAGTGGACAAAACGCTTTCTATACGTCTTTCCTCCGCTTCCTCTAATTCAGAGGGTACTTCTCAAGTTCGAGTCCCAGGGGGGCAAAATGATCCTCATTGCTCCCTTCTGACCTTGACAGATATGGTTTCTGTTACTCAGCAGTATGTCGGAAACCCCTCTGAAACTGCTTCCCCTTCAGACGAACCTTCTGACTCAGGGGCCTGTGGTCCATCCCAATCTGAGATTGCTTCACTTTCGGCTCCTGAAGAGATAGAAGTGAACAGGTTCACTGTCTCTCGAAGAGTTTCAGATATTCCTCTGGCTGCACGCAAGCCAGCCACTAGGAAAACTTACACAGCCAAATGGAAGCGTTTTTCTCTCTGGTGTGCAAAATCCTCTTTGAATCCTTTTTCCTGCCCACCAGATAAAGTTCTAGAGTACCTTTTGGACCTCTCAAATTCAGGTCTGCAATACTGTACTGTCAAAGTTCACCTTTGTGCCATTTCAGTTTATCATGAGTCAGCACTTTCCTTGTCACTGGCACAGTTATCTGTGGTTAAGAGGTTTCTTAAGGGAATTCTGCATACCAGACCTCCTATCAGACGTTCAGTCGCAGCCTGGGACATTAATCTTGTGCTAGACATGCTCACTCGAAAACCTTTCGAGCCTCTAGCTACCTGTGAGTTGAAATTTCTCACTTGGAAAACAGCCTTCCTAGTTGCCATTACCTCGGCCTGCAGGGTCTCTGAGATGCATGCCTTGGTCACAAACCCTCCATATACTGTGTTTTATAAAGACAAAGTAGTTCTTAGGACCCATCCTAAGTTTCTCCCTATGGTCGTTTCAGAATTCCATCTAAACCAACCTTTGGTCCTTCCTACTTACTTTGTGAACCTCCAAAATGAAGGACAGTGTTCTCTTCATTCCTTGGACGTCAAAAGAGCTTTGCGTTTCTATTTAGATAGAACAAAAGATTTTTGCAAAGCTCAACAACTGTTTGTTTCCTTCAGTGAGACCCGGCTGGGTCAACCTGTCTCTATCAGATGTATTTCAGCATGGCTGGTGGCATGCCTTCGCCACTGTTATTCCATGGCGCGGGTTAAGCTGGAGGGCAGAGTGTACGCTCACTCTACTAGAGCGGTCGCGGCATCTCTGGCAGAAATCCGCAACGTGCCCATTGCAGATATTTGCAATGTGGCCACCTGGAGCTCAGTGCATACTTTCGTCAAACACTGTGCCCTGGATTTCCATGCCAGATGACATCTTTCATTTGGTGGAAACATCCTTAATGGACTTCTGTCCTTATATTGTGAGTTCTTGGTCTCTCCTGCCGCCCTCTCGGGGGATTTTTAGCTCGGTACCCTCCCATTAGTGTGAATAAGTGGTGGAGACTTTATGTCCAGGAAGATATGGAAATTACGTACCTACCGTAATTCTTGATCTTCTTGGACGAAGTCTTCACCACTCATTCACACGCCCACCCACCATCCCCCGAGCTCACCTACGTTGTTGGTCTTCACTCCCTCAATCTTTAGGCTGTGAAGACTTCTTTCTTGACCCTTCTGATACGGGTCCTCCAGACTATCTTGCGTCCGGTTTTTAGTTAGGCTGTCCTTCTAGGTTAGTTATGCTGCACCTCCACCAAAAAGGTAGTGAGGCGGTTGAAGAGTCGACGTCGAGATAGTCATTACCACACAAGCCGAGGCTCACGGTGCCACTCCTCACGGCCCCATCTTTGGCGCTGACCCTCTAGCAAAAAGTTTGCTCCCACTGGGTCCTAGTGCCTCCGACGCTGATCCCATTAGTGTGAATGAGCAGTGGAGACTTCGTCCAAGAAGATCAAGAATTACGGTAGGTACGTCATTTCCATTTTGTAGAGTTGGGGAAGGGTCTTAGACAAGTAACCTTCTCGGAGGTGCTCCCTCTCTATGGCATGGGTGAGGCTAGGGTGCTCTGCACCATGGGATTCAATCAGTAGTTGAAAAACTGGTGCGGAGCTCAGAGTTTTGGCTTCATTGGGGACTGGAGGTCCACCTGGAGGAATGCAGGCCTGTACTGGCACAATGGTCTGCATCTGTCCAGGAGGGGAACAAGGATCCTAGGTGATAGGTTTAAATGCTTCATTGGCAAGCATTTAAACTAGACAAGGAGGAGGCACTGAAAAGGAGCAGGGAAATCCTAGCCCGCCCAAAAAAATCAGGGCAGTTAGTGAGGTAAACACCAAGATAGAGAAGTCAATAGGGAGAAGGGCTGGGGTAAATGGAGAAAAGGGCAAAGGCAGTAAAGACAGGGATGGGGCAAAAAGGGATAAGACCATCAAAAAATGGAGGGTAATGAGTACCAATGCCCATAGTCTAGGTAACAAGTTCCCTGAACTGGTGGCCTTGATGGAAGAGGGAAGCCTGGATATTGTGGCAGTCACAGATATATGGTACACAGAGAACCATGACTGGGATGTCAGCATACCAGGGTACACAATCTACAGGAGGGACAGGGAGGGTAGAACAGGGGAGTAGCTCTCTGTGTAAGGCAAGAGATCAAAGCAACAGAACCAAAGGGTACACAGGGAGGAGAGGAGGCTCTGTGGGTCACCCTGGAGACCAGAAATGGCACCACAGTCCACACAGGGGTTGTATACAGACCCCTGTCTCAGAAGGGAGAAAATGGACAAAGAAATGATACACGGCATCCTTAGGATGGCAGAAAAAGGGGAGATATTTTTTGATGGGGACCTGAATATGTCACATGTTAACTGGAGCGCCTTTGCTGCAGCCACATGCAAGAGCAGGGTCATTCTTGATGCCCTACAGGGGGCATGCCTCGGACAGCTAGTGTTGGAACCCACTCGGGAGGGAGCAATCTTAGACCTGGTACTCTCCAACGGGGATGGAGAGAGGATCTCGGATCTAGAAGTGGGTAGCCATCTGGGAACAAGTGACCGCCAAACAGTGTGGTTCACGATAAGCACAGCCACAGAGTCGAGGCATACAAAAGTGAGGGTACTGGAGTTCAGGAGGGCTCACTTTGTCAAAATGAGAGTGTGCCTCAGAAAAGCACTAGCAAACTGACAAGGAGGAGGGGTGGAGGAACAATGGGGAAACATCAGAACTGCCATCACAGAGGCAACAATCCTTTGTGTGAAGCAAATAAATCAAAACAAAAAAAAAAATTACTATGGTTGTCAAAAGAAGTGGCGGGGAAGGTTAGGGAGAAAAATATAACATTCAGGAAGTATAAGGAAACAGAAGGAACAGGACAGAGAATTGTACCAGTTAAAGCAGAAGGAAGCGGGGAAGACAGAATAGCAAAGGCCCAAACTGAGGAAAAGAAGAGGGATAAAACCTTTTATAGGACATTAGGGAGCGAAGAAAGACCAAGGGAGGGATGGTGAGGCTTAATAAAGTGGAGGGACAGTGAGAAAGCAGGAACATTTAACAAATACTTCTGCTCAGTATTCACAAAAGAACAGGAGGGGGAGGTACCTAATCCAATTACTAGAAGCACTCTTGATATGGGGGTCGATACCAGTCCTTTCACAGAAGAAAGGGTTCTGAAAGAACTCCTAAAACTGAAGGTGGACAGAGCAGTGGTGCCTGCCTGACAGGATTCACCCCAGAATTCTAAAAGAACTAAGGGGAGAACGATTGACACCACTGACTCTTTTTTAACAAATCATGGGAGGATGGTGTGGTACCTAAGGACCGGAGGAGGGTGGATGTGATTCCCCTTCATAAAAGTGGGAGCAAAGCAGAGGCAGGAAACTACAGATCTGTTAGCTTGACCTCAGTGTTAGGGGAAAATGATGGAATCACTTCTGAAAGAAAAAATTGTTGTGTACCTAGAGGCCAGTGGGGCACAGGACCCAAGGCAGCATGGATTCACAGTGGGAAGGTCGTCAGACGAGACTGATATATTTTATTTTACTGAGTGATCAAAGTAGTAGACCAGGGAGGGGGCTGTGGGCATGGCCTACCTAGACTTTAGCAAGGCATTTGACACAGTCCCACACAAAAGATTAATAAACAAATTAGCCAGCCTGGGAGTGGGTCCCAGGGTGGTAGCCTAGGTAAATAATTGGCTGGACAACAGGACACTTAATTTTATATTTTATTTATTTATTCATTCTCCAGTTACAATACCTTTGAGCACATAACAGCTCTTTTACAAAGCTCTTTTTACACAAAGGGTAATAGTAAACTGAGTCCACTCCGAAGAAAGTGGGGTTACTAGCGGGGTACCGCAGGGTTCAGTACTGGGTCTGGTCCTTTTTAATGTCTTTATAAGTGACATTGCAGAGGGACTGAAAGGAAAAGTATGCCTCTTCGCAGATGACACAAAAATCTGCAACAGGGTTGATGCACAAGGAGGGGTAGAAAGGATGAAAAGGAGCTTGGCAAGGTTGGAGGAGTGGTCAAAAGTATGGTAGCTTAGATTCCTTGCAAAGAAGTGCAAAGTAATGCACCAGGGAAACAAACCCAAGGGAAGAGTACGGGGGGGTTATTATTAACAAAAATGGAAAGGGACCTGGGGGTAGTCATATCAGATGACCTAAAGGTAAGCAAGCAATGTGAGAAGGCAGTAAAGATGGCTGGGGGGATACTGGGATGTATATGGAGAGGCATCACTGGTAGAAAACAGTAAGTTATTCCTCTGTACAGACAGTTGATGAGACCCCATCTGGAGTACTGCGTGTGGATCTTCCTGGACATAAGTCTTCACCACTCATTCACGCTATTGGGATCTGCGCCAGAGGCACTAGGACCCATCGGGAGCAAACGTTTTGCTGGAGGGTCGGCGCCAGAGATGGAGCCGGGAGGAACGGCACCGTGAGCCTCAGCTTGCGCGGTAATGACCATCTGGGCATCGACCCTCCAACTGCCTCAGTTCCTTTTTTCCTGCTGTCGAGTGTGCTTCAGTGACGACGTCGCTCGCCCGTTGAGAGTCAGACTTCAAACTAGCAGCATAGTTTTCAGTTTTGTTATTTTGTAGTAATATCTCGATAAGTATCGCTTAAGTTTATTCTTATTTTAAAATAAGAGAAGTCTCAGCCTACTTTGACTGAGTCGACCATGAGCAGGTCAGGTGACGGTAGGGAGACTTTGTATGAAAGCTGTTCAGTCAGTCGGGCTGGGTCCAGTCCACCGCCTTCTCCCGGAAGGGGGTCTGACAACAGTCAGTCAATGCCCGAGGGCCAGGCGGTCCCGGGATGCATAAAATAAACGTCGCATTCTCGGCACCGTTCAGCCTCGAGCTCTTCTTGCCCACAGGTCAAAAGAGAAGGCATCACCGAGGTCGCCCTCTGATATGTTCGCGCATAGACGATCGGATTATCGGGCTAGTTGCCGTCCTCCTTCGGAGTCACCAACCTCGGCTGCTGGTAGCCAACGTCTTCAATATCGGAGCCCTACCCCACCCGCAGGTAGGTCTTCAGATGAGCAGTTTCATCAGTGAGCAGCTCTTATGGAGCAGTGGGCTCGGAGGTTGGTTCAGTTACCTGGCTCGGTCACTTGGGGACCTTTGGGCTTCTTGAGAGACCAGGTAGGGCAGTTGGACCTCCCTGGTCGCGCAGCACCTTCTTCGGTGCCATCGACTCCGTGCTTAGGTGTCTCCCCCCCCCTCACATGGCTACGGCGCAGGGGGCCACACCGATGCCCTTATCTCCTGCTTTTCTTCCCTCAAAACCTGTTTTTCGTAGTCTTGGGGTGTTTTCGGCGCCCTTGGCGTCGATAGATGCGCCTTCGGCGCCGCTGGTCCCCTCTCGTGTCGTTTCGGTGCCGCGTGGTCCCTCGGCGTCGTTCTCGGTGCCGTGCGCCTCCTCGGCGCCGGGGGCTCTCGGGGATTCCTCTGCTTTTCAGGACTCCTCCTTTCACTCTTTTCCTTCTTCCCTTTGTTCTGATTTTCATTCCTTTCCTGTCCATACAGTCCCTCCCCGACTGTCAGGAGATGACATTGAGCCTGACCCAGACCTTCGGTTGGGTGATGAAGTGGACAAAGCAGGATCTATTACTGCTACAGAGCCTGTGGTCAAAGACCTGTCCTTTAAGTCTCTGCTGAAAAATTTGAGTTCCACTCTTTCTCTCCAGACTACAGACATCGATCCTGGGAAATTTTTAAGACTCCAATACCTGCATGCACCGGAGATCCCTACGGATTTGACTCCTCCGGTTCAGCCTTCCTTCGAGACACTGTCTCAAATGGTATGGAATAATCCTGCTTACACCCCTTCGGTGGCTAAATCCATAGATAGGAAATATTCAGCCCTCAAGGATCGTCCCATTTTGGCATCTCAAGCCTTTGCGGATCCTATTGTAGTCCTGGCAGAGAATGTCGTTCTTCCTCAAACTACTACAGCTTGACCTATTAACAAAGAATCTCGTAGGATAGACACCTTGGGTAAGAGAGTCTTTGCTGCTTCTACCCTAAGTATGCGTATTGCCAGTTACCAGGGCTATTTCTCCCAGTATGAGTATATCCTGTGGCATTCTATCAAGCAAATGGTTGAAGCTCTACTGGAATTGGATACAAAGCCAGAGCTTCTTCAAACCATTACCAGAGGTATCGAATCTAACAACCAGCAGTTAAAGCAGCCATGGATGCTTCGACCACTGCTTCCATTCAGCTGCTTGTGGTATTGTATACCGCCGTCATTCCTGGCTGTGCACTTCGGGCTTCATGAATGACGCACAGCAGCAGGTAATGGCGTTGCCCTTTGATGGTGCATATCTTTTTGGTCCTCCGGTAGAGCTCTAGAAGCTACACAAAAGACTAGGTCAGCCATTAAGTTGGCTCAACGCCCTCCTGTCCCCTCTCGAGGGAGTGTCAATAAACATCAGTTTCATAATCGTCAGTCCTTTTGAGGCAGAGGCAGTGAGGTTTCCATAAAAACCAACCTGCCCAACCTCAAAAGAAGACGCAACAGAAAGCGCAAGGGGCCCAAAACGCCCAGCGTCACCTTATGAGTTACTGGCCCAAGTTCCATCTCAGCTGCCCGAGGTGGACTTTTCCTCTCCGGTTGGAGGTCGTCTGATGCACTTCTACAACCAGTGGAAGTCCATAACCTCAGACAAATGGGTCCTTCGGATAATTTGCGAGGGGTATTCACTCAATCTTGTGGAGACCCCTCCGGATCGTCCTCCCAAATGGCAGCCCAAGCTGTAAGCCCTTCAGTCAGACCTTCTCGCCGCCGAGATTCAGGGCCTTCTGAACAACAGGGCAGTAAGTAGTGCCCTGCATCAGCGGAACACAGGGTTCTACTCCCATTACTTTCTGGTTCCAAAAAGTCCAGGGCATGCGCCCATTTGGATCTCAGAAAGCTAAACAAATTCTCCCCAAGGAGAAATTCAAAATGATTCTCTGGGAACCTTGTTACCTTTGCTTCATCAACACGACTGGCTAGCCTCCCTAGACATGCAGGATGCTTACCAGCACATTTCTATTCACCCGAGGCATCACAAATTCCTGAGGTTTGTGGCTCTGGGACAACATTATCAGTTCAGAGTCCTGCCCTTTGGGCTATCCTCAGCGCCGCGGGTTTTTACAAAGTGTTGTGCAGTTCTCGTAGCGCACCTCAGAAAAGTGGGGATACAGGTGTTCCCTTATCTGGACGATTGGCTTTTGGCAAGCCCTTCCAGGCAGGGAACTCTGGACGCCGTAGAGATGACCTCTCGCTTCCTTACGTCCATGGGAGTTCTGCTGAACCTCAAGAAATCGCAGTTGCAGCCCTCCGGAGGCTCCTTTTATAGGGACTCTTCTGGACACCTCCTGTACGAAGGCTTTTCTTCCAGAAGACAGAAGGAGCGATATCCTTCAAATGCCCGTCACATCGGGAAAACAACTCAGTCCCAGCTCTCTCGATGCACACGGACGCTAGGCCTCATGGCATCCTCAGCGTCACTGTACCCCTAACACGTCTGCACATGAGAACCACTCAGTGGATGCTCAGTACTCAGTGGTCCCAACCACTCACCCGCAGTCCTATCCCATCAAAGTGACAGAACCTTTAAAGAGGTCACTCACCTGGTGGTCTCAAGAGAGCAATCTCCTGGAAGGATATCCCTTTGCTCCTCTGGACCATCAGATCTCCATCACCACAGATGCGTCCCTAATGGGGTGGGGAGCTCACTGTCAGGCTCTCCACACTCAAGGTGCGTGGACTCAAGTCGAGTCCCAGCTTCACATAAATGTCCTAGAAATGAGAGCCGTCCTTTATGCGGTCCGAGCGTTGAAGGACATTCTCTGTCACAAGAACATTCTCCTTCAAACGGACAACAAAGCAGTGATGTATTACATCAACAAGCAGGGCGGTGCTCATTCTTACCCCTTATGCAGGGAAGCGATGAAGGTATGGGAATGGTGCTTAGAGCACAAGGCTCTAATTCAAGCGGTCTACCTACCGGGAATACAAAACGAACTGGCAGACCGTCTCAGCAGAACAGAGACAGATCCTCATGAGTGGTCTCTCGACTCAACCATAGTTCAGTCACTATTCAAAGAGTGGGGAATTCCAGACCTGGACCTTTTTGCATCCCTACTCAACGAAAAACTGCCTCTCTTCTGCTCCAGAAATCCAGGGCCTGGTATTTTCTGTCAGGATGCGTTCAGGCTGCGGTGGACAAAACGCTTTCTTTACGCCTTTCCACCTCTTCCTCTAATTCAGAGGGTGCTCCTCAAGTTCGAATCCCAGGGGGACAAGATGATACTCATTGCTCCCTCCTGGCCTCGACAGCTGTGGTTTCCACTACTCAACAATATGTTGGCAGTTCCTCCGAGACCACTTGCCCTGCAGATGAACCTTTTGACTCAGGGACCGGTGGTCCATCCCAACCTGAGATCGCTTCACCTTCGCGCTTGGCTCCTGAAGAGGTAGAAGTAAACCGGTTCAATGTCTCTCGCAGGGTTTCCAATATTCTTCTGGCTGCGCGGAAGCCAGCCACTCAGAAAACTTACACGGCCAAGTGGAAGCATTTTTCACTCTGGTGTGCAAAGTTCTCTTTGAATCCCTTTTCCTGCCCACCAGATAAGGTTTTGGAGTACCTTCTGGACCTCTCAAATTCAGGTCTGCAGTACTCAACAGTAAAAGTTCACCTTAGTGCCATTTCAGCGTATCACAAGCCAGGTTTTTTTTCCTTAACACTGGCTCAGTTACCTGTGGTTGAGAGATTTCTTAAAGGAATTCTGCATACCAGACCTCTTACAAGGCGTCCAGTTGCAGCCTGGGACATTAATCTTGTGCTAGACATGCTCACTCGGAAAACCTTCGAACCTCTGGCTACCTGTGAGCTAAAATTTCTCACCTGGAAGACTGCCTTCCTAGTGGCCATTACCTCAGCCCGCAGGGTCTCTGAGATACATGCCCTGGTCACAGACCCTCCGCATACTGTGTTCCATAGAGACAAAGTAGTTCTTCATACTCATCCTAAATTTCTTCCTAAGGTTGTGTCAGAATTTCATCTAAACCAACCTTTGGTCCTTCCCTCTTACTTTGCGACTTCCAAAATGAAGGAGAGCGATCTCTTCATTCTTTGGATGTTAAGAGAGCCTTGCGTTTCTATCTAGATAGAACCAAGGACTTTTGCAAAGCCCAGCAACTGTTCGTTTCCTTCAGCGAGACCCAGCTGGGTCAACCTGTCGCTATCAGATGTATCTCAGCATGGCTAGTGGCATGCCTTTGCCACTGCTATTCCATGGTGCAGGTTAAGTTGGAGGGTAGAGTTTACGCTCACTCTACTAGAGCAGCCACGGCATCCCTAGCAGAAATTCGCACAACGTGCCCATTGCAGATATTTGCAACGTGGCCACCTGGAGCTCAGTGCATACTTTCGTTAAACATTATGCACTGGATGTCCATGCCAGACGACATTCTTCCTTTGGCAGAGCCATCCTTAATGGACTTCTGTCCTAGAAACATGAGCTCTTGGTCTCTCCTGCCGCCCTCTCGGGGGATTATTAGCTTGGTACTCTCCCAATAGTGTGAATGAGTGGTGGAGACTTACTGTATGGCCAGGAAGATATGAAAATTACGTACCTACCGTAATTCTTGATCTTCTTGGACGAGTCTCCACCACTCATACGCCCACCCTCCGTCCCCAAGCTCACCTCTGTTGTTGGTCTTCACTCCCTCAAATCTTTAGGCTGTGAAAACTTCTTTGTTGACCCTTCTTATATGGGTCGCCCGGACTATCTTATGTCCGGTTTTTAGGTTAGGCTACCCTTCTAGGTTAGTTACGCTGCACCTTTCTTGGTAAAAAAGGTACTGAGGCGGTTGGAGGGTCGACGCCGAGATAGTCATTACCGCGCGAGCTGAGGCTCGCGGTGCCGTTCCTCGCAGCTCCATCTCTGGCGCCAACCCTCCAGCAAAAAGTTTGCTCCCGATGGGTCCTAGTGCCTCCGGCGCAGATCCCAATAGTGTGAATGAGTAGTGGAGACTCTTCCAAGAAGATCAAGAATTACGGTAGGTACGTAATTTTCATTTCTGGAGATCCCATCTCCACAAGGACACAGGCAGTCCAGAGGAGGGCAACTAAAATGGCACGGGGTCTGCAACAGAAGCCATATGACTAGAGACTGCAAGAACTTAATATGTTTACCCTTGAGGAAAGGAGGGAGAAGGGGGACATGATAGAAACTTTCAAGTACCTCAAGGGAATCAACAAAGTCCAAGAGGGTAGCATCTTTCATAAAAAGATGTGCAAGAACAAGGGGACACAATTTGAAGATAGAGGGGGGACGACTCAGGGGAAATGTGAGGAAGTATTTTTTCACAGAGAGGGTGGTGGAAGCATGGAACGGCCTTACTGAGGAGATTGTGGGGTCAAAAATAGTGGGGGAATTCAAGAATGCATGGGACAAACATAAGACAGTTCTGGTGGGGGGTAGGAGGAAGTAGGATGTTGGTTAACTAGGATCTGCAGCTTATCCAATAGGTAGGGAAATGGGCAGGCTAGATGGGCCAAGCGGTCCTGTCAGGCTTACTGGTCTGTAGTTCCTCACCTTCTTATACCCACTCTTGTGAAGTGGAACCACATCCGCCCTCTTCTAGTCCCCTGGCCCTACCCCTGTTACCAGGGAATCAGTTGAACAGGGCTGTCAGGGATTGAGTGAGTTCCTTCCCAAGTTCTGTCAGTATCCTGGGGTGCACACCATCCGGTCCCATTGCCTTATCCACCTTTAGTTTGTCTAGTTGTGGTATTCCCAGCTACCTGATGAAAAGCACGATGGCACTGCAAAAACTCCTGCATTGACAAGTTTAGCTATTTACAAGCAGTATCATTTTAAGGCATTTACTGAGAGCAGGCTGCGAGTTGGAATCAAAAAAGTGACTTGTTTCTAAAAATGAACGGTATAACATAGTTTCTAGGGACATGGATATGATGTTCCATCCACACTTCAGGCAGTGTTTCTTCCCCTTTAAATCAGTCAGAACGTCTTCGAGCTGGCTCCTCCCACCCACCTGGGTGGTAACTCCCCTAGCACCGCCCCATGACATTAGATCTTCCTTTCTGCTGGAAGAAAAGGTTCCCTCCTTATCGCTTTTGTGCTGATGAGTAGGCCCTTTGCCTATTAAAAACCTTTATTTTAAAACTTTGTCTTCAAGTGACTGCTTCTGTCATCCAGTATGGACGACGCAAAGTCGGCACCAGATTTTAAGGAGTCTGCTTGCAGGCAGATGTCCCGGACAGACCCGCACACCATCTGCATTTACTGCCTGGGCCATGAACACGATTCCCAGGTTTGCAGCCTGTGCTGCACCTGCATCCGTCCACGTTAGAAGATCGGGATGCCCGCCTTCTTTTGGGTCGTCCAGATGACCAGGATCCTCCAGTTAAATCCAAGGACGTCTGTCAGGGTGGTCTCTGCGGCTGTGACGTCCACTGAACAACTTGTCGCTTTTGAGGAAGCTGCAGCATAAGCTTCCTCAGCTATGGCCTTTTTACCACTCTCTTTGGGTGCTTCCTTCATGGGGGCATTTAGGGGACTTGTGCCAGGTCCTTCCCACCAATGTGCAGAGTCCCTCCTCGGGCACCAAGTCCAAACTGAAATCTGAAAAAAAAGGACCAAGAAATGGTCTTGTCGATCATGGGAATGTGAGCGCTCTTGGGCCTCAGATTCCCGCACTTCAGAGGTTCCAACTTTGGTCAGTCCTTCTGCTCAGGCTGCCAGATCCACAGTCTCCCTGTCGAGCTAGTTGGTTGAGATGCAGGTTGATCTCGGGCCAAGATTTTTTCCGAGCTGGTCGACCTGTTGTCGCCGGATGAGGCCGATACCTCCTTGTCTAGGACTCCGGTCCTACTGTTCACCTTTCAAGGAGAGACAGACCAGTCCGCTGATTTGCCACCTCTTGCCCAGGATCTTCCGGACCAGGAGGAGTCTTGGCTCTTGCTGGCCCCCTCTGAGACCCACCGCCACTGGCCCCGACAGTCAAGATCATAGTCCTAATCTTGTAGCCCCGAGTCGAGCAGCCTGTGTCGGCATTGATGCTCTCACTCTCGACATTTGGGCAAGCAGCGTTGCCGTAATTCTTCTTCATCATCCTCCTCTGGCGAGGAGAGGCTCCAGCGCAAGTTGCATCTTTGCTATGTGGATTTGTTGTGGCAGCAGCTCATGTTTACTGGGGTGAAGCCCGTGCCAGCCTCGACCCTGGCCATTACATGGTTTTCGCCTCAGAGGCCGCAGCCTTCTTCACCTCAGCAGAAGCCAGCCTGACAGATTCTGGCTCAGCCTCCCCATCCCCTCTATTGATTCGGGTGGAGCTGCAGTCGAAATGGTCGAAGTCTGGCCCTCCATCTAAGGAGGCCCGCCTGGCATCAGGACTCATCGGTTGTTGGTCACTATTACTCCCGACCGATTTCATAGGGTCAGCGGGGACTCTGGTGGTCGACCCCTATTTAATGAATCCTCGGAGTCTGAGGGCTCCTCCTTACACTCTCATCCGGTGGACTTGGAGTTGGCTGAAGATCTGTCGACAGAGCAAGTCCCTACTTTTGTCATGGGTCTTCCGATGGAGCTTGTCCAGAAGCGGGCTCGGTACCCTCTGACCGAGATCCTTGATCAGGGCAGCTCCCCTGGGGAAGCCCTCCCTATCGCGGAGGCCATTCTTGGCCCTGCATTGACTTGTGGCAACATCCGACCTTTTGTCCTGCACCCTCGGCCCAGATGGTTATGCGGTCCCTACTGGTTCCCTTTCGGGATTCACAGAGCATCCCTCAGCTGTGGGTCTGGTGGCTGACTCTGTGTTTCAGCACACAGGCAATATGTGTGAAATGTTGATAAGCCTCCTGACAAGTAGTCCTAAGAAACCGGACCACATGGCCAAAAAGGTCTATGCTGCCTCCTGTCTCGGCCTTCGGCAAGCGAGTTCAGCCTTTTTAATGGCTCACTTCGCCCATGCCCTTCTGGGCACACTTGATGAGGTGCTTCCTCATGTACCGGTGGACTTACAGAACACAGTCAAGCAGGTCCAAGATCAAGGCCAAGCAGTTCTTTAGCAGCAGCTTCAGACTGCCATGGACATTGGCAACTCTTGCGCTAGGTCCATGGTAGCTGCTGTTGCCATGCACCACAAGGCTTGGCTGAGGATCTTGACCTTCACGGTAGATACCCAGCATAAGCTGGCGGATGTCCCCTTCTTGGGCACCTATTTGTGTGGGCTTGGGTTGAGGGGCACTTCACTCACATTGAAAAGTCCCATGCCACCTTGGACTCTGTGACTTCCACCCAGAGGATTCCAAGGACTCTTAGCAGAAGAATAACCCCTTTTGGACCCTCACGGCCAAATCGTCCATGCCTGAGGCTGGACAACCAGCTTGGCATCCCCAGCCAAAGTCAGTGGCCACGGTCATCCGGAAGCCAGGAGGTCAGGGTCCCGGCAGCTGCTCAGCCAGTCCTTCCTCTGCCTCCAAGCCTGCCATTGATGGTATGGGGGTGCCTTTCCCATGCCCGTCCTGACTTCCCTGGGTCCTCCTATAGGGGGCCGGCTCCTCAAGTTCCTTTCCGCCTGGTCCACTGTCAACACAGACAGGTGGGGTCCTCGAGGTGGTCGGTCAGCATCTGCCCCTAGAATTCGAGGCTTACCCACCTTGCCGAGCCGTGCCCCATGGGAAGACATAGGGCCCGATTCTCAAAGGGGCCTACGTCTGGCACAACCTGCGGCAAACAGCAGCTTGCGCCAAAGCCCTGTGCGCCAGAGACCCTGCACCTGATCCACATACAGGAGGAGAACTGGTGCCTAAGTCCCCACACCTGCGGCAACCCTACCCTTTCGGCGAACGAATGACGTATGGACAGGGGTTGCCGCAGGCCCTTTGAGGCGCTGTAACCCAGTATGCCCCATGCCGGAACGGACGTGCCCCAAACCTATGGGACCCATTCTGCATGGCGAGCATACTGCCCACTGGACAGACTGCTGCACATGCAGTCCATTTTGGGCCGTGGAGGACATTGCCGGTCCCTAGCTCTGCCTGGAGCTGGGAGGTGATGGGGGCACTACTGGCAGGTGTTGGGGGTTGGAGGGCACCAAACCACCAATTAGGGAGTGCATTGTATGCCACTGACAGCATCATCGGGGATCTGGTGGGGGGTTCACACTATAATTGCTGTTGTAGGGCACATCAGGGATTGGGGTGCGAGTACCTGTGCCACTATGCACCCAGTGGCGCACACAGGGCAGCAGTTTCTAAGTCCCCTTATGCCAGCCCAGGCTGGTCTACGGGGACTTGGTTTCTGCTTCTCTGGGCGCTGTCTGTGAATTGCTCCTCTGGGCTGTGGCTGCTTGCATCTAGCACAGGGCACCCTTGCACCTTGCCGCAGCCTGTTACTGGGCACAAGGGTGACACAGGACCTGTTTGGGGCAGGCGGCTAGCAGTCGATGTAGGCCACCTTTGTGAATTGCGTGGAGGCAGCCCTTAACACACGGTGCTCCTTGCACCATATCTGTTTGGTGCAAGCACCTTGCTTCAGTTGCAGGGCTTTGAGAATCTGGCCCATAGTATCTTTTGACATCCTGTAGGCCCTTTGGGATGACATTGCCCAGCTCCTCCACAAGGAGGTCGTGGCTCCTGTCTCGGACTCTCCAGTACAAAAGGGTTTGTCTCCAGGTAATTCCTGGCGCCAAAACAGATGGGGGGCTGGCGCCCCATCTTAGATCAGCACGACCTGAACAGGTTTCTCAGGCTGCACACCTTCAGGATGGTCACTCTGTCTCCGATCATACCATCTCTCGGGCAGAACATGTGGTTTTACCATCTGGATCTTCAGGATGCATTCTTCCTTGTCCCAATCCGTCCGTCCCACCGTTCTCCAGTTCTGGGCGGGGGGGGAAGAGAGAGATTTATACAGCACCCATTCCTGGAGGTGTGGAGCACTAAACAATACTTAAAGACAATCCATACATAATACACAGTTCAAAACCTAATGATCAGTTAATATAAAATTCAATCTTTCATTCACTAAAATAATTCCCGTAATAGAACAATAGTCTGTTGATTTTAATATTCAGCTTGTATCAAACGCCTTGGATACCTTGGCAAGGAACTCCACAGGGTCGGTGCGGCAACTGAGAAGGCATGCTCCCCAGAATGCCGCAGCCTGGCCCTAGGAATCACAAGGAGGCAACCCTCGGAGGAACGGAGAGCATGAGACGGGCGATGAGGGACCAGGAGGTCTTGCAGGTAGGCTGTTCTCAGTCCCCCTCCTGTGCAGGGCTTTTTTTGGTCAGTAATCCAACCTTGAAGGCAGTCCTCCACCTTACTAGCAGCCAGTGCAGGTCATGGAGGACAGGTGTGATATGGTCAGATCTCGAAATACCAGTTAGCAGCCTAGCCACTGCATTCTGCACCAGCTGCAGATGGCTGAGATTGCCTCTAGAAAGCCCAATGTACAGGGCATCGCAGTAGTCCAGCCTGGACATAACAAAGGCGTGCACCAGGGTGATCAGGTCCTCAGTTGGTATCAGGGCTCGGATCCAGGCAGTGTTCCTCAGATGGTAGAAACCACTTTTGACGACAGTGGACACCTGTGCATCAAGCGTCAATTTCTCGTCGAGGACCACACCCAGATCCTTAACCTGAACAGAGGGGGCCAGGGAACACCTGCCAGTACTAGACCAGGGGACTCTCCATATGCCATCCCCATCACATCGACGACTTGGATCCACCACCAGTACTTCCGTCTTGTAAGGGTTGAGTTGTAGCCAGTTGTGAGTCATCCAGAACTTATCTGTGTCAATCTTCACCATTCATCACTATGTGGGTTATAGCTCTCCAGAGCTAGGACCCCGTCGGAGACTTTTTTTTCTTTTTTCCTTTTTTTTTTTTATGTGGGCTGAGCCGACACAGGGCAGCGCTGCCCTCGAGGCAGACATACTACGTGGCGCTCGCGGGTTGGCCGTTAACTGCTGTCGGCTCCGCCCCACCTCAGTTTTTCTCCAGCCGTCGAGTAAGAACCATGTGAGGAGAACTTCTTCAAGCAGCTGGGTAGTTCTTGCAGCCTAGTTTTCGCATTAGATCTCTGTTCTGTTTCGCCCAATTCGTTACTCGACGCCGCTGTTTACTGGTAAGACCGTTCTTTTTATTATCATCAGTGACGTCGAGTACTGTGTTTTTGTGTAATTGTCTGACTGGTCATGTCTTGCTCTGGGGGCAAAAAGTTGTTGAAGGTGGGGCGGCCTCCCATGCGTCTGTGCCCCTGCGGCCTCCAGTATTCCGTCATGGACCAGCATGACCGTTGTCTCTCCTGCCTCGGCCCGGCCCATGACATGGACAACTGCAACACCTGTTTCTCAATGGACCGCCGCGTTCTCGAGTTGCTCGCGTTGAAAGTAGGGCGTACATTGCCGACTTTCAGGGGACGGACTTGCAGTCAGTGGGCCAAGGCCAGGACGCTTGACCCTTCCTCCAGGTCCCCTTCTGGTTCTATGTAGCCCATGGAGGAGGGGCCTCAGACTCTTTCAGCCTTGCTGTGGCGGGGGCTCCTTCCGCAGTGCAGGAGGCCCAGTCCGTCCCTTTCAGGGGTCGAGTGGAAGGCACCACCTTGACAGTCACCTCCTCAGAGGCGAGGGCTCCCCCAGTGTCGCATCCTGGGGCCTGCGAGCCCAGGCCGGCACCATCCTCTGTGCTGTTCTCATTCCCAGTACCGTTCATGGTGCCGTGGAAGGTATTCACGTTGTTCTTGGGGCCGTTCCTGGTCTCAGTATCGTGCGCGGTGCCGGAGCTGAGGACGCCTCCGACTCCGGCACAATTCACGACGCCTGTGGCTCAGGCACCGTTCACAGTGCCACGGCTGGTGTCACTTCTGACTTTGGTGCCATTTGCAGCACTGAGAGGGTGCACAGTGCCAGCTGCGGTGTCGTGCCTGGCTCTGGTGCCATTTGCGGTGCCGGGGCTGTGGTTGGTACCATTCGAGGCCCAGGAACTGGTAGGGATCGGGAGGTGGTCTGGCATTGGGCCTCTGTGTCCATTTCTTCGGAAGGGGACTCTGGGTCTGATCCACACTAGCTCCTGGACTCTTTGGAGTCCTCTGACCCTTTCAGTGTCCACTACTTCGGCCCCCACTTGGCCTCCTTCTGTGGGGCAGACAGTTCCTCCTGATTCTGGGGTCAGTGGCACTGACCAGCCAGCAGTAGTCCAGGTGGCTGCTGCTACACAGCTCGGAGTTGGGGGGTTGTCTGCCCCTTCAGCTGGGACACCCCCTTCCCTGGTGTGCCTGGACAGTCTGAGTTTGGGAGGGTGCTGCACCCTAGGTGGACTCTTCAGAGTCCATCAGGAGTTGCCAGCTGCCTAGGCTGGTGGTTTCGAGGCAGAGGTCTCTCTGAGTCCAAGGGGTCAAGGAGCCTGGGTTCAGTGCAGCGGTCTCTCCTTGGGACACATCCGGGTTCCTGGGAGGAGTCGTCATGCGGATCCTCATCCTTCCCCTTCTCTCTCTCCTTGAGAGGGACCTCTATTTTGAATGCCAGGAACCGTCCTTCTGGACTCAGAAGGTCTCAGTCACCTCATGGGGGGGATTCTTCCCTTGGACACAGCCACAGCCGTTCCGACCCAGTTGAACAGCTGTGGGCTGCTGGAGTCTCCAGGTCTCCCTCCCAGTTAGGAGCCTCCGCTAGACCCCCCTGCCCGGGCAGAGGACATTCTTTTCCTGTGAGGAGTTTGGCCCCCATTCCTCAGTCTCCATCCCCTTCTCTCCCAGGTATTTCTGGTCCTAGGGGGCCTCTGATCTGGGAGCAATTTAGGGACTCGGCTACGCATTTCCCATCTTACATTAGGGCCATGGATGAGCAAGTGTTCCACCAGGCTCCCGCACAGCCTGACCCTAAATCTCCAGACTTGCCCGCATCCTCATCTCCCTCTTCAGGGGGAGAGGAACTCTCTGTCCACATTTTCCTTGCGTCTGATCTCTCTATGTATCAGCGCTTCCTCGCGAGGTTAATGGATTATCTTCCTGCACCAAGTCTCAACACTCATTCACACTAGTTGGGGAAAACGCTCGAAGGTGCTAGGACCAAGCGGAGCCAAACATTTCTGAAAGGTCGGCGCCGGTGAGGACCAGCGCAGGCGTGACACATAAGACTGACTCTCGCCTGTGTAGGCTATCTCGGCGTCTACCCTCCAACCACCTCAGTTCGTTTTCTCCCGCCGAGTGCACTTGGATGTCGACGTCGCTCGTCTGCCGGAGTCAATGTTTTCGTCTATATGACAGCAGTTTTTAATGTTTAATTTAACTATTTAGTAGTAATGTCTTATTTTACGAACAAGAAAAGAAGATTATGAAGAAAAATAAATAATTTCCTGCCATCAACGGAGTCGTCCTTAGACGGTAGCGGTGATGGTAGGAAGACTTACTTTGAAAGTTGTTATGGCAGAGGGGCTGTGCCCGGTCCGCTGCCCTTAAGTAACGGGGGAGGGTCTGACTACGGACAGTCCTGTGCTCGGTGGGGAGGACAGTCCACCGAAGCACAAATCTAGTGGTTCCGGGGATCCGGCTCCGCTCAGCCTCGAGCTCTTCTTCCTCGTTTGGGGAAGAAGAATCTGTGCCACTCGAGGTTGCCTCTTGGTATGTCTGCACGAGGATTGTTCGTCAGAAGGAACGATAGGCCTGAACCGACTTTTGTGTGTTCCCCTTGTCCCCACTCCTAACGACTGCTTTCTTGACTCGGGACTCCATCTCTGTCCTCGTTGGAGTTCCGGTGAGCAGTTTCACCTCTGGGCCACTCCTGTGGAGCAGGGGGTTTGACTTTCCTTTTTACCTGGCTGTGTTCCTGTTTTCGGGGCCTCCAGGCCTTGGAGCCATTGGACCGGAGCTGGGTCAATTGGATCAGGATGAACGCGGTGCCCTCTGGGTGCCTTCGCCATCGTGTCGACCCCTCGTGCCTACCCCTCTTCCTTTTCCATGCTGGGGCGGCATGGGCACCACCTTTCCTTCTCCCATCTTCTCCATTGGCTTTTCCAGGATGTTTTCCTGGCGCCTGTCCGACGCCTTGGTGGCGCCGCAGGTCGACGCCATGGCCACTGGTTTGGCATCGGTGCCGTAGGCGGCGCCGCTGGTGTTTGGGTCGGGCCTGCTGGCCAGTCGGTGCCGTGGGCTCTGTGCGGCACCGTGGGTGCTGTCATTGTTGCCTTCATTGCGCGCGCCGCTGGCGGTGCCGTGGGTGTCTCACGGTGCTGCAGGGCACCAGGTGGCCATAGCACCTGCAGGTGGCGTCTGACACCTGCGGGTGGCACCTGGCACCCACGGGTGCCATGGGTATCTTTGGTTCCATGGGTGCCATGGGTTCCATGGGTACCATGGTACCTTGGGTGCTCTCGGGTGCCATTGCTGCCATGGGTGCCCTCGGGTGCCATGCTGCCTTGGGTTTCTTGGGTGTCAGAGGCGCCCTTGCGTGCCATTGCTGCCATGGGTGCTGAGGATACCTGCGGGTTCTGCCGTGGGTGCCCTCTGGTGACTCCCAGGTGGGCATAGGTACTGCTTGGTGCCCTCCTGTGCCACGAGTGATGCTGGTGCCGCAGGGGTGCCAGTTGGTGCTGTCCGACAGAACTAGGGACAGATCTTAGTTTGTGGACCTCTTCTTCAGCAGGACTTGTGGCAGGATGTTTCCACAGATTGAAGTCCTGTTCTGCAGATTATTTTTTCCACACATCTTAGTGGGTGGCGGTCTGCATCGGTCTTGTGTCATCCAGTGGTTTTCCGCTGATGGGACTCTTCTGTTCTGCCAGCAGAATTTCTCATTCTGCTCAGCACTTTCTCAGCTCCCTACGTGGTGCCAAGCTCCTTGACACCCTTCCTGGTGGCGGAGTCTCTAGTAGCTCTGACCTAGACCTCTCTTTGGGGTCCTTATACAGTAAAAGGGCATTTAGATGAGTCTCTCCCTGTCCTTCTGGTTAGTGATACAGCGAATGACTCATTTTATGTACTAAAGGACACGCCCTCTCTATCCTCAGAGTCCTTTGATGGAAGCTCTTTTCAGTAGTTCCTCAATAATGGGGTCCACCATAGTGTTCAGACTGCATCCGTGGACCATACACCTCTGCGTCTAGACTCTTTCGGTCATCAAGACAATTACGCTCTTTGGAACATTCTAATGGTTGGGAGATGCACAGACTCTTCCACTCCTTTCATAGGGGTATACAGCCCCCTTCTGATGCTGCCCCTCTGGTGGCTGCTGCGGCACAGATGGTTAACATCTGTCTAGCTGTTATTATTAGTCCAGTTAAGAGTTCAGTTATGGAACCTCAGGCTCATCCTGCTCCTCAGAGGGATGACATCCTTGTCATTTCTGTATCAGGCAATCCTTGCGAAATAGCAGCCTGCAACCTTGTCAGGCTCGGACTAATGATTAAAAAAAAAAATGGGTTAGAGATTTCACAGCACAGGGCCTAGTCGGAATTTCCCGATACCACACTTTGGATCTGGACAGTTTCTGCCTCAACCCTGAGGCGGTCGTCTCTAAACTTCGGTAAAGAGTACCTGATTTCTTCTACCCCTGGGACAGTCTGATCCAGTGGTGGTATGGCTCACCTCTTTTCTCTAGAGAGATTTCTCTTATTCCAAGATATTTCCAAAACCTAGGCGTCTAACCAGTCTGTTAGTCCCTCTTTTTTTATCAGGCTTTCTTCTCTTGATCAGAGCCTCGCAGCAACAGAAGTGACTCTTCAGCGATTCGAAACTTAGATTTCTGCTTCCATGCTTGCTTCAACTTAACAGACGACATGCTCCTTTCTTGATCATAGGTCAAGTAGGTGTTTTCTGAGATAGTTTCTCAAATATTCACACCTTCAGTTCATGTACACTGGTTCTGAGCCAGTCGCACATGAAGCTATCCTCTCTGCGTGACGGAGCTGTGATGTTTGTGTTTTTCAACAAGGCAAACTAGAGTCCTCCTACTCCCTTCAGGCAGGCCAGAGTAAGTAGTGCCTCACCGCACTGAGCCACTTCTGCCGCTATTTGGTCACTTCAACGAGTGGGTTAGCCCTAGCTTGGTCCTGCTATGTCCCTCCTCGACGCACATCTGCCTCTATTTACCTTACAAATCCAGTCCGTTTTTTTTCCTTTTTGGAATATACAGTGGCTAGGATCTGATTCTACTAGACCACAGCAAGAGGCTTCTAAGTTGTGCTTCGCCTTCCATCAGGAAGGTTTCAGTGACTAAGTGAAAACCATTCTCTTTGATGGGCTAACCCCACCTGGACCTTCTTTTGCTCACCAAGTAAGGGGTTCAGGTGCTCCTGGACCTGTTGTTTGCAGGTCAGCCATACTTGGTAGTGGGGGTTCAGTCTGCACTTTTCGGTCTACCCTGAACCAGTACACTTTACCTCCGGCTCTTGCAGTTCCTGAGGTCCTTTTACATTAGCTTAGTACATGTCTTTGACAGTATTAATTTTGGTCCTATACCAAACTGTGAGTCTGGGTTCTCGCCGCTCTCTCAGAGTGGTTGCTGCTTCCTGGCAGAGTTTCATTTTGTACCCATTGCAGTCGTCTGAAAAGTGGTGCATTACAATTCGAGCGTTTATCTTGTAAGCATCATGTTCTGGATGCTCTTTATATTACAGGACAGTCCTTGGCCGTCCTTTCTGGGTGAACCCTATCTCCTACCGCCCTACCCAGGGTTGTGGGTTTTAGCTTGGTACTCTCCCACTAGTGTGAATGAGTGATGGAGACTTAGTCCAGGAAGATATGGAAATTACGTACTTACCGTAATTATTGATCTTCTTGGACAGTCTCCATCACTCATTCACACACCCACCCACCATCCCTTGGGTTCACTCGTTTTTCTTTCCTGGTCTTCATGGCCCTATGGTTCGGACTGTGAAGACATTGTTCTTTGACCTTTCTTACAAAGGCCATCTGGGCCTTCTCAGGTCCAGAAACTCAGAATGAGTTATTCTCATTAGTTGTGCTGCACCTCCTTGGTCGAAAAGGTACTGAGGCGGTTGGAGGGTCGGCACCAAGATAGCCTAGACAGGCGCCAGTCAGTCTTGCTGTGCCACGCATGCACAATCCTACCTCGGCGCCAACCCTTCTGAAAATTTTTGGCTCCCACTTGGTCCTAGCACCTCCGACACTATCCCCACTAGTGTGAATGAGTGATGGAGACTGTCCAAGAAGATCAATAATTACTGTAAGTACGTAAATTCCTCACCTCCGGATTACCCCTTCTTCAGAAAGCAATCCCGAGCATGTGACATGCACCTTCTTTGGTGAGTATAGTGCGGCTAACCTGGTGGTTCCCGCCTGGCCTGTCCCCTTCTGGGAAGCGTCACTGCAGCTCTGGCAGCATCCCTTTTCCACAGTTCCAGCCCCAAGGGATTTGTGCCAGCGGTATTGCACTTCCCCGGAGTCTCCAGGACACATGCCTCACCCCCCCCAACCCTTGGGTTTGACGCAGCTGGACACTCCTCCTGGGCTTTGCACCCCTCACCGTGACCGGCCCCCAGACTCAGACTCTGCGGATTTTGATTTCTGGGGGGGGAGGAGGGCCTTCTACTTGGCACAGATGCTTATGTCCATTGCTTCACATCAGGCCCAATATCCATCCTCTGACAGGTTCTTGTGGTCCAGGCTAGGTCAGCTCCTAGCTTTGATGCCTGATTCGGCGGTAACCAGACAAGCCATCGCCCTGTCTGCTCAGGGCCTGGAGATAGCAAGGCACCAAGCAAGGGAATCCTACACTGCCAACGAGGTAGCTTCCAGGACTGTAGGGACAGCAGTCTGCACTAGGCGGATGGCATGGCTTTGTCTATCCCGGTGGTCACCCTTGACCCGGCGTGGGTGATTTTCCTCCACTACCGGAGAACCCATCTATTCTCCGTGAGGTCAAGCTGCAACTTTCAGGGCACCTTCTTCCTCCTCACTGGGGTTCCCTGTCTCACCCAGCCCGTAAGGCCTTCTCCCTCTGGTGTCTTTCCCACTGGAGGCTAAGGGATTTAGTCCCTTAGGGTTGTATTGGGCCTCTTTGGGGCCTCGGTGCTCACCACATAGTGATGAATGCTGAAGATTGACACAGATAAGATATGAAAATTATATCATAATTCTTGATCTTTCTGTGTATCTTCACCATTTATCACTAAATCCCACCCACCATCCCCCTTGGGCCTCAGTCTCTGGGATTCCCCCCCCCGTGTGTCTCCCTGTCTTCAGCTCTCCCTTCTCTCCTTCCCTTGTGGCCAGGAGGGAGGAATCCCTGGAGACGCACAGGGCAGAGATTATCCTTGGGATCTTGGATGGTGGGAGGGGGTCTCCTCCCTCTCTTACGCTTGTGGCCTCCCCGGCCCTTGTTAGGGGTGGGGTGCTGGGACTGGAACCCCCTCTTTCCCCCTCTCCTTCAGTTCTACTGTTTCTCCCTTCTGCTGTCCTTCAGGACTAATCCCTTAGAGTTGTTATAATTTGGGGGAAGGGTTCTTCTCTTGAAGTGCCCCCTCCTGTCTTTTGGGATGAGGGGCATGTTTTCAGCTCTTGGCTCCCCCCCAAGCTGCTCCTTAAAACCTTGTGGCCAACCCCTCCAGGTTCTCTGTCTTTGACTCAGTTAAACCTTACTTGCCTTGGCCAGGTTTTGCCTCCTTAACAATCTACTCCTCATGGGAAGACTGGCTGAACCTTCAATTCAATCTTCTTTTCCATTAAAATTGGGGGTCCAGATCCCCAGAGTCGAATGATGCAGTCCTCTTCTCCTCCCAATGCTTTTACCTCTTTTTCCTTCTTTCTTTTCCTTCCCTTTCACCCTTTTCCCAGAGATTGGTGCCCCTTCCAATCCCTAAAATTGCCTCTCATTTCTTATTCTGTACTCTCCGTCGTTTATTCCTCCTTTGATTTTTATATCTTTTCCTTTTATCTGTCCCTTGGGCTCTCTTGCCCCACTGCTTCACCCTCTTTTTTTCTTCCTCACTCTCCGGCGTTATAGAACTGAGGTTGGGGCGGAGCCAACAGCAGTTAACGGCCAACCCACAAGCGCCATGTAGTAAGTCAGCCTCGAAGACGGCGCCAACCTGCCTCGGCTCCGCCCAGCAAAAATAAAATGTCTCACGCAGGGTCCTAGCTCCAGAGGCTATAACCCCCATAGTGATGAATGGTGAAGAATTACGGTAGGTACGTAATTTTCAGTCTTACTTTGAGAGGGCTCTTGCAGTAGGTAATTACATATAGGACTGGCGCGGCGGTGGCTGGACCCCAGAAAAATTTCTAGCTAGAAGTCCCGGCGGTGCGCATACGTCAGGTGACCAGCGTCAGGCGGCGTCGGTATGGGCGGTCCCAGACGCCCGCCTTCCAGTTCTTTCCCGCCGTTAGCTCGTGCAGCGCCTCACGGTAAAGTTCATGCTTAGCAAAGCCCTGTTCTTTCGTCGGTTTTACCGAAGTTTTGAGTATTTTTTCTTCTCATCGTCAGGTCAGCGTCGGTGTATGTCGTCCCCTACACCTTCCAGAAACAAGTGCGACTCGTGCGGCGCCCAACTGCCACACAAGGACGGCCATTCTCTCTTCCTTTTTTGCTTAGGCCCCGACCACCCGGTCGACAAGTGCCCGCATTGCCTGCACTTCAACGCGGCTACCCGCAGACGATGCCAACAGTCCCTGGAAGCCCATCTGCTAAAGAAGATGTCTTCAATGGAAAAAGAATTGAAGAAGCTCAGGCAGGCGTCGGCTTCTCCTGAAGGACATTGTAAAAAGTGGGACAAAGAAAGGCACCGGGAGAAGGCCTCCTCGCCCGCGACTCTGGCCGGAGTCGCGGCCCAGGTAATATCCCCTCCGGGGGATCATCCGACGGCAGCCTCCGAGGTTTTGGAGGCGTTGGCCCAGCCAGGCTCGGCCTCGAGCGATGCGCGGCGCCTCTGGGCAAGGAGGCCTCTGCCCCAATACCGCCGCCAGGCTTCAGCCTACTGGCGCAGGGCACCTCCCACAAGCGGACGTCGGCTCCTCAGGCGTCCGCCGGAGAAGGTTGATAAGACTCCCGACCCTTGGGCGGTGCGCGACCTCGTCTCCCTCGGACGGACGCTTCCCTCCCTGGCCCGCCTCGGCGAGGACCCCATAAGTCGGGCCGGGGAGCCAGCCTAAGCCAACCCGTCGGCTCCGAGGCGGCGCGCCCAGGCGGCCCGAGAACCTGACGCGGACCCTCCAACTCCCGTCGTACCGGTTCCCGCAGCGCCGCTGCCATCCGAGAGCCAGTCACCCCAGCCTGACCCGGGGACTTTTCTCCACCGTCCCGAGGCGTGCGGAGATATTCCACCCCGTCAGACCCTCTTTCTAGGGAACGGATCTGGCCCGGCCCCAGGCGCCGGCTCGGCGCGGTCCTGCGGCCGCCAGTTCGCGCCCGGCCCCCACGACACCGGGGATATTCCCAGGCCTCTCAATGTTGACCGCCCGTGGGGCCTCGCTTCTGGGCAGTCTGCTCTGACAGCTCCTCCGGTACCGGGTACCTGCCGTCTATCCAACGCCCGTCTTACCGGGTCCGCAGTATCCAGCGCCGCGGTACCCGGCGCCCGGTTCTGCCGGCGCGCCAGTACCGGCACCAGTTTTCCGCAGCCGAGTTTGGATACTCGCCTTATGGATACAATCCATATCTTATCCCCCTCCTCCTCCTCCTCCTCCTCCACCGCCCCCCCCGGCCGCCTGTGGATCTGCAGGAGACTCTGGCTTCCTGGTGGGCTGAGGCCCCCACCGCCCAAAAAAGCAGCGGGTGCCCCAGCTGCAGCGCTGCCCCACACCACCTGACTCCTCCCCTCTCCCACCGCCTCCAGACACCCCGGAGGAACCGGTAGGAGGGAGGTTCTCCCTCCACCATCCGGGTTGGGAGAGGATAATAACAGATTCATGGGTGCTTCAGATTATTGCGAAGGGGCACTGCATAGAGTTTCTACAGAAACCACCCCGCCACCCACCTCTGAAGTCGTCCTATGCAAGGGACCATCTTCCTTTGGTCAGGGAAGAAATATCTGCCCTTCTCGTGAAGCAGGCCATTGAACCCGTTCCTCCTCACCTTCAAGGGATGGGTTACTATTCTCATTTCTTCCTGGTCCCAAAGAAGACGGGAGATCTCAGACCCATTCTCGATCTCAGCTCCTTGAACCTTTACGTGGAATACAAAAAGTTCAGGATGCTCTCCCTACAAACCCTTCTGCCCCTTCTTCGGCCAGGTCAATGGCTTTGTGCGCTGGATATGCAGGACGCATATCTACACATCCCCATTCGTCCTTCGCATCGGAAGTACCTCCGGTTTGCTTTCCAGGGGGGCCATTACCAATTCTGGGCACTTCCGTTTGGTCTTTCCTCTGCTCCCTGAGTTTTTACCAAATGCCTGGCAGTGGTAGCAGCCCACCTGCGTACTGTGGGAGTTCAGGTGTTCCTCTACCTGGACAATTGGCTCCTGGCGGCCTCGTCCAGGGAGGAGCTCCTGCATTTTCTTTCCCTCACCCAGCAGGTTTTCACTTGCCTGGGTATTACCATCAACCATTCCAAGTCTCATCTGGGTCCCTCCCAGAGACTTCAGTTCATCGGGGCTATCCTCGATACGACGGTGAGCAAGGCCTTCCTTCCTCCGGACAGGGCGGCCTCTCTTCAGTCACAGATTTCCCTGCTATCAGAACGCAGGAAGGTTCCGGCGAGGTCGGTTCTCCGTCTCTTGGGGCTCATGGCAGCCGCCATCCTGACAGTTCCCCGCGCGCGCGGCTCCACATGAGGATTTCTCAATGGACTCTCTGCTCTCAGTGGGATCAACTCATAGACGACCTAGATCATCTGGTTCTGATCTCCTCACCGATGACAAGAGACTTGCAATGGTGGATGGTTCGAGAGAACCTGTTTCGGGGGGTCCCCTTCTGTCCCAGGGTTTATGGTCCAGATTGGAGCTAGCGCTCCACATCAATGTGCTCGAGCTTCGAGCAGTTCTATATGCTCTCCAAGCCCTTCACCAATACATCCTTCCCGGTCACCTAGCTGTCCAGACGGACAACATGTGCGTGGTGTGGTACATCAACAAGCAGGGAGGGACTTGATCCTACCCTCTATGCAGGGAAGCAATGAGGGTTTGGGACTGGGCAACGCTTCACAACCTTCACCTCGCGGCGATCCGTGTTCAGGAGTCGACAATACCCTGGCAGACAAGCTAACCGCTCCTCTGCTCTACCACACAGTGGGAGTTGGACCAAAAGGTTCTGGCGACATCTTCCAGCTTTGGGGGACTCCACAGATAGACCTGTTCACCTCTTCCCCAAGCATAAAACTTCCACCTTTTGCTCGCTCCAGAGGCGGGCTTTCTGGAAGCGACCTGTGTCTCCTAAACTGGAAGGCAGATTCATCTGCTTTTCCCCCAATTCCTCTGGTCCCTCGTGTACTGCAGAAACTAACAGCGGAAGGAGCGAGAATGATTCTGATCGCTCCTTTCTGGCCCAGGCAAATCTGGTTCTCTCTTCTACAACAATACTCAGAGGTTCCTCCTCTTCCTCTTCCTTTATCTCGAGGATTGCTGACCCAGGATCAGGGGACCCTGGTCCATCCAGGCCTCAAGTCCCTACAACTTCATGCATGGCTCCTGCAGACCTAGCCCAATCTCGCTTTGGTGTCTCTCCCAAGGTGGCCGAGATTCTGGTGGAGGCTAGAAAACCCTCCACTAGGTCCACTTATGCCTTGAAATGGAAGAGATTTTCTATTTGGGCCGCCTCTAAGAATGTGGAGCCTTTCTCCTGTCCTGTGGCCGTTCTGCTTGAATATTTACGTCATCTCTTCGACCTGGGTCTCAGTCATTCCTCCTTGAAAGTGCACATGGCCGCTATTTCAGCTTACCACGTTCCTTTCGCTGATAAAGCCTTTGCCCAATTAGAGGTGTCTAAGACTTTTCTTAGAGGGGTCCTTCATCTGAGTCCCCCTTGGGACTTGAACTTTGTTCTCGAGAAACTTACCCTTCCTCCCATTGAGCCTGCGGCCTCCGCAGATCTGAAGTTTCTGTCGTGGAAGACGCTCTTCTTGGTGGCCATTACTTCCGCTCAAAGAATTTCCGAGCTCCAGGCCCTTATGTGTAAAATCCCCTATTTGATTTTTCACAAAGAACGAGTAGCTCTTCGCACAAACCCTAAGTTTCTACCTAAAGTGGTAGCGGAGTCTACCTTAAATCAGTCTATAGAGTTACCTGCCTTTTTCATGCAGCACTCCAACCAAGGAGAATATTTACTCCATACCATGGATGTTTATCGGATTCTGAGATACTACACCGATAGGACAAAGGATCTCAGAAAAACTGACCAGCTGTTCGTCTCTTTTGCTCACAAAAGGGAAGGCAATGCTGTTTCCAAGCAATGCCTGTCGAAGTGGTTGGCTCATTGCATCACTTTCTGTTATGACAAGTACAACAAGACCCTTTCGGGTCAAGTCAGAGGTCATTCCACTCGTGGAGTAGCAGCCTCTGCGGCTTGTTTCAAGAATGTGTCTGCGGCAGACATCTATGCTACCGCCACCTGGACTTCCATCCATACCTTTATGAAACATTACAGTTTGGACATTGCCTCTCGCCGTAGAGCAGGCTTCGGGTTAGCTGTTTTGCAAGGCCTCCTGTCTTGAGGTTTGCAAGGCCTTTGCTACTTCTTGGAGTAGTTCCTCCTCGGGGTGCCTTTCATTTGTTCCAGACTGCTTGGGATTCAGTCCTATATGTAATTACCTACTGCAAGAGCCCTCTCGAAGTAAGATAGTACAGTTATGTGAGAACTTACCATAACAGTAGATCTTCGAGAGAGGCTGTTGCAGTAGGTAATACCTTCCCGCCCTCCATCCCCCTAGGCTTTTTCAGCTCCTTTTCCATTGAGGGAAATATCTGCTTCTCTCTCTCGTCCGGGCCTTCTGGGCCTGTGGCAGGAAAGAACTGGAAGGCGGGCATCCGAGACCGCCCTTTATACCAACGTCGTCTGACGCCGGTCACCTGACATGGGGGCGGTCCCTCGCCAGGGACTGCTAGCTAGAAATTTTTCCGTGGGGTCCTGCCACCGGCCTGCGTCAGTCCTATATGTAATTACCTACTGCAAGAGCCTCTCTCGAAGATCTACTGTTACGGTAAGTTCTTACGTAACTGTACTTTTCTGGATCTTCAAGCAGGTGTTAAACACCGAGGTCACCATCCGGTTTCCAAGTGCAAAGGACAGGTGTAGCCTGATAATCTCCCAGTGGCAGCATGTATACCATGAACAACAAGGGTGACAGGACCAACTCCTGTGGAACTCCACTGTGTAGAGGCATCTGAATCCTCTATGAATTCCAGGCCATGCTATTCGGCCTATCCTCGGCACCTAGGGTCTTCACCAAATGCATAGCAGTGGTGGCAGCTTACCTGAGGCACCAAGGAGTCTGGGTATACCCCTGCCTGGATGACTGGCTGATTACGGGTCCCTCCAGGCAGGAGTTGGAGAGGTCCAGGGATCTGGCCCTCCAGGTCTGCATCTCTCTAGGCCTCCTGATCAATGAGGCCAAGTCCGAACTCATGCCCTTGCAGGTTGGTGGAGCTCAGCTCTTTACTCCTTTGTCCGATCATTTCAGGTAGGGCAGTTGTGCCCTGCTCGGGATTTCCTGCACCTCCTAGGATTACCAGGCCCAGATTCTATACCGTCTGAAATTTATAAATACAATCTTGATTTTTGGGCACCATTATTAACTAAATATTTTAATTTATGTCTTGAGAAAAATCAGATCCCAACCTCTTGGAAATTAAATATAATAGCTCCACTTCACAAAAAAGGATCTCAACTTGATCCCTCAAATTATCAGCCAGTCAGCCTTCTGGATTCAATTTCCAAAAATCTTCTCAAGATTATTATTAAATAGATTGATTGATCTGATAGAGCTTTAATTATATCTCCCTTTCTGGCAGGCTTTAGGTGTAATATTTTGACTATAGATAATTTATTCAGTTTGGCTCATTTGTTTAAAAAGTATATACATGTAAAACAAAAAAAAACTATATACATTATTTATCGATTTTACTTCAGCCTTCAATTCCATTAATCGCAGCATTTTGTGGAATATTCTGAGGAATCATGGCATATGTGAATCACTATTACAGCCAATCCAGTTGTTATACACAGATACCTGCACTGAGGTTAGATATGACACTCGGGAACACAACAAAAATCTTTCCCCTCATTGAGAGGGGCAACACAAGGGTGTTTATTAGCCCCTGCATTATTTAACTTTTATATTAATGACTTGTTGAATTTTGAGGAATCTGTGCAATGTGATCCCCCCCCCAAAATTAATGGTTTACAATGTCATGCGTTGGCTTATGTGGATGATTTTTTTATTGTTGTCATTAACAAAAAAAGGCCTTCAAAAGGAAAAAGGTTATAAAAGAAAAATGCAAGAAACTGCAACTTAAAATTAACATTTCAAAAACAAAAGTTCAGATATGTGGTTCGAGGAATAATAACTTTAATTTTTTCTTAGATAACCACAGGATCGAAAATGTCACGTCTTATGTATATCTCGGAGTTATTGTAGCGGCTAATACTTCTTGAACATCTCATCACAAGTCTCAAATAAGTAAATCAAAAATAAGTGCTAAAGCACTTTTAAAATTTCATTTGAAGATTGGCGATCTCGATGTAAGATCAGCTTTAATAGCAGCTGAGGTGAAAATTAATCCACGATTGACCTATGTGGCGGAAGTCATACCTTGTGATTGCAAAGTCAGTCTGGAATCACCACTCCTTTATTTTTACAAATCTTTACTTATGGTTGGTTCCCCTTTCTACAGCCTCTGCAATGGTTAGGGCAGAACTTAGGAGAATAACAATATATGCAGTCAACCAATGTAGATGTCTTTCTTATTGGCTGAAAATTATAAATAATAATCAGAATACCTTGCCTCTGTTATGTTTAAAGGATAAAATGAAATGGTTTCAAAGGGGCCTAAGATCTAAGTGGTTGTCAAATATACATCAAACTGTTGAAATAATTAATCTTACGCATTTATGGACAGATTCTTAGCAAAAAATTACAATTTCTTTACAATATAAGAAACTCCTTAAGAAAAGGCTATTTCTTAAGTCACAGGACAGGGATCTGGAATGAAGTAGGGCCCAAAAATGTGCACCATGGTTTAGGATAAATAAAATAGACCATGGTCTGGAAAATAATTTTTTTTCCCTCTAGAACCATCTAAAAGGAAAGCCTTAACATGGGCAAGGTTTGGCCTGATTAATTCTAAATATTCATATTTAAATAAAAACCTGGGGGACAATAATGCTATACCCAAAATTTTGATGTGTCGATGTAATCAAAATATGCCAGAATCTTTATTACATCTAGTTACCATATGCCCTTTATATTTGGATCTTCGTACAAAATTCCTAGGGGAAATTTTGGAATGTTACAATAGTACAAACTATGCAGTTCTATTTATTCTTCTGCACCCTTTTACAATAAAGGATGTAGAACTAATAATTGTACTTTCCATCATTGATAAAAAAGGAAAAAATTAATACATAAGAAAAATTTATTTTAATTAAGCTCCTATCGCAAGAGGACAATTTTATTTTTTTATGTTTATGTATGTATTTTTCTACTTTTCCCTTTTGTATGGTACACAGACAAAAATGTTGTAATCTGATGTCATTTATTTATTTATTTAGCTTTTGTTGACCAGGTAAGTACACTAAACAAAACATATGCCTATTTTCAGGTACGACCCAGGGGAGTACAGTAGTTACAATACATACAGAGTACATTTTTACGTAAGCAAGGCAGGTACATTGACCATAGGAGAAGCATGACAGTCACAGTAAGATTATTTAGTATAACATGATAACAAGGTCAGTATAAAGTAAATACAGAGGAAAAAAAAATGGGCATTAACAAATAAAATGTACTTTAATCTATCTAAATGCGCAGTAATACATTTTGGAAGAAATAATCCGGTTCAAAATTACTACTTAAATAATACTATTATCAGAACTTCATTAGCTGAAAAAGATCTAGGGATAATAATTAATGATAAATTAACTTCATCTATTCACTGTACTAAAATAGCAACTCAAACAAATGCATTGTTGAGTAGAATTTCTAAAACATTCGTGACTAGATCTGAATCTTGCTTACTGTCCCTGTATAGATCTCATATAAGGCCCCACCTGGATTACGGTTCTCCATTTTGGAGTCCTTACTTGAAATCAGACATAAATAAAATCGAACAGGTTCAACACAGAGCTACAAAGCAACTTCCGCACTTAAAAAATTTGGACTATTATTCTCGACTACATAAAACAGGACTATACACACTTGCACAGAGATGCAGTCGAAGAGATTTACTACAACTATTCAAAATTCTCAGAAATCAAGAACAAATGAAATTATGCGGTATTAAGTATTCCACTAGAAAAATAGTAGCTAGACTTCACAATAAACAATTAGAGGTGGTAAGAGCTAAAAGTAACAAGAGAATTAATTATTTCACAGTCAGAACACCGAGATTGTGGAACAGTTTACCACAAGAGATAGTTGATTCTACAAATATCATAACTTTCAAAAATAAACTAGATATATGGATGTCTGGGTAGGGATTGGGTTAATGTTTCCATGTATATGGAGGACAATCCTGATGGGCAACCCGCCTTCTTTTGTCCAGAACTACCAAAGTAACACTAAGGCAATAATTTAATTATTATGTACAAGTATCTTATCAGACCGATATCAACAGCACAGGACCCTGGCAATATCACCATTTCACACAGGGCAAAAGCCCAGTTGGGTATTTAGATGTATGATAACCTCTGATTATTGATGCATATGTATTTTAATTAGAAACTGTCTTTTTTGCTGATTGTAATGACCCAGATGTTTTGTTGCGTCTTGGTTGATCAGTAAACAACAGGTCTCTCGCGCCTCCTGGGATACATGACTGCATGTACCACCGTGATCCGTTGTACCCACTGGAAAATGCACTCTGAACAATGGGAGCTGGCCTGCCAATTGTCTCAGTGAAAGGGTTACTTCAACCAGCTGGTCACTGACCCAGGTGATGAGGGACGTCCTCCAGTGGTGATTAGTCCCGGAACATCTTCAGGAAGGTATCCCGTTTGTCTGCCCAGAGCCGACAGTCATTCTGATGACCGATGCCTCCCTCATGGGCTGGGGTGCCCACCTGCGGAGACAGAGTCCATGAGCTATGGACCCCCCAGGAGTCCCAGTGCCACATCAACCTGCTGGAGCTCCGGGCAGTTCGGCTGGCGCTGACTGTTTTTGCTCCACACATCCGGGGTCAGGTCATTCGGGTCCAGATGGCAACACCACAACCGTTTACTACAACAGGGCGGGATGCACTCCCTTCCTTTGTGCTGGGAAGCTCTCTGTGTTTGTACTCTCATGCGCAGCCTGGAGGCCAGTCTCCTGGCCATCCATGTGACCAGTGTCTCCAGCCAGCTGGTGGACACTCTCAGCCTTGTGGGCAAGGCATGTCACGAGTGGTCTCTCCATCCAGAGGTAATACACATCCTGTAGTGGGGCACCCCTCTGATGGACCTGTTTGCCTCCAGGGAGAATTCAAAGCTGAGGCTGTACTGTGCCCGCCCTCCTCAGCAGGGAATGCTGCAGGGGGATGCCTTCTCCAGGCTCTGGACCTTGCGCCTTCTTTACACCTTCCCTCTGTTTCCCTTGATGCACAAAGTGCTGCCCAAGGCAGGGAGGGACAAGGCTTGGATGATCCTGGTGGCTCCAGGCTGGCGTCACCAGTTCTTGTACCCCAATCTCCTCAGCCTCAGCAGCAGGCTCCCAAGGTATCTCTCTCTATGCTCGGACCTGCTGTTGCTCAGTCAGAGGAAGGTACTCCACCCGGACCTTCAGTCCATGCACCTGACAGCCTGGTTCAACGACTAGAGTTCCAGACTTTGGGTCTCTCCGAAGATGTCCTCAACATGGTTGAGACTTTCTGGAAGGAGTTGACCCAAAAATGCTATGCGTTCAAATGGAAGAGGTTCTCCATTTGTTGCCAGGGCAAGGCGTTGGACCCCTTCTCTTGTCTGATGGCTGGCATTCTCAACTACCTTTGGTCCCTCTCTGTCAGGCCTTCGGTCAGCGACCCTTAAGGTGCACCTGGCCGCTATCTCTGCTTTCCGGGTGTGGGCCGGTACAGTCAGTAGTGCAGGAGAAGGTGGTCTGGCACTTTTTTAAAGACCTTGACCCTATTTCCCCTCTGGTGCGTGAACCACCACCACCTTGGGACTTGTTGCTGGTTTTGACAAAGCTCATGGGCAAGTAATTCGGACCAGTGCACAGGTGTGAAATGTCTCACCTGTCATGGAAGACAGCCTTCTTGGTGGCTGTTAAGTCAGTCAGAAGGATCAGTGAGCTCCAGGTGCTCTCGATGGAGTCTTCTTAGCTAGTCTTCCACAGAGACAAAGTTGTCCTTCGCCCCAGCCCGAAGTTACTCCCAAAGGTTGTGCCTGATTTTTACCTTAATCAGGTGATTAATCTCCTGGTGTGCTTCACTAACCACACCTCGGGGTCCGTGCACAGGCTTCAACTTTGGGCCTGTGGTGAGTGCTTGCCTATCACAAGGAGCACACGGCTTGAGTTCAGGAGAGGTTCGCCAGTCATTTGTCACCTAAGCTGAAGCCTCACCAGGCAGACCCGCAGCCAAGTGGATAATTGGCACATGGATTGTATCTTGCATTGACCTCTTTTATTGGTTTGTGGGTAGGGAGCCTCCCATAGGGCTTAGGGCTCATTCCACCCACCATAGAAACATAGAAAGTGATAGCAGAAGGGGACCATATAGCCCATCTCGTCTGCCCATAGGTCTACCCCTTTCCTTTAACTGCTATTCACTGTTATGCCACACTGCTGCTTCTGTGACTGCTTCCAGGAACGTCCCTATCCAGGAAATCTGTCGGGCTGCTACCTGGAAGTTGGCACACACCATCATTTCCTACTACCACATTGACCTTGAGTCACGCTGTGATGCTGGTTTTGGGGCCTCAGTTCTCCAATATCTTTTCTCTAAATATGGGGTGTGTGCCTTGTCCCCTCCTCCTGGAGAACTGCTAGAACTCTGCCTGAAATGTGGCTAAAACATCACATCCACGTCCCTAGAAGAAAACGGTTACTCACTTGTAACGGTAGATCTTACTTCGAGAGGGCTCTTGCAGTAGGCCAGTACATATAGGACTGGCGTGACGTGGCAGGATCCTGAAAAATTCTAGCTAGAGTCCCTGGCGGGACCGCCTCCACATCAGGTGACCAGCGTCAAGCGACGTCGGTATAAAGGGGCAGTCCCAGACGCCCGCCTTCCAGTTCTTTCCCGCCGTCAGCTCGTGCAGCGTCTCGCGGTTAAGTTCTTATCGCTCAGTCCTGTTACTTCGTCGTTTTTTCTGAAAAAGTTTTCAGTATAGAGTTTTATTCTTCTTTCGTCAGGTGAACGTTGGTTTATGTCATCCCCTTCAAAGAATAAGCGCGACTCGTGTGGTGCCCAACTGCCTCACAAAGGCGGTTTACTCCCTCTGCCTTTTTCTGCTTAGGCCCCGACCTTGTGATGCGACGGTATCCGCCTGCCTTGATTCAACAGGCCACCCGCGAGCGACGCCAGCAGTTCCTCGGAGCCCATCTCCTCAAAAAGAAGATGTCTGCGATGGAGAAGGAGTTGAAGAAACTCCGACAGGCGTCGACCTTCCCTGAAGGGCATAAGAAGTGGGACAAGGAAAGGCACCGGGAGAAGGTCTCCTCCTCCGCGACTCTGGCCGGAGTCGCGGGCAAGGTAACATCCCCTCCGGGGGATCGCCCGACGGCAGCCTCCAAGGCTTTGGAGGAGGCATCGGCCCGCCCGTTGGGTTCGCGTTCGAGCCCGCCGGGTGTCTCCGGGCAAAAGGAGACTCTAGCCCCCAGTACCGCCGCGGGCCTGCGGCCTACTGGTGCGGGCACCTCCCTTAAGCCGGACGTCGGCTCCTCTGGCGTCGTCGGGAGAGGCCGCTAAGGCGTTCGACTCTTGGGCGGCGCACGGCAGTGTCCCCTCGGACCGGCCTCCCCATACCGGCCTGCCTCCTACGAGGGACCTCCAAGTCGGACACTGGCTCCTCTGGCGTCCCCGCCGATTCAGCCCATAAGCCACATGGCTCTCCCAGCGTCGCGCCGGGCCTCGGAGCCTATGGCAGACCCTGCCCGTCTGTCGTACCAGGCTCCCCGCAGCCTTCGCTGCCATCAGAGCCCCAGTCCCTGCCCCTGGGGATTTTCTCCTCCGTCCCCAGGCGAGGCTGGGACCCTGGGCTGCCGTCCGATCCTCTTCCTGAAGAGCCGGATCTGGCCTCGGCTCCTCTGACACGGCCCCAACTCCTCCGATGAGGACTCCTCAAGTCTCCCCTGAGGATCCTTCCTTCACGGGTTGCTCAGGAAGATCCAGGAGGTCCATCAGTGGCACTCCTTAGAGCCAGATCCTCAATGGGTTAAACTCGCGAACATCTGGACTTATCCCTTCGGCTCTACCCTAGTGCCACCTGGATCCAGCCTCCGCCCACCTTGTTTCCCACGATTTGGAAGCAACCGTCGGCTTAGCCCACTTCCAGGATGTCGAACAGGCTATACCAGGCTCGGAGGTGTAGACTTTTAGACTTTCACCCCGTGCAGACTTGGTTGTGATTAGCGCCGCTCACGGCCGGTCAGCACACCCAAAACACTTGAGCTCGTCTCCCCCGGATAAGGAATCTCGCCTTCTGGATCAGTATAGAAGGAAGATCTACGCTTCTTCCACACTGGGGATTAGGGCCCTGAACTATGTAGCACATATGGGGGATTACCAGAAGGCCATCCTTGCAGGCGGAATCTAAGATGACTCTTTGCCTGACTCCCAGGTCAAGCAGGAGTTGGCCGACCTGAGTCCGTTCTGCTCGTTCGGCCAGTCGTCATATTTGAGGGCGACCTACGTGCAGTGGACACCGCGGGCGGAGTTCTGCCTTTGCCGTCAGTCTTCAGCGTCATGCGCTGGCTCAAGTGTGTCAGGTCTGGTCCCGGAGGTGCAGTCCAGCGATCCAAGAAGCACCTTTCAGGGGTTCTGTGCTTTCGGTGGTGATGTCAGGACATCATCACTGATTTACAGGAAGGGGCCGGCCGCAATCCATTGATTCAATGTACCATCCCCATCCCCACAGCGCCGTCCCTTTGTGACGCGGCCTCAGGGAAACCTCAGGGAAGGCGGGCCACTAAACGTCGGGCCCCCACAGCTGCCAGGCCCCCGCCGCCCAAAAAAGCAACGGGTGCCCCAGCTGCAGCACTGCCTCTCCCACTGCCTCCGGCAGCCCTGGAGGAACCGGTAGGAGGGAAGTTCTCCCTCCACCTTCCGGGTTGGGAGAGGATAACATCGGATTCATGGGTGCTTCAGGTCATAGCAGAGGGGCACTCCATAGAGTTTCTACAGAAACCTCCGCGTTACCCCCCTCTGAATTCCGCTTACTCAAGGGACCATCTTCCTTTGGTCAGGGAAATCTCGGTGCTCCCTTGCGAAACAGGCTATGGAATCCGTCCTCCTCACCTCTACAGGACGGGCTACTATTCCACTTCTTCCTTGTGCCAAGAGACAGGAGATCTCAGACCTATTCTCGATCTCAGCTCTCTGAACCTGCATGTGGAATACAAGAGGTTCAGGATGCTCCCTTCAAACCCTTTGCTCTGCTTGGGCCGGGCCAGTGGCTGTGCACTAGATATACAGGATGCATCTGCATCTCAGTCGCCCTACGCACCGAAAGTACCTCAGGTTTGTGTTCCACCACCAATTCCGAGGCGTTCCCGTTTGGTCTTTCCTCGGTCCCAGGTCTTTGCAAATGCCTGGCGGTGGTGGCGGCCCTGCGCTCTTTAGGAGCTCAGGTTTCTCCTGGACTGACTGGCTCCTGGCGGCCTCGTCAGGAGGAACTCCTGCATTTTCTCTCTCCCCCACCAGGAGTTTCACACAGCTGAGTATTACCTCAACCCTCCAAGTCTCACCTGGAGCCTTCCACGAGGCTCCAGTTCATCGAGCAATTCTCGATACATCACTGTGCAAGGCCTTTCTGCCTCCAGACAGGGGCCTCCCACTCAATCTGGGTCCCCTCCTAGCTCAGACACAGGAGGGTCGGCGAGGTCAGTGCTTCGTCTACTGGGGCTTTATGGCGGCGGCCATCCTGGCCGGTTCATGAGTACCCCTCCACATGAGAATCTCTCAGTGGACTCTCCAATCTCAGTGGGATCAGCGGGTAGGCGATCTAGATCATCTAGTTCTGATATCCTCGCGATGGTAAGAGACTGCCACAATGGTGGATGGTTGAGAGAACCTATTCCGAAGTCCTTTTTCCATCCTCCCGATCAGACTCTGACCACCGGATGCTTCAGGCGAAGGTTGGGAGCCCATCTGGGTCCTCACAGACAGGGCCTATGGTCAAAGATGGAGATAGTTCTCCATATCAGCGTGCTCGACCTGAGCAGTGCTATACTCTCAGGCCTTCACCAATTCATCCTTCCGGTCCCTAGCTGTCCAAGCGGACAACATGTGTAGTGTGGTACATCAACAAGCAGGGAGGACTCGGTCCTACCCGCTGTGCAGGGAAGCGATGAGGGTTTGGGATTGGGCAACGCTTCACAACCTTCACCTCACAGCGATCCATGTTCCAGGAGTCGACAATGTCCTGGCAGACAGACTAAGTCGCTCGTCGGCTCTACCACACGAGTGGGAACTGGACGAAAAAGTTCTAAGAAGCATCTTCCAGATTTGGGGGACTCCTCAGATAGACCTGTTCGCTTCCTCCCAAAACGCAGAGCTTCCAGTCTTTTGGTCGCTTGCTCCAGGCGAGGCAGCTTTCTGGAGCAGCGCTCTGTCTCTAAGCTGGAAGGACAGATTCGTCTATGCTTTTCCCCAATTCCTCTGGTCCTCTGTGTGTTACAGAAGCTGGCTTTAGAAGGAGCGAGAATGATTCTGATTGCTCCTTTCTGGCCCAGGCAAATCTGGTTCTCTCTTCTACAACAATACTCAGAGGTTCCTCCTCTTCCTCTTCCTTTATCTCGAGGATTGCTGACCCAGGATCAGGGGACCCTGGTCCATCCGGGACTCAAGTCCCTTCAACTCCATGCATGGCTCCTGCAGACTTACCTCAATCTCGTTTTGGCATTTCTCCTAAGGTGGCAGAGATTCTGGTGGAGGCTAGAAAACCCTCCACTAGGTCCACCTACGCCATGAAATAGAAAAGATTTTCTATCTGGGCTGCAGTCAGGAACGTGGAACCCTTTTCCTGCCCGGTGACCATTCTGCTTGAGTACATGCGTCATCTTTTCGACCTGGGTCTCAGTCACTCCTCTTTGAAAGTCCATATGGCGGCTATTTCAGCCTACCATGTCCCTTTCACTGACAAGGCATTTGCCCAGCTGGAGGTATCTAAAACTTTCCTCAGAGGGGTCCTTCATCTCAGGCCCCTGTCAGGTTCAAGCTCTCCCATGGGACTTGAACTTTGTCCTCAAACTTACCCTTCCTCCTTTGAGCCTCGGCTTCCGCCGAACTTGAAGTTTCTATCGTGGAAGGCGGCTCTTCTTGGTGGCCATTACTTGGCTCATGGAAATTTCCAGCTCCAGGCCCTAATGTGCAAAATCCCTTATCTGATTTTCCACAAAGAGCAAGTAGCTCTCACTTAATCCTAAGTTCTCCCGGTGGTGGCGGAATCTACCTTGAATCAGTCTATTGAATTACCTGCCTTCTTCACGCAGTACTCCAGTCAAGGAGAATACCTGCTCCATACTATGGATGTTCACAGGATCCTGAGATACTACATCGATAGGACGAAGGATCTCAGAAAGACTGATCAGTTGTTTGTCTCTTTTGCTCACAAAAGAGAAGGCAATGCTGTCTCTAAGCAATGCCTATCAAAATGGTTGGCCCATTGCATCACTTTCTGTTATGACAAGTACAACAAGACCCTTCGGGTCAAGTCAGAGGTCACTCCACTCGTGGAGTAGCAGCCTCTTGACTTTTCAAACGTGTCTGCGGCAGACATCTGTGCTGCCGCCACTTGGACTTCAGTCCATACCTTTACTAAACATTACAGTTTGGACATTGCCTCTCGCTGTAGAGCAGGCTTCGGGTTAGCTGTCTTGCAAGGCCTCCTTTCTTGAGGCCTGCTAGATTATTGGCTTCTTTTTGGAGTAGTTCCTCCTCCCGGTGTCTTTCATTTGTTCCAGACTGCTTGGGATTCTGTCCTATATGTAATTACCTACTGCAAGAGCCCTCTCGAAGCAAGATAGTACAGTTACGTAAGAACTTACCGTAACAGTAGATCTTCGAGAGGCTCTTGCAATAATGTCTCTCCTCCCTCCATCCCCCTAGGTTTTGAACTCCTTTTCCATTGAAATGTCTGCTTCTCTCGTCCGGGTCTTCCGGGCCTGTGGCGAGAAAGAACTGGAAGCGGGCATCTGGGACTGCCTTTATACCAGCGTCGTTTGGCGTCGGTCACACCCTGGCGTGGGGGCGGTCCCCCCGGGAACTGCTAGCTAGAAATTTTAGCGGGGTCCTGCATGGCGCTCAGTCCTATATGTAATTACCTACTGCAAGAGCCTCTCTCGAAGATCTACTGTTACGGTAAGTTCTTACGTAACTGTACTATCTTCCTTGAGGGTATCTTTTGCAGCAGATAATACTCTTGGGTCCTCGCCAGAGTGCGCTCTTCTGCATGGCAGCTTCTTCCAGCAGTCTTTGCCTAGGTGCCACCCACACAAGTGACATTATCTTCCTGTGACTATAAAGGTGTGGGCGGCCCTAGGCATCCTCAGTTCTGTTTCCCACCACCTTCAGCTCGCGTGCAGCATTTTTCTCTCTGTGTAGCAGTCCATCGACGAGAAATTGAACTGGGAACTTTTTTTTTCTTCCGTTTCCACCACCATCATCGACGAATGCCGGAAGACTCTTCAAACAATTCACTTTTTCCATAGGTGTGGTTGCGTAAGCTCTCTGCTTTCGATAACCCTCTGCCTGTGTTGGGTGCCTGGGAGGCGACACACGACATCATCTCCTGCCAGCACTTCAATCAGGCAACCAGGCGTTGACGCTTACAGGAGATTGAGACCCATTTAATGGAACAAAAAATAGCTTTCCTGGAGACAGGGGCCCATCCCAAGAACCCCGTGTCAATGACATCTCAGAAAAACATAAAGACAACGAGGAGAAATCCTCCTCCTCGTCTGATGACACTCGTCGACGACCACCGTGACCAGTGATCCTCTGTCGACGATGCTCCCTACTTTATCATCGACGGCGCTTTCCAGCACCCTTTCAGTGGTTTCTGTTAAACCCTATACAAGGGACTCTTCTTTGACAACCCCTCGATTTCCACCAGGATCGTCGACGACTGACTGTTTTCGGCATTTTCCTTCCTCAATGACTGGCCCAGGCTATGTTATAAGGGATGACTGTTTTTCATTGACAGCGATTCCTAAAATCCCTCCATCACAGCCTATTTCTTACAGAGGTCAGGTTGACAGATCCAAGGATCCTGGCACCTACACTCCAGGGTCCCAGCCTTTACTTACCATGTCCCACCCCTTCTCTTATTCCTCTGGTGTCACAGAGGCAACATCCTTCTGCCTCCACTCCCTCTTTGGTGGACATGGCCACTGTCTTTCAGACAGTCCTACAAGTGATGAGGGACTCTCAACCCCCTATACCTAGGGACAGGAAACCACCCTCCTGTTCTTCTCCTCCTGCAAAACACTTCCAAGGGGACAGAGATTCCTCTTTAGAGGTTTCTCCCCATTTCTATGAGGAGTATTACCCAAAGGATGAGGAACTTGAAGAATTTGAGGAATTCCTTCCCCAGGAGAATGATCCTTGCCCACCTTCTGAGGCCACTACTTTATCCCTTCATGAGGACGTTGCTTGTCAGGCGGCTGTCACGCCTCCAGACAGCACTTTCTTCCACGACATGATGGCTCAGATCCAGAAGGTTATTGGTTTCTCAACGACAGAACAAGGTAAATACAGGAGACATGGCAGATTACCTGGAACTTCATGCGGAGTCAGTGGTAGTCATTCCTCCCCTCATACAGACATATCAAAATGCTGTTCTTTCGGCTTGGAATCAACCTTCAGCAGTGCCTGCCGTTCCAAGGAAGGCTGATCACCTCTATCAGGCACCCATAGATCACTTCTTCTTTTCTGCCATGCCAGAAGCTGATTCTGTTGTGATAAGTGCCCAAAACACATGAGCTCTCTACCTCCTGACAAAGACTCCCGCTGTATTGATTACCTGGGGGGAAAGGTGCATTAAGCGGGTACCGTGAATCTGAGAATTCTGAACTACATGGGTCTTATGGTTAAGTACCAATGCACGCTCTGGTCCTCTGCCATAGACTTTGTCAACAAGCTGCCCCCCCTCACCTGAACGGGAGCAACTGTTGAACACTATTTCAACTGGAAATTCCATCTCCAGGCATCTCCTGTGCTCAGACTATGATGCCGTGGATACCTCTGCCCAAACTTCGGCCATGAGTGTAACTCTGAGGAGGCATGCATGGCTCCGGGTTTCAGAATTCACCCCGGATGTCCCACACAAAATTGTGAATGCACCTTTCAATGGCTCAAAACTATTTGGCCCTGGAACCCAAAGCCTCCTAGATGACCTCCAAGCATCGGGAAGAACCTTGCGTATGGTGCATGGTATGTACCACTCTACCCAACCATCCACCCATTTTCGCTCCCTACAATCTTTCCAATACAAAAGAAGTGGAAAGCGCCAAGGAAATTATAGGGGCAGTGCCCGAGGACATTCTCATTCGTCCTCCAGAACCACTGCCCCTACTCCCAAAGGCTCCCAGCCCAACTTTCCAGGCAGGGGCCAGCCAGTACACTGCTAATTGACCATGTAAGGCTTTGTCCCAGCTTCCTTCTCCCAGCCTCGGAAGCTGTGGGTGGTCACTTTGCCCATCATTTAGAAGCCTGGCAAGCGATCACGTCAGATGTGGAGTGAGTGCTTCAGATCATCAGAGTAGGGCACAACTTGGCGCTCACCTCCATGCCACTCCCTCACCCTCCCCACTTGGTCTCTTACCCCAACGACCATATCCCCATCCTTCAGAAGGAACTTCAGGCACTCCTTCAAAAGAACGTTGTCTAACCTGTTCCTCTACTAGAACAACATCAGGGATTTTACTCCCATTTTTTTCTGGTGCCCAAACAGACAGGGGACCTGAGACCTATACTAGACATCGATTGTCTTGACCTATACATTCAGTACAAAAGGTTTTGGATGCTCACTCTGACATCCATCTTGCCCATACTAAAGAAAGGAGATTGGCTATGTGCACTGGTCATGAAAGACGCCTACTGCACATTCCAGTCCACCCCGCCTACCACTGCTTCCTCCATTTTCATTTACTAGGAAACCATTACCAATTTTGAGCCCTCCCATTCGGACTCTCATCCAACCCAGGGATCTTTACCAAATGCCTAGCAGTGGTGCCAGCGGCATTACGCAGAGAGGGTCACTTCATTTTCCCTTACTTAGACGACTGGCTCAGCAAAGCAGCCTCCAAGTCTTCCCTACTTTTTTCATGCATGCGGCCCTCACCCTATTTCAAACTCTGGGAATTACGGTCAGTTGGCCCAAATTTCACCCAGAACCAACTCAGAAACTCCAGTATATCGGAGCCGTCCTGGACACGACCTCAGGAAGAGCATATCTTCCAGTGGATAGACAAGAAAAAATCTGGGGTCTTGCCTCCCATTTCCAAAGGGAACAGTCCATATCAGTCAGGCAAGTATTATACCTTTTAGGGCACATGGCCGCAGTCATTAGTATGGTGGCCCAGGCACACCTACACATGAGGCTGGTCCAGTGGATCCTACAAAAATAATAGAATCAAAAATCAGGGGATTTTGAGGAACGCATTCAGGTTACTCCAGCCCTCTGTGCTGCCTTCAACTGATGGACCCATTGCGCCCACCTCTCTCAAGGTATGCCTTTCCAGTCCCCGCCACCTCAACAGACGTTGACCACCAGCACCTCCCCAGAAGGCTAGGGTGTGCACCTTGGCCCTCACAAAACTCAAGGCCAGTGGACCCTGAACTCTGTCCATCTCCACATCAACTTACTGAAAATGACAGTGGTACACCTCGCCCTCCAGGCATTCCGCCCTTAGCTAACTGTGGGACCTCTCCTAATTTAGTCGGATAACACCTCAGTTGTATATTACCTAAACAAACGAGGAGGAACTAAGTTCTTCAGCCTCTGCAAGGAGACACTGAAAGTCTGGGGAGAGGCTCTGCAACAACAATTGACATTGACAGCCATATATCTACACGGTCATCCCGGCACCCTAGCGGACGTTCTCAGTCGCCACTCTTCCACTCACGAGTGGACTCTCCATCATGAAGTTCTGCGGAACATTTTTCAGATGTGGGGGACCCCACAACTAGGCCTGTTTGCATCCCCAGGCAATCACCGTCTCCCCAGACATTAATCCATTATCCTGAACACAAAGGAACGATCTATCGATGTCCTGTCCCCGCTATGGACAGGACTCTTCTTATATGCTTCCCCCCCATCCCTCTTCTGCTTTGAACGCTACTAAAGATACAGCTGGAATCGGCCACCATGATTCTTGTAGCCCCTCTGTGACCTAGTCAAATCTGGTACCTGCTCCTACAACAGTCTGTTGCGGAACCCCTCCTGCTGCCCATCAGACTGGACACCTTGACACAGGATCGGGGCACTCTGCTCCATCCCAGCCTGAAATCCGTACACCTTCACGTCTGGCTCCTGAAGATGCTTTCATAGCCCGGCTCCAGGTTTCCTCTCCAGTGGCTAATATTCTACTAGCTTCCCATAAAACATCCACCAGACAAACATACAGTGCCAAATGGAAGTGTTTCTCCATCTAGGCCTCCTCCAAGTCTTTGGACCCCTTTTTGTGTCCTTTGACTATAGTCTTAGACTACCTATCATCGCTCGTTTCATCAAGTTTGAGCTGTTCCCTCTATCAAAGTACATCTTGCCTCTGTTTTGGCCTTTCATGAACCCTTGGAAAGAATACTAATTTATCAATACCATCTTGCAAAGATGTGTCTTAATAATATGCTGCTTCTCAAACCTCCTGTTCGGAGACCAGCTCCTCCGTGGGATTTAAATTTCCTACTGGAAAAATTGACTCTCGAATCCTTTGAGCATGCAGCTACCTGCGATCTCTGCTTCCTAGCCTGGAAAACTATTTCTAGTAGCTGTGACCTCCGCTCATTGTATTTCTTAACTACAATCCTTAATGTGCAAGGAACTTTATATGATCTTCCATAAGGACAGAGTATCCTTGCTTACCAATCCCGCCTTCTTACACAAGGTGGTCTCAGAACATACTTTAAACCAATCTGTAGACCTACCAGTGTTTTTCCCTGAATACACAAACCAAGGGCAATCCCTTTTATATATGTTAGATGTGCACCGTAGTCTTAGATACTACATATCTCACACCAAACCATTCAGGAAAACATTTCAACTGTTTGTTTCCTTTGCCCAGTCCAAGGAAGGTTTCCCAGTCACTAAGCAAACCCTTTCCAGCTGATTGGCACACTGTATAACATTCTGTTGCAAAAAGTATAACACACCATTTCCAGGTCCAGTCCATGCACACTCTACAAGAGCCATGGCCACTACTGCAGCTTGCTTCAGATGTGTCCATTACGGACATCTGCAATGCAGCCACCTGGTCTACAATACATACTTTCACAAAGCACTACAATCTGGATGTTGCTTCGGGCCATAGGACAGCCTGTGGATGGGCAGTCCTGCAAGGTTTCCTGTCTTAATTTGCTTTCCACCCTTCACGGGGCTTACTGCTTGGGAATCATCCCAAGAGTAGTACCTGCTGCAAGAGATACCCTCGAAGAAGATAGTACAGTTGAGTACCAACCGTAATGGTAGATCTTTGAGAGGATGTCTTGCAGCAGGTCCGATTCCTCCCTCCTTCCCCTCCATCTCTAGCAGACTGTTCTTTGTTCCAAAAAAGGGGAGAGAGATTGGGGGCATGTAGAGTACCTCGGTCCTCCCTCAGTCCTCACTTAGTGAGCTGAAGCTGGTGGGGAATTGGGGCCGCCTACACCTTTATAGTCACAGGATGATGATGTAATTTGTGTGGGCGGCCCCTAGGCAAAGACTGCTGGAAGAAGCTGCCATGCAGAAGAGTGCCTTCTGGCGAAGATCCAAGAGTATTACCTGCTGCAATTGATCTCTCGGAGATCTACCGTTATGGTAAGTACACAGCTGTACTTCCTCTGAGTGGTATATGATGATCATCCACACTGACCCACCTGACCTCCCCTGGCAAGTGGCACACAGGGTCTTGCTTTCAGCAGGTAAGATCTGATGTCACGGGGCGGTGTTAGGCAAGTTATTATCCAGGTGGGTGGGAGGAGCCAGCTTGAAGACATTCTGGCAGATTTAATGGGAAAGGAACACTGCCTGAAGTGTGGATGAACATCATATACCACTCCCAGAACTACTGTTACAGGTGAGTAACCTGTTTTTAATCACAGTTTGAAACTAAAGCCGTGACTCCGAGCATCATGGCTTTAGTTTCAGACTGTGATTGAACTGTTATACTGCTAATTTTTAGAAACTAGTCGCTTTCTTATGTCCAGCTCACAGTCTACTATAAGTAAACGCCTTAAACCGATACTACTTGTAAATGGTTAAACCCATCAGAGCACGAGTTTTGGTAATGTGAACGCACTTTTTATCAGACAGCCAGGAATACGGGCAGGATGACCATAATACTTAAATAGTACAAGAACCTCAGTAAATAAATAGTTTCTGGCATTCTGTGACTATATATGTCAATATCAGGCATGCTGATGGCTTACGGCATCTTTAAATATAAGGCTAAAAAATGCACCCAAAACCTAACAGTGTAGTGACCCTTTAAGTTTTGTTGTATTTGATGCCTATATGAATGAATAAATAGTGAATTTGATAGGAATTATCGTGACCTGTTTTTTTGGTTTTTTGTTTTATTGGTTTCAGACAGCAAACAGCCCTTGAGTGCCTTCTAAGTTTTTCCCCCAAACCCTTGCAAGTTTCACCACATTTCTCCGCAACCTTCCAGTGTCCCTGATCATGTCTCCCTGGCACTGCATTGGCTGTCTGTAAAGTGGTATATCTCATTTAAAATTGGTCTTCTGACTTATAAGGCACTATGTGGGTTAGGTCCCGGCCATCTGTTAGATCTCCTGCATCGTTAAATCCCCTTATGTTCTTTTTGCTCCACCAAAGTGGACCTCATAGCCGTACCAAGTGCCAGACTAAAGACCTTGGGTGACCAGGCCTTTGAGGTGGCCGGCCCAGTCTTATGAACTCCCTCCTGAGGGCCCTCAGAGCAGTCCCCACAGTGGAGATCTTTTAGAGGGGACTGACAACTTTTTTGTTTCAGACTGAGTTTTATGGCTGATGGGTTTTTAAACTGTCTAATGTGTGAAGCCAGCTTCCAGTCTGCTGATTTAACTTTTTAACTTTAATTAAGGGTACTAGAAAGGTAGGGGAAAACTGGTTAGTATCAGAAGCCTAAGGATTATTGTAAGGATTGGTACAGGGATAAGGTTTAGTGGGGAGCAAGTCAGTTGCAGGGACTGTGGGGAGCTTTTCTCCAGAATTATGCCCTGGAGGAGGGGTCACTGCCACTTCTGCAGAAACTTTGCAGAGTTCCATGCTCAGCTGGTAGCAGCGAGGAAAGAAATATCTCATCTTCTTCGAGATACAGCTCTTGCAGCAGGTTACACCATTAGGACTGAAGCCGTCGGGCGTCAGGATTGCAAAATTTTCTGGTAGCAGTCTTCAAGCGGGACCCCGCCTCTGGCGTGATCCCGCCCCGATGTCAAGCGTGAGTACATAGAGGCGGTCCCGCCACAATCCCCAGTTCTTTTCCATGATCGACATCGCAGCATCGGCCTCTCGGTCATCTTCTAGCGCGCAACGACTAGGAAAAATTTAACTGTTCTTTTCTCACCGGGTTTCGTCTGATGTCCTCTCCAACTTCTCTGGAGGGCCATTCATCAAAGTGTGCCTACGGCAAACAGATCCCTTTCAAGGATCCTCACTCAGCTTGTGTACGCTGCCTGGGCCCAAACCATGACACCCAGGCCTGCTCCTTCTGCCAGGGCTTCAACAGCCGTACAAGGATCCGCCGCCAGAAGGCCCTCCAAGTTTTCCTCCTCGAGGAGAAGCTTAAGGCAATGGATCGAGACCCTTCCTCCAAAGGGGAGTCTTCAGGGAAGTCCCATAAACACCGCGAAAAGCACCGGGAGAAGGATAGACCCGGATCCCCTTCCAGGGCCTCAGACTCCCGCAGTTCTGGCTCCAGGTCGGACCGCTCTCCTTCGAGGGCTTGTTCTCAGCCTCCCCTGGTTCTCGTCAGATCGGCTAGTGGTTCCTCCTCTTTGCAGCCTGTCAAGACCTCCAGGCCTGTATCTTTGTCCACTCCATCTAAGGCCTCGTCTAGGTCTGGGGAGCGCCATAAGTCTTCCTCCCGTCATCCAGACTCCGACGTCAGGTCAGTCTCCCAACCGCTGCCGCCCCAGCGCAAAACTAAGGAGCTGACCTCTCTGAAGCAGACGTCGGCCCACCCACATAGGCACTCCTGAGAACTGGCTACCATTCATCACCGGTCAGGCAGTCGCCCTTGAGGACGTCGGCGGGGGGAACGGCGTCAGCTACTGCAGAAAGAAGGACCACGCCACCGCCTACTGATGTCGGTCGGAAGGCGTCGGAGGAGGAGGACTCTACCCAGCCCGAAGACCAGGCGGGCGACCCCGGTCCCGTCGAGCTCCCACGGGATCCCCCCCCAGAACGGGAGACCCCCGGGGACCCGACGCCCGGCCCCGACAGGCCACCGGCGCCCGGCCCGTCGTCAGGCCTAAATTTGTCAGAGGTGAAGGAGCTCTTCACCTTCTGGTGGGACACCATCAAGAAGGATGTGGTCACCACACAGCCTCCTCCTGCGCCTGCTGCCCCTCCAACACCTGCGCCCCTTCCACCACCCAGGGGGTCAGCAGGACGGGCATCGACCCCCAAGGAGCCAGTGTCCCCTCCTAGGGGCAGATCTTCAGAGAGGAGAAGGCCTCCTTCAAGATCCACTTCAGGGTCACCCAGCCCCAAGAGACCCAGACGGCATCGGTATACCCCGTCCATGGAGGACTCAAGATCTGACACCTCTGTATGCTCCAGATCCCCTTCTCCAATCAGCGTCTCTTCTCCGGACCCACACCGACCTTCCCAGGTCCGCTCCGGATGACCCCTCATTCGCCGAGATAATGAGGCATATTCAGGAGAACATGGGGTGGGACGCTGAAGAGCTGGACCCCGAGAGACTACACCTTGCCCACTACCTTCGGCAAAAAGATCCCAAGCCTGTGGTAGTGCCACCCTTGGTGGACACCTTCGTGGACGTCACCAAGGCTGCATGGAAGCATCCACGTTCGACCCCAGCAATGCCGAAGAAGGCTGACCGCCTGTACAAGGCCCCAAGGGAGGACCAGTACCTGGCGAACCATCCTCTGGCCAACTCCCTGGTCATTACAGCCTCACATGACCAGTCTCAAAAACCGCAGCACTTGAGCACGCAGCCACTGGACCCGAAGTCCAAATAGTTGGACGTCCTGGGTAGGTGCACATATGCTGCCGCGACTTGCGCCATTAGGTTGTTAAAGTACCTCACCCACTGGTTCAGTTCCAGAGCGCATTGTGGGAACAGGCAAGACCTAGCTGAAATTGCCAGATGGTGGCTAAAGGAGGAGCTGTTGCAACTCCTCCGCATCAAGACCGGACATGGGACCCAGGTGCTTAGAGCTATACGACTCTGCGGACTCTTCGGGCAGAGCTGCAGCCTCAGGCATATGTCTCCGGAGACACTCATGGCTCCGTGTCTCCGGGTTTACCCCAGTCGTCCAGAAGAACATCATGGACGCCCCTTACCATGGCGAAGTTCTGTTTGGTGAAGCCTCGGAGAAGGTGATCACCAAATTGCAAGAAGCCGGGAAGGTGATTAGATCTGTCCACACTATGTACAGGTCTTGACTTAGTTCCTTTCGCAGGAACCAGAGTCGTTTTCGCAGCCGGATCCAAAGGCAACAACCACATTCCGGCCAGCAACAGAGAGGCTCCTTCACCCGAAAAGCCCAGGCTAAGGCGTCCTCAGGCAGAGGCCAACGAGCCACAAAGTCGGCCCAACCTGCAGGATCCAGTGCTGCCACAGCATGACTCCTTCCTGGCCCCGCCCTCCTCAGGATCAGTAGGAAATGAAGGTCGAGGTGCATGCATGAACCACCTGCCAGGGTGGCGGTCGATCACCACCGACAGGTGGGTGCCAGATTAGTCGAAAAAAGGCCATTATCTAGAATTTGTAGACAACCGCCCACAAGGCCTTCTCTGCTTTCCCGCTATTCGGGTCAGCATGCCCTGCTTATACAGCAGGAGGTGCTCACGCTTCTAGAGAAGGAAGCTTTGGAGCACGTTCCAGGGGACCAGAGAGAAGCAGGATACTATTCGCACTTCTTCCTGGTTCCAAAGAAAACAGGGGACCTCCATCCAATTTTGGACCTCAGCGACCTCAATCCGTCGGTTGTCTACAAGCACTTCCGCATAGTGACCCTTCCGGGGCTAATCCCCATGCTGAAGAAGGACGCATTCTTGGCATTCCTGGACATGCAGGACATTTACCTCCACATCCCTATTGTTCAAGCACGTTCACAGGAGGTTCCTGCGCTTCGAGTTTCTCGGCTGCCATTATCAGTTCCGGGCGCTTCCCTCCGGGCTGTCATCAGCACCTCAGGTATTTACCAAGTGCATGGCAGTCGTGGCAGCGTCTCTGAGGAGACAGGGCCACTATGTGTTCCCGTACCTGGACAATTGGCTTCTCATGGCCCCTTCCAAGGAGGCACTACTGATAGCCATTCAGTGTACCCAGACCCTTTTTCAGTCTCTGGGCATCCTCATCAACTACGAGAAGTCTCTCCTGGTACCGTCCCAGAAACTGCAGTTTACAGGGGCAGTTCTGGACACCGTCAAGGGAAAAGCCTTTCTTTCCGAGGACAGAGCGGAATGCATTCGGTCCCTCATAAGGGATCTGTCGGTGAAGAAGACCGTCCCAGCCAGACTGGTCCTTCGCCTGCTCGGACACATGGCTGCGGCCATTCCTACAGTCTCGATGGCAAGGCACCACATGCGGGTAACCCAGTGGATGTTAAAGGTGCAGTGGGACCAAAGGCAAGACCATCTGCAACAACCAGTCAGAATCACGAAGGCCATAGTTCGGGACTGGCAATGGTGGCTAGATCCAGGAACCCTCTCCATGGGGGTTCACTTCACAGCACCGTCCCCGATGATAACTCTCTCCACAGACGCCTCAGGGCTGGGGTGGGGAGCACACTTGAACAGGGTGAGGTCTCAGGGAACATGGACAAGCCAGGCATCTCATCTCCATATCAACATATTGGAGATGAGAGTGGTCCTTTATGCCCTGCAAGCCTTCCAGTCGGAGATTCCACCGAGTACTCTCCTATTGCAAACAGACAATACTGCAGTGATGTATTACCTCAACAAACAAGGAGGCACACACTCCTACCCCCTTTGCAGGGAGGCCATGAGAGTGTGGGAATGGGTAATTTGACACAGCGCAAACCTTACTGCAGTTCACGTCCCCAGGGTGGACAATACCGTCGCAGACAGCCTGAGTCGTTCCCAGGCCAGAGTCCACAGGTGGGAGCTTCTACAGGAGGTGGCAGAGGATCTGTTCCACAGATGGGGCACTCCAGAATTAGATCTATTCGCATCCCCATCCAACGCAAAACTGCCCAATTTTTGCTCGCTAGATCCAGGGCCTGGTGCTTTCTGGCGAGACGCGTTGTCCCTCTCCTGGTGGGCACATTCCTCTATGCCTTCCCTCCTTTCCTGTTGATCCAGAGAGTTCTTCTCAAACTTCGCAGGGAGCACACGACACTTATCCTGATGGCGCCTTTCTGGCCCAGGCAAATCTGGTTCCCGCTACTGCATCAGCTATCTCGGGAACCTCCGCTTCCTTTGCCAATCAGCTCCCATCTGTTGTCTCAGGAGGAGGGTTCATTAGTCCACCCGGACTTACGTTCAGTGAACCTGCATGCCTGGCTCCTAGAGACATAGCCATGATGTGGCACGGGGTCTCGCAAGAGGTGGCAGACGTTCTTTCTGCCGCTAGAATATCAGCAACGCACGCAACATACGTCATGAAGTGGCACACGTTTTGCCTGTGGGCTCAAGCGCACGGTTTCTCGCCCCTAGACTGTCCTGAGAAGTTGGTTCTGGAGTACCTGCTTTCCCTTTTTCAATCTGGGCTAGCTTACTCCTCGATTAAAGTGCACCTTTGTGCAATCTCAGCTTATCATGCCCCCATAGGCCATCGAATGGTGGCTCAATTGGATACTACTCTTGCCTTTTTAAGGGGGGGTCCTCCACCTTAGGCCACCTATCAAGGACCCGGTTCCTCCTTGGGACTTGCCCTTCGTCCTGGAGCAGCTTACGCTGCCACCCTTTGAACCAGCCGTGGATTGCGAGCTACGTTTTCTGTCACGGAAAACGTTTTTAGTTGCAGTTACTTCGGCGAGAAGAATCTCTGAATTGCACGCAGTCATGTGCAAAGAGCCTTATTTAATTTTCCACCAGGATAGGGTATCCCTCAGGACAAATCCTAAGTTTCTGCCCAAGGTGGTTTCAGTCCTTACCCTTAATCAGGATATCGACTTACCAGTGTACTTTCCCAAGTACACCAATCGAGGAGAAGCACTGCTTCACACCCTGGATGTTCACAGGCATCTTAGATATTACCTGACCAGAACCAAACAGCACCGGAAAGCGGATCAGCTGTTTGTATCCTTTGCTGAGAGGATGAAAGGGGCCCCTGTTTCGAAGCAGACCCTTTCACATTGGCTTATTCAATGTCTCTCTTTCTGTTATGACAAGCGCAGCAAACACTTGCCAGGTGCAGTCAAGAGCCATTCTACCAGAGGAGTGGCCACCTCCTTTGCAGCGCTGAAGAATGTTTCCACTTCAGCTATTTGTGCTGCAGCTACCTGGAGCTCGGTGCATACCTTTATTAGGCATTACAGCCTGGACAGAAGGGCAGGTTTCGGCCTAGCCGTCCTTCAGGGACTTCTGTCCTAGGCTCGAGCAGGGTGGTATTCTCTGTTCTCCCTCCTCCCGATGGCGTTAGATTGTCGCTATTGCTTAGGAATCAGTCTAATGGTGTAACCTGCTGCAAGAGCTGTATCTCGAAGAAAGATAGTACAGTTACGTGAGAACTTACCGTAACAGTAGATCTTCGAAACAACTCTGCAGCAAATCTCCAGCCCACCATTCCCCTTGGAGGAGGTAGGTTATAGCCTAACATCCATCTTCCGGGATGGGACGATTTGTTTTTTACTCTTGGCCATCTGATGGTGGATCCTCGGTCTCCTCTTCTGATGTCATCCAACGGCCGGGAGTCTCCGGCGGGAGAACTGGGGATTGTGGCGGGACCGCCTCCTTATGTACTACCCCTGACGTCGGGGGTGGGACCGACGTCGGAGATGGTCCCCGCTGAAGACTGCTAGCGAGAAAATTTCCATGGGGTCCTGACGCCTGACGGCTTCAGTCCTAATGGTGTAACCTGCTGCAAGAGCTGTTCTCGAAGATCTACTGTTACGGTAAGATCTTCCTGGACATAAGTCTCCACCACTCATTCACACTAGTGGGATCTGCGCCGGAGGCACTAGGACCCATCGGGAGCAAACTTTTTGCTGGAGGGTCGACACGAGAGATGGCGCCGCGAGCGCTAGCTCGTGCGGCAATAACTATCTCGGCGTCGACCCTCCAACCACCTCAGTTCCTTTTTTCCCGCCATCGAGTGCGCTTCAGTAACGACGTCGCTCGCCTGTCAGGAGTCAAACTTCAAACTAGCGCATAGTTTTCAGTTTATTTTTTTGTAATATTATCTCGATAGTAGTATCGCTTGGATTTATTTTTTTCATCATATTTCTATTATATTTTAACATATAATAAAGAAGTCTCGGCCTACTTGACGGAGTCGACCATGAGCAGGTCAGGTGACGGTAGGGAGACTTCGTATGAAAGCTGTTCAGTCAGTCGGGCTGGGTCCAGTCAGCCCCCTTCTCCTCAGCGGGGTTCCGACAACGGTCAGTCCGATGCCCGGGGGGATGGGCGGTCCCCGCCGGCATAAAACAAGCGGTCGCATTCCGGCACCGTTGGCCTAAGCTCTTCTTGACCCACAGGTCAAAAGAAGGCATCACTGAAGGTAGCCCTCTGATCGTCTCTTGCGTCGATGGTGAGTTATCGTGGCTAGTTGCGGTCTCCTCCTTCGGATCGCCAACTTCGGTTTCTGTCGTCTTCGACATCGGAGTCCTACCCCGCCTATAGGTAGGTCTCCAGATGAGCAGTTTCATCAGTGGGCCGCTCTTATGGAGCGATGGGCTCGGAGGTTGGTTCTTCTGCCTGGCTCGGTTGCCCCGGAGCCTTCGGGCTCGTCGGGCGATCAGGTAGGGCGGTTGGACCTTCCTAGTCGCGCGGCACCTCCTTCGGTGCCAGCGACTCCGTGCTTAGGTGTTCCCCCCTCACATGGCTGCGGCGCAGGGGGCCACACCGATGCCCTTATCTCCTGTTTTTCTCTTCTCATGTTTTCCAGGTTCAGGGTGTCTCGGCGCCATCCGTGGGGTCTCTACGCTTGTCGAGAGCCATGAGCCTGCCGGCGCCGTCCAGCGGTGCACTGCATCTCGCGGCGCCCGATGAGGTCAGCGGCCCGTGTGCCTTTCGGCGCCGTGCACCTCCAGCTGGCGCCGCTCACCGATTCCGTTCACCTCCGGCGCGGGGGCCTCGGGGACTCTCCCTTTCTATCAGTTCTTTCCTCCTCTCCTATTTTTCACTCCTTTCCTGTCCAAACAGTCCTTCCTGGACTATCAGGAGATGATGTTGAGCCTGACCCAGACCTTCGGTTGGGTGATGAAGTGGAGGAAGAAGGATCTTTCACTGCTACAGAGCCTGTGGTCGAGGACCTGTCCTTTAAGTCTCTGTTGAAGAACCTGAGTTCCACTCTTTCTCTCCAGACTACAGACATCGATCCTGGGAAAAGATTAAGACTCCAATATCTTCATGCTTTGGAGATCCCTATGGATTTGACCCCTCCGATTCAACCTTCCTTCGAGACGCTGTCTCAAATGGTATGGAATAATCCTGCTCTTACTCCCTCGGTGGCTAAATCCATTGATAGGAAATATTCAGCCCCCAAGGATCGGCCCATTTTGGAATCTCAAGCCTTTGTGGATCCTATTGTAGTCCTGGCAGAGAATGATAAGGTCGTTCTTCCTCAAGCTACTACAGCTCGACCTATTAACAAAGAGTCTAAGTAAAATTGATACATTAGGTAAGAGTCTTTGCTGCCTCCACTCTAAGTATCGTATTGCCAGCTATCAAGGCTATTTTTCTCAGTATGAGTATATCCTGTGGCACTCTATGAAGCGAATGGTTGAGCTCTTCCAGATTCGACTCAAGTCAGAGCTTCTTCTAACCGTTACCAGAGGTATTGAGTCTAATAACCAACAGGTCAAAGCCGCCATGGGCGCTTTCGACACTGCTTCTCGTTCAGCAGCAGGTATTTGTACTCGACGTCACTCCTGGCTGCGTGCTTCGACTTCGAATGATGCACAGCGGGTATGGCGTTGCCCTTTGATGGCTCATATCTTTTCGGTCCTCAGGTAGAGCAAGCCCTAGAGGCCACTCAGAAGACTAGGTCGGCCATTAAGCTGGCTAGACCTCCGCCTACCCCCTCTCGGGGGCATGTAGGTAAACGTCAGTTTCATAGTCGTCAGTCCTTTGAGGCAGAGGCAGGGAAGCTTCCATAAAAGCCAACCTGCCCAACCTCAAAAAAGCGCGGCAGAAAGCGCGGGGGCTTAAGCCCCAGCTACCCTTATAGTTGCTGCCCAAGTTCCATGCCCACTGCCCGGTGGAACTTTCTCCTCAGGTGGGAGGTCGTCTGATGTACTTCTACAACCAGTGAAGTCCATAACCTTGGACAAATGGGTCCTTGGATAATTCGAGGTTATTCTCTCAATTTTCTGGAAACCCCCGAATCGTCCTCCCAAACGGCCAACCCAGGTTGTCGGCCTCTCAGTCAGACCTCCTCGCCGCCAAGATCCAGGGCCTTCTGAGCAACAGGGCAGTAGAACTGGTGCCCCCGCATCAGCGAAATACAGGGTTCTACTCCCACTACTTTCTGGTTCCAAAGAAATCTGGGATCGCTTCATTCTAGACCTCAGAAAGTTAAACAAATTCCTCCCAGGAGAAATTCAAAATGATTTCTCTGGGTACCCTGTTACCTTTGCTGCATCAACACGACTGGCTAGCCTCCTGGACATGCAGGGCGCTTACCAGCATATCTCCATCCACCCGAGCCATCGCAAATTCCTGAGGTTTGTGGCTCTGGGTCAACACTATCAGTTCAGAGTCCTGCCCTTTGGGCTATCCTCGGCGCCGCGAGTCTTTACAAAGTGTTGTGCAGTTCTTGCAGCGCATCTCAGGAAGCTCGGACTCCGAGTGTTTCCCTACCTGGACGATTGGCTCCTAGCAAGCCCGTCCAGCCAAGGGACCCTGGAAGCCATTCAAATGGCCTCCCGCCTTCTTACGTCCATGGGAGTTCTGCTGAATCTGAAGAAGTCACAGCTGCAGCCCTCCCAGAGGCTCCTTTTCATGGGGACTCTTCTGGACACCTCTTCCGCGAAGGCTTTCCTTCCAGAGGACAGAAGACTCGACATCCTTCAGATGGCCCGTTACATCGGGGAGAACAGATCGGTCACAGCTCTCTCGATGCAATGTATGTTGGGTCTCATGGCGTCCTCAGTGTTCACTGTACCCCTAGCTCGGTTACACATGAGGACCACCCAATGGATGCTTTCCGCTCAGTGGTCACCGACCTCTCACCCCCAGTCTTATCCCATCAAGGTGACAGAGCCCTTGCGAAGGCCTCTCACCTGGTGGTCTCAAGAGAGCAATCTCCTGGAAGGATTCCCCTTTGCTCCTCTGGATCATCAGATCTCCATCACCACAGACGCATCGCTGATGGGATGGGGAGCCCACTGTCGCTCTCTCCATACTCAGGGTGTATGGACTCAGCTCGAGGCTCAGCTTCACATAAATGTCCTGGAGATGAGAGCGGTCCTCTATGCGATCCGAGCGTTGAAGGATATTCTTTGTCACAAGAACATTCTCTTTCAAACGGACAACAAAGCTGTGATGTATTACATCAACAAGCAAGGCCGTGCTCATTCTTACCTCCTCTGCAGGGAAGCAATGAGAGTGTGGGAGTGGTGCTTGGGCACAAGTCTCTAATTCAAGCGGTATATCTACCAGGTATACAAAGCGACTTGGCAGATCACCTCAGCAGAACAGAAGCAGACCCTCACGAGTGGTCTCTCGATCCAGCCGTAGCTCGGTCACTGTTCGAAGAGTGGGGGACTCCAGACCTGGACCTTTTTGCATCCTCACTCAACACAAAACTGCCTCTCTTCTGCTCCAGAAATCCAGGGCCTGGCATTTTCTGTCAGGATGCGTTCAGGCTGTGGTGGACAAAACGCTTTCTTTACGCCTTTCCACCACTTCCACTAATTCAGAGAGTACTTCTCAAATTCGAGTCTCAGGGGACCAAGATGATTCTCATTGCTCCCTCCTGGCCTCGGCAACTATGGTTTCCTCTACTCAACAGTATGTCAGCAACCTCTCCGAAACCACTTCCCTTGCAAATCAACCTTCTGACTCAGGGTTCGTTGGTCCATCCCAACCTGAGGTCACTTCACCTTCACGCCTGGCTCCTGAAGAGGTAGAAGTGAACCGGTTCAACGTCTCTCGAAGAGTCTCAGACATCCTTCTGGCTGCCCGGAAGCCAGCTACTCGAAAAACTTACACTTCTAAGTGGAAGCGTTTTTCTCTCTGGTGTGCAAAGTCCTCTTGGAATCCCTTTTCCTGTCCTCCAGACAAGGTTCTGGAGTACCTTTTGGACCTATCAAACTCAGGTCTCCAGTACTCTACAGTTAAAGTTCACCTTAGTGCCATTTCAGCGTACCATGAGCTGGTTTCTTCCTTGTCTCTGGCTCAGTTACCTATGGTAAAGAGATTTCTTAAAGGAATTCTGCATACCAGACCCCCTGTAAGACGTCCGGTTGCAGCCTGGGACATTAACCTTGTGCTAGGCATGCTCACTCGGAAGCCTTTCGAACCCCTAGCTACCTGTGAGCTAAAATTTCTTACCTGGAAGACAGCCTTCCTAGTAGCCATTACCTCAGCCCGCAGGGTCTCTGAGATACATGCCCTAGTTACGGACCCTCCGTATACTGTGTTCCATAAGGACAAAGTAGTACTTCGTACTCATCCTAAATTTCTTCCCAAGGTTGTGTCAGAATTCCATCTAAACCAACCTCTGGTCCTTCCCTCTTACTTCGCGAACTTCCAAAATGAAGGAGAACGGTCTCTTCATTCCTTGGATGTTAAGAGAGCCTTGCGTTTCTACTTAGATAGAACCAAGAATTTTCGCAAGACTCAGCAATTGTTTGTTTCCTTCAGCGAGACCCGGCTGGGTCAGCCTGTCGCTATCAGATGCATCTCATCGTGGTTGGTGGCATGTCTTCGACATTGCTATTCCATGGCACAGGTTAAGTTAGAAGGTAGAGTTTACGCTCACTCTACTAGGGCGGTCGCGGCATCCCTAGCGGAAATGCAATGTTCCCGATTGCAGATATCTGCAATGCATACCTGGAGCTCAGTGCATGCCTTCGTTAAGCATTATGCACTAGATGTTCATGCCAGGCATACTCCCGCCTCGGCAGAACTATCCTTAATGGACTTCTGTCCTAGACGCCTGAGCTCTGGCTCTCCTGCCGCCCTTTTGGGGGATTATCAGCTTGGTACTCTCCCACTAGTGTGAATGAGTGGTGGAGACTTATGTCCAGGAAGATATGAAAATTACGTATCTACCGTATTCTTGATCTTCTTGGATGAGTCTCCACCACTCATTCTACCCCTCTCCATCCCCGAGCTCACGCTGTGTTGGTCTTCACTCCCTCAAATCTTTGAGCCGTGAAGACTTCTTTGTTGACCCTTCTTACACGGGTCATCCGGACTATCTTATGTCCGTTTTAAGTTAAATTTACTGTTACGTTAGTTCGCGCACCTCCTTGGTAAAAGGTACTGAGGCGGTTGGCGGGTCGATTGTGGGATAGTTATTGCTGCCACAGCTAGCGCCGCGGCGCCTATCTCTCGTGTCGACCCTCCAGCAAAAAGTTTGCTCCCAATGGGTCCTAGTGCCTCCGGCGCAGATCCCACTAGTGTGAATGAGTGGTGGAGACTCATCCAAGAAGATCAAGAATTACGGTAGGTACGTAATTTTCATTTCTTGCATAACTGTACTTTCTATGGCACCGGTTCAGCTAGAGCCCACACACCCACTCTCCCAGAGGCCTATATGTCAAGGGGGTGGAAAGTGGTAGGAAGGGAAGGGAGAGGGATAAGATGGCAGGAGCAGCCACATGGAGGTCAATCAACCTCACACCATGCTGACAGCAAATTACTTTGCACTCCTGAAGGAGACTGTGGTACCTGACTCCACTGGGGGGCTCTGGGTCAGTCGGGGAAAGTGTGTGATGATCTAGTGGCACACGGGTGAGAGTAAGAAGAAGGCTGCTAGGAGAGTCTTAGTGGTCAGGGATTCTATGATCAGGGAGTAGAGAGGGTGGTGGGTGGGGGAAGGAGGGGTAGGGTATGGTCAGGTGCCTTCCTGGGGTATCAGCCATCCAGGACATAGAATAGGGAGGATAGTGGGCACAGATTGCTGGGTGCGCTAGTGCACTTGAGTGCCAAGATTTGGAGAACCAGCCCGTGGAGCAAGTGAAGTGGAGTTTTCAGAGGCTGATAGACAGATTGCAGGCAGATGTGACCTCCCTGACCTTTTCGGAGGTCCTCCCTGTGTGGAGTAGAGAGTAAAGCAGGAAGAGATGGAGGAATTAAATGGTTTGTCAAAGGGATGGTGTCAGGAGAAAAGATACCACTTTGTAGGGGACTGGGGGGACTTCTGGGACAGGATACTCTTCAAAGGTCACCAGGGATGAAGTTTGACATCTACATTAGACAGTGCAACTGACTGCAAGGACACAGAGGCTAGGGGAACTATGGTTAAGGGAGTTAGAGAGAGGAACCTAGCTAGTGCTCCCATTTGCTTGGTGACTGCTAAGAGTAAGGTAGGTAAAAATAGGGTTGAGGTTCATAACGTAGTATAACACACAAGGGGAGGGCTGTCAGTGTCAGAAAGCAGTAGGAAAAATAAGCTGGTAAGGAGAATGAGAAGGAATGGTGTAGGATCACAAAACAGCAAAAGAGAATCTGAAACTAGCTGTAAGGGGGTCTTAATGACAGGTCTGGATAGTAAAATTAGGGCCCAGGCCTTAGTGCCAGATACTGTGGTGGACCTCGTAGCCATCACAGAAACTTGGGCCACAGAGAATAATAACTGGGACTTGTCGGTCCCAGGTTACACAGTGTTTAGACAGGATAGAGGGGTAGGCAAAGGGGGGGTGGCATAGCCTTACATGTCACAAAGGGCATATAGGCTATGGAAGGCACACACATCAGGGGAAACAAAGGGAAACACAAGTCACTGTAGGGGTTTATCTCACGATGTCCTCAGGCATGAAAATACAGATGGAGTGACCCATGAACCACCAGAACAAGGAGAGGAGAAAAGAGTGAGCTTGGGGAAGAGCTGAAAAGGAGAGTGAAGAAGGGAGAGGTGATGGTGGTGGATGATCTGAACCTGACTGGGATGTTTTGGCAGCCAACTGCACCAGAAGTCAGCCCCTGTTAGATACATTGCAGGACTGTCTGCTGGTGCAGCTGGTTAAGGAACCAATAGGTAGGCGGCCATTGTCCATTTGGTGCTCACCAACTAGGAAATGGTGGGTGGAGTGAGGATAGGGGGAGCCATTGGGGTCCAGCGACTGTAACTACCATTTCATTCAGGCTAGCCTTCAGGACCAGAATGTCCCTGTCGGAAGTCTTAGATTTCAGAGGAGCAGACTTCAACTGGATGAGGGAGCTGGTGCAAGACAAATTGACTAAAGTGGATAGCCTCAGAGGTATAGAAGAAAGATATGGGGCAATAAAAGGCACCATTCTCAAGTCAGCAGTAATGCATGAGAATGGTTATAAAATGAAACCGGTAACAAGAGACCAATATAGCTCTTAGAACATGTTATAGAAGCAGTGAGGGCCGGGGGGGAGCTTTCACCAGATACAGGGAAAAGCAGGGGGAAGGGGAATGGAGAGGGTACCCAACAAGCATTTGTCAATGCCGAATGTTGCTTGCTTGTATGTGCTGTTTAGGTATTTGGAAGTCATTGGAGTGCAAATATTGAAAATTCGCGAACTTACGAGCATGCATAGGAACTGCGCAACGCACGCTCGTAAAACAGTCATTTTTAGGAAATTTTTCACCAAATTTTCAACATAGCCATTTTAAGACTTCTGCTCATGAACAGTGTCACTGTGATTTTCCTAATATGTCCCATACATTGATTTAGCACACCGACTACCATTATGCGCTACATATGGCGGAAACACGTTTTTGGGCAAGATGTGAAAATGACAGCTATACTGCTCATAAGGAGGTGTGGTAAAATGTCAGTGTTGAAAATCTGGAGTGAAAATATTGAAAATTCGCAACTTATAAGCTGCAGCAAGCGTAGGAACTGCTAACGCATGTCAGAAACAGTAATTTTAGGAATTTTTTCACCAGATTTTCAACATAGGCTTTTGAGCCCACCTTATGAACACTGGCAGTGTTGTTTCATTAATCAGTCCTGAAAGGTGATTTCGCACATTGACCGCGAAATCACCCTTCGGGCCCGGTATTAACGCCATGACAGTGCAAGAATTCATGAGGATGGGTCCCAGAAACCCCATGTTGAAAATTTGGGCCCAAAATTCCCAAAAATGCCCGAGATATGCAACAAAGTTGAAAAAAACCTATTTATTCCATTATGCAGCTTACCGGCATTTCCTCAGTTCGCAGTCTGCTTTGAAGAGTGCAGACGTGTTCCCGGTCCACCGATGATCGTCGCGCCAAGCTCCAGAGGTAAGTATGGGGTGAGGGGGGTGTGGGGAGGCAGGGTGCGCAGTGGGTGGATGTGGGTGGGGGCAGGGAGGCTGCGAGGGACCGTTTTTTTATTTACAGGGTTTTTTGTTTTTTTTAATGAAGACGATGCGGGACATTTGCCACACTGGGTTGGGCTCCCAGCGTGGCAGGTGGAAAGGCTGTTTAGGGGGGCTGGAGCTGACGGGGAATTGGGCACCCCTGTCAGCTATAACAAGATTTTCCACGCTGCACCTGGAAAGCTTTGGGGGGGGTCTGCAGCCGTGGAGCCAATGGGGGATTGGGCACCCCCGTCGGCTATAACATTTTTTGCCACACTGGGTGGGCTCCAGCATGGCACCTTGACAGCTTTTGTGGGGGGTGCCTGGAGCCGACTGGGATTGAGCACCCCCATCGACCATACAGTGAGTGCGTGGGGGGGAGGGAGCACATCAGCACGCAATATGCGTGCTTGCATGTGTGTGTGTGTGGGGGGGAGAGCTTTGCTCACTGAAGCGGAGCTCTTCCTTTCAGCTGCTGTCACAGACAGCTGCAGCAGTCATTGGAGAACTGCGGCTGCGCCTGCAAACATACTGACTGAATTGGAAGACAGGGTGCCACACCTCCGAAAACTCTGATGATGGCACTATGTTTCTTGCACATGCGTGGAAGCAAATGGACCGTCAGGGGAGGCAAAGGCAGACAGGGAGCTGCAAAATGGGTGAACAAGCTTTTTTGTATTTTGCTCATAAATATTGGAATTCCCTACCTAAAATGCTCCCAGTCTCACTCCTCCTTATTGTTTGCACCTGTTTACTCATGTCTGTAGAAATTGTATTTTGTACTCTCCCGGGTCGTGCCTGAAAATGGGCAGGTCTGTTGCCTAGTGTACTTACCCGGTCATCAAAAGCTAATAAATAAAATATTGTGGAGGGGATCAAGGGTGCGGAAAAAAATCTTTGAGGCAATCTCTTGTAGCAGGTCTTGACACATGGGATATCAACCACAAGCATCATTTCCTCTGGATGGCTTCTCAGCAGTCGACCGTGAGACCTCCCCCTAATGTTATCACGTGGTGTCTGTATGGCATGTATAAAAGGGGGAGGTCCCAGCTACTACTCAGTTCTTTTCAACTGCGACTTGCACACAGCAAGTCCCCCTTCGGAGCTCTGCTTACCAGTCGTCTATGAGGAGTTCTGCCAACCAAACGTTCATTCCAAACGGGTTCATCTACTGATGTCTTCGGATCCCTTATTCCGAAAGTGTACTTATGGTCACAGAATCGCTACTGAGGGACCTCCTTGATGTCTGTGCTTGGTGCCTTGATCCTGAACACAACACATGGGATTGTATGCTCTGTAAATGGTTCAACAAGGCCCCCAAATGTCGAAGGCTTCAGCAGCTTCGTGAGTTCCTCATGGAGTAAAAGGTTGCCCTTCTGGAGCAGCAACAGCACTTCAAGCCCAGGGAGTCTTTGATGTCCTCCTCGGAGTCTCACTGCTCTGCGGGTGAACCCTCCTCCTCGATGGGACAGGGTCCTAGTAAGAAACATGCCAGCAAAACAAAGCACGTTTCTACTGCTCCCGCATCGTTGATAACGAGTACACGATCACTATCAAAAAGGTTAATTATTGAGAAGATTTCCACTGTAACATCATCTTCTAGGAGCGTGGATATGTTGTTCATCCACACTCATTGGCATATCCCCTTCCACTTTAAGTTCTACCAGAAGTCTTCAAGCTGGCTCCTCCCACCCACCCGGGTGGTATATACCTCAGCTCCGCCCCATGACGCCAGATTCAGGTTGCCTCCCTCATGCTCACACATCTTGTAGGCCCTGGATTTCAAACCTTTGGTTATTCCGAAAATTCACATTGTTCGCAGTAGCGATTGCAAGTTTGCTGCTTCGATTATAGAAGACAAGTCTTCCCCCTGATTTTGTCAGTACCCCTGCAACCAGAAAATGTCGCACAGCAATCCCCACACCGCGTGCGTCTGTTGCCTCGGTGTCGACCATGACACCTCAAAATGCGATATGTGTCATGCTTTTCACCCAATGTCCTCGACGACCATCTCAAGACGATGAAACTGGGGAGACCAGAGAGAGAACCTCCGGTGAAATCAAAGGAGGCTCGGTGGGCAGTTTCCGTGGCCGTGGGATCCGCCCGAACAGCAATTGGAGCAACGTGCAGCATTCGAGGAAGCGACTCGTGCTGCAGAGACTTATCGGAGCTTCCTCGTTCTGCTCAACCTGGGATCCAGCTACAGGGTTCCTTCCGAGGTTGTGCCAGTCTCTCCGACCAGAGGCGCCCTGCAGGCTCGCCTCTCTTGATCCCGTGGCGGAAGAGGGACCCGGAATTGTCTTTGTCTCGACAGAGACGTTCTTGGGAGCGGGAGAGATCTCAATCCCAGGAACGTGCGGTCGAGACCGCTTCTTCGGCCGCTGGCTTTTTGGCTTTGCCGTCAGGTCAGTCGACCACATTATTGATCGATGATGTTGTAATCTTGATCAATCCAATCGATCCGATTTCGCAGACTCCGGTCGACGAAACCTTCAATCAGACACCTCCCTTGGTCTTCTCAGATGACGAGACCCAGCCTGCTGGGACTCCCATCGAAGAAGTGGTCCCTGATCCCAGGAAATCACCAGTCCCACCGGTGTCTCCCAAGCGACCGAGTTAGCCAGTCCAGTCTCGATTGAGGTCTCGGACCCCCTCAACAGACAGGCCAAGGAAGAGCCATAAACGCTTTAAAAAGAGGCAACGCCATCGGTTGTCCTCGTCCTCCTCGGATGAGGAGAGGCTCCAGCGGAAACTCCGGTGGCACTATCAGGACCTCATGTAGCAACAGCTAATTTTGACCGGGCACAATCCAACTCCAGCTTCTACACTGGCCATTACCTGGTTTTCACCTCCTAGGCCGAAGCTGACTCCGTCGGAGCCAATTAATTCGGTTCCTCAGCCCACGGAGCTGGCAAAACCACCAGCTCGGCCCACCGCCGCCCAAACAGCCTGTGGGAGGGGCTCCTTCCAAGGAAGACAGACCAGACACCCGGCTTCCCTGGCGGTTATCAGTCATGGTCACCCCAGACCACCCTCAAGCGGGTCGACGATGACCTGGGTGGTTGGCCGTTATACCCAGATTCCTCGGATGTGGACGTCACTGGCTTGCATTTTCATCCAGGAGATGATGAATCAACCATTAGTTTAGAGACGGAGGAAGGTCCCTCATCTTTCCAAGGGATTCTTCATCTCGTCTCATCTCTGAATCTACAGGGATGCCCCTGGAGCCAATCCAGAAAAAGGCAGAGTACCCTCTTACGGACATCCTTAAGAGAGGGGATACCCCAATGGAGGCCTTTCCTGTGGCCGAGGCTATTGTTGGCTTGGCCTTAGAACTCTGGCAGCACCCTGCCTCTTGTCCAGCTCCATCTGCCTGCATGGCCCGCAAGTATACAGTGCCCATGGGGTCCCTTGCAGGGTTCACAGAGCACCCTTCAGCTGAGAGCCTAGTGACCACCTCTGTGTTCAGGCATACTGGCAGTTCTGCCGACACTGACTGACCACATGATAAAGAGTCCAAGCTTTTGGACCATTCAGCCAGGAAGGTCTATGTGGCTTCCTCCTTGGGTCTTCGTCAGGCAAGTTTGACCGTCGTCATGGCACACTTCTCTCACACCCTTTTAGGGTCGCCGGATAAAGTCCTCCCACATCTCCCCGCGGACATGCAGGCCACGGTTAAGCAGGTCCGGGATCAGGGCCGAGCTATTGCCAAACAGCAGCTTCAGATGGCCCTAGACATTGTGGATTCTTGTGCCCACTCGATGGCCGCCGTGGTTGCCTGTTGTCGCAGGGCTTGGCTGCAGCTCTCCTCCTTCGCGGCAGACACCCAGCACTAACTAGCTGATATGCCCTTCCTAGGGCCCAACCTGCTTGGCCCAGGAGTGGCCAGTTACCTTCAGCACATTGAGCAGTTCAGTGCCACCTTGGACGCTACTTCTGTCAAGGCTTCTTCGGGCAAGAACCAGAAGAAGAAAAAGAAGCCCTTTCGGCATTCTTCCCCTGCAGCTCAGCAGTCCTCCTTTCAAGGTGGACAGCAGCAACAGCAGCAGGCTCAAGCTTGGCACCCCCGGCACAAGCCCGGACCCCAACAGGCCCAAAAAGGAGGCCAAGGTTCAGGTCCTGGATCCTCCACCAAGCTTGCCCAGTGATGGGGTGGGGCTGTCAACCCCTCTCCTGTCACCCCAGCTCTGGGTCCTACCGTGGGGGGTTGGCTCCACCACTTTCTTTCCGCCTGGTCAGCTGTCACTTAGGACAGGTGGTTTCTCGAAGTGGTCGGTCACGGACTACCTCTGGAATTTGAGCAGTACCCTCCAAGCCGAGCCCGCGCCCCTCAGGAGGAAAGAGTATCTGCTCAGACTGTCAGCCCTCCAAGACGACATCGCTCAGCTCCTCCTCAAAGAGGCAGCAGCTCCAGTGGCTGATCCTCCAGCAGATCCAGGCTTTGTCTCCAGGCACTTCCTGGTGCCCAAGCGGACAGGGGTCTGGCGCCCCATTCTAAATCTGCATGACCTGAATCAATATGACAGGTGATACACCTTTCGGATGGTCACTCTGTTCCAGATCATACCATCCTTGGAGCAAAACATGTCGTTCTGTTCACTGGATCTGCAGGATGCGTTCTTTCACATCCCAATCCATCCGTCCCATCAGCAGTTCCTCTGCTTCAGGGTCGAAGGGACCCTGTACGAGTTCTGAGCCATGCCGTTCGGCCTGTCATTGGCCCCACGGGTCTTCACCAAATGCATTGCAGTGGTGGCAGTCCCATCTCTGGCATCGAGGGGTCAGGATTTATCCTTACCTCGATGATTGGCTCCTAGCAGGTCCCACCGAACAGGAGGTGGAGAGGTCCAGAGACCTGGCCCTCCAGATGTGCTCCCAACTTGGCCTCCTGATCAACGAGGCCAAGTCAGAACTTGTGCCTTCTCAGGTGATGGGCTTCATCAGGGCACAGCTCGACTCTCGTCAAGCCAGAGATCGGCTCCCAGCGGACAGGGTGGAGGTTCTTTCCTCAGAGTAGTCAAGCTGGCATTGTCAGTTTTCACTCCTCAGCTCCAGGGTCAAGTGGTTCAAGTCCAGATGGACAATACCACGACCATATACTACCTCAACAAGTAGGGCGGCACACACGCCTGTCTGCTGTGCAAGGAGGTGCTCCACATCTGAACCATCGTGAGCCAACTGGAGGCAGATCTCCTAGCCATCCATGTGGCAGGAGCCTCAAACCATGTGGCGGATGCTCTTAGACGCTTAGGCCAGACATCTCGCGAGTGGTCTCCCCATCCAGAGGTAGCATACAGCCTGTTCTCCTACTGGGGAAAACAGATGGTGGACCTGTTTGCCTCCAGGGAAAGCACCAAGCTGAGGCTGTTTCATGCCCTCCCCCCTCAGCAGGGCTCGCTGCAGGGGATGTCTTCTCGAGGCTGTGGACCACAGGCCTCCTCTACGTCTTCCCTCCATTTCCCTTGATCCACAAGGTGCTCATCAAGGTGAGGAGGGACAAGGCAAAGGTGATCCTGGTAGCCCCAGACTGGCCGCGCCAGTTCTGGTACCCACATCTCCTCAGCCTCAGCTGTAGGCCCCAGAGCGGCTTTGCACATGCCTGGACCTGATCTCTCTTAATCAGGGGAAGGTATTCCATCCGGAACTTCAGTCCCTGCACCTCACAGCCTGGTACCAATGCGGCAAGAGTTCCAGGCTTTGGGTCTTTCCGAAGATGTCTACACCATGGTGGAGGCATCCAGAAAGGAATCGACTAGGAAATGTTATGCTTTCAAGTGGAAACGGTTTTCCATTTGGTGTCAGGGCAAGGGCCTCGACCCTCTGTCCTGTCCAGTGGCTAACATTCTTGACTGCCTTTGGTCTCTCTCCAAAGGGGGTCTTCAGTCATCGACCCTTAGGGTGCACCTGGCAGCAATCTCTGCTTACCGGGTGCAGGCCGGTCAAACAATGGTGGTGCAGAAGACAGTGGTCGGGCACTTTTTCAAAGGCCTGGATCACATATCCCCTTTGGTGCTTGAACCTCCACCTCCATGGGATCTACTGCTGGTACTGGCAAAGCTCATGGGCAAGCCATTCGAACCAGTGCACAAGTGTGAGTTGTCACACTTGTCATGGAAGACTGCCTTCCTGGTGGCTGTCACATCTGCCAGAAGGACAGGGGAGCTCCAGGCGCTTTCTTTGGACTCCCCTTATCTGGTCTTCCACAGGGACAAGGTTGTCCTGCACCTCCACCCGAAATTCCTTCCGAAGGTGGTGTCAGAGTTTCACTTTAGCCAGGTGTTAACTCTACCAGTATACTACCCTAATTGCACCTCAGAGGCAGAGTACAGGCTCCATACTTTGGACCTGAGACGTGCTTTCCCTTGCTATAAGGAGAGGATGGTGGAAATTCGGGGAGAGGTTCGCCAGCTCTTTGTCACCTACACTGAACTGCTTCTGGCAGACCTGCAGCAAAATGGACCATTGCAAGGTGGATTACATCATGCATAGGTCTGTGCTACGAGTTGATAGGCAAAGAGCCTCCCAAAGGGATAAGAGTTCATTCTACCTGCCATACCGCTGCATCGGTGGCTGCTTCCAGGGACATCCCTATCCAGGGAATTTGTTGAGCTGCTACCTGGAAGTCAGTAAACACCTTCATTACCCATTACCACATCGACCTTGAGTCACGCCGGGATGCTGGTTTTGGTGCCTCAGTTCTCCAATCTCTTATCCTCCAAGTAGGGTGTGTGCGCCTTGCCTTCCTCCTCCCAAAGAACTGCTAGGAGTCTGCCAAACAGTGTGGATGAGCAACATATCCATGCTCCTAGAAAAACAGGATCTTCCTGGACACAAGTCTCCACCACTCATTCACACTAGTGGGATCTGCGCCGGAGGCACTAGGACCCATCGGGAGCAAACTTTTTGCTGGAGGGTCGGCGCGAGAGATGGCGCCGCGAGGCATGGCGCGCAGCGGTGGCTCGCTGTAATGACTATCTCAACCACCTCCAACCACCACAGTTCCTTTTTTTTCCACGCCGAAGTGCGCTTCAGTGACAACGTCCGCCTGTCGGGAGTCAAACTTCAAACTAGCGATAGTTTTCAGTTTATTTTTGTAATTTTATCTCGATAGTACTATCGCTAATTTTATTCTATTTCGTTATATTTTAAATTTAACTTATAGTAAAGAAGTCTCGCCTACTGGACGGAGTCAACCATGAGCAGGTCAGGTGACGGTAGGGAGACTTCGTATGAAAGCTGTTCAGTCAGTCGGGCTGGGTCTGGTCAGCCCCCTTCCTCAGCGAGGTTCCGACTAATGGTCGTCTGATGCCCGGGGGATGGGCGGTCCCCGCTCGGCATAAAAAATAACGATGCGCATTCTCGGCACGTTAACCTCGAGCTCTTCTTGGCCCACAGGTCAAAAGAGAGCATCACTCGAGGTCGCCCTCTGATACATCTGCGGCGTCGTGATTGATTCTCATTACCCTGATTGCGTCTCCTCCTTGATCGCCAACTTCCGTTCCGCCGTCTTTCGACATCGAAGCCCCACCCCACCTATAGGTAGGGCTCCAGATGAGCAGTTTCATCAGTGGGCGCTCTTATGGAAGCGATGGGCTCGGAGGTTGGTTCTTCTGCCTGGCTCGGTTGCCCCGGAGCCTTTGGGCTCATCGGGCAATCAGAGCAGGGCGGTTAGACCTTCCTAGTCGCGCCAGCGACTCCTCGGTGCCAGCGACTCCGTGCTTAGTGTTTCCCCCTCACATGGCTGCGCGCGAGGCCACACCGATGCTCTTATTATTTTTCCTTCTCTTGCTTTCCAGAGTTCCAGGGGTGTCCTCGGCGCCTTCGCGGTCGCTGCGTGTCGGCCCTGTTTGGGCGCAGCCGAGCGCGGTGCCGTCCGCGGCGCCTCTGGGTCTTCGCGGCCCGTCTGCGGTGCCGGCGAGTCTAGCCAGTGCCGCCCGTGGCACCGTGTGTCTTCACGGCACACGGTAGCGCCAGTGCCGCCTGCAGTGCGCGTGCTTCTTGGCGCCGTGCGCCTCCGCGCCGTTTCAACTCCTTTCACCTCCTCGCGCGGGGCCTAGGAACTCTCCTTCTATCTGCTCTTCTTCTTCTCTATTTTCACTCCTTTCATGTCCAAGCAGTCCTTCCTGGACTATCAGGAGATGATGTTGAGCCTGACCCAGACCTTCGGTTGGGTGATGAAGTGGAGGAAACAGGATCCTTCACCGCTACAGAGCCTGTGGTCGAGGACCTATCCTTTAAGTCTCTGTTGAGGAACCTGAGATCCACTCTTTCTCTCCAGACTACGGACATCGATCCTGGGAAAATATTAAGACTCCAGTATCTTCATGCTTGGAGATCCCCTGATTTGACTCCTCCGATTCAACCCTCCTTCGAGACGCTGTCTCAAATGGTATGGAATAATCCTGCTCTTATTCCTTCAGTGGCTAAATCCATTGATAAGAAATATTCAGCCTCCAGGATCGCCCCATTTTGGCATCCCAAGCCTCTGGATCCTATTGTAGTCCTGGCAGAGAATGACAAGTCGTTCTTCCTCAGCTACTACTAGCTGACCTATTAACAAAGAGTCTTGTAAAATTGATACATTAGGTAAGAGAGTCTTTGCTGCCTCCACTTTAAGTATCATATTGCCAGCTATCAAGGCTATTTTTCTCAGTATGAGTATATCCTGTGGCACTCTATAAACGAATGGTTGAAGCTCTTCCAGATTCCGACTCCAAGTCAGAGCTCCTTCTAACGCTATCAGAGGTATTGAGTCCAATAACCAACAGGTCAAAGCCGCCATGGACGCTTTCGACACTCAGCTTCGCTCAGCAGCGAGAGGTATTTGTACCGACGCCATTCCTGGCTGCGACTTCTGGCTTTACGAATGATGCTCAGCAGCAGGTAATGGCGCTGCCCCTTGATGGCTCCTATCTTTTGGGCCTCAGGTAGAGCAAGCCCCAGAGGCCACCAGAAGACTAGATCGGCCATTAAGTTGGCTGGACCCCGCCTACCCCCCTCTCGGGGCATGTAGGTAAATCTCGGTTTCATAGTCGCCAGTCCTTTGAGGCAGAGGAAGCTTCAAAAGCCAACCTGCCCAACCTCAAAAGAGAGGCACAGCAAGAGCGGGGCCTAAAGCCCCAGCGCTACCTTATGAATTGCCGGCCCCAGTTCCATCCACACTGCCCAAGATGGAACTTTCTCCTCCGGTGGGAGGTCGTCTGATGTACTTCTACAATCAGTGGAAGTCCATAACCTCGGACAAATGGGTCCTTCGGATAATTTGCAAGGGTTATTCTCTCAATCTTTTGGAAAACCCCCCGAATTGCCCTCCCAAACGACAGCCCAGGTTGTCGACCTCTCAGTCAGACCTCCTCACCGCCGAGATCCAGGGCCTTCTAAACAACAGGGCAATAGAACTGGTGCCCCCGCATCAGCGAAACACAGGGTTCTACTCCCATTACTTTCTGGGTCCAAAGAAATCTGGGATGCCCCCATTCTAGACCTCAGAAAGTTAAACAAATTCCTCCCAGGGAGAAATTCAAAATGATTCCCTAGGTACCCTGTTACCTTTGCTGCATCAACACGACTGGCTGGCCTCCTGGATATGCAGGGCGCTACCAGCATATCCCCATCCACCGACCCATCGCAAATTCCTGAGGTTTGTAGCTCTGGGTCAGCATTATCAGTTCAGAGTCCTGCCTTTTGGGCTATCCTCGGCGCCGCAAGTTTTTACAAAGTGTTGTGCAGTTCTCGCAGCGCATCTCAGGAAGCTCGGACTCCGAGTGTTTCCCTACCTAGACGATTGGCTCCTAGCGAGTCCTTCCAGCCAAGGGACTGTGGAAGCCGTTCAAACGGCCTCTCGCCTTCTTACGTCCATGGGAGTTCTGCTAAATCTGAAGAAGTCACAACTGCAGCCCTCCCAGAGGCTCCTTTTCATAGGGACTCTTCTGGACACCTCTTCCGCGAAGGCTTTCCTTCCAGAGGACAGAAGACTCGACATCCTTCAGATGGCCCGTTACATCGGGGAGAACCGATCGGTCACAGCTCTCTCGATGCAACGTATGTTGGGTCTCATGGCGTCCTCAGTGTTCACTGTACCCCTAGCTCGGTTACACATGAGGACCACCCAATGGATGCTCTCTGCTCAGTGGTCACCGACCTCTCACCCCCAGTCTTATGCCATCAAGGTGACGGAGCCCCTACGAAGGTTTCTCACCTGGTGGTCTCAAGAGAGCAATCTCCTAGAAGGATTCCCCTTTGCTCCTCTGGATCATCAGATCTCCATCACCACAAGACGCATCGTTAATGGGATGGGAGCTCACTGTCTCTCTCTCACACTCAAGGTGTATGGACTCAGCTCAAACTCAGCTCCACATAAATGTCCTGGAGATGAGGCGGTCTCTATGCGATCCGAGCATTGAAGGATGTTCTTTGTCACAAGAACATTCTCCTTCAAACGGACAACAAAGCTGTGATGTATTACATCAACAAGAAGTGCTCACTCTTATCCCCTTTGCGGGAAGCAATGAGAGTGTGGGAGTGGTGCTTGGAGCACAAGTCTCTAATTCAAGGGTATATCTGCGGGTGTACAAAAGCGACTTGGCAGATCACCTCAACAGGACGGAGGCGGACCCTCACAGTGGTCTCGACCCAGCCGTGGCTCGGTCACTGTTCAAGAGTGGGGACTCCAGACCTGGACCTTTTGCATCCCCACTCAAGGCAAAACTGCCTCTCTTCTGCTCCAGAATTCCAGGGCTTGGCATTTTCTGTCCGAGGATCGTTCAGGCTGCAGTGGACAAGCGCTTTCTTCGCCCTTTCCACCGCTTCCTTTAATTCAGAGAGTTCTCCTCAAGTTCGAGTCTCAGGGGACCAAGATGATTCTCATTGCTCCTCCTGGCCTCGGCAACTATGGTTTCCTCTACTCAACAGTATGTCGGCAGCCTCTCGAGACCACTTCCTTGCAAATCAATCTTTGACTCAGGGTTCGTTGGTCCATCCCAACCTGAGGTCACTTCACCTTCATGCTTGGCTCCTGAAGAGGTAGAAGTGAACCGGTTCAACGTCTCTCGTAGAGTCTCAGACGTCCTTCTGGCTGCTCGGAAGCCAACTACCCGAAAAACTTACGCTTCTAAGTGGAAACGCTTTTCTCTCTGGTGTGTAAAGTCCTCTTGGAATCCCTTTTCCTGTCCTCCAGACAAGGTTCTGGAGTACCATTTGGACCTATCAAACTCAGGTCTCCAGTACTCCACGGTTAAAGTTCACCTTAGTGCCATTTCAGTGTTCCATGAGCCGGTTTCTTCCTTGTCTCTGGCTCAGTTACCTATGGTGAAGAGATTTCTTAAGGGAATTCTGCATACCAGACCCCCTGTAAGACGTCCGGTCGCAGCCTGGGACATTAACCTTGTGCTAGACATGCTCACTTGGAAGCCTTTCGAACCCTAGCTACCTGTGAGCTAAAATTTCTTACCTGGAAGACAGCCTTCCTAGTGGCCATTACCTCAGCCCGCAGGGTCTCTGAGATACATGCCCTGGTTACGGACCCTCCGTATACTGTGTTCCATAAGGACAAAGTAGTTCTTCTTACTCATCCTAAATTTCTTCCCAAGGTTGTGTCAGAATTCCATCTAAACCAACCTCTGGTGCTTCCCTCTTACTTAACTTCCAAAATGAAGGAGAGCGGTCTCTTCATTCCTTGGATGTTAAGAGAGTTCTTGCGGTTCTACTGTAGAACCAAGAATTTTTGCAAGACTCAGCAATTGTTTGTTTCCTTCAGCGAGACCTGCTGGGTCAGCCTGTCGCTATCAGATGCATCTCATCATGGTTAGTGGCATGTCTTCGACATTGCTATTCCATGGCACAGGTTAAATTGGAAGGTAAAGTATGCGCTCACTCTACTAGGGCGATCGGCATCCCTAGCGGAAATTGCAATGTTCCGATTGCAGATATCTGCAATGCCGCCACCTGGAGCTCAGTGCATACCTTGTTAAGCATTATGCACTGGATGTTCATGCCAGGCGCCATTCCGCCTGGCAGAACTATCCTTAATGGACTTCTGTCCCAGACGTGTGAGCTCTGGCTCCTCTGCCACCCTTTGGGGATTATCAGCTTGGTACTCTCCCACTAGTGTGAGGGAGTGGTGGAGACTTATGTCCAGGAAGATATGAAATTACGTACCTACTGTAATTTTGATCTTTTGGACAAGTCTCCACCACTCATTCACACGCCTACCCTCCATCCCCGAGCTCACCGCTGTGTTGGTCTTCACCCTCAAACCTTAGGCCGTGAAGACTTCTTTGCTGACCCTTCTTACGGGTTGTCCGGACTATCTTATGTCTGTTTTGTAAGGTTAGGTTTACTCTTTACGTTAGTTGCGCTGCACCTCCTTGGTAAAAAAGGTACTGAGGCGGTTGGAGGGTCGTCGCCGTGATAGTCATTACCGCGCAAGCCACCACTCGGAGCGCCATGCCTCGCGACGCCATCTCTCGCACCGACCCTCCAGCAAAAAGTTTGCTCCCGATGGGTCCTAGTGCCTCCGGCGCAGATCCCACTAGTGTGAATGAGTGGTGGAGACTCGTCCAAGAAGATCAAGAATTACGGTAGGTATGTAATTTTCATTTACTGACCTATACCAGTAGTTCTAGGAGTGGTATATATTGTTCATCCACATGGACCCAACCGATCTCCCTGGCTGTGGACGCACAACACCAGCTTCCAGCAGGCTAAGACCTGAAGGCCAGAGCGAGGTATACCACCCAGGTGGGTAGGAGGAGCCAGCTTGAAGACTTCCGATAGAACTTAAAGTGGAAGGGGACATGCCAATGAGTGTGGATGAACAACATATACCACTCCTATAACTACTGTTACAGGTGAGTAACCTGTTTTTCTGCACCGTCGATGATTGTTGGCTCCTCTTTTCCCTCAACAGCTCCTCCGTCAACGGTGGGTTCTGGGGTGATATCGTTGTCTCCCCTCTCTGTGATTTCTAGCCATCGCCTATCGACGATCCTCTCATCGATGACCAGCCATACCACGAAGGGCTCTATGTTAGTGCCCTCATCGACTATCCCTGGGTCCTATGCACACCCCTCATCGACTGTTTCTCCCTTGATTCCACTGCCTTCTTCAGTAACGTCAGTGGTCCCTATTCACTCAATCCATTCTACCCTGGTTACTTCTGCTGGCCCGATGGCAATGATTGATATCCAGGCTCTAGTAAATACTATCTTGGACCTTACACAGACCCCTCACCCCCCCACCCCGTGAAGGGTCGGCTCCGGTCTCTGCTCCCTCTCGGCCTTCCACGGCCCAGAGGATGGCCAGCTCTTCTCCTGTCTCCCCAGATTTTCACCCTCAGGATGTAGACATAGATGACCCTTTCCTGCAGGACTGGGATTTGGCTGACCTGGAGGATGAGGCCGATATGTACCAGGAGGACTCCCCTCAGTCCTCCTCTGCCGCCTCGTCGGTTCAGGGTGAACCTACCCCTGAACTCCCATGTTCTGCCAGATGATCCCACATTTTCGAACATAGATACACCTCCAGAAAATGTTTGGTTTCCAGAGCACTGAGCAGGATGCTTCAAGAAAGAAGCTGGCACAGTATTTAGGTGTACCGGAATGCCCCGATCTGGTCGTCCCCTCTTTGATGGATGCCTTTGAAGAGACTATTTGGGCTGCTTGGAAGCAACCTTTCAAAATTCCCTCCAATCCTCATAAGACTGATGGGATTTATCAGGCCCCAGTGGACTACCCCTACTTCATGTCTCTGCCTCAGGCGGACTCTGTGGTGATCAGTGCTGTTCATGATAGATCCTGTAGACCTTATCACATGAGTGCTGAACCCCCTGATAAAGAATCCAAGAAATTGGATGTAATGGGGAAAAGGGGTTTATGCCTCTGCTACTGTGCCTCTGCATATACTTAATTATATGGGACACCTCCTGAAATATTAGGAGGAAATCCTAAGAGCCTCCCAGGCACCAGTCCAGTTACTCCCTGCAGTTTCTGCCCAGGAGGATCTGACTGCCAAGACATCTATTGCAGTGGCTGTTTGCCGCCACCTGCTTAGGGCCACCTATGATACCGTTGATAATGCGGCCCATACATCCTCGGCAGGTGTTTCTCAGATGCCTGGCTCAGGGTGCCAGGATTTTCACAGGATGTGCAGCAATCTATTCTTAATGCTCCCTTTAAGGGTGATCAGCTGTTTGGTCCACAGACCCAAGAAATATTGAATAACTTAGAGGCTCAGGTCATACTCTTCAGTCAGTCCGGACCCTGTACCATCCAAAAGTAAAACCGATCTTCAGGGGATCCTCTAGGGGCCGCCTGGCATCCCAATACTCAGACTGACCACCTGCCAGTAAGTGGAATCCTCAATTGACACTGCATGATCCTAGAAGTGCTCAGAAAATGTCCCATTACGTCTCTGCTGCTCCCCAGCAGGGCCAGCCTTCTGCCTGAAGGTCTTCCTCTGGTCGTGGGACCGGAGAACCTTCCCATGGCTGTCGGGGGCAGGTTTTCCCTGCACCTACAAGGGTGGCAAGCCATCTCCTCCAATCTGTGGCTCCTGCAGTTGATCAAGTCAGGACACACGCTGGAGTTCACAGAAATTCCCTTGCTTTGCTACCATGGGTCTCTCATTACCCGCCCCCAGACCAAGCATTGTTCTTACGAACGAAATCAATGCTTTGTTTACAAAACATGCCTTCAAACCAGTTCCCCTTCCACAGAAGGGTATGAGATTTTACTCCCATTTTTTTCCTGGTTCCCTAATGGACAGGGGACTTGCGCCACATTTAGCATCTAAGGTGTCTCAACCTCTATATCAAATACCAAAAGTTCAGGATGGTGCATCTCCCGACATTTCTCCCCTTGGTGAACAAGGGAGATTGGCTCTGCTCTCTCAATATGAAGGACACGTATCTCCATATCCTCATGCACCCTGCTCGCAGACGGTTTCTTGTTTTTTGTTTTGGGCTCATCATTATCAGTTCAGGGCCCTCCCATTCGGCCTTTCCTCAGCCCTGAGGGTATTCACAGAATGCCTAGTGGCAGTCACAGCAGCCCTCCGAAGGGAAGGCCGGTATGTCTTTCCATACCTGGATGACTGGCTCCTGAAAGCGTCTTCCCGCCAAAGGCCATTGTCCACACTTTTTCAAACCCTGCAGTTGTTCGCCCAGGTGGGGATAGCTATAAACTATCTGAAGTCCAAAATGGACCCAGCACAACGCCCCCTCTATATCAGAGTCATGTTAGACGCCTCCTTGGGGATGACATATTTGCCAATGGCTCGGACAGATGCCCTGATTGCTTTGGCGTGCAGACTAGAGTCCAGCAGATTGGTCTTGGCACAAGACTACCTGTGCCTCCTGGGACATTTGGCAGCCTCAATTCCGATAGTCCCCAATGCCAGGTTGAATATGAGGGTCCTTCAGTGGTCCCTGAAAGTTCAGTGGGACCAGGAGGAGGACGATTTCAATGCACTGGTCCTGACAACTTCCTGGCTTTTCGAGCTCTACAATGGTGGAAGTCCAGGGACAACTTAATGCGAAGCATGCCATTTCCTACTCCTGTTCCATGTCTCATTCTGACTACAGATGCATCCTTCACAAGGTGGGGTGCTCATCTCCTGCACATCTGGTCTCAAGGATCCTGGACGCCAGTAGAGACCCATCTCCACATCAGTGTCTTGGAGATGAGGGCAATCCTCTACGCTTTACAGGTGTTCAAGAGACTCCTTCCCCCCAGTTGACTTCAAGTGCAATCAGACAGTTCGGCGGTAGTTCACTACCTAAACAAGCAAGGAGACACCCATTCATACCCTCTCTGCAGAGAATCGATGAGGGTCTGGTACTGGGCAATCCAGAGAAATATCCATCTTCTGGCGGTCCACATCCCCATCGTGTCCAACACCCTGGCAGATGCCCTGAGCAGATCCACTGCACGGGCCCACAAGTGGGAAATCATACCAGACGTCCTAAACAACGTCTTCCACCAATGGGGCCAACCGGAGTTGGACCTATTTGCCTTTCCACAATATGCAAAACTGCTTCTTTACTGCTTTCTCGAGCAGGGTCCTGGAACTGTTGGGGGGGGGGGGCACATGTTATCCCTTTCCTGGAAAGGAAGATTTCTTTACGCATTCCTGCCCTTTCCTCGCACTCAGAGAGTACTACTCAGAGTGGTCCAGGATGGGGCGTCTATGATTCTCATAGCACCGTTCTGGCCAACACAGATTTGGTTACCTCTGCTTCTACAGCTCTTGGAACCAGATCCCCTACCTCTGCCAGTTCTCCGGGCTCTGTTGTCCCAGGTGCAAGGCTCTCTGCTACACCCGGGCCATCACTCCCTCCATCTGCACGCCTGGCTCCTGAGGACATAGTCCTCTCATGCTTCTGGGTATCCCCAAAGGTGGCAGAAGTCCTTGGGGCTGCCAGGAAACCATCAGCATGGTCTTCCTATTCTGTGAACTGGAAATGCTCCTCCATTTGGGCATCTACACAAGACTTTGGACCCTTATGAGTGTTCCCCTCAGAGCAAGTCCACCTTTCGGCCGTTGCCACATTCCATTTACCTGTGGGCAACAAACCATTGTCCCAGTTACCTTTGATCAGAACCTTTTTAAAAGGTATTCTGCACCTTCATCCTCCTATCTGGGATCCAGTCCCTGTGTGAGATTTGAATTTTGTGCTTGAAAAATTGACTACAAGTTCTTTTGAGCCCACTGAATCCGGTGAGCTCCGTTATTTTGGAAAACTATATTCTTAGTTGCCATTTATTTATTTATTTTAAGAGTTTCACCAGGAAGGCATGCTGAGCAGAGTACAGCTCAATTCCAGATGCATCCTGAGGACAAATACACCATAACAACCTGAGGCATTCAATATAACAGGTGAGATAATAGATACAGGCAATATTACAGCAAGGTTGCAACACTGTACAGGGTAAACATGGTACAGGGTACAACTACAGTACATGGTAAAAGTGTACAAGTGCAAATTGCAAGAACAGTTATGACACTTGAGGTAGAGCCAGGTCAAATAAGGAATACGGGGGTACAGTAGTGCAGCCCATACAGCCATGCCAGAGGTACCGCAATGAGCTTAAGTATGGGGAAACAACTGAGTAAGGGGGTTCAGAGTTGGTGCAGAGTAACCAGGTGAGGAGTAGCTGTCCCAGAGCTGAGAAATGAGTTAGGCACAACAACAGTTGGTGATGAAATGCGTGGCTAGGAGACCATTTAGGTGCTGGGAGGGTGAGGAATGCTGGATATCAGGTGGGAGGGAGTTCCACAGCTTGGGCACACGGTAGCTGAAAGCTGCCTGACCTGATGCTGAGGACCTACATGGGACATAAAGGAGTCTAGTGTTGTTTGTCCTGAGAGCATATGTTGGGGATGGGTGAGTGGACAAGGCTGAGGAGAGGTAGGAAGTCAGAGCGTGGGCCCAGTATTTGGCAGCGAGATGTGCACAGTGTGCAGATCTGCGGTCCTGAAGGGAGGGTAGACCAAGTGTTTGGTAGAGGATACAGTGACGGGTGGAGTAGAGACAGTCAAGAGCAAAGCGACAAAAGGAGTGGAAAAGGGGGTCCAGTCTGGACAGGGAGGACTTGGGGGTGACACTGTAGACTACATCTCCGTAGTCAAAAATTGGCAGTATCATTTTCTGTACTATGGCTCAACGAGCTGGCAATGGGATACAGCCACGATTGCAGTAGAGGGCACCCATCCTTGGATGGAGTTTTTTTAAGGATATCCTTGATGTGTACAGAAAAATCCAGGTGCTGATCAAGCCAGGCCTCCAGAGCAGTTCCATTCAGGGTGTGTAAGTTTGTGGGGGAAGGGAACGGTGCAAGTCTCTGCCTTGTGCTGAAGGTCATGAAGATTGTCTTCTTGGCATTGAGGTGAAGCTGGTTTGAGCGAAACCAGTGCTGGACATTGTTGAAATCCTGCTGTAGTCTGTTCGCTACATCCACAGCAGATGGGCCAGATGTATACAGCATGATGTTGTCTGTGTACATTTGGATGGAGGAGTGTGGGCAGGTGGAGGGAAGGTCATTTAGAAAGATAGAGAATAGGAGAGGCCCCAGGACAGAGCCCTGCTGCACGCCTGAGTTGACGCGGTGGGGGTCAGAGGTGCAGTTGCCGATCCTGACTGATTGCATCCTGCCAACTAGGTAGGAGTGGAACCATGCAATGGCCGAATGACAAGAGACCTGCGCTGGCAAGTTTAGTCAGGAGGAGGAAGTGGGAAACTGTGTTGAACGCCTTCACTAGATCCACAAAGATAGCTGAGGTGATGTGCCCTTTATCCATGGCTGTGAGGATTGAATCCGTGAGCCACAGAAGGGAGGTGGTGGTGGTGGAATGTGATTTTCTGAGTCTAGACTGGAAAGGGGTGTAAAAGGAAGACGAGTCGAGGAAGGCAGAGAATTGAGAGAGAACAGGTTTTTCTTGGAGCTTAGCTAAGATAGGTAGGAGGGAGATGGGGTCTATAGTTTTCAAGGTTAGATGGGTCGCCACCCTTTGGTAGAGTGATGACCATGGCATTTTTCCATTCTGCTGGTACCGAAGCTTGCAAGAAGGACAGGTTGAAAATCGCTGCTAGGGGGGCGACAATGGCAGGGGCTGATGGGTGTAGTAACTTATAGTCAAGGCCTGTGGAGCATCTGCCCTTGGATGGCTTGAGGGCAAGGAGGGCATGGTACATCTCAAGTGGAGTAACTGGGCGGAAGGAGAAGGATTGGGTAGGTGGGGTGTCTAGGGTGGGGTCAAGTGTAGGGGAGTGGGTGGTAGGGGTGGCGGGAGGGGAATAACGAAGGTGGTGCAGTTAACGAAAAATGAGTTGAAGGCTGTGGCTACAGCAGGGGGGGTCATTTATTAAGTCTGAGCCTATGTTTAGGGACGGCATTGGTGGCTGGGTAGGAGGGTCGAGTAGGGATTTTAGGACCTTCTGGAAACCAGCGAGATGGTTTATGTTTTGCATGTAGCACAGAATTAAAGTACTTAGCCTTGGCCTGTTGGATTAGCCTTGTGCAAATGTTTGTGCAGGGTTCGATATTTCTGCTGGTCTTGAGGCAAACCAGTCGCCTTGAAAGTTTTCCACGCCAGGTCACGGTCTTTGAGGATGGCAGTGATGCCAGTTGAGATCCAGGGAAGGTGTGTGCCATTACGTCGGGTAGATGTATTTCAGAGTTACAGGCACCAATGTGCAGACCTCCCTACCTGCCATTTCATAACAATAGGGTGACTTTACATACCAAGCCATCATTTTTGCCAAGGGTTGTTTCTGAATCAGGCTATCCACTTGCCAGTGTACTATGTAGAGCCTGAATATCCAGGGAAATCCCTGCTTCCTACTCTTGATGTGCATAGAACACTGAGTCTTTATCCTCTCCGGACCTCACAGTTGCGAAAAACTGTGCAACTTTTTGTTTCTTTCACCCCTGGAAATCTGTGTGTTCAGTTTTCGAAGCGGTGCTTGTCCACATGGTTGGCCAACAGCATTCTTGTTTATCTGTAAAAAATTCGACAAACTTCTCACAGGGGTTGTAAAACCCCCATTCTACCAGAGGCATGGCTGCCTCCATGGAATGTTTCCCGGGCATCTCTGCATTAGAAATCTGCAAGGCTGTCACGTGGTCTACTGTACACACGTTCACAAAACATTACAGTCTAGACATCGCTTCTAAGAAGCGAACTGCATTTGGGCAGGCCGTTTTACAAGGCCTCCTGTCCTAAGTCCTGGTAGTTTGCTTCCTCCTCCCCGTCGCATAACTACTACTTGGGAATCTTCCCATGTGTTATGGCCTGCTGCAAGCGATACTCTCGAAGATCTACTGTTACTGTAAGTTCTTATGCAGCTATACTTAATTCAGATATATTATGGAAAAAAGGAAGAAGGGAAGGGGTATTGTAAGTCTACCGGGGGGGGGGGTGCTTGAGGAAAATGCACAAAAAAGCAGCCATCTTTAATGATTATGTCTGCTGTGTCTTCACAAGGGAAAACAGTGGGCCTCTGCCTGAAAGAGGCATCAAAGTAGCTGTCAGGGGCATTCCTGAAATGAGGTAGCCAGTATTTACTAAAGAAAGGGTCCAGAAGGGGCTCGAAACCTAAAAGGTAGGTAAAGCCCCAGTGCCAGATGGGATGCATCGGGGGGGGGGTGCTCAGAGAATTGGCTGCAGAACTAGTTCAGCGGCTAGTAGTGCTATTCAGTAGCTCAGTTCAGACAGGAGTAGTTCCAAAAGGTGAGGGTTAACATATATAGTTCCACTACACAAGATGGGGGCACAAGGAGCAACCAGGGAATTACAAACCTGTCAACCTTACCTCTTTAGTGAGTAAACTGATGGAGTTGCTGATTGAAAAGTACCTTGTTGACTACCTAGAGAGCAGTGGTCTACAGGATAGCAAACACCATGGGTTTGTGGCAGGGATGTCTTGTCAGACCAACCCGATAGTTTTCTTTAACTTAACAAAGGTAGTAGCTAAATCATGCAGTTTCAGCAAGGCCTCTGACTCTGTGCTGCACAGATGATTGCTGAAGAACCTGGAGGATCTGGGTGCTGCTAGGGACATAGATGGATAGGAATCTGGTTGAAGGAGAGAGAGCAGAAACAACTATCGTCCAATTGCCATCCTGTCGGCCATTAGTAAACTCTTAGAGAAAGCTGTGGCTGAACAGCTCACAGAGTACATTCAGGTTCATAAGTTGCTGTCCCCTGCACAGCATGGCTATCGTAAAGGGTATGACACGACCACGGCCCTTGTCTCTGTCTCTACTAGCATCAGGGTGGCCATGGACCAGGGCGAACTCTCTGGGGCCATATTTATAGACTTATCCAAGGCCTTTGACCTTGTGGACCATGTGTTACTTCGCTCACAGATGCAGTCCCTAGGCCTGTCCCCTCCTGCCTTGAGTTGGCTTAGAAACTACCCCAAGGCAGAATACAGCAGACTAAATTCAACAAGGTCCTCTCTAACCCCACTCTGATGACCTCTGGAGTCCCACAGGGATCAGTTTTGGGGCCCCTTCTCTTTATTGCATTTGTTAGCAACCTCCCTGCTGCTGCTTCCAACTGTAGTGCCACCCTTTATGCTGATGATCTTGTCATCCTGCACACTCCTGGGAAATTGGATCTATCAACCTTCAGCTGAGTGAGGCATTTAAGAATATTCAGTCCTGGGTAATGTCTCACAAGTTGGTCCTCAACCTAAAAAAAACTCAGCCATGCTTTTTGGGTCAGTAGCCAAGATCAAGGCCTCCCCTGTCCCTCTATGTGTCAGTGGTGTGGATGGCTCTCCCCTCTTAACCACGGTTTCAATAAAATACCTTGGAATGACACTTGACCCCCAACTTGACCTGGGGTGTCACATCCTAAATGTTTGCAGAGCCGAAAACTGGGTCTTGCCTCCAGGGCAAAGAAAAATTTGACGTCTTCAGCTCGCTTGGCGTTGGCCAGAGGTGTGCTGCTCCCTTCACTTAGCTATGGTCTTCTCCTGTTCACTAGCACCTCCAAGGTCCACCTTGTTCGGTGGAACATGACCTACAGCAACATCTGTCACTTTTCCCTGGCAGACCCGCATCTCACCCATCATTGTAAATTATACGACAAACTGGGCTGGCTTTCCCCAGACAGTAACTTGAAAAATGGGTTGGGCTGCTTTGTAGGAAAGGTGCTCAGAACTGGAACCCCTCCAGGGCTGGTGCAGCTTCTCAAGCCTGCTGAATCCTCCTCCTGCTCCCTCAGGTCACAGGGTCCTGGGTTGCTCAAAGTTCCTTATATTCAGACCCTAATGGTGGATAAGGACTTTGCTACGTGCGCTCTGAGGCTATGGAACTCCCTTCCTGACCACGTACGTGCCTCCCCCTCCCACCTGAGTTTCCAAAATTCCCTGTGGGAGCACTTGAAACTGTCCTCTGTGTGCAGGTGTCCAAGCCACCTTAACCAGGTCTCCAAATTGGTCTCATCCAACCCACTGTCCTTTAACTCTGGGAAGCATGTGATTGCTTGCTATCTGCTTATGAATTATGTGGCCCTGGTAAAAGGTTCACTCATACAATGTAATTGCCATTGAATGTCTTAGTCTATTTATTCCTTATGGATATTTTACCTATTACTGCTCACTGTAGACTATCTATGTTCATCTTGCTCTCTTGTAACTCTGTATGTAACCCCCCTGCAAATGGGGGTTCCCAAAAGACTTCCAGGAGCTTGCTTGAATGATCCAAGCCTGAATGATGTTTGGCGTTTAAGCCATTTATCAGTGAGTGTTTTTAGAGCCTCTGGTACTGTCTCTTTAAGAGCTGTCTGCTTGCAGACATAATTAGTTTGTATGGGGACTGTGTGCTTCTCTGTTTGAGTACCACTCGAGCTGCTGCTAATTCACTCCATTTTGCAGTCACTAGGAGTGCAAAGGGAACCTATCTGAAAGATGTAACTGTTTGCCAGAAATCATTTACAGTAATAATGAAATTACAGTTTGTCTAACCTGCTTTCTTTGCAGTCAGAACTGTGTCTGCCTAGTTCCCCATTCTGGTTTTGAACTGCTGAACTGGACCAATCAGTGTGGGTAAGCTAGCTCTAAAATGGTGCCTTGGACGAATCAGAACTTGGACTCATAATCTGAACCAGCCACAAGAGGATTGTATGGGCAGTGACTCTGGGAGATGTAGTTTAGACTTCGGCGCCTTTTTGGACCAACAGGAGCAGTCTGTTGTGAGTGACAGCCAATCCAGTCAAGAACTGGGAGGAACTCAAAGGAAGTGCCCGGTTTTGTCTGTTGGAGTTTCAATTTAGCTCTGGAGTGAAGAAGGAAGGAGCCCTGTGCTTTTTCAGTGTGCAGTTTCAGTCAAAAAAATGTGTGTAAGGCCCAGAGTTCTGGTCTGCAGCTTGTGTAACTGCTTGTTAGGACTGAATCCGTCCTGTGAAAAGAATCAAAGGATCTCTGAAGAGTAGAAACCAGGCTCACCCTGTAGAAGACTGGAGAAATTGTTGAATTGCACTCGGTCTGTCAGGAACTGAATCTGCTGTGTGTTCTCCCAGGTATTGTGCAGTAATTGCGATCGGGATAGAGAAGCAGCCTTCCTGGTATAGTACTTTCTTTTTTACCATATAAATGTGTGAAGAGTCTCGTGGAGCTCAAGAGTAGCCCTGCTGACATTGAAGGACCCTATCTTGTTTGGAGGTCGTGAGTACTAATTCAGGGTCGCTCTCTGTTGAATTGCCACATTAAATCCAAATGGAATCACTGTACTGCTGACTGTTTAAACTAATTTTCTTTTCACTGTGTGAAAGGGCCCCTACCAGCTGCCACGGTTTGGACTAGCCACTGAGGGCTTGGGTACCCAGGGACAGTAACTGGTAGGGATAGGCTGTGCACAGAGCCATAGGTAGATAGTAAAGGATAAGCTAATTAACCTGATTCCCCTGTCCTTGTTATATCCCCTAAATAAATCAGAGCTGCTTGTTTCAGCAAAGTTATACTTCCTGAAGTATTTGTCTGTGTTAAAGTACTGTACTGTGATTGTTGCACTGTATCTTATTTCACAGGAGGTCCCAGTGCCGGAACTAGTCCTGGGGGTAAGTGTATACTGTGAAGGTAATTCTGATATATTGTGTGGGCCACTAGTGGGAAGAAAGGGGTTGCAGTGTCCCAGAGGGCTGTGACCAAGTAAGTTTAACTATTGCAAACCCTGACCTCTGGGTGGAGGCACCCGCCATTGGATCCAGGCCCTCAACCTGTTAGTGGCAAATCAGGCAGGGTAGTAGCCCCTGGGATAGCGCCATCTAGGGGTTACATCTTGAGGCTCACCGCTGGGATTGTGTGTCCTCTAGTGGCCATATTCCGCAACCACTGTTAAGAAAAAAATGGGTACCCGACAGAAGTGGCTGTGCACCGCTGGTGGAGTGGTGTACTGGGAGGAGATTGACCCCAAAATGCTATGCTTATCCTGACATTCCCTGGTATCAATCACGGACACTGTACAGGAGTACTTTCCAAGGTGGAAGGTTTACAAAACCCTGTGGTGGTGGGTCGGCATGCTAATCTGCTCACCCACACTTTCCTGGCCCTAGTAGAGTTTAAGGATCCCATAGATAGCTCCAAAGTGCCACAGACCATTACCCCAGAGGGAGCCCTCACTGCCTGGAGAGTGATAACTAAGGACAGTAAAGACCGGGGAATGAGCCCCACCACTGTCTGAAACTTTGAGGAGAAATTTGCTAAATGGTTGCTGGGGAAGGGAAAACTGTGGAGACTTGAAGAAACTATTCTTGCTACCTGGGGTGTTCCTCCCAACACCTCTCCCGCCCAGTACCTGTAATGGTGGCTGAACCAATGCAGACTCCTATTTCTGCACCTGCCATTAGTCACGACTCTCACCAAGGTTGAGGAACTTCTCTGGCACCCTCCCCACCCCAAGGGAGGATGACTGGAGACCTGATAGACTATGTTGCCCCTGGCGTTTGAATGGCAATGCTCGGCAGCCAAAAGCTTAAAGAGGGTTAGTGAGAGCCTCCCGAGGTCCCGCCCTGGCTACCATCCGCTAAACGGCCAGTAACCCTGAAGTGACTGCACAGGCCTATCTTGAGGCCCTGGAGAATGTGTACGGGAGCCCAGATTCTGATGAGGACCTACGGTGGAGAGTAAGAGATGCACAACAGTACCAAGGGGAGTTGTTGTCTGTGTATGTATCTCGGCTGGAAAAATTGTTGCAAGAATGCCTCAGAAAGGGTAGTTTGCCAGCGATTGAACTGGACCGAACCAGGCTGGACAGGATCCTTAAGTCTGCCCCCTTCTCAGAACTGCTGTTGCTTCAGTTACAACTGGCAAATCGACTGGAATCCCCACCCTCCTATGATGAGTTAATGAGAGAAATTTGAGGAGTTGAAAAGGTGACCTCGGGAGGACACTCGCCCAATAGCTGCGGTCACGACCCGAGTGACCGAGGGTGACTCATCAAGTGAAGTTCAGGGGCAGAGGTTGGCAGTCAATGAGTGCTCTGACCAGGAAAAAGATATGCCACAATGGGGTGAACTGTTGAGAGAAATCCGGGAATTCAGAAACAGTCCCTTTATGAAGGCCACGCCTGCAAGTACGGGCCCTGACCTATATCCGACTGCATCTGCTATGGGGGTGAGGGTACCCACCCATGTATCTCCTGCTGATAACAGCTCCGAACTCGATTCCTTGACCATGGAAGTGGAGAAACTGACGAGATGTCTCCAAATACTTATCACGCCGCAGACAGAGATGGCACCAAGGTTTCCAGTTAGTAATACCCCCGGCCTGGCTCCCAGTGTGGCGCCTCGGCCAGCTCAAACTCCAGAAAGTATGTTTTGCTATAATTGTGGGAAGGATGGGCACATGAAAAGGGAATGCCGGTCCCCAAAAGACACTGACAAAGTTGCATATAGGCTACAAGGAGAGCTTCGGAGAACAAATCAGTGGTTAAGAGGTGCACGAAATGATCCCAGTGAGGGCACCAAAAATGCTAACTCACGTCCTTTTGTGGCAAGGTCAGTTGCCCAGGCCCCCACTACCGCCTCCAGACTGGTCCAGAATAGTGGTCCCTCCATGGAGACCACTGTAAAGGTGAATGGAGTGTCTACAAGAGCTGTATTGGACAGTGGCTCCCAAGTGACAATTATGTTCCAGGATTGGTATCAGAAGCATTTGTCAGACATACCCTTACAACCATTAGAAGGACTGCATGTATGGGGGTTAAGTGAGAAGGCCTACCCCTATTCCGGGTATATCCGAATTTGGCTGTCTTTCCCCACCTCCGTGGCTGGAGTGGCCGAACAAGTAGAGACCCTAGCCTTAGTGTGTCTCCCCACTGGACTGTATGATGGTGTCCCTTTGTTGATTGGAACAAATGCTCATATGTTCGGAAGGCTGGCACAGTTGTGTTATGAAAAACAGGGGTCAAAGACTAGTAGAGCTTTAAGAGTTCCGGCTTTAATTAAGAAGGCCTATGAGGCACAGAGAGATGCTGAAAAATAGAACCAGAGGAACGGTCGGAATTGTATGGAAGAAGGATCCTGAGTCTCTGATCCTGGCGCCAAATGCCCAGTGTACCTTACAGGGAGAGGTCCGTATCAGAAAGGATGTTAAGAATAAAATATTAATGTTGGATGCACCAGGCGATGGAAAATTGCCAGAGGGACTGCTGGTTGCTCTAGTATTTTGCCCGCTAGAGCCCCATGCTTATGCCAGAAGGGTAATGGTCCAAGTTCATAATGTGTCTGAAAGAGACATTCGAGTAAATAGAGGTTGCATCCTGGCTAATGTGCATTGTGCAGACACTGCAGTGCTACACTAGCAGCAAGAGTTCAAGGAAGAATGACAGGGTAACGCCTGACTTGTTTGATTTCGGCGACTCCCGCTGCCAGCTGAATGGAAAGTGAGGATCAGTGAGAAGCTTGCCCAGAGAGACCAGGTGTTTTCTTTAAAGGAATGGGATGTAGGATGCGTGCAAGGAGCTGAGCACAATATCCGCTGCATGACGAAAGACCATTTCAGTGAGAGGTCTCGACGCCTGGCACCTGCTGACATAGACGATGTGAGATGGCATCTGCAAGAGATGTTAGCTGCTGGTGTAATACAAGAATCCAGAAGCCCTTATGCTTCTCCCATTGTGGTAGTGAGGAAAAGAATGGGACAGTAAGGATGTGTGTGGATTATCGCACCTTAAACCGCGGACTATCCCTTCAGTACACAATGCCCCATTCAGGATGCTTGACTGCCTAAACGGGAGCGTGGTTCTCTGTGTTGGATCTCCGCAGTGGGTACTGCCAGATCCCGATGGCCCCAGAGGACCATGAGAAGACCGCCTTTATCTGTCCGGGCTGCTTCTATGAATTCATGAGGATGCCTCAAGGGATTTCAGGTGCCCCAGCCACTTTTCAACGATTGATGGAGCGTGCAGTGGGGACATGAACTTACTAGAGTGCCTGGTACACCTAGATGATGTTATTGTGTTTGGCAGCTCACTGGAGGAACATGAGAGCAGATTATTTAAGGTATTGGACCGACTGAGGACTTTGGCCTTAAACTGTCCATTGATAAGTGTCAATTCTTTCAAACATCGGTAAAGTATGTGGGACACATAGTATCCACCGAGGGAATAGAGACCGACCCAAGTAAAGTTGAGGCCTTGACCACCTGGCCACAGCCCAAAATCTAAAAGAACTGCAAAGATTCCTGGATTCTGTGGTTATTATCGCGCTCATCAAGGACTATTCAAGAGTGATCCGCCCTTTACTTAACCTTACTCAAGGGTATCCCCAACCCACAAAAATACCAAAGTCACGCCCTCAAGACTGAAAGAGTGTATTTTCATCCGAGTGAAGTATTTGGGGCCCGCTGGACCCTGATTGTGAGACTGCTTTTCATAAGATCATATATCAACTACCCATGCTCCAGTGCTGGCCTATGCCGATCCAAGAAAACCTACGTCCTGCACACTGATGCTAGCTTGCAAGGGTTGGGGCTGTGTTGTACCAAGAGCACGAGAATGGCCTGAGACCAGTGGCCTTTGCCAGTAGAAGCCTGACCCCATCCGAAAAGAACTATCCTGTACATAAGTTAGAGTTCCTAGCTTTGAAGTGGGCTATTGTTGACCAATTCCATGAGTACTTGTATGGGGCTAAAATACTAGTAAAACTGACAGTAATCCTTTGACCTATGTGCAGACCTCAGCTGTTGGATGCCACTGGCCATAGGTGGCTTTCTGCATTATCTACATATGACTATGCTCTCGAATACCGAGCAGGTCTGAACCACATAGATGCTGATGCTCTCTCGGGAGGCCTGTTCCCCAGAATGATTGGTCCGATTAGCGAACCTGACATTCGGCACTCTGCCGGAAGTTTGACAGGGAGGAACAAATGTCCACGGACGCAGTGGACTGCATGGTGGATTGCTTGGGACCTCTGAGAATTGCATACCTGCTGCTTATTGCCACTTTTCTGCAATAGACATTGGTGCACTGCCGCAGCTGGACAATGACAGTATTCGCGGGCTCAACTCACGCGATCCCATGATCAAAGCAGCTTTAGAAGCCCTCTGTGCAGGAAAAGATGTGTCCAAATTACGCTCCACTGATTTGAGAACTGCACTGTTATACAAAGAAGGTCCTAAGTTGAAACTGATCAATAAACTGTTATACAGAGAAACAGTTGACAGAGGGGACAAGTAGACAAACAACAACTAGTGCTGCCCACTGCCTTCGGAGACTCAGTACTGAGGTCCTTGCACAACCACATGGGGCACCTTGGTATAGACAGAACACTTGACTTGGTGAGATCCAGATTCTATTGGCCTAAGATGGGGCTGATGTGGAGCAACACATTCGAACTTCTGTAGTCGCAAGCTACAGAAAGCTTTGCCCAGAGGACTGCCCCTTGTTAACATCACCACCAGTGCACCCATGGAGCTGGTCTGTATTGATTTTCTGAGTTTGGAGTCAGATCAAAGAAATATCAGTAATGTGCTGGTGGTCACTGACCATTTCACGAGATATGCCCAAGCTTTCCCACCAAAGACCAGAAAGCATCTACTGTGGCCAAAGTACTTGTAGAAAACTTTTTGTTCACTATGGGCCCCACAAAGAATCCATTCTGATCAAGGGAGAGACTTTGAGAGTCGCCTGATCAAAGAGATGCTTTCTCTGTGGGAGGCAAAGTCCAGAACCACCTCACCACCCCAGGGGACCCACAGCCTGAACGCTTAATCAACGACTTGCTAGATATGCTAGGCACCCTGCACCCAAAGGACAAGCCTAGATGGAGCCAACAAATTAGCACCCTGGTACATGCTTATAACTGCACCAAAAGTGATGCCACTGGGTTCTCCCCCTACCGCCTGATGTTTGGAAGAGAAGCTCGACTACCAGTAGATGTGTGTTTTGGGGTCTCTCCTGATGGGGTTCAAGCTGACAACTATTTACAGTATGTGCAAAAGTTAAAGGCCCAGCTAACTCATGCGTACCAACTGGCTCAAACCATGGCTGCCAAAAGAAATCTGGCCAACAAAGAATGGTATGATAAAAAGGTGAAAGCACAGGAACTCCAGGAGGAGATCGGTATTGCTAAGAAATCTGGGACTGCATGGCAAACACAAGATTGCTGACAGATGGCACCATCTCCTCACATTGTAGTGGGCAAACTAGATGATCTGCCAGTGTACAAAGTAAGGCCTGAGAACAATTCAAAAGATGTAAAACAATGCATAGAAATCATTTACTGCCCATTGGACAAATCCTGATTGAGTCTGAGCCCCCAGAAGATGCCCCTCTGGACCAGTGACTAGAGCTGCTGCTAAGAAAAGATCAAGGAAGTCTGCACCTACAGAAGCAGAGTTAGTGTTCCCCTGCAAAAGTCCCAGTTGAGCATGACTGTCCGTCCATATCAGAAGAAAGTGAGAGTGACTTTGAATACTATCCTTCTACGAACTGAGTCAATTGTTTCGGGCAATCCCTAGTCAATACTGGAGACAAAGCTGGGCCTTCTGGACTGTCTAAGCCCCAGCTTCATCCCTGGAGCCAATGCTCCCAGAAAGTGAAGTGCAAAGCATCAGATCAGATGAAATGGAATCATTGTGCATGGTTGAACTGTTTGAGCTTTCAGGGAGGAAAATGATAGATTGGGGCAGACTGGTGATACACCAACAAGAAGAGTATTTTGAGTGCCCTGACAGTCCACTGCCAGTGTCCGAAAGCTCTCCATGTGAGCCAAATGTTGTGGACTCAGAAACTGTAACTCCTGGAGCTGAAAGTGCCCCAAGTTCTAGCCTCTCTACCCCCATGGAGACTCCTGACAGGTGAGGACAATGCTGAAAATGAGGCTCAGAGTGCAGAGACTGTAACAGTTCCCCTAGAAAGACTGGTCGAGCTGTAAAGCCTGGGGTGCACCTCAGTTATGATTCCCTGGGCCGGCCAGTGGATCTGCCTCTCAATGTTGTCCATAAAGGAGTGTATGTGTCCCCGAGCTCATTGCCCAAACTGAGCGTCAGTGCTAACTCCAAGTTACTTGTGTTGCCCTCTAAGTATGGTGCCCTTGCCCCATCCAGCCCCAAGGTAACTGATAGGGAAGGGCCCCCTCTCTTCAGGTTTCATGTACAAGAGGTAATAACTTGAGTTATGGTACAGTGTGTGTGTAATACTGTGTAAAGAGTGACGTACTGCAATGTTTCAGAAATGTGTTCTTGGTAAAATGATGTATTGACTGATGATTACATGTGTGAGCCTAATGCAAATGTATATGGTTGCAGTTGAAACTTATGAAATTGCCTGCAGCGGACGCCAAGCTTTCCCAAGCCAGGAAGGGTGTAACCCCCTGCAAATGGGGTTCCCAAAAGACTTCCAGGAGCTTGCTTGAATGCAGCAAGCCTGAATGGTGTTTGGCGTTTAAGCCATTTATCAGTGAGTGTTTTAGAGCCTCTGGTACTGTCTCTTTAAGAGCTGTCTGCTTGCAGACATAATTAGTTTGTATGGGGACTGTGTGCTTCTCTGTTTGAGTACCACTCGAGCTGCTGCCAATTCACTCCATTTTTGCAGTCACTAGGAGTGCAAGGGAACCTATCTGAAAGATGTAACTGTTTGCCAGAAATCATTTACAGTAATAATGAAATTACAGTTTGTCTAACCTGCTTTCTTTGCAGTCAGAACTGTGTCTGCCTAGTTCCCCATTCTGGTTTTGAACTGCTGAACTGGACCAATCAGTGTGGGGTAAGCTAGCTCTAAAATGGTGCCTTGACGAATCAGAACTTGGACTCATAATCTGAGCCAGCCACAAGAGGATTGTATGGGCAGTGACTCTGGGAGATGTAGTTTAGACTTCAGCGCCTTTTGGACCAACAGGAGCAGTCTATTGTGAGTGACAGCCAATCCAGTCAAGAACTGGGAGGAACTCAAAGGAAGTGCCGGTTTGTCTGTTGGAGTTTCAGTTTAGCTCTGGAGTGAAGAAGGAAGGCCTTGTGCTTTTCAGTGTGCAGTTTCAGTCAAAAACGTGTGTAAGGCCCAGAGTTCCGGTCTGCAGCTTGTGTAACTGCTTGTTAGGACTGAATCCGTCCTGTGAAAAGAATCAAAGGATCTCTGAAGAGTAGAAACCAGGCTCACCCTGTAGAAGACTGGAGAAATTGTAGATTGCACTCAGTCTGTCAGGAACTGAATCTGCTGTGTGTTCTCCCGGTATTGTGCAGTAATTGCGATCGGGATAGAGAAACAGCCTGCCTGGTATAGTACTTTCTTTTTACCATATAAATGTGTGAAGAGTCTCGTGGAGCTCAAGAGTAGCCCTGCTGACGTTGAAGGACCCTATCTTGTTTGGAGGTCGTGAGTACTAATTCAGGGTCGTTCCCTGTTGAATTGCCACATTAAATCCAAATGGAATCACTGTACTGCTGACTGTTTAAACTAATTTTTCTTTTCACTGTGTGAAAGGGCTCCTACCAGCTGTCACGGTTTGGACTAGCCACTAGGGCTTGGGTACCCAGGGACAGTAACTGGTAGGGATAGGCCTGTGCACAGAGCCATAGGTAGATAGTAAAGTGATAAGCTAGTTAACCTGATTTCCCCCTGTCCTTGTTATATCCCCTAAATAAATCAGAGCTGCTTGTTTCAGCAAAGTTATACTTCCTGAGGTATTGTCTGTGTTAAAGTACTGTACTGTGATTGTTGCACTGTATCTTATTTCACAGGAGGTCCCAGTGCGGAACTAGTCCTGGGGGTAAGTGTATACTGTGAAGGTAATTCTGATATATTGTGTGGGCCACTAGTGGGAAGAAAGGGGGGTTGCAGTGTCCCAGAGGGCTGTGACCAAGTAAGTTTAACTATTGCAAACCCTGACCTCTGGGTGGAGGCACCCGCCATTGGATCCAGGCCCCTCAACCTGTTAGTGGCAAATCAGGCAGGGGTAGTAGCCCCTGGGATAGCGCCATCTAGGAGTTACATGTTCATTGCCCCTCTTGTTGTTATCTACCTTGTTTGAACCTGTATTTTCATTGTACTCTCCCAGGTCCTACCTGAAAATAGGCATACAGCTTATCTAGTGTACCTACCTGGTCAACAAAAGCCAAATAAATAAATAAATGATGGTAAGGGGGGTCAGATTGGAAGAGAGGGATGTCAGAAGTGGGGTACTGCAGGGATTTGTCCTGGGTCCTGTCCTCTTCAGTATGATCATCAGAGACATTTGAGAGGGCATCTGGGGCAAGTAATGTCTCTTTGCAGATGACACAAAGCTCTGCGGTAGGGTAAATAGTAATGAGGCTCTACAGAGGCCAGAGAGGTAATCTGAGCTTTGGCGGTTGAAATTCAGTGCCAAAAAATGCAAAGTCTGTGCACCTAGTGAGAAAAACCTAGGTGCATGCCTGGGGGGGATCGAAACAGAGTACTGGATAGGAGAGGTAGAAATGAGCACTACGGCAAAGAAAAGGAACCTGTTAGTCATCATTCGTGACTGTCCCAAACAAACCAGTGTGACAAGGTCTGTAATAAGGCCAATAGGATGCTGTGGAGTATCGTAAGGGGTATTGATAGCAGGAAAAAGGAGGTACTACTACCTCTATATAGGTCACTGAGGAGGCTGCACCTGGAATACTGTGCCCAGTTATGGAGTCTTCACCTAAGGAAAGAAAAGGACAGGCTGGAAACGGCACACCGCAGTGTGACCAATATGATTTAGGCTCAACAGGGCAGATCTTACGAAGATTGTCTGAAGGCACTGAACATGTACTCGCTGGAGACCAGTAGAGAGGGAGGAATATGATAGAGGCCTTTAAGTTCTTGAAGTGAATAAACAAGTTGAACTGCAGGGAACTATTTAGCGTGAGTATACTGTCAGGAACCCAAGGTCATTAGTGGAAACTGGCAGGGGGATTGTGTAAGAGGGATGTGAGAAAGGTCTGTTTTACAGAAAGGGTGGTGGAGCCGTGGAGCAGTCTGCCAGATGAGGGGGTGGGTTCCATGGCCATAACTGGTTTCAAGTACAGCTGGGACAGAGTGAAGTGTTGTTGCCCAGGTCAGTAGTAGTAGTAGGGAGAGGGGCAGGAGGATGGGCTTAGAGAGAACTCTAGGCAGACTAGATGAACCCATGGTCTTTTTCCGCCATCATTGTTTATGTAAGTTTTATTTAAATTTTATATTGGTGTTATTTTTGTACTTTTCTGTAAGGTGCCATAAGCCCTCTGGTTAAGGGGGCCTATATAAGTAAAACTTACTACTACTGAGCCCCACCCCCTACCCTTTCAGACCTTGCTCCTGCTCTGTAGCCTTGTACTGTTTGAGAATCATTGCAAAGGTGTGGCTGTATAGAGGGTGATGCCCTAAAAAAAGATAGCATAGTTACTTACTAGGAACAGTAGATCTTTGAGAGATCTCCTCCACAGACCCACTGCCCACCTTCCAAACTTACCCCCTCCTGTATTTTCAGGTGGCATACTTTAGAAGACATGCCTTTTACTACACATTTGCTCTTCTTTTCTACCCCTTTCCGGTGGACTTTCCTTCTGGAACCTCCAACTCTCCTGTTGGCCTGGTGTCCCATTCATGTTGCAACTCCAAACTTGTCTTTGGTGGGGAAATAGGAGTTATGGGGCCGCCCACATTATGTAGGTGGCACCGATATACGTCAGCGGTCCCAGCTAGGGAAATATTTCTGAAAGGTCCTGACACCAGCAGCTTACAGTTTCAAAGGTGTGACTATATGTGTAGTAGATTCTCTCAAAGATCTACTGTTACTGGTAATTAACAAACCTTTTTTGTGTTCACCGTGCACATAAGCGAACACATTGGTATGAGAGTGCCCTTTGAGGGGTGTGACACTGTCCGCCCAATGCAGAGCAGTGTTGCAGGGGCACGACAGTGGCACACCAATCAGCACCCAGGCTGACAATGATTGTGTTTCTGGCTTGCTGGGCGGGGACGACACCCACTTCAGAAGAAGTTGCTGTCCCTTTAGTCTGTGCCACCCAGCAAGCCAGGCTGATCTATCACAGTCAGCCTGGAATGTGTGCCTGCAACAAAGAAAACCGTCCATCGATGTCTGCAGCTGGTGGCCCCATTTGTCCCCCAATCCAACCCTCCCTGTCAGCAACCCCCCCCACCACATACACACACACACACACACACACTGTAGTGACACTGAGGGTGCTCAATCCCGTGTATAAAACTGTCCTCGCCATCTTTTCCCTGAAAGAAGAAAACTGTCCATTGATGTATGTTGCAACCCCCAACATAAGTCAATGACACTGGGGGTGCCAATCCCCAGTGTCCTCAGCTGTTGCAGTACTGTCCCCTAGTGACACTTGGGGTGCCCAATCCCCCTGTGTCCTGTCCCTGAAATAAAGAAAATTGTCCCTTGTCATTTTTGTTTTAACCTGAAAAAAAGCCATCCATTGTTGTCTGCTGCAGCATTACCCTCCACACACCCGACCCTCCCACTCAGAACCCACCACCTCCCCCCCACACCATACTTAACCACTGGAGGTCCGTCCCCGTAATCTTCCTTGGACCGCAGACGTCTTCACTCTTCAAAGCCCAACCACAAACTGAGGTAAGCGCTTCAATGTATTTCAATGGAGTTTTCAGCTTCCGTGTATTTCAGTGGGTTTTCAACTTAGTGACATAACTTGACCATTTGTTAATATTTTTGCCCCAAATTTTCAACATACCTTATTTGGGACCCCACCTCGTGAGCAATGCAAGTGATATTAGGTAAATCTGTCCTGAAAGGTGATTTTATGGTCACTGCGTGAAATCACCTTTCAGGCAGGAGTTGAAAATTTTCTCCACCATTGTTAATGAGGTGAGGTCATAAGAAAATTTGGTGTAAAACTATTAAACAACGAAGTAATGAGCCTGCGTTGAAATTTGCTAATGCAGACTCGTAAATTTGGTAATTTTCAATACTTTTGACCCCCAATGTTCAATATAACCATTTATTCACAGCACCTCATGAATATGACAGCTGTCATTTTTCGGATCCTGGCCAAAATTTTTTTTTTTTTACACCCCGGAAGGTGATTTTGCAGTCAGCGTGCAAAATAACCTTTCAGGCAAGAGCTGAAAATTTTCTCTGCACTTGCTCATGAGGTGGGATCATAAGAAGGGTATGTTGAAAATTTGGGGCACAAATATTAACAAACAAGACAGTTACACTGCCCAACATCATCACTTCTACTTTGCATTCTTAACTGTTAATAAAATGATTCCTTCACTGAAGCAATTTTTAATGTCTCAGTGGTATCAGCACCACACACATTATGACACCAGTGCAAGCGCCAAACACTCTGCATTGATAAATGCTTGTTACTACTAGTATTTAGTTCACATCCAGACAATATACACAACTTCCTTCGGCCAGGCTTTCTCTTCAGGTCTGTTTTTCCCAGGGTCCAGATCTGAGAGCAGTGGGGGAAGATATTAAAGGACATGGAATTTGGTGGTGGGAGGAGTCCAGCGTGAAGACTGTTTCCAGTAACTAACTGAGCATGCTCAGTGTCTGCTGCCTAAGTGTAGATATGGACTGAATACTAGTAATAGAACTATATTTATAAGTAAGTAATCTATTCATAGGTAAGGTGAGGAAAATTTTTATTAATAAAGCAGCCCTTCTCAAAGGTTTGGAGCTCTGTAACAGAGTGAGAACATAGAAAAAAAAGGACTAAACACAATAAAATAAAGATTATAAATACATAACATTAGCACTAACCACAAGCCGCTTACATGCCTTGCATCAAAAAACAGAATTTTTACTCTGTATTTGGAAGCATTCTCTTAACCCTCATGCTTTTGTAACTTTCATAGATCAACCATCTTCTAAGACCTTGAGGGATTTTCCATTATACTGGCCGTTTAATTTGAGTTTGCTAAACAAATGCATAATTAATTAATTGATGCTGGGTTACTTGGCCTTGTGTATGCTGTTTCTTCGTTGCTATAAACCAATGAAAATTTTGACAAATGACTTCACACAAATCTTTTCCCTTTTACCTTTTTTATCTACTCTCTTTGTTTCCTGTTTTACATGTAGTGTTCCTGACCGGCAGTGACCGTATCCCCATCTATGGTATGTCAAGTTTACAGATCATCATTCAGCCCACATCTGGAAGTGAGGAATACCTCCCTGTGGCTCATACTTGCTACAACCTCCTTGACCTGCCGAAGTACAGGACCAAAGAACTGCTTGGGACCAGGCTTACCCAGGCCATCGACCACTATGAGGGTTTCAGTTTGGTGTGAGAAAGGACCCATCTGTGGTGGTGGGCAGGAATCAGCAGTGCACTTTATTTGTACTACAGTGTGTAGCAGCAGCAATACACGGGGAATGTCCTCAGTTATAGTTCTAAATTAAACATACATGGATGAAAGGTGGCTAAGTGCTGGGTCTGTTGTTGCTAACCTTAAGGCTGGTTTTGGCAATAGGCTATTATTTCTCTTATCTTGTGCAGGGTTTATTGTTAACTGGTTTTGGGGAGTGGGATTTGCCCCATTTTTCCCTTGTTCCCCTTCTCTTTGTTTAGACCCACTGTGGCCGCAGCTTATCCCATAAGGCGGTAGGGTAGGGCAGACCAAGACCAGTGCTGTTTCTGAGGATGCTGAAATGCCAGGCAGTCCGCATCCTCCTCCTAGGAGCTAGAACTGTTGTGGAGTCGCAGCAAAAAAATGTTTTTTTTACTCCCTGGAATTTTTCCAAAAAAAAATCAATGGGCTAATTTCCACATTTGATCTTGTTGTGGAAATTTGTGTAAAACTGAGCAGTATTCTACATTTTGCAAGGAAATACTGCATTTCAAGCAGCGTTCTTGTGAAAATTCTATGCAGTGTCAGAATTCTGCGGAATGTTTTCATTCTGACAGCTAATCTAGAGGAAGTGTGTGGCTGGGGGAGAGAATTGATACTGCTCTACGAGGAACCAGACTTCAAACCTGCGTGCGAAGCTTGGTGCCCACTGTGCCCGAGACAGCAAAGTCAGTTCCAGACTGGACAGTCTTTGAGTGTGCATTTTTTTTCAGTTTAGCCTTATGTAATTTCAGGCAGCAGCAGCAGCACCTTTAAAAAGCATGGAGTGCAGGGTCTTTTTTGAATTTTTAGGCAGACTGGACCCTCCCAGGTGGCAGCAGCAAGCACTGCTGCAGCACCACGGTATTAGTCTGCTATTGATTTTCCTTTGTGGCAAGATGACTGACACCAGAAAATAGTTGAAGGACAAATAGAGAACCAAGTACTTAAAGGGGAAGTCTCACCAATACAAGCCCCTCACCGTGGTGCGGTGCTCCTTCCACTTAGCACATGACGTGCTTAGTGTGATTTTTCACCTTACTGATACCTTTGAAATCGTAACATGTATCTAGTTGGTCCTGTTGTTTGTAGTTCGGCATTTTGAACAACGTACTTCCCTCCACAGTTATCCGCAATCCCCGTGGCTGACATCAGATGTGGGCTCCAGCTGTGGGGGATTCAAGTGTCAGTAAGTCAGGGGGAGCTGATTCATCAGTCTTGCTGTACTTCTGAGGTTAAATGTAGGTTTCCTGACCTGTACTTAGCCTCGGATGTACAGTGGAACCAATGACTATGAATCTGAGCTTTGAAAAGCTCAGAGCTGACTTGCACTTGAATCCCCCACGGCTACAGCCTAGCTCCAACATCAGCCGTGGGACTGTGGGATGCCTGCAGCCTGGCGTGCTATTCAGAGAGCCCTAAATACAGATGGCAGTGTCATCCAGATGCATGTTATGATTTCCAAGGCACCAGTCCAATAAAGAAAATTACACTGAATACTTGGCTAATTGGGAACAGCCCCGCACCAAACTTAAGGACTTGTATTGATGAACATTCCCCTTTAAACACAAAGTTTTGAATTCACTGTCTCTTTTTTAATGCAAGTGGAGGGTACAAATTTTGGTCACTTGTTTTGTTTTTGTCCTTTGGATATTAGTTGTATAGCAGAAGGACCAAACCTCAATCCTGCAGTAGCTAAGTCAATTATTATGAAGGTCTGGTTGTGGTGACTTCTACAGTACCTACCTTTTTCTCTGTACTTCAGAAATATTCCAGATCAGAGTTGAAGTGGTTCTTCTATTCTCCCCCTGTTGTACAGTACAAATGAAAAGACTGTATCTGCTGTGGTGACTATCTCCTGGTTGTGTACTGCCTTTAGAGTCTTGCTCTTTGAAGCAGAAAGCATGTGAAGTTAAGGCTATTTGTAGCACAGTCAGAAAAAAAAACTTTCTTGAGCTTCATAAGTTGCCAGCTTCAAAAACTAAGTGAGAATTATCGTTATATTCCTTGAACAGAAACTTCTGACTAAGTTTACAGAGTATGTTGACCTATTACATATGTGATGTAGACTTAAATATTTTACATCACATTATTAGCGGCCTCCCAGGCCTCTGCTAGAGTGTAATTAAATATCTGCTCTTAAAGACATGTGGTTTTATCACCCATCCCCCATGAACAACTATGGATGCCTTAACCCAATTGTAAAAATACATGTTTAAACCAGTGTACAATGAATGCAGGGACCATAGGTTGTTTTAAAGATTGTAAATACCATGGAAAAAATTTTATCAGGCAAAATATATGCGATATCATCGTGGATTTTCATTGGCTGTAACCAGAACTTTTGTTTTGTGTGTAGATTTGCAGTTTTTTATCTGCTGTCAGGTTCTTTCTGGTTCCTGCACCTCACAGCAGCAGCAGTAGCCACTTGTGAATCTCTGGCCTCCCTCTAAGCCATTGCCAGCTGCACAAATAGAAACACAAGAATGTAAGACGAATGCAGGCCTTTTACCTGTTAGGACCATACCCATATCTCAGTGATTTATTACTGCATTGACACCTGAAAAATTGTAACCTGAGGGTGGGGGAAGGGAGGCACTCCCTCCCCTGACACTTATTTGTAATGACTCCCCACCTCCACCCCGTCCCTGATGGTCCCAGCTAAATCTTAGCATTTCATATTGGACATGAAGGACAAAAGCTGCAGTCTTCCGAGTCCCCCTACGTGCCACTCCTGGCTCAACTACAGGGGCTACTAGAGAGCAATCTGGCATCTTGGGTCTCTCTCACTGGAGACTGAGCAAGGACAGCATGTCAGCACCTCCACTATTTTTCCAACCTTTGCTGACCCGGTGAACTGAGACAAGGCTCAAGGTCATTCCCGAACTCTGGTCTCCTTCATGGAAGTGTAACCTGCAGCCACCTTGCCTGGGACCCACATAGGATCTCGTGTTTCTTTTGTCTTTATGACTTTTTCATATTGTACTTTTTCACAAGTGTAAAACTATACCCATAGCTTGTGTGTGTGCCTTGGCCTCCGGGACAGTCCTATGACCAGGGTATTAGATACTGTACTTTAACACAATCATCATGGCTGCTTCATCTACTGCTTTCACTTGTGTGAAGTCAGCACCGTTTTTGTGGTCTGTGTGTGGATACTGAATTCAGTAAATGATCATTTTCTTTTCCTGGCCATGAATTGTAGTACACATGGTTTCTGGACCCATTAAACAGGCCAGTTGGGCAGAGGGCAGATTCCCTTTAACATTTCTAAAAAAAAAAATTTTCTCTGCTGTGTGGTCCAGGATGCTTTATCAATGCTTGACTGGCTTTAACTTTTTCTCATTTAGTTTCGTTCAACATTTCAAACAAGGACTATAATAAAGTCTTTATTAACATAAATGACTGGAAGTTTCCAACTATCATAAGTTTCTTAGTCTTGTAACTGCGCAAAACTGATCTGGAGATGATTTTCTGATAAAAAGACCATTGTTCTTTCACTCATGATCAAAAAGCCTCCTTTTATTATGTTAAAAAAGGAGTAAACTGTGCCCTTTGAATTGACAAAAAAGTGTGTTAAATATGTTTCATGTTAAATAAATGATATTTTTAAATTAATCACCTAAAGGTGTGTTTTATTCAAATGCAGCACCTTTAACTGTACATTTGGGTTGTCTCTGTTCTTATGTTTTACCAAAGAGACATGACTGTTTCCTGTGCATATCATAGAAGACTGTTCCCCCTACTCCCACATGTCCACTGTAAAAAAAAAAAAAAAAAATTGTGCCAAATGCTCAGAACATACACCTCGTTTGTAAAATGAGTACTGTACAGTCAGTCTCAAACACAGTAATGTAGACATGTGGCTTTCAAATGAGAAAAGTAAAATATTTAATTTTGCAACTGAGGACCATTTACCAAAGTCTGCTGCATTTTTCTCTGCTACAGAGAAGGTCATAGAGCAGTGCTGAGCAGTTCTCGCACCCCTCTGGTTCGTATGTTAGGCTGCTATAGTATTTTAGAAGGCAAGCATCCGCCAAGTGTAAGGGATTTTCCCCGAGTACTGTAAATCATTAGTCCAGCTGGGCCACAGAGAACCCTTGCAGGGGTTGGGGTTGTGTTCTGAACTCTTGCCCAGGAGCAGGTGTAACTCTTCACCACCTCATTTTATAATCTGAACATTACTTTAAAAAAAAAAGTCTGAAATTGTGCATGCCCTAAAAGGCTCTACATTGTTTATTGCTAATTTTAAAATGGAAAAGAAAACAGCATCTTAAGGAAATGTAGTGGCCAAGTTGGTATATTCACAATCCATCTGGGAAACATTTATGGCTTCTGTCTCTTATTTTAGGAATTAACTTTGGTTGGATCTGAAATACAGAGTTACTCAACTGTTACTTTTATAAGTGTAATTCCTTTTACAGTCACTTTTGCCCAGATACTGAGCATGTGCACAGTCCTCCGAAAATCCATTGATCAGAACTTTATTTTCTCCCTTCTCTCTTGCGCCCTTGCCCCTTCCTATCACAGATCTTTTGAGAGGGACCACAGGAAATGTGAGGCCATGCCATCGGCTAGGCAGTGAGGTCTCTGATTGAAGCAGTTCATTAGGCACCCCCTGCAAGTGAGTTAGTGAGGCAGTATCTGCATCTGGGGCTTTGATGGCTTACACTCCAGTGATGCCTTAGAGGAAAGGGGAACACAACCATAACAGAGGCATCATTCAGGAGTAGCCAGGGGCTGTGGTTGAGAACCCTATGATTACTTTAAAACATAGACTATATTGGCAGAAAAGGACTGGTAGGCTCATCTAGTTTGTCCTATATTCTCTGCCTATCACTACTCCCTGGACCATATTTGGTCACAGGTGTCTCTCTCTTACCTCCAGTTATAGCCATGTGGCTGTCCCACGCATGTTTAAAGTTCTCTACTGTGTTTGCCCCACCACCTCTTCTGGCAAGCTGTTCCATGTGTCCACCACCTGTTCTGTGAAGTATTTCCTCACATCCCTTTTAAACCCCACCGGCACCACCACCAAGTTTCATAGCATGCCCACGTATTCTGGTGCTTCTCCTCCTGTGGAAGAGACTCCTCTCCTGCACCTTATTCACCCCATGAGGTACTTATTGCGCTCAATAATGGCCTCTCTTGGACTCCTCTAGAGAGTACATGTTGAGCTCCCGCAGCCTCTCCTCGTATGGTTTACATGCAACCCCCACACCATTTTGGCAGCCCTTCTCTGGACCACTTCCACCCTGTTGATGTCCTTTTGGAGATGTAGCCTCCACAGCTGGGCACTGTACTCCAGATGGGACCTCACAACAAGTGAGCGATACAGGGGTAACACCACCTCCTTTCTCCGGCTAGAAATCCCCCTCCCTGTGTGCCCCAGTATCAGGCTAGCCTTATCTGCTGGCTTGTTGCACTGCTTTGCCACCTTGAGATCATCAGATATGATTACACCAGGGTCCCTCTCTTGCTTGGTAACTAAGTACCTCCCCCCAGCTTATACACAGCCCCCAAGTTTCCCCACCACAGGTGCATAACTGCACTTTTTGGCATTGAAATGCAGCTACCACTTCCTAGACCGCTCCTCTGGTTTCCCTTTATGATGTCTCTTGCAGCACCTAGTAACCACTAAAACTAGGTTCCCCTAGCACTTATCTTATTTTAATTAGTGGGTGGAGGAGCTTTGCAGCTCAAATGATTCTACTGAAATAGGACTTTTCAACCCGTATGATTCGGGTGAAATGAAGCATAGTAGGCCAGCAAAGAGGGTACTGGTTATGGGGGACTCCATAGTGAGGAGGACTGAGTTGGAGGTCTGGCCAGTGATCTGCAAGTGAGGGTTTTATGTTGTCAAATAAACAGAACATAATGGCAGAAAAAGGCCCATCTGGTCTGTCCAACCCTACGTATTGTGCAGTGACACTAATGACCATCTTCTCCCTTTTTCCCCTTCTGCCATATTAGACTCTTGTGCCTAATGCACCCATGTTTGAATCCATTCTGTTTTGTCAGAGACCACCTACTCAGACAGCCTGTTCTACTTGTCCACCACTCTCTGTGAAAAAGTACTTGCAACATCCCACCTGCACCTTCCCAACTTTAGTGAATTCCCCCTTGTGTTTATACTTACTGTGAACAATTCATTGCATTTCACCTTGTTAATCCAGTGGAAATAATCATTTCCCCCCACTCTCCATCTCCGTGATGTACTGTACATGTTAAGGTCCCTCAATCTGTCCTTGACCAATTGATCCCTCAGCCCCTGGACCATTTTGATCACCCTTCTCTGTGTAGGGTTACCACCTTTTCAGAAGCCCAAAGTGGGACATTTCTTACTGAAACATGATTTGTTGCAGGACAGTACGTAACCTCGACCAATATAACAGACTTGTTTTCTCTGTATAATCAGAATTAAGGCTGAGTATTGTAGTTTCTTATTTGCTTCTATTATTTCTTATCATTTTAAGGTATTTTACTTAAGGTATGATAGTTTTCTGCAGTATTCAGTGGAAAATTAGAAAACAGTTTTACTACTATAAAGTCAGGACATGTAGTATTTTTCATGTTTTTTTGCAGGACACAGCTGCCCAAATCAGGACTGTCCTGCAAAAATAGGGACAGGTGGTAATCCTATCTCTGTGCAGCCTCCACCCTATCACAGTTCACTCTATCACAGTTCTTCCTCAGGTGTGGGCTTCAAAACCTTTTATAGGTCCCCTGGAGCAATGGCTGAGAGGATCATTGCTAAGGCAGAGGATTAAAGGGGAATGGGAGGGAAGCCAGACTTGATAAGCAACCTGGGGAGTAAATGATCTGGTAAGCCCAACTTTAAGGGAGGCAAAGGTTAGTTCTGTTAACTTGAATTCAGATCACTGTCCACACTATGGCAGTTGCTGGACGTAGCTCACTACACCGGACGTCTTCATGCTAGACTCCTTCCACAGCCCGAAGTGTTGTCCTCCAGCTCCACCCCATCTGATGTTAGAGCTTCCTTGCCACTGGAAGGGACAGGTCTCATCCTTCACAGCTTCTGCAGCATGGAGAGAATCAGAGTTTCAAGCACTTAAACTTTGGTGAGTTTCAGCTTTTTAATGACGTCTTTGACGTGTATGTCTGTCAACTTCCGGTTACCGCTCCACAGACGATTCGAGGATGGACTGCAGAAAAAGTGGTTTTGTTTTTTTAAAACTAATTTTTATTTAATAAATAAGCTGGGGATATGTACAGTTGGCAAAAAAAAGTAGATCATACATAATACTTAAGGAGGCAGTATAGCGCAGTGGTTTAAGGTTCTGAGCTGCAAACCTGTAGACTTGGGTTTGAATCCCACAGCCCCCACTTACATACTGTGTGAGCCTGAGCAAATCACTTAACTTCCTTGTGCTCCCAGGTCGCACCTGTAAACAAGCATCTTCCCTTGTCAATCTTCACCATTCATTACTTCCTGGGTGTAAGCCAGAGGCGCGCACCAAATCACCAGGCTTTTTTTTTAAATTGACCCCTAGCGGCCCCGCCTCGAGGCGGCGTCATGCGGCGGCCGTTAATAGCGACCGACTCCTCCCTCCAACTCAGTTCTGTTTCTCCGCCCGTCGAGGCAGCACCTGTTCGGGCGTCCATATTTGGCTCGCGTCAGCGACTCCTCTTTCCCGCACATTCGGCGCAATCGATAAGACCGTTCTTTTTCTTTCTAAAGCGGCGCCAGGTGTGCTTTCCTACTGTTTTCTTGTTGATTTCGCGTTATGTCCGGGTCCGAGCTAAGCGTGTTTGAAAACGGGCAGCCCCTATGTATCGGTGTTACTGTGGCGGCATTTCTCCGTCTCGGACCCGGCATGGCGTTTGTCTTCGTTGCCTGGGACCAACCATGACATGGATTACGTGCTGGCGCCTGTTTCTCCATGGACCGCCGTGTCCTCGAAGTCAGCAGCGTTCAAGCTCGGCAAAGCCCGCCGACCTTGAGGAGGACGGCGTCGCTCAAGGATTCTCAGGTAAGGTCTCTAGGCCTTCCCGGGTCCCCTCCGGGCCTATCTGATCTGAGGAGGAGGGTCTCCTCGTCTTTTCTTACCGAGGCCCCTTCTGCAGTGTGAGGCGTCACTAGTCCCTTCCGGGGCGCGGCGCCGACACCGCCTCGGCATGATCACCTCTTCCGTGACAGGCTCCCCGTGGCGAGGCCCTCGACTTTTGGGCCTGGCTCCGTGGACCCTCGGCAGCGCCTGGCGACGTTGGATCCTGGCGCCGTTCGCGGTGCCAGTGATCATCTTGGCGCCGTTTCCACCGCCGTTTTGAGTCCCAGCGCCGTTCGCGGCGCCAGTGATCAAGCGGTGCGTTGGTGCGCACCGCTTGGGATCGGCACCGTTCGGCGGTGCGGTGATCAAGCGGCGCCGTTGGCGGTGCCGCTTGAGCCTCAGCGCCGTTCGCCAGCGCCCGATGGACAAGGCGGCGCCGCCGCTTCCCAGCGCGCCCGGCGCCGTGGGCCCTGTCCTTCCTCCAGGCGGTGCCGGCGCTTGCAGCGCCCGTTGAGGAATGGAGCTAGGCCTGGCTGCTACCCGGCGTGAGGAGGCGGCGGCGCCTCCCGATGCGGGGCGTTCGCGGCCCGTAGCCCTCGAGGACCCCTGGGGTGGCCAGCATTGAGGTCCTGCTGGTCTCGTCCTCCTCGGAGGCGATGATTCAGACGTGGACCCATCCTGGCACCCCCACTCTTGGAGTCTGGGTCCCCGGTGGCTAGAGGTGCCAGGCGGCGCAGCGGGCCCCTCCCTCTGTCCCCCCTTCCGTTGTCTCCTGAGGGTTCCCCGGCTGGGGGTGGCCGGGAGCCCCGGGGGGCAGGCGTGGGGGTGACGCAAGGGGAGGCTTCCCTCTCTGGAGGCCCGGTGACAGCTACCTTACGGGGTGCTGTTGCCCTCTCTAGGGACAGGGGCTGTGTGGTGGGGAGGGCCTCTCGGTCCGAGGGTTGAGGGCAGGGTCTGCTGCTTGGTCTTCTTTGGCCACCCGGGGGTGGCCAGGAGCGAAGTGCAGGCCTCGCCCCTCCCTCCAGGGTTCTAGGGTGTCCTCCGGCGGTTTGTGCGGACTGCCCTTCTGGATCCATGCAGTCGGCGTCGTCACAGGGAGGTTCTCCCCAGGGCTCTTCCAGGCTCCGCTTCCCCAGAGTTCCGTTCTGCGGCCTGGTCTGATATCGGGATCCCTCTTTCCAGGGCTCCTTTCCCGGTTCCAGAGCCCTAAGCAGAAGCAGTTGCCTCCAGCGGAGGTGCCCCTCTCCCACATCTCTCTGCCTTCACCCCCGCCTCCCAGGCCATGTCGGTCCTACGGGTCCGTTATCCTGGGGGCAGTTCAGGGGTTCTGCGGCCCTTCCCCTCATATGTTAGATACATGCATGAGCGGGTCTTTCGACTCTCCCCACCGCCGCAGGAATCCTCTGGGCATTCCAGTTCCCCATCATCCTCGTCTCCCTCCTCCGAGGAGAAGGAACCCTACTCATCTGTCCTCCGATGCTGATTTCACAGAATATCAGCATTTCCTCGAGGATGGTGAGGGATCTCCGGATTTCCTCGTTCGAGAAGAGACAATACCGAGCAGGGCAGCGTGAATTCCTTGGTGAATTCAGTGCCCAGCATCTGGTGGTACCTTCCTGGCCTATCCCCTTCCAGGGCGTCTATCCGGTCATGGCAGTCCCCTGCGCTTCTTTCCCAGCCCGGCGGACTGCCAGCGTAGTGTGTGCCCCTCTGGTCTCTAGGTTCCCTTCCCAACCCGTCCTCAGGTTTGGTATACCTGGATACTCCTTCTGGGCGCGTTGCCTGGCGCCGCGACCGCCACGGATTGGACTCTCTCCAGTTCGACCGTTGAGGCGAAGAGTGTTCTCTTCTTCGGAATGCGAGTGCATGTATTGCATCACATCAGGCTCACCACGCTGCCTACAACCGGCATCTGTGGTCGATGATGTCCCAGCTGCTGGCATCTATGCCGATCACAGGAGCAAACCAGACAAGCCGTTGCCCTCTCCGCGGTAGGCCTGGAGCTGGCAAGACACAAGCAAGGGCATCTTATGCGCCAATGAGGTGGCTTCCAGGCTTGCGGGGACAGCGATCTGCATCAGGCGGACGGCATAGCCCGTCTTTCCAGGTTGTCACCCCTGGCCCGGCGTAGGGTGATTCGCTCCGCCTTCCGAGGGACCCGTCTTTTCTCTTCCAGAGCTAGGAGACTTTTACAGGGGCTCCCTCCGTCTCCTCGTCCTCGGGAGGCACCTCCTAGCTCTTCTCCCTCTTAGGCTTTCTGAATAAGCCAGGGTCTTCTCCTTCTGTTTCTCACCAGCAGAAGGCTGGGGGTCTTGTTCCCTCAGGGTATGGCCTCTTCCCCCTCCAGGGGAAGAGGAGCTTGGTACTCACCCAGGAAGTAATGAATGGTGAAGATTGACAAGGGAAGATAGGAAAATTACGTACCTACCGTAATTCTTGATCTTCTCTTGTATCTTCACCATTCATTACTTACACCCGCCCACCATCCCCTCAGTGGCCTCTTCCTGTGGCTTCTCCACCTCCCGTCTCCTTCCTCTCTCTGCATTTATATAAAATATAGGAAAAATTGCCTAATTTTTCCCAAAAAAAAAAAAAAAGATCTTTCTTTGAGGGGGGTTCTAAATTTCCAGAGAAATTACTTACTCTAAGATTCATGGGCCATCTCGTGGATTGCATTGGCGATCAGACTGCACAACTATCTCTTGCTATTCTTCTGGCAAGATACCTCTGGGGTTTTTTGGCCTGGCTCAGGCTATTCAGTTTTGATCCTGCAATCCCGTGTCCAGATAGTTGCCCTGGAATCTAATCCCCTCTATTCTTGCCTTACAGAGCAGAGGAACGAATATCGCCTATTCCTTTCTTCTTTGCAAAAAAAAAAATGCTGAGGGAACTCTTCTGACTGCTATAGGCATCTTGGTATCTGGGTCATGCATCTAGTTTAAAAAAAAAAAAAAAAAAATTTTTTATCTGAAGAAAAAAAAAAAGGGGAAAACAAACAAGAAGGCAAATGAGAAGGTAGGCTATCCTTCTCGCTGTTTTGCTATTGGTTTCTCCCTTTAAGTGTCCTCCTGGACAATTTTTACAGTAGAACATTGCTGACCATATCCAATCCTAGCCAGCCTAAGCCTTGTCTTGCCTTAGCCAGTCAGTCTGAGTCCCATTTCTATCTTGAAACGCCTGAAAGGCTTACATTTTCCATTTCTAAACCCCTGAGCACGCTCTCATGCTGCCTGGGTTTTATTCTTCTCTCCTCGGCTGTCCTCCAGTTAAAGGCCTTCCACGGCCAGCAGCCCGAGGTGGGTATCAAGAACAATGGCATGTTGAAGATGAGGACTATGCCCTCCTGAGTCTGTCTAGCGGGTTCGGTGAACCTTCTCTTCAGCTCTATCTCCGGAGATTCTTGCTTCCCTTTAGTCGAGCCTTCAGCTACAAGCTAACTATGCTGTTGGGCATTCTGTCCTTCAACATCCCATCTCTCTTCTCTTTCTCCTCCTTCTTCTATTTTCTCATTTCCTTACTCATCTCTCCTTCTAGAGTCACCCAGGTAAGGAGGCCCTGCAGTCCCTAGGCTAGGGATGTTCTTATCTCCTCTGTCCTTCCTCCATCAGCTTATTCCTTTTTCAGTTCATTCTTCCTTGCTTTGCTATCCCTCGGCTATCTTGCCTCGCTATCTATATTTTCTGCTTTCACTTTTGCCTCTCCGGCTCACAGAACTGAGTTGGAGGAGGAGTGGGTCGCTACTAACGGCCGCCCCTCACGCATGGACGTCGCTCTCGAGGCGGGGCATAACTAACTCTTAAAAAAAAAAAAAGTTTCCTGACGGGTGCGCGCCTCCGGCTTACACCCAGGAAGTAATGAATGGTGAAGATACAAGAGAAGATCAAGAATTACGGTAGGTACGTAATTTTCCTTTTCAGCTCAGTGTCTCTCTCCTGGTAAAAGAAATAAAAATAAAATACTTCATCACAGAATAGATTCTTCTTCAATCCTTAGTATTTCCAAAGTGGTAAATAAAAAAAGTGTGGTTTAATGGTGCATTAAGTGTTGGCAGAAGAGGTCTGCCATGGACCCACTCAACACTCATCTCTTTTGTCTGGGGATAAAGTATGACGTTGGTGGGTGCCCAGGTTGCCAGGCCATGCATCCTTTATGGTTGGAAGAACAGAACGTACGTTTCCTCCAAGGCAGGCCTTAGGAATGTCAACGGGCTCCCTGAGGAAGAACCAGGAGGTTTGAAGCACTGGAGTGTTTGCTTGTCCACTTGACTCGTGAGTCCTATGTTTTGTTTAAATAAATAGCCACTTTTTACTTGCACCTAGCTGCCTGACTTTGTGTTGTTGTCTTGTTTGGTACCTCGGTTGTTTGTTTTAACTGCTGCCCATGTTAGCGAAGTTGTGCTGGGAAGCCTGCTTTGTTTGCACCCTTAAGAAAGCCACCTACAAGGTGCTAGCAGCTCCCACCTCTGCTGCTGGCACTGATAAAAAAAGCAAAAAAGAAATACCAGGTGGATTGACAGGGTGCGGAATATCTGTATATTCAGCTTGACCATGATGGGGTGGTACAGACTGCCACCTGTGACAAGGCCAAGGTACCCCTCCTCTCTCAGCACCCTGAAAGGGACTCAAAATAAATTGGATAGTATAGGCAAACAAGTCTGTACTTCTGCTTCTTTGCTGCTGAGGCTGGCTATATACATTGCCTACACAGCTCAGTACCAGAAGGCACTGTGGAGCTCAATCATGGCCATGATTGAGAAAGTGGCTGAAGACTTGGCAGACACAGCAAAAGTTGCCATGGATGCCACCAAGTACCAGTTTCATATGGCTGTGGATGCCAGAGACACTGCTTCCAGGATCATGGCACTGCAGTGTCCCTTCGGAGATTTGCATGGTTTAGGATTACAAATCTCCCCCAGGATACGAATGCCATGGACTTCCCCTATGAGGGGAACTCCTTATTTGACAACAAAATGGAGGCCTACATGAAAAAGGTGGATCGGTATAAAACCACCTACAAAAGCAGCACTGAGAAGAAGGCCTCCACTTCCCAAAAGCCTTACCAAAGGAGAGTTAAGGGCCAGGGATATTATCCCTGGGCTTTTCAGACCTTTGTCTATGCCTCCCACAGGGGCTTTTTCAGTGGTAGGAGTGGAACGGGTGCAAAGCATGAAGAAGCTACTCCAAACCCCAAGGCGCAGGCAGAACAGTACCCCTGACATGTCTGTCCAGGTTGCCAAGCTATTGCCAGTGAGGGGGAAGACTGACTATCCCCAGTCATGGGAATATGTTACCTCAGACAAGTGGGTCATGGAGATAGTGAGCCAGGGTCTCTCTCTGCAGTTCAAGAAATTCCCAAAACTGCAGACATGCAAAGCCTTTCTGCCTCATACCCCAGCAGAAAAATTCCTGCTGAAGTTGGAGGTAAAGAAGCCACTACAAGCAAATGCAGCATAGAGTGTCCCTCCTTTCCAGTAGGGAAAAGGTCTCTATGCAAGATACTTCCTGACCCACAAGAAAAATAGGGAGTGGTGACCCATTTTAGACCTAAGGTTTCTGAACACACGCTTGTAAAGTTCAAGATGGTAATACTGAGAACAGTAATACCATCACTGCAGCAAGGACATTGGTTAGGATCACTGAACATGAAATACACTTATTTTCTCATTCTAGTAAGTCCCTCTTGCAGAAAGTACCTTAGATTCAGAGTAGGGAACTGCCATTACCAGTTCACAGCCCTTCCCTTTGCCCTTTCCTCAGCTCCCATAATTTTCATAAAGCACCTAGCTGTAGTGGTGACACATCTGAGAAGGCGCAGATATTGGTTTTCCCCTGTCTGGACCACTAGGTTAGTCTTGGGGCAAGTCTCAACAGGAGGCCAGGGCCTCTGTCTCACCCAGCATACCCTGGAGGAACTGGGGTTTCTGATGAATGCCCCAAGGTCCCAGACAGACCCTGTTCAGGTGCTGGACTTCGTTGGAGTAGAACTAGATACCCTTCAGGGAAAGGCATTCCTCCTTTGGGAGAGGGTAGCAAGCCTGTTAGGACTTGCACAGTCTTTCAAGGCAGGACAGCCCAGACCTGCAAGGGATTTCCTTCAGTTATTAGGCACATGACATCCTCCACAGCAGTTGTTCCTGGTGCCAGATTCCAAATGAGGGATATCCAGTACCACCTGGGGGCTTATGGATCCCAAAAGTGGGACCCTCTATCAGAGCTGATACCAGTGACAAAGTGCCTGTTCGGCACTGGCAGAAGAAAGAAGAAAATCACAGGGAAAGGGTTCCCTTCCTTCAGCAGTCTCCTACGGTTGTGCTCACTACTGATGTCTTCCTCTCCTGGGCTGGGGTGCTGATCTGGAGGATCTCACTGTGGGCGGGATATGGACCCAACTGGAGGCTCAAAAGCACATAAACCTCCTGGAACCCAGGGCTGTTTATATGGCAATGCAGGCTTTTTCCTCCTGCATCAAGGGTCAGTCAGTTCAGATCAGTACAGTCAACACCACTACCATGTACTATATCAGCAAACAGAAAGGGGCAAGATCTTCCAAGCTATGCACAGAAGCAATGAAGATCTGCAGCCTGTCTTACACTGGGAGTGCAGCTATCTGCAATGCACCTACTAGGAAAAGACAATATTCCTGCAGATTCCCAGAGCAGAATCAGCCAAGAAAACCACAGACAGACACTTAAGAAGCAACTGCTTTCTGCAGTGTTCAGATGGTGGGGTCACTCTAGAGACTGACCTGTTCACCTCCTGGGAGAACTACCAGCTCCCTGCTTTCTACTGCAGGCTTCCATCTGTGGGGTCAGTCCCAGAGAATGCCCTGGTCCTACACAGGGCAGGGAAATTCCTGTATGTATTTCCCCCGTTCCCTCTCTTACCAAGAGTACTGCTGAAACTCTGATGACAGCCTGTGACAGTGATCCTAATTGCTCCAGACTGGGCCAGGCAGACCTGGTACTCACTCTGATGCTGTCCAGTCATCCTTCCCCTAAGATGCAACCTGCTGACATTGTCTCAGGGCAGGATACTTTCCCAGGACTAAGAACCTTGCGCCTCAGGGCTTGGTTCTTGAAGAGCTAGAGATCTTATCTGTATCAGTCTTCACCATTCATCACATTTGGGTACATGACCAGAGGTCATGACTCCGCGGGAGCCCCTTTTTTTTTTTTTTTGGTAGGTGGAGCCAACTCATCATTGTCGGCGCATTGCGTGGGCACAAATGGGTTAACCCGTTAGGCACTGTCGACTCCGCCTGCTTGCCAGTTTTTCGCCCCGGCCGGTGTCATGTCATGGAAGCTCTGCAGAACTGAGGCCTATCGCCTGTCGCAGTTTCGTCTTCAGCCTTATTATTCCTCCGTGCCGCAGTCCGTCAGCTCCTTTCCTGCCGGTTCTAGTTGCCTTACTCGACGTCGCTTGGTAAGATCTTTCTATTTATTTTTATTCTTGGCGATGTCGTCTGTTTTTAATGTTTTTTTTCCTCGTAGGTCGTGTCTGGGTTGGAGGGCAAGAAGACTTCGAAGACGGGACAGCCCCCCATGCAACGGTGCTCTTGCAGCCATAAATTTTCTGTCACCGACCAGCACGACCGTTGCCTTACATGGCTTGGCCCGCTTCACGACATGGATTCATGTGACGCCTGTTTCTCCATTGACCGCCGGGTCATCGAACAAAGTGCTTGGAAAGTGGGGCGAGCTCCGCCGACTTCTGGGGGTCGGGTGTGCACTCATCTGGCCAAGCCACATACTCTCGGCCTTTCCTCCAGGTCCCCTCCCAGTTCTACATGGACCGAGGAGGAGGGAGCCTCGACTTCTAGTAGCCTGGCCTTTGCCGAGGCTCCTTCCGCGGTGCAGGCTGGTCCCACTCCCTTTAAGGCGGGCGGGCGCCTGCAGGCTGTCGCCTTTGGGTGAAGGCTCCCCCAGTGTTGGACCCACGGCTCACAAGGCCCGGGTCAGCGCCGTCCTAGATGCCGTCGGTCAGCGCCGTTGCATGCCTCAGAGCCGTTCGCAGTGCCGTGGGCTCTGACTGAGCCGTCGGCGCCGGTTTGTCACTCTGTGCCGAGGGTGTTGTCGGCGCTGATACTGCTAGCGGCACCGTGGGAGTCTCTACAGTGCCGTCTTTGTCCTCTTCTCACCTCTGCACCATTCGCAGCGCCAAGGTTAACACGGCGCCGTGTCACCACCGGGACTCCGACCCGGTAGAAACTTCAGATTCTGCTGTCGGCACCATCGTCAGCGCCGGCCCTGCCCTCTGTGCCATTTACGGTGCCATGGAGCCAGGCGGCGCCGTCCCTGCCCTCTGCGCCGCTTGTGGGGCCGGATGGTGCCATGACTGATTCTGCCTCTGGGGCTGCTGTTCGGGCCGAGGCTGTGTCCTCCGCAGATACTGCTTGCGGTACTGTGGGGGGCACTAGCACTGGCTCGGGCGTGGCCTTGGTTTCTGGCACCCCATTTGGCGAGGATGGTGCTGGGAGCCCTCCTACGGTCTGGCACAGGCCCTCAGCCTCTAACTCTTCGGAGGCGGAGTCGGGCTCTGAGTCAGATGAGCAGTCTGACTCTTTGGGGTTGACTGTTGGTGTGGGCAGTCCTGTAGTGTCCTCAACAAGCTGGAGTCAGCCCTCTTCTGAGGTGGGGTCGTTGGCTGCCGAGACTGGGGTCAGGGGTGCTAACCAGCGGGCAGTGGTGCAGGCCACCATTGCTCTGCAGCCCAGTCTTGGTGGGTTCACTGACCCCTCAGCAGTGGTACCCCCGCCTGTGGTGTGCCTGGATCGCCCAACTTTGGGGCTGATCAGGGCTTCTACGGGAGGGGAGGGTGCTGGCCAGGGCTGTCAGCTATCTAGGCTGGCCCTCTCAAGGAGGAGGAGGAGGGCTCTTTCGGACTCCGAGGGGTCGAGGGGCATGGGGTCTGCATGGCGACCTTTTTCTGGGGCCCACCCGGGCTCTGGAAGAAACCGTAGCGCGGATCTCCGCTGTTCTTCCTTGGTCTCTTTGAGAGCGCCCCATTCTTTTGAGGTAGGGGACCGTCCTTCTGGACCTATATGGCCCTGGTCACCTCACGGGGGATTCTTCCAGGTGCAGCCAAGGCAGTACCAAAATGGCTGTTCAGCTGTCAACTGTGAAGTCTTCCGGAGCACTTTCTTCTTTGGGTGCTCTTGGTCCGCTCCTTAGCCCAGGCGGAGGTCATCCGACATCTCGGCTCTGTCCCCATCCCTCTGCCACATTCTCCTGCGCTCCCAAGCATCCTTGGTCCTAGTGGGCCTCTCTCCTGGGAGCAGTTCAGGGCTGTGGCTGCTCGGTTCCCAGCTTATGTTAGGGCAATGGACAGACAGGTTTTTCAACCTCCCCCTGAGCAGCCACCCTCTGAGCAGTCTGTGCCCTCCAAATCTTCATCCCCCTCTTCTGGGGGAGAGGAGCCTTCTGTCCACATCTCTCCAGCCGCTGATCTCGCTGAGTATCAGCGTTTCCTCGTGAGGATGTTGGAGGACTTGCACCTCACCCCTTCCACTGTAAGCAATGCAGAGCACTCGGTGCACACCTTTCTAGGCGATTTCAGCAAGGCCACCCTTGTGGTGCTCCCCGGCCTGCTACCTTCCGGGAGGTGGCGTTGCGCTCCTGGCAGAGGCCCTTCTCCGGAGTTCCTGCCCCTAGGGATCTCTGCCAGCAGTATTGCGCGACCGCCCCCTCCCGGAGTCTCCAGGTTCCATGCCTCATCTGCAGTCCGGATTGCCGCAGTTGGACACTCTCGATGGGCTTCGCGCCCTTCACCATGACCGGCCCCCAGATCAAGATTCCTTGGATTTTGCCTTCTGGGGTAGGAGGGCTTCTACTCGACATGGTTGTTGCTTTCCATTTCTGCACATCAGGCCTACTATGCAGCCTATGACAGGTTCTTGTGGTCCAGGCTAGGTCCTAGCCTCGTTGCCTGACACGGAGTAAACCAGACAAGTCATTGCACTCTCTGCACCTGTCCTGGAGCTATTAAGGCACCAAGCGAAGGCATCCTATGATGCCAATGAGGTAGCTACCAGGGTCGTAGGGACAGCAATCTGCACTAGGCGGACGGCATGGCTGCGTCTTTCCCAGTTATCACCCCTGGCCTGGCGTAGGGTGATTAACTCCGCTCACCAGAGAACCTATCTCTTCTCCCATAGAGCGAAACGGCGTTTGTCGGGGCAACTTCCTTCTCCCTCCGGGGGTGGGCCCCGTCTCACTCTCCCCACTCTCTGGCCTCTCCAGGCCCTGAAGGTTCTCCCTCTTAGTGGGTCAACCACTGATAGCTAAGGGACTTTGCCCCATAGGGTGTAAAAAGAAAAACCCCTTCGGGGGGGCTCAGCACTCACCCAGATGTGATGAATGGTGAAGACTGACACAGATAAGATATGAAAATTACATACCTACCGTAATTATGATCTTTCTGTGTATCTTCACCATTCATCACAATCCCGCCCTCCATCCCCCTAGGGCCTCAGTCTCTGGGTCCACCTCCCTCTCTATGCCCAACCTCACCCCCCTCCTTTCTTTTTTATGAGTGGGTGAACAGGGGCACATAGGGGGATATGGTTCTGGGGAGAGTGGTCAGCATGGGGGGCACACCTTCTCCAATGCGTTAGCTCCACCCCCGTGGGGTAGGAGTTGGCAGCTGCCCTCCATTCTCTCCTCCTCCTCCTTTTTCCAGTCCATCTTATTTTTCCTTGTCCTTTGGACTATCCTTTATTACAAAAAAAAAAAGACTCTTTTTCCTTTTTCACCAAAATCTTTCCTTGAGAGAGGGTGTTAATTCTCTGTGCCCTGTCCTTCTTCCAGAATAGCCAATTCTGCTCAGATGGAGTTTTTGCCAGCTATTCTGTGCCTTGAATTCTGGCAAGAAGCCTTTGGCTACTCCTTGCAGTTCCTATACAATCTGGAGAAGGACCAGGGTCTGGGATGTGTTTGACCTTCTCCCCTCTCTTCCTACCTTATAAATTCTTTACCCCACCCTACCTCCCCTCTCTATTTCCAGAGATTGGGGCCCCTCCCAATCTCTTTAGTTTCCGACTTCTTTCTTTCTGTCCACTCAGTCGTTATTTCTCCTTTTAATTTTATATCTTTTCCTTTTTCCTGTCCCTTGGACTTCCTTGTCCCACCCTCCACTCCCTTCCTCTTACCTCTCCGTTGACTCAGAACTAGCAGGCAGGCGGAGTCAACAGCGCCTAACGGCCAACCCGCAAGTGCCAAGCAATGCTTCGGCCTCGAGGGCGGTGCAGATGGTGCGTTGGCTCCACCTACCAAAAAAAAAAGCTCCCATGGGGTCATGACCTCCAGCCATGTACCCAAATGTGATGAATGATGAAGATACACAGAAAGATCATAATGACGGTAGGTGCGTAGTTTTCATTTCTCTAGCCTAAACCTCTTGGATGATATCTTGCAGGTTCTCAAGGTTTCCAGAAGATCAGCAACCAGGAATACCTATGCTTCAAAATGGAAACGGTTTTCACTGTGGTGTTCTTCCAGACAGCTCAATCCCTTTAAGGCGAGCGTGTCCACGGAGTTAGATTATCTAGTCCACCTTCAGTCACTGGGTCTTTGGCCCTCAACCCTAAAAGTGCATCTAGCAGCAATGTCCGCATATGTTTCAGCTGGCAAATAATAGGTCCCTAGCCTCACAAGCTATTTTCAAAAGGGTCTTTAAAGGCCTGATACACTTGAACCCTCCTTTTAGGGATCCATTCCCCCCATGGAACATGAATCTGTGTACTGCACAGCTGACAAAGCCTGTGGCAACTGCTGATCTGAAGTATGTCACCTGGAAAACAGTTTTCCTGGTAGCTGTCACATCTGCCAGAAGGGTAAGCAAGCTTCAGGCCCTCTGTACAGATCCTAACTACATCATATTTCACGGAGACCAGTAGTCTTAAGAACGAACAGGAAATCTCTTCCGAGAGAGGTGTCTAAATTTCTCCTGACCCAGTTAGACTTCCTGTGTTCTTTACAGACAAACCACATCAGGGGAGCAAAGGCTCCACAGCCCAGATGTTGAGAGTTCTGAGGTACTACTTGGACCGTACCACGAATATTAGGTCCATGACTTCACTGTTATTTTTCAGTTATGTTGAGGTAGGCCAGGGAAAGCCAGTGTCTAAGAGAACCATTTCTCACTGGAGTGTGGCCCATATCCAGTTCTGTTATGGCAAAGCAGCAAGCTTCCGCCAGAAGACCTACAGGCCCATTCTACATGGGACACCTCTGCCTCTGTGGCAGCATCAAGAGGTGCCTCCATCCAGGAAATTTATAAAGCAGCTACCTGGAAGACAGTACGCACCTTTACAAAGCATTGTTGCCGGGACATCTGATCCAGAAGAGATGCCTGCCTTGGCACTGCTGTCTTACAGAACCTTTTTCCCAAATAGGTTCTGTACCCAGCCTTCCAAGATGCTGCTATGTAGTGTGCAGTTGTTAAGCATAAGTGAGGGATTCCTGAGATTTGAAGAAAAAAAGCACTCTGAGTAGTAATGTTTCTTCCAAAGGGATCCCTCTCTGTGCTTAACAATCACATCCCTACCTCCCCTTCCAGAACCTGGAAAAAGATTCTAACAAGAATCCATTATCTTGTTTGAGCATTACTTGTTACATGGCTTCACAACTGATGCTCCATGACCTAACATATTGTTTCTGTTTTCTTGCTGCCATTGTGTAAAGTTTTCCAATATTTTACAGTTTTGAAATTTATGGTAGCAAGTTGGCTAGTGTTAGTGGTCACTGCTTACCACAGCTTGAGAAATAAATCTAATGTTAGAGGGTGGGGTGAGTGTGATCACGCAGCAGAGTTTTGAATTTTATTGTAAGATTTTCTAAGTAGCGTAAAATTCTTAATGCTCCAGGGCAGCTCATTCCAAGAGAATGATTGCAGTTGTTAAGCATAGTGAGGGATCCCTTTAAAAGAAACATTACTTTAAGTTTTCTTCACTGCTATGAAGGCAGGCAGCATACTTGGCCTACACAGTTCAGTATCAAAACACTCTCTGGAGCTCCATTTTGGCATTGAGTGAGAAGGCTACTGGTTACCTGGCACAGGATTTTTGTGACACAGCAAAGACAGCCATGGATGCCACTAAGTACCAGTTCCACAGGGCAGTGGCCACTAATGTCACAGCATCCAGAGTCATGGCACATGCAGTGTCCCCAAGAAGGTTTGCCTAGCTTACAACCCTAAACCATTGCCAGGATGCTCAAACAGAAGAATGGATTTCCCTTGCAAGGGAAATTCCCTGTTTGGTGGCAAGACAGGCTTATATGAAGAAACTGGGTGAATACAAGACCTCCTGCAAGGGCAACACTGAGAATGAAATGGCCTCCACTTCCTACAGGCATCCTGGAAGGGGAGGTAGAGATAGGAGTTATTTGCCCTGTGCTTACATTATGTATAACAACCCCCCACAGAGGGGTTTCTTTAGGGGTAGGAGTGGAAAGGGACGCCAGGTGTGCAGATGCAACACCAGCATCTAAATCCCAAGCAAAGCAAAACCCCTGGCAAACTTGTACAGGTCGCCCACCATTGCCAGTGGGGGGTGGCTGACTCACTATTTTCAGGAATGGAAAAAATAACCATATACAAGTGGGTCCTGGAAATAGCGAGTCAGGGTCTGTCCCTGCAGTTCCAAAGAAGTCCCCAAACTGCACTGTCACAAAGCCTTTCATCCTCACACTCCAACAGAAAGACTCTTTGTGGAGAGGGAGGTAAAAATAATTTCTGCAAGCAAATGCAATGCAGAAAGTTCTTCAGAAGATGGAACCCAAAAACGTTACAGGGCCAAAAAAATGGAAAGTTAGGGTGGGTGCACAGGCTGGAAAGTTATGTGCACGAATGCCTGCAGTCTGAGGAACAAAATCCCAGACCTAATGGCATTAATGTAAGATGCCAACCTGACGTAGTAGCTATTACAGAAACATGGTCCACAGGGAGCAATGACTGGAATATAGCAATACCAGGATGCACACTTTTTAGGAAGGATAGGGAAGGGAGAAGGGGTTGCTATGAATGTGAAGGAGAGGATTAAAGCAACAGAGGCACTGTGAGTTACCCTGGAGGTGGTAAAAAGGACAGTCATTCGCACTGGAGTGACTCAGAGGCCTCTGGCACAGGGAGAGGAAACAGATGAAGCTCTTGTGAACCCATTCACAAAATTGCAACCAAAGGAGAACTGCTACTAAAGGGTGACGTCAACATGCCTGAGATAGATTGGAGCACGCAGACTATAAGTACAACGAGGTGCAGGGACTTCATGACTGCCCTGAATGGGGCAAACATAAGACAGCTTGTAGCAGAACCAACCCAAGAGTAGGCTATACTGGATTTGGTACTGACCAACGGGGACAGGATCACAGATGTGGAGGTGGGCAATCTCCTTGGTACCAGCGACCACAGGACAGTATGGTTTAAGGTAACCACAGTGGAGGAGGGAAGCCATATAAGAATAAAGGTCCTAGATTTCAGGAAGGCTAACTTTAAGGAGACTGGTAGAAATATCAAAAGAGCCCTAGCAGTGGAAGGTTCAGGGGGGAGATGTGGAAAAAACAGTTAAGCAAGTCATAACAGAAGTAACAGGTCACTGTGTCAAAATGCATAGCAATAGTAAAAGAAAGAAAAGGCCATTATGGTTCTTGAAGGTAGTGGCCGAGAAAGTAAGGGAAAAGAAAAGATCCTTCAGAAGATGGAAGGAAACACAAAAGGATGAGGACAGAGAACAACATCTGGAGAAGCAGAGGGAATCTGGGAAAATAATTAGAAGGGCTAAAGCACAGACAGAGGAAGGTATAGCCCTCGCTATTGAGAAAGGCAACAAGACCTTCTTCAGATACATTAGTGAAAGAAAAAATACCAGAAATGGGATTATTAGGCTGAAGAAGGAAGGAGGAGAAAGGGAGGAAGATGACCTAGAAAAGGCTGAGATACTGAACAAGTACTTTTGCTCAGTATTCTCTAGGGAGGGACCGAGACTCAGTAAGAGAGGTATTCAAAGGAGGGAGGTAGACACTAGCACATTCACGGTGGAAAGAGTCCTAGAAGAACTCGGCGGGGGGGGGAATAAAAGTAGATAAGGCAATGGGGCCAGATGGGATCCACCCCAGAGTACTAAAGGAACTTGGGGAAGCACGGGAGGAACCACTGGCAATGCATCACTAGAGATGGGGGAGGTACCAGAGGACTGGAGGAGGGCAGAAGTGGTCCCTCTCCACAAGAGTGGAAGCAGAGAGCAGGCAGGCAATTACAGGCCTGTAAGCCTGACCTCAGTAGTGGGGAAACTAATGGAGTCCTTACTTAAGGAGAGTATTGTGAAGTTTCTGTAGACTAGCGGGGCACAGGATCCGAGGCAGCATGGATTCTCAGTGGGAGTCAGATGAATCTCATAGATTTCTTTGACTGGGTAAGCATGGTGGTAGATCAGGGAAGGGAGGTGGATGTAGCCTACCTGGATTTCAGCAAGGCCTTCGACACCATCCGCACAGGAGATTGCTAAATAAATTGGGGAGCCTGGGAGTGGGTCCTGCGATGGTAAAGTGGGTTGAGAACTGGCTAAGGGACAGGATTTGGAATGTGGTGGTAAATGGCATGAAATCTGAGGAGAGGGAGGTGATCAGCGGGGTGCCACAGTGATCAGTGCTGGGGCCAGTCCTATTCAATGTTTTCATTAGCGACATTGCAGAGCATCTGGAGAGAAAGGTGTGCCTCTTGCAGATTACGCCAAGATCTGCAACAGAGTGGAACACACTGGAGGGGGTGGAAAAAATGAGAAAGGACCTAAGCCTATTAGAGGAGTGGTCGGGTGTCTGGCAGTTGAGTTTCAGTGCTAAAAAGTGCAAGGTCATGCACCTCGATCACAGGAATCCAAGGGAGGAGTACAGAATGGGTGGGGAAATTCTGGCCACCACAAGTCAGGAGAGAGACCTGGGGGTTATCATATCTGATGACCTGAAGGTGACCAAACAGTGTGAAAAGGCCATGGGGAGAGCAAACAGAATGTTGGGGTGCATAGGGAGGGGCATAACAAGCAGGAGGAAAGAGGTGGTTATGCCACTGTACAGATCATTGGTGAGGTCTCAGCTAAACTACTGTGTCCAGTTCCGGAGACCACATCTCCAGAAGGACATTGACAAAATAGAGGCAGTCCAGAGAAGGGCAATGAAGATGGTACATGGACTGCACTAGAAACCCTACAAGGAAAGACTTAAGGATCTTAATATCTGTTCACTGGAGGGGAGAAGGGAGATATGGTAGACTTTAAAGTACCTTAGGGGAATAAACAGGGTACAGGTGGAAAGCATATTTCAGAGAAAACTCTACACAAGAATAAGAGGGCATGACATGAGGCTGAAGGGTGGAATGCTTAGGGGTGATGTTAGAAAGGACTTTTTCACTCAAAGGAGGGTGGAGCCGTGGAACAGCCTTCCAGCAGAAGTGGTGGGTGTGAAAACAATACCAGGGTTCAAGAGTGCATGGGATAGACATAAGGGTACCCTGGAGATGTGTAGAGCAGGAGAGCTGCAGGTCAAATAGGATTTGGGGCTGCAGCAGTGAGTAGGGAAATGGGCAGACTGGGGGGGCCGTATGGTCCTTATCTGCCAACAGATTCTATGTTCTCACAGTGGGGAAAGGGACTTTACTTAAGATACTTCCCGATCCACAAGAAAAATGGGAAGTGGCAGCCCATTTTAAACCTGAGATACCTGAACAAAGAAGGAAAAATTCAAGATCGTAACACTGGTATCATTGATGCCATCACTGCAACACGGAGTTTGGTTGGGGTCACAGGCTCTGAAAGACACCTACTTTCACATACTAGTCAGGACCAACCACAGAAAGTACCTCGGATTCAGGGTAGGGGAATTGCCACTCCTAGTTCACAGCCCTTCTCTTCAGTCTGTCCTCAGCACCAAGAGTGTTTACATTTGAGAAAGCAAGCAGTGGTCGTTTTTTCCTGTCTGGACTACTGACCTAGTCACAGGAAAATCACACCAGGAGGCCGAGTCCTCCCTACTTCTGACACAACGCACTGTGGAGGGACCTGGGTTTCCTTATAAATGTTCAGAAGTCACAAACCAAACTAATTCAAGTTCTGGACTTTATAGGTGCAGAATTAGATACCCTACAAGGGAAGGCATTCCTTTCCTGGGAAAGGGTAACAGATCTAATCACAGCTGCAAAATCCTTCAAGGCAGGTCAACCTAAACATGCAGAGGATTTTCTGTGCTTGCTAGGACACAAGATATAATCCACCCCAGTGCTGCCAGGTTCCAAAAGAGAGCGATCCAGTACCACCTAGGGAGCCATTGGTCCCAGAGGTGGAATCCACTTTCAAAACTAGTGCCTGTCACAAGGTGGCTGCTAAGGGCACTGGAGTGGTGGAAGGAAGAATGCAACCTCAGAGAAAGGGTTCTTTTCCTTCAGCAATCACCTACAGCCATACTCACAACAGATGCCTCCCTCCTGGGCTGGGGTGCCCACCTGGAGGATCGCACTGTAAATGGTATGTAGAACATACAGGAGACTCAGGAACACATAAACGTCCTGGAGCTCAGGGTAGTGTACCTGGCAATACAGGTTTTTTCCTTCCACATCAGAGGTCAGTATGTCCAGATCAGGGCATACAACACCACAACTATGTGTTACTTAAACAGGGAGGAACAAGATCTTCAAAACTGTGCACAGAAGCAATGAAGATCTAGAACTTGGCACACTCCTTGGAGGTCCAACTCGCATCAGAACACCTGCCAGGGTAGGACAACATGCTGGCAGATTCCCTGAGCAAAATCAGCCAGGAAAATCACAAATGGACCCTGAACCAACAAGTGCTGGCAACAGTGTTTGGAAACTGAAGTACACTACAGATATCCTGGGGGAAAAAAACAGCTCCCGCTGTTCTGTTGCTAACCCCCGTCAGTGGGTACAGTCGGACAGAATGCAGTAGCCCTCAACTGATCAGGGAACTTCCTTTATGCGTTTCCAACTTTTGCTGAGAGTACAGAAAAAAATGAGAAAGGAGTCAGCAACAATGATTCTGTTGGCTCCAGATTGGGCCAGGCAGATTTGGTACTCCCATGTCCTGTCCCTTTCCACCAGACATCCAATAATTCTTCCCCTGAGAGACAATCTACTGACTTTGTCTCGGGGCAGGATAACATTCCCAGATACAAGAACTCTGCTACTCAGAGCATGGTACTTGAAGAGCTAGTGTTCTCTGGATTAAATCTTTCTGAAAAGGTTACAGAAGTGCTTAAGGTTTCCAGGAAACCAGCAACAAGGAAAACCTACACCTCAGAGTGGAAAAGATTTTCTATTTGGTGTTCCTCTAGACTGCTAAGTTCTTTGTGAGTGAGTCTGGCTTCAGTCCTAAACTACATAGTCCCTGGGCCTCAAGCCATCAACCCTGAAAGTTCATCTGGTAGCAGTGTCAGCAAGCACCTCCGCTGGCAAAGACAGGTTAGTGGCCTCACAGCCCATTTTCAATATGACATGGTTGAGATTGAGACAGCAGAAATATCTCCACAAGCTGCCATTGAACTCTTGATATCCCATGAGTGGCGAAGCCACGAGTAGGATATCTAGAGTTCAATGACAACGAGTGGAGATATTTCTGCTATCTCACTGCCACCCGTCATATTCCATTTATGCAACTGCGGTTCTCTCTTTTTTCAGTTTTAAAGTTATGTGCATTTGTTTGTTGCAAAAAGTGAAAAAAATGGATTTGTGATGCTTTTTGCTAATTAAAAAAAAAAACTACAAGGTATCTGTAAATGAAACACCACTCATTTTGTAGCTCTTTTTGTACTGAACAAATTTTGTGCTCACAGTCGCATTCTATCATTTTTCATTTTAAAATTATTCGCATTTGTTTGAAAAAGTGAAAAGAAAATACAATCTTATCTGTGTCAATCTTCACTATTCCTCATCACCTGTGGGTTCTGGCCAGAGGTCATGACCACGGGGGAGCTATTTTTTGGGGGGCGGGATGGGCGGAGTTGATGCACCGATGGCACCGCCCTCGAGGCCGACGCACTGCGTGGCTCCCAGGTTGGCCGTTAGCTGCCGTTGACCCCGCCCTCCCATCAGTTCTTTGTCTCCCGCCGTAGACGTCGCACCTCGTGAGGAGCTGCTTCAGCAGGACTATCTGCCGTAACGACTCCATGTCGTCGACCCCGAAGTCGGTGTGTTTTCCGCCGGTTCTGTTTTCGCCTCCAGTCGACACTACTTTGATAAGACTGTTCCTTTCTTTATTTTCTCAGTGACGTCGAGTCTTTGTTTAAATTGTTTATTTATTTAACAGACTTTAGGATTACAACCTTTGAGTCGGGGACTCATTTACAAAGGCTCCACGTCAGAAAAACAAACATAAACACTTAATACATATAGACATAGAATGGCAGCTAAAGGTTACAGTTCTTTTACTTATACAATATTGCAGAATCAAGATCAGCTATACATTGCATTGAACGTGTTACCGAGAGCTGTATTTTACAGTTTTCAAGAGAACAATAAGTTTGCTGATAGAGGGAGGGAGTAACAGGTTGATATTTACAGTGAAGTAGAGAATTAGACAGATACCTTGTAAGTGCAGCCAAAGGAGGCATTGTTAATAGGTAATGTTTGGTAGCACTATTGGTAGGAGCTCAGTGGTGGGGTGGTCCCGTAAAATGATAGATAGACGACCCAGCACTAGCTGGTACATTGGCAGCACCGTGAAGCGAGAATGTACTCTTTGAGGGCTGACTTGAAAGGTCCTAATTTGGAGATGGAGGAGACGTCAGAGGGGAGTTCATTGTACCAGGCTGGGGCCCTGTGTGGGAATGACCTTTGGGCTAAGGAGGTTCTAACCCTCGGAATAGACCACACGTGTCTGTTGGTAGTGCGGGTGTTCACCTAGGCGTGGGAGGATAGGAGAGGCGCAGAAACCCCCAAGGGGTTAAGCCCCAGGTGTATTTTCTTTGTGAGGAGGCATGTTTGATAAAATAGCCTTTCATCCAGGGTAAAGAGATTTGTCAGGGCTTATAGGGTACAGGTATGGGTACACTTGTCTGCCCCAGTGAGGAGTCTGCATGCTTTGTTTATGGCAAGGTGGATTTTGTTAAGGGCTGTGTGGTCAGCAGCCGAGTAAATAGTGAGTCCATAATCGACTAGGGAGAGGACTGAGGAGGTGACAGCCAGATTAAGGGCTTCTGGAGGTAGGCAATCCTTGTGCCGATATAATAGGCCTATACGGACATTTATGGCTGATGATAGTGTGTCAATGTGTGAATGGAAGGAGAGGCTGGAATCAAATATAAGGCCCAAGTATTTATATGTATGAACCTGTTCTAGAGGAAGGAGAGAGTGGGAGAGGATTGTTAGCTGCACATTCTTGGCCTCATTCGGTCGATGGACAAAGAGCATAGTCTTTGTCTTTTTTCACATTAACCACAAGTCTTTGGTCTATGAGCCAGTTTTCAATCTGGTTAAATGTGTGTTGGAGGGAGGACTGCAATACTGTGGGATCTGGATGTGAGGCAAAAAGAACCGCGTCGTCCGCATAGAGTAGTAGATTGCCGGAGCAGGAATTGGGCAAGGCGTTTAGGTAGATGCTGAATAATAGAGGGCCGAGGATGGAGCCCTGGGGAACCCCAGAGCGGACTGGCAGGGTGGTTGAGAGGGTGTTGTTTATTTTGACACATTGTGATCTAGCTGTGAGGTAACTGGTAAACCAGGAGACGGGTCCTTGGGACAGACCTATGTGGTGGAGTGTGCTTAAGAGTAAGGGTGGGAGATTGTATCAAAGGCCTTGACAGGTCGATGAAGACAGCTCCAGCTAGGTGTTTTCTATCCAGGGCAGAGTGAATAAAATTAGAGAACTCAGTGAGAGCTGTAGTTGTACTGTGCCCAGATCTGAAGCCATGCTGCTCCCTGCAAAGTAGGTTATGAGCAAGTAGGTACTCAGTGAGTTGGGTGGCTATAATTTTTTCGAGGGCTTTCGAGAGTGGTGGGAGAATGGATATGGGACGGTAGTTATTGGGGGAGGTGCTGTCACCACTCTTCAGTATTGGGGTGACTGTGGTAGTCTTCCAGGCTACTGGGAACTGCCCCAGACTTAGGGAGTGGTTAATGAGGTCAGTCAGTGGGGAGAGGACTGTATCTAGTACTAGATGTAGGATTCTCATATCAAAAGAATCTTTGCAATAGCAAGAGCCACTGAGTGCTTTCATAAGAAAAGGCCTTGCCTCATTCGTAGAGATCACCCTGAGATGGAAGGGGGGATGCTGGGTGTTTGGGGGTGGGGTTACAGGAGTGGGGTCAAAGAAGTTATTTGGGAGTACTGCACTAAGGTCAGAGAATGATGAGTTGAGGCAGTTGGCGATGGCCAGCAGGTCGGTGGTAGGGACTTTGTTGACAGTTAGTTGGGGGGAGCCGGGATTTGCCATTGAGTTCCTTGATATTGTCCCAGAACAACTGAGCATTCCCCCAAGAGGAGGCAAGGGTCATTTTGTAGTAGCCCGATTTGGCCTGTTTAATGGCCCAAGTGCATCTGTTACGAGCCGCTTTATAGGCTTGCCTGTCCACCTGCATGCCGTATGAGACTGCTTTATGCCAGAGATCATCTCTGTGCTTTAGCTGTTGGAGCAGTGCAGGCGTGACTCGGGGCATTACGTTTCTTGGATTGCACTTTTGCTAGTGGGGCATAGATGTCACATGCTTTATTAAAAGAACAGGTGAAATAATCAAGGGCTTCATCTATAGTAGGGGCCCTACAGATGAGGGAACCAGTCCCATTGAGTTAAGTATTTTATTAGTTTTGTGAGGCCTCTGGGTCGGAGACAACACCGGGCAATATAGTTTGGTTTGGGTTTCTGCTGAAGACACGACCAGGAAAAGAGGACGGGTGAGTGATCACTTAGGGAGTCTGGAAGGACCACCAGGTCAGAGATTCTGTGGGGACGGTTGGTGAGGAGAAGGTCAATCAGGGTGCTAGAGCAGTTAGTTAGGTTTACCCTGGTAGGCTGACTGATCAGCTGGGTCAGGTCCAGTGCAGCTAAGGTGTCCTTGGCTTGAGAAGCCAAACTGGCAGTCCAGTTCACATTAAAGTCTCCAGCTATGATGTGTTCTGTTTTGGGGGGGAAGCCGGAGATGTAGTTAGCAAGGGATTGTATAGCATGAGCTTGGTTTCTTGGGGGACATATGCAACAGTAAGAATTACAGGGGATCTGGAGTAAGTTTTAATGATAAGGCTTGGGCACCATGGTCTAATGGAGGTATTGGAAGGGCTTGGCATATCATGGAGTCACGGACGTACACAGCACACACCCCCACCACATTTGCCCATTCTGTCGGCTCTGTGAAGGGTGAAGCCAGGGAAGGCAATCAGAGTCAGGTGTATTTTTTGGAGAGCCAGGTTTCTGTCAGTGCTAGCACATCTGGCTGATGTTGCAGTATCCCGCAATGGAGACCTGCTGTCTTTTTGGTTAAGCTGCAAATGCTCATTGCAGCTCTTCTAAGCCCATGGTGTGATAAGCTAGGGCTGGGCGAGATGGGGCCCGGGTTAGGATGAACATTTCCTGAAATTAGTAGGAGTATGGCAAAGACTCTGAGGAGAGCAAACGATCGTTGCCTTATTGTCCAGGATAGCTGCCGCCTAGTTATAGTGCGGGTAGTACAAGGGATGTCCAGGGTGATAAGTGTTGGAAAAGATAGGACTGTGATCCAGCATGGAGGTTGATGGTGGCACATGACTGCAGGGAGATACATGGGGGGGGATGGGTCATGCAAGAGAGGTAGTGGCAGTGTGGGTGGCAGTCGGTGGTGGTTCGTAGTGGTGGGAGGTGTTAGAAGAAGACCCTTGAAGGGAGGGCCTAAGAGTCCAAGAAGTAGGATAGTAAGAGTGATCAGTAGGAGCCTGGGTGGTCCGCATGACAGTGGGTGCCCAGCAAGTGGCGATAAGGGGGCAGTGGCCCAGTGTCGGTATATGGGGGCATTCCGATACCCATAATTGTGGTGGTCTCTATGCACAGCGATAGGGTGACTGACTGGTTTGTTAGGGTGTAGTAATTTGCTTTAGGGAAGAAGGACCCAGTACGAGAAGTGCTTAGGGCAAGAGGAATGCAACCTCCAAGAGTTGTTGCCACTTTAGACACAGACAGGATTTGTAGAGTAGGACAGGGGAAAAAGAGTGCAGGTGTCTATAGCTGGTTAGTGGAAGAAGAATGCAGTCTACATACTCTATGCAGGTAACATCTACAAACTGCAGTTATTAACTGTTCTAAGCAGTAAAAATCAACAAGCTAGAAAATTAACAATCCTGTTCCACCAAACAGTTGGTACTGGTAAACTCAGCATTAGCAGTTGTTGTATTAAAAGAAGAGACAGCTCAGGAATGGTAGAGTTGATCCAATAATAGGAAGGGGAATAGCGTTTTGCCTAATCAGAGCTCAGTAGCAGTGCAGCCAAATGGACTGAAAGGCAAAAAGCGCCATGTTCAATCCCGTTGGTAGCTGTGGGCTGCTCTTCCAAATCTGTACCTGGTTGTAGGCCAAGAGGCAGGCGGGTCAGTGCAGAACAGCCGTTAGGTTCAGAGCAGCTCCTGCGGCTTGCAGGAGGAGGCAGTCACCGTACTGGACAGGATGCCTGGTTGTGGGCCGAGAGGCAGGCAGGTCTGCGCAGAACAGCCGTTGGGTTCAGAGCAGCTCCTGCAGCTTGCTGGAGGAGGCTGTCCCCGTACTGGACAGGATGCCTGGTTGTAGGCCAAGAAGCAGGCGGGTCAGCGCAGAACATCCATTTCTGTTGATCATGTCTCGGTCAGGAGGCAAGAAATCATTGATAACAAGGCGGCCCCCTATGCGTCGGTGCCTGTACGGCTGCAAGTATTCTGTTACTGACCACAATGATCGTTGCCTCGCGTGTCTTGGTCCTCTTCACGACATGGATTCGTGTGATGCCTGCTTCTCCATGTACCATTGTGTCATCGAGCAACACGAGTGAAAATTTGGACGAGTTCCGCCGACTTTCAGGGGACGGGTGCACACTCATCAGGCCAAGCCATGGTCTCTCGGCCTTTCCTCTGGGACCCCTCCTGGTTCTACACGGACCATGGAGGAGGGGGCTTCTGCTTCTAGTAGTCTCGCCATAGCAGAAGCCCCTTCCGCGGTTCAGGAGGCCCAGTCCGTTCCCCCCAGGGGACGGACGGAAGGCACCGCTTGTCATCCTCAGTGCTGAGGGAGCTGTCTGTGCTGTCGTCAGTGCCGTCCCTGACTTCGGTGCTACTCGCGGCAACATGGGTCGGGATGGCGACGTGGCTGGCATTGGCGTCATTTCTACTACCGCTCTCGGCGCCTTGTCTTCGGGTACCGTTCACAGTGCCATTGGAGAGTTCGGCGCCAGCTCTGGTACAGACACCCAGACTGGTGCCTCCTTCAGTTGGGATGGCAGCGGGCATCCGCATACAGTCTGGCCCCAGACTTTGGTCTCTACCTCCTCGGAGACAGAGTCAGAGTCTGGTTCGGACCGGCTGTCTGACTCTTTAGAGTTGGTGGCCCATGTGGAAACCCTGGTAGTTTCCTCGGCTGACTGGAACCAGCCTCCCTCTGAGGAGCGGACGTTGCCTCTGAGTCTAGGATCAGGGGTGCTGACCAGCAGGCAGTGGTGCAGGCCACTATTGCTCTGCAGCCTGGGTTCATAGGGTTTTCTGCCCCTCAGTTGGGGGTACCCCTTCGTGTGGTGTGCCTGGATCGCCCAACTTTAGGGCCAGTCTGAGCACCCATGTGAGGAGAGGGTGCTACTCCCTGGGTGGTCCCCTCGGGGACCGACCAGGGCTGTCAGCTGCCTAGGCTGGGGTTTGCAAGTAGGAGGCCTCTTTCGGAGTCCGAGGGGTCAGGGTTCGAAGCGGCGACCCTTTTCCGGGACCCACCCTTGTTCGGGAAGGAGTCGTAGGCCGGACCCCTGCCCTTCCCTCTTGGTATCCTTGAGAGGGCCCTGGTCTTTGGAGGGTAGGAACCATACTTTTGAAATTCCACGGTCCCGGTCACTTCACAGGGGGGACTCTTCAGGGCACAGCCTAGGCAGTTCCAGCATGGTTGATCAGCTGTCGGCTGTTGGGTTTTTCGGAGCCCATTCTTCTCTTGAGGCTGTTGGTGCGCTCTCTTGCCCGGACAGAGGATGGTCACCTTCTACCTTTGGCCTTGCCCCCACTCCTCTGTCACCATCTCCTGTGCTCTCAGGCATTCTTGGTGATGGGGGACCTCTCTCCTGGGAGCAATTCAGGGGTGTGGCTGCTCACTTCCCTTCATATGTCAGGGCAATGGACTGACAGGTGTTCCACCTTCCCCCTGAGCAGCCAGCCCCTGGATCTCCGAGGTCCTCCGCTTCCTCATCCATCTCTCCTGCTGCTGATCTCGCAGAGTATCAGCGTTTCCTTGTGAGGATGATGGAGGACCTGCACATCACCCCACCCCACCCACTCAGCACAATCCAGAGCATTCAACGCTCACCTTCTTAGGCGATTTCAGTGTGGAAACCCTTGTGGTGCCCGCCTGGCCTGCTCCTTTCCAGGAGGCATCGTTGTGATTCTGGCAAAGGCCCTTTTCCGGAGTTCCAGCCCCTAGGGACCTGAGCCAGAGGTATTTTACCCCCCCCGAGCCTCCAGGTCATATGCCTCATCCTCAGTCAGGACTGACGCAGCTGGACACTCGCCCCCTCCACCATGACCGGCCCCCGGATCAAGATTCCATGGATTTTGACTTCTGGAGGAAGAGGACCTTCTACCCAGCACGGTTGCTTCTTTCAATTTCTGCACATCGGGTCCACTGTGCTACCTATGATAGGTTTCTGTGGTCTAGGCTAGGTCAACTCCTAGCCTCTATGCCTGATACGGAGGTAACCAGACAAGCCATTGCACTCTCTGCATGTGGCCTGGAGCTAGCAAGGCACCAAGCGAGGGCATCTTACGACGCCAACGAGGTTGCTTCCAGGGTCGTAGGGACAGCGATCTGCACTAGGCGGACGGCATGGCTGCATCTTTCCTGGTTGTCACCCTTGGCCCAGAGTAGGGTGACTTCCTCCACGTACCGGAGAACCCGTCTTTTCTCCCGTAGGGTGAGGCAGTGTCTGTTGGGGCAACCTCCTACCCCCTCCAGGGGGTCTCCTTCTCACTCTCCCCAGTCTCGGGCCTCACCAGGCCCATAAAGGTTCTCCCTCTCTGTGTCTCAATCACTGAGAGCTAAGGGACTTTATCCTTTAGGGTTTAGAGCCCCCTTTGGGGGAGCTCGGTACTCACCCAAAGGTGATGAATGGTGAAGAGTGACACAGATATGATACGAAAATTATGTACCTACCGTAATTTCTGATCTTTCTATGTATCTTCACCATTCATCACAATCCCACCCTCCATGCCCCTGGGACCTCAGTCTCTGGGTCCCCCTCCCTCTGTGTGCCCCCCTCTCCCCCTTCCTTTCTGCTGGTCAGGAGCGGGGTGACCTTGGGCACAAAGGGGATTTTCACCTGTCGGGGGGAGAGGGATCAGGGGAGAGGGCACTTCTCTCCTCAAGTGCCTCGGCTTCACCCCTGTGGGGTGGGGGTTGGTGGTTGCCCTCTCTTCTTTTCTCTCTCCCTCTCTTTTCCGCTATTCTCCTTCGTTCTTGTCCTTAAGGACTCAACCCTCAAATTAATTTAGGAAACTTTTGTTTCTCACCTCCAGATATGTGGTTTCCGGGGGAGGACAACCCTGTATCCTGTCTTTTCTTCCAGAATAGCCCCTTCTGCTCATGTCTGAGTTTATCGCCAGTGATTCTGTGCCTTGAATTCTGGTGAATCAGCCTTCTGGCTACTCCTTCGCAGTTCCTATGCAGTCTGGAGACAGGTCTAAGGTTCACGGTATGTCCTCCCCCTCCCTATTTCTAGTTTTTCCCTCCCTTCTTCCCTCTTCTTTCTGCTTCCAGAAATTGGGGCCCCTTCCCAATCCCCTTAGATTTCTAATTCTTTTTCTGTCATCTCTGTCATTTATTTCTCCTTTTAGTTTGTATATCTTTTCCTTTGTCTGTCCCTTGGACTTCCTTGTCCCTCCCTCCCAACCCTTTCTTACTCTACAGCGATTCAGAACTGGCAGGAGGGCAGGGTCGATGGCACCTAACGGCCAACCTGCTAGCGCATCACCCTCGAGGGCAACGCAGTTGGTGCATTGACTCCACCCATCAAAAAAAAAAAAAGCTTCTGCTGGGTTGTGACCTCCGGCCAGAACCCACAGGTGATGAATGGTGAAGATGCACAGAAAGATCAGGAATTATGGTAGGTACATAATATTCATTTTTCTGCTGTTTATTTGTTAATTATAAAAACAATAAAAGGTAGCTATAAATGAAACACCACTCATTTTGTAGATCTTTTTGTGCTGAACAACTTTCGTGCTCACAGTGCAATGCTGTCATTTTTTTCCTTTTGTTTTGTTTTTTATTAAAAGATTGGAGTACGTCCTTATACAGAGCACAGTACACAGAAATACAATATAAAATCACAGTATCAGTAAGGAGCACGCTGACCACATGGGAGATTGCAAATTCAGTGTACAGGACAAGAAAAAATATACAGTTGAGTACAGAGTCACTGATTATTCCGCATCCAGAAATGGGGTACAGTTATAATGTAGTCCCCCCCAACTTAAAATCTTCTGATTCATGGTATAATATCCTGTCTATGTTGCATGAGCCACATTATCCACTTATTCCAGAAAAGTCTAGTCACTGCCTCCCTCCAGTCTAAGACTGCTGTTATTTTCTCCATTGTGTAAATCTCTTGTACCATATTCTCCCAGTCAGTTACAACCGGAGGGGGTTGTCTGTAACTACCTCCTTGAAATATTCTTCTTAGCTGCCAGAAGTAATATTGCCAGCAAATTCTTGGACTGTATATATCCGACCCCCTCAGGGAACCAGTGTAACAGTGCCAAGCTAGGGGTGAGCTGCATGAGCTCGGGGAAGAGCTGCCTCAGACCATGCTCTGTCTGTGCCCAATACTGAGTCAGTACTGGATAGTATGAAAATATATGTATTTGATCTGCCCGGGGCTCCCCACCTAATCTCCAACAACCTATTCCTCTTCTGACCCCCATATTTTCCAGTTATAATGGGTGTATTAAAATATTTTACTATACACTTCCAGCTGTATTCTCTCCCAAACATGGGAACTAGATATCTTGTGCTGTAGACTATAAATCTGGTCCCAGTCCGACTCAAGATTTTCTTATCCCAGCTCCACCTTCCAGGATTTCTGTATTTTCACTAAACATTTATGCCTCTTCTGCTGGAGAGCATAGTACAGCACAGCATCGAGAAAATATGACCAGGGATCTGTCTGTTCTGGGTGTGGATAATAATTTGCACCAACAGATGTGTCTGAGTCAAATTCCAGTGAGTTCTGCATTTCTGCATTATATAATGAATTTGGAGAAAGCGGAAAAAATCCCTCCCATCTAGTTGATACGCCTGCTGTATTTGGGCAAAGATTGTGAAAGATCCCTGCTCATACCATTGGTATATAAATTTCAGACCTCGCAGTTTCCAGGCATCATATGTATGATCAGTAAGGACTGGAATAAATGATGGCTCATACATAGGGACCAATAGTGTGGCGGTGGAGGGGCCGATATCTGATGCCCCCAGCAACCTACGGCATATAATAAGTACAGCTTTTGTAAAGGCTGATTTGATACCAACTTATCTATAATTCCATGAAGTATAAGGAGTACCCATGCCTCTCTCTATGCCTTCCCACTGATCATCTAGCTCTAACATCTTGCAGTGTGATACTATATTCGAGTCCCACCTGTGTAAGGCATGTGCCAGATGGGCTGAAGAATAATACGTTTTCAAATTTGGGAGGGCCAGACCACCCTTGAGTTTAGGTAACTGAAGTAAGGCATATGCCTTCCTAGGTCTCTTTCCCTGCCATAAATAGTGGGAAAGCATTCTATCCCAAAGCCTAAAACACTCCGATGAGAGTCGGATGAGGAGGTTCTGGAACAAGTAAAGAAATCTAAGCAATACCATCATTTAGAGTCTACTCATTATATGAGGGGGATTGTAAGATTTCACCATCATTGTAAATCATTCTTTAGTGCCTTGATTAATGGGGGAAAATTCACATCATACACCCTTGAGAGATCTTGAAGGATGACAATCCTCAGATATCGAAAGCTTCTGGTGTCCCATTTTAGGGGGAACAGTGCCCGGGTTCGACTATCTGGAACATACCCCCAGCTAAGAACCTCAGTCTTAGAAGTATTAAGTTTATATCCAGTTAAAGATTCTATATCCTGTAAAAGTGTGATTTAGTGACTGGAAAAGGGCCATGTATTTATCTTCTGGTGGTCTGCGTCCTGGGAGTAAAGGGAGTTGTAAAATTGTTTAAATTCCTCTATTTGTTTGGTACTTGTTAAAAGATGTTTGGTTTGGAGGTGCCTAAGTTGGGCTATCATTCCCCTAAATATTATGGATCTCAACCTGGAGGCCAGTACCTTAGAGGCCTTGGCCCCACCTTTGTAGTATTTTTGTCGTACATATAATAAGGCCTGTTCAGTTTTGTAAGTGAGCAGGTTTTGTAATTTATTTTGAATCTGTTTTATGTACTGTTGAGCCAATCTGTCTTCTTGCATGTGTGCTTGCTGCCAAATCAAAAGTTCTCCTCCTAATTGTCTCTGCTGATTCTCTCTGGCTTTCTTCTCCCTAGCAATAAACTGAATGATATCTCTCCTAATTACAGCCTTCAGTGTATCCCACAATATTCCTAATGAGATTCCAAGGGACTAGTTTTGGGCTATAATCTCTGGCATACACAGTAATAAAGTCTACATATTTCCACTTTCTTAGTAAAGAATTATTAAAACAACACTGTGTGGGCTGCTTCTCTTGATAGGTATCCATTTCTAGTACCAAAGGGGCATGATCCATCAACAAAATTGAGAGTATGGTCACCCGACGTAGCAAGTCCTTATGTTCTTGGGGGCGTGGGCGGTCCTCCCAAAAGTACAAAAAGAAGCAGTCCCATTCTTGATCTTCATCGAGGACTCGGCACCGCTCGTCCTCCAGCTCTTTTTCGACCACCCGGTTAAAGAAGAAACTGTATTGCTCGAGGTCACCCACTGGTATGTCTGTACATCGATCATCAGTGGCAAAGGGCAGGTGTCCAACTCCGACTCCTCTGGGGTCCTCTACAGCCTCTGTTCCTGGTGACCAACATCCTCAACTCTGTAGTCCCTCCTGGCCCCCTTGGGGTCTTCCAGTGAGCAGTTTCATCATTGGATCGCTGTTATGGAGCAATGGGTTCAGCGGTTGTCCCACCTGTTCAAGCCTGCGGGTCCATCTCCAGGGCCTTACAGCCTTACGGTTTTGAACCTGCGAGCAGGGCAGTTAGGAATTCCTAGTCATGTGGCACCTTCTCAAGTGCCATCGACACTGCGCTCTGGTGTTTTTCCCCCTTATATGGCTGTGGCGCAGGGGCCAGCACAGGTACCATTTTCTCCTACTAATTTTGTCAGATTTTCCTCCTAGACTCCAAAAATTGGGTTGGGGCTCTCTGGTGTTTCTGCAGCACCTAGGATGGTGCCACCTTTGACTCCTGTCTTTTCCTTTAGCGCTGCATTCAGCACTGCCTAGGGCGCCAGGGTTTTCAACTCTGATTCGCAGAGCGCCTCCTCCTCTTTTTCCTCCTTTTGCTTTATACACTATCCCTCCGGGGCTAGTAGGAGATGATATTAAGCCTGATCCTGATCTTTGATTAGGAGACAATTTTTATAGAAACATGGAATTTGATGGCAGATAAGGACAGCTTGGCCCATCTAGTCTGCCCATTTCCCTACCTGATGGATAAGCTGCAGATTCTAGTTAATCAACAGCTTACTTCCTCCTACCCCCCGCTAGAATTGCCTTATGCCTGTTCCATGCATTCTTGAATTCTCCCACTGTTCCTGACTCCACAACCTCCTCAGAAAGGCTGTTCCATGCATCCACAACCCTCTTTGTGAAAAAATACTTTCTAACATTACCTCTGAGCCGTCCCCCCATCTTCAAATTGTGCCCCCTTGTTTTTGCACATCTTTTCTTCTGAAAGATGCTACCCTCTTGTACTTTAATTCCCTTGAGATATTTGAAAGTTTCTATCATGTCCCTCCCCCCCCTTCCTTAAAGGGATGCATGTTAAGCTGCTTTAGTCTCTCCTCATATGTCTTCTGGTGCAGACCCTGCACTATTTTGGTTTCCCTCCTCTGAACAGCCTCCACTCTATGTCTTTGTGGAGATGGGGTCTCCAGAATTGCATGCAGTACTCCAGATGGGGTCTCACCAACTGTCTGTACAGAGGGATATCAACTTCCCATGATTTGTTAAAGAGAGTAGTCAGTGGTGTTACTAGTTCTACTCTTAGTTCTTTTAAAATTCTTGGGTGAATCCCATCAGGCCCCAATGCTTTGTCCACCCTCAGTTTCAAGAGTTCTTTCAAAACCCTTTCTTCTGTGAATGGACTGGTATCGACCCCCCCCCCATTCAGAGTTTCTCTTTTGTTTGGTTTAGATACCTCCCCCTCCTCTTCCGTTGTGAATACTGAGGAGAAATATTCATTCAGTATCCCTGCTTTTTCACTGTTACCCTCTGCCCACATTCCCTCCCCTTTATTAAGTCTCTGTATTCCTCCCTTAGTCTTTCTTTGCTCCCTAATGTACCTATAAAAGGTCTTATCCCCCTTCTTAACAGAGTTGGCTATCCTTTCCTCGGTTTGGGCTTTTGCTATTCTGACTGCCTTCCCTGCCTCCTTCTGCTTTAACTGATAAAGTTCTCTGTCCTGCTCCTTCTGTGTTTGCTTTTATTTCCTGAATGCTGTCCTTTTCTTCTTAATCGTCCCTGCCACCTCTTTTGAGAACTATAGTGGTTTTTCCCTTCGTTTTGTTTTGTTGATTTGCTTCACACAAAGGCTTGTTGCCTCTGCGATGATTGTTTTGATTATTCCGCATTGTTCTTCCACCCCTCCTTCTTGCCCATTTGCTAGTGCTTTTCTGAGGCACTCTCTCATTTTCCCAAAGTCAGTCTTCCTAAAGTCCAATACTCTTCTTTTTGCATGGCTTGACTCTATGGCTGTGTTTATTGTGACCCACACTGTTTGGTGGTTACTTGTTTCCGGATGGCTACCCACTTCTAAATCTGAGATCCTTTCTCCTTCCCCATTTGAGAGTACCAGGTCTAAGATTGCTCCCTCCCGAGTGTGTTCCAACACTAGCTGTCTGAGTCATGCCCCCGTAGGGCATCGAGAATGACCCTGATCTTGGATGTGCCTGCAGCAAAGGTACTCCAGTTAACATCTGGCATATTCAGGTCCCCCATCAAGAATATCTCTCCTTTTTCTGCCATTTTAAGGATGCCTTCTATCATTTCCTCGTCCATTTCCTTCTCCTGAGATGGGGGTCTGTACACAACCCCCATGCGGATTGTGGTGCCATTTCCTGTCTCCAGGGTGACCCATAGTGACTTATCAACTTCCTGTTTACTCTTTAGTTCTGTTGCTTTAATCCCTTCCTTTATTTATTTTATTTAGTTTTTGTTGACCGGGTAAGTGCACTACACAAATCCTGCCTATTTTCAGGCACGAACCAGGGGAGGGGGATACAAATGAATGCCAACTGACCTTGAACCACATTAAGCTGTTGGTGGTATTTTTAGTGAATGAGGGAAATTTGGCCAGGACACCGGGAAATTTCCCTACTCTTTTCGATAAGTGCCATGGGATCTTTAACATCCACCTGAACTACCACCAATCCAGGCAGATGGGAACTCGGTTTAACATCTCATCTGAAAGATGGCACCTCAGAAGTGCAGCACCCCTCTCGTGATGCACTGCAGTGTCAGTACTATGATATTAACCCAAGTGCCAGATGTGGGAACTGAACCCACAGCACTCTGATCTCCCGGCCTCAGAGGCGAGTGTGCTAGCTACTGAGCCACTGACACTGACTTATATAGAGAGCTTCTCCTCCTCTTTTACCCACCCTGTCCCTCCTATAGACTGTGTATCATGGTATGTTGGCATCCCACTCATGGTTCTCTGTCTACCATGTTTCAGTGACTGCCACAATATCCAGGCATCCCTCTTCCATCAAGGCCACTAGTTCAGGGAGCTTGCTGCACAGACTGTGGGCATTGGTACTCATCACCTTCCATTTATTTTTTATGGCCTTACTCCTTTTAGCCCCATCCCTGTCCTTACTGCCTTTTTCTGCATTTACTCCTGTCCTGCTCCCTACTGACTTCTCTACCTTGGTGTTTACCTCTCTAACTACTGTATTTTGTGAGGGGAGGCTGGGATTTCTCTGCTCCTTTTCAGTTCCTCCCCTCTTGGCTAGTTTAAATGCTTGCCAATAAAGCAACCTGTCATCTAGGATCCTGATATCTCCCCGGACAGATGCAGACCATCTCGCCAGTATAAGCCTGCATTCCTCCAGGTGGTTTCCCAGTCCCCAGTGAAGCCAAAACCCTGAGCTCCACACCAGTTTTTCAACCATTTATTGAATCCTGTGGTGCGGAATACCCTAGCACATTAGTTCTCACACTTTGTGATAGTGAGCCTCCCCCCAAGCCATGAAAAAGATTTCGAGCCTCCCTCAAATTTAAAAAAAAATCTTGGGCCTTCCCAAAGGAAAAAAAAAATCTACTTTGCACAGTACACGAGGAATAAAGTGAAACTAATAAAGTTGACCGAGTGTATTCTGTTTTTATTCAGCTTATTTCTCTCCACCCCTAACCCGGCACCCCAGGTTATACTTGTCATTCCTTTTTTCTGACTCTTGGGTCCTTGTTACTCTGTCTGGAACAACCAACCTAGCCAATTCATCTCCCCCTCTCTTATCCTGTTGTTAAGCAACTTCCTGTACCATTACTTCAGGTCACACCTGAAAACATGCATCGGATCTCTGTGCCTTTCCCAGTCACTAATTTACATATGAATACCTACTATAGAAATGAGCCTTGACTCAGTGTGCCTTTACAAGTCACTAATTTCCATATAAATACCTATTGTAGAAATAAGCCTTGACTCAGCATGCCTTCCCCAGGCAATAATTTATATATAAATACACACCTAAAACAAGCTGTGGCTCAGTGGGGACATTCTGGTCAAATATTTGTGCATAAATAAAGAAATTCACCTGCAGTTATCCAGATTTCATTTGTTTTATCCTTTCGCACAAAACAGCCAAAACTTAATATTTAAATACTGTACATTCTCAGACTTGACTGGGCCTCCCTGGAACAATTTGGGTCCTCCCTTGGGAGGCTGGCCTCACCATTTGAGGACCACTGCCATAGCATCATCCTTGCCATAGGTAGGCAGCACCTCCAAGAAGGTTATCATACATGCTACTTGTCTAAGGCCCCTCCCCAACTCCACAAACTCCTCTTGCACCGCTCTGATCCCATTCACAGCCAGGTTATTTGTCCCTAGGTGGACAATGACATCCGGTTCCCTCCCTCATGCAGCTGCTCCCACGATCCTGAGGATTTGCTTCCTGTCCCTCCGAGCCGTGGCGCCAGTCAGGCACCTTATCTCCCTATCCCCTTCCTTCCCCACTTCTACCCTCCTAATGATAGAGTCCCCCACCAGGAGTTTTTCCTTCCCCTGTGGGGTCTCGTGCTGCCCTCCTGTGGGTCTCCTTTGTGGAGGTTCCCAGCATCCTCCTTGGTCTCCACTGCAGGTGCCTCCATAGAGGAACCACTCTTTGCCAGAACAGCATATGAATTGTGGAGAGGTACAGCTGGAGGGATGCATCTCTGTTCCACCACCCTCTCCCTCCCTGAGCCCACCTTGGTCCAACCGCTTCTCTTTCTTAGCAACCTCTGAGGTAATGGTGGTGGCCCTGGTGGTTCCTGGGTGGGGGAAGAGGTTTCACGAATCCTAGCCAGGTCAGCCTGGAGATGGGCAACCTCCTTCCTCAGACCAGAGAGGTGCCTGCAAACAGGGCAGCATCGCAGCCTCCAGAATGTCTCCCAGAACACTGCTGCCTCACCGCCATTGCACTGCACCACTCCCATCTTGACTTATTTTGTGTCCCCTCTCCTGTTGCTTTGTATGCTTACTGTCTCCTCCCTCTATGTATTTTGACTCTTACTTTCCTACTGCCTGTGTGCCCTTACAATTCTCGCCCTTCCTGTTCTGGGACAGTAACTTCCTGTAGTCTCCTTCTTCCGTGCTTGGATTCAGACTTGCAGCTGGGGGGGGGGGGAGAGTTACTTTTTAGGTTCCTTCAAGGTTGATGAAACTAATGAGTCTCAGTGATCCTCCCCTTCCTACTGGCAAACGGGAAGTTCCTGTTGTCGGTCAAATCCAGTGGCTATAAAAGTAGAACTGGCTTAGGGTGGAGGGCTGAGATGGAGGGCAATTAGTAAAAAGTCTGTAGTTCTAGACTGCTGTTTCTTGCCCTGAAACCAAAGTTCTCCTCTGTCAGAAATGATGATTCTTCTCTCAGAGTGGCAAATAAACTCTCTCCTTCAGCAGAGCCTCTGGTCGATGACCTTTTCTTTAAGTCTCTGCTAAAGAACATGAATTCCACTCTTTCTTCAGGCTTCAGATATTAATCCAGGGAAATTACTGCATCTGCAGTATCTGCACGTTCCGGATATTCCTGTGGAATTGACTCCTCCGGTGCAACCCTCTTTCGAGATACTTTCACAAATGGTGTGGGATAATCCAGCGCTTGTTCCTTCTGTGGCTAAATTCATAGACAGGCAGTATGCCCCCCCCTCCAAGGATTGACCTATCTTGGACTCTCAAGCCTTTGCTGATGCAATAGTTGTCTTGGCAGAGAATGACAAAGCCATCCTTCCTCAGGAATCTATGGCACGTCCAGTAAACAAGGAATCTTATAAGATTGACACCTTGAGGAAGTGAGTTTTCGCTGCCTCTACCTGGGCTTGTGCATTGCTAGATCATGGTTATTTCTCTCAGTATGAGTATACCCTCTGGCATTTGCTCAAAGCCACTGTGGAAGTTCTTACGGAGTCAGACATTAGCACAGAGCTTCTCCAGACCATTACTAGAGGCATTGAGTCCAACAATCAGCAACTTAAGGCTGCTATGGACACCTTTGACACTGCTTCTAGGTCAGCAGCAGCTGGTACATGTACCCAACGCCATTCGTGCTTACGAACATCGAGATTCACAAGTGATGCCCAAGAGAGAGTTATGAGTTTACCATTTGATGGAATTTATTTGTTTGGCCCTCAGGTCCACTAGAGGCCACACAAAAAACTAGAATGGCTATCAAAATGGCCAGGCTGCCCTCTGCTACCCCTCAACAGGTCTGGAACCGGCGGCAGTTTCCTAACCGTCAGTCCTTTCATGGCAAAGGCAGAGGGGGCCTAAACAAAAATCAAGCTCCCCAGCCACAAAAGAAACCACAGCAAAAGGCACAGGGTCCAAAAGCGCCTAGTGCCACCCTCTGATATTCCGGCCCAAGTCCCACCTCAACTATCCAAAGGGGACTCTTTCTTGGCAGTAGGAGGACACATGGCTCAGTTTTACAACCAGTGGAAGTCAGTCACATCAGACAAATGGGTGCTCAGGATAATCTGTGAGGGTTACTCTCTAAATCTTTTGGAGACCCTTCCGAATCATCCCAAATGACAGCCCAAGCTATCTGTCTCTTAGACTTCCTTGCTTCTGAGATTCAAGGCCTTCTGAACAACAGGACAGTAGAAGTAGTGCCGCTGGATCAGTGGAACACAGGTTTCTACTCCCATTACTTCCTAGTTCCAAAGAAAACAGGTGGCATGCACCATATTCTCGATCATAGGAAGTTAAACAAATTCCTTTACAAGGAGAAATTCAAGATGATATCACTCTGCACTCTTTTACCTCTGATTCATCAGAATGATTGGTTGGCCTCCCTGGACATGCAAGATGCCTACCAACATGTCCCCATACATCCAAACCACCACAAGTATCTTTGATTTGTGGCATTATTGGGTCAGCACTACCAATTCAGGGTCCTGCCCTTTGGGCTATCCTCGGCGCCTCAAGACTTTACAGAGTGCTTTGCAGTTCTTGCAGTGCATCTCAGGAAACTCCGAATTCAAGTGTTCCCACATCTGGATGACTGGCTACTAGCAAGCCCCTCCAGACAAGAGACAGAAAGCCATGGCTACAGCTTCCAAGTTTCTCACGTCCATGAGACTTCTGTTGAATCTAGGAAAATCGCAACTACAACCCTCCCAACAGCTCCTCTTCATAGGAGCCCTTCTGGATACCTCCAGCACAAAAGCCTTTCTTCCAGAGGACAGGAGGAATGACATCCTTCAGATGGCCCATTTCATCAGAAGGAACGACTCAGTTCGAGCCCTCAGTGCAGCAGATGCTGGGTCTCATGGCATCCACAGTGTTCACTGCCTCTGGCTCATCTTCACACGAGGACTACTCAGTGGATGCTTAGTACTCAGTAGTCCACGACCACACATCCCCAGTCCTTTCACATCAAGGTGACGGAACCTCTAAAATGGTCACTTACCTGGTGGACTCAAGAGGACAACCTCCTGAAAGGGTTTCCCTTTGCCCAACTGGAATCTCAGATCTCCATCAACACGGATGCATCCCTACTCAGATGGGGAGCTCACTGTCAAGATCTTCACACCCAAGATCGATGGAATCAGGACGAGTCTCAACTCCAGATAAATATCCTAGAAATGAGAGCTGTCCTGTACGCAGTCCAAACTCTGAAGGACATTCTCTGTCACAAGATCAGTCTCCTTCAAATGGACACCAAAGCAGTGATGTACTACATTAACAAACAGGGTGGAGCACATTGTTACCCCCCTGTGCAGGGAAGCAATGAGAGTGTGGGAATGGTGCCTGGAGCACAAAGCCTTGATCCAAGCAGTTTACCTTCCAGAAGTGCAGAACGATCTAGTGGATCATCTCAGCAGGACGGAGACGGATACTCACGAGTGGTCTCAAAACACAAACGTCATACAGTCACCCTTTGAAGAGTGGGGAACACCAGACCTGGACCTTTTTGTATCCCCACTCAATGCAAAACTGCCTCTGTTCTGCTCCAGAAATCCAGAACCTGGTGCTTTCTGTCAGGATGCATTCAGACTGCAGTGGACAAGATGCTTTCTGTATGCATCTCTTCCTCTTCCCTTAGTTCAGAGGGTACTGCTCAAGCTGGAGCCACAAGGGGGTAGAATGATCCTCATCACCCCATTCTGGCCTCATCAGATTTGGTTTCCATTAATCAACAGATTATCGGAAACTTCACTGAGACAGCTTCCACTTCAAATGGACCTGTTGACCCAGTGGTCCATCCAAACCTGAGATCCCTTCACCTCCATGCTTGGCTCCTGAGGAGATAGAAGTGGGTAGGTTTGACGTTTCACATAGGGTCTCAGACATTCTCCTAGCGGCACACAAGCCAGCTACTAGGAAAACTTATACTGTAAAGTGGAAACTGTTCTCCATCTGGTGTGCAAAGTCCTCCCTGGACCTCTTCTCCTGCCCACCTAATAAAGTCCTGGAGTATCTTCTAGACTGGTCAAATACAGGACTGCAACACTCAACCCTGAAGGTTCACCTCTGTACACTCCATGTCCCTGGTTCAGTTACCTTTGATTAAGAGGTTCCTTAAAGGTATACTTCACACTAGGCCACCAGTCAGAAGACCAGTAGCCGCCTGGGACATTAACCTTATGCTAGACATGCTCACCCATAAACCTTTCAAACCCCTAGCAACTTGTGAGCTGAAGTTCCTGACCTGAAAGATTGCCTTACTTGTAGCCATTACCTCCACTCGCAGTGTGTCTGAAATACATGCCCGGGCCACAGACCCCCTGTATACTGTATTTCACAAAGAAAAGTTTATTCTTAGAACTCGCCACAAATTTCTCCCTAAAGTAGTCTCAGAATTCCATCTGAACCAACCCTTGGTTCTTCTGACCTACTTTGCGAACTACCAGAATGAAGGAGAGCATACCCTACATTCTCTGGATGTTAAAAGGGTTTTGCAGTTCTACATAGACAGAACCAAAGAGATCTGCAAATCTAACCGTTTGTCTCTTTCAGCATGGCCTGGCTCGGTCAGCCTGTTGCTGTCAGATGTATTCCAGCATGGCTAGTAGCATGTCTTCACCAATGCTACTCCATGGCATAGGTTAAACTGGAAGGCAGAGTATACGCTCATTCCACCAGGGCAGTCGCTGCATCTCTGGCAGAAATTCGAAACATGCCCATTGCAGACATCTGCAATGCAGCTGTTTGGAGTTCAGCGCACACCTTTGTGAAGCACTGCGATTTGGATGTCCATGCCAGGCAGCAGCCGTCTTTTGGCAGGACAATCTTGAATGGACTTCTGTCCAAAGTGAGCTCCTCTTCTCCTGCTGCCCTTCTTGGGGGGGATTATTTTAGCTTAGTACTCTCCCATCAGTGTGAATGAGTGGTGGAGACTTTCTGTCCAGGAAGATATAAAACTTACCTACCTACCGTAATTCTTGAGCTTCTTGAATGAAGTCTCCACCACTCATTCAAACACTCACCCTCCATCCCCCAAGCTCACTTGTCTTGCTTTTGGTCTTCACTCCCTCGATGGCTGGGCTGTGAAGACTCTGTTGAGTTGACCCTTCTTATATGGGTCATTTGGACTATCTTATGTCTGACATAGGTTAGTTTACGCTGCACTTCCTCAGTAAAAAAGGTACTGAAGTGGTTGGAGAGTCGACACTGAGGTAGCCTATACGGCGCGAGCTGGGCTTGTGGCATCATTTCTCGTGGCCCTACCTCAGTGCTGGCCCTCCTGAAGATTTTTGGCTCCCACTCGGTCCTAGCGCCTCCAGCATAGTCCCATCAGTGTAAATGAATAGTGGAAACTTCATCCAAGAAGATCAAGAATTACAGTAGGTACGTAATTTTCATTTGTCCTCTGCCCGGCTTATTTATTTTTCAGTTTATTTCCTTTCCTTTTCCTATCCCTCAGCTCTCTTGCCTCATTTTAAAATTTTCTCTCCCTATTTCCTTCTCCCTGGTACAACCGAACTGGAGTGGAGGAGGAGTCTGCAAAGCCTAACAGCCAACCCTTGAGCATCATGCAGTTTGTCAGTCTTGTGGGCAGCGCCATCGGTGCCAGCTCCTCCCACACAGAAAAAAGCTCCCAAGCAGGTGCGCACCTCCAGCTTACACCTAGCTGTAATGAATAGTGAAGATACAAGGGAAGATCAAGAATTACGGTAGGTACGTAATTTACATTTCCGAGTCCTGCCCATTGGATTATCCTCGGTGCCTCGAGTCTGTACAAAGTGCTTCACTGTTCTTGCAGCACACCTTCAAAAGCTCATGCTCCACATTTACCCTTACCTGGACAACTGATTCTTAGCCAGCCCATCCGAGATGAGCATGAAACAAGCCATTTCAACAGCATCCCAATTCCTAAACTCCACTGGGGTTTTGCTAAAAACCACAAATTCAACCCTCTCAGCAACTTCTCTTCATCTGAGCCCTTTTGGACTCCACTAAAGTGAGGGCTTTTCTTCCAGAAGACAGGAGAATGGACATCCTTCAAATGGCATGCTTCTTTATGGAGAACAGCTCTGTCAGAGCACTCTCCATGCAGCAAATGCTAGGTTCATGGCCTCCTCAGTCTTTACAGTGCCTCTAGCATGTCTGCACATAACAACTCAATGGATGCTCTGCACTCAGTGGTCTTCCACAACGCATCTTCAGTCTTACCATATCAAAGTGATGAAGCATCTCCTCCAGTCACTTACCTGGTGGTCTCAGGAAAGCAGTCTTCTTCAGGGTCTCCACTTCTCACCCACAGAGTCCAGATAATCCTCACCACGGATGTGTCTCAGAGTCAGGAGTCCATTGTCTCAGCTACCATACTCAGTGAAGCTGGAGTCTTGTGGAATCTAATCTCCGCATCAATATCTTGGAGATGAGAGTGGTCCTGTATGCTCTCTGGGCATTAGTGGACTATGTCCACGACCAAGTAATCCTCTTGCAGATAGACAACAAAACTGACATGTACTACATCAACAAGCAAGACGAGGTACACCCTTATCCCCTCTGCAGATTCTTCTGGCTGCCCATAAGCCCTCTACTAGAAAGAACTACACCACCAAATGGAGGCGGTTCTCAGAATGGTATGCAAAATCCCATTTAGACCCATTCCGATGTCCACCTGACAAGGTTTTGGAGTATTTACTTGTCCTTTTGGATGCTGGCTTACAATACTTCTCTGTCAAGGTCCATTTGTGTGCTTTTTCAGCATATCATGAGCCTGTCCTAAACCTTACTCTGGCTCAAATGCCTCTCCAAGAAATTCTTGAAAGGTATTCTACACACCAGGCCCCCAGTGTGTAAGCCTGTTGCTGCCTTTGGGACATTAACCTTATAGTGGACATGTTCACTCATAAGCCATTTGAACCCCTGGCTATCTGTGATCTCAAATTCCTGACTTGACAAATGGTGTTTTTAGTGGCTATCACCTCGTGCGAAGGGTCTCTGAGATACATGCTCTGATCACAGACACCCCACCCCCCCATATATTGTTTTCCATAAAGACAAGGAGGTTCTTTGCATGCATCCCAAGTTTTTGCCTAAGGTGGTCTCGGAGTTCCATCTGAACTGACCACTGGTGTTACCCATGTTCTTTTCTAACTTCCAGGATGAAGGAGAGTGCATTCTCCATTCTCTGGATGTTAAATGAGCCCTCAGGTTCTACACTGATAGGACCAGGGATACCCACCAATCCAATCAATTCTTCGTCTCTTTCACCCTGAACTGGCTGGGCCAGCCAGTTACGATGAAATGCTTTTATGCATGGATAGTTGCTTACCTTTGGCAGGGTTATTCCATGGTACAAATCAAGCTAGCTGGAAGGGCAAGTTCGTGCCCATTCCACCAGAGTGATTACTACATCTCTGGCAGAGATTTGTTCTGTCCCCATTGCTGAGATTTGCAGAGCTGCTACCTGGAGCACAATGCACACCTTTGTTAAGCACTACGCCCTGGATGTCCATGCCTCTTTTGGCAGGACAGTCCTTCATGGACTCCTGTCCTGAGTGAGCTCTGGTTCCTACCACCCTGCTCAGGGAATTTATTGTCTGAGCTTGGTACTGAACCCATCAGTGTGAATCAGTGGTGAATATATAGTCCGGGAAGATATAAAAATTACGTACTCACTGTAATTGTTGATCTTCTTGGACATCTTCACCATTGAGTCACATACCCACCCACCATCCCCATGGCTCTCACTTCTCTGCTGTTGGTCTTCACTCCCCAAGGCTGTGAAGACACCAATCTTATCTGTTTCAATCTTCACCATTCATCACCTTTGGGTAATGTAGCCAGAGGTCATGACCCTGCGGGAGCTCTTTTTTGGGGGGGATGGGCAGAGTCGACGCACCATCGGCGTCGCCGTCAAAGCAGACACACTGTGTGGCGCTCACGGGCTGGCCGTTCGGGTGTTGTCGACCCCGCCCTCCCAGCAGTTCTTCATCTCCCACCACAGAAGTCACACCTAGTGGGAAGCTCAGCTGCACAAGATGTCTACTTGACAGAAAAAAGCCTTTGATGCCGATTTCTTCTACGGCGAGTTTCCGTCGACGCCGAAATATTTCTATGCCATATCTCTATCCTGCCGGTTCCATTTTCACTACCACTCGATGCCGCTGGTAAGACTGTTCCTTTTCTTTATTTGTTAGTGAGGTCAAGTCTTTGCTTAGCTTGTTTTTCCATAGGTCATGTCTCGGTTAGGGGGGGCAAGAAATCTTCGAAGACGGGACAGCCCCCTATGCGACGGTGCCCATGCGGCCATAAATACTCTGTCACCGCCCAACATGACAGTTGCCTCGCTTGTCTTGGCCCGCTTCACGACATGGATTCATGCCATACCTGCTTCTCCATGGACCATCATGTCATCGAGCAACGGGCGTGGAAAGTTGGACGAGCTTCGCCAACTTTCAGGGGACGAGTGCGCACTCGTCAGGCCAAGCCACGGTCTCTCAGTGTTTCCTCCTGGTCTCCTCCCGGTTCTATACAAACCGTGGAGGAGGGGGCTTCTGCTTCTAGTAGTCTCACCATTGCAGGAGGCCCAGTCCATCCCCCATGGGGGACAGGTGGGAGGCACCACATTGGCAATCGCCCCTTTGGGGGTGAAGACTCCCCTGGTGTCATCTTCTCGGGCTGAGAAGCCTGGGTTGGCGCTGTCCGTCGGCGCTGTCTTGGGCCTCAGCGCCATTTGTAGTGCCATGGGCCCTGATGGTGCCGTGGTCGACGCCATCTGCTGTCAGCACCGTTCATGGCACCAGTGGTGCTGACGGCACCTTGGGAGGTTCTATGGTGCCATCCTCGACTGTTTCTTGCCTCAGCATCATTTGCAGCACCAGGACTGAGCATTGCGCCTTATTTGGCTCTGGTGCCGCTTGCGGCACCGAGCAAGGACATGGCACCGTGGGAGTTACCACTCTCGGCACCATTTGCGGCACTGATAGAGCCGTCAGAGCTGTCATCGGTGCCATCTCTGTTCTTGGCGCCGCTTGTGGTGCCGTGGGTCTGGACGGCACCATGACGGGCACTGGCTATGATACTGCTGCCGCCCTCAGAGCCTTGTCTTCTTTGCGCACCATTCATGGTGCTGTTGGGAGCTTCAGCGCCGACTCTAGTGCAGTTCCTCGGACTGACCCATTCGGTTGGGATGGCAGTGGGCGTCTGCGTACTGTCTGGCACCGGACTTCGGTCTCCACCTCCTCAGAGGTGGAGTTGGACTTTGAGTCAGACAAGCAGTCTGAGTCTTTGGAGTTGGCCGCTCACGTGGACATCCTGGTAGTGTCCTCAACTGACCGGAACCAGCCCCCCCGAGGAGAGGACAGTTGCCCCTGGGTCCAGGGTCAGGTGTGATGACCAGCAAGCAGTGGTGCAGGCCACTATTGCTCTGCAGCCTGGCCTTGGAGGGTTTTCTGACCCCTCAGTGGTGGTAGCCCCTCAGGTGGTGTGTCTGGATCACCCAACTTTGGGTCCGATCGGAGCACCCACAGGAGGGAAGGGTGCTGCTCTCTGGATAGTCCCTTCGGGGACTGACCAGAGTTGTCAACTGCCTAGGCTGGCATTTGCAAGGAGAAGGGCTCTGTTGGACTCCGAGGGGTAGAGGCTGGACATGGCGACCCTTTTCTGGGGACCCACCCGGGTTCCACAAGGAGTCATAGTGCATACCTCCGCCCTTCCTTCTTGGTCTCCTCAAGAGGGCCCTGTTCTTTGGAGGCAGGAGACCATCCATTTGGAGTTCCACGGCCCGGTCACATTGCAGGGGGGAATCTTTAGGGAACAGCCTAGGTAGTTCCAGTATGGCTGACCAGCTGTCGGCTGTTGAGTTTTCTGGAGCTCCCTCTTCCCTTGGGGCTCCAGGTGTGCTCTCTTGCCCAGGCAGAGGACAGTCAATTCCTGTTGTCAGCTCTGCCCCCACTCCTCTGCCACCTTCTCCTGCTCTCCCAGGCTTTCTTGGTCCTAGCAGACCTCTCTCCTGGGAGCAATTCAGGGCTGTGGCTGCTCATTTTCCCTCTTATATTAGGGACATGGACAGGCAGGTGTTCCAACCTCCCCTGAGCAACCAGCCACTGAATTTTTGAGGTCCTCCGCTTCTTCATCCTCCTCTTTGGGAGGAGAGGAACCATCTGTCCACATCTCCACTGCTGCTGATCTCATGGAGTATCAGCGTTTCCTCTTGAGGATGTTGGAGGACCTGCATATCACCCCACCCACTCAGCACAATCCAGAGCACTCGACGCACGCCTTCTTAGGCGATTTCAGTGCGGACACCCTTGTGGTGTCCCCCCTAGCCTGCTCCCTTTCGGGAGGCATCATTGCACTTCTGGCAGAGACCCTTTCCTGGAGTCCCAGCCCCTCAAGATCTTCACCAGAAGTATTGTGCGCCCCCAGAGTCTCCAGGTAGTTTGCCTCATCCTCAGTCAGGACTGACGCAACTGGACACTCCTGATGGTCTTTGCACCCTTCACCATAACCGGCCCCCAGATGCAGAGTCCATGGATTTTGACTTCTGGGGAAGGAGGACTTTCTGCTCGGCACGGTTTCTCCTTTCAATATCTGCACATCAGGCCCACTACGCTACCTATGATAGGTTCCTGTGGTTCAGGTTAGGTCAACTCCTAGCCTCGATGCCTGATACAGAGGTAACCAGACAAGCCATTGCACTCTCTGCACGTGGCCTGGAGCTAGCAAGGCACCAAGTGCGGGCATTTTACAATGCCAATGAGGTAGCTTCCAGGGTCATAGGGACAGCGATCTGCACTAGGTGTACGGCATGGCTCTCCCAGTTGTCACCCTTGACCCAGCATAGGGTGATTCCCTCCGTATATCAGAGAACCCATCTTTTCTCCCATAGGGTGAGACAGCACCTGTCAGGGCAACCTCCTACCCCCTCCGGGGGGTCCCCGTGTCACTCTCCCCAGTCTCGGGCCTCTCAGACTCGTGAAGGTTCTCACTCTCTCTCTCTCTCTCTCGCAGTGTTCCACCTACTGAGAGCTAAGGGACTTAGTCCTTTAGGGTCCAGGGCCCCCTTCGGGGAGGCTCGGCACTCACCCAAAGGTGATGAATGGTGAAGATTGACACAGATAAGGTATGCAAATTACATACCTACCATAATTCCTGATTTTTCTATGTATCTTCACCATTCATCATAATCCCACCCTTCATCCCCCTGGGGCCTCAGTCTCTGGGTCCCTCTTCTTCTGTGTGCCCCCTTCCTTTCTGTTGGTCAGGAGAGGGGTGACCTTGGGCACATGGGAATGTTTTACATTCCTGGGGGGGGAGAGTGGTCAGGATGGAGGGCGCCTCTTTCCTCAGTGCCTCAGCTCCACCCCTGTGGGGTGATGGTTGGTGGTTGCCCTCTCTTCTGTTCTCTCTCTCTCTCTTCTCCTTTCAGCTATTCTCCCTTGTTCTTGTCCTTAAGGACTGAACCTCAAATTAAGAAACTTGTTTCTTACCACCAAGACTTGGTTTCCGGGGGAGGGGGGTACAGCCCTGTATCCTGTTTTTTCTTCCAGAATAGCCGCTTCCTTCTGCTTATGTTGGAGTTTATTGCCAGTGATTCTGTGCCTTGAATTCTGGCAGTGTAGCTTTCTGGCTACTCCTTCACAGTTTCTATACAATGTGGAGACTGGTCAAGGCTTCAGGGTACATTTCCCCCCTCCTCCCACATCCTCACCTCTAAATTCTTCCCTCCCTTCCTCCTCTTCTACTTACAGTGATTGGGGCCCCTTCCCAATCTCCTTAGATTTCCAACCCTCTTTCTCTCCTCTCAGTCATTTATTTTTCCTTTTAGCTTGTATATCTTTTCCTTTATCTGCCCCTTAGAGTCCCTTGTCCCTCCCTCCCTCCCAACCTTTTCTTACTCCACTGTGACTCAAAACTGGCAGGAGGGCAGGGTCGATGACACCTAATGGCCAACCCGTGAGCAGCATGCAGTGCGTTGGCCTCGAGGGCGATGCCGATGGTGTGTCGACTCCGCCCATCCCCCCCCAAAAAAAGCTCCCGCGGGGTTGTGACCTCCGGCCACATTACCCAAAGGTGATGAATGGTGATGATACACAGAAAGATCAGGAATTACGGTAGGTACGTAATTTTCATTTCTTGTTGTTGATCCTTCTTGGGTCCCAAGGACTATTTTATGCCCTTGTTAGGTTAGGTGTTTACTTAGTTAAATTACACTGCACCTCCCTGGTAAAAAAAAAAAAAAAAAAGGTACTGAGGTGGTTGGGGACCATTGCCGAGATAGGCTATGCAGTGTGAAACTAGCTCTCGTTGTGCCGTGCATGCATGCAGCCTACCTCAACACCAGCCCTCCTGAAGATTTTTGGCTCCCGCAGGGTCCTAGCGCCTCCATTTAAAACCCATCAGTGTGACTCAATAGTGAAGATGTTCAAGAAGATCAACAATTATGGTGAGTACGTAATTTTTATTTGTCATGCCTGCTAGATGTACTCCAAGGGGAGGTGGGTCGGGGGAGGAATTGTTTGAATGTTTGTGCTGTTCCTGTTATGTTGTGTACTGTCCTGTGAAAACTGTGAACTTGCTCAATAAAGTATATTAAATCAATAAAAAAGAAAGGTGGTTGCCCTTGACAATGTGATCCTGATGGGGTACTGAAGGTAAGTCTTGGAGGAAAGCTGAGGAGAGGGTCTGGGGTAGCTGACATCCACAGGGCAGCTTGGGCTCCACATAAATAGCACTAATTGCAAAAGAAACCTGCTGGATGTGGATTTGGACATATCTGGTGTAAAGAGAGGAAAGAATCAAGCTCTTCTAGATATGCTACAGGACTGTTTCCAACTGCAGTGAATTTAAGAGCTAACTCAAGACAGCGGTGTCCATGACCCGGTACTCTCAAACCAGGATATAATTGGGGATGTCAGGGTGGAAGACACTTTGGGGACAAGGGACCACAACTCATTGTGGTCAGCATTTCCCTGTCGGTTTAATGTTCCAACTCTTACAAAGAATATTTTGCTTTTATAAAGTGCTTTTTCTTGCACGTTGTATCCCAAAGCACTTTACAAGGAGTGAGACACTGCTAGTGAAGGGACTGTAACCGTGTTGTGGCAGCCATTTTACATATCAATGCCCACATACAGACTTGGACAATTGCTTGAAATATTGGCCAGGACACTTGCTGAAAATCCTCTACTCTTGCAAAAAGTGACTGGGGGTGCCAGGGCAGCACCAGAGATGGGCAGAAGGGACCAGCTCAATTTAATGTCTCATCAGAAGGATGACATGCCCCAGTATTATAGCATCCCCCTAGATCTCCTCTCTGGTACCAGTGTATCTTCCAGGAATGACTATTCACCATTTATTCACACCAATGGGTCTGTGCTGGAGGCACTAGTACAGCGGAGCCAGAACTTTTCAGGAGGGCTGGTGCCAATGCAAACCCGTCTTGTACATGTGAGGTGCAAAATGGCTGCAGCACCAGGCTTACCTGGGCACCAGCAACCAACTACCTCAGTTCCTTCTTTCCTGCCATCGAGTGCACTTCAGTGAGGATGTCACTCGCCCTTCAGCAATCAGAACTTCACGTCTGTATGACAGCTGCTTTCAGTTCATCTCTGTTTTAGTTATAAAAACTAGAGTTTATTTTTGTATCAGAGTGATTTTATGTAAATTTTCTGTCAGTTTTTCTCTCAACCCTACCAAGCCTACATCAGGACGCCTCTATAGGATTACAGTAGAGAGCCTTCTGGCAGGCTGTTCCAGCAGTGGGGGCCATGCCTGGTTCATTTTCCCATGAGGGGAAGGTTCTAACCACAGGCGCTCCTGTGCTCAGGGGAAGGCAGTCCTGTGGAGCACAAAAGGCCAATTCCTGATTCCAGTCAGGTTCTTGGCACTGCTCAGCCTCAAGTTCTTCCTCTTGTCTTTTAGGGAGAGGAGGAAATGGTACCACTCGAGGTAGCCTTCTGGGAAGTCTTCCGTGAGACCCTTGGTCCCTGGGGCCATGTCCCTTTTAGAGCGATGGGCCTTGGTTCCAGGACACTGAGGCCTCTGGCCTGGAGTCCTTCCTCTCTCCTTTAGTAGGGGCCCAGTGGGCAGTCTTCCCTGGGCAGCTCTTAGCAGCAGGTATAGCATCAGGCTGGGGTGTCACTGCTGGTGGGTCTGGTCCCTGGTCCTTGTAGGTTAGTGGCACTGGACCCCACCAGTGAGGCCCCCCAAGCCAGGTAGAGCATTTGTCTCCAGCAACGGCCTTCTGCCCTTGTCGGTAACCACACCGCCAATTCCTACCCCACTGGCCGCACCCTCACCTTCTGTCACTTGGTGGGACCAGCCATGTATCACTGCCAGTCACTGCGGTGCTGGCAGGGGGGTTGCTGTTTCTGGGTCTGGTTCTGACATTAGTGCTGGGTTTGGATCTTTCAAGGCCTGACCTTGCGCTACCTCTAGCGCTGGTCCTGCTGCTGGATAGACCCCTCTTCAGCGTCATGTGTGCTTCATGCCAGCATCAGGTTGATGGGATCTACTGGTGTCATTCTCTGCCCCCTCCTGGACCTTGGGACTTGGGTGGGTGCTGCTTCCAGTGCTCCTGGTGCCAGGTCATTTCTTGTCTGGCACGGTTCCGGTGCTGGGGACCTCCCGCACCTGTTCAGTTCCTTTCAGTGCTGTCCTCCCCAACTCTGCTGGTTCCAGTGTCATTCAACACCAGGTCAGTGCCAGGGATCTCCTGACACTGCATCCATTCATCCTGGTGCTGCCCCTTAGAGTGCTGGCCTCCAACACCATGTCTCTTATTCTGTCGGTGCCATGTCCCGGCATGTGTCTGGTGCCGAGGGTCAGGTAGACTCAGTGTTGCAGCTTGATTCAGCCATTTTAGTGCTTCTTGTTCCTAAAGCTGATTATTAAAAACCTAAGTAGCCTAATCTGGTGTCATGTCCGGCGTCGTGTCCAGTGCCATATCTGGCATCATGCCTGGCATTGAGTCCGGTACCAGGTCTGTGCTGCCTCTAGTGTCATCTCTGGTGACCTGTCTGGCACTGAATTGATACCAGTGGTTCTTAGTTAGAGGAACCTCCCTACTCCTCTCCCTCCAGGAGGATATCGAGGAAGATAAGTCCTACATCCACTTCATTTCTTCAGAGGGTAGCGGTAATGACTTCTTAGCCTGGACTCTTTAGACCCAGGTTTTTCTTCTGTGCCTCAGGACACGCTCTTGTGGTTGCTATCTCCAATTTTTTCTCTTCCCTTTGTGTCTATCTCTTTGGACCTCGGCTACCCTCTGGCACAATTTAAAAAAAGGGGGGGGGATTCTACTGACTGCCATATTCAGGATTTTACCAGTTCTTTTGTTTCTCCAAGATTAGTTGGCTTCCTGGATATGCAAGCTTCTAGGTCCTGCCCTCTGTGCACTGTCAGCGCACCCGAGATGTTAGGACTCCCAAGTTCCCCTTTCACGGACAGCTGGCTGATAGCCTCTTCATCCAGCAATAAAGCTCTAGCCACAGCCTTTTGCTTCCTCCCTTCTTAAAGTTTTGTTGAGTGTAGAAGTCTCCACTCCGACCCTCAGAGTAACTGCTGTTCCTAGGAGCTCTCCTGGATACAATCAGGGCCTAGCCTTCCATTTAGGGGAACATACAGATAATCTTTCAGATAGTATGCCACACTGTGGACAGCAAATCTCTTTAAGCCCGCTCCATGCAACCCATGCTGGGCCCTATAACAGCCAGTTAAGCCCCTGGTTTGATCACTCACTTAACGGTCAAGGGAAAACAATCTCCTCCAGTTTCCCTTCTCTCATCCAGATCACCAGGCAAAATTATCTCTTCGGAAGCCTCCTTGTTGGGTAGCCCACTGTGAGTGTTTCAATCGCAAGGTGTCTGGAACCCATCTGAGTCTCTTCTCTGCTTCAGTGGGTTGCACATGCAAACTGTTTTTGTATAGCCTGTCAGCCCTAGTGGAACTTAACAGCTACTAAACAGTCCTTTCCAGACAGATGACAGTCTGCCTTGTATTGCAGTGATGAGCACCCTCTTACCTTGTTTGCCAAGAAGCTATGAGAGTGCAGAGAGAGGGCCTGCAGCAGGGGATCCTACTCTCCAGGCCAGATATCTGCTTGGAGTCTAGTACAAACTGGCAGGTGAGCTCAACCAATCAGGGACTCATCTTATCGACTGATTTTGTGAGGTCACTATTCAATGAGTGGGGCACACCAGATCTACTCAAACTGCATTGAATCTGCTCCAGAAAGCCAAGATATGGCATTTCCTGCTAGGATGCATTTAGACTGCTAGGGCAAAATATTTTCTGTACGCATACCCTCCAAGACACCCCCCCCCCCGATGCGAGGAATATTGCTCAAACTGGATGTGCAAGGGGGCAAAATCATCCTGGTGGCCTCGACAGATCTAGTTTTTCTGATCAGTCAACAGATGATCCTTCCTGTCAGGTTGGACACATCTCTTGGGCTTCTACTCCATCCCAACTTGCGATTCCTTCACTTTCAGACCTGCGGCCGGTTGCACAAAAGAGTTAGGTCTGTGTTTAAGACCTGTTTTTGGTCTTACAAAAGCAAGGCAGGCTTAAAAAATGTAAGTGTGTTGCACAAAAATTGTCTTACATTCCATCGGTCTTATTTGGAGACTTTTATTTAAGCCTCCTATATACCAGGCTTATTTGTTGTTAGTAGGCTTATTTTGCCATAGTTAATTATAAGAATATGTACAGTACTTTATTGCAGGAAGCCATTCTGAATACTTCACATTAAAAATTATATATACTTCAGTGCATTAATTTCCTGTTTTACGGACTGCTATTTCCAGTAGTTTATCTGTATGGTACCATGAAAAAATATTTTATATTCTTTTTTTTTTTTTCCATGAAGTTTTTTATCCTCAGCTCTAGCGGGTGGGTGCTCGGCATCTTCACCTCTTCCCATGATCAGCTACTGCCTCCCCTGTCCCTAGGTGCTTGAATCCCCTGTGGGTTCCCCCTACGGTGGGGCCAGAGGAGGGAGCCCCCCGCACAATCCAGATATTCCCTAAGGACCAAGTGGTGATTTGGGTCAAGGGAAAGCAGGAGGAGCTTCATTATGCCCACCTGACTGCCATTTTTCTGTTTTTCTCCTCAGTCCCCCTGCCACTGTAGCGCACCAGTGTGTGTGCACTGAGGCTCGCACATGCTGCAAAACAGCATTCCCCACTCTTCAAAGTCTCTCGGAGCCTGCACTAACAATCGGCATCCACCAAGTGTCAGAAAACTACTCAGACAGGGAAGTGACACTGCCAATATACAGATAGGTACTGCATGTGTTATATTGTGAAAATAGTTATTTTCACCCAATGTAATTTTGGTACAAACAGAAATGCAATCATAATTATGCAAATTTAATTTAATGCCAAGACATCAGTGCCACATTCACTATAATGGAGAAAGTAATAATTAGAGCAAATTTACTTTAACACTAATTAGTTTTTCTGTAAAAATAGCAAAAATTATTTAACAGTGAAAATTTCAAGTTTTACAGTATTTTATAATGCTTTTTAAAAATCAGTGTTTGGACATTAGAAGAAACAAACCGTTCAACAAGAAAATGACAAGCAAACAATGATAGCATTCATCACACTGTTTGTCTTGCCTGTATAATAAAAATGATTAAATTTCGTCTTGGTATGTCTGGTGTATTACTTTATTTAGGACAAATATAGCTCTTTCAACACATCATACATAACTGCATGGCCTGCTGGAAGCAGGGAATATATATGGAGACCCACTGCTATTCAAAGTTTTGGGCCCGTCCCTTTATCTCATACGTATGTCTCTTCTTGGGTAAGACTTTCAAAACCTGTTTGTGCCTCACTTCAAAAGTTGGCTGCTGCCAAGAGACCCACTGTATTTTGTATGCATTTCCTTGTAAGGAGTGGTAGAACACACACTACTCTTGTAGAAGGGTCCCAGTCATCTACATCCATGTACTCTAGAAACACGGAAACATATAAATTGACGGCAGAAAAATGACCAGTAGGCACATCTAGTCTGCTGTATTTCCTTGTCTGTTACTACTCCTGCCAGATCTACATGGATTCCTGTATTTTTATAGGGAAATGGAGTCATCTACAAGAAAACTTGCCCAATACACTTACATTCGTTATACAGGAAAACTAAGCAATTTGGCTTCCATAGGAAATAATGTACTCTACAGGTAAACACATGAAAGTTGCTCTATAGCTACAGGGAAAATGTCACATCAATCTGGGAGCACTGCCCTCAAGTGAATCCCATATGGCCATGCTGCCTCTTTTTCTCCTACCCTTGCTTACTTCCTTTGAACAGTGTACCGTATATAAGCAATGATGCATAACAGGGTGTGGGTTGTGCTGGGATAACTTCATGCCTGGGGTGGTTGGGCATGAAGCCATAGACCGAGTGCATCCAACACCCCAGAAGTGAGATTATTCCAGCACAACCCACACTATGGCATGCATTATTTCTATTATACAATGGCTCGTATTTATTAATACTGTGGGGACAAAAATGAGCACATGTAGATGGCCATTAGGCAGAGAACAAGTGTTGGAACATTCCTTTTATGTGTAGGGACAGTTTCATCTAATTTTTTTTTTTTTTGAGGAAACACTCCCCATGTGAAAGCACTGCATCATGGGCATGCAAATAATTACTTGCCTGGTATCACTGTAGTATGTGTTAATACATCACCCAGAGCCACTCATTGCTGAAAACGAATGGTTTCACATGCCTTCAGCTGAGCGAGAACAGCGAAGTGAAGCTGAGCTGTTCTGGCGCAAGCTAAAGGCAAATTAAAACCACTCGTTTTCAGCAATGAGTGGTGACGGGGAACGTATTAATATATTATTGATATATATTTTAAAAAACTCCCTTGAACCTGCCCGTTTCCAGGGCATCTGCGTGTGAGACGGTCTTCACAGAATAAGAGCGTCTCATGCACGGAGGAAAGGAGCACTCCGATTGGTCAGGAGTGCTCCCTCAATCTATAATGTGTTATGCAATACCAGGCAATTAGGTATGCAGTGCATTCATATGTGGTGTGTTTCCTCATAAAAAAAAGATAAAACTGTAAAACTGATACTATAAAAGAGATGTACCCACACTATAAAGGAGATGTTCTGACACTTGTTCTCTGCGTACTATGAAATATTTAAGCCATGACAAAAATTTTGTTCCCCGCCAGACACAATATCAATAAATAAGGTTTGTATATGGAACTAAACTTTTGCTGCTGTTCTTTGATAGCAAGGCAACGAACTCTGTTGGTAAGAGTGGTTGTGGCTGGTTATTCAGTCTGCTATGCAATCATCTGTATGTTTGGACTTGATGCTGTGAGGTTCTGCTCAAGTAACCTCATTGCAACAAGCACACACTGACCAATCAGAGTCCAGGAAATATTCTTGCCATTGTATAATAGTTATTCCCTTCTTTATCCTTTTTATGTTGTCTTGCGCATGTGCAAGCAACATCTTGCGGTAGTAGCACATTCAGAGGTATGTCAGTGTTGGCGAATGCAGGGAGCGCTTTAGTGGGTGCGTCCCTCAGCCACCAATTAGCGAGCATGCAAACGATGACAGCAGTTTCAAAGAGAGCTATGGAGTTGAAAGAAATCTGCTCCAGTGAGGTGCAGTTTCCTCATTGGAGCGTCAGATGACAAGGCTCCGTTACGTGCCTTTCCTGGTGAAACATTCCAATAAATGTGGTGGCTCCTGCCTCCCACCACACAATCCCCACAAAGCCGACATCGGGGATACCCAATCCCCATGTCGGCATGTCCTCCCACCCAGTTCAATTTGCTTGCCAACGGGGATGCCCAATCCCATCAGCATCATGCCCCCCCCAAACTTGTGGCACACTGGGAGCCCACCCCAGTGTGTCCAAAATATTTTTTTTTACCTGTAAATAAACAAAACCATTCCTGAATTCCGATTTCTTTTTTTTACCTGTAAAAAAAAAAAGGTCCCTCCTTGTCCCACTCCCCCAACCCACACCCACCTCTGCGGACCCCATCTCCCTGTGCCCCCCTCACCCCATACTTACCTCTGGAGGGCCGGCCCTACGATCTTCTGTGGAGCGGGGGTACATCTGAACTCTTCGGGAACTGAACAAAATGTGGTAAGCATTATAATGGCAGGCAATGGTGGTGTTTCAACTTAGGTGGATATCTCAGACATTTTGGGGAATTTTGGTACCAGATTTTCAACCTGGGGTTCTTTGCACCCCACCTCATGAACATCTGAACTGTCATCTTGTTACTCAGTCCCAAAAGGTGATTTTGCGGTCACTATGCAGAATCACCTTTTGGGACTGATTAATGAAACGACAGTGCCACTGTTCATGAGGTGAGGTCACAAAAAGCCCATGTTGAACATCTGGAGTAAAAATATGAATAAACACATGGGGCATTAGGGTTTCCAACTGTAATGCCCCACCCTGTAGAGACTGACAGGCGTCAGGGGTGTGACTTGGGATTATCGGCTGTAATGCTCACACCATTCCACCTCCACCCTCAAGCCAGTGACAGATATCGAGGTGTGTCTTGGAGTCTTCAGCCCCAAAGTTCACCCCATTCTTCTATACTGTACCCATCTCAGCGTATTTCCTTATCTAACGGGGTGAGTATAAGGCCCGAAGACACAAGGCACACCCCAACGCTTGTCAGTTTCTGCAAGGTGGGGGTGGGGTTGGTGTCAGTTCACTACTTCACTGCCATTCCTATTATGCATCTCTCAAACTCCTGCACTACCAATGTCAATGCCAGCAAGACAACATTCGGCATTGACAAATACTTGTTTATTTTGCTTCCACTCTACACTACCTTGGCCATCACCCCTTCGAGGTACTTATGAGGCAATCACCCAGTTCCTTACAATGTGCCCTCCTGAAGTCCAGGACCCTTGTGATAGAGGTTTTTTTCTTTTGGCAAATTTATATGCCAAACCATACCATACGGTGATCATTTGTACCCAGGTGGCTACCCAATGTGATATGCTGTTCTGTTGCTAATTACCAGGTCCAGTACTGCCCCATCTGAAGTGGGTTGCATAAACAGCTGTCTGAGGAATGACCCCTGAAGGTAGTCGATGTCGGCCCTGCTTCTTGATGTAGCTGTGACCAGAATGGTGCAGTCTACAGCCATCAGATTAAATCTTCCAATAACCAATAACTCACCTTTACTTTCTGTTCCGCCAATGGTCTCCCCAGAACCTTGTCTAACTCTCCCCCCTGCCGGTGATCTGTACACTAACCACACGTGGATAAAGGATCCGCCACATTTTTCTGACCTGATCCATGGAACCTCCAAACCCTTCCTTCTACCTTGTTGTCCCTGTATATCTGTGTCCTTTATGACTTCCATCACATTTAAAACAAGCCCCCCCCCAATATTCTCCCAGTCCTGTCCTTGCATAACATTATGTATCTTCAAATGGCCAAATCTGAACTGCGTTAATCGGTGTACCATGATTCTGTTATGGTCACCAGATCCAGGACTGCCTCCACAAAGGTTGCCCCAAGGTCAGGGATTTTATTTCTTAGGTTCATTGTGTTAGTACACATGGCTCTTCATTTGTTTTGTCCTTCCTCCTCATACACAATCCTTTATCATTTAAACCTTCCACTCAGGAATGCTATTTCACTTTCGGATGGAGGCTGACTGTCTTGCACAGGTCTCTATCCCACCAGGTAGGACACCAGTTCCCGATGTAGCCAAAATCAGCCTCACTCACTATGCCTTCAACCATTCATTGAAAGTGGTGTGGTGTTCCCTAGCCTACAACCAGCCACATACAAGCAGCATGGCACCACAAGTTAAGGTTAACAAAAGAGCTAGCTGCTTCAGGCCCCTCCCCAGCCCCTAAACCTTACTGTATCACCCTGCTGCATCTCTTGCTAGGTCATTTGTCCTCGGATGGACAGTGACATCCAGCTCCCTCTCCTGCCCTGCCAGGATTCACTTATCTTCATCCCTCCATGCTCTGGCACAAGGAAGGCACTTCACCTCTCTTTTACCTTCCTGCCCTGCTGCCAAATCTACCTTATCAACCATATCTAAAAAGGTAAAACACACACCATCACACAAGAATCTGTATACTATCACAGTACATCCCCCCACTACCAGCTATCAAATGGCTGGATATCAACAAAGTGACACAGACTTCCCCACTGTATATACACACACACACACACACACACACACACACACACACACACACAGCCAAATGTTGACATTATCAGCTGCACCACTATTCGTCCCCCCCATCAACCCACAAACTATCGACTATCAACAAAATGCTGAGGACACACACACACACACACTTGAACACAGCTATTTACCATAGCACTACCCACCTACCAAGTCAGTAGTTCAAGTATAGAACAAATGTTGTGGTGTGTGTGCATCCACATACAAACACATGTACAGTACCAGAAGGAGCCAACAGCACTCCTCCTCTCATCAAAGTCAGAAAACTACTGGATATTTACAAATCTGTGCAGACTATACATCCTACTGTACACCCCACACACAAACACACACACACACAAAAAAATATCTGTGGCAATTTTGAGCATAGCATACATCCCACCAAACAGGTAGAAAACGTTTGTGCACTTAAATAATCGCTGTGGCACATGGCGTGCCCAGTGGCTCTTAGGGATGAGGTATGGTGCACCTTACCTGCCACCAAGCTTGCACCCAGGTTTGGGAACAATTTCAGGTTGCCAGAGCTCTGCCGGGGAGGGAGACTACATCCCACACACATCTCATCTCCAGGGAGAGCCTGGAGAGGCGAGTGCTCGATTAAAGATGGGGTGGGATTGGGTCTAAGAGCACAACTGCGTGAACCACCAAGACAAAAAACTTTATGGAAAAAAAAAGTGCTGCAACCTTAAGTCACACACACACACACACACTCTAAAAGGCACAGCTGAATCGTTACAGTACAGCCAACAAGTTTAGGTAATATGTTCAGTCTCTTACCTTAGTATTAGGGAGTCAGAAGCAGGACTTGAACGGATGACGTCTGTCGGACCTGTAAAATAAAATATATGAAAGGGGTTACAAAGGATCCATAAGTTCTTAGAGAATAAATAGAAAAGATAGGACAAGATAGATGTAGAGTAATGCTTATCTGATAGGCAAACAGTCAGCATCCTGTCAGACCTGTGAAAGTAAAGAGAAAAAAAGGTTAATATGGAGAAAATACAATAGCAAGGGATGAGACAGAGAGTGGCAACATATGAAAGAAGTATAGGACAGCACAGGAGTAGAGAGCTTCAGATAAAAAGTTATAGATAGAACAAAGCAGGAAGACAGAGATACAGAGAAGGAAATAACGTAATACACAGATAAGAGCTGGCCTGCTGCGCATAGCAGTAGCCTACCACTCATGGTGCCAATGACCAGCTTCCGGAATGAGCCAGGACTGCCAGAGGACCAGCCTGGGAGAGGAGAACAGGATGCTTTCCTCATCTGGGGAGGAAAGGACTCATGTTCCACTGCTCTACCGCCACCTGGGTATCCACAGGTGGCAGTGCAGGGGATACGCGAGTGATAGGCAGGGCAGGTTGGCTGCACCAGGCCTCACCAGCAGTCAATCCTGATGTGCGCTCTTGCTAGAACATGGAAACAGCATGCAATGGCCAGACAGATGAAGCCCCTTCAGTGGCCTACTCCTGCATCAGACCCTAGCTACAGCACTCCTGGATCTAATTACTCTCTCATCCCCCATCCCGCCGTGGCCAGAAGACTGCATGGAGGAAATGTCAATGGCTGATTACGTACACAGCACAAGGGGGTAAGCTGGGGGGGGGGGCACCACCAGGCTATGTTGTAGGTGGGTGTGAGGACCAGGAGTAGCAGCAGCAGTGTCTTGGTAGGGAGGGTATCTCAGTCAGGAGGAAGCAGAAGGAGGTCCTAGTCAGTAGACAGAGGAGCATAAAGAATAAGGGGAAAAAAACAAGAAATGAGATAAATGTTGCTGGGGGAGACTCTGCAAAAATCATTTGTGACCCTAGGTGGCCTAGTGGCCAGCAGATAAGAGCAGTAACCCAAGTGGGCTATTGGTGACTGTTTTATGCTAGTTGGCCCAGCAAATTTAGTATGGGTAGTGACCAATGTATTAAAATAATTTCCCTGTGGTCTACTATGGGGGTCCTTGCACCGAGGTATTGCTTTAGCATGCAGGGATGTGTGAGAAGGAGGAGGATGCAATGCACTGGAGCTGCTGCAGTTAGAGCAAGTGACCACCTGAAAGAGAAATACCACCCTTCTACTACTAGCTGGTAGGGAGCTCATGCTGTGGCCTGCTCCGTGTGGCTGGGAGAGGAACTTGTTGGTGGCCATTGTATTCGAATAAAATGATAATCAGTTCCCTGGGGTCTGGGGAGGGTGCCGCTGATAGGAGCAGGGGAACGCTGCCGCAATTAACGAGAGTGAGTGCACTAAAACTGAAGCCTATTTACTCGCAGCCCGTGTGGAGCTCAGGCTGTGGCCTGCTCCGTGTGGGCAGGAGAGGAGGGGACAGGGACTTGTTGGGAGGTGGAGGAGGCCAGGACAGAAGTGTCTCCCACCAGCTACCCAAGCCTCAGTCAGGGGGAAAATGTAATTGACACTACTGTATTTAAATTTCCTCATTTGAGCTGCATTGTGGCTACAAGTGCACCATGTGGGAATTTGGTACATGTTAGAGGGCCGGTAGCATCGGGGAGTAATGGGTGCTGCCAGTTAAACCGCCGTTACGTTTAAAATGCCTGACTTGTTGGGAGGTGGAGGAGGCCAGGACAGAAGTGTCTCCCACCAGCTACCTGAGACATCATTCAGGGGGACAATGTAATTGATGCTATTGTATTTAAATTTCCTTGTTTGAGCTACAGCACTGCTACAAGTGCACCGTGTAGGAATTTGGTACATGTTAGAGGGCCGGTAGCATCGGGAGGCAATGAGTGCTGCCAGTTAAACTGCTGTTACATTTAAAATGCCCAACTGGGCTTTATTAAATAAATAATTCCTGCAGGAGGTAAAAACAAGATGAGGGCAGATGACACTTTCTAGAGGAGCAAAACGAGAAGACGCACCATGCCTGTTGCTCCCAGCCCGAGACACTCAGTAAAAATGAGTGAGTGTGTGTATTGGGGGGGTTATGAGACTGACATGTTGAGAATGGGACAGGGGGTATCAGACGATGGGTGCACCCTATGAAACAGCTGTGAGTTGGGTGGGAGGGGCAGAGTGACACATAGTGGCCAAGAGCAGCTGCATATGGTCAACCTCTGTATTGAGAACAACAAGAACACAGATAACCTATCACTTCAAAAATTAAAATAAGCAGGAACTTAAAAACCAACCACTTTTATCACCAGTTGTGCACTGCAAAATAACAGTTTCTTCAACATTGCTGTTTAATGCACTTAGGACTGCATCAACACACCTCTGTTCTTGCTTTTGGCAGCCATCTTGTTTTTTCCTTTCAGCAGTGTATAGTAAGTCCAGCTTAAAGACTGTCTATGTTGCTAGGCAACATCTGTCTTGTGTAAGTCAAGACATTTTTTTTTGTTCCTGCAACGGTCTTACCTCCAAGACTTAGACAAGACCACTTTTAAGTCATAAGACCATATAGCTAGGCTAATGTTAAGCCATGTTTTGTGCAACCGGGTGCTGGCTCCTAGATAGATGGAGATGATTAGGATCAAGGTTTTTCAGAGGGTTCCTGTAATATTTTTTCCTGCCTGTAACCTTCCACTAAGAAGCCCTACACAACCAAATGGAAAGGTTTTCCACCCGGTGCTACGAAACTCGGATGGGTCCTTTCCAGGGTTCACCTTTATAGGTTCTGGAGCTCTTGTTGGACCTTTCTTTTTTTTTTTTTTTTTATACTTTGTATTTATACCCCCATCTACCTCTTATCTCCACTCTCTCAGACATCCTCTCTAACTGCACCCACTGACGCCGCGGTCTGCCCCTAGAGTACCTATGGTTCCACTAGCCTTAGGAACCCAGATAACCCCCCCCCCCCCCGGGCGAGGTGAGGAGGAAACTCTGCACTTTTTACCTCTCCAGAACCAGCACACTTGAATCTTGGAACCCTGTACAGCGGGGTCTGCCGCTGTGAGCCTGAGATGTGTAGAGAGGTGTCGTCACCTCGAAGAGACCAAGATGTTTTTCCTTGTTTCTCCTAGACGTCGGCATGCAATGGGGCCAATGAGCTGGGAGACGTGCTGAAATGTGCCTCCCTGCTCCGCCCCCTGCCGACATCTACCCAATGCCCTTGCTGCCACTCCAACTACCGCATGTACCACCCGTGCTCCCCCAGATGGCGGTATTGCGGCGGGGGCATGCATAGGACCGCCCCCCCCCCCGGAGAAGGAGAGCAGCCGTTGGGCACTCCATCCTTCTCCTTCCCGGCCAACCCCCGGTGGCCTGAGGTCATTCCCGAACCCCGGTCGCCAGTGTGGTGTGAGGTGTGACATCCAGTGCCTCACAGCTACTGCGCTGGCCTTGTTGGACCTTTCTGATGCTAGTTTGCAGTATTCCACAGTCAAGGTCCTCTTGTGTTTTATATCTGCATGCCAAGAGCCCATTGGTGCACTCTACTTGGCTCAGCTGCCTAGTTTAAGAGGTTCTTTTAGGGCATTTTTTACTCACAAGGCCACTCGTGTGGAAGCTGGTAGTTGCCTGGATATTAACCTTGCAATGGACTTGATCACCTGCAAGCCTTTTGAGCCTTTTTGCAACTTGTGAGCAAAGTTTCTACTTAGAAAGCAGCTTTCTAGTGGCCATGTCTTCTAGGTGGCATCTGAATTCTTCTCCAGATCTGCTGCTGTGCTGCTCGCCTGCATTGCCATCTTCCAGAATGAGGGGGGACTCTCTCCATTCTCTGAGCATTTAGGGTGTCCTCTCTTCTCACCTGGACAGAGGTAGGATTTCAAGAAATCCAGATAGCTTGTAGTCTCCTTTGCTTCCAGTCAAGGAGTTAGCCTGCTGCAGTCGAGCGCGTTTCTGCCTGGGTGGTGAGCTGTTTGCACCTCTGCTATACTATGGCATAGTTTGTGATGAAGATGAGGTACATACCAACTCCACCACTGTGGTTGTCACATCCCTAGCAGGGGTTTGCTCTGTGCCTGTTGGTGATGCATTACAAAGCTGTAACTGGGCTCTTAATATGCATTTTTGTTATGCATTATAACCTGCATGTCACTGCCAGGCAGTACGCCACTTGGCAGGACTATCCTGAATGGAATTCAGTCCTGAATTAGCTTTTCACTTCTACCACCCTACTCCAGGGGTTCTTTCTCAGCTCGGTACTCTGACCCATTAGTGTGAATAAATGGTGAAGAGTCATTCCAGGAAGATATAAAAACTATGTACTTGCTGTAATTCTTGTTCTTCTAGGAATCTCTTCACCATTTAATTGCATACCCCACCCACTATCCCCCAAGCTCACTTCATTGTTTTTTTTTCTCTCTCCCTTGGTCAAGGCTTGAGCTGTAAAGACACTGTCTACTCGTACACTGGCCATGCTTGCACAGGTCAGCAGGGCTCTTCATGCCCTTCAAGGAATTGCATGACTTCTAGTTAGCTTTTTCTGCACCTCCTTGGTAAAAAAGGAACTGAGGCAGTTGGGGGCTGGTGCCGAGGTAAGCATGGTGCTGTGTGTCACTCTCATGGCACTGCGCATGCACATAGCTTGCCTCGGCACCAGCCCTTCTGAAAATTTCTGGCTCCTGTGAGGTCCTAGTGCCTCCAGCACAGACCCATTAGTGTAAATAAATGGTGAGGATATTACTAGAAGATCAAGAATTATGATACGTATGTAATTTTCATTTATGATGTGGGACTAGAACCCACGACCTTCTGGCCCAGAGGTGGATGTGCTATCAACTGAGCCACACTGTCCACCTTAGTTGACAGTGGTATTAGATTTCAGGAGAGCAGACTTTATAAAGATGGAGGAAATTCTTAGTGGTAGGCTAAGGGTGTGGAAAGGCTGAAAGGTGCAAAAAGCAAATAGTCTGTTTTCACAAGAGAGGTGCAGGAGGTAAAATCTTATCTGAGTCTAATTGTGAAAGGTAAGGCAGAGGAAACTAATTTGCTTTTCAAATGACATGGGAGTGGGGGTCATGGTTAACATACGAAAAAGCCAGCAGCATAAGGCCATTTGGTCTAGTCTTATCTAGTCAAGGCTGCTTGTAAGACAAGAAAATAGCTTTCAAGCAACACAAGGGGGACCAGACTGAGGGTAACAGGGAAACATACAGTGCTGTATTAACTTACATGGCTCCCATAGGCTGGAAACTTCAGCCCCTGCCCCCACCCCCACGAAACAAGACTCAGTTCAGGGTATGGCAACAACACATTCACAGAAATTGGTCACACTAGTTGACTGGCAAGTTTGCCAGGCTCTCCCCTGGGAGAGGTCCCCTGAACATTCTTGTAGCCCTGGCAGAGGACCTGGCCTGATCTCCAATGACCCTTCTCCTCCTCCTCCTCCTTTCCAAGGCATTTACGGTCCTCTTAGATCTCTGACCTGGAAGCAGTTCAGGATAACGACAGCTGGTACATTTTCCCTTTACCAACTCAAAGCTGACCAGGTTATCTTCTGGCCTGAAGCTCCTGCACCTCCACCTGCTGACTCCAGCTCTTCCTCTTCTCCCTCTTCCTTCTCTGAGAAAGAAGATACCTCCGTCCACCTCTTCTCTGATGCTGACTACACCCGCTATCAGCAGTTCCAAAGTGAGATGATGCAAGAGCTGAGTCCTCAGCATTTAACTGGTCACAGTACTGCTACCCTGGCACTGTCATTCCTTGGGGAATACAGCAGAGACTCCACAGTCATCCTTCTGTGGCTGTGCCCTTTCATGGCGGTGTCCAGAAATGTCTGGCTCCATCCCTTTTCTTCCTCCCCAGCCCTGAGGGATGTCCAGCACAGATATATTGCACTCTTGCGGGGTCTCCAGAGGCCATGCTTCATCCCCTTCTGGGATTCTGGTCCTGCAGACCCCCTCCGGGCCTAGGCACCCAGAACATAACTGCCCTCCTGACTTTGCCAACTGTGATGCCTGTGGCAGACTTTTTTTCAGTGCCACTCACCATGATATGCATTTCTGCACATCAGGCTCGTCAGACAGCCTATGACAGACATCTGTGAATGACACTAGGTCAGCTTCTACCATCACTACCAGACAACAAGACAACCCCACAGGCCATATGCCTTTCTGCCCAGGGCCTGGAGCTGGCAAGACCAACTGAGGGCATCTTATGACACGAATGAGGTAGCTTCCAGGCAGTTGAAACTCATAGTCTACATGTGATAGACAGCATGACTTAGCCTTTTTCAGTTGGTCATCGTGGGACATTGGGGAGCCCACTGCCAGTGTCCCAATACTTGTATGCCCCCCTCATAGTCCGGGACACTGGGGAGCCCACTCCCAGTGTCCTGAAATATTTATTAAGATCATGTAATAAAGAAAACTGTCCCCCAATGTCTTTTTTTCCCCCTGAAAAAAAGAAAACGGTCCCTCATCATTCCGTTCATCTCCCTGCCCAACCCCTACCGTCCCACTGAGCACCCACCTCCCCACACCCTATACTTACCTCTGGAAGTTGTCCGCTGTCATCTGCTGTGGACTGGGACACGTCTGCACTCTTCAAAGCGAACCGCAAACTGAAGAATCAAGGTAAGTGCTATATAATGGCAGTCAATGGCATTTTCAACTTATGTTGATATCTCAGCCATTTTTCAATATTTTTTCACCAAATGTTCAACATGGCCTTCTTTGGACTCCACCTCATGAACACTGTCTTGGTCGTTTAGTTAATTGGAACCATAAGGTGATATCATGGTTGCTGTGTGAAATAACCTTTCAGGAGTGATTCACAAAATGACAGTGCAAGTGTTCATGAGGTGAGGTCTCAAAAAGGCCATGTTGAAAATTTGGTGCAGAAATACAGAAAAATGCCCAAGTTATGCGCAGTCATTAAAATTTTTCTACACACGCTCGTAACTTTGGCAATTTTTAATATTTTCACTCCAAATTTTTAACATTGCCATTTTTTCACACCAACTCATGAACAGTACATCTGTCATTCTTCACATCCTGCCCAAAATGTGTTTTTGCACCTGTGGTGCAGAATAGCACGGTTGCTTTGCGAAATCACCTTTTGGGACCAGCGAACAAAATGACAGAGCAAGTGTTCAGGGTCCCAAAAAGACCATGTTGAAAATTTGGTGAAAAATACTCCTACAAATGGCTGTTATGTACGGTCGTTGAAAAGTTTCTATACATGCGCATAGCTTTGGTCATTTTCAATATCTTCACTCCAAATTTTCAGTATAGCCATTTTATCACACCACCTCATGAACAACATTATAGCTGTCATTTTTCACATCCTTCCCAAAATGTGTTTCTGCACCTGTGGCATGGAATGGTGTTTTCCCATGGTTTTGAACATTTTCACCTATGGGAATCATGAGGTGGGATGATAAGAAGACTGTGTTCAAAATTTAAAGGGGCACTGTCAACTTTGCCCCTCGGTTTTCTCTCAGTTTACATCAGTGACTCCACAGGCACATACTTGTACCAATGTTAGAGTAGAATGTCCCTTTATAAATGAAAAACTTATCTGGTTACTTGTTTTAGTAAAATAAGCATTATTTCTGTTTACTTGTGGACCGAAGTAACCCCCGGCCCACCGGAAGTGGATCCCACACCGAGAACGCGCATCTATCTATTTTATTTTATTTATTTATTTATTAGAATCTAGGATTACAATACCTTTGAGCCAAGACTCTTTTACAAAGGTTCCACATTATAGGAAATACAAAATTGACGAACTTGAGCAAAGTTAACATCATCTAAATAATGCAAAAATACATAGATATGAATGACAGCAATTATTTGACCTGGAATTAAGAAAGGGGAAGAAGGAGCAGAGGTAGACAGGGGAACTTAAATAGGGAGGGGAGGGTAGAGGGAAGGATAGGGGTGTGAAGGGTGAGAGTAGCGGGGAAGGTGGAAGGGGGAAAGAAGAGAGGTTGAGTCACCAGGAGGCATTGTCATTGGCAGGTGGGTGAATGTGCAGATTGGGGGGAGGCGCTGGAAAGGAGCAGGAGGCGATGAGGATTCAAGTCTGTACCTTCAACTACTGTACCAATCAATGTGCTTAGCTACAACAGTTGCAAGGAAGTCTAGTCTAGTGGAAGCATGGTGACAAAGTGCACTTTTTATGGTCCTCATCGCAGCAAACATATAATGCAGTAGAACTTCTTAATGTAAAGTGCTGCTGGTATTTATAATGTAAGCCCAAGTGCCGGTTCAGCCACAAAATACTTTTGAAGTGTGGAGCCAAAATCTCACACATGCGCAATAGTGGCATGTTCTTGCGCATGCATGAGATCTTTCCTCTGGCCACTATTGCGCATGCACGGGATTTTGGCACCACACTTTGAAAGTATTTGTGTGAGCTGAACTCACACAGCCCTATAAACTCAGCAGCACTGATGGGAAACTCTACATTATATATGCGATGGGGACCATAAAAAGTACACTTCAGCACTGCGCTCCCACTAGACACACATCTCCGTGTGGATCTGCTTCAGGCCGGGGTTTACTTTGTTTTGCGAGTAAGCAGAAATGATGCATATTTTACTAAAACAGGTAACCAGATAGGTTTTTCATTTATTTATTTTAATTTATTTAGTTCTAGGATTACAATTACCTTTGAGCCGAGGCTCTTTTACAAAGGTTCCACATCAGAAGAAACTAAGTACACAGGATAAAAATTAAAATACAACAATCAATAGTAATACAACGAGAAGTAATTACAGACAAATTTGGTTAAAGGTTAAGATGAATACACTTGCAGGATGGTACATTTACATAGCAAGAGACCAAGGTAAGGCCTTGGTTTAGCAACACCAAGCGAGGGTACAGAGACAAGGGAGGAGAGCAGGGTGGGGGGACTAGGATGCAGCTAGAGGCATTTGTCAGATGATGGTAGGGGCATTCTACTCTAGCATTGGTACAAGTATGTGCCTGTGGACTCACTGTTGAAAACTGAGAGAAAAATGAGAGGCAAAGCTTATGGTGCCCCCTTTAATGAGAGAGAGAGAGACACACTATGGGGGGGACATGAGAAATGTAACAGTCCCAGAAATCCAAAATAAAAGTTTTTTTTTCTTTCCTCAGTGTGGCTGTGTGTACAGGGCAAGGGCAAGGGCAGGCTGGCAAAATAAATCTTTAACTTGTGCCATCCACTGAAGACAGAGCAGTCATGGGCCCATGCAGGATATGCCACCATTACAGGCCAGCCATGAAGGGACCAGTAGTGAGTGATTGCTGTTTTATTTAGCAGTTTTGCATTAATTTTTACACAAATAATCCATTAATTTATTTCCTTTGGGCCTCTGTGTCAAATGTGACTGACTTTGGCCACTATCATGCATTTTTTCATATTTTTCAAATATTTGTCAAGAAATCAGAACTAATCACAACAAATCAGAACTTCACCATGTTTCGGTTCTTATTTAATAAGGGTCTGAACTTTACTGAGTTCTCCCTACCCTAATAAGGACACAAATAAACTATCTGAAAAAGTAAGGAAATTCATTGCAAAAAAACTATGTTAATGCACCATTAGGACTGAAGTATCAAAAATAGGGAAATACAACCTTAGGGTTCCCAAGCCTAAGACCCTACTCTCACTGTGCATGCAGCAACAGGCATGAGGGGTTCTTAAGGTTCCCAACCCCTACACCCCACCCCCTTCCTTGGCTTCCAACACTAATACCCCACCCTACATGCAGGAACAGGTGTAATGGGTATGCCTTGGCATTTTGAACCTTAATGCTCACACCATTCTCTTATTCTGTACCCATCTTAGCTTACTTAGTCTTGGAATGGGGTGAGCATTAGGTTCAAAATGCCAAGGCACACCCATCACACCTGTTCATGCATGCAGAGGTGGGGGTGGGGTATTAGGATTGGAAGCTGAGGGGTGGGTGTAGGGGTTGGGAACCTTAGGAACCCTTCACACCTGTTGCTGCATGCACAGTGAGAGTGGGGTCTTAGGCTTGGGAACCCTAAGGTCGTATTTCCCTACTTTTGATACTTCAACCCTAATGGTGCATTAATGAAGTTTTTGCAATGAACATATTATACTGGTGCACTAGTGCCAGTATAGTTAGGGTTGTTAGGAGTGTTTAATGTTAAATGGGCATTTTTAACCTTTAATAACTTTTCTATAGTATTATGGATTTGCATGAAAATTGGAATGTTTATTTAGTTGGGGAAGGTGTGTTGATGTCTCAGTTTGTGTTGGAACTGGCAGTGTGGACTTCCGGTGATGTCACTGAACCTAATGGTCTACTAGAGTTATAGCTGTTCACATCCCACCAGCCAAACCTCCGTAAAAATGCATTAACTGCTTACAAAAACCATTGAAATGGCATCCGGAGTTAAGGGAGGAAGCAAACAGAACAAAACTTGGGGCAAATCATATCAGAAGCAAGATGATGGAGGAGGATCCCCCCCGACAGTGAGAACCAGGCCGCAGCGCATCTCCACCTGGAGCTGGCCCCAAAGACAGCAACACAGATCAGGAAACCGAACGCCGCTCAAGAACCAGATATGAGACCTTATTAAGTGAAATAAAAGCTTTCAGGGCAGAAAATAAGCTTGAATTCAGCAGCTTACATACCCGACTAACAGAAGTAGAAATGAAAATCGAAATGGCCAAAACAAAGATATCGGAGGTAGAAGATGACATGGTTAAACTATACACAGCAGTGGAGTTCCTAGCCATGGCGCAAGACACCATGCAGCAGAAATTTAGATATGGAGGTGAGAGCCCAGAGGGATAATATTAGAATTTATGGCCTCCCAGAAGAATCTGAAACTGGGCTGACGGAAGACTTCCTACAGGATTTACTCCACAATATCTTGACGCTCCCCCACGACTTCCAATTCAAAATTGAAAGAGCCCATAGGGCCTTAATGCCCAAACCCTCAGACCCCAGGGTCAGACCACAATCTGTGGTGCTCAAGCTTTCAAGTTATAGGGATAAGGAGCGGTTACTACGTTTCACCTGATCGAAACAAATAATAAAATATAATGCCTCCAGGTTAATATTTGACAATGATTACCCTCCTGAGATCGCCAACAAAAGGGCGGCGTACTCACCAATCTTCAAAATTCTGAAGCAACACAAGGTGCCATTTCAAACCCCTTATCCTGTACGTCTTAAGGTCTTTTGGGACACAGGAATTGCACACTACGAGACACCACTTGAAATCTTCGAAGAACTACAGAAGAGAGGATGGAGTTCCAAATCAGACCGACCTAGGGAGCGCTGCCAACGGCCGACACGTTCTGAATGGTGTACAGCAAGCAATCAACCAAGCAGGAACTCAACGCAAGCAGCAACACTCAAGACAATGGCAGAGATTAAACAACTTCTTGATCAACTAGGCCAGCAACGCCGAAACCAAAATGCCGACGAAGAGTCAGAAAATTCCTGAAGGATGGGTGAGCGGGACATTTACAATTTATAACTATCTTATGGTAGCTGGATACAAACTAGCATCCTACGGGGGGGGGGGGACTCCCTTTGCCATGCACTAGCTACGAGGTGAGGGAACTCACATGCAAACCCTCTATGGGCATTTGTTATTTAAATATCAGCAGCTTGATTTTTCTTGGGTTTTATTATAAAGCTGAATGACACAGACCACAAAAAAACTAAATCCATGCTCTTCTCTAACCCGCAAAACAAGAAACGGCAAGTCCCACTCACCATTAATACACACCTAGGAAATACCCTTGAACAAGTGCCAATTTTCAAATATCTTGGAATCAACTTTGATCAAGGCCTAACCTTTGCAACTCACATTGATAGTACAGCAAAAACTATTAATCAGCAAATTGGGATTCTGTATCGGAACCGACAGCTTCTTACCCATTCTGCACTGAGGATTGCCATCCAATCCTCTGTCATCTCAGTCGTTGATTATGGCATAGCTTATATACGGATCTGCCACTACTACAGCACTTAGTCGCATTACAACATCCCTAAATAAGGCCTGTCGGTTGCTCACTGGTGCACACCGACGTACCCACACATGTGAACTCTATGCTGACTCAGGTTGGTTGCAACTCTCAAACCGGATAAAGTACCTTACCTGCCTGATGGCGAAAAAATCCACTCTGGGCCTCACTCCACCCTGTATCCAAGACCTGTTATGCCCGAGCACTAGCACCCGTTTTACCAGAAGATCAGAACACCAGCCTCTCCAAGTCCCTCAATGCTGGACTTCTCAGGGACAAAGATCATTTGCCTATCATGCCCCCAGCTGGCTAAATGCCCTCAGCACTCATATTACTGCCTCCACCTCTCTAGGTATTTTCAAATCAAGGCTTTTCTATCACCTTGCCACCTCCAGCTCCTGTGACTGCCCTGATTAAACCTCCTATTTTCTCACTACCCACCCTGTCCCGTTATTTGACAAAGACATGTTTGGGAAACCTTTTCTCCTGCTATTGTCTGCTCCCACACCTTTCACTTACCCTCTCTGTTCTGGACTTTTCCCTATTTGTTTCTCCTAATCTGGCATGACCTCTTTCTTGTAATAATAATGTGATTATTGATATCTCATGTCCTTTTGCACAAATGATTTGATATGTATTTGTATATGTTTTCTTGCTCTTGACACAACACAAATTGTTGTGTTATCTATGTAACTTTTTGTACTGTACCTAATTGACGTGGAACCTTTGTAAAAGAGCCTCTGGCTCAAAGGTAGTAATTCCTAGAACAATAAACCATAAACAATAAACAATATTAAGACCCATTTTATGCAGTGAATTATGATTCTTACATCACTTGTATTGCTTTATAGGGATGAGAAGTACTAGCAGGAAAACTCAGAATACCCTCTTTTAAAAAATTATTACATAGGTTTTGCCTATAGAGGTATCAGTTATAGCCTCACATCATTTTTCCTTTTTTAAGTTGGTGGGAAATGAATGATGGCTATTTACTACCTATTTCAAGCTGCTGCTAGTTCGATTTGAAAGGGTGATGTTAACCCTTATCTGCATTTTTTTTAGTCTGAATTTAAACCGGACTGGGGAGGGCCTGGCTCGCTTTGTAGCCACCTTACCTCCCGCTCGATTGGATGCAGATTTAATTTTCAACTTCTCCATTCGAGCTCTCAGGGGACGTAATATACTGATCCCCCATTATGGGAATCAATTTGTTTATAGTTATGTGTTGGGGGGATGGGGGAAATAGGTGCAGAGTTAAAATAGCACCTACTTGGGGAAAGGAACGTTTAGATAACTGTCTTAATATTAAGTTGTTTATTATACTCTGTTTTTTTTGCCAGTTTTTTTAAAAATATAACTGGAAAGCTATTGAAAATTTTTTGGTAGTAGGGGAATTAGATTTGACTACAGTTGTTATCAGGGTCTTCTAGATTATTACCTACTGGCCACTAATGTGAAAGAAAGACTTGAAGTTACAGCCTTGGGAAATGAGTACAATCCTAACTGCCAACAGAAATACTAATGGATAAAACACATAAAATAATATCACAAAATGTTAATGGTTTAAATAACCCTATAAAGAGGTACAGGGTGATTACCCAAATAAAAAAACAAAGTCCTGAGGCTGTACTCCTCCAAGAAACACACTTAAGTAGAAAAGAACATTTAAAATTAATTAAGTTTGGATTCCGGGAGGTAATTTCATCATCTTCCAAGAAAGGCAAAAGAAGAGGGGTGGCAATTTTATTACCAAAGACTTCTCAATTTAAAATGTCTACCTCATACACCGATTCATAGGGCAGACTGGCGGTGGTCTGTGGAGAGCTTGAGGGAAATCAGATTACACTGGCATCTTTGTATGTACCCCCTGGATCAAAAGCATCAGTGCTCCAGTCTCTACTGCATAAAGTCACGGAGTGTCAAAAGGGGATGCTTGTAGTGGGTGGAGACCATAACCAAACATACCATATAGAGGATACATCCCACCCTAAAACATACAAAAAAATGGCTGCCCAAAAAGCTACCATGAGATACTTTCAAACCCTTCAATGGGTGGATGCATGGAAATGCCTGAACCCTACTAAGAGGGATTATATGCATTATTTAGCCCCCCCACCATGTCCATACCAGAATAGACTATATGATGGTCTCAAAAGAACATATGCATCTATTGGAACAATGGCAGCACTCTGCATCAGTGCTGTCAGACCACTCCCAACTTACTTTATTATTTAAATGGCCTACGGAAAGAGGCCAGACTATCTGGAAATTCAATAACTTTCTTCTAAATTTAAAAGAATTCACGGAGATGGTGGAACTCATGATACCCCAGATTTTAAGTGAGAATCGGTCTCCAGAGATTTCACCTGCTTTATTATGGGATACCCTGAAGGTAGTTCTAAGGGGAGATATTACAAAATTTGCGGCTAATCATAAAAAACAACAAAATCAGAAGTTAGAGAAATTACAACAGCAGTATAAGATACTACAGGAACAACATGCAGCAGGTGATGAGGCAATATACCCCTACTACAAATTACAAAAAACAGTTGCAACATCTTTTAGATGTTCACACAGAACAGTCCCGGCAGTATCTGAATCAAAAATATTATGAGACTGGACCCCGAGCGACACGTCTTTTGGTGCATAGATTACGCCAGAAGAAAATTAAGGCAACAATCTTGCAGATTCAAGATCCCACCACAAAACAAATGGCTAGATCTCCCTTACATATTGCTCAAATATTAGAGCAATATTACAAAACACTTTACACCCCAGAGAGCCTACCCAAACTAAACACAATTTCAACCTATCTGGCACAATTAAGTATGCCCATGCTAACAGAAGAATCACATCAGACATTAAATCAACCTATCTCAGCTACTGAGATGCACTGTGCTATCTCAAGACTAAAAACTAATAAAAGTCCAGGGCCTAACGGACTGACGGGAGAATTCTTTAAGAAGTTTAAAGACCTACTGACAGCAGACCTGTTGAAGGTTTGTCACCAGGTACAGGAAGGGGAGCAAATAACACCAACCTGGAATTATGCTACTGTAGCCAATATTCCTAAGGCAAGGAAAGATGCTGCCCATTGCACTGCTTATAGACCTATTGCAATTCTAAACATAGATTATAAATTATTTGCCACAGTAAATCCTCCAGATGAGGGGAGTAGCCTTCAAACCCAAGGGGAGGAAACAGACTGGGGGTGGAGGTTTCAGGAGGAGCAGAGGAGGATGGAAGTATAAGGAACCTGGGGGATTCGACAAAGGGGATAAGGGTGGGGGTTGGTGTTAGTAAATACCAGGAGCTTGGGAAACAAGTTGCCAGAGTTCCAGGCCATGCTGTTTGGGGGTGGATGTGGCAGTGGTCACGGAGACGTAACAACAAAACCATGACTGGGACCAAAGCGCGGGGGTACTCTATGCTTAGGAAGGATAGAAAGGAGGGCAGAGGGGTGGAGTGGCTATGTTCATTAGAGATGACATAGAAATTGCTAGGGTAGAAGAGGCAGAGGAAACATGGAGGCCTTATGGGTCACCAGATCCCCAGCTGGAGATAAGGTCAAGCTGGGTCTAGTATATAGGCCCCGGGATGAGTGATGTTCTAGAGGATGGTTTGCTGGACAACATCATTGCCCAGTGTGGACCAAAAGGGAAGGAGTGGTGTTGATGGGGACCCTAATATGCCAGGTACTAACTGGGGAACCATGTCTCTAAGGTGGCCAGGAGCAGAGGCTGCTGGACAGCTTCCAGGATGTGTCTTAACACAGCATGTGATGGAGCCCACAAGGGAGGGGCATGTCCTGGATGTGGTTCTGGCAGATGGGGATCTGGTAAGGGACCTGGTTGTAGAGGACCCCCTGACTGGAAGCGACCACAGTACTGTCTGGTATCAAATAAGCATGGGGGGAGAGATCTAGGACATTGGCAGTGGACTTCAGGGGGGCAGACTTTGTGGGCATGGGAAATATTCTCAAGGATCACTCGAAGGGGATTACATCAATGACAAGTGTGGAAAGGAGATGGGAGGTCATAAAACCGGGACTTCATGAGGCAGTCAGGATCTGTGCTAAGTTGAAACGTAAGGGAGCAAGGTCACATAAACCATGCTAGTGGTCCAGTGAGGTACAGGTAGCAGTCAGAGAAGAAGAAGGCCTACAAAATATAAAACAACAAGGGGATAGGGATAAGGAAATGTACCATCTTGCATCTAGAAAAGTCACCCGGATGGTGAGGGGAGCAAAGTCCAGTAAAGAACAGCGGCTGGCACAGGGGATACATGGAGGGGAAAGGGGGTTCTTCCGGTACATTGGAGAGAGGAGAAAATCTAAGGGCCATCTCAGCAGATTGAGATCAGAAGGAGGGTGGGTGGAAGAGGTGAGGGACCAGGAAGAGGTATTTAATGAGTACTTTGCCTCTGTGTTCACTAGGGAGGGGGGATGGGATATCTACAAAGCAAGGCACAATGGGGATAGAAGCGGCAGTGAGTGGGATCAGGGGAGCAACAGAAATGGAGCAAGAGGGAGGGAGAGGTACCCCAGGGGTGTCACATCTGGACAAGGATAAAAAGGGCAGTAAGGTGGAGGGGACGGATGATGCTATCTCCACCAAAAGGGTGTGGTTAGCCCTCAAAGGCCCTAAAGAAAGACAAATCTCCTGGGCTGGATGGCATTTAACCGAGAGTACTATGGGAATTGGTGGACATACTTGCTGCACCCCTGGTGGAGCTCTTCAACAGGTCACTTGAGACTGGGAGGGTACCTAGGAACTGGCGAGAGGCACATGTGGTGCCAATCCATAAAGGGGGGTCGAGGGAAGTACCAGGTAACTATAGACCCATCAGTTTGACCTCGGTGGTGGGAAAATTAGTAGAGAGTATACTAAAGGAACGATTGGGGGGTGTACTTGGAGGAGGTGGGAGGTCTGGATAGTCGGCAACATGGGTTTGTGCCAAGGAGATCATGTCAAACCAATCTTGTGGAGTTCTATGAATAGGTAACATCAGAACTGGACAGGGGAAAGCCTGTGGATGTATTATTCTTGGACTTCAGCAAGGTGTTTGACTCTGTCCCCCACAATGGTGTGGTTGAGAAACTGATGGGGTTAGGAGTAGGCCCTTTGATGGTCAGATGGATTGAAAACTGGCTAGCTGGATGCACCCAGAGAGTAGTGGTCTGTGGGGAGCTCTCAAACCCTAGAGAGGTTGGTAGTGGGGTACCGCAGGGCTCGGTCCTGGGTCCGATCCTGTTTAATGCATACATATCTGACATCAGAGAGGGTATAGGGTGTGAAATGAGTCTCTTTCGCTGATGACTCCAAGATGGGAGCAGTAGTTGAGGGAGAAGAGGGGAGGTTGGCCCTGCAAGGGGACCTGGACACCCTGGAAAGCTGGGCTCACACATGGAAATTAAATTTCAATATCACCAAGTGCAAGGTGTTGCATCTTGGGGAAACCCTAAACACAGGTACACCCTGGGAGGGGAGGCGCTGGAGGCCTCAATAGGGGAAAAAGACCTAGGGTCATGGTGGATGCATGTATGAATAACTCTGAGCAGTGCAGGAGGCGGCTAGCAAGGCAAACAGGACGCTGGGATGCATCGTAAGGGGACTTCACCTCTAGATAAGGAAGTGATTTTGCCACTGTACAATGAACTGGTTAGACCACACCTTGAGTACTGTGTGCAGTACTGGAGACCACACTTGAAGAGGGACATACAGCTCCTGGACAGGGTACAGAGGAGGGCAACTAAGATGATGCGAGGGCTAGGGGATTTGACGTATAAGGACAGACTTGAAGAGCTCTGCCTGTTTTCATTGGAGGAGAGGAGAGACAGGGGGGACATGATTGAGGTCTTCAAGTACCTCAAGGGAATAAATAGGGTAAACATGGAGGGGATCTTTAGACTAAAGCAGGGAGGTATTACCAGAGGGCATGGTTTGAAGTTGGAAGGAGGAAGGGTGAGGGGGGAAAAGAGGAAGAGGTTTTTCACTGAGAGGGTGGTGGACCCTTGGAATGCACTGCCTGGCGAGCTGGTTCAGAGATCCACAGTGGAGGGATTCAAGAGAGGGTGGGACAGACACAGAAAGTAGATGTATCAGATGATGGCCTGTCCCAGGGGGGTGGGGATAGATGATAGGAGTTTCTGGAACACAAGGGAGGGGAGGGCCTCGGCACCCAACTAGGGATCTGAGGTTCGAGCAGACTCGATAGACCGTAAGGCCTAATCTGCTGGCAAATAGTATGTTAGTATGTAATGGCCAAAAGGATGGAGATGGTTCTCCCCTCCTTGGTTAACTTTGACCAAACAGGTTTTGTCCCGGGAAGACAGTCCCAGGACAATGTTAAAAGATCTTTCCACATTCTACACCATTCTGCCCGGTCGGGAAGCCTGTTTCTAATGTTAAGTCTAGACGGTGAAAAGACATTCGACCGGGGAATAGATTGGTTGTTTCTTATGCAGGATCTTCATAACTTTAATTTTCCTGACCCGTTCATTAAAATTATTAACAATATTTATACACAGCCCAAGGCTTACATTAAGGTAAATGGCAGGACCTCTGCTCCTATTTCCTTATATCGTGGCATGAGACAGGGTTGCCCTATGTCCCCACTGGTATTCGCTTTATACCTTGAACCTTTGGCGCAAGCATTAAGGCAGCAAACAGATACAGGGAATCCAACTAGGAGGGGAATCTCACAAACTTGCATTATATGCATATGATCACTTGATATATTTGGCAGCACCAGAGCATTCCCTGCACTCATTATGGAGAACCCTGCCAGAATTTGGCAAATTGGCAGGATATAAAATTAATTCAACTAAAACAGAAGTACTTCAGCTGAATTGACATCCCTCAGAAACAATTAAACACAAATATTCATTTTGATGGAACTTACAATCCCTAAAATATCTGGGAATCAGGTTAGGCCTAGATCCCTGATTTATGTTTAATATAAATTATATTCCACTTCTTAACCAGTTAACAAAAGACCTAGAGAAGTGGGCAATGATATCAATCTCTTTAACCCAAAGGGTTGAAGCTGTAAAAATGGTACTGCTTCCTCAATTTCTTTATCTGGCACAAACACTCCCGATAGAAATTCCTAAAGTATACTTTCGTAAACTATACAGTAGGATTTCTGTTTTCTTGTGGGGATCAGCTAGGCCTCGGATTAGATTTTCACTTCTCCAACTTCCCAAAATTGAAGGTGGACTAGCCCGTCCACATTTGGAAGCGCATCACCTAGCAGCCCAGCTTAGAACAATAGTATATTGGGGAAGTCCTATATATGCTGCTAAATGGAAAACATTGGAGATGTGGGAGGAGGATCTGCATCATTTACCCAAGATGCTGTTAGCTCAGACCAGATTAGAAGGGAGACATGAATCCATGAATCCTTACACTCAAACTACTTTAAAATACTGGTATAATATATTAAGAGATAAGAGACTACTGGGTAATCATGCAAGCCATTCCATGCACACAGGATTTTGTTCTGGCTTCTTTGGACTGGGGATTTCACAGATGGGGAAAAAAATGGGCCTATATCTGGTGTCTCAATTTTTAAAAGAAGGAAGGTTACTGACATTGGAGGAGCTACAAAAAATATATGGGATTCTTTTAAGAGATAGATTTAGATATTTACAGGTGTCTCATTATATTAGGTCTGCCTCAAGGGACCTCTGGGCTTCTAACCCACCTCCGCCAATAATTAAGAAATTAGTAGAAATAGTGAATAACAAAATCTCACACTCTCATATAATTACACAGCTGTATGGGGTCCTTCTCTCAGTTGGTAATGAATCTCTGAGTAGAACCAAACGGGCATGGGAGAGGGATTTGGGAATAGCAGTTGAGCGGCAGCTTTGGGAGAAGCATTTATCTAGACTGCAGTCTGGGACTTCAGCGGTCTCCTGGAAAGAGTTTTCATGGAAGGTTACCAACTGATTTTTTTTATTACCCCAGTAATACAAGCAAAATATCATCCAACAAAATCTTCCAGTTGCTGGAGAGAATGTGGTCACACCTCAGCTGGCTTGGCACATATACTGTGGGCATGCCCCTTGTTGGCTCCTTTCCATGACGAACTACAAAAAGCACTGACTGAGATCTTCTCCCCAGAGCTGCGGTTAACCCTGCTGCTGTTCTTTTTTAATGAATTCCCTCCAGACTGCAGAGATCCCCATATTAAAAAATTATTAAAAGTCTGTTTATTGGCAGCCAAAAAGACTATAACCAAAAATTGGTTAACTCAGAATCCTATCCTTCTTAAACAATGGCAAGATATCATGATAGAAATACACAGAATGGAATCCCTCACAGCCATAGTAAACAAAACTTCTCAAGTATTTCAGCTGACATACAGCTATCTATAACAACAATGGACCCTGAAATAACACAACTGTATTAAATTCTCTGTAATAGCAATAATTTTCTTTTTTTTTACTGGCAATATTTATTTATTGTATAGTACTGTATTATATTTTTAATATGTAATGTCTTTTTTTTATGTTCAAATGGAAAAAAAAAACCAAAAAAGATAAAGTTTAAAAAAAGGAATTGGCTGTGTGGTTGTCCAGATACAGATTGTTGAAAATATAGAGATTTCCCTGTGTTTTCCTATTTCTTCAGCCATCTCTATCTTTAAATTGTTTGTAGCTATTGTGAAATTTTCAAGGTACATGTCTTTGCACTCACAAATCTATCTTTTGAAGGTTTGATGACCAGATATTGTTTTTGTTGTAAAGTTATTCAGTGTTATAATCCCCATTATTTTCTCTAGGGAAAAATAGATGTCCCACTTGACACAGGATTGTGGATTGGGATTCTCTACTGAACAGGGATTTTATGTTGAAGTACAGAATCCCCTTTCGGTGACAGACTACTCATGTGTTGGAGCAAGTCCCTTAATTCTTGTTTCCATTTTTAGCCCTGAAAAGTAACATTTCTATTGTGTTCTGAAGATGAACTTTGGTAATATTCAGTACCGAATTAAAATAAACAGCATTCGATACATGATCGCAACATAGTATGGATTTTGTACCGAACAAGCATGGTGTGATGTAACACTGAATTCCTTCTCAGTGAGAGGAGAAGCCTGTGCCGGAGCACAAGTCCCTTAGATGTGGCTTTCATCCTTTTAGTCAGGCATATTGCTGATTAGCTAAAAATAGATGTCCCGTTCGATACAGGATTGCAGGTTGGGATTCTCTTCCAAACAGGGATTTTATGTCGAAGTACTGAATCCCCTTTCGGTGACGGACTACGCATGTGTCGGAGCAAGTTCCTTACTTCTTGTTCCCATTTTTTTCCCTGAACAATGACATTTCTAGTGCGTTCTGAAGAGGAACGTTATTGTCATCATAAACATTGTAATATTCGGTACAGAATCGACATGAAAAGCATTCGATGCAGGATCGCAGCGTAGTATGGATTCTGTACCAAACTAGCATGGTGTGAAGTAACACAGAATCCCTTATCGGTGAAAGGACAAGTCTGTACTGGAGCAAATCCCCTAAATGTGGCTTTGATCTTTTTAGATGGGTATGTTACTGATTAGCGACAGAATGAGCTGGGAGATGGTGCAAGAAAAACATCAACATTCATTCTTATTAATGTTGCAGTGGTTAGTAAAGAATCCCAATCAACAGTGCACGGCAAATAGTATTGCTGGTTCGGGATCCTGTGCCACGCAAGGATTGTATGACGTACTGTCAGAGAAAGCTCTTTAAGTACTATACCCACATTAACATTCAATGAATAGACACTATTTCCTGTAAACCATTCTTTTCCTATTAGTTCACTTCAAATACTAATCATAGCCATGTATGTAGTTCTGAAAAATTACCCTGTTTGACTAACAATGCTGCACCAAATTTCTATATACATTTGTTCAGGACACTATCATTACTAACATAAACACACACTAGGTGCTTAGGAAGTCAAGGAATTTAGTATGTATTGATATTTTTATGCAGTGTAATCTCCATCTGCAATACTAAAACACCTCTGGATATGCACTATACCTTTAAATAAACACTAACTTTTCAGTTTACTTCTTATTATTCTTACCACTGCTGACTGTGAAAGTTCACTACACATTTTTTCAACATCTTCTATATTCACAAATTAGTCTCTTTAGTAATATCTTTACAAATAATGACTTACATGTTTATTACTTACTGTGTTCCTACATACATGTTAATTTTTACCGTACAGAACAATGTTTGCAGAGTTAAGTTTAACTGACAGAAATAAAAAAGCATGTTATTCAAGTGACATATCACATATTTGGCTACTCGTATTACTTTGCGTTTTTTGTGGCCTTCTTTTCCATGCAACATAAAACCGCAGTAGTTTTCTATGTAAGTATTAATCCACGACAAAGGAGGGCTCTACTACGGAATTAATGCCTGGTTGGGGGGGTTGGGGCATGAGGCTGCTTGTAATACAGCAAGTGCAAGGTAAGGATTTTTAAACTACTGGTTAATTTAGAAGTGCAGAAAGATGAGGAACGCCAGTACTTGTAGTTTATGAACCATATTTCAGTTTATTCACTTTGAAATGCTGTGCGGATCTGGAGATGTGTGTGTGCATGTTTCACAGTAGACATGCATTAATGTAGTGTCTGATATTTTACAAGGCGTACTAAGTGTAGATTAACGTGTACAACTGACAAAAACATCTCGATTTTATAGTTCCCATCCACTGTTCTGATGTTTTGCCATCCGTTTCTACACTGCACTCGTGTATCACAGTAGTGCATTGTGGGGTAAATACATATTTGCATAACAAAATATTCCTCAAAAAATACGGCGACATTTTCCTGATTTTAGCACTGTAGTTATTTGCTTCATAAGTCGCTTACGTTGACTGATTCACTCCGATAAGTGCATTTGTTGCTGCGTGGTTAACAACGCTGCGCATCAGTAAAAAGCATTTCCTGGCAGCATGTTTAATAACCTCAGCAGGACCTCTCTGGTGATCGACAGTGATCACTCCAGTAATGGACTTCTGCAAGGCAGGTGGCTCAGCTGCATACCAGGAACACGACTGCACACAGTAGGTACTGTAAGTTAGAAAGTGCAGAGCGCCACCTATAGGGAAGTGCTGAGTACATCAGTGAGCATGCTCCCGAGCAGATGATAAAAGTTGGACAAGGCATTTTAGAAGTTGGAGCAGGCATTACTTGGGAATTAATGCCATCTCCAACTTGTATCATGTGGTCGCTTTCAACCAATCCATTTATTCATTGTCGGCCTCCTTGAAATTGCCATGTTACAATATCATTTATAACTGGCTTCCATAACATTAAACAATACTGTTACTATAACTGAATCACTGTAACTGTCTTCAAACATAAACTGTGATCACTATCTGCAACATATTTTTTAAAGCATTTTAATTCTACATTCTACGGGTTACTTGGTACCTTCTCACTGCTACATGGTTTTTCAGCTACAATCATGGGATGCCACTTGTCAACTATCATTTTTATACCTTTAATTTCACTTGAAATGTCATGTAAAATAGATCGAATTTGCCAGTCTAGAGCTACTTTACTATTTTCAGCCTGTAACATTATGTTAAGGGTACTCTGTATAACTGATGATCTCTAGCTTATAGAACTAAATCTTTTTTCCATGCATTTAGTAAGAGACTGAAATCCTTTCTGTACAATCTGACACACTTCCTCCATATTAACATTCCCATCTTTGTCTGTGTCTGCTTTCTGATGCTGTTCTACAGAATTTTTCAGCATTTGTTTCCTTTCCTTGCATGCCATTACTAGCACTCCGATCTTTCTCTGGCATGCTGCTTGCATTCAGAGAACAGGATGTGGAAGCTTCTTCCGCAGTAATAACACTTTCAAGAGATGTGTATGTCTCTGAGTGAAGCACAACTTTCTCTGTGGTTTCATTTGTACTTCCTTGGGCCTCTGCCACAGACAGACTTTCATGTTCATGTTCTGCAGTCTGTGACTGAGTATTTCCTTCCATTAAGATGTCATCCAGGATTGTGATACTTGGCCAGCTGGTTATGATTGTTCTATGATATTTGTAATATAAAAATATAGTGTGTGATTGTCTGTGCAGCCCCAGGTTTCAGTTACAGTCAAGTGACCTGAAACCCGGAGGCTTTTTTAAATCAAACACAGTAGATTTGCCAATTCCATACTCCTCAGCAACAGCACCCAAACTTGCACCGCGTTTGATTTTACTTATTTCTAGTTCAGTGTCGATACACAAGGTTACCCGCTTGCGTTTGTTAGCCTGCTTTGCCATGCTGCTGGTGCTGACAGTTGAAGAAGATTAACGCCTTTTGAGCATCCAAGAAAATGAGCTACAGGTGGCAATTACGGTACTTGTTAACAGTGCTTAGCGCTTGAGGGGAAGGGGTTCGGTTAACCGGTCAGTCCAGTTCTTTGAGGTTTGGATCTTTGAGGTTGTACTGTACAAGACTTCACTGGTGAGGAGAAAACATTGCCACTTGCTAGTGTTCTCCTAGACTGGAATGAAACAGGGGGAACTGTGCAACAGGTGGCTGTAGCCAAAAAGTTAGTAGTTGACGTCATCCTTGGCAACAGTCTCAAATGGGATGGTGTGTGCAGTTACCCATAGCCAAGTGGCAAGGAAAAATTGTACTTCCCTGGACTCCACAGAAGCCATTGTGGAAACCACTGAGAGGCTGGTTCCCCAGCCTGTGTCTCCTGATATGGAGACTAATGAAAAGTGGGTAGAAATTTCCCCAGTAGCAGTTAACCACACAGCTACGGAGGGTTACTCCGAAGAAGGAGGGGAGACCCATTGTCAGAGGGTTAGGGATGACAGTGATCCTGAGTGCCCTGATGCTAGTCCTAGGGACCCTAGTTTAGAGACAGAAGGGAACCTGTCCCATATCTTGGGAATGTGTAAGGAGTTTGCAGCTGCTCAGAAAAGTGACCCTAGTCTAGAGAAGCTGAGGGCTTGGGCAGACTCTGACGGAGCACAGGGAGGTGCTGGTAAACATAAGGTTTATTAGGAAAATGGACTGATATATACTCAGGCTGTGCAGACAGAGGGAGGGGTGATAGGCAGGCAGCTTGTCATTCCCCAGGGGTATGGTGAGCAGTTGCTCAAGACTGCACATAATATTCCCTTGTCTGGTCATCTGGGAATCAGGCGCACTATGCAGCAGTTGACCCAGAATTTCTATTGTCCCAACTTCACCCAGCAGGTGAAGGAGTATTGCAGGTCGTGTCACTGGTGCCAAAAAATAGGGAAGGCAGGTAAGAAAACCCAAGTCACCCTAATTCCATTGCCCATAGTGGAGGAGCCATTCCAGAGGGTGGAAATAGATATTGTGGGGGCCTTTAAATACCCCCAGCTCCTCTGGGAAGAGGTTCATCCTGACTGTGGTGGATTATGCCAACCGGTACCCAGAGGCAGTCATCCTGTCCTCACTGAGGACAAAGAAAGTGGCAGATGCCTTACTTGGGATTTTCTCCCATGTTGGGTTTCTGCAGGAGGTTATCACCGATCGAGGGGGTTCCTTCATGTCGGACCTGATGAAATGTTTGTGGGAGAATCGTGGGGTGGTGCAGAGGCACACAACACCTTATCACCCGCAAGCCAATGGGCTTGTGGAAAGATTTAATGGTACCTTGAAGTCAATGCTCCAAACATTTGCTGAACAGCATGGGAGGGACTGGGAGAAATATCTTCTCCACCTGTTGTTTGCATACAGGGAGGTACCCCAAGAGTCAACAGGATTTTCCCCCTTTGAACTCTTATATGGATGCCAGGTACATGGGCCCCTAGACTTGATCCGGGAGGACTGGGAAGACAAGCACACCACCCAGGGAACTCCCATAGTGGATTACGTCCTTAGGTTTAGGGAAAGGCTGAAGGAGCTTATGGGGACAGCCCAGAGCAACCTGGCAGTTGCTCAACAGAAACAAAAAGTGTGGTACAACCGCAGAGCCAGACCTCACTCTTACACGGTGGGTCAGGAAGTCATGGTCCTTATGCCGGTCCGGAAAGACAAGCTGCAGGCTGAATGGGCAGGACCATACAAAGTAGTTAGAAAAGTAAATGATGTGAACTATATCATACAGTTACCTGACAGAAGACAGAAAGAATGTACCATGTCAGCATGATGAAGCCATATGCTAATAGGGCTGACATGGTGTTCGCAGTATGTAGTCCTGGGAAGGGGACAAATGAAGGAGACCCCCTTCTGGATTTGCTGGAAGAAAGCAAGTGGGAGTCCTCTGTGGAGGCAGTTAAATTGTCTCCCCAGCTGGCTCTGGACAAGATCCAGGAAGTAAGGGAGGTTTTAGCAGACTTTGCCCCCCTGGTTTAGCGCTAAGCCTGGATTAACTCCCTTAGTGATGCATGATGTAGAGACAGGGACACAGACGCCCATACGGCGGACAGCATATCGGGTGTCAGAGGCTGTCCAAAAGGACATTAGGTGGGAGGTGGAGGAAATGTTGGATTTAGGGGTAATCCAGAGATCCCACAGCCCCTGGGCCTCACCCGTAGTCCTTGTGCCCAAGCCAGATGGCTCCACTCATTTCTGTGTGGACTATCGTGGACTGAATGCAGTCACGAAGTCAGACACCCTCCTGATACCCCAGATGGACAAACTCCTGGACAAGTTGGGAGGGATGACATACCTTACAACTATTGACCTGACAAGGGGGTATTGGCAGGTAGAATTAACTGACAGAGCTAGGGAGAGGTCAGCCTTCATCACTCCAATAGGCTTATTTGAATTTAAAGTAATGCTTTTCAGAATGAAGAATGCCCTGGCCACTTTCCAAAGGTTGGTGAACCAGGTGTTAAATAATGCTGAGGAGTACGCCATGGCATACCTGAATGACATTGCCATCTTTAATGCCAGCTGGGAGGAACACCTATCCCACCTTAGGGAAGTGCTGGACAGGATACAGAGGGCTGGGCTCACTGTCAAAGCTGAGAAGTGCCAGGTGGCCATGGCTGAAGTGGCATACCTCAGGCATGTTGTAGGCTGGGGACAGCTCCGTCCTAACCAAGTAAAAGTAGAGGTGATCAAGGCATGGCCCAGACCAGAAATGCAGAAGCAGGTCAGGAGTTTTCTAGGGACAGCAGGGTACTGTAGGAAATTTGTACCCAATTACAGTGCCCTGGCTGCTCCCCTATCTGGCCTGGTAAAGAAAAGGATGCCTAAGAAAATTACCTGGGAATCAGCCTCTGAAAAAGCCTTTACCAGACTGAAGGAGGCTCTGTGCAGTGCTCCTGTGTTGACAAGTCCTGACTATAACAGACCTTTTATAGTTCAGACTGATGCCTCAGACATGGGTATTGGGGCAGTACTGAGTCAGACATCCAACCAAGAGAAAGATCACACTGTAGTATACCTGAGTAAAAAGTTACTTCCCAGGGAGCAAGCATACTCTACCGTGGAAAAAGAGTGTCTTGCCATAGTGTGTGCCCTAAAGAAGTTAGAGCCATATTTATATGGGCAGCATTTTGAGGCACACACTGACCACGACTCCCTGGTTTGGCTGACACAAATGGGAAAAACTAATGGTAGACTATTAAGATGAAGTCTTGCCTTGCAAGAGTATGACATGACAATCGTACATGGGGCTGGAGTGACCAATCAGAATGCCGATCGCCTGTCGCATGTTTATGAGGAGTGAACCGATTTGGGAAGCTCATCCCATGCAGGGGATAGAGCCCACAAATACAGTCTAGGTGGGGAGGATTGTGACACTTGGCCAGCTGGTTATGACTGCTGTATGATATTTGTAATATAAAAATGTAGTGTGTGATTGCCAGTGCTTCCATGAGTGTCCCCCCCCAGGTTTCAGTTACAGTCAAGTGACTTGAAACCAGGAGGTAATTAAAAGACTAGAGAGACTTAATTAAGAGTTTCATGTAATTAGAACTGACCCAGCTGCCAGGATATAGGGATTGTAAACTTTTATGACATTTTAGAGGAAAAAATATTTTTATACCATGGTGTGAAAGGTCATAAAAATCCTTTGATGTGCCCTGGGAAGAGTAACTGCTCAAGATCAAAGAGGGGATGTTAATTAAGGAGTCATATTGGGAAATTAGTTTTTGCTGAAGTCACAGTATTTAAAATATCTCCTGACAGGAAGATCATTGTTTGTATAATTTTTATATTCTAAAAAAAGGGGCTAGATGACATTGAAGGGGTGGAAACAGAGTTTAAACTGTATTCTGTGTTTCAACTGGGTGACACTTCTTTTTGGGCTCTTAAGAAACAAGTTCTAACTTAAGCACTGTAAAGAGGTAATTCGTTAGACAGAAAAAGTCTAATTGCATTGTAGTAGGAGTTTGTTTTGTACTTTAACCTTGTTCTTTTAAGTGATTGTATGCTTTTTAAAATATTGCTCTGTGTTTACATTTTACATATTTTTATTCATTTTTAAGTAAACCTTTCATTTGAAAGACTGCCTGAGTGTGTCTTCGAAGTTTTTTACATGTGACGTATAGAGGGTTAAGATTGACAAAAAACTGCTCAGAGCTTAATGGTGTTATCAAACTGGGAAAAGGTAAGAATATATCTAAGGTCTTTTATAGAGTTTTAAGGGTTCATTTTGAATACCTGGTTAAGTGCCCTTAGGTGAAAAATATCTGGCATCCCCCCAAAGAGCAGATTATATGTGCCTGTACATTTGGGTGTGCTAGCATAAAGTTCACAGTTTGAATTCCCCCAGAACTTGAGACTAAAGGTGATTTGGACCCACAAGCAGACAGGAGGGTTACCCTGTCTGTTACCTGTTCACAATACTGCGCTCGGAGGTTGGCACTGTGGGAGCAGAGGTCATGACCTGCTGAGTGCGGTTGTGACAGAAGAAGCATATTCAAATTTAGTATTTACATTTTCAAGTAACACTATGACAAAATAATGTTGGCATACAGCTGATGACTTCAACCAGTGCTACTTACGTGATTCTATCTCACTTCCAGAGTAACTGTCATCTTTGGAGTCTGTCTCCTCTTCTCCTTTCCCTTCCAAGGCTTTTCTGTGTCTTCTAGCTGCAGTAGTATGTACACCTTGGCCGGGATATTCAAAGGGGTTGCGCCATATGCAACCCCCCAATGTGCCCTGGTGTGATATTCAAAGGGGAACATTGCGGTGCAACATCCGATGCACCGGGCGCGATGTTAATGTATATAAGCGCCAGATGCAGGGTGCGCATCCACGCATATGCAGCACATTCTGATATTCAGCCCGGATGCAGCGCATATGCTGGCACAACCCCTACATGCACCGCACACTAAAAGCAGTTGAGCCAAAAAAATAGTTTAATGCTGGCCACCTGGCTGGTAAGCGGGGTGGCTGTATTAGCACAACACAACAGCCACCAGCTGTGGGTGGCCACCCGCCCAGCAGGACCACTGTCCACAAGCACCCTGTCCCCATGGTAGCCCAGTGCCCCCCACCCCGCATGCCCGATCGTGGGCCGTGGTGTGCACACACCAATCCCAATGCCCGATCATGGGCAGTAGTAGGCATGTACATATGCCTGGTGGTCTAGTGAACCCCCCCTCCCTCCCCATACACCCGATCGTGGGCTGTTGTGCAATGTCAGACATACCTGGTGGTCTAGCGGTACCCCCCATCGCCTGATCGTGGGCTGTCGTATACATCAGGAGGTACCTGGTGGTCCAGTGTACCCCTCTCCACCCACCCACGGAGGGCCCTGGCCACCCAGCACCCCGTCATCAGCGGCGGCAGTTCATTCACTCACATATCTGGTCCTGTGTAGTTCAGCATGGTTCACAGCCCATTACGTCTGGCCACCGTAATAGGTGTACAGATCATACTGTACGCTGTCATTCGGTGGGCAGCCAGGTGGTATGCGGGCAGGGTGCTGTCACCCGCCGATGACGGGGTGGTACTTGATGGCCAGGGGCCCTCCATGGGTGGGGAGGAGGGCACCATTGGACCACCAGGTACCTCTTCATCTATACGACAGCCCACGATCGGGTGTACGGGGGAGGGTACCACTAGACCACCAGGTATGTCTGACATTGCACAACAACCTGCATTTGGGCATACTGGGGGGACCGCTAGACCACCAGATACTTCTTTAATTATTACAGCTGCCTGTGATCGGGTGTAGGGGGGATTGCTAGACCACCAGGTATTACTTTATTTAATATAGATGCCCATGATTGGGCATACAGGAGCAGGGGGGCTGCAATAGCCCACCAGAGTGCCAACACCCAATAGCAGCAGCTTGGAAGGGCGCCAGGTGCAATTTAACAGGACCCAATGCATTGCATGCAAATGGGGCCATAATGACATGCAAATGGCCCAGTTTGCACCTTGCATATATTATGGCCTTATTTGCATGCTCCCGGATGAATATCACGGGTGATGCGCCTAGCGCAACTGCACTTGTGCTGGCACATCCCCATGCTCCCTCTGTGTATTGCGCTGGCACAGTGTGTGCACCCTCTGTGCCATATTCAATGGTGCTGAGCCATGGTGCATCACTGTTGAATATCGATTGGTCCTGGCACCAGCGCAGCCCAGTTGCGCTGTGCCCAGGCTTGCGCCACTGCCCTGCGCAGTCTGAATATCCATCCCCTTCTATTCAAAAGAATATTGAGTGGTTAGAAAGCTGTCTTTTCTGAGGTGCTACATCATGCTGTCAGCTGTATACTGTACAGTATATACTGTTTTCCTTACATCCACGATATTGTTCACCCAATTTGGGGTGTCTTGTGTTTAGCCATATCTCCTCAACCTTGTCATACCAGAAGCGGGTGCTTTTTAGGTACATGCGACTGACTAAGAAGTTTAAAAAAAATTTGGCGAAGTTGTTTCCATTTTTTCTGGCATGACTTTGGATCCTTATCTATGCCTTTCTCTTCCTGTAAATGATGGCTTACAACTTTCCAAACTTCAGTCAGCTGTTCATTAGTAGCAAACATTGTTACATTTGGATCACTGAACTTCTTCATGGCCTCTGCAAGATGTAGCAGGTCTGAGTTGCTCCAAAACTTAGGCATTGCCTGTTTTTAAAAAATACATTAACTTTACTACAACTACACTGATCAACCTAGGTACAAAAAAAGTACAGAACAGAATATAGCTAAGTTTTCACACACTGTTTGCAAACTACATTTCATTAGTTAGCCATTGCAAACATATAAAAAAGATACAAAGTCATATGATGTTTGTTACAGCACAACTGATAAACTAAGGTAAAATATTAAGTGATCACATAATGAATGCCTCTCAAAATACTAGAAGGCAACTTGTCAGATAGTATTTCAGTTTTAACACTAATCCTGTTTGGGTTCTGTATAGCTGCTTCCCACTGTATCATATTGTAAAGATTATCATTCTACAGGATGACCATCACCTTTGTAGTTTTTAAGTTGTCTCAGAACTTACAAAATAAACATTATTACTGTGCTAACAACAGTATGTTCCTTTATATTTCATTTTTAAACTAAAACAATAGAGACACGATGCTATCATATACTTTTTGCTTTACATAATACGGTCTAACGATTTGGATGCTACTATATTTACGTAGTAATAGGAATAAGTCCTGTACATGTATTCCTGCCTCCTTATGAACAATTAGCACGTTGTGGGAAAGTTACTAAGGTGTTGATTACTTACCGCTATGCAGGATGAGATAAATGTTTACACCTCATAGTCCTGCAGAAACTGGTTGCATACACGCGTGCTGTGAGTGAGCAGCCTCACTCACCTAGATTCTGCTTCTCAGGGAACAAGTTTACTTTTACACTTGGAACTGCAATCTGCTGTTGCAGGTAATGATATGTCAGAAACATTACATCCTCATTAAACTTCAATCTTTGTTTTACATTTGCAAATGTCTTATGTACTATTTATCTGTGTTGCACAGTTCAGATGGTTTATGCTACATTCACTACTTTTTCGATTCAGGGTCATCACTCCTTTTTAACAATATCAAGTTAGGGAGATGTTACTATTTATTACTAACATTCACAACTTTGGTTACTTGTTTGGTAGGTAAAAAGGTGTTATATTAACATACTGACTGTTTCACAAAATCTGACTATGTTCAGGAGGTTGCAGGAATGTTCTAGATCAACGGGTGCTGCCGGGCAGACACTGAATAAGTTCTTGTTCTTCCGATGGTCAGACTACATCAACTATACTTCAGGTTCGCTTTTAAGATTGTGCATGTAAGGACTAATTGTTTTTGCAAATGTAATTTCTCTGTAAAAACAAATACAGACATAGTCCTCTGTTCATACATGAAATTCTGGTTTGATTCACTTTTATTATGTTATATTGCTCAAACAATGTACTGTAAAAAGTCCTTTTTTATTTATTTATTTATTTAGACAGCAGTTTGGAAAACCTTTGAGCCATAGGCTCATTTACAAAGGTACCTTGTCACAGTAAGACAAACAAAAATACACAGTATAACAGTATAACACAGTATAACAGTAACGTAAGACATAGATACAAATAAGCTGGTACAGGTAGGATTGATGCAAACAATTGCGAGTTATATTGTCCTTAGCAGCTTAGTAGTAAGCTTTGTCATTAGTATTAGTACGGCTTTGACTAGTAGCAATTACAGCTTCGGGTGTTAACAAGGTGGTTCCGTAAGGACGTTTTGAAGCACGATATAGTTGGAGCTTCGGAGATGGAGGGGGGCAGTGTGTTGAACCAGGAGGGGGCCCTAAAGCTGAAGGCTCTTTGGCCGTGAGAGGTCCTAGCTCTATGGATAACAAGAGAGGTTTTCCCAGAGGTCCGAGTATGAACTAGTGGGACAGAGCGGCGGATGGTGGTGGTCAATCCAGGCGGGGATAGCCCAAGGAGGGTCTTTTTTGTAAGGGTACAGGTCAGATATTTGAGGCGCTAGTCAAGATCAAGTACCAGCACTTTAGCATACAGTAGACAGGTGTATGTTAGCCTAGGTGCCCCAGTAATTAACCTGCAGGCCTTATTCAGAGTAGTGCGAATTTTATGGAGTGCGGTCTGATCAGCAGCACCATACACCGGCAGTCTGTAGTCCACTAGGGACAGGATAGAGGAGGTGACTGCGAGTCGAAGAGCCTCCGGGGGAAGGCAGTGTTTATACTGATGTAAGATGCCCAATCGGATATTAGTGGCAGTGGCAGTGGCTAGGGCAGCGATGTGTCCATGGAAGGAGAAGGAGGGGTCAAAATGGATCCCTAGGTATTTATAGGAGCAAACTTGTTCGAGTGGGAAAGAGGACACAGAGTGAATGAGGAGTTTGAAGTTGCAGGACTTGTTTTGAGGATGAGTGAAGAACATGGTTTTTGGTTTTTTAAGATTTATCACCAATCTATGTTCCTTGAACCAGCCCTCGGCTTCAGCGAAGGACTTCTGCAGCGAGTCCTGGAGGGAAATAGGGTTACGACTTGAAACAAAGATGACTGCATCATCAGCATACAATAGAATGTTTCAGAGCAAAAGGCGTGAAAGGGTGTTAAGGTAAAGGGAGAAAGTAAGGGGCCCAGAATGGGGCCCTGGGGAACAGAAAAAGATGGGACAGATGTCTGAGTAGGTCCCATTAATTTTACAGCTGTGAGTCAGACAGATAACTGGTGCACCAGGAGATAGGCCCAGCAGCAAAACCAGAGAGACTAAGGGCATCAAGAAGGAGGGTGGGAGACAGTGTCGAAAGCTTTAGAGAGGTCAATGAAGACCGCACCAGCCAGAGAACCAGTGTCTAAGGAGGAGTGAAGAAAGTTGGAGAACTCTAGGAGGGCTGTGTTGGTACCTCGGAAGCCATGCTGCTCAGGACATAGGACATTGTAGGTGGAGAGGTAGTCAGAGATTTGAGAGGCTACCACTTTTTCCAAGGCCTTGGAGAGAGGAGAGAGAATGGAGATTGGCCGATAGTTTCCATCCACAGTCCTATCACCACCTTTAAAGATAGGGTGACAGTGGCGACTTTCCAGGCAGTTGGAACCTTCCCCAGGCAAAGAGAATGGTTGATGAGGCACGTGATCGGGTAAGGACTGTGTGTCTAAGACCAGCCGTAGGATGCACGGATCCAGGGTGTCACTGCCCGTACTATTACTCTTGAGGGCAGTGACAAGGTGTGGCCTAAGTTCTTGGGCAGAAACACGGCGGGCGAGAAAGATTTATGGCAGGCGCTGGGGGAGGAGGGTCAAAAAAATTTGTAGGGAGGATAGGGCTAAGGTCAGTGAATGAGGTGTTGAGGTGGTTGGCTATGAGGGCTGGGTCTGAAGAGATTTAGTTTCCTTACCAGAAGTATTTATTCGTATTAGCATTTCTTGGGTTTCTAGACAGTCTGGCTTGTGCATAGATCATGTCATATTACCATTCTAAGCCATTTGTCTTGAGGTAGGATGTGAATACCCCTCAAACAGTGTGCACCTTTGGCGGCTTTCTAGGTGTAGCACAAATCTGAATCGAAGCAGCATTTTCAAGTATAGGAATATCCGAAACTCGAGTTCACTTCCTTCAAAAGAACTGCTGCTGCAGCAGAATATTATACCCTGTCTGGTGTGCTATTATTGTATTTAAAACTTTATTGAACACTTTGGTTTTCTAAATAATGCTCTAGTGATATATTTTTTACATAAAATTAGGATCCTATTTCGAACATATTATAATAATGAGTGCTGTGTCGAACATGCTACATTTTCCCAGCTGCATGTTTCAGTGATGTAGAAACTTTTAAACATCATTTTGTTTACATTTTACTGTTACATCACCTAATGTTCTCATTTTGCACTTTTTAGAACAATGATTATAATGAGATAAAAGCTGGTGCCATATGTATGGTGGTATAAGGTTTGAACTGTTTCTCAAATCTTTACACAGTAAACTCTACATCGACGTTATCTGGAGTGATCAGCAGTGGTTTACTGAAGATTTTGTAACATGATCTTTGTGTTACCAGGTAAGCAGGTAAGCAGGGAAGTGCACTGTTGTGATGTTGACTTATTATTTCTACTGCAAACTCCATTTGAGGTTTTTTACATTGATGTGTAGTCCTTTTGCAGTTTACTGGTGTAGCACTGTAATGGAAACCTGAATCGAACCTGCATTTTAAATGGCATAGCTAAGCGAAACCTTTCTTCAACAGAAGTGCCCGTGCACCACAACATTACACACTTTGAGGCATTCTATTATGCTATTTAAAACTTTTGTGAAGACTTTGCCTCCCAAGAGAATGCTCCGGAGATGCATTTTTAACATATAATTAGGATCCTGTTACAAACACCTTCTAGCAATGAATGCTGTGTCGAACCTAGTCCATTTCTACAACTGCATGTTTCACTAATCTAGAAAAATGGACACATTATTTTGCTCATATTTGATTGGTACATCACCTACTTTTCTTTTTGTGCACTTATTACAACAATTATAGTGGGCTAGAAACTGCTGCAGTATTGATGTGTGTGTATAAGGTGTGAACTGTAATGCCATTTCCAAATTCTTTCTACAGTGAATCCTGCATTGAGTTTACATTAAATGACCAACTGTATTTTACTGAGGAATTCATAGCATGACCCTTGTGTAATGAGGTATGGTAGAAAGTGGACTATTGTGATCTCTACTTATTTATACTGCAAACTTGGTTTGAACTTCTAACAGGTACACAAGTGCCTATGCCTTTACAGTACGGACCGTGATCCCTTCTGTTTATCCCTTTACTTGTTCTAATTTCAATGTTAACAAGTGAAGTGGTGGAAACTTCTATTACAGCACAATTTTGTTTTTTCTCGAATAGATTATTGAAAGGAGATGCATATTAGGTGGATTGTTGCTGCTATTCTGTGATTTCTTTATCATGTACTGTACATACAGTAGGTGATTGATAGTATGATACACATTTCAATTGGAACGTTCAGGTGTGTATTTATTGGGTATCATTTTACTACATTGGAGTAGCATACACCTGCCATTTACTTATTACAAAACTGAGGCTTGTTTTCCTAACTCCACCCCCTTGTGTTTTCAGAGTGTACCTAGTATACATTTGTAAAAGTACAAGTGTTATGTTTGGAAAATAAACTGCATGGTAAGTATGTATTTTAGTAAATTTCTTAAGGGTTGGTAATGGACTATAGGGGGTACAGTCTTGCATCTTTTTGTGTACATTTCAACTTTATGTCATAGCAACTTAATTCTTTTTTAATTTTATTTTAAAGGCACCTGCCATCACTTAACTACTTAGGAAGTTCGTTTGGGAGGTTCAGCAAATATGACACCTAAGGAACGTTTGAGGCAGTTGAAAAGAAAATCAAAGTATGAGAAAGAACAATTATTACAGAAATCTAAACACATTGGTGTGACATCAGGCCATAACAAAACAAAAGCTACTTCATGTTCATCCATTGCCAGAGTCAGAGTAGGCCATCTCTCCCCACTTTGCCAACAGATATTGGTTTGCAGCACCACAGAACTGGTTCTTATATTACAAGACGACACAGAGAAAAACATAGACAGAATAAACAACCAGCTCACAACAGAACCAGTAGCAAAAGAATATGTAGGGATGTACATAATCAAGCTAGGATGTCAAAGGTGAGACATTTCAGAGGTTTAGCAGCAAAGGCAAGACAAGATCGTATTGTCAGAGTTATATTATGCCAGCTCAGTAAGAAGGTTACTAGGAAGGTAGTATTAATGAAACTGTGTATGAGTGTGATTCATTTTGTGTCCATTGCTGAAATTATTAGGAGACATTTGTAGTAACGCAGGATGAAACACATACAGTCCTTTCAAGCACTGCTCTCTGATATTGTAGTTAAGCTACAAAATGCTACCAGTCTTAGTAGGGAGAATTTCTGTAACATTTTTGGTGGTAAATGGCTCCATACTGAGCATACAGAACCATTTTTCTGGCAAGAGGCCTATCATACAGTGGATTGCTAGAATGTGATTATCATTGATGAATGTGGAAAAGCAGTTAATGTACTACCACTGCAAGAGAACAAGGCTGTATGAGTGATTAATGACCATCATCAATCTGTGGGTGAGCAACAGACACAATCATGTCTTCAATGGCCATATTCTGATGTTTGCACTATATAGCAGATATCGTTGGATGACCTTACACATTTCATCCAATTAGTCATGGTTACTAAACATCATGAAAAATGTAAAGTATTTCAAACTATTGATCACTGTGAAATTTTGGTCATATAACACTCTGATGGGTCATTCGCTTGCTTGTCTACAGAGAGGGGCATGTAGTAGTATATTACATCACATGCGAATGATTGCTGTGCACAACACTGCAATGGCGTTAACTTATGGCACAAGTTTACACAATAAAGGCAGCTGTCAGGAAATACATATAAATTGCAAGGCTTTTGTCTGAAGGTGATATGAGAGGTGCTAAAGAGTCCATCAGATGTGTTCATAGAGGAGCTGTCTCTGATAAAGAAATACTGCAATGTTATAATTTCTCTGCTTCTGTTTCTGTGAAAGAAATTTATATAATAGCCAATCATGGAACTGAGATTGCTATATTTGAATTGGCTAAACAAGAAACGTTTCAGTATGTCTGTGTATCATGTCAACATTTACTTTACGGGTCAGGAGTTGTTAAAGTAGACCTTGCAGAGATTAAAACAGTTAATGTAATGCGGGGACGCTTACTTGTGTATTTGCTACTAAAGAGTGACTTTGATATGGACTGGAAGGTACTGCTTTTCTTATACTGTCATAGTAAATTAAAGGCAAGTGTACTACTTGCCAGGTGAATTCTAAATGGCATAGAGCCAGACTTGACACCTATTGAGATGTCATCTCTAAATATGTTTGAATGGATTCTAATTCAAAGTATGAAACCATTCCAAACTATCCTCAGACTAAATACAAAGATGAAGCACATGCCTGCTAAGGAACTAGTGAAGGGCTTGAAAGGTTCTGTAATGTACCCCCATTGCCTCTGCAGGAGAATGTAGACACGATTTGTTATGAGAGTAGTCTTCTTATTTTGGTAAATGGTGCATCAGCATGTAACAAGACTATCTGGCAAAACATTGTCAATATTGATAAAGTAAGAAATGCCTTACATTACCTAAAGGCACACAATCACTTCTATAAAACATTCTCATTGATAAGCATACTGACTTAGGCAATTCAGCTTGCAGGAAAGAGGACAAGCCATAATTGAGAAGGTAACAGCAATGACAGAGCAGAATGTGTATGAGCAGTACACCATACATGCATGGCAGAGATCCGGTCAAAGATAATCTTGAATTGTACCAAATGAAACAGGTTGAAGGCAATCCTGTGAGTATATAGGAAAGCACATTGGAGGCTCGATGTTTCCCAGATATTTTCCCTCATGGTACTGGTGGTCATCTAGATGACCTTGAGAAACAGGTACCAGGGTCAGAGTATAGAGCATCCTAATTGCTACATTGTGATGAAAACTTTCAACGCAACATTCAGTATTTGTTCCCTCTATTGTGGGAGAGTGAGCTTGGTGTGTTATCAATATCTATAGCTTACACTGTAAAGTTCACTGCACCACTTCATGACATTTCTGTTGTGGAGTTCCTTTTGAAGTTGAAGTTGAAGGAGAAAGATGAAACGTTACAAGTGAATCTTAGTTCAATTCTTACCAGTATGAGAGGCACCAAGGAATACCGGTATAGATGCTATTCCAAGGTCATGTGCATGCTTCATGAATTTGGCCCTACTACATGGTTTGTTAGTCTGAGCTGTGCAGAGTATACTTGGGATGAATTGGATGATCTGCTATGTTGGGCAAATTCAGATGTAGAAGGTGTGTCATCCATGACACTAGCAGAGCTATGCTGTCTAGATCCCTTGTCTGTATCTCAACACTTTCGTCATTGATTTCATGAGGTGCTCAAATTTATTCTGTCTAAAACTAATCCACCCTTAGGATTACTTGAACATTACTTTAGGAGAACAGAGTATCAAGCTCGTGGTACTCCACACATTCACATGTTGCTGTGGATAAAAGATGCACCACATCTTGGCCACTCTCCACCTGAGGAGATTTTAAAGTTTATTATGCAGCATGTGACATGCACTGTGCCTGATAAATATGATAGTCCAACATTGTGGAACCTAGTTCAGAAGTTCCAGAGGCATTTGTGCATGAAGTATTGTCAATGACCAGCAAAAAGTCATACTCAGTGGTATACAAGGTGCCGCTTTGGATTTCCCAGGCGTGAGTGTGAGTCAGCTCATTTGAATGATGTTTTCTCAGCTATGCAACACAGACTCAAGGCAAAGTCAACCAAGAGAGTATATGAGCTACCAAGGAAGAAGAGTGAGGTGTACATAAATGATTACAGTCCAACTCTTCTTCTCATGTGGCAGGCTAACATAAATGTTCAGTATGTTGCTGTCAACTCTATGGCCATTGTTCACTATGTCCCATCATATATTACAAAACATGAGCAGACATGCTTAATTGAACTTTGGAAAGAGTTGAGTAATAGGCACACGTCTGTATCATCACGACTATGGTCTTTGGGTTTAAAAACATTATCTCATAGAGGAAAACTAGTGACAGACTGATTGGAACACAACTGTATGGAAAATCAGATTGTTTGTTTCCTGAATGTGAACTACAGGGACCATCAGAAGCATGTCTTACACTCCATGAAAGAGATAGAGAAAGTAGCTTTTGAATGCCTTATCTCTACTATACTAGTGAAGGATAATCTCATTGATACCTATTATCCTCAGAGACACAGTGCAATGGAAAATGTCTCTCTATGAGGTGGCAAGATGGTATGACTGTTTGCCAGGAGCCCCAACCAATGTTGATAAAGGTATCTTCCATGTGCAAGGACTAAAAGTTAGTCTTGCAAAAAGACACAAACCATGGTTAATCGACCACTGTAAATTGTCACTAAACGATCCTCAAAAAAGAGAACATTACTTCTTTGCTCTTCTATTTCTTTTCAAATCCAGGAGAAATGAGAGCACCCTAAAAGGAGAAAGTGATACTTATGAACAAGAATTTAATTTGACCTATGAGCAGTTCAAAACTTCATTTTCAGAAGTATATATTGCCCGTCTTCCGTTGGAAAAGCAGCAGATTCAAACTGCTCAGCTTTTCCTACAGAGAGATACTCCTGAGAGTTCACCAGACAAATTAGATCCCGAAGGAGAAGGGGCGGTTGGCATTCCATTGCCATTCAGTCATCCTACAATATTCATTTCAGAGGTGGAATCCGCAATGTGCCATGGCATGCTTTCAGAGACTGACTTGACAGTCATTGAGTCAAAGCTCAGTGAAAAGCAAAAATCTGTATACACACAGATTACAGATTACAGACTCTGTCAATCATGCATTGCTTCATCACAGCAAACAGTGTTCTCACATGACATATGAACCATTTTGATGTATGTAAGTGGATTAGCAGGAAGAGGGAAAAGCTTTCTAATAGAAGCAATTACAGCAGGTGTTGGTCATCACACTTGTGTAGCTATTTCTGTGGCAGTTATTGCTCCAAGAGGACTTGCAGCATATAATAGCGGAGGGGTGACTCTTCACCATTTGTTTATGTTGCCAGTGGAGCATGGAAAGTCTGGGGAATACAGAAAATTGTCATGATACTGCTTCTTCACTACAAACCATGTTCAAAAAGAAACTTCTGATAGATTAAATTAGTATGGTCTCCAGCATCTTGTTGGTCTGTATTCACCTACATCTTCAGGAAATCTTGGGTGTAATGTGACTAACCTTCTAATAATTATATTTATATTTAACAGATTCCTGTTAACTTCTAAAACTGAAATTACTTGGGAAGCCAGGAAGCTTGTAGAGAAATTAAATGAATAATTATTCTGTCATAAAGCCTCACTAATTTAAAAGAAAGATATCTTTTTTTTTATTGGATTGTGTGGGCAGTGGACTGAGACATGTGACTGATAAAATTAATTAAAGTTCTCAGGGTTTGAGTGACCTCACAGTAGTGTTTATGACATGTGTCATCAGGGAGGAGGAGTCTGAAAGAAATATATCACCAGCCAGCTGGGAGAAAAAGTTTGCTTAAGACATTTGGCATTTTGCAATTTGACTTTTGGCCTGCGTGCATTTGGCCTCTGTTTTGAGGGGGACTCTGGATAATCTCTCACAGCACTTAGGTAAATTTCAACCATCTGTTTATTACTTGAAACCTGGGATAGTAGAAATTCAGTAATAAGGTGTTGTTTTATATAATTATCCATTTATTTTAAAAGACTGTAACCCAATTTATATGCTCTGTGTTTTGTATTTTATCTATTTTCAATTTTTAGTAAACACTATTTTCCTTGAAATTCTGCCTGTGCCTTCTCAGTTTCTTTTGCATGTGAATGCTGGAAAAGTGTTAATAATTCTGACAACTGTTAAGGGCTTAATAAAAGTGTTACTAATCTTTCTATGGTAAGAATATACCTAGGTCTCAAATTGAGTCAAGAATAGACTTGTGAACCAGGCTGGTGCCCACTGGGTGAAGTATTGTACTACATCCCCCAAAGAGAGTGCATACCTGAGCCTGTTAACTGGGTGTGCTAGCAGAAAAAGGTTCATATTTGACCCCAGGACTTGAAGCTAGTAGGTGATTTGGACCAAAAACAGACAGGAGGGTTACCCCGTTTGTCTGCTGTTCACATATTGCACTTTGAGGTTTGGCACTGTGGGAGCAGAGGGCCTGACCTGCGGAGTACATTTGTGACAGATCTGGTTGGCAGCGGTGCGATTTAAAAGTATTTGGTAACACGAGCACTAACAGTCCAGTGTGTCAGATTGATAACTGTAACAGCTCACACGTAAAATAAGGCAGTGATTTAAAAAGTAAAGAACTATATCATTGAGCTTACAGTCTAAGTTCCTTACCTGTTTTATTTTTTTTTTTCCGGTGTAAGCTAGTGTAGCCGTAGATAGAGAAGAAGATGGCTTCCAACTACAGTGAGTACACTGCAGACTACCTAAGGCAATTGTGCCAAGAGAGAGGAGTTCAGCATGAGGGGCAAGCCAAAAGGCATCTTGTGGAGGCTTTTGTGGCAGCCAACGCCCAAGACCTCAAGTCACAGTCTGTGACTGTAAAGGACCAAACCTTGGGCATGGAGGGACCAGGGGCCAGTGCAGTGTCCAGATCCAGAGAGGATGACAACAGGACCAGTGCAAGCCAAGAACCACAGCAGCAGGGGAAGGTCACCACCATTCTGGAGCCAGAAGGGATCAGGCTGCAGATGGAGCTGGAGTTTGAACAGAAACAATTTGAAGCCCAGCAGTGAAGGGAGCTTGAACAGAGGAAGCTGCAGATGGAGAGAGAGGAGAAGCGAGAGCAATGAGAGGCCAAGGAAAAAGAAAACCTACAGTGGAGAGAGGCAGAGGAAAGAGATCGACAGTGTCAGAGAGAGGCTGAGCGAGAGCAGCAAGAGGCTGAGTGAGAGGAGAGAGAGCACCAGAGAAAATTTGAACTGGAGAAGCTACAACTCCCAAGACCAGTGCCAGAGCAAGTAAGTGGCATGAATACACCAGGAACTCCAGAACTGGGTTACAAATTAAATTCTAAATAGATAGTTGAATTTAAAGAGGGGGAAGATATGGATGCATTTTAAATTCCTTTGAAAAACTATGTATTGAGGCACAAATTCCCAGAGAGTCCTGAAGCTTCCAGCTATCCCTGCTACTTACTGGGAAAGCTCAGGAAGAATTGGATCAAATGGACAGTGAGGACAGTAATGATTATAGTAAACTTAAAGCTGCACTGTTAAAGAAATATGATTTAACAGCAGAGGCATACAGAGTTAAATTCCATAAGCTCAGAAGAAGCCCTGACATGAGCTACGAGGAGCTAACCACTAAACAATGTCAGTTTTTAAAATGTTGGTGGGAAGGGACTGAAGCAGACTCTGTAGAGAAAATTGAAAATGTACTTTTGGAGCAATTTTTTTGGGCATGCCCAGCAGAGCTGAAAACCTGGCTAGAGGACCAAGATCCAAAAACAGTGCAAGAGGCTGCTGAACTTCCGGACCGCTATGCCAGGAGCAGACCTGCTCTGAGAGGGAATGGGGTGGATGTGTCAGCGCAGAAAGGGAAAAGCACACCTTCAGGGCAGCTAAAACGCTCCATGCCTCCACTGAAACCAGGAAGCCCCAGGTTACAAAGAAAAGATTTGCCTGATAAAAGAAATGAATGTTGGGTTTGCAGACAACCTGGTCATCTCACCAGGCAGTATCCAAAAAGGGCAGACAGTGCACAGAGTAGTGCTAGGATATAAGTGAGTTGTTTGTGTGTCCCTGAAAGCATGTTAGTAAACATGAGGGAACACATGCACCCAGTTACAGTGAATGGGGTATAGACCCATGGGCTGATGGACACAGGGACGTCCCTGACTTTGGTAAAAGGGGATTTGGTAGAGCCTGAACAGTGTATACTCCATCAATTTGTGACTGTACATGGATTCAATGGGGAGGAGAAAATGCTGCCACTTGCTAGCATTCTCCTGGACTGGGGGGAGACTGTGCAAAAGGTTGCCATAGCAGAGAACCTTGCTTTTGACATAATTATTGGGAACAATCTCCAAAAGGGGATGGTGTGTGGAGTTACCCGCAGCCAAGCAGCAAAGGTAAATGGTAGTTCCCTGGACTCCATAGAAGCCCCTGTGGAAATCACTGGGAGGCTGGTTCCTCAGCCTGTGTCTCCTGATATGGAGAATAATGAAAAGGGGGGGGGTCAAAATTCCCCAGGTAGCAATTAACAAACCAGATACAGAGGGTTACTTTCAGAGGGGAAGGGTACCCTATTGTCAGAGGGTTAGGGGGTGGCAGTGACCCTGAATGCCCTGACGCTAGAGCTAGGGACCCTAGTTTAGAAACTGGAGGAGACCTGTCCCATGCCTTGGGAATGTATAAGGATTTTGCAGCTGCTCAGAAAAGTAACCCTAGTTTAGAGAAGCTATGGGCTTGGACAGACTCTGGTGGAGCACAGGGAGGTGACGGGAATCATGAAGTTTATTGGGACAATAGACTGATGTATACGCAGGATGTAAAAGCAGAGAGAGGGGTAATGGGCAGGCAGTTTGTCGTTCCCTAGGGATACCATGAATGGTTACTCAAGATTGCTCATGATATTCCCATGTCTGGTCATCTGGGAATCGCATGCACTATGCAGCGATTGGCCCAGAATTTCTATTGACCCAACTTCCCCCAGCAGGAGTGTTGCAGGTCTTGTCACCGGTGCCAAGAAATAGGGAAGGTGGGTAAAAAAAAAAACAAGCCACCCTAATTCTCTTTCCCATAGTGGAAAAGCCATTCCAGAGGATAGGAATGGATATTGTGGGGCCTTTGAATACCCCTAGCTCCTCCGGGAAGAGGTTTATCCTAACCATGGTGGATTATGTCACCCGGTACCCAGAGGCAGTTGCCCTATCCTCACTGAGGACAGACAAAGTGGCAGATGTCTTGATAGGGATTTTCTCCCATGTTGGGTTTCTGCAGGAGGTTATCACCAATTGAGGGGGTTCCTTCATGTCGAACCTGATGAAATGTTTGTGAGAGAAGTGTGGGGTGGTGCAGAGATGCACGACCCCTTATCACCCGCAACCCAATGGGCTCGTGGAAAGATTCCATGGTACCCTTAAACTGTTGCTCCAAGCATTTGCTGAACAGTATGGGAGGGACTGGGAGAAATACCTTCCCCACCTGTTGTTCGCATACAGAGAGGTGCCCTAAGAGTTGACCAGGTTTTCCCCCTTTGAGCGCTTATACAAACGCAGGGTACATAGGCCCCTAGACTTGATCCAGGAGGACTGGGAAGGCATGCATGCCAGCCAGGGAACCCAATAGTGGATTATGGCCTTAAGTTTAGGGAAAAGCTGAAGGAGCTTATGGGGACAGCCCAGAGCAACCTGGCAGCTGCCCAACAAAAACCAAAGGTATGGTATGACCACAGAGCCAGAGCTCACTCATACACTGTGGGTCAGGAGGTCATGGTTCTAATCCCAGTCCAGAAAGATAACTGCACACTGAGTGGGAAGGACCATACAAGGTAGTCAGGTGAATCACGTAAACTACATTATAGAACTGGCTGACAGGAGACATACCCAAAGAATGTACCATGTCAACATGATGAAGCTATATGCTAATAAGGCTGACATGGTGTTTGCTGTGAGTAGTCCTGGCCCGGGGACGGATGAAGGAGACCCCCTTCTGGACTTGCTGGAAGAAATCAAGTGGGAGTCCTCTGTGATGGCAATTAAAGTGTTGCCCCAGTTGACTCCGGACCAGATCCAGGAAGTAAGGAAGGTTTTAGCAGACTTTGCCCCATTGTTTAGCACCAAGCCTGGACTAACCCCCTTAGTGACGCATGATGTGGAGACAGGGATGCAAGTGTCCATACGGTGGATGGCATATTGGGTGTCAGAGGCTGTCCAAAAGGACATTAGGAGAGAGGTGGAGGAAATGCTGGATTTGGGGGTAATCCAGAAATCCCACAGCCCCTGGGCCTCACTGTAGTCCTTATTCCCAAGCCAGATGGCTCTACTAATTTTTGTGTTGACTATCGTGGACTCAATGCAGTCACGAAGTCAGACACCCACCCTATGCCATGGATGGACAAATTCCTGGACAAGTTGGGAGGGGCGACATATCTTACCTCTATTGACCTGACAAATGGGTATTGTCAGGTAGAGTTAACTGCCAGAGCTAGGGAGAGGTCAGCCTTCATCACTCCGATAGGGTTATTTGAGTTTAAAGTAATGCCTTTCAGAATGAAGTACGCCCCTGCCACCTTCCAGAGGTTGGTGAACCAGGTGTTAAATGGTGCTGAGGAGTACACCATGGCATATCTGGATGACATTGCCATCTTTAGTACTAGCTGGGAGGAACACTTGGCCCACCTTTGGGAAGTGCTGGGCAGGATGCAGAGGGACAGACTCACTGTAAAAGCTGAGAAGTGCCAGGTGGCCATGGCTGAAGTGGCATACCTTGGGCACGTAGTAGGCTGGGGACAGCTCCATCCTAGCCAAGCAAACATTGAGGCAATCAAGGCATGGCCCAGACCCGAAACACAGAAGCAGGTTCGGAGTTTTCTAGGGACAGCAGGGTACTATAACAAATTTGTACCAAACTACAGTGCCCTGGCCACTCCCCTGTCTGGCCTGTTAAAGAAAAGGATGCCTAAGAAAATTAACTGGGAACCAGCCTGTGAGCAAGCCTTTACACAGCTAAAGGAGGCACTGTGCAGTGCTCCTGTATTAACAAGTCCAGACTATAGTAAACCCTTTGTGGTCCAGACTGATGCCTCAGATGTGGGTGTTGGGGCAGTGCTTAGTCAAACATCTAACCAAGGGAAAGATCACCCAATAGTGTACCTCAGTAAGAAGTTACTTCCCAGGGAGCAGGATTACTGTACAGTGGAAAAAGAGTGTCTTGCCATGCTGTGGGCACTAAAGAAGTTAGAGCCATAGCTATACGGGCAGCATTCTGAGGTATAAACTGATCACAACCCCCTGGTTTGGCTGGCACAAATGGGTAAAACAAATGGTAGGCTGTTAAGATGGAGCCTTGCCTTGCAGGGTTATGGTATGACTGTCTTACACAGGTCAGGGGCAGCAAACAAAAGCGCCAATGGTTTTTTACGTCAGTTTGAGAGGTGAAGTAGGTTTGGGGAACTCATGCCATGCTAGGAATGGATTTCCCTGAGTTCAGTCTGGGAGGGAGGCATGTAACGTGATTAACCTTCTAATAATTATATTTATATTTGTGATATAAATATATGTTTATGTGAATGTCTGCTTAAGGAACTGGCAGCCATCAGTTTTTAAAAAGGCCTGACCTTTTGACCGCAAAGGCCGAGAGTGCTGAAACAGCTGGCTGTCATAAAACTGGCCAAGTGGAAACTCTAATTAAAAACTTACTTGCAAAGGCCAGGTTATAACACCTTGTAAAACCCTTCTACTTTGAAGCCCAGGGGTCAAGTATACATTTTATAACCTCTGAGGAAAAAGTCATTTTAACAGATTCCTGTTAACTTGTAAAACTGAAATTACTTGGGAAGCCAGGAAGCTTGTAGAGAGATCAAAGGAATAATTATTCTGTCATAAAGCCTCACTAATTTAGAAGATATATACTGTGTGTATATATATATATATATATATATATATATATATATATATATATTCTTTTATTGGAATGTGTGAGCAGTGGACTAAGACATGTGACTGATACAATTAATTCAAGTTCTCAGGGTTTGAGTGACTTCACAGCAGCATCTGTGAGATGTGTCATCAGGGAGGAGGAGTCTGAAAGAAATATCACCAGCCAGCTGGGAGAAAAAGTTTGCTTAAGACATTTGGCATTTTGTAATTTGACTTTTGACTTGTGTACATTTTGCCTCTGTTTTGAGGTGGACTCTGGATAATCTCTCACAGCACTTAGGTAAATTTCAACCATCTGTTTATTATTTGAAACCTAGGAGAGTAGAAATTTAGTAATAAGGCGTTGTTTTTATATAATTATCCATTTATTTTAAAAGACTGTAACCCAATTTTATATGTTCTGTGTTTTGTATTTTATCTTTCAATTTTAGTAAACACTATTTTCCTTGAAATTCTGCCAGCGCCTTCTCATTTTCTTTAGCATATGAATGCTGGAAAAGTGTTAATAATTCTGACAACTGTTAAGGCTTAATAAGAGTGTTACTAATCTTGCTATGGTAAGAATATATCTAGGTCTCAAATTGAGTCAAGGATAGACTTGTGAACCAGGCTGGTGCCCACTGGCTGAAGTATTGTACTGCATGAAGAGAGTGCATACCTGAGCCTAACTGGGTGTGCTAGCAGACAAAGGTTCATATTTGACCCCTTGACTCGAGGTTAGTAGGTGATTTGGACCCAAAACAGACAGGAGAGTTACCCTGTTAATTTCCTGTTCACACATTGCACTTCGAGGTTTGACACTGTGGGAGCAGAGGGCCTGACCTGCAGAGTGCATTTGTGACAGATCTGGTTGGCAATGGTACAATTTAAAAGTACTTGGTAACATGAGCATTAAAAGTTCAGTGTGTCAGATTGATAACTGTAACAGCTCACATGCAAAATAAGGCAGTGATTTAAAAAGTAAAGAACTATATCATTGTGCTTACAGTCCAAGTTTTATTTTTTTTGGGTGTAAGCTAGTGTAGCCGTAGATAGGGAAGAAGATGGCTTCCAGCTACAGTGAGTACACTGCAGACTACCTGAGGCAGTTGTGCCAAGAGAGAGGGGAGTCCAGAATGAGGGGGGAGCCAAAAAGCACCTTGTAGAGGCTCTGGTGGCAGCCAATGCCCAAGACCTCTAGTCACATTCTGTGACTGCAAAGGACCAAACCTTGGACATGGAGGGGCCAGGGTCCAGTGCAGTGTCCCGATCCAGGGAGGAGGACATCAGAACCAGTGCAAGCTGAGAGCCACAGCAGCAAAGGGAGGTTACCACCCGCACAATTACTCTAACATGTGTCTCAGTAACTTCTTCTAGTACTGCAGCATTCTGATACGTTTGGAACTAGAGTTATTCCCCCATTTCAAACTACATTGCAGGTAGAGTGCTCATAGGTGAACATCATTTCGATACTCATGCAGTAGTTTTCCATCATGGAGGCTCTCTTAATTGTGGACATTACATGGTATGGCTGAAGTATGATTCTGGCTGGATGGAGTGCAATGACTGTATTACTATGCTCAACCGAAGATTACCTAAGCATCTTGAGGATGCTTATGTCTTGTTACTGAAAAGTTATGTTGATGTACAGAAATAATATATTTGGTTTCCCTCAACCATTTCATATCTGCAAAATAGTTAACATTACTGTTTCACAAATGTATAATATTGGGTCACTACATGACATATTGTTTTTACTGGAGACAGTGCTGCACACAACTGTCTTTGTAAATGACTACATGCATATCACCAATCTCTACAAATATTAGAAACAGAACAGTTATTTGCTATATGCCTTGGTGTCCTTCTACCTAACTCATGCACCATACAGATATATTGTTCTATACCACATGATTAACAGCTCAAATGGTATATGAGTTAGGTGGAAGCACACCAAGAGATATAGCACGTAACTGTTTAGTTTCTAATGTTTGTAGAGATTGAGTGGTGTGTCTGATACACATATTAACCTAATGCTGAATTTCCATATTTTTAAAGGTGTAATGGAAACCCTAACTGGTTTTGTAAAACGGAATGTTTTTCAAATATATATATATATATATATATATATATATATATATATATAATAAGAGAGAGAGAGAGAGAGAGAGAGAGAGAGAGAGAGAGAGAGAGAGCAATAGATAGATATTCATTGCAAAAAACCCTCTGTTAATGCACCAGTTAGGATTAATGTTACAGCGACAAAAGTTTGGAAATTTGGTGTTAGGGTTGACCACCCTAATTCTGCATTCCCCGCACCCCCACACACACATGCAAGCAGGCAAACCAAGGCAACACAACCAGTAAGAGACAGCCATCATCAGGTAAGAGAAAGAACATACAACTCTCTAAACATACTGTACCACAAGAAACATCCATCATCATGATCCACTGACTATATGAGTTCTGTTGCCATCCCAGTGTCTTGGGGGTAAACAAGCATGCGGGGCAACCAGGGGGATGCCCCACTGCAAGTACTGCAATTAAACCAATTACATCATGAAGAATGAGAGCGCTGACCCGTAAGGTCCTTGTGAACCAATAGGTTAATGAAAGTTAAGTACAGTGTTTGTCTAGTTATGGATAGATGATGATAGCTTCTATCTCTACACATTTATTGTTGTGATTTGGTTTATTCAGGTGCATTTACTTATGATGAATAAGAGGTGGCAGTAATGGCATTAATTCTGCTGTTCTGCCAGTAACATGTAATAAGAACTGTGTTGCATGCAAGTGTAAGCAGTACATGATCTTGGAGTGCATGGTTCAGGTAACACTGCTCTATGCCATTATGTAACTGTGACATTTGCATTTCAGTGCAGGACATGCTAATTTTGTTACACATGGGTACTGTTTAACAACATATGTCAATGCGCTATCAGAAATAGATGAAGCTGCACAAATGTTAAAACACGACATATACATTGTTTACATACAGTATATTTCTCATTCACCTTAAGTCAGCTTGTACAACTCATATTATGGTAAGTGATTATGTTTTATTACACTGTCATGCTACTGCTATGTGTAAAAGTGCACTGCTAACATGAAAGTATTACCATCATATGGTAGTGGCCCCTGTGGTCTGTACTGACATAATGCTGACATTTGCATGGAAGTACTAGGTCAGTACATATTGATAGACATGTGTACTGAGCTACCACCCAGAGCAATATGTTATCACAGATAGTTGACGATACTGACAGGAAGAATCGATGTACTATGGTGATTAGTCTGCAGATGACAGCTTAACAGTGCTGAAACCAAGCTTATTGGAAAGATAACACATAATCACATTGCAGCATTTCTGAGATCCTTTTTATAACTACTGTTATTTGCTTTCTTCAGCTGCAGTTATGTTGCTTGCATAACTGATGGTGGTAATTATGCTATTATATCACTGTTATGTGTATAAATACTGTGCTGATATGATATGTACATGTCATTATAGTGTTTGTACATATTGATAAACATGGGTACTGTGGTATCACACATAGATAAAGTTGATGACACTTTTAGCCCTCCCTCCTGATACAGCCAACCATGTGGGGCATCCCCCATGGTTGCTCAGAATGCTTGTGTACTCCCAAGACACTAGGATGGCAGCAGAACTCATACACTTGGTGGACCATGATGATGGATGTCTTTTATGGTATGTTTAGAGAGTTCTATGTTCTTTCTCTTACCTGATGATGGTTGTCTCTGATTGGTTGTGTTGCCGTAACCCTTTCCCTGCTTGCATATGTGTGTGTGTGTGTGTGTGTGTGTGTGTGTGTGTGTGTGTGTGTGTGTTGGGGATGTGAAGTAAAGGTGCTCAACCCTAACACGAATTTCCAAACTTTTGTGGCTGTAACATTAACCCTAAATGATGCATTGACAGGGGGTTTTGCAATGAATTTCCTTTGTTTTGAGATGCTGCTATAATGTAATTATTAATGTGCTGAATTGCAGGTACATTCGAGACCTGTGCATGTAAAGTACTTTACTGTATTATATATTTTACCATCACCAGTACTACTGTGTACAACTGTAGAACTTGTCACAACCTTTGACGCTGTAGGTGTATGATGTGTATGTACATTGTGCATCTATCAAAACATAATATAACATGTATTTGTGTTATAGTACCCAGAACTGGTTTCCTTTGACACTACATGCATAAAAAAGAAAAAACTTTCTCTATAACATTATTTTAAAGTGAAACACAAGACGCAGGTAAGTAAGTTATAAAAAAAAATTATAAAAATGCCAAATATTTTTTGAAAACCAAATTAGTAAACACAGTCAGCCTCATACCACAATTTAGAATTGTGGTAAGCAAAGATGTTATATGCTAATTATTACGCTGTGTGGCTGAATGAGTTGATGTTCCTGGAGTGGACGAAAAACCAAATGCTAACTAGAAAACTACTAAGTAGTAGTACTAACAGTGAGCAACAAAGCTCCAACATGGTGGCATTGTTAACCACCATAACTAAATATATTACAAAAATTGCACCTGGAAAACTCCACACTCCGACCCCTTAATGAAGGCGATCCAAAATCAGGAACATAAGATTAACTGATATTAAGGTAAGTGTCTGATTTACAATAGTTGATTCATACATATTGCTAATAAAATCACTAAACATTTCTCAAGCAACATAATAACATATTGTACACTTGTTATTAATGACTAACAGCATATGCTATAACATCAAATATTAAGACATCATGTACTTGTGTGATCTGATAAACAACTGAAATATAACACTTAAGTTGCAGATCATGCTACAGGTACAAAGGAAGTAACTGCAGAGCAGTCATTTGAATGTTAAATCATTCATTAGGAAAAGGTTATTCAACATCACATTAGATTACAAAGCAGGTACTTGATTACTATACTAATGTGGTTTATTATATATTGTATTAATAAGCTATATCGAAGCTAAACATTTACTTCTATTAATAAACAACTTACACTTTCAAACAACATGAAGTCTTGCTGTATTCTGACATATGCAGTTAGCCCCAGCACTTGAACTGCCCCAGAGAGGAAAGGGTTAACTCTATGCATAGGCATAGAACGTTGAGCTCAAGCTCGGTTTTCAAACCTCTGTCTGTGGTGCTTCAGAGTGTAACCATCAGATTCTTTACTCCGCCTAACTGTGAAGTCACTCCGGAGATTGCTCCTTCGCTCGGTTTGGTAAAGTTTCACAAAAAGCATTGGTTTTCAACTGATTTTTTATTTTTTGGTTTCAAGTCTCTGTCTATGGTACAGTAAGTGTGTAGATAGGTAGTAAACTGTGTTTTGTCTTTGCTTTTGTGGAAATTGTAAGTTTTCGGTTCCCTAACAGTCAGTCCGGTTGGGAACCGACTGTTTTCTGTTTATTTCAAATTCTGGGATTTTAGCAGTGGTGTGCCGGTTCCGATCGGTTTAAAAAAAAAACTGACTTTTTAACGGTTTCTTTCCACAACCCATAACACAGTTGGTAATCAATCGGAGAGTATTACCTGGCATAAAGCTGTAAAAGGATAATTTTGTTAGCCTGGCCATGTCTGAGAAACCCAAGAAAAAACTGGGCCCACTGGGTTTCAACACTGTAGTGAGTGTGGGGATGCTTTTGCCAAGGCTGACCCTCACCTCATGTGTGTTTATTGTCTGGGGTTTGACCACCTCAAAACAGACTGCCAAATATGTAAAAATGTTCCTAAAGCCACTCCGGATAAAAGATTGAGTAGGCTAAAAGAAAAGGAGGCTGGGAAGTCCACTGACCCGGATGGCCAGCCCGGTTTGGTTGCAACCGAACCTGACGGGGTGCCCACTGACCTGGATGATACCTCCTCGAGCAAAAGGAGATCCAACTCGGAGGGGTTGGTTCTGGCAAAGAGAAAAAAAAATCGACTGGTTTGGATCCAGAACCGCATACGCCAACCACCGACGAGATAGCCAGAGTGATAAGTATTATTCAGTTGCTTCAACTGGTTCCATCCGAACCGGCGCCGTTGGTTAGGTGCACGGTTCAATCGGATCCGACTCCATCAGATTACGATCTGGATGCCTATTATAAGTTGGAGTTGGGGGAAGAAGACTTCCCAGAACAGAATGATGATGATGATGATAATGATTTTAAAGGTCTGGAAGTGCCCATTGAACCGGACATCTTCCCAGACAGACCCTCCAATATCTCCTCTCCCAGGCTTTCTGAGTCCCCTTCTCACTATTTTTTCTACAAAAAGGTGGCTGAAACCCTCCAGCTCCCTATGGTAGAAGCTGTTGAGGAGGAAGAAGAGCCTGATTTTGTTGAAATGATGGACATCCCAGAGTCCGAAAGGTTGTCTATTCCCCTCCACAAATCTTTGGGGAAACAAACAAGATTCTTCAGACACCAAACTCTTTACCTCCTGTGAACAAAAGGATGGACAGGAGGTACATGTTGTCAGGCTCAGGTACAGAGTTTTTGTACAGTCATTGCAGCCATGTTGGGGTAATGCAGGCTGCAGCCTGTGACAGGGCTAATATATCTTTGACTTCACCCTCCCAGATAAAGACTCCAGGAAGGTGGATGCCATGGCCAAAAAACAATATTTGGCATCCTCCTTGGGACTCAGGCAGGTGAACTATATGGCCTGTGCAGCCAGGTACCAGAAGTCCAGGTGGGATACTGTTCTGGAATTGGTTAAACAGGACTCCCTCCCAGCTGGCCAAAGAGCTGGAGGAGGTGGCTGCTGATGGAATTGAGGCATCCAAGGTACAATTCCATGCTGCAGTGGACTCAAATGATGTGGCATCATGAGTCATGGCTACATCGATGTCTCAGGAGATTTGCTTGGCTCAGATGTACTAGCCTTTCGTAGGACACCCGGGCTAAGGCCATGGATTTCCCTGTGGTGGGTAACTCTCTGCTTGGGGAGCAGGCAGAGGCTTATATGAAGAAAATGGATGAATACAGGACCACTTACAGGAGTGTACAGGCCAAGGAAAGGCAAGCCACTCCACAAAAGCAGCAGTCTAGGGGTAGGGGAAGGCCTTTTTACCAAGCCAAGGCCTCCTCTCCCTTCCCACAGAAGGGGTTCTTTTGAGGGAGAGGCAGGAGGGGGATGAGCAGGGCTGCATTCTCTTCCCAGTCCAAAGCTCCTGTTAAGCAGACACCCTGATGTGCCATCCCGGGTCGACATCCCAATTCCAGTAGAAGGCAGGCTGTCTTATTACTTCCAGGCCTGGAAGTCTGTTACCTCAGACAAGCGGGTCCTGGAAGTAGTAAGTCAGGGATTGCCCCTCAGTTTCAAACAGTTTCCAAAAATGAGGGTCAGATCCTTTCCACCTTCAAACATCTCCGAAACCACTGCTTTCGAAGCAGAGGTTTCCTCTCTATTGGCCCTCAGAGCTGTGGAGAAAGTCCCTACTCCACACAGGGGGAAAAGGTCTGTACTCAAGATATTTCTTTACCCCAAAAAAGGCAGGGGAGTGGCGACCCATCCTAGACTTAAGGTATTTGAACAAGCACATTACAAAACCAAAATTCAAAATGGTGACTCTGGGAGTAATTCTTCCCTCTCTTAGGCCAGGAGATTGGTTAGCATCTCTGAATCTCAAGGACACCTATTTCCACATCCTATCAGGTGCTCCCACAGAAAGTACCTCAGGTTCGAGTTGCCTTCATGCCATTATCCATTTAGAGCCATGCCCTTCGGCCTTACTTCAGCTCCAAGGATGTTTACAAAGTGCCTTGCAGTAGTAGTGGCCTTCCTCCGAAGAAAGGGGATTTCTCTATTCCCATACTTGGACAACTGGCTCATTGAAGGCCAGTCCTCTGACCAGGTCAAGTCAGCTCTACAAGTCACACAAGACTTGCTCACTTCTCTAGGATTTCTTCTCAATCTGCCAAAGTTAGTTCTCGAACCAGTGCAACTCCTCACCTTGATAGGGATAGAGTTAGATACTGTATAAGCAAAGGCTTTCCTCCCCTTAGCAAGGGTAAGGGCCCAATACGAATCTTGCTTCCTCTTTTCATCCTTTGGTTTCTCATCCAGCAAGACATTTTCTTCAACTCCTAGGCCACATGGCAGCTTCCACTGCTGTGGTACAGGGAGCCAGGTTCCAGATGAGGGACATTCAGTTTCACCTGAGGTCTTTTTGGTCTCAGAAAAAAGATCCTATAACCAAACTGATTCCAGTGACTCAGACTCTGGTCCAAGCTCTCCAATGATGGTTGGACAAGGACGTTCTCAGACAGGGTGTCCCATTCCTCATTCAAACTCCTTCAGTGGTTCTAACCACAGATGCTTCTCTCCTGGGCTGGGAAGCCCATCTGGGAACCCTCACAGCGCAGGGTGTTTGGTCTCCTCAGAAGACTCTCCTTCATATCAATCTTCTAGAACTCAGGGCAGTATTTCTAGCCCTTCAAGCCTTTTCAGACTTAGTAAGGGACAAGGTGGTTCAGGTCAGGGCAGACACCACCACCACCATGTGGTACATCAACAAGCAAGGGGACACTCTGTCCACGGCCTTGTGCACAGAGGCCATGAAAATTTGGTCTCTGGCCTACTGCCTTCAAACTTCCCTAGTAACAGTCCACCTTCCAGGGAAGGACAATCTACTAACAGATGCTATGAGCAGAATCTCTCAGGGCCATCACAAATGGACTCTGCATCCTTTCATCTTGAAAATAATCTTTACCAGGTGGGGCACTCCAGAGATAGATCTCTTTGCAGCCCCAGACAATCACCAGCTTCCTCTATTCTGCTGCAGACCACCAATCCTATGGACTGTTCCTCTGGATGCTCTGATATTGGATTGGAAATGCATGTTCCTTTATGCCTTTCCTCCCTTTCCCCTGTTGTTCAGAGTTCTAGTCAAGATCAGGTTACAACCCTACACAGTGATTCTGGTGGCTCTGGATTGGGCCAGACAACCTTGGTATCCTCTGTTGTTGTCCCTAGCAGTATCTCTTCCCCTGTCTCTCCCCAAGAGACACAATCTCCTAATCTCCCATCAGGGGAGAATCTAGTACCCCAACCTCCAATCTCTCAATCTCAAGGCCTGGTTCTTGAAGCGTTAGCGTATTCAGGCCTGTATCTTTCTCAGGGAGTTCTGGACATTCTTAAGGGTTCGAAGAAACCTGCTACCAGAAAAACCTGTGATTCCAAATGGAAAAGATTCAGCATTTGGTGTTCCCATAAGGATATTTTACCAGAAGCTGCAGGCATCGCTACAGTCTTGTATTATCTGGTTCACCTTAATAGTTTAGCCCTTAGGCCAGCAACCTTAAAAGTTCACTTAGCAGCTGTCTCTGCTTTTCTCTAAGCAGGGAAGGGCTCTTCCCTGGCATCTCACCCTGTTTTTAGCAAATTCTTTAAAGGTCTGGTTCATATTAGCCCTCCCTTTAGAGAGCCTACTCCGGCTTGAGATCTCAATATCTGTATTGCTCAGCTAATGCAGCCACCCTTTGAGCCTCTGACTTCAGCTGAGCTGAAGTACTTTACCTGGAAAACTGTGTTCTTAGTGGCTATTACTTCTGCCAGCTGAATTAGTGAACTTCAGACCCTGCCGGTTGAATCTGAGTTTATCTCATTCCGTAGAGATAAGGTGGTCCTCAGAACTAATAGGAGGTTCTTACCTAAAGTGTTATCAGATTTTCATCTGAATCAGTCTGTCTCTCCCAGTGTTTTTCATTGACCACTCTTCTTCAGGAGAAAGAAGATTACACAGTTTGGATGTTAAAAGGGCAATTAGCTACTACATAGAGCATACTAAGGCAAACAGGAATGATTGTCTCCAGTTGTTTCTCACTTTTGGTGAAGTGGAAAAGGTAGACCTACTACTAAAAGAACTCTTGCCAGGTGGATTGTCTCTTGCATACAATTCTGCTATACCAAGCTAGGTGAAACACCTCCCTCAGGCCTGAGGGCCCACTCAACTAGGGGTACAGCTGCGTCTCTGGTTGTTGCCAGAGATATACCCTTGTTAGAGATCTGCAATGCAGCCACCTGGAAAACAGTCTATACATTCACCAAGTATTACTCCCTGGATATCCAGGCTAGGATTGATGCTAGGATTGGTACAGCAGTACTGCAGAGCCTATTCCCAAAATAGGTTTGGCACCCTCCTCCTTGGAGGTACTGCTTGTTAGTCTGCATATGTCAGAATACAGCAAGACTTCATGTTGTTTGAAGAAACAATTACTCACCTTAGTAAGTGTGTTTCTTCCAATGGAGTCTTGCTGTATTCTGACCTCCCCTCTCAGAACCTAGTTTTTGGGATATAGGCTGGCAGGTACAGTGTTGCACCTCGGGGTGTACCCTTATACCCCTCTTCTCCAAGGTGGGGCAGTTGTTGTAGTATTTTGTTTTATATTTTATATACATGTTGTGTTCACTACCTGTTTTTTCTTGGGTTCTCGACTTGAGTCTTATGGACCCAAGTTATTGCCCTTTGACTTATGTTTTTACAATTTCCACACTAAAGTGTAGTTAGTTTGCTCATAAGAATCTGACAGTTACACTCTGAAGCACCACAGAGGTTTGAAAACCGAGCTCGAGCTCAATGTTCTATGCCTATGCATAGAGTTAACCCTTTCCTCTCCGGGGCAGTTCAAGTGCTGGGGTTAACTGCATATGTCAGAATACAGCAAGACTCCATTAGAAGAAACACAATTACTAAGGTGGGTTATTTTTTATTTTATATCATTATTAAGTACTGTACTTCTATATTACTAAGAACACAGAAAATATCTTACCATTACATGCTTACAAATGTACAATGAATAAACAATGTTTCTATATGTATAACAAGAATATATAGCACAAGTATACAATGTGAGTCACGTGAACACATAGTAGGGTACTGTTGCTATGTGGAAGAGATGTGAACAGTAGATCTGTTACTTGTTACAAACACCACAGAGGTAACATTCAGGTGTTTAGTCAAGCTGCATAATGACAGACATGGTAGTGTAATAGTAATCAGTACACTATCATAACAAGTCTGTGATTGTAGATATGTAGTAGCACAATAGTAACACTTGTAAAGACCTGCACCATTAGAATTAGTTATACAATAACAGTATGAGATGTTGAACATCTTTAAATACACTACATAAGATGAACCACCTAACAGTAACTCATGTACTGATGTTTCATAGTATCATTCATGTGCATTACATGAACATATAATGATTTCATTGTTAATGTCAAAACACACACCATGCAGTTACTAAAGTAAGAGAATGTCAGTACATGTCATTATGTATATGTGTGTGTATATATATATATATATATATATATATATATATAGTCATACATATACTGTTAGGTATGAATATTCTACAACTACGTAAGTGTATTATGACAAGTGATTATGCACACAGCATGCACTGTTTTTAGGTCCGCTTCAGCCATGCATATTGCATAAATCACTATCACACCTACCATAGCCGTAAAATACATAACATATCAGTGTACCAAATATATATTCTCTTTATGTTACTGAGTAAGGTGAAGGCATCAGACACATTATAAGCAAGAGCTGTATATCATAGTAACTGGTGCACAGTGTATAAGACATGTATGTCACATATAGTGTGACTACTCTTCTGCTCGATGAAGATCGTTGATATTCTTCAGAGCCAAGACATAAGCATCTTTTAATTTATAAGGTAGTCTCTGTTTAAAAGTGCTCATGTAGTTATTACACTCCACCCAACCATTACTGTACCTAAGCCAAGTAACATAACGTCCAGAATATGCAGATGGACCATGGTGGAATATCACAGCCTGAGTATCAAATTGAGATACTCCAAACAGTACTCTACCAGCTGTGAAATCAGTGATAGGTGTGTCAATTCTTAGTCCATGAGAGTCAGATCTCTGCTGGACAAGGACAAGATATTGAGAAGAGGTTCAAAGCTGTATAGATTGAGTACACTTTCCTCCACACCGAGTACACCTTCAACCACATTGTGCATTTCAAAGCACCTCTCTGAACTTGACAGTGTGTGACTGGAGAATATACAGAGAAATTCAGAGCTTATCCTCTGTTACTTCTTTGTGTGAATGACTACAAGATAGGCAAATATACTTCGTCACATAGGTGACTTTAAAGTAACGTTGCACAGGAATGTGCTCATCATCCAAACTGTTTATGATGACCATCATAAACTCAGTGACATCCTGTTGGATGTTATCTGCAAACGTTCTATGACCGTCATGTCCACTTATGTCATACAGGTGTGAGTGTCGGAACTGTGTTGTCATGTGCTGCAGTATCATTGACAATCTGCTTCATCGATTACAACAGTGGAGTCACATGTGACGCTCTGATACTGCCAACAAAGTGAGGCATATGCAGAAATGCTTGCATTGCTCAGTTTGCATAGAGTTCACTCCAGTACTATTAATAAACAATGGGACAACAGTTAAACCAACTGACTTCTTTCGTGGAGGCGAACTTGTGACTTTGTGATGTGGCTTTCTTCTTATTAGTATCAGAAGTCAATGTATATGCACTTGCTCACTTTCTCTTTGTAATGCCAGAAGCTGTCACTATAGCATTGAACTGCACTACGTGCATGGGTAGTGAAATGAGAGGGTATCTCTGGCTGGTATAGAGTAAGTAATCTATTGTACTCTACAATACATAGATTGTTGGCTCATATTTTCTGTGGTGAGATGCTGATGATGTACAAACACATGACAGAGCAACATAGTTCATGTCGTCTTTGAAGATGCCAGTGCCTATGTCAACCATGGCAGAGTCCAATCTTAAGCCTTGTGACTTATGTATGGAAAAAGCATGTGCAACACACACTGGAAACTGTTTCCTGGTTACACATATGTCTTTCACAAATTGAAACTTCACAGAAGTACGTTCAGTTGGTAGCAAGTGTTCAATGTTGTCAAACTTAACTAGTGCTTCTAAGAATGTTTTCTGTACATTGTACATAAATTCTACAATGTGACCCATTGCAGTATTAACCATGCTACGCTCAACATCAAGGTTGCAACATGGCATAATGCATGCATTCTTACGAAGTGAGAGAACAGCATCTAGACCAGCTGTACAGGACACATCAGACTTGAGCTCAGTCAGTTGTTCAGTGAGCTTAGCTGTCAGCTTTCAACTTAAGCAAACACCATCCACAGTGTCGACAGCATGCAAAGTGAGGATCTCGTAGCCCTCTCTCTGCAACATAATGCTATTGAATTCAGCACATTGCTTAAGCCACGGCATAAGACACAATTCATATACTATCTGAGTACACTTTGCTGAACACATCACATGCAGCACTCATAGATGAACTGTCAGGAGTGATTCAACATGTGTTCAACAGAGAAACATTTGAGGGTGCTAAACTCCCAGTACAAGCCTGATCCAACAACGCCTTGTAGGACAGATCACCCCTCTGTCACATGTTCTGGAACAACTCAACATCAGTAAACATCTCCCAAAGGTTAATACCTCCAATGCAGTATGCACCCTATTGTCTTTTTGGTTTGCTGTACACTCACTGCAGAAAAGACATGTTCTCAGTTTACAGGTGGGTGCAAGCTGTAGAAGGTCACCAAACACTACAATACTCTTTCCACCAAATGTATCACCATAGTCACGTCCAAGAATCTCTTGGAGCCATAGATGTATGTGAACAAGCATGACATTTGAGACCATGCTGATCTCCTCAATGCCGAAAGCTTCATTTTGGCAAACCTGGAACGCAATTCAGAAGCCACCTCATAAGAAAGCATGTGATACTCTCTAGTTTTGCTTTGCTCTATTGGCAACATGAGCAACCGGTGTAGAATGATACCGCCAATGTTGTATACTGTCAGTCCAGTTGTAGCAGTAACAGCAACAGACATTGTTGCTCCTGTGTGTTTTCTGATCTCAGATGTAACGGCTTCAATTAGAAAATTCTTGCCAGCCCCCGCAAATCCACTAACAAACATTAGTACTGTAATGGTTTGTAGTTTCCAGTTACATTGCTTGCTCTCATGTAGGATACCGTGTCTCACTGCTTCTGTCACACCAGCATAAACCAGAAGCTGCTGCTGATTCAGGTTTTCTTTCAGTTGACTCGGATATTTGGTGACCCATGAACCATAGTGCATGGCACTTCCCACTTCTGCCATGAGTACTTCAGGGTCATTCATAAGAAGAGGAACTCCAACAGTGCCCTCTCCTTCAGGATCAATGCTGTCCTGTGAATTAACGGGTATCCTCCTCAAGCAGTTTCTTTGCTTTCTCCAGCTGCTCCTTCTCTAACTCCAATCTGTGAATATATGCATCGGAGTGCTCTATTTTGAAGGTATCATAGGATAGGTCGAACTGTTCCTTATACGTATCACAGTCACCTTTCAGCATACTCTCATCCCTGCATGTATTAAACAGGAACAGAAGAGCAAGGTAGTAATGCTCATTGTTGTCAGTAGTGTTGAGACTCAACTTACAGTGGTCAATCAACCATGGTTTACATCTCTTGACAGGACAACCATCCAAGCCTTTGACTTTGTAAATGTCTCATGTAGTGTCAGGTACTACATCAGTCTTGTAGTCATACCATTTTGCTACCTCAAATAGGCACATACGGTCCATGACACTGTGTCTGTTAGGGAAATACGTGTCAATCAGGTTGTTCAAGATATTCTTAGAAGGTCAGTTCAAGGCCAGGTCCTCAATTTCATGGTGAGATTTTAACACGTTTGCATTTCTCCTTGTAGTTCACGCTGAGAAACTTTATGGTATCAGATTTGCCATAGAGATGTGTCCCGATCAAACTATCACTGGCTTCATACACTCCACGCTCCCTGTTAGACAGTGTCTTCAAGCCTAGTGTTACCACAGCCATGAAGTGATCAACCTGCTGGAGCTAGCAATTTCCTCCAAAAGATCCTGCAAGCTTGTCTGCTTATGTTTTGTGATGTACAATGTCATGTACCGAAGAAGAGCCAAAGAGTTGTCAGCGACAAATTGAACATCAGTGTTTGCTTGCCACATCAGGAGAAGAGTGGGGTTGTAATCATTGATGTACACCTCATTCTGCTGTCTGGGTAACTCATGCACACTCTTAGTGGACTTTGCCTTGAGGTAATGACGCATTGCTGAGAATAAGTCATTCATGCATCCTTGCTGGCAGATGTGTCTAGGGAAACCAAAATGACATCTGGTGTACCACTCAGTATGACTCTTGACTGGACGATGGCAATACTTTTCGCAAAGGTGCCATTGGAACTTTTGCACCAACTTCCATAGTGTAGGACTGTCATACTTGTTGGGGATGTGACAAGTAACATAATGCTGAATAAAGCTTGTAACTTCTGCAGCTTCATTCTCACCAATGTGAGGAGCATCTTTGATCCACAGTAACATGTGGATATGAGGAGCACCTTCTGTCTGGTACTCCATCCTGCAGAAATAGTGCTCGATGAGCCTGAAAGGTGGATTGTCCTTTGACAAAATGAATTTCAAGATGTCATGGAAGCATTGGTAAAAGTGTCAGGACAAAGATACTGGGTCAAGTGAGCACATCTCACCAAAAGTCATCAATGAAATGCCATCAATGCCAGCATTGGCCCACTTCAGTAGTTTGATTAACTTGTCCCAGCTGTATTCAGCACAGCTTAGAGTGACAAACCATGTCACTGCGCCATACTCTCACAACATAGACATTACCTCAGAAGGTCTCCGATACCAGTATTCCTTAGTACCGCATAGACTAGACAGAATGGAGATCGTTCACCTGCAGTGTGTCATCCTTTCCTTCAGCTTCTGAAGAAACTCTGTAGCTGTGATTCCATCAAGTGGAATAGTGAGGCACAGAGTATGTGCAATAGGCACAGAGAGTATACTGAGCTCACTCTCCAGCAGCAGGTGAAACAAGTACTGAATGTTCCTACAGAACTTGCCATCCATGTTCAGAACTCTAGATGTCTGGTACTCAGCACCAGTTACACACACTTCACATGCATCCAAACAACCTCCTGTACCACGTGGAAACAAATCTGGAAAACACCGTGCTTCCATTGTTGCCTCCCAGAAACTTACAGGACTGCCTTCAATCTGTTTCATCTGGTAAAGGTCAATATTGTCTCCAGCTGGGTCCCTGCCATGTAGAGGGTGAATTGTGTACTGTTCGTACACATTCTTACAGTATTTGTTGCAACATTGACCTTCTCAATAATTGGTTTCCTTGTGTCCAAAACTCCAAACTGAGTACCTATGTTGCTCAGTTAATCAATGTCTAGATCTGTATAGAAGGGATTATTGTTCTTCAGATACCCGAGAGCTGTTCTCACCTTCTCTACACCGACAACATCTTGCCAGATAACCTTAGTCTTTGTGGGAACACCATTTACTAGAATAACCATACTGTTGTCCTGAGAGATTACCTCCACATTTTCTTACAGAGGTAGAGACAGATACACCATTCAGTCCTAGGTGCTTTCATAAAAGTATGGGTACTTTCGTGAAAGCTGCAGTGGTTCTGAGCTTCCCCAATTCATTCTGATGGGACTTTCATGAAAGCATGGTATACTTTCCCGAAAGCATCAGTTGTTTGGAGCTTACACCATTCAATCCTATCGTACTTTCATGAAAGATCGGATACTTTCATGAGAGCTGCAGTGGTTCCGAGCTTCCCCAATTCATTCTTATGGAACTTTCCTGAAAGTATGGTGTACTTTCATGAAAACATCAATGGTTTCAAGCTCACACCACTCAATCCTATGGTACTTTCACAAAAGTATGGGTACTTTTGTGAAAGCAACAATGGTTTCAAGCTTCCTCAGTTCATTCCTAAGGGACTTTCATGAAAGTAACGTGTGCTTTTGTGAAAGCATCAGTGGTTTAGAGCTCACACCATTCAATCCTATGGTACTTCCATGAAAGCATGGGTACTTTCATGAAAGCAACAGTGGTTTCAAGCTTCCCCAATTCATTCCTGTGGGACTTTTGCGAAAGTAAGGTGTACTTTCATGAAATCATCAGTGGTTTTGAGCTTACACCATTCAATCCTCTGGTACTTCCATGAAAGTATAGGTGCTTTCACAAAAATAGCAGTGATTCTGAGCTTCCCCAATTCATTCATATGGAGCTTTCATGAAAATATAGCGTGCTTTCGCGCTTACACCATTCAATCCTATGGAACTTCTGCGAAAGTAGGGGTGCTTTCACAAAAGCAGCTGTGGTTTCAAGCTTGCCCCATTCAATGTTAGTGTGTACTTTTGTGAAAGTATGCAGTACTTTTGGAAAAACATACAGTACTTTCGCATAGAATGACCTTTTACCTCAGTTACCCACAGTACATTTCACCCAGGAAGTGCTCAGAACCATGAGAAAATGCTAGCAACAGCAGAAAGCAATGAAAATAAGCCAAAACAGTAATCAAACCACACTATATAGTATCAACCATATCTAAAGTGCAGATTTATACAGCTATGGATGTTAATTTTAACAAATGACGAGTCAGCTCAGTAATGTCAGCCATGACATTACTGAGGCTGGAATGCGTTGCCTGTTACTCTACATCAAGCTTTATCTTTTGGTAGTTTTAAATATAAGTTTAAGTTATTTTTGCTGCAGCAGTTTGCGTGATTGTTAATGTGATTTTATTGTGTTGTCATTAATGTTGATTGTTGTATGTTCCGGGTCAGACCTGAAAAAGGACTCAGCCAGTGTCCCAACCCAGTTAACAAATTGATAAATAAAATATTTTTCTGAAAAAAAACTCCCACATAACACATCTGACCAATCAGAGCACAGGTAACACTTGATTGATACTTATTTTGAACATATGTCATAATAACATGTAAAAGTGGTTTGAATCAAAACAGGAACTCCTAAAATACCAATCACAAGACATAACATGAACTCCTGAAACAGCCAATCACAGAACATGTAACATAAACTAGCAGTAGTCTGCCATCTCATTGAGAAAGTGCTAGCAGCCTGCATCTGAACAATAAGTATACCAATTTTAAACTGTATTTTTTGTTATATAAATTAAATTTTTTGTGACTTAAATAGATTTTTTAATGGTCTGTTAGGTAGTTTTACTATACACAGTGACATTTACTGTTAAATGAAGATATCAACATGTAAAGTCAGAGGTAAATGTCATCTTACCACCACAAATACCAGCTAAAAAGAAGGGAACTGGCACTGTGCACGTGTCTTATAAGAAAGTAGCTAGCCAATCACACATTGCCGTTTTTGTGTATTTGTTCAGAGCAACCTATTAGCATGAAACTCCCTCTCAAACTCTGAATTGTGTTTCTGTGTGGCATCCAATAAGAAGTGCTGAGCTGGGCATTGTAAAGTGCTGCTTTTTAATTGGCACAGAGGTAATTATTCAAGCCAATAGATTTTTGTGAAATCACTGTTGCTATCTGACTGAGCAAGTTTCTATTGGCATACAAGAAATATAGAGTCTTAACAGAGCTGGCAGGCTACTGAAAGACACAGACTGACTTTTAGAGCTATCAGTCACTTTCTCAGTTTTTGACAAAATTCAGGATGGCAGGAAACTCCAGATGCACTTTGTGGATGGTTGGCAGCTCATTAATTCATAGAGGTGGTGAATTTGCTGGAGCAAGTCATTTTGGTAGTGATTTGTACCTGCCAAACTGCAGGGTTAAGTGGTTTGGTAAGGGAGGCATGATGTGGCAGCACCTGATGCCTGATATGCACCGCCTATTGAGCAGCCACTGCGCCAGATGTTTTGCTGATCCATCATGGAGGTAATGATTTAGGTGACAAAAAGTGGATAGATTTAGTGGCTGAAGCTAAATTTGACCTAGCTTCACTTACAGAGATGTTGCCTGCCTGAAAGATTGCCCTCTCAGACATTACAGAGCATATGACCTTTCGAGCAGAGCAACACATTTATCTGCTTGACAGAGCTAGAAAGAAGGCAAACATCCATATTTCAGCATTTTTATGCAATATTGGGATGCACACTATCCGTGACCCTGAATTAAGTATTTGAAAGATTGGCTATATTTCCCAGATGGTGTACACTTCTCAGACGCTGGCAATTGCCTCTTCCTGGGGGACCTTCGAGATGGCATCCTCTCAGTGCTCTGATGTACAGTGTGTCAGACAAGCACCGCAAGGTGCACAAAACCCAAAGGCTCTTTTAAGAGCCAAATATTATTGGTCAGAAAATAGAAGAACTACACACAATAAACACAAACACAGATACCCAGCTTTACAGATTTTTATTATTTTTTTTCTTAATTATTAATTCTTGGATTATAATACCTCTGAGCACAGACAGCTCATTTACAAAGGTTCCACGTCAGTGGGGAGGGGAGACAAAACATACAAAGGGGTAAAGTACGATGTTTCCAAAACAGTAAAATAAAGCGAGCAAACATATATGTATCTATATGCAGTTTTATCGTCCTACTAGGAGGAAAGCTTAGATAAGAGGTGGAAGGATAAAGTTGGGAGAAAGAAAGGAAGGTATGAAGTGGCAGCCATAGGTCTTGTCAAGCTGGTGTGTGTGTGTGGGAGGTAGGGACAGGGGGTGAGGTAGGCTTGGGGTTAAGAAAGATAGGAGGTGGCAGCTGTAGGCCTTATCAAGCTGGTGTGGGAGGGGTAGGAGCAGGGGGTGAGGTTGACAGGGTGGTAAGAAAGGTAGGAAGTGGTAGCCATAGGCCTTGTCAAGCTGGTGTGGGAGGGGTAGTGGCAGGGGTTGAAGTGGATGGGGGGTAGCCAGGGGCCTAGTCAAAGTGCAAAAAGGGAGGTAGCCTCAGAATTATAGAGGTAACAGCAGAGATACAGGGTTATCCAGTTGTGAGGAGAAGATTGAATGCTAGTAGATGGGAGTCTCAGGTGAAGCAGTCACAAGAACTGTTGGCTGTGAGATGTTGGCGTAACTTCATTTTGAATGGTCCCAATTTAGGTAGGGTAGTTACATTACTATGAAGACTATTAAACCAGTGAGGTGCTCTGTAGGCAGATGAGCGTTGCCCCTGGGATGTCCAACATCTAGGAACATGGAGATGATGGCTGTTCTAGCTTCGCGTATGCTGGGAACTGCAATGGGAGCTTAGCAGGTTTGCAGTGCCTGGTGGCAGGAAGCCGAGAAGTCCTTTTTTGGCCAAAAGACAGGTTTCATATTGGATCCTCCTGGAGAGCTGTAGTCAACCAGTCTCAGCGTAAAATCACAGGTGTGGGTGAAATGTGTGGACCAAGATTTAGTAGTATGATGAATAGCGTAATCATTTAGCAATAATCAGACACTTATATCAATGATCATGGTCATAACTCAACAGATGTGGGGCAGGATTCTCAAAGTTCTCAGAAGGCACAAAACCTTCCCTAAGTCCCCAAAACTCCCTCAGCTATGGAAAAAAAGGGGAGTTTGCTCCAAGTGCTATTCACAAAACCCCCCACAGCTACAGGAAAAACCACTATGGACTGTGGAAAAAAGTGCCGCTGCGGAAGTCCCTCAGGACAAAAAGGTGTGAGATCAGTGGAGCACAGCCCCTGAAAGGCTATTCACAGCCAGGTTTTTCCTGCAGCTGAGGAAAAAATGTTACACACAGTGGAAAGAGGCGTAACTCACCCTCAGCACACTGCAGTAGTGCCCCAGCAATTGGAATCAATTAAGGTGGAGGTGTACCACAGGTAATAGCATCTCAGACAGTATAGCAGTGGCTGATGTTACAGCACTGAAAGTACACATTGCCATGATATGGCAACAGGCAGCAACCACTAGACCCAGTGCAGCCCATGACAGAGCCCCACAAGCAGTAGAGCCTGACCAGCCAGCAGCGAGTGCACCCCCCCCGCAGGCTACAGGAACACCCCAGGGAGGGACTACCAGCAGAGACAGTCAGCCACTGTGGTGCCAGGGTTTCACAGGTACCTGCAGTGCTGCTGTGGTCCCAGTTGGGACTGGTTGCTGGTCTCTGTGTGTGCTGTCAGCGTCATATTATAGCAGCACTGTTACAGTCTGCTGCTTCAGCTAGTGGTTTCCTATTGCTGTGCCTTCACAGCCTCAGATGCGGATTCACAGCACTTCATGCAGCCTCATGGGCAGCTTAAATTGCCACACCTGTGGCACATTTTACGGAAATCCGCAGCTGCGTTTCCGCACTGCAGCAAGCCTTTTTCCCGTAGCTGCAGAAATTTTGGCTTTCTTTGTGAATCCTGCCCCTGGTGTGTGTGTGTGTGTCTGCGTGTGTCAGAGAGGAGGGGGAGAAACATAATACATTTGTACTCTATGGCATGTACATTTTTTTTTTATGAAAACAGAACATATACTATATGAAACACCAAATATTGTAGCAACAATAATACCTGACTGATCCCATGTAAAGTCCCATGGCTGAAACCTATGTCTTGTTGGTGTCAGAGTGCTGTAACGGTAATGGGTAGCAGTTCAGTTGTGCTCTAACTGTGCCCTCAAGATCCAGCACCTGGTGTATGTGGGGTGGGGGGGGCATTCCATGACTGATACCATGCAAGGTCAAAGGGTTGAAACCTATCTAATTAGTGTCAGGTAATTGTAACAGTAATGCGTAGAGGTTCAGTTAGGCTGTGCCTGTGACTTTATCATCCAGCGCCTGGTGTATTATTAATACATAATTATATAGTAATATCTTTAAGCTTAATGTTTTCAGTATTGTTTGTCAGTGTGTATGTGTGAGTGTGAGTGAGTGGTATTGGTGGTGGGAGCTTTAAGTCGGCAAACAAGAGCAGATCTGCAACACATGATACTGTATGTCTATATTGCTGTACAAATGTGAAATGTTTATATTTTATTTTTCTTCTATTACAGAAAACGGTGAAATACTGGGCTAAAGAAGAGGTGCCTCTGCTGGTGGAGGCGGTGGCTAAAATAGGAGACCCAAAGATACCAATGAGGGGCAAGAACAGAGAACTCACGAACACATGGAAGGGGGTGGCCAAGTACCTTCTCAAGCAGAAAAACTTACAAAATAAAGATAGGCACATATGTAAAAGAAAGTGGAAGCTGCTCAGGCAGAGGTTTTACAAGTTAAAAAAATCTGGCAAAATACCTGATAAGGACAGGGTCTGGTACAAGATGGCCTATGAACTCTGGATGCAGGCTGACAAGCCAGAGTTCAGAGAGACAGTAGTGGACCATAAGTAACATAATTAAATAAAAAATAGTTTCAGGCACTTGCATTGTTAATATGTACTAATATTATTCACACACAGACGGTGAGGTGGAGGTAGATGAAACTGAGTGTAACAGTGAGTCTGGTGTGTTTTACTGTTGCTGTGGTGGGCATGTAAACTGACTTCAGCCTTGCGGTAGTACACTACTATGCACTCTGTTGTTGGTTGGGGGGGTGCCAGCAGCACAGTGGCTGTATACTTATAATGTAACTGTTTGGGTGGGTGGGGTGGCACTCCTTGACTGTTGCTGTGCAATGCCACAGGGTTTAAACTCATGTATGTTTGGTGACAGGAAGAGTAGATGGAAATGGAAAGGGACTCAGTTCGGCTGTAGCTGTTACCTCAGCATACAGCACTTGGGCTGGTTGGGGGGATGAGAGGGGGATTCCCTGAGTGGGACTATGCAAACTCTCAGCTTTGAATTGGATGTGTATTTAGTGCCATGACCATGCAGCAGTGATGGGTAGGGGTTCAGTTGGGCTGTGGCTGCTACCTCAGGCTACACCACTCAGGCTGTGTGTGTGGAGGAGGGGTATCCTGAGTGATGCTGTGCAAGGTCCCAGACTTCAATTGGATGTGTGGTTCGTATAAGTGAAGAGTAACACTAATTGGTAGGAAAACAGTTGAGCTGGGCTGCTACCTCAGTATCCAGCACTTGGACTGTGTGTGTGGAGTGGGGGGGCAGGGTCACTCCCTGATTGGGGTTATGCAAGGTCACAGGGTTTAAACTTATGTATGTTTGGTGACAGGAGGGTTAGATGGGAATGGGAAGGGGTTCAGTTGGGCTGTGGCTGTTACCTCAGGATACAGCACTTGGGCTGTTTTTTGGGGGATATTCCCTGAGTGGGAACATGCAAAATCCCAGCACTGAATTGGACATGTGTTTGGTGTCAGTCAGGTGTAATAATAGTGTGCAGGGATTCAGTTTGACTCTGGCTGCTACATCAGCCTATACCAGTCAGCTTCTGTGTGTGGGGTGGGAGAGGGGCTTCCCTGCGTACTACCATGCTAGGTCTCACAGTTCAATCAAATGTGTGTTTTGTGTATGGTACGTGTAACACTAATGGGTAGGGGTGCAGTTTGGCTGTGGCTAATTCCTCAGCGTCCACCACTTGGTCTGTGTGTGGTGCAGGTGGGAAGGTGGGGGCATTCCCTGAGTGGGGCTGTGCAATGTCACAGCGTTCAATCATATGTAAGCATTAAGGCATGACAAAGGAGGCTTCTGCTAGGGAGGCGTAGAGTACTCAGGCTCTGTGTGTAGGGAGGGGGATTCCCTGAGTGGCACCATGCAAAGTCCCAGAGTTGAATCACACCTGTGTTTGGTGCCAGGGAGGTGTAACAGTAATGGCAGGTGTTCAGCTGGGTTGTGGTTGCTACTTCAGGCTACATCACTTAGACTGTGAGTTGGAAGTGGGGGGATTACCTGAGTGGTACTATGCAAGGTCCCAGAGTTCAATCGGATGTGTGGTTGGTGTAAGGTAAGTGTAACACTAATGGAGAGGAGCACAACTGGGTTGTGGCTGCTACCTCCAGATGCAGCAATCATACTGTATGGTGGGAGGGTTCAGGGGAGGGGCATTCCCTCAGTGAGGCAGTGCAAGGTCACAGAATTCCATCACATGCCTGGTTGATGTGAGGGTGGTTGGGCGTAAATGGGAAGCAGTTCAGTAGGGCTGAGTCTGCTAGCTCATGATACAGCACTGGGGCTGTTGGGGGGTGGATTAATTGACTTGTACCGTGCAAGGTCCCAGAACTGAATCATATGTCTGGTTGCTGTCAAGCAGGCGTGTGCAAATGCAAAGGGGTTCAGTTTAGCTGTGGCTGTCACCTCAGCATACAGTGCCCAGATGACATTTATTAATATGGTTTAAATACTGTTAACAGTTTCTAAACTGTTATGCAAATATTTACATACCAAACAGCTGAACGTATAAAAACATAAATAATTCTTTACATAGTCTGTTGTTCTCTTACTTTTCATATAAAAACGTATTTTATAAAGACATTAAAAACAGTCACTGTATATACTATTAATATGTTAATTTAATAGTACTAAATGTATTTATTTGACCATAATACACATCTTTTACTGCATCTGTTTTCTAGAGCTTGTAGACCAAGGAGTTTATAGGCCAAGTCTTGTACCAGGCCAGGAACTGGCCATAGAGCAGGAGGAGATGGGTCACAAAGATGAACCCATCTTCGTGAGACAAGATGGTAAGCCATAGTACAGGCAAGTCATAATATGTACAAGTGTGTAAGAAATGTAATTTTACAAGCAAGCAGATTGCCATACACATGCCACAGTCAGAAGACACGTATTCTTAAATGACAGAATAATTTCTTTGTACTACAAATAATTAACATAAGTTAGTTGTTTATCAATCATCAATACAGCTATAAAACAGATCAAATGTAATAAATAGTAACCGAGTCTGAACAAAAAGTTCTACCAGCAGAGTTAGCACAACTAATTGTCATGCAAGCAGATTATGTTTTTGATTAACATGATATTTAACAATGCTGTATTCATAATTTCAGAGTGCGAGGAGGAAGGACATGGCCTGCAGCTCCCACCACCCACTACGGAGAAGCAGGAAGAGGAAGCGGGGGCGACTGCTGCAGGTATGTTGCATGATATTAGCAAACACTTAATACACTACAGTATTAAAAGTGCAACTTCACCCTTATTTTCTTTGTAACAAGTAACTAAAAAGACATGTCTCAGTTTTATTGTTAAAATGTAAGTAGCAGTGACATGACAGGCTAGCAGCTTGTGATAAAACAGTAACTGTGTTAGACAAAAACTGCATACTTAATAGCTAATTTAGATTGACATAAGCATTAGGGTAGATTACTGAACAGTGATGGGTCATTACATATCGAGGGTCAGATGGCATAAAACACTGTTAGCACATCCTCTTGCTTATGATAGGCCAGTCTACTTGAAAGTGTGCAAACTGATACACATTTCCTCAGTTAATTCTGCTACATATAATTAAGCAGTAAGGTACGAAAGGGTGTGTGTTATGTAAGCAATAACCCACTCCAGGATGTGTGGTTAGTGGGCATTAATCAACACCCCGGGTGCGTTGTGAGGCACGAGGCCGCATGCCGAGTGTCCTCACAGCACCTGGGGGTGTTGATTAATCCCCAGTAACCGCACATCCTGAAGTGGGTTATTGCGCTTATAACATGGGGTATGTCTAAACAACAACAAAAAAATCAAGAAAGGTGTTTGCTGTTTAAACAGCAAGAAAGGTGGTATATCCTGCTACCTGACAAAAATAGTCCCTAACAAATAATGCATTCTACATTGCTCATATGCACATAGAAATGTCACACAGAGTACTGAGATGATCTGTGACATTTCTTGTGCATAAGATTGTCTCCTGTGTTGCATACCACCAGTAATATAGCCCCCCCCACACACACACACACAGAACACTGCAGATATATCTGGCTCACAGTCGCACACACAAAAACACATGGAAATGTGTACCTCTCACTATGCCTTTCTGTCTCTCACTCTCTCTCTCTCAGGAGGTGATGTGCGTGGCTCCATTGCTGTTGTGTCTCTAACTCGCTCTCTGTTTCTCTCTGCACTTGCCATAAGCGACCTCAGCACTGATGTATGGGACGACAGGGGAGAACGTCAAGTAGCTTAACGTTCTGCTATGAAATTGGGTGCCACATCCCAATACAGTGTCTGTCACACATGCAGACTGTACACTGTTCAACTACTGTGGGTTACTGCACTACAATCTACTGTCAACTGTAGATATGCACCCAAGCAGCTGACCTTTGAGAAATCGGTCAGCGCTGGGTCACCAGAGATCTGTGGGGTGGGATGGTGGGGGGGGGCAACACACTGGGATCGACTTTGTTGATCGGTCAGTGGAGATTGGTGGGGTGGGTGGCTGGGGAGGCAACGAACAGGGTGCAGTACACTCTGACTCAGCCACTGTGAGTGTTCTCTCACTCTCGGTCTCTTGCTCCCCTCTTGTGTCTCTCTCTGTCTTGCTGTCATTACCTGTTTCAGAACAGTACGAGAAAAATGGCACTCCACAGACACACTGAGCACCAGTGCATAGACAGTGAGAGAGACCGACAGAGAGCAGTCCGTTAGGTTACCTCGTGCCCCTCTCCAGCCACTGTCACCCTGGTACTTAGGACTGCATAGGAAGTGCAGCACTGGTGACAGGATCGGAGTGAGCAGTTTGTGGCACTCTCTCTCTCTCTCTCTCCACATTGTTGCCTTCCACAAGCACAGTGGGACACTAGGGTGATCAGGCATGGTGAACACACTGAGACACACAGTCTGGTGTACTGCATCGGGCAAAATACCTCACACTGCTACTGGTAACTCGGGCCCTGTCAGCTGTTTGTATATCTCAGGTCTGACTATATCGGGGCAAATGTCATGACTCTGTACAGTGCTCACTCTTCTCCACAGGGATGTGCGGGAGGGGAGCACTGTGGTAAACTCTCAGCACTGTGTGGTACTACGATACTGGAAATGCCCCAGTACTACTGTATGGGGCAATTACTCAACAACTGGTACCAGCAATACCAGATGGGGTACTAACAACTGAATCAGGTACTCGGTAAAGCAGCGTCAGGTTCCACACATTATCACCCGTTTAGTTATCTTTTTTAATAGCTGCCACTTGAAACACACTTCCTGAAAATTAACAAGTGTGGCTTTGCTCATTCATCTGTCTTCACAGCTGCTTTACAACTTGGTGAACGTATATTGGAGATTAATCAACGATCACCTGATGGCTCTGTACCAGTCGGGTACCTGTCTTCCCCTACCCCATGTTGTAATGTGTAATAACGTTACACCTGTGTTGTTTGGGTGGAGATCTGTGATGGTGTCACCATCTGCCACTGTTTTCCATCTGTGTGGTCAGGTCAGTATCAGCTTCACAGGGGGACTACTGTGTGGAGTGAGTGACTTATTTACAATTCTGTGGTCACCAGTGTGCCTGGAATTCATACAGTGATGTTATTGTACAATAACATCACTCTTCCAGGCACCTAGTGATCAGTCAGAAGGCAGAAAATGTCCGTCGCATTGTGTAAGTGATACCATAGTATAGTACAGACTGAGCATGGTATCAACAACACAGCATGCCAGTACACAGTAACTTCAGAACTGTACAGAGAGTGAACTATAAGTAAGAGTATCTGCAGTATTATGTTAACAGTAACATATAAAATCGATGTAACACTTTTTATTTCAGCGGAACTTTTGACAATGTGCATGTATTTATGACTTTTTCTTTTTTACTCTTTCTAGGTCCAAGAAACACCAGACATCAGGAGATTTGTCAGTGCCTTGATGCGCTGATGCAATCTATGAAGGAATGTGTTGACATCCTGAAAAAACAAGAGCGAAGTGCCAGAATTACCAACATACTACTACAAAGAAATAAATCAAACGAGGAATTATGTCAGTGCATCAAGGAGCTGACAAATGCCATTCATCAACCACGATGCACAGCATAACCTGCCACTCACCCCGCAGCAGAAGCCAGTCTCCCCGCGGCTCAGTCGTAGTCTCCTCCTCCTCTATGGCCTAGGTATCTGCCCATGCTTGGGCAGCTCCCACTTCTTTCATCTTGGCCACCCTCTTCCCACTCTCATTAGCATCCCACCCACCCACCACCACAGAGGCACCTCTTCAAATTCAGTTTTGCCATCATTAAAATTTGTTTTTCTTTTTTTATAAAAGGATATATTTTATTTATAATGTCTACACAATAAAAAAAATGTGTAATAGAAAAATATATTTTCATCATTTTTAGTTTTCTGTTGTATTTTTTCACAATGAAAATAATTGTTTTCTACAAAAATAAAAGTAAAAATAATATTTTTAAGAATTATGACTAGTGTGTTTCATTAACTGTTTATCATCAAGGGTAAATATCTATGTTGGTAAAAATTGCAACAAGAAATCCTAATGCGTGTGGGGCAGGGTGGGAAGGAGGGGCATCAGTTTCATCTAGCAGTACAAGCACAGTTGCATATGTAGCATGAAAGAGTACATGGCTACAAACGTGCAAAACTTGCATTGCACTGTGGTAAACTCTCAGCTGTCAGTGTGAAATGATCACCTGTGAGCCATGCACTGTGGCGTCATTTCATGCTGACAGTTGTATCACAGTACAACCTTTTATACCATGTCAGTGACATAACTGTGCTGTTAGCACCATCTGTTTGGCTAAAAGGTATATACAACTGAACACACATTTTAGTATCCATTATGTGTGTGGATGGTGGTGGGGAAAGGGTCATTAGTTTTATCTACCAGTACAAGCACAGTTGCATTTGTGGTGTTAAAGGACACGTGGCTATAAACATGTACAGACCTTACACTGCAAACAACTCTCAGTGTGAAATGATCTCAGTGTGAAATGATAGCACAGCTCATGATCCTGTGAACCATGCACTGTGTCGTTATGTCACATTGACAGTTGCATCACAATGCAGCCTTTAATACCATACCAGCACTATAACTGTACAATCAGCAGCTTCTGTTGAGCTGAAAGGTAAATACAGCTTAACAAACATTTAAGTATCCATTATGTGTGTGGATAGTGGTGAAGGAGGGGAGTGGGAGAGAGTCATCAGTTTCATCTACAAATACAAGCACAGTAGCTTGTCTGGTGTTAAAAGGCACATCACAATAAACGTCTGTAGTACTTGCAGTGCATGCAGCTGTCAGTGTGAAACCATGACTGTGGCTATGCAAGATCACAGACTTCAACCATATGTATGGTTGCTGTCAGGAAGGTTCCACAGAAAATGACAACATGGAGCCCAGAGGTGCTGAGAGTTGAGGCGCTGGATGCCTTACCTTGTGCTGTGCCAGCGACCTGGGTTCGGGAATGTCTTTGGGTCGTTGGGGTACTGGCATGGGGGGGCGGGAGGAGCAGGACTGAGTGAGCTGCCAGGCTGCTCTCCTCTCCCGGGGGTTGTGGGGGTGGGTTGTTGCCCCTCCCGTAGTTCTGTCCCCACCAGATGGAGGTCCGGTGGGGTAACGTAGGCAGGTGGGAGCAGCATTGTGGGTGGGAGGAAGGGTCTGAGCTGGCTTCTGGTGTGCATGCATGCCTCCATGCGCATTTACTGCCATGTGCCGCATCCAGGGGATTACGGGAGATAACCCAGAAAAAAACATTAAAAAAAGAAAGAAAGAAAATGGCAACATGTTCAGTTGGGCTGTATCTGCTAGCTCAGTATAGACCACTCAGGCTGTGTGTGTATGGGGGGGGGTTCCCTGACTGGAACAGGCATAGTCCCACCTACCCCTAAGACTAGAGACATAGCACAGTAGGTCCCTGTGCTCCCAGTTTTGTATGATGGTATCCATAGGTGGGAGCATGAACCCTCCGGGCCCTGCGCTCCCACCCACCCATAACTGTGTCCCCAGGTTTGAAAAATGGTGTGGTAAAATATGGGTAATTTTGCGAAAGCAGCAGGGGTTTCAAGCTTCCCAAATTCATTCCTATGGGACTTTCGGAAAATTAATGTATACTTTTATGAAAACATCAGTGGTTTCGAGCTTACAGCATTCAATCCTACGGTACTTCCACGAAGTTTGGCTTCCCCAATTCATTCCTATGGTACTTTTGTGAAAGTAACGTGTACTTTCATGAAAGCATCAATGCTTTCGAGCTTACAGTACTCAAGCCTATGCTACTTCCACGAAAGTACGAGTACTTTTGCGAAAGCAGCAGTGGTTTCGAGCTTCCCAAATTCATTCCTATGGGACTTTCATGAAAGTATACTCTACTTTCCTGAAATCATTAGTGGTTTAAGCTTACAGCATTCAATCCTATCAGGCAAATCGGACGAATGGTTGCAAAGTTATTAAAGTGCAAAATTTTGGTTTTAACATAGAAGTGGCCATAAAATGGTATCCACAAGTGGAAGCATGGGCCCTCTGGGCCCTGCGCTCCCACCTACATATAAGTGTAAAGGCATAGCGCAGGAGGATCCTGTACTCCCAGTTTAGCATAAATGGTATGCATAGGTGGGAGCGTGGGCCATCTGGACACACTGCACTTCCACCTACCCATAAGTACAGAGACATAGCGCAGGCATACAGACATTTCAAGTAACCTTTGTGATGCAACTGTGGCAATATTTCAGTAAGTATAGGAACACTGGAAAAAATTCCACTGTGGTTGTAATCATGACTTGGCAACCTGCACGAGCGTTTAGTCCACCTGCACTTAGTGCAAAATCTGTATCTTGAACTGTTTTTGAGATACAGGTGCCGAAAGGTGGTGCAGGCACCACAGTGTTTACTGTTATCCTATGGGAAATTAAAAAACTTTGGAGTGCTATAACTATGGAACCACAGTAAATGTTTTTACCAAATCAGCAAACGGCACATCTGTGGGGTAAGGGCTTGCCACCCTGCAAATTTCAGCCCAAAAGTCCTACCTATTTATTTGCTGTGAAGTGGCAAAGAAACTGGGTTTTTGGGGCTGTTTACCCATGGGACTTTTGCACAAGTTCTGCAGATTTTTGCAAAAGTACTATTGGTTTACATGGGGGAGCTTTCATGAAAGTACTGCAGAACTTTCGCGAAAGTCCCGCTATTGTAGATGCGGAAATTTCGCGAAAGTACTTTCTCAAAAGTTCTGCAGCTAAGATGGTGGAAAGAGTTTTAAAAACATATTTCCAGGCATCGTATGTAAACACTAATGTCAGGGTCATGTTGCTAGAGCCCTGATTAGATGAACCCAGCTGTTGAAGTTTACCAAAGGGCAGTATTTTTTAAATTACATTGTTTTTTCTGTGTCATTAACTGAAAACAAGATGGCGGCAGCACAAAAGTACTAAACCCATTTGCTGCAGTGAAAAGCGCTTTCATGAAAGCTAAAAGTGCTTTTGAGCCGTACATATATTTTTTCCCATAGGCTATAATGGGAAACTTAAATTTGTAATAACTTTTGAATGGATTAATATTTTTTCACCAAACCTTCAAAATGCATATCAATGACTGAGATCCCATCTACCCTGACAATTTCAGACCAGAAACCCAAGTCATTTGGGCTGTAGCTCCAAGCAAAGAAATTTCCCAAAAAATTGTTTTTCACTTTTTTGGGTACTCCGCAGCTCCACAACCATACCACCCACAGGAAAGAAACTTGCCAGATCCAGATATCTATGGTACCAGACATTGCATGTGAAATTTCAGGCAAATCCGTCATATTGTTGCAAAGTTATTAAAGTGCAAAATGTTGGCTTTAACATAGAAGTGGCAGTACAACCCTAACTATACCTGCACTACCATGGAGGTATAAAATATATTTCAAAAAACTTCATTAATGTATCAGTTAGGGTTGTTAATAAAGTGACAAAAGCAGGGAAATGTGGTGTTAGGGTTTCCAACCCTAACACCGCACCCTCACCCTGCAGACACTGACAGGCGTTGGATGTGTGCCTTTGGGTTGTCAGCCCTAATGCTCATCCCATTCCATAAGTAAATAAGCATAGGTGGGTACAGTATAGGAGAATGGGGTGAGCATTAGGGTCGATCACCCCAAGACAACCCCCAATGCCTGTCAGTGTCTGCAGGGTGAATGCAGTGTTGGGGTTGGAAACCCTAACACCACATTTCCCTGCTTTTGTTGCTTTACTAACAACCCTAACTGATGCATTAAGGAAGTTTTTTGCAATGAATTTCCTTACTTTTTCAGATAGTATATTCATATCCTTATTAGGGCCCTCTGGGCCCTGTGCTCCCATCCCTCCATAGATGCATATATGTATGTAGCTGTGGAAGCACAGGACCCTCAATGCCCTTTGTTTCCATTTATAGGACAACAGTGACCAAATTGTCAGCATAGCCATCTTATTATCCCACCTCATATACCAGGTACAAAAAATGTTTGAATCACCATCAAAACGTAATTTTGAGCAAGTGCAACACCATTCCATGCCACAGGTGCGAAAGTGCATTTTGGCTAGGATTTGAAAAATGACAGCTGTGACGTACATGAGGTGGGGCAATAAGAAGGCTATGTTGAAAATTTGTGGTAAAAATATTTAACATTTCCAAAGTTACAAGTGAGCGTAACAAAATTGCAATGAATAGTCATAACTTTGGCATTTTTTCATATTTTGACCCAAAATTTTCAACATAGTGTTCCTATGACCCCACCTCATAAACTGCATAGGTAAAAATGTTCAAATCCATGCCAAAATGCCATTCCCTGCCACAGGTGTGAAAACACATTTCAGACAGAATATAAAAAAATGACAGCTGTACTGTTCCTGAGGTGGTGTGAAAAAATTACTGTGTTGAAAATTTGGAGTCAAAATATTGAAAATTACCCAAGTTATGCCCATGTTTAGAAAAATTTCAATGAATGCACATAACTTGGGCATTTTTAGGCATTTGTTTACCAAATTTTCAACATGGGCTTTTTGGGACCTCACCTCATGAACACTGGCACTGTCATTGTGTTAATCAGTCCTGAAAGGTGACTTCACACAGTGACCATGAAATCACCTTCTGGGCCTGATTAATGAAACAACAGTGACAGTACTCATGAGGTGGGATCCCAAAAAGGCCATGTTGAAAATTTGGTGAAAAAATACCTAAAAATAGCAAAGGTATGAGCACAAGTTCGAAACACCATTGAAATACATTTTACAGCACTTACCTTGACTCCTCAGTTTGCAGTTCAGCTTTGAAGAGTGTAGACGTGTCCTGGTCCACAGAAGATGACAGCAGATGAGCTCCAGAGGTACGTATAGGGAAAGGGGGTGTGTGGGTGATGGGTGCTTAGTGGAAGGGTCTGGATGGGGGAGGGGGATGGCAGGAATGATGAGGGACCATTTTATTTTTTTCAGGTTAAAACAAAAAGACGTCGGGGACTGTTTTCTTTTTTACAGGTACAATTAAATCTATATTTGGGGACACTGGGAGTGGGCTCCCCAATGTCCCACACAACTGGGGGAAGGATGAAGGGGCTTGTAATGCTGACATGGGGATTGGGCCCCCCAGTGTTGGCAAATATAAACAGAACATGCTGCACGGGAAGGGGCATCTGACACCGGGAGTGGGCATCCTGGTGTCAGATTTTATTAAAAAAAGAAAGAATCAGAGGATGGGAGTGCCACTAGACACTAGAAAAAGGTATGGGGGAAGTGGGAGTGCCACTAGACAGTGATCGGTGGGTGGGGGCCACTAGACACCAGGGAAAGAGGACCCAGTACATTTCTTGGGGTCCTACAGTATCCTGCAGGGAGGATGTGTTTTCACAGAGCACTCCTGGGGGGCACCACTACACACCTTGGAAACAGTGGCTTACACTTGACAGTGCAGCCAGCAGTATGAGTTCCAGCTGTGGCTGCACAAGTAAAAAAAATTCCACTGTTCTCATACAGAGATCAAGGGGGAGCGCTCCTCTCGCTAAGTTCAATTCCATTAATTTTATTGTGTTTTCTTTACTTTTGTTCTCTTGCTAACTGAAAAACAAAATGGCAGACACAGAAGCCCTCTGCAAAAACACCATAACATGCTGTGTGTTCAAATACTAGCTCCTACGACAATGAAAGTACTTTCTATTCTGACATGTAAATTTTCCCCATAGGAAATAATGGGTAATCTCAAAATTTAATAACTTTTGAACGGATTAATATTTTTTCACCAAACCTTCACCTTCAAAAGGCACATCTGTGAGGCAAAGGTTTTATACCCTGAGAATTTTAGATCACAACCTAAAACCGTTTCTGAGATGCAGGGGACAAAGAAACAGCAAAAAAATTGGTACTATTAGGGATTTTTAAACTTTAATAACTTTGGAACAGTTCAATAGAGTCACACAGAATTTGTCATGTCAACATACTTACACCTAGAGATTGGGCATATCAAATTTCATGCACATCTGTTAAACAGTTCCAGAGTTATTAAAGTTCAAGAATTTGGCTTTAAAATAGAAGTTTGCACTCAACCCTAACTATACTGGCACTACCACACCAGTATAATATATTATAGTGGTGTAATAGCACCACTATAGTTAGGATTGAGTAGCCTGTTTAATGTTAAACCTAACATTTTGAACATTAATATCTCTGTCTCCCTTTGATGAAATGAGCTGACATTTTCTATGTGTGGTCTAGGAGGCAAGGTCTTGATGTGTGAAAATGTTTGTGACGGCAGCTTGTGCAGTTTCTGAGATACAGCTGTGTCATTTCTATAAAAAACAAAATGTTTTCCCATACTTAATATAGTTTTTTTTTTTGTTCTCGTCTACGGCCTGCATGGAAAAGAATTTTTGCCCAAAACTTGTGAGGGACATGTGTCATGTCCCAAGGTAATCCCTTTGACAGGTCTGGTGAAATAATATGAAAGGTTCCAGAGTTATAAGGATTTAAATTTTAGTGTTTTCATAACTTTTTTTTCTGTGTCATGCTTTTTTGCTATTGCAGCATCAAAAAAGGTATCACAGCATCAGAAAGGCATCACGGCATCATTTTTGATTTCGCAGTAGAATAAATAATATTGCGCCACTAATTGAATTTGTGACACTACTTTTTTTCCAGATATGTCTGTTTCTTTGTCAACATCATTGCAAGCAAATGGTTTGTACTTATGGGCTGAAATTTTCAGGGTACAAAGGGCTTGCCCAACAGATGTGCCTTTTGCAGGTTTGCTGAGAAAAATTTCATCTGGTGCACAGTTATAAGATTTTAAAGTTTTGTGATTTCCCGTAGGATAGCATTGCAATGGTCAGGGTACCTTTTGGAAGCTATATCTTGAAAACACTTTGAGACAGGGACTCGCTACTACGGGCAGCTTAGTACACCCTTTGTTGGTTATGCATGTTTCCAGGCCTTGTTTACAGGTGCGGGGAAAATTTTTATGAATGGGTCTACAGTGACTGTGATACTGTGCTGTGCATTCACAACATGAGATCTGTACTGGTTTGCCTAAATGAAAATGAGGGCCATTTACAATATGCATGCATGGGAGCACATGAACATATAACATTATGGACTGATGGCACCACAGGGCCATGAGGGTTCATTATAATATCTCTAAAGTTATGGATAGATGGGAGCACTACATTCCCACACGCAAATGAGGGACAATTACAATATGCATGCATGGGCTCTGTGCTTCCACATGCACACATGGATACCATTATGGACTTATGGGAGCACACAGTAAAATAAAGATACTATTATACTATCTCAAAAAGTAAGAAAATAAATTGCAAAAAATTGCATTAATGCTCTAGTTAGGGTCAAAGCCACAAAACTAGGGAAATTTGGCATTAGGATTTTCAAAGCTAATACCCTACACCACCCTGCACACACCAACGGGCATCAGGGGGTGCCTTGAGGTCATCAGCCCTAATGCTCACCCCATTCTCCTATACTGAACCCATCTCAGCTTACTTACTTATGGAATGGAGTAAGTGTTAGCGCTGACAATGTCAAGGCACCCACTGATGCCTGTTGGTGTGTGTAGGGTGGGTGTGGAGTATTAGCTTTGAAAACCCTAAACCCACATTTCCCTACTTTTGTGACTTTGACCCTAACTAGAGCATTAATGCAGTATATGTATATATATATATATATATATATATATATATATATATTCATTGCAAAAACTTTGTTAATGCATCAGTTAGGGTTGAAGTGACAAAAGTATGGAAATGAAGCATTAGGGTTAAGACCCTAACCTCCCACCCACCCAACCCAACCCTACCACACCACCCTCCACAAACCAACAGGCATTGGGGTGTGTCTTAGGGTTATTAGCCCTTACTTTCACCCCATTCCATTTGTAGGAAGCTGAGATTGTACAGTATAGGAGAATGGGATGAGGATTAGGCCCAACAACCCCAAGGCACACCCCAATGCCTGTTGGTCTGTGGAGGGTGGGGGGGATCAGGGTCTCAACCCTAATGCCCCATTTCCATATTTTTGTCACTTCAACCCAAACTGATGCATTAACAACATGTTTTGCAATTAATTTCCTTTCTTTTTGAGATAGTGTAATCTTACCCTTCTCATCAGTCTATAGTGTGTTGCAGTTGCACAGGGCCCTCCATCATGTGGGAGTGCTGAGCCCTCTGGGCCCTGTGCTCCTGTGTAACCATAAGTGTATACACATTGTAATCAACCCTCATCTCCCTGTGGGAGCGCAGGGCCCTGTGCTCCCATATATCCATAAGTATTTAGACATTGTCGTGAACTGTCATCTCCCTGACTTTGTAATGGAGGGCCCTGCATGCCCAGTACTGCATAGTAGTATCCATGTGTCTTAGTGCTGGGCCCTCAGGCCCTGTGCTCCCATCTACCTATAATTGTAGAGACGTAGCACACACCTACAGATGTTCCAAGTAACCCCTGTGCTGCAAATAGTGCAATATCTCAGTAACCATAGTAACATGGGAAAAAATTCTGCTGCAGTTATAATCATGGCCTGGCAACCAGCACGCATGCTTAGTACATCTAAAGGTGTACTAAGCTGTGTTTAGTGAAAAATCCATATCTCGAACGATTTCCAAGATATATTCGCCGAAAGGTACTGCGTATGCCACAATGTTATTCTATGGGAAATTTCCAAACTTCTAAATGTTATAACTAGGGAAGCGATGTAAATTTTATCACCAAACCAGCAAAAGTCACATCTCTGGGGCAAGCCCTTTCTACCCTGAAAATTTCAGCCCTTAATTCCAAACCGTTTCTTTGCCATGAAGTGGCAGGGAAACAGTATATAAAATCCTTTTATGAAGCTGTCAAAATCCTTTTCAAGGCGAATCCCTTTCAAAAGTTGTCAAAATCCCTTTTAGCAAACAATCCCTTTTTAAGTGGTAGGGCCATCTGGTCATCCCCTCACGAAAGGGATTTTGACAGCTCACAAAAAGGGGGTTTCTCATGAAAGATAGATTTTGACGGCTCATGAAGAGGGATTTTGACAGCTCACAAAAAGGGATCTGAAAAATGAATCCCTTTTTGTGGGCTGTCAAAATCTCTCTTCGCAAGCCAATCCTTTTTCACCAGCTTGGGCCATCTGGTCGTTCCCTCACAAAAAGGAATCTTGACAGCTCGCGAAAAGGGATCGGAAGCTAGTCACGAAAAGGGATTTTAAAATTTAAAAATAAACATTACGAGGTTGAAGTAAAGTAAACCGAAGGGATAGTTTTGTAAAGGAATTCCACATAAACCAAAACCAATGCTTGGATGTCTTCAGCAGACATCCCTGGGGAAAGTTATACCCAGTACTTAATTTGTGCCGATGCTAGCCGGGGCTCAGCCCCGGCACCTCTTTTCATTCCGGGGCTGAGCCCCGGCAAGCGGCACCATTAAACATTTAATTTTCAGCAGTGAAGAGCACTTGCCGCTAGCTAGCCAGTGAGTCTACTTACAACGCAGTCGCAGACTATCACCGGGCTCCGGGTTGGCTCTGCCCTCGCGGCATGGAGCGGCGCGGCAGCAGTTTCAGGCATCACCTGATCAACTGTTCTGTGGTCAGGTGGTGCAAATCAATGTGTGTCAGCGTAAATGGTAGTGGGATGGACAGGGCGGGGCGGGGGGAGGAGTCATGACATTGGCGCCTTACCGCCGGGCCGTTTTAGTCCAGTCGTGTTGTTGGACTGTTCTGTGTCTGTGTTGGTGACAAAAAGTACATTTTATTGTCGCAGACTCGCTGAGCACTCAGAAACAAATGTTCTTTTGGGCGAGTGGGGCGACACAGCACACAGGGCGAAGTCGTGAGGATAGAGCGGATAGTGGTTATATTACCTTTTTTTGCAGCTAAAGGTGAATTCATGGGGTGGGGTGGCTGATGGCTCAGGACTGCGAATAGAAAATGAGTGGGCCGAAAGGAGAGGAGGAGGTTCAAGTTGGAACATAACTCTCAACCTCCTGCCTCATAAATCAGGGACAAAGCATAAAAAAATCAGGGGCAAAGGACTAAAATCAGGGACACTTTACACTTCTTTAAAATTGGAGATATTCACTCAGGGAGCTGGAAGAATAAAGGGCTTAGTGTAAAATGCATTGTCTAAGACTCTAAGGAAGAACAAGTCTGTAACTTTAATATCTGACATTATTTTGTGCTTATAATTATAACCCCTGTTGTTTGGTCACAGAAACATAATTTTTAGGAAGGACAGAGTAAAATTCTGAGGCAAAATCAGGGACGTCCCTGAAAATCAGGGACAGTTGAGAGGTATGAGTTGTAACTTAAGTTGGAAGCCAGGCTGCTGAACTTGGGATTCAAGGAGAAGTCTTGCTACCTACCTAATAAAAAGAAATAAATAAGTAGTAAATCACAAAAAAAAAAAAAAAAACAGTAAAGTGAAGAAGCAGACAGACTGCATTAAAGCTGATAGGTTCAGTCTGTCTGTCTGAATTTGACTACTATTATTTTTACTTAAAGGTTTTCCTAGTTCTCCACAAGTAAAAATAACTCCCTTCCGGCCTTCCTGACTTCTTGATGAAAAACATTTTTTGTCACCTGGACGGAGTCGGAGTCAGAGGATATTAGAGACTCTCACTCACCTTATTAAGCTTAAACAACAATTTCAAGCAAGCCAGAGACTAGAGGCAGAGCAAAATACAGGCAGAGGAGCACTTGTGCGGACTGCAAGCTGGGTTTAATTCTCACAAGTTCCACTTACATATAGCACATTACTGTGTACGACAGACAGTAACTGTCTTTGTCTCTTTCAAGGGGCTGGGGCTTCAATAAAAAAAAAGTCTAATACAGGCAGAAGAGCATTTGTGCGGACTGCGAGCTGGGTTTAATTCTCACAAGTTCCACTTACATATAGCACATTACTGTGCGTGACACGGTGACAGTAACTGTCTTTGTCTCTTTCAAGGTGCTGGGGCTTCAATAAAAAAAAAAGTCTAATACAGGCAGAGGAGCACTTGTGCGGACTGCAAGCTGAGTTTAATTCTCACAAGTTCCACTTACATATAGCACATTACTGTGTGCGACAGACAGTAACTGTCTTTGTCTCTTTCAAGGGGCTGGGGCTTCAATAAAAAAAAAGTCTAATACAGGCAGAGGAGCACTTGTGCGGACTGCGAGCTGGGTTTAATTCTCACAAGTTCCACTTACATATAGCACATTACTGTGCATGACACGGTGACAGTAACTGTCTTTGTCTCTTTCAAGGGCTGGGGCTTCAATAAAAAAAGTCTAATACAGGCAGAGGAGCACTTGAGCGGACTGCAAGCTGAGTTTAATTCTCACAAGTTCCACTTACATATAGCACATTACTGTGTGCACAGACAGTAACTGTCCTTTGTCTCCTTTCAAGGGCTGGGCTTCAATAAAAAAAAGCTAAGTGAGATAGACAGAGGAGCAGGTTACATCTCTATTCATTTTGGAGACAGGCAGACAGCTGATACATAAATCCCCAAAAAATGTCTCATGGTCAAAAGAAAATATGGTCGTATTTTTTCAAGCCAGGAGGTAGTATGAATGAGGGTGAGCCAGTGACTAAGAGGAAGAAAAAGGAGAGTGATAAAAACTACAGAAATGAATCTGAAGCTGTATCAGGTGCCACTGTTACATGTGTCAGCAGTGCTACAAAAGAAAAGCAAGTTCATGATTTTGAAGGGAATAGTGTTGTCGAAAACAGTTGTGCTAATAGTGACTCTGAATCACAGAGCTCTGGTACTGAAGATGAATTACCTAAACAAGTTGTGGCTCACAGCAAACATTTACTTCCTGCCGGATGGACGTGTGAACAAAAACATTTTTTTTCAGAGCAAATACCGGTGGTTAGTCATCAATGGATCAAATCTCGGTTGCAGTGTGTGTCAGCAAGTCAGTAACTTGGGTCCTGAAAAATCTGCTGGAATGAAGCTGGCTAAAGAATGGATCGAAACCTGTGTTACTTCATATGGTACCAATAAAACAAAGCAACAGAAATCACTACGGAAAAAGATAGGAGAACATGCACAAACTAAGTCACATGTCGCGGCTTATCGCATTCTTGAGCAGTCAAAAAAAGACACATTGCTGCAATTAGCTGCAAATGCACAGTCTGCCCAAATTGCAACTACGGCCAGAATCTTCAGAACTGCTTATAAAAGCAAAGCGTAACCGCCCGTCATATGGTTTTGAAGTAGAAATAGACTGTCAGCAGTTGAATGGACTAGACAGGGGTAGGATTTTGCATTCCAATGTGGCATGTTCTAACATTCAACATCACATTTCGTCTGAGATGAAGAAAAAGTTGTTTGCCCAAATCACAGCGATTGCTCCTAAAGTGAGTCTTTTACTTGATGAAGCTACTGCTTTAAACAAGAAGAGCGCTTTAATTGTGTACATGCGACTGATGTTACCTGGCATGGAGTCTCCTGCTAATTTATTTGTGGACCTTGTGGAGCTGCAGGATCTGACTGCAGAGGGAATAGTGAACAGTTTATTGTCTGCGCTGAAAAAAATTAACATAAATGAAAACTTTCTTGCCAAGTGCCTGGTAGCAGTTGCTTGCGATGGAGCTTCAGTGATGTTTGGATGCAATACAGGTGTTGTGAAGCGGTTGCAAGACATGTTTCAAATATCATAGCATGGCACTGCTCTGCTCATCGCCTAGAGCTTGCAGTCAATGATGTCATGAAAGATGTTGGAGCTACTAATCACTTTTAAAGTTTGTTAGACAAGCTATATTCTCTTTATAACACATCTGGGAAAAATAGGTTAGAGCTGAAGGAATGCGCTGAAGCACTTGACATTCAGCTTTGCAAGACAGGTAGAGTGTTAGACACCCGATGGGTTGCGTCAAGCTTTAGAACAGTAGAGGCTGTTAGGAATGCTTACCCTGCTCTCTATAAGCACTTTACATCTGCGGCTAATGACATTTCTCGTGACAGCACAACACGCAAAACCTACTTTGGTCTAAGCAAACGGTTGTCATCTATTCAGTTTGTCAGCAACCTTGGAATTATGTATGATGCCCTACAGGAGTTGTCAAGTTATCTCTTGAATTGCAACATCGCGATTGTACAATTGTTGATGCACACGAGCTATCTGCCGCCAAATAGCGGTATTGACGCAATGGTAGAAAAACAAAGGCAAATTTTGTCACAGTGTGAAAGCCATAGAAGAAAGGATGTTTCAGGGTGTCCTATTGCATGAAGGAAATGTTTGTGACAAGAAGATTCACCCAGGACAGTTTTTCCAAAGCTTAGCAGACAACTTACGGAAACGTATGCTGTCTACAGGAGGCACTACTGTGACAAGACTGGATATGAGAATCTGATCACCGAAATGAAAGTGCTATATAAGCAGTACTGGCCTGATGAGCTACCTACACTGTATGGAGAAAATGAGATTGAATCTCTTTGCAGAAGATTTGATATTGGTACTACTCATGAAACCATTCGGGCATATAGGGTGTACAAGGGTCAGGTGGTAAAGAAATTCAGGAGCAGTATAAGTACCTCTTGACAGCCGTGAGCACTATTGCTATCTCCAGTGCCGAGTGTGAGCGGGCTTTTCCAAATGAACCTCATATGCACATCAACACGAGCATCAATGCTTATTGAAACTATTTCATCATTACTATTCCTGAATCTAGTCGGCCCACCATTAAAGAAATTCAATCCCATCCCTTATGTTCACATGACTTGCCAAAGGGCACAGATCAGCTAATGATACACAAAGTAAGGAAAGAAAACATGAGGATATGAGAAATATGGACATTCTATGGTCTTTTCTCGATATGTAGAGAACAAACCAAACCAAACTCAGAATTTCTTTCTGCAACCTACAAAACTGGTGTAGCAACATGGATGGTTACTAATGGTATTTGTAGCTTAATACAGAAACTGTTTTTGGCTAGCAGGCAGCAGCTGAAACAGTGCGTTATATACTCTTTTCTTTGTGCTACACTTCCACCATGCATTACACACATCAAATTACTGTAGTATTTTGTGCAAGCATCCATCATAAAGTAATGGTGGCCTAGCTACCACCACCATCCATTACATCATGATGGATACTTGCACAAAATAATATAGTAACTTTGTTAAGGAACATTAGTGTCTCTTACCTGATCAATCCAAGCTGGGATTAGCTATTCATCAAACTGAGTCTGTTCCTGAGGAATTCCTGCAAAGGAAAACAAGAAATTTAAACAGGACACAAAGAAACAAGGGTCGGATTTAAACCACTTGTAAATCATCAAATTAAAAAACGTTTTTTACTTATCTGATAAGGCAATTAAGACATGTCAAGACCTGTAAAATAAAGAGAGGTAACTAAATAAAATCTTCTAGAAAAATATTTTTTTTAAAAGACAGATGGTGCAATGCTAGACATTTTAATATCTTGTTCTGATGAGGGCCCCAGAAACTCCTGGGTTTTAGATGGTCTGTTTTGAGTATTGTGGCTTTTATTGAAGATAGAACACACTTCTGTTACAGGTTCCTACTACCTCCATGTTGTTTGCTTAATAAGGTGGCGAGAGTCTCAATATCTGATTCCATCCAGATGATAAAAAATGTTCCCCTAGAGGGTTAAGGGAGCATCCCTGACTTACAGGGGAACATTTTTTTCATCTGGACGAGCTGATATTGAGACTCATGCATGCTCACCTTATTAAGCAACAACATATACCACATGGCATCTAGCAGGGTACAACTTTGCCCAATGCCTGGTATTGTATGGTGCACGGTGGCCTGGGGTTTGATAAGTATTAGACCATGTCAATGTGATATTATAAAATGTTCTTACTTCAGCAGCTAACCTCCCATTCTAACAAATTAATTGCAGCAGGAGCATAATTAATGTTATAGGTAGGCGAAGCCCTTGGGTTTTGGATGCTCTGTGGTGAGTTTAGGGCTTTATTGAAGATAAAGCACACTTCTTTACAGGTTCCCTAACTGTAACAGAATATGCTTTATCTTCAATCGGGAACATGTAACAGAAGTGTGTTTTATCTTCAATTAAAGCCCCAAAGATCACCATAGCGCTTCTAAAACTCAAGAGCTCTGGGGCCCTAGCGTGCGAATACCCCACACCCCTGGCCTTGGATCACAGTACCTTGCCATAGCTCCTACATGCCCATGATCCTTTAGCTATAGAAACCTTTTCCTGCTTCACTTTTAATTGGTTCTTCTATTACTTGTACCATGCTAGATGTTATATGGTACATTTTGTTACTAGTAAGGTCAGCCACAGTCTCAATACCATAACTCCAAGTGCAAGGGCAAGATGTGTGAATTGACCCAAAGCCAAAGGCCAGGGATCTGGAGACCAGTAGGCACCCAGAAGCTCTTGGGTTTCATTTCAGATGCTCTGTGGTGAGTGTTGGCCAGAGTTATATATTGCACATAAAACACATTTCTATTCTTTGTCCCCCCCAAAAAATTCTTCCCTTGGATTCAGGGATAGGGAACCTGGCACAGAATAGAAGTGTGTTCCATCTGCAATATAACCCATCCAAAACTCACCACAGAGCATCTAAAACCAAAGAGCTCCTGGGGACCTACCGGCCCCCAGATTCCTGGCCTTGTTCAACTCACAGCATCTTGCCTTATACAACCCACAGTCCTTTACCAGTGGTCAGTCAGACTCTACAATAATTGACTCTACCCCCAAAACAATTCTTACCCAGATTCAGGGTAGGGAACCAGACACAGAAATGTGTTTTATCTGGAATATAAATTATACCCCAATTCATTACAGAGCATCTAAAACCAAAAGAGCTTCTGGGGCTTACCCGCCCCAGACCCTGGCATTGGAGCCAATTCACAGCATCTTGCCATTGCATTATACTACATGCTCAGCCATGATCCTTTATTAGTGCCCGTCAGCCAGGCTCCCAACCTGACTCCACCCCAAAAAAATTTTCTTCCCCTGGATTCAGGGGCAGGAGCCTGATATGAAATGTGTTTTATCTGCAATATAACCCCAAAACTCACCACAGAGCATCTAAAACCCATAGCTTCTGAGGCCTGGCTAGACCCCAGACCCACGGCTTTTAGTGTTTGGACTCAGAGCCCTGGCAACTCTTTCTTTACAAATTAAGCACTGGTTATACCGCTTTGTTTTTCAGGAAAAATTAAAACAAAATGGCGGCTCGCAAAGAGGGCTTTTCTTCTCACGAAGAGGAATTTTATAAATCCCTCTTTGTGAGCTGTCACAATCCCTGTTTGTAAGCCCTAAATTCCTTTTGTACCGTGCAGCTATACAAAAGACTGAACTGAGCATGCTCAGAACCCAAAATTTCAAAATTGAATAACATTTGAACAGATTAATATTTTTTCACCAAACCAATGCTAGGTTGTTCTTTGGCCCATGCTCTATCTATCTTGAACATTTCAAACCAAAATTCCAAATGATGTGGCCGCAGCATGATGGGGAAAAAAACAACAAAAACTGGCAAAAAAAGTGACTTTTACACATGTTTCATTGTGCAGCATGAAAATCACAAATCCGATCGAAATGAAATTTGCCACGTCAAGAGATCTACCCCATGGGACAGTGCATACCAAATTTTGTGCAAATCTGTTGAACAGTTGCAAAGTTTTTAAAGTGCAAAATTTGAGGTTTAACTTTAAATGGCCTACTCAGCCCTAACTATAGTGGTGCTGTTGTGCCACTATAACATATATAATCACCAAATGTTTAAATATATATATAATATATGGTCATTTTTATTTAAACATTTGGGGACTGTATATATATATATATATATATATATATATAAAAGAGGCTAGAAGAGGAAGGAATCTGATTCTTTTCAGTGCAGTAGCTGCTCCTTGCTGCTTTTAAAATACTTCTTGTTGATTTCACTTGCTAGCACGTGATTTTTTTTCTTACTACGTCTAAAGGGTTAGCAAGGAATTGTTTTAGGGCTGTTGAAATTTTGAAACCTATTTTGGTGTGCTTTAAGTGGTGTTATTTCTTGTTGTTTCACTTGGTAGCAGGCTGAGTTTTTCTTATTTCTTAAAAAAGGCTAGCAGGGAACTGTTTTGGAGCTGTTGAAATTTTGAAACTTATTTTGATGTGCTTTAAGTGGGGGCTGTTATTTATTTAAATTGGAGGCCTGTTTTTTTTATTTCAAACCTATTTTGGTGTGCTTTTGGTGGGGCTGTTTCTTTGAATTGGAAACCTATATCTTCTAATTTCAAGCCTGTTTTGGTGTGTTGGTGAGGCTGTTTCTTCTGGTATCAAATCTATTTTTTTGTGCTTTAAGTGGGGTGGTGATTTTTTTTTGCTGTCTTCACTAGCTGCAAAGTTTAGTGCATAGTGGGGGAAGGGTGCTAATTGTCTGGCCTGGGTCCTCTGCTACCTGATTGTTTCTGGAGAGCACGGACTTGGTCCCACCCACCCTGCCCCTCACCCCACCATCCCAGGTACATAATTTCCTTTATACCAGGGATTCTGACATCACGTCCCCAAAAGGGCAAAGGACATGCACCTGTCATAGCAGAAGCAGACATCCATGGGGGGAACAGCAGCGAGTGAAGAGGTGACTGCTATCTTTGGGGAAGGGAAGTAAATGTAACACAAAGTGCTTTCATTTTTATCTGTTTGCATTGGTGTTTGCATTGTGAAAAGGAGGAGTAGGAGTTAGAAGGAGGCTGTGCAATAGTTGATTACAGTTTCCTTTTGGGTGTAGACAGGAGGGATAGGAGCTTAAAACACAGCAGCTAAATCTGTCTAAAGTGTATGACAAAGGGGGTAAGGGAAATTGAGAAAATGAATGTTTTGCAATGATAGAGGGGGAGAGGGGATACTTAGGGAGCATTGGGCATCTTTCATCTGAAGGTGGGGTCAAGCTGGTGGGGCTTACCAGAGCAATGGGTAGGGTGATAGGCTGCAACAACTGCGGTGTGCCAGTCTTTCTAAAAATAGCATGGAGGGTGGGGGAGGATGTTTAGTGTGCAACCAAGTAGGGAAACTTAAAAAGGAGATCAAGGGTCTGCAGGAGGAGTTAAGACAGACAATGCAGACTGGAGGAGGTTATAGCCCAACACTGGAGGGAGGAAGGAGGGGAGATGAGGGAAGTCAGTTTGGGCCAACAGGGGGGAGGAGAGGGTCAGAAGAAGGGAAACAGAGACGGGGGGCCCAGGCCAAGGGGAACAGCATGGAGGGAACCCAGGTCAAGGGAAAAACAACAACAGGAAGGAGGAGAAAGGGACTGGTGATGAGGGGAGGAGCAGGAGGAGAAGTGGCAATGGTCATAGAGTTGAAAGGAGGTAACTGGCTAGTATGAGGAGGGAGAAAGCAGGCATAGGAGAAGGGTCTTCAGAAAATAATTTTGCAGAACTAGAGGGAAAGGAGAAGGAGGGAGGTGATGTGATTGGAGGAGTAACTGATAGAAGTCCGGATGAAACTGGAGAAGGGGGGGAAGTTCTGCTGGGGGAATTACAACAGGGGTGGAAGGAGAACTACTGTGCTGTAGGAAGAGGAGGAGGAGCCGTGAGCGAGAGGTGGGGAGGAAGGGAAGCAAGCAGTTGGTAAGAGGGGTGGAATCTTAGTGTTGGGGGACTCAATACTAAGAGGGGTCAGGTGGGGTAGCAAAGGGGAGAGGCATAGTTGCATTTAGGTGGAAGTCATGCTGGGAATGACAATGGAAAGGGCAGGACAATCTGTTCTAAAATGTGCTAGAAGGGGTAGGGAGAAGACTTATTTAATTATACATCTGGGGACAAATGACCTGGCTGACAGGATGGTAGATATAGTCCAGATGAGGTTTGAGGAGCTAGGACAATTATGTGAGGGGGCAGGAAGATCAGTAACTTTCTCAGAGATACTTCCAGTGCCCAGAGTGAGCACAGCAAGAAAGCTGAGAATAGGGGAATTTAATGGATGGCTAAGAATCTGGTGTTATGCTGAAGATATGGGCTGGTGGGGGGTTGGGAGGGACCTGGTAGTACAGTAGTCTCTATGCCAGGGATAGACTACACTTGAGCGAGGAGGGAAGGAAAGTGTTGAAACAGAGGATGGAGGAGTACATAGAGGTAGTTGGGAATTTAAACTAGGAGCGGGGGGTGGGTGGCAGGTGGGCAAGGGACATGCAGAGACCACAAGTTGGGAAGCTATATGAACTTACCCCCCATAACAGTGACAAAGGGCAAGTACTAGTAGTGATACTAGTAAAGGAGGGCAGGATGGTGGGGAAGGGGTGCAAGGTGGTCACTCTGAATGCTAGGAGTCTTGAGAAGAAAACTGCAGAGCTACAGACTCTCATGGCAGAAGGGGAGGTGTACATGGTGGCCATCACCAAAACATGGTCCACCCAATACAATGACTGGGACCTGTTGATACCAGGGTACAGGATATTTTGTAGGGACAGAGCGAATGGGAAAGGAGTGGGGGTGGCACTATATGTGAGGGAAATACTGAAGTGTGTACCGGAGGAAGGGGAGGAGGGTAGTACAGAGTCACTATGGATCCAAATCCAGGATTTCAAGAACAGGACTCTCAGGATGGGAGTGGTGTACAGGCCGCCCTCTCAGACGGAGGAGTTAGACAGGGACTTAGCGGGACAGATCAGGAGAACCTGCGAGAAGGGTAGTGTGGTGATCGTGGGGGACTTCAACATGCCAGGAGTGGATTGGAGTACCCCAACAACCAGGAACAGAAGGGAGCAGGTACTGCTGAATGCCTTCCAGGACAGCTTTCTGATGCAAATGATTAGCGAACCAACCAGGTTAGGGAATACCCTTGACCTCTTGCTGGCAAATAGGGAGTCTGTGAGGGAACTGAGGGTGGAAGAACTGCTGGTGGGGAGTGATCACTGTCACAAACCCACTCCTGGGGTCAGGCCCTCTGCTACCACATGCCTAACCTTTAAGTGCGATTTGTGAACAGGGGACAAACCGAGACACCCTCCTGTTTGTTTTGGGTCTGAGCAGCTACCAGTCTCGAGTCCTGGGGCCAGTTATGAAACATTTTTAGCTAGCACACCCAGGTAGTAGGTCCAAATACCACGCTTTCTTCGGGGAAAGCAGTGCAATATACTTGGCCCGATGGGCATACAGCCAACCTTGGTTCACAACCAACCTTGGTTCACAATCCCCTTCTGACTCAGTTGAGACGCTGATATTTTTCTTATGTTACTGGATCTTTACACAGATCCTTGTTAGCATGGCTGCATAAGGCGACACAAATAAGCATTTAACAGCTGTGTTATAATGTTAAGACTGTTCCACCATTCACACACAGATGAGCATGTCTCAGGCAGCGTTTTAAGGAAAAACAAAGTTTACTAAAATTAAAAATAGTAAATAACATGCAAAACACAGAACATATATACATTAAGGGTACAGTCAGAAAATAAATGGACAATTATAAACAAACCACCTTGTACTGAATATCTAATCCTACCCCAGTTTCAGTTGGTAAATAGTGGTGTTGAAATTACCGATTTTGGCTTGCAGGTGATAAGGTGTCATGCATCACTGCACCACCCCACAATTCTCCCACAAACATTTCATCAGGTCCGATATGAAGGAACCCCCTCGATCGGTGATAACCCCCTATGGGAACCCAACACAGGAGAAAATCCCTAGCAAGGCATCTGCCACTTTGTCTGTCCTCAGTGAGGATAGGGCGACTGCCTCTGGGTACCAGGTGGCATAATCCACCACTGTTAGGAAAACCCTCTTCCTGGAGGAGCTGAGGTATTTAAAGGCCCCACAATATCCATTCCTACCCTCTGGAATAGCTCCTCCACTATGGGCAAGGGAATTAAGACAGCTTGGGTTTTACTACCCACCTTCCCTATTTCTTGGCACTGGTGACAAGGCCTGCAATATTCCTTCACCTGCTGGGTGAAGTTGGGCCAATATAAATTCTGGGCCAATTGCTGCATAGTGTGCACAATTCCCAGATGCCCAGACATAGGGAGATCATGAGCAATCTTGAGCAGCTGCTCATGGTACCCCTTGGGAACGACAAGCTGCCTGCCCATCACCCCTCCCTCTGTCCTTACATCCTGCGTATACAGCAGTCCATGGTCCCAATACACTCTATGTCTTCTTTCATCTCCCTGTGACTCATCAGATTCTGCACAAGCCTTAGTCTATCTAAAATAGGGTAATTTTTCTGAGCAGCCACAAAATCTTTACATATTCCCAAGGCATGGGACAGGTCCCCTTCAGTTTCTAAACTAGGGTCCCTAGCTCTAGCATCAGGACATTCAGGGTCACTGCCATCCCATGCCATCTGACCACTGGTTACTCCTCCCTTCTCAGAGTAACCTTCTGTAGCTGTTTTGTTAAATGCTACCTGGGGAATTTCTACCTCCCTTTCATTACTGTCCATGTCAGGAGACACAGACTGTGGAACCAGACTCCCAGTGTTTTCCACAGGGGTTTCTATGGGGTCCAGGGAACCGCAATTGGCCTTTACCTTCTGACTGCAGGTAACCGCTTACACCACCCCCTTTTGGAGATTGTTCCCTATAATCATATCCAGGGCAAGATTTTCTGCCACTGCAACTTTTTGTACAGTCTCTCCTGTCTCACACCAGTCCAGGAGAACACTAGCAAGTGGCAGAGTTTTCTCCTCCCCAGCGAATCCCTGTACTGTAACAAACTGATTAGGTAAAAGCTGTTCAGGCTCAACCAAATCCCCTTTTACCAAAGTAAGGGGACGCCCCTGTGTCCCTCATCCCAGGGGTTTGCACCCCATTTACAATAGCTGGGTGTATGTGCTCCCTCATTTATAGGCATGCTTTCAGGGATGCACAGTGCACTCACCTCTGTTCAAGCACCACTTTGTGCAATCTGTGCCTTTTTAGGACACTGTCTTGCAATATGCCCAGGTTGTTTGCAAAACCAACAATCATCATTTCTTTCATCAGGCAACTCCTTTATTTATAAACTGGGGCTGCCCACTTTGTGGGGAGGCAGTGAGAGTTTTAGCTGCCCAGAAGGCACACTTTTCCCTTTCTGTGCTGCCACACCTGCCCCACTCCCTTTCAGAGCAGGTCTGCTCCTGGCATAGCGGTCCATGAGCTCGGCAGTCTCCTGCACTCTTTTTGGATCTTGGTCCTCCAGACAGGTTTTCAGCTCTGCTGGGCAAGCCAAAAAGAATTGCTAAAAAGTACCACATCCTCAATTTTCTCTAAAGAGTCTGCTTTGACCCCCCCTCCCACCAACGTTTCAAAAACTGACGTTGCTTGGTGGCTAGTTCCTCATAGCTCATGTCAGGGCTTCTCCTGAGCTTACAAAACTTAACTCTGTATGTTTCAGCTATCAGTTTGTACTTTTTAAGCAATGCAACTATAGGTTTGTCATAATCATTACTGTCCTGATTGTCCGTGTGATCCAAAGCATCACGAGCTGTAGCGGTAAGCAGCGGGGATAGCTGGGAGCTCCAGGACTCTCGGGGAATTTGTGCCTGAATGCATACCTTTTCAAATGAATTTAAAAATGCATCCATATCCTCCCCCTCTTTAAATTCAGCTATCAGTTTAGAATTTAACTTGTAACCCAGTCCGATAGTTCCAGGTTTACCCATGCCACTTACCTGCTCTGGCACTGGTCATTGGTGTTGTAGCTTCTCCAGTTCAAATTTCAAAGTCAAAGTCCACACCCAACGCTTTCATCAAGGCCATCTCCTCTGCTGCACAACAGATTTATCACAAACCCACTCCTGGGGTCAGGTCCTCTGCTACCACAGTACCTGACCTTTAAGTGCAATTCATGAACAGGGGACAAACAGGAATACCCTCCTGTTTGTTTTGGGTCTGAGCAACTACCAGTCTCAAGTCTGGGGGTCAATTATGAACCCTTTTTAGCTAGCGCACCAAGGTAACAGGTCCAAATACCACACTCTCTTTGGGGAAAGCAGTGCAATATACTTGGCCCAGTGGCCATACAATCAACCTTGGTCCACAACCCCCTTCTGACTTAATTGAGACACTGGTATTTTTCTTACCTTTCTGGACCTTTGCACAGATCCTTGTTAGCGTGGCTGCATAAGGTGACACAAATAAGCATTTAACAGCTGTGTTAGAATATTAAGACTGTTCCACTATTCACACACAAATGAGCATGTCTCAGACAGTGTTTTAAGGAAAAACAAGGTTTCCTCAAATTAAAAATAGTAAATAACATACAAAACACAGAACATATATACATTAAGGGTACAGTCAGAAAATAAATGGACAGTTATAAACAAATCACCTTGTACTGAATATCTAATCATACCCCAGTTTCAGCTGGTAAATAGTGGTGCTGAAATTACCTGTTTTGGCAGAAGTGCCTCTCTTTGAGTCCAGGAACACAAGTGTCTCAGTCCCTTCAGCCAGCTTGGCAATATCAATTAAAGTCCCACCCTCCATGTGATGTCACAGCCCATGAGGTCAATCTTAATCCTGTAATTAATTTGCAGCATGACCAGGTATAACCACAATGGTTTCATCTTACTGCTTTTTCGAAATCTGCAAAGGTAGCAATATTAAATTATAACAGTCTCTCTTCAACAAAGCATAAGTTATAACAGCATTCCCATTTGATCTCTCAGCAGAACATCCTAAAGACACTTCTCTTAGCTTACTGAATTTTCACAGGTATCAATCAGAATTGGCTTCCCTCCTGATATGTCATAAAATGCAATATTTTGTGACAAGCTGCCTGGATTCAAAACAGTGGAATGTTTTATTACCTGGTTTTATTATAGTCCCAGGAAGTCAGCTTTTACAAGCTAGCTGTGACAGCAAGCAGGGCCAGCACATTTTGTTTTCCTTTAAAAAAAATCCAAGATCCCATGAGACTCTGATGCTAGGCCTGTTTCCTAAGCAGGACTGCCATACAAAACATGTATTTATAACAAGATTATAATACAAATAATAACAAGCAGACAGCTATCGTCACAACCACCACTCAGTATGGTTCATGGATATGGGTAAGGAAGAAGTGGAATCCAGCACAAGGGTGCTGGACTTCAGGAGAGCTGACTTTGGGAGGATGGGGGAAGTGGTAAAAGGGTACCTGGCCTGAATTCAACATAGTATGAGCACTAACCAGAGGTGGGAGCACATAAAGCTGGGGCTAATGGAGGCAACCAAAACCTGCAGCAAGGCTCAGAGCAAGAAGGTTAGGGCAAAGAAACCTAGCTGGGTGAGCAAAGAGGTCATGGAAAAGGTAAGGAGGAAAAGAGTTGCCTTTAGGAGGTACAAAAAAACAGGGAGGGGGAGGACAGGGATGAGTACCTGAAGGAATCAAAGGAGGTGAGAAGGGCAGTAACAGCAGCCAAGGTGTCTAAGGAGCTCAGGCTGGTGCAGGGCATTAAGAAGGGAGAGAAGGACTTCTTCAGGTACATCAGGGAGAAAAGGAGCTGTAAGGACCATATAGTAAGGATTAGGAAGGAGGGGTGGGTGGAAGCAGGGCGTGATAAGGCAAAAGAGCCAAACGATTACTTCTGCTTGATATTTACTAAGGAGAAGGGGGGATTATACCCAAAGGAGAGGGGGTGAGAGATGGGGAAATCATGGAGGGCAGGATTCTGGAGGGTTTGAGGGCTCTGAGGGTGGAGAAGGCATCAGGCCCAGATGGCATCCCCCCCAGGGTACAGAAGGAGCTGGCAGAGGTCCTGGCAGGACCTTTGGCAGACCTATTCAATGCCTCACTACACTCAGGGTGTGTACCTCAGGATTGGAGGATGGTTCATGTGGTGCCCCTCCACAACAGCGGCCCCAAGGATGAACGGGGGAACTACAGACCAGTGAGTCTCACATCCATCATGGGTAAGCTGATGGAAACTATCCTGAAGGAGAGTCTGGTGGCCCTCCTGGAGGCCAAAGGGCTACAGGATGGCAGACAGCATGGCTTCATAAGTGGGAGATCCTGTCAAACCAACCTGGTGGAGTTCTATGACTGGGTAACTAGGCAACTGGGGGGGGCATGCAGTGGATGTCCTGTACCTGGACTTCAGTAAGGCATTCAACTCGGTGCTGCATGGGAGACTGGGAAGTAAGTTAGAAGGCACAGGGGTGGGTGCAAAGCTGGTGAGATGGATAGGGAACTGGCTTCAGGGAAGGCAATAGAAGGTGGTGGTGGGTGGGGAGCTTTCATCCCCAAGGGTAGTGATGAGAAGTGTTCCACAGGGCTTGGTGTTGGGACCAGTGTTGCTTGGGATATTTATTGCGGACATATCATTGGGCATCAAAAGCAAGACCAGTCTGTTTGCTGATGACACCAAAATGGGAGCAGTGGTGAACGACCTAGGGGGATGGCAGGAGTTGCAAGATGATCTGGCAAAGCTGGAAACCTGGTTGGACACCTGGCAACTGTGGTTCAATGCCAAAAAGTGCAAGGTGCTGCATTTTGGGGTGAAAAACCCAAGGAGGAGTTGCCAGCTGGGGGGAGTGTAGCTAGCCGAGACAGAGGAGGAGAAGGATCGGGGGTGCTCATTACAGGGTCAATGAACAACTCAGCACAATGTAGGAAGGCAACTGCAAAGGCCAGCAAAATGCTGGGTTGTATTGCAAGGGGTATATCCTTAAGGAGGGGGAGGTGATTCTGCCACTGTATAGATCATTAGTTAGACCATACCTGGAGTACTGCGTGCAGTACTGGCACCCGTATCTGAAGAGGGACATTAAGTTACTGGAGGGGGTGCAGCATAGGGCAACAAAGATGATCCAGGGGCTGGGGGAGTTGAACATGTAGTCGCTGGAGGAGGGACAGGAGGGATATGATTGAAACCTTCAAGTACATGAAAGGAATAAACAAGACAGGTACAGAGGGACTGTTCAAAGTAAGGGAGGGGAGGGACACCCAAGGCCATGATATGAGACTGGAAGGAGGAAGGTTCAGGAGGGAGATGAGACACTTTTTACAAAGAGGGTGGTAGCCGTGTGGAATGCGTTACCAGCGGAAGTGGTATCCAGTAGAACAGTAGGCTGCTTCAAAAGAGGCTGGGACAGGGCAAGGGGGAGGGTCAAGGGAGGTCGAAGGTGGGAGGGAGGAGCAGCTGCAGAATAAGGGGTGCTAGCTACACATTTGAGCAGACTTGATAGACCACTAGGCCTTTATCTGCTGGCAAATTTCGTATGTATGTGTGTGTGTGTGTGTGTGTATATATATATATCTCCAAAGAACTTCATTAATGCATCAGTTAGGGTTAAAACAACAAAAGTAGGGAAATGTGGCATCAGGGTTTCCAAACCTAACACCCACCAACCCTGCACAGATGAAGAGGCATTGGTATCTTCAGCTCACCCCATTCTCCCATGCTGGTGTCTGCCCAGCTTATTTTGTAACAGAAAGTGGTGAGCGTTAGGACAAGAGATGCCAATGCCACCCCCAATCCCTCTTCATCTGTGTAGGGTGTGGTGTTAGGATTGAAAACCCTAACACCACATTTCCCTACTTTTGTCGCTTTAACCCTAACTGATGTATTAAAGACGTTTTTTTGCAATTTATTTCCTTACTTTTTTAGATAATATAATAGTATCTTTATTTTACTGTGGGAGCAGGACCCTGCACTCCCATCCTTCCACAGATGTGCATATGTACAGTATCTAGCTGTGGAATCACAGGAGCCTCCAGGCCCTGCACTTCCACTCATCAAGTTATGAGCAGGCATAACGGAACTGCAGCAAATAGTCATAACTGCGCCATCTTAAATAATTTTCACCTGAAGTGTTCAACACAACCTTCTTATCACCTCACCGCATTAACCCAGTACAGAAAATTATCAAATCCCCGTCAAAATGTAATTCCGCGCAACTGTAATGCCATTCTGTACCACAGGTACGGAAAAACATTTTGGGCAGGATTTGAAAAATGATAGCTGTTCTGTTCATGAGGTGGTATGAAAAAAATGGTAATGTTGAAAATTTGGAGTGAAAATATGATAAATTACCAAAGTTACACGTGTGCGTAGAAAACTTGCAATGACCACGTGTAACATGTGCATTTTTAAGTATTTTTGCACCAGATTTTTAACATGGGCTTTTTGGGACCCCACCTTATGAATTAATTAATGTATGAATTATTAATGTATGAATTAATTATGTAATCAATTAATGAACTGTTGAAAATAATGAAGAAATACTTAAGTGATGGCGTTGATCAGTTGCTGAAGGCATCTGTGGAGCCTATGCTTGCGAGTTGACAGCAGGAAAAGAACTGAGGGATGCTGGGGGACAGCCCCTTTTATCATGTAAGGGACATCGGGGTGGGGCGGACATCGGGGGCGGTCCCCCGCTGTATGTAGCTAGCTAGACGTTTTCCGTGGGGTCCTGCCGCCTGATGTCTTCAGTCCTTAATGCTGCAAGAGCTGTATCTTGAAGTAAGATCCATAGTATTCTCTCCTACTGACTCCGTCTGCAACACAGCCCATCCACCTGCCCCAGAGGCACAACCTACTGACATCCTCACGGGGCAGGATCCTGTATCCCATCTTAAGATCACTGCAGCTGAGGGCTTGGCTCTTGAAGACTTAGAATTTGCCAGCCTAAACCTTTCTGAAGAGGTTCTGACTGTGCTTACGGGGTCAAGGAAACCATCCACTAAGAAAACTTAGACTTCAAAGTGGAAAAGGTTCTCTATCTGATGCTCAGAAAGGGATATTAATCTCTCCAGAGATGGTCTCTCTGTCTTATTGGACTAAATGACCCACCTCCATACCCTGGGCCTCAGACCTTCTACACTGAAGGTCCATTTAGCTGCAACCTCAGCTTATATCTCAGCAGGCAGAAACAGGTCCACGGCCTCTCACCCTGTATTCAAGAAGTTTTTCAAAGGTCTTAAACACCTCCATCCTCCTCTTAGGGAGCCAGTTTCAGCCTGGAATCTAAACATTTGTTTTGCCAAGCTCATAGAGCCCCCTTCTGAGCCAATGGCAACTGCAGACTTGAAGTATGTCACATGAAAAACTGTCTTTCTGGTGGCAATTACTTCATCCAGGCAAATAAGTGAGTCACTAGCCCTGTGCACAGACCAGAACTTCGTTTCCTTCCATACAGGGATCGACAAATTTCAAAATGGCATGCTAGTCCCGGACAACTGGTCTGGTCAAAAATGGTAGTCCCAGAGTTTTGAGTGGTAGTCCAGTACGCTTATATGAAAATTTTAACCAAACTTATATAGAAATAAATTACATGGTGTGTCTGGGGTTGTACTGTTGTATTAGGATGGATGTAGATGTTGAAGAACTGTGTAAATTGGGAAAAACAATATTGAGTGACTCTCCATCTAATTCCTTTCTTTTCTGAATGTTAGTACGGCAGGTCCAGGGTGGGACCGGTGTACCGTGTGTAGGGGTACCATACCCTGTACCAGATTTTGGGATGCCAAAAAGAGGACACCTAGTTCCCCGATGAGCCCTGGTGCCAGACCCAGAGTAAACAGGTTTAAAGTCTCCACTTCCTTCACAGCTCATATACACGGGGAGGTCCTAAGTAAGAGAAGAGACTGAGAGTAAAAAAATTATAAAAATAATAATAATAATACAACAGGATATTGAATTGAAGGTACATGAAGAATATTTGACAGCTGGAAAAGAGGACATGTGCTCGTAGAAGAGGACATCTGGTGGTGACCCTAACTAACTACGTGTGCATGCTGACGTCTGTTTCAGAAGAGATTGGATAATTGTTTAAGAATTAGTGAAATGAAGCCAAGGCCATCAATCAACAAGCCATTCTGTGAATATAGCATGACTGTCATCAAGGGGTAGACTGACTAGAGATTGGGAGGACAGGAAGATGATGATGATGGAGCACTACTAGGAGTACTTGCATCGGATCATCATCACTCATCATCAGGAGAAGAAACGGAAGCAGCAGCGGCACCACCAGCAGTAGATGTAGCAGCAGTAACAGCAGCATGCCCATGAACATGTCTAGTTCCTGGAACACAGAGCAGCCAGTGGTTAATTGCAGGATCAGGATTAAATTCATGCAGTTCAGGACCTTCTACCGCTATCTGCAGGAGAGACTGTAGTGTGTCATCAGAAAGCCGTGTCCATATTTTTGTTTTGATAAGGTTCTGAATAGAAAAAACTCTTTCACACTTAGCAGTTGAGACACTCATAGTTATTAGTATTTCGACTAAGTCAAGAATAATGTGCCCAATCTGTGGTGGTTTTTCTTTAGTAATTTTGGTACCTGCAAATCCGACTTGTCAGCTGAAGATTTAAGCAGCATTTAAATGCAGCATACTCAGACTTTATATGTTCTTGCTGCTCTTCCGTGAAAAAATCAAAGTATTTAACCAGGTTTGCCAGTTCACAGGTCCCAAACACCGCTAGTTGGTCTCTCGGCAGATCAAACTGCTTGAAATCTAAACAGCTGAACCATTTGAGAGGCACCTCTGAGAAATTTTAAACCTCTGTCTATGTACGTTATCGCTGCATCTATTAAATTCTGCAATGTGTATCTCTTACAAAACTGACTTCTGGGCAGTTGCCACTGAATGGAAAGAACAGTCCTCTCCTCCTCCTCCCCCCCTCTTTGACACAACATACTCCATCCATTTCTGTTCAGGTTTGTAATGGCTAAGGAAAGTTGCCATGTATTTCCCTGGTGATGTTTTCAGCTCCATAAGCTGGAGTAGGCAGGTCTCAACAAGTTGTGGAACTTCCAGTATTACTATGTCATCTCTTTGAAACTGGAGTGACAGGTTTTTTAGTATTGGCAGGAAGTCTTGTAGTATATATAGGGATTTTACAAACTGTACACTCTGTATTTCCTTTAAGAGGACCTTTGTTCTAGAACCTTCATCACCAGCAGCAGAAGATGCATGTTCTAGGTGTTGAGCGACACTGGGTAGGTTAACCTGAACTGCATGAACTGGCCGTGACCTACTGGCAAGCCATCTCACTTGTTTTATAGCACTAAAGTGAGCAAGATCAGTATCTATGACATTAGCAATTTCTTTTAGTGCTCTCATTTTTTTTGGGACTGTAATGATAAAACTTAAATATTCCCTTAAGAGTACTTTCAAGCTTTGACACAAATGTATTTTTTTTTACCACATCAAGAACTGGCAGCTCTAACTTATGGGCAACACAGTGCATCACAATTATTTGAGGACAGTGTTCCCGCAACTTTGCTATGGTTCCTCCTCTTTCGCCCATCATGACACTGGCCCCATCAAAATTTGCTGAAACAAGGAATGGCCCTGGATTGTGAACATTTTGTAGGTTACTTAGATGAAGATTTACTGACTCAAGTGCAGTCGTTATTGCGTGAAATACACCTTCTGTATGTGCATGTTCCAGTGGCACAGCTTGGATAAGCACTGTACGCACGTGTTTTGAGTTTGGGTCAACAAACCATATGAAAACATTTTCCCACTCAGTTATACTAGAATCTGTACTACCGTCAGCAAGAACTGTCACATATTTAACATCAGTAAGAGTCTGCATCTGGGTTTGGGATATAACTGCTGATATAGCACCACAGAAGTCCCTGACTCGTTTATCATTGGTATAATTAGAAACAGCGTTATCCATTTCTTTCTTGCAGTTCACAGAGCCCTCCATGTCCGAGAAAGGGCATAGATTTTTGGCAATGGAATATGCTGTGTTGAACAGGCATTGTATCTTGACCTTAGTGCCCTGATCCAACTGCGTAAATGCTTGATACAGTGGGGACTCAGTGATATCAAAATGTACCACACACTGATCACTGTGTGCAATATGTTGATTCATACACAGCAAATGTGGATTGGACTTGTCATGAGTACGTAGTGACTCAATTCGAAAATTATTTGAGCCAGTGGCAAAAACATTAGGTTTCTTTGAAAAGGCTGGTACTGCAATGGTTGGATATTTTTTGCACACAGTGCAATACATCAGTTCTTTTTTTTCATCATATCTCAGCCAGTTATAAATAGTTAACCAATGCCTTTGAAACAATCTGGCCCTTTTCTCCTGATCGTATTTCTTATCTTTATTTGGCCTCTCTGGCCTCTCATTCTGCTCATGGAACACTAAAGTACGTTTTTTAGGGAGTGGATGTAAACTTTCAGTTAAGCCTTCACTGCTTAATTCAACACACTGATGATCAGCAGTTATATCCCCTGACACAGATATAGGCTCATTGTCATTGTTATTACTCTTATCTGCACTAGACACACTGACAGAGGTGGACTGTGTTTCTGTTTCAGGTGGTGTATTGCTGCTGATGGAGTCTGCTGTTACTCGTGAGGCTACTGACCAGAGAGAAAAAAAAAGTCTGCTGTTTACTACTCCTACTCCTGTTCTGCATATTGTGGCACTTATTTTCTTCCCCCAATGATAATAAAATATATTTTATTAATTACGTGTGTCTGTGTGAGTTTCTTTGGGTGGACTGGGTGGCTGGCAGACAGTGATGACACTGGGCGGGGGCCAGAAGGATGAGGTGCTTATTTGCCTAGCCTTTTCAACAAATAAAGGCAATGGATCTTTATTTAGAAATGTCTGAAACTTTCAGAGTTATGTTTGTGCAGACTAAGGCAAGTCACTTATCCAATTTGGCAGGGCAGGCAGTGGCACACAGAACACTCAGAAGAAGTCACTGGACAAAGGCAGCGGAAGAAGCTGGAAGGGAATGGGTCTATACTAATAGGAAAAGCCCAGGTTACACAGGGTCGGACTCGGACCTGGTCCTGTTACTTACTAGTAATAACATGGACATGCACACAGCATGTAGATAACTCCCTAAGGCAGGCTGTGCCTATTATTGATTTTAGTTTCATTTTTTTATAATAATTCACTGGTCGACTGACTCACACACTCATCACACAGTTTAGGGCAGCTACAAATACAAACTAATGTCAAGTTCAAATGTAGTAGTAGTATACTCTTTTACAACAATTAGTGCAGTTTTGTAAGTACTGCTCTACTTCTCCTTCACCAGCTACTGTGCAGTTATTACAGTTTTTACTTTTTTATTTATTTGGGCAACTACTTAGCAAGTCCTCCCCTTCCCTTCCCTTATTAGCAGGCTCACCTCACCACTGACTCCACAGCCTGGCCCGCAAGAAGAATTTAGCACCAGACAGGAGCAAACCCAGCCAGACAGACAGACTGTGTGCAGACTGCAGAGCAAAGTAAAAAAAAGTTGCTGCAGTTATGTACAAAGGAGCTGCCTTCTCTCTCTAGTCTATGAACTTCTTCTACCACCTTACAATCAATGCACTGTGTTACTGTTTCCTTGGATCACACACTGCACTGCAGCACACACTTCCTGTTTATTTTAGGTACTGTATACCCCTGATTTCCTCTCAATAATTAATGCTCCTTGTGTGGTCCCTTCTTAGGTCCACCCTTCATTTAAGTTGTGTTAAATACTGGAACAACAAATGCACAGCACAATGGCACACTCGTTTTTTTTTTTTTTTTTGGTGGCTTCTAAGTTCTGAACACTCATCAACAATAACAGTTGAAACTAAATAAGAATGGAATGGTTTCTACAGCGTTCTCCCTCTCCTCTCAGGCTCTCCAGTCTCTATTTTTTGTTTCTGTGGGCAACAGCATGAGCTAACAAACAGCTTCCCAATCCCAACCCCTCCCCGCCACAGCGCCACCGACCTCAAGACCTCACACCAAGCAACCTCCCTCACTAACTCAAGCTCTCCCTGAGTCCCTGGCTTTTTATTTTAAACCAAACGCTGAGTGGTTAAAACAGGCCAAGTACAGGTACTACAGCGCACGCTGCACTTCAAGTCTTCTCTCCAGTCTCTACAATAAAAACAACGACTCGTTAACTGCTCTCTCTGGGAACAGCACGCATGTCCTTTCTCTGTGAAAATGAGAGAGAGAGTGTGTGTGTCCCCAGATCGCTCCCGCCAAGTCTGCGTCGGAGCCAAACTCGGCCAATGGGCGTCTTACCCTTCCGTGAGCCTCCCTTCCATTTGCTGCCACACATGCCAGTCTCTCGGCTCCTCCTCTGTGTTCAGTCTTTGCTGCTCCTGTCCTGGCACCCGCGGCACTGCTCCTACACGCCATGCGCTGATTGCGCTCCCCGAGCCTCCTGTACTGTTTCTGCCAACCCCACTCATAGCACATGAGTGCTGCTCCGAGGGTCAGATGACCCAGAGTACTCCCTCCAGTATCGCGTGACGAGCGTACCCAGTGGCAAAAGGTGGTAATTGCAGGCAAATTAAGCACATTTTTTTTTATAAATGCTTGTCCATGGACAACTGGCTATTTGATGCAGTGCTTGTCCCTGGGGTGGAAAGTAATAGCCCGGGACGTCGGGCTATTGCATTTGTCGAACCCTGCTTCCATAAGGACAAAGTGGTGCTAAGAAACAATAGGAAATTCCTTCCTAAGGTGGTCTCAGATTTTCACCTGATCAATCCATTACACAGCCCGTGTTTTTTACTGAGAACTCAAACTCGTCTGAGAGAAGACTACATAGCCTGGATATCAAGAGAGCACTTAGCCACTATCTTGACAGAACCAAGGCCCACAGACCAGAACATACTAAGCTGTTCCTCACTTATGGGGAAGTGGACAAAGGTAAACCTGCATCCAAATGAACCATTGCATGCTGGATATTTTGGGCTTGTTTGAATTTTAGGAGTCCGTGGTGCTCCTTCTTGGTATGCTCCCTTTGAAGCACCTGTGTTAAATCCCTGAAGGGAGCACAGTGTATAAAAGGAGCCAGTTAGTTACATTAGCCATTGAGGCATTAGAAAGTTAGGGACTAAATCAAGGGTCCCACCTTGACATTGGTGATTTAGCTTACTCACACTGGAATTCCAGTCTGAAACCAAGTGGACCCACTCCTCACATGGAGCTTAAAGTAAATATAGCCATTTTGGCAGTGGAAAGTTTAAATGTGCTATGTTGTGTGGGGGTGTGTGCACTGGTATTTTTGGATTGCATGCTGGATAGTGGCCTGCATAAAAGTTCTGTTACAGTAAAACTGGTAAGCAGGCACCCCTGGGCCTCAGGGCACACTCCACTAGGGGTACAGCTGCTTCAGTGGCTGCAGCAAGAGATATTCCTCTACTGGAAATCTATAAGGCAGCCACATGAAAAACTGTCCACACTTTCATTCCCTGGATTTACAGTCCAGAAATGTTGCCAGATTTGGCACAGCAGTGCTGCAGAACCTGTTCCCTAAATAGGTTCTCAGTCCAACCTCCAAAGGTACTGCTTGGTAGTCTGCATTAGTTTAATTATACTGTGTCATTCGTGGGGTTAGAAGAAAAAATGACTCACCATAGTAATCTTGTTTCTTCCAGGGGATCACGCAGTATGATTAAAGCTCCCACCCTGCCTCCCCTACCTGAACCTATGGAAAATAAGGGACAGACTTAGTTCTACATTCCTGCTGTCACATGCTACATATTGTGTCTGGTTAAAGTAAAGGTGCAAGTTTGCCATAGCAAATGGGAGTAGTAACCTGTAGGAGTTTTAAATCAGTCTCATACCATTCAAAATGCCAAATAATGCTGTTTTCCATGAAAAAAATCTTTTCTTTCAGTGCTCTGCTTCATTTGCATAACCTGACCCTTTTTTCTCAGTGCTGCAATCCTCAGCTGTGACATCATACCAGGGAAACAAAGTTAGTAAAGGGACACTATCGGTTTTTTAGTTTTAGATAGACAAATCAGCTAAGTACTGTACCCACAATGCCTCACTATGTAAATCAGTATACAGGGTATTATATTTCTGTGCTCACTGCAGAAATAGGAGACATCTCTCAGTATAGAAGTCTTGTAGCCAGATATGGTATGCACAATGCATTGCTGTGAAAATAAACATACAGAAGTTTATATCGTTGACACCACTACAGAAATATGGGACAGCATCTCACATAAAGGAAATTGAAAAACAGGCTTTTAATTTTACCCACAATGCCTTGATATGGACATTTACATAATAGTGCTCATCACTAGCAACATATGTAACTGTACTTCAGAGTAAGGGACATTTAAGTCAATGTTATAAATTACCCAGAATTCCTTGTTGTTGTATGTAAAACATTGACAGCTCCTTGGTATGACATCATTCTGGGGGTGTGGCCATACACAGAAAACTGGAGGACAAAATGGTGACAAAACATAAAATAAAATGACTATGACAGATTTTTTTACAAAACAAATTGTAGCTTCAACATCCGAAGCATGTCTGGCAATGGCATACTATGTGTAAAAGGCATTTGAGGAACCTTACACATTTACTTTAATGTTAACTTTATAACCCAATTGGACATGTTGTTGTCTTGTCCCCTTCTCTTAGGAACATTAGTTTTTTGGGAAGTGATTTTGCGAGATTTCACAGATGCCTTTTTCATATAGTATGCCAGTGCCGCCCATGCTTCAGATGTTGAAGCTGCAATTTGTTTTGTAAAAAAATCTGTCATACTCATTTTTATTTATGTTTTCTGAGTACTGTGACCTCCAGTTTTCTGAATGTGGCCACACCCCCAGAATGATGTCATGCAAAGGAACTGTCAATGTTTTACATACAGCACCAAGGAATTCTGGGTAAATTATGTTGATGTAAATGTTAGTTACTTCCCTTACTGTGAGGTACAGTCTCATATTTCTATACTGGCTTTAACAATAAAAGCTCTCATATGTTGCTGGCCTGGTGCACTGAGGGCTGAGGCGCTGGATGCCACACCTCGCGTCATGCCGGCGACCTGGACTGGAGCGAACACAGGTCACCGTGGGCTGGCAGGGGAGGAGAGGAATCAAGCATCCGATGGACTGCTCTTTCTCTTTGGGGGTCCACATTGGTCGGCGTCCAACTGCCCCCTGGTGGAGGCTGGGGGTCGGGGATGCATGCCATACACCAGAGAGGAGTTGAGGGCAGATGCCTGGATGGGGACGCATGCACACCCATGGTCACTGGCGTCTTTGCATGCCCTCCGACTCCGGGGAATTGAGAACAGGGAAAATGGCACCGGTTGCGGCAGCTTGATGACCATTCGGTGGGCGCCCAGCTCTGAGGGCTCACTGAGACTGGATCCTGTGTCAGCAGAGATAGAGGGGTCTCTCTGCCACCCCACTGCAGGGGACATATAGTGAAGCTTCTGGTGGGAGCCGGAGCAGTCTGGATGGCGTCCGGAGGAGGTGGATGCCTGGACGTGGTTGGCAGACCGGGGGCCAAAGGTAAGAAAAATGACGAACTAAAAAAAAAAGCTCTCATATGTTTATTTGGAAAACAAGGCATTGTGCATATAGTATCTTGCTAACAAGATTTCTGTACTGAGAGATGCAGTCTCCTATGTGGGTAGTGTAGATGTCTGCAATACCAAGACTGACTAACAGATGTCTCTGTTTCCAAACAGTGCTTATAAACTTTCTTTCCCTTGCATCATGTCATGCTTGAGGGTTGCAACACTGAGGAAAAAAAGGGATGGGTTATGCAAATGAAACAGAGCATGGAAATAAAAGCATTTATTTATTATAGCTTTCTTTGACTGGGTGACCAAAGTAGTTGATCAGGGAGGGGCTGTGGACATGGCCTACCTAGACTTTAGCAAGGCATTTGACACAGTCCCACACAAAAGATTAATATACAAGTTAGCCAGCCTGGGAGTGGGTCCCAAGATGACAACCTGGGTAAAGAATTGGCTGGAGAATAGGACACAGAGAGTAATAGTAAATGGAGTCCACTCTGAAAAAAGGGGGGTTAGTAGTGGGGTACCGCAGGGTTCAGTATTAGGACGGGTCCTCTTCAATGTCTTTATAAGCGACATTGCAGAGGGACTGGAAGGAAAAGTATGTCTCTTTGCAGATGACACAAAGATCTGCAACAGAGTTGGTGCACGAGGTGGAGTGGAAAGCATGAGAAGGGACTTGGCAAGGTTAGAGGAATGGTCAAATGTATGGCAGCTTAGATTCAATGCTAAGAAGTGCAAGGTAATGCACCTGGGAAACAAAAACCCAGGGGAAGAGTACACAATTGGGGTGAGATACTAACAACAACAAAAATGGAAAGGGACCTGGGGTAGTCATATCAGATGACCTAAAGGTGGGCAAGCAATGTGAGAGGGCAGCAAGGAGGGCTGGGGGGATACTGGGATGCATAGGAAGAGGCATCACCAGTAGAAAACAGGAAGTTATTATCCCTCTGTACAGACAGCTAGTGAGACCCCATCTGGAGTACTGCGTGCAGTTCTGGAGACCCAATCTCCGCAAAGACATAGACAGGATGGAAGCTGTCCAGAGGAGGGCAACTAAAATGGTGCAGGGTCTGCACTTGAAGACATATGAAGAGAGACTTAAGGAGCTTAATATGTATAGCCTCGAGGAAAGGAGGGAGAGGGGAGACATGATAGAAACTTTCAAGTACCTCAAGGGAATCAACAAAGTCCAAGAGGGTAGCATCTTTCAAAAAAAGAGGTGTGCAAGAACAAGGGGCACAATTTGTGAAGATAGAAGGGGCAGTTCAGAGTAATTTAAGGAGTATTTTTCACAGAGGGTTGTGGATGTATGGACGGCCTTCCAGAGGAGGTTGTGGAGTCAAAAACAGTGGTGGAAATTCAAGCATGCATGGGACAGTCATAAGGCAATTCTAGGGGGTGGGGGTAGGAAGAAGTAGGCTGCTGGTTAACTAGGACCTGCAGCTTATCTATCAGGTAGGGAAATGGGCAGACTGGGTGGGCCAAGCGGTCCTTATCTGCTGTCAAATTCTATGTTTCTATGTTTCTATATTTATTTCACAGAAAACAGTGCTTTTTGGCAGTTTGAATAGTAGGAGATTGAATCACAACTCCTACAGGTTACTAATCCCATTTGCTATGGCACAGCTCACAAAATCACTTTAAGAGGGAGCTTAATCTACATTATTTTAGATAGCTAGAGTGTCTTCACCCTGTTAGGCTGTGCGATTAATCTGAAACACTTCAGAGTGCAGCAGTTACTCAAGGCAGCAGTTTGAAATTGGCATGAGCCAATTAAGAGTTCCATCATTTGCATAAATTCTATTCTCTCTGGAGCAGTTCAACACTGAAGGCTGACTGCATAAGTTTAATCATACTGTGTGATCCCCTGGAAGAAACAAGATTACTATGGTGAGTAATTTTTTCTTTCATCCTCCGGCTCCGACCTGCTAGATATACTACTTGATCCTGACACTCATTAGCTGATACCTGGAAGTCTGAGACAAAAGTCCCGACAGCGAAAATCCTGATGGTGGGATTTTTCCCATGGCGGAGTTTTTTTCCATTTTTCAGGGGACTTCACCTCCACATCCCCCTTAAATATGATTGCTAAGTCTGCCGTGGGCAAAATCCCACCTTTGGGATTTTCACAGTCGGGATCTTCGTCTTGGGCTTCCAGGTTTCTGGCTAATGAGTGTTGGGATCTTTGTCGTGATACCGACCTGCTTGATGGCAGACCTGCTTGCTGCAAGCAAGAATCTGATCAAGCCTTGCCAGGGGAGGTCTTGTGGGTCACATGGATGTGAACTGAATGCTAACAGTAGAAAGAATACTTACTATAACAGTAGAATCTTCTCCATTGAGCCACATCATGGAACTGTAAGCCATTGGTGTCAGGACCACCTGGAAACTTTTGCTAGCTGGGGCCGTCCATGTTGACATATTTTGTTGCCACTTATATAATGTGTGTGGCCCATCATGCTTCAGCTTCCTGCCAGAGACAACCTCAGAGGACCATCGGACTGGCATGGACAAAAGCACCCAGGACCAAAACCAGGATATGGAACCTGAGGAATTAATATGCCCCAAGTGGAGCCGGCCTAGTGGCATGGAGGGGTTAATGTACTGGACACCTTACCTCCTGCCACACCTGTGACCTAGGTTGAGGAACAGACTGGAGTTGCCAGGGGTCAGGCAAGGCACTACTGTGCTCTCCTGTGGAGGGGAGGGTTGTTGGTCCAGCCTTAGACTGCTGCCAGGTGTAGGCCTGGTGGCAGTGCAGCTTTGGAGTGCACAAAGGGGAGGGGAGGGGCTGTGGTTATGTCATGCATGTGTGCCTCCATATGCACACACTGATGTCCTGTGCCAGGGCAAGGAAGAAAAAAAGAGGATAAACTGATGACGGGGGCTTCCTGCAGCCCTATCTGCCTGTCCTTGAGTCTGTGTTGTCACCCGGGACCTTGGCCCACTCTGGATATTAGTACTGCGGGGTGGCTCTCTCATCTCCAACTCTCCCATTGGGGAAAGCTATGGGGAACCCTCATGACCAGGTGAGTCCTGGATGAGGCAGTCACCAGCTTCAGGGGTGTGGGCATAGGCTTGAACAGCTGTCCCATGTCACTGAGGAAAAGGATAACATATTTGCAAAAAATTAAATATTCTCCAAGGGGGCGGCGGACAACCAGCATGCAACAGCAGGAAGGGCACCCAGATTACCAATTGAGATGAAAAGGGGGATGGTGGGAGGGTGAGTGGTGACTCAGTGGAAGAGATTATCTTCAAGATCTACTGTTATGGTAAGTTACTACTATATCTTCTTTGAGGACATCTCCCTCTATTGAGTGACATCATGGAACAATTCTCAAGCAGTACCAGAGCACCGTGGGAGGCAGGAAGGATCAAATGACCCTAAGAGAACAAGTCTTGCAAAACAGTAAGGCCAAAGCCAGCATGTCTACTAGAGATTCCAGACTGTAGTGTTTAGTGAATGTGTCAACAGTACTCCAAGTAGCAGCAGGACAGATATCGGCAGTGGAAACATTGTGAAAAACCACAGAAGCCTTAAGAGCTGTATGTAGCTCAAAAACATCTGGTGTCAGTCCTTAATGAGTGCTTTTATCTTCTAAGCATTTTAATAAATAAATTTTTATCCTGCAAAAACCAAATATGTTTTATTTTTGCCTGAGGGAGCCTCAGCACAGTCTTCACAACCATTTGGAAAGTCCTTCTTCAGAAACAGGGGAGCTCACTATCCTGAGGGTGAAAGACACAAATAGTTGAGAGGATTTCTTACAATCCTTAGTACCATCAAAGTACCAACACAGTGTCCTGTGGGTGTCCAGTGCATGCAGATGACATTCCCCACTATCCATTGGAGTCAAGAAGTAAACCAAAAGGTCAATTGTCTGATTCAGTGTGCGTGATCAAAAACCACCTACAGCAGAAAATGAGGAGTGGTATGTAAGATAACCTGATCCTTGTGCAAAAACAAAATAAGGGGCTCCACAACCAGAGCTTGCAACTCAGAAATTTCTTGCAGAAGTAATGGCTACCAGGAATAGTATCTTCCCAGAAAGGAAACACAGCTCACAAGTAGTGTCCAGTTCAAAAGAAGGCACTGTAAGAGTCTCTGAAATTATGTCAAGGTCCCACACTGGCACCGGGGTTTCAGACGGAGGGGGATGGGTGCAGAAACAGAATCCGTCTATGGAACCTGTGGGAAACCTCAAGCTGGGAACCATTTTACCATCAGTGAGAGCATAAAAAGGCTAACAATGTAGCCAAATGCACCTTCATTGAGGAGTGCCTGAGGCCTGCATCAATAAGGGACAGGAGGTAATCCAAGACTTGATTTATTGTACACATACAGGGGTTCAACTGACAGGCAGTACACCAGATCATGAAACATTTCCATTTTGGGGATTAAGTGTACCATGTAGCTGGCTTATGAGCCACCAGTAGAACAGCTGTAACCACAAGAGAGATCCAAAGTAGGACAGTTTTACAACTTCAGGAGTTGGGTGTGAAGGTTTATTTTTTATTTTATTTAAAAGTTGCATGAAATACAAGATGAGTTCTATGAGAAACAAGTCTTGTTCACAGAATGTCCCAAGTCATAATAATTTATTTATTTATTTATTGAAAATGTTTCACCAGGAAAGGCACACTGAGCAATAAGATGCTCATCTCCCAGTGCGACCTGGGGGGAGGGGTTACAGTGGAGGCAGGTATACATACAGTAGTTGAGATTATAAGATAACAAAAATGAACGTACACAAAATTGGCGAATAACAATTACAAATGGACTATTCTTGCAGCAGTAATTTTTTAAACCATACTTAAAAATACCAAGGTTGGGCGTAATGGAGACAAATTATTCCAAGAAAACGGGCTGCATATGAAGACATTTTTTTGCCAAAGTGTGTATGAAACTTAGCAAGGAAAAGCCATGCGGAGGCACATCTTTAAGGCTGTATCTCTGGACAGAAATAGTTAATCTTTCAGATAAATAAGTGGGGGTTGGACTGTTTGCAGTCTTATAAATAAGGGACAACCAGTGGACAATACACCTGGAAGAAGTTGACAACCAATTTAGTTGATGCAATAAAGTGCATCCCATTTTTATTTTAGAATAAATCAAAGTAACTGATCAGTAAGCAATAAGACATTATGGGGTGTGTGTTAGAACTGTCTAACGCACATCCCTGGAGTGATTTATTACACTTTACAAGGGTCTGAGTATTCTACATGGGGTTTCTAGTTTTAGTCAGACAGTGCTAACATGACGAGGGTGGAGTGTATGGGCAATACCAGACCACCCAGGGGCGAATGAGGCCCGACGCCACAGGCGGAGGGCCTTATAGCCACTGGGCAGTCTGGTATTGCCCATACCGCCCACCCAGGAGGGTATTATTGTGCTTAGAAAATGGGCACTATAAAATAAAATAAGTTTAATAAAAAATGTTAATAAAAAATTTATTTAAAAATAAGTTGTATAATAAAATAGTTCCTCTACCTGCTTTATAATGAAGGACTTTAGTCCTAGTAGAGACTCAGTAGTTACCCAAAAACAAAAATGCTGGTTGCACACAGTTTCCAAGTCCACACACACACACACGTGCTTGCCCCATTCTTTTATTTTTTTGCCATTTCTTTTACTACTGGGGCAGGAGATGTTGTGGTTCTAGTCTGGACGAGAAAGCGTGATCTGCATTTTGCACTGTGGTTTGGTTTTACTTTTGTCCCCCCCCCCCCCGCTGCACACACACGGCGCTGAAATAAAATAAATGTAATGTTCCTGCAAAATCTCTGAGAGCTACATTTTATTCCCCCCCGCAACTCATGGATTTGAGCTGGATAGCTGGCGAGCCACGGGTGAGCGGGCAGGCGGTTGCCTTCACTAGCAGCCTGCTGGGATGAAACATCAAAAGTCTGTCATTGAGCAGCCAGTTAGATAATTATTTGATAAGCGGTATCTTGCTGGTTTTTTTTTTCCTGTGGTTACGGCATTTGTTTACTTGAGCTGGGATGCTGAGCTGGGATAGTTTTAATAGTGCTGTCGGTAGCGCTAGGTGCTCGAGACTAAGCTTTGTTTAGGTACCGTTAATGGAGCGGGTGGGTGGCTTCCTAGGTGGCAGAATTTTTTTCTTCAGTAGAAATGATGGATCTTCAGAATAGGATTTGTTTATTTTTAACAAAAATGAAAGGCAGCAGGGTTTGCGCATCTGTCTGTGTGGTGGGGCAGACTCTGTTTTTTCCTCTCACTAAGCGAGAGAACAACATGGCAGCTAGCCAGTTTGAACATTCAGGGTGCCCAATGGTACCCAAAGTAATGGGGCACCCCAAATTAGCACTTGTTTTTTAGCGGGCTCTATTGAAAAATACCCGCCCGCTAAATAAGTGCACTGGCCAATCAGGATGCTAGAATTAGCATACCCATTTTCTAAACACTTCTAATGCATGGCTAACAACTAATCAGATTGCTTGAAATCCTTTGCCCATTTTATAAATAGTATTTAAAGGAAGAAGATGTGTAGCAGGGGTGTGACAATAAATAGTATCACCATAATCCAATATAGGAAGAATGGTTTGCCCAGTAATATGTTTACAATCTGAGCCAGATAAGCAGTGCCTGGCACGTTTTAAGTTCCCCAGGCATTGATGAACTTTAGAGACAGTTTTGTCAATGTGTGTTTTAAAGGTCAAGAAGGAGTCAAAAGTAAGACCAAGATATTTAAATTCATTCAGAAACTCGAGCAGATGATTGTTTAAACAAATTGAAAAAGAAGAATTTGCTGATAACAGAGCATGCTGGGACCCAAACAGCATTACTTAAGTCTTTTTGCTATTTAGAAGTAATAGACTGCCAGAAAACCATTTCATAGTTTTTTCCAAGTCGCCTTGGAGAGTCGAGGAAAGGGAAGATGGAAATTTATGAACATAGAAAAGAACCATGTCATGAGCATAAAGCCTGACTGAGTAATGATCCACAACATCAGGTAGAGGGTCTACAAAAAGATTAAATAAAATAGGACCAAGTATAGACCCCCTGAGGAACCCCAGTGGAAATGGAAAGAAGATATGACAGCCATTCCAGGAAATGGACCAAGTTCTACTGTGTAAATAGGATTAAAACCAGGTGGTAACAATTGAAGAAAAGTCATAGGAAGATAGACGAGTTAGAAGCATGAAGTGATTGAGCACGTCTAAAGCTTTTGATAGATCAATTGAAACAGAGCCTACAAGACACCCTTGATCCAGATCCCTAGATAAAATCAATCAGTGCTGTTTAAGTTGAAAATTTGGACCTGAAACCTAACTGAAAATTTGAAAGAACCTGATAATTAACCATATATTCAGTAATCCGAGATTAAACAAATTTTCCATAAATTTAGAAATGATGGGACTCAAAGAAATTGGGTGGTAATTCTCCACCAAAGTTTTATTCCCACCTTTGTGAAAGGGGATGACTAGTGAATGTTTCCAAGCTAAAGGAAAAGTATGAATGCTAAGAGATAAATTGAAAATGTAGGTTAAAAGGAGAGCCAAGATATCAGCACTGCATTTAAGTAGAAAGTTGTCTAGATTGTCGATTCCCTTGGCAGTGTCCCCTCTCAATGAAGGTAGTAATTTAAATACTCTGTCAGTTTTAATAGAGCGAAAATAAAATTTAGGTCTTGGGAGAGGAAACATTGCAAGTGGATCAAGGGATAGGCCAGTAGAAGATAAACCAGCCTTACTCAACAACATAGCAGAAGCCTTGGGGAAAAAATGAATTAAGCCTAGTACAAATACTTTCCTTGGAGTACACAGTGGAATCACCATAGGATACATTTGTAGTGGAAGACACTGAATGCATCTTCCAAACAGAGTTAACTATACACCAACATTTCTTTAGATTATTCCTGACATTAGCTAAATTTGTTTTGAAAAAAGAGGATTTAGGTTTTCTCATGATGGAAACACAATAATTTCGGAATTTCCAAAAAGTTTGCCATGCCTACGGAGTGTCTAATTTCTTGGCCTTTTGGTATAATTTATTCCAAGACTTCAGCTGGGTAAGAATAAAAGAAGTAACCCAGGAACATGTTTATATTTTACTTTTTTTTTTTTAAAGGGAGCGTGTTGATCACAGAGCAAATTGAACTGTTGGTAGAAATAATCCCAGGTGGCATCTACATTTGAAAAAAAAAAACAGTTTATCTTGAGCAATCCAAAACAAAAAGCCTACCAGTTGAAGTTCCTGAAGCAGTGAAACTTAATGGTGTTGGGGATACATTTAGGGGGGGAAAGATTAACTGTGCAAAAGGTGATAGCATGGTTGCTGAATAGGTTTCCCTGACAACCACAGGAGCTAATTGGAAACTCAGGAGAAATGAAAAGCAAGTCTAAGAGAGTAGAAACCCTGTAATTTGATTCATATCATGTGGGATCTTTAATTAATTGGTTCAAGCCGAGGGGGGCAAGGGAAGTCTTCAATCTAAGTGCTCTGCTAGAGGGCCGCTTTGCACTGAAGTCACCTATTAAAATTAAATGTGGAAAATCACCCAGGGAATAAATCAATGAATACAGGTGGGGGGATTTAGCTGCTTTAAATTGGGGGGGGGGGTGCTAGTATAAGCTGCCAACTAAAATCTCCCTCCCGTATAGCTTTATAGAAATAAAAACAGAATTAATCAGATCACCCATGGTGTCTGATTTGTTAAGTAAACAGGGAATGGAAGTATGAACAAATAAAGCTGCGCCACCTCCATGTCTGATCCTGTCAGATCTAAAAACTGTGTAATTTGGAAGGTTAGTGTCTGAATAAGGAATGGTAGAAGCTAGCCATGTTTCTGATAAAGTGAGAATGGAAGGGCAGGAAGGAGGCTTTGAACATTACAATGAAAAAAAAATAGTTCTTGAAGAGAGGGGCCAGAGTTTGTTTTTGTCACCTGGAGGAATAGGAAATGAACCAGTAACATGTTAAGAACATGCATTTGTCATTGCCGAATGCTGCTTGCTTATATGTGCTGTTTAGGTATTTGGAAGTCATAGTACCATGCCTAAGAACTGTCATGTGCACCTCCCCCCCCAAGACATCCACTGTGCTTTCTGTTCAATATTCACAGAAGAGGGGGAGGGGGAGGGGGAGGGGCAAGGGCCACAGCAGTACAGCAGTTGCCAAGGCGGTGAAGAGATGGACAATAGTCCATTCACCGGCAAAAGAATCCTGCAGGAGCTCACTAAATTGAAGGTGGACAAAGCGATGGGACCAGATGGCATACACCCAAGGATATTAAGAGAACTGTGAAGGGAGATAACAGTACCTCTGGCAGCTATGTTCACTGAGTCATTCAACACAGTAGTGGTACCAGAGAATTGCAGGAGGGCACATGTTGTCCCTCTACACAAATCCAGCAGCAGGGAGGAGGTGGGGAACTACAGGCCGGTCAGCCTCATCTCAGTAGTGGGGCAGATCATGGAGACATTGCTTAAAGAAAGGATAGTGGGGCATCTAGAAGCCTTTGGAGCCCAGGACCATAGGCAACATGGATTTACAGTGGGGAGGTCATGTCAGACAAATCTGGTTGATATCTTTGACTGGGTGACAAAGAAAGTAAATCAGGATGGGGCAGTAGACAACGCTTACCTTGATTTCAGCAAAGCCTTTGGCACCATCCCACATAGGCAGCTGATAAACCAGCTGAGTAGGCTGGGAATGGGGGAAAGGGTGGCAAACTGGGTTAGAAACTGGCTAACAGACAGGAAACAGAGAGTGGTGGTAAATGGGGTGCAGTCTGGGGAGAGGGGGTGACCAGTGGGGTGCCACAGGGATCGGTCCTGGGGCCAGTCCTGTCCAATGTCTTCATTAGTGACATTGCAGAAGGGCTGAAGGGAAAGGTCTGCCTGTTTGCAGATGACACCAAGATCTGTAACACAGTGGATACCCCAGAAGGGGTGGAGAAAATGAGGAGCGACCTGGGGAAGCTTACAAAATGGTCTGAGGACTGGCAACTGAAGTTTAATTAAAAAAAGTGCAAAATTGTGCACCTGGGACACAGAAACCCTGGGGGAAAACTACAGGATTGGGGGATGGGGGAAATTACTGACAGTCACAAAGAAGGAAAGGGAGCTGGGGGTTCTTATTTCAGATGACCTGAAAATGTCAAAGTGCTAAGGCAGCTGGGAGGGCCCGTGACATGCTGGGGTGCACAGGCAGGGGTATCACCAGCATAAGGAGGGAGGTAGTGATGCCATTAAATAAAACCATGTTCAGGCCTCACATGGAGTACTGTGTGCAGTTCGGGAGGTCACCTCTTCGTAAGGATATTAACAGGCTGGAGATGGTCCAGAGAAGGGCGAATAAGATGGTACACAGCTTGCAACACAAGACTTACGAGGAGAAATTAAGGGACCTCAATATGTACTCACTGGAAGAGAGGGGATATGATAGAAACATTCAAGTACCTCAAGGGTATAAATATAACTACTGAGAAGCAGCAGACAGCTGCTATAGACACGTGTCAGCTTCTGAGTGATATTCTTTTGTTCTTATAAATCTGTAATCTCCAGTATTTCAGTAACCACATGACCACACTGCCTTCTTTAGGCAATTTTATGCTGGTTGATGCCTGGTGTCAGACGGCAGACAGATGGCTCACAAGATTGTGTTGCCATCTGAAAAACTTCATAGAGTGTTCTTTTACTGGTAAGTGTTTTGGAAAGTTGGTGAAGATCTCACAATTTTTATTATGATTTTATCTCCTTATGCCTGTCCCCTTTGGTCCCCCCCATCCCCACACCCCAACAGTCATCAGTGGCCACAGCTGCAGCCTTCTTCTTGCCAAGATGGTGGGTGAGAAGCTGCCTTCACAGTCTGTGAAGTCTGACGTCTTTCAGTGATGCTTATTGGTCATCTTCCAACACAGGCGAGGCGCTGCCAGCACAAAACTAACTCAGAACAAGCAGCTTTCAAAGTGGGGAAGAATGGAGTGAGCAAGAATCAAGTACTTTATTCAGATGCAGCATCGATTTTAAGATCAGCATACCATTGTGTGGACACTGCAAATAGAACCCCAGCTCTTCAAGCAGCCTTATGAAGAGTAAAGGCTTCTCGAAGCACTGGGGTTCTGTTTATTGTACTGTAAGTGGGCTGCATCTAATTCGGTAATTTACTGTACCTTACATCTGGATGTATGGTAGGCCCAACTTTAAACAAACACTGCACCTGAATGAACATGATGCCATAGAAACATAGAATTTTTCAACAGAAAAGGACCGCTCAGCCCAGCCAGTCTGCCCAAGTGTTCTCTACCTACTTGTAATTCCTGCCTGTATATGTTACTGCATGTCTTATTCTGCCTGCATACATCAGGACCTCCTTGTGAATGAGCTTGCTTAAAGGATTTTTCCTGCAGTGAACTTGAACCTACTCCACCTCCATAGCCCTGTTGATCTCCGGTGACCCCCTCCTTCCACCTTTTCCAATATAGCCCTATGTTTATTCCATACATGCTTCATGCCCCCTACCATTTTAGCTTCTACCACTTCTCCTGGCAGTCTGTCCAAAGCATCTACCACCCTTTCAGTAAAGAAATATTTCTTCACATCTATCCTGAACTCCCCCCCCCCCCAGCTTCATTGTATGTCCCTTGGTTTGGGTGCTCATCCTCATTCGAAGGAAACTCCCCAACTGTACCCTGTTTACCCCTGTGAGGTACTTTGTACATCTTGATCATGTCACCTCTCACCCTCCTGTCTTCCAGACTGTACATGCTGAGATTCGTCAGCCTTTCCTTGTAGGGATTCCTGTGAAAATTCTGAACCATTTTAGTTGCCCTCCTCTGGAAAGCCTTCACCTTATATCCTTTCTGAAGTGTGGACTCTAAAACTGGACACAGTACTCCAGCTGGGGGTATAGTAGGGAGTGATAAAATGGCAGCACAATATCCCTCCTCCTCCTCCTACTACTACTGGAGATGCCACTCCTTATGCACCCCAGAATCCAATTTGCCCTGGCCATAGCCTTGTCACACTGTACTGCCACCTTGAGATCCTCTGATATAATAACCTCAAGGTCCCTTTCATGTCTAGTGAGTATCAGTATCTCCCCCATCCTATACCCAGCATTGGGGTTCCTATGCCCTAGGTACATGATGTTACACTTGTTGGCACTGAACCCCAACTAAGTAAGAAAATGGAATTGATTTGAATGAATTGCAGACTTTAAGCAGGTTTTGGGGAGTGGGGGGGGGGGCTCTGCTACTATAACTATTTGCTTTTGATTTTGGCCTCAAATCAGGTGCACTCCTGCAAACAGATAAAACACGTTTAAGAAAGACATAAGAAATGTGATGAAGTCTTTGTACATTAGCCTGGGCTGAGCTTGCAGACAGGAGAGATGCAGCCTATTCCTAATTAATGAGCTTCCCACTGGTCACCTGTGAGCCTCTTGTGGGCCAGAGCTCACCACACAAGCATTTGTCAATGCCAAATGGTTGCTTGCAGGCATTAACAGTAGAAGTGCAGGAGTTAGACAGATGGGGCCCAATTCTCAAAGCCCTGCATCAGACACAAGGTGCCTGCGCCAAACAGATATGGTGCAAGGTGCACCTTGTGTCCATGACTGCCCTCCATGCGATTCACAAAGTGGCCTGTGTCAACCGCAGTCCACCTGCCCCAAACAGGGCTTGCACCTGCCCTGTGCCCTGCAATACACTGCGGCATCATGGCAGGGGGACTGCGGCCAATGCAAGCTGCATTCTGCGATTCACAGACATCACCCGGCAGAAGAAATTCTAAGTGCCCTTAGACCAGCCAGGGCAGCTGTAAGGGGACTTAGACATTCTCCCCTGGGTGACATCCCTGTGTGTGGCACACCATGGGTGACAGTCCACCACCATACACTCCCGAGTGCCGCCCATATGTGTAGCCCTTGTCCTAGTGGTCCAATGGCACCCCTCACAGCTCCCTGATGCCACCTATGTACCATGTCGGTACCCCGTCCTGATGCTGCCCATACTGGCAACAGCTCCCCCGATCCCCACCCCTTCAGTGCTACCGCAGCACCAACTTATGGTGGTACAGTGCCCACCCATGCCCCAGCAGGTGGTGCCCAAACCCCCCCACCAGTTCTGACTGCTCCCCAGCGCCCGGCACATCCCACCACTCACCTCCATGGCCAGGCGCCAATTGCACCAAACATGGTGGGGGAACACCGGCCCACCAGCTTGGGTCCACATGCCCATTACCTAGTGGGACGGTCCCTGTGTTAGTCTCTGGTGGCCTGCAGTGGACCTGTAAGATGCACCAGGGGTTTGCCACAGGGTTCAGGTCAGTGCAAGCATGGGGACTTAGCCACTGGGACCCCTCCTGTACCTGAATCAGGTGCAGGGTCCCTGGTGCACCAGGCATTGGTGCAAGCTGCTGTTTGCCGCAGCTTGCACCAGACGCAGGCCCCTATGAGAATTGGGCCCATGCAGTATACGAATGGCAGTGAAATATTGAACTGACACCAACCCCACCCCCACCCTGCAGAGATGGACAGGCATTGGGGTGTGCCTTTGGATCATCGCCCATAAGAGTCACGATGTTTCACCTTGCCCTACCCTGCAGACACTGACAAGTGTTGAGGTGTGCCTTGGGTGTTCAGGCTTTACTCACCTCATTCCATAAGGAAATATGCTGAAATGGGCGCAGTATAGGAGAATGGGATGAACTCTGGAGCCAAAGAGTCCAAGGCACACCTCAATGCCTGTCACTGGCTGCAGGGTACGGGTGGGGGTAGAATGGCATGAGCATTACTGTCAAAAATCCCAAGTCACATCCCTGACACCTATTAGTCCCTGCAGGATAGGGCATTATGGTCGAAAGCTCTAACACCCGTCCGTTTCTTGGTATTTTTACTCCAAGTTTTCAACATGGGCTTTTTGCGATCCCACCACATGAACAGTGACACTATCAGTTCTTTAGCTGAAAGGTGATTTTGCACAGCGACTGCACCATTTGGTGCCACAGATGCGAAAACACATTTCAAACAGGATGTGAAAAATGACAGCTGTACTGTTCATGAGGAGGTGTAAAAAATGGCAATGCTGAAAATCTGGAATAAAATATAAAAAAAAAACTGGTGAAGTCACGAGTGTGCGTAGTAACTGGGCAACGCACACCCGTAATGTAATTAGTTTTGGGATTTTACAGCAGATTTTCAACATAGGCATTTTTGGACCTCCGCTCATGAACAGTGTCACTATGATTTTCTTAATCTATCCCGAACACTGATTTCCCACAGCAACCATGCTATTCTGTGCCTGAAGTGTGAAAACACATTTCTGCCAGTGTGTAAAAAATGACAGCTGTACTGTTCATAAGGAGGTGTGGAAAAATGCCAATGCTGAAAATCTGGACTGAAAAGATTACCAATTTGTGAACTTATGAGGGTGTGTGGAAACTGCACAATGCACGCTCAGAATGCAATCATTTTATGGTCTTTTGTCACCAAATTTTCAACATAGCCAGTTTAAGACCTCTGCTCATGAACAGTGTCACTGTGATTTTCTTAGTCTGTCCCTAACATTGATTTCGCACACCGACCACGCCATTGTGCACTACATGTGTGAAAACACATTTTGGGTGATGTGTGAAAAAAGACAGTTGTACTGTTCATAAGAAGGTGTGGTAAAATGGCAATACTGAAAATCTGGAGTGAAAATATTAAAGATGCTTGATGTTACGAGCGTGTGTAGGAACTGTGCAACACACGCGCGTAAAACAGTAATTTTGGGGAATTTTTTCACCAAATTTTCAACATAGGGTTTTTGGGGAACTACCTCAAGAACAGTGTCACTGTGATATCTGTCCTAAACATTGATTTCGCACACCGACTGCGCCATTGTGCGCTACATGTGTGAAAACACATTTCAGGTGGGATGGTGAAAAATGACAGCTGTACTGTTCATAAGGTGTGGTAAAATGACAATGTTGAAAATCTGGAGTGAAAATATTAAAAATGCTCGAAGTTACGAGTGCTGAACTGTGCAACGACACTTGTAAAATAAATATCTTTGGTTTTTCACCAAATTTTCAACATAGGGTTTTTTGGGGCCTACCTCATGAACTGTGACACTATTGTTTGGTTAATCAGTCCTGGAAGCTGGTTCCATGCAGTGACTGCGAAATCACCTTTCGGGACTGAATAACAAAATGACAGTGACTGAGTTCATGAGGTGGGGTCCCAAGAACCCCATGTTGAAAATTTGGTGAACAAATTCCCCAAAATGGCCAAGATATGCACCAAAGTTGAAAAAAACCCATTAATGCCATTATACAACTTACCGGCATTTCTTCAGTTCGCGGTCAGCTTTGAAGAGTGCAGACATGTTCCCGATCCACGAAGATCATCGTGCCAGGCTCCGGAGGTAAGTGTGGGGTGAGGGGTGTGGGAGGTGATGCAGGTTGGGGAGGACCACCAGAATCAACAAGGGACCATTTTCTAGTTTACAGGGTTTTTTTTTTTGTTTTCACAAAAACATCACGGAAGGTTTTTTTTTAACCAGGAGTAGCACACTAAGCTGAAAGCTTTTTTACAGGTGTAACCTGGGAGCATAGGAAGTTAAGTGACTTGCTCAGGATCACACAGTATGCAAGTGGAAGCTGGGATTCAAACCCAGGTCTGGTCTGCTTGATGTCACCAGATTTGCAGCTCAGAGCCAAACCACCGCACTATACTGCCTCCCTTGCAGGGAGATTTAATTTGTCACGCTGGGGTGGGCTCCCAGCGGCCACTTGAGTGTTTGGGGGTGCTGTAGCCGATAGGAATTGGGCACCCCGTTGGCATATACCGGCATTTGTGGGAAACAAGAGCCGAGGGGGATTGGGCACCCCCCTCGGCACACAAGAAATTGGGGGGGTAACATTATGCTGATGGGGTAAGGGTTCCCCGTCGGCAAAATTACCAGGCAGGAGGCATGCCGACAGGGGGATTGGGCACCCTGTCGGCACATATAAGTGTGGGGGGTGGCAAGAGCAGAGGGGGATTGGGCACCCCTGGTCAGCTTTCTTTTTTTTAATTTATTAAAATGTTTCACCAGGAAGGCACACTGAAGGCCAGGTGGTGGATTCCATCGGCTTTGCGGGGACTGTGAGAAGCCGACGGAGAAGCCATCGCCATGGCAACACAGCACAATGGAGCTGTGTAATTGGCTGCTGCAGTCAGGGAAGCCCTGCCGTACAAACAGCTGATTGCGTAGTGATGGGGCACTCCCTGATTGCAGCAGCTCAGTTACTTTGATTTAGTGGCCTGCTTATTAACTGCCAGTGATCGACAGCATGCTCATCTATTGGCCGAGGCAGAGACCAGCCCCTGAATGGGCTGCTGCCATTCGGCACAACACTGCCGCGCCTCCACAACCTGCTTGTGAAGAAAACCTGACGCAATGTGTTTCCTTGCACATGCGTGCAAGCAACACAAAAAAGGGTACTTAAAATCTTTTTTAGTGTAATGTAACCACCTAGGGCTTTGAATAGTGGTGCTGAGGGAGCAGTATTTAATGCCCCTCAGAATAGGATGATTTGCATAACCCACAGAGGAAATATCAGACCATGGTGGTGGGAATGAAAAAACATCTTTGTACCCACTATGCTGAGACTCAGCAGTGGAAGTATGGGATAATGAGGTGAAACCAAATGAAATAATACAATAAAAAAGAAACCACATGATTAAAAGACTTGGGACAGGGCAGAGGTTAGGAGCCTCAGTTTGGGAATTACCAGGGGAAACAGTTACCCAAAGTGCAAGTAATTATTCAAACAAAATAGGCAACTAAAAAAATACCACAGAATCTGAATAGTTTTATAAAAAAATAAATAATGAATTTAAGGGCAAACTTCAATGCTGCAACTGGAGAAATAGTTGAAGCAGCTGAAGGACTAATGATAAAACAAAAATTGGTACCGGGGTTCCCGTCCTGCAAAGGACAAGCCACAACAAGATGAAACAAATTTAAAACACCAAGAAATAGCATAAAAATAAAGAAATATCACAGCTAAAATTCCAGTTCAGACATGTGCTTTTAAAAATGAGTTACAGGTTGCAAATTAATGCCTAGTCCAAAATTGTAGCAAGTAGGTAAAATACATAAAACAGGCCAGTTAGTGGTCATTTTTGCAGGTAAAATTGTCAAAGTAAGTTGTCATCCCCCTGGCTCTCATCCATGGAGGAGCTCCAGAAAAAAACTCTGGAAACCAGAGGTGCAGTAACACAGGAAAAGCAGCCCAGGAGTTAACAAACAAATTGGTTACTTAAAGGTAGTTCTAAAAGTAGTCCTCCAGCTCTCACCCAGAGAATGATTTTTTTGTCTGGAATCCAACTTACTGCCACAAACTGGAAAACCAGACTGAAGTCGACTGAAACAAACTAGTGTAGTCCCAAATTGTAAGATTGCATAGACAGCATGGGGAGGTGAGAATTTTACAGTCTCTCCAGTAAACAGGTCCCTTCACTGGCAATATATGCAAAGGTATGAAGATTCGCTAAACAGTTCAAAGATTTCTTCTTTGATTGGCACTCACACTAGAGGGCAGTGTGAGCTTTTGAAGTATGATAGCCCTGCCCTCTCGCTCCATTGCACACCCTCCGGTTTATCCCCAAGCTCTCTGCCTGCTCTGCTGCTGTAATGCTGGTCTGAGCACCAGATCAGTTAACAGGAGCAGTAGGCTACAAATGCAGAAGTTTCTCCACCTACACAGCTGTGTAAGGGGCCAGTGCAGAGGATAGGCTGAACAAAAGATGCAGCCTGATGTGGACCCACTGGTGGGTCTCGACTCTCGATCTTAAATTACTTTCAGTATATGGTGGCAGTGTGGCATGGCTGGGTGGAAGATACCAGCGGTACTGGGAAAAAATTAAAACTTTAGTCCTGAGTTGCCAATAGGACAGTTATGATAATACATTGTTATATTAATAGTCATGATATTAACTGGTTACTTAATCTTCAGAATGTAAGGTTTCTTTCTTTTCTTTTAATGGATTGTATCCATTGTACCCATGCTCATCAATAAACTTGAATTAAAAAAAAAAAAGATCCAGAAGTACAAAAGAGCCTTGCTCCTGCGACAGAAGCCCTACTCATAGAGGAAGCAGGATAGGAGATTCCATTCCCAATTGCTGTAGCAGGGGGAACAAAATTTGTCTGTTCCAGAATGGGGCCGTCAGAATCAAGGTGGTCGGCTCCACCCTCAGCTTGACCAGGACCCTCTGTATCAGAGGGGAAGGTATACATGAACCTCCCTTTCCAGGAGAGGGACAATGCATCTCACCCAAAAACTCTTGGCCCTGAATCAAGTGAGTAGAAATCTGGCAGTCATGCACTGTATTGAGATGCAAAACGGTTGATATCTGAGTGAGCCCACTTTTCGAAGAGGTTGTCCATGATGCAGTCCAAGAGTTCCAACTCATGAGACAGGGAGCTGCTGAGGCTAGAGCACTGAGGGTGCCAGGCAGAATTACAGCCATTAGAAACACACTGTGTTCCACAACCAAATGCCAGGCCCTCATCACTTCCCTGCAAAGAGGGTGAAGGAACCCTGGTGTAATGCTTGATGTAGTACATCAAAATGTTGTCCATGTGGATCAACAGAGACTGATCCTGGACAAAGGTACTGAAGGACTGTGGGCCAAGCCAAACAGCTTTCATCGTCAGAGTACTACTATGGAGAACACTGTCTAAGGAGAACCACTGGCCCTGTGTCCAAAACAGTATGATATGGGCACCCCATCCAGAGCCCGAGGTGTCTGCCCTCATCACTAAAAGTGGCAAGGGATAAAGAAACAGAGACCCTGTCTCAAGGTTGCTCCAACCACCACGGATGACCAATGAAGAGGAGGAGTCACCTGTATGAGACACTTCAGATTGTCCTAATGTTAAGCCCACTGGGCTCCGAGAAACCATTTTGGAATCCTCATATGCAGCCACAACAGCAGGACAGTCAGGAATGCAGCAGCCATGAGGCTGATCAGGTATAACTTTCATCTGGCCGAGGTCTAATCGCTGGATGAGACCAACTGAGCCTGGGCAGCCAATGCCATTGTGCAGCTCAAATGAAGAAATGCCCTGGCCACCCCTGTGTCCAGAATGGTTTCTATGAATTGGAGCTGCTTCCATGGAGTGAGCACCGACTTTGCCTAATTCAAGTTACCCAACTGCTTGAAGAGCTGTTGGGTACAGAACAGAGTGTAAATAATCACCTCAGCAGCCAATTGTCAAGATACTGGAAAATATACAGGCCTTTCCTGTGGAGGGTCACTGCAACCTCTGCAAAGTTTTCGGTAAAGGCACATGGTGCAGGGGATAAGTCAAAGGGCAATACATGAAACTGATAGTGAGAGCCCTGAAACATAAAGTCCAGGAATAGTCTGTGGCACCTGGGGACTTTGATATGAAGTTAAGCATCCTTCATGTCCAGGGCACACATCCAGTCCCCTTGTGGAAACAGGGGAAGCAGGGACTGGAGGGAGACCATCCAGAACCATTTGTATTCAGTCAACAGATTTGGGCCCCAAAGGTTTAGGATGGGGCACAGTTCTCCTGTCCATTTTGGAACTATAAAGCATCAGGAATAATATTCCTGATTCAGTTCCACAATCTGGACTAATTCTATGGCCCTCTTGCGGAGAAGGGTGTGAACCTCTTCTAGCAAGAGGGAAAGATGTCCCGGAGGATATCTGCTTGATAAGGGAGGATAGACCGGAGGGACAGGGAGGAGTTCTATGGCGTGTCCTCAATGAACCACCTCCAGTACCCAAACATCTGTTGTACTCTCCCTCCACTTTAGAAGAAAGAAGGAGATGCAGCCTCCCAGTAGGATCCCCTCATCTGCAGGGGCTGGGGAGGTGGAAGGAAGTAAAGACTCCAGGGGTGGCCTGTGTGCTGCCAACACCTGCACCTTTGGTTACCCTGGCATGTGCACTGGAAGACAAAGGGGCCTGAGGGGTGGCAGGTGCACTCAGGGTCCCATGACTTGGTCCTCTGGAGTTGCCTCTACTGGGGCACGCATAGGTCCTACAAAATGAACCTCTGCTCCTACCCTTAGGCTGGAGATTCAGAGTATGCAAGGAATGGAGAGTCATTTTAGAGGTGTTTAGTTCCCACAGAGCAAATCTGACAGTGCCAGAAAGCTGCTTACTTCTAAAGGGTGTATTAAGGAACAATTGCTGCACATCAGCTGCACAACCAGCAACATACAGCCAAAAGTGCCGGCAAAGGCAAACTCAAGAAGCAGCTGCATGAGCCAAGGCATCACATGCATCATAGGCTAACCTTATTAGGTGTTACCAGCTTCCAAACCATGGGTAACAGTGTTGGACTTCAGTTTCGGCTAGTTCATGAGGCATCTTGTTAGCCATTGTAGCCACAGACTTCCACAGGCTATTCTGATATATAATCATGTAAGCCCGATAGTTGGCAATTCTGAAGCCAAGGGATGCTGAAGCATACTGTATGTCCTCTTTCCCATCACATCCACTTTCCTGGATTCATTATCTGGAGGAAGAGAGCTATTATGTTTCAGAGCTTTAGTCCGGTCATGAGCAGCCATTATGACCATTGAGACTGTCTCAGGCTGCAAAGCATAATAAGGCTTAGCAGACAGGGAAGCATATTGTTTGTCTGCCTTTTAAGGCACAACTGGCAGGGCACTGGACCTGTGCGAAGCATCTTTAGAGGCATCTTCCAATGTAGTGTGAACTGGAAGAGTGATCACAACAGGCAATGAAGGAATCTCTAAAAATTCATAGATGTGTCTTTTAGAAGAGTCTTCCTCCTCAGCTGTAAAGCTGAGATTGGACTGTACCTGCCGCAGAATAGCCTGAAAAGAGGCATCCTCAGCAGGAGACTAAGGAGTGTATTGAACACTGTCCTCACTGCTGGAGGACAAAGTACAGCAGGGGTCCACCACATCGGTGGGGGCTACTCATTGTACTCCTCCTCATATTCTTCTTCCAACAGGTCTGGATTATATTTCATTTCCTCTTCCTAGACAGGAGCCAACAGTGAGTCAACAGGAGTAGGAGGGGGCACCAAAGGAGGAGCCACCAATGACAATGAAGTGTCAATGGGTAAGCCCTAGCCCCTTCTGTGTAACCTTTGCAGAAACCATAGGCATAGCCAATGAGGACAATGCCAGGACTCCAGGTTGCATTGACAGGTTTAGCATCAACTGCCAAGTTTGAAGCAGGAGCAGGGAAGACAGCGCAGACATTGTCTGAAATAGCAGCTGTGCATCTACAGTTCCCGCAGGGGTCAACAGTGACAGGCCAGTCAACAAGACAAACCCTGATGGTGGAATCAGCTGCCAATCCCCTGTAAGGGGATAAGATCCAGTGCCAGACCCTGATCTTGGTGTCTGAAAGGCAGTCGGGGGTGCAGCAGAACCCAAGGACTTTGCCTGGGTCCTTTTTCTGCAGACTTACCTCTGTCCTTCTCATGAAGAATGGACCTGCAACGGGTAGGAGAGGCATCTTTTTCCTTATGCCCCTTCTTGGCATGGCAGCATTTTTCCACCGACATGGCTGACTTTTTCCTTCTGCTTAGCTGATTCTGCTGGCAACACCATTGACTGTGGGGAGCAGTGGGTCAACGGTGAACTAGGAGCAGAAGGAGCAGAGGAAATCAGTGTCACTCCCTGCAACACACAAAGTGTGTTGTGATGACCCTCACAAGGGTCAACAATGACAAAACGCATCAACGAGACAAAGCCTGATGGTGGAATTGGCTGTGAATCCTCCATAAAGTGATTAGAGTCAGTGCCCGATCCTGGCCTTGGTGTCTGAGAGACAGTTAAGGGGCAGTAGAACCCGAGGACTTAGCCTTGGTCCTGTATTTTTCTGCAGACTTACCTCTGTCTCTCCAAGAGGGAGACTGGGAGATAAAAGGAGAGGCATCTTTTTCCTTACGCCTTTTGTCAGTGTGGCAGTGTTTTGCAACTGACGATCATTTTTCCTTCCGTTTCACCTTCTGCTTAGCTGGTTCTGCTGTCAGCACCATTAACCATGGGGAGTGGTAGATCAGTAGCAGACTAGAAACAAAAGGAGCAGGGGAAGTTAGTATCACTCTCTGCGACACCTGCTGTTTATCCTAGGTGGCCTTAACTTTTAAGTTTCTAAGGCCTTCCAACGACGTCTCATTGTGGCCTGGTTAAAGGCCTGACAAATTGTGCAGGCCTTATCATTGTGTAAGACCAAATGCAGCTGCTCTTCAGTGTGGTTCTGAGTCGGTGCTGCTGGAGGGGCTGATGAGCCCTGGGCTAGATCACAACAGGCTTCATCAGAGTGCCTTGTGGTGAAGCGCTGGGGTTTTCTTTCCTCATGTGATTGGCATGGTGTACTATTGTAATTGCACTGGAATTTTCACTGCGTGCCAGAGGGCATTAAATTATTTAACAGCTTAACCTGTGAGCTGCATTTTTGTACATGCTCCCTCATGAGTGTAGCTGGATTAACATAGAAACATAGACTTTGACAGCAGATAAGGACCAATTGGCCCACCCAGTCTGCCCATTTCCCTACCTACTGGATAAGCTGCAGATTCTAGTTAACCAACAGCCTACTTCCTGCCACCCCCCACTACAATTGCCTTATGTCTGTCCCATGCATGTTTGAATTCCCCCACTGTTTTAGACCTAACAACCTCCCCGGGAAGGCGGTTCCATGCATCCACCACTCTCTCCGTGAAAAAAAATTTCCTCACATTACCCCTGGGCCGTCCTCCTCTATCTTTAAATTGTGCCCCTTGTTCTTACACATCTCTTTTCTGAAAGATGCTACCCTCCTGGACTTTGTTGATTCCTTGAGGTACTTGAATGTTTTATCATGTTCCCCGTCCTCCTTTTATCAAGGGTATACATATTAAGCTCTCTCAGTCTCTCTTCATATGATTTCTGATGCAGACCCTGCACCATTTTAGTTGCCCTCCTCTGGACTGCTTCCATCCTGTCTATGTCCTTGCATAGATGAGGTCTCCAAAACTGTACACAGTACGCCAGATGGGGTCTCACCAACTGTCTGTACAGAGGGATAACCACTTCCCTTTTTCTACTTGTGATGCCCCTTCCTATGCATCCCAGTATCCCCCTGGCTCTCCTTACTGACTTCTCACATTGCTTACCAACCTCTAGATCATCTGATATGACTACCCCAGGTCCCATTCCATTTTTGTTGTTGTTAGTACCTCCCCTGCTATTGTGTACTCTTCTCCTGGGTTTTTGTTTCCCAGGTGCATTTCTTTGCATTGAATCTGAGTTGCCATATGTCTGACCATTCCTCCAACCTTGCCAAGCCCCTTCTCATCTTTTCTACCCCCCCCCGTGTATCAACTCTGTTACAGATCTTTGTGTCATCTGCAAAGAGGCATACCTTTCCCTCCAGACCCTCTGCAATGTCACCTATAACGATGTTAAAGAGGACTGGACCCAGTACTGAGCCCTGAGGTACTCCACTAGTGACCCCCCTGTCTTCGGAATGTGTTCCATTCACTATTACCTACTGTGTCCTGTTGGGCAGCCAGTTTGCTACCCAGGTTACCACCCTGGGACCCGCTCCCAGGCTGGCTAACTTGATTATTGATCTTTTGTGCGGGACTGTGTAAAATGCCTTGCTAAAGTCTAGGTAGGCCATATCCACAGCCCCTTCCTGGTCTATTACTTTGGTCACCCAGTCAAAGAAATCTATTAGATTCATCTGACATGACCTTCCTGCTGTAAATCCATGCTGCTTTGGGTCCTGTGCCCTGCTGGCCTCTAGGTACTCAACAATTCTTTCTTTTAGAAGTGATTCCATAATTTTCTCTACCACTGAGGTCAAACTTACAGGTCTGTAGTTTCCTGCTTCTGCCTTGCTCCCACTTTTGTGAAGGGGAATCACATCTGCCCTCCTCTAGTCCTCAGATACCACCTCATCCTCCCATGATTTGTTAAAAAGTGTGGTCAGTGGTGTCACTAGGTCCTCCCTTAGTTCTTTTAGGGTTCTGGGGTGAATCCCATCAGGCCCCATTGCTTTGTCCACCTTGAGTTTTAGGAGTTCTTTCAGGACTCTTTCTTCTGTAAATGGACTGGTGTCAACCCCCCTACCCAGAGTGCTTCTGTTGTCTAGTTTAGGTAACTCCTCACCTTCTTTTGTGAATACTGAGCAAAAGTATTCATTCAGTATCTCTGCCTTTTCACTGTCTCCCTCTGCCCACCTCCTCTCTCCCTTAATAATCTTCACTATTCCTCCCTTAACCTTTCTATGCTCCCTAATGTACCTATAAAAGGTTTTATCCCCCTTCTTAACTGAATTGGCTATTTTTTCCTCGGTTTGGGCTTTTGCTAGTCTGACTGCCTTCCCCACTTCTTTCTGCTTTAATTGATACAGTTCCCTGTCGTGCTCCTTCTGTGATGCCTTATACTTTTTGAATGCAGCCTTTTTCTCCTTAACCTTCCCTGCCACCTCTTTTGAGAATCATAGTGGTTTTTTACTCCGCTTTGTTTTCTTTTTCTGTTTCACACAAAGGCTTGTTGCCTCTATGATGGCAGTTCTGATTTTTCTCCATTGTTCTTCCACCCCTCCTTTTTGGCCATTTGCTAGTGTATTCTTCAGGTATTCACCCATTTTGCCAAAGTCAGCCCTTCTAAAGTCCAGTATGCTTGTTTTTGTATGGCTTGTCTCCATGGTTGTGCTTTATGTGAAGCACACTGTGCAGTGGTCGCTTGTTCCCAGATGTCTACTGACTTCTAAATTTGTGATCATCTCTCCATTTGAGAGTACCAGGTCTAGTATTGCTCCCTCCTGAGTGGGTTCCAGCACTAGCTGTCTAAGGTCTGCCCCCTGCAGGGCATAGAGAATGACCCTGCTCTTGGATGTGGCTGCCGTACATGTCATCCAGTTAACATCTGGCATATTCAGGTCCCCCATCAACAGTATCTTCCCTTTTTCAGCCATTTTGAGAATGTCCTCTATCATTTTCTTGTCCATTTCCTCCCCTTGAGATGGGGGTCTGTATACAACCCCTCTGCGGATTGTGATGCCATTCCCTGTCTCCAAGGTGACCCAGAGTGCCTCTTGTCCTCCCCCTTTACTTTTTAGTTCTGTAGCTTTGATCCCTTCACTTATGTATAGAGCTACTCCACCTCCTCTTTTCCCCTCCCTGTCCCTTCTGTAGACTGTGTACCCTGGTATGTTGACATCCCAGTCATGGTTCTCTGTGTACCATGTTTCTGTGACTGCCACAATATCCAATTGTTCATCTTCCATCAAGGCTACTAGCTCAGAAAGCTTGTTTCCCAGACTACGGGCATTGGTACTATTGCCCTCCATTTAATGTTGGCTTTATCCTTTTTCTCCCATGCCTGCTCTTTTGCCGCTGTCTATTTTTCCATTTACCCCTGTCCTGCCCTCTGTTGAGCACTGTACCTCAGTGTTTACCTTACTACCGTCATGTTTTGTGGGAGGCTGAAATTCCTGCCTCTTATTAGCACCTCCCCATGGTTAGTTTAAAAGCTTACCAAGGAAGCATTTAAACCTGTCACTTAGGATCTCGGTTCCCTTCGTGGACAGATGCAGACCATCTTGCCAGTATAGACCTTCATCTCTCCAGGTGTACTCCCAGTCCCCAATGAAGCCAAAGCCCTGTGCTCTGCATCAGTTTTGCAACCATTCATTAAACTGCATGGTGTATAGTACCCTAGCCTCACCCCTGCCATGGACTGGCAGCACCTCTGAGAAGGTAACCATGCTTGCTTCCTGTCTGAGGCCCCTCCCCAACTCCACAATTTCATCCTGCACTGCACTGATCCCATGCCTAGCTAGGTCATTTGTCCCAAGGTGGACAATGATATCTAGTTCCCTCTCCTGTGATGCTTCTTCTGCAATCCTGAGGATTCGCTTCTTGTCCCTCCAAGACATAGCACCAGGCAGGCACCTTACTTCCCTCTCCTCTCCTCTCCTCTCCTCTCCCTTCCCCAGGTCTACCCCTCTAACAACTGAGTCCCCTATCAGAAGCTGTTTCCTTCCCCTGTGGTGTCCCTTGCCACCCTTCTGTGGGTCTCCCTTGTGGATGTCCTCAGTATTCTTCTTGGTCTCCACTGAGGGTGCCATCATAGAGGAACCTTGCTCTGCCAGACTGGCGTATGGTTTGTGTAGAGGTACAGCTAGAGGGCTTCACCTCTGTTCCACCACCCGCACCCTCCCAGAACCCACTGTGGTCCAACTGCTCTTCATACTTGGCAGCCTCTGTGGCAGTGGTGCTCTTCTCTTAACATCGTGAGCGATGCCCAGTGAATGCACAATTTATGTGTATTGTCCTTACAGATCTTTGCTTATCCGCAGTGAAAATAATGGAATAGCAGCTCCTTCTGTTTTGTTCGCAGCAAAAACAATGTTATTATAAAACAAAAAATGGCAAAAGAAACAGTTATTTAGCAACCACAACAACTAGGATCTGCAGCTTATCTGTTAGGTAGGAAAATGGGCAGACTAGGTGGGCCAAGCGGTCCTTATCTGCCGTCAAATTCTATGTTTCTATGTTTCTATGACATGTGCAGCACCATGTGAGGTGCGCAGGTGTCACTGGCACACACCATTGGGTCCCTTCTTGCAACAGATTTGGTCCCACAGCCCTAGACTCCTCAGTGGTAATCAGTGGTGAAGATATTCTGGAAGATTGGCGAGTATGGTAAGTACATCATTTTCATATCTTTGAGGCTCTCTTCCCTCCATTGTGCCATATCCTGAAACTGTAAGCCGTTGATGAGACCACCAGAAAATGTAGGCCAGCTGGGGCTGTCTACATTACTGCCTCTATAATATGGGTGGCCCCATCATGCTTCCATTTTTTTCTCCTGCAGTCAACCACTCATCAGTCCACTGCACTGCATGGGGAAGAACACCTGAGGGTAGGGGCTCCTCATTGGTCTGGCATGACCTGAGACTGGTAAGGGTTAGGCAGATGCTCCAGGAGCAGAAGGGTGCCCCAAGAGCTCTTGCTTTTACCTTCAGGAGAAAAAGTGAGCCCCTTGGAAGTGAGTTTTGCACCTTACGATGGGCCAAAGGCGAAAGGCAGGAAAGGCAAAGCCATGGGACCTGTCTGAGGCAGACTACAGTTCCTACACACCTGGAGTGCATTTCATTGGCATTGTTAGATACTCTTGATTAACACCTTGACACCTCCAGGCCTCTAGCAGAAAGGTAAATGGCTTGCCTAACTCATTTTTGTCATTGTAGCCAGGGAGTTGACCTGTCTGAAATCACAGATGGCAACTGAAGGCTGCCTGATGTACCTGGTGTGCAGCGATGCACATCATTGACACATGCTGAGGTAAACCCCTTTCTGCTCCGGAATTGTTTGAGCGGAGTCAGCCTCAGGCGGTTGGTCACGCATATGGCATTTCAGCCCTGCAAGATCTCCAGCCCTAAAAAGGGGAGAGGTACCATACCTGCAGATCCTGTGTAATACCATAGGATGAGGTCCCTGGGGGCTGAAGGACAAGAGAAGGGATGCCTCCATGCTATCCTTCGTGTATCCTTAAAGGCTCTAGGCCAAGGAGCGATGACTGAAGAGCTATTGCTGCTGGCAGGTCATGTGTCACATGACCTACCCTTCATTTTACTAAGTGTCCACTTTCCCATTTGCAGCTTATACACTCCAACCACTAGGGGTTGCTGCACTTTCCACTCCGGCACCTCTATCCACTCTCTACTCCTTCCTAGCAACTACTACAATCCCTGTCCACTAGAGGTCTCTGCAGTTCCCTCCTAATCCTTTCTGCTATCTTCTTTCCTCACTCCTTCCCTTCAACCCACCACTAGGCCCCTTGCAAGCTTCAAACCTTGCACCCCTTACTCCAAAGTCTGCAGCCCAACCACCAAGCCAACGAACCAGGCCACTATCTACCTCTAATTTCAAGCTTTTAACCCTTCCTTCTTAGAAACAAAAATTTCTGTCCTCTGTCGTACAGTTGTTCTCAAACCCAGTACCCTTGCTATCAGAGTCAGCAGCTTTACCTCTTAACCATTGTATCTGGCTATCTTATTCTTACTTTCTAAGACTTTCATAGTCTCTGACCACCTAGGCAAGCCTTGAACCTGGTGCTCTGTGCACTTGAGGTAGGGGCTCTACCACTGTACCAAGGTGGCAACTACACTTATGAGTAGACCTTTCACCCTCTTCTACCCATCTCATTACTGCTATCTGCAAACCCATCCTGTTGCCCCCCCTTACCCCTCTTCTCACCTCTCCCATCCAAATCCAGCCCCTACCATCTTCTCCTCTATCATCTAAGTTCCCCCAATTTTTCTTCACTTCAGCTCTCACACCGTTACCAATCATGCATGCACACCTCCTGCCTACCTGCCTCTCTCTCCTCCTCCTCCTCCTATTGCCTTCCGCTAACCCTAATGTCCCTGTTAACCCTCAGCCTCACTACTCTAGTGCTCCTACCTGCCCTCCTACCCTTCCCTCCTTCTATGCCACTGCCCCTCCCCCTCCCTCCTCCTCGACTCACCCCATATGCTCCTCTCCACCTCACCCCCCCATCTAGACACTACCTTTCCTCCCCTTTGCTCCCTCGGCATCTTATCACTCAAGCCTTCCCAGCCTGTGCTGCCCTACCCACCCCTGTGCTAACGAAACCCCTTCTCTTCCTATCGCCTCCGGCGAACTCTCCTTCTGCCACCCTCTGTCCAGAGCGGCCTCTCTTCTGCTCCTGACTGGTAACATACATCCCAATCCCGGTCCAGCTTGCAAAGGCTCCTCAAAGGAATCCACCGGACTTCATATTGCTTCCATGAACATATGTAGCCTCCTTAAAAAATTCGACTCTCTCAATTGCTGGGTTGCGGTTCATAAACCTGACGTTATCTCAATAGTTGAAACTTGGCTGTCAGACTCTACCCCTGACTCCCTGGTCTCACTCCCTGGCTACTCCCTCTATCGGGAGGACCGTGTTGGTAGGCAAGGTGGGGGCTGTGCCATTTATGTCAAAGATCCTCTCGTTGAACTAGCCCTCCCAGCACCTGTCCTTGACTTCAGGGCTCAGGCCCTAACCCTAAAACTATCTCCTGATCCCTCTAGGGTCCCATCTACCTGACTACAAGCGTACATACCTCCAAAAATCAAGCACAAGCACTAGGCCCACTAATTGATTATCTTACCTCCTACCCCACTCCTCCAACCAAATCCTTGTGGGGACTTGAACATCAATTGGCTTAGCCTTCATCCACTTCCTCCTGTGACGCCTTTGCAGCCATTGACCTAACCCAACTAGTCTCCCAACCCACTAGAGTGAATCCTAGAATGGGCTCTAGCACACTCCTGGATGTGGTCCTCACAAACCGCCCTAACCGCATCCACAATATCCAAATCCTCCCGGACTGTCTTAGTGACCACTCCCCTGTTCTCTTCTATTGGTCAACCTCCTTGCCCAAACCCACAGCACAAACTACCCTTGGTGATGTCTTAGACCTGGTGGGCTGAAAGACCTAAACAACTCCTAGCCCTCATAGACTGGTCCCTATGCTAAACGCCCCGGATATTATTACGGCCCCTTACCTTCTTTATCCACACTTCAACTCTGCTTGCGACATTTTGCACCCATAACTGCACGCCGGTCCAAAGTAAGGCATGCCCCTGGTTACCCCACCCTGCACCAACTTCTTAAGCACAGGGACAACTATGGCACATTGCCATGGAAACAGGCCGCCCAGTTGACAGGGCTGGCATATGCTGCGCCCGAACAATGTACATGGGCCATCCAAAGCGAGGCTGAGCACTATCAAGCCTCCCTCACTTCCTCATGGGGAATGCTAGGACCTCTCGGACATTAGCAGCTGAATGGTGGCACTGCCTCCCCCACCTTCGCTTATCAACATTAATGGTTCGGTCTCCTCAGACCCTGTCCTTATTGCCAACCACCTCAAATCTTTTACAGACCTTAGCCTGGTGCTCCCAGATAATTTCTTCACTCCCCCTCCCTCCAGGTCTGTCCCTATTCTCCCAAGCCCCTTGTTCTACCTGCACCAAATCACTGCCCAGGAAGTCAGATCTTACCTACTCAAGGCCTTAAAGAGTAACACAATTGGCAATGACTCCCTTGATCCCAGTCTTCTCTGTCAGGTTCTGGATCTGGTTATCTCACCAATCACCAGCCTCTTTATTTTATTTATTTATTTAGACAGCAGTTTGGAAAACCTTTGAGCCATAGGCTCATTTACAAAGGTACCTTGTCACAGTAAGACAAACGAAAATACACAGTATAACAGTAACTTAAGACATAGATACAAACAAGCTGGTACAGGTAGGATTGATGCAAACAATACCAGAGTTATGCTGTCCTTAGCAGCTTAGTAGTAAACTTTGTCATTAGTATTGAGTACGGCAAATAACAAATAACAAATCTCTCTGCCTAGGGCAATTCCCCTCTGCCTGGAAGATAGCTACTGTCACCCCAATACACAAGGGTGGTGATAGGACCCTCCCTAGCAATTATCGACCTATCTCAATCCTCTCTCCTCTCTCTAAGGCCTTAGAAAAAATTGTGGACACCCAAATCTCTGAATACCTCGATAAATATAGCATCCTCTGCCCAGAACAACATGGTTTCAGAGCAGGCCACAGCACCAATACTGCCCTCCTGGAGTTCTCTAACTTTCTTCACACCTCACTGGACTCTGGCTCCCTAGCAGGTGCAGTGTTCATTGACTTATCAAAAGCCTTCGATACTGTCTCCCACCCACTCTTGCTAGTTACCCTTAGTCACTGAGGCTTTGCCACTGGGCCGGTTTCCTGGTGCTCCAGCTACTTGTCGGCCCACTCACAATGTATGAAAATCAACGGGAAACTTTCCAGCACCTGCCCTATCCGCTCTGGAGTCCCTCAGGGCTCCATTCTTGGGCCCTTGCTCTTTTCCCTTTTTCTCAACTCCCTGCCCAGTGAATGTACTGGTAAAATCCTTCTTTACGCAGATGATGCTGTACTCTTTGCCTCCGACCGTAATCCCATCTCACTTCAGGATTCTCTGCAGGAATCCTACAACACGCAGAAGCCTGCTTTACTGAGCACAGACTCATAATTAATCTAAAGAAAACCAAACCATGCTCTTGCCCACCCCAAAATAAATCCAGTAACTATCCTCTCGCAGTCCACTCCACCTCTAAACTCCCTATTGAGCTAGTTCACTCTTATAAATACCTAGGTATAACCTTTGACCCTGCCCCTCTTTTCATGCCCACATCTCTGCCTCTTGCCTCAGCCTCTAACACTGGCTGGGTATCCTCTATCGTCATAAAACTGCCTCCCCATGGATGCCCTCTGACTTGCAGTCACATCCTCTGTTCTATCTCTGGTAGACTATAGCTTACCTGTGTATGGTGCAGCAGACCAGACTGCCCTGCACAAGATCCGCCTCACCTTAAACAAGGCCTGCAGGCTCATAACTGGGGCTCCTAGTCTAACCCACACCTTTCTTCTTTACACCATGGCTAATCTACTCAACCTAGATGAGCCTCAAATACCAAACCTGCCTCCTAACAAAAAAATCACTCCTTGGGCTATCCCACACGGGTCTGTCAACCACTATCCACCAAGCAAACCCTACAGTGCATACCAGAGTATCCCGCAAAACTGCACTGGTTATACCAAGGGCGAACCTCGTGAAGGTCAAAGGGCTTACCCCACAGAGCCCCCTGTTGGTATAATGCCCTCCCCACCGAATCACTGATGCCACCTCGTTATCTTATTTTAAAACTAGCCTTAGAAATCACCTGCTCTCAACACACAGCTGTACCTGTCTCTAAGCTCCTCCTACCTTCCAGACAAGTCACGAGCCTTCGACCTTCTGTCCAGCCTACCTTTACTTGCTATTATCTTCCCCACTCTTCTGATGTCTTCCACCCAGCCTTACCTTTATCTGCCCACTGAATCAATCTCCATGTAACTACTGTATATTGTCTACTCTGTAAAGCTCACATGTAAGCCTGTTGTATACTGTGTTTGACATATGCCTGTATTTTTGCCTAATTCCTAAATGTACTCTGATTTTTGGTCTGCCCTGATGTTTGTTGCTTGCACTGTTTTGTCCTCTCTGTGACGAGGTACCTTTGTAAATGAGCCTCTGGCTCAAAGGTTGTTAAACTGATGTTCTAATAAATAAATTGCTGAAAGTTCTGAGGATTCCCAGCAGCAAGGATACCTGATCATGACCTAAATATGAGCTAGCTTACAGCACCTCAAGCATGTCTGCCATGAATCACTGGTACACAGTGTACTCAGAAGTCAAGGACATGTGAAGGGATGATTCGTTGTCCTCTGAGGATGTCCTAGGGCCAATCTGACCTTCCAGTCTGCAATGGACACTGGCAGCATGGCCTGGCAAAGACTACATCCTGTGACGTTGTGTTGATTGCCCAGGCAGTACAAGCACCTGCTGAGCAGATCCATGGCAGACATTTTCTGTCTGCACTGGGAGCAGAATTTAAACCTGGTTTCTTGCCTTCCATTCTCGAGCACAATTGTGAAGAGTAGCTGGAAGGCTCAAGAGCAATGTTAATACTGAATGTGAAGTGAAACAGTCGAAGATTCACCTGAAAAGTGTTTCGAAACTCTAAATCCCTCAATGCTGCAGAACTGTGAAGCAGGAGATTTGTCCCTTTGAGCAGAAAGAAAGATCTGATGTCATGGGACAGAGCCGGAGGATATACTACCCAGGTGGTGGGAGAAGCATAGCTTGAAGACTTCCGATTACACAGCTGCCTCCAACAGAACTACCAGAGTGTGGATAGTGAAAGAACAGTTATGCAAGAACTTTGATGTAAAGTACAGTTACATAAGAACTTACCGTAACAGTAGATCTTCGAGAACAGCTCTTGCAGCAGGTTACACCATTAGGATTGAAGCCGGCAGATGCCAGGACCCCACAGAAAAATTCTAGCTAGCAGAATCCAGCGGGGGACCGCCCCCAACATCGGCCCCTCCCCGACGTCAGGCATCACGTAAAAGGGGGCGGTCCCCCAGCATCCCCAGTTCTCCCACCGGAGACTCCCGGCTCAAGTGTGACATCTGAGGGGAGACCGAGGATCTGCTTCCACAGGAAGGTTAGAAAAAAGGCGTCAAAGGACGCTGTAGCCTAAAAACTAGGTCAGAAGACTCAACCTCCAGAGGGGAAGGTGGGAGGGAAACTATCTGCTGCAACAGCTGTTCTCGAAGATCTACTGTTACAGTAAGTTCTTATGTAACTGTACTATCTTACTTCGAGAAACAGCTCTTGCAGCAGGTTACACCATTAGGACTGATTCCCAAGCAGTAAGGGAACAATTTGCTACCAGGAGGAGGGTAGGAGAGATGACTCAGACTTCAGGACAAGAGTCCTTGAAGGACCGCCAAGCCGAATCCAGCTCTACGCCTAAAGGCAATGTCCAAACTGTAGCGTCTCATGAAAGTGTGCACAGTGCTCCAAGTTGCTGCCGCACAGATGGCTGAAGTGGAGACATTTTTCGAGCACAGCGAAAGAGGTAGCCACCCCCCTCATAGAATGACCCTTCACCGGTTCCGGTAAGGGTTTATTGCACTTCTGATAACAGAACAAAATGCACTTGACCAACCATCTGGAAAACAACCATTTTGAAACAGGAGCACCAAGCATCCGCTGTGCATAGGAAACAAAGAGCTGGTCCGATTTACGATGAGCTTTGGTTTTGGTCAGATAATATCTGAGACATCTATGCACATCTAGAGTGTGCAACAGGTCCTCCCCGTTACTGTAATTCGGGTAATACACCGGCAGGTCTATATCCTGGTTGAGTGTGACCACCGAGACCACTTTGGGAAGGAACTTAGGATTTGTTCTTAAGGACACCCTGTCCTTGTGAAAAACCAAATTATGATCCTTGCACATGAGTGCATGAAGCTCAGAAACTCTTCTGGCAGAAATAACAGCAACTAAAAGGAGTGTCTTCCAAGTGAGGAGACGCAGCTCGCAATCCGCGGCTGGTTCAAAAGAAGGTAGAGTAAGCTGCTCTAAAACAAAGGGGAGATCCCAAGGTGGAACCGGGTCTCTGATAGGAGGTCTCAGGTACAGGATGCCATGCAAAAAAGCGCGTGAAGCCTCTAGTTGAGCTGGAGAGCTATGACCTATCGGTGAATGATACGCTGAAATGGCGCACAGGTGAACCTTAATGGAAGATTAGGCAAGGCTTGCCTCATACAGGGTTAGAAGGTAGTCTAACACTGACCTCTCTGAACAATCCAATGGGGTCAATCCGTGAGCTTGAGCCCAGATGCAAAATCTGCGTCACTTCATGGCGTAAGTGGCGTGAGTGGAGGGTTTTTCGAGAGACCCCGTATCTCAGGACTACTATGTCTTTAGGAGCCAGGCATGCAGGATCAGCGACCGAAGATCCGGATGGACTAAGGAGCCTGCCTCTTGGGACAGAAGTTGAGAGCTGAATGGCAGAGGCACCGGAGGTTCCTGGGTCAGCTGATGTAATAGAGGGAACCAAATTTGCCTGGGCCAAAAGGGTGCTACCAGAATCAGTGATGCCCGCTCTTGTCGGAGCTTCAGTAAAACCCTCTGGATCAAAGGGAAGGGCAGGAAAGCATAGAGGAATCTGCCCATCCAAGAGAGGGACAACGCATCTCGCCAGAAAACACCAGGCCCTGGATCTAGTGAGCAAAAATTGGGCAGTTTTGCTTTGAATGGGGTCGTGAAAAGGTCTAATTCTGGTGTCCCCCATCTGCGAAACAGATCCTCTGTGACCTCCTGAAGCAGTTCCCATTTGTGGACTCTGGCCTGTGATCGGCTGAGACTGTCCGTGATTGTGTTGTCCACTCTGGGAATGTGCACTGCAATAATATCTGCGCCATGTTGCAGTACCCAATTCCAAACCCTTTGAGCCTCCCTGCAAAGGGGGTAGGAATGAGTGCCTCCTTGTTTGTTGAGATAGTACATCACCACAGTATTGTCTGTTTGAATCAGAAGAGTACCCGGTGGAATGTCCGTCTGGAATGCTTGTAGGGCATGGAGGACGGTTCTCATCTCCAGAATATTTATGTGCAGATGGGACTCTAGATACGACCATGAGCCTTGAGTCCTGACCCCCTTGAGGTGCACTCCCCATCCAGATCCCGAGGCATCCGTGGAGAGTGTCACTAAAGGAGGTGGCGCCATGAAGGGGACTCCTTTTGAGAGATGGTCCGGGACGAGCCACCATTGCCAGTTTCGGATGACAGTATTTGTGATCCAGACTGGATGCTGCATATGAACTTGCTTCTGGTCCCATTGAGCCTGCAACATCCATTGGGTAACCCGCATATGGAGTCGGGCTAGGGGAACCGTCGCAATGGCAGCTGCCATATGTCCGAGCAGGCAAAGAACGGTCCTGGCGGGCACCGTTGTCTTCATCATTGTGTCCCGTATGAGGGATCTGATGTGTTCCGCCCTGTCCGAAGGAAGAAATGCTCTCCCTTGAGTGGTGTCCAGAACTGCTCCAATAAATTGCAGTCTGAGATGGGACAAAATGCGACTTCTCCTGGTTGATGATGATGCCCAACGATTGGAAAAGAGAACGGGTATCCTGAATCGCGGACATCAGGGCCTCCCGAGAGGGTGCTATGAGGAGCCAGTCGTCTAGGTATGGAAAAACATAGTGGCCCTGCCTCCTGAGAGTTGCTGCCACGACTGCCATGCACTTTGTAAACACCCAAGGTGCGGAAGACAGTCCGAACGGGAGGGCTCAGAACTGGTAATGGTGTCCCAGAAACTCGAAGCGCAGAAACCTTTGATGCGTTCGAGCGATCGGGAGATGTAGGCAAGTGTCCTGCATGTCCAGCGACGCTAGCCATGCACCTTCTTTGAGTATGGGGATGAGACCCGGGAGGGTCACCATGCGGAAGCGTTTGTATAACACAAACGTGTTGATATCGCTGAGATCTAAGATCGGGTGCAAGTCCTCTGTTTTCTTTGGGACCAGGAAGAAGTGGGAATAATAACCTTTTCCTTTCTGGTCCGGTGGAACGTACTCTATGGCCTCCTTGTCCAGGAGGGCTAAGATCTCCTGCTGGATGAGCAGAGCATGCTGTCCCAAGTAACGGGAGAGCAGGGAAGGACTGGACAGTGGGTGGCTGAGGAACTCTATAGAGTGTCCTCGCTGTACCAACTGTAACACCCACCAGTCGGAGGTGATCCTCTGCCATCCCGGAAGGTAATGAAAGATGCGACCCCCGACCTTTATCCTTTGATCCAGAGGAGGGGTGAGGGCCAGGAAGGAGTCATGCTGCAGTGGCATTGGGTCCCGTGGGCTGGGCTGCCTTGGGATGCTTTGAGCCCTGGCCCGTGGGGAATCAGGCTTGACCATTGTGACCAAAATTGCTCCGGGGTTGCTGGCTGGAACGTGGCTGTTGCCATTGTTGCCTGCCACGGAAACGGTTCTGGTTCCTCTGAAAGGAACCAGATTTGGGCCTGTACAGTCCAAACTGCCTTCTCGGAGTCCTGTAGCTTGGTGATGACCTTCTCGGATTCCTCACCGAACAGGACAGCTCCATTATAAGGGACGTCCGGGATATTCTTCTGAATGTCCGGGGTGAAACCGGAGACTCTCAACCAAGAATGTTTCCGAAGACAAATGCCAGTAGCTGCTCCCCTGGTGGCTGAGTCTGCTGAATAGTAAGCAGCTCGGAGAATCTGAGTCCCCAAGTCCGACCCAGTATGAAGGAGGTTGAGCAGCTCCTCCTCCTTTTCGTCATCCGTAAAGTCCTTCAAAAGGTCTTGGCCCTGCTCCCAGAGGGCGTTTTGAAACTGCACCATGTGCGTGAGGTAATTCAAAGACCTTATCGAGCATGTAGCAGCCGCATACATGCATCTTCCCATAGAATCTAATTGCTTAGATTCTTTGTCTGGAGGCTGGGTACTCAAGTGTTGCGGTCGTTGAGACCGATCATGAGACGTCATAATGACCAGTGAGTCTGCCACAGGTTGCTGCGCCAGATACAGGTCCTCCATAGGAGCTCTGTAGAGGTGGTCAGCCTTTTTAGGAACGGCCGGTGTTGAGTGCAGATGCTTCCAAGCCACCTTGGTGACGTCCATGAAGGTGTCCACTAGAGGTGGGACCACCACAGGCTTTGGGTCCTTTTGCTTAAGGTAACGGGCAAGGCGTTGTCTCTCGGGGTCTAAGTCTTCAGTCTCCCATCCCATATTCTCCTGGATGTGCCTCATGATTTCAGAGAAAGAGGGATCATCCAGTGGTGGCCTTGGCTGGTCTTGTGGGTCTGGTGATGGGGGACTATAGGGGGATGGAGACCTGGAGGTATCGGACGTATCCGGTCTGGAGTCATCTCCCCGGTGGATGTCGTCTGTCCCTGGGTCGTTTAGGGCTTGGAGACCCAGAGGGAGACCGTGATGGGCATCTTTTTCTCTCTCTAGATCTGCCCCTAGGAGGTGGAGTTGGCTCCTTAGATGTCGGGGGTCTTGAGCCTTCACCCTCCCAAGGAGGGGTGGAGGTGGTGGAGGTGGAAGAGGCTTAATGGGGACCACGTCCTTTCTGATGGTCTCCCACCAGAAGGTGAACAATTCCTTCACCTTCTGAATGTTCATGCCCAATGATGGGCCCAGCGTCGGTGTGAGTCTGTCGCTGGATTGGGCATCGGGTCCTGAGGAACCACCGGATCAGTCGACGGCTCCCCGGGCGAGCCGGCGTCCTCCGTGCCGCCCGTCTCGTCGTCCAGCAGCGTGGCAGCCTCCTCTCCTGAGGATCCCTGACGTCCAGTGTCACCCGGCGCTGGTACAACTGCGGTCGGAAGTCCATTTTTCAGGCGTCGGGTCAGGCACCTTTTTATTCTGTGATGTCCGCTTGAGAGGCGTCAGATCCTTGGTCTTCCTTTCCGGGGCCCTGGGAGGCTGGGAGACGGACCTGAGGTCAATGTCCCGGCATTGGCCTGACGCCCCGCTAGACTTTGAGGAAGACTTCCTATGTTTTTCTGAAGAGTCGGGCCTGGAAGAAGAGTCAGGTGCCTGGTGGGTCTTAAGCGGGTGCAAGGAGGCTGAAGAACCCCCTGAAGACCTTACCTTAACTGGGGAAGGTTGGGAGCAGGCACGGGTAGGAGAACGGTCGGACCGCGTAGAGCTGGAGCTGGCCCTGGATTCAAAGGCCCTACTGGGGGATCCCGACCTACCCAAGTCCCAGTGCTTGTCCTGGTGCTTCCCAGTCTTATGGGAAGAATCCCCTTTGAAGGAAGGTCTTTTTTCCATTTTGCGAAGTTTCTCTTTAAGAAGGAACCACTGAAGGGCCTTTTGGCAGCGGATCCTGGTCCTGCTATTAAATTGTTGGCAGATGGAGCAGGTCTGGGTGTCATGTTCCAGTCCCAGGCACCTCACACAAGCTGAATGATGGTCGGCAAAGCGGATCTGCTTGCCGCAGGTGTACTTTGAGGGGTGTCTGAGAGAAGGAGTTGGAGAAGTAGACATGGATTTATTTTGTAAAGATTTCGCGTGTCGTATCATTGATGCAGGTGTCCGTGAGGTCGATGCTGGCGAGTTGACGGCTGGAAAAGAACTGGGGATGCTGGGGGACTGGCCCTTTTATGTGATGCGTGACGTCAGGGAAGGGTCGACGTCGGGGGCGGTCCCCGCTGGATACTACTAGCTAGAATTTTTCCGTGGGGTCCTGGTGCCTGCCAGCTTCAGTCCTAATGGTGTAACCTGCTGCAAGAGCTGTTTCTTGAAGTAAGATCAGTAGATCTTTGAGGGGATCTCAGTCATCAGGCCACACCATACGAACTTCACCGTCGGTGAAGCAGGATTCACACGGAAGATTTTCAGCAGTACCACTGGGGCCGCCCATGCTGACGTCACCAACCCTATAAAGGCATGAGCAGCACTGCTCCCGCCTCAGTTCTTTCCCCCAGAGACTAAGGCAGCAAACTCATGCCATGGGGGCTGAGGAGAGACAGAGGTGCCCAGGCCCAAAATGAAAGGCCGGAAAAAACAGGTTACTCACCTGTAACAGTAGTTCTAGGAGTGGTATATGTTGTTCATCCACACTTATTGGCAGTGTCCCTTTCCCTTTAAATCAGCCAGAAAGTCTTCAAGCTGGCTCCTCCCATCCACCCGGGTGGTATAACCCTCGGCTCTGCCCCATGAAAGCTAGATCTTAGCCTGCTGGAAGACAGGTTTGTGTGTCCGCAGCCAGGGAGGTTGGCTGGGTCCATGTGGATGAACATATACCACTCCTAGAAGTACTGTTACAGGTGAGTAACCTGTTTTTCTAGGATCGTGGATATGTAGTTCATTCACACTTATTGGCAGACTCCTAGCAGTTCTCTGGGAGGAGGGAGGCAAGGTGCACACCCTCTACTTGGGAAACAGAGATTGGAGAACTGAGGCCCCAAAACCAGCATATCGGCATGACTCAAGGTCAATGATGTGGTAGTGGGTAATGAAGGTGTTTGCTGTCTTCCAGGAAGCAGCCCGACAGACTTCCTGGATAGGGATGTCCCTGGACGCAGCCACTGATGCAGCGTTATGGTGGATAGAATGAGCTCTTATCCCTCTAGGAGGCTCCTTGCCTGCCAACTTGTAGCACAGACTAATGCAAGATGTTATCCATCGAGCAATTATCCACTTTGCTGTAGGTCTGCCAGAAGTGGCTTCAGGTAGGTGATAAACAGCTGACAAACCTCTCCCCGGATCTCCACCGTCCTCTCCTTATAACAGGAGAGAGCTCATCTGAGGTCCAAAGTATGGAACCTGTACTTGGCCTCCGAGGTGTAACTGGGGTAGTACATTGGCAGAGGCAACACCTGATTAAGGTGAAACTCTGGCACCACCTTCGGAAGGAATTTCGGGTTGGGGTGCAGAACAACCTTGTCCCTGTGGAAGACCAGATAAAGGGAGTTCACCAAAAGTGCCTGGAACTCCCCTGTCCTTTTGACAGATGTGATAGCCACCAGGAAGGCCGTCTTCCATGACACATGTGACAGTTCACACTTGTGCATCGGTTCGAATGGCTTGCCCATAAGCTTTGCCAGTACCAGCAGTAGATCCCACGGAGGTGGAGGTTCATGCACCAGAGGGGATATGTGATCCAGGCTTTTGAAAAAGTGCCCGACCCCTGTCTCCTGCACCAATGTCGGCTGACCGGCCCACGCCCAGTAAGCAGAGATGGCTGCCAAGTGCTCCCTAAGGGTCGATGACCGAAGACCCCTTTTGGACACAGACCAAAGGTAGTCAAGAATGTTAGCCCCTGGACAGGACAGAGGGTCCAGGCCCTTGCTCTGACACCAAATGGAAAATGTTTTCCATTTGGAGGCATAACATTTCCTGGTCGATTCCTTTCTGGATGCATCCACCACTGTGAGGACATCCTCGGAAAGACCCAAAGCCTGGAACTCTAGCCGCTCAGGTACCAGGCTGTGAGGTGCAGAGATTGAAGGTCCGGATGGAATACCTTCCCCTGGTTGACTGAGATCAGGTCTGGGTGTGCTGGAAGCCGCTCCAGGGGCCTGTTGCTGAGGCTGAGGAGATCTGGCTACCAGAACTGGTGTGGCCGGTCTGGGGCTACCAGAGTCACCAGTGCCTTGTCTCTCCTCACCTTGAGGAGCACCCTCTGGATCAAGGGAAATGGAGGGAAGGCATAGAAAAGGCCTGGGGTCCATGGCCTTGAGAAGGCATCCCCCTGCAACAAGCCCTGATGACAGGGCGGGCATTAAACAGCCTCAGCTTGGTGTTTTCCCTGGAGGCAAACAGGTCCACCAGCGGTTTGCCCCAGTGGGAGAACAGACTGTACGCTACCTCTGGATGGAGAGACCACTCGTGCAATGTCTCGTCTGTGCAGCTGAGAGCATCTGCCAGTTGGTTTGAGGCTCCTGCCACATGGATGGCTAGGATATCTGCCTCCAGATGGCTCATGAGTGTCCAGATGCAGAGTGCCTCCCTGCATAATAGACGGAATGCGTGGCATCCTATTTGTTGAGGTAGTCCATGGTCATGGTATTGGCCATCTGGATTTGAACCACTTGACCCCGGAGCTGAGAAGTGAAAGCTGACAGTGCCAGTCTGACTGCTCTGAGCTCCAACAGGTTGATGTGATAACAGGACTCCTCAGGGGTCCAGAACCCGTGGGCCCTGTTGTCCTCCCCAGCCCATGAGAGAGGCATTGGTCATAAGTACGGCCGTTGGCTCGAGGTGGACAAATGGGATCCCTTCCTGCAACTGACCTGGGACGCTCCACCATTGGAGAGTGTCCCGCATCTTCTGGGTCACAGTGATCAGCTGGTCAAAATGACTGTGGCGCTGAGTCCACTGGGCAGCCAGCCCCCACTGGAGGGGATGCATGTGCCAATGGGCCCAATGGACCACAGAGGTGCATGCTGCCATGTAACCCAGAAGGCGCAGAAAGTCCCAGGCAGGGCACAATTGCCCAACCAGAAATGATTGGGCAAAGGAGAGAACCTCCACCCTGTCTACCAGGCGATGAGCTCGGGCTTGATGAGAGTCGAGCTCTGCTCTGATGAAGCACATCACCTGAGAAGGCACGTGCTCCGACTTGGCCTCGTTGATCAGGAGGTCAAGTTGGGAGCAGGTCTGGAGGGCCAGGTCCCTGGACCTCTCCACCTCCTGCTGGGTGGAACCTGCTAAGAGCCAATCGTCAAGATAGGGGTAAATTCTGACCCCCTGATGCTTGAGGTGGGCTGCCACCACCGCAGTGCATTGGTGAAGACCCGTGGGGCCGATGACAGACCGAATGGCATGACTCGGAACTCGCATAGGGTTCCCTCAGTTCTGAAGTGGAGGAACCACTGGTGGAACGGATGGATTGGGACATGAAAAAATGTGTCCTGGAGATCCAGTGCGCAGAATCACGTTTCACTCCAGGGATGGTATGATCTGAGACAGAGTGACCATCTGGAAGGTGCGTGACCTGAGATACTGATTCAGGTCATGCAGATCTAGAATGGGATGCCAGCCCCGTCTGCTTGAGAACCAGAAAGTACCTGGAAACAAAGCCTGGGTCTACTGAGCTACTGCCTCCTTGAGGAGGAGCTGAGCAATGTCATCTCAGAGAGCCGACTGAGTGTGGGCGGATACCCTCTCCTTCCGTGAGGCATAGGCTTGGCTTGCAGGGTACTGCTCCAATTACAGAGGCAGTCCCTGGCCGACCACTTCTAAGACCCACCTGTCCATAGTAACAGTGGACCAGGCAGAAAGAAAGTGGGGGGGGTGTGGCTAGCAGCCAAACTGTGAGCAGCTTCCCTGAACAACTCCACGTCTAAGAGGCTTATTTGTGGTAAAAATTAACTTTTTGGAACTAATTACCCAACCTGGTAGATACTGGGTGACAGATCCTGTATTCAGCTATCTAAAGAGCAAAAAGTTTATGCTGTGTACCTTACTACACTATGAACATGGGCTGAACAAATAAAATGGGGGCCGCTGAGGAAGGAGCCTGCCTGAAGGACACTAGAGCAGGCAGGAGCAATGACACTCACCCCGAGGCACCTGATTCGGTTGGGACCCAACCTTCGAATGCAGTGCTTCTACATGCGATCCAAGGGTTAGATTGCAAAATTGAAGAATTTGGGTCAGAACTCAAGCAACTCCACTCTAAGGTGGAAATAGTCACTGAGGACACCAAAGGAGCAACCCAGAAAGCTAATAAAGCCCTCACGGTAGCAGCAGGGCTTACTAAAGAAAACGGGCTCCTCAGAGAACATCTGGAAAATTTTGAAAATGTGGCTTGCTCTGCACATATCCGCCTCATGAGACTACCAGAAGAATCGGAGGGGGAGAATCCAATATCCTTTCTACATACTTGGCTTTAGGATCCCTTAAATGCAGATTCTCATTTGAAATTATTAAAGCATACCACATTAACCCACGTGGCATCTGACGCAAAGCTGCAGCAGATATCTCGTTGCCTAGAACCCTCATGCTGGAATTCTGGACCACAGCAGAAAGAGATAAGCTTCTGCAACAAGCAACATTTTTAAGTCCTCTATCCTGGAATGAATACAGAGTCCACCCGTTTCCTGACCTACTGTAAGTTATGCGACACGGATGCGTAGAAAAAGTTTTGATGGCCTTCAGGGGAGGCTGCGAGTGTTGGGGGTTCATCATGTCTTCTGAATGCCAGCCAGCATACGAATCGTGTATGAAGGTAAAACATTCCAATTTTCGGATCCAATGGAGACCGCTAAGCTGTTAGAAAAAAGTTAAAAATTTAATGTACGAGAGGAAACATTCGAATCCGAGGAAGAGCGGGACCCATGAACTTTGGGACCTTTCTGATAGTCCATATGTTTCATAAGATTGGGGGGGGGGAGATGAGTTAAAATGTTTGTATGAGGGTTAAATAGCCTGTTCTTGGAATCAGAGCTTCTTTACTACGACGTCTTTTGAGTAGAGAAATGTAGAGATGTTATGTTGGGGGATTCAGAATAAGGGGATGTACAAGGAGAAGCTATCATTAAAATGTTGGATCGGACATAAGGACGTCTCCCATAGCCCTCTGTGTATAGAATGAGGGGAGGAACTATTTTAATAAATTGATATTAGGTAATAAGTGTATTTTAATAGACAAACACAAACAAAAAGTTAAAAAATCTTGAAATGTATTAAACTGGGATGTGGATATTGCTGGGAAAATTTGCTAAATCATAATCCTATTTTACCGATGGTAGAAAGGGATGTTTAACCCTTTGGTAGGGTGCACGATGTGATGGTTTTTGGTCTGTTCTCTTTTTTAAGTAACATCCCTGTTCATGGTTGCATTTGCCTGTTTTGGACACCTATAATTCCGGAAATTAGAAATTACTATGTGCTAATTGCACAGTTTGGGACTCAATTGAGGCATTGTTTTTCTTCTTTTTTAGGTATCCCCTACATGGGGTAACAATGTTCAGGGGCATAAAGTTAGAGGTTACTGTAAAAATAATGTTTTAGTAACTGGAAATCTTGAAATGCCTTCCTGTTGATAATATGTAATGCTTTGTATTACAAAAATAATAAAAACAAGTTAAAAAAAAAATATGGTGGAGCCAGCCCCCCACGGGAGGACCCAGAGCTGGCGCAATGGGAGTAGGGGTGGCAGTCCCACCCCCGTCACTGGACAGACTGTGAGGCAGAGGATCCAGGGCCTGAACCTCGGCCTCCCTTACGGGCCTGGGAAGGTCCAGGTTGAGCCAGGGGCGCCAGGCTTGAGCCTGCTGCTGCTGCAGCTGCTGCTGACCCCCTTGAAAGGAGGACTGCTGGGCTGCAGGGGAAGAGTGCCGAAAAGGCTTCTTCTTCTTCTGCTGCTTCTTAGGACCAGAAGAACCCTTAGCAGATTCTTAGGACCAGAAGAACCCTTAGCAGAAGTGGCGTCCAAGGTGGAATTGGACTGCTCAATGCGCTGAAGGTGACCAGCCACACCTGGGCCAAAGAGATCAGTACTCAGGAAAGGCACATCAGCTAGTTTGTGCTGAGTATCCACTAGAAAGGAGGAGGGCCTCGGCCAAGCCCTTCGGTGAGAGGCAACTGTGGATGCCAACTAGCGGGTACATGGGTCCCCAATATCCAGAGCCGTCTGGAGCTGTTTGGCAACAGCCTGGCCTTGGTCCCAGACCTGCTTGACCGTGGTCTGCAAGTCCGTGGAGAGATGTGGGAGAACTTCGTCCAAGGACCCCAAAAAGACATGGGAGAAGTGTGCCATGATGATGGTCGAACTTGCCTGACGGAGGCCTAAAGATGAGGCCACATAGACCTTCTGGGCAGAGTGATCCAAATATCTGGATTCCTTCTCAGAAGGTCTGTCGGTATCAGTAGAACTACCAGTACACCTGAACACAGAGGGTCACAAGGCTCTCGGCCGAAGGGTGCTCTGTGAACCCCGCAAGGGACCCCATTGGCACTGCATACTTGCAGGCCATACGGGCAGATGGAGCTGGACAGGAGGCAGGAAGCTGCCAAAGTTCTAAGGCCGGGGCAACAATAGCCTCAGCCAAAGGAAAGCCTTCGTCGGGGGATTCCCTCTCTTGAGGATGTCAGTGAGAGGGTACTCCACCTTTTTCTCGATAGGCTCCAGGGGCATCCCTGTGGACTCAGAAATAAGGCAAAGAATGCTCTGAAAGGACGAAGGACCTTCCTTCGTCTCTATCCCACCAGCCGATTCATTATCCCCTGTAACAGAATGCAGACCAGTTTCATCCGAATCAGAGGAATCCGGATACAGAGGTCGACCACCCACATCACCCTCGACCCGCCGGGGGCGGTCAGGGGTGACAGTGACAGAGAGATGCCGGAGAAGCCCAGTGTCTGGTCTAGTTTCTTGAAGGAGCTCCTCCCACAGGCTGTTTAGCAGCAGTTCCACCAGAATTGGTGAGAGACCAAGTTTAGTTTAACCGAGGTTTCACTGGCTCCACGGGCAGAAGAACTGACTTAATTGGCTCCAGAGGAATCGGTTTTGGCCTGGGAGGCGAAAGCCAAGTAATGGCTAGGGTAGGAGCTGGGGAAGGCTTGTGCCCAGTCAAAATCAGCTGTTGCCACAAGGTCCTCGTAGCGCTGACCGAGCTTCCGCCAGGGCCTCTCCTCATCCGAGGAGGATGAGGACGACCGATGGTGTTGCCTCTTTTTACAGCGCTTATGGCCCTTCCTTGGCCTATTGGTCGAGGGCGTCCGAGTCCACGATTGAGATCTGGCAGGCCAACACGGTCGCTCGGGAGACACCAGTGGAACCGGTGACTTCCCGGGGTCAGAGACCACTTCCTCAGCGGGCTTCCCAGCAGGCTGAGTCTCCTCGTCAGGGAAAACAAGGACAGGAGTTCGAGCAAGAGAGTCGTCGACTGGAGTCGGCGACAAGGGGTCGATCGGGTCGAGAATTATCTCAACATCGTCGATCAACACTTCGGTCAATTGGCCAGAAGGCAAGGCTAAAAAGCCAGCAGCCGAAGAGGAGATTTCGACAGGGGTCAAAATGGCCAGTTCCTGGGATCGAGATCTCTCCCAATCCCAAGAGCGTCTCCATCAAGACGAAGACGATCCTGGATCCTTCTCCTGCTTACGGGACCGAGTGGAGTGCGTGCCCACAGGACTCTCACCCTTAGTCGGGAGAGAGTGGCACAACTCTCGGAAGGAACCTGAGAAAGTGGAGCCCAGAGTTGAGCGGAATGAAGAAGCTCTCAGAGGAAGATTCCATGGCACGAGCCACTTCCTCCTTGATGGCTTGCATGCACTCCAATTGCTCAGTGGATCCCGCGGCTGTGGAAACTGCCCACCAGGCCTTAGATTTCTCCAGCGGGTTCTGTTTTTCGGGCCCCTCCAGCTTAAGGTGTGCGAGACGGTTGTAGAGGACGTTGAGTTGGAATGCGAGGCAAAACTCTCACGTCATGGTGTCATGGCCGAGACCCAAACAATAAACGCACATGGCATGCAGGTCAGTGCGTGACATCTTCTGGTCACACAAACACCGGCGAAATCTGGGGGAAGACTTGTCTTCCATAATTGAAGAAAAATAATCGCTAACGCAAACAAGGCGAATTTTTGGAATAACCAAAGGTTCTGAAGCCAAGGCCTACAAAATGCGACAGCACAAAGGAGGCAACCTGAATCTTCCAGCAGAAAGGAAGATCTGGCATCATGGAGCAGAGCGAAGGGTTATACCACCCGGGTGGGTGGGAGGAGCCAGCTTGAAGACTTTCCAGTGATTTAAAGGGAAAGGGACTCTGCCAATAAGTGTGGATGAACAACATATCCACGATCCTAGAAAGTACAGTTACGTAAGAACTTACCATAACAGTAGATCTTCGAGAACAGCTCTTGCAGCAGGTAACACCAATAGGACTGAAGCCGGCAGGTGTCAGGACCCCACGGAATTCTTCTAGCTAGCTATCTTCAGCGGGGACCGCCCCCGACGTCGGTCCCGCCTCTGACGTCAGGCGTAGTACATAAGGGGGCGGTCCCGCCAGATTCCCCAGTTCTCCCGCCGGAGACTTCCGGCTGCAGGATGACATCAGAATGGGAGACCAAGGATCCACCATCAGAAGACAAAGAGCGTAACCCTCGTCAAGGCTCGGAAAGCCATGCCTCCAAGGGGAAGGTGGGAGTACTGCTGCAAAAGCTGTTCGAATATCTACTGTTACGGTAAGTCTCTACGAACTGTACTATCTTACTCGAGATACAGCTCTTGCAGCAGGTAACACCATTAGACTGATTTCCAAGCAATAACGCCTGTAAGCATTCTGGGAGGAGGAAACTAGGAAAATCCATACCAAGTCCTGACTCTAGGACAGGAGACCCTGTAGCACGGCCAGGCCGAAACCGGCTCTTCGCCATGAAGCAATGTCCAGGCTATAATGCCTGATAAAAGTATGCACAGAGCTCCAAGTGGCTGCAGCACAAATGGCAGAGGAGGAGACGTTACGATGTGCTGCAAAGGAGGTAGCCACCCCCCTAGTGGAATGGCCCCGGACTGTACCTGGGAGGGGTTTCTGCTTTGTATCATAGCAGTATGACATACACTGGACAAGCCAGCGAGAAAGGGACTGCTTCGATACTGGTTGGCCCATCATTCTCTCAGCGAAGGAAACGAAGAGTTGCTCCGACTTGCAAAGCTGTTTAGTCCTGTTCAGGTAATACCTTAGACAGCGGTGAACATCCAGGGTGTGGAGCAGTGCTTCTCCTCTATTAGAATATTTAGGGAAATATACAGGCAGGTCAATGTCCTGATTGAGAGTGAGAGCAGAGACCACCTTAGGCAAGAACTTAGGATTCGTCCTCAGGGACACTCTGTCCTGGTGGAAAATCAGATAAGGTTCCTTACACATGAGAGCATGAAGCTCGGAAATTCTCCTTGCTGACATAACAGCAACTAAAAATAACGTCTTCCATGACAGGAAACGCAGCTCGCAATCCGCGGCAGGTTCAAAAGGGAGGAGCGTGAGTTGTTCCAGGACAAAGAGTAAATCCCATGGAGGAACAGGGTCCTTAATGGGTGGCCTAAGGTGTAACACCCCTCTCAGAAAGTCTCGAGAGGAGTCAAGTTGCGCCACTGTGCGCTGTCCCACCGGGAAGTGGTAAGCAGAAATAACACAGAGGTGCACCTTAATAGAGGAGTAGGCGAGACCCAAATGGAAAAGGGAGAGCAGGTATTCTAACACCGCTTTCACCGGGCAACCTAGAGGGGAAAGGCCGCGTGCTTGCGACCACAAGCAAAAACAGTGCCATTTCATGGTGTACGTCGCATGCGTTGCCGGCTTTCTGGCCGCGGAAAGAACTTCCGTCACCTCTTGCGAGACCCAGTGTCACAAAATGGCTATGTCTCTAGGAGCCATGCATGCAGGTTCAGTGAACGCAAGTCCGGGTGGACCAGTGAACCTTCCTCCTGAGACAAGAGATGGGAGCTGAAGGGCAACGGACCGGAGGTTCCCGGACAGCTGCGTGAGCAAGGGAACCAGATCTGCCTGGGCCAGAAAGGGCTACCAGGATCAATGTTGCATGCTCCCGCGCAGTTTGAGAAGAACACTCTGGATCAACGGAAGGAGGAAGGCGAGAGGAATCTGTTCACCAGGAGAGGGACAACGCGCCCGCCAGAAAACATCAGGCCCTGATCTAGCGAGCAGAAACTGGGCAGTTTTATGCTATGGGAAGCTAATAAGTCCAGTTCTGGAGTGCTCCATCGAAGAAACAGATCCTCTGCAACCCCTTGAAGAAGTTCCCACTGTGGACCCTGGCCTGGGAATCCACTCCAGGCCGCTCATGATTGTGTTGTCCACTCCGGGAACGTGAACTGCAATCAGGTTCGCTACTGTTGGGATTACTCCAATCCCACACTCTCATCGCTCCTGCAAAGGGGTAAGAGTGTGAGCCTCCTTGTTTGCTGAGGTAATACATCACCGCCGTGTTGTCTGTTTGGATCATAAGAGTAATCGATGGATCTCTGACTAGAAGGCCTGCAGGGCATAAAGACCGCCTCATCTCCAAAATGTTGATGTGAAGATGAGCTTCTTGAGGGGTCCACGTTCCCTGGGACCTCACCCCGTTCAGGTGTGCTCCCCACCCCAGCCCTGAGGCATCTGTGGAAAGGATCACCTCTTGGGATGGTGCTGAAAAAGGGACACCCGCGGAGAGCGTTCCTGGGTCTAGCCACCACTGCCAGTCTCGAATCACAGCATTTGTGATTCTGACCGGATGCTGCATGTGGTCTTGCCTTTGGTCCCACTGCACCTTGAGCATCCACTGAGTTACCCGCATGTGGAGCCTTGCCAAAGGGACAGTCAGAATGGCCGCAGCCATGTGTCCGAGCAGACGAAGGACCAGCCTGGCAGGGACAGTCTTCTTCACCGAGAGATCCCTGATGAGGGATCTGATGCATTCCGCTCTGTCTGGAAGAAATGGTCTCCCCTGAATGGTGTCCAGAACTGCGCCTATGAACTGCAGCTTCTACGACGGTACAAGGAGAGACTTCTCGTAATTGATTATGATACCCAGAAACCGAAACAGAGCCTGGGTGCTCTGGATAGCCATCAACAACGCCTCTCTGGAGGCGGCCATGAGAAGCCAATCGTCCAAGTACGGGAACACATAGTGGCCCTGTCTCCTTAGAGACGCTGCCACAACTGCCATGCATTTGGCAAAGACCCTGGCGGCCGATGACAGTCCGAACGGAAGAGCTCGGAACTGGAAGTGGTGGCCGAGGAACTCGAAGCGCAGGAACCTCCTGTGCGCTTGAGCTACAGGGATATGCAGGTATGCGTCCTGCATGTCCAGGGACGCTAAGAAGGCGTCCTTCTTTAGCATGGGAATAAGACCCTGCAGAGTCACCATGCAAAATCGTTTGTAGGCAACCAACATATTGAGGTCGCTGAGGTCCAGGATTGGACAGAGGTCCCCTGTTTTCTTCGGAACCAGAAAGAAGTGGGAATAGTATCCGTACCCTCTCTGGTTCTCTGGGACATACTCTACCGCTCCCTTTTGCAGGAGCGCAAGTATTTCTTGCCTGATAAGCAATTTGTGTTGACCCGAGTAACGGGAGAGCAGAGGAGGCCTCGAGGGTGGTTTGTCTGCGAATTCTATAAAGTGGCCTCTTTTGACCAACTGAAGAACCCACCTGTCGGTGGTTATAGACTGCCATCCTGGCAGGTAATTCGCAATACGACCCCCGACCTTGATGTCCCATTGATCCTGAGGGGCGGGGGCTGGGAAGGAGTCAGGCTGTGGCAGCGGAGGGGCCCGCAGGCTGAGCCAGTTTAGCCGGACGCTGACTTCGGCCCGCAGGCTGTCTTCCCTGGGCTCTGCGGGAACCGGAGCCCCTCTGTTGTGGACCGGTGCGGGACTGTTGTCTCTGTGCCCGTCCACGAAAATGGCTTTGGTTCCTGTGAAAGGAACTGAGCCTTGGTCGGTACATTGCCTGGACCGACCTCACTGCCTTCCCGGCCTCTTGGAGCTTGGTGAGAACCTTCTCAGAGGGTTCACCAAAGAGAACTTCTCCTTCAACAGAGGCGTCCATGATGTTCTTCTGGACGTCCGGGGTTAATCCGGAGACACGGAGCCATGAGTGTCTCCGGAGGCATACACCTGAAGCTGCCGCTCTGGCCGAGGAGTCCGCGGAATCGTACACGGCTCGCAGCACCTGGGTTCCCACGTCCGAACATGTACGGAGGAGCTGCAGCATCTCCTCCTTCTGCTCACCTTCTGGCAATTTCTCCGCCAGATCCGGTCCCTGTTCCCACAAGGCATTCTGGAACTGCACCATGTGGGTCAAGTAGTTCAGGGATCTGATGGCTCAAGTAGAAGAAGCATACGTGCGCCTACCCATAGCGTCCAGCTGTTTGGACTCCAGGTCCGGTGGCAGGATGTTCAAATGTTGCAGTCTCTGGGACCGGTCATGAGAGGCTGTTATGACCAGAGAGTCGGCCAGAGGATGTTGAGCCAAGTACTGGTCCTCCTTGGGAGCCTTGTACAGGCGGTCAGCTTTCTTCTGCACCGCCGAGCGAGTGTGGACGCTCCACGCTGCCTTGGTGACGCCTCCACAAAGTGTCCACCAAGGTGGTACCACACAGGCTTAGGATCCTTCTGCCGAAGATACCTAGCGAGGCGTAGTCTCTCGGGGTCTAATTCTTCCGCATCCCAGCCCATGTTCTCTTGGATGTGTCTCATGATCTCAGAGAACGATGGGTCATCCGGAGGAGATCTAGGAAGCTCACGTGGGTCCGGAGAGGGGATGTGGAGGGGAGAGGGGGATCTGGATCCTGCTGAGAACTCCGATCCCGTATCCTCCGTCGAAGGCGAACAACGGCGTCTTCTGGGTCACTTAGGACTGGGTGATCCTGAAGAAGATCTAGACGGAGGTCTCCTTTTATCTGGTCTCCCCCTTGGAGGGTCCGTAGGCTCCTGGGGGAGAGGTACTCGGCCTGCTGCCCCGGATGGAGAAGGGGGTGCAGGAGCCGGAAGGGTCGCAGGTGGTGGAGGAGGAAGAGGAGGTGGTGTGGGAACCATATCCCTTTTAACGGTATCCCACCAGGAAGTAAAACCTCAGAAATGGAAAGGCCCGACGACGGACTGGGCGCCGGTGACCGGTCGTCGGGTTCCGGCGTCGGCTCTTCAGGGGCCTCAGGTTGTGGGGAGGGTTCCCTGGGAGGTGCGACAGGACCGGGTTCGCCCATCTGGTCCTCGGGCTGCGTCAACTCCTCCTCCGTGATAGTCTCCTGACCGACGTCGGTAGGAGGTGTCGGGGTCTTCTTCTCTACACGTACAGATGCGGACGTCGGCCCCCCTGCCAATGACCGAGAGGGAAAGGCCTGACCAGCGCCGGGCGTCTGGCGGTCGATGGCTCCTGGGACCTGTGATGAGTGGCCGACGTCGGACGGGCTGATGTCGGGTCCAACGGCTTCTTAAGAGAGGTAAGCTCCTTGGTCTTCCGCTGGGGAGGAGGAGGCAAGGAGGCAGACCTGATGTCGAGTTCGGAATGGCGGGAACCCGACTTGTGGTGATGATGACGGTCCCCAGACCTAATCAGGGCTTTGGAAGAAGATGATGAAGAGGGCCTGGAGGTCTTGGCCTGTGAGGAGGAAGAGGAGCCCGAAGGTTTCTTCACCGCAGCAGGGGGAGGCTGAGAGCGGGCCCGGGAGGGCGAACGGTCAGACCGGGAGCCAGAACTACGGGAGTCAGAGGCCCTAGACAGGGACTTGGATGGAACCCTCTCCCTGTGCTTTCCTGGAGTGTTTCCGGGCCTTCTCTGCTGAATCCCCCTTGGAGGTGTCCATGGCCTTAATCTTCTCCTCGAGCAGGAACGCCTGCAGGGCCTTCTGGCGACGGATCCGGTCTGGCTGTTGAACCCCTGGCAGAAAGTGCAGGACCAGGTGTTGTGGTCTGGGCCTAGGCACCGGACGCAGGCCGAATGCGGGTCCTTGAACGGGATTTGCTTCCCACAGGCGCACTTCGAGGGATGGCTTTCAATGGAGGTTGGAGAGGACATCAGACAGCAACTGAGCCAAAGAAATGAACGTTTTCCCGAAGGAAGAACTTAACCGTGCGTTGCGCACTAGAAACGATCCAAAGGGTCGAGACATGCAAGTCGACCACGGGAAAGAACTGGGGAATCTGGCGGGACTGCCCCTTATGTACTACGCCTGACGTTGGAGGCGGTCCCCGCTGAAGATAGCTAGCTAGAAGAATTCCGTGGGGTCCCGCCTGCCGGCTTCAGTCCTAATGGTGCTACCTGCTGCAAGAGCTGTATCTCGAAGTAAAATCACCAGTTAACCAGTTCTGAGAGGAGAACCCCATGACAAAGGGGGATGGTGGGAGGAAAGGCAGAACGGATGACAGATCCCCTTTAAGATCTACTGTTACGGTAAGTTCTTACAGAACTGTTCTGTCTTCTTTGAGGGTATCTCAGTCATCAGGCCACACCGTAGGAATGAGTTCCAAGCAATTACAGGTGCAACAGAACAGTCTGTGAGAAAGGCCAACCAAAGCCTAGGACAGGATACCCTGCACGGCAGCCCAGCCGAAGCTTGCTCGAGCTCTAGAGGCAATGTCCAGACTGTAGTGCTTAGTGAAGTTATGGATGGTACTCCAGGTGGCAGCAGTGCATATGTCAGTTGTGGAGACCCCTTTGAAACAGGCCACAGAGATAGTCATGCCCATTGTGGAATGGGCTTTCACCACCCTTGGCAACTCTTTGCCATGCTTGTTGTAGCGGAACACAATACATTGTGCCATTTGGATAAACATTATTTAGAAACCTGAACACCCTCTCTACCTGGGACGAAAGAAACAAAAAGCTGCTTCGACCTTCTGCATTCCTTAGTTCAGAGCAGATAATACTTCAAAATTCTGTGCACATCTAACACATGGAGCACTGCTTCCCCTGGATTGGCATGCTCAGAAAAATAAACTGGCAGGTTGATAAATTGGTTCAGGGTAAACCTGGTGTGAAGAATCAAATAAGGTTCTTCACACCAGAGAGCCTGAAGCTCATAAATCCTTGAAACAGAAGTAATAGCAACCAAAAATAACGCTTTCCAAGAGCTCACAAGTCACAGCTGGCTCAAACGGAGTCAGGGTCAACTTCTCCAAAACAAAATTTAAATCCCAAGCTGGAACAGGGGAATGGATTGGAGGTTTCAGATGCAGGATGCCCCTAAGAAAGGTAAAGGACACATCCAACTGAGCCACAGTGCAACCACCCACAGGCTCATGAAAGGCAGAGATAGCTGAAAGGTGCACCTTGAAGGAGAAGTACTGGAGACCTGAGACTGACAGAGACATTGGGTAGTCCAGAATCTGGCTCACTGGACAAGTGAAAGGATCCAGATGGTGTTTTGCAGCCGTGTGTGGCTCTAGTGGAGGGCTTCCGAGCTGCCATGACACCTGCCACTCTCTGGGACACCCCAAACCAGGAGATGTCTATGTCCTGAGGAGCCAGGCATGCAGACAAAGGGACTTGAGACTGGGATGCACCAGGGTCCCTTGAGCTTGCATCAGCAGATATCTGCAGAGAGGCAGAGGGACCGGAGGTTCTGCTGCTAACTGTTGCAGCAATGGAAACCATATCTGCCGTGGCCAGAATGGTGCCATCAGGATCATGCTGGCCCCCTCCATCTGCAGTTTGATTAGCACCCTCTTAATCAGAAGAAATGGAGAGAAGGCATAAAGGAACCTCCCTCTCCAGGAGAGTGACAACACGTCTCACCAGAAAACTCCAGGCCATGGACCTAGTGAGCAGAAACTTGGTAGTTTTGCATTGAGTGGGGACACAAAAAGGTCCAGCTCTGGACCACCCAATCTGGCAAACAGATCTTCTGCAACAGATGAGAGAAGTTCCCACTCGTGCACACTGGACTGCATCCTGCTGAGGCCATTGGCCAGGGTGTTTAGCACGCCTGGGACGTGGACTGCAGAGAGGTCCAGATTGTGGTCTAGTGCCCTGTACCATACTCTCATGGCCTCCCTGCACAGAGGGTACGAATGCAATAAGGGATTAGCCTAGATACTACCCACAGGTCCTGTTCCCCATATACAATTCCAGAGACTAGACAGGGCCATGAGCTATTATGAACAAGTACTGGGTACACTGCTACTCCACTGCTGCAGTGGGAAAGGCAGGGTCCCAAGAGTTTATCACTGTAATACGTGCAGCGGCACTGTCTAACAACCATGTTATTTTAATGTTCTGCAAAAGAGTAGTAAGATGTTGTATTAACTGTTAACAATTGTTAATAAAACAGAGATAAATATATATATGCTTCAGGCCTGATTTTGTGTCACAGAGGTGAGTAAAGTGCAGTGCTGCCACTTAAAACTGCTATACATAATGTGGTGCTTGGCCAGCACAATGCAAAACACTCAGAGATATTAGTGGGGAATACTGGGGGTAGCACCTGCTAACATACCCAGCAAGTGCCTGTGGATACAATGCAATGTATACTTTGTTGCACCATGTTTGTGTCACTGCCCCCCCATCTTATTACAAGCATTACCTGGGTCTACTGGCATCCCTCCCACAAGTTAAAAACATTCCATATTGCCTAGTGATACAGTACTACCACTCCTGATCGTGGTTCCAGTCTTCTGATTCAGCCTCCCCTGTACCAATGCCAATCTCCTGGGAAGCGATCCATTCCACCCTGACAATCCTACCCTCCTTCCTCATCCGCGTCATCCTTAATCTTTACCGGCCCCTCACTCCCTCTTCTCATCCAAGATCTGCAATCTGTGATGTCCAGTGGGCCCTCCACTGACCCGAACCCATGGCATTAAATCAATCACTCACCTGTGTCGCAATAACTGACCAATCCCAATGGCAACCCAAATTCCTATGTAGATAAAAAAAAAAAAACACTCCTGTGACCCACTGTCCACTACCACATCCAACACAGACCTACCCTATTTGCTTAGTGACATTCCAGAATCCAGGACATATTTTGAAATATAATATTCAGACATAATTCAGCTTGTATTTAAATTTTCTATATGTATCCCTCCTCATTCTTTATTACCGACTACATTTGCACGAACACAGGATGTTTGTTGCTCAAACCATCTTATCCTCCTGCTTTTCCCTCCACTGAAGTCATAATTCTTCATCTGTGACATCATATACTGCTGTTGTGGGAATGACTACGATCAGGCTGGGTGCCAAATGGTTGAGGGTGTGCTTGACCTCTCCCCGTGTACAGAAGAGTTGTCTGGTGGCTGTCATTGCTCAGTTACTGTGGCCATTTTTTGCAAGCCCAGTTACAAAACTCACCTGGCAGACACTGCAGAGGTCTGGGGCTCTTTTTTCAAATACTGTAATACTTTAATGGGCTCTCTTCATGAAACATTTTTGGCCATGTGCACAAAATAAGAGAAAGCCTTTTGTGACTAGGATCACATACTGTCACATGCAGACACACCATCTTTAAATAAAATCAATGGACATCACCATCAAAAATATTTCTTTTAATATAAAAAGCAATCATGTACTAAAATGTACACATTCATATTATCTTGTCAGAGTTTACAGTCATTAAAAACACACTGTAATCATTCTGTTCTTTTCTAGACAAATTACCTTGGTATTATAAGTCATGGGAACATACAACTAGGTCCATAACTTCACAAAGAACAAAATTACACTTCCACAAGTTACAAAATGTATTAGTGCAGCTGCTTCTGTATTATCAGCTCTTTAAGTCAGCTCAGTGGTTCGTACTTTATCAGCCACACTTGGCTGTTGTTGGCCTCTTATCTTCCAGCAGAACAAAAAATGTGTAAAAACTTGGATCACAACAGCATGCATAGCAAACATCTACACAGACAAGAATCACTTTGCAACTACAAAGACTGTGAGTCGTGTGTACAGAATGCTTTTGGAATGTTTGCTTGCATTTACGGTGATATTTCAAATGCTTCTCGATTCATAGCTTTAGTGTTCATCAGTTGAAATGTTAAAAAAAATATGCTTGGACTGTCTCCCTTTCTTATAGATAAGGATCTTTTTCTTTTTTCTTTCACCAATAACTCCCCCTTCCCCATAGTAATTACAATACAACATGTCTGCTTCTCTGAGAGAACCCCAAATGGTAATGCACCGTACCATCTGCGTGGAATTCAGGCTAGCCAAGGGTAGGTAGCTAGATCTCCATTTCTGGTCTCATCAGTGACAGAACAAGATGTCCTGAAGAAAGCAGTGCTAATATTTATAAGACATACTGTAGGCTATATTTTTATATAATATTTTGGACTGCAACATCCTAGTTAAAAATGTGGCAAGACTTGTTCTTCCAAATTAGAGTGCAATAAACATTTATTCAACCATCCTTAAATAAAAATCTTCAACTGTTTTTATCAGCCTCAAAATTTGTAAGGAAAGTGTCAAGTTTTCCAAGACAAAATGTTTTTTCAGTACAGTATACCAAAATATATTTTGCCTTTTGCTAAAAAAATTATTATAAATGACTCTTTGGATCATGCGGGGCAAACCTTTGTAAGTACCCCATTTTTTTGTACTAAAATACATCCAGCTTTGAATGCCTGAATGGGATGGTGGTTCTTCTGAAAGTGACAATAAATGCCGTTACAAATCTTTACCCATCTGCACAGATCATAGCTGACATTAGTGAAGCAATATAAGAAAGAAACAAAATCAGCAGTTAATAATGAAGTACAATTCCCAGCTACACATCCCCAGATCGCGGTATTGTGTTCACTCTGTGAAAAACAAGAGGTCACCATGTCTTAAATCTAATGCACCTTGATTCTCTGGTTATTTACTTCACACTTTCTTTAAAAAAAATCTCCAATTTGTACACAGCCCTCACTGTTACAGCATCTCCAAGTAGCCTGCTTGCTGATATGATGTCACTCTTGCCTCCAAGCATTCCGCCCTCCTGCACCACCCATGCCATGGTTGAAACCATGAGGAATACCTGATACTGGCCGAGGCAGCTGGAGAGGCTGCTCCTGTGGTGTGCACTCTCGGCAGCAGGATCGAGCACGCCATAAACTGCGCACTGGGCTGCTGCCCTAAATTTGGTCTCACAAGGAGGGCTCTGCCCTAAATGGCTCACACTCCACTGACCAACAAGAGGTAACTGTGCAGCAGCACACAGAGCCAGCCTTATGTTCGGGGGCCTTAGGACCCATGAGTGTACCTTATCAAGAATTCTCATGGTATTATGATGCACAGTTAGAAGGTTCTACTCAGTCCAGTAATGTCCCTTGTGTGATCTTTCAGAAGTACACAGGGAAGGAAATACATACATTTAAACAAACATGACATTTTAAAGACTGATGGCCTGCACAGTTTCTGTCTGGGGGCCCCTATGAGTAAGGGACTCACCACAACTGTTGGAATGGAGGGTGCCTAAGGCCAGCTCTGACAGCACACAACGTGGACCTCTGTGGAGCCAGTGTGCAGCACAGCAGACTGTGGGAAGCCCCTTGCCCACTTGCTGGATTTTTAAAGATGCACTGGCTCCTTTTACTCACAAAAATCACTAAAATGAAGCATAAGGCCTGCATATTAACAACGGAGTCATCCCTGAGAAAAAGGATGCCAAACATGATCTGGAATATGAAAGACACTGAGACATTCTGAACTGCTTATACCATGTCATTTTTTTTGGGGTTCTTATGGGTGTGGTCCCAGTGGAAAATGGAGTTCGGCATACTGTTGAATGCATTTCAACATTTTTAAACATGGGCTGTCAATAGCCCTTGTTTTTTTGTGTGTAGTCATTGCATTCTTTGTATGAAGGGCTGGCATTATTCTTTAATAAGGGACAACCATGTACAGTATATTCAGATGTGATTCACTGTACTGTAACTACAGTAGTGTCGTTCAGGTAATTCCCACACCTGGCCAGGGACTGTGCAACAGAGAAACCGGTTCACATAATGACCAAATACATTTGGCTGTCATCATACATTTGACTGGAAAACCATATATTGCTTGTACAACACATGAATGAACAGAAAATCATATTTATATATATATATTTTTTTTTTATCTTGCTGTAGCTAGGTGAGTAACAATTCATCAATGGTGCAGGTGAGGCTGTTAAAAACCTTAGTTTTCCAATGTAAATTCCATTTAACCCATCAATCAGAAACATTCAAATTTTAGGCCAAGCATTCCAGTTGGGCTTTGCCTATGAAATATGCTTTTTTATTTTGTTCTTCTGTGCCCCCCCCCCACACACAAACACACTGCTTAGCAGATTCCAACTGCTACAGTATTGTAAACAAGACGTAATACAAACAGAGCTATTCCCACCTATACCTGTGTATTCCCCAAACTGTTGAGATTGCAAGACATTTACTATACTGATCTACAAGTTTACAGTACAATGTAAGACTCCAGATGCTCGCTGTGTTATTGCCCTCTTCTCATTTTAGACCTAATAGACCTAAAATCTTGCTTTATCTAAGCCAAGCCAGCCTTAGGGAATGACTCCCTTTAAAGCACTACAGTTAAGTTACACTAAGTGAAGTCAGTGTGGATAATAATGTATCACTACAAAATGTTGACAGCACAGTAAACAAGGCGAATGATGGGAATGTTGGATCGACACCTATTGCCTTTAAGGGGCACTCTATTCTTGATGTAGAGCAGTAGCTGACAATTATGAGTGGTGGCTTTAAAAAGAAAAGTACTACTGGCTTTTGTTACCGGATCACATTTTGATATTTTATGGACAATGGCAGCTCTGAAAACTATCTACATAGGAGCAACTTTCAGTCAAACATATTCTGGTAACTACATTGTACAATAAGAACAGGTTACTCACCTGTAACAGTAGTTCTAGGAGTGGTATATGCTGTTCATCCACACTCTTTGGCATGTCCCTTTCCCTTTAAATCTTGCCAGAAGTCTTCAAGCTGGCTCCTCCCACCCACCTGGGTGGTATAAATACAGGTTACTCACCTGTAACAGGAGTTCTAGGAATGGTATATGTTGTTCATCCACACTCATTGGCAGTATCCTTGCCGCTTTAAATCTTGCCGGAAGGTCTTCAAGCTTGCTCCTCCCACCCACCCGGGTGGTATAACTCTCGGCTCCGCCCCATGACGCCAGATCTGGCCCGCTGGAAGCTCAGGTTGTGCGTCGAAGCCGGGGAGGTGGGAGTCAGGATGGTGAACAACATATACCATTCCTAGAACTCCTGTTACAGGTGAGTAACCTGTACTTCTAGGGACATGGATATGTTGTTCATCCACACTCATTGGCAGACTCCTAGCAGTTCTCCGGGAGGAGGGAGGCAAGACGCACACCCCATATACTTACTTGGGAAAGAGAGACTGAGAACCGAGGCCCCAAAACCAGCATCCCGGCGTGACTCAAGGTCGATGTGGTAGTGGTAATGAAGGTGTTTGCTGACTTCCAGGTAGCAGCCCTGCAGATTTCCTGGATAGGGACGTCCCTGGAAGCAGCCACCGCTGCAGCAGTATGGCGGGTAGAATGAGCTCTTATCCTCTGGGAGGCTCCATGCCCGCTAACTTATAGCAGAGATCTATGCAGGAGGTTACCCACCTGCTTATCAGTCCGCTTGGCTGCAGGTCTGCCAGATGCAGCTTCAGCGTAGGTGACAAACAGCTGGCGAACCTCTCCCGAATTTCAACCGTCGCTCCTTATAATAAGCTGGCGCCTTCTAGGATCCAGAGTATGGAGCCTATATTCGGCCTCCGAGGTGATTGGGGTAGAACACCCGCAGAGTCAACACCTGGTTAAGGTGAAACCACACCACCTTCGGAAGGAATTTGGTGGGGCGAGGACAACCTTGTCCCTGTGGAAGACCAGGTAAGGAGACTCATGGAAAGCGCCTGGAGCTCTCCCATCCTTCTGGCTGGACGTGATAGCTACCAAGAAGGCGGTCTTCCACGACAGGTGAGAGAGAGCACACCTGTGCATAGGTTCGAATGGCTTGCCCATGAGCTTTGCCAGTACCAGCAGTAGATCCCACGGAGGTGGGGGTTCCCGCGACTGAGGAAATGTGATCAAGGCCTTTGAAAAGCGCCAGACCACCTTCTCCTGCGCCACCGACTGCTTCCCGCCCGCGCCGTAAGCAGAGATGGCTGCCAGGTGCACCCTTGGGTCGCCGACCTAAGCCCTTGACTAGAAAGGGACCATAAATAGTCCAAGATGCTTGCAAGGAACAGGAGGAAGGGTCCAAGCCCTTGTTCTGACACCAAATGGAAAACCTTTTCCATTTGAAGGCATAGCATTTTCTGGTCGACTCTACGGGACGCCTCAACTACATTGAGGACCTCGCTCGGAAAGACCCAAAGCCTGGAACTCTAGCCGCCAGGAACCAGGGCGCAGGGTGCAGGGATTGAAGGTCCGGATGGAACACCTTCCCTGATTGACTGAGAGCAGGTCCGGCGAGCTGGAAGCTGCCGTGAGTCCTGGAGCTGAGACTGAGGAGATCTGGGTACCAGAACTGGCGAGGCCAGTCTGGGGCTATCAGAATCACCTGCGCCTTGTCCCTCCTCGCCTTGAGAAGCACCTTGTGGATCAAGGGAAATGGGGGAAAGGCGTAAAAGAGGCCCGGGTCCATTGCCTCGAGAGGCATCCCCTGCAGCGAGCCCCTGCTGAGGGGGCGGCATGGAACAGACTCAGCCCTGCTCTCCGTGGAGGCAAACAGGTCCACCTGAGGTGTGCCCCAAAGGGAGAACAGATGCTGTACTACCTCCGCAGGAGAGACCACTGGGATGCAGCCCCTATCCGCTCAGGGCATCGGCCAGGGTGTTGGAGGCCCTGCCACGGAATGGCTAGAGATCCGCCCAGGCTGCGGCAGTGACCAAATGCGGAGAGCTTCCTTGCATAGAAGCATGGAGCGCTCCGCCTGGCGGTTTAGATAGTACATGGTCGTGGTATTGTCCGCCTGGACTCGACCACTTGACCCGGAGGAACGGAGCAAAGGCGGTGAGAGCTAGGCGGACCGCCTGAGCTCCAGCAGGTTGATGTGGCATCGGGACTCCCGCTGGGACCAGAGGCCATGAGCCCGGTGTTCCCCAGATGGGCACCCCAACCCATCAGAGAGGCATCGGTCGACAGAGAGACCTGCGGCTCGGGCGGACGAACGGGATGCCCTCCTGCAATTGATCTGGAACGGTCCACCACTGGAGAGCATTCCACATCCCCTGTGTCACCGGCTACAAGCTGGTCCAAGGGATCGTAGCGCTTGGACCACTGGCTGGCCAGTCCCCACTGAAGGGACGATGTTCCAGCGGGCCCAACGGACCACGCTGGTACAGGCCGCCATGAGACCCAGGAGGCGAGGAAGTCCCGGCAGGGCGCAATTGCCCAACCAGAAATGATCGGGCAAAGGAGGAAAGAACCTCGGCCCTGTCCGCTGGAGCCGCGCCTGGCTCAAGAGAGCCGAGCTGCCTCGATGAATAAAATCACCTGCCTGCTCGAGTTCGACTTGGCCTCGCTGACAAGGAGGCCCAGTTGAGAGCAGACCTGAGGGCCAGATCTCTGACCACTCCGCCTCCTTCCTGGAGGGAGCTGCTATCAGCCAGTCGTCCAGGTAAGGGCACACCCGACCCTCGCACTGCCATGCATTTGGTGAAGACCCTGGAGCTGGAGACAACAAGGGCATGGCTTGAACTCGAAGAGATCCTTCCGCTCGGAAGCGAAGGAATCTCTGGTGAGACGGACGGATAGGGACGTGAAAACGCGGCCTGCAAGTCCAGAGACAGAACCACACGCCTGCTCCAAGGATGGTATTATCTGAGCCAGAGTGACCATCCTGAAGGTTCGAGACCTTAGGAACTTGTTTAGGTCGTAGGTTTAGAATGGGGCGCCAGCCCCCCGTCCGTTTCGGAACCAGGAAGTACCTGGACACAAACCCTGGGTCTGAAGGAGGGTCCACCACCTCTCTTACCACCTCCTTCTGGAGGAGGAGAGTGATGTCGGCTCGACGAGCCGCCAGTGAGGCTGGGGATCCCGAAGCCCCCCGAGGGGCGACGGCTCTGAAGGGTGGTGCCTGCTCGAATTCCAGAGGCAGGCCCCTTCCCACCACCTCCAAGACCCACCTGTCCGGTGGTAACAGCGGACCAGGCGGAACGGAAGTGCTGGAGCCGGCCCCCACTGGGACCTCAGGCAGGGACGGGATGGGGCGACACCCCTCAGCCCGGCCACTGGGCAGGCTTGGAGGAGGGACCGCCGAGGGACCTCCTGGGCCCTTTCCTCCCTGCCTCCTGTTAGAGGAAGCCGGCGGTTTGGGTTTGGGATGCCAGGTCGAGCCTGCTGGCCCTGACGTTGCTGGGCCGGCGCCGGGGCACAGAAGGACTAAAGGGCTTAGGCTGTGGTTTGCGGCCTTTGTCCTTCTGAGCGAAGAGACCGAGTCCAAGGTGGCATTGGACTTCTCGATCCTCTGCAGGTGACCTTCCACCCCAGGGTCAAGAGGTCAGTCCCCAAAAGGGAACATCCGCCAACTTGTGCTGGGTATCCGGGCAAAGGTGGATATCCTCAGCCAAGCCCGCCGACGATAGCCACTGCGTCCGCCACCCGATCTGGCACATGAGTCCCCACATCCAAAGCAGTCTGGAGCTGCTGTTTGGCCACTGCCCTGCCCTGGTCCCGCACCTGCTTAACCGTAGTCTGCAGATCGGCGGGAAGATGAGGATGACCTCATCCAGGAGCCCAACAGGGCATGAGAAAAATGTGCCATGAGGACGGGCCGAACTGGCCTGACAAGGCCGAGAGAGGACGAGCGTGACTTTTCGCCCGATATAGTCCAATTTTTGACCCTTGTCAGGAGGTTTGTCCACATCCCTGGCGTTGCCGGGCGCTACCGAAAACGCTTGTCGGTAACCAACCCTCAGCAGAGGGTGTTCCAAAACCGACAAGGAACCGGTAGGGACCGTATACTTCCTGGCCATCCTGGCCGGGCGAGGGCAGGAAGCAGGGCGCTGCCAAAGTTCCAGTGCTGGACCCACTATGGCCCCGCCACCGGAAAGGCCTCGCCGGAGAATCCTCGGTCCAGAATCTCCGTGAGGATACCTGGCCCGCTTGGAACGGGTTCGAGCTCCATCCCGTAGACTCCGAGATGAGCCGGCAGTCCTAGGAAGGACGACGGGCTATCGTCCATTGGCTGACCTCCTGAAGACCCAAGTCCAGTCGCTGGAGAAGAAGGAGGAATCATCTTCGGACTCGGAAGAGTCCTCAAGAGCTGCTCTGGCCTGAGCCACCCTTCACCTGCCGAGGTCGGTCGGGAGTGAGGGTAACTGACAGCCGAGGAGAAACCCTTCAGCCGACCGAGAATCTTTGGTCGGAGCCCCAATTGGTGGCTGTGGAGGCGGAGGTTCCACCGCAATCGGTGGAGCAGCTGGTTTTGGCCGAACAACCGCCTGTATAGGCCTCGGCAAGTCGAGGGTTATGTCGGCTGCCCGTGACAGTTACTTAATGGCGGGAAGGCGCCGAGTCGGCTTATTCCCGCCAGGAGGAGCTGTTAAACATAAGGTCTCGTATGCCGACGCATTTACGCCAAGCTTCCTCATCCGAGGAGGAGGAGAGACGAGCGCGGCGACGCGCTTACCGCGGTGCCGAGACCGAGACCGCCTATGACGGTGGGAACGGCTGGACCGCGAAGAGGTCCGAGACCGAGACCGAGAGTCCCGGAATTTCCGGGGTCGGTGCAGGGAGGTGTCGGCCGGAACCGACACTCCCTTCGGCTCGGAAGGTCCATCCGAGGGCTCCGGAACCGGAGGCACAGGCGAGCCCACGGGATCCTCAACTCCTCCCGGGGGAACCGGGGAGAGGGGAATCTCGGCTGCTAAAGGCGACAGCCCGTCCAATGGGTCGAGAAAATCTCGACTTCATCAGTGGGAGTCTCGTCAACTGACCTGACGGGACACCGTGAGGCCAGTGGTCAAGCCGAGCGTCGATCAGCCGACGGTCGACGGCCCGGGAGAGGGACCTTTCCCGCTCCCAAGAGCGCCGACGGAGGGACTTACCTTGTCCCTCTTTTGGACCGAGAAAAGGTCCAGCAGACGAGGCCCTTCTCCTTAGTGGAGAGGGACAGACAAAGCTCCTTAAAGGAAGCCGTGTAGGAAGAACCCAGAGAGAGCGGATAAATGCCGCGCCGAGGAAAGATACGCCTCGCCTCTTCGAGGGCGACCATCCGCCGAGCTGATCCGGCCGAACTACCGCGCCGGACACCGCCAACCGGGCCTCCTTGACTTCACCGAGGGAACGCTTCTCGGACGGCCCAGTTGCAATCGGGCAGCACGGTCTTCGAGGACGAGGGCGAGAAAGATGAGCACAGGTCGCAAGCCTGCGGGTCGTGCTCAAGGCCTACAGTAGACACACGTGGAGTGTGGATCCGTCCGAGACATCTTCTGCCCGATGGGCATCTCCAAACTGGAGTCGATTATCCATCGCAGCCGCAGGGATCAAGACTGAAGTCTTTTGCAAAATATTATTTTTAAATCCGCAAACGGAGAAATAGGAACCAGCCAAAACGCAGAGCGTTAAGGAGGAACCTGAGCTCCAAGCGGTAAGGAAGATCTGGCGCCATGGGGCGGAGCTGAGTTATACCACCCGGTGGGTGGGAGGAGCAAGCTTGAAGACCTTCCGGCAAGATTTAAAGCGGCAAGGATACTGCCAATGAGTGTGGATGAACAACATATCCATGTCCCTAGAACTCTCGGCTCCACCCCATGATGCCAGATCTTAGCCTGCTGGAAGCAAGGTTGTGCGCCTTAAAGCCGGGGAGGTCGGTTGGGTGCATGTAGATGAACAACATATACCACTCGTAGAACTACTGTTACAGGTCGGTAACCTGTTCTTCTAGGAGCGTGGATATGTTGTTCATCCACACTCTTTGGCAGACTCCTAGCAGTTCCCTGGGAGAAGAGAGGCAAGGCGCACACCCCCTACTTAGGAAACAGAGATTGGAGAACCGAGGCCCCAAAACCAGCATCCCGGCATGACTCAAGGTCGATGTGGTAGTGGGAAATAAAGGTGTTTGCTGACTTCCAGGTAGCAGCCCAACAGATTTCCTGGATAGGGATGTCCCTGGAAGCAGCCACCGATGCAGCAGTATGGTGGGTAGAATGAGCTCTTAACCCTCTGGGAGGCTCCTTACCCACCAACTCATAACACAGACCTATGCATGATGTGATCCATCTTGCAATGGTCCGTTTGGCTGCAGGTCTGCCAGAAGCGGCATCAGCGTAGGTGACAAACAGCTGGCAAACCTCTCCATGAATTTCAGCTGTTCTTTCCTTATAATAGGAGAGAGGACGTCTCAGGTCCAGAGTATGGAGCCTGTATTTGGCATCTGAGGTGTAGTTAGGGTAGTATACCGGCAGAGTCAACACCTGATTAAGGTGAAACTCTGAGGCCACCTTCGGAAGGAATTTCGGGTGGGGGCGCAGGACAACTTTATCCCTGTAAAAGACCAGATAAGGGGAGTCCACTGAAAGTGCCTGGAGCTCCCCTGTCCTTCTGGCAGATGTGACTGCCACCAGGAAGGCTGTCTTCCACGACAAGAGTGAGAGCTCACACTTGTGCATGGGTTCAAATGGCTTGCCCATGAGCTTTGCCAAAACCAGCAAGAGATCCCACGGAGGTGGAGGTTCACGCATCAGAGGGGATATGTGATCCAGGCCTTTGAAGAAGCGCCCGACCACTGTCGCCTGTGCCACTTTCGGCTGACTGGCCTGCGCCCGGTAAGCAGAAATGGCTGCCAGGTGCACCCTAAGGGTCGATGACTGTAGACCCCCTTTGGGAGAGACCAAAGGTAGTCCAAAATGTTAGCCACAGAGCAGGATAAGGGGTCCAGACCCTTACCCTGACACCAAATGGAAAACCTTTTCCATTTGAAGGCATAACATTTCCTGGTCGATTCCTTACGAGATGCTTCCACCACAGTGTAGACATCTTCAGAAAGACCCAAAGGCTGGAACTCTAGCCCCTCAGGTACCAGGCTGTTAGGTGCAGTGATGGATGACCTTCCCCTGGTTCAGTGATATCAGGTTCGGGCGTGTACAAAGCTGCTCCAGGGCCCTGCAGCTGAGGCTGAGGAGATCTGGATACCAGAACTGGCGCGACCAGTCTGTGGCTACCAGAATCACCTTCACCTTGTCCCTCCTCACCTTGAGTAACATCTTGTGGATCAAGGGAACTAGAGGAAGGTGTAGAGGAGGCCTGGGGTCCACGGTCTCAAAAAGGCATCCCCCTGCAGCGAGCCCTGCTGAGGGGGGCGGGCATGATACAGACTCAGCTTGGCGTTCTCCTGAGGCAAACAGGTCCACCAACGGTTTGCCCCAACAGAAGAACTGACTGTAAGCTACCTCTGGATGGAGTGACCACTCGTGGGATGTCTGGCCTATGCGGCTGACAGCATCTGCCAGTTGGTTTGAGACTCCTGCCACATGGATGGCTAGGAGATCCACCTCCAACCATCTGACAAGGGTCCAGATGCGAAGCACCTCCTTCCATAGCAGATGGGAGTGTGTGACACTCTGTTTGTTGAGGTAGTACATAGTCGTGGTACTGTCCGTCTGGACTTAAACCACTTGACCCCGGAGCTGAGGAGCGAATGCTGATAGTGCCAGTCTGACTGCTCTGAGCTCCAACAGGTTGATGTGGCATCGGGACTCCTCAGGGGTCCTGTTGTCCCCCATGTGGACTCCCCAGCCCATGAGAGAGGCACTGGTCGTGAGAACAACCGTTGGCTCGGGGCGGACAAACAGAATCCACTCCTGCAACCGTTCTGGGGCAGTCCATCACTGGAGAGCGTCCCACATCTTCTGGGTTACAGTGATCAGCTGGTCGAAATGACCATGGTGCTGAGTCCACTGGGTGGCCAGCTCCCACTGAAGGGGGTGCATCTGCCACCTGGCCCAATGGACCACTGAGGTGCATGCCGCCATGTAACCCAGAAGGCGCAGAAAGTCCCGGGCAGGTCGCAAGAGCCCAACCAGAAATGATCGGGCATAGGAGGCAAGAACCTCCGCCCTGTCTGCCTGGAGCCGAGCTCTGGCTTGATGAGAGTCGAGCTCTGCCCCGATGAAGCCCATCACCTGAGATGGCACGAGTTCTGACTTGGTCTTGTTGATCAGGAGGCCAAGCTGATAGCAGGTTCTGAGAGCCAGGTCCCTGGATCTCTCCATCTCCTGAAGGGAGGAACCCGCCAACAGCCAGTCGTCGAGATAAGTGTAAATTCCAACTCCTCGATGCCGAAGATGGGCTGCCACCACTGCAATTCTTTTGGTGAAGACCCAAGGGGCTGATGACAGGCCAAATGGCATGGCTCGGAACTTGTACAGGGTCCCTTCGACCCCGAAGCAGAGGAACTGCTGGTGGGATGGACGGATTGGGACGTGAAAAGACGCATCCTGTAGATCCAGTGAACAAAACCACGTTTCACTCCAGGGATGATATGATCTGGCTCAGAGTTACCATCCGGAAGGTGCGAGACCCGAGATACTGATTCAGGTCGTAGAGATCTAGGATGGGGCACCAACCCCCGTCCGCTTGGGCACCAGGAAGTACCTGGATACGAAGCCTGGGTCTACAGGTGGATCCTGGCACTGGAGCTACCACCTCCTTGTGAAGAGCCAAATGCGTGCAAGCTGAGATCCTTTCCTCCTGAGGGGTGCGGGCTCAGCTGGACGCGTACTGCTGGAATTCCAGAGGCAGTCCCTGCTCTACCACTTCTAGAACCCACCCGTCTGAAGTGATATCAGACCAGGTGAAAAGAAAGTGGTGGAGCCGACCCCCCATGGGAGGACCCAGGGCAGGCGTAACGGATGTAGGGGTGGCAACCCCAAACCTGTCACTGAGCAGGCTTAGAGGAGGAGGAGGAGGAAGCTCCTGGACAGCGCCTCTGCCTCCTTTATGGGGCTGTTGGGGGCTCTGCTTTGGCCTAGGGATCCAAGCTTGAGCCTGCTGCTGCTGTTGGTGCCTCTGACCTCCTTGGTAGAAGGGCTGCCTGACCGCAGGGGAGGACTGCCGAAAAGGCTTCCTTTTCTTCTTCTGCTGGTTCTTGCCCGAGGAACCCTTAGCAGAAGTGGTGTCCAAGGTGGTACTGGACTGTTCGATACGCTGAAGGTGGTCTGCCACTCCTGGGCAGAACAAGGTGGTACCAAGGAAGGGCACATCAGCTAACTTGTGCTGGGTATCCACTGGAAAGGATGATAACCTCAGCCAGGCCCTGCGGTGGGTGGCCACTGCGGCTGCTAAAGAGTGGGCACAAGAATCCCCGATGTCCAGGGCCATCTGGAGCTGCTGTTTGGCAACAGCATGGCCCTGATCACGGACTTGCTTGACCGTGGTCTGCATGTCTGCGGGGAGGTGAGGACGTACTTCATCCAGTGACCCTAAGAGGGCATGGGAGAAGTATGCCATGACTACAGTCGAACTGGCCTGATGAAGGCCCAAGGAAGAGGCCGTGTAGATCTTACGGGCAGAGTGGTCCATGTTCTTGGACTCCTTATCTGGAGGTCGGTCGGTGTCAGTCGAGCTACCAGTACGTCTGAAGGTGGAAGCAGTCATCAGGATCTCAGCCGAGGAGTGTCTGTGAATCCCAGCAGGGATACCATAGGCACCGCGTACTTACGGGCAGACGGTGTTGGGCAAGAAGTTGGATGCTGCCGAAGCTCAAGGGCCAGACCAGTAATGGCTTCCACTATTGGAAAGGCCTCCGTCGGGGTATTCCCCCCCCTTAAGGTTATCCGTAAGGGGGTACTCCGCCTTTTTTGGGATGGACTCCAAGGGCATCCCGGTAGAATTGGAGATAAGGCAGAGAATGCCCTGAAAGGAGGAGGGACCTTCCTCCAAGGCCGCCGAGGGTGACTCCTCATCAGCAGGATGGGAGTGCAAACCGGTGGTATCCGAATCCGAGGAGTTGGGGTACAGTGGTCTTCTGCTCATGTCCCCTTCAATCTGCCGAGGGCGATCTGGAGTGACCATGATGGACAGACATCGGGGAAGCCCGGTGTCTGGACGGTCCTCTTTAGAGGAAGCCCCACTGGGGGGCTGCTTAGGCGGTGGCTCCACCCTAATAGGTGGTGAGACCGGTATGGGCCTAGCCGGGATACGGACTGGCCTCCCAAGGTGGAGGAACCGAAGCCTTTGATTCCGGAGGGGTCAGCGTAGGCCCTTGAGGCTCAGGCCAAGTAATGACCGGGGCGGATGGCGTAGCCGGCTTCTGCCTGGCCAAAATCAGCTGTTGCCACATGAGATCCTCATAGCATCAACAGAGTTTCCGTGGAAGCCTCTCTTCGTCTGAGGAGGATGAGGATCTGCAGCAGCGCTTCTTTTTTGAATGCCGGTGGCCTTTCTTCAATTTTTCGGTCGAAGAAGACAGAGTCCTCAATCGAGACTGACGGGGTCAGTTAGGTCGATTGAGGGAAACCGGACTCGGGGAAAATCGAGGTTCCGGATCGATTCCCTCGATCAAGACACCCACAGGAGGCGTCTCGTGATCGGGGAAAGAGAGGATAGGTGTCCTCTCTAAAGAATCGTCGACCGGAGTCGGCGAAAGTGGCTCGGTCAGCTCGAGAAAAATCTTGGCCGGTTCAGCTGATGCCTCGGTGTCCGCCTGCGCAGATGGAAGATCCGTGAAGCCGGGGGCCAAGGTAGCGATCTCGACTGAAGTCAAGACCGCCGTTTCCTGGGACTCTGACCTCTCTCGGTCCCAGGAGCGTCTTCAGGAGGAAGACTTCGGATCCTTGTCCCTGTTGCGAGGGCGGGAGGAGTGCGAGCCTGAGGGCGCCACCCTGGTGGGGAGAGACTGGCACAACTCCCTAAAGGAACCTGAGAAGGTGGAGCCGAGGTTGAGAGGTATGAAAAAACTTCAGCTGGCCGAAGCCTGAGCAGCTTCTTCCTCGAAAACCTTCATCTGTTCTAGCTGTTCGGCAGATCCCGCGGCCACGGAAAAAAACGCCCACCTCGCCTCCTTCGATTTCACCAGCGGGTTCCTTTTCTCCAGTCTCCCCAGCTTAAGGCGTGCCATGCGGTCATCCAAAACGTTAGGATGGAAGGCTAAGCAAAAGGTGCAGGTGGTTATGTCATGACTGACACCTAGGCAGTACACACAGGTAAGGTGGGGATCGGTGCGCCACATTTTCTGGCCACATGAACACCGGTGAAATCCGGGGAGCAACTTGTCCTCCATATCTGATGTGCTATTATCGGAATCGACAACTCGAATGAGTTTAAGGGATAGATGCAGTAAAAAACGACATTGTGAAGCCAGGGCCTACGATTGCTAGAGTTAGCACGAGGGAACCTGAATCTTCCAGCGGAAAGGAAGATCTAGTGTCATGGGACGGAGCCGAGAGTTATACCACCCGGATGGGTGGGAGGAGCCAGCTTGAAGACTTCCGGCAAGATTTAAAGGGAAAGGGACATGCCAAAGAGTGTTGATGAACATCATATCCACGCTCCTAGAAACTCTGTTTTTACTGTTTCTTGTTCTAAGCTTACCATGAAAATGTTACACTACTAAGTCTGATATGAATATTGTGCAGGTTTCCATAGTCTGGCTAGTAGCTGTATAGTTGCTGTGAGCAGAAAACTATCTTTCATGATAGAACAAAAGCCCTGAATCACAAACATGGCTTAACAAAATGGCACTATAATTGATGACTGAATGATACAAACCACACACTCAAGGTATTCTTGAAAAAACTAATTAGCACCATTCTCCCAATCAAAACAGTGAATTAAAATTATTGTTATGTATTAAATGCATTACACAGCTCAATTCCTTTTATGGAGCTGCTGAGAAAGTTCCCCTCTACACAACACACTCAAAAATATGTACTAGTTGCAGGCATAAGAGTCTAAATACAAGAATAACACAAATTGCCAGGCATATACCATTAATAATGAAATTACTTGTTCTAAGATTTTTCTTAATCAATACTCACTCACACTACAGAATGCCCTCTACTGCATCCAAAACTCCCCAGTGATATTGGAGGACTCTGGGCCCATTAATGCTACTTGAGAAGTACAGCACACTCTACGCCATGTCGACCTGTAGGTTTTTTAATCGTTTATTCGAGTTGGGGGCTCATGGCCTCACACCCCATGTTAAAAAAAAATCAGGGGTGGTAGGCAGAGCCCCACCAACTCAAAACTGATATAAAAAACTAACACAGCCATACCAACTAACCCCAAGTACCATAAGCTGGTACGCAAGTGGGTACCAAAATCAGCAGAGCGGCAAGTGACGTTGTGGTACTACAGCGCAATGTATGCAGATTCTGTGATGTACCATTACGCTATTTGCGTGAGTCCAGAGTCCCCCCCCCGGATAACTACCACCTCCTCCTGAAACAGATCACGCTGCCTACTGAGCCACTACATGGTCAGTGAGCAGGGCTCTCATGTTCTCTCTCCAGTATGCCGTAGAAGATGTCATGTACAAAAGAGGCCGTCTTTGTAAGTTTATGATATGATCTACAGCCCTGGCCTGTAAATGGGAAGAAATTCCATAATGGATTCTGTAGTCAGTTTAGCAGTAACACAACAGCGGGGGAAGAGAGACAGAACAGAATAAAATTATGACCATTAGGACTTGAGAGGATTCAACATGCCCTGGCCAAAACAAAATTCAAGAAGCTCATACTGCCAATGTGCATCCATGCATTCCTGTTTTAATGAATTAATTTATTTTATCTTAAAGCTTTGCTGGTTCCTTTAAGACTTACAGTGGCAGTGCAAACGGTTTGCTATTACTGACCATTTCCACTGTCTGCAAGATCTGATGAGCTGAACAGTGGCAGTACTGACCATTTATTCTCTTGACAGAGGTGCTGGCCTGGCAGTATTGCTTCTTCAAATCCAGCAACAGTAAAATACAAAGAAAAAGCTGGCAAAGAATAATATAAGCGTGTCAGTTGACAACAGACACAAGCCTTCAAATTACGAGATGAAATAAAAAAAAACATTTGGCATAGATCAAATCTAAAGGGACACTAAGTGTCTCCAAAACCCATTTACCAGTCATCTGTAGAATAAATATGTAGTTTAGGCAGGTGAAATGCACATATTCTACAGACTTCCAAACACACCATCTGATAAGGCTTGTACTGAACAAAGAAAATGTGCAATGGGAAACTTCTCTTTGCTGACAGGTAACAGCTCATCCAGTTAAAAACTTCCTAAAAGGCCTTTTCCATCTTGTAGCACATGCAGTTATTTGTCCTTATGGCACCTCTTCTGATGATTGACCTTGAGGCAAAGAATGGACATGAAGAATGCATGCAGCACACTCTTTGGGGTCTTGTGCGAGTTCCCGAGGAACCACTGCCCTCTCCTGGGGGTGCCACGGGTTGCTGATGAACTCTCTTCACGTAGTCATCCTTTTCTCCCCCCAGCTCATGTTTTCTGCTGCTCCCAGGTAGCAAACCTGGAGATCTGGCTGATTACATGGTCTTCGAAGAGCCTCTCTTACCAATAAGGACCTCTAACAGCCTCAGCTTTGCCTTAATGTGTTTGTATTCACTGTATTCTTCAACCATCGGTGTGCGATCTTCTTTCTGCACATTTCTGATGGGGGGAAGAGAATGAAATAGCATTACAACACATGAGAAAAGATCTCACCTGGAGATCTGGGCGACTGATTTTTGTTCATTTGTTTCTGTTTGTAATATTTTGACAAGGAAAGACACAGCAAGCTAGGACAGCTTGTTTCCAGGTGTGTCCGGGGGAGGGGTGGGTGGTGTGGTGTTGCACGGACCTGTTTTATTGACAGTGGGAACATTGGCCATGACACCAGTTAACAGTTACTAGAAACTCTTGGCAAATATAGACAACTGGGTTTAATCATGGGTGGTGCTCTTAGCTTTATCTCACACATTTGTTTGTTTTACTTTACTGTTAATTTATCAATGAAGTTACAGACTTCACACTGTATTGTTTACAGCATGTGTACAGCAAGAGCTTTCAGGATGGCAAATTGAATAGGGCACAAATGACAAAGCCACAAAATGTAAATATGTGGTAAAACACACACACACACACACATACACAAAGTCATTAAAGTTGTCAATTAGTTATAATGGAAGTGTTGAGTCCCCGTGCAAGCGGGGTAGGTCACCAGTGCACATCTTCTGCTTGTAGTTCCCTATCATGAGGGTTAAGGGAGTATATAAGGGTCCTTTCCACCTGACCTCACCCTAAGTCCCATGGTATATGACCCAATGTATTGTATCTTGTGAACCTCTCATGTGGTGTTGACTTCCACCTCTGTCTCGGATGACACATCAGTGGGTTTATTACCAGGTTCTCCCTTGGTTTCCTTCTTAGTTTGTGCTATTTCCTACCTGGCGCATCCGTTAATGAATTTTTGCACCATCTCCCGTACCCTAAATGTTACACACCCCATTTCAGCTATTTCACCCATTACTGTTTTACCTTCTTGGATGGTCAGGGTCTCAGTTTGCAGCCATTTACGTGTTATAGTTTTTGCAGCTGCTGCCACCCATATATGTCAGAGACAAACGGCCTCCTTCCCCATTATGGCGTTTGGTTTAAGCCTCATTACTAGATTACTGCAGGTTAGTGGGACCCATAAACTTCCTCCCAAAACGGGCTGAGAGTCCGGCAAGTCCAAGGAATGTGGTTCTCCACAGTGCCCCAGCAGGATGCCCTGGAGGCTGGGGCCCACTTTGCTTTAATGACTGGGGTTATAAAATACTGTACCTTGTGTTTACTTTCCAGGAAAATTCCTGCCATCTGGCGGAGGAGGACCTGCGAAATTAGCTTTTCCACACCTGTTCCCTTTCTTTCCACATGCAGATTCGAAGTGTGCCTCTGACTGCCATTTGTCGGTGAGGAAGGTAGCAGCTGTTGCCCTATCCTCCACCATAAACTGATAAATAAGGGAGCTGACCCCTTTCTGTTGCAACATGTGTGATGGTAATGTAAAGTACAGTTATGTAAGAACTTACTGTAACAGTAGATCTTCGAGAGAAGCTCTTGCAGCAGGTAACACATGTAGGACTGACGCCACCTGGCGGCAGATCTCGGCAATTCTTTTCTCCAGCAGTACCGACGTGGGACAGCCCACCCGTCTGCTCCACCCCTGACGTCACCCAGTATAAAGGCAGAAGGCAGTCCCTACGCGCTCCAGTTCTTGTACGCCAATGACGGGCTAAAAGCGGACAGCTGTGGATCTAACAAACTCCACAGAAAAAAACAAGGGCAAACACCAAGCCCACAACTGAAAAACATGAAGGTTGGATCAGAGCAGAGAGACTTACTCCCGGGGGAAGGAGGGAGGGAAAACACACCTGCTGCAAGAGCTTCTCTTGAAGATCTACTGTTACGGTAAGTTCTTATGTAATTGCACTATCTTTCTTCGAGAGGAAGCTCTTGCAGCAGGTAACACATGTATGACTGATTCCCAAGCAGTATAAAACTAAAGACAGCTTTTGGGAGTGGGAAAGGAGTGGTAGACACACACTTCGGGAGAGAGACCTCTCATGAGATAAGGCCCTGGAGAACCGCAAGGACAAATCCTGCTCGACGCCTGGAAACAATATCCAGGCTGTAGTGCCTGATGAACGTGTGAACAGTGTGCCAAGTGGCGGCAGCACAAATGTCAGCTGCCGACACTCTTGACTGCTGCAAAAGAAGTAGCAACCGCTCTGGTGGAATGCGCCCCGATAGCACCTGGAAAGGTTTTCTCACCCTTCTCATAACAGAAGGACATGCAGTTGACCACCCAACGCAAAAGCGTTTGTTTGGTAACCAGGCGTCCCAAGGACCTGTCTGTAAAGGACACAAAAAGTTGATCCAATTGCCTGGCCTCCTTAGTTTTGGACAGGTAACAGCGCAAAGCTCTATGCACATCTAAGGTGTGCAGAAGCGCCTCATGCCTGCTGGAGTGTTCCGGGTAATAAACCGGAAGCTGAGCCGACTGATTAAGAGTAAGCTCCGAGACCACATTTGGAAGGAAATTTGGACTGGTGCGGAGATCCACTCTATCTTTATGAAAAATCAGATATGGTTCTCTACACATCAAAGCATGAAGCTCAGAAATGCGTCTAGCAGAGGTGACTGCTACCAAAAGCAACATCCACCAGGAGAGGTAATGAAGTTCGCAACTCATGGCTGGTTCAAATGAGGGAAGTGTAAGCCTTTCCAGAACAAACAGTAAATCCCGAGGAGGAACAGGATCCCGAACAGGGGGACAGAGATGCAGGATCACCTTAAGGAAGGTTTTAACTACCTCCAATTAAGCCACTGTCCTGTCATGGACGCAGTGATGATAGGCAGAAACAGTGGCCAGGTGTACTTTTATGGAGGAGTAACTGAGACCTGACTCCGAAAGGGATAACAGGTATTGTAAAGATAGAGTTGACCAGACAGACCAGAGGGTCCAATCTCCTGGAAGTGGCCCATAGACAAAAGCATTTCCATTTCATGGCATAAGAAGCTCTTGTAGTAGGCTTCCGCGTCTCAACCAAGATTTGAGCTACTTTGTCAGATATTCCAAATCTGAGCTTCGCTGGGTCCTGAGGAGCCAAGCATGCAGGTGAAGTGAGCATAAACTGGGATGGACCAAAGCTCCCTATTGCTGTGAGAGTAGCTGACCCGAAAGTGGAAGGGGCCACAGAGGCTCCACTGTCAGACGCCTGAGCAGTGGGAACCAAATCTGTCTGGGCCACAGAGGGGTTATCAGGGTCATGACCACCCTCTGATTGGGCTTTGAGAAGTACTCACTGCAAGAGGGGGAAGGGAGGAAATGTATAAAGGAACCTCCCTTTCCAGGATAGGGACTATGCGTCTGGCCAAAAAGCTCCAGGCTCTGGACTGAACGAGCAGATATTGGGCAGTTTTGCATTGCATTGAGATGCAAAAAGGTACAACTCTGGCATCCCCCATCTGGCGAACATGGTGTCTGCTACCAACTGTGGCAGGGACCACTCATGAGTTAGTGGTTTGGCTCGGTTGAGAGCGTCTGCACCCACGTTCAGAGAACCTGGAACATGGACTGCCGATAGAATGAGCAGATGCTCCATCGCCCAGTCCCACACTCTCCTGGCTTCCTGACATGGGGATAAGAGTGTGTGCCTCCCTGGTTGTTGACGTAGAACACCACAGAGGTGTTGTCCATCTGAACTCGAAGGTGACTGAGAGGTAGGAATGGACTCAGTGCCTGTAGAGAGTACAGGACAGCTCTTAGCTTGAGCACATTGATATGCAGGTTCTCCTCTAATGGGGACCACAGATCCTTGAGTCCTGTGGATCCCCAGATGAGCCCCCATCCTGTCCCAGACGCATCTGTAGTGAGAGTCTGGGTAGGTATGTCTGGCTGGAAGGGGAGAACTTTGCAGAGATTCTGAGGGGAACCCCACCAGCAGAGTTCCCGATGAACTGATTCTGTGATCTGGATGTGCAAATCCAAGTCGTCCCTGGTTTGGTCCCACTGGACGCGAAACATCCACTGAATGATGCGCATGCACAGCCTGGCAAAGGGGACTGAAACTATGGTGGCCGCCATGTGTCCCAGAAGCCGAAGGATGGATCTGGCTGGGATGACAGATGCTGAACAAGTTTGGATTGCTAGTGCCCTGAGGCACTCTGCTCTGTCAAAAGGTAGGAAGGCCTTCCCAAGGAGGTATCCAGTAGGGCTCCTATAAATTGTAGATGCTGGGAGGGAAGGAGCTGTGACTTTTCTGGGTTCACTATGATCCCCAGGTGCTGACAGAGGGAGAGTGTGTCCAGGATGATCTCCTAGAGACGAGACCTGGACAAGGCCAACAGAAGCCAATCGTCTAGATAGGGGAACAGGAAATGTCCATTTCTGTGCAGTGCCACTGCGACAACAGCAAGGCATTTTGTGAAGACCCTGGTGGCAGAGGAAAGGCCAAAAGGAAGGACCTTGAACTAGTAGGACTGACCTTTGAGCCTGAATCTCAGGACTCTCCAATGATTTCTGCAGATGGCTATGTGTAGATATGCATCCTGCATGTCCAGGGAAGCCATCCAATCCTCAACCGAAAGGAAGGGAAGGAGATTTGGAAGCGAGACCATTCGGAATCTCTGATAGGAGACCCACTGATTGAGATTGCCGAGATCCAGGATGGGCCATAGGTCCCCCAACTTCTTGGGAACCAGGAAGACGCGGGAATAAAAAAGAGAGTCTACCTCTGCCTCCAGGATGCATTCTATAGCATCCTTGGCCAGAAGAAACTGGATCTCCTGTCTGATGGGAGCTCTGTGGTCTCTCGGGTAGTGAGAGGGAGGCGGAGGTCTGTCCAGGGGTAGAGACTCGAATTCTATGGAGTGCCCAAACTCCATGAGGTCGAGGACTCACTGATCAGAGGTCACTTCTCTCCAAGCTTGGGCATAAAGAGATAAACAACCTCCCACCGGCTCTCCGGATGACAGGTCTTGGAGAGGGGGGATGCTTAGATAGTCAGGTTGAAGGAGGGGGAAGGGGAGGAAGGGCGGTGGCAGAAGGTCTAGCCTGTCTAGAGGCGGTCGAGACAGCATCTCTGGACCCACCTTTTCAACCAAAGCCTCCCTGCTGCTTGTGTGACTGAACATAGGGCTGCTGAGGCTGATGTCCCCCTCTGCCACAAAAATGGGGCCGGCGAAAAATGCTGCTGTTTCAGGTGGTACATGGACTGCACGGAATGGATGGCCTTTCTGGAGTCCTGCAGTTTAACTATGGCCTTCTCTGTGTCTTCGCCGAAGAGCACAGAGCCTCTGAAAGGGGCATCCACAAGGGTAGTCTGAACCTCTGGGTTGAACCCTGAGACCCAAGCCAGGAATGGCGCTGAAAACAAACTCCAGTTACAGCCGCCCTCGCTGAGGTGTCTACAGCGTCGTACACTGCTTGGAGGACGTGGGTACCCATATCCGAGCCAGTCTGCAAAAGCTTTGCAAGCTCTGACTTTTGAGGGCACTTGGGCATGCCTTGCAGGATGTCCAGTCCTTGGCTCCAAAGGACATTCTGGAACTGGACCATATCTGTCAAAAAATTGAGGCTACGTATGCTGCAGGTGGCAGATGAGTACACCCTACAACCTAAGGAATTCAGCTGCTTAGACTCCCTGTCTGGTGCTATGTACTTAGGTGCTTCGGCCTCTGTGAACGATCGTTTGCAGCCGATATAACTACGGAATCAGCTGTGGGATGTTCGGCTAAGTAAGAATGGTCCTTGGGAGCCCGGAACAGATGATTTGCCTTTTTGGGCACCGAAGAGGAAGTGTGTGGATGCTTCCAAGTGGCAAGGGTGACATCTTGGAAGGTGTCCCCTAATGGGGGGATAACCACCAGCTTGGGGTCCTTCTTCCACAAATACTTTGCCAGGTGCTAGTGTTTGGGATCCAGGGCCTCTGTACCTCATCCCATATTCTCCTGTATGTGTCTCATGACCTCCATAAAGCTGGGGTCATCGGGAGGAGATTTTGGCTGGTCCTCTGCATCTCCCAGAAGCAAATCAGGGTCAGAAACTGGGAAGGAAGGTTCTGATTCTCCATAGTCCTCTGAAGAAGAGGAGGAAGAATGGCGTCTCCTCCTCTTATGTATAGGTCTTCTGGGCGAAGGAAAGCAGGAGGAGGAGGAAGACGATCTGGTCCTCTTGCGTCGAGTCTTGTGCTTTCTGAGGCTAGCCGGGGTTTTATCTTCCTCATTTCCACTGGAACAGGGGTGACCTGAACATCTGGTTCAGGGGTGGTGGGAGGAGGTTTAGGAGTGGGAGCAGTTGGAGAAACCAAATCCTGCTCACTGTACCCCACCAATAGGTAAAGAGTTCTTTAACCTGAGACATGCCCAGCTTTGATGATGCAGGCTTTGGGGGCGACGTCGGTCAGCCTTCTCCTGAACCGGTGTAGGATAGCCCCGGCGTCTGTCTAATGGGTGATGATGGTGGTACCTCTGTGCTTCCAACATTAGGTGGACCAGTGTATGGTCCCAAGGAGAGACATCGGGGCTGCCGACAGGGGATGTCGGGGGGGACCAATGACGGCAGAGGTGTGGTGGGTGGCTTATCCGGCGTCGTCGGAGGAACTGTAGGACGTTTCTCCTTGGCGTCAGGCCAGAAGCCTTATCTGATGGACATCCCCTAACAGGAGAAGGGTGGGGACAGTCGGAGTAAGAAGAGGCCTTGACCAGCCAATCAGTGGTTTTGTGGGGCTTGTCCGAGGAGCATCGGTTGGAATCCGTGGGCAGACGCCAGTCAGACTTATGCTTAGGAGGCAGGGATGAAGCCCTGGAAGAAGAGTGCCCTGTGGCCTGTTTGGACTTCCTGGGATCAGCCGAGGCTGATCGGGAGGAGGACTTACCCTCTGCCACTACGAAGCCAGCGTCCAAGGGCCTCTTAGCCACTGAGGAGCTGGAGTTAGAGGGCCTTTTTACCACTGCAGAACCGGAGTCCGAGAGGCTTTTAGCTGCTGCGGAACCTGAGTCCGGGTGCCTGATTTTGATGGGATGAAGAGTAGTCCCTTTGGCAAGAGAAGCTGAGGCAGGAGACAAGCCAGGCCTCATGACCGGAGGAGCTGGAGTGACCAGTGGACTGGGAGCTGGAAGACCTGGGTCTGGAGGGCGAGCAATCCCAGTCCCGGTGGTGGCACTTCTTCTTGGATGGAGAGGGGGAAACGAGATTCCCTCCCGGAGGACGACTCTTGCTGCATCTGGGCCAAACTTTGTTGGGCTAGGTAAGCCTGGAGAGACTTCTGTCTCCGAATCCTGGTCTGGCTGTTGAAGGCCTGGCAATGGGTACAGGCGCTGGTGTCATGTTCTGGGCCCAGGCAAAAAAAAAGGCAGGCCAAATGCCTGTCCTTGGAAGGGATCTGCTTCCCACAAGAGCACTTATTACGGTGCCTGGTTGGTGGAGTTGACATACGTCGAGGAATCACTGTAGCAAGACAGAGGAATAAAGTTCTACAGCTGAGGAGCTAGAGTGCCGAGAGCTTACTAACATGTGCTGTGGCGGGAAAGAACTGGAGCATGTGGGGACCGCCTCCTGCCTTTATACTGGGTGACGTCGGGGGTGGAGCTGAGGGGTGGGCAGTCCCATGTCGGTACTGCTGAAAAAAAGAATTACCAAGATCTGCCGCCATGTGGTGACAGTCCTACATGTGTTACCTGCTGCAAGAGCTTCCTCTCGAAGTAAGATTGTAAGTTACCCTTGCACCTTCTTGGTCTTCTGTCTGTGCTCCTTTCTTATTTGTTGAGCTATAAAGTCTCTCAGATTTGAAAATATTCATTTTTTTTTTTTTAAAGCTGCTTATACAAGATTATCAATGCAGTTTAGAGTCAGAAATTGTTTGTATGAAGACATTCATAAAATTGTTCACCAAAACATTAGACTTTGATGGCAGATAAGGACTGCTTGGCCCACCTAGTCTGCCCATTTCCCTACCTATTGGATAAGCTGCAGAACCTAGTTAACCAACAGCCTATTTCTTCATACTCCCTCACCAGAATTGCCTTAAGTCTGTCTCATCCATTCTTGAACTCCCCCACCGTTTTTGACCCCACGACCTCCTCAGGAAAGCCGTTTTGCACATCTCTTTTTCTGAAAGATGCTACCCTCAAAGCATGGTTCTTTCTCTCACTGATGATAGTTTCCCTATATATGGTTCAAACAGTTAGACTAATGTGATAAGGGTGAGGGTATTGTTTAACATAGTTGGTAGATTAATGTGTAATGCCGGAAGAAGAACACATCATTACAACTTATACAGCTGCCTAGGATGGCTTTCTTTGGAAGCTCGGGCACAGTTTTTTGCTCTTACCAATCTCTGGAAAATCCTAAAAAAAGTGTGATGTGTTAGAGCTAAGAGAACGAATCATGATCTCTAATGCTGTTTATAATGCTAGGTCTACTGTACATGGCTGGGAAACTCTGTTCTTCTACTGCGTCATTCAGCCTTGGGTCATTTAGCTTACAGGCGATTCAGGTGATTAAACTGGAATTCTTGACCAAATATCAATATAGATAGTAGTAGTTTCAGTTCTTTTAAAAGCAAAATAAGGTCTCATTTGTTGACTACATTTATATGTAAACTAAAGTTACATAAGAACTTACTGTAACAGCAGGTCTTCAAAAGGAGCTCTTGCATTGGACAACACCCTTAGGACTAAGCCGCTAGGTGCTAGGACCACATGGAAAACTTCTAGCTAGCAGTCTATAATGGGGGACTGCCCCCTGATGTCGGCACGCCGACGTCTGCCAATGGTATAAGAGGGGCGGTCCCCCACGCCAACCTCAGTTCTCCCGCTGGAGACCTGTGAGAAGATCCGACAAGAGAAAGAGGGAACTCCTGGAGCCACAGAAAGGCCGAGATGGAGATAAGGAGCAGGGGGATGGAGAGTGGAGAAAACCTGCTTACTGCAAGAGCTCCTCTCGAAGATCTACTGTTACAGTATGTAACTGTACTATCTTACTTTGAGGGTGCTCTTGCAGTAGGCAACACTGTTAGGACCAAGTCCCAAGCAGTGCCAAAAGGAAACAGAAGAGAACCCTCGGGAGGAGGATAAAGGACTGCAGAAGGCAGGAAAGGACAGAAGGCTCAAGAGGGGCTCTAGTCCAAGTCAGCCCGGAGAGCTGAAAGTAGCTCCCCGGCAGCCCTGCCTAAAGAAAGGGAGAGCAAAAAACCCAGGAAGCTGTCCAGCAAATAGCCACGGCAGACATGACTTCGAAGTCTGCAAAGGATGTGACTGAACTCCCAAAGGAGTGGCCCGAAACAACCCTGAGGAGGGGGAAGATGATGGAAAGAGGGCTAAACGAGGAACAGAAAGATGACCACTGTGACCAGCCTAGCACAGCAACCACAGCGGCTCCCTTCATGGATCGAAGGAAAAAGAGATTAGAGGACTACCAAATGGCAAGCCCAATGTGCATATACACCCAAGAGTGCACTTGTCTTGTAGGGGAATGTAGAGGCGCATCCCTCTGAGAAAAATATCCCAGAAGCTTGCCTTCAAGGCATAGACCGAATCAGGGAAAGGACAGACCCTAACCTGGGTAGGGGCTGAGGAAGGGAACACATAGTCAACTATACCTTGTGAAAGAGAACACTAGGACTCAGAGAACCCCGGAACCTAAAGCTTTAGAAAGTCCTCCGAGCTGTGGGGACCACAGCCAGTGGAAGGAGGACTCTGGCAAAGAGTGCCACATGAAAAGACATGGGAGACCCTTCAAAGGACCCCAGTCTGGTCTGTAACAGAAAGGTAAAGGGCAGCTGGCCCGCCAACGCAGCAATATCTCTACCACTCATGACACCGCTACGGGTTCAGGAACGTGCCTGGGGAGTTAGAGGGCCAGCCAGGGGAGAAAGCTCAAGCGTCCATGGACTGCTTACCTTCTCCGGAGAGGGAGGTGGGACAAAGCTCGGTGTTAGACAGTACTGCAAGCACCAGCCATTCACCAGGGAGGGGGCGTGACAGATGTCGGCAATCTCGCCTTGACACCATGGTGCATGTGAAGCTCACAGAATACCGGAAAACAGCTCCCTGCACTCTGAAAAGATGGAGCACTGGCACAGATCCCCAGTCCTCTGCCTTCCCAGTGTCCCGATGAAAACAGGAAAGACTCGGGGCGTATGGACCCCACTTTGTCCCCGCCTGGAGGGAACAACCAAGGCTCCATGGGGGAACACCAAGGACCAGGTAACAGGTGGATAGATGCCTAGGCAACTCCTGATGATGCGGAGTGCAGGGGGCCTAAGGGAGCACAAACAAAGTAAAAAAAGAAAAAAAAAAAACAGAAAGAAAGGTAGGTATAGGGCAGACACTGTAGAGGAGTGAATCTCCTGAACTTGACAGGAGCAAGAGGTGCTCCAAAACTTGGATGCAGGAGAAGGAAAGGGGTGCAGACGCCTAAAAGTGTTCCCGAATGACCACTGGTCCCCCATGAAAACATGGGGGGTGGGGGGCTCCAGTAAATAGTAACTGGCCTCTGACAGCACCGTAATCAGTTTGTAAAAGTGATATTCCCAAACGAGGGAAAGTCTCATGTAGATGTAGCAAACAGAGATTGTGGGAAGGGCTGAAGTCTAAAGGACTAAGGTCCCTAAGTCGACGGAAAGGAGAGAGAGTAGGGGAACCAGTGTGACACCTCAATGCTCGCTGAGGAGCCATCTTGCTTCCTCTGACTGTAAAAAGGGGGAGATGCTCTGAAGGGCACACATATGCTCCCCCCCCTTTTTTTTTTTTTAAAACAATCACCAGACTCTGGAATGAAGAGGCAGAGGCTGGACGGAGGTGTGTGGGATGGGGCACAGATCGACCTAAAAAAGGTTGCCCCAACTAAACACTGGAAACAGACAGATACATGGTGAACCTGCTGGTGAAACTTAGCCTGTATACGGCTGGGAATGTCTGCCAGGATATCCAGGACTCTGGGCACCAGTGAGGCCGATCGACAAAGGCTGTAGCTTATGGGCCCATACCATGCCTGTCTGGAATCTGGGGAAAGGAGATACAAGTAGGGACCCTCCCAACAAGAAGAGGTACTGGAACACATGCATAATTAACAACAGGTAGCAGTGACTCCAGCAGGAGAGGGGGTTGGAGAGAGAGGCGGAGTGGACCTATAAGCTTCGCCAGCCACCAGGGCACCTCAGTAGCCATAGAAAGCTCCATCTGGTATAGGTGTCACCGGAGGGAGGGTCCTCTCCACCACAGTAAGAACTGGACCCAAAGGCTGAGGCCAGTCAAACTCCAAGCCCACTGGACCAGAAGGGTCCACACGTGGAGAGATGATCCGAAGCGCTCGTACATGGCTACCCTAGGAATCGCCCAGACAAGGGGACACTGGTCAGGAAGAAGCAGGCTACAGTGATGGAGGGTGGAAGGTAGTGGATGCCCCCTGCCTGAGGGGAAGGCAAGACCTGGGCCACATAGGAGCCCTGTCACACCCTGCTATAGCATCCTAGAGGCCGGGGAAGCAGGTGCTGGCGATACTGAGCTGCAGGACCATCGTCAGGCCTCAAAGAGAGCCTGCTAGGGAGACAGGTCTGAGGGGAATGCCAGTAGGGGTACTGGCGAGCGAATAACCATCCAGGTCTGGAGTAGCCCTGGGGAAGAGGTGCTGTCCATAAAAGTCAAGCAAAAAGACCTATGGATGTAGATAAGCGTCCCACAAAGGGAGAGTGCATATCCAGACCCCCGGGACGAGACCAGAGCAGAAAACCCCTGAAGAAATGTTTAGGTCCTGTGCACTGGAGCAGGGGGTGGGGCTCCAGGATCACCTGGAAGTTCCCTGCATCCTCAATCTCCCAGAGGTGACAGAAAGGGGAAGGGCCCTCACTGATAGGGAAATAAGGCTCTTCACTTGAGGGGTGGGAATGTGGATTCGTAGGCCCCTTAAAAGGACGTCCCGAGATGTTACTGATATCCAAGAAAAAAGCTTATAACATGGACATGGGGAAGGTGCAAATTGGCCCCCTCCTTCTCATTCCCCCGGTCTCCCTGCCACAGGAGGGGAGTTGTGCTGGTGAGTCAAGAGGAGGCAGTATTTGTGGAAAGCACAGTCGCCTCTGCCCTGTGGGTCTTGTAGGCTGGAGCAACTGAAACGGAAGAGGCCCAGCACTTGCTCGGAGGCCTGGAGGACTGCTGGTGATGGAATCGCTGCGTAGATCAATGAAGGGCAGAATGACTTACCCTGCTCTGCTGGCCATGAGACCCAGTATGGAGAATTTTGCCCGACTCTTGTAAGAAGGAGAGCAAATCCTGGACATCCTCCCCCGAACAGAGAAGGGCCCTGGAATGGGGCATCCATAATGAAGGCCTGAATGTCTGGAGCGAAGTCACAGAAGTGCAGCCAGACATGACACCGGAGGCATACGGCTGCTGCCGTGCACGGAGCGGAGATGTCCACTGTGTCGTAAGAGGCATGGAGGGCATGAAACTCCTCACTGGAGGCAGAATAAAGTAGCTGCTCCAACTGAGTGTTAGCAAGGGAATCTGATAAAGTTTGCACTATGTCCTCTGCTTGTCCCAAAAGAGACTGTTAGTGCACCATCGTGTGAGCCAGATGATTCTGGGCACACAAGGCCCCTCTCCCTAGGATGTCCAATTGCCTGGACTCCCTGTCCAGAGGGAAGTCACTCCGATGTCTAGACTCCGTGGAAACATCATGGGCCTCGTATAAAACAGAGTGGTCGGCCTTAGAGTGGGTATCCAAATGAGACCGGCCATCAGAGGCGTAATAACTGATCTGCCTTTTTGGGCACGGGAGGGACTGACGCCAGCTGCTGCCAAATGGTAAAGGTAATATTGTCGTGGGGGTTTACCACTGATGCAGCCTTTATGAGGCACAAATGCTCTGTTAGATGGTGATGTTGGGGGTACTGCTCCTCCATACACCAACCTTGAGAGGTCTGGATGAGCCTTATCACCTCCAGAAAAGCAAGGTCCTCTGGAAGGGATTTAGGGGTGTTCCTAACCCACACTTCCTCCTGGGGTGAGTGGGGGGGATCCCAGAGGCTCCAAGGAGTCTGATGTCACATTTGCCGAACATTCGGACTCCGAAGTGGGGAGCTGGGGTGGCGATAGGCTGGAGCCGGTGACAGCCCTAGTGTCTGGTAGGTGCTCCACTGAAGGAGGAGGAGGAGCTTCCCTATCCGGCGAAGGAGGATCTCATGTCGGGGAATGTACTGACGTCGGCACTGCCCGGGCTGGTGGCAGGCATTGAGCAGACACCCACCAAGTATTGAGAAGAGCGCTGTAGTCAGCCGGTGTTCGACAAAGGAATGCCAGGAGGTAGGAACATCCCAGGTAATGAGTCGGGAGACCATACAACGGGGCTGACAATGGTCCAAATGGACCGGACAGGAGGCCGAAAAGTCAGGCCTGAAGGACCACCAGTAGTCAGACCTGACGGCTGCTGCTGGTCGGGTGATGATTCTGGAAGGTCTGGGTTCTGAGGCAGCACCCGGGGATCCAGAGACAGACTGGGGGCAGCACAGCTTGGAAAGATCCCAGAACAGGGACCACCAGCAGCAGCTGAGGAGCCAGAGGCACCGGGGAGGGGGGTGCCACGGGCATGGGCTTTAGGCCTGCAGGAGCGGGCGACAGCTGGCTTCTTTTGTTGGACCCCAAACTGGGATCTGGGGAAGACTCCAAGGCTGGGCAGATGTCAGTATAAGAACTGGCATCCAGAGACCCGTCCAGGCCACCTGGCTGAGGACCTTGAGGGTGAAAGGGCCAGAGAGACAGGGGCGGCAGGATGGAGGAAGAGTCGCCCTAACCCACAGAAGTGTCGCCCACCACAGTAATCAAGGTGGGGGGAATGTCCAGAGGCAGCCCACAGGGAAGGAGGGCTGGTGTGGCTGCCGGGTTCGACCCCCCCCCATGGGGGGTAGACCCAGCAGTAGCTGTGGCCCCTGGAGGCAACTGCAGCCCAGAAGTGGATCGCTCATGGTTCCAGTGTTTCTTGTGCTTCTTCTTGGCAGAAGTGGTGGTCTCAGAAGAGGTCCCCAAGGCTGTACTCCGGGCCAGAAGCTCTTTCTCCATGGCGGTCAATTTCTGTTGGAGAAGATGGGCCTCCAGAACCTTCTGGTGTCATTTCCATGTGACCTGGTTAAACTTCTGGCAGGCTTTGGTATCATAATCTGGGCCTAGGCAGATGACGTAGGCAGAATATCCATCCTTTTCTGGAATCTGCTTGCTGCAGGCACATTTACATTTGCGGGTAATTGCAGAGGAGGTTGGTGAAGACATGCAACCTACTAACAAAGGTAGAAATACTGATAGAAAAATAAAACCTGAAAGGCACATAAATGGTGGTCGACTGAAGCAACGTCCGGCTAGGACTAACGAAAGTGCAGGTAGACGGGCGAAAATAACTGGACGTATATTGGGGAATTTCTTATACTATTGGCAGACATTGGCATGCCAAAGTTAAGGGGCGGTCCCCCATTATAGACTACTAGTTATAAGTTTTCCATGTGCTCCTAGCACCTGGTATCTTAGTCCTAATGGTGTTGCCTACTGCAAGAGCCCTCACAAAGTAAGATCTGATGTTATATGTGTATTTGTAAATTGGCTTTTTTTTTTGCATTGTTCCATGTCACCCATGAAAACGGACACTCGTGCCCTTTGGTTCTTACCCAGTTACCAAAATAAAACGAACAAAAATAACAGCCCAGATGAATACCACTGATGAAGAGATATGAGGGAATTGCTTGACTATGGAGTTTTTACACTATAGCTGAGACATCTGAATAGCATAACTTTAATGTGGACTAAAAACTGATGCTAACCAACTGAGATAATAGTGAGACAGTGAAAGATAAACAAGGCCATATTTTCAGTTAATAAACATTTTCCATTAATCATTAAATAAACTAACTGGCCCCATGGCACCGAGTGATGGGAGAGCGCTCTGACACTCCTGTGACCTAGGTTTCCACTTAAAGTCTGGGACATTAGATGCGGAGGCTGGCAGGGAGGGTTCCTTGGATGCTCTCCTCCCAGAGTGAGGGATAGCGAAGCATCACTCTGCACAGCTCTTGGTGGTGACGTGGTGGAGGTGCCGCAGATAGTGTGGGTGATCACTTGCCCAAACCGGCCTGCCACAGCATGCGCGAGCTGCTTGGGAGGGCAGGGAGAGAAAGATAGAAATGCCACACCGTTAGGCCCAATGATGGCCTTGTGGTACCACTACATCAACAGACCACCTGGTGCACCGCAGAAAGGCCCCTTCAGCCAGCATCCCAGTAACTTTGTTCCCCCTCTGGGCCATAAGAGGCACCTTGTGAGGACAAGCTGGCAACTAGGAGTAAGTCAGGTGCAGGAAGTGCATCTCCAGGACCTCTGCAGGGACATGCTGGTCCTGAGGATGCAGAGGTTGATGGTGTAGAAGGACTCTTCCTGACAGCAAGGGGTGAGTATGGCTGGCAGAGATAAGTGATGGAGGCAAGAAGGGGTGGGGTGCCAGTGTGCATGAGAGAAGGAGAAACACAATAAAATCATAAAACAATGCTGGTAGCATCTGAAGGTCATGCAACTAACTCAACCTGGAAGATGTTGTAACTGCTACAAGCAAAGGTAAGGTCAGATAATTGTTTGGAGTGCAAAGTTCTACTGCAGCTTCAGGTTAAGTCCGCAGGAAAAAACTTATAAACAAGCCACTAAATAACCTACCTTCCATTCTGTCGGAAGAACTTATCTTCAAACTCTCTCAGTTTCTTTCTAATTCTCTTCTTGTCTTCCCTTGCTTCTTGAAGCTGCTCTAAAAGCTCAGTCCTGCAAGAAAAATAAAGGACAGAATAGTAAAACTGTCAATTCTGCAAAGATTGAACTTCTCTTTTATGTATGGTACAGAGTTTCACAGGGTAAGGCTAGCAGCTAAAGGTCATGAAAGCCACATTTTTAAATCCCATGTCTTGATAAAGCATTAGTGAGATGCGAAACGTCAACGTCTTTTGCGGGGTGCTACTCCATGTTCTATGTGTATATGTATTAGTAAATGATTCTGTAACATCTCCTAACATTGGAGTTCTGTCGTGATACAGATGGGTAGCCAGAGTTCAGCTTTTTCCTGTAACACTAAGCTCTGTGGTAGGGTAGACAGTGAGAAGAGGTAAGACAGCTGCAGAGGGACCTGCAAAGGTTGGAAAGGTGGCACTGGTCCAAGGTTTAGCAGTTGAAATTCAATGCCAAAAAGTGCAAGGTGATGCACACAGGGAACAAGAACCCCAGGATAGAATGCTGGATGAGAGAGGTTAAGTTGGGAATACTTCTGAGGAAAGGGATCTCTGAGACATTATAAGTAACTCCCTTAAACAATCCAGCCAATGTAACAAGGCCTACAATAAGGCAACCAAGGAGCTGGGGTGTGTCGGGAGGGGTTTTAACACTAGGAGGAAAGAGGTATTACTACCTCAATACAGATCACTGTTAAGGCCACATCTGGAGTACTGTGCCCAGTTATGCAGTCCTCACCTAAGGAAAGACAAAGATAGGCTTGAGTAGGTGCAACGTAGGGTGACCAAAACGATTCTGGGCCAGCAGGGAAAATCCTAAGAGGAGTGGCTTAGGGCACTGAACATGTACTTGCTGGAGGCTAGGCGAGAGGGGGCAATATGATCGACACCTTCAAGTTATTGAAAGGAATAAACAAGGTGAACTACGAGGAATTATTCAAAAGGAATAGCGAATACAGAACATGAGGACATGAGCAGAAGCTGGTGGGAGATTCAGGAAGGATGTGGGAAAGTTTTATTTTACAGAGAGGATTGTTGAGCCACGGAACAGTCTGGCAGAGGAGGCGGTGGATGCCAAAACCAGGAATGGTTTCAAGCATGGCCAGGGCAGAGTTAAGGACTCAGTAGTTCCTCGGGGGTAGCAGTAAGACAGAGAACATGGGGGTGGATAGTGCAGACAAAAAACCCGTATAGATAAAAGATCTTGGGCTATGATAGGGCGTCACAGACAGACTGGATGGACCAATGGCCTTTTTCTGCCGTCATTGTCTAAGTTTCTATGCCGGGCTGAATTTGGATATTAATTAACAGACTACTACTCGCTTGCTTTTTTTTTTTGCCCCCCTTTTTTTTGTAGTTTCTAGTGTAATGCACCATTCTGTTTGTTTGCACTGTGGTACAAAGCACTGCTGGCTTTGGCCTAGTTTTTCTTTTTTTGTGCACATCTGTAAAATGTTTTGGGATGCAGATTGTTTATAAGAGCCTCTATGAAAAAGCTGTACTATATTGTGTTGCACAATGCCAAGGGCTTCTTCAGAGGGGTGGTGAGATTAGAACAGCAAATACCATTCCTTGTTTAAAGGAAACTAAAACTTTGCTTTACCTTTTGACAACATAATTGGAGGCATGTATGTAGCCTTCTTTTTCTCCTTAAAGTACTTTTTCTATTGTTTCGCTTTTTTTTTTTCTCCTGGCTTAGGACCCCTTGTTGGTGCTGCCTTTTCCAACCCGCTGGAGTCAAATACTCACTGTGTAACTTAGGCTATGTCACTTAAACCTCCCATGTGCTCCAGTTCACTGAAGTGCAGAAATGGGTAGAAACACGACCACACTGTAATCAAGATGTTGCAGCTCAGCAGGGCTATCCTGGGTAAAATAATTTGTAAAAAAAAAAAAAAAACTATATATAATCTATATATATTTATACAACACCCGTGAGTAAATTACAGGTCACATATCGCTGATATTTTTTCTTTCCCACAACCTACAGTGAGAATATTGAAATATTCTCACTGTAGGTCCCCAGGAGCAAAAATATCCTTACTGTAGACTTCGACTGTCATTGGCTGGAACCGGCAGCACAAGCAGCATACTTTTACCTGAGAGGTATACTCATTTGCCAGCTCCAACTCATTTGAAAACCGAAATTCACCCGCACACTACAGGGCTCCTCACTGCTGTCACATATTTCAAAAACTAATCTTTTTTTTTCCCCTAACAGCACCAAACCAACACCCCCACCCCCATGAATGCTGCAAGTCATTCTCTGTGCAAAAACTCCCATAAATTCATGGTCAAGCTTACAGCAGCACTCCTTTCTGACTGCCACACCTCCTCCCAGGACCACCATTCTCCTTTGTCTCTTGCTGAAATGAACTCTCCAGGACTGGACCAAACACAGTTGTTGCTAGGCTGATCCTCAAAGCCATGTCCGCTGTACCATATCATACCACCTTTCAGAGCCACTGACTAGCTGCAAGGGTAGTCATGCACGCAGGACGTCATGATGCACCTCAAAGCGTCAACATCCACTCAGTCACAAGATGTTATCTGTGTCAGTCTTCACCATTCATCACACATGGGTAGTCAGCTGGAGGTCGTGACCCCGCGGGAGCTATTTTTTTCTTTCTGGATGGGCGGAGCTGACACACCAATGGCGCCACCCTCGAGGCAGACGCACTATGCAACGCTCTGCAGGTTGGCAGTTAGGTATCGTTGGCCCCACCCTCCCACCAGTTCTTTGTCTCCCACCGTAGAGGTAGCACCTTGTGTGGAGCTCTCTTTTGAAGTTCGCCATCGCAGCTCGGCCTTCATCTCGTGTCGAGAAGCAAATCCCGTCGGTTCTGTTTCACCACCCACTCGACACAGCTGACTGGTAAAACCGTTCTTTTTATTGTTTTTACAGCGACGTTGAGTCTGTTTGTACTTTTATTTGCCATTGATCATGTCTAGTACGGGTGGGCAAAAAGTCGCAGAAAACGGGGTGGCCTCCCATGCGTTGGTGCCCATGCAGCTGCAAGTATTCCATTACCGACCAACATGATCGTTGTTTGATGTGTCTTGGCCCAGTTCATGACATGGATTTGTGCAATGCCTGTTTTTCTATGAATCGCTGAATTCTTTAGCCGTGCGCATGGAAAGTTGGACGAGCTCCGCCGAATTTTGGAGGATGGGTGCGCACTCCTTCGAGCCAGCGGTGGTCTCGACACTTTCCCTGGGTCCCCTCCCAGTTCTATATGGACCGTGGAGGCTTCTGCCTCAGGTGGCCTCGCGTGGTGGAGACCTCTTCGCGGTGCAAGGGCTGATCCGTTCCCCAGGGAACGCGTGGGAGGCACCCCTGGCAATCGCCACTTCGGGGTGAAGGCCCTGGTGTTGTGTCCTTGGGCTCGAGGGCCTGGGCTGGAACTGTCCTCGACACCGTCTGTTGGTGCCGTTTTGGGCCTCGCACTGCTTGCGGCGCCATGGGCTCTGGCAATGCTGTGGTTGGTGCCAATACACCGCTCAGTGCCGTTTCTGCTGTTGGCACTGTTCACAGTGCCGATGGCGGTGACGACACCGTGAAAAGTTCTACAGTGCTGTCTTTGATGATTTCTGAACTCAGCGCCAGAGATCAGGGATGGCACCGTGTTCAACTCCAGCGTAATAGGGGAGTGTTCTTGCTCTTGGTGTCATTTGCGGTGCCAAGGGGGCTGTTGGTGCTGCTGTTGGTGCACTCTCCGACCCTGGCACCATTCACGGTGCCATGGGAGGGGACAGCACCGTGTCAGGAGTCGACTCTGGTTCCGCTGCTGTGGTCGGGGCCGTCTCTTCCTCGGGCACTGTTCGCGTTGCTGAGGAGGAGACTTGCATCGATTCTGGTGCAGGACCCCAGACTGGCACCTCCCTCGGTCCAGACAGGAGCAGGTGCCTGCAGGTAGTCTGGCACTGGGCCTCGGTTTCCACTTCTTCGGAGGTGGACTCCGGGTCTGGTTCGGACTCGCTGTCCGATTCTTCGGAGTTGGCAGAACCCGTGGGTACCACAGGAGTCACTTCAGTGGTCCGGACCCAGCCTCCCTTTGGGGAGCGGGCAGTGGTCCCCAAGTCTAGGGGCAGGGGTTCTGACCAGCAGGCGGTGGTCCAGGCCACTGTTGCCCTGCAACCTGGACTTGGAGGATTTTCTGCTCCATCACCTAGGACACCCCCTCCTGTGGTGTGCCTGGATCGCCCAACTTTAGGGCCGACCAGGGCACCCACAGAAGGGGAGGGTTGGGTGCTACTCCCTGGGTGGTCTCGTCAGGGACTGCCCAGGGTTGTCAGCTGCCTAGGCTGGTGTTCTCGAGGTGGAAGGCTCTATCGGAGTCCGAGGGGTTGAGGTGCCTGGGTTCGAGATGGTGGCTCTCTCTGGGACCCACCGGAATTCGGGAGAAGTCACAGCACGGACCCCCACCCTTCCTTCCCCGGTCTCCCAGAGTGCCCTAGTGCCTTGTTTTGGAGGAAGGGGACCATCCTTTGGGCTCACACAGTCCCAGTCACCTCACAGGGGGATTCTTCAGGGCATGGTCTAGGCAGTTCCAGTGTGGCTGATCACCTGTCGGCTGTTGGGCTCTCCGGAACTCCTCCTCCTCCCTTGGGGACATCCGGTGGGCTCTCTTGCCCAGACAGAGGACATTTCTCTTCTGTGGTGGATCTTGGCACCACTCCTCTGTCATCATCTCCTACTCTCCCAGGTATTCCTGGTCCTAGGGGGCCTCTCACCTTGGAACAATTCAGGGGTGTGGCTGCTCACTTCCCTGCTTATGTCAGGGCCATGGACGAGCGGGGTTTCCACCCTTCCCCCGAGCAGTCGGCCCCCGGATCTCCGAGGTCTTCTGCTTCCTTATCCTCCTCTTCTGGAGGAGGAGCCTTCCATTCACATCTCCCCAGCTGCTGATCTGGCCAAGTATCGGCTTTTCATTGCGAGGTTGTTAGAAGACCTTCACATCTTCCCACCTCCCACTCAGCACAATCCTGAGCATGTGACGTGTGCCTTTTTAGGCGATTTTAGTGTGGCCACCCTTGTGGAGCCCGCCTGGCCTGTTCCTTTTCAGGAGGCATCATTGCGCTTCTGGCAATGATCCTTTTCCGAAGTCCCAGCCCCCAGAGATATTGAGTCTCCACGTCGTATGCCTCACCCTCAGTCAGGGTTGACGCAACTGGACACTCCTGACGGGCTTCATACCCTCCACCATGACTGACCCCCAAATCAAGACTCTGCGGATTTTGACTTCTGGGAGGGGGGGGCAGAGGAGGGCCTTCTACTCAGCACGGTTGTTGCTATCAATTGCTGCACATCAGGCTCACTATGCTTCCTATGATAGGTTCTTGTGGTCCAGGCTACATCAGCTCCTAGCCTCACTGCCTGATTTGGAGGTAACCAGACAAGCCACTACACTCTCTGCACGGGGCCTGGAGCTAGCAAGGCACCAAACGAAGGCATCTAACGACACCAACGAGGTACAGTAGCTTCCAGGGTTGTAGGGACAGTGATCTGCATTAGGCGGACGGCATGGCTGCGTCTTTCCTGGATGTCACCCTTGGCCTGGCATAGGGTGATTTACTCCGCCTTCCAGAGAACCCACCTTTTCTCCTGTAGGGTGAGACGGTGTCTGTCGGGGCAAATTCCTACCCCCTCCGGGGGGGGTCCCCGTCTCACTCTCCCCAGTCTCAGGCCATGATGGGCTCATAGAGATTCTCCCTCTCAGTCTCTCACTCGCTAAGGGCTTAGTTCCTTAGGGTCTTGGGCCCCCTTCGGGGGTGGGGGCTTGGTACTCACCCATGTGTGATGAATGGTGAAGATTGACACAGATAAGATATAAAAATTACGTACCTACCATAATTCTTGATCTTGCTGTGTATCTTCACCATTCATCATAATTCTCACCCTCTATCCCCCTGGGGCCTCAGTCTCTGAGTCCCCCTCCCTCTGCATGCCCTTTCCTGCCCCCCCTTCCCGTTGGTCAGGAGTGGGGTGACCTTAGCCACACAGGGGGATTTTTCCTTTGGTTGACAGAGGAGGAGTAGGAGGGGGCTGTTCTCCTCATCGCCTTTGACTTCCACCCCTTTGGGGTGGAACGATAGTGGCTGCACCCTCTCTCCTCCTCTGGACCTTGTCCTTGTGGTCTGATCCTCTCCTTGTTTTTAAGGGGGGGCCCCCCCCTTTTTTTTTCCTATTTTGGTTGGTCAGGGGAGGGGAAAGCCTTCAGCTCCTGGTCCCTCCTATCTCTTACAACATTGTGTTGCTCTGCAGGAGTATGCTTGCCAAATTCCTGTGCCTTGGATTTGGCGGCCTAACCAGGTTTGCAACTCCCTGGGCAGTAAGTCCTTCCAAAATTGAGACCAGACCGCGAGCCTTGAGTTAGTCCCCTTCCCTCCCCTCCCACTTAACGTTTCCTTCCCTTTCTTCTTTCCTTCCTTCCTTCCAGAGATTGGGGCCCCTCGTAATCCCCTTAGTTTTTCTCTCCCTCCCTCGTCTGTCCTCTCAGTCATTTATTTCTCCTTTTAGTTCTTATATCTTTTCTTTTGTCTGTCCCTTGGACTTCCTTGTCCCACCCTCAACCCTGCTTCTTACTCTCGGTGGCGACTCAGAACTGGCAGGAGGCGGGGCCGACAACCTAACTGGTCAACGCAGGCACCAAGCGGTGCAACTCGAGGGCTGGCGCGGTCAGTCGTCAGCTACGCCATCCAGAAAAAGATGCTCCCGCAGAGGTCATGACTCCTAGCCGACTACCCATGTGTGATGAATGGTGAAGATACACAGAAAGATCAAGAATTACGGTAGGTACGACATTTTCATTTCTGTGCACTTGGCTATCCTGAAACCATCATAACAGCGATAAAACTGCTCTTTCTCAAACAAGAACATGTAACTGAGGCACAACTATGAATATGTGTTAAAAACAAAAGGTGTTGCATGAATCGAATATGCCATGGCCCTAGGAGAAATATGTCTGCAACTTCACCCTTGTGCACTTTGACCTTTAAGCCACTCATGATGTCCTAAGGTCAAACTGCACTCAGAAGAAACAGAGATATTTCTCCTAGGGCCATGACATACCCCACATGTATAAAAATAAAATAAATACAGATCAATTCCGAAAACCCGGTGAAATCAGTTGAGTGGAGGCCTGACACTGCAACTTGTACTGCGAGCTTCCACTCTACTTATGTCACTGGGTTCTGGAACGGATCAGTAATTATAACAATGAACATTAGGTGGGGGAAAGGCAGCATCAACAAGGGGACCCTAACAATGGACACAATAGATTATTCAAAAGTGAACTGATGAAAAGTACAGTAGAACAATTAAGTAGGCTGCACGCATGCCTAAATTACAAAGTACTGTATATTAAAAAAGGCAACATAAAGCATAGTTTTTGTTCTCTTTCAGTTCCATTCTTTGTTCAAAGAGCGGTGAGTCACAGTAAGATTATGGTCACATGAAGGAGACTAAGGATCTGCGACTCACATGGATGCAGAATGAAGATTTGATAATCCCAGGTCCAGGTTAATCTTTGAAGGCATCTGATCATCCACCGGTGACACAAAACCATCAGCATCGTCATCAATTTGGTCCAAGAAACTACGGACACTGAATCCCGGCTTCATGGTGACCACAAAGTCTGTATTCACTTTGCAGTCATCCTCTGATCCATCTTCCTCTTCCTGAGTAAACAGACATGTATCACCCATTAAACTTAAACACAAACATATACAGCATATTCACTTATTTACAGTGCAAAACAAAATCACTCTGGGGCAGGTTAGTGAGAACTCCACTACAAAATCAGCATAAATAATGAGGAGAATCTGGCACAAACAACAAACAATGTATCCTTACACTGGTATAATTTAAGTAGCAGCAATCAGCAAAACAACTCAGAAAAAAACAGACTGCAAATTCTAGGGACAGAAATAAGCTGCAGTATTTTTCAGTCATAAAACAATAATCAATGGCTACGTGGCAGTCCACTTTGAATGACAGTTGAGCAACAGAATATTATGACTTGTATATGCGCAACTGGCGAGAAAGAGCTTTAAAATGCCTTACTATGCCGCCAACCCAAGTTTGGATGTGGACTCAAGTTGTAGTGGGCTGGCTGGGGAAAGGACGACTGGGCATCTCATGGAATGCTTTCCTCCTTTGGGAGAGGTGGCAGTGCACTCTGCTCCTTGAGTGCCACGTGGCTGAAGTCGGTTGTAGCAAAGCAGGAGGCACCACAACTGTAGGTAGGTCCAGGGTCACATGCAGATTTGGTCACCGCATGTTGCCGGCCCTGGGAAATAACCACGTGGAAATAACATCTCCATGCAGAGTGATGACCTGCTTCTTGCAAGCCCTTCACACCCCGACTCTTAACACGCCACTACACCAAACAAGTGATTCAGACCATTGGGGCCAACACACCCCAAACATGTGTCCCTGTGGGGGTGGGGTGGGGGTGCAGCTTAACAGAGGAGGTGGAGGTAGGCCTGGAAAAAAAGGCAGATAACTGGGCTGGGGGAAGGCAGGATGGAAAGGGACTGGCAGGCTGAGAACAAACACCTGCATAAGAAAACTTTTCAATCTATAGTGTTACATAGTTAATATAGTAATGGATCCAAATTCCTGACTGAGGGTGATTTCTGTGTAATACAGTCTGCCATAGTCTACATTTCAGAAATTTTCAGTACGCAGTGAAAGCTGTAAATGGTTTTTCACAGCAGACTTAAAAAAAAAAGGGTTTTGAGAGCTGTCTCTATTCTTACTTAGTATTCTAAGCAGGTTTTCCAGTAAATCATTTGCCTTGGTGTCTGCCCACTAACTCAGCCCTGCAATAAATCCTGTGCATCTCTCTGTCTTTGTTACAGCTCTTTTGAATCTAGTTTTGTGCAGCACTGGTAGACACTTAACTCTCAAAAAGTAAACTGGGCAGTGCTATTTTTTTTTTTTTTTTTTTGCGTAGCACTGTTTATAAACTAGCTGCTAGCCCCTATAGCATAACATTTCTATCCTGTTAAGGGCAGATTAGAGACCTGATTTGCACAAACTTCCATAAAAGGGTAAACTCTGACTATGTCTTCATACAGATGCTGGTAGCTGCCACTAATAAATTTCAGTAGGCTATTTGGCAGCTAGTAAAATTAAGAATGTACAGAAATGCAGTCATGTATACAAGTTTGTGGCACACCAACAGCTAAGATATAAAACACAATCAATTAGGAACCACCCCATGGTCCAGAGGTAATGCAACGCAGTGGACTGGGTTTGGAAGTGAGTTCAGGTAGCCTGCTTAAAAGTGGCTTGTGCTGAGATAACACTGTAACATGTCTCAGCTGAGGAGGGTAGACACTGCTTCAATGTATCAAAGACTCATCGGTGGATCAGGGAGTGTATTCCCCCACAGCAGGGTTGGAAGAGTACATGTTATGGGTAGGTGGGGGGAGGCGCATGTACAGTGTCATTGTTGAGCGTGGCCATGGGAAGAAACGTTAGGGGGAGTGGAATGTTGGCCGTGGGAAGAAGTGTCAGGAGGGGGAAGTGGAATTGGTTGTCACAGATGAAGATGCATGCAATTATATGCCCCACATCCTAATTGACTCTCACATGAGACTAAGCTCCACTACACCGTGGGGGGTGGGAGCTAGTGCTGACAACACAGCTGGAAGGTTACAAGTTAAGTACTTGATACACTGGACAAACATAAGATGGAAAAAACTCAATTCAAAAAGCTTTTTTGTACCCCCGATTTGCGAGCATGTGGCGTTACTCTTGCATGGTTACATGAATCACACTTAAGAGAAGAAGTTATAATGAACAACTACTAAGATTTAAATACATGTAATGGTAAAGTGGTCCATCATTTAGTGTGTGGGTGAGCGGCGGGGGGGGGGGGCAGACATTGTCAGCACACAGGATTATAGTTGTGTGAGGGTAACAACATAGAGGGGCTAGGAAGCACCAAATGGCAGGTAAGACACACCAGTATGATACATGTCTGTAAAGTTACTGATTGGCACTTCAAATGTTAATAATTTTGACCAGAATGAATACACTTAGGGAAGAGGGAGACCTAAATCTAGACATTTTGGTTTAGTCGAAACATTTCGATATTCGCCATAATAGCTTCAGGACGCCGTTTACTTGCCAAAAATGAAATTCACTCAAATGTCATGCATTGCATCTAGAGAATGGGGTTCAGTACTGGTGCCCATACCTCAAAAAGGACATTAACCTGCTGAAGAAGGTCCAGAGGAGGTCTACAAAGATGATAACAGGTCAGCAGGGTAAGGCATAGGAGGAGAGGTTGAGGGCACTGAACGTGTACTCCCTGGAAGACAGGGGACGGGGAGGGGGGAGAGAGCGAGAGAGAGAGACAGAACGAACATGATTGAGACCTTCAAGTACTTGAAAGGGATAAATAAAGTGGAATGTTTCACCAGGAAAGGCACACTGAATAACGAGTTGCTCATCTCACGGTGCGTCCTGGGGGTGAGGGTGAAGGGACTGCGTACATACATAAACTTGAACAAGACAACTAGTACAACTTATACAGTGATATACAATAAGTAGGCAGTGCTGAATTTACAGAGAATAACAACATTAATGGCAGTAGTCAGATTAAGTGCTAGCACCTCAAGTACAGCATAGTATTGAGATCAACTCACTAACAGATGATAAGAGCAGGAAGGGAGGAACTTAGCCACAGGTACAGTTTACAGATAAGGAGTTTTGGAGAGCTAAGGAGAGGGAATGTGAGGCGGATGAGAACCAAACTTGAGGAGGAAGAGAGTTTCATAGCTTAGGAAAGCAACGTGAGAAGGCCAGTTGACCTACTGAGGCCGTACGATGTGGAACTACCAATAGTCGAGGGTCATAAGGCCTGAGGGAATGGACTGGAGGGGGGAGGATGGAAAATGAGGAGGTAAGGTATGAAGGAAGCATACCAAACCAGAATTTGGAAGCAAATTTGACACAATGGAGGTGGCGACAATTCTCTAATGAGGGAAGAGCCAGGGAATGGTAGAGAGAGCAGTGATGTGTGTGCGGGGCATAGTAAAGAGCAAAACGACAAAAAGAGTTAAAAAAGGTGTCTGATCTGGTTAGGGAAGACTTGGGAGCAGCACTGTAGACTACATCACAATAGTCAAATATAGGCAGAATCATCTTCTGGACAAGTTCGCGTCTAGCCGGTAGAGGAAGACGGCTCCGGCTCCTGCACAACATGCCAAGCTTGGGGTGCAGTTTCTGCAGGATGGTGTACACATGACCAGAGAAGCTGAGGTGTTGGTCAAGCCAAACACCCAGGTACATAAAGGAGGAGGCGTCCTCCAGGATTGTCCCGTCTAAGGTATGGAAAGAGGGCAGGGAAGGGAGCCAAATGAGTCTCTGCCTAGTGCCAAAGGTCATTGAGACTGTCTTCTTGGCATTAAGGGAGAGCTGATGGAAGCAGAACCAATGCTGATTTTTATTGAAATCATGCTGAAGTCTGGTTCCGACATCAAAAGGGGACTGTTTAGACCTGAAAAGGACAGTGTCATCAGCCTACATGTAAATAGAGGTGGATGAGCAGGCTGAGGGAAGGTCATTTAGGAAAATCGAGAATAAGATAGGGCACAAAACAGATCCCTGAGGTACGCCAGTAGTGACTGGTAGGGCAGGCGAGGTGCAGTCAGCTATTTTGACTGACTGGGTCCTACCTGCTAGGTAGGCATTGAACCAGCATGTGGCTGAGTCAGACAGGCCTATCAAGGAGACAGACTTTAGTAGGAGGGTGTGGGAGACTGTGTTGAAAGCCTCTGCAAAGTCGACGAAGATGGCTGAAGTGATATGGATTACCATCCACAGGATGAATTTCTGTGGGATGCGGACCTAAAAACAGTTATAATGCAATGGTACAGATCATCTAGGGATCTATACCATTCCAGAACAACTGCTTGTGCTTGCTTCCTGTTAAATGTAGTTCTTCGCCATTGTTGCCTCTCCCTATCTACCCTGAAGCCACTTTCCATATCTTTGCTCCCCTAGCCCATGCAGGACTGCAGCCAGGGTCAGGGAGCATGCAGCAGTTTTGGTGTATGGAGTGCCTAATCCTCCATGGCCACTGCCGCTCAACATGTTTTAATGCATACAGTTGGTGAGTCCAGAACTGTTCTGTGTTATATAAGCCATGTATTTTTCAATGATTACATATATATGTATACAGTGTGGCAACTGCATCGATTCAGCCCTTGACGACTGCAATTATAGAAAAACAGACAATGACAGCAGGAAAAGGCCAATGGTCCTTCCAATATGTCTATAGTTCCCTATCAAAACCCAAGACCTATTGTCTATGCAGGGTAACAGCCCTCATTATCCACCCCTCTGTTCCCCTCCCTACTGCTACTGCCCTCAGAAAATGAAAATTATGTACTCACCATAATTCTTGATCTTCCAGAATACCTTCACCATTCAGTCACACTTAATGGGTTTAAGACAGAGGTGCTAGGACCCAGCTGAAGCAAAGTCTTTTGCAGCCTAGGAGGGGACCGATGCCAGTGTTGGCACCCCCACTAGGCAGACGTAGTGATGTCACACTCATGAGTTGGCCAGTAACTGGCACCACCCCCTTCCTTCCTCAGTTCTGTTTGCTAGGATAGAAAACAAGTGGGAGAGAAAAGAGAAAGGGCTATAGACTCTAGCCTAAAGGGATAGAAAAAGGATATAGGATATAAAATCATAAAAAATAATAAAACCCAGCTACCAAGTTAGAGAACTAAAGGATAGGCCTAAGTGGACAGGAAGGTGGAGAGATGGGCAACAGTCCTGAATAGAACCCTGGTAGGAGTCAGAGGCCCAAAGGATCGCAGCATAGTTAGGAAGGCAGATGCCAACCAAATCAGAATCTTGTACTCGGCAGAGGACAAGAATTAAGAGGCAAGCTCAAAGCTCCAGAGAAGTGGGAGCAAAGCCAAATAGAAAAACAAGTGCATGACAGAAATCTTCTTGCCACTCCAATGAGTGCTGAAGCCCTGAGGGTGGAACTCATAAGGGTATAGAAGAGAAACCCCATCCAGCCCACAGGCTGAGAAAACAAATAAGCCAGCCAGCCAGGCTTTGCTCCTGCTGGGTCCTAGCACCTCCGTCTTAGATCCCCAAGTGACACTGAATGGTGAAGATTGATTTTTGGAAGACCCACTATACCCTTCACTCTGTCCCAGCTATGCTTTAAACCATTTATGGCTTTGGTGCCCACCATCTTGGCTGGCAGACTGTTCCATGGTTCTACCACCCTTTCTGTAAAATAAAACTTTCTCACATCCCTCCTGAACCTTCCTCCCATCAGTTTCCACTCATGTGCCTGTGTACTTGAACTGTTACTCATACTAAATAGTTCCTCGTAGTTTACCTTGTTTGTTCCTTTCAGAAACCTGAAGGTCCACATCATATCACCCCTCTTGTCTGGTCTGCAGCAAGTGTAAGTTCAGTGCTTTAAGCAGATACCTGTAAGATCCCCTGCACTGTCTCTAGCCTGTCTTTATCCTTTCTGGGGTGAGGATTCCAGAACTGGGCACAGTACTCCAGGTGTGGCCTCACCAACACTCAAAGAAGTGGCAGTAACACCTCTTTTCTTCTACTGTCAATACCTCTACTGATACATCCCAGCATTTTGCATAGGATAGACATAAGGCAATTCTAGTGGGGTAGGAAGACTAGGTTGTTGGTTAACAAGGATCTGCAGCTTATCCATTAGGTAGGGAAATGGTCAGACTAGGTGGGCCAAGCGGTCCTTATCTGCCGATAAATTCTATATTTCTATGTTAGACCTTGTTGCGCTGGCTTGAATTTTGAAGAGAGTCACTAATGATCGCTCCAAGGTCCTTTTCCTCAGCCACAGTGCTGCGCTTTACCCCTCCCATCCAACACTTTGTCCTGGGGCTTTTGTTCCCTAGGTGCATCACCTTGCACTTTTTGGTGTAGAATTTCAACTGTTAAACCTTAGACCACCTGTCTAGCTACTACCATTACTGCTTCTATTTGTAAACTATAGCTACCATTGTGATGCAAGTAGGCATTATTCCACCATTATAATACAACAAGTGAATTACAATCCAAGACACAAACAAAGGGAAGAGGTTCAGAACTAATACTAGAATGTATTCGTACACCGTTAGAGTTGTGAATCTATAGAACTCTCTGCCATTAAACATAATACTGGCTCAAAGTAAACATAATTTTAAAGCCAGATTAGATAAAATACATACTCAATGGTGCTAATTTAAGGTATTACAAGTAAGGTTGGAACACAAATGGGCTTGCAGCCTCCTAGTTCTTATCTTCACCTTAGTATTATTTTATATCCATTATCAGGTTAAATAATTAGTAGCCATTTAGGCTCTAGTCTGACCAGAACTCATTTCATTTTGAAACAATAAGTGGCAGTCACAAAGTGAAGTGCTAGAACCAGGCAACCTCCTCAGCTGAGAAGTATATGGAGAAAAATTGGCAATGAACAAACTTTAATAAGCTGCAAGAGATTTGATTAGGGTTCAACATAAAAGACTCATTCAAATGACCTCCCTTTAAAAACAGGAATAATAGTCTCCATAATTCTAACTAATTGGGCAGGTTTGTGAAACATAAACTTACACATATTCTCCTAATGCCCTCCCCGCATTATGGACAATGTATTCAAATCACCATGAAGGACATCAGCCTGCCACGAGTTTAAAAGAAACAAAAAGAACTGCCGCATACACAAAAACTGAAAACAGTGAGATTTTATTGCGAAGCCAAAAACGATATTGGCACCCTGGCACTTCAAGATGCTCTGCCTCTTCATTCACCCCCTGAAAAGAGGGCATCAAAGTCCCAGGGTTTTTGTGTATGCTGCATTTTGTTTGCTTATGTGACTGATCGCCAATTTGCAGCAGTAACACTGTTCAAGCCAGCGTGCATGTGTGTTTTTCGTCTTTTCATGTTGCCTTGACTTTAAGCAGATCTGTAACATGGCAGAAGGCCTCACAATCTGTGAAGTTTGAGAACAGTACACCACAGACATGCTTCATCTTTGTTAGGACCCATCAGTGTGCTATAGCTTTTGTCTCCACCCAGCATAGGAAGTCAGTAAAACCATGGACTGCAATTTGTTAGTTCACGATGAACCCAAAGGTATAAACTGAATCGCAATGCAACGGCGACGGGGAAAAGGTTACTTACACAGCATACTGGCAACTCACCAGGTTTTAAAGATGTACCAAGTATATCCCAGTGTATCCCATAATGCAAAGCAGCATGCATAGGGAACACAAACCAACTTATGGAGCATTTGACTGGCTTAACACTAATCAGAAATTTATAATGAAGTATAAAATAGATGTGTCATGTGGAGCTCAGCTTTGCACATCCATCTATGCACTAAACAGTCATGGGACTTTGGGAGGGGTTGGGGGTTGCTGTACCATCGAGGTGTGCTATACTTAAGATGTGATGTTAAACTGAGGTCCCTTCTACCCATTACTGGTGCTTTCGGGTGGCTGTCCAGGTGCAAGTCAAAGAACCCCATGGCACTTTATTCACAAAAGTACTAGATTTTCCATTGCAGTGGGCAACATTATCAACCTCTTCTAATAAAACTGGTTCAGAGCAACTGTCCATGGCTGTGTGCGGGTGCGGATATGAGGAATGGCTGCCACTAAACGTTGACAGTCACTTCACTACTAGTCTTTCTCAATGGGTATACAATGTGTATGAAATGCGCTATAAAAATGCAAATTCTTCTAGTATAACGTGACCAATCAATTTCATCCTATGACAAAACTGATCTGGTGGTCATTATCTCATGGTAATAAAACTATAAGAACTGGAAAGCTGTTCAAAATACAGGTTACTCACCTGTAACAGGAGTTCTAGGAGTGGTATATGTTGTTCATCCACACTTACTGGCAGGTTTCTTGCCGCTTTAAATCTTGCCGGAAGGTCTTCAAGCTGGCTCCTCCCACCCACCCGGGTGTAAAACTCTCAGCTCCGCCCCATGACACCAGATCTAGCCCGCTGGAAGCCAGGTTGTGCGTCGAAGCCGGGGAGGTCGGGTGGGTTGTGTGGATGAACAACATATACCACTCCTGTTACAGGAGAGTAACCTGTATTTCTAAGGACGTGGATATGTTGTTCAATCCACACTTACTGGCAGACGCCTAGCAGTTCTCCAGGAGGAGGGAGGGAGGCAAGGTGTGTGCACCCCCTACTTGGGAAGTAAGGACTGGAGAACCGAGGTCCCAAAACCAGCATCCCGGCATGACTCTAGGTTGATGTGGTAGTGGGTAATGAAGGTGTGTGCTGACTTCCAGGTAGCAGCCCTGCAGATTTCCTAGATAGGGATGTTCCTGGAAGTAGCCACAGAAGCAACGGTATGATGGGTAGAATGAGCTCTTATCCCTTTGGAAGGCTTCATGCCCGCCAACCTATAGCAGAGATCTATGCAGGAGGTGACCCTCCAGCCTATCGTCCATGTGGCTGCAGGTCTGCCAGGTGCGGCTTCAACGTAGGTGACAAACAGCTGGCGAACCTCTCCCCGAACTTCAGCCATCTGCTCCTTGTAATAAGAGAGCGCTCTTCTAGGGTCCAAAGTATGGAGCCTATATTCGGCCTCCGAGGTGTGATTGGGGTAGAACACCGGCAGAGTCAACACCTGGTTAAGGTGAAACTCCGACACCACCTTCCGGAAGGAATTTCGGGTGGGGGCGCAGGACAACCTTGTCCCTGTGGAAGACCAGATAAGGAGACTTGATGGAAAGCGCCTGGAGCTCTCTCATCCTTCTGGCTGACGTGATAGCCACCAAGAAGGCGGTCTTCTACGACAGGTGAGATATCACACCTGTGCATCAGTTCGAATGACTTGCCCATGAGCTTAGCCAATACCAGCAGTAGATCCCGCGAGGTGGAGGTTCGCACCGAGGAGGATATGTGATCAAGGCCTTTGAAAAAGTACCCTACCACCTTCTCCTACCACCGACTGCTTTCGGCCCGTGCCTGGTAAGCAGAGATAGCTACCAGAGTGCACCTTAAGGTGTCGAGCCGACTGAAGCCCTAGCTGAAAAGGGACCACAGGTAGTCCAGAATGTTAGCCAAGGAACAGGAGGAAGGATCCAACCCCTTATCTTGACACCAAATGGAGAATCTCTTCCATTTGAAGGCATAGCATTTTCTGGTTGACTCCTTATGGGATGCCTCAACAATGTTGAGGACCTCGTCAGAAAGACCCAAGGCCTGGAACTCTAGCTGCTCAGGAACCAGGCCATCAAGTGCAGGGATTGAAGATCTGGGTGGAGTACCTTCCCCTTGTTGACTGAGATCAGATCCGGGTGGGCTGGAAGCCGCCTCGGGAGCCTGGAGCTGAGGCTGAGGAGATCTGGATACCAGAACTGACGGGGCTAGTCTGGGGCTACCAGGATCACCTGCGCCTTGTCCCTCTTTGCCTTGAGAAGCACCTTGTGGATCAAGGGAAATGGAGGGAAGGCACAGAAGAGGCCTGGGGCCCACGGCCTCGAGAAGGCATCCCCCTGCAGCAAGCCCTGCTGAGAGGGGAGGGCATGGAACAGACTCAGCTCCGCATTCTCCCTGGAGGCAAACAGGTCCACCTGAGGAGTGCCCCAGTGGGAGAACAGATCTTGTACTACCTCCGTCAGGAGAGACCACTTGTGAGATGCAGCACCTATATGGCTTAGGGCATCAGCCAGAGTGTTGGAGGCTCCTGCCACATGGATGGCTAGGAGATCCACCTCCAGTCTGCTCACGAGAGACCAAGTGCGGACAGCCTCCTTGCACAGAGGGAAGGAGTGCGTCCCGCCCTGGTGGTTTAGGTACTACATGGTCGTGGTGTCGTCCGTCTGGACCTGGACCACTTGACCCCGTACAAATGAAGCAAAGGCGGTGAGGGCAAGTCGGACCGCTCGAAGCTCCAGCAGGTTGATGTGGCATTGAGACTCCTTAGAGGACCAGGGGCCGTGTGCTCTGAGCTCCCCCAGATGGGCACCCCAACCCATCAGAGGCGCAACGGTCATAAGAGTGACTGTCGGCTCTGGGCAGACAAATGGGATACCCTTCTGCAGATGAGATGGAACGAGCCACCACTGGAGGCCGTTCCACATCTCCTGGGTCACTGTCACTGGCTGGTCCAGAGGACCAGAGCGCTGTGACCATTGGCGGGCCAGCCCCCATTGCAGGGGACGCATGTGCCAGCGGGCCCAACGGACCATGCTGGTGCAGGCCGCCATGAAGCCCAGGAGGCACAGGAAGTCCCAGGCAGGGCGCAATTGCCCAACCGGAAATGACTAGGCAAAGGAGGAAAGAAACTCAGCCCTGTCCACCAGGAGCTGTGCTCTGGCTTGAAGAGAGTCGAGCTCTGCCCCAATGAACTGAATCACCTGCATTGGTACGAGTTCCAGTCTGGCCTCGTTGATAAGGAGGCCAATCTGAGAGCAGACCTGGAGGGCCAGATCCCTGGACTGCTCCACCTCCAACTTGGAGGGGGCTGCAATCAGCCAGTCGTCCAGGTAAGGGTACACCCGGACCCTTCGGTGCTGCAGGAATGCTGTCACCACTGTCATGCATTTGGTGAAGACTCTGGGAGCTGGAGAGAGGCCGAAGGGCATGACCCGGAACTGGTAAAGGGATCCCTCTGCTCTGAAGTGGAAGAATCGCTGGTGAGACGGACGGATTGGGACATGAAAGAACACATCCTGGAGGTCCAGAGAACAGAACCACACACCTCGTTCCAAGGATGGAATTATCTGAGCCAGAGTGATCATCCTGAAGGTTCGAGACCTTAGGAACTTGTTCAGGTCGTGTAGGTGTAGAATGGGGCACCAGCCCCCCGTCCGTTTCGGGACCAGGAAGTACCAGGACACAAACCCCGAGTCTGGAGGAGGATCCGCCACCTTCCTGATCACCTCCTTCTGGAGGAGCAGGGCAATGTCGGCTCAATGAGCCGACAGAGGCTTCTGAGAACCCGTAGCCCCCCATGGGGCAACGGCTCGATAGAGTGGGGACTGCTTGAATTCCAGAGACTGACCCTTTCCTACCACTTCCAGCACCCAGCGGTCCATGGTGATATTGGACCAGGCGGACAGGAAGTGGTGGAGATGTCCCCCCACGGGGGGAACCCGGGGAGGAGTGACAAGGTTGGGGGAGATGCCCCTCAACCTGTCACTGGGCAGGCTTGGAGGAAGGGCCAGCCGAGGAGCCACCTAGGCCTTTTCCTCCCAGCTTCCTGCTGGAAGAAGCAGTAGGCTTGGTTTTGCCATGTCAAGTGTGAGCCTGCTGGCCCCGACGCGGGTGTTGCTGGGCCAGATGTGCTGCAGGGGCTGAAGGACGAAAGGGCTTACGCTGCTGCTGGCGGCCTTTGTCCTTCTGGGCAGACGTGACCGAGTCCAAGGTGGTGTTGGACTTCTCGATCCATTGCAGATGACCCTCCACCCGGGACCGAACAAGTCGGTACCCAAGAAGGGGACGTCTGCCAGCTTGTGCTGGGTATCCGCTGTAAAAGTGGAGATCCGCAGCCAAACTCTGCGGCGCATGGCCACTGCGGCCGCTACTGACCGGGCACACAAGTCAGTGATATCCAAGGAAGTTTGGAGCTGCTGTTTAGCCACCGCCCCTCCATGATCCCGCACCTGCTTGACCGTCGTTTGAAGGTCAGCCGGGAGATGAGGAAACATCTCATCCACGGAGCCCAAAAGGGCGTGTGAAAAGTGTGCCATCAGCACGGCCGAGCTGGCCTGACGAAGGCCTAAGGAGGAAGCAGCATAGACTTTCCGCCTGGAGTAGTCCAGTTTCTTGGACTCCTTATCGGGTGGCTTGTCCACATCCCAAGTATTCCCAGAATGCCGGAAAACGCTGTTGGTCACTAACCCCTCCGCAGAGGGGTGCTCCGAAAAACCGGAGAGTGAACCAGTGGGAACAGCATACTTTCGAGCCATCCTGGCCGAAGGTGCTGGACAAAAGCTGGCCACTGCCATAGCTCCAGGGCCGGACCAACAATGGCTTCGGCCACCGGGAAGGCCTCAGTGGGGGAATCCCCTCAGTCCATTATCTCTGTGCTGGGATACTTGGCCCGTTTTGAAACGGTTTGAGCTTCATCCCAGTGGACTCTGAGATGAGTCAAAGCATTCCAAGGAACGAGGATGGGCTTTCATCCACTGACTGACCCCCAGTGGAATCCAGGTCAAGCAGCCTGGAGAACAAGGAGCTGTCAGACTCCGAGGAGTCTGCGAACAGCTGCCGAGCACCTGAGCCACCCTCCACCTGCCGCGGTCGATCGGGAGTGAGGGTGACCGACAACTGGTGGGGCAAGCCTTGACCCGACCGAGAATCCTTGGTCGGGGCCCCAGATTTAGGTTGTGAGGCGGGGGTTCCACCACAATGGGTGGCGCAGCTGGTTTCGGCCAAACAACCGGTACCGGCTTCGGCTTCTTGACTACCACGAAGGGTCATTTTGGCCGCTCCAGTGACAGTCACTTAATGGCCGGGGAAGCGACGGAGTCAGCTTATTCCCGGACAAAAGGAGCTGCTGCCACATTAGATCCTCGTAGCACCGATACAATTTGTGCCGGAGCCTATCCTCCGAAGAGGAAGACGACGAGGATGAGTAGCACCACCGCTTTCCATGGTGCCGAGACTGAGACCGCCAATGTCGGTGGGATTGGCTGGACCTGGAAGAGATCTGAGACCTTTGGGGATTCAGAGGGTGGGTCTGGGAGGGGCGGAAGCCGCTCCTCCCTTGGTTCAGGGACCTTAACCGGGACTCCGGCACAGGAGGCACAGGCAAGTCCTCAGTTTACACCGGGGGAACCGGTGAAAAGGGTTGTCGGCTTCTCCAGTCGACAGACTATCCGATGGGTCGAGAAAAATCTCGACCGTGTTGTCGACCTGAAGGGGACACCGTGAAGCCAGCGGCCTTAGCCGCAACCTTGACCGAAGTTGAGTGTCGACTATCCGGGGAAGGGGACCTCTCCCACTCCCACAAACATCAACGGTGGGACTTACCCTTAGAGTCCTTCTTTTTGGACCAAGAGGAATGTCCCGAAGGCCCTTCTCCCTTGGTGGAGAGGGATTGACAAAGCTCCTTGAACAAAGCCGTGTTGGAGGAGCCCAAGGAGAGCGGGATAAATGCTGTGACCGGGGATGATGATGCTGCGGCCTGGGCCGCCTCCTCCTCGAGGGCGATCATCTGTTTAAGCTGTTCAGCCAAGCCCGCAGCCACGGACACTGCCCAACGGGCCTCCTTCGACTTGACCAGAGGATAATGTTTCTCTGGGCACCCAAGTTGTAATCTGGCAGCGCGATCCTCTAAGACCATAGCCGGAAAGGACTTGCACAAGTCGCAGGCCTGTGAATCATGGCTAAGCCCCAGGCAGTAAATGCACGTGAAGTGCGGATCAGTCCAGGACATCTTCTGCCCACAGGGGCACCAACGAAATCCGGGAGTCGATCTGTCCATTGCAGCTGCGGGGGAAGATAAAGACCGAAGTCTTGTAAATTTTAAAATTAGTTTCGTGTTAATTGAAGAGTTTGGATCCAGGCCTAAAACGCAGAGCGCAAAGGAGGGAACCTGATCTTCTAAGCGGTAAGGAAGATCTGGTGTCATGGGGCGGAGCCGAGAGTTTTACCACCCAGGTGGGTGGGAGGAGCCAGCTTGAAGACCTTCCTGCAAGATTTAAAGTGGCAGGTAACCTGACAGTAAGTGTGGATTGAACAACATATCCACGTCCCTTTAATCTAATGTATTCTTTTATTAAACCTTGGATATAAATCCTGGTCTGTGACTGGCCAAAAGCTGGTCACATGACCAAAAAAAGCTGTTCCTATTGCCCTGCCCTATCTTTGTGTAACCCCTAGATGGCGCTATCCCAGGGGCTACTACCCCTGCCTGATTTGCCACTAACAGGTTGAGGGGCCTGGATCCAATGGCGGGTGCCTCCACCCAGAGGTCAGGGTTTGCAATAGTTAAACTAACTTGGTCACAGCCCTCTGGGACACTGCACCCCTTTCTTCCCACTGGTGGCCCACACAATATATCAGAATTACCTTCACAGTATACACTTACCCCCAGGTCTGGTTCCGGCACTGGGACCTCCTGTGAAATGAGATACAGTGCAACAATCACAGTACAGTACTTTAACATAGACAAATACCTCAGGCAGTATAACTTTGCTGAAACAAGCAGCTCTGATTTATTTAGGGGATATAACAAGGACAGGGAAATCAGGTTAATTAGCTTATCACTCTAATAATCTACCTATGGCTCTGTGCAGAGCCTATCCTATCAGTTACTGTCCCTGGGTACCCAAGCCCTAGTGGCTAGTCAAACCGTGGCAGCTGGTAGGGCCCTTTCACACAAGAAAAGGAGAATTAAACAGTCAGCAGTACAGTAATTCCATTTGGATTTAATGTGGCAATTCAACAGGGCGACCCTGAATTAGTACTCACGACCTCCAAATAAGATAGGGTCCTTCAATGTCAGCAGGGCTCACTTGAGGTACACAAACCTCTTCACACATTTATATAAAAGAAAGCACTATACCAGGCAGGCTGCATCTGTATCCCGATCGCAATTACTGCACAATACCGGGAGAACACAGCAGATTCAGTTCCTGACAGACCGAGTGCAATTTTCAGCAATTCTTCCAGTCTTCTACAGGGTGAGCCTGGTTTCTACTCTTCAGAGATCCTTGATTCTTTTCGAGGAGATTCAGTCCTAACAAGCTGCAGACCGAACTCTGGGCCTTACACACGTTTTTGACTAAAACTGCACACTGAAAAGCACAGGGCTCCTTCCTTCTTGGCTGCCAAAGCTCAACTCAAACTCCAACCGACAAAACCGGGCATTTCCTTTGAGTTCCTCCCAGTTCTTGACTGGATTGGCTGTCACTCACAATAGACTGCTGCTGTTGGTCCAAAAAGGCACTGAAGTCTAAACTACATCTCCCAAGTCACTGCCTTACAATCCTCTTGTGGCTGGCTCAGATTATGAGTCCAAGTTCTGATTCGTCCAGGCACCATTTTAGAGCTAGCTTACACACTGATTGGTCCAGTTCAGCAGTTCAAAACTAGAATGGGAACTAGCAGACACAGTTCTGACTGCAAAAAAGCAGGTTAGACAAACTGTAATTTCATTATTACTCTAAATAATTTCTGGCAAACAGTTACATCTTTCAGATAGGTTCCTTGCACTCCTAGTGACTGCAAAAATGAAGTGAATTGGCAGCAGCTCAGTGGTACTCAGAGAAGCACACAGTCCCCCATACAAACTAATTATGTCTGCAAGCAGACAGCTCTTAAAGAGACAGTACCAGAGGCTCTAAAACACTCACTGATAAATGGCTTAAATGCCAAACACCATTCAGGCTTGGAGCATTCAAGCAAGCTCCTGGAAATCTTTAGGAACCCCCATTTGCAGGGGGTTACACCCTTCCTGGCCTGGGAAAGCTTGGCGTCCGCGTCAAGCAAGTACCATAAGTTTCAACTGCAACCATACACTTTGCATGAAGCTCGCACATGTAATCATCAGTCAATATATCATTTTACCAAGAACAATTTCTGAAACATTGCAGTCGTCCTCTTTACAGTATAACACACATTGTACCATAACTCAAGTTATTATCTCTTGTACATGAAACCTGAAAGAGGGCCTTCCTATCAGTTACCTTGGGGCTGGATGGGCAAGGGGCACCATACTGAAGGGCAACACAAGTAACTTGGAGTTAGCACTGATGCTCAGTTTGGGCAATGAGCGGAGGACACATACACTCCTTTATGGACAACATTGAGAGCAAGTCCACAGGCCTCCCAAGTGAATCATAACTGAGGTGCACCACAGGCTTTACAGCTGAGACCAGTCTTTCTAGGGGAATTGTTATAGTCTCTGCACTCTGAGCCTCATTTTCAGCATTGTCCTCACTTGTCAGAGTCTCCATGGAGGGTACAGAGGCTGAACTTGGGCACTTTCAGCTCCAGGAGTTACAGTTTCTGAGTCCACAACATTTGGCTCGCATGGAAGCTTTCGGGACACTGCAGTGGACTGTCAGGGCACTCAAAATACTCTTCTTGTTGAGATTGTATCACCAGTCTGCCCTCAATCTATCATTTCCTCCTGAAGCTCAAACAGTTCAACCATGCACAATGATTCCATTTCATCTGATCTGATGCTTTGCACACCTTTCTGGGAGCATGGGCTCAGGGATGAAGCTGGGGCTTAGACAGTCCAGAAGGCCCAGCTGTCTCCAGTATTGACTAGGGGATTGCCCCGAAACAATTGACTCAGTTCGTAAGAAGGATAGTATTCAAAGTCACTCTCACTTTCTTCTGATATGGACTGACAGTCATCGCTCAACTTGGAACTTGTGGAGGAACACTTCCAACATATACTTCTGTAGGTGCAGACTTTCTTGATCTTTTCTTAGCAGCAACTCTAGTCACTGGTCCAGAGGGGCATCTTCTGGGGCTCAGACTCAATCAGGATTTGTCCAATGGGCAGTAAATGATTTCTATGCATTGTTTTTACATCTTTTGAATTATTCTCAGGCCTTTACTTTGGCACTGGATCATCTAGTTTGCCCACTACAATGTGAGGAGATGGTAGCCATCTGTCAGCAATCTTGTGCTTGCCATGCAGTCCCAGATTTCTTAGCAATACCCGATCTCCCCTCCTGGGTTCTGTGCTTTCACCTTTTTATCATACCTTTCTTTGTTGGCCAGATTTCTTTTTGGCCTATGGTTTGAAACCAGTTAGTACGCATGAGTTAGCTGGGCCTTTTTGCACATACTGCAAATAGTTGTCAGCTTGAACCCCATCAGGAGAACCCAAAACACACATCTACTGGTAGTCGAGCTTCTCTTCAAACATCCTGGCGGTAGAGGAGAATAAATTGGCATCACTTTTGGTGCAGTTATAAGCATGTACCAGGGTGCTAATTTGTTTAGCTCCATCTAGGCTTGTCCTTTGGGGTGCAGGGTGCCTAGCATATCTAGCAAAGTCACGGTTAAAGCGTTCAGGCTGTAGGTCCACAAGGGGTGGTAAGGTGGTTCTGAACTTTCGCCTCCCCACAGAGAGCATCTCTTTGATCAGACGACTCTCAAAGTCTCTCCCTTAGATCAGAATGGATTCTTGTGGAGCCCCATAGTGAACAAAAAGTTTTCTACAAGTACTTTGGCCACAGTGGATGCTTTCTGGTCTTTGTGGGAAAGCTTGGGCATATCTCGTTGAAATGGTCAGTGACCACCAGCACATACTGATATTTCTCTGATCTGACTCCAAACTCAGAAAATCAATACAGACCAGCTCCATGGGTGCACTGGTGGTGATGTTAACAGGGGGCAGCCCTCTGGGAGCAAAGCTTTCCTCTGTAAGCAGCGACTACAAGTTGAATGTGTTGCTCCACATCAGCCCCATCTTAGGCCAATAGAATCTGGATCTCATCAAGTCAAGTGTTCTGTCTATACAAGGTGCCCCATGTGGTTGTGCAAGGACCTCAGTACTGAGTCTCGAAAGGCAGTGGGCAGCACTAGTTGTTGTTTGTCTACTTGTCCCCCTCTGTCTACTGTTTCTCTGTATGAGTTTATTGAGTTAGTTTCAACTTAGGACCTTCTTTGTATAACAGTGCAGTTCTCAAATCAGTGGGCGTAATTTGACACATCTTTTCCTGCATAGAGGGCTTCTAAAGCTGCTTTGATCATGGGATCGCTGAGATTGAGCCCGCCGAATACTGTCATTGTCCAGCTGAGGCAGTGCACCAATGTCTATTGCAGATAGGGCAATAAGCAGCAGGTATGCAATTCTCAGAACTCCCAAGCAATCCACCATACAGTCCACTAGATCCGTGGACATTGTTCCTCCCTGTCAAACTTCCGACAGAGTGCCGAATGTCAGGTTCTGTCCTGGACCCAATCATTCTGAGGAACAGGCCTCCGGAGAAAGCATCAGCATCTATGTAGTTCAGACCTGCTCAGTATTGAGAGCATAGTCATATGTGATAATGCAGAAAACCACCTATAGCCAGTGGCATCCAACTTAGCTGAGGTCTGCACATAGGTCAAAGGATTATTGTCAGGTTTTACTAGTATTTTAGCCCCATACAACAAGTACTAAGCTGGAATTGATGCAACAATAGCCCACTTCAAAGCTAGGAACTCTAACTTATGTACAGGATAGTTCTTTTAGGATGGGGTCAGGCTTCTACTGGCAAAGGCCACTGGTCTCAGGCCATTCCTAGTACTCTTGGTACAACACAGCCCCAACCCTTGCAAGCTAGCATCAGTGTGCGGGGCTGCAAGGTTTTCTTGGATGCGGCATAAGGCCAGCACTGGAGCATAGGTAAGTTGATATATATGATCTCTGAAAAGCAGTCTCACAATCAGGGGTCCAGCGGCCCCAAATACGCTTCACTTGGATGAAAATGCACTCTTTCAGTCTTGAGGGGCTGACTTTTGGGTATTTTTTTGTGGGTTGGGGATACCCTTGAGTAAGGTTAAGTAAAGGCGGATCACTCTTGAATAGTCCTTGATGGCGCCCGATAATAACCACAGAATCCAGGAATCTTTGCAGTTCTTTTAGATTTTTGGGCTGTGGCCAGGTGGTCAAGGCCTCAACTTTACTTGGGTGGGTCTCTATTCCCTCGGTGGATACTATGTGTCCCACATACTTTACTGATGTTTGAAAAGAATTGACACTTATCAATGGACAGTTTAAGGCCAAAGTCCTCCAGTCGGTCCATACTTTAAATAATCTGCTTTCATGTTCCTCCAGTGAGCTGCCAAACACAATAACATCATCTAGGTATACAGGCACTCTAGTAAGTTCATGTCCCCCACTGCACGCTCCATCAATCGTTGAAAAGTGGCTGGGGCACCTGAAATCCTTGAGCATCCTCATGAATTCATAAAACCAGCGGACAGATAAAGGCAGTCTTCTCACACGGTCCTCTGGGGCCCACGGGATCTAGTAGTACCCTGCGGAGATCCAGCACAGAAGACCACTTGCTCCGTTTAGGCAGTCCAAAGCATCCTGAATGCGGGGCATTGTGTACTGATCAGGGATAGTCCGCGGTTTAAGGTGCGATAATCACACACATCCTTACTGTTCCATTCTTTTCCTCCACTACACGGAAGCATAAAGGCTTCTGGATTCTTGTATTACACCAGCAGCTAATCTCTTGCAGATGCCGTCTCACATCATCTAGGTCCAGCAGGTGCCAGGCGTGAGACCTCTCATGAAATGGTCTTTGCGTCATGCAGCGGATATTGTGCTCAGCTCCTTGCAGCATCACCATCCCATTCCTTTAAAAACACCTGTCTCTCTGGGCAAGCTTCTCATGATCCTCACTTTCCATTCAGCTGGCAGGGGGGTTGCCAAAATCAAACAAGTCAGGTTACTCTGTCATTGCTTCCTTGAACTCTTGCTGCTGGGTAGCACTGCAGTGTCTGCACAATGCACATGCCAGGATGCAACCTCTGTTTACTCGAATATTCTCTTTCAGACACATTGCTGAACTGGACCATTACCCTTCTGGCAACCAAGCATGGGCTCCTAGCGGGCAAAATACTGACTTGACCAGCAGTCCCTCTGGCAATTTCCATCGCCTGGTGCATCCAACATTAATATTTATTCTTAACATCCTTTCTGATCTGGACCTCTCCTGTAAGGTACACTCTGGGCATTTAGGCGCCAGGATCAGAGACTCAGGATCCTTCTTCCATACAATTCGGCCGGTTCCTCTGGTTCTGTTTTCCAGCATCTCTCTGTGCCTCATAGGCCTTCTTAATTAAAGCGGAACTCTTAAAGCTCTACTAGTCTTTGACCCCTGTTTTCATAACACAACTGTGCCAGCCTTCCGAACATATGAGCATTTGTTCCAATCAACAAAGGACACCATCACTACAGTCCAGTGGGGGACACACTAAGGCTAGGGTCTCTTGACCCGGCCCGCACTTATGCCGAGGTGAGGAGACACAAGCAGGAGTCGGGATATGCCAGACCAAGGGTGAGCCTTCTCACTTAACCCCCATACATGCAGTCCCTTCTAATGGATTTGGCAAAATGCGTCAGACAAATGCTTCTGATACCAATCCTGCAACATAATTGTCACTTGGGAGCCACTGTCTAATACAGCTCTTGTAGACACTCCATTCACCTTTACAGTATGTCTCCATGGAGGGACCCACTATTCTGGACCAGTCTGGAGGCGGATGAGTGAGGGGCCTGAGCAGCTGACCTTGCCACAAGGGGCATGAGATGAGCATTTTTGGTACCCTCACACTGGGATCATGTGTGCACCTCTTAACCACTGATTTCAACCTTCTCCAGAAGCTCTCCTTGTAGCCTATATACACAGCTTTGTCACAGTGTCTTTTAGGGACTGGCATTCCCTTTTCATGTGCCCATCTTTCCACAATTATAGCAAAATATACTTTCTGGAGTTTGAGCTGGCGGGCGCCACACTGGGAGCCAGAGGCGGAGGTATTACTAACTGGAAACCTGGTGCCATCTCTGTCTGTGTGTGATAAGCATTTGGAGACATCTAAGTCAGATTTCTCCACTTCCATGGTCCAGGAGTGAGTTTGGAGCTGTGCTCAGCAGGAGATACATGGGTGGTACCCCACCCCCATAACCGAATGCAGTCGGATATAGGTCAGGGCATCCCTCTTGCAGTGATGGCCTTCATAAAGGACTGTTTTTGAATTCGGATCTCTCTCTCAACAGTTAGCCCCATTGCTGGCATATCTTTCCTTGTCAAGAGCACTCATTGACTGTCAACCTCTGCCCTGAACTTCACTTGATGGGTCACCCTCAGTCCTTTCGGGTCATTAGCCACAGCTGTTGGTGCAGGTACCTCCCGGTGCGCCTTTACTCAACTCCTCAATTTCTCTCATTAACTCATCATAGGAGGGTGAGGATTCCAGTCGGTTGCCAGGCGTAACTGAAGCAGCAGCAGTTCTGAAGAGGGGCAGACTTAAAGTTCTGTCCAGTCTGGTTCGGTCCAGTTCAATCGCTGGCAAACTACCACTTTCTGAAGCATTCTTGCAACAATTTTTCCCAGCCAGAGAGACATACACAGACAACAACTCCCTTGGTACTGTTGTGCATTTCTTACTCTCCACCATAGGTCCTCATCAGAATCTGGGCTCCCATACACATTCTCCAAGGCCTCAAGATGAGCCTGTGCAGTCGCTTCAGGGTTACTGGCCCGTTTGCTTACGGATGAAGTACGGGGCAGGACCTGGAACTCTCACTGTAACCTCTTTAAGCTTTTAGCCTTCGAGCATTGCCATTCCAGCACTTGGGGGCAACTGGAGTCTATCAAGGTCTCCCGATGTCATCCTCCTTGGGGGGTGCGAGAGGTGCCAGAGATCCTCAACCTTCGGTAAGAGTAAGTGACTAATGGCGGGTGCAGAAGCTAGGAGTCTGCATTGGTTCAGCCACAATCTAGGACACTGGAGCAGGAGAGGTGTTGGGACACCCCAGGTGGCAGAGAATAGTTTCTTCAAGTCCTCCACAGTTTTCCCTCTCAGCAACCATTCAACAAATTTCTCCTCAAAGTTTCAGATAGTGGTGGGGCTGATTCCCCGGTCTTACTGTCATAGTTATCACTCTCCAAGCAGTGAGGGCTCCTCTGGGGTAATGGTCTGTGGCACTTTGGAGCTATCTATGGGATCCTTAAACTCTACTAGGGCCAGGAAAGTGTGGGTGAGCAGATTAGCATGCCGACTCACCACCACAGGGTTTTGTAAACCTTCCACCTTGGAAAGTACTCCTGCACAGTGTCCGTATTGATACCCAGGGGGATGTCCAGGATAAGCATAGCATTTTGGGGTCGATCTCTCCCCAGTACACCACTCCTGGCGGTGCACAGCCACTTCTGTCGGGTACCCATTTTTTCTTAACAGTGGTTCGTAAATATGGCCACTAGAGGACACACAATCCCAGCGGTGAGCCTCAAGATGTAACCCTAGATGGCGCTATCCCAGGGCTACTACCCTGCCTGATTTGCCACTAACAGGTTGAGGGCCTGGATCCAATGGCGGGTGCCTCCACCCAGAGGTCAGGGTTTGCAATAGTTAAACTAACTTGGTCACAGCCCTCTGGGACACTGCAACCCCTTTCTTCCCACTAGTGGCCCACACAATATATCAGAATTACCTTCACAGTATACACTTACCCCAGGTCTGGTTCGGCACTGGGACCTCCTGTGAAATGAGATACAGTGCAACAATCACAGTACAGTACTTTAACATAGACAAATACCTCAGGCAGTATAACTTTGCTGAAACAAGCAGCTCTGATTTATTTAGGGGATATAACAAGGACAGGGAAATCAGGTTAATTAGCTTATCACTCTAATAATCTACCTATGGCTCTGTGCACAGGCCTATCCCTATCAGTTACTGTCCCTGGGTACCCAAGCCCTAGTGGCTAGTCCAAACCGTGGCAGCTGGTAGGGGCCCTTCCACAGAGAAAAGGAGAATTAAACAGTCAGCAGTACAGTAATTCCATTTGGATTTAATGTGGCAATTCAACAGGAAGCGACCCTGAATTAGTACTCACGACCTCCAAATAAGATAGGGTCCTTCAATGTCAGCAGGGCTCACTTGAGGTACACAAACCTCTTCACACATTTATATAAAGAAAGCACTATACCAGGCAGGCTGCATCTGTATCCCAATGCACTACTGCACAATACCCGGGAGAACACACAGCAGATTCAGTCTCTGACAGACCGAGTCAATTTTCAGCAATTCTTCCAGTCTTCTACAGGGTGAGCCTGGTTTCTACTCTTCAGAGATCCTTTGATTCTTTTCACAGGACGCATTCAGTCCTAACAAGCTGCAGACGGAACTCTGGGCCTTACACACGTTTTTGACTAAAACTGCACACTGAAAAGCACAGGGCTCCTTCCTTCTTCGCTACAAAGCTCAACTCAAACCCAACCAACAAAACCGGCATTTCCTTTGAGTTCCTCCCAGTTCTTGACTGGATTGGCTGTCACCACAATAGACTGCTGCTGTTGGTCCAAAAGGCACTGAAGTCTAAACTACATCTCCCAGAGTCACTGCCCATACAATCCTCTTGTGGCTGGCTCCAGATTATGAGTCCAAGTTCTGATTCGTCCAAGGCACCATTTTAGAGCTAGCTTACCCCACACTGATTGGTCCAGTTCAGCAGTTCAAAACTAGAATGGGAACTAGCAGACACAGTTCTGACTGCAAAGAAAGCAGGTTAGACAAACTGTAATTTCATTATTACTCTAAATAATTTCTGGCAAACAGTTACATCTTTCAGATAGGTTCCTTTGCACTCCTAGTGACTGCAAAAATGAAGTGAATTGGCAGCAGCTCAGTGGTACTCAGAGAAGCACACAGTCCCCATACAAACTAATTATGTCTGCAAGCAGACAGCTCTTAAAGAGACAGTACCAGAGGCTCTAAAAACACTCACTGATAAATGGCTTAAATGCCAAACACCATTCAGGCTTGGAGCATTCAAGCAAGCTCCTGGAAGTCTTTTGGGAACCCCCATTTGCAGGGGGGTTACATTTGCATTGGTCAACAGTCCTAGCAATGGGCAATAGTTCAGAAACCACTGCCTGCCAAATTGGTACATGCATATCATAAGATTTTTGTCTTTTTTTAAAACACATGACATCATTCTCCGATGCAGAGCGCTAGTTACTTTTTCCTCTTGTTTGATATAGTTTAACATCCCATGACCCCCCCTTCTTGATAAAAGTAATGAACTTCCCATTCCCCACCACAAGATGGCAGCCCTTTTTTTTTTTTTTTTTTTTTTAAGGTTCAATACAACAGATATTGATCGGATGTTTCGGGATATAGTGAGAATCAAAGCTGCTGAAGCTCACAGCCCCCTCCATAGTGCTGCCCGTCTTCAAAAATCATCTCTCCTTCTCCACTGGAGTTGTCCCTGGTATCTGGAAAATCACCAAAAATCACTCCTATGTTTAAAGCAGGTGATCTCAGACCCATGGACAGCTATCACCCCACTGTCATACTCTCAGTCCTCTCCAAAGCCCAGGAAAGAACTGCAGCATCACAGTTAAATGATCATTTATACAAGTACAATCTCCTGCCTCCCACCCAGCCTGGTTTTAGAAAAAAACATAGCAGCTCTACAGCCCAGGCCAAACTGACAAATGACATCATCTTATCTATGGACCCTGGGCTGCTAACTGACACATTGTTTACTGACCTCACTAATGTATTTGAACTGGTCAATCACTCGCTCCTCAAAACTAAAATCACATCCCTTTGTGTCTCCCTGCCTGTAAACTCCTGGTTCTCCAACTACCTATGTGGCAGGAAAAGCACACAGTTACGTTAAGAACTTACTGTGACAGTAGATCTTCCTGAGGCGCTCTTGCAGCAGGCAGTAACCATAAAGACTGAGCCGCCAGGCGCTATGACCACATGGAAAACTTCTAGTTAGCAGTATACAGTGGGGGACCACCCTCGATGTTGGAATGCTGACGTCCAACCTATGGTATAAATGGGGCGGTCCCCCATCCCATCCCCAGTTCTCCCGCCGGAGACCCCAGCATGGACAGAAATTGGAAACCCGAGGAGGCTCCTCTTAAATGAGGAAAGCAGAAAAGCTTCGATGGAGAAACAGCAGTCGGAGAAAGAGGGAATGCAGTGCCCGCTGCAAGAGCTCCTCTGGAAGTCCTACTGTTACAGTAAGTTCTTACGTAACTGTTCTACCTTACTTAGAGGGGGCTCTTGCAACAGGCAACAACCATAAGAACTAAATCCCAAGTAGTTGATGAACAGAATCAGTCAACTGGATGCAGGACAACAGCAGTCATAGGAACTTTACAACAGGAGCCCTGGAGGACTGCAAGTTCGAAACTGGCTCTGCGCCTGGAGACAATGTCAAAACTGTAATGCCTAACGAAAGTATGGACAGAACTCCAAGTGGCGCTGCGCAAATGTCTGCAGCAGACACATTTCTGAAGGACGCAGTGGAGGCAGTCATAACTCCTGGTAGAATGACCTTTGACCTGGTCTGGCAAAGGCTTGTCGTACTTACAGTAGCAATACACAATGCAATTCTCTAACCACTTAGATAAACACTGTTTGAAAAAAGGAACCCCTTCTTTCCTGGGGGCAAATAAAACAAACGACTGGTCGGATTTTCTGAAAGGTCAGGTGCGGTCCAAGTAAAAAGGAGCACCCAATGAACATCTAGAGTATGGAGTAAAGCTCTGATTGGAATACTCAGGAAAATAGACAGGTAGGTGGATGAATTAATTCAAAGTAAACTCAGACACCACCTTCGGTAAAAAACCTAGGATTGGTCCGCAAAGATAACCTGTCTTTGTGGAAAATCAAGTAAGGCTCTTTACGCATCTGAGCCAGAAGCTCAGAAATCCTCCGAGCTGAAGTGATGGCAATTAAAAATAACACTTTCCATGACAGAAAGCATAGCTTGCAGCTTGCGGAAGGTTCAATGGGAGAAAGAGTGAGCTTCTCCAAAATAAACAACAGATCCCATGGTGGGACTGGGTCCCTAATGGGAGGTTTCAAATGAAGAATGCTCCGCAAGGTGTGGACAGATCCAGTTGGGCAATATTTTTGCCATCAATGGGTGCATGGTATGCAGAATTGGCAGAAAGGTGCATCTTGATAGAGGAGTAACCCAGACTGGAGTCTGAAAGGGAAAGGAGGTAATCCAGGATGAGATTCACTGGACAGGTGACGGGGTCCAAGCACCGAGCGGTAGCCCAGATGGAGAACCACTTCCACTTTATGGCATAAGTGGCTCTGGTGTAAGGCTTCCTTGTGGCCACAAGGACATTTGCCACCCTAGAGGAAACCCCACAGCATGCAACAGCTATGTCTGAAGCAGCCACGCATGGAGATGAAGCAACTTCAGATCCGGGTGAATCAGAGCGCCCCGCTCCTGGGACAGCAGGTCAGAGCAAGAGGCAGGGGAAGTGACAGCTCCACTGCTAGTTGCTGCCACAGCAGGAACCATATCTGGCATAGCCAGTAGGGAGCTATCAGAATCATCTCCGCCCTCTTTGATTGCAGCTTGAGAAGAACCCTCTGTAAAAGCAGAAAGGGAGGAAAAGCATACAGAAACCTCCCTGTCCAAGAGAGGGACAACGCTTCTCACCAGAAAACACCAGGCCCTGGATTTAGCGAGCAGAAATTGGGCAGTTTTGCACTGAGTGGGGCACAAAGAGGTCCAACTCAGGATGACCTCACTTGTAGAAGAGATCCTTAGCTACGGAGGATAGGAGCTCCCATTTGTGAGTTTTCGACCTGGACCTGCTTAGGCTGTTGGCCAGGATGTTTTGGACACCTGGAACACGAACTGCCATTAGAACCAAGTCGTGTTCTATGGCCCAATACTCAAACTCTCATGGCCTCCCTTCACAGAGGGTATGGTGAGCCCCCCGCTTGTTGAGGTAGAAGACTACTGACATGCTGTCTGTCTGAATCAGGAAAGGGCCCGGAGCAGATGAGTCTGAATGACCAAAAGGCAAGAAGGATTGCTTGCATCTCTAGTACACTGATGTAGACATGCTGTTCTTGCTGAGACCAAGTCCTGGGGTGCCCAGAGTGGGCATCTGTCACGAGAATTTGACTTGGAGATTTCGCATGGAAGGGAACCTCCCTGAGTAGATTGGAGGGGGTTCAGCCACCAGGACGTTTGCCATACAGGATTGGATACTAGGATCCCCTGTTCCAAACTGTCCATGCGCTGATCCCATTGGACTTATAGGGTCCATTGACGTACCCTCAAGTTCAGGTGGGCTAGTGGAACAGTGACTATGGCCACCACCATATGCCTCACAAGCCTGAGGAACAACCTGGTTGGGACTTGATGTGATGAAGACACCAATTGGGCCTGTGCTCTCAGGCGGACTGCTCTGTCTGGAGGCAGGATGGCCTTGCCCGGAGTCAAGTCTAAGATCGCCCCGATGAACTGCAGTCTTTGACTTGGCCAGAGGGAGGACTTGGGCAGGTTCAGGGTGATGCCCAGTGTCCGAAACAAACTGAAGGTGATCTTCATTGTCCGGAGCAGCTGGTCTCTGGAGGTGGCTGTGAGGCACCAATCATCCAGGTAGGGGAAGACATAGAGGCCCTGTCACCTGAAGGCCGCAGCCACTACTGCTAGGCACCTGGTAAATACTCAAGGTGCCGAGAAAAGGCTGAAGGGTAGGGCCCCAAATTGGTTGTGGTTCCCCTGGAAGCAAAAGTGTAGGAACGTCCTGTGGGGCCGGAAAACCTGGATGTGGAGGTAGGCATCTTGCATCTCCAGAGAGCACAGCCAATCTCCTTGATGAAGAAGGGGAAGAAGACCCTGAAGGGTAACCATCCTGAAGTGTTTGTATTCTATGAACAGATTAGTTGGCTGAGATCCAGAATTGCTCTCAGTTCGCTGGTCTTCTTTGGGATCAGGAAAAATGGGAACAGAAACCCTTTCCCCTTCAATTTAAGGGAACAGGTTCTACGGCCTTTTTGACCAGAACTGCCTGGATCTCCTCCTGGATAAGGGCAATATGATCTGGAGGGTAACAGGGGGACGGCTATATGGGATATCTCTTGACATTCAAGATCATGACCCCTTTCTACAAGTTGAAGCAACCACTGATCAGAGGTGATTCTGCGCCATCCGTCCAGGTAAAGGGAGAAGCAACCCCCAACTGTTCCTACCAAAGCTCCTGCTGGGGAGGGGGTTGGGTAATGAGTCATGCTGAAGAACCTAGGATGGGAAGGGCGGCAGGGGAGGCCCTAGGGGCTGAGGCTCCTGTCACCTGGGAGGGCCCACGCTTGAAGGCTCCCCCAGGGATGCTGTCTTCAGGACTGCTGGTGTTGGTTCCTCCCAAAGGGCTGATGCTACTGGGGTTTTGGATGGAGCAGTACAACAAGGAATGTACCAACTTAAGGGCCTGGCCAGATTCCTGTAGGCGGAGATAACTGTTCTGAACATCCTCGCCAAAGAGAACTGATCCTAAAGGGAGCTTCAAGGATTTTGGCCTGCACATCAGGGGCAAAGCCTGAAACCCTGAGCCAAGAATGGCGGCGAATACAACGCCGTGGCTGCTGCCCGTCCGGCCACATCTGCAGTATGGTAAGATGCCCTCAGGACATGATTGCCGATGTCTGACCCAGACTTCAGGAGCTGGGTCAACTGAGACTCAGTAGGGTCTTTGGGAGGGTTTGCACCAATCCAGAGTTTTGTCTCACAGGGCATTCTGGTATTAGACCATGTGCGCAAGAAGTTCAATGGCTGAGGCATAGACCTTCCTCCCAAGAAGTCCACCTACCAGACTCCTTATCTGGGTGTGTGTGCACTGAAGTGTCTGGGCCTCTCAGTGGTTATGAACTCTGCTCATGACTGTACAAAGACAGCCACTAGATGCTCCCCATAAAAAGGCTTGTCCCTGGGGGTGTGACAAAGCCTGTCTGCCTTCTTAGGAAGGGCCGGGGTAGAAAGATGGGTGATTCCAGGTGGCCATGTTGACATCCTTGAAGGAGTTAATGAGGAGGAGGATAACCATAAGCAAAGAGTCCTTCTTGTGGAGGAAGGTTGTCAGACGTCGGCGTTCTGGGTCCAGTTCCTCAGAGTCCCAGCCCATGAGGGACTGAATGTGCCTCATGAGGTCCAGGAAGCGGGATCATCAGAGGGATCTGGGGTATCCTTGAGCTCCTCAGGTTCGAGTTAACTTGGAATCCTCGGGCAATCCTCGATGCGGTTCAGAGTTCGGGACACAGGCATCGGAGGATGGCGACTCCTTCTTGCATTGGTCCTCCTTGTCACTTAGGAGACCAGGAGGTAGGAAGAACCCGGACTGATGAGGGGGGAAGCTACCTCAGAGGTGGGGTAGGAGGCCTCGTCCGGGGTTCCTTGTTCTGCATGAACTCCCACCAAGTCGTGAATAAGGCAGTGTAATCTAACAGCGGTGGTAGGGGAGGTGGTGCTGGGTGGGTAGGTATGGAATCCCCTGGTGTTGGTCCCGGAGTCTCTGCAGACTCTGGCGTCAGTCCCTGGAGAACAAAGTGACCAGACGACAGCTCCTGTGGTGAAGGACTAGCCAGCGTTAGCCTTGAAGGGCTCGGCATCAGTTCAGAAGGCATCGGTCGTGGCTGTCCTGAAGGAGCGGCCAGCGCCAGCTGGGGCTTAGTCGACAATGGTGAGGGCGTCGCCAGGGTCAACGCCAGTGTGGCCAGCGATGACTGAAGAGAAGGGGGATGACTCCAATCAGGTGAAACAGCCAGTGCAGGTGTAACCTGCATAGGGGAGAAACTCCCACCGGAGATAAGAGTAGTCACCCCTGAGTGGGAGGCGAGCGCATGCTCCAGGCATCAGAGACATCGGTCCCAGAACACGGGACCGACGTCAGCAATGCCAAAACTGGAGGGGTGGTGGGCTGAGACCCACTGCCCGAAGAGCCAGTTGAGCCGCCTGGCTGAGAATCCGCTGGGAGAAGGGGCCTGAACTTCAGGGGTTTTGGGACTGGTGACAGAGTCTGAAGCCCAGAAGAGCCTTCGCCCAAAACGGTGATGGGGGGCGGTGAAGACACGGACAACCTGGAAGGGGTGAGGACTGCCAGCGAAGAAGGGACCGACCTCCTGTGGGAGGAAGATCCAGAAGCAGCTGCTGACTTGTGCGGTGACCTGGAATGGGAAGTCGACTGGGGCCGACCCCTGTCCTTGTCCCAGTACTTATGCTTCCCGTCCAATTTCTTCTCTTTGTGGGAAGAAGAAGTAGATGCCCCAGAGGCCGGGGAGGAAGAAGAGCTTTACCTGGAGCTCCTTCTCCATCATTGCTAACTTCTGCTGTAGAAGGAAGCCTGAAAGGGTCTTGACGGCATCTCCGTGGGCCTGGCTAAACTCCGGCAGTGCTGGCAGGCCTCAGTATCGTGGTTAGGGCCTAGGCAGAGCAGGCATGAGGAGTGTCCATCCTTAGCAGGGATCTGTTTGCCCAGGCATACTCGCTCACTGGTCAGAAGACAGCACTGGAGAAGAAGACATGCAGAAACTCGAAGAAAATAAAGAAAAGATGTTAAGCTGTAAAACTAACAAATCGTGGTAAAAACGCGATAAAAATGGCGGACGACTAGAAGCAGGAGTCCATGGAGGTCCGATCTGAGTGGGTCAATGGCGGAAAAATGCCTCTTTTATACCATGGGTCGGACATCGGTGTACCGACATCAGGGGTGGTCCACCGCTGTATACTGCTAGCTAGAAATTTTCCGTGTGGTCCTAGTGCCTGGCAGCTCAGTCCGTATGGTTACTGCCTGCTGCAAGAGCCCCCTCACAGTAAGCTCAGCAAGTTCACCTCTACTCTGCTATCTCCAGCCTTGCTGACATTATCATTGGGATTACCAAGGGCTCAAACTTAGGCCCACTCTTTTTCTTTACTTATATCAATTATCTCCATGATGTTGCCTCTGGCTGCAGCTCACTGCTGTATTTTTTATGTATTTATCTTATTTTTATTTAAGATAACATAGGAATTACAACCCTTTGAGTCATGAACTCGTTTCCAAAGGCTCCATGTTCAATTAAAGTCAACCACATAGTAAAGTACAGTATCAACAAAGTAAAAAACACAGTGAAGTACAGTGAATAAGGTTATTACAGGACAGCACTTGCAGAATGTTGTTTACAGAATGATGAGATACAGCTGAGGAGTTGTCCTATACAGGTGGTAACTAAGTATAGGAGTTGAAGTACATAGTTACAATCAAATAGTGGTAGAAACACAACGTTACAATCAGATCACAGTTGGTGTACATAGTTACAATCAAGTGCTGCCTCAGAGGAGGCACTGTCATAAAAAGAAAGACACAAACCAACACTAGTATGTGCTGGGCCTACCTGTTAAGTTAAAACATTTGGACCTATAGGCTGCAGAGGCGGAGCTGAGGGCGTTGCCTCTGAGAGTCACAGACTGTGGCAGGCAAATACCACCAGTAATGTTGGAGGAGTTGCTGGGGCTATGTAACTCTACATAAGGGAAGGAATCAAAGCAACAGAACAAAACGGTAAACAGGGAGGAGAGGAAGCACTGTGGGTCAATTTGGAGGCAGGCAATGGCACCACAATCTGCACAGGGGTTGTATACAGACCCCCCTCTCAGGGGGAGGAAATGGACAAGGAAATGATAGAAAGTATACTTAGAATGGCAGATAAAGGGGAGATATTACCGATGGGTGATCTGAATATGCCAGATGTTAACTGGAGTACAGTTGCAGCAGCCACTTCTAAGAGTGGGGTTATTCTAGATGCCCTACAGGGTGCATGCCTTAGACAACTAGTATTGGAACCCACTCGAGAGGGAGCAATCTTAGACCTGGTTCTCTCAAATGGAGATGGAGAGAGGATCAGAGATGTAGAAGTGGGTAGCCATCTGGGAACTAGCGACCATCGAACAGTATGGTTCACAATAAGCACAGCAATAGAGTCAAGCCATACAAAGGCAAAAGTACTAGACTTCAGGAGGGCTGACTTTGCCAAAATGGGTGCGTGCCTAAGGAATGCACTAGCAAATGGGCAGGAAGGAGGGGTGGAAGAACAATGGGGAATAATAAAAACTGCCATCACAGAGGTAACAAGCCTTTGTGTGAAGCAAATAAAACAAAACGATGTAAGAAACCACTATGGTTCTCAAAGGAGGTGGCAGTGAAGGTTCAAGAGAAAAAGAAAGCATTCAGAAAGTACAAGGAATCACAGAAGGAGCAGGACAGAGAATTGTATCAGTTAAAGCAAAAGGAAGCTGGGAAGGCAGTCAGAACAGCAAAGGCCTGAACCGAGGAAAAGATAGCCAACTCAGTTAAGAAGGGGGATAAAACCTTTTTTAGGTAAATCAGGGAGCGAAGGAAGACTAAGGGAGGGATAGTGAGGCTTACTAAAGGGGGGGGCAGAGGGTGATGGTGAAAAGGCCTACTAAACAAATATTTTTGCTCAGTATTTACAAATGAAGAGGGGGAGGTACCTAAAACAAACAATAGAAACACTCTGGATACAGAAGTTGATACCAGACCATTTACAGAAGAAAGGGTTCTGAAAGAACTCTTAAAACTGAAGGTGGACAAAGCAATGGAGCCTGATGGGATTCATCCCAGAAGTCTAAAAGAACTAAGGGTAGAACTAGTGACACCACTGACTACCCTCTTTAACAAATCATGGGAGGATGGGGTGGTACCTGAAGACTGGAGGAGGGCAGATGTGATTCCCCTTCACAAAAGTGGGAGCAGGGCAGAAGCAGAAAGCTACAGAACTGTTAGTTTAACTTCAGTGATAGGGAAAATGATGGAATCACTTCCGAAGGAAAGAACGGTCGAGTACCTAGAGGCCAGAGGGGCACAGGACCCAAGGCAGCATGGATTCACAGCAGGAAGGTCATGCCAGACGAATCTAACAGATTTCTTTGACTGGGTGACCAAAGTAGTAGATCAGGGAGGGGCTGTAGACATGGCCTACCTAGACTTTAGCAAGGCATTTGACTCAGTCCCACACAAAAGATTAATATACAAGTTAGCCAGCCTGGGAGTGGGTCCCAAGATGATAGCCTGGGTAAAGAATTGGCTGGAGAATAGGACACAGAGGGTAATAGTAAACGGAGTCCACTCTGAAGAAAGGGGGGGTTACTAGTGGGGTACCGCAGGGTTCAGTATTAGGACCGGTCCTCTTCAATGTCTTTATAAGCGACATTGCAGAGGGACTGGAAGGAAAAGTATGTCTCTTTGCAGATGACACAAAGATCTGCAACAGAGTTGATGCACAAGGTGGGGTGGAAAGGATGAGAAGGGACTTGGCAAGGTTAGAGGAATGGTCAAATGTATGGCAGCTTAGATTCAATGCTAAGAAGTGCAAGGTAATGCACCTGGGAAACAAAAACCGAGGAAGTGTACACAATGGGGGTGAGATACTAACAACAAAAAATGGAAAGGACCTGGGTGCAGTCATATCAGATGACTTAAAGGTGGGAAATCAATGTGAGAGGGCAGTAAGGAGGCTGGGGGATACTGGGATGCATAGGGAGAGGCATCACCAGTAGAAAACAGGAAGTTGTTATCCCTCTGTACAGACAGCTGGTGAGACCCCATCTGGAGTACTGTGTGCAGTTCTGGAGACCCAGTCTCCGCAAGGACATAGACAAGATGGAAGCTGTACAGAGGAGGGCAACTAAAATGGTGCAGGGTCTGCACCAGAAGACATATGAAGAGAGACTAAAGGAGCTTAATATGTATAGCCTCGAGGAAAAGAGGGGGACATGATAGAAACTTTCAAGTACCTCAAGGGAATCAACAAAGTCAAGATGGTAGCATCTTTCAAAAAGTAGTGCAAGAACAAGGGGGCACAATTTGAAGATGGGGGTGGCTCAGAGGTAATGTAAGGAAGCATTTTTCACAGAGAGGGTTGTGGATGCATGGAACGGCCTTCTGGAGAAGTTGTGGAACCAAAACAGTGGTTGAATCTCAAGCATGCATGGGACAGTCATAAGGCAATTCTAGGGGTAGGGTAGAAAGAAGTAGGCTGTTGGTTAACTAGGATCTGCAGCTTATCCATTAGGTAGGAAATGGGCAGACTGGGTGGGCCAAGTGGTCCTTATCTGCCATCAAATTCTATGTTTCTAGGCTTATCGGGCACACTGACAGTTGCGAGAGGACAGAATGTGTTTCTTTAGAGCTGCCTTAAAAAGGACCTATTTTGGGTAAGGAGGTGATAGCAGGTGGGAGAGCATTGTACTAGTTGGGGGCTCTAACGGGAAAGATCTTGTGCTGAGGTGGTTCTAACCCTGGGTATCTTCCAGACATTCTTAGAGGCAGTGCAAGTGGCAATAGAGGTGGTGGCTGGGATAAGGGATGCGGATACCCGGAGGGGGGCATACCCAGGTGAATTTTTTGGCAAGGACATGCCTGGTATTGGAGATGTCTGCTTGTTTAGATCACTGGTTAGAGAGAGAGGGTGCAGGTATGCAATCATTATCTGCACCGTGAGGAGAAACATGCTTTGTTGATTGCCAATTGGATTTTGTTCAGTGCGGTGGGGTCCCAGGCTGTGTTTATAGTGAGTCTGTAGTCCACAAGTGATAGGACTGAGGATGTGACTGCCAGTTGGAGAGCTTCGGGCAGTAGGCAGTCCTTATGTTGATAAAATAGGCCGATACGGGCATTAGTGGCGAAGGACAGTATGCGAAGGTGTTCATGGAAGGAGAGGGTGGTGTCAAAGGTGATGCCCAGGTATTTGTAGGTATAGACCTGATCCAGCGGGAAAACAGAGCTGGAAAGGATCCTTAGGTGGACGTCCTTGGCCTTGTTTTGAAAATGCACAAAGAGCATGGTCTTTGTTTTTTTGATGTTGACTAGTCCATGGTCAGCAAACCAGTTTTTGGTTTGCTTGAAAGAGTCCTGAAGGGAGGACTGGAGGGCAGCGGGGTCAGAGTGGGAGGCGTAAAGAACTGTATCATCTATATAGAGAAGTACACTACCGGAGCAGAAGTTGGGCAGGGCATTAAGATAAATGCTAAAGAGTAGGGGACCCAGGATGGTGCCCTGAGGGACCCCAGAGCACACCAGTAGAGTGGTAGAGAAGGTGTTGTTAATTTTGACACATTGAGATGTAGAGGTGAAATAGCTGGAGAACAAGGAGAGAGGCCACATGATACACTCGTGCTGGAAAGTGTTCAGGAGGGGTGGGAGACTCTATCAAAGGCCTTGGAGAGGTCAATATAAATGGTGCCGGCAAGGTGGCTTTTATCCAAGGCAGAGTGAAGGAAATTAGAGAATTCTGAAAGGGCGGTGGTAGTGCTGTGGCCAGATCTGAATCCATATTGTTCCCTACATAGTAGATTGTATACGAGCAGGTATTCAGTGACCTGATCTGAAATTATTTTTTCAAGGGCCTTTGAGAGTGGGGGGAGGATGGAGATGGGTCGGTAGTTGCTAGGGGTGGAGCAGTCACCACTTTTTAGTACGGGGTTATGACAGCTGTTTTACAGGCGGTGGGACATTGGCTGATGACCTTGCATGACTACAAAGCCCAAACTGTTCTCACTACACAGAAATCCCTCTCTGATGCCACTGTAATCACCCAATCCTGGCTATCCTCAAACAAGCTCATCCTAAACAGCAAAAAGACCACATCCATACTCTATGGTTCCAAGTTGAAACTCCATGCAACCCCCTCAAAATTCTCCATCAGCTGTAACGATGGGTCCCCACTTGAGAGTGGCAGCAGTTTCAAACATGTATGAGCATGGCTAGATCCCTCCCTTGATTCCTCCATCCATCTCTCCTCAGTCTGCAAATCTGTTAACGTTAAGCTGGGCAAGGCCCATAGGGTCAAGCACTGTATATCCCCGACTGCCTGACAGTCTATAGCTTCAGATGTCCTCCTGCCAGGTCTCACGTATGGCCTTCTGGCATTCCTGGGTGCAAACAAAACTGTCCTCTCTAGGTGGGATACAACATACAATAATGTGTGTTGCTCTGCCCTGGCCTTTCCGAAGTTCACACATCACTGTCTCCTCTGCACTTGTCTGGGCTGGCCTTCCTCTGCTCACCAACGGTCGCTTGCTCTAGGTCATTTTGTGGACAAACTCCTTTGAACAGGCTCCCCGTCTTTCCTAACATGGTATTTGCAGCACCTGTCTCCTATGAACTCGCTAAGGTCTGTAGACGCCCAGCCTCTCATTGAGCATTGGTGCTCCTCTGGCCAGGGAAAACTGGCTTTTGCAGTCTATAATCCTATCTACTGGAACTCCCTTTCTCCAGAATTATGCCTCTCTCCCAGTCACCACATCCTCCTTAAGGCTCTAAAGGAATCACTGCATCTTCCCAGCCCTTGCTAGAAACCACAGGATTGGCTGCCCGAACACGTGTATTTTCTACCAAATTTCTCTGATGTGTATTATCTTTTACACTAAATGTATTTGCTCTCTATATTTAGTACCTGCAAGAGCAAAAAGTTTACATCACCGATTTTTCCCTATTCTGTGTTTCATTTTTTCCAAGCACGTTTCAACTGCACTGTCTACTGTATTTGTTTCTGTGTGCAATACTGCCTGTTTTGTAATGTCTATTAATTGTAACCCCTGATGATGTTGCTGTATATTTTTGCATACTGTTTGCTGTATATTTTTGCCTGCTGTTAGTCTGTAATTCTCTCAAGTCATGTCTGAAAATAGGCACATGTATGCCTAATGTACCTTACCTTGCATCAAAAGCAAATAAAGTATCTTGACACCACGGGATGAACTACTGCCTTCCAACAGTCATACTGTTCGGACAATATAACTACTAGCAGGCAATAGTTTATCCTTCGGGCAATATTTTCCCACTACAATATATCCCTACACTTCAAGTCAATATCTGTATATTGTACCACACCACAGTCCCCCCCACCCAAATATAGTACATAAAGAGCTAGCCTTGCCAAAAACAGCAGACAAAAAATCTAATTAATATTTTTAAGTAGATAGTCATTACGATCTTTAGTATTTCACTTTCTCTGCTAATTAGAAGGGTTTCTACTTGACAGCAATGACAATTACCCAATGGTGCACTATTAGCCACTGTAAGCAAATGGATTGCTGGGGAGGAGTAAAGACCATGACTGATGCAGGTCACGAGGTTATAGAGGGACCATGGACAGACTGGATGGACCACTGGTCTTTTTCTGCCGTCTTCTTCTATGTTTCTCTTGGTACTGAACCCAGACCCCAGAATACCATTCTAGTACTCTATCACTGAGCTATCAGTGTCCACTCAGTTTTTTATTTTAGTCTTTGCAACTGGTGAGGCCCACTAGGCACAAGTGCCTGTTTTCAGGGGTGACCTGGGAGCACTGGGAAGTTAAGTGACTTGCTCAGAGTCACACAGTATGCAAGCAGAGGTTGTGAGAAGCAAACCAATGTCTTGTTTGCTGGATGTACCAAGCTCGTTCACAGCTCGTTACCCTAACCTCTAGGCTATACTGCCAGCCTGTTATAAGGACTGTAAGAGACAGAATCAGGTGGAAGTGTGACCAGGAGGGAAAGGCAGAGCAGTTACATCACTGAAGATGCTAGGACAACTGACAGTCTGCCCAGCATTATAAATGACACAACCACTCTGCTCCTTCAATTTCAGTCACATGCCTGCTCGCTCCATCTTTTAAAACTCTTACAATGGAGTGGGTGTGCTTTGGTCAAGGGCAACAGGGCTGGCCAGATTTTTTGGAGCTACTACTCACTCCACCTCCTGCAATCAGGGATTGGGGTGGGGGCATGCAAACAAATATAGGCAGGAGAGATATGAGCCTAGGTTTTGTGAAAATTTTGCATTAGTATTCAGTTTTCTGTTAATCTCTTTTCTGAACATTATTTTCGTTGAATTTCTCCACCAATCTTACTGCATTTGAGAATTACTTATGTGGCATGGCTTCTACCCCACCCCATCAACCTTTCACTGTGCAGGACATGGTGGTCACTACAAGTAACCATCCCTCTCCAGCTAAAGTGCCACACTGCAATGGTTAAATGCAGAGAGATTGTTCAAGTTTTCCGAATTGATAAAATAAACGTTTGAAAAGTTTCTCTGTACCAGTTTCTGTCAATGGCAGGCCTGTGTGGTTACTGTGTGATAAGCACATGGGTTGAAACCTTTTAAAACTATTTCTTCAGCTGGCAGGGGGTTGGCCCCCTGGGGAAGAGGCAGTGGGCCTCAATAAGTAGGTGAGTTCGGTTATTTTACACAGCGTGATATCAGCACTTTTTTCATTGGCACTAATAAAGCAATCTGTTGCTTTGTGGCCCTACTGTGAACTGTTTTCTGCTTGTTGGTATGCAGATGCTGCTGGCTGGCCCATACTCTTGCTGCACTGGAGCTCAGTGCCACACCTGTGCGAGGTTCACAGACTCCCGCCATCCTCAGTGTGGGATTCTGGTGATCACACACGAACATCACTCTTCCAGCTGACAGCGCAACATGCTGGCACTGTGCCACTGGGATGGCCCTCAATTTTTTTTTTAAGTTTATTTTCTGTGTGAATTTTGTGCTTATGAAAGGTGATGGATTGAAAGCACTGGAACCCGAATTCCTCTTCTTATCACGACAGGTACAACATGACAATCACAGTGCAGTGTCCCACACTGCCCTGCCAGAGTGCCTCAACCCTGCCATGGAGGGACCTCAACATTCAGACTCCATGCCCATTCAGTCCTCGGCCTCTTATGTGAGACTGCCAATAGGGTACCAGTTAGTGCCAGTGTGCTGGTGGTTTTATGATGTAGGCGCCTGCCTACTGGGAAATGGACTGAGACCACCACAACTCATTTCACATAGGCCACTGACCAGCCCTCAGATGATTATGGCTTTTGGCCGCTATCGATCTGTGTTGGATTTGAACCACTGACCTAGAGGTGTCATTGGCTGAGGTGGCTCATTACAGTGCCAACAATCCGCTGAGCCATCCAGTTCAGTCATTGTTAAAACAAACATTAAACACTAATTTTTTTTTTTTTATGGCAGTTCATCACAATAAGTGTCCTGCAAGACATTTCACATCTGCAGATTAGCCACGTAAAGTCTCATCCTCTCTGTGCAGTATCAAGGAAGAGAAGCCTTTCCGCAACACAAATATTGCAGGCTGTTCATCTTTGATTTGCAGGTTTGCATGTGGTTGTGTGGTGAAGCATGCATTTTCTTATTCTCTTTGTACAAGGTATGCCCCTTACAGCATTTAAGGTTTCTTAACAATAACCCAATGGGGAGAACGTATTCATTTTAAAGGGAAGGGCTCGTGAACTGCTTTTCCTTTACATCTCTGCAGCCTAGGCCATTAATCCCTCAACGTTTTTATCTGTTCCTTTTCAAAATCAACAGGATGTCAACTTTAGTTTTCAAAGTCAGATTAAAATAAAACTGCTCAGACATCTTACAGGTCATGACCCTGTCATGCAATGCATCATAGCGTTTGGTGATGTAAAGATGCAGTCTTCTTAGTTTTTAAGTCCATTCTTGTTAGATTTTTCCCTAGGGTATGTGGCTTGCACTTCAGTGTCTGTGTTCTTCCTCTAGTGCTGGTGCAGATTACATTTTTTTGCAGTTAATCTTTTTATTGTAATTATACATACAAATACACTACATTTTCCAATATACACTTACATCAATTCTAAATAGGAGAAGGAAAAAACATGATGTCTGAAGTATTATACAATGATATTAAAGGGGAAAACAAATGTTGAGAAAACAATATGTAGCAGTATAATCTGTATGATAGAGAGAAAATATTGCAATTTATGCTTCAAGGGGTAAAAGGAGTAGATACAAACAAGAAATATGAGCAGTCGTGATTGTACTTCTATTATGCTGTAATTTAATACAAGTACATGTAAGATTGTATACAGGAAGAACATAAAGAGAGAAAAATATCTAAGAAAGTGAACAAGAATGAACAGGGAAGAAGAAAAGGAGATAAAAAGATAGAACAAGAGGAGATGAAAAAGGATGCAAATGAAATTTAAAAGGTAAGTGCTTTCTTCTTTCATGTGGCGACTGCAAAACGTGTGACAAACGCTTTCAAATTGTTTGGGCAGTTTTAACTGCTTTTGATTCGATTACTGGGTTTACAATTGTTTTGAGCATCAGGACCCGACTGAATTCGCTCGCATTGTTTAGAACTGTGTGCTTTCGTCTCAGTATTCTACGCAACTAAGGAAAAATGGCTTTGCAAGATGTTTGGTTGTTTTAGGTGTGTTTTATCTGCTTTTCAATCTTTTGCTCAGATCACATTTTACTGTTTGGTGCCTAAATATTGCTATGTAGCAGAGCTGTCAGAAACTACAAACTTCTGTCACTCCCTCTGGCAAAGACACCACTTCTGCACTTACTAGACAGCTAGAAATAAAGTATATTACCACGTCAGTACTGTACAAATGTTCAAAACAAAGTTCCTAGAGGAGGTTTCATGTAGGAGTTTAACTGCTCTTTGAGCCAATAAATGAATTTGCATCTGACTGCAGACAGCAGCCCCTCTTCTAAAACAGTATTTGGCACAATGGTTTTTCACAGCTATACTCAAGGCAGATATAAAGCAATTAAGTTAGTTCAGTTACTCTTGTTTTAACTGGTCTATAATTACTTGCTGTAATTCTTGTTCAGTGCTTCAGAAAGCAGCATCTATGGGAGTTATTCTGGCACATCGTTTTAAATTGTATGCGTCACACTAGTAAACTGAGGCACATACATTCTTATTCACCTATGAGGCAGTGCTTAGTAATGTGTTTTAGTATACTGATTGTGTGCATGTCTTGAGGTAAAATTCATGACAATATTAAGCGTGCTTCTCTTGTGCTTGTTTTACTGTACAGTTCAGGAATGGTCCATGGATTACATGCCACAGCTTTGCTGTCTGTATACAAGATAAAGTATCTTTAGATCACCAAATCACATGATGCACTGCATCTCTGGGTTCATGACCTGTAAGATGCCTCTGAGCAGATTTTTTCACACACTGACTTTTGGAAACTAATTAAAGTTCACATCCTGCTGCTTTTGAAAGGAACAGAGAAAAAAACATTGGTGGATTAATGGCCCAGGCTGTGCAGATTTAAAGGAAAGACAGTTCACGAGCCCTTCCCCTTTAGGTGTTGCAGAGTGAGAAGTTACTTGTAGATTCTGAAATCTCTTCTAAGCCCGTCGCTCTCTGTGAGTTAGATATTGCAGGGAGCTTTTGCTGAGAGCTCTGTTCTTGCCACACTGTTCATGCAGCTGTTTGACAGTTCTTTAAAAAAAAAAAACACCTGGCATGAGGCAGGTAACCAGTCAAACTGATGAGTGCTGCTCCTTAAATGGCTCAGAGGAACAATTTAATGGGCAGATAACTGGACAACAGCTCTGCATTCTAGCATCTGTGGATGTCAATTTCCAATCACGACAAACTATAGGTGCTTTTACACACAGGTTTCTGTAGCAGAATGACAGTTACAAGAAACAGTATACCTTACATCCTTTGTGTGTAAAGTACATCTGTTCCATTCCCTTTGTAAATGTTCGTGCAAACCACAATCTCTGCTTTTTACGGTTTGCACCCATGTGTTCCGTTTCATCTGGCTGTGTAAAATAGCCATTCCAGTAAGCGCTGCAGAAACAGCCTATAGAAAGGCAAACTCTGTGTGGGCGAAACAAATGGAGGCAGGAGTTGCTGGAATACTCGAGGAGTGTAAAGGGAACACTGAATGCAATGGAGTACAATGGCACCAAAAAGGTAATGCTCATTCCGTTTCTAAACCCTGTGTGTAAAAGCGCCTTACGTATCTTCCTCCTGTGGGCACTGCCAAAGGCTGCATATCTGCAGCAGACTGCAGAACAGATTAAATGGTCCAGACTATGAACAGTAAGAAAGCTGCTTCTTGGCTGAGCAACATAAAGCTCCACTATGTACTTAACAAGGCCCTGGAAACACTTACAGCCCCAGTACAGGCTGGGTCTACACATCTCTCTAGTCTGGTCCACCACAGAAAGTATGCCTTGGCATGCAGGGTGGTGACTCATTTTAGCTGCTGGGTCTGTGGTCTGGTACACTTGCCACTATTTTCCCCATCATCCTCCTTACCTCTTCTCCAACCCCCAAGAGAGCTAGCCATATGCCCAACACTTTCCTCAGTAAGACACGATGTAAAAAGTATGCAAGCTTGGCTCAGTGCTGTCGCAGTACCCCAAAAGGGTATCAGCACAGCTGCAACCTCTTCATCCTCCACAGCTGCAACCTCGTCATCCTCCTGCGAGAGCTCGAGAGCTACAATGCAGTGCAAGCACTTGGGAGTTACTGATGGCATGAGCAGGACACGGTCGATCCTGGGTCTCCCACATGGAAACCCAAGATTCTCAAGCTGTACCACGGAGCCAGCTGGGTAGTATTTCTAATGGAAGCTGCATTTAATTTCTGAATCCTTCAGGAAAACTATGACATGTTAGTCACATACAGTGGTTAGGAACTGGACAGTAGTATTCTACATCTCACAGATCTCTGCAGTCAGACATGCATGGTCTGCAATGACCCGTCTGCTGGAGCTCTGAGTCACAGCCAATTCCCAGGATTCCTCTGAATTTTTGCTAAAACCCCATGTCCTACAAAGATTTCCAGAGCTCACACCTGACCTCCAGCAATGTTAAAGGGATATTACAAATGGTACTCCTGCCCTTAGTAGGCGCCTCTAAGAAGTAACTTCCATTAATTTGAAGTGAATACATGCAGTATGTCAAATCCATGACACGATATGTGAGTGCTCTCAGGTTTGAGGGATTTGGACTTGCTGGATACACAACAAGCTGCAGAGAGGTTATGCATTAAAACATTCTTTTTCTTTTGAAGAATATAAAATTTAAAAAAGCAAAAATATGAGAATGTACACACTGGAGCCAAGATATGTGCCACAAATCATGCAAGTTCAAACTTTCTGTTGTGTATACTTTTGCATGTCTAGGGAGGAGGACCCCCATGAGAGGACCCCTCCCCATATTTAGATTGCATGTGCACACTTACAAACCTTTCAATCTTAAATCACAGCCCAGAGGTTTTCCACTGCAATTACTACACCACTCAGCAGTTAAGCAAGACAATGTGAAAATATACATTTGACTCATTCCAAGCAAAAGGGGGGGGGGGGGGAAAGAGAAAAATCAAATTAATTAAAAAAGTAAGCCAAGCAACAGAAAAAAACTGAAGTCTGGTACATTTAAATTTGAAAAATCATTTAGCCGGCAAGCGTCTACTGATTTCTAAGCAGGAAATCGACAGGCTAAATCACAGCGCCTCAAGTGTATTTGGGATTGGTGCAGTTTAAGCAATATTAGTTAGCAGCAGGAGGTGTTCACCTTTTTCTCCTTGAAGAAGGAAGCTGTTTCGCCCTCGATAATTGGCTGCAGCAAAGGGCTTCTTCGTGTGCTGGAGGGGGAACCCTGTGACAGGTGTTAACAAGCATGTTACATTCGGAACCCTCTTTCCGTTTCCTCTACTGCTTCTCTGTTAACCTCTACAGTTCATTTTTATTTGCAGAGTTTGTGGAGGGAAAAACATGATCCAGTCTAACGATAGCTTGGTGATGTATGTCTTGAAATTCTTCAAACTGACCTCACTGGTACAGGGGAGGCAGTGTGGTCCAGTGGTTAAAATATAGAAATGTGAACCAGGAGATTCTAGGTTCAAATCCCACAGCAGCCACTGCTCACTGTGCGATCATGAGCAAGTCACTTCCCCAACCCACACTTTAAACCACCCAGCTGTGAAATTGGGTAGAAGCAGGATCCACTGCAAATGGGATAGTGCGTCTCAGCTGGGCTAGCCTGGTATAGAAACTGAAAATAATGAAAAAAAAAAAAAATTCCCATAGTCCCATTTTAAGCCAGCTATCCACAATTATCTGCATTCTCATTATCCCTTACAGTATGATGATCTGCATTTTAATTAATCCTTTAGGTGATCAACAAGTAACTCCGATATGTATTCCAAACTCTGCAAGTGTGTTGGGAACCACCTTAAACAGAAGGCTAAAACTGAAATCTAGGTTCCCCTGAGCATGGTGAACTTATGCAGCATCATGTATATATAGCAAGGTTTCTGGCTAAGCAAAGGAGCATTATAGTTAAAAATAAGGCTGTGCAAAACAGAAATTTCCATAGCATAATAATGATTCTGCAACATTTGCCAAAATTTAATTTTCTGTTATTTCCTTCTGAAAACCATTTGTCCAGATTTCACCAGCTTTGGCAGGTATACAGTTCCGTACCTCATGTATATTTGTGCCAAGCTGCAGAACTCTAGCTTTAAAGGGGGCCTGAATTAAACTGTAGGCAGCTAGACATTCAGACATTTTTTAAATTACATTTTGCCAAGAACATACATTGCTAAATTATAACCTCTGTAACATTAATACTAGAGAACACAATGTTAACATGCTTGGCAGGATCATACCCTCTACAAAGGAGGCCATGTGCGCCAACTTTTTAAATTTCTTGCTTTTTGTATGTCCATGTTAGACACAGCTAAGTACTGCAAAAACAATACGATACTTAAACTCGAATTTCATGTGTTTTTGTGAAAATTGTGGAATTTTATGACAATTTTGTGGAGATCATATCCATAAAAGTTGCCCAGTCCTACACCTAACCTGTTAAGGAAATGATTGGGTACAGTGGTAATAAGGCTGGATTTTATAGGGGACTCCATTACAAAATTAGGAGAAGAGTTGGAGGGTCATTGCAGGACCATGATGCTAGTGCAGGTTAGATGATTTTCCTGCCTGCTATACAGGTCAAATGAGTCTGATCCACAGCGAAGCACAGCAGCTAGTGGGAGAGGCTGACTGTTGTAGGTATTGAGGCAGGTAGTACACGTTATGTGGCTAGGAAGAGGTCATTTATTGAATTAGGATGTTCTTTAGGGGGAAGATCCAGTGGTTTCTTCTCCAAGGCCCTCATGTTTCTCTGCCTGTGAGGAATGACAGTGAAAGAAACTAGACAAGCCAACTGTTGCTAAAGGCATGTTTACACAGCTGTCCCCTGACATAAAGCACCAGTCTGCTCCAGTGCTACCGAGACTTCTTGTGCCGATTAATTTGTGTTGAGATGGCCCCTCTCAAAAATCGATGCAAGCCATGCTGGAGCGGGGCCATGAGTACAGGGGAGGTGGTCAGTTGCATGGCGGCACCAGCTGGGTGCCTAGAAGCAAGCAGTGCAGCTTGTCCACACAGTTGCTTACAGCTCGTCCCTGAACACATCCCTAGCTCTGCAGCATCTCCAGGAGAGGGCGAGGACTGACTCATGGATTAGGTAAATTTCCACATGGCTACATTTGCACCACAGCAATCCAAGTGCTTGGATTGCTGCGTGCAAATCGCCCATGTAAACAGGCCTTAAGATTCTGTTGGGGGAGTCTTCTTTTTCTGGCCATCTAGAGGTCATTCTGGGGCAAGGAATGCCTGGATGCTCAGGATGGGCTGCAGTTGTGTCAAGAGGGAAGGGACACTGGTCACAACAAAGCTCAGGGCAGTTAGGGGGATTTAAACTAATGGATAGGGGTTAGGGAGGAAGTTTAGTGCAAGGGGTCACCGGTAGCAGGAACTAGATGCATGAGTTTACTAAGAGAAGGACAGCTCTGCTGGGTAGCACAAGAACAGTAGATGTTTAGTAGGAGAAGGGAAGCACAGAAGACCAATTCTGACCTGAAAGCAGGTCCTATAAGAATCACACCCAGCATAACTGACTAGCCACAGAGTTTGATGCAGTTGGAAGACCAGGAATTAGAGGCACTAATAGAGGCCTCATGGGGGAAGAAAATTACTGGGGCACCAAGGACAAGGCATTCCCGCTACTCCAATGGGATAGGTCTGACAGGAAAAAGAGCATGTGGCTCTGAAACAAGTGGGTAAAAAAAACAGTAACCCAGGAAGGAACTATAGGACTGCAAACAGTTCCACTCAGCTTATCTTATGCACTAGTGATTGCGCAAAAAGTTAAAGGGAAATTCAGGTGGCATTACCCAATATATCACTATGAACGCTAGAGAGCATTTTTCCAATTAAATTACAGTACTTATGGTAATTCCATGTAGATTTAGAACTACTGAACTGAGCTCCTCCAGCTTTTTAAGATGACCGGATTCACAGACACTGGGGCTCAATTACAAGAGTTAGAATGCCGCATGCCTCGGTGTGCCGAACACACAGCACATGGGACTTGCAGCATTCCCCGGCTGGCAATCGGGATTCTCGATCCTATGCTGAGGTGCAAATGTGTCCATGTAAACAGGCCTTAAGATTCTGTTGGGGGGGAGGTCTTCTTTTTCTGGCCATCTAGAGGGCACTCTGGGGCAAGGAATGCCTGGATGCTCAGGTGGGCTGCAGTTGTGTCAAGAGGGAAGGGACACTGGTCATGTCAAAGGTCAGGGCAGTTAGGGGGATTTAAACTAATGGATAGGGGTTAGGGAGGAAGTTTAGTGCAAAGGGTCACAGGTGGTAGGAACTAGATGCAATGGGTTGAGGGCGAGTATGATACCCATTCATAAGAAGGGAGATAGAGCAGATTGCAAAAACGATAGACCTGTAAGTTTGACTTCGGTTACGGGTAAACTGATGGAATCAATATTGAAGGATGTAATAAATGTGCATCTGACCAAGACTGGTAGGGATGATAAGGAACAGCATGGTTTTGTGGCTGGCAGGTAGTGTCTCACAAACATGCTGTGTTTTTATGAAAAGATCTCAGCGGCAGTGGATAGGGGAACTGGTGGATTATATATATTTGGATTTTGCAAAGGCATCTGATAAAGTGCCACACATGGAAATATTAAACTGTTTATCAGATATTGATATGGACTACAGAGTATGTCAATGGATCCAAGCATGGCTGGTGGATAGGACCCAGAAGGTGTGTAGAAATGGGTATCTGTCTGATGAGATTCCTGTGACCAGGGGGTTCCTCGGGGTGGGTTCTGGGTCCAGTGCTGTTTAGAGTTTTCATTGCACAGATGGGTAAGGGGCTTAAAATTGGGAAAGCAAGTATGCAGATGATACAAAGCTTGCTGGCCTGGTAACACAATCAGCAGAGGCAGCAACAATTCAGAAGGATTTGGATGAGATCCATAAATGGGCCATTCAAAGGGAATGAGTTTTAACATAAATAAATGCTGTGTGATGATCCATATGGGAAATAGAAATCTGAAATACAATTATAAGATAAATGGGCATACCTTAAGGAAGTCAGAAGTAGAAAGGGACTTGGGCATATGGGTAGATCAGAAATTGAAATACCAGGCTCAGTGTGACAAAAAGATAATAAAGGCAAATAGGGTTTTATGGAATATAAAGAAGAACTTCAAAAGTAGGAATGAGGCAGTGATTATGCCTTTGTACAGGGCATATGTGACACCTATTCTGGATTACGGTGCCCCAGTGTGTGGACCCATAAATAGGGGGACGGTGGATGGATTGGAGAGGGTGCAGAGGAGGGCCACTAGGATGGTGCATGGTATGCAGGCTAGATCTTATGAGCACAGACTGGTAAATCTAAGGCTAATGTCACTAGAGACTAGAAGAGTGAGAGGGGACTTGATGCTGTGTTATGATATAATGCAAGATGATTGTATATTAAATTAATTGAATCTACAGTTTAAAAATGATAGACTGGGCACTAGAGGTCACCATCTTCAGTTAAGACATATAAAGTGTAACTCAAGTAGATGGATGGCTTTTTACACACAGAGAGTGGTGGCTCCGTGGAATAGGTTACCAGAGGAAGTTGTATACACTGTAAATAAGGCTCAGTGTAAAAGAAACTTGGATGCCTATGTCTTAAAGGGCCATAAGCTGACATACTATGAGTAAAAGGAAAGGAGCGTGTATGGGTCCAAAGGGCCCCCTAAGCGCCTCACTACTTTGTATGAAACTTGGTATGCACCACATGCCGCCAGTTAGACCAGGTTTTGCTGGTCTAACTTTCTGGACCTTTTTACAGGGTTTACGCAAAATATTTGGCCCAAGCCACCGTAAAGGGGGTAAAGTGTCGCAAATGCATGCAACCTTTGTGAATCGGGCGCACAGTGTGGCAATGTGTTCGGGGAAGCGCTCGGTTTGATGCAGGACTTGTGAAAGCCCTGCGTTAACCTTTGAGAATCTAGCCCTGGGTATGCATTCAAAATTTAGGTCTATATCAAATAGCATGAAAATTACAAACATCCAGATTTGTAGAAAATGTCCACAAATTTCACAAATACAGTAATTAAATAGCAAAATTATACACCCTAGAAACTTAAAATTAGTTAACAAAATCTCTCCAGGTTTGGTAGTTTGTATGATCCTTCCAAGAAGTTTATGCATGCAAATTTGCAGATGTCTAGCTTCACAGATGGGCGTAGGTAATAGCAAAGAAATATTTTCAAATTTTCACAAAAATGAAATGAAAATTTGAGCCCCACACAAATTCAAAACTACTCAGCCAAATGTCTTATTTTGGTAAGGCTTTAGCCAACAAGTCAGCATGCCAAAGTTCATGACTCAACTCGAGACGGATGAGTCACAGCCAAATACACAGATCTGTGAAATTCCACCAAATCCTATTAAGAAATGATCAACCCCATGAGAACTTATGTGTGCAAAAAAGTGCGATGGGATGGGACATTTTTCCCTCAAAAAATTCTATATATGACACGAGAAGGGGTGAGGACTCTCTCGACATGCTTGCACTGAAACGAAAACAAAAACCCAGCTATGGCTCAATTCCACACAAGAAATGTAAGACTTTTACAACAAAAATGGCCAATTCATTTAAAAGAGCAACTTTTCATGGTGGTGGTTCTCCACTAGATTTCAGCCTTAGAGATTACTTGTGCTGGTCTTGATCTGCCACCAGAAAAAGTAATTATGAGATCTAATTATTAGCATACAATTAAAAACCTACTTAAGATCAAGTAACATGGTCATCTCTTTGGGCACCAATTTTCCTCCGCAAATTCATTTTGTAATATTTGGCTCACCCTGGTGGTGTGGGGTTAGCGCAAGCCAGGTCCTGTCCTTGATTGCATTTTTTTATTACTGGCCAAATGCTGTCCCCTGCCACACCATCTTAATACTAAACACCCAAATACAACCCCTTCCCAAAGTCCCTGCTGTGCATGTTAAAATGTTCTAGTGTATGTCAGGAACCCTGGAGGGGCATGTGTGTGTGTAGTATACACACACACACACACCTGATTCTGACTGGTGTTTGGTTGTCAAAAGCTGGACCAAATCCTAACCAGGTTCTGATGGATTCAGAGCTTCCCTCCCACTCCCTTGATCCATTTAGCATGACCAGGCTCAGAATGCTCTTCAAGTGGGCTATCAAACTTTAGACTTGCAAGTCTTTTAAGTGTAATGTTCGTGTTTGCCAATGATCATGTTTGTGATTGCTCATGTTCTGTAAGTTGAGATGTCTCAGTCTGGGGAGCAGTGTGTGGATTTAGCCAGCTGCAGGAAGACTAAATGATTTTCATAAACCCTCAAAATAAGAAGTACCTTTTTGATACTGTGAGTTTTTTCATGTCAAGGCATACTTTAACCATAAAATGAGGTTCAAAAGTTCATTACATTTGATCTTCATTCTTTTTACTTGCACCAAAATCACACTGGGGGTTCTTTATTTGGGCGTGCCTAAATCAAGTCCTCTCCCACCCTAGTTAACCATGATCACCATCCAAATTTGGCACTGCTAACCCTCTTCAAAGCATCCATGGGAGCCCCCCTTCCCCACATACCCTGATCTGTCCTTGGCTCTAACAAGTGCTTATTTCTGGTGTGGGAGTGGGCTGGGTACCTCTTTTAAATGGGTGAAGAGGCCCTTTTATGGACATGTGTGGGGGTGGGAGCAAGGAGGAGTCATCCACCCAGACAACTCCTTACTTTTTATACAAAGTTTTTCTCCAGTCCCTCAAACACCAAGCTCCCAAGGCAGAGTCTGAAGCCCCTCCCTAGTCTCATCTTCAAGGTAGCACTAAGCCACCCACACACACCCATGCTTCCAAGATAGCCCAAACCCAGAATGTCTGTATGGTAAGCAGCTCCCCAGCAGCTGTGCTATGGAGCCCAACCCCTTTGTTTGAGTTGTGACTGAGGAAGAGACAGGTTTTGATAGCACTAATGTTACCAGCTCACCGACTTGTAAAGACTTCTCAATGGACTCCTCCCCTCCCTTGCCAATGTTAAAGATCAGCAGCAACCATTTCACACATTGTTAAATAAAAAACCTGAATTAAGTCCCTGTGTCATGAGTAGTATTTCCTGAACATGTCATGCTATTTGGTTTTGTGGGTTTCTTCAAATCAGCATTTGTTAACTTGTGCTGCACTAACTGGAAATGGTCAGGGTGTTTCTGTCCCTCTGACTGAGCTTTGGAGAGTGATGACATCATATTGGACTAAGCTACAGCTTCAGCAGTGTAAGTCCCTGCCTAACTTAAGAACTGAAAAGCTGTCAACTTCCCAATTAGAGCAATCTGTGAGTTAATTGTTTGCTGTCCACTAACTCAGTCTCTTGTATTTGTTCAGATAAATTAGCTGAAAATCCACATTTTGTTCTTCTAAAAGCTGATCATTTAAATGTCAGTGCTGAACTGAAGTGGTATGCATTTTAGAAATCAGCTAGTCTGTATCACTGCTGCTGCCAGTTCTTCCTCATCAAAACTCTGCATTATTTTCTAACTGTATAACACTGGGTTGTTTATTTAATAGATATAAAATAAATCTAAAGTTTGTTAATTCATACAAGTAGTTTGTCTTTGATGTAGCCTCAATAAATAGGTTCATGTAAGAACATTTTTTTTCTCTCAGATTGACAAACAGGTACCTGCCACACTCTGATATTTTAGGCACATGTAATATATGAACTCAACAATTTCAGTCCTTTGATGGGTTCTGTGTGAAAATACATACTGTATACCTAGGAACAGTATATAGCATCCTGATTGCCCCTGTTTCCTGTGCCATAGCTGAGGCAGCTGCACTCTGCTGCACTGTCCCCTGCCCCACAAGCCCCCTGTCTCTTTCCCCACACTTGAGGCTGCTGCACCCTGCTGTCCACGGTCTTCTCCCACACAGCTGGGGTTGCTGCACTCTGTTGCCCCCATCATCTGCCTGAATAGTCTGGGCTGCTGTGATGTGCTGCCCCATGCTCAAACAGTTGGGGCTGTTGTACCCTGCTGTCCTCTATCCCCAACCCCATAGCTGGGGACATTGCACCCTGTTGCCCTTGTCACCCTTTCCACAGTCAGGGCTGCTGTGCTCTGCTACCATAAGTCCCATGTCTCCTGCCTCTACAGCTGGAGCTGCTGCGCCATGCAGCCCCATGCCACCAGAGGTGGGGATTTTCCTGCACCATGCTATCACATCCATTGTCCCAAATGAACATGGCTGCTGCACCACGTGCACCCCATCCCACAGTTGGGGCTGCTGTAATCTGACCCCCCCCGTGTCCTACCTCACAGTCAAGGCTTTTGCACCATGCTGTCCACAGTCCCCTGCCACCACAGCCAAGGCTGCTGCACCCTGCTCCTGCCTACTCAGGCAGGCCTGCTGTGCCCTAGAGACCCCTGCCTCCACAGTTAGGGCTGGTGCACCATGCTGCCACTTGCCAAAATAGTTACAGTATTTGCTGCACCCTGTTCTCTGCCTCCACAGTTGTTTCAGTTCCACCCAGATATGGCTGCTACATCACTGTCCCACAATTTGGGCTGCTGTACCTAAAAGCCCCACTTGACTCCTGGCTGAACAGTCAGGACTTCTGCACCCTACGCCTCTGTTCTTCACCACCATAACACAAGATGAAAGTATTTTCTGTTTTTTGGGGGCAGTGACACAAAATCTGACTTTAGTGGCAGGGGCAGCATGATGCATCAACCCTGTGAAGTCATGGGGTTGTAGAGTGAAGGAGGGCACAGCAGCCCTGACTGGGTAGACAGGAATAGGGCTAAGCAGCTCTGGCTATGGTGGCAGGGGACAGATTGCAGCATGGTGCAGAAACCTTGATTGTGGGGCAGGATATGGGGGGCATCAAGGTACAGCACCTGACTGTGGGATGGGATGTGCATAGTGCAGTAGCCCTGCCCATTTGGGAAAATGGAAATAGTTAGCAGGGTGCAATAAAAGCCCCACCTCTGGTGGCATGAGCAGCAGCTCCAAATGGGGAGGCAAGGGACACAGAATTCTAGGGCACAGCACAGCACAGCACTGTGGTGACAGGAACAGGGGGCAACAGCAGTGGCTCTGACAGGGGCTGGGGGAAAAGGGATAGCAGGGTGCAGCAACACCAACTATTTAGGCAGGGGGCAGCAAGGTGGTAGAGGCCCCGATTGTTCAGGCAGGAGATGGGGTAACAGGGCGCAGCAACCCTGACTCTATGAGAGAAGAGACTGAGCAGCAGGGTCAGGCGGCCTCAAATGTGGGACAGGAGACAGGGGGCTTGTGGGGCAGGTGACAGGGGGAATCAGAGTCCAACTGCCTCAACTGTAGGCAGGAGATGGGGGCATTAGGATGCCATATAGTGTTTCTAGTTACACATGATGTATTTTCACACAGAAACCAACAAATTTAAGAGTTCATATAGTACATGTGCCTGAAATAGCAAAGTGTGGCAGGCACTTGTCATTCTGAGAGGAAAAAAATGTTCTTACATGAACCTATTTATTGAGGCTACATCAAAGAAAAACTACTTGTGTGAATTAACATACTTTAGATTTATTTTATATCTATTAAACAACCCAGTGTTATATAGCTAGGAAAAAAACAGAGTTTTGATGAGAAAGAACTGGCAGCAGCTATGATACAGACTAGCTGATTTCTCAAATGCATACCACTTCAATTAAGCACTGACATTCAAATGATCAGCCTTTTAGAAGAACAAAATGTGGATTTTCAGCTAATTCATCTGAATAAATACCAGGTAAAAAACCTGGACAGCAAACAATTAACTCACAGATTGCTCTAAATGGGAATAACAGCTCTTCGGTCAGAGGGACTTACACTGCTGAAGCTGTAGCTTAGTCCAGTATGATGTCATCACTCTCCAAGGCTCAGTTAGAGGGACAGAAACAGCCTGTTTCCAGTTAGTGCAGAACAAGTTAACAAATGCTGATTTAAAGAAAACCACAAAACCAAATAGCATAACATTTTCAGGAAATAGTACTCATGACACAGGGACTTGACGTCTGGCTTTTTTTAACAATGTGTAAAATGGTTGCCATTGATCTTTAAAGCAGACATTTCATTATATCCAGCCACCAGCACCAACATCGCAGAGAATATCAGCAGATCTCAATCACCCAACATCCTCCTCTCCAAAAAAATCTGACTCTGATGTCATTCTATCCATAATAATGAAGGAATTTGCATGAAAGCAGGACAGTCTTCCCTCGGTTCACCTGCTCCTGATGCATATTCCTGAGCTGACATATAAATCTGACAACAGTAGGCCTTACAGTTAATCGAGTCTGCCTGATGTGAAGCTCCTGCATCTTTGTTTCTTTTCTACAGTAGCAGACTATGGTATCCCCATCTGGGAATCTGACCTTTGAGAGGGAGCCTGTGTTCATCAGGGGCAGATCCTGTTTTCAAACAAATACATTAGTAATATGGGGGAGGAGGAAATCGCTTGAAAGTCAAAGTTTCTTTGGATTTTATATAATCTGAGTTTCCCTAACATCAACCATGACTTTTTTCTGGTGGCCAGATTCCACAAAAATAAATCACTGTGGTTTAAATTGGCCACTGACCACTTAAAATGATCAGTGGCCACTCAAACTATGGCACTGGGTTTTGGTTGCTTGCCCTGCACAGCTTCATGAAATGGGCACCATTATATGAGTTCTGACTACTAAAAATGTTGGGTCTGGCTTCTACATGGCCAACAAACTGGAGACTTTGCACCTCTATTTAAAACCAGTCTTAATGAGTAGAGGTAATGTGAGAAGTACTTAAGCTGGAACTTTACTAAGCATTTTAAAACTGGAGGTAACCAGCATAGAGGCAATAACTCAATGTAGTTTGAAGTGCAGAAAGGCTGTCTAGTGCTTGGATGCATCTAACCTGGTGGGCACCCTGTTTATGCACTATGGGGGTTCTTTATGCTAATCTCCATGAGGAGATGGAAACAAAGTGCCACATCTCAGACCATACATAAAGCACAGGGCCGTGGGAGCTGGAACCATGCACACTACTTACAATGATGGGAATGGCTGTCGTTCTGGCGAGGATCTGCTTAACCAGCCGGTACCTTTCATACACTGGCCTCATGAGCTGGCGTTCATTCTTTGTGACCTGCAAGCAGAGGAGAGGAAAGCACATCCCACTGAGTTGGCAGCAGCTGGACTTTTCTGTCTTTGGCACTTAATGAGAACAAGGGTTTTTCATTAGCTAGCGCGTCCCTTCATTAATGAGTTTCAGGACATCAGAGACTGTCTGCAGTGCACAGAGGGTGGCCTTTACAAAGTGACTTGTCATTTAGAAACTGCGCTGAGCAGCACTTGAGCCTCAGGCTTGCTTGTGCCTTGGTGCTCATTAACTCTTCTGATCGCTGATAAACATAATCAAATCAGGCTGTTCTGGTCTTCAGGAAACATAACCAACACTAAAGACACGTTCCAAAAAGCAACAGGCTAAAGGGTTGGTGTGTTTTGCTGATAAATTTTGTTTCCTCATTGGCTGTATGGCCTCCCCACAGATCTCAGGCAATCTACTGTATTATGCCCCTGCCCCATCACCCTTTAAACTCCACCGCAACCCCTTTTGTTTCAGGAGACAGAAATCCAGCACCTGAGGAGGTGAGAGGCAAGGCCTAAGAGTGCTGGATGTCATTTTGTCAAACTCCCCTCCTCCAAGAGACACCAAGCTGTTAATTCCAAGCTCACATACAATGACGTTTTGTAAGAGAAATGTATTGTGTGATAAATGTAACTGTGCTATGTCTCTGATGAGACCATGTTTGATGGTGTGTCACAGTGGGGCTGGATGTTCTCTCGCAGATCTGTAAATGAGATCTATGGATGCAGTGTTCTCCAGCTTACTAAGGGGCAGTAATGCAAAAGCTAGTCTACTAGCCTCTCCTGCAGGCTGTGATTATCTATGTCACTGCTACAGCCTCTGTCATGGCTCTGGAGAGTTAATTATATGATTTAACTTTATGCTAATCATCTAAAGTAGAAAGTAGGATAATGACCCCAGAAAGAGATTCTTTCCCTTCAAAATGCTGGGGCTCTTGTTGGCAGTCGACAATTGGTTATGTTTATTTTTATTTTTCATATATTTATTTATTTTAACAAACATAGTATGAATGGTCTTGCCAATAAATTTATTTGCACAGACTTCCACTTAAGGCTTTTTTTTTTTTTTTTTTTTTTGGAGCGCTCATCTTTTTGGTTTTTGGAAGAGCAGGATAAGGCAGATAACATTCTGATTTAAAAAGATCAGTTTTTCAGCCAGAACAAGCCTGAGCCTGGGACGCTGTTGGCTGGCCAATGGGAGGAAAGAGGAGTGTCACAATGGATTATCTCCTCCTCCAGGGAAGAGGGCAATAGTCTCTGATGCAATGCTGCCATCTAGGTGACTGCAGGTGGAAGTGCAGTTGGAGCTAATTGAGGGAGGCAGTAGTCTGCACTGTGTGCAGGCATGCATCTGCATCCACATGAGAACATAGCTCCCTTGCTGCTGGGGTCCCATGGGGCTTGAATAAAAAAAAAAAAAAAAAAACACAAAGTCCCAGAATACACCAAGTGATGTTGGTACTCTCAGGCACTGCCAACTTGACTGCCCACCCTGCTTCCATATATTAGATAGACTGGGGATGCCTCAGATCCTCTGAAGAATCCACCATGTGGCAGGATGCCCTGAGGACCCCTGGAAGGTGGAATTGCAGTCAGTGAAACAGATGACTACATCTGCTGTTTGATACTACATTACTGGACAACATGTAGTTAGGCCAAGCTTGCTCCTACATGACATCACAATGTTCTATAAAACAGAGGCACTGTAATATCAATATCAGACAGTTATATACAGCATTTCTCAGGACTGCTACCAGCCACAGGTCAGCCCAATATCTTGTTTAATAGAGTGTTTCCTGGGCTTAAATATATAATAACCACCATGTATGAATGTTCCCCTGTAAGAGTACAATAGATTTTCTTTACTTCCTGTGGTTATACTATACAGTATATGTGACCATTGCATGCAGCACAGCTAAACGCCCTTCAGAATTTCAAATTTCTCCACAGTCTAGCCAAATACCTGTACTGAATAAAAAACTGAGATGGGACTGATCGATGAGAATGTAAAATGGTATAATGAGTAGTAAAATAAAAGAATTTACATACGGGTCTGCCATGAATGCTTTCATAATACAGTAAGGCTTTCTGAAGGGCCACCTTTTCTTCTGAGATCTGGTCCTTGTCATCTCCTGTGTGCAGACAAAATGAAAAGCTGAACCACCCGTAAGAGTGCAGCTCTCTCCTGACTCACTGAAATGTAATACAGTCAAACAGATCCTAAAAGGCAATTTCATCTGTCTGTGGTCTCACTCTCAACATACCCTTATCTAATGAAACTGATAACTACAGGGATGTGTAGCAGATCAGCTCGATCCTTCTGACCCATGTACACTGGTTTGAGACTGATATACATCCTTGATCCCTGTGCAATGTCCTGGGCACTGAGCAGTATATTTTCAATTCATAAAAGCCTGGCCATGCAGATGGGGCATAAGTTGAATGGCTGAACCCAAGAAAAAGTGGTGGGGGCAGGGGCGGGGTGTGTGTGTGTGTGTGTGTGTGTGTGAGAAAGATGCTAAGCATGGAGAAAGATAGCAGGGAGGTGAAAAACATATCATTAGGCTGTCCCAAAAGGGTCATTCCTCTCTTTATGCCTCAGACTGCCTCTGTCCAACATGAAGAATGTGACGTTGTCCCCTGCTTTACACTGAGATTTTAAAATGAAGATTTATAGTCATCAGTGTTGCTTAATCAACAGCAATAGGAAGGAACAAACTTCCACAGAGGAGTGAGCTTAGAGTGCTAGGATTCGATGAGGTGTCCTAAATTTGACCTTTTTCCTCCCACATTGTGAGGGAACAGGCTGGCAGTACAGCCTAGATGTTAGAGTAACGAGCTGTGAATGAACTTAGTACATCCAACAGACCTGGGTTTGATTCCCACAACCTCTACTTGCATACTGTGTGACTCTGAGCAAGTCCTAATCAGCCAGTGCTCCAGGTTGCCTCTGAAAACAGGCGTTTGTGCCTAGGACCTTACACAGTTACCAAAGAGTTAAAAAAAAAAAAAAAAAAAAAAACAACAACACAAACAGTGGTCCCACTCAGCAAATGAATAGTTGAGCAGTATGGGACAAAATTAATTTTAACAAAAATGCCTTGACTATCAGCTTCTCAGAAGGGTGGGATCAAACCTGGCCCCATTGTTCCAAGACAGAAGATGTTAATCCTATGGCCTGACAAAAGGTACTGGGCCTGGACCCTGGGTGGTAGGACAGATAAGTATGGAGTAGAGTAATGCTCCCAGAGCATGTGCTAACTGGACTAGTCTCTTGTGAGCAGGATTTAGCCCTTGTGATCAGTCAGCACTTTCAAGCGACCAGTACTGGCTGCAGTACTCTGAATGTCATGTCCGTCGTTAGAGGCAGCCATTCTTTAGACTGGAGTTCTTGGCTTAAGCTAATGCAGCTGTGAGATTACACCCCAGCACCACCAGTTATCTTCAGGTCATGAGATGTTGCAGTTCTGCTGTGCTGGGGTAAGGTCTAAACTGAAGAAGTTCCCTCAGCTGAGAAAGGGACACTGGGGAGGAAAACAGTAGGGTTTCAGTGGTGCAGTACTGGTTGACCCCAGAACAAATCACCAGCTCTATCTGTCAGTAATATCATCAGTGCCAATTACATCAAGTGATGAAGTACTGCCACTTAATGTCATCATTCTAGGCAGGCCCACCCAACTCACAGAAAGATGTGCTCACTGAAACACAGTACCTATCTATCTGACATATGGTTTCAAACAATATTTCACCATTGCAGTTAAGCGACTGGTGGCACAACAAGTGGCCTCCTTTACTTCAGGTGGCTGCCAATGGTTTTGTTCTAAAGATTTGGCCCATCCGCCTTTTTTATTTTAGAAGCATTAGCACCCATACCAAAACATTTTCATACACAAGGTTGCAGATTACGTATCACGGAATCCAAATAAACATAAGAGAAAGAATACCAGCTAGGCACTTGCTTCTTTCTCTCTTCTATTTATTTGGGTTCCATATACGTACACACCACACCCCTGTGTAGGAAAATGTAACTATCAGTGCTGCATCAGGTTGCGCACTGGAGAGAGAGTCAGGTGCTTCTGGGAGTCCCAGGTTTCCTGTTGCTGCGGCGGTGCTGCTGGTAGCACAGCCAGAAACAGTGTTCTGGGCAGCCTGGGGTCAAACCCCAGCTAAGGCACTTATTTCTTTCCCTCTTCTGTTTACACAGAAAAACATTAAAGCTGAAGACATGTACAGGAACTGCTGGTATTGATTTGAAGCTATTGAGTACTGCACTGGAGGAACGTGTGGTTCTTAGAACTAAATCATTCAACTTTCCCTGGTACTTTTAAGATGTACCAGCAGTTTGGAAACACATGACTGTAACACTTGTGTTTAAAGCTGGTGACAGGAATAATGTGACCAACTACGCATTCTCTCTAGACTTTCTCCATTGTCCAAAGCCTTAGAAAGGATAATTCATGATCAAATTGATTAACTTCAAAACTATAATTTGTAACTGTGCTGAGCAGTATGGTTTCAGAAGCTCCACAGCACTACTACAGCTTTGGTTGAATTTACAAATGTTATTCACAAGGCTTGGAAATGGAGAACAGGTTGGAGCCTGTATATAGACTTATCAAAGGCTTTTACCTTGTTAAATCATTCATTGCTACTGGATAGTTTATTTCTCTGGGTTTTTCTCAACCTGTTGTTAACTGATTTTCTAATTATTTTCTAATTGGTACAAGAAAGAATTTGGGACAAGTTACACTTCCAGTTCCGTTGAGAGTCCCTCAAGAGTCTATCTAGGCTCCCTTCTATTCACTTTGTTTCTGAACAAATTATCAACAGTCACTAGTCTCACTGGTATTTTTTTAACTTGTATCTCTTTATTTAATTAGAGAGCAGTATTCACAACAAAGATCATAACCAAAGATGGCACAGTATACAAAAATAAAACAACAGAAAGGACTAATCTAGTAAATCACAGTCTAAATAGTCCAAACAAGCTTGAACTTCTAATGTAAAATACGTATAGTAAGTTAATGCTTTTGTCTATATTCCAGGAATGTCCATTGTTATCCCGACAAGCATCCTGAAATTTTGTTATCCCCGGAGAACTGATGAATAAAAATAATAATCCAGATTCATCACATCTGAAGAATATAAAAAGGAATATATTGTCCACATCTTTACTAGCTCATCCTTGATCGAGTGCTTGTTGGTTTCTCATGAGGTGTCTGCCCCTTACCTATATATTGTTTCACAAAGACAACCAATGAAGTAACTTATTCAAAGTTAATCTTCAACTTTAACATTCTGTTAAACTAAATACAACTTGTTAAACCTTTAAACTCATTGCCTTTTATGTGTGACCTTATTCCCCTTCTCCATTACTTCCTGTGAACAATTACTGAACAAATATAAATGTGGTGGATCTAGAGAATGAAATAAAGTAAAACAAATCAGGTACATTAAAAAAAAAAAAAAAAAAGAGTCCCTTCAAGTTAAAAATTGCTCCAGAACTGGCCCACCTTCCATTTCTTCTATATAAACATATAATGAGATCCATCTAGAGTTAAACTTCTCCATCTGGAGTCTACGCCTGGCCGTGACTGCCTCCATATTTTTAATGGCCTTCAAATTATTTAGCCATTGCTTTAGAGTTAATGAATTTGGAGTAGGCCAGTTTTGGTAATAACCTTTAACACTGCTATTGTTAAAATCAGGAACAAATACTCAGAAGCAGATGTATGAATTTCCTCCGGCGGGCAACCCAATACTACATTTTCAAAAAGATGAGTATGCACCAGGCCCAGAATGGATTTGATAGCGTCACCTACTTGTGACCATTACGTCTTAAGTCTGGGACAACCCCCAAACACATGGTTATGTGTTCCCCTGTAGCCGCACCCTCTCCAACAAAGATCTGAAAGGAAAGTGGCATAATATTTGGAGATCGTGGATGTTATTAAAAAATGGCCACAGACTTTCTGCCAAAATTCTCTCCATGTTATAGATGCTGTGGTTTTATGTATATTTCTCCATGTTCTCCTCCAGTCCTGGTCCAAGAGGGTGTGTCCATGTTCACCCTCCCATTTATCTTGTATTCTTTGTATTGCTAACGTGCCTACTCCTCCTTCCATAATTTTATTACTAAGAGAAATAATATGTTTAGTATCTGATAACAAGCTTTTAGTGTAGATTAATAGGGTACCCGAGGACAAAGGAGATGTTACAGCTGGAACCCCTGGGCCTTCTCGAATACAGTGGCGGCACTGTAAGTATCAACAAAAGTCATGCTTAGATAATCCATATTCTGTTTGATAGTCCATAATTACATCCCCGCATAGAAATTGGGATAGATATCCAAGTCCTAAACCCACCCACCTCTCAAAGCATCCATCTCGCCCCCCAATCGGGAAAATCTGGGAGGTATTGAAGTGGTATATGTTGCCAAATGTAAGAAAGTGGCTCCCATCTTGCTCTAGCTTTCAGCCAGACAGCTAAGGTAAGTCTGGTCCACTGATTCTTTATATCCCTCAAGTCTCTTGAAAGCACACTCCATGGGAGGAATTTGAGGGGAATACAAGGATGGGTGCCCTCTTCTAGTTTGTACCAACCCCCTGGATGCATGGGACTGAGTATTTTAACTGAGTCAGTTGTGCCGCCAGGTAGTACATATACAAATTAGGTAAGCCCTAACTCCCTACTTTTTTAGATTCCAAAAGTACTGCTCGTTTAATCCTCATTAGTTTCCCAGCCCATACAAAATTAGAAAGCTTTTTAGTTAAGGTCTTAAATTCTATTAGAGGGACAGGAATGGGAAGGGCAGAAAACAAAAAAAAGAAACCTCGGCAAAATATTCATTTTTATAGTTTCTAACCGGTTGGAAAAAAAAAGTGGTATTTCTCTCCATCTATTAAGGTCCGCATATACCTGTTGTAGTAAGGTACCATAATTATGTTGGTATAATTTAGATAAACACGTGGGAATCCAGATACCTAAGTGACAAACTTTATTATTAACCCATTTGAAGGGGATACTGGCTTTTAGTTCCAGAGAGAGGGAGTCTCCTACCCTAAGGACTTTTGATTTATCCATATTAATTTTAAATCCGGAAAGTTTTCCATAGTTTTCCAGCAATTGCTGGAGATGGAGTAGAATGCTTGGAGTCGTCTAAGTATATTAGCGTATTGTCTGCATACATTGAAATGTTACAGGTGTGTTGCCCAATTTTAATCCCTTGAATATTTCCTACTTCTCTGACTGCTTGCAGCCCACGGGTTCCAGAGTGAGGGCAAACAACAAGGGTGATAGTGGGCACCCTGTCTAGTGCCTCTCTCAATCATAAATGGTGCTGAAAGGGTTTCATTAACCTTTACCCTAGCTCTAGGTCCCTCATAACACAGCGAGATCCAATTCAAAATTGCTCCCCAGGCCCATGTGGTCCAGAACCTTCTTTGAGTAATTCCAGATGAGGCGATCAGATGCCTTCTCAGCCTCCAAGAAAATGACCAGCTGAGAAGTAGAAGTAGGGGATTTATAAACTAAAATACTCAATAATTTCCTAATGTTATCCATAAGATGTCTATTCGGTATAAAACCCATCTGATCCAGGTGAATCAAAGATTCTATATGTTTTGCAATCTAATAGAGAATATTTTTGTAAGAATTTTTAAATCTTGATTCAATAATGAAACTGGTCTGTAGGCTTCACAGACATTTCTGGGTTTGCCCGGTTTGGGAAGTACTGCTATTAATGCATCTTTCCAGGAATTGGGTATTTTCTCTTCCTTTAGGCAGTTATTGAATACCTGGGCCAGTATAGGTACCAGAGTATCCCACAGTTTTTTATAAAATTTGACTGCAAAGCCCTCTGGGCCTGGTGTTTTCCCTACAGGTAAAGATGTTACACCCTGTCTTACTTCATGCTCCGTAATTGGGGCATTCAATTCTTTTGTGGCCTGGGGTGATAACCTAGGTAGATTTAAATGTGGCAGGAATACCTTAGTCAGTGGAACTGTTTCATCTCCTTTAATCTCCTCAGTATATAATTTCTGATAATACTGCTGGAATTGGGTTGCTATATCCTTTGGTTTTAGCCAGGGTTGAACCAGGTTCTATTTATTTATTTATTTTATGGGGGACTGTCCTATCAGCCTAGGCTTTTCGAAGATGGAAGGCATGCAATCTAGCAGCTCGGCCTCCAGTATCCTGATATTTTTAGTTGGCAAACTGTAGCTTCCCCTCTGCCTTCTGATTTTCTAATTGTTGTAACTCCTCTCTGTCTTTATTTAATTCTTGGTTAACAGAGTCTTGGCTGGGGTTAGATTTGTGCATTTTTTTCCAGTTCTGAAATTTTATCCAATAACAGATTATAGGTTAAATAGGTTAATTTCTTCTTAGCCAAAGCAGGACTGATGATCTTCCCCTGGTTATTACTTCAGTGCATCCCAAGTCATTAAATTACAGCAACCCTGCTATAGGTCTCACTTGAATTTTAATGCGCTTGACGACACCATGTTCTTTTTAATAATAAGATCCCAACAGTCTTTGTTCAGCAACTTCAATATGGTTTTGATGCAGTTCAAAACTGGTTCTTGACCAACATATTTTGTTTAAATGCCCCAAAAATACTGTTTTGCTCAAAGAGAAAAACAGGTGTCAGTCCTCCACTTAACATTAAAACTGGTACTGGGGCCATTCTGGATCAGGTCAACTCTTATTGGTATCTTGGCCTGGTCCTGGATAATCGTCTCAGTCAAAACTAACATACTGGGAATGTAGTAAATCTAGTTATCAAAAATTTGGAGTTCTTACCGGCCCGGTGGCACAGAGGGCTGAGGCGCTGGATGCCACACTGAACCACACCAGCTAATCCGGGTTAGGGAATGGATTGAGGCTGGGGTTGGCAGGGAAGGGGTAGGATTGAGCATACATAGGACTGCTCTCCCTGGGAGGGTTAGGACGATGATCGCCTTGCAGCTGGCCTGGTAGAGACCAGGGCACAACAGTGGATCGCATGAAGGGGAACACCAGAAAACGGAAATACCGCTGCTGGTCACTTAATGACGCCTCTGTCCCCGGGTTGCTTCCCAGTGCCTTTCCCGGGCCTCCTTCTCCACAGCATCCCCCAGCCCTAAGAAGAGTGTGCTGGGGTCATCCTTTCCCCCCGGTGCCTTCCCCCTCAGAGGAGGGGGGCCCGCCCGGCGAAAAGGGATACACCAGGATATCCCGGGGATCAGCTGCGACACGAGGAGTAAGAGGAGGGCCGGGTTAGGACAGGAAGGGCTATCGGGAGATGTGCAGAGCCTGAAGGAGTGGGGACTGCGAGCATGAGGAGGGCGAAAAAATAATGTACAAAAAAAATTGGAGTTCTTTATGGTGATAAATCAAATCTTGCAGCAGGCTACGTTGTACCATATTTTACCAGTAATTAAAAATGGTCTTGTAATTTATTCATCTGCTGGTAAAACAGCCTTGCATAGGACTGAAGTATTAATGAATACAGAACATATAGTAGGTTGCTTTTGATTTACCATTAGATTATCACACTTGCTCACTATGCCTTGGTCTACGTTTAGACAAAGTTGCATACTACCTGGGTTGGGCCTGCAAACTGAGTTATGTAATCCCTAGTTCATACCTTGGATACTATTTCGTACAGATCAGGTTTAAGGATTATTCTCACTTGAAGTTACCATGATGTAAAAGTAATGTTGGCCAGTGCTATGTTTTCCATCAGGTAGGAAGTTTTTGGAATACTCTGCCTAATTATTTAACCAAGGAACTGACACACGGGCAATTTGTCTATGGTTTTCAAACTTACGTACAAACCCTGGGACACTGCAATTGTATTAATTTGCACCAAATGATGATCTATCTTTATTTATTATGCATTTTGTATTTTGACCACAGTTGCCTATGAAAATGGACATTTTGTCCATAGGCCTTTGGTATAAATAAAATGAAATGAATTTAGTAGACAATCCTTTCACAAAAGGACACCTCATCTGCAGGGAGAGGCCTGCAGACTGTGCAGTCATACCTTAATGTCCTCTGATCGGGCCATCTCAGTCCTTTTTTCTTGCAGTTTCTTCTGAATGGAGTCAAGAGTTACTTCTGCGCTCGGCTTTGTTACTTTATCCAGTGCCTCCTGCTTCTTCTCTTGCTCTCTCTCAAGCTGAGAACCAAAGCTTTTGGGAAGGGTGTTGCTACGCTGATCAACCTGAGGAACCAGGTCCTCCTCGAAACTTTGAGTTTGGTATCTGAGACAGAAAATCAAGGTCACATTACAGGGACAACCGAACTCAGACTGTACCTCACAGCAGGTTACTACAATTCTTTCTGAGGGAGACCCCATGTTTTCCCCACAGAATGCACGACTGCACTCAGCCCAGACACAAGTGGTAAGGGGGACAGTCTCCTCTAGGACCCCAACTAGTCTTGTTTCAAACTCAGCTGCAGGGGGTACTGCAGACGGATGGGCACAAAATTTCAACCCCACAGAGCCAGCACATTCCCTCTGCTACATGCTTGCCCTCTGCTGTCCCAGTAAGCAACAGACCAGAGGTTGCTCCTAGACTCACGTCTCCCTTACTTGGCAGTGTAGGGACTACATACACTGACTGCTCATCATGTCAGCTCAATTTGTACATTTACAGGTGCAGGGACAAAGTCTGTTACAGCTGCACCAGCTTCTCCTCACAGTCTTTAGGTGAGATCACTGCAGTGATAAGAAATCAAGGGGGATTCTGGCACCCACAGAGCACAACTGCAAACAGTCGTACAACCATCAGAGAAGTCTCCCTGAACTTGTAAGTATATTATGAATTATTATTACAAGGGCATCTGATGGCACTGACTTCCCATGCGGATGACCAGAGTTTGCGACTGTGTCCTGATCCTGGACCAACACACGTAGGGCAGCAGAGGCAGTGCAAAGGGTCCATCTCTGATGCTTTCTGGCTCAGGAAGGAGGGGTGGCTCCTGCCATTACACAACTGCCCCTGGTGGTCCAGTGGCAGGCAGTCATGTGTCCAGGAATATACTGTTCCAGACAGAGGAGTGAAATCCTGCCATCTGTAGGACACAGTGCTATAATGGCAGGTGGTGTGGTGGGTGAACCTGGTCCCAGCCAACTTCTGACAGGTCTACTGCCTCTGGTTTTGCCCCCCGAGGGGGTAATATGGCAGCAATATCGGGGCATTTAACACAGATGGAAATAATGGTGGCACTCAGACTACCCTCTTTCCTGCCCAGTTGCTGTGCCTGGACCTCTAGGTCTCCTGCCTTCCTCTCTGGCTGGGAAAATTCCAGTCCCACCCAGCAATGTGTATCCAGGACAATAAACCAGGAGACAGCTAGTGGGTATGTGTGGGTCAGCAGTGATCGCTGTAGTTGACATAGGATCCAGGACTGTCCCCTCGATGTGAAAGTGGAATCCTTCACTTATCTAAAGTATATAAGCAAACTAAGACATCTTTAAATGGAAATACTGAAACCAAACTGCTGACAGACAACAGGAGAAAATCGTGACAATGATTTGTCATGTCCGACATGTAGGGTCCCACCTACACGTTGGAGCTCCTGGCCTTGCTGGCTCCTGCAAGGACACCAAGGTCCCAGAAGCAGGGGCCACTGGCATATCATCCAAAGCTTACCTACTGTTGGACCTCAAGCTTTTTTGGTAGCTGCCCCTATGAAGAAGAATAAGCTGCCACCTCGATCAGGTTGGCCCATGACACACTTTTTACATCTAGTTTGAAAACCTCCCATTAGCAGACTTTTCTACATCGGGACTGGATGGAATGTTAGTACTGACTGCAAGTATGCTGGGACAGAGATTTAAAATAATGTACTGCATAGCAAAATGAGGATATTTTGGTGTGGGTAGTGGAGCAGTCTCTCTGCAGTGAGCCCAGATTTTGTCCCAATATTGGTCCAAAGAGGGACAGTACCAGACAATATAGGAGAGGGATGCCTAAGGGGAAAAGCACACTCCAGCAGTCACTGTTGAGACTAGTTCTGCTTTGTATAACCAAAATGGGGTCCAACAGAAACTGGAGGATCTTCACTTTGCGATAGTGGGTATCCTGCCTCCTGACTCATCCTGACAGCCACACAAACTTTGAGGGTGACCGGAGTCCTGGCTGCCGGAAAGAGAGTAATCATGTGTCACTGGAAGGACCCGGAACCCACCCACACTTTTATGAAACAGGTAAATCTCCCCCCTCTCCCTCACTCACTGCACAATATGAGAAGGAGGCCAATCTCATAGCATGAAAACTTCCCATTTACAACAAAATTTGGGGCCCCTTCCCATTTCTGAAATGGGCAAATTCACCTGTTCTCCTTCCACACAGGTGAGAAGTCAGCATAACACAGCCCTACCTCACTCTACTCCACCTCTCTTTTTTGCACTTACCTGATTGTCAAATTCACACCTTCTGAACCCTCTGCAGATGTCCATATGAGGACCTGCCCTCTCCCATATATAGTTACAACTCCACACCTTCTGAACCCTTTGCAGATGTCAATATGAGGACCTGTCCTCTCCCCATGTATAGTTACAACTCCACACCTTCTGAACCCTCTGCAGATGTCAGTATATGAGGACTTATCCCCCCCCCTCCATGTATAGCTACAACTCTGCACCTTCTGAACCCTCTGCAGATGTCAATATGAGGACTTCTCCTCTCCCCCCAGGTACAGTTACAACTCTACACCTTCTGAACACTTTGCAGATATCAGGAGGAGAACCTGTCCTCTCCCCACGTATGGCTACAACTCGACACCTTCTGACCCTCTGCAGATGTCAATATGAGGACTTGTCCTCTTCCCTATGTATAATTACAACTCTACACCTTCTGAACCCTCTGCAAATGTCAATACAAGGACTTGTCCTCTCCCCCCATGTATAGCTACAACTCTACACCTTCTGAACCGTCTGCAATAGTCAATATGAGGACTTGTCTTCTCCTCCCCCCCCCATGTATAGTTACAACGCTACACCTTCTGAACCCTCTGCAGAGGTCAGTATGAGGACTTGTCCTCTCCCCCATGAATAGCTACAACTCTGCACCTTCTGAACCCTCTGCAGGTGTCACTGTGAGGACCTGTCCTCTCCCCCCCTCCATGTATAATTACAACTCTACACCTTCGGAACCCTCTGCAGATGTCAATATGAGGACTTGTTCTCTCATCCCAATGCATAGCTGCAACTCTCTGCTTATTCATCAGCCCTTCCCATCAAGGATGGACTTATTATGGTTCATCTCTTTTGCTGAATCCCCAGCATCACTGACTATTTCTCAACTTTAGCATTCTAGTTCCCACACCTGAACAGACTGACAGTAGACACTATTCATTCAGCCATAAAGGCTACCAGTGGTCTAGGCCTTCCATTAGCAGTTACTTTCGGAGCACCACTTAAAGTGACAGTTCATTCAAGTGGTCAATGTAATGGATCTAAACAATGTCCTTACTATGTTTATAACTATGCTTCTGCCCTGGGAATTTACTTAGTTTTTTATGGAGCCGATCAATTTAACACTGTAACTACCTTGTGTACAGACCCTGTGTGCTGGTTTATTTGTGGTAGAACTGTACTTCACCATACTGCATACCAAATATCATGTACTGTTTGAAAAGTTACATTTAATTAAAACAAATGAGGGTTACTCACCTGTAACAGTAGTTCTAGAAATGGTATATGGTTCACATCCACACTTCTGACAGTCTCCTTTAAGAGCTGATTTGACCTAGTGTCAGAGCTCCTCCCACCACCCGGTGATATATCCCTTGGCTCTGCCCTGTGACATCAGATCTGCATGTCGGAAGCAGGGATCCGTGTGCCACTTGCCAGGGAGGTCGGATGGTGATAGGTGTGACCCATATACCACTCTAGAACCACGGTTACAGGTGAGTAACCCTCATTTCTAGGAATGGGATATGGTTCACTTATCCACACTTTGGCAGACTTCAACACTTCTCTGGGAGGAGGGCAAGGTGTGTACCCTATTTGACAAACATAGATTGGAGAACTGAGGCCCCAAAAGCAGCATCCTGGCATGACTCAATGTCAATGCTGTAATTAGGTATAAAAGTGTGTGCCGACTTCCAGTTAGCTGCCCTACAGATCTCCTGTACAGCGACATCCCTGAAAGCAGCCACCAAGGCAGCAGTATATCTGGTGGAATGAGCCCCACACCCTATGGGAGGCTCCCTACCAGTCAACCTATAGGAAAGGTTGATGCAGGGACAATCCACCTACCAACTGTCCTCTTAGCTGCGGTCTGCCAGGTGTGGCTTCAGCATACATTACAAAAGAGCTGGTGAGCCTCACCCCAAACTCCAACCATGCACTCAGATAATAAGACAGCACATGCCACAGCTCCAAAGTATGGAGCCTACGGTTGGCCTCCAAGATGGGTTAGTAAAGTATACCAGAAGGTTAATCACCCTGTTAAGGTGAAACTCAGATACCACCATCAGGAGGAACTTCGGGTGGGGGTGAAGGATTACCTTGTCCTTGTGGAAAACCAGGTACAGAGACTTCACCGAGAGCACCTGGAGCTCACTGTTCCTTCTGGCAGGGGCAACAGCCACTAAGAAGGCAGTTTTCCATGAGAGGTGTGGCATCTCACACCTGCGCACAGGCCCCCAAGTCTTGCCCATGAGCATGGCCAGAACAAGCAACAGGTCCCAAGGCTGTGGTGGTTCACCCACCGGCAGGTTCAAGTAGTCAAAGCCTTTCATGCCCAACCACCTTCTCTTGCACCACCATCGGCATACCAGCCCGTGCCCGGTATACAGAGCTGTATGAAAATAAAAAATGAATTATAAAACATGAGTAAAAATGCAAAACATATTTTATTTTACATCTGCAAAGTTCCCCGGGGCTTCAAGGGGACAATTCCTCTTCATCGGAGGGAGGGATGGAGTCACCCATATCCACCAGTACCACATTATAAAGTGTTAACAGTGTGACATCACAACATTCAGACAATGTTACAACCAATCAGTTTTGTATACAAAAAATCCATTTTAAATGTGATACATAGGTAAAAAAAGGAAAGCAGAAACATGTGCTATTTGATTTCCCTATTAATCCATTTCTATTACTATAAAGTGCCAATCTGTTGCATTATATTTGAATAAATACATACAATTACTATAAATAGGGAAGCAAAGCTTATTACACATAAAAAGTATATAACCCCAAATAAATAGGTAATATTAACATATTGGTTCAAGCATTACATAAATTTCAAAGTGCCTGGATCTGCTAAAAGCGATTTCACAGGAAAATAATTTGTTACCAATATATTGAGGGTTCCAGAGAAGAGAAGAGAAGAGAAGAAAAAGACAGAAAAAACCCCAGAGATGGCTGCCAGGTGCACCTTGAGGGTTGTTGATCTCAGCCCCAGCTAGGACAGGGACCAGAGATAGTCCAGGATGGTAGCAAAAGTGCAGGCAAAGGGATCAAGCTCCCTGCCCTGGCACCAAATTGAAAATCTTTTCCACTTGAAAGCTTAGCACTGAGTTGACTCCTTTCGGGATGCCTCCACAACATGGAGCACATCCTCTGAAAGGCCCAGAGCCTGGAACTCTAGCCACCCAGGAACTGGGCTATGAGGTGCAGGAATTGAAGATCCGGTTGCAAGATATTCCCTCGATGAAAACACAGCAGATCCGGGTGCAGAGGTAGCTGCTATGGAGGTCTGCTGCGGAGTCTGAGGAGATCCAGGTTCCAGAACTGGTGAGGTCAATCTGGAGCTATTAGGATCATCTGTATCTTGTCCCTTCACACCTTGTCCACCACCTTGTAGATCAAGGGAAAGGGAGGGAAGGTGCACAGGAGGCCTGGGGTCCAGGGCCTCACAAAGGCATCCCTTAGATGTGTTCCAAACTGAAGGAGGTGGGCACGAAACAGCTTCAGCTTTGCATTCTCCCTGGAGGCAAAGAGGTCCACCAGAAGAGTGCCCCCACATGGAGAACAGGTGGTTCCCCACCTCCTGACGCAGTGTCCACTTGTGTGACATCTAGCTCACCCAGTTGGTGGCATCCGCCAGCTGGTTGTTGGCTTCCATAACATGGATCACCAGGAAATCTGCACTTAAGCTGCGTATGAGGGTCGGTGCAAGAGCCTCCTGGCATAATGGAAGGGAGTGTGTGCCACCCTGCTTGTTCAAGTAGAACATGGTGTGGTGTTGTCCATCTGGAACTGTACAACCTGACTTCAGACAAAAGGAGCGAATTTCATCAAAGCTAAATGCAATGCCCAGAGCTCCTGTAGGCAGATGTGGTGGTGGTGGGACTCCCTGGTGGTCCAGAACTCATGGGCCCTGTGGTTCCACAGGTGCACTCCCCACCTCACCAGGACAGGTCTGTAGTGAGAGTGGCTGTGGGTGGACAAACAGGACTACTTCCTCCAAATGCTCTGGGATGAGCCACCACTGGATGGCATCCCACATTGGCTGGGTGACTGTGACCAGCTGGTCCAGGTAACCAAGGCAATGGAATCATTAATGGCCCAGCTCCCACTGGAGGTGTTGTATCCACCAGTGGGTCCACTGGACAATGCTGGTACAGGATGCCACGTACCCCAGCAGCAGCAGGAAGTCCCATGCAGGGTATGCGTGCCCAACCTGAAATGATCAGGTAAAGGATGTAAGAAGCAGTGCCTAGTCCACAGGGAGTTGGGCCCTGGCCCGAATGGAGTCTAGCTCTGCCCCAAAGAAATGGATCACCTGCGAGGGGTTCAGTTTGGACTTGGCCGGTTTGACCAGAAGGCCCATGTTTCTGCAGCTCTGAAAAGCCAGGTTCCTGGACCATTCCACAGCCTTCTTGTACAGACCCTGCGATCAGTCAGTCATCCGGAGAGGGGTACAACCTGACCCCCTGGTGCCACAGGAAACTTTCCACCACTGCCATGCACTTGGGGAAGACCCTGGGCACCGAGAAGAGCCTGGGCACTGGATCTTACCTCTTCTACCCAATCATTTGAGGTTGGGCACTCACACCCTGCAAGGGACTTCCTGTAGCTGTTGGGGTTCCTGGCATGACCTGGAACTGGAAAAGAATCCCTTCTGCATGGAACTGAAGGTACCACCAGTGGGATGGATGAACTGCAATGTGGAAGAAAGCATCCTGGATGTCGAGACAGCAGAACCACATGTCTTGCTGCAGAGATGGTATTATCTGGTTCAGAATGACCACCATGAACTTGCACTTCCTGAGAAACTGGTTCATATCACAGAAAATACCTGGACATGAAGCCCTGGCCTGCCACGGGGTCTGGAACAAGGGCTATGGCTCATTTCTCAAGGAGCTGAGCAACATCCTCCCTGAGGGCGGACAGTGTGTCCTGTGACACCACAGACTCCCTTGGCGTGTGGAATCGGTAAAGCAGGAGAGCCTTGAAGTCAAGACCCAGTCCTCTGCCCACCACTTCTAGGACTCACCTGTTCAAGGTAATTATGGACAACTGTGCCAGAAAATGGCAAAGCCAACCTTCCATGGGGAGCTGGGGCAGGGACTGGACGGGTGGGAGGTAGACCCCCCTAACCTGCCACTGGGCAGCTTTGCAGGAGGCATCTGCACCCAACTGCCAGAGGGGCACCACTGCCCCTACTGCCACCCTTTTAGGGGCCCTGACTGGGGAACTTGGTCTTAGGGCGCCAAGCCTGAGACGGCCCCTACTGGGGCTGCTGCTGCCTAGGCTGCTGTGACAGAAAGGGTAGCAACTGAAAAATCTTCTTCAGTTTCTGACCTTTCAGGTCCTTCTGAGAGGAAGTCACAGAATTCATGGTGGCACTGGACTTCTTGATCCTGGTGAGATGTCCTCCTACCCCAGGGCCAAAGGGGTCGGTGCCCCAGATAGAGACATTGGCCAACTTGTGCATGGTATCCACTGTAAAGGTGGAAATCCACAGCCAGGCCCTGCAAAGCATTGCGACAGCCACCACCATGAGATTGGCGCAAGAATCGCCCACATCCAAGGCTGTCTGAAGCTGGTGTTTAGCCAGTGCTGATCCTGGTCTCAGACCACTTCCACCACTAGCTGCTTGTCAGCAAGGAGGAATGGGAAGACATTACAGGACTCCCATCAGAGAGTGACCAACATGGGCCATATCAGTGCATAGCTTGACTGATGGAGACCTAGGGAGGATGCAGCGTAAATCTTTGCTGTGTGGTCAGGCATTTTAGACTCTGTCTGGGGCTTGTCCACATCCCGAGTACTGCCAGATTTACAGAAGACTCCGTCTGCGACCAGACGCTTGGCCAAAGGGTGGTCCAAAAATCTGGACAAGGAGCTGGTAGGGACTGCATACTTGTGGACCATATGGGCAGAGAATGCCAGGCAGGAAGCTGGGTGCTGCCAAAGCTCCAGCACCAGTCCCAGAATGGCCGTGGCCATTGGGAAGGCAACCCCGGGGCATTCATCCCTATCCAGAATCTCAGTGAAAGAGTATTTAGCTCTTTTCAGGACTGGCTCCAAGGGAACCTCCACGGATTCAGACATGAGCCTGGGAAGAGTTCTGAAGGACACCAGCCCATAGTCAGTGGTCAGTTCTTCAGTCAAATCATGGAAAAAAGCATGAGTCCTCAAGGACTGCATTGAGGACCCATCGGAGTCATCCGAGGAATCTTCAGAAATGGCCCTTGGCTGTTTGCCACCATGCACCACACGGGACACATCCGAGTGTGGGATTTCCACAGATAACTGGCCTGACAACATGTAGCTGGACAGGAGTCCTTGAAAGGGGCTTTCTGCAGGGCCTGATGTGGATGTGGTTTCTCCTGAATCAGTGGAGAGATTCGCGTTGGGGACAGCTGTCTTGGCAGGATTGGTATGGGATGAAACAGCGATGACAAGATGACCACAGGAGTTGAGGGTAGAGCCCTACACTGCCCAACCAAGGCCCACTGCTGCCAAAAGAGCTCTTCATAGTGCTGCCACATACACCTACGGAGCCTCTCATCATCCAAGGATGATGAGGAAGAAGAGCGCTGATGGCGACGCCTGCCAGTCGAGCAAGACTGAGACTGTTAGGAATCATTTGACCTGGACCTCGAACGTCAACATGGCCGATGGGCAGTGTAGACAACTTTATAGGGTTTGGCCACTCAACCCTGGAAGGAGGCAACTCCTGAGAGGAGACAGCCAGGTTTGCTAACTGCTCCTCGCCTTCTTGAGTGGGGAGCCCTACAGAGACTGGATCCTGGAGACTGAATCATCTTCAATCCTCTGACAACGAGTCAACAGGGTCGAGAAAATCTTGACTACCTGTTTGACCTATGTCAATGCCGACAAGCCTGCCAGGATCACTGTGGAGCTAGTGACATGTCCCTTGACTAAAGTGGGCTTGGTCAAAGCTGAGCACTTGGCAACCATCGAGCAGTCAATGGAGCTGAGGGGTGGGAAGAGCACACTTTCCCATTCCACGACAGACAGCGGGACTTGTTTGTCTTACTGTGGTGGCAGAGCCTCCCAAAGATCTGGAAGGTTCTCACATTTCGCAAAAGTTACCCACAAAGGTGTGTTGAAACTGGTCCCTAACGAGAGCAGTATTGAGACCAATGAGTTACCGCTGTGGCCTTGGCTGGCACCTCTTCAATAGATGCCAGCTGGGCACATGAACCCATGATCATGAGGGGACCACCTTGCAAGCGGCCCTTGGATTTACCAGCGATTCTGTCTGGCCGACTGAGGAGAAGCTGAGCATAGTAGTCTTCCAGGGAAGCTGGAAAGCATAGCCTGGACACAGGCAGCGACATCGTGTTGTTCACCCAAACAGTAAATGCACATGTGCAGATCCATCCATGACATTTTTTTTTTTTTGTACGCTCTTTTTATTCTCCTTCTTAGCCAGGGCATCTCAGAGGTGCTCTCTCAGCTAGACTCCTCTACTCTCCAGCCTGAAGCTCTTCTCCCTTCCAGCATCCCCCAACTGGACTTCCCAGCTCCCCTGATCACTCCCCGAGGGAGGGCCCGCCTCACCTACCTGGTGGCCACTCTGAGAATTAGAGGGTCCATCCGGTGGTGGGTTGGATCAGCCTTCAGGGAGAGAGCCCGGTGATGGAAATGTAAGCGTCTGCTACTGGAGCCCTTCTCACCTCCCAGACCAAGCAGGGGTTTCTCCTTTGGAAGGTTACCACTGGAGCTCGGATGTGCAATGATGTCTGAGGCACAAAGTGCCAATGTCCGCCCGCATCCTGCAGCGCCGTTTGTTCCTTATGCTGCCCCCGACTACCATCAGGGGCCGCTATGGAGCGGCGCAGTCCCTGGATCCTCCCGGAAGGGAGAGAAGCTCCAGATGCTCGATCCCTTCCTCCCTGCTGACCCCGATGGCCCGAGCTCATTCCCCGAACTCAGGTCACCAATGTGGCACAAGGTGTGGCGTCCAGCACCTCAACCCTCAGCGCCACCGGCCAGCTTCATCTGTGACATTTTTGATTGCACTGGATACAGCGCTTGAAGTCGGAGGCAGCTTAGAATCCCCTAGTCTTTGGTAAACATCGGTAGATGAGATCGAATAGAGGAATATATCCAATGTATTACGTTTGAATGAATTTAGCCAAATGGCACACTTAGAAATGTTTTAGGCGAAGTCAGCCTGGTGGCACTGAGGATGGGCGCCACACCTCATGCCTCGCCCGGCGACCCAGGTTCAGGAACTAACGTGGGTAGTGCCGGCTGGGCCCGAGGAGCTGGACTGAGCTGCCACAAGGCAGCTCTCTTCCCCGGGAGGGATGTGGGTTTCCCCAGCTCTTGGCTGCCACCCAGTAGAGGATGGGTAGTAGCGCCAAGCCGCAGGGAGCCCAGGCAATAGCCAGGGTGGGGTGTAAGGGGCCATATCTAGTGCCACGGGGTGCACGTGTGCTTCCACATGCATGTGTTGCCATGTGCTGAGGTCCCAGGACTATGGGAGAAAATTAGAAAAAAACGGGGGAAAAATCTGAAAAAACAAAAAAAAATGTTTCGGGCCTACACTGTGAGCAGAGTTGCGAAGGAGGAGACCTGACTTTTCCAGCAGAAAGGAAGATCTGACATCATGGGGCGGAGCCAAGGGATCTACCACCTGGGTGATGGGAGGAGCTTCTCTTAAAGGGAGACTGACAGAAGTGTGGATAAGTGAACCATATCCACCTCCCTAGAAATAATGCACTGCAAAATAAAAACAAAGTGGTACCTTTCAATTGTTTTCGGAGTTTAGCTAGTTCATTCATCCACTTCAGTACATCAGAGTTTGCTGCTTTGTCACCATGGGAGGGCTGTGAACAGAAAGGTTCACTCTTTAATTTCAACAAGGTGTGATATGATTTATTACATATTATGAGCTTACAGAAAAAAAATGTATTTCAATGAAGCAATAATGTTCTGGTGAGGAAATGCAAAGCATGAAAAAAAAAAAAAGAAGAGTGGAAAGACAAAACAGGACTGGAAGTGAAAAGGCATGATATAAACAGCCCATAATCTGATTTCTTCAAAACATAGGAGGTTATCTGCCCTGTCAAGGTGATCATATAACCTAGCTTGTGCCTACTGTATGAGATTGGTTCGTTATTGTTACCTTCATATCGCTAGGGCTACATCCAGCGAGTATTCTGGTAATGATTTGTGGTAACACTGACTAAATCTGCATACACTTTCTGTCTAAGAAGGAAGATTTTATTGACCAGGTAAGCACACTAGACAATCAAATGCCTATTTTCAGTACGCAATTCCAGGAGTGTTACAATAAAGATAGTACAAACAAATTAAAACAATACAGAAGGTGAAACGGCTTAACTGGTTACAGAGTAAAATTCAAGGTACATAATATAAACACGTAAAACAAAATAAAATTGAAATGATACACCAGTATTCTTTAGAATGCCGATCCACTTCTGCACAGTTACCCATAAATAAAATTCTCTGACAGATGCAGTTAAACAGAGACTGTCTGCTCAACTGTGGAGCTGACCCCAAGTTACATGGTTGCCTCCACTGTTAAAGTGACAATTTAAGAGAGCTGGGAGCTACTGGAATGGTGCTCACACCCCATCTTTAACCCCTACACACCTGCTTCAACTGTAAGAAAATGGAAATGTTAAATGATCTACAGGGTTTACTTCATCACTTTTGGGAGTGGAGGGGGTCTCTGCGGCCCCCACCAACAGTTTCAATGCCGTTAAACACTAGGAACATCGATTAGTGAGCTCCTGGCTCTCAGCAGCAGTTCCCCCCCTTCCCCACAGACTACCTATATACAATGTGCTAACAAGCAACCCACGATTCCTCACAGCACAACTGGATGAAGAATATCCCTGACTAAAAGTGATGCAACCGTTATTTTCTACATAAAAACACTGCGCTTTAGGAACATAGATCTGTTAAAAACATATACAGTATGATCAATACTTATAAGCAACCTTTTCCTTCAACAAGTCCTTGTGTAAGTGAGACCCCCAAAAAAAAAACAGTTTATACCTCCTTAGGGCCGGCTGGCCCTCTCTGCCACCGCAAAAAGGCTACCATGACTCTTGTCTAAGCTTAGGCTTACCTCTCCCTCCTCCGGCAGAGGGACAGGTTCCCAGATGAGCTGAGGCATGGACCTGGTGAAGGCGGGGGTGGAACAACCTCCTGAGATAATGGAGGGGCATTATGCACTTGGACCACCTCCCATCTTTTGTAAACATTAATTAGTCAGCTAATGCAGATCAGCAGAGAATGCACTGTGTTTCATTTTCACAGTTCTAAGCTGGGGTTTACAACATGCTTTTGAGTTCTTACTCATTTACTAAGAACATCTTTGTGGATTTTTTTCTATGTTGTGTGGTTATTTTATTCTGAATTTTATACTATTTATGCCCCAGCTCTCTGGCACTGTCCCCATCCTGTGGCTACCATCCAGCCTCATATCAGGCCATCCCCCAGCACTTACCCCTTTCCACCCCCCCTTACCACAGAGGTGGGGCTTGCATGGCTGGCCATTCCAGGTGAGATGTTGGTCCTCTCAACTGAGGACCTTCAAGGTAGGATGGCTGGTTATTCAGGTCAGGAACCGAATGTGTCCTATCAACTTGCTTTGTGCTGGTGTTCTTTCTGCAGTTCACTGCTTCCCATCCTCTGAGAACCTTAGCACGCTACAGAGTCCAAGCACATTGGCACGCAAAGCAAGGCAGCGCACCCTCCCAACCCTCTGCCATACCTCCTGTGCACTGCCACCTGTGGTCATCCAGGCAGCAGTACTGAGAAGGCAACACTCCTCCCTCTCACATGAGAAAAGCATCCTCTGGGACACTCAGTCCTCCTCCGGCCAGCCCCGAGCAGCCTGGGTTCATTCCCGAGCCCGGATTCTGGCATCATGAACAACAGCTCTACCGCTGCCCCTACAGGAAGGCTTGCTGTGTGGGTGGGTGGTTACTTATTTATTTTCATTACAGCTTTTACGGTTTTCTTTAAAATAGTAGATTGCAAGTTGTGTGGCTGGTTTATGACATTACAGTCTGTTCCATGACAACAGACTCTAATGCCACAAATGCAGTGGCATGCGTTCTGGTGCCATGTTCTAAAGTTTCTGCAACCCACAGGTCAGTCCCTGGGGTCGCAGTGACAGTGAGCTGCTGAGTAGCATTCAACTGATACTGGCTGACATGGGGACAGCCCGGTCGGTTACACTGAAAGGTCAAGGCCAGGATGCACAATGGAATAGCAGTGTGCGGCCACACCTGGGGACCCTAGTCAGGCCTGTGGAACATGCAAAGCTTCTAGAGTCTGGTGCTTTCAATGAATGCCTGCCTTGGTAACAAAGTAGTGGGAGACATGCAGCCAATCCTCCCTCCTCCAGTAGCTCCAGATTTCAGTGGCAATGCAGAATGCCCAACTCGGATGCAGATGTCATACATGGTGGTGCTGAGGGCCACCCTACTGACAGTGATGACTGGATAACACTTTACTTGGTCAGCCCACCACCCTGGAGGCCCTATCAAGGAGAGGCAACTCTGTATGGGTTTCATCAGCTTATGTGTGTATGTGAGGTGGGGAGACCCAAGGCAAAAATGGAATGATATAACAGAAGAGAAGATGGGATAACTGTCCTCCAGTATGGGGACAGTGCTTCCCTGGCCTCAATAGGACATCAGCTGTCAGATGCAACCCAAGAATAAGTTCTCCTGTATGTGGCGGGAGGAACAAATAAATATACCTTGAGTCTGAAATGTCATACATCAGTGGCCAGGGGTGTATGTGCTACCTGAAATGGCAATGCAGTGACCCCTGAGTCTTGGCCAAGTGCTTTTTTAGCACTTTTAGTACTGACATCTTGGCTGAAGGGATCTACAGCAGTGTACACATCAAGTGGGGAGGGACACCCCACACACGTGTCCCATTTATAGCCTGCAAAAGTGTTGCCGTTGGGGAACAGAGAGAACATTTAAGAGAGCTCTCCCCCTTGAACAGCCATGCCCTGGATGTGTCTGTATCCTTGATTTTTAGGTGCCACCTGGCAGCCTGCATGGAATTCTCTCTTGCTGTACGGTAAGAGGGCCCTGGCCTGGGTGGTCAGTCATGCAGTGCCACGTCAGGTAGGGGCTGGGGTGACAGCATAAACAGCACCACAGGGGAGGGAGGAGAAAAAAAAAACATAACAGAAGTTCAGTAAGTAAATAAACGGACAAAGGTAAAAACCCAGACAATTGAAATAAAAGGTTTTTGAATATTATAAGAACTGATGACCCTCTTCATCACACAGATTATCAGTGTGACCAAACACTACGATAACCAGGTATGACATCATACCCAGTTATTGTGGCATTTGGAGCACTTGTGATTTCCTTTCACTTACAGTACAACTCTGTGGGAAACATGGCAATCTGTAAGTTCCTGCACCAGTTATTATAAAAACACTAAAACATAAGCAACTGTAGGCTACGTTTTTTTTTTTTTTTTTTTAAACCTCAAGTGTGTAAAACTTCAGAACACATACTTGCCTGCTCGTTATTTTTATATAATTAACAGCTTCCTCTTTTCCGTAGGAAACTGTAGCATAATTTGCCATTATAAGGAGAATTTAACGTAAGCATGTACACAGTTTCCCCACTCTCTTGGCAATACACCTTGAACTCCCTCGACCTCGGTCACTGTCTCCTAACCGCAAACCCAGCATGGATACAAACTGCCACGAGACACTACAAGTAACATTTAAAAAACTTAAATATGCCACATTTGCTACGGGAACTCCACAAAATATTTGAAATAAAAGTGAAAGCCGACTATGACCATGCTCAGAGTCGGACAAGCGTATCATGCGCAGTTCATTTATTTTATATAATTGTTGAGGCAAAAGAGAAACCCAACACTATATAAGGAAATATGGGTCTGCTATGTAAATTCTCATTACACAACCAGACCCATACTATCCTCTATATAACAAGCTGAATACTGAAAATGAATCACGTGAGCTTTCAGCTGTAAAAAAAAAATTACCACCCCACCCCATTTGTAAATCTTAAAATGTAGAAGTTGCTCCTTTGTGGTTTCACAAACACTTTTAGAGAACCCACAATAAATGTGAAATGCTTTTTGTCTTACTCGATACTTCCTTTCCTCTTCAAACTTCTCCTCAAACTTCCGGATCTTTTCTTGAGGCTCTGGATTTTCCTGGTCATCTGTACAGGAGTTAGGTCTTCTATCCTCCTCGAGAGCCCAGGGATGAGCTCACCACTGCACACAACAAACACACGTTATCCACAGTCAGGGCTTCCAAAGCCCTCTAGACTAAGAGGTTCAAAAACAATACTTCAAGTCTGGGTGAGTTTGTTTGGGGGATTAACATGGCATTGTGAGGGACTGAAAGCCTAGAAAGCGGAACTGTCTGTATTAGGAATGCTTTGGAAACAGTGCATACACCTCATTTGCTAGTTTGCATGTAACCAGAGTGGGTACTGTGAGGAAATAATCCTCTGCATGTTCAAGTGTGCTCCCCCAAAAGTTCCTGTGCTGGAGACGGTGCTGCGTAAAAGGGAAACAAGAACAAGGCTCCAATATGTGCAGAGGACAACAGAAGCTGAAAGCAGAACCATCTGTCACTTAGTGCCTAGACACTCGCACTTGCAAAATCCCATGACCAAATCCAACAACAAAATACCACATTATGAGGGATCCCAGATAAACAGGTAGGAGACATAAGATTTCAGCACACTGAAAATAACATCACTGCAGTAAGAGCACAGGCACTTGTTATAAAGGGGAATATTTATGAACAGTGCCCATCATACTTTAAAAGTCCTTGGAAAGCTATTTTAAATGAGGTATTGGGCTCCCCTGTAGCTGGCAGCAGTCCAAAGATATGGATGACGTATCTGCCCCCTACAGATACTAGATTACTAACATTTTCAGAACCCTGTGATGTCACTGGTGATCAAGTTGTGCTTGACTACCATGTGGTTAGCCACAACTTGATTGTCAGTGATGTCACACGGTTCTAAAAGTGGTGGCAAATGTAGTATCAATATGGGGCAGGCTTTCTCATGAATGTCTCTGGACTGCTGCCCATTACAGGTCAGCTCAGTACATTATTTAAAAGAGCTTTTCACGAGCTGGCAAATGATAGTGGGCACAGTTCATTGATGTTCCACTCTAATTCAGAAAAACAAGCTTTTTTTAAAAAAAAAAAAAAATCATGTATACAGATTAAAACTACTTTCAGTATTTTCATCAGGAAAATTAAATTTACCTAAACATAAAATTAATTGTGCTAATAGCATTTATTTACTTATTTATGTTTAGTCATGTGTGTAGAAAAGCCCTGTCTCAAAACCTACGACAATATGAAGAAGCCAGAAGAACTGTCCTCCCTCCCCAATTCACCCATCCTTTCCATCCACCCCACCCATGAGTCTACCCTTCCCTTGTATCAATCCCAGCCTCTCTTGAAGCTGACCACCATCTTCAAGAAACCCCTCTCTGGTAGTGCTTTCCAAGTGGCCACCACCCTCTCTGTAAAGTACCTCCTAATCTCTCTCTAGCCCCCCCAGCTTAAGACTGCGTTATCTCGTGTTACGGCTGCCACTTAGCCTAAAATGACCCTCCTTATCCACTCTATTTATCCTTTTCAAGTACCTGAAGGTCTCAGTCATGTCGCCTCTCTCCCTCCTCTACTCCAAGGAGTACATGTTTAGTGCCCTCAACCTCTCCTTGTATGCTTTACCCTGCTGCCTGCGATCATCTTTGTTGCCCTCCTTTGGACTGTCTCTAGCAGTCTAATGTCTTTTTTGAGGTGCAGGCACCAGTACCGTACTCCATACTCTAGCTGTGGCCTCACCAGTGACCTGTACAAGGGCAGTATAACTTCCTTTCGCCTACAGTTGATCCCCCTAGATATGCATCCCAACATCTTATTTACCCTTGCTGCTGCCTGCTTGCACAGTGTGGAGTGCTTCAGATCATTAGTGATCATCAGCCCCAGATCCTTCTCTTCTTCTGTTGCAGATACTCCAACCCCTCCCAGCTAGTACTCCTTCCTGAGATTCTTCGCCTCAACATGCATAACTTTGCATTTAATGCCATGTGCCCGTTACACTACCTATTCAAAAGAATCCATCACACGGTCTCCCTTGATCATTTCAGGCTTCCTCCCGCCTGCTATTTCTGACGCACCACTATTATTGAGTACTGGCAGCTCTCATGTATAGATCAGAAGGTAGGTCAGTCAGTCAACTAGGTTTTCCATTCCATCCAGGCTTCCAAACAAGTGGATTGGATCAGATTCACAATGGCAGACTTCATCTCTGTGTTACTAAGGAAATGAGCAGCTTCTCACCTCATGAACGAGTGTGAATTGGGAGGAGAGGGAGGCACTTCAGGGTCATCCAGGAACTGCTGGCTGTGACCATAGGCGTAGAATCTAGGGGACAACATTGGGTCACTGTCTTCATCAAGGAGCTGGCGAATCAGGCGGCCAGCCTGAGGGGAAAGGTGAGCCTCGTCTGGATCTGTGTTGCCTCTCTGCCACGAAGGGAATGCTGGAACAGGATCTGCAAATCAATATAAAATACATTCACAAGTCTGAATTTAATAAAGAAATCCCCTGACTTGTGTAGGCTCTTTATCACTTGCCCGGTCTTCTGAGATATGGGCAAGGTTGATGAGGACCACTTGTCAATCACCAGGCTCATAAAGAGAAACAACAATACAGCTGCAAGGCAAGCACAGGGATACAATAAAATCCAGAGTTTCTGGATGCTCCAACAGGACAAAGAGACCTATAGTATTCTCAAAGTACTACAGAAGGTAATGACAACCTATTTGTGACAGTGCCTGATGTACATGGCAACAACAACAGTAGGAAGGACAGCACACCACTACTACCGCCACACTGCAAACAAAACATGGGTTTCATTAACCAAACAAAATATACTAATATTAAACACAAAATGGATGTTGGGTGCACGCTGCTTTTCTTCACCAATGAAAATCAGCTCCAAAATGGGAGAGATGTGCAGCTCTGCCCCAATAAAATGTTGGTGGGAGGACTGTGTTTGAGTGCACACTCACATAAAAACCAGTACTAGAAAACCCTTGGGATCAATTATTATCTCCCTGCCCCACAAAAATGTTGGCTTGTGGAGGGGTTTAGCTATGGTATGGTGCAGGGGTTATGAAGATAGGTGACAGTCTGCACAGATGGCCCTTTATATAGAAAGTGGCACCTGGACTCAACAGAAGATGGTCCCAATCAGGGATGCTGAAGGGAAAAAATGCAAGTTTGACAAAAAGTTTGATTTAAGGCACATATGTACACAGACCTGAAATGGGAGCTGCACATATGGGTATGTTCACTACAGGCCCCACTACATTGCACCGTGTGAGTGAGAGACAATGTGTGTGTGTACACAAGGAATCTCAGGAAAGAAGGTTAGGGCCCTGATTTTTCTGCCAAAGCAGATTACAATGGGAGAGATAAAAACTGGTACATGCTGGGGATGTTTAAGCTGTCAGCAGCTGTCATTTCAGTTACCTGTGCACCTACTGGGTCACTACTGTAAGGTGTATTTGCATTTTAAATTAGTTCAAGTAAGGGATACAAATCAAAGAAAAAAATAAGGGTAAGAAACAGACATTGCAGTGTGGACACCCCCTTCTTTTTTTCTTTTTCAGAAATGAGAATAGGCCTCCCTCAAGAAAGGGGATGGAGAAAGAGGAGCACAGAGAGCAGTGCTATGTGCCGGGAGGGTAATCAAGACCAAAAAAGGAGTGGACTCTTGACATCATCATCAATTTCATTGATTTATTTTCAATTTCATTGATTTATTTATTTAAAATTGGTGACCGGGAAAGGCACACTGAGCCAAGGCTCATTTCCAGGTGCAAGCCTTACCATCAAAGATCAAACCTTACAAACTTGTAACTACAGGAAACCAAGAAACCACCTGCAAAAAAAATCTGTAATGTACAGATACGTTCTGTTCCAGTGAGGAGGACAGAGATAAATACCTTGTCTCACTAACAAAAACAAACAAACAAACAAAAAAACAACAACATTTACTGAACAGTGACATTCCCCTAGAGAACCTGACACTGGAATATGGCATGCTTAATCCAAGAGAACTACTACAATATAAAGAAAAGACTACCACCAACTGGACATCCTTAGTTGTTGCTTACAACCCAAACCCCTATGAAAAAGGATGAAAGACCTGTAACTAGTATTCATTGAGGGATGACATCCTAAAAAGCATTTTCAGGAATCACCTTTGCTCTCTTTTAATGACCCCCTAACGATTCCAACCTAATAGTCAGGAGCAAACTTACATCTGACTGAAACAGTGGAACACCATGAGGAGTCACTAAACCCACCAATATTCATAAATACAAAACGGAGCCATTTCACTACAGATTTTATCAACACCCCAAAACAAGCAACTCAAGATATAGGCAACCACATGCAAATCACAGAATGTTGCCTGGCTCCCACTGGAACCCTCTGGTATCCTCCACCAGCCCTCACCTACCCAGCTCACCATTCTCCACACACCCTAACCTTAACTCCCCAGGTAAGGTATAGTGTGGAGGGGATATACCCCCAAATGTTCACAATATCAATATGTAGCAAGGAAGTGGGGGTCAACCCACATGTACTGGAGTCCCCAGGAAGCCAGCAATGGGGACGCTCTCCACTTTTCTCCCTCGATTCCCCTGGAGGATGCTGGCATGAGAAGGATCAATGCGCATCCTCCTGCAATGCAAGACCATGCAGGCCCTGGCCGGTATCCTCCCTCTCCCTCTCAGTGCATGCTGCACTGCCAACTGTGGTTACCAAGGTAGCAGTACTGGAGCGAAGAAGGTGTCCCTCCCTTCACAGAGTACGACAGCATCACTGGGATGCTCGATCCTCCTCTCCTCTGCCCTGGGGTCATTACCGAACCTGGGTCTCTGGCATTGTGAGTGGTACTGCCACCACTTGCCTTCTTTGCTCAACAGGGGTGCAAAAGAGGGTCCAGTCTGGCTAAGGAGGATTTGCAGACAGCGCTACAAACCACATCTCTGTAGTCAAACGCTGACACACACACACACTTGCACAGCAAAAGTACTGTATATACCATTTCAGTTAAATAGTAGAGTTATCTTTGGAATGAAAACTAGGTTTAGACGACTCATGCCTTGACACTCACTTGGGGGCTCCATGCAGTCAGTGATTCCAAGGGTTAATGAAAAGCATGCAGAGGGAAACTGGTGAAGGGAGAATGGATGGGAAGGAAGAGAGGATACTGCTCATATGCCACTGACACCTTGCATGCCATGAAGCACTGAATTTACTTCCTTTTGTACTAGTTAGTCCTGAAGTGGAGTCATTATCAATAATGTCGATGGATTCTTTTTCTGTGTGATACTTGTTTACCCAAGATCAGATAACATCTGAACATACGTGATTTGCAAAAAAAAAATTAAAAATAGCCCTTCTCCCGGCAGAATCAGATCTAGAGTTTTGCCACAGGAGAAACAATTTTGTTTAGGCAGAAGCATCAACCTTCAAAAATAATAAATGTTCTTTTTTAAAGGCTGGAATAGGCTAAAGCTTCAGTTGACTGACAAGAGGGGAGGGACGCCACCATTGAATGCTACTGGCTGCATTAATGAGTGCCTATGAGGACCTCGGAGCAGTGGCTTCCACTAACCAGGATAGTTTATGTTTCCCTCACTCTCCCAAGGGAAGCACTGCAGCAGGAGTTGCTAACTACCCCCCAACCCCCCAATTGCCACGGAGGAAAGCATTCTCCTTCTGCTAGCTTGTATCAATGTGCCAGGCTTGTAACACGGACCTGGGTTACCAGCCCTGCACCCCTGCTGTATTAATGGTCCAACCCAGAATGACAGTTCAGATCTGAACTTCAATATGTATTCCAAAAGGACAAAACGAACATGCTAAAATCAAACTGTCCTACAACACAAATCTGTGTTAAACCTGTGGTCACAGGGTTTAAATTCTTTAAAAAGACGTAAGTGCCAAATGCCACCGCAGTTAACTGAGAGTGTACATGTTTCAAGTTTCCACTTTAACTGAGGCAGAGATTACCTACCAAGATAGTGCTGTGGCTGCTGCATGGTTTTAAACAGTGTGTGTGTGTGTGTGTGTGCGCGCGCGCACCCAAGGAAACTATCGGATCTGGCAGAGAGTTATGGAGCTTTTTACCTCTAGGTCACCAGTTCAATTCCAGTCCAGGATGGTAGTGTCTGAAAGCTGTTATCCAGTAGCCAGTGTGTAACAGACTGTGGTGGTCTCAGTCCAGTTACTAGTGGACCGAAACCCACATTACACAAAACCCATCATGACTGGAATTAATTGATACCCTTTGCAGTCTCATGAGTGGCAAAGGAGTGGATGGGTACTGTTTCGCACTACCCCTCACCCACTCGCAGAGTAGTCCTCAAGGCAGGTTAAAGCACATTAATTAGACAGTGTGGGCAGGCTTGGTACTGCAGTGGCCACATTGTATTTCCTGTGCATAACTGAAGTGCTTCAGCCTTTTAGTGCTGCCACTCAGGGTGACTGATAGCTGTCAAATAGCTGGGTGATAGTCTGAAATGGCAAAATATGTAATTTTATGTTTTAGCCAATTGATTCTCCTTAACACTAAATTAAACTTGTTAGACTATTTGGGTTGCATTGTGCTTTAAACAGTTGATTGTACTCTCAAAATGTGAATGCAGTTCTATTGGATGATAGTGATTCCCATGCCTGCCTGATAACCGTATAAACTAACACCCCACCACCAGGCATAGTACTGACAGACAGCTGGGAATTCAATGTGAAGAATGCTTCCTAGCTGGCTGCCTGTCGGTGCAGCTGTAAAGCTACTGCTCGCGATGCTGGCGACCCGGTTTTGAGGAAAACGAGCCTGGCGTGTCAGGGGCGGCTGGAGGAGGATCGAGTGTTCCAGTGCTCACAAGTGGCAGTGCAGCCAACGGTGCCATGGGTGGTGCAGATGCAGACCAGGGAACCGATGCAGCAAGAAGCTTGATGGTGCTTGAATTTTGGTCTCCCTTGCATGCCTGTGTCTGACATGTGGAGAAACAGAAAATGGCCCTGCCTCCAACAGACAAGGAACCCCGATGCACCCAGACCAAGCCTGCCACTCCGAGTTCATCTCCTCATGAAATTCAAGTAGCTTGAGGGTGAACCTCCTCCACCCCATTCCCTTTAAAGCCACGGCAGTGTGAAGGATGACGAATAGAGCAGGTAGGATCGGCTGGGGGAGACCCTGGGATCTGGAGAGAAGTATAAGGCAGAGACTAGAAGGGGGCATACAACAGTGTAAAAAAATTCTTCCTACATGTGTCATTTGCATTGATAGCTAACCTTTTTTAGGGGCATCTCAAAATGCTTTACAATCGACACAAATAACCCATCGGCTCTCTGTGGATAGCTGTGGCATACAGTACCTGGATGCTAAATGATTACCACTATCAGAGACCTTGTTTACATCAGAGAACATTATTTTATTTCCTTTCCCATGGGTATACACACACACACACACACACACACACACATGCATGCACACACACATATTCTCCACACCCAAGTATGCATCTACAAAGACAGTATTCAGGGCACAGAAAAAATTTAACTAGCCACATTTTCTTATCTCCCCCATCAGTCACCCTTGCACCTCCTTCCTGTTTGTAATAAGAAAGAAAGAAAGAAAGTCTACCTCCCCAGTTGTTATCCTCAGAAAGTGCTGTCAAGTCCAGTCGAGGCACATCGGGAAGGAGATTCTCCTCCAGAACTTCAGTGTCTTGGATTCTCTGGCTCTTCACTGTGTCGGGGTTACTCTGCACCTCCTGAATCTTCATCTTGAAATCTGCAGCAAATCAGAGAAAAAACAGCAGCTGCTCAACTCCTCAGAGCTACAGTTGGACAACAAACATTCCCTCTGCCTCCAGACTTGATTCCTCAATCCCAGCCCAGTGACCCCAAAATGCTAATAAGCACTTGTGTCAGCAACAGCATCTTTCCATCTGTTTCTGGAACTTTTCTACATTTAACAGCCTTCGCCAGCAGCTCTTGAACCTTCTTTTACTGACAGCTCCAAGCCCAAAGTCATTGATTAGCCTCCGTGCGGAGCATGACTTGTGAGATCATAAACAAATCCTGGCATTTTGTTTTTGCAACACAGTGTTTACAATGTCAGATGCATCAATCACGTACAACGCACACACAGATACACAGGCAGTGCCTGCAGTTGCATGCTGCTTGTTTTCTATCTGTCCCTGATAGAAGCTCTGTGCAGAAGGCTGGAAACACAGGACATACGTGTGAATATTATCATGCAGGAGGAACAGGCTTACATCAATTGGTGCCAGCTAAGCTGAGCTGGCTGCACATTCTGTGATTTCCTGTGGTTGTTGTGTAGCTGGGCGTGGGGAGCTGGGCTATTTATGGAGGTGCTCTGGGTATTACAGCAGCATTACAGAAATCCAACAGTCAGGGCTTGGTATCTCCACTGCAGCAAAGAAGCAGTGTAGATGCTGGGATGGGTGGAAAGAGGTGGGACGATGAGGAATAATACTCCATTTTATTCTGTTGGAAAAAGGCAGCTATTAGACTGGCGATTATCCATATTTCATGGGTGGCCACAAAGAGAGAATCTTGCTTCAAAAGCTGGCAGGATTTTCATGCAAAGGTGTAATAGACTAATTATGAATCAACCTAAACTGAAGTGGCCAACATTTCCATGAATAAAAGCGGACTTAAAATGAACTGTTTGAGGCCTAATTATCAAATATATGAAAGTTGTGAGAATACTAAACACAAAAAGCAACACCTCCGGGCCTGTGATATGCTGCCTTTTTCTCAACAGGCTTATTTCAACAGATTGCCTACCACAACTGTTATATGGAGGCAAGTCCCTGCTAGCAAACACTCTAAACTGCAGTACGTGCACACTGCCTCACGTCACTTTTGAAGCACTAACACAGGTGCCTTCTGAAAAGATATTTTTGTTCCTTTTCCTACTTAATCTGCCACTCCCCACAAACGACAGCATCTTATAATTTACCTTAGTTTCTAGTGGGCAAACTGGACTGCGCTAGGGGCAGAGACTTGAGGTCACTTGTTCAACACAAACAATCTGGAACGGACCACCCATGGAGACAAGCCTATTAACAATATGTAGCATGTGCCGTTAAATCAAGCATGGAATAGAATCGTCTGGTTTACCATAGCATTTTGCTGACTTGAGGCTAGAATTCAACCAATCAATACTTAAACAGGCATTCTATCCATGTTTGCTGATGGATGAGCACACACAGACACACAAAGCACTTGTTTGTTTCTTCACTGCTTGTAACCACAGTTGACAGGCCATTACTGCTGTCCTCTGACAGCACTCCAGCAAGATATCTGCCCAGTGGATAACAAAGAGTTGAAATGTACTTACCAAAAAATATGCACTTTACTCAAATACTTAAAGAGGTGGAGTTTGTGTTGAGAAGCTTTGCAGATCCCAAACTGGCTTTGAGGATTTCACTTAATCCAAACTCTCTCTGCAGCTTTTAGTTCCTTAATAGTATGTATAAGATAAGACTTTTGTTGTTGTTGATAATTTCACTAAAGTTTGGGCGCTTACATAAAGATATTGCCAACAAAAGCACCCCCCCCTTTAAATCCAGGAAGCAAGGAACATGCAGCTTGAGAATGAGCAAATATTGTTCGCGTTACTGTCCTGCTGGCTATCAGCTCACTCTCATTTACACTCCAGTTTCCAAGGTGGCAGACGCACTTCGAAGGCTGTCACAGCGGCACTTCCAGTCATTTCAGTGTGCCAATTTCTATTCACATGAGCTCGGCTGTCATTTCAGAAGTACAGAATGTGACAGTGTTTTTTCGCTCATGCGCATGGGATAGCTAATGGTGAAAATAAAATTCACACACAAAGCAAAGCAGGCGAGGGGTAGATAAATCCTGCCACCTGGGGGCAGCTAATACTATTTAGCCAACTCGAGCCCTAGTCTGGAGCACTTCTCTAGTTTCATTACTAAGAAAAGTAAAGGCCTTTCATTGTTTTGAACGAGTTATTTAACAAAGCTATGCTCATTAAGCTACTTAAGCATTAGGCTTAAAAGTTTGCAGAAATTCTGACTAACATGGAAGAATGTGACATTGTGTGACCTGAAAGTTCATAGATAATAAGATTTCGGGGTAATGCAAACTTTCATTTTCTTTAATTTTCTTTTCCATTTTTTATTGTGAAACTACATAGCTGTGACTAGCAGTTATTCCAATTACTTTGGTAATTTTTTCCTCCACTAAACACAATTTATTTCTAATTACATCTGCTATTTTAATTAAATAACCTGGACTTTAAATTAAAACGTCCATTCCTAATTCGGAAGGAACCAGCTTCTCAATACAGCCTTTTATAAAACTGGTGGTGGTGATGGTGAGGACTAGCTTCTACCATAATGCATGCAGTGTAATGAACTCCAAGGCTCTGCTGCAGAAATGGAGCTGGGGGGTGCAGGTGGTGCTCTTGCCTCCTCCAGTGTTACTATGTGTGTACTGGCATCCTCCCAGGCCCCCCTCCGCCAATGATGCTTCAGCTGATGGTCCTTTCTGTACATGGAGTGGAGGAAGTGCTGGGGGATTATGAAAAATGGTTTTAAATGGTGATATCTTCCGAGTGTGACATCATTAAATAGTGACATCTTCTGAACATGACTTCATTAGTGGTTATCTTTGGAGTGTGACATTATTAACTGACATTTTCTGGTGTGACATCATTAACCAGTGACAACTTTTGACTGTGACATCATTATACACCTCCTCAAATGGGATGTTGCCTTCAATATCTGCCCATTTGCTCTGTCCTGCCGCCAAATAAGTCATCACTGCCCTCTATACCTCCCTGGGCTGGCTGTCCCTCAGCCTCTCGTTCCTCATAGGGATGCTTCATCTTCAAATTACTCAGTTCAGCCTCCCTGCCGTTATCTCTCTGATACAAACTGCTCACCCATCTTATTCACTCAGATCCATCTACAATACCTTCCTCACCATCCGCTAATATGCTTCTAGAATGGGTGATGAGGCCTTCTCCTCATTTCCCTCAAGGTTCTGCCCCCCCTCCCACATACACAACTCACCCACTCAGTTATCCTTTAAGAGTGCTCTGAGGAAACATCTTATATCCTCAGGCTGTAACTACTTCTAACCCATACCACTTACCCTGTGGCACAGCTTCTGTCCCCCTCCTAAGCAACGACCAGGGTACTCCACCTCTATGTTACTGATCCCTCACTGCACTTTGTTGGCAAATTACCCACGTTCTAATTATATTCAAGCCAAAACTGCTTTGCATCTACCATAACATTTACTTATCTGCTTTGCCCAATGGTATTTGTTGTTCTTGCTGCAGTTCAGTATTCAGGTTTCACTAACACTGGATTTGGTGTCGTTCATTAATCATACTTATTCCATGCCGGCCCACCGGGGAATGGGTAGTGCTACCGCTTTTGTGGATCAGGACCTCAGTTTTGTAGTATTGAGTTAGTTTTTAATATCCCCAGTGTCCTATAAGGTCAGGAGTGGTTTATGTTGCATGTTACTTTAGCTTAATAACAAGAAAAATGAAGTGAAACAGCGAGTGTTCAGTGACCAGCTGGTGTTCAAATGCAGGTAAAAATAATGAAGAAAACCTTGACAGCAGCCACGTTTAGTGATGCTCACCACTACTTCCAAATCAGAAAAATCCAAAAGCAGTCTCAACTGGGAAAAAGGCATATTAGAAGACGAGAGAAAAGAGGTGATCGAAAAAGGAATAAAAAGGCAGAGGTACATTTTTGCTATCATGCTTTCCCTCGTTATGTTAGATAGGTCAAACTGGCAGAAAAGGAACTTTGCAGCTAGGAACATCACTGTTTTCTGCCGTCATTGTCTGTGTTTCTATGTTATGATCAGAAACTGCAAAATGCATTAAAAAGCCCACTCATCCCCACTGTCAGTGTTTTCTCGGATGCTTGCCTCAGCTCCTGGCCTATCTGTTATTGCTCTTCTTACATGCCTGATTGTTTACTTTGCTTTAGAAATGATGATTTGTCAGCTCTGCCTGATCTGACCACTACCAGAGGGTGGCGAGTCTGGAATTCCCACTAGTAGCCACTGCAAATTTTACCTGGTGTATTACAGCAAAAGAAAGGGACACAATTTTCTCTGAACTGCTGCACAAAGTAAGTTATGAATGCCATTTATTTGCTTGCATCTGATCCCATCCAAACTGGTCACATAGGTGCTTCACGCAAGGTTACCTCCTGACTACCACACACAGCTTGTCCCAACAAATACTCAAATCAACTTCTGTATCACAGCAGCAACAACGCTGCTATTTTTAAACATAATCTTCCCTGCCTCATATATTCCCCTTTCACAGACAATTACATGAGCATGCCCTGGTAATGCGAAGGGGGTATTCAGTGAGAATAGCGACTGCTAAAAGTGACTCATTTACAGCGCTATCCTCTTGGGCTACCCTACAAAGGTAGCGACCCTATGTGAAGGCGATGGTAGGGTAGGGCGACCGAAAGGGGAGGAATAGTGAAGGGGAAGGGAGGGAAGAGGGTTTGTGAGGGAGTAGTGTGCCTGCTGCAGCCGAGCTAGTCATGTGGTGTAACGGTGAGGGTGGCTAGCTCTGGGGCAGTAGGTACCGAGTTAGGGACCAGGGGAAACATTTTGCCACTGCCTGCTGGGGCCGTGTTTTTCCCTTATGAAGTATCACCCTCCCGACATGCACCCCTTGGAGTTGGTAATATAAATCAGGGGGTGCAGGTGCAGCCCCCCACATCAACGCTTACTTTAGTTGTCGGATGTCTACTTGCCGGCATGTGTATATGCTGATTTGCTTTTCAGCGCTATACACTCACCATAATAGTGATAGCTATTATGACATGGAACCTGCGCAGGGCCAGCTAGTAGCAGGACTGTTCATGCATGTTTGTAGGTACGTAATGACAAAGGTCCAAAACTGTGCCAGTCGCACGCAATTTCCGAGAGTGGGCATAGCTAGTCACGGCATGAAATAAAGGAGAAATCAACATCCAAAACAGGATTTTCCAAAGTCAACACATGAAAATGGTCCGGTCTTTGAGAGCAACAATTCTGCAGGGCTGCATTTCAGAGACAGTTAATGGGCTGGTTAAGGCACACACGACAGGATCAGCCTGGTACATTTCTGATGTTTTTTTTGTGTGTAGCTATCACAAATTTCAAGGTTTTGAAGAAATAACTATTGCATTTCTGTAAGTCAGAATCTTCAGGCACTTACCGTTGGATATCTTAGTGAATCAGCATCATTTTCACTCTCCTTCCTACAATTACAAAGAGGGAAATAAAATCGTACACACATATAAGTTTAATTTTTATTCTTTTGTTGCTGGTGCCCAATCTCAGGTCAGTGTCTTACTTCCTTGCAGCAAGCTGAGCTTTAAAGGCACACAATACTGTATACCATAGGATTTACCTTTTAACAGTCCCCAATTTTTAAAGGGAGGTCCCTGATTTTGCTTTAAAGTTTGTCTCTGTTCCTACTAAAACTGGTGTTTTCCAATACTGAAGAGTAGTGATTTTCAGTGTAACAAAGTTCTGAGAGTACAGATTCAGACTATTGCTCCTTTAGGAAATGCTTTTTGCCCCACATCGGAGTTACAGTTTGTGAGCTTTGTGAGCCCATGAGGGTCTTATTTTCATAATAAGCACCCCTTCCCATTATATGTAAATGGTAGAAACGCATGGCTACTTACTGGGACTCACTTCAGAACTATGTGTAACCCCTAGGTGGCGCTATCCCAAGGTTTACTACCCCTGCCTGTTTGACTATGGACAGGTTGAGGGGCCTAGCTCCTATGGCGGGTGCCTCCACCCAGAGGTCAGGGTTTGTAGTGGTTAGACTAGCTTGGTCACAGCCCTCTGGGACACTGAGACCCCCTTTTATTCCCTCTAGTGGCTCTCACAGTACACCGGAGTTACAGCCCCAATACCCCACGTATAGACACTGTTCACTCATATAGATACCGCTTACCCTCGAGACTGATTCTGCAGCATGTCTCTGAGGACCCCCTGTAAAATAAGGTTAAACAACATACACAGCAAACACAATACTGTTTCCATAAGTACCAACACCACAGACAATATATAGTATAACAACAACAAATCTGATTTATTTAGGAGCAGTAACACGAGAGGAAATCAGGTTAATTGGTGGCATTAAATCACAGTACTGTGCACACATACAGGGGCTGAAAAGTCACACTCTGAGTACCCAGGTTGGGGGCTAGCCAGGTCCATTGCCCGGGTTGGCCGGTAGGTGCAGATGGATAGGGCCCTGTAGAAGAAAATATATGCACAACACCCAATTGTAATCCGGAGCCAGATGGCTCAGTCCATGAAGCAGTGAAACAACAAGAATTAGATGACACACTTGTGATTGAAAACAGGCTGCAGGGGAATACCCTGACTTGTACTCACAATACCCAAGCTGAAAACCAGATGGTGGATGTTCTTCTGGATTGCCAGAACAACAAGGCATGGAGACAAAGTCTTTGTGACTGGACCCCACTGCAGTTGACAGCAAATGGATTTAGTCCGAGACAAGCTGGGGTTTGCTTCCAGCTTCAACACACAGCACTAGGGATTGGAAATAGCGATTTTCCACAAGCACTACGCGCATTCATATGTAAAAGGAAAGTACTATACCAGGCAGACTGCTCCTCGATCCTGATTCAATTTACTGCAAAATACCAGGAGCACACACAGCAGCTTCAGTTCCTGACAGACCGGAGCGATTCAGCAATTTCTCCAGTCTTCTACAGGGTGAGCCTGGTTTCCACACTTCTAGTGCTTCTTTCTCCTCACAACTCTGATTCAGTCCAAACTGGCACTCACAAAGGCTGCAGACCCGAAACTCAGGGCCTCACTCAGCGCTTCCCACAGCGAAACTATACACCCATGAAGCACAGAGCTCCTTCTCTCTTCACAGTCACAACTGATCTAATCTTTCCAGTCACAGAGCAGGGCATTTCCTTTAGCTCCACACCATTCTGTTGGCTGGTTCAGCTGTCACTCACAATAAGACTCCCTCTGTTAGTGGAAAAAGGTGCCAAGGTTAAAACTACATTTCCCAGAGTCACTGCCCATAATCCCTTGTGGCTGGCTCAAAATTGAGAGTCAAGTTCCAATTCGTCCACAGGCTCCACTTTAGGGTCCCCTATCATCCTGATTGGTACAAGTCAGCTATTCAGGACCAAAATGAAAGAGTTACACTGAAACAGTTTGTGCTGAAATGAAGACAGGTTAGACAAACTACATTTCTCAGACACTCTAAATGATTTCTGGCAAACAGTTATATCTTTCAACAAGGCTCCCTCTGCACATGGCAGCAGAAACAAAACGAATTGACAGCAGCCAGACGGGATTCGAGCATTAAATACACAGTCCCCCATACAAACTAATTAAGTCTGCAAGCAGACAGCTCTTAAAGAGACAGTATGTGGAGGCTCAAATAGCACTCACTTGGAACCACATTTAAACAGCTCAGATGCCGAACACCGCCCAGATTGGAGCATGTAGGCAAGCTCCTGGAAGACTTTTGGGAACCCCCATTTGCAGGGGGGTTACATATGCAGGGTCTTAGGAAGCCCCACTGTAATTCCAGTACTATTTTACACTACAGTAAACTGCTTATTTCAACAGCTTCCTGAACTATTATTACCATTTTGAGATGGTGTCTCCGATTTTGAACCCCCCTCCTTAGTTTTATAAAGTCTTGCCCCTGCTTTTTGTATTAAGGGTTGAGAGGTATGGGCCAAGGGTGAATGTCAGGTACATGAGCGAGTTGTGGGGACTGCCTGCACCCTGGTACTACATGCCAGTTCTCCTTTTAACCCTGCTAGTCCCTCTTTACCTTGTGGTTGCTCCACAGCTGTACCTCACTCTATGTAGGTGCTGCCTCCCTGCAGTGCGTGGCTCAACAGCTCCTCAGTTGTATGCCAGTGGGTACCTCGAGTAACCAACCCCCACCCCCAACTAAAATCTTCAAAAACACATCAACAAAACTGGCTTAGATTCTGATAGAGTCAAAGGCTGCTGGTCTCCAACATAAATGACAACTAGTATGTTCAGCATATTAAAAACAGTATTAAGATTACCCTCTCTTAAGAACATCACCGCAAAGGCTGGGCTGCTGGCACAGCAGTAAAATTACCACTCACAACGCTGGCAACCTGGGTTTAGGAGCACACCACAGTGGCTGGAGGAAGGGCCGGTGGGGGGTGGACTGAGCAGCGTATGCATGCTCTCCACCTCCAGGGGTGTCTTCCAGTGTAGGGTTCCTGGGTGACCAACATCTCATTCTTTCTACGGTGATCTGGCTAGTGTTGATACCAGGAGGTGTGCCAGATGCATTGTGAAGTTGCGTCACAGCGTCACACACACCACCTCCGCTGTTGTGGAAAACACACAAAAAACCTTCCTTCAGATGATCTCATGACATCCTGTTGTGCCACCGTGCCACAGGCTGGGGCTCCTGCCTGGAACTTGAGACTGAAAGTTCCATGGGGGTAAAAGGGGAGCCAGGAGGCCCCCATTCTGGTGAGCACAGCTGGGTTGGGGAGACCCAGTGAGGCAGCCTCAGTGCCACCACGACTGTGGGATGTGAGCACAGCGGTAAATCTTCTTAACCCCGGTGAAAATCTGCTGTGGTTGCATAATCGAGTACAACACACTCTCCAGGTGTGTGTAATCAATACATATCTGTTAGTGTTTTATGTTAAAGAAAGACCACGGGCACTCTTTGCTCTGTTGTTTCACACAAGGTCACCTGAGTGTGAGAACAGTGAATTAAAGCTATTCTGACACTCAACAGGCACAAGTGAAACTACGTTTATAAAGCAGAGAGTACCCGCAGCACTTCTACTACCACGTTTTAAATCCTGAGCTGGAGTTTGACTAAAATAAATAAGAGTGCAATCTACTTTTTTTATTGTCCAAACTGTTAATTATCAATTGCCAGTTGTTTGAAGCAGATGTGTGCTGTGCGCAAGAGAAGTGTCCATGTCAACAGTACACTCAGCGTGAGAGAACCATTTTGCTGAATAAGGAGTGTCTCATGCAGTGTGTACACAAGCTCTGAATGGTTAAGAAGAATAAGTCATGCTCTCAGGGTCTCTGATGTTAGCGAAGGCATGCCTCTGTGTAACTATGACACCGCTGGCATGTCAACATGGGAGACGCCTCACCCATGGAACCATGGCTCAGCATTCCTTTTGTTTTGTCAAACTGTGAGAAGGCCTGGCTGTGTGTTACTATGACACATTCCTTGTACTGTCAATACAGGAAATGGCTCAGCTGTGTGTAATTATCACTCAGCATTCCTATTGTTTTGTCAAACTGTGAGAAGGCCTGGCTGTGTGTTACTATGACACAGTCCTTGTACTGTCAATACAGGAAATGGCTCAGCTGTGTGTAATTATCACTCAGCATTCCTATTGAAAAGGCAGGCAGCTCAGCTGCACGTAACTAGGACACAGTTCATGTACAGCCTTGTTAACATGAAAGAAAGCTCACCTGAATGTACTCATGACTAAGTGCCTCTACTCTTGCGTGCTTGGAAATCCATACACTTCTGGATGCTGTTATACCACAGAAGAGATGTCAAAATGCTGTTGTGCCACAGTAGCTGCATCACCACTGTGGTGCAACAGTGTTTCATTCCTCGTGTTTCTCTACACTATAGAGTCCTCAGAGCAAACTTCTTAGTAAGAATGAAATCACCTCACGTGAACGATTTATTAAAAGATAAACTACTAGAAATCTTTCCAGCTCATGTAGGTATCAATTAAATCACATTAGATGTTTTTAATCTTATACTGTTTGCTGTTTTCTGTTTACATAACCACAGTTCAAGGCAGAATCAGAAAAAAGGTAAATAATAAAATAAATAAATATATATATATCATATACATACATATACACACACACACACACACACACACCATACAAAATAATGTATGGGCATCCATACACAACAAGGCCAATGTTTCTATCTCAGAATGTGAGGACATAGACACCTCTTGAGACCTCCTGAGCTTCATCCCCAGGTCTATGATGTCAGCTCACCCCAAGATGGAAATATCAGACTTGCTGTGTATAGTTGCTCATACATTATTTTGTACGTGTACAGTATGTGAGAGAATGCTCAGTTGCGTGTCCCCATGACAGAGTTCCTTTACTGTCTTGTCAGCATGAGAGAACGCTCAGCTGTGTTTACAAATGGTACAGTTCTTCTATTGCCATGTTTAACATGAGAGAGGGCTCTTGTGAGTGCAACAATGACAGTTTCCCAACTGTCATGTTAATATGAGAGAAGGCTTAGCTATGAGAGAAGTTTCAACTGTGTAACTGGCACAGTTCTCCAATAGTCTTGTTTATATGCGAGAAGGCTGAGCTGAGTGAACCCATAGCAGTTCCTGTACTGTCATGGGAACACAAGCAAAGGCAAAGCTGCAGACAGCTAAGACACAGAACTCTGTTTTGAATGCTATCATGATGGGAAACGCAGGCCAACCAGCCTTCAACTAGATTTGCAAGCAGCCTACTATTTATGATGAGTTACCAATCCTAGACCCTGAAAGAAGCTCCCCTTATAACTTGTTGGAATTTGTATCCTATGCCAACTTCAAGGACAAACTAAGGGAACTTCTACAAGCTACATTTGTATGCCCTTGCTTTGGATAAAACATGTTGTTCATTGTAAATTCTCCACTGTAAAATGATGTTCTTGGGACCATTATGTATGTCCGTTGTACCATTACTGTACCGCTCACTACTGAGTGTACAATCCTGGGTTGTGCCTGAAAACAGGAAACATGTTTTTCCAATGTGCCTACCCAGTCAACAAAAATAGTATATAATCATAATACTTTTAAATAAAAAAAAAAAAGTGCATATTCTCCCAGAAGAACATTAGTAGGTAGTTTTTCGTAGATGTACATCTCCAAAAATAATTTAAAAAAGCAGAGGGGCCACCGGCCCAGTGGCGCTGAGGGTTGAGGCGCTGGACGCCGCACCTAGTACCACGCTGGCGATCCAGGTTCAGGAATGGACTCGGGCCACCGGGGGTTGGCAGGGGAGAGGAAGGCTTGAGCATCCCATGACTGCTCTCCTTCCTCTGGGGAGGCGGGTGAACTGCATCATGCTGTAGTGGCATCTAGCAGAGGCTAGGTGCCCTACAGTTGTATGCATAATGGAAGGGGCACAGCAGGCATCTGCCCAGCTGTGCTGGCGCCATTACACGTCTGGCTCCTAAGGGAGTTAAAAAAAAAAAAATTTAAGCAAGAAAATTGCGTGGCAATTGCGGTGGCTGATGGCCGCACCCTGCTCCCCCAGACAGGAGAGGTGCATCCACAATAGCGGATGTCTGTGCGACAGGTCCCCTTTGGGGGGGGGGGGGAATCCTGCTTCCAGCTGGCCTGTGTGGAAAGGGCATAATTCGCGCGCTAGACCCAGTCTGGGAGTGCGGGTGCCAGCGGCCGGGCGATCACTGGGATAAAGAAAGCTGTGATAAAAATAAAAAGCAGAGGGGACTGTGTCATTTTGAACTGCAAAATGGTTCATTTGCATACTGCAATCTGACTGGCCACTGAGGAATAAGGGAACCTGTGGGTAAGTTTTCACATGATCCACAGACTGAAATCTTCTGTTGTTTTTGCATTCTGTTCAATTGTTTTCATCTTTCTTTCTTTTTCCTATAGAGGTATTTATCCTCCTTGGCAGGATGGGCGGCATTTCGCCCCATCCCTTAGCTGCAGCTGTCCAGATTCTCCTCTGGTGTCCAGAAACATTATCTGCCACAGACTGCCCCTCCCCCAGCCGGGCCAAGAGGGAAGGACTTCCTCCCCACCCAGAACAAAAGTCCAGACTGTTCCAGAATCAAGAGATATCAGGTGGGCCAACAGCTTGATGGCAGGGCTTCATAAGCCCGTCCCCAGTTTCCACCTTATGTTTTCTCCTGTGGGCTCCACAGGACGTGTAATAGGCATGTTGTGCGTGCTCTCCTTCCATAGAGATGCCCGGTGCTCAGAGCATGAAGCCCTTCCTAGTCAGTGACTTGTGTACCACCACTTGGATTCCTCCAGGTGGTGGTCAATCACCAGAGTCACCCCTCCCCGAGGGAGGAGGGCAGTCCTGTGGACGCTCAGTCCTCCTTCCTCTGCCTGACCCCCGAGCGACCAGTGTCTGTTCCTGAACCTGGGTCGCCAGCATGGGAAAAGGAAAGGCGCCTATGGTGCCTCAACCCTCTTCATCTCTGGGCTGGCCACTGTTTTTATCTTTCTTAAAAATTAGATTCATTTTATTACTGCAATATTGCACTCCAGACTGGGGCTCATTGTGAGATTTCCCCACTTCTTGGGTGGTTTAAGGCACAAGGCAAGACAACCAACACATGGGTAAATCTCACTATAACCCACACACTGCTGTGCCTTATAGCATTTTCTAACTGTAGATATTGATGCTCCTGGCTGTTGCCCCACCCAGACCTGGTGACCTCCCAGCCCCATCACTCCATTTAACTTCACCCAGACTGTAGAGATCGGGGTGGGAGGGGGACACAGGGCACGAGACTACTAGGGTCTTCATAATGATCACCACCATTTTTCCTCTTGCATTTCTTCCAGAAGTGTCTTTTAACCATCCCTCCACACTGGCTGTCATTTGGAATCAGACTGCGAATTTCCAATGGCTTGCCAGGGTAAGAAGTGACTATGTTTTATCTAAAGGCTTTAACAAATAGGGTAAAACTACTTACATTATTAACTATGAAATAAATCTGCAAACATAAACTGTGCAGTTAAAAAAAAAGCTCAAGTGGAAAAAGATGAGACCTGCATGTTGCGCAACTGTTAAAACCTACCTGTCATCACTCAAAATGTCCATGTCGTCGGGCCTGGATTTATCTGCAGTCCTGGTGGAGGCAAACATTTCCATAACCTATAAAACATTAAGAACAATGAAATGGAGAGGCACCACACAAGCACATTAATTAAATTAATTAATTAAAGATGTTGAGATGGGCGCAATTTAGGTTCTTGCAAATTATTCATCAGAGTTGGCCTTGCATAACCCATGTTCTTTTTCGCCACAGTCTAAATGAATACATTACCCATGCCACAATATAGTTACCACTGTGTGTACTGTGTGTGTGTGTATGGCAAGGCATAAAGGGTAGCGCCAGTGGTGATGCTAGTAGTATCGGGTAATCATAAAACCCCCATATAAAAACAGCCCACAATGAAGCTGAATGCCATTTACATTAGGTGTCGCTTTAGAAGGAAAAATGTTAATCTTAGAGTGACTTATGCCATTCTAAACTAAGACAAATGTCTATTTTAGGATAACTATCTTCCCACACATTCAGTCACTTCACTACCAGTCTAACATTGCTTGTAAAGCGCTTTGGATGTATGAAAAGCGCTATATAAATGCTGATTATTACTCTTCTTCTTCTAGACAGTGTTTAGCTCGACCCACAGCTTCGTACAAAACTGAAAAGTGTAGGTGCACTAACATAGAATCTGGGATTTTAGGTCTACAAAAGGGTAGTTCTACACAGTGTAGTCTGTAAAGCTGTGAATCTGGAGAGCAGGGTTTATATCCCACAACTGCCACTTATTCATTTTAGACCTTGAGCAAGTCACTTCACCTTCCTGTGCTTAACCTTTAACTCGGTCTACTTCTGTGCTGTGTAACTCTCCAGTGTGCACCTCAAATGGCAGCATTCTCTCCCCGGACTATAAAGCACTTTGGCATACAGTTGGGGGGCATTCAACTTTCAACAGGGGCAACAACTGGTCAGAGGTAGTGGGGGTGGAGCCAGGGGCTGAAAACGAAAAAACAACAATAGCCTGCAATGCAGGGTGGAGACTGCCCCCGCCCCTTAAGTGGTGCCCTACATACAGTTTCTAAGAAAGACAATATATAAACCAATTTCCTTTTTTCTGTACCAGAGGTTGTGTAATGAACCACACACAGTGGGGCATGGATTTTCTAGATTAATTTAAGTCCCATGGGAGGTATAAATCCAGCACAACCCATAGACCCTGGAAAGTTACTGCACTTATGACTAATAACCGACAAAAAACAACTTGGAAAGGCGTTCTTTAAAAAGATTTTATATTGTAGTTACATTTGTTTATTTTGTTCCGATACTTACTTAGGTGAAGCCTGAGAAAGCCAGTAGGAGCTGCTAGAGGTGAAATGTTTACGACATGACTAAGGGCATAACATGAATGAAAATCAAATCGAGAACTACAGTTTCACAACTCTTATTGCTTGTGGTGTTTCTTTGGTGACCATGAAAATCCCACTTATCCTTACCATGGTAACTCTGCTGTGAATTCTGCCACAGATAAAATTGAGACCATGGATCCAGATAGGGCCTCTGTTGAGTGTGAGCGGTGAACAATCTGCCAAAGGAATTCTGCAAAGTCTGAATTTCTGTATTCCATGATAAACATTCCATCTAGTGAATGTCTAGAAACACAGGTGACTGTCACAGAGAGGAACTACTTTTTACTACTGTAATTACTTTCAACAAAAAATACGTATTGTTTTAAATTGAAAAGTAGTCTTTTTTGTTTTAAATTGTTTCTCAGTTTACCCATTTAATAAGTGAAATAAGTCACTCTAGGCCTGTTCTTGTCTGGGGTTGATGCAGTTCCAGATGAAGGCACTCAGCACAAGTGCCTCATGCCCTCGCTACGTCCCTGGGTGTGCACTAACTCCAGACAACCAATGCCCTGACCCCATGTCTTACTGCATACATAATAGACACCCCAACAATAAAAAAAAAAATCACATCTTCCACCACAATTTAGAACTACAGAATGTTGTAGCTGTTGCCTAGATACTGTATTCCTATCAAAAACAAGTTGGCAGCACAAGTTCCAAATTCTAATTCCTGTCCATCTCTGTGAAATTAACCCTTGGCTCTTGGAACCTGTTTAACTAATGAGAATGTAGGATTTTTCAGAGGCATTTTAAAAGTCAGGAGACAAAAACAAATGGAAGGAGGAGATAGGGACTTGTGAGGGAGGCGAAGAAGTGGCAAAAGTCATGGAGGGAAAGGAGAGAAACAGCTTACTAATAAGAGAGAGGGAGCCGCATTTGCGAAGGGCTCTCAGAAAATAGTTTTTGTACTGCTAGAGAGGAAGAAGGTGGAGGAGGGAAATGATGAAATTAGAGGAGTAATTGATAAATGCCTGGACCAAACTGGAGCGGGGGGAAGTTCTGCTGGGAGAACTGCAACAGGGGTAAAAGGGGGAAATAATGTGCAGGAGGAGGAAGAAGAGCTGGAAATGAAAGAGGGAGATGAATGGAAGCAAGCAGGGAGTAAGAGGGGTGGAATCTTAGTGCTGGGGGACTCAATACTAAGAGGAGTTAGGTGGGGCAGCAAGGGGGAGAGGCATAGTCGCATTTGGGTGGAGGCCATGCCAGGAATGACAGCGGAAAGGGTGGGACAGTCTGTTCTGAAATATGCTAGAAGGGGTAGGGACAAGCCTCATTTAATTATACATCTTGGGACGAACGACCTGGCTGACAAAACAGCAGATATGGTCCAGAGGAGGTTTGAGGAACTAGCACAATTATGTAAGGGGCAGGAAGATCAGTAACTTTTTCAGAGATACTTCCGGTGCCAAAGGCAAGCACAACAAGAAAGCTGAGAATAGAGGAATTTAACGGATGGCTAAGAACCTGGTGTTGTGCTAAAGGGTATGGGCTGTTGGGGGGGGAGGGACCTGGGAGGACAGTAGTCTCTATGCCAAGGACAGACTACACTTGAGTGAGGAGGGAAAGAAAGTGTTGAAACAGAGGATGGAGGAGTACATAGAGGAAGTTGGGAATTTAAACTAGGAGTGGGGGGTGGCAGTTGGGGAAGAGATATGCAGAGACTACAGGTTGGGGAAACCATATGAGCTTACCCCCCAAAACAGTGACAAAGGACAAATGGCAAGTACTGTTGGTGATGCTAGGAAAGGAGGGCAGGATGGGAGGGGGGGAAAAGGGTGGAAGGTGGTTACCCTTAATGCTAGGAGCCTTGGGAGGAAAACTGCAGAGTTACAGGTTCTCATGGCAGAGGGAGAGGTGGACATTGCAGCGATCACGGAAACATGGGCCACCCAATACAATGACTGGGACCTGTCTGTACCAGGGTACAGGTTATTTCTAGGGACAGGGTGATTGGGAAAGGAGGGGGGGTGGCACTATATGTGAAGGAAGGACTGAAGTGTGTAAGGGAGGAAGGGGAGGAGGGTAGTATGGAGTCACTTTGGATGCAAATCCAGGATTCCAAGAATAGGATTCTTAGAATAGGAGTGGTGTACAGGCCACCATCTCAGACGGAGGAGTTAGAAAGGGAACTAGCGGGACAGATCAGGAGGACCTGCGAGAAGGGTAGTGTGGTGATTGTGGGAGACTTCAACATGCTAGGAGTGGACTGGAGCACCCCAACAACCAGGAACAGAAGGGAGCAGGTACTGCTGGATGCCTTCCAGGACAGCTTCCTGCTGCAATGGTCAGTGAACCAACCAGGTTAGGGAATACCCTTGACCTTGTGCTGGCAAATGGGGACTTGTAGAGAGAACTTACAGTGGAAGAACCGCTGTCAGGGAGTGACCACCACTCAGTATGGCTCACATTGGATATGGGCAAGGAAGGAGGGAATCTGGCACAATAGTGCTGGACTTCAGGAGGGCCGACTTTGGGAGGATGGGGAAGTGGTAAAAGAGTACCTGGCCAGAATTCAATCTAGTATGGACACTAACCAGAGGTGGGAGCTCATAAAGCTGGGGATAGTGAGGCAACCAAAACTCTGCTGCAAAGCCCAGAGCAAGAAGGCTAGGGCTAAGAAACCAATCTGGTTGAGCAAGGAGGTCATGGAAAAGGTAAGGAGGAAAAGAGCTGCCTTTAGGAAGTACAAGAAACAGGGAGGGGGAGGACAGGGAGGAATACTTGACAGAATCATGAGGTGACAAGGCAGTAAGGGAGCCAAAGCATCTACGAACTCAGGCTGGCACAAGGCATTAAGAAGGGGAGAAGGACTTCTTTAAGTACATCAGGGAGAAAAGAGCTGTAAGGACCAATAGTAAGGATAAGGAAGGAGGGGTTGGGTGGAAGCAGGGTGTGATAAGGCGGAAGACTAAATGAGTACTTGCTCAGTATTTACTAAAGAGAAGATGGGGTGACACCCAAGGTGGAAGAAATGGCAGAAGCAGGGTGGAAGTGGTGACAGATGGGAAATCATGGAGAGCAGAGTTCGAGAGGGTTTGAAGGCACTGAAGGTGGACAAGGTGCCAGGCCCAGATGGCATTCACCCCAGGGTACTGAAGGAGCTGGCAGAGGTCCTTGCAGGACCTTTGGCAGACCTATTTAATGCCTCACTACATTCCGGGTGTGTACCTCAGGACTGGAGGATGGCTCATGTGATGCCCCTCCACAAGAGTGGCCCCAAGGATGAACCGGGAAGCTACAGACCAGTGAGCCTCACATCCATCGTGGGTAAGCTAATGGAGACTATCCTGAAGGAGAGGCTGGTGGCCCTCCTAGAGGCCAAAGGACTACAGGACAGCAGACAGCATGGCTTCATACGTGGCAGATCCTGCCAAACCAACCTGGTTGAGTTCTATGAATGGGTAACTAGGCAACTGGACAGGGGCCATGCAGTGGATGTCCTGTATCTGGACTTCAGTAAGGCATTCGACTCAGTGCCACATGGAAGGCTGGGAAGGAAGTTAGTAGGCACAGGGGCGGGTGCAAAGCTGGTGAGATGGGTAGGAAACTGGCTGCAGGGAAGGCAACAGAGGGTGGTGATGGTGGGTGGGGAGCTCTCACACCCAAGGGCAGTGACGAGCGGTGTTCCACAGGGCTCGGTGTTGGGACCAGTGTTGTTTGGGATATTCATTGCAGACATATCATGGGACATCAAGAGCAAGATCAGTCTGTTTGCAGATGATACCAAGGTAGCGCTGGGGTGGATGACCTAGGGGATGGCAGGGGTTGCAGGATGATCTGGCAAAGCTTGAAACCTGGTCAGACACCTGGCAACTGGCTTTAATGCCAAAAGGTGCAAGGTGCTGCATTTGGGATGAAGAACCCAAGGAGAAGTTACCAGCTAGGGGAGTGCAGCTAGACCAGACAGAGGAGGAGAAGGATCTGGGTGTGCTCATTACAGGGTCAATGAACAACTCGGCACAATGTAGGAAGGCAGCTGCAAAGGCAAACAAAATGCTGGGTTGTATTGCAAGGGGTATATCCTCGAGGAGGGAGGAGGTGATTCTGCCACTGTATAGGTCATTAGTTAGACCACACCTGGAATACTGCGTGCAGTACTGGAGTCCGTATCTGAAGAGGGACATTAAGTCACTGGAGGGGGTGTAGCGCAGAGCGACAAAGATGATCAAGGGGCTGGGGGACTTATCATACGAGAGGAGGTTGAAGAAGTTGAACATGTACTCACTGGAGGAGAGGAGAGGAGAGACAGGGGTGACATGATTGAAACCTTTAAATACATGAAAGGAATAAACAAGACAGGTACAGAGGGGCTGTTCAAAGTAAGGGAGGGGAGGGACACCAGGGGCCATGATATGAGACTGGAGCGAGGAAGGTTCAGGAGGGAGATGAGGAGACACTTTTGACAGAGAGGGTGGTGGCAGGGTGGAATGCGTTACCTGCTGAAGTGGTATGCAGTAGAACAGTGGACTGCTTCAAACGAGGATGGGACAGGACAAGGGGGAGGGTTAATGAAGGGGAAGGGTGGAAGGGAGGGGCAGCAGCAGAATAAGGGGTGCTAGCTGCACATTCAAGCAGACTTGATAGACCTCTGGGCCTTTATCTGCTGGCAAATTTCGTATGTTCGAATGTAAAAGTAGTTAGCCAATCAGAGAGCTGGATTTCTGAGACCAGTTTCATGCCACCATTAAGTGCCATTTCCGTTAGCTTGCTGTCACTGTGCAGCTGAAGGGACTATACTAGGGCCTTCTTTAGTTTAGAGAATGGCATGTGTTTTCACTCGATGGATCAGCCAGCTGGATTCAGGTAATTCACTCAGCTCAGTAACACATGGACAGATTTTCATGTGCATATGTTCTGATGAGTCAGAATCTGCCATCTGGCTTAACAAAACAAATTACAGCTAATTTTAAGTTAAATTGTTTCTATAACAGTAGCTAGCTAGTACTGCAGGCAAATAGGGTTAATTCCTGCAAACAAATCTAACATGCAGCTTTCTGATGGAGAATTCCAGCTTGCATAGTTCTTGTGCAAATGTTCTGCAGCTCCACCTTGCCTTACTTTCTAAAGCCCTCTGCTGCAGCATAGGAATAGTCTAGCCCTAAAAAGGATCGATTCAGAGGCTCAGCTGGGCTTCACAGAAATCACACAGACCACTACCAGGACTACAAGAGCAGAGAAGAAAGCACGTGCTGGGGGCACTCAGCTGTTTAGATGAATTCAAGTTATAGACGAGGAATGTACCAAGATATTTTTGACAGGGCCATGTCATCACTTGAGTTACCCAGATTAGCATTAACAAACTGAGAAAGGATACTTTCTACCATCGCAGATGTAAGTGGTATACAAATCCACAAATCAATGTGGAATTCAGTCCCCACATTTGCGTGGGCGGACTTCTGGCAATTTACTGAACTTGGTTTTGTTTTTATGCCCAAGGCACTGCAGCATCTTGCACAACTGAGCCCGCCCATGTAACGCAGGTAGAAGCGGCTAGGCATTTCCAATCTTCAACCTGCTCTGCACATCACAGCCAAGCATCATCCATCTCACCCAGTCGAGCAAGCCTCATTTTCACAATTCCCAGCAACATGTTTCAAAAATCCTAAGTGTACACTCAGCTAGTGCAGGTATTTGAGGCCGAGGCAACAATAAGGGGCTCACACTAATATCTGCAATGGCAAGTTTTTCCACTAATATAACAAAAACCTTAATGTTACTAAAGAGCAGACTACTGCCTTATCCTGAGTATGTGTTTCACTGTATCAAGTGTGGCTGCTCGGAATCAGTTATGGAGTCAGATACCTCGTATTTCAAGCTTTTTTGTTTTAGAAATAGGATTTTTGGCATTAAAGGCCAAAAGTCCTAACTCTGATAAAGGGGATTGGATTCGTAATTTGACTCAGATTCCACATCTAGCAGTTAGAAAATACCCCTACTTGGCTAACCGTTCCCCCACCCACCTGCTGTCACAACATAAAAGACCCCCCACCTTAGCAGCACCCACTTAACACAATGACCGCCCACACACACACACATACACAACTTACTTTTGGTTGTGGGTGGTGGTCAGTCACTGGTGCTGGCACTGCTGCAGGTGGGGGGGGCTGGTCTGGGATAAAGCCTCTTTGGCAGTGTAACATCCAGTAACCCCATCTCGACTTCAAGCAACTCTACTCTACTCTATCATGTCCCCCCTAACAGCCCGATTAGTGCCTACTTAAATATTCAATTACCCAAAGGCAGCAGCATCAGCCCCTAACTCTCCAAACAAACAACACGGCCTTATCCTCTGATCTCAGGAAACTCTGAAAGTCCTGTTGTGAGATGCATTATTCCCTACACGAGGGGAGGGAGAATGGGGCAATTTGTACCAAACTTTGGTGTCACCAACTTGTTCAGATGCTGTAAGTGTATGAAGCATCTCTGCTGGTAGCCCAGGGATTGGTGCAGGTTGGCACCCTCTCTCCTCCCCTCACAAAGGAAAGGAAGCCCCCTGACCTCTGGAAAAACTATATAATGGGCATACACTGAAACCATCCTTACCCAACTGTGGGGCACAGAGCTGGAGTAAAAGGGAGTTTTATCATACAGTATTATGGAGAATGAAACTCAGTTTCCTGCTGAATTAATTGCTTGCATGTTCATTATCTTTAGGATTAGTACAAACTTCCCATTTAATAATCTGTGAAAAATGTGGGATAGCAACTCCGTTGTATGGGACAAGGGGCTACTGAGTGGTAAATCGAGGCAGTCCCTCCTACTGAGGAACTTAAGTTTGATTATGGGGACTAGGAAGCAAAACAGGCTGCAGAGTGAGAGAATAAGTGAGGCCTTGGAGATGCCAAAGTACGATTCCATGGAATGTTGCTAAAATTTGCTGGGCTTTAGGAATTTAATGATTCATCATGAATTAATCAATTAACTTACATCAGAAAATGGACTCTGGCATTTCTCCACCTCACTGGCATTCTGCTGTTGGCATTTCACAATTTCAACCCACTAGACAGGATTATATTTTACACTCTACCTGCACCTGCCTGACCACTCCTTCTGGTAACCCAAGGGAGATCCCTGCTGTCCGCCAGGATCAATGTCCACTATTAGAACCTCCTGCAGGCTCCCTCAGGTCCTCCATCATCCTATAAGGTCTGCATATCTCTGCTGGAGGTTCTCTGCTGCCTCCAGAGAAGCAGCTTCAGAAGCCCCAGGAACAAAAGCCGAGGGAGTGAAGTTGATTGTGTAGCCTGGTGAAATAGGAGGGACACCCAAGAGCTGTCCTCCAGATTGGTGGATGGTCATTTTCCTTTTCTGGGGGTTCAACCACCTCCCAACATGACTGTGGGGGCCGGCAGTGCATGAGCACCCACACCACCAAGAATGCACCACAAAGCCCCCACCAGCAACTACTAATGATGTGATGTGGTGCAACTCTCCCACCCAGGAGAAGAGCATTCAAAGGATGCACTGCAGCTCTTCCAGCCTCCGCTCCTGATGTCATGAGCTCAGGGTGAGAACCTTGGTCACTTGGATGGAGGAGCAGTCCCCAATTGTTTACCATTATGAGCTGGCACTAGAAAGGATTTGAGCTACTTTCCAACTAGGCACATGCTCCTGCAAGAATGGCATTCCTACTCCACATGATCTTTTCTCACAATAGTACACTACAGCAAAAACCTAACAAATCTCCAGAATAATCTGTTCTCCCAACGACGTCCTCAAGAGAAGGTTTTACTGTTTGCTCAGGCACATCTCTTACCACAGTGTACCCTAGGCTCTGCCTCAGATGCACAATTCAAAAGCTGTCTGCAAGCCAGTAACACCTCACTAGGCAGGTTGAACTGTCTAATGGATTTACCTTTAACTTTCTAAGATTCCAGTCTGTTGTTCCCAGTGGTTTTGTCCAGATGGTCCCTGCCTCACAAATCTTGCTTACCTTCATGTTTCATATTCAGAAGTTTCCAATATTACTATAATAGCAGGTCTATCATCTTATGCTACCTTATTCTTTTGTTTCACAGCGTTTTGTTCCTTCCCAAGTATCTCAGCTGATGGACCCTAGCCACCCTCTATCCCAGGCCCATCCCATTTTGAGGAGACATTCTGACCCCATTAAATAACTGCAGATGTTAATGTCACTGCCAGAAGCCCCTGAGTTGACAAGCCTAAACCATCTGCCATGGTGCCTTTCATTACCCTCAGCAAATGCCATCCTTGCTTACTTACTACGGTGTTTGTACACAAGCTAGTCATACAGTCCTAACCCTGAAACTGACTGCACCATCTCTGTCAGCTGCTTGACATCTGCCGACCCACAAATTAAGTTGCAGGACATGGCCTCTCTTATAGTAGCGCAAAGTGCTATGGTTGAGCATAAATTCAGCCCTTCCGCAGTTCTATCTCTATACATGTCCCTCATATACTAAAGCCCTGTCTCTTAACCACCCACAGTATATTATAAATGATTTTGGGACATCTGAGGCCTAATCAAAACATACGAACATTAAAGAAGCTATCAGCAGAAGACCATTTGGTCTATCAGTCTGCTCATATTGCAGGGTCCACAGCTTGAACTACTGTCCTGCCTCCCTCCCCACTCCTCCCATTCTCCCTACCCATGATCCTTACTTTCCTCCTATGCCTATCCCAGCCTCTCTTAAAGCTGCCCACTGTCTTCAATGAGATGAACTCTTCAGGCAGCGCATTCAAAGGTCCACCACCTTTCTGTGAAGAAGTGCTTCCTGACCTCCTCCTAAACCTCACACCCTCCAGCTTAAGACTCTGCCCTCGCAGTTATGGCTGCCACCAGCTTAAAGAGACTCTCCTTATCAACCTTATTTATCCCTTTCAAGCATTTGAAAGTCCTAACTCATGTCCCTCTCTCTCTGCCTGCCACGTAGTACATGTTCAGTGCCCTCAACCTCTCCTTGCCGCCTTACCCTGCTGACCCATAATAATCTTTGTAGCCCTCCTCTGGACCTTCTCCAGCAGGTTAATTTCCTTTTGAGGTTTGAACACGGTATTGAACTCCATACTCTAGATGCGGCCTTACCAGTGACCTGTACAAGGCAGTATAACCTCCTCTCCACTACTGATCCCCCTAGATATGCATCAATGTATCTTGTTTGCCTTTGCTGCTGCTTTCCTGCACTGCATGGAGTGCTTCAGGTCACTAGTGATCATCACTCCCAGGTCCTTCTCCTCCTCTGATCCAGATACTCTGACTCCACCCAGGTAGTACCCTGTCCTGGGATTCTTGGCTCCAATATGCATAACTTTGCATTTCTTGGCATTGAAGCCAAGCTGCCAGATCCTGAACAACCTTTTAGATGGCAACAAGGGTCTCCATGAAACCAGCCCATTAGGATATTCCACCTTTACCCAAGCACATCAGTAGAGACCAGCTAGGAAAAATACATAGTCAGGCTGCCCAAATTTGACATCCACCCCAGTCTTTGGATTCTGAATTAGTATCCAGTTGTCAGTCTTGCTCCTGATTCAGCTTCACGTGTCTCCAGTTATCTAAATAAACACACTAGCACTTCATAGCGTTTCTAATGGGAGCTGCTTTCTTTGACTTTGCCTTTGCCTAACAGCAGCACCTTGTATGGAGAGCACACATTCTTTGTGGTTTATTTGGAGGCAGTATAGCGCAGTGATTTAAGGCTCTGAGCTGCAAATCTGGAGACCTGGGTTTGAATCCCACAGCCCCCACTTGCATACTGTGTGACCCTGAGCAAGTCACTTAACTTCCCTGTGCTCTCAGGTCGCACCTGTAAACAAGCTTTCAGTTTAGTGTGTTACTCCTGGTAAAACAACTGGGAAAAAAAATGATTTCCTCACCTTGCTAGGTATAAAGCTTTAAAGGCTTTCAACTGGGGCAGCAGCAAGGAGATGAACGAGTGCGAGTTTCTGAGGATATGTGTGGTATCCAACAATGCCATATGTCTAGCCAGCTGAACCAGAGTCCGGATAAAATTTTTCCTGGAGACTGAATAGGTGCCTTTCAGTTCAAAATTGTCAACAATGCTTTCATTCTGAATTCACCGGGATGGTCCCATCAGAGTTACATAGTCCATCTTTCTGCTCCCTTCAACATTTTAGATGGGCGGACCTTTTTACTAGCATGGTATCAGCCTGCCATCGGGCTGGGAGGCACACAGTTAATTTAAGAAGGCCCAATGCTGGAGCTATGGCTATCATGTAAGTGGCCTGGGTTCAGGGCAGATCCAACAGCCAACATCATGACTTAAAGGGCTGGGAGATCTGTTGAAGGCGCAGTGTGTCCCAGCTGGGAGATGCCAGTACCTGCTGTGTGACCCCTCATGGCTGGATGGGGATCCTGCTCTCAAGTGAGGGGGTGATACGCTACCTACCTCAGGCAGTGCAAAGGGCACTGCTAAGGCAACAGGGAGGTGGGTGCATTCCAGCGGGAGTACAAACACGTTCATCCTGCCACTATGAGACCATAAGGGGGAGGGAAAAAAAACTCCACATGCCATTGGGACAGCAGTCATGGCCATCTCAAGGCCCCGCTCAGCTCTCTCCTCCTCCTCACCGTACCTTAACAGTTCAATGACCCTGCTGTGGGGGGAGGCAGGGAGGGTACAAACTGTGGAGGATAAGTGAGGTGAACTGGGACCGGGCTGTTAGTTCACTGGTGGCAGCCAGAGAGCTGGATTGGTGGTTTTTTTTGGGGTGGAGACAGCTTGATTGAGAGAGAGAGAAAACAAAAGTATGCTCTGCCATTCATGAAAGTGTCCCAACCTCCATGCCACAGGTCTAGTGTGTTCGTTCCTCACTTGTGGTGGCAGCCAGTGGGGTGCTACCATGAGGTGATCAGTCATGGAAGTCAGTGGACAATGTTATAGCAGGTTTGACCCCCACCCCCAGTTACACTTCGTGCAGTGGTAATGTACTCATCACTATGGATCTATAACTGTCAGTGTAGGTAGGATCTGCATTAAATGTTAGTGAATGGCAGGCAGGGCATACAGTATTGGAAGCTATGACATGTATCACTTTTTTTGGTGTCACCCATGTACTCACTGTCCCATGAGTGCACATGGAGCATACTGCGAGGGAGGGGTACGTATTTAGCTATATTTTAAGCCCTGGTTACCCAGCTGCTACCAAACTTGAAATACACAGTATCAAGGGGTGGATGGGGAGATCAAAAAGTGAGACACGGGAAAAAGAACACTACATCAGTATCAAGAAGAGTTCCCCAGGGATCTGTACTATACCTGATATTATTATGTAGCCCCTAGAAGGAGCTCTGCTTCTTATGTGAGTCTCTGAGACCGATTAGAATCCTATGTAGGTCTGAGACCTATTTAGAATTCTCCTAATGGGTTAAATTCTCTAGAGTCTCAGTGGGCTGGGCCAGCTGGCCTGTTCCAGCTTCCTGAGGGAGGAGCCAGCCGCCTGTAGCAGAGATCGTGACAGGAAGTGTTGCTTCAGTTCTGGGGAGGTGCTTATCAGTCATGCTGTGCCTGCTCCTGGGTTGAACCTCTTTCTGTGTGGACGGCCCCAAAATAACTTGCTGTCATTGTGGCGTCTGCCACTGGCAGGGCTCCCCAGAAGGGCACATCTCCCATGGATTCACAAAGTCTTGGACCAAGAGAAGAAAATGACTTATCTGATGAACAATCAGCAACTTTCTGATAAAGAGAAATGGAGGTCAAACAAAACCGTTTTCTATGAGGACTGCATAGGGCAGTGTTTCTCAAATGAGGTCACCGTGGCCACATGCAGCTACCAGCACAATTCTGTGCTGCCTCAGAGAGTTTTAAAGCCCCAACTGCATAAGTAAAAGAATGGACATTTTCTTATCTTTAAACAAGCACAGGAGAAACATTTCAAGTGAAAATACATCAGAAACTGATTTAATTTATACTGTGTGAAATTATGTGTTCTATCAGGGGGTTTGGGGTACCTCAGAGGGTCGGGGGAATAAAGGAATGAGGCCACTAGTAAGTTCTGGAGGCAGTATTTCCTGGCCACCAGTTGTTATTTTTTTTTGGCTTGAGAACCACAGGCAGAAGGCACCCAGCGGTGTCCTCCCTCCTTGCACTAGGCAGAAGGGCTTGAAAATAAGCTCCCATAGAAGTCTTTTGGTCTGGGATCCTCTCCCTAGGAGGGGGGGGCAAAGGTGGCACCTGTGTCAGCCTCAGACCCACCAAGAGGTGTCCACTCTCCATGCCCTAAACTGCAATCCCTCATGTGGGATATAGCCTTAAGGAGTATTAATGTGGATTGGACTCTCTGCCCATGGGGCTCAGTTCTTGGGGACAGTGATAGGCATCACTGGTGGCACCTCGGACCCCAGGAAGTGTATGCCTCTTCTAGCCATGTAAACTGTGTGGGGAAGCAGTCCCCATTGGTACCAGTAAATATACTGCCATGAAAGCTTGTGGAGTGAGTGTATATGAATCTAAGGGTCTGGGGCCCTCATCCTATTCAAGCAGGGTTGGTAGTGGGAAACTGGTACCGGGTTAGGGGGAAGTCTTGGTCGTTCTATTCCCCAGATAGCTCTAAGGAGTGAAATACCCCATTTCCTGAGAAGAAGGACTGTGCAGGGTGAAGCCTCATGCTCACTGTAGTTAAAGACGTAAGCTGCACCTGTGGTAAAGTGTACAAGAAACAAAGTGCCATGTATACTGGCTCTCTTGTGGGTCCCAGCTACAGGGGCCCCAGTAGCTAACTGCAATCCTGGTTTATTATATATGAAAGATTTACTGAGTATCATAATGTGAAGGAAAATACTGCAAACCTGTACCTGCGTGCCCCACTGGGTTGTTGGTACAACCCATTAAATTCAGAGCAAAGGAAAGTGCAACTGGGACTATGCTTTAAAAACTGTCATCCTTGGTGATGAGATTTTAAGGACTACTTATGGACACTGTGCGTGCTTACATTTATGTATTTACCTTCTCTGTCTGATAAAGATTCTAACTTTGGACTTCGTAATCACTGCTAAGCTGGTATCAACCAGATTTATTGTGCAATACCTGATACCACTTTGGTCATGCAGCTATGCCGTCAGCCTGTACTGAGCTGTCATAAGAAGGATCATGTTTTGTGTACATGCGGGGCACCAGTTCGGCTCCTGTATCTTTTCACCCTGCAATCCACCACCCCACCCAAATGATTATTAGACAGCGAGTTCCTTCATCCAAGTGAACTCTCAGGAACATGTTAGCTGCTTTCTGAAAGGACAGGATATGGTCTCCGACATCTGATACTGGTGTCAAAAGCAATTCTGGATGCCCTGATTACGAACCTGAGCTAACAGTATGCCCCCCTCCCACACACCAACACCACCAGTGCATGCAGTTGTTTACACCAACAGCTATCCCATGTGCAAACCCTTACTGCTCAATAGTAAAAGTTAGAAGTACTGAACAACAGTCATTTTTTGTGCTCTGTCCTAGTGAATCTTCTTTTGTATATTCTGGCCCCAATTTTAAATGACTAAAAAAGCTCTTTGCCAATTAAAAAACACTGTGGTGGCCGGCCCGGTGGCGCTGAGGGTTGAGGCGCTGGATGCCACACCTCGCGTCACGCCAGCGACCCGGGTCGAGGAGCAGGCCCGGGTGCTGGGGGTCGGCAGGGAGGGAATAGGATCAAGCATCCGACGGGCAGCTCTCCTTTCCCTGGGGGGGGGGATCCAGGGGCATCTCGGTGCAGGGGACCCCGGTGGAGACGGAGGTACCACTGCTGCCAGGAGCACAAGTACAGCAGTCGGGGCTGATGCCTGTGGCCAGAAACGTTGGCGGATGCGTGCAGTTCGTAGCCAGTGGTGTCATGCATGCCAGCCCGGCTTAGAGGGCAGAAAAAGTGGAAAAGTAGGGCACTGGTCGCAGCGGCATGATGGCTGTCTCCGGCAGCGGACTCTCCCGCGCGCCTGGGTGCGCAGCAGTACGGATCCTGAGTGGGTGGATTGAGCTCCGGAGGTGCTCCACCCCGCCATGGGGGCAAGCCGCGAGGGTAACCCCGACGAGGCCGAATGAGGGCTGTCGGAGGTAGTTCGAGGGGACGGCGGCCGGATTGACCTGAGGGTGAAGCCATGACGTGAAGGTAAGGCAGATCAGTGGCCTCTGGGGGATAAAGAAAGAAAAGGAAAAAAAAAAACCACTGTGGTGTCTGCCAAATTCACTAACTGTGGTTGCCTGCCTAGGCACTGAAGCACTATACACAACCTTAAATTACTTATCTTCAATCTGTGGAGAATTTCTCTCTCTGTGACGAAGAGCTAGTCTCCAAATCAGGAGGTTTTTTTTTTCCTACCTGGTAGTCCCCCATACAAATGAACTTGGGTACTTCTTGGTCATTCCTCAAGTCTCTGTGGTTTGGAAGCATGACCAGAGAGGTGGTAGGATGTAACTGCATTTATTTGCCATGGTTATGTCTGTAGCATACATTTGGATTTCAGAAACATTAGAAACTCTTCCAGTTGACAGCTGGCTGGCTCACTGTCCAACAACCTTTAAGAAGAAAGCCATGTTATGCTTTCTGAATCAGACGATCGCCTGCCTTTGGGACTTCAGAGAGGAGGCAGGGCACACAATAACAGATCCAGATGCTCCTAAATAATGAATAAAGCAAAACAAACTAACAGAGGCGTGGAAAGCAAGAGAATTTATTAGTAATTACACAAAAGACTACGACCTTTGATGGCTTTAATGTCATTATATTTATTGAGTTACAGATTGGTGTTTTGCACTTTATTTTTGTATTTTATTGGTTCTGTGGCTTGTCACAGGTTTTAATTGCATGTTATTATTGCTATTTTGGCATTGTGTACTTCTCCACCTATGTTTTTTGTAACATTATACTTGTATGGTACTCTGAGCACTGGAAGGAGAACCAGTACTCTTAGGATTTTTGTGCATCTTCTCGTATTTGGGCCACTGCCTGGTCTTCTGTGAGGCAAATTTCCTCCAAAATAAGGAAAGTGATTCAAATTGCTGTGACGCTGATGTCTGTAACAAAGACAGATACTTTTAGGGAGGGGGAGAGGAACTGTGTGGATTAAGGCCTAAAAATCTCCAACCCCCATACTAGAACTAGTAGGACGTTTGGAGGGCTGTAGAAAGCAGTTCCACAGTATCTGACACGATTTACATCTTGCATTTAAAAAAAGAAAAATAGCTACCATTATTATATTTAAGATACCTGAAGTTTTGAGCTACCCATGGACCAAGTGCACTGCCAAACTGGCAATCCTGGTTCGGAGTGGTCCTGGGATATTTGTCAGGGTGGGCAGGCTGGGAAGGAGGTGGCACTGCATCCACTGCCGTTTGAACCCTTTGTGAGTCAAGGAGCTTGCTCTCCTGCCTCCCCTACCCTGGGAAGCTGCATTTGTGAGAAGCTAAAAGCCAGCTGGGCAATGCCACTGTGTGGGTGGAGGCGGTGAGAGGTTGGGAAAAAACAAGGGTAAAAAAAAAAAAGTCACTGTGTAAATGCGACATTAGTACCCCAAGCCACATGCCATGAAGCCAGCTGCCTTTCCAGATTCTGGATCATCAGGGGAGGACAGACCTCCCACTGAACTCTGACAAGGTGGGTACAGGCATGGGAGAACAGCAGTAAAAGCAGCACGGTTAATGGAAGATGGTGCTGGCTAGTTGCTAAAGCCAGCATAGGTTGTTGTGCAGCTGGCGTGGAAACAAAAATATATGTATATAAAAAAGAAAAATACTTTTAAAACAATCATCATTTAAAAACAAAAAAATAGTTCAAATATTTAAAGAATGGATCAGTTTGGTAGGGGACTGTCCGGCATGCTGGCGACCAGAGTTCATGCTCCAAACCCGAGATGTCAGGCGTGGAAGCCAGCAGGGGAGGATCACATGCTCTCCTTCCCGAGGAGGTGGGAGCTACTCAAACTGCTACATGGCTGCCTTCTAGCACTAAGCAGCAAATGGGGCCCAATCAGCAAACCAGCATGCAGGCTGCCTCAGAACTTACTGGTGGCCTCATTCCTTATTCCCCCATCCCTGATTTACCCAAACCCTCTAATAGAACACATCATTTCCAGTGGTGCAAGTGGTAGACAAGAAGTACAGGAACTCAGGCACTGGTAAATATGAAATGCAGAATGAAGATCCTCAATCTTAAGGATAGCTGTGTCAAGACACATCTATCTGTTTAGACTCTAGTAGATTCAGTTAGAGATATTGAAGTATTTCTAGCAAAATAGCACAGTTGTACAGGTCAAATGTTGTTATGGAAACCCTGATTTCAGGTCACAGGACCAGAAACTGTCATTATGTTGCTGGTTTAAGAATTTCAGTTCCAGTGTCAGTGGGAAGAAGTACAGGAACTCTGTTCCTGCTACAAAAAAAGTACAGGAACTGAGTTCCTGCACGTTCCTGTTCACTTTCATCACTGATCATTTCACAACTGATGCTTGGAGCAGAGTTTTGAAGCCAGGCGCTCAATCCCAGGGGGAAGGTGAACAGGTGACAATTCAATACCCCATAATAAATGATGGCTGCCAAGTGCCCACTGCAAAGTGTGTTCCACAAGGCTCTCCTCCTCTGACATTCCAGCCCCTCTCCCAGAAACTCAGTCGCCTTTTCACCTCCATGTACTGTATGTCTCATCCCCTCCTACCCCTCAAAAGTCACAGATTGTTTGCAACATTCCTATTTTTTGCACTACAGATCCCTCCTGCACCACTTTCAAGCAGGCCTGACTTTTGCCATTGCATCCTAGGACTCCCTGCAAGTTGATGTGTTTGCAGCTATGCTGCTTCTGTTTCAGGCAGTTTGCAGATTCAGAGGCACCAAAGTCAAATATACATGCAGGTTTTTGTGAGTACTCAGCACAGTGAGTCAAGTGGCTGCAATGGACTCTTCATCTCCACCCTTTCCAATTGTCAGCCTCATGCAACCTGTCAACTCATTCCCTCTTGATCAAAAAAAGTAAAAACAGCTGTCCCATCAGTGCAGCGGTAGCACTACCACTTGCGACGCCGGTGACCCAAATTCGAGAGTGAGCACAGGGTCATCTGGGGCCGGCCGGGGGGGTGGGAGGAGGAGAATGAGCATCCCACAGGATGCTCTCTTCCTCCTCCTCCCATAGGATGCTCTCCTCCTCCTCTGGGAGGGAGGGTGGCTGTTCCCGCTGCAATGCTGCCACCTGGGGGACCTCAGGTGGAAGTGCAGTCGGGGGCACCAAGGGAAAGGATGGACATCGGCCGGGATCCAGGAGTGGCAACATGCTTTTGCGTATACGCGCTCCCTTGGGTCTCTGTGTGCCGACATTCTTGGAGAGAAGACCAGGAAAATGGGTCCTATGCTCATGGATGATGGAGCACATAGCACTACTCTGGATCCCTACTGCCTGTCTAATCCCTCTGGCCTCCCAACGAACCACAATACTTCGCGGGTCTGCTCCTCTGCCTTGTCCCCGCCTGGAGGAATAACCACAGCTCAATGGGAGGATGGGCCTGAGCAGCGGTGCACAGGTACATAGAAACATATAAGCTGGCGTCAGAAAAGGACCACAAGGCCCATCCGGTCTGCCATTTTTCTACCTTATGGATGTGCCATAGGCCCTTTGCTCTGTCAATGGCCTATCTATTCATACTCATCTGTATTGCTCCTTCTGCCTATCCACGCCTGTTTGAAGCCCTGCACTGTATTCATATCCACCACTTCCTGAAGTAGGCTGTTCCATGCATCCACCACCCTTTCTGTGAAAATAACTTCCTCACATTACCCCTTAATCGGCCTCCCTCTAATATGCTGTGTCCTCTCGTCCTGCTATTTTTCTTATATTGAAACATGTTAGACTCTTTCACCTTAATAATGCCCTTAAGGTGTCTGAATGTTTCAATCATATCACCTCTCCCTCCTTTGCTCTAGGGTATACATACTGAGTTCAGCTAATCTGTCCTCATATGTTTTCTGATGCAGTCCCTGCACCATTTTAGTTGCCCTTCTCTGGACTGCCTCAATTTGGTTAATGTCCTTGTGAAGTTGTGGCCTCCAGTACTGCGTGCAGTACTCCACATGGGGCCTAACCAGTGTCTTGTAAAGAGGGATTATTACCTCCCTCTTACAACTTGTGACACCCATACTAATACACCCCAACATCCCTCTAGCCTTATCTACTGCTTTAGAGGTCTGCTTGGATGATTTCAGGTCATCGGTGATGATGATGACCAAGTCTCTTTCTTCCCTTGTGACTGCCAGCAACTCGCCTCCCAACCTATAGGTGGCTTCAGGGTTTCTCTTCCCTATGTGCATGATCTTGCACTTCTTTGCGTTAAACCCCAGTTTCCACTCTTCTGACCATTTTGCTGGTTTATCCAGATCTCTTCTCATTCTGCCCACACCATCTGGATCATCTGCTCTGTTGTAGATCTTGGTGTCATCTGCAAACAGACAAACCCTACCCTCCAGTCCATCTGCAATGTCACTGATGAAGATATTGAAGAGAACTGGCCCCAGGACTGATCCCTGAGGTACCCTACTTGTGACTTGCATCTCTTCTGACTGTATACCGTTTACCACCACTCTCTGTTTTCTGCCCGTCAACCAGTTTGCCACCCAGTTAGACAATATCTGACCCACTCCGAGCCTATCCAGCTTATTAATCAATCTTCTATGTGGAACAGTATGGAAAGTTTTGCTGAAGTCAAGGTAGGCAACATCAACTGCTCCCCCTTGGTCCACCACTCTGGTTACCCAGTCAAAAATCTATGAGATTAGTTTGACAAGACCTTCCTTTTGTAAACCCATGCTGTCTTGGATCTTGTGCTCCTATAGAGTCCAGGTGTTGTGCTATCCTTTCCTTAAGGAGTGTCTCCATAATCTTGCCCACTACTGAGGTAAGACTGACTGGTCTGTAGTTCCCTGCCTCCTCCCTGCTACCACTCTTGTGGAGCGGGATCACATGAGCCCTTCTCCATTCTTCTGGGACCTCTCCTGTGCTCAGAGACTCACTAAACGGTTCTGATAATGGCTCTGCCAGTTCCACCCTTAGCTCATGTAGTACCCTGGGATGTATGTCATCAGGTCCCATTGCCTTGTCCACCCTGAGCTTATCGAGCTCTTGTAGGACCCTTTCTTTTGTGAAGGGATTAGTGCACACCTCCCTCCCCCCGTGTCCATGGTGCAGAGCTGTGGGCCCTGCCCTACCTTCTCTTTAGTAAATACTGAGCAGAAGTATCCATTTAGGATAGATACTTTTACATGGTCCTCCTCGCATGAACCCTCATCCCCTTTTATCTTAGCAATACCCCCTCTGGACTTTCTCCTTTCACTAATGTATCTGTAACCCCCCTATTACCCAGGGTTACTAGAATCCCAGTAAGACCTAGTGGTAGGCAGGGAAGGCAGCTTGTGAAACTCCAGTTAAATGGATTTCACACCGTCACTCTGTCTCAGTCTTAGCTGAGACTGAGGGATAACATCATTTTAGAACTGTCGCAGCTGCATAAGCCACACTGGAATGTTGCAGTTAGAGGTTAGAGTAGAACGTGGGGAATTTGAAGCCAGTCTGTGTGCAGTCGGAGAGAGAGACTGTAGTGCAGCAGTGTGTGTGCAGGCTCTCAGAGCTTTAAGCTCTGTTACAGAGCTACTTTTGTTAAGGTGTGTGTTTCCACCTGAAGAGAAACACAGGAACTGGTAACTGAAGTGGTGGAGACCGCTCTCAATGGTTCACAGCCCCATCCCTGAGGGGATGGGGGGGGAGGCGTCTGCCTGTTTTCCAGGGGCAACCCCCCTGGGTCTGGCTAAGGAAAAGAAGCTGCCTGTCTTAATTGTGCTGAGGCACCAGAAGCTCTGAAAGGAAGATTCCTTGTGGAGGAAACGCCCGTGGGGCACCTGCAACCAAAGGGTGAGTTCGCTCTGAAAAAGGGCCAAGTGTTTTTCAACTGAACATAAGAAAACTAAAGGGACTGTTACTGTGGGGTCAGGAAAAGACAGCCAAGTACAGTTGGAAGATGTGGGGATTGGATTGCTTAATCCGTGGGGGGTCTAGAGTAATGGACAATGACACTTATCTTAAGTATGTTCAAGTCCAGCACAAATGGGAAGCAAGACAAGTAGACTGAATGTGAAATACATTTAGCAAGAATCTACACAGCAAAGTGTTAAAGGATGAAGTGTTTACAGTCCAGAGAAATGACCGGGTATGAACTGTGGGAGCGAGAGGTGGGAGAACCCCCATCAGTAGTAACCAAATTCACCTCTACTGATTTGCTCTGAGACACCTTTTGCCAGTGCCTGAGGATAGTACCCAGATGTGGGATTAAAGACGAAGATTCCCTGATGGAGCTGAGGTGCTCTTGGGTGGTATAGGGAGCCACCAGAAAATGTTTCCATGAAGTATGGAAGGTATCCAAGTGGCTGGCAAGGGAGCTGAGCCAGGGAAAACCCAGAGCAGTGTACAAGTTCGGGCTGTGTAACCCAAAGCAGCGTACAAGTCCGGGCTGTGTGCCCAGTGTGTTGTAGAGCCTGAGGGCTAAAGTGATGAGGATGTGTTCTGGTCTCTTTTAATCTGCATTACCAGGAGTGTAGCCCCATGGGAGTCCATCTATGCTTTGTTTATTCTATTTGGATGTGAATAAAAGCCACACTTTAGAATCCCACTTCTGGTATTGGACATTACAGTTATTGATTCCTGTGTTCAGAGTTACTTGGGTGCCCCTGTGCAGAGTAGCCAAACCTAGCCTTTGTGCCGAGTGGCCTATAGCTCCCCGAACCCAGCCCACCTGGTAGAGCTGTCAGATACAATGGCATACCAGCCTGGGGTTACAAAAATAAGAGGCACCGCTGAGGATTTGGGTTTGGAATTTAGGGAGGAATGTAAGAAAGGTCGCTCGGGCAAGGGGCTAGCGTTTTGGCTATCTGGCAGTGGGTAGCCCAAAAAGCTGAAGCAATGTTAACTAATGTGCTGCTGTGTGCTGTTGTCCATGTGCTGCTGTTAAAATGCCAACTGTTTACCAAGGAGCAGTAAAGCCTGAGAGTGTATGCCCTTGTCCTGCATCAAATTTACAGAGTTTACCAGCTGTTAAAACTATTTTTTACAAAGAAAAGTGTGGAAAACTGTGGGTAGCAAAAGGAAAATTGTGCCCTGGACACTGGAAATGCTTTCTTGTGAATTGAGGACTTCTTGTGCTTAATGGCCATGAAAATGGATGAAAATGGTGCTCCTGCAGAGAGGCTTGATGAAAAAAAAAAAGTGTGGTTTTGCCATTTAAATTTGCCTGCTCAATGATCGCTATGAGGAGAAGAGCACTCGAGCAGAAAGAGGCTCATTTGCATGGTGTCGAGTGATTGGTGAGACTGCAATCAGTCCCGCCCCCAAGCCGGCTCTAGAGCAACTGCACAGCATTCGAGAGGGAGAGTGACTGGAGTGTGTGAACTGACTTGTTAGGTGGAGCATCGCGGTGACTGAAAGCACTGTAAAAAGTTCAAAAAACTGACTTTTCTGTTTGAATTCAGGCTCAACCCACATCTCGATCGACTGGACTGTGAGTGTGGTGTTCAGAGGGACAATTGGCAGGACTGCCAACCCGCTTCTTTCCAGAGGCCTCCAAGACTGGCTGAAGGCTGTTTTCCATCGCAGCAAATAGCTACTGAGAACAGTGAGTACTAACAGAAATAATTGCTCAAACTAAGTGATTTTGCCAAAAGCCAGATGAATCTGTGTGTAGCAGTGTAATCGCTTTGCATAGAAGGACTGTGTTAAGTTTTACCAGCAAAAGCAAGCATTTTAAGCCATCGACTGTGAGCATAATTATAGGTTCAGTGTCAGAATAAGTTTCAAAGCCATGAGAGAGACTGTGAGTTGCATCAGATATGCAGCAAGAGTTACAGGCAATCCTGTGCTTGAAATACTGAGGCTTTAACTGACTGTGAGCTACAGCAATGTGTTCAGCAAGTGAAAAGTCCGTGGTAAATCATATAAATGTGCTAGAATAAAGAACAGTGCAAGTTTGTGCAGTTTGAGCAACAGTATCAGTAGAGTGTGTAAATCGGATGCACAGTGGCTTGACCTAATTTCAGAATGTTGATGCGTAGGAGTGCTGCCGCCGCCATTACAGGGTGGGGTAGAAATGTAAACACAGCAGCAGAGGAGCCATTTTTAAAGAGAAGGAAAGTTTTCAGTGATATGGGACTTGAAATAACAGTGAATGTTTGTTTTTTCTCTGCGGTCATGGCCTCAGGACCAGCCCGCTACCTGGATCATGCCCAGGCTGTGGTAGCAGTAGAAGTAAACAAGTTAAGGGACACTGAGAGATATTACTACGGAGGATGACTGCCTCTCATGTGATGATTCCTGGATAGCCAATGCAAGTATGTTTGATGTGCTTAAATGCTGGAAGGGACATCTTCATGGTACCTCACTGTTCTGGGTGCTTAGAGAAATATGGTTTATTTAAAGCGCCCAAGATTTGTTTGGCTCCCACCTGGACAAAAGTTCAAGAATCTGCAGCTGGCAGCACACAGCACCAGACGGAGCCTGTTGGAGAAGGCCCCTCAGGGGAGTGTGGCACAAAGCTAGAGGGTGCAGATTTACAGACAGAACAATGTGCTGATGTTTCGGATTCTGAGTCACAGAGAGACATATCAGAAACAGCATCAGTAGACCCGTGGAGAGCAGGGCCTAGCCCAAGTCTCATAGGTGAAGATAAGATGAGGGAGGCCTTTGAATGGGAGGTTTCGACCTTCGCGACCAGCGAAGAGTGGATAGTCTCAGGAGTGAGGATGACTGCTCACTCCTGGGCACAGATACTCAGTGAGGAAGAAGAAGAGGGGGAACCTATGTGGCCTTGTGAAAAAGGAAGTGGTACACAGCCTCAAGCTCTTGCCTCAGAGGAATGCATGGAAGACAGTGGTGATGCCACTGCCCTGGCTATGCAAGAAGAAGCTAGGGATCCATTTTTTGTCTCGTTGAGAATGCGTAGCTGGCAGAACCAGGACTGGCCGCCCCCAAGCCAGGCCAGAGGTCTCAGGTTGACCAAAGCTAGTAAAGAGGAAAGACTGGTTCGTAGGAAGGCAAATAACATCTATGGGATGTCCTTTCCTACCTTTCCTCGGAGAGTCTGGGAGGAGATTTAACAAAACAGGAAGTCCTGGATTTGGGCAGAAGCAATGAAATGTGTGCATCCTGGGGCAAACAAGCATGTCAAGCACAGAATGTTTCACGAAAAATACATCCAGTGGAAAAGAGGCAGGACACTGTTAATGGACACTGTTCAAATTGTGGATGGAGAGGGACATGAAACCTTTCACAGTGTGAATTATGAGCGCTTAGTCGGGGTAATAATTCAAGCACCTGACCCATTGTGCTATTGGCCACAATGCAAAGACCTTCCTGCGAATGTGCCCATGCCTACCAAATGGAAAGCAAAGCAGTGGTAGCCAGTGCTGCCACTCCAGCCATTGCAGTACCTATGTTGTTCGCCCAGTATGGGCATCCAGGACTTGGGTGCCCCACAATAATCAGTTCTACAGTGTACTGGCTTCCCAGAATCCATCAACTGGCCCACCAGATGACTTCAGATCCAGAGAGGACACCAGCCCAGCTGTATTCCTGATTCATCGCCTAGTAATCGGATGACTTCAGACCAGCTTTTTTCCTTTTTGTTCCTGTTCCAAGGTTCCATCTCCAGAGATTACATCATCCCAGCAGTTTCCAGATGTGTCCTCCTGTCGTTCCCAGAAGATGTCTGCCCAGCTGTAGCGGAAGAATGCTGCCAGGGAGAGTCTTAGGCTGAGGACTAGGTTTGGTGCAGTTTTCGTTCTACAAGGGACTGGTAAGTCCAGACTTTTCTATTCTTATGACATTGCAGTACACACCCTACACTAGCAGACTCCAGATGTTCAAAATGTCCTCAAAGACTCTCCCCTTCAGGACTCTGGCCTGCTAGAACTGTGCTTCACCGGGCTCCGGCCCAGGAGAGACTCTTTAATGGACTTGCCTTCGGGCACTGTGGTCACTAGATGAGACTTTTAGGGCACCCCATCCCCCAAATATGGTGTATTGTAAATAATGTCATTGTTTTCTACTGTTTTCTAATGTTTATACTTTTCTAAAAAATATCTTTTTGGGATTCTCCAGTGTTTTGATGGTAGGGGCTTTAGATAGACTGTATGCAGATTAGGAGTGTGTGTTGTCTTTCTTTCTTGCAGATGTTCCTGAAGAAGACAGAAGAGAAGACAAGAGGAGGAGGAAGAGGGACGCATCAGAGTTCCTCACTAGTACTTTAGAGTGTAGTGTTTAAAGTACTCTTGTTGTTACTGTGTGTAACTTTTTCCTTCCACAGGTATGGTTGTGGGGAGCGTGGGAGTAATGCACAGTGTATGGTATTAGCTCCTGGTGTATGGTTGCATGGTGTCCAGGGTCAGGGAGGTCCCGTTTGTTTTGGGAAATTTGAGTTAGAGGCAGACAGGTTTTCCTCAGAGGGATCGTGGGGATAGACAAGCTGTGGTCCTGAACAGCCATAGGGGCTGCAGAGCTGATCTACTAGGGCTATGCTCTGGACAGTTCTACCAGAGCCACTAGGTACCCATAGTTAGCGTGTAGAGTAGAGGTTGAAATGTCAGCACAAGGCACAAGACCTCTAGGGCCTTAGTGTTACCTGCCTGTGCTAGCACATGGTAGGGGAAAAGGTAGCGCTACCTCCCCGTAGTCAACACATGGGGCGAGATGGCCTAAGCCGGGTGATTAATGACTGTGGACAATAATTTTCCCGGCCCAGGGTGAGTGTAACCTCCCTGTTACCCAGGGTTACTAGAATCCCAGTAAGACCTAGTGGTAGGCAGGGAAGGTAGCTTGTGAAACTCCAGTTAAATGGATTTCACACTGTCTCACTCTGTTCTCAGTCTCAGCTGAGACTGAGGGATGACATCATTTTAGAACTGTCGCAGCTGCATAAGCCACACTGGAATGCTGCAGTTGGAGGTCAGAGTAAACGTTGGGGAATTTGAAGCCAGTATGTGTGCAGTCTGAGAGAGACTTTAGTGCAGCAGAGTGTGCAGGCTCAGAGCTTTAAGCTCTGTTACAGAGCTACTTTGTTAAGGTGTGTGTTTCCACCTGAAGAGGAACACAGGAACTGGTAACTGAAGATGTGGAGATCCTCAATGAGATCACAGCCCCATCCCTGAGGGATGGGGAAGGTGTCTGCCTGTTTTCCAGGGGCAACCCCTGGGTCCGGCTAAGGAAAGAAGCTGCCTGTCTGAATTGTGCTGAGGCAACAGAAGCTCTGAAAGGAAGATTCCTTGTGGAGGAAATGCCTGTGGGGCACCTGCAACCAAAGGGTGAGTTGTGCAAAAAGGGCCAAGTGTTTTTCAACTGAACAGAAGGAAACTAAAGGGTCAGGAAAAGACAGCCAAGTACAACTGGAAGATGTGGGGATTGGACTGCTTAACTCAGTGGGGGGGGGGGTCTAGAGTAATGGACAAAGCCACTTATAAGTATGTCCAAGGCCGGCACAAATGTAAAGAAAGAAAGAATGTGGGGATTGGACTGCTTAATCCACAGGGGGGTCTAGAGTAATGGACAATGACACTTATCTTAAGTATGTTCAAGTCCAGCACAAATGGGAAGCAAGACAAGAAGATTGAATGTGAAATACATTTAGCAAAAGTCTCACAGCAAAGTGTTAAAGGATGAGGTGTTTACAGTCCAGAGAAATGGCTGGGTATGAACTGTGGGAGTGAAGGTAGGAGACCCCCTATCAGTAGTAACCAAATTCACCTCTACGGATTTGCTCTGAGACACCTTTTGCTTTCCCTCAGGTACTTGGCCAGTGCCTGAGGAAAGTACCCAGACGTGGGATTAAAGAGGAAGATTCCCTGATGGAGCCGAGGTGCTCTTAGGTGGTACAGGGAGCCACCAGAAAATGTTTCCATGAAGTATGGAAGGTGTCCAATGGCTGGCAAGGGAGCCGAGCCAGGGAAAACCCAGGGCAGTGTACAAGTTCGGGCTGTGTAACCCATAGCAGCGTACAAGTCCAGGCTGTGTGCCCAGTGTGTTGTAGAGCCTGAGGGCTAAAGTGATGAGGATGTGTTCTGGTCTCTTTTAATCTGCATTACCAGGAGTGTAGCCCCATGGAAGTCCAGCTATGCTTTGTTTATTCTGTTCGGATGTGAATAAAAGCCACACTTTAGAATCCCACTTCTGGTATTGGACATTACAGTTATTGCTTCCTGAGTTCGGAGTTACTTGGGTGCCCCTGTGCAGAGTAGCCAAACCTAGCCTTTGTGCCGAGTGGCCTATTCCTCCTCGAACCCAGCCCACCTGGTAGAGCTGGCAGATACAAACGGCATACCAGCCTGGGGTTACAAATCTAAAGAAAGTATTGTCGCCTTCTTTTACTGTTCGTGCTAGTGTTTCCTCGGTTTGGGCCTTTACCTGCCTTACTGCCTTCCCTGCTTCCCTTAGGGAAGTTTGGTATGTCTCCCTATCTTCATCCTGCTGCGTTCCCTTATATTTCCTGAAGGCCTGCCTTTTGGCTCTGACCTTTTCTGCTACTGTGTTTGAGAACCAGAGTGGTTTTCTTCTTCTTTTGCACTTCCTTTTCTCACTAACACAATGGGATGTTGCTTCAAGTATTGCATCTTGAATGCTTGCCCACTTTGCCTGTACCCCCTCACCTGTATTTGTTTTTGCCAGGGCTAATTTAACTCCGTTGACCATCTTATCAAAGTTAGCTCCTCTGAAGTCCCATATTTTTGCCTTGGAATGGGATGATTTTGTTCTAGTGGCTAAATTGAACCATACCATGTGATGGTCACTGGCCCCCAGGTGACATTCTACCTGGAGATCCATGATCCTTTCCCTGTTAGTCAGTACTAGATCTAGGATAGCCCTGTCTCTTGTGGGTTGTTGTACCAGTTATTTGAGGCCCTCCCCTTGCAGGGAATCCACCATGTGTCTAGTTCTGGCAGATGTCCCTGCTGGCATTGACCAATCTGTATCTGGCATGTTGAAGTCTCCCATTATCAGAACCTCCCCTTTGAACAAAAATGGAAAGGGACCTGGGGGTAGTCATATCAGATGACCTAAAGGTGGGCAAACAATGTGAGAGGGCAGCAAGGAGGGCTGGGGGGATACTGGGATGCATAGGGAGAGGCATCAACAGTAGAAAACAGGAAGTTATCATCCCTCTGTACAGACAGCTAGTCAGACCCCATCTGGAGTACTGCGTGCAGTTCTGGAGCCAATCTCCACTAAAGACAGACAGGATGGAAGCTGTCCAGGGAGGGCAACTAAAATGGTGCAGGGTCTGCACGGAAGACATATGAAGAGAGACTTAAGGAGCTTATATGTATAGCCTCAGAAAAGGAGGGAGAGGGGACATGATAGAAACTTCCAAGTACCTCAAGGGAATCAACAAAGTCCAAGAGGGTAGCATCTTTCAAAAAGAGGTGTGTATGAACAAGAGGCACAATTTGAAAGATGGGGGCTCAGAGGTAATTTAGGAAGTATTTTTCACAGAGAGGGTTGTGGATGCATGGAACAGCCTTCCGGAGGAGGTTGTGGAATCAAAACAGTGGTGGAATTCAAGCATGCATGGGACAGTCATAAGCAATTCTAGGGGTGGGGTAGGAAAAGTAGGCTGCTGGTTAACTAGGATCTGCAGCTTATCCATTAGGTAGGGAAATGGGCAGACTGGGTGGGCCAAGCTGTCCTTATCTGTCAAATTCTATGTTTCTATGTTTAGCTGTCATGTTTTCTATATCTTCTAACAGTAATGTGTCTATGTCCTCCCCTGGTCTGGAGGCCTGTACACAACCTCAGTTCATGGCTGTCCCATTTCCTGTTTCCAGGGTGACCCACAGTTCTTCTGGCTCCTTATGTGTATTCTGAATTTCTGTAGCTTTGATATTTTCATTGACATAAAGGGCCCCTCCACCCCCTTTTGCACCTCGGTCTCTTCTGAACAGCACATAGCCAGGTACTGAAGTCTCCCAAGTGTGGTTACTGGTAAACCATGTCTCGCTAATGGCTACTATGTCCAATTTAGCCTCTGTCATTATTGCCTGCAGGTCTGGGATCTTGTTTCCCAGACTGCGAGCATATGTGTATATGATTTTCCATTGGTCAGATTTTGGTGTGTCAGTTGTTGGGCGAGGTCCGGCGTTTCCCCTCTGCATCGTATGGGGAGCCAGACCTTTTTCTTTACCTGGTGATGCAAATGAACTACAAACATGCTGAACTCCTGTTTGACCACTATTGAGCGGGAGGTGTTCTTCCATTCGACATTTCGGTGCTGCACCCCTCTCCCCATTTGCTAGTTTAAATATTCTACAAAGACATCAAACTTCTTCCCCAATGCACTGACTCCCTCCTTAGTCAGATGCAGTCCATCAAATTTAAAGAACTTTTGCTCCCAAAACTGTTGCCAGTTCCCTACAAATTTGTGTCCTTTTTCCTGGCACAGGCTTTGAGCCACATGTTTAGCTCCCCTATCTCCCCTTCTCTGACCTTCTGTCCATCTGTTCCCCTCTCCCAGACTGGCAGGATCTCAGAGAAGGAGATGCCGGATGAAATGGATGATAGTTTGTCCCCCAGCCTGGTTAGGTGTTCCTTGGTCTCCACAACTGACCGGCTGGCAAGATCGTTAGTCCCTATGTGTACCAGGACGTCAATGTTTTCTCCTGCTTCCTGAACAATTTTAGCAATGCGGTCAGTGTCTCTCCACGCCGATGTACCTGGGAGATATCTGATCATTACCCCTGGCTGGAGATACGTATCAACTCCCCGAATCATGGAGTCTCCTATGATCAGAAGTTGTTTGGATTTCATTTTTGGTTCCTGTTTTGGGTGCATTTTGTTTTGCTAGCTCCTGTACTGCAGTGTCCTACTCTGCAGTGTCCTCTGCCCCTTTGTTTGATTTTGGAGATAGAGGCAAATACCTGTTTGTAGTTTTTATATGGTTTGTGGAGGTAATACATTGGTGAGCACCGAGTAATGGGGCACCTGATTTGCCCCTCCTAACCATCTGCCAACCTCCCAGACCAACTACCCTCTGCAGTCGAGGTGCTTCTGTTGGATGTTGGGGAAATTGCGGGCGGATCTTACAGTACATTTCCTCTTGAATATGTAATTTGAGGCTCGCAATCTCTGCCCATGCTGCCTGGAGCTGAGCCCTTAGATCTCCAATGGCCCAGCATGTAGGACAGTGTCCTAAATCCTGTAAAACTGCCCTTCTGAAAAGTGTTCCACAGTACCTGCAGTTAATGATATCCATTCCAGGTAAGTTGCTGGGTTTATAACCTGGTCAGATTAATTAGAAGGAAGAAAATGAAAGCAAAAGTTTGATTTTGTGTTTTGGTTGTTTGTTTTTGTATAACTTGTTATAACAAGTTAAATTACCAGTACCCCCTGTAAATGAGGTCACTGTGTGCATACCCCTCTGATCCGCCCCTTCCTGCTTTCCTACAGGAAATGTCACGACTGTGCTACCCTATAAAAGGAGTGTAGTGTGGGGTGGTTGAGCCCTTCCTCTGCTGAAAAAGAAGAACCACGGGCGAAAGAAACAAGGAGGTAAGAACAGAAACAACCAACCAGCAACAAATGCAGTAGCCCTGAAAGCTTATTCTAATGACAGATAAAACTGTGAAACCTATAAAGCACCACCTGTAACAATTTCACAGAAGATATACCCTGTAAAGAAACACTTTGCTACACAGAAAAATAAAGCAGTAACAGAAGATATACCTTGCAAAAGACAATTTGAATCAGAAGATTACAGCAGTAATCTGTAAGCACACACCTGTAGGCACACCCTGTAATAATGCAGCAGAATGTACACCCAGCAACAAGAATTTGAATTAGAGAAAAATAAAGCAATAAACTGTTAGCAACAAACAGTAACAATCCCTGTGAGTACGAAATAAAAACAACACACAGTATACCTGCCCAGTCAAAAGAAGCCTTAATCCTTATTGTTGCTCTAGTAAGGTTATTTGCTCTGTCCTTTCAAGCAACCTAGAAGAAAATAGCTCTGGTGAAGCTAGGTGCCTTGGCTAGCAAACCTAGTAAGGAGGGACAACAGCGGATAGGTAACTTGGCAACTCCTAAAGGAGTGTGGGCATAGGAGAACAATAAGTGGTGTAAACAGAATTGTAAACAAAACAGAAAAAAAACGAAAACTTTAGATGGCAGTATGGGTCAGGAAGAACATATCACCTATGACTTAGCTAAGCTTCCATTTCAGAGTCAGACAGCAAGAAGGTTCTCAGTGGCATCACAGCAAGACAAGCCCACATCTAAGATGACCGAGAGGAGACAGCCTGTTAGCCCTACTTCAGTGTATAACTAGATGTTCTGGAGACCTTCCTACGTAAGGACATAGACAGGGTAGAGAAGGTTCAGAGGAGGGCAACAAAAGATGGCACATGGATTGCATCACAGTCCTATGAGGACAGGCTGAAGGAACTGAATATGTACTCCCAGGGAGAGGAGGGAGAGAGGATATGCTAAAGACATACAAGTATCTTACAGGAGGAACAGGGTGCAGAATACACTATTTTAAGCAAAAAAGATGTTCCAGGACTAGAGGGCATGGGATGAAGTTGGAGAGAGGACAATTCAGAGGAAATGTGAGGAAGAATTTCTTCACAGAACGGGTGGTGGACAAGTGGAACACCCTGCCAGAGGAAGTGGTGGGGGCTGAAACAATCACTGGATTTAAGAATGCATGAGATAGACATAAAGGAATTCTGGAGGTCAGGGATAAGGGGCAACAGACTTCTAGGAAAACATAAACTGAATTTACAAGCTCAAATGGGCAGACTGGGTGGGCCACAGGCCCTTATCTGCTGACACTGTCTATGTATCTATGACCTGGGAAAAAGACCTGCCTCTTCAATAGTCAGCTGCAGGCTGCCCTGTGCACTAGCGGCAACATTCTTCACCAGACCAGACAGGATTCCAATCCATTTCCTGAGCTGTTTTCCAAGAGTGCCACCAGAACATGCTGGCATTCTACAAAAAGCCAATGCAAGAGTATTGGAGCTATATGTTCGAGTTAAAGTAATGCCATGGCAGTACAGGAATCAAAAGCCCTTGGTTACAGATTTAGAACCCCATAAAATGGTCATGATTGTTTCACTGTCTGTGTGTTCTTACCGTACAGCCCCTGAAACAAAATGCTGACAGAATATCCGCCTGTTACATATAAAATGCCACTGATTTACGGTGATTAAAATAATGAAATTACATTTTTAAGACCTGAAAGTCCAGTAATTGCACAGTGATTGTTAGTCTAATTTCTGGATTTTACCAAGATTCTACTGTCATACTTTAAATATGTGGATAAATAACCAGAATAAGAAGGCATATATACAGAACATTAAGTGAAGCAAACTGAAATGGCACTGGAAGCAATTACAAGAAAAACACAAGTTCAGCAGATTTATTGATCTGGTCAAAATGCCAAATTCCACGAAATTCTTTGTTTTTAACGGTGTGAAGGCAGCCCAAATTCCGGAATTTGACAGTTTTTACCGGTAAAGAATGAAATACAGTGACCTTGGTAAAATGTTATAGCGCATGGGGTCGTAGGTATTCTGAAGGCAGAGTGCAGCCCTCTGTAATGCGCAGCTCATGAAACAGAATCTAGTGGGGGTCTGAAGCTCTGCTTACAGCACTGACCTGCTCTGTGGACACAATGGCTGTGCACCCAAAACTTGTGCACAATGCAGTACTTCCAGTGTAGCCCTCTTAAAGGATTAACAGATAAAGACATAATCCTGTTACAAGAAATGACTCTGCTGAGCTCTGAGGTAATTTAACAGCATCCTACAGTGCCAAGAGGTGCAAGCAGATCCTCTCCTCAATTCCTGCCTGGTCCCCAGCTGCAACTGCAGACTGCCTGCACTTACCACAGCATTGTCTTGGTTCTCACTGAGCTCTGACAGCCGGCTGCTGGACTTCTGTCGCTTTGGTTTCATTCTCTCTTCTATGTAACCAGAACCACTGTCTCCCAGCTTCTTATCAGCTTCCTGCGCAGTTAGCTTTCTGTCTTCAGAGGGGATGTTCTCTTTGTTGATGTCCTCCCTAATCGAAGTGAGGAAAAAAAATACACTTCAGAAAGAGTGCTTAAAACACATTTTCATGTAACAAAATCAGTAAAAGACAAAAAAAACACCATCACCAAAACAAAATGTGATTCCAGAGAGCGTGTTGACATGCATGAGATAAGTGGAGCTTAAATGTAACAGGAAACGCACAGATTTCTTCGCCTATTATAGATAATCTCCCATTATTTGTCAAAGTGTGTGACAAATTAGTCAACAGATCCATTCCCCGACATCTACTGAACCCTGTGATCAGTGGGCAAATTGCCAAGTTTAGAAACATTGGCAGTTCTCTGCACAGGTTGTTATTCATGCTGAGCGGCAACAGAGCTGCATTACCTGCTATAAACATTTTTTTTTTTTTAAACAACACACTAGCCGTTTTGTTTTTTTCTCTTCTAACATAATGAATTACAGCAGGAAACTGCATCTGCCCTGTCTTGCTTGCCATTATCTGGACTGCACTGTAAATGGCTACCTGTGTGATTTCACAGCCGTACATCCTTGTGTGAAGAAGACCAGAAGGCCACCCTCATTTATACTGTAGCTGTGTGGTGATAACAGCAAACCTTTGCACCTAGCATCATGCCACTGGAATTCTTAAAAGGAGTATGAACGATCAGCTAGTCAGATACAGTTACTTGCAGTTTTAACAGCAATGATTCAGAAATGTAAAGCTTGGCGATGTAAGTACAAGGAAGCTGGCTTTAAATGGGGAAGTTGTTCAGCAACACTGCTCCACCCCACCCCTTTAAAGACAGAATTACCACGGCACTCAACATTCCAAAAGTAAAGGGTTCACTTTTAGGAGTTTTTTTCAACAATGTATTTACCAAGGATAGCCCGACAGAGCTACATCATCTCATTTTTGATTGGGGTCCTGCTTTTCAGTGCAGAAACGCTTCTGTCGGTTAGCCTAACATATTTTTATGGTGCAGAGCCTCACTGCCCCTGATACAACCCACTTGCTGTAATCTGGTGTCACAGCTCACTAGTACTGATGCAAGATGCAGTTATAAACAAGAGTTGGTAACAGCTTGTAACGGTGACTTTTAAATGTTCTTGTTTTCAGTGAGGTCCTCCTTTTATTAATTTTAAATATGTATTCAAGCATGACAGCCCAGTACAGATGTAACATCTCATTTTCAGTGGGCTCCTGGCTTCACCCATCTTTATAATGTATTAACCATGGGTCCGGCCGACATGAAATACGTTTCTTTAACTCATTGTTGTACTGTACTTACTCAAAGATGTAACACAGTCTCTCCTTTTCAGTGCAATCCCACTTTTGTTCATTTGCCCACTGTATTTAACCCTGGATAATCAAGCAGAGATGCAAAACCTGGTTTTTAGTGGGGTCCTAGTTTTACCAATTTGCACACTGTATTTGCCAAGGATAGCTCAACCCGAGTCAGAAGCAATATTTCGATTTTAGTGTGCCACTCATTTTACATCACTTTGTAATGTATTTCCAAGGATAATGCACAGACACCAAATCATGTTTCCACTGGGGTCCTTCTTTTACCTGTTTTACACAGCATTTTCCAAAAGTAGCTATGATCAGATGTCATCTCTCGTTTTCAGTGCGTGCCATTGCCCTTTTTAACACTATAGCTACATGGGATAACCCAGCTGAGCTGCAGTATCTTTTCCTTAGAGGGGTCCTGCTTTTTCCCCATTTTACACTGCATTTATGAAGGACAGCCCAGCGGAGATGCCATACAGCATTTTCAGTGGGTCCTGCTTTTACTCGTTTTACAATATATTAACTCAGTATAGCCCTGGTGAGATGCAGCATCTCATTTTCAGTGGGCTCTTCCTTTCAACACCCCTTTTTTTTTTTCGGTCCACACTTACTGTTTAGACCCCATTTCTCCTCCCAGCTTCAAGGTCTTCCTCCTGCCTGCCGTAAGAGTCTGCCGAGCCAATCCGCCACCAGCCTCTGCTCAACAACCTCTCCGGATACCAGACATTAACCTACAGCTTTCCCCTTTGGTGGGCCCCCCAAGTTCCCCACATCTGGAGAAGAATCCACATTCGATGGTCAAGGTCCAGGATTAGGAGCTGTTGAGGTGGTAGAATAGTCAGCAGGACTCTCTTGTGGTGTGAGGGTGTGGGGTGGCTTCATCTACCTGGGGCTGCTGGGTATTTTATCACTTAAGCCTTCCCTTATGTGTGATCCTGGCGAGCCCTCCCAAAATCGACACTTATCAGTGCTGTCAGAAGAGTGAGCCTCCTACAACTGAAATTCCCCTACTGCCCGTGACACCTCCATGTCACTGGCCAGGCAACCAAGTGTGCCAATGAGAACCGCTCCAGAAAGACCACGTATTCCTTCCTACACGACACACACTCCCCTGGGCCACCAGGGGGCAGTCATGCAGCAGAAGGAGGTGCCCTCCCTCCCCAAGGCAGGAAGTGTGTTGAGATGAATGATAGAACTTCCATCTCACCAGTGAGCACCAGACAGGGCACAATTTAAAGATAGAGGGGGGACGGCTCAGGGGTAATGTAAGAAAATTTTTTTCCATGGAGAGAGTGGTGGATGCATGGAACCGCCTTCCTGGGGAGGTTGTTGGGTCTAAAACAGTGGGGGAATTCAAACATGCATAGGACAGACATAAGGCAATTGTAGTGGGGGGTGGCAGGAAGTAGGCTGTTGGTTAACTAGAATCTGCAGCTTATCCAGTAGGTAGGGAAATTGGCAGAGTGGGTGGGCCAAGTGGTCCTTATCTGCCGTCAAAGTCTATGTTTCTATCCCAGGCTCTGAGCACAAACCCAAGTTGTCTGGAGAGCAAGCAGTAGTGCTACCACTGTGCCAGTCATCTGGCCCACTTTCACCCATTTTTATATTGTATTTACCCAAGGATGACCAGCCTAAGCGAGATGTAATATCACTTTTTCAGTAGGTTCCTGCTTCTACCTATTTTTTCACTGTATTCGGCCAAGTTAGCTCAGCAGAGATGCAATATAGCTTGTGTTTAGTGGGGGTCCAGATTTTACAGTGCATATACCAAAGACAGGCCAGGTAAGATGCAACATCTTATTTTCAGTGAGGTCCTGCTTTCTCCCGTTCTTTATGCTGTATTTACCAAGGACAGTCCAGCTGAGGTGTAACATATTGTTTATATTGGGGTCTTGTTACACTGTAATTACCCAGGATAGGCCAGCTCAGGTGGAATGCAACATTTCTCATTTCCACTAGGGTCCAGCATTTACTCATTTCTAAAATTGATTTTATTTTAGTTTTTGTTGACTGGGAAAGGAGGGTTAGGCAGTACTGTCTATTTTCAGTCTAGTCCTGGCTGGTGGTGGTGGTGGGGTTAGGGGGATATACAAATGTGAACCAACTGAAATTGATTCGGATTAAGCTGTCGGTGGTACTTTAGTTAATTTACCCAAAAGAGCTCAGTTAAAATGCCACATCTTGGTTTCAGAGGGGTTCTACTTCTCCCTATTGTTACACTGCATTTACCAATGATAGCCTAGCTGAGCAGCAGTACCTTATTTTCAGTAGGGTCCTGCTTTTACCAATTTAAAATACTGTGCCCTGGGTAGCCCAGCTAAGATGTAATATCTCATTTTCAGTAGGGTCCTGCATTTATCCACTTATAGGCTGTATTTACTCAGGACAAGCTATCTGACATACAACTCATTTTCAGAGGGTTTCTGCACATTTGACATTATGTTTATCCATGATAATACAGCTGCGATGCCACATCTTAATTTTAGTGTGGTCCTACTTTTACCCATTTTTTTATTTTTATTTACAATTTGTTGACTGTGAAAGAAACACTGGGAAAGGCAATCTGCTGGGGAGGAGGATGGAGGGCAGACCTCCAAGGAAAAAATTACAATAAGAATGGGAACATCAGTGTCAAAAAAAAAAAAAATCTACTGGGGGGCCTCCATGGGAAACAGTTAACAAGAACAGGAACAGCAGTGTCCAAATTCAGTAGCCCAAAACTACTAAATGTAAGTGTAAAGATATATATTTTTTATTTACTGTGCTTTTTCTTACCACAGACCGCCGAATGCTCAGCCCTGCCCTCCCCAGATCCCCTCCTCACCCCCACGGACTTACCTACCGAACAACACCCCTTGGATTGCCCCCCCAGGGCACAGTCACCCACACTGATGCCAACCTATGAGATGACAGGAGAAGGCTGCCAGTAGGGGTGCCTACCAACATTGCCTCCCTGGCTTTCCCCCCAGGGCAGGGCGCAAGGTCAGGCCAGAGCCAGTGGAGGACGGGATAGGTCAATTTGGGGAGTGCTGTGGTTGGCAACCTGGGCCAGGGAGCGGGCATCACTAATGGTCGCCGCAATGTTTTTTTCTTGTTGCTGCTACCCTCAAGGAGTCGCGACATGCAATGACGCCAGTGTCCAACATGCCTCCTGAGAAGTCCATGCGCCGGTCGCAGTGAAGCCCCCAGCCTCCGTTAGGGGTCCGACTTGCACCAGACACACAGCCCTCTCTCCCTCCCCTTCAGAGAAGGAGAGCCGACCATGGGACGCACATTCCCCGCCCCCCAGCTGGCCCTTTGACTACCCAGGTCTGTTCCAGAACCCAAGAAGTCTGTGTCACAGACGGAGACGGCTGGCCTGCCTATGTGAAAATATTTACACAGCCTGACCCACTGATTGAAAGGAACTAAAATTCTGTTGATGCACCTGGAACCGAGGCTAACGGGGGTGCTATCCCCATACACATTTAGTAGTCTTAAGCTGATCAGCACACACTGCTGCCAAAGCAATGCTACATGCCAGAAAGTTCACTTTCCTAGTTACAGGGTGACTGGGTTTCAGCCCTTCATCTCTAGCAATGGATTTTACAGTGCCATCCAGAGTCTGCCATCCATGGGTATACAGTACACTAAACAGTAATATGCATTTGGCCTGAAGGACTGATTGAGGCACAAACAAAAGCAGTCCATCAGTCACTGGGTAATTTTCCTTCTTTCTTCTTGCAGACCTTCGCTTGTGTATCTGCAGTAAGACTGCGGGCCATGCCAAACAGTCTTAAAAAGAATGATGAGGATGGTTAATGGACAAAAAAAGTACCCAAACTGCATGATCAAAGGCATCGATAACATACACTAAAGGGCAAAACCGTAACCTGACAAGAAATGACATCCTTTTCCCTTAAGTCCACAGCAGTAAATATCTGAAACAGGGAAACGAAAAAAAAAAAAAAAAAAATGTTTTTCCTCACAATATTTAAAGCCAATTAGTGCTTTCACTTGTCTTTGCCGTAATTCTGGTCCACTGGAGAGGATTTTTAAACAGTTCCATCCAAGATGCTTCTGCTGCTATTCTCAACGCAGAAATGCACTTAAACCTGTTAGACTATCTTTTTTCAAACTCTGCTTATTGATGGCTTCCAAAGGATTACAGCAGCTGGTTATATCTCCTGTATATAATACAGTACATACGCATTCTCAACTGTTATACATAAACGTATTTTAGCCAGTCAGTCCATTTATGCTACATTTGTTCATTCCCTCTTCTTGCTTGTTAGAGTATCTTTTAGATGAGCTAACAGCATCCGAGGTTTGCATCCAAAATGGACGCAACTGCACTTGCATCCAATTTGGATGTAATTCTGTCCATTTTTTTGGCTGCAAATTATGACTTTTTGTCATAAACGAAACTAGCCATGGGGCTTCATGGATGCAAGAAAATGGATGCCAATGCAGCATGAATTTGAACCTGCATCCAACCCTTTTGAAAATCCCCCCCACCAATGTTTACACCAGTAGGTCCAACTGTTTAAGCCAGGTTTTGAATTCCCTGCCCACTTCTGCCACTACAGTATGTAAAATACTAGTTTCCATACACGTTTTTGCTTCTCCTTGTTTCATCATGTTCCTTTAGATGCCTTCTTCTCTGCCTGGCAGACACAGCTGGAGAGGAAGAGGAGGTCCGATTCAGAGTCCTCTGAGCTTTGGCCTCTAAGCTGCTTGCATCGAAAGATGCTGCTCCACTGCGGACGGATGGTCTTTTCTAAGAAACTGCAATATTTAAAGAAATAAACCAAATTAAATTAGCCTTTCTGGAAAATGCATTCCTGCACTTTTTCTTAACCACACAGTGCAAGTATATAAACAACAGGTTGTGCAAGAAGACCTACGTAAACTATAACCTCAATCTGAATGAGAAGACAGTGAGGAGGAAGCATGTCATTGTTTAATGCAGTCTGTTGTGAGGTCTTAAACACACACACACAAAACAGAACATAATCAGGTTACAAGGGATATCTATTGGCTAACATTCTCTTCCTGACCAACATTAAGAATGTAACTGAAATTAGTTTATAAGGGGGATATGGTTTCTATTTCAGAAGTTGTGGCAGCATACTGTATAGAACATTAATATCTGCTGCTACGAGATGCCTTGATATGCCACTGAGTAACAAGGAAACATAGACTGACGGCAGATAAGGACCACTTGGCCCACCTAGTCTGCCCATTTTCCTACCTAGAGAATAAGCTGCAGATCCTATTTAACCAACAGCCTAAGGTGAAGTAGGTGGAGTAAACCCAACCCCCTAATAAGCATTAGTGCACAATGTGATACAGTACATATGCACCTTTTCCCCATTCTGGATAATGCCTTTTTATATTTTCTGCTCCAGCCCCTTGCCTCACAGCAACCAACTTTTTCAGGCCCTGTAGCCCTGCCAGACTAACCCCTCACTGATTGCTGTGGTCTCCTGTCTCCCCCAAGTTTTTCAGCACAACAGGAGTCTGTAGTATCCTTTTTCCAGGGGACTCCCCATCACCAGTCGAGAAGGGGAAGTGCCATGACATCCTTGGACGCAGACTTGGGTGGGGAAGAGTGACCACGATAGTGCATGGGGGGGTGATGTGAGGGGAGGAGAGACCAGTCAACTGTCATACCAAGGCAGCATTTCCCTTTTTTTTAGTCTCTGCCTCCACCAACCTCCCTCAGAAGTGTGCCTGCACGGAGGCATGGTCACCAGTGTCAGCTAAGGCACCTCTGCCACTGCTCTAGCAGAAGCCACGCTAAGTGGTTCACTACCCTCCTCTTGGAGGACACTCTACCATCCTCCCTGCCTGGCTCTGCTCTTCTCATCCTGGTCTCTGGTCATGAACCTGGGTTGCCAGCATGCTGTGCAGATGTCCCACTGCTCGCTGCCATGGAGAGGACTATGGGTAAAGCTTTTTGATTACTGTATACCACTTTGAACTGCGAGTTTTAGAGTAGACCTCTTTCAAACAAGCTTGTGAAGTTGTGGCAGTTTAAAATGGCAACAAAGTTCTGAGCTGCCGCACTCAATCAATCATTCTGGGCCAATCCTGGCCAAGTTTCTTTCTGACTTTTCATTGTTTATTTTTTATAATATAAAGTTTAAAAAAAGTCAGACAAGATAACCACCTTGAAAACATTTTTTATGTAACATGGAAAGGAAACATGAAGTTCCCAAGACTAAAGTGACAGAATCTTAAATCTCCATGTTAGAATACTTGATATTTAGATATATCCAGACTTGAACACTGGTTTGCAGTATATATCAGCCCATGCCCTCTGACTGGTCAAAAACAGGAAGCCAGGTAATGTAGCCATGGAGGATACTGCATCTGCATGTGACCGACTGATAAAAATTACAGAGAAAGGGACAGGGATGGCCTAATGGCTGACTGGAGGGTGTGTCTGCTCATCATATGGGGGTCCTGGGTTCTTGACTAAGACCAGGATACTGGTCACTGTTAGCAGGAGTCACGAGCACTATCCAGGTGGATGCACAAGGTCTCCAAGGTGGGTTGGTGGCTTCTCCTGCTGTACTACTGGCCACTGGTAGGCCAGAGGAAGGAGATCACACTAAGGACCTCCTTTTGTCATAGAAACAGCACCCGTCAGCAGAAAAAGACGCAATGGTCAAGCCACCCAGCACATTTCCCCACCTAGCTCCATGTTTGGACCAACACTGGGCTAGATTTAAAGATTCAATAGCCCCAGTGATGTTGCCCCTTCCTCTTTCTCTGCCTGTCGGTTCCAGTATTCCTTACATCTTCGGTCTCTTTGAACTTGATACCCATCTATGAACCTATATCTGTCCCACCCAAGTTTAAACCCATCACAGTCTTGGCTTTAACCACCTCTTTTCTCGAGCAGTTCATTCGATTAAGTCACCACCCCCTTCATGAAAAGAACTTTCAAAAGTCCCTCCTGAATCTCCCTCCTGCCAACCACCCATGTCCTCTAGTCACTGTGCCCTCGTTCCTCTTGAGCAAGTCCTTATAGTTTGCCTTGTTCATTCCTAATAAGAACCCTGTATGTCTATCTCATCCTCTCTTTCCCTCCTGGCCTCCAGTGTATGCATGTTAAGGTCTGCCAACCTTTCCTCATACAACGTTCCCTGGATCATCTTTGTGGCATTCATTTGTATGGTATGCATGCAGCCCCTGTCTTTATGGAGGTGTGAACTCCAGAACTGTGTGCAGTACTCCAGGTGTGACCTTACCAGAGACCTGTGCAGAGGCAGCATCACCTCCTTTCTCCTCCTATTAAATCCTGCGTCTATACATCCCAGCATCCTATTTGCCCACTCATGTACCTTGTTGTACTCAGCTGTGGAACCAGGTGGTCCCACGATTCTCCTAGATTTCACGCCTCTGTTGTCTGCCACCTTACTTTCTCCCAATCCTGTAGTCCGTTTTAGGAATCATTCTAACAAGGTGCATCACTTTCCACTTTCTTTGAACTGAACTTTTAGCTTTCATATAAACTGGACCACTTTTCCAGTTTTTGCAAGCCATTTTCATTCTCTAACTCCCTCCACATCCACTCTGCTGCAGATGTTACGTGTCATCAGAAAGAGGCATACCTCATTCTGAATTCTCTCTACTATATTACAGATGAAGATATTGCAATGATCGGTGCCAGAACTGATCCCTGTGGTACCCTGCCCGCGATTCCCCTGGGCTCAGCCATGCCCCACTGAAAACCACCCTCTGCATCTTTCCCTTTAGCCAGTTTCCCAATCCACTTGGTCAGTCTGTCACCAGGATGCCCAGCTTTTTCTGAGCCTTCTGTGTGATATGAAATCTAAGGCCTTGCTTAAGCCAAAGTACAACACATCCACTGCTTGGCTCCTGTCCACTGGCTGTGCAACCCAAAAAGTCAATCAGGTTAGCTTGGCAAGACCTCCTTGCTACACACCTGTGCTGCCTCCTGTCCTGCAATCCATTTGTCTCCAAGAATTCTACTATGTGTTCTTCAATGATGGATTCCAGTAGCTTGCCCACAGTCAAAGTCTGAATTACATCTTTATCCCAAGTACAGCACTACATTTTCTACCCTCCAGTCTACTTGAACCACCCAGGTCTCTAGGGAACAGCTGAACAGATGTGTCAGTGGCACTGCCAGTGTCTGCCCCACTTCCATCAGCACTCCAGGGTGTAACCCATCAGGAATGGGCACTTTGTCCACCTTAGGGATTTACGACCCCTCAGAATCTTTCCCTGCAAGACTGGTCCCAATTCCAGTCCACTTCCCTCGCCTACCATCTCTTCATCCTGCACCCCACACTCTGGTAATAGCCTCCCCTCACATGGAATACTTCGCAATAGTATTCATTCAGTATATCACATCCTCACAGGCCTAACAGCTGTAAAGGTCATTTTCACTGTGGCCCCTGCTTCCTGTCCCATGTTGTCAAAATGCACTTTGTGGGCACAAGAGAAAGGTTTGTGACTTCAATACACTAAGCGCATCTGTTATCTTTGTAACCACTTTTAAATGTAGCTGAATATCAGGCCCACAATATATTTACACTGTAGACTTGGAGGCAGCATTTCACATTGGAAGTGGACATTTTGGATTGATACCTTCTGATTCTATTTTAAGCCCTTTTTCTCCTGTCCTGTATGCCATTTCCCCATTCTGAATCTGCCTTAGCATTGCTCTGAGATTTGATATAATTAGTTTTTTATGTTTTATTTTACTCACATCCTGGATTAATACCTTTGAGCTAACAGCTCATTTACAGAGGTCCCATGTCACAGGAAAACAACAAACATACAATATATCATTAAAATGGCATGACAAGCTGTTACATAAAAACAGTATGGTACAATCTTTTTATTCAGATAATGTTTACAAGCAAAACAACTATCGAAAACCTCGGTTTCAGGAAGGAGAAAGAGGAGTGAGGAGTAAAAGAGGGAAGAACAGCTGCAGTATAACAGAGTGGTACAGTATTGTAACAGAGCGGCAGGTAACAGATAGTTAGACTTGTTTACAGTGGAAAAGGAGTTAGGAGGTATGCAGAGGAGCAACCCAGAGGGCCTTGTCAGTGCATATGGATAAAAGCGTAGTGGACCCGGGGGCAGGTAGAGTGGGGGAGGTAGCCTGTGAGTAAGCGTCAAGTCAATTACTGCTGGGTCAGCAAACACCAGGAGAGGGTGAGGTGTGACTGGCAGCAGGGTACGATTGGGGTGGTGGGTAATAAATAAGTGCTGCAGTTGAATAGTTAAGCTAGCCGCCTCCCGTGTTCCTTGGATGTATCCTGTCCAGTTCGGACTACTCCCTGAACTGGCAATCACCAAATGGGGTTTGAGATTTCACAGTCAGCGAGTCCAATTTTGATGCTTGGCAAGCAACTTGCTGTCCTCTTTAGCAAACTAATTTGTTACCATCACGTGCCTTCTGACATTTTGTTGCTAAACTGGTAGCTTTTTCAAGGACGGTGATCCAGAAACAAGGCAACAAAATATTGAAGCACTTAATGGTTTCCAGGTAAGCTTTGAAAATGTGAAATAAACCCAGATGAAAATATTGTGATTGCTTTTTACCCCAAGCTTGTTTGGCCACAAATTAATGCTTTGACAAATGGTCAACTATTTTTTATTTTTTTATTTTTTTTTTTTTTTAAACAGTCCATTTGTGGGGAAATAAGCTTTTTTTAATTTATTTGAACATTTCATGCATAGATCCCAGTCAGGTGCTGGCAACCTGGCTCGAGGCTCAAGCCAGGCAGCTGTCTCTGCTGTGACGACATGCACTGGGGCTTGAAGCCCATGCATGCTAGAATCCTGAAGCTGAGACAGACACAGGGAAAAACAGTGCCACTCCCTCAATCAGGCTGAGGCAGGGACAAGTCAGTATGCTGCCAGGCCCCTGGAGACTAATAATAAGTACTGGCCTTTGTAGGGCTGGGTTGTATTCTGCAAACTGTATTATCAAACATTTGAATAGAGTTGACTGAATACAATTTTCCTTTTTTTTTTCTTCTTCTTCTTATAAACTACTTTTTTAGGGCCTGGGGTAGGTAGAACCCTGGTCCATTTTTTTTCTCTTTCACTCCAGTCGCTGGTTGCCAGAGACTCTCTCAGGCGAGACCCACCTGATTGGCCTTTTACCGCCCAGCCTGAATCTCTTCCCGACCGAGGAATCTGGTGCTGGATCCCCTCCCAACCGTGGGCCATTACAGGAGAGGGGATCACGGAGAGCTAAGTCGGGTCGGGACCGGCCACTATGGTCCACCTTCGCCCCCCCACCAGCAGCCGGGTTTTTCTCCTTAGCTAGGTTTCCCCACGGCATGGACATGCAATGATGCCAGCACACGGAAGACGCATACCCACCCTTCCTGCAGGCGTCCGCCACTGCCTCACCCCATTTGTACGCTACCTCTAGGGTGTAATGCTCCTGGCTCCAACAGACACACCAAGTGGGATTCCCAGCACTTCCAGGAGAAGAGAGCAGTCCTCCAGATGCTCGATCCTCTCCTTCCCTACCAACCCCTGGCACCCCAAGTCCACTTCCAAACCGGGTTGCCGGCATGGCACAGTGTGGCATCCAGTGCCTCAACCCTCAGCACCACCGGGCCGGCCTCCTGCTGCAATCTGACTGGCTAGATTGCATCCACTGCTCTTCCAACAGGAGTGCTCAGAGCACCTTTCTTGTCTGCCAAGTTGAAGATGCTGAAGTACAAACTACGCACTGGAACAGTGCTTGCTCTGCTATTTAGTTGTAGTTTTAATGGACTGCTAATACCTCAGGGGAAAACTTTTAGACCACACAGCTCTGCGTATTATTTCATACTGTAGATCCCCACTGATCTTCGTCTTATAAGATGTTATCCCAATAGAGTAAATCTGTCCCTACAGCTTACTCCCCACTTAAAAAGGTGATTGGAGCCAGACCAGTGGCGCTGAGGCGCTGGATATCTTACCTCGTGCTACACCAGCGAACCGTGTTTGGGAACGAGCACTGGGCCACCGGAGGTTGGCAGGGGAGGAAAAGGATCGAGCATCCGAGGGACTGCTCTCCTTCTCCGGGGAGGGGGGATGCCAGTGGTCGGTCCTAGACTGGCCCCTAGCAGAGGCTGGGGGGGCAGCGTGCTGATGCTGCAGGAAAAGGGGTAGAGATGGGCAGACGCCTGGAGGGAGCATGTGCGGATGCATTCATGCTCCCCCTGTCGGTGACATTGCACTCCACATCTCCAGGGGGTCCAATCGAAAAGCCAGGAGAAACAGTACCTGGTCACAGCGGAGTGAACAGCCACCCACCATAGGCCCCGACCCTGAATGGCACTTCCCCGGACGTTGGATCTTATTAGAGACGAGTTGAGTTGGGGGCTCCTCACCGCCCTGCCATGGAGGGGAAACCATGGGGGAAAATAGGGATTCTGCCTGATGTCGGGGTGCGGGGGTGCGGGGCTGGGTGGGTGGTTGTAGATGTGAGCCGACTGGGGACCAAGGAGAGAAATAGATTAAGGTGTTTAAAAAAAAAAAAAAAAAAAGGTGGTAAGAAACAGTAATTTGACATCTTTAGATGCCCTCCTCTCTAGTGTCGATCAAATATTCTGATACGATTTTGACCTTTTATGCAATTAATCTAATTTTGTTGCCTTTGTAACTACTCCAAATCCCTTTCTCGTCAGCAGTTGCTGCTCACTTGTTTCTTACTGCCTAACATTCTAGGACATCAATAATACCATTCCAGACCATTAATGGTAAGCATCATTAGACAAGGCAGCCACGCGTTTTGTATTCATAGCCTGCTCTGTTTTTTTATTTATTTTATTTTATTGTTGTTCCATACCCATAGTTTAAGATCACAGTTTTTATGACTAAGATGAGCTAGCATACAACAGACACTGCTCCCTGAGTTTATGGGATACTGAGGACATTAGTGCTACGACAAGGCTGCAAACTGAACCTCCAACATGATGAACATAAAATGTGGCAACATAAAAATGACTTCAGAAACTGTGGCTTAGCAACTGGAGTGCAGGCTACGAACCCAGAAACCCGTTATTAACCCCACCTCTCCTGATTACTCTACATTACCCTGAGCAAGTTACTTAATCTCTCTCACTCTCTCTTACTTTGTGCTTCACCTCCTCAAGCTTTCCTTATCTCTCTCACTTCTACTTATCTCTGTGCGATACCTAATGACTGCCATAATGATTCATGGCTTGCAATCTACTTGGGATACAAAGTTTGTGAAAGACACCATATAAACAGATTCCTTTCCTAATGAGTCATTTCCATACCTTGCTCTTTTCTTTTGTTAAATTTAGTATTTTGGTTTGGAAAGGCACACTGAGTGGAAGCTCCACTCTATGTACCTCCTAGGAGCCAGTGAGGTGAAGGACTTGCTCAGGGTCATGCAGTATGCAAGTGGAGGTTGTGGGAATCAAAACCAAGTCTGCTGGATGTACTGAGCTCGTTCACAGCTCATTTCTCCAACCTCTAGGCTATACTGCCAGCCTGCATCTTCTAAACTGCCTTTCTCACATGTTACCGCTGAGTGTACTAAATGCCTGGGATTTTTTCTGGGTATGATTTGGTTCTTGCCTGATCTACCGACTGCACTAGGCTAAGGATTAAGAATAAATAAAAAAAACACAAGTGTCTGCAGTTTGTGTTCTCATTCTTGACTAAAACCCAAATGCCTGTTTAAAAGGTGACTAGATTTGGTAAAGCCTTTCAAGCCTGCCCCTCCCTCCCACCAAGGATGGATTTACATACCCATGATGCAGAGCACTGGGTATGAGGTTTTAGAGTATATGCATGTGGTTAGGAGAGATATACAGAAACCTGCAAAGCAGAATATTTCCGATTATGAAATGGGTACAAAAAATATAGAAACGTGAACCCAATGCTGTCATCCCAGTAAAACAGCACTGGAAAAAGATCTGTGACCCCTCCTCACTGACCTGATCACATCAAGCAGGCACAGCTGTATCAATAAACCTCAATTCAATTACTTGTATTTTTTTTTTTTAATGCAGCACCTGCCATCTACTAGCTAAACAGCAAAATTACAGTGGCTCATTAGGGCTATTTTTTTTTCTTCTATTACTTCTTTTAAAACATTTTTTTTAAATTAGTTTCTAATACAAGGGACAATTTCATAATTGCAAAAAGGAACTGCAGGCGTACCTTGTGCTGGGATAATGGTACTCTCAGCCTTAGGCCTCGGGCTTCAACCCACCCGAGGGGTGTCATTATCCCAACACAAAGCACACTCTGTCATGCCTTATTACTTAACAGTAATCCTTATCATACTGTATTTTGGTCGGGTCACTTGACATCCCTATGCTTTTAACTCTCGTGGCAGTGAAGCTGGGTAAAAGCAGGACCCAGCTGTAAATGGAGTGCTGCATTCTCAGTTTGGCGTGCTGGGTAATTACATTCTAAAAATAAAATCTATTGTTGACTTTGTTCTAAAAGCAAAGGTGTAGAAAAATCCTGTTTAGCTGGCATTTCTGCGAAACAAGAACATGTGGCAACACTACAAGCTGCTATCTCATAGTTTATAACAACTTTGCAAAAGTCACCCCAGAGACAAAAGCATGCCAAACATTAATACTGTGTTTTTCTTTTGTTAACAGAAAATGAGGTTCAAAAATGACTGAAGCTTTGCAACAAGGCACTTACTCTCCTGGGGCTGCAAGGCTGTTGACAGGCGAAACGTGAGCACTGCAAGGGGAAAAGAATAAGAGGTGGGTTAGATGACTCATCAGGCTAAGAGATTGTAATTGTGACGCAGGTTTCCAAACACCCTTCTAGAATGCTGCCTAATTATTTCTATATGCTGGCACTGGAGTGATTTGCTGATACCACCCATTAACACTGATGTTGGACAAGACTTGCTTCATGAAATCTGGGAACCCAAAAAGTAAAACTGTGTCAGCAGGTAGGCTACAAACTGAAGGACTGTGTTACCTGTAAAGCATGCTGTTAACAGAAAACGTTTCCTCTGAAGAGCATGAGTCATGTTGCATATAAAGAAAATCCACAAATCCCCAAAGAAAAGCAAAAGTAATTTTACGCTGCAGTATTTCATAGAGGAAGGGATTGTATTTAGGCTGCACAGAATCAGCAGCTCAATCCCTTCCACTACTATACAGGACAGCACCATCCCCATGTGCTGCCACTCTGTCACCTGTTAGTTTGCAGCACATAGGAGCACACTCCATAAAAATAAAACGGGAGCAGTATTTTGAATACTTTGTTTTATATTTTACATTTGCATTTCTTGAAAACAAAAGGCACTGCTCAAGTAACAAGAAATGCCTTATTGGAAGCCAAGGGCTGAGGCTTTTTTTTTGGTGGGGAGGGTCCAAGATTGGTTCTCTTTAAATGGATGATTCTAACAAACACGGAATCTTTACACTATGCATTTTTCACTAAAGAGCCTTCCTCCATTCTGAAGCCAGCTGACTTTTGTGGGATTTCTTTCATTCCTTCCACCTTCTCAAAAGCTGCGCTTGTTCAGCCTGCATATGGCTAACATGACATTATCTCATTCTTGGTGTTTATCGTCATAGCAAAACACCTACTGGGAAAAAAAAAACCAATCTGTCCACACACTGAAAGGCAGCACCTTGGTACCAGTAATGATGCTATGTACCTCTGAACCTCCCGTCTCCCAAATGTGGGATACTGTCGCTTAAATCAGGAGAAAAAACACAGACAAACTGTGGGACACATCATCCTATGAGGGAAAGCGGAGCTCAGTACACTGGATATTACTGCTTTCAGGTTCATCAAGTTTACAGCTGATTGTGCAATACAGATTAAGGGGAACTGCTACTTGAAAACTTATTTGTAACATGCAGCAGAGAGCTCCGGAGTAGTTTTATTATGGGATCCCTCTCATAAAATTCTGAACAGCTGAGAGGTACATCTTACCACACTACAGCATCTGCTTCAGCAGTTATGCACTTCCGACCATAAATGCACATCTCTTAGTAAACAAACAAGGGTTCCAGATAGCCCCTATCTTTCCTTTTTTTTTTTATATTCTTTATTTTTCAGGTCAGTATTACAGCAGGAATACATATGTACAGCAATTTAATTGTTCATGATATACACATACAGTGGAAATTCATATGTTACAGGACATTCTATCCAGTTTAAGCCATTTGTACAAATCACTTCAGACATATAATGTCTATTGGCATCATACAATTGATAATGGACTACTTGAGGGAAGAGAGATGTAGGTACCCAGGGGCTTATCATATCAGGGGATAAAAGAATCATCTAATGGGGAAATATAGAGGACCCAAGACCTCCAATAAATTTCAAATTGGGGAATACGGTCAGCTCTTTTAGCAAAGAGTCGTTCCAGGTAATAGATCTCTTGACACTACAGAATGGCAGTGAGTTAAAGTTGGGACTGTGGACTTCCGTCATAGGCGGGTGATGACCTTCTTAGCTGCAGCCAAATATAAATAAAGTTTGCTTTTTTTTTGGAGGTACTAAACCTTCTTCCCCTATGTATAACAGAATCATTTGATTTCTTAAAACCAAATCTGTATCAATTAATACTTGAAGACTCCAGGCAATTCTATCTTTCCTTTTAATCATTTAATTACTGGCATTTTCAGTTTACTCGGACAGTAACTCAGTCCTGCACCTCCACACTTCCTGCTAAGGATTAGGCTTGCTCCTTCTTGGCAGCTAGTCGATAAGAGTAATCGTCTTGCAGAAGCTTCTCCCTTCCAGAAACAATTCAGCCATTGATTAATGAAGAAGATGTCCACTGCTTAGCTACAGCAGCTGCAAGTTCAATACCGCTGTACCCAGCCCTGAACTCATTACTATAGCCAGAGTGTATCCTACCTATTTTGGTTGGCGGCAGTGGCAGAGCTGGGGGGTGGTCGCCCTCCTGGCTGCCCCAGTATGAGTAGTGGTGCCCACCACCACCATTATTCAATGTTTAGTGCCCATTGTGGAGCCCATGATTGATTGAATGCCCCTGCTCCCAAATACTCCCAAACCTGACTCCGCCACTGGTTGGCGGGAGGAGGGAAGGAAGTAAGTAAGTTAGTTTTTTCTCCATGGTTCTTGATTTTGTTTTATTGGTAGGTTGTAAACATCAACAGGCAAAAGAACAACCACTCGCAACCATGGCGTAACATGCTATTCAGCATTCCCCATCTCAGACACTGCCATAGTGCCCAAATACAAATTCTATGATGAAGTGGGTGGTGCAGAAAGAAAAAAAAAAAAAAAACGGAGTCAGCCTTGCGCTAGCTATGTGTCCCTTTTAAGAGGAGCTGTGACTGAAAGAGGCACGTCAAACTCCTTCAACGGCAGTGCACATGCACCACCATCATGAGCAGATGTCGCCTCTCGTGCCCTGGGACCTCACTCAATGATTTAAGTCATAATCTTTGCCAAAAACCCTCTACAAAACACCCACAACAGTATGAGTGCTATAGGAAGGCAGGACAGATGTGTATCTAGCCCTGGGAGCTGCAAAATCGATATGATCAGGACAGCAGAGGGAAAAGAAAAATCCTCCTGAAACCACTACAGGCCCGGGCACACCCGTGGAGCCCGATGGTGGAGAAGACACCCCAGGAACACTTGGGAAAGGAAGTAGTATCGAACAGGTGCTGTTAGCTTGCACCTAAGTTAGAGACTTTATCGAACAAAATGGACAGCCCTCAATGCTAACTATCTGATCCAGCAGAAGCGATCTCAACAGCAGAAGATATCGCTACCCAATGTCTGACAGCAGGAGCGAGCTTAAAACCAACTGGAGGAGCTGAAGCAGCGTCGATGTGCAGGAAAATTTCCAGCATCTAAATAATTTGAGAATAAGAGTGCTACCTGAGGGTATAGAGGGTGCAAATGTGGAGCTATTTATTGGTAAATGGCTGGCTGAAAACCTAAAGCTACAGACTAAGAATGGCACTTTGAAGATAGACAGGGCGCATAGGGCATTAGCACCACAACCGACGGGGAATGCTCCCCCCAGGCAAGTGATACTGAAGCTTCACAAGTACCAAGATAAACAACTGATACTAACAGCCTATCAGCAATTGAAGAGTTTATATTACAAAGACCACAGAATCACCATCTTCCAAGATGTCTCCAGAGTGGTGCAGCAAAAAAGGAGAGTATTTGCCCCCTTGATGGATGAACTATGGAAGAATAAAGTGGAGTTCCGCTTCTTTAGCCAGCAGTGCTCAGTATTTAGCTGGAGGGTCAGAGTTTTTCATTTGTAGAACTAGGAAGGCTGAGCGCTGGTGCACTGATAAAGCTAGTCAACATGTGAAATGATGGGTGTCTATACCTTTAAGATTAACATGATGGTGCCACGTGAATTGTGGGCAATATGGCAGACTACTAACACACAAGCATAGACGCTTCTAAGTGACTTGTATCGGCTTTCTTGATGGACAACCTGCCTCAGATGGACTAAAAGAAGAATAACCTATAGATTGTAGACAAACCCTGCACGCTGGGACATTTTTGGTCCCTAGTATGCCTTGCCACGGATTCCACAGGTGCTTGCGTCGATGGTGGAGAAAATGAACATGCTTGACTCTGGGATTTGAAGGGCACCTCTGGTAATCAATGCCTTGATGGTTGGAGGGCGTAAGTGGGGGAGGAGCCTGCATTGAGTTTAGTATACAATATGTTTGTGTCCCCCTTCTTTCTTTCTTTCCTTCTTTTTCTTTCTTCCTCACATATGACATCCTGGGGTTTAACAGACATGTGGTTTGGTCTTTCTTTCTCCTACATATGTTATCCTGGGGGTTTAACAGACATGCAGTTTGGAGGGTATCTGAGAGGCCTTATTGCTCGGGGGATCCTGATGCATGGATAAGCCTCTCCGAGCATTGGGGCCTGTTACGGTCTCTTCTCTGGGTTCCTCTATTTTTTCTATCAAAGCTCTGAAGCACTAAGATGGTGCCGAGGGGCTGAAATAGCAGATTAGAGGTCCAGATGCATGTGTGCGTTTTGCTGGGAGGGGGGATCCAACTGAAACGGGTTTATTGGATGCACACTAGATGACTGGGCCTTAAAGGGCAAGAATTTGTTGTTTGGGCGGAGCCTATGGCAGCAAATAACTGGGTAGCAAGTGATTCGGGAGGGAAGCCTCAACTCTTACATTGGTAGGTACTGCCCATACTCTGCGATGCCTTTTGTGACAGCCTGAGCCAAGCACAAAGGATAAGATAATGTTGAAGAGGGCCTGAAGGAAATGAGGGGGGAGGGTAACGGAGAGTGCATATATGTTTATGATAATAGAGAATACCTTGATGGCCATAGTATAATATTATGTAGTATTATGTAAATAACAGTTAGTGGGGCCAGTCTGGGGGGGAAGGGACTTTAGGCTGTATTACACACCAGAAGCAGGGTTGGAGGGTAAAAGACAGAAATATGTCAGGGTTTCAAGTGGATGTTTGAAAGGGAAAGGAGCAGAATGAAGAAACCTCATGAAGTATGAGACCCACGGGGAGGCTACTTCCCTGCAAGATATGATTATTCCCTCGGGGAGGGTGGAGGGGAGGATGCACGTGGATATCGGGACTCTGTAATCATATGGTCCTCTCTCAGACTCTGTGTTCTTTTGTTTCGAGTTCAACAGATACCCTGAATAACAGCAAGATGCTCTGAATGCTGCGACCTGTGCCAGGAGGAGAGAAGAGTACCTGCGGGATAGAGGATCCAAAGCCTGGAATACAAGGGGAAAGCAGTAAGTAAACATCCTCTTTGCTACACAGGGTTGGTGCAGTTATAATTAGATGTAGATGCCTTGATGTTAATGTATCAGGAGAGAAGTACTGTTGATGCCATCCTGAATGGGCAGGGAGGAAGAGGGAGCAGGATACAAGGACTTGGGCTGGGTATAACAGAGGATTGGGACGAGACAGGGAAGGAAGGTGGAGGGCTGATCCAAGGAGGCTGATATACTTTAGGAGGAGGAGTGGTGGGCTTGTGGTCGGCTTGGTGAACCACTGGCGTGCTGTGACAGGATGGGGGCTTCATGGAGGTCATGCCTCTGGGGGTCTCTTAGCTCACCAGTCACTGAACATTACCTGCTCTTGATGTTAGTAAAGTGGGATCAAGATGGTTATAATGGCATAATACATAGGGTGTACCTAGTAATAACGAGCGAGGGAAAAGGGTACGATCCTACCAAAACAAAGGGGCAAACCAAAGTGAGATGATGGTACTTGAATTAGCTCAGGTTCTAAGATTCAAAAGTTTGACTCAAATGTTTTTACACAGTATATGTTGTATTATAGTTCTATTGATGTTAACTGGTTTGAGTGATGGCTGGAACACATTAAGTGTTACAGTATACAATAACTCTGGTGACAGGGGACATGTATGGCAGGAAATACAAAGTGAGCGAACAGCTCTGGGTCTGAGTCGGGATGGGGACTGTATCCCCGGAGTAGGGAACAGAAACTTACACAGTATAAAATGAACACATTCACGGTTTGCTCCTGGAATGGTCAGGGCATCTCCACACCAATAAATGTAAGAAGTGCCTCCTTATTAAAAAGGATAAGGTGTATGTAGCTATACTGAAAGAAACGCTTCTCACAGGACGTAGAACATGGTAAGCTGGTTTGTGACTGGGTAGAGACATGCTATGCTGCTTCACTTAATGGATATAAGAGGTGGTAATACTAGTGAAGAGGGGCGTACACTTTGCAGTGGATAGAGTGGTGAAGGACCTCGAGGGAGGGAGGGAGATATATTTTTGTGCAAGGGCATATTCAGGGAGCTCCTTATACATGGTGAAATGCTGTCCCTTCTACATAGAGAAAGGTTTACAAACCTTGTGATTGGGGGTGTGGAATTTTAACTGCGCCATGACACCAACAGTGGACGGGTCAGGAGGAGCGGGCAGACAGGAGGCAGCAGTCCTTAGATGGGCTATGGGGGTTAGCGGAAATGGACTTAATAGATGTTTGGAGAGAGGCCAACCCAGGGGTGTGAGGGTATACTTTTTTCTCCAATCCACACTGGACTTGGTCTTGGATAGACTATGTATTCGTACCATGGGGATTGTACTCAAGAGTAACTCGTACAGAAATAACACCAATTGTTCTTTCAGACCATGCTAGAGTATTACTGAGTCTCAGGATAGAGATGAGGGGGGTGGACAGGGGTACATGACGTTTCACAACTTATTTGACTTTCTCTAAACAATTTATAGAGTACCTCCAAGAAAAATGGGGAATTTACGAGAGGAAGAACAAGGACTCTGCACCTCAAAGAAGATATATTGGGAATCAGGGAAGGCCTATATTAGAGGCACAATAATAGCATATAAGACCCAGCTTGCAAAAAGTAAAGGAAAAGATACAGGAACTAGAAAACCTGGTGAAAAGATTGCAGAAGGAGGCATACTGGAATCCTACCTTGGATAAATTGAGGCGACTGAGGGTGGCCAGAGAACAGATAAACTTGACAATAAAGAAGGAGGTAGCAAGGCATTATTCTATGCAAAACAGAGGCGGTATGAGTGGGGACCAAGCCCAGTATACTATTGCGAACTTAGCCAAAGGCAATCGGACTCCCAAAATGGTTACTACGATTAAAGATGAGCAGGGGAGGGTATGGAATAGGTGAGGATATTGAGGCGCAGTTCAGGTCTTACTATAAACTATGCACCAAAAGTGTGTAAACACTGAACAAGAAGCAAGGGATTTTCTACAGGCAGTGAACTTACCCAAGGCTAGTGAAGAACAAAAGGAAGCACTGGGGGCACCGATCACTGCAGAACAAATAGCAAGGGCAATGGCTGCGCTACAAAAGGGGAAGGCTGTGGGACCAGATGGACTTAGTGCAGAATACTTCAAGGTGATGGGCCCCCAAATAGGGAAAGGGTTACAGGCCATGGTTGAGGAGGCACAAGAAACAGGGTCCCTAGCAGAGACAAGTTATCAAGCCACAATAACGGTAATACCTAAACCAGGAAAAAAAACGTCCCGCATGTACTATGTATATACCTTTTAAATTGTGACATCAAAATAATTGCTAAAGTGCTGGCTAAGAGATTAGAAAACTTGCTGCCCACATTAGTATACAGAGACCAAACTGGGTTTGTTAAAGACAGGCATTCTTATAATCACCATAGGAGATTTTTTAAATATGGTACGGGAAGGGACAAGGTACCCGGGAGAATGGTTTGTGCCATCTTTAGATGCAGAGAAGGCCTCCGATAAGGTTGAGTGGCCTTATCTATATCAAGTGTTAGCTAAATTTGGATTGGAGAGAAATTTGGGGAATATGTGAAATTATTATATGCTGAGCCCAAGCTTAAAATACTGGTAAATGGGGGGCTATCTGAAGAATTTGGGTTGGGGAGGGGTACAAGACAGGGGTGCCCACTGCCGCCGCAACTGTTTGTGTCAGCGATTAAACCACTTGCAGAATATATATGGCAGCAACATGATATTCAGAGGGTACAGGGATGTGGGGGCTTAGAGCATAAAATCTCACTATATGCGGACGATATACTTATGTTAGTCGCAAAGCCGGCTAGCACACTCTCCAGGATAGAAGAGGCCTAAGTAGATTTTCTAAATTTTCTGGTTAGAAAATAAATAATGATAAAATCAGAGATAATGCATTTGGGGGGGAGGCAAGGTAGAGCTGACTAACTGTCCTGTCAAGATGATCTTGACGAATATAACATATTTGGGGATTAAGGCTAGTCCAGGGCTGACAGACCTATACAGGTTACATACATACACAGATACATAGACAGTGTCGACAGATAAGGGCCTATGGCCCACCTAGTCTGCCCATTTGAGTTTGTAACTTCAGTTTATGTTTTCCTAGATCTCTGTTGCCCCTTACCCCTGACCTCCAGAATTCCTTTATGTCTATCCCATGCATTCTTAAATCCCGTGATTGTTTCAGCCCCCACCACTTCCTCAGGCAGGGTGTTCCACTTGTCCACCACTCGTTCTGTGAAGAAATACTTCCTCACATTTCCTCTGAATTGTCCTCCCTCAACTTCATCCCATGCCCTCTAGTCCTGGAACATCTTTTTCACTTAAAAATAGTATATTCTTGCACCCTGTTCCTCCCTGTAAGATACTTGTACAGTATGTCTCTATCATGTCCCCTCTCTCCCTCCTCTCCTCCAGGGAGTACATATTCAATTCCTTCAACCTGTCCTCATAGGACTTGTGATGCAATCCATGTACCATCTTTGTTGCCCTCCTCTGAACCTTCTCTGCCCTATGTTCTTACGTAGGTAAGGTCTCCAGAACTGTACACTGTAGTCCAGGTGGGGCCTCACTAATGTCTTGTATAGTGGAATCATTACCTCCCTTTTCCTGCTGGTGATGCCCCTGCCTATGCATCCCAGCATCCTATTTGCTTTACCTGCTGCCTTGTCACACTGTTTCCCACCTTGAGGTCATCAGAGATGATAACCTCAAGATCCCTTTCCTGCTTGGTGCATGCTATATCCTCACCCCCAACTGATATATTGTGCCAGGGTTTTTGTGCCCCATATGCATTATCTTGCACTTCTTTGCATTGAATTTCAACTGCAAACCCTGACCATTCTTGAGGTTCTGCAGGTCCCTTCTCATTCTGTCTACACCCCTCTGGTGTGTCTACTCTGCTACAGAGCTTTATGTCATCAGCGAACAGTGAAATTCTGCCTTCTAGGTCCTCACGTAATGTCACTGATGAAGATGTTGAATAGGACCGTCCCAGCACTGATCCCTGTGGTACCCCACTGGTCACTCTTCCCTCTGTGGAGTGACAGCCATTTACCACCACCCTCTGTGTCCTGCCACCCAGTCAGTTACCTACCCACCACACTATTGTCTTGCCCACACCCATATTCCCTAGTTTGTGTAATAGTCTTCTATGTGGCACAGTGTCAAAGGCCTTGCTGAAGTCCAGATAGGCCATGTCCACTGCCCTCCCCTGATCCACCTCCCTAGTCACCCAGTCAAAAAAATTCAACGATGTTGGTCTGACATGACCTCCCCCTGGTGAAACCATGCTGCCTTGGATCCTGCAGTCCATTGACAACCAGATGTTCCACCAATCTCTCCTTCAGTAGTGCTTCCTTAATCTTCCCCACTACCGAGGTGAGGCTGACTGGTCTGTAGTTCCCCACTTCCTCTTTGTTCCCACTTTTGTAAAAGGGGACTACATCTGCTGTCCTCCAGTCTTTGGGTACCTCCCCCTGTTTCCAGTGGTCGGCTAAACAGGATAGCCAGAGGTTCAGCCACCACCTCTCTTAGTTTTTTAAGGACCCTGGGGTGTACCCCATCTGGCCCCAATGCTTTATCAACTCTTATTACTTCCAGTTCCTTCAGGACCCTTTCTCGTGTAAAGGGACTTGTATCCATTTCTGCACCATTCTCACCCTTTGTACTCCCTTCAGAACCATTACCCTCCTCTTCCTCAGTAAAGACTGAGCAGAAATACCTGTTCAGTATGTCAACTTTACTGTCGTCATCCTCCACATGACCCCCGTCCTCCCCCTTCAGTCTCACTATCCCTCCCTTTGCCTTTCTTTTTTCACTTGTGTACCAGTAAAAGGTTTTGTCCCCTCTACCCACTGATTTTGCAATGTGCTCTTCTGTCTGAGCTTTGGCTTCCCTTACTGACCTCCCTGCCTCCCTTTGCTTCTCCTGGTACTTCTCCCTATCCCCTCCTGCCTGTGTCTTTTTTGTATTGCCTGAATGCAATCTTTTTGGCTTTCACTTTCTTTGCTATCTCTTTGGAAAACCATAATGGCCTCCTCTTCCTTTTCCTCTTGCTAACCTGCTTAATACATAATTCTGTTGCTCTTGTAATCCCCATTTTAAATACTGCCCACTGTTCCTCAACCCCTGATTCTTGCCCCATTCCCCTTAATGCCTCTTTCAAGTATCTCCCCATTTTCCCAAAGTCTACCCCCCCTAAAATCCAGGATACGTGTTTTTGTGTGGTTTGGTTCTGCTCCTTCTGTGATTTCAAATGACAATGACTGGTGGTCACTGTCCCCCAGGTGCTCCCCCACTGTTACCCCCATCACACTGTCCCTGTTTGTGAGCACAAGGTCCAGTATTGCCTTCTGCCGAGCTGGTTCCATGACCAGTTGCTTGAGAAAGGCACCCTGAAGGAAGTCCAGGATAAATCTGCTCCTAGTTGATGCTGCTGCTGGGATGCTCCAGTCCACATCTGGAATATTGAAGTCTCCAACCAGTACTACCTCACCCTTGTCTGCCATCCTTTGGATGGCTAGCATCAGCTCCCTATATGTTTCTTCCTCCTGGGCTGGTGGTCTGTAGACCACACCTGTGCGGATGGCTGGCCCCATTTTCCTTTCCAGCTTAACCCACAGTATCCCTCCCCCATTTTGTTCCTCCTGGATCTCTGTGGGTCATTTTTCACATACAGTGACGCTCCTGTTAAACTACATGGGGCGGCTCAGGACCCTGGAACAAAACATGAAAAGGTGGAAAGATCTTCCAATATCATGGATGGGTAGACTGAACCTCCTTAAGATGAATGTGCTGCCTAGGGTACTATACCCTCTGCAAATGCTACCAATGGGATTGGCTAGTAAAGACATTAAAAGGCTAGAGACAGTGTTCCACATTTCTATGGCACGGGAAGAGACCTAGGATGGCTCTAAGAAGATAGAAGGGAAAAATACAAGGAGGAGGGTTAGAATTTCCGGACTTCAGGCATTATCATGTTGCAGTATGGTTAAGGCTAATAAGAGAATGGGTAATGGATAGGGGGGCGAGCTGGATAGCATTAGAGAAAGGGGTCATAAAGTGTACTACCCTCATATACTTACATAAAGGGGGACTTAAAAGATATAGGGCGAGAAACCGACCCAATCCACTAACATTATACACATTACAAGCTTGGAGACTACCAACTAAATTAGTGGGAGGAGAGGGGAACAAAACTATATTAAGGTCAATCGGTGGAAATCCAGAATTTCTACCAGGACTGTAGGAGCAGGGCTTTTTTCAATGGAAAAACAAAGGATTGCAATGTTTCGGAGACCTGGTGGGACCTAGGGGAATGAGAAGTTTAGAAGAATTAAGGGGAACCAATAGATTAGAGGGAAGACAAACCTTCAGATATTTACAGGCTAGGGCACACATAGGGAGCATGCATGGAGTACAAGTAGAGTAGACCAAGAGCTTTGGATTGTAAAGGGAAATTCTGAACTCCAGAACCTATCCCAAGGGAACAATGGCAACGATATACTCCCATCTGAGGGAAACTACACCATCTCAAGCAAGGAAAGTGAAAGGGAGTTGGGAAAGAGACCTGGGGTAGTGATATCAGACAGCAATTGGGAGACCATCTGTGAGTCGCACATGGGCTTACTCTGGTGCAACAAATACAAGGAAGCCCAATATAAATTCATCCATAGGTTGTATCTTCCATCCGCATTGGTCCACAAGTTTTCGTCAGGAGTATCATCCACGTGTGGCAGATATCAAGATGCAGTTGGGACATACATACACTACTACTGCTGGGAGTGCCCAGTACTGCAGTGTTACTGCGAAGAAATCAGGCGTCAGAGTGGAGAGTGGGGACTCAGCAGATACACCAATATCAATGCTCCTTGGAATGGAACACATGGGACAGGAGGACTGGGAACCTTACCCCCTGGATTATATGCGTTTTATTGACCCTAGTCAGGAAGCGTATACAGAATATATGGGCGACATGTGTACAGCCTACAGTGAACATGTGGCTAGAACTAATGATGAACACATTACCACTAGAAAGAGTAACATGCGAGTTAAAGGAGAGAGGAGAACTCTTTGAGAGAATATGGTGAACGTTTATGAGTTCCTTTCCTCAAGGTGAGGCAGCTTTATTGAGACTCAGTAATGTGGTGTAGCCCTACTGATTGAAGAAAGAGATGTGTCAGAGACAAGCTGAAAGCTGATGTAGGTTGATACACACCCGACAATGATTAATTAGAAGCTATCAGGGAAAAGAGGATGGCTGAAGTAGATGAAATCCAGCCATTTACTGTTGATCAAGTTTATAATGGTTATTTATAGACCAGTTCAGTTATTTCCTTTTTGTTGGACTGATCATGCTTTTTAAAAAAAGGGTGCTAACATATGTAAAGGAGTGAGTAATATAAAAAAACTCATAAAAAGGATATTATGCATACGAATTACTATAGCTCTAGAAATGGTAAACACAGTTAAGGTATACAATGTGTTAATTATGTATTTTTCTGTGTGTCGTACATATATATACTACCCAATCAAAAGAATTAAAAAAAAAAAAAAAACTCCTTCAACAATCCTTCCCCAGTAGTCAAGATGTCTGCAGACACAAAGTGGTACTATTACTCCTGGATGAAAAAAAAACAAAAAAAAAAAAAAGCAGGGAAGCAGGATTAAGGCTGCTGAAAGTTTAGGTATTACTGCAGAAGGGGTTACTCTGTGCATAAAGAAGAATTCTGCATTTACTATATACATTTCTTTTCATACACATTGTTTCCTGAAGCACTTTACAAGTGACGATAGGGACTGGTAGTGAAGAGACTGTAAGCATGTGGTGGCACCCATTCCACTCATCAGCACCCACATACAGCCATGGACAACTGCCTGAACCAGTTTTGTGGGAAGACAAGCTGGCCAAGACATCAGGAAAAATCCCCATCTCTTATAAGGGAGCAGGCTAAACCCGGTAAAAAGAAATTCAACCTATTTACCAATCGGGAGGGGAAGGTTGCAAGTGTGATACATCCTGTGACCTTCTATTACAGCACTTTTTGGTTAGCAAGTTTAGCTTAGCTCTTTTTTATATATAGATTTTTGTGTTATTTTGTAGGTTTCTCCTGTTCCTGCCCAGGCCCCAGCACACTCCGTCTTGAGGTGTGTGGAGGCTCGCATGCACATTGTGGCGCCAGCTCAGCCCCTTTGCCCACCATAACGATGCCAATTTCTCCTACTTATGCTACCCACTGGATCGCCACCGGTGAGAGCAGAACTACAGGAGCAACAACCCACCCCACCACGGAGAGGAGAGCTGCCTACCGGCTTGCTCCAATCCTGCTTCCCCCTAGCCGGCACCCCAACAGCAGTTGTTCCCAAACCCAGGGCGTTGGCGTAGTGTGAGGTTAGGCGTCCAGCACCTCAACCCTTAGTGCCACCAGGCCGGCCCAGTTTAGCTTAGTTCTGAAGGCTTCCTCAGAGCTACAGGTCCCTTTTTGGACAGCACTGGTTAGCTCCTTTTTTACCAGGGTGGATAGAAGGTAGTCTGAAATTGTTTGCAGGTAGATACGCCCTTTCTCCAGCACCAGATTATATTAGAGCTGCTCTGTTGAAAATGGAAAATAGAACTTTCCCCCAGGAAAAGTCAAACAAATCTTGGAAAGCTGTATACCAGGGCATTTTAGCTAAGGATTTTGGGGCAAACACAACAGTTTTCTATTATGAAGCAGGTCTGTGACATACTTTGGTAAGCTTGCTTACCTACACTGTAGTTACAGTGTAACTACACTGTAACTGCATTGCAATTGCAGTTACATGCAACAAATGTATAACTACAGTGTAATTACCCCTGCTGCCCATAGTGAATGATTACCTTTCCCCGCAGTTACACTGAAAGTGACAGTTAAAAGTGACTTAAATTTTAATGAAGCGCCGAAGCGTTGACCCGAACACAAGTGCGGGCGGGTCCGATTGGCGGCTGCAGGTGCTCATGGTTATCCACACCCATTTGGTGGCGTCGAGTCACCACTGCTCTTATTCTTGCAGAAGTGCCAGTAATTTATTATACTGATTTTACTGCTTTCCCAAGGGTCTGGATGCCAGAAATATTACTTACAGCATCAGCCTGTCCAAGTGTTGCTGTAAGAAATATTTCAGGTATCAAGACCCCCACAGAAGCAATAAAATCAGAATAATAAAGTACCAGCACTGCTGCAACAATAAGAGCAGTAGTGCTGAACTTCCGCGTTTGGCCAAAAGTTTCGGTGCTTTATTAAAATTTACCCTGGAGATGAAAAATAATGATGATTGCAGCCCCAGACTCCTGCCACAGTATTGCAAGGCATGTGGGGACGGGAGCAGGGTGCACAGCTTCTTTGCAGGTCACCTTTAAAGTGAAATGCATACTTTAACACTGTATGGGGTACCCGTTTCTGAGGCTCCTTGTTTACATACTATACTGTATGGTTTTTTTTAATGAAATGGTGTCGTTCATTGTGCTGAGATTTAATTTAAATAAAAATTATCCATCTCTTATGAAAAGTGCCTTGGTTCTTGTACTTTCTTTCACCTGGATACCAGCCAGTAGAGCACCAGAGATTGGCAGAAGGGACAGTGGTTTAATGTCTCATCTGAAAAATGGCACATCCCATCAATATACCAACCCCTAGTACTACACTGACGTGCCAGCATTTGGAGCACAAGACAAAGTCAAAGTCTTGGTGTGGGACTGGAACTCACAACCTTCTGACTCACAGGCAGATGTACTACCAAGCTGGTACGCTGATACCCATTTAACTTCACTTTTTGTTAATGGTCAAAGATTTGGGGCATCTTTCAATTTCATTTACATATAGGATCCTCCAACTGCACCTATGTTAAAATGTTCAAATAGATTTTTTTTGTAATTCAGCAGTTTTCTCCAGCTCTTGCAAGCCTGCACCACAGAAGAGACATCTGTGTTCACATTAGGCCTGTCTGCTAGGACAGAGGCTGGCTCACTGATTGCAGTGCTGATGATCCAGGTCCGTGCCCCCACAGGAAGGGGATGTCCTGTCCCCATGGGACAATCCCATCCTTTCCCAGGTAGGTAGTTAGCTGCCACCACTGCAGCACGGAATGCTGGTCTTCCTGAGTGTGTGTGGCAACAGAAGCCTGCAGGAGGCTTGCAGGATAGACGGAGATGTGACTACAGCCAAGGGTGTGGTGGCTAGGGGAGCAAATGAAAACAGGCAATGCCGCTGAGGACAATGTTTTTTGGGGCCTGATGCGTCGGTCCCATTAGCAAACCTAGACTTTCTGTCTCTCCTGGTTAATCCCACCCCCTTGTCAGAATGTACAGTGTATGTCCGCTGAAGGGACAAGGTACCAGGGCACCTGGGGGTGTAGTGTTGAGTACTCAAGTAAAATGAATTGGAGTTGGGGCTGAACATGTTATTTCCAGGGACACTACTTTTATAGTAGTCCCAATATGCTTTTTAAAACCTAGAATTACAATTTTTTTTTTTTAAAACACTAATGTCTGCATATGCAATTATGATAAAACAGGAGGGTTTTTATGATTCTGAAAATATGAACCAATCTCCCCCCGATTCTGTCCATTTTACTCGTTGCCAGCAGTAGACCAGTGTCATCGCCCAGCCTATGTGAGACCGGAGTGCAGTGGTCTCATGAAGGTAAAGAAGGAGTAATTAAAAAAACAGAATTACACATTCACATAATCAAAAGCCTCCAAATGCCTGGCTCAATTCAAAAATGGCCTCAGACAGCACCTTAAATCAATCACAGAGTGTGACTGCCTCTGATGGCCTGCCTACCCGACTACACAGCCCTCCTAGTTGCACTATGGGAGGAATGTAGCACCTCTCCCCACTGATCTGCTCGTGTCTACCTGCCATAACAGATTCCCGTACTCTTTTGGAGCATGTTCACTCACATTTCTCACATCTTGACCTCTGAGCCCTTTTCAGCTCCAGCACCTTACCAAGCCATGCCCCTATCTTAGCCCTTAGTCTAGCACTTTTCTACCCTGGTGCCCCGTCTCTCACCCCCCAACCAACAGCCACAATCTCAACTATATATCTCGAAAACACCCTATCCTGAGGCTGCTTCCCCCCAACCCATGTTCTCTCACCACTGCTCGCTATCTCACTCACCGTTGCAGAACCAAACCCACAAAAGAACAGGTTACTCACCTGTAACAGTAGTTCTAAGAGTGGTATTTGTTGTTCATCCACACTTCTTGGCATGTCCCCTTCCACTTTAAATCTTGCCGGAAGTCTTCAAGCTGGCTCCTCCCATCCACCCAAGTGGTATACACCTCGACTCCACCCCATGAAGCCAGATCTTAGCCCACTGGAAGCAAGGTTGTGCACCCGAAGCTGGGGAGGCGGGTGTGTGTGTGTGTGTGTGTGTGTGTGTGTGTGTGTGTGTGTGTGTATGAACAACATATACCACTCCTAAAACTACTGTTACAGGTGAGTAACCTGTTCTTCTAGGAGCGTGGCAATGTTGTTCAACCACACTTCTTGGCAGACTCCAAGCAGTTCTCCAGGAGGAGGGAGGCAAGGCGCACACCCCCTACTTAGGAAATAAAGATTGGAGAACCGAGGCCCCAAAACCAGCATCCCGGCATGACTCAAGATTGATGTGGTATTGGGTAATGAAGGTGTTTCCTGACTTCCAGGTATCAGCGCTACAGATTTCCTGGATAGGGATGTCCCTGGAAGCAGCCACTGATGCAGTAGTATGGCGGGTAGAATGAGCTCTCATCCCTCTGGGAGGCTCCTTGCCCAATTCATAGCACAGACCTGTGCATGATGTAGTCCATCTTGCTATGGTCCATTTGGCTGCAGGTCTACCAGAAGCAGCTTCAGTGTAGGTGACAAACAGCTGGCGAACCTCTCCATGAATTTCCGCTGTTCTCTCCTTGTAGTAGGAGACAGTACGTCTCAGGTCCAAGGTATGGAGCCCGTACTCTGCATCCGAGGTGTAGTTAGGGTAGTACACCGGCAGAGTCAACACCTGGTTAAGGTGAAACTCTGACACCACCTTCGGAAGGAATTTCGGGTGGGGGTGCAGGACAACTTTGTCCCTGTGAAAGACCAGATAAGGGGAGTCCACCGAAAGCGCCTGGAGCTCCCCCGTCCTTCTGGCAGATGTGATAGCCACCAGGAAGGCCGTCTTCCACAAGTGTGAAAGTTCACATTTATGCATGGGTTCAAATGGCTTGCCCATGAGCTTTGCCAAAACCAGCATCAGATCCCACAGAGGTGGAGGTTCACGCACCGGAGGGGATATATGATCCAGGCCTTTGAAAAAGTGCCCGACCACTGTCTCCTGCGCCAATGTCGGCTGACTGGCCCGCCCCAGTAAGCAGAAATGGCTGCCAGGTGCACCCTATGGGTCGATGACTGTAGACCCCCTTTGGAAAGAGACCAAAACTAGTCGAGAATGCTAGTCACAGAACAGGATAAGGGGTCCAGACCCTTACTCTGACACCAACTGGAAAAACGTTTCCATTTGAAGGTATAACATTTCCTGGTTGATTCCTTTCTGGATGCCTCCACCATGGTGTAGACATCTTCAGAAAGACCCAGAGCCTGGAACTCTAGCTGCTCAGGTACCAGGCTGTGAAGTGCAGGGATTGAAGGTCCGGATGGAAGACCTTTCCCTGGTTCAGAGCTATCAGGTTCGGGTGTGTACAAAGCCGCTCCGGGGGCCTGCAGCTGAGGAGAGCTGGGTACCAGAATTGGCATGGCCAATCTGGGGCTACCAGGATCATCTTCACCTTGTCCCTCTTCACCTTGAGTAACACCTTGTGGATCAAGAGAAATGGAGGGAAGGCAAAGAGGAGGCCTGGGATCCACGGCCTCGAGAAGGCATCCCCTGCAGCGAGCCCTGCTGGGGGGTGAGCATGAAACAGCCTCAGCTTGGCGTTTTCCTTGGAGGCAAACAGGTCCACCAGCAGTTTGCCCCAATGGGAGAACAGGCTGTAAGCTACCTCTGGATGGAGAGACCACTTGTGGGATGTCTGGCCTATGCAGCTGAGAGCATCCACCAGCTGGTTCGAGGCTCCTGCCATATGGATGGCTAGGAGATCCACCTCCAACCGGCTTAAGAGGGTCCAGATGCAGAGTGCCTCCTTGCACAGCAGACGGGAGTGTGTGCCACCCTGTTTGTTGAGGTAGTACATGGTCGTGGTATTGTCCGTCTGGAATTGAACCACTTGACCCCAGAGCTGAGGAGCGAAAGCTGACACCAGTCTGACTGCTCTGAGCTCCAACAGGTTGATGTGGCACCGGGACTCCTCGGGGGTCCAGAACCCATGGGACCTGTTGTCCCCCATGTGGGCACCCCAGCCCATGAGAGAGGCATCAGTCGTAAGGACGTCTGTTGGCTCGGGGTGGACAAACGGGATCGCTTCCTGCAACTGGTCTGGGGCAGTTCACCACTGGAGAGCATCTCACATCTTCTGGGTTACAGTGATCAGCAGGTCGAAGTGACCATATCGCTGAGTCCACTGGGCGGCCAGCTCCCACTGGAGGGGGCGCATGTGCCACCGGGCCCAACGGACCACTGAGGTGCATGCCGCCACGTAACCCAGAAGATGCAGAAAGTTCTGGGCAGGGCACAAGTGCCCAACCAGAAATGATCGGGCAAAGGAGGAGAGAACCTCCGTCCTGTCTGCCGGAAGCCGAGCTCTGGCTCGACAAGAATCGAGCTCTGCCCCAATGAAGCCCATCACCTGAGAGGGCATGAGTTCTGATTTGGCCTCGTTGATCAGGAGACTGAGTTGGGAGCAGGTTTGGAGGGCCAGATCCCTGGACCTCCCCACCTCCTGGAGGGAGGAACGTGCCAAGAGCCAGTCGTCGAGATAAGGGTAGATTCTGACTCCTCGATGTCGAAGGTGGGCCACCACCACTGCAATGCACTTGGTGAAGACCCGAGGCGCCGATGACAGGCTGAACGGCATGGCTCAGAACTCGTACAGGGTCCCTTCGACCCTGAAGTGGAGGAACGACTGATGGGACGGAAGGATTGGGACGTGAAAAAATGCGGCCTGCAGATCCAGTGAACAGATCCACATGCTTCGCTCCAGGGATGGTATGATCTGGTTCAGAGTGACCATCCGAAAGGTGCAGAACCTGAGATATTGATTTAGGTTGTGGAGATCTAGGATGGGGCGCTAACCCTCCATCCGTTTGGGCACCAGGAAGTACGTGGAAACAAAGCTTGGGTCTGTTGGAGGATCCAGCACTGGGGCTACTGCCTCCTTGTGGAGGAGCTGAGCCACGTCATCTCGAAGAGCCGACTGGGTGCATGCGGAGATCCGTTCCTCCCGAGGGGCACAGGCTCAGCTGGGAGGGTACTGCTTGAATTCCAGAGGCAGTCCCTGACCGACCACTTCTAGAACCCACCTGTCTGAAGTGATAGTGGCCCAGGCGGAAAGAAGTGGCGGAGCCGAGCGTGATGGGTGTAGGGGTGGCAATCCCCAACCCGTCACTGAGCAGGCTTAGAGGAGGAGGAGGAGGATCCAGGACCTGCGCCTCGGCCTCCTTTACGAGGCTGTTGAGGACCCTGCTTGGGCCATGGGTGCCAAGCTTGAGCCTGTTGCTGCTGACCTCCTTGATAGAAGGGCTGCCTAACCGCAGGGGAAGAGTGTCGAAATGGCTTCTTCTTTCTCTTCTGCTGGTTCTTGCCCGAAGAACCCTTGGCAGAAGTAGCATCCAAGGTGGCACTGGACTGCTCTATACGCTGAAGGTGACCGGCCACTCCTGGACCGAACAAGTCGGTCCCCAGGAAGGGCACATCAGCAAACTTATGCTGAGTATCCGCTGAGAAGGAGGAAAGCCTCAGCCAAGCCCTGCTGTGAGAGGCCACTGTGGCTGCCAATGAGCAAGCACAAGAATCTCCGATATGCAAGGCTGTCTGGAGCTGCTGTTTAGTGACAGCATGACCTTGGTCACAGACCTCCTTGACAGTAGTCTGCATATCTGGTGGGAGATGAGGCAGGACCACGTCCAATGACCCCAGGAGGGTATGGGAGAAGTGTGCCATAATAACAGCCGAGCTGGCCTGACGAAGGCCCAGAGAAGAGGCACCACAGATCTTGCGGGCAGAGTGGTCCATATTTTTGGACTCCTTGTCCAGGGGTCGGTCAGTCAGCCATACTAGCCGTGCACCTGAACATCAAGGTGGTCACCAGGCTCTCGGCTGAAGGGTGTTCAGTGAATCCTGCAAGGGACCTCATGGGTACCGCGTACTTGCGGGCCATGCGGGCAGATGGTGCTGGCAGGAGGCAGGACGCTGCCAAAGTTTAAGGGCCGGGTCAATGATGGCCTCGGGCACTGGAATGGCCTCCGTTGGGGTATCCCCTCTCTTGAGGATATCCATGAGAGAGTACTCCGCTTTTTCCTGGATAGGCTCCAGGTGCATTCCGGTGGAGTCAGAGATGAGGTGGAGAATGCCCTGGAAGGAGGAAGGGCCTTCCTCCAACCCTGCCCCGACCATCGACTCATCATCCCTGGGATGTGAGTGCAAGCCGGTGACGTCCGAATCTGATGAGTCATGGTAAAGCGGTCTACCACCTAAGTCACCATCAATATGCTGAGGGCGATCCGGGCTGACTGTTATCAACAGATGTCAGGGAAACCCGGTGTCCTATCGGTCCTCTTTAGAGGGCGCCCCTCCCACAGGCTGTTTAGGTGGTGGTTCCACCAGAATCCAACGAGAGACTGGAATAGGCCGAACCGGGAGACAGGCTGGCCCCATGGGCTGAGGAACAGGTGGCTTCGGTTCCGGAGGGGTTGGCATCAGCCTAGGAGGCGGAAGCCAAGTCACGTCTGGGGTGGACGGTGGAGCCGGCTTCTGCCCAGTCAGAATCAGCAGTTGCCACATGAGGTCTTCATAGCGCCGGAGTTTTTGTCGGAGCCTCTCCTTGTCCAAGGAGGATCTGTGGCGGCGCCTCTTCTTAGAGCGCTTGTGGCTCTTTCTTGACCGGTTTCTGGACCTTGAACGAGATCAGGGAGGACGACTCGGTCAATCAGGAGACACCAGTATCGGTGAAAACTGAAGGTCCAGAACCGGGTCCTTGATGGGGACACCAGCGGGCTGGCTCTCCTCATCAGGGAAGACAAGGACTGGAGTCCTTTCCAAAGAGTCAGCCACGGCCGGCGACAGAGTGTCTATTGGTTCGAGGATAATTTTGACCTAGTTTGCCACTTCCTTGGTCACTTGGCTAGATGGAACATCCATGAAGCCAGCGGCCAAGGTTGCGATCGCGACCGCATGCTCCTGGGACTCGGACCTCTCTCGGTCCCAGGAACGTCTTTGTCGAGACGAAGACAGGGAGTCCTTCTCTCTCTTCCGAGAGGAGGAGTGAGAGTCTGAGGGTGCCTCACCCCGCATGGGGAAGAGACTGGCACAACTCCTTGAAGGAGCCCGTAAAGGTGGAGCCAAGGTTCAGAGGAACAAAGAAGCTTCGACTGGATGAAGCTCAAGCTGCTTCCTCCTCGAAAGCTTTCATTTGTTCCAGCTGTTCTGTGGATCCCATGGCCGTGGCAACTGCCCACCTCGCCTCCTTTGATTTCACCGGCTGGTTCCTTTTCTCCAGTCTCCCCAGCTTCAAACGCGCCTTGCGGTCATCCAGGACGTTGGGATGGAAAGCCAGGCAAAAACTGCATGACAAAGTGTTATGTCCGACACCTAGGTAGTAAATGCACGTTAGGTAGGGATCGGTGCGCGACATCTTCTGACCGCAGGGCACTGACAAAATCCAGGGGAAGATTTTTTTCTCCGTGACGGATGTGGTAAAAGCGCAATCGCTAACTCGAACGAGTTTAAGTTTAAGTTTCGGCAAAAAAAGACAATTGGAATCCAGGGCCTACAAAATGCTTTGAGAGCACGAGGGAACCTGTTATCTTCCAAGGGGAAAGGAAGATCTGGCGTCATGGGGCACAGCCGAGGTATATATCACCCGGGTGGGTGAGAGGAGCCAGCTTGATGACTTCCAGCAAGATTTAAAGTGGAAGGGGACAAGCCAAGAAGTGCGTATGAACATATCTACGCTCCTAGAACCAGAGATACTATGAATTGTAAGTATATGTTTTATTACTGTGTCATGAACTGTACTTGTCTAGTGATACATACTGCAATATTGTAACCAATTGTATTTTTCGAGGTGTTTGAATACTGTAATTCGCCTTCTGTTTTTTGTTAACCTGACGTGGAACCTCTGCAAATAAGCTTGCGCTCAAAGTTCTTTTCAGAATACCAAATAAATAAAAATAAAAGAGTGTGTGTGTTGTATATATATAATATGTTATATATATATATATATATATATATATATATATATACATATATATATATATACATATACATACATACACATACACACATACACACACACAAAAAACTTTCAGGACTCAGTGGCTCTCCCAACACAAAGGACAACATTATAACTATCACCGCTTCCCTCAAAAAAATAATATGGCTGTGTCCTGCCTTGCTTATCTTTCTCTCTCCAATTGCCCCACTTGGTTTGCAAAGGTGGGCAAGCCGGGAAACTTTCACCTAGAGTCAAGCCAGAGAGGGGCCAATGGCCTTGGCTAGACTCTACAAGTCAAAGCACAGTCCAGACCATGGCTGCTGTAGGCTGACCTCTACAGTTCTGACAATGTCCTTCATGGGTTTCACAAGGGGAGGAGTTGGAAGTTCCAGCCACTGTACTGACTGCTCAGGCTGACAAAAATGCTTGCTTTGTCCATAAGTGGCTTGCCCTTGGATCTTGCTCACAGAGGTTGAGCCAAGACAGAGCCCGGCACTAGACTCGAGCCAGGCTTGAACCTGCCTTGACTTGCCCACTGCTATTGGGTTGTTTCCATTGCGACAGTGTAGTCAGTGCTATTCAAATATCCCAAAGCATCATCTTAATTATGTTTGAAATGCCACCTTTGGCATGGTAAAGGAACTAGATCATGAAATAATTACAGAACACGGTACAGCAAAAGCAAACTGACACGATCTGTAATAGCTTTAACTGGCATTTGGTTTAGCTGAGAAGTTTTAAATCACACTGCAGCTCAAGGGTAGCATCAGAAAACTACCAGATTCAGCAGTCCCGGTTTTTAGTGAGGCAACAGAAACAGCTTTTGGTTTGTCTGTAGGTTACTGTGATACAAACCGGAAAGCTGGCACTCCTCATCACAGACGCTGAGAAAAGAACAGAGAGGGGTCTTCCCTCATTTGCTACACAACTGGGGTAAGCACTATGCATTCTACAAGAAGTAGGAGTCAGCTGTTTAGTTTTACGGGTAACTATGAGAACACTTAAAATGTGTTAGGAAAATCCTAAAATCTGACTGGCTGACAGCATTCCAAAACCAGTTTTTTTAGCCAACAGAGCAGCTAAATAAAGAACTGGCATGATAACTGCATAAGGACTATCAAAGCCCATTTTCTAAGCGCAATGAGACCCTCTAGGGTGTGGGGCACTGAGGAACACCTGCACTTCCAGAAGTTGTATGACCCTCCACCTGCAGCGTTGGGCCTTACTATGCCCCTAGGTGTGTGGGTACCCCCCCCAAACACCCCACCTTGTTTCCATAGGAAATGCTTGTGGACAAAGATCATGGGTCCATCTATGCTTCCCACTGCTCAGTCAGATGCAGAATTAATTATTAGGAGAATTAGTCACAGCTGCTGTTTAAAGGTAAGTGGTGTGAGTGAATTTTCTGCACTCTGGCACTACGGAGAGGAAAAAAAACTTTGGGAACCTGCGGGGAAGTGAGCTACCAATTGTGCTTTGAGAAACTACCAGATACAGTAGTCTCAATTCTCAGCGTAGTCACCGGAGCAGCCTGTCATGCGCTTGCAGGTTGCTGTAACACAAAGTAGCAAGCAGGTGCAACATGTCACGGACATAGAACAGTACTGGCAAAGGTGGGGGGAAGGGGTGCTCCCTCATTTGTCACACAAAACTAGGGTGAAGACTGTAGACCAGGAAAAGTAGACACTGACTTTTTACTTGAAGTGCTCACAGCTACTAATTGGTCAGGAGTCACTGTGACTCGGCTGTCCTGAGAAAGAGGCTAAGGCTTTGCACGGGACATGCTTTCCTGAATGTTGAATTTTCATCTGCAACATTGATTCATAATCCTGTTAAAGGCTTTGCACACTACTTCAGTGCTTTTTCAGAAGTTTAGCATTTGGCATCCAAGCTACGTCCATCCCTGAATTCTGAATTATTACTTACAAACCACACACTGCCTTGTACTGAAGAATCCGTTGGAGCCTCCCTGCACAAGGCACAGGCTCCAGTTCATGAAAATGCCAGAATGATGTGTAAGTCCTTTTAATAGGATTAATGCTGCGCCATCTGCATTGTTATTGTCTTTGTATGACAACAGGAACTCTGGAAATGGTCCGCGTACTTAAAGGGCCTGACAATATGTCAACCAATCATTGCGAATAAAGGAATCTATTCTATAAACGTATTGTACTGGACTGCGTGGCAGGCGGCAGCGGCTTTGAAACTTAACATTTATCACTTTGTATGTACGGTCCCTCCAGCGTAGGTCCTGCATGCATGTTAGGCTTAAATTGTATCAAGGAGTAGAGAAGTTCACAATGAGGATATAAACAGACAACATTATCTCTGTGAAAAGTACCTCTATCCTCAAAAACAATAGGAATATTGATGTCATGCACCCCCCCAACGCATCACACAACACACACACACACACACACACACACACACCCTGTTTCTTTCACAACAAAGTGAAGGCTTTAACGTAATAATCCTAGCCCACTACTGGACAGGTGGACATCTTGCAATCTGTCAATCTGTCAAATGAAATTAGTCTCCAGAGATTAACTCCACTGTGCACCTGTCCCCCAAACAGCTAATGATGACACAGCAACTGCTGTAAACGCTGCCTACTTACACGCCAACTGTGTAAGCATATTGCATAATAAGCACTTCCACAATTGAAGAGTGACATACCACCCTCTCTCTACCCCCCAAAAAAAGACTTGGTAGCTGAATCTCTCAGCTGTGCTGACAAACATACCTCCGTCCCCTTGCTTCTTGATGTAGACTTGAAGGTATTCGTGAATGGCCTTTGCACCTGGAACACCTGCCTTCTATAAAAAACCCAAGTCATCAAGAAAAGTTGTTTAGCAGCACAGTTTCTTTTATATTCCTGCACTTCGCTCCACACTGACCACATGGCTTCCTCTTATGTTTTCAACGAGTCTGCAACACTTTCAACAACGACCAATGGGAGAGCATGACACTGGCCTCCCTCAGGGAACAATTAATTAGAATTAACAAGTTAATTATCTACTACTGAAGAGGCATTAACCAACATTTATTAAACTATATTAGTTAAGAATGGAAAACAAACCCTACCCACTTGGATTCTTCCAAACGGAAAAAGAAAACAAATAATGTAATGCAGAGGCCCGAAATATACTGCACCAAGTCACCCCCCCCCCAAAAAAAAATAAGGCAGAGCTAAACATCATTGCTGGGCTTTACAATCGGTTTGAGTTGAACTGCTGGAGACTTTTTTTTTCCCCTTTTAGTAACCTGATAAGGCCCACTGGGTACAAAGCCTGTTTACAACACGACCTGGGAGAACCAGGGAAATTAAGTGACTTGCTCAGGGTTACACAGTATGCAAGCGAAGGTTGTGGGGATTAAATCTAGGTCTGCTAGCTTTACCAAGCTTGATTACAGCTTGTTGCATTATTCTCTATGCTAGACTACCAGCCCAACTTTACCAATGCCTGTCTGGATTTACTGTAATGCAGTCCAAACATTTGGTTATTATTTCCTTAACTTTTTCCACTATTTCTTTCAACTGCTGAACCAAATGGCATAATTTATTAATTCAAGCTTATTCTCCTCCCTCAGACTCTCCAATCCTCCCAGTCCACAGGGCCACTTTGTCCAGACCACTCGTTCCAGTCCACGGGGCTATTGTGTCCTCCCAAGTCTGTGGGGCCACTACATCCTCGCAGTGTGCGGAGTGACTATGTCCTTGTAGTCTGTGGCACCACTGTGTCCTCGACAGTTCTTCAAGTCTGCAGGGCCAATGTGCCATCACCAGTCTTCCCAGCCCATGGAGTCACTATGTCCTCACCGATTCTCCCAGTCCACGAGGAAGCCACTGTGTCCTGTGGTCTCCCAACCCCAACAACCACTAGCCCCAATGGGAGGTAAAGCCAGTGTGGGGCTTTGAGTGCTGACAGTCATCTTCTATATGGTGATCAGTTTTTTTTCCCTGGTTTTCTCACTGGCCTCTTCCACCTCCCTCATGGCACTGTGCCATGCTCACTGGTGACTTTGTGAGCCACAGCATACTTCTGAGTTACTGTATGATGGTGAACCCTCCTGGGCTCCCTTGCAGGGGTTGCAGTTGCCACAGAACAAAGTGCGACCCACCCCTCAGTCAGGGAAGCACTGCCACTGCATTACAGCCAATCGACAGCATCACAGGCTAAATCCCAAACCTAGTCTGCATGAACTGAAGCACTCTGGACAGCCCCACCATCAAATGTATTTTGGTAACTGCAGCCCACTTCTAAAGGCATTAGAGTATTTACATTGTCTATTGATAATCAACTTCTTACTGACTGTAATATGACCTTTTTCTATAATGTGTAGGTATTGCTCGAAAACTTCTTTTCATACAGTTTTTATCCACATATGTGCTAGAGAATGTGTTACGGGACATTGTTTGTTTATTTGTGGAAATGTTCACACATATAATCTCACAAGGCAATTTTATTTATATGGCACCCTTTCCAAAGGATCAAGGGCGTCTCGCATCCACACAAAACATAAGCCAGTTTCAATGAAATACATAAGCATGGAATGAATAATCAATAACAATCTTATTAAAATTATTCAAGGAAAGCCTCAGCAGATAAGTCTTCGGTTTCTGCTTGAAGGCCTCCCCAGTACGGGCAAATCTAATAGCATTTGTCGAGCTGTTCCAAACTAGTGGGGCAGCAAACCCACAGGATCTGTACACCGATTGCCTCAAGCGAGAATGTAGGACACAGTACAAGCCCATACTGGTGGATCAGACCCCTAATGTCCAAGAATTAGCCAAAGTTAATGTATTTATATTTCTCAATATTTTCTTTTATTAGAGTACGATGACATAGTCAATTCTCAAGTGAAAGGTCGGGCCAAAGTTCCTCTGGGTAATTTTGGAAAACAGCTGCTAAGATACTATGCGAGAGTGTGTTATTACATTCCCAGAACTATTCCCCTTCATTTGTAACCAGTCGCACACCTCTGCTGGTTACTCTTCACATCTGACGCTTCTGTATTCTAAGTTCTGTTAAATTAATTCAGTGCTAGCTTTCTTTTCTTGCATCAGTAACTTGGCATTTCAGAAGTCCAATAGTGTCGTTTGTATTCACTGGTGAATTTGTACTTGGTGCCTGTTTGCATCACCAATGTCCAGAAACTTGCTGACTACATTCTAGGCTATTCAAGAAGCAAGCGGAGATGATTTCAGGTAGGCCCGACTTTGGAAAGAACAGAAGCTCTTCCAGTGTTTGTTTTGGTTAATACATCAGCAGCCCTGGCTTGGGTAATTCCTAATACTCCCCATCCTCGCCCCCTCCTGAGTGTGCCACAACTGTTGGTTACAGCTGTATTATTTTTCCAGTACAGATCACCTACATTCTTTGTCAGGCCATTGCTCGTTGTACATATTGCCACGGAGTGTCATTACTGCCTAACTCTGGGGCACTAGAAAACTGAGCTTGAAGCAGAACGTGCTTTGTTTCAGCTCCTGCACAGTAAGACAACAAATTGCACTTAACTAAAGCAAAAGTTAAATTTTCTTTATATTCACAGCTCAGTGAGTTTAGTTACCTCGTCCTCTACAACAGGATACAACATTTTTGATCGGGCATCTGAAGGGAGCCGCAGGAGGTGTGAGCCAAAAACAGCAACAGTAGCAGACCTTAATGACACCACCTGGGCCCAGCGGAGCTTGCAGCATGAGTGGAGCGGGAGATCCCCTGAAGTGGGACTCTGTGCAGCAAGTGATCCACGAGATGGACAAGAAAGTAGAGAGCATCCTGGAGAGAATGGGGGCCCAGAACGCTAAGATCAAGTCAGCCGTGTCCTCGTCCAAGGAGGCTAACAATCATTCCATACAAACTCCAGCCACCGTGGTAAACTGACATCTGAAAATTCACATCTGCATGCCAGGCTGGAGTTGCTGGAAAACAACACTCCAGCCACGGATGTATTGGCAGTGGGCCTTCAAGAGGGAGTAGAAGGGGAGGGTTTGAGTCTTATATTAGGCTTTGGCTGTCAAACACTCTGCATGAAAGGATGGTATATTCAGTGGACATTAAGTGGGCACACAGAATTTACTGTAGTACCAACCAGCTAAATACAGACACTCCCTGGATGATACTTGTGGTCACCTCAGGTCTAGAATTAAGGGACAGTATCCTGCAACGGGACTGAGCCAACCTTCTTGTGCAGATGGAGAGACATGAGATAAAATTTTTCCCAGACTGGTCACACAGACAATTGTTTGTTCCCCTCCTCAAAGAACTCTGCAGTCTGGGGATTGTACAGTCACTTCTGGCTCTGGCCCACCTTGGAATAAACCTACAGCAAAATAACTTTCAGTATGCAGACCCAGGAGAAACAAGAAAGATGGCTGATAAACTGATGCCAGAATTCAATAAGGGACCCAGGACCGTTCTAGATAAAGCTAAGCAGTCTGCCGAGGAGGACGGAGGAATTGGTTAGAACTTAAAATGTTCTTTTTGTTTTGGTTCTCTGCAATGTTATGGACTCGGACGTGCGGCTGTGAGAGTATACAGGGGCTGTTTAATTGTATTCTAATTTACTTATGGTTTCCCTTTTCAGTCATAGATCCTTGTACGCCAGCCACAGATTCTGGGATAAACAACATGATCAAGTCCTTACCATTTCTTTTAAACATTCTTTATTAAAATTTTCTAAATCAAGACAAACTTGAGATAAAAACACCCTCCGAAAAAAGAATGGTACAGAGATCATATAAACTATGATTGAGAATGCCACATAAACACTACTCACACAGAATGATCTGCTCTCACCTAGATATACAGACTGCTAAAATAAAAGAACATTTTTTTACGTGCAGTATGTCCTCCTTGAAGGAGTTGGAGAAACAGTTGGGAAAATCTCGAAAAACAACTATGGCCATTAACGTGGTACTGATAACATTACATATGCAATCAAGAATATCTACCCCAGACGCCCTATAAATTAAACCAAATCTGGTGGGGTAGCCATTAAAAGAAATTATACAACATTCTTTATAGCCCAAACATGTGTAATCGGACTCTGTTAACAAAACTAAATTAATAAAGTACAGTTATGTAAGAACTTACCGTAACAGTAGATCTTCGAGAGAGGCTCTTGCAGTAGGTAATTACATATAGGACTGACGTCGGCAGGAGGCAGGACCCCACGGAAAAATTTCTAGCTAGCAGTCCCTGGCGAGGGACCGCACCCACGTCAGATGACTGGCATTAGGAGACATCGGTATAAAGGGGCGGTACCTGACGCCCGCCTTCCAGTTCTTTCCCGCCACAGGCCAAAAGAGGCCGGACGAGAGAGGAACGGATATTTCCCTCACTGTAAAAGGAGCTGAAAAAGCTTAGGGGGATGGAGGGCGGGAAGGTATTACCTACTGCAAGAGCCTCTCTCAAAGATCTACTGTTACGGTAAGTTCTTACGTAACTGTACTATCTTACTTCGAGAGGGCTCTTGCAGTAGGTAATTACATACAGGACTGAATCCCAAGCAGTCTGGTACAAGGAGAAGCACCGGGAGGAGGAGGAGGAAATCTACTCCAAGAAGTAGCTCTAGCAGTGCAAGCTTTAAGATAAGAGCCCTTGAAGAACAGCCAGCCCGAAGCTTGCTCTACGGCGAGAGGCAATATCCAAACTGTAGTGTTTATTAAAGGTATGGACGGAAGTCCAGGTGGCGGCAGCACAGATATCTGCCACTGACACATTCTTGAAACAAGCCACTGAGGCAGCTACTCCTCTGGTGGAGTGGCCTCTTACTTGGGTCTTGTTGTATTTGTCATAACAGAAAGTGATGCAATGAGCCAACCATTTAGATAGGCATTGCTTAGAAACAGCATTGCCTTCTCTTTTATGAGCAAAAGAGATGAACAGTTGATCAGTCTTTCCGAGATCCTTCATCCTGTTGGTGTAGTTTCTCAGAATCCGGTGAACGTCCATAGTATGGAGTAAATACTCCCCCTGATTAGAGTACTGTGTGAAAAAGGTGAGTAACTCTATGGGCTGATTTAGAGTAGACTCTGCTACTACCTTAGGGAGAAACTTAGGGTTAGTGCGCAGAGCAACACGTTCCTTGTGAAAAATCAAGTATGGAATCCTACACATCAGGGCCTGGAGCTCGGAAATTCTCCGAGCGGAAGTAATAGCCACCAGGAAGAGAGTCTTCCACGAAAGGAACTTCAAGTCTGCAGAAGCTGCCGGTTCAAAGGGAGGCAGAGTAAGCTTCTCGAGAACAAAGTTCAAGTCCCAAGGGGGAGCCGGAGTACATATAGGAGGTCTCAGATGGAGGACCCCTCGGAGAAAGGTCTTAGTGACCTCCAGTTGAGCAAATGTCTTGTCTGCAAAGGGGACATGATAGGCCGAGATGGCCGCCATGTGGACTTTCAGAGAGGAATGACTGAGACCCAGGTCGAACAGATGGCGTAGGTACTCCAGCAGAAGCCTCGCTGAGCAGGAAAAGGGTTCTACGTCCTTGGAAGCAGCCCAGATAGTGAACCTTTTCCACTTCATGGCATAGGTGGATCTAGTGGAGGGTTTTCTAGCCTCCACTAAAATCTCCGCCACTTGAGGAGATGCCCCAAAACGGGAATGAGCTAAGTCTGCAGGAGCCATGCATGCAGTTGAAGGGATTTGAGGCCTGGGTGGACCAGGGTCGCTTGATCCTGGGTCAGTAAACCTCGTGAAAGAGAAAGAGGATGATCCTCTGAGTATTGTTGTAGAAGAGAGAACCAAACTTGTCTGGGCCAGAAAAGAGCGATCAGAATCATTCGTGCTCCTTCTGAAGCTAGTTTCTGCAAGACTCGTGGGATAAGTGGAATTGGGGGAAAGGCATAGACGAATCTGTCCTTCCAGTCTAGAGACAGAGCGTCTCTCCAGAAAGCGCCTCGCTATGGAACGAGCAAGCAGAAGACGGGAAGCTTTGCATTTAGGGGAGATGAGAACAGGTCGACCTGTGGTGTTCCCCAAAGTCGGAAGATACTGTCTAGGACCCCTTGATCCAGTTCCCACTCATGAGCCAGAGCAGATGAGTGACTTAGCTTGTCTGCCAGGGTGTTGTCGACTCCCGGAACATGAATTGCCGTGAGGTGAAGGTCGTGTTGTGTTGCCCAAATCCAAACTCTCATTGCTTCCCTTTAAAGAGGGTAGGACCAAGTCCCCCCTTGTTTGTTGATGTACCAAACCACACACATGTTGTCCATCTGGACAGCTAGGTGGCTGGGAAGGATGTATGGGTGAAGGGCTTGGAGAGCGTACAACACTGCTCGAAGCTCGAGCACACTGATGTGGAGTGTCTGTTCGGGCTTGGACCAAGAGCACTGGGTCTGATGGGGACCTAGATCGGCTCCCCAACCTTCGCCCAAGGAGTCTGTGGTTAGGGTCTGGGAGGAGGGAGGATGAAAGAAAGGAACTCCCCGAAACAGGTTCTCTCGAACCATCCACCACTGCAAGTCTCGGAGCATCGGCGAGGAGACTAGAACTGGGTGATCTAAGTCATCCACTAACTGATCCCATTGGGAGCAGAGAGTCCACTGAGAAACTCTCATGTGGAGTCAAGTGCGAGGAACTGTTGGAATAGCAGCCGCCATGAGCCCGAGAAGGCGAAGGACCGACCTTGCACTGACCCACCTGCGGCCGGACAACAGACTTATTTGAGTCTGGAGGGTGGACGCCCGGTCCGGTGGCAGGAAGGCCCTGCCAATGGTAGTGTCTAGAATCGCCCCGATGAGCTGTAGTCTCTGGGATGGGATCAAGTGAGACTTGGAATGGTTGATGGTAATACCAGGCAAGCAAAAACCTGCTGGGTAAGGGTGAGGCAGCGCAGGAGTTCCTCCCTGCATGAGGCTGCCAGGAGCCAATCGTCCAGGTACGAGAAAACCTGCACTCCCTGGGTACGCAGGTAGGCCGCCACCACTGACAGGCATTTGGTAAACACTCGGGGTGCCGAGGATAGGCCAAATGGAAGTGCCTTGAATTGGTAGTAGTCACCCTGGAACGCAAAATGAGGACATTTGCGATGAGACGGGCGAATGGAAATGTGCAGGTAAGCATCCTGCATATTCAGGGCACATAGCCATTGACCCGACCAGAGAAGGGGCAGAAGGCTCTGCAATGAGAACATTGTGAACCTTTTGTATTCCACAGAAAGATTCAGGGAACTGAGATCTAGAATAGGTCTGAGATCTCCTGTCTTCTTTGGGACCAGGAAGAAATGGGAATAGTAACCCGTCCCTTGAAGATGAAGGGGGACGGGTTCTATTCCTTGCTTCAGTAGTAGAGCTGAAATCTCCTCCTGGACCAAGAGAAGATGTTCCCGTGAATATGATGACTTTGGGGGGTGGCGAGGTGGTTTCTGTAGAAACTCTATCGAGTGTCCTTCTGCGATCAGCTGGAGCACCCAAGACTCTGATGTTATCCTCTCCCATCCCGGAAGGTGGAGGAAAAACCTCTCTCCTACCGGTTCCTCCGGGGAGTCCGGAGGCTGTGGAAGAGGGGAGGAGTCCGGTGGTGTGGGGCAGTGCCGGAGCTGAAGCACCCGCTGCTTTTTTGGGCGGGGGGGGCTTAGCAGCTGTGGGGGCCCGACGTTTGGTGGCCCGCTTTCCCTGGGGTTTCGCCTTGGACCGATTCCGTCTGCGAAAGGGACAGTGCTACGGCTGGTGGGGGCGGTACATGGAGTCAACAGACTTCAGTGCCATCCCCTTCTCCTGCAAATCGGTGATGATGTCCTTGACGTCGCCACCAAAAAGCAGAGACCCCCGGAAGGGCACTTCCTGGATAGCGGACTGCACTTCCAGGACCAACCCTGACACGTAGAGCCAAGCATGACTACGTAGGCCTACGGCGAAAGCTGAGCTCCGTCCAGCAGTGTCCACTGCATCGTAGGTCGCACGGAGCATGTGACGACTGGCCAAACGTGCAGCGCAGACAAGATCAGTCTACTCCTGCTTGACTTGGGAGTCCAGCAGGGAGTCCAGTTTGGCTTTCACCTGAGTAAGAATGGCCTTCTGGTAGTCCCCCATATGGCCGACATAGTTCAGGGCCCTAATCCCCAGCATGGAGGAAGCAAAGATCTTCTTTCCAAACTGGTCCAGTAGGCAGGATTCTTTGTCAGGTGACACCAAGCTAAGATGTTTTGGGTTAGCCGACTGGCCGTGAGTGGCACTAATCAAGACCGAGTCGGCACGAGGGTGAGAATCTAAGAAATCGACACCCTCGGGAGCCTGGTATAGCCAGTTCGACTTCTGCAAAAGTGGGGCTAGAGCCGACGGCTGTTTCCAGATGGTGGTGACAAGGTCGGCGTGAGGCTCTATTCAGGGTGGCACCAAAGTAGGAGCTGTCACAGGCAGATCCAGATGCTCAGCGAGTTTCAAACGCTGAGGGTCTGGTTCCAAAGAGTGCCACTGATGAACCTCCTGGATTTTCCTTAGCAACTCCGTAAAAGAAGGATCTTACGGAGGAGACTTCAGCAGAGTCCTTGGCCTGGGCTTCGACGGAGAGCGTGGCTCGTCGTCCTTTTTGGAGCAACCGTTGGAGGAATCCACGGAGTCCGAGGGTGAACAGGAAGAGGAAAAAATACTCCCTTTCCCGACCCGGGGGAGGAACGGACCCCTTGGGAAGCACCCGAGGAAGTGTATCCTGCCCCTCTCTGGACCCATATGGGAGAGCCCTGGAGTCCAGAGGTGGTGAGGGAGCGTGCCGCCGCGGACGTACGGGAACCTGAGATGGCACCGTCACCGGTAGGCGGCTCTCCACTTCTCTAGTGAGCTGAGCCTTGGCCTCAGTCCACCAGGAGGCCAGAGTCTCCTGCAAATCCACCGGAGGCTGTGGGGGCAGTGGAGGAGGAGGAAGAGGGGGATAAGGATATGGGTTGTACCCATATGGAGAGTATCCAAAACCCGGCGGCGGGTATTGTGGTGTCAGGTACTGCGGCATCGGAAAGACCGGCATCGGGTATCCGGGAGCTGGAGGAGCTGCCGGAGCAGATGGCCCGGCTGGCAGCCTCACGGGCGGATCCAAGTTGGAGGGCCCAGAGGGCCCGGTGGTGGGGCAACATCCGGAAACGGGATGTCAGCCGGAGTCGGTAAAACCGGCATCGGGGCCAGCGTCAGAGGGCCGCGCCGGGCGCGCCAGGAAGCGGCGCGACGATCAGATCCGGCGACCTACAGGAGGACGGTCCGAGGAGGAAGAACCCCAGCGTCGCCCGGGGATGGAGGGGAAAAATCCCCTTGGTCAGGCTGGGGGGACTCGGGGTCCCCAGATGGCAGCAAAGGCTGCGGAGAACGGGGAACGATGGACGTGGGCAGGTCCGTCGTTGGTTCTTTCGCCGACTGGACGTCTGACGAAACTGACGTGCGGTTTTACAGCGAGCTCCCGGCGCATCCGACTTATGGGAGCCTTCACCGGAGGCAGACCGAGAAGAAGGATCGGCCTAGTCCGGCGGTAGAGGAGCTGTGTGCCTCCCCAAAGGGTCATGCACCTTACCGGCTTTCTCCGCGCGGACTCGGCTTATCGGAGTTGCCCGCGCCAGTAGGCCGTGAAGCTATGGCCGAACCGGGGGTGGAGGCCTCCAATTGCCCGGAGGTGCCCAAAAGGCCCGAGCGCAAGCCAGACGGGCAGGCCAATGCCCCCTCGGAAACCTCCGAGGCGGCCGTCGAGGAGTGGTTCCCCGGACGGGATGTTACCCGAGACCCGGCGACTCCTGAGGGAGACACGGTGCAGGAGCCCTTGTCCCGGTGCCTCTCCTTGTCTTTCTTCTTCCGATAGCCTTCGGGGGAAGTGGACGCCTGCCTCAGTTTTTTGAGCTCCTTCTCCATCGAACTCATCTTTTTCTTCAAGATGTGGGCTTCCAGGGATTGCTGCCACCTTTTCCGGGTAGCCGCGTTGAAGATGAGGCAGTGCTGGCACTTCTTGACTGGGTGATCGGGGCCTAGACAGAACAGGCACAGGGAATGGCCGTCCTTGTGCGGGAGTTGGACGCCGCACGAGTCGCACTTATTTTTGTGCTCGGAGGGTGTGGGGCGATATACAGGCGATTGTCGAAAAAAAATCCGAATAATTAGGTAAAAAGCGACGAAGGAGGCTGGCCAGAGCAACAAACTTTTCCGTGGTGCTGCACGAGCTAGCGGGAAAGAACTGGGCGGGCATCAGGACCGCCTTTATACCGACGCTCCTGACGCCAGTCACCTGACTTGGGGGCGGTCCCTTGCCAGGGACTGCTAGCTAGAAATTTTTCCGTGAGGTCCTGCCACCTGCTGACGTCAGTCCTATATGTAATTACCTACTGCAAGAGCCCTCTCGAAGTAAGATCTCATGTTAGCAGGAAAGATAAATGCTGACAATAATGAGGGGAGTAAGTATACACAGGATATTTAGAGACCTGCTCACAGGATAGACAATTGCAAATTACGCCCCCACTATACTGAAATGCACCAACAAATTAACTAGCCAGCAATACTATGAACTTAGATCTATGTTAAAAAGAAACACCTCACATAGATCACCCCCAGGAACGTCATTTACCACAATGCCAGTGGAGTAGCAGTGCCAAGACTAAAGTCATTTCATTTGTTCAGGAGGCACTAGACTGTTCAACATCCAAGGCCCGCTCTCCACGTGGTGGAAAACTTTCTAGAAAACTGACAATCACATCAGCCTTGGTGAAGATATAGGGTTTACCCTTATAAGTAAAATGGAGGCAAGCAAGAAAAAATAGGCTGGCCGAAATGCCATAGTCTCTCAAATGCTGCCGCAGTTGAAGTACAGTAGTTCTTTTCTCCTCGCTTGTGTGAGATGCGCCACATCAGGAAAAATAGCAGCTTTCAGCCCCTGATAGTGCAAATCCTGTTTCTGCCTAGCTGCAGTGCAGCTAGGACAAGCAAGCGTTCCTCCAGGGACTCTACCATGACAAGCACGGTCGATGATTGCACCGCTCCCTCCACAGGTCTCCGGCAGTTAGGGATGCGGAAGATATGTTTAATGTGGATAGAAAGCAGCAAGTAAAGTCTGAAATTCCGATTTTAAATCCTTGGCAGCAATGGTGAGGGGAAGCCCCACAACCCGGAGCTTAGCAGCCCGGAGTTGGTTCTCCAAGGTTTCAACATCATTGGACAGAAATTTAGAGTCCTGGGCCTGGGCCACTGTGTAGCGCTCCTGCTGACTAGCAATTTCCTCAACAGCCCTGGAGCTCCCTTTTCTCCCCTCTTCAAGTTTCGAGACTCGCTGATCCATGGCTGGTAAAGAAGCATTTGTCTGGTTAACCTTTTCTTCAATTTTCTGTAAGACAGTGAAGATCCTGCCCTTCTGCACTGCCAGCTGTGCCATTGCAGATGTACTTGGCTCAGGGAACATGTACTCCTCCACTGATTTAGCGTGGGAAGCTGCATATTTATCTGCTTTTTTGGGTCCCATTTTTGCCAGTATTGTTATCTGGACACACTAAAGAGACTTCTGCCGGCAAACGGAAAAAAAGTGGCAAATTTAAAGCTTGCAAACAGCAATCGAGTAGGGAGCAGATCTAAAACAAGTCTGTTCAGCTTGCTGGCTAGCACCACCCCCAAGTTCTTACTATTTTAAAGTGGCACATCTTTCAATTAAAATGGTGTTGGCCATAAGGCCTTCCGTCAGAGCAGACAGGACTGTGGCATGAACTGCTGCAGGAAATTGATTCCCTCTGGGTGACTGCAAAGCTATTACGGTAACTGTGATAATGTTCATGCTTTGTAACAGTATCCAGAGATACCGGATGATTAAGGACCCCTCTTGCGCTCAAGGATAATTACGGCAGTTTCACCGTAGCTGCAGGCTGTTGCTCCGCCCACTGCCAGCTACCAGTACACGCCCTCGTAAAGAATAAAACAACTAACAGTCATAATAATAAATGCAGCTGTGCAAATTACCAAATAGAACCCGGGGTGCGTGGGGGTGGAGCGCCCCCACAGAAGAAAGAACAAACAAATAATATATTGTATATTCTAAATTGTGCGCCAGATCAGGAGGCGAAACGAGCTGAGACAGAGGACAATGCTGAGAATGTGCCGTACAGTCGGAAAACCGGCGTTAAGCTGTAGTAAGATTACAAATATAACGGAAACACAGTGCTGTGGCAAAAATATTGTTCAAATGATGAAACAGATGCATAAGGGGGGTGTACAGAAAAATAAAACATTGCAGTGGTACAACGTGGAAATGGTCTTTCTGTTTCAATGAATTTGTAAAGTTAGTTAAGTCGGGTGTGGTGCAAATACTGTGCAAGTTGAAAAGGTCACATTTTACATACATGCTCAAGGTGTTATCGTTTGCAATAAATAGACTTTCGGTAGCATGTCATGGTTGGGCGTGTCACTGTATGCTATTTTTCTGTGAGAGGGGGCGTGTGAATGGCATGGAAAAAGCCGTCACTACCATAATGCTGTGAGTTTTTGATTTCACGCGTGAGGGATCCTTAATCATCCGGTATCACCCAGTATCCTGCTAAATGCCTTGCTATTATATTGGTCTGCATGAAAGTATGTCTAAGTTTAATGCAGGTTCCACAGTGGAACTGTTGAAGAGACTGGCATCTCAGGTGTCAGGTGTCCGCAGGCACACAGGGAACTCTGCCGGTCCAGTAAGGTAAGGTAGACTACCTGTTTATTTGTCGCGGCCTGTTTAAAGGGAGTACTGTTAAGTAGGTTGGGGGAAACAACTGCTGTAGGCAAGGGAGGTAAAGCCTACAAAGGTTAAATAAAGGGCAAACAAAAACAATCAACAGTAATGTGGAAACAGAGGTAACACCCTATCTAGGGTGGGGGGGGGAGACAATGAGAGTAAAAGAAGCCAAATATCCTAACACCCTATCAAAGGAAAAGTTACAAAGGGGCAAGAAAAAGGGCAACTGTAGAAGAACCCTATCTAGAGTAAAGGTTCGGACATACCAAAAGGATACGCAAACACAGAAAGGAGTAAAGCACAGTGAATCCTAGAGGGGGTAGACATAACAGAGGTATAAGGAAAAGGGAAAGGAAGGAAAACAAGTAGTTAAGAGGGTAAGATGTCATCAGGCATCGGAGTTGTGCTGTGTAATGGGTGTGTCAGGCATCGCAGTTGTGCTGTGTAATGGATGTGTCAGGCATCGGAGTTGTGCTGTGTAATGGGTGTGTCAGGCATCGGAGTTGTGCTGTGTAATGGGAGTGTCAGGCATCTGAGTTGTGTTGTGTAATGGGAGTGTCAGGCTTCGGAGTTGTGCTGTGTAATGGGTGTGTCAGGCATCGGAGTTGTGCTGTGTAATGGGTGTGTCAGGCATCGGAGTTGCGCTGTGTAATAGATGTGTCAGGCATCTGAGTTGTGCTGTGTAATGGGAGTGTCAGGCTTCGGAGTTGTGCTGTGTAATGGGTGTGTCAGGCATCGGAGTTGCGCTGTGTCAGGCATCGGAGTTGCGCTGTGTCAGGCATCGGAGTTGCGCTGTGTCAGGCATCGGAGTTGCGCTGTGTCAGGCATCGGAGTTGCGCTGTGTAATGGGTGTGTCAGGCATCGGAGTTGTGCTGTGTAATGGAAGTGTCAGGCTTCGGAGTTGTGCTGTGTAATGGGTGTGTCAGGCATCGGAGTTGCGCTGTGTAGCATCGGATTCGCGTGTCAGGCATCGGAGCTTGTGCTGTGTAATGAGTGTCAGGCTCGGAGTTGTGCTGTGTAATGGGTGTGTCAGGCTTGGAGTTGTGCTGTGTAATGGGTGTGTCAGGCTTCGGAGTTGTGCTGTGTAATGGGTGTGTCAGGCTTCGGAGTTGTGCTGTGTAATGGGTGTGTCAGACTTCGGAGTTGTGCTGTGTAATGGGTGTGTCAGGCATCGGAGTTGTGCTGTGTAATGGGTGTGTCAGGCATCGGAGTTGTGCTGTGTAATAGGTGTGTCAGGCATCTGAGTTGCGCTGTGTAATGGGTGTGTCGGGCATCAGAGTTGTGCTGTGTAATGGGTGTGTCAGGCATCGGAGTTATGCTGTGTAATGGGAGTGTCAGGCATCGGAGTTATGCTGTGTAATGGAAGTGTCAGGCATCGGAGTTGTGCTGTGTAATGGGTGTGGGGCTGCAATCTTCAGAGAAATGTTCTGAAGATTGAGGTGTTGCCCCACATCCAGGCAGCTCTCTTGACTGACAGTAGAGGTCGTTGTACTCCAGGCTGAACTGGCACAAGTACAGGGTACTGTCTGCCTCATTCAGGGGCCACTAAGATTTCTGCCACTCCCTCAAATGATGGCAGTAAAAAGGCAGAGTGTCTGTCATTGGTGGGCTCTGGGAGGGTTGGGGGAGCAAGAAGGAGAACATCCCTCAGACCTTACTGCTGCACAATTCCTTTACCATTCTGGTGGTGCAGGGAACCCAGGAAGAAGTACCCAAGGCAGTAGTAAAGAGAGGACCTCAAGATAGCTGGTCAGTGTGACAAGGCAGTGGGAAACGCTAGTAGGATGCTGGGGTGCATTGGGAGAGGATATATATAGCAGGAGGAGGGAGGTGGTGCTGCCACTGTATCACTCACTAGTGGGCCCCACCTGGAGTACTGTGCACAGTTCTGGAGGCTGCACCTCCGCAAGGACATTGACAGGATGGAGGTGGTACAAGGGAGCAACCAAAATGGTGCAAGGGTTGCATGAAAAGCCGTATGAGAAAAGGCTGCAGAAACTCAACATGTACTTCCTGGAGGAGAGGAGATTAAGGGGAGACATGACTGAGACCTACAAGTACCTCACAGGGGTGAACAAGGTGCAGGTGGAGTGTCCGTTTCAGAGAGAAGGCACCAGAACACAGACGCATGTAATGAAACTAAAGGGGAGTTTAGGAGAGATGTGGAAATGCTTCTTCATAGAAAGGGTGGTGTATTAACTGGAAATGCCTGCAGAGGAGGTAGTGGGGCAAAGACTGTGGTGACTTCAGCATGCATGGGATAGGTACAGGGGCAAACTGGGTGGGGGGGGAAGGGATACCAGTAACCAAAAAGAGGCACAGGTATCAGAATAGGCAGGGAAAAGGGGCAGACTAGATAGGCCTACCGGTCCTCCTCTGCTGACAAAGTGTGTTTTTATGTTTCTACGCTCATATTTCAAAGTTGTTTTTTTTTCAAAATTCACTGACAACGGCTGGCCCGGTGGCGCTGAGGGTTGAGACGCTGGATGCCACACCTCGAGCTGCGCTGGTGACCCGGGTTCGGGAATGGACTTGGGTCAGTGGGGATCGGTAGGGGGAAGAAGAATGGAGCATCCCAACGGATGCTCTCCTCCCTCAGGGAGGGATACCAGGGGCGCTACGTGCGCCCAATGTCCTGAGAAAACTGGTGGGTGCACTGGCTCTCGAGGGGTTGGCGGCTCTGTTCATCAGAGTCAGGGAGGGGGGATGCTATTAGGTGCTTGGGAGAGACGTGAGTCAGCAGGTCGCCTCTCTGGACTTACATCCTCACCCCGGTGTTCCAGGGGGTGGGGAAACAAGGGAGACACAGAAAAATGGAAAAAAATCCCTCAGCGGTCCTAGATGACGGCCACCCTGAGCCATTCAGACCACCACTAATTCCCGGGACAGACCCCAATGTGCAGGTAGGAGATAGGAGGAGTAGCACTCTAGGGGCAGATCCCGAGGTCAGGGGGCTTAAATGGGATGGACGGCCCGAAGTAGTGGACACCAAGGGTAGGCAGGAGGGGATAAAAAAGTAAGTAAAAAAAAAATTCACTGATGGATTGTTTTGCTGTAGCTAAGCGAGCCTATTATTCTAAATGTTACATAAGCATTAAAATAAGTTGCACAGTTGTTGAAACCGAGGAAAATGTTTCTTATGATACTAGATAGGACTGTGGCAATAGTGGCTATTCATGGGACACATTTACTCATCCCAGTACGGTTTACCTATTTTATGCAGAATTTCTTCCACAGGTTCTTGCTTGGTCATTATTCTCACATCTTCTACTATTGTCTCCCCCACACACACACACACACACTTATGGACTATTTCGAAGGTACCCCACATAGTGGTGTGTCAAATAATTAACGGATTTTAAATCTTACTGACGTTAATATGAGAGATATGATGCTATAATTTATTGCGCTTCTGACAGTACCTTGTGCTATTAATTTGTATGCTGTATGACATATTTGTTTTATAAAAGGATTAAACATACAGTTTAAAAATAAATTACTACAGTACCTAAATCTTCACTCTACTATTGTATCATCCTACTGTTTATTTTGCCTTGGCACCTCATACTTGCCTGTACCTTCACTGCATGTTACCACTGTATGTATTTGTCTCTCTGTACCCCTCCTCCCCGGGGTCACACCTGGAAAGGAGCCTCGGCTCAGCATGCATATCCTAGTTACCAACTGTCAAAAAAAACTAAAGGCACTTTATTTTTTGTCTCTGTGCAGAGTTCATGGATACCGTCACATCTACCTGATCCTTAGAATTCTGTTTACTGCTAGGTGGTCTTCCTGAGCTCCACAGCACAGGTGCAACTGTTTGACTGCAGCAGTACCCGAAGCAAGCGTGCACCTGCCACTTTTGCACAGTGGTGCCACTTTCAGAATTAGGATGATATGCTCTGATGAGAGGTAACAAAAGGCTGATGACAGAGTAAAAGCACTTGAGAGAATTTTTCCATTTCACTTGCTTATCTTCCCTTCAGGGGTCGAAATTAAGTTTTGCAGCCACTAGCCAGAAGAGCTAGTAACTGAGAAAATCCACTAGTCCCACAGACTTTTCCATTGGCCCAGCTGGTGTACTTACTCAAATGTTACCTTCTCCAGAACAAGTCAGCAGGGCTAGTTAAAGGAAAATCTTATTAGCCCAATACAAAATTTATCAGCATTTGTCTAGTGGGCTGGTGGCAATTTTGACCCCTGCCCTTCAGTTGAGCTGTGGTGCTCTCTCTGGCAGTGTGCATTCAATCTCTGCGATTACTATCTTTTTGTAAACTAGGAAACGTAATTTAATGGAAAAACAAACAAACATGGCTTCTTGTTCTCAGCCTGTCAGGCACTGGGCTGGGACCTGGCGCTATCATCCAGCTGCCTGAATAGCAGAGGTTGCAGGGGAGTGCAGGTCAATGCAGATACAGTAGCACCACCAATGGCTACAGACCTGACTTAGTCAAAACTAACCCTGACTTAGAGAGTAGTGTTTTTCCTACAAGAGCTATGGTTTGCACTTTTCCAGGGACACCTATCAGTACCTCTGTATGCTGATCGCAAGTACTGATGGCTCAGTAACAATCTGTGGTTGCGTATCCTGGATTACATTTAAGTGAACCTTTCTTAGCCGGCCTACATGACTCAAGTTTCTCCGCTGGTGGCCTTTTAAAGTTTAACAAGGCTAGAACAGCTGACACATTACACTATATCCCAGTCTATTTACAGCTTGTTCGCCGATTTGTTTTTTATTGTTGACTTTCTCTAGGACTGCTAGATCAGGGGACAAGCAACCTGAGAAATACTGCCCACACACCTGCACCAATGAAGAGAGGACATCGAATATATGCACTTCATGACACTGGCCTCAACCCAGACATTTGCTACTGGGGAAATGTCCCTATGGAGGGTGTTACTGAGATCAAAAGTAGCAATTTATGTTTATGTAAAAAAAAAAAAAAAAAAAAGCCGACGTGCTGCTGATTTTCTTTATACTAGCACTCATTCCTAAGGTATTAATGAGAAGTCAGGCAGCTGTGGGCTTTGCCAAGCAGCATTTGATTGACTCTGTAATAGCTGATAAGCATATTCAGCTGGAAACCAATCTGTGACTGATAAACAAAACCCTTGATCAGATCCAAAGAGTTTCTTTTGCAACCTGCTGTAACCGAAGAAAACGTACCATGTTCCTAAATGCCTCCCGTGAGAGCACTCTTGGCTCCACTTGCTGCGACTACTGTGTTATTCTGGTATTCTGGAGCTACTAAGCAGCAGAGAACTGCATTCAGTTATCCGTGTTCAGTTTTCTGAGGTTCCTGTGCTGATACCGGAAATGAGAGGATGCCTTTTTAACAAGCTGATATACTGCAAGTCCTCCAAGTGCCATGGTTTGCATGTTTCCAGGACACCTATCAGATCTGACCATCTAATGCCTCTTTTTTTTTTTTTTATCATGAGCAGTGACCTAAATGAGAGCAGAAAATAACCCAGGCACGCAATGGAATTTTAACTTCTGAAAGGGGAATGCAAACAAAAAGCCAAATGGGAAATCCCACTGTGCCACACAGCTGGAGATGCAAAGCCAGCATGACTGACTGGTGAAGGTTCACCCAAAACGGACAGAAATCTCTCACTATACTTATCTAATTGATTTCTGCTTACAAGAAAGGAAATGCAAGTCAAAATACGTAGCTCTCCTGAGGTACAGTAGCAGGCTACTGATTGTGTTTTAAAGATGACCGGGAATTATTTTCAAGTACCTTAACCACTTGCTCTAGCCTTTCCATTACATCTTTTTTTTTTTTTAATTTACGTTATATTCAGTTTTGCTCAGAGGTCATTATACATCAAGTTACAGAGCACTACAGATATACCATTGCTAATACTTTGACCATCAGTGGAGATACAATACTATATTTGGGATTTAATGTTTCGAGTGTAGCCTTATCTTTTTGGATTTGTACTTATCCAACCTAATATATGTAAGGAGGGGCAGACATAATATGTTTCTTATGGTAACTAGAAAAGTTACTATAACTGAGATTCAATTAATCAACCTGTCTGGCCATCCCATCCTCCAATGAGGGCGAGGGAGAGTGAACGAGGGGCAGCCAGGAGGGAGGGAGGGACCCACAGATGGTGGGGTTGCTTCTTCTGCCCAGGTCCCGCCCCAGGGACCTGGATATCCGTGTTCTAGGTTATGAAGTATCGGGTGACCATTCCGGATGTGTCTATTGTCCCTTTTACCAGGGGTCCCTCCATACATCTTGAGTCCATCAAACCGCATGATCCAAGGTAGTATATGTCTGGGTGTTTAGTGGACATACATAAAAAACATTTAGTCCAGTGATGGATAGGAAATTGGCTCTCTGAGCATACTCAGAGAGTGGTGGTTGGGAGGTTAGCCTCATCCTCAAGGTGGGTTACTAGTGGGGTGCCCCACGGGTCAGTGCTGGGGCCACTCCTGTTCAACGCCTTTGTCTCAGACATAAGGAAGGGGATCAGGAGTGAAATGAGTCTCTTTGCAGACGACAAAGCTGGGCATAGTGGTGGATGAGGAGGAGGGGAGGGTGGCCTTGCAGGAGGATCTGGAGGCTCTGGAAAGGTGGTCAGGAAAATGGAAACTAAAATTCAATGCAGGAAAGTGGAAGGTTCTGCACTTGGGAGTCAGAAATCTAGGCCAGGGGTATACCCTGCGAGGAGGCAAAATTCAAGTCACAGAGGGTGAAAGGGACCTGGGAGTAGTGGTAGATGTCAAAATGAACAACTCAGAGACCTGTAGGAGGGCAGCAGCAAGGGCAAATAGGATGCTGGGATGCATCGTAAGGGGGATTACCTCCAGAAAGGCGGAAGTGATCCTTCCCCTGTACAACTGCTTAGTTCGGCCACACCTTGAGTATTGTGTGCAGTTTTGGAGACCACATTTAAAGAGGGACATTATACTCCTAGAGAGGGTCCAAAGGAAGGCAATCAAAATGATCTGGGGCCTGGGGGAAAGGACCTATGAGGAGAGGCTCAAGAAGCTCGACATGTACACCCTGGAGGAGAGAAGGGACAGGCAGGACATGATGGAGGTCTTTAAGTACATAAAAAGGATCGATAAGGGGGGGCCCAGTCAGGGTGCTCCAAAGGAAGGAGGAGGAGGGGACAACAAGAGGTAACGGGTGTAAGCTGGAAGGGGGCAGGCTCAGAGGGGAGAGAGGAGGTGTTATTTCACTGAAAGAGTGGTGGAGCCATGGAATGTGCTGCCCAGGGAGCTGGTAGAGGCAGAGACTGTGGACAGGTTTAAGAGGGGATGGTACAGGTACAGGGGGAAGGTAAATCTGACCAGGTCCAATGCAGGTGGCACATCTGAGATGGGGGGGACAGTATAACCTAGGAGGAGGGGAGGACACCAAAATCGGCCCTCAGTGCGGGCGCTGAAAATTGAGCAGACTCGAAAGACCATTAGGTCTATTCTGCTGGCTTTTTAGTATGTAATTTCTTATTTTTTCTTCTGTTCCTTGTATTTTAGCAGTCATCATTTCTATTATATATATTTCCTGAACCAGGTCCTCCCAGTGTGTTAGGGAGGGAGGGTCCTGTTTCAATCAGTTCCTGGTTATGATTTTTTTTCACCGCCATCAAGAGTATAGCAACTAAGTATATTTGATATTTATGTTTAAAATGTCGGGGAAATGTAGGAGTGGTACGGCAACCTCAGGAGTAAGACTGTTTAATTCTGGGGATCTCTCTTCCAGCACCCTTGAGATCTCGCTCCAGAAGCTGGAGAGAGGTACAGTACCAAAGATGTAGACATGCGTGGCAATGTCGAGAACTTGGCCATTATCTGCGGTGTACGAAAATATCCTTTCCATTACATCTACTCTTCTGATATACACTGCCAGTTTTTGTTACAGAAATCATCTTTATTACATTTTTTACTGCCGCTCAGTCTGTGTCATAATTCCCCTCTGCTGACTAGGTCTACGATTCCTGAGCATCCTCTATTGCCAGTTCTATCATTCCTTACTGTTGAGTACGTAGCACTAGGAGTTGGAAATATCAGAGACAATTCGGGAAACCTAAACACTTACGAGAAAATACAAGGCGTACACATCTGAGACAGTAAACAAAAACACTCAAAGCAGATCAGAAGAGTGGATAAAACTGAACGGGAGGGGGATAAGAGGGTATTTAAAAGGCACTCACATCGAAAATTGTTTCCCAATTTTTTTCATTAAAAGGTTTAATTTATAGTTACAGAATTCGGGAACTTTTAATCTCAGTTTATTCCAAACTGGAGCACGGTTACATAGCTTATAAAACTATTCACTACGCACCTGCCTGCACAACTAAAATGGTTCTTACCCTGCAGGCAGACCATTCGTATCGCTCTACAACACTGTCACACTTAGGCTTGCATGTCACTTTCTACACAAACTACATCTTTTAAACGCAAATGTTGCATTCATTTTCACTGGTATTGAAGCGGGTCAGGAAATTCACAAGCAAATAACAGGTTTAAGAGTCTCTACATGTTAGAAATGTTGTGAAATCCATTCAATAGTTTCCACATTTGTAAATGTGGTGAAAACGTAAAAATTACCCTATTTTCCAGATTATAAATTCTTTTTCTTCAGAACAGGATACAGCAGCATAAAACGCATGTTATAAAATATGAGATTAGACAGGGATTTAGTCCTTTATCCAATGTAGTTGCATCTGTTACTTAAAAAAGAAAATCAAACGACCAACATCATTTAAATTGTGTAGTAGCACTGAAAATAATATTTTTCACACAAGCACAGTAATGCAGGTAGGATGCATTACACTACCATATACATTCATTAGACTGAATCCAATGCACTGTCATAGGTTACCAAATATATTATCATACATGTTCATTACATTTAAAAAAAACAAGTCTGACCAGTGGAAATTAAAATTCTGCTGCATCCTGGTTGGCAAGACTTTTTTTTTTATCATGCATTAGAGTTGTACAATGTACATGTCCTGACCAATCAGGACACATGATTTTCCCTACCCATTTCATTAGATTGATTTTTTTATTTATTTAGTTAGAATTTCTGCACACCAGGATATCCACATTTAGGTTACAAGCCTAGTGTTCAGTGTGTCCCAGAGGGACAGTTACAGCAGCAGGAGTTACTAACAAATGTATTACATTTTATTTATATATGTACTAATTGAGACAACAGAGTTATTAGCAACAAGTGGAACAGAAATAATATTTTATTTATTTATTTTTTTTTAAATACACAGGTTAGTTTTGTATACTCTCCTTGAGACACCCAGCATATTGATGGAGTGGGCCACTGTGCGGCTGTGGTTTCAACAGCGTAAGGATGAGGGCAAACACATGGGGTACTGTGATGAGTGTTCATGATCCTCTGGAAGGCACTGATTTTATTTATTTATTGAAATGTTTCACCAGAAAGGCACACTGAGCAACAAGTCGCTCGTCTCCCAGTGCGACCGGGGGGGGGGGGGTGCAATAGGAGTGAGACATTAAACATTCAAGTTACAAGATCAACATTAACATACAGTTGTAAGGTTGGAGATACAAGCAGTGTTAGAACAGTGTTGCACATAATATGTAGAAAGAGTGGACAATAATAAGTGCCCGGGTTAATAAGTAAACAAGTGCTTACGTGAAAGAGAAGGGGGAAAAGGAGGGGAAAGGGTGAGGTGGAGGAGGGGGAAGAGTCGTGTCCCTGGAGACCCCTTCAGGATGCAAGGAACACTGCAAGGGGACTGGGGGCACCAGAGAGAAGGGGATAGGCAGTGCCCCAGAGAGACCCTTTCAGGATGTGGGGAACCCTGCAAGGGGGTTATGGGGCTAGACAGAAAGGAGGATAAGGCTGTAGGGATTAAAGGGGAAGGAGCGAGAAAAGGAGGTGGTGTGACAAATGCTAGGAGGGAGAATAGGACCTAACCCAAGACAGGACCCTTCAAGATGCGGGGTACCCTGTCAGGGGGTTGGGGAAGGACAGTATATAAGGATTAAAAGAGTGACAGGAGAGAGAGAGAGAGGGAGAGAGAGAGAGAGAGAGAGGGAGAATTGAACCCTTGTGGGGGACATAATTCATTCATTTGGAGGGGATGGGGTCTAATCAATAGTCCATCAGGATGCATGGACCCATGGGGAGCATTCAGGGTCCCCTTTCATTCTGTGAGAGATCCAGGGAGCCAGTAAGGGGGAGCAATTTGGGGGAAGGGGAGGAGAGCTAGAAATTTGGGGGAGGTGCACAGGGTAAAATGAAGGTGATGGTAGAGGGGATAGGGTTTATCCAGGGCTCAGAGGAGGGCACTAGGGAGCAGCTAGGTGCAAGGTAATTATTGAGAGCAGAGCTGATGGAGTAGATGGAGGATAGGTGCTGGATTTGAGGGAAGAGGGAATTCCAGATTTTTGGGAGGCGGTGAGAGTAACCAGATTGACTAATTAGGATAGGTCTGTGGAGGACTACCAGGGTGCGGGACTCAGTTGATCTAAGGGAATGGGAGGATGGGGTGGTTGTTATAAAGGAGGAGGTGAGATAGGAAAGGAGCTCACCCAACCAGTGCTTGGAGGCGAATTTAGCACAGTGGGAGAGTCACATATTTATAAGAGAGGGGAAGGATAGGGCACGATACAGATCGCAGTGGTGGGTGCAAATCTGATATCTGATAGGCAGTGATATGCTGTGCTTCCCTGATCCTGATTGATTCCAGGTACTTGGGACAGTTACTGTGAAGAATTCAGTTTGAATGATTTTGCATGTTCTCGGTATACAGGGGGAAGGGGAGGCTCACTTGTTGGGATCATAGTGTTTATGGCCGTTTTGTTTTTACAGAGACTGCTGGCGTAATGTGCATCATTTCTATGCATACATTTACAAACTAGGGTTGCTGATCTCAACTGCCACCTTGTCTCTAATGAAAGGAAGACCAAGTTGCCAAAGAGAAGACCGTGGCGGGTGGTTTTGGTACAAGCCAGTGTGAACCTGCAGATGTCATTGAACACTGCGGTGAATTTGTGCAGATGAAGTGCAAGGGCTGACCTGCAGATTTCAGTGCTGCTACATTCAATAGCGTGGCGCGGGATTGTTTAGGAATTGCTTTCTTTGTGTGTATATAGAGACAGATGCGAGTGAGATACAGTACACGTAGTTTCTGGTGAGCACTCTTGGTAGTTCTAGTGATGTGATGTGATCTGCAAAGCTTAGTTTCAGTGCTGTCTAGCCAGAGCACAAGAAATCTGAAGGATTCTGCTGCTTGATACACTATTATTTACTTTCTTTAGACGGAATACAATACACAATCATTAGATTGAATACAATACACTCATAAGTGATTGGCTACACTATCATAAACCTTTTATGTGAATGAATACAATGCACTATCATATGTAAGTTCATACAGTATCAACATAACTGGAAACAGTATTACACACATTTTTGAGACCGAATAAAACACATTATCATAGGTTATTAGATAAACAATCATAAACGTTCATGTGACTGAATACGGTACTCTATCATGTTATTGGATACACTGTAGTACACTTTTGTGAGACTGACTGCAATATGCTGTCATAGGTTAGTGAATACACTAAATTACATTTTGCGAAACTGACTACAATACACTGTCATCGATTCCTGAATGCACTTTCACACTCTTTTGTGAGTTTGAAAACAATACGCTACCATAGATTATCTATTGGAAACACAGAAACATAGAAATTGATGGCAGATAAGGATTGCTAGGCCCATCTAGTCTGCCCACTTTCCCTGCCTCCCGTAAAAGCCACAGACCTTACTTGATCTCTGGCTTTACCTCCTTGTTCCCACTGCTAGGGTTCCCCTATGCCTGTCCCATGCATGCTGGAATCCCCCGACTGTGTTTGCCCCCACCACCTTCACTGGGAGTCTATTCCATGCATCCACCACCCTTTCTGTAAAGAAATATTTCTTCATGCTACCCCTTAGTCTACCCCCTTCCAACCTCATGTCATGCCCCCTCGTTCCTGGACATCTCCTTTTCTGAAAGATGCTACCCTCTGGTACTCTATTTATGTCTTTTAGATATTTGTAGGTTTCTATCATATCTCCCCTGCCTCTTCTCTCCTTCAGGGTAAACATACTGAGGTCTCCAAGTCTCTCCTCATATGGCTTTTGGTGCAGGCCCTGCACTATTTTTGTTGCCCTTCTTTGAACTGCCTCCACCCTATGTCCTTACAGACATGCGGCCTCCAGAACTGGACACAATATTCCAAATGAGGCCTCACTAATGATCTGTACAGTAGCATCACCACCTCCTTCCTTCTGCTGGTGATACCTCTCCCTGTGCACCCCAGCATTGCACTGGCTCTCCCCACAGCCTTGGCACATTGTTTGACCACCTTTAGGTCATCAGATATAATTACTCCAAAATCCCTTTCCTGTTTGGTGACCATCAGTTCCCCACCTCCCCAAAACATATAATCCTCTGCTGGGTTCTTGCACCCTAAATGCATGATTTTGCACTTTTTTGCATCGATTCTCAGCTGCTACACTCTGGACCATTCCTCCAGTTTATCTATATCCCTCCTCATATTTGCCACCCCTTCTGGAGTGTCTACCTTGTTGAAGATCTTAATGTCACCTGCAAACAGACACACCTTCCCCTTCAGCCCCTCAACAATGTCACTTATGAAGACATTAAACAGGACTGGGCCCAGGACTGATCACTGTGACACCCCGCTGGTCATCCTCCTTTCCTCAGATTGAGCTCCATTTACCATGACCCTCTATCTTCTATCACTCAACCAGTTCCTAACCCAGTTTACCACCTTGTGATCCATTCACAGACTGCCTAGCTTGTTCACAAGTCTTCTATGTGGAACAGTATCAAAGGACTTACTGAAATTCAGGTAGGAGACATCCACCGCTCCACCTGGTCCACGACCTTAGTCACCCAGTCAAAAATCAATTAGATTTGTTTGACATGAACTTCCCACAGCGAATCTATGATTTCCAGAATCCTGTGCTCTGCTGGATTCAAGGTGTTCCACGATCCTTTGTTTAAGTAGTGATTCCATAATCTTCCCCACTATTGAGGGGAGGCTGACTGGTCTATAGTTTCCAGCCTCCTCCCTGCTACCACTCTTGTGAAGAAGGACTACATCTGCCCTCCTCCAGTCCTCCGGAGCCACTCCTGTATCGAGTGACTCATTGAACAGTGCTGCCACATTATCATACACATTTGATAAGACTGAACACAGCAGCATATACTTTCATGGGACTGAATACATTATCATATACTTTTATGGGACTTGATACACTGATATACACTTTCATGGGCTTTGACACACTAGAATACAACTTCACAAGATCGTATATATTACAGTACATTATCATGACACAAAATACACTATTATATAACTTCTTGTGACTGGATACACCATCATACAATTTATCAAGATTGGTGCATTTTGTAAAACCTGCCATCACTTGAAGAAGGGCACAGTTTAGGCTTCAAAGCTTTCAAAATCAGAACTCTACTTGCTGGTCCAGTGAAAGGCCATCTACTTCAGCTTTTGTTGTAATCTGTACCTTTTTCTTCCCTGCACTAGCCTAGTCTACATTTGCCCCTGGTAACCACCAAGCTCCATCACCTCCTGCCTAACCTCCTAATGCCACAGCTAGCACCGCCTCCTCCAGAGCACAGGCAAGTGTGTGTGTGTTGGGGGGGTACCAGAGATTTTAAGGGGCCCAGCCCCACAGTGCACTGGGCTGCCTTTTCCACCAGTCTTCTCATGACGCTGGCAGCAAGGCTCCATAATGTGTACAAACGGGCAACTACGTGCCGATGCATGGAGCTAGTCGATATAGGAGGGAGGGAGAGGTACCACGGGAAGCAGGGAAAGCCGAAAGAAGCACGAAGGTGCACACTGAGGAGAGAACAGCCTAGGCAGTAACTAAAGGGAACCAAGATATTTTTCCGGTTTTAAGTTAAAAGATGAAGACCAGGGGTGGGATTGTAAGATTAAGAAGGAAAAGGGGGAGACTGTGCAGAGGAGGACCAGGGAAAGGCAGATATTCTGAAATAATTCTTTTGTTCGGTGTACACAGAGGAAGGAGGACGGGATGGGCCACAAAAATGGAACAGGACCTTTTGAAGGATGGAGGTGAACAATGGTCCTTTTTCAGAGGAGAGAGTCCTGAAGGGACTTGCAAATCTGAAAGTGGACAAAGCGATGGGGCCAGACAGGGTGCATCCAGGGGTACTGAGGGACCTCAGGGTGGCACTGGCTGCACCTCTGACAGGCCTATTTACTCACTGGAAACAGGAGTGGTTCCAGAGAACTGAAAAAGGGCAGATGTAGTCCCACTTCATAAAAGTGGTAGCATGGAGGAGGCTGGTAACTATAGGTCAGTCAGCCTGACATCAGTGGTGGAAGAGTTAAGGGAACCACTGCTGAATGAAAAATCTTGTATCCAGTGGGTTATAGCACCTGAGGCAGCATTGATGGTGGTGGTGGTGGGGGGCAGTCATGTCAAGCAAATCACATTGATTATTTTGACGGGTGACCAGGGAATTAGATCAGGTGGAGTGGCGCATGATGCCTACCTAGATTTTAGTTTCAACATCATTCCACATAGGACACCCCTAAGGAAGCCGGGCAGCTTAGGGATGGGTCCAAAGGTGGCAAACTGGGTAAAAAGCTGGTTAGAGGATAGGTGACAGAGGGTGGTGGTAAATGGAGTTCACTTCAGGGAACGGAGGGAGGAAGGGTGACCAGGGAATTAGATCTGGGGTGCCTCAAGGATCAATACTGGGACTGGTCCTTTTAATGTCCTCAGGGGTGGGTGTGTGGTGGAAAGAATGAGCAGAAATCTGAGAAAACTAAAGGAGCAGTCAAGGGTATGGTGGCTGGGTTTCTATGTGAAAAAGTGCAAAACCATGCACTTGGGGCACAGAAACCCACAATCGGAGTGTAGAATGGGTGATGTGGTAGTGACAACCAAACAGGAAAGAGACCTGGGGATAATCATATCTGATAACCTAAAGGTGGCTAGACAGTGTGACAAAGCAGTTGAGAGGGGTAATGGAATGAACTGGGAGGGGTATCAGCTACAGAAAGGGAGGTGGTGTTGCCTATGTATAGACTGCTGGCGAGACCCACCTACATTACTGTACCCAGTTTTGGAGACCACATCTCCGGAAGGACATAGACAGAATGGAGGCTATCCAGAGGAGGGCAACTAAAATGGTGCAGGGCCTGCATCATGAGCCCTATGAGGAGAGACTGAGGAACCTCAATATGTACACCTTGGAAGAGAGAAGGAGATGAGGATATGACAGAGACCTTTAAATACCTCTCAGTAGTCAGTAAGGTAAAGGAGGGGAGAGTTGTTCAGAAAAAAAGATGCTCAATGGCAAGGGACATGCTATGAAGCTGGAGGTGGGGGTAAATTCAGGAGACATGTTTGGAAGTACTTCTTCACAGAAAGAGTGGTGGATGCCTGGAACTGTCTTCCAGTGGAGGCAGTGGTGGTGAAAACAGTGGTGGGGTTCAAGAATGCATGGGATAGGCACAATGGAATCTTCTTGGAAAGGTAGGGGGAGAAAGAGCCCGAGATCAAGTAGGGTCTGTGGTGGCAATATAGACAGGTGCAGACTGGGTGGGCCAAACGGTCCTTATTTGCCATCAAATTCTATATTCCTGTGATGTGCACCCTCCCTTAGCCATCCCAGCTGGCAGTCATATCTGCTGTCACCCAGGCAGCAGTTGTGCGGCAGTGACAGGCGAGTAACCTCCCTGGGGAAGGAGAGCATCAATTAGAATGCTCAATCCTTCTCTCTCCCCCACTGGCCTTCCTGCAGTTCAGGCTCATTTTTTGAATGACTGGTTGTCGGTATCACAACCAGCAATGCTGCCGCTGTACCAGTGGCCAGCTAGGTCATCTACTCTGTCTATCTGAGACTGGATATGCCCTGCAGATTTTGCGGTTCCATGGCCGCAAAAGTTTCCACAGAACTTGCATCATGCTGCAGAATATATTCTAGTACCGAGGAATTCAGCACTTTTGGTGACTTTTTATTTAAAAATAGTTTTCCCATAGTGTACGGGTCCATTTCCCTTTTTCTTTAACCTGAAGACCCTCCTCAGTTTTCAGCATGTGGTGTCATTAATGACATCATATAATATGAAGGAAGGCTGCCACCACTGCCATACCCTTGATGAAGACCATGGGTGTGGATGAGACACCAAAAGGCATGACCTAGAACTGGTACAGGATCCCCTCTGCACAGAACTGAAGGTACCAGCAATGGGACAGGCAGACTGAGATGTGGAAGAATGCGTCTCTGAGGTCAAGGGAACAGAACCACATTCCTTGGTCCAGGGATTGTATTGTCCAATTCAGAGTGACCATCTGGAACTTGCACTTCTGCACGAAATGGTTCAGATCATGCAGATCTAGTATGGGGCGCTAGCCCCCACTCCATTTTGGAACAAGGAAGTACCAGGATATGTATCCCTGAGTGGCCAGGGTGTCAGGAACATGGCCTATTGCCCCGGGCTCTAGGAGCTGAGCAATGTCAGTTCACAGTGCAGACATGTCCTCCGACACCCTGCACTTCTGAGAAGCTCGGAGTTGGTATGGCAGGAAAGCCTTGAAATCCAGAGGCAACCTTCTGCCCACCACTTCTAGAACCCAGCTGCCCGAAGTAATGGTGGACCATTGCGGCAAGAAGTGGCGCAACTGACCTCTGACCAGGAGCTGGGACTGAGACTGGATGGGAGAGGAGGAAGACATGCCACAGGCCATCACTGCTCACCCCTGGAGGGGGCTTCAACTGCAGGGGCCATGGAGGCACTACCACCTCTGCTCCCCCCCTTTTGCCTCTGGCCACTGAGCTTAGGTTTCGGATGCCAATGCTGAAACTGTCCCTGTAGGGGCCACTGCTGAGATTGTTGTGGTGGACAGGACCGGAACCGAATCCTCCTTCTTAGGTTATTGATCCTTCTGGTCCCTCTGGGATGAAGCCACAGGATCAAGGGTGGCACTGTACTTCTCAATCCACATGAGTTGTCCCTCTAGTCCATGGCTGAAGAGGTCAGTGTCAAAGAAGGGGACATTGGCCAGCTTATTCTGAGTATCCACCGTGAAGGTGGAAAGTCTCACTCAGGCCTTACAATGTATGGTGACAACCACTACCATGGTACAGACACAGGAGTTGCCCATGTCCTAAGCAGGTGTTTAGCCAGTGATTGGCCCTGGTCTCTAATTTTCTTAACTGGAAGCAGTATGTCAGCTGGAAGTTGGAGCTGGGGTTCTAATATTGCAAACAGGGAATGGACAAAAACTTGTCATGATGACAGTGTAGCTGGCCTGATGATGATCTAATGACACTGCAGTGTACTAGCTGCACAGTCAGTCTTCTTGGACTCTTTGTTTGGAGGTTTGTCCACATCCCCTTGGTTTCTGCATTTACAGAAAGATTTCAAAATCAAGCCCTCTTTAGAGGGGTGATCAAAAAACCCAGAAAGGGAATCAATTAGGACAATGTACTTATGAGCCATATGGTGAGAGGGTGCCAGACAGGATGCTGGATGCTGCCAAAGCTCCAGGGCCACTCCCAAGATTGCCTTAGCCACTGGAAAGACAACCCCCAGGGAATCATTCCTGACCAATATTACCAGTGGAAGGGTGCTTAGCTCATTTCCGAACTGGCTCTTACAAACTTTCATGGATTGCGACATAAATCAGACCAGACCTGCAAATGACACCGGCCCATGGTCAGTGAGCAACTCTTCGACCAATTCCCGGTCGAAAGTATGAGTCCCAGTCAAGGGCACTGGTGACTCACCTTCACAGCTGGAAGATTCCTGAAAGATGTCTCTCAACCCTTTTCCACCATGGACCACCCTGGTATCCTCATCCTCAGTGACCTCCACCAAGAGCCAGCCTGGCAAACTGACCGCAGGGCAAGACTCCTTGGTCAGGGTCCGAAACAGAGGCTGTGGTGGAGGTTGCTCCACCCAGAGAGGCAGAAAGACAGATGCTGGGGACTGCTGAGAAGCATAGACTGGCATGGAAATGACTGATGAAGACCAAGGCACCAAAGGTCCAGGGGCAGAGCCTACCCCTCTAAGCAATGGCCCACTGTTGCCACAGGAGCTTCTCATAGGGTTGACATATTTTCTGTTTATGCCGCTCCTCACCCGAGGAGGCTGAGTAGCATCAACGGCGATGCCTCCTGGTTGAGTGGAATAGAAAGTGTGAATGGCATCTCAATCTCGACCACTGACCAGGGGGTCACCACTGATGTGAGTCTTCTGGTGGGTCTGTATAAACCACATGCCTCGGCAAGTTAAGCAAGATAGATTTCAGAGGCACAACCGCTGGTGGAGGCTGCTCCCAAGGCAACTTAGCAGAGGATATTAGCTAGGCCTTGTCCCTCTGGGTGAGGACAGGGAGCACCAGGGTCTAGATCATCAACTCCTCATCTGTCTCCTCAGACAGATGGTCGATAGTCTTGAGAAATATCTCGATTACCTGCCTGACCAGAGTCAAGGTAAGCAGGCCTGATGGGGTTACTGTGGAGCCCTTGACCATCCCCTAGACCATAGGGAGCTCAACCAAGGTCAAGTGGTTGGAAAAGTCAAAGGTGCAAGAAGAGCACAATCTTTCTGATCCCCTGTCCTGTGGCCAGCTTTTTGTTTTCAACTATGATTAGAGCGGCTCTCCTCAAAGGTCTGCAGGGCCAGACATTTCACTAAACTAGTCAGAGAATGACCCTACGATGCTGGCCCCAACCAGCAACAGCACCAAGACCAACAAGGAACTCACCGCAGCCACTGCCATTTCTCAAGGGCCAGTTTAGTTTTCCGGTCTTTCATTGAGGCCAGCAGCATAGCCCAGCAAAAACTTCATCCCTACTCTCAATATCTTGTTGATCAGCCAGGCAGTATAGGCACGCATCGTTTGGGTCCATGGCAACCATTTTCTGTGTACACACGAGTGCAGAAGGGAGTTGGAGGAAGAACCCCATAATTTTAGTGCAGTCACCATCAGATTCATTTCTCTGTTCTAATCAATCCTAGATCATTATTTTTTTCACATAAAACTCTTTATGTTTTCGGCAGAACAAGCAGGACAATGCCCCATACACTTGAATGTTTTGACTATAAGAAGCACTTAGTATAGTAGCTTTATTCTACCCTGCTATCCATGAAGTACTATTATAATATAACTTTTGGTTTGGTTGGCTTTATTATACTCTGTTGTTGTTGTTGTTGTTTTACTTTAACCCTGAAGAATTGTAAGGACTCAGAAGTGGAGTAAAACCACAGAAGGTGGCAAGTAAAACAAATATAAAATTGATAAAATGGTTCCCAAACAGCATGGTAACAATTCTTCAAACTCTCTTTTTTTTTCCTCCCTTTACCCTCCAGACTCTCTCCAGCGAGGGCACTCAGGCAGCGGCTCTGCCCGTCCTGCTTGAAGCATAGTTCGCTCGATTCCAGTGGGGGCAACCCTCATTCCTCCCATGCGGCTTGCCCATAACCACTGGGTCTGTGTCCTCCGGGGAAGGACCGCCAACTCCTACCAGTGCCCTATCTACAGTATTAAAAGGGCAGCCGACACAGGTAGAGGGAACTGGATGAATGTCCTGATGCCCGGCAGTGGACGTGGGGCCATTACTACTGGCCCCGCCTTCTAGAGGGAGGGGGGTTCTACTTTAGTTCCCCAGACGAGGGCCATGCAATGTCACCCAGCCTGTTATGTGCATGCACCTGCAAACATCCAGAGGGCAGCAGCCCAACATCTATTCCCTGATAAAGTCCCTGCGACTTGTAGTGCACCCAGCCACCACTAGGTGCCACTACATATGCGGAACGTATCCCTGTCCCTCCCCAGGAGAGGAGAGGAGAGCAGTCCTACAGACGCTCGATCCTCTCCTCCCCCGCCGACCCCCGACAGCCCGAGCTCACTCCCGAACCTGGGTCGCCGGTGTGGCGTTCAGCGCCTCAACCCTCAGCACCACTGGGCCAGCACTATGATAACAACTCTTAATGCCCCAGTAAACTGACTAATCAATATAGGCCTTCCTGTGCTTCACGGTTGTTCTGAGCTTTGTTTTATTTACACAGAGACCTTTTTCAGGCCTACATGAGGCTGGTGTGATTGTGACTCTACAAATACTCCACAAAAGCACCGTACATTTAACCTACCTGCAAGGACAAAGGAAGGGAAAACCACTGTTGGCAACCACTATCAAGTTCAGACATTACAACCCCCCCTTCATCCTACTTAACTCCTGGAACGTCCTTCTTTTCAATAATTTACTAACATGAGGCTGTAGTCTGTAACTCTTTAACTGCTAATTACATTAGGTAGCAGCTATTAGCTGCTGTAAAATCCTAATAGCTGTGTAAATGGTGTCAGATTTGCATAGATTGGGAAATGTCAAGCTAGTGAAAGGTTCTGATGTGTTTTTTTTAAGGTTTCAGCCAGGGTTCGCACAGTATTACGAGTCTTGGGAATGCTGAAATCTTGATGTCATGCAAAAATAACCACCATGGCAGTGTTAAGCCCTTTAGTGACAGCACTAATCTATATCAATGGGAAGACGGACAGGAATAAGGAATGAGAAATGGCTTTAAAAACAGCATGACTCATTGAATTCTACTTATGAAAAGTGATGATCTCGCCCCTCCATATTCACCTCTTAGAACGTCTACATTAGAGTAACATCGTTCATCATTATCATCATCATCATAATAAAGTTCATCAGTTGTCAGCAGATTTTACAAAAATGACATTATACACAAGAAAAGGAGACAACCATCCTAAATTATTAAAGAGTTGAGAAAGACAGAATAAAATTACAAGCGATATAACAGCCCTAGACAGACACTTCCATACAATCAGAGTTACAACATAAATCCTTGAAATCTCTTTGTACAGTATGCCTAATGAACAGTGTTCAGTAACCTCCTATTCCTGAATCTATACGCATGGGTTAAGCTTTCAATAAGATGTCCAGTCTGTTAGCATTAAACACATTTTCCAGACTCAGAGGTCAGGGTATAAAATGTTGGCAAGGAAATATCCCAGCCATTTTTTCCTGCAAGGACAAATAAAAACTACATGATGGAGATTTTATACTAAGCCTAAATTACAATTATAAAAAAGATTAGAAGGAAAGACAGATGAGGCAGGGCCCAGTGGCATGGATGGTTGAGGCCTTGGATGCCACACCTCTTACCACTCAAGCAGCCGGGGTTCTGGGGGCGGATTAGGTTGCTGAGGGTCAGCCGGAGGCAAAGGATTGAGTGCCTGCCAGACTGTTCTCATATCGCAGGGAGGGGAGACTTGCTGCACCGTTGCAATGCTGCCGCCACATTGAGGTGTGGTGGTGGCAGGGCAGCAGGCTGCCAGAAATGCGGGATGGCCAGTGGCACGATAGGCAGCAGTGTGTGCGTGCCTCTACAAGCATGTACAATTGCACCATTGCATGCCACTGGCCAATGGGAGAAACGGGGAAAAACAGAGCGGGCAGATGATGCCCATCTTGTTTCTGACCAGTGCTGCCTACCGATGCTTCCAGCCCAATTGGACTGTGCTCTGGAGGGAGGAAGGATGTCTTTTCCCCCTTCTGGCCCTGCCACAGGGCGAGGGGGGGGCAAGCAGTGGGGAAACATGGCTAGTGAGTACTGGGGGAGGCTAGCTGCCAGTTGGGGGAGGGCTACAGCAAAGAGGGCTGACCAAGTTCAGGGGCAGAAAAATGGTTAAAAAAACAAGAGGAATAAAGACACATGAAACAATTCCAGAAGCTCTCAATGCAACACTGAGCTGGGCGGATGAAATAATTAGGTTAGCTTACCTCAAGTAGAAAGGTGACATCGGTCTTTCATCCTCCTGGGAACTGGAATAAAGAAAAAAGAGGTTCCAGGTTAAAATGTTGTCTAGGTGAGCTGACCTTTTCAGTTTATGTAGTTACAAAAGGAAAAGCACTGTATAATTAATTCACCTCTAAGGCAGCTGGAATTGTAACAGTATACATGTTTCAGTCTACCTAGTGACGACTCAAATGCAACAAATCAATACAAAGTAAGGACTTTATCTGAATTTAGCACCTTTTCACCACCTCCCTCCAAACTTACAAGTCCTGAAATTTATAAACTGTTACTAAAGACCCAACAGAATTCTGTAAAATTTGACCTCGTCCCCTTTTTCATAAATCAGCAGTTTATTTTTATGTAAGAATAACTATGTGTTACAGTTGTAGGTGCATGGCTCTACAAACATGTTTTGTTACCTGAAAAAAAAAAAAAAAAACATGACTAACATCTGGATGTCCTTCTCTTCAAGATATGGTGTTATGAGTTGTTAAGTTCCTTTTTTAACTGTTTTTACAAGGTCTGCTGTGTTCTAATATTTACAAAGCAATCAATAAAATATTAGCGAAAAAGAGATCAAGACTGAAAGACTATGCATCCTGGAAAGTTAGCCTTCTGTTTTGATGTGAATGCCAGCGTGGCTTGTGACTGCAGCCAAAGCACTAGGGGTTTTCTTACATGACTTCCCTCTGGAATTATAAATTGTTTGTGCCCTTTGTAAGTTGGCATGCAGAATTTCTAAAGTCATAAAACCTTTTTATTTTTTTTCCATTTTTTTTTGTGTTGTGTAGACTACCCATTTGGGGAGATACTAAAACATCCACATTGGTTAGTAAAATGTGCCAGGAGTTAACAGCTAGTGCCCCCCTGCAGCACAGTTAAAACCTGCAACAGAGAACAAGGGAGAAACTTAGTGAGTCTGCAAGTAACAGAGAATTTTCTAGCCAGTGGTTTAGAGGAGAGGTCTGTCTAGAGAGTGAGAAGCACCAGGTTTCTGGAAGGCTGGGGATGGAGTAAACTCTGTTGGCCCTGGAGGGGTGGCAGTGCTCCAGGTCTGGGACGTGGCACAGGCAAGCCTACAGGTCCTGGTTTGGAGGGCCTCAATTCGGCAGCTGAGAAGCAAGCAGCAGCACACCACAGCCTGAGCCGAGAATGAAGACTTCCGACGGACAGAGGTGCATGGTTCACAGGCTCTGCATGTCCCTTGATGAGGTGCCCTGGAGTGCATATCCTAGCACAAGTATGACCACTCTGCTACGGCAAGAAAGGTATGGGGGGGTCACTGAGCTCAAGAAGGAACAGAACTGAGAAGCTGTGTCTGTTACAAGAAAAAGATAAAAGCTTGACATTAATACAGAAAACAGCCCTGTGAATGCTAGAACCATCAATTAAAAAAAAGGTACAGGAAAGTGAAGAACAGTACCAAAAAGGGTACTCAAGAAACAGAAAGGGCTGTGAGAGAGCTGTGCAAGAGCCTGAGGGGAAAGCCGTATGGTACAACAGCAGTATGATTCTCTACAATCTACTGACACGCTAAGAGGAACACCTAAGTGAAACAGGGTTTGAGGGAGGGAAGGATCCTGTCTAAAGTTAACAGCACAGAAGCTAGCAACTATGTAACATCCGAAGGAAAGACAGCAAGGCTAAACAGGAATCACGCATGTGATGCAAGCTCTTGATGGATCTTCTTAATAGTTCAAAGAGCTACAATAAAGTTAAAAGAGCCCAGAGAGAGCAGAGCACACAGATTTGATTCAGGAAGGATAGAGGGGATAATCTATGGGGAAAGTATGACTGCCAGTGAGTAAGGCATAGAGAAATCCTCCACCAAAACTGCAGTCTCTCCATTTTCATGGTCAGACATGTGCAAAGTGCTGTTGACCAAGACCTACCTATTGCCCTTGGAGGTCCGTGATAACAGGTCTGATAGCAAGCAAAAGTGGCTGAGGTTAGCATGCATATGTAATGTAATGGGTCTGGTCAGGGGCGTAAATATTTTAAGATCATTGCTCTCAGTGAGAAAGACTTAGGATATGAGGTCTGCAGAGCCCTTTGAGGAATGTGACAGAAATATAACTGTCTATCTCAAAGGAGCCGTCAGTGGCAGCACCAACTAATGCCTTTCAAATGTGCTTCATGAGGTAATAAACTCCCACTTCTTGACTGAAGACTGAAGAACTCTGGACAATGTGTTTTGCTAATGACTTTACTTCCACAGCCTTTTCACTGCCCGCATTCCATTGTAAAATCACCTTCCTGATTATCACCTCCAAGCTACAGTCCCGTCCTCAGTTACTGGATCTTCTGTGATAAAACTCTATATGCATGTTTACACAGTCACATTTGCACTGGAGTAACCCGAGCGCTCAGGCTGCTCCAGTGCAAAGGCTTCTGTGTAGACATTTACCAGACTGGAGTAAACTGCTCATTATGGAGCTCACAGTTTCTCTGGCAAGCTGGGGACGCTGAGCGGGCAAGCAGCTTAAGCTGCAGTGTGGACTGTCTGCACTGTGGTAACCTGTCCATTTCCTGTGCCTCCCATGACGTAGAGCATGGCTCTGGCACGTGAACTGCTGTACTGACGTAGACTCATGCACAAGTCGTATCATTTTATGGTAACTGCTGTGAGCCAAATAGAAGGCAGTCTCATGAGTACGACAAAGTAGCCAACAGTAAAAACCGAGCGCTGAAACATTGTTAACTTTGCTTTTGAAATTGCAAGCTGTGATTCTGGGCATGTGCATGAGCGCTGCCACTTATGTCAGCATGCAGCCGTCCAGCCGCCAGACGCACAACCCCTCACCAGTGCAGATTGTAGCGGTGCAGAGAGGGACTGTGCAGACAGGCAGACCATGCATCACGGGCAGTCAGGACTGCACTGTTGCAGTCAGAATTTGAAAGTGCCACCACCGTGTGAACATGGCTAAAGTATGCATCTTTAGGTATAAAACCTGCTTCCTTTTTCCAGACTACTCATACACCTGATGAAGGGACCTGTGTGGCCTTGAAAGCTTGTGCACTGTATCATCTAGGTACAACAGCTTTGTTTGGCCCAATAAAAAGTACCACAATATTCAGCAATAAACATTTTATATTTTTTTATTTAAACATTTGTTGACCGGGATAGGCACATTGAGCCGAGGCTCGTTTCCAGGTGCGAACCGTGGAAGGGGATATTGGAGTACATACAGTGAGTCAAGACAGGATATTTACAAATATATACCACATTTACAAATTCTAAGTACAAACTGCAAATTATTACAGTGTTTACAAGGTAGTGATGCAAATAACATGAGAACCAGCAGCAGTTTCACATTTTGGGTCACTGAGAAACAGGACATCAGCATATAGTTTACTGTGCAAAAGCTGTAGCAAACAGGCAAATACTGGAGCAACTGGACTTCATGAGACGAGTAGAGAGGATAAGAGTAAAGCAGCAGAAGTATTATTGATAGTGCAGGAGGGGGTCTAATAGGAGCTGGGAGTGGTGACAGAACCATAGGAGGTAGAGCAGTCACCTTGGACAGAGGCGGGAGGGTGGTGGAAGGAGGCACAGTTGTTTCTTGCAGGTGAGGTGAGAAGCAGTGTTTCTAATGGAAAGGATTAGTTTATTCCACAATGAGGAGAGCCAGTAGGAGAAAGCAGCTTTGCCAGAGGACAAGGAAGGTCTAGGTATGCTAAAAGATCTTTCATTTCTATGTCTTAGTTTGTAGGGGTGTCAGAGGCCGGGGACAGACTATCATCAGATGGGGGGAAGCAGGTCAAACCAGAATTTAGATACAAGATTGAGCGAATGGATGTAACGCCTGTGGGCCAACAGGGCGTTCTAAAGGTTGAGTTGGTGGCGAAGAAGCAGAAAGAATTCAGGAGGATGTCAAGCTTCGATAAGTTGGTACCTGAGGCAGGGCAGTATATAACCTTTGCATAATCGAGAATGAGGAGTATAATTTTAGTTAAGATTTGATGTCTAGCAGGTAGTGGGAGGGAGTCTCTATGCTGGTACAGCATGCCAAGTTTGGGGCGCAATTTTATTTATTTATTTATTTTTATCGAAAATGTTTCACCAGGAGAGGCACACTGAGCAGAACAATGCTCATCTCACGGTGCACCCTGGGGGGGGAAGGTACATATGAGGAGTATAAATAAAACAAACAATGGGTTGAAACTGGAGTCAAGCAATTCAGAACTGTGGTTACATGGATGAGTGTGGCGAGACAGACTTAAACAAGCGGAAGCACTACATACTTGTACCACATGGGGGGTGGCAAAACATGTTTGATTAACATCGAAACTATACATGGTTACATAAGTGCCTATATCTAGAGAATGAGGAGAAATACCTAACTGGAAATCTGAGCCTGGGGCCAGGGGGTGGTGACAGGTATAGGTAGTCAATCACTGGGAAAGACATGGGGATACGTTTCTTAGCAAATATAAGTACCAGGGTGTTTGGCTTTACCCCCTCTTATCTTTCGCCCCTCACATACATGCAACCATCTCAACTTAAAAGGGGTATCAAAAATAGGATGGAGAAGAATGAGAAATACGTAGTAAGACAAGAAGCGGGGGAAGGGATCTGCTAAGTTTCTGTAGTGAGCAAAAACATGTTTTTGCCATTAATGAAGTTTAACGACTGTCTGATGCTCATGAGCTTATTAGTTCCCTCGTGATCCCACCAAACCCCATAAGAACTCTGGATGGACCCCTCCCATGGTGAAGGACCCCACAGTGAGCGACTGCTGGGGTTTAGGTTTACCCTTGTGTATGGACTTCTTCCTTTGAATATTCCTCTCTACATACTGTGCAACGTCACGGGTGGGATCTTTGTTGCTGCAGAACCTGGCGCTGAACAACTGTGCTCAGTTAATTGCCAGAAGAGTTCATTAACGCACTAGGAAAGCCATTATATTTTTTCATTATTCCATATCTGACAGCACTTCTGGAGGAAGCATTTTTAAATTAAAGCTTGGGTTCCGTTGTGCAAAAGTAGCTTAAGCCACTAAACAAATGAGACCGGAAACTTGGACTATTTCAGACTGCTAATGCAGTAGTAGTAATTTTTTTCCCCCATAAAATATGAACAACCCAGTTTACCCATAGTTCATTTGCAACTGGGTCCGAATGCAATACACTAAAGATTACTTTCACAGTACGCACAATAAAATACATTATGACAGTTTTCTAGGTACGAATACATCGCAGATTATATAAATACAATGCACACAACAGTAAACATCAGCACTATCCCCTCCCATCAAAAAATAGAAATTAGGACCATATGAAGTGTAGAAGAATAAAATACATACAAACCTCCCAAAGTTCCGTATCCCTGATAGTGGGCAACACAACAGTCTATAAAGTCGGAGGGTACACACCAGTTAATATAGTTGGATAACCTTTAGTTTGTCCACAAAACAAATGCCATGTGAAAAAATCACCTATTTATTTCAAGGATACCATGAACCTGGGTCATAGTTTGAACAGCAAGGAAGGGCTTTTGTAGAAGAAGCTGCAAGTCAGTTGTGAAGTTTATGTAGGACCAATGGGCCACTGCTATTAGTGACTAGAAGAGAATGATGGGACCAGGTCAACCGAAGATGTGATTTTCCCCAAAAGATTCCAATACTCATACACAGTCACACACTCCATTATAGGAAAAATATATTAACTTGATCTACTAAAACATCTGGGACCTATTTAACAATGAGTTTGCCTTTCCTCCTCCCTCCCGGTCCTTAGATACCACCTGAGGCACCTTCCCAGTTCCACCTGTCCCTGTTAACCCCACTCCTAACTCTCCTTCCTCCCCTTCTAGCTGCTCCTCATGCACCCCCAATCAGGCTGTGACAGTGGCGGATTTCTGTCAAACTACAGTGCCGTCACCACCCCTTTAGGCACTCTGCACTTTATTCTGAACCTGTAAGAACATGCTATGGGTCCTTGTCATGACCAACAGTAGTAGTCTGCCTGTTTGTGCACCTTTTGCTGTTGTACTATAACTTGTTGCTGTAATTGCTTGCTGGTGTTTTCATTTAAATCTTGTTCTGCCTGACCTCGGGTCATACCTGAAAACAAGCCTTGGCTCAGTGTTCCTTTCCCAGTTACTAATTTTCAAATCAATGCACAAACACCTGCTTCACTTATCCATTCTTACTCTAATGCACATGGGAAATGATGCAGCCAGGCAAGGCACCTGGAATTCCACTGAACTTAGCGGGTAGAACGTAAGTGCTGGAGCAGAATTTGCAATCGTTAAGGCCCTGTTCACACTACACCGCTCGCGCCCGGTAATGAATGCAATCTGTTACTGCCGGGGAGCGGTGCAGTGCGTCCACACCTTGGTGGTGTCCGTTATGGGACCGGCACTGCCGGTCCACACATTGGGAGCCGGGCGACCGTTACGGCAGCGCCCGATCCCACAATGCAGCTCGCGCTGCGCTTCATGCCCTGCAGGGGACCGTTACCGTCTATCCACACTACTGCTGGTAACATTACCAGGGCGGGATCGGTTTCATAACCGTTGTTGAAACCACCTCATATGTGGTTTCAACAATGGTTACGAAAACACCTCCTGTAACATTACAGGTGTAAACGCGACCTGTTACGGTAACGTTTTACACCCTCTGTAATGTTACAGAGGCGTAATGTGGACAGGGCCTTAAGGAGGAAAAATATTACTTTTCCAAAGTTTCAAGCTCTGTTTCTTATTTCCATTTGCCCTGAAGACCCTTTCTTTTAAAATCTAGATTTAGTAGTTGCCGTATTGGTTCTTACAAGAATAGATCCAGAAGCAAATGATTTGATACCTTTTAATGGACCAACATAGATGTAACAACAAGAACAAAGTGTTCTAGGTTTCGGACCAACCAGTCCTTCTTCAGAAGCTCATGGCAGTTGTTTAGAAAATACAATACTTATAACAGCTAGATAATGCAGAAAAAAACAGAAGAAAATCCCCATTGGTTTAAAATACTCATTTAAAAAAAAGGAGATGATGTCAGAGAAGTTTAACAGTACCATACTGCCTTCAGCCAGGAGGAACCCTGGGTCAAAGGTGCTTGGTGGAACACACATACAAAGAATCCTACTGCATATACATTTAATTGACATAAGATAACACTGCTGGAGCAGATGATGCAGTCTGTAATGCAGACATTGAAACTTCATGAGCCCTATAACGATCTTAGTTTGTCTTTAATCTGGGTGGGGGTTGCGTTTCAGTAATCACATCCTTATACAAACTGTGACACTCATAGCTTTATTTAGGAGTCATCTGCTTCTGCAGTGCTATCTTATGTCAATTAAATTTATATGCAGTAGGATTCTTTGTATGCGTGTTCCACCAAGCACTTTTGACCCAGGGTTCCTCCTGGCTGAAGGCAGTATGGTACTGTTAAACTTCTCTGACATCATCTTCTTTTTTTTTTTTTTTTTTAAATGAGTATTTTAAACCAATGGGGATACCTTTCTTTTAAGTAACGGCCTTCAGGTGGTAATTTGTTATTTGTTAAGAATGTCTGCCCAGGAAAGGCACACAGCAAAAGCTTACACAGAAACACAGAAATTGTTGGCAGATAAGGACCACTAGGCCCATCCAGTCTGCCCAAACACCCTACACTTGTTTGTAGCCTCTGACCCTATCTGGTCAGCAGCTCTTCACCTCTCCTTCCCACCTCTAAGATTCCCTTATACCTGTCCCTCCACTGTGCTCGCTCCCACCACCTCCTGTGGCAGGCTATTCCACATGTCCACCACCCTCTCCATGAAGAAAAAACTTCTGCATAGTTCCCCTCAACCTGCCACCCTCCAATCTGACATCATGCCCCCTCGTTGTTATACTCCTCTTATATTGGAAGATGCCCCGCCTGCACCTTGTTTATGCCTTTAATGTACTTGAATATTTATATCATGTGTCCCCCGATCCCTCCTCTCCTATAGTGAGTACATACTGAGGTCCTTTAATCTTTCCTCATATGTTTCATGGTGCAATCCCTGTACCATCTTTGTTGCCCTTCTCTGGACCGCCTCCACCCTGTCAATGTCCATACGAAGGTGCGGCCTCCAGAATTACACACAGTACTCTAGGTGAGATCTCATCAGTGTTTTATACAATGGCATCACTACTTCCCTCCTTCTGCTAGTGACACTCCTACCTATGCACCCCAGCATGACACTTGTCCTCCCTGCAGCCTCTGTACTCTGCTTAAACACCTTTACGTCATCTGATACAATAACCCCCAGGTCCCTTTCTTCCTTGCTGACTGTCAACAACTCAGCCCCCATTGTGTAGCTCTCCCCCGGACTACCTCGGCCCAAGTGCATTATTTTGCACTTCTTTGAGTTGAACTTCAGTTGCCACACCTCAGATAATTTTCAAGCTTCTTCAGGTCCCTCCTCTTCTCCCCGGATGTCCACCCTGTTGCAGATCTTGCTGTCATCTGTAAACAGGCAGATCTTGCTCTCCAGCCCTTCTGCAATGTCACTAATGAAAACATTAAACAAGACTGGCCCGAGGACTGATCCTTGCGGTACCTTGCTGGTCACCTCCCTCTCCCTGGGATGGGTCCTATTTACCACCACCCTCTGTCTCCTGTCTGTTAGCCAGTCCCTAACCCAATTTACTATCTTGTGCCCCTTGCCCAGACTTCCCATCTTGTTAATGAGTCTTTTATGCGGGAAGGTGTTGAAGGCCTTGCTGAAAATTGAGGTAGGCCACAGCCACCACCTCACCCCCCGATTTGCTTCCTTCGTCACCCAGTCAAAGAAATCTATCAGATTCATTTGACACAACCTCCCTGCTGTGAACCCATGTTGCTTCGGATCCTGGACACCACAGGATTCCAAGTGTTCCACTATTCTTTTTTTAAGTAGTGCCTCCATGATCTTACTCACTATGGAGGTGAGGATCACCAACCTATAGTTCCCTGCCTCTTCCCTCCTACCACTTTTGCGTAGAGGGACACAATTTGCCCTCCTCCAGTCCTCTGGAACCACTCCTGTGCCGAGGGACACTGTGAACATGGCTGCCAGGGTTGGTGCTAGCTCCTTCTGCAGTTCCCTTCATATCCTCAGGTGTATGCCATCTGGCCCTATTGCTTTGTCCACTTTCAGTTTTGTGAGCTCTTCCAGGACTCTCGCCACTGCAAATGGACTTGATTACCTCCCCTACCCTCCCCCTTCTTGTCTGTTCCCCAGCTGTGGCTAACGGTTTTCTTTCCTAAGGGCCCCAACAACAGCTGCAACACTGGCCTACCCCAGGCAACGCTTCAGGCTAGCCTGTTTAACAACTGGGTACTCAGGGTTGTGGGACTGTGTCAGAGGGACTTACAGTGCATGCTTGTTCAACCTGAATATAATCAGATCAGCTAATCACCTGCTAGATTCACGCCCCACCCTTGTTCACATCCCCCTGAATAAATCAGATTGTGGGTGTTCACGTTTAACCTGACTGATGTGTACCTTCTTGGTGGGGATAGTACTGCCTTGGTATTGTTGCATCACTGGTCTTGTTTTCTAGGGGGTCTGCAGAGCAATTGCAGCAGATCCAGCCCTGGTGGTAAGTGCAAGGAGTGTGAGCATATCATTATTGTAATATGGTAAATGTGAATGTTCTGTTGCTAAACTGTTTAGGTCACTTGAAGGGTTGGTGGGTGGTTATAGCATCCCAGAGGGCTATACCAACAGCAGCTACACTACCCCAAAACCATTCCTCTGGGTGGAGGCACCCATTTACCGAGCTCAGGCCCCTCAACCTGTGCCCAGTCACGCAGGCAGAGGTAGTAGCCCATAGGATAGCGCCACCTAGGGGTTACAACAGTACAAAAAAATACCATGTAAAAGCAAACAAGATGCAAAATATATTTGAGGATGACAACATAGGTGGAATAACAGCAGTAAAGAAAAATGGGCCTTAAAGAGTACCTTTCTTGCCCTTTTAAAATTCTGCCCCCCCCTCAAAAACATATAAGGAAGCTTATGTGGACCCAAGTCTAGTGCAGTATACATTTCAGTTTATTGCTGCTGCTATTTAGGAATGGAAGGGACTGTGTTTTGGCTCTGCCTCCATGGAGCCGAAAATCCAATCCCTTTCACCTGCCTATTCAGAGACGTGCCCCCAAGCTACCACATTTTATGATATCAGTATGGGGAGAGCATGGGGGCACACACCATAAAGTATAGGGGCTTTTTAAGTGCTTTTTAGTATACTTTATGGTACACAGATACATAAATACTGTCGGCAGATAAGGGCCTATGGCCCACCCAGTCTGCTCATTACTCTACTTGATTTGTCACAGTCGGAACTCTGAAGTACAGTATACCAAAAAGCACTTTAAAAAAGTCCATATTGTGCTCTAGAGAGCACCCCCTCATGCTCCCCCTATACTGACATCATAAAACATGCTAGTGCAGGGACAGGTCTCTGAATGGGGAAGTGGAAGGGATTGGGCTATCCACTCCAGGGAGCCAAAATATGATCTTTTCCCCTCCCTAAATACCAGGAGCAATAAATTAAAATTTATACTGCACTAGACTCGGGGCCACATAATTCCTTAAGTGTTGTGGCGAGGGGGAAAGCACCAGAAAATGTTCTCTGTGAGTGTTATCATGTACAGTACATAGACCGTGCCAGCATACTCTAAAATGCATCTTCTTGGAATAAAAATGGCCCAGAATTTCTTGGGACATCATCTGAATTTGCAATAACTACCAATTCCTTTGCTGTCCCTGAAGACTGTGTACAGTTGTTTTATTGCCTCCCGCAAAAAGTGCTTTCAAATTTGCTTGTGCAAATATCCCCGTCAGCTGTTATTTATACAGAGCACTACTGGGACAAGCCCACGTAGAGTGCAGCACAGAAGTACAAGACATCAACAATGTACAGCCATAAAATGGCATGTGTAAAATAACTCTGCAAACCTCAAGTGCGGTCTTGAACAGATGGGTATTTAGAAGACAGTTAAAACACTCAACACAGATTTATCAGTACTGTACAGCAGCAGGAAGACACACTGGCTCTTTAATGTTTAAAGAATGCTTTTTCTTACTATTCTTCATTCTGATGGTGTACAGTACATTAAATCAGACCCTGACAGAGACATTACAGATAAACAAAACGAAAGTTTAAAAAAAAAAAAAAACACTAACTCCCGACAGCTGTTCATCCATATGCTTTTGAAGTCGTATGGATGTCCTTACAGCCTGTTACCGCAGATCCCGTTAATCCCTCTGTTTACAGCTTCTCTCAGGCTAGAAGGTTCAGATAATACAGGACACCACTGCTCCAAAGGGAGCCATCTACTGGGCATATGTTGCTCCAGGACAGTCATTGTGTACATTTTCTATTTAAATCACCATTTCCTTTTTCCGTGCCTTGGTAACTACAGAGCGTTGAGCACTTACCATACCTGGGTGAAGTATTTGTTGGGATTGGGTTCTGCTCTTAGGTATGGGTCAGGCAATAAAAGTCTGAAATCATTAAGCACTTTAGTCAATTGTTGCCCAAACATTTTAGTCAAAGTACAAAACTCTTAGCCAAACAAAGAACGCCACTGAATAACAATCTGCAGCCAGCAGAACTCCAGTAGCGATTTGGCTATTTTAACAGCTATTTTTGTAACTAAACGCAGAAATGCTTATTAAAACACCGTCTGACAGCTGGCAGTTATTCACTGGCCAGGAATGTTGTACTTGGAGCCGTCTATTTTATCTCTCCCACATTCAGTTGTACCACATAACTGATGTAGTTACCTATAAATCTCTCATTAGATCTTTGGTTCTTTGTTACCTCGTTTTGCTTCAGCATCAAAGCAGACAAATATTAATATCATTGTGCCAATAAAAACTGCAGTACTTGTAAGTAACTACATGTTTTTTTTTTTTTAAATAATGTTCGTCTGGCAAAAATACGAGGATACTCATTTTTATTTACATTTTCTTTCATTCCTGATCCAAGACACGGAATTATGACGTTTTTAAAAGTTTCCACTCCCGTGCCATGCCTGCCTTAAAAAAAAAAAAAATTAACTATCTTGGTATTGTGTTGTATATACTGTTTGCAATCTGAAAACACATGGTAACACCATCCCAATACATCCAGCATGTACATTCAATTCAACATATATCCTCAATGGAAGAGAGTTTTAAAACCTGTGAGTGACAGTCATCTTTAACGACATGAGACATTCAGTACAAAATGAGCTGAAAAACTGTGTCAACAATAACTGAGAAAACTGAAAATACAGAGGTTGAATCTAAGGACGTCAGAAATACATTTTGCTAAAAAGGAAAAAAAAACCCTCTATGATTACATTTTTTGCCGAGTGACAGTATTTATGTAGTTAAGAATTTTGATTATATTGTGCATGCTTAAAACCGTCTTTTATCATTCATTTTATTAAGATTCGTAACAGAGCAGTCACATAGTCAAAGCACTGAAGAAATGTGAAAAGCAGAGGTTCATAGCGTGTGTGTGTGTGTGTGTGAGAAAGAAGAGCAGTAAATCCACGGCCGTGTTTACATGGCTGCTCCATGGTGATTCTTTTGGTAGCTCCTATGCTGCCCCAATCTGCAACTGTGATCTCCATTAAGTTTACGTGGGCCCTCTTCACGCTAATGCAAGCTGCAGTGGAGAGGGCCGTGAGTGCAGGGGCTGGGCGGGTGGACGCAGGGACCACAGACTGTAGCCTGAGCGAGTGATGCAGCCTGTGCGCACAGCCACTTACACCGTTTGCTCAGGAGCGTGTCCCCAACCCTGCAGCAGTTCGGTGAGAGGAGCCGGAAACAGCATTCCACATTTGGGTAAGCATTCACATGACTGCATTTGCACAGCAACAACCCAAGCAGTCGTGTTGCTGCGGTGCAGTTGAGACAGTATAAACAGGCCTAAAGACATAACACAACTGAAGCCGTAACAAGTACTATGTATGTTGTGTTTATTTTTCAATCATTTTCATTTTAGCCATGGGCAAATGCAAATCTAGGTGGGACAGTACAAGCTTGCTCAGACTTACCCTGTTGACCAGTCCCCCAAAAAATTAAACATGCACTCTGCCACAGTTTGCTTTTCTTCATCGTACAATCTCAAGCTGGCAGTATAGCCTAGAGGTTAGAGTAACGAGCTTGGTACATCCAGCAGACGTGGGTTTGATTCCTGCAACCTCCACTTATGTACTGTGTGACTCTCAGTCTGAGTAAGTCACTTGACCACCCCACTGCTTCCAGGGTGCCTCTGACACAGGCACTTGTGCATAGTAGGCCTTACCTGGTTATCAAAACAATAAACAAGTACAGAGCCTAAAACAAATAATTAATGTGAGGTAGGGCATCAGGACAGATTCAACAAACTTAAGTCTTTCTCTGTCCTTATGTTCTCTATTTCTATGGTAAAAAGTCTAACTGGGAAACTCTGCCTCTGAATCTTCCACAGCAAGGACAAACCCATCTCCATGAGAGAGACACAGATCGAGGCAGCCCTAGGCCCAGGGGAACAAACACACTAACAAAAGGTAAGTGAAAATATATTTTCAATCTTTTTTTTATCACTGTCCCTTTTATTTTACAGGGCTCTACTAAAACTTCCAGAGCATTTCAAGAGATAAAATCTAATACAGCTTTATACTGTAAAATTAAGGGCTTTGAGCCTCTTTATTTAAAGTCCCCCCAACATGAGCAACTATTTTAAAACAAACAACAGAGCCCTCTGGCTCATTTAGCTCACAGCAAGGGAGTGCGCCGAGTTTCCTCAGCAGTGATTGGCACCCAAACATGCAATTGATACTGCATCAACGTGTACTTAAAAGCTAATTTGTATTTTAAATAACCCTAGTCATACTGGAAGAGAAGAGTTTTTGCAGAGAACACCTCCAGCTTGAATTATACACACAATGGACAAAGGACAAGTCAGCTGCCATGAGTCAGGACAAATGTGCCCATTTCAGACTCCACTGGCGTACCAGCCCAAGAAACCAGTTATTACTCCCCATACACATCTCACAGGTACATAGAGAGAACAGAAACTCTCAGTACACTCCCAGGTTTTACTCTCATTCATCACTACAGTACACTGCAGTTTTATAGGAAAAGTTAGCAAATACCGAGAGGTCAGGCAAGCGTGACTCTCGCTCAAATTCCGAGATCACAAGTTCAAATCCCACTACAGCCACTGACTGGTTGTGTGACCCCAAGAAACAAATGCATTTCTCGGGAAAAGAACTTCCATCACCACAAGCAATGCACCCGACTCCCAGAGACAAGCTTTTCACAGTAAGAGGTGGCGTCCAAGTATTCAGGGATAAGAAAGCTGTGTGCTAATTTGTCTGCCCCCTCTTAAGCACTGCTGGCTCATGCCACTCAGAATAGAGCATCTGACAAAAAGTATATGGGACCTCAATAAATCAAAGACAAAAATGACAGTATTCAGAGACCATTATCGGCTGTCTTCGACAGGTTTTCTACGTATTATCCATTCTGAAATATCTTCATCCTAATTTTTCTAACTACTCATTCACCTTCATCTTCCTATCACAGTATTATGGAGAAGTGGTACTAGTCACTCTACTTTTCTTGAAACTCTAAATCAAGAACCTGATGACTAACAGCTATAGTTCAGGAGGGAGTGTGGCTGAGCTATAACGATCAACTTTAGTCCAACCATCTGGATATTTTCCCTGCCCCGACTGTGCTGTCACACATGCTGCCATGCCACGTGGTGATCTGGGGTCACATCCCAGATATGGGACCTACAGCATGGCCTGTGGGGTACAGCAAACAAGGCAAGTTGACACTCTCAGCCAAGGGGGGGTCATGTACTATATTAGCTCAGTGTTTCTGCAGTGGACTGTGACTGAGGTGTACTGATCAATAATATATCAACTGTGGTATTGCCGCAAGCCTGAATCCTTGGCCTAAATTTAGCCACTGAAAGCAGTGTGTGTGTGTGTGTGTGTGTGTGTGCACACAACTGACTGGAAGGGGCATCATATGTTTACACGCAATGACCATCATGGGGAAGCTCCATCTTGGATGGGGTGGATGGAAAAAACAAAAAAGTCCTAAAGGGTGGAATGTTTAACTTCCCGACTGAGTAACTGTTTCACTGTATTCAAAGACACATGGCACAGTTGGGCAACATACCAGCTGGACAAAGATCCCTTGTTTTTACCTTAAATAACATGACTTTTTTTTTCTCCTTACTTGTCCCCAATCGCACACTCTAGCCATCACGTACATGTGGATTATTTTGTTTTAGCTTAAATTACGTTTCCATCATTGCAATTGCTGTCAACAGTTTTGTATGCTGTATTTTATCTCTCTGAAACCTTTCAATAAATTTTCATTCTATATAAAAAATCTTCCTCAGTATTTTGAGGCAAATATACTGAACCGCAATATAGACTAGCCAGACACAGCAGAGATATTTCAGTCAAGGTCATGTTTACTGGCTGCCCTGTCAACTATGTTATCTGGTTATTCTGGACTGCATCCACCAGCTGCAGCAGACACTTTCTTGTCCCAGCTCTATGGCTCTGGATCTGTCCTTGAATAAAAAAAATTCCTCCCCCAACACCCCCTCCAAACAAACACACACACACCTAATCAGCGACAGACAACACACAATCATTTTTTTTCCTTCTGCTTTGCATGGTCATTTCAGTACCTCTGAAGATAAATGTCCACTTCTGTTTGACTCAATCAAATACCATTTTTTTTTTTTTAAACACATTTACAAAAAAAACACATGTAATAAAACTCCCCGCTTTAAATTATGATCCAGGGATCACGGATCTCACATTTCACCAACAACTCTTGCAGGAAGGCTTCCTGCCATACTGACATGTGCCGCTGTGGCGGACAGTTTCCGACAGATGCTCGTACACACCAACTGCTGCCATCTTGAGAAATAAAGTATACTCGGAGACCCTTGAGTGCTTTGACTCCAAGATGTTAAAAACAATGCAGCTAGAGTCGAGATTCAGTCACTAAGGCCATGTCCACACTCACATTTTTCCATGTTTTAAGCCATTTTATCTCTGCTAAAATGTTTTAAAAGTACTGCATCCAGATTGCAGCATGGTAAAACCGTGCTACAATCCCTGTTCAAAAACCGTGTTAAAACTCTGCTCAGAGCAGGGTTTTTAGCACAGTTTTAGACCAACATGGTTGCCGTAAACTGAGTTTACAATTTACTTGCATCTTTGAATGCGTAATGAGCTCCTGAACAAAATGCTGCACCATGCCTGAGAACTTGAGCAGGCAAGTATGGTGGCCCAGTGCAATGTGGATACTCAGACAAGCATGTAATTTAAAAACCAAAAATTATTACGCTTTATTTCGCCTGCGCCCAGCCTGCCCCCTTCTGCCTCTCTTCCAGCCCCGTCACTCCGCTGTCTCTGGGACTTACCCAACCCTGTCACTCCGCCGTCTCTGGGACTTACCCAAACAGTCTACAGTGCTCCACAGCTTACCCCCATGGCACCCCCACTTGCCCAGGAGTTTAGCTTGGATGTGAGGGGGCGCTCAGTGGGCAGGTGTGGGGCCTGTGAGGAGAAGGCATCATCCTGCAGACTGGGAGTTTTCCCTTCTCCTCCCCGGGGAGGCACGGCGTGCAATGATGGGACTGGTGCGCATGCCCAATGACCAGCACATCTCCTAGCCCAGTGGTCGGAACCCCAGCCTCCGCAAAGGGTCAGTACCATGCCAGCGACTTCTCCACCCTCCCCCTGGAGGAGAAGAGCAGTCCTTGGGATGCTCAATCCTCCTCCCCGCAGCTGGCCCTCTGACTCCCGACATCGCTTCTGAGCCTGAGTCGTTGGCGTCACAAGTGGTAGTGCTACCGCTGCATTTGCAGTCCAGCTAAGTGTGTAATTCAGAATGCTTTTAAAACTGATGCCAGTGTGGACAGGACCTAAAACTTCTTTGCATGCATGATGAACACAGAACTCCCAGTGTGGCCCCTAAAGACCCTGTAAAGTAAAAATCACAGCAGGAGGACTGTGTTCCACTTAGGATCTGAATGCATTATTCCCAGCTGGACATTCTGACTCACCACAAGTTCATAGTGAGAATTACTCTCTAGCTTGTTTTTATGGTTACATGGCCAGAAAACGTCCAGTCCGTTTACCAGAGTTTCATAGCAAAAGTGCCACTACTTATTCAGGGACAGCAGGGACTTCTTTATTTCACGCAGGTACAGGCTGAAATAGACTGCTGTTAAATACTGTATCCTAGCCCTCTGGCTTTTCAATTGCCTAACGGTTCATTTCTAAATGACTAACAGTTCATTTCTCCACTGGGACTCTGGTGCCTCCATTACTTCTCAGTTTTCAGTTACCATTTGTGTAAAACAAATTTAAGCCTCTTTTCCGCCTGAAAAAGTTTCACTTTTGTCACGAAACACTGGCAATAGACTGGACATTTTCTGGTTCTGTAAACCATAAAAGCAAGCTGAAGATTCATTCTTGTTCTAAAATGGGTAGATACAAGAAAGCACTCTGTCTGGCAGCCCTTGCCAGCTGTCTTTTTTTGCTTATGTGCTTACACCACAATAAACAACAAGTACCAGAAATGGCTACCAACTTGACAACAATATCCCTTGTGCCACCCTGCTTTCACACTGTGACATCCATCATTTTGTTTGCCCTTTTAGAAAAAAAGGAAAAAATGTGAAAACTCAGCAAAATTGGAAGCCACAGCAGTAACTAAAAACACTCACCACTTTAAAAAAAGTTATGTTTCTAGTTTGGAAATCCTCCTGCTGTTACTCCCAAATTGCTCCCTTCCCATTCTCAGACCCAGGTATTACAGACTATATGAACTCCTTCCTCAACATGCAGGGAGAGGGAGACCCCCCCAGGACTTTTGTGAAAAGCCTTACCATTGACAGTAGCATGTTGCCGGCAAGATAATCAGGAAACTGCAGTCTTGCCCGCAACCCATGGCCTTGACCTCCAGCACACCACAGTGCCCCTAGTGAAAGCAGTAAGTCGAACAGCACCCCGAGGAAAAGCAGAGGGACTATTTCAAATAAGTACGTTTATTTTTAAACTTTGCCAATTTTTCAATAAATACCACAGTTTCTCAACTTATAAACATTTTAAAAGTGCAATAACACACTCTGCGGTGTGGGTTATGCACTGATAAATGCAGTTCTAGGGGCACTAAGGCACTCAGCCTGTGGCCTCATGTCTCAATACACCCTGAGACATGTGTTTATCAGAGCATAACCCACATTCCGTCATGTGTTATTGCTTACTTGTCAACCTCTGATGAGTGAATCATGGTGCCTGTGTTTAGTGAATGACAATAGGACAGCACCAGCAAATGGAGAGGGTTCTAATCATTGACTGGAATGTTAACAGAAGGAATGAACATGCAGTACAGTATCTATGGTTCAGTGCCATGCAAAATTTCTGCTACCCGTTTCCTTTCTGGTTTAGAGTAACTTCTTTGTGGATTTAGAACAAATCTTCACTAGACAGAGGAAGACAAAACAAACTAAACCTAGGGTGGGGATTTAAATACTTTTTTTTCCAGTTTTAGAATGTCATTACCCTAGTTCCTGGCATCCCAAACAGGATCTGTAAGCATTCCAAACAAACAAACAAACAAAAAACAACAAAATGCTGTGCTGCAGAACTGAACATGAATATTGAAAAGGCTGCACTTGCACAATCAGCAACTCAGATGTCCGGTGATGAAACGGCTAGAGACTCAGCAGATTTCTGACATCCTCCCAGACAGCCCCTCCACCCCCCCCCCAAAAAAAACAACCTTTGGGGGATGTTAATGGCCAAATGAACCACTATTTTGCAATATGAATCGAAGCCCTGCTGCTGATTTATTATAGTTACTAAATGTACTGAATGAAAATGTTCTTTCACAGTACCAATGTTTGCCCAAATAAAAAGCAGCATCTCAGTTTCATGGTGGTCCTGCTCCTTCCCAATTTTACAGCTGGGATGACTGAAGTAGAAGGAGGTCATGCTAAGTGTTCAGGATCAACACAGTGAGCCCGAGGGTGGTGGGGCATTCAAAGCTGGGATCTCCCATTTCACAGCTGTGTGCTTAAAACTACTAGAAAAACTGCACATTTTGTCATGTGATGGCCAAAGACTGCAAGTCTGAATCCTGACACTACCAGCTGAGTGTGAGCTGAAATTATCTGCACTGCAGCAAATATGTCCATCGCAGCACTGAAGGCCCGTAGGTGGGGATGGGGTGGGGTGGCGTTAAGGCAGCTCCGTGTACAGTACCCATCACTGGCAGGGCCAGGCACAAACTGGAAGGCGGGCAGTCACGAGTAAGCTGAACAGCAACAGGCTGGTGCACGCACTTATGGATTCTGGAGGCTGTTGGTGTCGTCAAGAGAAATCTGCAGCCTGTGTTGTTAGCAAGATGGGAATACGAGGGGAAAGACAGGAGGACTACAGTAACAAAGGGCGCTTAACCTGAAAAAGGAGAAAACGCATTTTCCTTCAGAATACTTGAGAGACCAATACCGAGGCATTTGGGTATTACCAGGTCTTGGGTGAAACAAAACAAACAATACGCCTTTTCAGTGATTAGACACCCTGTAAAACATATGCCAGCAGTTCTCACAGATTTCTAAGGAGCAGTGCCATTATTATTTTTTAATCAAAGCAAGCTGCCATCTAACAGGAACCAAAATACTCTGTATTAACCTTCCTGTAGCATTCAGACTTCCTCTCTAGTGCACTTTTTAATTTTTCTGCACTTTCATAAACTGCTCCCTTGTCAGATTCGCTGCAACATTTTACAACTGGCTGGGTGATGCAAATCTGCCTGGACAACCAACGGGCACTGTTTACATGGCGGGGAAGGGGGGCATAATGTATAGACTAGCTAGAAACCGACTTTATTAGCTGGGAGGGCAGCAACAAGACATAAACAAATCTCCCAGATCAGTTGGACATTTTTCTTGGAACTCCAGGGTGATAAAACCTGTATTTTCTTACAATAACTACAATATTTCCTGTGGAACCTAGATTGGTCTGTTTTTTCAGCATAAGCAACTATAAATCTTTTAAGGTCCTCCAGTCAATCAGAGTGCAGGATGTGGGACGAACTGCATCTCTTATGCCTGGCACAGTTGGATCCTCATAATGAATGCTGGGCTGAGCCATTCTACACTACTAAAAGGGAGATTCAACTGATTCAGTGAATTGTTTTAAATGAAATCTTGCACACAGTATATCATATGATACAATCTCAATGCTCCAATTAACTTACATACAAAGGCTATGGAAGCTACTGAGTGATTTGACTTTCTGCACACTTTACACACGTTGTGTGTATGTATGTGTATGTGTGTATATGTGTGTATATATATATATAATACATGATGGGCAGGAGTGGGATATGGAAAATAGTCTCACTCCTGCAGAGTGAGCTCTGTATTCTCACGAGTGCCAAAGGCACGAGTGAGAATGCACGGCTCACTCTGCAATACTGAGAATATTTCCATTTACCCTGCCCATCATGTTTCCTATATATCTATATATATATACACAAACACAATATATATATATATATATATATATATATATATATATATATATATACATACACACACACATACATATACATACACACACACACACACACACACACATACATACATATACACACACACACACACACACACACACACATATACACACATATACTTATACACATATATGTGTGTGTGTGTGTATATATACATACACACACACACACACACACACACATATATATACACACACACACATATGTGTGTGTGTGTGTGTGTGTGTGTGTGTGTGTGTGTGTGTGTGTGTATGTATATATATATATATATATATATTTGTATATTACATCTCTAGCTTCCGATTATATTCGTACTCCCATGTGTTTTTTACCTCCTGCTGTTAATATGTTCAATATGTTACCCCAATGTAGAATGTACCAACTCGTGGTAGTGTCTTTGCTCCCTGGGTCGCCCCGAAAAAGGGACTCGTCTGTCTCAGTGGGCCTACCCAGTTATCAAAATTCAAAATAAAAATAAAATAAAATAAATGAAATTTCACTACAGACTGCTCAAGCGTCCTGCAAAATGCAGGATTCCCTGTAGCTCTGGAAGGCCTGCAAATACACATGACAAGGTACAGTCACGAGTTATTATTTAATGAGTTATTTCCTTGAAAAACAAACAACTACTAAAGACTAAAAATGGAATCAACTAAACTACTTAACTGTTGGCAGACGCTAAAGATTATATGGTCACACTTTAAGTGTCAGCTAACTACAGTGTAGTTACAGTGCTACTGCAAAGTCAATGCACTGCAATTACAATGTAGCTGCTTGCAAAACAACAACACATAACTACAGTGTCATTAAGCTGCATGTAACTAATGATTAATTACATTGAAACAAACACCGGAAATGTGACCAGTTATACTCGTTAAATGCTGTGAGAAGATGTCAGAAATCTGTTCCAGTAAAAACATGTTATGCTTAGTATAAGGGGTATTGGGGCTGGCAGTATAACCTAGAGGTTAGAGTAACAGCTGTGAATAAGCTTGGTGCATCCAGCAGACCAGAGTTTGATTCCCACAACCTCCACTTACATATTGCATAACTCTGAGCAAGTCAGTTAACCTCCCCAGTACTCCATGGTTACCCCTGAAAACAGGCACTTGTGCCTCGTGGGCTTTACGTGGTTACCAAAGAAAAAAAAAAAAAAGTATATTGATTTAAAGGCAGCATACATCAATATTGCATATAACATGTCAGACATGCCACTATAGACCATGCTTACAAAAAAACAACCAAAAAAAAAAAACAGGTAAAGTCCTAAATCACCCTCTCACCCTGCAGGGCAGATTAATGTTTGGCAGGTTCTCCATCCTGCTGTATCTGCTACAGGACAGTACACATGACATGGTGAGAAGGCTGCTCAGCAGCAATAGAAACGAGACAGAAAAGGGAGCGTGGAAACGAAGCAGAGTGTTGCTGAAATGAATGGCTCAGATGCAAGAGACAGTGATTTAACGACTGCCTCTGCATGCTGTGTTTGTGAAGGTACAGTAGCTGTGCAATGACTGGTGTCGAGGGACACTTGTTAAGCTGGTATTGGGAACTGTGTCCCACTGCCCCCTCCTTCGCTCTCCCTTGGGTTTCAGACAGCTGTTCTCCTGGGCCGGAGCACCTCCTTCGGGGTAGAGTTTATGAAGTGCACTGGTATTCTCCCTCCCACCCTACTCAAGGACCCGAGAATTCTGAAGGGGAATTCCTAAAATCCTTTGGTGAGGGGAGAGAGTTGTAAAAAAAAATGCATGTCACTAATCCTGCTGCTGCAGACAAGAGGATCACTTACTGGCAGGTGCTGTTTACAGCCAGTTTCACTGCGCTCCTTTAAGAAAGTCTTTTGCTCACATCTAGACACTCCTTTACTCACGGCATTAACATATGCGCTGTATTCATTGTGCCCAGTAACGCAGGCAGAACTACCGTAACAGAGATTGTTGTAGAGAAAGCATAAGTGGCGCCAGTTCTTTTTTTTGTTTTCACAGCTCTCTGCACTTTTCAGAGAGAAGCCTGGGTGCAGTCATTCCTGCAAGATTACACAACCATCGTGGTTTGTTGACATCTGGCACAACAGCAGAGCTCCCCTTGTTGGTACGAAAGCCACGTGTGAGTCACTGCCACATCCTTCCTTTATGCACTGTAACAAGATGAAACTGCATGTGTGTTTCTGTTTACCTTCATGCTGTCAGAGAACTCTTCAGAGCCTTGCACAGTCACTGCCTGCAGACCAGCTACCAAAACTGTGGGGAATGTCCCTCTATAGTGCTACGCAGCTCTGTAGGGCCTTCTGAGAACATTGGGAGATACTGTACTTCTGACTGGTGCTTAGCTATTCAGACAACAGCTGCTACGAGCAGCTACATCAGTTCTTGCAGGAAGAAGGGGGACTCTGAAGCAATGCTGCCTCTCATCTGTAGTTAATGCCCAAAATGTCGGCCCGTATTCTCCACCGTGCACAGTTCATTTCTTGTGCCATTACTGTCAAACAAAAATATATGCACACTGGTGACTTAGAGATGTCTGAATGTCAGTAAAACCAACAAGCTAAAAAAAAAAAAACTCACTGACAACCTACAGAGTTCAAACATTATTGATACAGACAGCAGATGTCTGTAATGAAATATCTTTTCAAATGAACAGCCTTGGTTGTCTTTTTGGATGGAGAAAGGGGGCAACACAAAGTCCCTTTCAGTACTGGAATGCAGCCGAGAGCACTATGGCACATTTAAGCCGTGTTTACATGGCTGCTTTGCTCTTACCTGCAGTGCGCCCGGTCGTTTTTGATATCCTGGTCTGCATCACGAAGGATCTGAAGATGACCCTCTCAGCTTCAATGCAGGACACGCTGAGAGGGATTGTGAAGTCGGGGGGGGGGGATGCTCATGTCAAATTCATGCATGCTTGTCAGGATCCCCCTGCCGGTACTTGCTCCGTGTCTGACACTGCCATTTGTTTCATCTGTTTAAAGTAGCTGTTTTATGTTACAGCTGCCCTCAGGTACTGCATGCTGAAAAACTCAGTTGCCCTAATATTTTGATATCGATATGGTATTCAGCACCCTCGGGTATAAGCAGCGCAGTGCTTTAATGTAGACAGTGTCAATGATCTGAAGGGAATTAAAAAAAATAAATCAGTCTAGTGAAGAGCTGAGCAAGCAGAGCAACCTTTCTACATGGCTGCTTACACCGCTCACTCCCGAGTGCATCCCCGACTTTCCTGCAGCTCAAATGGACAGCTTACTGTGATAAGGTAAGTGTCCACACACGTGCACCGCAGCAGCCTGAGCACTTGAGTTGCTGCATGATAAATGCGGCACTGTAAACCTACCCAAGACTGTAGTTTATGTACTGTGTATTTTGTACAGCGAAATCAATAAAAATAAAGTTTAAAAAAACAAAAACACGCCTTTAGTCATGCTTGTGGGTGTTTCCTCATATTCCAATGGCACAACCCTCAGGCAGAAGAACAGGAATGACCATGTGAGGCAGTCATAAATCCTCTCCTGTCTAGCATAAAAGAAAAAAGGATTCCAGTCGAGTCTGGTTTTGCTCAGTCTCCTCTCAGTCTTTAACAGTGGCTGAAATCCTTAACTGCTGAGTCTCTCTGACTATGCAGTTGTGTGCGGTATGTTCAGCACAGATGACGTGAGCTGTACAGTACATCTTACTGCATTAGTGTTAATGCAGTGAAGGGGTGCAGTCAGAGTACTAGCCACAGGGCTGACAGCTATAGAGCCCACATCTGTTTACTTGCTGTCACTGAAATGTGAGACACTGGCCCTCAAAATGCTCACAGAGATACAGGGCCACAACACTGTGGCAACCAGTACTTTTATTTGTGCTGAGTTTTATTCACATTCATAGCATATTAAGAATGTATCCTTTGAAGTGCGAGTGTCAAAATGAGGGACGACCTTGGTAAGGTACTGTAGGACAGTAGTGGAGTCAAAATTATTACTACCAGTTGCTTGACACGCAAGAAGATAATTATTTGGATTAGCAGAGCAATCAACTGCCCTAAATCACAACAGTGACAATCAATTTAAGCTAATCAGTCTGCATGCTTATTACAGACTAGCTAATCAACTTCGAGTGCCGTACCTAATGCAGGTCTCCTTTTCTGCCACGCCTCTTCATTTTAATAAACACGATACTGCTATGAAAAGTCCGAAAATATCGATGAGCTATCCTAAAATGGAATACTTCTATCCCTTGTTCCGAGAGGTCAACAGTTGTGTCCCCCACAAACAAATGCATCACAACTGAACCAAGCCAAGCAAGTTTCTACTCGGAACCAAATTTGATAAACAGGCTCCATCATCCAGAAGACAGACAGACACCTCCAGCATGACACCTGGTAAACTGGACCATTAGTTTTCCACTGGTCAACAAGGCTATGTCACAAATTCTCCCCACAAGTTGGCTTTTCTGCATCTAGCTTCATGCTACTGTCAGAGTTCTCTTTGAAGAAGCACTATTTAAATAACATAACATAGCAAAAACAAATCCTCTAGGAGACAAGTTGTCGTACAATATCTCCCCCTTCAATGATGGAGCATTAAGGAGATATCCTGAAAGCTGACTCAAAGCATAAAACCAGCCTCCAATACTCGCAGATCATTTTACAATCACAATACTATATTACAGGGTATAGCATGTCTGAGAGCGAGAGCCTCATTTGCTGGGTGACAGAAGGCGCAGAGCTTTGACTCCTGCTTCACTGCACCTGAGGCATGACAGCACCTCATTATACACTGTTATCTTGCCTTGTGAGACACTGGATTTTTTTAAAATGACATTATTAACAAACAAAAAAACTTTCGTAGCCAACAAGACGGTTTATTATCCAAGCAGTGCCATAATGTATATTTACAGCATGCTTTTATTACACAGGACTTGCTGTGCTTATACCAGTGCAGGGCTTCGGTGCAGCTCTGGTAATAATTAGTCTTTCGCTCACATCATCTTGGAGTGTGTTTTGAAACCCAGCTGCAAAACACTGAGTGATGTCTCCTGCAGTTGACTTTGATTATAGAAGCACCAGAAAACGAAGCTGTTTTGCTCACTGCATGCCAGTAAACACTCCTTTTTTACAAATTTATTATTAAACTGACTGTATACTCACCATGACAAATTTGGTGATTTAGTTTACCAGTCAGTACAGTAGAGGGACTGAAACATAACAAGGTGAAATATTTGGCTCAAAGTTACACAGTGAGCCAAGATCTAAACAGATTTCAGCTGATAATATATAAATCAAAACTTGACCTGACCTGTATCTTGGCCCTTCCTGAAACTGCCTGATGTCCATATTATAACTATATGTATTTGTTTTAATTACTAGGTGCTCGCCCCATGACTTCTCCGCTGTGACGCTTCGAGACAGCCACTGCCGGCTTTCAACAGCAGCCACCTCCCTGGACCAAACAACCCAGCTGTGAGCCCCCCAACTGGGTGCTCGCCCCAGGACGACTCTACTGTGGCGATTCTAGACAGCCGCTGCCCGCTTTCAATGGCAGCCACCTCCCTGGACCAAACAACCCAGCCATGAGCCCTCCAATCAGGTGTTCACCCCATGACTCCTTTGCTGTGGCGCTTCGAGACAGCTACCACCCGCTTTCAACGGCAGCTGCCTCCTTGGACCAAGCAACCCAGCTGTGATCCCCAACTGGGTGCTTGCCCCAGGACTCCTCCGTTGTGACGCTTTGAGACAGCTGCTGCCAGCTTTCAATGGCAGCCACCTCCCAGGACCAAGCAACCCAGCCATGAGTCCCCCCGACCGGGTGCTCGCCCCAGGACTCCTCTGCTGTGGTGCTTTTCGAGACTGTCGCCGCCCACTTTCAACAGCAGCCACCTCCTCAGACCAAGAAACCAAGCCGTGAGCCCCCATGACCAGGTGCTTGCCCCAGGACTTCTCCACTGCGGTGCTTCGAAACAGCTGCCTCCCACTTTCAACGAAAGCCACCTCCCCAGATCAAGCAACCGAGGTATGAACCCTCCAAATCACCAGTATATTTAAACAACTGGCACTTTGCTACTCTTGAGCCCTGATTGGCTCCTTTGCTGGACCGGCACTGCCTGATTGGCTCCCTACTGAATCCGGCCACAAGCTCAGGCTCAGAGATGCAGATAGTTCTGCTCCTTTGCTGGCTAAGTTTTTTGCCCTCCCCCTCCCCCGCCACTCTTTAAATACACCCCAAGCTCCACCCTGAACTACAGCCAGGTCAATCAACCCACTGCTGCAAAATTCCTTTCTCCTTGTGACAGCCTAGTTTGCCCAGAGTCCCTGGCTATAGAAGTTGCAGCATGGCCCTGAGCAACACTATCCCTTACATCTGCCTGGTTTCCTGTCTCCTCACACTTACTATTCCAGTTCCTAACCCCAAAAGCACCCACCCCTTCCCTCCTGCCCCTATCACACAGCCACCTCTACCACTACTCATCCACATCCCATGCCTGTCGCTCCGCCTCTCCCCTCCCCCTAGGTCTGCCCCAGCATCCTTCCACTCTGATGCTATCCTTTGCAGCCCAGGTCAGGGCTGCCAGACCCTCCCTCAAGGCCATCCTCTACACAAGGAGGCTAAAGCTCCCAGCTACTTCCTCCTTCCTCCTTCTTATCCTACTCCTCACAGGGATGTCGAACTAACCTAGGCCCCTCGCTGGCCCCCCACCCTAAGCTCTCACAAAGGTCTCTCCCATCGCACATCAACATCAGGAGCCTCCTGCCCAAACTCAACCAGTTAACTTGTTGGATGACTGAGCATTCTCCCGATATCCTCTGCCTGACGGAAACCTGGCTCTCAGCCAAGACCACCTCACCCCCCAACCCCAATTCCTTCATCAGCCTACCAAACTACTCCCTGCTTAGACAGGACCATGGCAAGAGAGGCGGAGGAGTAGCCATATACTCCAAACAGCTCCTCACGTGTACTGTCACTTTCAAGGAAGCTTGCCCTAGCTCCTACGAATTTCTCCTTTAACTCACCATACCAACCTCACTCTCACTATACATAAGTATACTTTACACCTCTCCCCGCCTAGCCCGTGACCGCTAGTCTCTACCATAGCCTCCTTTCCTGACTTGGCCCCAAACGGGGAACTGGTCCTCCTAGGCAACTCCAACCTGGAATGGTTAGCCCCTTCCTCCACGGCCCACATCACCAAAATAGAGTCCTTTAACTTAACCCAGCTACTAAGTGAACCCACCCGCTATAACCCACACTCCCAAAACCACTAACTACTAGACTGGATTCTCTCTTCTTACCCACACAGAGTAACTTCCTCTGGCACCCTTGCCAATGCACTAAGCGACCACTATGTAACACGCTGCATCAGGAAAACTCTCATGCCAAAATCTGCCCCAAAATACTTAAATGCATGCCCTCTTAATACACTGGACACTGCATCACTACTTACCAGCCTTAGGCATGCCGACTGTCAACAGGTGTACTCGGCCTCTGATGTCAACACTGCCCCCTCCAGTTTTCTGAACATTTTCACAGATCCGAGTCAAGAAACGACACCAAAAATGGATCTCAGCACACATTCTAGCACAGTGCAAGGTCAGAGACAAAGTCTGGTCTACTTTCAAGTCTGACCCCAACCCGAAAACAGGCAAGCCTATAATACTCTCCGCAATGCCTGCACCAAAGCCATAAGGCTGGCCAAAACCAACTATTTCAAGTTGCAACTCTCCAACTCTCAACCCTCCAGTTTCTGAAAAGTCATACACTCCCTTCTCGATCCACCAGCCCAACTTAGTATCCCCACTTTCGTGAAATACAACCAGCCTACTACAGACCCTATCAGCACTGCAGACACATAACAAATTTTTCACATCCTGCGCTCTCCAACCTGGGCCTCCCCTGTCTATCTCCGCCCCCTCCCACCCCTGAACAACAACAATTTCCATTTCCCCGCCGTCTCTGAGCAAGGAGTCCTTAAAGCCCTCCAATCACTTCATACCGCTAAATCTAGCCCTGATGGGATCCACCTAAAGCTCCTGCAGATCTCAGCTCCTGCTATCACCAAGCCCCTCACCCACATACTAAACCTCTCTTTTTCCACAGGAACAGTCCCTCAGGCCTAGAAATCAGCCTGCATAATCCCTTTCCACAAAGGCGACGACCCCTTCCTTCCTGGCAACTACAGGCCAATCTCCCTCCTCCCAGCACTAGCCAAACTCCAGGAATCCCAGGTTCACATCAGACTGGTGGAACATCTCACCAACAAGAACCTTCTCTCTCCCCACCAGTCAGGCTTCAGAAAACAACATTTCACCAGCTAGTCCCTCCTGCAGGTCACAAACCACAGCCTCCTACCAGGGCCTCCTAACTGCCGATGTTTTTGTCGACCTGGCTAAGGTCTTTGACTCTGTATCCCATCTCCTCCTCCTACAGAAGCTAAAAGCTGCTGGGCTTGCCCCTATCACCATCCAGTGGTTTAAGTCCTACCTCTCTAACAGGCAGCAATCAGTAAAAATTGCCATTGCCCCCTTCCCCACCTATCTTGGCAGGCATCCCCCAAGGCTCAGTCCTTGGCCCATCCTCTTCACCCTGTTCATTAACGACCTTCCCCCCTCCTGCTCCAAATTCTGCTTACACATGTATGTGGATTACACTATCCTCTTTACCTCTAGTCCAACAATACAAGAAGTTCAAGCTACCCTCCAAAACGACTTCAACAGCATCCAGCAGTAGTTCAGACTAAACCAACTGAAAGTAAATACCTCTAAGACAGTCTCCACGGTTTTTGGTATGGTGCAAAAACTGACCCGATCACCTCCCCCTATCACATCACATCGCTGGACGGCTCCCCTCTAGACCAGGTAATAAAATACAAATACCTGGGTGTTTGGCTGGATCCACGGCTATCCTTCTCTACACACATTGATGCCACTGTCTCAAAATTACACCCCAAACTTGGGGTGCTATACCAGCATAGAGACTCTGTCCCGCTACCAGCCAGTCGGAAAATCCTATCTAAAATTATCTTCCCCATTTTCGACTATGCAGATGTGGTCTACAGCTCTGCCTGTTACCACCCCAGCCAGGCTAGACACCCTCCTAAACTCTTTCTGTCGTTACACAACTAACTCACCCCCTCGAACTCACCACTGTGATCTTTACTCCCTCCTTGACCTCCCTCCACTGTCACCCAGGCGTTATATACACTCCCTCTCTCTCATATCTAAATTCTGGTTCAACATGCTTCCCTTCTATCTGATGGACAGTCTCTCCCCAGACTCTCACTCCCCCTATGAACTGAAGCACAGAAATGGAAGCTACTTCACCCTGCCTCGACCAGCTTCATCAGCCGGCAAAGCTGCTTTCTCGTACAGGCTCTTAGTTTATGGAACAGCCTCCTCCCCATACTAGAAGCTCCTCCTCACACCTTGCCTGCAAGCAACAATTTTGTCTTCTTCCACTCCACCAGTCGCTGTCACAACTGAACCTGCTCCACTCCTATCTACCACTGACAGATGCCCCCACTAAGCACCTAACTCACAACATCCTCGTTGCTGCAGCCTGCTATCTCTTGTAACTGTACCCCGTATTCTTGTATTTTGTACTTTGCTCTTAATGACTTCTATGTAACTGCGTTCGCACAGTCTAAATGCTCACCTGTTGTGTCTTGTAACCCACACTGTAACGTGGCATATTTGTACTTGGATATGTTGTATCCCTCCTCTCCCCCGCCCGGAGGTAGCACCTGGAATCGAGCCTCGGCTCAATGAGACTTTCCTGGTTAACAAATGTTTAAATAAATTTATTCTCCCATAATTCTGACATTGTAAGGTGTCCACAGCCGTATGGATAGGACGCCGTGTGAATAACATGCCCTGCCTTGAGAACATCCTGCATCATCTAACAACTCCAGCAGGCCAAAACCTCTTGACTTTAATGTTTGCCCCCATCAGAAGGTAACCATTCCTCTGAAGGGATGATTCCTAACGCTGCATCAAAACCAGAAATCTGACTGACTACCGATATTGTAACCTGACCCACCGGTGCCTCAAAATTCAGGATTTAGCCCCTTAGCATGCCAGCGAGTTGAGCCACAATGTCCATCCAAGAAGTGCTTTTCCTAAATGCTGAAATACTAAAGCAGCAGCGCAAGGAACTGCAACAAGTGCAATCGTCGTTAAAACTGCTGAACCTTAGTTGATGGTGATTTTGACTACATTAGGTTTCAGATGATGTTTATAGTATCCATAATAACCTCCCCTTTTGCATATACCCACACTAGACTTGCTATCCCTTTTTTACTTTCAAGTTTATTTTCATAATTGTCCAGTTACAATAAAAAGGAAACTTGGTACATCGTATTGTGTCTGTTCCTTCTTACAATGGCATCTGCTTGACTCGAATCATACACTCTTTCACATTGGGTCTCGAGTATATGTTCAATTTCATTACATTGTGTGTTTTGTCTAAACACACCATGCCTAGTGCCCTCCCTGGAGCAACCATCCACCGTGTGGACAGGTGTCTCTTGTCAGGGTCTGTTTTTTTTTTCTCTCTTTGCCTTATCACGAGACAAACTCAGTAACCATCAGAGCCACCAGCAGATTAAACCTTCCATGCAGTTGTTTACAATGACCGTTAACTGTTCCATTCTGTATATCTCATCTACAAATCCTAGCCATTCTTCTTTCATGGGTGGTTCTTTTACTAACCATTTTTGGACTGTGGCCTTTTGAGCTGCAACTATCAGTGCTCTCCAGAGATAAACTGTTTCTAGCCAGACTTCCCCCAGTAGCAGCCCAATACCGTATGCTGTACCCCAAGCACTAGGGCAATGCCAAACATTTCTCTTCAATGTTTGCTCCACCATCTGCCAACTGGAACCCAACCTTGGGCACAACCAAAATATATGGGGGAGTGATGGGCCCAAAGCTCCTCACTGTGACAGGGTTGAATAAGAGGTCAGTTCTGGGTCACTATGTTCTTTTTACTGGCTCCTGCAAGGAAACTTACAAGAACATTGGAAACTGAAAAGAACATTCTATGAAAAAACACTGTCTCCTTAATAAGCTCCCTGCAAAGACTTGTTATAAAAAGAGCTGCAATGTTTTGCAAGAGAGAGACTGAGATATGAAATTGAGAAGGATCACTCAGAAGTACTCTGTTTTCTCTGCTTGTACTGCCTTTGTAAATAATTACTCTGAACAATTTTTATCTTTATTTTGCTGTTATTAAGAAAAATAAAACATTCATTGCGAATTTTACAACAGTTCCTGGTCATCCTATGCTTCCTGACCTGTGCCTCGAAAACACTCACTGGGACAGATTCTCAAAGCAGCTCTGAATGGTGCAAGGAGCTTGTGCTCAAGGGATGGTGCAAGGGGTGGCTTATGCAAAAAAATGCACTGGGGGCAATTCTTCAACACTGTGTGCACCAAAGGGGGCTTGCATCATCCTTGCAGCACAAAATGGGCTGTGGCTTGGCACTAAGGGGTTCACGGCAGCCACCGGCTGCCATATCCCCTAATTCAGGATTCCCAAAACCCTCCCAGAGGGCAAATTTCTAAGTACCATTAGACCAGCCAGGGTTTAGAAACTTGCCTCAATGTGCCACGGTCCCCTGCTCCCTGGCCCCAATCCCCTTTTTATTAAAATAATAATGTCCCTGGTGGTCTAGCAGCCACCCAGCCCCAATCCCCTTATTATTAAAATAATCATGTCCCAAGCCGGCCCGGTGGCGCTGAGGGTTGAGGCACTAGACGCCACACCTCGTACCACGCCGGCGACTCGGGTTCGGGAACGGACTCGGGTCGGCCGGGGAGGGAGGATGTAGCGCCCCAATGGATGCTCTCCTCCCCTGGGATTTCAACCCTGAGCATGCTGGTGGGAGCACCGCGCTGGGGTTGAGGGCTCAAGCATCGGAGTCCGGGAAGGGGGGACATCGTTAGGCGCTTGAGGAGGCGTGCGAGCACGTCGCCCCTCTAGGACGTACGTCCTTGTGTGCCGGCGTCCCAGGGGGCAGGAAGTGGGGAGAAAAGCGGAAAATGGTAGTCCTCAGTGTCCCTAGATGAAGACTGCCCCATCCAGAGAGTCCACCCAGGACAGACCCCGCTGTGCAGGAGAAGGAGAGGTATTGGCACTCTAGGGGCAGATCCTGAAAGGGGGGCTACGGGGATATGTGCAGTTGGAAGGAGGGGGACACCGGGGACAGAAAGGAGAATAAAGAAATAAAGCAAAAAAAAAAATAAAATAAATAAATAAATAAATAAATAATCATGTCCCTAGTGGTCTAGCAGACCCCCCTCCCAGCCCCGATCCCCTTTTTAGTACAATAATCACATCCCTGGTGGTCTAGCAGCCCCCCAGCACCAATCCCCTTTTTATTAAAATAATCGCATCCCTGGTGGTCTAGCAGACCCAAACCAGCCCTGGTCCCCGTATTTTTAAAATATTCACATCTCTGGTGGTCTAGCGGAACCCCCATCCCCAATCTGCTCATATAATATAAATATGTATTTCCTTTGTGGTCTAGTGGACCCCCACCCCACAGGCAGTGCCCCACCACCTGCTCCCCCCATCGCACCCAAGCAGGTGAATGAGTACAGCCCTCCGCCTCTCCACCATGGCTGACTGCAGCCAGAGTGCTGTCAAGACGATGAGAGTACATGCCTCTTGACAACTCAGTCAGTGGCCGGCAGCGGGGAGAGTGGAGGATGTGCCACCCATTGGCTCAGGGATGGGACAGCAGGGACACAGTTGTGAAGTGGTGAGGCACTGCCTGCCGAAAGTGAGGGCCGGGGTGCACTAGACCACCAGGGAAACATATATTGATATTATATGGACAGATGGGGATATGAAGGTGGGTCCCCAGACCACCACGGAAAATATTTTATTATATGGGCAGACTGGGGATGGGGGAGGTTCTGCTAGACCACCAGGGATGGATTATTTTAATAAAAGGGATCCGGGATGGGGAGTTCCATTAGACTACCAGGGACATGATTACTGCAATAAAAGGATCGGGCTGGGAGGCGTCCACTAGACCACCAAGGACGGATTATTTTAATAAAAAGGGATCTGGGCTTGGGGAAGATCTGAAATACCAGGAACATCCTAGAGTGGTGCACGGCCGCCCTGCAGTGTGCGGCACATCATCCAGATGCACTGTCTGTTTGGCACATGGCCAAAGTTGCCGCAAGCTGCAGGGCTTTGCCGTTGGGACCCTACCTGTTAGAGAATCGGGAGCAGGGTCCCTGGTGCACTGGCAGTCAGTGCAAGATGTAGTTGGCATGGCTAGTGCCAACTTTTGAGAATTAAGCCCGTCTCCAACAATTTGGGGGTATTCCCTGTCTTCCACTTTCCTTGGATCATTGATGGGCCTGGACCTCCTCACCCTGCCTCCAACTATCTGGGGCTACCCTGTCCTCCACTTCCCATGGATCACTGGTGTATAAAGAAGCGAGTTTTCACTTTCCAGCTACATTCCTGCCATATGGGGGGGAAACGCTGTGTTGAATGAGGACTTGAATGCTGCCTCCCATTCCTTGCCTGATATGGCTACCCCATTCTCTCCCTCAAATATACGTTTAAATTTTATTCGATTGGTCAGTGGTAATATCTCTGAATGCTTTGTACAGGACCAAGATTTGCCTCTTTTGAATTGAGCCCCTTAGGACATCTTGCACTGTCTGCACAAATGCTGTGATTTTGGGGTAGTTACCAGTGGCAGTCTCCCATTGGAGGAAATAAACTCCCGGACCTGAAGAAAGTAGAAAAAAAATCCAGTTTGCAGGTCAAAGCCCCATTTAGCCATATCAAATGTCATCACCCCCAATATTAAATGACATGGGCAACACAGCCCATTTCTCACCTACTGCCTGTATCTTGCATCTATAGAGGCTGGGTGGGGGGGAAGCTGCGTCCCACACCACCTACCTGAAGGGCCAGAGGTGCAGTATTAGCTGGAATCTACTCCAGGCCCTATATCCTACCTCTATGGAGGTCCTGACTGCCCACAGTGAGTCCTATCACGGTCTGTATCAGTGCCCCGGGTCTGCCACTCTGGCTCCCACCAGTATGTCTCCCTGTTCTATCCACTCTATCAACTTCTAGTTTATCTTGTAAGAAGACACCAACCCTAGAAGGACCCTTGCATGAGATGTGAAATAGTATAGTTCGAGGTCCAGAACTGCGCTCTCCTCTTCTGCTTTCCCAGACTTGCCATCTTGATTTAGAGTGCACTGTGGTGTTTTACATTGCTGTTTGTTGAACCATGATGCAACTCTGCGTTTCCATCACGACTCACGGTTTTAGAGTGTACGTTCACGACTGTATAGTCAACAACATGATAGAAGTGTCCTGTCAGATAAGCTCTAGCAGTTTGGTTCCTGCTCATCTGAGTAAGTGTAGTTGCATTTTATTAAAATAAAAGCAGTACTACTTAAATGAATGGATTCTATTTCATTATTATTTATGGAACCTAATTATCTAACTGCCATCACGCTACAGCCGCTGCTTGTTGGAGGCGATAAGGCATAACGGCACAGTCTGCTTACAGTTACAAAGACTGTCTCAACAACGGTAATGTTGCTGCTAGAAAAACAATCACCCTTTTCACACCTTCATGCGTATGCAATAAACAGTAGCATAGCAATATGCTCCAGCCCAAGCAGCCCCTCCTCAACAAAAACTGCAGTCTATATGTATGTGGACAGATATGGAATCTCACAGAAAAATGTGATATACATGTAACCCCTAGATGGCGCTATCCCAGGGGCTACTACCCCTGCCTGATTTGCCACTAACAGGTTGAGGGGTCTGGATCCAATGGCGGGTGCCTCCACCCAGAGGTCAGGGTTTGCAATAGTTAAACTAACTTGGTCACAGCCCTCTGGGACACTGCAACCCCCCTTTCTTCCCACTAGTGGCCCACACAATATATCAGAATTACCTTCACAGTATACACTTACCCCAGGTCTGGTTCCAGCACTGGGACCTCCTGTGAAATGAGATACAGTGCAACAATCACAGTACAGTACTTTAACATAGACAAATACCTCAGGCAGTATAACTTTGCTGGAAACAAGCAGCTCTGATTTATTTAGGGGATATAACAAGGACAGGGGAAATCAGGTTAATTAGCTTATCACTCTAATAATCTACCTGTAGCTCTGTGCACAGGCCTATCCCTATCAGTTACTGTCCCTGGGTAACCCAAGCCCTAGTGGCTAGTCCAAACCGTGGCAGTTGGTAGGGGCCCTTTCACACAGAGAAAAGGAGAATTAAACAGTCAGCAGTACAGTAATTCCATTTGGATTTAATGTGGCAATTCAACAGGAGCGACCCTGAATTAGTACTCACGACCTCCAAATAAGATAGGGTCCTTCAATGTCCTTGAGGGCTCACTTGAGGTACACAAACCTCTTCACACATCCATATAAAAGAAAGCACTATACCAGGCAGGCTGCATCTGTATCCCGATCGTAATTACTGCACAATACCCGGAGAACACACGCAGATTCAGTTCCTGACAGACCGAAAGTAATTTTCGCACCTCCAGTCTTCAGGGTGAGCCTGGTTTCTACCTTCAGAGATCCTTTGATTCTTTCTCACAGGACGGATTCAGTCCTAACAAGCTGTTACACAAGCTGCAGACCGAACTCTGGGCCTTACACAGCTTTTTAACTAAAACTGCACACTGAAAAGCACAGGCTCCTTCCTTCTTCACTGCCAAAGCTCAACTGAAACTCCAACCGACAAAACTGGCACTTCCTTTGAGTTCCTCCCAGTTCTTGACTGGATTGGCTGTCACTCAATAGACTGCTGCTGTTGGTCCAAAAGGTGCTGAAGTCTAAACTACATCTCCCAGAGTCACTGCTCATACAATCCTCTTGTGGCTGGCTCAGATTATGAGTCCAAGTTCTGATTCGCCCAAGGCACCATTTTAGAGCTAGCTTACCCCACACTGATTGGTCCAGTTCAGCAGTTCAAAACTAGAATGGGAACTAGCAGACACAGTTCTGACTGCAAAGAAAGCAGATTAGACAAACTGTAATTTCATTATTACTCTAAATAATTTCTGGCAAACAGTTACATCTTTCAGATAGGTTCCTTTGCACTCCTAGTGACTGCAAAATGAAGTGAATTGGCAGCAGCTTGAGTGGTACTCAGAGAAGCACACAGTCCCCCCCATACAAACTAATTATGTCTGCAAGCAGACAGCTCTTAAAGAGACAGTACCAGAGGCTCTAAAAACACTCACTGATAAATGGCTTAAATGCCAAACACCATTCAGGCTTGGAGCATTCAAGCAAGCTCCTGGAAGTCTTTTGGGAACCCCCATTTGCAGGGGGGTTACATACATTAAAAAAAAAAAAAGTTATATTTAGTCATTTGTAAACACGGAAGATGCAGAAAAAAATACAGCACTGACATCTGTAGTGAAGCAAGTGGCGTCGACAGAAATAGCCATGATGCAGCAATTATATCTTGGTAAACACTAAACATCAGAGACTAAATTCTGAAATATAGACAACCCCATAAGAAAAAACATGCACAATAACAGGCCATTCAACTACACCACTACTGCCATGAAGTGTCTGAGTAAACAAACGCATACTTCTATGCATGGAGCCTTTTGAATCAATAAGACTGCGTAGTGAAGTCATTTTGTATGTGATTCTGCTTCCCGGTGACATAAACAGACTACCAAGTGATATGCTTGTAATGTAGAGCGAGGGGGTTTTCATCTAGGCGGAGAGAGGTGATCTTGCCCCTGTACAGGTTGCTGGTAAAAGACTGCACTTGGAGTGTTGTGTGTAGTTTTGGAGGCCATACCTGAGGCGTGATATCAGGCTACTGGAGGGGGTGCAAAGCAGGGCAACAAACATGATATGGGAAATGGAGGGGAGAGACTATGACAGCAGGTTGGGAGACCTGAATATGTACACCCTGGAGGACAGAAGGGACAGAGGGGGACATGATAGAGACATTCCAGTATCTGAGGGGAATCAGTAAGGATGGGCAGATGAGGTCTTTAAGCTAAGGAGGGGGAGGGTCACCAGGGGGCATGGGCTAAGAACAGAGGGGGGAAGATTTAGGAGGGAAATGAGGAGACACTATTTCACGGAGAGGGTGGTAGCAAAATGGAACGCACTACCAGAATGGGTGGTATCATGTAAATCTGTGAACGGCTTTAAAAAGGCATGGGACAGGGAACAGAGGAGAGTGAGGGTGGGGGCGCAGTGGGATGACAAGGGAGGGGTGGAGCAGCTGCAAACTGAGGTAGTGCACACTGCGGCAGACTTGGATAGACCGGTGATCTGTTTCTGCTGGCACATCTGAGATAAGTCTGTATGTACTGAGACCAAGGAATTCCACAACCATGATCAACAGTAAGATAGTCAGGATAAGAGGCCCTATGAGATAGTGAATAAAGAAACGTTGTAAAGTGACCTTACTGTTACAGACAAGGCCACATATCCACACAAAAACACTCTGATTCCCAATTGCACTTTACTAACAGAGTCCGGTCTGCCTCAGTCTTGTGCTTGCAGCTCCACTCAAATTTACACAAAGCCAGTAAAAATTGGAAGCCAAAGACAGAATGGGTAATATCAAAAACCAAAAATATAATTCTGAACCTTAGAAACTTACACATCAGAACAGAAGTGTAAAAAAAAGCGAGCTGGTAAACTTATAAACAAATGACCTCCTGCCTTGGAACTGGGAATGAGCGTGCACTGTAATCACAGCAGGCAACTCAAAGCATTGTGGGAGTATAACAAAAAGAAAATAAACATGGAGGTCTGCAATTTATTTGTGCAAAATAATATCAAACTTTGTATCGTAACAATAAGAAATCTTGACTTAAAAACAGAAAAAAAACAAAACACAAAGATCAGAAATGTTAACTCATCAATCTGGCACATAAAAAACATATAACCTTTTTTTGGCGGGGGGGGGTTTGTTGCACTGCTGCAATTTATCCATCTCGCTCAAAAAATCTGAAAGCATTTGATAACAAATCCTTTATAGCACTAAACAAAAGGCCTCCCTGCTTAATTTACTTTGTTTACCAGCATGAAGAAGCCTCTGAGTGAGTCTACCTGGGAATAAAAGCCTTTACTAAAGGCTGCCACTTACACATGAAGGATTCCGTATCCTGAACTTTTATGCAGTGTTACAGAAGTTGGTTATTTAACCTGCTCCGTCACTTAGCATCTGTCAGTGAGTCATGGCACTAAAGGTACAGGATTGCTTGCTTCAGAGTGCCCTCTCAGTAAAATGCCCTTTCATTTTCTCAGTGCTGCAAGACTGCATTCTTGGCAAATAGCACACTGACGGAAGTATCCTTGGAAATCAGTAGAGCTTGGCAACTGACATGCAATTTTTTTATTTAAAATACACTAAGGTCTAATGAAGATACACAATTTACATTTTAAGCTGTCTGCGAGACATAAAACATTTTATAAATGATATTTAACCCTTAGGCTACCAACAGAAATAGAACATATAGGAATTTTATACTGCTATATCAATCCGTGGCAGAGCAAGTTTGTCTGGTATTCCACCTATCCAAAAGAGCTGCTGCAGATTGAACTGCAGAGCAGCAGCATGGGGAAGTAGTGTTCCGATCGGAATACCTGTATGATGAACAGTATTCCGCTTTGAAAACTGGTATGTAAAACAGAGCAGAAACATCATTAATTTCTAGCCCAAAATATACTATCTACATACATCTATATCCATTAAGACAGCAAAATGACAGGGACAATGTGGATCCTGTCTACAGTTTCTAAGGCAATGTTCAATTTACAGTACCCCAGAGGTGTAAGAACAAGGGGACACAATTTAAAGATGGGGGATGGCTCAGGGGTAATGTGAGGAATTTTTTTTTTCACGGAGAGAGTGGTGGATGCATGGAACCACCTTCCTGGGGAGGTTGTTGGGTCTAAAACAGTGGGGGAATTCAAACATGCATGGGACAGACATAAGGCAATTGTAGAGGGGGGTTGCAGGAAGTAGGCTGTTGGTTAACTAGAATCTGTAGCTTATCCAATAGGACGGGAAATGGGCAGTCTGGGTGGGCCAAGTGGTCCTTATCTGCCGTCAAAGTCTATGTTTCTATGTGACACTTTTACTTATAGTGCTGCTGTTGCTGCCACACCTCCACAGCCATGGAGCTCATCCCCTTTCACCACAGCTGCACCTCATACTCTCATTCTTAATGGTTAAGGCAACGAGACGAAAGACAATCAGAACTGGCAATGAGTTCTGGCAAGTTGTGGAAAAATCTTAAGCGATTTTTAAGGTACAATGCGATTTCTTTCATCGGTGCATACAATACAAATGGGGGGGAGGGGACATCAACTGAGAAATTCACTGATGTCCCTTACATATCTGTGATCAGAAAACTCAATCAGATAGGGACAATTTCTGCTGAAAAAATACCCATCTGTGGATTCCTAGTCACTCCAGTCATTAGCTGACCACAGATTAGGGAGGCAACGTGTTGCATCACTTAGATACACAAACCAACAAACCATAACGGCTGCTCTCCCAAATACAACATTAAATGTAGTTATTGCTCATTACCTCCAGAATTATTTACAAGCTTCATTAACACAACACACACACACACACAGCATCCTCACTTTCTCAACTGTATTTAGAAAATAAAAGGAAAGTACTGCACCTTTTCAGAGGCATAATTTCGCAAGCCATTAAAATGGTGGAGATGAAATGTGAAACCTCTGTGTACTTTAGTTATTGTCTTCTCAGTATCAAGGCTGAAATCTTCTCTGTTAGCAAAGGAAGGAAGCCACGCTGCTATCAGATGCACTGGAATCTGATATACATCTGGAACTGGAGCTGGAAAACTAGTGAGCACGCCTTTGTGGTGTTCCTAAGTATCCTGCTTAGTGCTGTGTTATCTGCTGCACGGCTCCTCTCCACAGTTGGACTGCAGTGCACTTTGACCCCTTTTCCATGGCAGCAATACAAGCATTCAGCCAATCAGGAAGGACTTTTACGGGGACCTCTGTGAATGTTTGCTGCCTCCTCCTCCTCCTTGGGGCTTCTATTCTGGTAATTTAACACCTCTTAGGAAGGCAGCAGCCAGCCCATCACTCACAGCAAGAAGCCTATCACTGCTGCCTCCAAACATCCCCTCCTTATATTTTCCTCACAGAAAAAAACAAAACCCCTCTAAGGCACCTATAGAAAAGCGGCAATTTTCTTGTCTTACGATCTCGAGCAAGCTTTCACAAACAATGCAGGTATGAATTTAATATTCTCGGCACACAAGTCCTGTATACATGGTGCATGGACCTACAATACAATGTAGAGAGGTAAAGCCTCATTACGTGTCTTACAATCCTTCCCCAGCACACATCAGTGTTCTCTGAGCTTGTGAATGGCAGCATGATGTGCTTTCAGCTCTGCACATGCTCATGTTTAGCACGTAGCTCTCAATTCTTTGGAAAAGGAGTGAGCGTAGTACGTGGGGTGGGGGGAGAAGAGTCATCTTTTATGACAGCTTCCTATGCTGCACCTTGATCACCATTAATGCAGCACATTTGCTGTCAGTGGTATAAAAGCCATACATGCAGTGAATCATGTCTGCTGATGCCCAAAGGCTTCTACTGCTGGTAAATAATGACAGCATTTGCATTCCTTATTAGAGCAAATCCACACCACTTTGGGACGATTTCGTCACTGGGGCAAAGCCAGTGGTAGCTCTCTTAATTCTTGACCATAAGACCATGGGTGTAATTCCCACACTGTGCCCTCATGCTCATAAGCTATGCTGAAAATGCAGTGCAGTCAGTACTTGGTGGGGGTGTGGAGGGGGTCTGCTCTGTTGGGGGTTCTGTGCTTTGGATGACACACTGAACCAAGGTGAATTTTCTCCATCTCTGAGGCTGCCCACTGTGAAAGTTAAAGATCCTATGATTCTGACCAACTTTCCCCCTCTCAGTAAAACGGGTTCTAAGGCAGCTGCCTGTGGCTCAGTCATTCCACTGGCATAGCAGCACTGCTGCTCACGGTGTCAGCAACCTGGATTTAGGAATGTGTACTGGTTGCCAGAGGGCCAGCCTTGGGTGGAGAATCATTCCAGAGGGCAAACTCCCTGCTGCTCTACTGTCACCTGAGCCTGCTACCGGTATCAGTGTATTTGTTTAAAAAGGTATCAGAGAAGTCCCTCCCAAGGTTGTGGCAACACTGGGACCCCCGGCCCCTTCCCAGTTCCATTTAAAAAGCCCTTCCCACACACATACACATGGACAAAAACCTCCTCTCACCTTTTAGGCCCGGCAGCCAGCTAGGAAAAGTAAACCTGGGTTTTGTGGGTGATTTAGGAAATAAATACAGTGAGAATGTCATTTTTAAGTTGTGTGAAGGATTTCTGAATGGTGGCTGGCCAAACAGGTGAGAAGTGTTTTTTTTGGGGTTTGGTACTTGGGCTCTAGATGTCAGACTCAGGGGATAATGGGACAGTAGTGTGCCTACTGATATCAGCGTGGGCTCCCTATTCTGGTTTAAACAGTAGTAATAAGAAAAAAATAACTGGTAAGTGGCACTGGGAATGGGCTCGTAGGGGCAGAAGAAAACTGGAAAACCTCTGTCCACGTCGGTTTTCACATGAATGTCATCCCTGTAGTTCATTTGCAGGAGTGTCAACTGAGAACACCTGCAGAAAAACTGTTCTGTGCATGCACAGCTGGTGGTTTTAAAATGTTTGTAACTTTTTAATTTTAAAAGAGGCAGTATAGCACAGTGGTTTAATGCTTTGAGCTGCAAACCTGGAGACCTGGGTTTGAATCCCACAGCCCCCACTTGCATACTGTGTGACCATAAGAAAGTCACAACTTCCTTGTGCTCCCAGGCTGCACATGTAAACAAGCTAAGTGCGCCTCTCCTGGTTAAAAAAAAAACGGTTAAAAAAACACTAACAGCGCCACCCACCCTTGAGAAAAGATACAACAAAACAGAAACTTTAATGTTTAAAATCTTTGCTTCTTTTTTGCTTTTTAGAGCAAAATAAAAACTAAAAATCCCTTATTTTCTGAGTTTTTGATCTCCTCTAACTTTAAAAGTACTAAACAGAATTCCTTTCAAATTTGGAAGTTTAAGAACTCCTGGCGCAAAGGGTGTCCCTGTCAAACAGTGGTGATGTGTGTCAAATGATTAACTTCTGTATCTATGTCTTTTTCTCTTTCTCCTGCAGTATCTGGAATTGTGTATTACGTACTCATGGTATTTGGGCTGATCGACAGCTTCAATACAGTGCGAGAAGCAAGCATGAAAATGACACTGTGATGAGAAACACAGAAACATAGAATTTTTTTGGCAGATGAAGACTGCTTGGACTACCCAGTCTGCCCATTCTTCTCCACCTGCACTGTCACCACAGACCCTACTTTATCTCCGGCCCTTTCTCCCTCCACCCTTTCCTTTCCACTAAGACTAAGAAAAGTAGAGTTATGTAGGAACTTACCGTAACAGTAGATCTTCGAGAGAGGTTCCTTCAGTGGGTTGTAACATGCTGGACTAGCGACATCTGGCGTCAGGTCCCGACGACAGACTTTTCCAGCATTACTCGATGGGGGACCGCCCACCTAATGTCACGTGACAACGTCAGTGTGAGCCTATATAGTGGGCGGTCCCCAGGCCCACCTTCCAGTTCTCCTGCCTGAGCCCGGAAGGAGAGGAAGCTGGTCTGGAGACCCAAAAGCAAAACTGAAAACCAGAAAGGGGCATGCTTAAGACAGAAGGCCCTGTAGGACAGCTAGGCCAAAACCGTCCCTTAACCTAGAAGCAATGTCCAGATTATAATGCTTGGTAAAGGTATGGACAGAACTCCAGGTTGCTGCTGCACAAATCTCCACTGCAGAAACGTTGTGTAGGAAAGCTGCAGAAGCAGCTACGCCCCTAGTGGAACGAGCCTTGACAGACCCCGGCAAAGGCTTCTAATACTTCTGATAGCAGAAGTGGATGCAGTTGGCTAACCACTTAGAAAGGCATTGCTTAGAAATGGCTTTGCCCAGGGATTTTGGAGCAAAGAAAACGAAGAGTTGATTGTCTTTGCGTGTCTCTTTTGTTCAGAAGTTGTAACACCTTAGAATCCGGTGTATGTCTAACGTGTGTAACAGAGCCTCACCTCTATTTGTTGGGGCTGGATAGTACACTGGGAGCTCAACTGACTGATTAAGGGTGAGCTGTGATACCACCTTAGGAAGGAACCTAGGATGAGTGCAAAGGACCGCCCGGTCCTTATGGAAAATAAAATATGGCTCTTTATAGACTAGAGCCTGGAGCTCGGAAATCCTACAAGCAGCAGTAATGGCAACTAAAAACAGCACCTTCCATGAAAGGTAGCGCAAGTCACAGCTCATTGCTGGTTCAAACGGAGGGAGAGTAAGCTTCTCCAACACAAAATTAAAATCCCAAGGTGGTGTAGGGCTGCAGATGGGGGGTTTCAAATGGAGAATCCCTTTCAGAAAGATCTTGGAGATCTCCAACTGAGCCAAGGGTTTATCATCCACCAGCACATGGTAAGCCGAAATAGCTGATAAATTAACTTTTAAAGAGGACTAGGAAAGCCCAGAATCCGAAAGATGAAGGAGGTATTCCATTAAGTGTGGGGCTGAACAAGTAAAAGGGTTCCAACCCTTGGAGGCCACCCAAATGGAGAAACTTTTCCACTTCATAGCATCAGTGGATCTTGTGGAAGCCTTTCGGCCTTCCACGATAACTTGAGTGACTCTCGATGAGACCCCAAAGTGGGAAATCGCTATGTCTGTAGGAGCCAAGCAAGGAGATGCAGGGTCCTGAGCCCTGGGTGCACCAACTAGCCCTTGTCTTGGGTTGAGAGGCTGTGCTGTAATGGAAGTGGAACCAGGGATTCCCTTGACAACTGAAGAAGAAGTGGGAACCATATCTGTCTGGGCCATAGAGGAGCAATTAGAATCATTTGTGCACGCTCTGACTGAAGCTTGAGGAGCACCCTCTGAAGAATGGGGAAGGGAGGGAAGGCGTATAAGAATTTCCCTGTCCAAAAGAGAGAAAACGCGTCATGCTAGAAAGCACCATGCTCTGAAATGAGCGAGCAAAAGTTGGGAAGCTTTGTGCTGGATGGGGAGGCAAAGAGTTCAAGTTCAGGTAGCCCTCATTTCTTGAATAGTGACTCCGCCACTTTCTGATCTAGTTCTCATTTGTGAGCAAGGGTGAAGGATCTGCTTAAGCTGTCGGCAAGGACATTTTCCACTCCTGGAATGTGCACAGCTGTGAGATACAGACCATGCAGGACTGCCCAGTTCCACTTTCTCATCACTTCCCTGCAGAGGGGATAAGAGCGAGTGCCTCCCCGCTTGTTGAGCTACCAGGACAACCGTAGTGTTGTCTGTCTGAATGAGCAAGAGTCCCTTGGGGAGAATGGTCTGAAACACTTGAAGAGCATACAGCACCGCTCTCATCTCCAGAACACTGATGTGTAAGGACATCTCTGGCCGGGGCCAAAGTCCCAGCGACTGATTGTCCCCCATATGTGCTCCCCATCCCAGGTTGGAGGCGTCCATAGTGAGGACTGCTGCGGGAGCTGGGCCATGAAATGGAAGGCCTAGAGAGAGATTTGTGGGGTCCCTCCACCATAAAAGAGCCCTCTGAAAGGCAAAGGAGATGAGGACCTGTTGCTCTAGCTAATCCTGAAGCTGATCCCACTGAACCCTGAGGGACCACTGAGGAATCCTCATGTGTAACCTCGCCAAGGGGACCGTGGAGACAGAGGCCACCATCAAGCCGAGAAGACGGAGGACTTCCCTAGCTGGAAGGTACCTGGAAGAGGCCACCAAGGTGGCCTGTTCCATCAGAGTGTCCCTCTGATCCAGAGGGAGGAAAGCTCTGCCTTGAACTGTTTCCAGAATAGCTCCAATAAACTGAAGCCACTGTGGAGGAATCAGGGAAGACCTGAGGATATTGACAGTAATTCCCAATCTGGAAAACAGATTTAGGGTAATCTTGAGGGCCTCCAAAAGGGACTCCCTGGAGGGAGCAGAAATTAGCTAATCGTCCAGCTACGGGAAAACTGCAATACCCTGGCGTCTCGGGGCTGCAGCCACCACCACTAGGCACTTGGTAAAAACCCTGGGTGCGGAGGAAAGGCCAAAGGGGAGCGCTTTGACTTGAAAGTGTTCCCCTGGAAGACAAACTGCAGGAACCGGCGGTGACTCTGCAGGATCGGGATGTGCAGGTAAGCATCCTGCATGTCTGGAGCACATAGCCAATGATTTTCCTGCAGTAGAGGCAGGAGGCTCTGGGGCGTTAACATCCTGAACTTTTTGTACTTGACGAACAGGTTTAACCTGCTGAGGTCGAGGATGGGTCTCAGGTCGCCTGTCTTTTTTGGAACAAGGAAGAAATGGGAGTAAAACCCCTGTCCTCTCTGTCAAAGAGGGACTGGCTCTATTGCTTGCTTTCACGTCCTCCTTTACTAGAAGTACCTGGTCTCGAGAGTAGGTGGACCTTAGAGGAGGAAATTCTGGAGGCACCTCCAAGAATTCTAGACTGTGCCCTAAGGACACTAACTGCAGGACCCATTTGTCAGAGGTGATGTTCTGCCTCGCCTGCACGTGGCGGGCAAACGCCCCCCCCCCCCACTGGCTCCTCTTCCAATGATGGAGGAGGGGGTAGGGTTAAGGAGTCAGGCGGTGGCAGGTCGGGCTGGAGGAGGTCCTCCAGAGCGATGCTGGGTTTTGGAGGCAGGGGCAGTCGAGACTGTTCCCATGGCCTTACGCTTACCCTGTTCAAACTGGGTGCGTCGTCATTGCTGCCTCCAGGTCCGTTTCCGAAAGGGCTGCTGGGGTTGGCTCGGCTGATTGCTCGAACGGTACACAGACCTCACAGACCTAAGAGCCTGGCCTCGTTCTTGGAGGTCTGTGATAATGTCCTTGGTGTCTCCACCAAAGATCAGTGAACCATGAAAGGGGGCATCTTGGATGGCTGACTCAGTCTCGTTAGCAAAGCCTGAAATGCGGAGCCAGGCATGCCACTGAAGGGAGATGGTGGTTGCCGAGGTTTGAGTCACCGAATCAACAGCGTTGTAGGTGGCTCGGAGAGCATGCTGACAAGAGATTTTAGAAAGTCGGATGTCCCAGGTGAGCTCCTCCTTAAGGTCCGAATCTGGCACAGATTGGATCCGATCCTCCAGTCTGGCTAGGGTGGCCTTTTGGTGGGACACCATATGGGCTACGTAATTCAGGGACCTCAATGCGCACATAGCCGAGGAGTACACCTTTTTTCCGAACTGGTCGAACTGCTTGGTCTCTTTGTCGGGAGGAATGGTACTCATGTGCTTAGGATAAGAGGAATGGTCCTGAGCAGCAGAAATGACAACAGTCTGCCTTGGGATGCGCAGATAGAAAGGGGGCATCCTTAGGTGCCTGGTAAGTCCTGTCTGCTCTCTTAGAGACCGCCGGGATGGAGTTGGGCAGTTGTCAGATAGTCAAGGTGAGGTCGAGATGAGGATCAATCCAGGGAGGAACTGGGATCAGCGACAGAGCCTCCAGATCCAGGTGCTCGGTGAGTCTCTGCTGCATCGGATCCTGTTCTTCCTTCTCCCATGCATAAAAAGTTTTGATTGACCTCAGAAGGTCCATGAAAGAAGGGTCCTCTGGAGTAGATTTGGGAGAGACCTTCCCTGGGACCAGTGATTCTGGGTGTGAAGACTCCCCCGATGAGTCCGCCCCGAGTCCAGACTGTCTCCTGCCTGAATGTCCAGAAGAGTGATATCTGCAAGTGCTGCACCCCGGACATGGACCATGTCAGATTCGTAGTCCATGGGGGAATCGGACCTGGGAGAAGGAGAAGGGTGGGGGAGCCTGCTCTCCAGGTCCGTCAACAGCTCAGCCCTTGCCTCCTTCCACCAGGACTGGATGACCTCTCTGACGTCCAGCTGTGGGGCCGGAGAGGGTGGAGGCAGAGGGGGTGGAGGAGAGGGTTAAGTACGGGAAGGGGGGGTAAGAATATCCGTGATACTCCTATGGAGGGTAGCCCAGGAACGGTTGTAACCCTGGTAATAATGCCCCAAATTATGCCAGTCTGGCGACGGACCAGCTGGGATACGTTCCATAGGGTACCTCGAAGGGTAGTGAGGGGCACAGTGGGGTCTTGCAAAAATCCCCGTCAGAGGAGCCGACAACGGGGGCATCCATGTTGGACCTGGCGCAGTGTATATGTGCATAGAGTCCAGCGTCGGATAGGCCAGTGTTGGAACCACCATTGATGGGGCAGGCAGAACTGGCGTCAGAACAGTATTTGGCATCGAAAAGGCCAGCGTCAGGATCCGTTGTGTGGTGACCGACGATGGACCCGCTCCTGCCAAAAGGTCGGGCAGAGAAGGCAGGCAAACGGGTTCCGGCCGGGAGACAGTCGGAGGAGGAGCTGGTGTAGGAGGAAGAAGAACCAGGTCCAACGAGGGAGTAGGGTCTAGCGTCAGTTGGTTAACTGGCCTGGAAGGACTCCCTGGATTGGGATCGGGAGTGACCTTAATGGGTAACTCCAGCAGAGGAGGAGGGGCTTCCCGGTCCAAGACCCCTGAAGGGGAAAACGGGTGTGACCCTGATGTGTGGACAACATCCAGGGGACCAATGCTGTCTCCGAACGGGGTAGCAGGGTTTGGGGTAACTGCTACCAGTGGAGGAGAAGGGGGAAGAGGGTCTGTCTTCTCTGGGCTCTGCCGGACGCTGGGTTGCCAGACATCAGTCCCCAATGGGAGAGCCACTTCCATGAGATCCCCCATGGAGATCGACTGGATGAGTGCGCTGAGTGAGGAGGGGAAGAGCCTCCCCCGACTTAGCGACTTCGGCCGCGTGGCACCCTGAAGGACGGGGAGCCGACTTATCAGCTGCCATGTGGTGCCCAGAGGAGCTTGGAAGTGACTTGGCAGCAGTCGCAGCACGGTCCTTGGAGGAGCCGGGGACCGACTTGCCTGAAACAGCAACCAATAGAAGTGTTGCAGCCTCAGCATCCCTGGACGTGGTCTGGACCCTAACTACAGGCGGCAGGGGAGAGGCCTTGCTGGACGTGGACCTCAAAGCCGCAGGCCTACTTTCTGAAGAGTGTTCCTTCTCCCAGTGCTTCTCCTTCTTTTTGTGTTTGGAAGGAGAAGAAGAAGAAGTTGAAACCGAATCCTGAATCTTCTCCATCTGTTTCTTGAGGGAGGCTAAGCAGGTCTTTAAAAGATGGACCTCTAGAACCTGCTGCCTCCATTTACGGGTGGCCTGGTTGAACAGGAGGCAATCCGAGCAGGTGGCACTGGGTGGTTTGGGCCTAAACAGATCATGCACCGTCAGTGACCATCTTTGTACAGGATCTGGATGCCACAGGATTCGCACTTCTTCTTCTTCTTTGGTGGAGACGACAGAGTACAGAAATACTCAGAAAAAAACAGATGTTTTAGAAAAAAAAATGCGAAAATACCGGCGATCGCTGAAGTGAGTCTACCAGAGGGAGTTGCACAAGATGATGGCGGGAAAGAACTGGAGGGTGGGCCTGGGGACCGCCCATTATATAGGCTCATGCTGACATCATCATGTGATGTCAGGTGGGCGGTCCCCCGTCGGGTATTGTTGAAAAAGTCTGCCATTGGGACCTGACGCCAGATGGCGCTAGTCCTACATGTTATGACCTACTGAAGGAACCCTCTCAAAGTAAGATCATTGAGAATTTTTGTCTATCTTCACTATGTACTGGCTGGCACTTTAACTTTTATATGTTGAAATAAAAAAAAAAGATAGGTTTCTCACCTGTAACCATAGTTCTAGGAGTGGTATATGGTTCACATCTAGGTGATGGCAGTTCCATCAGATGTGCTGATTCGTCGGAATGTCTTTAAACTAAGCTCCTCCCACCACCCAGACAGTATATCCTACAACTCCACTTCGTGATGTCACATTTTGCACGCTAGAAGCAGGGACTTGTGTGTCACTTGCAAAGGGAGGATAGGTGGGTGGTGTGGATGTGAACCATATACCATTCCTAGAACTACAGTTACAGGTGACTGATTTATTTTTGTAGGGACGTGGATATGGTTCACATGCCCACATGATGGCAGACTTCCAGCAGTTCTCTGGGAGGAGGGGGCAAGGCATGTACCCCTCCTTGGCAGAAAGTGACTAGAGAACGGAGGTCCCAAATGCAGCATTCTGACAAGACTCCAGGTCAATGCTGTAATGACAGATGAAGGTGTGTGCTGACTTCCGGGTGGCAGTCCTGCAGATCTCCGGGATAGGGATGTTCCTGAAGGCAGACAACAAGGCAGCGGTATGTCTGGTGGAATGAGCCGTAAGCCCCATGGGAGGCTCCCTACCAGTCAACCTACAGCAGAAGTCATGCAGGATGCAATCCACTTGACAGCCATCTGCTTAGGTGCCAGTCTGCCACTCATGGCATCAGTGCATGTGACAAAAAGCTGATGAGCCACACCTCAGACACTAGCCATGCGTTCTATATAAAAGGAGAGTGCCCACTGTAGGTCACAGCATGAAGTCTGCAGTCCCCCTCCGAAGAACAGTCCATAAAATATACCAGAAGGTTCATCACCTGGTTAAGGTGGAACTCCACTACAACTTTCAGGAGGAACTTCAGGTGGGAATGAAGGACTATCTTACCCTGTGGCAGACTAGATGTGGAGACTCCACTGAAAGTGCCTGCAGCTCAGTGATAATTCTGGTTGACATGATAACCACCAAGAGGGGCATCTTCCACAACAGGTGTGACATCTCACACCTGTTCAGAGGCTCAAAAGGCTTGCCTATAAGCATAGCCAATATCAGCAATAAGTCTCAAGGTGGAGTTGGCTCACGCATCGGAGGGGATTGGTGGTCCAGGCCTTTAATAAAGTGTCTGACCATGTTCTCCTGGGCCACCATCAGCATACCAGCCCATGCCTGGTATGCAGAGATGGCAGCCAGGTGCACCTTGAGGGTAACTGCTCACAGCTCCAGCTCGGAGAGGGACCAAACATACTCAAGGATACTAGCCACAGGACAGGTAAGGGGATCAAGCTCTTCGCCGTGACACCAGATGGAAAATCTTTTCCATTTAAAGGCGTAACACTGGTGAGTCGACTCTCTTCAGGAGGTCTCCACAATGTGGAGTACATTCTTCTAAAGACCCAAAGCCAGGAATTCTAGCCGATCAGCAACCAGGCTGTCAGATGCAGGGACTGAAGGTCCGGGTGCAGGACCCTCCCCTGTTGTCTGGTCAGCAGATCCAAGCAAAAAGGCAACCGCCACGGAGACCTGCTGCTGAGGCTGAGGAGATCTGTGTACCAGAACTGGCATGGCCAGTCCAGAGCTATCAGGTTCATCCGGGCCTTGACCACCACCTTGTTGATCACAGGGAAAGGAGGAAAGGGGTGTAGGAGGCCTGGGGTCCAGTGCCCCCCTCAAGGTACCCCCCAGACACAACTGTCCCAGACTGTTGGGGGGTGGCACACAACAGCCTCAGCTTGGTGTTCTCCCAGGAGGCAAACAGGTCCACTAGAGGTGTGCCCTACAGGGAGAACAGGTGGTTCATTACCTCCTGATGGAGGGACCACTCGTGCGACATCTTGCTCACCTGGCTGTGTCTGCCAGCTGACTGTCCGCTCCAGCGACATGGATCGGCAGGAGGTCTGCACCCAGTCTGTACACAAGGGTCCAGGTGTGGAGGGCCTCCCGACACAAGGGAAGGGAGTGTCTGCTACCCTGCCTGGTCAGGTAGAACATGGTCATGGTGTTATCCATCTGGACTTACAAGACCTGACCTTGACTAGAGGAATGAATTCCATCAGAGCCAGCTGCACTGCACGGAGCTCCAGCAGGCTGATGTGATGGCGGGACTCCCTGAGTGACCAGAACCCGTGGGCCCTGTGATCTCCCAGATGCGCGCTCTACTCCACCAGAGATGCATCCATCTTGAGAGAGATGGTCAGTTCTGGGCAGACAAATGGAACTCCTTCTTCCAGATGTTCTGGGATCATCCACAACTGGATGGTGTGTTAAACTTTATGTTGTTTTTTTTTCTACATTCTGCAGGGTCCAGTGTGCGGGGGGGTCTGCACCCCTGTACTAATTATAATCAACTTCAAGTCGGAGTTGATTCAGGGAGGGGGTGCAGGACTGGGAGACAGTGTGACCCTGTCTCAGGCGCACCAACACAGTGACCTGCTTGATGAACCGTCGATTTTATCGACAGCAACGGAGGTCGCTGTATTGGTGTCGCTGTCGGTGGTGGGGGTATACCGGTGTGGGATAGTACATCTGTTCTAGAAGTCAATTCTACACTAAGCAGTGAGTTTACTAAAATTCAAGACTGGTTTTGTCAGAACAAACTGGTTCTAAATAAAATAAAAACTAAAGCCACGCTGTTTGGATCAGATGTTAAAAAAAACATACTCAAGTGACTTTACAGTTTGTTCACGGGGGGGAAGTCCAATTGAGACTACAGATTTGTTTAAATATCTAGGTATTACTTTGTATCCATCCCTAAAATTCAGTGTTCACATGGACAAAGTCACTTCCAAGATACATGCAAAGACAAGAACATTATATTACGAAATTTCTTAAGAAAAGGAACACATCTCGCTATTGCTCAACAAAATCTCCTCACAGTACTGAACTATGCATCACTGGTTATTCATACTGCTCCTGCTTGTACTGTATCTAGAAAAGAAACATTACTACAAAAAAATAGGGAAGTATGCAGTGAGCTAAATGAGTACATCTGCTCAGTATTTACTAAAGAGAAGACGGGGGTGACACCCAAGGTGGGAGAAATGGCAGAAACAGGGGGGGAAGGGGTGACAGATGGGGAAATCATGGAGGGCAGAGTTCAGGAGGGTTTGAAGGCACTGAAGGTGGATAAGGCGCCAGGCCCAGATGGCATCCACCCCAGGGTACTGAAGGAGCTGGCAGAGGTCCTTGCAGGACCTTTGGCAGACCTATTTAATGCCTCACTACATTCAGGGTGTGTACCTCAGGACTGGAGGATGGCTCATGTGGTGCCCCTCCACAAGAGTGGTCCCAAGGATGAACCGGAAAACTACAGACCAGTGAGCCTCACATCCATCGTGGGTAAGCTAATGGAGACTATCCTGAAGGAAAGGCTGGTGGCCCTCCTAGAGTCCAAAGGACTACAGAACAGCAGACAGCATGACTTCATACGGGGCAGATCCTGCCAAACCAACCTGGTGGAGTTCTATGACTGGGTAACTAGGCAACTGGACAGGGGCCATGCAGTTGATGTCCTGTATCTGGACTTCAGTAAGGTATTCGACTCGGTGCCGCATGGAAGGCTGGGAAGTAAGTTAGTAGGCACAGGGGCAGGTGCAAAGCTGGTGAGATGGGTAGGGAACTGGCTTCAGGGAAGGTAACAGAGGGTGGTGGTGGGTGGGGAGCTCTCACACCCAAGGGTAGTGACAAGTGGTGTTCCACGGGCTCGGTGTTGGGACCAGTGTTGTTTGGGATATTCACTGCAGACATATCATTGGACATCAAGAGCAAGATCAGTCTGTTTGCTGATGATACCAAGGTACGAGCAGTGGTGGATGACCTAGGGGGATGGCAGGGGTTGCAGGATGATCTGACAGAGCTTGAAACCTGGTCAAACACCTGGCAACTGAGGTTTAATGCCAAAAAGTGCAAGGTGCTGCATTTTGGGATGAAGAACCCAAGGAGGAGTTACCAGCTGGGGGAAGTGCAGCTAGCCCAGACAGAGGAGGAGAAGGATCTGGGGGTGCTCATTAAAGGGTCAATGAACAACTCAGCACAACGTAGGAAGGCAGCTGCAAAGGCCAACAAAATGCTGGGTTGTATTGCAAGGGGTATATCCTCAAGGAGGGAGGAGGTGATTCTGCCACTGTATAGGTCATTAGAGTACTGCTTGCAGTACTGGTGCCGTATCTGAAGAGGAACATTAAGTTACTGAAGGGGGTGCAGCGCAGGGCGACAAAGATGATCAAGGGGCTGGGGGACTTATCATACGAGAGGGAGTTGAACATGTACTCACTGGAGGAGAGGAGGGACAGGGGGGACATGATTGAAACCTTTAAGTACATGAAAGGAATAAACAAGACAGGTACAGAGGGGCTGTTCAAAGTAAGGGAGGGGAGGGACACCAGGGGCCATGATATGAGACTGGAGGGAGGAAGGTTCAGGAGGGAGATGAGGAGACACTTTTTTACAGAGAGGGTGGTGGCTGGGTAGAATGCGTTACCTGCAGAAGTGGTATCCAGTAGAACAGTGGACTGCTTCAAAAGGGGATGGGACAGGACAAGGGGGAGGGTCAATGAAGGGAAAGAGTGAAAGGGAGGGTCAGCTGCAGAATAAGGGGTGTTAGCTGCACATTCGAGCAGACTTGATGGACCTCTAGGCCTTTATCTGCTGGCAAATTTCGTATATTCGTATTCGTATGCACTCATGGCTCCCCATCGCACACACCACTGCCAAATATTAAATCAACTCAATTGGTTTCTGTACAGGTTTACAGTGTCCCATTTTACATTTAAAATAATAAATACTGGAATTCCAGTCACTTTACAAAATTCACTTACTAAATATTCTTCCATTTACGAATCACGATCATCTACAAATTCTCAATTGGTCTTGCCCCTTGTACGATCAAATGTAGGCAAGAGAACTTTTGCCTACTGTGCTGCTTCTGTCTGGAACACTTTACCTCTCAATGTTAAGCAATCTACATCTGTTAATACCTTCAACATGGCAGCTTTTAATCATTTTAACAGTCTGAAGGAATGTGTATGTAAATGAATGTATTGTATTACTGTTATTTCTGTATTTTTTATATTGTTAAAATATGTATATTTGTATGTTGTAGGTTGTACCTGAAAACGGAATGTTAATTCCAAAGTACTTACCTGCAGTTTAAAAATAAATGAAATTAAAAAAATGACATTCCACATCGGCTGGGTTACTGTGACTGGCTGACCCAAGTGTCCTAAGTGCTGGGACCACTGATGGCCCAACTCCCACTGTAGGTGCTGCATCTGCCAGCGAGCCCACCGAACTATGCTGGTGCAGGATGTCATATATCCCAGAAGCTGTAGGAAGCCCCAGGCAGGTGCCCAACCTGAAATGATTGGGCAAAGGAGGTAAGGTCCAGTGGGAGGTAGGCCTTGGCCCGTAGGAGGTCTAGCTCTGCCCCAATGAACTGAATATCCTACAAAGACATCAGTTCGGACTTGGCCAGGTTGACCAAAAGGCCCAAGTCTCTGCAGGTCTGGAGGGCCAGATCCCTGGCCTGCTACACAGCCCCTTTGGATGGCCCAGCTATCAGCCAGTCATGAAGATAAGGGTAAACTGGATGCTCTTGCACTGCAGGAAAGCTGCCACTACTGCCGTGCACCTGGAGAAGATCCTGGGCACAGACAAGAGGCCAAAGGGCATGAACTAGAACTGATACAACACCCCTTCTACACAGAACTGGCAGTACCGCCAGTGGGATGGACGGACTGGAATGCGGAAGAACGTGTCTTGGAGGTCCAGGGAGCAGAACCACTTGCCCTGCTCCAGGGATGGTACATATCGGCTTAGAGTGACCATCCGGAACGAGTGCTTCCACATGAGCTGGTTTAGATCATGCAAATCCAATATGGGGTGCCAGACCCCCCCATCTGTTCTGGGACCAGGAATTACCTGGACACATACCCCTGACTTGTCAGAGAACCTGAGACATGGACTATGGCTCCTTTCTCAAGCAGCTGAGCAATGTCCTCCTGTTGGGTGGGCAACATATCCTGTAACACTGAGGACTCCCCCGTAGTGTAGGAGCAGTAAGACAGGAGAGCCTCAAAATCAAGAGGCAGCAATCTGCCTACCACCTCGAGAACCCACTTGTCTGTAGTAATGACGGACCAATGTGGCCAGAAGTGGAAAAAGCAGACCCCCACAGAAAGCTGGGTCAGGGATCGGAGAGGGGAGAGGTAGACACCCCTGATCTGTCACTGGGTAGCTTTGGAGAGAGCACCGGACGCTGGGGCAGGAAGGGTACCACTTCTCCTACCCCCACCTCATTTTGGCTCCTGGCTGGAGAACTTGGCTTTGTGGCACCAAGCCTGGTATTGCCCATACTGGGGCTGCTACTGCAAAGGCTGCTATGTCTGAATGGACGGAAACTGAAAGACCTTCTTTCTCGGTTTCCAGGCATTCAGGTCTTTTTGGGACGAAGCTGCAGAGTCCATGGTGGCAATAGTCTTCTCAATCCAAGTGAGATGACCATCCACCCTGGGCCATAGAGGTCAGTGCCCAAGAAAAGGACACTGGCTAGCTTATGCTAAGTGTCCACCGAAAAGGTGAAGAGCATCAGCCAGGCCCTATGATGCATTGTGACAGCCGCTGCGATGGCATGGGCATAGGAGTCGCCCAGGTCCAAAGCCATCTGGAGCTGGTGACCAGCCAGCGCTTGACCCTGATCTCTGACCACTTTTTTCCAGTAACTGCTTGTCAGCAGGGAGGTGAGGGAGGACATTATCCAGCACTCCCAGTAGGAACTGACCAAAGTGGGCCATCATCAAGGGGTAGCTCTCCTGACACAGACCAAGTAAGGAAGTGGCACAGATCTTCTTGGCTGCATGGTCAAGCTTCTTCAACTCCTTGTCGCAGGGCCTGTCCATGTTCCCAGTGTTTCCAGATTTCCTGAAGACTGAGTCGGAGACCAGACCCTCAGCTAAGGGGTGGTTTGAGAACCGGTAAGGAGTGCATAGTTGTAGACCATACGGGTTGAAGGTGCTAGGCAGGAAGCTGGATGCTGCCAGAGCGGGATCACGACAAGCTCCCAAACTCAGAAGCCTGACACCCGGAAGTCAAAACAAAGATCCTGACTCGAAAATCCCAACAGTGGGATTTTGCCCATGACAGATTAGGAATCGTAATTAAGGGGGGCATGGGATGAAGCCCCCAGAACACGGCAAAAAAAACCACCGCAGGCAAAAATCCCACCGTTAGGATTTTCGTGATTAGGATCTTTGTCTTGGGCTTCTGGGTGTTGGGATTTTGTAGTATATCTGCCAGAGCTCCAGGGCTGGTCCAAAAATGGCCTCCACCATGGGAAAGGCAACTCACGGGGATTTGTCCTTATCCAGGATGTCAGTAAAAAGGGTACTTTGCACCTTTTTGAACAGGATCCAGATGGACAGTCATAGACTCAGTCATAAGTCAGAGAAGAGCCCTAAATGACACCAGCTGATAGTCGGTAGTCAGCTCCTTGACCGAGTCTCAGTCAAAGGTATGTGTTCTCGATGACTGCATGGAGGAACCATTTGAGTCGACTGAATACTCATCAAAAATGGCCCTTGGCCATTTACCGCCATGAGCCAACTTACAGTCATCTGACTGGTGAGTTCCACTAAGAGCTGGCCTGGCAAGCCGGTTATAGCATGGGAATCTTTGGTTGGGGCGCCCCACACAGGCTGCGGTGGAAGCAGTTCTAGTAAGCAAGCAGAGGATCGGGATTTGGTACTTTTGCAGCTACTGTTTAGTGATATCAGCTGCTGGGAGGGGCTAAACCCTATTGAAATCCCCGCGACGCTCGCTAGCGGCTGTTAAAAGAGGTTAACGTGGGCTACTGTCCTGCTTCTGATCCCCCCTACTGACTGTGTGTGCTGAGCTTTGTGAGGAAGAGCAGGGCTGCAAGTGAGTGTACAGGGTGAGAGACTGCCGCTTGCGTTTACACTCTGCACAGCTGCACATTACGGCCAGCAAGCAGAGGATCGGGATTTGGTACTTTTGCAGCTACTGTTTAGTGATATCAGCTGTTGGGAGGGGCTAAACCCTACTGAAATCCCTGCGCCGCTCGCTAGTGTGAGCGTAGTGAGTGGTGCAAGCGCCACTCCTCAGAGGAAAGCATTTAATACAGTTATAAGTTTGGGTGTTACTTTATATATGGGATTTGCCTGTAAGTGATTTATCTCTCCAGGTATGAATAGTGATTAGTTTAAAGGACTTAGGGACCCTATGGTTCTGTTATTCATGGTGTTTGATAAGTCCCTTAATATTTAGCAAGGGGGATATTTAAACTGTTCTATCTTATGTTTTTTTTATTTTAAACTTTGTTTATTGTTTTGAAAAAAAAAAAAACAACCAAACATACAGTTTGAGATTCCTAGCACCAATATTACAATACCTATATTATCACCAATGAGGGCACCACACCTCTTAATAGGCATAATAAATCAGTATCGGTGTTATAAGATACATCTTTGGGAGGAATACAACTAATAGACAAAGTAAGAAACTAATATCTGTGCAATGAGCCCAAGTGCTACATGATACCATTTTCACAAAGGTTTGAGTCCAGTGTCCACGTAGTTACCCCCAATAAGGAGGGAAGGAAAAAAGAAAGTACCATGCTATACCAAAGTTATAAACACTATGGGTCGGATATTCAGAAGGGTTGCACATGGTGCAACACAGTTCAACATCGCAACCCACTGATAATACCTATACGATATTCAATGGTGGATTGAGCCTTGCATTAAATCCCGATGCGCCAGAGCGTGATTGTGCAATGTATGCGCAGGGGCGTTCATGTATTTCCGCACATCCCGATATTCAGCCCGGGATGCAGAGCCCATGCATGTGCAACCTCTACCTGCGCTGCACACAGGTGAGCCAAAAAAAAGGAGCAACAGCTGGCCACCCACAGGTGAGCTGCCGCATTGCTGTGGGTGGCCACCCGAGCTCCGGCTGCACCTTCCTGGTGGCGCCCCCCCATGCCCGATCGCAGGTATACGTAGAATAATAATAGTCCTGTATCCCTGGTGGTCCAGTGGACTGCTTGCAGCCCGATCGTGGGCATAAGTACTGTATGTGTCAAAATGTTAACCCTCTCCCTGGTGGTCCAGTGGACTGTTTGCAACCCAATTACGGGCATTTGTTATACAAAATGACAACAATCAAACCCTAGTGGTGCTTGGTACCCCCCCTCACCACCCATAGAGCCCCACCGCCCTGCTCCCCCCAGTCAGCCGCAGGCGGCAGCTCCCCACCCGCTGCCCCGCCTTACCACCCAATCGACTGACACCGTATGGTAGGGCTGTACACCCACTGGTCCACAGCGTGAGCCAATGGGCGTGCAGCCCGTACCATACTACATAGTCCAGATATGTGGGCACAAAGTCAATTAGAATAAGATGGAGTGCCTCTTGGTTAGTGGGGCACAAACACAGGACCTACAAAGAGCTTCCCTTTCAAATGTACTGTACATCCAAGGATTTAAAATATTTAGGGATTCAGATAGTTTTGGAGGTAGGTTCTCTGTTCTGTCTCAATTATAACTCCTTCATGCAAGCAACACAGGTAAATTTAAGCAGACTGAATGACCTCGCTCTGTCCTTCTCAGGTAGAATTGTAACCTTGAGGATGAACATCCTCTCCCAAATTGCTCAATTTATTTGCTTCTCAACCAAGAGATCCACCGAGGACCTTCGGGGTGAAGTTACACAAAATGACATAATTTGTCTGGAAAATGACATCATTTGTCTGGGGTGGAAACATCCCTGAGTTATGTGGAACTCCTACAGATGGACAGTGCGAAAGATGGTTTGGGAATTCTGAACTTCAGGAACTATTTCCTGCATGTCAAGCCCAGTTTGTATGTGGTTACTTAAGGGAATCAGATCCCCCCTTGCTGGGTCCCACTAGACGAGGGAGGGGTTGTGGGCAGAGGTTTAAGAGATATCCCATATGGTACTGCAGACTTAGGAACACTGGATAGACCTCCAATTCATGGGTGAGGCAAACTATAAAAGCATGGTGGCAGATAATCAAAGTGATTAAAGAAAACAAAACAATTAGTGAAATTACCAGATAAGGGCATGCACAGACTCTGCCCCGGGTACGGTAGACCCAACTTACAGTGAAACCGTTTATACAATTACAAGTGGAGTTTGGCCTCCCACACCAGGACTTTTATTGCCTTCAGTTACATAATTACTTGACTCCTGGACCACGTAAATCAAATACGGTAACTTCTCTTGACCCACTCCAACAACTCATGCATATTAATACAGACTCGCCAGGGCAGGGCAATTTTGTATCACGACTTTATAAAACAATTTCCCCTATAAATTTAACATGGAGGCTTTGAATACAAGCCAAGTGTTTGGGGGGACTTAAGAATATATCTCTAATAAGGAATGGGACTCTATGTGGGAAGAGACAGCCAAGATTTCATCATCATATCCATGGTGTGAACATAGGTGGAGGGTTCTCAGTTCTTTCAGACGCCAGTCATTACAAAACACTCTGCAATCACCAACTGGGATACCTGTTGGAGACTGTGCAGACTCACAGCAACCCATACGCATGTGTTCTGGGACTGTCCTAAGTTAGACGGGTTATGGAAAGATACTGTAGGGGTGTTGAGTCTGATATTTATTAAGGAAATACTTAAACAGTTTAAATATTTATTACTGGGTCTCACCCCCAGAGGTCTAAAACAAAAAAATACCCAGTACTTGTTTAATATTCTAATAGGAGTCATGACCAAGGTGATCACTCAAGGTGGTTACAAGATTGACATCCTCCCCATATACACACTTAGGAGATGTGAGTAGATCAATGTAAAATGGTCTATACCATGGAAGGAATCACAGCACATCTCAGACTCATTACAGATAAGCATGTGTCCAGATGGTTGCCTTTTATGACCAATCTAGAACTGAGCACAGGTAATTCCGTTTTGAACCAGCTAGCCAGATTAAATGAGGATGAAAGCCCTTGAGAAGTAGGAATGAGTGTGTGCAATTAGCATTAAATAAACACAAGAGAACAAAAGAACCTTTTTCTTGCAAAAGTTATTTCTTAATGTACTTCTGTATGATGAATTAGCACAAGCGCTGTCAGTTTTTTTAGTGTAACTGACACATGTTGTACTGTTGTATTTGTTGTTACAGAAATTAATAAATATTATTGCCCCCAAAAAATCAGGGAAATCGAATTATGTCAGAAATACATTATTGCTAAAAAAAAAACACATCATGACATTTTTTTACCAACTAGCAAATACTGCTGCTTTAAGGTTTAAAAAGCATAATGTGTGCAGGGCCTCTGAGACTGTCAATTCAGAATACAGTGCTGTACAGTAAACAAGTACTGCTTTGTCTTCATTAGAATGTCAGAACATAAGTGGGCCATGATCATGTCTGACCTGTGAACCTTTGTTTATACTACACTTGTTTATTATGTTCATGTTCTATAGCCGTTTTATTTATTCATTTAGTTTTTATTGACCTGGTAAGTACAGTACTCTGGACAAATACGTGCCTATCTTCAGGTACGACCCAAGACATTACAAAGTAAGGAAGCAAGGCAACCATCAGTACAAAGTAAGAATACAAGATACAGTAAAAAAGAATTACGGGGAACAGAGCTATAAACATGAAACAGGTAAATATTATATAGCAAGGCATATTTACCTTAACTTCAGTGCTGGGATTTTGCATGTCAATAATAAAGTATTTGGCACTATTCAACAAATGTTATGTCTTCTTGTCACTGGTCTTTGATCGTGCTTTATCAGTTAGTAATTGCACATAAATGAAAGCAGTTGTTGATCAAGCGTCAATATTTTACATTTAGAAATCAACAAAAGATGTTGTTTGATGGTTTACCTAAATAACAACTGATGCTTCTAGGAAACCTCTTATACTATTTAAACAAAACAACATGTATAATTTAAACACTTCAGTATTAATTCTTTACTTGTGATCCAATAACTGAAAATTGGGTTTTTGAACTTTATTCCTCCACTCTTGTTCATTCCCCACTTAAAGCAGAAGTACTAGTTAACAAAAACTTGATTACTTTGGTTGGCAGTTACAACAAACCAAAACATCAATATGTCCAATTTTCCTTTTGCTTTACTTCCTTCCTGTGGTGAGACAGAGGATTTTCAAGTTCTTAAAAATTACTGGACCCTTGCAAGGTCCACCTTCATGGATTTAAGCACATGTGGGTGTTGCTGTGCTGTTGGCCATCAGAAACAATTGCTGGCAACACCCCAACATACCTGCATTATAAATACAGTTGGTTCACTTAGTGTGTCATCTCTGGGAGAAGATCTTTCAAAATTGCTGGGGGCTGCCATCTTTATTGTAGATCCACATAAATTACAAAAGTTGTAATTAAACACGGTCTTAAACACAGCTGATTGAATTTAAAATACCAGAATGAAGACTCTAAGACTATCAGGAATACATTAGTGCTAAAAGAAGGTAGGATGAAATTTTTTGCTGGCTAACTAGTACTGCTGCTTTAAAGCCATAATTCTCTCTTAGTGACAACACAGTCTGCTACCATGGAAATGGCTGTGATGTTACAAGCAGAATATGATGACCCCAGGTGGGGGTAAGCAGTCATAAGAGAAGAAGTTTAAGGAACAAAAGTCAGGTTTATGTACAACAACATTCCTGGTAAGTAATAAAAACAGATCGAGAAACACAAAAATTATATGAAATATTAACTAACTGAGGGACAATGGATGATCCAGTGGAACCGCGCTGTGCTTTCATGCCAGTGGCTTAGGTATGTTAGCGAACTCAGGAACTGAAATCAGGCCAGAGAGTGCTGTTGCCCACAGCACAAGCCAGCCCAGGGAGAGAGATGTCGATGAACTACTTATGCAGTGAACCCCTGAATGGGCCTGGGGAGCCTGCTCCCTTGTGAGGGGTTGCATATGTGCACCTTGCACTGTGCGAGGCAGTGACTGGCTAGGGCCCACGTCAGGAGTGGAGAGAACTGAGTGAGAAATCATGGTGCCAATCCCATGATGGCAGGCCTACTAGGTGGCCCCACACTGTGAAGCCCTCTGTCCACACATTATTTTTATTTTTTAACATTTTTGTTAACTAGGTAATAAAGCACTGGGCCACATGGCCCTTTTACAGGCTTGATCCAGATACATCCATCTAGGCCAGTTACAGAAACACTCAGTACTTACAGTCAATCAGTGGTTACAGAGCCAACATCATTTAACATTGCAGGACGTTATATAAATAGAAAATACCTACTGTAAGCATACAGCAGGATAAAAATACTCTAAAAACATGTACGTCTAGCATCTTTCAACAGTTGTTCCTTATAGTGTGCTTTGAACTGACAGATGTTTGCTGCTTTTCAGATTTCTAAATCTAGACCATTTCAAAGATTAGCTGCTGAGTACTTAAATGATTTTTGATTTTTTGAAGTTTTACAAAAAGATGTTTGTATTGTTAATGAGTCAAGAGACCTTAACAATCTTCCACAGGTTTTGGGTACAAACATTCCAGCTAGTGGACCATCCTTGCCCTTCTGTAGGGCCTTGAAAACAAAGAGCATGTATACACTGTGGGCAGGATTTTCAGAAGGTGGCGCAGGGCTTGCGCAAGCCCTGCGTCACGGGACTTAGGTTTTTGCAGTGCGACAAGACCCTGTGCCGCAACTGCACCTGATTTTCCAATCGCAGGTGCAGCTGCGACAGTTTCCCTGATTTACACCAGCTTGCGCCACATATCTGGCACAAGCTCCGTAACTTAGTCCGCCAGGAGTGGTGCACGCAAGACCACAAAACTGTGGTCTAAGGACCTGTGCTGGGTGCAAGGGACTGAAGTTCCCAATTATCTCCTAGAGCCTGCCGCAAGCCCCGTGTGCCATTTGTGCGGCACACCGGGGGCTTGCGCCATTTGTGAGGTTCCGAAAATCCATCCCTGTATCTCACTGTTCTAACTATAACCATTTTAATTTGTCATATAATATATAGTGATGTTCACGGTGCCTGGCCCTAACAGCAAACCTGTGTACTGAATTATAAATACAGGTGCTCTTTTGCACTGCTTTGTCCGAAGCCCCACTCCACACTAAACTTCCTATAATTCATCACTGGTAGCAGGTAGCTTTCAGCCAGCAATTTCCTGGCCTCATCAGTCAAGAAATCCCTGAGTACAGTGCTCCCAATTTTTTATTTGACTGAGCAGAAATCTGTTCGGTGTGTTGTCAAAATTTAATTGCAAATCTAACAAAATGCCCAGATACTGAAACTCACTTGCTACACTGAGTTTCTACCCTCCTTCTATGTGTACCTGGAACACATCAGCAGAATGCTTTTTGGGAGCTGAACAAAGCACCATGACCTTTGTTTGTTTCCTAGTTACTGCCAGGTTGGTTTTTTATAACTTATCAGTCAAATTTTTATACTCCAATTCAATTTTTTTTATTAAGGGGAAATATATCTTTGTCAGTAACATACATCACCACATCATCAGCGTATGATATAGAGGATAATGCCTAACACATAGGTGATAACCAAGGTATAATCACCTCGAGTTGTTGCTACAGCAACAGTAAACCACGAGAGCATAGCTCAAGAGGTTTACCGTTGCCCTAGCAACAACGAGAGGTGATTGCGCTGTGGTTATCACCTATGTGTTAGGCATTAACTTTTATAGTGTATCTGGCCGTATTTTGTGAGAGACAATGAGGAAAAAACTAACAGGGGAACTGTGGGAAGTCACGCTGCATTTGGCCCTGACATCTGGAGTAACAAAAGAAGTTTCACCATGGAAAGAGCAAGGTATCTAAGCAGGGAAAAGAAAAAAAACTGTGAACCCGACATCATGATTGTTAGACTCAGTTACTGTAAACTGCTATGATTAGAATGCAGTTTGAATAATTTGGTGAGACTAGCGATCACGTTCTTTGTGGAATGCTGCTTATCAGTTACATTCTTTTCTATAAACCTACTGATGTGACGTAGATGAGATAGGTTTATAAGGTGTGCATGTCATGTCAGTGGGTTTACAGGTTTGTAATCTTGCCGATTTCAGAGGGTAATCAACGTTCCAAATACATTATACATTTTTTGCTAATGTAGATACAGTACTTGGAAAGTTCATTTATAACTAAGGAAAACAGCTAATGACCTAGTGTTTACCCCTGTAGTATGTCATACTCCACCTGTCTAAGTGCAGCCAAAACTCCATTCACCCTGATCCATTGAAATAATTCCGAATCCAGTTCACCAATGGTATTTCAAATCCCACTTTTCTTAGCTGTGACTGCAGGAGGGAGTGATCCACTAGGTCGAATGCCTTGGTCAGGTCCACAAACACTGCCCCTAGTAAACATGCCCTCCTCCATGTTCTCCTGAGATCATTCGTGTACTTGACCAAGGCAGTTGCCGTACCACAGTCCCTCCTGAATTCGTGTTGGGCTTCCATAAGTATTTTATATTTTTCTATGTACTCCATAATTTGTACATACAATAAGCACTCTTGAATTGTACTAAGGATAGTAGGGATATGGGTGTATAATTATTTACTTGGTTTGTTAGACCATCTTTATTTACGAGTGTGACAAATGCATTTTTCCAAAGGCTAGTAACTATTTGTTTGCACAGCGAAAAGTTGGAAACTTGTGGAGAGGTTAGTGGCAGATGAGACTAGGGGTGACCTGGTTAGAGAAGGGGCCCCAAAGTGCAGACAGTAGGGAGAAAAACCTTGCTTGAAAAGAAATTTAACTGGAGTTGTCTCTAAATATTATGATTTCAAAAGTTTTTGCCAAAGTATCAACTGTTCTTTAACAATGATTGGCATTGTGCCACTAAATCAAATAAAGGAACTGCAGATCTTTCATGGACTACCTAGATAACAGTGTGTGTGAGTGGATGTTTTCTGATTTTAGAAGACATGCTGCATGTCGGTTTTTCTAGGCCAGCTCGTCTACGCAGCAACAGCACTGTTGCTCGAGACTGTTGTGTCCTGGATCCGCATGCCAAATCTGAATCCTTGGAGTGCCGGCAGGAGACAGACCACATTCCCCAGAAGATGCTCCCCCCATCTGGGAGGAGCTGGGAGCCTGCAACATGCATGTGGCGGAAAGAGTGCACATGATGGGTCATCAGGTGTGCCAGCACTCTGACGGAAATGCTCTCTCTGAGGGAGGGAACACTGCACTTTTGTACTGCTGGTTTAGTTGCACCAATCTAGCAAGGTCTGTTAACACTGTAATCCCCCCCCATTACACAGGACAAAGGAGAGTGGGATGGTGGGGGCATAACTGTTGGCTTAATTTGGGTATTTTATTCTGTGCTGACCTGTACAGAAAGCTGGCACTGTTTCCTTTGTTCTTCCCATCAATATAGATTTAGATTTTTTTGTAGGCAACTGGGAAGCCCCATATACTGATTTTCTACTGTTTCTTGCAGTAAGAGTACATGATCCTATGAGTTTACTCAACTGGACTCCTAAATATCATTGTTGGTCTTACAAAAGATAACGGATTTAGCTGATTAATGCATACCGCTTCGTTTATTTCTGATTTTGGTGGTCTGCCATTCATTTTGTGTCTGTATTATATGAATACATGTATAGTTTTCTTACATGTATAAAACCCAATAAACAAAATGTAAAAAAAACAAAACAGGTTACTCACCTGTAACAGTAGTTCTGGGAGTGGTATATGTGGTTCATCCACACTTATTGGCATGTCCTTTCCCTTTGAGGATCACCGGAAGTCTTCAAGCTGGCTCCTCCCACCCACCCGGGTGGTATAATCCTTGGCTCCACCCCATGACACCAGATCTTAGCCCGCTGGAAGCTAGGTGTTGTGCGTCCGCAGCCGTGGAGGTCGGGTGGGACTGTGTGGATGAACAACATATACCACTCCTAGAACTACTGTTATGGGTGAGTAACCTATTTTTCTAGGATCATGGATATGTTGTTCATCCACACTTATTGGCAGACTCGTAGCAGTTCTCAAGGAGGAGGGAGGGAAGGCGCAAAGCCCCTACTTAGGGAACAGAGATTGGAGAACTGAGGCCCCAAAACCAGCATCCCGGCGTGACTCGAGGTTGATGTGGTAATGGGTGATGAAGGTGTTTGCTGACTTCCAGGTAGCAGCCCGGCAGATTTTCTGGATAGGGATGTCCCTGGAAGCAGCCACCGATGTAGCGCTATGGCAGGCAGAATGAGCTCTTATCCCTCTGGGAGGCACCTTGCCCGCCAACTCGTAGCACATACTTATGCATGATATAATCCACCTTGCAATTGTCTGCTTTGCTGCAGGTCTGCCAGAAGCGGCTTCAGCGTAGGTGACAACAGCTGGCAAACCTCTTCCCAAATTTCCGCCGTCCTGTGCTTATAATAGGAGAGAGCACATCTCAGGTCCAAAGTAGGGAGCCTGTACTTGGCCTCCGAGGTGTAACTGGGGTAGTGTACCGGCAGAGTTAATACCTGGTTAAGCTGAAATTCTGACACCACCTTCGGAAGGAATTTCGGGTGGGGGCATAGGGCAACCTTGTCCCTGTGGAAAACCAGATATGGGGAGTCCACCGAAAGCTTCTGGAGCTCCCTTGTCCTTCTGGCAGATGTGATAGTCACCAGGAAGGCCATCTTCCATGACAAGTGTAACAGTTCACACTTGTGCATTGGTTCGAATGGCCTGCATGAGCTTTGCCAGTACCAGCAGAAGATCCCACGGAGGTGGAGGTTCATGCACCAGAGGGGATATGTGGTCCAGGCCTTTGAAAAAGCACCCGACCACCGTCTCCAGCACCGTCGGCTGACCAGCCCATGCCCGGTAAGCAGAGATAGCTGCCAGGTGCACCTTAAGGGTCAATGACCGGAAGACTCCCTTTGGAAAGAGACCAAAGGTAGTCAAGAATATCAGCCACTGGACAGGACAGAGGGTCCAGGCCCTTGCCCTGACACCAAACAGAAAACCTTTTCCATTTGAAGGCATAACATTTTCCGGTCGATTCCTTTCTAGATGCCTCCATCACAGTGAGGACATCCTCGGAAAGACCCAGAGCCTGGAACTCTAGCTGCTCAAGTACCAGGCTGTGAGGTGCAGGGATTGAAGGTCCGGATGGAATATCTTCCACTTATTGATGGAAATCAGGTCCGGACATGTGCAAAGCCTCTCTGGGGGCCTGCAGCTGAGGCTGAGGAGATCTAGATACCAGAACTGGTGCGGCCAGTCTGGGGCTACCACGATCATCTTCATCTTATCCCTCCTCACCTTGAGTAACACACCTTGTGGATCAAGGGAAATGGGGGAAAGGCGTAGAGGAGGCCTGGGGTTCACGGCCTTGAGAAGGCATCCCCCTGCAGTAAGCCCTGCTAAGGGGGGCGGGCATGAAACAGCCTCAGCTTGGTGATTTGCTTGGAGGCAAACAGGTCCAGCAGCAGTTTGCTCCAATGGGAGAACAGGCTGTAAGCTACCTCTGGATGGAGAGACCACTCATGGGATGTCTCACCTAAGCGACTGAGAGCATCTGCCAGATGGTTTGAGGCTCCTGCCACATGGATGGCTAGGAGATCTACCTCCAAACGGCTCATAAGTGTCCAGATTTGGAGCGCCTCTCTGCAAAGCAGACGGGAGTGCATGCCACCCTGTTTGTTGAGGTAGTACATAGTCATTGTATTGTCCGTCTGGACTTGAACCACTTGACCCCGGAGTTGACGAGCGAAAGCTGACAGTGCCAGTCTGACTGCTCTGCGCTCCAACAGGTTGATGTGGTATCAGACTCCTCGGAGGTCCAGAACCCATGGGCCCTGTTGTCCCCCATGTGGGCACCCCAGCCCATGAGAGAGGTATTGGTCATAAGGATGGCTGTCAGCTCGGGCTGGACAAACGGGATTCCTTCCTGCAATCGGTCTGGGGTGGTCCACCACTGGAGAGCATCCACATCCTCTGGGTTACAGTGATCAGCTAGTTGAAATGACCGTGGTGCTGAGTCCACTGGGCAGTCAGCTCCCACTGCAGGGGGCACACGTGCAACCAGGGCCAATGGACCACTGAGGTGCTCACCGCCATGTAACCCACAAGGCACGGAAAGTCCTGGGCAGGGCGCAGTTGCCCAACCAGAAATGATTGGGCAAAGGAGGAGAGAACTTCTGTCCTGTCTGCCAGGAGCCGAGCTCTGGCTTGATGAGAGTCGAGCTCTGCCCTGATGAAGCACATCACCTGGGAAGGCACGAGTTCCAACCTGGCCTCGTTGATCAGGAGGCTGAGTTGGGAGCAGGTCTGGAGGGCCAGGTCCCTGGATCTCTCCACCTCCTGCTGGGTGGGACCTGCTAGGAGCCAGTCGTCCAGGTAGGGGTAGATTCTGACACCCCAATGCCTCTGATGGGCCGCCACCACTGTAATGCATTTGGTGAAGACCCGTGGGGGCGATGACAGGCCAAACAGCATAGCTCGGAAAACGTACAGGGTTCCTTCAGGAGGAACCGCCGATGAGACGGACGGATTGAGACGTGAAAGAATGCGTCCTGCAGATCCAGTGAACAGAACCACATGTTTCACTCCAAGGATGGTACGATCTGGGACAGCGTGACCATCCAAAAGGTGTGTGACCTGAGATACTGATTCAGGTCATAGAGATCTAGAATGGGGTGCCAGCCCCCCCCACTTGGGCACCAGGAAGTACCTGGAGATAAAGCCTGGGTCTGCTGGAGGATCTGCCACTGGGGCTACTGCCTCCTTGAGGAGAAGCTGAGCAATGACGTCTCGAAGAGCCGACTGGGTCTGGGCAGACACTCGTTCCTCCCGAGGGGCGCAGGCTCGGCTTGGAAGGTACTGCTCGAAGTCCAGAGGTAGTTCTTGGCCGACCAATTCAAGAACCCACCTATCCATGGTAACAGCGGACCAGGAGTAGGAAGTGGTGGAACCAGCCCCCATGGGAGGACCCAGGGCTGGCGTGATGGGAGAGGGAAGGCAGCCCCTGCCCCGTTACTGAGCAGGCTTGGAGGAGGAGGAGGATCCAGAGCCTGATCCTCAGCCTCCTTTACAAGCCTAGGAGGGCCCAGGCTTGAGCCAGGGGCACCAAGCTTGAGCCTGCTGCTGTTGTTGCTGCTGTCCACCCTGAAAGGAGGAGTGCTGCGCTGCAGCTGAAGAGTGCTGAAAGGGCTTCTTCTTCTTCTTCTTCTGCTGGTTCTTGCTCAAGGAACTTTTGGCAGAAGTAGCGTCCAAGGTGGCACTGGACTGCTCAACGCGCTGATGGTGACTGGCCATTCCTGGGCCAAACACGTCGGTCCCTAGGAAAGGCACGTCAGCCACTTTGTGCTGAGTATCCACCAGGAAGGAGAAAACCTCAGCTAAGCCCTGCGACGAGAGGCAACTGCGGCTGCTATGGAACAGACACAAGAATCCCCAATATCCAGGGCCATCTGAAGTTGTTGCTGGGTGACAGCTCGTCCCTGGTCCCGGACTTGCTTGACCGTGGTCTGCATGTCTGCAGGGAGATGTGGGAGGACTTCATCCAAAGACCCCAAGAGGGCATGGGAGAAGTGTGCCATGATGACGACCGAACTTGCCTAATGAAGGCCCAAGGAGGAAGCCGCATAGACCTTCCTGGCAGAATGGTCCAAGAGGTTGGACTCTTTCTCGGGAGGTCAGTCAGTGTCAACAGAACTGCCAGTATGCCTGAACACAGAGGCGGTCACGAGGTTCTCCGCTGAAGGGTGCTCTGTGAACCCCGCAAGGGACGCCATGGGCACAGCATACTTGTGGGCCATGCGGGCAGATGGTGCTGGACAAGAGGCAGGATGCTGCCAGAGTTCTAGGGCCCAGCCAACAATAGCCTCAGCCACGGAAAAGGCCTCTGTCGGGGTATCCCCTCTCTTGAGGATGTCCTTGAGAGGGTACTCCGCCTTTTTCTGGATTGGTTCCAGGGGCATCCCTGTAGACTCAGAGATGAGATGGAGAATGCCCTGAAAAGATGAAGGATCTTTCTCCTTCCCTATCCAACCGGCTGATTCGTCATCCCGGGATGGGAATGTAGTCCAGTCACATCGGAATCCGAAGAATCCAGGTATAACGGCTGACTGCCCAGGTCACCCTCGACCCGCCAGTGGTCCAGGGTGATGTTGACTGAAAGATGCCGGGGAAGCCCAGTGTCTGGCCTAGCTTCTTTAGAAGGAGCCCCTTCCACAGCCTGCTTGGGTGGTGGTTCCACCACTATCGGCGGAGAGACTGGTTTTGGCCAAACCGGAGGTTTCACTGGCTCCACATGCGGGGGAAACAACTTGATTGGCTCCAAAGGAGTCGGCTTCGGCCTGGAAGGCGAGAGCCAAGTAATGACTGGGGTGGAAGCCGGGGTCGGCTTGTGCCCGGACAGAATCAGCTGTTGCCACATGAGGTCCTCGTAGCACCGACAGAGTTTCCACCGAAGCCTCTCCTCGTCAGAGGAGGACGAAGTCGACCAATGGCATCACCTCTTTTTAGAGCGTTTATGGCTCTTCCTCGGCCTGTCGGTCGAGGGGTCCTAGACCTCGATCAAGATCGGACAGGCTGACTCGGTCACTCGGCAGATGCCGGCAGGGCCAGTGACTTCCCAGGGTCTGGGACCACTTCCTCAATGGGATTCCCAGCAGGCCGGGTCTCCTCGTCGGAGAACACAAGGACCGGAGTCCGCTCCAGAGAGTTGTCGACCAGAGTCAGCGACAAAGGGTGGATAGGATCGATGACAATTTCCATGTTGTCGACTGAAACCTCAGTCAACTGGCCAGACAGCAAAGCCGAAAAGCCAGCGGCTGAGGAGGTAATCTCGACCGAGGTCGAGACTACCGGTTCCTGAGAACAAGATCTCTCCTGATCCCAACAGCATCTTCGCCAGGACGAAGACGGTCCCGGGTCCTTCTCCTGCTTACGGGACCGAGAGGAGTGCATGCCCACAGGACTCTCTCCCTTAGTTGGGACAGACTGGCACAACTCTCAGAAAGAACCCGATAAGGTGGAGCCCAGGTTGAGCGGAATGAAGAAGCTCCGAGTGGTCTCTGCAGCCCGAGCCACTTCCTCTTCGAATGCTTGCATGCATTCCAATTGCTCGGCAGATCTCGCAGCCGCGGAAACCACCCACCGAGCCTCCTTGGATTTCACCGAGGGTTCAGTTTCTCTGGCCTCCCCAGCTCTGGGCGCATGCAGACGGTCATTGAAAACGCTAGGATGGAAGGCGAGGCAAAGATCGCACTCATGTCATGGTCAAATACTTAAGACAGACAGTACACGCATGTGGTGTGGGGATAGGTGCGCGACATCTTCTGGCCGCAAGGGCACTGACGAAATCCGGGGGAAGACTTGTCTTCCATAATCGAAGATAGATAGTCGCGATTGCTAATGCGAACTAGACGAAGTTTCGGAATAACCAAAGGTTTAGAAGCCAGGACTTAATGAAATGTGTGAGCACGAAAGAGGCAACCTGTATCTTCCAGCGGAAAGGAAGATCTGACGTCATGGGGCAGAGCCGAGGATTATACCACCCGGGTGGGTTGGAGGAGCCAGCTTGAAGACTTCCGGCGATCCTTAAAGGGAAAGGGGACATGCCAATAAGTGTGGATGAACAACATATCCACGATCCTAGAAAGTGCCATTAACCATTAGCTTAGCAGTGCTTTAGGCTCCTTAGGAGAACAGGCATGGTAAAGGGGTGATATATGCATGTTAGAAGAATGTTGCAGAGGGTAAAGACACATGGCACTGAGCAATGCCACAGCCACTATTTTAATTAACCTGTGCTAGTAGGTTTAAAACATGCAAAAAGGGGAAAAAGATAACAATAACACAGGCTGAGAATAAAACACGTAAGGAACGATAATGAAATTTTAATCATGCACCACTGTGAAATCCCTTTGAAGGACAGTCTGTTTGTGTATTGTCTTATTTAGCTTGACACACTGCACTGTTTACATTTTCATGGCAACTTGTCTTAAGCCTCTCATCTTCCAAATGCAAAATAACTACACTCATCCAAGAAAACAACTGAAAGAACACAATATGAAGAACATCATAAACAAAGATGAAACCTTGGACTGTTTACGAAAGAAATGTGTTCTTCCATGCAGTGAAAATCTCCCTTCCGCCCCCACACACTTCTCAAATTAGAGATTTTATTCCCCAGATCTAGGCCCATCTGCTTTAATGAACTTATTCTAACAAGCCAAGTCAGACACACTCACTGGTTTGATGCTGTGTCTAATACCCCTGCTCATCCTCCTCCCTCAGTTCTGTCCTATGCTTTTAACTCTTATTTTTCTTTGTGTTTTTTCTCCATCAAATTTTTTATCTCCCTTGTAACCTCTTTCCATGCAGTACCCACTTCTAAACTTTCTTTGTAATTCTCATTTAGCCCCCATATGTGGTTGCCCATCTTAGGATCATCTTTTTGAAGGACCAAATGACCCCTCTTAGGCAACCACAGCCAGATTCTTCTGTCACACCCTAGTCTGCACTAAGTCACTGTGCACACTCTAGTCTGCCATCGAATTGTCACAAAAGCAGTGGCCTAAACAGTCTTCATGGATTCTTTTCAGAATTAAGAGACCAGCTAAAGGATTCAGGCACAAAAATTAGCCTGCCAGAGGGGGAAATATATGGAACTGTCAGGTGCCAAGCTACGATCTGGACGTGGTGGATGAAAGGACCGCAAGAGCTGAGGACCGAAGGGGGCCAGTGGAGAGAAGTGGGCATAAACTATGTATGAAAAAAACAAAATGTCAACAAAATCATGGCTACACTAACACAAATACAATCATATATTTTTTTTTAATTCAAACTGGTGAGCTGTCCTGTGAGCCAGAGGAAGTGAGACACACTTCCATGTAGGTGACCAGGGTTTGAAAGCAGAGTCCAGTATCTACAACTGGGTGGTTAAGACTAGGAAGACTGTTGCTAATGGTAGCAAGTTCCAGCCTAGTGGGGGTTGCCACTGCAACCTGACATTGTAACAGCCCCCACGAGGGGCAGGCACCTTCTGCTGACGCGACAGTGCACAAGGCCATCTGATGCTATGTGTGCCATCAGGAGCTGGACGGGACTCAGAACAAGAAGAATTGTGCCCTAGTGAGGATGGTACACTCAGGCCCTGTGACCATATGACTCCTGACCCAACGTGTGTGTTTAGGGGTAGAACTGGAGACCACCCCCAACCTCACCGGGGTGGGGTGGGGGAGTGGAGTAAGCTGTGGAGAAAGAAGGCCAGGGGTTAGCGGATGATGGGGCTGGGAGGCACAAAAGCCGAAGAGCCAACCAGACAAGGTAGGATAAAAAGGTAATTGCTGGTGGACTTACTAGACTGTGGTGTGAGTTGGGGGGTGTGGGGCAGCAGTGCGCTAAAGGGACCAGAAGTAGTGGGTGGCAGGGGGCAGAGGAGAGCAAAAGAAATTCAACTTATGGGGCTGCCCTGGTGGCCCAGCAGTAGAAGATCACACTACCATCTGGACAATCTGAGTTCAGGAGCAAACCCAGGAAACCTGCTGTTTGGCAATCTGTGGTGCTGCTGATGGCAGCACTTCCTGGTCAGGGGAAGAAGGAGCTGTCCTCCTGCTTCTGCAGTGACCCCTGTGGTGGTCTAAGGAGGGCTTAGAGCACATGCATCCCTGCCTTCTCCACAAGGTCCCTGTGGCCTTATAGGTAGGCTCTGTCCCCTGCAGAAGGAGGAAGGAAATGACTAAATAGGGTAAAAAAGTAAAGTTACTTACCGTAACTATTGATCTTCTGGAGTATCTTCTCCATAGCACCACACTCTTTGGTATTAAAGCCAGAGGTGACAGGATCCTATAGGAACCAGAACTTTTGGAGCCAGCAGTGCCAGTGCCTAGCACTGACACATGGCTTCATACATGTCCACGCAGGGTATACAGGGGCACAGGCCCCAACCACCTCAGTACCACTTTTAGCAAGGAAGAGAGGGAAAAGTTACCAGTAAAATAGGAAGGTTCACAACTAGTGTCTTTACAGTCCAAAGCTGAGAACCTGCAATTATGTGGCCATGAGGTATTAGTCTAATGATTTCACAGTACATTTTGTACTTAAAAATATTGTTAATTACTTATATACTATTAATTAAACAGAAAACCTGCACGAGGTAGTAATAAAAATGCTGCATGGTAAAAGCCGAACTGCCAGACAGTTTTATAGCAGTCGAACTGCTCAATGGTTTTAAAACAGTTGAGCTGCTCACAGGTTTTTAAACAGCTGAGCTGCTGGATGGTCCTACATGAAATCTTTAAAGCCATAAACCGTGACAAAAAATTTACTAAATCCCATGCAAACAAATGGTTTAAATCACAGAAACATAGAAACAGAATCTGACGGCAGGTAAGGCCCGCTTGGCCCACCTAGTCTGTCCATTTTCCTAACTAACAGATAAGCTGCAGATCCTAGTTAACCAACAGCCTACTTCCTCCTACCCCCCACTAGGACTGCCTTATGTCTGTCCCATGCATTCTTGAATTCCCTCACTTTTCTTGACTCCACGACCTCCTCAGGAAGGCTGTTCCATGCATCCACAAACCTCTATGTGAAAAAATACTTTCTCACATTACCTCTGAGCCGTCCCCCCTCCATCTTCAAATTGTACCCCCTTGTTCTTGCACATCTCTTTTTCTGAAATATACTACCCTCTTGGACTTTGTTGATTCCCTAGAGGCACTTGAAAGTTTCTATCATGTTCCCCCCTCTCCCTTCTTTCCTCAAGGGTATTCATATTAAGCTCCTTTAGCCTCTCTTCATACGTCTTCTGGTGCAGACCCTGCACCATTTTGGTTGCCCTCCTCTGGACAGCCTCCACTCTGTCTATGTCTTTGAGGAGATGGGGTCTCCAGAACTGCACACAGTACTCCAGATGGGGTCTCACCAACTGTCTGTACAGAGGGATAACAACTTCCTGTTTTCTACTGTTGATGCCTCTCCCTATGCATCCCAGTATCCCCCAGCCTTCATTACTGCCTTCTCACATTGCTTGCCCACCTTTAGGTCATCTGATATAATTACCCCCAGGTCCCTTTCCATTTTTATTGTTGTCAATATCTCACCCCCATTGTGTACTCCTCCCCTTGGTTTTTGTTTCCCAGGTGCATTACCTTGCACTTCTTTGCAATGAATCTGAGCTGTCATACATCTGACCATTCCTCCAACCTTGCCAAGTCCCTTCTCATCCTTTCCACTCCATTTTGTGTATCAACCTTGTTTTAGATCTTTGTGTCGTCTGCAAAGAGACATACTTTTCCTTCCAGTTCCTCTGCAATGTCACTTATAAAGACATTAAAAAGGACCGGTCCCAGTACTGAACCCTGCGGTACCCCGCTAGTAATCCTCCTTTCTTCACTGTGGACTCCGTTAACTACTACCGTTTGCGTCCTGTTGTCCAGCCAATTTTTTATCCAGGCTACCACCTTGGGACCCACTCCAAGGCTGGCTAACTTGTTTATTAATCTTTTGTGTGGGACTGTATCAAATGCCTTGCTAAAATCAAAGTAGGCCATGTCCATAGCCACTCCCTGGTCTACTACTTTGGTCACCCAGTCAAAGAAATCTGTTAGATTCATCTGACACAACCTTCCCGCTGTGAATCCATGCTGCCTTGGGTCCTGTGCCCCACTGGCCTCTAGATACTCTACAATTCTTTCCTTCAGAAGTGATTCCATCATTTTCCCTACCACTGAGGTCAAACTAACTGGTCTGTAGTTTCCTGCCTCTGCCCTGCTCCCACTTTTATGAAGAGGAATCACATCCACCCTCCTCCAGTCCTCAGGTACCACCCCATCCTGCCATGATTTGTTAAAGACAGTAGTCAGCGGCGTCACTAGTTCTACCCTTAGTTCTTTTAGAATTCTTGAGTGAATCTCATCAGGCCCCATTGCTTTGTCCACCTTCAATTTTACTACTTCTTTCACAACCCCTTCTTATCTAAATGGACTGGTAGCGACCCAGACACAAAAATAATTTAGAATGGCACTAGCAAAAAGAAATTTTACAAACCACATAGGCAGAAGACAGTTCAGAGAACAGGGATATCACAAAAAAAGGTTACTCACCTGTAACAGTAATTCTAGGATTGGTATATGTTGTTCATCCACACTCTTTGGCATGTCCCCTTCCGCTTTAAATCTCACTGGGAGTCTTCAAGCTGGCTCCTCCCACCCACCCAGGTAGTATATACCTTGGCTCCACCCCATGACGCCACATCTTAGCCCGCTGGAAGCCAGGTTGTGTGCGTCCGCAGCTGGGGAGGTCGGTTGGGTCTGTGTGGATGAACAACATATATCACTCCTAGAACTACTGTTACAGGTGAGTAACCTGTTTTTCTAGGAGCGTGGATATGTTGTTCATCCACACTCTCTGGTAGACTCCTAGCAGTTCTCTGGTAGGAAGGAGGCATGGCGCACACCCCCTCCTTAGGGAACAGAGACTGCAGAACTGAGGCCCCAAAACCAGCATCCCGGTGTGACTCAAGGGCGATGTGGTAATGGGTGATGAAGGTGTTTGCTGACTTCCAGGTAGCAGCCCGGCAGATTTCCTGGACAGGGATGTCCCTGGAAGCAGCCACCGATGCAGCGGTATGGCGGCTACAATGAGCTCTTATCCCTTTGGGAGGCTCCTTGCCCACCAACTCATAACACAGACCTATGCATGATGTAATCCATCTTGCAATAGTCCGCTTTGCTGCAGGTTTGCCAGAAGTAGCTTCAACGTAGATGACAAACAGCTGGCGAACCTCACCCCGAATTTCTGCCGTCCTCTCCTTATACTAGGAGAGAGCACGTCTCAGGTCCAGAGTATGGAGCCTGTACTCGGCCTCTGAGGTGTAATTAGGGTAGTATACTGGCAGAGTCAACACCTGGTTAAGGTGAAACTCTGACATCACCTTCAGAAGGAATTTCGGGTGGGGGCGTAGGACAACCTTGTCCCTGTGGAAGACCAGATAAGGGGAGTCCACTGAAAGCTCCTGGAGCTCCCCTGTCCTTCTGGCAGATGTGATAGCCACCAGGAAGGCCGTCTTCCACGACAAGTGTGACAAAGCACACTTGTGCACTGGTTCGAATGGCTTGCCTATGAGCTTTGCCAGTACCAGCAGAAGATCCCACGGAGGTGGAGGTTCACGCACTGGAGGGGATATGTGATCCAGGCCTTTGAAAAAACTGTCTCCTGCGCCAATGTCGGCTGACCGGCCCATGCCCGGTAAGCAGAGATGGCTGCCAGGTGCACCCAAAGGGTTGATGACCATAGACCCCCTTTGGAGAGAGACCAAAGGTAGTCAAGAATGTTAGCCACTGGACAGGATACAGGGTCCAGGCCCTTGCCCTGACACCAAATGGAAAACCTTTTCCATTTGAAGGCATAACATTTCCTGGTCGATTCTTTCCTGGATGCCTCCACCACAGTGTAGACATCTTCGGAAAGACCCAAAGCCTGTAACTCTAGCCACTCAGGTACCAAGCTGTGAGGTGCAGGGACTGAAGGTCTGGATGGAATCCCCTTCCCTGACTGAGTGTTATCAGGTCCGGGCATGTGCAAAGCCGCTCCGGGGGCCTGCAGCTTAGGCTGAGGAGATCTGGATACCAGAACTAGCGTGGCCAGTCTGGGGCTACCAGGTTCACCTTCGCCTTGTCCCTCCTCACTGTGAGAAGCACCTTGTGGATCAAGGGAAATGGAGGGAAGGTGTAGAGGAGGCCTGGGGTCCATGGCCTCAAGAAGGCATCCCCCTGCAGCGAGCCCTGCTGAGGGGGGGCCGGCATGAAACAGCCTCAGCTTGGTGTTTTCCCTGGGGGCCAACAGGTCCACCATCGGTTTGCCCCAATGGGAGAACAGGCTGTAAGCTACCTTTGGATGGAGAGACCTCTTGTGGGATGTCTGGCCTAAATGACTGAGAGCATCCGCCAGGTGGTTTGAGGCTTATGCCACATGAATGGTTAGGAGATCCACCTCCAACCGACTCATGAGGGTCCAGATGTGGAATGCCTCCTTGCACAGCAAGCAGGAGTGCATGCCGCCCTGTTTGTTGAGGTAGTACATGGTCGTGGTATTGTCCGTCTGGACTTGAACCACTTGAACCCAGAGCTGAGGAGCGAAAGCTGACAGTGGCAGTCTGACTGCTCTGAGCTCCAGCAGGTTGATGTGGCATTGGGACTCCTTTGGGATTCAGAGGCTGTGGGCCCTTTTGTCCCCCATGTGGGCTCCCTAGCCCATGAGAGAGGCGTCGGTCATGAGGACGACCATCGGCTCTGGGCAGACAAACGGGATCCCTTCCTGCAACCAGTCTGGGGCGGCCCACCACTGGAGAGCGTCCCACATCTTCTGGGTTACAGTGACCAGCTGGTCGAAATGACCATGGTGCTGAGTCCGCTGGGCGGTCAGCTCCCACTGGAGGGGGTGCATGTGCAACCGGGCCCAATGGACCACTAAGGTACACACTGATATGTAACCCAGAAGGCGCTGAAAGTCCTGGGCAGGGCGCAATGGAGGAAAGAACCTCCACCCTGTCCACTGGGAGCCGAGCTCTGGCTTGACAAGAGTTGAGCTCTGCCCTAATGAAGCCCAACACCTGAGATGGCACGAGTTCCGACTTGGCCTCGTTGATAAGGAGGCTGAGCTGGAAGCAGGTCTGGACGGCCAGGTCCCTGGATCTCTCCACCTCTTGTTGGGTGGAGCCTGCTAGGAGCCAATCATCGAGGTAAGGATAAATCCTGACTCCCCCCGACACCTGAGATGGGCCGCCACCACTGCAATGCATTTGGTGAAGACCCGTGGGGCCGATGACAGGCCGAACGGCATGGCTCGGAACTCATACAGGGTCCCTTCGACACTGAAGCGGAGGAACCACTGATGGGACAGATGGATTAGGACGTGAAAGAATGCATCCTGCAGATCCGGTGAACAGAACCACATGTTTCATTCCAAGGATGGTATGATCTGGGACAGAGTGACCATCTGAAAGGTGCGTGACCTGAGATATTGATTCAGGTCATGCAGATCTAGAATGGGGTGCCAGCCCCTGTCCCCTTGGGCACCAGGAAGTACCTGGAGACAAAGCCTGGGTCTGATGGAGGATCTGCCACTGGAGCTACTGCCTTGTTGAGGAGGAGCTGAGTGATGTCGTCTCTGAGAGCCGACTGGGTCTCAGTGGATACTCTTTCCTCTCGAGGGGTGCGGGCTCAGCTCGGAGGGTACTGCTCAAATTCCAGCGGCAGTCCCTGACCGACCACTTCGAGAACCCACCTGTCCAAAGTGACAATGGACCAGGCGGAAAGTAAGTGGCAGAGCTGGCCCCCCACAGGAGTACCCAGAGCTGAGGTGACAGGAGAGGGGTTGACAGCCTCCGCCCCGTCACTGAGCAGGCTTGGAGGAGGTGGAGGCTCCGGGACCTGAACCCTGGCCTCCTTTACGGGCCTGTTGGAGTCCAGGCTTGGGTCGAGGGTGCCAAGCCTGAGCCTGCTGCTGATGCTGGTGCTGCTGTCCACCCTGAAAGGAGGACTGCTGAGCCGCAGGGGAAGAATGCCGAAAAGACTTCTTTTTCTTCTGCTGGTTCTTGTCCAAAGAACCCTTCACAGAAATAGCGTCCAAGGTGGCACTGGACTGCTCAATGTGCTGAAGGTGACCGGCCACTCCTGGGCCGAACAAGTCGGTCCCGAGGAAGGGCATGTCAGCTAGTTTATGCTGGGTATCTGCCGGAAAGGAGGAGAGCCTCAGCTAAGCCCTGCAATGAGAGGCAACTGCGGTAGCCATCGAGCGGGCACAGAAATCCCCCATGTCTGAGGCTGTCTGAAGCTGCTGTCTGGCAACAGCTCGGCCCTGATCCCAGACCTGCTTAACCATGGTCTGCTTGTCCATGGGGAGATGTGGGAGGACTTTATTCAACAACCTAAGCAGGGCGTGAGAGAAGTGTGCCATGATGTCGGCCGAACTTGCCTGACGAACGCCCAAGGAGGAAGTCGCATAGACCTTCCTAGCTGAATGGTCCAAAAGCTTGGACTCCTTATCAGGAGGTCGGTCAGTATTGGCAGAACTTCCAGTACACCTGAACACAGAGGCAGTCACCAGGCTCTCAGCCGAAGGATGCTCTGTGAATCCCGCAAGGGACCCCATGGGCACCGCGTACTTGGGGGCCATGCGGGCAGATGGAACTGGACAAGAGGCAGGATGCTGCCAAAGTTCTAGGGCCGGGCCAACAATAGCCTCAGCCATGGGAAAGGCCTCCATCGGGGTATCACCTCTCTTAAGGATGTCTGTAAGAGGGCACTCCACCTTTTTCTGGATTGGCTCCAGGGGCATCCTTGTAGATTCAGAGATGAGGCGAAGGGTCCCTTGAAAAGACAAGGGACCTTCCTCCATCTCTAAGCCAACGGACGATTCATCATCTCCTGGATGTGAATGCAAGTCGGTAACATCCGAATCTGAGGAATCTGGATATAAAGGTCTACCACCCAGGTCACTTTGGACCCGCCAAGGGCGGTCCGGGGTGACTGTGACCGACATGCGCCGGGGAAGCCCAGTGTCTGGTCTGTCTTCCTTGGAAGGAGCCCCTCCCACAGGCTGTTTGGGCAGTGGTTCCACCACGATTGGTGGAGAGACCGGTTTGGGCTGAGCAGGTGGTTTTGCCAGCTCTGCGGGCTAAGAAACCAACTTAATCGGTTCCAAAGGAGTCGGATTCGGCCTAAGCGGCGAAAGCCAGGTAATGGCCGGTGCAGAAGTCATAGCTGACTTGTGCCCAGTCAGAATCAGCTGTTGCCACATGAGGTCCTCATAGCGCCGACGGAGTTTCCACCGGAACCTCTCCTTATCCGAGGAGGACGAGGACAACCGATGGCATTGCCGCTTTTTAGAACACTTAAGGCTCTTTCTCGGCCTGTCGGACGAGGGGGTCCCAGACCTCGATCGAGATCGGGTGGGCCGACTTGGTCACTCGGGAGACACCGGCGGGACCGGTGATTTCCCGGGATCAGGGACCACATCTTGAATTGGAGTCCCAGCAGGCTGGGTTTCGTCATCTGGAAAGACCAGATTAGGTGTTCAATCGAGGGAATCATCGACCGGAGTCGGCGATATCGGATAGATAGGATCAATCACACTTTCCACCTCATCGATGGATAATTCAGTCAACTGGCCAGACGGCAAAGCCGAGAAGCCAGCGGCTGAAGAGGCGATCTCGACCGAAGTCAAGACCGCATGTTCCTGGGACCAAGATCTCTCCCGCTCCGAAGAACATCTCTGTCGAGATGAAGATGCTCCCGCATCCTTCTCCCGCTTATGGGATCTAGAGGAGTGCAAGCCTGCAGGCGCCTCTCCCTTGGTCAGGAGAGACTGGCACAACTCCTGGAAGGAACAAAAGAAGGTGGAGCCCAGGTTGAGTGGAACAAAGAAACCCAGAGAGGACTCCACAGCAAGAGCTGCTTCCTCCTCGAATGCTTGTATGCATTCCAACTGCTCAGCGGATCCTGCAGCAGCAGCGGAAACAGCCCACCGAGCCTCCTTGAATTTCACTGGAGGATTCTTCTTCTTCTCCGGCCTCCCCAGTTTCAGGCATGCGAGACAGTCGTGAAGGATGTTGGGATGAAAGACAAGACACAGACTGCATTTCGAGGTGTCATGGTCGACACCGAGGCAATAGACACACGCGGTGTGGGGATTGGTGAGCGACATCTTCTGGCCGCAAGGGCACCAACGAAATCTGGGGGAAGATTTATCTTCCATGATCGAAGCTGCAAATTTGCAATCGCTAACTCGAACAATGCGAATTTATGGTAAAACTGACAGTTTGAAAGCCAGGGCCTAGAAAATGCGTGAGCATGAGGGAGGCAACCTGAATCTTCCAGCGGAAAGGAAGATCTGGTGTCATGGGGCAGAGCTGAGGTATATACCACCTGGGTGGGTGGGAGGAGCCAGCTTGAAGACTTCCGGTGAGATTTAAAGCGGAAGGGGACATGCCAAAGAGCGTGGATGAACAACATATCCACGCTCCAAGAAAAACAGGTTACTGACCTGTAACAGTAGTTCTAGGAGTGGTATATGATGTTGATCCACACATTCTGGCAGTTGCCTTTCTCTTTAATTCTGTCTGGAACATCTTCAAGCTGGCTCCTCCCACCCACCTGGGTGGTATCTCACATGGCACCACCCCATGACTCCAGATCTTGCCTGCTGGAAGCAGAGGTTGTACGCCAAAGCTGGAGAGATCGGGTAGGTCCATGTGGATGAACATCATATACCACTCCTCGAACTACTACTATTATAGGTGGGCAACCTGTTTTTCTAGGGATGTGGACATGATGTTCTATCTACACTTTCTGGCAGACTCCTAGGAGTTCTCCCGGAGGAGGCAGGCAAGGCGCACACCACCTACTTCGGGAACTGAGACTGGAGAACTGAGGCCCAAAAACCAGCATACTGGCGTGACTCAAGGTCAATGTGGTAATGGGAAATGAAGGCATTTGCTGACTTCCAGGTAGCAGCCCTGCAGATTACCTGGATAGGGACGTCCCTAGAAGCAGCCACTGATGCAGCGGTATGGCGGGTGGAATGAGCCCTTAGCCCTATGGGAGGCTCCCTACCCACCAACCTATAGCAGAAATCAATGCAGGATGTGATCCACCTGCCAATCGTCCACTTGGCTGCAGGTCTGCCTGGTGCAGCTTCAGCATAGGTGATAAACAGCTGTCGAACTTCTCCCCAAACTCCAGCCGTGCACTCTTTATAACAAGTAAGCGCTTGCCTCAGGTCCAAGGTATGGAGCTTGTGTTCGGCCTCCGAGGTGTGACTGGTGAAAAACACCGGTAGTGTCAACACCTGGTTCAGGTGAAACTCTGACAACCTTCGGGAGGAACTTCGGGTTGGGGCACAGGACAACCTTGTCCCTGTGGAAGACCAGGTAAGGAGACTCCACTGAGAGTGCCTGGAGCTCACTAATCCTTCTGGCTGATGTGATAGCCACCAGGAAGGCAGTCTTCCACGACAGGTGAGACATGTCACACCTGTGCATCGGTTCGAATGGCTTGCCCATGAGCTTTGCCAAAACCAGCATCAAGTCCCATGGTGGTGGTGGTTCATGCAATGGAGGGGAAATGTGGTCATGGCCCTTAAAGACGCACCAGACCACCTTCTCCTGTGCCACTGACTGCTGACCGGCCCGCTCCCAGTAAGCAAAGATGGCTGCCAGGTGCACCTTAAGGGTCATCGGCCGAAGTCCCCCTTGGGAGAGAGACCACAGGTAGTCTAAAATGCTAGCCACGGGACAGTTTGAAGGTCCCAACCCCTTGCCCTGACACCAAATGGAGAATCTCTTCCATTTGAAGGCACAGCATTTTCTGGTCAGTTCCTTGTGAGATGCCTCCACTACGGTGAGGACATCTTCAGAGAGACCCAAAGCCTGGAACTCTAGCTGCTCAGGAGCTAGGCTGTCAGGTGCAGGGATTGAAGGTCCGGATGGAGTACCTTCCCCTGATTGAAGGAAAGCAGGTCTGGGCATGCTGGAAGATGCCTCAGAAGCCTGTTGCTGAGGCTGAGGAGATTGGGGTACAAAAACTGGCAGGACCAGTCCGGAGCCACCAGGATCACCTGTGCCTTGTCCCTCCTCCTCCTAACCTTAAGTAGCACCTTGTGGATCAAGGAAAATGGAGGGAAGGCATAAAAGAGGCCTGGAGTCCACAGCCTTGAGGAGCCGTCCCCCTGCAGTGAGCCCTGCTGAGGGTGGCGGGCACAAAACAGCCTCAGTTTTGCATTCTCCCTGGAGGTGAACAGGTCCACTTGAAGGGAGCCCCACTGGGAGAACAGATTGTGAACTACCTCCAAGTGGACGGACCACTCATGAGATGCCTCACCCATCCGGCTGAGGGCATCCACCCGCTGACTGGAGGCTCCTGTCACATGAATGGCTAGGAGATCTGCCTCCAGGCTGTGCACGAGGGTCCAGAGGCTAGGAGTGCATCCCACCCTGCTTGTTAAAGTAGTACATGGTCGTGGTATTGTCCATTTGGACCTGGACCACTTGACCCTGGACAAACAGAGCAAATGTGGTCAGGGCTAACCAAACTGCTCGGAAATCCAGCAGGTTGATGTGGCATTGGGACTCCTGGGGGGTCCAAAGCCCGTGGACTCTGTGTTCCCCCAGGTGGGCACCCCAGCCCGTCTGAGAGGCATCGGTCATCAGGGTGACCATTAGCTTGGGGCGGACAAACAGGATCCCTTCCTGCGGATGTTCTAGGATAAGCCACCACTGGAGGGCATCCCACATCCTCTGGGTCACAGTGACCAGCTGGTCGAAGTGACCTTTTGCACTGAGACCACAAGCTGGCCAGCTACCACTGAAGGGAGCGCATAAACCAACGGGCCCATTGGACCATGCTGGTGCAGGCCGCCATGTAATCCAGAAGGCACAGGAAGTCCCGGGCAAGGTGCAAGTGCCCAACCAGAAATGATTGGGCAAAGGAGGAGAGAACCTCTGCCCTGTCCGCCGGAGCCGAGCTCTTGCTCGGCACAAGTCGCATTCTGCCCCGATACAAAATGATCACCTGCGAAGGCACAAGTTCTGACTTGGCCTCGTTGACCAGGAGGCCAAGGTCAATGCAAGTCTGGAGGGGCCAGATCCCTGGACCGCTCGACCTCCATCCTGGAGGGACCTGCTATCAGCCAGTCGTCCAGGTAGAGATACACCCAGATCCCTTGGCGCCTCAGGTAGGTTGCCACCACTGCTATGCATTTGGTGAAGACCCTGGGGACTGAGGAGAGGCCAAAAGGCATGGCTTGGAACTTGTAATGGACTCCCTCTGCTCGAAAGCGGAGGAACCTTCGATGGGTCGGATGGATAGGGACATGAAAGAACGTGTCCTGAAGATCCAGAGAGCAAAACCACATGTTTTGCTCCAGATGTGGTACGATCTGGGACAGAGTTACCATCCTGAAGGTGCAGGACCTGAGGAATTTGTTCAGGTTGTGCAGATCTAGAATGGGGTGCCAGCCCCCCATCTGATTTTTTTTTTTTTAAACTCTCTTTATGCACCATCCTCAGGGAACGCTCTCCGGCAGGCTTCACCTCACTCCGAGTTCTACCTCCCACTTGAGACACGTCCATCTCCTCGCATCAGCCCAACGAAATCCCCTGGCTCTGAACCCCCCGAGGTGGGGCTGCCCTATCCACCCTATCTACAATCTAGTATGCCAGACTAGGCGATCGGCCTGGAGAGGAGAGTCTGGTATTGGGAGTGTGGCCTGGCGGGGGCAGAGATGCCTTCGCCTATCCCCAAGGATGGGGATTTTCTCATATTGTCCCCACCCAGACTCAGACATGCAATGCATCCAGCGTGGGCGTGCATGCTCCCATGCACACCTACAGGATCACCACTGCAGACAATCCCCTTGATTGCTGGATTGCAGGATTGCTGTGCCCCCAGCCACCGCCAGGAGCCACCAGAGCTTGGGATTGATACCCCCCTCCCTCCCAGAACAGGAGAGCAGTCCTCCAGACACTCAATCCTGTCCTCCCCTGCTGACCCCCAGTGGCCCGAGCTTGGTCCCGAACCTGGGTCACCAGTGTGGTGCGAGGTGTGGCGTCCAGCACCTCAACCCTCAGCATCACCAGGCCAACACCGCCATCCGCTTTGGCACCAGAAAGTACCTGGAGACAAACCCTGGGTGTTCTGGATGATCCACAACTCTGCCACGACCTCCTTGTGGAGAAGCTGAGCTATGTCGTCTTGAAAAGCTGAGTGTCTGTGGATACCAAGTCCTCCCATGGGGCTTGGCTTGGCTTGGAGGGTACTGCTTGAATTCCAGAGACAGACCCTGACCGACCACTTCCAGAACTTGCCTGTCCGTGGTAACAGCAGACCAGGTGAAAAGGAAGTGGCGGAGCCAGCCCCCAACAGGAGGACCCAAGGGAGGCATGACGGATATGAGAGTGGCAACCCCCATCCTGTCACTGAGCAGGCTTGGAGGAGGAGGAACCGGTAGAGGGGCCGCTGGGTCCCTTCCCTCTGGACTTTCAGGCCACCAAGGCCATGGACGTGCCCAAGGTCACCAGGACTGAGCCTGCTGGCCAGACTGATGCTGGACTAGTTTGGTAGCAGGAGTGGAGGACTGAAAGGGCTTGTGCTTCTGTTACTTAGAGCCCTTGCTGTTCTTCTGGGCAGATGTCACTGAGTCCAGGGTGGCTTTGGACTTCTCAATGCACTGGAGGTGACCCTCCACACCAGGCCCAAATAGGTCGGTGCCCAAAAAGGGAACACCTGCCAGCATGTGCTGGGTATTGGCCATGAAGGCTGAGATCCGCAGCCAAGCTATATGGTGCATGGCCACCACTGAGCGGGCACAAGAGTCACCAATATCCAGAGCAGTCTGGAGTTGCTGTTTTGCCACTGCCCTACCCTGGTCTCAGACCTGTTTGACCGTGGTCTGAAGGTCCGCAGAGAGGTGAGGGATCACCTCATCCAGGGTGCCCATAAGGGCATGGGAGAAGAGTGCCATTAGGACGGCCGAGCTCGCCTGGCAGAGTCCAAGCGAGGAGGCAGTGTAGACCTTTTTGGCCAAATGATCCAATTCCTTGGATTCTTTGTCTGGTGGTCTATTAATGTCCCCGATATTGCCCGTGTGCCGAAACACGGAGTCAGCCACCAACCCCTCAGCTGAGGGATGCTCTGTGAACCCTGAAAGGGTACCAGTGGGCACAGCATACTTGCGGGCCATCTGGGCTGAGGGCGCAGGGCAAGAAGCAGGGTGCTGCCAAAGCTCCAGGGCAGGGCCAATAGTGGCCTTGGCCACTGGGAAGACCTCTGTTGGAGAATCCCCTTCATCCAGGATTTCTGTAAGGCGATATCAAGCTCACTTTTGAATGGACTCCAGTTTCATCCTCGTAGATTCGGAAATGAGATGAATGCCCATGAACAAAGTAGGACCTTCATCCATGGAAAGAGCCCCAACCAACTCCATGTCCAGTGGATGGGAGTGCAAGGAGGAATCCTCAGATGCTGAGAAGTCCACATAAAGCAGGCAGCCACCAGCATCACCCTTGAACCGTCACGGACGGTCGAGAGTAAGAGTGACCGACAGCCAATGGGGAAATCCCTTGGCAGGCTGAGACTCCTTGGTTGGCGGTCTGGCCGGTGGCTGTTTAGGTGGCGGCTCCACCACGATCATCGGAGAAGCCTGCTTCAGCTTAGCCAACGAGGTCTGAACCGGCTCCACTGGGGGAGGAAAGACGTTGACCGGCTTCGCCGTGGGAGTTGGCATCGGCCTTTCTGGTGACAGCCATGTAATGGCAGAGGTGGTAGCCAGTGTCAGCTTCGACCCGGACAGAACCAACTGTTGTCACATAAGATCTTCATAGCTTTGACACAATCCGCGCTGAAGCCTCTCCTCACCCGAGGAGGATGAAGATGAGTAGTGGTGGTGCCGCTTAACATGGTGTCGAGATTAAGACTGCTGATGTCGGTGGGACCTGCTCGATTCCGAAGTCGAAGATGACAGAGACCTCGACCATCGGTGGTGCCGACAGGGGGTCTTGGAAGGAGCTGGGGAATTCTCCGGCTCCTCATCTTGGTTGATGACCAGTGGTTCCAGCTCAGTAAGCTGGGCCAACCTGTCAGTGGTCGCCGGCAGGACCAGAGTCCTGAAGAGAGAGTTGACAGCCTCTTTGGATGACAACTGGTAGACAGGGTGAAGAAAAATCTTGGCCGCATCGACGGCCAGCGTCTCAGTGAACTGATCCGACAGGGTTACCATGAAACCAGGAAGGCGCGAAGTTTACCGACCATAGTCGAAACGGAGTGTCCCTATAGTGGGACGCTCCCGATCCTAGGAGCGCTTGACAATGAGCTCTCTGTCATTTCTGGACCCTTCTGTGATGAGCAAGAACTGTGCGACTCGGTGGGGCCCTCCCTTTAGTTGAGAGGACTGGCACAGCTCCTTGAAGAAGGTTGAATAGGCGAGCCCTACTGGAGCCGAACAAATGCCGAGGCAGAAGAAGATTGAGCAGTGGCTCAGGCCACCTCCTCAAGGCCTTGAGTTGTTCCACTTGCTCGGCAGACCCTGCAGCCACGGAGACCATCCAATGGGCATCTTTCAATTTGACCAGTGGGTATTGTTTTCAGGTCGCCCGACTTTAGGTGGGCAGTCGCGGTCGTCCAGAATGTTCAGGTGAAACGACCGACAAATGTCACAGGCCTGCGGATTGTGATCGTGGCCCAGACAGTACATGCACGTGGCGTGAGGGTCCATACGGGACATCTTCTGCTTGCAAGGGCACCAGTGAAACCCAGGAACGGTCTTGTTCGACCGCAGTCACATCAAAGAACGCGGCAAAGATGGAACTCTAATGAGTTTTAAGGTAAGTTTGGAATTAAACTAAGATTCGCTTGCCAGGGTATACTCAACACGGAGCAATAAGGAGAGAACCTGAACCTTCCAGCGGAAAGGAAGATCTGGTGTCATGGGGCAGAGCTATGGAGATACCTCCCAGGTGGGTGGGAGGAGCCAGCTTGAAGATGTTTCGCTAAAATTAAAGAAAGCTGTTCTGATCGCCTTCCGCCCCAGCCAATATTCTCTGGAGCTGTTTTAATGTATGTTGCGCATATTTCTTACGCTGCAACATACATTATTTTATCTTATAAAGTCAGAACTCGAACATACACGGGGAGGCTCCATGTGTAAGGGTGGCGACGCACTGCTTGCTTCAGTACTTTGATTGAAGCAAGCATGCAACGCCGCACCTTAGAGATAATGGAGCCCCTCACGCAGCTATACTTCCGGTTCACTTTTAAAAGTTAAAATAACATATTGTGGCGCGAGAAAACACCGCACATACATTAAAAGCTTAACCGGACGGTAAGCTTGGTTGGGGCGGGAGGGCACCATCAGGACAGCTTTCCATTAAAAGGGAAAGGCAACTGCCAGAAAGTGTGGATAGAACTACATATCCACATCCCTATAACATAAAGCTAACCAACAAAACAACAAAACGTTTTGGAAACTGGAGGCACTGACTGCATAAACAATCCTCAAATCGGTGCAAAATTTAGTTTCCTGAAACAGAGGCTTTACTGGATTGCAGGAGTGCTAGTAGCTGAACATGCAATTAGCACAAGTTACCAAACACGACACAGAGAGCTGTGGGATCAGGAAATCTTCATTAGGAATTATTGGCAGCACTGAATTTTTCCTCTATATTCCCCAACAACTTACAACTTTTTTCCAGACAACACAAAAGACATCCATCATCAGGGTTAAGTGCTTCTGCAGCCACATGCACACTGCAAGACATACACACCCTCTTCTGACTGCAGACAGAAACCCAGGATAATCAAATGACCACCCCTCTCCTGAGCAAACAAGGTTATATAGGATTTCTTTTCTTCAGGGTCCTGCTTCAAGACAGCTATGACTGATTCTGTTGGCAACAGGTGGCGAGCCATTCTTCTCTTATCTTATTTGCTTCGGACAGGAAGCTATGGGCTGGGGGGTGGGCATTAAAGCTGACTACCTAAGGAACACCCGACCACCAATTCGCCATGACTCCTGAGACCCCAAACCTTAATGTTTTTTCATTTCCGTACTTCATGCAGTTTGCATTCTTTCATCCCGATTTCTGTACTAACGTAGTTTTTTGCAATGAATTATATACACCACATATGCATGTGTATATATACAGTTTGAAAAAAACTACATTAATGCACCCGTTAGGATTCAACTTAACTAAACAAAAGTAGAGAAGTATGATGATAAGGTTTCCAACCCTAACTCCCGACCCCAAAGCAGCAAAAGGACAACACCGCACAAGCAACCACAGACAGCCATCATCAGGTAAGACAAACAACATACAGCTGTTTCTAGATGACTCAAATGCAGTAGCACTGATGTGCTACTCTGGTGGATTTGTATCTGCGGCATGTACACCGCAAGACTTACACACTAACCTGTTACTGCACATATATATTCATGATACTGAAATCACAACACTGCTTCAGTGTACAGAAGCATAAACCCCTGCAAGCCACAGATACAAATCCACAATACCCAAGTTACAAGAGTTCTTTTGCCTAGAGAAAGGCATGCCCCTATTGGGACTGCGCATCTGTAGCCTCGGGTACTCATGCACACTGTGAAACATACACACTTGGTTGGCCTGCGCTTCTGCAGCCACAGGTGTAAGACATACACACCGACCTTCAGCTGCAGAAGCGCAGGCACCACAAAATCCATGATACCAAAATTGCAGCAGTACTTCTGTCTGCAGAAGTGCAGGCCAATGAGGGGCCTGCACCTCTTCAGCCACAGGTGTAAGACATACCCACCGACTTCTGGCTTCAGAAGGGCAGGCCCCTGTGGGGCCTGCAGTTATGTAGACTGAAGTACTGTTGCAATGTGGGTATAATGGTTTCAGCAGCAGATCTAGAAACTGTTCATGGGGGTAGCAGTTTTTCAGTTATGTAGATGCACATAGAAAAGCATGCACAGGGGCCAGCCCAATGGTGTGGAGGGCTGAGGCACTGTGCGGCTCACTTCCTTCCATGCGAGCAAACTAGATTCAGAAACAGACATGAGTTTCTCGGGGGCTGGCCGGATGAGGGAGGATTGAGCATTCGTAGGACTGCTCTCCCCCTCTGGGAAGGAGCCTGCTGTGGCTCACTGATGGCAGCTGGGTGGCAACACATGGGATGTCACTGGGAGAGGAAGGGAACCCGCGTTCAGGGCACTGGGGGCACCTCCATGAAAGTGGAATTTGCACATGGTGTCAGTGGCCTGGTTGAAGTCTCTGCAGATGTTGCAGGCCTGAGTGTCATGAGTAGGCTTGAGGCAGTGGATGCAGTCAGAGTGGCCGTCCTTCTCTGGGAACTGCTTCCTACAAGTACACTTCGACCTGGAGGACCAGTTGGAAGATGAAGACAGTCCGACGTGGAAGAAAAATCAAAGAAAAGTTGGCCCGGTGGTGCTGAGGGTTGAGGCGCTGGACGCCACACCTCGTGCTGTGCCGGCAACCCAGGTTCGGGAACAAGCCCGGGTTGTCAGGGGTCAGCTGGGAGGGAGGGTGAGGAATGAGATCGAGCCACTGCAAGGCAACTCTCTCCTCCTGGGAGGGTTTGAGGCTCTCCGTCACTGGCCGCCACCTGGTGGAGGACAGATGGCGACGCCCGGACCAAGGGAGCTCTGGCAGTAGCCACAGGGAGGTGTGAAAGGAGCTGTGCCAGCATCATGGGGCGTGCATGCGCCTCCATGCATGCACAATGCCCATGTGCTGGGGCCCCGGGAACCAGGGGAGAAAAAACAGCAAAAACCCAGAAAATATAAAAATAAAATAAATAAATCGAAGAAAATTAAAACATTGTGGTGAAAAAATAAAGGAAAAGATCGGAAGAAAATGACGGTTGACTGAAGCTTGCAGCGGTCTCTGGAGGTCCAATGTACGTTGGTTGATGGTGGGAAAAGAACTGAGGAGGGAGCTGGGGCCACCCACTCTTATAGGGTTGGTCAACGTCAGTGGGTGACATTGGAGTGGGTGGCCCCCAGATAGACTGCTAGCTAGAAAAGTTACCAGGTGGTCCTAATGCTTGGCAGCAGTAGTTCCATAGGTGTGACCTGCTGCAAGAGATACCCCCGAAATCAGATCAGAAAACTGGCACTTTGAAGTGCCACACCTATGAAGAGACGCGCCAGGGCTTAGTGCCATGCATCTCTCCTTGAAATAAACTTTTGGTTTTGGCTATATATTACATATTTTTTTTCATATTGATTTTTATAGGCTTTCTGGTTTTCTCCCCGTATTCCCCTCCCCCTTCCCCTCTAAGGGCCCTGGCACACAGCCGTACATGCGCATGAAGGCGCACACGCACACCGGAAGCCAGCTCAGCCCCTTCCGCCCAGGCGTACTACTGCCCCCGCCGCCTACGTTACCCCACCAGACCTCCACCCAGTGGGGACAGAACTACGGGAGGGGCAACAACCCATCCCCACCACCCTGAAGAATTCAGCGCCTGACGCTCGCTCAATCCCGCTCCTCCCTCACCCCCATGCTAGCACCCCGAAACCAGCGGTCAAGCCCGAACCCAGGTTGCCGGCGGCACAGCGCAGCGTAGGCGCCCAGCGCCGCAACCCTCAGCACCACCGCATGGCTATATTACATATTTTATGTGAGTATTTTCTTGCATTATTTTTGGCTTGAGTGCTGCCTGTTGTTTTTCATTTTCAGTGCCTTGCTCAAGCTGACATGGGCAGAGTTACTACAAAAGTAGGCAGTATTGACAGAGAGCAACAGTGGAAGGAATCTTAAAGGGAATCCTCCCCTATCCCAATTTGGCCTTTCCCTGGGCAGGTACCACTGTGGCACAGGTTGCTGATGGGGCAGACCCATGGGGCCACAGAGGGAAGGAAAGGATAAACAATGTAAGAAAAATAAAGAAAACCCTTTTCATTCCAGTTCCTTTTCTTGTTATTTTCTTAGCTTAAACCCTCTCTGGCTTCTTATGTTTCAAAGATCCAAAGAAACTGGCTCCATTCCATATTGCGCGCTGATGCTGCCTTTACACACGCTGCATCAGATCAAAGTAGTGATGTGCCCAGAACCATTAAAAGTCTGTGACTTGTGATTTACAGTAAGCTGCATACACTTTTTTTTCGCGAAGCTAAACAGGCATTCAAACAAGGAACTGTGCCTAACTTGGCTGAGGTTCACTAAGACTCAAAAGCAAACCTTTCACTACACATTTTATAAAGCTTATGATGGAAGGAGAAGTGATGTATGCAAAACAAAGGCTGCAAAGTACATAACAGCACAGGACTTTCTCAACTTCATATTAATTAGCGCAACTGCATTGCATCACACTGGAGTCCCCAGACTCTTACATAACAGCTGCACTCTGGTGAAGGGATGCTTGAATAAACAGGGAAACACCTCCATACTTGCTACACTGTGGCAGCACTGACGGGAGCGCTTCTGCAGGGAACCCACGTCTGGGGATGAAACCCTGTTTTGCTACTATTATTTATGAGAGAGGGAGACCTGGGAACAAGTCTCAGACTCACTGAAAGTTGCAAACATCGGTATGCAGTACACTAGTCTCGTCAAGAAACATGATTCAATTGTGAGATGCAAGGAGGGGCTCTCATTTTGCAGCGTTTTAAAAATGTCATACCTCTCCTAGAAGAAGCCATGGTGTAGCATTAATACAGTGTGTTTAAGTGATTTGTACTGGATTTCATTGAGGAAAAGATTGCTCACCGTAGTAATCTTGTTTCTTCCAAGGTATTCTTCAACTTGCAGTCAGCCTCCAGTGTTGAACTGCCCAGAGAATGGAACTTATGCAAATGATGGAACACTCATTGGCTTGTGCCACCTTTCAAACTGCTGTGTTCTATAACACTCAGATTCATGACAGATTACGAGGTAAGGCCCCCAACTAAGCTTTTAATTTTAAGATTCAAATAACAAAAATCCGCCATAAAATGTCCCCTATAACAGTCAGACAGGACCAAAAGAGGGAATACAACACCCAACTGTGTTCAAAAACTTGCAACACAACTAGGGTATGCACCCAACCTAATACAGAATACCAGCTTTGATGCAGAGGCCACTGATTCTGGAAGGTGGGGTAGGGAGGGAGAGTTAAGCATATTTAAGAATACCTTGGAAGAAACAAGATTACTACAGTAATTTTTTCTTCTAACCCCAGGAATTCTTCAATATGCTTAACTCTTACTACAAAGCAGTACCTTTGGAGAAGGGTACAGAACCTACTTGGGAAACAGGTTCTGCAGCACTGCTGTGCCAAACCTGGCATCACTTCTGGATTGAGTATCCAAGCAGTAGTGCTTTGTAAAAGTGTGTACTGTTCTCCATGCAGCTGTTTTGCAGATTTCCAGGAGGGGAATGTCTCTAGCTACTGCAATTGTAGCAGCTGTGCCCCTTGTGGAATGGGCCCTTAGGCCTACTGGGGGCTCCTTACCAGCCTTACTGTAACAGAACTGGATACGCTGCACTATCCAGCAAGAAATAGTCCTTTTAGAGGCCGGTTTTCCTTTTCCACATCCCATAACTCAGGAACAGCTGTTGTCTGTATCCTGCCTGTGGAGCCCTGGTATGGTCAATATAGTAGCTAAAGAAGCTCTTTTGACTTCCAGGCTATGTAGTCTGCATTTCCTTGAACTAGAGTGTTGAGTAAAGGAGCTGGCAAAGCGATTGACTGGTTCAGGTGGAAGTCAGAAGCTACCTTTGGTAGGAAAGAACAGTTACATAAGAACCTACCATAACAGTAGATCTTCGAGGAGATCTCAGTCATCAGGTTACACCATAGGAACCTTCGCCGCTGGTGAAGGGGAATCCACACAGAGGATTTTCAGCAGTACAATGGGGGCTGCCCATGCCGTCAACATCCACTGACATCACCAACCCTATATAGGTGTGGGCGGCCCGCTCCCTCCTCAGTTCTTTCCCTCTGGAGATGAGGGGAGCAAAGCTCACGCCCTGGGGGAACCGAGAGGAAACAGAGGGACCCAGCTCTAGATGAAAAAGATGGAAACAGCAGATAGCCAGGTCCTGAACAGGAGCCCCAAGAAAGGGGGTGGTGGGAGGTAAATCAGACCTGATGACTGAGATCCCCTCGAAGATCTACTATTATGGTAAGTTCTTACGTAACTGTTTTATCTGCTTCAGGGGTATCTCAGTCATCAGGTTACACCACAGGAATGAGTACCAAGCAGTAACAAGAATCTCCATAAACTTAAGACAGGAGTCCTTGTAACACAGCCCTGCCAAATCCTGCACAGGCTCTTGAAGCTATGTCCAGAATGTAATGCTTGGAGAAAGTGGACTATACTCCAGGTGGCAGCAGTGCAAATGTCAGCAGCTGGACTCCTTTGAAACAAACCACCAGGTAGCCATACCTCAGGTGGAGTAAAACTTTGACAGCGCCAGGCATTCTTGCCATATCTTGTGCAGCAGAACACAATGTAATTTGCTAACCATTTGGATAAACACTGCCTAGAAACTGAAGCTCCCTCTCTAGCTGGGGTGAAAGAAACAAACAACTGCTTTGACTTTCTGGACTCTTTAGTTTGAAGTAAATAATACTTCAAAGTTCAGCGCACATCTAGCATATGGAGCAGTGCTTCCCCTGGATTGGCACGCTCAGGAAAAAAACAGGAAGGTGGATAGACTAAATGAGTGTAAACTCAGAAACCCCTTTATGGAGAAACTTAGAATTTGTGTGCAAAGAAACCTTGTCTTTGTGAAAAAATCAAATAAGGCTCCTCGCACCAAAGGGCCTGAAGCTCTGAAATTTTTCAAGCAGAAGTAATTGCAACTAAAAATAGTGCTTTCCAAGAGAGAAAGTGTAAATCGCAAGTCACAACTGGCTCAACAGGAGACAGGGTCAACTTTTCCAAAATAAGATTTTAGTCCCAAGCCGGAACAGGGGAACAGATTGGGGGTTTCAGATGTAGGATACCCCTCAGGAAGGTACAGGAGACATCCAGCTAAGCAATTGTGTGGTCACTCACAGGCTCACGAAAAGCAGAAATAACCGAAAGGTGGACCTTGAGGGAAGAATACTGGAGGCCTGAGTCAGACAGAGAAATCAGGTAGTCCAGGACATGACACACAGGACAGGTGAAAGGGTCTAAGGAGTGTTTGGCAGCCCTGATGGCAAACCACTTCCACTTCATTGCATAAATGGCATGGGTGGAAGGCTTGTGGACAACCAGCAGGATGTCTGCCATGCGGTTAAAGACCCTGAACCTGGCGATGGCTACATCTTCAGGAGCCATGCATGCAGATGGAGGGACCTGAGGTTGGGAGGGACCAGGGTCCCCCGATCCTGGGTCAGCAGATTCCTGCAAAGAGGCAGTGGGACCAGAGGTTCCTCCCAGCTGCTGAAGCAGAGGAACCATGTCTGGCGAGGCCAGAATGGGGCTACCAGAATCACTGCTGGCCCCTCCATTTTGTAACCTAGTAAGCACCCTCTGTATTAGTGGAAACACGAATGTGTACAAAATCTCCTGCTCCAGGAGAGGGACGACACTTTCTATGAGAAACTCCAGGCCCTGGATCTAAGAGCAAAATTGGGCAGTTTTGCACTGAATGGGGACGCAAAAAGGTCCAACTCTGGATGACCCCATCTGTGGAACAGATCTTCTGTTACGGATGAAAGAAGCTCCCATTCGTGCATGCTGGACTGAGTCCTGCTGAGACTGTCCGCCAGGGTGTTTAAGATGCCTGGCACGTGGACCACAGAAAGTGTCAGACTGCTCTAGCACCCAGTGCCACACTCTCATGGCCTCCCTGTAAATTGGGTATGAGTGAGTCCCACCCTACTTGCTGATGTAGTATACCACACTCAGATTGTCCAACTGAACCAGCAGTTGGCCTGGAGCAAGGTGCTCCTGAAAAGCCTGCATGGCATAGAGCACGCCTCATCTCCAGGGACGTTGATATGCAGGAGGCTTCCCACTGGGATCAGGAGCCCTGGGTTTGAAAGGGACCCAGGTGTGCCCCCCCCAGCCTAGACCTGAAGCATCTGTGGTCAAGATTTGATTTGGGGAAGAGATCTGAAAAGGGACACCTTGCAGAAGGTTCGAGGGGTCCATCCACCACTGCAGCACTTTGCGAACTGGAGAGGAGACCAGGACAGGTTGGTCCAACTCTGTACGCTGGTCTCACTGCACTCTGAGGGTCCACTGAAGGGTGCGCATGCGAAGCCTGTCCAGTGGAATGGTGGGAATGGCTGCTGCCATTATATCCAACAGTCTGAGGTACAGTCTGGCAGGAATGTGCCAACTTTGAGCAATTTCCTGGGCTTGAGTTATAAGGCATTCCACCCTGTTTTGGGGTAAGAAGGCCATTCCCTGTTCGGAGTCCAAGACTGCACCTATGTTTTGCAGTCTTTGGGATGGTATTAGGACAGACTTGGGCAGGCTGACTGTTATTCCCAGTGACTGGAAGAGCTGGAGAGTGCACTCCAGGGTCAGCAGGAGTTGCTCCCTGGACAGGGCCTTGAGAAGCCAATCGTCCAGGTAAGGGAAGACATTACAGACCTTCTCTTCTGAGAGCTGCTGCGACCACTGCCAAGCATTTGGTAAAGACACTCAATACAAAAGATAAGCCAAAGGGCAGCACTTTGAGCTGGTAGTGTTCGCCTTGAAAGGCAAATCGAAGAAACCTCCTGTGGGGAGGAAACACAGAGATATGCAGGTAAGCGTCCTGCATGTCCAGTGAGCAGAGCTAGTCCCCGGTCTTGAGGAGGGGCATGAGGCCTGGCAAAGTTACCATCTGGAACTTTTTGTACTGGACAAAGAGATTGAGGCCCTTGAGGTCCAAAATGGGTCTCAGATTTCTAGTCTTTTTGGGGACCAGGAAGAAACTGGAATATAACCCCTGGTTTCTCTGACACCTTGGCACTAGTTTGATAGCCTGTTTTTGCAGAAGAGACTGTACTTCCTCACAGAAAACTGACAGGTGGGCCGGGGGATAGACTGAGGGGGGAGGAGGAGGGGTATCTGGAGACTGTTAGATGAACTCCAGAGTGTGACCACTCTCTATAATCTGTAGGATCCAAACATCTAAAGTTATGGTTCTCCACTGATTCAGAGGGAGAACAGACCTCTGACCACAACCTCCTTGGACTGAACCGGGCGAGGGAGGGGTCTGGCAAGGAGTCAAGCTGAGGCGGACCAGCTGTGGAGGCTGGTCATTCAGTCCTGGGATGCTGCTGCTCCAGTATTGAGGGGCGGCAAGGAAGACTGGGCCCTGCACTTTCCCTGGGGTACAGGGGCCTGAGCCTGTCCTATTGGCCTGTCTACAAAAGGTAGCAAGCACTCTGCCTTGGGGCTGCTTCTGGTAGAGGAAATGCACAGACTTGATGGCTGTGCCAGTGGCAATCCTCAAGCCCAAAGCAGAGGAAGCATAGCTCCTCTTCCCCTAGAGGTCAATCTTGCAGAACTCCTTGTTTGGGGGGAAGGAGCTAAGGTGCTTGGGCACCTTAGACCTATTATGTGCTGCCATAATGAAAACAGAATCAGTTTCAGCTCAAGGCAAATATACACGCATGGGCATTATAGAGTTTGTCCGCCTCATGGTGTGCATGGCTAACTTCAAGTCTGGTCTGTACCAGGCCACCGTAGAAGCATTTTTCAGGGCAGGAAGCACTGGAGGAATAATTTTGGAAGGCAATTCAGGAATATCCAAATAGTCAGCCAGGTCCCTCCGGGTGACATCCTCCTCCTCCTCTGTCTGAAAACCTGGGTGGCAGACAGCTGCTTCATGATGCTAAGAAGTGGCATCCACAGGAGATGACCTTGGAGTGTGCTTGACAGAGTCCTCACTGACTGAAGAGGCAGTGGACTTGTCAGAAGTGAGGAACTGTTCCTCTTCCTCCTCCTCCTCTACATCATCTGGAAGGATGAGGTCTGGTGATACTCCTCCTCAACATCAACCTCTTCATCTGGGTCTGCCGTTGTATGAGTCATCGCTGACCCCTGAGGAGACTCCCTGGGGCGATAAACAGGAGTCGATGACAAAGTCGTCGTCGATGGCGCCAGCGACGAAGGCCTACTGAAGGCTCCCAATTGCTGGACCAGCACATTGGTAAAGCAGACCAGAACTTTGTTCAGGTCATTGGTCATCGACAGAGAAATATTCGATGGCACAGAAACCAACAACCCATCTTGTGGACCTGATGAGCCCGTAGCCCTCAGAGAGGAGGGGGCAGGTCTCAACTGGGTAGTCATTAATGACGAGCCCATCATTGACGGAGGAAGGTCCGATAACCCGGAGGTCAACAGACAAGCACCCTGAGAGTTGGGTGGAGAAGCTGTCAGTATGGGCCTGGAGGGAACTGAGACCTGGACAGCTGGTCTCTTCATCTTGGCAGCCACCGTCGATGAAGAGCCCCCCAAAGAAGGAGAGGCTGACAGGGAATGGGATGGCTGCTGAGGGGAGTGGTCGCGATCCAGGTCTTTTTGCAACTTTCCTCAAGGACTTGTCTCAGACCTTAGAGGCATGGGAGCTCGTAGAACTGGAGGGCGACTGGGTGGCCGGGGCTCCAGAGGACCCCAGCTCGGAGCTGGCTACCTGTTGTTCCATGAAGATTTTTAGAGCTTTTCTGCATAGCCTGAGGGTGGTTTGGTTAACCTTCTGGTAGAACTCACAGTCAAAGGCATCGTGGTCAGGCACAAGACAGCTGACACAAATCGAATGCTCGTCGGTAGAGGCCATCTTCTTTCCACAGTGACAGAATAGAGAAAATTAATTCTTGACATAAACAAAAAGAAAATACTGAAAAGGTAGAAAAATGAGGCCGGGGGCTGAAAAAGGTGTGAACACTGCAACGGATCTTCCGCAGAGACTGAGCTTGCAAGTCAACGGTGGGAAAGAACTGAGGAGGGAGCCGGGCTGCCCATGCCTATATAGGGTTGGTGACATCGGCGAACATTGATGGCGTGGACGGCCCCAGTTGTACTGCTGAAAATCTTCCATGTGAATTCCCCTTCACCGATGCTGAAGGTTCCTATGGTGTAATCTGATGACTGAGATACCCCCAAAGAAGATCTTTTTTTTTTAAACTTTATTTTATTTTTTATATATGCATACATATACATAGCTTTCCGTATCTAGAACGGACCATAATTTTGAGCCCTTCTGGAGAACATACATTTCCCCTTAATATTCAGGTTTTATATGCATTCTAGATATAGTGATACCACTTGGAGGGATAACTAAACATTCACTTCTATAAGTAAATATATCACTTTGAGCTGTATTGATAATCCCATGAGCAGTATGACTTTAACTATGTAGCTTAAGTACAGAAAGTCCTGAAAATCCTCACCCTACCAGAGGGCAGATGGTGTCATACTTTACAACCTTCAAGTTTTAGTAAAACTCCAAATATTTAGCCAAAGCAGCAATGCCTTAATAGCATTAAACAAATGCACTGAGAACTTTTACTTCAGCAGAATGGAAACTACTGCACATAACCCCTTTATCATTGCACTATATTAAATTCCCAAAGACAAATAACAAGGAACCCATCATCAACAAAACAGTCTGGATGTTTAACCTCCAATATGTTAACAGGCACGGAGAGACATCGTGGTCAATTGACCAAAACTATAATGCCTTCTAAATTTAAAATATGGTGGAAGTCTTATATAGAAAAAAGGCGAAGCCTGATTTTTACTTTACAGTTCCAATGTTCATCCCTCCTCTGCAGAGTCGGTATCCGCAGAATCCCGTCTTTGGCGCCGTTCTGTGATGAAACGAGAGGCTCATTTTCCTGCTTCAGTGGGATCGTAAAAGGCCCACACCTTACTCCCATGGACGATACACAGTCTAGGTGGAAACACCACTGTGTGAATAATGGAGGCAACCCACAGTAGTTTCCGCACCCCGTCAAATATTTTCCTCCTGAGACGTGTCGCGTAGCTCAAATCGGGGAACAGGTAGATGGTACATTCATCTTGTGTGAGGGGCCCTGCCTGTCTGGCCAGTCGAAGTATTCTGTCCCTGGAGCCGACTCCATCTGTGACCAAAAGCAGGGTCCAAGGATTCTCCAATTCCTACTGATATCCTCTTGGTGTAATCCAATATGCCTTTTGAAGAGGTATATTCAGCTTCTGCCCTCAGGCAATAACTCTGAGTCCAGCCATTCCCAAAGGAACATAAGAGGATGGTCTCCCTCTACCCCCTCAGGTAGGCCCAGAATTCTTACATGCGCTGATCTGGCCTGGTTTTCCAGGGTTTCGAGCCAGGTCCTCATGTGGTGGTTTTCCTTCACTAAAAACGAGGATGCAGCTGCAGCTGAATCTACTTGCCGTTTTACCTCTCCAGCCTCTAACTGTATTCCTTCTACCGATTTCTCCACCACAGTGACCCGGGTAGCAAAAGTGTCCATTTTAGTGTTCAGGTCAGCTACCAAAGTTATTATTCATTGCAGCTTGATGCCAATAGATGACATAGTCTCCTCGGGCTCGCGGTGAGGTACAGCTTGCTCTCCGTCAGTTCGCACCAATTGGGATATATTAGTCGACTCCAGCACTGGCTCCTCCACCTCTTTCTTCTTAGGTTACCCATCTTATGTTTGTTGTGGTCCTCTTTGATCTGAAATAATGATTTTTCATTTACAACACTCTAAAAGCGGAGTTTATAAGCAATTTTATAGCTTTTCTGCTGGAGCTTTAGAAAATTGTTGCCTGTCAGCTCAGGCTCCACAACACCCCCACCCCACCCCATGAAGATCTTTCTGTTAGTTCTAAGCACTACCTTATCTCTGTGAAAGGAGAAGTAGTTCAGTTCTGTACACAAAGATTGCAGTTTACTAATCTGCCTGGCTGAAGTGATAGCTACAAGGAAGACAGCATTCCAGGTCACAAATTTCAGATGTGCTGTTGCTATAGGCTCAAATGGGGTTTCCATAAGCTTGACAATGCAGATATTAAGGTCCCACGTTGGCACCGGTTCCTTGTGAAGGGGGGTAGAGATGGGTCAACCCCTTGAAAAACTTATTAAAGATTGGGTTGGATGCCATAGACACCTCTGCCAACTGAAATATAGGCTGAAACTGAAGACAGGTGAACTTTGAGGGTAATGGGCTATAAGCCCAGAGAATGTAGATGGGTGAGGTAGTCCAACAAGGCTGGTAATCCCGTTCGAGAAGGCACTAAATCATTATTAGAGCACCATATGGAAAAGCTCTTCCATTTGAAAGCATACGTTTTCTTGGTCGAGGGTTTCCTAGATCCCCTTAGGACATTGAGAACACCCTCTGAGAGGTGTAAACCAGCATACTCTAGGTCTTCAAGAGCCAGGCCTTGAGCCTGAGTGACCTGAGGTTCAGGTACAGGATCCTACCCTGTGAGGAGGTTAGGAGATTGTGCCTCCGAGGAGGTGTGTGGGTGGGACTACTGACATGGAAAGCAGCAGTGAGTACCATGGCTGCATGGCCCAGTCTGGAGCTATCAGGATCATTGTGGCTGGCTATGACCTGACCTTGATCAAGACCCTGAGCAGCAACAGGGATGGAGGAAATGCATACAGCTTCCTCCCTAACCAATCCAGCACTAGAGCATCTAGGGGAACTGTCCCTTTTGCTGGAGGCCTGCAGCAGAATTTGAACAACTGATGGTTGTTCTGTGAGGCACAGCGGTCTCTCTCTGGGGTGCCCCATCTTTTAAACACCGCCTCTAACACCTGTTTAGAGATTATTTGTGGTGGTTTTGGTTGATTCTGCTGAGTGCGTCTGCTAAGGTGTTGTCCTTTCCTGGCAGATGAATGATTACCAGAGACACCGGTAGGGAATAGGCCAGACTCCACACCATCATTTAGAAACATAGAAAGTGACGGCCGGAGGGGACATGGTCCATCAGTCTGCCTATAATCCTAGCCCCCCTCCCTTAACTGCTATTCAGTGTTATAATACCTTTGTGCCATCCCATGCCTTCTTGAATGATCCGACTGACCTAGTCTCCACAACCTCTGGTGGAAGGCTATTCCAAGTATCCACCACCCTCTCGGTAAAGAAGAACTTTCTTGTGTTACTCTTGAACTTGCCTCCTTCCAGCTTCATGCCATGCCCCATCGTTCTTGCATGATTCTTGATCTGAAATAGGTCCTGAACCTGGATCTTGTTTATTCCCTTCAAGTACTTGAAGGTTTCGATCATGTCCCCCCTTTCTCTACGTTGTTCCAAGGAGTACATGTTTAGGTCATGCAGACATTCCTCATATGTCTTGTTGTGGAGTCCAAGTATAATTTTTTGTAGCTCTCCTTTGCACTGTCTCCAGTCTGTCTACGTCCTTTCTGAGGTGAGGTCTCCAGAACTGCACACTGTACTCCAGGTGAGGCCTTACCATTGATCTGTACAGTGGCATAATCATCTCCCTCTTTCTACTTGTAATTCCTCTTTCTATGCAGCCTAACTTACTGTTTGCCTTTAACGCTGCTTTTTCACACTGCTTGGATGTTTTCAGGTCGTCTGTTATAATCACCCCCAGATCCCTGTCCTGTTTTGTGGCTTCCAATTTCACTCCACACAGGAGGTATTCCTCACAAGGATTTTTCCTCCCTAGGTGCATGACCTTGCACTTTCTGGTGCTGAAATTTAATTGCCAAGTTTTTGTCCACCTTTCCAGTCTTTGAAGATCAGCCTTCATCCTTTCCGCTCCCACCGGAGTGTCTACCCTATTACATATCTTTGTGTCGTCTGTGAATAGACACACCTTGCCTTTTAGGCCCACAGATATGTCACTGATAAAAATATTGAAGAGGACAGGCCCCAGCACTGATCCCTGTAGCACACCACTAGTTACCTCTGTCTTCTGATAGTTGGCAATTTATCAGTACCCTCCGAGTCCTTCCATTAAGCCAGCTCCGTACCCAGTTTACCACTTTATGCCCAACTCCTGTACTAGCAAGTTTGTTCAATAGTCTTCTATGTGAGACCAAATCAAAGGCTTTGCTGAAGTCTAGGTATATTACATCCACAGCACTGCCCTGATCTACTGTCTTTGTTACCCAACTGAAGAAATCTATTGGGTTTGTCTGGCATGATCTTCCTGTGGTGAAGCCATGCTGTCTTGGGTCCATTATATCATTTTCTTTGAGAAAGGATATAATTCTTTCTCTAATTAGAGTTTCCATCATTTTGCCGACAATTGAGGTCAGGCTTACTTGGCGGTAATTGCCAGCACTTTCCCTACTGCCATTTTTATGAAGAGGGACAACTGTGGCCTTCCTCCAGTCTGCAGGAACTTCCCCGACCTCAAGTGAGAGGTTGAACAGTTCAGTCAGCGATGCTGCCAGGTCTTCCCCAAGTTCCTTCAGTATCCTGGGGTGTATTTCATTAGGACTCATGGCCTTGTCAACCCTAAGTTTTTCTAGTTCCTTCAGGACACTATCCCTTGTGAAAGTTGCCAAATTCATATTGCTGTTGTCTGTACTTTTTTTCTGTCAAGGTAGGACCGCAACCTTCTTTTTCTTCCTTAGTAAATACTAAGCAAAAGTATCTGTTAAGGATTTCTGCTTTGTCCTTGTCATCCTCTGCGCATTCCCCATATTCCCCTTTAAATCTGACTATACCTCCATTGGTTTTCCTTTTCTCCTTGATATATCTAAAGAAGGTCTTGTCTCCCTTTTTGACCTCCAAGGCGAGGCAATCCTTTCTTCTGTTTGTGCCTTAGTCGCCCTGATTTGCTTTCCTGCTTCCTTCAATTTCTCCTTGTATGTGTCTTTGTCTTTTTTACATCCTGTTTGCTTGTATTTTTGGCAGGCCATCCATTTCTCCCTGACCTTGACAGCCACTTCCTTGGAGAACCATAGGGGTTTTCTTCTCCTCTTGGCTTTACTCACACATTTCATACATTGCTTTGATGCTCCTATGATAGCTTCATTTAGAGATGCCCAATATTTATCTACTCCCTCCGTCTGTGTTAATTTAGCCAGGTTAAGTTTGAGCTGTTCCCTCATTTTTTCAAAATCTGTTTGTCTTAAGTCCAAGATTTTAGTTTTAGTGCACTTGATTTCTTTTTCAATTTTAACCTGGAACCACACCATCTGGTGGTTGCTAGATCCTAGGCTGCTCTCAACTTCTACCCTTGATATGATGTCAGTGTTGGTGAGTAACAAGTCAATGATGGCTTCCCCCCTTGTGGGTTCCTTGACAAGCTGTCTTAGGCCCAATAAGTGCAGAGTGTCAAGAAAGTCTTTGCTTCTTGTTGTAACAGCAGAATGGTTTCCCAATTTATGTCTGGTAAATTGAAGTCGCCCACCAATACCACATCCCTCTTAATACTCATATTGTAAATGGATTCTAGTATCTCCTTGTACCCCTACAAGCTGATTGCTGGGGGTCTGTACAATACTCCTACTCTAGTAACTGCACCTGTTCCAGCTTCGAGAGTAACTCAAAGAGCCTCGGCTTCAGTGTGAGTGTCCTGGGCCATGGTAGCTTTTATTCCCTCCCTAACATACATTGCCACCCCACCCCCTTTTCTTCCAGGTCTGTCCCTTTGAAAAAGGTAGTATCCTGAATAGTTACCTCCAGTCATGGTTGTCCTTAAACCATGTCTCTGTGATGTGACCCAGTCCGGATCAGCCTGTTGAACAATAGCTGTAAGGTCAGCCATTTTTTTTGCTAGGCTATGTCGTTTGTGTACATGGCTTGCCAGGTCTAGCCCCCTTTTGGGGCCCTGTTGCAATACAGGCTTTTTTCAGTATTGTTCCTGGCAGTAACCTATCCATTTCCTGCTCAATTCTTTGTTTGTTCCCTCTGATAGGGCAAATTTATGGGGAGGGGTAGTGAACTGTGTTTGTGTTTCTACCCTCTCCCCAGTGCCTAGTTTAAATGGTCCACGAAGACGTCGAATTTCTAACCTAGAGCTCTAACACTTTCCTTGGTCAGGTGCAGGCCGCTGTAATGGAAGAGACTCCTGTCCCAGAAGTCCCTCCAGTTCCCAGTGAAGAGGTATTCTTTTTCCAGGCACAAGTTTTGGAGCCAAACGTTCAGCTCCTTCATTTCCTCTTTGCAGATTTCCTGCATGCTGCCTCCTCTGTCCCATACTGGTAGGACCTCTGAGAAGGCTATGATCGGCGAGTGTGATGATAATTTTTCCCCTAGATGAGATAAATGGTTTTTGGTCTCCTCAACTGACTGATTTGCTAGGTTGTTTGTGCCTAGGTGGACGAAAACGCCAGCGCACTTTCCTTCTCTGCGTATGAGATGGTCAATACGATTGGTACCTCTCTTTGCAGATGCCCCGAGTAGGCACCTGGTAGTACTTGAGTATCAGGGTGCTGAGTTAGGTGGGATTCCACTCCTTGAATCATGGAATCCCTGATGATAAAAATGTTCCTATTTTCCCTGATGTTTTGCTCCTTTGAGGTGCCTCCAGTGCTTACTTTTTGTTTTGAAGGTATACGTTGGTTAAACTGGACTAGGTTTGAACCCCTTGTTAATTGCACTAGCCAAGGGGTCAAATCTGTTTGATGCTGGGATGCGTGTATCCTGATTTGGGGACTGCTGCTGAGACCTATGGAACCTGCCCTTGCTCCTTCCTACCACCTGCCATTCTCCAGTACCAGATGCCCGAGGATGGTGTGGGCTACTTCCCTGGTGGAGGTGGTATGGTGAATGGGGGCCAGTGGGTCAGCTGTTCCTTAAGAGGTGATGGAGATATTATATGTGGTTCTAGGCCTTGTGAATCTTGTATTGTGACCTGTTTAGCATGTCTGCCAACATGTTTTGGAGACCTGGGAGATGCCACGGCTGACAACTGTAGGCTGTAGGACAGAACCCAATACCAATGCTCTGCAAGCGGGAACATGATGAGAACCATTTGGGCCAGCTTATCTCACTAGACCCTTAGTGGCCACCAAGGTATTTTCATAGGTAGATGTGCCAGTGTCATAGGCACAATGGCAGCAGCCATGAGACCCAGAAGTCACACTGTTCTCACAGAAACACAGTGGCTCCTATATGCCAACAGTGCTTGGCAAATCAGATTTTCTGCTCTGTCCTGTGACAGAAAAGCACATCCCTTCTCTGTGTTCAAGACTGCCCCTACTTACTACAGTCTTTGGCAGGAAGTCAACATAGATTTTGACACATTTAATGTGATCCCCAAGTTCTCGAACAGCTGTTTTGTCAGAGACAAGGCATGTAGGAGACCTTCCCTGAAGCTGCTGCCACTACTGCCAAGCATCTGATAGTTATACTTGCGGTGCAAAAGATAAGCCAAAGAGCACTACTCTGAACTAGTAATGTTCTTCCTCCTCCAGCACAGTGTGGAGGCACTGTCTTGTGTGATTTTCTGATCTCGACATGAAAGCATGCACTTTTTATGTCTAGAGAAAAAAGCCAAAGGAAAAGATCCCTGAGATGCAGCACAGGACTCAGATCCCCTCTACATTTTGGGACTAGAAAGTATCTGGAATAGAACCCTTTGTTTCTGTGTTGCAAATGAACAGGTTCAATAGCCCATTTTTGGAATAATGATTGAACTTCTTATTTCAGAAGGGACAAATGGCCCGGAGGACAACAGGGAAGAGGCGAATGATGATCTGGAGGGGTCTCTAGAAGCTCCAGAGCATGCCCCCTTGCAATTATCTCCAGGACCCACTCGTCCGTTGTAATCTCCTGCCACTGTTTCAAATGCAGGGAGATTCTACTCCACACAACCACTTCTGGAGGTAACAGTTGGGGGGGGGTATCAGGAAGACAGTCAGTTGGAACCGGTGAGGACAGTGCTACGGTACCACTTGCTTTAGGTGCTTTTGTATGACTACCTGGGCGGGGCCTGGCAGGGTGCCACCTCCTACAGAGGAGTGGGATACGGACATGATTGACCTTAGAGTCATTTATGAGGTCTGATGGCCTCTTAAGGCCTCTTCAACATCATAACCAAACAGTTTTGACCCTCTGAAGGGGCGTTCAAAACTGCTTGCATCATTTGCAAAGCCAGCAACTCTGAGCCAAGAATACCTTCTGATACAAATGCCAGAAGCAGTAGCCCTGGCAGAAGCATCAGATATACCACAAGATGAGCATAGCAAATGTTTGCCAACCTCAGAACCAGAGTAAAGATTTTAAGTAACTCATTTTGGCAGAGCTTTCAAGGCAAAGCCTTGACTTCAGTTCTTGCATCTTTACAGGTTGTTCTGATACTTCATCATATGGGCCAGGTAATTTGCAATCCTAAGGCCCAGTAAGGCAGAGCATATATACGTTTGCCCATCACATCAAGCCTCCTAGATTCTTTATCAGGAGGTAAAGCACTCATGTGTTTAGGTGCTCTAGAGCTATCATTATCAGATATATGATGACTACAAAGTCAGTTTCTGACTGGTTAGCATAATAAGGCTTAGTAGATGGTGGCGGATCCTGCTTTTAATTCTTTTTGGTAATCGGGTGAGGCCCACGAGGCACAAGTGCCTGTTTTTAAGGGTGACCTGGGAACACCGGGGTGGTTAAGTGACTTGCTCAGAGTCTCACAGTATGCAAGTGGAGGTTGTGGGAATCAAAACCTGGTCTGCTGGATGCTGCTCAATCACAGCTCATTATTCTAACTTCTAGGCTATACTGCCTATATCAGCCTTTCTAGAAATTGCAGATAGTGAGTTAGGTCTGTACCATGCAACAAAGGTTCATCCTCTAATGCAGGCTATATAGGTGGAATTATAATGGAGGGAGAGCAGGGTACCTCCAAAAATTCCATTAGAGTCCTTTTTGTGGACTTTTCCTCTTCCACAGCAAAGCCCATGATGGACTGCATCAGCTGCATCATGGCTTGGAAAGTTGAATCTTCAGGAGATCTCAGGTTATAAAACACCAAGTCCTCACTGCAGGATGAGAGGTAGAACTAGGCGAGGTTCTGATATGTTCTTCCCTCATATTCTTCCTCTAAATCCTCCTCTAAATTCTTGAGGTCAGGATTGTATTCCACTTCCGTTGACATCCCTATTGACAATGGGAGTCACAGAATGCACTGGCAGTGGCTGAGAGGAAGAAATATGCATTGTGCTAGTAGAACTCATCGACAGAGCCTGAGTACCAGGAGGCCCAATCAACAGAATAACTGCCTGCATTGGTAGTCCAGGCAAAATGTGTCCTATGATCTCTAAAAATGACACCAGCATAACCTGAGAGTCGATGGTGCCCTGTTAAGGGGCCAGGACTACCTGCGTTGCCAGACCTTGGCCCAATGGCGATGGTGTCCACAGTAAGTATGTGGCGCCTAAGCCAAGACCTATCCTTGGTCTTTCATTGACAGTCGGGAGGAGGGCTGTAGTCAACGACACTGGAGCAGACAATGACACTGTAGATTTACTTTGTTTCAACAGCGACCGAGACCTCATGGGTGAAGCAGATCTTTCTTTCTCTCTATGTTTATGCTTGGCTCGGATGACAAGGAGAGTCATGTTGACAACCATCCCCAGTCCCAATCCTTCAACTTCAGTGGCCGCTTCTCAGCTGACGGTGAGGGGGAGACAGATTATGTGCCCTGTTCCTTCTCCATGGCTTTTAAAGTTTTGAAAAAGGGACATTTTCTAGAGCTTTCTTGCGGCATTGCCAAGTAGCCTGGCTGAAGCTCTGGCAAATCTCATAAGTCCTCAAGCTGTAAGACAGGCCCAGACAGCACACACAGTGTATTTTTTGTAACTTTTTTCTCAGCACTTACAATACCAAAATAAAGGCTCCTTTGACTTCAGCGGCATGCAGAGAAAACAAAACAAACTGTTAAATAACGTAAAAGAACAAATAGCAATGGCTAGTTAATAATGTTTTCTTCAGCTGGTCCTATGGCGGAAAAAGAACTGAGGAGTGATTGGGCTGCCCACGTTTAACAGACACAGACATAGGATACTATTGTGGGCTACCCGGCTAGCAAAAGTTTCTGTGTGATCTTAGCGCCTGACGGCTATAGTTCCAAAGATGTAGCCAAATGGAAGAGATATTCTCAAAGATCATCTACATTTTGCTAAAAAAAATTATATGATAAAATTTTGCAAACTAACAAATACTGCTGCTTTAATAAAGCATTCAAATAAATAGATCATTTTTTTTTGAGAGGGCCTACTGTTTATGCTTTTCACTCACCAGTCATCCTGTCCATTAGCCCATCATGGCAGTGAACTCCCAGCTCAACAAGTCCTGCCCAGAGCCTCTTTTGTTCCAACATGACAGTTGCCCATGGCAGGTACACTGTCACCTGGGGCAGTAGCCCACATGTAAACTCAATCTAGTCTGGGTGGGCCTGGAGGTGGCAGGTGGACCCCCAGCTGCACTGTCCACTGTGGTTGCAGGTGGTAGTACTGCAGTGGGTCAGAATCCCTCCCCAAGAGGAGGAGACAGCACCCTTCTGGCTGCTTAGTCCTCCCCCACCAGCCCTCTGATGTGCTGAGCTTAGGTTCTGAAACTGGGTCGCCATTTTCACAAGCAGATACAATGCCGCTGCCTGTCGCATCTGCTAATAATCTGTGATTTCAATAATACTGTCTGGAACTGCACTCCTCCAGTAGCCTGATTACTTTAGTTCAGCTTTTGGTTTTCATTTTCATGCAGTGTGTGGTTCGGCTGAAACTGATACTCACTCTTTCATTCCATCAGTCATCGAAGGACAGGTAGTGGTGGGCGTGGGGGGGGGAGACACAATTCACAAATGACCACAAAAAACAGCTAAAGTTCAGAGACTGAAACTGGAAAAGCCAGAGTAGTGAGTCCACTGATATGGGAGGCAATTTTACACTGGCTGTGCTTGCACTCAATGTTTTGTGGCAAGTAATAGGGATTTTGGGGAGGGTCACTGCAGGCCCACTGTAGTACATAAAGCAGGGGCTCGGCGGTCTACACAATGACCATTTGCTATGGTCCTGACATCACTCCTGCTTGCAGGGCGGAAACTTGTGTACTTCAAAGGACTGAAGCCACTCCAATCAGAGACAGCTTTGGTCCTTTGATTTGCATGAAGCTGGTCAGCAAACAGCTGAGTGGCTTTTGATGTCAAAAATCCTGCTGCTACCTCCTCTGTGTGCTTCCCACCCCACACTCCGTTCATGTCCCCCACATAAACAAAACTAAAACCCTCCACTGCCCCCGTGTGCTGTCGCCTCCTCTCCTTTCCTGTCCCTTTTCTTCCCTGCCATCCTCGTCTGTCCCCCCCACCCTCCCTTACCTTGTACCTCATTTCTTGTTTCTCTCTCTCTTTCCTCCCAGTTTCTGCTGTACTCTCCCTTTCCTATCACAGCCAGTCTCCTTCATCCTTCCAGGTTCATGCTGAGTGGCCCCACCCGGCTTAGATCTATCCCCTCTGCTTGACTCCTATTTGTTCCGCTAGCTCCGATTCCCTCAGCTGCAACAAATGTAACACCCAACCAGTAGGCAAATGTCACAGCTAGGTTTGGGTGGCCCGCTAATGTGACCGATTGACTTGACCACTGTAGTTATAGTTAACCCTCAAGCGTAATGGAATAACGGTCCTGATGTTGGTTTCTTTTCTTTGCCAAGCACATGTTTAAGCTACTTCCTCATCGAAAACAGCAGTCTTAACATTTGAGATGAATCCTGAGTCACGTGAGATCATGGTTCACCGACCCCCTCCCACCTGGAATTCCTTCCTTAAGCTGGAACATCGATATGGGCGAAAGTCTGATTTTAAGTTTCACTTTTTCAAAAGTCTTTATCTTTTCTGCTTTCGTTTGGCTCTTTGGGACACTGAATGTATGGATGCTAGTGTTGCTCAGATGGATCCGGACAAATCTGGATCCACAGATACCTGCCCTTTGCGGCAGGATAGTGGATCTGCCAGATACGTCCACTATCTGCCTGTGGATCCTGCCATCAGATCCTAACCAGGATCCATCACTATCTGGCTCTGGATCCTAACTATCTGCCCTAGGATCCGTGGATCCTAACCAGGATCCATCACTATCTGGCCCTGGATCCTAACTATCTGCCCTAGGATCTGTGGATCCTAACTAGGATACCTGGATCCTAACTAGGATTCAACACTATCTGGCCCTGGATCCTAACTATCTGCCCTAGGATCCGGGATCTCAACCAGGATACCTGGATCCTAACTGGGATCCATCAATATTTGACCATGGATCCCACATCTGTCTTCAGCAGGATATCTGGCAGGATCCAAATCAGGATATCAGCACTATCTGACAGATAGTGGTAGGATTCACAAAAGCACTATCTGAGCAACACTAATGGATATAGAAACACTTTATCCTTAGGACTGATGACAGGGCAGGCAGTGGAAGAGGATGGATTTGGTGAGTTTTATTATCACATGCTCCACATTCAAGTGTTTTGTTTCAACCCACACTTCACCGTGACTCTACTGATGTGCTAGGAACTTTCCTTATTCACAGTGGATGGAACATGTGGCAGAACATTTTGGCATTTCAGTTGTTTTACCAAGCTGCTGTAAACTCACTGTCTGTATGCAATGTTTCTGTGTCTTACATAATGTAAATGATTGGCGTGTTTTTCTCACTGTTGCCTGCTCTAGTTTTGCACTCTGTTGCATTCTTGATGTAATACAGAGTGACATCACCTTTTCTTATAAATCCCTTCCCATATTTCTATGCCCCTTCCCCATTTCTATTGTGTACTCAACTGCTACTTTACAAGTGTTTCACAAGATACCTTCTCCATCGTGTTACAAAACTCATGTTCCTATCTCTTTTTCTGTCCTCAGTAAATGCGTGGATACTGGTCATAATTCAACTACATCATTTCTGTCGTTACTGGCTTTGAATAAGGCACAGAAGGCACTTGTGATATGACTAAGCTGATACACTCAAGCAAAGCACACTTAAGGGGCCACATTTAACAGTTGATGTGCCTGCACACCAAATGTTTTGCAACAGTGAAAGGGCAATTTCAGGAGTGTTTTACTGCGAGCCCATTGCAACTGAAAATAGCAAGGGGCTCGGCAGTCTAGACCAATGATTACGCACTGTGGAGTGACATCACTCGCTGCTTGCTACACCGAAACCTTGTGTATTTCAAAGGACCCAAAGCTGCTCCAATCAGAGAGGGCTTCGGTCCTTTGATTTGCATGAAGCTGGGTCAGCAAACAGCTGATCAGCTTTCAGTATCTACCCTTCGCCCGAGTGCTTAGTTTATTTTTGAAACAACTGGCTGAGCCACTGCATGGGCTCCGTGGCCATGCTCCCCACTTCGTTCCGCCTCTTTCTCTCTCCACTCCTCCTGCCTGCATTTCTGTTCTCCCCCATTTGCCCAATTCTCTTCCCCCTTTCTTTGTTTTTTGTCTCCCTCCCCGTAGCTGCCCCGTGGCACCCCCCCTTCCTTCTGTCTCATTACTTGTGGCCCTTTCTGTCCCTCCTTTTGCCTTCTCTGTTGGTCTGCTGCCGTGGCTGCTGTGTTGTTTTTTCCCTCCCTTGTGTTGCTTTCCTTTGCCACTCTGCGGCCCCTCTGCTGTCTGCGTTTTCATCCCACCATTCCTGTGCTTGTCCCCCCAATTCCCTCATACTTTGTTTCTGGTTTTCTCTCTCTGTCCCTCTTTGAGTTTTCCTCCCATATTCTTTTGTACTCTCCTTTCCTACACAGCCAGTCTCCTTCAACCTTCTGGGTTCGTGCTGAGTGACATCACCACCTGGCTTAGAGCTATCTGCTCTGCTCTGACTCTATTTGTTATGCTAGTTGAGATTCGCACCTGCAGCAGTGAAATGTGACACATGCCCGGGAAGGTGAGCGTCCACAGCTGGGTTTAGGCAGCTCCCGCTAATGTGACTGGCCGACTTGACCACTGTGTGGCTATGGCTATCGCAAAGGCTAGAAAGACTGCCACCATGTTGAGGGGGCATCTGAGCATGTCAAGGTGCTCCCCAACCTGAAGAAGACAGAAATGAGGGTGGCTGAAAATTCTGCAAAAACAGCCCTGGCGAAGGGCCATGAGTGCAGCTCCTACATATTTTAACCTAGATTGAGGTCGAGTGACAAGGCAATGAATGGAATCGTTCTCATGTGTTGCCTTTTCCTTTTCCTGTGTCCAGCTGGACAAGGTGTTATATAGGTAGCATCGAGAGGGTGAGGAGGTGACCCATTACATCAAGGGGCAGGGCATGCCCACTCCTAGTGCCTGGGATTAACGCTTTCCATGCCAGTCAGTCCATCAGCTAATACACAGGAACATGCAAGTGCAGTTTTTTCCCGTGTGGACTAACTGACACAGATTTGCTGAACTTTCATACAGGCTGAGGAGGAAACAAATTCTGATCAAAGATAAGTCAGAGGTTTCTTGCTATAGAAGAAAGCAAAATAGCCACCAGGCTCAGACTGTGGTGCAGGATGCTCACCTTGGAGTGCAGCTGCTGTGTGGCTGTGTGTGTGTGTGTGTGTGTGTTGGGGGGTACAGTATTACTACAGTACATTGGGCTCTGCCTTACACACCACTTTTGTTTTGCAGCTTTGTTTGCATTTTGTGTTAACTACTATAGTAATTGCACAGTGTTTAAAAAATGTCATTAAATGGGAAAATAGAAGTAGTGTTTCAAGGGTGGGGAGGGACCTGGGGGTCTGAAAATGTCCAGGTATTGGATGGCTCAGTCAGACTCTGACTGTCACCAACACTAGTAGCAAGATGTGGATCTTGAATGAGTAACAATCAGTTGGGGGGTAGACACAATGCAGCACCCCGAGTATAGTGTTCAATACATAAAACTAGCCATATTATAGGCAGTTGTCTTCATGGAAGTGCCTGAGAGCCCCCCCCCACGGCATTTGTCAGTCCCCTACCCGGTGCACCTCCTCCTCACCTGATCCCTGCTATTCTGTGGAGCAACACACCCTTGGGGTGACATACAGGGGGCAGAGTTAGAGCTGTAGTCACTACCTGAGGCATTCAGGAGTCAATACAGTGTGTATAGCTGTTAGTAGCTAGGGGTGTGATACTTTGCACCAAGGGTTATACTTTGCTGTTAGGCCTACACATCCCCTGCTGTTTTACTTTCAGTCTGAGAGTGCCCCCCACACACACACACACACACACACACACACACACAGAATGCTGGCCTGTGCCCAACCCCTCCTTGCCATGGAGGGCCTGAGATCAAGGGTCTGGCATTTTAAGCATATTTTTAAACATATACTTGTGCAGTTTGGTCCTCCCAGCCACTGCTGTCATACCTGGCTTTCTATTTATTTATTTATTTATTTTTGAAAGTCGGATTTACAACCTTTGAGTCAGGGACTAGTTTACAAAACACCTACGTCACAGGAGGCAGACATGGTTACAGTGTGAGAGATACAACAGTGGTAACATACAGGTGCAATACAGATAACAAAAGAACACAATATAACAGTGGTTTACAGAATAAAGTTACATGCAGTAAATAGCAATCGTATAAGTATAACAATAGTAGAAGTCACAACCCCGGTCATACCGGGGAAATACCTATGTGGAAGGGTGGGGAGTGGGAAAACAGGGGTGAGGAAAAGAAAAGACAAAAAGGGGTGGGGGCAGTCTAAAGGACAAAGTCAAGGCTATGGGCCAGAAATGGGGAGGGACCCCAACAGGTCATTCCAATGTAAGTCTGGGGAAAGGCTGGCTGAAGTAATGTAGTATACAGCAGCTATAATGGCCTAATGAGATAAGTGAGAGCCCCCTCTGTTTAATAACAAACTGTTTTAAAGGCAAGAACATATTTAGAACAAACCATCATTCAAAGGATTGGCCCTCACATATCCACTTAGTTTAATTACAGCTATTAATGAGCTTATTTTTCAGTTCCCTCACCCCTCTTAAAGTGGTTCTTCATGACTCCAAACTGCTGTACTGTTGAAGAGAGGGGAAGGGATGGGAGGAGGGAGGATTCCAAATTTTGACAGTTTCACAAGGCAGGCAAAAGGGCTTAGACTGTGAATTGTAGAGCAGTGAGGATCAACCAGAATCTGGCAGTGGACAATTACTAGCAACAGCCTGTACTAACCTAATATTAGTTAAGGTGTGCTATTAACCATGTTTTAAAAATCACAAAGAGAACAGTGTAAGCTATCCTCCTCTGGTGCCACAAGGAATGTGGCTCCGTCCTCTGATATCTAGATGGGGCTTGGGTATTTTAACGTATGGGAGACTCTTGTAACATTCGTAATTTTAAATATTTTGACCTCAGATTTTCAACATAGCCATTTCTTCAAAGCACCTCATGAATGCAACAGCTGTCATTTTTCAAATCCTGGCCAAAATGTGTTTTTTTACCTGTGGCACGGAATGACGTTATGCCGGGGATTTGAACATTTTCTCCTACTGCGTTCATTAGGTGGGGGTAATAAGGCTATGCTGAAAATTTGGTGTGCAAATGCAAATACGGTAAAATGCCCAGGTTATAACTTATGACTGAACGTTACACTATTCTTTTTTTTGGGGGGGGGGGTGCCAACAGTGAGCTCAGATCCCTCCCTCGGAGGACTCGTCCTCCTACCCAACAGTCAGGTCATCATAGACCCTGTCGGCTCCTGATTTTTGATGTTTTGCCCCTAGGCCAATGACTGTGCAATGGGTGGAGTGGCTAATGCCCCAGATGTGGGCCCTCCTCGTTCTTGGCGGTGCATCTGGGCTGACACCAAGCCACCGCTAGGTGTCAGTCTACAGCACGCCACATGATCCCCCTACCCCAAGGAAGGAGAGCTGTCTACGGATGCTTAATCCTTCCTCACCCCAAATCTGTTCCCAAAACACAGGTTGCCGGCATGGCGTGAGGTGTGGCGTCCAGTGCCTCAACCCTCAGTGCCATGGGCCGGCTAACATTACACTATTTCAACGTTCACTCATAACTTCACTAATTTTCAGTATTTTGACTCCAACCTTTCAACATAGCCACTTTTCCACACCACCTCATAAATGTGACATGTGTCATTTTTTAAATCCTGGATGAGATGTGTTTTCGCACCTCTGGTGCATGACATTTGGGCTAATATACTATAAATGGCACATGTCATGTCCATAAGGTTAATCCTAAAACAAGTATCTTCAAAATTTGGGGTCAGAATTACAAACAACAAATTGTTTAACAAGCAGCCAACATTCAGCATTGTTACATGTTTGTTTATTTCACTGTTTATCTTCCTCTCACCCAGCCTCCATCAGGCTCTGCTTGATTCACTGCCTGTCATGGGACTCCGCTGTGTGTATTGGAGTTCCCTCACTCTAGTTCCTCCCTGCATACAGGGCCACCCACTCCTGAAGCGGGCTCATCCTTTTCATGTCCAGCACCATATCATTTACTTGAGATAGGTACATGTACCCAAATTACGATCTGTGGGTCTGGGAAGCAGGAGAGGCCAGCACATCTGCATGCCCATTGGACATTTATTTATTTATTTATGCGTTTAACCAGGAAGGCATACTGAGCAGGCCACTGCTCGATTCCAGATGCGTCCTGGGGGAGGGGGGGTACATACAACTGAGGTAGGTAAAACATGTATCACACATAGTACATAGTGCAAATACCCAAGTAAGGACAGACCCAATACAACTAGGTATCAGTTACAGAGGCATAAAAAACATGAGAGAACAAGCTGATACTGACACAAACAGGCATAGTTTAAATGTATATTATGAGTAGGTAGGCAAACATTAAATGAACATAGGCTGCATGACCTAGGCTGTTACACTGTGGGCTGTTAGGAGGCTATGCAGCATGAGCAGGTAGGGGAGAAGTGAGCGAGAAGCATGGAGTTAAGATGCGGCGGGGAGGAGAAGTGATGAACGTTTGCTGGGAGGGAGTTCCACATCTTTGGCATGAGGTAGCTAAAGGCTGCCTGTCCCGCGGCAGTGGTTCTATGAGGGACAACTAGGATCTGTGAATCATTGTTTCTGAGTGAATATGCTTGGGTGCTAGTGTTGTTTAGAGCAGAGGAGAGGTAGGGGAGCAGCTGGGACCAGTACTTGGCCGAGATTTTGGCACTGTGGGAGTGCCTGCGTTATCTAGAGATGTAAGATTCATAGTTTGGTTGAGGGTACAGTGATGGAAGGGTATGGGTAGTTCAGGATGAGCGACAGAAAGAATGGAAGAGAGGATCTAGTCTGGCTAGGGTGGACTTGGGACCCGTGCTGTAGACAACGTCACCATGATTGAAGACTGGGAGGATCATTTTCTGCACGATGTCTCTGCGGGCTGAGAGTGAGATGCTGTCACAGTTGCGATAAAGTGCACCGAGCCTGGGGTGCAGCTTCTTGAGTATGGAGTCAATATGTGCGGAAAAGTTTAGGTGCTGATCAAGCCACACTCCGAGGTACCTGAAGGAGGTACTGGTCTCAAGGGGTGACCCATCCAGGGTATGGAATGTAATAAGGGAGTGGGGCCTTGATAGTCTCTGCCTTGTGCCAAAGGTCACTGATACGGTTTTCTTGGCATTGAGGGAGAGGTGATTTGAGAGTAGCCAGAGCTGGACTTGATCAAAGTCCGACTGAAGTCTGGTCATTACCTCTATGGCTGGAGAGCCAGATGTACACAGTACAGTATCGTCCGCATATATTTGAATGGAGGTATGTGGACAGGTGGAAGGGAGGTTATTAAGAAAGATGGAAAACAGGAGTGGGCCTAGGACCGAGCCTTGGGTACCCCTGTGGTAACAGGGAGGGGGGCCCAGGTGGCAGAGCTGACTCTGACTGATTGGGACCTGCCTGAAAGGTAAGAGTAGAACCACCTGGAGGCCCAGTGAGATAGCCCAGCATTGGAGAGTTTGGACAGGAGGAGAGAGTGGGAGACGGTGTCAAACACTTTGGCCAGGACGATGAAAATGGCGGCTGTGAGGTGGCCAGCATCCATACCAGAGAGGACAGAGTCAGTGAGCCTAAGAAGGGAGGAGGTAGTTGAGTGAGATTTCCTAAAGCCAGACTGGTAGGGGGTGAAGAAGAAGGAGGAGGAGTCAAGATAGGATGACAGGCGAGAGAGTACTAGGCGCTCTTGGATTTTTGCCAATATAGGCAGTAGGGAAATGAGACAGTAGTTGCTTGGGTTGGAGGCATCCCCCCCCTTAGGAAGGGGGATAATGATGGCATGTTTCCATTCAGAGGGGACTTCAGCACAGGAGAAGGATAGGTTGAAAAGGGCTGCCAGGGGTATGGCTATGGCGGGGGCCGAGAGGTAGAGCATTTTGGAGTCCAACCCTGTTGGGCATTTGCCCTTATTGGGATTAAGGGCAGTCAGTGCATTATATACCTCAACCTCAGTGATATGCTGAAATGAGAGCAGTGGGCAGTAGGTGTGGCTATAGCAGGGGAGGTCAGGCTAGGTTGCTGGCGGGCGGTGAGGGCAGGGAGGGCTGCATGGCAATTTGTGAAGTGAGGTTAAACTGTGAGGCCACAGCTGGGGTCAGTGACGGACAGCCCATCTACCAGTAGGGTAGGAGTGGGGGCTTGATAGAGGGCTGAAAACTGATTTTACCACTTTCCAGAATTTAGCTGGCTGATGGGAGGTGGAATCGATTGAGACTTTGAAATAGCTAGCTTTAGCTTGACGGATGACCCTAGTGCAAGCATTTCATAACGATCGATAAGTCTGAAGGTCAGCTGATGAGCTGGAAGACTTGTAGGCTTTCCAAGCTTTGTCTCTGCTCCTGAGGAGGGCTAGGATTTTGGATGTGAACCCAGGGAGGTGTGTACTTCTGACTCTGGTACGCCTGAGTGGGGCGTAGTGATCCCAAACGGCAGAGAATATGGACTTAAAGCACTCCAGGGTGCATCAATGGAGGTGGATTGGCTGATGAGTGACCAATCAGAAAGGGTCAAGCCACTGAGTAGTGAGGTGAGGTCCAGGGACTTGTAGGATCTGGTCAACAGGATTCTGGGAGGGGGGCTTTAGGCCTGTGTATTTTTCTTACTACGTAGATGATATAGTGGTCACTTAAGGCGTCTGGTGGGAGGCCGGAAGCTAGGATCCTATGTGGGTGAGAGGTGAGGGACCAGCCCAGGAGGGAGGCAGTCATTCAGAGTTTTATGGTTTAACTGAGTGGGTACTAAGATGAGCTGGACTACGTTTAGGGCAATCACCTTGTCACGAAGTTTGGAGTTTGCCCCAGCGAGCCAGTTCTGGTTTAAGTTCCCAAGTACATGGAGCTCACCTCCGGAAGCCAGAAAGTTTAGTGTGCCAAGGTGATCCAGAATGACATGAATATTGGTTTTGGGTGCGCAGTAGGTGCCAGCAATAAAAATCAGAGTTGAGTGGGGAAGGGAGAGTTTTACCATTAGTGTGTCAATGGACTCCGAAGGCAGAGACAGGGTGACCTGGGAGAACTGGGTTGTGGAGGCCATATACATGGCTATGCCGCCCCCCTTTTTGTTGCCCTTCCGATCATGTCGGATGAGTGTATAGCCAGGTATAGAGAATTCCATGTCAGTATTGTGGGACTTCAGCCAGGTTTCAGAGACAATCAGTATATCTGGAATGAGGGACAGGGCTAGTGGCTGAAGCAGGATAATTTTACGAAGGAGACTGCATATATTCAGGTGGATCATTTTTAGTCCTGATGGGAGTTGGGTTGGCAAAGTAGGGTTTGGAGTGTGATGGTGACTTGGTCTTGGGTTTGATTCAACATCGCCTGCTAGGAGTAATAGAAGCTTGATCAGGAGTTTGGCATTGTATGTGGCCCAATATAGCTTACGGGGGGTGGTATGGGGCTTGGCCATAGCAGTTGTTGACCTACGGACCTATGGCAGTAGGGCTAATTGGCTAGTTTGGAAGGTGGGTGGCAGTACGGTAGGACTGACTGGTGTGGAATAGAAAAGACACGCAGGGAGGGTGTCAACCATGGTAGTGGAGGTATAGATGGTAGTTGGCAAACTGATGCATGGTGCCAACCAGGCTGTTGGCTTGGGGTAGGAAGACAAAGGGAGAGACACCCAGAGGAAGAGGATGAACAGAGATAGGCAGTATATGGCATGGTACCTTCATCTGAAAGCTATGGTCAAGCCAAACTCCAAACACTATTATGTATACGGAAAAAAATAAATGTGTTTAACTTTATGTTAGGATATTTCTACTGTATACAGCATTCAGCTAAGCCAGTCTTAGTCATGCCTCACTACAGTATTTTTATATCAATGTGTTCAGAAAAGCATCACTATCCTCACTCTTTCACATACGCACTCTCTCTCTCTCTCCCCCGTATTACCCTTGTGTCTTTTTTCACAGAAGTGTCTAGTAAATCTGTGTAGGACCTCTGTAAGCAGACACCACAGTAGTATCCATTTAATTTCTAAACATGGGCACAAGGAGTGATAGCCTGGCTCAGATTTCAACCACATTCATCAGTGAGAAATTTAAACACTTAAGGAATGCCATGAGATCAGAGCTGCTGAGCGAATAAAAGCCTTGCTGCTCAATGTTTCTAGATGTGCTGAATTACTGCCGCTGTTTTTCCCAGCTGAGTCACAGCAACGGTAATAATGAAGAGCTAGTCCTTCAATAATCCACCGGGGGATGGGAAATTACAGCTCATGTATTTGAAAATAGCAGTGTTGTGAGGCTAGAGCTGGGTACCTTCCACAGTATGGATATTATCTTGATCTGTTAGGGCATGTTATATCATGTCCTCTATTTGTCATGAGTTGCAATAACGGCGTCTTTCTTAATAGGTACACAGGGCGCCTTTTTTAATCTTTTTACAGTCAGTACTTCCATGAAGCTATTCAGTCTCAGTATGTCAAACTGATACATTTAGTGTCTAAATCTACTGGTAGAATATGCTCTTAATAGGTCAAATAAAACATATAAACTGCACAGACTGACCACCTTTTTTTATCTTTTTTGTCATTACATTTTCTGTAAAAATAATAAAAAAAAATCCACTTTTTTTCCCCACACAGATTTTTGTCATCCCCCCACCCCGTCGTGAACACTAGCACAGCTCCATTACTTACTGTCATTCAGACAGCCCTGGGTTGAAATTTTCTCTCAATGTCCCTCCCTCCACTAGTGCCACGCACAGCCACACTGTTCACCTCGTGGGGACTCAGCTTTGTGTAACCCCCCTACAAATGGGGGTTCCTGAAAAGTCTTCCTTGAGTTTACCTACATGATCACTGCCAGGCTGGTGTCCTGCATTTTAGCAGTTTAAATGTGATTGCCAGAGAGTGGCTGTATAGCCTCTGTCTGCTGCCTGGATTGCAGTCGTAAGTAATCTGAGAAGGAGCTCTGTTGAAAGATGTAACTATTGGCTGAAAATCATTTAGAGTGATAATGATAATGTAGTTTGTCTAACCTGCCATCCTTGCAGCAAGGACTGTTTTGTTTATCTCCACTATCTTGGTCCTGGAACTGCAGAATTGGACCAATCAGTCTGGTGGGACCTAAATGGAGCCGGACAACAGGAGCTGTCTGGAGTCAAAATCTGTAGGAATTGTAGTTTAGGGCTTTTGGCGCCTTTTTGCACCTGAAGGGGGAGCTCCTGTTGTGACTGACAGATGAATCAGCCAACCAAACCTTTTGGATCTGAGGGAAATCCCCAAACTACCTCCTGTTTCAGTTAGATCTTAGTTGGGAGCTGAATGAGCAAGAGTTTGAGACAGTCAAGCAGCCGCCTGAGTAGTTTCGCGTGGGAGAACTGTGGAAAGGCCTGAGTTGTGGTCTGCATGTCTGCCTGCTGCCCCTGAGAGGGAGAGAAGAGAATCACTTCAGACTAAATCCAAGCCACTGATTTTTTACCAGGCTTATACCTGAAAAAGACCTAAGATTTGCTGAATGCGATCAGCCTGTCCGGATTTTCAGCTGCTTTTGAATCCCCGGTTTGTGTAGAGACTTTGTGGATCGTGACCCGGAAGCGGTTTGCCTAGTACAGTAGAATTTCCTTACATGTAAATGTGCTGTGTTTTGAAAGTGGGTCATGATTTGGTTCCCACTGTGTGAACTGTGTTCTGCTTGCTGGTACCGCAGAATCTTTACATGTAAAGTGCTGTGTACTGAAAGTGGGTCATGATTTGGTTCCCCACTGTGTGAACTGTGTTCTGCTTGCTGGAAGCTTTATCCAGTCTAATCGGACTGAAACCGCATTCATCTCCACTTGGTCTGGGCCATGCCATTCTGGCCCTGCCAGACTACCCCACTGCACAGAGAAAGCCACCGACGAGAGACCTGCCTGGGGATCACCCCCTACTCCACGCTTGAACAGGAACGACGCCTCGCTGAATCGTGTGAGCCCTGCTTCTCCTGGCACTCCAGATTAACCACCTGCTGTCTCAATTTTCATCCTGCCAGTGTCCAGTCTTGGGTATTGTGAGTAATCATCAGGGTAGCTCCCTACAACAACAGCCTAATATAAAAGTGTGTCATCTGATTGTCTTGTTGTTTTCTTTTCACGAACTGAGTCCTCCGGCTCTGGATTACAAATAGTGTGTGTTGTGCATGTTGTTTTCTTCCATCACAGGGCCCCAACCAGCTGCAACGTTCCTGGCTAGCCCACCATTCTTCATCTGGGTACCCAGAGTGGGTGACTTTTTATGGACCCTGAAGTGCATGCATAACTGTTTGACTGATCCAGCCTTTAAGCAAATTAACCTGATTACGCTCTTCGCTTGTTCAAGCCCCTTAAATAAATCAGATCTAACTCTTTTTTGCATTTACCCTTACTGTGGTTCCAGTTTGTGCAAGAGTACTGTACTGCTGTTATTTTCTGTATATAACCTTGTTTTACAGGGGGTCCCCAGGGCCGGGCCAGAGGAAAACCCTGGTGGTAAGTGCTAACAGTGTGGGTACTTGTGTGGTATATCAGGGGTATTGTGAAAGTGATTATTGTGAATTGTTCCAGCCACTAGTAAGGAAAGAGGGGGGTTATAGTGTCCCGGAGGGCTGTGCCCAGGTTCGCTTGACCACTACCACCTTGACTCCTCTGGTGGAGGCACCTGCTTTCAGAACTCAGGCCCTTAACCTGGTACTAGCCAAGTAGGCAGGGTAGTAGCCCTTGGGATAGCGCCACCTAGGGTTACATTTGGAGGCTCACCGCTGGGGTTTTGTGCCTTCTAGTGGCCAAAAATTATGACTTATCATTAAACATTAATGGCTACCTCAGTAGAAATGGCTGTACACCAGTTGGTGGGGTGGTGTATTGGGAAGGAGATCGACCCCCAAAATGCTCTACTTATACTGGATATTCCACTGGGTACCAGTAAAGACACTGTAGAGGGAGCACTTGCCAAAGTTAAATGTTTAAAAAACCCTGTGGTTATGGGATTTGACAAGCTGATTTGATCACCCAAACTTTCATAACCCTGGTAGAGTGTAGTGACCTCATGGACAGCTCTAAACTGCCACAGACTATTGCCTCAGAAGGGGTTCCAGCTGCCTGGAGAGTGTTAACAAAAGACAGTAAAGTTCCCAGGGAAGAGGAGCTCCCACCATTATCTGAGACTTCTGAGGAGAAATTTGCTAAGTTGTTGCTGGAGGAAGGGAAAACCGTAGAGGGCTTTAAGAAACTACTCCTGCCACCTGGGGGTGTTCCTTCCCCAACACCCCCTCCCACTCCAGCACCTGTTACTGCCCCGCCTTCTGTGCCCATGCCAATGCTGGCCCCTATATCTGTACCTGCCATTAGTCACGACTCCTACCGAAGGCTGAGAATCTTCTCGGGCACCCTCCCTACACCCAAGGGGAGGATGACTGGGAGACCTGGATAGACTATGTTGCCCCTCTTTTTTTATTTATTTATTAAACTCTAGGATTACAAGTACCTTTGAGCAGGAACTGATCATTTACAAAGTTTCCACGTCGGGGGGGGGGGTTACATACACACAAAGGTAAACAATGGTTAAAAAACTTTAAATATGTGTTACTTCTACATAAATAATTCAATCAAGAAGTTGAAATAGACAACACAAACTAGTTTCTATCAGAATTCATGTTGAAGCAGTATACGTGCTAGGAGTAAGTCTGGAAGAAGCTGGCAGGTAAGATGCCATTGTTAGTCATGGGTGAGAAGAGCTAGGGATGGTGGCCAGAGGACACAATAAAGAGTGTGTCAATAGAGGGCGGATGAGTGGGTGGGTGGGGCAAAGGGAGAGAGGGAAGGCTAGCACCAGAAATGCAAGGCTGAGATGGTAAGCAGCAGTTACAACTAGGAGAGGAGAGTGATGTTCAATTGCTTTGGGTAGGCAGTCACAATGTGAGGTAGAGGGAGGAATAGACGTAATTGCCTTTTAAAGGGGCTTAGTGTTGCAGCTGCAAGAGTTTCTTTGTTAAGGGAATTAAACCTCTAATACTTGAATGGCAATGCTCAGAAGAAGAGAAATGAAAGAGGTTGAGTGAGAGCCTCTGAGGTCCTGCCCTGGCTACCATTCATGCCAAGCGGGCCAATAACCGAAACAACTGCACAGGACTATCTTGATGCATTGGAAAATGTGTATGAAGCCCAGATTCAGATGATGATTTGTGGTGGAAAGTAAGAAATGCTCAGCAGTACCAGGAAGCCATTGTCTGTGTATGTACCTCGGCGAAAAAGCTGCTACAAAAGTGCCTCAGAAAGGGTAGTTTGCGTCAAATGAATTAGACCAAACTAGGCTGGACCGATCCTTAAGTTTGCTCCGCTTTCAGAATTGTTATTGCTTCAGTTGCCTTGCCGCACAACTGAATCGCCCCCATGACGAGCTAATGAAAGAAATTCAAGGGTTGAGCAATGGTGACCCATGGGGAATTGCACCCATATCTGCTGCTGTGCAAGTGACCGAGAGTGATCAACCAAGTGAGGCTCAGGGGCCAAAGTTGGTACTTAACGAGCACTCTGAGAATGCAAAGGACCTCCTGCCCTGGGCCCAGCATTGGAAAGTCGAGCTACTAAAGGAAGTGCGAGAGTTGAAGATGGGTGCCTCTGCAAGGGTTTCCCCCATGGAACAAGATTCTGGTCCCTTTCAGGATGTGACTGCCATGGGGGTGGGGGAACACCTTCAGGCATCCGCTACCGAGGGTGGCTCCAAGGCGGAGATCACCGGATTGACTGCCACTCTAAAGGAACTGTTAAGACACGTTGCACCACTCTCATTGCTGCAAGAAGATACTAGACCCCAATCTCTTACTACTGCTTCAGTTCCTCATACGATGCACTTTCCCAGGATGACCCAGGAGTCTCTCATTTGTTACAACTGTGGAAAGGATGGCCATATGAAAAGAAATGTTGGTCTCAGAAGGACTTAGAAAGAGTAGTAAACAGACTCCAAGGGAGCTCGAAAAAGTAAATCAATGGCCAAAGGTGCAGAAAGAAAGCCACTGTGAGGGTTAAGAGAAACACTAACTCAAATTTCTTTGTGGCTAAATCGCCTGTCCAGGGCTCTGCTACTGCCTCTCCAGACTTGTCCAAATAGTGGGCCCTTCAATGGAAACTACGGTGACTGTGAATGGTATTCATACTCGGGCTGTGCTTGACAGTGGGTCACAAGTGACCATTGTATCCCAGCACTGGTATAACAAACACTTATCTGATGTGCCTTTGCAATCCCTGGAAAGCCTAAATGTGTGGGTCCTGAGCGACAAGTCTTATCCCTACCTAGGGTATGTCCTCTTCTGGTTGTCTTTTCCTGCAACTGTAACGGGTGTATAGGAGCGAGTAGAGACATTGGCCCTAGTGTGTCCCCCCCCCACCAGACTGTATGGTGGGGTCCTCCTGTTAATTGGGACAAATGCCCATACGCTTGGGAGACTGGCGCAACTCTGTCATGAGAAACAAGGGCAACGGACTGGGAGGGCCCTGAGAATTCTGGCTCTGATCAAGAGGGTCTATGATTTGCAACAGAAACCCAAGTAGACCAGGATGAACCGGTGGGGATCGTGTGGAAGAAGGATCCCGATTCAATGGTACTGGCCCCTTACGCCCAGTGTACCATTCAAGGGGAGGTCTGCCTCTGGAAAGATGTCAAGAACAAAATACTGATGTTGGATGTGCCAGGTGATGGAAAATTGCCAGAAGGATTATTGGTCAAGCCCAGCATCTTGCCTGCTCGTGCCCATGCCTACGCACGATGAGTGATGGTCCAGATTCACAATGGTCAGATGGGGCGATCCGGGTGAACAGAGGGTGCACCCTAGCTATGGTACACTATGCAGACACTGCAGTATTGCCCAGCAACAAGCACACTGGTGAGAAGGAGAGTGACCCCAGACTTGTTTGACTTTGGTGACTCTGCATTGCCAGCTGAATGGGAGGCTAGAATTAGCAAGAAACTTTCCCAGAGAGACCAAGTGTTTTCGTTGAAGGAATGGGATGTAGGATGTGTCCAGGGTGTGGAGCATCACATACGCCTGCACGATGAACCGCCATTTCGAGAGAGGTCCCGGCGCCTAGCCCCAGCAGACACAGATGATGTGAGAAGATACCTGCAGGAAATGCTCGCTGCTGGCGTGATACAAGAATTCAGGAGCCCCTACGCCTCTCCCATTGTGGTTGTGCATAAGAAGAATGGGTCTGTGAGGATGTGTGTTGATTATCGAACCCTGAACTAGCAGACCGTCCCAGACCAATACACTATGCCTCGTATACAAGATGCCCTGGACTGCTTGAATGGGAACAAAGGGTTCTCGGTGTTGGATCTTTGCACCGGATACTACCAGATCCCGATGGCCCCGGAAGACCATGAGGAAACAGCCTTAATCTATCCATTGGGATTCTATGAGTTTCTGAGGATGCCACAGGGGACATGGGTGCCCCAGCCACCTTTCAGCGACTGATGGAACGTGTGGTGATAGATGTGAATTTGCTGGAATGCCTGGTGACTTGGATAAAGTCATTGTGTTTGGGAGCACCTTAGAGGAGCATGAGAACTGACTATTTTAAAGTCCTAGACCGACTGGAAGACTTCAGCCTCAAGCTGTCCATTGACAAGTGCCAGTTTTCCAAACCTCCGTGAAGTATGTGGGGCACACAGTATCTACAAAAGGATAGAGACTGATCCCAGTAGGTTGAAGCACTGACTACTTGGCCCCTGCCCCATAATCTGAAAGAACTACAATGTTTCCTGGGGTTCTGTGGCTACTACCGTAGGTTCATAAAAGACTATTCCAAGGTGATTCACCCACTCTTGAACCTTACAGGGTTACCCTCCTACCAGTCATAAATAGAAAAAAGGGCCATTAAAGAAACAGAAAAAATATACTTCTGCCCAAGTGAACTCTACAGGCCCGCTGGACGCCCGACTGTGAAGCAGCCTTCCATGCGATCATATACCAGCTCACCACACCCCCATCCTCGCCTATGCTCACCCCACCAAACCCCATGTGCTGTATATGGACGCTAGTCTGCAGGGTCTAGGAGCGGTGCTGTATCAAGACCATGAGGATTGCCTGAGACCAGTAGCTTTCGCCAGTAGGAGCTTGACCATGTCCGAACGAAACTACCCTGTGCATAAGTTGGAGTTCCTTGTGCTAAAATAGGCCATCGTTGACCAGTTTCATGAATACCTCTATGGGGAAAAGATATTGGTGAAGACTGACAATAACCCGTTGACCTATGTACAGACTTCAGCTAAGTTAGACGCCACTGGGCACCGGTGGCTTTCTGCATTATCAACCTATGATTATGCTGTTGAATACAGACTGGGCCTGAACAATATTGATGCTGACGCCCTATCATGAAGGCCTACTTCCAAGAGTGACTGGGTCAGGCTGTCTGAACCTGACATTTGGGCATTGTGCCAAAAGTTTGATGGAGATGAACAAATGTCTGTGGACACAGTGAACTGTTTAGTAGATTGCTTGGGCCCTTCTGGCACCTGCATACCAGCTGCTTATTGCCACTTCTCTGCTCTAGATGTTAGTGCATTACCTCAGTTTGACAATGACAGCATTCAGTGGGCTCAATCCCAAGATTCTATGATTCAGCCAGCACTTGATGCCCTGCATGCAGGGAAAGATGTGTCTAAGTTACGTTCCATTGACTTGCAAACTGCTTTATTGTTTAAAGAAGGCCCCAGATTGAAGGAGCTCAATCAGTTGTTGTATAGAGAGGCAGTAGATCGTAGTGGCAAAGTAGACAAGCAACAATTGGTCCTGCCCACGGCCTTTAAAGATTTTGCACTGAGGTTCCTCCACATTCACATGGGGCACCTCGGTATTGACAGAACCCTTGACCTGGTATGATCTCGCTTCTACTGGCCCAAAACGGGGGCCAATGTTGAGCAGCACGTAAAGACTTGTAGTCGTTGCCTGCAAAGAAAAGCCTTGCCTCAGAGGGCTGCCCTCCCTTGTTAATATTACTACCAGCACCCCATGGAACTAGCCTGCATAGACTTCTTGTGTTTAGAACCTGATCAGCGGAACACTGGCAATGTGTTAGTGGTCACGGATCATTTCACATGGTATGCACAAGCTTTTCCCACCAAAGATCAAAAAGCATCTACCATGGCCAAGGTGCTAGTGGAAAATTTCTTCGTCCACTATGATGCCCCAGCAGATCCACTCTGACCAGGGAAGAGACTTTGAGAGTCGACTAATCAAAGAAATGCTCTCTCTATGGGGAGTGTGAAAGTCAAGAACCACCCCCTATCACCCGCAGGGAGACCCTCAACCAGAACATTTTAACCGCACCCTTCTCGACGTGCTGGACACCCTCCACCCAAAAGACAAGCATAAATGGAGCCAGCAGATTAGCACCTTGGTACACACATACAATTGCATGAAAAATGATGCTACTGGGTTCTCCCCCTACTGCCTCATGTTCAGGAGAGAGGCCCAGCTGCCAGTTGATATCTGTTTTGGGTCTCTCCAGATGGGGTCCGAGTCAAAAACTACTTGCAATATGTACAAAAACTGAAAGCTCAATTGAACCATGCATATCAACTGGCCCAGACAATGGCCACCAAGAGAAATCTAGCCAACAAAGAGAGGCATGATAAAACAGTAAAGGCTCAAGAGCTTGACCTGAAACCGTGTGTTGTTACGAATTTGGGACTGCATAGTAGCATAAAATTGCTGATCGGTGGCACCATCTTCCCCATGTAGTAGTTGAAAGTTGGATGATTTATCTGCGTACAAGGTGCGCCCAGAGAACAACTCCAAAGCTGTCAAGACCATGCACTGTAACCACTTGCTACCTATCGGCCAAGTCATGATTGAGGCTGAACCCCCAGAAATTGAGCCCCCTGGGCCGGTGACTCATGCTGCTGCTAGAAAGAGACAGAGTCAACCTACCCCAGTGATCACAGATTTAAGGTTTCCTCCACAGCAGGCCCAGAATGATAGTGACTGTTAGTCCACTTCTGACGAAAGTGAGTGCGACTATGCCCATTACCCCTCTTATGAACTGAGTCAGCTGTTTTGAGGTAACCCCATGATTAACTGTTGGGATGAAGCTGGACGTTCTGGACTGCCTAACCCCCCAGCTTTGTCCTTGGAGCCAATGCTCCCTGAAAGTGAAGTGCAAAGTATCACATCTGAAGATGCTGAGTCTCTGTGTATTGTGGAACTGTATGATCTGCCTGAGGGAGGTGCTGATGGAATGAGTCTTTCTGGTGACACATCAGAAATTGAAGAACACTAGGAGGTGCTGACCATCCCTTCAGTTGCCTCAAAGCTTGATTGTACCTGAGCCTTGCAAAATGAGTCAAGTGTTGTAGAAACAGAGCTAGCAGAGCAAGGAGCCGACAGTGCCCCACGTTTGGACGTTCCCACCCAGGTAGAGGCACCCCTCACAAGTGACAAGAGTCCCCAGACCAGTGCTGAGAGTACAGAGACTGTAGTTGACCCCCTCAGAAAGACTGGCCGAGCTGTCAAACCAGTAGTACGCCTCAGTTATGATTCTCCCGGGAGGCCAGTGGATTTGCCACTCAATGTGGTGCACAAAGGTGTTTATGTCTCACCAAGCTCACTGCCCAAATTGAGCTTGACAGCTAATTCCAGGTTACTTGTCTTTCCCTCTCACAATGGTGCCCCTGCCGCCTCTAGCCCCAAGTTAGCTGATATGGAAGGGCCCCCTCTTGCATTGTTTAAGGTACAAGAAGTTATTACCTGATTCAATATAGTAATGTTCAATTTACCTGTGTGAAATATGCACAATGTGTTGTCAGAATGGATGTAGTATCATGAAGTATAGTGAATATGTATAGTAAAGTAATACATTTATGTTAACTGATGCATGATGGTACAGACTTGATGCGGATGCCAAGTTTTCTCCAGGCAGGGAAGGGTATAACCCCCCCCCTCACAAATAGGGGTTCCCGAAAAGTCTTCCTCGAGCTTGCCTAAATGCTCACTGCCAGGCTGGTGTCCTCCGTTTTAGCAGTTTAAATGTGATTGCCAGAGAGTGGCTGTATAGCCTCTGTGTACTGTCTCTTTAAGAGGTGCCTGGATTGCAGTCATAAGTAATCTGAGAGGGAGCTCTGTTGAAATATGTAACTATTTGCTGAAAATCATTTAGAGTGATAATGATAATGTAGTTTGTCTAACCTGCCTTCTTTGCAGCAAGGACTGTTTTGTTTATCTCCACTATCTTGGTCCTGGAACTGCTGAATTGGACCAATCAGTCTGGTGGAACCTAAAATGGAGCCGGACTACAGGAGCTGTCTGGAGTCAGAATCTGTAGGAATTGTAGTTTTGGGCCTTTGGCGCCTTTTTGCACCTGAAGGGGGCTCTTGTTGTGACTGACAGGCAGATCAGCAACCAAACCTTTTGGATCTGAGGAACTCCCCAAGCTACCTGCTGTTTCAGTTAGATCTCATCTGGGAGCTGAATGAGCAAGAGCTTGAGAGAGTCAAGCAGCTGTCTGAATAGTTTCGCATGGGAGAACTGTGGAAAGGCCTGAGTTGTGGCCTGCATGTCTGCCTGCTGCCCCTGAGAGGGAGAGAAGAGAATTATTTCGGACTAAATCCAAGTTTGTGAGAACGAAGTAAGCCACTGATTTTTTTACCAGGCTTATACCTGAAGAAAACCAAAGATTTGCTGAATGTGATCGGCTTGTCAGGTTTTCCAGCTGCTTTCAATCCCCGGTTTGTGCAGAGACTTTGCCATCGTGACCGGAGAGCAGTTTGCCTGGTACATTAGAATTTCCTTACATGTAAATGTACTATGTATTGAAAGTGGGTCGTGATTTGGTTCCCCAATATGTGAACTGTGTTCTGCTTGCTGGTACCGTAGAATCCTTTACATGTAAATGTGCTGTGTATTGAAAGTGGGTCGTGATTTGGTTCCGCACTGTGTGAACTGTGTTCTGCTTGCTAGTACTGTAGAATCCTTTACATGTAAATGTATTGTGTATTGAAAGTGGATCGTGATTTGGTTCCCCACTGTGTGAACTGTGTTCTGCTTGCTGGTACCGTAGAATCCTTTACATGTAAATGTGCTGTGTATTGAAAGTGGGTCATGATTTGGTTCCCCACTGTGTGAACTGTGTTCTGCTTGCTGAAAGCTTTATCCAGTGTAATCGGAGTGAATCCATGTTCATCTCCATTCGGTCTGGGCCATGCCATGCTGGCCATGCCAGACTACCCCACTGCACAGAGAAAGCCACCAATGAGAGACCTGCCTGGGGATCAGCCCCCTTCGCCACACTTGAACAGGAATGACACCTCGGTGAATCGTGTGGGTCCTGCTTCTCCTGGCACTCCAGATTAACCACCTGCTGTCTCGATTTTCGTCCAGCCTCTGTCCAGTCTTGGGTATCATGAGTAATCATCAGGGTAGCTCCCTGCAACAACAGCCTAATATAAAAGTGTGTCATCTGATTGTCTTGTTTTCTTTTCACGAACAGAGCCCTCCGGCTCTGGATTACAAACAGTGTGTGTTGGCATGTTGTTTTCTTCTATCACAGGGCCCCAACCAGCTGCAACGTTCCTGGCTAGCCCACCATTCTCCATATGGGTACCCAGAGTGTGTGACTGTTTATGGACCCTGAAGTGCATGCATAACTGTTTGATTGATAGAGCCTTTAAGCAAATTAACCTGATTACGCCCCTCCCTTGTTCAAGCCCCTTATATAAATCAGATCTAACTCTTTTTTGCACTTACCCTGACTGTGGTTCCAGTTTGTGAAAGGGTATTGTACTGCTGTTATTTGCTGTGTATAACCTTGTTTGGGGGTCCTCAGGGCCGGGCTAAAGGAAAGCCCTGGTGGTAACTGCAAACAGTGTGGGTACTTGTTTGGTGTATCGGGGTATTGTGAAAGTGATTACTGTGTATTATTCCAGCCACTAGTATGGAAAGAATGGGGTTACAGTGTCCTGGAGGGCTGTGCCCAGGTTAGCTTGACCACTACCAACCCTGACCTCTGGGTGGAGGCACCCGTTTCAGAACTCAGGCCCCTTAACCTGCTACTAGCCAAGCAGGCAGGGGTAGTAGCCCATACGGTAGCGCCACCTAGGGGTTACATTTGCAAGTAGAGAAGGAAAGTTCACTGGGCCACCTCAGAGGCTGCAGCGGCCACAGTGCCATCCTCCCATGTCAATATAACACTGCCAGTGACAGCGCACCTCGAGCAAGGGTTCCTGATCCGGGAAGAACTGAACACAGCTTGCCCATATGGCAGCGTGCAGGCCATCATTGGGTAAGGGGGAGCAGGTGCCAAACAAGCATTTTGCAAAAGTGCTAATATGCTGCATTTTCATATATGATTCGGGCTGTCGAAGTTTTGGGGTACTTTCAACTCTTCAACAAACTGATAAACTCTAGGCCTTTCTAGGTGGCCAGAGCTAGTAATCCCGTGGCCACTGCCTCCTCACCCAGTCACTTCCTAGCCTCCCTGTTCCCCCAAGCTGTTTAGTTGTATAAATAAATCAGTCAATAAATAATATTGACTCCTGGCAATCCCACCACAGATTTGGTGCATCTGCGTTGGACCCTCTCCAATCTAGCCTTATCACTTACTCTGTAGGGATGCCAAACCTGGAGTTCATACTCAAGTGAGGCCTTACATATGATCTATACAAGGGCATCACAACCCTGCTTGTTCTTGAAACAATATTTTCCCTAATGGACCATGCTAGGGTTGGAGCTTAGGTTATTTGTTATAGAGGCCCCTAAATCGATCTCACAGTTGGACACCTCTAACTTTTTACCTTCTATGTAATAGTCATAGTGATTATTCAATCTACCGATATGCATCACCTTGCATTTTTCTTTATTTAGTAGCATGTCCCATTCTTTACTCCATGCTACAACTTTATTCAGCTCTTTTTGAAATGTATTGTGCTCTTCTAATTTAGTACAAGGGGCACATAATTTAGTAGCATCAGCATATTTAAAAGTTAGGCACTCAAGTTTTAATGTTAACTCAGAGATAACAATGTTAAAAAGTACAGGGCCCAAAACCGAGCCCTGTGGAACCCCACTGTAAATGGGTCCCGCCCTAGAGGTATACCCATTTACTACCACACATTGGGCCAGATATTCAAAACTTTGCACCGGGCAAAAACAGTTTGCGCAGGTTTAGCGTGGGATTAGCGTGGGTCTGCTATATTCAAAAGGCCAAATAGCGCGGGCAAACTGCATTAGCGCCGGGCAAAATCATAATGTATGCAAGGGGCAAACTGACATGAATACAGGTGCAATGCTATATTCAGCGACTAGCGCTGCGCTAAGTGGTTTTGCGCGACTTAGCATGACACTTAGTGCGGTGCACATTACCGCCCAGGAAAAGCTGGTCTTAACCCTGGACAATCAGCTCTGCGTGACACTATGGCTTTGCGTGGGTTTTGCGCTACCCTAACAAATAAATATGACACATAGACAAAGCCAAACATAGAGGAAGCATGCTGCTAACTGATGGCATCACAATGATGCCATCATCTGCCACCTGTCCCAGCCATGCCAGGCAGTAAGTGGTGACCCTGCCGCCAGTGGACAGCATGGCAGTGTGGCCATACAGCATACACCTGTGGACCACACTTCTGTGGTGACCAACAGATGCCAGCACACACATGCAGCACTGTGGGCATGGAGGATGTTGAGGGGAGAGTGCATGGGTGGCCAGGCTGTGCCACAGACCAGGTGTGGCCACAAGGCTGGGACACATCATGCAGTGCACATGGGCCAGTTTGGGCATACCCTAACACCAGTGTGCCCCCCGGCCACATACCTTACAGCTGTAAAACAGCCACAGCACACAAAGCCGGACATCTAGATGTCACTGTGAGCATCCTATGCCAGAAGTGCAGCATCTGTGTGTCACACAACAGTGTAACAGTAATGTCCACTGTCAGTAAACACCTGCAGGTTGGGCCACTCACTGTGTATAGTGCAGTCATCATCACTGCCCTACACACCATAGGCAGTGCTGTGTCCCTCACACTACTGGCCCCTTGCTACTGTAGAGTCTGCTGTGCACTGTAGCATGACTTACAGTGTGACAGCTGCATGCAGCAGCACCACCACCATCTGTGCCTGCTGTGTTGTCCCAGTGAGTAGCTGCAGGCAGGCAGCAGCACATGTGGAAGTAGTTCAAAACTGTATAATATTCCCGTTATTTGCGCAGCGCTAACACGCTTGGCGCTGGTTTAGTGCAGGGCTAAACCGTTATCCCGCGAAACAGCATGCAAATCAGGGCATAATGAGATGCTAATCTGGATGTTTGCCCAGAGACTACATAAGTAGGCTCACTTGCATGTCACTTTTGAATATGGCAAAGTTTAGCGCCGGGCAAACGTGTTTGCACCAGGCTAACTGTTTAGCCCTACGCTAAACCAGCACAAACATGTTAGCGCTGAGTAAACAGTTTGGGGAATATTTTACAGTTTTGCACACTGTACTTTCACATACACTGCTGCCTGCAGCTGTACTGGGTCCACGCATTTGCTGGCACACACACTGGCCACATAGTTCACCTCTACCTACCTTCACATTGCTGTGCGCTGTGTTGCTGTTGTGGTGTGCACTTCCTGGTTGCCATATTCAGAGCTGTCTTATTCCAGGGCTAAGACTGCCCCTGCACTCCCAGCCCAGTTTGCCTGGCCTCATCCCATGCTATATTCAGAAGCTGCTTGCCCTGGGCTATTCCTTTGAATATGGCTTGCTTTGTGCTCGGCTAAGTTTGCCCACTGGGCAGTGTTAATTTAGCCCCGGGCAAAGTTTTGAATATCTGGCCCATTGTCTTCTATCAAAAGCCAGTCTGCCACCAGTTCACTAAAGCAGAATCAATTTTAAGTTTAACCATTTTTCAGTTATAGCCCAATCTGGTGTCAGGTCAAAGACCTTTGCAAAATCTAGAAAATAACATCACTGGCCACATTTTGATCTAGATATTTACTGATATTGTTAAAAAAGGTCAACACGTTTGTTGTACAACTTCTCCCCCTTAACAAAACCATGTTAGAATGAATCAAAACTACGTACAGAGGCTAAAATTGTATCTTTTATAACGGTTTCCAGTAGTTTCCCAATTACACATGTAAGACTAATCGGTCGATAGTTCTGAAAGAGCTCCTTTTCTCTCTTTTTAAATACAGAGACCACATGAGCAAGTTTCCAGTCCTTAGGGACTTCAGATTTTACCAGAGTAACTTCAAAGAGTATCTTGAGTGGCAACAGCAAATGTTTAGCCATTAATTGGAGCATACCAGCAGATATTTTGTCTGGTTCAGGGGAGGATTCCTTCCTTAGGTTTTTCATTTTTTTCTTCTATTTCTACTTCAGTGATCTGTGTAGCAACATCAATGGGTCTTTTTTCCTTTACTAAAGGTTTCATTCCTTTTTTATAGACACTGCAAAATTAGGTAGTAAAGGCCTCAGCCACCAATTTATTTTCCGTTTTCATAACAGTGCCTATCCTTATGGGAGCGACTTCATTTTGAGTTTTTTTTTTTTTTATACTTACTATTTTTCTATGCCCCCTTCTCACTGCTCCAGGAACTCTCTTCAGGGATCCTAAGGCTCGTGAGCAAGAACTGCATCCCCCCAGGTACCTCCATTCTGAGTACCAGCTGCCTGCCCCATCCTGCCACGGTTTACCCCTGGGTGGGGAGGAGAGGGTCTCCTTACCTTCTCTCACACCTCAAGTATGCTGGAGGTCAGCTGGCCCCATCTCAAGAGCCAGTTATGAGTTTTCGGACGACTGGTCCTGCCTACATGAACCTGGGACAGGGTATTTCCGTTTCTGGTCCCAGCCTCGAGGCACCTGCATGCTAGGAAAGCCTAGGGGCTAAGCACATTGTGATGCGCTTGTTGCTCCGGCTTCTGGCAGGTGCCTCCCCACTCTTATTTTGCAAGCTGCCTTCGCTGCACCTCCAGCTCTAGTCACCCAGGTGGCGGTATAATGGCGAGACTTATGCCTTACCCACACCCCACCCGGAGGAAGCAGCCTTTAGGCGCTCAATCCTCCTCCCACAGCCGGCCCTCCAGCTGCCCGAGTCCATTCCCCGAACCTGGGTCACAGACTGCCGCTTAGCCGCCATTTTGAGGTGTTTTAGAGAATTAATATACGAATAATATTTTTGGCATTTGACTTGCTTGCATTTGCAGCACGTTTTTCTTCCATGTTCCTTTTTGCCTGCCTGATCTTATTTTTGCATAATTTCTGATATTTTTTGAAAGACTCGTAAGCAGAGGTTGTTCCACAAACAAAATACTTTTTGTACAGTCTAGCCTTTTTTTTAATTGATTTTTTGATGTTTCTAGTAAGCCATTTTGGCCTTTTATATAAATGTTTGCCCTTTCTACCAGTGGGATATAATTTGTAGCAGCCCTAAGGATAACTCTTTGATAGTTTGCCATGCCTCATCTACAGTTTCATTCTCCAATGAGATATTCCAGGGTATATTCTTCAGTTCCTTTTGAATCCCCTCAGTATCTGCTTTGTTTAAGAGATACATTTTAGTGCAACTTCTCCTGGGGATGTAAACATAATGAATGGTAAACCGTATTTTTTTGTGGTCACTATTTGCCAAATGTAAGTCCATCTTACAATTTGAGAGGGATATACTGGGAGAAGCCAGAACCAAATCCAATATCTCTACTCCTCTTGTAGGATCTTTAAAGGAGAACTGTAGCAATCGGTTAGCTCCTTACCCCATAGAGCTTACCCTCTGGTTTAGCTTTAGCCCACAACAGCTGCATTTTCTTGCGCCACAAGAGAGTTTAGTTTATTTTGTAAAAGTCCGTGAACCTAGAAGTGGCTGGAGCTGGGGGGCTCCATTAAGTGTAATAGTGCGCGCTGCTCCGCTCACTTGAACAATTAACAGAGAAGGAAGGACAGCCATCACTGCTGTTAGCAGAAAGAACAGTTATGTAAGAACTTGCCGTAAAAGTAGATCTTCAAGGGGATCTCAGTCATCAGGTCACATCGTAGGAACTTCACCGTTGATGAAGCAATATCCACATGGAAGATTTTCAGCAGTGCAACTGGAGCCGGTCATGCCGTTGACATCATCAACCCAATGAAGGTGTGAGTGGCCCTGCTCCCTCCAAAGTTCTTTCCCCTGGAGGCAAAGGCAGCATAGCTCGAGCCATGGGGGACAGAGGAGAGAGAAAGGTGCCCAGGCCTATATGAAAGGCTGGATACACCAGACAGCCAGTTCCAGTACAAGAGCCACAAGAAGGGGAGGGTGGGAGGAAAGCAGACCTGATGACTGAGATCCCTTGAAGATCTACTATTACAATAAGTTCTTATGTAACTGTTCTGTATCTTCTTCTGGGTATCTCAGTCATCAGGTCACACCATAGGAATGAGTCCCAAGCAGTTACAGGTGCAAGCAAACCATCTGGGAGGATGGCCAACCATAAATTTAAGACAGGAGGCCCTGCAGCACAGCACTGCCAAAACCTGCATAGGCTCTTGAGGCAATGTCCAGACTTTAGTGCTTGGTGAAAGTATGGATGGTACACCAGGTGGCAGCAGCACAGATATCAGCGGCTGAGACCCCTCAGAAACAAGTCACAGAGGTAGCCATGCCTCTTGTGGAATGGGCTTTAACCATTCCAGGCAATTATTTGTCATACTTGTTGTAGCAGAACACAATGCAATTTGTTAAACATTGTTGAGAAACTGAAATGCCTCACTACCTGGAGTGAAGGAAACAAACAACTGCTTCGACTTTCTACATTCCGTGGTGCAAAGCAGGTAGTACTTCAAAGTTCTGTGCACATCTAACATTTGGAGCAGTGCTTCTCCTAGATTGGCTTGCTCAGGAAAATAAACAGGAAGGTGGATAGACTGGTTGAGTGTAAACTCAGAGACCACCTTGAGGAAAACTTAGGATTTGCGCAAGGCGCCCTGTCTTTGTGACAAATCAAATAAGGCTCCTTGCACCAGAGGGCCTGAAGCTATGAAATTCTTCGTCAGAGGTAATGACAACCAAAAAACAGGTTACTCACCTGTAACAGTAGTTCTAGGATGGTAGTGTTGTTCATCCACACTGTCTGGCATTGTCCCTGTCCCTTTAAATCTTGCCGGAAGTCTTCAGTTGGCTCCTCCCACCCACCGGTGGTAAATACTCGGCTCCACCCCATGATGCCAGATCTAGCCTGTTGGAAGCAAGGTTGTGCGCCTTAAGCCGGGGAGGTCGGGTGGGTGCGTGTGGATGAACAACATATACCACCCCTAGAACTACCATTACAGGTGAGTAACCTGTTTTTCTAGGAGTGTGGATATGTTGTTCATCCACACTGTCTGGCAGACTCCTAGCAGTTCTCTGGGAGGAGGGAGGCAAGGTGCACACCCCCTACTTAGGAAAAAGAGATTGGAGAACCGAGGCCCCAAAACAAGCATCTCGGCGTGACTCAAGGTTGATGTGGTAATGGGTAATGAAAGTGTTTGCTGACTTCCAGGTAGCGGCCCGACAGATTTCCTGGATAGGGATGTCCTTGGAAGCAGCCACCGATGCAGCAGTATGGCGGGTGGAATGAGCTCTTAACCCACTGGGAAGCTCCTTGCCCGCCAACTCATAACACAGACCTATGCATGATGTGATCCATCTTGCAATAGTCCGCTTGGCTGCAGGTCTGCCAGAAGTGGCTTCAGCATAGGTGACAAACAGCTGGTGAACCTCTCCCCGAATTTCCGCCGTCCTCTCCTTACAATAGGAGAGAGCCCATCTGAGGTCCAGAGTATGGAGCCTGTACTCGGCGTCCGAGGTGTAATTAGGGTAATATACTGGCAGGGTCAACACCTGGTTAAGGTGAAACTCTGACACCACCTTCGGAAGGAATTTCGGGTGGGGGCGCAGGACAACTTTGTCCCTGTGAAAGACCAGATAAGAGAAGTTCACCGAAAGCGGCTGGAGCTCCCCTGTCCTTCTGGCTGACATGATAGCCACCAGGAAGGCCGTCTTCCACGACAAGTGTAAGAGCTCACACCTGTGCATGGGTTTGAATGGCTTGCCCATGAGCTTTGCCAAAACCAGCAAAAGATCCCACGGAAGGTGGAGTTTCACGATCGGATGGGATATGTGATCCAGGCCTTTGAAAAAGCACCGACCACTGTCTCCTGTGCCAATATGGCTGACGGCCTGCGCCTGGTAAGCAGAGATGGTTGCCAGGTGCGCCTAGGTCGACATCAAGACCCCTTGGAGAGGGACCAAAGGTAGTCTAGAATGTTAGCCACAGAGCAGGATAAGGGGTCCAGGCTCTTTTCTGACACCAAATGGAAAACCTTTCCATTTGAAGGCATAACATTTCCTGGTCGATCTTTTGAGATGCTTCCACCACAGTGTAGACATCCTCGGAAAGACCCAGAGCCTGGAACTCTAGCCACCAGGAACCAGGCTGTGAGGGTGCAGGGACTGAAGGTCCGAGTGGAATACCTTCCCCTGGTTCAATGATATCAGGTCCGGGCGTGTACAAAGCCGCTCTGGGGCCCTGCAGCAGAGGCTGAGGAGATCTGGATACCAGAACTGGCGTGGTCAGTCTGGGGCTACTAGGATCACCTTTGCCTTGTCCCTCCACACCTTGAGTAACACCTTGTGGATCAAGGGAAATAGAAACAAGGTGTAAAGGAGGGCTGGGGTCCACGGCCTCGAGAAGGCATCCCCCTGCAGCGAGCCCTGCTGAGGGCGGGCATGGTACAGCCGCAGCTTGGTGTTCTCCCTGGAGGCAAACAGGTCCACCAACGGTTTGCTCCAACAGGAGAACAGACTGTAAGCTACCTCTGGATGGAGAGACCACTCGTGGGATGTCTGGCCTATGTGGCTGAGAGCATCCGCCAGTTGGTTCGAGACTCCTGCCACATGGATGGCCAGGAAATCCGCCTCTAGCCAGCTGATGAAGGTCCAGATCCGGAGTGCCTCCCTGCATAGCAGACGGGAGTACATGCCGCCCTGTTTGTTGAGGTAGTACATGGCGTGGTATTGTCTGTCTGGACTTGGACCACTTGACCCCGGAGCTGAGGAGCGAAATCTGACAGTGCTAATCTGAGTGCTCTGAGCTCCAACAGGTTGATGTGGCATCAGGACTCCTCAGGGTCCAGAACCCATGAGCTCTGTTGTCCCCATGTGGGCCCCCAGCCCATGAGAGAGGCATCGGTCGGGGACGCCACGTCGGCTCAGGGCGGACAAACGGGATCCCTTCCCGCAAATGACTCGGGATGGTCCACCATTGGAGAGCATCCCACATCCTCTGGGTGACAGTGACCAGCTGGTCGAAAAGACCCTGATGCAGAGACCACTGAGTGGCCAGCTCCTACTGAAGGGGGCGCATGTGCAATCTGGCCCAATGGACCACTGAAGTGCACGCCACCATGTAACCCAGAAGGCGCAGGGAGTCCCTGGGCAGGGCGCAAGTGCCCAACCGGAAATGATTGGGCAAAGGAGGAAAGAACCTCCGCCCTGTCCACCGGGAGCCGAGCTCTGGCTTGACGAGAGTCGGGCTCTTCCCGATAAAGCCCATCACCTGAGAGGGCACGAGTTCTGACTTGGTCTCGTTGATTAGGAGGCCCAGGTGGGAACAGGTTTGGAGGGTCAGGTCCCTGGACCTCTCCACCTCCTGTAGGGAGGAACCTGCCATGAGCCAATCGTCTAGATAGGGGTAAATACGAATCCCTTGACACCGTAGATGGGCTGCCACCACTGCAATGCATTTGGTGAAGACCTGTGGGGCTGATGACAGGCCGAATGGCATGGCTCTGAACTCGTACAGGGTCCCTTCGACCCTGAAGCGGAGGAACTGCTGGTGGGACGGATGGATTGGGACATGGTAGAATGCGTCCTGAAGATCCAGTGAATAGAACAACATGTTTTGCTCCAGAGATGGTATGATCTGGGGCAGAGTTACCATCCGGAAGGTGCGAGACCTGAGATATTAATTCAGGTTGTGGAGATCTAGGATGGGGCGCCAACCCCCCATCCGCTTGGGCACCAGGAAATACCTGGACATGAAACCTGGATCTGTAAGAGGAGCCGGCACTGGAGCTACCACCTCCTTGTGGAGGAGCTGAGCAATGTCGCTCAAGGGCCGACTAAGCGCCGATTGAGATCCTTTCTCCTGGGGCACGGGCCCGGCTGGGGGTACTGCTTGAACTCTAGAGGCAGTCCCTGCCTGACCACTTCCAGAACCCTCCTGTCCGAGGTGATACCAGACCAGGCAGAAAGAAAGTGGCGGAGCCGGCCCCCCACGGGAGGACCCAGAACTGGCATGACAGGTGAAGGGGAGGCCACCCCCAACCCGTCACTGTGCAGGCTTGGAGGAGGAGGGGGCACCTGGACCGGCACCTCAGCCTCCTTTGCAGGGCTCTTGGGGACCTTGCTTGGGCCTAGGGCGCCAAGCTTGAGCCTGCTGCTGTTGTTGACCTCACTGGAAGGAGGGCTGTCTAACCGCAGGGAAGAAAGCCGAAAGGACTTCTTCTTGCGCTTCTGCTGGTTCTGCCCAAAGAACCCTTAGCAGAAGTGGCATCTAAGGTGGCATTAGATTGCTCAATGCGCTGGAGATGATCTGCCACTCCCGGACCAAAGAGGTCGGTGCCAAGGAAGGACACATCAGCTAGCTTGTGCTGAGTATCCGCTGGAAAGGAGGATAACCTCAGCCAAGCCCTGCGCGAGTGGCCACTGCAGCAGCTAGTGAATGGGCATAGGAATCTTCCAATGTCCAGGGCCATCTGGAGCTGTTGTTTAGCAACAGCACGCCCTGGTCACGGACCTGCTTGACCGTGGTCTGCATGTCTGCTGAGACGAGGGAGGACTTCATCAAGCGACCCCAGTAGGGCGTGACAGAAGTGTGCCATAATCACTGCCGAGCTGGCCTGACGGCCCAGGTATGATGCCGCATAAACATTCTGGGCTGAATGGTCCATATTTTGGACTCCTTGTCCGGAGGGGTCAGTATCCGAGAGCTGCTCAGTGCGCCAAAACACTGAGGCAGTCACAAGGCTCTCGCCAAGGGATGCCCAGTGAAGCCCACCAAGGACCCCATGGGCACCGCTTATTTGCGGGCCATACGGGCAGATGGAGCCAGGCAAGAGGCAGGGCACTGCCAAAGCTGCAGTGCCAGGCCAACTCATGGCTTCGCCACTGGAAAGGCCTCTTGTCAGGTATCCCTCTTAAGAATATCCGTGAGAGGATATTCTGCCTTCTTTGTATAGGCTGCAAAGCATACCTGGACTCAGAAATGAGTCAAGGATGCCCTGGAAGGAAGAAGGACCTTTTCCAGGCCTGTCACTGACAGCTCATCATGTGAGTGAAGGCCAGAGTATCTGAGTCCGAGGAATCAGGATACAGGGTCTCCCACCTATGTCCCTCTGCATGCTTCTAGGCGATCAGGAGTAACAGTAATGGGCAAGCCCTGAGTTGTCCAATCCTCTTTAGAGGAAGCCCTCCTGAGGCTGTTTAGGTGGTGGTTCCACCAAATTGGTGGGGAGCCCGTAATAGGCTGACTAGAAATACATGCCGGTCCCACCGGAGGGAGAACCGGAGTCCTCAGAACCGGAGAGTCTGTGTCGCCAAGAGGCTGCTGGGCCAGGAATGGCTGGTACAGCTGGATAGACGCCTTTGACCGGTCAAAAGGAGTTGCTGCCACATGAGGTTCTCATATGTCGACGGAGTTTGCCTAAGTCTCTCCCTCGTCCGAGGAGGATGAGGAATGGCGGCGGCACCTCTTCCAGGAGGTTTATGACCCTTCTCGCTTTTTTGACCGACGGGTCCTACTCCCCTAATCGAGACTCGACGTAAGGCCGACTTGTCATTCAGGAGAAGCCAGATTCGGTGAAAACTGAGGTTCTGGCTCTTGTCCCTCGATCGGGATGCCCAAAGGACGGGTCTCCTCGTCGGAGGAGAGAATGGGAGTCCTCTCCAAGGAGTCAGTGACAGGCGTCGGCGACAATAGCTCAATTGGGTCAAGAGAAATCTCGGCCGGTTCTGCCGTGTCTTCGGCTTCGGTGCCCTGGCCTGATGGAAGGTCCGAAATGCCGGCAGCCAAGGAAGCGATCTCGACCGTGGCCGAGACCGCCTGCTCCTGAGTGTCGGACCGCTCTCGGTCCCAGGAACGTCTTCTTCAGCTAGAAGAAGATGATTTGGGGTCCTTATCCTTTTTCTTGGATTGGGAGGAGTGCGAGCCCGAAGGCGCCTCACTCCAGAAAGGACCCAGTGAAGGTGGAGCCCAGGTTGAGCGGGACGAAGAAACTTCGGTTGGCCGAAGCTTGGGCAGCTTCCTCTTCGAGAGCCACCATCTGTTCGAGCTGCTCGACGGATCCCGCAGCCACGGAAACCACCCACCTGGCCTCCTTCAATTTCACCAGTGGATTGCAAAGCTCCAGTCTCCCCAGATTAAGGCGCGCCTTGCGGTCCTCCAGGATGGTGGGATGGAAGGCCGAACAGATGGTGCAAGCCAAAGTATCGTGCACGGCACCTAGGCAGTAAACGCATGAGAGGTGGGGATCGGTGCGAGACATTTTCTATCCACAAGGACACTGGCGAAACCTGGGACGACTTGTCCTCCATATCCGGCTGCTCGATTCAAATCGTAAACTCTGATGAGTTTTAAGGTGAGTAAGTGCTGCGAAAACCATCGATTAGACTCAGGGCCTACAGTACTTGCTAAAGTAGCACGAGGAACCTGTATCTTCCAGTGGAAAGGAATATCTGGCATCATGGGGCTAAGCTAGGTATTTACCACCCGCTGGGTGGGAGGAGCCAAGCTTGAAGACTTCTGGCAAGATTTAAAGGGGAAAAGGACAATGCCAGACAGTGTGGATGAACAACATATCCACGCTCCTAGAATAATGCTTTCCAAGAGAGAAAGCATAGCTCACAAGTTGCGACTGGCTCAACAGGAGACAGGGTCAATTCTCCAAAACAAAATTCAAATCCCAAGCTGGGACAGGAGAACAGACTGGGGTTTCAGATGCTGGATGCACCCTCAAAAATGTATGGGAGACATCCAGCTGAGCTATCGTGAGATCGCCCATGGGTTCATGAAATGCAGAAATAGTTGAAAAGTGTACTTTGAGGGAGGAGTACTCAAGACCTGAGTCAGACGACAGAGAGATCAGTTAGTCCAGGATCTGGCTCAACGGACAGGTGAAAGGGCCACATTATGTTTGGCAGCCCAGATGGCAAACCGCTTCCACTTCATGACAAAAGTGGCTTGAGTGGAAGGCCTCTGGGCAGCCACCAGGACGTCCTGCACTCTGCTGGAGGCCCCAAACCTGGCAATAGTTATATCCTCTGGAGCCAAGCATGCAGATGAAGGGACCTGAGGTTGGGATAGACCAGGGTCCCCTGAGCCTGGGTCAGCAGATTCCTGTAGAGGGGTAGAGGAACCAGAGGTTCTTCCGCCAGCTGCTGAAGTAATGGAAACCATATCTGCCGATGCCAGAATGGAGCTATCAGGATCATGCTGGCCCCCTCCATCTGCAGTTTGTTTAGCAACCTCTGAATTAGAGGAAATGGAGGAAGGCATAAAGAACTTCCTGCTCCAGGACAGGGACAATGTGTCTTGCCAGAAAACTCCAGGCCCTGGATCAAATGAGCAAAAATTGGAAGTTTTATGCTGAGTATGGACACAAAAAGATCCAACTCTGGATGCACCCATCTGTCAAATAGATATTCTGTGATGGATGACAGAAGTCTCACTGCGGCATGCTGGACTGAGTCCAGCTGAGACTGCCCGCTAGGGTGTTTAGCACCCAGGGATGTAGATGGCTAAATGAGTCAGGCTGTGGATCTAATGCCCAATACCATCATACTCATGGCCACTGCATAGGGGGTACGAATGTGTTCCCACCTGCTTGTGATGTAGTACACACATTTAGGTTGTCTGACTGAATCAACAACTGACCCAGATGAAGGTGGTTCTGAAAGGCCTTCATGGTATAAAGAACTGCCCGCATCTCCAGGACATTGATATGCAGTGAAGATTCTATCTTGGGTTTGGAAAGGGCCCAGGTGCACTCCCCAGCCCAGGCTGGAAGCCTCCGTGGTGAGGATCTGCTGTGGAGAGGAGATCTGGAATGGGATGCCTTGCAGTAGATTCAAGAAGTCCATCCACCACTGTAACATCTTGCAGACTGGGGAAGAGACCAGGATTAGGTGATCTAACTTGTCTGTGCGCTGGTCCCACTGCACTCTGTGGGTGCGCATATGGAGCCTGGCCAGTGGAACAGTGAAATGGCAGCTGTCATCAGACCCAGCAGTCTCAGGTATACCCTGGTAGGAATATACTGGCTTTGAGCGACTGCCTGAGCTTGGGCTATAAGGCACCCTGTTCTGGGTCAGAAAGGCCTTCCACTGCGCCAAATCAAGAACTTCCTCTATATGTTTCAGCCTTTGGGACGGCAATAGAACCAACTTGGGCAGACTGACAGTAATGCCTAGAGAGAGGAATAGCTGAGGGTTCTTCCAGAGTCAGGAGGACCTGTGCCCTGGATGAAGCCTTTAGGAGCCAATTGTCCAGATAAGGGAAAACATACTGTACATTCCTCCTTCTAAGAGCTGCTGCTACTGCTGTTAAGCACTTGGTAAAGACCCACAGTGCAGAGGACAAGCCAAATTGCAGCACTTTGAACTGATAATGCTCACCCTGGAACACAAAGTGGAGAAATCTCCTGTGAGGAGGAAAGACCGATATGTGTGGTAAGCATCCTGCATGCCCAGCAAGTATAGCCAATCACCTGCCTTGAGGTGAGGCATCAGGCCTGGCAAAGTTACCATTTGAACTTTTTGTACTGGACTCTACAGATTGAGGTCCTTTAGATCCAGAATGGGAATCAAATCCTGTCCTTTTGAGGACCAGGAAGAACCTGGAATAAAGCCCTTGTTTCTCTGGCACCTGGGGACTGCCTCATTGGTCTTCTTGTGCAGAAGGGACTGTACCTCCTCACAGAGAACAGACAAGTGAGCCGGGGGGGTAGCTGGAGGACAGGGGAGAGGATTTTGAAGGTTGCTCTGTGAGCTCCAGTGTGTGACCTCTTTCTATCATCTGCAGAATCTAGGCATCTGAAGTTATGGTTATCGATTGATTTAGATGTAGGGAGAATCGATCTCCTACCACCACCTCTTGGTCGGGGACCATAAGAGGGGGGTCTGGCAAGGAGTGAAGCAGAGGCAGATCCAGCTGCGGGGGCTGGTCCTTCACTTCTGGTATGCTTGGCGGCAGCTCCAGCATTTGAGAGAGTGGGCAAGGCAGGAGAGGCTCTGTGTTTCACTTAGGGATGAGAGGCTGCACTGAGTCTACTGGATGCCTTGCGAAAAGGAGGGCACTGTCTATCCCTCGGCTGAGTATGGCAGAAAGATTGGACAGACTTGATAGCCCTGCTGGAGGCCTGCAGATCATTGACAATATCCTGGACGTCAGGGCCAAAAAGCTTTGTGCCATTAAAAGGGGCATTAAGCACCTTCTACTGAACATCAGCAGCAAAGCCAGAAACTGTCAACCAGGAGTGCCTAAATAGGCATATGCCCATGGCAGAAGCCCTGGCAATAGTGTCAGCCATGTCACAGAGGGCCCTGAGGAGGTGCTTTCTAATGTCCTCAGCCATCTGCAGACACTTAAGAAGCTCCTGCTTCTGTGTGCCATCTGGGAGGGCCTGGGCAGCAACCCTGCCCTTCTTCCAGTTGGAATTCTGGTACTTCACCATATGAGACAGGTAGTTTGCAATCCCCAGCCCGAGGGTGGAGGAGGGTTTACCCCAGAGGTCAGTTCTGCAGGACTTTTTGTTTGGGGAGTGGGAGCTAAGGTGCTTAAGTGCCTTAGACCTGTCATGAACTGCCCTAATGACCACTGAGTATGCTGGGCAGCATAACAGGCGAACCACTGGGGGGCATGGTAAAGTTTATCTGCCCTACAGCGCATAGCTGGCACCATGTCTGGCCTACGCCAGGCTGCCATAGCTACATTCCTCAAGGCAGGTAAGACTGGAGGAATGATTCTGGGGGGAGACTCTGGGATCTCCAGGACGTCCACCAGCTCTTTCCTGGTGACACCCTCTTCCTCAGTGTGGAAGCCCATGGCTGAGGACAAATGCGTCATCACATTGAAAAATGTGGGGTCCTCAGGAGGAGACCTAGGAGTCTGCTTAACAAAATCGTCTCTGACTGAGGAAGCTATACACCTGTCAGAGACCAGGATTTCTTCCTCTTCTTCCTCATGTTCATCGGGAAGAATGAAGTCAAGATAGTACTCCTCCTCGACGTTGACCTCTTCCAAATCCAGGCCCAATGTCAGATGCACTGATGACAGCCTGCGGGGAGTCTCCTGCAGCGGACGAGTACGAGCTGATGACAAAGCTGTCGTCGATGGCGCCGGTGATGTGGGCCTGTACATGCCCATCTGCTGGATAATCATCTAAATGAATTTGGTTAAGGTCTCGCTTTAGGCTCTACGCACCATCGACGACTGTGTTGGATGGGGGAAGTGGGAGGGTCAATGGAGTAGGCAATGACAATCCGCCTGAAGGATCCTGAGGATCTAAGGAGCTTGTAGTCCTATTGGAAGGAGAGGGCCAGGCCTCATGAAGGAGGAGCCAATGAGCAGGAGGTCAACGGCCAGCCACCCCGGAAAATGGGGCAAGTGCACTGTCGGTATGGGTCTATAGGGCACAGAGACTTGGACATCGACTTTGTGTGTCAGTGCAGCTGCAGCCAACAAAGATTCCCTAGATGAAGGAGAAGAGGCCGTCGGGGAGAGAGAGAGAGAGAGAGAGATCACTGCCAAAGGGAGCGGCTGCGATCTCGGTCTTTTGTAGGACTTTTCCCGAGGATTTGTCTCAGTCCTTGGAGGCCTGGGAGCTCTACGACCCTGCTGGTGACTGAGAGGCCGGGACCCCAGAGGACCCCAGCCCGAACTGGCTACCTGTTGATCCATCAGTAAATTTTAAGTGCCGCTTATGCTGCTCTGGAGAGTTGTTTGGTTAAACTCTGGCAGAGCTCACAGTCAGAGACTTTGTGGTCAGGCCCAAGACAGCAGACATAAAGAGAGTGTTCATCTGTGGAGGCAATCTTCTTTCCGCAGCAGCGATGGAAGAGAGAGGTCAGTGGATTAACTCACGACATAAACAAAATAAAGGAATCATGTTAATAAAAGAGATTCTGAAATATTGCAGAGAAAAAGCCATAGGTGAAAAAATGGTGGGAAACTACATTGGAGCTTCTGCAGAGACCCATGTAATTGAGTCGATGACGGAAAAGAACTGAGGAGGGAGCAGGGCCACCACGCCTATAGGGTTGATGATGTCGAATGATGTTGGACGCATGGGTGGTCCCAGCTGTACTGTTGAAAATCTTCCGTGTGGATCCTGCCTCACTGACGGTGACGATCCTTCGGTGTGATCTGATAATGAGATACCCCTGAAGAAGATGCACTGCTACAAAGACAAGGGCACCACAGTATAAACGATATGCTGATTAATGTGATGATAGTGAGGGAGGGTATGAATTGGGAAGAGCTAACAGAAAATGAATGATTAACGGGCTACAATTAATATATTATTATGTAGCACAGCATGAAATGTGCCTATGTTAGAACATGTATGCAGTCCACTATTAAATTCCTAATATATATCTATGTGAACATTTTTAATAACAATGTCATTCAAAACAAATGGAATTTGCCATTTTTAAACACCACTGAGATTTATTTTTTCATATAAACTACTGTACCTGTCTGCACCATATTTACAGCTACACAGTGCCAAATGTGTGTAAACCTCCTATTTGGTGCCATATCTGTAGTGTACAACATGCTGATTTGTACTCAATTCTGGGAAGAAATGGAAAAAATGGATATTAAGATTTTGTAAAACAGAACTGCCCATTTTTGAAAAATGGGAAATCAGTGGCACAACTCCCAGTCTGAGTAAGGGTGCAGCTGTGGTGGCAAGAGGAGGGCAGAGAGTTCCAAAGGGGGAAACTGAAAAAGTGCGTCTATCAGGATTTAGGCATCAAAGATGACATCTATGTGGGACTGCAGCTGGATGCTGTAGTAAGACGAATAGAAGAACAGGTAGCACCTCTGCAGATTTCAGTAATGAGGATGCTCCTCGCTGTGGCAGCAAAATCCACTTTAAGCCCTGAGGCCATTGGGGTACAACACCACCAAAATGATACTACTGCTGTAATCTGCCTGGACAACTGTAGGTGGAGTTTGCAAAGGTTACAAACAGCTGCTTTGTGCTAACCCTGAAAGCACAAGTTCTGTTTAGACAGAGCTCCAACTTCAAATCCAAACTGTGGAGCACCTCATTAACTCCGAGTCCGCAGGCATGAGGTATAGGAAGGAACACTGTAAAAATTCAAGGAGGACTGCTTCAGGTGTTACAGCAGCTGGAAACCACCTAGGCAGACATTCAGGGCATCTGCATACCATGGAGAGAGCCTTTGTCCAGCTTCACCAGACTATACCTTCCAGGAAGGAGCTGAAAAGGCTAAGGCCTGTAGCCACCAAAACAATCTACAGATTTATAGCCTTCCAGAGGTATGGGTAAGCCAGGACATAGTACCATTCCTCCAGCAACTCCTCTGCACTACTCTACAGATACCTGCAGACCAAGGCTTGGAGACTGAGTAGGCACATCGGGTCTTAGGCCCCAAACCAGCTGCATCGGGAGACCAGGCTGCAGTCCGTCATCCTTCACTTTCTCCATTTCCTCGATAAAGGATTTGTCCTGCATTCCACTTGGAAGGTCAAGAAAGTTCATTATGAGGACACCAGACTTTTTTTTTACTTGCTGTTTTAAGTCCCCTTCATCTCCAAGCCTGCATCCATCCTCAGGTCCCAAGGTGAACTCAGCAGCATCACGGGGTGCTCACCCTGGCCACGGATCACCCCTGGGCGGAGTAGGAGTATACCCAACTCCCCCAGCCAATGTCCAACATGTTGGGTGGCCCATTCGTCCCCACCGAGATACCGAGGCCAGTCTCCTGGTGCAGCAGACCTCGCTTTTTCCCTTCCATGGAGATGTGATTGCGCCATGACATCTAGGCATATGCCGATGTCAACCAAGCTCCTTCCCTGCTACTGCAGCACTGAGCTGCCATGCCCCCAGCCTCTGCCAAAGGTCGGTTCAACATCAGGCCAAACCCGTCCCCAGGGGAGATCAGCAGTCCTATGGATGCTCAGCCTCCCCTCCCGGCCAGCCCTCCAGCTCCCCGGGCTCGTTCCTGAACCCAGGTCACTCGCATCACAAGCGGTAGCACAACCACTGCACCGGCGGGCCGGCTATGAGGGAACTAGACTTTATATTGATAATGATTACCCTCCCTCGGCCTTGATAGGCCATATAGATTTTACTTGCTCCCAATGTTAAGGACCTTAAAGGACAGGGTTGAGATTCTTAATCTCTACATGCCCCACTTCACTGCCTTTTTCTTAGATGGCACTCAGGTCTTTATGACTCCAGAAGCTGCCCTTAAACAGCTGCAATCCAGAGGAATCTCAGTACCCTTACCCAGCGACCTGCCTTGCAGCCTACTCTAGGCTGCAAAACTTGCCAGACAAGTGTGGAATTCCTCCTCTTGCAAGTCCCAGAGAAGACAACAGGGGACTGCAGTGCTTGAACAGGTTATCTCGAACTCTGGCAGGGCAGTCTACGTCTCTGGGGCTTAACAGATGCCTCTGCCACTCTTTGAAATCCCTGAATGGTTTTGACTTACTGCATTACCAGGTACACCACATCCGGTCTCTCCTCCCACCTCCCCTGAGGTCTCATTTTCTCTGTGCCCAGTCCCTGGTCGCCACTACCTCTTGAGCTGCCACTATAATGGGTCCTAACAGCTTTAGCACTGAGCCCCTGGCTTCACGCTGAACGCTATGCCAGTACTGACGCCCAATGGTTAATAGCTACAGTCTGCAGATTCCCCCTCTCCCATCGCGTAGCTGACTTAGCTCTTGCCTAACAACCTAGCAGCCATACCTTTTTCCTTAGTGGGGGCCCAATACTGGAAGCCCTTTCTGGAATGGCCCAGCATTGCACCTCCTCTGCTTACCCCTAGTGGCCTTGCCTATCTGGTTCTCTCTCTGCGGGAGGGGTTGGCGAGGTGCTTTGTGCCCCTGCATGGAGCCATTTTGTGCAGCCTTGTGGATGCTGCAGCAATGACCTACCTTGCCTCAGCTTAATTTAGCCCATAGCCTTGGACCTTCCTTTTGGTGTTAAACAGCAAACTAGAGAGATATCTGTCTATAGTGCTTTGGGAGGGGGGAGAACCCGGCTCCTCAGTGGGGTGAGGGGGCTCATGTACAGTGGCAGCTCATAGCTGTAGTCAGCAGGGCTCTGGGGACCACTCATGGACTTGGTTGGAGGGGTGGGAGTGAGAGGGGGGAGAGGGCTGAATGTAAGATGCCTTCCCTTGAGGCCGTTTCAGCAAGGATATAAGACATTTTGCTCAGCTTACCACAGGAAATGTGCTCCTGGGCTTTCACTGTAGTGGCCCTCTGTTTTGACAGACTGCCATCTTCGTGAGTTTTCTGGTCAGCACTTGGCCATGGCGTTGCACTTGCCTTCTGCGGCCTGCCTTGCCCTCTGGTCATTACTTTTTGGCCTTATGCAAGATGTTCTAATTGATTTATTCTACTGTGTGTTTGCTGGCTTGCTACTTTACTTGGCCTCTCCCTTTAATACATTTACCAGCTCTTCTCCGGAAATCAGCTTTTCTCCTTCCAGAGCTGCAGGCCCAGTATGCAGGTGTCAGCGTGGCTCAGTTGGTAGCACATCCGCCTCTGGACCCAGAAGGTCGTGGGTTCTCGTCCCCACACGGGATTGGACTTGCACCTAAAAATCGCTGGCATCCGAGATGCAGTATTGGGGATGCTGTACAGCTGGTGTAAAAATGTCGGATGAGATTAAACCGAGGTCCCTTCTGCCCATCCTGGTGTTGTCCTGGTGGGTGTTCAGGTGGAAGTGAAAGAACCCAGGGCACTCTTTGCAAAGAGTAGGGAGCATTCCTGGTGTCCTGGCCAACATTCCCCATCCCATAAAACCGGTTCATGCAATTATCCAGGCTGTGTGTGGGTGATGATGTGCGATATGGCCGCCACCACACATTTAGTCACTTCACTACCAGTCTAGCATTGCTTGTAAAGCCCTTTGGATGTATGAAAAGCGCTACATAAATACTGATTCTTCTTCTTCTTATTCAGTGTTCAGACTTCTATCGCTTTTTGCAATGCAGTCACTATATCCTCTCTCTACCATGGGCTGTGCAACAATTAGATTATCTTCCTACACTTCACCATTTCTTTTCTTTCTTTAAATCTAGAATTCCAGCCGGCCCAGTAGTTGGATTTTCCCCTTGCGAGGCTGACGACCTGGGTTCGGGAACGGACCCGAGTCGTCGGAGGGTCGTCCGGGGGGAGAAGGATGGGCGTCCATGGGACGCTCTCCTTCTCGGGGGGAGGGTGGGGAAGTGCCCGATGCACTGAGGACTCCTGGTGGAGCTCGGAGATACTCACGCCCGTCATCGCTTCATGGGAGGCGGGGCGGATGTTGCACATCCCCGCCTCTAAGAATACAGAAAAAAAGGAGAAGGCGGGCGTAGGCCACTGTCTCAGTGAAGCCCTCAGTGAGGCTTCGATTAGCCATCATCACCGCTTCCCCCGACCAGTCACTAGTTCCTCGGCACTGATTGGGGACCGTTGCCACAGCCCCACCCTCCGTGAGGTAAGCCAGGGGTAACTGGGGGAGTCAGCAGCAAATAGATGACGGTGGGAGTCCCGGGGGCCATGACCAGGGATGAGGCTGACAGTGGCACTGCCAGGAAAAATAAAGAATTAAAAAAAAAAAATATAGAATTACAGCTCACTTAATTTCAATGCTAGCACGAGCGTTACAAGCTAACCAAGGCAACTTCTCACTGGATGTGGCCCAAAAGTGGAGTGAAGAACATGGAATACCAATTTTTGAGCAACAATGGGAAATTTCCTGTTTCACAACAACCCAGATAAGAGCATTTCATCGGTGGAGGGAATTGGAAACATCTCATCTGTTATTTTAGAACCCCGGTCATTACAGCCCATAATTTACCAACAAGAGATGCCTCCTGCTGGAGACAGTGCGTAAAATCCTGTGTGACCCACACATATGTAATGAGGACTTTTTTCAAAAACCACTGGGGCTCATCCCAGAGGATTATATGCTCCTAGTTTACCCCACCCCCCCCCCGGCTTTTGTGGGAAACACGCTTGTTATATTCTAGGTATCCTGCTACTGGCCAGTAAAAGAAAGAAAAAGAGACCATGAGACTCTGGCATACCCCCATCCCCAGACACTGGCACCTGGAGGGCGATGGTAGACCAGATTTATAGATCTGATAAGATAACTTACTCCCTGAATAATAGGGTGGACCTTTGAAGCATCAGATTGACCTGCCAGACAGTATATGTTATTGTCATCAAGGCACAGGTCAGGAAGCATAGGAAGACCAGGAGCAGTTGTCAAATTCGCAAGTTGCGTTTTATTATTATCAATAACAATAAAATAAATATTGTTCAGTAGAACTATTTACAAAGGCAGTACAAACAGGGAAAACAAATTCCTTCATCTGCAGATATCTTTTCAACTCCTAATCTCAGTCTCTGTCTCTCACTCTCTAGCAACAGCATTGCTGCTCTTTTATATGTCTTTGCCGGAACTCATTAGGAGACATCCTGTTTCTCACAAAATGTTCTTGCCAATTTCTTTGCAGGTGCAACAAGCCTGAGAGGAGCTCAAACTGCATCTCAAGTTAACCCACTAAATTCCAAGTAGCTTTTCGCAATCATTTCAACAGTATAACAATATACATTTTCAAACAAAGGGATCCCAGTATCATTTACAGTTTCACACAAAGATTCACATATATTTTTATAATATAACTGCAGATACACAAGGGGGAAAAAGACAAACAGCAAATGAAGGCAGAGCGATAGCGAAAGGTGGAGAATCACAAGACCATTACAGTGATCAGTTCCTGGTCTCACAAGAACATTTGATTGCAACCAGACAGATAAGAAACAGAAACGGAGAGGATAGAAACAGATTCTTGCTTTAAACTCTTTCTGCATAAAAAAATGGGACAGGGCCTTCTTCAACCCTGTCACAGTTATGACCAACAGGGCAGACCTCTGAAGCATCAGATGGACCAGCTGGACAGTATGCGTTATAGCCTAAGATAAGGACTTAGTTCCAATGAACCCCCCTCCTCCCACTAGTCCCCTGTTATGTCAGCATGGTGGTCCCACTCACATTCCCAGTACATCATTACAGTACTCACCAGCAGGGATAGATGAGTTTTCACCTATGGCTAGAACCATTCACGTGGGGTAGCCACCATCCCCCTCCCCGCTACCTTCCCCAGTACAGGGTATGCCTTGGTAGTTACCTGTATGCCACAGATAACCTGTGTACAGTCTAGCACTTCCAGTGCCTCTCAGGGCTCCCCCCTCACTGTACCTAAGGGGGGGGTACCCCGTCAGACGCCAAAAATTGCATTGTTACTGGACCTGGTTCTATGAAATGTTAACAAGGCTCCCTGAACACATTTTGTCTATTTGTACCTGTATAATCTGAATAAAAACTTCATTGCAAAAAATAACTTGTTGACTCTTTCCAACTGTCTCAGACTGTAACACTTACCGCCCCCCCCCAATGGTGGAAATCAGATGATTCTGAGATGTTCAGAGCTACCTTGCACAGCCTGTGCGATTGGAAACCTCCTTTGCTCATTTAGATAGAACATGGCTGTTATGTTGTACATATTCACTTGAAACACACACTTCTGCAAGTGCAGTGGAAGGCTATGTCTCATCACTCAAGAGCGGTTCTGGGAACAAAGCCTGGGCCATGGGAGGCTGGCTGGGTGGAAGGGGGCAGATTGAGTGTCCTACATGACGCTCTCCTCCTTCAGAGAGGGAGGGTGTCACGTCCTGTTGCTTTACTGTCAGCTGGGTGACCACAGGTGGTGGTGCAGGGGATAAGCGACTGGTAGAAGGGGACCCTTGGAGCGGGTCCACAGGTTGGCTGCGTCAGGCCTCGCCAGCAGCCAATCCTGATGCACTCTTCTGGTGGGGGATGGAGATAACTGTGGAAGGGCTGGGAGGATGAAACCTCCGCTGGTCCACCATGTCCCACACTGGACTCATGTCACCGTCCCCCAGCGACACCATCAGTCTTTACCTCTGCCATGGGTGTCTAGATTGATGCAGATAAAAAAATGCTATAGAGCTGAAGGCGAGGAAGCACAGCGTGGTTGCGGATGGACTGATGATCCCAGGAGGACAGGTGTCAAGTCTCAGTCGGATGGGAAATGAGCATCTGATGGTAGGTGGAAGGAGGTCCCGCCTGTGACTGGGAGAATAAAACAAACTGCAAAAAAAAAAAAAAAAAAAGCACATAATCCCCACCGAAACAAGGGTGTTTGTGGTACTAGGTAAATCACATTTAGTTCTAGAATGGTGAAGTGCACTTTACACTTCTGTGTAATCTACAAATCATGCACTGTTCTCCTAACAGGCAAACACCCCCTTCCCCATCACCAGGAAGGTACAGTATCTGTGGTTAGGTGCAGTGTGTGTGTGGCAAGGGGGGCATGGCTAAGCAGAACTTTTGCCAAATCTATGGGTCCCAGGACTATGGATTTTTGCTTGTGACTCTTGATCAGAACAGCACTACCTCAGCCAGAACCAAACATCTTAAAAAGGTGACCCATAAGGCCCTGAACCACTGGTTCAGAATTATGTGTCTTGATATCTAATAATAAATTGCTTTTCCATCATTGGTTGTAAGTGTTGTGATTCTTCATACTGTTTGTGATTCTTAACTTGGAAAGTTTCTTGTATGGCTAAAGTAAGTTTTGGTTGAAATGCACTGTTCTATAAGCCCAACAACTCACTCTAGTACGTGCTGTAAGAATACCCTGCTTTTGCAGGGTGTACAGTATGACTGATGTCCTGGAAAAAGAGCTGGATCTGACTGCACTCCTACATGACCGAAGGCTCGTCATCTGTACAGCTAAGCAAAGCAGTTTGCAATGCTGGCAAAGAACTGTGTAGTGACTCTGCCTTGCCAGAACAGTGGCATGAAGTGCTGGGAACTGGCTGACATCACCAGTGAAGATGTTAGGAAGCTGCCCGCTATGCCTATGTGACTAATCTGTGTAGGCGTACTGCTGACACTTCATCAAGCTCTAGTCATCTGTCTCAGCATACCATGTCATGTGTTATTTCTTTCTTAAAGGGGAACAGGCAGCACTACCAGCCCCACATCCAAGTGTGGGGCTGGTCCCAATTTGCACCTTGTGTGCAGAAACATTTGTTTTTTTTACTGATTGTTTACTGCAGTATACTACATTGTACCAGGCTGATTTTGCTTACTTGAAAGCTGACATTTGCAGTAACAGAAATCCCAGAATCCCCTGCAGCCGACACCAGAGCAGGGCTGTAGCAATCTACAGGTGTGGTGGGGGGAAGCAGCCGCTAGGCAGCTCTCCCTTCCCGGGGTGGTCCTCTGCCCCCCCCCATAGTTCTGCTCCCACCGGGTGGAGGTCCAGTGGGAAGCACAGGCAGGAGGGGGTGGCAGCGACAGCCAGGGGTGGGGAGGAAGGGACTGAGCTGGTACAGCGTATGCCTCCACGCACACATATTTACATGCCGGGGTCCGGGGAGAAAACGGGACAAAAAACGAAAACTACTAATAAAAAAATCCTGGTAGTAGTGGTCCCCCCTCCCTCTGATTGCCAGCCCGTAATGATGTTAAAACATCCCTGGTGCTAGTGGTCTCCACCCCTGATCGCCAGCCCGTGCTGATGTTAAAAACATCCCTGGTGCTTGCCTCCCCGACCGCCAGCCTGTACTAATGTTAAAACATCCATGGTGCTAGCAGACCCCCACTTGCCAGCCCATACTGATGTTAAAGACCCCTGTTGCTATTGGCCCCCCGCTTCTTCCACTGATTGCTGGCCCCTAGGACAACGTGACAACCCCTCCCTGGAATCCAGCAGTCCCCCTACAGTGCCAAACTCCCCAGTCACCTTACCAGTATCTCAGTGATACAGGTGCACATATGGTGACTGGCACAGACCTCCACACACCTCCTCGCCAGCCACTGTATGTACAGGCAGGAAGTGCATCTTATTTATAGGACAGGGCGCATCACCCTGTCCTATAAATTAGACACGTGCCGCTGCCTGGACACATGGCAGCTGGCTGAAGAGGTGTGTGTAGGGCTGTGCCGGTTGCTGTATGAGCACCTGTGGGTCTAAGGATACCAGTAAGGTGACAGGTGGTTCTGTGCCACAGGTTGGGGGGTCAGCTAGCCACCAGGGAGGGTTGTCAGTTGTCCTACGGGCTGGCAATGGGGGACCATTAGCACCAGGGATGTTTTAACATCAGTACTGGCTGGCGATTGGAGGAAGGGGGGGACCAACAGCACCAGGGATGTTTAACCATCAGTATGGGCTGGCCATCGGAGGGAGGGGGACCTCTAACACCAGGGATGTTTTAACATCATTACAGGCTGGTGATTGGAGGAAGTGGGAACCACTAGCACCAGGGATGTTTTAATATCAGTATAGGCTACTGATTGGCGGTGGGGGGGATCACTAGCATCAGGGATGCTTTTAACATCATTACAGGCTGGTGACTGGAGGGGTGGGGACCACTTGCACCAGGAATCTCTACACAGGTCTGGGGGGTGTGGCATTGGGGGTGCGCCATGCTAACCTGCCTCTCTACCCATGAATGAGCCCATAATGGGTATGCAAATAGCCCCTTAGTGCCCTGCATAAACAATAAGTTCAACGCATGGGTCCCTTTGAATACTGCAGATAGCACTCCGGTGCTATCCAGTCTACCCGGCATGCCGGGATCCATGTCAGGGCAGCACTACTTTGCATAGCCATGTGCCGACATGACTCTATTATTCAGTCGAATAGCCTAATGAGCTATTCAACTGAATATAGCATGTTTGGGTTCTCGGCAATTGAAGGTGCAACGCAATGTTTTGCGCCTGCTTTGTGCTATTTTGAGTATCAGGCCCCATGTGTCATACACGTAGCACTACCACTGCAATTTTAATTTCAGCAAAACTAGTATGGTTATTTAATAAATGACTGATTCAAAAAGAGTAAGAAATGGGCATCGAGAAAATATGATTATACTATCAAAGCATTTCTTTATACAACTAACACCCACACAGCAAAAAGTACAAAAGGAGTGTATTTTTAATTCATACCGTGACTAGAGTTTAGTCCATAAAATAAATAGCACCTCCATACAACTGCGCCAAAAGATGAAAATGTGGATAGAGTATGCAAGGGGAATGGGAGCCCTACAGAATCTCGACATACAACTGCTCGAGAGCCGATATCCCAACACCGTCTTCCCGACACTGAACTGCCCAACACTTGTATAATCCCAACGCAGGACTGCCCAACAGTCCAAGTCTCAGTGACCTGGAGTTTTTTTTATTTAGTCTTGGAGGTGTGGTTGTGGGGGGCAAAGCCCCCATAAGAGGGGTGACTGTTGGGCACTGTCATGTCGGCATGTTCAGCTTGTCGGCACTTCTCGTTGGGAAAATGGAGTCGGATTTTGTGTGTTGGGAAGTTAGATGTCGGGATTTTGTACTAGACTCAAGAGGAACATATACAATAATTACATAACACTTCTATTCATAAGTGGTGGGAAAGCATATCATACTGCATGAATACATTAAATAAAAAACATCCCTGTTGCTTGTGACTAAACCACATAAGGCGATACATCAAATATGTATGTGAATATGTGTAGTTCAGATTAATATTTAATATGTGCATTAGTGTGACAATAATGCGCACGCTTGGTGCCACGACTTCAAATTTCAAACATAGTTTTAACTGTGATTCAGTATTCATTTCTGGAGAGGAGCGACCTGACTATCTATTATCCTAAACTGTATTTATTCAGTGTTGCTGGAAATTTCCGAAACTCGTCCATGGACAAGTTGAAAAGTGCTTCAGCGCCATGTTGAGGTGAACGTGCTTGTGAACAGGTTTCAGCGTTGGGCGACCAAAAATAAGAGTGGGCTATCAGGGCTACCGAATTTCTTCTAAATAATAAAAACACAATAAATGCTATTTTTATGACATTCTTTCAGCTTAAATGCCTTAAGAGTTCTTGTAGACTGCTGCAGGCACTCTTTTGAGTGAGGACGGAAAGGTCAGACAGCGTCCCTTTAAACTAGGTGTGCTCATTTGTATCTGAAATCTGGACTCTTGCGTGAGGAGAGAACATATGTGCCTTAACCTCTACCATGCACCAGAAACTGAATGGAGCCCCTGACCATTAGCTGCATGCCATCAGGATCGAGACAACAGTGCAACTACCTGGGGGAACCTCCACCCAGGCTCCTCACTGTACTTTTGGTGTTACTTCTCTTTCTTGTGCAGGTAGGCATACTAAGGATTGGACCAAAAGGGAGTCCTGTACCACAGCCAAGACTCTGAATCAATAGTGTCACCACTCCCTGAACCTGGCAAGTCCCCTCAGCCAGTTGCAGCCAGTACTGTTGGAAAGATCAAACCCTTCATGGTTCTAGGCTTCCACATGGGGAGAAACTGGATGCTACTGCATTTGTGTGTGTGTGTGTGTGTAGGTAGGGGTGCTACACACAGGTTTCCTGTCGATTCCAGTTTCCAGCTGTCAATGGCAGAGGACAGAGCACCATGATAGACCTGCTAAGGGGGTCCCATCTCAAGAGGTTCGACCATACAGTTATATCATTGTCCAGAGATCCTCAGCTAATGTTTTGCCTGGCCGGTAAGCTAATGGGGTAAAACAAAATTCTATGAACAAATACCCACAAGGTTACCGAGTCTTGATCTGGCAAGGTCATGAGGTAGTGGGTTCCAGCATACCCACAAAAGGTGCTCTATTAGGAGCGGGTATCACGCAGCAGCCCACCTTGGATAGGGTGTTAGATAGGGATGAAGTGTGCCTCAGATCCCATAAACCCTAAAATGCTTTATAGTGTATGGTGCACATTAGTTCAATATTGTTTTCTCTAGTGTGGCAAACGTTATTCTGCTGTGCTAGTGACATTCATACTGCAGCAGAACGACTTTTCGCTCTGCTGCAGTACAGACATCACAAAACAATACAGCAGATCAGGGCCATCGTTGTTCGTAAGGTCGCTTGGTAGCGGGAAACCCAAGCTAGTGAGCATCTGTCATTCTAAAGTTAAAAAAACAAATACAGAACTCAATGACGGTTCATGAAGTGTCAGTAGCACCTGCAAGGAAGCCGGTGGTTATGTGTGTGTGTGGGGGACGGATGGCGAAGTCTATAGGCCAATGGGAAGTGAAGACTGAAACTGAAACTGATCCGACGGCCTGAAGTAAATCTGAGTAAGTAATAGATATTTTTCTGGTATTGTTTTCCCAGGGAAATACAAAAGTAGGACCAGAGAGCTGCCACTGTTGATAATTTACTAAAGTCTGATTCTGTTTGATCTCGATGTCAAGACATCAATGACACCACATGAACTGTCATTGAGTTCTATATTTAACTGAATGCCAGTGTTTTAAGAGGTTGTTTCACCATGTGTTATATAAAATTATGTATGGCAGCCTCATACAGAAAGTTATTCTTCCACCTCATTGTTACCATGATGACAGACAGACCTCTTGAGCTTCACTCTCAAGGTCCTCATCATCATGGTAACCACTCAGTGGAAGAACAACTTTGTTGTGTGTGCTCCCATGCACCATTCTATATGTATGATCTTTCAGTCTCCTGTACACAGGAGGAAGTGCTTTCAACATTCTGAGCCAAGAGGCAGAGAGAGAAGCTCCACTGTGTGTCTAACGAGTCCTGCTACTAGCTCCTGACTTTCGCCACTATGCTACAGCATGTAGCCATGAAATTAGGTGTGAGATTCTGATTTCCCCAAACTAGACAAATGCTGTCAAACTGGACTAAGTTATCAGAAAGCATGCTCCTTTATGGCGGAGGTACCCTTGAACCATTCAGCTATGTATTCCATCAAAAGAAAATAAGAACATAGGAAAGAGACGGCAGATGGGGACTGCGAATCCATCTAGTCTGCCCATTGTGGCTACCCCCACCCCTAGTTATTTTCCCTGCTGCCCACAATGCCTCATCCCATGCAAGCTTGCATTCTCGCATTGTGTTTGAAGCTACCACCTCTGGTAACAGGCTGTTCCATGGGTCTATCACCTCTCAGTGAAAAGTACTTCCTGAGTCGCTTAAACCTACCCCAACCAAACGCAAGTTGTGCCTTCTTGTAACGTGCAGTCCTGTTTTCCTTGAATAGGTGTCCCTTCTGGGTTATGTTAATTCCTTGACGATTTGAATATTTCTATCATGTCCCCCTATTTCTTCTCTGCTCCAGGAAGAATAAATTCAACTCCTTGAGTCTTGTCTCGTGTGGCTCATTGTGCAGCCCCTACACCCTCTTTGTGGTCCTTCTCTGTACTGTCTCTAACCAGTCAATGTCATTTTTCAGGTGAGGCCTCCAGAACTGGATGCAGTATTCCAGGTGTGGCCTCACCAAGGATCTGCAGAGTGGCATGATAACCTCCTGCCTTCTGCTTATAATACCCCTGCATATGCATCTGAGGATGCCACAGGCCTTCTGTGCTGTTTTCCCATCTTTAAGTCATTGGTGATGATTATCCCTAGGTCCCATTCCATCTTTGTCTCCTCTAATTGATGCCCTTCCAGTATGTACTTATTTCCTGGGTTCCGTTTTCCCAGGTGCATTACCTTGCACTTCTTGGCGTTACACTTTAACTGCCAATTTCTGGACCATTCTTCCAGTTTTCTGAGATCCGCTTCCATGCTTGAGGCTCACTCCTGTGTGTCCGCCCTGTTGCAGAGCTTTGTATCATCTGCAAACAAGCAAACCTTCCCTCCAGCCTATCGGTGATATCGCTGATACATATGTTGAATAAGACTGGACCAAGCACTGACCTCAGGGACAACAGTGGTCACTCTGCCTCCCTTGATAATGACCCACTGACCAAAACTCTTTGGGTCCTACTCTGAAGCAAGTTTTGAATCCAGTTGACAATCTTCTGGCTAACACCTGTGAGTTCCAGTTTGTTAGCTAATCTCCTGTGGGGAATGGTGCTGAATGCTTTGCTGAAGTCTAGGTACACCATGTCCACTGCCCCACGTTGGTCTGCTGTTCTGGTGACGCAATCGAAAGAAATCCATCATGTCTGTTTGGCACGAGTGCCCAGCTGTGAAGCCGTGTTTCTCTGGGTATAGTTTTCCACTTTCCTTTAGGTATTCCGCTAGTCTCTCTTTTAGCAGTGATTCCACAATTTTCTCCACTACAGAGGTCAGGCTGACTGGGCAGTAGTTTCGCCTTCCATGCTTCCACTTTTCTGCAAGGGCACTACTGCTGTCTCTTTTCCAGTCCTGTGGAACTCTGCCACTTTCCAGTGACTTGCTGAATAGCTCAGCCAGTGGTGCAGCAATTTCTTCCCCAAAGCTCTTTTTAGTACTCTAGGGTGGATACCATGGTTTTATCCACCTTAAATTTACTAAACTCTTTTAGGACCATCTCCCTTGTGAAGAGGCTTGTGCCTGCCCATCGAATATTATGCTCTGTCTTACCTAGTGAAGGTCCTTTACTGCCATCTTCAAATATGAAGACTGTGTAGAAGAATTAAGTCAGCAACTCTGCTTTGTCTTTGTCTTTCTCTAATAGCTGGCCCTCTTTTGTTGTTAGTCAGACTAATCCCCCCTTAGTTTTTCTTTTTTCTTGTATGTATCTGTAGAAAGTTTTATCTCCCTTCTTAACCCCCTGCGCTATTCTCTCCTCTGTCTGGGCTTTGGCAATCAAAACTGCCTTTCCAGCCTGCTTGAGTTTGTTCCTGTATTCTTCCGTCTGTTTCTTTTTTTTGTCTCCTTGTAATGTTTAAAGGAAAACACTGGAAAAGGCACAGCTTTCCACAGCCACTACAAAAATGCTTGAAGACAGTAATACATTTTTTTACGGTTACCTCTAAATGCTTTTTTCAAGATTTAAACAGTGACTTTTAACTTCTACATTCTATTTCTGGCAGCCACGATCTCATGAACCACCACCAGCTTCCCTAGCTCACGTTATGCTAATATGTCCTGCCAACCAATGGCTGAGGTTGACAGGACATACAGGAATTAGCATAAAAGTGAGTTAGGGAAGCTGGTGGCTGCTCAAGAGATGGTGGCTGCCAGACACAGAATGCAGAAGTTACAAGTCACTGTTTAAATCATTAAAAAAAGCATTTTGAAGTAACCATACAAAAATTCCATCACTGTCTTCAGGCATTTTTGTAGCGGCTGTGGAAAGCTGTGCCTTTTCCATAGTTTTCCTTTGAAAGCCCTCTTCTTTCCTTGATTTTGGTTGCTACCTCTGTGGAGAACCATAGAGGGTTCTTCTTTCTTTGGACTTGCTGATAAAGTGTTACTGCATCTAAAAAAGATGTGTGTACTATCCTGTAAATAAACTTGCTTCTGTTTTTGCACTCGAACTCTAGCACACCTTTTTTACGCCTGCTTAGTATGATGAACAGATAAGTGCAGGTGCAGAGGGATGCACTGAAGATCAAAGTTAAATTGGGTAATTTGTTTAACAAAGTTTAGAATCTGTTGCCATAGGGTGTATAACACCCAGTGTGTTTGCAGCAGCTGCCACTGCAGAGATTACAAGAACCCACTAGGCATGCCCCAGAAAGGAGTCACCTCAGCTGAAGGCACAACACCATTGTAACAGTGAACTTCCTACTATGAGCCCAGGGCAATCAACTCAAAAGACAGACCCTCTGGGTTCCCTTGTTTTGCACTGTGTGCCGGGCTTAAGCAGCCCTTGTGGACAGGGCTTAAAAGCATACATGACAACATTTTCTTCAAGGTCCTGACAGCACTGTAAACAAACACAGAGAACATCAGATTGTAATTTATCTCTAATCAGTCTTGCTTCAAGGTCCTGACAGCTCAGTAAATATAAATGTAACCCCCCTGCAAATGGGGGTTCCCAAAAGACTTCCAGGAGCTTGCTTGAATGCTCCAAGCCTGAATGGTGTTTGGCATTTAAGCCATTTATCAGTGAGTGTTTTTAGAGCCTCTGGTACTGTCTCTTTAAGAGCTGTCTGCTTGCAGACATAATTAGTTTGTATGGGGGACTGTGTGTTTCTTTGATTGAGTACCACTCAAGCTGCTGCCAATTCACTTCATTTTGCAGTCACTAGGAGCAAAAGGAACCTATCTGAAAGATGTAACTGTTTGCCAGAAATTATTTAGAGTAATAATGAAATTACAGTTTGTCTAACCTGCTTTCTTTGCAGTCAGAACTGTGTCTGCTAGTTCCCCATTCTAGTTTTGAACTGCTGAACTGGACCAATCAGTGTGGGGTAAGCTAGCTCTAAAATGGTGCCTTGGACGAATCAGAACTTGGACTCATAATCTGAGCCAGCCACAAGAGGATTGTATGGGCAGTGACTCTGGGAGATGTAGTTTAGACTTCAGTGCCTTTTGGACCAACAGCAGCAGTCTATTGTGAGTGACAGCCAATCCAGTCAAGAACTGGGAGGAACTCAAAGGAAGTGCCGGTTTTGTCGGTTGGAGTTTCAGTTGAGCTTTGGCAGTGAAGAAGGAAGGAGCCCTGTGCTTTTCAGTGTGCAGTTTTAGTCAAAAAGCGTGTAAGGCCCAGAGTTCGGTCTGCAGCTTGTGTAACAGCTTGTTGGGACTGAATCCGTCCTGTGAAAAGAATCAAAGGATCTCTGAAGAGTAGAAACCAGGCTCACCCTGTAGAAGACTGGAGGAATTGCTGAAAATTGCACTCTGTCTGTCAGGAACTGAATCTGCTGTGTGTTCTCCGGGTATTGTGCAGTATTGCGATCGGGATACAGATGCAGCCTGCCTGGTATAGTGCTTTCTTTTATATGGATGTGTGAAGAGGTTTGTGTACTCAAGTGAGCCCTGCTGACATTGAAGGACCCTATCTTATTTGGAGGTCGTGAGTACTAATTCAGGGTCGCCCCTGTTGAATTGCCACATTAAATCCAAATGGAATTACTGTACTGCTGACTGTTTAATTCTCCTTTTCTTCTGTGTGAAAGGGCCCCTACCAGCTGCCACGGTTTGGACTAGCCACTAGGGCTTGGGTACCTAGGGACAGTAACTGATAGGGATAGGCCTGTACAGAGCCATAGGTAGATTATTAGAGTGATAAGCTAATTAACCTGATTTCCCTGTCCTTGTTATATCCCTAAATAAATCAGAGCTGCTTGTTTCCAGCAAAGTTATACTGCCTGAGTGTTGTCTATGTTAAAGAGAGTACTGTACTATGATTGTTGCACTGTATCTCATTTCACAGGAGGTCCCAGTGCCGGAACCAGACCTGGGGGTAAGTGTATACTGTGAAGGTAATTCTGATATATTGTGTGGGTCACTAGTGGGAAGAAAGGGGGGTTGCAGTGTCCCAGAGGGCTGTGACCAAGTTAGTTTAACTATTGCAAACCCTGACCTCTGGGTGGAGGCACCCGCCATTGGATCCAGGCCCCTCAACCTGTTAGTGGCAAATCAGGCAGGGGTAGTAGCCCCTGAGATAGTGCCATCTAGGGGTTACATAAACACAGTACATCAAATTGTAATACATCCCAATTAAGTCTTTGCTTCCACATGATGGAGACTTACACACACAGCACTGTACCAGTGAAAAACAACATGGGCTTAAAAATGGGTAGATAAAGGAGGGCTTGGCTTCCCATATATCAGGGGTTATTATCTAGGAACACAATGCTGGTACATACAAGACTGTGTTACTAAGAGACAGGTGGCCAGGTGGTTAGGTCTGGAAGAAGAGGGCTGCCCGGGCCATCTTTATGTTTTCCTAGAGTTGGGTGGTAGGCATGCTTACAGGCAAACACGATAATCCTAACTCACTGGCACAGTATGTTCTAGGGGTGTGGGAAGAGGCCAAAAAGAGGAGGAGGGGCTTGAGAAGGCAATACCTTACTGGTGTCGGTAACTAATAATCCAGGCTTTTTACCTGGTTTAGAGGATGTAGGATTTGGAGGTCAGAGGAGCGAAATGTCTGGGTGACCTTTATACAAGTAGAGGAATGCATACTTTTGTAGACATGCAGGGTATGGTGGGGCTTCCAGCCTCACATCATTTCAGATATCTGGAAATCTGGGCAAATGGGAGAGGCATGCATAGGGATCCAGAAGAGGCCTCCCCAATGGCAGAAATAGAATAGGTGGTTTATAGTGCTAGAAAGAATAACAAAGGTTTAAAAGGGAAAATGGCAAAGCAGGACAGACAGTATTTTCCTAATTTGTCAGGAAAGCTGAGGGCTCACTGGGAGAGGGACCTAGGTGTGACAATTATGGACACAAACTAGGCCTGCTGTTACGCAATAAATAAAAAGGGTCTCAATACGAATTTCTTCACTGACTGTTTGCCCACCTAGTATGGTCCATAAATTTAACCGACAGTGTCCCCAGTGTGTAGTAAATGCCAGAGAGTGGTGGGGATGTATATACACTACTTTAGGGAACGTCCCACACTGAAACCATTCTGGTTGGTGATATCCCAAAACATTACTGTGATGTGTGTTAACCTGTAGCACATACACCTATCTTGCTCCTCTTGGGGATGGACTATTTGGGAATGGAAGGTTGGGAACCATATCCGAGATGGGTGAGGGTGTTATTAACTCTGGTGAGACAATGTATGCAGAATACCTGGGTCTTCTGTAACAAGCCTACACTCGTACAGTGGAGGGGTCTGGCTATCCAGTCCCTGTCACTGGAATGCCTGACATAAATCATAAAAGGCAAGGAAAAATGTTTTGTTACTAGTTGGGCCGGATTTCAGGACTCTCTCCCTCCATCAGAAGTACTGCTGTTACGGGAAGGCCTGATCTAATGTTTCTTAGGTGCAGGTATCACTGGAATGGTGCCCGGTCGAATTGTAGCTGGACCAACAAACTCTTTCCAACATCTGTAGATGGAACAATATGGAATGGTTTGCAATTAATTGTTTTGTTATGCAATGTAGAATGACCTGTTTGTTTCCGTTGTTTGTTCTCTCTTTGAATTTGTAATAGAACATAGAAACATAGACTTTGACAGCAGATAAGGACCGCTTGGACCACCCAGTCTGCCCATTTGCCTACCTATTGGATAAGCTGCAGATTGTAGTTAACCAACAGCCTACTTCCTCCTGCCCCCCACTAGAATTGCTTTATGTCAGTCCCACGCATTCTTGAACTTCTCCACTGTTTTTGACCCCACTACCTCCTCAGGAAGGCTGTTCCATGCATCCACCACCATCTCTGTGAAAAAATACTTCCTCACACTGCCCCTCAGCAATTCCCCCTCTACCTTCAAACTGTGCCCCCTTGTTCTTGCACATCTCTTTTTCTGAAAGATGCTATACTCTTTGACTTTGTTGATTCCCTTGAGGTACTTGAAAGTTTCTATCATGTCCCCCCTCTCCCTCCTCTCCTCCAGTGTATACATACTAAGCTCCTATAGTCTTTCTTCGTATGGCTTCTGGTGCAGACCCCGCACCATTTTAGTTGCCCTCCTCTGGACTGCTTCCATCCTGTCTATGTCCTTGCGGAGATGGGGTCTCCAGAACTCCACTCAGTATTCCAGTATTAATCTTTGAAAACTTTAATAAATAAATTATACAAAAAAAAATGATTAAATATCTGGCTAATGTCCCAGGCTGATCCCTAACACTTTGGGCACAATATCAATCCTGCACATACCCTATCAGGCTCCTTTTGTTTGTTGTTGTTGCGGTGCTCAGATATCCAGCCTCCATTTGAACAAGTCGGTAATCTGGGTCCCCAGTCAGATTTGGGGGATATGTGATCATATGGGTTGGATGTCTGGATCCAGGTGTAGGATTTTTGGATCTGACCCTTGGAAATTCATGATCTGTTGTGATCTGACTGTCAGATCCCTAGGATCCAATAAGATCCATTGCTTCCAGTCAGATCCATTCATGGGATCCAATGAACAGGATCCGTGGTCAGATGCCATCAATATCTGATGGCACCGACATCCAGATAAAACAGTAGTATCTGCTGGTATCCAATCTCAGCAAATACTATCCAAGCACATGTTTTCCCTTTCAGCCTTCAGTGGTAGTCCCCCCCCCCACAGCTGTATCCTTTTCTACTCAATTCAAATTTACTCCCTTAACTGGGGGTTACACACCACTCCCCAACTGCACACTCCTACTCCCCTTTCCCTCCTTAATTGTATAATCCCACAAAAAAAATGTGCACGCTAACCTGCCTCCTCCCAAAATCTATACTCCATCCCTTGAAACTATTCCAAAACATGCCCCCACACCTTTCCCAGATGTACAGTATAACTCTGTATTCCTCTGCTCTCTTTATTTAGCCCATTTTCCCACACACTGCAACATACTACACTTAACATTAAGACCCTATTCAAATTTGTATCTCAGTAACCTTTAAAAATTGCCTCTCCTAAATCTGAGACCCTCAACTTTGCAGCCCTTCTACAATACATGTCTGCCGCAGCAAAATTTGCACCCTTACCCTTTACACCATTCCCAAAATGTGTACCCCTACCCCTCATCCCATAAAACTGGTGCCCCATTCCTGTACCATCCAAGATTTATACTACAAACCCCAATCCCTTCCCCAAATTTCTATCCTGTGCCACTATACCAATCCCAAAAGTTGTACCATACCCCAGATTTGCACCCTTTTTTCTACACGTCTTGCAAAGTTTACATTCTTACAGCTGCACCAGTTTCAACAATATGTACGCCCAGCCCCAGCATGGCTCCTGAAATGTTTACCCTTACCATCGCAAAATGTGTACCTCCTGTTCCCACTCCACTCCCAAAAATTGTAGCCCCTACAACTCTCCACAGATCTGTACCACTACATCCACCCTCCCTCAATTTGTATCCTTTCTCCTGTACTCTTGTCAAAATTCATAACCCAACCCCAATCTTGCCCCACAATTTCTACCCCATGGCCCTCAACACTCCCAAAATATGCACCCTCTCATCTGCACTCCTCTAAAAAATCTATACCCTACCCCTCACACTCTTCCCAAAGCTTGTATATTTACTCTACACTCCTTACAAATCTGTACCCATGCTCATGCTCCACCCCCTCAGGATTAGGACTGCTCCTTCTGTGCCCCTGCTCAAATTCATACCCTACTTACAGAACTCCAACAAATTGTCACCTTCCATAATTTCCCCCAACCAGCTGGGCATCATGCTCTGCTAGCAGAGCTATTTGAGAGACAGAGTGGCACACACACCAGGAGTGACTCTCTTGCCCACCTTTTCCCCAGCTTGACTCTGTGGACTGTTATTCCTGATGCCCTCCTACTCCACCACAGTAACTCCCATCCTAGGAAATGAATCTGAATGCAATGTGGGAGCAGGAAGCTGCAGGAACTACATCTGGGGCAAGAGAGGAACATTACGAATAAAATTTACATTTTAAGAGCCTGTTGGGGTTGGGAACCATTCTCTTGCTTAATACTGTCCCCAAGATAGTATTGGTTATCCTGAGAAGTTACCAAATATTTATCCATGGTGCTGTATCGGTATTATTCCGTGGACATATGCCCCAATCAGACACTCAGAAGAAAAAACTTACTTTCGTCATTTTACAATCTGATGGGCTATGTAAATACTAAAGCAGCAGTACTAGATAAAAAAAATCTGATCTTTTGCAACAGTTTGTTCCCTGTGCTCTGCTGAGCACTTACCTGATAATCTTTGTTGTTTGTGCTGTACTATCACCCCGTAATTTGCTCCTGTTTTCTTTGTTTTTGTTTACATTTCATCCTTAGCCGCTACCCTTCTATCTTGCTCTTCCCTAACCTTCCCTCCCTCCCTCTCCTGGCCTTCCCTCATACTTCCCCTCCCCCCTCCCAGCTTAATTTGTCGCTATATTGCTCACTCATTTTTTGGCACTTGAGGCTCCTCCGCTCAACATCTTGTTTCCATTCCACCCTAGAACCCTATTTTCTGCAGACAAATGACTGGTTTCACCATCAGGCATCTCATACCCCAGTGTGTTAGTTGTGCCCTGCCCTTATCCTAGTCTCCTGTGTAACATGTACTACTCTGGTATATCTGTTGTATCTACTTCCACTGTAACTGTACTACTCTGTTTGTATTGTGATCAGGATGTGTAACCTATGTAAAGAGCTCTGAGCTCAAGAGGTGTTATCGAGACATTAATAAAATAAAAAAATAAATACATTTCTCCTATATCCATATATTTGAACCTCTCTGCTGCCAACTGTGCATGCACAAGACTTGCAGTACTACACAGAGACAGCGGGAATGCGCTGCAGAGGGTTTCATGGAACTAAACAAAAGATCTGATGCAATATGAGGGGGGAGCTTGACTGCAAATTAGGTACTAGCCATATTTTCTGTGGATCCACAACAATGGAAATAAATTTTAAATATTTAAAAAATTAAAGACCACTCAAAAACAATATTTACAGATATGGAAACTGGAACTGTGGCTGCACGCTTCCAGCCAAAAAGCAGAATTTTGATAATCACTTCCCGATTATCCAATATGCTGCGTTAAGCTAACAGAACCTTGAAGAAAATGAGGTACTTGATATTTCAATGTCATCGGTACTCACCCAAGATTCCATCACCCAGTCAAAAAATGTCTGGGGAATCTTGTATGAATCCACCAAATACTTCAGCACCTTATTTGCAATAAATAAATCCTGGTTACTTTCATGTTTGGGGAACAAAGTGTAATTTTTAAATTAATTTGTAGGTGATCTCCAAAAACAAGGCTAGAATACAAAACTGAAAACAATTACAACATAATCAAAGAAGAATACCATGTAAAGAATGCTGTCGACGCATCTGATTATTGATAAATATTATAAAATGTGTAGGGAAAATCCTGCTTCCTGATTGGTAATGGTTCCAAGGCACGCAGTCCAGGAATAGGTACTACAATGCACTTTTATTTGTTTTATTTACAGTGGACCCTTTTATCAGCACAATAATCCACTCCAGGGTGTGGTTACTATTCCTGAACCGCACAACCAGGTGGTTGAGAGACTTTCGTTGCAACTGCCTTTGACCCTCACAATGCACCTGGGCATGCAGTTTAGAAATAGCAACCCACACACTGTTGTGTCTTACTGCTTACTTATAAACTGGGAAAAAGAAACCAAGACCTGTGATTGGTCAGGTGTTTTCACATGACCGTGTGTTATTCCAGCACAACAGCACAGGTCAGATGTATTTAGCTTTATGAGTCTCCTTACTCAGTTTAAAACTAAAAATCAGAGAAATCATTTTATAATTGCAGTAAGGCACGACACGGTGTGCCTAACTGCAGTACAGCAGCACTTCTTGGTGTGTGAGGCACTCAATGTCTTGCGCCTCCTGAGGCATGACCATTTTCCCACAGTAATGCATACCCTTTCAAGTCTACTGCTTAAATCCACAAACAACGCACCTATGAACAGCTAATGAAGAGCTGCCACCTCTGGAGGGAGTGTGTATGTGAGGGGGAGGTGGGGTAAGTGCATCTGAACAGACACACCAACACCTTCATCCACATTCAATTTTTTTTAACTGAAACTACAGAACAACTGCCCTATATGGTGGCCACTGCTGTTAGTTAGGTATGCCTTGATAATAGTCCTGCTGCAGTCTCTAAGCTTTGAAAATAAAATACATCTCACTGTATAAGCTAGACATTTAAAGTTTGTAGTTGGTTTTTTGTCAATTTCTATTGAAATGTTGTAATGAAATCACAAATCTGTATTTAAAGGGACACTGTCAACCCCTTAGGCCTCAAAGTGTTGCCTTGTTTAAAAAACACATTTTATGATTGCCAACGTTCTGTAAAGATTGCTGATGTAGCTAGTAGTTTGGTTCTGATTCTTTTTCTTTTAAAAAGTGAAAAACAGTCTGCCCATCATACTTGCGTTACCAAACAAAAACGGGTTTGTTTACATTCCTTGATCACCTCCCACTGCATCTTTCCTGGACTTGGGAACACCTCCAGCACAGTCTAGTCACTCACGATGCAGTGCGAGTTTAGGTGGCTACTGCCTCATGAGTGAGTGCACTGTTTAGGGGTTCTTCCAATGTTACTAACATACTAAAATGCCAGCAGAATAGGCCTAATGGTCTTTCGTGTCTGCTCGTTTGGTCAGCCCCCAACCTGGGTGCTGACCTTGCTGTCCCCCTCGCCTTCTCTGGCTTCTCCCTTCCCAGTTCCGGATATTCTTGCTGCATTGGATTTTGCTTCTTGAACCCTTCCCTGTACCTGTCCCACCCTCTTGAACCCCTCCACTGTCTCTGCCTCCACCAGTCCCCTAGGTAGTGCATTCCATGGCTCCCACACCTCTCAGTGAAGTAGCACCTCCTCCTTTCTCCCTGAATCTTCCCCTCCAGCTTCCACCCATGCCCTCTAGTGGCCCCCTCCTCCTTCCTTCGAAGCACCCTCACTGTTCCTCCCCTATTTACCCTCTTCATGTACCTGAAGACCTCTATCATGTCCCCCCGGTCCCTTCTCTCTTCCAAAGTGTACATATTTAGCTCTTCGAGCCTCTCCTCATAGGTCCTGTCCTCACGAAGTATTCAAGAAGAATAGATACAGGATTTGAAACACAACAAAGTTGCTTATAAATATACATTGCCATGCATTTCAGTTCTACTAAACAAGGAGATAGACAAAACAAACAGAAACATCAATGAATTTTACAGCAGGTAAGCAATCATAATATGTAAGTTTTAACTAGAAATAAGATGATGCAAAACAGGTTGACAGTGTCCCTTTAAACCCAAATACTTAATTTAAATACAGCCATCAGCATCACAATTTGGTGATTTGGAGTTCAGGAAAAATAGCCAGATATAGAAATCAACAGCAAAATGGCAGCTTAAACACTGCTTCTTTTGAGAACTCTACAGCTTGTTGAAAGGAGTCGCATGTCCAGCCTTGTTCTTTGTTTGTTTAGGTTCAATCTAGTAACTCAACTAAAACAAAAATATTTAATTTGAAGCTCTGGTTGTTATTACAGTCAATATGTGCTGACTAGATAAGAGGAAATGTTGACTGTTTGCCTTGTCATTTTCTGGGACGCAGCAGTCAACATGTGCGACTGAATAAATACAGTAGTGTTTATCACAGGACGGCGGGGGGGGGGCTTATTTCTGTAATCAGTTCCCTTCATATTTCACCTGCTGACACTCAGGTTCATGGCTCAACAACAAAAGATAAAGGAATCGCATACAGTGCACCTTGAACCTGAACACTGGGGGCTGATGCTTGTCAACACGTACAGCAATAAAATGCTGCGGGTTCCGCTCATTCGGTTGTGCAGGAGCTCGGACGGGTTCCCTGGATCACGAGGATTGCTATTTCAGTAACCACTGCTCCTTTTACAAAGAAGACGGAAATGTCACCTGCAAGTGTGACATCTGTCTTAACATATCCTGGCTGTTTTCTGAGACACAAGTAACTGCTGAAACCTGGAAAATGGACTAGCAGTGTTAACCAATGTTCAGCCTACTACACAGCATATTTCACATCTTTACTCAATGCCTTCATAATTCTGTGGTGCTGTGGCTGAACAGCAGGCCTGAGCAGTTGCTTCCTGACACAGAAGGTACGTATTGCCACAGAACTCCATATTTGTGGTGATTTTTATTGAAAACAAAAAAGTACTAGTTTTCCACAATTCCAGGGTATTTTCCCATCTTTATTAGTCCTTAAGCCCCTCCCGATGCACAATATCTGATATCATCAGTGACATCACATGGCGTGTTAGCCAGTGGCTGGGCACAAATCTGCCACAGAATGCCCCCTGCAGAAGCACCTTAGCGTACTGCAGTCTTGAAGCCCTGCCAAGGAACTCGGGTCTGAGTACTGCGGTAAATCCAAAGGCCCTGATATTTCTTATAATGTGTATATTTCTTAAATGAGCTGTCAATCAAACAACCACTATCAATGTTCTGAAAATATGACCCATAACAGAAGCACAGCTGGGCCATTCCAGAAAAGGTTTGCCATTTCCCATCTTTGAAATGTGTAACACTTTTTTTCATTAATGTAGTTGTTATGCTGGTGACAGGAGTAATCAAAAGTTATTATACCCTTAGCTACAAAACCCTGAAGGGCCTTGTAGTCTCGCTGAGAGGTAATGCGTTTAAATTGTTCAACACCACCTTTGCATGATCTGTCTGTCAACCACTCCCCAACACAGCCCATCAAACGCAGCCTGTCAAAACAAACAGAAAAACTAGCGTTGGCTGGCACTAACGGTAGCTGGCCCTGTGCTTGTGAAAATAGTATAGTGATGTAGTTAAGCATCAAGCGGTATTGGCTACTAGTCCAATGGGGTGAGTTTGCTCCAAGTCACTTGTGGCCCTGGTTGCCAGCTATGCCCCACCACCCCAGTTCCCAACTGGGTTACTGCCTCCATACCACTGGCAGCTTCATCTGTCCTTCCACTGCAAATCACTTGTTCTTCTTTCTTCTACCAGGTGCCCAAGCACCCCATTTCCAGCATAGTCACTGCCTCCTCACTGATGAGCTGTGTCACTGCACCATTACCAGCAATGTCGCTACCTCTCAGTTTCCAGCTATGCCTATGCCGATACCACCTTGTCACTGCCCTGTTACCAGTTGTGTCACTGCACAATTACCAGCTGTAAACAGAACAACAGAAAGGCAGCACTTGAGAGACCAGACATACTGGCAAAAATATAATTTATAATTTAATTTTAATTGTGATCCATAGAGGACACAAATTGCCCACCCAGGCCCTTTGACCAAAGGGTCTCTGTCAGGGGAAAGTGGTCAAAGACCCTATGGTCGCAGCGCCAGTGCGGGCAGTCAGCATTCTCTAGGGATCAGTTAAGATTCTTTTACAAGCTTTTTTTGAGGGTATATTTGGTCTCTTGAGTGCTACCTTTCTGTTGTTCATTACAGCTGGTAACTGTGCAGTAACAGAGCAGGTAATATTTTTGCTGGTTCATCTGGTCTCTCGAGAGCTACATTTCTGCTGCTCTGATTACTTTTAGTTTTGGCTACTGAGGAAGCTCTGGCTTGTTTTTTTCTGAGCACGCTGTAAGTTTTGTTTGAGACAATTACCAGCTGTAACTACCCCTCTACCAGCTGCGTTATTGCCATTATTATCAGCTGTTACCGCCTTGTTACCAACTGTGTCAGTGCCCAGTTACCAGCTGTCACTGCCCCCTTACCAGCTGTGTCACTGCCATCATTATCAGCTGTCAATACACTGTTACCAACTGTGTCACTGCCCGTTACCAGCTGTGTCACTGCACTCACTGCCCCATTACCAGCTGTGTCACTGCCCTGTTACCAGCTGTGTCAGTGCCCCATTACCAGCTGTGTAGACATCACAAAGCCAACGCTCTCATAAGACCTTAACCCCTCTCCCCAACAGGTCTGGTGCCAGATTTACAAATGCAAGTGGTTCAATCAATTGCATCATAGTGATGCATTATGAATTACAACCCCCAATGCTGCTGTTCAGCTCAGCCTGCTGTGTCAATGACCCGTGCTAAATTAGTTGATGCCAAATTTAAACAGAGTACTTTAATACTGTTACTAAAGTATTTTTTTCCTGTACTGTTTTATATTTTCACATAGCTTTTTAACCACTTGGTGCTGCGCAGCATGCTAACCCCAGCAACCTCAAGCATCCATTAGCCTGAAGACAACGGCCTCATCTGCCCCTAGCTCTGGAGGAGGGACAATTAGGCAGAGTAGCAGTTCAAGACATGATAAATAAGCAGCTAGGCCTACCAGCGTTGGCAGCTGTCTTCCAAACAATGATGGGTTTTCTCCTTTTTTCTCTCCTGTTGGTCTGCCTGCGCACCAGTGTGACATGCTGCTCCTGGGCCATCAGGTGTCTCACTGTTTCTGTAATTATGTCTCTCTGTCTGCTTGACTCATTTCTATCCCAGTTTACCAACTCCAGCTATAACAAACTATATCACATTTCTTGTTTGCCATAAAGCTTTTTCTCCTTTGGGTCAGGTGGGTGGCTATTCAGCCCTGCTCCTGCCCCCAATGACTGGCTACTGCCTACTTCAGTCCCAGAGGCTTAAGTCCCTAGTGGATTCTCCCCCACAGCAGGGCAAGAGGAGGGAGGGTTATCCTCTCCCCGACACACACAATCCAGAGTGCCCAGGGACCGAGTGGCGGTGCAGCTGAGGAGGCAGGCAGGGCTTTATTGAGCCTGCCTGACTTCCATCTTCCATTTCTCCATGTTCCTCCTGACCATAGCGGCACACAAGTGTGTGTGCAAGGATGTGCACCACACTGCAAAACTGTAGCTCACACCCATTGGAGTCTCTCGGAGCCTGCACTATCTCTAGACCTCCCTTGGTGGCAGTCAGCGGCCAAGATGACTGAGCTACTCCTTACCCAGATAGGGAGACAAGTACTGGGATGCTCAATCCTCTCCCTCTGAGCCAGCCCTCAACAACTCAAAGTCATTCTCAAACCTGGGTGCATTGCATGGTGGCAGGTGAGGCGCAAGTGCCACAGTTCTGTGTGCTACTGGGCCACATATCACATTCTGTGGTCTTGTCATGTTGAAATGTAGGCAAATATAAAACTGCTTCAGAAATGTGTATCCCAAGGGCTTGCAAGCAGACCAACATGGGGGTGGGGGTGAATTTGCAAAACACAAAACAGCATTCTGATCTTTTTATTGAGGCATCCTGCGGTTTGGCTAAGTTACTACCAATGTTTTATTTTATTTTCAATATAGTACCTTGCAATCTGGATGCTATTTGTATCTGGCCTGCTGCCTTGTCTACTTTCAACTCAACCAGCAGGAGAACACATTAAAATGTTAATAAACAGACTACCTCATTCATATTTTCTGGCTGGCTGGCGATTAGCAGATTTACTGTGCAACAAAGGAACAGTCTGAGTGAGCAGTCAGCCGACAAGAGTTTGAAAGGGTTCTGTCTAAGTTAGATCACTAATAGAACAAAATGGAAGGGAATGCACAGACAGGGAACAGGAGAGCAGTGCAGAAGTAAGGAGTGTGGGAGACAAACGGGGTAGACTATAAGGCCACATTCACCTTGAGCGCAAACACAGGTACGAGGGAAAACTCAATGAAATTGGCCAGAGAGGTATTCTAGAAGGATGTCTGCAAGCACTTTTTCACTGAAAGAGTGGTGGACAACTGGAATAAACTGCCTGAGGAGGTGGTAAATGGCCAAAGCAGTGGGCCGCTTCAAATTGTGGTGAGCCAGTCACACGATCATAGTAAGGGGGCAGGATGACCACTGGGGCCTAAGTACTGTAGTCGGGTAGGAGGGGCTGCCTAGATGGTCTGGTCTTTATCCGTCATCACTTTCTATGAAATACAAAAGACACCAATATGGTGGAAAGTGAGACCAAGAGAAAACAAACTGTAAAGGGCAGTACCTAACTCACCAGCATTACTTTAACATTGGGGCTGGTCTGAACATGCCATGACTGATCTCAGAGACAGCTGTGGATAGAAACACAGAATTTGACGGCAGATAAGGATCACTCAGTCCACCTAGACTGCCCATTTCCCTACCCAATGGATAAGCAGCAGATCCTAGTTAACCAACAGCCTACTTCCTCCTACCTCCCACTAGAATTGCCTTATGTCTGTCCCATGCATTCTTGAATTCCCCCCCCAGTTTTTAACTCCATGACCTCCTCAGGAAGGCCATTCCATGTATCCACAGCCCTCTCCATGAAAAAATACTTCCTCACATTACCTCTGAGCCATCCCCCCTCTATCTTCAAATTGTGCCCCCTTGTTCTTGCACATCTCTTTTTCTGAAAGATGCTACCCTCTTGGACTTTGTTGATTCCCTTGAGGTACTTAAATGTTTCTATTGTGTCCCCCCCCCCTCCTCGAGTGTACAGATATTAAGCTCCTTTAGTCTCTCTTTGTATGTTTTCTGGTGCAGACCCTGCACCATTTTAGTTGCCCTCCTCTGGACAACCTTCATCCTGTCTATGTCCTTGAGGAGATGGGGTCTCCAGAACTGCATACAGTACTCCAGATGGGGTCTCACCAGCTGTCTGTACAGAGGGCTAATGACTTCCTTTTTTCTACTGGTGATGCCTCTCCCTATGCATCCCAGTATCCCCCCAACCCTCCTTACTGCCTTCTCACATTGCTTGCCCACCTTTAGGTCGTCTGATATGACTACCCCCAGGTCCCTTTCCATTTTTTTTGTTGTTAGTATCTCACCCCCCATTGTGTATTCTCCCCCTGGATTTTGTTTCCCAGGTGCATTACTTTGCACTTCTCTGCATTGAATCTAAGCTGCCATATATTTGACCATTCCTCCAACCTTGCCAAGTCCCTTTGCATCCTCTCCACCCCACCTTCTGTATCAACCCTGTTGTAGATCTTTGTGTCATCTGCAAAGAGACATACTTTTCCTTCCAGTCCCTCTGCAATGTCACTTATAAAGACATTAAAGAGAACCGGTCCCAGTACTGAACCCTGCGGTACCCCGCTAGTAACCCCCTTTCTTCAGAGTGGAATCCGTTTACTATTACCCTCTGCGTCCTGTTGTCCAGCCACTTATGACGTAGTCATCGTAAGTGCCCAGCTGCGCTGTCATAGGCTGAAGGGTAGAGTTGGACATACGGACAATAAGATGTCAGCGTGGCTCAGTTGGTAGCAAATACACATCTGGGGCATAAGGTTATTGGTTCTAGTCCCACACCAGGATTGGACTTACCCCATAAAGAACAATTACGTAAGAACTTACTGCAACATGACAACCAGAGTGTGCACTGGGAGCATGGTGCTCAGAAACCAACAAGTAGCCCAACTACAAAGTTTCAAGCACACACACAAACCTCAATAGACGGGACACTAGAACAAATTCTTCAATTCAGTTCAAAACTCCATTTTAATAAGACGTAACACAGATGATGTCCCACCTGACATGTTTCAGACGTAAGTCCTTTTTCAAAGGCTTACACACTTACTGTAACAGTAGATCTTCGAGGGAATCTCTTTCATCAGGTCACAGTTAGGAAACTCACAGCTGTCAGGCACTAGAACCACATGGAAACTTTTCTCTAGCAGTCTAGTAGGTGCTGCCCACGCTGACATCAGATGCCGACATCCTAAGGTATATAAGCATGGGCGGCCCCTCCTTAGCTCCGTTGCTGGATACCATACTCGCCAGGCCCCCCTCTAGGGAACCAAGGACAGAGATGAGGTGCCCAGCTATCTGAAAGGCTGAAGCAAAAGGTATGCCCTCCTGGAGAAAGAGGCAGGGACAGGGAGCCCTGAAACCCCCCCCAAAAAAGGGGGATGGAGGGTGGGTCGGCATGACCTGATGAAAGACTCCTTCGAAGATCTACTGTTACAGTAAATTCTTATGTAACTGTTCTATCTTCGTTGGGAATATCTCTTTCATCAGGTCACACTATGAAACTGATACCGAGCAGTACACACAAAAAAGACAGTCTGGGCGGCGGGAGACCCAGAGGCCTAGAAAGACAGCCTTGAAGCACTGCTAGGTCAATGTCTGCCCTCCTCCTAGAGCAGGGTGTCCAACTCTTTCGAGGTCGTAAGCCATTTAAATTTCTGAGAGGCGTGAGCCACAACAACGCATGGCCAATTACACCTAACGTATGTCTCTTTACCATACCCATATTTACCCATATTTAGGAATTTAAATAACATAGTCATAGTCAATAATCATATTTTTTTTAAGTTTTATTAAGTAATAGTATTTTTAAAAAATAATTGTAATTTTACAATAATTATTCATAGCAGCTCTGGAGCTTTAGATTTTCTTGCAGGCTTAGTAAAAGTAGCTTGTTGTGCACTCATGGCACTTTTCAGCTCCTGTACTTTGACTTTTCTCAAATTTAAAAGACTGTGATGTACTTGACAGGTAACTGACAAATCCATCGCGAGCCACAGTAAACTGCTCTGAAAGCAACATGTGACTCATGAGCTACAGGTTGGCCACCACTGTCCTAGAAGCAATGTCCAGACTGTGGTGTTTAGTGAAACTGTGGACAGTGCTCCAGGTTGCAGCAGCACAACTTTCTGCAGCCGACATGCTCCTGAAACAGGAAACAGAAGTGGTCATGCCTCTGGTTGAATGCCCATGGACAACACCAGGAAGTTTCTTACCATACTTCCTACAGCAAAAAGTAATACAGTTGGCCAACCATTTGGACAAACGCTGCTTAGAAACGGGAACACCCTCTCTCCCAGGGGCGAAGGGAACAAATGAGCAGGAGGACTTGCTGCAGTCCTTTATGCAGTTTGTGTAATATCTCAGGACTCTACACACATCTAAAGTGTGTTGCAATGTTTCTCCTGGACTGGCATGCTCAGGAGAATAAACAGGCAGGTGGGTGGCTTGATTTAGTGTGAACTCAGTCACCACCTCAGGCAAAAACTTAGGGTTAGTCCACAAGGACATCCTGTCCTTGCTGAAAATCAGATAAGGAAGCTGGCATATAAGGGCCTGCAGCTCTGAGATCCTTCTAGCAGAAGTAAAAGCAACTAAAAATAATGCTTTCTACAACAGAAAGTGTAGCTTGCAAGTCATGGCCGTTCTAAAAGGAGCCAAAGTAAGCTTTACTGACACAAAATTCAGGTCCTAAGCCAGGACTGGAATATGGATAGGAGGCTTCAGATGCAAAATGCCATGCAAGAACGTATGGGCCACATCCAGCTGGACCACAGTACAGACATCAGTGGGCACATGGATGGCTGATATAGCAGACAAGTGCACCTTAATAGAAGAGTAGTGGAGTCCTGCATCAGACAGGGACAGGAGATACTCTAGAATCTGATTCACTGGGAAAGTAAAGGGATCCAGGTGATGGGAAGCAGCACATAAGGCAAAACAGTTCCACATCATGGAGTAGGTAGCCTTGATGGAGCTTCCAGGCAGTCACCTGGGCGTCAGCCACTTTGGGGACACCCCAGATCTGGCAATGGCTATGTCCTCAGGAGTCATGCATGTAGATGGAGAGACTTGAGGTACAGATGGACCAGGGTGCCATGTTCCTGAGTCAACAGGTTCTTGCACAGGGGCAGGGGTACTGGAGGTTCCACTGCTAATTGTTTCAGTAATGGAAACCATACCTGACAAGTCCAGAAGGGTGCCACAAGAATTAGGGTGGCCCCCCCTCCATTTGGAGCTTGATTAATACCCCCTGGATCAGAGTGAATGGAGGAACGGCACAGAGGAACCTCCTTTCCAAGAGAGGGACAACGTGTCTCACCAGAAAACCCCAGGCCCTGGATTGAGCAAGCAAAAAAGCAGCAGTTTTGTGTTGAGTGGGGATGCAAAAAGATCCAACTCTGTATGACCCAACCTGTCAAACAGGTCTTCTACTACTGAAGGCAGAAGTTCCCATTCATGTATTCTGGACTGTGACCTGCTTGGCCTGATTGCCAGGTTGTTCTGGATGCCAGGAACATGGATGGCCAACAGTTCTAGACCATGTTTTAGAGCCCAGTACCAAACTCCCATCGCCTTCCTGCACAGAGGGTAAGAAAGCCCCCTCCCTTCCTTGTTTATGTAGTGCAGTATACTACACTGAGATTGTCCGACTACACCAGCAGAGGCTCCGGAGAGAGATTATTCTGGAAGGCCTGCATAGCATACAGAATGGCCTCATCTCTAGAAAGTTTATGTGGAGAAGAGTCTCTGCCGAGGACCGCGTCCTTTGGGTTTAAAGGGTGCCTAAATGCGCCCCCCCAGCCCAGTCCCAAGGCATCTCCGGTGAGGACCTGCTGTGGGGAAGGGATAAGAAATTGGAGCCCTCTCAACAGATTGCTGGGGTCCATCCACCACTGGAGTGCCTTGCAGACCCAGGAGGAGACTAGAACCTGCTGTTCTAGATCGTTGGTACATTGATCTCACAGCACCCTTAGAGCCCACTGGAGGATCCGTATGTGTAGCCTGGCCAGAGGTATGGTAACAATGGCAGCTGCCATCAGGTCCAGCAGCCTCAGGAATGTCCTGGCTGTGACATACCGGCTCTGAGAAACCAACCGGTCATCAGCTATCAAGCGGTCTGCCCTATCCCTGGGCAGGAAGGCCATGTCTTGAGCCATGTCCAGGACTGCCCCTGTTTACTGAAAATGCTGGCAAGGGGTCAGGACAGACTTGAACACAATGAAAGTGATCCCTAGGGCCTGGAACAATTGTCTAGCGCATGCTAAAGTCTGAGATAGGAGTTCCCTGGAGTTACGTGCTAAGGTCTGATACAGGAGTCCCTAGACTGAGTTTTTAGCAGTCGTCAAGATAAGGGAAGACACACAGTTCGTCCCTCCTGAGGGCAGCTGCCACAATGGTTAAGCATTTTAAAGACCCGTGGTGCAGATGACAAGCTAAAGGACAATACTCTGAACTGGTAATGTTCCCCCTGGAACAGAACCCAGTGATACAGCCTGTGAGGGGGACAAACCTTGACATGCAGGTAAGCGCCCTGCATGTCCAGGGAACACAACAGGCATCCTGTTTTAGAACTGATAGCAGACCTTGCAGAGTGACACAGAAACAAATAATTTGGTGGCAGATAAGGATCACTTGGCCCAGTTAGTCTGTCCATGTTCCCTACCTACTGTCAGACCGTAGACCCTGCTTTACCTCTGGATTTACCCCACTTTCTTTGCTTCTAAGGTTCCCTTATACCTATCCCATGCCTTCCTAAATCTCATTACAGTTTTCGCTCCCACCACCTCTTCAGGGAGGCTGTTCCAGGCATCCACCACTTTTTATGTGAAGAAGCGTTTCCTTACATTTCTCCTGAGTCTACTCCCCTCCAACTTCATCACGTGACCCCTTGTTCTTGTGCATCCTTTTCTCTGAAAAAGGCTTCCCTCTTGAACCTTATTTATACCCTTGAAGTATTTGAAAGCCTCTATCATATCCTTCTCCCCTTTCCTCCCGTTTGTAAATACTGAGGTCTTGTAGTCTCTTTTAATAGAGCTTTTGATGCAGATCCCGCACCATTTTAGTTGCCCTCCTCTGGACTGCCTCAAATCTGTCTACATCCTTTCGGAGAAGAGGAATCCAGAACTCGACAAAATACTCTGGGTGGGGTTTCACTAGAGACTGATACAGAGGTATCACCACTCCTCTCTTTCTGCTGGTGATACCCTTCCCTATGCAGCCTAGCATCCCACTGACTCTCCCCACTACCTTATCACACTGTTTGGCCACTTTTAGGTCATCAGATATGATTACAGCCAGGTCTCTTTCCTGTTTGGCGGTCGACTGTACCACTCCCCCCATTTTGTACTCTGACCCTAGGTTTCTACACCCCAAGTACATGACTTTGCATTTTTTTGCACTGAAACTTAGCTGCCACATTCTAGACCACTCCTCAAGCTTACCTAGATCTTGGTCCATTTTTCTACCCTCTGAAGTAACCACTGTATTGCAGATTTTTATGTCATCTGCAAAAAGACATACTTCCCTTCTAGTCCCTCTGCAATTCTGTTTATAAAGATATGAAAGAGGACTGGTCCCAATACTGATCCTAGCAGCACACCACTAGTCACCCTCTCTTCCTTCCTTGGACCATTCTAAACTTCTTATATAGGATGCAGAAGTTTAGGTCTCTAAGGTCTAGAATGGGCCGCAAGTCCCCCATGGACTTGGGAACAAGGAAGAAATGGGAGTAGAGCCCCATGTTCCTTTGCTTCTGGCGTGCTGGTTCTATGGCCCTCTTGTGCATCAAGTTACACACTTTCAGCAGAAGCACTGGTTATGTGGTCTGCAGGACAAGTCAAAGAAATAGGAGGAAAGTCTGGAAGCTGTTCCACAAGTTCTACAGCATGGCCCTGTTCTATTAGTTGCAGGACTCAAGCGTCAGAAGTGAGGGCCCTCCACTTTTCCAGGTGGAGGGAGAAACAACCCCCTACCATCACCTCCTGACTTGTGACTGGAGGAGGGGAGGCACTGAGCAAGGAATCATGCTGAAGTAGATTTGGCATCTGAAGCCACACCTCCATCTCTGGGGCTCTTGGGAGAGGGCCCAGTGGTGGAGGAAGGGGCAGGCAAGGCAGACCAGGCTTGGCATTTGCCCTGGGGTCTTACTCCTAGGTTGTGTGTGATAAAGAGAATGGACAGACCTGATAGCCCTGCTGGAGGCCTGCAGGACATTAATAATATCCTTCACATCAGGCCCCAAAAGCTTGAAGCCCCCAAAAGGGGCATTCAACACGTTCTGCTGGACATCAGTAACAAAGCTAGATACCCTCAGCCAACAGAGCCTTCTGAGGCAGATTCCAGAGGCAGCGGCTCTGACTATGGCATCAGACATGTCATAAACAGTCATCAGCAGGTGCTTGTTCATATTGTCAGGAGACTAAATGACCTTGAGCAGTTCTTGCCTCTATGAACCCTCTGAAAGGGCTTGGGCTACGGCTTTGGCCTTTTTCCAGAGGGCATTCTAGAATTTGACCATATAAGATAAGTAACTGGCAATCGTGAGGCATAAAGTGGCCGAAGAAAAGGTCCTCTTACCCCAGAGGTCCAGCCTCCTTGATTCCCGGTCTGGAGGGAGGTAACTGAGGTGCTTAGGCACCTTGGACCTATCAAGGGCAGCTTTTATCACCATTGGGTCAGTCTCAGGCTGGGCAGCATAACAAGGCTTCCCTAAAGGGGCCTGGAAAAGTTTTCCAGTCTTCCTTCACATGGCAGGGACCATACTGGGCCTATGCCAGGCAACTGTGGTGGCCTACTCCAAGGCAGGCAAAAGAGGAGGGATGACCTTGGGTAGGAATTCCAGAGTTTCCAGGAAGTCCACCAGGTTCCTTCTGGTGACATCTTCCTCCTCAGTCTGGAACCCCATGGTAGACTGAAGCTGCTTTATGAGGGAGAAAAAGGAGGGAATCCAGAAGTATGCATGGCAGAGTCCTCACTCCTAGAAGAGCCTGTGGATCTGTCAGAAACTCTCTAAACCTTATCTAACCTGGTGTCCTTCATTTTTCTTTCCTCTTCACAGCTGCCCACACATCTAGAGGAGGTTGTGAGGGCTCCTGAAGCTGCCTTCCCTCAGAGACCACACACTCACTGCAGGTACAGATATTGTGGAGCAGCGTGGTGGCGCTTGAAAAAAGGAACAGTCTGTGGCACTGAAAAAAGGCTGGATGCGTTCGAGGTCTTGAACGAGGGACTTGTTTGCCCTCACAACGTTATGCATTGGCTACCCCACCACCACCCTCTTTGGTGATCAAGTAATTATATAGAAGGCTCATGTGACTTTCAAAAACCTATATCAGCCCATTTCCCCACTAGCAGTTTATACGCTTTCACCACGTGGCGCTAGCACAACTATATTCAATCCCTAATAACTGCAACATCATGCAACTTCTCCTGGCTCTAGCTTTAGTCACCTACTCCCTACCCTCATTGTCAGTCTCCCCATCCACCCTCCCCAAGGAGGGGTCACCAAACTGTATCCCAGCCCCATGGCAACCCCTTGTCTGAACATAATGTCCCACCCCTGGGGCTACCTAATACTTCTTGGCTTGCTACCCCCTCCTCCTCCCGCTTCACCATCATGTTTACCTGCTCCTCCCTCCTGAGCCCTTGACCAGCCCATCTCAATCCTACCCCCATCTCCAAGGCTCTCGAAAAATAGTCTCTAACCAGCTCATCAACCACCTGTCTATGCATAACCTGCTCTGTACAGAACAACATGGCTTTGGAGGCCACAGCACCCACACTGCCCTCCTCGAGTTTACATCATTCATACATGAGGCCCTGGAACAGGGCCACCTGGCTGGGGTTATCTACACTGACTTGGAGTGTGCATCTGGACCCCATCACTCAAGTGCACTGCTCCTATACTCCCTCCCCATCTCTGGGCATTTCCAGAGGCCACCTCCTGGTTCAAAGATTATCTCTCCGGCAGAACACAACACGTCAAAATAAACACCACAATCTCCCCAGTAGACCAGTCTATCAGGAGTACCACAAGGATCCATATTTGGCCCCTTACTTTTCACCCTCTTCCTGAACTCCCTCCTAAATCCCTCAGTGAAATTACTGCTTTATGTGGACAATGCTGTAGTTTTCTGGAAACACCCCACCCTAACTCCCTTCAACATGCCCATCAGGGTTTCTTTGGGGAACTTGAAACTTGGTTTTCTGACCACCGTTTAATACTGAACTACAAGAAAACTAAGTCCATGATCTTTGCCTACCGCTAGAGCCAACACAGTATCTATCCGTAAACCATCACTAACTCGCTGAGTACCCACATAGAACAGGTCACCTCTTTTAAATACCTGGGTGTCTTGCTGGACACCTCCCTCACCTACCACGCCCATATGCATCACCTCTCCTCCGCCATTAACTCCAGGCTGGGGCTGCTATACCAACATAAACACTGCCTACCCCCCAAGGCCATCCGTCTTGCTGTATCCTCTTCCTCCATCTTATCCTTGGTAGACTATGGCATCGTGATCTATGGGACTGCAGACCAGACTGCCCTACATCATGTAAAACTAGCACCCAGTAAGGCCTGCTGCCTCATGTCAGGATGTGATAGATTAACACACATCTGTGAGCTTTACAAGCTTACAAACTGGCTCAACTTTGAAGGTAGACATAAGTACCATACCTGTCTCCTTGCCAAGAAGATACTGCACAAGCAAGTCCCCTCTGGCCTCCACCCCCTCATCCAAATGAACTCTCACAGAAGAGCCTCCAGAAGTTCTGCAAAAAAAAAAAAAACTCCTTCCTAGTCCCCCACTATAGGACCTCCCTTGGTCAAAAGTCCTTCCGCTATCGCACCCCTCTGGCTGAACAGCCTACCTCCCACCACCTCCTTGGAACCTAGCCTTGGCTGCTTAAACTGGATGAAAGACCTTCTACTAGACTCCTCCTGTGGCTGTTTTAGCCCCACCATCACTTGAGGATTTGCCTGTTCGCCCCCCCGGCACAGTGTCCTGTTTTTCAGACATGAAAAATTCCCTGACGCTATCCCTCTGAAGTTTAACTTCTCTATTTGCTTCTTATTTGCTTTATTCTACTAGTGTGTATTGTGATACTACTGATGCTGGGTCACTTGCCCTAAACTATATCTACTTTTGAGCTTTGTCACTGTCTATATTCCTGCACTGTGTTCCTTTATATGCTTTGTATTCCTGATGTGAAGCCTTTGCAAAAGAGTCTTTGACGCAAAGGGATGTAATTCTGATTGTCTAAATTAATAAAAAATAAAAACAGAATAGTCTGTCCCTAGGTCTTCACCTCCTCATCCTCATCTGGGAGGATGAGATCAGGACTGTATTCATCCTCGTCATCGCTGGGGTCCGAGGGAGGCACCGATGGAAGCAATGATGACGACACCCCGGAGGGTGGAGGGTGCTGAGGCCGGGCGAAGGTGACAGAGTATCTCCATAGCAACAGTGAAGGAGGCCTGGCGAGGGAGATACTGTATAATCATTACAATGGAGGAAAGCACCGTATTAACATCAGCGATTGGCTGAGACATAGTAGGACTTTGTGGCAGCGGGGGGGGACTGCAGCAGTGGCATCCCCTGATCAATGCTGGTCAACAAGGAGCTCGCGGTGCCCATAGCCAGGGAACCCTACGGTGCCAGAGGTCACAGCGGCAGGGATGGCATCAATGACTCGAGCGAGCCCATGGTCGATAGCCCTTTGCCAGCTGTGGAAGGCCAGATGGAACTCACTGCCATAGCTGGCCTGACAGATACTGAGGCCTGAGCAGCAAAAGAGGTCGACACTGAAGTGATCAACGGCACTATCCCGGAGGAACAAGGTGGTAATGGAGACCAGAAGCGCACCTGGAGGGAACAGCCTTTTCTGCATTTCTTGTCCTGATGAGAGTGTTTCCCTAAGGACTTGTCCCAGGCCTTGCTGAGAGCCAAAATAACGTGCTGGCAACTGAGAGGGGGTCATCCCCAAAGGCCCCTGCTCAATCCTGGCTACCTGTTGCTATAGCAGGAAGGTCCACAGGGCTTTCTGATAGTGCCGCAGTGTGGCGAGGTTGAACCTCAGGCACAGCTGCAGGTGAGGACATCGTGGTTAGGCCTGAGACAGCAAACACAGACGTCATGCTCGTCTTTGCAGTAAATCTTCTTTCCACAGTGGCAGCGACTGGAAAGCTTGGCTGATTCTTGCGTGAACAATATACACAAGGAGGAGAACCACTTTGAAATAAAGTGATTCCACTGCAGAAGAAAAAATTAAAAAGGTGAGTAAATTTGGCGGTTGACTGGGCGACGAAGCTTCCGTGGAATCTGTGCTAGAATGGTCGACATTGGAAAAAGAACTGAGGAGAGTGAGGCCACCCACGCTTATATACCTTAGGATGTCAGTGTCTGACATCATCATGGGTGACCCCTACTAGACTGCAAGAGAAAAGTTTCCATGTGGTCCTAGCGCCTGACGGCTATGAGTTCCATATGTGTGACCTGATGAAAAAGACATCCCCGAAGAAGCTACGATGGCACCCAAGTGCAGTATTAGGGGCATGCTGTACTGTCGGGTTGTGCTGTGCTTTGGGTGAGACATTAAACCAAGGTCCTGTCAGCCTATTCTGGTGATTGTCTAGGTGAATGTTAAAAGATCCCATGGCTCTTCTCAAAAGAGTAAAGAATTTTTCCCACTGTCCTCATCAAATTTTCCCCATTCACTAAAATGGCACCAGCAGCTTAATCCGGTTCAATTTCAGTTGGTTTGCATCTGTATTCCCCATCCCCAGGGGTGGGGGTGGGGTACAGATGTTGAAAAGAGGCTGTATTGTCTAGCCCTCCTTTCCCAGGAAACAAAAACTAATTAAAAGTAATAACCAAGTAAACAAGGGGCACTGATCAGACTCACTCACACTGCTCGCCAGCTTCTCCTCCAGTGATTCCCTTTGCATGCAGCATCAAGATGGTCTGTTTTTGCCATGCTTGCCCAGGGCTGGCAAACAGAGAAACTAAAAAACAAACAAAAAAAAAAAAACCTGTGCATATCTAGTTGCAGTCAGCACAGCTCATAAGGTAACAAAGCAGCTGTTGGGAAAAGTGCATCTATTTGGATGTGTGATCATGGCTGGGGTGCACCCAAATTAAGTATTACCCTTTTGTTTCTCTTCAGGTACACACCAACCTTTACCAGCAGCGGGGATGGGCACATGACCACCAGACATCATGTTTTTGGGGGAACCACCTCAGGCTACATCGAGAGGCTCTTGTATGAAGGATGTGTACCTGTGTATGGCTGGCATAGGATTCAGTCATCTCTATACTTTCATTTTTGCGAAAACTCTATGGTCATCTGGAAAGATCACTGTTTTTAGTTATTTTATTTATTATATGTTTTAAACCAGGAAATGCACACTATGCTGTAATAGCTTGTTTCCAAGGTGCATGTGGTGGGGCGTTGTGGATTTGTTTTATTGACAGGGGCAATGTTGGCCTTGACACTGGGGACACTTCCCTACTCTTCTTCAGTAAGTACCATGGGATCTTTTCTCCCACCTGGCAGTGACCAGAGATGAGCAGAACGGACCTATTGTTTAACATCGATCCAAAGGACAGCACTTCAGCAGTGCAGCACTCCTTATTCTGGACTGGAGTGTCAGTTATGGGTATTACCCCAAGTACCTGGAGTGAGACTAGAACCTATAACCATCTGATCTTCCAGCCGCAGAACCCATGACCATCTGATCTTCCAGCCCTAGAAGGAAAGGCCACCTACATGAGCCACTATACTGCTGCACTTTGCTCTAGTCAAGAGCTGGATACTGCATTAGGGATACACATCGGGAAAGAGAAATTCCATAGGTGAGAATGTTCCTATGGCAAAAATGCTGCTATATGCCATTTGTAAGATCATCAAGCCCAGTATTCACAAAAGAAGATGAGGAGGAGTTACCTAAATCAGACAATAGAAGCACTCTGGGTAGGGGGGTTGACACCAATCCATTCACAGAAGAAAGAGTCCTGAAAGAACTCCTAAAACTCAAGGTGGACAAAGCAATGGAGCCTGGCCGGATTCACCCCAGAATCCTAAAAGAACTAAGGAGGACCTAGTGACACCACTGACCACGCTTTTAACAAATCATGACAGGATGGGCGGTACCTGAAGACTGGAGGAGGGCAGATGTGATTCCCTTCACAAAAGTGGGAGCAAGGTAGAAGCAGGAAACTACAGACCTGTAAATTTGACCTCAGTGGTAGGAAAGTGATAGAATCACTTCTGAAAGAAAGCATTGTTGAGTACCTAGAGGCCAGCAGGCACAGGACCCAAAGCAGCATGGATTTACAGCAGGAAGGTCATGTCAGACTAATCTAATTGATTTCTTTGACTGGGTGACCAAGAGTAATAGACCAGGGAGGGGCTGTGGATATGGCCTACCTAGACTTTAGCAAGGCATCTGACACAGTCCCGCACAAAAGATTAATAATCAAGTTAGCCAGCCTGGGAGTGGGTCCCAGGGTGGTAGCCTGGGTAGCAAACTGGCTGCACAAAAGGACACAGAAGGTAATAGTGAATGGAACCCATTCTGAAGAAGGGGGGGTTACTTGTGGAGTACCTCAGGGCTCAGTACTGGGTCCAGTCCTCTTTAACATCTTTATAGCTGACATTGCAGAGGGTCTGGAGGGAAAGGTATGCCTCGTTGCAGATGGCACAAAGATCTGTAACAGAGTTGATACACAAGAGGGGGTAGAAAAGATGAGAAGGGACTTGGCAAGGTTGGAGGAATGGTCAGACATATGGCAACTTAGATTCAATGCAAAGAAGTGCAAAGTAATGCACCTGGGAAACAAAACCCAAGAGAAGAGTATACAATAGCAGGGAGGTACTAACAGCAACAAAATGGAAAGGGACCTGGGGTAGTCATATCAGATGACCTAAAGGTTGGTAAGCAATGTGAAAAGTCGTAAGGAGGCAGGGGATACTGGGATGCATAGGAAGGGCATCACAAGTAGAAAAAGGAAGTGGTTATCCTCTATACAGACAGTTGGTGAGACCTCATCTGGAGTACTGTGTGCAGTTTTGAGACCTAATCTACGCAAGGACATAGACAGGATGGAAGCAGTCCAGAGGGCAACTATAATGGTGCAGGATCTGCAGCAGAAACCATATGAAGAGAGACTGAGAGAGCTTAATATGTGTACTCTTGATGAAAGGAGGACGGGGACATGATAGAAAGCGTCAAGTACCTCAAGGGAATCAACAACGTCCAGGAGGGTAGCATCTTTCAGAAAAGAGATGTGAAGAACAAGGGGCACAATTTAAAGATAGAGGGGGGACGGCTCAGGGGTAATGTGAGGAAATTTTTTTTCACGGAGAGAGTGGTGGTACTTGGAACAGCCTTCCTGAGGAGGTCGCTGGGTCTAAAACAGTGGGGGAATTCAAACATGCATGGGACAGAGACAAGGCAATTATAGTGGGGGGTTGCAGGAAGTAGGCTGTTGGTTAACTAGAATCTGCAGCTTATCCAGTAGGTAGGGAAATCGGCAGACTGGGTGGGCCAAGTGGTTCTTATCTGTCAGTCAAAGTCTATGTTTCTATGTAAGCCACTTTTAGTAGGAACTTCTGGAACTTTTATAATGTTTTAGAGTAATTCGGGACCACACAGCTATAATAATGGCGCATGACTTAGATCAGGCACACCATCCTGAGCAATAAGAGAAGTTGGGCTGGTGGCCTGGGCCAGTGGGTTGCACTACAAATTGGATGCGGTGTTGTTCTGTTTAAACAGGACCAAGAGATTCCTTTTCAAAAGATAAAAAGAGCCACCAGCCCTGTGTGGCCTTGAGTCAATCTCTACACCTCACTGTGCTTCATAGAAACATAGAAGTTGACAGCAGATAAGGACCGCAAGGCCCATCCAGTCTGCCCATTTCTTTTTCTACCTTATGAATGTGCCATCGGCCTTTGCTCTGTCAATGGCCTATCTATTCATACTCATCTGTATTGCTCCCTTATACCTATACCATGCCTGTCTGAAGCCCTGCACTGTATTCATATCCACCACTTCCTGAGGTAGGCCGTTCCATGCATCCACCACCCTTTCTGTAAAAAGAACTTCCTCACATTACCCCTTAATTGGCCTCCCTCTAATCTCATGCTGTGTCCTTTTGTCCTGCTATTTTTCTTGTATTGAAACATGTTAGACTTTTTCACCTTGTTAATTCCCTTAAGGTGTTTGAATGTTTCGATCATAGCACCTCACTCCCTCCTTTGCTCTAGGGTATACATACTGAGCTCCGTTTTATCTGTCCTCATATGTTTTCTGATGCAGTCCCTGCACCATTTGGTTGCCCTTCTCTGGACTGTCTCAGTTTGGTTTAATGTCTTACAGCAGAGGTGTGCTCCAGTACTGCACGCAGTACTCCAGATGGGGCCTAACCAGTGTCTTGTAAATACAGGTTACTCACCTGTAACAGGAGTTCTAGAAGTGGTATATGTTGTTCATCCACACTGTCTGGCAGGTTTCTTGCCGCTTTAATTCTTGCCGGAAGGTCTTCAAATTGGCTCCTCCCACCCTCTCAGGTGGTAAAACCTTTGGCTCCGCCCCATGACGCCAGATCTAGCCCGTTGGAAGCCAGGTTGCGCGTCAAAGCCGGGGAGGTTGGGTGGGTAGTGTGGATGAACAGCACATACCACTCCTAGAACTCCTGTTACAGGTGATTAACCTGTATTTCTAGGGACGTGGATATGTTGTTCAATCCACACTGTCTGGCAGACTCCTAGCAGTTCTCTGGGAGGAGGAAGGCAAGGCGCGCATCCCCTACTTAGGAAATAAGGACTGGAGAACCGAGGTCCCAAAACCAGCATCCCGGCGTGATTCTAGGTCCATGTGGTAATGGGAAATAAAGCTGTGTGCTGACTTACAGGTAGCAGCCCTGCCGATTTCCTGGATAAGGCGTCCTAGAAGCTGCCACGAAGCAATGTGTGTAGGATAGAATGAGCTCTTATCCTTTGTGTGGCTCCATGCCTGCCAACCTATAGCAGAGATCTAAGCAGAGGTGACCCACCTACTTATCGTCTGTTTGGCTGCAGGTCTGCCAGGTGCGGCTTCAGCGTAGGTGACAAACAACTGGCAAATCTCTCCCGAACTTCAGCCGTCAGCTCTTTATAATAAGCGAGCACTCTTCTGGGGTCCAAAGTATGGAGCCTATATTTGGCCTCAGAGGTATGATTGGGGTAGAACACCAGCAGAGTCAACACCTGGTTCAGGTGAAACTCCGACACCACCTTTGGAAGGAACTTCAGGTGGGGTGAAGGACAGCCTTGTTCCTGTGGAAGACCAGATAAGGAGACTCAATGGAAAGTGCCTGGAGCCTCCCATCCTTCTGCTAACGTAATAGCCACCAAGAAAGTGGTCTTCCACGACAGGTGGGAGATGTCACACCTGTGCATCAGTTTGAATGGCTTGCCCATGAGCTTAGCCAATACCAGCATTAGATCCACGGAGGTGGAGGTTCTCACACCAGAGGGATATGTGACCTAGGTCTTTGAAAAAGTGCCCGACCACCTTCTCCTGTGCCACTGACTGCTTGCCGCCCGCACCCCTGTAAGCAGAGATGGCTGCCAGGTACACCTTAAGGGTAGTCACCAAAGCCCTAGCTGAGAAAGGGACCATAGGTAGTTCAAAATACTAGCCAATGGACAGAAAGAGGGGTCCAACCCCTTGTCCTGACACCAAATGGAGAATCTCTTCCATTTGAAGGCATAGCATTTTCTGGTCTACTCCTTACAGGATGCCTCAATGACATTGAGGACCTCGTCAGAAAGACCCAAGGCCTGGAACTCTAGTCGCTCAGGAACCAGGCCATCAGGTGCAGGGATTGATGCTCCTGATGGAGAACCTTCCCCTTGTCGACTGAGATCAGGTCCGGACGGGCTGGAAGCCATCTCGGGAGCCTGGAGCTGAGGCTGAGGAGATCTGGGTACCAGAACTGACGAGGCCAGTCTGGGGCTACCAGAATCACCTGTGCTGTCCCTCTTCACCTTGAGAAGTACTTTGTGGATCAGGGGAAATGGAGGGAAGGCATAGAAGAGTCCCGGGGTTCATGGCCTCGAGAAGGCATCCCCCTGCAGCGAGCCCTGCTGAGGGGGGGTGGGCGTGAAACAGCCTCAGCTCCGCATTCTCACTGGAGGCAAACAGGTCCACCTGAAGGGTGCCCCAATGGGAGAACAGGTCTTACACTACCTCTGGCAGGAGAGACCACTCGTGAGCTGCAACGCCTATCTGGCTGAGGGCATCGGCCAAACTGTTGGAGGCTCCTGCCACATGGATGGCTAGGAGACAGGTCTTCAGGCTTATCACGAGAGACCAAATGTGGAGAGCTTCCTTGCACAGAGGCAAGGAGTGCGTCCTGCCCTGATGGTTGAGATAGTACATGGTTGTGGTGTTGTCTGTCTGGACCTGAACCACTTGATCCCATACAAACGGAGCGAAGGCGGTGAGGGGTAGTCGAACCGCTCAAAGCTCCAGCAGGTTGATGTGGCATCAAGACTCCTGAGGGGACCAGAGGCTGTGGGCCCGGAGTTCCCCCAGATGGGCACCCCAACCCATCAGAGAGGCGTCGGTCATAAAAGTGACCGTCGGCTCGGGGCGGACAAATGGGATACCCTCCTGCAGACAAGCTGGGATGAGCCACCACTGCAGGCCATCCCACATCTTCTGGGTCACGGTCACTGGCTGGTCCAAAGGACTAGTGTGCTGTGACCACTGGTGGGCCAGCCCCCATTGCAGGGGACGCATATGCCAGCGGGCCCAACAGACCATGCTGGTGCAGGCCACCATGAGGCCCAGAAGGCGCAAGAAGTCCCAGGCAGGGTGCAATTGCCCAACCAGAAATGACTGGGCAAAGGAGGAAAGGACCTCGGCCCTGTCTGCCGGGAGCCGGGCTCTGGCTCGAAGAGAGTCGAGCTCTGCCCCGATGAACTGAATCACCTGTGATGGCACGAGGTCCGGTTTGGCCTTGTTGATCAGGAGGCCAATTTGAGAGCAGACCTGAAGGGCCAGATCCCTGGACCGCTCCACCTCCAACCTGAAGGGAGTTGCAATCAGCCAGTCGTCCAGGTAAGGGTACACCTGGACCACTCTGCACTGCAGAAATGCTGTCACCACTGCCATGCATTTGGTGAAGACACTGGGAGCTGGAGACAGGTCGAAGGGCATGGCCTGGAACTCGTGAATTGATCCCTCTGCTCTGAAGCGGAGGAATCGTTGATGAAACGGACAGATTGAGATGTGAAAAAACATGTCCTGGAGATCCAGAGAGCAAAACCACATGCCTAGTTCCAAGGATGGAATGATCTGAGCCAGAGTGACCATCCTGAAAGTGCGCGACCTTAGGAACTTGTTCAGGTCGTGCAGATCGAGAATGGGGCACCAGCCCCCCATCCGCTTTGGGGCCAGGAAGTACCTGGACACAAACCCCGGGTTTAGAGGAGGGTCCGCCACCTCGCTGATTACCTCCTTCTGGAGGAGCCGACAGAGAGGCTGCGGAACCTGTAGCCCCCCGTGGGACGACGGCTCGATAGGGAGGGGACTGCTCGAATTCCAGAGGCAGACTCGCCGACCACTTCCAGCACCCAATGGTCCGTGGTGATAGCGGACCAGGCGGAAAGGAAGTGGCGGAGCCATCCCCCCATGGGGAACCTGGGGAGGAGGGTGGCGAGGTTGGAAGAGACACCCCATAACCCGCCACTGGGCAGGCTTGGAGGAAGGGCCAGCCAAGGGGCGCCTGGACCTTTCTCTCCAGGCTTCCTACTTGAGGAAAGTGACAGACTTGGCCTTAGCGCCAAGTGTGAGCCTGCTGGCCCTTTTGCTGGTGCTGCTGGCCTGGACGTGCTGCAGGAGAAGGCGAAAGGCTTATGCTGCTGCTGGTGGCCTTTGTCCTTCTGGGCAGATGTGACTGAGTCCAAGGTGGCGCTGAACTTCTCAATTCTCTGGAGATGGCCTTCCATCCCCAGCCCGAACAAGTCGGTGCCCAGGAAGGCAACATCTGCCAGCTTGTGCTGGGTATTCACTGTGAAGGTGGAGATCCGCAGCCAAGCTCTGCGGTGCATGGCTACTGTGGCCACTACTGACTGGGCACAAGAGTCTCCAATATCCAAAGCAGTTTGGAGCTTTTGGCCACCGCCCTTCCCTGATCCCGCACCTGCTTGACCGTCATTTGAAACAGCTGGGAGATGAGGAATCACTTCATCCAGGGAACCCATAAGGAAGTGTGAAAAATGTGCCATCAGCACGGCCAAACTAGCCTGTCGAAGACCAAGGGAGGAAGCAGCGTAAACTTTTTGCCCTGAGTAGTCCAGCTTTTGACTCTTGTCAGGCGGTTTGTACGAAGTCCTAAGCATTTGGAATGCCAGAAAATGCTATCTGTTACCAGCCCTCTCCGCAGAGGTGCTCGTCAAAAATCGGAGATGGAACCGTGGGAACTGCATGCTTGAGCCATCCTGGTCAAGCGCAGGACAGGATGCAGGCCACAACTCCAGGACTGGGCCAACAATGGCTTCGGTCACAGGAAAGGCCCTGGGGGAGTCCCCAGTTCAGTATCTCCGTGAGGATATCCGCCTGCTTCTGTACGGGTTCGAGCTGCATCCCAGTGGACTCTGAGATGAGCCAAAGGATTCCTAAGAATGAGGATGGGTTCTTCCACCAAATGACCCCTGTAGATTCCACGTCAAGGGACCTGGAGTACAAGAAGGAGTCGCAACAGCTGCTGAGCACCTGAGCCACCTTCCACTCGCCGAGGCCAATCGAGCGTGGTGACTGACAACCTGTGGGGCAAGCCCTGACCTGACTGAGAATCCTTGGTCGGGGCCCAGTCTTTGGTTGAGGAGGTGGTGGTTCCACCACAATGGGTGGAGCAGCCAGTTTCGGCCGAGCAACCATTGCTGGGGTCGGCTCCTCGACTACAACGAGGGGTTGCTTCGGTCGATCGGGCGACAACCACTTAATGGCCGGAGAAGGTGACGGAGTCAGCTTATTACCAGCTAACAAGACTTGTTGCCACATCATGTCCTCATAGAGCCGACGTAACTTGCGCAACAACCTATTCTCTGAAGAGGACAATGAGGACGAGCAGCGATGCCGCTTTCTGTGATGCCAGGACTGAGACCGCCGATGTCGGCGGGACCCACCTGACACAGAGGGGGACCGAGACTGAGACCTTCGGGGTCACCAAAGGTGAGTCAAAGAGGAGACGGGGGAAACCCGCTCATCCCTCGGTTCAGGGTCCTTGACCGGGGACTTTGGCACAGGAGGCACAGGAAAGTCCTTGGTAACCACGGGGAACGGTGAAGAAGGGTTTCGGTTTCGATGACAACCCATCCATCGGGTCAAGAAAATCTCGATCGCGTCGACTGGTGTCTCGGCCGGCTGACCTTGAGGACACCATGAAGCCAGCAGCCTTAGCTACAACCCTTGACTGAAGTCGAGAGCCGACGGTCCGGGAAGGGATCTCCCACTCCCACGAACGTCGATGGTGGGACTTACCTTTCGGTTCCTTTTTCCTCAACCTACTCGTGTGTCCCAAGGGTCCTTCTCCCTTGGTGGAGAGGGACTGACAAAGCTCCTTAAAAGAAGCAGTGTAGGAGGAGCCCAAGGAGAGTGGGATAAACGCCGAAGCAGAGGAGGAAGAAGACGCGGCCTGGGCTGCCTCCTCCTCGAGGGCGATCAACTGCTCCAGCTGCTTCATGGAGCCTGCAGCTGCGGACACTGCCCAATGGGCCTCCTTCGACTTCACCAGCAGATACCGTTTCTCGGGCGCCCAGTTGGAGTCAGAAAGCATGGTCTTCCAGAACCGAAGTCATGAAGGATTTGCAGAGATCGCAGGCCTGTGGATCGTGTGCAAGACCCAGGCAGTAGATGCACGTAGTGTGGGTCGGTCTGGGACATTTTCTGCCCTCAAGGCCACCAACAGAAGCCAGGAGTGGGTTTATCCATCGCAGCTGCAGGGGTAGATGAAGACATACAGTAAGTCTAGTGAACTTTAGAATAATTTTAGGAAATTCCGAAGGATTAGGATCCAGGCCTAAAACGCGGAGCGCTAAGGAGGGAACCTGATCTTCCAAGCGGGAAGGAAGATCTGGCATCATGGGGCGGAGCCAAGGGTTTTACCACCCGTGTGGGTGGGAGGAGCCAGCTTGAAGACCTTCCAGCAAGAATTAAAGTGGCAAGGAACCTGCCGGACAGTGTGGATTGAACAACATATCCACGTCCCTAGAAAGAGAGATTATTACCTCCCTCTTATGACTTGTGATACCCCTACTAATACACCTCAACATCCCCCTAGCCTACCTACTGCTTTAGTTGTTTCCTTGGATGATTTCAGGTAATCTGTGATGATGATGCTTAAGTCTCTTTCTTCCCTTGTGACTGCCAGCAGCTCCCCTCCCAGCCTATGGGTGGCTTCAGGGTTTCTCTTCCCTATGTGCATGATCTTGCACTTCTTTGCGTTAAACCCCAGTTGCCACTCTTCTGACCATTTTGCCAGTTTATTCAGATCTCTCTCATTCCGCCCACCCCATCTGGATCATCTACTCTGTTGCAGATCTTGGTGTCATCTGCAAACAGACAAGCCTTACCCTCTAGTCCATCTGCAATGTCACTGATGAAGATATTAAAGTGGACTGGTCCCAGGACTGACCCCTGAGGTACTCCACTTGTGACCTGCATCTCTTCTGACTATACCGTTTATCACCACTCTGTTTTGTGCCCGTCAACCAGTTTGCCACCCAGTTGACCAACTTCTGACCCACCCTGAGCCTACCCAGCTTATTAATCACTCTTCTATGTGGAACAGTATCGAAAGCTTTGCTGAACTCAAGGTAGGCGACATCAACTGCTCCCTCTTTGTCTACCACTCTGGTTACCCAGTCAAAGAAATCTGTGAGATTAATTTGACAGGACCTTCCTGTTGTAAACTCATGCTGTCTTGGATCCTGTGCTCCTATGGATTCCAGGTGTTGCACTATCCTTTCCTTAAGGAGTGCCTCCATAATCTTGCCCACTACTGAGGTAAGACTGACTGTTCTCTAGTTCCCTGCTACCACACTTGTGAAGTGGGATCACATGAGCCCTTTGCCAGCATTCTGGAACCTCTCCTGTGTTCAGAGACTCATTAACAGTTCTGATAATGGCTCTGCTAGTTGCACCCTTATCTCCTTTAGTACCCTGGGATGTATGCCATCACGTCCCATTGTCTTGTCCACCCTGAGCTTATTGAGCTCTTGTAGGACCCTTTCTTTTGTGAAGGAACTAGAACACACCTCCCTCCCCGTGTCCATGGTGCTGAGCTGTGGCCTGCCCTGCCTTCCATTCAGTAAATACTGAGCAGAAGTATTTAGGATAGATGCTTTTACATGGTCCTCCTCCTCCTCACATGCCCCCTTATCCCCTTTGATCTTAGCAATACCCCCTCTGGACTGTCTCCTTTCACTAATGTATCTATAGAAAGTCTTGTCACCTTCTTTTACTGTCCGTGCTAGTGTTTCCTCGGTTTGGGCCTTTGCCTGCCTTACTGTCTTTCCTGCTTCTCTTAGGGAGTTTTGGTATGCCTCTCTATCTTCATCCCTCACGTTCCTTATATATTTCCTGAAGAGTGAGTGTTTTGTCTCTGACTTTTTCTGCTACTGTTTTGAGAACCAAAGTCGTTTCCTTCTTCTTTGCACCTCCTTTTCTCTCTAACACAATGGGACGTTGCTTCAAGTATCTGCATCCTAATGCTTGCCCACTTTGCCTGTAACCCCTCACCTGTATTTCTTTTGCCCTCACCTGTATTTCTTTTGCCACGGCTAGCTTACCTCTGTTGGCCATCTTATCAAAGTCAGCTCCTCTGAAGTCCTATATTTTTGCCTTGGAATGGGCTGATTTCGTTCTAGTGGCCAAACTGAACCATACTATGCGATGGTCACTGGCCCCCAGGTGACCTTCTACCTGGAGAGCTGCACTTTCCCTGTTAGTCAGTACTAGATCTAGGATAGCCCTGTCTCTTGTGGGTTGTTGTACCAGTTGTTTGAGTCCCTCCCCCTGCAGGGAATCCACTATGTGTCTAGTTCTGGCAGATGTTCCTGCTGGTATTGACCAATCTGTATCTGGCATGTTGAAGTCTCCCATTATCAGAACTTCCCCTTTAGCCATCATGTTTTGTATATCTTCTAACAGTAATGTGTCTGTGTCCTCCCCCTGGTCTAGAGGCCTGTAGACAACCCCAGTTCGTATGGCTATCCTATTTCCTGTGTCCAGGGTGACCTACAGTTCTTCTGGCTCCTTATGTGTATTCTGAATGTCTGTAGCTTTGATATTTTCTTTGACATAAAGGGCCACTCCACCCCCCACCACTGTTTGCACCTCTGCCTCTTCTGAACAGTACATAGCCAGGTACTAAAGTCTCCCAAGTGTGGTTATTGGTAAACCATGTCTCGCTAATAGCTACTATGTCCAGTTTAGCCTCTGTCATTATTGGCTGCAGGTCTGGGATCTTGTTTCCCAGACTGCAAGCATTTGTGTACATAATTTTCCATTGGCAAGATTTCAGTGTGTTTGTTGTTGAGCAAGGTCCAGCGTTTCCCCTGTGCGTTGTATGGGGAGCCAGACCTTTTTCTTTACCTGGTGATGCAAATGAACTACAAACATGCTGAACTCCTGTTTGACCACTAGCTGAAGGGGGAGGGGTGTTCTTCCCATTCGATGTATCGAGTGCTGCACCCCTCTCCCCATTTGCTGGTTTAAATATTCTGCAAAGACTTAAAACTTCTGCCCCAATGCACTAACTCCCTCCTTAGTCAGATGCAGTCCATCAAATTTAAAGAACGTTCGCTCCCATAACTGTTGCCAGTTCTCTACATATTTATGTCATTTGTCCGGGCACGAGCCCTTGAGCCACATGTTTAGCTCCCCTATCTCCCTTTCTCTGACTTTCCGTCCATCTGCCCCCCCTCTCCCAGACTGGCAGGATCTCAGAGAAGAAGATGCCAGACGAAATAGATGATAGTTTGTCACCCAGCCTGGTCAGGTGTTCCTTGGTCTCCACAACTGACTGGCTGGCAAGATCGTTTGTCCCTATGTGTACCAGGACGTCAATGTTTTCTCCTGCTTCCTGTACAATTTTAGCAATGCAGTCAGTGTCTCTCCACGCTGATGTACCTGGGAGACATCTCACCATTACCCCTGGCTGGAGATAAGTATCAACTCCCCGAATCATGGAGTCTCCTATGATCAGAAGTTCTTTGAATTTCCTTTTTGCTTTTTTTGTTTTGGTTCCTGTTTTGGGCTAGTGTTGTTGTGCTAGCTCCTGTGCTGCAGAGTCCTGCTCTGCAGTGTCCTCTGCCCCTTTGTTTGATTTTGGAGATAGAGGCAGATACCTGTTTGTAGTTTTTATATGGTTTGTGAAGGTGATATGTTGGAGAGCACAGAGTGGCGGGGCACCTGATTTGCCCCTTCTAACTACCTGCCAACGTCCCAGACCAACTACCCTCTGCAGTCACTCTGCTTCAGTTCACTCTGCTGAAGAACAGGAGTTTGCAGGACACCCACTGAAAACAGAATGCTGCATCTTAGCTGGACTTTCTTGGGTAAATGTTTGCTTCCCCCCTAATTTTGTTTATCCACCCGGCCACAGGGAGACCTCCTTCCACCTGCCTTGCATCCCAATTACCCATCGAGATCCTGCCAGCCTACCTCCCAACACTTAGCAGATCGCCCTAGACTCATTACTGTGCTGCCCCTATGGCCCCCCCAGCATTTCTTCCCTGCTTCAATCTGGCCACTCATGGCAGAGGCGAGGACTAGGGGTATCCCAGGGAGGTGGTCATTAGAATCCAATATGGGCATGGTGGGGTGGCAGAAGTTTCATCTGCTTGTAGCCCGTGCCATTTCCCCCTCTTTTAGTATCCCTGCCTACTCCTTTGGGGCATGCTGATGTCACTGGTTGCCAGTACATCTAACACACCCGGATGACAGAGCCATGCTCCAACAACCCTTCTGCGTTCTGCTATTCCCCTGCACTGCCACCTGTGGTGGTAGAGAAGTGGATCATCAAAACCCTCCTCCCTAGAGGAGAGTGTCAGATGGGTGCTCAATCCTCCACACCCAGAAATTCAGTGAGGAACCATTTGGTGGTAGTTTATCCCTGGGCTTTCTTCAGGTCAGCTACCTCTAGCTCACAGGTCACACAGGGAGAAACAAACTGGGGCTTCTAGGTACCAGACAGGGGAGAAACAGAATGGAAGCCTTGGCAGTGGCACAAGCACCCGCCACCAAAATAAAATGATTTTATTTAAAATCATGTCTGCCGACCTCCACTAGTCAGTTGCAGGATCAGGTGGGGGGGGGGACAGAAAGGACAGGGTCTTCTACCCTACTAGTCTCCTCTCTGGGAGTTGGGTTGAAACCGAGTATGTGGTACGTGGTATGTATTTATGTACTACTGACTTTCATGAGCCTTGTCCCCCAAACCCCGGCAGCCCAGTAAGACCTCCTGTTTGCAGAGAGGATGCCCTTTTAAGAACTTGAGCAGGAGTAAGGATTTCAAGAAGACCTACCAGCCTTCCTTTTCCCAGTGGGAGGGTGGATTCTGTAGTATCGAGTTCCCTTGACTCTGCACTACCTTCAGTATTTGAATCCCACCACAGCCACTGGCTACGTCTTGCCTAAGTAGTTTTTATACAATAGCCGAGCGGTTCTATCTTATCAAGGCACACAGTCTTTTCAAAACCCTTGTATTAAAATGTTAAATCACTCAATCAGACCCCAGGCATGGCTTATATGAAAATCACAAAAGTTTACTTAACATAAAGGCAATACAGAAAAATCTACAGTTTGGAAGAACTTTGAAATGCAGACAATATCGAAAGTAAAACTGGATGGTTTACAGAAAACACTAGATACTGTTATTCTAAATGTAACCCCTAGATGGCGCTATCCCAGGGGCTACTACCCCTGCCTGATTTGCCACTAACAGGTTGAGGGGCCTGGATCCAATGGCGGGTGCCTCCACCCAGAGGTCAGGGTTTGCAATAGTTAAACTAACTTGGTCACAGCCCTCTGGGACACTGCAACCCCCCTTTCTTCCCACTAGTGGCCCACACAATATATCAGAATTACCTTCACAGTATACACATTACCCGAGGTCTGGTTTCCGGCACTGGGACCTCCTGTGAAATGAGATACAGTGCAACAATCACAGTACAGTACTTTAACATAGACAAATACCTTCAGGCAGTATAACTTGCTGAAACAAGCAGCTCTGATTTATTTAGGGATATAACAAGGACAGGGGAAATCAGGTTAATTAGCTTATCACTCTAATAATCTACCTATGGCTCTGTGCACAGGCCTATCCCTATCAGTTACTGTCCCTGGGTACCCAAGCCCAGTGGCTGGTCCAACTGTGGCAGCTGGTAGGGCCCTTCCACACAGAGAAAAGAGAATTAAACAGTCAGCAGTACAGTAATTCCATTTGATTTAATGTGGCAATTCAACAGGGGCGACCCTGAATTAGTACTCACGACCTCCAAATAAGATAGGGTCCTTCAATGTCAGCAGGGCTCACTTGAGGTACACAAACCTCTTCACATCCATACAAAGAAAGCACTATACCAGGCAGGCTGCATCTGTATCCCGATCGCCAATTACTGCACAAACCTGGGAGAACACATAGCAGATTCAGTTCCTGACAGACCCAGTGCAATTTTCAGCAATTCCTCCAGTCTTCTACAGGGTGAGCCTGGTTTCTACTCTTCAGAGATCCTTTGATTCTTTTCACAGGACGGATTCAGTCCTAACAAGCTGTTACACAAGCTGCAGACCGGAACTCTGGGCCTTACACACGTTTTTGACTAAAACTGCACACTGAAAAGCACAGGGCTCCTTTCTTCTTCACTGCCAAAGCTCAACTGAAACTCCAACCGACAAAACGGGCACTTCCTTTGAGTTCCTCCCAGTTCTTGACTGGATTGGCTGTCACCAATAGACTGCTGCTGTTGGTCCAAAAGGCACTGAAGTCTAAACTACATCTCCCAGAGTCACTGCCCATACAATCCTCTTGTGGCTGGCTCAGATTATGAGTCCAAGTTCTGATTCGTCCAAGGCACCATTTTAGAGCTAGCTACCCTACACTGATTGGTCCAGTTCAGCAGTTCAAAACTAGAATGGGGAACTAGCAGACACAGTTCTGACTGCAAAGAAAGCAGGTTAGACAAACTGTAATTTCATTATTACTCTAAATAATTTCTGGCAAACAGTTACATCTTTCAGATAGGTTCTCTTTGCACTCTAGTGACTGCAAAATGAAGTGAATTGGCAGCAGCTCGAGTGGTACTCAGAGAAGCACACAGTCCCCCCATACAAACTAATTATGTCTGCAAGCAGACAGCTCTTAAAGAGACAGTACCAGAGGCTCTAAAAACATTCACTGATAAATGGCTTAAATGCCAAACACCATTCAGGCTTGGAGCATTCAAGCAAGCTCCTGGAAGTCTTTTGGGAACCCCCATTTGCAGGGGGGTTACATAAACTATACCTTATTTTGATGTTAGAGTTCAGACGAGATTTTAAATGTCATTGTAGAGATGAGTCCCTAAGCAACAGTTGTGTAGCAAGTGTGTATTCCAAGTCAAGTCTCTGAAAAGTCCTTGGTGCAAAGTCTTGGTTTCCAAAATTCTGACTTAAAAATCTGAATTTTCTGTTCAGTATGTGAGAAGTCAAATTTCCACACACTCAGGTCTGGTTTTAGAGATTTTTCCATGCCTACACATATACTTCTGGTCTACAAGTATATGCCTGCTGAGAAAGACTGTCTGACTTCCAGCTAAACTGTTTTTCAGCTGCTCTGCATTTGAAGTATGTGTCTGATAATATACTTGAGGATCATTTTAGGACACACATGCCTTATTTTTTTCAATAGAGTGGGGTTAATGGTTCCAAGGCAATACAGATATTATGGTGCAACAGTTTACCTTTCCCTGTAGGTGTCGCTGTGGTTCCATGTCAACCCCAATGACATCTGGTCCACGATTTGGCTTGATCTCTGACCCCAGGTCACTCTAATACCTTTCCTTGTTATGGAAAGCCACAGTGGGATATTTTATGTCTTTCTGGGCTATATACATGTCTCCCTTATCTTGAGACATATACCACATCCAACCTAGCCATTAGAACAATTAAGGCTATTTTTTATTTGTAATTTCATTCCTAAAGCCTTTTAAAGAGATAGTGTCTTCATTCTAACGTACATTACAGCATATACTATATGAACCCACATAAATGGATATAGGCCTATCATGCAACATTCCTCCCTCCTAAAACAGAACCTGGGGGAGAACACACCCCTATTGGAGGCAGTTCTTTTCAGTTCTGTTATAGATCCAGTATGCGGGATAGGCTGTCTGCATTCCCTTTCTTGGACCCAGGCCTATGTGAAATCTCCATGCCATAAGCCTGCAAGGCAATACTCCATCTCAGAAGTTTCCCATTTGTTTTCCTCATTTGGCCCAACCATATTAACAGGCTGTGGTCCATTTGGACCTTAAAATGCCTCCCATGATGGTATGGTTCCAGTTTTATTAATGCTCAAACTAAGGCAAAACATTCCTTCTCTAGTGTTGAATAGACCAAGTTGAGCTCCAAAATTGCAAGAACCACAAAACTTGCAGGGGGCACTTTGCCGAGGCACTAGGGGTTCTCACACGGCGGATTAAAACTTATTTTCAAGGTTGAATCTTGAAGTTTTGTGGTTCTTGCAATTTTGGAGCACAACTTGTTTTGTTTGTCAAATATTTTGGGTCTGCCGTCCCTACTGTTGCGACCACCCTCCCTCTCGAGCGCAGTTTGAAATTTTTTTCTTTTTTCTAGTGTTGAATAGGCCTGTTCCCGTGGAAGCAGCTTCTTGCTTAAGTTGGTGCTTAATTACAAAAAAACAAAGTTCATGCTCTTCCATGGTACCCACAGCAAGCATAAAGCCAAACAATTGGTGATTAAAAACAGTGCGGGTGTAGTCCTTGATCATACTCAGTCTTTTAATACCTAGAAGTTACTCTGAGTAGTACACTGTCCTACTCCCACCATGTTGAGAATGTTGCCAAGGCAGTTAACATTCACCTAGGCCTTCTACACAGACACAAACACTGCCTTACTATCAAATCACTCAGACTGGCTATCCAAAGTTCAACTGTGTATATTATTGACTATGGTTTGGTCATTTGTGGTACTGCCACGGACACAACCCTACAGCGGCCCGCCACAGCTCTGAATAAGGCATGCCGTCTTCTAACTGGTGCAGCTTATCATACTCACACTTGTGACCTTTACAGACAAGTAAACTGGCTTCAACTCCAGGCTTGCATTGAATATCAAACCTGCCTTCTGGCTAAGATGGCAGCTCTTGGTCTCCTACCACCAGGTTCCCTTTAGCATTTCAGTCCCTTCTGGGGCACTCGTAACACACAAAGTTCTGTGAGCCAAACTTTTATGGTCCCTTGCTGTCGAACCTCGCTCCAACAACCATCCATTGCAGTTAGAGTGTCTAATTTATTTAATTCCCTTCCTCCTGAGATTGCGACAATTGCAACCTTGGGACAATTTAAGCAGAAGCTGCATCAATTCCTGGTTTGCAGAGCATCTTGTGACTGTTACACCTAATCTTTGCAGACACTGGGACCTCCCTCTTTTACCATTCACCCCTGCATAGCCCTACCCCGTTGCTGCGCTATTCCACATACAGCACTTCCTTCCTTTCCCGTCCCCATCCCTGCCCTCTTTTCATCCTACCTCATCCTCCCTTCCTCTACCCTCCTCCCCCCTCCCACCCTCCCCTCTGTTTCCTCACCTTGTTCTCTCCCTCTACCCCCATGGGTCTTTTCCTATATAAGCTACACTGTGGCAGCTCCCTCCTTGCTCTTATTTTGCTCCTTCCACCCCCCCAATTTGCCCCTATCCTTCTCTCCTTGTAATCCCTTCCACGCCTCTTCAGACAAGGCCACTGGCTGCAGTTGACACAATATTTATCTTGCCATATTATTCTTTTGTTTATGTAATTACTTTCCTCATGTTGTACTACTTACTGAAACCATAGTAATTTGTTATTCTTGTGACTTGATGTGGAACCTCTGTAAAAGAACCCTTGGCTCAAAGGTCTTTCTGATTTGTTAAATAAAAATAAAATAAGTACACAGTGGGGTGCACTCTCCCTTGACTGGATACTTGGCTGAGGACTGCTCCTATTCCCACATCTGAGGCATCCATCTGTACCACAAATGGCCTGTTGTAGTCTGGGCTAGCCAGCACTGGGGCCCTGCACAGTGAGATTTTCAGCTGCGTGAAGACCTGCTCACAGTCTGTGTCACACTTTACCTTCCTAGTCTTATTCTTTGCCAGCAACCCAGTTAAAGGAGTGGCCAGGGAGCTGTAGTTGGGAACAAATTTTCTATAATACCCTGCTGTCCCACGAAAGCTCCTGATTTGCCTTTGGGTTTCAGGTGTATGCCATGATGCAACAGCCTCTACCTTTGGTTGGTTTGGGTGAAGTTGGCCTCTCCCCACCAAATGTCCCAAATAAGTGACCTCTGCCATGGCCACCTGACACTTTTCTGCCTTAATAGTCAGACCTATGGCCTGTATTTGGCCCAACACCTCCCTCAGGTGTATCAGGTGTTTCTCCCAGCTATTGCTGAAGATAGCAATATTGTCCAGGTAGGCGACTGAAAAGTCCTCTGTATCCTGTAACACCTGGTTTACTAACTGCTGGAATGTAGCAAGGGCATTCTTCATCCCAAAGGGCACGACCTTAAACTCGAACAGGCCGACTGGTGTGATGAATGCTGATCTTTCCCTAGCCCTGTCAGTCAGTTCCACCTGAGAGTACCCCTTTGTCAGGTCTACTGTAGTCAAGTATGTCACCCCTCCCAGTTTGTCAAGCAGTTCATCTGTGTATGGCACTGGGTGGGCATCAGATTTTGTGATGGCATTAAGCCCATGAGATTCTACGTAGAACTGTGTAGTCCCATCCGGTTTTGGTACGAGGACTACAGGTGAGGCCCAGGGGCTGCGGGATTTCTGGATCCCCCCCTAGATCCAGCATTTCCCCCCACCTCCCTCCTAATGTCCTTAAGGACTTTCTCTGGCATATGGTAAGCTGTCCTACGTATGGGTGCTTGGGTCCCCGTGTCTACGTCGTGCACCGCTAGCGGTGTCTGTCCAGGCTGTGCTGTAAATAAAGGGGCTAAGTCTCGCATAACGGTCCTCACTTCTTGGGCCTGTCCAGGTGTCAACTGGGGTGACAGTATGATGGTATGATGCCTGCTTGCGATCAGCTAACAGGTTGAGAAGGGGGTCTTCCCCACCTAGTTCCTCTCCAGGACTGCAAACCAGAAATGCCATGTCAGCCCCATTAAAATATGGCTTCGACATGTTCACATGCTATATCCTGTACGTGTGTTTTTGGTCAGGTAACTCTACAATGTTATTAACATTTTTTACCTGCCGTACTACCTTGTATGGCCCTGCCCACTCAGTTGCAGCTTGTCCTTCCAGACCGGGATCAGAACCATTACCTCCTGTCCTGCCCCATACGACTGAGCTCTGGCTCCACAATCACACCAGGTCTTCTGTTTTTGCTGGGCAGCTGCCAGGTTGCTCTGGGCCATGCCCGTAAGCTATTTTAGTGTCTCCCTGAATTTTAACACATACTCCACTATGGGAGTCCCCTGGATGGCATGCTTACCTTCCCAGTCCTCTCGTATTAAATCTAGGGGCCCCCTCACCCTTCGTCCATACAAGAGCTCGAAGGGTGAAAACCCGATTGACTCTTGTGGTACTTCCCTGTAGGCAAACAGCAGGTGGGGAAGATATTTCTCCCAGTCCCACCCATGCTGTTCTGCAAATGCCATAAGCATAGCTTTTAGGGTCCCATTAAATCTCTCTATAAGACTGTTGGCTTGTGGGTTGTAAGGCGTTGTCCGCCTCTGTACAACAACACACTTCTCCCACAAGCACTTCATCAAGTCCGAAATGAAGTTACCCCCTTGATCAGAGACAACCTCCTGTGGAAACCCAACACAGGAGAAAATCCCCAGCAAAGTATCTGCCACCCTGTCTGTCTTAGTGGAGGACAGTGCGATGGCTTCGGCATAGTGGGTAGCATAATCAACAACTGTCAACATATACCTTTTTCCAGAGGAACTTGAGGTATTCAAAGGACCCACAATATTCATTCCAACCTTCTGGAATGGCTCCTCCACAAGTGGTAAGGGAATCAGGGCAGCCTTGGCTTTGCTTCCAGCCTTCCTTATTTCCTGACACTGGTGACAGGATTTGCAGTATTCCTTCACCTGCTTGGTAATATTGGGCCAATAGAAATTGTGGGCTAAGCACTGCATAGTGCAAGCAATGCCCAAATGTTTGGACATGGGAATATCATGAGCTACCTTGAGCAATAACCCAAGATACCCCTGGGGAACAACAAGCTGCCTGCCCATCACCCCTCCCTCTGTCCTGATGTCCTGTGTGTATAACAGTCCATTGTCCCAATACAACCTATGTTTTCTGTCACCTCCCTGTGTCCCATCAGACTCTGCACAAGTTCTCAGCTTCTCTAAGCTAGGGTCTGTCCACTGTGCTGCTGCTAAGTCTTCCAGCTTACAAAGAGCATGGGACATGCCCCCATCAGTTCCCAGGCTGAGGTCCATAGCTGTGGCAATAGGGGATTCAGTGTCATAACCTTCCACCTCCCTCTGACTATGTGTCACCCCTCCCTCCTGAGAGCAACCTTCAGTAGCAGTTGCGTTAACTGCCACTAGGGGAAGTTCCATCCCCCAGTTATTACCCTCTTTTACAAGAGCTACACGTTGGCTGACCTGTCTCACAACCTCTCCTGTCTGAATTTCCGTGGTGTCCTAAAGATCACAGGAGCTTCTATTCTTTTGGCTCCTGGTCACAGCACAAACCACACTCTGTGGAACATCATTCCCCACAATAACATCCATAATGAGTTTTTTTAGCTACAGCCACCTTCCTTACCCCTTCACCTGCATCTCCCCAGTCAAGGGTATGACTGGCTAATGGGTAAGTTTTCCTTTCTCCTGTGTAATCCCTCACAGAGACAAATTGGTTTGGCAGTATTTGTTCAGCCCCCAAATCCCTTTCACCAGGGTAAGAGATGCTCCTGTATCCCTTTGCCCCTAGTTTGTACCTCATTCACTGTGACTGGGTGGAATGTGCCCTCATATTGTCAGAGAGAGCATCAGCGATACAGCGGGCTATTGTCTCTGACTGCACAGGCCATTTCACCTTCTGGGCTTTCTTAGGACACTGCCTAGACAAATGGCCTATCTAGTGACAATACCAACATTCATCATGTTTCTTGTCCCCAACCTCCCTTTTGGGCACCTGAAGAGTCCCTTCTTTTTGCAGGGGCCCTGTGGTTTTTAGTTGTCCAAAATGCCCACTTTTCCCTTTCACCCCTGAATTCCCCTTGGGAGCAGCCCTGCTTCGAGCATAGCAATCTTCCAGCTCTGCAGCCTCTTTGGCAGTCTTAGGATCTCGGTCCGCTAGCCAAAGCTTTAAGTCAGGTGCGCAAATACAATAAAACTGTTCAAGCAATACCACCCCTTCAATAGCTTCAACAGAATCTGCTTTCACCCCCTCCCACCAACGTTTTAAACACTGATGCTGTTTTGTGGCTACCCCTCAAAGCTAATTTCCGGCCCCTTTCAGAGTTTTGGGAACTTTGCTCTGTATGCATCAGGGTTTAGATCATATTTTTTTAATAAAGCAGTTTTTAACTTGTCAAAATCTTTACTTTCAACATTGTCCATCTGCCCCAGTGCTTCCCTCCCCCTGCCAATAAGTAGTGGAGACAGGTGAAAGCTCCAGCTCTCTTTGAGCAGACTGGCCTGGATACAGACCTTTTCAAATGAATTTAAACTCTGCAATTAATTTTGAGTTTAGCTTGTACCCCAGTTCTGGAGATTCAAAACCCACTCCACCACTTACCTGCTCAGGAGTTGTTGTCGGTTGGAGCGTCATCTTTTTCAGCTCATGTTCCCTCTGGCACTGTTATTCTTCGGCCTCAGCCTCTCTCTGTCACTGCTGTTCATCAGCATCTGCCTGGCACTGCCTTTCTTCAGCCTGGCGCTGTCGTTCTTTGGCCTCTCTCTGTTGCTATTGTTCTGCCAGTTCTATCTCGAACTTTTTTTGCTCCATCTCAAATCCTTTTTGCTCATGTTCAAGCTGTTTTTCCTGTATCCGCAGCCTATTGAGCTCCAGCTCTATAGATGGCTCCTTCTCCTCTGGGCTCTGGATCTCTGAAGTCATCCCCTCTGGCTCTAAATGGGGTGGCATGTCTTCCGTCTCAGTTGCCAGAAGGGCCTCCGTGAGTTGCCTTTTATTTTGGTTTTCATTAGGAATGCCCTTATCCCCACAGATCTTCTTCATTTGTACCAGGTTCATCTTGCTGTACTGAACAGACTTCTTCTATCTACACTACTCTGCTCAAAAAAAAAAATTCAAACAGGATAGGGTCTATTGTCTGCAAACAAATTTCTTTTTCCCCTTTGCAAATTCACTCCTTGATTGTGTGATGGTTTTGCAAGACTGTTCAAAATCCCAGTAGCTGGCACCAAATCCAACACGAGCCCCTGGCCCCCAAACCTCGGGCAGCCCAGTAAGACCTCCCATTTGCAGAGAGGATCCCCCTATTCAGGAACTTGTGAGCAGGAGTAAGGGTTTCAGTAAGACTTACCAGTCTTCCTTTTCCCAGTGGAAGGGTGGATTCTGTAGTTTCGAGTTCCCTTGACTCTGCACTTCTTTCAGTATTTGAATCCCACCACGGCTACTGTCTACATCTTGCCGAAGTAGTTTTTACATGATAGCCGAGTGGTTCTATCTTGTCAAGGCACACAGTCTTTTCAAAACCCTTCTATTAAAATATTAAATCACACAATCAGATCCCAGGCAGTGTTGATAAGAAAATCATAAAAGTTGCCTCAGAGGTTGCCAAGAAAGAGAAGCAGTTGGACCACAGTGGGCTCAGGGAGGGTGAGGGTGGTGGAACAGAGGTGCATCCCTCCAGCTGTACCTCTCCACAATTCCTATGCCATTCTGGCAACGTGTGGTTCCTCTATGGAGGCACCCGCAGTGGAGACCAAGGATAATGCTGGGAACCTCCACAAGGGAGACCCACAGGAGGGTGGCATGGGACCCCACAGGGGAAGGAAACAACTCCAGGTGGGGGACTTCATGGTTAGGAAGGTAGAACTGGGGGAGGAAGGGGAAAGGGAGGTAAGTTGCCTGCCTGGCGCCATGGCTTGGAGGGACAGAGAGCGAATCCTCAGGATCGCCGGAGCAGCTGCACAGAGCAGGGAGCTGGATGTTATTGTCCATCTAGGGACAAATGACCTGGCTAAGAAAGGTATCAGAGCAGTGCAGGAAGAGTTTGTGGAGTTAGGAGGGCCTTAGACAAAAACAGCCTTGCGGTAACCTTCTCAGAGGTGCTGCCTGTCTATGGCGAGGTGAGGCTGAGGTGCTCCACATCATGGGATTCAATAAGTGGTTGAAAACTGGTGCAGAGCTCAGGGATTTGGCTTCACTGGGGACTGGGGTCCACCTGGAGTGATGCAGGCCTATACTGGCATGATTGGCTGTCTCTGTCCAGGAGGGGAACCAAGATCCTAGGTGATAGGTTTAAATGCTTCATTGGAAGCATTAAATTAGCCAAGGGGAGACACTGGAAAGGGCAAGAAATCCTAGCCCCCAAAAAGTCAGGGTAGTAAGTGAGGTAAACACCAAGATAGAGATGTTGATAGGGAGAAGGGCAGGGTAAATGGAGAAAGTGACAAAGGCAATAAGGACAGGGATGGGGCAAAAGGAGTAAGACCATCAGGAAATGGAGGGTAATGAGTACCAATGTCCGTAGTCTGGGCAACAAGCTCCCTGAACTGGTGGCCTTGATGGAAGAGGGATGCCTGGATATCGTAGCAGTCACAGAAACATAGTACACAGAGAACCATGACTGGGATGTTAACATACCAGGGTACATAACCTACAGGAGAGACAGGGAGGAAGGAGAAGAGGGGGAAGAGTAGCTCTCTATGTAAAGGAAGGGAAAAAGTAACTGAACAAAAGAGTAAACAGGGAGAACAAGAGGCACTGTGGGTCACCTTAGAGACTAGAAATGGCACCACAATCCGCACAGGGGTTGTATACAGACCCCCATGTCAGGGTGAGGGAATGGACAAGGATATGATAGAAGGCATTCTTAGGATGGCAGAGAAAGGGGAGATACTGTTGATGGGAGACCTGAATATGCCAGATGTTAACTGGAGCACATTTGCTGCAGCCACATCCAAGAGCAGGGCCATTCTCGAAGCCCTACAGGTGGCATGCCTCCAACAGCTAGTTTCGGAATTCACTCGTGAGGGAGCAATCTTAGACCTCATACTCTCAGATGGGGATAGTGAGAGGATCTCAGATCTAGAAGTGGGTTGCCATCTGGGAACAAGTGATCATCAAACAGTGTGGTTCACGATAAACTCAACTACAGAATCTAGCCATACAAAAGTGAGGTTACTGGACTTCAGGAGGGCTGACGCTGGCAAGATGGGAGAGTGTCTTAGAAAAGCACTAGCAAACAGGCTAGAAGGAGGGGTGGAGCAACAATGGGGAAACATCTAAACTGCCATCACAGAGGCAACAAGTCTTTGTGTCAAACAAATAAACAAATCAAAGCGAAAGAAAAAGCCACTATGGTTCTCAAAAGAGGGGGCGGAGAAAGTCAGGGAGAAAAATATAGCATTCAGGAAGTATAAGGAAACACAGAAGAAGAAGGACAGAGAGCTGTACCAGTTAAGGCAGAAGGAAGCAGGGAGGGAAGTCAGAATAGCAGAGGCCCAAACTGAGGAAAAGATAGCCAACTCGGTTAAGAAGGGGGATAAAACCTTATATAGGTACGTTAGGGAGCATAGAAAGACAAAGGGAGGGACAGTGAGGCTGAATAGAATGGACGGTGGGTGGGTAGAGAGGGACAGTGAAAAAGCAGGGATACTGAACGAATATTTCTACTCAGTATTCACAAAAGAGGAGGAGGGGGAGGTGCCTAATCCAATTAACAGACGCACTCTTGATAGGGGGGGTCGATCCCAGTCCTTTCACAGAAGAAAGGGTTCTGAAAGAAGTCCTAAAACTGAAGGTGGACAAAGCAATGGGGCCTGATGGAATTCACCCAGAATTCTAAAAGAATTAGGGGAAGAATTAGTGAAACCACTGACTACCCTTTTTAACAAATTATGGGAGGATGGTGTGGTACCTGAGGACTGGAGGAAGGTAGATGTGATTCCCCTTCACAAAAGTGGGATCAAGACAGAGGTAGGAAACTACAGACCTGTCAGTTTGACCTCTGTGGTAGGGAAAGTGATGGAATCACTTCTGAAGGAAAGAACTGTTGAGTACCTAGAGGCCAGTGGGGCACAGGACCCAAGGCAGCATGGGTTCACAGCAGGCAGGTCATGTCAGACGAATCTAATTGATTTATTTGACTGGGTGACCAAAGTAATAGACCAGGGAGGGGCTGTGGACATGGCCTACCTAGACTTTAGCAAGGCATCTGACACAGTCCCACACAAAAGATTAATAGTCAAATTAACCAGCCTGGGAGTGGGTCCCAGGGTGGTAGACTGGGTAAAACACTGGCTGGACAACAGGACACAGAAGGTAACTGTAAATGGAGTCCACTCTGAAGAATGAGGGGTTACTAGTGGGGTATCGCAGGGTTCAGTCCTTTTTTATATCTTTATAAGTGACACTGCAGAGGGACTGGAAGGAAAAGTATGCCTTTTTGCAGACGACACAAAGATATGCAACAGGATTGATGCACAAGGAGGCGTGGAAAGGATGAGAAGGGACTTAGCAAGGTTGGAGGAATGGTCAGAAGTATGGCAGCTTGGATTCAATGCAAAGAAGTGCAAAATAATGCACCTGGGAAACAAAAACCCAGGGGAAGATTACACAATGGTGGGGGAGATAGTAACAACAACAAAAATGGAAAGGGACCTGGGGGTAATCATATCAGATGACCTTAAGGTTAGCAGGCAATGTGAAAAGGCAGTAGGGAAGGCTGGGGGCACACTGGGATGTATAGGGAGAGGCATCACCAGCAGAAAACAGGAAGTTGTTATCCCTCTGTACAGACAGTTGATGAGACCCCATCTGGAGTACTGCGTCCAGTTCTGAAGACCCCATCTTCGCAAGGACATAGACAGGATAGAGGCAGTCCAGAGGAGGGCAACTAAAATGGTGCAGGGTCTGCAAGAGAAGCCATATGAGGAGAGACTAAAGGAGCTTTATATGTATACCCTTGAGAAAGGGGCGAGGGGGGCCCCATGACAGAAACTTTTAAGTACCTCAGTGGAATCAACAAAGTCCAAGAGGGTAGCAGTTTTCAGAAACAGATGTGCAAGGACAAGGGGACACAATTTAAAGATGGGGGGGCGGTTCAGGGGCAATGTGAGGAAGTATTTTTTCACAGAGAGGGTGGTGGACGCATGGAACAGCCTTCCTGAGGAGGTTGTGGGGTCTAAAACTGTGGGAGAATTCAAGAATACATGAGACAGACATAAGGCAATTCTTGTGGGGGGTAAGAAGAAATAGGCTGTTGGTTAACTAGGATCTGCAGCTTATCCTGTAGGTAGAGAAAATGGGCAGACTAGGTGGGCCAAGCAGTCCTTGTCTGCTGTCAAAGTCTATATTTCTATGTCAACATAAAAGCAATACAGAAAATTCTACAGTTTGGAAGAACTTTGAAATGCAGACAATATCAAAAGTAAAACTGGATGGTTTACAGAAAACACTAGATACTGCTATTCTAAACTATACCTTGTTTTGATGTTGGAGTTCAGACAAGATTTTAAATGTTACTGTAGAGATGAGTCCTTAAGCAACAGTTGTGTAGCAAGTGTGTATTCCAAGTCAAGTCTCTGAAAAGTACTTTTTAAAAATGTCTTCAGGCGCTTCCTTGGTGCAAAGTCTTGGTTTCCAAAATTCTGACTTAAAAATCAGAATTTTATGTTCAGTACGTGAGAAGTCAAACTTCCACACACTCAGGTCTGGTTTTAGAGATTTTTCCAGGCCTACACATATACTTCTGGTCTACAAGTATATCCCAGCTGGGACAGACTATCTAAATTCCAGCTAAACCATTTTTCAACTGCTCTGCATTCAAAGTGTGTGTCTGATAATATACTTGAGGGTCATTTTAGGACACATACACCTTAGTTATTTCTCTGGAGTGGGGTTAATGGTTACAAGACAATACCGATATTATGGTGCAACAGTTTACCTTTTCCTGTAGGTGTCACTGTGGTTCCGTGTCAACCCCAGTGACACCTGTCCATGCATTTGGCTTGACCCCTGATCCCAGGTCACTATATTACCTTTCCCTGTCATGGAAAGCCACAGTGAGATCATTTATGCCTTCCTGTACTATATACCTGTCTCCCTTATCTTGAGACCAGTACCAGATCCACCCCCAGCCGTTAGAACAATTAAAGCTATTTTTTAGTAATTTCAATCCTAAAGCCTTTTAAAGAGACAGTGTCTTCATTCTAAAGTACATTACAGCATATACAATATGAACCCACATAAATGGATGTAGGCCTATCATGCAACACTGACTACTACCGAAGGAGTTGGATGGGGGGGGGGTGAAATGATTCTGGCAGAGGACTGTCAAGGGGGCACTGTGGCCACTCATTTCATGCAATAACTGAAACTGAATGGATGTTGGACACTGGAGGATGGGACACACAATAAGTTGGACTTTATGAGAGGCTGCAGCAGGATCGTATTTACAACAGATCACTGGACAGGGTGACCTGTATGCTACCTCTGCCTCCAGCAACCCCAGCGAGAAGCTAAGGTAGAAGGAGGAAGGCCAGGGTGGGGCAGGGCTTTGGGGAGCATTTGTTATGAGGGTTAGTGAATGGGAGGTGAGGCTCTGTTTTATGGGGAACTGAGTTGGATGCAGAATAAGAACTTCTGATTCTGCCTTCAATTTCATTCCTATGCCTTAACTGGAGGCGGAAAAGAATCGGAGTCTGAACTGACAATTCCAAAAATAGACTAGGTATCGACAAAATGGATTCCAGAGAATCCAAGCACCACTACTGCTGGTATTCCTTCTACAGTCACATTTGTGGAGTCATCTGAGCATGAGGAAAGCCCTCAAAAATTCCAACTGGCTAGTGCTTCAGCTCCTATTCTCTGTCTCGTGTCCTCAGCTCTCCAGGTCTCTGATATTTTGACAGAAAGCACAGGAACATGAGGCCATGACAACAGGTAAAAAGTGATGGCTAGTAGTCAGGGAAGGCTAGGTGGGTTAGAATGACTGTAGAAGGAATTCCAGTAGTGAAACAACAGTTACAGATATGTAAAAACTACTGTACCTGTATTCCTTCTACATAGTCACATGAGTGCAAACTACTAGCAGTACTGGATGGGGCTCATCCGTCAATATATGCATAGAGGATTTTAAGACAGGCTCAAAAGGCAGCATCTCACTTAGCCTGGAGGGCCAGGCTACAGTGGGTCATGAAAGTGTGCAAGAATGACCCATTGATAGCTCTGCATATCAAACTGACCATGATGCCCCTTGCAGTGGTGGCAGAAGCAGCCGTGTGCAGGGCAGAAGGGATACAGATGCCCTCAGGCAGTGTCCGTTTGGCCAAAAGACAGCATTGTTTGATATATGATACAATCCAGCAAGGGTCTGCCTGGTCACCAAGTGGCCCCGGAACTGGGCAGCACTGGTAAAAAAAATATTGGTCTGTGATTCCCCAGAATTCCTCCATTCTTTGATGGTAGAACAGGATCGTATGCCTGACATCCAGTAGATATAGCTTCTGCTTGGTAGGGCTAACTTGTGGCATGGAAAAATACACCAGCAACTCCAAGCACTGGTTTAAATGAAACTAAGACCATCTTAAGGAGGATTTCCTGTTGTCAGGACAAGAATCCAAGGTCACATGTTATCAAATGCTCAAAAGGCTTTTTCATGAGTCTGATCAGGTCCAGGGCAGGTCTTACACAGAAGAAGAAGTCTTGCAAGGAAGTGGGGACAGATGGTCAAGGCCCTTGAAAAAGCGACTCACCACCAGCTCCAGTGTCAAAGAAGGAAAACCCCAGGGTGTGTGTGGCCTGACTGCCGAGCACACCAGACGTGTGTTGGACTTACTCCATCTTTGGAATCTACAAATACAATTTTATTAACTGTTAAACATGACCTTTTGGCTGTTATTCTACTTTATCTGAAATGTATTTATAATGCCTTATCTGGAGAGGAACTCTGATGGCCAGCAAGATGGTTAAAATGAAACATTTATCTATTTAAGAATTTTGATAACCGGGTAAAGAAATGCACTGGGCCACATCGCCCTTTTACAGGCTTGACCCAGTGAGAGTCAAAAGACACTCAATTATCACAATATAACAAAACAATCACAATATGATAAAAAGCCAAAAATACATGAGCATAAACAGCAAAACATAATTCAGACTAACAGATTCCAAGAAATAAAACACACATTAACATAAATTAAATAAAATAAAAATAACATTAGGGACATAAAGAGCATATGTTGAAAATATAACCTATGTTACTTTATGTGCAATTACATATGGTCTTGGAATGCAGTTCTTTTTTTTAATAATGTCTTAAAAAGATTTAAGTTCTGAGCGTTACGCAAGTCACCAGGCAGTTTATTCTGTTTTTATTACTCTCTGTTTAAAGGATTTTAGATTTTAAGTAGTTTTGCAAGATGGGACTACCAAAGTAATAGAATATTGTGACCCCAACAGTCTTGAAGATGTTCTTTGTGTGAAAAAAATTTAGCATTGGGTTATATTTAGTACAGTAGAGATAGATTTAAAAACAAAACATGACATCTGAAACAACAGTTGCAGCAACCAGTCAAGCACCAACAAACCTGAACCCAATCCTCCAAAGCTTCCAGTGGGCCTGGAATGGTGTCCCCTCTGCTGGGACAGCTGATGCTGGGGGAGCCCCAGCTGTCTACTTTTGCACAGACAGTGCCAACCACCAGACCTGAAGCTTCTGGTTGTGCCATGAAGGCCTTAAAGCCCTTGCGGGGAAAACGCGCAGCGGCAGTCCCTCTGCCAAGTGGCCAACCTGGCATTAGACCACCCTCCCTTTGCTGGACTGAGTACAGGGCTGATCAGCATAGCCAAAAACAAAGAAGATGCTTTCAGTCAGCCCTCCAAGTGCTTGTACTTCCCTGCAGCCACAACATCCTTGAGTGGGAGGTCAAGGGAAGATGAGATCCTCCTATGGAGGTGGGGGAAGAACTCCAAATTCTCTGATGGGCACATAACCTCTTAAGTCTCCTTGTTTGAATCAGATAGCAGCTTCTGGGTCAGAAGACCGACTGGGACTAACTGGATACTGAATGTTTGGGCATGCACAAGGGGTTGACCTGGAGCAAGTCCTGCCATTAGGCTCTGAATCACCCACCCCAGTATCCCATGACAGAATGACCAAACAGCATGAAGAGAGGGGCTCTCTGACAAGGTCCTCAACTCTGAGGCTGTGGACTCACCCATGGAGACAGTCTCACATGCATGGGACTCTTCACCTGACTTGGACCCAAACAGGGTCACACTAGGGGATTGCCCAAGGAGAATATCCTCATGAAAAGATTGGTGGCCGGTGACAATCACCTTAAGCGGTGACATCTCAGGTGGGACCACAACAGGATCGACCACCTGGACCATGTAAATGAACTGATATGGCCCAACTGGATCTGTACGTCAAGGGTTGACCAAATGGCTAGTCGACTGGTCCAATGGGGATTTCACCTTTGAACACAGTCCATGTCATTAGGGTTCCAATGTGTGCCTCTTCCTTGAACTTCTTAGAGAAAGGATTGAGCTCAATTGAGACCAACCAGTTGGAAGCTCAGGCTGGGATGCTGCATGGGTGCACAGGAAGTCATGGAAGTGAAACTCCAGGGGGGGACCTAACTCTTGTCCTTCAGACTTACTTGACTTGCAATACTGAGGATTATACTGAGGTTTTAAAAGCAGAACCTGACCAGAAGCCCAAGATTGCATCCCAACTACTCAGTCGCAGAATTCCAATATCTCATTATTCATCAACAATCGGTCTATATGGTTTTAGAATTCTCCTGGTCTGAGGGCACTGACAGCCAGCACACCTGCCTTGCCAAAAAGTCAAGCAGCATAGCCTGATAAAGTGGGCAGTTGACCTTATCATGGTAAGGACTGAGGCAGTACAGGCAGATGTCATTTGGGTCCGTCTTCAACATTTGGTTACAGTTACATAATTTGAAACCTCGTGATGGGGCCAACGTGCCTTCATCATCCAAGATCAAGTGATTAAGACCAAGAAGAAATTCTTTGATGACAAACACTATGGTAACTTGATGGAGCTCCATGCAAGTGAGGAAGCCCGAGGCAACAAGAAAAAAAAAAAAAAAAAAAACCTTTGAAGAACAACTCAAACAAATCTTTGAACAACCACCTTGGGGGCAGAGCTACCAAGGAGCAACCTCAGGTTTCAGAGGAAATAAAGATCTGTGATACGGAGGGGTGAGGGTATGAGATAAAGGGGAGGAGCTGTTGCACCCTCGCAGCTGGACCACGGGATTAAAATCTGGCTTAGGGGTGGACTAGCCCATGTCTACCAATTTTATGATAATGGTAATTTTAAATCGTTCCAGTAGTTGCAGACCAAATTTACCCTTCCCCAAAGAGATTTTTACAGGTATTTACAAGGGTGACACTTCCTGAGCATGAAACTAGGCCTGAATATCTTTTCCTTACTGATGCTCCTGATTTTTTCATTACTTAGACAAGTCTACGAGGAATTGGCCCCCAAACATCTGATCTCCCAAGTTTATAAAGCCCCGATGGGTTCTCCACAGAGTCTCTGGGAAGGAGTTTACAATACCTGGGAGGCTGACTGATGTCCAAACTCTCACAACAAGACTGGTTATGGATCTGGCACAGACAACATTGAACTACAGGTTCATATACTTGGAATCAGTTTGGATGGAAGGCGGTAGCCAGATTTTTCCCGGACCCCACAGATCACAGCAAAATATTCTGCTTCTGGGGATTCGTCCTGCTGGAGGGGCTGTGGCTGTGCAGTAGCCACACATGTGCATGTACTGTGGTTTTGTCCAACACTCCCCAGTTTCTGGGAGAGTTGGAGCAAATATTTATAGAGTTCTTCCCAGACTTGATCCGGCTGATTCCAGAAATTGCAAAAACAACGATATCCCCCAAATTGCTTCACCATCAGCTTGGAGCCCCGGAGGTCATGAGGCCTCCCCCATCCCCCGAATTGCTTCATTATCAGGTATGGAGACCGCGCGCCCCGAAACAGACGTGGGGCAGGAATCTGTTGCTTTTATTTTTGGACTCGGGGCTATTGCTCACAAGGACAGTTTCTACTCATATTCCAAGCAACTGAACTCTGCCTGTTCTATGAATCATCCTCCCTTGCAAAGTGGCTGCTTTACATTAATTAGGGTCTTTAAATTGCTTAAACAGCAGCACCTACACAGCAAGGGTTTGCCTATTGTAAATGCGATAGCCTTAGTAACCAAGTTTAAAAAAAGAGCCAGTATATTAATTGTCTAAGGTGTTTTCTGGGCCCTCGTGGTGAAGCTAGGCTGCTCTTGTTTAATACAGACTCTGTACTTAAGGCACAAAAGTCCCCCTGCAGCAATTCAAATTGGCTGCGTAATTTGTATTTAGTGGTACAATATGCAAGTAACAAAAGTTCCCCCATGCTGTAATTCGAATTAGCAAGGTAGATGATAATATATTTTGCTGCTAATCTAAAATCCAAAATCTGAATTGCTGCGGAGTAGTCCTGAACCTTCCAGCCCATCAAAATTGCAAAATTTTAAACCAAAGAAGCTGTGCTCCTCCCCCGCTTCCCAAAGTACTTGTTTGAGCTCACCTTTGCTTCTCTCTTGTCTCTCCACAGCTGGGAGCCCTGGAGGTCATGAGGGCACTGCCACTGCAGCCCACCCCCATCCCCCAAATTGCTTCACCATCAGGTACAGAGACCACGCCCCCCGAAACAGACGTGGGGCAGGAATCTGTTGCTGGCCCCGCTGCCCCCACCACCACCCTTGGTCGACTTGCCACTATATAACGGTGGTCACGGGTTCGGCGTGAGCCAGTCAACTTTCCCATCTACAACCTATATTTTTACACCACTAGAGGTCGCTTCAGATTCTTCATCTCTTTCACCCTATATACTCAATCACCACGTTGTTTCTCATCCTCTTTCTTCCTACCCTGCTGTTCCCTTTGTTGTCTCTCTCACCCTCTAAGTTCCCTAATGAGGAGACACAACCAATTCCTATTTATACTCTGCCTGCTTTGCACTCTCCCAGTAGCACCCGCCATATTGTGCTGTACCCATCTCCCATGCTATTGCAGGTCAACCCCTCTATACTGCCCCCCTCCTTTCATGCGGGCCTTAAATCCCTAAAGTATACAGCTCCAAACCACTCCATGACAGTCCCCCCTCCAAGGGGCACTACTCAGAAATTGCAAACCTCAATTCCTTATGACACTATAATAGTGACCCTCCTGTTACTACTTGCTGGTGACACAGAGGCAAATCCCGGCCCACCCACTCCTTATTTGCATGGGCCCACTACTACTCCCTTTAGCCTTCCTCATGGCTTAAAGTTGATGCATCTGAATGTCTGCAGCCTGCTAAACAAAATAACCTTGCTGCAGCCTACCATTCTCTCCCTGAACCCTGATGTCCAAGTCATCTCCGAAACCTGGCTCAAGCCTCACCACAAGGGCTGTGAAATCACTATCCCAGGCTACTCTATTATCAGGCATGACCGATTAGGCAACAAGAGGGGAAGGGGCTTAGCAATCTACATCTCTTCCTCTGTACAGTTCACCAAATCACACTACCAAGTCTCCCACACCTGTTAGATGCAGTGCTAATCAAACTCTCCCTACCCCATACAAACCCCATTTTTATAGCAGGGACTTACTGTCTCCCAGTTTCCTCAGCTCCTGAAATCTTGGAACTCCTTGTCACCTTGAAATCCCTTGCTAAGTGTGGTGAGCTCCACATCCTAGGAGATTTCAATTTAAATTGGCTATCCAGCAGCACCCTCAAGCTCCACAACCAAGTTGCTGGACTGAACCTATCACAACTGATCACCAAACCCACTCGACTAAATACAAAGTCATCTAATTACGCCCTTCTGGGTTGGGCTCTGGATTCCCTAAGTGACCACCATATGGTTTTCATTATCCGTAAAATATTCAGAACCAAGTCCTCCTCTCTCAGATCATTCTCACTAGGTCTTTTAAATCCCTGGACCTTCCATCGCTATTATACGAGCTGTCTGTCACTGATTGGTCCCTCCTCCATAATGCCTCATCTATTGATGAAGCATGGCGCTATTTCAAACTCAAGTTCCTAGCAGCTTGGGATAAACATGCACCACTGAAAAGGTCCTGGGTGAGGGGTGCTCACTTGCTCTGGATCACTGCAGACATCATGGCCCTCATCAGAGAAAGAGACCAGGCTTGGAAATCATTTAAGGTCACCAGATCCCATGCTGACCAGGCAAATTACCGCACCCTGCACAACTCCTGCACTAGGCAAATCAAGCAGGCAAAGACGTGTTGCTTCCAAGCTAACATAAGTAAACCAACTAATTTCTGGAAAGTGGTCAAATCACTCTTCTCTCCACCCTCTCAGCCCCCCGCTCCTATGCTAAATGTGGATGGAACCACCACAACTGACCCATTAGTTGTTGCATCTGCTTTTAACTCCTACTTCACAAGCTACACCTCAGCCCTACTGTCCACCCTCCCCCCCCACAACCAAAACCCAAAGCTGCAGCTGCCTCTGCTAAAGCTAATTAATCTCCTCCCTCTACTTTCTTCTTCTGCCATACAACACCCTCTGAAGTCTTTGAAACCTTGATCTCCTTAAATCCTAACAAAGGCAAATACCCTACAGGGCTAGATGCCAAGATGCTACAGCTAGCCGCTCCTGCCATAGCTGCCCCCCTGGCCGACCTCTATAACCTCTCATTTTCCTTAGCCTCCGTTCCCACGGAATGGAAACATGCCACTGTCATCCCGCTCGCTAAGGGTGGTGACACCTCTGAACCTGGCAACTACCGATCTATCTCCCTCCTCCCTATCCTGGTGAAGATCCTCGAGAAACTAGTCCTCTCCCAACTCTCCACTTTCCTTAACTCCTCCTCCTTTTTTTCAACCTACCAGTCAGGGTTCTGGAAGTCCCACTCCACAACCACTTCCCTCCTAGGCCTCACTGATGCTATCCTTGATGGCATGGACAAGGGCCATCTCACCTCCGAAATTTCTGTTGATCTAGCAAAGGCCTTCGACACAGTCTCCCATCCTCTCCTATTAAATAAGCTCTGCACTGCTGGGCTGTCCGCCAAGGCCACCAGTTGGTTCCACTCCTACTTGGGGGGACGATCCCAATCAGTCAAAATTAGCAGATCCACCTCCCCCTCCTCCCAGTTATCACCAGTGTCCCCCAAGGATCTGTCCTCGGTCCGCTCCTGTTCTCCATTTTTCTTAATGACCTGCCAACCACCTGCCTACACACCTCAATACACATGTATGCAGACGACATAGTCTTGTATGCTACTGGCCCTTCAACCACTGAAGTTGAATCCACGTTGCAGCATGACTTCAAGCAAATCTGGCACTGGTTTCATACTAACCAGCTATTCCTAAATGCCAAGAAAATGGTCTCCATGACCTTTGGAACAAGACAGAGACTCTCTCAGCTCAAATCCCTCCCCATCTTCCACACCCTGGAAGGGACCACTCTGGAAGCTTGCACTTCCTTCAGATATCTCGGAATCTGGCTGGACCAGCATCTCAACTTTTCTGTACACGTTGATGCCATCCACAAAAAACTTCATCTTAAATTGGGAGCCCTCTACCGCAACTGTGGTAGCATCCCCCTGCCAGCCCGCAGGGCACTAGTTCAGAAAATGATTCTCCCTATCTTCGACTATGGTGATGTAGTCTTTAGTGCTGTTCCCAAATCCATCCTATCTAGACTGGACCCCCTCTTCCACTCTTTCTGCTGATTTGCCCATAACAGCCTGCCCTCTACTCACCACTGTGACCTCTATCAGGCCCTAAAGCTGCCCCCCTCCATGACCGGCGGCAAGCACACTGCACGCTTCTCATAGCTAAGTATCGGTCCCAGTCCTTCCCCCAATACCTCAATGCAGTGCTAACTCCTCTTCCCATCTCTGCTTATTCCCTGAGGAAAGCAAACACCCTTCTCCTAACGGTACCATGTATGACCTCATCAGCTGGCCAAGCAGCCTTCAGACACCATATGCCTAAGCTGTGGAACTCCCTTCCTGCAAGCACTCAGACAAGTGCCCTCACCCACTCACCTCAAACACCTCATAAACATGCACTGCAGCTCACCCTGCACACGCTCATAGCGGTGCTGGCTCAGTACTCTGTCCCGGCACCCCACTACAGAATTGAATTAGTTGTCTCGCTTCTAATAGCAGGCTTTACTTCCTTCTACATGAACTGATGAATGACATTAGCTGCAAGTCACACTGTTATTGTCTAAATATAAACATGGATGTATGTATGTGTGTGTGTATGTACGCTCAAATTTTCTAAATGATGTTTTAACCTAGTGACGTATCTGAACTGTTACTGTACTTGCTTGTGCGTGTCTGTCTCCTTGTGTCCCCTTCCCCCAGGACACACCTGGAATCAAGCAGTACTCTGCTCACTGTGCCTTTCTGGTTAAACTTTTAAATAAATAAATAAATATCTGGTTAGCATTCTTCTGGCAGTGGCAAAAAAGGTCATAACTCGGAACTGGCTAAAACCTGATCATCTTACAATTCAGTACTGGGAAGATTTGGTCTTTGAAATTAATAAGATGGAGTCTATGACAGCTAAATTACAAGGCAAAATAGATTCTCTAATGGACAAATGGACTATCTGGTTTCTCTATTTAACCTCTCGTAGACCAGACCAGATACCATAGGGCAGGGTGGTGAAGTGTGGCAATACTTACGGCCTGACTGGCACTGAACAGCTCAATTTTTACGGGATGGAGGCCTCTCGGTACTCCAGGAGGCTGTTGTTATTCTCTCAGCCTCCTTCTCTTCACCCCAGGTGGAACCCCCCCACCCTGTTTATTTTTAATTTAAGATGGGTTGTGCATACTCGATTGTTTCACAGTAAGCATATTCTAGACAATGGATTGTTTTAGTATAAAGAACATATGGTTACAGACTGCCTACTGTACAATGGCTTGAATACATGATATTATCTGACAAGTTGCACAACGTATACTTTTGTACTTTTTGTACTTGCTCCTTGAAAAAACACCTTCAATAAAAATCTGAGTTTAAAAAAGAAGGGAGGAGCTGAAGCTCTAGCCGACAGTATTTTCTGAGGAGTTGGTTTGCACATGCTCATATTACTGCATACTGTAAATATGCAGACAGACCACAGGTAGTTGTACCAGCAGGATACAGAACAGCAGGAACTCTGATGCAACAGTCAGAATCCCCTGATAATTAGGGACACATTAAAGAATTGTGTTTTAGTTTTTTAAGCTGAATTGTGAAAGACTGACAAAACTTATGTTTTCTTCTGTCTTCTCAGTGGACTACAAGTTGGCATTACACAACCAGGCTACTACAGGCTATGTGATTCAACTTTTTCCCCCTTCAAAATAGGCTTTATCTTTTTCAACTTCTAACTTGGTTTGAAAAACAACTCACCTAACTTCAATTTCTTCCTTATCAAAAGCAGGTTTCAATGTGCTATAATAACTAAACTTGTGGCTCTAAAAAGCTCCATTTTGACAGTCGCAGTACCACTCTTCTCCCGAGGCTACATACAAGTCATGTGATCTGTACTTGGCCTTGGGAGAGAAGTGGGATAGACAGTGTTTCAGTCACTTCAGTTTACCAGAGAATATGTTTTCAAAACAGGCTTTCTTTTTCTCAGCTTCTCATTTGGTTTGAAAAACAACTCACTTAAATTCAATTACATCCTTATCAAAAGCAGATCCAAGACTACCAAACAGCCCTGAAGTACCACTTACTTCAGCAATCCTATCTCAGGGAAACAATAACAGAGCATCTGAAGAATGAAAAATAATGAAAACATGAAAGCTTTCCATGGACCGCTAAAGTAGAAATGAAAAGTGTGGAAGTTAGTTTTTCCAGTAAAAGCTGTTTTTAAAATACTGGTTCCAACTTTAAGAGTAGTGCATTAGACAGAAGAAGCCATCTGCCCATCTTTACTACCACCCACATTTCAGTGGCTGGAATAATACAGTTTTTCCACTCTGCCTTGAAAATGTATATGGAGTGTACCCCTACCACTGATTCCAGCAAACCTTTCCAGATGTTCACCACCAATTTTGTTACTGTTCCATCTTAACTGATCTGTTAGTTAATTCAGTGGACATTTCAGATTTACACAAATGCTCTTAATTTGGTATCGCAATGAATCAAACATAGTAGTTGAAAGGAACATACATTTCTTCATACAGTTCCAAAATGGTACTCCCCATCAGTGTGTCTTTTAGTTCAATTCATTTCTTTAATAACTTAGTTACTTTGTAATCAGGCTGATCCTGCCATCCCCTCAATCCCGAAATGTAAACAATACCGCTTGGTAGCATTCCACAATTCCCCACAACCAATGACATTACCGAGGAGCAGATGGGGAATTCAATGTGCCAATATTAAACTTAGAGCTTTAAAAAAAGTAATTCTGACAGCCACACCCAAGCCTACGTACAGGTCACACGATCTATACTTAACCTTGGGAGAGAAGTGGGACAGACAATGTTTGAACCACTACAGTTTACTAGAGAATATATTTTTAAACATTTTTAGTATTGCTTTCCAGATTTTATAACAAAGCTATGCCAATGGTTCAGCAGACCCCCTTCCTACCAAGCGGTACTAAAATCACTCATGCCCAAGTGCCCTTTGGATGCTCACTTGAAACCTGATGTTTGGGCCACCATGCCTTCATTGTCCAAAACCAAGTGATGAAGTGCAAGAAGAAATTTTTTTGTCGATGAACATCGTGGTGGCTTGACAGAGTCCTAACCAAGTGAAGAAGCACAAGGCAAAAAAAAAACAGTTAAGAACAATGCAAAGAAATCTTTGTACAACAACCTTGGGGGCAGAGCTACCAAGCGGCGACCTCAGGTTCCAGAGGAAATAAAGATCTGTGGCATGGAGGGGTGAGGGCACGAGATGAAAGGGAAGAGTTGAAGTTCTAGCCAATAGTGTTTTCTGAGGACTTCACACATGCTCAGATGGCTACACACTGTGTGACTACGTAGACAGAATCCAGGTAGTTCTACCAGTAGGATACAGAAGAGCAGGACAACTGATGCTACAATGAGAATCCTCTGATAATTAGGGAAGCGCTAAGATTGTTTTTTTAGGTTTTAAACTGATTTGTAAAATATTGCAAAAAATATAGTTTATTTCTTTCTTCACAGTGGATCACAAGTTGGCAACACACAGACAAGCTACAACAGGCTATCATTTTTTTTTTTTAAAACGGGCTTTATTTTTTCGACTTCTCACTCAGTTTGAAAATCAGCTCACTTACATTCAATCCCTTCCTTATCAAACTCGGGGTTCAATTAAACTTGGGGCATTAAAAAGCTCCATTGTGGGGATAATCTCTGAGGCACTCCACACTCCTTACACCTGGGTATTGTGTTCACCTGATAGGTTGCTGATGCACATGTGACTTTATTGAAGAAAGTCTGTCCCCTCTTCCCTGTGATGCTGCCTCTCCTGCATCAGTTCCAATTGTGCATCTAACAGACTGCGGTGCCTCACAACAGCTCCCCAGCAGTTTTGAAATTTTTTACATAAATTAAGGTAAGCTCACTTATATGAAATCTGAATTTATCATGCAAACAGTGTTTATTCAGCTAATATGAGATAGAGGTGTCTTTACTTGTTTTCGTCACATTAAGACTAGTAATTTCTAGGGGTATACAGTAATGAGCGTGGTAAAAAAAATAATATATGGGGTTCCTTCTATTAGAAGTCTCCCCAAATCACTCAGAGGCATTCAATCTGTAGAGATACTGACCAGAACCTAGGAACAGTGCTGATTGTTTAAGCCTGAAAGAATTGTCTGTGTGTTGGTTTGCAGCTCACTTGGGTCTCCTGCTAGCAGACCCAGGATTGTGCACTTTCTCGTGTTACAGCTGCTGGGTGTGATTTTGAGACCCCTGCTAGCGGTCTCTAGACTGCCCAAAATTCCCCACTCATTCTCAGTTTCTTGGGGGAATTCCAGGGCATCCTGTGGCTCCTGCCAGTGGCCACAAGATTGGTCCCTGACTGTGCCTGGGTAGTTCCAATATTTATTTCTAGTTTTATGGCAGCCTGTTTCCTAGGGGCTTGGTCAGTAGCTCATTAGTTTTTCTTGCGTTGCTTCTGTGACCTACCTGCTGTCTAGCAGCTTCCTGAGCACTTCTAAAGATTTTTCTGTATTCCCCCTTTGGCGATCGCTCTGGAGCCGCGGCATCCTATCATGGCGTCTTTTCACACCTCCCCGTCTCTTGTGTATTCATAGAGGGTGTTGGCCATGATTTTGTTGCATGCTGTGCTCCCCTGGCTGTCTCCTGTCTGCTTCTTGTGCTGTTCCTCCATGCTGCGCCTCCGCACATGTGCTTGAGCTCTTGTGTTTGAGCATGTGTGTCTACTGCCCACAGCTCGCGCACGCACATAGGGAGTTTTACATTCATGCACGTGCACTCCTTCCGACGCCATCTTGCGTATGGCATGGCAATCGGGTCACTCGCAACACTGTGAGTTAACTTTCAGAGCTGTTGCCGCTCTAGACACTATAGGACCCCGTTTCTTTCCCTCGCGCCCCGCGAGTACATCATTCTGGTGGTTATGCACTAGGAAGGGGAATTTGACATTTCTGGGTACAATCAACCCTCCCCCCTTTCTTTGTTGTAACCACTTAAAGGCATAGGGCAACATCTAGGCTTACAAATTTAAGGGACAGTAGCAGACACTGGGGAGTACCCCTCCTTTTGACTATGTACCTCACTGGGCACAGTATATAGACACGATTATATGGCACAGTGCAACTTCCAGGCTTATGTTATTTAAGGGACAGCAGCAGACCTGGGGAGTGGCCTTTACAGTGGCTATTTATCTTGGCTGAGCTCTGCCCTCCCTATTCAACCTTTGAGTTTAAGTGCAGCAAATATTGCTTCAGTAATGTACATGATTATTCGGAGCAGTTTCTGGTTATGATCCTAAAGCCATCCCCATTTGTTTTCCCATTCTTTCACAGACATGGGAAAAATATAAAGCTGCAGGCTCTGCAATGTTCCGATCCTGTCAACACAGCTAGGACGCATCTGCGCGTCATGCGCTGAAGAGCCACCCACATCAGCACACACAGCAGATGAGAACATCTGTACAGACCATAGTGAACTGCAAGGAGCTCCCGATGCGACACAGGCCCTTCCATCTACTTCACAGAGTAATGTAGACACCAATGTGATCCTCCTTCAAAATCAACAAGTCCTTCAGCTACAACAGCAACTCATGCCAGCTATGTGGGACAAATTGGCAGAGATTTCGGCCAGACCCTACATATCTCAAGAGCCTGTCCCAAGTTCACAGACTCACGGGGACAACTCCAATTCTAATTCTACAGAGTTGCTCCCCCACTCCGAGCCCAACTTGGAAGACGAGGAGGATAAAGAGGCTGACTCACAATCTCTCACGGCCAAATGGTGCTTCCCCGACCAGATACCTGCCTTGGTTTGCAGTATTATGGCCTCGGTGGGCTTTGAGACCCCCTCCGCGCCCATCCCCCAATCTAAGTTGCTGCCTTCATTACAACCAGCATCAAAGGCATCCAACATTCCTGCGTGCAAAGCTATTAATGAAATTAGTAAATAAAGAATGGGAATCAGGAGACCCTGCCCGTATCCCAGAGAGAAGATCATGGGATAAGATGTATCCCCTGGAGGCAGACAAGCTGGATTTGTGGTGCACACCCCATAATGTGGACCCTCAGATAGCTTCACTCAATAAAAAGACCATCCTGCCAACAGAGTACACTTCTGCTCTAAGAGACCTGGTGGACAGAAAGTTGGAGGACATATTAAAGAAGAACTTCGAACTAGCAGGCCTGGGGGCTAGGGCAGCTACCACAGCCATTTACGCTACCAGAGCTCATCTCGAATGGTTACATGAGGTTCAAAAAACCATTACAGCCAAGATGACTGAATCACACATATTAGACAATGTCATCCTATCTACTAAATATCTGGCGGACATGGCAGTGGATTCTGAAGATCAATGCCAGAGCTGCCACCCTTCTGAATAGAGCTAGGAGATGTAGATGGATGAAGCTGTGGAACGCGGATAATGAGTCAAAATCACTCCTCCTAAAATTACCTTGTAGAGGCAAACTTCTGTTCGGAGAAGGCCTGGAAATATACTTAAAGGGAAAGGAGGATGGGAAAGCACTGGGAAAGGACAGAGTGAACAACTCCATGTACCTGCCAGCCAGCCAGTCAAGCCGCACACACTCCTTTCGAGACAGAAGCAGAGGTCTGCCGTCATATAGGGAGCAGGGCTACAGAACAAATTCCACCCCATACAACACGTACTATAGATACCGGGGAAGGGAACACAGAGCAGAGCAAGAGGCTCCTATCACTACAGATGAAGGGGTCACAACAAGCAATGACTATCCCTGTTGCGTTCCGCAGCCCAGGGTGCCAGTAAATGCCTGACTAAGCAAATTCACCCACTAATGGATAAACGCCACTCAGGACAAATGGGTCCTGGAAATAATTCAGGAGGGGTATGCGACAGAATTTGCAGAAAGATCGAGACTAAACAGGCTGATAACTTCACCAATGCCAAGACACAAGGCTGCGCCTCAACAGTTACGTGACATACTAAATGAGCTAGCAGACAACAACACCATCATGAGGGTGCCCCCAGCAGAGGAGGCCAGGGAGTACACTCAATATTCTTCACAGTACCAAAAAAGACAGGAAAGCTTTGACTGGTACTCAATCTAAAATTCATAAACAAAAGTGTCAAATACAAACCTTTCAAGATGGAAACAATAAGATCCACCATAAAGGCTCTCTGACCAGGGGATGTTCTCACGTCCATCGACCTGAAGGACGCATACCTCCACATCCCCATAAGTCCATCTCACCAAAAATTCCTCAGATTTCACATCATGGGGAAACATTTCCAGTACAGGGTAGTTCCCTTCGGATTTGCGTCCACCCTCAGAGTGTTTACAAAGGTGTCCATAGTGCTCACCTCAAAACTAAGGGAGCAAGGAATCCAAGTCATACCCTACCTGGACGATTGGCTGATCAGAAAAAGATCAATTCAGCAATCGATGAGGGAGACAAAGATCACAATTCAGTGTCTTGAAGCTCACAGATGGGTCATAAACCAGGAGAAGAGCCAACTCAAGCCTTGCAGAAGACTGGAACACCTAGGCAACCTCACAGACACTATAGAGGGAAGGGTCCAGCCTTCAGAAAAGAGGGTAGCAACCCTATTAGCCATGATAAACAAACTAAGAAACACAAGACATCCATCACTAGAGACTATCTCCCATACACTAGGTCTAATATCATCTTGTATAGACACCATCCCGTGGGCAAGATGGCACATGAGACCACTGTTATCCTTCCTCATTCAACAAGGTCCCGCATACAATCTGGATTTTCAAAAAGGGTGATACTCCCTACAAAAATTGCACGTTTATTAGTGTGGTGGTCAATAAAAAACAATTTACTAAGAGGAATGCCGCTAGACATACAAGTAGACACAGATGCCAGCCTAACAGGCTGGGGGGGCAATGACAGGTCTAAAATCAGCACAGGGAAAGTGGTCAATAAATGAGTCAAAATTGCCAATCAATGTACTAGAAACAAGGGCAGTGTTCAAAGCATTGATACATTTCACAAAGGAAGTAAGAGGAAGAAATGTACTTATTTGGTCAGACAATCAAGTGACCGCAGCATACATCAACAAACAAGGGGGAACAAAAAGCAGAGCAATGTAAAAAGAGGCAGAAAAACTTATCCCTTGGGCACAGAAAAATCTCACAAGTTTGACAGCCATGTATCTAGCAGGAAAATTTAACACCAAGGCAGACTGGCTCAGCCGACAAATGATTCACCCAGGAGAATGGATGCTGCACCCACAGATATTCAGCTCCATCGACAGCCATTGGGGCCCAATAGGGTTAGACCTAATGGCATCCCACAAGAACAATCAGTGTCCCAGGTTCTACTCCCGGTTTGGGGATCACAAATCCATGGGGTGGACACGCTATCAGCAATGTGGAACTTCCAAGTAGCCTACATCTTTCCACCCCTTCCATTGATTCCACAGGTCCTGATAAAGATCTGCAGGACCAGATCGAGGGTGATATTAATTGCACCATACTGGCCCAGGAGAAGCTGGTTCACCACGATTGTGGCGATGGCGTTGGATCACCCCTGGACCCTATCATGTAGACACGACATTCTCAGCCAGGGTCCAATTTATCATCCCAACCCAACAAGCCTCAAGCTGACAGCCTGGCTCCTGAAAGGGAGAGATTGCTAAAAGCAGGCTACCATCCCATGGTCATCAACACTATGGCTAACTCCAGAAGGAGCTCCACTACCCTGACATACCAGAGACACTAGAAGGTATTCCATAGGTGGTGCACAGAGAAAGAGATAGACCCGTTAACGGCATCAGTAGCCAATATTCTACTTTTCCTACAAGAAGGTCTGGATAAAGGGTTATCACCAGCATCCCTGTGAGTACAAGTGGCAGCAGTCGGGGCAGCCAGGGGCCTGACAGAAGGAATGACCCCAGGGGCACACAGAGACATTGTAAGATTCCTTAAAGCTACAGCCAATTTTCATCCAAAGATCAAATAGTGGACAGCCTCATGGGATCTCACACTGTTACTTAGGGCAGTGACGGACACACTATTCGAGCCACTGGAGGCAGTATCTCTACAATGGTTAACACTGAAAACTATACTTCTAGTCGCCATTTGTTCAGCCAGACGTATCAGTGAATTACAAGCATTATCATGTAGAGCACCCTTTCTAGTGTTCCACGAGAACAAAATCACGTTAAGAACTATTACTTCTTTCATACCAAAAATATGCACAACATTTCATGCAGAGCAGAACACTGAGATCCCAGCATACATGCCAGCGGAAGAAGTAGACCAAGAGCCTCAACTCCAACTACTAGGAATGAAGAGGGTACTTTTGACATACCTTGCCAGAACAGCGGACATCAGAATAACAGATTGACTCTTTATTATCACTCAAGGTCACAGGAAGGGACCAGTGGCTACAAGATCCACTATAGCCACCTGGCTAAAATCAGCAATCACCGAAGCATATAAGGCAACAAATCAAGATCCGCCCACAGGTGTTAAAGCCCATTTGACTAGAGCTATAGCCACATCTTGGGCAAAAAGAAACATGGCATTGGTGGATGAAATTTGTGCAGCTGCCACTTGGGCATCCCTACATACTTTTACAAGATACTATAGAGTAAATGTGTCTATGGAGGCCAAGGCCAACTTTGGTAGGGCAGTGCTGCTAGCTGCAAGGGCAGACACAAAGGAAAACACTGACTGACTACACCCCCTAATTTCGGGTACTGCTACTTAAATTGTTACCCAGGTGTAAGGAGTGTGGCGTTCCTCAGAGATTATCCCCCACAATGGTAGTTTACTCACCTGGTAAAGGTGATTGTGGGGGTATACATCTCTGAGGCACCCCACAGCCCACCCATATAGTCACATCAGATGAGGTGTTCCCTCAGTTCATACAGTTTATCACCAACATGCTGTAAAAGGCCGAATAGTACTAGTGTGTATGAAATAGGAAATAAACGGACCTTATGTCCAGGTTGTTAACTCTAGCAGGTGTGTGATCTCTTCTGTGCATTGATATCATTACGCATATGTGTCTAGTGTTATGGAAATAAGGATAAGTAACAGGTCAAGTGACCACAATTTTTTTTATTAGGTACAGCTTTGGAAGACATTGAACTGATACAGGAAAGGCAGCATCACAGGGAAGAGGGGACGGACTTTCTTCAAGAAAGTCACATGTGCATCAGCAACCTATCAGGTGGACACAATACCCAGGTGTAAGAAGTGTGGAGTGCCTCAGAGATGTATACCCCCACAATCACCTTTACCAGGTGAGTAAACTACCATTTTGACAGTCGCAGTACCACTCTTCTCCCGAGGCTACATACAGGGTCATGCAACCTATACTTAGCCATCGGAGAGAAGTGGGACAGAAGATGTTTCAGCCAGTACAGTGTACTAGAGAATATAATTTTTTTTTTATTTTTAGTTTTCCTTTCCAGATAATATAATAGAGCTATGCCCATGGTTTGGTAGACCCCCTCCCACCCAAGCAATACTAAAACCACTGTGGATGCTCTTTTTTTTGTTGCTGTTTCTTTTCACTGGCTACAGCTGTTTCTTCTTCTTCTTTTTTTTTTTTTTTTTTTAAGTATTGTTTATTTCTGGCACCCTTGGGCCTGACCTTGGAACCTTCTCCCATCTCCCTCAGTGTCCCATTCCACCCATGTAATCCCTGGGGTCAGACACTCTATTGCTGCCTTTGCTCAGCCACTGGGCTCATCCCACGCAGGCAGGACCTCAGGGTGGGGATCAGGCCTCCAAGGAAAATACTTTGCTCGACATGCCCAGTATACAGAGCCAGGAGCCAGTGAAGAGGAGGCAGGTAAAGCAGCTCAGTTGGGTATGGTGGGTATCCCAGATCTGCCCCTTAATTTGCGACCTGTAGCCCCACTGTTTACCCCATCCACAGGGTGTGCTCCTGTGAAGCAACCCAGCCTTGAGTCTTTCAAGGCTGCCAGAGAGACAGGTGGGCTCCTCCTTCAGAACTCTCATCAGCCCAGCTCAGGGCATGTTATGACTCCATGTCACAAGCCAAGAAAGCGGGTATGTGCTGATGTAAGGCCACTCCGTACAGGGAGCACCATTCCTTCCCACAAGACACCCACTCTCCCAGGGCCACGAGGGAATGGTCATGCAACAGAAGGAGACACCTAGCCTTCTCGAGACAGGAGTTGTCCAAGATGGATGACTAAACCCTGCCTCGCCCGCCAACACCAGATAGCCGAGGCTCGGAATGTGAATCTAGGTCATCTGGATGACAAGCAGCAGTGCTACTGTGTGCTAGCCAGTGCAGTCAGCTCATGCTGTTTATGGGGTTCCTCAGCTTCTGCTGCTCACTGCACACCACCAGGCCTTCCACATATTACTGTTATCACCTTCAGTCTGCCACAGTTCCCGGCTCTCCTTCTGCTTCCAAGTGTCACTGCATTGCTGTCCCAGCTTGTCTGTGCTCTTCCACTAGTCTCTAGTCTACTAGCGCTATGGTCTGTGCAGTTTCAGGCATTCCTGTGCATGGCCCACTCTGGCTCTGCAGCCTGGGAGGTTTCTGATTTCCTTTCCATTTTTTATTTGTAATCTCTAGTTGTACACCTTCGACCTGGGGCATTTCTCGGATGAGCCCGCTCGATCTGTACCTTCTACTCCCCGCCGAGACCCTTCCTCCAATGGTCCTCCCTACCAGGACTTCCCAGCCCCCTAGATTACACCTCCTGAGGGAGGGCCTGCCTCACCTACCTTGGCAGCACTTTCTGAGATTAGAGGGTCCACCCTGTGTGGGTGGTGCCTGGGGACCATCGCAGTAGTGGTCCGGCATTTGAGGATGTGAGGCTGGATCCCTGGGGCCTTCATCACTTCCCTGGTCCTCCAAGGATTTTTCGTTAGTTTCCCCCACAGGAGCATGGATGTGCAATGACGTCATGGCACTAAGTGCCAACGTCTGCCACCATTCCTCCCCACTGTGACGACACCGCATCCCTGCACTGCCTCCTAAGTTCCCTCAGGAGCCGTTAGAGACCCAGATCCCTGACAAGGAAAGGGAGAGCAGTCCTCTAGATGCTCAGTCCCTTCCATCCTCTACCGACCCCTGGTGACCCAAGTCTGCTCCTTGACCCGGGACGCCGGCATGGCGCGAAGTGTGGCGTCCAGTGCCTCAACCCTCAGCGCCACCGGGCTGGCTCCATTTTGGTTTTTAATTGTACATTAAAATGGCTCCATTCACTTCAAAAGATCATGCCCCTATGCACTTCCAGCTACGTGTTACAAAATTCTGATCGCAGTGAAGGACCAGCACACCGTAAATTGGAAGTGACTGACTGACCCTCTCCTTGGACCAAATTATGATCCCATCCCTGACAAGAGTCATTGTTTGAAAATGTTTTATTGTGATGGCACTTTGTTCCTGCAAAGGTAAGGGAGCTACTACTTTATCTCATATTTTACAATAAAGAATCTTAGCATTTTCCTGTAACAATCCAGTTAAAGGTAGTAAATCAAGAAAAAGGGTATAAAAGGAAATGTGAAGGAAATCATGAAATATGTTACATTTGGAATTTAGAGGTACTATTTATTAAGTAATACACGACACTGTGGTATAGCACATAATTTGAATATACAGTACTACAATCAATCATGTATCATAAAGGAATGCTATATAATCTACATATTAAAACTTGATCCATTTTTGAGCAATTAATTGCCCACGGACCAAACGAAAAATAAACTTCATAAAAAAAAACACATACAAGTATACTAGATTACCATTAGAGGGACTGCTTCATAATTTACAATATTCAAAACTATCATATAATAAGTAAATCTTTAGATAGATAGATATTTTATTTATATAGCGCCCCTCTCCAAAGACTCTGGGCGCTGTATAATATAAACACTAATATCATACAAAAACACTTTAAAAATACAATAAACAACATACAAAATACAACTGAAAGCAGCAGCTTAACAAGCCTTGATAAAGATACTCTTATTTTAATACACCTTCAATTAAAGGCTTGATTGAATAAATATGTCTTGAGGCCCTTCTTAAAGGCTTCCACCGAGGGGTCCCTCCCTAAGATCACCAGGCAGGGAGTTCCACAGGGTAGGTGCAGCTGCCACAAATGCTCTTATCACCCGAATGCCGCAGCCTGACCCTGGGAACTCCAAGGAGGCCACCCCCAGCAGAACAGAGAGCCCAGGTCGGGCGGTAAGGCCCAAGGAGCTCTTGCAGATAGACTGAGCCCCTATTGTCAGGGCCCCTGGTGTTCTGCAGCAGAATTTTCTGATTTCTGCAGCAGGGCTCCTTGGCTTCTGCCGCAGCATTTTCTGATTTCTGCGGCATGATTTATTCACTTCTCTGGCAGAACGCAGTCCTGTCGTTGGCTAACTATGATGTGATGTCATCGATGACATCATATGCTGAGCATAGAGGAGGAGCTTCAGGATAAATGAGATGGGAAAGAAAGCCTGACAGTATGGAAAAACAGTATATTTATATGAAAATTCACCAAAAACAATTAATTATGCGGCACTATATATATTCTGCGGCATGGTGCAAATTCTAAGGCAAATTCACGAACGCATACGAGAACGAGAATTCCAGGGCCTTGTCATTGTGCAGGGTCGTATAGGTGAACAGCCCTATCTTGAAGACAACCCTCCACCAGTCCGGTAACCAGTGCAGTTTGCAAAGCACCAGGGTGATATGTTCACATCTTTTCACCCCGATTAATAATCTTGTGGCCTCATTGTGCACCAGCTGCAGTCTGCCGAGGCTGCCCCCAGATATCCCTAGGTGCAGGGCATTGCAGCAGTCCAACCTGGAAGTGACGAAAGCATGTACCAGTGTGCAATTTGCAGTTGGAAATGAATGGAAACCCTACTGAAAGAATGACTGGTACAGTATCTTCAATCCAACGGGCTCCAAGACCAGTGGCAACATAAATCCATGGTGGGAAGCCATGCCAAACAAATCTGACAGAGTTCTTTGACTGGATGATCAGGGAAATAGATCAGGAGAGGGCAGTGGACATAGCCTATCTGGACTGTAGCAAGGCCTTTGACACTGCGCCACACAGGAGGATGATAAATAAACTGAGCAGCCTAGGGTTGGATCCAAAGTGGTGAACTGGGTTAGACACCCATTAACACATAGGAGATAGAGGGTGGAGGTTAATGGCACTCACCGTAATGATGGGAGAGTAACCAGCAGGGTGCCTCAAGGATCAGTACTGGGACCGGTCCTCTTCAATGTCTTCATAAATGACACTGCAGAAGACTGGAAAGGAAGGTATGTCTTTTTGCAGATGATGCCAAAGTCAGCAATAGGGTAGACACTCTATTCAGAAGGGGGTGGACAGAATGGGCACCAGTGGCTTCAACCATCCTGGACTCCCTGCAGGAGATGTTCCTCAGGTAACTAGTCAGCAAACCCACTTGTGATGGGGCAATACTTGACCTGGTACTCACTAACAGAGAATCTGTGGTGGACGTCAAAGTGCGAGACCACCTTGGGACCAGTGATGACCACATGGTGTGGTTCAATATAAGGTCAGCTGTGTAATCGAATCACACAAGGACGAAGGTTCTGGATTTCAGGAGGGAAGATTTTATAAAGATAGGTGAATGCCTGAGGGATGATCTGGTGGTAGTGGGGGGGTGACCTGGGTGGGGTGAAGGAACAGTGGGCAAAGCTAAAAGGGGGCATAGTGAAGTCAACAACCCCCTGCATCAAACAACTGAGTAAGTATGAGGAAAAGGAGAGCACTATGTTTCTTGAAAGGGGTGGCTGAAAAGGTAAAGACTAGTAAAGGGTAAAAGCATGGCATTCGGAAGATATACGGTGACTCACAGGGAGGAGGACAGGGAAATGTATCAGGGAAGCAAACAGAAACAGGGAAAGAAGTAAGGAGTGTGAATACACAAACTGAAGAGCGAATAGCCCAAGAGGTAACAAAAAATGGACAAGCATTTTTTAGGTATATAAGTGAAAACAGGAAGACCAGGAGGGATTGTAAGGTTAAAAAGGTGGGGGGGTTACAGTGCAGAGGGGTACTAGGAAAAGGCAGACATTCTGAACAAATACTTTTGTTCAGTGTTCATAGTGGAAGAAGAATAAGGGAAGGTACCACAAAAAAAGTAACTGGAGCTCTGAAAGGAGGGAGATGGACACTAGTCCTTTTGTCAGACAAGAAAGTCTTAAAGGGACTCATTAATGTGAAAGTGAACAAATCAATGGGATCAGACAGGGTACATCCTATGGGATGGAGGGAGCTAAGGGATGTACTCGCTGCACCTCTAACAGTCCTATTTAACAGTTTAGTGGAAAAGGAGTGGTTACAGAGGACTGGAGGAGGGCAGACGTAGTCCCACTTCAGAAATGTGGTAGCAGGGAGGAGGATAGCAATTACAGACCAGTCAGCATGACATCAGTGGTAGGGAAGTTAATGGAATCACTGCTGAAGGAGGGGATAGCGGAATATCTTGAATCTAATGGGTTACAAGACCCAAGACAGCAAGGATTCACACTGGTGGGAGGTTACATCAAACGAATCTGGTAGATATGTGTGATTGGGTGACCAAGGAACTACATTAGGGTGGAGCGGTGGATGTAGCCCACCTGGAGTTCAGTCTTGGCATTTGTACTGTTTTACATAGGAAACTATCAAACAACCCGAGTAGCTTAGGAATGGGTCCAAAAGTGGTAAACAGGGTAAGAAACTGGTTAGGGGACAGGCAACAGAGGGTGGTAGTAAACGGAGTTCACTCTGAGGAAGGGAAGGTGACCAGTGGGGTGCCTAAGGGATCAGTGCTGGGACCGGTCCTCTCTAATGTCTTTATAGGTGACACTGCAGATGAACTGGAGGGGAAGGTCTGCCTTTTTGTGGATGACACCAAAATCTGCAATAGGATGGACACTCCAAGGGGTGGAAAGAGTGAGCAAAGATCTGAGAAAACTTGAGAAGTGGTCAAGTGTATAGCAGCTGGGTTTCAATGTGAAAAGGTGCAACTAAATTTACTTGGTGCACAGAAATCCAGGGGCAGAGTAAAAACTGGGGGGAGTGTTACTGATGACCACCAAGCAGGAGAGAGACCTGGGGGTAATAATCTCTGATGACCTAAAAGTTGTCAGGCAGTGCGTCAAAGCAGTTGAGAGGGCTAGCAGGATGCTGGGGTGCACATGAAGAGGTATCACCAGCTGAAGAATGGAGGTGGTGCCGCCTCTGTATAGATCACTAGTAAGACCTAACCTAGAATACCATGTACAGTTCTGGAGGCCACATCTCCAAAGGAACATATATAGAGTGGAGGTGGTCCAGAGGAGGGCAGCTAAAATGGTGCGGGGTCTGCATCAAAATCGCTACAAGAAGAGACTAAATGAAATCAATATGTATGCCCGGGGCGGGGTTATGATAGAGACCTTGAAATACATCTATTAGAGAACCAAACATTCCCAAAGAGGTCAGCACAAATAGAAAAGGACAATTTGTCTAAAGTGACAGTCCCCTTTATTAGTATATAAACAAACAGACAAGTAAAAGACAGTAAAACTGCCATTCATGAGAACCAGTTCCTTCAGCTCACCACCTTGCAGCTCAGATGTAATAAGAAGCAGGCAAATGGACTCTTGCAGGTTATGGTACAAAGAACTGTTTACAGGCACCTCTCTGGTCTGAGGGAGGAGGTTGCCCGTCTCCAGGCTGACCTGGCTAGGATTCGAGAAACCTCTTCCCCCACCCAGGGACCACCAGGGCCACCACCGTTACCTCAGAGGTTGCCAAGAAAGAGGAGTGGTTGTACCAAGGTGGGCTCAGGGAGGGAGAGGGTGGTGGAACAGATGTGAATCCCTCCAGTTGTACCTCTCCACAATTCATATGCAGTTCTAGCAAAAAGTGGTTCCTCTATGGAGGCACCTGTAGTGGAGACCAAGGAGGATGCTGGAAACTTCCACAAAGGAGACCCACAGGAGGGTGGCATGAGACCCCACAGGGGAAGGAAACAACTCCTAGTGGGGGACTCAATCATTATGGGGGGTAGAAGTGGGGGATGAAGGGGACAGGGAGGTAAGGTGCCAGCCTGGCGCCATGGCTCGCAGGGACAGGAAGCGAATCCTTAGGATCGTGGGAGCAGATGCACGATGGAGGGAGCTGGATGTCACTGTTCACCTAGGGACAAATGACCTGGCTGTTAATGGGATCAGAGCGGTGCAAGAGGAGTTTGTGGAGTTGGGGAAGGGCCTTATACAAGTAGCATGTACGGTAACCTTCTCGGAGGTGCTGCCTGTCTATGGCAAGGATGATGCTAGGGTATTCCACACCATGGGATTCACTGAATGGTAGAAAAACTGGTGTGGAGCTCAGAGTTTTGGCTTCATTGGGGACTGGGGCACCACCTGGAAGGATGCAGGCTTATACTGGCGCGATGGTCTGCATCTGTCCAGGGGGGAAACCAGGATCCTAGGTGACAGGTTTAAATGCTTCATTGGCAAGCATTTAAACTAGCCAAGGGGGGAGGCACTGAAAAGCAGGGAAATCCCAGCCTGCCCCCACAAAACACAGTAGTTAGAGAGGTAAACACCAAGGTAGAGAAGTCAGTAGGGAGCAGGACAGGGATAACTGCAGAAAAAGGTGGTAAGGGCAGGGATGGGGCTAACAGAGGTAAGGCCATAAATTATACATGGAAGGCAATGAGTACCAATACCCACAGTCTGTGCAACAAGCTCCCTGAACTAGTGGCCTTGACGGAAGAGGGATGCCTGGATATTGTGGCAGTCACAGAAACATGGTACACAGAGAACCATGACTGGGATGTCAACTTACCAGGAGATGCAGTCTATAGGAGGGACAGGGTGGGTAAAAGAGGAGGAGGAGTAACTCTCTATATAAGGCAAGGGATTAAAGCAACAGAACTAAAGAGTAAACAAGAAGTTGATGATTCACTATGGGTCACCCTGGAGACAGGAAATGGCACCACAATCTGCATGGGGGTTGTGTACAGACCCCCATCTCAGGGGGAGGAAATAGACAAGGAAATGATAGAAGGTATCCTTAAAATGGCAGAAAAAGGGGAGATATTGTTGATGGGGGACCTGAATATGCCAGATGTTAACTGGAGTACCTTTGCTGCAGGCACATCCAAGAGTAGGGTCATTCCTGATGCCCTACAGGGGGCATGCCTCAGACAGCTAGTGTTGGAACCCACTTGGGAGGGAGAAATCTTAGACTTGGTACTCTCAAATGGGGAAGGAGAAAGGATCTCAGATTTAGAAGTGGGTAGCCGTCTGGGAACAAGTGACCACCAAACAGTGTGGTTCACAATAAACACAGCCATAGAGTCAAGCAATACAAAAACAAGAGTATTGGACTTTAGGAAGGCTGACTTTGAGAGAGTGCCTCAGAAAAGCACTAGCAAACGGGCAAGAAGGAGGTGTGGAGGAACAATGGGGAATAATCAAAACAGCCACTGCAGAGGCAACAAGCTTTTGTGTGAAGCAAATCAACAAAACAAAATGAAGGGAAAAAACACTATGGTTATCAAAAGAGGTAGCAGGGATGGTTAAGGAGAAAAGGATAGCATTCAGGAAACATAAGGAAACACAGAAGAAGCAGGACAGAGAATTTTATCAGTTAAAGCAGAAGGAGGCAGGGAAGGCAGTCAGAATAGCAAAGGCACAAACTGAGGAAAAGATAGCCAACTCTGTTAAGAAGGGGGATAAAAACCTTTATAGGTACATTAGGGAGCGAAGAAAGACCAAGGGAGGGATACAGAGACTTAATAAAGGGGAAGGAATGTGGGCAGAGGATGACAGTGAAAAAGCAGGGATACTGAACAAATATTTCTGCTCAGTATTCACAGCGGAAGAGGAGGAGGAGGTACCTAAACCAAACAAAGGAGAAACACTGAATAGGGGGGTCAATACCAGTCCATTCACAGAAGAAAGGGTTTTGAAAGAACTCTTGAAATTGAGGGTGGACAAAGCAATGGGGCCTGATGGGATTCACCCAAGAATTCTGAAAGAACTAAGGGCAGAACTAGTAACACCACTGACTACTCTCTTTAACAAATCATGGGAGGATGGGGTGGTACCTGAGGACTGGGGGAGGGCAAATGTGATTCCACTTCACAAAAGTGGGAGCAGGGTAGAGGGAGGAAACTATAGACCAATTAGTTTGACTTCAGTGGTAGGGAAAATGATGGAATCACTTCTGAAGGAAAGAACTGTTGAGTACCTAGAGGCCAGTGGGGCACAGGACCCAAGGCAGCATGGTTTCACAGCAGGAAGGTCATGTCAGATGAACCTAATAGATTTCTTTTACTGGGTGACCAAAGTAGCAGACCAGGGAGGGACTGTGGATATGGCCTACCTAGATTTTAGCAAGGCATTTGACATAGTCTCACACAAAAGATTAATATACAAGTTAGCCAGCCTTGGAGTGGGTCCCAAGGTGGTAGCCTGGATAAAAAAACTGGCTGGACAACAGGACGCAAAGGGTAATAGTAAACGGAGTCCACAGTGAAGAAAGGAAGGTAACTAGTGAGGTACCGCAGGGTTCGGTACTGGTACCAGTCCTCTTTAATGTCTTTATAAGTGACATTGGGAGAGCACCTGGAAGGAACGGTATGTCTCTTTGCAGATGACACAAAGATCTACAACAGGGTTGATACACAAGATGGAGTGGAAAGAATGAAAAGGGACTTGGCAAGGTTGGAGGAATGGTCAAATATGTGGCAGCTCAGATTCAGTGCAAAGAAGTGCAAGGTAATGCATCTGGGAAACAAAAACCCAGGGAAGAGTACACAATGGGGGGGAGTTAATAACTACAACAAAAATCGAAAGAGACCTAGGAGTAATTATATCAGATGACCTAAAGGTGGGCAAGCAATGTGAGAAGGCAGTAAGGAGGGCTGGGGGATACTGGGATGCACAGGGAGAGGCATCAACCATAGAAAACAGGAAGTTGTTATCCCTCTGTACAGACAGTTAGTGAGACCCCATCTGAAGTACTGCTTGCAATTCTGGAGACCCCATCTCCGCAAAGATATAGACAGAGTGGAGGCTGTTCAGAGGAGGGCAACCAAAATGGTGCAGAGTCTGCACCAGAAGACATACGAGGAGAGACTAAAGCAGCTTAATATGTATACCCTTGAGGAAAGGAGGGAGAGGGGGGACATGATAGAAACTTTCAAGTATCTCGAGGGAATTAAAGTACAAGAGGGTAGTATCTTTCAGAAGAAGAGATGTGCAAGAACAAGGGGGCACAATTTGAAGATAGAGGGGGGATGGCTCAGAGGTAATGTTCGAAAGTATTTTTTCACAGAGAGGGTTGTGGATACATGGAACAGCTTTGCTGAGGAGGTTGTGGAGTCAGAAACAGTGGGAGAATTCAAGAATGCATGGGACAGGTATAAGGCAATTCTAGTGGGGGGTAGGAGGAAGTAAGCTGTTGATTAACTAGAATTTGCAGCTTATCCATCAGGTAGAGAAATGGGCAGACTTGGTGGGCCAAGCGGTCCTTATCTGCTGTCAAATTCTGTTTCTATGTAACTCGCTAGATGCTGAAGTTCTGATGATGACCTGAGTGATTGGTCGATACGTAAGCACAACGTCACCAGGAAGTATTGCAGCTCGAAGTTCATTAAAGTATTCCTATAATTTTTCACTATGGCAAGTACAGCTCCCACAGCACAAAGTCTGTCCTTCACGGATGAAGCTGGTCAGAATATTATTCTTCCAGTTGAAAGAATGCAAGCATTTCTGTCAGGTATAGGATTGCAATCTCAGCATGTTTTTTGTGGACTTTAGAAGTTTGGAGCATACTACAAAGAGAAAGATACGATTTAATTTACATGCGGCATCTCTTTCTCAATACTGGCTAGACAAAAGAATCCCACAGGAAATAAGAATGCTAAAACCTCCTCAATTTGGTATGGAAGATGTGGAATACCTACTGGATTGGGAAAAAATCCTGAATAAATGTAGCTCTGACTTAATGTTGCTTACTCTCAAGAAAGCTGGTGTAACCCCCCTGCAAATGGGGGTTCCCAAAAGACTTCCAGGAGCTTGCTTGAATGCTCCAAGCCTGAATGGTGTTTGGCATTTAAGCCATTTATCAGTGAGTGTTTTTAGAACCTCTGGTACTGTCTCTTTAAGAGCTGTCTGCTTGCAGACATAATTAGTTTGTATGGGGGACTGTGTGTTTCTTTGATTGAGTACCACTCAAGCTGCTGCCAATTCACTTCATTTTGCAGTCACTAGAGTGCAAAGGGAACCTATCTGAAAGATGTAACTGTTTGCCAGAAATTATTTAGAGTAATAATGAAATTACAGTTTGTCTAACCTGCTTTCTTTGCAGTCAGAACTGTGTCTGCTAGTTCCCATTCTAGTTTTGAACTGCTGAACTGGACCAATCAGTGTGGGGTGCTAGCTCTAAAATGGTGCCTTGGACGAATCAGAACTTGGACTCATAATCTGAGCCAGCCACAAGAGGATTGTATGGGCAGTGACTCTGGGAGATGTAGTTTAGACTTCAGTGCCTTTTGGACCAACAGCAGCAGTCTATTGTGAGTGACAGCCAATCCAGTCAAGAACTGGGAAGAACTCAAAGGAAGTGCCCGGTTTTGTCGGTTGGAGTTTCAGTTGAGCTTTGGCAGTGAAGAAGGAAGGAGCCCTGTGCTTTTCAGTGTGCAGTTTTAGTCAAAAAGCGTGTAAGGCCCAGAGTTCCGGTCTGCAGCTTGTTAGGACTGAACCGTCCTGTGAAAAGAATCAAAGGATCTCTGAAGAGTAGAAACCAGGCTCACCCTGTAGAAGACTGGAAGAATTGCTGAAAAATTGTTCTCGGTCTGTCAGGAACTGAATCTGCTGTGTGTTCTCCGGTATTGTGCAGTAATTGCGATCGGGACACAGATGCAGCCTGCCTGGTATAGTGCTTTCTTTATATGGATGTGAAGAGGTTTGTGTACCTCAAGTGAGCCCTGCTGACACTGAAGGACCCTATCTTATTTGGAGGTCGTGAGTACTAATTCAGGGTCGCTCCTGTTGAATTGCCACATTAAATCCAAATGGAATTACTGTACTGCTGACTGTTTAATTCTCCCTTTTCTCTGTGAAAAGGGCCCCTACCAGCTGCCACGGTTTGGACTAGCCACTAGGGCTTGGGTACCCAGGGACAGTAACTGATAGGGATAGGCCTGTGCACAGAGCCATAGTAGGCATTAGGTGATAAGCTAAATTAACCTGATTTCCCTGTCCTGTTATATCCCCAAATAAATCAGAGCTGCTTGTTTCAGCAAAGTTATACTGCCTGAGGTATTTGTCTATGTTAAAGTACTGTACTGTGATTGTTGCACTGTATCTCATTTCACAGGAGGTCCCAGTGCGGAACCAGTCCTGGGGTAAGTGTATACTGTGAAGGTAATTCTGATATATTGTGTGGGCCACTAGTGGGAAGAAAGGGGGGTTGCAGTGTCCCAGAGGGCTGTGACCAAGTTAGTTTAACTATTGCAAACCCTGACCTCTGGGTGGAGGCACCCGCCATTGGATCCAGGCCCCTCAACCTGTTAGTGGCAAATCAGGCAGGGGTAGTAGCCCCTGGGATAGCGCCATCTAGGGGTTACACTAAAAAGGAAGCAGGAAAAGCCAATAATGAGACTGAGATTTTGGCTACAAAATTGAAAGAGAAGTATCCAGTGACGGAATTTGAGAGTTTAAACTCTAAACTGGACAACACAATAGTTAAATTCCAGACAGAGCCGATTGTATACAAACAAAAAAGTATATAAGGGCTGAAAAGGATTACAAAGAAGGGACTATATACTCATGGCAAGGGAAAGAACAGAAAAGTGGAAATAGGCCCATTGATGTGTATCAAGAGGAGGGTTTAAATATTTCATCAGGGCCAGACTCTGATGTGGAAGAAAATAGTAGACTGCCTACAGATAATCAGTGTTTTTTAGAACAGAGTCAGGAACAAGAAGTATTAGATATAAAACAAGAACAAGAAGGGGTAAGGGAAAGAAGGAGAGGTATGAGAGGCAACAGAGGCAGATCCAACTCTAAAGGAGGACAGAACTGGAGGGGGTACAGAGGTCACCGAGAATGTATAACAAGAACTAGAGGTCATCAACCTCACAGATGTAAATCTGTCTAGTACACAGATCGATGTATTACAAAGAGGGTTAAACGTTGTACATACAAACCAGTGTAAACCGTTTCAGTTGGAGGTGGATATGTTTAGATTTTTCAGAAAATTGCACCTCAAAGATTTCTTCCAGAATATCCACACCCCACTTCTACTTATATATGATGTGAACAGAGAGGTCACTAGTTTCAAACCACCATCGAGTTTTGTTTCCCCACAAAATAACCATGCTATCAATACATATTGCAACATGGTTAAAAAGGATGTTTATAAATTGATGCAAAATAACAAAAATCATACCCAGTTACAAAATATTACGAAAAAAGAAAGAGAAGCATTGCAAGCATTACAAAATAATACCGAAATTGTCATTAAACAAGCTGACAAGGAAGGGGCAGTTGTTATATGGGGCATGCAAGATGATAGATTGGAAGTTAATCGTCAATTACAAAATGAGCATTTCTACAAACAAATATAAAAGGACCCCACTGAAGAAATTAAGAGGAAAAGCAAACGAGTTGATAAGAGAAGGTGAAGAAAAAAGGTTTCTTAACACATAAAGAGGCAGAATTTTTGAAAACACCACATCCTAGGAAACCTGTTTTATACTTGTTGCCAAATGTGCATAAACAGGTTACACCAGTTCCTGGGATACCTACAGTCTCCGCAACTGGATCAGTGACTGAAAAATCTCAAAGTTTGTTGACTTCTTTATACACAAACCAGTTTTACTTTTGAGATCATATATTAAGGATACGAAAGATGCTTCAAGGATCCTAAGAGAAACTGTGGTAGATGAAAGAGACTGGCTAGTTACCATCAATGTGGAGAGTCTCTCTTCAAACATACCACATGAAGACGGTTTAGACTGTTTAAAAGAAAGTCTAACAAACAGGGAAAATCATTGCCACCTACGGAGTATATTTCAAAACTTGCAAGATTTGTGTTGGAGAATAATTATTTTTGGTATGATGGGAAATATTTAATTCAACATAAAGGTACGGTTATGGGTACCATGTTTGCCCCTAGTTTAGCTAACTCATCCATATGGGGGTATGGGAAGAGGAACAGATTTTCAGTCAGAATAATAATATGTTCCTACACAACATCAACTTTTGGAAAAGTTATATTGATGATTGTTTATTGATTTGGTCAGGTGGTGAGACAGAATTGACTCATTTTATTGAGTATATTAATAACACCAATGCAAATCTAAGATTTACATATGAAATGAGTTTGGACTCGGTGCCCTTCCTGGATATTAGAATAAAGAAATGTGACAACATTTTACAGACAGGAGTTTATCGGAAACCTTTATCAAGAAATACTCTACTACCACGTAATAGCTGTCATCTGAAAAAAAAAACAGTAAAAAATGTACTAAAAAGTCAGTACATTAGAGCGAAGAGAATTTGTTCTACTGATGTACAATATAAAGTAGCACAGAGGGACTTGACACAGAGGTTTCTAGATAGGGGATATGAAGCAGAAATCCTCCTACAGGCTATCAAGGAAGCTGATAAAATAAATAGAGATTCTCTGTTTACAGATAAGACATGATCTGAAAATGAAACAGTTTCGCCTTTCATCACAGAATATAACCCACCTGCACCATGAATAAGAAAGATTATTAAACAACACTGGGGAATTCTGAGGTCGGATGATTCCCTGTCAACCATTTCCAGTCAGCTACCTAGAATAACTTACAAAAGAGGAAAGAATCTAAAGGATACGTTAGTGCAAGCTTTTTTACCAGTAGAAAAGATAGATCAAAGAATGTGGTTGCCATCTCATCCACCTGTAGGCAACCTTAGATGTGGTAACTGTATACATTGTTCAAACACAAACAACCTAAAGTACTTCTTGAACCCCATGTCTGGCAGAAAATATAAAATAAATTCCTTTATTAATTGTAGCACACTGGTGTTATTTATATGTTCGCACCCCCCGCCCCTCCCCCCCACGAGCAATACCCAGCTCCCTACAGCACTGGTAGGTTGTAAACTGTAATGGGGGGGAAGGGGTGGAGGGCAGAGAGAGCAGAAGGTGAATAGTGCACAACCATGGGGGCAGGCCTCCAACACATTCTCGTGACCTAAATATAAAACAACACTCCCTTAACTAACCAATTATATACCTAAAAACAACACACAAAAATATTATAAAATAAAAGAAGATTAAACAAAAACTCTTACTTAAAGAAAGATAAATAACCCTCTAACACCCATCCCCCAAACAAATAAATAACCCTCGCACAAGCCTCCCTAATACTAAAATGCTAGGATAAATTAATATTATAACAACTTAATGGAAATTCAAACGCACACACAGACACGATATTTTTCTTAATCTGTTGTACATATGTTGTTAAAATCTGATGAGGAGAAAAGACCAGGGAGGGAACCCCTTTTAGCAGGTTATTGGGTTCCATCCACCATTTCAGCATCTTCTGTACAAGAAAGACTACTGGAATCCTCTGTTCTAGATCGTCCATGAGTTGATCCCACTGGACTGTCAAGATCCACTGAGGGATTTTATATCCTGGACAGGGGTAATATGGCAGTGGCCGCTGCCACTAGGCCTGGAAACTGAAGGGATATTCTGGCTGTGACATATCAGCTGTTGTGAACTAGCTGGGCCTGTGCAATCAGACGTTCGGCCCTGTCCAGGGCTGGGAAGGCTGAGCCTAGGAGGTTGTGTCCAAAACTACCGCTATATATTGTAGACATTGGCAAGAGATCAGGACAGACTTTGACACACTGACAATGACCCCCAAACTATTGAACATTTGTGTGGTTCTGGCTAGGGTGTGCAAGAGCTGCTCCCTGGAGTAAGCATTCAGTAGCCAGTCATCCAGGTAAGGAAATACATAAAAGCCTTCCCTGTGAAGGGCTGCTGCTACTACTGACAAGCATTTGGTAAAGAGCCATGGCGCAGATGACAAGACACAGGTCAACACTCTGATCTGGAAGTGTTCACCTTGAAAGAGGAACCTCAGGTATTTCCTGTGAAGTTTTCAAATTCTAATATGAAGGTAAACATCATTCATGTCTAGGGGACAGATCCGATCCCCTGCCTGCAGTAGTGAGAGTAGGCCCTGCAGGGTAACCATTCTGAACTTTTTGTGTTCTGTAAAAAAGTTCAGATCCCTGAGATCCAAAATAGGACTCAGATCCCCTGTCCATTTTGGAACTAGGAAATACCGAAAATAGAACCCTGTGTTTCTCTGTTCCATGGGTACAGGTTCTTATGCCCTTTTCTAAAGCAAAGTGTGGACTTCCTCCAGAAGCTGCAGGATGTGATCTGGAGGTTAATGTGTAGGCACTGGTGGATGATCTGGAGGTAGTTCTAGAAGTTCCGGAGCATGCCGGCCCACCGGCGCAGGGGCAGGGTGCCGCTTCAGGATGCCAATGACCCGGTTCAGGAACGGTCTTGGGACGCCGGAGGGCTGGCCGGGAAGGATTGTGTGTCCTAGGGACTGCTTTCATTCTCTGGGGGTGGAGTGTCTGGCACAATGTGGACCCCTGGCAAAGGCTGGGGGTACCTCTGTGCCAGCGCCGTCACTTGTGGGGGGGCAGGGCTGATGCAGGACGTCATTGCATGTCCTCGCACCCAGGGGAAAAACAACATACAAAAATTGCAGCCACCGTAAATGATGCCTACTCTTGGTTCTGGTCGCCTCCTTCAGCTCTTCCCTGCTGATCAATTCCAATGTCTGTGGCTCCAGCCGGCCTTGAACCTCACCCTGGGGGGTAAGACAGGGAAGCAATGTCGGTGGACACTTCCCACCGACACCTTCTCCCATTGTTCAGAGGTTCACCTGGTGCAGAGGCCCTGCCCTGGGAGGTAAGCCAGCTGGGTGGAAAAGACAGGGGTGGTATGCAGCTCAAAAAAAAAAAACAAGTTCCAGAGCATGTTCTGGTGCTACTACTTTCAGGACCGAAACATGTGAGGTCAACTCCTTCCACTTGTCCAGGTGGAGGGAAAGACAACTCCCAACAACCACCAATGGAAGTAATGGTGGTTGGAGGGTGTAGAAGGAGTCAGGCAGAGCCAGTTGTGGCTTCTGCCATACTACCACCTCTAGGGGCTTTTGAGTGGGTACCTGGAGTGACTGTTGGAGTAGGCAAGGCTCCTGTTCCTTTACCCATACCTGACTTTCTGTAGTGGTATGGTGTATAGTACCAGACGGACAAAAAGGCACCCTCTGTCTGCTCCTTGGCTGGGTATGATAGAGGGAGTGTACTGATATCAGGGTTCTGCTTGAGGCCAGCAAGTTAAAGAGGATATCTTGAACATCTGCACCAAAGAACTTATATCGTCTGAAAGGGGGACTGAGAATGGACTGCCGGATGTCATTTGCAAAGCCCGCCACCCTTAGCCAGAAATACCTTCTGAGGCATATTCCTGATGCCACTGCCCTAGCTGAAGCAACTGCTACATCGTAGGCTGTATGTAATAGATGTTTTTCTACATCAGCCCCAACTGTTAAAGCTTTTAGATCTTGTATTTGTGGACCTTCTGGGACAGCTTGAGCAACTGCTTTAGTCTTCCTCCACAGTGTGTTCTAGTATTTCACCATATGTTCCTGGTAGTTTGAAATTCTTAGGCCCAAAGAGGCTGAGGCATAGGTTATTTTATCCATTACATCTAACCTCTAGGATTCCTTATCAGGAGGAAGAAAACTAAAATGATTTGGTACCTTTGATCTATTGTGGGCAGCATTTACGACCACAGAATCTGCTTCAGGTTGGCCTGCAAAGAAAGGCCTACCTGTGGGGGCCATATACATCCTGTCTGCCTTTCTGGGTATGGCAGGGATCACATTAGGCCTAGGCTAGGCAGCAAAGGTGGCCTCCTCCAGGGCAGGGAGGAGCAGTGTAATTACAATATGTGTGTGTGTGGTTTGTTGTGGGGGGACTGTTAATTCCAAGAAGTCAATTAGGTTTTTCTTGGTTGTGTCCTATTCCTCCAAGTTAAATCCCATGGCAGCTTGTAGTTGCTGCATCATGGTTATGAAGGACAGGTCTTCAGGGTGGGGGGCCTGGGGTGTAAACCACTGAGTCGTCATTGCACACTGAAACTGCGGAACTCTTCCTCTCATAGGGACTATCCACATAATCTTCAACCTCCTCCTCCTCATCTTGTACCATAAGGCCAGGATTATACTCTAGGTCGTTGTCAGTCTGGTCGATGGGACAAAGGGAGTGCGCTGGAGAGGCCGTCAGTGCTTGACAGGGGGACTGAGGCATAGCCCTAGCAGGCGCTGGTATGGGGGCTTGGCTGAGGTACCCCATCGATGGAACTCCTGGTACAGGAACAGGAAGTAGGAGGTGCTTCAGAATGTCCATAAAGGACAGTACTGCCTGTATGTTGGTGCCTGCCAGAAGAGGTTAACGGGGGGAGGAAAGGCCCCCGGCGTCGATGGCGATGCACCCCAGCCATGGCCTGGTGTTGCCTGTAGCCTGTCCGGACCTGGAAGTAAGGTCAACGATCTGGGCAGCATGTGGCATCATTGCCAGAGTGGTTGACGGCACTGAAGTGGTTGGACCTATGTGGAGAGGCAACCGAGAATGGAGCAGGGAGGTTTTGTCTTTTTTTTGCTCCCTCTCCTGGTGCTTGTGTTTGTGTGATCGGGATGTCTTTTCCTGGGATTTGGATGATTTAGATCCCAAGGAATGCGCTGGCGATACGGCGGAGCTCTTTTGCTGGAGCTCCTTCTTCATTTGGGTTACTTGCTACTTAAGAAGCTGCTTTTCTAAAGTGCCTTTTCGGCATTGCTGGGTGGCTGTGTTAAACCCTCTGCAGATCAGGTACACCTGAATGTTATGGTCAGGATGGAGAGAGCCCATGTAGATGTCAAATGAAACTCCTGAGCATATCTTTTTCCACATTCGCAATAGCGGAACATTTTTGATGGCTCCTTAGTCGACATTCACACCGTCAAAAATCACTTAAGAAAGTGACTGCATGACTATGGGGAGAAAACAATAAGAAAATTGGTGACTGTAACAGCATTGTTTCCGTTTACAGTCCGACGAGTGTGGTCAACGGTGAGAAAAGAACTGAGGAGGGAAGGGGCCACCCACATTTATATGGGAAAGGCAACGTCGGGTAGCCCCTAGTGGACTGCTTACAAAGGTTTCCATGTGGTCCTAGTGCCTGGCAGCTTATAGTTCCATAGGTGTGGCCTGATGAAAGAGAGATTCTTGAAGAAAATCAGTGTTTACAATTTTGAATATAATTGTAAATTTGGGCCTGCAAAGTCTGTTTAATTACCTCAGTCTATTATTTTGTGTGTTTATTTTGAAATAGTTCTATTTTTTTTTTCCTTAATTAGGGCCACATATTAAAGCAGCCTTTTCCCACCCAATATTAATTTTATCCCCTTCTGTTTAAGCTCCTCCCCTGCACACCAGTACCCTATTCCTTCTGGCCCTTTGCACCCCCTTCTACTCATCACACTCACCCCACACTTGTCCTGTGCAGGATTCCAGCCAGACTTTTATCCCTCCATTAGAGTCAGCGTATTCCTGCTGGGGATCTCCTGTGGCTGTCGTAGCAGAACACTGTCTGGGATCCTCTGTATCTACCATTTCCCTTGTTTTGCTGGCTTGTAACTGCCGGGGGCCACTCTGCAACCTAGAGGAGCAGTCTGCTGAGTGTGAATGGAGGCTGAAAGGGTCAAACACACATGACACTCTGGAGGGTCCGTGGCATGAGGAGGGGCAGACAGGATGTCATCTGGTGTACCGGTGCAGCACCACTTTTATGGTCCCACCCTACCCAACTTGAGCGCACTCAGTGTCTGGCATGGTCACCCACACAATTAATGGCACCTCCATTAGCCACCATCAGGTGCCATTACAGAGCAGTGCAGAGAGTACCCCCCCCCCGAGGACCCTTGCCAGCCCCCATTCCTGACGTCCCAGACTCGGAGGACGAACCTGGGTTGCCAGCATGCCAGAGCGATCCCCCATTGCTGGGCACCACAGAGCCAGTCCAATATTCCATTTTTAATTGTTTAGCAGTTCCAGAACCCAGTGACATCTGTTGAACTGAAGACTGCAATGAAGCGGAACACAGTGACATCAGTGGCTCATGTCACCATGTTCCACTTCATTGAAGTCTCCAGCTCAGCGCACTGTGTTCTGGAACTGCTGAATAATTTAAAAATATAAAACTGCTAAGAAGCATGCTGCAAGCTGATTGGTCAGACTGGGGCTTTCGATCGATGTGTGTAAATCTCACAACAAACACATGGATAAAGTCCAAGCTGACACACTGTTGACCGCATAACACCCAGTCAAATAGATATTAAGTGACCAAACGTTCAAAACCGGGAAAACCACCATTTGTTTTTCGGGTAGCTGGTCCCACTCCAACACAGTGGTTTGTGCTGCACAAATACTCCAACACCCATAAGAATTACACAGAGCCAAAACATATTTTAAAATGGAAACTACCTGCCTGGTGGGTCTCTGGAGGCATTTGTGTGGAGTTTTCACAATGGGAGCCCCGACTGCGATGCACCTTAGCGGCTCAATCGGAATGCAGTAACAACTGTCCGGAAACTCCACCGACTGACAACACAGCACAGCAACCATACACCCCAAATTTTAAATGCTGCCATCAAGAAGTACACAGCTGAACAGGTGAGCCATCAATGAACCCATCTGCTCTCTCTCCCTCATCCTGGCGAGACAGCCGATGTCACTGGCAGACCCTTCTTCACATAACAGTGAAACCCAGCAAAACATTTCAGACACCAACTTTGTGTCACGGTGCGCTGGTGCTGCTGTTCAAAAACTGTTAAGCAGCTTATGTTGTGACTTGGCAGATTGGGAAGTTACATACTGGGACCAAACGACGGTGAACTGCAGCAGCTGGGACCATGTAATCGACAAGGGAGTCACACCCTGCTGGCATGTTCATTCCCGCTGTAAAAATCTCTGATGCAAGCTCCAGCAGTGAAACAGGACTGTTTAGTGCATCAGCAATCCCCAAAACCCTGTTTTGGCCACTGCCAATTGCGGCACTGCTGATGACACACGGGCAACTCCTCCCTCACATACAGCCATGCAGCTGGCACTCAGAACGAAAGCGGTAAGAAATTACAGACACCAGCATTAATTTGTGTCCTGGTGCTGCCATGCAAGAGCTGTTAAACAGCTTATGTTGTGATTTGGCAGATCGAACCAGCAATGAAACAGAAGTGTTTAGTGAACCAGTGACCCTGAAAGCCCTGTATTGGCATTTGGCAACTGACAGAATGGTATTTACAAGTTGTGTGGCCAGAAAAACCATACTCATTATCACAGATCCTCATGTGGTAAACTGGGACTATTTCATCATAGATGGAAGAACAAAAACTTGTATTTTGTAGAATAAATAAAAAGAAATTTTTTGTGAATTTAAAAACCTTTTTCTTTATTTCATTTTATGATAGTAATAATGCTCTTTAGGAGGTGTGTTGCTGTGAAATTTACACACGCCTTGGGTGGTTTATGGCACTCAGCCTGCGACCTCGTACCACACCACACCCAAGGTGTCTCTAAATCTCACAACACACCCCGTCTCTTGCATTATTGCTTAAATAATGTTGGGCAGGAAAAGGCTGCATTAATATGGGATCATAAATAAGGGAAAAATAGGGACACTTTCAAAACAAACAGGACAATACACTGGGGTGAACAAAAAGACTTCACACATGCCCAAACGTACACTTATATAAAAAAATGTAAACAACATTACTTGCGTTCCCTTTAAGATAGCCTCCCAATGTTGTACCATACACAGGGGTCACTGATGTCTCCTTGCTGCAACCATGTTTATTACTGGATTCATAACTGCTTACCTACTGCAAACATTGTACTGGCTAATGCAAATTTAATAAAATGTAAGTAAAAAAAACAAACATTTTAGGTTATTAACAAATTTGCCAGAACTTGACCATTTGGTAGACTCATTATCCATCGTGTGCAGAAAAAACAGACTATAATAAGGGTCCTCCTGGGTACAACAATCAAAGAGGAACCGCCATACCCAAAGTATTGCATGGGAGTACGCTGCTCTAAATTCACATTGCCAGCACTATGGAACGAGCACAAACCAGGAACAGCAACATACTAGAGGCCCAGCCTTATTATATTTCAGACCCTAATACTAAAACGAGCTCCCCGTCACCGTGGTATGTGCGAGTCACTCTGCTTGTGTCCAGTTTTCGGACCTTTCATCTGGTGATAGTTTTACACAGCTGTTACTGTATTTCTTCCACTGCTTATCACAGCAGTCTACTAAGTCAGGAATAACTCTGAGAAGGGAAAAAGTTCCAGGAATTCCTAAAAGAATGTGAACCGATTCTGAAGTGCATTAGGAAAGGTAAGGATAAAACTCCACCATGCGTGTAAAGAGGTTGTTTCTCTCCCTCGTCACATGGGCTAACCAAGGCGGGGTTTTTTCACTGATAGTCTTCCCTGGCATGTCTCAGCAGGTACAATATTTATAATTATGCTAAGACTTCATAATCTCTACAATCATGCATTGATTCTGCTTCCAAAATCGACATGCCTTTTTATAAAAGCATATACGGTTTCTGCTGCCCCAGCCAGAATCATTAGATTTGATTTAAAATCTATTTCTGTTTCCGAATCCTCCACATCACTGCATGTACTGTATCTCTTTACACCTCCTCAGCATTCCATGTGTTTTCTTAAGGAAAAAATGAAGTACCCCTTTCGTGATAATCCCACTCACAGTAATTGTTTATGGGGAGCTTCATCCTTCTGCAGTCTCACCAGCTTTTCTAGCCCTTTTTAATACAATAAACATGCAGAACTGACAATGTTTCCAGCAGAAAACAAAGTCCATCTCTAAAACCTCTAAACTGGTTTCACTTTTTTATTTAAACAATTAAAAAGCAGCACATGGCACCAATTAGGTATGACCACACTACAAAACGGTGCCCCATTCATTTTTCAGTCACAATAAAATAATAAGAAATGACAAGACAGTATCTCCCCATTCATTTGTACTGAACACACTCACAGCATGTTGTAGCAATTTATCAGTGAAATGGGCCGTTGGGCCCACTCAGCCTGCCTAGACACTCCCTGCCTCATTTTTCTCTGCAGACACTAACTGGTCTCCGGCAACCCTCCCTCCTCCTTGCCCATTTACTAATATTCCCCTATGTCTATCCCATGCATGCCTAAAACCCCTCATTGTTTCTACCTCCATGACTTCCCCTCACAGTCTGTTCCAGAAATCTACCACCCTTTCAGTGATGCAATACTTGCTCACATCCCTCTTAAACTCCCCCCCCCCAGCTTCACTACATGCTCCCTTGTCCTGGTGCTCTTTTTTATTTTAAAGATGCCCCTCCTGTACTCTGTTCACCCCTATGAGGTACCTGTAGGTCTCTATCATATCCCCTCTCACTCTCCTCTCTCCCGGGGTGAATGTATCGAGATCCCTCAGTCACTCCTCATAGGGCTTCTTGTGCAACTCTTGCACCACTTTAGTTGCCCTTCTCTGGACTGCCTTCACCCTGTCTATGTCCTTCCTGAGGCGCAGCCTCCGAAACTGGACCCAGTATTCCGGGGGGGAGGGGGGGTGTCTCACCAGCAAGTGATACAGTGGTAACACCGCTTTCCTCCTTCTGCTAGAGATATTCCACCCTATGCATCCAACCATTCCACAAGCCTCACCCAACTGCTTTGTCACACTGCCCTACCACTTTGAGGTCGTTAGTTATGTAAGCAACAATACCTAACAGGGAAGGCGGTACTGGGCAATACTGGACTGCCCAGGGGCATAATGAGGCCCAACACCGCAGGCGGAGGGCCTTATAGCCCCTGAAAGATCTGGTACTGCCCAATACTGCCCATCCTGGAGGGTATTATTGAGCTTAGAAAATGGGCCACTGTATTTTAAATGTTTGAAAAAAAAATTCTTATGTTAGAACATTACAGCTCTTAAGCATTTTATTTGTTTTGTAAAAAAAATAGTTCCTATGTCTGCATTTAATTTTCTTCTTTTGTTTTAAGTTAGGCAGCTATGTCCTTATTGAGTTTCTGTAGCTGTTAGTTGTGTAGTTGGTTGTCATAGTTACCCCCCCCCCCCGCTTTGTTTTACTGTTTTTTTATTTAGATATTCATTTTATGTATCTGTCTGCAGGCTGCAGCCTGTTATTTTTTTGTTGTTTATAAAAGTACTGTGCTGGGGGGGGGGCATCACTTACCTCGTGTCTGGTCAGAAGATGTGACATCTTAAGTATTGTACAGAGGGACGTGAAGGGGTGGCAGGATACTACATTCTTTTATTTTATTTTAAATTAATGTTGAGGACTGTCTTATTTTTTTCATTTACTGATATTCTACGGGGTGCTGTGTGCAAGCGGGACAATACGGGACATCAGCAGAGATGCTGATTGGGACATGAGCGGTGGCAATGGTCAGCTGTGAAAGATGTCTTGGTGGTATGAAATACATTTATGTGATTTTCCCAAATTATGCATTTCCTATTTTAGCGGGGGGTATTGAGCAGGCTATGAATTACATGGGGTAATCAGGATGAGGAGCCTTTGAAGTGAGCAGGCAGGCAGGCTGACGCACTATGGAGCTCCCATGGAGGTCCCAGCATTCACACCTGGCTAAAACCAAAACTGAGCCTAGGAAAAGCAGGTCGATTGATGTGCTTACGGGCGGGTTTTTTTTTTTTTGTGTCGTTCACCTTGGCTATTGTCACAGGATATCATTTTAAAATTACATGTAACCAGAAAATCAGACTGAGATGCGGTGGGCAGTTGTACTATGCACTAACTGAGGAGAGCGGACTAATATTGCATGGCTTACATCTAGAGTTGTGGACCAAAAAATTGTGGTTGGGCAGACAGGTACAATTTACCCTGTTTTTTTGTGATAGCAGCAGGGGTACAGAGCAGGGTTCAGTTTTGGGCAAACATGTACAATCAGGCAGGCAAGTGGTGGTGACAGGCAGACGGCCACATTAGACAGCTGCCGAGGAGGTACGGAAGGCCCGTACATTTACATGGTGCCAGAAGAAGTTAACGATTTCTGCAAAAAAAACCAGGCCCATTTATGTGCTTTTTTTAAAGGTTGGCCTGTTCCATTTCTACCTGGGATACCATACAGAGCAGTTTATTAACCAATCAATATATTGTGACAATCGGGGCCCAGGAGCAGTTAAGGGACTTTCCCTGATCCTGCTCCCCGCAGATGGAGACGTGCTGCCGGCTACCAGTGGGCAATATATCGACTGGTTTTGTGTAAGCATGGGCCGAAACAGCCTATGTTAGCATGAAACACTTTGCTGTCATGAAATATCTTTGCTTTTTTATTATATTATGTGTTTTGGACGTGTATGGGCGATTTCATTAAAACAAGGGGAGGTGGCGCAACTGTGCAATGTCACTTCTTCAGTAAATGTCCATTGCCAGGAAAAGAAACATGGTGGGCAGGGCATTCGAAAATTGGCGTGCCCATTGATACTGGTGATGTGGTCCTTGTCACTGGCACTTTTAAAACCCAGGTTCTGTTGTCTGATAGATGCCAACCTTGTTAGGGCTATCAGCCAGTCAGAGCCCAGGATTTTCTTAGCCCATTTTCTAAAACCCTAGTATCCTTTTCCTGCTTAGTAACTGTCAATACCTCCCCCCCCTCCATCCTGTACTCTGCTCCTGGGTTCCTATGCCCTAGGTGCATGATTTAGCACTTCTTGGCACTGAAACCCAACTGCCATGCCCTTGACCACGCCTCAAGTTTCCCGAGACCCCTGCGTATTCTCTCTATCCCCTCCTGAAAGTTTACCCTATTAAACATGTTGGTATAATCTGAAAAAAGGCATACCTTCTCTTCCAGTTCTTCTGCAATGTCACTTCTGAAGCCAGTGAACGAGACTAGTCCCAGTACTGAGCCCTGCGGCACCCCACTGGTCACTCTCTCATCAGAGTGATTACGTTAACAACCACCCTCTGCTGCCTATCCATTAACCAGCTTCTAAACCAATTCACCACTTTGAATCCCACCCCTAGGCTGCTCAATATCTTTATCAGTCTTTGGTGTTAAAGGCCCTAGAGGCTTTTAAACAAAGATTTGCATTATTATATGTTTATAATGCTACTAAAGCTCAAGTTAATTACAGAAGGACAAAACTGTGGGCAGTGGGGGTTGGTGATGTTTTTTAAATTCCACAGTAGTTACAACAGTCCAGAGTTCACACGGCTGTCCTACCACCTGATCTTCCCTTCTTATCGGCAATACTGAAGCAATCTGGACCCCCTCTACGCTACTTTTCTATTAATGTTCAAGAATACGGAAAGCTACAGTATAATGACGTCAATGTCTACGTCGTGACATTGATACTCCCATACTCTTGAAGATCCAGCATGACTTCTACCTAACGGTCCGCTTGACTGCCACCTACCACTACAACTGAAAACTACACTAAGTAACCAGTACCTAAAAAAGTAATTAAAAGTGAAAATTAACACTGTGTGTACTTTTTATGCATTTATTTGAGATCCTCTACACCCCTTGTGTTGTAAAAAAGGGGTGGGGGCACAGCCTCCCAACTCAAGTAAACTAAAAAAAAAAACAGCCATACCAATCAGTACATTAAAAGCAGAAACAAATGTATGTTTTGGTATTTTTATTAATTTCTTACCAATTAGTTAAATTTGCCATAGTTGCAGTAACTGGTAGCGGAGCAGGACTGTGGGAGCCGAGAGAGTGGGAACATCAATGTCACGCCACTAACATTTACGTCAACATACCGTATGTTTCAGCATAAAAAAAAAAAAAGTGTGTGGAGAGAGTCTGGAGTGCTTCAGTATCGCCTTCTTATCTACCCACTTCAACTGGCAATATTTACTAATTTGTATGTCAGTATCCAGTGTGTATAAAGGGGCAACACTCAACGCCTGTGGCTATCAGACTCTTATCTAGGGGATGAGGATGACAGCTGTCTCACTGCCATAAACATTCTTGTATGGTAAGTAATACACATCCGGGTATCCTTTTGGAAATAGCAAGTTGTACCCTACTGTATTGCACTATGAACTTGAGCATTTTTGTACCCTGCATTAGGGACCCCCATGAAACTGAGATACTGTATGTCATAGGGCGAAGTTGACATTTGTTTGATGTAAGTTTCAAGTTAATAATAAATAAATAAATAAATTGGAAATTCACTTTTATAGCTTCCACAACACACAGAGCTAAACTGTGAATTAGAGGTCAGTGTTTATTGTGTGATAAACCAGACACTCCATGGTATTACTTTCTGTGTCCAATTTCTTCCCCATCCAGGAACATAAGAAATGCTAGATGAAAAAATACCAGACATTCGCTGTGTTCATCTCCTGCCATCCAGGCAGCTGAAGCATTCAATATTATGCAACAAAATTGGAAATCTCTGAATCAGGGAACCCTCCCTTTCCCAGTGAATAGAGTGCTGTACCAAGCAATAATATTCAGTATGAGGAACTAACCCAGCTTGAGTTTAAAGCCATGTTTACACGGACAATGTGCTGCTAAGTTCAAAGCACTGTAGTATGTGCTGACCACCTGAGCTGCATCAATTTCCTGCCCATAAGGCCCCTCTCAGCACCAATGCAAACCGTGATGGAGAGGGGCTGTAGTGTGTGGGCAGTTGTCTAGTTGATGACATGGCCGATGATGTGCATCCTAAGGGTGTCAGCCTGTCTGCACACCACAGATCTCCACGCTGTCTCACTTTCTTCTTATGGATGCAAGGGATCATGGGAGGCTCCCAAAGCATCATGGGACAGTCCCTGTTATGCTGGAGTGAGCGGTGCAGCTTGTCCACATGGCCACTTACACTGCTTGCTCCAATTAGCATCCCCATATCTGCGCCGTTCTAACAGAAGGAGCCGGGAGCACCTTACCACGATTCGGTGAGTGTCTACATGGACGTATTTGCACCGGAGAAATACAAGCACTCTCGCTGTTCTGGTGCAAATGCAACCATGTAAATGGGGTATAAAAAGACTAAATGCTCCCCACTTGCACCGCTTCCTTTGCCAGCCTTTTCTATAGGTCTACCACTCTTCTGGGGGAAAATGTTTCCTCACATTACTCCTAACTCCATCCTCCCTTAAGCGTAGTATAAACTAGTTCCACTGCATTAAACAAGCTGGAAAAAGTTTCCTACACACCACCTTATTCTATCCCTTTCAACTGTTTCTTTTAAACTGACATTTTTATTAACATCTTAACACCCCCAAAAATTCAGCTGTTACAGAATTAATCTTGTGACACATCTAAGGATAGTAGTCAAGCACTCTGTAAAAGTCTGACATTTAGAGTTGCAGTTCATCTTCGGTAGTTAGGCTGGAAAACAGCAATTTAAAAAAAAAATCATGTCTCCTCCTGCTTTCTTTTTCCAGGGAACTTATACTTAGCCTGTATAAACATTCCCCTTAGTGTAACCTCTCCATTCCTTTCATCATACCTCTCATACTCTTCTCTTCTGCCATGCTTTGAATTGCTTGTCCAAACCACTCCTCCCCTCACTATAAAGGACAAAGCTCTAGAGGATTGCTACTCATGTGGCAGACTTCTCATCTTCCACTAGCACGTACGAATACATAGATGTTTTCCAGTGTAAGTTACAGCGCTAAGAATGCTGACGCAGTAGTAGTGGCTCTGCACTGTCACCTCGGAGGGCAAGGTCTGCGTGTGGATTCAGGTGTCCTACTTGGGGAGCAATGGCATGGGGCTGGACATGTTACAGAGTTGAGGTTCTTGGCTCCTGGGAGTGGGAGTGCAAGCATCCCAGAATTCAGAAACAACTTATTGGGTGGCCAAGGCGAGGCAACTGAGTGAGTTGTGAGGGTTCGAGTAAAATGCGTGGCTGCGGCAACAATGACGATCTGAGCCAGGGAAAAGGGACAAAGTTTTACATTCTAAAAAAAAATTACCCAACGTTGACTACCTGGAATTTGAGTTTGGCCCCTTTGTGGAAGGCAATCTGGTATGGTGGTTAGGGCTGTAGTTTTGTCATGGTAAATGCTGAAGAAAATCATGGTACTGCCATGGCCTAAATGACAGAAGTCATGGAAATCACAGTAAAGGTCACGAAAAGGTAATGGATGCATTTTGTGTCAAACAAATTACCTCTGTTTTGACATATTGTATCCAAATACATCAGCAAAAACATCACTTCTAGGCATGTCGAGTGTCAGGAGGCTGCACAAGGTACTGCCATCTGGGAGACTAGAGCTCTTGCACGAGGCCCAAAATCCCATGTTATGGCTGTTTGGGTACCAACAGACTTATGCAGGTGAGGCTGTCATTTGCAAACATCTAAACTGTGTTATAGTATATGGGAGCCCTCGATTCTCCATGGTTCTGCAGCTCCCAAAAACTTGTTGTAGTACAGTTCAAAGGTCAAAAATGTTGTTGTACTATCATTCTGATGTCACAGCAACAGTACAACTTTTCTGTATTGACCTGCCACTCACCTCATTGGCTGAAGACGCTCCTCACAGGAAAAAACTTGGGCAAAATGGCGGCGGCAGTTACCGAACACTGAACAGTGGATCGACTCCGTTCTGGCACGGACACCTACAGACGGCTCCATTTACGAAACTGAGCTGCCTTGTTACGTTTTTTTTATTTGGGTTTTCCTTGAAACATTAACACTGTGGCCATAGACAAGCAAGAGTGACGGAAAACAGGGCTTACAGTGGAGTGCCAGTGATGAGCTGGTGCCAGCAGAAGCAAGTAACATAAATAAAAAACGGACACTGTGCAGATAAGTGAAAAGTTTAAAAACATTTTCTGTTGTTGCTGTAGCAATCCATGGAGTATCGATGGCTTCCATATACAACATGGAAAATCATGTACACAAATGCTTGCAGTCTGGGAAACAAGATCTCAGACCTACAGGCAACAATGACAGAGGCTAAACTGGACATAGTAGCCATTAGCGAGACATGGTTTACCAGTAACCACACTTGGGAGACTTCAGTACCTGGCTATGTACTGTTCAGAAGAGACCGAGGTTCAAAAGGGGGGAGTGACCCTTTATGTCAATGAAAATATCAAAGCTACAGAAATTCAGAATACACATAAGGAGCCAGAAGAACTATGGGTCACCCTGGAAACAGGACATGGGACAGCCACACGAACTGGGGTTGTCTACAGGCCTCCAGACCAGGGGGAAGACACAGACACATTACTGTTAGAAGACATATAAACATGACAGCTAAAGGGTAGGTTCTGACAATGGGAGACTTCAATATGCCAGTACAGATTGGTCAATACCAGCAGGAACATCTGCCAGAACTAGACACATAGTGGATTCCCTGTAGGGGGAGGGCTTCAAACAACTGGTAGAACAACCCACAAGAGACAGGACTATCCTAGATCTAGTACTGACGAACAGGGAAGGGATCACAGATCTCCAGGTAGAAGGTCACCTGGGGGCCAGTGACCATCACATGGTATGGTTCAATTTGGCCACTAGAACTAAATCATCCCATTCCAAGGCAAAAATATGGGACTTCAGAGGAGCTGACTTTGATAAGATGGCCAACAGAGTTAAGCTAGCCCTGGCAAGAAGAAATACAGGTGAGGGAGTACAGGCAAAGTGGGCAAGCATTAAGGATGCAATACTTGAAGCAAAATCCCACTGTATTAGAGAGAAAAGCAAGAATAAAAGAAGCAGGAAACCACTTTGGTTCTTAAGAACAGCAGCAGAAAAGGTCAGAGTCAAAAGGCTGGCCTTCAGGAAATATAAGGAAACGCAGCGGGACGAAGGTAGGGGTCACAGTGACAAGAGTTTGGAAATTCGACATTAGGGTTACCCCCACCACCACCACCCTCCTCACCACACCAACAGACATCGGGGTGTGCCACGGGGTCATCAGTCCTAACTCTCACCCCATTAATAATTTCCCTTGCTAACATAAGGTCACCTCTTAACCGTCTAGTCTCTAATGACATAAGGCCAAATTTTGCTAATCTTTGTTCATAGTTTAAATCTCCAGCTCCATGTATATATTTGGTAATTATTCTTTATATTTCTTCTACTTGTGCTATATCTTTCTTTTTATATGGGTACCATTTTTGGGAGGAGTAATCTAGAAGGGGGTGTATGTAAGCTCTACATAAAAGAGGAATAATAGATTCTTCTATTGATTTTATATTACACCTGTGGCCTGTTGATTTTATATTATGCCTGATGGCCTGTTGATTTTATATTACGCCTGATGGCCTGTTGATTTTATATTACACCTGTGGCCTGTTTTCAACAAAAACTAAATAAATAAATAAATGGACCACCACACTTTATTAGCTTGTTAAGATTTTCTATTATTTTGCTTTCGAAGGAAAATTGTTTTTGAATAACTTGCAGATCCTTTTCAGGTTCTGATTTTTTTAATTGTTGGCCGTTTTAAGACATAATTGACTTCTGGGTTTTCCAGCCCAAAAAGCATAATGTTGCATTTGCTGGTGTTAAAAAACAATCCCCATTTCGTGGACTAAGCTGATAGTTTATCTATATCTTTTTGTATTATATCAGTTTCTTCTGGAACTTTGCATGGCCCTCCAATGTTGCAATCATCAGTGTATTTTATTATCCTGCTGAACCTGACCACCACCATCGGTCCCTCCCCCAGGTTGCAGAATCTGTTAGGTGACCACCCATGACTAGGTGCAATCTTTCTGCCCACCCCTGGCCCTCATTTTATGTAACCTTATCCTTGCTCCAAATATATAATCATATCTGAAAGAACATGTACTGTATTACAACTGAACCTTACTGTTTTGTACTTGTTTTGCTTACACTTGCACCTCTGCACGGTCTATTTTTTCGAATCCGCTCCTACTCTGGTGTTCGTACCTGGTATTGTATTGCACCTGCCCTTCTTGTACTGCCCTCGCATCCTTGCATTTTGGGTTGCGCTGGTTTTACCTACCCGTATAATGTTACTGCTCAACTGTAATGTATGTGTTTTATTTTGTTATCACTCTTGGACCTTGCCGTATTGTAGTTTATATTTTTTTCACCTACTAAATTGTTTTGTATTGTACAATGTACCTATTGTACCCACACCTCCTCCTCCTCCAGGACACATCTGGAAATGAGCTGCTAACAGCTCAGTATGTCTTTCCTGCTAAAACTTTTGAAATAAATAAATAATAACGGATGGTGGAGTTCCTGGAGGTAAACTGTTTCCAGGATGAAAACTAACATGGGTTTGTTCGGGGGAAATCGTGTCAAACAAAACTGGTCGAATTTTTTGACTGGATGACATAGTTCCATAAGGAGGAAAGCAGGTTGATGTCCTGTACCTGGACTTCAGCAAGGCTTTCGATTTGGTCCTTCACGGAAGGCTAATTTGAAAACTGAGGGAACTGGGGGTGGGGGATAAGTTGGTGGGGTGGGTAGCAATTCTGGCTAGGAACAGACAGCAGAGGGTGGTGGTATGGGGCAAAGTCTCAACACCCAGAGGGGTCAACAGTGGGGTTCCACAAGGTTCAGTTTTGGGCCCTATCCTTTTTATTGTGTTCATTGCAGGCATCAGGGAGGGGGCTAGTAGTAAAATGAGTTTATTCTCTGATGATACTAAACTGGGGGTGGTGGTAAACAGCGAGAAGGAGGAGGAGGGCATAACAGGATGACCTGGAGAGGCTGAAAAACTGGGCCCACACGTGGCAGTTGGAGTTTAGGTCACACAAATGTAGCCTTCTGTATCTAGGTGTTAGGCACCCTGGTTCTACCTACCACTTGGGGGTGGGGTACAGCTGACTCCTGCAACGATAGTGAAGGATCTGGGGGTGATGGTTGATGCTAAAGGGAACCACTCAGAGCAGTGCAGGAGAGTGACAGCTAAGGCAAACAAAATGCTTGGGAGTACTACCGGGGGGTAACAACCAGGAGAAGGGAGGGTATACTTTCCCTGTACACCTCACTGGTGAGGACGCATCAGGAGTAATGTGGGCATTTCTGGTGCCCCCACCTAAAAAAGGACATCGCACTGCTGGAGAGAGTCCAGAGAAGGGCAACATGGATGATTAGTAGTCTGGACAGGTTGTCATATGAGTATAGACTTAGAGACCTGAACATGTACACTCTGGAGGACAGAAGGGATGGGGGGATATGATAGAGACCTTCAAATACCTGAAGGGGTTCAACAGAGGGAACAGAGAGGGTGTGCTCAAGTTGAGCGAGGAGAGGACTACGAGAGGCCATAATCTAAAGTTAGCAGGAGGGGTACAGAGGGGAGGGGAGGGGAGGAGGCATTATTTCACAGAGAGGGTGGTGGCACCCTGGAATGTACTGCCAGATGATCTGGTAAAATCTGGAACTGTGGAAGGTTTCAGGAAGAGTTGGGGCAGGCACAGGGGCATGGTATGGCGTGGGGGTACGATGATCACCAGAGGTGTGCAAGGTGGGGAAGGGGGTAGGAGGGGTAAAATAATGGGGAAGGTAGAGCAACTACTGTGCACTACCAGTGAGCTGCGTCGGGCAGACAAGACAGACCATTAGGCCTAATTTGCTGGCAACTATGTATGTATAATACACATTGTTCACTACATTGATAAGTGATCTCGAGGTGAGTTCTAATAGCAGGATTGCCAAGTTCGCTGGTGATATCAAGACAGGAAGAGTAGCCAGCCCAGTGGCACTGAGGGTAGAGGTGCTGGACGCCACACCTCGCGTTACACCAGCGACCCGGGTTCGGGAGCGAGCCCCGGCACTGGGGTCAGCAGGGAGGAGATGGATCTGCTGCCTGTAGGTAGCTCTCCTCTCCCTGGGAGGAATCCAGGGGTCTTCCTGGTGCAGTACTGACCCCGTGGAGACTGGGGTACTACTTGCATGGGAACAAGTACTGGGACGAAGCGCGGTGGCTCTCAGAGCAGTCGCGTGTTGATGCCAGTGCACGACCGTGCTCAGGGGGAAAGCTATACAAGGAAAAGGCCTTCTAGACCACTGGTGAGGTGACGGTGTCCCCAGGGGAACACCCACATCCCAATCGCCAGCCAAGATGTGCCCGGATCTCTCCATGGCCGACCCGTTGGCCACAGGCAAGGCACCTCACACTTAGGAGTTGACCGCCAGGGGAGGGCAGAACCAGCCCCGGAGGTGATACCGGGGGTTGGGCCTGCCTGGGGTCATTCCGGGGAAGAGATCCTGGGAGATGCAGGGGTTCAGGCTGGGAGTTAGGGTTTTATCCAAGTGGGCACTCCTGAAGGATACCGGGGGTCTAGGAGTATAAATAGAATTAAAAAAAAAAAAAAAGGTGGGAAGAGTACTTTACATCACAGCAGGAGAGAAATGAACTGCAGTAAGATCTAGACAGCAACAGTACACAAACTGTGGCACTCACACCCACTTTAGACACTGGAGCTCAGAACCAAAATACTTTAATAAATATTGAAATGCTACGTCAGACAGCCTGATGCGTTTCAGATACAGTTAATCCTTTATCAAAGTATCTAACGTGGGTGTGAGTGCTACAGTTAGTGTACTATTACTGATGAATTTTCTGGATGAGCACCACGATCCTTGTGCATACTCTCCTTTGGTGCCAAGATCCAGACAGCTTTGGGAAATGGGCAGTAAGATATAAAATTAAATTCAACACTGAGAAATGCAAGGCAAAGTGTTTAGGGGGGGGAAACCATGAATGCAAAATACTACCTGAATGGCATGGATATTACTGCAATCAAGCAGGAAAAAAAAACTCTGGGGTGCTGATCACCTGCAACTTTAAGTGGTAGTGAGTGGCAGCATCTAACAAGGCAATCAGAATCATGGCAAGCATTAACAGAAACTTCTGAAGTAGATTTAGGAGTGTTGTAATTCACTAACACAGATGCTTTGTCCGGCTCCATCTTGAGTACAGTGTGCAGTTCTGGCCTCTACATCATAACAAGGATACTGACATGATAGATAAGGAACAGAGGAGAGAGATCATGATGGCTGATGTCATGGAGAACATGAGGAAGGAAGATGGACTTTTCTCCATGGAAAGAATACTCAGGGGAGACAGGATTACAGTATTCAAGTACCTAAAAGGGACAACACTTTAAGGCCAAGTGTAGCTCTTCCAGATGTTTCATTTTCTTTTACTTTACTGTTTATTCACTCAAGATAGCCCTGCTGAAATGCAACATCTTTCCAGTAGAGTTCTTCGTAGGGTTGCTCAGATAGCTAGAAATTCCATCCAACAGCTGGATTTCAGACTATCCTAGTCCAAAATACAATATCTGGTTGTAAAAAAAAAAAAAAAACCCCTAAAACACCCCCCTGTAGTTTATAACCCCCTGTTCAAATCATCCTCTAACCCAAAACTTCCCCCATGCCCCCAAGCCCCTGAGCGCACATACTGTAGTTTTTATTATACTAACAATAATGGTGTCCTTAATAATAAAAAATACCATCCCACACATGCTAAAACCCTCCCCTGTTCAATAAAAGAACTACCCCCAACACATCTGTTAGCCTTACTCCCCCATAATACTCTAAAATTAGAGATATCCGAATTGGGTGACTCGGATGGGTCGTGGGGTGGAGCAACTTGTGCACGTCTTCCGTGCAGGAGGTGTGAATGACCGCCATCTACAATAACACCTGACTGGCTGACAAGACCACACTGCGAAAAGGGGATACTCGTTTTCACTGAAGGGAGAAAGAGTCAAGGTAAGCATCAGGAAGAACTACTTAACAGAATGCGTGGCAAACACCTGGAATAAACTACCAGAGCATGTGATGTCAGCTGATACTGTCATACCCTTCATGTTCAAATTAGACATGTTCTTTAAAGAATACAAGGAGGCAGGGTATTCCCATTGAGTTAGTCGGAGGGAGGAGCTCGATGGACCACTTGTCTTCATTATACCCTAAATAAACATGCATACATGCCATTGGTCAGTGGCGCATATTAGCATAGCGCAAGCACAGGAAGTGTGCACTGGCTGCAAGATGGCCATGGCTACTACTCACGTCTGAAGATTTTGGAGTGCATTTAAAAACAGCCACACAGTCATGTGAGGTAAATGAAACACTCTCCTCATTCAGCGTGAGGTGGCCATTTTGAATAAGGTTGAGCATAGAACATTTCGACTCATATACATGCTCTGGGAGGGAATGAAAACTTTAATCAGATGCATATCTATTGGCAGGGACGGGCTAGAGAATTTGTGCACTTTTCCTTTAAGATTCACCTGTCCTAACTCCACAGTTGCTAGAAATGAAATTCTCTCATGTGGCAGCTTCCTCTTGGAATCGATTATCTACCCTAGCTGTGTTAGTTACTACCTAAAGTACTTCAGGTTTAAAGCAGCAATTTCAGACTAGATTTTTCTCGTATATGACTACTAAATTGTGGTTTCACTGCACTTTAGTAATAATTTATTTTTTCTTTTTGTGTACATGATTGTGAAATGCTCTTATGCAGGACAACCCTGAAAACAGCCTTACACCTACTAAAATATAAATAAAATTCATTACTTCATTAAAAGGTGAAAGCAGTATTAAACAAAATGTGGGTCCCATGTACGCTGTGGGGTATTCAAGAAGAATTTCTCTGCAGACATAACCTTTGTAACACAAAATGCATTAATGTATAATCCATGTGCCATTAACAGAAAAAGACAGATACTAACGATAAAGTACAAATGACAGCTAATGCAATACTAATGTAAAACAGAGCGATATGTCTCGCAGGCAGCTAGTTCTGTAAGAAAGATGTGTGAGGGATTGAGAAGTTACACTGATGAACAATGCTGCAAGACAGAAGTGCTTGTTGCAATTACAAGCAGTATCCTCTCTTTAGCAGCTCTGCAAGTAACATATAAAGCCAAGCTGTAGCATCTTCACATTAGTCAAACACTGGAAACTGGCATGTCACATCACACTGCACTGCAATGCAATTAAAAAGAACAAGTTTACTAAAATCTTGAATAATATGTGAGGAGGTGTGTATAATGAGAATTATACACACACCCATGGTGTGGAATGCTATATAAACCCAGACAGCAAAGCCTGAGGGGTTTAATAAAAGCATCCCACACCAAGAGTATTGTGCAAAATTCAAGTTTTAAACACTTCCCTCATGTTTTGTTTTATATAATTGCTAGGTCATATTTTCTCACCTTGAAAAAAACACCCAGTGATTATAGAAAACAGTATGGCCAGTGTTCAGGTAGTGCTAGTTCAATAGCGCGGTCTGGCTGAAGCACTGTGTGTGTGCGAGGGAGGCAGTGTGGGCATGTGTGGAGCGAGGGCAACTGGGTGTGTGTTCGCTGTTATTACCAGCTGGTTATAATAGCAAATTATAACCATGTTTCCCTATGGCAGAAAACGCTCCTCAGTTATTATATATGTCCACAGTATACTACAGAACCGAATACCCTACCCCTTGCCTCTTATCTGTTGCCCTGCGCCAACCACTACACTCTTAGATCCTCAGGCACTGAACAACTGTCCATCCCTAGGTTCAAACTAAATACAGTGAGATGGCCTTCTCCTCCGTAGCCCCAAAATTTTTTGGAACAGCATACCTCCACCTGTGCGGCAGTACCAAGTAGCCGACACCTTTAGAAGCCATCTCCACTCCTATCTGCTTCAATGCTCCAAATGTGCCTGCCCCATACCTGTTGTATCCATTATACCCTTCTCTTCCCACCCTGATAACCAGATGTACAGTACTTATTTGTACCTGTGCACAGGTCTCTGAGACAAGTGTCTTTAGACTGACTCTAGTTTCTTTAGTTGGAAATATACACATTGCTATGAAATACTGTAGCTTGTCTTGCACTCTGTTATAATGCCAAAGTGTACTACTTGTATCCTTTTATCAATTCTTATTCACCAGAATGTATCCACTATTGTGAAAGTTGCTGCCTCCACTTGTATGTTGCTATCCACTATGACTCTTGTACAATCCTCTTGTATCTTTTTATAAAATGTTATTCACTAGAATCTATCCACTTTGAGTATGTTGCTGCATCTAGTGTTTGTTGCTATCCTCAGTGGGTCTTGTACAATCCTGCCTTGGCTGTTGCTATCCTCAACGAATCTTGTACAAACCTGCCTTTGTAACCTCCTGGATCGTGCCTGAAAACAGGCAATAGTCTGCCTAGTGCACCTTACTCACTCAACAAAAACTAAATAGATAAGGCAATAAAGTAATCAAAAATGTGTTATATATAATTATGTGTATACCCTTCTGTCACTGTACTGGTACATCTTTGGTATGGATACCTCGTTATCTATTTCAGACAAGATTGTGTAACAATACCTATTCTCCTGTCTTTGTACTAAATGATTTCTATTGTATTATACACAAACCTTAATAAAAAAACAATTATAAAAAAAGAACAACAGGATCGTTTATTTTCCTATTGTTTTGTTAATTAACTGTCACAGAAGTTGTGACAGGGTCTGCCTAGCCAGCAAACAGTGGCAGAGAACATGCCGCAGGTTAGCGCTGTACATATCTGGTAGAAGTTGATAACTTTTGTTGACAATTATAAGCATTTAGAATGAAAGAATGTTAGTAGCTGTGTTGGGTCTTAAAATTGATGTTGTAGTAGTAGCAAGTAATCGCAAAATAGCTTATCCTTAAAACCAAGAACAGGATAGCCCAGTTGAGCTGAAATTCATTTACAATGAGGGTCCAATTATTCATTCACACAGCTATGTTTAGAGAATGAAACATATTTTAATAACGATATGTTATATCAACATTCATAGTGCATTAATAATTACTGTACAAGGATTATAATCAGTTGTAATAAAAAGGCCAGATACAGAACTGTCGATCTTTAATAGTTTTTCAGTATCACAAAATCACATAATAATAATCACTGTTACCATAGGAACAGACAATAACAGCTGGAATAGGAAGGAAAGCTGACTGCTGACAACTGCATTTTTTTTCCAACCACCCTAACCATTCCCTGTGTGCATGCAGCAACTTTTGGGTATGGTGGCATGGTAAACATACCAGGCTTTTAATGGGTTCCAGAGGACTATAGCCTTTAAGGGTATTTTCAGATGTCAGGAAAAACTATTCCAGACTTTTGGGCCCTGTCAAAAAATAGTGGCATTGCTCCTAATAGACTTTGGGACTGGAATATTAAATTCTATATTGCCTGCAGCCCACAGGCTTTCCTTGGCAGTTCTTTCCTGCACCAGATCCAAAAAATGGTTGGCCGTTTTCTGAAGATGCAAATTGTGCATCAGACGCAGTATGTGTAGTCTACATTCTGACAGACCCATCAAGCCCAAGGTTCTATGCAGGGAGCAACAATGTGTCCCCCAGGGAAGGGGGGCCTCTAGAATGAAATTAGCAAATATGTTGTATAATACATCCAGTTTGGCTATTTCATTTCTGGACACCTCCCCCCCAATCCCCATAGTCAGAAAAGGGATCACCATCATACTTACAATCTGCTTTCTGGCTTCCATGGGGACACAACTTCTGTGCCTATAAAGCACAACCAGTTTCATGTTTAGCTTCTTTAGTAAGGGTGTTTTACAGAAACATCCCATTTACACTGGGAGTCCAACCAGACTCCAAGGCATCTGTAAGAACCTACCAGTTGTTGCATATGACTATCATACGTTACTGTCTTGAGAACTTGCTGTGTGTTCCTTAGTTTATTTCCAAAACACATGACCTCTGATTGTGTGGCAATCAGAACTAGTCTATGCCCACTAAAGTAGTGCAGCAAATCTCTCAAGAGTCTTTTTGCAACTCAGTTTGGTTTTTCTCTACCAACTACCCCTCCACATACAACACTGCATCATCATCATACAGATAATGCTGGACCTCCATCAGAAGAGGTCCGATATCATTTGTATACGGACTGAACAATAAGGACCCAAGGATAGATCCCTGTGGTACACCACACTCAGTGTAGTCAAACTGGGATTTAATACTGTTTACAGCTACCATCTGTTGCCTACTAAACAGATAGTCTTGGAACCAACACAGTGCCTCCTCGTCAGCACCATTTTTTAAATGAAATGTTGTGCTCTAATGTGTCAAATGCCTTTGACAAATCAATAAATATGGCCCAACCAGAAGGCCCTTGTCCACGGCCATCTCAATATCTGATGTCACACAGACTAAGGCAGCGGAAGTACTGTGTCTGGCCTGGAAGCCTGATTGGAAAAGGTTATACAAATTTTGAGTTTCCAAATGCGTCTTTAATTGGTTTACAATTTTACAATCATTTTTCCAAGGAGCTTGGAAACCACACAAAGCAACGGTACAGCCCTGCAATTTCCTTTATCTAATTTTGGGCCACTTTTACAGACTGGTATTAAACTGGCCTGTTTCCATTCCTGGAAATAAGACCCGGTTTTTAAAGGGAGAGCACAAAAGTCAGTCAAACAGGGAGCTATCATAGGGGCAGCCAGTTTAAACAAATACAATGGGATGCTGTCTCATCCTATTCCCTTCCTTGCATCTAATTTTAATAACTCAACTACTGATTTGAAGCAATGAGGTCAAATGGGAGACTGGAAACATGATCCCTCTTGCACTCATTTCCCGTCTCTGATTCCAGGTTGCTTGGAGAAGAGTTTGTTCTACTCACTACAGAGGCGTCCTTGTTAATAAAACATCTCATTAAACCTATCCTCTACCCTATTACTAGGAATTGGGACTGGTTTGTCATCTATCATAAATGTGTTTAGTAACTCAGATAAATTCTGACCCCTGAAATTTCAGAACCATTCTCCAAAAAGATCGGGGATTTACTGTATTATCTAGTTTGAAATATGTTGTGAAATAATCTGCCATTGTCTTTCTTACTTCCCTAAGGCAGAGATTTCTGCCACACTGGCAGGTGTCCAAGTGAGCCCTCCAGTTATGTTTTTTTAGCACATTTCCATGCCACATCACAGGCCTTGTGATACGCTCTTAAATCCTTTGTATACCAAGGGACATTAATCTGTTTCACCTTTTTATGTCACATAGGAGTGTGGACATTGCACACAGGCATAAATTAATTCTGAAAGAAATAGCCAGCCCTCTCTGCATCAGGGATCAATGTCAGTCTTTCCTCATTTCTTGTTTCCAAATCAATCATGAAATTAACGTAATTAAATATCTTTAAGTCTGGTATTCCTTATACTGGGTTCTGCTGGACTTTTTATCTTTATTTCTGATACAGAAAGTAATCTGGTGGTCACTGAAGGCATCTAGGCAGACAACTCCTTGTTTAGGACTCAGATCCTAGTGGACATCGCCGATGAGGTGACCCATCCTACTGGGAAGACCCAACCGGTCGTCGTGCCTGACCTAGAGGAACCGGGGTTCTCCCTGACTTCTGCCGAATGTCCCCGTTGGTCGACGTCCAGGTCTGGGACATCCTCAACCAAAAGGCAGAGGAAGTCGCATAAGTGGCACTCTAAAAAGCGGCGCCACCATGCCTCGTCCTCCTCCTCGGATGAGAGGAGGCTCCGATGTATGTTCCGTCAGCACTACGAGGACATGCTGAGACAGCAGCTAGTCCTGGTTGGGCCGAAGGCAGTCCCTTCTACCCCGGCTATTTCCTCACTGTCTCCTTCTCGGCCGACGACCACTCTGGAGTCAGTCGTCCCCCCCGCCTGCAGAGCAGGCAACGTCACTCCAGACTTGGCCAAAACTGGTCTCTTCACCTATCCAGTTGGAGCCGCCACTGAAACAGCCTCCTTCGTAGGCTCCTCCCAAGGAGTCTTGGCCTGTTTCAAGCTTCCTGCACTGGCTGTCCATCACTCTCACTCCCGACTGCCCACAGCTGGTTCTTAGTGACTCCAGTAGCAGACTACTATATCCGGACTCCTCAGAGTCCAAGGACTTTGAATTGGAATCTCATTCTCGGGATGACAATGCCATGAGTCTTTCCGACGAGGAGGGCCCCACCTCCTTTATGGGCATCCTGCACTTTATCTCCGAGTCCATGGGGATGAAGCTGGAGCCCGTTGAGAAATGGGTAGAATACCCCTTGACTGACATCCTCAGTAGAGGGGATTCTCCGACTGAGGCCTTTCCAGTAGCTGAAGCCACTGTTGGCCCAGCCTCCTGCCCCGCACCGTCTGCCACGATGGCCCAGAAGTACATGGTACCTACTGGCTCCCTTTCGGGATTTACGCAGCATCCCTCATCTGAGGGAGTGGTGACTGAGTCTGTGTTCAGAAGGGTAGGGAATTCAGGAGACTCCGATAGACCACCGGACAAAGAATCCAAGAAACTGGATCACTCCGCCCGAAAGATCTATGCAGCCTCATCACACGGCCTCCATCAGCCAAGTTCGGCTGTGATCATGGAACACTTTTCCCATGCCCTGTTGAGCTCCTTAGATGAGGTGCCTCCTCACCTTCCTGTGGACCTTCAGACCACGGTCAAGCAGGGTCGGGACCAGGGTTGTGCGGTTGCTAGGCAACAACTTCAGATGGCCCTGAACGTTGGGGATTCCTGTGCCCGTTCAGTAGCAGCCATGGTCCTGACTTGCTTGGTCCAGGAGTGGACAGTCACCTTGAACGTATCAAGAAGTCGAATACCACATTGGACTCCACTACGTCTGCCCAAAAGGAATCCCAGAGTTCCAAAAAAACAGAAGCCTTTTCGCCCTTCTGCCCTTTTGGCCAAACAGTCCCAGTTTCAATCTAGCCTGCACGCAAACCGGGAGGGAAGGGTCCAGGTCCCACATCCGGATCCTCCTTCTCCAGGCCTGCTTACTGATGGGATGGGGTGTCCAGCCCCATACCCGTCACACCTACTCTGGGTCCTCCTGTGGGGCGCCGTCCCCACCTCTTCCTTTCCGCCTGGTCTGTTGTTACCATGGACAAGTGGGTGTTGGAAGTGGTCAGTCAGGGACTGCCTCTGGAGTTTGAGCAGTACCCGCCAAGCCGAGCCCGCGCCCTACGCGAGGAAAGGGTATCAGTCCACACTCGGTTGGCTCTGAGAGATGACATAGCGCAGCTCCTCTTCAGGGAGGTAGGTGCTCGAGTCACAGATTCCCCAACCAACCCAAGGTTCGTTCCCAGATACTTTCTGGTCCCGAAATGGACTGGGGGCTGATGTTCCATTTGGGATCTGCATGACCTGAATCAGTATCTCAGGTCGCCCACGTTTTGGATGGTAACTCTGTCCCACATCATACCATCTCTCGAGCAAAATGTGTGGTTTTGCTCCCTGAATCTTAAGGACACATTCTTCCACGTCCCGATCCGTCCATCACACTGAAGGTTCCTCCGCTTCCGTGCGGAGGGAACTCTCTATGACTTCCAAGCCATGCTGTTTGGCCTGTCATCGGCCCCCCTGGGTCTTCACCAGATGTACTGCAGTGGTGGCAGTCCATCTTCAACATCGAGGGGTCAGGGTGTACCTCTACCTCGACAACTGGCTCATAGTGGGTGTCTCCAGAGTGGAGGTGGAGAGGTCCAGGGATCTGGCCATTCAGACCTGTCTTGAACTTGGCCTCTTGGTCAACGAGGCCAAGTCGGAACTCCTGCCCTCGCAGGTGGATCTGCTTCATCGGGGCAGAGCTTGAATCTTGCCAAGCCAGAACCTGACTCCCGGCGGACAGGGTGGAGGTTCTCTTCTCCTTTGCCCAATCATTTCAAACAACATGAAGTCTTGCTGTGTTCTGGCTGTGTGCAGTGGTCTCCAGCCTTTGAACTCCCCGGAGAGGAGGGAGTTGACTTTCCATGCAGGGCATGAAACGCTGAGCTTGGGCTCGGTTGGGCCTCTGTCTGTTGTTATTTGAACCCAAACCGTCAGATTCTTTACCCTGCCTCACTGAACAGTCACTCTGGAGATTTCTCCTTCACTCAGTTCAATTTAGTCGGTTAAAGTGTCATTTTTTCTCTCTGTTTCAACCGAATTTCTACAATCTAACCTGTCGGTTCAGTCTCTGTCTGTGGTACCCTGAGTACTAGATAGGTTTATTATTATTAGTTTTCTGTGTGGAACTTGTAAACATTTGTGAAAAAGGTTTTTCTGCTTTCTAGAATGTGGTAACCGGTCCGTATCGGTTCGAAAAAAAAGGATTTCATTACGTTTTTTTCCAAGACCTGTAACTACGGTCCAGGAACCGATAGGGGAGTCATTCCTTTGCCCAAGTGATTGCTGAAAAAGGGTAAGTTTGGTTAGGACTGGCCATGTCTGAGAAACCCAAGAAAAACGGGCCCACTGGGTTTCAACACTGTAATGTGTGTGGGGAAGCGTTTGCTAAGGCTGACCCCCACACCACCTATGTTTATTGTCTGGGGTTTGACCACCTCGATTCAGACTGCCAGATTTGCAAAAATTTTCCCTCAGCTACCCTGGACAAGACAGTAGATAGAATGAAGGAAAGGGAGGCCAAGAAGTCCGCTGACCCAGATGGCCAGCCCGGTTCGGTTCCAACCGAACCAGAAGGAGTGGCCTCTGACCAGGGCGAAAATTCTTCGGGCCAAAGGAAAACTAACTCTGAGGAGTCGGTTCCAGTTAGAAGAAAAAGAAGGGGTAAGTCAGTCGGTTCCGATCCACAAGTTCTTTCTCCGACCGCTGATGAAATAGCCAAAGCGATAAGGATTGTTCATCACATCTCGAGTTCCGACCGAACCGCACCATCGGTTAGGGCCCGTCTGGCCAGTCTACCCGGTTCTGGATTATAATTAGAAGATTTTTATGAATCGGAGGAGGAGGGAGAGTATGAGGATAGTGATGGTGATTATGAAAGTCTGGATGTGCCCATTGACCCGGACATCTCCCCAGACAGACCTTCAGGTGTTTCTCCTTCTAGGCTTTCTGAGTCCCCTTCCCACTTTATGTTTTACAAAAAAGTGGCTGAAACTCTCCAGCTTCCTATGGAGGAAGCAGTAGAGGATCAGGAGGAGTCTGATTATGTTGAGATGATGGACATCCGAGAGTCCAGGAGATTATCTATTCCCCTCCATAAGTCTTTTGGGAAACAGACATTTAAAATTTTAAAAACTCCTAATTCCATACCTCCTGTGGACAGAAGAATGGACAAGAGGTATACTCTTTCAGGCTCAGATACGGAGTTCCTTTACCAGCAATGCAGCCATGTTGGAGTAGTGCAGGCTGCTGCCTGTGATAAGGCAAATATACTCTTGGCTTCACACCCCCCCAGATAAGGACTCCAGGAGGATTGATGCCAATGCAAAGAAACAGTACATGGCAGCATCTTTGGGACTCAGGCAGGCCAATTATATGGCCTACACAGCTAGATACCAGAAGTCTAGATGGGACACTGTGATGGCTCTAGCTTAACAGGTCCCTGACCAGCATGCCAAGGAGCTGGAGCGGGTGGCTGCAGATGGTATTGAGGGATCCAAGGTGCAATTTAATGATGCAGTGGACTCCAATGATGTTTCATCTTGAGTCATGGCTACATCTGTGGCCCTTTGTAGGACGGCTTGGCTCAGATGTACTAGCCTGTCACAGGATACCCAGACTAAGGCCATGGATTTTGCTGTCATTCGTAATTCTCTGGGGAGCAGACAGAGAACTACATGAAGAAAATGGATGAGTACAGGACCACCTATAGGAGTGCTCAGGCCAAAGAAAGGCAAGCCACTCCCCAGAGGCAGCATTCCAGGGGCAGGGGCAGGCCTGGACCTCAAGGATGCCTATTTCCACATTCCCATCAGATGCTCCCACAGAAAGTACCTCAGGTTCGAGTTGCCCTCAGGCCACTATCAATTCAGAGCAATGCCCTTTGGCCTAACATCAGCTCCAAGGGTGTTCACAAAATGCTTGGCAGTAGTGGTTGCTTTCCTAAGGAGAAAAAAGATCTCCATCTTTCCATACCTGGACGACTGGCTCCTAGTGGGTCAGTCTCCAGACCAAGTCAAGTCACATCTCCAGATAACTCAGCAACTGCTCACTTCTTTAGGATTCCTCCTAAATCTTTCAAAGTCAGTTCTGGAGCCAGTACAACTCCTCACTTTTATAGGGGTGCAGCTGGATACAATAAGGGCAAGAGCCTTCCTTCCCCTGGACAGGGCAAGGACCCTTGTGAAACTGGCCTCTTCATTCACCCTTCAGGTGTCTCGACCAGCAAGGCACTTTCTGCAGCTCCTGGGCCACATGGCTGCCTCTGCTGGCGTGGTCCAGGGGCAAGCAAATCTGATGAGGACATTCAGTTCCACTTAAGAGCCTTCTGGTCCCAGAGAAGGATTCTCTGACCAAACTAATCCCAGTGACTCGAAACCTGGTCCAGGCTTTGCAGTGGTGGCAGGATCAGGGCAATCTAAGGCAAGGAGTTCCCTTTGTCACTCAATCTCATTCTCTAATCCTTATCACAGATGCCTCCCTCTTGGGCTGGGGAGCCCACTTGGGGGATCTGACCACCCAAGGGTTGTGGTCACCTCAAGAATCTCTGCTTCACATCAATCTCATGGAACTCAGGGCAGTGTTTCTGGCACTGCAAGTTTTTTCCAAGTCTGTTCAGAACAAAGTGGTTCAGATCTGAACAGACAATACCACCACAATGTGGTACATCAGCAAGCAAGGGGGCACTCGGTCTATGGCCTTGTGCACAGAAGCGATGAAGTTGTGGTCTCTGGCTTATTCCCTGAACACCTCTCTGATAGCAGTGCACCTCCCAGGGAAGGACAATGTCCTGGCAGATGCTCTCAGCAGGATATCTCAGGGCTATCACGAATAGTCCCTAGATCCGCTAATTTTGAAGGTGATCTTATCCAGATGGGGTGCTCCACAGATAGATCTTTTCGCAGCCCCAGACAATCACCAACTTCCTCTTTTTTGCTGCAGACATCCAGTGCTTGGCTCAGTCCCCCTGGATGCTCTAGTTCTCAATTGGGAAGGGAAGTTTTTGTATACCTTTCCCCCTTCCCTCTCCTGTTCAAGGTACTAGTCAAAATCAGGTCTCAACCCTGCAAAGTGATTCTGATTGCTCCAGACTGGGCCAGACAGCCCTGGTACCCTCTATTACTGTCCTTAACAGTCCACCTTCCCCTGTCTCTTCCCAGGAATTACAACCTGTTAACATGCTCTCAGGGGAAGAGTTTGGTATCCGAATCTCAAATCTTCTATCTCAAGGCCTGGCTCTTGAAGAGTTAAGAGTTTGCTGATTTGCATCTCTCTCCCAAGGTGTTCTGAATATTTTAAAGGCTTCTCGAAAGCCTTCCACCAGAAAGACTTACAACTCCAAATAGAAAAGGTTCACTATTTGGTGCTCTGGTAAGCATATTTCTCCAGAGTCTGCTGGGTTGCCTACAGTCCTGGACTATATGGTTCATCTCAATGGCTTGGGACTTAGACCAGCTACACTTAAAGTGCATCTGGCAGCTGTTTCTGCCTTCTTGTCAGTAGGCATGCCCTGTTCCCTTTCAGCTCATGCTGTATCCTGTATTCTGTAAATTCTTCAAGGGATTGCTGCACACCAATCCTCCCTTCAGGGATCCTGCTCCTGCCTGGGACCTTAATGTTTGCATTGCTCAGCTTATGCAACCCCCTTCTGAGCCTTTGTCCTCAGCAGAGCTTAAGTATTTGACTTGGAAAACTGTGTTCTTGGTAGCCATTACTTCTGCCAGACGCATCAGTGAGTTACATGCCCTGTCAGTGGAGCCTGATTTTATCTCTTTCCATAGAGATAAGGTGGTCCTCAGGACTAATAGGAAGTTTTTGCCTAAGGTGGTTTCAGATTTCCACCTTAACCAGTCTATGTCTCTTCCTGTTTTCTTCACTGACCATTCCTCCTCTGGGGAGAGGAAGCTGCACAGCCTGGATGTGAGAAGGGCCCTTAGCTACTACATAAAGCGCACCAAGGGTCACAGGTTTGACTCCCTCCAATTGTTCCTCACTTATGGTGAGGTTGGTAAGGGAAAACCTGCCACTAAAAGATCTATTGCCAGGTAGATTGTCTCTTGTATACAATTCTGCTATGAAAAATTGGGTAGAATTCCTCCTCAGGCCTGAGGGCTCACTCTACTAGAGGTAATAGCTGCTTCCCTGGCTGCTGCCAGGATATTCCTATCTTAGAGATTTGTCAAGCAGCCACCTGAAAACAGTCCATACTTTTACCAAGCATTACTCTCTGGATATCCAGGCTAGGAGTGATGCTCGGTTTCGGCGAGCAGTGCTTCAGAGCCTATTCCCAAGTAGGTTCTGTCCCTCCTCCATGGAGGTACTGCTTGGTAGTTCATATTAGTCAGAATACAGCAAGACTTTATGTTGTTTGAAGAAAAATTACTCGCTTTTGGTAATGTTGTTTCTTCTAAGGAGTCTTGCTGTATTCTGACCTCCCCCCGCCTCCCCTCTCAGAACCTGGGTTTTGGGATGTGGGTGGGCAGGAGCAGTGTTGGCACCCTAGAGGTGCCTCCTTTTTCTCACCCTCTTTAATTTTGGGTGTGTGTTGTGTTTTGTTTTTTGGGTTTCCTGACTTGAGTCTTTGCTTTGGAACCAAAAAAACTTTTTATTAAATTTAGTTGCCAGTTGGCTAGTGTGCGTTTACAGTTTCCACACAGGACGCCCAGTGAGTATAGCTCGTAGGGATCTGGCGGTTTGGGTTCGGACAGCAGCAGACGTGGGCTCAACCGAGCTCGAGCTCGGCGTCCATGCCTTGCATGGAAGGTTGGCTCTTTCCTCTCCGGGGCAGTTCGGAGGTTGGAGATCACTGCACACAGTCAGAATACAGCAAGACTCCATTGGAAGAAACAACATTACTAAGGTGAGTAATTTTTTCTTCTGGTTGGGCAATTGCACCCTGCCCGGGCCTTCCTGCATCTTCTGGGCTACATGGCAGCCTGCACCACTGTGGTCCATTGGGCCTGGTGGCATATGCGCCCCATTCAGTGGAGCTTGGCCACCCAGTGGTCCAACATCAGGGTCATTTCGACCAGCTGGTCACAGTAACTCAGAGACTTTGGGATGCTTTCCAATGGTGGACTATCCCAGAACACCTGCAGGGAGGGATCCCCGTTTGTCCGTCCCGAGCCTACAGTCGTCCTTACGACCGATGCCCCTATAATGGGCTGGGGAGCCCACAGGGTCCACGGGCTCTGGAACCTCGAGGAATCCCGATGGCACAGCAACCTGCTGGAGCTACAGGCAGTGCAGCTGGTGCTGACTGCATTAACTCCGTTTCTGCGGCGTCAAGTGGTACAGGTCCAGACGGACAACACCACAACTATGCACTATCTCAACAAGCAGGGCAGCATGCACTCCTGGCCAGTGTGCAGGGAAGCACTCCACATCTGGACCCTCATGAGCCGACTGGAGGCGGATCTCCTAGCCATCCATGTGGCAGGAGCCTCAAACCAACCTGCGGATGCCCTCAGCTGTGTAGGTGAGGCATCCCACGAGTGGTCTCTGTCACACTTGGACCACTGATTCTGATCCATGTATCAAATTTTTTTTTGTATTACATATAATTTATGTAAGGGAAGGGCAGTCAGAAGATCCACAGTCTTGCTGAACTGACACATCCCAAAAGAAATAGGGATAAGTTCAAAGAACAGGACATAGCTAAATCTGCAGCTATTTAAAATGCAATTCCTTTGTTAAGTTTTCTTTGAAGGCAGGAACCAAAGTATCCACTTTATAATGCCCTCAGGGAGATCCTTTGACTTGCAGTAGTTGCCAGGAAGAACCTGTGTTGAGAGGGGTGTCGCAGGGAGCCCTTGAATTACATCAGAAAGGCCTTTGATGTGTAGATAACAAGGATCCAGATTAATTTGGAAGGTCCAATACACATTCCCAGGATGCTTTGGAAGGACATCAGAGAAACTGTGTGTGTGTGTGTGAACAAAAAACAGTTCTGACCAGTTAACCTGAGGAGAGGAAATTGAGTATGTCACTTATCATTTGTTTTAAATCTTGTTGGGACATCCTGTGCTGTAAAATATAACTTTCAATACTCCAAGGCGGAGTTTAATGACCTCAGAGAGGAGGCCGGCTCAGGACTGCTTTTATCCAACTGAGCAAGACTTACGAGAGATGCATTTTATTTCTGTCTGAGAGAAGGACAACGTCAGCACTATAGGAGGTAAGTATTATGTGGACAAGACAGCTTAGTTTGTACCATAAAAACCTGTTTTGTTTTTAAGACTGTATGTGTTTGGGATATTTGTTCTGTATTTATTGTTCTGTTTTGATATTTTAAAGTAAAGATATTTTACAACAGAAACTGCCTGGAGTGCCTTGACATTTCCTTTTATTTAAGTGGAATTTTTAAAGGTTACAGTTAACACTGTTTATGGAGGGAGAGGGGGGACATGATAGAAACTTTCAAGTACCTCAAGGGAATCAACAAAGTCCAAGAGGGTAGCATCTTTCAAAAAAGAGGTGTGCAAGAACAAGGGGCACTATTTGAAGATGGGAGTGGCTCAGAGGTAATTTAAGGAAGTATTTTTTCACAGAGGGTTGTGGATGCATGGAACGGCCTTCCGGAGGAGGTTGTGGAGTCAAAAACAGTAGTGGAATTCAAGCATGCATGGGACAGTCATAAGGCAATTCTAGGGGGTTGGGGTAGGAAGAAGTAGGCTGCTGGTTAACTAGGATCTGCAGCTTATCCAGCAGGCAGGGAAATGGGCAGATTGGGTGGGCCAAGCGGTCCTTATCTGCCATCAAATTCTATGTTTCTATGTAAGGATGCCATTCAGTGAATAATTATCTGCAGCTATTGTAAATAAATCAAATCTGGTAGAGAGATTTGGGCCCTTATGGTTTAGTCTTGTAGGGGGTTTAATCAGTTGGGACAATCCTAAACTTGATGTCATGTAAACTAACTTATTTGTAGGGAAAATCAAAATCCAATCTACGTTGAAGTCACCCCTTAGGATGACTTTGTGGCTATGCCTACAGGGGAACAAAAAGTCCTGAAGCACAAGAAAATTGTTTCTGTCTCTTTTTGGTGGGAGATAGCATACCATAATTATTATAATGCAGAATGTCAATTTCAAGTTTGGTGACAATTAGCTGGCCCACCGGAGCAGTGGTAGCGTTACTGCCTACAGCGTTGACTACCCATATTCAGGAACAAGCATGGAGCATCAGAGGGTTGGCCGGGGAAGGTAAGATAAGCATCCTATGGACAGCTCTGCTCCACCGGGGGGGTGTGGCTTCCCAGCATGCCAGAGACCCCCTGTGCAGACTGGGTGTGCAACAGCCAAGACCACCAGGTAGTGGGCAGAGGCATCAGCAGACATCTGAGGGTTAGGTGCGGGAGCGCGCCCAACCTGCACTGACATCACTACATGTCCACACCTTCTGGGGGAGGAAAAACCTAAGCAGAAACTCCCAGGGCACAGCAGCACTGTGAAGCCCCTGGGCCGCCACCTGAATGTTGAACAGGCGTAAGTCTTGGCTGGGGCCTCAGGTGTATCTTGGTCTCTCCCCTCAGGAAGCCCTGCCACAGGGGGTAAGCTACAGGCCTCCCAGTCTAGACAGCTTGGGGGGACACTGGGAGGTCAGTCCAGGTGCCGATGAGGGGGGTACATCCCCCCGCCTGTAGCCCAGGCAAGAAAAAAGAATTGAAGAAAACAAAAGTTTGGTGATGATTAGAAAAGTGGTTCTTCAAATGCAAAGGAAAATAATTGGGGCTGGCAGTATAGCCTAAAGGTTAGAGTAACAAGCTGTGATTGAGCCTGGTACATCTAGCCGACCTGGGTTTGATTCTCACAATCTCCACTTGCATACTGTGACTCTGAGCAAGTCACTTTACCTCCCCAGTGGTCCTGGGTTGTCCCTGAAAACAGGCACTTGTGCCTAGTGGGCCTTACCCGGTTACCAAAACAATAAAATAAAAATAAATTCTAACGAACATGCCTAATTAGGTAAGCATGCCTGATCTTCTTAAACCTGTAGAACCTGCAGTTCTGAACTTTGGGGGGGATTCACAAAAGGGATGCGCCCAGCGCATCCGAGATGCGATGGTGCATCCCGACTTAGCCCACTCACGATTCTGGAAGGGCAATGATGTGCGCACACCACCAATAATGGTATATGCAAGATCTGAGGGATGAAGCGTCATGAATATGGGGGTGCAGCCCTATTCTACACCTAACTTGAAGATGCAACTCTGGAGCAAGTCCAAGATGCGCCACCAAAAGATAAGTCTACAAACAATAGATGTAAATAGGTGTCCACTCACAGGCAGGCTGCCGATTGCAGACAGCAGCACAGCAGCCTACCTACTCTGGCAGTCCAGGCCCCCCGCCCATATCCCCATACTGTAGTATTGCACAACAGTTGTTCCTGGTGGTCCATTGGAGACCCTGTCGACCAATGGGATTGCAGTGTGTACTTACAGACTGCAAGCCCATTGGTCGACGGGGTCTCCAATGGGCTTACAGGCGTACTGTATGCTGTCATTCACTGACAGCACAGTTGGTGGGCAGCTGTGGTGTTATGCGGGTGGAATGTGCTGCCCGCCGCCACGGCACTTGCTGGGACGGGGGAGCGGGGGGGAGGGGTGCATGAGTGGGTGAGGAATCCAATGGACCACAAGGTATACTTTGGCTTTCCAGTCCTCACTGTAATCGGGTTAGGGGGGGGTTCCATTAGACTACCAGGGATTCCACCGCATTTGCATTACTGTTACTGGGGATACAGGCAGGGAGGGTAGTTCTACAGGACTGAAAGGGCTGTTACCGGGTTCTGTCATATTACTGCGTGGATTTGGGAGGGGGGACCACTGGACCACTAGGGATACTATGGCCTTTGTGAGACATGAGATTGGGTCGAGGAAGGCTGGAGGGGCCACTGGACCATCAGGGAACATGTGTGTTTCACTCACAGCCCTTGCATGGCACCCGTCGCATTCCACTGGGCGCATCCATGCAGGCTGCATGCAAATGGCCCCATTGTACCTTGCATACCTAGTGGCCCCATCTACATGTCCAGGGCTGTGAATCCCAATCTTGGGCACAGCGCATCTGGAGATGCGCTCTCCCACTGGTTTCCCAGCCTGACTAGGGGGTTGCGCCAGTGCATCTCAGGTTCGGTGCAACTGTGGTATTCACAGTGGGGATGTGCCAGGTGCATCTTCCGGCGCATCTTCTGTGAATATCACAGTTCGGGATCGTCGCATCTCATTTGCGCCACAGTAGCTGAGATGCGCCGGGCGCATATGCTTTGTGAATCCTCCCCCCCAATGGTTATACCTTGTTTATTGACAACAGGATTATTGGTTACCAAAATATAGTCAGAAATCTAACTATAAGGAGGTCAACATGACAAACACAATGATATCTTGCAGAACTCATAACGGGCAAATGCAGACAGGTAGTTTTAGAACAAATTAATGGGCAGTTGTCAAGATATACCCAAATATGCAACAGCCAATTACAAACCAGAAATCTTTTTTTTTTTTTTTTTTTTTATTTAGTTGTTTAACCAGGAGTAGAATACTAACCTGAAGGCTTTTTTACAGGAGCGACCTGGGAGCACAGGAAAGTTAAGTGACTTGCTCATATGCAAGTGGAAGGTGTGGGATTCAAACCCAGGTCTAGTCTGCTGGATGTCACCAGATTTGCAGCTCAGAGACTTGCACCACTGCGCTAAACTGCCTCTCTGATTAATCGGATTAAAATAACTATCAATAGTATGTCAAAGACTTATAATACCAAATGTCCATACCAAGCTTAATAAAGAACAAATTTGTAGTTCTCAAAATATAGGTGAAAACTGTAACAGCTCATCACTGTCAGCATTCTTGCACATTTAAGGGAGACTTGTATAATGAAGCACTCGCAATACCAAATGTCTGTATCCACTTTAGTGAAAATCAGATGTAGCATAATCAATCAAACACAACTAGGTGTGAGTTGTGCTGAGCTAAACATGGTTACAGGTGTTGAAGTCACAAGGTGAAGACAAGTGGCTTCGAGTACTCATAATTAGGCTTTATTCCAGCACAGTCCACAAACTCTGAAAGTGAATTACTGCACTTAGAAAACAAGTCTGACTTTCGGTTGGGATGCCAAGCTTTGAGGACGTAGGGTCGATCAGCTCCCACTGATTCCCTCAAATTATCCATTTTAAACCTTACCCCACCAGGTTAAAAGCTAAAGACATGTGACTGAAGTTTTATTGTCTCGATGGCGGCTCATTCTAGAAATTGGGCATCGCAGGGATCTGCTTTAAAACAGCAAAAATGTAATTTGCTACCCCCACCTGCCGCGAAAGGAGACGTGCCGACTAGGCCATCTGAGAACCCTGAGCCAGAATTTTCAAGCGAGTCTGAGGAGGAAAGGGAAGACTTCACGATCACTTCCCGACAATTATGCCGGGAGCTCCGGCTATTGACCAAGACCTTGGACAACATTAGCTCGGAGGTGAAAGAAAATCGGCAGAAGATCCAACAATATGACCAGCAGCTACAAGGAGTTTAAACTCACCTTACAGAGTATGCTGAAACTTTAGATCTGCATAATGGGGCTCTGTTGCAACTACACGACCGTTCCTAGCTGTTACTAGAAAAACTGGAGGATTTAGAAAACCGCTCAAGCCGAGTCAACCTACGACTACACGGCCTGCCAGAATTTACCGAAACCGGGGAGATGTCTGCATACTTAGAAAGCCTGCTTCAAGAGCTGCTAGATCTGGATAAAAGCATCCCTCAAACATTATCAGGTCCCATCATGCTCTGGCTGCACCACCTAAAGACACTAAAGCATGGCCACGCTCGGTAGTGATGGCCTTCCTGGACTACCGAACAAAAGAAATGGTTTTGCGCAAAGCCTGGGAAGGCAGAGAGCTAGTCTTTGGGGATAGAAAGTTATTTCTGGAGTCAGACTACGCACCAACCACCATGGCCCGGAGGAAGTTATGGTTCCTGGTTGTTAAACAGCTACGCAGCAAAGGGCTCAAAGCCAGAGTAGATTTTCCCACAAAACTACGAGTCACTTCAGATACAGGCTCAAGGGTTTTTGATTGCCCCCAAGATGCAAAAAAGTACCTTGCTGTGTTGGAAATTCAGATCAATGAATTCATAGACCTGGGCATTGTGAAAGGCCTACAAAAACGTCAGCGGCAGATGGTGGGAGGGCTGGGTCCATGGCCTCGGGGAAGCAAACACACCAATAATGGAGCAGCCGGCACCTGGTCCCATCTCAGCAAAGACATCACCCCACAAGAAAAGGACAGCGGCACCCAGGCCTGAAGAATGAAATAGGGGCAATGACAGAGACTGAGAAACTTTGACTGAGCTTTTCTCAGATCCCAAATACTAGGAACACCTAGACCTCTTTCGGTCTGTTGGGAGAGGATTATTTCTTGTTTATTTTTACCATGCCAGCTGCACTTTTTCCAGATGCTGCACAGGGGTAGATATGTATCTGATAAGGTAAGGGGGGGGGGGGAATTTTGTCATCGAATACTTAGAGGGAATGTCAGGCAGCAGCTTATCACTGAGATGCCTTTCACAATCTTTCATTGAAAATCTCTTATTAAGATCCTGGTGGGGAGGGTAAGGTAAACTCACAGTTGGGAATGGGGGACATTACAGACCCTTCCCATACAGCTGTGTTGAGGGAGGAAGGGGAGCGTGGGGAAAGTTTGGGATTGAAGCTTTGGCAAGCTCACTGCGGCAGCTCTATGACAGTAGGTCAATATTAGAGCAGCGAGGTGCGGAGCATGCTCTAGCACTACCCGCCATCATGATAAATCACATGAATGATGGGCTTCCAGTGAAACCTTGGAAGTTACGGGGGATTGCTGAATGTAAACATTCATTCAGTGGGAACCAAGAAATGTTCCAAAGTTTGATATTTTTGTTTCTCATGTTGGTTGAATTGTTTTTGTGTTTTTTCTCAGTAGTTAGTGACCGGCCAGGTATGTACCTACCTCAACCTCATTGCACAATGGAGATAGTGCAAAATGGCAGGCCCCAGTGGATACACCTTCAGGGACGTAGAGTATAAAAATTCCCCATGGACAGCCTTAGAGTAGCAACATACAATGTTCAGGGTCTTAATAATGCCATAAAATGCACCCGGATCCTACAGGAGCTCAGAAAGGCGAATATTCAAGTAGCTTTACTACAGGAGACCCACCTCACGACCTCTGAGTAACTGAAAATGCGCAGAGGCTGGGTGGGCTCCGTGTTTGCCTCCACCTATACTGCACACCCCCACAGGACAGGCACATCCCTTATGATACATAGGGACTGCCCACTGGGAAACAAGACAGTAGAAGTGGACCGAGATGGTCAGTTTGTTAAGCTTTGGGCTGTGTATAGGGTATTCCTTGTATTATTGTGAATCTTTATGCCCGAATGACGACAGGGAAGCTGCCTGATTTCTTAAGAAATTATTGGGAGGGCTAATGGTGTTGGGAAATAGACTCTGCATCCTTCAGGGAGATTTCAATACAACCCTTACACCTACATTGGATAGACAGGGGAGGGTCCAGAGAGGTTAGGAGAAGTAGGGCTGGTTCTATGTTGGCCAGATGTACTCAACTAGCGGGCCTGCAGGAGATATGGCGAGACCTGCATGGCTGAGAGAGAGAGACTATACTCACTACTCAGACAGGCACGGGTGCTACACCAGGATTGATATGTTGTTTATATCGGAGGAATGGATGTATAATGTACGGTCTTGTGATATTTTGACCCGCTCCCTTTCTGACCATGCACCAGTGACCTTAGAGCTGGCCCTGGCCCCTGCAGCCCGTAACTCCCACTGAAGGTTAAATGTAGGATTGCTGAATTCCCAAGAATTTAAGGACCTTATCTGTGACACTATTAAAACTTATGATAAGCAGAATGCAGTAGGAGACATCCCACAGATGGTGAGGTGGGATGCCCTCAAGGCAGTCCTGAAGGGAGTAATTATAAAGTTTGCTTCTGAGCAAAACAGGAGATGGGAGGGTAAGATCAGAACTTTAGAGGGGAAGTGAGAGAGCTCGGGTTTCAACACAAAATAACCCTAAATGTAGATACTAAAAAATACTTGGAAGAGCGACGATCAGCTTTAGAAACAGAATTACAGGCCCAATTGGGAGGGGAAATATAGATGAATAAGGCAAAGCTATTATGAAGGAGGTGATAGAGTGGGGAAGTTACTGGCAGCCAGACCAAGGGAAGAACAGTTGAGCAGGCTGATACTTAAAATTAAGGACCCTGGTAATGGAGGCACCCTAACAAGTAAACCAGAAGAAATAGCTCAAATGTTTGCAAATTATTATAAAAGATTGTGCTATCAAGAAAGTATTAATAATTTTGAGGCGTTTTCTTTCAAAATGCATCCCTTAAGACCCTTTCTCAGGAAGACCTGGGACTCCTGAAGCGGCATTATAATAGCAGACTTGCAGGTACAAATTAAAAAATTTAAAAATTGGAAATCCCCTGGGCTGGATGGCTTTTCAGCCAAATTTTACAAGACTTTTGAGGCCCAGCTAATCCCCTTTTTAATACCAGCTTATCAGGAGATCATGGCGGGGTGGGGGTGGGGGCAATTCCAGAATCATGGCGAGAGGCTCAAATCTCAGTACTGCTTAAAGAAGGAAAGGATCCCTCAGAACGTGTGTCGTATCAACCCATTTCCCTCCTGAATGTAGATTTAAAATTATTTACAAGCATCTTAGCGGGTCCACTGCAAGCAGTGATTTCATCCCTGGTGGATGAAGACCAGACCGGTTTTATTACAGGCTATCTCTCTGACAACATCTGGAGACTTTTGAACATTATAACCTCCCAGAAATAATCATCCAACTTTCAGATTGCTATATCCATGGATGCAGAAAAAGCATTTGATAGGGTTAATTGCACTTGTTAAAAGCAACCATGGATCACATGAATTTCGACCCTAAATTTTTAGTAGCAATTTCTAAATTGTATACCAAACCTATGGCGTTGGTGAGAGTAAATGGTATCAGTTCATGCCCCTTTCCCCTGACACAGGGAACCCGTCAGGGTTGTCCGCTGTCTCCCCTAAGTTTGGAGCCACTGGTGGTTCGAGTTTGGGGAGATGAGAGGATCAGGGGAGTGGAGGCTGGAAGGGTCGAACAAAAAATGTCTTTATATGCAGATGATTCTCTGTTCTTCTCGTCTTCCCCGGAATGATCCTTACCCCTCTGGTTGATCTTTTAGGTACATTCAGGAAAATATCAGGTTACAAAATTAATTTGCAGAAGTCAGAGACCTTCATACTAAATGGCACCTGTCCAGTTCATTTCAAGAGGGACTTTCCATTCAAGTGGGCTCCTAAAAATCAGATTCGATATCTGGGAATCCAGGTGGTGGTAGACCCAACTAAACTGTTTGCAGTAAATTACGAGCTGCTCTGGTCTGCCACAGCAAGAGATCTGGCAAGATGGAATTGTTGCCTTTGGGCCTGGTGGGGAGAGATGCCACAGTCCAAATGAATGTACTCCCTCGATTTCTCTTTTTGTTTTCCTCTCTCACACTCAAAATTCCAAATGTGTATTGGAATAAAGTTTTGGGGCACATTTCCAAATTCATCTGGAATGGCAAAAGACCTCAAGTAGCTCACACAACGCTGCAGCTTCCTAGTGAGTTGGGTGGGCTGTCACTACCAGATCTCCCTAAATATTATCTGGCTGCACAGGGGGCAATGTTAGTGACCTGGGCAAGGCAGCACATCTCATCCCTTTGGTACCAGACAGAAGATGCCAATACAGGTTTTAAGCCCTTGTACACCTTGGCCCTCACTTATACCCCCTTGGACTTGACCAGAACTATAAGAAACAGATGGGTCCAACATAGCCTTCAGATCCTCCGGAAGATCAGAAAGCTCACCCATACTCCTGAGGGGCTCAGTCCTCTTTCTCTTATCAGACATGAGGCAGGCTTCTCCCCTATCGCTTCACCCAGTTCATACAAGGTCAGGAGTGCATATCCTTCCAACGTGCCAGGGAGAAGTTCGGCTGGTCTAACTTAGAGTTCCTCCGGTATATGCAAGTCAGGCATTTTATTAACGCAGGGAATAATATACACTGCTTAACTAGACCATATACAGGGTGGGAGGAGTTCCTTTATGGAGTGGTAACCATTAAGGGGCCTCAGCGCTATATTTTTAATATCTATAAACTACTGGGGATGCCAGCGGGGTCGCCCCTTGACTCATTAAGGAGGACGTGGGAACAGGAAATGGGTGCAGAGATAGACAAGTCCATTTGGGACTGAAGGTTAAAGTTGGGATGGAAAGTTACATCAGCCCCCTGTGGCGTGAGTTGTTTTGGAAGGTCCTGGTTAGATTTTTCAAAACACCAACAATTACATACCACTACAGCAACTCCAGTTCTAACAAATGTTGGAGGAACTGCGGCCAAACTGGGAACCATTGGCATATTTTTTGGGGATGTCCAGTTCTCACCACTTTCTAGCAGTCGGTCCAACATGTTGTGCACAACATAACTGGGGTACTTCTCCCCTTACAGTTTGAGGAGTGGGTGCTGGGCTTCCCGGGAGCCATCAGTTTCAGGGGAGTCACGAGGAAAGTTTTTATGACCTTCATAGTCATTGCCCTCAAATGTATTACTGCTAATTGGCTAAAGCCACACTCTCCTGCATTAGAGGAATGGATGGCAAGGAAGAAAGGGGTTTTATCGATGGAGGCCCTAACGGCCAAGCTACATCTCAGGTATGACATGAGCAGAGACGGCGGGCATGGGAAACTTGGTTACAGACCACAGCCTCCCAGACTAGTCAGGCACAGGGGTTATGGATTACTGAAACTAACAGATTAATGGTGGAATTGCATAATTATTCTGTCAGAATGGTAATATGAGCTGTACCATAGATTAATAATATAAATTGTAAACCACTGGGGTTTTGGGATCATGGGATGAGAGGGAGGGGGGGATCACATACCTAATGGCTGAGTCTAGGACAAAAGAAGTTTTATTTTATGATTTTTATTTATGTCTGTTGTTAATCTGGTTCCCTTCTATATCTGGGAAGTTTTAATCCCAGGGGTTCCAGAGTTTATTTCCAGCTTTTTACTGACATGATAAGTCTCCGATTGGAGATTAGGACTCAGATATATCCATTTTACAGCTACTCGAACACTAGAGTCTGCTTTAACTCTACAGCTGAACAAGGACTCATGAAAGGTCTGAACCAGAGACTCTGTCACTCGGAGTTCTTAATGCTTAATCCAGCAACGTTTTGGAATTCACCATCTGAATGAAATCGTATGAAATGCTGTATGATGCTTTTTCTTGCAATAAAGCTGAGTTTAAAAAAAAAAAGAAAGAAAACAAGCCTTAGGTATGTTGTAGGAAACTGAGGAAAAGAGATAATATATGAGACTGATTTTTTTTTTACTTATAGCTTCCACTTAGCAGGGAGCAGGGGGAAAGTACTGCTTTTAGATATGTTCAGACTGCCCCCCAACACACACACACACTACATATATGCCAAACCCTTTTCTGTCTGCTATATACAAGTTTTGTAGAGTAATTTGTCCATTTCTTGCCTGTAGTTATTTCAAAAAAGATACGCAGCACTGTGTGCTAGAGCCGGGGACTTGTTTGAATTTTTCTTTCAGCTGGCGGATCAGTAAGATTGCAAAGGTGTGCATGCAACTGTTACTATGGTAACACTTGTGCACATGTCTTTTTAACCCTCCTGTCTCCCTGCCTCTCTTATTTTTTTTTTTTGCAGTTTATGCTGTTTCTCCCCCTTGTCCCCAAGCAGCCCACTGGATGCCAGCCACCCGAGCCCCGTCACCCTATCCTCCAGGGTTACCATCATGCGAAGCAGCGTGGCTTGGGTGTTCGTCGGGTGCAGGATTGCCGGGTGACTGAATGCCAGGGGTTGCTTAGGAGACCTCCATTTTTCCATGTTTCTGGTTCCTGAGGAGTAAGCATGCCACGCCACCTAGATTCTCCCATGCACACTTCTGCATGTGGGATGTTGGCAGCCGCCAATCCCCTTGTCTTGGATAGTCCCGTCTGCCTTGCTCCCAGCCAATATTAGGGGCCAGGCAAGTGCCGGGCGCTGTAACCCTCGCTCTCTGGTAGAGGAGAGCAATCCACCAACACTGTATCCTTTCCCACTCCAGCTGACCCCAAATGACCGGACTCCACATTCAAACCTGGGTCACCGGTGTGGTGTGAGGTGTGACATCCAGCTCCTCAATCCTCAGTGCCTCTGAGCTGGCTTTTCCTGCATCTTTTCTAACACAGAGATATATTAGAAAAGAGGCAGGGAGACAGGAGGGTCGTTAGAGACCAGACAGGGTCTGTGGAAGCAGACTAGGCAGGGAGCATATGGGCAGACTGGGTGGACCATGAGGTCCTTTTCTGTTGACAAATTCTATGTTTCTATAACCTTGCTAAACTGCTGACTGACAGACACATTTGTGCAATTTGCCAGCTCAATCACGAAATGCATGAATTTTAAATGGTGCTTAGGTCTGACTGCCAGAAGTGCCAAACTGTGATTTGTGCTGGATACAGTTCTCCACCAATCAGATTGAAGATTTTCAGAACCCATTTTATAAGAGGTTTTCAGGATATGCAAACAATGTAAATGGATCAATGCATACATTATGCATTGAATGAGTATCACAAAAGCCAATCCAAGAACATAATGCACAACTTATGAATAATTAGGTCATTACGGGGACAGTCACTAAACTTTGCAAGCAAAATGGGAATCATGATAGAGCAAGTGCCATTAACAAAATACCTAAGAATATGTCTCGGTAGCAGACTAACCTTTGAATCACATGTAACACGTCACCAGAAAATCAGGATTTTTGTATTGCTACTATGATTGCCAGTACTACTGCTTATACTAACATATAGCAGCTGCATACTTAGAAAGTCCCAAACACAGTATGAGTGGCCTTCAACAATATATCCCACTACGCTAAACTGGCCTATGTTAGGACCAGTCATTGTACTCTATACTGTAGCCCTTGTTATAATGAACAACTTCAAGGTCATCACAGCTGTTCATTATAGCATACAAATCGTTACAGCGAAGGACGCCAAAAAATGATAATGTGCAAGATCACAGCACTGAACCTCCTCTCACACTCCTCCTCTTACACTCACACTGGGACCATGGAAGAAAAAAACAGTATGCCACATGTATGCCTAAACTTTAATAAAACAGGATTACAAAACAGGAAGAACAAGTAACTTATCTGCCAGCAGTTCTAAATTCTACATTTCACAGACCTGTAAAAGGCAACAATGGAGATCGGAACGGGGCAGCAGCATGTAAATAAGAGAGAGTTAGAAACCTGAACCATGATTTTGCCCCGATGTCAGTATCACTGTGCCACTGCACCTCCCACCCACCCAGTTCTCTGACTGCTTGCCACTGTGTATAGCACACTTTAAGTTATGCAGTATGTTATTATAACTTATTTACCCAGTTCCTTAAAACATCCATAGCTTTTATAAGGTTGATGTGTTTTCACCACTCTTTCATCCACTGACTTTCCCACCAGCAGCATGAGGTGCTGTACTGTATCCACTGCATCATGCTATTGTAGTACAGTATTTAAGCAATAAGGCATGACAGGGTGTATGTTATTGTGTAATAACGTCACTCCTGGGGTGGGTTGAAGCATGAGGCGAAGCTACTATACAATGGCTTTTTTTTTTTTTTTTTACTTCCGACAGGTCCCTGTCCAGCGGATTTCTTATCCTCTGGTCTTTTCTGCTGGGCCACTTTTCGTAGCATGAACCCGGTGTCATTCTGCACGGAGCCAGGAGATTTTCTGCCTTTGGTTTTTCTCCGGCACACGTGATGATCTCTGAGGGCGCCAACACAGAGGACTTCCGTTCAGACGAACGACCTGCTTGTGCATGCCGCAGCCAAGCATCCATAGCGCCTCCCCAATTTCTGAAAGGAGACCGCCGCGCTCATCATTGTGCTTCCACAAGCCGTGTAACAAGCCAGGGCATCGTTGTCCATGTAACCCTCCCCGGAGAAGCAGAGCATCCACTGGGATGCTGAATACTACCTCCCCCATCTGAACCCCCGACGACCCAAGCTCGTTCCCGAACCTGGGTTGCTGACATAGCGCAAGGTGTGGCGTCCAGTGCCTCAACCCTCAGCGCCACTGGGGCGGCTATACAATGGCTTGTTTGTTAATAAAAGAAGAAAAAAGAAAAAAAATATTTTTGTAACCCCTTTGTTACCCGGGGTTACTAGAATCCCAGTAAGACCTAGTGGTAGGCAGGGAAGGCAGCTTGTGAAACTCCAGTTAAATGGGTTTCACACTGTCTCACTCTGTCCTCAGTCACAGCTGAAACTTGAGAGATGACATCATAATAGAACTGTCGCAGCTGCATGAGCCACATTTGGAATCTTCAGCTCAGACAGTGAAGTTTAGAACTTTGGGAAATTCAAAGTGAGTCTTCAGTTGGTCCTTAAGCAAACAAGAAGGACACCAGTAGTTGTCTGTTTACCCCCCTCCCTCTGGGGGGGGAGGAAAAGTTCTCTGTGGGCTCCAGGGGCAATCCCCTTTGCCCACTATGGAAGGAAGCTGCCTGGTTTTAAGTCTGTTCTTGTATAACAGCAAAGAAAGTGTTACTTCGCATGTGGGGCACCTGCAACAAATGGGTGAGTGTTTAGCTCCATTTGAAGGGGCAAACAACTTCTTTTCTTCAGTTGGGAAGTAATGTGGACTGCTATTTGGGAGGACTATGTCTACTAGGACGAACAAATGGAGCAGTCTGTCAGTTTAAAGTTTAAATGGATTTAAAGTTCGCTGTAGAGGGGGTGCATCAGATCATCCATCGTTCAATCTACATGTTACAGTTTTGAAGTTTTCTGTGTGTCCAGAGAAATGGCCGGGTATGGGCTGTGGGAGCTGGAGGTGGGAAAACTCCCCATCTTTAGTAACCAGGTCCACCTCTACGGATTTCTTCTGTGTTTTTGCTACTTGCCTCATGCACTTGGCCAGTGATGGGGTGGGTACCCAGACATGGGACGCAGCTTGAAAATCTCTCTAGGAGTCGCAGACTCTAAGTGGTGTGGGGAGCCACAGGATGGGAAAATTACTCTTGTTGGATGGGAGTATTTCTTGTTTAATGGGAGTTTCGATTGGAAGTCACGAAAAACAAATTCTAGGAGTCGAGACTTCAATGGTGTGGGGAGCCACAGTTTGGGAGCCTCCTTGTTTGATGGGATGTCTTCCAAGTAAAGTTTGGGTTCATTCGCCAGGGGACCGTTAGTCGAGTGGCCGGCAGGGGAGCCGGGCCAGTCGGGCTATGTATCCAATGCGCATGCAAAGTCCGGCTGAGTGCCTGGTGGGTCCAAAGCCAGACATCTGTAGTAATGTGTTCATTCCTCAAATGGACCGCTGTGTTTAACCTCTAATCTGCATTACAGTAACGTAGCCCTTTGGGGACCATGCAGTGCTTTGTTTATGTTCAGTGAGTTAATAAAAAAGCCACACTGAAAATCCCACATCTGGTTCTGGACATTACAGTTATTGCTTCCTGTAGTTGGATTTACTTGGTGCCCCTGTGCAGAGTAACCAAACCTAGGTCTCTTGTGCTAGGTAACCTCATCCTTCCTCGAACTCAGATACCACACACATATATATATATATATATATATATATATATATAGAGTGTATAAAAATGGAGGCACCGCTTGGATTTGTTTGGGAAGGAAGGTGCTTGGGCAAGTAGGCTAGCTGCTTTGGCTATCTCAAGTCGGTAGCCCAAAAAAGTTGAAGCACTTCCCTAGTGTGTGCTGTGTGCTGTGAATCTTGTGCTGCTGTTTAAAATGCCAACTGTTTACCAAGGAGCTGTAAAGCCAAAGTGTGTCCGTGTCCTGCATCAACATAGTTTACAGCGTTGTCAGTTTTAAAATAAATTTCGTGAAGGAAAGTGTGGAAAACTAGGGGTAGCAACAGAGAAATTATGCCCTGACATTGAAATGCTTTGTGCAATACTAAAGACTGCAGAGTTAATGGCAATGTTACATGGTTGAAATGGCTCCGCGCTGAGTCAGTTGGAAAAAAGGCATCTTTTCAGTTTAAATTTGCCTGCTCGACGATGACCGTGAGGAGAGGAACCTCGTGGAGGAAGAAGAGGCTCATTTGCATGGCGTGCGTGGTTGGTCAGTTTGCCATTAGTCCCGCCTCAGCCAGCTCTTCAGAGTCTGCTTCAGCGAGAGGGAGACAGAGAGAAAGCGGTACTGGCAGTGGAGGAGCGCTCGTAAGTGTTCAAAGCGCTTAAACAGTAAAAAGTGACTTTCCAGTTAAAATCGGGCTCAACCCGCTTATCGATCGTGGGATCAGTGAATTGTGTGGTTAATACTACAATTGCGGAGACTGCCCGCCCGTTTGCAATCTGAGGCCTTCAAAATCTGGCTGCAGGCTGTTTTACCCCATCACAGCAATCTGCTTCAATAACAGCGAGTAAACGAATTAAAACTGCTCAAATCAGTGATTTTCAGAGAATGCCATATAAAATGTGTGTGCAGCTGTGTAGTCGCTTTGCAAGTAGCGATTGTGTGATATCCTGCTGGCAAGTGCAAGTCTGTAAAGCCATTAAATGTGTGCATAGCAATGAAAGTAGCCTCAGTTTAAAGTTTGCAGCCAGAGAGAGACTGTGGGTTGTAAAATAAGTGCAACACTAGTAAAAGCAGGCAATCCTGTGCTGAAACCTGAAGTTTTAAAAGGACTGTAATTAAATGAATGTTGCCAGCATGTGAAAAGTCCAAGGAAAATCCTGTAAATGTGTGAACAGCCAGAACAGAGCAAGTTGTGCAGTTTGAAATAAAAAGTTATTAGTAGCTGATGTAAATCGGGTGCGCAGTGGTTTGACCCAGAGTCTGAATGTTGATGCATAGGAGTGCTGTCACTCATTACAGGGTAGGGTAGTAAAGCAAACACAGCAGCAGAGGAGACATTTTAAAGCTACAGAGTGTGTTCATTAAAGTGGGACTTTCAATTACAGTGAACTTTTGTTTGTTTTTCTGCAGTTATGGCCTCAGGACCAGCTCGATACCCGGATCATGCCCGGGTTGCAGTAACAGCAGCAGTAAACAGACTGAGAGATATTGAAAATTGGTGCTATAGAGGGCAACTCCCTCCTGATGTGGTAATTCCTAATTATCCAGTGCGTGTATGCCAGATGTGCTTGAGTGCTGGAAGGGACATCTTCATGATTCCTCACTGTGCTGGTTGTCTACAAAAATATGGCTTGTATAAAGCGCCTCAAATTTGTTTGGCTCCCACATGGACACAACTTCAAGAATCTGCAGTTGGCAGCACACAGCATCAGGCGGAGCCTGTGGAGGAAGGTCCCTCGGGGGAGTGTGGCACAAAGTTAGAGAGTGCAGAATTAGAGACTGAATCTGAAATTGAAGCATTGGATGCTGGATCTCAGAAGGCAAGTTCAAATAAAGCATCAATAGCCCCCTGGATGGGGTGGCCTAGCCCAAGCCTCGAAGGTGAAGATGAGATGCGGGAGGCCTTTGAATGGGAGGTGTCGACCTCCGCTCCCAGTGATGAATGGATAGTCTCACGGGTGAGAACTACTGCTCACTCCTGGGCTCAGATCCTCAGTGAAGAGGAAGATGAGGGGAACCTATGTGGCCTTGTGAGAAAGGAACAGGTACACAGCCTCAAGATCTTGCCTCGGAGGAATGTGTTCCAGAAAGTGGTGATGCCACTGCCCTGGCTTCACCAGAAGAAGAAGAAGTCAGGGATCCGTTTTTAATTTCATTGAGGATGCGAAGCTGGCAGAACCAGGACTGGCCACCCCCAAGCCAGGCCAGCGGTCTCAGATTGATCAAAGCAAGTAAAGAGGACAGACTGGTTCGTAGAAAGGTCAATGAAATCTTTGGTATGACCTTTCCTACCTTTCCTCGGAGAGTCTGGGAGAAAATTGAGAACTGCAGGAAATCCTGGATCTGGGATGAAGCAATGAAACATGTGCATCCTGGGGCTAACCAGCATGTAAAGAATAGACTGTTCCACGAAAAGTATACACAGTGGAAGAGAGGCAGGACACTGTTTATGGACAGAGTGAGAATAGTGGACGGAGAGGGACGCGAAGTCTCCCACTGTGTGAATTATGTGCATCCGGATGGAGTAATAATTCAAGCCCCTGACCCCCTCTACTATTGGCCTCAATGCAAGGACCTCCCAGAAATTAAGCCCGTGCCTACAAAATGGAGAGCCGAGCAGTGGTAGTCAATACTGCCACATCAAGACTGTGAAGTGCCCTTATTGAACTGCCAATATGAATAAACAAGGACTCAGGTGCTCTACATTCATCAGTCCACAGTGTACTGCCCTATTCAGCAACCATCTCCTGGTACCACCAGATGACTTCAGATCCAGAGAGGACAACAGCCCAGCTGTTTCCTGTTCATCGCCTGGTAATCGGATGACGCCGGACCAGCTGTTTCTCTTTTTGTTCCTGTTCTAAGGTTCCTTCTCCAGAGATGACAGCATCCCAGCTGTTTCCAGATGTGCACTCCTGTGGGTTCCTGGAAGATGTCCGCCCAGCTGTATCAGAAGAAATGCTGCCAGGGAGAGTCTTCGGCAGGGACCAGGTTTGTGATGTTCGAATACTTCAAGAGGCTGGTAAGTCCGCAAAACCCTTTTTATTCTATCTTTATGACACTGCAATGCACACCCTACACTACAGACTTCAAACAGTGTGTGAACTGTCCGCAAAGACTCTCCCCTTTGGGATTATGGCCTTAAAGGACTATGTTCACGGGGCTCCGGCCCAGGAGAGACTCTTTAATGGACTGGCCTTCGGGCCTTGTAGTCACTAGTGGGACATTTAGGGCATTCCATCCCCCCCCCCCGAATGTGTATTGATACCAATGTCATTGTACTTTAATGTAAATACTGTTTTCTACCTTTTTCTAAAAAAAAAAAAAAAAAAAAATTTTCTTTTTGGGATTGTTCAGTGTTTTGTTTTTCTGTATGGTAAGGGTTGTTGTTGTTGTTGTTTAGATAGACTGTACATGCAGATTGGGATGTGTTTTTTTGTGTTTTTGTCTTTTCTTACAGGTGTTCCTGGAAGACAGAAGAGAAGACAAGAAGAGGAGGAGGGGCTCATCGGAGTTCTTCGTCAGTGCTTATGGTGTAGAATTTAAATGTACTGTGTTATTATTGCTAAAGGTTGTAGTTGCAGGCTGCCCAAGGTCGGGGAGGTCCCCGGGTTTTGTTTTTGTTTGGGATGTTGTGTTAGAGGCAGATAGGTTTTCCCTAGAGGGTTAGGGAGGATGGACAGGCTGTGGCCCTGACCTGCAGTAGGGGCTGCAGTGCTGATCTATCAGGGCTATGCTCTGGATGGTTCTACCAGAGCCAATAGGTGTCCATAGTAAGTGGATAGAGTAGAGGCTGATATGTCAGCTATAGGCCTCTAGGCCCTTAGTGTTGCCTACCTGTGCTCGCACATGGTAGGAGGGGGCCTGATCACCCCCCTCCACAGGTAGCACATAGGGTGGGATGGCCTAAGGCCGGGTGCATAATGACTGGGGACAGTCATTTTCCTGGTCAAGGGCGAGTGTAACCCCTTTGTTACCCGGGGTTACTAGAATCCCAGTAAGACCTAGTGGTAGGCAGGGAAGGCAGCTTGTGAAACTCCAGTTAAATGGGTTTCACACTGTCTCACTCTGTCCTCAGTCACAGCTGAGACTTGAGAGATGACATCATAATAGAACTGTCGCAGCTGCATGAGCCACATTTGGAATCTTCAGCTCAGACAGTGAAGTTTAGAACTTTGGGAAATTCAAAGTGAGTCTTCAGTTGGTCCTTAAGCAAACAAGAAGGACACCAGTAGTTGTCTGTTTACCCCCCTCCCTCTGGGGGGGGAGGAAAAGTTCTCTGTGGGCTCAGGGTAACCCTTTGCCCACTATGGAAGGAAGCTGCCTGGTTTTGTTTTTAAGTCTGTTCTTGTATAACAGCAAAGAAAGTGTTACGCCTGTGGGCACCTGCAACAAATGGGTGAGTGTTTGGCTCCATTTGAAGGGGCAATCAACTTCTTTTCTTCAGTTGGGAAGTAATGTGGACTGCTATTTGGGAGGACTATATCTACTAGGACGAACAAATGGAGCAGTCTGTCAGTTTAAAGTTTAAATGGATTTAAAGTTAGCTGTAGAGGGGGTGCATCAGATCATCCACCGTTCAATCTACATTTTACAGTTTTGAAGTTTTCTGTGTGTCCAGAGAAATGGCCGGGTATGGGCTGTGGGAGCTGGAGGTGGGAAAACCCCCTATCTTTAGTAACCAGGTCCACCTCTACGGATTTCTTCTTGCTTTGCTACTTGCCTCATGCACTTGGCCAGTGATGGGTGGGTACCCAGACATGGGTGCAACCTGAAAATCTCTCTAGAGTCGCAGAGACTCTAAGTGGTGTGGGAGCCACAGGATGGGAAAATTACTCCTTATTGGATGGGAGTACTCCTGGTTGATGGGAGTTTCGATTGGAAGTCACGAAAACAAATCTCTAGGAGTCGGACTTCAAGTGGTGTGGAAGCCACAGTTTGGGAGCCTCCTTGTTTGATGGGATGTCTTTCCAAGTAAAGTTTGGGTTCATTCGCAAGTGGATCATTAGTGGAGTGGCCGGCAGGGAGCCGGCCAGTGGCTATGTATCCAATGCGCATGCAAAGTCCGGCTGAGTGCCTGGTGGGTCCAAAGCCAGACATCTGTAGTAATGTGTTCATTCCTCAAATGGACCGCTGTGTTTAACCTCTAATCTGCATTACAGTAACGTAGCCCTTTGGGGGACCATGCAGTGCTTTGTTTATGTTCAGTGAGTTAATAAATAAAGCCACACTGAAAAATCCCAATTCTGGTTCTGGACATTACAGTTATTGCTTCCTGTAGTTGGATTTACTTGGGTGCCCCTGTGCAGAGTAGCCAAACCTAGTGAACGGCTTTAGCCATACTGGGAGCCGTAGGCTGCTGCTCTCAGGAGAAAACCTTTTTCTTTAAATAAATATGTGGGCTCTTTATTTACTTGTGGAGTGATGGATTAGGAAGAGGACGAGGAAAGGAACTGAATGGACGAGGGATGGAGTAGGTGTGTCTGTGTGTGTTTGGGGACAGGAGGCGCACATTAGGATGAATTGGTGTGTGTGTGGGGGGGGGTAAAGCCGTCAAGGGTAATGTTTTGTTGTGTGGGCATGAAGCGGGCAGTGATTCTGGTTTGGTCATGTGGTTGTTTTGCTGCCTGCCCTCGATACAGTGATGTTATCATGTAATAACATCACTGTGTCTAGGGCTCAACAGACAATCAGCATCCTTGATTTATTTGTTTTTTGCTGCACCTCCGACGGCCTTCCACCCAGTCATGGACCCTCATGCTCCCACGTCCTTTATTAGCCACATTTCCCCCTGATACCCCCTGGCTTACCCCCCAGGGCGGGGTTGCGGCACCGGTCCCTATAGTGCCGTGACCTCCGAATTAGGTCAGGGAGCTGGCCTGAGAGCAGTTGGAGCAGAAGGCAGGCTTCATGGAGGCAGCAGCTATTTTTTCCCCCTGTAAGGGGGCCGGGACATGCAATGATGGCCAGTGTCCGCTCTGCCCCTCCGAGTTGGCATTGGCATGAGGACACCCAGCCTCCACCAGGTGTCACCGAAACTCCAAGTGCTCCACCACTCTCCCCCCTTGAGAAAGACAGCCATCATCGGATGGTCAATTATTTCCCCCCTGGCCAGCCCTCTAACATCCCGGGTCCATTCTCAAAGCCGGGTAGCTGGCGTTGCAGGTTGGCATCCTGCCCCAGTGCCAGTGGGCCGGCCATCCTTGATTTTTTTCTTGACATTGTATAATCTGCAGCAATCAACATTCAGTTACAGTACCATTAGATCCCTTGTAATAATACAGCAGTTGAGGAGCTGTGGAGGTGAGGAAGGGAGTGTAGGGTTCTGGAAACAAACACGAACGTGCAAATTGGGAACGAACAGCTGATAGCAGTAAACAAGAGCCACAATAATGGTTTGTTATAGCTGACAATTCGGTATAGAGGGGTTCAGTATAGAGCCAAGCACTGTATGAACAAATTCAGATCCTTCCTCCCAGTGTGAGGATTACAAAGATAATATATACTCTGATTCAAAATGTCTTGGAAAAAAAACACACAAACTATGTTACTGTATACAACTGCATAAACAAAATCATGCTACCAGGGCCCAAATAAAAACACAACACAAGGAATTTCTGTGTAAAACAACATTGCTGAAAGAACTTCATCTCCAACTCCTCCTCCAGACTTCTGAATGAACTGCCATTTGATCCAGAGGTCGAATGTTCTGGAAGACTAGTCAACATAAAAGTACAGGAATACCTGTTGAAGGTCTTAGTGTGTAATTGTCAATAGATTGTATGCTATGTAAACATGTTGACTTTTCAGTTGCATTATTGTCTGTTGTCCACAGGCGTGTCTGAAAATGAAACTGTCTCAGTCCACCTACCTGGTAAAACAAATAAATAAAATCTTATGTAATTCATAGAACATGATTATATCAAGTTTGGTGGAATTCTGATGAGTTCTCAAGATATAGAAATGTTCCACTTCTTGGGGCTACTGATCTCACTGTTAGAATCAATGTGTTAAGTATTCAAAACTCAATGGACTTTACACATTTTCTATTGATGTATGCTTGCCTAATGACCGGACAAAGGTATCATTCTAAGTTTTAAGTTTGTCAAGAGTGTTATAAACTTGAATCCTTTTTGATTCTCATTATCCACACTGGTACTGCCAACTTGAGACAGATTTTAAGATCCCTAGACAAATAGGACAAGAAACATATGACACAACCCAACATACTTACCTGGTGATGGACTCTCTGCTGTTTGCAAGGAAGCTTATCTCATCAGAAAACGTTGTTTCCTCAAGCAGGTTCACAGGCCTCACTCCTAATCCAAGACGAGTTTGAGGAATCCCAACAGACAGCTCCGGCTGTGGCACTGGTGGCTGCCTGATAGAGTCTTCACTCTTTGACTTGGTAATCTGACAAAATAAAAATGTAGAGCATCTAGGAATGTGTTGCTTTTCCATCCAAGTCTTCTAAAACATATATAAAATTGCCAATCTTTGGGAATAAACAAATCAAAAATGATTGTTTGTTAGAATTATCAGAAAGTTGCCCTCAATGATTATTTGAGTATGAAAAGGAAAAGACCATTGAGCCAGAAAACATTTGCACTGGTGTCCTTGCTGATCCATCAGAAAAAAATAAAGTAAAAATATTTAGTACAGTCAAGCATAATACAGTAAAAAAGAAATAGCACCATTAAACTCAAGTCTACCGTTAGTGTAAGAGTGGCCACATATAAAATCCAGAACTCACATCCTTTACAGTAAGCGCATGAAGCAAGGGACTCTTCAAGAACATTTTACATAGCTGATACAAAGTGGACCGAGGCCTTGAGCAGGGTCTCCAGGATACAGGTAATGCATTCCTGCTCTGAGGGTCTGCAGAAGTAAAACTCTGTCTTTCCAGGTCACCTCTGACTGGAAAGTAACTGAATTCAATACCCACAAAGGAGCTAAGATCAGGCCTTCTCTTTTTAATCTTAACTGGGCCACAAATGTAACCAGGTGCCATGTTATGATTAATTCACTTACAGTGTGTATAAATTGTAAAAGAGGAAGGAGCTTACATTCAATCAGCAGTACCCACCCCTATTTATCACACAGTAAGCAACGGTGGTTGTCTCTTGGGGCTGACAGTTTGCAACATGCAAGCCAATTACAAAGTGTGTCTAATCTCAACAGGAATTTTTGAAGCACTGCTGTAGATGAAGTCCCCATAGTCCAGGGGCACGATGATGGCAATCACAATAGAGTATCATCTCTTTAGTAAGGCTATCCTCATGTCTATAAAGGTACAGTAACTACTCAAAGACCACTCTTTTAATTAAAGTTAGAATATGGTCTTCACATTTTTAGTTTGCTCCAAGCCAAATGCTCAAGCTTTTGTGGCTTGAAACCTGTTTCTGAGTCCTGCCTCCATTAGCAGTGCTTTTTAACAAGAATTACTATTTTTGAGTCTAGATTCAGTACCACATAACATCACTCGCAACATGTTAGTGCCTGATACAAGTTTACTCTGAGACAGGTATTGTTGAATAACATTAAAGCCGGTCTGAAGCATTTCCCTTGAAGGAAAACACCACCCTTATATCTTGTAAATTTTGTTTCCTTATAAACAGACAACTCTTTTCCAGTAGCTGATGGGTACGTATGTGTTTGCTTTAGTTTGTTTTCACTGTTCATGCTAGTCCCCTGTAACTATCCTGGGGGTTCCATTTTAGGGTTGTTGAAATCTCATTGTTCATGACAGCTGCATTAGCAATACGAGAACATGATGTCATATCACCCATTTATGCCATGTACCTCTGTGCTGAAAGCACAAATATCCTGAGAAAAAAACTCTGGAAACAAATAAATTGAAAGTAGTTTACAGGGAAACCCCTGTTACAACTCAAGGCAGCTTGCAAAGATAAGTGAAGGTAAATGTGGTATTTCACATCTTGCTGCAACGTGTTTTACTGTAATCTAATAAAGCAGACAGGCATACTGTAGAGCCTAAAGGGCGTGGACACATTATGTTCTCATATAATAATGCACCTCTCAGGGACAGTGCCATTTCAACAACCAGAAAATGGAGACTCCTCATGATGGTTACAGGGACTAGTATGAACAGTGAAAATAGGAAAGCAATCCCATATATCCCCAATAGCTACAGGAAAAGAGTTATCTGTTGACAGGGAAAGAAAATTTACAAGATATGTGGGTGTAGTTTTCCTTTAAAGTACTCAGTTCTGCCCCATCAAATCACAGGCACAAAGGTGTGTTTTCAAGTAAGAATATGCTGATTGATGCCAGTACACATAGAGAACAGAAGATGCCCAAGAAATAACCTTGTGGAACCCCTGTAAAAATCAGCAAATGATCAGAATAAACACCCTTTATAGACATAAACTGAAGTCATTCAGATAGACAGCTATTGAACCAATGCATTGAATATTTATCCAAACCAAAATGCACTAGCTTATTCAAAAGCAGCTTATGGTCCAGGGCTTCAAAGGCTTTTGATAAATCAATAAAGATTGCCCCAGACAGCAGCCTGTTTTTGAAATCCATCTGGAGAGCACTGCTAACCCTCGTGACTGCAGTAGTTGTGTTACTGAGTTTCTGGAAATACAGACTGATTAGCATTTAATAAATGACAATGCATCAGACAGGCAGTTAACTATTTAACTATAAGAGTTTTCATAAATTTTAGATGCTGTAGAAAGCAGGGAGCTGGGCCTATAATTCTTAAGATACTCTCAAGCTTGAATAAACATATTGATTAACTGACTGAAGAAACACCATAGCAGCCCCAGACCACTGCAACTTCTAGAAGGAGACACAAAGTATCTGGATAAATCAGGGCCTCTGGTTCTTTGGGGCACATCAGGTTTAAGTTTTATGGTGACAATCATTAAGATCTGAGGTACATTGTCTCATGTTTATGGCACAACTGGTTCTCTTCTGTTCTCTAGCAGATTTCGCTCCAGTCACTGTTGACTAATATACCACGCTGTGTCACTGATTACTGCACACTAGGTACTAAACATGAGGGGGGCTTCAGGGCAAATAGGATTAAGACAGCCTCAAATTCAGGCAAACTGATATTTGTATCACCACAAATGGTGCATCGACATGTAAGTTATGCTGCCAAAGACCCGTGAATGCTATGGCTCTAGATTAAAAGATTCTATGACCACTTTGCTCACCCAAGAACTGACTTAAAAAATGATCAGACAGAACAGGGCTATAGTGCAAGAGCTACTGAACTGCAGCTTAATAAATCTCATTGCTACCCAACTGCAGCAGAACTCTGCAAATATCTGTACTACTACCTGTACTCGTGGTTGGGTATCAAATATAAATAGGGAATACATGATGGCCAGGCGTGTAATGTGCAATTTATCTCAACAAATGGACAGTGACATTGAGGAACCACATGAGTGGTAGAGCACAGTGGACACACGAGTGATGGTTCCCGAGGTCACTGGCCACGAGCTGAGATGAATCGCATATTACATGCCCATTCATCATGTGTGCGATTTATACAATAGGACTGTTTTCTTTGTGTTGTGTTTTATGTTTTTTTTTTTTTTGTATGGAGAAGGTTGTTTTCAGCAAGAGGATTGTTTTCCTTCAGCAGGGAGTGCTGTGAGTGGGTCTGTGTCATTTGTTATTGGGTGTGTGTTTCAGTTTTGTATTATGATTGGGTGGTGTCTGCATGGTTGAGGTTGGTGTGAGGAAAGCATGTAATTTGATTGGTTCTGGGTTGCAGGTGGGAGGGCTGTAGCTTTTCTCAGTTATGGTAGTAGCTTTATCGCTGTGTAAGAGGGAGATTGTGGGGCGTTTGCTCAGGAGCTGGGATGTTCTGTGCAACAGAGTGCGCAGTTGTGTTGTGCCTATGGAAGTGTGTATTTTGTTGTTGTACTGATCCATGGGTTTTTAAGGTTTGTCTCCCGGAGCGGCGCAGTAGTCTGGTGTCAGGATCGATTTGGGGAGTAACTGATGTATGCACAGGGGAGTAAATGGTGATGACTTGTTAACTGTGGTATAAATGTCTGATATTTTCATGGTGCATATGTCATCTGCCCTTTATTTCATGGGGTGAGAATACACAAATTTATGTCACTGTGTATGTGCTCACCCCATTGTATAAATATTTTTTAGCAAGCTTTTCTCATCCCCCGGCTTGCCTGAAGCCACCCCACAGCCAGCCCTATCACTGACCTTCTCTTAGACTTATCAGTTATCTACCCCTTGCCAACAACAGTGGTGGGTGGCCTGCTATGTCAGTCATATCTGGGCCTGCCAGGGGTGCCAGTGCAAGAGCCAACCAGGGTTTTTTTCCCCATCCAGGTCCTGGTTTTCTCCCGAGGTTGCCAGCATGTTATGATGCTCATAAATTTGTGTGGCACACACACATATGCTTGGCGCCCGGCAGCTGTGCCTATTTCCATCTATGTGCTCCCGCTGTGCTACCACCTTGCCTCCTTCAGGTGGCAGTCAAGTAAAGGAGTGCAGCTTCCCCCTTCTCAGGGGAGGACAGCTGTCCTTGGGACACTCAATCCCCTTTCCCCTAGCCAGCTTCCGAGTGACCCAAGTCTGTTTCTGAACCCACGTCACTGGCACAGTGAGCAGCAGTGCTAACTTGATGGCTTGATTTACCAAACAATTTAATTCTAGTGACTCCTCCTCCTCTTAGGAATCCTAAAAAGTCGACTACAGTTCGGAATCAGCAGAAAGGACAGCAGACTGCTAGTGAATGCATCAAAGCTGCCATAATTTAACCAGACAAAACCAGAGAATTCAAACCTAAACTGGCAACTGTACTTGAAGGCTTGGACTTACAAGGGGTAGGTTTACAAACAGGTTGAGACCCAAGCAGGAACAGTGCTTGCAGAAGCAAAGGAAGCATATCACATGACACCATGGACTTAGTTAAGGGGAACAGAGGGCTTTGGCTGCGGATGGAACTCCTAGGAAACCAAAAACGCTTGTCAAACATTAGGTTAATTGGCCTCCATGAAACCCTGAAAGGGGAGAATCCCCAGCATTATATCACAAATTTGTTTGCTAAGCTCTTAGAGTCGAATCCATTGCCGGAGATCACAAAGGTCTACAGGATCACCGCACTGCATCGCCAGGACCATAGTAATACAACTTGCACACTTATTACAGCAGGAGTGCATGAATGGGACTGCATCCTTGTAGCTGTCAGAGGCACAGCAAGCTCAAACTACGGGATGGAACTCCCATACCTGTATTCCAGGAACTCCCATACGTGTATTCCAAGACCTCAGTTTTGCCACCGGGAAAAAAGGATCTGATGTTGTCTGAGCAATGCTACTATATAAATTTGCACAGCCTCCAATACTCAGCCAAACCTCGTATTATTTACACAGGTAAAGCCTATCTGTATAGTAACATTCAAGATGCTAGGAAGTTGCTAAAACATATCAGGAAAGACTCTGGCACATGTGCAGTAGAAGAATAGTCAACTATGACTTGTGAGGCACCCCACTGGGTGGAAATTATTCTAATCCGAGGAATCCCTTACTTATGGTTTCACCCTATACACCAATCGCCACAGAGACAGATGCCCTGAAGACAGACCCTACTCTAAGCACAGAACTTAGAATTTAGAACAGGTGTTTCAAAAATTCTGCAGCTACCTTCCACCCTTGCAGTTGTCAGATTTGTTTATCTGCCTGGAGAGAAATGTCACACAGCTCTAGTACAACTGGGTGTCAAGTCATTTTAGAAACATAGACTTTGACAGCATATAAGGACCGCTTGGCCCACCTAGTCTGCCCATTTCCCTGCCTAGGGGATAAGCTGCAGATCCTATTTAACCAACAGCCTATTTCTTCCTACCCTCCACAAAAATTGCCTTATGTCTGTCCCATGCATTCTTGAATTCACCCACAGTTTTAGACCCCACAACCTCCTCAGGAAGGCCGTTCCATGCATCCACCACCCTCTCTGTGAAAAAATACTTCCTTACATTGCCCCTGAGTCATCCCCCTTTATCTTCAAATTGTATCCCCTTGTTCTTGCACATCTCTTTTTCTAAAAGATGCTACCCTCTTAGACTTTGTGGATTCCACTGAGGTACTTAAATGTTTCTATCATGTCCCCCCCCTTTGTTCAAAGGTATACATATTAAGCTCCTTTAGTCTCTTCTCGTATGACTTCTCTTGCAGACCCTGCACCATTTTAGTTGCCCTCCTCCGAACTGCCTCCATCCTGTCTGTGTCCTTGCGGAGATGGGGTCTCCAGAACTGGACGCAGTACTCCAGATGGGGTCTCACCAACTGTCTATACAGTGGGATAACAACTTCCTGTTTTCTGCTGGTGATGCCTCTCCCTATACATCCCAGTATCCCCCAGCCCTCCCTACCACCATCTCACATTGCTTGCCAACCTTAAGGTCACCTGATATGATGACCCCCAGGTCCCTTTCCATTTTTGTTGTTGTTACTACCTCTCCCCCACACTGTGTAATCATCCCCTTGGTTTTTGTTTCCCAGGTGCATTATTTTGCACTTTTTTGCATTGAATCCAAGCTGCCATACTTCTGACCATTCCTCCAACCTTGCCAAGTCCCTTCTCATCCTTTCCACACCTCGTTGTGTAGCAACCCTGTTGCAGATCTTTGTGTCATCTGCAAAGAGGCATACTTTTTCTTCCAGTCTTTCTGCAATGTCACTTATAAAGACATTAAAAAGGACTGGATCCAGTACTGAACCCTGCGGTACCCCACTAGTAACCCCTCTTTCTTCAGAGTGGACTCCATTTACAATTATTTTAAAACAGATAATTACTTAGTAATTTTAAGATTTTAACTCATTTTATTAGTACTCTGCACTAGTTAGGTTATTGTTGTTTAAAACGCTGGTCCCAAAGACTCCTGTTCTGACTTCTGGGAACTGGAAAAACATTTTTTTGGATACACTTTTTATTTCTAGACAAACTGTTTAATGCCGTATTGGTCCTAGTCAGAACAAATCCAGAACAGATGGTTTAATACCCATTATTGGACTAACAAGGATGTTACAAAAAGGAAAAATTGCTTTAGCTTTCGGACCAACAAGTCCTTCTTTGGAAGCATAATAAAGAGTTATTTAGAAAATCCCATACTATTAACGCTTAGAACATGCAGAAAAAAACAGAAATATTTCTCACTGGTTTAAAACAGGCATTCAAAACATAATTAAAGTGACGTCAGAGAGCTTGAATATCTTAAGTGTGCTTTCAGCTCAAAGGTCAAAGGTTGTCCAGAGATAACAGCAGGCACAGAATTCAACCCACATATATTATATCATGTATCAGTCTAATGAATAACAAAACACTAGGATTCTCTACTCACTAAATTATATGTCAAGTTAAAGACTCATGCTTCAAGAGTGAGGTAAGAGCACACCAGTAGAAGCCAGGTTCAACTCTGCTAAGAACTCTGTTAGTTTGGATGCTATGGGCAAGAATGTTTATACATCTTCCATGCTAATCTGGCAGGCATCTTATTCAATGTATATAGCACAGTACCATAAAGCATTATAGAACACAATTCTGGCAGATCGCTGATATAGCAGACAGTGATCTGGCACAGGAATTTGTTGCCACAGCAAGATCAGCCCTGGATACTACTAAATACCATGGCCACACTTCTATGGATACTAATGACTTGGCAGCTAGAGTTCTAGCTCATTCAATGTCCTTAAGAAGATTCTCCTGTTAAGGACTACCATCCTTTCCCAGGATACCCAAACCTAAGTCATGGAATTCTCCTTTGAAGGAAATTCACTTTTTGGTGACACAACACAAGCATATATGAAAAATGTGGTTGAACACAAAAGTAACAATGAGAAGAAAAAGCCTTCTACCTCCTATAAACCCTATGAAAGAGGATGAAGAGGTTACTTCCCAGGAGTCTTTACCCCATATGCCCCCTATCAGTATCAGCCACAAAGCGGGTACTGCAGGGGCAGAAGGGGTGCAAAGTGTACTGTTGCTGCAGCACCAGCACCCAAGTCCCAGCCAAAGCACGGCCCCTGACAATTCCGCCTAGGTTGCCCATCCATTGCCTGTGGGGGGAAAAGTGTATTACTATCTTCAGGAATGAGTAAATATTACTTCAGACAAATGGATTCTGGGCGTAGTGGGCCAGGGACTGTCCTGCAGTTCAAAAAATTCCCAAGACTGCAGAAACACAAACATTCTCCAGCACACTCACCCACAGAAAGAATTCTGCTGGAACTAAAAGTGAAAAAACATTGCTGACAGCGTAGAAAAGGTCCCTGCATCTCAAGGGGGGCAAGGGCCTATTTTTAAGGTACTTCCTTACCCACAAGAAAAATGGGGAACAGTGACCCATTTTGGATCTCAGGTATTTAAACATGCATATAAAGAAAGAAAAATTCAAGATGGTCACACTGAGAACAGTGATACCATCTCTAAGTCAGTAATATTGTTTCTTCTCATGGATCCCTCACTATGGTGACACTCTCCCACCCTGACTCCCCTTCCAGAACCTCAAAATAGTTCTCACAATAATCAGTTAATTTTACTTAGGTCACTTAAGCAATACTATTGCAGTTTTTTCTCTACAAGTCTAAGTTGTGTTTTTTTCTTTTATTTACATTTTTATATTCATATACTGTATCTGTTTAAATTGTGTGGTTTTTTTCCAAAAATTTGAAATTTGCAATCATTTTCTGTAACTTTTTAGCTAGATTCAATAGCCAGCATTCCACTTTGGCTACAGAAAGAAATCTGATAATTGCCAGGGTGGGAGGGAGGTGGCTGCATAGTTTTCAAACACCTAGTCTAATTTTAAGTTCTATACTTAGAATAGGATCCATCTCCAGGGCATCTGTCTTTGTGGAGATTGATGTCTAGACTGAAACTCTAGTGAGAGATCCCTGAGAAAAAACAACATTACTACAGTGAGTAATTTTTTCTTAGAGTTCAGTAAGGCTGGGGTTGACGTAAGTAGAGAATGTGTTTTTCTACCTGATATTTCTGTGTCTTGGGGGGGGGGGGTCACTACCTGTACAGGCATACTTGGTGTTTATTAATCAGATAAGAGAATGGCTGCTTTAAAATTTTACCAACTGGGGGCGTGGCTAAGCATCTGAGGAGTGCTCAGCAGATGCTCCTCTGGACAGCTCCAGGAGAGATTCAACTTTATTTACCTTTTTACGTAACTTTTCCACCAGAAACAATAGTCTAGAAACCTAATTTCCTTGCTGACTGGTCTGAGCATCTGGAAACACAGTTAAGCTAAAGAACGCACCTCCGGCAGGAGAAATTTTTAAACTCAAAACAGCGAGAGCTAAAGATCCCAGGCCACAGTGCCATGAGACAACTTCAGACACAGCAGAGCACAATGCTACAGAAGTCACTCCACTTACTGTAAATCATATACTGAGGAAACTCATACAAATTGTCCAAAACATGGATAAAAACTGGATAGCCTCATGCCACAGGCCTCAACACTGGAGATCAAAATGGACAATCTGGAGCAAACTTGTAGAAAGAACAGAGGGATCCTTCTCTAAAGTTCAGGACGCGGCCGATGGGTTAGTCCAGGAAAACACCATGCTGTTCCAGCATCTACAGACTTTAGAAAATCAAGTGAGGGAAAAATACAATAGAATAATTGACTTATTGGAGCAATCTGAGGGTGAGAATGCAACAGACTTTGCTTGTGAATTTTTGCCACAAATACCGGTAGTCTTGGTATCAGACTTGGGCATATCCATATAGAAAGCTTACCGTCTGACTCTTCGACGTGCACATGCAGGCACGTCCTCACCACGGTCATTCATGGTAATCTGCACAGGGATTGGTAACAGAGACAGGGCCCTGGCTGCAGCTCACAGAATCCGTTCTCTACATTTTAGTGAGGCTGACATTCTATTGTTCTCTGACCTCTCTAACAGCATCCGACTTCAATGCAAGGGGTTTGATCGGGATCAGGGAGTGCTGAGAAAGTACAGTTACGTAAGAACTTACCGTAACAGCAGATCTTCGAGAGAAGCTCTAGCAGCAAGCCACATTGGTAGAACTAAGCCATCAGGTGCCAGGACCACATGGAAAACTTCTAGCTAGCAATCTACCATGGGGGACCACTCACTGCCGACATCAGTCAGCTGACATCAACCTAGGTGGGCGGTCCCCCACACCTCCCTCAGTTCTCCTATTGGAGATCCCATAAGAGCAGCTAATGGAGAACTGAGGAGGTTTCCAGTGAGCCAAAAGAAAGGCAGAAGAAATGCAAGAGAAAAAGAGCAGCAGGGCGCAGGAGGGAGGGAAGCAGGGCCTGCTGCAAGAGCTTCTCTTGAAGATCTACTTTTATGGTAAGTGTGGCACTTGGACAGCTGGTACTGATTAATCTATGCTTTTTGTATTATAAAAATGTGTTACTGAGTGTCTCTCATGAGACATGCTGAGACAGCCTGTGGGATAAGATATCAGTTCAAAAGACAGGATATGTTTAACAGCAGATCTCTGTAAGGTGATTAACTTGCAAAGACTCACATTTTATAGCCTTATTTAGGACCTGGGTTGTTTGAAGCTAAGACCTAAACATCCACTTTATGACATCCTCAGGAATGTCAGTTAATTGCACCTGGTGTCACAAAGCATATTACACCTCAGTGAGACGTGACAGTTAGTCATAAAAGGTTCTGTGATGTCTTTGTGAAGCAGGAAACTGCTCATGGATGAAAGAAGATACTGGAAAATCACAGACTTGATTGGGAAGTCATATGAGGAAATGAGTTTTAGCAGATGTCACCTATTTAATTTACCTCCTGCTTGATAAGACATCCCAGTTGTATAATTTTTAATAAACAGAGGAGGAGCTGGGTGACATCATGGAGAAGGCAGGCTCAAGACAGTGTTTTAATTATGCTGTGACTGACCTTTAGGAAGAAGAAACATCTTTCAGCACTATTAGAAGATATACATTAGATATACCAGTCTAAGTGTATGGTTGGTAGGAATTTTCACTTTTAAACCTTATTCTTTTAAGTGAGTGTATGTTTTGTGATATATTGTTCTGTATTTACATTTTACCTATTGTTTTTCTATTTCAAAGCTCCAGGATAACACCACTGGCAGGAGGACAGATCAGCAGCCAAGCGCTCAGGAGAGAAGGCCCTGAAGAACTGCTAAGCTAAAACTGGTCCTGTGCCTAGAGGTGATGTCCAGACTGTAATGCCTGGTGAAGGTGTGGACAGAACTCCAGGTGGCAGATGCACAGATGTCTGCAGCAGACACATTTCTGAAGCAAGCCGTTGAGACAGCCATACCGCTGGTGGAATGGCCTTTGACCACTCCTGGAAGGAGTCTGCTGTACTTGCGATAGCAGTAAACAATGTAATTTGCTAACCACTTAGACAAACACTGTTTGGAAACAGGAGTGACCTCTCTCTTGGGGGCGAATGAAACAAACAACTGTTGTGGTTGGTGTAGTACCGCAAAATCCTATGTACACCCAAAGTATGAAGCAAGGCATCTCCCTGATTAGAATACTCTCAGGAAAATAAACTAGAAGGTGGATGGATTGATTCAAAGTAAACTTAAACGCCACTTTAGGCAAAAACTTAGGATTAGTTCACAAAGACGCCCGGTCTTTGTGAAAAACCAAATAAGGTTCCTTACACATAAGAGTCTGGAGCTCGGAAATCCTTCAAGCAGAAGTAACAGCAAATAAAAAAAGCGCTTTCCATGACAGAAAGCACAGCTCACAACTCGTGGCTGGTTCAGAGGGAGGTAAACCGAGTTTCTCTAACATAAAGTTGAGGTCCCATGAAGGGACCGGGTCCCAAATGGGAGGTTTCAGATGCAAAATGCCCCGCAGGAATCTGCGGAACACTTCAAGCTGGGTGACAGCTTTGCCCTCGATAGGTGCATGGTACGCAGAGATGTGGAAAGGTGCACCTTGAGGAAGGAGTACCCCAAGCTGAATCTGACAGGGAAAGAAGGTACTCCAACACCTGATTCACCAGGCAGTTGAATGGATCCAAATGGCGAGCAGCAGCCCAAAGAGAGAAATGTTTCCATTTCATAGCATAAGTGGCTCTGGTGGATGGTTTCCTGGCAGCCACCAGAATGTCTGTGACTCTTGAGGACACCCCGAAGAGGGCAACAGCTAGGTTCGCAGGAGCCATGCATGGAGATGCAGGGACTTTAGGTCTGGATGGACCATGGTGCCCTGGTCCTGGGACAGCAAGCTGGTGCACATGGGCATGGGCACCAGAGGTTTACCCGCCAGCTGTTGCAGCAAGGGGAACCAAATCTGGCATGCCCAGAAGGGGCCTATGAGTACCATCTCTGCCTCTTCCAACTGGAGCTTGAGCAGAACCATCTGCAGGAGTGTGAAGGGAAGAAAGGAGTACAGAAACCTCCCCTTTCAAGAGAGAGAGATGATGTGTCTTGCAAGAAAACTCCAGGCCTGGGATCGAGTGAGCAGAAAAGCGGCAGTTTTGCATTGGGTGGGGACATGAACAGGTCCAACTCTGGATGATCCTACCTGTCAAAGAGATCTTTGACCGATAAGGTTAGAAGCTTCCACTCGTGAGTCTGTTACCTGTCGTTGCTGACACTGTCGGCCAAGACGTTTTGAACGCCTTGAACATGTACGTCCGAGAGCTCCAGACTGTGCTCAATGGCCCAGTACCAGACTCTCATGGCCTCCCGACACAGGGGGTATGAATGGGTCCCCATCTGCTTGCTGATGTAATATACCACACACATGTTGTCCATCTGCACCAGCAGCGGACCAGGGAGGAGATGAATCTGAAAGGCCTGCAGAGTGTTAAGGACCATCTGTAACTCCAGGACATTGATATGAAGACCCAGTATTACATCTATCTATGTACCCTGGGTCTGGTGATTAGCCAGATGAGCACCCCATCTCAGGCTGGATGCATCTGTCATGAGAATCTGCTGGGGGGGTCGAGAGCTAAAAAGAGACCTCCCAGATGGCCCAGTGGTGCTGGAGGTTGAGATGCTGGTCACTACACCTCACGCCATGCTGGTGACCTGGGTTCGGGAACAAGCCCGGGCCACCAGGGCTCGGTAGGGGTGAGAGAGGCTCGAGTGTCTGGAGGACTGCTCTCCTTTCTTGGGTGAGGGAGGCTGGTCATCCCCCTCACTGACTGCCCTCTGGCGGTGGCCGGACGGCAGTATGAGTCGGGAGGACATGCACCGAAATCATCACATTGGTAGGGAAGGGGAAACAGGAGAAAAAGGACAATTGGAGCTGGCAGGCTCCATAATGGCCACACCAGCACCCCGACTGGCCCTCCGATATCTAGATTTCACTCTGGTAGTGGGGGTAAAGCCGGTGCCACTTCACCCTGACCCTGCCACGGGGGTAAAACCTGTGGAGGATACAGGGGGTGTCGGGTCAGGGAAAACGGTGCGGCTGGAGACTGAGTCCCTCCAAGACAGGGACTGGAGACACCTGCTAGGCTCAGGGAGCCATAAACAGCTTTATGGCGCAAATAAAAAAAAAAAGACACCCCCCCCAGAAGGAGGTTGGCCGGATCCAGCCACCATGACAGAACCCTCTGGACTGAGTCGGAGACCAGGACTAACTGGCCCATTCCGTCTGTACATTGGTCCCACTGGACCCTCAAGGTCCACTGAGGAACCCGCATATGCAGGTGAGCCGGGGAACCGTAGCAACTGCCACCGCCACGTGGCCCAGGAGGTGCAGGAACACTCTGGCCTTGACTTGCAGTTGGAGAAAACCAGTCGCTCCACCCTATCCTCAGGCAGAAAGGCCTTGCCCTGGCTGGTGTCCAGGGCTGCCCCAATGTATTGAAGGTGCTGGCAATGGGAAAGGCAGGACTTCATTAGACTGATAGTGACCCCCAAGCCCTGAAAGAGGCAGAACGTGTATTCTAGAGTCTGAATCAGGTGATCCCTGGAGAGGGCTGCTAGCAGCCAATCGTCCAGGTAGGGGAACACATAGAAGCCCTGTCGCCTTAATGCAGCTACCACTACTACCGCCAGGCATGTGGTAAATACCAGGGGGAGGGCCGAGGAAAGGCCAAAAGGAAGGGCCCAGAATTAAAAATGGGCTCCCTGAAAGTGGAAGAAGAGGAGGAAGTGATGATGGGCAGGAAAGATCTGGATGTGCAGGTAAGTGTCCTGCATGTCCAGAGAGCAGAGTCACTCCCCCCGGGCAACAGGGTTAACAGCCTCTGGAGAGTGACCATCTGGAAGTACCTATACTCAATGTACAGACTCAGATGGCTCAGGTCCAGGATGGGCTGAAGATCCCCGGTCTTTTGGGGGATGAAGAAGAAGTGGGAGTAAAACCCCCTTCCCCACTGAGCCTGGGGGATGGGCTTTTGAGGAAGAGTCTGAATTTCCTCTGAAACCAGAGACAGGTGGGCAGGAATATAGGTGAATTTTATGGGAGGATTTTATGGAAGCCACTCTAGAAACTCCAGAGTGTGACCGTGCTCTATGATCTGAAGCACCCAGTTGTCTGTGGTCACCCCCCTCCACCCCTCTAGATGGGAGGGAGAACAAACTCTGACGACCTCCCTTGGATCCTCGTCCGGGGGGGGCTGTGGCAGCTGTGGCCGCTGTGGCCTTACACTTGTGCTGACCCTTGGCAGGCTGGTTCCAAGACTGCTTACAGAAGGACCTGAGAAAGGACGTGACAGCCTACTCTAGGCTGAGTGTGATAGAGCGAATGGACTGGCTTGAGGGCCTGCCCTGACTCCTGCAGAGTAGAAATGATGCCCTGGACATCCTCTCTAAAAAGAACCGAACCCTGGAAGGGGGCATCCAAAATGCTGGCCTGTATATCTGAGGCAAAGCTGGATACCCGGAGCCAGGAATGGTGCCGGAGACAGACCCCAGCAGCTGCCCAACACCTGGAGGTATCCACAGCATTGTAAGCAGCCCGGAGGACATGACTGCCAACGTCTGAGCCCGATTTCATGACTTGGGTGATCTGCGTCTTAGTGGGATCCTCTGGCATGGTTTGCACCAGGTCCCTGGCTTGGTCCCAAAGAACATTTTGATATTGGACCATGTGGGCCTGATAACAGGGTCACAGAGGCAAATACACATTTGCCCAGGTGATCCAGCTGCCTGGACTCCTGTTCTGGGGGAAGGGTACTAAGGTGCTTGGGCTTCTTAGGACGGTCATGCGCCACATTAATCACTGCTGAATCCACCTTAGGGTGGCCCCCTAAACAGGGTTTGCCAGCTGGGGCATAGTAAAGATGGTCCACCTTCTTAGGCAGAGGAGGGGTGGTTGATGGGTGATTCCAAGCTGCCCTAGTGGCATCCTCATAGGAGCCAATCAAAGGGGGCACCACCAAGGGGAGGGCATCCCACTGCTGGAGATAAATGGCCAAGCGGAGTCTCTCCGGGTCCTGCTCCTCCATCTTCCAGCCCATAATGGACTGGATGTGGCACATGACATCCATGAAGATTGGATCATCGGGGAGGACTTTGGTACCTCCTTGGTATGGTCGTTCCCATCCAAGGATTCCCCAGGTTATGAGAAAGACCCCGAAGAATCGGATTCATCCTCAGTAGAGTAACTATCTAGGACTGACACCGGAGGCTGGGGCTCATCCCTGCGAGAGCCGGATCCAAAGTCAGGTTGAGCCCCGGAGGACCCCAATGTGTGGGGGTCACTCGGCCCAACATGGTCTGGGTTCTGGGGCTGGATGTCCCAAGGAGGATGGAGGGGAGATGCTGGAGGTGGCCCCTGAGAGGCAGTGGCCTGCCTCTGGACGAAGGACCACCATTCCGAGAAGAGGGCGTTACAATCCACCGGGGGGGGTACATTGTACACCAGCAGTAAAGAATAAGAGGGCACCAGGGAAGGGTACGATGGCGTAGGAGCTGGCATAGGGTACCCAGGCACAGGGCCGCCCAGTGCTGACTGAGGATCCAGCATTGGCCCAATGGGCATTGGCTGCAGCAGGGGTGACAACAGGGTTGGACCCATAGGCTGGAACTGCAGCAGCACTGGTGGTGGCCTGGGGCATCCGAGAGAAGGATCCACCAGCACCGGCCCAGCCGGAAAGGCAGGCACCTGAGGGGATGGAGACCCCATGAGGCAAAGGCAGAGGCAACACTGGAAAGAAGAAGATGGCAGTAGCCTACTGCGGGCGTTGCCTGGAAGGACTGACATCAGTCCCAGTAGTGGGAATCAACAAAGGCAGTGCTGTGGCCAGGGGCAATGGTTATGGAAATGACGTCCAAGGAACCAACTCTGGCCAAGCCATCTGGCTGAGAGGCCGTGGAAGATACAGGCCTGAGCGTCAACGCTGGGGAGCAGGAGATAAAGTCCCCTGCCCTGTAGAGCTGCTGCCTGAGATAGCAATAAAAGCGAGCAGCGGAGCCACTGGGAGCCCAGAGGAAGAGAAGGATGGTGAGGCTGGAGAAGCAGAGAGCCCCCACAAAGAGGCGACTCCGTTGCAGTCCAGCAGTTTGAGCAACCATGAATGGGAAGCTGACCAGGCCTGGTCCCGATGTCTTTCCAGGTGCTTGTGCTTCCCGGAGTTCTCCTTGTGAGAAGATGAAGAGGCCCTGAAGGACTGTGCTGTCAACGCTGAAGAGTTCCAGGCTTGCAGCTCCTTCTCCATTGCAACCAACTTCTGCTTTAAAAGGTAGCTCTCCAGAGTTTTTAAGACAACATCTCTGAGTGGACTAGTTGAATTTTTGGCAAAACTGGTAGGTTTTGGTGTCGTGGCTGGGGCCTAAGCAGATGAGACACGCAGAATGGCCGTCCTTTTCAGGGATCTGTTTGCAGCAGGCACACTTAGAGGAGTGGTCGGAAGACGAGGCTGGTGGAGAAGACATAAACTTGTTGAGGAAAACACAGAAAAATCGATGTTTTGAACTTGGAATGAAAAATAAAAAAGCGCGACATGCGTGGGAAATGGCAGTTGACTATAGCTGCAGTGTCCACAAAGGTCCGACTAGCACGGGTTGATGGTGGGAAAAGAGCCGAGGTAGGAGTGGGGGACCGCTCACCTTTATAGGTTAGGCTAATGTCAGCTGACTGATGTCGGCAGTGGGGCTGCCCCCATGGGTAGACTGCTAGCTAGACATTTTTTGTGTGGTCCTGGCACCTGACGGCTTAGTCCTGTTGGTGTGGCCTGCTGCAAGAGGCTTCATCGAAGTAAGATCACTAAAAATCACTCATCAGCTATTGCTTCCAGCAAAACTCCATCTGACGTGGAATGGGCAAACTTACCTCTACAATGACCCTGCAGTCACTGTGCAAAATGGTAGAGAAATTGGACAGGGAGCCGGTAACAAGTTAGGTAAATGAATTGGATGACGCTGAAATGGCTGGAAGCTGAAGACCGAACTCAATGACTTCTATGGTAAACTGCACCTAACTCCACATTTAGGACTCTGATTAGTAAAGCTCACCTTAGAGTGATTCATGTTTTTTTGGTACATATCTGATTCTTATTGCTGAGTGTTAATACTGTCTCTTTTGTAGGGTGCATGGGTTAAGAGGCAGTGTACCACCGCACTACGACCTTTCTGAACTCACCAGAACATTACTACAAGTCAGCTCTGTTTATGAACTGAAACATTATAGCTTACTTCTACTAATCTTAAACATCAGTATCTAAGATGTACAGTTCTTGTTTATATAGTTGCTGAGCATGAGAGGGTATCTGAGTTTATGGGCAGGGAGATAACTGGGGATGTGTGTGATCTTTTCCCCCGAAGGGACAGGTGACGTCTCAGTTTGTTTAAAACTGCGGTTCCTACCTTATTCTATCTTCACTGTGTATCTTAACAGAGACCCGCCGTTTGGCCTGTGGAAATCCCGACCTGTGTCTGTGGATATACACCTCTCCTCACCTTGAGCTTCGTGATGGGTTTCAGGTAAACTATGGCAGACATTACGAGTTTGGTCACATTCAGGATGCAGTTTTTTTAAATATATTACATGTTCTGTTAATAATGTTTACTGTGAGGATACGGTTTTGGCAACATGGCTCTCTCGGGGGAATGTGCTTGTATGGAAGCAGGTTTACTACCAAATGAGGGACAACAGTGACTGATAACCCATATGGTAAAAGGGAACCTGGAATACACTATCTTTTGGGATGTCTCTGTAAAGCTCTTGGGATGCATGCCTTTCTTAATCGCAGTTGGCAGTTTATAAAGTACAATCTTATATTTACCCCCTGTAGTACTGACCGAGAGGGTTTCCATGCTGCCTTGGTAAGAGAAAAATTGTATAAGTACTGTTCTTTTTATTACTATCTCTCCCCGTCTGTGGGAATCCACTTTGAAGTGCATTTCTTGCAAAATGAGAAATAAAATTTACAAGGAAAAAAAAAAAAGAGTTCACCGACCACATGTAGTTGGCCCCTTTGGCTCATCCCCTCCTTCCTTGCGTTAGGTGTCGCTCGGTGACTAGTGATCAACGCCTCTGCTGATACCTTGTGAATCTCTGGTTTTTGGTTCGGCTGTGAATTTACTGTTTTAGTGTTCTTAATGTGAGAATGGAGCAAACCAATGTTAATATAATATCTGCAAAATACAATGTATCAATTGCTGTACTATTTCTGGGATAACATTTTACTCACAAAGATGGCTCTGGATGCCTTCTGGGACTCGTTTGTCTTGCTATAGTCCTTAACTGCGCTTAGTTACCTGTGCTTAGCATGTTTATAATTCTTCACTGTTATAATGTGGTTATTGTTTGCCCACCCATATCAATGTCCTCTTGCCAAATTATTGCTCATATATACCCTTGCTTCCCCCAGTCTCCTGTTGTTCCCCCAGCTCAACTTTCCCTATGTCAAATTTCTGCACCCATAGTCTTCCTCTCCTAACATGTTGATATGATTCTAATTGATCGTTTTGGATCCTCTCATTGTAAAATTTGTATATGTATTACTGTGTACTTTGTACTGTGTACTTTGTTGTCCTACCAGGACCTCCTTGTAAATGAGTGTACTCAATGGAGTATTTCCTGCAAATAAACTTGAAACTAACTATGTAGTAACATTTAGGACTATACAAACAAGTTTTATAATGCAACGCCTTGTGTAGGAATACTCCTCCACTGCATAACTGATGATGGGGGGGTTGGGTATGAAAAGTCTCCTACCATTATGTTGATGGCAACTGTTCCTGTATTCACTTTGACGATTTAATGTTTTCATTATAAAAGCAATAAACTATAAATGAGGAAAAATTACCACTCAGGACCCAAATGTCTGTATGCATCATACTTTTGCAGATTTAAAAATGCTGACCTGTGGATCTATATTTCGCTAGATTTTCAAACACTACAGAGTATTTACTGGTTTTGCAGAGAAATTCCTTCTCAAATCCTTCAAGGAGAGCACCAGAATGTTTAAGGTTGGTACATTCCATTGATTTTCCCTGCAGTCTCTGGCAGGGCATTCTTCTGAGAAAAAAATAGTACTTGAATATAGACAGATAATGCAGAATAACTAAACTAGACAGAAGGCCCACAGTTTCAGGAACTGACTCCATTTTACAGCCATTATCCAACTACGTCAATATACGTCTGCAGCCAATTGTGGAAAATATCTCGACATATCTTAGGAATACAACCCATGTTTTGAATATAATCAAGGAAATCAATAACAAGGGAGTACATAATAGCACATTGGTAATGGTTGATGTTAAAGACCTTTATACGTCAATAACATATGAGGGTGGAGTTGACCCTAGGGGAGCTCTCTTAGAAATAAGACCACAGAGGTTTCATCCACCAAGCAGGTTGCTTCAAGAAATGTCTGGAACTGTTTTGAAGAAAAATTATTTGAAATTTGAAGGACGATTCTGTGAGCAAACAAAGGGAATCACCATGGGTAGCACCATGCGCCGGAGTATGCAAACACTTACATGCATGTTTTGAGAGTCAGCATGTCCTTTCAGACATGAATCCATACAGAAGTCAATCTGGAAAATATATAGGTGATATAATATTTGTCTGGACTGGGACTACTGAGGCGCTACATAACGTTCTTCATTATCTTAATAACTAGAACCAGAATCTGCAATTTACTGCAACAAGCAGCAGCAAAGAACTGCCCTTTCTGGATATCACACTAGAACTCCATCAGAACAGACTAGAAACCCCATTATACAGGAAACTAACAGATTGTAATGCGACACTCCATGCCAGCATTTTCTATCCAGACGCACTGAAGAACACCATACACTATTCACAACAAAACAAAAACAAGTTCTGGTCAGAGCCAAAACGTCTGCATGATTTGACCCGATAAGGAATAAATTTAGTGTGCATGACCCATGCTACTAGATGTGTTCAGACCTGCTGCTGGCTGCGACACCCTCTGGGCTGCAGCTGTGGTGCTGACACAGTCCTACACAAAAGGTTAACAAGGTCCTTATCTGCCATCAAAATCTATGTATCTTTGTTAGGACAGTACTGGGCTTAAGGCTAATGTAATGATGGTTTTCAGCCTGGCTTTGACTGACCCGGTCAGGCAAATGGCTGTAAAGATGCAAAAATGAATGCAGTGCCCCAGGCCAAGTGAGAGCACCCCCCTCGGGGTTTTACTGCAGCAGCTCAGCACAACTCCTCCTGAATCCCAAAACTGACTGACGTGAGATTTTGTTTTTCTCAGTTCTTCAGCCTTGAGAGTCGGACTCAGGACTAACTTGAAAAACAAAATTAAGAACTTCAGGATCTCACCTCAGCTTCAGTTCACTCAGTCAGGCACTCTAGGCAGCACCCCTGTAGGCTCGTCGCAGGTCATGGTGTGATGTTCTCTCGAGTCTCGCGGCTCACCTCTTGTCTTGGCCAGTTGACTCCTTTTGCTCTGGCTCTATCTTCCCCTCCCAATTAGTCAGCAGCTCAACACGACTCTCCTCCTCAGCTCTCTTTGTTCCTTCCCGGGCCTAGCAGCGCCACAGTGGCATGTGTTCGGGGTTGGTCATGGGCCTTTCAATGAGGACCTGGGAGAGAGGCATGATTTATTGAACTGGAGAGTCGGCGACGGCGACAGAGGAGAAATCCTCCAACTGGTGGGCGGACAGCGAGTAACCCACGATGGACCAACCACTGTCTCCGACCCACCACCAGACAACAAACGTGGTGGCAGTATGCTGGCTTCTCAATGGCTGGCAACTGGGCAAAACATGGCACCATAATGTTTTTCCGTCCATGCATGTGCATGCCAGACTGTGGCTGCAGTGCTGTCTGATTGGCCACAAAATGCATGTTGCTGTGGTTACGGCATGCTTGCAGCCAATCCAAAATGGGGATATTTGGAAGTCGGGACAACAAGAGTCAAACGGACGGTAATTTAAAAAAAATATACAGTCCTTTGACTCCCCCCCACTCAGTCAGTCTCCCAGCCAAGTCCAACTCAAGAGACAATAAAGAAAAAAACAAAAAAAAGCGAGCAAATTGAAAAAATCTAGTCTCTTTGTCAAGGGCAATCTGCCCTTACGCCAATCGTCACTGGGTCAGATGGAGAGGTAGCGACTGTGTAGAGAGTGGTGAGCACAGTGTGTGCGCTCACATTTATCGTGCCCGTCCATGACATAGACAGGCGCTGCAAGATGCTGAAGCCGTGCCGTGCGAGCTGCTAAGTGGTGAGATCCCCACCGCCACAGCAGCTGGCGTGGAAGACTGGGAGAGGGGAATCTTGCTTGGCCGGGACATGTATCTGTCAGCCGGGTCATGGAGCAACAGCCAACCAGCACAGTCCTGCTGCGTCCACAGGAACAACATGAGCGACGAGCAGCTCTCCGACTCGAACTACCAGTATGTGATCTGCACCAACTGCCAGAAAGTGATGCGGAAAAAGGTAAGGGGAAAAAAACGGGGAAGGGTGAAGGGCACATGATTCTTTACGGGGGGCTGACATGCTATGCAGAGGAGTTCTGCTGCAGATGGACAGAGTGACAGTGTCTTCTTTGGGTACTGGCAGGGAATCCTGCAGCGAGCTGCCCTCGCACATAAATGTGTTTTTCATGCTCTATCTCTGAACTTGCAAGTAAACCTGCAAGCACTGAATTTGCTCCTGCACCTAGCTGCACCAAAAACGGGCTTTAACTTGGGACTTGGGAGTTTCCAATCAAACTGCAGAATGGGACTGGTTTGTATCCCCCCTTACACTTACTGAGTTTTTCAGATCTGATTTGTATTTAAGTAGCAATGCCTTAAGTTCACTAAACTCGGAGTGCAGTTGGTCCTGACATATAAACTTTTTGTGGAGTTCTCCGGTGCTGGTGTTGAAGTCCTCTGATCAAAAGCGTTTTCCTTCTGTCGCTGCAAATATTCTTATTGGTTGCTGAGGTACAGAATAATTCGCACTGCAAAGATGCATAGGCAATTTCATTTGTTTTTAATAATTTGTGTGCATCTGCGCTGGTGGTGCCAGTGGCAGATTTATTAGAGCGGTGCAAATAAATTAAAATTGCTGAGCTGTGCAAGTCAAAAGTTCATTGTCTGCAAGCCAAACCTGCGCGCTTTGCTAAAATTCCAGTGTTCAACATATCCTTTTATTTTTTTACGGCTGCATGGGCGGGGCCCTGCGGACGTTTTGCATGTACAAAAGGGCTGATATTTTGTTTTCCGTCCGTGGAACTGTTTTTCCTCTCCCTGACCCTCCCCCAAGAAGCAATCCGCCCATGTTGTCCCTATGGGCTGCAGCACTGCACTATATCACAGTGGGCGTTTTTTTTTTTTTTATGGGCCTTTTTTTTGTACATTTCTGCATCCCTGCCATTTCTGTTCCCTCCCTTTAACAGCAAGGGCGTAGCTACCGATACATCTGGCACGCCATGGTGTGCAGCACACCCGCGTGTGTGTGTGTGTGGGGGTAGCAGCCCATAGCTCAACCCAGTTTAACATTTAAAAAATCAGTCTGCCCATTTTCTTCACAAACTTCATTATGCAGCAGTGGTGGATCTGACAAGACTTGTTATAGCTTGCTGACAGTGATATCATCAGCGGAGAAAGGGTATTACTTTCATCACATCGGGTTGTGTGTGTGTGTGTGTGTGTGTGTGTGTGTTTGACGGACTGCACCATAAGAAGTGCCTGACTGACGTTCCTTCTTCCCAGAAGAGCTTGTGTTTGACAGAAAACTTTTGTATCCCCAGTTCAAGATGATTCTGAGCTGCCCTGTCATTCTAGATGAGGGACTGAAATCTGTGAAAAACATTGTACAAATGAAATTGGGAAGGGCCTCTACTAAGAGGAAGAGCCTTGATTCGGGGTGCGACTCCCATGTTTCTGTGCATGGGCTGTACTGTACAAGAAACGAGTGTGCGCGTGAATTAAAGGACTGCCAGCATGTAGCGTCTGCTTCCTTCTGTGAGCTCACACCCAGCAAATAGCCTGTTATACGTTGGTTCTGGTGCCGATTGAACTTTTTGTTCCAACCGGGGGAGGCTAGTTGAAAATATTTATTTTTATGTCGCATAATTATCTTGTCGCAGAATTACTGATCCCTCCTTCAAGGCTGTTTCCTTATAGAAGCATATTCTGAGCAACCCACCTGTTGGAGTGCATATAAATAGGAGTGATGTGAATATTCGTTCTGGATTTAACATACTGTAACAGGTCTCGCAGGAGGCAGATTAAAAACTTATTATGCATAGAAGTCCTTTCTTAAACCAGTGAACCTGTCACTAATTGCATACATACCTGTAGTTGGTCGGCATATTTTAAACCGGTGGATTTTTTTATACTAAAACGAATTCTTACGAGCTCCCAATATAGGTATGGCACCTCTCCTGTGCCCCCAGTTGTAGTTGTCCTGGAAGAAGCGGCTGTTATTGGGGTTGCAGGCAGGTATACAATTTTACATCTCAAATACCCCATATTAGGAAGGAGGGTCCTTTATTGCCCGGCTCAGAAGCCCACTGCCCCACACTGAGTGGTTGCTGCCCCACACTTGACTCCATACAAACATTTTCAAAACAAAACTTTACTCCAGCGGTGAACAGCAACATTTTGCGACCACGTATGGACGAATTTTTAGGTCTTCAGAGTTCAGAGATGTGATGATGTACCCCACAATGTGCCTCTTCCCCAGTGTTTTCAGGGATGTATATTTGGGTGACACTACTGGTCGAGAGATCTGAGCACCATACGAATGTCACCTTCCTGTTCTTGTCGGTCTTGTGTGAGCCACTGCGGACCACTAGGCATCGCACTGTGGATGCAGGGCTACAGGTACATTTGGCCCACAGTCAGTTGCACTTTGGATGCTGTCTAGCACTGTATGCCGATAAGAGCTGGGACCTACCCCGAATTTATAGGCCAGGCTTCGTGCCGTTTCCCACCCAGCTGCAAGCCCTATGCCGGACAACATCATGTGTCCTGTTACTGTACCAGTCCGAGGAGCAACACAACAGAGGGACTTTATAGTGTGGACAGGGCACCATTTTTCTTCTTTTTTTTAACTTATGTTTATTGTTTGTGTTCTTAAGTCACAGCAAACAAGTCTGCTGCATTATCATGTACGATTGTGTCATCTGGTACAACAATATACATTATACCACTAATATCTGAACCTGCTCTGTTGTCAGGGATTAAATCTATATGAAATTATCTAAGGTACAATTCAAAGTCATTACATTTCTTCATTACATATAGATCCCATTTCCACAGTAAGAGTTCAGATTTTGGAAGTGCCTGGACACCATGCTTAGGGCATGCTTGGATTAAGTAGGGACCGCATTCTAGCGAGTAGAATGAATAAAGAGAATTTGTGTCTCCCTGTTTGATTGTGGTTACACCGTCTTTTGTGATCGGACTCCGGGCCATTAATTTCGAAATGTAGCTATGCTAACAATCAAAAAAATGAAGTCTATGTTCCAACAACACAATTTCAACCAAATCATTCCAACTTTAATATAAAAAAAGCAGCTGTGAAAGGAGCAAATGTAACTGTCTGTTTGCCTCACTGCCAGCTGAATTTATTGTCATCTGCTGTGAACACAGAACTCTGGTGATTAATAAACTGGTGAACATCTAAGTTGTTGTTGGTCAGTGAAGACAAAACGCTTCATCTTTGGGGGCAGGTGTCCATCTCCTGGTTTCCAGCTATTCTATTCCACTGGCAGCAAACCTAGGTATTTATAATGTTTCATATGTGCAATGGCATACGAAACTTCACTGGTTTGTTGCCCTTCACCCCCCAACACACACACAGACACTATAAGTAAAGAACTCTGTTTGCTGTTTGTTAATTTCTATATCTTATGAACTTTTTCATTGCATTTTATAGTAATGTAACCCCGCCCTGCAAATGGGGGTTCCCAAAAGTCTTCCAGGAGCTTGCCTGAATGCTCCAAGTCTGGGCGGTGTTCGGCATTTAAGATGTTTAAATGTGGTTCCAAGTGAGTGCTATTTGAGCCTCCACGTACTGTCTCTTTAAGAGCTGTCTGCTTGCAGACTTCATTAGTTTGTATGGGGGACTGTGTGTTTAATGCTCGAATCCCACCCGAGCTGCTGCCAATTTGCTCCGTTTCTGCCGTCGCTACATGTGCAGAGGGAAACTTGTTGAAAGATATAACTATTTGCCAGAAATCATTTGGAGTGACTGAGAAAATGTACTTTGTCTAACCTGTCTTCATTTCAGCATGAACTGTTTCAGTATAGCTCTTTCATTTTGGTCCTGAACTGCTGAAATGAACCAATCAATGGGAAGGGGTTCCTTAAAATGGAGCCTGTGTACGAATCTGAACTTGGACTCTCAATTTTGAGCCAGCCACAAGGGGATTGTATGGGCAGTGACTCTGGGAAATGTTGTTTTGACCTTGGCATCTTTTTTCACCAACAGAGGGAGTCTCATTGTGAGTGACAGCCAAACCAGCCAACAGAATGGTGTGGAGCTAAAGGAAATGCCCTGCTATGTGACTGGAAAGATCAGATTAGTTGTGACAGAGAAGAAGAAGGGCTGTGTGCTGCTGCGATTGTATAGTTTGTGGGGAAGCATGTAAGGCCCTGAGGTTCGCCTCCTGCAGCCGCTTTTATGCCAGTTCTGACTGAATCATTTGTGAGGAGAAAGAAGGAAATCTGAAGAGGGAAACCAGGCTCGCCTGTAGAAGACTGGAGAAATTGCTGAATCACGCTCGGTCTGTCAGGAACTGAAGCTACTGTGTGTGCTACCGGATATTTTGCAGTAATTGCGATCGGGATCTAGGAGCAGCCTGCCTGGTATAGTACTTTCCTTTTACATATGAATGTGCGTAGTGCTTGTGGGGAATCGCCATTTCTAATCCTCTGTGCTGTGTGCTGAAGCTGGAAGCAAACCTCAGCTTGTCTCGGACTAAATCCGTCTGCTATCTACTGCAGTGGGGTCCAGTCACAAGGACCTTGTCTCCATGTCCTGTTGTTCTGGCAACCCAGAGGAACATCCACCATCCGGTTCTCAGCTTGGGTATTGTGAGTACAAGTCAGGGTATTCCCCTGCAGCCTGTTTTCGATTACAAGTGTGTCATCTAATTATTGTTGTTTCACTTCTTCATGGACTGAGCCGTCTGGCTCCGGATTACAATTGGGTGTTGTGCATATATTTTCTTCTACAGGGCCCTGTCGATCTGCATCCACCGGCCAACCCCGGCCACGGACCTGGCTAGCCCCCCCCCCAACCTGGGTACCCAGAGTGTGACATTTTAGACCCTGTATGTATGCACAGTACTGTGATTTAATTCTGCCAGTTAACCTGCTTGCCCCCTCCCGTGTTACTGTCCCCTAAATAAATCAGATTTAGTGTTGTTATACTATATACTATCTGTGGTGTTGGTACTTATGGAAACAGTATTGTATTTTGCTGTGTATGTTGTTTAACCTTGTTTTACAGGGGGTCCTCAGAGACGTGCTGCAGAATCAGTCTCGAGGGTAAGTGGTACTTTATGAGTGAACAGTGTATATACATGGGGTATTGGGGCTGTAATTCCTGTGTACTGTGTGAGCCACTAGAGGGAATAAAAGGGGGTCTCAGTGTCCCAGAGGGCTGTGACCAAGCTAGTCTAACCACTACAAACCTGACCTCTGGGTGGAGGCACCCGCCATAGAACCTAGGCCCCTCAACCTGTCAGCAGTCAAGCAGGCAGGGGTAGTAGCCCTTGGAACAGTGCCACCTGGGGGTTACATCTTGGAGGCTCACCTCTGGGATTTTGTGTCCTCTAGTGGCTACATTTACGAACCACTGTTAAAAAAATAAATGGGTACCCCGACAGAAGTGGCTGTGCGCCAGTTGGGGGAGTGGTGTACTGGGGAGGAGATCGACCCCCAAAATGCTATGCTTATCCTGGACATCTCCCTGGGTATCAATACGGACACTGTACAGGGAGTACTTTCCAAGGCGGAAGGTTTACAAAACCCTGTGGTGGTGCTGGGTCGACATGCTGATCTGCTCACCCACACTTTCTTGGCCCTAGTAGAGTCTAAGGACCCCATAGATAGCTCCAAAGTGCCACAGACTATTACCCCAGAGGGAGCCCTCACTTACTGGAGAGTGATAACTAAGGACAGTAAAGATCCGAGGGGGATGAGCCCCCCCCACCCCACTATCTGAAACTTTTGAGGAGAAATTTGTTAAATTGTTGCTGGAGAAAGGGAAAACTGTGGAGGATTTAAAGAAACTATTATTGCCACCTGAGAACGTTACTCCACCAACACCCTCTCCCCCTCCAGAACCCATTATTGCCCCTCCTATGCCAGTGCTAGCCCCTATGTCTGTACCTACCAGTAGTCACGACTTTTACCGCAGGTTGAAAATTTTCTCCGGCACCCTCCCCATCCAACATGGGGAGGATGACTGGGAGACCTGGATAGACTATGTTGCCCCTCAAGTGCTAGAATGGCAATGCTCAGAAGCAGAAAAGCAAAAGAGGTTAAGTGAGAGCCTCTGAGGTCCTGCCCTGGCTACCATCCGTGCCAAACGGGCCAGTAACCCTGAAGCGACTGCACAGGACTATCTAGAGGCCTTGGAGAATGTGTATGGGAGCCCAGATTCCGATGAGGACCTTTGGTGGAGAGTAAGAAATGCACAACAGTACCAAGGGGAGTTGTTGTCTGTGTATGTATCTCTGCTGGAAAAATTATGCAAGAATGTCTCAGAAAGGGTAGTTTGCCAGTGACTGAACTGGACCGAACCAGGCTGGATAGGATCCTTAAGTCTGCCCCCTTCTCAGAACTGCTGTTGCTTCAGTTACGCCTGGCCAATTGACTGGAATCCCCACCCTCCTGTGATGAGCTAATGAGAGAAATTAGAGGGGTTGAGAAAAGGCGACTCTGGGAGGGACTTGCACCAATAGCTGCTGCTACGACCTGAGTGACTGAGGGTGACCCGTCAAGTGAAGTTCAGGGGCAGAGGTTGGCAGTTAATGAATGCTCTGAGAAGGAAAAAGGTGTGCCACTATGGGGTGAAATGCTGAGAGAGTTCAGGGAAATAAAAAACAATGTCTTTATGAAGGCTGCTCCTGCAAGTACAGGCCCCGACCCTCATCCGACTGTATCTGCTATGGGGGTGGGGGTACCCACCCATGCATCTCCTGCTGATAACAGCTCAAAACTCAATGTCTTGACCATGGAAGTGGGGAAATTGACAAGATACCTCCAAATGCTTATCACGCCGTAGACCGAGATGGCCCCAAGGCTCCCAGTTAATAGTACCCCCAACCTGTCCCCCAGTGTGACGCCTCGGCCAGCTCAAACTCCAGAAAGTATGTTTTGCTATAATTGTGGGAAGGATGGGCACATGAAGAGAGAGTGCCGGTCCCCAAAGGACCCAGACAAAGTGGTACTGTATATAGGCTACAGGGGGAGAGCTTCAGAGAAGAAATCAGTGGTTAAGAGGTGCATGAAATGATTCCAGTGAGGGTCTCAGAAATGGTAACTCACGTCCCTTTGTGGCAAGGTCAGTTGCCCAGGCCCCCGCTACTGCCTCTCCAGACTGGTCCAGAATATTAGGTCCCTCCATGAAGACCACTGTAAAGGTGAATGGAGTGTTTGCCAGAGCTGTATTAGACAGTGGCTCCCAAGTGACAATTATGTTCCAAGACTGGTATCAGAAGCATTTGTCTGATGTACCCTTACAACCGTTGGAGGGGCTGCATGTCTGGGGGTTAAGTGAGAAGGCCTACCCCTACTCTGGATATATCCGAATGTGGCTGTCTTTTCCCACCTCCTTTGCTGGAGTGGCAGAACAAGTAGAGACCCTGGCCTTAGTGTGTCCCCCTACTGGACTATATGATGGGGTTCCTCTACTAATTGGGACGAATGCGCATATGTTTGGACGGTTGGCGTAGTTGTGTTATGAAAAACAGGGGTCAAGGACTGGTAGAGCTTAAAGAATTCCGGCCTTGATCAAGAAGGCCTATGAGGCACAGAGAGATGCAGAAAAAATGGAACCAGAGGAACCGGTTGGAATTCTCTGGAAGAAGGATCCTGAGTCTCTGATCCTGGCGCCAAATGCCCAGTGTACCCTACTGGGGGGTGTCCATATCAGAAAGGATGTCAAGAATAAAATCCTCAAGCTGGATGCACCAGGCGATGGGAAAATTGCCGTTAGGACTGCTGGTCAAGCCAAGTATTTTGCCTGCCAGAGCCCATGCTTGTGCCAGAAGGGTAATGGTTCAAGTTCATAATGTGTCTGATAGACAGATTCGAGTAAACAGAGGCTGCACCCTGGCTAATGTACATTATGCAGATACTGCAGTGCTACCCAGTAACAAGTGTTCGGGGGAGAATGACAGAGTGATGCCCGACTTGTTTGATTTTGGGGACTCCCCGTTACCAGCCGAATGGAAGATGAGAATTAGTAGAAAACTTGCCCAGAGAGACCAGGTGTTTTCATTAAAGGACTGGGACGTAGGATGTGTGCAAGGAGCTGAGCACCATATCCGGCTGCATGATGAAAGGCCATTTCGTGAGAGGTCTCGACGCCTGGCCCCTGCTGATACAGATGATGTGAGATGGCATCTGCAAGAGATGCTTGCTGCTGGTGTAATACAAGAATCCAGAAGCCCATATGCTTCACCTATTGTGGTAGTTAGAAAAAAGAATGGGACAGTAAAGATGTGCGTGGATTATCGCACCTTGAACTGGCAGACTATCCCTGATCAGTATACAATGCCCTGCATCCAGGATGCTTTAGACTGCCTGAATGGTAGCAAGTGGTTCTCCGTGCTTTATCTTTGCAGTGGGTACTACCAGATCCCGATGGCCCCAGAAGACAGTGAGAAGACAGCCTTTATCTGTCCGCTTGGTTTCTATGAATTCAAGAGGATGCCTCAAGGGATTTCAGGCACCCCAGCCACTTTTCAACGACTGATGGAGTGTGCAGTGGGGAACATGAACTTATCAGAGTGCCTGGTATACCTAGATGATGTTATTGTGTTTGGCAGCTCACTGGAGGAACATGAGAGCAGATTATTCAAGGTGTTGGACTGACTGGAAGACTTCGGCCTGAAACTGTCCATCGATAAATGTCAGTTCTTCCAAACCTCTGTAAGGTATGTGGGGCATATAGTCTCCACCGAGGGAACTGCAAAGATTCCTGGGATTCTGTGGCTACTATCACCGTTTCATCAAGGACTATTCAAGAGTCATCTGTCCTTTACTTAATCTTACTCAAGGGTACCCTCCTACCCACAAAAGATACAAGAAGTCAACTCCCCCCGAGACTGAGAGAGTGTATTTCCGTCCTTATGACGTTTTTGGGGCACGATGGACACCTGATTGTGACGCTGCTTTTCGTGAGATTATATATCAGTTTACCCTCGCTCTTGTCCTGGCCTATGCAGATCCAGCAAAACCCTATGTCCTACACACTGATGCTAGTTTGCAAGGTTTGGGGGCTGTGTTGTACCAGGAGCAGGAGAATGGCCTGAGACCAGTGGCCTTTGCCAGTAGAAGCCTGACCCCATCCATCCGAAAAGAACTGTCCTGTACATAACTTAGAGTTCCTAGCTTTGAAGTCGGCCATTGTTGACCAATTCCATGAGTACTTGCATGGGGCTAAGATACTAGTAAAAACTGACAATAATCCTTTGACCTATGTGCAGACTTCAGCTAATTTGGATGCTACTGGCCATAGGTGGCTTTCTGTGTTATCTACATATGACTATGCTGTTGAATACAGAGCAGGCCTGAACCACACAGATGCTGATGCTCTCTCATGGAGGTCTGTTCCCCTGAATGACTGGGTCAAACTGTCAGAACCTGATATTAGAGGACTCTACCAGAAGTTTGACAGGGAGGAACAAATGTACACGGACGCAGTGGACTGTATGGTGGATTGTTTGGGACCCTCTGAGAATTGCATACCTGCTGCTTATTGCCACTCTTCTGCAATAGACATTGGTGCACTGCCTCAGCTGGACAATGACAGTATTCAGTAGGCTCAATCCTGAGATCCCATGAACAAATCAGCTCTAGAAGCCCTCTACGCAGAGAAAGATGTATCCAAGTTACGCTCCACTGATTTGAGAACTGCATTGTTATACAAGGAAGGTCCTAAGTTGAAACTGATTAATAGACTGTTATATAGAGAAACAGTAGACAGAGGGGGACAAATAGATAAACAACAGCTAGTTTTGCCCATTACCTTTCGAGACTTGGTGCTGAGGTCCCTACACAACCACATGGGGCACCTTGGCATAGACAAAACACTTGACTTGGTGATATCCAGATTCTATTGGCCTAAGATGGGGGCTGATGTTGAACAACACATCCGAACTTGTAGTTGCTGCTTACAGAGGAAAGCATTGCCCCAGAGGGCTGCCCTCCAGTTAACATCACCACCAGTGCCCCCATGGAGCTAGTCTGTATCGACTTTCTGAGTCTGGAGCCAGATCAAAGAAATATCAGTAATGTGCTGGTGGTCACTGACCATTTTATGAGATATGCCCAAGCTTTCCCCACCAAGGACCAGAAGGCATCCACTGCGGCCAAAGTACTTATAGAAAACTTTTTTGTTCACTATGGGGTGCCACAAAGAATCCATTCTGATCAAGGGAGGGACTTTGAGAGTCATCTGATCAAAGAGATGCTTTCTCTGTGGGGAGTGTGAAAGTCCAGAACCACCCCCAGGGGGACCCACAGCCTGAACATTTCAACCACACTTTGCTAGATATGCTAGGCACCCTCCACCCAAAGTACAAGCCTAGACGGAACCAACAAATTAGCACTCTGGTACATGCCTACAACTGCACCAAAACTTTATGCCACTGGGTTCACCCGCTATCGCCTGATGTTTGGAAGAGAAGCCTGACTACCAGTAGATGTTTGTTTTGGAGTTTCTCCTGATGGGGTTCAAGCTGATAACCATTTACAGTATGTGCAAAAGTTAAAAGCCCAACTAAATCATGTGTACCAACTGGCTCAAACCATGGCTGCCAAAAGAAATCTGGCCAACAAGGAAAGGTATGATAAAAAAGTGAAAGCACTGGAACCCCAGGAGGGAGAACGGGTGTTGCTAAGAAATCTGGGACTGCATGGCAAACACAAGATTGCTGCTAGGTGGCACCATCTCCCCCACATTGTGGTAGGCAAACTAGATGATCTGGCTGTGTACAAAGTAAGGCCTGAGAATAATTCAAAAGATATTAAAAAAATGCATAGAAATCATTTACTGTCCATTGGACAAATTTTGATTGAGTCTGAACCCCCAGAAAATGCCCCCTCTGGACCAGTGACTAGAGCTGCTGCTAAGCCCCAGTTGAACATGACTGTCAGTCCATGTTGGAGGAAAGTGAGTGTGGCTTTGAATACTACCCTTCTTATGAACTGAGTCAGTTGTTTCGGGGCAATACCCTAGTCAATCCTAGAGATGAAGCTGGGCCTTCTGGACTGTCTAAGCCCCCAGCTTTGTCCATGAAGCCAGTGCTCCCAAAAAGGGAAGTGCAAAGCATCAAGTCAGATGATATGGAATCACTGTGTATGGTTGAACTGTTTGAACTTTCAGAGGAGGAAAATGATGGACTGGGACAAGCTGGTGATATACCAGAACAAGAAGAGTGTGTTGAGTGCCCTCACAGTTCACTGCCAGTGTCAGAAAACGCTCCATGGGAGCCAAGTATTGTGGATTCAGAGACTGCAACTCCTGGAGCTGAGAGTGTCCCCAGTTCTAGTCTCTTTACCCCAATGAAAGTTCCCTGACAAGTGAAGACACTGCTGAAAGTGGGGATAAAAACACAGAGACTATAACAGTTCCCCCTAGAAGGACTGGTCGAGCTGTGAAGCCTGTGGTACACTTAAGCTGTGAATCCCCTGGCAGACCTGTGGACTTGCCTCTCAATGTTGTCCATAAAGGAGTGTATGTGTCCCCGAGCTCATTGCCCAAACTGAACATCAGTGCTAACTCCAAGTTACATGTGTTGCCCTCTAGGTATGGCGCCCCTGCCCCATCCAGCCCCAAGTTAACTGATAGGGAAGGGCCCCTCTTTTCAAGTTTCATGTACAGGAGGTAATAACCTGAGTTACGGTACAATGTGTGTATAATACTGGTGAAAAGTGATGTACTGAAAAGTTTCAGAAATGTGTTTCTGGTAAGGTGATATGTTGACTGATGATTACATGTATAAGCCTAATGTGATACTGATGTAAATGTATATGGTTATATTGAAACTTATGGGGGTACTTACTTGACACGGACGCCAAGTTTTTCCGGGCCAGGAAGGGTGTAACCCCCCTGCAAATGGGGGTTCCCAAAAATCTTCCAGGAGCTTGACTGAATGCTCCAAGTCTGGGCGGTGTTCGGCGTTTAAGATGTTTAAATGTGGTTCCAAGTGAGTGCTATTTAAGCCTCCATGTACTGTCTCTTTAACAGCTGTCTGCTTGCAGACTTAATTAGTTTGTATGGGGGGGGACTGTGTGTTTAATGCTCAAATCCCGCCCAAGCTGCTGTCAATTCACTCTGTTTCTGCTGTCGCTACATGTGCAGAGGGAGCCTTGTTGAAAGATATAACTATTTGCCAGAAATCATTTGGAGTGACTGAGAAAATGTAGTTTGTCTAACCTGTCTTCATTTCAGCATGAACTGTTTCAGTGTAGCTCTTTCATTTTGGTCCTGAACTGCTGAAATGGACCAATCAATGGGGAGGGGTTCCTTAAAATGGAGCCTGTGGACGAATCGGAACTTGGACTCTCAATTTTGAGCCAGCCACAAGGAGGTTGTATGAGCAGTGACTTTGAGAAATGTTGTTTTGACCTTGGTGCCTTTTTTCACCAACAGAGGGAGTCTCATTGTGAGTGACAGCCGAACCAGCCAACAGAATAGTGTGGAGCTAAAGGAAATGCCCTGCTCTGTGACTGGAAATATCAGATCAGTTGTGTCAGTGAAGAGAGAAGGGGCTCTGTGCTTCTGCGGTGCATAGTTTCGCATGGGAAGCGCGTGTGAGGCCCTGAGGTTCGGCCTGCAGCCGTTGTAAGTGCCAGTTCGGACTGAATCCGATTTGTGAGGAGAAAGAAGGATGTCTAAAGAATGGAAACGAGGCTCACCCTGTAGAAGACTGGAGAAACTGGTGAATCGCACTCGGTCTGTCAGGAACTGAAGTTACTGTGTGTGCTCCTGGGTATTTTGCAGTAATTGCGATCGGGATCTAGGAGCAGCCTGCCTGGTATAGTACTTTCCTTTTACATCTGAATGTCCGTAGTGCTTGTGGGGAATCACTATTTCTAATCCCCTAAACTGAGGAATGAGGAAGGACTCAGCTGAGTAAGAAACAGCAGACTGATGTTAAATTGTAGCAGCTAAGGGGGGGGTTGTTTTTAAATGTTACGGAATAAATAAATGTTTTGAATAGTTAGAGGAAATAAGATGGAGTGGGTATATGTTACCTACAGAACTGGCTGGTAATTTGTGAACAACGGGAGCACCGCATGGGCAAGATGGTGCTAAGTGCACCACCCATCTCTGGAGTACCCCCCTCACCCTTCTTTCTTCATGTACACAAGGAGCTACGTAAGCTGCAAGTCATATTGTAAAACCCTTCAGGTCACGAGGTAGAGAGGGGGGGGGCTTTGAGCTTTCTGAGTCAATAATGCCTCAGTTTACCTTCATGGTTTCCCTTTTAATGCTGTTTGCTACCTTTTTGCATTGTCAAACAGCATGTAATGATAAACTTTGCAGGTTCGAGTTTCTATATTCCACTGTTAAAGTTATAGTTCTCATAACAGTTTAACCCTGCGCTGTTAACCCAGCGGTTTCAGTTTAGCAATATCTTATGTAGCATGAACTGTTGTGTATCACTGTATTTCGATTTTTTTCCTTAAAATGAACATAGAGTAAAATGGATAACAAACTTTTCTGGCTACTTAGCACCAAGACGGGATATGGCTGGATCCTCTTCTGGACATTTAAATGACTGTTTTTCATGTGCCTGTGTCTTGTGCGGTTGTAGGGCCACTGCACATAGACTTTTGGACTTTAATTGAGTAACTGCAATTGGTTAACTGTTATCTTTAGCAGCACCCCAAGTGTGGTAACATGGAAGGATGAGTGCTAGAGAGTACCTATTTATTCCTTATTTCTCTTGCATCAGTTGTGTTTTAACACCTACGTGGAATGTAACTGCTACTTTTTATTAAATTTCAATAAAGAGAATATTAAAAAGAGAAGCAGCAGAAAGGACAGACAACATCCCAGGGGACAAGGCACTATGGACAAAACAGAAGCCACAGAATGCATTTGACAGGTTGAGGTTCTGTACCACCCATACATAACTCACAAATGCCAAAAATTAGAAGCATACTGAATAGGGACTGGGACTTTCCACAATCCTACCCAACAGCATCGGGTGCTCAGCAGCAGACCTATTATAACATCAAAGAAAGACCTGCGCATTAAAGGAAATGCACACTATTCCCTATACGATTACCTTATATAGATCCAGAGTATAAACTGCTGGCTTATAGTTAGCAAATCTTTTCAGAAACCGAGAAAGTATGTTTAAAATTGTGATGTGGAGGCATCCATTTTGTGGGCTGGAAGGGTGCTGTGAAGATGTCACTGCCTCATCAGCCCTAACAGTGTGAAATGCAATAGGTTAAAATAAACTGCTCCTACAAGCAGGGATCATGTCAAACTATGAGGAAAAGCACTGTATTCTCTTATTACACTATGCCAAACATAAAATGTTCTGTTTTCTTTATAGTGTAATAGGACCCCAATCAGCACAGCCCAGCTGTTCTTACTTGCTGTAACGCACACTGTTAAGGCTGGTGAGGCAGTGACATCATCACAACACCTTCCTTTCCACAAAATGGATTCCAACAACACTGCGCATTTAGTATCTTTCCTCCCATGCATCGGGCTTCACTTCTTCCCTGCCTTGCACCTCCTCTTCTCACTCTACCCCCCCCCCCTTATTTCTTCTTCACTTTTTCCTCTCTGACTCCTTCACTTCTTTCTGTAATATGTCAATGCCTCTTGCTGCACCTTTCCCATATTTCCCTCTTTAACTCCCTCTCCTCATCTCCATCGCCTCTTTCTTTAATATGACTATGCCTCTGGCTGCACCTTTCCCGTATTTCCCTCCCTTGTTCTGTACCCCATCTACTGCTTTTCATAACTGTAGCACTAGTTTAGCCTGAATGTTTTTTTTTTTTCTTTGTAATCTCATACATGTACATGCTGTTATACTATTACCATGTCTATGTAACTCGATGTCTTGTTTACTCTGTATTACAACTTCTTTGACGTGGAACCTTTGTACAAGAGCCTTGGCTCAAAGGTACTTGTAATCCTAGCTTTCATAAGCAAAAAATAAATAAAACATCTCCTGTTTAAAAAATATTTTTCACTGTTTTACTAAAGTCATTTGCTAAATAGTAACATAGTAATTGACAGCAGATAAGGACTGCCAGGCCCACCAAAACATAGAAACATAGAATTTGACGGCAGATAAGGACCGCTTGGTCCACCCAGTCTGGCCATTTCCCTACCTGATGGATAAGCTGCAGATCCTAGTTAACCAGCAGCCTACTTCTTCCTACCCCCACCCCCTAGAATTGCCTTATGACTGTCCCATGCATGCTTGAATTCCACCACTGTTTTTGACCCACAACCTCCTCTGGAAGGCTGTTCCATACATCCACAACCCTCTCTGTGAAAAAATACTTCCTTAAATTACCTCTGAGCCCCCCCCTTCTATCTTCAAATTGTGCCCCCTTGTTCTTGCACACCTCTTTTTTTGAAAGATGCTACCCTCTTGGACTTTGTTGATTCCCTTGAGGTACTTGAAAGTTTCTATCATGTCCCCCCCCCTTCCTCGAGGCTATACATATTAAGCTCCTTAAGTCTGTCCATAATCCCTGCCTGCATCAGTATGCTTCTAATTTTTGGCATTTGTGAGTTATGTATCCTAGCAAACCAATCTGTGGAAAACTACAGTAACTGCCAAAATAATCTTATAGGAAATCGTACCAATTCCCTTTAAGGATAACTTAGTTCACAGGGACCATTATCAGGGAAGGTACTTGAAGCAAAACCAGGATGGCAGCTTTCGTTGGGAAGACTAAAAGCAAGCATGTACCTTGGTGGTCACTACACTGTTTGTGGACACACCTCAAGAAAGGAGGTGTTTGTTCCGGTGCTTTCATACTGGGAAGGAATACCCAATGAAAAGCATGCTAACTGTAACACAGCGGGGGTATTCTATGTTCTATAGTGACCCTGCAACACACTATACATGGGGAAAACACTGAGGGACATAACAAAATGCATAGGGGAGCATAAAAACACCTTGAGGAGAGGAGACGAAACATTCAGTGTCACCCTGCACTTTAAGAAAAGAGGACACAATAGAGCCTCCTTAACATTCCAGGCCTGCAAAACATTCCACCACCTAAAAGAGGAGTAAACTGTAACAAATTGCTAGAAAACTCCAAAATGTGGTGGATTTATGAACCTGGAGCACTAAATAAAAAATAGGGATCGCTCTTTTTATCTGCTGCTCCCCAATTTTGAAATGTGCATTTCATTTCATTTATTTTAAATTTGCAGGTCGGTACACTGGAATATACATTCCTTTTTCAGGCACATATTAAATACGTACATGTTTGGGCTGGCCTTCTGTAATAATATTTAAGGAAATATACTGTGCTGTCATGATTGATGTTTTTATCTGAGTATTTATGTATTTTATTGTAAGGGCGCTATGATCTCTAGAATAGCGCCTTTTTATAAATAAAGCTGATTGATGAATATGACCCAAGGTCAGATCAAGTCTAAACTTACAAAACATACTATAACATTAAGGTACAGGCATATCAAATACATAAATACATTCACTTACATGCACACACATTTAAACTCGTAAAATAATTTAGAACTGCTTTTGAAAAAGTATTAATGGAGGTAGCTTTACAGTTAATGGTAACGAATTCCATACTGAAGCAGCACAAAAAGCATTAGTTCTGTATCCTGAATTTGTGCATAAAAAAGGCAAGACCAGTTGATATTTATTAATAGAATGCAAATCATAGGTAGAAGTATAACTAACTAGTACGTCAAGTAAGATTGCTGGAGTACCTGTTTTCATTATCTTAAACATAAAGTGTGACAAGGTTAACATATAGTTATTCTGAACAGATAGCCAGTCAAGTTTGTTTAATATTTGGCAATGGTGAGTATGGTAAGGAGCCAAAACTCCCCCCCCCCCCCAATTTTCTGTAGCAACGTCTCTTTCTAGATATAGTACTGGCCAGAGAGGTGTCTATTGTAATAGAAGCATAGTTCAATAGTGGAAGTAAATTTTGTTGTGCTATTACAAGACGTATTTCTTTTGTTAAAAAATTGTGCAGATGATAAAGAGTTCCTATCTTTGCATGTAATTTTATCCAAGTGAATATTAAATTTTAAAGATGGATCCAATGTCATGCCAAGATATTTAAATGAGTCCGCAATTTCAATTAGACTTCCCTCAGGTAAATGCACTAGAAAATCTCTTGAGAATTTTTTTAGTTTTGGGTCACAGCCAAATAACATAGCTTTTGTTTTGATTTTGTTTAAAACCAGATTATTTTGGCATAACCAGTTTTGTACTTTAGTAAATTCATGGCTTAATAAAGAATTAATTTCTATAACAGATGAGTTACAAGTCAACAGAACTGCATCATCTGTGTATAACATAAGTTCGCAACTGTAAGTATCTTGTGATATGGGATCAATTTGGGTACCACAAAGAAATGAGAATAGAATAGCACCCCCCACTGAGTCTCTGGGATGGGTTTTATGGCCCTTTTTTACAACAAGAAGCAGATTTCCTCCCAGAGCACTGAAATATGGTCTGGAGGGTAAGAGGACATACCTGTTTTTTTTCTGGAGGCCACTCCGGAAGTTCCAGAGTGTGTCCATTTTCTATGATCTGCAGGGCCAAGACATCTCTGGTGATTTCCTTCCACTTGTCCAAGTGTAGGGAGAAGCAACCCCCTACCACCACCTCCTGCCCTAATGAGGGGTGGGCAAGGGGTCCGGTTGAACTGGCAAGGGGCAGCCAGAGTCACACCTCCTCCTCTGGGTTTTTTTCCTGTGGTGGAGAGGGTGAGCATGGCAGGGGTGGCCCAGCGTTTACCCTGAGGTTTGCTGGAGAGCTTGGGTTTATGAACAGACCGACAAAAAGGGCACTCCCTGATTATTTTTTGGCTGGTTGGTGTGGTTCATGGAGTGGCCCGAATAAAGAGTGTGGCCCGAGGCTTGCAGCTGAGACAGTATGCCCTGCACATCTGTGCCAAACAATGTGTAGCCTCTAAAAGGGGCATTTAGGATGGACATTTGAATATCCTAAACGAAGCCAGACACCTTCAACCAAGAGTATTGACAAAGACAAATGCCTCTCATGGCAGCCTTCTCCAAGGCATCAACGGCGTCGTAGGCCACTCTAAGGAGGTGAGTGCCAATGTCGAACCCTGCTTTAAGAGACTGCAGCAACTGCTGTTTCGGGGGTCCTCTGGAAGGGACCGGGCAGATTCAAGGGCTTGTTCCCAGAGTTTGATTTGTACTGGACCATATGGGCAATGTAATTCAACACCCCGATGGTCAGTGTGGGAGAGGCAAAGGTTCTCTCTTGCCAATATGATCCAGCCTCCATGACTCCTTATCCAGGGGTAAGGAACTGAGGTGTTTTGGCCTCTTGGTGTAGTTGTGGACGGCACTGATGACCACTGAATCCACCTGAGCCTGATCAGCGAAGAAAGGCCTCTCTGCTGGCGCCTGGTATAATTTGCCCACCTTCCTGGGTATGGCGAGAATCTAATTAGGTCGTGGTGGCATCTTCAAAAGACTCAATTAAGGGAGAGATGAGCAAAAGAGGGGCATCTGGGAGCTTTAAATAAGTGGCCAATTGACATCAAGCAGGATCTTGCTCTTCCATGTCGAAGCCCATGGCCATTTGTAACTATTTTATGACCGAGACAAAGGAAGGATCCTCTGGGGGTGGGATATACTTCAGGGTTTCCTCACCATCGGACAAGACCGTGGAGGAACAGTTGTAAGGAGTAGCTCCTCCATCATCGCCCTCGTCGAGAGAAATGCAGTCTGGATGGCACCTCTCCTAAGTCCTGAGGGGGGAAGCGAGGGCCCAGGGTTCAGAGGCATGGGCCATGGCCCCACTGGAGAAGCACAAGGGTGATGCGGGGACAGGCCTTGGGGAGGAGCAAGCTTAGCCTGTTTGAAATCCCATAAGGTGGTAAGCACAGAATGGAAGTCCACCACTATCAGCATTGGATCCATCAGCATCTGACCCATTGGTGTTGGCTGAGAAAACACCAGGGTCGGCACCAGGGAGGGTGGCTGCATAGGCTGAGGCCTGCGGGGAAGCTCCTGTGGGTCAGCATCGGGGATAGTGATGGTGACTGAGGCTCGGGTCAGGGTGACTCTGGAGAAGTTAGAGGCTCTAGGCTGAGAGGAAGACTGAAAAAATGGCTGTGGTTGGCAGCAAGGGTATTGGCTGTGGCCCGGCAACCGCTGACGCTGAGCCCGTCGATGATGAGCCAAACTGAGTGCCCACAGAAAATATGTCCTGAACAGCAGGGGCCCTGAAGTCAGTGGGGCACCAAAGTCCCTGGAACTGACCCTTGCCACTGAAACATTGGTTGGGGGAGCTGACAATGGTGACCCTGCAGGGGAAAGGATGTACGAGGCAGAGGAGGCCATCCCCGATGACAGGGATGGTTCGATGCCAGGCAGCCAAGGTGGCATCTTTAAAAGACTCAATTAATGGAAGGATGACCAAAGGAAGGGCATCCGGAAGCCTTAAATAAGTGGCAGAGCAACGTCAAACAGGATCTTGCTCCTTGGTGTTGAAGCCTATGGCCGATTGTAACTGTCTCTTAGCCAAGACAAAAGAGGGATCATCTGGGGGGAGGGGTGCAGGATATACTTCAGGGTCTCCTCACCGTTGGACAAGAATGGGGAGGAGAAGGAGTTGTAAGGAGTAGCTCTTCCATCATTGCCCTCGTTGCCCTCATCATGAGGACTGAGGTCCAGGCAGCACCCACCCTCGTCCCCCAAGTCCATAAGGGGAGTGAGGGCCCACAGTTTGGGTCGTGGACCTGCTGGAAAAGCAGGGAGATGCTACAGAGATGGGCCTTAGGGAGGAGAAAGCTTAGCCTGCATGAAATCCCATAAGGTGGAAGGCACAGAATGTAACCATCAATATTGGTTGAGGAAACATCAGAGTCGGCAATGGGGAGGGCGGCCGCACAGGTTGGGCCTGTAGGGGAGCTCTTCAGTGGGGGTCAGTCTCAGAGATGACGACGGCCACCAGGGCTCAGGCCAGGGTGACTCAGGAAAAGGTAGAGGCTCCGGCCCCGAGACAACAACCAAAGAAATGGTTGTGGTTGTCGGAGGGGGTATTGGCTGTGACCTGGCAACCGCCAACGCTAGGCCTTCCCACTTTTTTTGCTTAACAGCCATTATTGTGCTGGTCTCCTCAGAGCCTTTACAGGTGCCATTATTTATAGAAATCTCAAAAAGCCTTAGTAGTGTACTCCATCATGGTACGTAAGAACTGGGTTAGCCACATCTTTAAAATATGGACATTTTGGGTTCTGTGTAGAACTACAGAAAATGGGCAATTCTTTTCACGCAGGGTGGTCTAGCAAAAAAATGTCACTCCCCCCATACCCTCATTCACCAACAGGAAATTCACAAGGCATTGCTCTTACAAAATATGCTGTCACTGAACTAGCAGCAGAGCTCATGCTAATGTACTGGATAAGGTGCTATTGTTTAAATCTAAAACATGTAACAAAAAATCTGTATTGCAGTTAAGTTCTGTTCTGTATCAGCACCTTCCCAGTACTCCTGTCTACATTCCTACATACCTCATCTGCTACTGTATTATACTTTCATACCTCACCAACTGTTTCTTATTCACGCTGCACAATACATCTTTTACGTCACCTTTTCCCTAAAGGAACAGAAAGGATAAAGCTACTCTCTACACAACAATTTCATATTTTCACACCAGAAAGCCCTGAATAATTGCTGTATAAACTTAAATAGTCTCTTTCATCACATAATCACTTTTTTTGTTTGTAAGCCTTTGTGTGTTTGTCCAATGCCTCTATGGGATTGTTTAATTTGGTTTTAAGTCGTTCAAATTCAAACAATTCCACCCTCCCTGACAAACATCTCCAGACATTCACTGGCATAGAAAAGGTGTATGTGGTGGTGATACTGACCTTATTATGCCTGCACAAAGAGATTTAGTAGTTGCCGTATTGGTCCTTGCAAGAATAGATCCAGAAGCAAATGATTTGATACCTCTTTGTTGGTCCATTAAAAGGTATCAAATCATTTGCTTCTGGATCTGCACAAAGAGAGGCATTCTGGAGCTTTCAACTTTGAGCTATGATCCCTCTGGGGCTGACAGAGAGTGGAAATCACTTTATGCTTGCTTGCACACATGTGCAAGAAACATAGTGCCACCATACGAGTTTTTGTAGGTGTGGCACCCCCGCTTCCAATGCCCTCAGCGTTTTTGGTGGCACGGACGCACCGCACCAATGAATGCCCCAGCTGTCTATGACAGCAGTTCAGATTGCAGTGGCGTACAGTTGAAAGCAAACGACCGCTACAATCAACGGTGGTAATGTGCAGGCAATTTGCATACTGCCCTTCCATCAGCAGTATGCAAACTGCCTCCATGTCACCACCGCTGATTGTAGTGGTGGCTGTATGCACGCACCCCCCCCTTTGTTGTGTACCAAGAGGGTGCCCAATCCCCCTCGGCTCATGTACACCCCCCAGCACACTGTATGTCCGACGGGGTACCCAACCCTGTCGGCTCCAGTGCCCCTCCCCCAAAAACTTCCAGCTGCCACGCTGGGAGCCCACCCCAGCGTGGCAGTAGTCCAGTGTACTCATGTGCCCCCCCACACTGTATGGCCAATGGGGTGCTCAATCCTCGCTGGCTCCACTGCCCCCCAAAACTTATAGGTGCTAAGCTGGGAGCCCACCCCAGGGTGGCAAAAGTCCCACATCGTCCATGTAAAGTAGAAAAAAATAAAAACTTGTAACAAAAGAAAACGGTCCCTCGTTGACTCTCTTGCCCCCCTCCCGCAACCTGCGCCCACCCTTTGTGTACCCCACTCCCCACAACTCCCCACCCCATACTTACCTCTGGAGGCTGGCACGACTATCTTTGGTGGAGCGGGAACACGTCTGCACTCTTCAAAGCCAACCGCGAACTAAAGAAATGCCGGTAAGCTGTATAATGGCATAAATAGGTTTTTTCCAACTTTGGTGCATATCTCGGTCATTTTCTCAAATTTTTTCACCAAATTTTCAACATGGGGTTCTTGGGACCCCATCTCATGAATTCAGTGACTGTCATTTGGTTATTCAGTCCCAAAAGGTGATTCTGCAGTCACTGTGTGGAATCACCTTTTGGGACCGACTAATGAAACAAGTGTCACTGTTTATGAGGTGGACTCTCAAAACGCCTATGTTGTAAATTTGGTGAAAAAATTCCCAAAAATGACTGTGTTACAAGCGTGCGTTGCGCAGTTTCCATGTACACTCGCAAATTCGTAAATTTGTAATATTTTCACTCTGGATTTTCAACACTGGCATTTTTTCACACCTCCTTATGAACAGTACAGCTGTCATTTTTCACAGCCTGGCCGAAATATGTTTTCGCATTTCTGGTGCAGAATAGCACGGTCACTGTGGGAAATCAGTGTTCGGGACAGAGTAAGAAAATCACAGTGAAATTGTTCATGAGCAGAGGTCCTAAAATGCCTATGTTGAAAATTGGTCACAAAAGTCCATAAAATGACTGTGTTAAGAGCATGCACTGTGCAGTTTCTAAGCACCCTCGTAACGTCACAAATTTGTAATATTTTCACTTCAAATTTTCAACACTGGCATTTTCCCACACATTCTTATGAACAGTACAGCTGTCATTTTTCACATCCTGGCCGAAATGTGTTTTCACATTTCCACAGCAGAACAGCGCAGTTGTTGAGGGAAATCAGTGTTCGGGACAGATTAAGAAAATCACAGTAGCACTGTTCATGAATGGAGCTCCCAAAATGCCTATATTGAAAATCTGGTGAAAAAAATCTCCCAAATAAATGCATTTTGGGTGTGCACTGCACAGTTTCTATGCACGCTCGTGACCACCAGTTTTTTTATATTTTCGCTCCAGATTTTCAGCATAACCATTTTTTTACACCTCCTCATGAACTGTACAGCTGTCAGTTTTCAAATCATGTTAGAAATGTGTTTTTACACCTGTGGCGTTAATGGCGCAGTCACTGTGCAAAATCACCTTTCAGCTAACAAATTGATAGTGTCACTGTTCATATGGTAGGGTCACAAAAAGCCCATGTTGAAAACTTAGAGTAAAAATACCAAGACATGCCCAGGGCCTTAGGGTTTCTGACCATAACGCCCTACCATGTAGGATCTGACAGGCGTCCGCCGCACCCTGTAGGGACTGACAGGCGTCAGGGGTGTAACTTGGGATTGTCGACAGTAATGCTCATGCCATTCCACCCCCACCTGCAGACAGTGACAGGCATTGAGGTGCACCTTGGACTCTTTAGTTTAGTTTAGTTTATTGTTCTAGGAATTAATACCTTTGAGCCAAGGCTCTTTTACAAAAGTTCCACGTCATTAAGTACAAAAACACAGTAGACAGTGTTACGAACAATCAGTAATCAGTTTAACAAGGTCACACTTAAACAGTAACATTTATGTACGGAAAAGAAAATGGAACTCAGAGGCAGTGTCATGGGCAAGGAAAATAAGGATTGGAGAGGTGGGGGGGGGGAGAGAGGGAGAAATAAGAAGTTTAGAGGCAGACAGGACCAGGTTAGTGGTACTCAGGTTGTCTTTGTCAAAGAGGAGTTATGGCAGTTGAGTGAAACATATTTAAGTGCACTCAGTGGGATGAGACTTTAGTCAAAGCAGTCACAGGAGCTGGAGGCTGTGAGGTGAGCGTATAGTATGGATTTGAAAGCTCCCAATGACGTGGAGGATAGGGAGGGCAGGTTAAGGGCATTGTACCAGGTAGGGGCACGTATGCAAAAGATCTTTGTCCCTGAGCAGTCCGGCATCTAGGGACAAGGAAAGGTTGAGTGGTTAGATCTTCTGGTGAATGCAGTGCCATTGTTCAGGCAGAGCAGGTCCGGATACATGGAGGAGTGAGTCCCAAGATTGATTTTTGCCATCACGCAGGTGAGATACATGAGGCGATTGGAGAGATGTAACCAACCGTTTCTGTGTAGAGATCACACGGTGGGGTCCGTCTCTGTGCTCCAATGAGGAGTTGACCGGTTTTGTTTAGGGCTGTTGAGATGCGCTTTAGTGCGGTGGTAGTAGCTGAGCCATAGGCAATTAAACCATAGTCTATGATTGAGATGATGGAGCTTTGCATGGCAATCCTCAAGGCAGCTTGGTTGAAGAATTGACGGTTCCGGTACAGAATTCCAATGCGTTGGTGCACAGTTTTTGCAGTGTTATCGATAAGGGCCGCAAAGGTAAGACATTCTTCAAAAGTGATACCAAGGTATTTGAAGGTGTTCACTTGTTCTAGTGTATTTCCAAGGGAGGTTTTTATGACGAGTGGAGTATGCCTATTTCTGTTTTGATGACTGGTGAAAAGCATGACTTTTTTTTTTTTGATTTAGGACCAGTTTGTGCTCAAGGAACCACTTTTCAACACAGGAGAAAGCAAGCTGCAAGCTCTGCCGTAGTGGGTTGGGATCCTTATGGGAGGAGAGAATTACAGCGTCATCAGCATAAAGTATTCATTTTTCAGGGCAAGATTTGGGAAGCAAGTTTAGAAATAGGCTGAAGAGGAGAGGACCTAAAATTGAACCCTGGGGGACACCAGAGAGCACCGGCTTGGAGTCAGAGAGAACCTCAGAGATTTTTACTGTTTGAGAACGTTGTGTCAGGTAACTTTTTAACCAGGCTCCGGGTCCCTCGGCTAGCCCAATGTTGAGCAGAAGAGAGATTAGCAGGCCATGGTGAACAGTGTCAAAGGCCATTGTGAGGTCTATGAAAACAGCTCCGGTTAAATAACCCTTATCCAAGGCCTTGTGAGCTTCACTAGAGAATTCTAGTAGGGCCGTCGACATACTGTGTCCTTTCCTAAATCTGTGTTGTTGCATGTAGAGTAGATCGTACTTTTGCAGGTAGTCCGATAGTTGATCCACCACGATCCGTTCAAGAGCTTTGGAGATGGGTGGAAGTATAGATATGGGTCGATAGTTCCCTGGTGTGGATTCGCCGCCCCCTTTATACACTGATGTGACTATTGCGGCCTTCCATGTGTTGGGGAATTGACTTTGGCACAGGGAGAGGTTGAGAATTTTGGTGAGGGGTGGATCACTTCTTCCAGGGTGAGAGACAGAAGTTTTAGATCAATGGTGTCACTGCTATTTCTAGATTTAGAGCAGGCCTTTTTTACGTATCTGTAGGCTTCATATGTCTTTACTGTTTTAAAGTGAAATAGCAGTTGGTCAGGCAGGGTGGTTTGGGATACGAGTTTTGGAACTGACAAGTCCTGGAAAAAGTCTGGTGAGAGGACACCACTGAGGTTTGTGAAGGTTTTATTTAGGGCATCGGCCATAGTCTTAGGGTCACGGGTGGTGGAGCCATCAATGTTCATTGCCGTGGGAGAGGATTTAGACTGTTTGCCCGTAATATTACAGATATTGTCCCAGAAGGATCTCCCGTCACCCCAGGTGGTTTCTAGAGCATGCTTGAAGTAGGAGCTCTTCATTAGTCTAATTTGTGAGGTGCATAGGTTGCGTGCCTGTTTATAGTTTAGTGTGTCTGTTTAGCCCCAGAGTTCACACCATTATCCTATACTGCACCCATTTCAGCGTAGTTCCTTATGGAATGAGATGAGTGTAAAGCCCAAACACCCCAAGGCACACCTCGACACTTGTCAGTGTCTGCAGGGTAGGGTGAGGTGAAATGTCATGACCGGCATGGGTGAGGACCCAAAGGCACACCCCAATGCCTGTCCATCTCTGCAGGGTGGGGGTGAAGTTGGTGTCAGTTCAATACATCACTGCCATTCCTATACTGCATCTGTCTAACTCCTGCACTTCCACTGCAAATGCCAGCAAGAAAACTTTCGGCACTGACAAATGCTTGTTATGATAGATCCAGTACTGCATGCTCCCAGTGCCTGATCTGACACTGTGCCTATAACCTTTTTAACTTATAGCATGTCATGTCTTATTATTTTGCCTTAAGCGTTTTTGTGTTTTTTTTAATATCATACTGTGTTTTGTTAACTTGGACCCCTGAACTTCTTTTTAAAGTGGTTCTCTTTATCTTTATTGTGATTTGTGATATTTATAACAAATATATTTTCTGTTATAAAATAATCATTGCAATTTCATTAGGACCATTTAGTAGCAAACTTAGTCTGACTGTTGTTTTTATCTTTATTTGCACACGCTGTTTTGCACTGTTGAGCACTTTTACACCCACTGCATGCAATTACATGGTTACTGACCCTTTAAGAAACTTGACTATTTAAGGGCAGAGTTTGGTTTCCATGTTAGTTCCTTGGGAAAGCATGCAAGGGCAAAATGCTGGGGGTGTTTCCTGCACATTGTTTTGCTCCTGCACCTTTTTCTGCTTTTTACAATGAATTAAATGAATAAGTCCTGTCTCATGGTGGATTTCTCTGTCAAGCACTGTCTCATTGCTAGCATGAGTGTGTGTGTTTATGGTTTTGCATGCTTAGCTTTACAAACTTATCAGCAGCACAGCTGTAGTGTGATGAAAACCTGATGAAGTACAGGAAGATGTTTGAAAAGTCAGGCTGTGCGACTGCCATACAATGTGAGATAATCCTAAGAAGATAACAGGAACTATCCTATCACGCTTTGCGTGTTGAGTGGTTTCACATTATCTAAATAAGCCTGAAATACGAAGATGTACCCTTTCAAGACAGCACAGGCCTTTCAGAAATAAACGTTACTATTGTTACGAATTTACTACTGCAAAGCGAAGACATTACTATGTACAGAAAGCAGTGCTCATTCATAGGTCTCAAAAATGCCAAAAGAAACAGGGCAAAAATCCACAGGAGACCGAGAAGTTTGACTATCATATGTAGCCTTTTGAGCTGTTGTAATTTATTGAAAACAACTCAGACATGAATGCACTATCTGGTTTGGTTTTAGTAAAACAAAAGAAACTATCAGAGTAGGTACCTACAAGCTCCCCATGTAAGTCTACTTCACAGAAGTACTCCAGTTCTTAAACATGGTTCTATACGTCAGAGAAGCTCTACATTCTAAATACCCCCTCCACCCCATGAATCGGCAATGATTTTCAAATGGACATCTCATCATTTATTTCTAACCTTAAGCAATCTTGTGTAATTTGGCATGATACATCCATAGTTATAAGACTGCAATGAGGAGCTTTTAGCCTGTGTCAGTTAAAAATAACGTGAGTGCAGGCTATAAATTTAACAGCGCTGTGTTCAGTGTTTGCTGTTTTCTGACAGGTGCTCTTTTGAATACTGTATAAGGTAATAGGGTTCTACAGTATTTACCACACTAAACATTGCCTAATGCTAATGGTATGATTTTGAGAGGCTTACATAAAGTTATTAAAACTGTTATGGGACAAGAAAGAAGACGTTTCAGTAGGTGCTTCAGATCTGCAGCCAGACCTCCGAGGCTTGTTGACAGATGGGTGTAGCACCGGTTGTGCACTTTTAAGACTGGAATGGGGTCACAAAGTGTGGTGTTCGGTAAATATTTAGAGTGAATTTAAGCTAAGAGCATGTTAATATCTTGTTTACAGGCAGAGATTTTATGATATAAAGACCCTTCCCAGGAACTGGGACTGATAAAGAAATAAGCATTGGCATGTTTGCTTGGCTGTTATAATTAAGCTAAAGTAGTTCCAGATATATGTATGGTTCTTTTTTTTTCTAAACTTTATTTTTATTAGGTTCTCAACTACAGTACAACTGACAGAGTTGCTTATGAATGACAGTCCATAAAGAGTAAACTTCTGGAGAAAATCTCCTTAATCACAGAACTCCTGGCAACAATCATGTTTTCATACATCACTGAAGGGAAAATATGTAATAAAGTAATACTGTAATATGCAAAAAGCTGCCTACGAATGCAAGAGCAGCACGGCACATATCCAGTGCCGGTCTTAGGGTATGTGGTACCCCATAGGCACACTTGCAAATGCCACTCTGCAGGTCTGTTACATGGATTTTTCCAAGGGGGATTCTTTCAGTGAGTGGTACGGCATGTTGCGCACATAGCGTAAAAAAAATGTTTGTAAAAAGCCGAGGGTCTAGGAGCTGGTAGGCCCCCAGAAGCTCTGGGGTTTTAGGTCCTTTTTGGTGCATTTTAAGGCTTACATTGAAGATAAAACAAAGTTCTGTTATCCTTTAAGGGCATCTTACACACTAAAGTGTGTGTGTGTGTGGGGGGGAGGGGAATTACTTCAGAATTAAAATATTTTATGAAAAAATGTCACAAACCCAAACACTGGAAATTCCATATATCAGCAAAATATTTTTTTCCATTAACGAAACAATTCGGTCACAAAACACTACAGTACATTCTTTAATCCCAGCTAGACTCAGCAGGCTACTTAGCGCTCATTTCTATTTACTGAAATGCAACTGCAACTTGCCTGCAAGAGGCTGCATTTTGTTTTGTTTTTGGCCACGTTTGCTGCAGGTAATTAAACTTTTTGACATCAACCACACCTGGAACAAAACTTTTGCTTCTCCTTCCCCTTTCCTACCATTGAGGCACTGAGAGAGCACCTCCCAACTGGATCCTGCTGCATGGCACAGGCGGCTCTAATTTATTTTACACAACATGATACTATATAATCATCGTATATTGCACAGTGTTTCCACCGTGGGGAAACCAGGGCAAGACAGAACTGGGGCTGAGGTTCCACAGTCCAGGAAGTTCAGGAACAAGAAACAAAATGTTGGGAAATTGAATTTTTTTTTTTTGGTTTAGCTCAGCTAACTGACTGCATCACTTCAGAATCATCACTGACCTTGTTAGACAAAATGGTCCTCCTCTTGCCAAATTGTTGCTCTGCTGGTCTGGCTGCCCCTCTGGAAACAACATGACTACCACCAGTCCAGGACCACATAAATTCAGTGGACCCCATGGGACCCTCTGACTCCAACAACAGGCAGTTGCTTTTTTTTCCTTTGGCCCAAGCCTGGGATGAAAATCTCACCCTCCGGGATGCCAGTGGGGTGGACCACCAGTCTCCACCACACAGCCAAATCAGTGTTGTTCCTGCTGCCTGGGCCTGCTTCCCCCCCCAAGCTGGCTGGCTGCTGCTCACTCTCTCTGCAGTCACTGACCCGCAGGCCTTATTCAAGACTGGTAGTGAGTACTTTTACTTTACTCCCATCACTCAAATTCCCGCTCTCAAGGGATCTCTCTCTCTTGAACTTTCTAACCGACTCCCAGGCCACTCGCTGCACAGCCCTGCCCCAGTGGTGATGAGAAACCACTCAACGACTGTGAATCCATGATGGTCCGATGCTGTCCAGCCGCCCTACATGCTAACTCCTTGGACCCTGTCCTCTCCCCGATCCTATCTGGACTCAGTAAGTCCTTGTCTGTAGCTGGCTCCCATCCCTCCAGTGTCACAGAGAGACAGCTCCAGTACCTTCAGCAGCACAGTGCCCGAGCCCTCATCCTTAGTAGCTCCACCTGCCCTGCACACTGACCTCCAGCCCTCTTTGGGGTTTGTATCTTTTCTTTTGCAAGTTTAAAACGGAACTCAGCTCTCCCCCACTGCTTGTAACACAGCTGTTCAGTCTCTTACTGCCTCACGGCTGTCTGCAAACGTCACCAAAACTGATTATGCCAAGTGCCAGCCGCTGTGGTGCCAAGCATAAAACAGACAGCAGCAGAGATCCAATAGAAATGGGAGTGGCTCTTTTATGGGTAGGTCAGGCAGGCAGGCATGCATGCAGCGGTGAATCTGACGGACAAGTCTTTACCCCCCCCAAAAAAAAAATTACACCAGATATTTGTTAATTGTCAGTCCATCTTGGTCTCTTGCAAAAAAAAAAAAAATAAAAAAAAAATGAATTTTGTTTGATGGTGATGGCACCCCCACCTGAATGGCACCCTAGGGAGCAGCCTAGTTCACCTATCCTTAAGGCCAGCTATGCACACATCATACTGTAAGTATAGTCTATAATGAAAGTCCAATAAAACTTCATCCTAACAGGGACCTTTTGGTGTAATTCATACCCCCAAAGGAAAAATGCTATTAAGTTAACAAGCAGTTGTAAACAGTAACTGCTGGGCTCCTAAACTGAGCCTCCTAAGTAAACTTTGAATTTAAACCTACAACAAATACAGTTTGAAACATAAGAGAGCTTAGGTTAACAAAGACATACATAAATAAATAAAACACTGTAACTCTCTACACCATTGCAGAATTAGAGAACATTACAGCTTATTAGAAAGGGGATGCCAGGATCATGTCTAACTACAGACCCATTTCCCTCCTGCCCACACTTAGCAAGCTGCTTGAGAAACTCGTTCATTGGCAGGTCACTGCACACCTTCTCAACTTCAACCTTCAGTCCCCTGTACAACACGGTTTCAGGGCTGGGCGCAGCACAACTACCGCTCTCATTCAGTTTACCAGTGATGTTAAGAATAACATGGACAAGGGTTTACTTACTGGGGCGGTGTTCATTGATCTCTCCAAAGCATCTGACATGGTTCATCACCCTCCACTTTTGGCCAAACTGAACTCGTTCCGTGCCTCTGATTCTACCCTCTCCTGGTTTGACAGCTACCTTGAAAATCAGTCTCAGGTGGTCTCCTTCTGCAAGTCCCCCAATCATCTGTGGCATTCCACAGGGATTGATTCTAGGACCCTTACTTTTCTCCCTCTTCATCAATGATATACCTACTCCCTCTCCTCACTGCAATATTATCATGTATGCGGATGACCTGGTGTTGTACTCGGCTCCAAGTCCATTGTCGACATCAATTTACATCTCTCCCCCATTTTCAGACATTTCAATCCTGGTTTTCATCCAACTACCAAGTCCTAAACGTATCCAAGACTCAGGCCATGCTCTTTGGGTCTGCGAGTCCCCCAATCTTCTGGTGCGCTGCTGTGATGGGATCTGCAGTCTCCAACACTTCATCCTTCAAGTATCTTGGGGCAATGCTCGACTCGGTACTTGACTACTCTGCACATGTCAATGAGGTGTGTCATTCAGTTAATGCCAAAATCAGAGCAGCCTACAGAGTGTGACACTCACTCACCCCGGCTGCCAGGATCTCAGTAGCGAGAGGTGTCTTACTCCCACAACTGCTATATGCCCTGCCATTGCTCTCTCAAGCCAACACAGGAGTTCTTTGCAAATGGGATATATCCTACAATAGTAATAGTAGATTTGCCCTTTCGGCTCCCCACCTTACCTTTCACTGTCTTCTCTATTCTGCTTTAAAATGGCTGTCTCCCAATGCCCTTCGCTCCTATACCACTGGGTGTTTTGTTGACTCCTTAACAAGATCTCCTTGTCCATCCAATCTGGGCGACATGCTCACTCCTGTCTCTCACTCTCGTACCTTCAGATCCTCTACCTCCATCTTTTTGTGTTAAATTACAGTGTCTCCAAGAAGACGCCATACAGAGGATGGCAAAACATTGAGGATTATGTTAAATGAAGACTGTCATAATTTCATAAGTATTTGGGTCTTTTTTTTGCCTAAAGCAGTCTATCCCCTTTTCTAACTTTAGAGTACTTCACAAGGACCAGCTCCATGACTAGAAGCCACAATCAGCACAGTGATTACCCGTCAGGAACTTTTGACTCTAGTGCACTGCCCTGGTTTTTATGAATATGGGTGAACATACAACATAATGGGCCTGATTCCAAGTTGCGTTAGGCATGACGCAAGGTGATTTATGTCAAACCCTATGGCACAAATCATAACTTGTGCCATGCGTTATGCTAGTTGTGATTCCGAATTGTGGGCTGCGCCAAAGTGGGCTAAGCCACCCACTGCAGCATGGCACAATGGTGTGATACGGTAGCAAGTGCGCCCTACTCCAAAAGGGCAGCTGCCGTAACCCAGTTACCTGTTTCCAGGTCCTGCTATGGTGCTGTGGGCTAGACCAGCATGGAGGTGGTCTAAGGGGCATACATAATGGCACAAGGATGGATGCCCCCTGCAGTGCCGTGTAGAGCACAGGGGTGTGCCCCATGGATTCCCACCCTGTGATGCCCCCCATCCCCCACAATATGGGGTGCCACCCAGGCCCCGGTCCCCAATGGTACCCCCCAAACGTTATCCCCACACTCCCTACCCCCTCAAGGACCCTGGGGGCATGCGGTCATGTTTCAGGGTGGGGAGGCATGGGGGGGCTGTTGAATAGCCCGCAGCTTGTGGCAGCCAGGTCCATTGCGCCACCCCGTGGGTGCAATCTTGCAGCTCTGCAAGTCGCAGAGGACGTAGTGCCAGGGACCCTGCCCGTCGAATAAGGCACAGGTCCAGGCATAGTGCCGCTGCGGCACACCTGCAGACCTCCACGGGTTGCACCATGGGACCTGGAATTGGGCCTGCTATGTGAGAAGGGACACAGCAATTCACAGAGATGGAAAATCCCTTGCCTCATACTCACCCACAAAAGTTGACTGCTGCTTGTTCCTCCTTCCCTACCACAAAGTCCTCGGCTGGTGTAGGTTTCTCCTACAGGCTCTCTTTCGCTGGGCTAACCTCTCACCTTTCATCCAATCATCCTCCCCCCCCCCATATGACTCCCACCTTCCCTCCACTCTCCCTCTTCCCCTTTTCTTCTAGAATAGAGGATATGAAAATAGCTGTATTGATACTGTACTTGCATGCATGCAATATGGATACAGTTACCTCTTTAGCTTAAATGACTGATTGGTGCGAATGAGAGTCGCCAGGTGCAGAGCGTGAGTACCAGTCTTCATCTCAGGACCAAGAGTAGGGGAAGTAGGTGGGCTTTAGACGATAGTACAAGGAGGGGGGTGTGTCACTGGACTATGAGGGAGGGATTGTAGCAACACAAGACTCAGAGGAGAAAGGGGGCTCCACTGGCACCAGAGAATCAAATATTCCTTTTTGTGGGGCACACACGTATATTGGATAAGGGTAGGGGTACCACTGGCATCAGGGAATCAAAATGTTTTTGTATAGCACACACCGTGATCAGGTGTGGGGAGAATCAAATACTCTTATTATTATTATTTTATGGCACACACAAAGATTAAATGAGAATGAGAGTCCACAAGACTACTAGGGAATACATCAGTAGAAATACTCGACACAATGGGAATCGGGCAGGAAGAGGACCCTAGTGCTTCATTCTTCTATCATGGCATACATGATTACCACAGATGAAGGAGGAAAGAGACAGTCCTGCATGCAATCCGTGAAGCCCAGGCTAGCACCTCACATGTTAATGCGGCCATAACTGAACTCAAGTGACCTCTTAGCTCGTTGAATGGGCTAAGAAGTAATTTGCATGAGGACCTTCGAATATAGAAAAGCTAGTGGAAATGCAGTAACAAGCTTAGGACACCCTAACTGCTATTGCTCCTTGCCAGCCTCTGGTAAGTACGGGCGCATACTTCTGTCTGGCCAGAAGGGGGCTGTGCTTAGTGCTGTCTGCACCTTTAGTGCCTCTGCTAAGACTTCACTTTAGGAGGCTATTGACTAGTTAATCATGCTTTGTGCCATCGCACTGCTCTAAACTTGTTTTAATATAGCAACTTTAGGGCAATGTGGTAATTTGTGCTCAGGATAGGGACTTTGCACAGCGTAAACTGAGAAATTTTAATATGAGGACCCATGTGTGGTGACCAAAAAAAGCTCAATTGAAAAAGCAAATAAGTTACTAAGATATGAGTTAGGAAGCCTCACAGCTGGCAGCCACACCAGGACTGGGCAGTGTGCATGTGAACTGGTTGAGTGAAGCTGTATGTTAGAGTCCTTCTTCAGGAGACCCCATTATGTTAAGGGGCTAAAATCATAAATAAAAAGTTAGCCCGGTGGCGCCGAGGGCTGCGGTGCTGGCACCTTACCTCCTGTCACACAAGTGACCGGGGTCGAGGAAAGGACTCAGGTTGCTGCGAACCAGGGAAGAGGAAGGATTAAGCATCCCCAGACAACTCCCCATTCCCCTCGGGGATTAGGTGGATGACTGCTTGCCTGACACCCAGCAGTGGCTGGGTGCCACCATGCAGGGAAGGGATCCCATGTTCAGGACTCATGGCCGTCTCTGCAGAAGCAGAGCTCGAACATCATAACCACTGCATGACTGAGGGCACACTGAGAAAATTGGTGGAAAACCACCCCAGGCAGCAGGATGACAACCGACCCTCCACAGGCCCCGCACCGGTGGCCGGGCACAACCACAGTCCTGTGGCAGAGGACGCCAGTGAAGGTAAGTCCTGGAGGAGCCGGTGACAGAGCTGGGAGGGGGGGTCAGTCAGAAGGGGGCTACTGGGGAGACCAGGAGATAAATGTATATGGAAAAAAAATCATAAATACAAAAGCATCAATTTTAACATAAAATAAGCCAGCCCGTTGGTGCAGTTATAGCGCTACAACTCGTGACACCAGTGACCTGGGTTCAGGACTGAGTCTGGTTGATCAGTGGCTGGCCAGAGGGGAGGAGGATTGAGCATCCCTGAGGAGGCTCCCCTCCTCCAGGAAGGGAGGGCCATCAACTCCACTACTGTACTGCCACCTGGGTAACCACAAGGTGGCAGTACAGCTCGAGCAATGCAGTGGCGGGGGCTTGGGTTGGTGCCCTGCTGTGCATGTCTTATGTGTGTTCAAGCACACCCGTGCGCCCTGTGTCCTGAGGGAGGACAGAAAGACAAAAGTGGAGGATGGAGTTGGATGGTAAGGCCATGAGAAGTCGGGTAATGGGGCTAGGGAAAGCCAGCATGAAGGGGGCCTAGCCGGAAAGGGGAGTACAAACATAATTAAAAAAAATTTTTTAACATACAATGTTATTTTCCTATGCTACTGACATGGCTGAAAGAAGACCACAAATGTGACATTTTACATTAAGAGGAACACTTATGTTGAGTTCACCATTTCCTGCCATTACATGCAGTTTTGTGAGGGGACTACCCAGAGCAGTGCGGAACTTTCTGATTGCAATCTTACTATAAAATGGCAAATCATTAATTATTTACTAGTTAACAAAACATTTCTGTAGTTTTCCAAGACCCTGGGGCAGGTAGCACTTTGAAGAGACATGCCTGCCCTACAATAAAAATGCCCTTCAGCGAAGTGAGAATGAGGGCAGTACAGAGAGAGAGGATGGATATGAGATGAGCTTAGCTTATAAAAGGTTTGTCTGTATACAGGAGACTTAGGGCTTGATTCTTAAAGGGCTGGGAATGCCACAAGGTGCTTGCATCACAGAAACATGACACAAAGCCGGCCCAGTGGCGCTGGACGCCACATCTCGTACCACGCCGGCGACCCGGGGTTCGGGAACGAGCCTAGGCTGCTGGGGGTCAGCAGGGGGAGAATGAGGACTGAGCATCCAGAGGACTGCTCTCCTCTCTCACGGAGGGAGGGATTGCCGTCCCACTCGTCGATCTCCCTCTGGCAGCGGCCAGAGAAGATGCAATTCAGGAGGCACATTGCCACTGTACGCTGTCAGCAGGGCGGAGAAAAAAGTGGTGGAAATGGAGCTGGCAGGCCCCATGATGGCTCTCCTGCACCTGTCCTGGCTCCCCGAGCATCTGGATTTTGCTCCGGGAGTGGGGGAAAGATGTTGCTCCTTCTGAGCCCTGTCACGGGGCCCATGGGGGATTGTAGGGGAATGGAGAGCTGGAGACCGAGTCCCTCCGACATGACACAAGGGGCTCACTGTGCCGCACCTTGCATCATTCCCGATTCACAAAAATAGCTTGTGGCACCGAGGGAACCCTGTGCATCAGACACCCGTGCACGCAGCTTGTCGCATGGCGCTGAGGGCTGTTGCACCTGTAGACAGCTGCCATAGCCTCTATGGTGGAATTCTGTAAGGGCAGTAATGTCCGTGGGGCCAGCTGAGAGTTAGACCAGCACTGAGCTGGCCTAATGCCCCATGTGCCAAAAGAGGTCCTACTTGCGGCTGCTGGCGGCATGGTGTCGGGGGTGTGCCATCCATCGTGCCAGGGGCACATGAAGGGTATACTTGCCCACCTTACTGGGGGCGCAGGGACATACCCTGGTATGCCAGCCAGAGTTCCCAGTGCTGGCAGACTGCATCGGTGCCAGTGGTGGGGACAGACTACTGAAGCAGACGTCATGCCCACCATGTGGGCAATATGTCCGCTGGTGCTGTCAGTGCCACATTGCTGTCCGGCAGCTTGCAGCGTTCCTCTTCCATGCACCTTCCCTTTGCCGCATGGATGTGCTTGGTGTAAGTTGCAGGACTTTGGTGCAGGGACCCCTTCCGTACCTGAATCAGGCACAGGGTCCCTGGTGCAGTGGAGTTCAGTGAAAGCTGCCACTGGCACAGCTTGCACTGATCTTTGAGGATCAAACTCTTAGTGTTTGCAACCTGCTGTGAATATGAAGTCATTTATACCATCCCTACCAGTCCCACCAATAGCAACATGACTTTTCTTCAAAAGGCCTTTCCACGTGAACACTTTAAATAATTACCATCACCCAAACAAGTGCATATGCTACTTCACTATCCCTCAGCCATAAGACCGGGGACACATAGAGTCATTTCTTGGGAACTGTTTTCCAAAATTGGTCAGAAAATAAGAAACCTTGCAATAAACATTAAGCCAACCCAGAATTTCCAATGCTCAAAGATCTTGCACATAATTCCATTAAATTCCACTTCAGGACTTGGAAGTTATGTACAGGGAATATAAATCTGACAGCATCATGTCAAATGCAGGTGACCAAAATGCATGCACGTCTCTGTCCCATTAGAGACCCTTTGTTAAAATTATTCCACTGGAATTAAGTTCAACTAAGGGACGGATTTTGACTTTTAGCTACACTCTCCTGACTCATGCAATCCTTGTGCAGATCTTTATTTGAAACACATTTCTTGCCCCCACCCCGAGTAGGAAACAAGTCCAGACTTGCCCGGTAAAGAGCATTATATAACTTTCCAGTCTTTTGGGAAAATTACTGGACTGTGTTATGTAGCAACATCACCATGCCTCTAGATTGAAGCTGCTGGAGAGAGCACGTCAGGTCCTGGAAGGTGTCTATGCAGTTTCACTCAGCAGTGCGACACAGAGAACAATTGGCAACACTGACAAAAAAAAAAAAAAACAGAGCACATAGCCCGTTTTAGGCACCAGTGAACTTCGTCACTGGTGAGGCCACCTGCTTATGGGGGCCCACAACCAGAGCAGTTTACGTTATTGATTTTTAAATATCTTTTTAATGTCATTGTCTTCTTAGGACAGCAAAAAAAATTCTGTGCAGCACCTTCTGAAGTGGCATCATGATGTCATAAAATGCCTTAGCAGGCTATGATCCAGTTAAAAAGAGATGGATGGGCAGCAATGGATGGGATAGGAAGAACAGCTCCAAACATCAACACTGCTGTCTGCGCCCCCCAACCCCCAAAAATGTAGATATACCACTGGTGGTACTGAAAATACAAGTGTGGACATATGGACTACTGTCAAACACATGGGTGATGAAGGTGGCCAGCTCCCAGTGACTTCACTCAATCCTACTGGGGCAAACCATAAAGCCAGCCCTGACACTGCACTTTAACATACAGAAGAACTACCAGCTCCCACTTAGTTTTGGAATTCACTAGACTCACATTTTTTTGTGTGTGAAACTTTCTGGTTTATTGTACTAACAGGAAGAGACCATAGATAAAACATGGTCCATACATGCCTCTATACTTTTGTGACAATATATACAATGATTTACATACTGCGTATTTCGATCCAGATGTTACAATAAAAGTCCAGGTAATCTTTTTGAAAGTCCATTCCTGGCACCAGTTATATATCATTTTTATAATATTTCAAATCATTAAAGTCTCAGTTACAACCTCTTCTTGCCGTGTTATTAAACCTGATGATATGACTTGTAGTAAAAATGGTAAATTTCAACCATTTATGGAAAAAATAAACTGGCCCTAAAACAAGGGCCCAAATAATGACTGTAAAGTGAATGTAAAGTCTAGTGTATTTGTGTCTACTTTACAAATAAGTATCTGTAATTTTATTCACGGAGGTGGGGGTCCATTATACAATCCCACCTTAAGCTACTGCCTGACAGCTGGTTAAGCTTTGGAGCTCTTGGCTGTGGGGGGTGCGTAGCCTTCCTATATGTGGTGCCTCCACCCAGAGATTATAACTTAGTGGGTAAGCTGATGGGGTGGGGGGAGGTACAACCCTCTGGGAAGGTGCACCTACCCTTCAAGATAGCCTACCCCAGCAGTACAGTACCAGAAGATGGTCAGACAACAAAAATACCTTTTTTGCAGGAACAACTCTGGTCTATTACAACTCCAAAACCTCTGCAAAGGAAGGTTGTTAAGCATGCGCACTTTGTTGAACTAGCCCCGATCAGGTGCCCAACATAAGCAGGGTGATTGAGCAGTATATGCTGCTATATAGTAAGACCCCCACATGGGACAGCAGTGAAGCAGTGCATCAGTAGCTGCCGTTAACTACGCTCAACCAGGTGCAGCTCCGTGCATCACAAGACTTTGCAGCAAATAATCCCCTGCAGGGCATTTTTGTACTGGTGGCAGCTACCTCTCCTACCTGGTGCCAATATGTCACTATTAAATAAAGTGGAAGCTCCCCTACCACAGACCCTGGGTACCCAGTTTTGAAACAATGTAGGCCTGCAGGTGCTGCTGCAGGCTGGGTGTTGCCAGTGCACTAAACTTTTAAAAAAACAATTAAAATTATTTAACTCCATAGGCCATGCAACTGATCAAATGACTATCCCACATCTAAACAACATAAGAACATAAGAAAGTGCCGGCAGAAGGGAACCTTGAGATCCATCTAGTCTGCCCGTGAAAGCTACCCCCTTCCCAGCTTCTTTAGTGCCTTAAGTTTCCACAATGCCTATCCTATGCTAGCTTGAACTCCCCCACTGTCTAGGGCTCCACCACCCTTTCCATGAAGAAAAACTTCCTGCTGTTTGTTTTGAAACTAACTCCCTTCAGGCACATGTTGTGCCCCCTTGTCTGTGTATTCGTGTTTTCCCTGAAGAGATCCCGTGTTTGTACTGAGTTGATACTTTTGAGGTATTTAAATGTCTATGTCATATCTCCCCTGTCCCTTCTCCTCTCCAGTGAGTACATCCTAAGATTGTTTAATCTCGACTCATATGGTTCTTTGTGTAGTCCATGTGTCATCTTTGTAGCTCTCCTCTGCACAGTTTCCAGGCAATCCTTGTCCTTCTTAAGGTGCGGCCTCCAGAACTGGACACAGTACTCCCAGGTGAGGCCTCACCAAGGACCTGTACAGTGGGACTATCACATCGCATTTCCTACTTGTGATACCCATTCCTATGCATCCGAGAATGCTACTAGCTTTCTGCGCCACCTTTTCGCCCTGCCTGGTTGTCCTTAACTTGTTAGATACGAGTAGCCCCAGATTCCTCTCTACCTTAGTTTCAGTCAGCTGTTCCCCCCAGGGTATATTTCCAGCCTAGGTTCATCCTCTCCAGGTGCATAACTTTGCACTTCTTGGCGCTGAATTTCAACTGTTCAACATCTATTGTACGCCAATGATTTCGCTAATCCTCCTTCTCCTTATCCTTGCTAGCTCCTTCTCTGTCCTGACTTTCCCCTTTGCTAACCTCACCGCAAGCTACTGTACTCAGTCACTTCTGTGAACTATTATACTTTCTGCCTACCTCTGTACTCAGTGTAAATGTATATCGAAAATACTGTTGCATTCTGCTGTACTACCTGTGCTTATGCACCTGGGTTGTGCCTGAAAAAGGCATTCATGCCAGTGTACTTTACCCGGTCAACAAAGTTAAATAAATAAATTGTCCATCTCTCTCCCCCATCCCCATCACCTGCTGTCTCTGGGATTTACCTCTGACCATGCAGTGCCCCACAGTCCCCCACCAGAGGCATAGCCTTCTGGGTTCCTCAAACCCTGAAGGTGTTCAGTTCTGTGGTGGTCGGCAGCCCAGTGAACAGTGCGGGGCCTGCGAGAAGAGAGATGGCATCATGCTGCAATCAGGGGATTTCCTCCCTCTTTTGTTTCCCCTCTCCTGGGTGCCCTATGGGCTAGGACTGTATGGAGGCATGGATGTCCCAGGCGGGGTGTGCTTCCATGGGCATCGCACTAGAGGTCACCAGGTGACAGTAAATCAGCAGAGCTCGCTGGACCTCCCTCCCGAAGGAGGAAAGCATCCTCTGGGATGCATGATCATCCTCCTCCTCCTGGCAGGCCCCAGACGACTTATAGCACCAGTACTGGCTAATCAGGAAGTCATGATCAAAATTCTGCTTTTTGGCTGGAAGCATGCAGCCAAAGTACCAGTTTCCATATCTGTAAATGTTTTTCCAGTGAACTTTAGTTTTTTAGATATTTGACATTTATTTCCATTGTTGTGGAGCCACAACAAATATGGCTGTTGCCTAATTTGCAGCCGAGCTCCCCCCTCACGTTGCATCACGTCTTCTGTTTACTTCCATGAGACCCTGTGCTGTACGTTCCCACTGTCCCCGTGTAGTACTGCGATTCACGTGCATGCACGGTTGGCAGCAAAGGGTTCCAATTCAACATGGCAGATGGGAGAAATGTAAACAAAAACAAAGAAAAACAGAGTAAATCACAGGGTGATAGTACAGCGAAAACAAGAAAGATTACCAGTAAAATACTCAGAGCGCAGGGAACAAATTTTGCAAAAGATCCAATTTTTTTTATCTAGTACTGCTGCTTTGAGCTCGGTTACAAATCCGGATCATCAGTGTCACAAGCAGTAATGCTACAGTTGCACTGATGGGCCAGTGACTGCAATGGGTGTCTTGCCATTAGCAGTTACAAGGTCACCGATGTTCAATTCTGTATAGCTTCACCGAGGGCTACAAACTGAGCTTCAGATGTCATCTCACAAAGGCCAGCACGCATATGCCTCTCGAATACTGTTTACCCAGATACTGGCCTGGGAATGACGGTCAGATTGTGAGCACGCACAATGTCTGCTTGCTTTGAGATCCCACAAAGATCTGCCTTTCTTTGTGCCATCCCCTTTTATATGGAACTCTGAACCTTGGTCCCCAGTGGTCATGTCACTTGTCCGTCAGCCTCTTTAACATCGATTAGGAACCCAGCTGGGGCCAAACACAGCATTCCACTTGATCCAGCATTTGCAACGGTTCTTGAGCAAGGAAAGTCAAACTGCCTATCTTAAAGGTTATATGTCACAGAATGGCAGCCCCTTTTCAGTTTCTGCTGAAAGGCCCCATTAAAATAGGTTACTCTCCTGTAACCATAGTTCTAGGAGTGGTATATGGTTCACATCCATGCACTGGCAGTTCTTCCTTAACAGCTGACTCACCAGAAAGTCTTTAAGCAAAGCTCCTCCCACCACCTGGGTGGTATGTCCCTCAACTCTGCCTAGCAACATCAGATACTGAATGCTGGAAGCAGGAATTCTTGTGCCACTTGCCCAGGGAGGCCATGTAGGTGGTGTGGATGTGAACCATATACTACTCCCAGAAAGTACAGTTATGTAAGAACTTACCATAACAGTAGATCTTTGAGAGGAGCTCTTGAAGCAGGTTACACTGTTAGGACTGAAGTCGGCAAGTGCCAGGACCCCAAGGAAAACTTATAGCTAGCAGTATATAGTGGGGGACCGCCCCTGATGTTGGCCCGCCCCCGACGTCTGTCTATGGTATAAAAGGGGCGGTCCCCCAGCACGACCTCAGTTCTCCCACTGGAGACCCTGGCAAACATAGTAACTGGAGAACCGAGGTGTTCCTATGAAAACAAGGAAAAGGAAACAGTGAAGGAGAAGCAGTCACCAGGGGGATGGAGGGAGGGAAAGCAGCACCTGCTGCAAGAGCTCCTCTCGAAAATCTACTGTTACGGTAAGTTCTTACGTAATTGTGCTATCTCACTTCGAGGGGGAGCTCTTCCAGCAGGTTACACCAGTAGAACTGAGTCCCAAGCAGTGAAAGGGCTGACCCTGGTCAGCTGGGAGGAGGTAGAGGTCAGCATAAGGCTCTCAAGAGAGCAGCCCCTGTAGGACAGCTAGTCCAAAACCTGCCCTGCGCCTAGAGGCAATGTCCAGACTGTAATAATGGATGAAACTGTGGACAGATCTCCAAGTGGCCACCGCACAAATGTCAGCAATGAACATATTTATGAAGGAGGCAAATGAAGCAACTATGCCCCTGGTAGAATGGCCTTTATCCGGTCCCGGTAAAGGCTGGTCATATTTGTGGTAATAATAAATGATGCAATTAACTAACCATTTAGACAAGTATTGTTTCGAAACAGAAGCCCCTTCTTTCCTCGGGCAAATGAAATAAACAACTGATAAGTTTTCCTGAAGGCTCTGGTGCAGTCCAAAGAATAGCGAAGCACCTGGTGGACATCCAGAGTATGTAGTAAGGCCTCCCCGGGATTCGAATACTCTGGGTAAGACACAAGCAGGTGAATATCTTGATTCCGGGTAAACCCGGACACCACCTTAGGAAAAAAACTTAGGATTGGTCAGCAAGGACATTTTGTCCTAGTGAAAAACTAAATAAGGCTCTTTACACATCAGAGCCTGAAGCTCAGAAATCCTCCGAGCAGTAGTAATGGCAACTAAAAATAATACTTTCCATGACAGAAAACGTAGCTCGTAGCTTGCAGCAGGCTCAAAGAGAGGCAAAGTAAGCTTTTCTAAAATGAACAACAGATCCCAGGGGAAACAGGGTCCTCGACGGGAGGTTTCTATGCAGAATGCCCCACAAGAGCATGGAGAAGAGGTCAAGTTGGGCAAGAGTCTTGCCTTCAATAGGTGCGTGGTGTGCAGAGATGATGGATAAGTGCACCTTAATTGATGAGTAACTCGGGCCTGAGTCCAATAAGGAGAGGAGGTACTCTAGAACGAGATTCTCTAGACAAGTAAAAGGATCCAGTAGATGAACGGTGGCCCATATGCAAAACCGCTTCCACTTCATAGCATAAATGGACCTAGTGGAGGGTTTCCTGGCTGCCACTAAGATGTCTGCCACCCGGGGGAAAAAACCCAAAGAGGGAAACTGCTAAGTCTGCAGGAGTCATGCGTAAAGGTGCAGTGACTTGAGCTCCAGATGGACCAGGGTTACCTGCTCCTGTGAGAGCAGACTGGAGCACAGGGGCAGGGGAAATCGGAGGTTCCACTGCCAGTTGCTATAGAGGTGGAAACCAAATCTGCTCCGGCCAGTAAGGGGCTATCAGGATCACCTCTGCCCCTTCTGACTGCAACTTGTGCACAACCCTCTGCAGTAATGGAAAGGGAAGGAAAGCATGCAAAAACCTCCCTGTCCAAGACAGGGACAACACATCTCGCCAGAAAACACCAGGCCCTGGATCTAGCGAGCAGACACTGGACAGACTTGCATTGAATGGGGATGCGAAGAGGTCCCATTTGGGATGGCCCCACCTGTCAAAGAGATCTTCGACCACTGAAGGAAGAAGTTTCTATTCAAGAGCCTTGGACTGGGAATGGCTCAGACTGTTGGCCAAGGTGTTTTGGATGCCTGGAACATGCACAGCAGTCAGGTCCAGGTGATGCTCTACGGCCCAATACCAAACTCTCATTGCCTCCCTGCAGAGGGGGTAAGAATGCGTTCCCCTCTGCTTGTTTATATAAAAGACCACAGACATATTGTTCATCTGGATCATAAGAGGACCTGGCAGTAGGTTCATTTGAAAGGTTTGTAGAGCATACAGAATCACCCAATTCTCCAAAACACTGATGTGAAGCCCAGCCCAGTGGAACTGAGGGTTGAGGCACTGGACACCACACCTCACACCACGCGGTGACCTGGGTTCGGGAACAAGCCCTGGCCACCGGGGGTCGGCAAAGGAGGGAAAGGATTGAGCATCCAGAGGACCGCTCTCCACTCCTGGGAGGGAAGGGGTCCATGCTCTGCACTTGACTGACCTCTGGCAGTGGCTGGAGGCACGGCAAGCACTGAGCAGAAGTCTGGGGATGGGAGTGGTGACATCGGCTTTGATGCCTTGACGTCTGGCATGCGCCACTCCCACACGAACAAAGGAAAAACACTCAGCAAGCTCCAGGTAGACGAAGCACTGAGGCAGTCTTCTAATGGCTCCCACCTGCCTGGTTCCAGGGTCCCCTGATGAGATCTGAGAAGCTCGGGGTGTTAGCTTGCCCATCTCATCCCCGCCCAGGGGAGAAGAACTGTGGCTCTAGTGGGGGTCGACCATGGTGCCAGGTAGGTGGCTGGAGTGGGACCAGTCCTTCACTAGTGCCCCGAAGATGTAGAGTTTGCGGTGAGTAGGAGTGGATAAACAGAATATATTGAAAAAAACAAAAAACATTGATGTGGAGATGCTGCTCCAGTGGGGACGAGGTCCCCTGAGTCTGACTGTCTGCCAGATGGATGCTCCAGCCCCGGCCCGACGTGTCCATGGTCAGGATCTGATGAGGTGACTCTGACCGGAAGAGGACCTCCTTGGAGAGTTTGGAAGGGTTCAGCCACCATGTCATGGTCTGTTGCACTGTGTTGGAGACTGACACTGGTTGGTCCAAATCGTCTGTGCGCTGATCCCATTGGACCTGAAGGTTCCACTGGACTACCTTCATATGCAGGTGAGCCAAGGGCACTGTTGCAAAGGCTGTTGCCATATGTCCCAGCAACCATAGCACTGCTCACGAGACCAGCTGAGCCTGAGTCTGAATGCATTCCGTCCTGTTTGAAGGAAGAAAGGCTTTGCCTTGTGTGGTGTCCAAGATCGCCCTTATGTTTTGGAGTCTTTGACTTGGCCAAGGGGAGGATTTGGGGAGATTGAGTTATCTCCAGATCCTGAGACAGTGAGAAAGTAGCCTCCATGGTTCTAAGCAACTGCTCCTTGGTGGGAGCTGTCCGAAGCCAGTCATCTAGGCAAGGGAAGACATAATGGCCTTCCCTCCTTAAGGCCACTGTCACTACTGCGAGGCACTTTGTAAAGACTCCTGGGGTTGAGGACTGACCAAACGGCAGGACATGAAACTGGTAGAGGTTTCCTTGGAAGCGGAAGCGTAAGACCCTTCTGCGGGGTGGGAACACCAGTATGTAAAGGTAGGCATCCTATATGTCCAGAGAACAAAGGCAATCCCCCGATGAAGCAAGGGGAGAAGGTCGGGGAGACTGACCGTCCTGAACGGTTTGTATTCTATGAACTGGTTCAGGTGGCTGAGGTTCAAGATGGGACACAGGTGTCCCATTTTCTTTGGAACCAGAAGAAATGTGAGTAGAATCCTGTCCATCATTGCTCTGGTGGGAGGGGTTCTATAACCTGTTTTTGCAGGATCGCTTGGGTCTCGTCTTGAAAGCGGGAGATGTGGGCCTGGGCGTAATGGGAGGGAGCTGGAGGACTGTCTGGAGGAATCTCCAAAATTTCTAGGGTATGTCCCATTTCCACTAATTGCAGAACCCATTGATCTGAGGTTATTCTGCGCCAACCCTCTAGGTAGAGAGAGGGAATTGACCCCACACCACCTCCCCCCAGGGATTCAGCTGGGGAAGGGGGGAGGGTAAGGAGTCAGGCTGAGGCACCTGGGACAGGCAACGTGGCCTGGGAGGTTCTGGGAGTTCTCTGGGCTGACCCTCCTGTGGCTTGGGAAGTAGCCTTTCTCTTAAATGCACTTCTGGGTTGTTGACCTCTGGGCTGCTGCTTGGAGGTGTGATGAAAGGACTGCCGCTGGGCCAATTAAGGCTGAGATTGGTACTGCATATGGACTGAACGTATAGCCTTACCTGACGCTTGGAGGTGAGTGATGATATTTTGAGAATCCTCGCCGAACAAGACAGGACCCCTGAAGGGGTCATCCACAATCTTAGACTGAACGTCCAGAGTAAAACCGGAGACAATCAGCCAGGAGTAGCGTCGAAGACAAACTCCTGTAGCCGCAGCCCTATCTGCGGAGGCCGCAGAATCATATGAGGCTTGGAGAATGTGAGCCCCCACATCCGAGTCCAATTTTAAAAGGTGCAGCAGTTCAGCCTTTCCGGGAAGATCAGGCTGAGCCTGTGTTACCTCGAAAGTCTTCTCCCACAGGGCATTCTGATATTGAACCATATGGACAAGGAAGCTGAGGGAATGGATAGCGCAGGTGGCCGAGAAGCAGACTTTCTTACTGAAATAAACTATCTGCCTAGACCTAGAGTCCTTATCGGGAGACTGAATGCTAAGGTGCTGGGGTCACTTAGAACAGTCATAGGCTGCATTAATAATGACGATATCAGCCTCAGGGTACTCCCCATAAATGAGTTAATTCTTTAGGGGATTATATACAGGTGATCTGCCTTCTCAGAGGTCGCCGGTGTAGTGGAGGGGTGTTTCCAAGCAGCCCTATTAACATCCTTGAAGGAGTCGATCGGGGAGGAATGACTAAAGGCAAGGACTCCTTCTTATGGAGGAAAATGGCTAGCCAACATCACTCGGGATCCACTTCCTCAGTGTCCCAACCCATAAGAGCCTGGATGTGCCTTATCACATCCATAAAAGTTGGGTCGTCTGGAGGAGACCAAAGGCGTATCCTTGGGCTCCTCTGGTTCTGAGGGTAGGTCAGAATCTGAGTCACCGTAGGAAGAGGAATATTCCCCCGATTCACCCAAATCTGGAGAAGGAGCAGGTGAGTGGCGAGGCCTATGTCAGTGGGTCCTCAAACGACAGACGCCAGCTCCTTCTGGGTGAGGAGTAGGCTCCCTATGAGATGGCATAGGGGCCTTCCTTGGGGGAACCTGCTCCTTAGATTGATTGAGAGGAGGATGCCTTGGAGTCGGAGCTGAGGGCTCCTTTGGGGCCCCCTATCCTTAAAGTATGCCCACCAGGCCACATAGAGGTCGTTAAGGTTTGTGGGTGTGTTCTGAGGCATGGCCAGGGGAACTAGCGTCTGAGGGGTAGGCTGGGAGGGCCCTGGCATTGTTTGTTTAGGCTGCGTAACCCTGGTGTCGGATCCTCTGGCGTTAGGTTAACTGGCGTTGGTTCCTGTGGAAAGGAACCATCTGGCGCCAGTCTGACTGGCGTTGAGAGACTGCGTGTCGGTCTCCCTGGTGACAGCTGTGTGATGACAAGTCCAGTTAGCGACCGCAGAGGATCAGGGGATGATAGCTGAGGTGTTGCTGCGGTCGATGCCAGCATGAACGGGACAGGCACGGGCTGATGCTGGTCTGGTGAAGCAGCCAGTGCTGGCCTAGAGGGAGAGGCCTGTCTTGGGGAGCTGACTCCCAAGTGGGGCAGAGGCATCACTTTTGTGAGGGAGGTGACTGCATGCCCCTGGCGTCACGTAGAGGCATTGGTCCCAGATGTCGGAACCGACTTTGCACACACCTTGACCGAGAGGGCGACGGGCAAAGACCCAACACCCGAAGTGGACCTGGCCAAGCCACCTGGCTGAGGACCCGCCTGTTCAATGGGCATGAGCTTCAGGGCTGAGAGGCTGGGGACAAAGTCCCGAGCCCCAAAGAACCACTGCCCGAGACAGTCAGAAGAGCAGGTGGTTTGACCACTGGGAGCCCAAAGGGACAGAGGGCTGCCAGAGTGGAAGGGGCCGACCTCCCACTGGAGGAAGACCCATGTTCAGTGCCCAACTTGTGTGGGGACCTGGAGCAGGAAGATGACTGGGGTTTATCCCTGTGCTTCTTCCGGTGTTTGTGCTTTCCCAAAGATTTCTTCTCCTTGGCTGAAGAAGTGGATGCCCTGGAGGCCAGGGAAGAGGAGGTACTTTGGAGCTCCTTCTCCATTGCTGAGAGTGTTTGCTGCTGTAGGAAGGCTTCCATGGTCTTCTGGCGGCGAAGCCAGGTGTGCTGGTTAAAATCCTGGCAGTGCTGACAGGCCTCAGTGTCGTGGTCTGGGCCTGAACAAAGCAGACACAATGGATGGCTGTCCTTATGGGGAAGTTGCTTTCTACAAGCACAGCACTCTAAAGATGAAGAAAAATTACAAAATAATACAGTACGGATAATGCAAAGAAAATGGCAGTCAACTAAAGCAGAAGGCGTCTGTTAAGGTCCAACTTGCGAGGGTCGACTGCGGGAAAAGCACTGAGGTGGTGCCGGTGGACTGCCCCTTTTATACCATTGACAGACATCGAGGGCAGGCCGACATCAGGGGTTGGTTCTTCACTATATACTGCTAACTAGACATTTTCCTTGGGATCCTGGCACCTGCTGGCTTCAGTCCTAATGGTGTAACCTGCTGCAAGAGTCCCCTTGAAGTGAGATTTACAGTTACAGGCAAGTAACCTATTTTTCTAGGGGTATGGATACTGTTCACATCCACACATTGGCAGACCTCCAGCAGTTCTCTAGGAGGAGGGGGCAAGGTGCATACTACTACAAGGCAAACAGAGACTGGAAAACAGAGGCCCCAAAAGCAGCATTCTGATGAGACTCCAGGTCGATGCTGTAATGGGAGATGAAGATGTGTGCGGAATTCCAGGTAGCAGCCCTGCAGATTTTTTGTGGATAAGGATGTCTCTGGAAGCAGCCACAGTATGTCTGCAGTATGTCTGGTGGAATGACTTCTAAGCACTACCAGAGGCTCCCCACCAGCCAATCTATTGCAGATATCAATGAAGAATGTGATTCACCTGCCAATCATCCACTTTGTTGCTGGTCTGCCAGGCACAGCTTCAGCGTATGTTATGAACAGCTGGCGAACCTCACCCCAAACTTCAGCCATACTCTCCTCAAAATAAGAGAGCGCCCTCCTCAGGTACAATATGTGGAGCCTGCAGTCAGTCTCAGAAGAGGGGTTGGTAACATATATTGGTAAGCTAATCATCTGGTTAAAGTGACACTCTGATACTACCTTCCAGAAGAAATTCAGATGAGGCAAAAGACGACCTTGTCCTTGTGGAACACCAGGTAAGGAGACTCCAGTGATAGCATATGGAGCTCGCTGATCCTCCTGGTTGATGTTATGGCCATCAAGAAGACTGCCTTCAATGACGGGGTGACATCTCACACTTGTGCATAGGCTCAAATGGCTTGCCCATGAGCACAGCCAGCAGCAGCAGTACCGTGGTGGTGGTGGTGGTGGTGGATCACGCGCAGGAGGGGACAAGTGGTCCAAGCCTTTGAAAAAGTGCCCAACCACCTTCTCCTGGGCCACCATCAGTTTTTCAGCCTGAGCCTGGTAAGTAGAGATGGCTGGCAGGTGCACCTCGAGGGTTGTTGTTCAAGATCCCAGCTGAGAGCAGAACCAGCGGTATTCCAAGATGCTCACCGCAGGGCAGACAAGAGGATCAAGCTTCTTGTCCTAGCAGCAAATGGAGAACCTCTTCCATTTAAATGCATATCATCTGCAAAGTGACTCTTCAGGAGGCATCCACATGTGAAGCATGCTTTCCAACAGACCCAAGGCCTGGAACTCTAGCCACTCAGGAACTAGGTCATGAGGTGCAGGGACTGAAGGTCTGGGTGCAGGACCTTCCCCTGTTGTGTGGTCAGTAGATTCAGGTGAACAGGCATCGGCCATGGAGGTCTGCTGCTGAGGCTGAGGAGATCCAAGTACCAGAACTGCCATGGCCATTGTGGGGCTATCAGGATCATCTGTGCCTTGTCCTTCCAGGCCTTGACTACCACCTTGTGGATCAAGGGGAATTGAGGGAAGGCACACACGAGGTCTGGGATCCAGGGCCTTGCAAAGGCATCCCCCAACAGTGTCCCGGACCGTGGAAGGTAAGCACAAAATAGCCTCAGTTTGGCGTTCTCCCATGAGGCAAAAAGAACAACCACAGGCATGTCCCACAGGAGAACAGGTGGCTTACCACCTCCTGACGCAGTGACTACTTGTGCAACATCTCTCCCACCCAGCTGAGAGTGTCTGCCAGCTGACTGCTCACTCCCGCGGCATAGATCGCCAGGAGATCTGCACCCACGGTGTGCATGAAGGCCTAGGTGCAGACAGCCTCCTGACACAATGGAAGGGAGTGTATTCTGCCCTGCTTGTTCAGGCAGAACATGGTCGAGGTGTTGTCTGTGTGGGTATGTATGACCTACCCCCTGACTACTGGAGCAAATTCCATCTGAGCTAGCCACACTGCACAGAGCTCCAGCAGGTGCTGGAACTCCTTGGGTGACCAGAACCCATGGGCTCTGTGGTTTCCCAGGTATGCTCCCCACTCTATCAGAGATGTGTTTGACATGAGCGTGACAGTCAGTTCTGGGCAGATGAGCGGTATTCCTTCCTGCAGATTTACTGGGATCATCCACCACTGGGGTGTCTCACATCAGCTGGGTCAGTGACCGATTGGTCCAAATGCCCTAGACACTGGGAACACTGACAGCCCAACTCCTACTGTAGGTGGCGTATCTACCAGCGGGTCCAATGGACCATGGCAGTGCAGGACACAATGTACCCCAGCAGCCGCAGGCAGTCCTGAGCAGTATGCGAGAGCCCGGCCTGTAATAATCGGGCAAAGAGGGATATCCAGTGCCTGATCCGCATAGAGGCAGGCCTTAGCTCACACGGGGTATTGTTCTGCCCTGATGAACTTGATCACCTACAAGGGTACCAGCTTGGACTTGTCTGGGTTGACCAGTAGGCCCAAGTCTTGTCCGGTCTGAAGAGACAAATCTCTGGACCTCTCAATGGTCTCCCTGGATGGCCCAGCCAGTCATCCAGGTAAGGCTACACCCTGATGCCTTGGTGCCACAGGAAGGCCGTCACCACTGTCATGCACTTGGTGAAGACCCTGGGTGCTGAGAAAATACTGAAGGGAATGACCTGGAACTGGTACAGGATCCCTTCCACATACAGCTGGAGGTACCCGAGGTGGGACGGATGGACAGGAATGTGAAGTATGCATCCTCGACGTCTAGGGAACAAAACCACATAATCTGCTCCAGAGATGGAAAGCTATGATTCAGGGTGACCATCTGAAATGTGTGCTTCCGCATGAACTGGTTGAGATTGTGCAGATCCAGTATGAGGTGCCAGACCCCCCACCAGTTTTGGAACCAGGAAGTACCTGGGCATGCAACCGTGACTGGTCAGGGTATCCGGGATGTGGGCTATGGCTTCTTTTGTAAGGAGCTGAGGGATGTCCTCGTGAAGGGCAAACACAGTGTCCTGCGACACCCTTGACTCCCAAGAAACATGGATTCGGTAAGGACAGAAAGCCTCGAAAGTCCAAAGGCAGCCCTCTGCCTAGCACTTCTAACACCCACTTGTCTGTTGTGACAGCGGACCAACATGGCAAGAAGTCACTTAACTAATCCTCGACTGGAAGCACAGGGTACTGGGTGATAATCCCGCTGGAAAAACAGTGAAGGTAAAATCAGTGAGTGTACAAAAGCATGAAGCAACTCGGCCACAGACCAAAACGTCAGCAATGGAAAATGGCAAAATCCGGCAGAAAAAATAGAAAGAAGACATAGTAAGGCAACATTCTGCCTCACGAGGTATGCAGAACACCAGTGAACTACAGTGGGACCCGCCACAGGGGGATGGCTCAACACACTGCACACGCAGAAGTCCTGTAGCGAGGGAGACAGTGTGCCAAAGCAGCCTGTTCAGCCCAGGTCTTGACACACTCTTCCACAGCGACCTGCTGAACACAGTGGTGTATGCAGGGGTTATGGCCCGTGTCCCCCACCAGGAATATAAACATCCTCCAGGCTGCACACAACACAGGGACAGCAGCACAAGTGAAAAACAGCACCGAAATGACCATCACTGTAGTTACACATTTGTGATTTTCCATGGTGCTGTAGTTCCTTCATGCTCACTATTATGCCCATGCTGTTATTCTGGTGCTATTTTCACCTGACATCAAGCACAGCCAGGGATAGGATGGGTGGAAGGATGACACCCCCCCGACCCATCTCTGTACAGCTTTTGTAGGAGCACCGACTGCTGTGGTCAGAGTAGCACCACCACCCCTGCCCCCACCTCTCTTGGGACCTTAGCCACTGAACCTGGCTTTCGGGCACCAGGCCTGGTAATGCCCCTGCTGGTTGTGCTGCTGAGGAGGCTGTCGGGGAAAGGGTTGAAACTGAAAAGCCTTTTTCTTAGGCTTTTGTTCCTGGTCTTTCTGGAACAATGCCACAGAGTCAAGGGTGGCAATGGATTTCTCGATGTAGGTGAGATGTCTCTCCACCACAGGGCCAAAAAAGGTTGGTGTTCAGGAAAGGGACATTGGCCATTTTATGCTGAGTGTCTGCCATAAAGGTGGACAGATGCAGCCAGGCCCTGTGATGCATGGAAACAGCTGCTGCCATAGCACGGGCACAGGAGTCACCCATATTCAAGCCTGTACAGAGCTGGCATTTAGTCAGCGACTGACCTTGGTCCCAGATGACCTTCACCGGCACCTGCTGGTCAGCAAGTAGGTCAGGGAGGATGGCATCAAAGACTCCCATCCAGGAGTGCCCACAGTTGGCCATCATGACAACAAAGCTTGCCTGATGGAGACCCAAGGATGCCACAGTGTAGACCTTTTTAGTGATGTGGTCAATCTTTCTGGACTCCTTGTCCAGAGACTCGCCCATGTTCCCTAGGCACCCAGATCTGCAGAATACCGAGTCAGAGACCAGACCTTCAGCTCATGGGTGGTCTAAGAACCCTGAAAGGGTTCCAGTGGGGACCACGTACTTGTGAGCCACACAAGTGAAGGGTGCCAGAGAGGATGCTGAATGCTGCCAAAGCTCCAGGGTCAGTCCCAGGAAAGCCTCAGCCATGGGAAAGGCAACGCCCAGGGATTTGTCCCTGTCCACAATGTCCATGAAAGGGTACATGGCCCTTTTCTGGACTGGCTCCAATGGGACTGAAATGGCCTCTGAAATCAGTCAGATAAGGCCCCAGAAGACACCGCCCATGGTAAGTGGTCAGTTCCTCAACTGATCCCAGGTCAAGGATGAGAGTCCAGTGTAGGATATGGGTAACTGGTCATAGTCATCCAGGGACTCCTCAAAAATGGCACTTGACCATTTCTTGCCGCAAACCATCTGTGTATGCTTGGAACGGGTGATCTCCACTGACAGCCAGCCTAGTAAGCCAATTGCCGACCAGGTCTCCTTGGTCAGCACGCACACTTTCAGTGTGGTGGTGGCATTGCCACTTGTAGAGGTGGGGAAGCAGTTGCAGGAAGCACCTGTGTACCGTGGACTGGTGAGGGCATCACTGGTGGCTGCCTGGTGACCAAAGGTCCAGGGGTGGATCCATACCCTGCCCTGCAATGGCCCACTGCTGCCACAGAAGCTCCTCATAGCAACAACGCATCTTCCACCACTGCCTCTCCTCACCCAAGGATGAGGAGGTCTAGAAGCGCTGGCAGCAATGCCTCTCAGTGAAGTGGGATCAAGAATGAAAGTGACTCGATCGAGACCTTGACCTAAATGTTGACCAGGTGACCGATGTAGAGGGAAATCTTCTGGTTGGTTATGGTAGACCACATGCCTGGCAAAGTGAAGGAGGACAGACTTGGAAGAGTCGATCACGAGTGGAGGTCACTCCTGAGGTGAATCGGTAGGGAACACTGACCAGTCCATGCTCTCCTGAGTGAGGACTGGGAGCACCAGGCTCTGGGACATCAACTCCTCAGTCTCGTCCAACAAACAGTCAAGGGCTCAAGGAAGATTTCCATTAGTGGTACTGTAGAGCACTAGACCTTCCTGTCGACAGATGTGGTCTCGACCAAAGCTGAGTGGTCAGGACAGTAGCGGGATCAGGAGAACCTTTATTTCTCTGGGTCTCATGACCAGTACCAGTAGCACTTGTGTTTTCTGCTGCAGTGGGCAGGGCTCTCCCCCAAGGCCATGCACATTTCCCAGAACCTTTCTATGAGTAACCCTCTGATGCTGGTCCTAGCCGGAAGTAGCAAAGAGGCCAAGGAGGTGCCCATCGCGGTGGTCGCTGCTTCCTCCTCAAGGGACGCAAGTTGCAATGCAGACCTGACAGCCACCGAAGCGTTCTTGTGGCCCTTAGGGTGGTCCTTCAGATCTCATTCTGAAGGCTGTCCAAGGGTAAGCTGATGCTTCCAATCCTCTAGGGACTGCAGTAGCATAGAGAGACAGAGACCACCCTGGCCATGTCGTGCTGCCTGCCCAGACAGTACAGGCACATGTCATGCAGGTCAGTGACTGACATCTTCTGCCGGAACTGAGCGCAGTACTTGAAGCTTGGCTTCCATTGCACCATCATTAATCATAAGGGTTGAAGGGACTGAGGAAATAAATCAAGAGTTCAAAAAAACTTCAAAAGTAAAGGTTCATACATGGTGCACTAAATCCTATGTAAGAGCCGCAAAGGAGGTGACCTGTTCTTCCGGCAGAAAGAAAGATCTGATGTCATGGGGAGGAGTAGGAGGATATACCACCCAGGTGGTAGGAGCAGCTTAGCTTCAAGATGTCAAGGAATCAGCATTTCAAGTGGAACTGCCAGAGTGTGGATAGTGAAGTATATCCACATCCCTAGAAATATATACATAGATATTATATATTTATGCAACAGGTGTCTGCATAAACATAGTATGATAAATCCATTTATCTGAGTCACTGTTTACATAAATCTATTTATGCACACAGTTACTACGTCACACTCCGTTTATCTACATAGTTACTCAATCACCCCCCCAAACCTGGCACTACCTTATCAGCCCTCAACCACTTTCAGTTTCGCTTCCATCCCACCCATTAGGAAAATGAAATATATTTTAACATATATTATTAACAATGTATTTACAAATGGTGAAATATATTCAAATCTTCTTATTTTATAATATATTGGAAAATCAATATATTTCTATATATTTAAAAATGTGCAAATATATTGCAATGTACTATAAATATAAACATGATTGCCACTTTAGCATACTATACATATTGCAAAACATATTGATTAAATTCCAAATATATTGAAATAAGGATGGTAAATATACTGCATGTTATTGGTATATTGCCAATATACGTATACATGTATTTTTCTACATTTCAAATGTTGTTTCCCATATTTACAAATATATGTAATATATGTGTGTAATAGATAATAAAATAACTATTTACTTAACCAGACAAAAAAAACAGGAATTATTTATGACTTAATGTACCTTTTTCTGTATAACTAGAGTTCATCTTGTTAGTAACCATGGAGATATTTATATTGAAGTTATTGTTTTACAGTGCAGCTTTAACTCAAACAGACATTTTACACCTTTATACTTACCCATTAGACTTACCTCACAAACTCATGCTTATTACTTTCGGTGATGAACCAGCTTGGGTAAGCAGCTTTCTGCAGAGCTCCGCGGCTCAACCTAATTTCATTTTTTAATAGGCTAAAACTTCATCTTTGGGGGAAATTTTATGCAAATATTAAACCCAGCCTAGTTTCCAACCAAAATGAAGGGGGACTGGAGAGAAGATGGACACGGAGATGAAGAACCCAATCAAGCACATCCTGCTGCGAACCCCGGATCGCTCAGGAACTTCGAAGCGCTCTAAACAATCAACAGGGAAAAATTCCCCTTCCACTTCCCCTACTTCAGACACCAACCTCCTAACTGAAGACAAATTTATGTGGGAAATATCTGACATAAAATCAGTGATCAAATTCTTAGTAGAGGAATCTAAATCAAGGAGAGGGGTGACGGAATCTTTACAATCAAGGCTTACCGACTCAGACATGAGAATTTCTTCCACAGAGGACTGGAGAGCTAAAATCGCTCCGGAATTGCCATCCATCAGACACAAATGAATAAACTACAAGCAAAAACTGAAGGAAGATCACGCAGAAACGTTATCATATATGGCCTTCCAGCAGGGCCAGATCAAGCCTTGGGGGGCCTGGGACACTCACAACTTGGGTGGCCATGTAAAACGCCCAACTTTTCATACCAAAATGTTTTATTTTGCTCAACATTTACTGAGCACATTGTTTATTAACCATAACAACCACCTTATGGGGAGACTACCCCCATTATTCACAGGAGAAAAAAGTAACTTGAAGTACAACACCCTGTCATGTTGTCATAGTCTGTAATGTTATATTTATTGTACTGTACAAGACATGAAGGCCGCCAGGCTCCAGATGCTCTGGGGGTCTAGATGCTCTGTGGTGAGTTTTGGGGCTTTTATTGAAGTCGCTCTCCTCTAGACCCTGTTCAGAAAAGCAAAGTATCTTTAAGTAACCTCTTTAATCACAAGTTTATTTTAAGGAAATATATTAAATAAAAATAAACAGTGCTTTACTAAGAGGTATGCATCCTACTCAAACAACAGTAAGTTACTGTATGTACCCATTGTACAGAAGTGTGCAGTTCAATGTACAAATGCTATGACTCCAAATAAACAGACTGATGTCATACCTTTATCTGCTCATGGATATCAAAGGAATGATTAATTCAATTTATTTCAGAGTTAGAGGATCCATGCATGTATACACACACCACATCCCTTTATCTCTTCTTTGAACAAGCTCAGATCAATTATCTCAGCATAATAATAAAATACAGATATCAACTTTTTAAGCAGCTTACTGAACTCAAGCTGTCTGCTGTGCTTGGCTCCCTTTGAAACTCCTTGGTTTAGCAGCAGCAGGCAGTTTAGAACAATGCATCGATTAATCATGCTGCTAGCGATAGAGTGGCCGTGGCGTACGATTGCAGTGCAGAGTGCTGCCGCTGGCAAAGTGCATGCTGAGCCTCAAAAACGCCAAGAAGAGTGGTTTAAAAATGCTGCCCAGATGGATTGTATGCAAAGCTCCTGGTCCTAGCGTTGCTCCTCATATTATGCAGCGGCAGCCTAGCTCTGGTTGCAGCTTGCACCAGTCCAGGTCCAGTCCAGACTCAACAAAATGGAAAACCTGTCAGTATCCTAAGGAGGTAGATCACGGTGCTTGCATGGTTAGCCTTCTTCACTTCTTGTGCCACACAGTGCCACTTTGTTTTTCTAGCAAGTCACCCGACCCTAGCTGCAGGCTGCAAATAACGGAGGAGGAAGGTGGGGGGGGCGACAGAAATCTTCTGCAATGTTGGCTTGCTGGGGGGCCTATCTGTAGCAGGAGGGTCCGGGGGGCTTGTGTTTTTGTTTTCTTTTAATTAAAGAAAGCCTCTCCCAAAGTCATTTTTTTGTTTGTTTTGTTTTATGGAGCAAGCTCCGGGGGGAGCAGGGGGTTGATTCATGCTTGACTCATGGGGGAGGCATGATTTATTACAAATCCTTACCAGTACTGTACCACCTGAGGGAGGGGGACGAGAAATCTGCAATGTAGGCTTGCTGGGGCTATCTGTGGCAGGGGCTTGTGTGTTTTTTATTTTATTTAACAAATGTGCTTCTTCCAAGTCACGCTGCTTTACGGCGCTTTTAAGGAGCAAGCTGCTGGGGCCTATGGGGAGGTTGACTCTGCGCTAACTCACGCTATGGCAAGGGGAGGTGGCATGATTTACAAACCACCAGTCCACCTACTAAAAGTGTCTCTCACTCCGACTACTGGGGCCAGTCTGGCGGGGCCTGGGGCATTTGCCCCATTTGTCCTCCCCTTAATCCAGCCCTGCCTTCCAGAAGCTTTGGAGGGCTCCGATCCACTGCACTTCAAGCAAGTGCTCTGTGAAAGCCTTGAGGGAAAATCTCCAAATGGTATTTGCTACATTATTGAGAGGGCACACAGATCGTTGAGATCCCCTCCAGCTAAAGGTGAGCCACCAAGACCTCTTTATCATAAGCTTCCTCAATTACCTAGATAAAACACATGTACTTAAAAAACCTAAGGAGCTGAAAGAACCCTCCTGAGATGGCAAGAAACTCCGTATTTCACAAGACTTGCCCCAGGAGGTCAGACAAAAGAGACAAAACTTCTCCTCCATAGTAAACAAACTAATTTTGGCTGGATTGAAATTCAGAATGGTCCACCCTGGAAGGTAGGAGGAGGAGCCTCTGTGCGAGGCACACCCAGGATGGTGGACTGAAACACCAGCGTCGACTACTCTCGCTGCTCGGCCAAAAAAACATCTTGCAATGCTGCTTTATCCTGTTACTATGCAAAACTGTGAATGAAACTTCTCTTGATTTCTCCTCTGTTTTGTTGCGATGGCAGTAATTGAACTTTTTACAGATTATGTCCCAGCAAACTCACATACGTAAATCAGCTGCTCAAGAGCCAGGAAGGAAAAAGAAGAAAAAGCTGCCCAACGCAGCAGCCCTACAACCACTTCGGCTCCTGGTCTAGATCCCCCCCAACGAACACTCAGCCTGTACACAACTGCAGCAACAAAAATTGAATGCGTTTCTTATTCCCTCTACTATATTTTCGGGTAAACCCTTGTCCCCCCCCCTTACCTGTCTCTCCAGCTGTTCAGCAAGCTAATCCGTCACTACCTGCCCCATCACTTCTACCTGAAGTTGAAATTGACGAGGCCAACTATGTGACTGCAGATGAGGAGGAGATTTTCCATTTGAAGAAAGTATCAATGGCGGATGCTGAAAACGTAGAGGTCAGTAACACTCCTCTAAATTTTGCTCCCATCGATAAGCAGCCTAATATGCTTGTACAAATGCAACCTGATTCTAGTACTTTAGTTGTGCAGTCACTAAATAATGCTGAGCAGGTACAGGGACATAATGGGCCTCTCAATGGGAATTTAAAGTACAGTCACGTAAAAACTTACCGTAACAGTAGATCTTTGAGAGAGGCTCTTGCAGTAGGTAATCACTTGTAGTTCTTGTAGGACTGCACACTCTGGCATCAGGACCACAAGGAAACTTTTGCTAGCAGTGTCTGACAGGGGACCGCCGACCGGACAGCAAGTGACCAACATCAGTGTGACACTATATAGTGGGTGGTCCCCACATCCGTCCTCCAGTTCTCCTGCCGGAGACCTCCAAGAGTCATGACAGGAGACTGGAAAGAGGCTCCTGAATCCAAAAAGGGGCTTTCTGGAAACAGAGCTGTAATTAAAGAGGGCTAAGGTGGGTGGGAAAAAGGTTACCTATTGCAAGAGCCTCACTTGAAGATCTACTGTTACGATAAGTTCTCACGTAACTATTATCTTACTCGAGAGGGCTCTTACAGTAGGTAATCACTTGTAGGACGGAGTCCCAAGCATTTTAGAGTCCAAGGGACAAGAAAAAACATGGGAGGCTGGAATATAATTCTAGCAGAAAGCCAGATAGTTAGGACAGGAGTCCCTGGAGGACTGCTTGTCCAAATCTGTCCCTATGCCTTGAGACAATATCCAAACTGTAGTGTTTCGTGAAAGTGTGAATGGAACTCCAAGCAGCCGCCATGCAGATGTCTGCGGCAGATAAGTTTCTGAAACAGGCTGTGGAAGCAGCCATTCCCCTGGTAGAAATGTCCTTTTACATGCCCCAGACGGACTTTACCATACTTCTGGTAACAAAACGTAATGCAGTTTGCCAGCCATTTGGAAAGGCATTGTTTGGAAACTGCTGCACCTGTCTCTTTGGTGCGAAAGAAACAAAAAGCTGATCCATCTTTCAGACATCTTTTGTCCTGTTCATGTAATAACACAAAATTCTGCAAACGTCTAACGTATGCAGGATGGCTTCCCCTGATTAGAATGCTCAGGGTAATACACTGGCAACTCTAGAGACTGATTAAGGGTAGTCTCCGAAACAACCTTTGGAAGAAATGTAGGATTTGTGCGCAGAGCCACCCGGTCTTTGTGACAAATCAAATAAGGCACCTCACACATCAGGGTCTGAAGCTCGGAATTTCTACGAGCAGAGGTAACTGCAACTAAAAAGAGTGCTTTCCAGAACAAAAAGCACATGTCACATGTACTTGCTGGTTCAAAGGGAGGTAAGATCAATTTCTCTAAAAGAAAATTAAGGTCCCACAGTGGAGTATGGTTACGCACCGGGGGTTTCAGATGCAAAATACCTTTTAAGAAGGTTTTGGAGACCTCTAACTGAGCCAGGGTCTTGCCTCCTACTGGATCATGGTAGGCAGAGACTACTGCTAAATGCACCTTCAGTGACGAATTGCTCAAGCCCAGATCTGACAGATGCAGAAGATATTCCATGACCTGGGGAGCGAGGCATGAGAAAGAATCCCAATCTTTCGAGGTGGCCCAAATGGAGAAGCGCTTCCACTTCATGGTGTAGGTAGTTCGGGTAGATGGCTTTCGTGCCTCTATCAAAATCTGAGCTACCCTTGGGGAAACCCCATACCTAGCAGCAGCTATGTCCTGAGGTGCCACGCATGTAGATGATGGGATTTTAGCCCCGGATGTACCAGTGTGCCCCTCTCCTGGGTCAGGAGATCATAAGAAAGAGGTAGAGGAATCAGAGGTTCTGCTGCTAGCTGCTCAAGCAGTGGGATCCAGATTTGTTGAGGCCAAAATGGAGCTATCAATATCATTTGTGCTCCTTCTGTCTGAAGCTTAATCAACACTCTCTGTAAGACTGGAAAGGAAGGGAATGCATACAGAAATTTCCCTGTCCAAGAAAGCGACAGTGCGTCTTGCCAGAAAGCACCATAGCTGGGATCGAGCAAGCAAAACTTGGGAAGTTTTGTGTTTGATGGGACTGTGAACAGATCCATTTCCAGATGACCCCAAAGGTCGAAAAGGTGATCTAGAACTTCTTGTTTTAGCTCCCATTTGTGGGCTCTTACCCTGGTGCGGCTGAGGCTGTCTGTGACAATGTTCTGCATGCCTGGGACATGGATTGCCAGAAGACAGACCTTGTGCAGAACCGCCCAGTTCCAGACCCGCATCACTTCCCTGCAAAGTGGATATGAGCAGGTGCCCCCCTGTTTGTTGATGTACCACACCACGCACATGTTGTCCGACTGGATCAACAGGGTTTCTTGTTGAAGAATGTGCTGAAAGGCCTGAAGAGCATAAAGCACTGCTCTCATTTCTAGCACATTTATGTGCAGGTACACTTCTACAGGTGACCACAGGCCCTGGGTCCTGTGGCGTCCCAGATGGGCACCCCATCCCTTTCCTGATGCATCTGTAGTCAGTATTTCTGATGGATGAGGGGTCTGGAAAAGGGCTCCTAGAATCAGGTTGCTGGAGTCCTGCCACCATAACAGATCATGTTGCACTGGGCCGGAGATGAGGACCTGACTGTCCAAATTGCCCTTCCTCTGATTCCATTGAGACCTCAGAGTCCATTGTGAGATTCGCATGTGGAGTCTGGCCAATGGGACTGTAGGGATAGCCACTGCCATGAGGCCAAGAAGATGGAGAACCACCCCTGACCGAGATGTGTCTGTTGGAAGATACCAGTTTGGCCTGCCTCTCCTGGGTGTCCACCCTGTCCAGGGGGAGAAAGGCCATTTCCCACACTGTTTCTAGCACCGCCCCAGTAATCTGAAGTCACTGGGAAGGAGCAAGCTGGGACTTGGGATAACTGACAGTGATACCAAGGCACTCGAAAAGGTGCAGGGTAGCCGATAAGGAAGCTTCCAACCTCTCCCTTGACGGAGATGCAAGGAGCCAATCTCGAGGTAAGGAAAAACATAGTACCCCTGACTCCTCAAGGTACCTGCCACTATCGCAAGGCATTTGGTAAAAACCTGCGGGGCAGAGGACAGACCAAAAGGGGGAGCTCTGAACTGGTAATGCTCCCCTTGGAAAGAAACCTGAGGAATCTGAGGTGTGGACGGAATATAGGAATGTGTAGGTATGCATCCTGCATATCCAGGGTACAAAGCTATTGTCCTCTGGAGAGGAGAGGCAGAAAGCTTTGAAATGTTAGCATCCAAAACCTTTTGTACTCTATGAAGAGGTTTAGGGTACTGAGGTCCAGAATCAGGCGTAGATTCCCTGTCTTTTTGGTACCAGAAAGAAGTGGGAGTAGAATCCCTTCCCGATCTGGTTTGCCGGCACTGGCTCTATTGCTTCTTTTTAAAGAAGAGTCGTGATCTCCTCCCTTAAATGGGGAATATGTGCCCTTGGGTAATGAGAAGACCTCAGTGGATTATATGGAGGTTTTTCTTGAAATTCAAGAATGTGACCAAGCTTTATTAACTGAAGCACCCAGGCGTCTGTTGTGATGGACTCCCATTCTCTCAGATGCCTCGCAAACCTTCCACCCACCTGTTCCTCCAAAAGACGAGGAGGAGAGAGGGTGGTCAGCAAGTCAGAAATGGGAGGGGGGTTGGGGAGGGCCGCTGGCTGTATTGGGAGCCCTACATTTAAACTGGCATTTGGGCGCTCGCTGGTTTTTCGTCTGGCATCTGTTCTGCCGATGAAAAGGACGTTTCTGTTGTTGTTTCTGTCAATACATGGTATGGACTGATCGAAGAGCTGTCCCTTTGTCCTGCAGGCTTGTGATAATGTCCTGGTCATCTCCACTGAACAGGACAGAGCCTCTGAAAAGGGCATCTTAAATAGCCGACTGAATATCAGGGGCTAGACCTGATACTCGAAGCCAAGAGTACCGGAGAAGGCTTACAGCTGTGGACGTACCTCTAGCGAAGGAATCCACCGCATCATAGGTGGCCCTTAAAGAATGACATCCAGCCACCTTGGTCATTTTTATGGTGTTTGCCAAAAAGAACTCTGTCTCAGAGCCCGGTAGAGCCACGACGACGGGCTCGAGTAGGCAGTGATGACCACTTAGTCAGCTCTAGGGTGCACACTAAGGTCCTTGTCCTCAGGAGTCCTGTAAACCTTTTTATGCCATGGCCGGGATAGAGGAAGGTCTCTGCCACATGGTCAAGGATAAATCTTCGTGGGGTTCCAGCCATGGAGGACTGAGCACTGGACTCATCTCTGGAAAGTCCAGATGCTCTGCCAACCTTTGTCATTTTGAGTCTAGAGCCTCTGACTTCCAGACTTGGGCCTCCGCCATATATTTGAGGAGGCACACAAAGGAGGGATCTTTGGGTGGGGATTTAGGGAATTCCTGAGGGACTGGTTCCTCAGGGGGAAGGGGTCTCGAAACCCGAACTGACAGTTGAGGAATCCGCGTCTGCTTCAGAATTGTCTGAATACTCCGGAATTTTTTCAGGAATAGGAGGATCTGGATCTCTGGTGTCCCTTCAGACGTCAAGCGTTACGCTGGAGCTGATGGACGACCTGACATCGAGGTACAAGGAAGGACCGGAGAGTGCACCCTAGGGGTAGGAGCTGGGTGGCCTCCATCTGGAAGAAGCGGATGCCTGATGTCTAATTCTAAATCCAATTGTGTTTTGGTCTCAGACCACTAAGATTTTAGGATCTTCCTAAAATCCACCTGAGGTTGATGAGGAGGAGGAAGTGGAGGAGGAGGGTGAGTAAATCTGGTTCCAAGCTCATGTTCCCCGAAGCTAGAGGATGGATAATGGTGCGGGTAGCCTGGTGGAGAATAGTAAACAGGGTAGCCTGAGTAATAAAAGGCAGATGAAAAGGGATCTGGCATCGGGGTTAACGGAGGATAGCCCAACGGCGGATATCTCGATGGTGCCCCCAACATCGTAAAGCCTGTCGTCAGTCTTGATGGAGGGTAACCTGATGGCGGCCCTGATGGAGGGTAACCAGAAGGTGGCTCCGACGGAGGGCAGCCTGAAGGCGGCCCTAAGGGAGGGTAGCCTGACGGCGCCCCGGAGGGAAGCCTGACGGTGGCGCAGATGGAGGTAGGCCTGACGGTCCTGCAGGAGTGCAGCCTGAAGGACCTGTGGGAGGAAAACATGGTGAAGGTCCTCAGGGGCGAAGCCCTGAGGGAGGGCCCGAGGGCAGAATACCCATTGGGAGCCCCAACGGGGGAAGGCCCGGTGGCGGTCTTGGCGGAGGCAAGGGGACCTGTGGGCATTGAGGAGGAGCAGGGTCTGGCTCTAGTATAGGCAGCATCGGAGCCACCGTAAGGCCTGTTGGCACCACGATGTCAGGTAAACTTGGTGAAAGGTGTTCATCCATCAGGACCTGCAGGTCCGGTGATAGTGGTGGAATCATTGTCAGAGCAGGAGACGGGGGTTCTCCATGGAGGGAACCCCGGGTAGACCCTTTTCCTCCACCCTGGACGAAGCTGATGTCTGGCAGCACCTCGTCACAGCCTGACGGACGCAAAGAGGTTGTGCGATCGTCCGAGGGCCTGCCGATTGACTGTTCGACCCGGATCATGCAGGAGTCCGGGGGCCCAACTCCTGACTTACTAACCCCGACTGGGTGCTCGCCAGAGGTTCTGGTGAGTGTCTTATTGGCTGCGCCTGCCGACTTAGAGCCCGGGATGGAAATGGGCTTAAGAGCGGCGGCGTCCTCGGACGGATCTGAGGAGTCCACTGTCATCATAACCAGTAACAGCGGGGGAGCCAAAGCCTGCTCTGGAGGAGGGAGCGCAGGCTTGGCCACAGCACTCACCTTCCAGGAGGAAGGGGGCCAGTCCTCCTTCGAAGGGCCCGTGGGCAGCTTTGGTGGGGGGAAGGACTGCTCCCGGTCCTGATGTTTTTCTTTGTCCCTTTTCTTCTTCTTGTGTGGATCAGTTGGTGAAGAGGAGGCACGTTTCAGCTTTTTTTTAGCTCTTTCTCCATCGACACCATTTTTTGTTTCAGGAGATGGGCCTCGAGAGACTGTTGGCGCCGTTTCCGCATGGCTTGGTTGAACTGGGTGCAGGCCTCGCACTCATTGACTTTGTGGTCAGGACCCAGGCAGAAGAGGCAAAGGGTATGCAGGTCCTTATACGGTAGCTGGATGCCGCAAGACCCACAGTTGTTTTTATGTGAATCCCTGGGTGAAGAGGACGACATACAAACTATTGAAAATTGTTAGAAAGGAGAAAAAAATGGATGGTCATACGAAAAAGGCGTTCAAACTGCTGTGATGAGCTTCAGTTGGTCCGACGTGCACAAGTCGACGGCAGGATAGAACTGTAGGGCAGACGTGGAGACCGCCCACTATATAGTGTCACGCTGACATCAGTCATGTGACGTCCAGTGGGCGGTCCCTCGTCAGACACTACTAGCAAAAATTTCCATGCGGTACTGATGTCAAGGGGCGCAGTTCTATATGAACTACAAGTGATTACCTACTGCAATAGCCCTCTCGAAGTAAGATCTCATTCCGCAACCACAGCAGCGGGTTCCCTCTCCAGTAATGCATCTGAGTCGATAAATCAAGATACATTTCAGAAATTCCAAGAAGTAGTAAGACTAGAAATTAAAAATGGTTTTGCTACAATTACCAGCGCCATAACTGACTTATCTAAAGTATTTTCAGACCTCACTTCCAAAATGCAAAACTTATCAATACGAACTGGGGAGATTGAGCAGTGAGTAAGTCAGTTGGAAGACAAAGTGGAACCCATGATTAACTCACAAAAACAGCATTATACCTTGCTACTGGAACTCCAAAATAAAATCACTGACTTAGAAGACCGATCACGGCGTAACAACTTAAAACTTATTGGTATTCCTGAAGGGGCAAAAGGGCAAGGGTACCTTTCTTTGAAAAAGCTTTAACCATAGCCCTGAACCGAGAATATCCGGAGCAGGGGATAATCTTAGACTGGGCCCGTCATGTGGTGGGGGGACTTACAAGTACGTCAACAGATACTAGGAAGCCTGCAAGAACTGTTTTCATAAAACCACACTACTACCAAGATTGTGAAGCTATCAGGAGAGTGCTAGAATTAATGGAGGCTTATGTTATGAACAAATGAAATTCTCAGCGTACCCAGATTTCTTAGCTCAAGCCACTCAGAACAGAAAAGCATTTGATCGCATGAAGGAACTACTAGTCCAAAGTCCATTCGGTTTTCTATTTTACCTCCAGCTTGTCTCCGTTTCTTTACGCATGGTAACAACTGGATTTTTACTGATCCTAAGAAAGCCGAAGACTTTCTGTGACAAATGGATAAAGATGAAGCTCAGAGCAATTCTACATAACATAAAACTGGCTTTAAAAGCCGTGGAAACTGGTTTGCCATCATCTCATTTATTTAAGTTGGATCCTTTTACTCACTGTCAAGCATCACAGAAGCACAAGAAGACTGTCAATTGGATAGAGTCATACTAATCCACCCGCCGTTGTTCCTTCCCTCTCACTTTTTTTCTTTTTCCCCTACCTTTCCTTCCCTCCCTCCCTTCTTGGCCCTTTAAGTGCTTTTTTTTTCTTCCCCTTTTTTTCTCTTGTGACCTCTCCCCCCCTCCCCTTGTGGGGGGGGAGTGAGGGTGCTATCAGTGGGGTACGAGCTGGGGGGCAGGGAAGGGGAGATGGGCTGGATGGATTTAACTAATATTGGGGGGAGGGGGTTAGTTAATGGAGACAGTATATTTTTTACATTGCTTTGGCCTGCCAGCGGAGGGGTGTAGTCCCACTGCCGAAATTCTCTGCGCGTCATCGGGATGGACAAAATAGGGGTCTGCCCGCTTCGGGAATGGGGTGGAGGGATAAGTGGGATTTGCAGACTTACTCAAAAGAATGCCAATCGAGTATTGATGTTGGTACATCTATTGTTTGCAATGAAGAATCTGGGCTTGGGTGGGTTTCAATGCTAGTATTATAATTAGGCCAGATTTTTTTCAGGGTGCCAGGAACTTCACTGTTGTGTAGGGGACACTTTCAGGTCGAATTCTCCTCAAATTCCTGATTGGGTTATATTTACTACTTACATGACCCAATGGGCTAGCGACACTACAGTTATAAAATGTTATTTACAGGGCTCGGTGATGGGCCGGTGCATTGTATTTTACTGCACCTTTAAGCTAAGTAAACATTCCATGCTATGGGGTATGTGCATGCTATGGTCAGAATCGGGCTGCATGAACAAATCTTTTTTTTTATTACATAGATGGCACTTGTAATTAAATGTTCAAGTTCAAATGTAAAGGGAATATAGGACAGGGTTAAGGCTAAAATATTTTTTTAACTACTTAGATAAGATGGGTACTAATTGTGTCCTTCTGCAAGAAACACATTTACTCCAGAGCAAATTCCAATTTTATACTAGAAAATTGGGACCAGGCTTAAATGTCCTATATAAAAACAACTCACGGGTGTGTAACTATTTTTTCAAGAAATCTCTAAATATTCATATTGTAAAACAAATCATTGATATTAATGGTTGCTACATTATTTGTCAAATCAATGCACTGGGCAGCTCATACACTATTAGCAACATCTATGCCCCAATGAAAATAACCCATCTTGTTTTAGGGAATTATTTTTGGAAATATCAAAATACCCGGCCCCATACTTAATTGATGGGGACTTTAATCTGGTATTAGATCCAGAGAAAGGTATATCTGGAATTCGCCCTGGCCGAATCACGACTCTAGTTGTAGAAGTTCAAAACTTTATGTGTGTTCTAAACCTTGTGGATGTATTGTGAATCCAAAATCCAGATGTCCAGCAATTTTCTTTCTTTTCATCAGTCCACCAGACCTATTCTAGAATTGATTTCTACCTATTATTCAGATCCTCCATCTATTAGGTTAATAGTGTTAGATATTACAATTAGGGATGTAAGTTTGTCATGGATGAGGTTTTAATGACTCATTGTTTGTTCATGAAATCATTAGTAAACAGTAGTAAATGTTGTGGCACTGTCCTCATTGCTACATTCTGAAGACACTTAGTGAAAGTCATGGAAGTCCTGAATAAAGATCAAATCTCATGGAATCAATGGTATGACTGCCATGACAAACTTACATCCCTAATGATAATATTATAACTTCAGACCACGCCTCTATTCAAGTTACTTTACAATTTAGAAATAAAATAGGCATTCCATGCTTTCGAATGGATCCCATGATGATATTAAAAGACAATGTAGCCTATGTGGCTATAAAAAAACGCTATCATAGAATTTTTTGTACATAATAAAGCTGAGGAAATTAATTTTAGCTCCATCTGGGAAGCTTTTAAAGCATTTCTGAGAGGGATAATAAAAACGCATACCGTAAGTAGAAACAGGAAGAGACAAAATAAAATGACTGAAATACAGCAGTTGGTTACTCAGAATTAAAAAGAACATATGCAGAAAGGGGATGCAACTAGTTTACAGAAATTACTCCTCTTTAAAGAACAATATAATAGCCTTATAACAGAAGAGGCTGAAAGACAGCTCCTGTATACTAAACCTACGATGTCATGGAGGATAAGACTTACAAATTACTATCTTGGCAGTTAAAACTGCAGCAACAAAATAATTTAATAGTAGCAATTGAAGATCAAAATGATCAAATTACTAATCTCCCACAAAACATTAATAACGCGTTTTTTCACTATTATCAATCATTATATAAAACAGAAAATGGCTGCTCCCAGGAGGCCATAAATCTGTATCTTAATGATATTAATAGTCCCACTATTTCACAAGAGGACGGCTTGAATATGGAACAGATGTTCTCCCTAGAAGAAATCTGTAATGCTATAAAGACTCTCCCACTGGGCAAAGCTGCTGGCCCAGATGGGCTGTCTATTGATTTCTATAAAGCATATGCTGAACAGTTGGTTCCACATCTGAAGGAGGTATTTGATTACATCTTTCAAAATGTGAAGTTACTCCCCTCATTTGAGGAAGCTAACATATTATTTTTGAAGAAGGATAAAAAAAAACACTACTTACATCTTCTTATTGACCAATTTCCCTCATGCAAACATTTTAGCAAAAATTCTGGCCATCAGGCTAGAAAAAATTCTACCGTCTATTATATACCCTGATCAAAATGGCTTTATCAAGGGACGTTGTATTACATCTAACACCAGGCAGCTACTCAATATAATGGACTATTGTGCTGAAACAAATTTGTCCATTCTTTTATTGGATGCCGAAAAGGCGTCTGATCACCTTGAATGGCCATAAATTAACGCTATAGTTAAGAAATTTGGATTTAGTCCAATATTTAGTAAATGGGTGGTAATATTATACTCTAGCCTGGTGGCCATAGTAAAGACCAATCAGGATCTTTCACAACCATTTCATTTACAGAGGGGCACTAGGCAGGGGTGCCCACTCTCTCCTCTTATTTTTGCTATGGCTATTGAGACCCTAGCCTCTTCTATAAGGACAACTCCTTTAATTAAAGGGCTGGTAATTAATGGTGTGGAGCACAGAATCAGCCTCTATGCCGATGACACTCTCATTCATGTATAAAATTTAAATAATAGTTTTCCATATCTACTGGATATTGTTACCAGATATGGGGTGATTTCTGGTTATAAAGTAAATTGGAACAAAACCGAAATGCTGGAGTCTAAGGGACATACAGATAGATCCCTTTACTTCACCACAGAATATAAATATGCAGATTGTTACAAATATCACATATTTGGGCATTAAAATAGATAATGAAATTAAGAAACTTCAGGTTTTAAATTTTGACCCATTAATCAAGGAAACTAAAAACATCTAGAAAGGTGGGAAAAGCTCCTACTCTCATTAATGGGCAGAGCAAATACCATTCAAATGCTGATACTTCCTAAGTTTCTCTTTATACTCCAAAATGTCCCAGTTTTATTATCCAAGCAATTTTTTCATGGGCTCGATTAAATAATAAAAACATTTCTGTAGAAAGGGAAAAACCAAGACTTAAAATGGAGAAATTAATTGCCCCAAGGTCGGCGGATGGTCTCGACTTACCTTGTCTCAAATATAATTATTTTGTTGCAAATATTGCAGCTACAGCCAAATGGTTTGTGGAGGACGAGATGGACCCCTCACTTGTAATTGAATCATTTAGAACCCAATACAGGAATGTGAAACATTGTTTATATGCCAGATGTTATTTAAATAAGCTGCACAACATAGCCTACTGCACTAAATCTACTATTACTTATGATATAAAGCTCTTAAAAATGATATCTCTTCTGTAGTTTTTTCTTCACACTCACCCATATTCTTAAACCTTTTCTTCAAACCTTCCATGACAGATTAAATGTTCAGGAACTGGTACTTGAAAGGATTAAGCAAAGTGAGTCATTTCCTTACTTCAGATTTTGTAGTGGATTTTGAGTCCATCAGCTCCAAATGTGATCTCCCAAACAACCAATTTTATGGTTATTTACAAATTAGAGACTATATTACTAAAAATGTATCAAAAATGTTAAATTTGAGGATGTCAAGTTGAACAAATCTTATGCATACCTGAACAGAAAAAGTTGATTTTTAAATTATCTCTGTAATATTAACTAAAGAAAATGAAACTAATCTTATTCTTAAACTGAAGTGGGAAGAAAAGACTAATCAGCTTATTCCTAATAAGTTATGGAGCAAAATTTGGAATAGCGAAGAATGGGGTCTCAAATCCTCTAAAATGATCCAGATTCATTTTAACATCCTACATCACATATATTATATACCCCATACCAACTCAATAAAATTAATCCTACTATAACTTCTCAATGCCCCAGATGTAATGATATGAATGCTACTTTGGAGCATATGTTAATTTTATGTCCCAGCTTAGATAGTTGGTGGCATCAGATCCTTACTTTCTTGTCAGGTTCTATTGGTCAGATACTTAACAAAAATCCTTTTTGGATATTATTAAGGTTTGGTGGACCAATGCACAGATTGCACTACACTGTTCGAACACTCATTAATATGGCAATCATAACAGCATTTAAGCTAATATTAATCAACTGGAAAGATAAAGACCCCCCTAGATTATAATGCCTGGCTAAATGCTATGACCATGATACACAGAATTGAAAGGGTGCACTATACTTCGATTAACAACATGAAAAAATATTATCAGATACAGACCCCTTTTGTACATAAGCTCAAAGAAGGAACTAACCCTTAATTGGATCCCCTTATTAACTGTGTTAGCTAGAATACCTTGCTTTTGCTTGTATAAATGGAAATTTATATTACATTGACTATATTTATATGGAGTCCCTGCCTCTGGTCGAGGGTTAGGTGTACATTTTATGGATAGCAAATCTGCATAGATATTCTGGCCTATGAAATATTTTTATACTTATGAATCCACTCTATATGCTCTTGTTTGTAACTGATGTTTAATCTCACTGCATTATATTTTTTTCTGCTTGTTCACATTTATTGTATTGCTTGTTAAATAACAATAATAATAATAAAAAGAATGGTCTACCCTGCCAAATTACAACTTTACAAAGACGAAACTGCTTATTCCTTTGACACTCTCGACCAGGCTCATTTGCATTTAAATAAACTGTTCCCCAAACTATTTAAATCAGGTTGAAAGCCTTACAGATACTTTGGAAAACGGCGCTTTGCCTTTCTGCTCACTAAAATAAATTAAGGACTGGTTTTTAGGCATTTGTTTCAGGTCTGAGACTTGCAATCTTAACACTAAAAGTCACCAATTTTTTTTCTGAGGACATAGTTTGTGACCGGAAGAAGAAGCAGTCTTTGTTTTCTGTTCAGTATTCATATTAGACTTGAGTGGTATCTTTATGGTTACTGTACTCTTCGATTAACTCAAGAACTTTTTAGTGGTTAAATAATTTTTTTTTTCTTGAAACTATGGCTGTTGGATTATGTCAAACTATAGGAAGCTACTAGATTATGAGGCTTTTTCACCTGTTTATATTAAAAGCTCCAGGGGTCAGTTTATCAACAGACTACAATTAAACCTTAAAGAACTGGAATATATAAATATCTTCGTATGGAGAGACATATCCTTTGAAGGGGATTTGATGTTTGTTGTTGCCATGTTTTGTTCTCCAGTTTTATATCAAGATTTTTTCAAAGCTTAAAAGTTAATGGAAGAAACAGAAATAAAATACGAGTAACTGTTTAAGCTGGTGGGAAGAGAAGAGGTTCAGTTTATGGAATGACTTTTCTTTCTATCCTACTCAATCACTGTGATAGTTACCTGGGCTGGTTAAAAACGGTTTTCTTGCTACAAATGATGGATGAATCATTTGCAAAAATAAGTCTAAAGATAGCAGAAATCACATTATGGATATGACCTTCCCTTCTCCTTTCCTTCAGTTTTTTCATTGACTATTTTAACTTAAGAGACTGACTGACTGGCTAACTGGGGGGGGGTTCAGGTGGTGAGTGGACACCCTGGGGATGGGTTGGATGGGAGGTGGGGGAGAAGCCCGGATACCCATACACCACACTACTTATGCAAGGCTCTGCCCGTTTAAAGGGGCAACCTATATGTAAACTTTTCCAGAGTGACTGTGGATGGGTGAAAATTTAGAAAAAGGGTCAGTTATTTCCTGTTAAATAAGCAAGGCTCCAAAAACAGATACTTCATACTATAAATTCCACATATTTGGTAGGACATATTAAAAGGCTGAGGGACAGCAGTTATTTACCAAAGAAATTTGGCATTAGTCTATAAGGATAGCAGTCATTTTATGACACATCACCTATTATGAGAGGAAATAATTTAGGGGTCCTTGAGACCCTATGTTGCTGGGTTTATTGCCTGGAAACCTGGTTCTATATTGCCTTGCTAAATACAGGCTGCTTAAAGGACCCTTTGCTTGGTAATTCCGGAGTCACACATCTAACTGAACATCATGTTGCAAAGCCCTGAGGAAGTGGGGGAGTCACACCCATTAGATAGGGAAGACTCCACACCATTTATTTCCTCATACTATGATTGTCTTTAACACACTACACTCTTTGGAGGGATAGGGTCATGGAACCTTTAATGTTCCCTCTTTGTAATCTGTAATGTGTGACCCTCATTATACATTTTTATTAATAAACCCTGTTAAATAAGGACAGTAAACAAAAGGGGAACCTTGGTAATTTCATAGCAAGGGGCCCAGGTGACCAACTGAAAAACAGTGGTGCTACATCAAAATAGATATCCCTCAGAGCTCTGAGTCACACAACAGCATCCCTCTTCATACAGATATGTCGCTCTGGAAACTTTAGAAGGATGGGCATGATACTGGGTTAGGGGCCCCTCTCCACCAACCGGACAACCCGCTTCATGGGCCTCAGCTGCAGCCTTCATACCTCCTTCCCTATCCAAAACCTAAACTCCAAATATGGAGTTTGTAATCAAGTTAGAGTAATTGGTCATATCTGCAGGATGTCTTTCAATTCTGCCCATTCCATGTTAATGTTTTATCATTGAAGAAACATTTTCAGTGCAGTTACCTTCCCCCAAACAATACGCTAGAATAAATAAATGTTTAAGTTTAGAATTTAGGGGTTTAACCAGACATTTTACTTGAGGAAGGGTTATTTCTACACCCTGGAATGAGAATTAACAGGTGAGGCAGTACTTTACATTTTGGCTAGAAGCTGATATTGTACCCTGGGAAATATATGTAAAATCCACCGATTTATATATATTCTCCTTCTTGCAAACAAGGTCTCTATTCCCAACAAATAAGAGTTTCCCTATGATCTTGGTTTCCTTAGACTTTGGGATTTTAGTCCTATCGCTCAGGATTAATGAGCAGCCTTTGAAAAAACTTCGGAAAACATAATAGCTGGATATAGTTCAGTTAGTATTTCACATATCATCTATAGATTTCTCCTCTTCATTATTTAATACTAAGGAAATTCCTACAAAATCAGGATCTTTGTCCCTTAGAGCTCATCTGCCTCTGTAACCTACTCCCTACTTGACATAATAATGCTCTGTTGTGACATCACAGTCTGTTGCTATTGGAATAAATGTGATGTCATAAGCACGGCATAATGACATCTGGTTGGGAAGAAGAAATAGGAGCTGATGAACTCTCAGGGAACAACTCTTCTGTTTTCATGCATCTGACCTCAATAATAAATACTGGAGAAAATACGGAACTAATAAGAAATACAAGTTGCTTTGTGTCTAAATATTATGTTCCTCTTGAGGCACCAGTGGCTCTTTAAGGAGTTTAATTAGTAAATATACTAAAAGAAAAGAATTACAGTAGTAAGCTTTATCTTAATTGTTTTATATAGAATAAATGTAAAGGTAAATCTGAATAACAATGGGGTTTATCATCTATCTTGCTTTTTTTTTTTATTTACGCTTTCTTCCTCCTCACCTAGCCGCCGACCGCCCGGGACTATCAGCCCGTGCAGCTTCCACCTTCTCCAGAATGGCCTCGAGCCCTCCGATACCCCGCGGCTTACCCCCCGTGGACGGGGCAACGGGGGGCGGGGAGGAGCACCCATGAACACTATTTTTGCATCGGGCCGGCCTGAGAGGAGCTAAGTGAAGCCAGCGTGGTTCATGGTGGGGCGGTCGACAGCCGCCCATGTTCCAGTCTTCGGGAGGAAATGTGCAATGACGTAATGACGCCCCGGCCCGCCTCTCAAGTCCTATTTGAGTGTCGGTGGCTGTGACTCCAGGCCTCCGCTTAGGTCATCACTGGTGCCACCGATCACTGACCCACCCTCCCCGGAGAAGGAGAGCAGTCCGTAGGACGATCCATCCTTCTCCCCCGCCGCCTCCGACGATCCAGGTCCATTCTCGAACCCAGGTCGCTAGGCCGCAGCCGGAAATCCATCGCCGCGCCCAGCCGGGCCGGCTAATCTATCTTGTTTTAATAATTACTCATTTAACCTGGGACAGACCGGTTAATATAAAATAATATAGGTAAGACTTGTTATAGCCTTAATAAAACACTCATGACCATGGGTTGAGGTTTGAGGAGTTTGGCTTAGGATCATCGCTGATAAAAATGATTACAGGAGTTCACTCATTAGGACTGGGGAAGAGTTTTGTTTTGAGATATTTAATAGATTTTTTCTTTTGGGGAAAACTAGCTAAATGCAAGTAAAGGGATCTGGACCTGAAGAGAAACGACTACACCTCTATATTCATGATTTGGACTTCTTTTACTACTTATTGACTTAAAGATTGCAGACTACTATGTCTTACTTCATAACGTGGCCTCATAGAATGTGAAAGGCATTTGTCTCAGGGTTAAAATAATGCAGAATCTTAACTACTTATGCTCTAAAGATTATAATATAATTATATTACAAGAAACTCATCTACTAAGTTCGGAACTAAGTCGCATTAAAAAACATGGCTTTTCCCAAGTTTTTGGAGCAGGAAAATATACATCATAAGGAGGGGTAGCTATTATAATAGCTAACTTGCTGAGATTTGTTCCAAATCAAATTGTACAGGACCAGGAGGGAAGATATATTATTGTATTGGGACATTTTAATCAGTCTCATGTGGTTATTGGATTCACCTATGACCCTAACAGTAACACCTCTTTATTTTTATCAGGGCTACTCACAGCATTAACTCCCTTTTTGTCATATACAATACTTTTGGGAGGAGACTGGAATATTCCTAGGAAGTGCAAATTAGATAGGTCCAGAACTACCAATGCATCTCTCCAGTCGGACATCCGAGCTCTTACTGAGTTGTTAGAAATTTGTAATCTGGCCGACCCCTGGAGAACTTTAAACTCTGGGGTAAAAAAAATACTAATTTTTCTTTTCAGTTCATAATTCTTACTCAAGAATTGATTTCTTTTTAATCTCTAAGACTTGGATTAGGGATATCAAAAACAACAACATTTTTGGCAGATCCCTCTCAGATCACTCATTAATTGACCTATACAATGAAGTCACCCAGGATGAAGCACAGCACTGCAGAATTCGGCAGTAGAATTACTGCAGTAAACAATGGAATTTCAATGGGAGTTAATCTCTTTTGTCATGCAGTAAACCTGTGACACTGTGCTTCACCCTGGCTGACTTATCTGCATATTATGTTATCACAACTTCACCCAAGACAAACTATATGGAGATTGATTAATTCTTTACTGAGACGAGTATATTAATAAATATGTTACTCAGGCAATCAATAACTTTTGGAAAGATAATTTGAACTCTGTTAATCACCTAGATACTATGGCTAGGATATTCAGAGCAGTTGCGCAATGAGCAACAGGGATGCGTCGGCACAAGTGCGCCAATGCACTGGAGAGCGATATTCAGCGGCAGCAAATGTGTGGTGCAGATCCCAATGCGCCAATGCACAACGGTAATGAATGCATGCGCTAGTGCAGGGGGCATAGCCATGAATATGTGGCACAGTGCGATATTCAATGGCAGGCGAGTGGCGCAAGCGTGGAGAAAACGGGACTTGTGTGGAGCAGATTTGAGCACATAAAAAGAGGGAGCAAGACACAGAAGGAGACTTGCACCACAGGGGAGCCAGAAAGAGGGAGAGCGAGGAGGCAGCCAGAACAAGTGAAGGGGAGCGACAGAGTGACAGGCAGGCTGGGAGAGGCACAGAGTGTGCACCAGGGAGCTTGAAACAGTCAGAGACTGAGGTTGTGAGCATGTGTGCGAATGAGTGAGTGTGTGTGTGTGGACGTGAGACAGGGTTGAAGGCAACACACAACGAGTGCCAGTGACACCCAGCACAGGAGGGGCTGCACAGGGGCACAGAGAGGTGGGAGGCAGAGGCCACAGACTGCAGGCAAGGCAGCCAGAAACATGGGTGCACCCAGTGCAGGTAGCACAGACAGCAGTCCACAGTCATGGGGTCCAGGGGAGAGAGCCACCCGGGGGGAGGAGACACAACCCAGGACATGGCCAGTGCCATATTCCAGATGGAGGCGGTAATGAGGGGGTGTGAGGATGCAGCACACAGACCGGCGTGGCCGTGGAAGGACCCATCGGCGGTATGCCCGGAACAGGTGGTACCATGCCCACATCACATTCAAACAGTATAGTGATACAGAGATCGTGGGCTGGTACTGCCTGAACCAGGCAATTCTGAGGTGGCTCTGTTAACTGTGCAGTGATAAGATGCAGGCACCCATAAGACGAAGCCATGCCCTGTCGGTGGAGACGAAGGTCACAGCCGTCATGTGCCTGCTCACCACGGGTGCCTTCCAGAGACCAACAGGGGACACCACAGGCATAATCCAGTCGGCCGCGTCATGGCTCCTCACACAATTCCTCAGCGCACTGCTGCCACATGCTGCAGAGTACATCTGTTTCCCCAGCACACAGGCAGAGCGTACAGCAAACATGCAGGGGTTCCACAGGGTGGCACAGTTGCCTGGCGTGCTAGGGGCCATCGACTGCACCCATGTTGGCATCCGCGCACCACCTGGCCCGGAAGGTGTAGCCTACATAAACATGAAAGGCTACCACAGTGTCAACTGTCAGGTGATGTCCGATGCCAGGGGGCGCATAATCAACGTCTGTGCCACACACCTTGGAGGAGCACATGATGCCTTCATCTGGCACCAGTCGGCACTGTGCCAGAGGTTCGAGAGTGGGAACTGTGATGCTTAGACAGCTGGTTCTGATCACTGTTTCATTTTTTTGTAAAAAAAAAAAAAAAAAAAATGGGTTATAGACTGTCATGAGAGATGCTGAGAAATCTGGTGCTCTTGGAGTGACCTCGCTCGGGGTTTAGCTGAAAGATGAAAGCCATGAGAAAATGCTGAAACAGTATGCGAGATCATACACACACAGGTTTTAGAAGCAAGGTGTTACATGGCAGGCCAGAAGCTAATTACAGACTTTTCTAAGTTAATTATAGCTTTAGCTAAAAGGGAAATCAGCATCCCTTTATGACGCTTTCAAGAGGAGGAACCAGGTTTAGTAAACTGGTGCAAAATCATAAATGCTGATGTCTGTGTGAGAGGGAAACTGATTAATAGATCAAAGAAATGTCATTTTAAGAACATGAGTCATGGAGGTTGCAGAGTTTAATACTTGGAAAGGACAACCTGTTTTTATATAGATATTTTTTATATGGTCTGACAGGAGGAGCTAGGTGACCTCATGCAAATATGTGAGGAAAACAAGCTTTTAAAGATTATTCTGTTTTCCTTCAGACACCTCTATCTAGACTCTGACAAACTAACATCTGTGAGCACTTTAAACAGGTATTTAGAAAGAGAGACAAATCTAATTACTGTAGTAGGAATTGCACTGTTTAAAACCTTGTTCTTTTAAAATATTTGTATGTCTTGTGATATAATAGTTCTGTATTGTATGTTTTACATATTATTATCTATTTTAGTAAAACTCTTTTTAGAGCTTACTTGGTCTGTCTTTGAATTTCTTTCATTTGTAAGAAAAGTATATATGGTTATAGCTGACACTAGGCATAAGTTTGAATGGTGATACCAAACTGGAAAGAAGGCGTTTAAATCTGAGGTCTTTATTAAAGTTTTTAAGGGTTCATTTCTGTACACCTGGTTGAGTGCCCGTGAGGCAAAGATATCTGGCCCCCGAGACAGAATTATCTGAGCCTGTGCATTGGGTACGCTAGCAAGAGGTTCACAGTTTGAATCCCTCCAAGACTGAAGACCGAAGGTTAATCCAAACTCACAAAACAGACAAGAGGGTTACCTTGTTCTGTTAAACTGTTCACAAGACTGCACTCGGTGGTTGGCACTTTGGGAGTAGAGGGCTGACCTGCTGAGTGGGTTTGTGACAGACTGGTTGGCAGCCATGGCAAAATTTTGGTATCACAAGCTTTTATTGTTCAGCGTGTCAGTTTGAGACCGTTAGCTCACTTGCAAAGAAAGAAAAAGGCAGAGTTTTATTTTAAAAAGGAAACCAAACTATATCACTTGACGTACAGTCAAGTTCCTACCCGTTTTATTTTTTTTTCCTAAAGTGTAAGTCAGAATAGCCGTAGTGAGGGAAGAAGAAGATGGCTTCCGACTACAGCAGGCACACTGTAGATTACTTAAAGCAGTTGTGCGGGGACAGAGAAGTCCCGTTCGAGGTGACAGCCAAAAAGCAGAACCTCATAGATGCCCTGATGGTAGCAGATACCCAGAGCAGCGAGTCATGGACCATGACTGGAAAGGACCAAACCTTGAGTGTGGCAGGGCTAGCGGCCAGTGCAGTCTCCAGTTCCAATAAGGAGGGCAAGAGGGCCACTGTCAGTGAAGGGCCACAGCAGCAGGGGAAGGTCACTAGTATCCTGAATCCATAGGTATTCAGGCTGCAAACTGAGTTGTGCAGGATGGAGCTGGAGTTCCAGGAGAAGAGAGAGCGGGAACAACGAGAGGTGGAGAGAGAATGCCGAGAGGCACACCGAGAACAGAGAGATGCAGACCATGTGGAGCGTGAGCGCCGGCGAGCTGCAGAGGAGAAGAGGGAGCGAGAACACCGAGACGCAGATCATGAGGAGCAGGAGTTTTATTTATTTATGAAAATCAGTTTACAACCTTTGAGCCAGGGGCTCATTTCCAAAGGTACCTCATCACATTGAGAACATACACAGCAATTTTAGGTTACATAGCACAGGTTTGCTGAAACAGGTGTTCATCAGAGGCGCCACGTCACACTGAGGTCAAACAAAATACATTTAAGTTACAGGGTACAAGTAATTGAAATAGGTCTTACACAAGTTGGTTTCATATATTGAGCAATCTACTGGCATTACCATAAAACAGCAGGCACTGGCCAGGTTATACATAGGTATGGAGTACTGGGGAAGAGGTGGTGGGGTGGGCTAGGCGGAGAGTCGCCCGTCGGGCGTTGTCATGAGTGGAGAGGTTGAGGTCGAGGCCTCATTCAGAGACAGGAGCAGCTACAAGTGTTGAAGAGTTGGCTTCGAAGGGTGGTTTTGAATTTGGAGATAGTGGTGGCATCAGTGATGGGGGCAGGGAGAGAGTTAAACCAGGATGGGGCTCTGTAGCAGAAGGACCTCTGACCATGGGTGGTTCTTGATCTGGGGACCAGAAGAGCGGTCTTGTTGGAGGACCATGTTGCAATAGTAGGTGGGATCCGGTGGATGGATGGTGTCACCCCAGGAGGGGAGAGCCCAAGTAGGGTTTTTTTTGTGAGGAGGCAGGTTTGATAGTGAAGCCGTTCATCAAGGGTAAGGAGTTTAGCTTCGTCATACAGTTGACAGGTGTGTGCGAGCCTGGGGGCACCAGTAATCAGTCTGCAAGCCTTATTTAGGATTAGGTGAATTTTTTTGAGGGCAGTCGTGTCGGCAGCACCATAGACTGGTAGGCCAAAGTCTACAAGGGACAGTACTGAGGACGTAATAGCGAGCTGGAGAGCATTTGAAGGAAGGCAGTTTCTATGGCGGAAGAGGATGCCAAGCCATATGTTAGTGGCGGATGCAAGGGCATCAATGTGGTCGTGGAATGTGAGGGCTGAGTCGAAGGTAACCCCAAGGTATTTGTAGGAGCAGACTTGTTCCAGTGTTTGTTTAGTACTAGGAAGGATATGGAGTGGGTGGTTGCTAGCTTTGTTTTGGGGGTGGGCAAACAACATAGCTTTGTTTTTTTAAGATTAATGATGAGTCTGTGCTCCTTAAACCAGGCTTCAGCGTCATTGAAAAACTGTTGTAGGGAGTCCTGAAGGGAGATGGGATTGCGGTGGGTAGCAAAAATGACATCATCGTCTGCATACAGAAGAATTTTGCCAGAGCATACACTGGGCAGGGTGTTCAGATAGAGTGAGAAGAGAAGGGGGCCCAGGATGGAGCCTTGGGGAACCCCTGAGTGTATGGGACAGGTATCAGAGAGTGTCCCATTGATTTTAACACACTGTGAGCAAGCAGCTAGACAGCTCATGCGCTATGCTAGGGAGCCAGCCGAGAGACCAGTGTGGCAGAGGGCATTCAGCAGAAGAGGGTTGGAGACAGTGTCGAAAGCCTTTGATAGGTTGATGAACACTGCACCAGCTAGGAGCTGGGTGTCCAGGGAGGAGTGTAGGAAATTGAGAATTCAGTTAGCGTAGTGTTGGTACTGTGACCAGCACAGAAGCTATGCTGCCTCTGGGCAAGATGTTATGCTTATCAGATATTCAGTGATTTGAATGGCCACTTTTCCAGGGATTTGGGGGGGGGGATGGAGATTGGTCGGTAGTTGTTGGCCGAGGACCTGTCACCCCCTTTATGAATGGGCGTGATTATGGCTGTTTTCCAAGCAGTGGGAAATTGTCCCAGGCAGAGCGATCGGTTTAGTAGGCTGGTGAGTGGGGCAAGGACATCATCTAGCACCAGCCTGAGGATACTGGGGTCCAGTGAGTCGCTGCTGGGACTGTTGCCATTTAATGCTTTGATTAGGATGGGTCTGGCTTCCCGGGCAGATACCTTGCGCAGGTGGAAGCTGGGGTGGTGGAGGACAGGGGGAGGTTGGTTGGGGGGAAGGTCAAAGAAATTACTGGGGAGGACTGAGCTAAGGTCAGTGAAAGCGGTGTTGAGGCAGTTAGCTATGATGGCAGGATCGGTGGAGGTAGTACTGTCACTAGTGAGCTGGGATGAGGAGGGGAGCGTGATTTTCCATTTAACTGTTTAATATTATCCCAGAAAGTCCAGGCCAACCCCAGGAGGTGAGGGTGAGCCTGGTAATGAGTCGGCCTGGCTTTTCAGACGGCCCAAGAGCACTTATTCCGGGCTGCATTGTAAGCTTGTTTATCAGACAGCCGGCCCATTTCAGTAGCAAGATGCCAGAGGTTATCCCGATTTCTAAGCAATTGTAGAAGGGCAGGGCTAACCCAGGGTGCATTCTGTTTTTTGGATCGGATTTTGGTGAAGGGTGCAAAGAGATCACTGGCCTTGTTGAAGGTTTGGGAGAAGAAAGCGAGGGCAGTGTCAATGTCGGGTGCACGATGAATGGGGGACCAGTTTAAATGGGTGAGAAACTGTTTAGGTTTTTTCAGCCCACCAAGGCGGAGGCGCCTACGGAGGGTGGTCTGGGCTTTGGGTTTGGGATTGGGGACTGCCCAGAGAAATAGGATAGCGGAGTGGTCACTTAGGGAATCCGGTAGGACCTGGATGTTTTGGATTTCTTGGGGTCGGTTAGTGATAATTACATCCAGAAGGGTGCTGGTTCCTCTTTTTGGGTTTATTCTAGTGGGCTGGGTGACGAGTTGCGTCAGGTCTTGGGCAGCAAATGAGTCTCGGATCGTGGAAGAGGAGGTGCTGAGCCAGTTTATGTTAAGGTCCCCAACTAGGATTTGTTCCGCCTTATGGTGGAGGGTGGCCAGATAGTCAGTTAAAGATACCAGTGCTGGGTTTTGGTTCTTTGGGGGAATGTAGGCAGTGGTGAGATAGAGAGGGCCCCTAGAGGGGTCAGGGGTGAGTTTGAGGGTAAGGGCCTGGGCCCCATTTACAAGGGGAGAGGTAGGGAGCGCTTGTCCAATAATTGTGTCCCTAGTGTAGATTGCACAGCCTCCCCCTCATTTGCCTACTCGGTCCTCCCGGTATAAGGTATAGCCAGGGAGGGAGACAAATGAGTCAGGGGTGGATTTGGACAGCCAGGTTTCAACCAGGGCTGTGATGTCTGGTTGATGTGCCATGGCCCAGCACTGGAGGGCGTCAAATTTTTTCAGCAGGCTGCATATGTTCATGGAGGCTATTTGGAGGCCAGTGGGCCAAGTTGGTGGGTGGGAGGAGGCTGGGCCTGGGTTGGGATGTATGTTGCCAGATAGTAGTAGAAGGAGGACCAAGGCTCTGGTCCGGGGGTTGCAGCCAGTCAACTTCCGTGGTGCACGCTGGGGTGGGGAGGTGGCCATAGTGGAGCATGGAATGGGCAGGGTTCGAAGGTTTGGGAGGGCAAGGACGAGTTCCAACCATGGAGAGTCAGGATAGGCAGTGGGGGAGTAGATAGGAGGTGGGTGCCGTGGGCCAGGGTACATGGTCAGTGTAGGGTGGGATCGGACTAGGTCAGAGGGAGTTGGGGTGCTGGGATAAGTGGTCCAGAGGCAACACGAACTGGAGAAGATACAACTCCAACCAGCGGCACCATAGCAGGTAAGTGGCTTGGGTTAATTGGGACTGCAGGACTGGGTTACAAATTGAATTCCAAATTAATAGCCGAATTTAAAGAGGGGGAGGATATGGATGACTTTTTAAATTCTTTTGAAAAAGTTTGTATTCAGGCTAAAATTCCTAGAGCATCCGGAAGCTTCCAGCTATCCCTGCTACCTACCGGGAAAGCTCGGGATGCATTGGGTCAAATGGACAATGAGGACAGTAATAATTACAGCAAACTAAAAGCTGCACTGTTAAAAAAGTTTGAATTAACTGCTGAACTATACAGAGCTAAATTCCGTAAGCTCAGGAGAAGCCCTGATATGAGCTACGAGGAGCTAGCCATGAAACAACGTCAGTTTTTAAAACGTTAGTGGGAAGGAATTGAGGCAAACTCTGTTGATAACATTGAAAATGTGACTTTATTAGAACAGTTTTATTGGGCTTGCCCAGCAGAGCTAAAAACCTGGCTAGCGGACCGAGATCCCAAAACAGTGCAAGAGGCCGCTGAACTCTCGGACCGCTATGCCAAGAGCAGACCTACTCTGAGAGCCAATGGGGTTGGTGTGGCAGCGCAGAAAGGGAAAAGCGTGCCTTCAGGGCAGCTAAAACCCTTACTGCCTCCACCGAAACCAGTTAGCCCCAGGTTTCACAGAAAAGATTTCTCTGAGAGAAGAAATGAATGTTGGTCGTGTAAAGAAACTGGGCATATTGCCAGACAGTGTCCCAAAAAGGCGAGCAATAATACACAACTGGGTGCTTGAAAAGAAGTGGGTTGTTTGTGTGTCCCTGGAAGCATGCCAGTGAACATGAGGGAACACATGCACCCAGTCATGGTGAATGGTGTACAGACGCAGGGGTTAAGGGACACAAGGGCAATCCCTGACCTTGGTAAAGAGGGATCTGGTACAGCCTGGTCAGTTTATACCCAATAAATACGTCACTGTCCAAGGGTTCACTGGTGAAGAGAAAACATTGCCACTGGCCAGTGTTCTCCTGGACTGGGGTGAAACAGGGGGAACTGTGCAACAGGTGGCTGTAGCCAAAATCTTAGCAGTGGATGTGATCCTGGGCAACAATCTAAAATGGGATGGTATGTGCAGTTACCCGTAGCCAAGTGGCAAGGGAAAACTGTTGTTCCCTGAACCCCACAGAAGCCATTGTGGAAACCACTGAGAGACTGGTTCCCCAGCCGGTGTCTCCAGATGGGGAGACTAATGAAAAGGGGGCAGAAATTTCCCCATTAGCAAGTAACCACACAGCTATAGAGGGTTATCTCAAGAGGGAGGGGTGACCCATTGTCAGAGGGTTGGGATTGACAGTGATCCTGACGGCCCTGACGCTAGTGCTAGGGACCCTAGTTTAGCAACTGAAGGAGACCTGTCCCATGCCTTGGGAATGTGTGAGGGGTTTGCAGCTGCTCAGAGAAGTGACCCTAGTTTACAGAAGCTGAGGGCTTGGGCAGACTCTGATGGAGCACAGGGAGGTGACGGCAGACATAAGGTTTATTGGGAAAAGGACTTATGTATACTCAGGCTGTGCAGACAGAGGAAGGGGTGCTAGGCAGACACCTTGTCGTTCCCCAGAAGTATCATGAGCAGTTACTCAAACTTGCACATGATATTCCCTTGTCTGGTCATCTGGGAATCGCGCGCACTACGCAGCGGTTAGCCCAGAATTTCTACTGGCCTAACTTCACCCAACAGGTGAAGGAGAATTGCAGCTCTTATCACCGGTGCCAAGAAATAGGGAAGGCGGGCAAGAAAACCCAAGCCGCCCTGATTCTATTGCCCATAGTGGAGAAGCCATTCCAGAGAGTGGGAATGGATATTGTGGGGCCTTTAAATACCCCCAGCTCCTCAGGAAAAAGATTCATCTTGACTGTGGTGAATTATGCCACCCAGTACCCAGAGGCAGTCGCCCTATCCTCACTGAGGACAGACAAAGTGGCAGATGCCTTACTTGGGATTTTCTCCCGTGTTGGTTCGCGAGGAGGTAATCATCAATCGAGGGGGTTCCTTCATGTCGGACCTGATGAAATGTTTATGGGAGAAGTGTGGGGTGGTGCAGAGATGCACGACATCATATCACCCACAAGCCAATGGGCTTGTGGAAAGACTCAATGGTACCCTAAAGTCAATGCTCCAGGCGTTTGTTGAACAGCATGGGAGGGACTGGGAGAAATACCTTCCCCACCTGTTGTTTGCATACAGGGAGGTGCCCCAAGAGTCGACTGGATTTTCCCTTTGAACTCTTATATGGTCGCCGGGTACGTGGACCCCTAGACTTGATCCGGGAGGACTGGGAAGGCAAGCACGCCACCCAGGGAACTCCCATTGTGGATTACGTCCTTAGGTTTAGGGAAAGGCTAAAGGAACTTATGGGGACAGCCTAGAGCAACCTGGCAACTGCCCAACAGAAACAAAAAGTGTGGTACGACCGCAGAGCCAGAGCTCACTCGTATATGGTGGGTCAGGAAGTCATGGTCCTTATTCCGGTCCGGAAAGACAGACTGCAGGCTGAGTGGGCAGGACTGTACAAAGTGGTTAGGAAGGTAAATGACATGAACTACATTGTGGAGTTACCTGACAGAAGACAGACAGAAAGGATGTACCATGTCAACATGATGAAGCCATATGCAAATAGGGCTGACATTGTGTTTGCAGTGTGTAGTCATGGGGAGGGGATGGACGAAGTAGACCCCTTTCTGGATTTGCTGGAAGAGAGTAAGCGGGAGTCCTCTGTGGAGGCAGTAAAACTGTCTCCCCAGCTAGCCCCGGACCAGATCCACAAAGTAAGGGAGGATTTAGCAGACTTTGCCCCCTTGTTTAGCGCCAAGCCTGGACTAACCCCCTTAGCGACTCACGATGTGGAGACAGGGACACAGACATCCATACAGAGGACAGCATATCGGGTGTCAGAGGCTGTCCAAAAGGACATTAGGAGTGAAGTGGAGGAGATGCTGGATTTAGGGGGTAATCCAGAGATCCCACAGTTCCTGGGCATCACCCGTAGACCTTGTGCCTAAGACAGATGGCTCTACTCGTTTCTGTGTGGACTATTGTGGACTGAATGCAGTCACGAAGTCAGACACCCACCCGATGCCCTGGACGGACAAACTCCTGGACAAATTGGCAGGGGCGACCTACCTCACGACCACTGACCTTACAAAGGGATATTGGCAGGTAGAATTGACAGACAGAACTAGGGAGAGGTCGGCCTTCATCACTCCGATAGGCTTATTTGAGTTTAAAGTAATGCCTTTCAGAATGAAGAACACCCCGGCCACTTTCCAAAGGTTGGTGAACCAGGTGTTAAATGGTGCTGAGGAGTACGCCATGGCATACCTGGATAACACTGCCATCTTTATTACCAGCTGGGAGGAACACCTATCCCACCTTAGGGAAGTGCTGGACAGGATACAGAGGGCCGGACTCACTGTCAAAGCCGAGAAGTGCCAGGTGGCCATGGAAGAAGTGGCATACCTCAGGCATGTGGTAGGCCGGGGACAGCTCCGTCCTAACCAACTAAAGATAGAGGTGATCCAGTTGTGGCCCAGACCAGAAACACAGAAGCAGGTCAGGAGTTTTCTAGGGGCAGCAGGGTACTACAGAAAATTTGTGCCCAATTACAGTGCCCTGGCTGCTCCCCTATTTGATCTGACAAAGAAAAGGATGCCAAAGAAAATTACCTGGGGCCCAGCCTGTGAGGAAGCCTTTTCCAAATTAAAGGAGGCACTGTACAGTGCTCCTATTTTGACAAGTCCTGACTATAACAAAACCTTTATAGTTCAGACTGACGCCTCAGAAGTAGGTGTTGGGGCAGTACTGAGTCAGACGTCCAGCCAAGGGAGGGATCACCCAATAGCCTACCTGAGTAAAAAGTTACTTCCCGGGGAGCAGGCATATTCCATGGTGGAAAAAGAATGTCTTGCCATAGTGTGGGCCCTAAAGAAGCTGAAGCCATACTTGTATGGGCAGCATTTTGTGGTGCAGACTGACCACAACCCCCTGGTTTGGCTGACGCAGATGGGGAAACAATGGTAGATTGCTAAGATGAAGTCTTGCTTTGCAGGGGTATGATCTGACAATCATACATAGGGCTGGAGAGAAAAATCAGAACTCAGATGGTCTGTCTAGGATCTAGGAGGAGTGAACTGATTTGGGAAGCTCATCCCATGCAGGGGATAGAGCCCTCAAATTCAGTCTAGGTGGGGAGGAATGTGATGCTTAGACAGCTGGTTCTGATCACTTTCATTTTTTGTAAAATACAAATGGGTTATAGACTGTCTGTCATGAGAGATGCCGAGAAATCTGGTGCTCTTGGAATGACCTAGCTCACCACCCCAGGTTTCAGCTGAAAGATGAAAATCATGAGAAAATGCTGAAACAGCACGTGAGATCATACACACACAGGTTTTTAGAAACAAGGTGTTACATGGCAGGCCAGAAGCTAATTACAGACTTTTCTAAGTTAATTATAGCTTTAGCTGCTAAAAGGGAAATCAGCATCCCTTTTATGACGTTTCAAGAGGAGGAAACCAGGTTTAGTAAACTGGTGCAAAATCATAAATGCTGATGTCTGTGTGAGAGGGGAAACTGATTAATAGATCAAAGAAATGTCATTTTAAGAACATGAGTCATGCGGAGGTTGCAGAGTTTAATACTTGGAAAAGACAACCTGTTTTTATATAGATATTTTTTTTTATATGGTCTGACAGGGAGGAGCTAGGTGACCTCATGCAAATATGTGAGGAAAACAAGCTTTTTAAAGATTATTCTGTTTTCCTTCAGACACCTCTATCTAGACTCTGACAAACTAACATCTGTGAGCACTTTAAACAGGTATTTAGAAAGAGAGACAAATCTAATTACTGTAGTAGGAATTGCACTGTTTAAAACCTTGTTCTTTTAAAATATTTGTATGTCTTGTGATATAATAGTTCTGTATTGTATGTTTTACATATTATTATCTATTTTAGTAAAACTCTTTTTAGAGCTTACTTGGTCAGTCTTTGAATTTCTTTCATTTGTAAGAAAAGTATATATGGTTATAGCTGACACTAGGCATAAGTTTGAATGGTGATACCAAACTGGAAAGAGAAGCGTTTTAAATCTGAAGTCTTTATTAAAGTTTTTAAGGGTTCATTTCTGTACACCTGGTTAGGTGCCCATAGGCAAAGATATCTGGCCCCCCGAAGACAGAATTATCTGAGCCTGTGCATTGGGTATGCTAGCAAGAGGTTCACAGTTTGAATCCCTCCAAGACTGGAGACCAAAGGTTGATCCGAACTCACAAAACAGACAAGAGGGTTACCTTGTTCTGTTAAACTGTTCACAAGACTGCGCTCAGAGGTTGGCACTTTGGGAGTAGAGGGCTGACCTGCTGAGTGAGTTTGTGACAGGAACATCCCCACTAGCCACCTAGTCGATGAGTATGCTGTGGATGTGTTATGCCGGGAATGGCAGGGCGTGGGGGTTGCCAGGGCATGGGTGCCAGGGGGTGTGGCCGGGATGGGGGGTGCATTGACTCAGTCCACCATGTTAACCAGGCATCTCTACACACAGGTGACAGTGGCTACCCACTCTGGCCATGGATGCTCACCCCATACCGGCGTCCGTCGACCCCAGCACAGGAGCAATACAATGAGACACACACCAGCACACGGAACATCACTGAGTGGGTGTCTGGGCTGCTGAAGGCTCGGTCCCTTTGCCTGGTCAGGTCTGATGGTGCCCTACAGTGCAGCCCCTCAAAGGCCTGTGGCCTGTTCCTGACCTGCTGTATACTACACAACATGGCCACCAACTGTGGGATAGCTGTCGAGGTCAAAGAGGGGGACAGCAGTGAGGACGACATGGCCGCTGGGCCTGGTGATGGGCAGCCCCCCCCGGGCGAAGGTTTCCCTGACTGACCAGGATGGGCCAGCAGTACACAGACACAATCACTGAGGAGCATTATGGAGCATGCAGGTAAGTGAACATGGCCACATGCAAGGGCCAGGGCCTAGTCGACAGGTAGGTATGGGCGTGCCCCGGGCCAGGGACTGTGGGGGGGGGCGCGGACAGGCGTGGGGAACAGACACCATTGCAGCATGCAGCACAAGCCAGCACAACATGCACACACACACATACATACATGCACACAGGACCCATCATGCTCCCGCCTAGAGGCGGGCACCGGGCGTGTGTCAGACACTGAGCGGCGCTGCACAGTGGCAGTCGTCGCTGTGCTGGCATCATCATGCACAAGCCACAGTAGCCAGCAGCCAGGCAGGTGGGCACATGGGCCGTGTGCTGCATTGCCCACGAATGCCACAGCCATGGGACGCACACGCACACATTGCACCAATGTGCACACAGGGCAGCAGCATATGGCGGATGCGGAGGTGGGTGGATCAGGGACGCCGCACAGTAGCATGGGTGCCGCGGACAGATGGACGGCCCCGCCAAGAATGCACAGTGGACGCAGTCTGTGTGTCAGCCACAAGGGGTGTCACAGACGGTCCCCCAGAGGTGACACTGCGGGACCACGACCAGGTCCTAGCAGGTGTCTGCAGGCCCACAAACATGCTCGCACAAGGCGTGCTGGGAATGCCCACAGTAGACCCTGGCATTGACACCGTGGGGGTCGCATGATGCCGGGACTGAGAGGTGAAGAATGCACTGCGCGGTGTAAGTGGCAGACAGCCATGCACCAGGGAGGCCAGTGGTGCCAGTCCGGCCGTGACCGCAGCAGTCAGCCAATCCATGGCTGCGGCCGTGTCCACCCACATTCGTGTGTTCTCAGCCAGGAGCAGGACCAAGTCCCTGTCCCACCGCTCTGCTGCCTGGTGCAGCTCCGCGCGAAGTGCACGCACCCCTGCTGCAACCAGCACCTGCTGCTCAACAGAGGCCCGGAACAGACAGGTGTGCTCATCCAAGGGGTCGGCACCCTGGGGCATAGGGGCACTGTGCCGACCCACGGGTGTATCCTGACCCTGCGGCCCAGCACCCCGCGATGGTGGGTGCTGCTCAGCAGGTCCCTCCTGTGGCTGGTTGTCCTGCAATGCACCGACAGCGTGCCCAGCCCTGGGCCCCCTCTCAATGCCATCCGTCTGCTGCTGCCACCCCTCCGGCCGCTGTGTGCAGAGTAACACCGGCATGGCTGCACTACCATCAGCACCCCCACCACCACTGTCAGCCGTTGCTGCACCACTGGCAGCCCCGGCTATGCCAGCCACAGTGGCCGGTGTGCAAGCAACAGCCACCGGGTCACCATCTGCGCTGCCATGGTGGGAGTGTGGTATTGGTGTCTCCCCTGCGGCCACAGCATCGCTTCCAGGATGAAGGTCTCATCGTCATCAGAACCGGGCCCTGCCCTAATCTGTGTCTCAGCACACAGAACACCATGCCTGGCGTCAAGCTGGAACGCAGCCAGGGCCTCATCCACATCCGCACCACTGGCATCTGGACAGACAGCAGTGTTGCCCTGCAGCCTATCTGGGCCACTGTGTCCGGTGGAGGTGGATGGATGGTCCGCCGGGACCAGGACTGCCCCCACATCGGACACCCCCACCCCTGCCGCTGCACACAGATGATCAGGAGCTGAAAGGGAACACAGTCACATTAGTGTCGCTGTCGCCCACCCTTGGCCCCAGTCCCCCTGCCCCCATCACAGCCAAGCCTATCGTGCAGTGATGGGCTGCCACCTGTCTGGAATCCTCTGCCAGGCACGCCCTCGACTGTGCTGCACCGCATGGTGGCTGCCACCATCTCCTCCCATGGTGTAAGGTTGGGCACGGTGGCACATGCTGACTGGATGGCTGCCACTTTCTCCTTGATCCACCTCCGGTCTGTGCCGACCTTCTTTTTGCACTCTTGCACAGACTGTTGGTGGCTGCCCTGCTGTTCACTGCATGGGCCACACCTTCCCATGCTGTTGCCTGGGCCTGTGGGGTGCCTGTGGAGCCACTCAGGAGTGGCTCCTGGTCCGGGTACGCCTGGAATAGGGCATCTGACTCTGTCCTGGAGAAGCTGTGCCTGCGCTTGTCTGCAGGCCCACACTCCTCAGACTCCTCTAGTTCGGACACACTTCTTCCTGTGGAGACAGACATGTGTTAGTATGGCTTGGTAATTCCTCCCCCACCCTCCCATTCCACTGTCCAGCCAGCCCCGCAGCGTGTATCTTACCTCTAAGGGATGCAATACTGGTCCATACCCTGTGCATTCCCCTGGCGCCTTTATAGCACATCACATGCAAATGAGGGGGTTGGGCAACTGTAATGACATGCAAATGCAGCTGATGTGCCGCAGATAGGCTAATCAGCTGATTTGCATATAGCGGCTGATTATCGCGTGGTTGCGCATGCACAAGTCAGGGCACAAAATTGTGATGTGCGCAACAGCCCGTGCCATGCGTATGTGCGTGCCGCGATCATGTACACCAGGGGTGCGGCATATGCAACATGCACGATTGGCAGTACAGCACCCGGCCGCTACTGCATGTGTGGCACTTGTGCACTGTACGGCCTATGGCGCCCAGGCACCAGGCAGCCGATGGTGCTCTGGCACCATGACATCGATGGCACCCCTGCGCTATGGGTACCATGGCGCCCGTGTGCAATGGGGCCTTGTACTGTGGCAGCCATATGGCCCTACGGCACAGCAAGCCTGCACTTACCAATGTCGCAGGGTGGCGGCCTGACCCTTGACTCTATGGGTGTCCTTTGCCCTTGCAGGTTCCCTGAGACACGTGGCAGTGCTGCATTGCACGAGTCGCGCATCCCCGTGCCTGTGCAGTAGGTGGCGGCAGCGCATCGCGGTGGATGGCGCCCATCCCCAGCACGTGTAGTACGTGTGCTGCTGGGTGCCATTTTACTTTGCTGACTGGGCTGCAAACATACTGCGACGTCCAGCACCAAGAGCTCCTAACTGGACACAGGTTGAGTTAGTCAACCTCGTGGCCCTGGTGGAGCCACATGCTGGCACCTTGTTTGGACAGATGCTCCTCAACAGGCCTCAGACCAATGTGTGGCAGGAGATGGCAGACGGTCTCGAGAAGGTGCACGCCGCACTGGGGAGCAGTGCAGGCACTGCTACGGGGACCTGCAGCGGAGAGATCCGGAACGGCTGCGGATGCTACAGGCATGCGTCCGGAGGGCCGCCATGCCACGGCCTGGTAAGTGCACAGCACCTGTGCCCATTCCCATCCAGTGGTCCGTGGGATGGTGCCGCTGGAACGCCATGCTGTTGGGGGGGCTGGGGCTGCACACCCCGTTGGGAGTGGTGGTACACCGTGGCTGCCCTGTGCCACCACGCCACTGGCATGCTGCGCAGGGTGTCACACAGGGCAGGGGGGCCCGTTGTGTTGCCCGGTACTGTGTCTTTCTCCATACCTTCCTCCTAGGCCCTGAAGATCGGAGGTGGGCCCGCATCCGTGCCGCTGTGGCAGGGCCATGACAGGCCACCGCAGGGGGCAGTGCACCAGTTGGAGGCTGCATGGGCGTGGCAGCTGGACAGCCTCAGGGTGCGCCTCAGCATGCAGGTAGGCACATTTACATGCTTCTATGTTGTGCAGGGCAAGGGTGGGGGTAAGGGTGGGACATGGCCCTCTGTGCACATGGCCCCCTCCAGCTGTGCACTGCCTGTGGTGTCCTCTGCACCACAATGTGGCTAACATGCATGTGGGTGGCTGCTGCAGGTGAGCTGTGGGTGCACCTAGGTTCCAGCTGTGCCACTGCCAGCTGCCTGCATGGCCATGTCGCCTGCCTGCCTTGGCGGTGGTGTGCTGCACATGGGCAGTGTTGGAATGCAGTGTTCTGAATAGCTGTGGGTCCCTGGGTGGGCAGCTCATGTGGGTGCAACTCTTTTGTCCTAGGTGTCGGGACCAGAGATGTTCATGCTCGCCTTCTCCGGCAGATCCTGCAGGTATCGACCGACACGCTACAGGTGGTATGGCAGCTGGCGCTCTCACAGCGCAGACTGCGACGACAATGCCCGTGATGGCCTACAGTGGGGCGCAGATAGCCATACGGCCCGTCTGCCAGTTTGCATACCCCTTCCCTGAGCAACCTCCCTTGTCTCCTTCTCTTGCCTTTGCACCTGCCTCCCTTCCCTGCCCTCCCTGTATGTGGGTGGTCCCTCCTTTCCCTGTACCTTGTATATGTGTATATAGTTTTGTTTTTCCTGTTGCAACACATTAATTTTGGTAACCATCTGTGTCCGTGTCTGCTTTGCAGCTGTCATGTGGAGCCATGCTGCAGTGGTGTGCCTGGCTGCCGTGTGGTACGTCTGGGGTGGACGGGGGGTTGTACCTGGTGGTGCTCCACCATGGTTTGGGTGGGGTGGCTGTGGCCTGTCCTTCCAGATCATGTGGTGTGCGCCTTGTGTGCTGTTTGCCTGTGTGTTGCCAGCTGTGGTCCGGGTGGTGTGTTCCCAGCCGCCCTGTAAGGGTTGCCAGGGACTGTGCATCAGGGGCCGTTGTCACCCTGCCAATGTGCCTCACCCTGGTGCACATGATCAGGGGTCTACTGCCTCCATATGTTCACTGGGCAGTGTGCCCACGTGTGCCTACCGTGCCTCTCACCTGGCGCACTGTGCGCCCTGGTGGTGGTGCCTCCGACCCCTGTGGCATGCCACCTGCTGTGCCTGTTGCCTTTCCACGTATGTCCTGGCACATGCTCCTCTGCATCTTGCACACTGGTGGCCACTGCTATTATGCTACTTGGCTTGCTCCCCTGCGCATCCCTGGGTGTGTTACTGCGCTTCATGTCATGCTCCCTGGCGCATCCCTGGTAGCGTTATGGTGCATCCGTACGATATTCAGCCACATTGCGCAGGTGCATCCTGTCGTGTGCAACCTTTGAATATCATGCCCGTTGTGCTATGGCGCACTGTACTTGCGCTGCGCCCCTCTTGCGCCTGCCTCTGGCACAGTTCTGAATATCCTGCCCTATATGGGCAGCTTTCAAATACTATATAAGAGGTGAGTTCATTCAATTTGAATCAAAACAAAAGAAACAAAGGACAGAAAAAATTAATCTATCTACTAATATTGACACTTTAGAAAACAAAGACCCTAACATTTTAACAGACCAAGATAAAGCAGACTTACAAAAATGTAAAAATGAATTATTCTCCCTGACCAAAGAAATAGCGGAATTTGCCATAATCAAAAGCAAAGCCAAATATATAGACCTGGGAGATAAACCAAGCAAACTTTTGGCTAACAAAATTAAGCAACAGGAACAGTCAAGATACATAGAACCAATCACATCATTAGACGCCAATGAAGTTATAACTGTCCCAAAGGATACAGTATCTGAATTTTATAAGTATTATTCTCAACTTTACAGCCCAATGGCTTCCCAACCCTCATAAACTGCAATACAAGACTATTTGGAGAGATTTAACTGTCCAAAAATAACAAAGGATCAATCTACGGACCTATGCAAACACATAGAAAGGGGTGAAATTGAGGGGATAATTGATGGTTTAATCTTAAATAAATCACTACGCCCAGATGGGCTAAATGCAAACTTCTATAAAACCTTTAAGGTATCCCTGTACCACTCCTACAAGATCTTTATGACTTTATTTTGGATAAAGAGTTGGTTGAAAAACTTCGTTAGAGGCCCTCTTAATTTTACTTCCTAAACCGGGTAAACCAAGAGACAAGGTCGGTAATTATAGATCAATTTCTTTGATTAATTATGATATAAAAATTCTGGCCTCTATTCTAGCTCAAAGGATTTAAAAAATGTGGTTTCTGATTTCTAGGGAACAAGCAGGTTTTATTTTCCACAGGCAAGCCCCAGATCACGTAAAGAAACTTTTTCATACTTTCTCCATTGCCAGGGGCTCTGGCGCCCCAGTGACGCTGGTGTCCCTGGACGTGAAGAAAGCATTCGACAGGGTCAGCCACGAATTTCATTTTCAAACTATGTATAAATTTGGCTTCCCTATACCTTTTATCAAGTGGTTGAAAATTCTTTACTTGTTCCCTACAACAAAAATTTATTGTAATAGTATTATTTCTGATCCGATTTCACTGCATTGCGGAATGCATCAAGGTTGCCCTCTATTCCCCTATTGTTTTCAATTTTTACCTAGAACCATTGCTGATCTTCTTAAATACAAACCCACTAATATCAGGAATTACTGCAGGCAAATTACAACTAAAAATCTCGGCCTTCGCCGATGATATTCTACTCCATATTTCAAACCCCGACATGTTTATTAATGCGACCCTGGATACTATACAAGAATACAGTGAAATTTCAAATTATAAACTCAACTATGATAAAACAGAAGTATTACCCCTTACTAATACAGTCTTTAAAAGTGATATTAGAAAGCTAAGTTTCACTTGGTCACCAACTAAATTAAAATATTTAGGAATATACTTAACACCAGATCAATCTCACCTGATTAAACTGAATTTAGATTATTACCTACAATTAAGCAAGACATGAAATGATGGAGCAGTCTTCCACTTTCATTGTGGGGGAAAATAAGTATAATTGAAATGAATGTTTTCCCTAGAATTTTTCATCTAATAAATATGTTGAATACATTCATTCCCTTATCATGGTTCAACAAATTCTATCTGGAAATCTCAATTTTTATAGGGAGGTAAGACACCAAGAATAACTTTAAAAAAATGATTTCTTCCGAAAAACCAAGGAGGGGGTTAAATTACCAAACGGTATTTGATATTACATGGCTATTCATGTTAATAAATATATAACATGGCTTCTTCCACCAGCAAACCAAGGGAACTACAATCCTATTTGGGTGGAGTTAGAAACTAACTTGATGAAAAAAACACAGTATCTCTCCTGAAACGATTCTGTGTTGTAAACCTAGTGCTTTATCTCTGGAATTAAAATACTCAGTAATAGGAAATACTCTAAAGATTCATCAACAGATTACATCCTACTTGGGCTTAAACTCACGAAACAGCATTAACCAACCCATTCTAGGTAACAGGCTTTTAAATAATTGATAAGCAGTTTTTTTCTTGGGACAATGCTAACTGTACAGAAAGTATTTATATAGGTTTTCTAGAAGTGTTATGTTTGTTAAACACAGTGAGGCAAGTGCTAAGCATTTTCACAATGTTTTAGCACTTTTATGAGCAAAACGCTAATCAATTTTTGGAGTTAAATAAATTCCTGAGGTAATCTCAACTTCAGGATAAATGGTAAACCAATTCCCTTTAAATAGTTTCCTAATTATAGATACCTTAAGGTTAGCACTTTTGTTACGAAGGGTGCATTAATTTCATCTAAGGAGCTACTAGTAAGAGAAAATATTACTAAAAAACACCTAGAAATGTTATTACTAGTTAATATAACCCTAAAGGCTCACTTGGGAATCAACTTGAAGACAACAGACTCTAATGATATCTTAAAAGATATGAGACAAAGAATTATAAAACCCCACCCAATAGCAAATCTCTACCAAATGCTACTAGATTTAAAATTTTTGTCAGATCCTGTAATCGCAACCCATTGGCAGAAAGAGACCAAAGATTACCCACAGAACTGGACCGTTCTTTGGACCAATATTTATAACTACATCCCTTAAATAACCTTAGATTGATCCAATTCAAGATTTCACATAATGCATATTTGCCCCCACAGAAATTATACAGATTCGGTCTATCAAATTCAAATAAATGTGTAAAGTGTGGGTCGGCAGTGGGATTGATCACTCACATTTTTTGGTTTTATCTGAATGCGCAAAAGATCTGGAATATGATGACAAATAATTTAGGGACAAAACTTTCCTTACAAGACGTATTAAACTTCGAAACGTGTATTTTGGGGAATCTCAATTCGGTAAATGGAGCAAATGATAAGGAAGCTTTAACATTATTAGCTATTTCTACAAAGCAACTGATAAAATATTGGTTGGATCTGAATGATTTAAGTCTGAAATAATGGACAGCGAACACTTTATTTAACTTACAGCTCACAAGATATATATATTTATTCCACAATAAGCTTAAAACATTTAATGATAGATGGGGTAGGATCTACGATTTATTAATTTAAATTAGCCCAATGTCAGAACATTCTTTTTGTTTAATTCAAGCACCTTGAGTACGACTGACATACTTTAAGTTACTTTTAAGTTAATCAGATATAAACAAGTTATTTTCATAAGTTCCTCTGTAGGTCACGGAGAACGGATACAGGAGGGCCACATAGCTAGCTGGTTGGGGAGAGGGGTATAAATAGTGTTTGGGTGTTTATAAGATTTTGGATCGTTGCACATATATTGAATTTACACTGTAGTGCTAATGTTGATGGTGTATTTTCTTGTATTATTTGTACTATTTGAGTGTGCGAGAAAATTTTTAAATAAAAGAAAGTTAAAAAACTCATGCTTATTAAAGGTTCATATCTGTATTTATACCACCCTATTTTGTTTCACTTTTAGGTCAGGGTGAGATCCTACATGCACTTGCTTTATAACTTGTACCTAATGTTGTAAATTCAAAATTATTGTAAAACTAGAAATTATCATGATTTTGGCTGATAAACTATGTTTCTGAAATATGCAAATTAGTTATGCAAATATACACATGGGATGAGACTAAGCATTTACAAAAAATGTATGTAATATATATAAAAAGTATATGTAGCATGTATAAAAATATATGTAACGTATAAAGTGTATGTAACATATAATGCAAAATATATGTAACATATACAAGGAATACAGTATATATATTTAGAAATATACTAATAATAAATTTCAGGCAATGTATTACTTAATAGACTGACATTATCTCAAGCAATGCATTAAGCAGAAATACATTATGATTATATATTTCTGAAATATATTGTTTAATTTATTTCATCAATTCAGTGTATTGACATACTTAAAAATGTCCAGTATATTGAAGTATATTCCATTTTTATAAATTATTTTATTAAAATATATTATTTCAATACATTTAACATACATTATATCATTTACAATTTGAAATATATAGTTTCAGTATATGATGAATACATTGGCCCAGATATTCAAAAGGGTTGCGCATGGCACAACAGTGTTGCATCATTCGCAACCCACTGATGTGCCCCGGCACGATACTGAAACGAGGATTGTGCCTGGCAAATCCGGGCCGAGCGCATCAGTAATGTCGCGGCGCAGGTAGGGGGGGCGTGCCCATGCATACTCTGCACATCCCCATATTCAGCCCGGGATGTGCTGAGCCCATGCATGCGTAACCCCTACTTGCACTGCATATTGGACTTTCATATTTTACTTATGCCCACGATCGGGGTGCAAGCAGTCCACTGGACCACCAGGGATATAGGAATATATTTATATTTTACTTATGCCCGCGATCGGGCTGCGAGCGGTCCACTGGACCACCAGGGATTTTGGACTTTTATTTTACTTATGCCCGCGATCGGGCTGCGAACGGTCCACTGGACCACCAGGGAAATAGGACAACTGTTATATTTAACGTATGCCCACAGTCGGGCAGTGGGGCAAATTGCCGCGCTGTGCAGAGGGCATTGGTCCCCGACGGCTGCAGCCTGGCAGGGCGCCAGGCTCAAGTCACTGGGGATCGCGCACCTGCATGCAACAAGATATGATATGCAATGGCTCCATTTGCATCTTGCATGCATTATGGCACCATTTGCATGTGCACTTTGAATATCGCGGTTGCTGCATCTGCGTGACGAAACTTGTGCTAACGCATCCCACTGCTCCACTCTGGCCACTTGCACTAGCGCAGTGCCACTGCGCCATGCACACTGCGAGTGGCCAGGGTGCAATATTCAATGATGCTGTGCCATGGCGCAGCTCCGCTGAATATCGCCCAGTCAACGCCCCTGTGCAGCCAAGTTGCGCTGCGCCCAGGCTTGCGCCACAGCCTGACGCAGTCTGAATATCCGGGCCATAGTGTATTATATTTCATTAAGAAAATGTATTTCTTAATATAGTAACATATTTTTGCATACTTTGAGTTAGAAATATATTATGTCAGTATATGTAAAAATATATTTCATAATATACAATATTTTACATTGGGAGAATGTATTTCTCAGTGTATTGACATACATTAGAGTATATTTTCCAATATAGTCCATTTTCATAAGGGACAGCTCACAAAACTGCCTTCCACATCCATTATTTACTCAAAACATCTCATTTATTTCTGACAAACTGCAACACATTCACCTCACAACAGTTTGCCTTCTGTTTCTTGTCGGCAACCGCAATTAGAGGAAAAAAGGCAGGCATCTGTTTGGGTTTTTTTCAATGCCTCCAGCCACGTTCCTTACACACTGAACAAACCTCAAGAACTGACAGGAACATGACGGAACTACCCTAACCTCAGCTATCTTCACTATTCTGGAATGTTCCCAATTATTCAAATTGCCAAACATTCTCACACACACTGAAAAAACATTTTTTTCATTGAACTCCAGGCTGCTGCTTGCTATATAATAACACCCCCCCACACACACACACACTTCAGCTCCTACTAACTGGCATCCTCTGCTCTCTGTTTAACCTGTGTAACCCCTAGATGGCGCTATCCCAGGGGCTACTACCCCTGCCTGATTTGCCACTAACAGGTTGAGGGGCCTGGATCCAATGGCGGGTGCCTCCACCCAGAGGTCAGGGTTTGCAATAGTTAAACTAACTTGGTCACAGCCCTCTGGGACACTGCAACCCCCCTTTCTTCCCACTAGTGGCCCACACAATATATCAGAATTACCTTCACAGTATACACTTACCCCAGGTCTGGTTCCGCACTGGGACCTCCTGTGAAATGAGATACAGTGCAACAATCACAGTACAGTACTTTAACATAGACAAATACCTCAGGCAGTATAATCTTGCTGAAACAAGCAGCTCTGATTTATTTAGGGGATATAACAAGGACAGGGGAAATCAGGTTAATTAGCTTATCACTCTAATAATCTCATTTATGGCTCTGTGCACAGGCCTATCCCTATCAGTTACTGTCCCTGGGTACCAAGCCCTAGTGGCTAGTCCAAACCGTGGTAGCTGGTAGGAGCTCTTTCACACAGAGAAAAGGAGAATTAAACAGTCAGCAGTACAGTAATTCCATTTGGATTTAATGTGGCAATTCAACAGGAGCAACCCTGAATTAGTACTCACGACCTCCAAATAAGATAGGGTCCTTCAATGTCAGCAGGGCTCACTTGAGGGTACACAAACCTCTTCACATCCATATAAAAGAAAGTACTATACCAGGCAGGCTGCATCTGTATCCCGATCGCAATTACTGCACAATACCGGAGAACACACAGCAGATTCAGTTCCTGACAGACCGAGTGCAATTTTCAGCAATCCTTCCAGTCTTCTACAGGGTGAGCCTGGTTTCTACTCTTCAGAGATCCTTTGATTCTTTCAGGACTGATTCAGTCCTAACAAGCTGTTACACAAGCTGCAGACCGGAACTCTGGGCTCACACGCTTTTGACTAAAACTGCACTGAAAAAGCACAGGGCTCCTTCCTTCTTCACTGCCAAAGCTCAACTGAAGCTCCAACCGACAAAACTGGGCACTTCCTTGAGTTCCTCCCAGTTCTTGACTGGATTGGCTGTCACCACAATAGACTGCTGCTGTTGGTCCAAAAGGCACTGAAGTCTAAACTACATCTCCAGAGTCACTGCCCATACAATCCTCTTGTGGCTGGCTCAGATTATGAGTCCAAGTTCTGATTCGTCCAAGGCACCATTTTAGAGCTAGCTTACTCCACACTGATTGGTCCAGTTCAGCAGTTCAAAACTAGAATGGGAACTAGCAGACACAGTCTGACTGCAAAGAAAGCAGGTTAGACAAACTGTAATTTCATTATTATCTAAATAATTTCTGGCAAACAGTTACATCTTCAGATAGGTTCCTTTGCACTCCTAGTGACTGCAAAAATGAAGTGAATTGGCAGCAGCTCAAGTGGTACTCAGAAGCACACAGTCCCCCATACAAACTAATTATGTCTGCAAGCAGACAGCTCTTAAAGAGACAGTACCAGAGGCTCTAAAACACTCACTGATAAATGGCTTAAATGCCAAACACTATTCAGGCTTGGAGCATTCAAGCAAGCTCCTGGAAGTCTTTTGGGAACCCCCATTTGCAGGGGGTTACACCCTTCCTGGCCTGGGAAAGCGGCGTCCGCGTCAAGCAAGTACCCATAAGTTTCAACTGCAACCATATACATTTGCATTAGGCTCGCACATGTAATCATCAGTCAATATATCATTTTACCAAGAACACATTTCTGAAACATTGCAGTACGTCACTCTTTACACAGTATTACATACACATTGTACCATAACTCAGTTATTACCTCTTGTACATGAAACCTGAAGAGAGGGGCCCTTCCTCATCAGTTACCTTGGGGCTGGACGGGCAAGGGCACCATACTAGAGGGCAACACAAGTAACTTGAGTTAGCACTGACGCCAGTTTGGGCAAATGAGCCTGGGACACATACACTCCTTTATGGACAACATTGAGAGGCAAATCCACAGGCCTCCCAAGGAATCATAACTGAGGTGCACCACAGGCTTTACAGCTCGACCAGTCTTTCTAGGGGAACTGTTACAGTCTCTGCACTCTGAGCCTCATTTTCAGCATTGTCCACACTTGTCAGGGAGTCTCCATGGGGGTAGAGAGGCTAGAACTTGGGGCACTTTCAGCTCCAGGAGTTACAGTTTCTGAGTCCACAACATTTGGCTCGCATGGAGAGCTGGACACTGGCAGTGGACTGTCAGGGCACTCAAAATACTCTTCTTGTTGTATCACCAGTCTGCCCTAATCTATCATTTTCCTCCCTGAAAGCTCAAACAGTTCAACCATGCACAATGATTCCATTTCATCTGATCTGATGCTTTGCACTTCACTTTCTGGGAGCATTGGCTCCAGGGATGAAGCTGGGGCTTAAACAGTCCAGAAGGCCCAGCTTTGTCTCCAGTATTGACTAGGGATTGCCCGAAACAATTGACTCAGTTCGTGAAGAAGGATAGTATTCAAAGTCACTCACTTTCTTCCGATATGGACTGACAGTCATGCTCAACTGGGACTTGTGGAGGAACACTTTAACTTTGCTTCTGTAGGTGCAGACTTTCTTGATCTTTTCTTAGCAGCAGCTCTAGTCACTGGTCCAGAGGGCATCTTCTAGGGCTCAGACTCAATTAGATTTGCCCAATGGGCGTAAATGATTCTATGCATTGTTTTTACATCTTTTGAATTATTCTCAGGCCTTACTTTGTACACTGGCAGATCATCTAGTTTGCCCACTACAATGTGAGGGAGATGGTGCCATCTGTCAGCAATCTTGTGCTTGCCATGCAATCCCAGATTTCTTAGCAATACGCGATCTCCTCCTGGAGTTCCTGTCTTTCACCTTTTATCATACCTTTCTTTGTTGGCCAGATTTCTTTTGCAGCCATGGTTTGAGCCAGTTGGTACGCATGAGTTAGCTGGGCTTTAACTTTTGCACATACTGTAATAGTTGTCAGCCTGAACCCCATCAGGAGACCCCAAAACACCATCTACTGGTAGTCGAGCTTCTCTTCCAAACATCAGGCGGTAGGGAGAATCCAGTGGCATCACTTTTGGTGCAGTTATAAGCATGTACCAGGGTGCTAATTTGTTGGCCATCTAGGCTTGTCCTTTGGGTGCAGGGTGCCTAGCATATCTCAGTAAGAGCGGTTGGAAACGTTCAGGCTGTGGGGTCCCCTGGGGGTGGTAAGGAGTGGTTCTGACTTCTCATACTCACAGAGAAAGCATCTCTTTGATCAGGCGACTCTCAAAGTCTCTCCCTTGATCAGAATGGATTCTTTGTGGAGCCCATAGTGAACAAAAAGTTTTCTACAAGTACTTTGGCCACAGTGGATGCTTTCTTGGTCTTTGGTGGGGAAAGCTTGGGCATATCTCGTGAAATGGTCAGTGACCACCAGCACATTACTGATATTTCTTTGATCTGACTCCAAACTTAGAAAATCAATACAGACCAGCTCCATGGGTGCACTGGTGGTGATGTTAACAAGGGGCAGCCCTCTGGGGCAAAGCTTTCCTCTGTAATAGCGACTACAAGTTCGAATGTGTTGCTCCACATCAGCCCCATCTTAGGCCAATAGAATCTGGATCTCACCAAGTCAAGTGTTTTGTCTATACCAAGAGTGCCCCATGTGGTTGTGCAAGGACCTCAGTACTGAGTCTCGAAGGCAGTGGGCAGCACTAGTTGTTGTTTGTCTACTTGTCCCCTCTGTCTACTGTTTCTCTGTATAACAGTTTATTGATCAGTTTCAACTTAGGACCTTCTTTGTATAACAGTGCAGTTCTCAAATCAGTGGAGCGTAATTTGACACATCTTTCCTGCATAGAGGGCTTCTAAAGCTGCTTTGATCATGGGATCGTGGATTGAGCCACTTGAATACTGTCATTGTCCAGCTGAGGCAGTGCACCAATGTCTATTGCAGAAAAGTGGCAATAAGCAGCAGGTATGCAATTCTCAGAGCTCCCAAGCAATCCACCATGCAGTCCACTGCATCATTGGACATTTGTTCCTCCCTGTCAAACTTCTGGCAGAGTGCCCGAATGTCAGGTTCTGCCAATCGGACCCAATCATTCTGGGGAACAGGCCTCCGGAGAGAGCATCAGCATCTATGTGGTTCAGACCTGCTCGGTATTCGAGAGCATAGTCATATGTAGATAATGCAGAAAGCCACCTATGGCCAGTGGCATCCAACTAGCTGAGGTCTGCACATAGGTCAAAGGATTATTGTCAGTTTTACTAGTATTTTAGCCCCATACAAGTACTCATGGAATTGGTCAACAAAGCCCACTTCAAAGCTAGGAACTCTAACTTATGTACAGGATAGTTCTTTTCGGATGGGGTCAGGCTTCTACTGGCAAAGGCCACTGGTCTCAGGCCATTCTCGTGCTCTTGGTACAACACAGCCCCCAACCTGCAAGCTAGCATCAGTGTGCAGGGCGAAGGTTTTCTTGGATCGGGCATAGGCCAGCACTGGAGCATGGGTAAGTTGATATATGATCTCATGAAAAGCAGTCTCACAATCAGGAGTCCAGCGGGCCTCAAATACTTCACTCGGATGAAAATACACTCTTTCAGTCTTGAGGACGCTGACTTTTGGTATTTTTTTGGGTTGGGGATACCCTTGAGTAAGGTTAAGTAAAGGGCGGATCACTCTTGAATAGTCCTTGATGAAGCTCCGATAATAACCACAGAATCCCAGGAATCTTTGCAGTTCTTTTTAGATTTTTGGGCTGTGGCCAGGTGGTCAAGGCCTCAACTTTACTTGGGTCGGTCTCTATTCCCTCGGTGGATACTATGTGTCCCATACTTTACTGATGTTTGAAAAATTGACACTTATCAATGGACAGTTTAAGGCCAAAGTCCTCCAGGCGGTCCAATACCTTAAATAATCTGCTCTCATGTTCCTCCAGTGAGCTGCCAAACACAATAACATCATCTAGGTATACCAGGCACTCTAGTAAGTTCATGTCCCCACTGCACGCTCCATCAATCGTTGAAAAGTGGCTGGGGCACCTGAAATCCTTGAGGCATCCTCATGAATTCATAGAAGCCAAGCGGACAGATAAAGGCTGTCTTTCACGGTCCTCTGGGGGCCATCGGATCTGATAGTACCCACTGCGGAGATCCAGCACAGAGAACCACTTGCTCCCGTTTAGGCAGTCCAAAGCATCCTGAATGCGGGCATTGTGTACTGATCAGGATAGTCTGCGGTTTAAGGTGCGATAATCCACACATCCTTACTGTTCCATTCTTTTTCCTCACTACCACAATGGGGGAAGCATAAGGGCTTCTGGATTCTTGTATTACACCAGCAGCTAACATCTCTTGCAGATGCCGTCTCACATCATCTATGTCAGCAGGTGCTAGGCGTCGAGACCTCTCACGAAATGGTCTTTCGTCATGCAGCCGGATATTGTGCTCAGCTCCTTGCACGCATCCTACATCCCATTCCTTTAAAGAAAACACCTGGTCTCTCTGGGCAAGCTTCTCACTGATCTTCACTTTCCATTCAGCTGGCAGGGTGATCGAAATCAAACAAGTCAGGCGTTACTCTGTCATTCTTCCTTGAACTCTTGCTGCTGGGTAGCACTGCAGTGTCTGCACAATGCACATTAGCCAGGATGCAACCTCTGTTTACTCGAATGTCTCTTTCAGACACATTATGAACTTGGACCATTACCCTTCTGGCATAAGCATGGGCTCTAGCGGGCAAAATACTAGGCTTGACCAGCAGTCCCTCTGGCAATTTTCCATCGCCTGGTGCATCCAACATTAATATTTTATTCTTAACATCCTTTCTGATACGGACTCTCTCCTGTAAGGTACACTGGGCATTTGGCGCCAGGATCAGAGACTCAGGATCCTTCTTCCATACATTCAAATCGGTTCCTCTGGTTCTGTTTTTCAGCATCTCTCTGTGCCTCATAGGCCTCTTTAATTAAAGCCGGAACTCTTAAAGCTCTACTAGTCTTTGACCCCTGTTTTCATAACACAACTGTGCCAGCCTTCGAACATATGAGCATTTGTTCCAATCAACAAAGGGACACCATCATACAGTCCAGTGGGGGGACACACTAAGGCTAGGGTCTCTACTTGTTCGGCCACTCCAGCCACGGAGGTGGGAAAGACAGCCAAATTCGGATATACCCGGAATAGGGTAGGCCTTCTCACTTAACCCCATACATGCAGTCCTTCTAATGGTTGTGAAGGCACGCCTGACAAATGCTTCTGATACCAATCTTGGAACATAATTGTCACTTGGAGCCACTGTCTAATATAGCTCTTGTGGACACTCCGTTCACCTTTACAGTGGTCTCCATGGAGGGACCCACTATTCTGGACCAGTCTGGAGAGGCGGTAGTGGGGCCTGGGCAACTGACCTTGCCACAAAAGGGCGTGAATTAGCATTTTGGTGCCCTCACTGGGATCATAATAGTACCTCTTAACCACTGATTTCTTCTCCAGTCTCCTTGTAGCCTATATGCAACTTTGTCAGTGTCTTTTGGGGACTGGCATTCCCTTTCATGTGCCCATCTTTCCCACAATTATAGCAAAACATACTTTCTGGAGTTTGAGCTGGCGAGGCGCCACACTGGGAGCCAGGGCGGGGTATTACTAACTGGAAACCTTGGTGCCATCTCTGTCTGGCGGGCGTGATAAGCATTTGGAGACATCTTCGCCGTTTCTCCACTTCCATGGTCAAGGAATCGAGTTCGGAGCTGTTATCCAGGAGATACATGGGTGGTACCCCACCCCATAGCAGATGCAGTCGGATATAGGTCAGGGCCCTGCATTTGCAGGCGTGGCTTCATAAAGGACTGTTTTTGAATTCCTGATCTCTCTCAACAGTTCGCCCCATTGTGACATATCTTTTTCCTTGTCAGAGCACTCATTGACTGCCAACCTCTGCCCTGAACTTCACTTGATGGGTCACCCTCAGTCACTCGGTCGTAGGCCGCAGCTATTGGTGCAGGTCCCTCCGAGGTCGTCTTTTCTCAACTCCTCGAATTTCTCTATTAACTCATCATAGGAGGGTGGGGTTCCAGTCGATCTGCCAGGTGTAACTGAAGCAACAGCAGTTCTGAGAAGGGGCAGACTTAAGGATCCTGTCCAGTCTGGTTCGGTCCAGTTCAATCGCTGGCAAACTACCTTTTCTGAGGCATTCTTGCAACAATTTTTCCAGCCGAGATACATACACAGACAACAACTCCCTTGGTACTGTTGTGCATCTCTTACTCTCCACCATAGGTCCTCATCTGAATCTGGGCTCCCATACACATTCTCCAAGGCCTCAAGATAGGCCTGTGCAGTCGCTTCAGGGTTACACTGGCCCGTTGCTTATAGGATGGTAGCCAGGGCAGGACCTCGGAGGCTCTCACTAACCCTCTTTCGCTTTTCACCTTCCGAGCATTGCCATTCTAGCACTTGGGGCAACATAGTCTATCCAGGTCTCCCAGTCATCCTCCCTTGGGGGTGGGAGGTGCCAGAGAAGATCCTCAACCTTCGGTAAGAGTCGTGACTAATGGCAGGTGCAGAAATAGGAGTCTGCATTGGTTCAGCCACCATTACGGGCACTGGAGCAGGAGAGGGTGTTGGGGAGGAACACCCCAGGTGGCAAGAATAGTTTCTTCAAGTCCTCCACAGTTTTCCCCTCTCCAGCAACCATTCAGCAAATTTCTCCTCAAAAGTTTCAGATAGTGGTGGGGCTGATTCCCCGGTCTCTACTGTCCTTAGTTATCACTCTCAAGCAGTGAGGGCTCCTCTGGGGTAATGGTCTGTGGCACTTTGGAGCTATCTATGGGATCCTTAAACTCTATTAGGGCAGGAAAGTGTGGGTGAGCAGATTAGCATGCCGACCCACCACCACAGGGTTTTGTAAACCTTCCACCTTGGAAAGTACTCCCTGCACAGTGTCCCTATTGATACCCAGGGGATGTCCAGGATAAGCATAGCATTTTGGGGTCGATCTCCTCCCAGTACACCACTCCACCAGCCGTTGCACAGCCACTTCTGTCGGGTACCCATTTTTTCTTAACAGTGGTTCAGAATATGGCCACTAGAGGACACACAATCCCAGCTGTGAGCCTCCAAGATGTAACCCTAGATGGCGCTATCCCAGGGGCTACTACCCCTGCCTGATTTGCCACTAACAGGTTGAGGGCCTGGATCCAATGGCGGGTGCCTCCACCCAGAGGTCAGGGGTTGCAATAGTTAAACTAACTTGGTCACAGCCCTCTGGGACACTGCAACCCCTTCTTCCCACTAGTGGCCCACACAATATATCAAATTACCTTCACAGTATACACTTACCCCAGGTCTGGTTCCGGCACTGGGACCTCCTGTGAAATGAGATACAGTGCAACAATCACAGTACAGTACTTTAACATAGACAAATACCTCAGGCAGTATAACTTTGCTGAAACAAGCAGCTCTGATTTATTTAGGGGGATATAACAAGGACAGGGGAAATCAGGTTAATTAGCTTATCACTCTAATAATCTACTATGGCTCTGTGCACAGGCCTATCCCTATCAGTTACTGTCCCTGGGTACCCAAGCCCAGTGGCTAGTCCAAACCGTGGTAGCTGGTAGGGGCCCTTCACACAGAGAAAAGAGAATTAAACAGTCAGCAGTACAGTAATTCCATTTGGATTTAATGTGGCAATCCAACAGGGAGCAACCCTGAATTAGTACTCACGACCTCCAAATAAGATAGGGTCCTTCAATGTCAGCAGGGCTCACTTGAGGTACACAAACCTCTTCACACATCCATATAAAAGAAAGTATTATACCAGGCAGGCTGCATCTGTATCCCGATCGCAATTACTGCACAATACCCGGAGAACACACAGCAGATTCAGTTCCTGACAGACCGAGTGCAATTTTCAGCAATTCTTCCAGTCTTCTACAGGGTGAGCCTGGTTTCTACTCTTCAGAGATCCTTTGATTCTTTTCACAGGACGGATTCAGTCCTAACAAGCTGTTACACGAGCTGCAGACCGGAACTCTGGGCCTTACACACGTTTTTTGACTAAAACTGCACACTGAAAAAGCACAGGGCTCCTTCCTTCTTCACTGCCAAAGCTCAACTGAAGCTCCAACCGACAAAACTGGGCACTTCCTTTGAGTTCCTCCCAGTTCTGACTGGATTGGCTGTCACTCACAATAGACTGCTGCTGTTGGTCCAAAAAGGCACTGAAGTCTAAACTACATCTCCCAGAGTCACTGCCCATACAATCCTCTTGTGGCTGGCTCAGATTCAAGTCCAAGTTCTGATTCGTCCAAGGCACCATTTTGAGCTAGCTTACCCCACACTGATTGGTCCAGTTCAGCAGTTCAAAACTAGAATGGGGAACTAGCAGACACAGTTCTGACTGCAAAGAAAGCAGGTTAGACAAACTGTAATTTCATTATTACTCTAAATAATTTCTGGCAAACAGTTACATCTTTCAGATAGGTTCCTTTGCACTCTAGTGACTGCAAAATGAAGTGAATTGGCAGCAGCTCAAGTGGTACTCAGAGAAGCACACAGTCCCCCCATACAACTAATTATGTCTGCAAGCAGACAGCTCTTAAAGAGACAGTACCAGAGGCTCTAAAAACACTCACTGATAAATGGCTTAAATGCCAAACACCATTCAGGCTTGGAGCATTCAAGCAAGCTCCTGGAAGTCTTTTGGGAACCCCCAATTGCAGGGGGGTTACACCTGTATTCTGGCTCTCACTCCATATACAAATTATCTGTACCTTTTTATTTGCAGAAATAAACTGTTTCACCAGAACTCCTGGTGGTTAGCTGCTTGCCTCTTCTTTCTGTCACTTTCGCTGCACCTCTGAACTCCAGACCGCAAATTGAGGACCTGCAGCTTAATCTTGCAGCAACAACTCCAGTGGAAAACAAAAAACCTACTGAACAGGAAAATAATTTCTTGACAGAAAAAGAAAACTCTGCCTCGCAAACTCCAAGATGCTACACACTAAACACTGAACCCTCGCTAAGCACAGCCACCATTTTTTAACATATTTTTGAAATGACGAGCACTACACCAATCAGCAGCAATGTTGGCACGTCCACATGCCCGCATCCTTAGCAACCCTCTTGACAAACAAAGCGCAACACTACTAGTACACCAAATAAACCCTTAAACTTTAAAAAATGTAAAAAAAATCTAGACACACTATAAATAATATGAATTATCACACAAAGTCTCTGCATGTTGCATAAATCGAATATGCGGGGGGGGGGGGCTTCACCACTCATGAGGTTACTTGAGGTCACAGGCAACTGTACCAGATAAATGAATTATCACACAGTCACCGCCGGATGTCCCTTATTTATGCAACAGGAATAGACCCAAAAGCCATTACATAAATGCTGTTATTTGAGCTACTGTGTTTATGTACACAGTGGACTTATCATCAGCATTTATGTATACAAGTAGACACGTCATGATGCTTTTATGTATATAGCAGACACATCATCATGACGTGTCGCTCCCTCCTGCCAGCGCTACTTCCAGCTACAGTACTTTCAGTTTTAACTGCTGTTCCCACCTGTCCTTTCAGACACCCACTGTACCTCTTTAAAAATCACACTTAACTGCAGCTTCATTCCTACATTAATCTCACTTGCCATCCTGTCACCTATTCACAACAAAACACTTAATCCTTTTTTGGGGCAGACCTTAAACGTTTTCAACCCACCCTTCCGCCCACCCGATTGCTCGCCAACTCTTATGTCCCCTCGCATCTCTACTTTGCTGCACCAGTCCATTTATATCCAAAACTCTGGATAAAATACCACAGAAAAGTACCTTGTTTAAAAAACAAAGAAAACAAACCCTGCTCTCTCTCTGGAAATTACTGACTTTTCTTCTTCTTCGTACTGTCTTGTAGCTCACCTCTTCCATTATGCAGCTCCGCTTCTTCTGCTCTGCTGTTCTGCACATAAGCCTACTATGCTTTTGCTCCATTTTACAGATTTAAAAAAATTCAACAATAATCTTTCCAACACCAGCTGCATATTTCAAGCAACTGATACTCGAACTCAGTGCTACTCAGCGTTTCTCATTCTCCTCACTAAGACTGTCCCCAGTATTGCCTGAGAAATTTCACAAACAGGACACTTCCACCTGCAGAAATGGGCACCAAACCATCATGACGTCACAATGTCACACTGCATCCTTAGTAAACCTCTCAGATAGTGCACTAATAAGAGCCAGAACACAAAAAAGTTCACAGATTTTTTTTAATTTAAAATGATAAAGTATCATTCACGTTATATGTAACTTTATTTACTCAATCCCCACTAGTGCATAAATCAAATATGCAATGGGGATCTCTGTTGGATAACTGATTTATTTTCACTCGAGTAGTTTGAGCTTGGGCACACCACTAGTGGCTTATGCCACTCATGAGGCTATCCAAGGTCAAACTGCTCTTGTGAAAACAAATCAGATTCCAACAGGTCCCCACTAGGCTGTGGGTTCTATCTCCACATCAGACACTGTAGTGCAGCATGAGGGGGGTGCTGCACTCCTGAGGTGCTGTCTTTTGGATGAGACCTTAAACCAAGGTCCCATCTGTCTGTTCTGGTGGTAGTTCAGGTGGATGTTAAAGATCCCATGGCACTTCTCGAAAAGAGTAGGGAACATTTTTACTGATATTCAAAAATAAACATTCAAAAGAATACACAAAATACAAATGATACGAACAAACAAATACAGAATGAAAAAAATAAATCACATATAATCATATCAAACCTATTAGTTCCATAGGCTTAAATCTTCACATTTTCCCCAAAACTTATATCTGTCCAAAATACAGTATACACTGTATAATCTTGTTATAGTACATTCATCATACCAACTCTTAGTACATCCCTTCCTGGTTTACACAAGAAGATCACACCTCAAAAAAATTATACCATATCATTCATAACAGAGAAAAAAAAACATCAAGCCACCCAGTGTATCACTTCCCAAAAATAGTAACTTGCTTCTTCTCCCAGTGTCTTCCTTTCAAAGATATATATTTTGTCTAATTCTGCTTGAAGTTTAAAAACCATGTCTTGGAGCTGTACCTCCTCATTTTGTAATATTCTCTGACACCTAGCCTACCAGATTGTCCATTTTATACATGCTAAAATGACTTATGCAGTGCTCTTTTTCCATTTTGTCCAGCTAGGCAGGATTTGACCTTGCACCAGAGTTTTGTAAGTTATAGTAGAAAACACATTCTCTTTCCACATAGTTGCTAAGAGAGACCAAAATCCATTAATACATATACAATCAAAGAACATATGTTGTATAGTTTCAATCTTGTCTTGACAGCCCCTTTCAGTACACACCCTGTCCTCCTGACTTTTATGTTTCTGCTTCCCTTTGATGTTAAACCTGCCACGCTCACTTAGCCAGATAATATCTTGCATCTTCAGAGGTATTCTAGTCTCCGTCATGCTCTCTAGCAACAGCGTACTATCAAGTCCTGGTTCAAGTAGAAACACAGGCTCTTCAAAATAACATTTTTCCAACAAAGTTTTATAAAACTGTTTCTTCATCATATTTAAAAAACACTTGAACTCTATTTTCCACATATGAATATATCACAGTGTGGTCTGTACATATACTGGTAAGGCTTTATCAATAACCTGCCATTTCCCTCTGCCCCAAGCTATCAAAAAAACCTGCACTCCAATCTTGCATCCTACTGGTTCCTGCATTCTCATTTCCCAATATTAATGGCCTAATATTTGAGTAGAAGAAATCTGGAAAAACGTAAACCAGGGGCTGTAACATATTGAGTCCCCCCCCCCGGTTTCCATGTCCTGTATGCGTGCACTGTCTTAACTGAGTTCAGCCTACTCCCCCACAGTAGTAAAAAAATACTCCTAAAATGTGTGTGTGCATGTCAAAGGGTAAGGGGTATATGTGCAATATATATAAAACAATCGGAGCTATATATGCCTTATGATATGCACTCTTTTTTTTCTTGTCATCTCCCAGGATTTCCACATTTGTACCTTCTGTAAGGCCGTATTATATGCCAATTTCCAATTTTATTTTTCTGCCTCCTTGGTCCCAAACTCAAGTCCCAGAATTCGTAGTGGTCCTTTTGTCACAGGAATTATAAACTCAGGATCCACAAGTGCAGCACCAATTGGTAATACTTTACATTTTAAAAGGTTTATTCATATCCCTGTGTCCACTGAGACTTGGCCTATCATGTGCAAGGCTGCCTGTCCATCTTTCAGAGTGGCTACTGTCATAAAAATCAGTTTTTTGTTTTTCTTCCCAGTTTGTACTTTTTATTAAAGTGTCCATGCAATATAAACATCACCCACAAACAACACTCCATTAGCATCAAATGCAGAGAAGAGTACAACACTGCACTATATCTATACATTCCAATATAAACTTATATGTAATAAAGGCATACCAGGGTATATAACAGGGACAGGAGGGGGAAAAGACCCTCCATTCTCTGCTCAATAAAGATGCAAGCTTTCACAAACACTGGGTGACCAGATAATATTATTAAAAATAACAAATGAGCTGTATGATGTATAAAATGCACAAGTGCAGTGGCTGGCTAGACTGAATATCTTGGCGGGAAAAAAACACCACCACTGGGAGCAATAAAGGACCCTTCACTGGCTCACCCTATCCCAGTCCTAGGCTTCAAGTATGCAAGAAAGGGATCTCAACATGCAGCGTATAGTGCAAGTCTATTGGCTACCATACAAGTCATACGATCCATCGATGCCAATAGCGTGAGAGCATGTTGAAGTTCTAGGAGGGAAGGGATGTCGATGGATCGCCACCGGCTTAGAATAAGGCGCTTGGCCGAGATACTAATTAGGGCTAGCCAGCGGAGCTGATGGGTTTTGAGACGACAGCCTACGGGGGTAGGCACAAAATCCAGACCGGGGGTCCAACTGGATTGCGACACCTAGAGTTTGTGTGGCCAGCTGATTCACTGTCTGCCGGAAGGGGGCCAATAAAGAGCACTGCCAGATAATATGGGGTAGATCTCCAGTTTGGGCCTGGCACCTCCAGCAGAGCTTATTGTCTAAGAGTTTGACTTGGTACAGAACGGCAGGCATTCTGTACCAGTGATGTAGGAGTTTATTCTGAATGAGTCTGCTGCTTGCACCAGGGTAGCTCAAATGTGCCAATTTCCAGCACAGGGCCCATTGAGCATCATCTAATCTCACCTGTAGAGCTTTCTCCCACTTCTGTTTACAGACCGTGGACTGCGAGGGAATCTTTTCTCGAATGTCTGCATAGATTTTACTGGCCAGTCCCCTGGAAGTCTTGAGCCAGGTACATAGCTTTTGAGGAGAGGTCATGGGGGGCAGATATAGTTTAAAAAATTCAGTAAGGGAGCTACGCAACTGCAGATATCTCCAAAAATCAGATTTGCCAAGACCTTTACTCTTAACAAGCTCTGTAAAGGGTTGAATCTGTTGCCCAGATTCATCCAAAATATCAGCTAGGACCTTAATATCCACGCTTCCCACCGGGGTCAGTATATTGGTTTGTTGCCTATTAAGATACACTTGTTATGGAAAATAGGGATGTAGAGCAGAGGTGTGGGACTGGCGTTAATCCACTTGTGTATCTTGTTCCAAGTTTGGACCGCAGATGCAACAGTAGGATGATCCTGCAAGGGCTTGGGAAGGGGGTTGTAGAGTAGGAGAGGAAGGTTATGTACCTGAGCAGTAGCTTTCTCCATATAGAGCCATTATGCACAGACAGGAGACAGGGTAGAGAACCACTTTAGAATTGTGCTATGGAATAGACCCAGGAATAGCCCTCTAGACACGGCAAGCAACACCCTCCTGTCTTCCAGTGAGAGCGAAGCTTACCCCTGCTGTATCTGGGTTTTTCATTGTCCCAAATAAAATTCCCCACCAACCTATCAATGGCATGGAGTCACTTCACAGGAGGGGCCAGAGGGATATGCGAAAGAGGATAGAGAAGTTTAGGGGCTGAAATAAGTTTGAGGGCTGCGATCTTGCCGGACAAGGTGAGATGGAACAGCTTCCACCTCTCTAGATCAATCTTGAGTTCGGCCAATAAAGGGTTTAAATTGAGATCCCAGATTTTAGAGAGGTCTGCAGAGCTATGAATACCCAGATAGATTAGGGAATCCGAGGTCCACTTGATCCCTGCAGAAGAGACCCTTGCCTGAGTACAGCTAGCGCTGAGAGGAAGCAGTTTGGTTTTAGCATTATTCACCTTCAGGCCCGATATTATGGCAAATTCTGCCAGGAGTGAGAGAAGCACTGGAAGGAAAACCGAAACATCGTTCATCAGGACCAAGAGATCAATCGCATACATAAGTGTGGAACATGCATGCGCCCCGACAGGGATCCCATGAATGTCAGAGTGTTGTCGGATAGCAGCTGCCAATGGCTCGGCTGCCAGAATAAATAGAAGGGGGGGAAAGGGGGCAGCCTTGTCAGGTACCTCTGCCAAACTGAAAGGGTGTGGATATGGTTGAGTTAGTCTTAATCCTGGCCATGGGCTGTTGGTATAATGCCCTCACCTATTTCCGGAAGGGAACTCCAAAGCCAAAGCGCTGTAACACTTTCTCCAAATAATCCCATTCAAGGGAGTCAAAGGCTATTTTGAAGTCCACCACAACTGCAGCAGTGGGGGTGGAGAGTGTCTTGGCTTGATAAATGATATTAATCAAAGATCTGATATGGTCATGGCGGGAGCGTCCTGGGACAAAGCCCACCTGCGAGGGTTGAATAAGAGAGGGAATGAGTGGACTAAGCCTGGCGGCCAGAATTTTGGCAATGATCTTACTATCCGAGTTTAATAGCTATACTGGGTGGTAGCTGGAAGGGAGTGTGGGATCTTTACCTTTTTTAGGAAAAAACATAATAATCACTTCTCGAAGAGTGGGGGGGAATGCCAGAGGTCAGTGTTTCATTATATACCATTGAGACAGTATCAGTTTTTTTGTAATGAACTGTCATCTCCCTGCACTCCCAGTATTAGATAATGGATGGCCCAGCAGTCCCATTACTGCATAATGGTATCCATATGTGGAAGCACAGGGCCCTCTGGGCCCTGTGTTCCAGCCTACCTATAGTTGTAGAAATACAGTGCAGGCCTAGACATATTCCAAGTAACCCTTGTGCTGCAAATGGTGCAATATCTCAGTAATCATAGCAACCTTGGAAAAAATTCCAATGCAGTTGTAATCATGAACTGGTAACCTGCACACGTGCTTAGTACACCTAATGTCCTAAAATCCGTATCTAGAACCGTTTTCGAGATATAGGCACCAAAAGGCACCGCACTCACCACAATGTTATCCTATGGGAAATTTTTCAACTTCGGAATGGCATAAGTATGGAATAGATTACATTTTTTTACACCAAACCAGCATAAGTCACATCTGTGGGACAACCCTTTCATACCCTGCAAATTTCAAGCCAAAAGTCCTAACCGTTTCTTTGCAGTGAAGTGGCAAAGAAACAGCAACCTTTAAAAATCCCTGTTCGTGAGCTGTCAAAATCCCTGTTCACAAGCTGAATCCCTGTTTGTGAGGGGTCAAAATCCCTGTTCGTGAGCTGTCAAAATCCCTGTTCACAAGCTGAATCCCTGTTTGTGAGGGGTCAAAATCCCTGTTCGTGAGAAATCCCTTTTTGCGAGTTAGTGCCATCTGGTCGTCCCCTCATGAACAGGAATTTTGACAGCTCACGAACAGGAATTTTGACAGCTCATGAAAAGGGATTAGTTTTCATAATCCCTGTTCATGAGCTGTCAAAATCCCTGCTCATCAGCCGAATCCTTTTTGCATGAGCTGTCAAAATCCTCTAGAGCAGAGAAATCCCTGTTCATGACATACGCCATCTGGTCGTCCCCTCACGAACCGGGATTTTGACAGCTCACGAACAAGGATTTTGACACCTCACAAAAAGAGATTCTTGTTCATAATCCCTGTTTGTGAGCTGTCAAAATCCCTGTTCATATTGGGATGAGCAGATGGCCCTATTTCACGAACAGGGATTTCTCATGAACGGGGATTTTGACACCTCATGAACAGGGATCGGAAGTGAGTCATGAAAAGGGATTTTCAAATTTAAAAATGACCGTTTTTTGACTAAATTAAATGGAACCAAAGCCATGGGGATGTAGAGAGCATTGCCCCTGAACAAAACCCATACTTCAGTCTCTACAGAAGACACCCCTGGGGCAAGTTGCAAGGTTTTGTTTTTGGAGAAAATTGAAAACAAGATGGCGGCTTGCGAACAGGGATTTATTTTTCATACAAACAAGGATTTAATGAATTCCTGTTTGTGAACTGTCAAAATCCTTGCTCATGAGCCAAAATTCTTGTTCAAAACTGTGCAGCTATCCAAAAGACTGAACTGAGCATGCTCAGAAGCAAAACTTTCTAAATTGAATAAAACTATGGTATGGATTCATATTTTTTTCACCACACTAATGCTGACTTGTTCTTTGGGGCAAGCTCTTTCTACCCTGAAAATGTCAGCCCACAATTCCAAATGGTGTGGCCGTAGCACGATGAGGAAAAATCAGCAAAAATGGGTCGTAAAAAGTGACTTTTACACTTTTTTCCCCTATGTGCTGCACAAAATCTGCAAATTCGATCTAAATAAAACTTGCTACATCAAGAGATGTACCCCACAGGACAGCAAATAGTACATTTTGTGCACATCTGTTGAACGGTTACAAAGTTATTAAAGTGCAAAATTTGAGGTTTAACATTAAAGAGTACCTTTCGTGCTCAATTACAATATGCCCTCTAACAGACAAAGGCTTAGCTGCCTCTGAGTTTGCCGTGGTATGAAAAACATTTTAATACAGTGCCATTTTCAAGAATGGGGGGATCGTAATTTTGGTTCCAAGAAGCCGAGTCGCCGATCCCATCCATTTCCTGGTTTGTAGATATGCCCCCATGGTAAGCCTATTCTGACATCACACTGTGTTAGCATGGGGTCATGCCATAGTGCGCCTCATGCTACATAGTGTGATGTCAGAATAGGGTACCACGTGGGGGCGATCTGCAAACCGGGAAGTGGATGGGATCGGCGGCTCCATTCCCGAAAATGGCACCGTATTAAAATGTTTTTTATACCTCGGTGAACTTGAAGGCAGGTAAGCTCCCTTTCTGTCTGTGGGCACCAGTGCCATGAAAGTTAAGGTGATAGGAAACAGTTTTTACACCTCTAGAAGTCATCTAGCTATTCTTTTATTGGTTACTTAGTATTCTGATGTTTTTGACTTTTGTTTTGTTAAATTAATAATCTAATTTTGTTGCCTTTTTTATGACCCTAAATCCTCTCTGTTAGTAGTTGCTGCCTCTTCATACTGCTTGAACATCCTATGACATCGCAAACACCTTTCCAGGCTATTCAGATGAATAGCATGGAATGGGAGTTTCTGATGTCATAGAATCTTTTAGAAATATGAAAATCAAGAGCAGCAGCTGGTGAGGAGAGTGGAACTCAGTGTAGATCTGAGGGTACCCCAAAGCTAGATTATTTATCAAAAAATCATTAAAACATATCCGAATACATAACTGGCATGGAAAGGAAGATGGAAGGGCAGTTAACTATGTAAAAATCATTTCCTATCTCCTTTTAAACTGCCTACTCAACGCTAACTAAAGTGGCACGATATAGATATATATACACACACACACACACACATATATATATATATTACAGCAAGATCACATCTAGTGATTTCATTGACCTAATGATGTCAACTGACCGTGTATTAAATCTCATTTTCTTCCCCCCAAAAAACCTATTTGCCAAACAATATCACTATGCCTCCAAACAGAAAGGAAGAAAAAAAAAATCCAGTGGCAGCCATATTGAAAATCTTGTTTTTTACTACCATTATACTGTAAACTTCTTTTATGTATACTGTTCGCAATATAAAAAAAGTACAGTGCCACACTTAGCACACATTTCCAAATATTTCCACTTCATTTTCATAAAATATAACTTTTCTCCATAGTTCAAAAAAAAGCTCTTTGGACTCTGCCTACAACAGAACAGTTTTCACTTAATCATCCTACTAACACACACACACCCCTCAGCATCCGGTGGCATGGCGAACAGCAATTTTATGTCTAAAGGACAAAACCATATTCAGTTTATCATCACTCGCCAACTTTGCTGACTCGCCATCATTTTCCCATAGTGGATGGATCCACATCGACACTGCACAAAGCTGGGCTGGTGGACAGTTCAGCGAAGCACATCTACTGAACCACCAATTCCCGAGTGTGACAATCCTCTTACTGAACCATCGACTTGCAAGCGTGATTGTGCTGCTCGACACCACTCCCCATGCAGAAATGGACCATTTACAAGACATGGAGCCGCCAGTGCCACACAATGAACCATCACCACCCAATCACTTCTTTTCCTGGCACCTCCCCACAAACCTCGCATTCTGTCTGCAGCATGGAAACTGGGCATCTCCATCACTGAAAATGAAGGACATGGGAACAGCATATAAAAACAATTAACACATTTTATCTCAAGTGGAGCAGGCAGGTTGGGGATGAGTGCTTGGGTTGGGGGGGGCAGCCAAATCTACAAACAAGCTGTCTGCAGTTTAAACTCTATAGCACAGCACTACCTGCTGGCTACATAGTGCAAACAGCACTATTCTGTCAACTACTACTTTAAATCCTGCTTTGAAAATCCTTTTCACCTGGGAAGTGCTCTTATCAGGCCATAAATCACACCTCGGAGTGTCTTATTCCGCTTCTGCAGCTCCGGCGGGCCTCCTCGGCGGCTGAACTGTTTCAAATTAAGTTTCCGGCCCCTGCCCCGGTGCAGGAGAGGATTTGAATTTTCGGCCCACCCTGTTTCCTCCTCCCATTAAATGCTCATAGGCTCCGCCTCCTGTGAGCTGTCATACCCTATCAGCTACAGGGGATGGTCCTGATCACATCTAGGGGCATAGCTTACTATCACCTATTAAGAAGCCCTGTTTCACTCTCTCCTCGCTCTCTGTGTTGGGATATCTTGGGACGAGTTTATTTTTGACAATTGCTCACCTTCCTGGGAATAATACTTGTGATTTGCCTGTTATCATACTTGTTAGCCCCACTGAGCAGCCCTCATCCAGGGTAGGTCCTATTTGATGGGAGTGGGTTTATAACTAACTAATGCTTACTACTGTCTATTGAGCTAAATGAGAGGCCTGTGTAGTTGCAATTGTCTAAAGTCCAAAGCTTACAACTGTCATTCGTGCCAAGTGAAGCCTGCCTTAAGTGCCTAGTGAGGTTAGTGTAGTACAACTGTCTACAATCCAATGCTAACAACTGCCTATAGCTCCTAGTGAGCCCTGCCCAAGGTGCCTTGAGAGGCCAGTATAGTACTGAGAACAGTGCTTAGAGTGCGGGAGTGGGTTTTTAACTAACCAATGCATACTACTGTCTATTGAGCTAAATGTGAGGCCTGTGTAGAGTGTAATTGTATAAAGTCCAAAGCTTACAACTGTCATTAGTGCCAAGTGAAGCCTGCCTGAAGTGCCTAGTGAGGTCAGTGTAGTACAACTGTCTACAAGCCAATGCTAACAACTGCCTATAGTTCCTAGTGAGCCCTGCCCAAGGTGCCTTGAGAGGCCAGTATAGTACTGACAACAGTGCTTAGAGTGAGTTTACACAGTGCCTGGACAGGAACTGCCCTCAAGAAGCTAGTCTGGTCCTACTCTGACCCCTAGCTCTCTGTCCTACCAGCACGGCTCACTCTCATCTACAAAGCCTGTTCCTATTCATTCTGGTAATAACTGTGTTAGTTCCCATTTTTTTCTTTTTTCCATCAAGTAATCAATCTCCCCTACTCTCTCCTTAGCCCCACCCCATCTCCTTGCTGACTGGGTGCTACCAGGTAGCTGGTCCTTGCCCCCAGCCATGACGTGGACCAGGCACCCTCCCTTCCCGCCTAAGGGGGGTGGGGAGACTCCCATGGCTATGGATAAGGGTGTGCCGCCTGCCACTTACAGGTTGCTGGTCTCGTCCTGGGACTTACTCTGGTCCAAGTGATCATTACCCCCCCCCCCACTGACATTGGGAGGACACTGGGTGAGGTCTTCCTCCTGTGAGGTACCTGACTTCACCTTTTCAAATATCCTCGCGACCATCAAGTCTCACTACTGCCCTACCTGCTGCTTAGACTTCAGGTGCCTAATGCACACCATCAGGTTAAGCGTCTTCGTGCTCAATATCCCTCTAACGGCCTGTCTCCCATGAGGCAGTATCTCCTCTGGCTCCTCCTCTTAATACTACTGCTTGCCAGTGATATTGAAACTAACCCTGGTCCAGACAACCTGGCCTCCAAAATCCCCCAGTATGGGGCATGGGCAAGGGCCTAAAAGTAGCTCATCTCAACATTCGGAGTCTGCTACCAAACCGTGATGAGCTAGTATCATGGATCTCACTCTATAAACCCGACATCCTTGGAGTGACGGAGACCTGGCTCAAACCCTCGATCCCTGACTCAGCCTGTGTACTCCCTGGGTATGAGTTCACATGACTGGACAGAGGTGGGAGCAAGAGGGGGGTGGCATCTTGATCTACCACAGGAGCCATCTAAAGGTCTCACAAGTAGCCCGCCAGCAATCCCTTGTATCCCCCTGTGAAGTACTGCATGTACTATTCCTACTTGGGAACACCAAGAAACTGCATCTGGTATGTACGTATAACCCCCCAAGAGGTGGGCTCCCTGGACTGACCCACCTCCTGGACTCAACTGGCCCCAGTATTGGGGACAACGAACTCATAATCATGGGGGACATCAACCTAAATTGGGCTGGAGGTAACGTGAAGCGGTTCGAGCCTCTACTTGCTAATCTTACCCTGACTCAACTTATCCGGGAAGCAACCAGGCGATCGGCTAATGGATCCTCCAGTTCCCTGCTGGACTGGATCATGTCCAACCGTCCAGACAGGATCTCCTCAGTGGGAACACTAGCAGATTCTATCTCTGACCATTCTCCGGTCTTCTGTGTGTGGAAAATTCCCTCCCCTAAAATTCCTCACAAGATCATGCATATCAGAAACTTCTCCAGGTTTGACCCTGGGGAGTTCTTGGAGGACCTAAGGCTTACTGACTGGTCCAGGGTGCTAGGAGCTACTGACCCCTCAGTGGCCACCTCCCACTTCCTTACCACCTTCGGGGCCCTACAAGACAAGCATGCTCCCAAGGTCACCCGTAGGGTGAGGGGGTCGGCTACCCTCTGGCTGCATGGGAATTTCTTAGCCCAAATGCGGGCGAGAGACAAGTGTTGGGCCCACTTCAAAAGTTCCTGTGATCCCTCCACCTTCCAACAATACATACACCTCAGAAACAAGTGTAAAAAGGCCATTAGGGTTGCAAAAAGTGACTTCTGCAAGTCCGCCCTGCTCAGCTCCGTCAACGACCCAAGGAGGTTCTGGAGGAATATAAAAACCCTTGTCAGGTGCCGCCCAGTGGCGCTTGAGGGTTGAGGCGCTGATGCCACACTCGCCACGCCGCGACCCGGTTCGGGAACGGACTCGGCCGCCGGGCGGCGGGGGAAGGAGGATCAGCCCCAACGATGCCTCCTCCTTCGGGAGGGACCAGGGTGCTTATACACCCGACGCCGAGACAGCCGGTGGAAGCACCGACTGGGGCAACGGGCGGCTTCCAGGGCAGGGAGCCGGGAGGGGAGGATGCTCGCACTTGGCAGGCGCATGCACGCTCCGCCCCTAGCCGGGCCCCCGGGGCTGAGAGGGAGGGACAGAAAACCGGAAAAACAACCCTCGGCACTCCAGATGACGGCAGCTCCAGCCACCCAGATGACACAACACGGGCAGACCCCGCTGTGTAAGGTGCTAAGGAGGCAGGTAGGAGCACCTGAGAAAAGAGACACTCTAGGGGCTGACTCAGTGGGGGAGTCTGGAGGGCATTGAGACAGCCCGAAGGAGGGGAGTGCATGGGGCGTCCAGGAGGGGATAAAAAGAATAAAAAAAAAAAAACCTTGTCAGTGGGTCCTCCCGTCCGGGGGTGTCTGACATGCTTATCAGTGGGGTATCCTGTGACAATCCTCATACCATCACCAACTCCCTAAATTCACACTTCTCAGACCTTTCTGCCTTCGCTGCTCTCTTCCCGTCTGGTGAGAGTATGTCCTACCTCCCTTCCCTCTACCCAGCGGGAGGATGACCCCCCTCACCAGATGTTCTACCTCAGGGCGGTATCAGTCTTGGACATGCTGAGGTATTTAGCTGGCCTCCTCCAGTACTCCAGCCCTGGCTCAGACAACATGGAGCCTAAGCTTCTAAAGCTCAGAGCTTCACACATCGCCTCCCCAGTAACTTACATCTTTAACCTATCCCTTGGTAGGGGGTCCATCCCCGATATCTGGAAAGAGGCGAGGATAGTCCCTGTCCTGAAGCAGGGCAATCCCAAAATAACAGATAACTATCGCCCGATTGCTATTCTTTCATCCCTCAGCAAGCTCCTCGAAAAGGTAGTGGCTGAGCAGCTCTCGGAGTACATCCAGCTTCATGAGTTGCTATCCCCAGCTCAGCATGGTTTTCGTAAGGGGCACAGCACCACTACAGCCTTGGTCTCTGTCACCTCAAGCATCAGAACTGCCATGGACCAGGGAAAACTCTCTGCAGCCATTTTTATTGACCTGTCCAAAGCCTTCGACCTTGTCGATCATGCGTTGCTCTGCTCACAGCTATGGTCACTTGGCCTCTCCCCCCCCCGCCATGAATTGGCTCACGGGCTACCTGCATGGAAGAAGGCAGCGGACTAGCTTCAATAAAGTCCTCTCCGAGACCCTACTGGTGACCTCTGGTGTCCCCCAGGGGTTGGTACTGGGCCCCCTCCTCTTCTCCCTATTTATCAATCAACTACCAATGGTGTCAACCAACGGTAGTGCCACCCTATGCGCAGATGACCTGGTGATTGTGGCCCACTCCCGTGACACCGCTACACTTAACCAGTGCATGTCCGAGGACTTCAACAACGTCCTGACCTGGGTTACTAACCATAAGCTGGTCCTGAACCTGAAAAAAACACAAGCTATGCTATTCGGCTTAGTAGCCAAAATCAAAGCCTCATCAACCCTGCTAAATATTACCAGTCCTGATGGTTCCTCCCTCCCAGTAGTGAACTCAGTCAAATACCTAGGGGTCACACTTGATCCCCAACTTAACATGGGGAGTCACATCTTAAACGCCTGCAGGGCGGTGAACTGTAAACTGGGCCTGGCCTACAGAGCCAAGTATAGCCTCACCTGCAGCCAGACTTGCTCTCCGCGAGGTGTACTTTTGCCTCCCTCAGCTATGGTCTGCACCAATTGCTCGCCTCCATGACACACCTCTTCCGTGGCACACTACATACAACAACATCTGTCGCTTTGCCTTGGCTGCCCCCCCATCTCACCCATCGCATCTAGCTCACGAGCAACCTGCTGGCTCTCCCAGCCAGGTACTCCTCGACTCTGGGTAGGGATGCCTCATGGGCAAAGTGATTCGAACTGGCATCCCCCCGGGGCTGGCCCAGCGTCTACCATTAACTGACACTTCTCCCTACCCTCTTAGGTCCCAGGTTTCGGGAATGCTCAAAGTCCCCTCCACCCGTACCCTCATGGGGGACAGGGACTTGCTGTATGTGCTCCCAGACTCTGGAACTCCTTTCCAGAGCATGTTAGATTGGCCCCCTCCCATCAGAGTTTTCGCGAACCCTGTGGGGCTTCAAACCGCCCATGCAGACTGCCCTAAGCCTCCCTAGAGCAATGTCCATTGTCAATCTGACCCATGCTGCCTCTAACAGGTTGCCTGAAACTCTCGCTGTTCCCATGATTCTATCACCTATCCAGGTACTCGACAGTGGGCATAACTTGCTACATCTACATACGCTGGTCATGCCCAACTTTACATGGCTCTAATGTATGTATGACCTGTTGTCACCCTGGTGGCATCTTAACTATGAAGTTATAAATTGTATTATGACTTACTGCTCCCTTGTATAATGTTACTACTCCTATATGTTGTTATGCTGTCATGATGTGCTTGCATTTTTCTCTGCACTATTTTGTATCACTGTGTTGTATTCTCCCGGGTCATTCCTGAAAATAGGCATAATACTTGTCTAGTGTACTTACCCGGTCAACAAAAGCTAAATAAATAAATTTGCTTTTCATAATAAAATAGTTCGCCTATTAATGTACCGTATTGCACAGTAGTACAATGTTTGGTTTTCAGTATAGGGTTGCCTGCATGCAGATTCCTTAGCTGGCTCCCCCCATCACTGCAAACTGTAGTGCCCCCACCACCCTCCACAGACACATACACAGTGTGTGCTAAAGCCTCGTCTAGTCATTTATCTCTCTGGCAGTGTTGCTAGTTTTGCTTGGCCGTTTTTATGCAGGGGGGAGCCCTGGGGAAGAACTTTTTAAATGGAGTGCTTGGGAAGACTGTGGCACTTAGGTGTTTCAGCGATTGCTTTAGCCACTTCCGGGTTTGCCAATGGTAGCGCTGCTCGAGATTGAGGGCGGTAGTGCTGATAACTTTTACTATGAATGGAATTTAAATGGGCCGACAGAGGATCAAGTTTCAGCTCTCATGTCAAAGCTGCCTAAGCTGATGGAGGAGCAAGTTTCACATCTGATTTCAAAACTGCCTCCTGGCGGCATGCTGGCGTTCACTGGATCATGGGCAGCTTTGTTCAACTATACTGAGACATCCAACTTTTATTTTAAAAGTGAACTTATGGGATAAGTGTGTGTGTGGGGGGGAGGGGGACAGCTTAGTCAGAAGAGCACAGAAAAAAATCTGTTATCAAATTCAGTTTACAGACCTTGGCGCAGTGATCTCTGTTGTTGTCCATCCTGACTGACTGTACCGGTTATCAAATTATGCACTCATGAGGACACGGCCAAAGGTACCTTTCAGCCAATCAACACACAGAAAACTCTCCACCCATTTTATAAAGGATTTTAATGCACTTCCCCAGGGCATAAGGACACTTGGCCTGCAGCTGCGAGCCTTAGTACTTCCCTGGGGCATGCACTAAAATTCTTTAATGCACACCCTGTCATGGTTTAATACTTACATATACATGGCAATAAAACATATGTTAATGCTCATTAGGGCTGTTACTACACAATATGCAAACTGCACAAAGATTAGAAATAAACTATTAGGGTTGCAAACACAATGCCACAAAGTCTGGACATGTCCTATTAGGGTTCTTGTGTCTATGTCCCCCCAACCCTACCATGCCCCTTCCCTCATATCCCAAGAACAATCTCCAGGTACAAGGCAACATATCAATGGTATGGTATCTCGTACAGAGTCCACATTTTATCCCCTTCCTCCCAAATTCATAACCAATGGGTAAACAGGTCTGGCATGTCATACACATTGCAGATCGTTAATCAGAATACTTTTTGCATGCATACCTGTAAAGGTTTACATCCACTATAACCTGTGCCTTACCTGGCACACAATATGGTACACCCTCCGCAAAGCAGCAGAACTGACACAAATGTGAAGGTACTATACACACTGCATAGTTGTCAGTTTTTATAGAGCTCAAAAATCACGTCACAAGCAGGTACTCCACTGAGTATTCTGTCTGATTCGTCTCACCCTGGTCACAAGGGTAGGGAAGGAGATTGGGATTAGGGTTGATATGGGGGGAAGGGGGGTAGAAATGACCAAGCAGTTCAAGCATGCGTGGCATAAGCATATGGGTATCCTGAAAGTGGGAGAGGCAGGTTTGAGGGCTCCCAGTAGATGGATTCTGCTTGGGGTCTTCATGGTCAGTCTAGGTAGGTCAAACGGTCCATATCTGCTGGCTACTTCTATGGATCTAAGAATTTTAAAAAATGTAGCCAGTATCAGGTTTCTAATACAGGAGAATGCTCAGGAAGGAGTGCCTGAAACAAACTGAGGTTTTGGAATACAGGACTTGCAGTGTTTGAGCAAGGGGCATAAGTTGGGTGAGAAGGGAACAGCCCACAGTACAATTCACTACAGGCTGGTGGCAGCATTGGTGTGTGTTAGACAGCTGCCATCCAGGGGCTCCGTGACAGGATCATAAGCTCTGGCATTCCCAATTTTAATATAACTGGAACTTCGAACGTGTAAGCAGATTCCTTAATTATCCGACAGTGCTACCTTTTTTTGTTTGCTTTGAAACTGTCCCCCCCCCCTTCCTAAAGGCCCAGTAGTGAAACTAGTACTGGGAGTTTCTGCTCAACTAATGTCGCTGTGTTCTGGAGCTGATCAGCAATTAAAAATGAAAAGGGGGGTGGGGGGTTGGGGGCAGCATTATAAAAGGGACCCTAAAAAAGGAAGGCAGATTATTTCAAAGCTAACAGAGGAATAAGACAAAATAATAAGTATAGAGTAGGGCGATGAAGAAGACTAAAGGCATGCCCGAATTTCCAATTATATTTTAAAAAAGTGGAAGCCAGGGGCTATACTCCTTTTAACAATGAAATACTTCAGACAACAACATTTGCACTTTTTATTTAACATTTTTTTCACTCCCACCCAGACCGGACCCATCAGCCCTGCCGTGCACTCTGGCCTTTCCTCTCTGGTCTCACCTCCACCACAGTATTCCTCCCTGGCTTGCCCCCAAAGGCGAGTCCTATGGGGTAACTGGTGATTGCTGCCAGCTTTCAACCTTCACCGACACACTTTTGTTATTCTGCCAAATAAAAGTTTTTCCACTTTTGCAATACTGTGGTGTGTGCCTGATCCTTGTGTGAGTGTGGGGCTTCTTGCTACAGCGCCCACAAGGCCTTGAGATGACCCTGGAGGATGTACTCCACTTGGTTTCCGTGGGAAGAGCCTCAGGTTAGGTTGCGTGGGTCCTCAGTATATGGCAGGCGACATCCTGCATCATCTGGTATTTTCTGCTTTTTGGGGGATCCACCCACCACCCACACAAGTGCGGCTGCAGAGGCATCCTGAGGGCAGGGACACTTGGTTGCGTGTGGTCACCGACGCCATCTAGAGTGTCTCCATGAGCGGTCACTAGGAGCTGTTCCAAGAGCGGTCTGCAACAACCCACCCACTAGGAGGAAAGCATCCAAAGGACACCCTTAGCTCCCTACCTGCCAACCTCTGTTCCTGACACCTGGGCAGGACGCGAACCCCCAGGTTGCCAGCATACCAAGCAATGCCCCATCGCTTGACGCCATACAGCCGCTAACATTTTCTCTGCCATAGATATTCATAATTAGGATGTAGTGTACTTCTTCCAAACTAAAATTATTTTCTAAGGCTGACATACACTGTTTAACATTAATATTTTAGTTTTCCCCCCCAAGATAGTCCAAACTGCCATCTGGTTCTCAGACTGCTGTTGTAGACCTCACAACCTGACACGACTCACAACCCTCCATAGCCTCTATGGTTCCCACTCCCAGTTCCGGGCTCAGATTGAGAATTGGTCTCAGGTCGCTGGTCTTCTTTGAGACCAGGAAGAAGTGCAAATAGAATCCCTTCCCTCGTTGGGTGGGTGAACGGGTTCTATGGCCTGTTTGCTCAGAAGCACCTGAATCTCCTCTTGGATGAGGGCAATGTGCATCAGAGAGTAATGCGAGTGCAAGGGAGGGTTGTCTGGGGGGATTTCCAGAAATTCCAGGCTGTGTCCTTTTTCCACCAGTTGGAGGATTCATTGGTCTGAGGTTACACTGCGCCATCCTTCTAGGTACAGGAATAAGCAACCCCCAACGTGTCTGCTGGTGGAGGGGGGTTGGGCAGGGAGTCAGGCTAAGGCACCCAGGATGGGCAAAGCAGCTTGGGGGGGCTCTAGGGGTCGAGGCCCCAGACAACTGAGAAGTAGCCTTGCGTTTTAAGGCACCGCTGGACTGCTGGCCCTTGGACTGCTGTCTGTGGGGCCGATGAAAGGACTGCCATTGGTTGGGCTTAGGCTAGGAATGATACATGGATTGTGCCGACCTCAGTGCCATGCCCGATTCCTGCAGGCGAGAGATAATGCTTTGGGCATCCTCACCAAATAGGACAGAACCCTGGAAAGGGGCATCTAGGATTTTGGCCTGCACATCCAGAACAAAGCCAGACACCCAGAGCCAGGAATGGTGGGGAATGCACATACCAGTGACTACTGCCCGGCTTGCAGCATCCACTGAATCATAGGAAGCTCTAAGGACATGAGTACCCACGTCTGAGCATGACTTTAGGATCTGGACCAACTGGAACTTGGTAGGGTTTTCAGGAAGAACCTGAACCAACTCTAAAGCTCTGTCCCACGGGCATTTTGATACTGAACCATGTGGGCTAGAAAATTCAGGGTGCGTATGGTCAGGGTGGCAGAAGTGTAGACGTCTGCCAAACTGATCCACCTGGTGAGATTCCTTATATGGAGGGTGAGTACTAAGGTGCCTGGGTTTCTTAGAATGGTTGTGAGCAGCATTCATGACCACGGAATCTGCTTCCAGATGCTCCCTACAGAAAGTCTTATTTCTGGGGGCATGATAAAGGCAGTTTGCCTTCTTGGCTAAGGCTGGAGTGGATGAGGGATGATTCCAGGCAGCTCTACTGGCATCCTCGAATTAATCAATGAGGGGTGAAAACACCATAGGAATGGTTTCCTTCCTACACAGGAAGGTAGCAAGACACCGACATTCGGGGTCTAACTCCTCCATGTCCCAACCCATCAGGGACTGAATGTGCCTCATGACATCCATGAAAGTGGGATCATCAGGAGGTGATCTGGGAGTGTCCCTTGGTTCCTCTGGCTCTGACAGTAACCTGGAGTCCTCTGATTCGTCCGAGGAGGAAGATGGCGAATCCCCTCCTGACAGGTCAGAATCTGGGACCGGCGTTGGGCCATGGTCCTTGGGAGGATGGGCTCTGTTGTCCCCTGGAGACTGGGGATGGCTAGGGCCCCCCCCTGGTCTGGGATTGGAGGAGGGACCCTGGGAGGTGGAATGGGGGGTCTTCTCAGGGAGTTCTTACTCTTCATAACTCCCACCATGCTGAAAATAATACATTGTAATCCACAGATGGATTTTAGGGAGTCGGTACCGGTGAAGGCTTATCTGGCGTTGGTTCCTGAGGCACCGGGTACCTTGGCATCAGTCCTTGGGGTGCCAGGTAATCTGGCATCGGCCCTTGCAGCGAATGTTTGTCCAGTGTCAGTCTAGGAGAAGCTGGAAGACTGGGCGTTGGATCCTCAGGTGTCGGCTGAGGGATAGGAGACGACAACTGGGGCATCGTCAAGGCTGATGTCGGCTGAACAGGTGAGGGCTGACGCTGGTCAGGTGAAACAGCCGGTGCAGGCCTCAAAGGAGAGGCTTGTACAGGGAAGCTAGCCCCCAACGGAGGCAGAGGCATTGCTCTCACGAGGTAGGCGAGTGCATGCTCCGGGCTTTGTTTGGAGACGTCTGTCTGACAACTCAAGAATGACATGGGCAATGCCAAAACTGGGGTATGACTGGTCGAGCCACTTGACTGAGGACCCACTGGAACCAAGGGCCTGAGCTTCAGGGGCTGGGAGGCTGGGGATGGAGTTCAAAGCCCCAAAGAACCACCACCTGAAATGGTAAGGAGGACGGGAGGTTGAGACACTGGGAGCCCTAAAGGAGAAAGGGCTGACAGTGGAGAGGGTCGTCCTCCCGCGGGAGGAAGACCCAGAATGAGACGCCACTTAATGCGGTGACCGAGAGCAAGAAGCTGACCAGGGCTGTTCCTTATGCTTGTCCCGGTGCTTGTGCTTCCTGCCGGACTTCTTCTCCTTCTAGGAAGGGGAAGAAGTGGAGGCCCAGGAACCCGCGGAAGAAGAGGTACTTTTTCCTTGGAGCTCCTTCTCCACAGCAGTTAATTTCTGCTGCAGCAGGAAACTCTGGAGGTTCTTCAATTGGTGTCACCGTGTGGCCTGGTTGAAGTCCTGGCAGTGCTGGCAGGCCTTGGTGTTATTGTCAGGGTCTAAGCAGAGCAGGCAGGAAGGGTGGCTATCCTTGGACGGAAGCTGCTTGCCGCAAGCACACTTCATCCATTGGTCTGAAAATGCTGATGGAGGAGGAGAAGAAGACATGCAAGAATGATGGAAAATCGAAAAAATGAAGAATACAGGTAAGAAAAAAAGAAGTTGTGGGTAAAACACAAAAAAATGATGGTTGACAGAGGCAGGTGTCCGTGGAGGTCCGACTTGCATGGGTCAACAGCGGGATGGGTTGGGGACCACCCCTTTCATACCACTGGCAGACACTGGCATGCTGACGTTGGGAGCGGTCCCCCGCTCATTACTGCTAGCTAGAAGTTTTCCGTGTGCTCCTAGCACCTGGCGACTTAGTCCTAATGGTGTTGCCTGCTGCAAGAGCCCCCTCGAAGTAAGATATTTCAATTTTGTTTGTTTTGTGAATAAATGGACCTAATGTATTGAGAAATTGTGTGGCAGTAACTATTTACTGAGGTGCACCCAGTCTGCTGGGGCCTAGTTCCTAGTTTGTTTGGCAAATGAACTTCACTCATTACCTTTCAATAAACTATAAATCGGACTAGCTATAAAACTGCACAGAGATCGTAACCATAGACCTAGCCACCTTTTGACACTCACACAGCAACTGCATATTAAGCCCTTCAAGCTTTAAGCGCCATTTTAAAAATTCAGAAAGTGCCCTTTCAAACTTACACCTCCCGCCCCTGTTTTTTCCAGTGTCCCTTCAGTAAAACTGGAACCACATATTTGTTAACTGTTCACAGAATTTCTAAAATTGTTTGTGGTTAATTATAAATACATGCGTGGAATTTTTATAGCTCTTTGGAGACTTCAAAATTATGAGATGCGCAAGTGTAATACAAGGACTGATTTGAAGCTTGTCCAGAGGGTACATTTGGGAGGTACAGAGAAAGTAGGGGAAAGTTACAAGCTGAGGAAGTACTGCGATTTGACCTTGTGGATGAGCAGGGGGCTCACCAGTAACAGCAGAAAAAACAGAAAGGAAAATGTGACCCTGGATACCAATTACAGACATGGCATAGACCACTCTTGTATTCTTGCCCAATTAACTCTGTTTGGAATTGGTCAGTAGAAGGGTTTTGCCGACCCACAAATGCTACAGCATGTACCCAAAAATATAGAAACATAGAAACATAGAATTTGACGGCAGATAAGGACCGCTTGGCCCACCCAGTCTGCCCATTTCCCTACCTACTGGATAAGCTGCAGATCCTAGTTAACCAGCAGCCTACTTCTTCCTACCCCCACCCCCTAGAATGGCCTTATGACTGTCCCATGCATGCTTGAATTGCACCACTGATTTTGACTCCACAAGCTCCTCTGGAAGGCCGTTCCATGCATCCACAACCCCTCTCTGTAAAAAAATACTTCCTTAAATTACCTCTGAGCCACCTCCCTCTTCTTCAAAGCCCTCTTGTTCTTGCACACCTCTTTTTTTTTGAAAGATCCTACCCTCTTGGACTTTGTTGATTCCCTTGAGGTACTTGAACGTTTCTATCATGTCCCCCCTCTCCCTCCTTTCCTCGAGGCTATACATATTAAGCTCCTTTCGCCTCCCTTCATATGTCTTCCGTGCAGACCCTGCACCATTTTAGTTGCCCTCCTCTGAACAGCTTCCATCCTGTCTATGTCTTTATGGAGATTGGGTCTACAGAACTGCACACAGTACTCCAGATGGGGTCTCACCAGCTGTCTGTACAGAGGGATAATAACTTCCTGTTTTCTACTGGTGATGCCTCTCCCTATGCATCCCAGTATCCCCCAGCCCTCCTTGCTGCCCTCTCACATTGCTTGCCTACCTTTAGGTCATCTGATATGACTACCCCCAGGTCCCTTTCCATTTTTGTTGTTGTTAGTATCTCACCCCCCATTGTGTACTCTTCCCCTGGGTTTTTGTTTCCCAGGTGCATTACCTTGCACTTCTTAGCATTAAATCTAAGCTAACATACATTTGACCATTCCTCCAACCCTGCAAAGTCCCTTCGCATCCTTTCCACCCCACCTTGTGCATCAACTCTGTTGCAGATCTTTGTGTCATCTGCAAAGAGACATACTTTTCCTTCCAGTCCCTCTGCAATGTTGCTTATAAAGACATTGAAGAGGACCGGTCCTAATACTGAACCCCACGGCACCCCACTAGTAACCCTCCTTTCTTCTGAGTGGACTCCATTTACTATTACTCTCTGTGTCCTATTCTCCAGCCAATTCTTTACCCAGGCTATCATCTTGGGACCCACTCCCAGGCTGGCTAACTTGTATATTAATCTTTGTGTGGACTGTGTCAAATGCCTTGCTAAAGTCTAGGTAGGCCATGTCCACAGCCCTCCCTGATCTACTACTTTGGTCACCCAGTCAAAGAAATCTATCAGATTCGTCTGGCATGACCTTCCCACTGTGAATCCATGCTGCCTTGGGTCCTGTGCCCCTCTGACCTCTAGATACGACAATTCTTTCCTTCAGAAGTGATTCCATCATTTTCCCTATCACTGAGGTTAAACTAACAGGTCTGTAGTTTCCTGCTTCTGCCTTGCTCCCACTTTTGTGAAGGGGAATCACAACTGCCCTCCTCCAGTCCTCGGGTACCACCCCATCCTCCCATGATTTGTTAAAAAGGGTAGTCAGTGGTGTCACTAGTTCTACCCTTAGTTCTTTTAGAATTCTGGGATGAATCCCATCTTCCCATATGGCTGGGAATAACAGTCACACTTTGTGATTTAGCCCACCAGCAACTTTCTGTGCACCGCTGAGCACCTTACGTGCACCCCATTCATTAGTGCTGGGCAAAGCATGTCTTAATACATAGTGCAAACTATGAACTGTACTATAAAACCACCCACAAAAGCTGGCCCGCCACACCTCGCGCTGCACCGGTGACCCGGGTTCGGGAGCGAGCTCGACGCCAGGGGTCGGCAGGGGAGGGAGAGAAGCATCTGACGGACTGCTCTCCTCTCCTCTCCTGGGGGGAGGGCGGTGGGGTTGTCCAGCATTCCCCGGTAGAGATCGGGGACACTGCAGGACGTAGGACCAGACGTGTGGGGAGCGTGGCAGACTCTGGCAGGGCTGCTGAGCGCCATGGTGTAACTGCATGCCACACTTTGGGGGAGAAGGGAGCTCACGAGGAACAAATGGGAAAAACCCTTTGGCCCTGGATCGGCAACGGTCCCACAGTGCCTAGCTGCTACACGCTCAACACTGGACCTCCACCTCTGTCCCTTCAATCTCCTCATGGACCTTGGGGCCTGCAGGGAGAGAGTAATGTACTTGATGAAGGCGGGGCCACAGTGGGCAGTAGAGTGGCAAGGTGAGTTGGGAGCCTGAGAGAGTTCCAGGTCCCGGAAGTGATAAATAGAAACATTAAAAAAAAAAAAACACCCACAAGTTATCAAATGTTTAAATAAATAATAAAAAATAAGTAACAGGATGCAGCCAGTTTGGGTTCAAATCTGTATAAGGGTTATGCAGAGTGCTGAGATACCATCACAACAGGTCAAACACTGCTTCAGCCAAGCAGCTCTTATGGAGGGCTGCCCAGGAATGGGGGATAAAAGAAAGTTTAAAAAAACAAAAAACTCTCCAATCCATTTTTTTTAAATCTTCTTTTCATCTTCCAGGTACGTTAACAGCCATAATTCTTCTACACTGCTTTAAAATTTTTAAATGCGTTTAGGAGTAACGTACTAAGATACAGGTGGCCATGCCATGGCACTGTACAAATATTTATGTGCTGTATGTGAAGAGTGACTGGGATTGCAGTTATCAAGGTGGGCAGTCTAGTCCCAGCAAAACGACTGCTCCACCAACATGACTTTACATCTTACCTTCTTCTTTCTGGGCAGAGGTCTTGGCGCATCTGTTACTGACTCCAGCGACGTTATTACAGGTTGCTGTGTTTCACAATTAGCATCCTTTAAAAAGAAATGCATGGAATGAGGTACTAGAAAACATGCATGCATTTACAAACATGCTCTTCTATTTGTGTACTTGTGGCCACTTGAAGTTTCATATTCAAAAATGGCCAATTCAGTTTGGTCAAATCTTAAAATCTATTTTTGTTTCCATTTTTGACCCAAACTGGATGTACATCAATATATTCTGCACTAAAATTTGGCATCTGCAGAAGCTGATTTTTAAATATGATTCCAATTCTGTTACTGATTCATCTCTACAGACCTTTTAGTTATCTTAGTGTGTGTTTAAGCAATAATGCATGACAGGGTATGTGTCATTTTGGTTACCCATGCCTTATGTGGTGTGTCACGAGGCACAGTCGAATTAGTTTAACCACACAAGAAGTGTGAAAATCCCACTACTACACACACACCCTGAAGTGCACTATTGCGATTATAAAATGAATCTGCATAAAAAATAAAATTAACAAATTAGGTTCAAGAAAAGTACACATTTGATCTGCGGGATCTTTCTAGTTGTCTGCTACACAATCAGCACATGCCCTTGTGACATGTTTTGACCAATGAGGTTACAGGATTTTCATGACCCATTTTATAATTCTGATTTACACACATGTAGTAAGTACAATTTTAGAACAGTATGTTGTAGTGTATGTCCCTTGCTCAGCTCTTCAACTGTTGGCACAATGTATCCATGTTCTAATACAGAACTCTGTGACTGAAGCTGGCCCGCAGGTGCAATGGTATATTTACTGCTTGTAAAGCCAATGACCCGAGTACGGGAATGAGCCTGGGATGTTAGTGGGCCAGCGGAGAGAGGTGTCTTGAATGTCCCCTTGGGATGCTCTCCACCTCGGGGGAGGAAGGACTGTGTCTCTGGCACAGTATCGCTACCTGGGTGACCACACGTGAAGGTGCAGCCAAAGCCAAGGCTCAGGGAGGGTGGACGTCGGTGAGGGTGCATGTGTGTGCATGTCACATGTGCCACTGACATGACAGGGTCTGGGGAAGAACATGGAAAAGACCCCTGACCAATGCATGATGATGCCTGCCTTGAATCACAGGTCCCGCACTGCCAACTGTGATGTTCTCCAGACACCGCACTCTTACTCTACTGGGGGATTGATGCTCCCCAGCAGCCCTGCCCAGGGGGCAAGCCAGGGACCCCCCCCAAACTGGCAAATCATTGAAATGTATCAATGCACTTTCTGTCTCAAATGGCTACTCACATATTCCATCCCAAAGGGGAGTATGTGTGTGTATGGGGGTCGGGGGGGGGTCGGGGGGTCTCTCTGTTCAGTTCAAAGCTCTGGAGTGAAAAGTAAGCTCAGCCACCAGTTGTCAAGGTGGACCTCCCTTTGGCTGAGGCCCAATTTTAAAATGCAACTGCCAGAGCTGCTCCCTTTTTAAGTGTGATGCACTGCCTGAGTGGCTCACTTTAAATGAGGTGCAGTTCCCAGCCAATGCACTGGTGACTGGTCGGGAGCTAGATAATGGAGACAGCCATACAGTGCATCTCCCAAACAAATCCAGAATTAGCAGCTCTACCTGTGCGCGTTCAGAAACTTTTAAGATCGATGGCAATGCTTTGGTTTTGTGAGTTTTACTAATTGTTCTGTGCTGTTTATAATAAACGGTGTGTGTTAAAACAGAATCTGTGTGTGTGTTGTTTTTATTTTGCCCATAGTCCCATCCTGGCAAGTTTCATTTTGCCCTGTGTCACTGAATCGGCAGTTTGTTTTGCCCCGATCCTGTCTGTGCAGGGATAGCCATTGATGTCATTACTGGAGTGACGTTAATTGCTGCAGCTCGTGGCGTCTACGAACAGCTGATCTGAACAGCTGTCTCTAGCAGCAGTACTTCTTTTCCTGGTGAATTAGTCTTTACTAGGCTGTGCTGTGGTTTTGGAAAATAATTTATTGTGTTGCATTATAGCAGCAGACTTAAAAGAAAACCTCAATCACGTAGTCCTCTCCTCATGTAGTTATTTTATGGCTAAACCAAACAGAAAGGCCACACTCTGGGTAAAAAAACACAACAAACAAACAAAAAAAACAAGCAGTAAACTGGAAAAGCGTGGGAATGACTTTTATCAGCACAGTCTTTTTTTTTTGTCTAGTCTTTGGTAACCAGGTAAGGCCCATTAGGCACAAGTGCCTGTTTTCAGGGGCGACCTGGGAGCACTGGGCAGTTATGTGACTTGCTCAGAGTCACACAACATGCAAGTGGAAGTTGTGAGAATCAAATCCACATCTGGTCTGCTGGATGCACCAAGCTTGTTCACAGCGCGTTACTCTAACCTCTAGGCTACACTGCCAGCACAGAACCCGAGGCTGCAACAGTCTCCTCAGTTTCTGTGCTAACTAAAGTTCTTTTTATGCTTTTCCCTTTTAAGCTTGATTCTTTACATGAGAGTACAGTCTTTCACTTTGGTTTAGACGCAACTTCTTTCTGTTGTAACAAGCCCGTTCTCAGAGTGCAAACTGAATTCGTGTTTCAGCAGTTTACAGGCAGAGCATGCTGTCTATGCTGCGTGAAGTATGCCTTTCACATCAGAACCCTGTAAAAACTATAGTGAACTCAGCAGATTTTCAAAAGTTTTATTTAAAACAAATACCTTTCAAACTGTAAGCTTTTTTTATAAAGACTGAGGCTGGCATGGAGTGAGAGCGTATTAGGGAGGGGATCAGTGCATAAGATTGACGGAGGTTGCCAGCAGCTACTGTATTAGCTCAACTAAAAGCTGCAGCACCCTGCTCATTTTACAGTTATAGGTAGTCTGCAGGTTTCTTTTTTAATTTAACTCATACATATAGAGGCAAGTTGCCAGTTGCTCAGTATTTAGCTAGTGAATTATCACTGGACAAATATTGGCAAGGCATTTTCAATCATTTTGTTTATTGATCTTAAAGAGCAGCTGACGCCATGAGGACAACTCTAACAAAACACAATATTTAAACACAGTTCAGCTTGTATTTCACATCAGTTCTGTATATCTCCTTCCTATTATTTATTACTTAAAATGGGATATTTGCTTCTGAAGAGTTCATCTATTCCTGTTGTTTTCTCCCTACCTGAGGTCATGATGCTTTACTTGTGACATCATAATTACTCCCTTTGCAACAGATTATGATGTCACAACATAGGACTATGACATAAAGTAGGGAGTAAGCTAAAGGGGCAGATGAATTCTAAGGGATATAGAGCATGTTTCCAAGCAAATTTCTCAGTAACGAGTAATTGGGAAGAGAACTTCTGAATACATATGGAATGCAAGGTAAATTGTACCTAAATATTATGTTTTTCAAAGTTTTCTTTGAGGTGTCAGCAGCTCTTTAATGTTCAGTGCACTGTATCCATCTTCATTTTAATCTAAAGAACTGTTTGACATTTAGTTTACCATTCTCAATCGAGCCATAAAATGGAAAAGCAGTCCCAACCAAGCCAATAAACAGAAAAGCATAAGAATATGGATCCCTGACATGATCTCACGCTCTATGTAAAAAAAAAAAAAAAAAAATATGTGACTCCTTCAGTAATATCCCTTTGCAAATAGTTAAATGGATTTCATCCTGCCTAAAAGTGATGAAAAAACAACAACAAAAAAAAAAAAACTGGAAAGGCAAGACAGTAAAATGTTTATACACAGGTTTGAAGTTGGACTGAATTTGGGGCCGGGGCTGTTAGTCAATACAGAATGTGGAGGAACGGTTATGCATGTTTAATATGGGATGGAGCCAGAGGCACAGGAATACAGACCAAACAGATCAGTGACTCACACTGCTGCAGTGGCTGACACAGGCTTATGGCCAGCTTTGCTGGCTGACATTGCATCCTCTCCTGCTGTTGTGCCACTCTCCTAAAATCAGTGCAGGCATTTTCATCTATAGTAGTTGCAATGCAGCTAACTCCCCTATGCCTGTCTCTGAGTGTCAGAAGGTGCTTGAAAGGCACAGAAGTTAAACTCTGCCCCCCCCCAAATGATACCAAGGTAAATGTTCACATGGGTCCTTACAATCTGAACACCAGACTGGTGGCTATTTCTCTTCCGAGAGCTCTAATTTCTGGTGCCAGGTGCAGACCAGGCGGCCTGATCATAGATGTTGGGACAAGTACTTTTGGGGTGTATTCCACTTCCCAGTTTCATTCAGCTCATGAATACCTGGTTCAAGCCCTATGATATTTCTTTTTTAGTTCAAGTTTCAATATTTTATATGTGCACCCGTGTTTTGTAGTAGCCATTGTTTGAACTTGTAGGTTATCAAAGTTTCCTAGAGTGGACATAATTCTTGAAAATAACGGCAGTACATGTAAATGTTGAGAGTGGGAATTTACTGGCATCCCTGACATGATCTCACACTGTGCCAGCTCAATCTCTATTAAAAAGAAAAAAAAGGTTACAGTTTGAAAGATACTTTTTTGTTAAAATAAAACTTGTATAAATCTGCTGAGTTCACTATGGTATTTAAAGCGTTCTAATGTGATGGGCATACTTCACGCAGCACAGACAGCATACTCTGCCTGCAAACTGATGAAACAGAAATCCAGTTTGCACTCCGAGAACGGGCTTGTTACAGCAGAAAGCAGTTGCGGCTAAACCAAAGTGAAAGACTACTCTCATGTAAAGAAATCAAGCTGTAAAAGGGAAAAGCATTAAAATAACTTTAGATATCACAGAAACTGAGGAGATTGCTGGATCCTCGGGTTCTGTGCTGATTAAAGTTATCCCCCATGTTTTTTCAGTTTACTGCTTGTTTTTGTTTGACCAACAGTGTGGCCTTTCAGTTTGGTTTAGCCACAAAATAACTAAATGAGAAGCGGACCACCTGTCTGAGGGTTTCCTATAATTCTGCTGCCATAAAGCAACACAATAAATTATTTTCCAAAACCTCAGCACAGCATACTAAATACTAATTCACCAGGAAAAGAAGTGCTGCTGCTAGAGACAGCTGTTCAGATCAGCTGATCGTAGATGCCACAAACTGCAGCAATTAACGTCACTCCAGCAATGACATCAATGACTATCCCTGCACAGACAGAATTGGGGCAAAACAAACTGCCGATTCAGTGATACAGGGCAAAATGAAATTTGCCAGGATGGGTATGGGCAAAATAAAAATAACACACACAGATTCTATTTTATTTTTTTCTATTATTTGTTTTTGCTCCTGGCAGCCTGGCAGGCAGCTGTGGCCCCTCCCTCAGAGGGACTCAGTCTCTGGCTCTCCATTCTCCTCCTGACTTCCCCTATAATCCCTCATGGGTCCCCCCCATGACAGGGCCAAGGCGAAGGGTGCCAGCTTTCCTCCACCCCTGGAGCAAAATCCAGATGCTTAGGGAGCCAGGACATGTGCAGGAGAGCCATCACGAAGCCTGCCAGGTCCATTTCTACCACTTCTCTGCCCCCCTCCCCGCCAACGGCGTACATCGATAACATGCCTTCCAACTCGCATCTCTTCTGACCACCATCAGAGGGAAATCGACGAGCGGGACGGCAATCCCTCCCTGACAGAGGAGAGCCGCCTCCATATGCGCAATCCTCTCTCTCCCCTGCCGACCCCATGTGACCTAAGCTCATTCTCGAACCCAGGTTGCCGGCATGGCATGAGGTGTGGCATCCTGCCCCCTCAACCCTCAGCACCATTGGGCTGACCCGCAAATTCTATTTTAACACATACAGTTTATTCTAAACAGCACAAACAATTAGTAAAACTCACAAAAACAAATAAAGCATTGTCACTGATCTTTAAATTGCTTTATCTCACTGGGGGGGGGGCGCCCACTTATGGCATACATAAATTAAAACAAGATGCCCAGTGCACCCTTCCCCCCCCCAAAAAAATGGCAAATCTCTAAAATCAAGGAGAGCTAGGTGCCGATACTTTCCCTGGGTGACCCCTGACCTTCTTCAACTTTGCAAGATACATGACCACACGTGGCGACGTTTTAAGACTACACTTGCTTCTGCTGACCACCAGAATTTTAAGGCACTTAGAAATGCATGCGCAAAAGCAGTTAAGCTAACTAAGTCTCATTATTTCAGGCAAAAATTACAAGATGGTCATGTTTCCCCAACCCTTTTCTGGAAAACAGTTAACTCACTCTTAAAACCATGCTGCCCCCGGCCGCTCCCACCCTTAGGGTCGATGGATCCCTCATCTCCGACATCCCGCAAGTATGCGAAATCCTAAATAAATTCTTCACATTATGCACTCTTCAGACCTCTACTGCCTCCCACAGTGCCATCCTTAACTCTTCCTTAGAACCGCACAACTTCGCCTTTCCCCCTATTACTCAGGCAGAAGTCCTCTCTGCCCTGCACTCGCTAAACCCCAATAAATTTAGCCCCGACGGTCTCCACCCCATCTACTCCTTATTGCTGCTCCAGCTATTGCACCCCCCACAGTACCTTTCTAAATCTATCTTTCCAGTCTGGCACTGTTCCATGAGCCTGGAAAATCACCCATGTAATCCCTCTTCACAAGAGACATAGTCCTCTTGAACCTGGTAACTACCGTCCGATTTCCTTACTACCCTCACTGGCTAAGCTACAGGAACCACTTGCACACAAAAGGCTCCCACAATTCATTGACTCCTCAGTGGTACAAACTCCATATCAATCCGGCTTCCACAAACATCACTCGACAGTCTCTTCTCTGCTTAGAGTAACTGATTCTGTTCATGTATCTATAGATCACAGCCATATCACCAGTGCAATCTTTACTGATTTGGCTAAGGCATTTAACTCTGGTCCCATCACCTATTACTTCAGAAACTATGTGCCCTGGGTCTAGCAAATTCCACACTAGCTTGGCTTCAGTCCTATCTTCTAAACAGAACACAGTGTGTTCACATAGCACATTCCTCCTCTCTTCTCCTCCCCGTCTTGACTGATGTTCCTCAGGGTTCAATTCTGGGCCCCTTACTGTTCTCCGTCTTTATAATCGAACTCCTGTCAGTTTGCTCCTCCTCTAATATTCATCTTTATGCTGATAATGCTATTCTGTTTGTGTCTGGCCCCTTTCCCTCTGCTGTCCAAGTCCCCTTACAGTCTGATCTGAATGCCGTACTCGACTGGTTTCATAAAAACCTTCTCAGGGTAAATGTTAAAAAGACGGTCTCCATGACTTACGGGATCCCTCACAAATTAGCCTCCATTCACACTCCTCTTATCTTTTATACACTTCATTGTACCCCCCCCTTGAGTCAGTAACCTCTTTTAAATATCTAGGGGTTTGGCTAGACCAGCATCTATCCTTTTCTTCTCACACTGATGTCCTACAGTATGTGCTAAACTACACCCCAAATTAGGTTTCTTGTACAGGTATAAGGACTCCCTCTCACCCCAGTGCGTAAGCAGTTACTAACCAAACTAATTCTGCCCCTCTTTGATTATGCTGACATTGACTTCAGTGCTGCCCCTGCAACTACCGTATCTAGGTTGGACACTGTGTACAACTCTTTTTACCACTTTGCCTCGAACTCCCCCCCTCGCACCCACCACTGCACTCTCTACTCTTCCCTATTCCTCTCTTCCCTCACTCACAGGTGAAACCTACACTCTCTCACATTCCTAGCCAAATACTGGCTAGGAAATCTCCCATCATATATTATTGACCTCCTTTCCCCTGCTTCCCACAACCCGTACAGCTTAAGGTCCAGGGATGCGTGCACCTTCAAAGTGCCCTGACCCTACACATCCGTGGGTTCCCTAACTTTCTCCTATTGCCTCCCTAACCTCTGGAATCAGCAATCTGCCTCCCTATTTAACTTCTCCTACCTTAAAGTCTTCAAGCAACTGCTCCAATGGTTAGACACTAGCCCATGTTCTTGTCTGATCCCTATGCCCGCAGTCGACCCTGCCTGACCTGTCCGCTCTACAACATGTCCTCTCCATCTAATGTTTATGTACTGCACTATTCTCCTGGCAGACATCTGCAGTGAGAGGCTAGTTCTCTGTTTTTGTTAGCTAATACTTTTTCTTTCACTCTGCTCTCCATTATGTTCTCTACATAATTATTCTGCTTGTCTCATTGTACACTGCATTATCTTTTGATCTGTTTTATAAATATTTTTCTACATCTTTATTCTAATTGTTCTCATTGTACATTGCATTAGCTATTGATCTGCTTTGTAAATATTTTAATTATGTTGTTTAATGCAATGTAAAATCCCTCCTTTCCCTTTTCCCCGGGTCGCACCTGGGAATGAGCTTCCGCTCTGTGTGCCTTTCCCGGTTACCAAATTTTAAATAAATAAATAAATTCAATTGTTACAATGTGTCTTCTGCAGGGATCCAGCTTTGGAAGTTGCATTTTAGAAAGTTTGTGAAAGCACATATGGGTTGAGCTGCTTGCTAATTCTGGATTTGTTTTACTTTACAACCAACCTCGTCTAAATGGGCAAATGATTCCGAACAGCATGATATTGCATTGAAGCATTTTTGTTGAGAGAGAAAAGGCAACATGGTGCATGACAGTAAATCAGTGGCAGATGGGGAAGAAACAAGGCTGAAAGAATCCCCAACATACTAACGTCAAAGACATAGCAGGTGCGCCTGGTGACACGGATCCAACATAGCCATCCAAAGCACTGACCATAAGCTCATGGAGTACAACTTGAAAGTTCAGCTACTAACACTAAAGTTGGCAATTTAGAAGCAAATGCAAAAGGAGTCTCTAAAGCCTGTTTACGCCTACGGAGTGCTCTGCAATTTGCAGCACTCCACTCCGGCTCCGATGGACACAGCGGCTCAATTCTGTGTCCATACTGTCTGCTGCTCTAGAAGTCAGGGTTTTCAATAACTGCAAAATTAATTAGCACTTTCATTGTAATCAATTGCGAAAAAGTATGTATATACATTTTCTAGCAATTTACGTTGCTAAACAAATTGAGACACAAGCTATGCATTATCCCAACTGATTAGCAGTTTTACTCGTGAAAGTGCTAATCAATTTTGCAGTTATTCAAAACCCTGGAGGTTGTTCCCCCCTCCTGACATGGCAGGGATGAGCTTGCGATATGCACCAGGCGCTGGAGCGTCAGAAGACTCATTCATCCATAGCACACCCGAGTTCAGCAAAAATCATTCTTCCACAGCAGATCGAAAGCTGAACTCGGGGAAACTGAATAAAAAAGAAAACCGCTGGGCCGGAGGCGCAGAGGGTTGAGGCGCTGGCACCTTACTTTGCACCATGCCGGCTACCCGGGTTCGGGAACGGACTCAGAGCACCGGGGGTCGGCAGGGGAAGGGGAGGATTGAGGATCTGTAGGACTGCTCTCCTCTCCTGGGGTGGGTAACAGGGCCGCTTCGCTCTGCAGCAGCCCCTGGTGGAGACTGGAAGCACTGCAGAAGTGCCGCAACGTGGGAAATACCAGAAAATGGAAAAACACCACTCTGGATTGATCGGATGATGGCATCTGGTCCACTGGCACCCCGGAGACTTCCAGCGAGCTAGTCCACCTCAGCAGTGCCCCGAGGCCAAGGAAAAAAGAGAGAGTGCTGGGCAGCCCCACCAGTGCCTTCCCCCTTGGAGGAGAGGGACCCACTCGGCGAAGGGTAACACCGAGCTATCTTGGAGTCAACTTTAATATCCAAAATAAAATGTGTTCGAGCAATATGAGGCTAGGAGGCTCGGGGAGGTTCGTGGGGGAAACTGGTGACCTTGGATGCCTGAAGGAGAGGCAGGTCCAGAGCATGAAGGGATAAAATGGATTACACAAAAAAAAAAAAAAAAACCGAGGGGCTAGAAATATTCAGAATTGGTCTAGCTGGTGTGTGAAGCTGAGCACGTGCGAATACATATGCATATGTATTCACACATGCCCAGCTTTACGCTCTCAGTTTGTGACCACAATTCTGAATTCTGAATATTTCTAGCCCTTGGTTTTCATTTTTATGCACTTTCCCCGAGTTCAGCTTTTGATCTGCTGTGGAAAAATGACTTGCTGAACTCGAGCATGCAATGGCTCGCCTTTTAAATGGGAAGTGCTGGCGGGGAGCCACTGGAGGATACCAGGAGCGGAGACTTTCAGTCGGAGCGAGCACTGTGGCCTGTCTACCTGACAGGCAAATTCGCTGCCGAGCAGCTTGCTCCGATACATGTCCCCTCTCCTGGGTCACTTCAGAAACTGGAAGTGAATCATTTTAACACGCTCCCAACAGTGTCCACACTGCCAACTTTGAATCGCGTCAACCCATGCGCATGGGTTGATGTGCTTCACAGTTGGCAGTGTAAACAGGGCTTAAGACTGCTGGTAAGGCTCTCGCAGTTAAAGTGGGTCTATCCAAGGAAAATGCACTGCTTCACAAGTGCCTCAAAATTCATAAAATGGGGCAAGATATCTCATATTCCAGTCTTAGAGGGAGTGGAGAGTGACTCACCATGGGAGTTTATTAATGGCTTGAGGACATTTTACAGGTGGAAGCAGAGGTTACAGTTTTAAAGACACAACATGATCACTCCATATGCATGCAATGTCAGAAAGAAACAGATGAGCAGACCGCTAGAACCCTGTTGATAATAATGTGTTTGGTCCTCAAAAGGGATGAAGTCCTTTGGGCTGCCAAGCACAGAGGTCCCAATTATGTAACAGGACAATCCAGTACACATATTTCCACATTTAAGCTTTGCAACTTGCCAAAGGCACATGAGCTTTGGTGGGGTTCACACTCGACTATGGCAATAGGGTGCCGAACACATGATGCTCCTATCAGCGAGCCTGAAAATCCTACATGGAGGAAACGTACTTCAGTTTCCAGACTCAGGGGAGGCTTCTAAGCTGCTGGCAAAAAATATATATATATATATATATATATAGAGAGAGAGAGAGAGTGAGTGAGTTCAGGACCCAAGAGGGTGAGTCTGGATCTGAAGAGAAACATACAGTGGTATCCCCCAGGATGAAACCCACTTTTCAAAGCACTCTGCAGTATGCTGCAGCAGACCTACTGAATAAAGGCAATGTAATTTCAACGGCAATTAGTCCCCTTTGTCATGCAGAAACTATGGCATTCCCTTCAACCTGGCAGTGTCACATTTTCTTGAATGACACTAGGGACTAATTGCCATCAAAATAATTTACTTATTCAATAGGTATGCTGCAGCATTCTGCAGAGTGCTGCAAAATGCTGCAGAATTGGATTTCATCCTGGGGGATGCCACTGTAGAAAAATAAGACACTGCTGGCAGAAAAAGACCACTGGGCCATCTAGTCTACCCGGTTTTACCTTACTGTAACCCATGACCTACTGTCCATACGGGGTTTTCACCCTCCTCTCCCCCTCTTGCTCCCTGCCATATTCCTACCACCAAGAAACTATAAAGCCCTTTACTCTGTCCCATCCATGCTTGAATTCATTAATATTTTTTTTTCATCTATCACCTCTGCTGGTAGGTTGTTCCATGGCTCAACCACTCTCTTGATAAAGTAAAACTGTCTTGCATCCCTTGTGACTCCCACATCAGCTTACATTCACGTCCCCTTGTTTCTGACCTGCTATTCCTGCTAAATAGCTCCTTGCAGTTTACCTTGTTTATTCCTTTATAGAACTTGAAGGTCTCTATCATGTCTCCCCTTTCCCTTCTTGCCTCCAGCGAGTGCATGTTCACTGCCCCTAGTTGATCCTCATTGGATCTATCCTGCTGCCCTGAATCATTCTGGTTACTCTGCACTGCACTGTCTCCAGCCTGTCCTCATCTTTCCTCAGGTGAGGACTCCAGAACTAGGCACAGTACTCCAGATGAGTTCTCACCAGTGATCTACAGAGAGGTAGTATTAACTCTTTCCTCCTGCTACTGAAATTCCAGTACACCCCCAAAGTTCTAGCTGCCTTGCTGTAAGCCTAGTTACATGGGCTACTTCATTTTACATAGTTGCTTATGATAACCTCCAGGTCTCTTTCCTTTGAAGTAGTGACCAGCTTACCCCCCATCCAGTATGGTAACCCGTGAGGTGGGCGCATGAGGAAGGGCGCCGTCCATTCCTGGCGCAATCCCTCACAGCGATGGGGAGAGTAGGGCGACTGGATGAGGCTGTGGCTGAACTGGGCGACAGGATGTCGCTATGTGTACGTGCACAGGGGGAGTTTGGGGGGGGGCACTTTTCAGGCTCGCTGATAGGAGCATCATGTGCTCGGCACCCTATTGCCATAGTAAAATAGTGTCCTGGCACTGTTGTCCTGAGGTGCTGGTGTTGTCAGAAGAGTGATAACGGTAATCACTTTTAGGCATTTGCCGTTATCACATAAACCCATCCGGTATTGTTTCCTGGGGCTGTTGTTCCCTATGTGCATCACCTTGCACTTTATTGCACTGAATTTCAACAGCCAGAGAGGATGAAGCATATGTAGTACTGTGACTATACAAGACTTAGTCAGGAATAAGGTGCATAAGGAGTTGTAGTTTGGTGTATTTTTACTGGAGTCCGTTACTTCTTGATGTCTGAACTCTGGGACTGCGCTTATATCTGATATGTAATCCGAGAGACTGTGTGCGTCCAAGGTGTTTGGGACGTAAGACACAAGTAAGGGCAAATATCTTTTATTATATGATTTAGAAAACCCCTAACGTATCAACGACAGTGACATGTACTAACCTTACTGTAATAATGCTGTTCTTGATTTAACAAAGGTGATCTGTCTCCCCTGTTGATAATGCTGTAATGAGGGCACTATGGAGCCTGAGCAAAATGGCTGCACGGGATTAACACTCTGCACTTTGAAGGGACACTGTCAGGCTTGGAAGGGAATTTTACAGTGCCTGCATTAAATACATGTCTGGGAAGCACTGTAATCATGTAAAGTAACGGTGGCAAAAGATTTTCAAATCCCAGCAAGAATATTTGTAATCGTTAAGAAAGTGACAATGGAAGCAGTCCATTTAAAATCTGTGCAGCGCGTGCCCATGAGCAACAATGGCGCCAAGCCGCATGTAAACTTGTTCATGAACGGGTCTGACATTTAGTGTCCCACAGCAGTAAAAGAGTGCAGCTCATATCTTGCATGGCACTGATCCATTTAAAGTACTTTCCATTGAAAACCGAGCACTCGAGTAACACATTTTTATTTTGGGTTTTAAAGCTGAAGCCGCGATTCTGGACATGCACATTAGAGTTGACACTAATGCGCATGTCCAGAATAGCGGATTCAACTTTAATATCCAAAATAAAATGTGGTCGCGCTCTCGGTTTTTAATGGAAAGTTTTTTAAACGGATCAGTGCCACGCAAGGTATACGCTGCTCTCTTTTACCACTATGGGACACCAAATGTCAAACTCATTCATGAACAAGTTTACCTGCAGCTTGGCTCTATTCCTGCTAACGGGCATATGCTGTGTGGATTTTAAACAGACAGCTCTCAATGTCGTTGTCTTAACAATTACAAATATTTTTGCTTGGATTTGAAAATCTTTTGCCACCAACACTTTACATGATTACAGTGCTTCCCAGACATATATTTAGTGCAGGCACTGTAAAATTGTCCTTCAAACCTGACAGTGTGCCTTTAACCATGAGCATATACGTTTTTATTTACTTTTTTTGCCTAACTGACAACCGCAAAAGGTGTATTTGGAAGTCGGAAGATCTACCCATCAAACAAGGGCAATCCAAAGAAAGATAAAGTCTGTAAAGAGGGAACTAGAAGCAAGAGCACTCCAGGACCACCAGCCACGTGGTCTACACAGGGCCAAGCTACACTTGAGCCCGCAACCGCTGGTGAAGAAATAGTGCAAAGCCTGGGCCTAAAAATCAATCAGCTAATTTCACTGGACGAGGGCTTAGCCAACCGATTTGTCTCACTGACTAACAGTGTCGTAACCCTTGAAGCTGATGAACATTTTATCAAGACTGGAACATTAGCATCTCACAAACAAGCAGAAGCAGGTCTGGGTGCTACCACTAACTTAGTAAAGGAAAACACCCACCTGCAGTCGCACACAGAGTCCCTGGAAAACCAAGCGTGAGCTGCCAACCTACAGGCAGTAGGGATGCCTGTAAGGAGAGGAGACCACCTACGATTATTCGTATTGGAGTGGCTAGAACAACAACAGGGGCAACCTTTCGTAGACCACCACATAACAATACAAAAAGCATACAGAGTGGATACGAGGGGGAGACAAATGAATCCCGAGGCTCCCAGTGCCATTATTGTGGTCTTGGATGGCGTGGGGATGAGGGTTTTTGTTCTGCCACTGGCTCGGCAGAAAAGAACTTTATTGCAGGATGGGCAAGAGATTCGATTGTACCCAGATTTGAGCTATGCTACTCAGCAGAGAAAGAAAAAGTTTGATGGTGTACGTGCCATGTTGCGTGAGGCCGAGGTTACACATGGCATCCTCTTCCCAGCCTGCTTGCATATAGTGCATCTTCTCTGACCCACAGAAAGCCCTAAAATGGTGTTAGCAACATGTTCCATCTCGGCGCCATGGAGATCAGCAGTCCCAGTCTGACGACGAAGGAGCAGACAATGGCAATACCTGATTTCTTTATGGAAGATGGTCATCCAGGTTTGCCAAATGTTTTGGTCCTTTTCACTTTTGACTATTTGAAGATGAAAGACTGCCATTCGTTATTAAAATTCGGTCCTCATTGTGCAAGTCATGCTGTAGACTACTATAATGTTATCTGTTTTATAAATGTTGGGGTCACACGTTTATAACCCTCTTTTTATGAGTAGTATTTTGGCTCCTGGTTATGTAATCTATAACTGAATTGCCCTTGCAGGGCTTAGTACTGTAGCTAAAAGACAGCCTTTCGAATACCAGATGCAGTAAGTGATGTTATTATCCTGATTTTAAAAACAGAAAAATTGAAGTGCAGAGGTAGAGCCTCTTTTGAAATATATCAAAAAGGTACTAAACATAGGAAAATGCATGAACCCTGGTTTCCTCAAGTAGGAAGAAGAGACTGTGTATACATTACCCATTATGGGTTGTTTTTGTAGTTCTTTATATATTCATGCAGCTCCTGGGCTTAGTATCAATGCCGTTTTAACATTAACTTTCGAGTTATTGGCTATTAATAGCCCACAGAGATACCCTCCAAAGATGTATCAAATTGATGAGTATATTTTACCCTCATGCATTAAGAGGGGTGGCACCCTCATTGGTGCAGATATCTTTAATCCTCATGTACTTCATCCAGATATAATTCTGTATGTTTCATTGTTAACCCAATAAACATAGAGTTCAAAAAAAAAAAAAAAAAAAAAAAAAAGAGGACCAGTCCCAGCATTGATCCCTACTGGTCATCCTCCCTTCCTTGGAGTGAACTTCATTTACCACCACCCCCCTGTTGCCTATCCCCTAACCAATTTCTTATCCAGTTTACCACCTTTGGACACACTCTTAAGCTACCCAGCTTGCTTACTAGTCTCCTATGTGGAACGGTATTGAAAGCCTTACTGAAATCCAGGTAGGCCATGTCCACTGTTCCACCATGGTCTAATTCCTTTGTCACCCAGTCAAAGAAATCTATCAGATTTGTTTGACATGATCTCTCCCCAGTGAAACCATATTGCCTTGGGTTTTGTAACCCACTGGTATTGCCTGTAAGTTTCAATATTGTTCTTACCGCATTGCTCTGTTCATTGTATTGTTTATCACCATACTTTTTGTATGCAGACTCCCATTACCCTTTCCCCCCAGGTCGCACTGGGAGACGAGCAACTTATTGTTCAGAATGCCTTCCTGGTGAAAAATTTCAATAAATAAATATTCTACAATCCTTTCCTTCAGCAGTGATTCCGGTAACTATCCCACCATCGAAATCAGGGTGACTAGCCTGCAATTGCCAGCCTCATCCCCGTTACCACTTGTGTGTAGTGGGACTACACTCACTCTTCTCCAGTCCTCCAGAACCACTCCTTTTCTAGTGAGGTATTAAATAGGACTTTCCAGGGTGCAGCCAACACCTCTCTGTGCTTCATAAATATCCTTGAATGCACCCCATCTGGCCCCATTTCTTTTTCCACCTTCAGGTTATCAAGTCACTTCAGGAGTCTCTCCTCCGAAAAAGGACTAGTGTCCACCTCCCCCTATCCAAAGCTTCTGTTACTTTTTTGCAGTTCCTCTGTCAACACTGAGCAGAAGTATTTGTTAAGAATGTCTGCTTTTTCCTGGTCCCCTTCTGCACAGCCCTCCCTTTCCCTTTTTAACCTTACAATCCCACCCTCGGTCTTCCTCTTTTCACTTACATATCCAGAAAATGTCTTGTCTCCTTTCGTCACCTCCTGGGCTATTCTCTCTTCAGTGTGTACCTTTGCACTTCTTACTGCTTTCCTTGCTTCCCTCTGTTTCCCCCGATACATCTACTTATCCTCCTCCCTCTGCGTTTCCTTCTATCTTCTGAATACCACCCTTTTAGCCTTCACCTTTTTAGTCACCTCTTTCGAAAACCATAGTGGTCTCTTTTTCTTCTTGTTTTTGCCCACTTGTTTGATACAGGGGTTTGTTGTCCTTACTATGCTCTCTTTTAGCTTCTCTCACTGTTCCTCCACCCCACTCAGGCCATCCCCTCCTGCTGGGTTATCCCTGAGGCATTTACCCATCTTTTTAAAATCTGCCCTCCTGAAGACCAGGACCCTCACCCCTGTGTGGTTCAATTCAGTACCCGGTTAGAATAACACTACCAGAATAGCACCAGTCAACTGAGCACTAGTCTGGATAGCACTACCATGGACAGCAAGAGGGGATTTACAGCACTTGCAGTAGGCGCTCCCCATGTCGCTGTCTGTGGTGCCGATAAGGAACAAGGGCACCAGAATCCAGGAGGCTGGCTGAGCTGCTCCCGTGGTGTGGAGTGCTGAGGCATGGAGCAGCTCGGCCAGGCAGCAGTGGAGACAAGGGCTCTAATCCTGGTTTCCTACACTTTTTGTGTCTTGGGACTTTGCTGTGTTTTATAAGGGGCCGTGGAAACAGTATTCCATGGCCCCACAATTTTTAACTTTCCTTGTGATCCACCCCCCCAGAGCGAGAATACTAAAGTGGGGGAAAACAAAATGATGGCATTATTGCCATGCGGTTCTTGACCGTGCTACTGTTGTCCGTGATGTTCCAACCCAGTGTCGTTCAATTCTGCAGCCATCCTTATAGTGAACCACACCATATGGTGATCACTGGTCCCCAGGTGGCCTTTCACCTTGATGTCTGCAACACTGTTCCTCACTACCTCCTGGAGACGCCTGTAGTTGGCGGCCAAATCATTCCTGTTGTTTCCCATGACTTCAGTCGGCAGACAAAGACTTCCTGTGTGCCCTGGACACTTCTCAGGTCATCAGCACTATTTCTCTGTGTTACTTGTGAACCAAATTGATTAGAATTGACTGCGTAGCACCATTAAAAAGGTAATTTTGTGCTGAACAATTGTGCCACTGATACTTTGTGTGTATCACGTAAACTTCAGGAGTTATTCACATTTGTTTATGGGATGGTGTGTGTGGCTGACATTTGTCCCTCAAGCCTCACCTAAGCATCTTGAATAAAATGGGAAAAAAATACATTTTTATATTAGAAAAATTGCTTTTTAGTACAAAATTACTTTTGTACCTACATCTAATGTATGGATGCTTAATTTGGTGTTCATATGATACATATTTTCCTACTAAAAATGGTTTATGTTGACTTTTTTATTGCAAAAAAACACAATTTTTGCTATTTCAACTAATATAGAAAAAAATAAATTGCTTATAATTAATTGCATAGCACCACTGGAAAGGTAATTTTTGTGCTGAACAACTTTGACACTCATATTTTGAGTGTAGCACTTATGGTTCATGAGGTATTCACATTTGTTTGTGGCATGCTGATTATGGCTTGAATTTGCTTAGAAAGGCCCAGGATGCAGTGTTAAGAGTATACAGGACACAAGCGGTGGAACTCTCAAAGAGCTCCTGTAGAGTGAATAAGTTAATGAATATCAGGTTCAGTACTGCCCCATCACAAGTGGGTTCAATGACTAGCTGCCTGAGGAATGCCCCCCTGCAGAGAGTGCAGGACATCCCTGCTTGTAGCTGAAGCCACTGCTAGGAGAATCTAATCTACATCCAACAGGCTGAAGTCCCCCATCAGCAGTACCTCCCCCTTTTTCTGCCATCTTGCCAATGGCTTCCACCAGTACCTTATCTAATTCCTCCCCATGTTGAAGGTCTGCATATCACTCCAGTGCAAACAGTGGCTCCATTCCCCATCTCCAGGATGACCCACAGTACCTCTGCTTCCCCTGTATTCCCTGTACCTCTGTCGCATGTATGCTTTCCCTCACATAAAGCACCACATACCCTCCTTTCCTTCCCACCTGGTCCTTCATGAACAGAGTATAGCTGATATGGCCAAGTCCCAGTCAAGGTTTTCAGTGTACCATGACTCGGTAATGGCCACGATATCCAGGTTGGCCTCTGCCATGATGGCTTCTAGGTCTAGAACCTTATTTCCTAGACATTTAGCTTTCATACACATGGCTTTCCAGATATTGTTTCCGCTCTGCTTCTTGCCCCCCCTTTCTGAGTTCGTAGTAGCGTGCAGACGCAGACAAACTCATTGATATAAGAGGTGCTTTACAGGGTTGTGCCCAATGGAGAGCTCAGTTTCAAGGGGCAGGTCAGCAGCAGGCGAATCAGTTTGCAGGCTGGCGATGACTCCCTTTTAGCTGTTGGGGCAGAGCTGGCCAACTTTTCCAAGGACAGAGCCGCACCAACAGTGGCGCAGCTCGGTCCTTTGATGTTGCAGTCCTGCATTGTTAAATTCATGGTTGCGCATTCACACTGCTGCAGTTTTCAGTGTGAACGCGCTTAGCCCAGGCTGTCGGCATGCCCCCTCCTAGTTTCAAATAAACAAATGCCGGTGGCTATCACCGTTTACTGTCCCCAAGAAAGCCGACTGGGGTGCCCAATCCCCATGTCGGCATACCCTCCAGTTCATTTGCCCACTCCTGTAGCGATAATGTCCCCTTATTTGCTGTGCTGTGAGGGGGGTGCCCAATCCCCTCGCTCATGTTCCCCAAAACACTCGGTATGTGCCGGACGCGGAGTGTCCAGTCACCATCAGGCTCCAGCTCCCCCAACAAACACTCAGGTGGCTACGATGAAAGCCACTGTTAAAAAGAAAAGCTTCCCACGCTGGATTATTTTTTTTTTGAACCTATAAACAAGAAAACGATCCCTTGCAGTCTGCCGTATCCTCCTCCTCCCCCAACCCACATCCACCCTCTGAGCACCCACCTCCCAACCCCCCTCACCTGTACTTACCTCAGGAGCCGGCACGATGATCTTCTGTGGAGCAGGAACACGTCTGCACTCTTCAAAGCTGACCACGAACTGAAAAAATGCTGGTAAGCTGTATAATGGCTAAATGTTTTTTTTTTCAACTTTGGTGCATTTCGCGGCCATTTTTGCGAATTTTGCCCAAATTTTCAACATGGGGTTCTTGGGACCCCACCTCATGAATTCAGTGACTGTCATCAGGTTATTCGGTCCCAAAAGGTGATTTTGCGGTCACTGCGCGGAATCACCTTTTGGGACCGATTAACGAAATGATAGTGTCACTGTTTATGAGGTGGGATCCCAAAAAGCCTATTTTGCAAATTTGGTGAAAAACTTCCAAAAAACAACTGTGTTACAAGCGTGCCTTGCGCAGTTTCCATGCACACTCGTAATGTCGCAAATTTGTAATATTTTTCACTCCAGATTTTCAACATTGGCATTTTTACACCTCCTCATGAACAGTATAGCTGTCATTTTCACATCCTGGCCAAAATGTGTTTTGCACTTCCGGCGCAGAATAGCGCAGTCGCTGTGGGAAATCAGTGTTTGGGACAGATTACAAATCACAGTGACACTACTCATGAGCAGAGGTCCCAAAATGACTATGTTGAAAATTTGGTGACAAAGAGTCCATAAAATGACTATGTTACAAGCGTGCATTGCGCAGTTTCCACGCACACTCGTAACTTCGAGAAGTTGTAATATTTTCACTCAAGATTTTCAACACTGTCAATTTTGCACACCTCCTTATGAACAGTACAACTGTCATTTTTCACATCCTGCCTGAAATGTGTTTTCGCACATCTGGCGCACAATGGCGTGGTCGCTGTGGGAAATAAATCTGTGGGACAGAGTAAGAAAATCATAGTGACAGTGCTCATGAGCAGAGGTCACAAAATGCCTACGTTGAAATTTTGGTGAAATAATTCCACTAAATGACTGTATTACAAGTGTGCATTGCGCAGTTTCCACGTACGCTCGTACATTTGAGCATTTTTAATATTTTCACTCCAGATTTTCAACACTGCCATCTCTTCACACCTCCCTATGAATGGTACAGCTGTAATTTTTCACATCCTGCCTGAACTATGTTTTCACACATCTGGTGCAGAATGGCACGGTCGCTATGAGAAATCAACGTTTGGGACAGATTAACAAAATCACAGTGCCACTGTTCATGAGCAGAGGTCCCAAATGCTTTCATGAGGTGGGGGCCACAAAGGCCATGCTGAAAATTTGTAGTGCAAATACGAACAAACACCCAGGATGTTAGGGTTTCTAACCGTAATGTCCCCCCCAACCCATGGTGGGGCTCCAGTGCCCTCATCTTCTCTGAACCGCAGACACATCATCACTCTTTAAAGCCAGATCACAAATTGGGGAAACAGGTATGCACGTCAGTGTATTTCAATCAAATCAAATCTTTATTTATCCAGGTGAACACCATTGAGTAAGCTCATTTACAAGGTGGACCTGCGTCACACAAGGTCAAAGCACAATACATTTATAGTGTATAGTGGACCATTGTTGTGCATGGAAACCGGAGGTTCTCAAAATGTTGTTCTACTGCAGTTCAAAAGGTCATGGAACGTGATAATACCCTACTGCAGCAGAACAACATTTTGAAAACCTCTAGCGGTTCCATGCACATCACTTACGTTAGTGGCAGAAACAGACGGATCCACGCTCCGGCGGCGACAGTCACATCAGAGACTTACAAGATGCAGGATCAACCAGATACGAGGAAAGGCAGGATCAACCAGATATTTAGACTAGTAAAACTAAATTAAAATAAAACAAATGACCCCCTACTCCACAACCCTCTCGCTTACCGAGCATTATGGTCGCCATGTTTTTTTTAACCCTCCCAATGTACCTGCCAGCCAATAGGAAGCAGCGCTAGACACGTAGCCATGCCTCCTCCTTAGCAACCACTCGGCAACCCTGGAAACCCCCCTTTACTATGGAACAGTGCATCGCACACAAAAAGTAAAAGGCTGCTAAAAAAAGAAGTGTAAGTGATATTCAGTGGCACTATGCACTATATAAAATAGTGGATGAGCATCCTCATTCACAACCAGCCTTTTTGCGCCACCTCGGGGTTCTGATATCATCGGACCTCTCAAGCTTCGATCTTGAGGTCTGATGTTATCAGAACCCCTCTGTGGCACAACTGGCTGGTTGTGCATGGATGCCCATCCACTATTCTCTATATATACAGACAATAAATAGACATTTGTATACGATAAAATAGCACACTCAGAACAATAGCATTAGGTCCAGTTTAAGGAGTTAACAAGATGTAAACAACATGTACATCAATTTATTCAGAGGAGATGATAAGGGTAATTGATGTGGACAAGAGATAATAAAACATTCTAGCTGTCGGCATTGCCTAATACAAGTCATGACAAGGCATTCAGGCTTAGAGGGGGACGTTGTAAGATGCTGTCAGGGGAGGTAATGGGTTACAGGGTAAGGGCAGGGCTGCCCTAGTAAAGGGGTGCTAGGACGACCAGGGCAATGGATAACACACGGTGGGAGGTCAGACAGAGTAAGGAAGAGTAAGCAGAGTGAACATAAGTAGAGTGAAAGGAATACAGGCTTGAAGAAACCATAGGACCAAGACTTAGGTAGCAATGCAGAGGACAAGGAAAACAGCAGACACTATCATGCTAAGAATGGGGGAAACAGTTGCAGAGTTCCTTAACAACACGGGCATATAAGGTCTTGAAGATGGTAAGACAGACAGGGGAATTTGAACTTGGTGGCATAACTTGTTCTTTCTGCTGGGAACTGTAGTCCTGCCAATTGGTGTGTACCAACAGCAATTTCAACAACGAACTTTGGCATTGACAAATGCTTGTTTATTTTTGTCCCCCTTTTTTAATGCTCCCGTTCCCTTCCCCCTTTGTCTCTATCCCCCTGCTGTCTTTATTAATTTACATCCTAAGGGATTCCTCTCCCATCAGGTTCTTCTTACTCTCTACTTCAGCTTTGGGGGGCAGTTTCTGCCTTCCCGATTCCTTCTGCCACCCCCCCCCCATCTAGTTTAAATGTTCACTGAAGTAACATTTAAAGCTTCCACTGAGGACTGCAGGTCCCCTCCTGGATGGAAGCACGCCACAACTCCTGTACAGGCCCTTAACCTCCCAGGTGAGTCCCCGGGCCCTAAGGTAGCCAAATCTCTCCTCTCCTCTCTGCATAGACTTTGACGGCAGATAAGGACCGCTTGGCCCACCTAGTCTGCCCATTTCCCTACCTACAGGATAAGCCACAGATCCTAGTTAACCAACAGCCTATTTCTTCCTGCCCCCCACAAGAATTGCCTTATGTCTGTCCCATGTATTCTTGAACTCTCCCACAGTTTTAGACCTCACAACCTCCTCAGGAAGGCTGTTCCATGCATCCACTACCCTCTCTGTGAAAAAATACTTCCTCACATTCCTCACATTGCCCCGAACCGCCCGCCCCATCTTTAAATTATGTCCCCTTATTCTTGCATGTCTCTTTTTCTGAAAGATGCTACCCTCTTGGACTTTGTTGATTCCACTGAGGTACTTAAACATTTCTATCATGTCCCCCCCTCTCCCTCTTTTCCTCAAGGGTATACATATTAAGCTCTTTTAGTCTCTCCTGGTATGGCTTCTCTTGCAGACCCTGCACCATTCCAGTTGCCCTCCTCTGAACTGCCTCTATCCTGTCTACAGTGATCTCCATTCATTACTATTGAGAGGCGGGCCGCCACGCAATCCTAAGCACCCGCCTCTCATATTGTGTAGCCGCCACACTTTGCCTTTAAATTCGTGCACTCGCACGATTAAATTCGTGCACTCGCGCGATTGCATTCGTGCATTCGCGCGATCACGAAAGACTGGCGCAGCTGCAGTAAAGCTCTGCAGGTTTGGGGATCATGGGGTAAACTCTTGAAAGTCAGCAGACCAGGCTAAGGTACCAAACCGTGGAGCCAATAGAGAGGAAGCCTCTGGGAGTGACAGTCCAGCAGCCTATAATGGAGCTGCTACGAACTGCTGGGTAACTCCTATTAGTCTGCTGCCACTTTAGGGATTTCTCAGATCGTTCAGTCGGCTCCAGAAGTGCTAGTTGTAGTACTATTGAGTGCAGCTTCCTTTGCCTAATTATTGATTAAAAAAAAAAAAAACCTTTTTATTTTGTTTTTAGAAACTTTAGTCTCATGAAGTATCAGAACTAAGTGTATATGAAGTGTTACTGAGTGTGTGTGTGTGTGTGGGGGGAGATCATTGCATGGTCTCCAGCATTTCAGACCTGCAAATTCTTCTGCCTTTCACTGAAAGGGCAGCTGCAGCAAAAAAAAAAAAATACTGGCAGTAAAAGAAAAAAACACCAGTCTGCACTGGAATCACTGATTTATTTTCTATGGAGATGATGCACACTTGATTAGGATTAATGGTCAGACCTGTATTTTTAGGTAACTGCTTGTAGGTGGTTCTGGATTGTAAACTACAACATTAGACCTGTAAGCAGTGCAAGGGGCTAGAATATCTGTCCTGAAAAATTGAAGTGGGTCGTTGAGAGAAGGGGAAAGGGGGAGAGAGAGAGCTCATTGTGTGGTCTCCCACAGTGGGTGTTTGATGAGCTGCAGTGCATAAAAAAGAAAAAAATAGATACTGACAGTAAAGAAATAAAATAATTAATCAGTGCTCTGCACAGCAGTCAGATTATTACTACCTGTGTACAGCACCACAGCCAGTTGTGTTTGTGAGGAGACACTGGGGACAGATGCCCTGACTTGACCCTCCCCCTCCAAGGGGGGTCTGCCAGTCCTGTCCTTGTGCAGTCAGTTGCTTTGTCAGTGTGTGGTCACTTGTTTCTATTTGTGAGAAAAAAAATTCAGGGCTCCTGCCTTAACTGTGCCACCAGGGGTCAAGTCTCTGTCCCAAACCCTGATTCAGGGAGCAAAACAATATTTGTGCGAGAGAAAAAAAAATTGGGGGCTCCTTAACTGTGTCTCTGTCCCAGTCAAGTTGTGCAGTCTTGCTTCGTCAGTGGTCACTTGTTCTAAACCTTGATTCAGGGAGCAGAAAAATATTTGTGTGAGAAAACATTTGGGGCTCCACTCAACCAGCATTACCAAACTCTCGTTCTGTATTGACAAATAAACACTCGACAAGTAGGGGGAAAAAAAAGCTTTATTGTACACAATGCAGAAACTAACTACCTTTGGTTTCAAATTAACTCAAAAACGGAAACATCCTGATCAAGATCATGACAGTCGTGAGTCGATGACTGGGGACAATGCCAGTTGGTCCAGTTGATCAGGATGTCCAAGAGACTCCCTGCATCTACTCCTATAATACAGAAAAAAAAACCTCTAAGCATAGAGCAACAGGCTTTTATACGGGCTGGCTTAACAAATACTGTTGGTTACAGTACAAAGAAAATGATGGCATGTTTTGTGCATTTTGCATAAAACATAAACAGATGCCCAAATCAGGAACAGTCTGGGTACTCAGTGGGTGCAAGACATTCAGAGAAGATGCTATAAAAAGGCATCAGAACAGTTCAGTTCACGTTGTTGCTTCTGAACTGGAAGCAAACTGCAGAATTTCAGCTTCAAAAGGTGGAATAGAGCAGGCAATGCAGCAGGCCCTGACCCTGGAACAAGAAGCTTTTGTGGCATCCCTTCGTTGCATGTACTGGCTAATAAAAAATGAGCTGCCTCACACAACGAAATATAGCTCACTGCTGGATCTCGCCAAATCATTGGGATGCAAATATCTAGACAATATACATATTGCTGATGCTGTTAAATATCGTTCTGATCGAACTGTCAGAGAAATGGTTCTCTGTCTGGGTGAGATGGTCAGGAGATCAGTTCTTACAGGTTTGAAGGCTGCCAATTTTTTTTCATATTTGGTGGACGAAACAACTGATATTGCTGTTATGAAGCAGCTCATTTTGTATGGTATGTACTGCAAAGAAGGGAAATCTAGAGTTTCTTTCCTGGGACTTGAGGAACTAATTGATGGAAAGGCAGACACAATTGTTAAAAAAAATGCTGGAGTTCTCTGATAACAATCAAATCTCGGTTGATCACCTTGCAGGGTTAGGCAGTGATGGAGCAGCCATTATGCTGGGCAGGCAAAACAGGGTGGCTAAAAAGCTGAAAGAAGTCAGCCCAATTCTTGTTGAAAATCACTGTATGGCTCACCGGGAGGCCTTGGCTGTAAAGGCAGCAGCAAATGAAGTGAACGCCATTAAAAAGTTTAATCAAACACTAGATCACTTATACAGATATTATGAAAACTCTGCTGTTCACATGGCTGCCCTGAAAGAAATTCAGCAGACAATGGAAAACCCTGTTTTAAAGCCTAAACAGGCAAAAGCAGTTAGGTGGTTGTCCCATGATGCAGCATGTGACACACTAAGGAAGATTTTCCCATCCGTTGTTACGTCCTTGCATAGAGAGGCCTCTGAAAGGCATGATCCCCAAGCTGTGGGCAAGGTAAAAATGGTGGAAAACTGGGAGTTTTTCCTCTGTTTTATGCATGATGTGTGACATACTTCCACACCTTAGCATCTTATCTAAATGCTTTCAAACATCAGCTCTGAATTTTACTGATATAAAGAGACATTTATATTCCACTTTAGAGATTCTTAGGGCACGCCTACTGGTACCTGGTGAGTACTTCTCCTCCGTTTCGCCTGAACTAGTACTCCTGAATGATAATGGCCTGAACTTGCCATTTAGCGAACCACAGTTAAATCATTTCAGAACCTCTGTGCATGACAAGTTTATTAGGGCCCTAACTGCTCAAACTGAGCAAAGGTTTCCAAGCACAGAACTTTTGGATGCGTTCAGTATCTTTGACCCCAGCATGATACAGGAAGTTGATATTGAAGAGTTGGAAGGGTATGGTAGTGATAGCCTTGAGATTATTCTTGGTCAGTATGCTACTATTGTGGATGTAGATGCTTCTGCACTGGAATGGGCTTCTCTGCGTAGTTTCATGTTCACGGAAAAGATGGCCTTTAAAACTATTTCTGATGTGCATGACGCCTAACTACTAAGTATGTAGACCTGTATCCAAACATATCTACTTTGGCAGAACTGGCACGATAATACCCATGTCAACTGCAGATTGTGAGAGGGGTTTTTCTGCACTGAATCGAATAAAAGCGGGAATGAAATAGATTAAGTGCCAGTGTGCTAAATGCACTTCTGCTTATCTCAATTGAGGGCCCTGATGTTGACAGTTTCCCTTATTTGGAAGCTACAGCTCATTGGGCAGGACTGCAAAACTGAAGATTAGATCTTGGCCTTGCAGGCACTAGTAAAGAGTTGTAGTATGGCCTCACCAAAATGTCAAGACTCTTACAAACTGTTGCCTGGCCTGCAACTAGAATGCAGAGGTTCACCAGTATGTTTTATCACACTTTTCTTTTGCTACTGCATACTACAGAGGCCTCCAGATCATCATATTACTCTTATTTCTTGTTTCGTATGCATTTTATTGCATCCCGACTGACTCCGCCCACTGGTAGCTCCGCCCCTGGTGACCCCGCCCCCTGTGGCTCCTCCCCTTACCACCGCTCTATATTTTCACGCAATGTGGAACACTGTGTCTATGTCCTTGCGGAGATGGGGTCTCCAGAACTGGACGCAGTACTCCAGATGCGGTCTCACCAACTGTCTGTACAGAGGGATAACAACTTCCTGTTTTCTGCTGGTGATGCCTCTCCCTATGCATCCCAGTATATCCCCAGCTCTCCCTACTGCCTTCTCACATTGCTTGCTAACCATAAGGTCATCTGATATGATTACCCCCAGGTCCATTTCCTTTATTGTTTTTGTTACTACCTCCCCCCCATTCAGCCATGAACTGAAGCTCCTGGTACGGAGATCCCGCTCCATCCCCCCATCACAGACAGGCAGCACCTCAGCAAAAGCAACTGAGTGAGCTAATAATCTGAAACCCCTCCCCAGCTCCCTAATCACCCCTGCACTACCCCAGCCCAATTAGTCTTCAGGTGGACAATGACATCCAGCTTGCCCTCCCGACCTGCTGCCCTAGCGATCCTCAGGATCTGCTTTCCATCCCTCTGGATCATTGTACCGCACAGGCTCCTAACCTGCCTCTCCCTTCCTTTTCTATTCCCCAAACTCCCCCTCACAATTGAGCCCCTTCCAGAAGTTGCTTCCTCTTCCTCTGGTGTTCTCCACCATCCTCCTTGGGGTCTCCACTATGGACGGCTCCCACTGTCTCCCTGGGCACTACTGTGAGTGGCTTCTCCCAGCAGTCCCACCTCACCACAGCAGCGTAGGAATTTCGTAGAGGTACTGGTTGAAGAATGTGCCTCTGTCCCACCACCCCTACCCTTCCGGAGCCAACCATAGTCCAGCCGTTCCTCCTCCATGGCATCCTCTGATGGTGGCAGACTTAGTGGCCACTCGGTGGGGGAATATTTCCCCCAAATCCTAGTCAACTTGGCCTGGAGTCAAAAGATGAGTAGATACCAGGTAAAAGAACAGAAAATGAGCAATACAGCTTTTTACAGTGCAAACAGTGGGAGCACCACTGGAGCTGGCAACATGATACATGTTTCTTTACAGCACCATGCATTGCTTTGCACTATCTTTCATTCACATGCTGATCACTTCTCGGAAGTATGCACTTCAGTTCTGCTTGCCCCATCATGTTGACCACTGTGAGCACACTGTCACAGTCACTCAGATGAAAGAGCTGCAACACGCAGCTACCAGGGAAAATTGTATTAAAAAATATTTGAGAGGGTTGGCCCGGTGGCGCTGAGGGTTGAGGCGCTGGTTGCCACACCTCGGCCAGCCGCGCCCGGGTTCTGGGACGGATCAGCGGCCGGGGAGGGAGAGGAGGATCGAGCATCCCAACAGATGCTCTCCTCCTCAGGGTCGGGTTACAAGAGCGCATTGGCTCTGCATCCTCCGTAGCCGTGGAAGCACCGACATTGGGAAGGGATGGGCGGCTCGCTTGTCGGAGCCGGGAGGGGGGACGCTGATGAGGGTCTGCGCGTAAGCACGCCACCACCGGACGACGTCCCTAAGCTCAAGGCGCCCCTAGGGGAGGGGACGTAAGGGAGAAATGAGGACCCTCCGCAGCCCTAGATGAAGGCTGCCCTAAGTCCACCCGGACCACCTACAGGACAGATCCCACTGTGCCAGGAGAGGAGGATGGGCACTCTAGGGGCAGATCCCTAAGGTAGGTTACGGGAGACATGAGCAGACGGAAGGAGGGGGCACCGGAGGCAAGAAGGAGGATAAAGACGAAAATATAAAAAAAAAAAATATTTGAAAAGCAAATTGTTACAAAACATAATTTGAGTAGCAGTAGGAAAAATATGTGTAGCGTTTGCAGGTAACCTTGTGTAAAGCAGCTGTACAACCACTTTTGGGTGAACTCAGATGTGTAGCAAGTGACTGCTATATATAAACAATGTTGTGTGTCAGTTGAAAACTGTGTTATTTTTTGCTATGCTATACCAGGTAAAATATCAGCTGGCAGGGTCCGGCTTGCCAGCGCAGCATAAGCGTCTTTTCTGCGGCACTGACAACTGACATTTGGAAGTGATCCTCAAATGTCGAAGGGTTGGCTGGGAGGAGGAGGCTGAGCATCTCAGCGACTGCTCGCTTTCTCCAGGGAGGGAGAGAACTTGGTATCCGGCCCCTACTGACCCCTAGTGTTGGCAGGGGAGTGTAGCAACTCGGGACCATACTGGGAGCCTGCTGGGGCAGAGACCAGCAGACCTCTGTACGTCGGGTGTGAGAGCATGCCTGATCATGCGCCGAGGTCACTGCATGACTGACCCTGCTTCACACAAGGGGGAAAAACCCTCAAAGTGAGCCCCATGATTCCTGAGTCCCGTCATGTACCGGGACCTAGCCGACATGGGGTAGTGGATTCCCCCCAGTGCCTGAGGGCCAAAAATGGAAAACAAAATAAAAAATGAGCTGGCAGGATCTACCCCCATGCACAATAATCACACTGAAGTGGTACCAGGTAAAGTAAGTAAGTAAGACATCAGGAGTGCTGCAGAGGGATAGCACTCTGACTCTGGAGGATGACTTGCAGACATCCCTACAACACCCACGCACAGAGTTTGCCAGCATCCTTTGCAAGAAAAGAAATTATTATGTTGTAGCATTTTAAACTGGAGTACATTATGAGATTATCTTCATTAATCCCACAGGTTTAGTTACTGCCATTCTGCTTTTAGGTCATTTCTTGGTGTATTTTGGAACACACATTGTTATGAAGAAGAATAACAATCTGATCCAGACATGCCATTTCATGGTACACACAAATGTCTGCTGTGCCTCATAAATACTGTCTAGGACTACATTTCTCACATTCAACAATCAAAACACATCCCCACAAAAGACCTACAAGGCCCAATATGCCTTTCTGCCTTACCTTCTTTTTTCTTGGCAAAGGCCTTGGCACATCTTGCGGGATGTCCTGTAACATGATGGGCAGTGGTGACTCACAATTAGCTTCCTGTAAAAATAAGCATACACAAACATGTTACAAAACACTATGCAGTACATTTGATACAGCGCTCTACAAATGACATAATTTATTAATCTGTTTAAGTACACTCCCTGATGTTTCAGCAACCCTATTTCAAATTCATAATTTTTTGCTCGGTACATGATGGTCACCCAAACATTTAATCCACAACAAAAAACCTGGGTTGCTATGTTTGTTTTACAGTTACATGATGAGACTTAATCCCCCTTTCTGCAAAAAATCTGTAAGGGTCTCAGGAAAAGAATGTGGATTGGGGTTGCTGTACTCCTTTAGAAGTACTCCTTATCCACAAGTGTCTCTCAGTTTCAATTTGTTTTTATTGAGCTTTTTCAAGAAGATTTTTTGTATCATGGACTGTTATAACAGAAAGACAAAATATTAATTAGTTACAACTCTTTTGGTTAAACTAAATGTTAAGGTACATCATTATTCAAATAACACTAAATAAGGTAACCTTATTACCATGTAATCTTTCTATTGTCCCTTTTGCTTGTTAAATTGATAAATGCATATCATGTCTGAAAAGTAAAACAGCATATTGTATTTAAGCAATAAGGCACGACAAGGTGTGTGTTATCGTGTAATAACGTCACTCCTGGGGTGGGGTGAAGCACGAGGCGAAGCCAAGTGCTTCCATGACCCCAGGAGTGACGTTATTACACAATAACACACACTCTGAAGTGTCTTATTGCAATTATACAATGGCTCGATGTTATACAAAATAAAATAAAAAATGTTATAATGTTTTTAGTAGATTTTTAGTGAGACAGTATATCTTTGTTTCTTAAAACAATGCTAATCATGTGACAACAAATCAATATAGTGATGTTATTGTGTAATAACATCACTGTCTCAGGCATACACTGACCAATCAGAATACAGGAAATTTCCTTGCCATTGTATAATAGAAGGTATTTAATATGTTGCCTGCGTTTTATTGCGTGCCACTGCCACCACACAGTACTTAGTAATTTATTCAAGGTACAATAGCATTTTACCCTTTTTGCAGAGAGGATGCATACCTATCTGCACTCTTTATAAGAACTTCTACTCTTTTAGCCAGAAATGTTCAATGACTGTTTATATCTGCACTCTTTATAAGAACTTCTACTCTTTTAGCCAGAAATGTTCAATGACTGTTTAGTCCTGGAGTTCCAAAAAATGTGAAAAAAGACTAGATTTAGAATGCTATTTGGTGTGACCACCATTATGCTAAAAGATTACAGTGCCAGGAAATTCCATTAAATTCTGTAATGTTTACCTTGCAGTTTCTGTCTACGTGTTATAGCAATGGCGTATTCAGTGCAGTGTATGTCCGTTCCTCCCTCTCGAGCCTGCTTGTATCTCCCACGGGATGATGTCACATCCGTGTTCTCTCAAGTACAGTTGCCTAGCAACTATCAACAGTCACTGCTAAAGAAGCCGTGACTGTGAGGTTTTCAAGCAGGCCCGATTGTACTGAGTGGCACAGTTTAGCCCCACTAAACTAGCAAACATTTAAAACATGTTAATGTTTCTGTCATAGTTTCTGTCAAACTTCATAGTTTGAAATTCAGTATCCACTAATCAGACTCCATATTTGGGGTAACAAAGGTGTCTTGCTGTCTAGACTGCAAAATGCAAAGTGGTCTCTCAATTCTTCACAATAAAAATTGTACATTCACTTGCTCAATTCAAAAAAAAAATACATGAAAGGTCATACAGTATGTTAAGTTGTTATTGCTGCCAACTCTTATAACATGGGGTCAGTTTTTAACGCTATATAAGACCTAACATAAATTACACCTTCGTGGAAAAACTGCTTATGGTACCATAAATCCTAATACTGCTGCAACTGTCACTGCCCTATTTACTAACTCCAGAATCCCAGTGGCAGAAAGTCAGTTTTTTAGATCAGTATATGAAAGTACAGAAATTAAATAAAAATAATAAAGTAAAAAACTGCACGACCCATATTCCTACTAACAGCAATGTGTGTTATGCACTCCCGATCCATTATTATAGAGGTGGCAGCACCATTACATACACTTTATTAAATTACCAATGCTATGACGCCCTCTTGAACTAACATTCCCCAAAATGGGGGAAATACTTCTATAGTTTTATGAATAAAACCATTTCAATCCAGGGTATTAAATAGTCAGTATCACATCACACTTTGCTATGCAAACTGGCTGGTCATACAATACATTCTTACTTTTGGATTACAAACAATTGTGATCCATTGTTGAGTTGTGTGACCCTCCCCCTCCCATCTCAGGTCCACTGCCCCCTCCCCCCAATGTCCCTGTAGATACATACACCCACAAGTAGTTTGCAGCCTACTGCAGTGCACTGCCGATAGGCTAAAAGTCTCACCACCACAGGCCCGAATGCTGGCAATTGCTCCAACAGGCAATATCACAAAGCACTACTGTGAGCAACTGCCGGCATTCGGTCCCACGGCATGAGACTGTTAGCATACTATTGGTATCACACTGCAATGGGTTGTAAACTACTTGTAGGTGAGTGTCTGTCTCTAAGGGGACATGGGTGAGGCGGGTAGTGGAGTTGAGATGGATGGGGAGGGCTTTGACAGGTAACTGTTTCTAGCAATGGGGACATGGGTGGGGAGGCTGAGATGAGTGGGAGTTTTGGCAAAGGGACATGGGTGGGGAGCATGGTTAGGCGTTGAGATGAGTAGGGGGAGAATTTTTGTCTTTCTGGCAAATGGGACATGGTGGGGAGACTAAGATGGGTGGAGAGGGTGGAGGGGGTGGGATGAGTTGGGGGAGAGTTTAACCATAGATGGGACTGGGGGCTGTTATCAGCTGGTGCCTCACCAGATTTGATGGGGTACAGGAAAGCAGCATGCATCTCCTGAAAGAAAAATATATGTGTGTGTGTGTGTGTGTTTGAGGCGGTACTAAAACTGACGAAGCAGGACGAAGCAGAGTTAATTAATTTTGCTAATCAATTTAATGCAAGTCTTACGCATTTTCACAATTGAGTGGCACTTTCACATGCAAAACTGCTAATTAATTTTCCCAACTTAATACCCTGCAATCCCATGTCATTTTCATAAATCGTTTTAGCAAGATGTAGAATATGGTTGTGAGTATAGAAAAAGAAAGAAACATAAGGGTTGCCATGCTTCTTTTCGTTATATTTGCTTCCAAATTTACAGTTTCAGAGGTGGTCAGCTCAGGACAAAAATAACTGAAAAAATCCAATACAGAAATTAAACTTTCCAGAAAGTTATTCAAACAATTCAAAAGTACTTGCAGAATGACAAGAACTTTAATATAAAAGAAATGGAGTAAACCAAGACAGACAGGCATGTACGTAACATGCCTTGAATGATGGCAACGACTACAATTGTGGGAGCTAATTTTCTTGCTGCCGTCCTGTATGCATTGTTAGCTGGACATGACATGACAGGATAAATCATCATTCTGATAATGCTTCCATATATTTAAGAATGTACTTGTGCCAGTGAACAGCCTTGAAATGTTTTCTTTTTTTGGGGTGCATCAGAAAAAATGAAAATTTGAAATACCAAGGAACGTCTTTAACAGGCAGATGTTGTCACAGAAGATCAATCTCCTTCACGACAGTATCTCAGTGTGGGGGTAGCAAGCAACAAACTAATGCATAAACTATGCCATACATCTGAATTATTTTATAGTACGAATAACATAAGATAAACCAACTGCAAGGATCTCATAGGTTCTGCCTTAGAATTTGAGCTTCTTTCATCTAGAGAGTGGTGAGTAATGGTCTATCCACTCTACTCGTGCATGCTGCAATAACATTTTTGGACTGGATAGGATTTATCTGGGTCAGAAAGTAACTAGGCAATCCAATTATCCACTCTGTTGGGCAAGCAGATAGCAGTGGAGTAGATTACCCATGTGCCTAGGTATATGGATTATCAAACTCTCTACACATACATTATTTCAACTGATTAGTCTCTTTGTGAAAAAGGCAGTTAATAAAATTCCTTGTATTTCCTTGGTTTAATGAAAGGCACAGAACTTTTTACATCTGATTAGATTTATTTTGATTTGAAAAGACTCCAAATGGTAGGTGAAGTTCATACATTAAAAAGCATAGGAGATAGAAAGCAAAACCACAGGGTACACACAAAAATACCATTAAGGTAAGAAACACGGGCTACTCACCTGTAACCGTAGCTCTGCCAGTGGTGTATACAGTTCACAACCACACTCTGGCAGTTTTCCTGGAGACAGCTGAGTCATCATAAGGCTTCAAGATAAGCTCCTCCCACCACCTGGGAGGTATATCATCTGGCTCCACCCTGTTATGTCAAATCCTTGCACACTGGAGGCAGGGATCCGGGTGTCACTTGCCAGGGGAGGTTGGGTGGGTTGTGTGGATGTAAACTGAATACCACTAGTAGAGCTACAGTTACAGGTGAGTAATCCATATTTCTAATAACGTGGCTACATTTCACATCCACGCTCTGGTAGACTCCAAGCAGTCCTCTGGGAGGAAGGGGCAAGGTGTACGCCCCTATTTGGCAAATAGAGATTAGAGGGCCAAGGACTCAAAAGTAGCATCCCAATGACTCTTGAAGTTGATGCTGTAATGGGAGATTAAGGTGTGTGCTTTACTCTAGGTTTCTGTCCTGCATATCTCTGCAATGGTGATGTTCCTGGAAGCAGCCACTGAGGCAGCGATATGTCTGGTGGAATGAGCCTTAAGCCTCTGCATGACTCCCTACTGGCCAACGTATAGCAGAGATCAATACAGGATGTAATTCACCTGGCAACCATCTACTTTTCTGCCAGTCTCAAACAGCTGGCGAGTCTCACTCTGAACTCCCTCTGTGTGCTTAAGGTCCAAAGTATGGAGCTGCTGACATCAGGTTAGTAAAGTCTACCATAAGGTTGATCACCTGGTTAAGGTGAAATTCTGAAGGACGAACTTCGGATGGGGGCGAAGGACCACCTTGTCCTTGTGGAAGACCAGGTAAGGAGACTCCATCGAGTGTGCCTGAAGCTCACTGATCCTTCTGACTGACATTATGGCATCCAGGAAGGCAGTCTTCCACAACAGATGTGACATCTCACATCTGTGCACTGACTCAAATGGCTTGACCAACACAACCAGTAGGTCCCATGGAGGCGGAGGTTTGCGCACCCGAGGGGACAATTAATCCAGGCCTTTTAAAAAGCACCCATCCACCTTCTCCAGGGCCATCACCACATACCAGCGTGCAACCAGTATGCAGAGATGGCTGCCAGGTCATCACTCGCAATCCCAGCTAAGCAAGGACCCATATGTAGTTGAGGATGCTCACCATGGGACAGGTAAGGGGATCAACTCCCTTACCCTGGCATCAGATTTAGAACCTTTTCCACTCAAATGCATAGCATTCACGAGTCAACTCCTTAAAGAACGTCTCCGTAACATGGAGGACATCTTCCATAAAGCCTAGAGCCTGGAACTCTAGACCCTCAAGAAACAGGCTGAGAGGTGAAGGGATTGAAGGTCCAGGTGCAGGACCTTTCCTTGTTATCTAGTCAGCAGATCCAGGCAGAGTGGAAATCAGCATGACAGCCTGCTGCTGAGGCTAAGGAGATCCAGATACCAGAACTGCCTGGGTCATTCTGGGGCTATTATCATCATCCGGGCCTTGATCACGACCTTGCAGAACAAGGAGAAGTGAGGGAAGGCATAAAGGAGGCCAGGGATCCAGGTCACTTTGAAGGCATCCCCCAACAGATTGTGGAGGGTGGCCACATAATAGCCTCAGTCTTCTGTTCTCCCATATGGCAAACAGGTCCACCGGAGGGATGCTCCACTGGGAGGGTGGGTGGTCTACCACCTCCTGACAACTGTCCAACCTGGCTGAGAGCATCTGCCAGCTGACTGTTCTCTCCCGTGACATGGATCACCAGGAGATCTGTACCCAGGTTGTGCACTGGTGTCCACATGAAGAGAGCCTCCCGACACAATGGAAGGAATTGTGTCCCATCCTGCCAGTGCAGGAAGAACATGGTTGTTGTGCTGTCTGTCTGGACCTGCAGTACCTGACCCTGAGCCAGATGCATTACATGGAGCTTCAGCAGGCTGATGTGGTGACGGGATTCCTGAGACGACCAGAACCCATGGGCTCTATGATCTCCCAGGTGTGCACTGCACACTACCAGAGAAGCATCCGTTATGAGCCCAATGGATGGTTCTGGCCGGGCAAATGGGATTCCCTCTTCCAGATGTTGTGGGTCCAATCACCAGTGGATGGCATCCCACATTGGTTGGGTCACTACAACTGGCTGGTCCAAGTGAACTAGGAGCTGTAACCACTGTCGGTTCAACTCCCACTGCAGGTGGCGTATCTGCCTGTGAACCCATCAAATCACACTGGTGGAGGATGTCACATAACCCAACAACTGCAGTTAGTCCCAGGCATGGAACGAGCTCCCAAAATGAAATGATTGGGCAAATGAGATAAGATCTAATGCCCAGTCCATAGGAAGGCAGGCCTAGGCCCACAGGGAGTCTAGTTCTGTTCCGAACTTCCGATGAACTTCATCAACTGCAAAGGGGCCAGCTCGGACTCAGCCAGGCTGACCAAAAGGTCTGGAGGGCCTTATCTCTGGCACTCTCCATGGCTTATTTGGACCACCTGGCTATCAGCCATTTGTCCCAGCAGGGATACACCCAGAAGCCCTTGCTTGGCAGGAAGACCACCCCCACTGTCAAGCACTTTATGAAGACCCTGGTAACGGATAGGAGACTGTAGAATCCCCTCTGCATGGAACCAGAGGTACTGGCAATGGGACGGATAGACTTAGGATAAGGACGCATGCTGATGGTCCAGGGAGCACAGCCAACTGCCCTAGTCCAGAAACTCAATGATCTGATTCAGCGTGACCTTCTGGAACTTGTGCGTCTGCATGAACTTGTTCAAATCATGCAGATACAGTATGAGGCACCATCCCCCATTCTGTTTCAAAACCAGGAAGTACCTGGACACATATCCCTCAGTGGCCAGGGTGTCTGGAACACAGGCTATTGCCCCGCGTTCTAGGAGCTAAGCAATGTTGGCTCATAGTGCAGAAAACATGTCCTTCAACACCCTGGGTTCCTGCAAAGCCTGGAGTCAGTACAGCTGGAGAGACCAGAAATCAAGAGGCAACACTCTGCCCACCATTTCTAGCATCCACACAACCATGGTAATGTCTGACCAGTGTGGCAAGAAGTGGCACAACTGATCCCCAATCAGGAGTCGGTACAAGGACTGTCTGGAAGGGGGATGACATCCCGCAACCCATCACTGCATAGCCATGTAGGGAGTATCTGGCTGCAGGGGCCACAGTGGCAACACCACCTATACACCCTCCTTTTCAGCCCGGCCACCAAACTTGGGTGTCAGATGCCGGCGCTTAAACTGCTCCTGCTGGGGCTGCTGCTAAGGCTGTTGTGGCTGAAAGGACTGATACAGAAAGGCATTTTTAGGTTTTTGGGCCTTCTGGGACAAAGCTACAGAATTAAGGGTGGCACTAGACTTCTCAATCTATGCAAAATGCCCTTCCACCCCGGGCCAAAGAGGCTGTGCCCAAGAAGGACATTGGTCAGCTTAAGCAGAGTATCTGATGTAAAGGTGGAAAGCCTAAGCCAGCCCTACGACACATGGCAACAGCCATCGCCATGGTACAGGCATCAGAATCATCTATGTCCAAAGCCATCTAGAGCTGGTGTTTAGCTAGTCCTTGACCACAGTCTCTGACAACCTTCAATAGCAATTTTGTGTCAGCAGGAAGCTGAGAGAGGAGGTCCCCTAACACTCCCACCAGGGGAATGGCCACAGTCTGCCATTATAACAGCATAGTTGGTCTGATGGAGACCCAGGCTTGTCCATGTCCCCTTGGCTCCCTGATATATGAAAGGCCAAGTCAGAAACCAACTCCTCAGCAGCGGGATGGTTGGAAAACCCAGAAAAAGAGCCCATTGGGACAGCGTACTTGTGGACCATATGAGAGGAGGATGCAGGGCAGGATGTTGCCAAAGCTCCAGGGCCAGTCCCAAGATGACTTCAACCACGGGAATGGCAACCCCCAGGGGAATCATCCCTGTCCAGTATGTCAATAAATAGGTATTTGGTCCATTTCTGGACTAGCTCCAAGGGCACAATCATGGACTCCAATATATTGTAAGTCAGATCAAAGCCCCAAAAGACATCAGTCCATGGTCTGCAATCAACTCCTCAACCATTTCCCGGTTAAAGGTATAAGTCCTGGTCAAGACTACAGACGACCCACCTTTGGAGTCACTGGAGGAGTCCTTAAAAATGGCCCTTGACCATTTGCCACCACAGACCACCCTAATATCCTCAGACTGGGGGATCTCCGCCAACTGCTGACCTGGTAAGCTGACTGCAGTACGGGACTCCTTGGTTAGGGCCCCAAACAGGGGCTGCGGTGGAGGTGATTTCACCCAAAGGAGTGGTGATGAGGACACAGGGGACTGCTGAAAAGTGTGGACCAGCATGGGAACGACCGGCGTAGGCCAAGGGACCGAAGGTCCTCTACCCCTCCTCATTGTGGTCCACTGTTGCCAGAAGAGTTTCTCATAGCAAAGACACGTTTTCCATCAATGCCTCTTCTTGCCTGAGGATGTCAATCAGTGTCAATCATGGTGCCTTCCGATCAAGCAGGATCAACAGCACAAGTGGGCGACAGGCATCTTTCGGAAGGGCAGTGGTATAAACCACCTGCCTCAGCAGGTTAAGCACTAGAGGCTTTGGAGGCCACTGCCAAGGTGATGCAGCCAGGATCATGGACATGTCCTCCTGAGGACCAGGAGAACTGGGATTTGAGAAATCAACTCTTCATTGATATCCTCTGACTGCCGGTTGACAGGCTCGAGAAAAATCTCAACCACCTGCTTGACCTGAGTCGAGGTCAACAGGCCTGATGAGGTTACTGTGGAGCTCCCAACTGTACCCTTGACCATAAGAAGCTCCACCAAGGCCGCACAGTCAGTGAAGTTGAAGGAGCAGGAAGAGCGCGATCATTCCTGATCCCAAGGCCTATGACAACATTTCTTGTGTTTTCTGCTGCAGTGAGAAGGGCTCTCCCCAAAGGTCTGGAGGGCCAGACACATTTCCCTGAACCCATCAGAGAATGACCCTCCAATGCTGGCCCCAGCCGGGAACACCACCAAGACTGACACTGTAGCCATTGCTGCCTCTTCGTCCACGATTGCAAACTAAGCAGCCAACCTGGCAGCCGACGAGACCATTTTATGGTCTTTTGGCTGACCAAGGCCAATCAAGCCTTCCAGTATTTTTTTTTCCATACAGGTTTTTCTCCCTTTGGCATGCCACAGGCAGCTGCTCCATCCTGTTACTGCTTCCCCCACTCGGCAGCTGCCCCAGCCGGTCCACCAAGCCCCCTTGTCCCCCATGGATTGCCTCCCATGGCAGGGCTAGGAAGGGGAGGGTCATCCTCTCCCCACCCAGAGACCCAGCATCCAGATTCAGAGGGTCAGCGAGCTAGTGGCAGTGTGGAATGAGGGCAGTCAGGCAGGATTTCATTGAGCCTGCCACAGCTATTTAACGTTTTCTACCTGGTTCCCCTACCATGGCATCACGTAACAGCGTATCGTGGAATCACAGATGCACTACATAACCGTGTCCCTCCCTCCCTTCCTTGCCGCTCAAACTGCCGGCGCTACCTCCAGGCCTCCACCTGGGGGCAGCCAAGTGCCAGTTGACCCTCGCATGGAGAGGACACTGTCCTCTGGATGCTCAATCTCCCCACGGCTCGCCTCCCAACCCTGGATCACCGGCGTGGTAAGAGGTAAAGCACTAGGCACCTCAGCCCTCTCTGCCACTGGGCCGGCTAAGCCTTCCAGTCTTTGATGGAAGCTGTCAGCATAGCCTGGCACCAAGTGCATCCCTTGACGTTATGTTGATCACCTAGGCAGTACAAGCACGTGTCATGCAGGTCTGTGGCCATCTTCTGCCTGCACTGGGTGCAGAACATAAACCCTCTTGTTTTGTTTTCCATCTTCGATCACGAAGTGGAGCAGAAGACTTGCGGAGCAACAGGAGAGGAAATACTGTACTGACTTGAAAAGTCAAAGATTCGACAAAGAAGCATTTAAACAACTCGAAATCCTTCAATATTGCAAAGCTATGAAGGAGGAGGCTTGTCCTTTCCAGTGGAAAGAGCAATCTGATGTCACAGGACAGAGCCAGAGGATATATCACCCGGGTGATGTTAGGAGCTCAGTTTGAAGACTTCTGATGACTCAGCTGTCTCTGGGAAGACTGCAAGAGTATGGATATGAACTGTATCTACAATGTTAGAATTAAATAAACAAAAATGAAAAGTAAAAATATGGAGCATGCCCAAAGAAAGAGAACCTGTGGACCTTACTAACATATAAGCATTTTTTCACATGTTAAATATGCAGTTAAAGACATTACACTTTTGTTTGTGAAGACCAGAAAACTGAAACGGACTGTTATTGTGTGTTATTAATGTTACAACTTTACCCAAGATAGCCCAGCTGAGATGCAGTATTTCATTTTCGGTTGGGTCCTGCATTTACCCACTTTACTGCTAGGTGGACTGGTGCACTGAAACGCTAACTGACCTGGTTTAGGTAACATACTAAGTGTTTGACTCCGGTGAAGTTTATTTATTTAGCATTTGTTAACCAGGTAGGTACACTTGACATATAAATGCCTATTTTCTGATAGAACCCAGAAGAGTACAAAAGAAACAACATCACAATTAATCAGGAATTACAGGCAAGGCAAAGCAGGATGAAATTATGGGTACAGGAGAGCAGAATAAGACTACGAAAAGCAAACTACAACACAATAAGTTTAAATACAGCAATAGGTTCTCGACAATAGGCAGTCATATACAGCTACCTGCCAGCCTAGAAAGAGAACAAGTACAACACTAGACAGTCAATACTAGGCAGAAATAAATAAGTTAGACAGCCCTTAATAAAGAACATCACGGCACCATAAGTACAAGTTTGTTCCTCTGGAACATTACAAACGAGATCTGTAAATGTTTTCTCAAGGAACTTCTGAAGCAGGATTAGGAGGTAGTATTTCTGAAGGCACCAGGAGGGAGTTCCAGAATTTTAGTGCAAAGACAGCCTGTTCACTCATCCTAGTGGTGCACATGGAAACATGGAGTAGGGACTTCTCGGAGGATCTGAGGGTGTAGGCCTGATGGGAACACTGAAGCAGCAAAGCAATCAAGGCAGGAGCAGAGCATCTTAAGAGTTTATCTAGGAAGCAAACACCCAAGAACAGTGCATAGCAGATGGGGATAGTCATTCAAGAGTAGAATACATGTTGCAGTGGTGAGTGAGATGATTTGGAGGACAGTGGGAAACGCCAAATATCGTCTGAACCTGCAGTCTCCTGGCTCTAGAAAGATGATACTTTAACCTCTAGGTCACACTGCCTCAGTATTATGAACACCATCTAACTGATAAAGTTCTGTTTTTGTTGCCGTAGGATAAATAGTAATATTACAAATGCAGAGTCAGACGTTAGAACACTGTGCTGCCTGCACCGTCAAATGCTGGAGAATGGATGAAGGGGGCCAAAGATTCTCCCAACTCTGGGCCAACCTTCCTCCTGCTTATTGCTATGCTTCTTCTCTCATGCCTGCAATTGCAAATTAAACCTCCTGGGGTCAGATATTCAAAACTTTGACCTGGTGTAAAACCTAGCTTACGCACACGCAAACCAAGTTTTGCTCCGAGATCCCATATTCAAAAGTCAGTTTTGCACGGGCGCACTATGACTACACCAGGACAAACAGTGGAGGGCTGCACAAGGCAAAACTATGCAAAGCAGTGGGTGGGGACCTGAATATCGGCACAGTCTGATATTCAGAGTATTTGCTCAAAGTAAGCGGAGAAAATACTGCCGACTGAAAGCAGGTCTTAATCTGGCACAACCCTAGCAGTTGCCAGAGGTAAGGCATCGGCACTCCCCATCCCAACACAGTACTTCCTGGCGTCTAGCGGTGCCTCCCACCCTCCGATCCCAGTCCCGTTACATTAAGTAAAGGTTCCTGGTGTCTAGTGGTGCCCCCCTGCCTTTCAATCCAAAGCCTGTTAAGTGTATCATATGTCCCAGGCAGGGATGTACCAAGTCTGTCATGGGGGGCGGGGGGTTCGGCCCGCCCACAGCATGCAAATTAGTCAGTCATGTGGCTTATTTGCATAATGGGGGCAAGGCCTTCTGGCTTTACCCACACTGGTCAAGAAAGACAAAGCAATAAATCTGAAGACAGCTGAGCCAGGCAGATAAAAATCAAGACAGTCAAAACAAGCACCTGCAGCTGGCTGACCTTAAAGGATAAAAAATTGCCTACTTTTCACAATAAATCTCTCCAGGACCTCATCTGCTGATAAAGGGATGCCGCAATGATCAGCACGTAAAGCCAGGCCGTTCAGCCTATTTTCTCTGGTGCAATTTCTCCTCTTGGTCTTGATGAGATCAAGCATAGAAAAGGTACGTTCAACTTCTGAAAAAGTGACTGGCAGTGTCACAAGGATTTTTAATAAAATTGTAAATGTTTGAATGAAAGCTTTGGTCACAGCTAGACAAACCATCAATAGCTGTAACCGGAATGGATTCTTTCTTGTCTTTTGCATCAATCCACCTGTCATGCCAACGATGGAATTCACTCTGTAGAATGAGAATATTATCAAGGAGTTCGACAGAAATTCCACCTCCACAGTATTCAAGAAGTGATCAGGGATGACATTTTCAAGGGAAGTCAGGACTTTTCTATGTGTGAGAAACCTTGCTGTCATTTGCTATTCGAAGAAATCTAGACATGGAATGAACACTGTTGTTCTGTGGTATTGTTCTATTTCTTGCAAACTCGGTCCTGTTCGTGAATTTCTTGGGAGTGTAGTTTCAAAATTCAGCTCTTGAGCTAATGCTTTTGCTTTTAAAAAAAGTTCAGTAAACTGCGTTTCTGCATCATGACGCATGGTACGAATCTGTTTCAAAGCATCATTAGCTGTCTGAACACATATGGAGACATCTGTCTAAACCAACTGCAGATTTACTGCCGGTACATACGTAACTGAGAGTAGTTTTTCCGAAGCAACTAGAAAACATCCTTTTTCAATTGTGTTCTGTAGCTGCTCAGCCTTTGATGAAGCATCATCTCTCTAAGCAGTAGATATCTCGTCAAGAGCTGCAACTACTGCAGGGAATAGTTCTATGAAGGTGAACACTGCTTTGTGACGTTCTACCCATCGTGTTTCAGAAAGACTGACAAGCTTTTTCTTTTTCTCACTTGGTAATAGGCTTCATATTTTGTTCCTAAGAACTTCGCTACGTTTAGCAGAACTCTTATAAAATGTGCAGCAGTCAGATATTGTTGTAGAACATTTTCTGATGCTGTTCACTGAACAGGTTTTAGAAACCACCAGATTCAGCGAGTGGTTTGCACAGTGAACATACATAGCTGTTAGATACTCAGCAGCAATTTTAGCTTGTACACCATTTAGCCTACCACTATATACAGCAGGACTATCATAGCCTTGCCCCCTGAGATCATCAAGATTTAATCCTAAATTTCACTAAGGTTGACATGATTGTATTAGCCAGACTTTCACCAGTCAAGTTTGTAACCATCAGGAACGTGAGGAAGTCTTCCCTGATTTCTGGCTTTGACCCTTCAGTGTCAAGTACATATCGCACGCAGAAACACAACTCTTCTCTTTTGCTAACATCTGTTGTTTTGTCAGATAAAACAGCAAAGGGACCTCAGTTTTTCACTCTTGTGACTATTTTCTCAATCATTATATCTCTAATGATATCAATAATTTTGTTCTGAATTTTAGGGCTAAGACACGTGGCGTTACTTGAATTACTTTGTAATGATTTTCGGAGCACTTCATCTCTGTGATTTACTCTATACCAGATTAGAGTTCTGTAATGTCCATCATTTTTAATCGGGTCTTCAAGTGTCAGTGACCCTGAATCTTCATTTCCATGGAGTGCAATCTCCTGGCGAAAGCATAAAATTATTGTATCTATCACAGCAAGTATCTTATTACGATTCTCTATTGCTGGAGTTCTTCAATAGGAGCCTATTTGTTCTGTAATTGCTACTGATTTACCTCTTGAGATGCGACAAAAATTCTCAGCTTTCAATGAACTATTTTTTTCCAGTTTCTTAAAGGCTCACAGACGAGAAGTCCAAGATGCTGCTGACTTCCATTACCTACTTCATCATTACAGAAAGCAACACATATTGTACAGTAAGCACCGTCTGACATAGAGGACTATGCAAGCCAATTATACTGCGCTAACCAGCTGTGTTGGAAACAGAGATTTCTCTTGCTACTTGTGGGAAACTTGTAATCACTCTTAGGTTTATGCAATGTATTCATGATTTGAAACTGTTCCTCATCACTAAGTTGTTTCCCAGTATATTCACTTACATCGTTCCAGACCCCAGCACTGGGCAGCACAGGTCTGCACATTGTCGTGGCAGGAGCTTCAGTTGTGACTTCAACAGATGAATGGCTTGCACTTGCAGCAGATACATCTTCATGACCAGCAGTTGTACAAACAGAACTGCCTGCACTCGCAGCAGATTCATGTACTCCATCTTCATCATGTCCAACTGTTGCACTAACAATGCTAGCGCTTTCCACCACACACCTCCTTCATTCCCCACATTTTCACTTGTATTTTGCTTTCTTTCCACTTGCACTACTTGAAAACACATCAAGCAGAGACATTTGCCTTTTAGTCTTCTTCGACGTTTTAAGTAAAACAACTTCCCACAGCTTTATAGGCACCTGAATATTTTTGTATAAAAGTTAGCCAAGCCCCCACAACACCCACCACCCCACTTGCACCACAGTCAGTCAGTAGTAGTATTTATAAATCTTAAACATAAAATTCTTCTGACTGTCCATCTGTGACACGCCCTGCCCCCTTCTGCCTACTGCAGTGCAAGATAAAAACTTAGTCTTACACACTCACACTGTTTTCTTTCTGTTTTTGCTTTGTCGTTTTATTCAAGCCAGCTAAGTCAAGTGGCAGTCGACAGTGAGTGCCCCACTGACTAAATAAGTAAAAGAAAGAACAGCACTTCAAGTTCAAGCACTTTACAATGGGGCAACTGCAGGAGGAAAAGAAAACTCTGACTGTCAAAGAAGTCAGATGTCGGAGATTCAAGAGCAGTATTAGAGCACCACTGAGGTCAGTCTGAGACCAATTAGAGAAATATTACAGGCCAAGAGGGCCAGCCCACGTAGAGAGTCAGTGTGTGTGTGTGTAACCCCTAGGTGGTGCTATCCCAAGGGCTACTACCCCTGCCTGCTTGGCTAGTAGCAGGTTAAGGGGCCTGAGTTCAGAAACCGGTGCCTCCACCCTTAGGTCAGGGTTTGTAGTGGTCACGCTAACCTGGGCACAGCCCTCCGGGACACTGTAACTCCCCCTTCCTTACTAGTGGCCGGAACAATACACAATGATCACTTTCACAATACCCCTGATGCACCACACAAGTATCCACACTGTCTGCACTTACCACCAGGGCTTTCCTCTAGCTCAGCCCCTGGGGACTCCCTGTAGAACAAGGTTACACACAGCAAATAACAGCAGTACAGTACTCTTGCACAAACTGGAACCACAGTCAGGGTAAATGCAAAAAAGAGTTAGATCAGATTTATTTAAGGGACTTGAACAAGGCAGTGGTGTAATCAGGTTAATTTGCTTAAAGGCTGTATCAATCAAACAGTTATGCTTGCACTTCAGGGTCCATAAACAGCCACACACTCTGGGTACCCAGATGGAGAATGGTGGGCTAGCCAGGAATGTTGCAGCTGGTTGGAGCCCTGTGATGGAAGAAAACAACATGCACAACACACACTATTTGTAATCCGGAGCCGGGGGGGCTCAGTTTCTGAAAAGGAAACAACAAGACAATTAGATGACACACTTTTAGATTAGGCTGTTGTTGCAGGGAGCTACCCTGATGATTACTCGCGATACCCAAGACTGGACACAGGCTGGATGAAAATCGAGACAGCAGGTGGTTAATCTTGAGTGCCAGGAGAAGCAGAGCCCACATGATTCACAGAGGCATCGTTCCTGTTCAAGCATGGAGCAGGGGGGCTGATCCCCAGGCAGGTCTCTTGTCGGTGGCTTTCTCTGTGCAGTGGGGTAGTCTGGCAGGGCCAGCATGGGATGGCCCAGGCCGAATGGAGATGAACGCGGATTTAGTCCGATTAAGCTGGATAAAGCTTCCAGCAAGCAGAACACAGTTCACACAGTGGGGAACTAAATCACGCCCCACTTTCAATACACAGTACATTTACATGTAAAGGATTCTATGGTACCAGCAAGCAGAACACTGCCCTGAGGGAGGAAGTTGCCCGTCTTCAGGCCACACTGGACAGTAGTACGGGGACCTTCCCCCAGGCCACAATGGACAGTAGGAAGGGAACCTCCCCCATCCAGGGAGCACCAGAACCACCACCACTACCTCAGAGGTTGCAAAGAAAGCACAGCAGTTGGACCACAGTGGGCTCAGGGAGGATGAGGATGGTGAAACAGAGGCACACCCAGTCACATGTTACACACCACAATCCATACGCCATTCTGGGGGGAGCATAGCTCCCCTATAGATACACCCGCAGAGGAGACTAAGGAGGCTGAGGACAACTGTCACAAGGGAGGCCCACAGGAAGGAGGCAGAGGACACCACAAGGAAAGGAAGCAGCTCCTGGTGGGGGACTCAATTATTAGGGGGATAGAACTGGGAGGAGCTGGGAAATCTGAAGTAAGGTGCCTGCCTGGTGCCATGGCTTGGAGGACAGGAAGCGATCCTCAGGATCACAACAGCTGCAAGGGATTCTGAGCTGGACGTAATTGTCCACCTAGGGACAAATGACTTGGCTCATCATGAGGTTCGAGCAGTGCAGGAGGACATTGCAGAGTTGGGGAGAGGCCTAAGACAAGTAGCAAACACAGTATCCTTTTCAGAGGTGCTGCCTGTCAAAGGCATGGGGGAGGCGAGGGTAATTGGCACTATGCAGTTTAATGAATGGTTGAAAAAATGGTGCGGAGCACAGGGGTTTGGCTTCATTGGGGACTGGGTTCCACCTGAGGACACCAGCCTATACTGGCAGGATGGTCTGCATCTGTCCAGGAAGGAACAAGTCTTTTAGCAATCGGTTTAAATGCTTCATTGGCAAGCTTTTAAACTAGTCAATGGGGAGGCACTGACAAGCAGCAAAAATCCCAGCCTCCTACAAAACAGGGTACTAAATGAGAAAAGACCAAGGTAGAACGGTCAGTGGGGATGCTGCAACAGAAGGTAAGGCCATCAAAAATTGAGAGCAATGAGTACCAATGCCTGTAGTCTAGGTAACAAGCTTCCTGAATTAGTGGCCTTGATGGAGGAGGAACATCTGGATATCGTGGCAGTCACAGAAACATGGTACACACAAAACCATGACTGGGACGTAAACATACCAGGATACACTATCTACAGGAGGGACAGGGAGGGTAAAGAGGGGGAGGAGTAGTTCTTACATAAGGGAAGGAATAAAAGCAACAGAACAAAAGGGTAAACAGGGAGGAGAAGAAGCACTGTGGGTAAATTTGGAGACAGGCAATGGCACCACAATCCGCACAGGGTTGTATAAACAGACCCTTCTCAGGGGAGGAAATGGACAAGGAAATGATAGAAAGTATACTTAGAATGGCAGAAAAAGGGGAGATATTGCTGATGGGTGATCTGAATATGCCAGATGTTAACTGGAGCACAGCTGCAGCTGCCACTCAAGAGTGCAGTTATTCTAGATGCCCTCATAGGGGCATGCCTTAGACAACTAGTACTGGAGCCCACTCGAGAGGGAGCAATATTAGACTTGATACTCTCGAATGGAGATGGAGAGAGGATCACAGATGTAGAAGTGGGTAGCCATCTGGGAACTAGCTGACCATCGAACAGTATGGTTCACAATAAACACAGCAATAGAGTCAAGCCATACAAAGACAAAAGTACTGGACTTTAGGAGGGCTGACTTTGCCAAAATGGGTGAGTGCCTAAGGAATGCACTAGCAAATGGGCAGGAAGGAGGGTGGAAGAACAATGGGAATAATAAAAACTGCCATCACAGAGGTAACGAGCCTTTGTGTGAAGCACATAAACAAAATAAGATTATGTAAGAAACCACTATGGTTCTCAAAGGAAGTGGCAGGAAGGTTCAAGAGAAAAGAAAGCATTCAGGAAGTACAAGGGATCGTAGCAGGAGCAGGACAGAGAACTGTATCAGTTAAAGCAAAAGGAGGCTGGGAAGGCAGTCAGAACAGCAAAGGCCCAAACTGAGGAAAAGATAGCCAACTCAGTTAAGAAGGGAATAAAACCTTTATAGGTACATCAGGGAGCAAAGGAAGACCAAGGAGGGATAGTGAGGCTTAATAAAGGGAGGAGGGTGGGCAGAGGGAGAATGTGAAAAGGCAGAGATACTAAACAAATATTTTTGCTCAGTATTTACAAAGGAAGAGGGGAGGTACATAAAACAAACAGTAGTAACACTCGGATACAGAAGTTGATACCAGCCCATTTACAGAAGAAAGGGTTCTGAAAGAACTCTTAAAACTGAAGGTGGACAAAGCAATGGGGCCTGATGGGATTCATCCCAGAATTCTAAAAGAACTAAGGGTAGAACTAGTGACACCACTGACTACCCTCTTTAACAAATCATGGGAGGATGGGTGGTACCCGAGACTGGAGGAGGGCAGATGTGATTCCTCACAAAAGTGGGAGCAAGGCAGATGCAGGAAACTATAGACCTGTTAGTTTAACCTCAGTGATAGGGAAATGATGGAATCACTTCTAAAGGAAAGAATTGTCGAGTATCTAGAGGCCAGAGGCACAAGACCCTAGGCAGCATGGATTCACAGTGGAAGGTCATGCCAGACGAATCTGACATATTTCTTTGACTGGGTGACCAAAGTAGTAGATCAGGGAGGGGCTGTGACATGGCCTACCTAGACTTAGCAAGGCATTTGACACAGTCCCACACAAAGATTAATATATAAGTTAGCCAGCCTGGGAGTGGGTCCCAAGATGACAGCCTGGGTAAAGAATTGGCTGAGAATAGGACACAGAGAGTAATAGTAAATGGAGTCCACTCAGAAGAAAGGAGGGTTACTAGCGGGTACCGCAGGGTTCAGTATTAGGACCAGTCCTCTTCAATGTCTTTATAAGCTTACATTGCAGAAGGACTGGAAGGAAAGTATGTCTCTTTGCAGATGACACTAAGATCTGCAACAGAGTTGATGCACAGGGTGGGTGGAAAGGATGAGAAGGACTTGGCAAGGTTAGAGGAATGGTCAAATGTATGGCAGCTTAGATTCAATGCTAAGAAGTGAGGTAATGCACCTGGGAAACAAAACCCAGGGAAGAGTACACAATGGGGGGTGAGATACTAACAACAACAAAAATGGAAAGGGACCTGGGGATAGTCATATCAGATGACCCAAAGGTGGGCAAGCAATGTGAGAAGGCAGCAGGAGGGTTGGGGATACTGGGATGCATAGGGAGAGGCATCACCAGTAGAAAACAGGAAGTTATTATCCTCTGTACAGACAGCTGGTGAGACCCCATCTGGAGTACTGTGTGCAGTTCTGGGAGACCCAATCTCAAAGACATAGACAGGATGGAAGTGTCCAGAGGAGGGCAACTAAAATGGTGCAGGGTCTGCACCGGAGGACATATGAAGAGAGACTTAAGGAGCTTAATATGTATAGCCTCGAGGAAAGGAGGGAGAAGGGGACATGATAGAAACTTTCAAGTACCTCAAGGGAATCAACAAAGTCCAAGAGGGTAGCATCTTTCAAAAAAAGAGGTGTGCAAGAACAAGAGGGCACAATTTGAAGATAGAGGGGGTGGCTCAGAGGTAATTTAAGGAAGTATTTTTTCACAGAGAGGGTTGTGGATGCATGGAATGCCTTCCGGAGGAGGTTGTGGAGTCAAAATCAGTGGTGGAATTCAAGCATGCATGGGATAGTCATAAGGCAATTCTGGGGGGTGGGGGTAGAAAGAAGTAGGCTGCTGGTTAACTAGGATCTGCAGCTTATCCAGTAGGTAGGGAAATGGGCAGACTGGGTGGGCCAAGCGGTCCTCATCTGCCGTCAAATTCTATGTTTCTATGTAACACAGTTCACACAGTGGGGAACCAAATCACGACCCACTTTCAATACACTGCACATTTACATGTAACCCCTAGGGGGCACTATCCCAAGGGCTACTACCTCTGCCTGCTCTGACACCAACAGGTTGAGGGGCCTGAATCCAATGATGGGTGCCTCCACCCAGAGGTTGGGGTTGGTACAGTGGTATCACCAGGTCACAGCCCTCTGGGCCACTGCGACCCTCCTTCCTTCCCACTAGTGGCCCACTCAAGTAACCCCTGATGGCCCAACCACATACACTCACCCCCAGGCTTGAACCAGTCCGCTTGGGCTGCGGGCCCCCTGAAAAGTAAGATGCTGTTACACAATAATCCCAGTATAGTAGTTCACCATAAACACACAGCTCAGCCAGTATGCTTTAGCAGAACAACCAGTCTGATTTATTTAGGGGGGAAGATAACAAGGATGGGGCAATCAGGTTAATTAGCTTACAACTCTAATATATATATATATATATATACATATATATATATATATATATATATAGAGCACTGTGCAGAGGCCTAACCTATAAGTCACTGTCTCTGGGTACCCAATCTATAGGAGGCTAGCCTCTCGATGCAGCTGGTTGGGGCCCTGACACACACACACAAGCACTTGATTCCTATGAGGGTTAAGTACAGCCAGCAGGCTCAGTTCGTGCAGCCAGTAAAACAGCCAGACAAATCCTGCCCACACTATGGACATCTGACAGGATGCTACCCTGACGCAGTACTCACGACTCCAGCAGAAAGATCGCTCTCACACTACTTGCAGGGACAAGCCTGGGATTCCAACACTCCTCCACACATTTGTATGAAGAGCAGAGGGGTACCATACCAGGCAGCTGCTATATATTCCTGATCGCTTTTACTGCAGTGCACGGGGCCCAACAACGCAGCTTCACTTGTCCTGACAGACCGAGCACGATTGAAGCAGATTCTCCAGTCCTCTACAGGGTGAGCCTGGTACGTAGCTCCGCTTTTGCACAGCCTCCCCTGACCGCTCCCTAGTTGATTTAGTCCGACACTTGATGGCGGTCTTGCTGCCCGACTCTGGCCTTCCACACGTGCTTCCCACGTGAAAACTCAACGGTGCAAGAGCCTAGAGCTCCTTCCTCAGTCACAGCCACACCGACTCTGACCCTTGGCAGTTTGGGCAAGGACCCTCTGTTCGGGCGCCACCCAATCCCATTGGTGGGCTGCAGATACCAGGCAGTTAAGTCTGTCCCCATTGGTGCAAAAAGGGCGCCCTAGCCCAGAACTTCATTTCCCAGAATTACTGGCTGTATCCCCTATGGCCAGCCTGCTCCAAAATGAGTCCTGATCTTGGTTGGCTCAAAAGATCTCCATTTTAGTCACCCCTCACTCACCATTGGTCCAGTTCATAGTCCAGGTTCAAAATGGAGGGGCCAAGCACACAAAGTCCCAGCTGCAAAGGAAGTAGGTTAGACAAACTGTAATTTCACTCATACTTTAACTAATTATAACCAAAGAATTACATCTATCAAAAGGGCTCCCATTGTGCTTTTCAGCAACTACACAACGGGAGCGGTGTCACCGCAGCTCAGGCGGGATTCGAGTAGAGAAACCCCGGTCCCCCCTTGTACACACCACGGAACCCTGCGAGCAGGCAGCTCTTAAAGGGACTGTACTGAGGCTTTAAACACCTCACAGCGTCGGATTTTGGCGGCATTGCCCCCAACACCAGTTAGGCCAGGAGCTCCTAAGCAGCTCCGGGAAGGCTCTTAGGAACCCCCATCTGTAAGGGGGTTACATACATGTAAGGAAATTCTACTGTACCAGGCAAACCGCTCTCCAGTCACGATCACAAAGCCTGCACAAACTGGAGATTCAAAAGCAGCTGCAAATCCTGACAGGCCGGTCGCATTCAGCAAAATCTTCAGTCTTCTTCAGGTTAAAGCCTGGTCACAATCCAGTAGCTTAAATAGTCCTCACAACTCAGATTCAGTCCAAATAAACCATTTTCCCTCTCAGGGACAGCAGGCAGGCAGACAGGCAGGCCAAAACTCAGCCCTTTCACAGTTCTCCCATGCAAAAGTACACAGAACTGCTGCTCAAAAATCACTTGAGCTGTTACTTCTTCACTTCTCAGCTCAAAACTGAAACTACCTGCAGCAGCCTGGGAAATTCCCCAAGATCCAAAAGGTTTGGTTGGCTGATCCTCCTGTCAGTCACAACAAAGGCTCCCCCTTCAGGCGTAAAAAGCCCCAAACTACAATGCCTACAGATTTTGACTCCAGACAGCTCCTGTAGTCTGGCTCCATTTTAGGTCCCACCAGTACTGATTGGTCCAATTCGCAGTCCACGACCAAGATAGTGGAGATAAACAAAACAGTCCTTGCTGCAAAGAAGGCAGGTTAGACAAAATACATTATCATTATCACTCTAACTCATTTTCAGCAAATAGTTACATCTTTCAACAGAGCTCCCTCTCAGATTACTTATGACTGCAATCCAGGCAGCTCTTAAAGAGACAGTGCACAGAGGCTATACATGCACTCTCTGGCTATCACATTTAAACTGCTAAAACGCAGGACACGAGCCTGGCAGTGAGCATTTAGGCAAGCTCCAGGAAGACTTTTTGGGAACCCCCATTTTTATGGTGGTTACACCCTTCCCTGTCCAAAGAAAACTTGGCGTCCGCGTCAAGTCTGTACCATCATGCATCAGTTAACATAAACATTACATTACTATACATATTCACTACACGTCATGATACTATATCCATTCTGACAACCCTTTGTGCATATTTCACACAGGTAAATTGAATATTACTGTACTGAATCAGGTAAGAACTTCTTGTACCTTATACAATGCAAGGGGGGCCCTTCCCTATCAGCTAACTTGGGGCTAGAGAGGGCCCCATGGTGAGAGGGAAAGACAAGTAACCTGGAATTGGCTGTCAAGCTCAATTTGGGCAGTGAGCTTGGTGAGACATAAACACCTTTGTGCACCACACTGAAAGCAAATCCATTGTTCTCCCGGGAGAATCATAACTGAGGCGTACTACTGGCTTGACAGCTTGGCCAGTCTTTATGAAGAGGACAAGTACAGTCTCTGTACTCTCAACACTGGTCTGGAACTCTCGTCACTTGTGAGGGGTGCCTCTGCCTGGGTGGGAACGTCCAAACTTGGGACACTGTCGTCTCCTTGCTCTGCAGGCTCTGTTTCTACAATACTTGACTCATTTTGAGAAGGCTCAGGCACAATCAAGCTCTGAGGCACTGAAGGGTAGTGGTCAGCACTCTCATAGTGTCCTTCAAGTTTTGTTATGTCACCAGAAAGACTCAAACCCTCAGCCCCTTCTTCTGGCAAATCATACAGTCCCACAATACACAGAGACTCAACATCTTCAGACGTGATACTTTGCACTTCACTTTCTGGGAGCACTGGCTCCAAGGATTGCTCGGGGATAAGGCAGTGTACAAGGCCCAGCTTCATCCCCACAATTTATCAGGGGTTACCTCAAAACAGCTGACTCTAGTTCATAAGAGGGTAATAGGCATAGTCACACTCACTTTCGGCAGAAGTGACTGACAGTCACTATCATTCTGGGCTGCTTTGAGGAAACCTTAAATCTGTGACCATACACGGTAGGTTAACTCTGTCTCTTTCTTCAGCAGCACGAAGTCACCGCCCAAGGGCTCAACTTCTGGGGTTCAGCCTCAATCATGACTTGGCCGATAGGTAGCAAGTGGTAACAGTGCATGGTCTTGACAGCTTTGGAGTTGTTCTCTGGGCGCACCTTGTACACAGGTAAATCATCCAACTTTCCAACTACTACATGGGGAAGATGGTGCCACTGATCAGCAATTTTGTGTTTACCATGCAGTCCCAAATCGCGTAACAACACACGGTCTCCAGGTCAAAACTCTTGAGCCTTTTTTTATCATACCTCTCTTCGTTGGCTAGATTGCTCTTGGCAGCCATTGTCTGGGCCAGTTGATAGGCATGGTTCAATTGAGCTTTCAGTTCTAGAAGCGTGGATATGTTGTTCATCCTCACTGTCTGGCATTGTCCCTTTCCCCTTTAAATCTTGCCAGAAGTCTTCAAGCTGGCTCCCACCTACCTGGGTGGTAAATATCTCGGCTCCGCTCCATGACGTCAGATCTTCCTTTCCGCTGGAAGATACAGGTTCCCTCGTGCTACTTTGCAAGTACCGTAGGCCCTGGAGTCTAATCGATGGTTTCGCCGCACTTACCGCCTTTAAAAATTCATCAGAGCTACTTGATCCTAACGCTGGATATGGAGGACAAGTCGCCCTCCAGGTTTCGCCAGTGTCCTTGTGGACAGAAATGTCTAGCACCGATCCCCACCTCGCGGCATTTATTGCCTGGGCGCCGTGCACGATACTTCGGCTTGCACCATCTGTTTGGCCTTCCATCCCACCGTCCTGGAGGACCGCAAGGTGCGCCTTAAGCTGGGGAGACCGGAGCTTCGCAATCCACTGGTGAAATCGAAGGAGTCCAGGTGGGCGGTTTCCGCGGCTGCGGGATCCGCTGAGCAGCTCGAACAGATGGCGGCTTTCAAAGAGGAAGCTGCCCAAGCTTCCGCCAACTGAAGTTTCTTCGTCCCACTCAACCTGGGCTCCACCTTCACAGGGTCCTTTTGGGAGTCGTGCCAGTCTCTCCTTACCAAGTGTGAGGTGCCTTCTAGCTCGCACTCCTCCCAATCCAAGAAAAAGGATAAGGACCCCAAATCTTCTTCTAGCCGAAGAAGACGTTCCTGGAACCGAGAGTGGTCTGACACTCAGGAGCAGGCGGTCTCAGCCACGGTCGAGATCGCTTCCTCGGCTGCCGGCTTTTCGGACCTTCTGTCAGACCAGGGCACCGAAGCTGAGAATACGGCAGAACCGGCCGAGATAACGGCTCGACCCGATCGAGCCGTTGTCGCCGACGCCTGTCGACGACTCCTTGGAGAGGACTCCCATTCTCTCCTTCCCCGACGAGGAGACCCGTCCTTTGGGCATCCCAATCGAGGGACAAGAGCCAGAATCTCGGTTTTCACCGAATGGGGCTTCTCCCGACCGACAGAGCCTCTTGATCGAGGAGTAGGACCCCGTCAGTCAAAAAACGAAAGGGTCATAAACATCTCTCGAAGAGACGTCATTGTTCCTCCTCCTTGGACGAGGGAGAGACTTAGATGGAAACCTCGACGACGCTATGAGGACCTTATGGCAGCAACTCCTTTTGACCGGTCAAAAGCCGTCTACTCCAGCTGTACCGGCCATTACTTGGCCCCAGCTTCTTCGGCCGACACCGACTCCCTCGGTTCCGAGGACTCCGGTGGGACCGGCATGTATTTCTGGTTGGCCTGTTATGGGCTCCCCACCAATTTTGGTGGAACCACCACCTAAACAGCCTCAGGGAGGGGCTCCCTCTAAGGAGGATCGGACAACTATGGGCTTGCCCCATAGGTTGTCCATTACTGTTACTCCTGATCGCCCTAGGCGTATTGAGGGGGACACAGGTGGGAGACCCCTGTATCCTGATTCCTCGGACTCGGATACTACTGGCCTTCACTCACATGATGAGCTGTCAGTGACAGGCCTGGAGGAAGGTCCTTCTTCCTTCCAGGGCATCCTCGACTCATTTCTGAGTCCATGGGCATGCCTTGCAGCCTATGCAAAAGAAGGTGAATATCCTCTCACCGGATATTCTTAAGAGGGGAGAATACCCCAGAGGCCTTCCAGTGGCCGGGCTTAGTTGGTCCGGCATTGGAGCTTTGGCAGCGCCTGCCTCTGTCTGGCTCCGTCTGCCTGTGAGTGGCTCAGAAAATACGGTGCCCATGGGGTCCTTGGCAGGCTTTACTGAGCATCCCTCGGCCGAGAGCCTTATGCCTGCCTCAGTGTTTCGGTGCACGGGCAGCTCTGCGGATAGTGACCGCCCTCCAGACAAGGAGTCCAAAACTATGGACCACTCAGCCTGGAAAGTTTATGCGGCATCATCCCTGAGCCTTCGTCAGGCTAGCTCGGCAGTGATTATGGAACACTTCTCTCACGCCCTACTGAGGTCGCTTGATGAAGTCCTCCCTCATCTCTCAGCATACATGCAGACCATGGTCAAGCAGGTCCGTGATCAGGGCCGTGCTGTTGCTAAACAACAGCTCCAGACGGCCCTGGACATCAGAGATTCTGTGCCTGCTCACTAGCTGCTGCAGATGTCTACTGTCAGGGCTTGGCTGAGGTTATCCTCCTTTCCAGCGGATACCAGCACAAGCTAGCTGAGTGTTCTTCCTTGGCACTGACCTCTTCGGTCTGGGAGTGGCAGGTCATCTCCAGTGCATTGAGCAGTCTAATGCCACCTTAGATGCCACCTCTGCTAAGGGTTCTTCGGCAATAACCAGCAGAAGCGCCAAAGGTCCTTTCGCATTCTTCCCTGGGTTAGACAGCCCTCCTTCCAGGGAGGTCAGCAACAACAGCAGGCTCAAGCTTTGGCGCCTAGGCCCAAGCAAGGTCCCCAACAGCCCCGCAAAGGAGGCCGAGGTGCTGGTCCAGGTGCCTCCTCCTCCTCCTCCAAGTCTGCACAGTGACAGGTCGGGGTGGCCTCCCCTTCACCTGTCACGCCAATTCTGGGTCCTCCTGTGGGGGGCCGGCTCCGCCACTTTCTTTCCGCCTGGTCCAGTATCACTTCGGACAGGTGGGTTCTGGAAGTGGTCGGGCAGGGACTGCCTCTGGAGTTCGAGCAGTACCCCCCCAGCCGGGCCCGTGCCCAACGGGAGGAAAGGATCTCAGTCGCGCCAGTCGCCCTTCAGGACGACACTGCTCAGCTCCTCCACAAGGAGGCAGTAGCCCAGTGCCGGATCCTCCTTCAGACCCAGGCTCGCCTCCAGGTATTTCCTGGTGCCTAAGCCGGATGGGGGTTAGGCTCCATCCTAGATTCCATGACCTGAATCAATATCTCAGGTCTCGTGACCTTCTGGATGGTAACCTGTCCCAGATTATACCATCTCTGGAGCGAAACATGTGGTTCTGTTCACTGGATCTTCAGGACGCATTCTACCACGTCCCAATCTGTCCGTCCCACCAGCAGTTCCTCCGCTTCAGGGTCGAAGGGACCCTGTACGAGTTCAGAGCCATGCCGTTCGGCCTGTCATCGGCCCCATGGGTCTTCACCAAATGCACTGCAGCGGTGGCAGCCCATCTATGGCATCAAGGGGTTCTGATTACCTTATCTAGACGATTGGCTCCTGAAGTGGGTTCCTCCCCAGGAGGTGGAGAGGTCCAGAGACCTGACCCTCTGAACTCAGTTCCCACCTGGGCCTCCTAATCAATGAGGCCAAGTCAGAACTCGTGCCCTCTCAGGTGATGGGCTTTATCGGGGCAGAGCTCGACTCTCGTCAAGCCAGAGGTCGGCTCCCGGCAGACAGGGCGGAGGTTCTTTCCTCCTTTGCCCAATCATTTCTGGTTGGGCACTTGAGCCCTGCCCGGGACTTCCTGCGCCTTCTGGGCTACATGGTGGCATGTACCTCAGTGGTCCATTGGGCCAGATTGCACATGCGCCCCCTTCAGTGGGAGCTGGCCACTCAGTGGTCCCAGCGTCAGGGTCTTTTCGACCAGCTGGTCACTGTCACCTAGAGGATGTGGATGCCTCCAATGGTGGACTGTCCCAGTCATTTGTGGAAGGATCGCTTGGTCCGCCTCTGTTCGGTGGTCATCCTTATGACCAATACCTCTCATGGGCTGGGGAGCCCACATGTGGGCAACAGGCTCAGGGTTCTGGACCCTCAAGGAGTCCCGATGCCACATCAACCTGTTGGAGCTCAGAGAAGTCAAACTGGCACTGTCAGCTGGCCTCAGCTCCGGGTCAAGTGGTTCAAGTCCAGACGGACAATACCACGACCACGCACTACCTCAACAAACAGGGTGAACGCGACTTCATCTGCTATGCAGGCAGGGGCTTCTGATCTGACCCTCGGTCAGCTGGCTGAGGCAGATCTCCTGGCTATCCATGGGCAGGGAGTTCCCGAACCAACTAGCGGATGCTTCTCAGTCAGATAGGCTGACATCCTGCCAAGTGGTCTCTCCATCCAGAGGTAGCTTACAGTCTGTTCTCCCATTGGGGTAAACTGTTGGTGGACCTGTTCACCTCCAGGAGAACACCAAGCCAAGCGGTTGTACCATGCCCACTCCCCAGCGGGGCTCGCTGCAGGGGGATGCCTTCTCGAGGCCATGGACCCCAGGCTTCCTTTTATGCCTTCCTCCATTTCCTTGATCCACAAGTTGTTACTCAAGGTGAGGAGGGACAAGGCTAAGGTGATCCTGGTAGCCCCAGATTGGCCACGCCAGTTCTGGTATCCAGATCTCCTCAGCTCAGCTGCAGGGCCCCAGAGCGTCTTTGTACACGCCCCGACCTGATATCATTGAACCAGGGGAAGGTATTCCACTTGGACCTTCAATCCCTGCACCTCACAGCCTGGTTCCTGAGCGGCTAGAGTTCCAGGCTCTGGGTCTTTCCAAGGATGTCTACACCGTCATGGAAGCATCTCGAGAGGAATCGACCAGGAACGATATAGGCCTTCAAATGGAAAAGGTTTTCCATTTGGTGTCAGGAAAGAGCCTGGACCCCTTATCCTGCTCTGTGGCTAACATTCTAGACTACCTTTGGTCCCTCTCCAAAGGGGGTCTTCGGTCATCGACCCTTAGGGTGCACCTGGCAGCCATCTTTGCTTACCGGGCGTGGGCCGGTCAGCCAACGTTGGCACAGGAGACAGTGGTCGGGCGCTTTTACAAAGGCCTGGATCACATATCCCCTCCGATGCGTGAACCTCCAACTCCGTGGGATCTCTTGCTGGTTTTGGAAAAGCTCATAGGCAAGCCATTTGAACTCATGCACAAGTGTGAGCTCTCACACTTGTCATGGAAGACTGCCTTCCTGGTGGCTATCACATTAGCCAGAAGGACAGGGGAGCTCCAGGTGCTTTCTGTGGACTCCCCTTATCTGGTCTTTCACAGGGACAAAGTTGTCCTGCGCCCCCAACCGAAATTCCTTCCGAAGGTGGTGTCAGAGTTTCACCTTAACCAGGTGTTGACCACTCCAGTATATTACCCTAATTATACCTCGGACGCTGAGTACAGGCTCCATACTCTGGACCTCAGGCGTGCTCTCTCCTATTATAAGAAGAGGATGGCGGAAATTCGGGGGGAGGTTCGCCAGCTGTTTGTCACCTACGCTGAAGCTGCTTCTGGCAGATCTGCAGCCAAGCGCACTATTGCAAGATAGATCACATCATGCATAGGTCTGTGTTATGAGTTGGCGGGCAAGGAGCCTCTCAGTGGGTTAAAGGCTCATTCTACCCGCCATACTGCTGCATCGGTGGCTGCTTCCAGGGACATCCCTATCCAGGAAATCTGTCGGGCTGCTACCTGGAAGTCAGCAAACACCTTCATTACCCACTACCACATCGACCTTGAGTCACGCCGAGATGCTGGTTTTGGGGCCTCAGTTCTCCAATCTCTTTTTCCTCAGTAGGGGGTGTGCGCCTTGCCTCCCTCCTCCTGGAGAACTGCTAGGAGCCTGCCAGACAGTGTGGATGAACAACATATCCACACTCCTAGAAAAACTGGTTACTCACCTGTAACAGTAGTTCTAGGAGTGGTATGTTGTTCATCCATACCTCTCCGACCTCCCGACTTAAGGCGCACAACCTTGCTTCCAGCAGGCTAGATCTGGTGTCATGGGGCAGAGCCGTGGTATTTACCACCCGGGTGGGTGGGAGGAGCCAGCTTGAAGACTTCCGGCAAGATTTAAAGGGGAAAGGGACAATGCCAGACAGTGTGGATGAACAACATATACCACTCCTAGAACTATTGTTACAGGTGAGTAACCTGTTTTTTTTGTACATACTGCAAGTAGTTTACAGCTCGGACCCCATCTGGAGAGACCCCAAAACAGATATCAACTGGCAACCGGGCCTCTCTCCCGAACATGAGGCAGTAGGGGGACAACCCAGTAGTATCATTTTCATGCAACTGTATGCGTGTACCAAGGTGCGAATCTGCTGGCTCCATTTATGCTCGTCTCTTGAGTGGCGGGTGCCCAGCATGTCTAGAAGGGTGTGGTTAAAACATTCTGGTTGAGGGTCTCCCTGTGGGTGATAGGGGGTGGTTCTTGACTTTTGCACCCCCCATAGAGAGAGAGAGCATTTCTTTGATTAGTCCACTCTCAAAGACTCTGCCCTGGTCAGAGTGGATCCGCTGGGGGGCACTATAATGGACAAAGAATTTTCCACTAGCACCTTGGCCACAGTAGATGCCTTTTGATCTTTGGTGGGAAAAGCTTGTGCATACCGTGTGAAATGATCCATAACCACTAACACATTGCTAATGTTCCGCTGATCAGGTTCTAAACACAAGGGCCCAGATACTCAAAAGGGTTGAGCCATGCGCAATAGGGTTGCGCCTGCGCAAGTCCGAAATTGCGCCATTCTGCGATATTCAGCAGGAAGCAGTTGCGCCCCCGAAATCATGCTGAGCAACAGTGCAATGATAATGAAGGCATACGCAACTGAAGGGGGAGGAACCATGCATAAATGGCGCAGTGCGATATTCAACAACTTGCGCCATGCGCAATAGGGAGCAAGCGGAAGTTGCGCCATAGCGGAAATAAGCCAAAATAAAAAGGAGCAAGGGAGAGGTGCAAGAACGCTACAGGGAAGTCACACGAGGCAGAACTCTAGCCACACAGACAGGGCAGGAGGGACACACAGGGCAGGCCAGGGAAAGAGCACCCTGAACACACCGGCACAGGGAAGGTGTGGGGAGCCACAGCCAGTGCAGAAGGGGGAAGTGCCACACAGCACAGAGGCCACCACAGGCAGGTGTTCCCGGTGCAGGGGAAGTAGCAGTGAGGACAGCGGGGGAAATACAGTAACAGCTGCTGGGGAGATGAACACAAGCCAGGGACTTGGCCAGTGCCACCTTCCAGATGGAGGCCGTTATGAGGGGGGTGAGAAGGCAAGCGGCAGGGGGGCGTGGCCGTGGAAGGGCCCGTTAGCGGTATGCCCCTAACAGGCAGTACCGAGCCCACACCAGCTTCGAGCTGTACAGTGATACTGAGATTGTGGGCCGGTACTGCCTGAATAGGGCAATTCTGAGGCGCCTCTGTGAGCTGTGCAGTGATGTGATGTAGGCACCCACACGACAGAGCCATGCCCTGTCAGTGGAGACTAAAGTAATAGCTTGCATGTGCTTGCTCGCCACGGGTACCTTCCAGAGACCAACTGGGGACACCACAGGCATAACTCAGTCAGCCACATCACGCCACCTCACTCAATTCCTCAGTGCACTGCTGCCACATGCTGCGGAGTACATCCACTTCCCCAGCACACCGGCGGAGCACACAGCAAACATATAGGAGTTCCACAGGGTAGCACGTATGCCTGGTGTGCTAGGGGCAATAGACTGCACCCATGTGGCCATACGCACACCACCTGGCCCCAAGGGGGCCACATACATCAATCACAAGGGCTATGCCAGCATCAACTGCCAGGTGGTGTGCGATGCCAGGGGGCGCATAATCAAGGTCTGACACACTCTGGGGGAGCACACGATGCCTTCATCTGGCACCAGTCGGCACTGTGCCACAGATTCAAGAGTGGGGACATCCCCACTGGCCACCTAGTGTGTGAGTATGCAAACCACATGGACAATCATAGGGTCTGGGAGGAATGGCCAGAGGTGACATGGGTAGTGGCCTACATGGCCCGGGGCAAGGCGATGCTGATCACCAAACTAACCTCTACCCTCTACACACAGGTGACAGTGGATACCCACTCCGTCCCTGGCTGCTAACACCCTACCGGCGGCCCGCGACCCCATCGCAGCAACGCTACAATGAGGCACACGCCACCACATGTAATGTCATCGAGCAGGTGTTCGGGATGCTGAAGGCACATTTCCGTTGCCTGGACACCTCCGGCAGTGCCCTACAGTACAGCCCCTCAAAAGCCTGCGGGCTCTTCCTTGCCTGTTGCATCCTGCACAACATGGCCAACGAATGGGGGATAGCCATACAGCTCGAAGAGGGGGACGATGAGGACGCCGGTGACGATGGTGATGGGCAGCCCCCCCTTGGGCGACGGGACCCCCGACTGATCCGGCTGGCACAGCTGCACCGGGACACCATCACGGAGGAGCACTTCAGCCAACCCAGGTAAGTCATGGGGCCATGTGCAGCCAACAGTGGCTAAGGCACAACCCACAAACACGCATGGACACACACCACGGGTGCATGCCGTCAAGGGAAGTGGCAGGGCACAGAAGCACACACACAACCAGGAATGGGTGAGGATTAACATGCCACGTGGACAGACACACATACACGCACACACACACAATGCACCAAACGTGCACAGAGGGCAGGAGGCACACCGACCCAGAACACCAACCCTAGCCACACACATGTCCACAGGCCACCATGCCCACTGCCTGTCCATGTGTGTGTGTAAGATGCTGAGCACCACTGCACATTGGTGTACAGCACAATGCAGGCATCATCATGCACACGCAACTGCGGACAGCAGCCGGGAGGGTGTGCAGGTGGACTGTGTGTCCGCGTGCAGGGCCGGGTACCCACCCGTGCACTGCCCACTGAAAGACATAATGCACACAGGGCAGCACCAGACAGTAGCCGCGCTGGAAGACAGGTTAGTCACGCGACACAGCGCCCCGGCTGCCACGGATGCGTGGGCGGCCCCGCCGAGACCCGCCAGCACTGATAGGCTGACCACTGGCCTCATGGGGTGGCACTGATGGTACCCCAGGGGTTCCACTGCGTGACCGTGACCGTGCTCGCGCAGGGGTCTGCAGCACACCGAACATGCCTGCGCCAGGAGTGCTTGGGATGCCCACAGCTGAACCCGGTGTCGACAGGGAGGGAGTTGCACCACGCCAGGAACAGGGGGTGGACAGTGCACTGCGTGGCGTCCGCAATGCATGGGCATTTGACTGTGTGCCCATTGCGGCCATGACAGCAGTGAATGCCTGTGCATGCCTGTCAATGGCAGCGGTCACATCCTCCCGCAAACAGTCCATTCCTGCCAGGATCAGAGTGGTGTCCCTGCTGCGACGCTCCTCTGCCCGCTCCAGAGCCACACGAAGTGCATCCACTGACGTCGCAAGCTACATCTGCTGCTGGACTGATGCTTGCAGTAGGCGGGTGTGTTCATCCAAGAGGTCATCTGCCTCCTCAGCATCCTGTCCCTCAGGGTGTGCGCGGCCCTGATGCTCAGCATCCCTTGAGGGTGGGCTCTGCGCACCAGGACCAGGTCTGGGCATGTCCACAGGCGGTGCACAGACGCCGCCGCTGAACCCTGTACCCCCAAGCCCATTGGCCGACTGCTGATGCTGCCCCTCCGGCTGCCGCTCCTCAGGGCTCAGTGGTGCTGCCACAGTGGTTGCAACAGTCCCACTGTCCTGAACAAACACCAGTGCTGCCCCACTGGTGCTGACAGGCACAGGCTGGGACTGTGATGACACGCAGGCCTCCACGGCAGCACCACCCACAGCCATGGGCGTGATGTGTCCTGCTGTGTGGCCATCCCGTGGCACACGTGTCACTGCCCATAACGTTAGCAACATGATCATCGGTGATGGACTCTGCACCGGCCCCAGTCACAGCATGCTGGCATCTGTGGATGCTGGCACGCTGGGACACAGGCAGGGCTTCCTCTGCACCTGTTACAACGACATCAGTGTGGACAGCCAGGCGGCCCCACTGTCGCATTGATCCACATATACCTGTGGAGGTGGATGGGCCCTCCTCCATCTCCAGCTGACTGTCCTCAGTGGACAGGCCCACCACTGCTGACCCATGCAGATGCTCAGGATCTGTAAGGGAAAGCAAAGTCACGTTACTGCATGTGACCTACCCTGCCCCCCTCCCCCCATAGACAGACCATGACTTACCATGCAGTGATGGGCCACCACCCGCCTGGAAGCCACCACCCGGAATACCTTCAATGGCACTACGCTGCATGCTTCCAGCAAGCCTCTCCTCCTGTGAGGTCAGCTGTACCACCTCCGCTGTCCCCACCTGTTGTAGCTCAGGCTGCCCTGATGGCAGCCACCTTCCCTTTATCCTCCTGTCTGTGCCCATCTTTTTCACACTCCTGCACGGAGTGCTGGTGGCTGCCATGCAGGTTCACAGCACGTGCCACCTCCTCCCATGCAGCAGCACGGGCTGAGGTGTTCCCTGCCGCCCACTGGAGAAGCGGCTCCTGATCCAGGTAGGCCTCAAACAGGGCTTCAGTCCGCCTTGTCAAAGTTAGCCTCCTCCTCCCCACCACTGTGTTCCTCCTCTCCCACAACTTGCTCGGTCACTATTTAGCCTGTAAGAATGGTAGTTGTTACCTGTGACTGTGCAGTCCCATGCATGTCCCTAAATCCACAGTCCACACTCCCAAACAGCATGCAACTCACCAATAGACTGCAGTAACCGACTATGGCCACTGCAGCCCAATGTCGCACTTTTATAGCGCAACCCATGCAAATGAGGCAAGGCGCAACTTTAAGTGGATGCAAATTGCAGTGCTGCGCCACTGAATGGCTGATTAGATGATTTGCATATGACGGTTGAATATCACGCTTTTGCGCTTTGCGCAATTGTGTTGAACATGCTGAGCCAATGGCGCAGTTCTGTGACATGCGTAGTACACACCTCACTGCGCATGTCCAGGTTGCTGACGCAGGCGTCTGCTGCGCTGCTGACGTGCTGTGTGCGGTAGGCAATGCAGGGCATGGCCACCATTGTGCCAGTGGCGCTACAGCGATGGTCACTACATGGCACTGTGGCACTGGGCCATCATAGGCGCACTGGGCCAACTGCGCAGTAGGCCACTAATGGCGGTAGCACACAGGCAGCCAATCGCGCCACACGCATTGGGTTCCAATGGCACCAGCGTGTCCATGCGCCAGAACCCTTGACCCTGTGCCCGACCTTGCCCCCTAGGCGCCATGCGGCCAGGCATGGTGCACTTCTATCTGCTGCTTGTTCGGTGATGAGTAGGGAATGGCAGCGCCTGTACCGCCAGTATCTCAGCAGCAGGTGCGGCTGCAGAGCGCCATACTGCCAAATCGAGCAGAGAGCATGGCACGCAGGAGGGCAGCTCAGTGGTCGGCAATAGAGCTGGCCAACCTAGTGGCCATTGTGGAGCCACACCATGGGCCACTGTTTGGGGAGGTGCCCCTGGACAGGTCCAGGACCCAGGTGTGGGAGGAGGTGGCCACTGCACATGAGGAGGCCACAGGACGGGGGAGGAGCGCTGAGCAGTGCCGCCACAGGTACGGGGACCTGGGGCGGAGGGAGCCGGACCTGCTAGCACACCTGCGGGCACGTGCCAAGAGGGGCACAGTGCCACGGCCAGGTAAGTGTTATGTCAACACACTTTTATCTTCCATATGGGTAACACTGTTGTATGTGTCCAGCACATGGGGGAGGGACCGTCCGGGTTGGCTGTGGTGGTGTTATCAGGGTGGGGTGGTGGGTCTGGCTGGGTGGAAGGGCACACACCTGGGGGCAGGGGGACTTTGCTATGGGATTGTACTGATGTTCCTCTCTCCATGTTTGCACCACAGGCCCGGAGGAACGCCGCCGTGCCCGTGATCTTCGGCGGCAGGAGGAACAGAGTGCAGCCAGGTGGGGCGAGGGCCCTCACCGCCCACTGGACCTGATGAAGGTGAGTGCCATACCTCCATGATTACTACTGCATGCTGTGTAACAGGGTGGGCAATGGGGCATGGCCACCATCCATCGACACCACTGCCATGCACGCGACTTGTTACAGTCAACACTGTCCAGTGGCAATGCATGTCTGGGAGTGCGTCGATGTTGGTCCATGCGTGCACCAGGTACATGGTTGTGCCACTGCCTTTGCACCACATAGCTATGTCACTAAACGGCCACGGTGGTGCTGTGCGTGACTTGGCCGGTGGGTGTGTGCAGCGTTCCGCATGGCTGTATGCACCTGGGTGGGCAGGTCATGTGGACGTGATCACTGTGGGTGGTCACACACCATCACAGAGGTAAGTCCCATGGCCTTATGCCATGCACAGTGGGCGGGCTGTATGGGGTTGTGCATTCACACCTATTGACTGTGCTCCCTTGTCCTAGGTACACGCCATCTCCGGGACATAAGGGAGGCGCTGCGGGAGATACTCCAGGTGGCGAGGGTCATTGGACATCCTCAGAGGATTGACAACACGGAATCCCGTGGAGGCACAGAGCACCACGGAGTCGGGTGGGAGGTGGCTCCGCTTAGGGGTCCTCAGTCCCTGTAATCCTACCCCTGGACTCACCCTGACACCCCTCCTTTCCCTGTACATTTGTCCACCCCTCGCCCCTACCCACCCCCACCTTGTTTGTGGCCCTCCCCAACCTTTGTATATATTTTGTACATAGTATTGTAAATAGTTGAATTTTATATGTTTGTTCAATACAGCTATTTTGATATGAACACTGTGGTGGTCTCTGATTTGTAGCGGGCTATAGGTGCTCAGCTGCAGTGGTGTGCATGGCGTCAGGAGTGGTGCGGTCATGGGTATGTGTGTGTGTCCATGTGGAGATGACTATGGTGTGGGGGTAGTTATCAGTCAGTGTCTGTGGTGTGTGTGTTGTGCCCTGTGCACTGGATGACTGTGTGCAGTGGTCCATGGTGCGTGCTCTGTGTCCATGGCGCCCCTATCAGCCCATCCATGGCCTGTGCAGCTGACGCACATGCATGTCTGTGACCTGCACGGTCCGCTGGCATGTCAGTGGTGGCAGTCCCTGCAGGGCAGACACTGTACCTGTCACATTGCTGGGTTGCCTCCTGTCACTGGTGTGGTGCATGTCTGCCTCGGGTGACACTGTGGCCTCCACAGTTGTTGTTCCACCTCCATGCTGTGCCTTGTGTGTGTTGCAGGGGATGTGCACCACTGTCTGTGACTTGTGCTCCGGGCAAATGATGGTGGTGTATGGGTCCACAGTGCCTCAAGAGGTGGCTGGCACTCCAGTGCCATAGAGGACTGCGGGTTGTATGTACACAGTTTACATGGGCCCACACTGGGGTCTTGGTTGCCCCACCACTGCGTCCCTGTGTTGTTGTGCCCTTGGGTATGGGTGGGTGTCTATCCATGCACTGTGTGGCATCCGGTGTGGTGCATGCTTCCACGCACCACTGTGGGTGTCTGTGCTGGCTGTTGTGGCCAGTGGTGGGTCGGGGTGTGTCACTGGAATACTGTGCAGGGTGCTGTACCACTGGTGGTGGTGTCTGGGGCAAGCCCTGTCCTGTGTGGGGTACCTCATGTGCCGACGCATGGTTGGTCTCTCAGCAGTACTAGTGGGGGGACTGTGCATGGTGACATTGTGTCTGCCGTTGTTGCATTGCTCTGTACTGCCACCCGCTGATGGGTGCTTGTGGTGGGGCTGGCTTGCAAGGTTCTGTGGTGCACAGGGTTGCATTGTCACAATGGGGGTGGTGGCATGCATGGGGTTTCCTTCAGTGGTGGTTGCTGCTCCTGGGGGGGTGTCTGGGAGTCACAGTGCAGGGTGTACTCTGCATTGGGGGGATGGTGTGGCACGGGGTGGTCAGCCCTCCTTGTGTGCCAGTCACAGCTTGCCGGGAGGTGTGATGGGGCACTATGGCTCGGCTGTGGGTTGTTTGCTTGTCTCCATGGGCCGGTGGTTATTCCAGCCCTTCCCCAGTTGTGCAGTGCATGGGGTGTGGGGTGACTATGTCTGTTCTGCTGTGTGTTCCTGTGCCATCTGTGGCATGGGTGGTGGGCCCCTACCTCCCTGGTTGTGCAGTTGCATTGCTCTGCTGCTGGGGGGCGTCACTGGTTGCGTTATGGCACCTCTGAACTGCTCAGCTGCATATCCTTGTTGCGCTATGGCGCATCAGATCTGCTCAGCTTCCTCCCTAGTTGCGCTTATGGTGCAGGTGGTGCGATAGTCATCGTCGTCGGCTGCAGGTTTGGCCTGCTCCGCTTTTGAAGCCTTCTGGCGATGGGCACAATGGACTTGCACTTTGCTCCTGCTATTGGCGCACTTTTGGGCTTAGAGTTTGAATATTCTGGGCCAAGAAGTCTATGCAGACTAGTTCCATGGGGTGCTGGTATTAATATTAACAAGGGGGGGCAGCCCTCTGAGGCACGGCTTTTCTTTGCAGGCAGCGACTACAAGTCTTTACATGGTGCTCAACATCGGCCCTCATTTTGGGCCAGTAGAAGCAAGATCGTACCAGGTCAAGGGTTCTGTCAATAATCAGGTGCCCCATGTGATTGTGGAGGGACCTCAGTACCAAATCTTTAAAGGCCGTAGGTGTCACAAACCCACTCAGCAGGTCAGGCCCTCTACTCCCACAGTGCCAACCTACGAGCGCAGTCTTGTGAACAGTTAACAGAACAGGGTAACCCTCCCGTCTGTTTTGTGGGTTCAAATCAAACTTTGGTCTCAAGTTCTGGAGGGATTCAAACTGTGAACTTCTTGCTAGCGTACCCAACGTACAGGCTCAGATAATTCTGCTCTTCGGGGGACGCCAGATATCTTTTGCCTATGGGCACCTAACCAGGTGTACAAAATGAACCATTGAAAACTTTATGAAAGACCGTAGGAAAAATTCTTACCTTTCCCCAGTTTGGTAAAACCAGTAAGCTCTGTACAGTGTCAGCTTTTTTTTTTTTTACTTTCTATTTTCGCCTCCTTACCCCCACCCCGGAGCTACGCTGCTTCGGGAGACCCTCATGCCCCCATGACTGGCCCACCTGAATCGGTTGCCCCATGGACAGTGGCATACCCCCAGGCGGGTACGTGGCGGGGTTGGACACCCCGTTATCTTCTTGTCTCTTCGGGTCCCCTGGTGGTCAGGCAGGCAGTCACAATCAGGGCTGGCACTGGCACTCTGCCTACCCGTGCTCTGGTGGCATTTTTTCCTTTATTTCTCTCTGTGTGGTGTAAGCCATGACGTCAAGGTGTTACGCCGACGTCCACAACACAACTCCCCATTGGTCTGTCCTACCAGCTTGCTGTACCTCAGGCCTCTGCCCGGGGTCAGACAAGCCATGGATCCTATTCCTCCCTCCCCCCTTGAGAAGGCGAGCAGTCTCTGGGACGCTCAACCCTTCTCCCTCGGCCGGCCCTCCAGCGACCCAAGTCCGCTCCCAAACCCGGGTCACCGGCGTCGCAAGCGGAAAAACAACCGCTCCGCCAACGGGCCGGCACAGTGTCAGCTTTAACCATATATGCTTCACTTGTCAAGAAAAAGAATTTCAAAGGCACACCAAGCAGTCTCTAAAGTAGAGGTTTACTTAAAAATAGATAAAAATGTAAAATGTAAATACAGAACCACATATCACAAAAACATACAATCACTTAACATAATAAGGTTTTAAATACAACAAAATCTCATACCACAGTACCCTTAGACTTGTCTAATCTAATGTATTCTTCTAGCAGTGCCTGATGTTGCTTTTTCAGAGTCCAAACATGCACGTGTTCTCTACAGGTCACTTACAGCATAAATAAAACAATTGTCTTGACCCTGCCTTCTCCATGATGTCACCCAGATCCTCCTCTGTTTATTAAAAATTATGCAATCAGGATGTTTATCCAGCAGGGGGTAAATTAATAAAGGTGACCTCAGCAAAACTCATGTCCCCACATGACTTTCTTTAAATAACATCTCCTCTTTGATCTCAAGTAGCTCTTCTTCCCAGGACACATCAAAGAATCTTTTATGACTTCGCACTAAAGCGTCATAACCTGCTCTCTTCCTCTAAATGTTATAAAAGTTTATGATTTCCCATCCTAGCAGCTGGCAAGCTACAGTAAAGCTAGATAAACAGGAGATCCTTATTTAGGTCTCTTCTAGCTTGTAATTATGTCCTCGCCTTCCAGGTAACACCTTGTAGCTAAAACCTGGGAGGGGGGTGTCATCCCACTGGCTGTCTCAGCATCTCTCATGAGAGACATTCAATAACACATTTTTATACTACAAAAATCATACAGCGATCAGAACCAGCTGTCCAAGTGTCACAGTAGGCAGGACCAATTGTTGCTTGTCTACTTCGCCACTACGATCTACTGTCTCTCTATACAACAACTGATTGAGCAACTTCAATCTGGGGCCTTCTTTAAACAATAAAGCAGTTCGCAAGTCAGTGGAACGTAGCTTAGACACATCTTTTCCCGCACGCAGGGCATCAAGTGCTGGCTGAATCACAGGATCTTGGAATTGAGCCCACTGAATGCTGTCATTGTCAAACTGAGGTAGTGCACTAATATCTTGAGCAGAGAAGTGGCAATACGCAGCTGGTATGCAGATGTCAGAAGGGCCCAAGCAATCTACTAAACAGTCCACTTAGTCTGCAGACATCTGTTAATCTCTATCAAACTTTTGGCACAATGCTCGAATGTCAGGTTCAGACAGCCTGACCCAATCGCTTTTGGAAGTGGGCCTTCGTGATAGGGCGTCAGCATCAGTATGGTTTAGGCCCGGTCTATATTCGACAGCATAATCATAGATTGATAATGCAGAAGGCCTCTGGTGCCCAGTGGCGTCTAACTTAGCTGAAGTCTGTACATAGGTCAATGGGTTATTGACACTCTTCACCAATATCTTTGACCCATTGAGGTATTCATGAAACTGGTCAACGATGGCCCATTTCAGTACAAGAAACTCCAACTTATGCACAGGGTAGTTTTGTTTGGACAGGATCAAGCTCCTACTGGCAAAAGCTACTGGTCTCAGGCCATCCTCATGCTCTTGATACAGCACCGCTCCTAGACGCTGTAGACTAGTGTCCGTATGCAGCACATAGGGTTTGGTGGGGTCAGCATAGACGAGTATGGGGGCATGGGTGAGCTGGTATATGATCTAATAGTGGCTGCTTCACAGTCAGGCATCCAGCGGGGCCCGAAGAGTTCACCTGGGCAGAAGTATACTTTTTCTGGTTCTTTAACGGACCCTTTTTTGTATTTATGATTGGTAGGAGGGTAACCTGGGTAAGGTTCAAGAGTGAGTGAATCACCTTGAATAGTCTTTATGAACCTGTAGTAGCCACAGAACCCCAGGAAACATTGTAGTTCTTTCTCAGATTATGGGCTAGCCAGCAGTCAATGCTTCAACCTTACTGGGATCAGTCTCTATCCTTTTGTAGATACTATGTGCCCACATACTTCACAGAGTTTGGAAAACTGGCACTTGTCAATGGACAGCTTGAGGCCGAAGTCTTCCACTCGGTCTAGGACTTTAAACAGTCGGTTCTCATGCTCCCCTAAGGTGCTCCCAAACACAATCACATCGTCCAAGTACACCAGGCATTCCAACAAATTCATATCTTCCACCGCACGTTCCATCATAGAAACATAGATTTTGACGGCAGATAAGAACCGCTTGGCCCATCTAGTCTGCCCATTTCCCTACCTACAGGATAGGCCGCAGATCCTAGTTAACCAACAGCCTATTTCTTCCTACCCCCCACAAGAATTGCCTTATGTCTGTCCCATGCATTCTTGAATTCTCCCACAGTTTTAGACCCCACAACCTCCTCAGGAAGGCTGTTCCATGCATCCACTACTCTCTCTGTGAAATAATACTTCCTCACATTGCCCCTGAACCATCCCCCTCTATCTTTAAATTGTGTCCCTTGTTCTTGTACGTCTCTTTTCTGAAAGATGCTACCCTCTTGGACTTTGTTGATTCCACTGAGGTACTTAAAAGTTTCTATCATGTCCCCCTCTTCCTTCTTTCCTCAAGGGTATACATATTAAGCTCCTTAGTCTCTTCTCATCGGCTTCTCTTGCAGACCCTGCACCATTTTAGTTGCCCCTTCTGGACTGCCTCTATCCTGTCTATGTCCTTTGGCGAGATGGGGTCTCCAGAACTGGACACAGTACTCAGATGGGGTCTCACCAACTGTCTGTACAGAGGGATAACAGCTTCCTGTTTTCTGCTGCTGATGCCTCTCCCTGCATCCCAGTATACCCCAGTCCTCCCTACTGCCTTCTCATATTGCTTGCTAACCTTAAGGTCATCTGATATGATTATCCCCAGGTCCCTTTCCTTTTTGTTGTTGTTACTACCCCCCATTGTGTATTCTTCCCCTGGGTTCTTGTTTCCCAGGTGCATTATTCTACTCTTTGCATTGAATCCTAGCTGCCATACTTCTGACCATTCCTCCAACCTTGTCAAGTCCCTTCTCATCCTTTCCACGCCTTCTTGTGTATCAACCCTGTTGCAGATCTTTGTGTCATCTGCAAAGAGGCATACTTTTCCTTCCAGTTCCTCTGCAATGTCACTTATGAAGACATTAAAAATGACTGGACCCAATACTGAACACTGCGGTACCCCACTAGTAACCCTTCTTTCTTCAGAGTGGACTCCATTTACAATTACCTTCTGTGTCCTGTTGTCCAGCCAATGTTTTACCCAGGCTACCACCCTGGGACCCACTCCCAGGCTGGTTAATTTGACTATTAATTTTCTGTGTGGGACTGTGTCACATGCCTTGCTAAAGTCTAGGTAGGCCATGTCCACAGCCCCTTCCTGGTCTACTACTTTGGTCACCCAGTCAAAGAAATCTATTAGATTCGTCTGACATGACCTTCCCGCCAGAACCCATGCTGCCTTGGGTCCTGTGCCCCACTGGCCTCTAGGTACTCAACTATTCTTTCCTTCAGAAGTGACTCCATCACTTTCCCTACCATAGAGGTCAGACTGACAGGTCTGTAGTTTCCTGCCTCTGTCTTGGTCCCACTTTGTGAAGGGAATCACATCCGCCTTCCTCCAGTCCTCGGGTACCACACCATCCTCCCATGATTTATTAAAAGAGTAGCCAGTGAGTTTCACTAGTTCCCCTTAATTCTTTTAGAATTTGGGGTGAATTCCATCAGGCCCCATTGCTTTGTCCAGCTTCAGTTTTAGAGCTCTTTTCAGAACCCTTTCTTCTGTGAAAGGACTGGTATCGACCCCCCTATCAAGAGTGCTTCTGTTAACTGGATTAGGCATTTCCCCTTCCTCTTTTGTGAATACTGAGCAGAAATATTCGTTCAGTATCCCTGCTTTTTCACTGTCCCCCTCTGCCCACCCACCGTTCATTCTATTCAGCCTCACTATCCCTCCCTTTGTCTTTCTACACTCGCTGATGTACCTTTAAAAGGTTTTATCCCCCTTCTTAACCGAGTTGGCTATCTTTTCCTCAGTTTGGGCCTTTGCTATTCTGACTTCCCTCCTTGCTTCCTTCTGCCTTAACTGGTACAGCTCTCTGTCCTACTCTTTCTGTGTTTCCTTATACTTCTGGAATGCTATCTTTTTCTTCCTGACTTTCACAGACACCTCTTTTGAGAACCATAGTGGCTTTTTCTTTCATTTTGATTTGTTTATTTGCTTCACACAAAGGCTTGTTGCCTCTGTGATGGCAATTTTGATGATTCCCCATTGTTGCTCCACACCTCCTTCTAGCCTGTTTGCTAGTGCTTTTCTGAGGCACTCTCCCATCTTGCCAAAGTCAGCCCTCCTTAAGTCCAGTACCCTCACTTTGTATGGCTTGACTCTGTAGCTGAGTTTAACGTGAACCACACTGTTTGATGGTCCCTTGTTCCCAGATGGCAACCCACTTCTAGATCTGAGATCCTCTCACTGCCCCTGCTTGAGAGTATGAGGTCTAAGATTGCTCCTCACGAGTGGGTTCAAACTAGCTGTCTGAGGCATGCCACCTGTAGGGCATCAAGAATGGCCCTGTTTTGGAGTGGCTGCAGCAATGTGCTCCAGTTAACATCTGGCATATTCAGGTCTCCCATCAACAGTATCTCCCTTTTCTGCCATTCTAAGAATGCCTTCTATCATATCCTTGTCCATTCCCTCCCTGACATGGGGGTCTGTACACAACCCTGTGCAGATTGTGGTGCCCTTCCCTGCCCCAAGGTGACCCACAGTGCCTCCTCTCTTCCCTGTTTACGCTCTGTTCAGTTGCTTTTATCCCTTCCTTTACATAGAGAGCAACCTCCCTCTTCTCCCTGCCTGTCTCTCTTGTAGGTTATGTACCCTGGTATGTTAACATCCCAGTCATGGTTCTCTGTGCACCATGTTTCTGTGACTGCTACGATATCCAGGCATCCCTCTTCCATCAGGGCCACCAGCTCAGGGAGCTTGTTGCCCAGACTACGGGGATTGGTACTCATTACCCTCCATTTCCTGATGGCCTTACTCCTTTTTGCCCCATCCCTGTCCTTCTTGCCTTTCTCACTTTCTCCATTTACCCCTGCCCTTCTCCCTATCGACACCTCTATGTTGGTGTTTACCGCACTTACTACCCTGATTTTTTTGGGGGGGCTAGGATTTCCATGCTCCTTTCCATTGCCTCCCCCCTTGGCTAGTTTAAATGCTTGCCAATGAAGCATTTAAACCTGTCACCTAGGATCCTGGTTCCCCTCCTGGACAGATGCAGCCCATCATGCCAGTATAGGCTTGCATCACTCCAGGTGGACCCCCAGTCCCCAATGAAGCCAAATCCCTGAGTTCCACACCAGTTTTTCAACCACTGATTGAATCCCATGGTGTGGAACACCCTAGCCTCTCCTACGCCACAGATGAGCAGCACCTCCGAGAAGGCTACCGTGCATGCTACTTGTCTAAGGCCCCTCCCCAATTCCACAAACTCTTCCTGCACTTCTCTAATCCCTTTCTTAGCCAGGTCAATTGTCCCTAGGTGGACAATGACATCCAGCTCCCTCCCCTGTGCAGCTGCTCTGGCAATCCTGAGGATTCGCTCCCTGTTCCTCCAAGCCATGGCGCCAGGCAGGCACCTTACCTCCCTCCCTCTCCCCTTCCTCCCCCAGTTCTACCTTCCTAACAATGGAGTCCCCCACCAGGAGTTGTTTCCTTCCCCTGTGGGGTCCCCTGCCACTCTCCTGTGGGTCTCCTTTGTGGAGGTTCCCAGCATCCTCCTTGGTCTCCACTGCAGGTGCCTCCATAGAGGAACCACACTTTGCCAGAATGGCATAGGAATTATGGAGAGGTACAACTGGAGGGATGCGCCTCTGTTCCACCACCCTCACCCTCCCTGAGACCACTGTGGTCCAACCGCTCCTCTTTCTTGGCAACCTCTGAGGCAACGGCAGTGGCACTGGTGGTCCCTGGATGGAAGAGGAGGTCCCACAAATCCTGGCCAACTCAGCCTGGAGATGAGCAACCTCCTCCCTCAGCCCAGAGAGGTGCCTGCAGATGGGACAACACCGCATCCTCCAGAATGTCTCCGGAAGACTGTTGCTCCCAGCCACTGCACTGCACCACTCCCATCATGTCTTATTTCTGGCCCTTAACTGTTTGCAATCCTTACTCTTTCCTCTGTTTTTTTCTCTCTCTCCTTACTTTCTGCCTGTGTGCCCTTTAAGCTCCTGATTGTCCTGTTCTGAGACAAGAATATCCTATATTTCTCAGTAGACCCCTTACTTGCTCAGAGGCAGACCTCCAACAGCTAGAGGGGGCCAGAGAGCTACTCTTGCCCTTCTAGGATGGCGGGTCTTTGGTGGCTCTGTGATGACTCACTTCCTGCTCCCAAACAGGAAGTTTCTGTTGTCAGTTAAATTCTGTGCCTATAAAAGTAGAACTAGTTTTGGGTGGGAGGGTGAAGGGCAATATAATCCCAGCAGAGAAGTCCAGTCACAGAGCAGTCCTTTCTCCTGGTGTCTTCTGCCAAGCTACGTCACTGAAAGGTGGCCGGGGCGCCCAATATCCCCTGGGGCATCCTCAGAAATTCGTAGAACCCCAATGGACAGATGAAGGCTGTTTTCTCATGGTTTTCCGGGGCCATCGGGATCTGGTAGTATCCGCTGCGAAGATCCAACACGAGAACCATTTGCTCCCATTCAAGCAGTCCAGGGCATCTTGTATACGAGGCATAGTGTATTGCTCTGGGATGGTCTGCTGGTTCAGGGTTCGATAATCAACACACATCCTCACAGACCCATTCTTCTTACGCACAACCACAATGGGAGAGGCATATGGGCTCCTGGATTCTTGTATCACACTAGCAGCGAGCATTTCTTGCAGGTGTCTTCTCACATCATCTATGTCTGCTGGGGCTAGGCGTCGGGACCTCTCTCGAAATGGCCGTTCATCGTGCAGGCGTATGTGATGCTCCACACCCTGGACACATCCCATTCCTTCAACGAAAACACTTGATCTCTCTGGGCAAGTCTGTTGCTAATTCTAGCCTTCCATTCAGCTAGCAATGTGGAGTCACCAAAGTCAAACAAGTCTGGGGTCACTCTCTCCTTCTTACCAGGGTGCTTGTTGCTGGGCAATATTGCAGTGTCTGTGCAGTGTACTGTAGCTAGGGTGCACCCTCTGTTCACCCGGCTCTCCCGATCTGACACATTGTGAATCTGGGCCATCATTCGTCATGCATAGGCATGGGCACGAGCACGCAAGATGCTTGGCTTGACCAATAATCCTTCTGCCAATTTTCCATCGCCTGGCGCATGCAACATCAGTATTTTGTTCTTGACATCTTTCCGGAGGTGAACCTCCCCTTGAATGGAACACTGGGTGTTAGGGGCCAGTACCATTGAATCGGGATCCTTCTTCCACACAATCCCCACCAGTTCATCCTGGTCTACTTACTCTGGTTTCTGTTGCAAATCATAGGCCGTCTTGATCAGAGCCGGAATTCTCAGGGCCCTCCCAGTCCGTCGCCCTTGTTTCTCGTGACAGAGTTGCGCCAGTCTCCAAAACATATGGGCGTTTGTCCCAATTAGCAGGGGGACCCCATCATACAGTCCAGTGGGGGGGACACACTAGGGCCAATGTCTCTACTCGCTCCTCTACACCAGTTACAGTTGCAGGAAAAGACAACCAGAGGCGGACATACCCTAGGTAGGGTAAGACTTGTCGCTCAGGCCCCACACATGTAGGCCTTCCAGGGATTGTAATGGCACATCAGATAAGTGTTTGTCATACCAGTCCTGAAATACAATCGTCACTTGCGACCCGCTATCGAGCACATCCCAAGCATGGATACCACTGTCAGTCACAGAAGTCTCCATCAAAGGGCCCACTATTCTGGACCAGTCTGGAGAGGCAGTAGCAGAGGCCTAGACAGAGGATTTAGCCACAAAGAAATTTGAGTTAGTATTTCTTTAACCCTCACTGCAGTCATTACAGGCACTCCTCGGCCACTGATCTGCTTTTTGGAGTTCCCCTTGGAGTCAGTTTGCTACCTTCTCCAAGTCTTTCTGAGACCGGCACTCTCTCTTCATATGGCCATCCTTCCCACAGTTGTGACAAATGATAGACTCCTGGGTCATCCTTGGAGAGAACATTGCATCAGGGACTGAGGCAGTAACAAGGGATCAGGGTCCAATATCTGCTTGCAGCGGTGAGAGTGGTGCAACATATCTTAACAGTTCCTTTAGGGTGGCAGTCAATTCTTGGATTTCAGCCTGGGAGCTACCCTTGGTAGAGAATGCCTGAGGGTGCACCCCCACCCCCATGGCAGTCACATCTTGAGAGGGACCAGAATCTTGTTCCATGGGGGAAACCCTTGCAGAGGCACCCATCTTCAACTCTTGGACTTCTTTTAGAAGCTCATGTTTCCAATGCTAGGCCCAGGGCAGGAAGTCCTTTGCATTCTCAGAGTACTCGTTAAGTGACGACTTTTGCTCCTGAGCTTCACTTGGCTGATCACTCTCAGTCACTTGTGCAGCAGTAGCAGATATGGGTGCAATTCCCCCATGGGGTCGCCTTTGCTCAACCCTCGTATTTCTTTCATTAGCTCGTCATAGGAGGGGGGGCGACTCCAGTCGGGTGGCAAGGCGCAACTGAAGCAGTAACAATTCTGAAAATGGAGCAGACTTAAGGATCCAGGCCAGCCTAGTTCGATCTAATTCATTTGACGGCAAACTACCCTTTCTGAAGCACTCTTGTAGCAGCTTTTCAAGCCGAGCTATATACACAGACAATGGCTCCCCTGGGTACTACTGAGCGTTTCTTACTCTCCACCACAGATCCTCATCTGAATCCAGGCTCCCATACACATTCTCCAATGCATCCACATAGTCCTGTGCAGTTGCTTCGGGGTTACTGGCCCGCTTGGCATGGATGGTAGCCAGGGCAGGACCTCAGAGGATCTCACTTAACCTCTTTCGTTTCTCTGCTTCTGAGCATTGCCATTCAAGTACTAGAGAGGCAACATAGTCTATCCATGTCTCCCAGTCATCCTCCCCCTGAGGGGTGGGGAGGGTGCACAAGAAGATTTTCAGCCTTCGGCAGGAGTCGTGACTAATGGGAGGTACAGACATAGGTGCCAGCATTGGCATGGGCACAGAAGGTGGGGCCATAACAGGTGCTGGAGTGGGAGGAGGTGTTGGGGAAGGAACACCCCCAGGTGGCAGGAATAGTTTCTTGAAGTCCTCTACAGTCTTCCCTTCCTCCAGCAACAACTTAGAAAATTTCTCCTCAAAAGTCTCAGATAATGGTGGGAGCTCATCCTCCCAGATTACGTTATGACTACAATCCAGGCAGCTCTTAAAGAGACAGTACACAGAGATTATACAGGCACTCTCTGGCAATCACATTTAAACTGCTAAAATGCAGGACACCAGCCTGGCAATGAGCATTTAGGCAAGCTCGAGGAAGACTTTTCGGGAACCCCCATTTGTAGGGGGGTTACATGTGATTTACTCGGGGAAGAGGAGACAACAGGTGTTACAGGCCAGGGTGCAGAGTTGCAGACGGCAGTGGTTGGACTCAAGAAAAGGTGGGCTTTTAGTTTTTTTCTAACAGGCAGTCGGTGAAATGGGAATAAAACATGTAAGTTTAACGATGTTTGCTTTGAGACACAGTATCTCACAAAAACAACGGATTCATATGAAATATTTTTTCCTAACTGCTTACGCCAGGCTAAGACAAGCAGACATTAACAAGCACTAGGTACTAGTAAGGTAGCTTAGCACTACAGTCCTGTGACTGAGAGCTGAGACAGAGTCAAAAAATGTTCAGGCCGCATACCTCTCAACTGCTATAAATTTCACACAGCGCTATGATTTTCACACTCAAACTGACCCTTGCTCCGCATAGGTTTACTGATGTTCCTCATAATGGTAGAGCTATTTCTGGACATACAAACTATTACATCACTGAACTAAGCTGATAGAAACATTCCTTATCACCAACTATATGGGCCCCACTATCTGTAGACATATTATTGTTTAAAATAAGAAAGTGCTACACATTCTGGCCCTTTGCTATGATTTTTGAAGGCCAGTGCTATGATTTTTAATGCTGAGAGGTTGAGAGGTATGTCAGGCAGATTTAGGCAGACTAAGAGTAGTCACAAGTGGAGGAATTTTTGGGAACTTTATGGGTGGGCTGGCCAGGCCTGGTCTGGTCACAAACGAGTCACAACTATACCACAGACAGCGACACACACAACAGGTAACAACACAGCTCAGCCTCAGATCAGCAGCTATGAGTCTCACTCTCTCTAGTCACCTCTCAGAACTCTCTGCTCTCTGGTGAGGTGATGACTATATCAAATTAAATATTTACACCACTATCCAATGCCATCCCACACTGGCCAGCAAACAATTACACCCTGATGCAGTTCAAACTTAAAACAGCTGATAAGTCCCACAGTCTCACTCTGTCTGATTTGGTGTTTCCTCTCTCTCTCTCTTTCTTTCTCTCTGTACAGAAGTGCCTTCTGCCTTATTATTTATTATTACTTATTTTTTTAACTTGTTGCAGATATTAGTATTTTGTTTGTTAAACCTCAGTCTAAGCCTGACCCTCTTATTTATGATTTCCCCTTAGTGTAAGCAAAGGTTTTTCATTAGATTGGCCTGGCAAGATAATATTTTGCTTAAGAGAAGTATGTAAGAAGGTCAAAATCCTGACATGGTGACACCATCCAGAACTGCAAGTCAAACAAAAGCAATTCCAGGTTAGGCTTAGGCTAGTATTGGTACTGTCTCTACTTGTAGTCGTTTATAATCAGGCCAGACAGGCAGGATGAGGCTGAAATGAGGAGGAGAGCTTGCTTGGTTGAGCTTGAGCACCCAACACTTACACAGTTACAAGCACAGTAGCACACTGCACCAGTTCAGCACTACAATACGTATTTTTTTTTTCACTCAGTCTCTGTCTCTCTCACTTAGTTTACTTGGTTAGTTTTGCTTGTTTAAAATTTTTTTTGGTATTTTTATTATGGATGGTAGGGGTACAGTTAAGTACTTTACTTTCTTTTTCCTTTTATGTTTGCTTGCACGCATGTGCAAGAAACATAGTGCCATCATCTGAGTTTTCGGAGGTGTGGCAGCCCTCTTCCAATTCAGTCAGTGTGTTTGCAGGCGCGGCCCCAGTTCTCCAATGCCTGCTGGAGCTGTCTATGACAGCAGTCCAAAATGCAGTGGCATACAGTTGAAAGGGGGCTACGCTTCGATGAGCAGCGATAAGATGTCGCCTGCTCATGCGCTCCCTACACACCACCTGCCTACGCATACTGCGTGCTCGCCTCACTGTATAGCTGACAGGGTGCCTCAATCCCCGCCGGCTGTGCTGCCACCAAACAACAGAATTGTACATGCCACGCTGGGTGCCCACCCCAGTGTGGCTACACATGTATAGCCGACAGGGGTGGCCAATCCCCATCGGCTCACTGTCCCCAGGTACAGAGTTGCCACGCTGGGAGCCCACCCAAGCGTGGCAACAGATGCTGTCGCCGACGGGGTGCCCAATCCCCGCCGGCTCCACATCCCCCACAAGCCGCCCTTGTGTCATGCTGGAGCCCACCCCAGCGTGGCAAACATCCCGCCTGCCTCCTCCTTTGTAAAAAAAAACCTGCAACACAAGAACAGTCCTCGCTGTCTCTGCCCCCACCCGCGCCCACCCTGCCTCCCCACACCCCTCACCCCATACTTACCTCCGACCTCAGCGCGATGATCTTCAGTGGACCGTGAATACGTCTGCACTCTTCAAAACCGACCGCAAACTGAGGAAATGCCGGTAAGCTGTATAATGTAATGAATAGGGGTTTTTCAACTTTGCTGCATATCTCAGGCATTTTTTGGAATTTTGGCACCAAATTTTCAACATGGGGTTTTTGGGACCCCTCCTCATGAATTCTGTCACTGTCATGGCATTAATCGGGCCTGAAGGGTGATTTCGCACTCACTCCGTGAAATCACCTTTCGGGACCGATTAACAAAATGACAGTGCCAGTGTTCATAAGGTGGGCTCTCAAAAAGCCTATGTTGAAAATTTGGTGAAAAAATTCCTAAAAATGACTGTTTTACGAGCATGCGTTGCGCTGTTCCTACGCACGCGCGTAGGTTCGCGGATTTTCAATATTTTCACTCCGAATTTTCAACATTGCCATTTGACCACACTTCCTTATAAGTAGTACAGCTGTCATTTTTCACATCTCACCCAAAATGTGTTTCCGCGCATGCAGCGCACATTGGCGCAGTCGGTGTGCGAAATCAATGTTCGGGACACATTAAGAAAATCACAGTGACACTGTTCATGAGCAGAGGTGTTAAAATGGCTATGTTAAAAATTTGGTGAAAAAATTCCCAAAAATAACTATTTTACGAGCATGCGTTGTGCTGTTCCTACGCACTGTAAGTTCGTGAATTTTCAATATTTTCACCCAGATTTCAATATTGCCATTTACCACACCTCCTTATGAGCAGTACAGCTGTCATTTCTCACTTCTCACCAAAATGTGTCACATTACGTAGCGCATAATGGCGCAGTCGTAAAGCGCGAACTCAATGTATGGGACATTAAGAAATCACAGTGACACTGTTCATGAGCAGAGGTGTTAAATGGCTATTTTGAAAATTTGGTGAAAAAATTCCTAAAAATGACTGTGTTACGAGTGATCATTGTGCAGTTTCCACGCACCCTCGTAAGTTCATGAATTTGTAATATTTTCAGTCCACATTTTCACCAGTGGCATTTTTCCACACTTCCTTATGAACAGTACAGCTGTCATTTTTCACAACATGGCTGAAATGTGTTTTCACACTTTCAGCACAGAAATGCGTGGTCACTGTGGGAAGTCATTGTTCGGGACAGATAAAGAAAATCACAGTGACACTGTTCATGACTGGAGGTCCCAAAATGCCTGTGTTGACAATCTGCTGTAAACAATTCCCAAACTAATTCCATTACGGGTGCACGTTGCACAGTTTCTACGCACGCTCGTGACTTCACCAGTTTTTTTAATATTTTCACTGCAGATTTTCAACATTGCCATTTTTTATACCTCCCCATGAACAGTACAGCTGTCATTTTTCACATCCTGTTCAGAATGTGTTTTTGCACCTGTGGTGACAAATGCCGTAGTCGCTGTGCAAAAGCAGCTTTCGGCTAACAAACTGATATTGCCACTGTTCATGAGATGGGGGTCACAAAAAACCCATGTTGAAAATTTGGAGTGAAAATACCAACGAATGCCTGAGGCGTTAGGGTTTCCGACCATAACACCCCACCCTGTAGAGAATGACAGGAATCATGGCTGTGACTTGGGATTGTCACCTGCAATGCTCATACCATTCCACCCCCACACCCTGCAGCCACTGAGAGGCATCGAGGTGTGCCTTGGACTCTTCGGCCCCAAAGTTCACCCTATTCTCCTATACCGCACCCATCTCACAATATTTCCTGATGGAATGGGGTGTGCATAAGGGCCAAAGACCCCAAGGCACACCGTGACACTTGTCGGTGTCTGCACGGTAGGGTGTGGTGAAATGGCGTAGCCATTATGCCTGATGATCCAAAGGCACACCGCAATGCCTGTCACTATCTGCAGGGTGGTGATGGGGTTGGCTTCAGTTCAATACTTCACTGCCATTCCTATTATGCAGCTCTGTAACTCCTACACTACCAACGCCAATGCCAGCAAGCAAACATTCGGCATTGACAAATGCTTGTTTTTTCAGTGTTCACACAAACAGAAGAGAGAAAATGACAGAGAGGTCACTCACAGGCAATCCTGGCTCCAAGCATCAGCTGCTGAAGCTCCCCTGCCCTGTCCTTATACACAGACACAAACAGCAGCTACTAGGCTAATGTACTATATTGTAGTTAGTTGGTTTACCAAGTAAAGTTTATTTATTTGAGTCCCCACACAGACCCTCAAAGATTCAGAACACTCCTTCCCCTTCCCCCACACTCTACTAAGCAGTTAACTGTCTGTCACACTACCGACTCCCAAGTTCAGTCCCTTTCCACTTTCCAGACAGGTTTTTTATATACGAGTCTTTCTCTAGTCTGTCCCTACTAGTTCAAAAAAGTACTGATGAGCAACAACAGCTGCTCTTAAAAGAGCTTTTCAATCCGAGTCCCGACTGACACACAGGACCACAGCACGAGGCAATCGTTCAGTCTACAGGCTGAATTCAAGTACATCCTCTTGTGCTGCAATTCACTGAGTGATGCCCTCTGGGAGGAGGGAGGGCTTAGTGCTGGCTTACCTGCCTGCCACTGGCATCCACGCAGCAATGGGCTGTTCCGATCCTCTGGACTGGTCACACGAGCTGCCAGTCAGGCTGGTAATGTGGCATGCTAAGGCACTATTCCCACTTGCAGCTTCCATCTGTCCCCTCCATCAGCTGACCTATGTTAAGATACAGCCGTGAGCCATGTGACCAGCCCAGGATGGCAGCCACTCACAGCTCCTGATTGCCCAATGCCCGCCCATAGTTCCGCGGCCCCACCTCAAAAGTCAAGATGGGCAGAGTAAGACATGGGCACTCGCACACACACTGCTGTGCGCACACAAACAGTTCACTTGAGAAAAAAAACAGCACTCGGGCATGCGCGGTGCACTCCGTGTCTGCGGCAAAGTAACGGTGGACAGAGATTGGGGGGTTCAACCCCAACCCCCTGTACATCCTGGTGCCTAGCAGTGCCCCCCACCCTCCGATCCAAAGCCTGTGTTACTGTAGATATTGCCCTGGTGTCCAGTGGTACCTCCCCACCTGATCCCCATACTGGTACTGGGACAGACAGCCATCCCAGGACAGCCAGATCTCCACTGCCTATGTATAGCCATAAGCACAGAAGTCATTCTCCCCCCACAACAAAGCCTCATTCCTGTGCCACACAGTGTACATGTTGCACCCCCCCACCCATACCCCATTGGTGGATAGCGGCCTCGCACTCACCCGAGGCACCGACTCCTACCCCCTACCTGTACGTCAGTGCCGTGGATAAGGGATATCACACAGCACAGCCCTCTATACACCTGGCCATCCAGCATCTTTCATTAGCATGCCCACCGGGCAGACGGGAGGTGTGTGGTGGGCTGTACTGCTTAACGTCCTTTACCCGTGGCACTGACTCCCATGGTGGAGTGGCTAGAGCACCTGCCTCTGGCATAGTTAGGAATCTGGGGCTGCAGTTCGGTTCTCCCCAGGTCCCACTGTAATGTGTTTAAAAAAAAAACAAATTTTCCCTGCTCCACGGTTTCCCCTTTCTCCTAAGTCCATGACCCCCCAGAGTTGACTATAATAAGTCTGGGGGTGTGGGGGCAACGCCCCCCACATCAGGGGGTGCTGTGGGGAAAGCCCCACCACAAAAAGAAAGATTTGTTGTTTTGAAAACGGCGTGCACTCTTGTTTTGGTTGGGATTTTGTCCCAACACTGTTACAGGGCATGCTGTTGTGTCTGTGGTGTTGTGTGTATGCGTGGTTTTATCTGCGACATTATGACCTCGTGCCTAAACAAACTGGGGTAGGTCCTAAAATAGCAAAATGTGTGGAGAGTTGGCTTAGTGGTAGCCAAAGAGTGGTAGTAAATGGGGTACACTCTGGGGAAGTCAAGGTGACTAGCGGGGTGCCGCAGGGGTCAGTATTAGGCGCTGGAACCAGGGTGGCTTAGGACCATGAGGTTATAGTGATAAAGGCACAGGTCGGTCAGAATGGACAAACTCTCATCCTTGCCACAATCTACCTACCCCCCAAGACAGCCACAGCAGGCCTTCTCACAATTATGGACATTATCAGCACCCTTCCAAAGGGAATGGAGCTTGTCATTACTGGGGACTTTAACATAAACTGGGATGGAAAGGAGGCTGCCCCTTTCAGGCATCTTATAGCGACCTCCAACCTGACACAACTTGTCACCTGCCCCACCAGGCAGAACTATAAGACAGGAAACAGTACCCTCCTTGACTGGGTCCTAGCAAGCTCACCATCCCGGATCTCAGAGATCAAGGTTCTCCCAGACACGCTAAGAGACCACTCCTTAATCACCTTCCTGTGGTCTAATAAATTTACCAAAAGCCCACCCATCCTCATTGAAAGCAGGATCTTGAGAAAGAGTAAACTTGGAGCTCTCAAATAAGCCCTTGCACTGCATGACTGGTCTCCTAGCAACCTGGCGCCTACCCTTGATCAGGCCCTCAGTTACTTCATTAAAGGCTTTAGCTCCATCTGTGATATCTATGCCCTGCTCAAGAAAAGAAAAATTCGACGGCAGGCAAATGGCTGGACTGATGGGGAACTCCTCTCCCACCTGAAAGAAAGGGACATACTCTGGGAGAAGGCCAGAAACACAGGCAGCAAGCATAACTACCAATGTTACAGAACAGCCAAGAACCACTGCACCAAGCTAATCCAGCTTACTAAAGCCAACTATCATAAGGCCTAGCTTTGCAATTCTTGGGGTGATGGGAAAAGATTCTGGGATAACATCAAAAGCATCCTTGGAAAGGAGAACAAGAAGCACCTTCAGCTATTCAGTATCAGTAACACCCCCACTACAGACCCTCTAGCTATTGCAGAAGCCTTCAATAAGACCTTCACCGATCTTACCCCAGTGCTACCACCTGCCTATTTTCAACCTGGTTTGAACTGTTCCAACAACGTATCTACCGAGTGTTCTCACCCGACCTTCTACTTTAAAAGAGCGATGGTGAAGGAGACTCTAACTATGGTCAAGAAAGTACTAGGTAAGACCAGACTGGGCAGTGACGGGATAGACATAAATCTTCTATCCCTCACCCTGGACGTTCTTATAGTGCCCATTACCACGCTGTACAATAAGTCCCTGGCCCTTACCCAATTCCTGGCGGTTTGGAAGCAGGCCCTAGTTACGCCAGTGCATAAAGGAGGTGACAAGTCTCTGGTAGCCAACTACAGACCCATCTTGATCCTCCCAAAGGCACTGGAAAAGATTGTGACGGGTCAACTCATCGACTACCTCAGTAAGTATAATCTACTATGCCCCAATCAGCATGGCTTCAGGCAAAATCACAGTACCACCACTGCCCTGCTGTACTACACAAACTATGCACATAAGGCCCTGGATGAAGGCAAACTGGTGGGGTCTGTCTTTATTGGCCTCATCAAAGCCTTCGATACAGTCAACCACCTCCTGTTACTGACCCAACTGCAAAACATGGGTGTGGCGCCCAATGCCCATTGCTGGTTCCAAGACTACCTGATACAGAGAAATCAATGTGTCAGAACTGGGCAAACAGTATCCAGCCCAAAAGAGGTATCATTAGGGGTACCCCAGGGGTCAATACTGGGGCCCCTACTCTTTAGCCTCTTCTTAAATGGCCTTCCCACAGCCTGCAACACCAAACTCATACTGTATGCAGATGATGCTGTGCTCCTGAGCAGCAGCAGCACGTCTCAGACTGCCCTACAATCTGAGCTGCAGAACTCCTTCTCCAAACTCGAGGACTCGTTCTGTAGTCATAAGTTGCTACTAAACTACAAGAAGACCAAGGCCGTGCTTATGTCCAGCCCCCACAACAAAAATAAGCACCACCCCCTCATCATCTCCCAACTCTTGCAGTGAGCCACTTGAACAAGTGGATTTGTTCCAGTATCTGAGGGTCATAATAGATGATACCCTCACGTTTGCGCACCATACTGACTCTCTGGTCAAGACAGTCAATACCAAGATTGGTGTCCTGTACAGGCACAAGCAATACCTCTCTCCAGGGGCCCACTGTCTCTCTGTCCACAATTCCATTATATCTACTATTGACTATGGACTAGTGGTCTATGGGGCGGCAACGGATACAGCGCTCAAGAGGGTTCAGACTGCGCTCAACAAAGCCTGCAGACTCACCCTGGATGCTGAGCATGGCACTCACACCTGTACTCTGTAAGAACGTGCAAATTTATTTTATTTATTTAAGGGAATCAGATACACCTTTGAGCCAGGGGTTCTTTTACAAAGGTTCCACATCAGTTTTGGCTGTCATTAAGAAACAGGGTCAAATTCCTGACTTGCATCCTAGGGAAGAAGGCTCTATTGGGTAAAACACCACCTTGTGTAGGCAATATGATCAAGGTGGCCAACTTGTTACAGGTCACTAGAGGGAGGACTAGAGGGGCCTTGGCTCTTCCGTCGCACCTCACTTGGGCAATGCGCGTTTGCCTATCGGGGCCCCCTGTGGATGAATGAACTCCCTGGGCACCTCCTGGCCACCAATTGTCTGGCCCAATTCAAAACTGACCTCAAACAGCACCTAATAACACTCTCTAAGTGCACCTGCCCCTAAGTCCAGTCACACCTGCTCTCTCTGCCCCCCAGCAAGCACTAGGCAGGCCTCGGATACCCCCTTCCTCTGTCTCTTCTCATGACTTGCCTCAGCAATCAGTTTGCATCATGCTCCTTCGGCACCCACCACCCCACCTTCCCCCTCCCCAAACTCCCAGTCCCGTAAGTTTCCTAACAGTCACTACTAATGCAGGCTGCCTGACTATGCCCCCTCACACCCCACCATTTACTCTAGCATGTCTTCTCCGCTCAGCCTCCCTCACCCCATTTCTCCCTATGCCTTATTGCCCTTCTTCCCCCACTCTTCACCTCCACCGCAGTACCTACCTCTCTCTCGTGCATCCGTTCTTCACCCCACTGCCAGCTATCCCTGTCCCACTGAACTACTGACAAGGCACTTTGTGGCTGCTTATTCCCCCCTCCACCCTCATAAAGTGTTTTTCTTGTTATTTTAACTTGTGCCTATGTTTTGAGTTATTCTGTAAGTTCTGAATCCAATCAGTATTGTTCATTGTGATGTACCTTTGCTTTGTCCTATTGTACTTTGTTTTGCAATCCATAACGTGGAACCTTTGTAAAAGTGCTTGCGCTCAAAGGTCTTTTCCGAATCACTAAATAAATAAAAATAAATAAATACATTCCTCTTCAATGTCTTTATTAGTGACACTGCAGAAGCACTGGAAGGGAAAGTATGCCTATTCACAGATGACACAAACATCTGCAAGAATAGACATAGCAGGGGGGGTTGAAAGAATGAGGGAGGCTCTAAAGAAGTTAGAAAAATGATCATGAGTTAGGTAGCTAAAATTCAACGCAAAAAGTGCAAAATCATGCACTTAGGGTGCAAAAACCTGGGGGCAATGTACCAACTTGGGGGGGAGTATTAGCAGTCTCAAAACAGGAAAGAGACCTGGGGGTTATCGTTTCTGATAACCTGAAGGTAGCTAAACAGTGTGACATGGCAGTAGGAAAGGCTGGCAGATTGCTCGGATGCATAGGGAGGGGTATCACCAGCGGAAGGAGGGAGGTAATAATACCCCTGTATAGATCGCTAGTGAGGCCCCACCTCAAGTACTGTGTACAGTTCTGGAGGCCCCATCTCCAAAAAGACAAGGATAGGGTGGAGGTGGTGCAAAGGAGGGTAACCACAATGGTGCAGGGCCTGCATCAGAAGCCCTACAAAGAAAGGCTTATTGATTTACTTATATTCTCCCTAGAAGACAGGAGAGAACGAGTGGATATGATAAGAGACATTCAAATACCTCACAGGAATAAACAAGGTACCGGAAGGGAGCATTTTCCAAAGTAAAAGATGCTCAGGGACAAGGGGTAACAATATGAAGCTGGAGGGGGGTAGCTTCAGAGGAAACCTGAGGAAATACTTCTTCATGGAAAGGGTGGTGGACGCTTGGAACAGCCTCCCAGCAGAAGTGGTGGGGGCTAGAATGGTCACAGGATAAGAATGCATGGGATAAGGCACAAGTGAATCTTAGAAGCAAGAGGGGGGTGTAAGCCAGAGTCCAAGTAGGATCTCCGGTGGCACTATAGGTAGGGGAATTTAGGGTCGACTAGGTGGGCCAAGTGGTCCTTCTCTGCCAACAACTTCTATGTTTCTTTGTAATGTGTTAAAACCTTTTTCAACTAGTGTATTGAACAAATATTTTACCTGAGCATACCTTAGTTCAGCAGGTGTCACCGTTTAAATTGTTGACTACTACATGGGACAAAGCTAGCCTGGGGAAGTGAGCTTACCAAGCTGTTGCTGCCGATGGCACTACATGCTGCACTGACTCTCCAAGCACTCTCTGAGTTCACAGCTTGAGATTTTGACCCAAAAGGCCATCTGGACCATTGCCTTCACCATTTGAAGTATTACTTGCGTCTCCCATGCTGCCTCACTGGGGCAGTCCATAAGTTCTGTGCCACTCATCATGCCAACAAACTTCTAATTGAAAACTGTAATGCTAAGTACACAGTAAAGCTAGTAAACGGCAAACATTACAGAAATAATTAAAAGAGTTAAACAGTAACCCCCACTAACTATCTTGAGAAAAACAGTTTGGCAACCTGGTGGGGCAGAAACATATAGGTGAACTCATGAGGGAGTCTGTATGGGTGAAGAAACACAATCATTACATCAAATAACAGGCTACAGAACAAATAAGTGAACCCAATACAGTAGTGTGCCTAATGTGTCATAAAATTGGTGCAAAGTCCCAAGCACAGTACTTCCCAGCACAAAGGAGATGAACAAAGCTGTAACAGCTTGTTACACATCCATGCAACTTTTGATGTCAGACCACTGAGGCAGGCAAACACACTGCGCATAACACTCTGTAGAGATCATAGGAACCTACACTCCAGGAAAGAGGTCATGAAGTAGGCCAGGAATCAAACTGTGATCTTATAGACAGCGAAGCTGATAAGAATTCAAACTACAATTCCACACTTCAGAATCAGTGAAATAGAAAACAGAGAAGAGACACAGAACAAAGCATCTGAGACACAAACTCCATGCTGTACAAGTATTTTGTTATAAAAACAGCCCATATGATACTTGTGAAAACAAGGAAAACAGTCATACAATCTCATGGACCCCACCTCAAAGCCTTACCTCCGATTAGGCGTTTCGCGAGAGAAACGCTATTCTTCAGATAAGGGAGCTTACTTTTTTTAAATGCGGTAAAGTTCAGGATTCTGCAAAATATCCAATGCTGCACGGTTCCATTTCATGGGATAGTGCAACGCCGCCACCGCTCACTTCAATACAAGTGTACTGAAGTGAGGGGTGCGGCACTGAACTTTCCCGTCAAATGGAACTGCACAGTATCGGACATTTTGCAGAACCCCTGACTATACAACATTTAAAAAAAGTAAGTTCCCTTATCTAAAGAATAGCGTTTCCCTTGCGAAACGCCTAATCGGGGGGAAGGCTTTGGGGGTTGGGGCCATGAGATTGTATGACTGTTTTCCTTTAAATACAGCAGCAGATGACAGGAGAGATATTTAACAATGGCTGGACCACCCACCCCTACGTTCTGCATTTAAAAGAGGCTTCAAAACGGGGCAATGGTGATCAGAACCTTTGTTCTTTTTATAGCAGCAAACAGAGGATCATTTAGTGATTACATGTTGTTTTATATATCAATGTCAGGCAAGTTTAAGTCCCCTACCTCTGCCACCTCCCTCTTTGCCACCCCTCTCCTAAGTTCTTCCTCCAGTACTCTGTTAGACCACCCCAATCTTATCTTTCTGCCCAAGGCCACCGTGAATTGCACCACATAGATTCAGTTTCCACATCTGAACCTCTAATGCCCCCATCTTCAGTCACTTCAGTGCCCTCCCTGACAGAGGGTGACTCCCCTCACCTGTCCTGTGATCCCTCCTGAATAAAGTATATCTAGGGACAGCCATCTCCCAGTTGTTTTCTGTGGTTCATGTTTCTGTGATGGCCACAAGGTCTACCTCAGTGTCTACCATAATCTCAACAATGAAGAACTAGGACCAGCCCAGTGGTGCAGAGGGTTGAGGTGCTGGATGCCACACCTCGTGCTACCCTGGTGGCACGAGTTCAGGAGCAACTCAGGCGCTAGGGATCAGCAGAGGCGGGTGAGGACTAAGCGCCTGATGGACTGCCTCCTCCGGGTGGTCAGGATTGCCCGCGGCCAATGACTCCTGGTGGAGACCAGGGCACTGCAGCATGCCCTGCTGCACGAATCAGCCTAGCATCGGGATGTGCACACGCACGGGGATCACTAGAACAAAGGAAACACCTGATCTGAGGGGTAGGCGATGGCACCTTCCCCCATACCCATGGCTGGGTCCTTCCTGCCTGGCCTTCCAGGTTCCTCCACCTGGGTCCTCTGCCACGTCGGAGTCTGTCTCTAATTGCGCCCACAGAGGAGGGGCAGCCCCAACTCGGAGGAGTTAAGCTTGGGGTGCCAATCGTGGACAGAGGACGAAGGAGAGAGGAGGCCCGGGTAGGAGGACTTCACACAGGGCCGGAGCAGGCAGGATGCCTGAGAGAGGCCCCCCAGACCGTGACCGGAGGGAAAAAGAGATTGAAAAAAAACAAACAATGAAGAACTGTCAACAACAACTTTAAAGATCCAGCGATATCTGTGGGAAAGCTTTAAAAAACATAGTATTTACCTATATTACTGCTTTTACAATTTTTCTGTACTGGTATATATTATCCGTTACTGTAGTTCTTTATTATTAGGGGCAGCTGTTTGAACATAGGATCCTTATCAGTCCGACTTCATCTGTTCAGTAAGCCTGTCTAGAAGGGATGTTATAATCCTGTTTATAAATCACAACTGGTTGCCATGGAATTATTATGTCAAAAGCAGGAAATTATGATGTCACATGTAGAAAACCAGCAGCAGCAGCAGATAAGGTTCAAGGGGCAAGGACTCTGTTTCCAAACAAACTTCGTTAATAATAAGCTTAGTGTTTTTTTATATAATGTTTTTCCTAAGAAATCAAAGCACCTTACATATAGCAAAAAAACCCCACCAATATTTTATACATAAAATATATAAAACAGACTCAGAATGAAGCTCAAAACACAGTCAGGGATAGTATGAAAGAGACAGGCCAGGATACACTGACTGAAAAGTCACTTAAGAACCTCTGTCTATAGTGGCTCTCCAAGTAAATATTGCGAATCTGTGGTGGGAAGGAGTTCCAAAGGACTGGGCCAGCAATGAATAATGCCCTGCCCCACACTGATTTTAATCTAAAACGGGGGAACCTACAGTCACCCCACATCCCCACAATGGAGGGCTCCATTTGGGAATTATGGGGTAGCAGCTTGCAGAGATAGGCAGGACCCAAACCAATCAGGGCCTTAAATGTTAACATGATGACCTAGTAGTCAATTCTCTGCTGCAGCAACTCGCCTAGTGCTGGTGTAATAAGTTCTGACCTCTGACCGGAGCTCAGAAACAGCACTGCTGCACTGTGCACCAGCTGCAAGCACTGAATCTGGCAACAAGGCTGCCCTTGGTGACTACATTACAGTAGTCTACGAGTGAGGAAATGGCTCAGCAGCGAACAAGGGGAAGACAGAAACAGGAAATACAAAAACACAATTAGACAAGCTCTGGTGAAGCCAATCACCTGGGGAGCCCAGAGGGAAAATCAAGGCAATGGCACTGGAGGCGTAGAAACACAGAATAAAAAAACACCTATGAAAAAAAGTTATGGGGTGTATCAATGGGTACCCCCAGTTTTGTAGTCTTGGTACATGATATCACATTTTATGGGGTTGAAACAGATACCAGATAACCACTGAAAAAAAAAAACACTATATAGCTGAGCCTCGAAATACTGCAGAGTGGGAAGATGTGCGCTAAGTGCAGAAACAAAGGGAGAATAAGTGTCTTCATTAGCAGTACACATTTCTTTTTAAACAAAGATCTGTTTTCCAGATCATAGTTTTCTGAGTGACGGTAGAGACTGCTTTTTCCCCAATTATATTTATTGTAATATTCAGAAAAGACCTTTGAGTCAAAGACTCATTTACAAAGGTTCTACGTCATACATAAAAGGTACAGGGACAGCACTTGAAATACAGATTACAGCACATTACAAATAACATTCAAAGAGGTTACATAGCTGTTCAGTAGATGGCTAACAGAAGTTTAGGTACTTTAGCACAGCCAGAGAAGTTACAGAAGGTTCTGTAGGAGGCTGATAGTCATATAGTTTCATAGGTGCATTTAGGTACAGGGACCCGATAATAGTTTGTTTGAAACAGGCAAAGTCAGATCAGGTATCAAGGGCAGTCACATCGGTTAGAGGCCTGAAGGTATTCCCTTAGCTTGGATTTATAGGGGCCAAGCCTTATTTCATCAGTTATATGGCTAGGGAGGGCATTTGTCCAGGAAGGGGCTCTGAAACTGAAGGTGCGTTGGAACTGGGAGGTCCGGCCATGGGGTACCCATAGTAGCCGCTTGCTTGTGCTACGGGTTGTTTTGCTTGGTGGTGTTGGGAGGATAATTTGGTCTAGGGTAGGTGGGATGAGGCCTAGTAATACCTTTTTGGTCATAAGGCAGGTGTGGTACCTGATTCTGCTGTCCAGGTTTAGCCAGTTTGTGCTGCTGTAAAGGGAGCAGGAGTGTGTGAAACGATCACATCCAAGGATGAGATGGCAGGCTTTGTTAAGCACGAGTCAGAGTCTGTTTAGGGTTGTGGGTGGTGCGGCACTATATATTAGGATGCCGTAGTCTAGCAGGGAGAGGATCGAGGAGTTTATGGTAAGTTGTAATGCTTCAGGGGTGAGGCAGTGTTTGTACCGGTAGAGTACGCCTAGTCTGGAGCTAAGGGCTGTTGATAGGTGTAGGATATGTTGATTAAAGCTGAGGGTGGGGTCTAATGTGATCCCTAAGTATTTAAAGCTGCTTACTTGTTCTAAGGGGGTCTGATTGGCAGTGAGAAGTTAGGGGCAGAGGTTCTTGTGTGGGTTCTGAGGGTGGGCCAATATCATGACTTTAGTCTTATTATAGTTGATAACAAGACGCTGGGTGGTGAGCCGGTCTTCGATTTCACGGAAAGAGTGCTGGAGAGATTGGTGGAGTTTGATTGCTACATTTTGCACAGCAAGGTGAATTCCCAAAACTTTTATTGGGTCCTTAGAAATATGAATCAGTCCAAGAGTGTCAGCTGGTTGTTCTTTCTGTTGGCCAACAAACGTTGCATAACTTTTACTGTAATTTATATGAGTACTTGAGGTTTTTTCACAGTCAGATAGTCTCAATTACAGGACCAACAGACTTGTTTATTTATTTTATTTAGTTTTTGTTGACTGGGTAAGTGCACTAGACAAATTCTGCCTATTTTCAGGCACGATCCGGGGAAGGGGATACAGATGAATGGCAACTAACTTTGAACCAGATTAAGCTGTTGGTGGTATTTTTAGTGAAAGGGGGGAAATTTGGCCAGGGCACCGGGGAAAATTTCCCTACTCTTTGCAACGGGGAAAATTCCCCTACTCTTTGCGAGAAGTGCCATGGGATCTTTAACATCCACCTGAACTACCACAAGAAAAGGCAGATGGGACCTCGGTTTAACATCTCATCCGAAAGACGGCACCTAAGGAGTGCAGCACCCCCCCCTCATGCTGCACTACAGTGTCAGTATTGGGATATTAACCCAAGTGCCTGGTGTGGGGGATAGAACCCTCAGCCTTCTGATCTCCCGGCCTCAGAGGCAAGTGTGCTACCTGCTGAGCGACTGACACTGACAACTTACTACTGTGAAGTAATATACAAGTCATCTCCGTATGCAAGAATATTTTGAATGGTCTGATTTACTGACTGAGAACCTGGTCAACAAAAGCTAAATAAATAAATGGTGGGGTTGCATTATAATTCCTTAAGGCTGGGTCGAGTGCAATGATATACAATAGAAGACATCACTCTGCCTGATGTAGATTGCTGCCTGCCAGCTGCAGCCTTAATTAAAAGCAGGGGCATCCTGGACTCCCTGCAGGGGAGCATTCCTTAGCAGCTAGTCAGTGAACCCACTTGTGATGGAGCTATACTGGACCTGGTACTTACAAAGAGGGTACAATGGAAAAGATATCAAGGTGGGAAGTCACCTGGGAACCAGTGATCAGTGCGGTTCAGTATACGAGCTGCAGATTCTAGTCACACTAGGCTGAGAGTCCTGAACTTCAGGAGGACAGATTTTGTAAAGATGGGTAAATGCCTGAAGGATGATCTGGCAGGGGAGATGACCAAGGTGGGGTGGAAGAACCGTGGTCAAAATTAAAAAGGGCCATACCAAAGGCTACAAAACTCTGCATCAGGCAAGTGAGTAAAAGTACAGTAAGATGAAAAAAGACCACTGTTCTTGAGAGAGGTAGCTGGAAACATAAAGGCTAAAAGGGTAGCATTCAGAAGATATAAGATGCCATAGAGGGAGGAGCATGGGGAGGTGTATCAAAAGAAACAAAGGAAAGAAGGGAAAGCAGTAAGGAGTGCAAAGGCACAAACTGAAGTGAAGATCACCCAAGAAGTAACGGAAGGCGACAAGACCTTTTTTAGGTATACAAGTGAAACGAGGAAGGACTAGGGGAGGAACTGTAAGATTAAAAAGGGATTGGGGGGACTGTGCAGAACGAGACCAGAAAAAAGCAGACATACTGAAAGAACAGTTACGTAAGAACTTACCATAACAGCAGATCTTCGAAGAAATCTGTCATCAGGTCACACCTATGGAACTTAGCCGTCAGGCACTAGGATCCCACAGAAGCTTTTCTGCAGCAGTCTAGTAGGACACGCCAACACCGATGTCAGGCTGTGACATCACAACCCTATATAAGCCCTGGCAGCCCTGCTCCCGCCTTAGTTATTTCCCTAGTTGGAGTCCATGAGACAGGAGTCCCGTCAGAGAACCGAGGAGATGGAGAAAGTACTCAGCTAAGAAAAAGGCTGGAGCAACAGGACAGTCGAGATGTAGAGAGAAAAGGAGGATGAAGGGCGGGACGGCATAACCTGGTGACAGAGATTCCCTCGAAGATCTACTGTTACAGTAAGTTCTTGCATAACTGTTCTATTATCTTCGGGGATATCTCTGTCATTGGGTCACACCTATGGAACAAGTCCCAAGCAGTGCTAAGCAGAAGACAGTCTGGGTGGCAGGAGGCCCGTGGCCTAAGAAGGAAGTCCCTGAAGCACAGCTAGGCAAAAGCCTTCCCATCTTCTGGAGGCAATGTCCAGACTGTACTGCTTGGTGAAAGTGTGGACAGCACTCCAAGTGGCAGCAGCACGAATCTCAGCTGCTGACATGCCTCTGAAACAGGCAACTGAAGTAGCCATACCCCTAGTGGAATGGCTCTTGATAACCCCAGCAAGATCCTTATCGTACTCCCAGTAACAAAAAACAATATAGTTGACCAACCATTTGGACAAGCACTGATTAGAAACAGGAGCACCCTCTTTGCCAGGGGCAACAGAAACTAACAAATGAGAGGACTTTCTGCAGTTTTCAGTACAGTGTGCATAGCACCTGAGAATTCTGTGCACATCCAAAGTATGGAGCAATGCTTTCCCTGGACTGGCATGCTCTGGAAAATAAACAAGCAGGCGGACAGCTGGATTAAGAGTAAACTCAGAAACCACCTTAGGAAGAAATTTAGGATTAGTGCGCAAAGAGGCCCTGTCTCTGTGAAAAATCAAATAAGGCTGCTCACAAATCCGAAATCCTTTAAGCAGAAGTTATTAGCAACTAAAAATAAAGCTTTCCATAATAGAAAATGAAGCTTGCAAGACACAGCTGGTTCAAAAGGAGGCAGGGTCAGCTTTTCTACAACTAAATTCAGGTCCCAAGCCGGAACTGGATTACGGATAGTAGGCTTCAGGTGAAGAACACCTCACAGGAAGCTATGGGCCACATCCAACTGGACCACAGTACAGTCATCAATGGGCATATGGAAGGCTGATATAGTAGACAGATGCATCTTTTATTCTTTTTGTTAACTCTTTTTCGCTCCAGTCGTGGCTCGTGGGGCCATCTCTCAGGCATCCAGTCTTTTTTCCTGCCCGCCTGTGGATCTCATGGACTGTGCCTCCTCCCCCCCCCCGGCAGCTGGCACCCCCGGTTTCACCCACTCAGAGAGGTAGCCCTACGCCTCTTGGACTCTCTTAGAAGACAGACTCCGACTGCAGGTGGGCCCAGATGGAGGAACTGGAAGGCCAGCCGAGGAGAACCCGGTGCAGGGCATGGGGGACTGGTGCCATCGCCTGCTCCAACGAACCGGGTTTTTCCTTTGTCTCCTCCCCCCGCGTGGGAACGCCCCGACGCAAAGGTGCACAGCAACCCTGCCAGTGTCGGCCACCACGATTACGTGCAGCCCAACACTCTGTGATGCCCCGGTCTCTACCAGGGGGCCACTGAGCGCTGGGCTCCTCACACCCGGATGGAGAGCAGCCCAGCGGGCACTCAATCCAATCCCTCCCCTACTGACCCTGAGCTCACCCCGAACTCGGGTCGCGGCATGGCGCAAGGTGTAGCATCCAGCGCCTAAACCCTCAGCGCCACTGGGCCGACCTGATGCCCCTTAATAGAGAAGTACTGGTGTTCTGCAACACACAAGGACAGAAGATACTCAAGGACCTGGTACACCAGACAAATAAAGGGGTCCAGGTGTTGGGAAGCAGCCCAGGCAGAAAAACGCTTCCACTTCATCGATTAACTGGCCCTGGTGGAAGGTTTCCTGGCAGCCACCAGGACATCAGCCACCTTCTGAGACACCCCAAACAGAGCAATGGCTACATCCTCAGAAGCCATGCATGTAGGTGGAGGGACTAAGGTCTGGATGGACATGGGTCTCTGTGCCTATGTCAACAGATTTCGGCAGAGGGGTGGGGGAACTGGAGATTCCAGAGCCAATTGTTGCAGTAATGGAAACCATATCTGACAAGGCCAAAATGAAGCCACCAGAATTAAGGTGGTGCCCTCCATCTGGAGCTTGATGAGCACCCTCTGAATCAGAGGAAAGGGTGGGAAAGTGTAAAGAAACCTCCCTTTCTAAGAGAGGGACAACACATCTCACCAGAAAACTCCAGGCCCTAGATCCAGCGAGCAGAAACGCGGCAGTTTTGCATTGAGTGGGAACGCAAAAAGGTCCAACTCTGGATGACCCCACCTGTTGACCAGGTCTTCTGTGACTGAGGTTAGCAATTCCCACTCATGCACTCTGGACTATGACAGGCTGAGGCTGTCTGCCAAGGTGTTTTGGGCACCTGGCACATGGATGGCTGACAATTCTAGACAGTGATCTAGAGCCCAGTATCAGACCCTCATCACTTCCTGGCACAGGGGGTCGGAATGGGTGACCCCTTGCTTGTTGATGTAATACACCATACTGAGGTTGTCTGACTGCACCAGCAGAAGACCCAGAGAGAGATGTTTCTGGAAGACCTGTAAGGCATACAGAACTGTTCTCATTTCCAAAACGTTTATGTAGAGGCAAGCTTCCCACTGGGATCAGATGCCCTGGGTCTGGCAGGGACCTAGGTGGGCTCCCCAACTCAAGCCCAAAGCATCCATGGTGAGGATTTGGTGAGAAGTGGGGATAAAACATTTAAGAGATTGACCGAGTCCATCCAGCACTGAAGCACCTTACAGATTGGGGAGGAGACAAGGACTAGCTGATCCAGATCGTCTGAACGTTGATCCCACTGGACCCTGAGGGTCCACTGCGGGATCCTCGTGTGTAACCTGGCCAAAGGAACTGTAACAATGGCTGCAGCCATTAGGTCCAGCAGCCTCAACAACTTTCTGGCTGGGACATACCAGCACTAAGCCACGTCCTGGGCCTGGGCTATGAGGCAGTCCACCCTGTATTGAGGAAGAAAGGCCTTGACCTGAGAAAAGTCCAGAACCACCCCTGTGCACTGCAGCTGCTAGGACGGGGTCAGCACAGACTTGGACAGATTGACAGTGATGCCCAAGGAGTGAACAACTTCAGGGTGCGTTCTAGAGTCAACAACAGGAGTTCCCAAAATTGGGTTTTCAGTAACCAGCCATCCAAGTATGGGAACACATGGAGGCCTTTGCGCCGGAGGGTGGCTGCTACAGCTGCTAAGCACTTGGTAAAGACTCATGGCACACAGGAGAAGTCAAAGGGCAACACCCTGAACTGATAATGCTCCCCCTGGGAAAGGAATTGTAGGTACCACCTGTGAGCAGGGCAGATCATGATATGCAGATAGGCATCCTACATGTTGAAGGAGCATAGCAAGTCATCCTGCTTGATCAGAGGGAGAAGGCCATGCAGAGTTACCATCCAAAACTTCCTGTATTGGATGAAAAGATGCACCTCTTTGAGGTCTAGAATGGGTCTCAGGTCCCCTGTTCTTTTGGAAACCAGTAAGACCTGGGAGTAGAACCCTTTGTTCCTTTGCCACCTGGGCACTGGTTCTATGGCCCTTTTGCACAGCAAGGTGACCATTTCCTCCTGGAGCAGCACTGTGTGGTCTGGAGGATATGAGGTAGGAACTGGTGGAACATCTGGGGGCTGTTCTAGAAGTTCTACAGCACGGCCCTGTTTGATTATCAGTAGGATCCAAGCATCTGTAGTAATGGTTCTTCATTGGGACAGATGGAGGGAGAACCAACCTCTGACCACCACCTCCTGGCATGGAACAAGAAGAAGGGGGTCTGGCAAGGAGTCAGGCTGAGACTGACCCAGTGGCTGGAGCCACTCCCCTGCCTCTGCAGTGCTTAGCAGAGGAACCAGTGGTGGAGGAGGAGGTAGACAAAGCAAGACTGGCCCTGCATTTGCTCTGGAGCTTAGTGCCAGAACCTGACTGCAGAGAAGCCTTACGAAAGGAGTACCTTGGTCTGCTCATGGGCTGGGTATGATAAAGGAAGTGGACAGACCTAATAGCTCTGCCAGAGGCCTGCATATCATTAATGATTGCCTGCACATCAAGCCCAGAAAGTTTGTGACCCACAAAAGGGGCATTCAACACATTTTGCTGGACATCAGCAGCAAAGCCAGAGACTCTAAGTCAGGCATGCCTTTTAAGGCAGATGCCAGTGGCAGCTGCCCTGGCCATAGTATCAGCAATATCAAAGGTGGCTCTGAGGAGATGCTTACTGACATCTTCTGAGGCCTGGAGAACCTTGAGAAGCTCTTGTCTGGGAATCCTCAGGAAGAGCCTGAGCAGCATCTTTGCCCTTCTTCCAGAGGATGCTCTGGTACTTAACCAAATGAGCCAAGTAGTTGGCAATCCAAAGGATTCCCGGTCAGGGGGTGGGTACTAAGGTGCTTAGGTGCCTTAGTCCCGTCATGAGTGGCCTTGCTTACCACTGAGTAATTTTCTGGCTGGGCTGCATAAAAAGGCAGCCCCTGAGATGCTTGGTAAAGCTTATCAGCCTTTCTGGGCATGGCTGGTACCAGGTTGGGCCTGTGCCAGGCAGCAGTGGCAGCATCATTCAGTGCTGGAAACAGAGGAGGAATAACCTTCCACCAGCTAGACTGGGAGGGGTCTACGCTGCCGCCTACGTGAATGCTGCTCTTGAGTGCTTTGTTGACAAGTTTAACTCGGCCTGCAACATCTTTGCCCCTCTAAAAATGAGGAAAATCAAAGGAACCAGCAAATCACGGATCACATCACAGCTCCTTGAGCTCATGGGGAACAGGGATCATCTGTGGCATAGGGCTAAGAGCTCTGGATCCCCTCTGACATACAGAAATACAAAGCAGTACATAATAAGTGCACTCAAGCCATCCACCTTGCAAAAAGATCTCACTTTAAAAGTGAGCTGGACAACTCTTGGCATAACAGCTGCAGATTCTGGGACAATATAAAAACCCTAACAGGCAGAGCAAGTAAATCATCACCATCGCAAACAAACTTCGAAGGTATGAGTACCCAGGATCCCAAAACTATTGCAGATGGCTTCAACAGGGCCTTCACAGACCTTAGTGGGGTCCTTCCTCCAGACTATCTCCGACCTGTGCCTAGGTCCGCCATTAGTTGTACAGACATCCCTCCAAGAAACTCCACTTCCTCCAGACTAACTAGGGGGTCAAGTATAGCTGCCTTCATTATCCCATTCTGCCGGACCTCACTAGGCAACGGTCCTTCGAATACAGGGCCCCCTGCTGGCTAAATTCCCTTACCCATGAGCTGATTGAGGAAACAAAACTGCGCCCATTTATGGTCAACCTGCTGCAGTACCTGGCCACTCTTAGTAACTGTGACTGCGTCACCTGTGCATAATCCTACTGTTATTGATAGCTTATCTGTCCTGCATAGCACCCATCTCCCCCCCACTTCCTCCCCTGCCTGGTGTGACCCTACTGAGCACTTACCCCCACATCCCCTCTCCCTCCCCCATCTTCTTGCTTTCTCTTCACAAATATTAATCACCATCAATTTTCACCCCAAGTTTCCCCTCACCTCACCCCCACTTTAAAACCCTTTCCTTATCCTCTCCCCCCATCACCCAGCCCTGCCCTATCATCTACTTACGTAACCCTGGGTAGATTTCTATCCAACCCACCCCTCCGACTACTCAACCCCCTTATTCTGTCACACCCTTTGTCTCTGTTCCCACCCTCCCCCTGCTCTCATCTATTCTGTCCTCCCCCCTCCTTTGGTCAACACTACTTCTGACCCTCCATAACTCTACCTGCACGCTCTGAAGCTCAGCTACCACTATAAATTGCTTGTCCACCTTAGGTATGCTCTTAGTACAGTTGCAATAAAGTTGACATCTCCTACCTGATGTATTTTAACTGTACTTGCTTGAACCTGTATCTGTATGTACCATAATGTACTTGTCTGCTGTATACTGTATACCCCTGTTTTGTAATGTCTATGTACCTTGTCTATTGTCTTACGACATGGAACCTTTGTAAACAAGTTTTTAGCTCAAAGGTGTTATCTAAGATTCCAATAAATAAATAAAAAACCTTGGGTGGAGATTCTGGGATCTCCGAAAATTTCAGCAGGTTTCTCCTAGTGACATCCTCTTCTCGAGTCTGGAACCCCATAGTGCAGGAAAGCTGTTTCAAAATGTTAAAGAAAGAGAGGTCCCTTGGGTGGAGGTGGGGGGCCTTGGGGTGTGTCTGACTGAGTCCTCACTCCTGAAGGAGACAGTAGGCCTGTCAGAGGGGTCAACCTCAATGTCTTCCTCATCCTCTTCCTCAGGGAGGAGGAGATCAAGGTGGTATTCTTCCGGTATGTTGGCCTGTTCTGAGGCAGGGATCGACAGCTGGGAAACTGATGGCTCTTTAGAAGGTGCGGGAAGACGGGTCAAACTGATGTTGACACCGAGGCAGCAACCGATGGCTTGGGCGACGACGGCCCAGGCCATGGAACATGTTACTGTACGAGAGCCAAGGTTATTGAAGAAAGAACAGTGTTAAGACTGATGGCAGGAAAAGGACACAGGTACCAATGGACAGGGCTGCCACTAGCCATAGTAGTGGCTGTGGGGCCCACTGCTTGTGGACCTTCAAGAGTCAAGAGGTCTCAATGGTGGGGCTGGGGACGATGACCTGGAGGCTGACACTCCCTCTGTAGCCCTGAACAGGCTGGGAGAACTCTCCTCTGTGGGGAGCCTGATAAGAGCTGAGGCCTGCATGGAACGAGGTGTCAATGCTGAAGCGGTCAACAGAGTGATTCCAGGAGAAGAGAAGGAGGAATCCAATGGGGACTAGGATCAACGTTGGGAGGGAAGGTCCTTAGGCCGGTCCTAATCCCAATAACAGTGTTTCCCGAGGACTTGTCCCAGGCCTTGGTGGCCTGAGAGCCTGAAGAGGACACCGGCAACTGGGAGGGGGGAGCCCTAGAAGACCCTTGCTCTCTGCTGGCTACCTGTTGCTCCATGAGGAACTTCTGCAGGGCTTTCCTGTGCTGGCGCCAGGTGGTGAGGTTGAACTTCAGGTGCAGCTTACAGGCGAAAGTGCTGTGACCAGGCCCAAGACAGCAGACACAGAGTTTGTGGTCATCGGTTGAAGAAATCTTCTTTCTGCAGCAGCAGCAACAGAAAGAGTCAATGAAAGAGTAGTTCTTGACATACAAAGACAAAAGGAATCACTTTTAAATAAAGTGATTAAAAGGCTGTTACCAAAGAAACAGGTAATTCTGGCAGCTGAACTGAGCAATGAATTTCCATGGAGTTCGTGCATGAATGGTCGACAGTGGGAAAGAACTGAGGAGGGAGCAGGGCTACCTGGGCTCATACAGGGCTGTGATATCAGAGCCTGATGTCAGCATGGGTGGCCCCCTACTAGACTACTGCACAAAAGCTTCTGTGGGATCCTAGTGCCTAACGGCTAAGTTCCATAAGTGGGACCTGATGACAGAGATATCCCCAAAAAAGATTAAATACTTTAGTTCAGTGTTCATGGTGGAAGGAGACGGGTAGGAGCCATAAAAACCTTACGGGCTCTTTAAGGAGGGAACTAGATATCAGTCCTTTTTCAGAGGAGAGGGTCCTAGACGTCAACAAAGCAATGCGACCGGGGCGGGGGGGTATGCCCTAGGGTAGTGGAAGAACTCAGTGAGATACTAGCTGCACCTCTGACTATGCTTTTTCAACAGCTCACTGGAAACAGGTGTGGTTCCAGGGGACTGAAGAAAGGAAGACGTAGTCCCTCTTCATAAAAGTGGTAGCAGGGTGGAGGCTGGACATTATAGGCCAGTCCGTCTGACCTCAGTGGTGGGAAAGTTAATGGAATATTTGTTGAAGGAGAGGATAGTGGAATATCTAGAATCAAATGGGTTACAAGACCAGAGACAGCATGGGTTCAAGAGAGGGAGGTTATGTCAAATGAATCTGACAGATTTCTTTAATTGGGTGACTGAGGAATTAGATTAGGGTGGTGCGGTGGATGCGGCATACCTAGATTTCAGGAAGGCATTCTTTGCTAACAGAATCACTGGGGAACAGTAGACCAAGTGAGTAGTAGCAGGGAAGTGCTGTTTTTTTCCTGTTTAATTTTGTTATTAGGATATTTTGTACTGTGAGGGGAAAAGCTGGCGGGGAATGTAATCAGTGTTGTGGGTTACAGCTGTTACTGAGAGAAATTCTGGGCTGGGAAATTTAATCTGTGCTGTTTGGAGGTTTTGAGCTGTTACTGTATGAGATTCTCTCAGGTGTGGAGCTGAGACAGGAAGCTACAGATCTGCTTGCCCTTGTGAATGGGGGAGGGGTAACTAGCAGGAACCATCTTTGCTAACAGAATCACTGGGGAGCAGCAGACCAAAGGAGCAGTAGGTGTCACGAACCCACTCCTGGAGGCCAGATCCACTGAGCTCACAGTGCCCACCCCTAAGTGCAATCCATGACAGGGGGAAACAGGAATACTCTAGAAGTGTCCTTCTAGAGTGCTCGCCGAGTTCACTGTGTGACGCAGAGCAAGTTACTTAACTTCCCTGTGCTCCCAGGTCGCACCTGTAAACAAGCTTTCAGCTTAGTGTGCTACTCCTGGTTAAATAACTGGATAAAATGACCAAACACCCGCCACGAGGTCCCAGGGCTCCCTGTCTACTCTGGGTAAAGGCCAAATACAGTCTCAAGTTTGTAGCCAAGTGAGAACTCTCCTCAGTTGCTGTACTGGGGGGGAAGGGAGACCCAGGCATTACAAGCTCTTCAGGATTTGCCCTTGTAAATCTGATTGTGTTCTCTCCCACGGGGTGTGCAGCACCTAGTTCCCCTTTACAGACTCCTCCCAAGACCTGTGAATTCCCCCTTTAGGCACCCAGATCTCTTTTTTCACAATTCTAGACTTGGTAGCAAATGGTGATACCTTGCACTAATCAGGCTGGTCTCAGAACTGAATAAACCTTTTTACTTTTTTACACACACAAAATCACTCACAGGCAGTTTTAAAAGCAAAATGCTTTTACTAAATCTAAATGATTATCATACAAACTTTACAAACAAAAGATTCAGAAATGTGGTTACAGAATAACAAAAATAAAGGTGGAAATAAACATGCAAAAGCACACTGTAAAAATTGTAACTGTCTATTTTCTACCTGGTTTGTGGGAAATCAGAAGTCCAGAAAAAATGAAATTTCGAAAGTTTCAGTCCTTCTGTAGCATTCACTGGTTCTTAGTCTGCCTCTGTGGCAGTCTTGCTTAGTGCATGACAGGAAGAGTGCCCATGAAAAAGTGTACCACATGCCCTACCCTGAGGGCTTTAAGTACCTTTTGGTCCATGCAGTCTATAACTCTCTGGTGACCTTACCTTTTTGGGGCAGCAAGGGTCTCTCTTGCTCCTTCCAAGGTTTTTAAGTGAACCATATTATTGATTAGTTAGATTCTCTTACAGTTCCAACATCCTTTGATCTTCCCTCATCCTTCCTGACTTCTTCTAAATGAAGATGAATTATAACACCCGAAGTGTATTCACACTAGACTTCCAGTGTAGATATCCCTCTCCTGCCTGCCACCTCATAAAATAAAGTTATACCAGAACAGTTCCTGAAACCTAAAGAACTATTCCTTTGAAGTGTAAGGGTTTACGATAGGAAAATGTTTTTCTATCCCCTGACCATTTATGACTCTCTTCCTTTGATTAGCTACCCCAAGCCTTTGACATGTAATTTTCAAGTTTCTGTCAGCAGCCTGTTCTCAGGTCAGAGGAATGTCAAATATTTTGTAAGACCTTCCCTCTTCCTTGTGAACTTTTTAGTGAACTGTGCATTCTTTTGGCAGCCCTTAGTTTTGGCCTGTTTGGAATTTTTAAACATAGCCAAGTTCCTCTGCATGTAATTGTTTTAAAGCATAAACAAAAATCACAGAAAAAAATATAACAGCTATATGTCTGCAATTATTATTATTTCTGCAGTGGCCAAATGGCCACAGCAAGGAAGTGCTGTTTTTTTCTGTTTAATTTTGTTATTGGGACGGTTAGTATTGTGAGGGGAAAAGGTGTGTGGGGGGGGTATTCAATCAGTGCTGGGGGTTACAGCTGTTACTGAGTGAAATTCTGGGCTGGGAAATTTAATCCGTGCTGTTTGGAGCTATTACTGTGTGAGATTCTCTCAGGTGTGGAGCTGAGACAGGGAGCTACAGATCTGCTTGGCCTTGTGAGTGGGGAAGAGGGAACTAGCAGGAAACATCTGTGCTAACAGAATTACTGGGGAGCAGCAGACCAAAGGAGCAGTAGCAGGGAAGTGCTGTTTTTTTTCTGTTTAAAGCAGCGGTCACTGAGAGTGCTGCAGAACAGAGTTCTTGATTTTTAAAAGAGGCACATTGTTTTGGTGGTTTTTACAAGAGGCAGTTGATTGTTTTTTGAGGGTACCAACAGCAGAGGACACACTGATGGGGCGGTGTGAGGAGGTACAATTAGAGGAGGGGTACGTTGTGCAAAGGAAGGAGCACAGAAAGTACAGAGGAGGAAGAGACCAGGTGGAGGTGCAATCAGTGAGGAAGCTGGGGGGAAAGGATAGGGTATTAGAGGAGAGGACACTGAGGAAAAGGGGCTCATAGGAGGACAAACCATGGGGGAAGTGCAGGAGATAGGGGATCGAGTACTTGTACTACAGAATTCTATGCTCAGGAAGTTAAGATGGGGAGGTAAGGAAGCAAGGAAGAGTGGAATCTGGGTGGAGTGTGTGCCAGGTATGACAGCGGGGAGAGTAGGGCAGTTCATTCAGAAATGTGTGAAGAAGATCGGAGGGAAGCCTCATATCGTAGTGCATCTAGGTACAAACAACCTAGAGGGCAGTACAGTGGAAGAAGTGCAGGGGAGGTTCAGGGAGGTGGGGGTATCTGCAATCGGGTGGGAAGTTCAGTGACATTCTCTGAGGTACTCCCAGTACATAGGGTAAGCACCGCTAGGAAGCTAAGAATACAGAAGTTTAATAGGTGGCTGATGGGGTGGTGTGCAGAAATGGGGTATGGGGTAGTAGGGGAGTGGGGAGAAACATGGAATAGTAAGGGGTCTTTATGCCAAGAATAGGCTGCATCTTAACATCAAGGGTACATGGATGTTGAAACAGGAGCTGGAGATTAGGTATCCAGTGATGTGGGCTTTCACATATCAGGGAATGTGTGCAGGGCGACTCCTAAAGGGCAATTCCGTGTTGTGTGAGCTACCCTGAACGGCGACCGGCACATGGGCTGGTGGACTGATAGGCGAGCGTGCCAGTCGCGATGGGGACACATGGTGACAGGGAAATGGGTGATTGATGGAAAAGGGCAACTTGGAAAAGGGCGATAAGCTAATGGGCGACTGTTGGAAAAGGGCAACTGGGAAAAGGGCAATGGGGAAAAAGGCCTGTGCCGCAATGGGTGACTATGGAGGATGCGAGCACGCCCATGGAACAGCATGCCAGCAGTGGACCCCTCCCGCCCCACGGGATGCAGCCAGTGGCAGTCAGAACCCCGGCAGACCCGGTGAAGCAACTTCGAAGCCAGTGGGAGGACCGCACCACCCCAGCGCACAACAGCAGGATAAGTAAGGCGCATCCCCCCCTGCACCCAGGCACATACATAGGCAAGCAGTGCACTACCAGAAAGAGCACCCAGGGATGTAAGAGCAGCCGCCAAGCCACCACGGTGCCTCACAAGGAGAGCACTTGCCGCCGATGCAGGAAGCGGGCTGTGGGCCGACGAGCTGGGGGTTTGAAACCCACAGCAGCCTACAGCCCATACAGCACGGACAGCAACAGGAAATGAGGATACTGTAGGGCCACAGTGCAGGCAGTACTTACCAGGGACACCACTTGCCACAACCTGGACATGCTGCATCCACACCGCCAACACCTATGACACCCGACAACCGCTGCAACAAAGCCACATAATGCACTGGACGCCCACAAACCACCATTTTTATGCAGCTCTGCAACGGGGCATGCCGTCACACACACACTGGTACACGCACAGGTGTGCGACCACCTGGCCTGCCCAAGCCCTTATAAGAAGCGCAATGCGGAACAGGAGGCCACCCGAATGGAATGCAGATAGAGGATGGCTGAAGTCCACTATCTAACAAGGGAAAGTCAGGGAAGGGAAAGGGAAGACCCTCGTTGCCCACTGTGGATTTCTCTACCGATGGGACAAGGAGGTAAAACAAAAGACACATTGGTGATGCATACAGGACCATCACCACAGCTGCCCTGCTTGGGTGCACACAGAGGTGGACGCAGTGGTATACACTGGCCAGCCCCACAACCATGCACCCGATGCAGGGGACGAGGGGGTCTGCGCGGTGCTCAGCAGTGTGTGCACCCATGCGTGCACAAGCATGGCGATCACCGCACAGGTGCTTGTGCAGTGCACCACAGTGGTGCCGGATGCCATCACCGTCCGGATGCTGGGGCTGCCACTGTTAAAGCGCACCATGCAGTGTGTTCACCAGGCCAGCAGGGATGGACCTGAAACACTGACCTCGCTGCTGGACCTGGCAGTGCCCCCTGAGTATACCATCATGGTGGGGGGGGGACACATTTCTGCAGCATGACAGTGGTCCATCCGAGGACCGCATGCTCCTGTTTGCCACCCAGAGGTCACTGCAGTACCTTGTTGGCTGCAGCGAGTGGTTCCTGGATGGCACCTTCCGCTGTGCACCACCACTCTTCACACAGTTGTACACCGTACACAGGCTGTGGATGGGCATCATGCTGCCAGTGGTATACATCCTGATGCCATCATGGACGGAGTGGGTGTACACGACCGTGTTTGGGGAGGTGCGGCTGCTCACTGGCAGCGTATACCCTGCGACAGCGCTGATGGACTATGAACGGGTAGCCTGGCGGGCCTTCACGGCCACCTTCGACAGTGTGGAGGTGCGTGGCTGTTTCTTCCACTACTACCAGGCAGTGTGGTGCAGGGTGCAGCAGATCCCAGAGCTGCACGCCCAGTATGCCAGTGATGACGTCGTGCTGCACGTCTGTATGTTCCTCGCACTGGCACACGTCTGTGGATGCCATGGAGGGTGCCTACAGCAACCTACTGGACCAGCCCTTCTACCAGGTGAATGAGGAGCTGCTCAGACCCCTGTTGGAGTACATGGAGCAGACGTGGGTCGGCAGGACGGTGGGAAGAACGGCTCACAGGTGTCCCCTGTTCCCGATCTTAGGGTGGAACATGTACTAGCCCACCCTGGATGGCCTTACCCAGGCCAACAACTCGGTCAAGGGGTGGCACCGGGGCTTCTGCACCAGATTGGGTGCCTGCCACCTGAGCATTTGGCGATTCCTGGATTGTCTCATGGAGGAAGAACGGCTCACTGGCATTCGCATGGCACAGCTGCTGTCTGGTGTGGATACTGCGACACAGAAGCGGCAGTACCAGGACCTCACCCACAGGATAGAGGTGACTGTAGCTGACTATGCCAACAGCAGCACACCCAACTACTTGGGGGGCCTAGCCTACAACTTCCAGATGCAGGTGTAGCCGAGTGTGCCCTGTGGCGGCATGCCGACATCGCCCTGCTTTGTGACCCTCGGCACTGATGTCCCCCCCGGAAGGTCAAGTGGCATCTGGCACCACAGCCACTTGGGGGGTCCACCCCCCACCACCACAGCATGCTGCAGCCACCCTGTGTGCACCAGTGTGCTGTCCACCCCTGCACGGTGGCAGCGCTGCATATTGCTGTGCCCTCCATGGCCTGGGCGCCCCTGTACAGTGCAGCGCCTAATGCTGTTGGCATGTTCCATGCTGACGGCATCCCCCATACGGTGTACCTCCCATCTACTTTACGGTGCCGCCTGCATTTCATTTGTGTCTCCTGGTGGTGATGGTGCTAAGCCATCCCGCTCACCATTCTGACGGTTCGCCTGTCCCCGCTCATCACAAAGGACCCCCTGCATGCTGCCGCCTCTGTGGGGTGGCTCTTGCCCTTTCAGTGGGTGTCTTTATTCCGGTGCCATCCCAGTGTGCACTATACATGCTGGCGCCTTTTTTCAAGTGCTCATGCACAGCATTCGCCCATACCACATAGAATCAAGAATTACATTAAAAACAAAAAAGATTTAAACTGAAGGGGGCTGAGTCAGACAGCAAGAGGGAGTCATATTCCAGGGGAGAAGAGAAGGCCTCACCCAACCCAAAGAGGGAGGAACAGAGTGAGGGGAAGTTATCAAGGTGGAAGTGTAGGAGGGAAGGACGGGGAGAGGAGGGGCGGGACACAAGGTGGACTGTTGTATCCTTGAATGCAAGGAGCTTGGCAAACAAGGTGGCAGAGTTTCAGGTATTGATGGCAGAAGGGGAGGTAGATATTGCTGCCATCTCAGAAACCTGGGACACCCGATATCATGACTAGGATCTCACGATCCCAGGATACAAGGTGTAACGCAAGGACTGAGAGGGCAGGAAGGGAGGAGGGGTGGCTATTTATGTTAAAAAAGGGATACTGTGTACCAGGGAGGAGGGGGAAGAGGGGAGACCAGAAGCCATATAGGCATTGCTCTAAAGCCCCAAAGCAAAGAAGCTCAAGCTGAAGGGGGTACAGGCCACCCTCACAAAGTGAGAAGGTGGATAGGGAGCTGGGGGAGCAAATCAGGAAGATCAGTGGCAAAGGGAGTACAGTTATAGTAGGAGACTTCAACCTACCTGGGGTTGACTGGAGGATGGTAACTACAGCACACTCCAGGGAACCAGTACTGCTGGAGGCTATCCAAGACAGCTTCCTAGTGCAGGGAGTGACGGAGCCTACCAGGGAGGGAAATATACTGGATATTATGCTAACAAATGGCAGCCAAGTCTAGGATGTTGTAGTACACGACCCTCTAGCAGGAAACGACCACTGCTCAGTGTGGTTCATCCTCACAGAGAGGGAGTTGGCTAAGACCAGGACAAGAGTGTTAGACTTCAGGAAAGCAGATTTTGACAGAATGGGCAGCAACCTAGATGGTTATTTAGCTGGTATTAGCCCAGGGATGGATGCAGAACAGAAGTGGGCAATCATTAGGAAGGGACTGAATGAGGCCACGAACACGTGTGCCAAATCTCAGCGTAAGCAGTTCAGGTCAAAAAAACCTAGCTGACTCAGCAAGGAAGTAGAGGGGAAGGTGAGGGGGAAAAAGATTGGCCCTCATTAAGTCCAAAAAATCTGGGCATAAGGAGGACAGGGAGGTGTTCACCAAGGCATCTAGGGAGGTGAGCTTGGCAGTCAGGGCAGCCAAGGAGCTGAAATTGGCTCAGGGGATCAAAGAGGGGGAAAAGAGGTTCTTTAAATACATAAGGGAGAAGAGGAGTTGTAGGGATGACACTGTTAGAATCAAAAGAGAGAGGAGATGGGTAGAAAAAGGGGAAGACCAGGCAGAGGCACTCAATGAGTACTTCTGCTGAGTGTTCACAAAAGAAAGGGATGGCCCACTACCACAAGGGAAAGGGGGCAAGGGTGGAGGGGGCAGAGATAACAGATGGGGTCATCCAAGAGGATAGAGTTCTGAAGAGCCTTAAAGCCTTGCAGGTGGAAAAGACACTGGGACCGGATGGTGTACACCCATGGGTCCTGAAGGAACTAGCAGAGGTGTTGGCAGGCCCTCTGACAGACTTGTTCAACAGCTACTTGGAGATGGGGAATGTACCCAGAGACTGGAGGATGGCTCACGTGGTGCCCCTCCACAAGAGTGGACCCAAGGATGAACCGAACAATTACAGACCAGTGAGCTTGACTTCTATAGTGGGGGAAGTTGAAGCAGATCATTCTGAAGGAGAGGTTGATACCCTTTCTCAATAGTGATGGTCTACAGGACAAGAGACAGCATGGATTTGTCTCAGGAAGACCGTTTCACACTAACTTAATCGACTTCTTTAACTGGGTCACTAGGGCGGCTGACGAAGGCCACGCTGTGGATGTCCTGCATCTGGACTTCAGCAAGGCTTTCAACTCGGTGCCGAACAGGAGGTTACTGAGCAAGCTGAGGGACATGGGGGCGGGTGAGAAACTGGTGGGGTAGGTTGAGAGCAAGCTGCAGGGCAGACAACAGAGGGTAGTTGTAAGGGGGGAGCCATCCGAGCCAAGGCCAGTAAGAAGTGGGGTACCGTAGGGTTCGGTGCTGGGCCCTGTTTTGTTCAATATCTTCAATGGAGACATTGCAGAGGGGATCAAGAGTAAGATCAGCCTGTTTGCCGATGACACTAAGATTTGTGCAAAAGTAAACGGTGAGGAAGGGAGGCAGGCACTCAGGGAGGATCTTGCTAAACTTGAACACTGGTCAAAGCAGTGGCAATTGGGGTGTAACACTAAGAAGTGCAAGGTCATGCACCCCAGAGCCAGAAATCCCAGGACCAGCTACTGGCTGGGGAGTGCAGGAAGCAGCTTCAGACGAAGAAAGGTTCCTGGAAGTACTAGTCACAGGGGACATGAAGGTATCAGCACAGTGTAGGAGGGCGGCAGCAAGGGCAAATCAGATGCTGGGGTGCACTGCCGGAGGGATCACCTCTAGAAAGGTAGAGGTCATTCTTCCCCTTGTATAGATCACTGCTGAGGCTGCACTTGGGAGTACTGTGTACTGTTCTGGTGCCCATACTTTAAGAAGGATATGAGATTACTGGAGGGGGGTGCAGTGTAGGGCTACAAAAATCATCATGGGACTAGGGGAGTTGCCTTTTGAGGAAAGATTGAGGGAGCTAAACATGTACTCGCTGGAAGAGAGAAGGGAAAGGGGGGGACATGATAGAGACCTTCAAGTACTTGAAATGAATAGACAATGTCAGAGGAGGGGATTGTTCTGCTTAAACAGGGGTAAGGTCACTAGGGGGCACAGTCTGAAGTTGGAAGGGGGAAGGTTCAGGAGGGAAATAAGGAGGCACTACTTCACAGAGAGTGGTGGCGGGATGGAACATACTGTGTAATGGGCATGACCACCCCGTTACAGTCAACCCACCAAATAAATGCAAACTAAAGGGACTTACCTGAATGCAGGGTGCTAAGATGTAGTCCTGGGGAGAGGTCGTTTGCACACATGTAAAGATAAGTAAGTGGTTTGGGGGAGGGGACTCAGCTAAAACCCCTTTGCCTACAATAGTGGCCGAGTGGCCAGTATCTTATTTAGTAGCCAAGTGGCTAGTGAGGGCTAGTGATCTTATTTTATGTGAACTGGAGGGGGAGGGGAGACAGAAACAAGCAAAGAGAGGATGTAAGCAGACAGCAGCAAAAGCCCAGAGGAGCATAAATATATAAATAAATAAAATAGATTTATAAAAATAAAATGGCTATGGGGGGCAGGCAGTCCCCATAACAAGCTACAAGCAGGCCATGTTGTGAAACATCTGTTGTCTGGCTGTGATGTCACTATGACATTAGGAGGTGGAACCATCCTGATAAAAGATTTAATCAGAGTAAAGGAAGTGGTGTTCGGGGGAGGGGCCCAACAGCAGTGGGAAAGATCTTGTTCAAAAAAGTTCCTAACTTTGAAAAGCGCTAAAGCTCTCTCCTGATTGGCTGCCAGTGACCTCAGCACCAAATGCTCCAACCAGGTACAAGAAGGGTGAGCTGGAGTGTTCAGTAGTGTAGCTCAACCTTTTGTTCTCTCTCTCTCTCTGTACTCTCTGAGCTTGAGTTAGCAGCAATGTAGTGGCAAGGCTTAGCAACTCACTTCAAGAAAAAGGCAAGAAAAAATGGAAATTATGTTTCAATGTATAGGCTAGTTAGCAAAGAAGCTATCATTGCCGAGGTAAAAGAAAGGTTTTTCTAGCTAGGAAAGCAAGATAGAGTAATTGAGTCCCAGAAGTTTTAGGCCCTGACAGACCAAGCAAGAAGGAGGGGCAGAAGCCAAGTTTGCAAGATAACAGTCAAGACCTGCAAAGAGTTTGTTATTTTCTAGCTAAAGTTTGTAGGGAGGGTTCACCTGTTCAACAGAGGACCGAAGAGGACCAGGGGAGCAGCTGAGGAAACCAGGACCTGAGAGGACTGAGAAGCAGCAGAGCCATTAGTAGACATCAGCAGAGGACTTCTCATTAATCCCTGGCCAGGGCAGCACAACAGAGGATTTCATTCTTCAAGGACTATACCCATTTGGGTTTTAGGTATCGGAGACTGTGACTTTTAAAAGAGACTTGACATGATTTTGGGACATTTTACTGTTTATCTTGGGGGTGGAGTGAAAAATATGGTATTGATTTGGTTTCTCGTGTTAGATCCCACCTCCCCCAATAGAAAGTGGATATTATTGGGTGACTTTAACAATAATTGGAATACAAATGAGACTGATGGCACGCGTGACATACTGATTGACCTCGGTCTCCACCAAATGATTCATGATATCACCAGACATAATCACAAAGTTAACTCTGGTTCAATTCTTGATTGGATCTTGGTAACTCAGCCAGATAGAATCAGTAATGCTATGGTCCTATCAGACAATAGTAGTGATCATTGTCCAGTGGTGTGTGACTGGTCTGTTAAATATGCTAAACAAACCCCCAGGTATACTGAATTTAGGGGACTCTCTTCACTAACCCCTAAGGGTATTGCTAAAGCTAGTAAAACTATAGACTGGATGCAGCTAAAAACCTTTCAGGATATTGATGCCATGTTAAATACCTTTATTACATTGTATACATTCTTGTTAGACAAATTGGCACCACTGAAAAAAAAAGCGTAATTATTCCACTAAGCATGAATAGATTACGAAAGAATTGTTAGATCTTAAGAAATTACGAGATTGGAGCGGGAAACATTTTAAACTCAGTAAAGATGCTGATTCTCTCTTGGCTTACAAAATTTTAAGAAATAGGTATAAATCAGAAATTAGAAAATCAAAAGTAAAATTCTCCATAAGTCAACAGAATAAAGCATTTGGTAACTCCAGGCATACTTGGAAGATACTAAATAACTTAATGGGCAGGGGAAGGAAAGAAAGACCAATTGATTTCTCTCCAAAATGATGACTCGTTTATTTCAAGTCCTAAATTGGTGGCAGAAAGTTTTAAGAACTATTTTGGAGACCTTGGGAATGTAAGGGTTCCCAGTTCTTGCGTATATCCTGAAACACTTAATAGTCACAGTGCTGATCTCGAATTGTTTCCTAAATTTGTGTTCAATGAAGTGACACCTGAGACAGTTAGGGATTATTTACTTAGTAATGATCCTAAACCATTTTTGTTGACTGATTCCATAGATATTCGACTACTTAGATTGGGTATTGATACATTCTCTTATCCCCTTAGTATTATTTTTAATTTTTCAATTGTCCATGGTGTGTTTCCAAAATTGTGGAAACACGCAGTCATCAGACCTATTCATAAAGCCGGTAATCCCTCATTAGTTTCTAATTACCATCCGATAGCTCTTTTACCACCCCTGTCTAAGATTCTCAAGAAAATTATCTTAGATCAGACCTTGGAAAATGTGATTTACTAACTCCCTGTCAGCATGGTTTTAAGGCAGGGCATAATACTGGAACGGCCTTGGTGAGGTTCACTACTGGCATCCAGGGAGCCCTTGATAAAGGGCACTCGGTTGCTGCTCTTTTTGTGGACCTCATCAAGGCCTTCGACCTTGTGGAGCACAGTGTGCTTCCTTGTATTATGAAAAAAATGCATTTTTCTGGTGAAGTGATTAAATGGCTTTCCCATTATCTCATAGATAGATCACATGTGACAACAACTGAAGGTCATTCCTCTTTTCCTAAGTTAATCAGATGTGATGTTCCCCAAGGATCTATCTTGGGCCCACTTATTTTTTCACTTCTCACGAATGGTGCTCCATTCTCATGTCCATCTAGCTCCATCATAATGTATGCAGATGATGCAGTTATTTACGAGGATAGTTTAAATCCAAAGGAGGCCTTGGATAAACTTCAGGCTAACTTTGATTCATTTCAAACGTGGCTGCTAGCAAATTCTCTTGTGCTTAACCCAGTAAACACAAAAATCATGCTTTTTTCGAGTAAAAAGATCAATTTGTCCAATCTTCCATCTGTCTGCAAAGTTAAGGGGAATACCATTGAATATGTTGATACATTTAAATATTTGGGACTCATTTTTGATACCAATCTCACTTTTGAACATGTTTTTTCTACCATAACAAAAGTACACCAAAGACATGGATGCCTTTACAGAGTTAAGCATTATTTAACAACTGAATCCAGAAGGCTTTTGGCACACAGTTTCCTTTTTAGTGCCCTAGACTATGGGTTGGTGGTTTATGCTCCAATGATTACTAAACTCTTATGAAAATTGTCAGTCACATATAATTCTATACTGAAGTTTATGCTCTCTGTTCCAGCTCGAACCCATCACTGTTTATTGTTACAGTCTTCCAACTGTCTTTCTCTTATAAATAGAATTCAGTTTAAGATGCATCTTTTTTATTTAAAATCAAAGCTGGTTTGTTACCTAATTCAGTGAGATCACTTTTTTCAAGATATGTCAATTATAACTGCACTAGAACTCAGTCAAAGTTTCCATTTAATGTCCCATATTTCAAGAGAACCTTGGGACAACGTTCACTATTACACAGGGGACCAAGTTCTTTTAATTCACTCCCATGTGATCTACTAATTTGTAATTCTGTAGTCTCCTTTAAATCTAAGTTTAAAAAGTACTTACAGTACACTCAAGAATGCATTTAATTGTTTTTTTTTGGTGAAGTGTCCTAATGTATTGTATATGTTATTGTTCTTGTTTTCTGTTCATTGTATTGCCTCTCGTCTGTGAAAACGGGCAATTTGCTCATCAGACTTACAAGGGTAAAAAATAAAATGGAATGAAATGAATGTGTGATGCGACGTTGGTGACTCGGGTTTGGGAACAGACCCAGGTCATCAGAGGGATGGCCGGGGAGAAGGATGAAGTGTCCCGTGAACTACTCTCCTTCTCCGGGGGAGGGCTTGGAGCATGTCTGGTGCTTGATGAACCCCTGGCAGAGGCCGGGGGTACTGCAGCAACCGGTGTCTGAGTGTGTACGGAGGCAGGGCAGATGCCAGATGTCACTGCATGTCCCCGCTTCCAGGAAAAACACAAAATCACGTTGATCGCTCTGAATGATGCTGCTCCCGGCTCCTGGCCTCAATAGCTCTCCACCACACCATCCGCCGACTTAGTTATGGCTCCACAGACACCACTGCAGGCCCTGAACCCCACCCTGGGGGGAAGCCAGGGAGGCAATGTCGGGTTCACCGACACCTTTCCCCATTACAGATGGGCAGGTAAGTGGTGTCATGACCCTGCCCTGGGGGGTAAGCCAGGAAGTGTCGGTGGGATGGTAGGCGGTCATTGGGGAGTGAAGCAGGAGTACGAGTGGGGGCTGAAGGCTGAGCTATAGGGGGAAAAGCATACTAAATAAAAAAAAGAAAAAAGTGTGATGCAACCAATTCTAGAGTTTTGTCAGGGGAAGAAATACTGATGTTCATCTTTATGCAAATGTTATTTTACTGTTTAGGCTATGCAGCCATTTTTCTATTTACTGATAGAGCAACTGCTGAAGTAGAAAGCTAATTGTTATTCATAGTTGGCTAAATAAATTGGCTCTAATTTAAAGAGATTTTCTGCCTCTGTGATAATTCCTGTAGCACTGTTGTGGTTAGAGGGTCATACCCCAAAGTAATATCTGCCAGTCCTGTAACTAACCTTCCTTGCAGCTAGCCAGATTCCATCACCCAGGTACGTGAAAGCAGTGTGCAGGCAAGGTGTTACAACTGCCAGAGGAGTTAATCAAACTGAGGACAGTGGATAGCTTTAAGTGAGGTTGGGATAGAGTCAGGGGCAGGGTTAATGCAGACACGAACACAATGGGGGAAGGACCGGAGAGGGAAGGAGGGAGGGGTTGGGTGGGAGGGCAGTTGCAGTGCTATTAAACTGAGAGCTGCACAACCGGGCAGACTTGATTGACCTGTGAGACTTTTTCTGCCGGCAATTTCGGATGTTCGTATGTAACACTATTCAACACAGAAAACTATTAAACAAGCTGGGGAGCTTAGGAGTGGGTCAAAAGGTGGTAAACTAGGTAAGAATTTGGTTAGGGAATAGGAGGCAGAAAGTGCTGGTAAACGGAATTTACTCTGAGGAGGGGAGGGTGACCAGTGGGGTGCCTCTGGGATCAGTACTGGGATTGGTCCTCCATAATGCATTTATAACTGACACTGTAGAGGAGCTGGAGGGGAAAGTCTGACTCTTTACAGATGATACCAAAATCTGCAATAGCTTGGACACTTGGGGGTGAAAGGATGAACAAAGACCTGAGAAAACTCAGGGTAGTCAGGGTATAGCACCTGGTTTCAATGCGAAAAGTGCAAAACAATGCACTTGGGGCATAGAAACCTAGGGGCAGAATACAAAATGGGGGGGGGGCATTACTGACAACAACCAGGCAGGAGAGAGACCTAGGTGTAATCGTCTTGAATGACCTAAAGGTAGCCAGGCAGTGTGACAAGGCAGTTGAGAAGGCAAGTGTGATGCGGGGTTGTCTAGGGAGACAGATCACCAGAAGCAGGAGGAAGGAGGTGGTGTTGTCTCTGTATAGGCTGCCGGTGAGACCTCATCTGGAAAACTGTGTACAGTTCTGGGGACCACAGAAACAGAGAATTTGCTGGCAGATAAGGATCAATAGGCCCAGCCAGTCTGTCCCTTTCCCTTACCTACAAAAAATGCTGGAGATCCTACTTTATGTCTGGTTTTACCTCCTCTTTGGAATCGCTAGGGTCCCCCTATATCTGTCCCATGCATTTTTGAATTCTCTCACTGACTTTGCTCTCACCACCTCTGCTGGGAGGCTGTTTCATAACTCCACCACTCTTTCCATGAAGAAGTACTTTCTCACATTGCCCCTTAGTCTAACCCCTCCAGTCTCATGTCATGCTCTCTTGTTCTAGAGCATCTTCTTTTCTGAAAGATGCTGCCCTCCTGTACCTTAGTTATTCTCTTTAGGTACTTGAAGGTCTCTATCATGTCTCCCCTTTCCCTCCTTTCTTCCAGGGTATACATATTCTGCACTTCCAGTCTCTCTCCTCATATGACCTTTGATGCAGGCCCTACACCATTTGTGTTGCCCGTCACTGAACTGCCTCTACCCTGTCTATGTCCTTTCGGAGATGCAGCCTCCAGAACTGGACATAGTACCCCAAATGAGGTTTCACCAATGATTTGAACGACGGCATCACCACATCTTTTCTTCTGCTGGTAATACCTCTCCCTATGCACCCCAACATCCCACTGGCTCTCCCTACCGCCTTGGCACATTGTTTGGCCATTTTTAGGTCATTAGGTACGATCACCCCTAGATCTTTTTCCTGTTTGGTGGCCGTTAATAACTCCCTACCCATCATGTAATCCCCCCCGGGCTCTTGCGCCCCAATCCAGAACAAGAACGTGGTGCGCACAGAAAAAAGGAACTGAAGCCACAGAATAAAGTATGCAAAGTTTTACTTGGTACTCCAAAGTTATAGCACAGTGCAGAACAGTATACAACTTCCTGGTTACAACCTTGTTCCCCTAGCACCTCGACTCTTGCGAGTCTTCAGTTCCTGTGCGTCAAGTGCATGATTTTGCACTTCTTTGCATTGAATCCTAGCTGCCACACTCGGGACTATTCCTCCAGTTTAGCTCGGTCCTTCTTCATTTTTTCCACCCCTCACGGGGTGTCTACCCTATTGCAGATCTTAGTGTCATCTGCAAAGAGGCATACCTTCCCCTCCAGCCACTCTGCAATGTCACTAATGAAGATGTTAAACAGTACTGGTCCAAGAACTGATTCCTGTGGCACCCCACTGGTTACCCTCTCTTCCTTGGATTTAGCTCTGTTTACCCCCAACCTCTGCACTCTATCTCTCAACCAATCCCCAACCCAGTTCACCACCTTGTGACCCAACCCCAGGGTGCCCAGCTTGTTTACAAGCCTCCTATGCGGAACAGTGTTGAACGCCTTGCTGAAGTCAAGGCAGACCACATCCACCGCTGCCCCCGATCCACTTCTCTGGTCACCCAGTCAAAGAAATCTATCAGATTTGTCTAACATGAGCCAGCCTGGTGGTGCAGAGGGCTGAGGTGCTGGCACCTTACCTCTTCCCACGCCGATGACCCAGGGTCGGGAGCGACCTTGGGTCTCGGAGGGTTGGCTGGGGGTTGGAGGAGGATCAAGCTTCCCCTGGATTGCTCTCTTCCTCCGGGGAGGAAGGGTGAGGTGAACTGCTGAAGCACTGGCGTCCTGGATGCCATTGCATACACGTGCCATGGCGGGGGGGATACAAGGGAAAAAGCACCAGTCCTCTGGCACGAGGGATGGCTGGCTTCCCAGCACCGCAGCAGATCCATGTAAGGTAGCTCCCCTTCAGCTCATAGCCTCCAGGTCTTCTGCAATGTGCGGGATGGATCCCCGCTGTGACGAGACCCTGGGATTGAGCTATGACTAAGTCCAGGGGAACAGCAGCCGTCCTTCTATCCTTTCTTTTAGCAGTGATTCCATAAGTTTCCTAACCACCAAGGTCAGGTTGACAGGTCTGTAGTTTCCAGCTTCCTCCTTGCTCCCATTTTTGTGGCGAGGGACTACATCAACCCTTCTCCAGTCCTCTGGAACCACTCCCATATCCAGTGACCTGTTGAACAGGGCTGCCAGTGGTGCTGCCAGTACCTCCCTCAACTCCTTTAATATTCTAGGGTGTATCCGATCTGGTCCCATTGCATCATCCATGTTCAGTTTTGCGAGTTCCTTTAGGACTCTCTCTCCTCTGTAAATGGACTGGGGTCCTCCTCCCTTCCCATCCTCCAGTGTCAAAGTATGCAAAGTAAAAGTTTGCAGTGTCAGTGGCTCAGTAGGTAGCACACTCACCTCTTAAGCCGGGACATCAGAGGGGTTCAGTTCCCACATCTGGCACTTGGGTTACTATCCCACTACTGACACTGTAATGCAGCATGAGAGGGGTGCTGCACTTCTGAGGCGCCGTCTTTCGGATGAGACGTCAAACCGAGGTCCCATCTGCCTGGATTGGTGGTAGTTCAGGTGGATGTTAAAGATCCCATGGCACTTTTTGAAAAGAGTAGGGAAATTTCCCCGGTGTCCTGGCCAAATTTCCCTCATTCACTAAAGATACCACCAACAGTTTCATCTGGTTCAAAGTCAGTTGGCATTCATCAGTATCCCCCTTCCCTGGGTCGTGCCTGAAAAACGGCAGTATTTGTCTAGTGCACTTACCCAGTCAACAAAAACTAAATAAATAAATAAAATCCTGTTTCTTAGTTGTGGTCCCTCCCTTCCCCTTCCTCTGTGAATACTGAACAGAAATATTTGTTCAGGACTGATGCTTTTCCTGGTATCCTTCCACGCCCTCTCCTTCCTCCCTTTAGCCTTACACCCCCCACCCCATCCCGGTCTTTCTCCTTTTGCTAACGTACCTATAGAAAGTCTTGTCCCCTTTTTTAACTTCTTTTGCTATTTCTTCCTCAGTCTTCACCTTTGCACTCCTGACCGCTTTTCCAGCCTCCCTTTGCTTTTCTAGATACACTGTCCTGTCCTCCAGACCACATCTAGGAAAGGACACAGAGTGGAGGCAGTCTAGAGGAAGGAAACTAAAATGGTGCAGGGGCTACATCACAAGCTCTATGAGGAGACACTGAAGGAACTCAACATGTACACCCTGGAAGACAGGAGGAAGAGATGGGATATGATAGAGACCTGTAAGTACCTCAGTGGGGTAAATAAGGTACAGAAGAGGAGTATTTTTCAGAAATAAAAGTGTGCTCAAGAACAAGGGAACACAATGTGAAGCTGGAGGGGGGTAAATTCGCGAGAAATGTGAGAAAGTACTTCTTCGCAGAAAGGGTGGTGGATTCCTGGAACAGCTTACCAGCCAAGGTATTTGGGGTGAAAACAGTGGAAGGCTTCAAGAAAGTTTGGGATAGGTATAAGAGAATCTCGGGGGAGGCATGAGGGAGGGGAGAAAGAGCTGATCAAGCAGGGCCCATACTCCTCAACTATCCCTGGTTTTTAGGGATATTCCTGATTTTGTCTCAACATTTTCTTCTGTCCCTCATAAAATATGTGTTGTTTATGACTGAGTAGTGGAACTATAAGCACAAAATCATGCCAAATCTAACACTACAGAATTGTTCTTCTTCAAAAATTATCTTACACTAATTCCACTTATTCTATCATCTTTCTGAGTGAATATTACCAATTTTTAAGATGCGTCCCTGATTTCTGGTCTTTGTCCCTGATTTTTTTTAAGCCCTGTTCCTGATTTATGAGGCAGGAGATTGAGAGGTATGGTAGGGCCTGCAATGATACTGTAGATAGGGAAATGGACAGACTAGATGGGCCAAGTTGTCTTTATCTGCCAACAACTTATATGTTTCTATGACTTAGAGGACAACCCTACTTAACACCTCTAGAAAGCTTTCTTTTCCTAATCATTCATTAACATACAGCATGATAGTAGCTTGCTAATAAAATAAAATAATCCATTGTACAAAATTTGGAGGGATGCCATAAAATTCCAGAATATTAACCACACAGGCATGGGAAACCTTATCACCTACCTTTTCTTGGTCTAAAGATAGTAATATTCCTGATACCTCTCCTATTACCTGATTCAAATAGTTCATGTAGATAAATTAGATTATTAGAACATGATCTAATTGGTATATCACACATCTGTGAGTGGGATATTATAGCATCCACTACGTTCACAAGTCTAAAAGTAAAAATGTGAGCCAATATTTTAATATTGGTATTTAAAAGATTTGTGGGCCTTCAATTTTACAATTTGTTCTTGACAAATTTCTTAATAAGAAACGTCAAAATTTCCTGTGACACAGAAGTAGGCAGAGACCCCGTTGCAAGGAGATCATTACACAATTCTGCAGTTATTGGACAAAGCTGGTCCTAAAATGTTTTATAACGAGAGGAGTCCATCTGATAGAAAGGCTGTGTTTTTCTTTAACAATTTAATTGTGGCATCCACTTCAACAGAAGTTATGGGATGTTCTAAATCACACTTTTTACTTACGAGTATTAGGGGTACCTGAATCTCCTTTAGAAAATACTCTGGATGTACTGTTTGGAGAGATGTACTGAATAAAGCTGTGACATGATCATGAACAATCTCCATATTTCTTCAAGGGTAGTGTGAACGTAGGCTTCATCAGGAAAGGACAGACCTGTGATTAACCTTTTGGAAAGCCTATCAATACCACTTCTGAACATGTCCAAATTCTGTTTGTGACCCTGAGTGTCTAAACTGTATTTCTGTTTTTAAAGACTCAGCTTTGCTGTACTGGAATTTGGAACATATCTGTTTTGATGTTTTTAATTTGGACTGTTAAATTTACTTTATCTTCATGTCTATATGAAATTAAACTGAGGCAGTATAGCGCAGTGGTCTAAGGCTCTGAGCTGCAAATCTGGTGACATCCAGCAGACCAGACCTGGGTTTGAATCCCACAGCTTCCACTTGCATACTGTGTGACCCTGAGCAAGTCACTTAACCTCCTTGTGCTCCCAGGTCGCTCCTGTAAAAAAGCTTTCAGCTTAGTGTGCTATACCTGGTTAAACAACTAAATAAAAAAATTTAAAAAATTATGCAGTTTACGCTGTAATTTATCACACTTCATACATTGAGTTTGCTTGGATTGCACACTTTGTTTCTGGAAAAACAGTTTAAAATCCTGCTTGGATGAGTCCCACCAGTATGAGAGTGAATCGTGGGCCTCAGCTATAGAAAATCTTTGCTGTTAATAATGCTTGCCATTTTTTACATATACCTTCCTCATTCAGAAGTTGACTGTTCAGTCTCCGCAATGGTACTGATTTTCTGTTAGTGATGTTTCCTGGTATACAACTGGAGGATACCGCAAGATGATCAGAGATCTCAATGGTCACTATGCAGGCACCACAGATTCTGATGATCTGATAAAGAAACAGGAAATCCATCTTGGTGGCCAGAGTACCTCTTATGTACGTTCTGCCTCCCTTATCATGGATTGCCTTGAAACCATCTTGTAATTGGGCAGTCTATAAATGAGGGTTACTAACCTGTAACCGTAGTTCTAGGAGTGTTAAATGGTTCACATCCACACTTCTGGCAGTCTTCTTTTAAGAGGCTGAGTTGTCGGAACATCTTTATGCAAAGCCTCTCCCACCACCCGGGTGGTATATCCCTCAGCTCAACCCTGTGACATCAGATCTTGAACACTGGAAGCAGGGTCCTTGTACCACTTGCCAGGGGAGGTTGGGTGGGCTGTGTGGATGTGAACCATATACCACTCCTACAGCTATGGTTACAGGTGAGTAACCCTCATTTCCAGGGGCGTGGATCTTGTTCACATATCCACATCTGTGGCAGACTCCTAGCAGTTCTCCGGGAGAAGGTGCAAGGCGCACACCCCTATTTGGCGAACAGAGATTGGAGAACCGAGGTCCCAAAAGCAGCATCCTCGCGTGATTCAAGGTCAATGTTGTAATGTGAGATGACGGTTTGTGCTGATTTCAGGTAACTGCCGTTCAGATCTCCTGTATGGAGACATCCCTGAAGGCAGCGGTATGTCTGATGAAATTAGCCCGAAACCTTATGGGAGGCTCCCTACCAGCCAACCAATAACAGAGGTCAAAGCAGGAGGCAATCCACCTGCCAACTGTCCTCTTAGTTGCCGGTCTGCCAGGTGCGGCTTCAGCGTAGGTGACAAACAGCTGGCAAGCCTCACCCTGAACTCCAGCTGTGCACTCCTTATAATAAGCTTGTGCCCTCTGCAGATTCAAGGTGTGGAGCCTATGGTCAGCCACCAAAGAAGGGTCAGTGAAGCAGACCGGAAGGTTTATCACCTGGTTAAGGTGAAACTCTGAGACTACCTTTGGGAGGAATTTTGGGTTGGGGCGAAGGATTACACTGTCCTTGTGGAAGACCAAGTATGGAGACTTCACCAAGAGTATCTGGAGCTCACTGATCCTTCTGGAGGAGGTGAGAGCCACCAAGAATGCAGTTTTCCATGACAGGTGTGACATCTCACACCTGAGCATAGGCTCGAAAGGCTTGTCCCTCAGCACTGCCAGAACAAGCAAGAAGTCTCAAGGTGGTGGTGGTTCACCTTCTCCTGTGCCACCGCTGGCATACTAGCCCACACCTGGTATGCAGGGATGGCTACCAGGTGCACCTTGAGGGTTGTTGATCTCAACCTCCCCCCCCAGCTGGGAGACGGACCAAAGATAATCCAAAATGCTAGCCAGGTGGCAGACAAGGGGCTCAAGCTCCTTGCCCTGACACCAGATGGAAACTCTTTTCCACTTAAAGGCATAGCACTGTCGAGTCAACTCCTTTCAGGAAGCCTCCACAATGTGCAGAACATCATCTGAAAGACCCAAAGCCTGGAACTCTAGCAGCTCAGGGACCAGGCTGTGAGGTGTAGGGATTGAAGATCTGGGTGCAGGATCTTCCCCCCGATGACATATCAGCAGGTCCGGGTGCAGAGCCAAATGCCACGGGGGCCTGCTGCTGAGGCTGAGGAGATTTGAATACCAGATCTGGTGAGGCAAGTCTGGGGTGATCAGGATCATCTGTGCCTTGTCTCTCCGCACCTTGACCACCACCCTGTGGATCAGAGGAAAAGGAGGGAAGGTGTACAGGAGGCATGGGGTCTAGGGCCTCAGCAGTGTCCCAGCCTGTGGGGGGCAGGCACAAAACAGCATCAGCTTTGCATTTTCCCTGGAGGCAAAGAGGTCCACATAAGGAGTGCCCCACAGGGAGAATAGGTGGTTCACCAGCTCCTGATGCAATATTCGTGTGACATCTCACCCACCTGGCTGAGGGTGTCTGCAAGCTGGCTGTGTGATCTCACAATATGGATCACCAGATCTGCATGCAAGCTGCGCAGGAGGGTCCAGATGCAGGTGCAGAGAGCCTCCTGACACAGTGTAAGGGAGTGCGTGCCCCCCTGTCTGTTAAGATAAAACATGGTCGTGGTGTTGTCTGTCTGAACTTGCATGACCTGACCCTGGATAAAAGGGGCCAATTCCAACAAAGCTAATCACACTGCACAGAGCTTCAGCAGGTTGATGTGGTGATGGAACTCCCTGGGAGTCCAGGACCCGTGGGCTCTGTGGTCTCTCAAGTGTGCTCCCCATCTACCAGAGACACATCCATCATAAGAGTGATTGTCAGCTCTGGGCAGACAAGTGGGACTCCTTCCTCCAGATATTCCGGAATAAGCCACCACTGGATGGCATCCCAAAATCAGCTGGTTCACACTGTGACCGTCTGGTTCAGGTGACCTAGGCACTAGGACCACTGATGGCCCAGTTCCAACTGCAGGTGCCGCATCTGCCAGTGAACCCACCTGACCATATTGGTGCAGGATGCCATGTACCCCAGCAGCCGCAGGAAGTCCCAGGCAGGGCACAAGTGCCCAACCTGAAATGAGCCGGCAAAGGAGGAAAGATCCAATGTCGGGTCCAGAGGGAAGGTGGGCCTTGGTCCAATGGGAGTCTATCTCTGCCCTGATTAAGTGAATCACCTGTGAGGGGATCAGTTTGGACTTGGCTGGGTTGACCAGAAGGCCCAAGTCTCTGCAGGTCTGGAGGGCCAGGCCGCTGGACTGCTCCACAGCCTCTTTTGGATGCCCCAATTATCTGCTAGTCATCCAGGTAGGGTTATACCCTGACACCCTGGCACTGCAGGAATGCTGCCACCACTGCCATGCACTTGGTGAGGACCCTGGGTGCTGAAGGGAGGCTGAAGGGTATAACCTTGAACTGATAGAGAACCCCTTCTGTGTGGAACCAGAGGTACCGCCAGTGTAACAGATGGACTAAAATGTGTAAGAGTGGGTTCTGGGGTGGCCAAGGGAGAAGAACCACATGTCCTGCTCCAGAGATGGAATGATCTGGTTTGGTGTGACAATCTTGAACTTTGCCTTCCTGAGAAATGGATTCAGATCATGAAGATCCAGTATGGGGTGCCAGCCTCCCCCCCCCCAAAATCAATTTTTTGGACCTGAAGTATTGCTGCTGTGACAGAAAGGGCTGAAACTGAAAAGGTTTCTTCTTCTGTTTCTGTCCTTTCTGGTCCTTGTGGGAGGATATCACAGAATCTAGGGTGGCATTGAACTTCTCGATCCTAGTGAGGTGTCCATCAACCCCAGGGCCAAACAGGTCGGTGCCCAAAAAGGAGACATCGGCCAACTTGTGCTGTGTGTCCATCGTGAAGGTGAAAATCATCAGACAGGCCCTGTGATGCAACACAACAGCTGTTGCCATGGCACAGGCGCAAGACTTGCCAATGTCCAAACCCATCCAAAGCTGGTGTTTGCCTAGTGCTTGACCCTGCTCTCGGACAACTTTTACTGCAAGCTGCTTGTCAGTAGGCAGGTAAGGGAGGACATGATCCAGCACTCCCATCAGGGAGTGACTGAAATGGGCCATCATCAGCACGTAACTTGCCTGACGGAGACCTAGAGAGGACACAGAGTAAACCTTTTCACTACATGGTCAAGCTTTTTGGATTACTTGGCAGGGGGCTTGTCCATGTCCCCAATATTGCCAGACTTGCGAAACACGAAGTCAGTGACCAGACCCTCAGCCCAGGGGTGATCCGAAAATCCAGACAAAGTGCTGGTAGGGAATGCATACTTGTGGACCATACGGGCTCAAGGTTCTGGGAAGGAAGCTAGATGCTGCCAAAGTTCCAGCACCAGTCTCAGAATGCCCTCAGCCACAAGAAAGGCAACCCCAAGGGAATTGTCCCAATTAAGGATGTCAGTGAAAGGGTTTTTGGCTCTTTTCTGAACAGGCTCCAAGGGGACTTCCATGATCTTACTGCCATACACCACTTGGGATTTGCCAAAGTGTGAAATTTTCACCAACAATTGGCCTGGCAAACCGGTAGCCGGATGGGTGTCCTTAGAAGGTGCTCCCAACAAGGGCTGTCATGGAGGCAACTCCACTAGTAAAGGTGGCAAGACACGTGTCAGTGACAGCCGTCTTGACAGGACTGGCGTAAGCGTGACTGGTGATGACCAACCGACTGCGGGGGTCGAGGACACAGCCCTGCCCTGCCATGGCCCACTGCTGCCAAAGGAGCTCCTTAGAGCACCACCACATGCACTGGCTGAGCTGCCCTCCATCTGAAGAGGAAGAGGAGCATCAACAACAATGCCTCCCAGTTGAGTGGATTTGCGAGTGTGAGGAACACATCGACTGAGACCTTGACCTAGACCATTGACATGGACGTCAACATTGAGGAAATGCAGCTGAAGTTGCATGGTACACCACCTAAACCAGCATTGACTGTTCAACCCCGGGTGGAGGTTGCTCCTGAGAGGAGATGGTCAGGGTCACCAACCACTCCTGGACCCCTGACTGAGGCCCTAGAAATTGAGTCATCCTTGACCACTTCTGATAGCAAATTCACACGATCTAACAAAATCTCAGCTGCCTGTTTGACCTATGTCTGAGGCCGACAAAACCAACGGGGTCACCATGGAGCTAGCAGCCCATCCCTCAACCAAAGAGAGCTCTCTCATTTTATTTTATTTGAATCTAGGATTACAAGTACCTTTGAGCCAAGCCTCTTTTACAAAGGTTCTACTTCAGTTGAGGTACAATTCAAACAAGACATTGAAGAACAGTATAACAGTGGGTTGCAGGCAGTTACATACAATTTTATACATTCAATACAGTGGCAAAAATGCCAGAAGGAAGTATGGTAACAGGGTTGACATGGTATGGAGGACAGACACACTAGTGGGGTGTGGCCATAGGCACTTGTCAAATATCAATTAAAGTGCTACGGGGGTAGGGAAGGAGGGTGGGCGGAGGGGAGGATGAATGGGTGTATGGGAGAGGGAGTTGGGGGCAGGGTTAAGTGCTAGGTGGAAAGAGCAAAGAGGAGAGGGGAGAACAATTAGGAAGGACAGTCACAGGAGCTAAATGCAGACAGGATGTGACAGAGACTGGATCTGAACGGACCAAGCTTTGGCATTGAGGCAATGTCAATGTTGAGACCACTGAACCAGCAGGGAGCTCTGTGAGCAAACGATCTTTGCCCTTGTGTGGTGCAGAAACGCGGGATATGCAGAAGCTTGGATTCAGAGCCCCAGGTGATGCGAGTAGTCCATGCTGGGCAGAGGAGAGCTTGGACACCTGGGAGAGCAAGGCCTAGTGTTATTTTCTTTGTCATAAGGCAGGTTTGGTACTTGATCTGGTTTGAAAGTTGAAGCCACCCAGTCTGTGCATAGAGATCACACGTGTGGGTGAAGCGATGGGCGCTGGTTATGAGACGGCAAGCTTTGTTTAGTGCAATGGATATGTACCTGAGGGCGGTGGCAAAGGCAGCGCCATAGATGATCAGGCCATAGTCGATTATTAAGATTACTGAGCTCAGTACTGCAATCCTTAAGGCATCTGATGTAAGGTATTGCCTGTGCCTGAAGAGTAGGCCAATGCCAGCGTTGGCAGCCTTGGCAATGTTGTCAATGTGCATAGCATATGATAGGTTACAATCGATGGTACTACCTAAATATTTAAAGGATTGAACCTGTTCAAGGGTTGCACCAAGGCAGTTTCTGATCTTGATGGGATTGAGTGTGTTTGTTGTGCGGGCTGCAGAACAGTATGGACTTGGTTTTTTTGTAGTTGAGAATCAATTTATGTGTACTAAACCAAGTTTCAGTCGAGGTGAAGGCAGGCTGTAGATTCTTTTGAAGGTGGCCCGGATCCTTGTGAGTGGAGAGGATGATGGCGTCATCAGCATAGAGGAGGATTTGTGCTGGACACGATTGTGGAAGATCATTCAGAAAGAAGCTAAAAAGAAGTGGCCCAAGAATGGAGCCTTGAGGAACTCCTGCGTGAACAGGACATGCATCTGAGAGAACATCAGCTATTTTCACTCTTTGGGAGTGGTTCTCCAAGTAGCTCTTGAATCAGGTAGTGGACTCAGGTGAGAGCACAGCAGATGTAGCTGTGTGATTAATAGATTATGATGTACAGTGTCAAAAGCCTTGGTCAGGTCAATGAAGATCGACCCGGTTAGGAGGCTGTTGTCCAACGATTTGTGGATAGCACTGGTGAAATCAAGGAGGGCCGATGTAGTACTGTGACCTGTGCGGAAACCATGTTGTTGGGGGCAGAGAATGTTGTGTTTGGCCAGGTATTCCATTAGCTGGTCAGATACCATACATTCAATGGCCTTGGGGAGGGGGTGAGTATGGAGATAGGCCGGTAGTTCACATGCAGATCCTTGTCCCCACTTGGCCTCCTCCTCTTCTATCACTGCTAGCTGGGCCGCGGTCCCAGCAGCCGTGGAGCACCTTGACAACTGTCAGTCTTGAGCTTCGGGTCCCGATCTGTCAGCTGGCTGAGAATAAGGCAAGCCTGGCAGTCTTCCAGAAATGAGGGTAGCATCACTTGGCACAAGCTGCAAGCAGCAACATCATGTGATGCCCACAGGCAGTAAAGGCATGAGATGTGAGGGTCCATCTGGGACATCTTTTGCTGGCACTGGACACACTGTTTGAACCCAGGAACCAGCTTGGAGTATTCATGTTCCACTGAAGGTGTCGGTCGATAAGAGCGGAACCAAGGAAGAACTGCTAAGAATGAAGCTGAAGCAAAAATGATCACATTTGCCAAATAGCACACTTTAGACTGAGGCCAACTTGCACATGGAGCTGTGAAAGTGGAGACCTGACTCCTCCAGCAGAAAGGAAGATCTGACGTTACATGACGGAGCTGACAGAGATATCACCCTGGTAGTGGGAGGAGCTTCACTTAAAGACATTCCTGCAAATCCACCTCTTAAAGGAAGACTACCAGAAGTGTGGCTACGTGAACCATATCCATGTCCCCAGAAAACTGATTTGAAATAATTTGAGTCACTATATAATTTAGTAGTTGTGCCTTAATATCCTGTAAAGGTAAGCCACAAATGAAATCTGAGCCACAAATTAGTGACTAGTATGAAGGAAAAGATGAATGCATTTAAATAAGTCCATTCGTGCAGCAAAAGCTTGAGGGGCATATACATTTACCATGTGATATTTTACCGCATGATATTCAAGGTCAAGCATCAAGGCCCTGCCAGGGTCAATTTACAGTACTGTCTTAACGATAAAATCATAATCTTTGACCAGTACACACTCCTGATCACACACCTCTGGACCTTGGGATCAATACGAAACCACTGCTAATCAAAATTCTGTGGCTTATGACAATTCATGTATGGTTTTAATTCTGGTATTCTGTATGAATACAATACTGTTTGTAGGGTAGCAAGCATAGTTAATGTGGTTACGCATTTTTTATAACTTTTTATGCTACTAACATTTAAAGGTAGCAGATTTAATGTTGGTCCCCTACATATTAGTTATGAGTTTCAGAAGGTTCTCAGTCTGGACTTGGTATGCCCTTTAGGGCTTTTACCCCAGACAGTTCTTACTGAGAGTTGGAGGAATAGTCAGGAATTGAGGACACTATAGAAAAGGCTTCAGAGTCCTCATCCTCTTCCTCTGTCTTTCCCATTGCTTTCTTTTGGTAAGTGCAGTAAACCTATTCCTTGTCTGAATTGGGGGTGGGGGGTGGGAGATTTAGCTTTGTTTCCTGGATCTGCCTCTTCTAGGTTTGGGGAAAGTAGTCATCTCAGATTCAGACTCTTGTTTTCCAAGAGCTTCGGTGGTATGGCTTGTTTCGGCATTTGTAACAGTCGGAACTACAGGGGGAGTTTCAACAGCCATCTGTAGTCCTTGCACCTCCATGACATTCTCAGGAACCACAGTGGTAGAAGCACTTTGATTACCAGAGGTAAGGGAGCTTTTAGATTGAGGAGCGGGCATGGGTATAACAGTGACAGGATGTTTTTTTGGGGGGGGGCTATCTGTTTGTCTCAGAACAGGAGACATGGACTGTTGTCAAGGGTCAGGATTTGTTGAGGACTTCCTGGCACCCCAGGATTTGGCCTGACTCTGTGATTATTTCTTCCTGGTCCCGGTTGACCCAGTCCAGTCTGTTGTGTGTCACCAATGGGCATTGCTTGCACACATGCCCTTCTTCATCGCATATACTGCAGTGTAGTGGATTGGAACATTGACCACCGACATGTCCATACTCCATGCAAAGCTGACATTTCGGTCTATTGCACACTTAGCTCAAATGCATGCGAGAACCACATCTGTGGCAGATTTGGAGTTGGCCTGGACAGAAACACAGGCTTCTGTCATGTCCTATATAAAACCTTCCTTGCAAATGCAGTATATCATTGTTGGATTGCTGGAGTTTAATTTTAACTTTCTATTCCGCATTCCACACTATATCAGCATCTAAGATTGGTGCTGGACAGTCAAGAACCTTGCACCTCTGTTGGAGCCAGTACAGAACATCAGCTATATTGACCCCTTCACTTCTAAACAATAGAGATAATGTTTTTATTGTAAGCTTGGTAAGGGGTATCACTATGAAAGGCTGCCACAGAGATAGGTTCTTAACCTGTTCATACATTTGCCAATATTTTTCCAGGAAAGCAACAGTTTTAAAGCTTAAATCAAAAAAACTTTCCCCGGACACATGTATCAGAGAGTATAAATCTGCAGCTACAAAATCCTGAGTCTTTTAATAAAGATCTAATTACAGAAGCACGGTCAGGAAGGATTTCAGCAGAATCCATGGACTTCAAGTGTGCTACATTTATGCACTGGGTCTCCAGGCACAGCAAATATGTCCGCCATCCAAAACACATTTGATTGTGGAGGCACAGTGTTCTCATTAGGACCTTGATGTGCGACATCTTCAAGTAAAGAGGAGCATCTTCTAGCTCTGTTTTTTCCAGAGTTCATGTTGTTGGATACCGCAGAAGACCTTCCTTAGGGTAATCAGTTCAGGAACTGCAAGTATTGGAACGTGGTGGAGATGTGGCATCCACATGAGGTGACTCCGTGGTTGAAGGGTCCAGTGTGTTAAACCAGTACAGGGTGCTCAGGGAGGGATGATGAATTATTCTGAGCTAGGGGACTTGTACGGACAGGAGCTTGTACAGCCTCTGCAACAGTTTCAGCTTTCCCTTCTAAAGAGTCCTACAGGTGAGCTGTATTATTAACAGTGCTCAAATGCTCTTTTTGGTAGAGTTAACATAGAAACATAGAATCTGACGGCAGATATGGGCCGCTGGGCCCACCCAGTCCGCCTGTATTATCTATTTCTGTAGATCCACTTGATCTGCAGTGCTGTCTATCCCCCCCCCCATTTACCCCTACGATTCCCTTGTGCCTATCCCATGCATTTCTGAACCCTGCTACTGTTTTCGCCCCCACTACCTCAAGTGGAAGGCTGTCCCAAGAATCCACCACTCTTTCTGTGAAGAAGCATCTCCTGTACGCTTCTTTGTGGTAATACCTTTTTATTAGACCAACTGAAGAATTTTTACACAAGCTTTCGAGACCTCTCAGTTCCCTTCATCAGTTGCAGGGAAAACTAACCAACATTTCAGAATACATACAAGAGTTTGTGGGTCCTAAGGGCAGGCTGTAAAGGAAGCAATTTAATACAATACAGGTGACTACCAGGAAACAGGCCTTATGTCATTAAAGGGTGAGAGATCAGACATGCAAATAGCTACTTCAGAGTAATTCATTTGCATGTCTGATCTCTCACCCTTTAATGACATGAGGCCTATTTCCTGGTAGTCACCTGTACTGTATTATATTGCTACCTTTACAGCCTGCCCTTTGTTAAGCAATCTAGGACCCACAAACTCTTGTGTATATTCTGAAATGCTAGTTAGTTTTCCCTGCACCTGATGAGGGATCTGAGAGATCTCGAAAGTGTGTGTAAAAATTCTTCAGCTAGTCTAATAAAAAGGTTCATACTAAGCTCCCTGAACTGGTGGCCTTGATGGAAGAGGGAAGTCACAGAAACATAGCACACAGAGAACCATGACTGGGATGTTAACATACCAGGATACACAAACTACAGGAGAGACAGGGAGGGTAGAAGAGGGGGAGGAGTAGCTCTCTATGTAAGGGAAGGGATAAAAGCAATGGAACAAAAGAGTAAACAGGGAGGAGAGGAGGCACTGTGGGTCACCTCAGAGACTGGAAATGGCACCACAATCTGCACAGGGGTTGTATACAGACCCCCATCTCAGGGGGAGGGAATGGACAAGGATATGACAGAAAGCATCCTTAGGATGGCAGAAAAAGGGGAGATACTGTTGATGGGGGACCTGAATATGCCAGGTGTTAACTGGAGCACCTTTGCTGCAGCCACATCCAAGAACAGGGCCATTCTCGATGTCCTACAGGGGGCATGCCTCAGACAGCTAGTGTTGGAACCCACTCGGGAGGGAGCAATCTTAGACCTCGTACTCTCAAATGGGGACAATGAGAGGATCTCAGATCTAGAAGTGGGTAGCCATCTGGGAACAAGTGACCACCAAACAGTGTGGTTCACGATAAACTCAGTTGCAGAGTCAAGCCATACAAAAGTGAGGGTACTAGGCTTCAGGAGGGCTGACTTTGGCAAGATGGGAGAGTGCCTTAGAAAAGCACTAGCAAACAGGCAAGAAGGAGGGGTGGAGCAACAATGCGGACACATCAAAACTGCCATCACAGAGGCAACAAGCCTTTGTGTGAAGCAAATAAACAAATCAAAACAAAAGAAAAAGCCACTATGGTTCTCAAAAGAGGTGGCGGGGAAGGTTAGGGAGAAAAAGTTAGCATTTAGGAAGTATAAGAAAACACAGGAGCAGAACAGAGAACTGTACCAGTTAAGGCAGAAGGAAGCAGGGAAGGCAATCAGAATAGCAAAGGCCCAAATTGAGGAAAAGACAGCAAACTCGGTTAAGAAGGAGGAGATAAAACCTTTTATAGGTACATTAGGGAGCGTAGAAAGACAAAGGGAGGGATAGTGAGGCTGAATAGAATGGACGGTGGGTGAGCAGAGAGGGACAGTGAAAAAGCAAGGATACTGAATGAATACTTCTGTTCAGTATTCACAAAAGAGGAGGAGGGGGAGGTACCTAATCCAGTTAACAGACACACTCTGGATAGGGGGATCGATACCAGTCCTTTCACAGAAGAAAGGGTTCTGAAAGAACTCCTAATACTGAAGGTGGACAAAGCAATGGGGCCTGACGGGATTCACCCCAGAATTCTAAAATAATTAAGGGGAGAACTAGTGACACTGCTGACTACCCTTTTTAACACATCATGGGAGGATGATGTGGTACCTGAGAACTGGAGGAGGGCGGATGTGATTCTCCTTCACAAAAGTGGGAGCAAGACAAAGGCAGGAAACTACAGACCTGTCAGTTTGACCTCTGTGGTAGGGAAAGTGATGGAATCACTTCTGAAGGAAAGAACTGTTGAATACCTAGGGGCCAGTGGGGCACAGGACCCAAGGCAGCATGGGTTCACAGCGGGAAGGTCACGTCAGACGAAACTAATCCATTTCTTTGACTGGGTGACCAAAGTAGTAGACCAGGGAGGGGCTGTGGACATGGTCTACCTAGACTTTAGCAAAGCATTTGACACAGTCCCACACAAAAGATTAATAAACAAATTAGCAAGCCTGGGAGTGGGTCCCAGGGTGGTAGCCTGGGTAAAACATTGGTTGAACAACAGGACACAGAACGTAATAGTAAACGAGTCCACTCTGAAGAAAGGGGGGTTACTAGTGGGTACTGCAGGGTTCAGTACTGGGTCCAGTCCTTTTAATGTCTTTATGTGACATTGCAGAGGGACTGAAGGAAAGTATGCCTCTTTGCAGATGACACAAAGATCTGCAACAGGGTTGATACACAAAGACATGTGGAAAGGATGAGAAGGGACTTGGCAAGATTGGAGGAATGGTCAGAAGTATGGCAGCTTGGATTCAATGCAAAGAAGTGCTAAATAATGCACCTGGGAAACAAAAACCCAGGGGAAGAGTACACAATGGGGGGGGGGGGTAGTATCAACAACAAAATGGAAAGGGACCTGGGGGTAATCATATCAGATGACCTTAAGGTTGGCAAGCAACATGAAAAGGCAGTAGGTAGGGCTGGGGGGACACTGGGATGTACAGGTAGAGGCATCACCAGCAGAAAACAGGAAGTTGTTATCACTCTGTACAGACAGTTGGTGAGACCCCATCTGGAGTACTGCGTCCAGTTCTGGAGACCCCATCTCCGCAAGGACATAGACAGGATGGAGGCAGTCCAGAGGAGAGCAACTAAAATGGTGCAGGGTCTGCAAGAGAAGCCATACGAGGAGAGACTAAAGGAGCTTAATATGTATACCCTTGAGGAAAGGAGGGAGAAGGGGGACATGATAGAAGCTTTTAAGTACCTCAGTGGAATCAACAAAGTCCAAGAGTGTAGCATCTTTCAGAAAAAGTGGCAGTGTCAGTGGCTCAGTAGGTAGCACACTCGCCTCTGAGGCCGGGAGATCAGAGGGCTGTGGGTTCAGTTCCCACATCTGGCACTTGGGTTAATATCCCAGTACTGACACTGTAGTACAGCATGAGAGGGGTGCTGCACTTCTGAGGTGCCGTCTCTCGGATGAGACGTTAAACCGAGGTCCCATCTGCCTGGATTGGTGGTAGCTCAGGTGGATGTTAAAGATCCCATAGCACTTATCGAAAGAGTAGGGAATTTCCCGGTGTCCTGGCCAATTTCCCTCATTCACTATAAATACCACCAACAGCTTAATCTGGTTCAAAGTCAGTTGGCATTCATCTGTATCCCCTCCCGGGTCGTGCCTGAAAATAGGCAGGATCTGTCTAGTGCACTTACCCGGTCAACAAAAGCTAAATAAATAATTAAAAAAGGGATGTGCAAGAACAAGGGGACACAACTGGAAGATAGAGGGGGGACAGCTCAGAGATAATGTGAGGAAGTATTTTTTCACAGAGAGGGTGGTAGACACATGGAACAGCCTTCTTGAGGAGGTTGTGGGGTGTAAAACTGTGGGAGAATTCAAGAATGCATGGGACAGACATAAGGCTAATCTTGTGGGGGGTTGGAAGAAATAGGCTGTTGGTTAACTAGGATCTGCAGCTTATCCAGTAGGTAGGGAAATGGGCAGACTAGGTGGGCCAAGCGGTCCTTATCTGCTGTCAGTCTATGTGTCTAAGGTTCATACTAAGGTGAAAAGGAGCCAAGAAGGCCTGTGAGCCCAGTAATTGCTCCTATAGGTTTACCCATAATATACTCATTTCTTTCCATTTAGAATATACCTATCAAGGTTTGTTTAAAATGTGCCCAGGCCAGCCCGGTGGCGCAGAGGGTTGAGGCACTGGATGCCACACCTCGAACCATGCCGGTGACCCGGGTTCAAGAACGGACTTGGGGTGCCGGGGTCGGCAGGGGACGAAGAGGACTGAGCGTCCGGAGGACGCTCTCCTCTTGAGGGTGGGGACTGCGCCAACAGCGGCACTGTTTTACGCGACGCATTGCGGAAACACCAGGAAAAATGGAAATGGCTCCCTGTGTTCGCTAGATGATGGTCCCCACTCCGCGACAACACCAGAACCTCCCGGGCCTCCTCTACTTCAGCAGCGCCTGGGACCTAATCAACAGTGCGCTGGGTAAGCCCCCTCCTGGTACCTTCCCCCTCGGAAGAGAGGGACCCACCCGGTGAAGGGATACACTGGGATACCCCTCGGGAGTCGGCTATCTGAGGATCGAGGTGAGCCCAGAAAGAGGATGGCCGGTGAGTCAGGAGCACTGTGGAGCCCAAAGGAGAGAGGAGCACTGAAGTGTGAGGCAAGTAAACAGATAAAAAAAAAATGTGCTTTACTCTTGCTACTTATTACTTCCAGTGGCAGCCCATTCCATGAGTTCACAATCCTCTGCATATAGAAGGCCTTTCTTTCATTTGTATTAAACCTTCCTCCCTTAAGTTGCTGTAGGTGTCCTCTTACTTGATTCCTGGATTTTTTTATTGTAAGATTCATGTTATTTAGTAACCCTGAACTTTGCATTATATCATGACACAATAGGAGATCCCCTCTAATTCTCTGGTCTCCAGGGACATCAGTCCCAAAATGTCCAGTCTCGCCTCATATGGCATTAACTTTAGCCCACGCACCATCCTCGTGGGGCGTCTCTGCACTATGCCATTGCCACAAGAAAGTGTACTGGATTTTCCTGAGACTAATACGGCACCACTGACTTGCAACAAAGTACAGTATTTCCTCACATCTCTCCTGAACCTTCCCCCTTCCAGCTTCATAGCGTGTTCCCTTCTACTAGAGTACCCTTTTTTCTGAAAATACTTCCTGTACCTTATTAACCCCATGAGGTATTTAAAGGCCTCTATTATATCCCCTCTCTCCTTTCCTCCAGGGTGTACATACTGAGCTCTTTTAGCCTCTCTTTGTAGGGCTTATGATGCAGACCCTGCACCGTTTTAGTAGCCCTTCTCTCAACCACCTCCACTTTTTAATTTATTTATTTCAAGTCTCGGAATTACAACTTTTGAGCTAAGAGCTCATTTCCAAAGGTTCCACGGCAGCAGTCAAAGACAATACAAGTAAAACAACAATTTGTGATACAAGAAGATTACGAACAGGTGACAAGTAGTTGCAACTGTTAAACAAAAAGCAAAAATGAACTATGAGAACTAAGAGGAGTCAAGCAACAAGGTAGCCATAAAATTCACTAGGTAATGATAGCTAACAAAGGATTGAACAGGTATTCAAAAGAAGTGCCTGAGAGTGGTGAGGAAGAGAGTAGGTTATGAGGAAGCTGGGAACTGGAATGGGCCAGGTCCCACTGTCAAGGTGAGGAGGTTGGTGGGGGTTGCTGAGGGGGGCCCTGCATAGGAAAGGAGTGGGGAGTTAGTGGGGGGCTGGGAGGTGGTAAGGTAGCAAGAGAGAGGGTTAAGATAGGTAAGAAGAGGGGAGGAGGTTAAAGGTGGTAAGGGGAAGGTAAGATAGGTAACAAGAGGGAAGGAGGAGGAGGAGTGTTGTGGGTAGAACAAGAGACAGAGGATACGGGGAGACTATACAGGGGAGCAGAGACAGGAGAAAAACAGGAGAGGGTAGGGAGGTGTGTAGGACAGGTGGCAAACGATTAGTAGGGTGGAGGTTAAGAGCCAGTGGCAGGATGGGGGAGATAAGTGCAGTGGGAGGCTGGGTAGAGCCCGGGAAAGGGCCTCAGTTAACAAGATTTTGCTATCCATGGCAGGAACAGTTCTTAAGACTAGCAAGATAGGTGCAAAACTTGGATTTAAACAGGCCAATTTTAGTTTCAGCAAGAAGGTCGCTAGGCAGGGTGTTAAGCAGGAGTGGAGCATGATAAATAATAATAACAATAATTTTATTTATAAAGCGCCTTTCAATATATCAAGGCGTTGGAACATTTTAAAACCATAATTTCAGATACAAATCTACAATACATATAAGTAAAATCATGCCATAATAACATCAGATATTAAAATCAAATAATAAATTATAATATAGAATCCAAGCACAATAAAATTAACTTAATTATCCAGGAAGGCCATTTACCATAAATAAGTTTTCAGATCCTTCTTAAATACCTCCACGGAGGTGCACTCCCGTAACCAGCATGGCAGAGAATTCCAGAGAGTGGGTGCAGCATGAGAAAATCCTCTGCTGCCTGAAGATTTTAAACTCACTCTTGGAATCTCTAACAACCCCTCGTCGGCCGAGCGGAGTGATCGGCCAGGGCAGTAAGGCACCAGAAGTTCTTTCAGACAGGTCGGACCCTGATCGTGAAGGGCTTTGAAAGTCAATAAATGACTTTAAAGGTGATCCACCATCAGATAGGGAGCCAGTGTAGGTTCGCGAGCACTGGTAATACGACAGGACCTACTTGTCCCAGTCAAAACCCGGCTGCAGTGTTCTACACCAGCTGTAGGCGATGGATTTCAACCCCAGAAAGCCCAAAGTAAAGAGCGTTGAAGTAATCCAAGTGTGAGGACACAAAGGCGTGGACCAACGTTGGCAAAGAGTCAGACGGAACAAGGTGCCTAACTCTGGCAATATTCCTAAGATGGTAAAAGGCCAAGAAAAATTCCAGAAGGCGTGCCATCATGCGACTTCTCTATCTGATCACCTGGGTCCACAACCAAAACCTCTGTCTTCTCCGAGTTCAACTTTAACCAACTAGAATCCATCCAACCTTGGATTTCTTCCAGACAGTTATTAAACATCGCGAGAGCTCCATCCTGATCGGGTGCGAAAGACAGGTATAGCTGGGTATCATCTGCATAGCAGTGAAACCTCAGCCCATACCATCTTATAATGTCTCCAAGGGGCAGCATATACACTGCAAATAACATGGGTGACAGCACGGAACCCTGAGGCACTCCACACAACAAAGAGGTTGGGCCAGAGGAAAAAATCCCAGACACAACTCTTTGTGATCTCCCAGTGAGGAATGAGGTGAACCATTGTAAAACAGTTCCCGACATTCCACAAATTTGCCTCAGGAGTGCTATCAACACCAGGTGATCTACAGTGTCAAAAGCTGACGAGAGATCAAGGAGAACCAGAATGGAACGTCTCTTCTGATCCCTCGCCCTCAGAAGATCATTAAGCACCTGAACCAGCGCAGTCTCGGTGCTGTGTCTTTTACAAAAACCAGATTGGAAGGATTTGTAGATATTATGGATGGTTAAATGGTCCTCCAATTGGGCTGCCACTACCTTCTCAATAACCTTCCCAATATAGGGAAGGTTAGAGATAGGTCTGTAGTTTGAGAAACAGTCTGGGTCCAAAGTAGCTTTCTTCAAGAGAGGTGTCACCACCGCCTCTTTCAGGGAGCTAGGAAACTCACCTGACTCCAAGGAGCACCAAACTATTTGCACCAGGACTGGACCGATGATATCAGAACAACCCAAAATTAGGGAAGTCGGTCCAGGGGCCAAACTACAGCTTGTGGGACGCACACTATGGATGATCCTCATAACATCCACGAACTCAGGTCGACAAAAGGAACTCCAAGAGAACTGAGGTGCTGTGAACTCGCACTGTTTTACAATATCAGACATCACCCTTAGAGATTGCCGGACACAAGTTCGCCCTGATGTCGGCCACTTTAGTTGCAAAGTAACGGGCGAGCTCCTCACAGTCTAATTGCGAAAAGGCTTTTCGAACTTGCAGACAGGCTGGGTTGCACAGTCTGTCTACAGTTCGAAACAGCTGAGCCGGCCGATTCTGAGCAACTGCAATCTCCCTGGACAGGAATTCTGGCTTCTTATGGGTGATTGCAGATTGATAGATAGAATAATGTTCCATCAATCAAAGGCGGTCGGCTTCAAGGGCGGACTTGCGCCAACAACGCTCTAACCTTCGGCCCTGTCTCCACATCTCCCTCAGTGTCCCATCAAACCAAGGGGATCTGGGGTGAAGGGATAAGGAGCGCTCACGAACAGGAGCAATAAGATCCAGGGCAGCCGCAACGGCCTGATTATAGGCAGACACCAGCGTCTCTGGATTACTTCTTTGCCATGTTTCTTTCATGTCTCCTGTCAGTAGAAATATCACTTCTGAAAACAGGAGTATTACAGGCAGCTGCCTTGGAAATACTTGTGCTTTGAATTATGACACAAATTAGTGCTCCTGTGGTAGTCATTAAAATTCATAATGATATTCAGAGTTGTAGCAAGCCATGGCTAGACATGTTCTGTTCAATATACTGGGTAAAGGCCATGACTGGATATTATTATGGACCCCACCCCATTTCCCCTTCCACTTCTGCTCCTTTTAAAATATGTGACGCTTGGCCAGCTGGTCATGATTGTTCTATGATATTTCTAATATACAAATATAGTGTGTGATTGTCACAGTGCTTCCATGAGTGCCCCCCCCCCTCAAAGGTTTCACTAAAACTACAGGATGTATAACTAAACAGGAGGTCTCTGTAATGTAATTAACTTCCAGGACAAACTGCATTGTATGACCTGTTGCTTCTTTGAAGTGGAAACGAAATGGGACTTTATGAGTCTGCCAGAGGATGAAAATCATAAACATTTATGACGTCTTAGAGGAAAAACATGTTATAACACTATGGTGTTAAAAAGATGTAAAACCCCTTTGATGTCTTTGGAAACAGGAAACCACACAAGATTAAAGACATTCATAATTTGGGAAATTAGTTTTTGCTGATGTCACCTTATTTGATATACCTCCTGATGGGACATCCTGTTTGTATATTTTTTACATTCTAAAAGGAGGAGCTAGATGACACAGAAGAGGGGTAGAGACACAGAGTTTAAGGCCCTGGACACACTACAGAACTGTTTTTGAAAACCGTTTTTAAAACCAGTTTAGCTAAACCATTTCAGTGCAGCCACACTACTCAGTCATCATTTTGATAACTGTTTAGTGTGGCCACACTGCTAGTGTTAAACCTGTTCTCCTTGTAACTATTGTGTGTTAAGTCCAATACACAGAACTGTGCTTGCCTGGACACACTGCAGCTAGAACTGTTTTAGTTAAACCATTACAGCCTAAAACGTTTTTACTCCTGGACAGACCTATGAGTAAAACCATGCTAGCTCCAAAACGTTTTTAAAAATAGTTTTAAGACTAGGTATCTAGCAGGGTTTAAAAACACTTTTGTTAAAATGTTTTAAGAGGCTTGTAGTCTGTCTGCAAACAGTGCTAGGGGGATTTAAACTGTTTTAAGGCATTTAAACCATTTTTAAGTTCCCCAGTGTGTCCAGGGCCTAACTGTATTCTGTGTTTCAACTTAGACTTTCCTTTTTGGACTCCTAAGAAACAAGATCTCAGATCTAACTAAGGCACTGGTAGAGGTATACATTATATAGAAAAAGTCTCACTGTATGTTGGTAGGAGTTTGTACTTTTTCTTGTTTTCTTTTAAGTGATTGTATGCTTTGTGATATAGTGTTTTGTGTTTACATTTTTTATTCATTTTTAAGTAAACCTCTTATTTTAAAGAGACTGCCTAGTGTGTCTTCCAAGTTCTTCCTTTTTGCATGTGATGTATGGAGGGTTAAGACTGACAGCTGTTCATAAGCTTAATGGTGTTACCAAACTGGGAAAAGGTAAGAATATACCTAAGGTATTTTACAGAGTTTTAAGGGTTAATTTTGGATACCTGGTTAGGTGCCCTTAGGCGAAAGATATCTGGCATCCCCCGAAGAGCAGATTATCTGAGCCTGTACATTTGGGTACGCTAGCATAAGGTTCTCAGTTTGAATCCCCCCCCAGAACTTGAGACTAATGGCGATTCGGACCCACAAGCAGGCAGGAGGGTTACCCTGTTCTGTTACCTGTTCACAATGCTGCGCTCGGAGGTTGGCACTGCGGGAACAGAGGGCCTGACCTGCTGAGTGCATTTGTGACACTCAGCTTATCAGTATCTTGTTTAGTTCTCAAGTTTGCTACTTGTTTTTTTTTTATATTCATTGTAATCAGCATGATGGGCTTATAAGAACATTTATAAATATTGCAGTAGAAAGGGCTTTAATTGCCATTCAGCTGCATTATTTCCTGCAGCGTAATGCAGCATTTTATGATATACTACAGCATTACTGTATTGTTTCCTAGCTGGTGCTGCTATTCGTTTTTTTAGGTCCAAGCTGATAACCTTAATGAAATCAACCTCTCATCACACCAGGGCCCACCACCCCATTTTTATTTGGTGCGGGGCTGACTGTGTTAGCCTGGAAGGTGTGCATGATGTCATCATGTTCTGTATAATGGTATGGCACACCAAGTGATGCGGTGATATCTGATGCACAATTTTTTCACTTGACATGGTAGGGGTGGGTACTTCCATTTAAAAGAAGGCAGTGAGGATGGCCTGAAACACATGTAGTATCACCTGCGGCTGATGGTGATGACCCTGTGTAACTGACTAGCCTTGCTACAGTATAAAGGTGTCCTTTAGAATCTTTAGTGCTTTGAGTGTAGCAGTCTTACAGATGTGATACTGATACAGGCTAATGAGGTTATTTTATTTTTACTTTAGGGGAAGTGCACTAGCAACACTGAATCATCAATATTAAAGATGTTATACAGCGACAGAATAATAATGGTGTGCTAGTTACTAATTGAATCATTTATATAATTATGAATAGTTATATTAGAACACGACTAATTTGGGGACCATTATTTTACTGTCTGAACAAACATAACAGGCACAGCTTATGGAGTGAGAGGGAATAGAACATGTACAGACATGTAATAAGAAGTGAAAGGGAAGAAACCCTCAACTTTTTTTTTTTTGAGAGGCGGCTGATCTTTACAGACTTAGCCCTGCCACATCTGCACTGTCCCACATGCCCAGGCTTACCCCTGCCCCCGAGAGACACTGCTGGCAAGCCCCAGTGTCTCCCACATTGGGGCCACGGGAGAAGGATCCCCCCAGCAGACACTGGTGGCAGTGGAGACAGTGGCAGAGCAGGGCATCATGCCCGGGGACTGGCTGTCTTTTTGAATGCTGGATTCCTGGGGTGGGGACGTGCAATGACACCCAGCATCCACCCCACCCCTAAGGTGATGGCGCCAGCTGCAGCGGTATCCCCAGCCTTTGCCAGGCATCTGTAAAGCTTTGGACACTCTTCCCCCCTTCCCCTGGAGGAGAGCAGTCCCCTGGATGTTCAATCCCCCCACCAGCTATCCCTACGACTCCCGAGTCATCACCAAACCCGGGATGTCGACACCACAAGCAGACACCTTGTAGCTGTGCTGGCAGGTGGTCTGACAAAGAAAATCTCTATTAAACAAACACAAGGGCATGAGAATGGAAGTGAGCTCTAAGACTATATAAATTGTTTACTTTAAGAATTTAATTAGTTCAAAAAGAATCAGAATAAGTATGACAGTGCAATAAAAAAAGCATTCATTGTGCCCCTTGTAGGATTATACAGGATTGTGGTTTGTACTGATTAGCAACCAAGAAAATATATGAAACAGTAGCTATAATGTATAATTTCTTATTTATTCTTATTACATAGTTAAAAGAATGGATTATCTCACAGAATAGTAGGCTGTTTTCTGAAAGAATTAACATTTTTACTTTAGGTTGCAAACTCATACGAACATATGAAGAAGCTAACAGAATTAGGCATTTTGGTCTATCTGGTCTGCTCGTTGCCCAGGGTTCTTAGCTCAGGCTGGTGTCCCTGCTCGCCCTCCCCTACCTTTCCACTACCTTCCTCCCCTCCTTCCATTACCTTTATCTTCCCCCTGTATCTAGCCCAGCCTCTCTTGAAGTTGCCTACTGTCCTCAATGAGATCACCTCTTCTGGCAGCGCATTCCATTTACTCAACACCCTTTCTGTGAAGAAGTGTCTTCTAACCTCCCTCTTAAACACTCACCCCGAAACGTCAGGCTGTGCCCCTTCGGGGTTTTGCTGAAGCTTAGCCTGAAGATGACCTCCATGTTCACCTTATTAACCTCTTTCAAGTACTTGAAGGTCTCAATCATGTCTCACCTCTCCCTTCTGTCATCCTGGGAGTAGATATTTAGGACCCTCAGTCTCTCCTCGTATGATTTACCCTGCTTCCCCGCAATCATCTTCATAGCCCTGGCTAGATGCAACTTTTATCCAGAGGGGAAATTTTAAACTGTTGTTCTTGTCATAACGACGGGAACTTTTTTCATGGAGGGGGCATCTGTGAAGAAACACCTCATTTTCAAGTTTATATACTAAGGTGCTTCATCTTTAAAATTATTAGGGAATTAGTTTAAATACCTTAAGGCAGACAGTACAGGTGTAATGTTTCAAAAATGGTGCAGTCCGCAGCATGACTTTCCTTGCTTCCCTCCTTTCCCTCTCAAGGTAAGGCAGCTGGTAAAGGTATAATCTTTCACAAAAGGTGAGGTTAATAGCACACACATATGTATATATGGGCAGCAGTCAGTGGCTTTCAGTTAACAGGTGGAACTGGCTAGGAGCGGAGCATCTTCTGTGCTGTAATTCTCCTGCTCTTGAATTTGAGGAGGAAAAAGAAGACGCTGCAAGACATGGGCCCTCATCTTATTTTCCTCTCTTTGTTGCAAATCTGTATTGCAAGGCATGTGCTTCATTCTGGATCCATTATCTGTAGTTGACTGGGTTTATGAGGAGATGGGGGCGGTTAAATATACAGACCTGTATTTTCAAAGATTTGTTGCAGATGCAGCAACAAGTTGCCTCACTTTTGTATCACAGCTGTGTCTGCATCAGAAGGGTGCACTACCATCAGAAGATGGATGCAACACAATCTGCTGCCCCTGCACTTGCATCTACTGTAGATTAGTGATGCAAAATGTGACACAGATGTGATGCAGCAGTGATGCATCTCACAAATATACTGCAAATATGCTACAATTACGATGCAAGTATAAGTGTTGAGCGGTTATGAAAGTATGGCACAATTATATGCTGCATCTGCATGATGCAAATTTAGGTGTCTTGACACAACTGTATCATTCTTTTTAAACTTTTGCAAATAGCACCTGCTGTGTTCTACAGTGTCTTTAAAGTTCTCCCAAATGTAATTAGCATTAAAAATAATCCTCACTCCTACTGAATATAGGAAAATAAGTAACAGCAATTGCAATAAAACTTCAAAAAACAGGTTTTACTACTGTCTTTATAAATGATGCAGGAATTTTAAAATGAGTCAGGTCCATGGGATCTGCTGTTGAATGTCTGTAATCTAAAGTTAACCAGTACCATTCCCATCCTTCTAAATGTAGGAACTATTTAAAAAACACTTTATGCTCCATGATAAAATGGATACAGAAAATGCATACTTCTGCTTCTCTACAGTATGAACGTTTTTAGCAGTGATAGAATCTAGCACCAAGTCAATGTTTGGAAAGGCTCTTTTTTTTTTTAAACCTTTTATGTAAAAGCTTTTACTTATATATCAGGGATTTATTTAACTCTAAAAATTGATTAGCGTTTTGCTCATAAAAGTGCTAAATCTTTGTGAAAATGCATAGCTCTTGCCTCACTGTGTTTAACAAACACTTCTAGAAAATCTATATAAATATTTTCTGTACAGTTAGTATAGTCCCAAGAAAAAAAATGCTAATCAATTATTTAAAACCCTGTATATAAATGCATAGTATTGAGACAGTGCAACCATAGATCATATTACAAGTACAAACGACATTAGCACCAAACTTCTCCACCTTTCCAAACTGAAATTAGATAGTTATTACCTCCTCACCCCCCCCAACACACACACTTGATATCAAAGATGTAAGAAAGCTGGGAATGTCTGTAAGGTGAGTAATGTCACACTAAAGCAGCCCAGGCTCCCCACCCCCCACTGATGCAGATATCTAACATGAAAGAAAGCCAAGAATCTTAGTAATGTGAGTCAATGTAATAAACTACACTGCCCCCAACCCCACCCCACATAACGAAAAATAGTGCCTATGAGAAGACTGCATAGACACAGCAGAGAGTTTCACAGACTGCATAGGGAACTGTGATGCAACTGTTGTCAGGAAGAAATGAATGCAGAGTCCTCTTTTTCAGAAAGCAATAGGACTGCAGGGCTCCTCCCACTGCAGCCCTAAAAACCAGTCCATGCAACCCACCTCCCAGGATGCACCTGGAAACAAGGTGTCACAGCTTAGTATGCCTTTTAACAAAACAAAAGTCCTATCACTAGGAATATCAGTATAGTACATTAAAATAGAAAGTTCACAAGGTTGGGGCAGGGATCCAAATAAATGACCAAAATACTGCACTCAGGAGTTTGAGCAATGCTGCCTCAGAAAAGAGAACACTGAGTCCATAAATCATATATCAAATGTAGTTTATTCCCAAACAGGCAGACAATGAAAGTAGGTAAGTGCATCAGAGAGCCTGCTGCCACAATGGAGTTACCCCAGGACTTCCTCTATGGAGCTTCCTCAGGGGATGCTATACTCCAGAATTTTACTTACTTAGAAACCCAACATTTTCAAATAGTTGCAAAGACATCACATCAGTACCAGTTACTCATAATGCATTTCAGGAAATGACATCACAATAATCCCTTAGCGAAAAACAAACATTAAGATATTAAATCATATATTAAATTCAATGGACTTGAAAGGGAAAAGAATGCATCACAACACTAAAAAGAACAAAAACCAATAGTCATACAACAAAGGAAGGGATGTGAAGTACAAAATACATAAGAAGTGCATTAGCTTTTTGGATATTACATTCATGTAAACAAATGACAGTACAAAAGTAAGTACAAAGGGGTACAGAAAAAAGATGGCCCCCAATAATTACCTTCTGGCCAGCAGTAGTCACCCCATAAAACTAAAGCATTTTTTTTTTTGGCTGCCAGTCGCCCCAGTATTCTGCACCAGCCCCGGCTACCTGCCTTGTTCCCTAGTTGCCATACCCCTGCAGATACCCTCTGGCTTAACCCCCACGGAGGGGCTACAGCACCAGACCAGCCCATCTACGATGGGAGAAAGTGTTGGCAGGACAGCCACTGACATTGCCTCCCTGGCTTACCCCCCCCCCGGCAGGGTTCTCGGTGATGCCGCAGAGCCGGAATTGGTCAGCAGAGAACCATAGAGGCCAGGTACTGGGTGAGCTTCATCCTCGGCGGCCAGCAATTTTTTTTGAGTGTGCTGCCTCAGGGACTGGGACATGCAATGACGTCCAGCATCCGCCCGCCTCTCAACATATTAGCGCCAGTCGCCTACGGATCCCCCAGGGATCCGTCGAGCACTGGACACTCTACCCATCCCTCCCCCTGGAGAAGGAGGGCAGTCCATAGGACACTCAATCCTTCTCTCTCGGCCAGCCCTCTGACTCCCCAGGTCCGTTTCCAAACTCGGGTCTTTGGTGTCGCAAGTGGAAATCCAACCGCTGCACCGGTGGGCTGGCCAAAACTAAAGGATTCTATCCCATTCAGCCAATTCCTTAGACTTCGCTGAAATTGTTCTGAACTGTTGGAATTTCAGACCCAGGCCCAGGAACTGAAAATCATGTTCCTCAACAGGGGTTATTCTATTGGAGTATTACAGACTGCAAATGATAGGGCAACAAAAATGGATCGCAATTCCTTGCTTAACTCTAAACAATGTCAACAGGGACCAACAGGACAGGTGTGTTTTAGCACAGTATATAGTCACTTATCAGGGAAAATAGGTGGTATTATACAGAAATTCTGGCCAATTTTACTTAATGATCCAAACTTAGCCAATGCCTTAGGACCCAAACCCCTAGCTACATTCAGGAAAAGCAGTAGCCTCAATGACAAGTTGGTGAAGATTGATTTTCACAGCAAAATGGGGGTGAGAAATACATGGCTACCTGTAAAACTACCTGGGATGTTTCATTATGGAAATTGTAACATTTGTTGCTTTTGTCAAAAGGAAAATAAATTTAAACATTCCAGATCAGATAAAAAAGTTGATATCCGTCAATGTGTCTCTTGTGTTACTGCTTTCATCATATATGCCATCTGGTGCACTTGCCAAACTCTATGTGTGGGGCGTACAACATGCCCCTTAAAACAAAGAATTCAGGAACACATTAGAGACATTAAAAAAACGGAATTCTGAAAACATTGTTGCCGAACATTTCTTTCATCACCATCACAGTGATGTCACTGGATTCAGGTTCATGGGTCTTGAACAGGTGAGGGCGGGCAGAAGGGGCAACAATAGGCTACAACACCTTTCACAGTGTGAAACATTTTGGATTTTCATGCTGGACGCCCTGACACCTGATGGTCTTACTATAGACACTGATTTTAAGCCCTATTTGTGACAACTTTCTGCAATAAGCTATGGTTGGCCGATGATTAATATGTGGTTCATGCTGTAATTGGTTCTTATATATTACACAACCCTCCCCAAATAAAAACTTTATTAGCATATGACTAATTAAATGTACCCTTATGTAACTGTTACTGCACTACCCAATGTATATCTTGTTTTGCTTCTGTACACCTATATTATGTCTGTATTTCTGCATATTGTAACCAATGTCCTGTGCTCTCCCAGGTCGTGCCTGAAAATAGGCAGGTCTGTTGCCTAGCACACTTACCCGGTTACCAAAAGCTAATAAATAAATAAATAAATGTATGTCTTGATATGCTATATTAGTTTTTGCATTGGAGTAATTTGCTCTTTCTTATGCTTGTCCCTTTTTTCTTTCTTTAAAGATGTGAGCAAGGTTGAGCGCAGGAGGTACCTGCATTGGGAATAGACTACTGCTATACTCCCTACTCTGGCTGTCTCTCTTTTGACTCATCCAGGAGTCCTAGGTGTCTGACTTGGTCCTAAAGAATGTAAAATGTAAATTTATAACCTGGATACTACTGTACTAATGGTGCTTAATTTCTATTTTTTTTATAATCAGTATATTTCATGATTAAAAAGTTTTCTTTTAAAGCCAACATAGATGAGGACCTTGAGAAAATGCTAGAACAGAAGGGAAAAATAATAAAAATCATAAGATGAGGTCTGACAATTCAGTTTAAGGGTAATTAAAAATACTGTTTAAAGCTGGCATTCCTTTGTTGTATGACTATTGTTTGTTTTTCTTTTTAAGGTTGTGATGCATTCTTTCCCCTTTCAACTCCCATAAATGTAATATATGAATTAATATCTTAATGTTTGTTTTTCGCTAAGGGATTATTGTGATGTCATTTCATGAAGTGCATTATGGGTAACTGGTACTGATGTGATGTCACTGCAACTATTTAAAAATTTGGGGTTTAAAAGGAAGTAACATTCTGGAGTATAGCGCGCCCTGAGGAAGTTCCATAGAGCAAAACACTGGGGTAACTCCATTGTGGCAGCAGGCTTGGCTGGCAGTACAGCCTTGAGGTTAGAGTAACGAGCTGTGAAAGAGCTTGGTACATCCAGCAGCCTGGTTTTGATTCCCACAACCTCCACCTGCATACTGTGTGACTCTGAACAAGTCACTTAACCACCCAGTGCTCCCAGGCCACCCCTGAAAACAGGCACTTGTGCCTAGTGAGCCTTACCCGGTTACCAAAGAATAAAATAAAAAAAATTAAATAAAACAGGCTCTCTGATGCACTTGAAAAACACAACACTGGCACCAGGCTTCAGCTTGAGGAAAAAGCTGCTTGGTGAAACCTGGTCGGGAGTTGTGCTGATTTTTCGCACGGTTTGCATTTGTAATTGTATGCTTTTTGCAAAAGTGAAAAATATTTTTCCTCAAGCTGAAGCCTGGTGCCAGTGTTGCGTTTTTCATTATGCTGAAAATTGTCGCTGGGCACAGACTTACAGTGAGTGGAGCGGGGAGGTTCTGCTTTTGTCCCTGATGCACTTATCTACTTATACTGTCTGACGGTTTTGGAATAAACTACATTTGGTATATGACATACGGGCTCAGTGTTCTCATTCCTGAAGTAGCACTGCTCAAACTCCTGAGTGCAATATTTTGGTTGTTTGTATAATTTGGGGTTGCTTACCCTTTACCTGTACCAACTCCTTTTCCAAGGTGCAGTATCACCTGGAGCCATTTGTACATCCAAGCTAGGCTGTGGTCTCATCCATGGAGTAGCTTGGGACAAGGGAAGCTTGGGCTGGGAGTTTAGCTAAAGAGGGGTGCAGATAAACATGCGAGCCTCCAGTCTGCCACATCTATTAAAGATTAACACATTCAAGTGCTGCCAAGGTGACCATTTTCTGCCACCAGACTTCAATGTGGGGGTGACCATTACTGCCTGTTTTGATGCCAGTCATGTCCAGAGAAACCATTTAGGTTGCTGTGCTCTCCAGCCAGCTCATTCTGTAGTGTCTCCCAGAACATAAGCTGACAAGTTCCACACGGGTTTTCCAGCTCCCAATGAACATAGCCAGATAATTTTGTGGCACTGATTGGCACATCTGCCACCTGTTCTCCCTCCTGCTGCTGGGAGTGGATAATGATATCTAATAGGAAAACCTGAAGTTGCCACGTCCTGCTTCCCCTTTACAAACTAACCTACTGCATGTGGATAAGAGAAGGAAGAACCTGGTTTGGCCTCATAGATTAAGTTCTTGCAGTCCACATTGATTAATGACACTGACAGCTGACCCTTTTTTCGAAAATGAGAAATGTCTTCACAGCACACGGTTGGTGGATACTGTGTATTACAAAGGTCCTCCCTCCCCCCACACAAAAGCATTATACCATCCACGCAATTTTAAAGTTGCATGAGATATCCATTTGAGGCTTGGGCTTTGCATATCTGCATGACCCCAAATGCTACTGTGTGTGTGTTTATTTGGGGGGGGGGGTTACATGTGTATTATGGATTTGGCCTTAGCTGTGTTCTTACATATATTGTATGTATTCAGTTTCTATGTATAACTGCACTTCTTATGTATTCTGTACTTCACACCCCTACTGTTTTCTCATCCCCAGGTCACAACAGGAAACAAGCCTTGGCTCAGTGTGCCTATCACTGTCACCAAATTTTAAACACATAAAGTAAATGGTTCTATTTTATTGAAACAAAAAAAAAAATCAGATTTCACAAACTCAAATAATGTCATACTAAAGTTGCTATTTTCTGTTTCCCAGATTTGTGTCCCCCTTGTCCTCACTCAGACTATGGGTTGCAGCATCTTCTGCTACTTGGATGATGGGCTGTCTCCTCAGCTTACACAAGATCCATTATGTGATCAGATGGTGTGTGTGTGTGTGTGTGGTGGGGGGGGGCAGCACCCTTACTCCCGGAAGCACAGTACATCACGCATTACCCATGGTTGGCCCTAGAGTGGGATTTCAGGACTTAGATGTGATCCTCATTATCCTGGGGCACTGCAACATATTTCGGCAGTGCCACTGGGTCTGGCTTAAGTGGAGAATTGAAGCACAGAAGCCAATCTAACAAACTAATTGTTAATTCATGCAATAACATTCTTCTTACGTGGTGAGCACAAACTTATTGCTAACAAGATCAAAATAAACACATTCCAGCAGCAGCAGCATGAATAGCTTTATAGCCATCAGAAACTGGTCATTGGTTTGCTCTGCTTTACTGTACACACAGTGGATTCCATCCACTCTGGTCCTTTTATTCATTTAAAAACCCCAGTCTTTGTAAATCATTGTTTCGGCCGCTATGTAACATCACAGAGCTAATCAAGGTATTTTTAACTAACAGCCCAACAAATGAAAGATGACATGAAAATCTTATAGCTGCTGACAGGCTACAAACTGAGAAATCCACTCAGTACAAAAATATGTAAGCATCACGTGAAGTCACTCAATGAGAAGGGTACTATTCAGAGGCCAAGTTATGGTCTGTGCTGAGCCTTTGGGGCAAGTTATTCCAAGGTCCCTCAATGAAACGCAGTAATTACTGTGGAGAATGAAAAAGGCAAAGCTACATACTCAAGAAATAGCCAGCACAGACCTGATCCTTGAGATCATACTCAGGACACCCCGGTGGATAAATCCCTTCCTGGAAATAGTATTACATTGTAACCCCTAGATGGCGCTATCCCAGGGGCTACTACCCCTGCCTGATTTGCCACTAACAGGTTGAGGGGCCTGGATCCAATGGCGGGTGCCTCCACCCAGAGGTCAGGGTTTGCAATAGTTAAACTAACTTGGTCACAGCCCTCTGGGACACTGCAACCCTTCTTCCCACTAGTGGCCCCACAATATATCAGAATTACCTTCACAGTATACACTTACCCCAGGTCTGGTTCCGGCACTGGGACCTCCTGAGAAATGAGATACAGTGCAACAATCACAGTACAGTACTTTAACATAGACAAATACCTCAGGCAGTATAACTTTGCTGAAACAAGCAGCTCTGATTTATTTAGGGGATATAACAAGGACAGGGAAATCAGGTTAATTAGCTTATCACTCTAATAATCTACCTGTGGCTCTGTGCAAGGCCTATCCCTATCAGTTACTGTCCCTGGGTACCCAAGCCCTAGTGGCTAGTCCAAACCGTGGCAGCTGGTAGGGGCCCTTTCACAGAGAAAAGGAGAATTAAACAGTCAGCAGCAGTAATTCCATTTGGATTTAATGTGGCAATTCAACAGGGAGCGACCCTGAATTAGTACTCACGACCTCCAAATAAGATAGGGTCCTTCAATGTCAGCAGGGCTCACTTGAGGTACACAAACCTCTTCACACATTTATATAAAAGAAAGCACTATACCAGGCAGGCTGCATCTGTATCCCATCGCATTACTGCACATACCGGGAGAACACACAGCAGATTCAGTTCCTGACAGACCGAGTGTAATTCAACAATTTCTCCAGTCTTCTACAGGGTGAGCCTGGTTTCTACTCTTCAGAGATCCTTTGATTCTTTTCACAGGACAGATTCAGTCCTAACAAGCAGTTACACAAGCTGCAGACCGGAACTCTGGGCTTACACGTTTTTGACTAAAACTGCACACTGAAAAGCACAGGGCTCCTGCCTTCTTCACTGCCAAAGCTCAACTGAAACTCCAACCGACAAAACGGGCACTTCCTTTGAGTTCCTCCCAGTTCTTGACTGGATTGGCTGTCACTCACAATAGACTGCTGCTGTTGGTCCAAAAGGCACTGAAGTCTAAACTACATCTCCCAAGTCACTGCCCATACAATCCTCTTGTGGCTGGCTCAGATTATGAGTCCAAGTTCTGATTCGTCCAAGGCACCATTTTAGAGCTAGCTTACCCCACACTGATTGGTCCAGTTCAGCAGTTCAAAACTAGAATGGGAACTAGCAGACACAGTTCTGACTGCAAAGAAAGCAGGTTAGACAAACTGTAATTTCATTATTACTCTAAATAATTTCTGGCAAACAGTTACATCTTTCAGATAGGTTCCCTTTGCACTCCTAGTGACTGCAAAATGAAGTGAATTGGCAGCAGCTTGAGTGGTACTCAATCAAAAAACACACAGTCCCCATACAAACTAATTATGTCTGCAAGCAGACAGCTCTTAAAGAGACAGTACCAGGGGTTCTAAAAACACTCACTGATAAATGGCTTAAATGCCAAACACCATTCAGGCTTGGAGCATTCAAGCAAGCTCCTGGAAGTCTTTTGGGAACCCCCATTCACAGGGGGGTTACAACATTATATACTATACAGTAAACTGTAGTTCTCTAGGAAGTGGTATAGAAACCTGTGATAATGCCTTGTAGAAACACCTGCAATATTCATTGCAAAACAAGAAAAATTTAGGTTACTCACCCGTAACCATAGTTCTGCTATGAGTATTCAGTTCACATCGACACTCTGGAAGTTAGCTGGAATCAGCACAGTCACCAGACAACTTCAAGGTAAGCTCCTCCCACCAGCAGTGGTATACGTCCCCCGGCTCCGCCATTTCAATGTCAGAGCTTGCATGCTGGAAGCAAGGATCTGTGCATTTTTTTTGCCAGGGGAGGTTGGGTGAACTGTGTGGGTGAAATGAATGTCTATAGCAGAATTATGATTACAGGTGAATAACCTGAATTTCTACCAGCTGGGATTCAGTTCACTATCCACACTGCGGCAGACTCCTAGCAGTCCTCTGGGAGTAGGGTAAAAGGTGCACATCCCTCTTTGGCAAATAGAGACTGGATGACTGAGGCCCCAAAAGCAGTATCCTGATGACTGAACACGCTGATGCTGTAGTGGGATATGAACGGGTGTGCTTTAGCGCAGGTTGTAGTCCTGCAGATTTCCTCTATGGGTGTATCCCTAGAAGCAGCCTCGGAGGCAGTGGAATGTCTGATGGAATAAGCCTTAAGCCCCTTGAACAGTTCCCTACCAACCAACCTCGAGCAGAGCATGAAGCAGCATATGATCCACCTGACAATCAGTTGCTTAACTGTCAGTCTGCCAGGTACAGCTTCAGTGTACGTAACAAACAGCTAGAGAGCCTCGCTACAAATTTCCGCCTTGAGTGCCACATAATAGAATAGTACCCTCTGCAAATCTAAAGTATGGAGCCTACAGTCGGCAAGCAGAGGTCAGGTTGTTGAAATAAACTCAGAGGTTAATCATCTGGTTAAGATGGAATTCTCAAAGCTCCTGGAAAGCAGCCCTTCCAACTGGGTGTGCAGATGAAAAAAACACAACTCACACAAACAATTCCTGCACAACCTACCACAAAAGCAGACCAAAGGCTCAAATGGCATCAATTCAATAGCAATTTTAAGGCAAAGAAGTGCAATAAAGTGCAAACCTGTGAAGGTGAAGAAGCACAGACCAGGGAACAGCCAGGAAGGATCCCACTAACTTCAACCAGTTTTGCTCTAAGGCTTCATCAGGAAGTGTCCCACTGGTACAACCTTCCACCTTTAAGTGCAGTACTTAAAGTGACAGTGCACAATTATGATTGGTGGATACATAAAAAGTAAATGCAAATTCATGATAACCATCAAATACCTCACAACTATAATTACACAAAATGTGCATGTATATAAATGTTAGGTTAATTACCTATAGAAAATACCCACCACATACAAGAACAACTATGGATGGTTGTTGTACAACATATAAATTAATAAGAACCCCTAAATAAATGGATATGTTTATGTATTTAAGGAACCCTAAGGACCCTAAACTCAGATACTGGGAAAGTTATTACAGTTAGTGCAAAAGCATGCATAACATCAATGTATAAATCTTATATATAACAATATGAATATAATTATTAATTTGTCATATTCACTTCACATTTTTAAATGTAATTGCTATATATATATATACACACACACACACACACACCTTTTTAATTTATAATCCATTAGACAATATAGAAGTTAAATATTGCACAAAAAGCACATGTGTTATCACGAAGTGTGAACACACATGTGATGATCCATTTTTTGCTGAAACTATTAAACTCTCCTCTAAAATGCATCTATACATAACATGGCCCACCACCCATGCATATACTCAGAGACCAACACCTACATGTACAATTGTATTCTTCTCAAATAAGTTCATTTATGGAGATGGACAGATAAATCAATCTCATCACTGAGACCCGGTGGATCTAATGCTCCAAGGATTTAGATCCAGAATGACTCCTTCTCTGCCAGGATACTTTTTACATTCCCAACCCTGGGTCCCCCAAATGCATGATCAATGCCACAAAATGTGAATTTATGGTTCTGTCCATCCCTTTGAGAAGAAATATGTGAGCTTAAAGCACTCATATTGTTCTGCAGTTTAACTGAACTAAGATGCTCACAAATTCTAGTCTTAAGTGGGCCACTGGTTTTGCCCACATAAAAAGATTTGCAAGAACGTGTGGCAAGATACACTACATTGGTAGTACTACAGTTTATGAAATGTCGGCTCTCAAAAGACCTAGAGTTGTTGCAGGAAGTAAAGGATTTAGATTTAACAATAACTCTGCATTGTGCACACCTGCCACACTGAAAACAGCCACGTGGAAGGCTAGATAACCACCCCACAGTTTTAGGGACAGGTAGATAACTGTGCACAAGGGCATCTCGAAGATTAGTGCCTTGCTTGTACACAAACTTTGGTGGTGTCCTAGCCATTTCAGCTAGTGCAGAGTCAGTTGAGAAAATGTGCCAATACTTGTTGATGGCTTCCTTTACAAGGTGACTGACCCTCCCAAATTTGGTAATGAATAGTATACCCCCAGGTCCAGCCTTTTCAACATGCCTATAATGAAATAACTGATCTCTAGGAATGTCTGAGACCTGGGACTGAATGTCACTCAATAAAGCTGTGGCATGTGCCCTATCTCTGAAGCGTTAGAATAGTTCTGCACTTCTAGTATCATATACTTCTTTATCTGAACAGTTACATGTGACCCTCACTGATGACACTTCCTGATGAAGCCTTAGGGCGAAACCAGTTGAAGTTAGTGGGATCCTGCATGGCTGTTCCCTGGTCTGTGCTTCTGCACTTTTACAGGTCTGCACTTTAATGCACTTTTTTGCCTTAATAAATTGCTATTGAATTGATGCCATTTGAGCCTTTGGTCTGCTTTTGTGGTGGGTTATGCAGGAATTGTTTGTGTAAGGTGGAACTCTGACATGACCTTTGGGAGGAACTTCACGTGGAGGTGAAGGACAAACTTATTCTTGTGGAAGATCAGATAAGGAGACTCCACTAAAAGTGCCTGGAGCTCTCTCACCCTTCTGGCTGATGTGATGGCCACTAAGAAGGCATCTCAGATTGACACACTGGCTCGAATGATTTTCACATCAGCATTACATGCACCAGCAGTAGATCTCATGGAAGCAGTGGTTCACGCACCAGAAGAGAAGCGTGATCCAGGTCTTCGAAAAAGCACCCAGCTACCGTCTCCTGTTTTACTGTCAGCATATCAACCCACACCCAGTATGCAGAGATGGCTGCCAGGTGCACCTTCATGGTTGTGGCTCACAGTTCAGACAGGGACCAAAAGTAGTTGAGGATCGTGGTCACTGGGCAGGTGAGAGGATCAAAATCCTTCCTTTGGTACCAGAGTGAGAACCTCTTACACTTGAATGTGTATGTTCTGCAGGTCAACTCCTTTCAGGATGTCTCCACGTCATGAAAGATGTTTTCTGAAAGACCCAAGGCCTGCAACTCTAGCCGCTCAGGAACCAAGTCGAGAGGTGCTGGAATTGAAGGTCTGGGTGAAAGACCATTCCTCATTGTCTCATCAGCAGGTCTGGGCAGGGAGGCAACCATCACGGGGATCTGCAGTTGATGGTGAGAAGATCTTGGTACCACAACTTCCCAGACCAGTCTGGAGCAATCATGATCAACCGTGCCTTGTCCCATCGGTCCTTGATAATCATTCTGAGGATCAATGGAAAGGAAGTAAAGGTGTACAGAGGGCCCAGGTCCAAGGCTTTGAGAAGACATCCCCCTGCAGTGTCCAGGGCTGAGGACGGTGAACGAAGAACAACCTCAGCTTTCTGTTCTCTCAGGAGGCAAAAAGGTCCACCAGAGGTGTGCCACAACATGAGAACAACTGAATTACCAATTCCTAGTACAGAGACCACTCATGTAACGTCCCTCCAACCCAGCTGAGAGCATCTGCCAGCTGACTGCCTTCTCCTGCAACATAAATCCCCAGGAGATCAGCCTGCAGTTTGCGCACCAATGACCACATGCAGAGACCCTCCTGACACAAGGGAAAGGAGTGTGTCCCACCTTGCTTCTTCAGGTAGAAAGAACATGGTGGTCATGTTGTCTGCCTGGACCTGAGACCACCAACACTGAATCAACAGAGTGAATTCTGTCACAGCCAGACTTACTGCACGGAGCTCCATCAGGCTGATGTGGCATCAGGACTCCTGGAGAGACCACAACCTGTGGACCTTGTGGTCTCCCAGGTTAAGTTCCCCACCCACCAAAGATGGGTCCATCGCAAGGGTATTGGAAGGCTCTGGGTGGAAAAAAGGGATTCCTTCCTCCAGATTCTGGGGACACAGCCACTATTCGAAGGCCTTCCACATCGGTGGGGTCACCAAGACCAGCTGGTCCAGGTGACTATGGTGCTGAAACCAATGGCAGCCCAGCTCCCACTAGTAGAGATGCATTCGTCAGCATGCCCAATGGACTATGTTGGTCAAAGCTGCTATGTACCCCAAAAGCCATAGGAATTCCAAAATTGGGCACAACTGCCCAATCTGAAATGATAAGGCATAGGAGGTAAGATCCAACACCCTGTCTGCAGGCAACTGGGCCATGGCCCATAAGGAATCAAATTCTGCCCCAATAAATTTGCTCACCTGTGTGGGGACCAGCTCTGACTTGGCTGGGTTGATCAGAAGTCCCAAGTCCTGAAAGGTCAGGAGTGCCAGATCCCTGTACCTCTCCACAGCCTCCCTGGAGATGCCTGCTATAGGTCCGCCACCCAGATGTGGGAACACCCTGATGCCACAGCCCTAAAGGTAGGATAGCACCATGTTCACTGCTAAGTACCTGGTGATGACCCTTGGCATTCACAGAGACCTTGAACTGGTAAAGAATATTCTTTGCCCTGAACTACAGGTATTGGTGATGGACTGGAGTGTAGAAGAACACATCCTGGAGGTCCAGGGAGCTAAATCACATCCCGAGTTCCAGATACAGTAACATCTGGTTCAGCGTGACCATTCAGAACTTCTGTTTTTGCACAAATTTGTTCAGGTCACACAGATCCAGTAACAGGTGCCAGACCCCTGTCTGCTTCAGTACAAGAAAGTACCAGGAGACGTATCCCTATGTAGCCAGGGCATTCTGAACCCACTCTAAGTCTCATGCTCAAGGAGCTGAGCTATCTCACCCCGAAGCGTAGGCATCATACCCTCGAGCACCCTGGACTCCCTTGTTCCCCAGGATGGGCAAGGATGGGCAAGGCAGGAGCACCACAAAATCCAGAGGTAGACCCATTCCCACCACTTCCAGAACCTACTTGTCCACAGTAATGGCAGACCACTGTGGGAAGAAGTGAAGGAATCACCCCCCTTAACTGGGAGCTGGGACACAGACTGGATGGAATGGGGAAATGCATTCTGTAACCCATCACTCAGCAGCCTTTTAAAGTGACATTTTAACTCCACTTAGCTGTATTTCTTTAAGGAAAACATACCTAGCCTGTATAAACTTTACCAGTAGCTTGAACTCACCATTTCCTATTAATTTAGCAGCTTGCTGCTGCCCTACCCCGACTGCTGCAATATTCGGTTTATACAGTGATGACTGGAATATCACACTTAGAGCGCCTTATAGAAATTATAACGAAGACTTACGGTTCCATCTTCCTTTCATACGGTCCTGAGTTGGCTTGGTTCTTACTCCGCAGCACCTTTAATTGTAATTTTCTCCCACCTGCCATGATTAAACTTACTGAAAATGACACTCATTCACTCTGTGGTCAGAATGCCGCAAAGAAAAAATTACTCACTTTGGTAATTGTGTTTCTTTTAATGGAGTCTTCTTGTATTCTGACAATATGCAGTTAGCCCTACCACTTAAACTGCTCCGGAGAGGAAAGAGTTAACTCTATGCCAGAGCATAGAACGTTGAGCTCGAGCTTGGTTCAAACCTCTGTCTGCTGCACTTCCCAGTGTAACCGTCACAATTCTTATGAACTAATGCCAACTAGCTACAGCTACTGTGTGGAAATTGCAAAATTACTAGCCCAAAGGGCAACCAAATATTTTGCATTCCAAAAGACTCAAGTCGAGAAATCCCAAAGAAGAACTAAGTAGTGAATGACTATAACTATCAAAAAACAATAAAACATAACCCACTACCCTTCTCTAAAGAGGGGGAATGCCAAGTGCACCCCTGCGGTGCAACACTGCACCTGCCAGCCCACTTCCCAAAAACCAGGTTCTGAGAGGGGAGGTCAGAATACAGCACGATTCCATTAGAAGAAACACAGTTACTAAGGTGAGTAATTTTTTCTTCAAACAACATGAAGTCTTGCTGTATTCTGACAACATGCAGACTACCAAGCAGTACCTCCATGGAGGAGGGATGGAACCTATTTTGGGAATAGGCTGTGCAGTTCTGCTGTACCAAACCTAGCATCACTCCTAGCCTAAATATCCAGAGAGTAATGCTTGGTGAATGTATGGACTGTTTTCCAAGTGGCTGCTTTACATATCTTTAACAATGTTATCTCCCTGGCAGCAGCCAGGGAAGCAGCTGTACCTTTAGTCGAATGAGCACTCAGGCCTGATGGGGGGTATTTTGCCCAGCTTTTCATAGCAGAATTGTATACAAGAAACAAGCCACCTGGCAATAGTTCTCTTAGTAGCAGTACCCTTCCCCACCTCACCATAGGTACCCTTCCCCACCTCACCATAGGTGAGAAACAATTGGAGGGAGTCAAACCTAAGTGCCTCAGTACGCTCAATGTAGTAGCTAAGAGCCCTTTTAACATTCAAACGATGTAGTCTTCTCTCTCCTGAAGAAGAATGATCAGTGAAGAACACAGGAACAGACATGGATTGGTTCAGATGAAAATCCGAAACCACTTTTGGTAAGAACCTCCTGTTGGTTCTAAGGACCACCTTACCTCTATGGAATGAGATAAAATCAGGCTCTACTAACAGAGCTTGTAATTCACTGATATGCCTGGCAGAGGTAATAACTACCAGGAACACAGTTTTCCAAATCAAGTACTTAAGTTCTGCTGAGGCCAAAGGCTCAAAAGGGGGTTGCATAAGCTGAGCAATGCAAACATTAAGATCCCAAGCAGGAGTAGGATCCCTAAGGGGAGGATTGGTATGAAGCAATCCTTTGAAAAAATTTACAGAAAACAGGGTGAGATGCCAGTGAGGAGGACTGAGACTTAAGCTATTAAGGTGAACCATATAATCCAGACCTCTTGCCAAGTCAGCAGAATCTAGGGATATGTGCTTATTGGAACACCAAATGCTGAACCTTTTCCATTTGGAATTGTAAGTTTTTCTGGTGGCAGGTTTTTGAGAAGCCTTGAGAATGTCCAGAACCCCTTGAGACAAATTCAGACTTTCATATTCTAGCTCTTCAAGAGCCATGCCTTGAGGTTGAGAGACCGAAGGTTGGGGTACCAAATTCTACCTTGAGAGGAGGTTAGCAGAGTGAGATTCTTGGGAAGAGCTAAGGGAAGATGGACTGCCAGGGACAGTAATAGAGGATACCAAGGCTGTCTGGCCCAGTTTGGCGCAATCAGGATCACTTTGCAAGACTGCGACCTTATCTTGACCAGTACTTTGAACAATAGAGGAAAGGGGGGAAAGGCATACAGAAATTTCCCCCTGCCAATCCAGAAGTAGAGCATCCAGGGGGACTGAGCTCAATACTGGGGGTCTGCAACAGAATAGAGGAAGTTGGTGATTGTCTAGGGCTGCAAAGAGGTCTGTCTCTGGAGTGCCCACCTTGAAAATATCACCTTCAACACTAAGGGGTCCAGGGACCACTCGTGGTGGCCCTCAGAAATCCTGCTCAAAGCATCTGTTAACACACTGTCCTTCCCTGGAAGATGGCCTGCTACCAGAGAAGTCTGTAGAGAATAGGCCAGGTACCATAATTTCATGGCTTCCGTGCACAAGGCCATAGACCGAGTGTCTCCCTGCTTGCTGATGTACCACATAGTGGTGGTGTTGTCTGTCCTGACCTGAACCACCTTGTTCAGTACTGATTCTGAGAAAGCTTGTAGAGCCAGGTACACTGCCCTGAGTTCCAAGAGACTGATATGAAGAAGAGACTCCTGAGGGGACCACACTCCCTGTGCTGTAAGTGCTCCCAGGTGAGCACCCCATCCCAGGAGAGAGGCATCTGTGGTGAGAACCTCAGAATGAGAGTGGGTGATAAATGGGACTCCTTGTCTGAGGTTGTTCTGGTCCAGCCACCACTGGAGAGCTTGGATCAGAGTCTGAGTCATTGGAATTAACTTGGTTAGAGGGTCTATTTTCTGGGACCAAAAAGCCCTTAAGAGAAACTGAATGTCCCTTATCTGAAATCTGGCACCTTGTACCACTGCAGTGGAGGCTGCCATGTGGCCCAGGACTGAAGAAAATGCCTTGCTGGTCAAGAGACCAGGAGGCGAAAGGAAGAAGCCAGGTCTGTGCAGGCCTTTACCCTTGCTGGAGGAAGAAGGCTCTTGCTTGGACCGTGTCCAACTCTACCCCTATGAAGGTAAAGAGCTGCACTGGTTCGAGAACTGACTTTGGAAGATTGAGAAGGAATCCTAGAGAAGTGAGCAATTGCTGAATCATTTGAAGGTCTGACTTGACTTGGCCTGGAGACTGTCCCACAATGAGCCAGTTGTCCAAGTACAGAAAAATGGAGATGTTTTGTCTCCTTAGGAAGGCCACTACTACTGCTAGGCATTTTATGAATACCCTTGATGCTGATGTTAGCCCGAAGGGCATTGCTCTGAACTGATAATGGCCTGAGGGCAATTCGAACCTGAGGTACTTTCTGTGGGAGCACCTGATGGAAATGTGAAAGTAGGCATCCTTGAGGTCCAGGGAAGCTAGCCAATCCCCTGGCCTCAGAGAGGGAAGAATTATTCCCAGGGTCACCATTTTGAATTTTGTCTTAAACAGATGCTTGCTTAGGTATCTTAGATCTAGGATGGGTCACCACTCCCCTGTCTTTTTAAGGGTAAGGAAGTATCTGGAATACAGACCTTTGCCCCGTGTACTGTAGGAACTCTTTCTATAGCTCTGAGAGCCAGTAGGGAGGAAACCTCTGCCTCTACGGCAATGGTTTCGGAGATGTTTACAGGTGGAAAAGACCTGACCCTCAGTTTTGGGAATTTTTTGAGGCTGAGGGCCAGTCCCTGGCTTACTACCTCCAGGACCCACTTGTCTGAGGTAACAGAGTTCCAGGCTTGGAAGTAGTAAGCCAGCCTACCCACGCTGACACTTCAGGGTGTCTGCTTGGCAGGAGCCTTGGGCTGAGAGAAGGATCCAGCCCTGCTCATCCCCCCTTCTGCCTCTCCCTCTGAAGAACCCCCTCTGAGGAAAAGGAGAGGAGGACTGTGCCTGGAAGAAAGGCATGTGAAAAGGCCTGCCCCTGCCCCTAGAGTGCTGCTTTTCAGGAGTTGCCTGCCCTTCCTTGGCTTGTGCGCTCCTGTAGGTGGTCCTATACTCATCCATTTTGTTCATATAATTCTCTGTCTGCTCCCCAAACAGAGAATTATCCACCACAGGGAAATCCATGGCCTTAGCCTGGGTGTCCTGTGAAAGGCTAGTACATCTGAGCCAAGCCATTCTCCAAAGAGCCATGACTCTTGATGACACATCACTGGAGTCCACAGCAGCATGAAATTGGATCTTTGATGCCTCTATCCCATCAGCAGCCACCCCCTCCAGCTCCTTGGCTAGCTGTGGGGAAGCCTGTTTTGCCAGTTCCTGAACAGTATCCCATCTGGACTGCTGGTATCTGGCTCTATAGGCCATGTAATTAGCCTGCCTGAGTCCAAAAGAGGATGCCAAGTACTGTTTTTTAGCCATGGCATCTATCTTCCTGGAATCCTTATCCAGAGAGTGCGAAGCCAAGGGTATGCCAGCCTTATCAGAGGCTGCAGCCTGCATAACCTCAACATGGCTGCATTGCTAGTACAGGAAATCCGTACCTGAGCCTGACAGCATATACCTCTTGTCCATTCGTTTGTCCACAGGAGGTAGAGAATTTGGGGTTTTAAGCAGTCATTGTGTCTGTTTCCAAAATGATTTGTGAAGGGGAATAGACAGTCTCTTGGACTCTGGGATGCCCATCATCTCCACATAGTCAGGCTCCTCTTGTTCCTCAACAGCTTCAACCAAAGGGAGCTGGAGGGTTTCTGCCCCTTTTCTGTAAAACATACAGTGGGAAGAGGACTCAGAAAGCCCAGGAGGGGAAAAAAACAGAAGGTCTGTCTGGGGAAATGTCCGGTTCTATGGGCTCATTCAGACCTTCTACACCATCATCATCATCGTCATCTTAATCTTCATCCCCCTCCAGGTCTGGTTCATAGTACTCTTCAGGGGAATAATCCGGAACCGGAGAAACCGACCGAACCGAACACCTACCTGATGGTGCCGGATCAGTCGGAACCGGATGGAGCAATTCCACAATGCTAATCGCCCTGGCATTTCTTCGGTGGTTGGACGATGCAGTTCTGGATCCGAACCAGCCGATCTGTCTTTCTTCTTTCTTTCTGACGGAACCGGTCCCTCGGAATCGGCTCTCCTTTTGCCCAAAGGAGTATTGCCCTGATCCGAGGGCACTCCTTTAGGTTCGGTCGGAACCAAACCGGGCTGGCCATCTGGGTCAGCAGACTTCTCGGCCTCCTTTTCCCTAAGCCTGCCCAATCTTTTATCCATGGTGGCCTTAGGGAAATTTTTAAAGATTTGGCACACATTGCAGTGTTGAAACCCAGTGGGTCCGGTTTTTCCTTTGGGTTTCTCAGACGTAGCCATCCTAATAAAAACGTACCCTTTACTCGGCTTCAGCCAGGCAAGACTCCCTTATTGGTTCCTAACTGTGTTACGGGTATTTGAAAAAAACGTTAGAAACACGTTTGTTTTTTAGAACTGATAAGGACCGGTACCTCACACTAAACCACATTACAAAATAAAGAACCTAAACAATCGGTTCAACCGAACCGATAAAGAAACTTTTACGATTTCCACACAAAAACACACACTTTAAACTATCAGTCCACTACCTATACACTTACTGTACCACAGACAGGGATCTGTACCAAAGATAAACGGAGAAAAAAATGGTGTTTAACTGACGGTTTACTTTTACCGAATTGAAAGCATAGGAGAGATCTCCGGAGCGACTGTTCAGTTAGGCGGAGTAAAGAATCTGACGGTTACACTGAGAAGTGCAGCAGACAGATGTTTGAACCAAGCTTGAGCTCAAAGTTCTATGCACTGACATAGAGTTAACTCTTTCCTCTCCGGAGCAGTTCAAGTGCATGCAGTGGATGTCCTGTATCTGGACTTCAGTAAGGCATTCGACTCAGTGCCACATGGAAGGCTGGGAAGGAAGTTAGTAGGCACAGGGGCGGGTGCAAAGCTGGTGAGATGGGTAGGGAACGGGCTGCAGGGAAGGCAACAGAGGGTGGTGGTGGGTGGGGAGCTCTCACACCCAAGGGCAGTGACGAGCGGTGTTCCACAGGGCTCGGTGTTGGGACCAGTGTTGTTTGGGATATTCATTGCAGACATATCATGGGACATCAAGAGCAAGATCAGTCTGTTTGCTGATGATACCAGGGTAGGCGCGGTGGTGGATGACCTAGGGGGATGGCAGGGGTTGCAGGATGATCTGGCAAAGCTTGAAACCTGGTCAGACACCTGGCAACTGGACTTTAATGCCAAAAGTGCAAGATGCTGCATTTTGGGATGAAGAACCCAAGGAGGAGTTACCAGCTAGTGGGAGTGCAGCTAGCCCAGACAGAGGAGGAGAAGGATCTGGGTGTGCTCATTACAGGGTCAATGAACAACTGGCACAATGTAGGAAGGCAGCTGCAAGGCCAACAAAATGCTGGGTTGTATTGCAAGGGTATATCCTCGAGGAGGAGGAGGTGATTCTGCCACTGTATAGGTCATTAGTTAGACCACACCTGGAGTACTGCATGCAGTACTGGCATCCGTATCTGAAGAGGGACATTAAGTTACTGGAGGGTGCAAGCGCAGGCGACAAAGATGATCAAGGGGCTGGGGACTTATCATACGAGAGGAGGTTGAAGGAGTTGAACATGTACTCACTGGAGGAGAGAAGAGACAGGGGTGACATGACTGAAACCTTTAAATACATGAAAGGAATAAACAAGACAGGTACAGAGGGCTGTTCAAAGTAAAGTGGGGGAGGCCACCAGGGGCCATGATATAAGACTGGAGCGAGGAAGGTTCAGGAGGGAGATGAGGAGACACTTTTTTACAGAGAGGGTGGTGGCTGGGTGGAATGCGTTACCTGCTGAAGTGGTATGCAGTAGAACAGTGGACTGCTTCAAACGAGGATGGGACAGGACAAGGGGGAAGGTTAATTAAGGTGAAGGGTGGAAGGGAAGGGCAGCTGCAGAATAAGGGGTGCTAGCTGAACATTCGAGCAGACTTGATAGACCTCTAGGCCTTTATCTGCTGGCAAATTTCATATGTTCGTAAGTGCTAGGGCTAACTGCATATTGTCAGAATACAGCAAGACTTCATGTTGCTTGAAAATAAACAAAGATTTACCGACTCTACAGATATCTGAGACATCTGCTCCTGCAGTAGATCTACTTCCATCACCTCCGAGCAGGCCAATTTCCAGTGGACAAGGAAGGGGAGGAACAATTTACAGTAACATCCAAGAAGCTGTTCTATGAACTAAAAAAAACTGGGGAACTCCATGGAGAAAACAATAAATGAAACAGCCAAAGGTCTCTTAGATGTTACCAAACGGACTGCTGATCTTGAAGAGAGCTAACTGATGCTTCAGCGCCTCTGGATCAACATGCCATAGCCCTACACTTCCTCTGCCACCAGAAGTGGGGGCTCATGGAGGAGCTGGATGACCCTGAGCTCCACTCCTGTTGGGATAACATCTGCATCCATGGTTTACCAAAGGGAGTGAAACTAGCAAATGGAACCCTTTCTGAACTCTTTCTTGAAAGAACTCCTCTTGTGCCCTGGAGATGAGTCATTAAACATAGAGTCTACAGGGCCTTTGACCCTTGCCCTGCAGCTCCAAAGGCTTGGCCATGCTCCACTGTACTTACGTTTTTGGACTACCACACAAAATTAAAGTTCTACAACTAGCCTGGAGCAAAAAGGAACTCATATTTGGAGACACTAAACTTTATTTTGAGCACAATGTCATGCCCCTTGCATTGACAAAATGTCGAGAACTCCTTCTGTCTGCAAACCCCTGACTCAGCACAACATTAAGATGCAAATCTTTGCTCCAGTGCAGTTTAAAATCCACACGCAGGAGGGAGCCCATTTTTTCTAGACCCCTGCACAAGCCAAGCCTTTGCTCAAAAAAAGAATAGGTTACATAAGAACTTACTGTAACAGTAGATCGTTGAGGGGATCTCAGTCATCAGGTCACACCGTAGGAACTTCGTCGTCGGTAACGAAGGATCCACACTGAAGATTTTCAGCAGTACAACTGCGGCCACCCACGCCATCAACGTCTGCTGATGTCACCAACCCTATAAAGGCATAAGCAGCCCCGCTCTCCCTCCTCAGTTCCTTCCTCCCTCCGGAGACAAAGGGAGCATAGCTCAAGCCAAGGGGGACCGAAGAGAGAGAGAAAGAGAGAAAGAGAGAGGAGCCCAGGCCTATAAGAAAGACTGGATACACCAAATAGCCAGTTCCAGGAAGAAGCCCCCCCAAAGGGGGGATGGTGGCAGGGAAAGCAGACCTGATGACTGAGATCCCCTAGAAGATCTACTGTTACGGTAAGTTGTTATGCAACTGTTCTATCTTTTTCAGGGCTATCTCAGTCATCAGGTCACACTGTAGAAATGAGACCCAAGCAGTTACAGATGCAAACAGACAGTCTGGGAGGAAGGCCAACCTTAATCTTAAGACAGGAAGCCCTGCAGCACAGCCCTGCCAAATCATGCACAGGCTCTAGAGGCAATGTCCATACTGTAGTGCTTGGTAAATGTATGGACGGTACTGCAGGTGGCAGCTGCACAAATGTCAGTGGCAGAAACTCCTCTGAAACAGGCCACAGAAGTTGCCATGCCTCTAGTGGAATGAGTTTTCACTGCTCCACGCAATTCTTTGATGTACTTATTGTAGCAGAACACAATGCAATTTGCCAACCATTTAGATAAATATTGTTTAGAAACCAGAATGCCCTCTAGACCCGGGGTGAAAGAAACAAACTGCTTCGACTTTCTACATACCGTGGTTTGGAGCAGATAATATTTCAAAGTTTTGTGCACATCTAACGTATGGAGCAGTGCTTCCCCTGGATTGGCATACTCTGGAAAATAAAGAGGAAGGTGTATAGATTAGTTCAGTGTAAACGCCTTAGGAAGAAACTTAGGATTCATGCGTAAAGACACCCTGTCTTTGTGGAAAATCAAATAAGGCTTCTCACACCCGAGGGCCTGAAGCGCTGAAATTCTTCAAGCAGAAGAAACAGCAAATAAAAATAACGTTTCCATGAAAGAAAGCATAGCTTGCTAGTCGCGACTGGCTCAAAAGAAGACATGGTCAACTTCTCTGGAAAAAAAATCCAAATCCCAAGCTGGGACAGGAGAACGGATTGTGGGTTTCAGATGCAGGATGCCCTCAAAAAGGTACGGGAGACATCCAGCTGAGCTACAGTACAGTCACTCACTGGCTCATGAAAGGCAGAACTAGCTGAAAAGTGCACCTTGAGGGAGGAGTACTGGAGACCCGAGTCAGACAGAGAAATCAGGTAATCCAGAATCTGGTTCACCGGATAGGTGAAAGAGTCCAGATTATGCCGGGCAGCCGATAGAGCAAACTGCTTCCACTTTATGGCATAAGTGGCATGGGTGGAAGGCTTATGGGTGGCCACCAAGATGTCCGCCACACTGCTGGAAACCCCAAATCTGGTGATAGCTACGTCTTCAGGAGCCAAGCGTGTAGATGGAGGGACCTGAGGTTGGGATGGACCAGGGTCCTTTGGTCTTGGGTCAGCAGATTCCTTCAGGGGGAAGAGGGACCGGAAGTTCCTCTGCCAGCTGCTGTAGTAGAAGAAACCAAATCTGGCAATGCCAGAATGGGGCTATCAGTATTATGCTGGCTCCTTCCATCTGCAGGTGGATGAGTACCCTCTGATCAGAGGAAACGGAGGGAAGGCGTAAAAAAACTCCTGCTCCAGGAGAGAGACAATGTGTCTCACAAGAAAAATCCAGGATTTGGATAGAGTAAGCAGAAATTGGGCAGTTTTGCACCGAGTGGGGATGAAAAAAGGTTCAGCTTTGGATGGACCCATCTGTCGAACAGATCTTCCACGACGGATGACAGAAGCTCCCACTCATGCATACCTTTTTTTTTTCAAAATTGTTTCACCAGGAGTAGCACACTAAGCTGAAAGCTTGTATACAGGTGCGACCTGGGAGCACAGGGAAGTTAAGTGACTTGCTCAGGGTCACACAGTATGCAAGTTGGGGCTGTTGGATTCAAACCCAGGTCTCCTGATTTGCAGCTCAGAGCCTTAAACCACTGTGCTATACTGGACTGAGTCTGGCTGAGGCTGTCTGCCAGAGTGTTTAGCACTCCTGGGATGTGGACTCCTGACAGGGTCAGGCCGTGGTCTAGTGCCCAATACCACACTCTCATTGCCTCCCTGCACAGGGGGTATGAGTGTGTTCCCCCTGTTTGTTAATATAGTACACCACATTGAGGCTGTTGGACTAAATCAGCAGCTGACCCAGAAGAAAATGGTTCTGAAAGGCCTGCATGGCATACAGAACCACCCGCATCACCAGAATGTTGATATGCAGGGAGGCTTCAATCTGGGACCAACAGCCTTGTGTTTGAAAGGGACCCAGATGAGCTCCCCAGCCCAAACCAGAGGCATCCGTGGTGAGGATTTGTTGTGGAGAGAAAATCTGGAACAGAACCCCTTGCAACAGGTTCAGGGGATCCATCCACCACTGGAGCACCTTGCGGACTGGGGAAGAGACCAGCATCAACTGATCTAGTTCGTCTGTTCGTTGGTCCCATTGGAATAGAAGAGTCCACTGAAGAATGCGCATGTGGAGCCTGTCCAGTGGAACGGTGGGAATAGCAGCTGCCATCAGTCCCAGTAGTCCCAGGTACACCCTGACTGGAATATAATGGCTTTGGGCCACCTGCTGAGCCTGGGCAATAAGGCACTCTGCTCTGTTTTGAGGAATGAAGGCATCCCCCTGCACCAAGTCTAGAACCGCCCCTATATACTGCAGCCTTTGGGACAGCACCAGGACCAACCTGGACAGGTTGACGGTACTGCCCAGGGAGAGGAACGACTGCAGAGTTCTGTCCCAAGTCCCCAGGAGCTGTTCCCTGGATGGGGCCTTTAAAAGCCAATGGTCTATGTAAGGGAAAACGTACATTCCTTCCATTCTGAGGGCCGCAGGTACTGCTATCAAACACTAGATCTGTGGCTCAGAGGATAAGCCAAAGGGCAGCACTTTGAACTGATAATGCTCACCCTGGAAAAGAAACCGGAGGAAACTCCTGTGGAGATGAAATACTGAGATGTGCAGGTAATCATCCCACATGTCCAGAGAACACAGTCAGTCACCTTTCTTCAGAAGGGGCATTAGGCCTGCCAAAGTTACCATTCAGAACTTTATGTACTGGACATACAGACTGAGGTCCTATAGATCTAAGATGGGTGTCAGATCTCCGGTCTTTTTGGAGACCAGGAAGATCTTGGAATAAAACCCCTTGTTTCTCTGGCACTTGGGCACCAGCTTGATGGCCTGTTTGCACAGAAGGGACTGCACCTCTTCCTGGAGAACAGACAAAAGGGCTCGGGGTAGCTGGAGGGCAGAGGAGGAGTATCTGGGGGTGGCTTGGTGAGCTCCAGAGTGTGACCCCTTTCTATGATTTGAAGAATCCAGGCATCTGATGTTACGGTTCTCCACTGATTGAGATGGAGGGAGAACTGACCTCTGACCACCGCCTCTTGGTAAGGGACCATGTGACAGGGCTGAATAAGGCCCTGCCCTATTTGTTATGCAGAAAGAGTTTAAATGCAATGGTCTGTTCTATCCTTTCCTTTTCTGTCTCTTCTCTGTCTGGTTGCGCAACCAAATTTTCTTGTGAGACCTAGGAACTGATCACTCTGATGGTTTCGCAATTCTCCACCTCTCGCTAGCTCTCTGCCTTCCCTTGCATATCTGCGGGTATAAAAATATATGTGAATCTTTATGTGGAAATGTCACTGATACTGGGATCCCTTTGTTTAAAACTGTATATAGTTACACTATTAAAATGATTGCAAAAAGCTATTTGGAACTCAAGGGGTTAACCTGAGATGCAGTTTTTAAGCCCTTTATGGAGTTATCAACAAGAGGTTAGTTCTGGGACACCATGTACTGTTTTGCTGCACCTGCAAAGAAAGAAACTGACAAGAACATTCTGTAAACTTACAAGAACATTCTGTGAAAAGCAGGCTCTCTTAATGACTTCCCAGACAAAGACTTATAAAAAAAGCAGCAATGTTTTTGCTAGAGAGACAAGGACAGCGAAAGACTGAGAGACTGAAACTTGGAATTAAGAGATACCCTCAGGAGAAGGACTTAGTTTTCTCTGTTTGTACTGCCTTTGTAAATAGTTATACTGAATCATTTTTATGTTTTACTTTGCTGTTATTGAGAAAAATAAAATGATATTTGTGAATTTTGAAACTGCTCCTGGTTTTCCTATGCTTCCTGACTTGTGCCTTGAAGATAGACCAGAAGAGGGGGGTCTGGCAAGGAGTCAAGTAGAGGCAGATCCAGCTGATGGGGTTGGTCCGTCACCTCTGGGATGCTTGGCCACAGTTCCAGCATTGGAGGGGGTGGGCAAGGCAGTGAAGGCTCTTCTTTTGCCGAGGCTGAGAGGCAGCTGCTGGTCTACTGGACGATTTACGAAAGGGAGGGCACTGTCTACCCTTGTGCGTAGGAGTGGACAGACTTGATTGCCCTGCTGGATACCTGCAAATCATTAATGATATCCTGGATATCTGGCCCAAAAAAGCTTAGCGCCATTGAAGGGGGCATTAAGCGCCTTCTGCTGCACATCAGCAGCAAGGCCAGAGACTCTGAGCAAGGAGTGCCTACGAAGGCAAATGCTGGTGACAGCAGCCCTGACAATACTGTCTTAGATGTCATAGAGGGCCCGCAGGAGGTGTTTGCTAACATCTTCAGCAGTCTGCAAGCATTGAAGCACCTCCTGTTTCTGCATACCTTCTGGGAGGGCCGGGGCAGCAGCCTTGCCCTTCTTCCAGTTAGTATTCTGGTACTTTACCATGCGGGACAGGTAAATGGCAATCCTCAGCCCAAGGGTGGAGGAGGCATAAACTCTCTTGCCCCAAAGGTCAATTCTGCATGACTCTTTGTCTGGGGAAGGGATCTAAGGTGCTTGGCACCACAGACATGTCATGGGGTGCCTTTATGACCACTGAATCTGTTTCAGACTGGGCAGCGTAGTGAGAAATCCCCTGAGGGGCATGGTAAAGTTTATCTGCCCTGCGGGGATGGCTGACACCATGTCAAGTCTGTGCCAAGCCGTAGTGACAGCATTCCTCAATGCACAAGAGGAATGATGTCAGGGGAAGAGTCTGGGATCTCCAGAAAATCCACCAGGTCTTTCCTGGTGACATCCTCCCCCGCCCCAGTATGGAACCCCATAGCGTAGGACAACTGCTTCATTGCATTGAAGAAGGTGGGGTCCTCTGGACAAGACCTAGTGGTGTGTTTGACAGAGTCCTCACTGACTGAGGAAGTCGTGCACTTGTCTGACATGAGGAGTTCTTCCTCTTCTTCCTCAACAGGAAGGATAAGATTTGGGTGGTACTCCTCCTCAGAGTTGACCTCCTACAAATCAAGGTCCGACGTCTGAGGCACTGACAATGGCCCATGTGGAGCAGCCCACGGCCATCCGGGGGAGTTGACGACAAAGCTGCCATCGACGGTGCAGGCAATGTGGGCCTGTATGTGTCTAGCTAGTGAACAATCATCGAGGTAAATTTAGTTAAGATCTCACTGAGGTCGAAAAGTGTCGAAGACTGCATCAATTGGGGGGGGTTTGACACCACAGGGAACAACGACCCGCCAGAAGGACCCTAGGAGCCCGAAGAGCCTGACGGCTGTTGGCCTAAGTAAGGATCAGGCCTCAACGTGAGGGCCATCAATGATGATCCCGTTGTCGATGTTAAAGAGGCCGATGATCCAGAGGTTGACGGCCGACTGCCCTGAGAGTCGGAGGGAGGCACTGTCGGCATGGGTCTGGTTGGCACAGAGACCTGGACAGTGGTTTTATGCATTGGTGAAGCCACAGCCAGCATAGAACCCCCGGAGGAGGAAGGAGAGGCCATCTGGGAACGGGACTGCCGCCAGGGGGAGTAGTCCCAGTCGCGGTCTTTTTTATGACTCCCCCCCCTTCCCGAGGACTTGCCTCATCCTTGGAGGCTTAAGAGCTTGACAACCCTGCCGGTGACCGGGAGACTGGGACCCCGGAGGACCCCTGCCTGGAACTGGCTACCTGTTGTTCCACTAGAAATTCTTTAGAGCCACCGGCCCAGTGGTGCTGATGGCTGAGGCACTGGATGCCTTATTTCATGCTGCGCGGTGACCCGGGTTTGGGAACTACCTCGGGTCGTTCAGGAGCCAGCATGCGGGGGAGGGACAGAGCGGGACTGAGCAGCGCAGGGCTCTCCCCTTCCGGGGTGGATGCCCCACCCTCCGTAGTTCCACTCCCACTGGGTGGAGGTCCGGTGGGAAGCGTAGGTGCGAGGGTGAGGCAGCAATAGCCAGGGGTGGGCAGAAGGGGCTGAGCCAGTATCCAGTGTGCGCGTTTGCCTCCACGCACGTACACGTATGTATCTGCCGGGGTCCCGGGTACAGGAGAAAAAGGGGAAAATCAATAAAGTACTAATTAAAAAAAAAAATTTACAATTATTAAGAGCCTTCTTGTGTCACCTGAGGGTTATTTGATTAAACGTCTGGCAGAGCTCACAGTCAGAGACTTTGTGGTCAGGTCCAAGACAGCAGACATAGAGAGGGTGTTCATCTGTGGAGGCAATCTTCTTTCCGCAGCGGCAGTGACGAAAGAGAGAAGTCGAAGGATTAACTCTCAACATAAACAAAATAAAGGAATCTCTTTTTAAGAAAAAGAGATTCAAAGGTAATATGTTGAAAAAAGTCGTAGGTGAAAAAAGGTGCGAAACTGCACTGAAGCTTCTGGAGAGACCAGTGCGAACAAGCTGACGGCGGGAAAGAACTGAAGAGGGAGCAGGGCCGTTCATGCCTTTATAGGATTGGTGACGTCAGCAGACCTCAACGGCGTGCATGGCCCCTGTTGTACTGCTGAAAATCTTCTGTGTAGATCCTGCTTCACTGATGGTGAAGTTCCTATGGTGTGACCTAATGACTGAGATACCCCTAAAGAAGATCTGAGAGTACCGGTGGACCTGTTTACTGCCCCAAACCCTGCTCCAGACACCCTATTAGACACAAAGGCACGGCACACTGTGTGGACGCCAAGAAACTCAACCCAGTGCCATAAAAACTCACCACAACCAGCAGAGTGCAGACCTCAAGATGACTATAATGCACAACAACCTGACTCCTCCACCTGAATGAGGACTGTTCTGCAGAACACAGTAACAGTATCTTGGACTGTTTGAAAAGACTGTAGAATGTTGACTGGGGGACTCTAGTTACAGTGGCCCTGTAGGCGTGGGGCAGGGGGGCCTGTGTGCACTCTGGATTGAAGGAAGATGATGAAGCGGGGGGATGTGGGGTTACAGCACTGAGTCATTACGGATGTGGGAAGACTGCTGGGAAGGGGAACCGAGGGTACTTTTTCCCAACACCACTGTCACTGGGGGGGACTTCTAATTCCTCCAACTACAGCAAGAAGGCAATAACAGGGAGATAGGGGACGTGTCAGAAATAAAAAAAGGGGGGAGCTCCAATGGGGGTGGTTGACTGAACACAACTTCTTATGCTGCACTAGTGTTGGACAAGCTCCCATTACTCGGTCTCTGGCTCCGATGTCTGAGCAGGCTAGAGAGAGCAAGCCCCTTGGAATCTGGCTATTACATGCTTTTGGTTTTCCTTCCCTCCAAGCGAGCAGGACATCTGAAGATAAGGCTTCCTCCCCAAAGGCTCCGCAGACAGCAGGTGGGAAAGTATAAATTGATAAGGAGGAGGCAATGCAATGAGAAAGGCAGGAAACGGTGAGGGTGGTATTGTGGCAGACATGGATCTGACCAAAAGGTGAAGCACTCAACCTTTAGCAAGGCTAACATGTCACCCTGGGCAATACACATCAACGGCAGTGGGGGTCTCCTGTTACTGGAAGGAATGACAGCATCATCTGAGGACTGACTGGAATGTGATATGGTACTGCGGTGTGGAACAGCCTGGTGGTTGTGACCTCCAACAGGACATCAGGCCTCCTAGCCCTATAAGATAAACATACCATATCGACGAGGAGGGCGGCCTTCACTGTAAATTTATATCAATCTCTCAAGCTGGGAAATGCAGCTGGGGTGCAGACCCTTTTTTCCGTTCCTAACCATAGCTGCCGACAGAGACTGTCTGCCACCCCCGCCCCTTATTCATTACCTAAGCACTTGGACTCCGTGCCCTAAAGACAGCCCTACTCGCTGCAAGATTACTGTCTGTGGGAGCCTGTTGGGGCAGGGGGCTTGGTTGCAAAGAAAGAGATCTCAGAGCCATGGCAAGTCTGATTTTTAGGAGGGGATCTGTGGGAGATGGATCAATGAGGTTGGGTGCCCCCCTTCCACTTGCAACACAAAATGGTGCTGAAGGAGGGGAATGAGAGACTGACTGTAATATTGTGCAAACTTTGCACCTGGTGGTAAGTGGGCAGTTAAACTGGTGGGCTGGCAGTATAGCCTAGAGGTTAGAGTAATGAGCTGTGAATGAGTGTGGTACATCCAGCAGGCCTGGGTTTGATTCCCACAACCTCTACGTGCATACTGTGTGACTCTGAGCAAGTCACTTAACCAGCCAGTGCTCCTGGGTTGCCCCTGGAAAGAGGCACTTGTGCCTAGTAGGCTTTACCTGGTTACCAAAAAAAAATAAAATAAACTCGAGCTGCCTGGAGGTGGCTGAAGAAGGAAGCCTCACGCGGTGTCAGTTAGATACACAGCTGGCAATATACGAGCACCACCTGGAGCCTCACACTTCCTCTGTACAGCCTGACAGGTGTATCATAACCTACTGAAGATATGTTCGCTTATGTGGGACATCTACCTTGTTCACACAGCAACTGTTGCTGTTTTCTTGCTGTGTGGGTTCATGGTTGGGTGCACTGTGGGAGGAACAGGGGCCCCCCAGGGAAGTGGGCAGCCCTGATGGTAACATCTTACTTTGGCTGAGGGTAGATCTGTGTTGTACAATGTACGAGGTCCGAACAGCCCTGTAAAGCAATCTAGAATCCTCCAAGAGCTTAAGCGGGAGGGGAACATGGTGGTACTCATACAGGAAATCCACCTAACCTAGGCTGAGCATAGGAAACTTAAACACTCCTAGGAGGGTGCAGTTTACTCCTCGTCATATATAGAGCACCACCACAGAAGAGGGCAGCAACATTAGTGCATCGATCGTGCACCCTAGTGGTTGACATAGTAACAGACGACCCAGAGGTGCAGTTTATTTCTGTGAAGGGTACCTTTTGAATTGTGCCTTGCACCACAGCATGCCTCTATGCCCCTACCAGGAACGTGAAAACCTCACTTTCCTGCAGGACAAACTGGTAGCCCAATTGCCACCCTCCACAGATCTTTTCCTAGTGCGAGGCGATTTTAATGTGATCATGCAGCCCCGGTTGGACCACTCTGGGCTGTTGGACTTGGAGATTTTGAGGGTGGGTATGTGCCTCCAAAGACTAGAGAAGGAACTTGGCCTTGTGGAGATATGGCGTCTCCTGCACCCAACAGTATGGGACTACACCTGCTGGTTCCAACCCCCGATAACGCATACTCACGCAAAGACTTTTTTCTGATGTCAATTAATTGGGCCCATGCAGCTGGAAAGTGTACAATCCAGAGTATAACAATCTCGGACCATGCATATGTGGTCCTGGACTTAGCAGTGGCCCTGGTACAAAAAACAAGCAGTTGGAGGCTTAACGACTCACTACTCAATGAACCACAATTCTGTCAGTTAACAGAGGGCTGCATAGAGGAATACAAGACCCAGAACCCCTTTGATGTCTCCCTCAGAGGCAATGTGGTGGATGGCCTTAAAGCAGTCCGTACAGGCAGAACCATTAGCTATGCCACAGCTAAGAAAAAAAAGAACGAATAAGGGAGCAGCTGGTGTTACAGGACCAATTATCTGACCTAGAGATCGAGCACAAAACTATGCTACATGATCAAGTGAAGTAGTGACTCGAGACGTGCCGTGTGGATCATAACTGCCTGCTACAGGCGAAAACAGAAGGTGCCCTGTGATACTCCCAGCAATGCTTCTATGAGTCTGGTAACAGGGCAGGCAATCTGTTGACCTGGCAGCTGTACTAGGAAGCAGCAAGCTGAATGGTGCTCTGGCTTTGTAAGCCGGTACCCTCAACACCTTCGAAACTGACCCCAGGGACCTGCCTGCATGTTTGGGGACTTTTACAAAATCCAACAAACCTTAGATACAGTTAAGAGCTTTCAAAACAAAACAAATGATTTCTATGATAGGGTGAAGGTCAACAGTCTCACTGAGGAGGCACAGGCAACATTGGATGCCATGATCAACCAAGCAGAGGCTCTCACTGCCATAATCTGCAAACAGGCAGATCCCAAGGCCCTGATGGACTGCCCTCAGAGTTTCTGAAAGCATTTCTGGAGCCTTTGGTGCTAATACTCCAGGCTGTCTTTGGGGTGCAGTATGGTGAGGGGGCACGCCTCTTTCAATATGCCCAGATCATGGTTATCCTGAAGCCGAACAAGGACCCTGCATTCTGCGGCTTCTACCAGTCCATCTCCCATCTCAATGTGGACCTTAAAGTATTCACCTCCATTTTGGAAACTGGGCTGCAACAATGTGTGGGGTCCCTGGTTCACCTGGATCAGAAGGGGTTCATTAATGTCTGTCTCATTCATGATGGCATAAGGCATCTTCTGAACATTTTCTCCTGGCAATGCCAGTATCCAGAACTTGTCATTGTGGTTTTCTTGGACAGAGAAAAGCATTTGTCTGGGTGGACTGGGGGATTCCTACACCGCATACTGGAAGAGATGGGGGTTGGGAAGCTTTCTGCAGGAGTGTACAAGCCCTGCATGCCTCACCACAAGTGGTAGTGAAAGTCAATGGCATACAATCAGACCAATTCTTCCTAACACAGGGAACAAGGCAGGGGTGCCCTTCTCGCCTCTGGTATTTGAGCTCTGCACTGAGCCTTTAGCTGTGATGGTCCACCAGAATCCAGATATTAGAGGGGTCTGGGCAGGGGGCAGGGAGCATAAAATTTCCCTATATGGTGATGACGCCCTGTTTTGCTGAGAGGGGGCACCTGCCCAGCAGCATTTTGGATCTCATTCCCTTTTAAGTGGGCACCCTGCTACACAGTTTGGTATCTGAGTGTCCGCCTTACGCAAACCCTTTTTGATATTTTTGGGTGGAACTACAATACGCTGTGAGGCAAGATCTCATCAGATATGGCCAGATGGAACCACTTCCCGCTCAGTTTGGACAGAAGGGTGTCTGCAGTAAAAATGAATGTCCTCCTGTGGCTTTTGTTCTTGTTTCAAGCCTGCCCATAAGCATACCATAATGTTTATGGAAGCAGCTCCAGAGGGCAATTCTGTAGAGATCCAAACTTCACCCCTCCTCGCACTGACCCAGATTTCCAGAGGTAGAATAGGCAAGGGCTCATCAGATACTGGCATGTGATCTTAGACAGAATCTGTGTACCCTTTGCTGAAGTACAGCAAAGATTCAGTCTCCCACCCAAGGTCACTTCAGGTACCTGCAAGTGCAGCACTACCTAAGACTGCGGAATCTGGTGTGCCAGGTAGGTAGAGACATGTACCCACTAGAAGATTTCCTATACTGGGGAAGAGGGCCATGCTTGCTGGTAGCAGGGGAAAGGTCTCCAGAGCATATCATACCCTACTGGGTAATACGCACCCTGAGGTTCAGCGACTCTGAGAACAGTGGGAGGCAGATGCCCACACATATATCCCGGAGGAGACATGGGCCTCAATATAAGCCAGGGGCTGGAAGGTGTCCTCCTCCCCAGATGGCAGGAATTCTGGTGGAAGTGCCTAACCAGGTTCTTCCTTATCCCCCACAATGACGTACCATTTTCAGAATGGGGGTTCCATCTTTGTTGGAGACAATGCAGGGGAATAGGTTTCCACTTCCATGTCTTCTGGGACTGCCCCATCCTTCGGCTATTCTGGGATCAGATACACACCAACCTGGCAGCCCTCTGGGGGAAGGACATCCCCTACACATTCAAACTCTTGGTGCTGGGGCACAACCATGGCAGCAGTGGGAGATAATGCCCAACAGAGACTGTTCCACATTCTCTGCACAGTGGTCCTGAAGTGAGTCACAATATGCTTGCTCCAAGTGTCACCCCCACCCACCCTAGAGACCTGGGAAGCTAGGGTACCGAGATGAGCAGAATGGAGCACATTACAGCAACCTTGAGGTTGACTCAGGGAGAACTATAACTCACACTGGGGCAGATGGGAGACTTGGAATGTCTCCTTAGGTGAGATAGGGAGGCAGCAGGCCCAGATGGTACAGAGGGATGAACATGAATAGGGCCTGAGAAAGGGGATTCTAAGTTGATGGATCATCGACCCTGGGGGTGTGCCACCCCCCCCAACTCATAATGTAAAATGTTTACACCAGACCACAAGCCAGCTAAGAGCTCACACAGTACTAGCTGTTAACTGTTACCTGTTCCATGTTTCTTCTTTCAGATAGGAATGTTCTGTTATCCTGCCAAGTTGAAATGTTATAGCACGAGGCCAGAACAAAACTACATAAATGCACAAATAACAGCTCTAGACAACGGACACTTGATCTCGGAGGTGCATGAGCTAAAGAGGTAATGTCCCAAATGTGATTAGCAGCTGTTTGATCTATCTTTGTAATAGCAAATTCAACATTAATGGTTTTGTCTTTGTACTTATTGTTCAGCTGTTGCCTCAATAAAGCTGAGTTAAAAAAAGACACAAAATGTATGCTACTTTGAAAGCTTAAACAAGACAAAATAGGAAAAAATATAATTTAACTAAAGAAGCAAAAACAACTGAACAGAATGCATGAACAATGCAAGATTCATGAGTGCATGTGATATATCACTGGATTTCATCAAGCCTCGGGTACACTGTGAGGCATAAGGCATAGCTGAGTGCATTAAACCACCTGATATCCCATGATACAATACACTCTGGAGTGTGGTACTACAATTATGAAATGGATCCAATGAGATTTTAAAAAGTAAAGAAAATATATGTATTTTTACATTTTTTTTTCTTCCTAGGCTAAAAATCCCTTTTAAATACTTTCCTACAGATCCTCTAGGTGGTGCTATGAGCAAATGTGGGCCTGAGGAAAAGCTGCATCATTTGTTTTCAGCCCAGACAGGCTTTGGTTAACTGTGGTGGTTGGTAAGGAGAGAGGCAGTAGTGGAATGGATGGACTGGCAATGGCTCAAGGGATATATATGGATAGGGACTGGGTCAAGTTTACAGCAAGAAGGCACTGCAGAGATGGATAGAGTGAATCAGGAGAGATATACTGGGTGTGAGGTATGTGAGGGAGTGGCGGCAAAGTGCCGCAAAGATAGGCAGAGTGGCAGATCGAGGCCAGATTTTCACTGAGGGAAGCACAAGACTTTCTAGTCATGCTATCCCGTTTTCCTTAACTAACTGTTCTTGCTTCATTTCATACTTAACCTAGCACCTCACCTCTGCCCACATTAATACCCACAGGTGGTGACAGCTGTGAGACGACTGCAGACCTCCTTACAGAAGAGACCTGTTAGGGTTACATAAATGGCTTTACCATTATGCACAAGTGGGTTGAAAGGTCAAGCAGAGTCTACTTCCAGTTTTCCTTTCGGAATGGCTCCCTCCCCCTACTGTGGACAACAAGGTTCAAATATATGTTGCTTCCACATCTTGCAGTTTTCATCCCAACAGGTGACAGCCAGAGGCTCAGACTGTGCTCTCTTACTGCAGAGATGTCTGAGCTAGTCACCAGGTTCATTGAGCTGGTGTATGCCAAACACACAGCGGTTATCTGAAACTGCATGTTCCAGTTTTAAAAAGCAATATCATGTGGCAACATTACATACTCCTCTCCTGTTTATTTTCTACATACAATAAAACTCAAGTCTGGACAGGTATGTTGAGACATTCCATAGATGTCTATTTCTAGCACTAGGACATTGCTACATAATTACTTACTTTAACTTTAATGACTCTGATTTGATCTTCTGTTCCTTCTGCTCCATTTTCCTCGCCCTCAAAAAAGGTACTGTAGTTTTCCAGCAGTTCAGCCATTATCTTGTTACAGATGTCTTGTTCCTTCATTCCTTCTAGCCCCAGAGATACACTGTGAAATGTAACAAATGTCAGGGAAGGGTATACAAAATCAGGCCAAAGATTTCAGTTTTCATGGAAACAAATTAAATACGGTTGGTTACTCGCAATACACCAGTACCATGTAGCAGAGCTTAGTGTCAGTGGCTCAGCAGGTGGCACACTCAACCCGAGGCCGGAATATCAGAAGGCTGTGGGTTCTATCCCCACACCAGACACTTAGGTTAAATCCTAATACTGACAATGTAGTGCAGCATTGGGGGGGGCTGCACTCCAGACGTGCCGTCTTTCGGATGAGATGTTAAACTGAGGTCCCAGCTGCCTGTTCTAGTGATAGTTCAGGTGGACGGCAAGGATTCCATGGTCTGACGGTCTTTGCGCACCAAAATGCTGAAAAATGCACTTTTCGCTAGTTTTGGGGATTTTGCCCATGGCCCTGCACAGCTGTCATGTGGTGTGCTGGTCTGTGAGATGGCTCATCTGAAAGTGCTTTGGTGGCAGAACATGCCACTTTTCATTTGGTAAAAAAATATTAAGGCATTCAAAAGTTATGGCACTTTTAAGCTCCCATTATAAGTCAAAGGGAAAATTTATATGGTTGTTTTGCAAACAAAGAATGGGGTTTGGGCCATCTCGTCCTGCCTGGCGGTCAAAGAATTTGCAGCCTCGGGGTCAAAGAATCTTTGTCCCCGAGAATTCTTTGATCACGAGGTCTGCCATCTTGTTTTTTACATTCCGTCAGAAAAAATCAAATAGCTCGGCTCAGAGGTCACTCCTGAAGTAAAACCTGCATGAGTTTTACTCAGGTGGCTTTGAGCTATTGAAGCATGCCGTTGGTTTGTTTATTTTGTTTATTTCAGAGATCAGATATACCTTTGAGTCACAGACTCCTTTACAAAGGTTCCACGTCACACGTAATAGATACAGATACACAATACAGAATGCAGATGTAACCCCCCTGCAAATGGGGGTTCCCAAAAGACTTCCAGGAGCTTGCTTGAATGCTCCAAGCCTGAATGGTGTTTGGCATTTAAGCCATTTATCAGTGAGTGTTTTTAGAGCCTCTGGTACTGTCTCTTTAAGAGCTGTCTGCTTGCAGACATAATTAGTTTGTATGGGGGGACTGTGTGCTTCTCTGAGTACCACTTGAGCTGCTGCCAATTCACTTCATTTTGCAGTCACTAGGAGTGCAAAGGAACCTATCTGAAAGATGTAACTGTTTGCCAGAAATTATTTAGAGTAATAATGAAATTACAGTTTGTCTAACCTGCTTTCTTTGCAGTCAGAACTGTGTCTGCTAGTTCCCCATTCTAGTTTTGAACTGCTGAACTGGACCAATCAGTGTGGGGTAAGCTAGCTCTAAAATGATGCCTTGGACGAATCAGAACTTGGACTCATAATCTGAGCCAGCCACAAGAGGATTGTATGGGCAGTGACTCTGGGAGATGTAGTTTAGACTTCAGTGCCTTTTGGACCAACAGCAGCAGTCTATTGTGAGTGACAGCCAATCCAGTCAAGAACTGGGAGGAACTCAAAGGAAGTGCCAGTTTACGTCAGTTGGAGTTCAGTTGAGCTTTGGCAGTGAAGAAGGAAGAGGCCCTGGCTTTTTCAGTGTGCAGTTTAGTCAAAAAGCGTGTATGAGCCCAGAGTTCGGTCTGCAGTTTGTGTAACAGCTTGTTAGGACTGAATCCGTCCTGTGAAAAGAATCAAAGGATCTCTGAAGAGTAGAAACCAGGCTCACCCTGTAGAAGACTGGAAGAATTGCTGAAATTGCACTCGGTCTGTCAGGAACTGAATCTGCTGTGTGTTCTCGGGTATTGTGCAGTAATTGCGATCGGGATACAGATGCAGCCTGCCTGGTATAGTACTTTCTTTTATATGGATGTGTGAAGAGGTTTGTGTACCTCAAGTGAGCCCTGCTGACATTGAAGGACCCTATATCTTATTTGGAGGTCGTGAGTACTAATTCAGGGTTGCTCTGTTGGTGCCACATTAAATCCAAATGGAATTACTGTACTGCTGACTGTTTAATTCTCCTTTTCTCTGTGTGAAAGGGCCCCTACCAGCTGCCACGGTTTGGACTAGCCACTAGGGCTTGGGTACCCAGGGACAGTAACTGATATAGGGATAGGCCTGTGCACAGAGCCATAAATGAATTATTAGAGTGATAAGCTAATTAACCTGATTTCCCCCTGTCCTTGTTATATCCCCTAAATAAATCAGAGCTTCTTGTTTCAGCAAAGTTATACTGCCTGAGGTATTTGTCTATGTTAAAGTACTGTACTGTGATTGTTGCACTGTATCTCATTTCACAGGAGGTCCCAGTGCGGAACCAGACCAGGGGTAAGTGTATACTGTGAAGGTAATTCTGATATATTGTGTGGGCCACTAGTGGGAAGAAAGGGTTGCAGTGTCCCAGAGGGCTGTGACCAAGTTAGTTTAACTATTGCAAACCCTGACCTCTGGGTGGAGGCACCCGCCATTGGATCCAGGCCCCTCAACCTGTTAGTGGCAAATCAGGCAGGGGTAGTAGCCCCTGGGATAGCGCCATCTAGGGGTTACACAGATATACAAGACAATGAATGTTACAGAGTAAAGACATTTTTATAACAAGAAATAATTCACCTACAATGGTCAATATAAGCAATGTGTAAAATTAAGGGAACAATTAAAGTGTACAACAGGGAGACCCTTTTCTTTTTAGCAATGGTCTTATTCTTCCACACTGAGATCATCTGTTCTGCCCTCTGAAGAGCCTGAGACCAGTTCAGAGCTGCATCATCAGAGCTTCCAAATTGGATACCCAGGATTTTAAAAGATTGAGGTGACGTCTGTATATTTGCAAAACTTTCTGGGCCCTCTATTAGTGGCTGAGGAGGTAGAACCAATGCCTGACTTATCGTAATTCAACTTAGATCCTGATGCATTTTCAAATTCAATTATTTCTTGTTTAAAAAGGCTTTCATTTAGCTTTGGTGTAGTGCAGATGCAGAGGTCGTCTGCATACGCACTAATTTTTGGGGCAAAGGAACCATTAGGGAGGGGAATAGATGGAATTCCAGGGTTTCTGGAGATTCTCCTAACCAAGGGGTGTATCTGACATACAAACAATAGGGGGCTGAGTGGGCAACCCTGTCAAACCCCTTTTCTTCCCAAATAGGGCAAGCCTTGGATACCATTAACATAAGGGTAATCATGGCTGATTTGTACAGTAGAGAAATCCATCTTATAAAACAATTTGGGATATGGTATACCTGTGTAACCCCCCCCTACAAATGGGGATTCCCAAAAAGTCTTCCTAGAGCTTGCCTAAATGCTCACTGGCAGGTTGGTGTCCAGCATTCTAGCCATTTAAATATTATTGCCAGAGAGTGCCTGTATAGCCTCTGTGTACTGTCTCTTTAAGAGCTGCCTGGACTGCAGTCATAAGTAATCTGAGAGGGAGCTCTGTTGAAAGATGTAATTATTTGCTGAAAATCAATTAGAGTGATAATGTAGTTTGTCTAACCTGCCTTCTTTGCAGCAAGGACTGCTTTGTTTATCTCCACTATCTTGGTCCTGGACTGCCGAATTGGACCAATCAGTACTGGTGGGACCTAAAATGGAGGCGGACTACAGGAACTGTCTGGAGTCAAAATCTGTAGGAATTGTAGTTTTAGGCTTTTGGCACCTTTTTGCACCTGAAGGGGAAGCCTTTGTTGTGACTGACAGACAGATCAGCTAACCGAACCTTTTGGATTCTGAGGGAAATCCCCAAGCTTGCTGGCAGTTGAGTCAGATCTAAGCTGGGAGCTGAAAAAGCAACAGCTCAATACAGTCTCTGTGGAAAGGACAGAGTTTTGGCCTGCATGCCTGCCTGCTGCCCCTGAGAGGGAGAAGAGAATCAGTTCGGACTGAATCAGAGTTTGTGAGAACGAAGTAAGACACTGATTTTTTTACCAGGCTCATACCTGAAGAAGACCGAAGATTTTGCTGAATGCGATTGGCCTGTCAGGATGCTTTTGAATCCCCGGTTTGTGCAGAGACTTTGCAATTGTGACCAGAGAGCGGTTTGCCTGGTACAGTTAAATTTCTTTACATGTAAATGTGCTGTGTATTGAAAGTTGGTGGTGATTTGGTTCCCCAATGTGTGAACTGTGTTCTGTTTGCTGGAAGCTGTATCCAGCCCAAAACGGACTGTACTGTATCTCCAAATTTGTCTCCATTTGGCCGGGGCCTTGCCACACTGGCCCATCCAGACTACTCGCTGCACAGAGATTGCCATCGATAAGAGACCTGCCTGGTGATCAGCCTCCTGCTCCACGCCTGAACAGGAATGACGCCTTGGTGAATCGTGTCGGCCCTGTTTCTCCTGGCACTCTAGATCAAGCACCTGCAGTCTCGATTTTTGTCCAGCCTGTGTCCAGTCTTGGGTATCGTGAGTAATCATCAGGGTAGCTCCCTGCAACAACAGCCTAATCTAAAAGTGTGTCATCTGAGTGTCTTGTTGTTTTCTTTTCACAAACTGAGCCCTCCGGCTCTGGATTACAATTGTTGTGTGTGGTGCATGTTGTTTTCTTCCATCACAGGGCCCCAACCAGCTGCAACGTTCCTTGCTAGCCCACCTTTCTCTATCTGGGTACCCAGAGTGCGTGACTGTTAATAGACCCTGAAGTGCATACATAACTGTTTGAATGACAGAGTCTTTAAGCAAATTAACCTGATTACGCCCCTTCCTTGTTCAAGTCCCTTAAATAAATCAGATCTCTTTTTGCATTTACCCTGACTGTGGTTCCAGTTTGTGCAAGAGTACTGTACTGATGTTATTTGCCGTGTATAACTTTGTTTTACAGGGGGTCCCCAGGGCCGAACCAGAGGAAAGACCTAGTGGTAAGTGCAAACAGTGTGGGTACTTGTGTGGTGTATCAGGGGTATTGTGAAAGTGATTATTGTGTATGGTTCCGGCCACTAGTAAGGAAAGAGGGGGGGGTTAAGTGTCCGGAGGGCTGTGCCCAGGTTACCTTGACCACTACCAACCCTGACCTCTGGGTGGAGGCACCCTTTTCAGAACTCAGGCCCCTTAACCTGCTACTAGCCAAGCAGACAGAGGTAGTAGCCCTTGGGATAGCACCACCTAGGGGTCACACCTGCAAAACGTTAAATAGGTAGTTATGATCCAAACGATCAAAATCCTTTTCTTGGTCTAAGGCCCAGATCAATCGTTTTATTTTAGGATCAGAAACAGAAGTCATCAAGCCTCTTAGATATATCAGATTTGTAAACATGGATCTGCCCACTATCGCACAGGATTGTTTATCACTAATAACCAATTTAGCTACCTTGGAGAGGCGCGCTAACAATATTAATGCTAGGATTTTGTAGTCCACATTAAGAAGACTAACTGGTCTCCAATTGGTGAGATCCCTTTTATCACCTTTTTTATACAATAAGATTACCAATGCATGAGACATAACTTCAGGAAAGGTTTCTGAAGATAAAATGTAAGAGAATACATCAGCCAAGATTGGAGCAAAATAATTTGCATATTTAACATATAGCTCACCGGTAAGTCCGTCACTTCCAAGGGCTGAGTTTTTAATTTCCCCAAAATTGCAGTAACTTCAGCAGGGATGACTGGGGAGGTTAAATCTAAAAGGGACACCTGATCTACTTGGGGAATATTTATGTAACCCCCCCTGCAAATGGAGGTTCCCAAAAGTCTTCCAGGAGCTTGCCTGAATGCTCCATGTCTGGGTGGTGTTTGGTGTCTGGGCTGTTTAAATGTGGTTCCAAGTGAGTGCTATTTGAGCCTCCACGTACTGTCTCTTTAAGAGCCGTCTGCTTGCAGACTTAATTAGTTTGTATGGGGGGACTGCGTATTTAATGCTTGAATCCCGTCCAAGCTGCTGCCAATTCGCTCAGTTTCTGCCGTCGCTATATGTGCAGAGGGAGCCTTGTTGAAAGATATAACTGTTTGCCAGAAATCATTTAGAGTGACTGAGAAAATGTCATTTGTCTAACCTGTCTTTATTTTAGCACAAACTATTTCAATGTAGCTCTTTCATTTCTGTCCTTAACTGCTGTGCTGGGCAGTTGGGTTAAGGGAGCCCTAAAATGAAGCCTGTGGACGAATCAGAACTTGGACTCTTAATTCTGAACCAGCCACAAGGGGATTGTATGGGCAGTGACTCTGGGAAATGTAGTTTTGACCTTGGCGCCTTTTTCCACCAACAGAGGGAGTCTTATTGTGAGTGACAACCGAACCAACCAACAGAATGGTGTGGAGCTAAAGGAAATGCCCTGCTCTGTGGCTGTAAAGCTCAGATCAGTTGTGACAGTGAAGAGAGAAGAAGTTATGGGCTTCTGCGGTGTATAGTTTTGCGTGGGAAGCGCATGTGAGGCCCTGAGGTTCGGCCTGCAGCCATTGCAAGTGCCAATTCGGACTGAATCTGATTGTGAGGAGAAAGAAGGAAGTCTGAAGAGTGGAAACCAGGCTCACCCTGTAGAAGACTGGAGAAATTGCTGAATCGCGCTCGGTCTGTCAGGAACTGAAGCTGCTGTGTGTGCTCCCAGGTATTTTGCAGTAACTGCGATCGGGATCGAGGAGCAGCCTGCCTGGTATAGTACTTTCCTTTTACATATGAATGTGCATAGTGCTTGTTGGGACTCGCTATTTCCAGTCCCCCATGCTGTGTGCTGAAGCTGGAAGCAAACCCCAGCTTAGCTTGGACTAAATACGTTTGCTATCAACTGCAGTGGGTCCAGTCACAAGGACCTTGTCTCCATGCCCTGTTGTTGTGGCAATCCAGAAGAACATCTACCATCTGGTCCTCAGCTTGGGTATTTTGAGTACAAATCAGGGTATTCCCCTCCAGTCTGCTTTCAATCACAAGTGTGTCATCTAATCCTTGTTGCTTCCCTGCTTCATGGACGGAGCCATCCAGCTCCCGGATTACAATTGGGTGTTGTGCATGTATTTTCTTCTACAGGGGTCAGGGCCCCATCCATCTGCACCTGCTGGCCAACCCCGGGCAACGGACTTGGCTAGCCCCCCCCAACCTGGGTACCCAGAGTGTGGCTTTTCAGACCCTGTATGTGTGCACAGTACTGTGATTTAATGCCACCAATTAACCTGATTTCCCCCCCCCTCCCATGTTACTGCCCCCTAAATAAATCAGATTTGTTGTTGTTATACTATATACTGTCTGTGGTGTTGGTACTTATGGAAACAGTATTGCGTTTTGCTGTGTATGTTGTTTAACCTTATTTTACAGAGGGGTCCTCAGAGACGTGCTGCAGAATCAGTCTCAAGGGTAAATGGTATCTATATGAGTGAACAGTGTGTGTATATGTGGGGTATTGGGGCTGTAACTCCGGGGTACTGTGTAAGCCACTAGAGGGAATAAAAGGGTGTCTCAGTGTCCCAGAGGGCTGTGACCAAGCTAATCTAACCACTACAGACCCTGATCTCTGGGTGGAGGCACCCGCCATAGGACCTAGACCCCTCAACCTGTCCGTAGTCAAACAGGCAGGAGTAGTAGGCCTTGGGATAGCGCCACCTAGGGGTTACATCTTGGAGGCTTGTGAAAGAATATCCAAGTCTCTCCAGAGGTTCCTTCCTTCCTTTCTCTAGTAAAAAGTCTACTGCAGTAGCGCTAAGATCCTAATCCTTTCTCTGTTGCCTTCTTTCCTGTTTCTCATTTTCACCCTTTTTTCCAGGCTGGCCACCTGGAAATACAGGCGTCTCACAAATGCTTGTCTTTCTGGAGCCTTGATGTTCTCACCCCGCCGGTGGCTATTATATGTTCACTTGTGTCCCATTATTGCAACATTATGGCACTTTAACAGTGCTAGAATTTTAATGCGCAATGCATTCTGCAGAGAACTTCTGCCGTATGGGCGTTTGCCCTGTTAGTCTCATTTAGAAACCTGCATGCAGTATACTCAGTAAAGCAGCAGTTTAAAGCTGCCGAGAAGTGCCCCCCTCTTCTCACACTTGCGAGGTGAAACCCCTTTTCCCTTGCGAGATATCCAAACAGACCTCATGTGGAGGTATTTATTAAACTGTTTGGTTTGCCTCGGTAGAAGCTGTATTTTAAACCTAAACTGAAACAAACACAGTTTTCTGTTTGTTTTCTTCAGGCCTAGGCATCCAAGCATAACATGAATGATATGACGTTCTCTCTCTGTTAGTAACCCTGTGAAATGAATTCTAGAAAACATGGTTTTAATGTTTATGTTTTCTGCAGAATCTCAGTATTGTCATAATAGTTTAAATAAAAATAAAGTAAGAATGATAATGGCCATACAAAAGCAACACAATGTTTCTACAATAAGAGCTCTGTGTTTCCCTGTGCTGCAGCATGTTTGTAAATATAAAAGGAAACTTCTGTTCTTAAATGTGCAGAATTCTAGATAACTTTCAGCTTGTGGTTCAGAGAATGTATAAAATTCCAATGTTAGTTTATTTGTTACTTAAGAATGGAAGGTCTTACCGAGGTATAAGCAGGGGGAATCTTCTAGAAGGGGTTGTCTCCTTGCAGGGATTATGAATGGATCCTTAGGAGTCAGCCGGCCCTCTCTTCTCCATACTTATACCTTGGGTCATTCATGGGAGGAGCCATAGAGTGCATAACATTTTCTTTTTGTTAAGGACTGATTTCTTTTTGTGTATATTACCATACACTGACTACAGACAGATCCAGATAATTTTTAAAAGGTTTATAAAATACCTTTATGTTGAATAAAGAAAGTTTAAGTTTAAAAGTGTTGTGGGTGGACTTTGACATAGTCACATGCTGTTATCTTGGGTTAAAAGGAGCTCCTAGCCTGGACAATGTCAGATTTGTTTTGGGATCAACTCTGGGCTGATCTACTGGGGAGTCTGCACCTTTTTTTCAGACTATGTACCCTTGATGTTCCCAGGTGGCTGATGCTGTTATTGCCTGTGTGAACAAAAGTTTACTTTTGTGCCTTTTGATTTAATTTCTGATTCATGTATGAAGTATGAGTTAATTTTGTTCTGTTTGTATCTCAATAAATATTTTTTAGGCTTGGCTGCTTCTTTTAAGCCTTGCCTCTCTATAATTTGGTGTAAGCGTCCATCTTTACAGCCACACCTTCACATATGGTGTGAGAAGTGGGATGTACTGGCGGTACTGGTGCTTTCCAGTTTTTGGACGCTGGTTGCAGAATACAGATGCAGAATAGACTCGTGACAGCCCTAGTGGTGAGATAGCAATTGGTCTGTACAAGGCCTGGTGGACTATTAAAAGCTGCAGAACAGAACAGCAGAATCCTTGCTTCATCAGGTTGCTACAAGGTCCGTAATGGAGAAGCTGCATATTCCCACGTTTCTTGGCCTGAAGTCTGAGGTACGACAGTTGGCTATGGTGCTAGTGGAGATGAAGCTGTGTGGTGATGGTGGCCAAGATGAGGCAACACATAACCAGAAGATGGACTAGATAAGCCTGATACGCTATATGTTTGAGCGATGGATGGATGCTGAGAGCTGTTGGAGAGAGGCCAAGCAGAGGTACCTGGAGCTCTGGGTCCAGTTGGAAGACACCAGGGATTTACACAGGGAAAAAGGGCCTGAGAGGTTGGAATCAGAAGATGCCTGTGCAGAGTGTGCTGATTTGGAGATTCCTGTTTTGCCTGTGTTCCCTGGGATGTAGTGGCTGGGAGATAATGGAACTGAGACATTGGAGAAGCCCACAGGTGAGACTGTTCTAGACGTTGTGTGTTCTGGGGTGACATCTGCAGGCAGGTCAGAAGAGGCAAAGTCTACAACCGAGAATGAAGAAGCAGTGACTGCTGAAGGGGCTTATATGTTCAAATGTGATAATAAGCTTATTACTGATATGTCTTGTGCTGACTGGAAACAGTTACAGGCAGGAGATCCTGAAGTGGCTCAGCTCAGTAAATTTGCTACCAAAAAGGGGAATAGCAAAGGTAATAAGGGGTAAGGAAGACATTGTGGTGGTATGAGTTCAAGTATGGGGTACTATGCCATATGAGGCCTAACCCCCGCACCAGGCAGGTAGAAGTAAGGGTGGTGGTACCTGGTGCTTACAGGAGGGAATTGTTGGATGCAGTATGCATGAATGCTAAGCCCTTAGACCATGAGGAGGTTTTGGGACACCTTACTCCACACTATCACTAGCCACAGACTATTACTCCCAGAGGGAGCCCTCACTGCCTGGAGAGTGATAACTAAGGACAGTAAAGACCCGGGGTGGGGGGAACGAGCCCCTCCCACTATCTGAAACTTTTGAAGATAAATTTGCTAAGTTGTTGCTGGAGGAAGGGAAAACTGTGGAAGACTTAAAGAAGTTATTTCTGCCACCTGGGGATGTTCCTCCCCCAACACCCCCTCCCGCTCCAGCACCCGTTATTGCCCTCTTTCTGTGGCTGAACCAGCAGGCTCTATTTCTGCACCTGCCATTAGTCCACGACTCTTACCGAAGGTTGAGGATCTTCTCTGGCACCCTCCCCACCCCCCAGGGGGAGGATGATTGGGACACCTGGATAGATTGTGTTGCCCCCCCGATACCTGAATGGCAGTGTGCGGAGACTGAGAAACGAAAAAGAATCATAGAAAGTCTGAGGGGTCCTGCCCTAGAGGCCATTACATTTTTGAGGTCCACAAATCCTGATGCATCTGCCCATAAGTACCTATCTGCACTTGAAGGCAATTTTGGGAGCACTGAGTCAGGGAAGAGCTTGATGTGGAAATGTCAAGGTATGAAACAGTGGCCAGGGGAAAGTTTTTCTGCATATGTTACTAGTCTGGAAGAGCTCTGCAGAGGCTTACTCTAAGGTGGGGTGGCCGCCAGTGACTTTAACCGTGTAAGATTGGAGCACCTACCACAACATGCAAGTCATTCAATTGCAGCTCCTTCAATTAAAAGCTCCCAGACAGAAGGGTAACCCACGGACTGTGACTTCATAAAGAACTTGGAGGCTGAAGATGAGGAGGGATTTTAATTCTGGGGTGAGCACAGCCCAAGTGATCACAGCATTGGAAGGTCCTTGTGAAGTGGGACCAATGAGGTGTGCCACCATGGGGTGAACTGCTGAGAGAGTTCAGGGAAATAAAACAGATCTCTTTATGAAAGGCGCTCCTGCAGAGTACAGGCCCGACCCTCATCCGACTGCATCTCTATGGGGTGGGGGTACCCACTACCATGCATCTCCTGCTGACAACAGCTCAAAACTCGATGTCTTGACCATGGAAGTGGGGAAATTGACGAGATGTCTTCAAATGCTTATCACACCGCAGACAGAGATGGCACCAAGGTTTCCAGTTAGTAGTACTCCAGTCCTGGCTCCCAGTGTGACGCCTTGGTCAGCTCAAACTCCAGAAAGTATGTTTTGCTATAATTGTGGGAAGGATAGGCACATGAAGAGAGAATGCCGGTCCCCAAAAGACACAGACGAAGTTGCATATAGGCTACAAGGAGAGCTTCAGAGAACAAATCAGTGGTTAAAGATGCAGAAATGATCCCAGTGAGGGCCCCAAAGTGCTAACTCATGCCCTGGCGGCAAGGTCAGTTGCCCAGTCTCCCGCCCCTCCAGAACTGAGTCCAGAATAGTGGGTCCCTCACGGAGACCACTGTAAAGGTGAATGGAGTGTCTACAAGAGCTGTGATGAGACGAGTGGCTCCCAAGTGACAATTATGTTCCAAGACTGGTATCAGAAGCATTTAGTCTGATGCCCCTTTTAACGATGGAAGGGCTGCATGTCTGGGGTTAAGTGAGAAAGGCCCTACCTACTCTGGATAGTATCCCAATTGGCTGTCTTTTCCCACCTCCATGGCTGGAGTGGCAGAGCAAGTAGAGACCCTAGCCTTAGTGTGTCCCCTACCGACTGTATGATGGGGGTTCCACTCTGCTAACTGAACTAATGCACATATGTTTTGGACCGGCTGGCTCAGCTGTGTTATGAAAAACAGGGGTCCCGGACTGGTAGAGCTCTAAGAATTCCAGCCTTGATCAGGAAGGCCTATGATGTCAGAGAGATGATAAAAGTGGAACCAGAGAACCCGGTTGGGTTGTCTGAAAAAGGATCCTGAGTCTCTGATCCTGGCACCAAATGCCCAGTGTACCTTACAGGGAGAGGTCCGTATCAGAAAGGATGTCAAGAATAAAAATATTAATGTTGGATGCACCAGGCGATGAAGAATTGCAGAGGGACTGCTGGTCAAGCTTAGTAGCTATTGCTGAGGAGCCCATGTTAATATGCAGAAGGGTAATGGTTCAAGTTCATAATGCGTCTGACAGAGGATTCAGTAAATAGAGGTTGCACCTAGCTAATGTGTTATTGTGCAGACACTGCAGTGCTACCCAGTAGCAAGATAAGGAAGAATGACAGAGTAACGCCTGTACAACTGTTTGATTTTAGTGACTCCCCATTGCCAGCTGAATGGAAGGAGGATCAGTGAGAAGCTTCCCAGAGAGACCAGGTGTTTTCTTTAAGAGAATGGGACATAGGATGCATGCAAGGGCTGAAGCACCATATCCGGCTGCATGATGAAAGGCCATTTAGCGTGAGAGGTCTCGACGCCTGGCACTTGCTGACATAGATGATGTGAGATGGCATCTACAGAGATGCTTGCTGCTGGTGTATACAAAGAATCCAGAAGCCCATATGCTTCACCTATCGAGGCAGTGTGAGGAAAAAGAATGGGACAGGAAGACGGGCGATGTGGATTCGCACCATGAACAGCGGACTATTCCTGATCAGTACACAATGCCCCACATTCAGGATGCATGAGACTGCCTGAATGGTAGTAAGTAGTTCTCAGTGTTGGATCTTCGCAGTGGGTACTACCAGATCCTGATGGCCCCAGAAGACCGTGAAAAGACAGCCTTTATTTATCCGCTTGGTTTCTATGAATTCATGAGGATACCGCAAGGGATTTCAGGTGCTCCAGCCACTTTTCAACGACTGATGGAGCGTGCGGTGGGGGACATGAACTTTTTAAGAGTGCCTGGTATACCTAGATGATGTTGTTTTTGGCAGCTCACTGGAGGAACATGAGAGCAGATTATTCAAGATGTTGGACGACTAGGAGACTTTGCCATAAACTATCCATCGATAAATGTCAGTTCTTCAAACCTCTACAAAGTATAGTGCGGCACATAGTATCCACACGAGGAATAGAAACAGACCGAAGTAAAGTTGAGGCCTTTGACCACCTGGCCACAGCCCCACAGTCTACAAGAACTGCAAAGATTTCTGGGATTCTGTGTTACTATACATCGATTCATCAAGGACTATTCAAGAGTGATTCTGTCCCTTTACTTAATCTTACTACCAAGGTTACCCTCCTACTAACAAAAAATATAAGAGGTTGGTTTCTTCTGAGCCTGAGAGAAGTATATTTCATCCTAATGAGGTATTTGGAGCCAGATGGACACCTGAGTGTGAAGCTGCTTTTCATGAGATTATCTCATCAATTTACCGCAGCCCTGTCCCTTGCCTATACAGATCAAAAGCGAAGTCCTCATGTCTTGCACACTGATGCTAGCCTGCAAGGCTTGAGGGCTGTATTGTACCAAGAGCACGAGAATGGCCTGAGACCAGTGGCCTTTGCCAGCCGGCCTGACCCCATCCGAAAAGAACCATCACTGTACCATAAGTCAGAGTTCCTAACAGCTTTGAAGTGAGCCATTGTTGACCAGTTCCCAGTACTGTGTGGGGCTAAAATACTAGTAAAACAACACTAATCCTTTGACCATGTGCAGACTTCAGCTAAGTTGGATGCCACTGGCCATAGGTGACTTTCTGCATTATCTACATATGACTATGCTGTTGAATATAGAGCAGGCCTGAACCACATAGATGCTCATGCTCTCTCCGGAGGCCTGTTCCCGAATGACTGGATCAGACTGTCAAGAACCTGATATTCGAAGCACTCTGCCAGAAGTTTGACAGGGAGGAACAAATGTCCACGGACGCAGTGGACTGTATGGTGGATTGTTTGGGACCCTCTGAGAATTGCTTACCTGCTGCTTATTGCTACTTTTCTGCAATAGACATTGGTGCACTGCCTCAGCTGGACAATGACAGTATTCAGTGGGCTCAATCCCGAGATCCCATGATCAAATCAGCTTTAGAAGCCCTCTACGCAGGAAAGATGTGTCCAAATTATGCTCCACTGATTTGAGAACCGCATTGTTATACAAAGGAAGGTTCTAAGTTGAAACTGATCAATAGACTGTTATATGAGAAACAGTAGACAGAGGGGACAAATAGACAAACAACTAGTGCTGCCCACTGCCTTTCGAGACTCAGTACTGAGGTCCCTACACAACCACATGGGGCAGCTGGTGTAGACAGAACACTTGGACTTGGTGAGATCCAGACTCTATTGGCCTAAGATGGGGCTGATGTTGAGCAACAATTCAAACTTGTGGTAACTGTTTACAGTGGAAAGCCTACACCCAGAGGGCTGCTCCATGATAACATGACCACCAGTGCCCCCATGGACTGGGTCTGTATTAATTTCTGAGTTTGAGTCAGATCAAAGAAATATTATAATGTATTGGTGGTCACTGACCATTTTACAATATGCCCAAGCTTTCCCACCAAGGTCAAAAAGGCATCCACTGTGGCACGTACTTGTAGAAAATTTGTTCACTAGGACTCCACAAAGAATCCCACATTCTGATCAAGGAGAGACTTGAGAGTTGTCTGATCAAAGAGATGCTTTCTCTGTGGGAGTGCCAAAGTCCAGAACCACCCCTACCACTCCCAGGGGGACCCAGCCTGAATGTTTTCAAACCACACTTTGCTAGATATGCTAGGCACCCCTCCACCCAAAGGACATGCCTAGATGGAGCCAACAATTAGCACCTCCAGTACATGCCTACAACTGCACCAAAAGTGATGCCACGGTTCTTCCCCACCGCCTGATGTTTGGAAGAGAAGATCGACTGCTGGTAGATGTATGTTTTGGAGTTTCTCCTGATGGGATTCGAGCTGACAACTATTTACAGTATGTGCAAAAGTTAAAGGCCCAGCTAAATCATGCATACCAACTGGCTCAACCCATGGCTGCCAAAAGAAATCTGCCCAACAAAGAAAGGTATGATAAAAAGGTGAAAGCACAGGAACTCCAGGAGGGAGATCGGGTATTGCTAAGAAATCTGGGACTGCATGAAAAACATAAGATTGCTGACAGATGGCACCATCTCCCTCACACTGTATAGGGCAAACTAGATGATCTGCCTGTGTGCAAAGTGTAAGGCCCAAGAATAATTCAAAGATGTTAAACAATGCATAGAAATCATTTTGCCTGCCCATTGGACAAATCTTGATTGAGTCAGATCTTGATTGAGTCTGAGCACCCAGAAAATGCCCCCTCTGGACCAGTGACTAGAGCTGCTGCTAAGCAAAAATCAAGAAAGCCTGCACCTACAGAAGCTGAGTTAGTGTTCCCCTCCACAAGTCCAAGCTGAACATGACTGTCAGTCCATGTCAGAGGAAAGTAAGTGTGGCTTTGAATACTACCCTTCTTACAAACTGAGTCAATTGTTTCAAGCAATCCCCTAGTCAATACTGGAGATGAGCTGGGCTTCTGGACCGTCTAAGCCCCAGCTTTGTCCCTGGAGCCAATACTCCAAGAAAGAGAAGTGCAAAGCATCAAGTCAGATGATATGGAATCATTGTGTATGGTTGAACTGTCTGAGTTTTCAGAGGAGGAAAATGATGGACTGGGACAAACTGGTGATATACCAGAACAAGAAGAGTGTGTTGGGTGCCCTGATAATTCACTGCCAGTGTCAGAAAACCTCCCATGTGAGCCAAGTGTTGTGGACTCAGAGACTGTAACTCCTGGAGCTGAAAGTGCCCAAAGTTCTAGCCTCTCTGACTCCAATGGAGACTCCCATGACAAGTGAGGAACAAGCAAAATGAGGCTCAGGGGTACAGAGACTGTAACAGTTCCCCTAGAAAGACTGGTCGGGCCAGAAGCCTGTGGTGCACCTCAGTTATGAGTCCCCTGGGAGGCCTGTGGACTTGCCTCTCAATGTTGTCCATAAAGGAGTGTATGTGTCCCCGAGCTCATTGCCCAAACTGAACATCAGTGCTAACTCCAAGTTACTTGTGTTGACTCTCTAGGTATATGCCCTGCCCCATTCAGCCCCAAGGTAGCTGATAGGGAATGGTCCCCTCTCTTCAGGTTTCATGTACAAGAGGTAATAACCTGAGTTATGGTACAATGTGTGTGTGTAATACTGTGTAAAGAGTGACGTACTGCAAAGTTTCAGAAATGTGTTTCTGGTAAGGTGATATGTTGACCGATGATTACATGTATAAGCCTAATGTGATACTGATGTAAATGTATATGGTTGTACTGAAATTTATGGGGTTATTTACTTGACGCGGACGCCAAGTTTTTCCACGCCAGAAAGGGTGTAACCCCCCCCTGCAAATGGGGTTCCCAAAAGTCTTCTAGGATTTTGCCTGAATGCTCCAAGTCTGGACGGTGTTCGGTGTCTGGGCTGTTTAAATGTGGTTCCAAGTGAGTGCTATTTGAGCCTCCACGTACTGTCTCTTTAAAAGCTATCTGCTTGCAGACTTAATTAGTTTGTATAGGGGGACTGCGTATTTAATGCTCGAATCCCACCCGAGCTGCTGCCAATTTGCTCCGTTTCTGCTGTCGCTACATGTGCAGAGGGAGCCTTGTTGAAAGATACAACTGTTTGCCAGAAATCATTTAGAGTGACTGAGAAAATAAAGTTTGTCTAACCTGTCTTTATTTTAGCACAAACTGTTTCAGTGTAGCTCTTTCATTTCTGTCCTGAACTGCTGTGCTGGGCAATTGGGTTAAGGGAGCCCTAAAATGGAGCCTGTGGATGAATCAGAACTTGGACTCTTAATTTTGAGCCAGCAACAAGAGGATTGTATGGGGCAGTGACTCTGGGAAATGTAGTTTTGACCTTGGCGCCTTTTCCACCAACAGGGAGTTTTATTGTGAGCGACAGCCGGACCAGCCAACAGAATAGTATGGAGCTAAAGGAAATGCCCTGCTGTGGGACTGGAGAGATTAGATCAGTTGTGGCAGTGAAAAGACAAGGAGCTCTGTGCTTCTGCGGTGTGTAGTTTCGCGCGGGGAGTGCATGTGAGGCCCTGAGGTTTGGCCTGCAGCTGTTGCAAGTGCCAGTTCGGAATGAATCCGATTGTGAGGAGAAAGAAGGAAGTCTGAAGAGTGGAACCCAGGCTCACCCTGTAGAAGACTGGAGAAATTTCTGAATTGCGCTCGGTCTGTCAGCAACTGAACCTGCTGTGTGTTCTCCCGGGTATCTTGCAGTAATTGCGATCGGGATCGAGGAGCAGCCTGCCTGGTAAAGTATTTTCCTTTTACATATAAATGTGCGTAGTGCTTGTGGGGAATCGCTATTTCAAATCCTCTGTACAGTGAATTGAGTGCATGAAGCTGGAAGTAAACCCCAGCTTAATTCTGACTACATCCGTTTGCTATAAACTGCAGTGGGGTCCAGTCACAAGGACCTTGTCCACATGTTCTGTTTCTCCTGGCAATCCAGGACAATCTGCCTTCCATCCAGTTTTCAGCACTGAGTACAAATCAGGGTAGCTCCCCTGCCATCTGTTTATCAAAATTGCAAGTGTGTCATCAAATTGTTGCTGTTTCATTTCTTCACGAACTGAGCCATGCGGCTCCGGATTACAATTGGGTGTTGTGCATATTTTCTCTACAGGGCCCTATCCATCAGCACCTGCCAGCCAACCCTGGGCAACGGACCTGGCAAGCCCTCCCCAGTCAGACCCTGTAATGTGCACAGTAATGTGATTTAATTCTACCAATTAACCTGATTGCCCCCCTCCTTGTTACTGCCCCCTCTAATAAATCAGATTTGTTGTTATTGAACTATATGCTGTCTGTAGTATCAGTACAGGTAAAAAAAAAGTATTGCATTGTGTTTGTGTATGTTGATTAACCTTGTTTTACAGGGGGTCCTTAGAGACGTGCTGCAGAATCAGTCTTGAGAGTAAGTGGTATCTATATGAGTGAACAATGTGTATATGTGGGGTATTGGGGCTGTAGCTCCAGTGTACTGTGTGGGCCATTAGAAGGAATAAAAGGGGGTCTCAGTGTCCCAGAGGGCTGTGACCAAGCTAGTCTAACCACTACAAACCCTGGCCTCTGTGTGGAGGCACCCGCCATAGGACCTAGGCCCCTCAACCTGCCCGTAGTCAAACAGGCAGGGATAGTATCCCTTGAGATAGCGCCACCTAGGGGTTACACTTGCAATACACAGACAGAGGTCAGGGACTGGACCTCAGCCTGCCACACAACCTCCTCCTCCAACCAGCTTCTGCCATTCAGCAAAGGGACAGCAGCTCCCCCTACCAGTGAGTAGGGGAATTTCCCTGGTGTCCTGGCCAAATGTCCCCCATTTACTAAGAATACCACTGACAGCTTAATCTGATTCGATTTCAGTTGGTGACCATCTGTATCCCCCACCGGTCGCTCCTGAAAAAGGACTTCTAGTCTCAGTGGGCCTAACTGGTCAACAAAATTCAATAAATAAATAAATAGACAGGTTCAGTTCTCAAAATGTGTCCTAGAACAGTATAATATAATGCCAGTTGCTGATCCTGCTTTACTTCCGAGGCTAAGTCCACAATTTTCATATTCAAATACAGAAGGATTTACTTATCAGACAAAAACCTCAGGTAAAGTTTAAATGAAACAAATTTACAATTCCGATGAAGGCAATATTTTTGTCTATATTGTTTTGCTAATTCATAGCCTTGACTATGTTTGTTAAACTTTAACATCGAAAGTCACCTCAGGCTTGATGCACAGTATATTGTACAGTAGTTCAGTGTAGGTTCACAATTAAATCTGTGTTTAAGGAGACAAAAAGCTAGGCCAGTCCAGTGGCGCTGAGGGTTGAAGCCTTGGACGCCACACCTCGTGCCATGTCAGCAACCCAAATTCGGGAACGGACTCGGGCCACCGGGGGTCGGCAGGGGAAAGAGAGGATTGAGCATCCGGAGGACTGCTCTCCTCTCCGGGGGTGGGTTGCTTGAGTTGTTTTGCTCTGTAGTGGTCTCCAGTGGAGAGCAGTGGCACTACAAGAGCAAAGCCATAGAAAGGGGTGGGACAGCAGCAGACGTCAGCACCACGTGTGCGCAGACGTCATTGCACATTCATGTCCCAGGGACAGCACCTTAAGAGAAAAACCCTTCCGATCACGAAGGATGATGCCTCTGATGGGGTCCTGCCTGCCACCCCTAAACAAAGCCCGACTCAAGGGGCTGGGGCTCAAGGGTGATGGGGTCTCTCTCCCCATTCCCACCCAGGGGGCCCTCCATGGGGGGGTAAGCCACAGTCCTCCCCGCTTCAGCCGGGTTGCAGCAGAGGCTGGTAGGTGTGGGGAGCGGGAGAGACCCCACATACCACGGCAGATCGGGGGAAAGTTCTCCCATCATGAATAGGAAGAATAAAGAAAGTTGGCAAAAAAAAGGAGAAAAAGCTGCCTGTAAATGCACTTAACTTACTGCAGCTTTTTGTTCCTCTGGGTTAATGTACTTAAATATAATCTTGGTTGTGTGCCACCTTGGTTATGTGCCCTGCGTCTGATTTCTTGTTATTCTTCTGTCACTCCACAGCTCTCTGTAATCTATTTTTTCTGTACTTTGCATGATAATATTGAATGATACTTGCATTACTTTTCTACTTTGTAATCTCCCAGGTCGTATCTAAAAACAGGCCTTTTACTTGTTGCTTGCAAATGTCTTTCAAATATAGGCCAAATCATCTGAAAAAGCTGAGGTCTATGAAAACTTTTTCCCATATGAGCTCCTTGAATCCTCTAAAACTGAAGTATCACAAACAGCACTGCATAAGTAAGCAACAACCCACGACAGGGTATGGGGTAACTGGAGATTAATCAACACCTCGGGTGCCATGTGAGGCGTGAGGCCTCAGACCAAGTGCCCTCACAGCACCTGGGTTTTAAGGGGTTTAATTAAGTACTTTTCAGGAATCACTTAAAAAATTGTAACTGGGAGAGAGTATATTTAATTCCCGATATTGAATTGGCTATACAGGAATTTAATGAGATTTTGATGAATGTAATCCAAAATCATGCCCCCTTAATATTGAAAAAAAGGGAAAGTAAAGAAGACCCCTGGATCACTGATAGGTTAAAGAAATATTTAAGGATAACAGATAGAATATGGAAGAAAGCTAGGAAAACAAAAAACAAAGAAGATTGGAATAATTTTTAAGGATTGGAGAAAAAAATGTAAAAGAGCTATTAAAAGTGCTAAAATTAGGTATCATTTAAATAAAATAAACAATACTTCTGACCCTAAGTGATTTTGGAAATTTATTTCTGACTTAAAAACTCCAAATAGAACTGTAAATACTATAAACCTTTTACAAGAGGAGCAGATAGCGACTGACTCAATGGATGTGGCAAATATATTTAATTCATATTTTATGGACCTTCCTGATTTAAAAATTGCAAAACCTGTATTAAATACAGCAGACAAATCTGCAATGGGAAAAGTAACATAGAAACATAGACTTTGGCGGCAGATAAGGACCACTTGGCCCACCTAGCCTGCCCATTTCCCTACCTAGAGGATAAGCTGCAATCCTATTTAACCAACAGCCTATTTCTTCCTACCCCTACAAAAATTGCCTTATGTCTGTCCCATGCATTCTTGAATTCTCCCCACAACCTCCTCAGGAAGGCTGTTCCATGTGTCCACCACCCTCTCTGTGAAAAAATACTTCCTCACATTGCCCCTGAGCCGTCCCCCCTCTATCTTCAAATTGTGTCCCCTTGTTCTTGCACATCTTTTTCTGAAAGATGCTACCTTCTTGGACTTTGTTGATTCCACTGAGGTACTTAAAAGTTTCTATCATGTCCCCCCCCTTCCTCCTTTCCTCAAGGGTATACATATTAAGCTCCTTTAGTCTCTCCTCGTATGACTTCTCTTGTAGATCCTGCACCATTTTAGTTGCCCTCCTCTGAACTGCCTCCATCCTGTCTATGTCCTTGCGCAGATGGGGTCTCCAGAACTGGATGCAGTACTCCAGATGGGGTCTCTCCAACTGTCTGTACACTGGGATAACAAATTCCTGTTTTCTGCTGGTGATGCCTCTCCCTATACATCCCAGTATCCCCCCAGCTCTCCCTACTGCCTTCTCACATTGCTTGCCAACCTTAAAGTCATCTGATATGATTACCGCCAGGTCCCTTTCCATTTCTGTTGTTGTTACTACCTCCCCCCACATTGTGTAATCTTCCCCTGGGTTTTTGTTTCCCAGGTGCATTATTTTGCACTTCTTTGCATTGAATCCAAAATGCCATACTTCTGACCATTCCTCCAACCTTGCCAAGTCCCTTCTCATCCTTTCCACGCCTCCTTGTGTATCAACACTGTTGCAGATCTTTGTGTCATCTGCAAAGAGGCATACTTTTCCTTCCAGTCCCTCTGCAATGTCACTTACAAAGACATTAAAAAGGACTGGACCCAGTACTGAATCCTGCGGTACCCCACTAGTAACTCCTCTTTCTTCAGAGTGGACTCCATTTACAATTATCTTCTGTGTCCTGTTGTCCAGCCAATGTTTTACCTAGGCTACCACCCTGGGACCCACTCCCAGGCTGGTTAATTTAACTATTAATCTTTTGTGTGGGACTGTGTCAAATGCCTTGCTAAAGTCTAGGTAGGCCATGTCCACAGCTCCTCCCTGGTCTACTACTTTGGTCACCCAGTCAAAGAAATCAATTAGATTCGTCTGACATGATCTTCCCGCTCTGAACCCATGCTGGCTTGGGTCCTCTGCCCCACTGGCCTCTAGGTACTCAACAGTTCTTTCCTTCAGAAGTGATTCCATTACTCTCCCTACCACATAGGTCAAACTGACAGGTCTGTAGTTTCCTGCCTCTATCTCAGTCCCACTTTTGTGAAGGGGAATCACATCTGTCTTTCTCCAGTCCTCAGGTACCACACCATCCTCCCATGATTTGTTAAAAAGGGTAGTCAGTGATGTCACTAGTTCTCTGCTTAATTCTTTTAGAATTCTGGGGTGAATTCCATCTGGCCCCATTGCTTTGTCCACCTTTAGTTTCAGGAGTTCTTTCAGTACCCTTTCTTCTGTGAAAGGACTGGTATCGACCCCCCCCCCCATCCAGAGTGCTTCTGTTAATTGGATTAGGCACCTCTCCCACCTCCTCTTTTGTGAATACTGAAAAGAAGTATTCATTCAGTATCCCTGCTTTTTCACTGTCCCTCTCTACCCACCCACCATCCATTCTATTCAGCCTATCCCTCCCTTTGTCTTTCTACGCTCCCATACCTATAAAAGATTTTATCCTCCTTCTTAACCAAGTTGGCTATCTTTTCCTCAGTTTGGGACCTTGCTATTCTGACTATCCTCCCTGCTTCCTTCTGCCTTAACTGGTACAGTTCTCTGTCCTGCTCCTTCTGTGTTTCCTTATACTTCCTAAATGCTATCTTTTTCTCCCTAACCTTCACCGACACCTCTTTTGAGAACCACAGTGGCTTTTTCTTTCTTTTTGATTTGTTTATTTACTTCACACAAAGGATGCTGCCTCTGTGATGGCAGTTTTGATATTTCCCCATTGTTGCTCCACCCCTCCTTCTAGCCTGTTTGCTAGTGCTTTTCTAAGGCACTCTCCCATCTTGCCTAAGTCAGCCCTCCTGAAGTCCAGAACCTTCATTTTTGTATGGCTTGTCTCTGTAGCTGAGTTTATCGTGAACCACACTGTGTGGTGGTCACTTGTTCCCAAATGGCTACCCACTTCTAGATCTGAGATCCTCTCACTGTCCCCATTTGAGAGTACGAGGTCTAAGACTGCTCCCTCATGAGTAGGTTCCAAAACTAGCTGTCTGAGGCATGCCACCTGAAGGGCATCAAGAATGGCCCTGCTTTTGGATGTGGCTGCAGCAAAGGTGCTCCAGTTAACATCTGGCATATTAAGGTTCCCCAACAACAGTATCTCCCCCTTCTCTGCCATCCTAAATATGCCTTCTATCATATCCTTGTCCATTCCCTCCCCGACATGGGGGTCTGTACACAACCCCTGTGCAGATTGTGGTACCATTTCCAGTCTCTAAGATGACCCACAGTGCCTCCTCTCCTCCTGTTCACTCTTTGTTCAGTTGCTTTTATCCTTCCCTACATAGAGGCTACTCCACCCTTTTCTCCCCTCCCTGTCTCTCCTGTAGGTTATGTACCCTGGTATGTTAACATCCCAGTCATGGTTCTCTGTGTACCATGTTTCTGTGACTGTTACGATATCCAGGCATCCCTCTTCCATCAAGGCCACCAGTTCAGCGAGCTTGTTGCCCAGACTACGGGCGTTGGTACTCATTACCCTCCATTTCTTGATGGCCTTACCCCTTTTTGCCCCATCCCTGTCCTTATTACATTTGTCACTTTCTCCATTTACCCCTGCACTTCTCCCTGGCCTATCGACATCTCTATGTTGGTGTCTACCTCACTTAGTACCCTGATTTTTTTGGGGGCTAGGATTTCCCTGTTCCTCTCCAGTGCCTCAAAAGGAATAATAAACAGGATATGATATTTAAGTTTGAAAAAATACATGTTAAAGATATAGAAAGGGAATTGCAGTTTCTAAATCCAACTAAAGCAGGGGGTGTAGATGAGATAGAGGCAAGATTTTTGAAGGTGGGAGCTCAGGTACTTGCCCCCATCATAACTTATTTACATAATTGGAGCCGGAGTAGTTCCACAGTCCCCAAAATTTGGAAAATAGGAAAAGTCAATACCGATTTTTTTTTTTTTTAAAGGTGGAGATAATATGGCCCCCTCAAATTACAAGCCAATAGCCCTTTTACCAATTTTGTCAAAGATATTAGAATGAAGAGTGCATGCTCAGCTGGTTTACCCATGCCGCAGCAACAGACTTAATGGAGACATCCCCGACAGCGACAGCTGCTGTGCCGACTGTCGGCATTGCAGTATCGGGGATGCTCTGCTCCCCACAACCCCGGTCTCTAGGATTCTAACTCAGAGTCGGAGTTGGACCGGGGAAACACCCAGCAAGGCAGTCCCAATTGCCATACAGACCACCACAGCGACAGGCGGATTTTGCCTGATTCCTGTCGCTGTGGTGGTCTTCGCGATCTGGGAGTCACTGCGGCAATGGTATACCCGATCGGCTTAGTCATTATCTGGATACAAATGGCACACTAACAGAAAAACAACATGGTTTTAGAAGGGGAATATCCACGAGCACCACCCTGATGGACTTCAATGACCTGGTGGTATCATCTCTAAATCAGGGAAGGAGCAGTGGGGCGGTGTTCGTGGATCTTAGTAAAGCCTTCGATTTGGTTCAACATGAAATACTCTTAACGAGGTTGAGAGAGGTGGGGGTTCAAGGGACACCACTCCTTCGGATGAAATCATATTTGACTAATAGTAAACAGTGTGTAATGTGTGGACCATCAAGCCTTGGGGAACTGAACAGGGGTGTTCCCCAGGGCTCGATCCTGGGTCCACTGCTGTTTAATATTTATGTAAATAGCCTTGTTTATGTCATAAAATTTAGTGAAATAAGACTATACGCTGATGATACAGCACTGGTGACTTCTGCAAATAATTTGATAGATTTGAAATCTAGAATCCAGTCAGATTTGATTCAGATGGACAGGTGGATGTGCAGCTCGGGCCTACTCCTCAATGCAAAGAAGACACAGAGTATGTTATTTTCAGTGGGTTGTGTAGGGGGGAGTGGGCATGAGATGTAACTCCACCTTCACGATGGAACCAGCATAAACAATGTATCTACTATAGGTAGCTGGGTTTTCAGGTAGACTTTAGGATGACACATGTTGAGCATATATCTGTGCAGACAAAAAAGGTAAATCAGAGACTCGGGGCACTCAGAAGAGTAGCTGGCAGCCTATCTTTAGTTGCTAGAGAATGACTGGCTAAGCAAATGCTTTTTCCAGTATTGGAATATGGTTCTATTATTTACATGAATTCGACTCAGTTAGCATTAAAAAAGATAAATCAAACTTATTACAGAATTGGTAAATGTACTACTACTGGTAGTAGAAAGAAGCCTCATCATTGTGTAGTTTATAATATTTTAAATTGGCTCCAACCCGAGGCCCAAAGAAGGTATATATGGCTTGTAACACGCTACAAAATACTGCACGAAAAACATAATCATCCATTATATAACCAGGTGAAAAGAGAAACTCCATGCGAGCAGTATATTGAGACAAGAAATTCAATAAATCGAATTCCCATGCATAGAAGTTCTAATAGATTAGGAGATTTAACACTTCAAAACTGTGTAGCGAGTAGTTGGAATAAGTTGTCAGATGAACTGAAGTCTGTTACATGTCTTATCAGATTCAAAGTCATTTTATTTAATTATCTGAAGTTACCTTGCACATGTTTTTAGTTATGTGTTGAAACTGGACTTATTGAAAACTGTGTTGTTATGTCATGTTATCTAATGTCATAATGTATGTTTATATGATGTAAATACAGGACTTTGTTGTAAATGGGACTTTTGTCCCAACAAATGTTTTCCTGTGTAAAAATAAATTTGTATCAAATCAAATACCCTGGAGTGAGTTATTGCACTTATAACATGGGGTCTGTCATAACAGCAGTTTATTCTAGAGAATAGTAGAATAGTAGAAATTAAAGAAATCCTACTGTATGCTGTGACTTAAAAAGTAAGCCACAAGAACTAATGCATACCTCACTGATGTTATGAACACACAAATGCTGGAAATATACTATCAGCATTATTTCACACATTTGATGTTCATAATATCAGTGTTACTATGACTTTTCTACTACTTAATAGCTGCTCGCTCTCTATCCCCAGCATATCTCTGACACCCTGTCAGAAGGTGCCCACACCCGTCATTGCTGTAGAGTGAATGAGGGTGTAATATGCTTTTCCCTCTACAGTGACAGATGACAGGCTTCGGTGCTGGGGAAAAATGGAAAGCGGACCGCAGGCTGCAAACAACAGACTGTGTTGCTGCCATTGTGGCTGTCTCTCTTGCTCCCCCGTCATGAACTGCTGGATACACCACAAACCGTGCTCTGTCGCTCCTGAATGCTGCTTTACACTGTGTCTCTCCCAGTCTCTTTGTGTTACCGAACCGCACAGTGTGAACACGCTACGATGCAGAAGTGCTTCACAACATGTGGAGAGAGAGAGAGAGAAATGCCTGTCCCGGTCCTATTGCTCAATGTCTGTCTCTCTCTCTCGCTCCCTCTCACTACTGTTACCCGACTGAAAACAGCTTGTGCACCTCGGACACGAAAGCACCCATGCTATTCCCTGTCTCTCTCTTGCACGCATGCGGTGGTAACAGCGCACGGCTTCTCAGCGGCTCTACTTTACATCCCTGACAAAGAGTTGGAGCTGTCTCCCTCTCGACTCCTGCTCATCTCTGACTCACTGCTCACACTGCAGGACAGCGGTTCTGAGACTCTGAGGACAAGGAGCAGACATCGTTTGGGGGAGGGGGAGGAGAGGCTCTCATCACCTGGCATCTTATTTTGCCGTGACCTGTGGCATCACAAGAAACAGACACTGGGAACATCAGCCTACTTTTCATGTTAATGCCTGTATGATGCCAGAATGTAACTTTTGGAATCCGGTGCTGTGTCTCTTGACAGTCAGTGCTACTGGGGGATTTCGATGGCTGCTGCACTGTTTGACTTTTGCTCCAGAGGCAAGAAGTGCTGATTGTGAAGAGGGATGATGCCACGGGGACATTTCACAGCAACTGTGCATTAACAGATATTAATGAACAGTCATGTGGTGCTGTTCAGTCAACCGACTTGACAGATTTACCTACCCCATGTTATAAACCTGTTTATTGTGCCAGTTCTTACTTTTGGTTAACAGAAGGAACTATATTACTGCCAGTTCAGGTCTAGAAATTCATGGTATTCTGCCATGTTCTGCATACTAGTTTTCAAGGCGTAATACCATCTTCCATTTTTTTTTTTCCTTTAAATTTGCTATTCTTTTTTCTTCTCAGGACCAGCCCCCATTGGGCCCCAACCTCATGCTCTGCCCCATCTCCCACCACCTGCAGACACAGCAAGCTAGAGATATGCTGTGGCTTGCACCCCAGAGCAGGGCTGTGGGAGGGCGCCCAACCACCCTTCAGATGCCAGTATACAGCCTCGTGGTGCTTCCATCCCGAGGTTACACCCTGGCTTGCCCCCGGTGGTGGGGCCCTTGGGAGAGGGCTCACTCTCCCAACCGGTGGTGGTGGTGCCATAAGGGGTGGCACGGAACCTGCAGCTGAGGCGGGTGACATCCCACTTGGCCTGATTTTCCTCCATTTTCACCCCGGGAGGCGTGACGTGCAATGATGTCAAGGGCATGGACACCAACATCCGTCCCACCTCCTGTTAGTGTGTAGGTGCCGGCAGCTGCTCACCCCCACCCCCCAGCCTCCACCAGAGGTCATTCATGCCCGGTCACACATTTCCCCCACCCCAGAAAGGGAGCAGTCCTTCAGATGCTCAAGTCTTCTCCCTACCCGGCCAGCCCTCAGACTCTCGGGTCCGTTCCCAAACCTGGGATGTTGGCGTCATGGGCAAAAGCATCATGCGGTATTTCAACTGGAATTTCACTTCCCCATGCCTCCACTCCGTACTTTACAGTACAGCTCTTTTAGACAGGTGGAATACCAAACCTTGAGATGGCATACCAAATTTGGTTTTTTGGTATCCTGTCTCCCACGCCAGCTTACTGTCTTGATTTCTGTCCCTGCAACTGTACTCTCGAATATCACAAGAGATATAGGACTACAGCGTGGCTCAACAGAAATCAGCAGACGATGTAATCTAGTGTTTCCCAGTGCAGCACATGTCAACCTTTATACTGAGAACTTACATGTGGGACTGTCTGAAACACAATATAAACACAACACCAACTTGACAAAAAAATGACTAACATTTTCAACACACGCACTTACTAATTAATGCAATTATCAGACTACCATCTCTTATACCAGTACCCTCAACATTACTACTGTATTTGCACTTACAGTACCCGGACTGGATCCCTTTACACCTTGTCACTACAATTACAGCTTGCTGTACAAGCTAGCAAACAGGTTTCATACACCAACCAAAAAGTCTTTTTTTTTTTTTTTTTTTTAAGTATCATTCAACAAATAAAGAATTCCCCCCCGAGTGGTTACTGCAATGTAAATAAAAAGATCAGTTTGATAACCAAGGTTTGTTTACATTACCTTATGCTGTCCTGCAGTGCAGGATACAAGCTGTTATGGTGATGCTCAGTGTTTCCCTGAACTGATTTTTTTTAATTTCCTTTAAATCCCTGACATTCTGTACATTAAAGCACTAAGCTGCCTATACCTGAGGGAGCTGAGTCCCATATCTAAATGTCGGGGCAGCGGAGTTCCAGCATGCAATACTGCTGAGGGCAGCTGTAACATTTATATTCCAAACAAACAGCTAAGCCTACATGAAACATTTTCCCACCCACAGTATTTACCATCCTATGCTGCAAGGTACTGGGCTAAGCTGCTCGCAAACAATGTACCATTCAGAGCTTATAACCACACACAAAAGAGAAGGTTAGCGTAGGCAGCCATAATGAGTATTCATAAAACACTCTGAAACAGGACAGCGGCAAAACACAAAAAAAAATAATGTTTTTTCTTGTACTGTCAAGCCCAATTTGTTGAGGTTTGGTTTACATGTATACATGCAACCTGATCAAGAAATCATACTATTTCAATCACAGATTTTTTATTTATTTATTTTTTTCCAACTCTGTTTCTCTCTCCGGAGCCTGGGCATCCTTCAGGAGTACCCTCTCGGCTGTGCCTCTCACTCCCTGACTGAGCCCCCACTCCCCAAGACCCGAGCGGCGTGGCAGGTCCAGCCCCTGGATCACCCTCTGGGACAGGGCCCGCCCTCCCTTGGTGGTATTTTCTGGAATTAGAAGGACCTACCTTGTCGACGGGTCGGCCGGGGGACGTCCTGGGTGCTCTAGGCCGACGTTGGGATGTGGGCACACCTCTGGGGTCTCCGTCATCTCATCAGGCATCCGGACGTTTTTTCTGTAATTGGTTAGTACCCTCAAGGAGCATGGATGTGCAATGACACCTGGGTACTGCGTGTCACTGTCTGCCAAGCTCCTCCCCCGCTGTGAGTAGCATCAGAAGATCTGTGCTGGACCCGACAGCCGCCAGGTGCCACTACAAAGCGGAGTATCCCTGGAATCCTCACCAGGGAAGGGAGAGCTGTCCTCTGGATGCTCGACCCCTTCCCTCCCCTGCCAACCTCTGGTGGCCCCGGCTTGTTCCCCAACCCGGGTCGCTGGCATGGCACAAGGTGTGGTGTCCAGCGCCTCAACCCTCAACGCCACCAGGCCGGCTATTTCAATCACAGATTGACAGAAATAATTAGACTTCTCTGTTTTACATGTTTTTCTGAAGAACTATGTTCAGAATTTGTTCTATTTTGTTGATTGATCGGAGGATGTTACATGTAACTGGATAATCCCAGTAAAACCCAGCTGACTGGAGAATTTTACACTAAGGGCTGTAATATAGGTACCAGGATGCTCTCTCTATCCTGCAACCAGAAGACTATGTTTGTGTGTGTAAAACTCTCTGTTCTCTCAAATTCCCCCTAAACAAAAACAGAAAACACAGAAAAATACCCCCGGTGGTCAGAAGGGATGGCTTAGCCAGGCTGTCTGGGAGGTGAAATGGATCAACCAGAGATAGCCCTATAAGCGCTACCTAGCAGAGTAAGTGCAGGAAAGTCCACTTTCGTGAACCCACAAGAGAGCTTTTAGGCTTTTCAGCTATTAGTTATTTTAAAAATAGTAACTTTGCTGGATCATTAGACTGGAAGTGATCATTATGTCACTTCCAGTTTCGGAGGCATAAAGGCAGCCGCCAGCGTGAGCGTCAGCGACATGGGGCAGAGGCGTGTGCCTGCTCCTATCAGCCTACTGAGGCCAAGAGGCCATAAAACTCTGTTAATCTTGATATAAGCTGGTATACTCAAGTAAATCCCAACTGTCTGATTAAACAAAGTAAATTATAATTCATGGGGGCTATTATAGTGCAGTTTGTGGGGGGGGAGGAGGAATCTGAATTTGGGTACTGTAAGCTGATAACAAGGAGGGGAGATGCAATACAAACTGATGAAAAGGATTTTTTATGTGTACACTGTAGCAAAGTCAAAATATACTCAAAGAGGAGCTGACTTAGCCTGCACATACAATTAGAAAATGTACTGGAAATTAGACAATTGGAGGATTTCGTAGACAACATGTTGAAGAGAGTAAAGCCATTGGATAATGAGACACAACTGAGACATGAACAGAGACCAGTGCAACATAGGAAAAGAAATTGATCAAAGGAGCAGGAAAGGGAGGAGGATGTGGATGGATGGACTGTGGTCCAAACCTGAAAGGGGCCAAACGTGGGAGGAGAGCAGGAATGGTGGAAGCTGTACAAAATAATGATATCCCTTGTTCTAATAACATTGTTTTGACATAAGGGAAAATCCTACTAAAACAATACGAGGAAATAGACAAGTTACTCATCTGTAACTGTAGTTCTAGGAGTGGTATATGGTGTACATCCACACTTTTGGCAGGATTCCTTTCCCCTTTAAATCTAGCCGGAAGGTCTTCAAGCTGGCTCCTCCCACTCACCTGGGTGGTATCCTCCTCGACACCATGCCATGATATCAGATCTTGCCCACTGGAAGCTAGACCAGTGCGTCACTTGCCAGGGGAGTTGGTGGTTGTGTGGATGTACACCATATACCAATCCCAGAAATACAGGTTACTCACCTGTAACAGGAGTTCTAGGAATGGTATATGTTGTTCATCCACACTTATTGGCAGGTATCCTTGCCGCTTTAAATCTCGACGGAAGGTCTTCAAGCTGGCTCCTCCCACCCACCCACCCGGTGGTAAAACTCTGCCTCGCCCCATGACGCCAGATCTGCCCGCTGGAAGCTCAGGTTGTGCGCCGGGCCGGGAGGTCGAGGGAGTCGTAGGATGAACAACATATACCATTCCAGAACTCCTGTTACAGGTGAGTAACCTGTATTTCTAGGACATGGATATGTTGTTCATCCACACTTATTGGCAGACTCCTAGCAGTTCTCCGGGAGGAGGGAGGCAAGGCGCACACCCCCTACTTAGGGAATAGAGACTGGAGAACCGAGGCCCCAAAACCAGCATCCCGGCGTGACTCAAAGTCGATGTGGTAGTGGATGATGAAGGTGTGTGCTGATTTCCAGGTAGCAGCCCTGCAGATTTCCTGGATAGGGACATCCCTGGAAGAGGGCCACCGATGCAGCGGTATCGCGGGTAGAATGAGCTCTTGTCCCTCTGGGAGGCTCCATGCCCGCCAACCTATAACAGAGATCTATGCAGGAGGTGACCCACCTGCTTATTGTCCGCTTGGCTGCAGGTCTGCCAGGTGCGGCTTCAGCGTAGGTGACAAACAGCTGGCGAACCTCTCCCGATTTCAGCCGTGCGCCTCCTTATAGTAAGCGAGCCCTTCTAGGGTCCAGAGTATGGAGCCCATATTCGGCCTCCGAGGTGACTGGGTAGAACACCGCAGAGTCAACACCTGGTTAAGGTGAAATCCGACACCACCTTGGAAGGAATTTCGGGTGGGAGGCAGGACAACCTTGTCCTGTGGAAGACCAAGTAAGGAGACTCAATGGAAGCGCCTGGAGCTCTCCCATCCTTCTGGCTGACGTATAGCCACCAAGAAGGGCGGTCTGCCACGACAGGTGAGAGAGATCACACCTGTGCATTGGTTCAATGGCTTGCCCATGAGCTTTGCCAGTACCAGCAGTAGATCCCACGGAGGTGGAGGTTCTGACTGGAGGGAAATGTGATCAAGGCCTTTGGAAAAGCGCCAGACCACCTTCTCCTGCGCCACCAACTGCTTCCCGGCCTGCGCCCGGTAAGCAGAGATGGCTGCCAGGTGCACCCTTAGGGTTGTTGACCTAAGCCCTTGCTGAGAAAGGGACCATAAATAGTCCAAGATGCTTGCCAAGGAACAGAAGGAAGGGTCCAGGCCCTCGCCCTGACACCAAATGGAAAACCTCTTCCGTTTGAAGGCATAGCATTTCCTGGTTGACTCCTTACGGGACGCCTCAACTACATTGAGGACCTCGTCGGAAAGACCCAAGGCCTGGAACTCTAGCCGCTCAGGAACCAGGCTGTCAGGTGCAGGGATTGAAGGTCCAGATGGAACACCTTCCTGACTGACTGAAAGCAGGTCTGGGCGAGCTGGAAGCCACCTCGGGAGCCTGGTGCTGAGGCTGAGGAGATCTGGATACCAGCATTGGCGGGGCCAGTCTGGGGCTACCAGAATCACCTGCGCCTTGTCCCTCCTCGCCTTGAGAAGCACCTTGTGGATCAAGGGAAATGGGGGAAAGGCGTAGAAGAGGCCTGGGGTCCACAGCCTCAAGACGGCATCCCCCTGCAGTGAGCCCTGCTGAGGGGGGCGGGCATGGAACAGCCTCAGCTTCGTGTTCTCCCTGGAGGCAAACAGATCCACCTGAGGTGTGCCCCAATGGGAGAACAGATCTTGTACTACCTCCGACAGGAGAGACCACTCGTGAGACACAGCCCCTATCCGGCTTAGGGCATCGGCCAGGGTGTTGGAGGCTCCTGCCACATGAATGGCTAGAGATCCGCCTCCAGGCTGCGCACGAGTGACCAAATGCGGAGAGCTCTTGCACAGAGGCATGGAGCGCGCCCGCCCTGGCGGTTTAGGTAGTACATGGTCGTGGTATTGTCCGCCTGAACCTGAACCACTTGACCCCGTAGAAACGGGAGCAGGCGCGTGAGAGCTAGGCGGACGGCCGGAGCTCCAGCAGGTTGATATGGCATCGGACTCCCACGGGACCAGAGGGCTGTGCACTCTGTGCTCCCCAGATGGGCACCCCAACCCATCAGAGAGGCGCTGGTCGATAGAGAGACCGATGGTCGGGCGGACAAATGGGATGCCTTCTGCAGATGACCTGGAACGATCCACCACTGGAGAGCTGCTCACATCCCCTGGGTCACCGCCACTAGCTGGTCCAATGGATCGCAGCGCTGAGACCACTGGCTGGCCAACCCCATTGAAGGGGGCGATGTTCCAGCAGGCCCAACGGACCACGCTGGTGCAGGCCGCCATGAGACCCAGGAGGCGAGGAAGTCCCGGCAGGGCGCGATTGCCCAACCAGAAATGATCGGGCAAAGGAGGAAAGAACCTCGGCCCTGTCCACCGGGAGCCGTGCTCTGGCTCGAAGGGAGTTGAGCTCTGCCCCGATGAAGAGAATCACCTGCTTCGGTTCGAGTTCCGACTTGGCCTTGTTGATGAGGAGGCCGACCTGAGAGCAAACCTGGAGGGCCAGATCTCTGGACCACTCCACCTCTTGTCTGGAGGGGGCTGCTATCAGCCAATCATCCAGGTAAGGGTACACCCAGACCCCTCGGTGCCGCAAGAATGCTGTCACCACTGCCATGCATTTGGTGAAGACCCTGGGAGCAAGAGACAGGCCCAAGGGCATGGCTCGGAACTCGAAAAGGGATCCTTCCGCTCGAAAGCGAAGGAATCTCTGGTGAGACGGATGGATAAGGACGTGAAAAAACGCGTCCTGCAGGTCCAGAGAGCAGAACCATATGCTGCGTTCCAAGGATGGTATTATCTGAGCCAGAGTGACCATCCTGAAGGTCCGAGACCTTAGGAACTTGTTTAGGTCGTGCAGGTCGAGAATGGAGTGCCAGCCCCCCCCCGTCCGTTTTGGAACCAGGAAGTACCCGGACACAAACCCCGGGTCTGAGGGAGGGTCCGCCACCTCTCTGATCACCTCCTTCTCAAGGAGCAGAGTGATGTCGGCTCAGCGAGCCGACAGTGAGGCTGCAGACCCCGAGGTGCGAAGGTCTGAAGGACGGGGCCTGCTCGAACTCAGAGGCAGGCCTCTTCCCACCACTTCCAACACCCACCGGTCTGTGGTGATAGCAGACCAGGCAGAAAGAAAGGGCGGTTGCCTCCATGGGGAACCTGGGTGAGGTGACAAGGTTGGGGGCGGCACCCCTCAACCCATCACTGAGCAGGCTTGGAGGAGGGACCGGCCGAGGGACCACCTGGGCCTTTACCTCCCTGCTTCCTGGAGGAGGAAGCCGCGGGCTTGGGTTTGGCATGCCAAGCGCGAGCCTGCTGGCCCTGACGCTGCTGGGCTGGACGTGCCGCGGGCGCAGACGGACAAAAAGACTTAGGTTGTGGTCTGCGGCCCTTGTCCCTCTGAGCGGATGAGACCGAGTCCAGAGTGGCACTGGACTTTTCGATCCTCTGGAGGACCTTCCACTCCAGGGTCAAGAGGTCGGTCCCCAGGAAGGGACATCCGCCAACTTGTGCTGGTATCCGCTGTGAAGGTGGATATCCTCGCCATGCCCGACGGGCAAGATAGCCACTGGCGGCCGCAACTGACCTGGCGCATGAGTCACCAATGTCCAAAGCAGTCTGAAGTTGCTGCTGGCCACTGCCTGCCCTGGTCCTGCACCTGCTTAACCGTGGTCTGCAGGTCAGCCGGAGATGAGGGACTACCTCGTCCAGGGAGCCCAACAGGGCGTGAGAGAAATGTGCCATCAGCACGCCAAGCTGGCCTGCGAAAGGTCAAGGGAGGACGAGACTTTTTCGCCCGGGCGAGTCCAACTTCTGGACTCCTTGTCGGGAGGTTTGTCTCACGCCCCTGGCGCTTCCAGCACGCCGAAGACACTGTCGGTAACCAACCCCTCGGCTGAGGGGTGTTCCGAGAAACCGGACAGGGAACCGGTAGGGACCGCATACTTCCTTGCCATCCTGGCCAAAGGCGCAGGGCAGGAAGCAGGACGCTGCCAGAGCTCCAAGGCCAGGCCTACAATGGCCTCGGCCACCGGAAAGGCCTCCGTAGGAGAATCCCCTCAGTCCAATATCTCCATGAGGGGATACTTGGCCCGCTTGTGACGGGTTCGAGCTGCATCCCGTGGGACCCGAGATGAGCCTAAGCAAAACCCATGAAGGACGAAGGGCTATCATCCAGTGACTGACCTCCTGAGGACTCCAAGCCAATCGCCTGGAGAACAGGGAGGAATGCTGTCAGACTCAGAGGAGTCCGCAAAGAGCTGCCTTGCCTGAGCCACCTCCACCTGCCAAGGGCGCATCGGGAGTGAGGGTGACAGACAGCCTATGGGCAAACCCTGGGCCGACCGAGAACTCTTGGTCAGAGCCCCAAACAACGGCTGTGGAGGCGGAGATTCCACCGGAATCGGTGGGGCAGCTGGTTTCAGCCAAGCAACAGGCCTGGAAGCAGGCGCCTCGGCTAAGGCGAGGGGTTGCTTCGGCCACTCCGGTGACAGCCACTTGATAGCCGGGAAGGCGACCGCCGCTTGCTCCCCGGACAGAAGAAGCTGTTGCCACATGAGGTCCTCGTATCGCCGACGTAACTTGCGTCGAAGCCTCCCCTCGTCCGAGGAGGAGGACGAGGACGAGCGGCAGTGCCACTTGCCACGGTGCCGAGACCGAGACCACCTATGACAGCGGGATCGGCTGGACCGAGAAGAAGTCCGAGACTGAGACCGCGAACTTCAGCTTTTCTGAGGAGGGTACGGAGCTAGGGCGGGGAAACCCGCTCTCCCCTCGGCTTGGAGGGCTCAACCGTGGACTCGGAACCGAGGCACGGGCAAGTCCATGGACACCTCAACCACCGCTGGGGAACCGGGAGTGAGGGTTTTCGGCTCACCGCTGACAGCCCATCCAACGGGTTGAGAAAAATCTCGACCGCGCCGACGGGAGTCTCAGTCAACTGACCTGACGGGGACACCGTGAAGCCGGTGGCCGGGCTGAAGGATCGACCGGGTCGATGGTCGACTACTGCGAGAGGGACCTCCCGCCCAAGAGCGCCGATTGAGGACTTACTTTGTGGTCCTTCTTCTTAGACCGAGAGGAAGGTCCTGAAGATGTTGGTCCCTCCCTTAGTGGAGAGGGACAGACAGAGCTCCTAAAAGAAGCTGAATAGGAGGATCCCAGGAGAGCGGATAAATGCCGCTGCTGAGGAAGACGAAGATGCGCCTCGCCGCCTCCTCCTCGAGGGCGTATCATCTGCTCGCTGCTCACCGGTGCCCGGCCAAGGAACCGCCAACTGGGCCTCCTTCGACTTCACCGGAGGATAACGCTTTTCGGGTCGCCTGGGTTGTAGGCGGGCGGCACGGTCTTCCAGGACGAGGATAAAAGAAGAGCACAGGTCGCAAGCTCGCGGGTCGTGCTCAAGGCCCAGCAGTAGACGCACGTGGAGTGCGGATCCATCCGAGACATCTTCTGCCTGCATGGGCACCTCCGAAACCAGGAGTCGATTTGTCCATCGCAGCCACGAGGGAAATAAGGGACCAAGTCTTGAAAACCTTAAAAGTAATTTCGTGAAACCAAGAAATAGGAACCAGTCTTATACGGAGAGCGTTAAGGGAGGAACCTGAGCTTCCAAGCGTAAGGAAGATCTGGCGTCATGGGGCGGAGCCGAGAGTTTTACCACCCGGGTGGGTGGGAGGAGCCAGCTTGAAGACCTTCCGGCGAGATTTAAAGCGGCAAGGATACCTGCCAATAAGTGTGGATGAACAACATATCCATGTCCCTAGAACTACAGTTACAGGTGAGTAACTTGTCTTTCTAGAGGCGTGGATATGGTGTACATCCACACTTCTGACAGACTCCTAGCAGTTCTCCAGGAAGGAGGGGCAAGGCACATACCCCCTGCTTAGGAAATAGGTATTGGAAAAACCGGCCAAAACCAGCATCTTGGCATGATTCAAGGTCGATGTGGTAGTGGGATATGAAGGTGTGTGCTGACTTCCAGGTGGCAGCCCATCAGATTTCCTGGATAGGCATATCCCTGGAAGCAGCCACCAAGGCAGCGGTATATCTTGAGGAATGAGCCCTAAGCCCTATGGGAGGCTCCCTACTAGCCAACCTATAGCAGAGATCAATGTAGAAGACTATCCACCTGCCGATCGTCTGTTTAGCTGCCAGTTTGCCAGGTGCGGCTTCAGCATAGGTGACAAATAGCTAGCGAACCTCTCCCTGAATTCCAGTCGTACACTCCTTATAGTAAGAGAGCGCGCACCACAGATCCAACAACTGGAGCCGATACTCGGCCTCCGAGGTGTGACTGGTGAAGTACACCAAGAGATTCATCACCTGATTCAGGTGAACTCTGAGACCACCTGCAGAAGGAACTTCGAGTTGGGGAGAAGGACAACCCTGTCCCTGTGGAAGACCAGGTAAGGAGACTCCACCGAAAGCATCTGGAGCTCACTGATCCTTCTGGTGGATGTAACGGCCACCAAGATGGTGCTCTTCCATGACAGGTGTGACATCTCGTACCTGTGCATTGGTTCGAATGTCTTGCCCATAAGCATAGCCAGTACCAGCAACAAACCCCAAGGTGGTGGCGGTTCACGCACTGCAGAAGAAATGTGGTCAACGCCTTTAAAGAAGAGTCCAACCACTGTCTCCTATGCCACCGACAACATACCGGCCTGCGCCCGGTATGCCAAGATGGCTGCCAGGTGCACAGTGAGGGTTGATGACTGAAGGCCCAACTGAGAAAGGGAATATAAGCAATCAAGGATGCTAGCCACAGGACAGAACAGGGGGTTAAGAACCTTGCCTGCCACCAAATGGAGAACCTCTTCCATTTTAAGGCATAGCACTGATGAGTTGACTCCTTCCAAGAGGCCTCTACTATATGGAGGACCTCGTCGAAGAGACCCAGAGCCTGGAACTCTAGCTCCTCAGGAACCAGGCCATCAGGTGCATGGAGTGAAGGTCCAGATGGAGGATCTTCCCCTGTGAGCAAGAAAGCAGGTCTTGGCAAAGAGGCAGATGCTACGAAGGCTTGCTGCTGGGGCTTCAGAGATCAGGGTACCAGAACTGGCGTGCCCAGTCCAGAGCCATCAGGATCATCCATGCCTTGTCCCTCCTGGCTTTGATCAACAATTTGTGGATCAGAGGAAAGGGAGGGAAGGCAAAAAGAGGCCTGGGGTTCAGGGCCTCGCGAAGGCATCTCCCTGCAGTGGCACCACTGATGGAGGTGGGCACAGAACAGTCTCAGCTTGGCATACTCTGGGAAGCAAACAGGTCCACCTGAGGGGTGCCCCACTGGGAGAACAGGTGGTCCACTACCTCCAGATGGAAGACCACTCATGAGACACCCCACCCCCAATTTGGCTGCGTTCATCCGCCAGCTGGTTGGACATGCTGGCTACATGGATGGCTAGAAGATCTGCGCTGAAAATGAGTATGGGAGTCCAGACGTGGAGAGCCTCCCTGCACACAGGAAGGGAGTGCGTCCCAGCCTGTTTGTTGAGGCAGTACATGGTCATCATGTTGTCCGTCAGGATCTGAACAACCTGACTCCAGAGATGTGGAGTGAAGGCTGTAAGTGCCAGGTGAACAGCCCAAAGCTCCAGCAGGTTGACATGGCACAGGGACAGACTGGGGCTCTAGAGGCTGTGGACTGTGTTCCCCCAGGTGGGCACCCCAGTCCATCAGGGAGGCACTGGTTGTGTGGGTAACCACTGGCTCCAGGCAGACAAACAGGACTCCCTCCTGGAGATATTCTGGGACCAGCCACCACTGGATGGCATCCCACATCAGCAGCAACACCGCAACTGGTTGGTCAAGGTGGCCCAGGTGCTGGGACCAATGGCGGGCCAGCACCCACTGCAGTGGGCGCATCGTCCAGCAGGCCCACTGGACCATGCTGTTGCAAGCTGCCATGTAACCCAGGAGGCACAGGAAGTCCCTGGCAAGGTGTGACTGCCCAACATGAAATGACTGGGCTAAGGAGGAAAGATCCTCCACCCTGTCCACTGAGAGCTGAGCTTGGGCTCTGCAAAAGTCGAGCTGTGCCCCAGTGAAGTGAATCATCTGTGAAGGTATGAGCTCCAACTTGGCTTCATTGATTAGAATGCCAAGGCTGGAGCAGGTCAGGAGGGCCCGGTCCCTGGATCTTTCCACCTCCAATCATCCAGCTGTCCAGGTATGGGTACACCCAGACCCCGCAGCACCTCAGGTAAGCTGCCACCACTGCAATGCATTTGTTGAAAACCCTTGGGGCAGAGGACAGGCCAAAGGGCATGGCCTGGAGCTTGTATAGATTCCCCTCAGCATGGAACTGGAGGAACTGCCGATAGGACAGACAGATCGGAATGTGGAAGAACGTGTCCCAGAGGTCCAGGGAGCAGAAACATATGTCCTTCTCCATGGACAGGATGATCTGGGATAGAGTTACTACTTGGAAGGTGCACAACTGCAGAACTGTGTTGAGGTCGTGCAGGTCTAAGATGGGTGCCAGCCCCCTGTGCGTTTCGGAATACAGGTTACTCACCTGTAACAGTAGTTCTAGGAGTGGTATATGATGTTCATCCACACTTCTGGCAGTTGCCTTGCCCTTTAAGACTTCACTGGAAATGTCTTCAAGCTGGCTCCTTCCACACACCTGGATGATAACTCCCTCGGCTCCACCCCATGTCAGATCTCGCCTGCTGGAAGCAGTGCTGTGCGCCAAAGCTAGGGGGAGGTCGGGTGGGTCCTTGTGGATGAACATCATATACCACTCCTAGAACTACTGTTATAGGTGAGTAACCTGTTTTTCTGGGGCCGTGGATATGATGTCCTAGCCACACTTCTGGCAGACTCCTAGCAGTTCTCCAGGAGGGGGGAGGAAGGCACACACCCCCTACTTAGGGAACAGAGATTGGAGAACTGAGGCCCCAAAACCAGCATCCCGATGTGACTCAAGGTCGATGTGGTAATGGGAAATGAAGGTGTGCTGACCTCCAGGTAGCAGCCCCTGCACATTTCCTGGATAGGGACATCCTGGAAGCAGCCACCGACGCAACAGTATGACAGGTGTAAAAGCTTCTTAGCCCTACAGGAGGCTCCTACCCACCAACCTGTAGCAGAGATTAAGGCAGGATACTATCCACATGCCAACGGGTCCACATTGCTGCAGGTCTGGCAGATGCAGCTTCAGCGCAGGTGACAAACAACTGGCGAACCTCTCCCCAAACTCCAGCCATGCACTCCTTATAATAGGCTAGCACTGCCACAGATCCAAAGTATGAAGCCTGTTCTCGGCCTCCGAGGTGGGTTGGTAAAATACACTGGAAGATTAATCACCTGGTTAAGGTGAAAATCTGACACAACCTTCAGAAGGAACTCGGGTTGGGAGCACAGGACAGCCTTGTCCCTAGGAGAAGACCACGTAAGGAGACTCCACCAAAAATGCCTGGAGCTTACTGATCCTTATGGCTGATGTGATAGCCACCAAGAAGGTGGTCTTCACGACAGGCGAGACATTTCACACCCATGCACAGGTTCAAATGGCTTGCCCATGAGACTGGCCAAAACCAGCAGCAAATCCCAAGGTGGTGGTGGTTCACGCCCCTGGCTGGTGCAAGTGTACTTTGATGGCTGTCCTCCAGAGGTGGGTTGAGAATACAATTTTTGGGGACGTGGCAGCTTGCATCCACCGCAATCCCCCATAGCGCCATGCCACAGCCCATTTTTAGATGCAAGCCCCTTTGCTGCAAGCAGCTCTGCGTTTGTCGCAGGCTGCTTTTTGAGAATAGCCTGGGTGCATTTTTGGTGCAAGGTGCCATATACTTTTTTTTTTTCTTTGACACAGGCACCTTTGGTCCTTTTTGAGGGCTTTGAGAATAGGCCCCATTAGCTGGAAAAGTGAATAATTTATTGAATACAGCAAGGAGACACTTTAATCAGAGGTTAGAAAATGTTCTATTACCATTATATAGCTCTTCGTAAGACCATTAATTGATTATGGGTCACAGGCTTGGGGTGGTTTATTTATTAGAGAAAACACAAAATAGAAAGGATACAAGAACAAGCAACAAAAATGGTGAGGGGTCTAGAAAACAAAACACATGAGGAAAGGCTGAGAATGCCGGGATTGCACAGCTTAGACGCACACTAGGAGTGATTTATTAATGTTAAATGCAATGCATAAGGATCTGGACTTACTAAAAGAGTTAAATCTTACAGGTGGATAAGAAATATATATACCGAGAAGGCATAATAAACAATTAAGGGTTGCACACTTCAGAAAAAAAATGCAAGGAAACATTTTTTCACACAGAGGGTGGTGCAATTATGGAATAATTTACCAGCAGAACTGGTAAACAACAGCACTTCTGACACCTTTAAAAAAGGCCTGGATATCTGGATGGAACAAGGAAAACATAAGGAATATTTAATTTAATTTAATTAAAAGATAGACAAAGCACGGACAAAACCTTGTCCCTGAACAGGGCTGCTCCAGCTCACCCACGGTTGGCCGGCACCCAGCCAGCCACCGACCAAGACCAGGACACCAGCCTGCAGCTCCTTGGAAGCTGCTTGTCCCTGAACAGGGCTGCTCCAGCTCACCCACGGTCGGCCGGCACCCAGCCAGCCACCGACCAAGACCAGGACACCCGCCTGCAGCTCCTTGGAAGCTGCTTGTCCCTGAACAGGGCTGCTCCAGCTCACCCACGGTCGGCCAGCACCCAGCCAGCCACCGACCAAGACCAGGACACCCGCCTGCAGCTCCTTGGAAGGTGCGGGACAGCGCAGCCAATTGGAACACGGGTGCTTCCAGCAAACCCACTCTGATTGGCAATAGTTTTCCCCTGCTATAGACACCAGGCACTTTGTTAGACTTTCCATAGAACTAAGCACATTTCAACAGTGTTATTAGGAGTTTTTCAACTGTATTAGCTGGACTGTAATTTCTACTACTGTTTTAAAGTGCTTACACATCTTCTGTCTGACTGCTCTTCCTGCAGCGCACCTCCCCATCCAAGCACTCTGCCTTGGTGCCGATAAGTCTAACTACCTTTTTTTTTTTTACGTGGCTAGTTTTCCATTAGCAGGTTATACAGACCTGCCACTAGAGGGATTCTTGGTCTTTGGTCTTCTATATAAATCACTGTATTCATTCGTGGGCAATATAGCCTGCATTATCATTCTACTTCTTTCCCAGTTCTGCTACAAGGGGACTTGAGTCTGAAGGGTGGATGGCCACTAACTAAGCTGCTCCTGCTCTCCTTGTTCCCTTTTCTGCTGTATTTTCTCATCTAGGTTTTAAGTGAGTACCTAGGAGGGCAAATTTCTTGCCTAGAAAATATTGCACTAATACAAATCACAGACCACTCAATCTGGGACCATGGCTCTGCTTATTGTGTTTTATTGCTCCTTGGTTAGCTTTAAACTTGCTGAAACAATTCTAATCTTCTGCCTACTGTCTACCACTGCCACTGCAGCCTTCCGTGCTTCTCATAACGTAGCCTCAGGACTTATAACTGAAGCCTGTGGTAAATATTACATAATAATTTAGCTCTGTATTAGCTGCCTAAATGTTAGTCATTGATATTGCTGACCCTACACATTCTAGGTGGTACTGTGTTGTAAGTTCTAATCCTGCTTTCTTCTGTGACAAGACAAAGTGCTGCCGTAGGGTTCAAGCAACCCAGCCGCCAAGTGTCTCCTGCCAGTTTTGCTCTTCCCCCCCCCCTCCCGAGGCAGGAATTGCTTGTTGTACCCCGTGGTGGCCTTGACTTAGTTGTTTTTCACCCAATGACCTACGGCTAGTACTTTCTTTCTGGGATCCTGTTAATTAGGGCGCGAACTGCTCTTGCTTTAGTTGCTCTATGAATCAGACTGCTTGAACTTGCTTCCTGCGCACTAACAGTGGAAGTGCGGTACTTGGGAATTTGACATAGGCTCTATCGCCTGTAACTAACCCTTGGCCTCCAGGCCCTGCTCTTGCTATCAAGGCGAGAAGCACAGATAAGCCACGTCATGCCTCCTCCCTACTGGAACAGGGGCATTATCCTGGCAACAATTTACATACTGGGGCAACTTGGGACTGACTCCCTCGCTAAAACTGCCTTCTGCCCCCATGACACCCATGGGGGTCGAGAGAGGGGAGGATCGGACACTTTGCGTGTCCCTCCCCAAGGTGCAATTTCCTCTCCTGGCAGCACATGAATTCTCTAAGAAAGGGGTCCTCTACAGGGTCCTTCTCTTCAGTAGGAGCCCAACCCCTAGTCAGATCATCCTGTCCATACCCCTTCCAACCCTCACTCTCCTGAGCTCACTAGCTGCCCTTCTACTAATGGCAGGAGATATCCAACCAAACCCTGGCCCAGAGACAGCAAATGTCTCTATCTCCTCCCCCCTTGATAAGGCTTGGGACGGAGCCAAGGGTCTGAGGTTGGTGCATATGAATATCTGCAGCCTGAGACCAAGATCTCAGAGGTACAGGCATGGCTGGCAGTCTATAATCCGGATCTATTAGCGGTCTCGGAGACTTGGCTAAAACCCCACATTCTGGATCATGAAGTAGCCTCTCCGGATATGTCCTTTTCAGAAAGGATAGACCCTCCAAAGAGAGGCGGTGTGCTAATTTATAATGAAGGACAATATCTCTTCCTCCCTCGTCAGGCAGCCCCTTGACCTGTCCCTGAATGCTGAAGCTATATCTTCGGCTCAAAATAGGTGGGCTAAACACCTCACTATTGGCTGCGTATATAGCCCACCATCCAATGCTCTCGCTCTCTGGATGAGCTCCTGAAGAGCCCAGTGGTTGACACTGCATCCAAGACTATCCTTCTAGGCTACTTCAATTTAAACTGGGGACAGGAAGGAAGTCTGCCATCAACGAAACCCTACACGACTCCCACCTCGCTCAAATTGTTACCCTACCGACCAGAATGAACCATAAATCAGGTAGGCACTCTATAATAAGACTGGGTCCTGACCTCATCCCCTAGTAATGCAAAGCTGGCCAGGATCCTGGGAGATGCCTTGGCGACCATTCGTCTATATTTGTCATTTGGAAGAATAATGCTATTAAAGTCCCTCCTAGATCTTTTACTACCAGAGACTACTCCAAATTCCACCCTGACCAGATCATAGGCTACCCAAATAGCACTGACTGGAACCCCATTAGACACCTACCTAACCTGGAGGAAGCTGTGAAAATTTTTCCAAACCACCATTCACTAAAGTCACTGACCTCATTGCCCCTATGAAAACCTTAGGGTCAAAGGTAGCTGTTATAAGTGGATCTCACCCTCTTAAAAGCCCTGATGTCTACTGGGACAAAGCGTGGAAAAGTTCAGAAATCTAAGTTTCCAGTGGACTTTGCTAGCTACAGGGCCCTCAGAAACCAATGCAAACTGGCCATGAAGAAAGCCAAGAAGGAATATATCACCAATCTCCAAAAGCTAACCTTGGGAAACCCTAGATACTTGGTCACACATTAGCGAACTCCTAAAAGGAGGTACGAAATCAACAACCAGCCTATCTGGTGAGCGGGCAAGTACTCGGCGCCTCTCATCGCAGAGGCCCTAAGCGGTTTCTTCACAAACCTGGATTCATAAGGTGGGTCCTTTAGATAACAAGAACGAACCTAATAGGCACCTGCCCTTGAACTAGACGACCCTCTGTTTCATCTGTGGCTGATTAGGGAAAGGGAGGTTCTGCTCATCCTTAAATCCCGCGGCTAGAGGCACAGGGGCCCTGATGGGATCCAGACTCGAATCCTCAAGGAGGGTGCCCCATCTTTAGCCAAGCCCCAACCTGCTGATAAACCGGTCCTTTATGGAGGGTCTGTCCCTGAGCCATGGAAGCAGGCCTAGTGATCCCCATTCACAAGGAGGGTCCACCAAGCCTATTGGGAACTACAGGCCTATCTGCCTGTTGTCCGCAATAGCGAAATTACAAGAGAAGCTTGTATACTCTCAACTACGCGAATATCTGGAAACACACCAGATAATCTCTTCATTGCAGCACGGCTTCAGAGCCAAGCATGGGACGGACACTGCACTAACCAAATTTTGGCTGATATCCTGGGCAATAATGACTCGAGGGGTCAGCACAAGTAGCGGTCTTCATGGACCTGTCTAAAGCGCTTGACCTGGTAAACCACAACCTCCTTTACAAAAAATGTGCGCCTTGGCATGGACGCACATGCCCTAGGATGGTTTGCTAATTACTCACGGGCCGGACCCAGAGGGGTCAAGTGGAAGGACTATGTCTCCCCAGTCTGCACCGCTCAAAGTAGAGTACTCAGGGGTCAATACTTGGTCCCTTCTTCACTTTGTTTATAAACGATCTGCACTTACATTGCGTGGAGCAGCAGCGCCATCCAACACGGACGATGCTGTAATTCTCGAGCCTCCCTAACTTAGGGTTAACTGGGGAATGCTCCAAGAGTGACATTCTTCAGATGGAGGACTGGTTCACTCGAATAAAATGGTATTAAATACCAGTAAAACTAAAGCGATGTTGTTCGGGCCCAGATCCTTGGGAACTGAGAGGTCGCTGCTCCTTCAGCTGCAGTCCAGAGGGGTGATAAACTTGAGGTGGTTACCTCCACTAAATACTCACGGCTAACCTTGGACCAAGGCTTCACCCTAAAAATCATGTTGACCAACTCACCAAAGCCATACATGGAAAACTGGGTATCCTCTACAGAATAAAGGACCAGATTATCCCTGAAGCCAGAGTTGCCATCGCAACTAGCGTCCTTCTCCTCAAGCTCATGTAACCCCCTGCAAATGGGGGTTTCAAAGACTTCCAGGAGCTTGCTTGAATGCTCCAAGCCTGAATGGTGTTTGGCATTTAAGCCATTTATCAGTGAGTGTTTTAGAGCCTCTGGTACTGTCTCTTTAAGAGCTGTCTGCTTGCAGACATAATTAGTTTGTATGGGGGACTGTGTGCTTCTCTCGAGTACCACTCAGCTGCTGCCAATTCACTTCATTTTTGCAGTCACTAGAGTGCAAAGGGAACTCATCTGAAAGATGTAACTGTTTGCCAGAAATTATTTAGAGTAATAATGAAATTACAGTTTGTCTAACCTGCTTTCTTTGCAGTCAGAACTGTGTCTGCTAGTTCCCATTCTAGTTTTGAACTGCTGAACTGGACCAATCAGTGTGGGTAAGCTAGCTCTAAAATGATGCCTTGGACGAATCAGAACTTGGACTCATAATCTGAGCCAGCCACAAGAGGATTATATGGGCAGTGACTCTGGGAGATGTAGTTTAGACTTCAGTGCCTTTTGGACCAACAGCAGCAGTCTATTGTGAGTGACAGCCAATCCAGTCAAGAACTGGGAGGAACTCAAAGGAAGTGCCGGTTTAGTCAGTTGGAGTTCAGTTGAGCTTTGGCAGTGAAGAAGGAAGGAGCCCTGTGCTTTCAGTGTGCAGTTTAGTCCAAAAACGTGTATAGGCCCAGAGTTCCGGTCTGCAGCTTGTGTAACAGCTTGTTAGGACTGAATCCGTCCTGTGAAAAGAATCAAAGGATCTCTGAAGAGTAGAAACCAGGCTCACCCTGTAGAAGACTGAAGAATTGCTGAAAATTGCACTCGGTCTGTCAGGAACTGAATCTGCTGTGTGTTCTCCCGGTATTGTGCAGTAATTACGATCGGGATACAGATGCAGCCTGCCTGGTATAGTACTTTCTTTTATATGGATGTGAAGAGGTTTGTGTACCTCAAGTGAGCCCTGCTGACATTGAAGGACCCTATCTTATTTGGAGGTCGTGGAGTACTAATTCAGGGTTGCTCCTGTTGAATTGCCACATTAAATCCAAATGGAATTACTGTACTGCTGACTGTTTAATTCTCCTTTTCTCTGTGTGAAAGGCCCCTACCAGCTACACGGTTTGGACTAGCCACTGGGGCTTGGGTACCCAGGGACAGTAACTGATAGGGATGAGGCCTGCACAGAGCCATAAATAGATTATTAGAGTGATAAGCGTATAACCTGATTTCCCCTGTCCTTGTTATATCCCCTAAATAAATCAGAGCTGCTTGTTTCAGTAAAGTTATACTGCCTGAGAGTATTTGTCTATGTTAAAGTACTGTACTGTGATTGTTACATGTATCTCATTTCACAGGAGGTCCCAGTGTCGAACCAGACCTGGGGGTAAGTGTACATCTGAAGGTAATTCTTGATATATTGTGTGGGCCACTAGTGGGAAGAAAGGGGGGTTGCAGTGTCCCAGAGGGCTGTGACCAAGTTAGTTTAACTATTGCAAACCCTGACCTCTGGGTGGAGGCACCGCCATTGGATCAGGCCCCTCAACCTGTTGGTAGCAAATCAGGCGGGGTGATAGCCCTGGGATAGCGCCATCTAGGGGTTACATCTTGGAGGGCTCACACGCTGGGATTGTGTGTCCTCTGTTGGCCATATTTACTGAACCACTGTTAGAAAAAAATGGGTACCCCGACAGAAGTGGCTGTGCACGGCTGGTGGAGGGGTGTACTGGGGAGGAGATCGACCCCAAAATGCTATGCTTATCCTGGACATCCCCCTGGGTATCATCACGGACACTGCAGAGTACTTTCAAGGTGGAAGGTTTACAAAACCCTGTGGTGGTGGGTCGGCATGCTAATCTGCTCACCCACACTTTCCTGGCCCTAGTAGAGTTTCAAGGATCCATAGATAGCTCCAAAGTGCCACAGACCATTACCCCAGAGGGAGCCCTCACTGCTTGGAGAGTGATAACAAGGACAGTAAGACCCGAGAATCAGCCCCCACCACTATCTGAAACTTTGAGGAGAAATTTGCTGAATGGTTGCTGGGGAGAGAGGAAAACTGTGGAGGACTTGAAGAAACTATTCTTTCCACCTGGGGTGTTCCTCCCCCAACACCCTCTCCTGCTCCAGTGCCGTAATGGTGGCTGAACCAATGCAGACCCTATTTCTGCACCTGCCATTAATCACCACTCTTACGGGCTGAGGATCTTCTCTGGCACCCTCCCACCCCCAAGGGGAGGATGACTGAGAGACCTGGATAGACTATGTTGCCCCCAAGTGCTAGAATGGCAATGCTCGAAGGTGAAAAGCGAAGAGGGTTAGTGAGAGCCTCCGAGGTCCTGCCCTATACCATCCGTGATAAACGGGCCAGTAACCCTGAAGCGACTGCACAGGCCTATCTTGAGGCCTTGGAGAATGTGTATGGAGCCAGATTCTGATGAGGACCTATGGTGGAGAGTAAGAGATGCACAACAGTACCAAGGGAGTTGTTGTCCGTGTATGTATCTCGGCTGGAAAAATTGTTGCAGAATGCCTCAGAAAAGGTAGTTTGCCAGCGATTGAACTGGACCGAACCAGGCTGGACAGGATCCTGAAGTCGCCCCTTCTCAGAACTGTTTAGCTAGTTCATGCAACAGTAGATGAGTCTGCCCTCCTATGATGAGTTAATAGAGATTGAGGGTTGAGAAAAGCGACCTCGGAGGTACCTGCACCAACAGCTGTGGCTACAACCCGAGTGACTGAGGGTGACCCATCAAGTGAAGTTCAGGGGGCAGAGGTTGAGCAGTCAATGAGTGCTCTGACAAGGAAAAAGATATGCCACAATGGGAGCTTAACTGTTGAGAGAGATCCGGAATTCAAAACAGTCCCTTTATGAAGGCCACGCTGCAGAATGGCCCTGACCTATATCCGACTGTATCTGCTATGGGGTGGGGGGCCACCATGTATCTCCTGCTGATAACAGCTCGAACTCGATTCCTTGACCATGGAAGTGGAGAAACTGTGAGATGTCTTAAATGCTTATCACGCGCCAGACAGAGATGGCACAAGGTTTCCAGTTAGTAATACCCCGCCTGGCTCCCAGTGTGGCGCCTCGCCAGCTCAAACTCAGAAAGTATGTTTTGCTATAATTGTGGGAAAGATGGGCACATGAAAGGAATGCCAGTCCCCAAAAGACACTGACAAAGTTGCATATAGGCTACAAGGGAGGCTTGGAGAAGAAATCAGTGGTTAAGAGGTGCACGACATGATCCCAGTGAGGGCACCAAAATGCTAATTCACGTCCTTTGTGGCAGGGCAGTTGCCCAGGCCCCTACCGCCTCTTCAGACTGGTCCAGAATAGTGGTCCCCATGGAGACCACTGTAAAGGTGAACGGAGTGTCTACAAGAGCTATATTAGACAGTGGCTCCCAAGTGACAATTATGTTCCAGGATTGGTATCAGAAGCATTTGTCAGACATACCGCCACAACCATTAGAGGACTGCATGTATGGGGGTTAGTGAGAAGGCCTACCCTATTCCGGTATATCCGAATTTGGCTGTCTTTCCCCACCTCCGTGGCTGGAGTGGCCGAACAAGTAGAGACCCTAGCCTTAGTGTGTCCCCCACTGGACTGTATGATGGTGTCCCTTGTTGATTGGAACAAATGCTCATATGTTCGGAAGGCTGGCACAGTTGTGTTATGAAAAACGGGGTCAAAGACTAGTAGAGCTTTAAGAGTTCGGCTTTAATTAAGAAGGCCTACTGAGGTAAGAGAGATGCTGAAAAAAACAGAACCAGAGGAACCGGTAGGAATTGTATGGAAGAAGGATCCTGAGTCTCTGATCCTAGGCCAAATGCCCAGTGTACCTTAAGGGAGAGGTCCGTATCAGAAAGGATGTTAAGAATAAAATATTAATGTTGGATGCACCAGGCGATGGAAAATTGCCAGAGGGACTGCTGGTCAAGCCTAGTATTTTGCCGCTAGAGCCCATGCTTATGCCAGAAGGGTAATGGTCCAAGTTCATGTGTCTGAAAGAGACATTCGAGTAAACAGAGGTTGCATCCTGGCTAATGTGCATTGTGCAGACACTGCAGTGCTACCCAGCAGCAAGAGTTCAAGGAAGAATGACAGAGTAACGCCTGGACTTGTTTGATTCCGCGACTCCCGCTGCCAGCTGAATGGAAAGTGAAGATCAGTGAGAAGCTTGCCCAGAGACCAGGTGTTTCTTTTAAGGAATGGATGTAGGATCGTGCAAGGAGCTGAGCACAATATCCGCTGCACGACGAAGACCATTTCGTGAGAGGTCTCGACGCCTGGCACCTGCTGACATAGATGATGTGAGACGGCATCTGCAAGAGATGTTAGCTGCTGGTGTAATACAAGAATCCAGAAGCCCTATGCTTCCCCATTGTGGTAGTGAGGAAAAAGAATGGAACAGTAAGGATGTGTGTGGATATCGCACCTAAACCGGCGGACTATCCTGATCAGTACACAATGCCCCGCATTCAGGATGCTTTGACTGCCTAAACGGGAGCAAAGTGGTTCTCTGGTATGGATCTCCATGGTGGGTACTATCAGATCCCGATGGCCCCAGAGGACCGTGAAAAGAAGACAGCCTTTATCTGTCCGCATGGCTCTATATATGAATTCCTTAGGGATGCCTCAAGGGATTTCAGGTGCCCCAGCCACTTTTCAACGATTGATGGAGGCGTGCAGTGGGGGACATACACCTAGAGTGCCTGGTATACCTAGATGATGTTATTGTGTTTGGCAGCTCACTGGAGGAACATAGGAGCAGATTATTTAAGGTATTGGACCGACTGGAGGACTTTGGCCTTAAACTGTCCATTGATAAGTGTCAATTTTTTCAAACATCAGTAAGTATGCATGGGACACATAGTATCCACCGAGGGAATGAGACCGACCCAAGTAAAGTTAGGGCCTTGACCACCCTGGCCACAGCCCAAAAATCTAAAGAACTGCAAAGATTACAAGGATTCTGTGGTTATTATGTTATTCATCAAGGACTATTCAGGTGATCCATGCTTTATAACCTTACTCAAGGGTGTCTAACCACAAAAAATGCCAAAAGTCAGCATCCTCAAGACTGAAAGATGTATTTTCATCCGAGTGAAATATTGGGGTCCGCTGGACTCCTGATTGTGAGACTGCTTTTCATGAGATCATATATCAACTTACCCATGCTCCAGTGCTGGCCTATGCCGATCCAAGAAAACTTACGCTCCTGCACACTGATGCTAGCTTGCAAGGGTTGGGGCTGTGTTGTACCAAGAAGCACGAGAATGGCCTGAGACCAGTGGCCTTTGCCAGTAGAAGCCTGACCCCATCCGAAAAAGAACTATCCTGTACAAAGTTAGAGTTCCTAGCTTTGAAGTGGGCTATTGTTGACCTAATTCCATGAGTACTTGTATGGGGCTAAAATACTAGTAAAACTGACAATAATCCTTTGACCTATGTGCAGACCTGGCTAAGTTGGATGCCACACAATATGGGTGGCTTTCTGCGACTATCTACATATGACTATGCTCTCATGAATACGACGCAGGTCTGAACCATAGATGCTGATGCTCTCTCCCGGAGGCCTGTTCCCCAGAATGATTGGATCCAACTGGCAGAACCTGACATTCGGACTCTGCCGAAGTTGACGAGGGAGGAACAAATGTCCAGGACGCAGTGGACTGCATAGTGGTTGCTTGGGGAGCCTCTGAGAATTACATACCTGCTGCTTATTGCCACTTTTCTTAGAAAATAGACATTGGTGCACTGCCTCAGCTGGACAATGACAGTAGTAGGGGCTCAATCCCGCGATCCATGATCAAAGCAGCTTTAGAAGCCCTCTATGCAGGAAAAGATGTGCCAAATTACGCTCCACTGATTTGAGAACTGCACTGTTATACAAAGAAAGGTCCTAAGTTGAAACTTCAGTCAATAAACTGTTATACAGAGAAACAGTAGACAGAGGGGGACAAGTAGACAAACAACAACTAGTGCTGCCCACTTCCTAGAGACTCAATGATTGAGGTCCTTGCACAACCACATGGGGCACCTGTGGTATAGACAGAACACTTGACAGGTGAGATCCAGATTCTATTGGCCTAAGATGGGGCTGATGTGGGCAACACATTCGAACTTATAGATCGCTGCTACAGAGGAAAGCTTTGCCCCAGAGGGCTGCCCCCTTGTTAACATAACCACCAGGCACCCATGGAGCTGGTCTGTATTGATTTTCTAAGTTTGAGTCAGATCAAAAGAAATATCAAGTATGTGCTGGTGGTCACTGACCATTTCACGAGATATACCCCAAGCTTTCCCCACAAAAGACCAGAAAGCATCCACTGTAACCAAAGTACTTGTAGAAAGCTTTTTTGTTCACTATGGGACTCCACAAAGAATCCATTCTGATCAGAGAGAGAGAGACTTTGAAAGTGGTCTGATCAAAGAGATGCTTTCTCTGTGGGGGAGTCTGAAAGTCAGAACCACTCCTTACCACCCCAGGGGACCCACAGCCTGAACGTTTCTACCGCACTTTGCTAGATATGCTAGGCACCCTGCACCTAAAGGACAAGCCTAGATGGAGCCAACAAATTAGCACCCTGGTACATGCTTATAACTGCACCAAAGTGATGCCACTCGATTCTCCCCCTACGCCTGATGTTTGGAAGAGAAGCTCGATCTACCAGTAGATGTGTGTTTTGGGGTCTCTCCTGATGGGGTTCAAGCTGACAACTATTTACAGTATGTGCAAAAGTTAAAGGCCCAGCTAACTCATGCGTACCAACTGGCTCAAACCATGGCTGCCAAAGAAATCTGGCCAACAAAGAAAAGGTATGATAAAAGGTGAAAGCACAGAACTCCAGGAGGAAGTCCGGTGTGCTAAGAAATCTGGGACTGCATGGCAAGCACAAGATTGCTGACAGATGGCATCATCTCCCTCACATTGTAGTGGGCAAACTAGATGATCTGCCAGTGTACAAAGTAAGGCCTGAGAATAATTCAAAAATGTAAAAACAATGCATAGAAATCATTTACTGCCCATTGGACAAATCTTAATTGAGTCTGAGCCCTAGAAGATGCCCCCTCTGGACCAGTGACTAGAGCTGCTGCTAAGAAAAGATCAAGAAAGTCTGCACCTACAGAAGCAAAGTTAAAGTGTTCCCTCCACAAGTCCCAGTTGAGCATGACTGTCAGTCCAATGGGAAGAAAGTGAGAGTGACTTTGAATACTATCCTTCTTACGAACTGAGTCAATTGTTTGAGGCAATCCCTAGTCAATACTGGAGACAAAGCTGGGCCCTTCTGGACTGTCTAAGCCCCAACTTCATCCCTGGAGCCAATGCTCCCAGAAGTGATGCAAAAAGCATCAGATCAGATGAAATGGAATCATTGTAGCATGGTTGAACTGTTTGAGCTTTCAGGGAGAAAATGATAAATTGGGGCAGACTGGTGATACAACCTAAACAAGAAGAGTATTTGAGTGCCCTGACAGTCCACTGCAGTGTCCAGCTCTCCCATCGGAGCCAAATGTTGTGGACTCCAGAAACTGTAACTCCTGGAGCTGAAAGTGCCCCAGGTTCTAGCCTCTCTACCCCATGGAGACTCCTGACAAGTGAGGACAATGCTGAAAATGAGGCTCAGGTGCAGAGACTATAACAGTTCCCCTAGAAAGACTGGTCGAGCTGTAAAGCCTGTGGTGCACCTCAGTTATGATTCACTTGGGAGGCCTGTGGACTTGCCTCTCAATGTTGTCCATAAAGGAGTGTATGTGTCCCCGAGCTCATTGCCCAAACTGAGCATCAGTGCTAACTCCAAGTTACTTGTGTTGCCCTCTAAGTATGGTGCCTTGCCCCATCCAGCCCCAAGGTAACTGATAGGAAGGGCCCCTCTCTTCAGGTTTCATGTACAAGAGGTAATAACTTGAGTTATGGTACAATGTGTATGTAATACTGTGTAAAGAGTGACGGATACTGCAATGTTTCAGAAATGTGTTCTTGGTAAAATGATATATTGACTGATGATTACATGTGAAGGAGCCTAATGCAAATGTATATGGTTGCAGTTGAAACTTATGGGTTTACTTTGCTTGTAGCGGACGTCAAGCTTTCCCAGGCCAGGAAGGTGCCCCCTGCAAATGGGGGTTCCCAAAGACTTCCAGGAGCTTGCTTGAGATGCTCCAAGCCTGAATGGTGTTTGGCATTTAAGCCATTTATCAGTAGAGTGTTTTAGAGCCTCTGGTACTGTCTCTTTAAGAGCTGTCTGCTTGCAGACATAATTAGTTGTATGGGGACTGTGTGTGCTTCTCTAAGTACCACTCGAGCTGCTGCCAATTCACTTCATTTTGCAGTCACTAGGAGTGCAAAGGAACCTATCTGAAAGATGTAACTGTTTGCAGAAATTATTGGAAGTAATAATGAAATTACAGTTTGTCTAACCTGCTTTCTTTGCAGTCAGAACTGTGTCTGCTAGTTCCCATTCTAGTTTTGAACTGCTGAACTGGACCAATCAGTGTGGGGTAAGCTAGCTCTAAAATGATGCCATGGACAGAATAGAACTTGGACTCATAATCTGAGCCAGCCACAAGAGGATTGTATGGGCAGTGACTCTGGGAGATGTAGTTTAGAGCTTCAGTGCCTTTTGGACCAACAGCAGCAGTCTATTGTGAGTACAGCAATCCAGTCAAGAACTGGGAGGAACTCAAAGGAAGTGCCGGTTTCGTCAAGTTGAGGTTCAGTTGAGCTTTGGCAGTGAAGAAGGAAGGAGCCCTGTGCTTTCGATTAGCCAGTTTAGTCAAAAAAGCGTGTGTAAGGCCCAGAGTTCGGTCTGCAGCTTGTGTAACAGCTTATTGGGACTGAATGCATCCTGTGAAAAGAATCAAAGGATCTCTGAAGAGTAGAAACCAGGCTCACCCTGTAGAAGACTGGAAGAATTGCTGAAAATTGCACTCGGTCTGTCAGGAACTGAATCTGCATGTGTTCTCCCGGGTATTGTGCAGTAATTCGATCGGGATACAGATGCAGCCTGCCTGGTATAGTACTTTCTTTTATATGGATGTGTAAGAGGTTTGTGTACCTCAAGTGAGCCCTGCTGGACATTGAAGGACCCTATCTTATTTGGAGGTCGTGAGTACTAATTCAGGGTTGCTCCCTGTTGAATTGCCACATTAAATCCAAATGGAATTACTGTACTGCTGACTGTTTAATTCTCCTTTTCTCTGTGTGAAAGGGCCCTACCAGCTGCCACGAGTTTGGACTAGCCACTAGGGCTTGGGTACCCAGGGACAGTAACTGATAGGGATAGGCCTGTGCACAGAGCCATAAGGAATTATTAGAGTGATAAGCTAATTAACCTGATTTCCCCTGTCCTTGTTATATCCCCTAAATAAATCAGGCTGCTTGTTTCAGCAAAGTTATACTGCCTGAGGTATTTGTCTATGTTAAAGTACTGTACTGTGATTGTTGCACTGTATCTCATTTCTGAGGAGGTCCCAGTGCGGAACCAGACCTGGGGGTAAGTGTATACTGTGAAGGTAATTCTGATATATTGTGTGGGCCACTAGTGGAGAAGGGGTTGCAGTGTCCCAGAGGGCTGTGACCAAGTTAGTTTAACTGTTGCAAACCCTGACCTCTGGGTGGAGGCACCCGCCATTGGATCAGGCCCCTCAACCTGTTGAGTGGCAAATCAGGCAGGGGTAGTAGCCCTGGGATAGCGCCATCTGGGGTTACCACTCACTTATCACGGCACCTGTTCAAGGCGTGGCCTCTACAGAACATGGCAGGCTCCAGACCTTATACAATAAGATTGTCCGATCTGCAACATTATCACACCCTAGGACACACCATCGCAGGCTCAATCCAAACTCAGCTGGCCGCCATTGGAAGCCCGCCTCATCTACCCCACACTATGTCTCGCTTTTAAGCTTCTGGGGCCCTTACCTCCCCTAGTCTCAAAGGACTAGTTAGTGTCAAAACCAACCTGAGGAGTCTCTGTTCCTCAGGACAAAACCTCCTTGTGGTCCCAAAACAAAGACTAAAAGCTGGGTCCAGGTCCTTTGCTTTTACTGCACCTTCCACTGGAACAAACTCCCACTGGAGAGTACAGGGAGGCAGGGTGAGCCCCTGCTTCCGGTCTAGCTCAAAGCACACCTGCTCGCCAGGAGCACTCCATCACGTAGGGAACTGAGCCTTATGCCACGGCCTCCTCCCTCTCCACCTTCCATTATTGTAAATGCCATTAAGTCTTTCACAGTTATACAGTATGGAATTTGCCTTATGTGTGTTATCACTGTTAAACCATTTGGTATTTACTCAAGATTTACAGCTCTGCTTACCTACTTGTACTGTCTGTTTACCTGTATGTTATTTTTACAGCTCTGCTTACCTGCTTTTACTGTTCTGTTTACCTGTATGTTATTTTTTACCCCCGGGTCGCCCCTGAAAAAGGGACCTCTGGGGCCCAGTGGGCCTACCCGGTCAACAAAATTCAATAAATAAAATAAATAAAACTGTCTAAATTCTATCTGTAAATCCAAAGCATTATCCGAGGTATTAAGGTTTTGAAGTTGTTCACATTTTCTGCACCTCAGACTTGGGAAGACTTCTTCAGAGATACTCATGTTCTCAATCAACAGGAAAGAGAATGATTAGCTACTGCCTGGATCTTTTTTAATTTTTGTTTATACCGACTTACAGTGCGCAGCCCAGTAAGATCTCCTTCCATCTACTAGTTGCTGTCTACCCATCCAGGGAAACCGTTCCACTAGTGGCCCCCACCTATATCTGATGCCTACTACCAAGTCCCCATGTCATTCCTAAATAGAAGGCCGAAGGCTAAGCAATACTGTACCCCCTTCTTCCCTTTCCCCCAGGATGCACCTGGAAACAAGCTATTGCAGCTCAGTGTGTCTTTCCTGGTGAAACTTTTCAAAATAAATACAATTCAAACAAGAGCAAAGATGGGCAACTGGGAAGGCAGAGTTGCAGGATGGCCCATATTGATGTGGGGAAGGTGGAGTCATGATTTTACCTACCCGCCTGAGACCCTGCTACATTTTCCAGTTTTCTGCCCTTCACTGGGCCCATCGTATGTATATGTCCAGAATATCATTCATAAAGCAGTAACATCTCAGTGCTCCTCCTCTCTCTCTTCCGTTGTGTCCCACATCACACCGTTCCCCACTTGCTCTGAGCCACCAGAGGCAATGGCAGTGGATCTAGAGCCCATTCAGAAAGTGAGGTTCCTCCTTTGCTTGTCTTTTCCCGACATCCTGGACTGAAGCTGAAAGTCACCATACAACTGTTCCAGGCAGGCCTATGTTGCCTGGAGCCAGTAAGCCACAAAGCTTGCTGCCTGATCATTCTTACATGAATATGACAGAGCCTAGGAATTCTTCCAGTCTGTATCAGATAGCACATTACACTACAACTCAGCAACAGTCCTATGTTTTGGGATGAGAGGCAAAAGAGTGGATCATAAGAGCCCTTCACAACTTTAACCCTACCCATCTCTGCCCTACACCTTTTGACTGGATAGGATAGAACATGGTAATTAAGCTTTGATGATGTTGAGGTGTCATATCTGAGGTTTCTGCCTAGCCCAGTGACTAGTAACACCTTTATTTAAAAACAAATCCATTTCAGAAACCAATGAATTACAATGGATCGTGCTGGGGTGAAGGACCCCAGTGACTGTAGGGATCCCTCTGCCCAACGCCATTCGAGGAAAAAGATCTTCAAAAGTACTGTTGCACAGTGTACTTTGTTACAAAATGAGTTCATCTGATAAGAACCTAGTGAACCACTTGGTGATTTACCGGTAAAATGGTATGGGACACCTATATGGCCCAGAGCCATGGGGAATCGCTCTGGCACGCTGGTAATCCACGTTCATACTCGAGCCTAGGACATCAGGAACACAGCCAGCAGGAGAGTTCAGAGCATACAATGGATGCTCTCCTGAGAGAGGCGATCGCTACATCGCTGTTCTAGCTGCTCCTGGTGGAGGCATCGTGAAAGTGCCTTTACAGCATTGGTGACCCTACACCAACTAGGCCCGCCCTAGGACAGCTGTGCGTGTGCAAGAGAGGCAGAAGGAAGAGGAGAGAAAAAGGCAGAAATGTTGCACCAGTATGCCAGATGAGGGCCTTTGTCCCACCACACCAACAGACTCCCACTGCGCACCAACCGAGGACCCCTTCAGATCACCTTGCCAGGTTAAATGACAGTTCCTCCATCTAGGCCAAGGGAGACTCCTGGCAGTGACGTGTCAGTAATGGAGAAGAACAGGAGAGCACCATCCTGGCAGGGACATGCCAGCAATGGAGTAGAACAGGAGAGCACCGTCCTGGCAGGGACATGTCAGCAATGGAGTAGAACAGGAGGCACCGTCCTGACAGTGGCATGCCAGCAATGGAGTAGAACACGAGAATACTGTCCTGGCTGTGATATGCCAGCAATGGAGTAGAACAGGAGAGCACCGTCCTGGCGGGACATGTCAGCAATAGATGGAACAGGAGAATACTGTCCTGGCAGTGATATGCCAGCAGCAGTAGAACAGGAGAGCACTGTCACTGCAATCCAATACCCAGAACCATTTGCTCCATTCAGGCAATCCAGGCATCTGTATACAGGGCATGGTGTACTGATATGGGATGGTCTGCTGTTCAGGGTTCAATAATCAACACATCCTCACGGACCCATTCTTCTTATGCACAACCACAATGGGAGAGGCATATGGGCTCCTTGATTCTTGCATAATGCCAGCAGCGAGCAATTTCTGCAGGTGCCTCCTAACATCATCTACGCCCACTGGGTGAGGCGCCAGGATCTTTCTCAAAATGGCCAGTCATCGCAGGCGTTTGATGCTGTGCACCCTGGACACACCCCACGCCCCATTTTTAACGAAACACTTGGTCTTTCTGACAGTTTCTTGATAATTCTATCCTTCCATTCAGCTGGCAACAAGGAATCACCAAAGTCGAATAAGTCTGAGTCACCTTTCCTTTTCACCAGAGTACTTGTTGCTGGGTAATACAGCAGCAAGTCTCCGCGAGTACCGTAGCTAGGGTGCACCTCTGTTCAACCAGACCTCCAGATTCGACACATTCTGACCTGACCGTGGGCATGGGCAGGTAAATGGTGGTTTAACCAGTAATCCTCTGGCAACTTTCATCACCATGTATCCAACATTGATATTTTATTTTTCACTTCCTTTCTAATGCAAACCTCTCCCTGAATGGTGTATTGAGCATTGGGAGGGAGTACCAGAGAATCAGGATCTTTCTTCCACACTATCCCCACCGGCTCATCTCCGTCAGCTTTGGTAGTCCATTTTTGCAGATCATAGGCTCTCTTTATCAGGGCTGGGATTCTCAGTGCCCAGCCAGTCCATTTCCCTTGTTTTTTGTGACACAACTGTGCTAGTCTTCCAAACATGTATGCTTGGTCTAATGAGCAAGGAACTTCCATCATACAATCCTCGCAGGAGGTACACCAGGCTAGTGTCTCACTTGTTCATCTACACCAGTTATAGTTGCAGGAAAAGACAACTAGAGCTAGACACTAGGTAGGATAAGACTTGTCGCTAGGGCCCCACACATGCAAACCTTCCAGAGATTGGTGGCACATCAGATAAGTGTTTGTCATACCAGTCCTGGAATACAATGGTCACTACTGCACTCACTATTGAGCACAGCCTGAGCATGGATAACATTCAAGTCATAGAAGTTTCCATCGAAGGCCCACTATTCTGGACCAGTCTGAGAGGCAGTAGCATAGGTTGGACAGATGATTTAGCCACAAAGAAGTTTGAGTTAGATTTCTCAATCCTGCATTGCTGTCATTTCTGGCACTCCTCGGCCATGGTCTCGCTTTCCGAAGTTCCCCTTGAAGTCTGTATACAACTTTATCTAGGTCTTTTGGGGACCGGCATTCTTTCTTCATGTGCCCATCCTTCCCACAGTTATGGCAAAATATGCTTTCTGGGGTCTGGTGTGGCCGAGACATCACATTGGGAGCTGAGGCGAGGATACTACCAACAGAAAACCTTGGTTCCACCTTTTCATGTGTGGCGAGCATTTGAGACATCTTGACACTCTCCTCACTTCCATAGTCAAGACATCAGTTTTGAGGTGCTGCCAGTAGGAGATGCCTGGATGTGCACCCCCACCCCATAGCAGATGCAGTCAGATAAGGATCGGGTCTGTACTGCAGGAGTGCCTTCATAAAGAAACTGTTTTTTGTTTCTATAAACTCCTCAGCAGTTCATCCCATGGCAGAGCATCCTAGCAGTCCTCTCTGGCTGGGGCCTCCCGGGCTGACATTTAGTTCTCTGATTTCATCATGTGATTGTGGTGATTCCAGGCCATCAGTGACTGACCTCGCGCCTGGATCAGGGTTGCAGCAGCTACGACTGCACAGGGTTCCAAAAGCCTTCCCGGATCCTCAACTTCCGTACCTCCATCATCAACACATGGAAGAGTAAGGACCAGATTTCCTTTGCTGCAGTTGCAATTGAGCAAACCCAGCTAAAGTGCGCAGAGAGAGTATATGATCCAGTCTTACCTGGTCCACTTCAGTAGAGGCCCAGCCTCTTTCCAAAAATGGTTTGTAGGATTCCCCAATCGATCCATGTAGGCAGATAACAATTCCCCTGCTGCTGTCTAACATCTTTAAGTTTACATTTCAAGGCTCAACACTGGTGGTGCCCCAAACACATTTTTAAGAGTGACTATGTACTCTGGGCTTTGGCGCAGGGTCAGAGGACCTCAGGGAGCTAACAGCACGTAGGGCGGGTCCTGGCGTGCTTTCCCCAGGCAGGCCGGGTCTCTGAGCATTGCCAGTCTTGTACCGCAAGAGTAGCAGAGCTCATCCAGGTCTCCAGGTCGACTTCCCATTAGGAGTAGGGCAGATGCCAGAGAACACCTTGAGCTATGTGTGGGCCATGGACTACTTGCTGGCTCAGAGGCAGGTACACAGTTGGTGAAAGAACAGGTGCTTGGGCAGGTGTGGACAGTGGGCAGGTGACACCCCAGGTGGCAGGAATAATTTTTTTAACTCCTCCACAGTTTTGCCCTCCTCCAGTAACAACTTGCCAAATTTTTCCTCAAAAGATTCAGATTACAGTGGGGGCTCATCCTCCAAGGGATCCTTGCTATCTTTGGTTATCACCCTCCAGGTGGCTGGGAACCCTTCTGGAGTGATAGTCTGGGGCACCTTTGAACTGTCCAGGGGGTTGCTACACTCCACCAAGGCCATGAGGGTTTGGGCAGTTAAATCAGCCTGTCGACCCAACACTACAGCTTTTTTCAGATGTAACCCTAGATGGCGCTATCCCGGGGCTACTACCCTGCCTGATTTGCCACTAACAGGTTGAGGGGCCTGGATCCAGATGGGGTGCCCCACCCAGAGGTCAGGGTTTGCAATAGTTAAACTCAACTGGTCACAGCCCTCTGGGACACTGCAACCCCTCTTCTTCTCCCACTAGTGGCCCACACAATATATCAGAATTACCTTCAGTATACACTACCCCCAGGTCTGTTCCGCACTGGGACCTCCTGTGAAATGAGATACAGTGCAACAATCACAGTATAGTACTTAACATAGACAAATACCTCAGGCAGTATAACTTTGTTGAAACAAGCAGCTCTGATTTATTTAGGGGATATAACAAGGACAGGGGAAATCAGGTTAATTAGCTTATCACTCTAATAATTCATTTATGGCTCTGTGCACAGGCCTATCCCTATCAGCTACTGTCCCTGGGCACCCAAGCCCCAGTGGCTAGTCCAAACCAGTAAGCTGGTAGGGGCCCTTTACACAGAGAAAAGAGAATGCCAATAAACAGTCAGCAGTACAGTAATTCCATTTGGATTTAATGTGGTAATTCAACAGGGAGCGAACCTTGAATTAGTACTCACGACCTCCAAATAAGATAGGGTCCTTCAATGTCAGTAGGGCTCACTTGAGGTACACAAACTCTTCACACATCCATATAAAGAAAGCACTATACCAGGCAGGCTGCATCTGTATCCTCGATCGCAATTACTGCACAATACCCGGAGAACACACAGCAGATTCAGTTCCTGACAGACCGAGTGTAATTTTCAGCAATTCTTCCAGTCTTCTACAGGGTGAGCCTGGTTTCTACTCTTCAGAGATCCTTTGATTCTTTTCACAGGACGGATTCAGTCCTCACAAGCTGTTACACAAGCTGCAGACCGGAACTCTGGGCCTTACACGTTTTTGACTAAAACTGCACACTGAAAAGCCACAGGGCTCCTTCCTTCTTCACTGCCAAAGCTCAACTGAAACTCCAACTGACAAAACCTGGCACTTCCTTTGAGTTCCTCCCAGTTCTTGACTGGATTGGCTGTCATCACAATAGACTGCTGCTGTTGGTCCAAAAGGCACTGAAGTCTAAACTACATCTCCCAGAGTCACTGCCCATACAATCCTCTTGTGGCTGGCTCAGATTATGAGTCCAAGTTCTGATCTGGCCCAAGGCACCATTTAGAGCTAGCTACCCCACACTGATTGGTCCAGTTGAGCAGTTCAAAAACTAGAATGGGGAACTAGCAGACACAGTTCTGACTGCAAAGAAAGCAGGTTAGACAAACTGTAATTTCATTATTACTCTAAATAATTTCTGGCAAACAGTTACATCTTTCAGATAGGTTCCTTGCACTCTAGTGACTGCAAAATGAATTGAATTGACAGCAGCTCGAGTGGTACTCAGAGAAGCACACAGTCCCCCATACAACTAATTATGTCTGCATGCAGACAGCTCTTAAAGGACAGTACCAGAGGTTCTAAAACACTCACTGATAAAATGGCTTAAATGCCAAACACCATTCAGGCTTGGAGCATTCAAGCAAGCTCCTGGAAGTCTTTTGGGAACCCCCATTTGCAGGGGGGTTACACCGACATTCTGTACACAAACAGTATCTGTACACTCTCCCTTTCGTAATGGTACTACTGATCCAGGTTGTTCTGTCACCTGTGATTACCAAGGTGGAGGTAGCACAGGTACAACTCTCCTTTTCCAGAGGAAGAGAACGTATCGTGGAATACTTAGTCCTCCTGCTGGCCCACTGATGTTCCAGACTTGGAGTGTGAACTCGATAACGAGCCTTTGATGTGGTGATGTTTCACCAACATGCCAGCCTAGGATCATCTCTGTGTGAGAAAATGTTTTAATTTCCTTGGTTTGTTACTCATGCTAGGCAGCAAATGCCAGGTACATGTTCTTTTGTTTTTAAAACTTTATCGTTTTTTCATATTCATAAGAAAAATGTGCTATACAGTTATTCCTTCATTGGTGTAAAATGGAAACAAATTATCTCATAGATTAACTCTGTAAAGCAATGCAGTTAGTTAGATAAAGTCTATAGGGTAGTAGTTGGGGATTCCAATACAGATCTCTATCCAGTTCATTCAGATTAAATAAATGTAAGACAAGGTGCTGTATGTTTCAGAAGTATTAAATTCAGAGGATTGTTATTGGTCACCCTTCAGTGCCGCAGTAGGGTTAAACACTGTCTCAGTCTGATCCAGCAGGCCCACGGAAGACCAGTATGGCAGACCTCCCACTACCATGTGTGGTTCTGGGTAAGTGGCAGATAACTGGTAAGTCCATGAGAAGGGCAGTGATGGCTCTAAGGGGATGTCACAGGGCCAGGGTTGGAGGTGCAGAAACAAAGACTGGGGGGAAAAAAAGGATTGTTGTTATTACATTTGTCATGCAGTATCACATGCTTCCTGTCCAGTATATATATTTATTTATAAACATACAAATTTACCAGTAGAAGGCTTTATTGTCTGTCAAGTCTGTTTGATGCAGAGCTCATTTATTGTGTGGTTTCATATTACTTAACCCCCACTCTCCTGACACCCTTACCATCCCCTTGACTTTATTCCACCCGCTTTAAAACCCCCAATTGTTTTCTGACTTCTGGTAGTCTGTTCCATCCTGTAACCACTCTTTTTAAGAAAAAGTACCTGTTGGCTTACAACAGTTTCCCCTTGTGTTCTTGTTACTGAACCTGAAAAGATCCCTGAGATCGACCCTGTTAATATTCTTAAGGTACTTGAAGGTCTGAATCATGTCCACTCAATCCCTTCTCTCCTTGTGCTATTACATGTTTAGATTCTTCAGTCTCTGTTCATACAAGAGCCCTTGCTGACCCAGAATCATCTTCATAGCTGGTATTGGTGTGCCTCTAGCATTTTGATGTCCTTTTTAGGGCTGTGGGCAGAGCCTACAGCACTGTTGGGATTGTAGCTCTAAAATGGCTGATCTTGGAACTCACTCTCTGGACATTTAGATGTATTCCTCCACAGCTGCAAAATAGTGCACTCCCCCTCTGATTTTTGCTCTTTGCTGCTGCATGTTAAAGGCATCTGAAAGGAGGGGGATGCTACTGTATTGTACCTCAGAACTTCTCAGGATGTTAACAAAAAAAGTATTTTTAAACTTCTGTTTCTATCATCTGTCCAGCTCAGTCTAATAGATTTATTCTATTTCTTTCAGCAACCTAGGGATTAACCTCAGACTGCAGTGTCAGATTACAGACAGTGCAGTTTGCAACCTATGTTAGCTTTCTGATTCCTATGGGCACACACAGACACACACACACACACACACACACACACACACCAGCAGCATGATGACTGTGACTAAACAGCACTGTATAGCACCAACAAGAAAATAACTTTGGTCATTTGGTAGCTTTTCACAGCCCTGTTGGCTCTGGCTAGAACATGTTGTAGTAGGGGCGCCAGTACTGCACAGAGTACTCGATGTGTGGTCGCAGCATTGACCTGTACAGTGGCAGTATGGCCTCTTTCCTCCCACTGTTGAAGACTCTACCTTTGCAACCCAGCATCCTGTATGCCTTAGCTGCTCCTTTGATGCATTGCACAGAGGGTTTCAGCTTGCTTGTGATTGCAGTCCATAGGTCTTCCACATCATCAGACACCATGACTGTCATGCCTTACTTTGTTATACCTGTTTTGTTGCCATCTTCATGGCCTGGGTCATGCTTGAAAACAGTTCCTGGGCTGGGAGCAGTGCACTCATCCAGTGAACAAATAATGAAATAAAATTATTCAGAGTTTCAAACCTTAGATAGTAAATAGCAGAACTCAAAATGGTAAACAGACTATAAAGGAAAAATAATTAAATACACCCCATGAAGTCCAAGTCATTTGATAATCTTTTTAAAAAAATGTCAAAAGTATTCCAAACATAGAAGATATTATAATGTTTTTCTCGTATCTGTTTGATCTTCTTTGGGGTATCTCACTCATCAGGTCGCACTGTAGGAACTTCACCATTGGTGACGAAGGATCCACACAGAAGATATTCTAGCAGTACCACTGGGGCCGGCCATGCCAAATGTCACCTGCCGATGTCATCAGTCCTATAAAGGACCATCGACTCTGTTTGCATGGGTCTCCGCGGAGGCTCCAATGCAGTTTTGCGCCATTTTCGCCTACGATTTTTGTTTTACTTAGTATTTCTGAACCTCTTTTAATTAAGAGATTCCTTTACCTCATTTATGTTTAGAGTTACTCCCTCCACTTCTCTCTTCCATTGCTGCCACTGTGGAAAGAAGATTGCTTCTTCAGATGACCATATTCTCTGTGTCTGCTGTCTTGGGCCTGATCATGATGCCTCTGACTGTGAGCTCTGCCAAAAATTTTATCAAACCACCCCTAGGCGACTCAAAAAGGCTGTCAAAAATTCCTCATGGAACAACTGGTAGCCAGTTCTGGGTTGGGGTCCTCTGAGGTCCCTCTTTCCCGGTTGCTAGCGGATTCATTGAGCTCTTAGGCCTCAAAGGCCCGAGACAAGTCCTCGGGGGGGGGGGGAGTCATAAAAAAGACCGCCAAGAGGGGCGCTGTGGAGCCCAAGCAAGATGGCGACTTATTGATCACACTGCTCTGCCTAGACAAGCAAACTTTAAATAAAAAGATATTTACAGCAATATTTCAATATTTTTTGAACAGGGAGGATAAGAAACTCTAGCAGTACGACTCTGAATCAACATGCGAAATCCACATAAAGACCAGCACTCTGGATCAGGAACTAAAACCAAAAATGCTCCACCGACTTTAGCTACTCGCTCAGTGCAAAGTAGGCCTGAAGAAAATGCAGGTGCAGAAGCTGAGGAAACTCTCCAAACTATACGGGCTAAACTTTCAAGACTGATTAAATCCGTGACCACGTTGTCCGATAAATTTGATGGCTTGGCTGCTAGGGTCACTACCTTAGAAACAGCTATGGAGGGAGCATAGACAATGGCTTTAGATGCCTCCAAGCAAGCAGACACTGCTATGGCAGTGGTGTCGTCCATCATCAAAGAGAGTGGGCATTGGAAAGCCTGAATTGAGACTCTGGAGAACCAAATTAGAGCCCCTAATATTAGAATGTTGGGCATGTCGAAGGAAAGTGTTGGGGACAGCCTTCTGATGTTCGTACAAGAATGGTTTGGTCAGCAGTTGGGCAATGAAGCCCTCAAAAAAGTTCTATTGTTTCAACAGGCCTACCGGGTCATGCCACGAGGGTGAGCGGAAGACCAAGACATCCCCAGAATCAACATTGTGGTAACAGACGGAGCTGGAACCAGGGATTATGTTTTAGCCCTAGCACGATGTAAGGGAGTTCTTCTTCAAGATGGACATCGGATCAGTCTTTACCCAGACATTAGCTATGCCACCCGCCAGAAACAAAAAAAATTTGATGGGGTTAGAGCGATGTTGCGGGAGGCCTTCATCCCCCATGGAATGATCTTCCCTGCATGATTGAGGATTGCCCATCGCGGGAAAGTCTACTTGTTTTCGGACCCAGCTGAAGCTTTGAAATGGGGTTGGAGGAATGCCGTCCCAACCGTTCGCCAAACCGAGTCGGATCCAGGGGTGTAGCCAGGAATTTAAAAGTTGTACTCAAAACTTAGGCAACTTGCCCCCACCCCTCCCGGAGGGTAATGCTGCCCCCCTCCCATAGCTGTGAACACAGTTAATGACTAAAGAGGGTAAAAATCCTGTAAAGTTGAGGGGTCTAGGCACCTCAGGAAATTTTTAAAATGTCAATGCAAATGGTGCATTTTCCTGCATTTTAGAGCTAATTAACAGACTCTTAGCTTAATATTAAAATACTATGCCTCATACTTTGTAACATGTATTGTGGATAAGGTTAGATTGCCTTGCAACTGCGGCAGCATGATAGATGGACAGGGAAAATAACAGAAAAGAATACTTATGCAATATACCGTGAGAGGTTGTTAGTGATGCCAGGATTTACCCATGCCACAGTGTCCATAGTGAGGATTGATTTATTCCCAGACATGACCTATTTCTTAACCGCCTCCCACAGCAGCAGCAGCAGTTAACCCTGGTCAGGACAATAAGTGGGCAGGAACCTGAAGATTGTTTTAAACATCACAGTGAATTGGCATGTGACTACATTTTGTTGCCAAACTACATCTGCCTGTAATTGGACCACCCAAGATAGAACACACTGATTGACTGACTGAGATAATGAAGCAAAGTTGTGTGTCACTATCTGCTGGGTGGATGGTAATAGTAACAAGTAGGTGAGACTAACTGATTTAGGAGGGATAGCTCTTTCGATTCAGCTGCATATTTCCTAATTAAAAAAATATACATCTTAAATTTTGGTTGTGTGACTTTAACAGGGAGGACCAGGAGGGTCCCCTCAACCTCAAGTATGTCTATGCTGCCTCTGTTATGTTAATCATTAATCAAGAAATGCAGTACACACCATGCAAACAATTATCCAACCCACTTCTCAGTTGACTATGCTTTTAGCAATAAATAATAAAGGATTACTGTTTTATAGAGTTACATTTTGTTTTATCATATCTCACACAGAAGTTGGCTGGCTTTTAGTTACAATGTTTGGAAACATTGTGATAACCTCTGTACCACACCAAGGTAGCCCGCCTCACAGAGGTCCATTCACACTAGAATTCATGCATGCATAGTGCCCTGGTCACTCCAGCATCTAATGTACACACATATACACACTTCCCATCAGGGACTTGTTTTAGCCAGTGGTGGTACTCTCTTACTGTAATGGCTAGAATCAAGTCTCAGCCAATCAGGACACAGGGATTTCTTTGCCCATTTTATATAGACAGCATAACTAATTTTCCACACTGATTAGAAACAGTAAAATACTCCACTTAGGATTACAATAAACTCACTAGCTCATTATCTTGTATGTTAAAATGAATTATATGAGTAACTCAGTTAATTTTCTTCCATTATACAGGCGTTGACCAAATGTTTAGATGCACACCATCACAACACAATCTGCAATACCAATCACATCACATAACATGCATCATTGACACTCAACACATACTATTGAGATAGTGCTATGGCCACAGGGAATGATGCCTTATATCTGATTTTTCACTCCTTCAAATAAGTATATATGATGTAAAAATAAATAATTAGAATCCACCAGGTTCCAGTGACATGTGTCAATTTTGATGATGTCAGAATAATTGTTAGGGCAGAGGTAGTGAAAAACAAAATGATAATTCGTTTCCATGAAACAACAGAAAACGAAAATGATTCCTATTCCTGAATTTCATTACTTCAATTTGGTGACATGACACTGTTTATGATGTCATTGTAATTGTTAGGAGCAGACTTAGTGATGTACAAAAGTATTTCGTTTTCATGAAATGAACGAAAACGAAATATATTTCCTATTACATGCGTTTCATTACTTCACTTCCATGATTTTTTAAGGAGGGAGGGCAGATTAGACGTGATCGCGCATGACTTTGCAGTACTTTTGTGTTCCTTCACAGAATGTAGCTACATTGCTTATCCATGAAGATGACATTTTCAGAAGGCAATCTCACACACACACACACACACACACACACACACACACTTCACACTCCCTAATCAAATCCAAACCCTGACAACATCAGAACAATCGGAAAATTGCAAGGGCAATTTAAATTAATAACATGCAACAGTTTTCATTTTAACTAAATAACTGATAAAAACTCCATAGACCAAGCAAACAACTGTCCTCACTATCCTTCAAAGACGTAGGGCTCCTAAATTTCAGTTTCAAATAATGGGAAGTCAGTGAAAAAAAAAACGAGTAAATTACCAGTCTCCCTTTATTAAGTAAATGTTTGAATATAACCTGATGCCACCGATACCTGGTATGCCCTCTCCTCAACAGGATGTATGGAAACTGGTAGCACAGCAGTAAAGCTGATGAAAGAAATGGACAGAAACAAGAATTGTGTTTTATTCTGGCCATTGGCAGCTGTTTTTGTTGCCCCCTCTTCTTTTTTTCTGTACGCTTGGACGTACTGAGCATATGTCTGCCGACGGCCCTGGTCGGATCACCAATCTTCAGATGATGAGGAGCCCTGAAACATAAAAGTACATAATGAAGGGAGGTGGGTAAGGCCACACCAGGTATTTTTGAACACACACTGACAATATCTTTCAGATATTCAGTTTATCTCTGCACGGTAGCCTATACCTCATGGGCTCACTACACTGTGAAGTTAACAGCTTTCATGTTTTATCAGCTCGATTTGTGGACTTTTCTTACACTATTAGAGACTGTAACCTCCCAATGTTGAGTTATAATGACTAAGTTTCTGTTTTTCTTTCCACCTTGTTCATATAAGTGATTAAAAGTTTGCTGGTTAAGCGCTAGAAATTTATGTTTCAGTTAATCAAAGATTGAAATGCACATAATTTGTGCCTCTACTTGTATTTGCATGGTAACCAATATCATCTTGTATGGTGAAAGACTTTGGGACTCTTTTACTTTATGTTTATAGATGATGTCCATGCAGCTCATGGGCCACATTACAGCAATAGTATTTCTATCTTTATGGATTCTTGAGAAAAATAATTTTGATTTTCTTTAATGATATCCTTCCAGATGATGTATCTGTAAAGCACTAGATGGTTCATATTGTTTTTATTAAGAGGAGTGGCGCCCTCTATGGGAAAGAAATGTATGTAGCTGTAAAATCTTTGCTTGTTAAGCAACTATATGTATGTTTGTTTTATCATAAAATAAAACATAAAGTTAAAAAAAAAAAAAAAAAAAGACTGCAAATGGCACTGCTCCTCCCGGCAGTGTTCCCACTCCCTGATGGCCTCTTCTTCTTCATCCAGGATACTCCATCGGCTATGGCTGCACAGATGCCTGTCACTGTCCAGGTCTCTGTTACTACCCGACCCATAATGTCAGCACCGCTGCCCTGAGAAGCGGTCAGTCATCGACACTTGGGTCGGCCCCTAGTTCGTCTGGTTCATTGACGACAGCCCCTCCGTCTTGGACTGATGGATCTTCAGGCCCAGACGGATGGGTCGTTGCGCCTTGTGCCCACGACCCCTCCTTCGTTGATGCAGCAGTCTACTGTTGTCAACCTCAGTGACATTCTGATAAAGTTTACTACAGTTCTGGTTCACCAGTTGGACACTTACAGGCCTGGGTCCCCTGCGCCATCGACGGCCCAGTCATCGATGATGCCACTTCCGCCTCCTAGGGCGATTCCCTGTGGGCTGTCGTCAGTACCTTGTTCATCGAACCTCGAGTTGGAGTAGGTGAATGTCGAGGAGGAGTACCATTCTGACCTCATCCTGCCCGAGGAAGAGGAAGGACCTCTTTCCTCTGACAGGTCCACAGCTTCTTTGGTGAGTGAGGACTCTGTCAAGCATATTCCCAGGTCTCCTCCAGAGGACCCTACTTTCTTTAATGTAATGAAACAGCTGTCCACAGCCATGGGCTTCCATACTGAGGAGGAGGATGCCACCAGATGGGAGTTGGTGGACTTTCTGAAAATCCCAGAGTCTCGTCCTAAGGTAATTCCTCCTATCCTCCCAGCTCTGAGGAATGCAACTGCTGCTGCGTGGCACAGACACAACATGGTCCCTGCCATGCCCTGCCAGGTGAATACGTTGTATCATACCCCCCAGGGCCTACCTTACTATGCTGCTCAACCAGAGACTGATTCAGTGGTCATTAAAGCAGCTCATGACAGGTCTAAGGTGCCTGAGCACCTCAGGCCCTTCCCCCCTGACAGGGACTCTCTGCAGATTGACCTTTGGGGTAAGAAGATATATGCCTCCTCCACCTTGGTGCTGAGGATTGCTTATTATCTCTCACATATGGTTAAATACCAGAATACTATCTGGAAGAAGGGCAAGGTGGCTGCCAGCTCCTCCCTGACTGTTCTCAGAAACAGGAGGTTTTTAGATGCTTACAGAGTGTGGAGGATATCAGCTAGCATCTCCTCAGGGCCTTGTACGATATCTCTGACACAGGTGCCAGGGCTGCTGCCACAGGCATTTGCCTTCATAGGCACTCCTGGTTAAGAGTCTGAGGTTTTGCTTCAGATGTCCAGCAAAAGGTGCTTAACGCTCCTTTCAAGGCTCCAAACTGTTTGGGCCAGATGTTCAGGACATCATCAATGACCTACAGGTATCTGGCAGGGTGATTAAGTCTGTCCACTCGCTCTAACATATGCAGCCTAGGAGCAGGCAGTACCCTTCCTTTTTCAGGGTGTCCCACAAGTACAGAGCAGACTCCCATCCCCAGGGTATGAGAAAGACCTTCTCCGCTTGCCTACCCACTCCTCCTCAGGAACTGCAGAAAAAACATCTTAGGGGTGACGGATCAGCCCCAGCGGCTGGATCCGCCTCTGCTTGACTCCTTGCCAGACCACCCTCTTCCGGTCCCCGACCAAGAGGTGATGGTCGGAGGTTAGTTCTCCCTCCATCTTAATCAGTGGAGAACCATCACTTCAGATGCCTGGATTCTTCAGATAATAGAGAGAGAACACACTCTAGAGCTTCTAGAGACACCTCCAGAGACTCCTTCCGTTCACTCCACCTGGCCCCCTCGACCCATCTAGCAGTTTCGTGGAAAAAGGCCATCGAGCCAGTTCCCGGGCACCAAAGGAACAGGGGGTTTCTAGTCCAGGTTTTTCCTGGCCCCAAAAGAACCGGGGATTTGAGGCCTATCCTGGATCTCAAGGAGCTCAGTCTAGGCATGCTGGGTGGGCCACACAGTCCTTATCTGCCATCAACTTCTATGTTTATATCCAGCACAAGAAATTCTGTGTGGTCACTTTGCCAGGCCTGCTGCCCCTACTCAAGCAGGGTGACTGGCTGTGCTCCCTGGACATGCAAGATGCTTACCTGCAGATATCATTGTGCCCTCTGCACAGGAGATTCCTCTGGTTTATTTTTCAGGGTGAGCCCTACCAATTCAAGGTATTGCCCTTTGGCTTATCCTGTGTGTCACAGGTCTTTACAAAGTGCTTAGCAGTGGTAGCTGCAGCACTTCGGCATGAAGAACTGTACGTTTTCCCTATCTACACAACTAACTTCTAAAGGCTCCATCCAAAGAATAGTTCCTATGGACCCTGGAGAGAACCCTTCAGCTGTTTCTTTCCCTAGGCATCACCATCAGTCTGCCCAAGTCTGTCCCGATTCCGTCTCAGGGTTGCAGTATCTGGAGCAGTCCTGGACTCGGCACAGAGCAAAGCCTTTCTACCTCTCAAAAGGGCAGAGGGCCTTATTGCCTAGGCTCAGGAAGTCTCCCAGAACCGTTATGTTCCTACAAGGGTGTACCTGAGATTATTGGGTCTGATGGCCATGGTCATTGCCATGGTTCCTTTGACCAGACTGCACATACGAGTCCTCCAATGGACACTCAGAGTGCAATGGGACCAACGCATGGATGAATTGGATCCATTAGTGCTGGTCTCCACCCTGGTCCACAAGTTGCTTCAGTGGTGGATGGACCCCCTAGAACCTATTACAAGGGGTCCCATTCCAGATCTCTTCCCCCCAGCAGATCCTCACCACGGATGCCTCCAGGTCAGGCTGGGGAGTGCATCTGGGTCCTTTTCAGACTCAGGGAACGTGGTCCCAGACTGAAACATCCCTGCATATCAATGTCTTGGAGATGCGGGCAGTCCTGTATACCGTGCAGGCCTTTCAAAACCGTCTCCTTCCAGGTCAGCTGTTGATCCAGTCTGATAATCTCAGTGTTGTCTACTATATCAACAAGCAGTGGGGAACACACTCATATCCCCTGTGCAGGGAGGCCATGAGAGTATGGTACTGGGCACTAAACCACAGTCTGGTTCTTTCGGCAGTCCACGTCCCAGGTGTACTAAACACCCTGGTGGACAGCCTAAGCAGGACGCAGTCCAGCATGCAGAAATGTGAGCTTTCTCTCATCCACAGCAGCAGATCTGTTCACCAGATGGGGTCATCCAGAGTTGGACCTTTTTGCGTCCCCATTCAATACAAAGCTGCCCAGTTTCTGCTCACTAGATCCAGGGCCTAGAGTTTTCTGGCAAGATGTGTTGTCCCTCTCCTGGAGCGGGAGGTTTCTTTACACTTTTCCTCCATTTCCTCTAATTCAGAGGGTGCAGATCAAGCTGCAAATGGAAGGAGGTCCAGCATGATCCTGATCACACCCTTCTGGCTCTGGCAGATACAGTTTCCATTAGTGCAACAGTTAGGAAAGGAACCCCCAGTCCCTCTGCCCCTATGTAGGGATCTGCTGATGCAGGCTCGGGGCACCCTGGTCCAGCTCAACCTCAGGTCCCTGCATCTGCATGCTTGGCTGCCAAGGATATAGCCATTGCCTGGTTTGGGGTATCTCAGAGGGTGGCAGGTGTCCTCGTAGCAGTTCGGAAACCTTCCCCCAGAGCCACTTATGCCATGAAGTGGAAGAGGTTTGCCATCTGGGCTGCTAAGTATCCTCTGGACCCTTTTACCTGTTCAGTGAGCCAGATTCTGGACTACCTGATTTCACTGTCAGATTTAGGTCTACAGTATTTATCCCTCAAGGTCCGCTTTTCGGCTATTTCTGCCTTTCACAAGCCCATGGGTAGTCGTACCATGGATCAGCTGGATGTGTCCCATACATTTCTCAGGGGCATCATGCATCTGAAGCCTCCAATCTGTTCCCCTGTCCCGGCTTGGGATTTAAATTTTGTTTTAGAGAAGTTGACCTTGTCTAAATTTGAACTAGCCACGACTTGCGAGCTATGCTTTCTCTCTTGGAAAGTGTTATTTTTGGTTCCTATTACTTCTGCTCGGAGGATTTCCGAGCTTCAGGCTCTCTGGTGTGAGGAGCCTTATTTGATTTTTCACAAAGACAGGGTGTCTTTGGTCACAAATCCTAAGTTTCTCCCCAAGGTGGTGTCTGAGTTTACCCTGAACCAATCCATCCACCTTCCTATTTAGTTTCCTGAGCATGGCAATCCAGAGGAAGCAATGTTCTATACCTTTAGATGTGCGCAGAATTCTGAAATATTGTCTGCTCCAAACTAAGGATAGCAGAAAGTCAAAGCAGCTTTTGTTTTTGTTTCTTTCACCCCAGGAAGAGAGGCATTCAGATTTCTAAACAATGTTTGTCCAGATGGTTGGCACATTGTATTATGTTTTGCTACAAAAAGCATGTCAAAGAGTTGCCAGGGGCGGTGAAAGCTCATTCCACAAGGGGCATGGCTGCCTCTGTGGCTTGCTTCAGAGGGGTCTCATCCACTGACATTTGTGCTGCTGTAACCTGGAATACCATCCATTCTTTCACCAAGCACTACAGTCTGGACATTGGCCTCTAGAGCCCATGCAGGGTTTGGCAGGGCTGTGACTCTTGTCTTAAGTTTTGGTTGGCCTTCCTCCCAGACTGCTCTTTTGCACCTGTAACTGCTTGGGACTCATTCCTTCGGTGTGACCTAATGACTGACATACCCCCAAACAAGAACAGTTACGCAAGAACGTACCGTAACAGTAGATCATCAAGGGGATCTCAGTCAACACGTATGCCTTCCCTCCTACCATCCCCTTTGTATGGAGTTCACTTTTCAGAACTGGTTAACTGGTGTATCCAGCCTTTTTGTTTCTGGCCTGGGCACCTCCCTCTCTCCTCAGTCCCCCCATCGCACTGGTGAGCTCCCTTAGTCTCCAGGGGAAAGAACTGAGGAGGAAGCAGGGCCGCTCACGCCTTTATAGGGTTGGTGACGTTGGCAGGTGACATCGGTGTAGGTGGCCCCAAGTAGTACTGCTGGAAAATCTACTGTCTGGATCCTACTTCACCAACAGGGAAGTTCCTATGGTGTGACCTGATGACTGAGATCCCCTCAAAGATCTACTGTTATGGTAAATTCTTATGTAACTGTTCTTTTCTTCTATTTTTTTAGTTACTTCAGTTCCGGCAGATTGTACTCGTCATTTTCAGTAATTCTTTCTTGTTCTTTTCTCTTATTTTCCATTTGCTTGGCCTTTTATAATATTACCAAGTTCTAATGATTAGATTGCTAGAGTATGAAATGCCTTGTAGGGAAGGGGCAGAGACAGAGGTGCCTAGTTTTAAAACTTCTTTCCAGTCAGAAAGAAACTTCTCTCTTCTCTCCTTAGTTGTAATGGAAACATTGGGGAAGATTTGAAATGTATTTTTCTGAAGGAAAAGAGCCCCTTTTCTGTGTGCTCCATGTATTAAAATCTCATGGCCTGTCCCAAAGGCACATGTGATAATATTAGTAGGTCTTACATGAGTTTTCTCTGAGACTCCTATTATAATCTGTTTCGATGTGACTTAATCAGAGCTTGGAATATGAACTTGTTTTTGATTTACCTCAGAATTAGATTCTGCCATCCCTTCCTTGGGTAGTTTCTCTTTAGTCGGGATCCTGTGTGCTTTGGACAGGGGCACAGTTGTGAAAAGAACCCAGTCAGAAACAAATTCATTCAGTCAAGAGGAAACTGGTCAAAAAAGAGACACTTTTTAAATGTGGTTTCTATTTTTAAAAAAATGGTAAGTTGACCAGTTATCAAAATGTATCTGGAGTATTTTGTTTGTGTTCAAAGTCATTACAGTGTCTTTCAAGCTATGGGGCCCCGTCGAGGATTGGGGCGCTTTGTGCCTTACCTGCTGCTGCACCAGGCAACCCCAGTTCAAGAATGGATTCAGGTTGCTTTGGGTCAGCTGGGTAAGGGAGAATTGAGTGTGCAGAGGACTGCTTTCCTCCCTCAGAGAGGGTGGAGCTTGTGTTCCACTACCTGACAGCCATCTGGCAGAGGTCAGGTGGCAGTACCGGCAGGAGCCATAGAACGTGGGAGGAAGTCAGCACATGCACTGCGTCATTGCACGCCAGTGTCCCTGGGGTGAAAATTACGGAGGAAAATTCTCCTTGCACCTGACTTCCCCTCCATGCCCCTAGTTGGCAGGCCACCCTCTGGGGTAGATAACTGGTAAGACCATCAGATGGGTCTGTCGCAGGGCAGTGGGAGGGCACCATATGGGGGACACAAAGCAGGAAAAGTATTGATTAAAAAGAAAATTATAAACATGGGTTATGGTGATGAATGTGGACTGGGTTACCTGTGCTGGGTAGCTTTGGAAAAAAATTACTTTATGCCCTGATTTTGTGTAGACCATTCATGTATCTCATCTAGATTTCCTTTGTATAACCAGTCTAGTCTTTGGGTATGGCTGGCCTCGTCTACAGATGTACTGTCTGACTGCTAACATATGCTAGTATAGTGTGGGTGCAGACCATTGATCAGTATTAGGGAACGATAAAGGACCAGGTGTAGTTTTCTGGGGAAGATCATCATGTACTTCTTTTCACTGGAAAATAATTTATAGAAAAGTGTATGGGAGGTAGTACTTATTTTTCCGCACTTAAGGTGTGTGATGCCACATAAACTATGAGAGTGATGCCCCTGATTTTATTTGATACAATTACTGATAATATCCGGTGCCTAGTTTTGAGAGGGAAGAGCCCTTTACAGTAAAATGAATGCAGCAGTGTCGATGTTGCACCAGTCGCATTATTCAGTAAGGAACACTTGTGTGTGAAAGTGCTACCACGGTGTTGAAGAGTCCCCCTGCTGGTAGTGGTATCAAATGCAGCTGGTAAGCAGGAGCTCCTGATGAAGGTAATCCACAAGTGCAGTCAGCTGAGCAGGCTAAGGCCTGCAGTGTGTAGTGCCGGGAGGCTGAAGTCAGGCACCTCATTCCCATTGCCACCGCTGGACTTTTTTAAGTACATGAGGAACAAACAGGTATTAGCTTCTTTGGATTAGCTGGATTGTTTATGTAATCCCTAGATGGCGCTATCCTATGGGCTACTACTGCTGCCGTGAGATTATGCACAGGTTAAGGGTCCTGAGCTCAGTGAATGGGTGCCTCCACCTGAGGGAATGGTTTTGGGGTAGCATAACTGCTGTTGGTATAGCCCTTTGGGATGCTATAACCTGGAGGAATGGTTTTGGGGTAGTGTAACTGCTGTTGGTATAGCCCTTCGGGATGCTATAACCTGGAGGAATGGTTTTGGGGTAGTGTAACTGCTGTTGGTATAGCCCTCCGGGATGCTATATCCACCCACCAACCCTTCTAGTGGTCTACACAGTTCAGCAATAAGACAATCACATGTGCCATATGACAGTAATGATATGGTCACAATCCTTGCACTTACCACCAGGGCTGGATCTGCTGCTATTGCCCTGGAGACCCCTGGAAATCAGATCAGTGATATAACAATACAATGGCAGGCTGGCCTGGTGGCACTGAGGGTTGAGGCCGGACGCCACACCTCGCACCACGCCGACAACCCAGGTTCGGGAGTGGACTCGGGTCGCCGGGGGGAGAAAGACTGAGCATCCGACAGCTCACCTTCTCCAGGGGGATGGTGGAGATCCATCCAGCAAGCGGTGACTTCTGGCGGAGGCTGGGGGCATGACAGCTCAACACCACAGAGGTTTGATTGGTCACGGGCGGAGGCCTGTGGACCAATCACCTCTAGGGGTTGTATCATCAAGGGGGAGGACGTTGCGGATGTCGGCACTCGTACCTTGATGTCAAGGGCCAGCAACGTCCTCACAGAACAGGGAAAATCACCCTCCAGAGCCGGGTAGACGGAGCGCCGAACCCAGTTCTGATGTGCCACCGACTGCCGCCGTCTCAGGGACCAGAGAAGACATTAAGGTACAGGGGTTTCGCCCCACCCCGATCCACGCCCAGGGGGTAATCCACGGCAGGATGAGGGACTCTGAACAGCAGGTAAGTCGGTAGCAGGGATGGGTTTTATTGGCGACTCCTGAAGAGGCGGCTCTGGCAGGGACGTAGGAGAGAAGGAAAAAAAAAAAATAACAATACAATGGCAGTACAATATCCCCACCAAGAAGGTACACACTAGCCAGGTTAAACGAGAAACCACAATCTAATTTATTCAGGGGGATGTGAACAAGAGTAGGGTGTAAATCTAACAGTGATTGGGAAATCTGATTATATTCGGGTTGGCAAAGCATGCACTGTAAGTCCCCCTGACCAAGTCCTGCAACACTGGGTACCCAGTTGGAGAGCAGGCTAGCCTGAAATGTTGCCCGGTAGGCCAGTGTTGCAGCTGTTGTTGGGGCCCTTAGGAAGGAAGGAAGGAAGGAAAAACATAAGTTAATATGCACTCGACCCAAGTACTTGTAATCTGGAGCTGGATGGCTCAGTCCATTGCAAATAAACCCAAAACAATAAAATCAGATGAACACACAAATGATTGCAGCTTTGTTGCAGGGAGCTACCCTGTTTTGTACTCATGCTACCCAAACCAGGATGCAAGACAGACAAAATGAAAACCTGTGGATGTTGTACTGAATTGCCAGGGGAAGCAGGGCCTACACGACTCCCCGTGGTGGTCGCTACCTGTTCAGAGGTGTTAAGCAGGGGGCCGAGTCCCCAAGCAGTCTTTTGCCGGAAATGTCTCTGATTTGGGAACGGCAGCCTAGGCTGAGGTGGCAGGGCCCAGGCAGAGCAAGCAGTTTGGATAAAGTCTGTGAAAAGTGCTGGAGCAGCTTTCAGCTAGCATAACAGAACCTGTGGTGGGGAACCAAATTGCGACCCACGCCACACATTCGCACATTTATAAGCACTTAAAATATTTGCCACAGTTTGGATAAAGTCCATTTGCAATAACACAGCATCTCTGCGCTAACCCTTCGATCTGAGTCTCACTTCGGTACCTGACAGACCGATCGCTTCTGGAGCAAGTCTTCGGTCCACTTGCAGGCAATGATTACACACTTTTCTCTTCAGGTTTCAGGTCTCAATAGGGAATTGGATGAAGTCAGTGTCAGTGGCTCAATAGGTAGCACACTCGCCTCTGAGGCCGGGAGATCAGAGGGCTGTGGGTTCAGTTTCCACATCTGGCACTTGGATTAATATCCCAATACTGACACTGTAGTGCAGCATGAGAGGGATGCTGCACTTCTGAGGTGTCGTCTTTCGGATGAGACGTTAAACCGAGGTCCCATCTGCCTGGATTGGTGGTAGTTCAGGTGGATGTTAAAGATCCCATGGCACTTATCGAAAAGAATAGGGGCAAGTTTTATTGAAACACAAAATCTTACAGCAGTAAACAAAGGAGAAAGAAACACACCATACAAGAAAACCAAAAAGATAAACAAAAATGTGTCAAAAAGGTACCATAAATGAAAGCAAAAAAGAACATCACTGGTAAAATCAGGTAATAGCAGCATCAGAATCTGTGATCCATGAGAGAGCTGTCCAAAGCTCCAAAACAACTTCCCTGTGCAAGGAAGTACATTCGCAGTCATAAATTTTCTGTAGATCCATTACTATTTTACGTTCTAATTCAAGAAAAATATAGTCTTTTTGCTGCAAAGTAAACAGACAGCGTGCCATCCAAATATTCCACTTGATTACAACAAAAATAAGATTCAGGGTATCCTTATGCCAGACACTCCATTGCATAGAGAAATCACCATACATCAGATTAGAATAAGTCACAGTCTGAAACAATGGAGTAGTCCACGTCCGAGCCAAAAAAGACCACCAAGTCTGGATAAAAGAATAATCAAAAAAAAAAGACGGGAATCATTTCTTGTACAGCAATACATAAGAGCTGGGAACATAAACGTTCTTGTAACTGCTTATGTTCACGATTCGCCTTAATATTAATACGTTCGTGACATGATAACCAATGAAAATCCCACATGTGGGCTGGCACTCTCTCACATCTTAGAAGGTGCCAGAGGGAAGAAAGATGCTGAATGGGACATTTTTCAAAAGGTTTCTGTACAACACATACAGTCAAAAGTAGACTTCGATATAACATTTTATGGGAAGAGGTCAACACCATCTGAGTAGTTACTTTCCATTGCTTCAGACGTAAAAACATATGCTTCACATAAGTTGGTATGCCTACAGACTGTCGAAGCACCAACAAAGAATTCCTTTCCCATTGGTGGAACCATACATGACAAGAATCATACAACCAGGGTTCCCACCCTTTCTGAGAATTTATCAGTAAAGGCCTCAGATTAGCAGTAAAAAAGATACTAGTAAAAAATAACAAGGGATTTACCATATGAAAACCACCATCAGTAATAGTCAGATAGGTTATATTTCGCTTAATAGGGTTCAACCTGCTCCCCAAAAAGGCCTGAAAGAACAGGCTGAGAATGCTAGTTTCCAATTTTTTTGGAATGGGGAAGACATAACTCAAATATAAAAAAGTCGGAATTAAATATGATTTGATTAAAAAAAGTGTTTCTTTTTTCCCCACCTGGCCCCTATTCCAATGTGCCACCTTGCATTTGCCTTGTAATAATTTAGCCTCCCATTTTAAAAAATCAGAATCAGGAACGCCAAACAAAACACCCAATATCCTAATTGCACCCATGATCAAAGTCAAGGGGCCAATAGGTCCTAGTGGGATCTGAGGAAAGCCCAGCCTCACACCCATAATTTTATCAAAATTTAAAAACGCGCCTGAAAGTTCCCCAGACTCAGCACACACGGCAAGAGAAAGGGTAACAGAACACTCATTAGCCACCAAAAAACACGATGTCTGCATATGCAGTTGCCTTATATTGCGCTACCTGTGTTGGACTGGCAATAGCCCTAATCTGAGGATGAAAATTCAAACGTCTCAATAAAACATCAAGAAAGAAATGTACAGAAGTGGGCCCAATGGACAGCCTTGATGGACTCCTCTCTTAATCAGTATTAGAAGGGCCCACCCAACCATTCACCACTGGGACTACAGTAGCCGTCCTATATAATGCATGGAACCACTGTATCATGCCTAAAGGTACATGCAAGGAACGAAGAGCCTTCCATAAGAATTCATGCCGAACCGAATCAAAAGCCGCTTTTTGATCCACTGAAACAATAAAACCCGAGACAGCATTAGCATAACCGTGAGAAAACAATTCCCTAAGCAATATTAAATGATCAGAGATCCGTCTGTTGGGCACCGAACATGATTGAGCCGGGTGTATCACAACTTCAGCAATCAGCAACAATCTTTTCGTCCGTATTTTCAGCAATAATTTAAAATCCGTATTCAACATATACAACTGTCGCCAATTCTGAAGTAAATGAGCCTCTCCTTTTTTATTAAACATATATATTAGGGAGCCGTTCGTAAAGTCTAAAGGAATCAATTATGTGGACAAAAGAGCATTAGAAACAGACGTAAGTTCAGGCACAAGGTGATCCCCCAGAACCTTATATAAAGCATTCGTAAGACCATCTGGACCTGGTGTCTTATTTACTTGCAGGGAGCCAATAGCCAAGTTAAGCTCCTGTGCAGTAATAAGGGAACATGCCTATTCCAGACAGGCCGATGAAGGGACTGGAACATCCAGACCAGAAAAAATAGAAACAGGATCACCACCTGAATCAGGGAGGGATAAAAAAAGGGCCAAAGAATGTTCTGTCACCAGCCTGCAATGTCTAACTGAGTATTATGCAGGCAACCAGCAGTATCCGCAAGACAAGACATAGACTTCTGGGCTATCATGTGGGAATTGTTTTCAAATGGACAGATCACAAATTGCTTACCCTGTACACCAAATTTATGCTGATTGTATAATTGACAGGACTACCCAGACTGATAGTTTAACATGTCAGCCTGGACAGGGTGCAGTTGCTGGGAAAGATCTTGCCCCGTTGTATGAGCCATCGTCATCAATGACTGCAAATGTACCCTCTTCTGTAGATAATGAAGATACTCCTGAGTGCATTTCTTATGACTATAATGTTTCAAAAAAGTCACCAAATTTCGTTTTGTATCTGCCCACCACTGAATAGGGTCCTCATAATGGAGATAAAGACAGAATGTTGTGCCGGAATAAAATATAACAAGGACTGAAGGAACTCTGGATTTTGTAACAAGGAAGTATTAAACTTCCAAAGCCCAGGTCCTTTACGCAAAGGCACATCCAAACCCACTCCAGCAGAAAGCAATTTGTGATCTGAAAATGCCACAGGTTGCACAGTGGCAGAAAAAATCAGGAGTGTCGATAAAAGAAAAACAAAATCAATCCTAGTTGCCAATCTGCCCTTTTGAAATGTTGGAGTGTGTTGTTTAGTAAAGGTCAAATATGCATCACAGAGCCGAGCAGTTTGGACCAATTTAACCAATTCTTGTGAATCACAAAACAATTTCTGTGTCTTAGCAAAAGCACTCTGTCACGAAGGCTTAACCCACAACTAAAATCCCCAGAAAAAATAATTTGAAGAGAAGTGTGTAAGTAAGGGCGTACCAGGGAAAACAATTCTATGCGAGACGTCTTGGTCTGTGGCGCATACAGATTAATAACCCTATAAGAACAGGGCCCAATCACAAAATCCAAACAAGCGCTCTGCCAGGAGATACATCATGAAGTTTAAGTAAACGAAAACCTGGCACATTTATCAAAATTCCCAATCTGGAGCACATATCCTGGCCAACAGACCAAAAAGATGGGCCCAGCAACCAATCCTTTTGTGCCTGATGAATTTTGTGAGTCATGTGAAACCTAGTATCCTGTAACAAAAAAATTCCCAAAGGCAATACACGCAAAAAAGAAAAAAACAATTATCTTTTAGTCAGGCGTTTAACACTATTCACATTGATAGTGTGACACTAAAAATGATTCATCATGGGAACAACTAAAAAAAGAAAATGTCACAATCAGGATTTCTTTTTCCCTTCCACCTTCTTCCTTTTAAGTTTCGCTCTAGCCTTCCGCTTCTGAGACAAACCCATACCAATCTGCAGTTCAGAGTCAGTGGTACCTTCAGGGTGTGAAGAAGCAATAGAAGAAGAGTCAGACTCCCCTTCAGCATCAGAGAGCTCTTGCAAAAGCTCATATTGATTAGACACCGGAATGGGAGAAGATTTCAAGGCCTTCGAGAGGGGGTGACATTGCCTGAGGATGACTTCTTATCAACCGCCTCCGGGTAAGAAAGGCAGGTCTCCTTGGAGGTGGCATTTTTCTGGTACTCTGAGATGTATCTTGAACAGCAAGACTCAGATCATCAGACTTGGGAATAGGCAATACCTAGGCGGGAGGAACCTCTAAGGTAGGAGCCACGGGGGTGCAGTGGTATCCACCCCAACACAGTCAGGCACCACAGACCCAGACTGAGGGACTAGAGGCTGCACTGCCATGGATCTAGTGCGCAGTCTGGTCTTCTGCGCCTGGGTTATGATGAAGTGCTAGTCCATCCCTCCTTCATGATACTCCTGGTTATGGGCAGCCCATTGACAGTTCTGAAAAGTGTGCCCTACCTCCTCACAAAGGTTACACTTACATTCGTTTAAACAGTGAGCACCAACATGACCAAGTTCCCCACATGTATTACACTTTATTTTATCGGACACATTGCTAAGATGGGAGGGGTCCCCACACCGATAGCAGGCTTTCGGTTGTCCAGGATAAAACAGGACCCCTCTATCACATCCTATAAAAAAAGAATTAGGTAGGAGCACAGTACTGGACTCAGCAGTATGCAACAACACTTTGACCTTTCAACCCCCAGTCCAAATGTTCTCAGTGTCCGAGATAGCATCGGGCTGCCCCAAAACTGTGCAGTGTTGCTTCAACCAGTATAGGACATCAGTCATATCAACTCCTTCATTCCGAAATAAAATAGTGATATTCTTATAAACAAGTTTGGTCAAGGAAATGGCCATAAATGGGGTCCATAAAGCAGTAGATTTCAGGGCTTGATATTTCGACCAGAAACGTCCACGAGTTGTCTGAAAACTGATGTCAAAAGTAGACTCGCCCGATATGTGTATCAGCGCATAAATCTCATGTGAAAAACATTTTAGGAAATCCTTCAAAAGCTGTTGTGCCATGTATAAACGATCAGGAGGATCAGGTAGACCGCCCACGTAAAACAAACGAACAGCATTGCGACGTTTTGCAGCCAGAACCAGGAATTTAAATAAAGAAGAAAAAGTACAACTCTGGCCATCCCTTTTAGGGTGTTGCAAAGTCGTCCCTAAGGCCTTTTTTCTCCAGTAACAGTACAGGTGAAGCAACCGAACGTAAAGATGTCTTTGAAAGCTGCAAGACCGGGTTCTGAGTCAATGCAAGTTCTGTTGGTATCAACAAGGGGTCAGTATGAATTGTATCCCTATCAGGTGTGTGCATTAGCACAGGAAAATCCTCAGGGCGAGGAGACCTGATCGGAGAAGGGCCTGACATCCACTGCCCAGCAGGCGTCGTCTGCACCCAACCAGACCCCTTCAGAGCTGTTTCCACAGTCCAAGTAGGTGAAACAGGAGAGTCAGTATTGTTTGTAGCAACCGGCAAAGAAGATGGCAAATCGCCTTCAGTAATCAGAGGGTTACTCACAGTTGTCAGCATAGAAGCATTGACAGTAGTACCATTCTGCTCCCGACGTTGGGCCCCTTCACTAGGCAAGTCCTCCTCCAATTCCAGACGCTGAACTCAACCAGCTGCTTTGACAGCAGTACTCGGACTGCCAGCACGAAGCTTCCGAAGTTCTCGCTGCAGTTTCATCGTGGAAACCACAAGTCTGTGCTCCTCCAGAGCTAAACGCTTTTGTAAATCTCTCGCTTCAGGTGCATCAAGTTCTCGGGCAGAAGAATGAGAATCCTCCTCGTCTCTGGAGGCATTCTCAAGCGCCACAAGATCCTCATCATTTGATATCAGCAGTGGTTCAAACACAGCTTCCTGCTGCTGCGGGGCCAAATCAGTAACCTTCTGTTGCATCGCATCAGGTTGCTTAGATTCACCTGCAGTCTCTGTCAGTACCAAGGTGGGAGCCGAGACCGAGTCCCCCATCTCCATAGCCTCCTGCACAGCAAAAACAGTCATGGCTGCCATCTTGGACATAGGTTCCCCTACTGGAGAGTAGGGGAATTTCCCCAGTGTCCTGGCCAAATTTCCCTCATTCACTAAAAATACCACCAACAGCTTAATCTGGTTCAAATTCAGTTGCTTACCATCTGTATCCCCCCACCCCCCACCCTGTCGCCCCTGAAAAAAGGACTTCTTGGCCCAGTGGGCTTACCGGGTCAACAAAATTCAACAAAACAAAACTAGTTCGCCTTTTTCCACTCACAGTAGTTCTTCACACAGGAAGAGGTAGCAGGCAGGCCAGCACAGCCTTCCTGATGATTTTCCGGCACTCCTACGCAGGAGCAGCTGCTCGATGACTCGAGCTGTTTACTCTCCAAACTCCAACTCACAGCTGACTCACTGCTGCAGGCAGCTCAGGGCTTTCCCAGTGATCCAAAAGGTTCAGTTGGCTGAGGGAACTGTCTGTCACAGCAAGGGCTCCCCCACCAGGTACATTTAGGCACCAAACCTTAAAAACTACAATTCCTATAGGATTCAATCCCACAAGACCTCTGGGGACAGTCTCCATTTTAGGTCCACCGAAGTTCAGTTGGTCCAAAACTGGCAGTCCAGAACCAAGATGGTGGCTGTATTGCAAATATTTGTGCTGCAAATGAAAGCGGGTTAGACAAACTCCTATATTATTATTACTACTACAGATAAACAGTAAATAATCACAGTTCCTAGCAGAGCTCCCTCTGCGCAATTAGCGACTGCAGAATGGAGCCGAAATATGGACAGTCAGCCTTAATTCAATCAGAACCAGTCTAGACTAATTTTCTTACACAGAATACAGCTCTCTTAAAGAGACAGGCACAGAGGCTTAGTAGAGCACTCGCATGTAGACACACACAACTACTGCAAACACAGAATACCATCGGGACAATGGGCATTAGACAAGCCCAGTAAGACATTATAGGAACCTTATTTGTAGGGGGCTTACATCTAGATGGAACACTGTAATACACAGATGATTATTTAAGCAATAAGGCATGACCAAGGGTTATGTTAATGGTGTGTTAATCATCTTCTAGGGGTGTACTGTGGCACGAGGTGTAGCCGAGTGCCACATGCCCCTAGAGGGTGATTAACTGACCATTAACATAATCCCTGGGAGTTCCTTATTGCTATTATAATAAAAAATGTTTTTGAACAGTGTTAAACCTTGTTCAGCATATGGTTAAGCTCTACATATATGTTAATAAAAGAGTAACATAAGGCTGTTAGAATGTTTGCAGCCAATCAGAAAGCTCCATTTCTCAGACCCTTTTTATAATACAGTAAAACCTGTACATGTGTACAACAGATATTCAGTGCAGAGTATTACAGAGTAAAGAGGTGCCTCTAGTAGAATACATTTGCAATAGGTCAGGAGCAGTGGACATTGCTGGTCTTAAATTTGGTAAGAGGAGGCAGGGGATCAACAGTGCAACGGCCAGCTACAGTGAGCCGAGGCTGGGGGAGGGTAAGAACCTTTTTGTGCTGTAGTAGTCTGCACTGAATATTTGTTGTTGCACTACTGTAAATTTATTGTACTTACTGAAATTTATACATACTGTTCCTCTCCCTCCCCCAGGATGCATCTGGAAATGAGCAGTTACCAGCTCAGTATGTCTTTCCTGATGAAACATTTGCCAGCTTCCATTGAGGAAATCTTTACCTGCCCTAATGACACCAAATTTATTTCTGGCATTTATAGTTTTCTGCCAGACAAATGTAATAAAGATCTTTGGCTCTTAGAAATAAGTGAAAATAAAACAGGGGATCCCCATATCAGACTGTGTGACGGGACGCTGGGCATTAGTACTCCCCTGAGAGGTATCATATTCATCAAAGTACCAGCAAATTCAATGTCATATTTTAAACAGAATCTGTTATACTCCAAGCAGGCTTAAAGGGACACTGTCAACCTGTTTTGCATCATATTATTTCTAGTTAAAACCCCACATTTTATGATTGCTTACCTTCTCCAAAATTCATTGATATTGCTGTTTGTTTTGTTTGTCTGCATGTTTAGTAGAACTGAAATGCATGCTAATTGAGTACTTGTTGAACATTAGAAACACCCCAAAACAGTGCAGTTACTCATGCTGCAATAGCCTTCTAAACTCCCACTGCATCATAACTGGCTAGACTATGTTGGGGATGTTCCCAAGTACAGGAAAGATGCAGTGGGAGCTGATCAAGGAATGTAAACAAACCTGTTTTTGTGTGGTAACACCAGTAGGGTGGGCAGTCTGTTTTTCATTTTTTTAAAGAAAAAAGAATCAGAATCAAACTATCAGCTACTTCAGCAGTCTTTACTGAATGCTGGCAATCATAAAATGTGTTTTTTTTAAACTTGGGACACTGTGAGGCCTAAGGGGGTTGACAGTGCCCCTTTAACAAAATGAGTATAGTCATCTTGGATCTTGGCCCAAGGTGCACAACCCATTCAGGCTCCCTGGAGCATATGTTTGTAAACTGTAAGGCATTGAACAAATTCTGGAAAAGCATTTTCATCTGTTGGTCTAAAACTACCACCACTAGTTTATTCAAGGAAATAACCCTGATTTTATTAGGATTGAGTATATGGTATGAGCAGATCCCATTATATAAAAGCAAAATCATTCAGCTGGGCTTAATTAATGTTAAAAAGTACATCTTACTTAAAGGGACACAGTCAGCTTTTTTTCCCTGCATGTTTACAAGGCGTTTGCAGCCTGTTATATGGCTATACGTTGTACATGTGCTCCCAGATTTTCTTACATAGCCATATCTTGAGACTTCATACCTTTTTACATTTTAATCATCATGACCTAATCTCTGGCAGCCTGATGGTCCTGCGTGTTCCTGCAGCAACGTGGCACTGACCAGACAGTAAACTTGTGCATGGATGAGTTTTTGAATTTCCATGCAGTGTTAAAGAGCTGCTGACGCCTCAAAGAAAACTTTGAAAAACATAATATTTAGGTACAATTCAGCTTGCATTCCATGTATATTCTATAGATTTCTCCTCAACATTATTTATTACTTAGGAAATTTGCATGAATACTTGATCTTTATCTCTTAGAGTTCCCTTGAGTTCATCTGCCTATATAGCATACTCCCTACTTGAGTCATTATCGTCTGTTGTGACATCACAGTCTGTTGCCATGGGAGTAACTGTGATGTCATAAGCAGTGCATTATGACTTCAGGTAGGGAGAAAGTAACAAGAATAGATACACTCTTCAGGAGAAAACATCCTGTTTTCATGCAGATTACACCAATAATTAATAACAGGGAGGAGGACTACAGAAATAATTTGAAATACAAGCAAAACTGTGTCTGAATGTTACATTTTGTTAAAGTTCTCCTGAAGGCGTCAGCTGCTCTTTAAATAAAGACATTCTTATATTATGCATTGAGCTAAGCTATATACATTAAGTCCAGTGTTTAAATGCCGGCGTTAGCATGCATGCCTGGAGTCACAGCTTCACTTTTTAAACAGACATTTAACTGGGTTCCAGTGCTCATTTAAATACTTGACTTGGTTTTAAAATAAGTTAGCTCAATACATAAGAGTAAGTCTTTATCTGACATTTCATGGAAATTCAAAAACTCGTCCATGCACGAGTTCACTGTCCATACTATTTTTTCCCACCTTCCCTTGCCCCCCAGCCCCCCCAATCATTCAGTTCCTGCCCATATACCTTCTAGACTCACCCCTTGCTGCCACTGGAAATTCCATCCTGACCTCCAGATAAGTCTCATGTCACCCTGGGGCTGGCTTGTCCCTTCCAGGGGCATCCTCCGGCCTGGCCTAGTGGAGGAGTGGTGCTCTCCTGTTCTACTCCATTGCTGGCATGCCCCTGCCAGGACAGTGCTCTCCTGTTCTATTCCACTGCTGGCATGCCCCTGCCAGGACAGTGCTCTCCTGTTCTACTCCACTGCTGGCATGTCACTGTCAGGGGCCTCCTTTGGCCTAGTAGAGAAACGGTGCTCTACTGTTCTGTTCCATTGCTGACATGTCCCTGCCAGGGCAGTGCTCTCCTGTTCTACTCCATTGCTGGCATGCCCCTGCCAGGACAGTGCTCTCCTGTTGTACTCCATTGCTGGCATGTCACTGTCAGGGGCCTCCCTTGGCCTAGTGGAGAAACGGTGCTCTCCTGTTCTACTCCATTGCTGGCATGCTCCTGCCAGGACAGTGCTCTCCTGTTCTACTCCGTTGCTGGCATATCACTGCCAGGACAGTATTCTCCTGTTCTACTCCATTGCTGACATGTCCCTGCCAGGACGGTGCTCTCCTGTTCTACTCCATTGCTGGCATATCACAGCCAGGACAGTATTCTCGTGTTCTACTCCATTGCTGGCAAGCCACTGTCAGGACGGTGCTCTCCTGTTCTACTCCATTGCTGACATGTCCCTGCCAGGACGGTGCTCTCCTGTTCTACTCCATTGCTGGCATGTCCCTGCCAGGATGGTGCTCTCCTGTTCTTCTCCATTACTGACACGTCACTGCCAGGAGTCTCCCTTGGCCTAGATGGAGGAACTGTCATTTAACCTGGCAAGGTGATCTGAAGGGGTCCTCGGTTGGTGCGCAGTGGGAGTCTGTTGGTGTGGTGGGACAAAGGCTCTCATCTGGCATACTGGTGCAACATTTCTGCCTTTTTCTCTCCTCTTCCTTCTGCCTCTCTTGCACACGCACAGCTGTCCTAGGGCGGGCCTAGTTGGTGTAGGGTCACCAATGCTGTAAAGGCACTTTCACGATGCCTCCACCAGGAGCAGCTAGAACAGCGATGTAGCGATCGCCTTCCCCTCAGGAGAGCATCCATTGTATGCTCTGAACTCTCCCTGCTGGGCTGTGTTCCTGATGTCCTAGGCTCGGAGTATGAACGTGGATTACCAGCGTGCCAGAGCGATTCCCCATGGCTCTGGGCCATATAGGTAGGTCCCATACCATTTTACCGGTAAATCACCAAGTGGTTCACTAGGTTCTTATCAGATGAACTCATTTTGTAACAAAGTACACTGTGCAACAGTACTTTTGAAGATCTTTTTCCGCAATGGCGTTGGGCACAGGGATCCCTACAGTCACTGGGGTCGCCTACCCCCAGCACGATCCATTGTAATTCATTGGTTTCTGAAATGGATTTGTTTTTAAATAAAGGTGTTACTAGTCACTGGGCTAGGCAGAAACCTCAGATATGACACCTCAACATCATCAAAGCTTAATTACCATGTTCTATCCTATCCAGTCAAAAGGTGTAGGGCAGAGATGGGTAGGGTTAAAGTTGTGAAGGGGCTCTTAAGGATCCACTTCTCTTTGCCTCTCATCCCAAAACATAGGACTGTTGCTGAGTTGTAGTGTAATGTGCTATCTGATACAGACTGGAAGAATTCCTAGGCTCTGTCATATTCATGTAAGAATGATCAGGCAGCAAGCTTTGTGGCTTACTGGCTCCAGGCAACATAGGCCTGCCTGGAACAGTTGTATGGTGACTTTCAGCTTCAGTCCAGGATGTCGGGAAAAGACAAGCAAAAGGAGGAACCTCACTTTCTGAATGGGCTCTAGATCCCACTGCCATATTGCCTCTGGTGGCTCAGAGCAAGTGGGGAACGAGTGTGATGTGGGACACAACGGAAGAGAGAGAGGGAGGTGCCACTGAGATGTTACTGCTTTATGAATGATATTCTGGACATATACACATGATGGGCCCAGTGAAGGGCAGAAAACTGGAAAATGTAGCAGGGTCTCAGGCGGGTAGGTAAAATCATGACTCCACCTTCCCCACATCAATATGGGCCATCCTGCAACTCTGCCTTCCCAGTTGCCCATCTTTGCTCTTGTTTGAATTGTATTTATTTTGAAAAGTTTCACCAGGAAAGACACACTGAGCTGCACATAGCTTGTTTCCAGGTGCATCCTGGGGAAAAGGGAAGAAGGGTACAGTATTGCTTAGCCTTCGCCTCTATTTAGGAATGACATGGGGACTTGGTAGTAGGCATCAGATATAGGTGGGGGCCACTAGTGGAAGCAGTTTCCCTGGATGGGTAGACAGCAACTAGTAGATGGAAGGAGATCTTACTGGCTTGCACTGTAATGTATAAACAAAAATAAAAAGATCCAGGCAGTAGCTAATCATTCTCTTTCCTGTTGATTGAGAACATGAGTACTCTGAAGAAGTCTTCCCAAGTCTGAGGTGCAGAAAATGTGAACAACTTCAAACCTTAATACCTCGGATAATGCTTTGGATTACAGATAGAATTTAGACAGTTTTATTTATTTTATTTATTGAATTTTGTTGACCGGTGGCCCACTGGGCCCAGAGAGTCCCTTTTTTCGAGGCGACCGGGGTAAAAATAACATACAGGTAAACAGACAGTGACAAGTAGGTAAGCCCAGAGCTGTAAACCTGCGTAAATACAAATGGTTTAACAGTGATAACATACACATAAGGCAAATTCCATACTGTATAACTGTAGAAGAGACTTAATGAAATTTACAATTACGGAAGGTGGAGAGGGAGTGGAGGGCCGTGGTACAAGGCTGCCCTTATGCATTGGCGAGTGCTCCTGTTGCGAGCAGGTGTGCTTTGAGCTTAGACCAGGAAGCAGGGGCTCGACCCTGCCTCCCTTACCTCCAGTGGGAGTTTGTTCCAGTGGGAAGGTGCAGTAAAGAGCAAAGGACCTGGACCCAGCTTTAGTCTTTGTTTGGGGACCACAAGGAGGTTTTGTCCTGAGGAATCGGAGACTCCTCAGGTTAGTTTTGACACTAACTAGTCCTTTGAGACTAGGGAGGTAAGGCCCCAGAGCTTAAAAAGGACATAGTGTATGAAGTAGATGGGGCGGGCTTCAATGGCGGCCAGCTGAGGCTGATTGGAGCCCTCATGATGGGTGTATCTAGGTGTAATGATAATGTTACAAATCGGACAGTCTTATTGTATAAAGGTCTGGAGCCTGCCATATTCCGTAGAAGAGCGCCCTTGAAGAACAGGTGCCGTATAAGTGAGCTTGGGGAGAAGGACGCTAGTTGCGATGGCAACTCTGGCTTGTGGGATAATCTGGTCCTTTATTCTGTAGAGGATGCGAGTTTTCCATGTATGGCTTTGGTGAGTTGGTCAAACATGATTTTAGGGTGAAGCCTTGGTCCAAGGTTAGCCGTAGGTATTTAGTGGGTAACCCACCTCAAGTTTATCACCCCTCTGGACTGCAGCTGAAGGAGCAGCGACCTCTCAGTTCCCAAGGATCTGGGCCCGAACAACATCGCTTTAGTTTTACTGGTATTTAATACCATTTTATTCCGAGTAGAACTAGTCCTCCATCTGAAGGAATGTCCTCTTGGAGGCATTCCCCAGTTCGCCTAAGTTAGGGAGGCTCGAGAATGACAGCATCGTCAGCGTGTTGGATGGCTGCTGCTCCATAATGTAAGTGCAGATCGTTTATAAACAAAGTGAAGAGAGGGACCAAGTGAGCTAAGGTACTCTACTTTGAGCGGTGCAGACTGGAGACATAGTCCTTCCATACGACCCTCTGATCCAGTCCTGCGAGTAATTAGCAAACCATCCTAGGGCATGTGCGTCCATGCCAGGCTACATTTTCTTGTAAAGGAAGTTGTGGTTTACCAGGTCAAAGCGCTTTAGACAGGTCCTTAGAGACCACACCTGTGCTGACCCTGAGTCATTGTACCCAGGATATCAGCTTTGAAAATTTGGTTACGTGCAGTGTCCATCATACTTGGCTCTGGAAGCCGTACTGCAATGAAGAGATTATCCTAGTGCGTTTCCCAGATAATTACGGCGTAGTTGAGTATACAAAACTCTCTTGTAATTTCTTATTCGCGGACAGCAGGCGAGATAGGCCTGTAGTTCCCAATAGGCTTGGTGGACCCTCCTTGTGAATGGGGATCACTAGGGCCTGCTTCCATGGCTCAAGACAGACCCCTCCATAAAGGACGGGTTTATCAGCCAGGTTGAGGGGCTTGGCTAAAGATGGGGCACCCTCCTTGAGGATTAGTCTGGATCCCATCAAAGCCGACGTGCCTCTCAGCCCACGTAGGGATTTAAGGATAAGAGCAGAACCTCCCTTCCCTAATCAGCCATAGATGAAACAGAGGGTGCGTCTAGTTCAAAGGGGCAGGTGCCTAATTAGGTTCGTTCTTGTTATCTAAAGGACCCACCTTATACGCATCAGGTTTGTGAAGAAACCGTTTAGGGCCTCTGCGATGGGGGCGCCTCTTGATGCCCGTTCTTCCAGATAGGGCTGAGTTGTTGATTTCAATTCCTTTTAGGAGTTAGTTAATGATGTGACCAAGTATCTAGGGTTTCCCAGGTTAGCTTTTTGGAGATTGGTGATATATTCCTTCTTGGCTTTCTTCATAGGCCAGTTTGCATTGGTTTCTGAGGGCCCTGTAGCTAGCAAAGTCCACTGGAAACTTAATTCCTGAACTTTTCCACGCTGGCCCGAGTAGACATCAGGGCTTTTAGGGGGTGAGATCCACTTATAGCAATGCTACCTTTGACCCTATAGGTTTTCCTATAGGAGACCATGAGGTCAGTGACTTTAGTGAAATTGGTTTGGAAAAATTTACAGCTTCCTCCAGGTTAGGTAAGAGTGTCTAATGGGGTTCCAGTCAAGTGCTATTTAAGGTGGCCCTATAGATCTGGTCAGGGTGGGAATTTGGAGTAGTCTCTGTGTAGTAAAAGATCTAGGAGGGACTTTAGATAGCATTATTCTTCCAAATGAGGAAATATAGGCGAATGGTATAAGGCATCTCCCAGGATCCTAATGACTTTGCATTACTAGGGGATGAGGTCAGGACCCAGTCTATTATAGAGTGCCTACCTGATTTATAGTTCTATTCTGGTCAGTAGGGTAATAATTTGGGCGAGGTGGGAGTCAGGTGTAGGGTTTACGTTGATAGCAGACTTCGCCTTCCTGTCCCACAGTTTAAAATTGAAGTAAGCCTAGAAGGATAGTCTAGGATGCAGTGTCAACCACTGGGCTCTTCATGGAGCTCATCCAGAGAAGCCGAGAGCATTGGATGGTGGGCTGTATCGCACCAATAGCCAAGTGTTTAGCCCACCCTATTTTGAGTCGAGCAGAATATAACTTCAGCATTCAGGGGACAGGTCAAGGGGCTGCCCTGACGAGAGGAAGAGATATTGTCCTTAACAAATTAGCACACGTAGCCCCCTCTTTTGGAGGTCTATCCCTCTCAGAAAAGGACATATCAGGAGTGCTACTTCATGAGTCAGAATGTGGGGTTTTAGCCCAAGTCTCGAGACCGCTAGTAGATCCGGATTATAGACTGCCAGCCATGCCTGCTACCTCTGAGATCTTGGTCTCAGGCTGCGAATATTCATATGCACCAACCTCAGACCTATGGCTCCGTCCCAAAGCTGTGCCTTATCAAGGGGGAGGAGATAGAGACATTTACTGTCTAGGGCCCAGGGGTTTGGTTGGATATCTCTCACACCATTAGTAGAAGGGCAGCTAGTAGAGCTCAGGAGAGTGAGGGTTGGAAGGGTATGGACAGGATGAGTCCCCGACTAGGGTTGGGCTCCTACTGAAGAGAAGGACCCTGTAGAGGACCCCTTTCTTAGAGAATTCATGTGCTGCCAGGAGAAGGGATTGCACCTTAGGGAGGGACACGCCAAAGTGTCGATCCTCCTCTCGACCCCCATGGGTGTCATGCGGGGCAGAAGGCAGATTTAGCGAGGAGTCAGTCCCAAGTTGCCCCAGTATGTAAATTGTTGCCAGGATAATGCCCCTGTTCCAGTAGGGAGGAGGCATGGACGTGGCTTATCTGTGCTTCTCGCCTAATAGCAAAGAGCAGGGCCTGGAAGGCCGAGGTTGGCTACAGGCGATAGAGCCTATGTTGAAATTCCCAAGTACCGCACTTCCACTGTTAGTGCGAGGAAGCAAGTTCAGCAGTCTGATTCATGACAACTAAAGCAAGAAACAGTCCGCGCCCCTAATTAACAGGATCCCAGAAAGAGAAATAGCCGTGGGTCATTGGGTGAAAAACAACTAAGTGAATGACCACCAGAGGTACAAAAAAGCAATTCCTGCCTCGAGGAAGAGCAAAACTGGCAGGAGACACTTGGCGGCTGGGTTGCTTGCAGAACCTACGGCAGCACTTTGTCTTGTCACAGAAGAAAGCAGGATTAGAACTTACAAACACAGCTACCACCTAGAATGTGTAGGGTCAGCAATATCAATGACTAACATTTAGGCAGCTAATAGAAAGCTAAATTATTATGTAATATTTACCACAGGCTTCAGTTGATAAGTCCTGAGGACTCACGTTATGAAGAAGCACGAGGCTGCAGTGGCAGTGGTAGACAGTATGGCAGAAGATTAGAATTGTTTCAGCAAGTTTAAAGCTAACCAAGAAACAATAAAAAGACAATAAGCAGAGCCATGGTCCCAGATTGAGTGGTCTCGTGGATTTGTAATAGTGCAATATTTTCTAGGCAAGAAATTGCCCTCCTAGGTACTCATGAAACCTAGATTGAGAAAATACATAGAAAGGAGAACAAGAGAGCAGGAGCAGCTTAGTTGGTGGCCATCCACCCCTCAGACTCAAGTCCCCTTGTAGCAGAACCGGGAAAGAAGTAGAATGATAATGCAGAGCCATATTACCCACGAATGAATACAGGTGATTTAATATAGAAGACCAAGAATCCTCTAGTGGCAGGTCTGTATAACCTGCTAATGGAAAAACTAAAAAAAAAGGTAGTTAGACTTATCGGCACCAAGGCAGAGTGCTTGGATGGGGGGGGGGGTGCGCTGCAGGAAGAGCAGTCAGACAGAAGATGTGTAAGCACTTTAAAACAGTAGTAGAAATTACAATCCAGCTAATACAGTTGAAAAACTCCTAATAACACAGTTGAAATGTGCTTAGTTCTATGGAAAGTCTAACAAAGTGCTTGGTGTCTATAGCAGGGGAAAACTACTGCCAATCAGAGTGGGTTTGCTGGAAGCACCCGTGTTCCAATTGGCTGCGTTGTCCCGTACCTTCCAAGGAGCTGCAGGCGGGTGTCCTGGTCTTGGTCGGTGGCTGGCTGGGTGCCGGCCGACCGTGGGTGAGCTGGAGCAGCCCTGTTCAGGGACAAGCAGCTTCCAAGGAGCTGCAGGCGGGTGTCCTGGTCTTGGTCGGTGGCTGGCTGGGTGCCGGCCGACCGTGGGTGAGCTGGAGCAGCCCTGTTCAGGGACAAGCAGCTTCCAAGGAGCTGCAGGCTGGTGTCCTGGTCTTGGTCGGTGGCTGGCTGGGTCGCCAACCGCGGGTGAGCTGGAGCAGCCCTGTTCAGGGACAAGGTTTTGTCCGTAGCTTTGTCTATCTTTTAATTAAATTAAATTAAATATTCCTTATGTTTTCCTTGTTCCATCCAGATATCCAGGCCTTTTTAAAGGTGTCAGAAGTGCTGTTGTTTACCAGTTCTGCTGGTAAATTATTCCATAATTGCACCACCCTCTGTGTGAAAAATGTTTCCTTGCATTTTTTTTCTGAAGTGCAACCCTTAATTGTTTATTATGCCTTCTCGGTATATATATTTCTTATCCACCTGTAAGATTTAACTCTTTTAGTAAGTCCAGATCCTTATGCATTGCATTTAACATTAATAAATCACTCCTAGTGTGCGTCTAAGCTGTGCAATCCCGGCATTCTCAGCCTTTCCTCATGTGTTTTGTTTTCTAGACCCCTCACCATTTTTGTTGCTTGTTCTTGTATCCTTTCTATTTTTGTGTTTTCTCTAATAAATAAACCACCCCAAGCCTGTGACCCATAATCAATTAATGGTCTTACGTAAGAGCTATATAATGGTAATAGAACATTTTCTAACCTCTGATTAAAGTGTCTCCTTGCTGTATTCAATAAATTATTCACTTTTCCAGCTAATGGGGGCCTATTCTCAAAGCCCTCAAAAAGGACGCAAGGTGCCTGTGTCAAAGAAAAAAAGACATATGTGGCACCTTGCACCAAAAAATGCACCCAGGCTATTCTCAAAAGCAGCCTGCGACAAACGCAGGCTGCTTGCAGCAAAGGGGGCTTGCATCAAAAAATGGGCTGTGGCATGGCGCTATGGAGGATTGCGGTGGATGCAAGCTGCCACATCCCCAAAAATTGTATTCTCAACCCACCTCTGGAGGACAGCTATCAAAGTACACTTGCACCAGCCAGGGGCGTGAACCACCACCACCTTGGGATTTGCTGCTGGTTTTGGCCAGTCTCATGGGCAAGCCATTTGAACCTGTGCATGGGTGTGAAATGTCTCGCCTGTCGTAGAAGACCACCTTCTTGGTGGCTATCACATCAGCCATAAGGATCAGTAAGCTCCAGGCATTTTTGGTGGAGTCTCCTTACGTGGTCTTCTGTAGGGACAAGGCTGTCCTGTGCCCCAACCCGAAGTTCCTTCTGAAGGTTGTGTCAGATTTTCACCTTAACCAGGTGATTAATCTTCCAATGTATTTTACCAACCACACCTCGGAGGCCGAGAACAGGCTTCATACTTTGGATCTGTGGCGAGTGCTAGCCTATTATAAGGAGTGCATGGCTGGAGTTTGGGGAGAGGTTCGCCAGTTGTTTGTCACCTGCGCTGAAGCTGCATCTGCCAGACCTGCAGCAATGTGGACCGTTGGCATGTGGATAGTATCCTGCCTTAATCTCTGCTACAGGTTGGTGGGTAGGAGCCTCCTGTAGGGCTAAAGGCTTATTACACCTGTCATACTGTTGCGTCGGTGGCTGCTTCCAGGGATGTCCCTATCCAGGAAATGTGCAGGGCTGCTACCTGGAGGTCAGCACACACCTTCATTTCCCATTACCACATCGACCTTGAGTCACATCGGGATGCTGGTTTTGGGGCCTCAGTTCTCCAATCTCTGTTCCCTAAGTAGGGGGTGTGTGCCTTCCTCCCCCTCCTGGAGAACTGCTAGGAGTCTGCCAGAAGTGTGGCTAGGACATCATATCCACGGCCCCAGAAAAACAGGTTACTCACCTATAACAGTAGTTCTAGGAGTGGTATATGATGTTCATCCACAAGGACCCACCCAACCTCCCCCTAGCTTTGGCGCACAGCACTGCTTCCAGCAGGCGAGATCTGACATCATGGGGTGGAGCCGAGGGAGTTATCATCCAGGTGTGTGGAAGGAGCCAGCTTGAAGACATTTCCAGTGAAGTCTTAAAGGGCAAGGCAACTGCCAGAAGTGTGGATGAACATCATATACCACTCCTAGAACTACTGTTACAGGTGAGTAACCTGTATTCCGAAACGCACAGGGGGCTGGCACCCATCTTAGACCTGCACGACCTCAACACAGTTCTGCAGTTGTGCACCTTCCAAGTAGTAACTCTATCCCAGATCATCCTGTCCATGGAGAAGGACATATGTTTCTGCTCCCTGGACCTCTGGGAACGTTCTTCCACATTCCGATCTGTCTGTCCTATCGGGTTCCTCCAGTTCCATGCTGGGGAATCTATACAAGCTCCAGGCCATGCCCTTTGGCCTGTCCTCTGCCCCAGGTTTTCAACAAATGCATTGCAGTGGTGGCAGCTTACCTGAGGTGCTGCGGTCTGGGTGTACCATTACCTGGACAGCTGGATGATTGGAGGTGGAAAGATCCAGGGACGGCCCTCCTGACCTGCTCCAGCCTTGGCATTCTAATCAATGAAGCCAAGTTGGAGCTCATACTTCACAGATGATTCACTTCACTGGGGCACAGCTCGACTTTTGCAGAGCCCAAGCTCAGCTCTCAGTGGACAGGGTGGAGGATCTTTCCTCCTTAGCCCAGTCATTTCATGTTGGGCAGTCACACCTTGCCAGGGACTTCACCTGTGTGCTCCTTTTTCAGCTCAGCAGGTGCAATAGTTCGGGATTATCATACAAACCTCTCTCCTACAAATGTCAGTTTGCTAACATTTATGAAAATGAATGAGCGGCACATACCAGCTCAGACTGCAACCTCTGTATTCGTACCCTGGCCTAGTCATGGTTTTGCTGACATAGAAATGGACCATCCTGGTGACACTGGCAGTGGCAGCATGAAACTGCCTACCACTGACGTAGATGACGACACAATGCAGAAATAATTTCCCAGTGGTTAGAATTCAGACATAGATGACTGTGAGGGCAGCTTTCTTTAGGAGGATGATGATGAAGCTAATGTTGGCAGGTTTTAACTTAAGTGGCTAAAAGGCTGTCACATTTGTTGTATGATATATGTTTTCTTTTCCATAAAGTTAAATGAGTGTCCCACTTAGAATGATTCAAATTCCATATGTCACGTCACATTTGTAACACAGAGCACAATATATCCTGGCCCCTGTACCATCACCATAAGACTGCTGTTAGCCAGTGCCACTAAAGAGAATGTCACCATGTGCCCCCCTGGACCAACATCACCATAAACCGCTGTTAGCAACTGCCACCAGAGGGAATTACTTTGTCTGCCCCCCTGGACCACCACCATAAGACTACTGTTTGCCAGTGCCACTAAAGGGAATGTCACTGTGTGCCCCCTGGACTACCACCATGAAACCGCTGTTAACCACTGCCAGCCACAAGGGGGAATGACATTGTGTGCCCCCTGGACCACCACCACCATAATACTGCTGTTAGCCACTGCCACCACCACCAGATGCAGGAGGATGTGAGAGGGAATGTCATCATCTGCCTCAGCTGTGACTGTCACCACCCACCACCCACCACCATGCTATATTCATCAGCTGTTTGCCCCGGGCTCTTCCTTTTGAATATAGCTTGCTTTGTGCTCTGGGCAGTGTTAACTTAGCCCAGGGACAATGTTTTGAATATCTGGCCCAAAAAGTTAGGATTAACTCCGTCGATTCAAAAGTTGGTCATGTCACAAGTGGTGTACCCCAAGGGTTTGTCCTGGGTCCTGCTTTATTCAGTAACTTTATTAGCAACATATCAATTAGCTCTTTAAATTTAATTTCAAAATTTGCTGAAATACCTGCCTCTTGATTATCCCCAGTGCTCTGCACCCGCTAGAACAAGTGACTACATGCAAGTACCTAGGCATCACGTTCAATACTGCCCTCTCCTTTCACACCCACATTAATGCCCTGTCAGCTGCCATTAACTCTCAGATTGGCCTGCTATACTGTCACAGGGACTGCCTGCCTCAGGTTGCCCGCAGGCTGGCCATCATCTCCTCCGTCTTGTCCCTCATGGACTATAGCTTGCCCATCTACACTACAGCTGACAACACTGCCCTCTCCAAAATCCAACTCTCCATCAATAAGGCCTGTAGGCTCCTGACCGGTGCCCCCAGCCGTGCTCACACCTGCCTTTCCTATACTACCACCAATCTTCTCAAATTTGAGGAGTGACTGCTCTACCTGATCTGCCTTCTCGCTAAGAAATCTCTGCTAGAACTCTTTCCCCAAGGGGTCTCCACCTCCCTACAGCAGCCACCTTCGTCCGTCACCACCCATAGCTCTGTTAAGGCCACTTTCAAGGTGCCCAGAACCAAGACCTCTCTTGCCCAGAGATCCTTCCTCTACCGAGCCTCCACCTGGTTCAACTCCCTCCCTAGCTGCATCTCCAACTTGCCAAAAATTGGCTCCTTCAAAACAACCCTTCGGAACCATATCTTTAATACCCGCTGTTGTAGGTGCAACTAACCCCCTGTTGTAACCTGTGGTTCCCTGCCTTGCCCCCTGGCTCGACAATGTCCACTGGACAGCCTTTCCCTCCCCCAGACCTACCCCTTCCCTACTAGGTCCAAACAGGGATGTAACCCACTGTCTTCTCTGAGGACCTACTATATCCATGAGTGTAACTCACAATTTTGTAACATTATGTAACCCAAGTAACATACAAACTACTACATTATGTAACCTAAGTGTATCTATGTTAAATGTTCCTTTTATTGCACTTGTAATGTTATCCTCTGTTTTAATCTGCACTGTAATAACTGTCTTGATGTCTGCGTCGAGGTTCCTTTGTAAATGAGTCTCTGACTCAAAGGTTGTAAACCGATTTGTAATGAATAAATGATGACACAAAGCTTGGTGGTAGAGTGGATAACCCTCATAGTTTAAAGTCACTAGAACATGATCCCAATCTATAGAATCATGGGCAGCTCAAAATTCCATGGAATTCAATGCTGAAAAATGTATTGTCCTTCATTTAGGAAAACAAATCCCTCAAACAAATTCTATTTAAGAAACTCTCTGCTAAGTTCTCTACAGTGAAAGGTTTGGGGATCCAAATAAATAGTAAAGTATCCTCGTCTACACACTGTGTGCCGGATATTCAAAAGGGTTGCGCCATGCGCAATAGGGTTGCGCATGCGCAAGTCTGAAATTGCGCCATTCTGCGATATTCATCAGGAGGCAGTTGCGCCACTGAAAACAGGCTGAGCAACAGTGCAATGCAAATGAATGCATGCTGAACTGGAGGGGGAGGAACCATGCATAAACTGCACAGCCCGATATTCAGCCGGGCTGTGCAGAGTTGTGCAGGCGCAACCCACAACCTGCGCCTGCACAACTTTGAGCCAAAAAGTCTAAGTCGAGGGCCACCCACAGGTGAGCTGCTGCATTGCAGGACGCAACACAGCAGCTGCCACCTGTGGCTGGCCCTCAACCCACCCTGTGCCCCCTGCAGCCTGATCGCGGGCAAAAGAGTAATATCCCCACCACCACCCCACTGTCGGTCCGGGCTAGCGTAAATCCCCCCCCACCAGCCCGATTGCAGGCAGCAAAGTGTCTGCCCCCTAACATATCCCTGGTGGTCCAGTGGACCGTAAATCCCGATCGCAGGATTGTGTATTAACAACGCCTCCACCTCCCGATTATATCCCTGGTGGTCCAGTGGACCGAACATCCCGATCGTGGGATTGTGTATTAACAACCCCCCCACCTCCCGATTATATCCCTGGTGGTCCAGTGGACGAACATCGATCGGGATTGTGTATGCTAACCCCACCTCGATTATATCCCTGGTGGTCCAGTGGACGAACATCGATCGGCGGGTTGTGTATTAACCCCCACCTCCCGATTATATCCCTGGTGGTTCAGTGGAGCGAACATACCGATCGCGGGATGGAGTGTGCAAACAACCCCCAAAACATCCCTGGTGCCTAGTGTCCCCACCCCACCTACCGCGAAGCCTCCACCCTCCCCGCGGCGGCGGGTGGCAGCATCCACCGCCTGCCGCCCCGCTGCCCGCCCGACTGTCTTATGCGGTATGGGCTGCATGCCCATGGCTTTTGCTCTGCACCAATGGGTGTGCAGCCCTACCTGGCAGTCAGTCATTCTGATCCACTGGACCACCAGGGATGCGTTAGGGAGCCACATTGCTGCCAGCGATCGGGCTGGTGGGGGATTAAACTATGCCCGCGATCGGGCCAGTGGGGGGTGGTGGTGGGGATTATACACTGTTTCGCCCGTGATCGGGCTGCAGGGGGCGTCAGTCCCCGACGGCTGCTGCCTGGCAGGGTGCCAGGCGCAAGTCCTCGGGGATCGGCGCACCTGCATGCTAATGGCATGCAAATGGGGCCATAATCAGATGCAAATGGCCCCCCCTGCGCCTTGCATGAATTAGCCCCATTGCATGTCACCTTTTGAATATAGAGATTTTGCGCTAGCGCCAATGGTACTGCGCCACATAGGTTAGATGCTCCCCTCTGACCTGCGGTGGCGCAAGTTCCACTGCGCCATGCATAGTGGCTGTATGGGGAGATATTCAAAGGAGTTGCTCAAGGGTGCCACTCCTTTGAATATCGCTTCTGACACACTCCCTGTCCACATTTTGCAGTAGCCAAGGGCTTGCACCACAAAATAGCGCAGTTTGAATATCCAGCCCTGTAACAAAATTGCCCATGTAACTAATATTATCTTAAAACAAATTAAGAGAACATTTATTAATAAGTCTGAACACTGTCTCATCCCCCTGTGCAGGGCTTATGTCTGGCCTCATCTTGATTTTGCTTCTCCTTACTGGAACTCTTTATTTAAAAAGTGATATCAATAGGCTAGAACAGGTTCAGAGGAGATTCACAAAAATGATTCCCAAACTTTCACACCTTGACTATGACGCCAGGTTAAAAGCCACTGGCTTATTGCCTCTACATCAAAGAAGGTACAGAGGCGACCTCTTATTCCTCTTCAAAATTCTTGAGTCTAAGGGCCAGATATTCAAAGCGTTGTGCCTAGTGCAAATCCATAGTGCTGGAAAACAACTGGATTTGCGCAAGGCTGCAATATTCAAAAGTCCTATTAGCCTCGGCGCTATGTGGTTGCACTGACACTAAAAGATAATTGTATACAGGGGCGGGGTTAGGGGAGTGCCCAGGAATGGCGGTAGTGCAGCATATTCAAACATACAGCGCCGTGCTACAGGCATTAGCGTGACCTGTAGCATCGCCCAATACCGGCTGGAGAAAAAAGCTATGTACGCGCGTGGTGCCCCCCAGCACAAATCCTGACCCCCACTGGAAATAATTAAACCAAAGGTTCCCTGGTAGTCCAGTGGTCCACATCCCCAGCACAAATCCAGACCCCCATTCCACTGTAATAATTATTTGTACCCTGGTAGTCTAGTGGTCCCCCACCGGAAGTGACACCAGCTCATCAAAATAACATCCAGGAACAGAGCCAGCGACTGGCTCAGCCCTCCTCTCACCAGCACAATTGGCCACTGACTGAGGTACGAATGAGTGGTATGTTAATGAATGGATTACTTACAGTACCGCCCATTCATACCTCAGTCAGCGGCCAGCCATGGTGGTGAGAGGAGGGCTGAGCTGGTCGCTGGCTCTGAACCTGGGATGTTATTTGGATGAGCTGGGGTGTCACTGATGGTTGGGGGAACTACTCAAGGCTGGATTAACACATAAGCCAATGACGCCATGGTGTAGGGTTACTGGTTGGGGGGGCAAATAAACCAGATCTTATGTGCAGCAGAATGTCTCTGTGAAGGTAGCGCTTGCACTGTCATTCATTTTGTCCTGACCCAAGATAGTGCCTGGGGTGGGGGCTTGCTGCGGCTGCCACATAAAATAAAAGAAAGACAGAGAGAAGAATCAATCCCGCTATTCACTTCCTGCCTGTCTCATCGGCCCTTGTGTACAACAACAAGTAGCTGTCACCTCCTCTAAGACCACAGTTCAGTCACATCTTTTGCTGAGCCATTACCATTTAGCACCTTTCTAAATTACACCTTTGATAAGGCACTAATGGCAGAGGGACTTGGTGAACAACTGGTTGGGGACCGTTGGGGTCTTTGATGTTCCTGTGTCGGCACCTCCATCAACAGCAGCTGTCTGTCTGCTGCAATTTCATTTGCATAAGGGATCAGCTGGGAAAACAAGCTGAAGAAGCCAGCCGCCACTCCCTAGCCGTTACATGCCATCAGCCAGGTATAAATATATGGCATGGGATCATGTCACAGCCATTTCTTTCTTCTGGGTTGGGCTGGCTAGCTATTATAGTAAGTTATGGTTTAGTTGGTTGTCTTGCTATCGTTGCTGGCTCCAGTCCAACTTTGAGCTGTCTCCACACGAGTCACAACTCAACTCCACTTACTCCGACCGGACCCTCAATTCATTTTGGACTTTATTTCATAATGTTGATTTTGTCCACTAGCCTTTGTATCTACCCATTTTGCCAGTCCGAAACAAATTGCCACCAGCTGGCCCCTCTGGTCCAACAGTTCACCCGCTACCACTGTTGCTTGCTACTTGCAAACTAGGATGCCAGGTGGCTAACACTTTGCCAAGAAACAACTGCATGTTTGTAAGGTACCGTTCCCCCGATTCTGCTGCTTTCCTTTTCACATTTGTTTCGGTGGACCCAGTGGTGCTGTTTCCTGCAGTGCTGTGCTGGGCTGGTGGCTGGTACATTAAACAACTATAAACTGAAAACTGTATGACACCAATGGCAATTATGTAGTTAATTTAATGTACTTTGCAATTAAGTAATGTAGTGCATGTAATACTGTAAGTTAATTAAACACTACCACTAGACTACCAAGGATACATTATTACAGTGGAACGGGGGTCAGGATTTGTGCTGGGGGATGGGGGGAACCACTGCACTACCAGGGTCACGGGTGCGTAAGAGACACACATATGCATGGGTGCATTGTATGCACTGATTGTGCCTGCCAGCACACAGTTCCTGCAGCGTCCAGCCTGTACTTCCATTCTGACCAAAAGGTGGAGCTGTGTGCACCATGCAAACTGCATGGTAATGTATGCTAAGCAGCACATATTGAGATGCAAATGTGCCTGTTTGCCCATGGATTACCTAAGTAGGCTCATTTGCATGGGAGCTTTGAATATAGCTCCCGTTTGCCCTGGGCTAACCAGTTTGCATTGGACTAATGTGTTAGTACTGCGCAATCAGGTTAGCCCTGGGCAAACCTTACTTCAGCATAGCACACTAGCACAGTTCTGCAGTATGTGGCTTACATTGTTGTTTGCAGTAGAGGTCAGACATCTCTGTGCAATCACGCACAATGTTCTCCACCTAATGAGCTGCAGTTGCAGTGTGCACTTCCCTGTAGCTATATTCAGTGCTGTCTTATTCCAGGGCAATTTTTGCCCTGCACTCTTGGCCCTGTTTAGAAACATAGAAACATAGACTTTGACGACAGATAAGGACCGCTTGGCCCATCTAGTCTGCCCATTTCCCTACCTACATGATAGGCCACAGATCCTAGTTAACCAACAGCCTATTTCTTCCCTACCCCCACAAGAATTGCCTTATGTCTGTCCCATGCATTCTTGAATTCTCCCACAGTTTTAGACCCACAACCTCCTCAGGAAGGCTGTTCCATGCATCCACTACCCTCTCTGTGAAATAATCTTCCTCACATTGCCCTTGAACTGCCCCCTCTATCTTTAAATTGTGTCCCCTTGTTCTTGCGTCTCTTTTTCTGAAAGATGCTACCCTCTTGGACTTTGTTGATTCCACTGAGGTACTTAAAAGTTTCTATCATGTCCCCTCTCTCCCTTCTTTCCTCAAAGGTATACATATTAAGCTCCTTTAGTCTCTCCTCATATGGCTTCTCTTGCAGACCCTGCACTATTTTAGTTGCCCTCCTCTGGACTGCCTCTATCCTATCTATGACCTTGCGGAGATGGGGTCTCCAGAACTGGACACAGTACTCCAGATGGGGTGTCACCAACTGTCTGTACAGAGGGATAACAACTTCCTGTTTTCTGCTGCTGATGCCTCTCCCTATGCATCCCAGTATACCCCAGCCCTCCCTACTGCCTTCTCACATTGCTTGCTAACCTTAAGGTCATCTGATATGATTACCACTAGGTCCCTTTCCTTTTTTGTTGTTGTTACTACCTCCCCCCATTGTGTATTCTTCCCCTGGGTTCTTGTTTCCCAGGTGCATTATTTTGCACTTCTTTGCATTGAATCCTAGCTGCCATACTTCTGACCATTCCTCCAACCTTGCCAAGTCCATTCTCATCCTTTCCACGCCTCCTTGTGTATCAACCCTGTTGCAGATCTTTGTGTCATCTGCAAAGAGGCATACTTTTCCTTCCAGTCCCTCTGCAATGTCACTTATGAAGACATTAAAAAGGACTGGACATAATACTGAACCCTGCGGTACCCCACTAGTAACGCCTCTTTCTTCAGAGTGGACTCCATTTACAATTACCTTCTGTGTCCTGTTGTCTAGCCAATGTTTACCCAGGCTACCACCCTGGGACCCACTCCCAGGCTGGTTAATTTGACTATTAATCTTTTGTGTGAGACTGTGTCAAATACCTTGCTAAAGTCTAGGTAGGCCATGTTCATGGCCCCTCCCTGGTCTACTACTTTGGTCACCCAGTCAAAGAAATCAATTAGATTCGTCTGACATGACATTCCCGCTGTGAACCCATGCTGCCTTGGGTCCTGTGCCCCATTGGCCTCTAGGTACTCAACTGTTCTTTCCTTCAGAAGTGACTCCATCACTTTCCCTACCACAGAGGTCAGACTGGCAGGTCTGTAGTTTCCTGCCTCTGTCTTGGTCCCACTTTTGTGAAGGAGTATCACATCTGCCTTTCCTCTAGTCCTCGGGTACCACACCATCCTCCCATGATTTATTGAAAAGGGTAGCCAGTGGTTTCACTAGTTCTTCCCTTAATTCTTTTAGAATTCTGGGGTGAATTCCATCAGGCCCCATTGCTTTGTCCACCTTCAGTTTTAGGAGTTCTTGCAGAACCCTTTCTTCTGTGAAAGGACTGGGATCGACCCCCCTATCAAGAGTGCTTCTGTTAATTGGATTAGGCACTTCCCCTCCTCTTTTGTAATACTGAGCAGAAATATTCATTCAGTATCCCTGCTTTTCACTGTCCCCCTCTGCCCACCACCGTTCATTCTGTTCAGCCTCACTATCCCTCCCTTTGTCTTCGGCGTTCGTGATGTACCTATAAAGGTTTATCCCCTTCTTAACCAGTGGTTATCTTTTCCTCAGTTTGGGCCTTTGCATTCTGACTTCTCTCCCTGCTTCCTTCTGCCTTAACTGGTACAGCTCTCTGTCCTGCTCCTTCTGTGTTTTCTTATACTTCCAGAGCGTATCTTTTCTTCCTGACTTTCACAGCCACCTCTTTTGAGAACCATAGTGGCTTTTCTTTCATTTTGATTTGTTTATTTGCTTCACAAAGGCTTGTTGCCTCTGTGATGGCAGTTTCATGATTCCCCATTGTTGCTCACACCTCCTTCTAGCCTGTTTGCTGGTGCTTTTCTGCACTGCTCTCCATCTTGCCAAAGTCAGCCCTCCTGAAGTCCAGTACCCTCACTTTTGTATGGCTTGACTCTATAGCTGAGGTTTAACATAGACCACACTGTTTGATGGTCACTTGTTCCCGGATGGCAACCACTTCTAGATCTGAGATCCTCTCACTGCCCCGTTGGAAACGAGGTCTAGTTGCTCCCTCTTGAGTGGGTTCCGAACTAGCTGTCTGAGGCCTACCACCTGTAGGGCATCAAGAATGGCCCTGTTCTTGGATGTGGCTGCAGCAAATGTGCTCAGTTAACATCTGGCATATTCAGGTATCCCATCAACAGTATCTCCCTTTTCTGCCATTCTAAGAATGCCTTCTATCAAATTCTTGTCGTTCCCTCCCCTGATATGGGGTCTGTACACAACCCTGTGCGGATTGTGGTGCCCTTTCCAGTCTCAAGGTGACCCACAGTGCCTCCACTCCTCCTGTTTACTCTTTTGTTCAGTTGCTTTTATCCTTCCTTTATATAGAGCTACTCCTTCCCTCTTCTCCCCTGCCTGTCTCTCCTGTAGGTTATGTACCCTGATATGTTAACATCCAGTCATGGTTTCTGTGTACCATGTTTCTGTGACTGCTACAATATCCAGGCATCCTCTTCCATCAAGGCCACGGCCATGGAGCTGTTGCCCAGACTATGGGCATTGGTACTCATTACCCTCCATTTCCTGATGGCCTTACTCCTTTTTGCCCCATCCCTGTCCTTCTTGCCTTTGTCACTTTCTCCATTTACCCTGCCCTTCTCCCTATCAGACACCTCTATGTTGGTGTTTACTGCACTTACTACCGTGATTTTTTGGGCGAGGCTAGGATTTCCTGCTCCTTTCTAGTGCCTCCCCTTGGCTAGTTTAAATGCTTGCCAATGAAGCATTTAAACCTATCACCTAGGATCCTGGTTCCCTCCTGGACAGATGCAGCCCATCATGCCAGTATAGGCTTACATCACTCCAGTGGACCCCAGTCCCCAATGAAGCCAAATCCCGAGCTTCACACCAGTTTTCAACCACTGACTGAATTCCATAGTGCCGAACACCCTAGCCTCTCCTATGCCATAGATGGCAGCACCTCCGAGAAGGTTACCGTCGTACTGCTTATCTAAGGCCCCTCCCAATTCCACAAACTCTTCCTGCACTGCTCTAATCCTTTCTTAGCGGGTCATTTGTCCCTAGGTGGACAATGACATCCAGCTCCCTCCCTGTGCAGCTGCTCGGCAATCCTGAGGATTCGCTCCCTGTCCCTCAAGCCATGGCGCCAGGCAGGCACCTTACCTCCCTCTCCCTTCCTCCCCAGTTCTACCTTCTTAACAATGGAGTACCCACCAGGAGTTGTTTTCTTCCCTGCAGGGTCCCTGCCACCCTCCTGTGGGTCTCCTTTGTGGAGGTTCTCAGCATCCTCCTAGGTCTCCACTGTGGGTGCCTCCATGGAGGAACCACACTTTGCCAGAATGGCATAGGGTGTGGAGTGGTACAACTGGGCATGTGCCTCTGTTCCACCACCTCACCTCCCTGGAGCCCACTGTGGTCCAACTGCTCCTCTTTCTTGGCAACCTCTGAGGCAATGGCAGTGGCACTGGTGGTCCCTGGATGGAAGAGAGGTCCCACAAATCCTGGCCAACTAAGCCTGGAGATGAGCAACCTCCTCCCTCAGTCCAGAGAGGTGTCTGCAGATGGGACAGCACACATCCTCCAGAACATCTCCCGGAATACTGCTGCTCCACAGCCACTGCACTGCACCACTCCCATCATGTCTTATTTCTGGCCCCTTAACAGTTTGCAGTCCTTACTCTTTCCTCTGTTTTTTTTCTCTCTCTCTCTCTCTCTCTCCTTACTTTCTGCCTGTGTGCCCTTTAAGCTCTTGATTGTCCTGTTCTGAGACAAGAATATCATATATTTCTTAGTAGACCCCTTACTTGCTCAGAGACAGACCTCCAGCAGCTAGAGGGGGCTAGAGAGCTACTCTTGCCCTTCTAGGATGGTGGGTATTTGGTGGCTCTGTGATCACTCACTTACTGCTCCCAAACAGGAAATTCCTGTTATCAGTCAAATTCTGTGCCTATAAAAGTAGAACTATCTTTGGGTGGGAGGGTGGAGGGGAGGGAAGGAGGGCAATATAGTCCCAGTAGAGAAGTCCAGTCACACAGCAGTCCTTTCTCCTGGTGTCTTCTGCCAAGCTACTAGCAAAATCTTTCTAAGGCAGTCTTTAAATGTAGCTTCCTTCTAGCTAAGCCACTCCCCTACTTACTAGATCTTTCTACAAGTAATTTAAACCTCACAGCCATCACGTCCTTTCAATCACCTGAGATTTACACCTAGATAACTGTTCAGATAACCATTCAGTTCAGTTAACTCAGACAAACACTCACTTTTTTGTTTTGTTTGTTAGTTTTTTTTACCCTAAATTAAAGTTCCAAGTACAAGAGTTCTACTTCTTAGTCCCAGGAGAGAAGTCCAGTCACATAGCAGTCCTTTCTCCTGGTGTCTTCTGCCAAGCTACTAGCAAAATCTTTCTAAGGCACTCTTTAAATGTAGCTTCCTTCTAGCTAAGCCACTCCCCTACTTACTAGATCTTTCTACAAGTAATTTAAACCTCACAGCTATCACGTCCTTTCAATCACCAGAGATTTACACCTAGATAACTGTTCAGATAACCATTCAGTTCAGTTAACTCATACAAACACACTTTTTTGTTTTGTTTGTTAGTTTTTTTACCCTAAATTAAAGTTTCAAGTACAAGAGTTCTACTTCTTTAGTCCCAGCAGAGAAGTCCAGTCACACAGCAGTCCTTTCTCCTGGTGTCTTCTGCCAAGCTACTAGCAAAATCTTTCTAAGGCAGTCTTTAAATGTAGCTTCCTTCATAGCTAAGCCACTCCCCTACTTACTAGATCTTTCTACAAGTAATTTAAACCTCACAGCTATCACATCCTTTCAATCACCTGAGATTTACACCTAGATAACTGTTTAGATAACCACTCAGTTCAGTTAACTCAGACAGAAACGAACTTTTTTTGTTTTGTTTGTTAGTTTTTTTACCCTAAATTAAAGTTGCAAGTACAAGAGTTCTACTTCTTTAGTCCCAGGACAGAAGTCCAGACACACAGCAGTCCTTTCTCCAGGTGTCTTCTGCAAGCTACTGTTTGCCCGGCTTCCTTTGCTTGCTATATCCAGCTGGTTTTGCACCAGACTATTTCCTTTTGAATATAGCTTGCTTTGTGCTCCGGGCTAAGTTTGCCCGACGAGCACTGCTAATTTAGCCTCGGGGCAAAGTTTTGAATATCTGTCCCTAAATCTTTAATGAAACAATGTGGACCGTCCTTAGCCACAGAATGCATAGTAGGAAGAGTCCACAACAAACAATTAGCCATTCATTGGGCAAAAACTAATAAAAGGGATAACTAATTCTGTATTAGAGCAGCTAGAGCCTGGATCTTATTGCCCCAAGAACTAGTAAACTGTTCTAATTTTGATACCTTTAAGAACAGTCTTGATGCCTGGTGAAACCAACATTACTCTTGAAACTAATGGCCCACACTTATGGGGGGCAATCTCGATGGGCCTTGTGCCTACTTTTGTCCTACCTAATCCAGTAAATCCAGTAAAACTCAATGTTTAAAATAAGAATCTGTCACTGATCAGCTATTAATGAATACAGTTACTGTCTGAGCTCCTCAACGTTTGAGTGTCTACCAAGTGAAACAGTATACAGGATACTACAGAGCGGGTGATTAGTGTGATGTGTCAGAAGAGAGCTTTTTATTTTTAGATACCCTGATAACTGTGACAAGTAAATAACAAAGCATGCAAGCCCCAGTTTTACCAAATACAGCATTTTCATCCATGCTCTGCTCTTGCAGACTAAAGCGCTCAGTCAGAGATTGATTTGGATTGGTTCATGTTTAAACTGCTATGCATTATAGACTACTGGACTGTTTTGATCTTCATTTATAAACAACTGCATAATTGTATACAATATTTGCACTGGACTCTGCGGAGATACTGTGTTTTTTTTTTCTGGCACCTATTTTTCTCCAGTACAACAGAGCACTTTATTCTGCACATTGTGATAGGAGCTTTAAATTTACTCATGAAGTGCTACAGAAATGGTAAGGTTCTAACTGTTATTGAAAAGTGCGTCAATTTTTATTTCACTTGTCATCTTTGTTTCAGTGCACATAGTAGTGGATGCTAAAAATAGGATATATAATGCCTACTTGTCAGTCACAGTAACACTGGCAGGTTGATTTTTTCTAGCTGTATAGTTCAGCACAATAAAAAACACCTTTTGTCCACACTCATGTGTTTCTGTGACTCCTGGAGTCAAAGTGCTGTTTTATTGTAATCCTGATCTTGCAATGGGTGGTACCGGTTTGTTAAGCATGTGAGAAAAGCAGATTCAAATCACAAAAGAAAAAGTTAATCATTGAATAGCCATTTGATTCCTTTAGAGCTTCTGCCCGTGCATAGCTGTATACTGTCATCGGGTAGAGGCATGACACCAATGAACTGTAACTTTATCAGATTTAAACAAACAACAAAGTCTGAAGTACTGCGCAGTAGTTACAGTCCAGTAGCTAAACACTGTATAAACCAGAGTGCAATGTGTCACACAACCGATGGTATCAGTGAGATCTTCTGTATGTGGACACCTAGTCAGAGTTATTGATGGATGTGTTTAACTGTTTTAACATTTCTACAACTCCTCAGTCTTCAGCTGTTTTTGTTGGGTGGTATCACAAACATCTATTCAAATTTTAATCTTGGATCAAAATCAGGGTCACATGTTGAAACCTGATAAAATTATGTACACTCAGGAAGCTGCTAGAATGGGGTCTCAGTGTGTAATGCATTTCTAATGAAGTCCAAGACTGCAACTTTAGTGTAAATCTGGGACAGCAGAGAAGTATGCTAAAGACATTAAGTATCAGGCTAACTGCAGTAAATCAAGGCTGATTTTTTTTAATAAACTAAAAAAAAAAATCCTGAAGACCAACTAGTAATGGCTTTATGGTACATTGCCGTCAAGTTTATATTTAGCTGCTGGACTGTAAGGACTGCATGGGCTGAGTTATTCAGACCTTGTAGTTCTTTACACTGGCACAGAGGCAGTTGTATTCTCTATGGTATTGACAGGGATTCGGGATGCAAAACACTCCCAAACCCCACTAAATGAATGCCTAGCTGGATAGCCCTTCTAAATCCCTTCAAAATGGAAATGCTGATTTTCAGTGGGGTGAAGGATGCAAGGAATGTAATTCAAACACTGAAAGTTTTACAGTGCTCTGTTTCCAAAATAGTCACACTACTAGTACTGCTGTTGCCGCTATGAAATAAAAAAAAAACACAAACAGGGTGAGAAAGTGAGTATCATATTGTAATGACTTCATTCTCTGCACTTCATATAGTCTCGTGGCACACTGCAGGACTGATGGATGAGACGTGGTTAGTCTAACTGTGTGGATTTTCAGGAAAATGATTAAAAAAGCTACCTATGGATTCATAGCTGTTTTATGATTTGAGCTTTAGAGAACGCAAGTGCAAGTGAATGTAAATAATCTAGTTTACATTTACACTCACGCACCTCATAATGGAGTTGAATATAAAAAAAAAAGAGAAATGTACAGGACAAGATCAGACTTGAAAGTGTGAAGGTTGAATTTGACCCTTCCACCACCCCCATTCATATTACCTCCTCTGCTTGTCAAAGCTTGCAAGTTGTTGAATAATGAAAATCACTTGGCACTCGCAAACCAGTCTGCACAGATGGGCACTGTTTTCATCTTTCCTCTAATGACATTGTTACATTATGTGCATACTTATTGTTGGTCCATTTGTTAGTGCTGTAGTGGTGCTGGGGGGGGGCACCTAGTAGTTGTTTCTACAGAATTGCAGTATTTGAACAGTGCTCTGTCAAAAATGTTTCCGTTGCACTGCTTATGTTCTGCCTGTCTCCCATCACACACCCCATCACCTACACACAGACTGATTTTTTATTAAACATTCTGCTTCCTACCAGGTGATAAAAAAAATATGTATTGGCCCGTTTACTGCCCCTCCCCCATTTTAGAAAGGAGATAGTATAACTACTTTATAGGTAACGTTAATGCTGAGGTGTGTTTGTTTATTGTGGCCGGCATCCTGTCACATAGCTCGAAGGCGCCAATGTAATTTATTGGACACAAAGTCAAACCGACGTGCTTACTTTTTAACAGTACCGGTGCTTCCAAATCTCCAACTCAGTATATTTATGAACAATTGTAATTCCTTGGTGCTCTGCAAATTTACTTGTGAGGAGAGCCAGGCTCATGTGATATACTTGTCTGTTTAGTTTGGTTGCACAATAATTGGTTCGCCTGTTCTTCTGATACTGTGAACAGATGGATATGACCACATATTTCATCAATGCTGTTAAAAAAACATCGGAATTAATACTGCCAGGGTAACTTGAGGGGCCAGAGAAACAGTGGTGTAGATAACGTTAGTGTCAGCACCAAAAACACAGAGATTGCACACTTAATTCAAGGTCACTATCTGACGGTGGTGAGGAGAACTACTGTACAAAGTACAGCTGTAAAACAGGCTTGGACAATAACTTTTAACTTTATAACTGGAGCAGCCATTTTTATGTTTGCTTGCACGCATATGCAAGAAACATAGTGCCATCATCTGAGTTTTTCAGAGGTGTGTCAGCATCTTCCAATTCAGTCAGTGTGTTTGCAGGCGTGGTCACAGTTCTCCAGTCACTGCTGGAGCTGTCTATGACAGCAGTTGAAAATGCAGTGGCATACAGTTGAAAGAGGGAGCTAAGCTTCGGTAGAGCAGCTCCCCACCCCACCACACACACAGATCAACTGTGTTGGTTACCTGATAGATGGCTGTAGTCTTGTCTAGCTATAGAGACAAGCCACACATCATTACTTTAATAAACTGTTCCCTGCCACAGCAGGACCACCAAAATGTGTGGGTGCCTAACAGTCCTTACTCACACCAGCTCTCCAAAGCACACCTTCATGGACTCCATGGGTTCTAATCCTCCAGAAAAAAAATACCTCAGCATTTGATTTGAAAACTCAGACTTCGTTGTATGTGTAATTCCAAGCATTTTCTCTTACTAGACTCTGTCAGTGTGAACTCCCCACTGCTAAAACCTATGCCAACAAACTTGAGCATACTGCACTACCTGCAGCTGAAGTAAAGAACAGCCAGAATGCAGAAAGGAGAACATACTGCTATGCATTTCAGCAGCAGCCAGTGGGGGAGGTTTTCATGACTGAAGCACTTTAATGCACCTTTTAGTGCTGTCATATACACACCTCTGTGTGGTAATTCACTAAACTGCACACTTAGTCTGGTAATGCAGCTTCAAAATATTTTTTTTCTCTGAATTGCCATGAGCTGGCATTTTTATATGACTGCAGAAACAAGATGCTGTATGTCAGCCATGTGTCTGCATTCCCACACTCATCACCCTCACAACTCTCAAACAAAGCCAATGGTGCTTACTGAATTGAGAAGGGTTACATGGATTTCAGAAGTTGTGCCAGATACACTGCATATTGCCTCATCCACTCTTTTTGTTTCAACCCTCCATCCCCACTTCTCTTGGGCAAAGCATGAAGGCTAGTTCACACTAGCACATTCAGATACTTAATAATTCACATTTCCTTTCAAATCAGGGAAAGGCATGTTGTTGGTCTATTACACTGTGAAAACAAGCATTTGTCAATGCTGAATGTTGCTTGCTTCTATGTGCTGTTTAGGTATTTGGAAGTCATTGGAGTGCAAATATTGAAAATCTGCGAACTTACGAGCGTGCATAGGAACTGCGCAATGCACGCCAGAAAACAGTCATTTTTAGGAATTTTTTCACCAAATTTTCAACATAGCCATTTTAAGACCTCTGCTCATGAACAGTGTCACTGATTTTCGTAATGTGTCCCATACATTGAGTTCGCACACCGACTGCACCATTGTGCGCTACATGGGCGGAAACACGTTTTGGGCAGGATGTGAAATATGACAGCTGTACTGCTCATAAGGAGGTGTGGTAAAATGGCAATGTTGTAAATCTAGAGTGAAAATATTGAAAATTCGCAAACTTACAAGCGTGCGTAGGAACTGCGCAACACAGGCTCGTAAAACAGTCATTTTTAGGAATTTTTTCACCCAATTTTCAACATAGCCATTTTATGTCTTCTGCTAATGAACAGTGTCACTGTGATTTTCTTAATGTGTGCTATACATTGAGTTCGCAAACCGACTGCGCCATTGTGTGCTACATGGGTGGAAACACGTTTTGGGCAGGATGTGAAAAATGACAGCTGTACTGCTCATGAGGAGGTGTGGTAAAATGGCAATGTTGAAAATCTGGGTGAAAATATTGAAAATTCACGAACTTACGAACATCAAATGAGAGAACTTCGCAATGCCTAACGTAAAACAATCATTTTAGGAATTTTTTCACCAAATTTTCAACATAGCCATTTTAAGACCTCTGCTCATGAACAGTGTCACTGTGATTTTCTTAATGTGTCCCATACTTTGAGTTCGCACACAGACTGCGCCATTGTGTGCTACATGGGTGGAAACACATTTTGGGCAGGATGTGAAAAATGACAGCTGTACTGCTCATCAGGAGGTGTGGTAAAATGGCAATGTTGAAAATCTGGAGTGAAAATATTGAAAATTCGCAAACTTACGAGCGTGCATAGGAACTGTGCAACACACTCATAAAACAGTCATTTTTAGGAATTTTTTCACCCAATTTTCAACATAGCCATTTTATGTCTTCTGCTAATGAACAGTGTCACTGTGATTTTCTTAATGTGTGCTATACATTGAGTTCACAAACCGACTGCGCCATTGTGTGCTACATGTGTGGAAACACGTTTTGGGCAGGATGTGAAAAATGACAGCTGTACTGCTCATGAGGAGGTGTGGTAAAATGGCAATGTTGAAAATCTGGAGTGAAAATATTGAAAATTCACGAACTTACGAACATGCGTAGAACTGCGCAATGCACGCACGTAAAACAATCATTTTTAGGAATTTTTTCACCAGATTTTCAACATAGCCATTTTAAGACCTCTGCTCATGAACAGTGTCACTGTGATTTTCTTAATGTGTCCCATACTTTGAGTTCGCACACCGACTGCGCCATTGTGTGCTACATGGGCGGAAACACATTTTGGGCAGGATGTGAAAAATGACAGCTGTACTGCTCATCAGGAGGTGTGGTAAAATGGCAATGTTGAAAATCTGGAGTGAAAATATTGAAAATTCGCAAACTTACGAGCGTGCATAGGAACTGTGCAACACACACTCATAAAACAGTCATTTTTAGGAATTTTTTCACCAAATTTTCAACACAGCCATTTTAAGACCTCTGCTCATGAACAGTGTCACTGTGATTTTCTCAATGTGTCCCATACATTGAGTTCACTCACCGACTGCACCATTGTGCGCTACATGGGTGGAAACACATTTTGGGCAGGATGTGAAAAATGACAGCTGTACTGCTCATCAGGAGGTGTGGTAAAATGGCAATGTTGAAAATCTGGAGTGAAAATATTGAAAATTCTCAAACTTACGAGCGTGGGAACTGTGCAATGCACACTCGTAAAATAGTCATTTTTAGGAATTCTTTCACCAAATTTTCAACATAGCCATTTTAAGATCTCTGCTCATGAACAGTGACACTGTGATTTTCTTAATGTGTCCCATACACTGAGTTTACACACTGACTGCGCCATTGTGCGCTACATGGGCGGAAACACATTTTGAGCAGGATGTGAAAAATGACAGCTATACTGCTCATGAGGAGGTGTGGTAAAATGGCAATGTTGAAAATCTGAAGTGAAAATATTGAAAATTCGCAAACTTATGAGCCTACGTAGAATCTAGCAATGCAGCTCATAAAACAGTCATTTTAGGTTTTTCATCACATTTTCAACATAGCCATTTAAGACCTCTGCTCATGAACAATGTCACTGTGATTTTCTTAATGTGTCCCATACATTGATTTTGACACCGACTGTGCCATTGTGTGCTACATGGCGGAAACACGTTTTGGGTGAGATCTGAAAAATGACAGCTGTACTACTCATAAGGAGGTGTAATAAAATGGCAATGTTGAAAATTTGGAGTGAAAATATTGAAAATTCATGAACTTACGAGCCTACGTAGGAACTGTGCAACTCACGCTCGTAAAACGGTAATTTTTAGGAATTTTTCCACCAAATTTTCAAAATAGGCTTTTTGAGAGCCCACCTTATGAACGCTGGCACTGTTGTTTCATTAATCAGGCCCAAAAGGTGGTTTCACGCAGTGACTGCGAAATCACCCTTCGGGCCTGAATAACGCCATGACAGTGACAGAATTCATGAGATGGGGTCCCAAAAACCCCATATTGAAAATTTGGTGCAAAAATTCCAAAAAATGCCTAAGATATGCAACAAAGTTGAAAAAACCCCATCTAGCCCATTATACAGCTTGGTGGGTGCGGGTTATGGGAGGAGGGTGGGGAGACTGCGTGGGACTGTTTTTAATTTACAGGTTTTCTTTTTTCTATAATTGATGACGTGGGACATTTGCCATGCTGGGGTGGGCTCCCAGCATGGCAAGATCAGCTGGGGGCTGTGGAGCCAATGGGGATTGGGCACCCCGTCGGTGAATGACGCAGGGGCGTTTGCCACGCTGGGGTGGGCTTCCAGCATGGCAGCAGAGAAAGCTGTTTGGGGAGGTGGAGCCGGACGGGAGTTAGGTGCCCCATCAGCAGGCGATGCAGGACATTTGCCACGCTGGGTGGGCTTCAGCGTGGCAGCAACCAGGGAGGGTGTGGCGTGCTGCAAGCACCCAGCGGTGGTTTTCTTTGAAGAGAGACCACCGCTATCATCACAACACCACCAGCGATTGGTGCAGGACCGCCACGCCTGCTCAACAGAGCAGGGGATTGCACAGGGCAGGCACACCTCCAAAGTGTCCCATTCTCCCAAGATGTTCCTTGAGCATGCAGCGAATGCGAACGTAAAAACAAAAAACAAATGATGGACTTTAGAGGACACAGTAGCAGTGCTATCACATTGATTTTGCATTTTCCTGTAACTCTAGTGCAAATTTTCCTCCCCCCCATACATTTCATTATTTCACATGAAGCAGAATTGCTCTGATGCCCCTGAAGCAAATGATTATTTACCTTTTAATGGACCAACATAGATGTAACAACAAGAAAAAAGTGCTCTAGCTTTCGGACCAACCAGTCCTTCTTCAGAAGCTCATGGCAGTTGTTTAGAAAATACAATATTTATAACAGCTAGATAATGCAGAGAAAAACAGAAAAAATTCCCCATTGGTTTAAAATACTCATTTAAAAAAAAAAAAAGAAGATGATGTCATAGAACTTTAACAGTACTATACTGCCTTCAACCAGAAGTAACCTTGGGTTAAACGTGCTTGGTGGAACACACATACAAAGAATCCTATTGCATATAAATTTAATTGACATAAGATAACACTGCTGAAGCAGATAACTCCTAAATCAAGCTATAAGTGTCACAGTTAGTATAAGGATGTGATTACTGAAAGGCATCCCCCACCCAGATTAAAGACAAACTAAGATTGTTATAGGGCTCATGAAGTTTCGTCTGCATTATAGACAAGAATTTACCAGTAAAGTTGTCTTAAAGACATAAGTGCACATTGTGTGATGTGTAAAACCTAGCTGGACCTGTCACCCAGCTGTACTCTCCAGCTACATATAAGGCCCAAGAAATTTTAAAAACCTCAGGACTATTTAAATGATAATTTAAATATAAATTGATAATATTAGTGTCAAACAAAAAACTCTAGTCGAGGAACCTCAAGGAATTAAGACCACATAGCCTGATATGATACTGATGTCAATATACACTGAGAATGTAACAACCTGATGTACCACAAGTGTCTAAGGAATCTGAAAAAGAGATAAAAATGTAATTTCTCTCCTCCTCTTCATACAAACAATACACCCTAACCCACCCCACATCACCATAATGTGGGTGGGGAGATCTATAACTTAAGGAGATGTCTCTCTCTCTCTCTCACCCCTTTTTCCCTTCTCTTTCTCTCTCTCTTTCCTCTCCCCACACACACACACACACACACACACACACACACACACACACACACACACTCACTCTCTCCTAGTGAACCTATATTCACTTCAGTCACTGCAATTGTTCCCAAAGAATTAACTTGTCATGAAATCCTGAGTAAAAGGTCTTATGTCTGATGCCTCTGTAACCAATGCAAGTCAATGGGAACAATTTCCCTGTAAATGACTCCCTATAGATCTGGGAGCCCTGCTGTATGTAGTCTGCCAGGGTCTTACAATATAATTCTTATTTTAATGCAGTGCATTCAAAAACATTATACTGAAGCAAATGGTTTGTTGCCTTCTACTGAACCAACATACATGGATGTTACAAAAAGAGCAAAGTGTCTAAGTGTTTGGCCCAACAAGGTCTTCTTCTGAAGCTTACATGAGTAAACTTACAAGGGATGTTCTAGCCTGTGTGACAATGGTTTCAACTATGCCACTGAACTTGAAAAAAACAGCAATTAAATAACTTAGGATAATGCAGGATATATAAATGAAATCCAAGCGTGCACATGTGAAGGCATTGTTGTCATGTTAAAAGACAGCAACAGTACAGCAGCTACCTGAATTCACCTGCTTTTAATTGCTGTTTTAAAAGGGGGATTTTTTTAAAATATCCTGTAAATAGTTTCACAATAATTCCCTCATACCTTTTTACCAAGTGTCTGCTCTACGTAATTCAATGGTTGGCAGCTCCTCCACAGCACACAAATGAACAGAGACTATTTTAGTTGTCATTTTTCATATCTCGCCCAAAATGTGTTTCCGCACATTGCGCACAATAGCACAGTTGGTGTGCGAAATCAATATTTAGGACAGATTAAGAAAATCACAGTGACACTGTTCATGAGCAGAGGTTTTAAAATGGCTATGTTAAAAAATTTGGTGACAAAAGTTCATAAAATGACTGTATTCTGACGAGCATTACGCGGTTTCCACGCACCCTCATAACTTCATGAATTTGTAATATTTTCAGTCAGATTTCCACCACTGGCATTTTCCACATTCCTTATGAACAGTACAGCTGTCATTTTCACACCATGGCCAAAATGTGTTTCGCACTTCAGTGAAGACATGCGTGGTCACTGTGGGAAATCACTGTTTGGGACAGATTAAGAAAATCACCATGACACTGTTCATGGTGGAGGCCCAAAATGCCTGTGTTAACAATCTGCTGTAAAAATCCCAAACTAATTACACTATGGGTGTGCGTTGTGCAGTTTCTATGCTCACTCATGACTTCACCAGTTTTTCTGATATTTTAACTCCAGATTTTCAATATTGCCATTTTTTACACCTCCCCATGAACAGTACAGCTGTCATTTTTCACATCCTGTTCGAAATGTGTTTTCACAACTGTGGCACCAAATGGCATAGTCACTGTGCAAAATCAGCTTTCAGCTAACGAACTGATATTGCCACTGTTCATAAGGTGGGGGTCACAAAAAACAATGTTGAAAATATAGACAAAATACCAATGAATGTCTCTGGCGTTCCTGTAGAGACTGACAGGCCTCAGGGTGTGACTTGGGGATTATGCGCCTGTAATGCTCATACCATTTCACCCCACCCACACCCTGCAGCTAGTGAGAGGCATCAAGTTGTGCCTTGGACTCTTTGGCCTCAAAGTTCACCCCATTCTCCTATATTGCACCCATCTCACCATATTTCCTAATAGAATGGGGTCAACAAGGGCCAAAGACCCCAATGCACACCGTGACACCTGTTGGTGTCTGCAGGGTAGGGTGTGGTGAAATGCCATAGCCGTTATGCCTGACAACCCAAAGGCACACCCCAATGCCTGTCAGTATCTGCAGGGTGGTGGTGGGGTTGGCTTCAGTTCAATACTTCACTGCCATTCCTATTATGCAGCTCTGTAACTCCTACACTACCAGTGCCAATGCCAGCAAGCAAACATTCGGCATTGACAAATGCTTGTTTTAACTTGTCTTCGGGCTGGGTTTGATGCATCAAAGGGAGGGCCACCGCCTGACTGAGTTTTGATACAAAGTAGGTGCCAGGCAATTCGAATTGTAATCCCTTGATCTATAAGGCACTTTTATGAAGAGTACTTTTTTATTTAACTTCAATTAATTTTACCAGAGCACAACATTGTATACTGCTTCTGTTAGCACCCTTTGCAAACTGTGTGAGAGGTCTTTCGGCACCATGCAATTCTGCTTAAAGTTGGACCAGCATAACATTCTGTGGTGATTTGCATATGCAGCCCATGATGCTTTGCATTGTGGGGGCATGTGTGATTTTGTATTTTATTGTATACTGCTGTATGCATAACCATCTTTATTTCACATTCCCCATTTTTACCTTCTTCTGTTACCTGATAAGATGAGGAGTGTTTGAAATAAAAGATCAGTTGTGTGTGGGTGATAGGGTGGATGATGGGAGAAACCAGCACACAAGTGTGGATTATCATTGCAACTGAGACAATCACTGCTCGAATGTGGCAGTTTCTGTGGTTGGGGGTGGGGGTGGGGTCAGATTCAACCTGTACACTTTCAGGTCTGATCTTGTCCTGTAGGCAGCTTCTTTAATCATTTTCCTGACTACTTCAGGCATGCCTAACCAGCTTTTCCAGTTCTGACTTTTAACTAAACCACATACTGCAGGCTACTGCAGGCCACCCAAATTACTTATTTATTTATTTTTATTTATTAAATTTTGGTGACCAGGTAGGCCCACTGGGCCCCGAAGGTCCCTTTTTCAGGGGCGACTCGGGATAACAATACATTTATAATACAGTGGTAAGTCATTTGGTTACAGTATTGCACAAGCATTACTTATGCAGTTTGCTTACATGGTTATCATCATGATACAGTCTTAACTACAATGCTGCTAGGCCTAGTGTTAAGCAAGGTGCGTTGTTGAGAAGTTTTTGGCAGGAGAGAACTTCTCCATGCCAGAGGTAGTATATAGGACTTTGGGGAACCTGGGTACCCTGGTTGTTGGGAGAGGTTTCTCTGTTAGCTCGTTGTTTTGAGAGGGGTGTAGTGGTAGCTCGAGGCAGTTATGAGCAGTGGCAGAGGCATGTGCTTGTGGCAGTCATATGTGCTTTTAGTCTGGTGTGGAAGTTCATGAGTGAGGAGGCCTCCTACACCAGAGGTGGGAGGTTGTTCCATAGGTTGGGTGCTAGGGAGGAGAAAGATCTGCCACCTGCGTTTGTTCTTACTCTGGGGACTGTAAGTAGCCTTCGCTCAGACGTTCTTAGCCTCCTGGGGTTGTGTTTTATTGCTATAGTTCCTGCTATGCTGGGAGGGGCAGGCAGGTTTAGTAGTTTGTATGCCTGGATGAGCAGGGGGTATTGCAGGCGAGCGGTTAAGGAGGACCAGTGTATCACAGTGGTGGCGTCGCAGATGGTCCTGAGTAGCGAACTAAGCCACTTTGTTATAGAGGATTTGCATCCTTGAGACCTCTTGTTTAGCCATGCCCTGTATAATAGGTGCAGTAAAGGTCAAGGTAGGGAGCAGGACACTTATGACAATAGATAGCCTAGCCTCAGGGATTAGCTGGTCCTTGAGTCGGTAGTGAAAATGATAGTTTGGTCTAGAGGCAGGCCTCAGTACTTAAGGGGAGGGCACTACGTTGATGCTTTTTCCAGCGAGTGTGGTTAGGTACAGGAATGCAGACCTGTCATGACCCATTGATCTGGGACCGAATAGCATCCCCTTGGTTTTATCAGAGTTTAGCACCATTCTGTTCTCTCTCTCAGCCATGCCTCAATGGATGAGAGGTCCTTTTGGAGGAGAGGACTCAGAGCAGCTACGTCCCTCAGGGATCGGTAGATGGCTCTGTCATCCATGTACTGGATGACTGAGCTTTCCCCACAGTAGGTGCTTAGCTCATTGGTGAATAAGGAGAATAGGAGGGGGCCAAGGATTGAGCCCTGAGAAACTCCCTGTCTTAGGGGTAGTGGTCCCGACATTGCTCCATTCCCAGGAGACTCTTTCAGTCCGGCCAGTTAAGTAGCTCTTGAACCACTTTAGCGAGTGGGGGTCTAGACCCACTTTGTTCAGTTTCTGAAGCAGGAGATTGTGGTCGACAAGGTCAAATGCCTTGGACAGGTCTTTGAAGACTGCTCCTGTTGGTATGCCTTTGTCCAGTGCTCTGAGCACTTCGTCCGAGAAGTTAATGAGGGCAGTATCAGTCCCATGGTTGGCTCTGAAGCCATGCTGAGAGGGAGCTATAAGCTGATGAGCCTCCAGGTAATCACGGAGCTGGTTGTAGACAAGCCTTTCTTGTAGCTTCGCAAGTGTGCAGAGCAGGGAGATAGGGTGGTAGTTAGTTAGGTTTTCCCTGGGGCCAGATTTGTGGACTGGGACCACACTGGCCGGTTTCCACTGGTTAGGAACGATTCCTTCTCTTAGTGATCTATTTAAGAGCCATGAGTAGCTGAGGGTTTATCCCATCGGGTCCCCCTGAGCCTTTCACTTTCAGCACCTTTAGGAGGGCTAGGACCTCTTTTTGCTTTACTAGTCTCAGGTGGAAGGAGAGTCGTTCATAGTGGATTGGTTTGTTTACGTTCAGCGCAGAGGTCTGGGAGGTCTGCACAGCCTTAGGCCTCAAGGTCAGTGAAGTGGTTGTTGAGGGCAGCTGCTATTTGTGAGGGGTCACTTACGAGCTGACCGTTGACCACAATGGGGCAAGGTTCAGTCTTTTTGTTGCCCTTGATTAGGTTGTTAACATGATTCTAGAATTGCTTAGGGTTACCTAAGTTGGTTTTCTGGAGGTTTGTGAGGTAATCTCTTTTAGCAAGTTTAATGGCACGCTTGGCTTTGTTTCTTAGTGCTTTGTATGCCGCAAGGTCAGCCGGAAGGGAAGAGAGCTTGTACTTTTTCCAGGCCTTGTCCCAGCTAATCATTAGAGATTTGAGGGATGGAGTTATCCATTTGTAGCAGCTGCTCTTTACTCTTAATCTTTTTAGAGGAGCAAAGAGGTTGGCAGCTGTACTTAGTTGGTCCTAGAAGTATTCGAGGGCCTCGGTCAGAGTTGGGAGGAGTGTTATAGGACTCCAGTCCCGACTGCTTAGGTAATCATTAAATTTTCCTCCTGAGAAGTTGGTGTAGTCTCAGGCGGTGAGGATTCTGGGCTGGATCCTTGGTGCCCTGTTCTTCCAGATACAGTAGATCAGGGAATGGTCACTCAAGGAGTCTGCCATAGTACCAGTCGAGCTGGATGTTGGCAGGGTTGGACACCCGGGCCCAGTCGAGGTGGTGTGATTCCCAGTTTTGTAGTTCAGTCTGGTCAGCTCGTGGATGACTTGCATCAGTCCTGCCTCTTGGGTCAGTGACATAAGAGGTGAGCCAGGTTCTCGGTCAGTTGAGGTTGAAGTCTCCTAGAATAATAAGTTCTGTTGAGACTTCAAAGGTCAAACATTTGTGATGGCCTCAAGGGATTGGAGGGCCATCTTTGGAGGATTGTAGACACATCCAATAGTAATTTGCTTGGTTCGTCCAAGGGTAATGCAGATGAATATAGATTCTCCGCCAGAGAGGGGGCTTTGCTGCAGGCTTAGAGGTGATACAGTTAGGTCTTGTTTGGTGTATATTAGTACATCACCCCCTTTTCTGGACTCCCTGTCCTTTCGGAAGGAACTATAGCACAGTGCCTGAACCTCGTGGTCAAGAATGTGGGCTTTTAACCAGGTTTCTGAGATTACTAGGACATCAGGCTTGTATAGGTCGAGCCAGGCTTGGACTTTGTGTATTTGAGTCTGATGCTACATATATTCATATGTACTATCTTGAGACCCTTGCAGACACCCAGTGAGGTTCTGAGGAATGATACTGAGGTGTTGGGGTGCTAGGGCCAGGGTTGGGCTGAATATCTCCTGCCAGGAGAAGCAGCACCGTTATCAGGCAGAGATGCTTAGGGCTAGGTAAGGTGAGTAGGTTACGTTGACTCATCCTTCCCGCAAAGTAGAATAGGTCATAGCATATGCCCTTTCTTACCATCTCATGTGCTGATGTTAGAGCAAGCCAGCTTGAGCTGAGCTTCCCATTTTGGAAATTCAGGGGGGGAAGGGGCCAGTACGGGTTATGGCTCCATGCTTCAGGATGACCTGGATCGATGATCCTGTCTACCAAAGTAGAGATAGTGAGTAGGTTAAAGCAGAAGTACCTCCCTATTTAGGAGGGGTGCTTAGGTCTCATGCACTTCGGGGTGCTGGGATTGGGGCAGACATTTGGTGAGGCGCCATTGCTGTAGTCTCGTTAGGAGCAGCAGTTGAAGGGTATCACCTTCAACTGTTGTGTAATAGTTTTGCTAGGGCCCACCTCCTCCTTTTGGTCTGGGTTTGCCCATGGGGGGGCCACCCTGGCTAAAGTTGAGCTCTTAGTAGCTTGTTTGTTGATAGAGTTATCAGGTAATCAGCCTCCAACTCCCCTGTTATAGGATTTTGGGCCTCTTGGTTAGTCTTTGGGCAAGGCTACCTGGGGGAAAGAAGAGTTCACTGCCCTTACCCTGGGCTAGGTTATTATTGGTAGAGATTGCAATTTCAACCCCTTACCCTTGGTTTAGTAGTTTAGTCTTATGTCAAGCAGGTCTGCCCTAACTTGTATGCAGTTTTTGGGAAGTAGCTAGCTAATCAATTGATTTGGCAGTTTGAACGCACTTTGCAAGGGAGGCAGAGCTAAGCAGTAGATTATTAGGTTAGTTTCAAGTAGTTAGCAGGCATTGATTGAATGTATATACAGAAACAATTTATAATAACACATAGCTGGAGGCGTTTTAGAAGAAGTTAGGTATCAATACATAGCTTATTGTTATGTTAGTTTCTTTAGCATTGAGTATAGTGCAGGCCTTATTCAGAAGGGGCACTAGTGTTGTCTCAGTGCTGAGGACCGATGGCTCCTTAACTGCATGTGAGTCCGATGAAGTGGGTGGGTCCAGAGCATAGGAGGGGTGGGTATACTGTGTCAAGTGCCTTGCCCTCGGAATGATTGGTTCAGCAGTTCAGGTGGGCATGGCAAGCGTGTATTTAATGGGAGGAGGGAACGGGGCGGGTGGCAGGAGAAAACAAAAGTCCTCTCTGTCGGTCGTCCTCCTGCTCCAGTGCAGGGGAGGTGGGGGTCTTGTGCGAGCATGGGAGGTAGCCTGGTCCGACTATTAGGAGTCAGGACCTCTGTTCCACACACCACAAGTGTTCCGGTTGGGGGGGTCCCTCTTGCAGCGAGGTCTCCCTCGCCACCCCAGCAAGGTTTTCCTGTAGTCTGCACTGGCTTCAGTGAGGCTCCACTCAGGCTTTTGCATGACCTGAGTCAGTGCGTCACTGCAGGAGAAGATCCAATGGGCGCTGTTTTTTGGTTTAAATTTGGCGCCACAGTTCTTGTGCCTTCTTTGTTTGTGCTACTGGAGTATTAGCAAACTGGGGCTCAGCCAAACTCTCAACCTCCTGTATTCAGTCCCCGGTGGTGTCGGCTCCGTGAGGAAACTCCGTTGCAAGCAAGGAAGGAGCCAGTAGGTAGCACATAGATACATAGAAACATAGATAGTGTCGGCAGATAAGGGCCTATGGCCCACCCAGTCTGCCCATTTGAGCTTGTAAGTTCAGTTTCTTTTCCTAGAAGTCTGTTGCCTCTTACCCCTGACCTCCAGAATTCCTTTATGTCTATCCCATGCATTCTTAAATCCGTGATTGTTTCAGCCCCATCACTTCCTCTGGCAGGGTTTCCACTTGTCCACCACCGTTCTGTGAAGAAATTCTTTCTCATGTTTCCTCTGAATCGTCCTCCCTCCAACTTCATCCCATGCCCTCTAGTCCTGCAACATCTTTTTGCTTAAAATAGTGTTTCCTGCACCCTGTTCCTCCCTGTAAGATACTTGTATGTCTCTATCATACCCTCTCTCCTCCTCTCCTCCAGGGAGTACATGTTCAGTTCCTTCAACCTGTCTTCATAGGACTTGTGATGCAATCCATGCACCATCTTTGTTGCCCTCCTCTGAACCTTCTCTACCCTGTCTATGTCCTTACGTAGGTATGGTCTCAGAACTGTACACTGTACTCCAGGTGGGCCTCACTAGTGTCTTGTATAGCAGAATTATGACCTCCTTTTCCTGCTGGTGATGCCCTGCCTATACATCCCAGCATCCTATTTGCTTTCCTGCTGCCTTGTCACACTGTTTCCCTACCTTGAGGTCATCAGAGATGACAACCCCAAGATCCTTTCCTGCTTGGTGCATGCTATATCCTCACCCCCAACCGATATATTGTGCCAGGGTTTTGTGCCCCATATGCATTATCTTGCACTTCTTTTGCATTGAATTTCAACTGCCAAACCCCTGACCATTCTTCAAGTCTGCAGGTCGCTTCTCATTCTGTCTACACCCTCTGTGTGTCTACTCTGTTACAGAGCTTTGTGTCATCAGCGAACAGTGAAATTCTGCCTTCTAGGTCCTGCCAATGTCACTGATGAAGATGTTGAATAGGACCGGTCCCAGCACTGATCCCTGTGTTACCCGCTGGTCAGTCTTCCCTCTGTGGAGTGACAGCCATTTATCACCAACCCTCTGTGTCCTGCCACCCAGCCAGTTACCTACCCACCACACTACTGTCCTGCCCACACCCATATTCCCCAGTTTGTGTAATAGTCTTCTATGTGGCACAGTGTCAAAGGCCTTGCTGAAGTCCAGATAGGCCCTGTCCACTGCCCTCCCCTGATCCACCTCCCTAGTCACCCAGTCAAAAAATTCAATGAGGTTGGTCTGACATGACCTCCCCCTGGTGAAACCATGCTGCCTTGGGTCCTGTAGTCCATTGACAACCAGATGTTCCACCAATCTCTCCTTCAGTAGTGCTTCCATGATCTTCCCCACTACCGAGGTGAGGCTGACTGGTCTGTAGTTCCCTGCTTCCTCTTTGTTCCCACTTTTGTATAAGGGGACTACATCTGCTGTCCTCCAGTCTTTGGGTACCTCCCCTGTTTCCAGTGATTGGCTAAACAGGATTGCCAGAGGTTCAGCCACCTCCTCTCTTAGTTCTTTAAGGACCCTGGGGTGCACCCCATCTGGCCCCATTGCTTTATCAACTCTTATTACTTCCAGTTCCTTCAGGACCCTTTCTTGTGTAAAGGGACTTGTGTCCATTTCTGCACCATTCTCACCCTTGTACTCCCTTCAGGACCCATTACCCTCCTCCTCTTCAGTAAAAGCTGAGCAGAAATACCTGTTCAATATGTCAGCTTTACTGTTGTCATCCTCCATGCCGCCCCCATCCTCCCCTTCAGTCTCACTATCCCTCCCTTTGTCTTTCTTTTTCACATATGTACCTGTAAAGGTTTTGTCCCTCTACCCACTGATTTTTGCAATGTGTTCTTCTGTCTGAGCTTTGGCTTCCCTTACTGACCTCCTGCCTCCCTTTGCTTCTCCTGGTACTTCTCCCTATCCCCATCTGCCTGTGTCTTTTGTATTGCCTGAATGCAATCTTTTTGGCTTTCACTTTCTTTGCTACCTCTTTGGAAAACCATAATGGTCTCCTCTTCCTTTTCCTCTTGCTAACCTGCTTAATGCATAATTCTGTTTTTCTTGTAATCCCCATTTTACAGGTTGAAAGTGGTTGAAAGAAGTAAAAGAAACAAAAATCCTCTCTGTCGGTCGTCCTCCTGCTCTGGTGCAGGGGAGGTGGGGGTCTTGTGCAAGCGTGGGAGGTCGCTTGGTCCAACTATTAAGAGTTGGGACCTCTGCTCCACACACCGCAAGTCTTCCGATTGAGGGGTCCTCTTGCAGCGAGGTCTCCCCTCGCCACCCAGCAAGGTTTTCCGTAGTCTGCACTGGCTTCAGTGAGGCTCTACTCAGGCTTTTTGCATGGCCTGAGTCAGTGCGTCACTGCAGGAGAAGATCCAATCGGCACTGTTTTTGGTTCAAATTTGGTGCCACAGTTCTTGTGCCTTCTTTGTTTGTGCCACTGGAGTAGTAGCAACTGTGGGGCTCAGGACAACTCTCAACCTCCTGTATCTCAGTCCTCAGGTGGTGTCGGCTCCGTGAGGAAACTCTGTTGCAAGCAAGGAAGGAGCCAGTAGGTAGGCACAGGTTGAAAGCGGTTGAAAGAAGCAAAAGAAACAATTACAGTTCAATTATGCATCTGACTCAGGTCGTATCCATCCCACCTAGTAGGAAGTGAAGAAATAATACTGAGGACCTGAGGAGGGTAAGAAACCAGACAAAATTCAAATGTACAGTACACAACTTAGGAAGCATCCAAAAACACCAAATGAACAGTTTTGCCAATATTTTTCATAACTATAACAGCAAATGACCTTTTAGGAATAACTTTTTCATTGCACAGCTGCTTTAAGGCACAGTTGTTTCACATAAATTCCATCCTTATGGGTGAATGGAGTAATTTGCCCCTTATCTGTACTGACACTTAGCAATGAACTGAACTGAACCTTATGGGTGAACGTGGTCGCTGAGGAATTGTGGACTCTCCAAGTCAGGGACAGTTGCCTATGTTCTTTTCTTTTCCCTCTTACCGTTTCACTTTCTCTCTAATATTTCTAATATGTGCAGTTTGTGTTGATGCATTCACGAGGGGTGGGGGAGGGCCTCAATGGTTTATCAAAGCGAGCCTGCACAATTATTTTTCCCTTTACTTTTGCCATTCTCTTTGAACTTTCCAGTATGTTGAATTTCTGTGTGTGTGTTTTTTTTTGGGGGCAGGGATTTAGAAAGCCAGAGTGCTGATTGCCTACTGGCAATGTTATGCTGTTCTTTTCCATGTTACGTCAATGGACTTCCACATACATTCCATTCCTAGGAAAATGGAATAATTTGTCCCTTATCAGTACTGCAGAGTCCACTTCTCTACTCATTGCCAAATGTCACTACACACTTTTCCCTGTTTGTTTTACTTCTTTACTTTGCTTTTCCCTATCTCTCCTCAGATCTTTCTAGTATCTACAGTTTGTGTTTGTATGTTTGAGAGGGAATGAGAGGTGGGACAGAGATTGATCAAATCTGATTTTCTCCCTTTACTTTAGTCTTCTCTCTGATCTTTCTGGTAAATATATTTTGTGTATATGTTTAAAAGTGGAGGGTGCAAGGGTTGGGAGAGGAGGTTAAGGAATTTAGCAAAACCAGACTGCTGAGTGACTACTGGCTACCATTATGTTGCCATCTTCCATGTTACAACACAGGAGTTGTAACCCAAGATCTCCTGAGAGAATTTTTACAAATTACCTTGTTATTTTAAGGCACAGGTGTTTCACAGAATTTCACTCCATAGGGTAAATGGAGTACCTTGCCTCTTATTTGTACTGACACTTGAAAATGAACAGAGAATTTATGGATACTTGGGGACTGTTGGCTATGTTCATTTTTTTATGTTTGCTTGCACGCATGTGCAAGAAACATAGTGCCATCATACGAGTTTTCCAGAGGTGTGTCAGCCTCTTCCAATTCAGTCAGTGTATTTGCAGGCGCGGTCGCAGAGCGCCAATCACTGCTCCAGCTGTCTATGACAGCAGGAAAATGCAGTGGCATACAGTTGAAAGGGAGAGCTCTGCTTGAGTGAGCAGAGCTCTCTTCCTAACACACACGTCGCAACGCACACACTGCTCATGTCGCCTTCCCCTCCCCTCCACACTTTAGGGCCGACGGGGTGCCTAACTCCGCCGGCTCCACGCCCCCTGCCATCCAAAATATAGTAATGGCCGACGGGGTGCCCAACCTCTGCCGGCTCCACTGCTCTCTCCCCACCCCCATGCTGTCACCGATCAGGTGCCCAACTCCTGCTGGCTTCACTATCTCCCCCAGTGACAGGGTGCTACGCTGGGAGCCCACCCCCAGCGTGGCAACAGATGCCATGTCTGATGGGGTGCCCAATCCCCTGTTGGCTCCACTGTCTCTCCCCCACCTCCCATGCTGTCGCTGACGGGTGCCCAATCCCGTTGGCTTCACTGTCTCCTCCCGGTACAGGGTGCCACGCTGGGAGCCCACCCCAGCGTGGCAACAGATGCATAATGACAGGGGTGCCCAAGCTCCGTCGGCTCCACGCCCAGCCGCCTCTGCCATGCTGGGAGCCCACCCCAGCATAGCAAGCGTCCCGCTCATCTTTTTAAAAAGAAAACCTGTAAAGAAAAAACTGTCCTAGCAGTGTCCCTGCTCCCCCACAACCTGCACCCACCACTGCGCACCTGCCTTCCCACACCCCCATCACCCCATACTTACCTCCGGAGTCTGGCGCAACAATCTTCAGTGGACTGGGAACACGTCTGCACTCTTCAAAGCCGACCGTGAACTGAGGAAATGCTGGTAAGCTGTATAATGGGATAGATAGGGTTTTTTCAACTTTGTTGCATATCTCTGGCATTTTTTGGAATTTTTGCACCAAATTTTCAACATGGGGTTTTTGGGACCCCTCCTCATGAATTCTTGCACTGTCATGGCGTTACTCGGCCCCGAAGGGTGATTTCGCAGCCACTATGCGAAATCACCTTTCCGGAATGATTAATGAAACGACACTGCCAGTGTTCATAAGGTGGGCTATCAAAAGCCTATTTTGAAAATTTGGTGAAAAAGTCCTAAAATGACTGTTTTATGAGTGCGTTGAGCAGTTCCTGCACGCCGAAGTTCACAATTTCAATATTTTCATTCCAGATTTTCAACATTGCCATTTTACCACACCTTCTTATGAGCAGTACAGCTGTCATTTTCACATCTCACCCAAAATGTGTTTCCGTTCATGTAGCGCACAATGGCGTAGTCAGAGTGCGAAATCAATGTACAAGACACATTAAGAAAATCACAGTGACTCTTTTCATGAGAAGAAGTCTTAAAATGGCTATGTTGAAAATTTGGTGAAAAAATTCTTAAAAATGACTGTTTTATGAGCGTCTGTTGTGCAGTTCCTACGCACGCTCGTAAGTGATTTGCGAAATTTCAATATTTTCACTCCAGATTTTCAACATTGCCATTTTACCACACCTCCTTATGAGCAGTACAGTTGTCATTTTTCACATCTCGCCCACAATGTGTTTCTGCTCATGTAGCGCACAATGGCGCAGTCGGTGTGCGAAATCAATGTATGGGACACGTTAAGAAAATCACAGTGACACTGGTCATGAGCAGAGGTGTTAAAATGGCTATGTTGAAAATTTGGTGAAAAAATTCCCAAAAATGACTGTTTTAGGATCGCACGTTGAGCAGTTCCTACGCACACTGGCAAGTTTGCGAATTTATAATATCTGCACACCAGATTTTCAACAGTGCCATTTTACCGCACTTCCTTATGAGCAGTGCAGCTACCATTTTTCACATCTTGCCCAAAATGTGTTTCTGCACATGTAGCGCACAATGGTACAGTTGGTTTGCGAAAACAAAGTTTGGGACAGATTAAGAAAATCACAGTGACACTGGTCATGAGCAGAGGTCTTAAAATGGCTATGTTGAAAATTTGGTGACAAAACTCCATAAAATGATTGTGTTACGAATGAGCATTGCGCAGTTTCCACGCACCCTCGTAGGTTCATGAATTTGTAATATTTTCAGTCCAGATTTTCACCAGTGGCATTTTTCCACACCTCCTTATGAACAGTACAGCTGTCATTTTCCATAACATGGCTGAAATGTGTTTTCACACTTTCAGTGCAGATGCGTGGTCACTGTGGGAAATCATTGTTTGGGACAGATAAAGAAAATCACACTGACACTGTTCATGATTGGAGGTCTCAAAATGCCTGTGTTAACAATCTACAGTAAAAAAATCCCCAAACTAGTTACATTACAGGTGTGCGTTGCACAGTTTCTACGCATGCTCGTGACTTCACCAGTTTTTTTAAGATTTTCGCAACAGATTTTCAACATTGCCATTTTTTACACCTCCCCATGAACAGTACTGCTGTCATTTTTCACATCCTGTTCGAATGTGTTTTACACCTGTGGTGCCAAATGCTATAGTCGGTGTTGAAAAGCAGTTCTCGGCTAACAAACTGATATTGCCACTGTTCATGAGGTGGGGGTCACAAAAACCATGTTGAAAATTTGGGTGAAAATACCAACAAATGCCTGAGGCGTTAGGGTTTCCGACCATAACGCCTCACCCTGAAAGTATGACAGGCATCAGGGTGTGACTTGGGATTCTTGCCTGTCATGCTCATACCATTCCACCCCACCCACACCCTACAGCCAGTGAGAGGCATCAAGGTGTGCCTCGGACTCTTCGGCCCCAAACTTCACCCTATTCTCTATACCGCACCCATCTCACCATATTTCCTGATAGAATGGGGTGCCCATAAGGGCCAAAGACCCCAAGGCACACCGTGACACTTGTCAGTGTCTGCAGGGTAGGGTGTGGTGAAATGGCGTGGTTGTTATGCCTGGCGACCCAAAGGCACACCCCAATGCCTGCCACTCTCTGCAGGGTGGTGGTGGGGTTGGCTTCAGTTCAATACTTCACTGCCATTCCTATTATGCAGCTCTATAACTTCTACACAACCAATGCCAGTGCCAGCAAGCAAACATTCGGCATTGACAAATGCTTGTTTATTCTCACATCACTCCAATCACTGTGTTTTTTTCTGCCTTTTGTCTTTGTCTTTCTCTGATCTAATCTTTTTAGTATGAGGACTCTGCATATGTGTGTGTGTGTGTGTGTGTGTGTACGTTTCAAGACAGTACATTTAATTGTGGCCAGGCTCAATCACTTTTAATTTCATATACAATGCTTTTTAACCTGACCATGTGGAAAACCTTGGTTAACAGAGAACTACCAAGTAATTGAGATCAGAAGTGCATTTCTTTTGTTTCCTGTGCAATTACATGGGCAGCAGCCACCGTTATTTATCTGAGTTTACATCATTTTCTTTACTAGCAAGAGTTGCTCTGGCAGAAAAATAGGACCATAAGCAACTGGGAAGATGACAAGCACACCGTCAAGGAGGAGCACAATACATCCACCTCTGTTTAACAACTTCAGTGTAATATTCCTTCCCCACAGCCTGCCATATTATAGGGGCCTTTCAATACTTGATTGCAGCGAGTCACACAAACTGTTTTTTCCCAGTCACATAAACAACCTCAACAACCTGCCACTACGTGTGTCAGTACCTCAGGATACAGCTCTATTTGTGAAGATACACAGACTATGACACTATACACTTACACAAAATATTACCTATTTTAAGACAGAGGTACAGTATTTCAGATAAGTTCCATCCATAGAATGAATGGAGTAATTTCACCCTTATCTTTACTGACACTTGAAAATGAAAAAGAGATATTGAGAACTCTCCAACTCGGGGACTGCTGTCTATGTCCCCCCTTCACTTTTCCCTTTCTCGACGATCTTTACAGTATGTGCAGTTTGTGTCAATCAGTTTATGAGGGGACAGGGGGTTCCGTTTGGATTTATCAAACTGGGTGGATTGCATTTTTTCCTTTACTTTTGCCTTCCTCTCTGATCTTTCCAGTACATGGATTTTTTTTATGTTTGGGACTGGCGGGGGTAAGGGGTGGAATTTAGCAATGCCAGACTGCTAAGTGACTACTGGCTACCCTTGTGCTGTGGTCTTCCATGTTTCATCACAAAAGTTTTAAATCAAAATTAATTTACAGATGTTCTAGATATTACCAAAGAATGCCTCCTCCCAATTTGTGCTACATTTCAGCCACAGAACCTAGTTACATGTCCTATGCAGTCGCATACATAGATAAGGAGTACTGTACATACTGTAACGCCATTCTCCCTATCTCAGTTATGGATAGACTCCATTCCCTAAGTTGCAGACTCCAATATTTTTCTGATCATTTTCAACTCTCATTACAGACAGGGTGGTAATCACTCAATGCATGTGTGATGCTTGTTTTTGCAGTAGCAATCTTGACCTGCAATTTGGGCATTCAAGCAACAAGGAGTTCATTGTTTACTATGTTCTGCCATTTAATTCTCTGATGTGCCACACTATTATACATTGTATTATTGCAGTGAATTATTTTTTTTTAATGATCTTCAGACAGGCAACATCAGGTTTTAGTATTAGTATTCCTGACTGATCACTGGTCAACACATTACAAATATTTATCTGTGATTTCTTTCCCGGCTATTTGCTTACCGTGTATTAAGTGGTCAAAGGGGGTAGGTAAACTATGTTTCACTGAATGGCATACAACAGTCTAAATACAGGAAACAAATCCATATAGCAGTGTCAGTGGCTCAGTAGGTAGCACACTCGCCTCTGAGGCCGGGAGATCAGAGGGCTGTGGGTTCAGTTCCCACATCTGGCACTTGGATTAATGTCCCAGTACTGACACTGTAGTGCAGCATGAGAGGGTGCTGCACTTCTGAGGTGCTGTCTTTCGGATGAGACGTTAAACCGAGGTCCCATCTGCCTGGATTGGTGGTAGTTCAGGTGGATGTTAAAGATCCCATGGCACTTATTGAAAAGAGTAGGGGAATTTCCCCAGTGTCCTGGCCAAATTTCCCTCATTCACTAAAAATACCACCAACAGCTTAATCTGGTTCAAGATCAGTTGGCATTCATCTGTAGCCCCCTCCCCCGGGTCGTGCCTGAAAATAGGCAGGATTTGTCTAGTGCACTTACCCGGTCAACAAAAATGAAATAAATAAAAATAAAATAAAATCTAAAAATAAGAAAGGAGAGGTCTCCACAAGTCAGGTTTACATAAATGACCAGTCATGATTATAAACCTACAGTACTTCTGGGTATTGCAGATAATGTTAGAGTATCGGAATTCCTTATAATTGCAACCCGGTAATCAGATCTGATCACTAAATTTTGAGCTGACGACTAAGAAAAAACTTTTTTCTGAGAGGCACAAACATATCTCAGTAGCAAATGAAAAATTCATGAGACTCAGCCCCCCTTCCCTTTACAGTACCCCTCCTTTACCCCTAAACAGAAAGATATAGTAATTTGCAGCTGTTCATGTTAGAAACATAGAAACATAGAAGTTGATGGCAGATAAGGATCCCAAGGCTCACCTAGTCTGCCCATTTATTTTTTCTACCTTATGAATGTGCCAGTGGCCTTTGCTCTGTCAATGGCCTATCTATTCATGCTCCTCTGTATTGCTCCCTTATGCCTATACCATGCCTGTTTGAAGTCCTGCACTGTATTCATATCCACCACTTCCTGAGGTAGGCCATTCCATGCATCCACCACCCTTTCTGTGAAAAATAACTTCCTCACATTACCCCTTAGTCTGCCTCCCTCTAATCTCATGCTGTGTCCTCTTGTCCTGCTATTTTTCTTATATTGAAACATGTTAGACTCTTTCACCTTGTTAATGCCCTTAAGGTGTTTGAATGTTTCGATCATATCACCTCTCTCCCTGCTTTGCTCTAGGGTATACATATTGAGCTCCGTTAATTTGTCCTCATATGTTTTCTGATGCAGTCCCTACACTATTTTGGTTTCCCCTTCTCTGGACTCCCTCAATTTGGTTAATGTCCTTGTGAAGGTGTTGCCTCCAGTACTGCACGCAGTACTCCAGATGGGGCCTAACCAGTGTCTTGTAAAGGGGGATTATTACCCCCTCTTCTGACTTGTGATACCCCTACTAATACACCCCAACATCCCCCTAGCCTTACCTACTGCTTTAGTGGTCTGCTTGGATGATTTCAGGTCATCAGTGATGATGATGCCCAAGTCTCTTTCTTCCCTTGTGACTGCCAGCAACTCCCATCCCAGCCTATAGGTGGCTTCAGGGTTTCTCTCTTCCTTATGTGCATGATCTTGCACTTCTTTGCTCTAAACCCCAGTTGCCACTCTTCTGACCATTTTGCTAGTTTATCCAGATCTCTTCTAATTCTGTCTACTCCATCTGGATCATCTACTCTGTTGCAGATCTTGGTGCCATCTGCAAACAGACAACCTCCCTCCAGTCCATCTGCAATGTTACTGATGAAGATATTGAAGAGGACTGGCCCCAGAAGTGATCCTGAGTACCCCATTTGTGACTTGCATCTCTTCTGACTGTATACCTTTTACCACCACTCTCTGTTTTCTGTCCATCAACTAGTTTGCCATCCAGTTGATCAACTTCTAACCCACCCTGAGCCTACCCAGCTTATTAATCAATCTTCTATGTGGAATAGTATTGAAAAGTTAATAAAAGCTTATGCAGCAATTCGATTATGTCAGTCTATTTAATTAAATGCTGTTCCTAACATAATTACTGTAGTCTGAAATTAATTTTTTAGTTTTCTGCGCAGTGAGAAAGACTAAAGGCTTTCACTTCTATGGGTGAACAGGACAGTGCCATCTGCTAGTAATTAACTATTTAAAGTTTAAAGAAAAGTCCAGTCTCACTACAGGACAGTAATCATTCAGGGATGACTGGTGATTGGCATCTTTTTTTCCAACTTTATTTCCCTCTGTTCACGACCCCATGGAACTCTCTCTGGCATCTGAGTCCTTATCCTGCCCGCCAGAGGCCCTTCCCCCCGAACTGAACCTTCTCTCTTCCTCACCTCCCTGCAGACAGCACCCCTGGTCTAATCCTCCCAGGGTGGGTTGCCCTCCACCTCTTGGGCGCTCTTAGATTCAGACTCTGGCTGCAAGGCAGGACCGAGGTGAAGGACCTAGAAGGACAGACGGGGATGGCCCAGTGAAGGGCATGGGGGACTTGGTGCCATCGCCTATCCATGGCGCCATTGTTTTCCAGTTTTTCTTTAACTCCCCGAGAGCTCAGACGTGCAATGACATCTAGCTCAGCTGTTGTATGCTCCTGCTCACCCGTGAAAGACGTCTGGCGAAGCTCCGATCCCCAGCATCTCATGGCCGAGTACTGTAGTGCCTCCAGCCTCTGCTAGAGGTCACCAGTACATTGGCTGGTGGAATCCCCCTCCCCGGGGAAGGAGAGCAGTCCAAAGGATGCTCAACCCTTCACCCTCCCTGCTGGCCCCCAATGACCCGGGCTTGTTCCCAAACCTGGGTCGCCGGCGTGGCGCAAGGTGTAGCGTCCAGCACCTCAACCCTCAGTGCCACCTGGCCAGTCCAGTGATTGCCATCTTGTGGTGGAAAGAGTAAGTGCATTAAGCAATTGAACTATACCGCATCCCACACTGAATTACTACTCCACTGCGTCATTACTACAACAGTGCCGACCGTCATACCAAATTAACGAGCATCATTTTGGGTACTGTGAAACTTTTTTGCGATGACCACTGTATAGGATTCTTGGAAAGGATTGTGAAACAGAAATTAAAGAGTCCAAAAGAGATATGAAACTAGGAATAGCAAATAACACACGTGGCAACTCTAAGAAATTTTATAGATATGTTAAATCAAAAAGGGTGACATTAAATCAGTAGAGTCACTTACTGAGGCTGATAAACTAACAATGAGTAACATATTCCTATTTCTCTCAACATGTTTTTGGGGTCCTGTTTTCATAAACCCGAACCAAACAATGACAGTGCTTCAAATAATAGCATGGACTGCCCTCAGATAACCAAAGACTATGTGAAGAAAAAGTGAACAGGCACAGATACGCAAAAATCTTTAGAACCAGACTGTATCCATGCAAGAATATTGAAATAAATGCCTCCAGAATTATCAGGTCCCATGACAATAATACTTAACACATCTCTGGAGGAAGGCACACTACTAATAACATGGAGAGAGGCTGTAGTGTTGATGATCTTAGAATAAGCATTTGTCAATGCCGAATGTTGTCTTGCTGGCATTGGCACTGGTAGTGCAGAAGTCAGAGAGATGCATAATAGGAATGGCAGTAAAATATTGAACTGACACCAACCCCACCCCCACACTGCAGAGACTGACAGACATTGGGGTGTGCCTTTGGGTCGCTGGCCATAATGCAGATGCCATTTCACTTCACCCTACCCTGCAGACACCAAGTGTCGTAGTGTGCCTTGGGGGTCTTCGGGCCTTATGCTCACCCCATTCCATAAGGAAATACGATGAGATGGGTGCAGTATAGGAGAATGGGGTGAACTTAGGGGCCAAAGAGTCCAAGGCACACCTCGATTCCTTTCACTGGCTGCAGGGTGGGGGTGGTGGTGGAATGGCATGAGCATTGCAGCCAATGATCCCAAGTCACAACCCTGATGCCTGTCAGTCTCTACAGGGTGGGGTGTTATGGTTGGAACCCTAACGCCCCAGGCATTTCTTGATATTTTCACTCCAAATTTTCAACATGGGCTTTTTGTGATACCACCTCATGAACAGTGGTACTATCAATTCATTAGCTGAAAGGTGATTTTGCACAGCGACTATGCCATTTGGTGCCATGGGTGCAAAAACACATTTCAGGCAGGATTTGAAACATGACAGCTATACTTTTCATAAGGAAGTGTGAAAAAATGGCAATGTTGAAAATCTGGAGTGAAAATATAAAAAATTGTCAAAGTTATGAGTGCACATGGAAACTGCGCAATGCACTATTGTAACACAGTTAATTTTTTAGATTTATTTTTCACCAAATTTGCAACATAGGCTTTTTTGGATCCCACCTCATGAACAGTGGCACTGTCATTTCCTTAATCAGTCCTGAAAGGTGATTCCGTGCAGTGATAGCAAAATTATCTTTTGGGATCGAATAACGAGATAACAGCATATGTTCATGAAGTGGGGTCCCAAGAACACCATATTGAAAATCTGAAGTCAAAATTCACAGAAATGGCTGAGATATCCACCTAATTTGACCCCCCCTTTGATGCCATTATATAGCGTACCATCATTTCTTTATTTTGCATTTTGACTTTGAAGAGTCCAGACATATCCCGCTCCACAGATGATTGCAGTGCTGGACATCTGCGGTAAGTATGGGGTGAGGGTGGTATGGGGAGGTGGGGTGAACAGAGGGTGGGCATGGGTTGGGGAGGAGCACCAGGGACTACAAAGGAGTGTTTTCTTTTTTACAGGGAAAGACAAAAATACATTCATTCACATATTTATGCCTGTGTAGTACGGCATGGTCTGCAAGCCCATTGGTCCATACTGTGGACCAATAGGCTTACAGATCTTACTGTAAGCTATCATTCAGCAGGCAGCTGGGTGGTATGCAGGCAGGTGCTGCCGCCCGCTGATGACTGGGGGGGGGAGCTGGGTGACCGGGTGTCCTCTGTGGGTGGGAGGGAGGGTACCACTAGACCACCAGGTTATACTTCCGCTACCCACTGCCCATGATCTGGCATACGGGGAGGGAACCACTGGACCAACAGGTTTCACTTTCTATACTACTGCTGCCCGCGATCAGGCATACAAGAGGGAGAAGGGACCCACTAGACCACGGGTTTCACTTTCTATAATACTAATGCTCACAAATGGCATATAGGTGGGTGGGGGGGACAATAGCCTGCCAGGGTGTCACTGCATAGTGACAGTGGCTGCCCAGGGTGCCAGGTGCATTTTGCTGGGCTGTGCAATGCATGCAAATGGGGCCATAATGACATTCAAATGGCCCCATTTGTGCCATGCATACATTATGACCCTATCTGCATGCCCATGTTTGAATATCGCGGGTGCTGAGCCCAGCACAACTACAGTTGCACTGGTGCAGTCCCAGTCCTCCTTGTCTGGGGAATGCACCAGCGCATTGTACATGGGTAATGTGCATTCTGTGCCATATTCAAAGGTGATGTGCCATGGCGCATTACCTTTGAATATCATCCTGTCTTGGCCCCGGTGCTTCTCGGATGCATTGTGCCCCCACTTGCGCCAGTGCCCAGCACAGTCTGAATATCTCAGCCATAGTGTTCTGAGCTTGTACAGTATCTCCATGTTTGTTGCTATATGGGTCAGTATCCCTCGGTGTCCCTGATCGTCTCTGATTTGGAGTGTCTGTGTCCCTCATTTTAGCAACAAAATGTTGAGAGATACGAAGTGCAGTGTAATTCATTCTGGAATCAGCAACAGGAAATTTAAATGCAAACTAGGTGGTAGAGGATTAAAATTGGTGAATAAAGAGAGAGAGATTTGTTAGTCATTGTCTCAAATGACTATAAGCAAACTGCCAATGTGAACAGGTGGCTAAAATGTAATTAGATTATGGAGTGTATTAAAAAGAATGTTGAAAGCAGGAATAAGGATAGATTTTGCCACTCTATAGGTCCATTGTAAGGCCACATTTGGGATACTGGTGCAGTTTAGCATGGAAACATAGAAACATAGAATTTATTGGCAGATAAGGAGCCCTTCATACCCAGTCTGCCATTTTCTCTACCTACAGTATCACCCTAGACCCTTCTTGATATCCGTCTCTTTCTCCCTTCCCCATTCCTTTTCACTAAGATTCCCTTATGCGTATCCCAGGCATTCTTGAATCCCACCACTGTTTTCACCCCCACCACTTTGGCTAGTAGGCTGTTCCAGGAATCCACTACTGTTTCTGTGCAGAAGTACTTCTTCAAATCACTCCTGAATCTACCTCCTTCCAACTTCATAGCATATCCCCTTGCTTTTGTGCACCTTCTTGTTCTGAAAAAACACTTTCCTCCAGTGCCTTATTTACCCCATGTGAGATACTGAAAGGACATTATCATACCACCCCCCTACCCAGGGTGTACATATTGAGATTCCTTTTTTCTCTCCTCATAGGGTTTTTGATGTAGATTTGTAGAAAAAGATGGCCGCCCCAATTTGAAGCAGTGTGTCTGGATCATAAACTGCAAAGCACAAATGGAAAAGACCCTGCACCTGTCCTTGCACCCAAAATAAAGCTATACTCCATTTCTAGGAGTAAAAGTAAAATTCACAAATTAAAAAATTTGAGTTCACATATTACAGGCTAAAAAGTTCCCCATAGGGACTGCAAAGGAACTCTCCAATGTCGCTTTGCACCCCTTGATAAAGCACCCACAGGGGTGCGAAATGGCATGGGGGAGTTCCTTTGCAGTCCCTGTGGGGAACATTTTAGCATGTAAAATGTGCACTCAAGGTTTTAATACCTAGTAACAGAGTGTAGCTTCACTTTGGGTGCAAGGACAGTGTGGGGTCCTTTTCTGTTTGTGCTTTTGATGCAGACCCTGCACCATTTTAGTTGCCCTCCTCTGGACCACCTCCACTTTGTCTATGTCCTTCCAGAGATGTGGTCTCCAGAACTGTACATAGTATCCTAAATGAGGTCTTACCTGTGATCAGCGGTGGGGGGTGCGGACATCAGAGGATGAATGAGCGGATCTCTCACATAGGGGTGATTAGGTCTAGAAGATTCCCTGGGGAGAAATGGAGCCTGGAACATGGCATCTCATGTCTAGTCCCCATACCCAAAGGCACCACTTCTTTTGGTGGGCAAGTAGCCAGGATGGCTCACGAATCTCGTCCAACTCGAGGGGCATTGTGCAATGCCAGATCTATTAAGAACAAGACTGCAATTATTGTGGATCTTGTTGGAACAACTGATCTGGCCTGCATCACCGAGACCTGGCTGGATGAAAATGCTAGCCCTTCATTAGAAGCGGCAATTCCGGATGGGTACTCAGTGATACACCGCCCGAGATTAGACCGCAGGGGGGTTAGCGGTCTGTTTCAAGACTGAGTTGAGCCTCACAGGTGTACCAGTAGAGGAGGCAGAATCCTTTGAGTGTACTGTAGTAGCAGATGTGGGTTGTAGGATAGCTGTCATCTACCATCCACCCAGGGACGAAAAGTGATTCCTATAGGAAATGGTGGACTTTGACGTCAACACAGCGTTGGAGTCGCCCAGACTGATGGTTCTGGGTGACTTCAGTACCTGGATTGATGATGAACTCTCGCCTTTTGGAAAGCACTTCCTCCAGTTGATGACATCTCTGGGCTTCACACAGATTGTTACTTCTGCTGCCCATAGTCATGGTCACTCTTTGGATTTGGTGTTCCTCCTGGAGATTGAGGCCTATGATGATTTGGGGTGGAACCTGTCGGTTGGTCTAATCAGTACACTGTGAGGTTTAACTTCTGTGCCCCTTCATAGGCCTGACCCCTGGAGATGGTCAGCGATGTGATCCCTGAAGGCCTAGTGGCAGTGATTGACCTCTCAGAGTTTTCTGAGGCCAGCTCGAGTCCAGAGTCCTTGGTCTTGGCCTATAATAAGGTCATCTCCTCAGCCCTGGACCTAATTGCTCCTGTCTGTGTTCATCATCTCCCACTTCACCCTTGGGCCCCTTGGTTTGATGGGTCTTTGAGGGAGTTGAGGCGATTAGGACGAAAGTTAGAATGGTTCTGGTGGAAATCTGCCCTGGAGACCAACCACCTTAGATTGGTAGAGCATTATCAGGCCTACCAATCAGCAATCTCCCTTAAGAAGGCAGAGTTCCTGTCAAAGAAGACTGCTGCCACTCAGAATCGACCAGCTCAACTCTTCTGAACTGTGGACAGGTTGTGCAACCCAGCCTGTCTGCAGCTATGAAGAGCTTTTTCACAAATGGAATGCAATGAGCTTGCTCGATTTTTTGCAAATAAGGTGGCCGACATCAGGTCGGAGATCCTTCTGACTCATTCTGTGGGGAATGCTGTTGGTCAGTGCTCGGTCACTGCACCTCATGTTTCCTGAGTACCTTTGACCTGCCGGAGTTCATGAATATTATGTGGATTGTCCAGGGTATGTGCCCTACATGCTGTAGTCTGGATCCGGGCCCAGTTCCCTGGTTATGGGTTGTTGTGATATTATTGGCCCAGTCCTGGCTCAGATAGTCCAGTGCTCCTTGGAATCAGGTGAATGCCAAGCCCCTGAAGGAGGCAGAGGTAACACGTCTTCTGAAGAAAGCTTCTATGTACCTGGACCTTCTAGCAAACTACAGACCTATCTTGAACCTTCCCTTTATGGGGAATGTTATTGAGAAAGTAGTGGCGATTCAACTGGAGAACCACTTGACCATCCATAATATCTATGAACCTCTCCAGTCCAGTTTTCAAAAGAGGCATAGTTCTGAGACTGCACTGATTCTGGTGCTCAATGATCTCCTGATGGCGAGAGATCGGAGAAACTGTTCCATTCTGGTGCTCCTTGATCTCTCTTCAGCCTTTGACATTGTGGACCACGGGGTGATGCTTGAGCACCTGAGGTTCATCTGTGGCCTGACATGTACAGTCCTCAGGTGGTTTACATCTTTCCTCATGGGTGGAACACAGAGAGTTGTGTCTAGGATTTTTTCTTCAGACTCACTCCCTCTGTCATGTGGGGTTCTTCAGGGCTCGGTGCTGTCCCCCATGTTGTTTGTAGTGTATATGTTGCCCCTCGAATACAGTATGGGCTGAGGTTTCACTGCTATGCTGATGATATCCATCTCTACTTGTCTTTTGCACCTGACCAGGATAGTGCTCTCTCAGTATTTAATAACTGCCTCACTGAAATCCAGAATTGGATGAATCGAGCTGACTAAATTTGAACACGGAAAGACTGAGGTGATGGTTGTGGATCCGGGTCCCCTGATACAGAAGTTAAGGGCTGGTCAGCCCACTTGACTTTTTCTGGGGGGGCTCCCAGATTCTTACCTCTGAATGGGTGCATGACCTGGGAGTGGTGATTGATGATGGGCTGACCCTTCGATCTTAGGTGTCGGCAGTTATCAAGTCTGCCTTTTATCATCTTAGGAACACTGCCAGGGCCAAGCACCTTGTTCCATCCTGCGATCTGCCTGTGTTGATCCATGTCTTTGTGACCTCGCACCTTGATTACTGCAACTCCCTATACTTACGGCTTCCTGGGGTTGATATCTGCTGCTTGCAGCTAGAGCAGAACGCTGTGGCACAATTGTTGACGGGGTCTTCTCGGGCTTCGCAAATTACCCTGGTGAGGCGTGGGTCTGCACTGGCTACCGATTCAGTGGCGGATCACCTTTAAAGTTGGTTTACTGACTTATAAAGCCCACACAGACTTGACCCTGACTACTTGAAAGAGCTCTTAGTCCCCTACAGCCCTATGCAAGCAGCTCCGTTCGGCTGACATGGGGTTGCTGGAGGTTCTGAGGTGTCTTTAAAATCTTCTGGGGCCCATGCATTTATGTTTGTGGCCCCTACCCTCTGGAATTCTCACCCCATCAGCTTCGGGAGGTAACTGTGGGTGGATTTAAACAGGCTTTAAAAGTTTTTGTGGTGACAGGCCTATGAGTGACTCATTGTTGTATGGATCTGTTGTGCTATTTATTGTTGCATTTGTTGTTTATGAAATTATGTTTTAATTATTGTAAAACACCTTGATATCTTGAAAGGCGCTTACAAAATAAAGTTTATTATTATAATTATTATTTTTATCTATACAGAGACAGCACCACCTTCCTCCTTCTGCAGGTGATACCTTTCCCTATGCACTCAGGCATCCCATTAGCCATCCCAACTGTCTTGTCACACTGGCCACCTTTAGGTCATCTGAGATTATTACACCCAGATCTCTTTCCTTCTAGGTTGGTCATCAGTAACACTCCCTCAGTTTATACTCTGCTGCTGGATTTCTGTTCCCCAAGTGCGTTAGTCTGCACTTTTTTGCACTGAAACCCAGCTGCCATACCCTTAATCACTCCTTGAGTTTTCTCAGGTCTGTTCAACATCCCCCCCCCCTTCCAGAGTATTCACCCTATTGCAGATTTTGATGTCATCTGCAAAGAGGCAGACCTTCCCCTCCAGGTCCTCTGCAATGTTTCCTATAAAGACATTAAAGAGAAATGGTCACAGCACTGATCTCCGAAGCACCCTGCTGATCACCCTTTCCTCCTCTGAATAAACTCCATCTACCACCACCCCCCTCTGTTGCCTATCCCCTAACCAATTCCTTACAAATATTACCACCTTTTAACTCACTTCTAAGTTACCCAGCTGGTTTAATAGTTTCCTATGTGGAATAGTGTTGAACGCCTCTCTGAAATCTAGGTAGGCCACATCCACCGCTCCACCCTGATCTAATTTATTGGTTACAAAATGAAATCTATCAGATTCATTTGACATGATCTCCCACCCATGAATCTATGATGTCTTGGGTTTTGTAACCTATTAGATTCAAGATATTCTACTATCCTCTCCTTCAACAGTGATCTACTTTCCCACAACCAATGTCCATCTGACTGGTCTATAATTACCAGCCTCCTCCCTGCTAACACTTTTGAGAAGTGGAACTACCTCTGCCCTCCTCCAGTCCTCTGAAGCCACTCCTGTTTCAAGTGAGCTATTAAATAGGACTGTCAGAGATGCAGCCTGTACCTTCCTATTCTCCCTCAATACTCTAGGATGGACCCCATCCCCGTCTGGTCCGATTGTTTTGTCCACTTTCAGACTGGTGAGTCCCTTCAGGACTCGGTCCTTTGCAAAAGAACTAGTGTCAACCTTTCTCCCCTCAGAGCTCCCATTACTTTTTTGTGGCCCTTCCCCTTTTCCTTCTACTGTGAACACTGAAAAAAAGTATTTGTTCAGGATGTCTGCATTTTCCTGGTCCCCTTCTGCAATGTCCTGCCCTTCCCATTTTAACCTTGCAATCCCTCCCCAGGTCTGCCTCTTTCATTTAGATACAGTATCTAAAATGTCTTGTTCCCTTTGTTTACTGTGACTATTCTCTCTGCAGTTTGTGCCTTAGCAGTCCTTAAAGTTTTCCTTGCTGCTCCTGTTTCTCATGATACACCTCCCATCCTCTTCTCTGCTGCTCCTTATATCTTCTGAATGCTACCCTTTTAGCCTTTACCTTTTAGCCATCTCTTTCGGAACCTTAGCTTTCTCTTTTCCTCTTACTTCTGCACACTTGCTTGATGTAGAGGTTTGCTGTCTTCACTATGCCCTTTTAGCTTTGCTCATTGTTCTCTCTCTACCCCATCCAGGTCACCCTCACCAGGTAATCCCTGAGGCATTCGCCCATCTTTATAAAACCTGCCCTCCTGAAGTTCAGGACGTTACTCTTGTGTGATTTGATTATGCAGCTGTCCTTATACAGAACCATACCGTACAGTGATCACTGGACTCCAGGTGGCATCCCACCTTGATAGCTGCAATACTGTCCTTGTTAGTGAATACCAGGTCCAGTATCGCCCCATCATAAGTGGGTTTGCTGACTAGTTGCCTGAAGAATTCCCCTGTGGGAGTTCAGGATGTTCTTGCTTCTAGTTGAAGCCACAGCTGGGAGGCTCCAATCCATCAGACAGATAGAAGTCCCCACAGCAGCACCTCCCCTTTTCTGCCATCTTGTGAAGAAAGTTCAGAGGAGGCAATAAAGATGGTACAGGATTGCATCACAAGTGCTATGAGGACAGGCTAAAGGACTTGAATATGTACTCCCTGGGGAGAGAAGGGAGAGGGATATGATAGACATACAAGTACCTTGTGGGGAGGAACAGGGTGCAGGAAAACAGTATTTCCAGTAAAAAGATGTTCCAGGACAGAGGGCATGGGATGAAGCTGGAGGGAGGGCAATTCAGAGGAAATGTGAGGAAGAATTTCTTCCCAGAAAGGGTGGTGGACAAGTGGAACACCTTGCTTGAGGAAGAAGTGGGGGCTGAAACAATCACAGGATTTAAGAATGCATGGAATAGACATAAGGGGATCCTGGAGGTCAGGGATAAGGGGCAACAGACTTCTAGAAAAATGTGAAGTGATCTTACGAGTTCAAATGGTCAGACTGGGTGGGCCATAGGCCCTTATCTGCCAACAGTACCTATGTATCTTGCCAGTAACTTCCACCAGTACCTTATCTAACTCCTCCCCCAGTGGTGGAGTTCTGTAGATCACACCAGTGTGAATAGTGGCTCTGTTCCCCTTCTCCTGGGTGACCCACAGTGCCTCTGCCCCCCCATAGTCCCTGTATCTCTGTTGCTTTTATGCTTTCCTTCACATAAAGCACCACACCATCTCCTTTTCTTCCCACCCTGTCCTTTCTAAACAGAGTATAGCCTGGTACGGCCATGTCCCAGTCATGACATTCAGTGCACCATGACTCGGTAGTGGCCACAATATCCAGTTTGGCCTCTGCCATGATGGTCTCTAGGTCTGGAATCTTATTTCCTAGACTTCTAGCATTCACACTCATGGCCTTCCAGAGTTTGCTATGACTCTGATTATTACCCCTCTTTTTTCCCTTTTCCCATCCCTCCTTGACCCCTCTGTTCTTACTGCTCCATTTCCATTCTCCTTCATTTCTTCGACTTTGATTCCTTTATTGATTTGCACCCCCAGGTACTGCCTCCCTGAGGTCTTCTGCCATCCCCCTTAGCTAGTTTAAATGTTCATTTAAACAATCCACTAAGGACTGCAGTTCCCCTCTGGGATGGATGTAGGGCATCACCCCTGTAAAGGCCTGTATCCCTCCAGATTGGACCCCACCCCCAATGTAGCTGAACCCCTCTTCTCTGCACCATTTATTCAACCATCAAATGAAGCTCCTGGTGTGGAGATCCCTCTCCTTTTCTCTTCTCTCCTCTCCTCTGTTTTTGACAGGCAGCCTCTCTGTGAAAGCCATTGAATGTGTTATCTGCCTAAAACTTTTCCCCAGCTCCCCAAACTATCACAGCCCTGTCCCTAGCCAGGTCATTACTGCTCAGATGGACAATGATATCCAGCTCTGCCTCCCTTCCTGCTGCCCCAGCAATCCTCATGATCTACTTCCCATCCCTCCAGGCTGTGAAGCTATGTAGGCACCTAACCTCCTTCATCTCCCCATGTTTCCTATTCCCAGATCTATCCCCCCTCACTACCGAGTTCCCAACAAGTTGCTTCGTCCACGTCAGGGCCCTTGAAATTACAACAGGTATTCAAAGACTAGAAGAAATACAGTGCAGAGTAATCACAATGATAAATGGTCTAAGTGACAGGCATTGTTAGGAAAGATTGAGCTAAGCTTGTACAGTCCAGAGCTGAGAAGAATGAGGACAGACCTTATTAATGAGAGAAGACATCATTCTGGTATATAGGCTACCAAGAGTAGGATACACAGTGACAGTCTCCATCTAGAGTTTAAAGATCACAGGTTTTATTCTAGGGAACATAATCACAAGCCAAAGGGAGAGCATTTTTAAATCACAAAAATAACATAGAACTTGGTTTTCTCAAAGGGTAGTATCAATATGGAACAACTCACCAAAAACGGTAGACAGCAGTATGACAGCTGTAACTCACAGTTGGCTCTGGTCAACCAGTAGGTTCATAGACATCAAAGGGTTAACTGTAACCAGCCTGAGGACTGTCTGCTGGCTGGAGAGGCAGGGAGTTTTCAAGGCGTATAGCCTGATCCTGGTGACTGGTGAATCATCGGGTGGGGTTGTTTACTCAGTTCAGTTTCAGGAAAGGAACTGGTGTCTGCAGCTGAAGGCCTTGCTGGAAGGGGAACCCACATAATACTTGAGATCTTGGAGGTGACCATCTGCCACGGAGCCCCAGAGGGTGCTACCCCCACCATGTGCCTGATCCTCAAGGGGTTATTTTACACTCAAAGCTAAATGTGTAGCCTCTCTGGTAGAAATTGTGATTGTTCTGGACTTTGAAAAGAAATGTATTAAGCTTCCTTGATACCTCTTCTCTGCTGGGTAGCAGGGGGACATCCTGTAATGGGAGGGTAGGGTAATTTGGTGTTGGACCCTCTAAACAATGGAGGTCCAGCTTAGGAGAGGGTGAGAGGCAGAAGCTGTGGTAACTGTGACCTGCTAAGGGTGCCTGCCTCTCCCAGCCCCTTAGAAGTATGTGGCAAAATGGCATGGGGTCATAATGTCATGGTCAAAACTGTGCACATCAGCAATACCTCATGCAAAGCAGTGTGCAGCAAAATAACATCTGAACAACATGCCAGCCACCACAAACAAAGCACACACCTAAGGACTATCTTAGTTTTTGTGGGGGCTCAGATTCCCTACCCCATGACATGCGGATCGTTGCCCCTCATACTCCCCAGACTAATTATAATCAACTTTGGGGGGGGGGTCATGGACTTTGGGTAAATAAAATTGGACCAGGAGATTTATTTTTGTTATTAAAAAAAAAAAAGCCTCAGCAGAGTGGGACCTGGGGAGAACCTAACTGCAGCTCCAGGTCCCCGATACCACCAGAGGCAAGTGCTCTAGCTACTCACCACAGGAGCAGCTCAGCCAGGCACTGTCCTGGTGGCATCCTTCACCTTCTCTACTGGCAGTCTATAGTGATAGGGTAGCCGGTTCTTACCACCACAGAAAAAACCCTGTTGCCATAGAACCATTAGCGCGTCTTACAATGTTGTATTTAATCGTGGTTCTCTCCATGCTATATTGACCCAGTACCATGGTGAATCCACTGAAGGTGAAACTGAGTAACTAATTTGGTACTGAGACTCTCTACATCATGGGTCAGAATCTTAGGAGAGGGTGGGAAGCCAGAGCTGTGGAAACTGTGTCCCCAGGGGGTGACAGCCTCTCCTGCCATATGTAAACTGTGAAACAAATTCTCACTGATTCTTTAACTCATGGGACAACCAGTGGATATTATGTAGGCTCCAGGGGTGCTAAGCTGGCTACTGTAATTCCACAGGGAGGTGGACATGGACATGCCTGAGCCCCCGGTCTATGGTGGGCTCTTCTTTGAGGGGCAGCAGGAAAGTGTGTACCGAGTCTATGGGAGGATGGAAGGATGGAATCCCTGGGTAGCCTCTGGGTGGAATGCCCCATAATTACAGCCATATTTCAATTCAGGTGCTATTTGAAATATCAGCCTGGAGACTGAGTAAGTGTATCTCCTGCTAGCAGTAGTTTGGATATGAAACCCACAGCTCAATTATTTATTTATTTAGCTTTTGTTGACCAGGTAGGTACACTAGACAAGTTATATGCCTATTTTCAGGAACGACCTGGGAGAGTACAATGAAAATACAGGTTCAAGCAGGGTACATAACAACAAGCAGGGCAATGTACAGAATCACAAAAGAGCCAGGTGAACATAGATAGTCTACAGTAAGCAGTAATAGGTAATATATTATAGTGACGCATGGCGCCACCATAGTTAAGGTTCAGCGGTCACTTACATACTAAGTTAAAAGTTTGCCGTTAATAACTTTGGACCTGTCCAACAGATTTGCCTGAAATTTGGAATGCGTGGTGGGGCATGATAGATCTCTTGATTAGCCAAATTTCTTTTCAGTCGGACTTCGGTCTTTGTGTGAAAATCTGAAAATGCAAAATTATCCATTTTTGAGGCAGCTTTGGGATTTTGCATGTGGCCCTGTGTGGCCATTGTGTGGCATGCTGCTCTGTGAGATGACTTGTTTGAAAGAGCTTTAGTGGCCAAATCACGCTTTCGTTTGGTGAAAAATATTAAGGCATTCAAAAGTTATGCCACTTTTAAGTTCCCCTTATAAGTCAATGGGAAAATTTATATGTATGTTTTGTGAACAAAGAATGGGGTTCTGGCCATCTTGTCCCACCTGGAAATCAAAGAATTTGCAGTCTCACGGTTCAAGAATCTTTGTTCCTGAGAATTTTCAAAATTCTTTGATTGCGAGGTCTGCCATCTTATTTTTTAATTTCCGATCGGAAAAACACAAATATCTCAGCTCAGGGGTCTTCTGAAGTAAATCTTGGGTGGGTTTTACTCAGGGGGCTCTGATCTAGTAGTAGTAAAATTTTATTTATACAAGAATTTGAAGAAAACGTCAAACACCGTTAGGGTTACAATAACCCTCTTTACAAGGCACTCCTGTTTTAGATGTCAGTACAAATTTCAATAAAACAAGCAATAAAAAAACACACATTGGACAGTACAATAAATACTTAATACAAAACAACAATGTTATATCATAGTGCTTAAACATCTTCAAACGATGAAAGTCATCTGTTACATTCAGAGCGAAAACATATTTACGTATTTCATAGCAGAGTTAAATTCAGCTAAAGTCAAATCCTAGGTTTTCAATAGCAATGAAAGTTAATTCCAAATAATAGCGGCTCTATACTGGAAAGTCAGAGTTACAAATCTATTTTTATATTTGGGAACTATCAAATCTCTAGCTCCAGTTTTGCGAAGGTTAAACTGGTGTGACGAAGGAATAAGTCTCTCTGCCAAACCTATAGGATATCTGGTCTTATAAATTTTATAGACCAAATATGTCCAGACTTGTTTCCTCCTAGTCTCTAGACAATCCCAGTTTAACTTAGTGTACATATGACAGTGATGAGTATCAATTTTACATCTTAGTACAAACCTTGATAACCTATTATAACATATATCAAGCTTATTTAACATTTTATTAGCACTAGAATATACATGGCTTCCATAATCAATCAGTGGAATTATTAACTGGTTTGCTATTACCTGTCGGTCCCTAATACCCAGAGTTTACTTTTCTCCTAAGCATACCTATCCTACAGTAAACTTTTTTTATTACCATATTTAGATGTTGTTCAAATAATTTATGGTTGACAGTTAACCCTAGGTACTTATAGGCCATGACTTGTGTCAGACAATTTCCGTTTATGGTTTTTATATTTAATTTGTCATTTTGTAAACCATTCTTAGTTGTATTTAAACCAAATAACATAGTTTGGGTCTTCTTTGTATTTAAAACAAGACCTGAGGAGGTAAACCAAGCCTGCAGTGTATTAAAGTCTGTCTGCATGTCGGCCTCTACCTCACCCGTGTCTACTCCATCAGAGACCAGAACAGTGTCATCAGCATAAAGCCTGACGTGCATAGTTTTTATATGGAGAGGAAGATCATTTATGTAAATGATAAATAACAGGGGTCCTAATATGGATCCCTGTGGAACGCCTCGAGCCACTGGTAGAAACATTGAACTGGTCTCTTCAACCATCACCATTTGAAATCGTTCCTCAAGATATGATCGGAACCAGATTAATGGTTCAGCTGCTGTACCTATCTGTTTCAGCCTCCATAATAATAATGAATGGTTGACCAAGTCAAAAGCCTTTGATAGGTTGACGAACACTGCACCCACGGACCTCAACCTTCCAAGTGGGGTTGCCACTAGATCAATTAAAATAAGTGAGTGTGGTGGACGTCAACCTACCCCTTCCAAAGCCAGACTGAAACTCATTTAACTTGTTATATTTTTCTAGATAAACCATAAATTGGCTATGTGTCAACCTTTCCAGCAGCTTAGATAAGACAGATAATAGGGTGATTGGCCTATAGCTTGTAGGCCTAAAGTCTGTACCCTCCTTGTTTATTGGCACTATTTTGACTTGTTTCCAGGAACTAGGAAATGTTCCTTCAACCAGGTTCTTATTAGAGATACTAGTTAAAGGCTGGGCCACCACATGTATGGAATCTTTCAGGAATCTAATTTCTACATCATCTAAACCTTTAGCTTTTTTTATTGTAGTTTGTTTATTTTTTTAATTACTTCCTTCCTTGTTATTTGTTTAAACCTAAATTTTGGGACACAATTTTGATCTATTTGATTATCATTTACCTCTGTCCCACATTGTCCCTTTTCTTGTAATCCAATAGAGATGTTTACATCAGGAAGTTCAGTGAAATATTTGTTTAGAACATTTGCAGCATTAACTGGATTTTGCAATACACCATTTTCAATAACTTTTATACTACTTGAACTATTTTGTGATTTGACAAGGGTCTATCGAGCCACACCTTTGGTTTCATCCGAATCGGTCAAAAATAGAGTTATAAGCTTTCAAAATCTTAATTCGTAGCTCGCTAACGATCTTTGATCGCGAGCCTGCAAATTCTTTGATGGTGAGATTCTTTGATCGCAATCTTGCATCATAACCTAAAAACACTAATATCTCGGTTCAGGGGTGGGCTAGGAACACAAATGAGGGTGTGTTTTGCTCAGGAGGGTCCGTTCTATCGAGGCATGCTGTTGGTTCAATTCAAATCAGTGAAAAATTCACGTTTCACCATTTTTAGTTCTTTGTTCATGAGCCTGCAAATTCTTTGATCGTGAGGTTCTTTGATCGACATCTTTGATCGCGAGGGAAGGACAAGATGGCCAGATTTTTTAATAATGGAATAGATAGGAAAATTTTACCAATCTTTAACATTGAATATCTCAGAAATTATTTGGTCTTTTTACTTGAAATTTGGAGGGTGCTTATGGCATATCCTGTAGATGTGAATTATGGTGCATACATGTCAGAGGAAAGTTTTTTGCGGAGATATTGCATGATGCACTTTACATGTTGTGGACAGTGTTTTACTTGTGGTGGTGGCTTGAAATTGATAGGGTACTGAGCCTTTGTGTCATGGATGTAGTTTTCAGTCATTGTGTGTGTTAAATGTCAACAGGTGCGGAACTGTGCCAGTCTGATGAATGAAAATCTCATATGTTAAAATGTTATATCTTGGACACGGTTTGGTCTTTTCACTTGAAATTTGTAGGTGTTGACGGCATGTCCTGTGGATGTAAATTACAGTGTTTCTGTGTTGAAATTTTTTTTTTGGAGATATGGCGTGGCGCAGTTTACGTTCTGTGGACAGTGTTTTGCTTGTGGTGGTGGCTTGAAATTGATAGGATACCTAGCCTTAGTGTCATGGATGTAGTTTTCAGTCATTGTGTGTGTTAATGTCAACAGGTGCAGAACTGTGCTACTCTGACGAATGAAAATTTCAAATTTTGACATGTCATATCTGGACACAGTTTGCTCTTTTACTTGAAATTTGGAGGGTGTTAACAGCATATCCTGTAGATGTTAATAGAGATGTTTATGTGTCGGACAATATATTTTTTGCAGATATTGTGTGGCGTAGGTTACATTTTGTGGACAGCGTTTTCTATTGTTCTACTAGATTAACATTTGTTTGGTGGCTGGCCTTGCTGTTGTGAATGTACTTTTTAGTCATTGGGTGTGTAATGTGGCCAGATACTTACAAGTTGGTGGACCCAACGCTCCCACCAACTTGCGCAACTTTCTACTTTCCTATTCTTTCTTAAACATTAAGGAAATTCTATGCAAAAAACTTTGTTAATGCATCAGTTAGGGTTCTTCTACAACAAATAAAAGTGAGGAAATTTGATTTAAGGGTCCCCACCTCTTTCACCCCACCCCCACCCTGCCCCCACAACAGGCAATGAGGTGTGCGTTGAGGTCATGGACCCTAACTAGTTAATGCATGGTTGGGACCATTGAGGCCCGAGACCGCAGGTCAAGTGCCTGCAATGGCCAAACCATGCATTAACTCCCCATTAGATGCTACTTTCGGAGTGGATTAATGCACTTGTAACATGGCTTCTACAACAAACTGTCTACTATCACTGTTATTTTGATGCTGTGAATAAGAGAAGTCAGCCACATTTTGCACCATTTACATCTCTATCTTACACTTTGTGAACATTGAAGAGACACCTATTTTTTCCTGATGTTGTGAAAACTACACCAACCATAACTATCAGGACACTATCTCTGAACATATATTTTACAACAATTTCTCCAATCTAACATACGAACATACAAAATTTGCCAGCAGATAAAGGCCTAGAGGTCTATCAAGTCTGCTTGAATGTGCAGCTAGCACCCCTTATTCTGCAGCTGCCCCTCCCTTCCACCCTTCCCCTTCATTAACCCTCCCCCTTGTCCTGTCCCATCCTCGTTTGAAGCAGTCCACTGTTCTACTGCATACCACTTCAGCAAGTAACGCATTCCACCCAGCCACCACCCTCTCTGTAAAAAAGTGTCTCCTCATCTCCCTCCTGAACCTTCCTCACTCCAGTCTCATATCATGGCCCCTGGTGGCCCTCCCCTCCCTTACTTTGAACAGCCCCTCTGTACCCATCTTGTTTATTCCTTTCATGTATTTAAAGGTTTCAATCATGTCATCCCTGTCTCTCCTCTCCTCCAGTGAGTACATGTTCAACTCTTCAACCTCCTCTCATATGATAAGTCCCCAGCCCTTGATCATCTTTGTCGGCTCTGCGCTGCATCCGCTCCAGTAACTTAATGTCCCTCTTCAGATACAGATGCCAGTACTGCATGCAGTACTCCAGGTGTGGTCTAACTAATGACCTATACAGTGGCAGAATCACCTCCTCCCTCCTCGAGGATATACCCCTTGCAATACAACCCAGCATTTTGTTGGCCTTTGCAGCTGCCTTCCTACATTGTGCTGAGTTGTTCATTGACCCTGTAATGAGCACACCCAGATCTTTCTCCTCCTCTGTCTGGGCTAGCTGCACTCCCCCTAGCTGGTAACTCCTCCTTGGGTTCTTCATCCCAAAATGCAGCATCTTGCACTTTTTGGCATTAAAGCCCATTTGCCAGGTGTCTGACCAGGTTTCAAGCTTTGTCAGATCATCCTGCAACCCCTGCCACCCCCCTAGGTCATCCACCACCGCGCCTACCTTGGTATCATCAGCAAACAGACTGATCTTGCTCTTGATGTCCCACGATAAGTCTGCAATGTATATCCCAAACAACACTGGTCCCAACACTGAGCCCTGTGGAACACCGCTCGTCACTGCCCTTGGGTGTGAGACCTCCCCACCCACCACCACCCAATTAATCTGACTGACTGGCTTTTATTTTATTTGTGATGCTAGGAGGTCTATTATGTGTTGCTTTGTCCATTTCGTTATCTGCCCGTCTCTCTGTTTTACATATTATCTGGCTTCCTGTGTGTGTGTGTCTCCCATGGCACCTATCTCACCACATTATCCATTTTTGCCTGCCATTTCTGACTTCTTCACAGCTTTGCTAAGTCAGTTGCAGATCTTTCGACTGCCCTACATGTGTTTCCTGGACCTACAATTTCCCTTCTCTGTCTCCTACACTACAGAACCTGCAGATTTCCACTACATTATAGTCCCCCTTCTCATGCCTCTGAGGGTGCTTTCTGCTCCGGATATTTCTCTGCGGTTGCTCGTCTCCTCGTCCTCATCACTACTGGCTCCCGCTCTACATTTCCCCCGTATTCCAGTTCCTCTCCTGCTCTGTGCGTATTTCTCAACACTGCTGCTCTGTGCTCCGTGATTGTCTGAGGTTCTTCAATAACAACAGGGCATTATCATGCCATAATACCATGTAGCTTTTGTACCAGCTGACCCACTTCAACCAATTGTATTCCTCATTTCCCATATTGTTATTTTTGCCATGTTACAAAGTTTTTTAATATATTCTTAACTGATTTTATTTTTTGTGACCCTCTGAGTCACCTGACTCTCTTCATCCTCACAAGGTGCATGTGCAGGCTAGCCCCAAGGATTTCTGACTTTATTCTCATTCTGCTCCAATAGGCGCCTGTTTGTTATAACATTGCTTGATCTATGTCCCACACACATTTTTACATTTTGTCTCTTAAAGGGAAACAATGGAAAAGACAAAGCTTTCCTCAGACAGTACAGAAACTCTCAATTAGTGCTTTCAGACAGTAACAACTTTATTTAATGATTTAGTACAGCTACCCACAACTTCCATTTCCTGTTGCTGGCAGCAGCCATTTCATAAGCAGCAGTGAAACCCATTGAGCTCACTGTATGCTATATCCTATTTGACCTCAGCTATTGGTTGGCAGGACATATTATACAAAGTGAGCTCTAGGAAGCTCTATTACCCATGAAATGGTGGTTGCAGTTTAGAAAGTGAAAGTTGAAGGTCACTGTTTAAATCACTAAAAAATCAATGAGAGTTATTTGTTAAAAAAATGTTACTGTCTGAAAGCACTAATCAGGCATTTTTGTAGTGCCTGGGTAAAGCTGTGCCTTTTCCACTGTTTCCCTTTAAGTAAGAGATTTTTACCCACTTTAATTGTAATTCAAGTAAATTACCAGCTATATCTACTGACTTTCCTTTTTCTAGTAATTCCAGTAATTGTTTTGCTGGATGGGACGCTAAAACCTCTAAAACTGTTTTATCCCAAAGGGCTTGCCTGGCCTTGATATCTGGAATTACTTGCTGTGCTTGCAGGCATTTTGGGTGTTACTGGTGCTACTGAATGCCGTGTTGTATAATAAATACCATATCTCTGCTAAATCACAAGATGCAAACTACAGTTCGAGTCACTTCAGGAGGCTGCTTATATTATCAACGCTCTCAATAGGAGCTTTTGGAAGCAAGTCTTTTTTCTTTCAAGGTGGTTTATCAGTTCAGCCGGCTATGTTATTGTTGCCTTATGCTTTTTATTTGGTGGTTTGGTAGTTGATATATTCACCTAAAAGTAATTCAAAAGTGATATACAGGGTATTAAACTGACTGTTTTAAATTAATTGATTTTTTATGTCATGTTGGTTTGTTTAGAACTTAAGACCAAGAACTTCATATCGTTAAGAACAATCATGGTATTGAAAATAATACTGAAAGTAAAGTATTCCTCTAGCACTGCTACTTAAAAGCTAATTTTTTCTCTCTTCAGTGGCTTATGTGCGAAATGAGAGAAAGGTAGATCTGAAGGTCTCTGGTACGTTTGATTCTCTATTGGGATGTTGGTCATTGATACTAACTAAGGAACTTGTTCTTCTGGAAGGTTTTAAAGTGCAACAAAGTGCAAGGAGGTTGTTTGGCTCTTCCAAGTGCAAGTTACTGGCTGTGAATTCCTGGAACTGTTCGATTTGGGCCAGTAGTGCCTCTCAAGTACTGATTCATTTAAACTTGAACTGTTGGTTTGTCGTGGTTCACCGTGATTCAACAAGGACTTTTCTCTGATTATAATAGTTTTTATCTTATCTTTTATGTTTATCTTCTAGGTTTATTAACGAACTTTGCAATACTGGTATAAGTGGTATGCGTTTGGTGGTTTATTGTCTATTGTTTAACTACCTAATTGCTTAATTAATATCCAAATACTGTATTTTTAATAGTATTTCTAATAGATACCCACTAAACAAACACCTAACAGAATTTTTATAGCTGTATAGCTTTAAGAATATGGTATTTATGAGAAAGCTGGCACAAGAAGTCAATTCGAGGCAGAAATAGAATCTTTAAGCCCTGGGAATATCATTATTTCCTATGACTAAACAGCTTATCAAAGCTCTTGTTCTACAGGTTGAGAGTATACTAATAGCTGCAATGAAGGGGTTTGGCCCATGTTCACTTCATTCTCCCATTCCTCCAGTAAAAAGGTAACAAAGCTAACATCCTCAACAAAGGAAAAAAAAGGGCAGTATGGGTAGCAAGGATAGTAAATATACTCTCAGTGAGTTTAAGGAATGTTTTCACAATTAAAAATCCTGTTGAAGTAATTAGGAATTCTGAGAAGCAACTTAGTTCATCAAGGCAGTCAAAATAGTTGACCATTTTGAGCCTATTGTTATTTCCTCATCTGATATTACTGAAGGTGTTAACAGTGTGATTAATGTAAACAGTGCTTATATTTCTAGGCCAATAACACAATCACTTATATCAGCTTACCAAACACAAGTATTTCCTTTTAAAAATGAGGATGTTAATTATAATGAGAATTTGCCAGGTAATTCGATTTCTATTGCAGTGGATGACTTTCAGTGCTACCTGAGACTTTCTCTGAAGCCACTAAGTCTCTTGATTTTCCCGGATTATTTTGAGAATCAAACCCAAAACCAACCTGGCAGAATGACTTAAAAAGTATTGTAGAATGTGCTTCAGGTAACCATAAATGGTCTGAAGCAATTTAATGACCAGGTTTGGTACAAGACCACTCTTTCACAACAACAACAACAAAAATAAACATTACTGTTGCTAATCACCCTTTATCTGAGTCAGCTACTAATTAACCAGCTTGTTTGAGTGAGGAATTAAAAAGCTTATTCAGAATCCATGCTGCTCACCTTATGAAAATGGATCATCTGCTTAATTTTAAATTAAAATTGACACTTTGAATGAAAATATAGCCATAAACAGCTGTGGATTAGCGGATGTGTTATGTAAATTAGGAAAACTATTACTGGATGAGAGTTCTCTCAATTATGGAGGAAGCTTTACCCTCAATCGGCCCGATTTTCATCAATTATTATACCAGACTCACCTGTTCTGATGAGTAAAATACAAAAAAAAAGCTAAATAAGAAAGCAGCAATAAATATTAACAAACTCTGGCCAGAGCCTATAGGGCTACAGGAGAGGAATCTGGGTTAAAAAATATTGAAATTTGTTATTTTTTTTTAAATATTTTTATAACTAGTTTTCAACTAAGCCTTGTGATGAACCAGCCTCATAAAGAAAGGCAAAGAAAATGTTCAACTCCTGGCCTAAAGGTGAGGTCACACAGGGATAGTGAAATCAACTTTTGGGCTGCAAACACACATTTTGGGCAGAAGTTGAAAAATGATAGCTATTACATTAATGAGTCACTGTACCAAAATGCTATGTTGAAATGTTGTGGTAAAAATTCTGAATATTACCCAAGTTATGAGCTCACGTTTGCAAAAGTCAACATAGCCTCATAACTTAAAGCAGCAACGTAACAATCCAGTAAAATGTTGACCCATACATTTTTATGCTATTTAGATGCCACTTACCTCCTGACTTGTATGATACCCTTCTTTCCACAGTTTAAGTCTGCTTGAGTACTTTTTTTCATGTTTGAAATAATAAAAGGAGCGGTCCTTTTAATATGGCTCAGACCAGGTTTCCATCAGTATTTGTAGCTGTTTTTGAACAACTATTGCTCTGTAAGGTCAGAGAGCACTGCCTGCTGCATAATAGTTAATTTTCGTCACAACAGAAGTGATATATAAACAACAGATGGAAAAAAACAGCTGAAAAAACTGATGAAGACCTGGTCTGCACTGTATTAACCCATAGGCTGATTAAAGAATTCAAATGTATAGGAATGTTGGACTGATATATCAGTCTGTGACACAGCAAGGGTTAAAAGGAGTGCTCCTTTCATTATTTCAGACATGAAAACAAGTACTCAAGTAGACTCAAACTGTAGAAAGAAGGGTCTCAACGTCAGAAGGTAAGTGAGAATCTAAAATAGCATAAAAGAGCATAGGTCAAATTTTCACCAGATTGTTGCACTGCTGTTTTAATAGATGAACATACTAGAATCATGGAACACAAGAATGTGCAAAGTATAATACCATCCCATATTAAATTTATTCAAAGTCGGGGAATGCATTGCTAGTCTTTTTTTCAGCATTGAAAAAGTTTAACTTGATCCACAGGAAGGAAATGTGGATACAACTTTACTTAATCAAGCCCTAAATATCATGATATCAGGACAGAATGAGGGTTAGGGTGCATTCAGATGGAAGTGAGGATATGACACTCGCCTCTGAGGCTGGGAGATCAGAGGGCTGTGGGTTCAGTTTCCACATCTGGCACTTGGGTTAATATCCCAGTACTGACACTGTAGTACAGCATGAGAGGGGTGTTGCACTTCTGAGGTGCTGTCTTCTGGATGAGATGTTAAACTGAGGTCTCATCTTCCTGGATTGGTGGTAGTTCAGGTGGATGTTAAAGATCCCATGGTACTTATCGAAAAAGAGTAGGGAATTTCCCCGGAGTCATGGCAAAATTTCCCTCATTCACTAAAAATACCACCAACTGCTTAATCTGGTTCAATTTCAGTTGCTTACCATCTGTATCCCCCCTCCCCCCAGTAGCCCCAGAAAAAGGGACTCCTAGGCCCAGTGGGCTTACCTGGTCAACAAAATTCAACAATCAACAAACAACAAACAAGGTAAAGAAAGTTTATTGTGGTACTATACTCTGTAAAGATCCTGCCATCGTCAAGCAGAGAAACACCACTTGGCATAGATGATGAATTCTTTGGTGTGGTCTTATAGTGCAACAAGTTAAATTGTGTCCATATTCATTGTTGAGTAGGGATTGTGAAAAATGTAAGATGGTTGACAATTCCGACTTGTCTTTTTCTTCTTTGATGACAAAACTGCTGCTTTAAGAAAATGGGCTATGTAGACCATTATGATCCATAATATTTTCAATAATTCCAACTTTGTACACCCTGTGGTCACTATTCCACATAGGAAACATGACCTCATTCCTCTCTGAGTGCAATCCAAGACCCCTTTTTGTGTTGACAAATCCCACCTCCCCATCTGCCACATGCTTAGTGGCAGTGAATTTATGTAGCATGTTTTAGTTCTGCATATTTATACAGTCATGTAAAATGCCAACTGATACCCTTTGTAAGCTTTCCTCTATCAGTTTCTTCATATTTCCTCCAGTGTTCACATTTACTGTAGCAGAATGTGTTTAGTACTAAAAATAAAAAGAAATTTGCTGGTGGGCTTTCTGTATACTGTAGATATCACTGTTGGGGGAAGCTGCATTTTCAAGACAGGAATACCTGGAAGGATCTAACAGATAACATCCACATTTATGTTTACTAGTAATTGTTACCATTGTCTCCCTGTGAAACAAAGCAAAATGGATTTGGAGTGGTGGGACAAGTAATACAGTGCTTAGCAATGAAAACACTGAAACAAGCAAAAGGATGAAGAAAACTCACATATGCAATAAGCACCAAGACCATGAAAATATTAGTTAGAGTTCTTTATTTAACTAAAGTGCATAGTGCACCCACACATAGTGGGCATAAAAAAGTGATGGCTGAGCCACTCTGAAAGTAATGCTTCTCCTGGCCCCTGCCAGGCATATTCAGAGTGAATCACTGTGTTGATGCCTGACAGGGGTCAAGAAAAATGTTAGTTGCAGAAAAACTCAATTGCCACTTTTTATGCTCACTATGTATGGGTACACTGTGCACTTTGGTTAAATAAAGAATTTTGAATAATATTTTTGTGGTTATGGTGCTTTTTAGGGCTGTTGACAGAGCCTACAGCTCTTCTGTCATTGATAGAACTGTAGCTTTAAAATGACTTTTCATGGAACTCCCTTTTTAGACATTTGGATATATTCCTCCACAGCTGCAAAGTAGTGCACTCCCTCTCTGATTTTTGCTATTTGCTGCTCCATGTTAAAGGCATCTGAAGGGGCTAGAGTGCTGCTGTATTGTACTTCAGAACATCTCAGGGTATTAACAAAAAAATTTTTAACTGCTGTTTCTATCATCTGTCCAGCTCAGTCTAACCAATTTGTTCTATTTCTTTCAGCAACTTAGGGGTTAACTCATTTTCTCTGGCTTTTGTGAAAGTGAAAGTCAGACTCAGTGTCAGATTACAGACAGTGCAATGTTAGCCATCTGTTAGCTGTCATTCCAAGGGCAGGACAGGTTGCACACAAGCACACACACACACACACACACACACACATATATGCATGCAGCATTTACTCTGACTAAATACATTCAAGAGGATTGATTTAGCAGCATGGCAGTTTGATAATTAGACTAAACAGTACTATATGGCACCAACAAGAAAATAACATTGGTCATTTGGTAACTCTTCACAGCCCTATCAGCTCTGGCTAGAGTTTGTTGCATATGTGGGTTCTCCTCATCCTTTTGCTTGTCCCTGTGGAACAGCATGCTGAGATGGGACATGATCTCAGTCTTCGCATTCTCAGGGGTATTGACAGGATTGAACATATCTATATGTTCTCCCATAGGACACACGGACATGCTCTGAAGGTCATAAATGGCAAGTTTAGGGGGTAACATTAGGAGGCATATTTTGTCTCAGAAGGTAATGGCCTTCTAAAATTACCTGCCAATACATACTGTGGATATGAAGACAGTAGAGCAGTCCCCAGTGTTGCCCATCCCTTAGCTTTTGCCAGCACTGAGCCAATATGGCTGTGGATAGCTTTTAGGAGTGGCAAGAACATTGAAAAGAATATGCAGTGCTCTCACCACACCAGAGTCACATGTAACTGATACCACAGTGATTACAGAATTGTGCATGTGTGATACTCATGCATTCACAGTTCCCATAGTCAGTCATAGCATTAGTTGCACTGACATGAGTACATAAGCGCCATACTCACATATGCATAGTTTAAGTCAGCACCAGTAAAAGTAAGACCCACTGAAAATGAGATACGGTAGCTTAGCCAGACTAACCTGTATCAGTACGTTGTAGAAGTGGGTAAAATTAGGGCCCCTTAGAAAATGAGATCCTGCTTCTCATAAAAGCTATCCTGTGTCAGTACATTGTCAAAATGAATAAAAGTATGACCCCACTAAATATGACCTACTGCATCTCAGCCAGGCTATCCATATGTGTCAGTACATTGTAACAATGCTATAATACCATCAAGAGGTTCTGGAGACATGTGAACATTGAATGCAAAGCTTGAGAGATTCCAAAATTTTCCAGAGCCTCTGTGATATGTTGCAGGTGAGTTTACCATTTAAAATAAATAAAACCAGCCTTAATATTTGTTATAGTGATTTTATTGACAGGCATAATAAAGTCAGTTGCATATATGTATTGATTTGAGCATACTGGAAAATGTACAGGAGTTTGCCAAGTTTTACATGGAAAATACAGGGAATAGGAGGGTGCCCTACAGGGAAGTGCTTTGTTCAATCTGGGAACACTGCAGTTGACACGCTATCATTCTTTGTAATTCCTAAGATTCCCTTGCAACCTCTGAAAACACCGAAACATTAGCTGCGTAGCATTTATTTACCCTTCCTACAATTATAAAACCATGAGAGTTCCAATGCCACTGATTAGGTCCAGAAAGTGTTAAAAAATCAGCTCTTCAGAGGAAATACTGTAAATCATTACACACACACACGCACACCCACACACACATTGGGAGAGATGACCAGAATGTAATTTGGAACTACTCTGCAGTTAGATGCTGTTATCTGTTGAAGGTCATGTCAATAAATTATTAGCATCCAAAGATAGCAAGCCACATTGCAATAAAACAAAAAAGCTGGGAAAATAGTGCTGGAATTGATCTACTCAACAGAGACACAAGAGGATTGTATTTAACTGGCAAGCTGGAGAAAGATACTCTGAAAACTCCAAAAGTGTTTGCCATGGTACTCCATTTTCCAGCTACAGACAGCAAGATGGCTGATGCAGCCCTCTTGCATTAGCTCTAAAATGCTGTTTACCAAGTTGGATTCAAAAGAAAACATGTGTTTCTTGTACTCATTGAAGCACTACATGGTTTGGGAGGTGAGGTAATTGTCCAGAGCATTTGTTTCTTAATCTCTTGGCTGCCAAAAGAACTAGAATGAATCTATTTGATTGAGTTCCTGACAGATGTTGAGTCTGCAGTACAGCACGAGTTAAATTGAAGGGCTGCAAAGACATGGAAGGATCATGCAGAAACTCCAACGGAAGTGTTCCTAGGTCTGAATCCGGTAGCTCATTTGTTGTGCTGATGCAAGAGGGCTGCAGGCTCCGCCTACATGCAGTCCTAATAAAATGGATGATTGTCTGACACCTGAGATAGCAGTGCATCAGGAGAGTAATTCAAACAAGGTAGTCGATCCAGATGAGGTTACTGATCCTCCTCAGAGTGATCCACCTGTTATTTCTTCTGCTGATGCAACAATTGCTCCACTGTTCCACACCCCAGTATTGCCGCTGGAGACTTATGTGCAATTGATGGTTCCTATTATTGGGAATTTAGCTATACAAGTGAGTAAATCTGAAGCCGAACTCAAGTCTTTTAGAGGGAAGTAGAGCAACTGGAGTAAAAATGAAAGACCTGCTAATAGAGAGAGCAAACATAACTGTCCAGTTGATGTATAGGCCCAGACCTTATGTCTGGGAAAGTTTAAAAGTGGATCTTCTGACAACTGTAGTTTTAATGATTTAATAGATATTTCCTCATGTGCTATTCTGGGTCTTTATAGTCTTACAGTAACAAAATATCTCTCTAATAATTTCCTGAGGGACAAGATTTTGTACCTGCTAGTTTGACAACCAGAATGAATGACTATCTGGAATACAAATAAATGAATATTCAGACCATAAACTGAAAAACACTGGATTTAATTTCCTGGAATATTGCTGATTTTGCTACTAAACTTGTTGATTGTGAACAGCATAATTTCATTTCAAAGTTTAATATATTTTGCTTACAAGAAAATTGCATATTAAGGATCAAGATGTTTTCCTGAATGTTTTTAGCACATTTCAAGTTCCCAGAGAAAGAGTTGTCAAAATGGGCAGACCTGCTGGCAGTGTACTCACTTGGTTTAAGCTGGACAACAATTTAAGTAGTAGAGGTAATTTTTTCAAATCCAAATATGCAAGCTTTTAGTATACAGTTTTACATTAAAGTGTTTTGCTAGTCAACACTTATATTCCACAAACTAGTTCTAAATTCTATTCCTATGGCATCTGGGACATGCTTGAAGAAGTAATTCATCATTGTTGGGTGGTAACTGAATGTGAGGAAATTTTGCTTAGTGATGATTTCAACTCTAGGTTAGGTAGTTTGATGGCTACGCTGACAGTAATTTCCATAACTGGTGTAATTTCCAGGTGTATAATTTTTCTAGACATACTAAGGACAATGGGCACTATGCACTATTGGGGCGGAGTGGCTACGCGCATGTATCTGGGGTGCGTAGTCACTCCGCACCCACAGCACCCTTCCGCATGGCATTCAGGAAGGGGGGATGCATGCAGACCCACCGCACCTGATCCCCCTCATCCACAGACAGTTCCATGCAGGGGTTGTTCCGGGGGTGTGCCAGCACTATGTGGCATTCACAGACCCACTGGCTGCATGGGTGTGGTGGGAGGCACAGTGTATGCTAGGGTTGACCATGTCATAACCCATTGTGCACTCCCATGGGTACATCTGAGGTCACCAGGGGACTGAAGAGCGGTTCACTGCTGCCCCCAACCGCTGGGCTGCAGGGGCGGCCAAGGGCAGCTGGTTGGGTGGTGCTCAGATGTTCAGTGAGCTGGTGTTATCTGGGGCTGGAGTGCGTGTAAGTGGCATACATAGCTGTGGACCTGTGCCACCCGTTGCAAGGAATCCACTGCTTAGAGACCCAGGGGCATCCCTATTGGATGCCTGCATGGGATAATGACTCCTCCCAGCCACTCTGTGAGAGGGAGCTGCAGACAGGTGACTGGCATTGGTGAATGCTGGCAGGTGCACACCTGTCTGCAGAGGCAGGGTGTGTGGGGTTACCGATAGTTCCATGTACCTCCTCACCATTCATGCATAGCGCCTAATAAAATTAATAAGGCAGGACATAGACTAATGGAATTACTTGCAACTCATCATTTAGTGCTAATCAATGGTCATATTCAGGGCGACAAGTTAGGCAGTTATAGCCATTATTGGTCCAGAGGTCCTTCTATTGTAGACTACTTATTTTGGAAGGGGGATACGGTATGACCTTTTGGGATTCATGTGAAGTTCTTACAAAACCAGAAAGTGGTCACTTCCCATTGACTCTAAAATCTACTGTTTTAAATGAAATTTCAATGCCTGCCACTTTTCCGCCATCTCTAGAGATTAGAAATCAATCTAAGATAAAATGGCAAGACCCCAAGGAATTTCAAATAAGACCAATATCACCGAACGTTGTTATATACTTGACTGATTCTGGTGCTGATTATAACAGTATTTCTAGACTCAGATTCATGTTTTGATCAGATTAGACTAATACTGACTCATTCTCATTCATATGCTTAAACTGGGAAAGCAAAACAAACTTGGTTTGATGCTGACTGTTGTAAGCAAAAAAGTCAATTAAATCAGATGATCAGGAAACTTAAAAACAATGCCCAACCCAGAGATTACAAATCAATAAATAAAGCCAGGGATAACTATAAACTGTTTTTAATACTAAAACAAAAACAGTACCAACAAATGCAATGGAACAATATGCTTAATATTACAAATAGGAATGATTATGAGTCCTATTGGCTACTTGTTGCCAATAGGACTAATAATTAAGTTGAAATTGACTCCATATTTCTATGGATACCTGGATAAATTATTATTCTGGCAAGTTTTTTGCCTCAGATGCTGTGGAGAATCAATTATTATTGGATAGATATGTCACACTTTCCTCTTTTTTCCAGAACTGAGGTATATTGTGATACTGCATCTTTAAAGCGAAATAAGGCTTCTGGCCCAGATTTAATACAGCCAAGGTTTTCTTGCTGATCCCTCACAATGGGCTACTATATTGGTACTGGTTTTTTTATATTTAATATGCTTTATTATTTTAAAACACATACACACATATACAGTCATGTACAGTGATGGTTTTAGGCAATGATATGGTCCACATACATAAGAATAATATCATGAGACTTGTGGGAAGTAGGAGCCCACTATAAGGAAAACATTAAGTAACACCCACTATTTAGGACAAAATACACCCTACTAAGATTATCCCTCCCCACTCTCCCCTCCCATTACCTTGCCCCCCTCCCTCCCAAGGAGACATGGCACAAAGGCACCATAAACATCATGCCACTACAGTGAGCTATATCAGCAATAGGTTATAAATGTTATGTACTCAAAGGATAAGTGTGAGCTTGATCGAAGGGTAGATGACCAGGTCTCTGGGGTGGAAAAAAGTACTTTATGGACGAGATCAAGCTGTCAATAGGACTTCCAATTTCCCCTACTTTTTAGCTTATAGTGCAGTCTGGTGCCTCAAACTAGCAAATGTTTTCTCCACTCTGAGGTCAAAGAGGATTTAATTTAACCATTTGGAATAGGTAATGGATTCTTGGTCAAGCCAGTATCAGAGTCAACCTTTTTGCAGAGGGTGCTATTAATGATATGTGGAATCTCCTGTCTAACACTGGTAAGCCAGCCACATCTCCCAGCACACAGATTTTGGGGGTAAAGCAGTTTTGTAGGCCTAGCAAGGGATCTTGTTCTATTTTAATTTTCTCCCACAAAGGCATAACTTTAGGACATTCCTAAAGAGTATGAAAGAGATATCCTTCTACCCACCGCATCTTGAACAATTATTAGTGGGGAGCTTCCCTATCTTGTAATGCTGTTGTGGAGTGAAGTAAATATTGTGCAGTGTATAAAACTGCATGAGATACAGCTTATCATTTGTCATATAGTGATACATATCCGTCCATATTTTGTCCCAGTTAATTGGGGAGTCAGGGAAAATGGAGGACCAGTAGTCTGATTTACCTGTGGCCTCTGGGAACAGCTGGTCAAATAAGCATGAAATCAGCTGAGAGACTGCGTGGGGCTGGCATGCTAATGTGGTGAATTGAGTAAGGAGGTCACTGCGATCCACATCCCAATTATTAACCCCAAACCAGGCAACCAGCATGTGCCAGAGTTGAAAAATCTTAAAAATGCTTCTTCTGGGAGGTGGAGCTGGGTCATAAGTTCCCAGCTTCTGGGAATTAATCCCCCAGCTAGAAGATGGGATACTGGTTTGCCTTGCAATTCGAGGAAGTTCAGCTGAGACAGCTTAGCCCCACCTATTTTGAAATTTGAGTTTCCCCAGAGATTGTGAAATATCACAGGAAGTATTGTAATGCATGGCCTTACATAACTGAGAGTGGACCCTCAGAGAAGTGGTAATTGCTGTGTTTTGAGGCGGATGGCAGATTATGAAGGAGCATATAAAAGGACTGATAGGGTCTATGCCCACCTGTTGAAATTGCTGCATTTCCATGTGAAGCCAATTTAGAGTATATTGAGATTCAAATATTCTTGTAAACCATGTTGCATACGTGGAAATGTGACTACCTGGATAATAAATATAAAAGTTGGGGAGTTTAAGCCTCCCTAAATGCTTAGGTGCCCCCAGTCTGGTAAGAGACCTATCAGGGCGTTTGTCCTTCCATATGAAGCGAGTAATGATTGAGTGAAGCTTCTCGAACCAGCTATGGAGAAGAAATACATTCACCATGTTCAGGGGGTAGAATATCCTGGGAAGGATATTCATTTTGACCACACTAATACACACCTTTAGGGACAGGTAAAGGAGATTCCACCTATCAAGGTCCTGTTTAATGGTTTCTACTATCTTGCATAAATTGAGTTGTTTCATTAGCAATCGACTTTGGGACAAGATAACACCAAGATGTTTTAGACTAGTCACCAGCTTAGCCCTAGGTAGGCATACTCGGCAGGGACTGTTTTGCATTGAAAGGCATAACTGTAGTTTTCCACATTGAGCTTGTACCCAGAGAATTCCCCAAATTCAGCAATTATGCGAAAGCACTTCAGGCATGGATGAGTCAAATTTGGAAAGATGCAACAAAATATCATCTGCATAAACAGAAAGTTGGAGATCGAAGTTACCTACTGGGATGCCTGTAATTAAAAGGAAAGACTTAAGCAAACAAACCAGTGGCTCCAAATATAAGTTAAACAAGAGGGAGGTAAGGGCATCCCTGCTGAGTGCCTGAGAAAAGTGTAAAGCCCTTAGAGATACACGTTACAGTATACCTTTGCTTGTGGACTAGTATATGAACCCAGATCCAATTTATGAAACTGACAGGGAAACCAAATTTCTCCATCACCAGAAACATAAAATCTCACCTAACCGTGTCAAACACCTTCTCCGCATCCAGAGAGACCTGGGCCATAGGCTGTCATGCTCTTCCAGACACAGAGAAGACGTGTGACAACTTCCTCAAGTGGTCCACCAAAGATCTCCCCTTCATGAATCCAACTTGCTCAGGCCCAATCAGACCATCCCATACCTTCATTATCCTAGAAGAGAGAACCTTGGCAAATATCTTTGTGTCATAATTCATGAGGGAAATGGGTTGGTAACTAGAGGTGTTGTCCTTGGGTTTGTCAGGCTTAGGCAATGCAATAATTATTGCCTCTAACAGGGAGCAATCTGTAATACCTTTCTGACAGAGGAAGGTGAATAGTCAGTGGAGAATGGGGACTTACTCTTTAGCCAGAACCTAATAAAGGTTAGAGGGAAAACCACCTGGCCCTGGAGCTTTGTCTAGTGGGAGATACTTTATGGCTTTGAGAATTTCCAGGCTAGAGATGGGTTGCTCTATCAGCTTTTCTGCTCTAAAGCCAAATTGGGCAACTGAACAGAGTTCAAGTAGGTCTGAGCTAATTCTGGTGAGGGGAGATATTTTGGGGTGAGTATAGCTCCTACAGAACTTGTAACTCCTGAGCTATATTGGGGGTTAATAGTCCCATCTGAGGGAGATAGGATAGACTGAATCAGCCTAGAGGCATCCTGTTGTCTAAGTCATAATGCTAACAAATGACTAGCATTTGCTCCTGATGCACACATAAGTAAAGTAAGTTTTAAGCATGGAATACTCAGCCCTTTCTCTAATACCATCAGCATACTGATGTCTGAGTTTATACAGGGTGGTCTGTTTGGGCTCAGAGGAGTGAAAGAGAGGGTCTTGCTCAAGGGTTCTAATTTGGTTCAACAGTCCCTGTAGCATGGCCTCCTGCTTTCTTTTTCTGATTGCAGCAATGCATATGAATTCTCCTCTTAAGGCACACTTAAGGGAGCACCAGATCTTATCATAGTGTGGAATGGATCTCTCATTGTGGTTCATATAGCAGTTAATAAAGCTCTTTTATCCTCAAGAATCGAAAGCACTTTCAGCAGTTGAGTTTTGAGTTTCCAAATATGGTCTCTCTTAATATTAGGAAGTGGGGAATATTCCATCTAGATCAGAGAATGGTCTGATAATATACGTGCTGCTATCCCACTATCAGTTTCAGCAGGTAGTGAGGTTATGCTGAGTAAGAAGAAGTCTATTCAGGAATAGGACATGTAGACAGGGAGTAAAATGTATTGACATTCTCTGGGGTGTGTGACTCTCCATGAGTCAGATAAACCTCCCATATCCATTAATTCATATAGGGCCAATTGGGTGGGGGAGAGGCGCATAGATGACTGCTGGGACCTATCAAGATCCATGGTCAGAGTTACATTCCAATCTGCAGCAAGAACGGTGGGCATGTGAGCGTAAGGCGTGATCAGGGTAAGCAGATGGGAGAAAACATCTGGGGAGGGCACATTCGGCCCTTATATGTTTCCCAGGAGCATCTCTGTATGCTCAAGTATGCCATGCAGCAGAATGTAGTGCCCCCTGTTGGTCGACTATACTGTGCTTTATGCTAAAGTTAACCCCTTTAAAGAAAGGTATCTCCACCCCTCTTTGTTGGGTAGAGTTATCTGCAGCAAACACCTGTCCAACATTTAGTCTGTGGAACTGAAGTTGCTCAGTGGACAGGAGGTGGGTTTCCTGCAGGAAGGTGATTTTTCACTGAAGAATCTGGAAGTGTTTAAGGATTTGATATCTCTCACACTTTGCCCTCGCACCTTTAATATTCCAAGATATGAATCTCATTTACTTTCGATCTTATCAGGTGGGCTTAAACTTGGGGACCTAACTAAAAGAGAACCTGAGTTACCTTGGAAACCCATGTCTCATGTCCCCAACCCCTAATTATATGCCCCCAACTGTGTTCTCCCTTCCCCAACCCCTTTCCCTCCCAATACAAGTACCACCACTGACAGCTAGAGACTAATCCTGACCTCCTCCCCATACAGCATCAAGAGTATTATAGTTGGATTTGGGAACATTGACAGTAACATCTCACCCCTCCCCTCCCAGATAACAGATCCTGCAGTAACCCCCTCACTGATACTGTGGCAAAAGCGCTGATTCTACCCTGCAGGGCCTGCTCCCCCAGTCCTAATGACCAACTCTCCTTCACATTCCAGCACACGATGTTTCGCCTTCCCACGGTAAGAGCTACACTCTCCCTGCCTCCCACCTTCTGTACCAGAACACTAACCTACATGTACACTTCGTGTGCTGTTGATAAGAACATTTTTACCAAACTTCATTGATAACCTCTAATAGAGGACAGTGCACTGAATAGCAAAGAGAAGCATGCAATAACAACAGTTTACAGAACACAAGGCCCATTACAGGCTCTCAACTACTAAACAAACCAAGCTGAGAAACCAGGTGAGGTAAACCATCAGCATTTGAAATAGGAGTTTACCAGCCATGACTCACAGAAGCAAAAGAGGTAAAAATAAAGTCTGCCCCCTTTTCCAACAAAAAGGGGGGGCTCAAACCTTTTATCTTAAAGACCCTTGGGGGACCAAAATATATTGTGTGTGGCTTCTCCCCCTAACATCCAGTTGGTCCTGTGTCCTGCAGGGCTTAATCCTGGGCCCCCTCCTCTTCAGTCTCTTCTTGAACTCACTGCCAGATTCCTGTCCTGAACAACTTCTACTCTATGTGGACGATGCTGTCATCTTGGCCTCCCACCATAACCCAGTACATCTTCAAGGAAACCTCCAGCGGGCCTTCACAGCAGTCGAAGATTGGTTTGCTAAACACAAACTGATCCTTAACCAGAAGAAAACAAAGGACATGATTTTTTGCAGCACCCAAAACAAATTCAAACAAAGTCAACTCTCCATTAAAACCAAACAAGGAATCACCCTTGATCAAGTCCATACCTTTAAATACCTTGGTCTCACCTTAGACTCAAATCTCACCTATGTTCCACACATTAATAATGTGGCAAAGGTAGCAAACACCAGGCTAGGCCTTCTGTTGCGACATAGGAAACATCTAACCACTGAAACTTAGTTTGTCGCTGTCCAGAGTTCCATCATCAGCATCACCGACTACAACCTTATTATCTATGGATCTGCCACAACTTCCTCTCTCAAACGAGTCTCAGCTTCCCTCAATCAAGCCTGCTGTCTTGTTACTGGTAACCACTGTCTCACCCACACCTGTGACCTCTACTCTAATACAGGGTGGCTGCAACTTAACAACCTAATCAAATACCAAACCTGCATCACAGCTAAGGAAATCCTACTGGGTAAAGCACCTCCTGGAGTCAGCACACTCCTCAAACCCAAAATTAACACCATCAACACCGGCAGCACTAAGCCACATAACCTACAAATCCCCCACTGCTGCACATCACAACGATAAAGACTGTTTGCTTACAGAGCCCCAAGTTGGTTTAACAGTTTCTATGGGGACACCTCCTCTGCAGCAATACTAGGTACTTTCAAAACTAAGCTCTGACTCTCCCTTATAGGCACCAACACCTGTGGGTGCACCACCTAACAAGCTGTGGCCCCCTAAACTGCCCCTAAACATCCCTGGGTCTGTTCTGTTCTCTACTTGCACTTACCTGTCCTCAGCCACTTACCCCGCATTTGTCCTGACAAAGCCCATCGGCTGCCACACTCTGCCCTCTCCCACATATGCCATCCCTTTCATCAGCCCTTCCCCCAACTGTCTTCTTCCTAGTGTCTGTTTGTCATTCCTCACCTATAATTCCTAATGTCTTCCTAAGTTACTATATGCTATCTTGTACCATGTAACTAAACTGTAACCATGTAACCAGTTTGATGCCAATTGTATGTACTACGGACGTGGAACCTTTGTAAAAGAGCCTTGGCTCAAAGGTATGTTGTAATCCTAGATTTTAAATAAATAAATAAATAAATTAACATAGAACATGCTAATTTTCACCAAATACAGAAAACAGAGGCATGTCGAGGCACACTAGGGCCAATATAAAATGTACTACATGGCTGGTTATTGAAAGTTACATAAGTCGCAGTGCCCCCAACTTTAAATTCTAATCCAAGACATAATGGCATGCCACGACATTCCCATTTAATACATCTCCCTTATTCCTCCAGTAGATCAAAGCACTTAGGAGCATGATGTGGATCTACCAAAGCATTTGTGCCTAGACTATAGTAATTTCCGATGTAAGTGGTGTCGGAAAGGAAAAATATGAAGTATATAATATGCCCCTTTGTAAATGGTGGGGAAAGCTGCAATAACTGTTAACATTAAGCAGCACAGAGTCTGTACACATGGAGTAAGTAAAGTTAGGTAAAATAAACCTAGACATTATGATCCACCCAGAAAGCAGCCATGGAAATGTATTGTCTGTAGCGCTCGGTATTTAGTGAGTCAGCCTGAAATCCAGCAAGTGTCCTATGGCTTCAGAGGGTTAACTAAGTGCTCAGAAAAGTGATGACATTGAACTTATATAGGCAGTTTCCTCAGAGTTTGAGTGTGATGCAAGAAATCCCTAAATTGTTGCTGCTGCTAAGTGTGTACACCCTCTATGAACATACGAGACAGGTGGGATATGAACCATAAATCCTGCTGCTCAGCTAAGAGATCACTGCCACAAAGTGCCAGACTGGCACATTCCATGCACCACAGCCAAAGGAGACAGGGAACCACAAATATCATTTCAGGCTTGGTGAGGGTCCCTCTAGTTATGCCCCTCATTAATTCTGGAAAATCATGTGATCCACAAATAGATAAACAGTTTCTGTGACAAACTTAAACATTCGGTGTTCACAGGAGATGGAGTAGTCTCTCAAATCTGCACAGTCAAAATGAGTATCCCGTATCTAGCAAAGCCAGTCCAAAAACACAAAACCAAGATTTTGCTTACCATCGTAGACCAGAGGGACTAATTAGGTGCTAATTGCTATATACCATGGTGAAGCAGGGACTGATTGCATGATGTTGCTGCTACTGCAGACTGTGGCCCAGAATCAAAGTCGATTAGGCCATCAAGTTCCAAACCTCAGTACTGGGTCTGTTCATATGAACCAGGGCCACCACAATCTATAGTCAAGATTCTGAGATCCCTGAACCATCATATTGGGCACATCAAAAGTAACTTAGCTTAAATAATGTGCCATAGCCAAAACCACATTTGGACTTAGTAGTGTTCACTTGAATAAGTCTGGGTACCAAGTTTTTTGAGATGTGGTGGCCTGTTCCAGGCTATCGAAGCATGACAGACTTCTTTACGCAGCATGTGCAGGACAGCAGGATACTTTATTCTGTACTTCACTCCTGTCACTATCAACTTCATGACCACTGGTGCATTTCTGTTCTCTTCAGCTGTACAGACTTTGAGAGGTCCTGGGCTAGCCTTATCCAGCATTCTTCCCACTGTATTTCATGCAGCTCACAGTTTTATTTAAGATGTGCTTGTCTAAAAGTTGAGAAGCCAGAAAATTAAGGGCCTCGGGGGATCCTGAAGCTGGAGCCATGCGCAGTGACCTGTGGGCCTGTTCCATGATGTAGTCCGATCCATTCAGAGAAGGGCCTGCAATTTTGGAACATAATTTTTGTATGAACAGCACTGACGCTGACCCCTCTTCTCCTTTGGGGAGCCCCAACACTATTAGGTTGTTTCTTTGGGACCTCACTTTGAGGTCTTCCAACTTAGATTCCATTGATTTGATTCTGTGTCAAAGTTGGGCCATATCAGGGTCTACTTGAGCCCACCAGTCATCAAGAGAGGAAATCCTGGATTCGCTGTTGCTAGTTCTTCTGGTAATAACTTCTAAGGATGTTTTCACATTTTGAATGTCATGCAGTAGAGTATCGAGAGTGGACTTCAAAGGAGATAGACCTTCTAGGAACTGGACCTCAGTTAGAGCAGCCTGTGGGGGTTGTGTTAGCATCTGCCCTGGAAGCCTGTGCCATGGAATGCTTCGCATCTTTTTCTCTGGTCGGCGTTGGCAGGGGCGTATGGTGTGGCAGCGCGTCTTCCATTTCTTCATCCATCACAAGCACTTTTTTGAAAAAAGAGCCAGTGGCTGACTTCAGCAGTCCCTGGCATGCCAGGATTGCAAAAAAGTTTGTTCAGGTTAGTGTTATTTCAGATTTTTACCGGTTAGAGTAGTGGGAGCTCAGGAAGGCACGTCTGCTCAGGCAGCCATCACATCACGTGTCCGGTACTGTTTTTAATCTTTGCTGTAGCAGACTTGAATTCCCATATTCATGGAAAGTGCATTAATTATCTCTATTTATAAAATGGTGGATAAGTCTGGCCACTCAATGTATAGACCAATTTCGCTCTTGGATAATTTAGGCAAAATATTTGCCAAATTAATTCTTCAAAGACTTACATGACAGTTAGTTTTTCTTGTTGATCTATCAGAACTTCTAGCTGGGTTTCATTCGGGTTACAATACGACTGACAATTGTTTTATTCTTTTTTCACTTTATTTTTTTTATTGAAATTTGAGTATATTAGAAAGCACACATCTAATACACTAGAAGACTATCCTCCATTTAAGGTATAAAATATCACTTAACAAAACACAGTATTTAGGGTAAACATATTGGAGAAGCCTTATATACATGTATTGATAATAAAATACAAACCTAGAGAGGATGTAAGTGGAGAGCAGAAGGGTTAAAATCAATCGGATAATATAGGATCAGAAATAGCAACCATGTACAAAATACATGCTAGGGCAGGCTATGGCAAGGCATTCAGTAAATTGTAAAAAGTGATAAATGTGGTAATATGAACAATATTCAGTAATGGAGAGGTGAAGATAAGAGAAAAGTGTGCAAAGAAAGAAAGAAGAGAGAAAAAAGCAAGGAAGAAGGGAAGGAGAGCTGGAGAAAACAGAGAAGAAGGGGAAAAAATAGGAGAAATCTGTGCACAAAAGTTTTGAGAAAACCTAATCTGAGAGCAAAATAAGGAGGGCTAAATATCCCTAAAATTAGGGTCTGGAAGAAGTAACTTCAAAGTACTTGAACTAATTCTGCCAACATCTGTCATATACAGTGAGTAAGTTATGAGTAACATGAGATAATTGGTCTGGGAGGCATACTCAGAGAGGCTTTGAAGAACATCTGAAAGAGAGAAGGCACCAGAGTTGATTACCATTTCATAAAAATCAGACGTTTGACCAGAAGAAAGTATGTTTAGTCATCTCAAATGTGCATGTGAGAGAGGAAAGAGCTATTAGGGATAAGGATGCCTACAAGGAATAGCTTGGGGTCAAAAGGTATTTTTTGTCCTGTTACTCTGGAGGCAAGTAAACAGACTTTATGCCAGAGCTTATTAATAGGAGCGCAAGACCACAAGATATGAAGTAGATCCTTGTTGGCCAAATTGCAGCATCAACAATCATTATTATTTAATAGGCCCATTCGATAAAGTACAGAGGGGGTTCTATACCAAAAATGTAGGATTTTAGTTTGTATTAAAGAACTACGGGCATCTTTAAAGGTATTATGTACAATATGCCAACAATTACTCCATTGTGTGTCTGAAATATTGTAGTTAAGAAGAGTACTCCATTTATTTTTGGCCTGTATAGACTGATCAGGTAGATTATCAATAATGTCTTTGTAAATGGAGCTATTTAATTTTACTGATAAATTAGTCCAGTATGGGATGTATGGGTTTAGAAGAGTATGCCTATACACTAAACTAGAGAGAGAGAGAGTGATAAGCTGCCCGAATTTGTAAAGACTTACAGAAGTCCTGTTTAGGAAGTCTCCATGTGACTTGCAAGTCTGAGAATGATCTAAGAGTGAGCGAATTCTGGCCCAAGATATCTCCGAGAAAGAAAATGCCTTTGTTCCTCCAAGTATGACAGAAAATTGGGTGATCTTCTAGAGTGAGCAGTGGATTGCCCCATAAGGGGACATAAAACCAGGGTGTTGGATTTCAGGAATTTGTGGGTTAGTTTCCAATAAAGAACAGAGGATGATCTAGTTGGGTGAGATTTAGTTTAGAGGAAATGGGATTAAAAATGAAAGAGGTGGGAACTCCTCCCGGGCACAATGCGGGTTCCATTGCAACCCATAGTGGTGAGTGAGGGGATGGTTTCTGAAACCATTTAATGGTTTGAGCCATTTGGAAAGCTCAGAAGTAACCTTTGAACCAGGGGAGTCCAAATCCCCCTTTTTACCAATATGATCGAAGTTTGTTGTGGTTAAATCTTGGTGGTTTCCATCCCAGATAAAGTTACCTATTAATTTATCAATTTTAGCAAAAAGGGAGGTTGGTAAGACTAAAGGAATATTGGCAAAGAGGTAAAGAATCTTGGAAGAAATGGACATCTTAATGGCTGCAATTTTCCCCATGAAAGAGAAATTAAGAAGCTTCCATCTGCCCAGAATTGTTCTGATGTTATCAAATAAGGGGTTAAAGTTAGTGTCCCATATTTTCCCTAAGTTACTAGTAATTTTGATTCCTAGATATGTTATACCCTGTGGTGACCAGCGGAATCCAAGAGGTATGTTCATAAAGGCTTTACAGTGGTCATTAAGGGGCATAACTTGTGATTTCCCATAATTCAAAGCAAGGCCAGAAATTTTAGTAAAATTATTAAGCAAATCAGCCAACAGGGGCCCAGCCTCATTCAGGTTTTCAAGTAAGATTAAGAGGTCATCCACATAGGAGAGAGAAACATATCTTGAATTGCTCACAGGTATGCCCATGATGCCAGAAGATTGACGTAAACAAGCAGTCAGGGTTTCCATGGCTAAAATAAACAGGAAAGGTGACAGGGGACAGCCTTGTCTACTTCCCCTTGCTAGATGAAAGTGTAACCCCTCACCCCTGCCTTTTTACTAAAATGACAGGTGGCATGCTGTTGGTGTTGGCAACAATACCTGGTGGGGACCTGAGTTCGGGGAGGATGAGGTTACCTGGCACAAGGGTCCTAGGTTTGGCTACTCTGCACAGGGGCACCCAAGTAAATCTGAACACAGGAAGCAATAACTGTAATATCCAGAACCAGGATTGACATTTTTCACTGTGGCTTTTATTCATAACTAGCTGAACATAACAAAGCATAGATGGACCCCCAAGGGGCTACATTTACTGATAATGCAGATTAGAGACTACAAGGCGGTCCACTTAAAGAATGAACCCATTTCTACTGTTTTATGGCTCTGGACCCACCAGGCACACAGCCTGGACTTGCATGCACTTTGAATACACAGCCTGACTGGCCTGGCTCCCCTGCCGGCCACTTGACTGACGGTCCACTTAAAGAATGAACCCAATTTACTTGTTGTGGCTCTCTACACCACTTAGAGTCTGCAACCCCTAGGGAGATTTGTATTCTTACTTCCTTCTGACTCCCATAAAACAAGGAGAATTCTTTTCCCAAGTTATGGTTTCCCCACACCACTTAGAGTCTGCGACTCCTAGAGAGATTTTCCAATTTGCGACCCATGTCTGGGTACCTACCTCATCACTGGCCAGGCGCATGAGGCAAGTAGCAATCACAGTAGAAATCCATAGAGGTGGACCTGGTTACTAAAGATGGGGGGTGTTCCCACCTCCAGCTCCCACAGCCCATACCTGGCCATTTCTCTGGGCAAACAGAAACTAAAACTTTGAAATGTAGATTAAACGGTGGATGACCTGTAGCACCCCCTCTACAACATTACTCGAATCCATAAAGACTTTAGATTTTTACACTACTCCAATCATTTGTCCTAGTACAATAGGCCTCCCAAATACTAGTTCACATCCCAGCTTTCTTACATTTTCCAAACAGAAGAAACATATTGTTTGCCCTCTCAAATTACAGCAGTCACTCAAGCTCTGCATCAACAGACGGACAGACAATAAAGATTCTCTGGTAAATTTGTTTATAACAAATATATACTGGACAGAAGCATGTGATACTGCATGACAAATGTAATAACAACAATCCTTTTTTTCCCCCAGTCTTTGTTTCTGCACCTCCAACCCTGGCCCTGTGACATCCCCTTAAGCCATCACTGCCCTTCTCGTGGACTTACCAGTTATCTGCCACTTACCAGAACCACACATGGTGGTGGGAGGTCTACCATACTGGTCTTCCGTGGGCCTGCTGGATCAGACTGAGACAGTTTTAACCCTACTATGACACTGAAGGGTGACCAATAACAATCCTCTGAATTTAATACTTCTGAAACATACAGCACCTTGTCTTACATTTATTTAATCTGAATGAACTGGATAGAGGATCTGTATTGAATCCCCAATACTACCTATAGACTTTATCTAACTAACTGCATTGCTTTACAGAGTTAATCTATGAGATAATTTGTTTCCATTTTACACCAATGAAGGAATAATTGTATAGCACATTTTTCTTATGAATATGAAAAAACGATAAATAAAGTTTTAAAAACAAAAGAACATGTACCTGGCATTTGTTGCCTAGCATGAGTAACAAACCAAGGAAATTAAACATTTTCTCACACAGAGATGATCATAGGCTGGCATGTTGGTGAAACATCACCACATCAAAGGCTCGTTATATGAGTTCACACTCCAAGTCTGGAACATCAGTGGGCCAGCAGGAGGACTAAGTATTCCACGGTACGTTCTCTTCATCTGGAAAAGGAGAGTTGTACCTGTGCTACCTCCACCTTGGTAATCACAGGTGACAGAACAACCTGACTCAGTAGTACCATTACGAAAGGGAGAGTGTACAGATACTGTTTGTGTACAGAGATGTCGGTGTAACCCCCTGCAAATGGGGTTTCCCAAAAACTTCAGGAGCTTGCTTGAATGCTCCAAGCCTGAATGGTGTTTGGCATTTAAGCCATTTTATCAGTGAGTGTTTTAGAACCTCTGGTACTGTCCTTTAAGAGCTGTCTGCTTAGACATAATTAGTTGTATGGGGGACTGTGTGCTTCTCTGAGTACCACTCGATGTGCAAATTCATTTCATTTTGCAGTCACTAGGAGTGCAAGGAACCTATCTGAAAGATGTAACTGTTTGCCATGAAATTATTTAGAGTAATAATGAAATTACAGTTTGTCTAACCTGCTTTTCTTTGCAGTCAGAACTGTGTCTGCTAGTTCCCCATTCTAGTTTTTGAACTGCTCAACTGGACCAATCAGTGTGGGGTAAGCTAGCTCTAAATGGTGCCTTGGCGAATCAGAACTTGGACTCATAATCTGGAGCCAGCCACAAGAGGATTGTATGGGCAGTGACTCTGGGAGATGTAGTTTAGACTTCAGTGCCTTTTGGACCAACAGCAGCAGTCTATTGTGATGACAGCCAATCCAGTCAAGAACTGGGAGGAACTCAAAGGAAGTGCCCAGTTTTGTCAGTTGGAGTTTCAGTTGAGCTTTGGCAGTGAAGAAGGAAGGAGCCCTGTGCTTCCAGTGTGCAGTTTTAGTCCAAAAACGTGTAAGGCCCAGAGTTCCGGTCTGCAGCTTGTGTAACAGCTTGTTAGGACTGAATCCGTCCTGTGAAAAGAATCAAGGATCTCTGAAGAGTAGAAACCAGGCTCACCCTGTAGAAGACTGGAAGAATTGCTGAAAATTGCACTCGGTCTGCGTCAGGAACTGAATCTGCTGTGTGTTCTCCCGGTATTGTGCAGTAATTGCGATGGATACAGATGCAGCCTGCCTGGTATAGTGCTTTCTTTATATGGATGTGTGAAGAGGTTTGTGTACCTCAAGTGAGCCCTACTGACATTGAAGGACCCTATCTTATTTGGGAGGTCGTGAGTACTAATTCAAGGTCGCTCCCTGTTGAATTACCACATTAAATCCAAATGGAATTACTGTACTGCTGACTGTTTAATTCTCCTCTTTCTCTGTGTGAAAGGGCCCCTACCAGCTCCACGGTTTGGACTAGCCACTAGGGCTTGGGTACCCAGGGACAGTAACTGATAGGGATAGGCCTGTGCACAGAGCCATAAATGAATTATTAGAGTGATAAGCTAATTAACCTGATTTCCCCTGTCCTTGTTATATCCCCTAAATAAATCAGAGCTGCTTGTTTCCACAAAGTTATACTGCCTGAGGTATTTGTCTATGTTAAGTACTGTACTGTGATTGTTGCACTGTATCTCATTTCACAGGAGGTCCCAGTGCGGAACCAGACCTGGGGTAAGTGTATACTGAAGGTAATTCTGATATATTGTGTGGGCCACTAGTGGGAAGAAAGGGGGTTGCAGTGTCCCAGAGGGCTGTGACCAGTTGGTTTAACTATTGCAAACCCTGACCTCTGGGTGGAGGCACCCATCATTGGATCCAGGCCCTCAACCTGTAGTGGCAAATCAGGCAGGGTAGTAGCCCCTGGGATAGCGCCATCTAGGGTTACATCTGAAAAAGCTGTAGTGTTGGGTCGACAGGCTGATTTAACTGCCCAAACCCTCATGGCCTTGGGAGTGTAGCAACCCCCTGGACAGTTCAAAGGTGCCCCAGACTATCACTCCAGAAGGGTTCCCAGCCACCTGGAGGGTGATAACCAAAGATAGCAAGGATCCCTTGGAGGATGAGCCCCCACTGTAATCTGAATCTTTTGAGGAGAAATTTGGCAAGTTGTTACTGGAGGAGGGCAAAACTGTGGAGGAGTTAAAAAAATTATTCCTGCCACCTGGGAGTGTCACCTGCCCACTGTCCACACCTGCCCAAGCACCTGTTCTTTCACCAACTTCTGTACCTGCCTCTGAGCCAGCAAGTAGTCATGGCCCTTACCGCAAGCTCAAGGTATTCTCTGGCATCTGCCCTACTCCTAATGGGGAAGTCGACCTGGAGACCTGGATAGACTCTGCTACTCTTGCGGTACAAGACTGGCAATGCTCAGAGACCGGCCTGCCTGGGGGAAAGCCGCCAGGGACCCGCCCTACGTACTGTTCGCTCCCTGAGGTCCTCTGACCCTAACGCCAAAGCCCAAGAGTACATAGTCACTCTTAAAAATGTGTTTGGGGGCACCACTAGTGTTGAGGCCTTGAAATGTAAACTTAAAGATGTTAGACAGCAGCAGGGGGAATTGTTATCTGCCTACATGGATCGATTAGAGGGAATCCTACAAACCATTTTTCGGAAAGGAGGCTGGGCCTCTACTGAAGTGGACCAGGTAAGACTGGATCATATACTCTGCTCTGCCCGGCACTTTAGCTGGGTTTTGCTCAAATTGCAACTGCAGCAAAGGAAATCTGGTCCCTTACTCTTCCATGTGTTGATGATGGAGGTACAGGAAGTTGAGGATGCGGAAGGCTTTTCGGAGCCCTGTGCAGTCGTAGCTGCTGCAACCCCTGATCCAGGCGCAGGGTCAGTCACTGATGGCCTGGAATCACCACAATCACATGATGAAATCCGAGAACTAAATGTCAGCCCCGGGAGGCCCCAGCCAGAGAGGGACTGCTACGGATGCTCTGCCATGGGATGAACTGCTGAGGGAGTTTATAGAAACAAAAAACAGTTTCTTTATGAAGGCCGCTCCTGCGAGTACAGACCCCGATCCTTATCTGACTGCATCTGCTATGGGGGGGGGTGCACATCCAGGCATCTCCTACTGGCAGCACCTCAAAAACTGATGTCTTGACTATGGAAGTGAGAGAATTGTCAAGATGTCTCCAAATGCTCGCCACACCGCAGACAAAGGTGGAACCAAGGTTTTCTGTTGGTAGTATCCTCGCCTCAGCTCCCAATGTGATGTCTCGGCCACACCAGACCCCAGAAAGCATATTTTGCCATAACTGTGGGAAGGATGGGCACATGAAGAAAGAATGCCGGTCCCCAAAAGACCTAGATAAAGTTGTATACAGACTTCAAGGGGAACTTGGGAAAGCGAGACCATGGCCGAGGAGTGCCAGAAATGACAGCAATGCAGGATTGAGAAATCTAACTCAAACTTCTTTGTGGCTAAATCAACTGTCCAAGCCTATGTTACTGCCTCTCAAGACTGGTCCAGAATAGTGGGCCCTTCGATGGAAACTTCTATGACTTGAATGTTATCCATGCTCAGGCTGTGCTCAATAGTGGGTCGCAAGTGACCATTGTATTCCAGGACTGGTATGACAAACACTTATCTGATGTGCCACTACAATCTCTGGAAGGTTTGCATGTGTGGGGCCTAAGCGACAAGTCTTATCCCTACCTAGGATATGTCTGGCTCTGGTTGTCTTTTCCTGCAACTATAACTGGTGTAGATGAACAAGTAGAGACACTAGCCCTGGTGTGCCCTCCTAACGGATTGTATGATGGTATTCCCTTGCTCATTGGAACCAACGCCCACATGTTTGGAAGACTAGCACAGTTGTGTCACAAAAAACAAGGGAAATGGACTGGCTGGGCACTGAGAATCCCAGCCCTGATAAAGAGAGCCTATGATCTGCAAAAATGGACTACCAAAGCTGACGGAGATGAGCCGGTGGGGATAGTGTGGAAGAAAGATCCTGATTCTCTGGTACTCCCTCCCAATGCTCAATACACCATTCAGGGAGAGGTTTACATTAGAAAGGAAGTGAAAAATAAAATATCAATGTTGGATACATCGGGTGATGGAAAGTTGCCAGAGGGATTACTGGTTAAACCCAGCATTTTGCCTGCCCATGCCCATGGTCCAGATTCGGAATGTGTCAGATCTGGAGGTCTGGTTGAACAGAGGGTGCACCCTAGCTACAGTACACTGCGCAGGACACTGCTGTATTACCCAGCAACAAGTACTCTGGTGAAAAGGAAAGGGTGACCCCAGACTTATTCGACTTTGGTGATTCCTTGTTGCCAGCTGAATGGAAGGATAGAATTATCAACAAACTCGCCCAGAAAGACCAAGTGTTTTCATTAAAAGAATGGGACGTGGGGTGTGTCCAGGGTGCACAGCATCACAAACGCCTGCACGATGACTGGCCATTTCGAGAGAGATCCTGACGCCTCACCCCAGTGGACATAGATGATGTTAGGAGGCACCTGCAGGAAATTGCTCGCTGCTGGCATTATGCAAGAATCAAGGAGCCCATATGCCTCTCCCATTGTGGTTGTGCATAAGAAGAATGGGTCCGTGAGGATGTGTGTTGATTATTGAACCCTGAACCAGCAGACCATCCCATATCAGTACACCATGCCCTGTATACAAGATGCCCTGGATTGCCTGAATGGGAGCAAATGGTTCTGGGTATTGGATCTTCACAGCAGATATTACCAGATTCTGATGGCCCCAGAGGACCGTGAGAAAACAGCCTTCATCTGTCCTTTGCGGTTCTACGAAGTCCTGAGAATGCCACAGGGATTTTGGGTGCCCTGGCCACCTTTCAGCGACTGATGGAACATGCAGTGGGAGATACGAACTTGCTGGAATGTCTAGTGTACCTAGATGATGTCATTGTGTTCGGATGGACATTAGAGGAGCATGAGACCTGACTGTTTAAAGTGCTGGACCAATTGGAAGACTTTGTCCTGAAGATGTCCATCGACAAGTGCCAGTTTTTTCAAACCTCCATGAAGTATGTGGGGCACATAGTATCTGCAGAAGGAATAGAGACCGATCCCAGTAAGGTCGAGTCACTTACTACTTGGCCCCAGCCCCAAAACTTGAAAGAACTACAATGCTTTCTGGGGTTCTGTGGCTACTACCGCAGGTTCATAAAAGACTATTCAAAGGTGATTCGCCCGCTCCTGAATCTTACCCAGGGTTACCCCCCTACCAACCATAAATACAAGAAAGGGCCGTCAAAGAACCATAGAAAGTGTACTTCAGCAGAGATGAACCTTTTGGGCCCCAGTGGACACCCGAATGTGAAGCAGCCTTCCACGAAGTCATGTACAAGCTCACCCATGCCCTCATCCTCGCCTATGCTGACCCTACCAAGCCCTATGTGCTGCATACGGACACCAGTCTGCAGGGCCTAGGAGCTGTGCTGTATCAAGATCATGAGGATGGTCTGAAACCGGTAGCTTTCGCCAGCAGGGGTTTGACCCTGTCGGAGTGAAACTATCCTGTGCACAAGCTGGAGTTCTTTGCCCTAAAATGGGCCATCACTGTTCAGTTTCATGAGTACCTCTATGGGGCAAAGATATTGGTGAAGACCGACAATAACCCGTTGACCTATGTACAGACTTCAGCTAAGTTAGACGCCACTGGGCACCCGGTGGCTCTCTGCCTTATCAACCTATGTGATTATGCTGTCAAATACAGACCGGGACTGAACCATATTGATGCTGATGCCCTGTCACGAAGGCTCGCTTCCAAGAGTGACTGGGTCAGGCTGTCTGAACCTGACATCCAAGTACTGTGCCAAAAGTTTGACAGAGATGAACAGATATCTGCGGACACAGTGGACTGCCTAGTAGATTGCTTGGGCCCTCCTGATACCTGCATAACGGCTGCCTATTGTCATTTCTCTGCTCTACATATTAGTGCACTACCTCAACTTGACAATGACAGTATTTAGTGGGCTCAATCCCAAGATCCTATGATTCAACCCGCACTTGATGCCCTGGGTGTGGGGAAAGATGTGTCTAAGTTACATTCCCCTGACTTGCGAACTTCCCTATTGTTCAAAGAAGGTCCCAGGTTGAAGTTACTCAATCAGTTGTTATACAGAGAGACAGCAGATCACAGTGGTCAAGTAGACAAGCAACAATTGGTCCTGCCCACGGCCTTTAAACACTTGGTACTGAGGTCCCTCCATAATCACATGGGGCACCTCGGTATTGACACGACTCTTGACCTGGTACGACCTTGATTCTACTTGCCCAAGATGGGGGCCAATGTTGAGCACCATGTAAAAACCTGTAGTCATTGCCTCCAAAGAAAAGCCCTGCCTCAGAGGGCTGCCCCCTTATCAATATCACTACTAGCACTCCCATGGAACTGGTATGCATAGATTTTTTGTGTTTAGAACCTGATCAATGGAATATTGGCAATCTGTTAGTGGTTACGGATAATTTCACACTGTATGCACAAGCTTTTCCAACCAAAGATCAAAAAGCCTCTACCGTGGCCAAGATGCTCATGGAAAAATTCTTCGTCCACTGTGGTGCCCCCCAGCAGAACCACTCTGACCAAGGCAGAGACTTTGAAAGTAGGCTAATCAAAGAAATGCTCTCTGTGTGGGGGGTGCGGAAGTCAAGAACCACCCCTTATCACCCGCAGGGGGACTCTTAACCAGAACGTTTTAACCGCACCCTTCTAGACATGCCGGGTACCCTCCATCCAAAAGACAAACATAAGTGGAGCCAGCAGATTAGCTCCTTGGTACACGCATACAATTGCACCAAAAATGATGCTACTGGGTTCTCCCCCTACTGCCTCATGTTCGGGAGGGAGGCCCGACTGCCAGTTGATATCTGCTTTGGGGTCTCTCCAGATGGGGTCCAAGCCGAAAACTACCTGTAGTATGTACAGAAACTGAAAGTTCAATTGAACCATGCATATCAATTGACCCAGACAATAGCCGCCAAGAGAAATCTCACCAACAAAGAGAGGCATGATAAGAAAGTAAAGGCTCAAGAGCTACGGCCTGGAGACTGTGTGTTGTTATGCAATTTGGGACTACATGACAAGCACAAAATTGCTGATAGGTGGCACCATCTTCCTCATGTAGTAGTTTGAAAGTTGGATGATCTACCAGTGTACAAGGTACGCCCAGAGAATAAATCCAAAGCTGTCAAGACCATGCACCGTAACCACTTGCTGCCTATCAGCCAAGTTATTATTGAAGCTGAGCCAGCAGACATTGCCTCCCCTGGGCTGGTGACTCATGCTGCTGCTGCAAAAAAGAGACAGAGTCAACCTACCCCAGTAGTTACAGATTTAAGGTTTCCCCGCAGCAGGCCCAGAATGATAGTGACTGTCAGTCCACCTCTGCGATAGTGAGTGTGACAATGCCTGTTACCCTCCTATGAACTCAGGTCAGCTGTTTCGAGGTAACCCTATGACTAATTGTGGGGATGAAGCTGGGCCTTCTGGACTGCCTCACCCTCCAGCTTCGTCCCTGGAGCCAATGCTCCCTGAAAGTGAAGTGCAAAGTATTACGTCTGAGACTGCGGACTCCCTGTGTTTCGTGGAACTCTGTGACTTGCCCGAAGAAGGGGCTTATGGTCTGAGTCTCTCTGGTAACACACCAGAACTTGAACAACAATATGAGAGTGCTGATAGCCCCCCTTCAGTGCCACAAAGCCTAACTGTGCCAGAACCTTATCTAAATGAGCCAAGTATTGTGGAGACAGAGCCTACAGAGCAAGAAGCTGACAGTGCTCCCAGTTTGGACATTCCCATCCATGCAGAGGCATCCTTCATGACTGACAAAAGCTCCAAAGTTAGTGCTGAAAGTACAGAGACTGTGGGTGTTCCCCCCAGAAAGACTGGCCGAGCTGTCAAGCCAGTATTGCACTTCAGGGAGGCCAGTGGATTTGCCTCTCAATGGTCACAAAGGTGTTTATATTCCTCAGAGCTCACTACCCAAACTGAGCTTAATGGCCAATTCTAGTTTGATTGTTCTTCCTTCTCAGTATGGTGCCCCTGTCCCATCCCACCCCAAGTTAGCTGAAAGGGAAGGGTCCCCTCCTACATTGTTTAATGTACAGAAAGCTATAACAAGAATCAGTATTGTGATGTTACAAGTATGTTAATCATAACAGAATCAGTATAGAGTGTATGAAACATGCATAAGTATTGTTAGTACAGATATAGTATTGTCAAGTATGTTGGAATGTATAGTAATGTGACAAGTTTATGTTAACTGATGTATCAAATAGTATTTGCATTGCATGCTGATGTCATATGTCTCATTTATATTGCATTTTCAATAGTGTGATGGTACAGACTTGACACGGACGTCAAGTTTTCTCCAGGTAGGGAAGGGTGTAACCCCCCTACAAATGGGGGTTCCTGAAAAGTCTTCCTTGAGCTTGCCTAAATGCTCACTGCCAGGCTGGTGTCCTGTGTTTTAGCAGTTTAAATGTATTGCCAGAGAGTGCCTGTATAACCTCTGTGTACTGTCTCTTTAAGGGCTGCCTGGATTGCAGTCATAATTAATCTTGGTCCTGGACTGCTGAAATGGGCCAATCAGTACCTTTGGGGACTGTAAAATGGAACCTGTCCCCAGGGGCTTTGTGGGAGCAAAATTCTGTAGGAATTGTAGTTTTGGGCTTTTGGCGCCTAAATGAACCTGGAGGGGGAGCCCTTGTTGTGACTGACAGAGGAATCAGCCAACCAAACCTTTTGGATCCTGGGGAAAGTCCCAGGCTGCTTGCAGACAGAGTCAGTCTGAATTGGGAAGGGAAAGTGGTAACAGCTTGAGTGATTCAAGCAGCAGCCCCTGTGTAATTCATGCAGTAGAACTGTGAAAGGACTAAGTTTTGGCCTGCCTGTCTGCCTGCTGTCCCTGAAAGGGAAACTGAAGTTTATTCAGACTGAATCCAAATTGTGAGGACAATTTAAACCACAGAACTGTGACCAGGCTTTAACCTGAAGAAGACTGAAGATTTGCTGAATGCAATCGGCCTGTCAGGATTTCCAGCCACCTTTGAACTCCCGGTTTGTGCAGAGCTGAATGCGATCGGCCTGTCAGGATTTCCAGCCACCTCTGAACTCCCGGTTGGTGCAGAGACTCTGTAATTGCGACCGGAGAGCAATCTGCCTGGTACAGTAGAATCTCTTAAACATGTAAATGTGCTGTGTGCTGTTAGTGGGTCGTGATTTGGTTCCCCATTGTGTGCTGAACTGTGTTCTGCTTGCTGGAGGCTGCATCCAGCTCCCACGGACTGAATCCAAAATTCATCTCCATTGGGCCTGGGCTTTGCCACACTGGCCCAGCCAGACTACCAGCTGCACAGAGAAAGCTATCGATGAGAGATCTGCCTGGGGATCAGCCCCCTGCTCACACTTTTGAACAGGAATGATGCCTCAGCGATTCGTGTGGGCCCTGCTTCTCCTGGCACTCCAGTTCAACAACCTGTATTCTCGATTTCGTCCTGCCTCTGTCCTGTATTGGGTATCATGAGTAAACATCAGGGTAGCTCCCTGCAACAACAGCTAAATCTAAAGTGTTGTCACCTGATTGTCTTCTTGTCTTTTCTGTCACAAAATGAGCCCTCCAGTTCTGGATAACAAATAGTTTGTGTTGTGCATGTTGCTTTCTTCCATCACAGGGCCCCAACCTGCTGCGATGTAGGCCTACCCCGGGCAATGTTCCTGGCTAGCCCACCGTCCTCCTACCTGGGTACCCAACATGTGTGACTGTGTAGGGACTCTGAAGTGTATGCATAACTGTCTGATTGATATACCCTTTAAGCAAATCAACCTGATTACACCCCTCCCTTGTTCAAGTCCCCTGAATAAATCAGATCTAACTCTTTTTGCATTTAACCTGACTGTGGTTCCAATTTGTGCCAAGAGTACTGTACTATTGCTATTTGCTGTGCATAACCTTGTTTTACAGGAGGTCCCCAGGGTCGAGCTAGAGGAACCAGCCCTGGTGGTAAGTGCAAACAGTGTGGGTAATTGCATGGTGAATAAAGGTCATTGTGAAAGTGATTATTGTATATTGTTCAAGCCACTAGAAGGGAAACAGGAGGGTTACAGTGTCCCAAAGGGCTGTGCCCAGGTTAGCTTGACCACTAACAACCCTGACCTCCGGGTGGAGGCACCCATTTCAGTACCCAGGCCCCTTAACCTGCTACTAGCCAAGCAGGCAGGGGTAGTAGCCCTTGGGATAGCGCCACCTAGGGGTTACACTGGTGTAACTGACTTGCCAGCACTCATTCACGTCAATTGGTAGATGAAAACAGGAAAAAGGGGGTCACCAACTGGACAGTTGACATTCTGTATCACCCCGACTACCCCCACCCCGGTCCCATATCTGGCCATGATCACTAGTGTCCTAAAATAGTACATAATCTGCTTCCAGGTGAATCTACACCAGACATGGGATGAAGTGACCCTCCTTACCTCCGTGTATCCCCATTCCCAGGCCACCTGTGTGATTTCTGGACCCAGTTCCTCCCCCTTTTAACTGCTACATAGAATGTACTGTATGGTGAGTGCCCTGTATTGCCCTGTAGATGGTAGAAATAAGATGCTGGCTGCACTCCGGGTAAATTTGTACGTGCCACTAAGGTGAAACGTAGCAGGAGTATATTGATATGGTCTCACACCACAGCCAGCTGAGACTCCAGAAAGTGGTGGACCTGAAGATAACAAAAGACATCACTATGGTCCAATACATACTATATCTGAAGATCCATAAAGGAGTGAATCTCAGAGCAGCAGCCGACCTTTGAAAGATACACCAGGCCAGAACCCAGGATCAATGCTGGAAGTATTAAAATCACAGAGGTGGGTTATCGGGCAGACCGATGTAAGAGCTGTTTTTAAGTTCAGTATGGCTACAAAGTCACATCACACCTTCCCAACCTGTTCCATCCTGGGGTTCCATAAGGACTAGCTCTGTGTAATGTTATGAGGTCCAATCCAGAGCCTCTGGAATTGTGCGCTCAACAAGTAAAGCTTTGCTTACTTACTTTACTAAATAGGTACCACATCATTTCCCAGAAGGGATGTACTGTGCATTCCATTTCCAGCCACTGCAGGCCCCCTCCCATCATGTACCACTGGAGAAAGATCTGCATCTGGGCTGCTGGCTGCATAGTATGACCAAAGATTGGAGAGGGTCATTCCACCTTCAGTCTTTTGGAAGCATTAGGGTGTGGAACCGAAGCCTTGGCCTCTTGCCTGCCTACATATTTAGATATGGCAACCTGCTACTTTCTTCAATCTTTTTTTTCCCATAAAGATTTTTATCTCTCCATGGCAGGCTGGGTGGCTATATCAGCCCATCCCATAGCCTGCAGCTGTCCCGAGTGTCCATCCATCCTCCAAGACTGGGTGGGCCACCGGGGCTAGCAGGGAGGGCTTCATTACACCCATCCTCCATTTTTGTCCTCCAGTTTTCTCCCCGTGGCTCAGCATGACATGCAATGAGCATGCAAGTGCACTCTACCTTTGAGGAGGAGCTCCAGCACTCCGCATGCCAACCCTTCCCCCAACTGCGGGACATGCACGTGCCACCACCTGGCTTCTGCCAGGTGGCAGTCCAGCGGCGAGTCACGGGATCCCCCTCTCTAAGGGAAGTGAGCAGTTCTAAGGATGTTCAATCTTCCCTCTCCCAGCCAGGCCCCCCGAGCAACCCGAGTCTGTTCCCAAACCTGGGTCGCCGGCGTGGTTGCAGGGAGACATGGATGCCTCAACTCGCCACGCCAGTGGGCTGGCCCTACTTTCTCCAATCTTTATCTGCAGTTGGGACCGGCACATTTTGAAAAACATAGAGGAACCTTGGGAGAACAATCATCCTTACTGTGTCCACCAAAGAATCAAGCTAAGGAGGAGTCTGCCAATGCTGCAGATCCGTTGCTAACTGTCCAGACAGAGGGCCAATATTAATATCACAGAATTGCTCAAGGCACAGGGGAATCCTGATGCACAAGTACTTAAAATCCTGCAAGTCCCATTTGAAGAGGAACTGCAGTCTCTGAGCCCAAGGGGGACCAAGTTAAAGGTATGACCTCAGTCTTTAAGGTATTCAGCTTGTAGGTGGATACTGCATTAAACTTGTCCAGCAGAGAAGACCTCTGGTAGGGTGGTGTCTCAGTTTGTCATATGCAAGAGGACATCATCCACATAGAGGGCTATGCAATGGTGCATCCCCCGTAGTAACACCCGATATAGATGGACTTTTCCTAATGGCCTGTGCCAGGGGTTCAATATACGTGGCAAACAACAAGGGAAATAGAGGGTACCCCTGTCCAGCAAGAAGGACTGTGAAATATGCCCGTTCATCTTCACAAAAGCTTAACAGTGGAATAAATATGCTGTAGGAGGGTTATACGCTTTGCATGGAGTCCACATTTTTCATATGTGACAGAGACGGGGCCATGAGACCTTATCAAATGCCATTTCAGCATCTAGACTGGCCAGCAGGATGGGGGTGGGCCATGTGTGCAGCTAATGAAGGAGGTGTATGGTGGGGTGGGTACTGTGCCCGGCTTGCTGGGTTCTAACAAAATCTGTTTGGTCAGAGTGAATGAGTGTAGGCAATAGGGGGATCCAGTCTCTGGGCCAACACCCCCTTAAACAATTTATAATCCATACTTAGCACTGAAATCGGGCTATCTAACTGACATTTAGAGGGCCTTTTTCCAGGTTTTGAAATAACAGAGACTGTGGCATAATGCCATGTGTAGAGTATGTCCCTCCTTCCGCAACCTCCTTACAGACCTTCGCCAGTTGGGGAAGAAGTAGGTCATGTTCAGATTTATAAATTCTGTTATGAAAGCTCAGATTCCACAGATCATTCAGGAAATGAACATCCTGACCTGAAACCTTCTGTTCTATGGGATACAATTAAAGTGGTGCTCGGGGGATATAGTGCAATATGCCTCGCACTATAAAAAACAACAATCCAAAAGATTAGACACCCTACAAGAGCAACTAAATGATCTCCAGCAACAGCACATTGATGGAGATGACAGCGTACTCCCACTTTTGGAAGCTATTAGACAGCAGATACAATATCTCTTGGATGTAAAACTGAGCAGGTGCTCCAATGTTTCTGTCAAAGATACTATGAAGGGGGACTGCGGGCCACTCAGATATTGGCCCATAGATTGAGGTGGCTCAACACAGAATAACAAACATTCACTCCCCCGACAGGCGGTCAGGTAAAAACATCCTCCCAAATTATGGATACTTTTAAAGCCTTTTATCAAAAGTTATATTAAACCAGAGTCCTCTTCTGACCCACAGGGAACACAAATGTTCCTTGGGAAGCTAAACCTCCCAAAACTCACCCAGGAACAGTTATCTCAAATGGAAGCCCTGATTATTAGCCAAGAAATAGAGGAGGCAATAAAACGTTTAAAAACAGGTAAGAGAAGCTGGCCCAGTGGCGCTGGAGGTTGAGGCGCTGGTCGCTACACCTCGCGCCATGCCGGCAACCTGGATTCAGAAATGAGCCTGGGCCAACGGGGGTCGGCAGAGGAGGAAAAGGACTGAGCGTCCAGAGGACAGCTCTCCCTTCCCTGGGGGGAGGGAATTGGGATGCACCGCTCTGCAGCGGCACCTGGCAGCGGTCAGGTGTGGCACAGAATTGCGGCACTACACAGTATGGGAAGGAGCTTGGCAGGTGGCGACACGTAGTGCCTAGCTACCATTGCACAATCAAGCTCCTCGGGGAGGGGGTCTCAAGGGAAAACCCCTTCTGCAGCACCAGTGGGATGACGGAGACCCCAGGGGCGCGCCCACATCCCGACGTCTGCCCAGTGCATCCAGGACTCTCCACAGCTTACCCGACGGCAAGGCAGGTCCCTCTAATTCCAGAAAGTGCCGGCAAGGGAGGGCGGTCCCTCTCCCAGAGGGTGATCCTGGGGTCTGGAGCTACTGAGCCAGTCGGGAAAAGCCTGGGGGAAGCGGGGGTTCAGGCAGGGAGAGAGGCACAGCCGCGTGGGTACTCCCGAAGGATGCCCGGGGCTCAGAGTGCAGAAAGAGAATTTAAAAAAATAAATAAATAAAACAGGTAAGAACCCAGGCCCGATGGTACAAGGAATTCTATAAGTCTTTTAACGATCGTGCTGCCCTCCTGTTAAAAGAAACGCCGGGAGACTATACCATCAACTCAAAGCATGCAACTATTTCCAGTGTCCCAAAGCCAGGAACGGTCCCCACCCAATGTGCCTCCTACTGCCCAATTTCAGTACTGAATATTGATTACAGGGTGTTTGCGGTGATTTTAGCAAAAAGGTTGGAGGTGCTTTTACCTCGGCTTACTGATGCACATCAATGTAGATTTGTCTCCTCCAGGCAGATGCAAGATAACATCAAATGCACACTCCACATTCTGCACCATGCTGCCCAGTCAAGGGTCCCATTTTTGTTATCAAGCTTAGATGCAGAGAAGGCCTCCGACTGGGTAGCATGGCCATTTTTGATGGCAACGATGAGGTTTATGGGGTTTTCAGAGAAGTTGGAAAAATTAATAATGGGACTATATGATGGACCAAAGGCCTACACTAAGATAAATGGATCCATTTCAACTCCTATTTCCTTATTGCAGGGCACACAGCAGGGGTGCCCATTGTCACCCCTGCTTTTCAACATCTAGTTAGAACCATTACCTCAGGTGATCCACCAATCCTGTGAGATTCAAGGACTGACAATAGGAGCATACACCACAAGCTTGTGTTTTATGTGGACGATTTATTGATATATCTCTCAGCACCTGATCAAACATTAGTCCCTCTCGAGCAGTTATTAGATTTGGAGAACTGGCAGGTTATAGGATAAACACGGCCAAAAAGGAGGTCCTGCAGTTGCGCTACATCCCTTCTGCATCCACAAGGCAACTATTTCCATTTGGTGGGATCTTCCCTCCTTAAAATACCTGGGGATATATTTGTCTAAAGACTCTACCCAGCTTTATCAATATAATTACGCCCCCTGTTACAAAGTCTGCTTTTAGATATGCATCGATGGAAGACTATACCACTTCCCTTAATCCAAAGAGTCGAAGCGATACACTTGAATCTTCTACTCAGATTTCTATATTTGGCGCAAACTCTGATTCCCCTTCAAAAATTTTTTTTTTTTAGGAAATCAACAGGAAAATATCACGATACTTATGGGATTCTAAAATCCCCAGGGTGAAACATGCAGTCCTACAGATGCCTAAAAGCCTTGGAGCCTTAGCCCTCCGAGACTTAGAGCAGTATTATAATGCGGCTCAACTTAGAATTATGTTTTTCTTGTTACACCCTCAATATACACCTAAATGGAGGGAACTGGAGGTATGGGAGGAAGACCTAACCAATTTGCACAGGATCTTATTACGCTACCCTGATACTACAAATACGGAGATTACTGAAAATCCATACACTACTAATACATTGCAATGTTGGAGACAGTTGTTGAATTCCAAGTTATTAACCTCTTATAGGCACTTATTATACTCCTTGCCATACCTCTACTCCTTCCTCCCAGCCAAACTGGATCATGGCTTCCATAGGTGGGTAAATCTGGGGGTCTTTCTAATTTTGCATTTCTTTAAAAATGGGAAGTTATTGCCATTTGAGGAGATGGTGAAAGATACGATCTACACACTCAGGATCAGTTTCGATATATTCAGGCAGTAAATTTTATAAGACTTTGCCTCTGGTCCCCTCCTTAGATGAGGGAATCCCTCAAATTTTGGACCTTCTCCAGAAGGCCCTGCAGGGTTCTGCTCCACTGCAACATAAATATATATAACACTTTACTTTCCCTGAGAAAAAACACCTTGGAGCAAATCAGAAAATCCTGGGAAAAAGATCTACACATGCATCTAGAAGAACAGCACTGGAAGAAACATTTAAAATATTTACATACAGGCACAGCGTCATACATGTGGAAAGAATTTTCCTGGAAAGTTACTCTACGTTTCTTCAAAAGACCTTGTTGGACTTATTTGACCTCCCTATTACCCTTACTGCAGATCTTTTTCTTTTCTCCACTCTCCTGGTCGGACTCAGGGACCCCTCCAGTAGAAAGCTTTTAAACATCTGCCCACTTGCTACCAAGAAATCTATAACTAGGAGGTGGCTCAGGGCAGAGATTCCAAACAGAGAGGAATGGCAAAATATTATGATAACAATCTGTAAAATGGAGAGCAAGGCATAAAATAAGCGGGTTTGCATGCAATTTGTGACCCAAGATCGTGAAAAAGTGAGACAAATGTGGCAATGATTAGCAGTCATTGTTAATCATTGCCAACTGGTCCTGGGTCCTGTAAAAGTGTCTTATTGGGCACTGTCACTTAAAAAACATTTTTTTCTGTCTGGGTATCCTTTTTTTGTCCTCCTCCCTCTGCTCCCTGACCCACGAACCCCGAGCTGTATTGTGACTGGTCCAGTGATGCTCCTGCTCCTCCGCCCACCCAGTCTCTGCACGGGAGAAATGTGAGGGAGTCCTTTTGCAGCACACCCAGAAGAGCAAGCAGGTGTTGGGAGCTCCAGCTGGAGTCAAAAGGTGATTTTTCTTAAATTTTCCTTTTTTTTTAAATTTTCTCTGTCATTGTTGGCGTTGTCTGGTAACTTACTAAATTTGTTCTTGTGTTTTGTAGGTCAGAGACAAGCCAGAGGAGTGACCGGAGGTGGCCACACCGAGGAGGAGCCGGAAGGAGAAGGTTGAGACCGTGAGAGGGCACGAGACTGGGACGGAGAAAAGAGCTGCTGCATGCTGTAATTGAGACACCTTGTAGTAAGCTTTAATGTCCGGAACCCCAAGCCCCCCCTTGCCCATATCTAAATGAAGAATGCTTCCTTTTAATCTCAGGTGTTTTCCTCCCCAGATGAATTTCTTAAAAATGATATGCAAAGTAGACCTAAAGGAACTGGGAGGTCAAATAGGTAGAATATTGAATAAACAAAGCAGATGGGGAAGGATATTCATCCTTAAAGTTTCAGCATGGCCCAACAGTGAGAGGGGCAACACAGCCCACCTAGAACAATCAAGCCTTATGGTTTCTAGCAACTTGAGATGGTTAGCCTGATATAATTTACTGAGATCCGCTGTAACCTGGACTCCCAAATATTTAAACCCCGTATTGGACCATTTGAGATTTGTCAGACTTTTAGTCTTCGTAGAGACAGGAGGACCTAAGGACAAAATTTTGGATTTGGATTCATTAATTTGGAAACCTGAGACCTCACCATATTCTAGCAAAAGGGACATACCTGGACTGGGTACTCTGTATTATGACTCAAAGGCAGGACTCTGTCCTTTGATACATGGGAGAAAGATCAAAATTATAAACTAGGATTGGGGGAGATCTTAGTCCCTTTTGATCTTAAAAGTTTAACATACAATTTCTTTTCCTACTCCCATTCTAGTAATGCGCTGTTATAACCACCCAAATATAATAGGGAGATGAAAACAGTGATTTTACCCTTAGATGAAATATGTTCAAATTTACGAGAGCCCTCTTCTTTTCTTTTTTATTGCTAAGAATTTATAGTTGGGCTGGCCTGCTGTTGCAGGGGCAAGTTGCCTACCTGTGATGCTGGCGACCCGGGTTCGGGAATGGACCTGGGACGTCGGAGGGCCGGCCGGGGGAGAAGGCCACACTGGACAGTAGGAAGGGAACCTCCCCCATCCAGGGAGCACTAGCGCCACCACCACTACCTCAGAGGTTGCGAAGAAAGCACAGCAGTTGGACCACAGTGGACTCAGGGAGGGTGAGGATGGTGGAACAGAGGCACACCCAGTCAATTGTTCCACTCCACAATCCATACACCATTCTGGGGAGCATAGCTCCCCTATGGATGCACCACAGAAGACTGATGACAACTGTCACAAGGGAGGCCCACAGGAAGGAGGCAGAGGACACCAAAGGAAAGGAAGCAGCTCCTGGTGGGGACTCAATTATTAGGGTATAGAACTGGGGAGCTGGAAAACTGAAGTAAGGTGCCTGCCTGGTGCCATGGCTTGGAGGGACAGGAAGCACATCCTCAGGATCACGAGAACAGCTGCAAGGGAGTCTGAGCTGGATGTAATTGTCCACCTAGGGACAAATGACTTGGCTCATCATGAGATTAGAGCAGTGTAGGAGGACACTGCAGAGTTGGGGAGGGCCTAAGACAAGTAGCACACACAGTATCCTTCTCAGAGGTGCTGCCTGTCAAAGGCATGGGGCGAGGTAATTAGCACCATGCAGTTTAATGAATGGTTGAAAAATGGTGCAGAGTACAGGGTTTGGCTTCATTGGGGACTGGGATTCCACCTGGAGGGACACCAGCCTATACTGGCAGGATGGTCTGCATCTGTCCAGGAAGGAACAAGTCTTTGAGCAATTGGTTTAAATGCTTCATTGGCAAGCTTTTAAACTAGTCAAAGGTGAGGCACTGACAAGCAGCAGGAAAAATCCCAGCCTCTCCCTTCAAAACAGGGTACTAAATGAGAAAAAGGACAGTGAGAATGGGTCAGTGGGGGATGCTGCAACAGAAGGTAAAGCCATCAAAAATGGAGAGCAATGAGTACCAATGCCCGTAGTCTGGGTAACAAGCTTCCTGAATTAGTGGCCTTGATGGAGGAGGAACATCTGGATATCATGGCAGTCACAGAAACATGGTATCACAAAAAACCATGACTGGGACGTAAACATACCAGGATACACTATCTACAGTAGGGACAGGGAGGGTAAAAGAGGAGGAGGAGTAGCTCTTTACGTAAGGGAAGGAATCAAAGCAACAGAACAAAAGGGTAAACAGGGAGGATAAGAAGCACTGTGGGTAAATTTGGAGACAGGCAATGGCACCACAATCCGCACAGGGGTTGTATACAGACCCCCTTCTCAGGGGGAGGAAATGGACAAGGAAATGATAGAAAGTATACTTAGAATGGCAGAAAAAGGGGAGATATTGCTGATGGGTGATCTGAATATGCCAGATGTTAACTGGAGTGCAGTTGCAGCTGCCACTTCGAAGAGTGGAGTTATTCTAGATGCCCTACAGGGGGCATGCCTTAGACAACTAGTACTGGAGCCCACCGAGAGGAGCAATATTAGACTTGATTTCTCTCAAATGGAGATAGAGAGGATCACAGATGTAGAAGTGGGTAGCCATCTGGGAACTAGCGACCATCGAACAGTATGGTTCACAATAAACACAGCAATAGAGTCAAGCCATACAAAGACAAAAGTACTGGACTTTAGGAGGGCTGACTTTGCCAAAATGGAGAGTGCCTAAGGAATGCACTAGCAAATGGGCAGGAAGGAGGGTGGAAGAACAAAGGGAATAATAAAACTGCCATCACAGAGGTAACGAGCCTTTGTGTGAAGCAAATAAACAAAACAAAACGATGTAAGAAACCACTATGGTTCTCAAAGGAAGTGGCAGTGAAGGTTCAAGAGAAAAGAAAGCATTCAGGAAGTACAAGGAATGCAGAAGGAGCAGGACAGAGAACTGTATCAGTTAAAACAAAAGGAGGCTGGGAAGGCAGTCAGAACAGAAAAGGCCCAAACCGAGGAAAAGATAGCCAACTCGGTTAAGAAGGGATAAAACCTTTATAGGTACATCAGGAGCGAAGGAAGACCAAGGAGGGATAGTGAGGCTTACTAAAGGGAGGAGGGTGGGCAGAGGAGACTGTGAAAAGGTAGAGATACTAAACAAATATTTTACTCAGTATTTACAAATGAAGAGGAGGTACATAAAACAAACAGTAGAAACACTCTGGATGCAGAAGTTGATACCAGCCCATTTACAGAAGAAAGGGTTCTGAAAGAACTCTTAAAACTGAAGGTGGACAAAGCAATGGGGCCTGATGGGATTCATCCCAGAATTCTTAAAAGAACTAAGGGTAGAACTAGTGACACCACTGACTACCCTTTAACAAATCATGGGAGGATGGGGTGGTACCCGAGGACTGGAGGAGGGCAGATGTGATTCCCTTCACAAAAGTGGGAGCAAGGCAGAAGCAGGAAACTACAGACCTGTTAGTTTAACCTCAGTGATAGGGAAAATGATGAATCACTTTTGAAGGAAAGAACTGTCGAGTATCTAGAGGCCAGAGGGGCACAGGACCCTAGAGCATGGATTCACAGCGGAAGGTCATGCCAGACGAATCTGATAGATTTCTTTGACTGGGTGACCAAAGTAGTAGATCAAGGAGGGCTGTGGACATGGCCTCACTAGACTTTAGCAAGGCATTTGACACAGTCCCACAAAAGATTAATATACAAGTTAGCCAGCCTGGGAGTGGGTCCCAAGATGACAGCATGGGTAAAGAATTGGCTGGAGAATAGGACACAGAGTAATAGTAAATGGAGTCCACTCAGAAGAAAGGAGGGTTACTAGTGGGGTACCGCAGGTTCAGTGATAGGACGGTCCTCTTCAATGTCTTTATAGCGACATTGCAGAAGGACTGGAAGGAAAATATGTCTCTTTGCAGATGACACAAAGATCTGCAACAGAGTTGATGCACAGAGTGGAGGTGGAAAGGATGAGAAGGGACTTGGCAAGGTTAGAGGAATGGTCAAATGTATGGCAGCTTAGATTCAATGCTAAGAAGTGTAAGGTAATGCACCTGGGAAACAAAACCCAGGGAAGAGTACACAATGGGGTGAGATACTAACAACAACAAAATGGAAAGAGGACCTGGGGTAGTCATCAGATGACCTAAAGGTGGGCAAGCAATGTGAGAGGGCAGCAAGGAGGGCTGGGGGATACTGGGATGCATAGGAGAGGCATCACCAGTAGAAAACAGGAAGTTATTATCCCTCTGTACAGACAGCTGGTGAGACCCCATCTAGAGTACTGTGTGCAGTTCTGGAGACCCAATCTCCAAAGACATAGACAGGATGGAAGCTGTCCAGAGGAGGGCAACTAAAATGGTGCAGGGTCTGCACCGGAAGACATATGAAGAGAGACGAAAGGAGCTTAATATGTATAGCCTTGAGGAAAGGAGGGAGAGGGGGGACATGATAGAAATGTTCATATACCTCAAGAGAATCAACAAAGTCCAAGAGGGTAACATCTTTCAAAAAAAGAGGTGTGCAAGAACAAGAGGGCACAATTTGAAGATAGAGGGGGGGCGGCTCAGAGGTAATTTAAGGAAGTATTTTTTCACAGAGAGGGTTGTGGATGCATGAAACGGCTTTCCGGAGGAGGTTGTGGAGTCAAAATCAGTGGTGGAATTCAATCATGCATGGGACAGTCATAAGGCAATTCTAGGAGGTGGGGGTAGGAAGAAGTAGGCTGCTGGTTAACTAGGATCTGCAGCTTATCCAGTAGGTAGGGAAACGGGCAGACTGGGTGGGCCAAGCGGTCCTTATCTGCCGTCAAATTCTATGTTTCTAAGGATTGAGTGTCCGACAACTACTTTCCTTCTCCATGGGGAAGGGGGGATAGAGTGTTTGGTGCACTACGGACACCTAGCAGAGGCTGGGTGTCACGACACACGCTAACAGCTCAGTGGGGCGGGATGAGCGCCAGTTGTCATTGCACATCCCCCACACACACACATAGGAAAGTGCTGCCGCCTCCCCTAGATGAAGCCCGCCGCTGCTTCAATCAGCTCCCAGGCCAGGCCTGACCTATCCCGTCATCTGTGCAGCTATAGGGGCTGGTGCACAACCCGCCCTGGGAGAGTAAGCCAGGGTGTATCGAGAAGGTGTAGCCAATATGGAGTGGAAGCAGGGTCCATGACCGAGAGAGACAGGTGGCGAGCAGAAAAAAAAAGTACAACATAAAAAAGGGGAAAAAAAAAAAAAAAAGAGAATTTATAGTTAGTGCAATAGCCAAATGAGAATATTTAAGATCCTATATTTAAAGTCTTCATGGAATCCCTGGCCTAAGGTTAGAACAATTAATTTGATGTTTTTATTGTATATAGCTATCTCTGTTTGTTCTTATTTATATGTTTGTATATGAATGTCTATTTTGATAAAATTAATAAATAAACCATTAAAAAAATGATGTTATGTACCCATCAGACCCAGAGGTATTCTGGGTATGCACCTTGCGTAGTACCAGGTCCAATTCCTGCATCGGCCATGTAAGAGTGGTGACCTGCTGCTGGGTGAGCTGTGGAAGTGATAGGGGGTGTGGAAAAGCATGCATCATCATCGTGTCCAGATGGGTTTCAGGCATATATGGGAAGGTTTAATATTGACGTAACGCCTCCATCATCTCCCAGTTCTACAGAGGAAGGTCAGAGTGGCAAGGTGTTTTAACTGGGCTACAACTGCTCTAATTTTTGCTTCTAGACCTAGTGGGCTAATACTCCGGTGGCTCTAAAGCCCATCTTATAGTACTGATGACAGACAAACAGCAGAGCCTGCTTCTTTTTGTCCAACAGGATTTTGTCTATGTTCCATTTTTTTTGTTGTTGTTTCCAGTTGAGGAAGGACTGATCTGTCACTTTGCATGTGTGCAAGCTGCAAGAAGTGTAGTGTGTCCTGCAGCTCCATCAGCTTCTGCTTTCATTTGCTTCCAAGAGCAATATTAAATGATGTGCCCATCAGAACTGCCTTCAGGGTATCCCATAAGGCAGCTGCAGAATGCCCTCCTTCCTGACAGAAAGCATTAATTTCAGGGATTTTCTCCGCAAAAAAATGTGGGAATTCTTCCAACAGCAGAAGATACACATTAAGATCACCACTGCATCTTAGGTAAATCTTTATCCAGTTGCAAGCATATCAGACTCAGAGCATGGTCCGAAAGGAGGATGTCCCCAGTCGTGCAGTCTTTGGCATATTTGAGGAATTCCTGATGTGTATAATCTGCATGAGTACAGACCATGTGCACAGCCGACTAGTGTGTGTACTGCCTGGTCTGTGGATGAATGTCCTGCCAAATATCAACCCATTTGTGGGTCTGTAGCACTCGGGCACATACCTTATGTGCCATGGGTTGTCTAGGAGGTTTGGAGTTGGTGGTGTCCCAAACTGTGGACTGTAGCAAAATGAAATCTCCCCCTAGGTGTAACATCCCTGGGTGTTCACCAGAACCAGCTGTATGAGACGCTGCACTTCAGAGGGAGCTGATCCCAGTGGGAAGTAGATAATTAGCAAGCATAACCTCCATCTGATACATAACCTGCTGAACCACCACTGAGTGCCTCTCCCCATCTCTAATTATTTTAAGAGTCTTGAAAAGGGGTAGCATGGGGAACAAGAATTGCTGCTCCCCCCTCCACTTACCCTTAGGTGTCTCAAAACTATAAACCAGCTGAAACCCAAATTTGGCAAGTGTACCGTGTTCGGTGGTGTCAAGGCACCTCTCCTCCAAGAACAACTCCTCAGAGCGCTTCTCCAGGTTGTTCAAGCCATTCACAATTAGAGAACATTATAACACATCCCTACCCATTCCAAACAAAGGCGTGTGCCTTCCCGCCATACCCCCCTCCCCAATACACCCTAGATAAAGCATGTACCGAATGTATGCACATAAAAACTGCGCTGTAATAAACCAGTAGCACCGGTGCAGCCAACCAAGCCTCCGCTGAACCCCAATGGTGGAAGCAATAAAATCTGGGGTGTGGTTAGAATGGAGCTAACTGGGCAGCCATTACAACAATGACCAACTCAAAAAAAAAGGGAAAACATCAGCACAGTGTGCCTGATAAGCCAGAACATGAAGGAATGGCAGTGTGGGCCTCTAAGCTAGGGGCTCCAGATAAGCACTGTACTCATGAATTTCTCCGCGATAAGGCGATGTTCCTCCCAGAAAGGGTGGAGCCTCTAATAGTGCAAAGACTACTTAGGTGGGGTAGTCAGGATCTGATGTCACTGGGGGTCCGAGCACGCTGTTTTTCACACTTCTACCCCTCACAGCAAAAGTCAAATAATAGATTGCTCAATTACAGTAAACATTCAACAGTAAAGTACAAGAAACAAAACATATAAATGTATAACCATGCAACCACAGAGTAACATTATGTATATAGCTCATCAGGGGATAGCTGCCATGTCTCCTGCCAGGTCCCGCCATCAGCCACACTGCCCCAGCACATTCATCGTCAGCAATTGTCTATTGGGGGGGGGGCAGCCATGCAGCGCTAGCTTCACAGCAACATGGGGGGACGGGGTCTCCTCTGTGCACATGTCCTGCCCTGCTGACATGGAAGGACCAGGATGTCTCACTGGCCTGGCAGTGAAAAACATCAACCTAGAGTGCCCCCTATCTAAACCAGTATCCTGCCAAACATAGTGATGGACCGTTTATTTATTATTTATTTCTTCTAGGATTACAAATACCTTTGAGCCAAGGTTCTTTTACAAAGGTTCCACATCAGAGACAGTACAATACAATGATACAGAATCAGACATAGTGCAATAGACTACAAGACAGGTGATAAAGCAAAACAAAGAATCAGATTTAACATACAGTTGCAAAACTTAATTATGGGTAGAGCTTGCCAAGGGCAGTTGTCAATCAGGATATAGGAGAGGAAGAGTAGCAGGGACGGGTAGATGGGGGGGTGGTAGTGAAAAGGGAGAGGCAGGATGGGAGCGAAACAACGTGAGGCAAGGAGGCGTGGTCTGCTTAGCTGAAATGGGAGATCCTGCTAGGTACGACAGTCGCAGATGCTAGAGGCAGCGAAGTGGAGTCGGAGACTTGATTTAAAAAGTCCTAGCTTTGGTATGGAGGAGATGTCGGTGTTAAGGTTATTTCACCAATAAGGAGCCCAGCAGGTGAAAAAGCGTTGACCCAAGGAGGTTCTGCAGTGAGGGATCTTCAGGCGATGGGAGTCAGAGCCTCTCGTGTGATGGGAGTTACTACTGGGGCTGAGGAGAGATAGTACCCCGGGTGGAGCCAGGCCCATTGTGATCTTTTTAGCCATTATGCAGAGTTGATATTTTATGTGATTAGATAGCTGTAGCCATCCTGACTGTGTGTAGAGGTCACATTTGCGTGTTAGGCAGTTAGACCCAGTGACTAGACGACATGCTTTGTTGAGCGTGCTAGAGATACGTCTAAGGGCCATAGTTGTGGCCGCTCCGTAAATAATGAGGCCATAGTCGATGATGGAGAGAATCGAGCTTTGCACTGCAATACTCAGGCAGCGGGAGTTAGAAGACTCATGCTCAAAGAAGCTAATACGCATGTTGGCAGCTTTGGCGATATTGTCAATGTGGGACGTAGGACAAGTTACAGTCAAGAGTGATCCCAAAGTATTTGAAGGTTAGGACATGTTCGATAGTTGACCCATGCTGGTTTGTTATGCTCAGTGGAGGAGACTTATGTTTGTTGTGGGAGTTACGAAAGAGCATGGACTTGGTCTTTTTATAGTTGAGTATTAGTTTCTGTGAACTGAGCCATTTTTCAACAGAGGCGAAACCGAGTTAGAGATTGTTTTGCATGGAGTGCTGGTCCTTGTGGCAGGAGAGAATAACTGCATCATCCACATAAAGAATAATTTGTTTGGGGCAGGCTTTAGGGAGGTTATTCAGGAAAAGGGAGGAAAGGAGTGGTCACAGTATGGAGCCCTGGGGAACACCCGAGCGGACTGGTAGAGTGCTTGAGAGAGTACCTACAATCTTCACTTGTTGTGATCTGCTAGACAAGTAGCTTTGGAACCAGGCCGTTGAGTCAGGGGAGAGCCCCAAATTTGAGAGTTGGTTTAGAAGCAGGTTGTGGTATACGGTATCAAAAGCCTTTGTTAAGTCAATGTATACAGCCCCGGCGAGGTGGCTGTTATCAAGGGAATTGTGTATAGCAGCAGTAAACTCCATTAGGGCAGATATGGTGCTATGTCCTTTCCTGAAGCCATGCAGCTGAGCACATAAGATGTTGTGGCTGTCCAAGTAGTCAGTGGGCTGGTCGGATACAATACATTCGAGTGCTTTTGATACGGGAGGTAGTATGGAGATTGGACGATAGTTCCCATGCTGAGTCTTGTCCCCAGTTTTGTAGATGGGGGTGACGATAGCAGATTTCCATAAGTTAGGGAACTGGCTATGGCAGAGGGAGAGGTTAAGTATCTTGGTAAGTGGTCTGATTACTTTGTCAAATGTGAGGGACAGTAGTTTTAGGTCCAGAGAGTCACCACTGAACCTTGTGCTGGCAACTGCCTTGCCAATGTACTTGCAGGCGTCGTGCTGCTTGACTGCTTTGAAATTGAAGGGGGTGTGGGTAGTAGAGTGGGAGGCGTAGGTGGGGTCCATGGGAGTGATAGGGTCCGTGAAGAAGTGAGGGGGGAGAATGGAGCTGAGGTCAGTGAAGGCAGTATTGAAGGTATTAGCGATAGTTGCGGGGTCAAGAGTAATGGATCCGTTTATGTTGAGCATATTTGGGGATGTTAATGGCTGTTTTCCAGTAACTTACTTGATGATGTTCCAGAATGCTCTTCCATTACCCCATGCGGTAGTGATGGCTTCCCTATAGTAGCAACTTTTGTGATTTTTTATGGCCTTGGTGCAATCATTGTGCACATGCTTGTAGTTCTGGATGTCAGTTGGTGATCCGGAGTCATGGGCCACGAGCCAGAGGCGGTCCCTAGCTTTTAGCTGCAATATTAGGTCGTCAGTAATCCAGGGATTGCAAAGGGATTTTACCTTACGTTTTTTGAGGGGGGCACAGATATTGCAGGCTTCATTGAAGATAGAGATAAAAGAGTCCAGAGCTGTGTTGACATCATTGCAAGGTAGACAGGAAGCCAGTCTTGATTCCTGAGATGAGATTTAAGGAGAGTCAGGTTCCTATGAGGGAGAGTTCTGCTTGTAGTGACTGATGGTGGTGGTTTGCGGAACTTATTGGACCATACACAGATGATGGGAGAGTGGTCACTGAGAGAGTCAGGAAGGATGGAGATATCAGATATTCGTGTAGGGTGACTGGATAGTATCCAGTCAATTAATGAGCTGGTACCCGTTCTGTAGTTGTGTCTGGTTGGAGAGTCAACCAGCTGAGTGAGGTGAACTGAGGAGATGGCATCCTTGAGACCTCCAATGTCAGGGGCAAGCCAGTTTGTGTTAAAATCCCCAAGTAAGATTAACTCAGAGTCCTGTGGCTGCATTCTGACGAAATCCAGGACAGCGTTTAGGCCTTTCAATTGGTCTTTGGGTGAGATGTAGACTGCGGCAACCATGAGTGTTTTGCCATGGGTTCCGAGGACGATACGGACTGGAAGGATCTGTGATAGTGAGTCTGAGGTTGTGATAGTTAGGGGGTGACCCAGGAGAGAGTCTTTGAGGTATAGTGCACAGGCCCCTCCTTTTCTGGTCTGCCGATCCAGCCTGAAGACCGTGTAGCCGGGCAGGGAAATTGCAAAGCCAGGTATCTTGGGTGATAGCCAGGTTTCGACAACTGAGATGACGTCGGGTGTGTGCTGTCTGGAGAAAACTTGTAGGGCATCTAGCTTAGGAATGAGGATGCAGATGTTGATGGTTGCGAGGGAGAGAACACCAGTGTGTTTAAACTTCATAACTGTCACAGCAGATTTTGGGCCAGGATTTGGGTGTACATTCCCTGAGAGTAGTAGTAGAAGGAGTAGAAGCTTCAGTGTTGAGAGTCGTAAGGCCCTGAGGAACAGTTTACGAGAGTGCAAGGCATTGCTCGTAAGCGGGGGGTGCAGGTGTTGCTCCCAGAGGGGTGTCATAAATTGTATTAGGGGGATTGGAGGAGGAAGGGCCCAGTAACCTTGGATGGATGATCCAGTGAGTTCCTCTTCATAGCAGGAGTAGGGGGTAATGGTGTGGGGGGGGGGTGGAGAGGAGAGGGTGCCAGAGAGGTGGTGGGTGAAGTCAAGTTGGAAGTTGGGAGGGGAGGAGGGGTAGCAGGTCCCAGGAAGGTAGCTGAGAGGAGACAGTGACAGTAGAAAAATGATTAGAGCAAGCATAGTGAAGAGGGCCAGTCAGCAATCAAGTTGATAAAGTAAATAAAGGTATTCGAGGAGCACTTGAGGAAGAGGGAGGGGGGGGGAAGTGAGTTACAGGTAGGAAGAGAGAGAGTGGAGAGAGGTCAGGCAAAAGAGGGAGTGGAAAAAGGAGGGAGGGGATTAGTAGGACCTATAAAGAAAGGGAAGGGTGGCGGCTAAGAAAAGTGGGCGGTGCTTAAGGCTATTTAATTAAGGCTGGAGGCGGGAGCGGGTGTAAAAAAGCAGCATTTTCCTATGCTTTTCAATGGGCGCAGAAGCCCAGAAACAGCGTAGATGAGGCGGACCAATCCCAGGCAGGCGTAAAAGCTTTGACCAATTGGAGATGGCAGCAAGCCTCAGCAGCCAATGGAAGCACTCAGAGCTGCCCCGGTCGGGTCTGCAAAGCTTACCCGGCTTTAGGAGGTCCTTAGGTGGCTGGAGAAGGTGGTGAGGGTGGCATGGTTCCTGAGCCACGGCTGCTTCGGGCGGTTGGGACGCACCCGGTCAAGGGGCTGAGATCTGGAGGAGAGAGAGAGAGAGAGGAGACAGGGGTCAGAGATAAGCTGGGGAAACAATAGAGTAATGACGAGGTGAGAATCGAGGGGAGGGGAGACAACAGGGGGTCGGAGCAAGTAGATGAGGAGAAAATAGAGTCACAGCTGAAGAGAAAGGTGGGGATGGTAGCAGACACAGACAAGATGTGAATCACCTGCCCAGTCAGCCATGCTAGGAGGAAAGGGACACTACAGTTTAGCCAAGGACTTTAGAGAAAGGGCACAGTAGAGAAGCAGTAGGCAGTTCAAACAGTCAGCAGAGATTACAGCTATTTTAAACAATTTACACAGTTTGCAATTCAGAATATAACATTAAACAATTCCAGAAAGAGTAAATAGTAGGTTACAGGAGGAAAACACACAGCGAGCTAAAAAAGTGGCATTTTCCTATGCTTTTTAATGGGCGCAGAAGCCCAGAAACAGCGTAGATGAGGCAGACCAATCCCAGGCACAGGCATAAAAGCCTTGACCAATTGGAGATTGCAGCAAGCCTCAGCAGCCAATGTAAGCACTCTGAGCTGTCCCGGTCAGGTCTGCAAAGCTTACCCGGCTTTAGGAGGTCCTTAGGTGGATGGAGAAGGTGGTGAGGGTGGGCGGCTGGTTCCCTGAGCCGCGGCCGCTCCGGTGGCTGGGACGGACCTGGTCAAGGGCCGAGATCTGGCTTTAGGAGGTCCTTAGGGCGGCTGGAGAAGGTGGTGAGGGCAGGCGGCTGGTTCCCTGAGCTGAGGCCGCTCCAGCGGCTGGGACGGACCCGGTCAAGGGCCGAGATCTGGCTTTAGGAGGTCCTTAGGCGGCTGCAGAAGGTGGTGAGAGCGGGCGGCTGGTTCCCTGAGCCACGGCCGCGGCTGGGACGGACCCGGTCAAGGACCGAGATCTGGCTTTAGGAGGTCCTTAGGCGGCTGGTTCAGGTGGTGAGGGCGGGCGGCTGGTTTCCTGAGCCATGGCCGCTCCGGCGGCTGGGACGGACCCAGTCAAGGGCCGAGATCCGGCTTTAGGAGGTCCTTAGGTGGCTGGAGAAGGTGATGAGGGCGGGCAGCTGGTTCCCTGAGCCGGGGCCACTCCGGTGGCTGGGATGGACTCGGTCAAGGGCCGAGATCCCCTAGTCCCATAATATAATGACCCAAATGCCAAGTTTCTTCAATCCCTGAACTCAATTTATGATGTGGCAGGGCAACAGGTTCAGTACTCAGTCCAATGATATTGGTCCGCCTGCCCAGATGGGCAGCAAGGCTTTAATCTGGTGTCACCATGATCAGTGAAGTCTGTTGTGCCAGGGCAAGAGAAGAAATGGTTCCTGCATGGCGGAAACAGTCGACAAGTTCAGTGTTAGGGCCACACATGTGTTGCACCTCATGTATAGCTGTGCTGCTATTAATGTCTCTGCATCATCTGCCAGGCCCAACATGACACTCACAGCCCCCCCATCCTCCCCACTGCCCATCCCCCACAGGGATCAATCCCCAGCCCAGTGCCCCCACTCCCGCCAAGGGGTCCCATCCAGTTCACTGACGGGGAAATATTTGTCCTGCCAGCTAACAGTCTAAATCCCGAAAAGCAGAGTCAATACCAGTGATACTAGCAAAAGTGGCCATTAGGCCATACTAAGCCTGTTGCCATCTCAGCCACAACTAGCTGACCAGAATCAAGCATTTGCAGGGCATAAGTTCCCGCAAATGGAGATAGTGCTATAAAGAAAGGTTGTGAGTCTACAAACCAGATCCCCCCAGCCCACAGGCCACCGAGGCTTATTCAATTCCTGTGGGGCAGTTAGGGGCTGGGTTCCCCTTTCTGTCAAGCACCCAATGTAATATAGTGGTAGTAGACCAGATCTACAAAATTTCAGCAGGTGTGGGGACTAGTGCTTTCAGCACCCGGGCTCAGGCCTCACCATTGGCCTGTATTATCAACCTTTCCAGCGACGGGACTGAGGGAACCCCCAGCGCAGCAGAGACAAGCAGGGACCCAGGGAAGTGCAGCCCAGGAGAAGCAAACAGGCAGCTAAGGGTCTAGAAGAGGACTCGCCTGTCGCTTGAGGTGTCAGCATTAACTCAATCTCAGCAGGGGGTATACCAGCAGAGCAGTTCATTCTGGTGGTTGCTGGCTTCCTCCTTTGGTGCTGTCTCTGGGGAGGCACTGTATAATTTGCTGCATTGTCGCTGCTGACTGCTACTGTCTCCCCTTCACTGTCATCCAGACCTGATGGGCAATCTTGGACACCAAAGATGGGGTGGTTGGTTTGCATGGTGGAGCCTCCACTGCAATATCACAGAGCTTAAAATCATCTGCAGCCTGGTCTGCCAAGAAGTAGGTTCCCCCCCCTCAGGAAAATGCACAACTCACCCCACAAAGCCATCCCCCCCTTCAAAGTATTTATTAAGGCATTCTCCCATTAAAAACTCATAAAGAAAACCTCACTAACTTTATTTGAGTCAGCCAAGTCCCCTTCCACTGCCACCAGCTAGAAACTCTAGCACACAGAACAGGTAGGCATGCAGTGTGCCAAATGTTCAATAAGTCGTGGGGAGGAGGATGTGCTTTTGAAACAATATGCATGTATTATGGTACTGCAACACTCATATGTCAAACGTCTGGTCATTTAACTTCATGAGTCTCCTGTTCCCATAGCAACATAGTGAGTTAATAGGCAAAAGAGAAGGAACAGCTTAATGTGAGTCTGGTTATACTGTCTGTTGGATCAAAAATAGAAAGAAAGATAAAACTTAAAAGAGGACTGTCTAGCCCAACATGTAATTTGGGCGTTTTTCTCACTATTTGTCCTCCAAGCTCTGGCAAGACCCGTATCATGATTTGTTCTTGTGCACTACCCCATCACCATCCTACCTTGCCACCACTATATCATCTTACTATCTACCACCCTCACCCCCCCGGGGATGGGATGGAGAGTTGGGGCCCCTCTTGGATTATCTGTGTCAGAAGCATGCAGGCACAAGAGGGGTATGGAAGTGCCACAGAAATCATCATTCTATGCTGACAGGTTGAGCTGAGTATTATTTAATCCTGTATTTATACCTCATACCAGCCAGCCTCTGCCTTGGTCCTTCTTTTGGTGATCTGCTTTTTCCTTCCTGCTGGCCTCACAGTGCTGCCATCCAACCTCCAACCCACAGCTGCCACCCGTAATAACACAGAAGAAAACCTCACCTTGCTGGGCCCTGCAGGATGCTGACTACCTCCAAGCTTCACACAAGTTTGCTGCCATGGGCAGAAAACAAATCTGTTCAACTTCTTTAACTGGAAAAGCTTTTACTGGAGTCCACAGAAGGCTCGTCAAATAAATTAGTGACACAGGGATGGAGGAAAGATTGGAGAATTGGGTAGAGAACTGGCTGAGGGGAAGAACACAAACTAGGTGGTAGTTAACGGGGAGTTTTCAGAAATAAAGAAAGTAACAAGCGGAGTACCTCAGGGGTTGGTGCTGGGCCTGGTCCTATTCAATGTATTAATTTGTGACATAAGTAAGGGGTTCAAGGGTAAGATCTGCCTCTTCGCAGAAGATAGGAAGAACTGCACAATGGTAGACATGGAGGAAAGGAGAAGGGAACTTGGAGGATCTGTGCAGGATGGAGAGCTGGTTGAAGATCTGGCAGCTGGGCTTCAACATTAAATAATGTAAAGTGATGCACACTGGGAAAAGGAACCCAAGAGTGCAATATGAAATGGATGGGGAGATGCTGGATAGCCCCACAGAAGAAAAGGACCTAGGAGTAATAATATTAGAAAGCCGAAAAATGACTGCACTCTGCAACAAGATGGTGTGCAAAGCAAACAGGATGCTGGAGTGCACAAGGAGGGGGACAAGCAGTAGGAGGTGATCCTCCCACTGTACAGGTTATTGGTGCATACACACCTGGAATACTGTGCAAGATACTAGGTGTCCCCACCTGAGGTATGACTGCAACAATGTGGCGGCAGCACAGCACAGGGCAACCAAGATGGTCCATAGCTTTGGGAACAAGATACATGAAGAGAAGCTGTAGGAGTTAATATGTACATCCTTGGAAAAGGGAGGGAAAGGGGTGAAATGATACAGACATGTAAGTATCTGCATGGGATAACTAAGATGGACGTTGAGCAACTCTTCTCCTTGAGTTCAAATACATGTACAAGAGGGAATTTATTAAAGCTTGCAGGGGGCACATTCAAAAAGGACGTCTGGAAGTACTTCTTCATGGAAAGAGTGGTGGACATGTGGAATAATCTGCCAGAGGAAGTGGTACAGGCCAAATCAGTGCAGAGATGGGACAGGCATGTAGGATTTCTTGGGGGGGGGGGGGCGGTAACTGACAGGGAGGGCTGCCACTAGGGCAAGTGCAGAGTAGTTAGGTAGGGTGGACAGACTGGATGGGCCGAATAACTCTTTTCTGCTGTCAATGTCTATGTATGTATTTATGTATCTAAAGTATGAAGACAGGGACAAGGGACATACAGTGCTGTCCTGCATGCAGGATGGAATTTTTCCCCCTGGATTTCAGTTCCCTCCCACCTCCCCAGGATTCTCTTAGCAACATTTATTTTTTTAATTTTTTTTAACCAGGAGAGACACACTAAGCTGAAGCTTTTTTATAGGTGCGACCTGGGAGCAGAAGGAAGTTAAGTGACTTGCTCAGTGTCACACAGTATGCAAGTGGGGCTGTGGGATTCTAACCCATGTCTCCAGGTTTGCAGCTTAGAGCCTTAAAACCACTGAGCTATACTGCTTATTTATTTATTTTATTTAATTTTGGTAACTGGGTAAGCCCACTGAGACCATGACAGTCCCTTTTTCAGGGGCAACCTGAAGTTATTTACATACAGTAGAGGTACAGAGACAGACAGTTGCACTGTAGACATTGATACATTCTGAGAGATCCTTTCTCCCTTTACAACATTCATTTGTAGCAATTGTTCACAAACCAATAAATATAGTCATCTTTACTTGCATTTGTTAATCCACGTAAGACAGTTAATGTTACATAAAATTAAACGTGTGCTAAGTAGTGACTGGGCGGGGGGGGGCAGCGACAGCAGTTGCACTGGTTGAGCTCTGACATATACACCTTGAGCCCTTTTTAGAACCCCCAAGGGAGGTACATTCCTGTAGATTCACTAGAAGCACGTTCCAGAAGGCTGAGATGCTAGCTGGAAATGACCTTTGTCCTAGGGATGCTCTGAGCTTGGGTACATTAAGGAGACGGTGGCACAAGGATCAGAGAGGCCTTCTATTTGGTTTGTCCGATAGTATTCTGGCCAAACTTGGGGGGGAGGGGCATTTTCCTGCCTCAGTCTGAAGGCCAAACATAGTAATGGATATTGTAGTCGCCCTTCAAGTGGCAGCCATGAAAGGGATTGCAGCACCTGGCAGTGATACGCCAAGGGCGGGGCTTCCGATGCAAATCGGCTTACCTGGTGGTATAAGGTTCTGAGCTTGTGCATTTCTGCCCCTTTGGCAGTCATTAGAACTGGTGCACCATAGAACAGGGTGGGTAGTAGTGTGCCTGTTGTCACCTTGAGCCAGGATTCTTGGGCAAGATAGGGGCTTAAGCGATAAAGCAGACTGAGTTTCTGGTTCACGACCTTGATCAGCTGGTCAGTGTGTGCTTTGAAGGTGCAAATTTTACCTAAGGTTATGCCTAAGTATTTGATGGTTTCGACCACCTCAATCTTACATCCGCTGATGAATTTAGGTGTCAGGATCGATGACCTGTCAGTTCCAAGATTTGTAGGACCGAACAGCACTGCCTTTGTTTTTTTGCTGTTCAGCACAAGGTTATTTCTATTCAACCACACCTCAAGGAGTTGTAGGTCATTTGTCAACTTCACTATGTCTTTAGAGGACCTATATAATACTGCGTCAGCATACAGGGTTATATTTGCCTCACCACAGTTATTAGGCATTCCGTTAATAAATAAGGAGAATAGTAGGGGCCCCAAGATGGACCCCTGGGGTACCATGTCACGAATCGGTCGTGTGCTAGATTGTGTACCCTGCCATCTTACAAGTTGGGTCCTTCCCTGGAGGTAAAATGTAAACCACTGCATAGGCAGACAGTCTAGGCCTATACTTTAAGGATTCTCTATGAGAAGTTTGTGATTGACGAGATCGAAGGGCTTGGTAAGGTCGATGAAGACCACAGCGGTTACCAGGCCTTTGTAGAGAGCTGTGAATATGTCGGAGATGAGGCTGACTAAGGCAGTATCTGTTCCATAATTTTTCCTGAACCCATGTGCCTAGCCAAGAATATATTGTGGCACTCAATGTAGCTTATTAATTGATTATACACAATTCTCTCTAACACCTTGTTCAGGATGGAGAGAAGTGAGATGGGCCGATAATTCTGTTTTTTCTCGAGGACCCCAATAATGTATTGGTGTAACCAGGGCTACTTTCCAGAGTTTTGGAACTGTCACTTCTCGGAAGGACCTATTAAACAGCCATGCAACTGGGGCTGCTATAGCAGGGGCAGCGATTTTGAGCAGTCTAGGTTCTAACTTATCGTACCTGGCAGATCCAAGGGTTTTGATTTTTCTAAGAAGTTTAAGTACCTCTTGTTTTGATGTGAGCTTGAAGTGGAAGCTAGGGGACGGCGGAGTTGTGTTGGGAGCTATTTTGCAGTTGGGGTGTCCTCGGAAGATTGTTTTGTTTACGTGGGTTGGGGTAACCCTGGAAGACTGGTCTTAAATTTGTCCAGGCCAGTGAAAAAAAGGTTAAGTGCACTGGCTGCTTCAGTTGGGTCCTTTAGGAGGGTGTAATTTGCTGTTATAACACATTCACCCTGGGCAGGACGACCTTTGATGAGAGCATTGATTTGCGACCAGAATTTTTTGGAGGTCGGAGAGATTTTTCTCTTGGACATTTCTAAGGTTGTTTTTTTTTTGCTGCTCTTAGTTCTTTTTTTACATTTATTTCATCTTTCCCTGAAAGTCTGCCAGTCTTTGGGCAGGTTTGTTGTTTCAAAAGTCTCCCACGCCCTGTCTCTTTCCCCATGTGTTTTCTTAGAGCACTGGATAGCTATCTGGTTTCCTGACCTTTCACCCCATTATTTCTCATGGAGCATGCATATTTGCAGCTGAGAGAAAAATTTTAATAAAGAAATCTAGTGCTGTGCCCAAGTTTGTGGCATGATTGATTTGTGACAGATCTATATCAGCTAGTGTTTTAAGAAAGGACTCCTCATTAAAGTTCGAGAAGTTCCGAGCCCAGAATATTCCAGGCGGAGGGGTGCGGAAGCTGTTTTTCCATATCCCAAATGTTGGAGAATTGTCACTTAGGGAATCAGCGAAGGTTCCTACCAATTTGAAGTTATCGGGTTTGTGGAGGCCAGGATCCAGTCCAAAGTGGAGTGATTTCCTGTTTTTGTGTTAAGCTTCATATATTCCTGGATCAATTGCTTTAGGTTCAACTCCAGTAGGAGATTTTTTAGTTTGTTGTTCATTTGCGGCCCCCAGTGCATATTAAAATCGCCCAATATTACTTTCTCCCCTCTGGGGAGGTCAGGTAGAAACGAATTTAGGGCATCAATTGCTGCCTTGGGAGGGTTCTACACGCATCCTATTGTCAGGGGTTTGGTTCCACCCAACATTACGGTTACGAGTACAGCTTTGCAGCTGGTATTTTCTAAGGCAGACGTATTCAGCCAGGACACGGCTAGTGAGAATCTGACATAAATTAGGACTCCTCCCCATTTTTTTCCTGTCCTGTCTGAAGGTTTTTGAACCCATTTATCTCTACCTCGTGATCGAGTATGTGGGGTTTGAGCCAGGTTTCTGAAATGGCTATTATATCCGGGGCGTGCAGACTCACCCAGGCTTCTACTTCATGTATCTTTGGTCTTAGACTATTTACATTCATGTGGGTTATCCTTAACCCTCTAGTGCTAACGCATTCAGTTGTTGTAGGAGAAGTAATGCAAGTATTTGTGTGGGGGGGCCAGGGTTAGTCTCGATGTCACCTCCAAGTAGTAGCTTAAGTTTTGTCAGGATTTTAATTAAGAACCATGGCATGCGGAGTGGGATCGTTTGTCTCTGATCTGTTGTGAAGCACATTATTTTGAACAATTTCCATCTTTGTCCAAGTCCCTGCACATTGATTTCTGAGATGGAGGGCTTGCTTAGGCTACTGATGTAAGGGTAATTTTGTTGAGGAGGGTTGGCTAGTTGTTCGGATCCATGGTGTTTATGGAACATGATGTGATCTGAGCCCAGGACCATTAGGGCATATAAAGTAACAAAGATTGTTCCCTGGACCATTTTTTTAATTTATTTTAGTGTCATTTCTGCCTGGGGGTGGATAAAGAAAAACTGATCCCCCGGTATAAGAAAACTCTGCAGATTCTAAAATATTTGGTGGTTTTGCACTCAGCACCACCCAGTCATGCCTTATTTTGGAGATAGGTGAGGGACCCTACTATGTTTCCCAGTCAGATTTAGAATAAAGCTTTATTGAGCGTGGGAGTGTATTTGGGTCTGGCCCTTTAAAAAGGGCAGCCTGACTTGTGCCGGGGGGGGCGCTAATGAGCAGCTAACTGAGCGATCACGTTTCCCGCTAGCTCCGTCAAGTCAGCCGGTAAATAAAGATTAAAGTAAGGAATTTCCTACCCCGGAGAGAGCAAAACTGGATTGTCGGGTGGTGGAAGGAGTGATGGAAGAATTTCTGAGCCCCATGCCCTCCAAATGTCAACGGGCGATTGGGAAAACTGGCAAGAAGGGAACGTCAGGCCCTGGAGGAGAGAATGCAGGCCTGGTCTCGCTTTCGGCTGCTGAGGTTGCGGCCTTAGGGAAGGAGCTCACAGGGCAAGTGATTGCAGCCCTGGAGCCACGCCTGGTGAAGTTGGAGGATAAGCTAGATGGCAGATTGCAGGAGGTTCTGGAGCAGTAGGTGCAGCAGGGCACCAGATTAACGGAAGCGGAGGAAAGGATATCCAGGCTGGAGGATGAGGTGTTAATGGTACCAGGGCAAGTTCGAGCTCTCCAGAGGGAGTTGGAGGAGTTTAAGGAGGCGTTTGATTATCAAGAGAACTACCACAGGCGGCTAAACCTGCATCTCAGGGGGCTTCCAGAGGGGCAAGAGGGGAATGATGCCCTGGATTTCTGCAGCAGGGTGTTACCTGAATTGCTGGGCCTTAACATAAAAAATGGCAAGGTCAAGTTGGAGAGAGCACATCGATGCGGTAATGCCACGACACTGACGGATCAACCTCCTCGCCAGATTATTATGCTTCCACAACTTCCAGGATCGGGAGATGATACTGAAGGCTTATAGGTCCCAGGGCGCCCTGAGTTTCAAGGTCATAGGCTGTTCTTGTCACAGGACTATTCGGCTCATTTGCTGAAAAAGCGAAAGGCTTTTAATGGGTTGATGGCTCAGCTGAGGAGCCTAAAAGTGGAACACTTCCTGGTCTATCCTGCTACACTTAAAATTAAGCATGAAGGGGCAACCTATTCTTTCTGGGAGCTCAAGAAAGTGGAGGAGTTTGTAAAGGCCCTGAAGAGGAAAGTGAGCTGAATGGCTATAAGAGAGTCGGGAAGAGCGAGAAGGATGGTCGAGAGGAGCCTGTGTTTCTTTCTCCTGTGGATGTGCACTGTTTCTATTTGTGTAGTTCGTGAACTAAATAATGTTTGGAGTGTCCCTGTTGGTGCGGTTGCGCCTCATTTATATAAAGTGTTTGTATTGTGAAGGGCTTGGACATTGGCCAGTCGACAAGGATGATTACTGGATCGATAGGACCCCAGTAGTTTGGCGACTGGACTCTTGTATGTCTCCCTCTGCCTCAATAGGAGGATTTTTCGGGACTTGTGGACATTGGGAGCGCATCTGAAGGCTAAGAACTGGAAGGGAGCGGTCAAGAAATTGCATTTTTGATATCTGTAAGGTAGGAGCGGGGGCGGGCCCAGCGTGTGTTTTTTTGATGGTGCAGCCTAGCCCCCGTGCCCCTCCAATATTGTCTAGTTTTTAATAACTATATCTGCTGCTATTAATCCGGGTTAAGGGAGGGGTTGGGGAAATGTAACAGTGGGGAGGGTAGGGGAGATTGAACTGCTCACTAAGATTGGGGTGATGAAGGGTGATGCTGGGGAGGGCCGGGCAGGCACGTGCGAGTTCGAGTGGGTCAGATAAGCTTAGGGATGGAAGGCTTAATAGGCCAGGCTCAGGCAGTGGGGGGCGGGGGGATTGTTGAAATCCACCCTGAGTCGTGCTGCTGAACGCTTCCTCAGGGCGCTTTGGGGGAGAGAGGCTGTGGGGCCTGGATGGAGGAGGCGATGTGGAGTTCATCATAGGAGAGGGGGTGAGAGTAAAATGGCCTCGGGGAAGGGGTTGGTAGGGCAGAACAAGGGGGATGTGGCCAAAGGTTGGGATAGTGGTCCTCTTGCGTCCTGGGTTGGTGTGAGGCGGCCCCCGAGTCTGTCGCTTCAGTGTGAGATGGGGAGGTGGGGGAGGAGTGAGCAGGTCCTTATCCCTTCGGGGTGAGTCGACATCTGGAAAAGGGGAGTCAGATATGGGCAGGTTGGTTCTGAGATGAGGATGAAAGCTGCGATGATGGGTTGTCGACTATGCCCTGGGGGGGATAGGGGTTCGAGGAAGGAGAACCCTCATGATGTAGGTAGGCTGCGCGCCAAACAAATAGATAATTTAGGTGAGAGGGCACTATGACAGGTGGAGGGGTATTAAGATTAAGATTTAAAGAAGGCAGATGTAGAAGTAGGAGGGAGACGTAAAGGTGAAATGCTACAGTGGATAAGGAAGGGGGAGAGAGACGGATGGATGGGAAGCAGATGTAGGTGGAGGGGGAGGGCGCTCCGGGGGGACCCCAGAGGCGAAAGATAAGATAGTACAATACTGCTTGGACCTTAGACTGATTCTGTGAGGGACTCTGGGGGTGGGTTTTTTTCCGGTAAGAGGGAACTTGTCTGATGGAGGGGCAGCGGACGTGCATTTCGGTTATGGAGGAGAGTTGTTAACACTTACTTTCTTTTTCTTGTCTTTAGCATACACTTGTGCTTGGCAATTAGCGAGATGAGGAGGAGGGGTGGGAGGGTAGAAGGTGTAAGGAGAGGGCGGAGGAGGTGGAGGAAGAGGGGGGATGGGGTGGGGAAGGGGGGTTGTACTGATATAAATGTTATGACAGATAGATTTTCTATTGTTTGCATTATTATCGTAGTTATCTGGTTATATCTTTGTGGATGCAGTCAAGTGTGCAAGATTCCTTGGCAGTGTACATGTGTTCCTGAAATCATTATGACAATCTGGATAAGTGCAGTGTGATATCAAGCAGGAATGGCCTTGAAAATGGAATGGTTTATAGGGTGGGATGGGTGATCCAGTGAATCTCAATGTTATATCTTGGAATGTAAAAGGTATAGCGAGCCCAGTGAAGAGGACTGCACTTTTAACTGCGCTTAGATGAAAGGGGGCACAGGTGGCGCTGTTGCAAGAGCCGCACCTGACTGATCTGGAGCATGCCAAACTGGTGTGGAACTGGATGGGGAAGTGCCTAGCTGCCTCTTATTCCTCTCATAAAAGAGGGGTAGCGATACTCCTGCATAAGAACCTGCTCTTTGAGGTGAAAAGAGTAGTGAGACACACTAAGGAGGGCAGATATATTTTTGTTACTGGGGTGTGGCGAGGGGAGGCACTTACATTTGGTTGTGTTTATGTACCAGTGGTGTACGACCCACATTTCTATTCCTCTTTACTGGGCCTGCTGGTTAGAGAGCAATTTCCTGGGCTTATTATGGGAGGGGATTTTAATTGGACTATAGACGCAAACACGGACCACTCTGCAGGTAAGGGGCGGGTGACGGAGGCTATGTGCCAGTGGCAAATTGGGATAGCAGATTTGGATATGGTAGATAGCTGGAGAGCAGTTAATCCCACCGGCGGGGAGTACAAGTTCTGTTCTAACCCCCATAAAACCTGGTCCCGTTTGGATTATATTTTTCTGCCTAGAAGTTGGGTGGGAAGAATTAAGGAGATAAGTCACAGTCCCATCTTCATCTCGGATCATGCTATGGTGGTGTTGAGGATCGGGGGAGGGTGAGAACAGACTCGCAGTTTGGAGATTTCGCACGTATCTGGCTAAGGATCGAACATTCAGGCAGTACTTGGCAGAGCAATGGAAGTTTTATGAGGAGACAAATGCCACGGATGAGGTTTCTAGTGCTACTTTTTGGGAGGCAGGTAAGGCCTTTATGAGGGGGCTATAATAGCTTCTGTAGCTAAGATTAAAAAACAGAGTAGGGGAAAAGGGAAGAACTAGAAAGACAAGTGAAAGAGCTGGCGAATCGAGTAGGGGGAGGAGAAAGGGGAGAAGCCTCCAAATTGTTGGGAACAGCAAGGGAAACCCTTAATGCCTTATTAAGAGAGGAAGCAGGGAAAGCATGGTTTTTTGCCAAAGGAGGGTGTCTGAATGGGGGAATAAGCCCGGGCCCATGCTGGTGAGGCTGATGAAGGGGGGCACGTGCTCAACTCGGATATTGAGGATTAAGGGGCATGCCCGGTCTTGGCCAAGTTTTGGGGAGGTATAGTCCAGGAGGTGAATAAGGGGATGGGGGGCCGATTGTCTTGTGACCCGCTGGTTTGCTTATTTGGGGTGGAAATAATGGAAGGAGAGGAGGAGTGGCAACTACTACCTAGGTGGGTAAAGGGTCTTGTTTGTTTTGTCGAGCACTGCATTCAGAACACCTGGGTCACTGGAAGTGAGGGCCTACGCTGGCTGGAGTGGAAGACTGGTCATACGCTCCTTGTCTTTGGAGAGGCTTACATGGGTCGTAAAAGATAGGGAGGAGGTGTTTTTGAGGGACTGGGCTCCTTTTATGGCGTCTTTGAGCATGTCTGAAAACTTAATGCTCCGTACAGGGCTGGGCATATAAGTCCCAGAGTGTGCTGTTGGGTCTGGGTGTGTGACCCTCCAGTTAAGGGAAATGTCTGTGGCCTGCGTATGGTGTGTCAGGTACCTTTGCCCCGCTTTGCCTGTATAATATGAATGGTGGGAGATTGCCTGATCGCTCTCTATACTTAGTATGAAATGATTAGCTAGGAATACCTGAGTTTATCTGAGAAAATGGATTGTAATGCACACTCAACTGCATCTTTGTAAAAGGAATTTGATAGATATTAATGTAACCCCCTTGTTACCCGGGGTTACTAGAATCCCAGTAAGACCTAGTGGTAGGCAGGGAAGGCTGGGAAGGCAGCTTGTGAAACTCCAGTTAAATGGGTTTCACGCTGTCTCACTCTGGATGACATCACCAATAGAACTATCGCAGCTGCATGAGCCACACTGGAATCTGCAGCAAAGGGAGCTAGATAGACGTTGGGAGTTTTGAAGTCAGTTTTTGCAATTTGTCTTCAGTGAGTGAGTGAGAAGTTGGGAGCTTGCTGGTAAAGCAGCTCAGTAAAGGCTCTAGGAGCATCAGCCCTGACAGAGGGCTACTTTTAAGTAGAAGGGTGTGTGTCTCCACCTTAAAGGGAGACACAGAAGATTACTGAAGTGGTGGAGACCGCTGTTTTCAGGTCTCAGTGCCCCCTCCCTCCGGGGTTGGGGGGATGGAAAGGTTTCCCTGCAGATTCCTGGGGCAACCCCCTAGTTCTCCTTGTGGAGGAAAAGCTGCCTGTTTGTTCCAGTATTTATTTTGGGAGAAAAGAAGATTTGTGAGTCGCCTGTGGGGCACCTGCAACGAGAGGGTGAGTGTCTGCTCTGGCTAAAAGGGCCTATGTTTTTCACCCTGGGACTTAGTTGACAATGTGGGGATTGAACTACTAAATATTGGGAAGCCTAGAGTAATGGGAAGCCAAGTTAAAAGTAGTTTCAAGTCCCTAGTTTGTTGATGCAAATAATATGTAGAGGTGATGTGACAGACGTCTACCCATAATCTACATTTGAGAGTTCAGTAAAGGAATTGTTCAGTTTCCAGAGAAATGGCCGGGTATGGGCTGCAGGAGCTGCAGGTGGGTGGCCCCCCACCTTTAGTGACCAGGTCCACCTCTACGGATTTCTTCTGTGGATTTCTACTTTACCTCAGGCACTTGGCCAGCGATGAGGGAAGTACCCAGACGTGGGATTGTGAGGAAAATTCTCTCTAGGAGTTGAAGACTCTAGTGTGGTTTGGGAAGCCACAACAGGATAATTGGTTCATTCCTCAAATGGACCGCAGATCAAGTGGCCAGCAGGGGAGCCGGGCCAGTGGGGAAAACCCAAGTAGTGTACAAGTCGGGCTATGTACCCAAAGCTGCGTGCAAGTCCGGGCTGTGTGCCTGGTGGGTTTAGAGCCTGAGGGCTGGAAATAGTGATAAAGTGTTCTGTTGTCTCTAATCTGCATTACCAGGAATGTAGCCCCGTGGGGGTCCGTCTATGCTTTGTTTGTTCAGCTTGGATGTGAATAAAAGCCACACTGAAGAATCCCATTCCTGGTTCTGGACATTACAGTTATTGCTTCCTGTGTTCGGATTTACTTGGGTGCCCCTGTGCAGAGTAGCCAAACCTAGGTCCCTTGTGCCGAGTAACCTCATCCTCCCCGAACCCAGTCCCCACCAGGTACTGCTGTCAGCTTCAACAGCATGCCACCTGTTGTTTTGGCAAAAAGGCAGGGGTGAGGGGTTACATTAATGATATAACTGTGATTTTAGTGTGTTTGTGTTCGTAGTTGTCCTTTGTCCTACGTTGTATGTATATGTCTCTGTGATAGAAAACTTTTAATAAACAGAATATTCAAAAAAAAAAGGGCAGCCTGCCTGTTGTTTCTCAATTGACTGGGAAGTTTAGGTAGGGTGGAGCCTTATGGGTAGGAAGCCCATTTAACAGAGTGCTGGGCGTGAGGGTGGGTGGGAGAAAAAATCAAGCTGAATCAAGCTGCTGCAGAGCGAGGAAATTCCCTGTATCTGTAAACTAGGGTCAAGATTAAGTTAAAATGGTGCCAAATTTAAACAGCTCTCCAAGTCCACACAAAGAACTGCTGGGGCATCTGACTGGGATACCTTGTGAGAGGAGAGCTCCTGACTGTGGCAGTGGCATCTCCCTGTAGCCTTCAGGTGCTTGGGGTAGTAAGGCTTGTGAGAAGAGAGTTCCTGACTGCGGCGGTGGCGTCTCCCTGTAGCCTTCAAGGTGCTCAGGGTGATAAGGCTTGTGAGAAGAGAGCTCCTGACTGCGGCGGTGGCATCCCCCTGTAGCCTTTAGGGTGCTTGGGGTAATAAGGCTTGTCAGAGGACAGCTCCTGACTGCAGTGGTGGTGTCTCCCTGTAGCCTTCGGGGTGCTTGGAGTAATAAGACTTGTGAGAGGAGAGCTCCTGACTGCGGCGGTGGCATCTCCCTGTAGCCTTTGGGTTGCCTGGGGTAATAAGGCTTGTGAAAAGAGAGTTCCCGACTGCGGCAGCGGCATCTCCCTGTAGCCTTCGAGGTGCTCAGGGTAATAAGGCTTGTGAGAGGAGAGATCCTGACTGCGGCGGTGGCATATCCCTGTAGCCTTTGGGGTGCTTGGGGTAATAAGGCTTGTGAGAGGAGAGCTCCTGACTGCAGCGGTGGCGTCTCCCTGTAGCCTTCAGGGTGCTTGGGGTAATAAGGCTTGTGAGAGGACAGCTCTTGACTGTGGTGGCAGGGTCTCCCTGTAGCCTCTGGGGTGTTCAGGGTAATAACATATAAGGGCGCCTGCTTGGGGGGATGACATGTGGTCACACCGATGGTATCCCATTCTGTTCCAAATCTCTTCTAAGAGGCACCAGGGTAGAAGGATGCTACCACTCTCGTCGCAGAGACAAAGAGCACTCGCATGGCTCCTTTGGCCCAGGGAGTGGGACGCAAACTCAGTCACACATATGGGAGTACCAGAGCCACTGTGCTGGGCTATCCGAGCAGCTTTTAAATAAAATGGGGACTTGATTCCATGCTAAGCAGAAATTATTTCTGGTCTGGTTTTCCAACTGATTATTTTTTTTTCTTTTTCTCATTTTTCTTCATAAAGCTTTTGTCCTCCCAAGTCACCCACCTAGTCCTCAGTGAGGGCCTAGCGGTACCGGCCCTGGACAACCTCCCAGCCCTGCCAACCACTACCTCACCATCCCTCAAGGGGAGGTCCATGTGACACAGGCCTAAGAATATCCACAACCATTATCCTGGTGGCTTTGTGGTTTTTCCTCTGTTTTCTACCCCTTTCCACAATCCATTCACATGATGCTGCCACACAGTCTTCGTGTGGCTTTGGTCACCACAGCAATTTCTTGGGGGAAGCAAGCTCCCTGGCCCTTCACAGGGGTCACTTAAGTGGCGGATGTATGGTCATCCCTTCCCTGGGCTAGGAAGTACTGTCAATGGTGCCCCAAGTCTGATCCCAAACCTGGGTCATTGGCACGGCAGCACTGGGCCAACAGGCGAACCAACAAATATTTTTTTTTTATTATTTATTTATGTTATGTAGCTAAAACCCAGACTGGCGGGGCCGGCCCGGTGGCGCTGAGGGTTGAGGCGCTGGACGCCACACCTCGCTCCACGCCGGCGACCCGGGTTCGGCAGCGGACTCGGTAGTCGGTGGGTCGCGGGGAGACAGGCTTGAGCGTCCGATGACAGCTCGCCTGCTCGGGAGGATTCGGCCGATGCCGGCACTTGCATGACCTGAGCGAGGCTCGGGGAACTGCAAGCCCCACTATGGATGGCTGGCCGCTGAGGAGCAGCATGGACGCCAACGCAGCGCCATGACGCCAGGAGGTTGTCAGCTGCTCGGGAGGGAGAAAGAGGAAAGGAGCCTGCCTCGTCCGGGAAGAGGCGAGGACCTCGGACGTGCTCCATGATGTGCCCGCTGCCCACCCAACTGACCACGCAGGACCGGACAAAATGAAGTTACGGGTTAGACCCTCCACCTCGCCCCTGCCGGGTAAACCAGCTGCCCATGGGGATCCGTGGGTCCTGGGGGGTTCCGGGCAGTGGGATGTCCGGAGGTCATCGCTGAAGGGTCGGAGGAGGCAGGCTGTGAGGAGGATAAAAGAGAAATTTCAAAAAAAAAAAAAAACAGACTGGCATAATTTAGATGACTTGTCAAGGTGGGAAGGAGCAGTAAAGTGTTGGCTTCTGACTAGCCTGCTTGGGGAGGGGGCAGTATTCCAAAGCCAAGTAGCACGAGTACTGATGTTATTTCACCAGTTACCTTATTGAGCCAGAAATGGATAGCAGACAGGTGAGGAGATTCCAACTGCCCAATGCACATTTTTATTCATATTCATTTATCCAGCTGTGCTTGTGAAAACACGCTGCCAATTTTGCAAACACTGCTTTGCTAGATTGAAAAATAAAAGACTATCCATCAACTCCAACTGGCCATTTTTTTTCAACATTTTATTTGGTAACTTTTAGGTTTTACTGGTCTGTGAAAACTGTTACTAGCCCCAGTCTTCCTCTTTTTTGTTTTCTAAGGCTAAATAGTCTAATCATTTGTTTAAAAAAGCAAAAAAACCAAAAAAAAAAAACAAGAGCTTTGCAGTGCCCAACAGCCCAGGGTTCAGGAGGGTACTCGTAAGCTGACCCTTGTGCCACCAGGGCTGGGTAAATGCTGCCATCTGTAGCAAATGGGGGTTCCCAGAAGTCTTCCAGGAGCTTGCTTGAATGCTCCAAGTCTGGAGGTGTTCAGCATTTAAGCTGCTTGAGTGTGAATGCTTTTAGAGCCTCTGGTACTGTCTCTTTAAGAGCTGCCTGCTTGTGACCATAATTAACTTAGGAGGGGAGACTGTGTGTTCTAATGCCTGAATCCCGCCCGGGCTGCTGCCAATTCGCTCCATTTTTGCAGTCGCTAAGAGTGCAAAGGGAGCCCACCTGAAAGCTGTAACTGTTTGCCTGTAATCATTTAGCAGCATTTGTGAGATTGCAGTTTATCTAACCTGTTTTATTGCAGCTGGGACTCTGTGTGTGTTTCCCCTCTATGTTGGGACTGAACTGCTGAACTGGACCAATCAGCGTGGGAGACCTTTAAAATAGAGCCTGCTGCTGGCAAATCAGAACTTGGACTCTTAAGTTGAGCCAGCGGGACTGTATGGCAGATGCCTCTGGGAATTGTAGTTTGGACTTCGGCGCCTTTTTGCACCAACAGGGGGAGTTTATTGTGAGTGACAGCCAGACCAGCCAACTGAACTGGGAGGAACTCAAAGGAAATGCCCGGCTCTGTCTACTGGAAAGATCAGATGAGTTTTGGCAGTGAAGAGACAAAGAGCTCTGTGTTTCTGCGGTGTATAGTTTCGTGTGGGAAGCACGTGTAAGGCCCTAAGTTTCGGTCTGCAGCTTGTGCAAGCGCCTGTTCGGACTGAATCCGACCTGTGAAGAGAATCAAGGAGATCTGAAGAGTAGAAACCAGGCTCACCCTGTAGAAGACTGGAGAAATTGCTGAATCGCGCTCGGTCTGTCAGGAACTGAATCTGCTGTGTGTTCTCCCGGGTATTGTGCAGTAATTGCGATCGGGATAGAGAAGCAGCCTGCCTGGTATAGTACTAATGTGTGTAGTGCTTGTGGGGAATCGCATTTCAAATCCCCTGTACAGTGAATTGAGTGCATGAAGCTGGAAGTAAATCCCAGCTTAATCCAGACTGCATCCATTTGCTCTAAACTGCAGTGGGGTCCAGTCACAAGGACCTTGTCCACAGGGTCTGCTCCTCCAGGCAATCCAGGACAATCTGCCTTCCATCCAGTTCCCAGCATTGAGTTTGTGAGTACAAAGCAGGGTAGCTCCCTGCCATCTGTTTATCGAATTGCAAGTGTGTCATCTAATTGTTGTTTTTTTTTTCATCTCTTCACGAACTGAGCCAACCGGCTCCGGATTACAATTTGGGTGTTGTGCCAGTGTTTTAAAAACACAGGGCCCCAACCAGCTGCACCAGTCCTGGCTAGCTCCCCCCCCATCCTGGGTACCCAGTGAAAGTGACAATTTGGGACTCAGACTATGTGCACAGTACTGTGATTATTAATGTGTTTGACCTAATTAACCTGATTTCCCTCTTCCTTGTTACAGCTCCTTAAATAAATCAGATATGTTTGTTTCAGCAAAGTTACACTGTCTGAGGTATTCGTTTATGTTAAAGTATTGTACTGTGCTGCATTGTATCATCTTGTTTTACAGGGGGTCCTCAGAGTCCAGTCGACAGAGCCAGTCCTGGGGGTAAGTGTACATTGTAAAGATATTGCTGATGCATTGTGTGGGCCACTAGTGAGAAGAAAGGGGGGGGTTACAGTGTCCCAGAGGGCTGTGACCAAGTTAGTTTAACTATTGCAAACCCTGACCTCTGGGTGGAGTCACTTGTCATTGGACCCAGGCCCCTCAACCTGTCAGTAGTCAGTCAGGCAGGGGTAATAGCCCTTGGGATAGCACCACCTGGGGGTTACATGTGCATATCAGGATCTCATGGAGAGAGGAAACTTAATTAAGATAAATACCCTCAGTCTCCAGTATGGGGGCATAGGCTGGCACTCTTGGGCCCCACTATGCTTTCATTCCCATACGAGCCTGCGTCTCTGAAGATGTGGAGGAGCCGTGGAGGCCATGGGAAGCAGGAGAGTGATGTTGGGGCTGGAAGACAGCTGGAGGCAGCCTGATGGCTGAACATGGGTCGGAAAGTGATAACGTCCCTCCACACCGAGACTGAACTCAGTGGCCTATTCTGGATAGCTGCATATAAGCACCCTCTAGAGCCTACACCGACCTCCCCACCAGGTGTCATGTGAAAGTCTTCCGCATTTTCAGAAAGGGGTGGATGTCACTATAATGGACTATTTCGCCCAGTCCTCTGTGGTGTCAAGGGGCCGTCTGCATTTGGGCAGGAGTGTCTGGAGGGAAGCGCAGACCACTATGTACGCACATCCTGTTTCTGGTCCTTGGGATTCCGAGCCCCTGTCAACAACCATGAATCCTTTATATTTGTGTCAAAACTTCAATCCTTGTTATTAGGAAAAAAAGCTCCTATGATGGAGGCATGGCAGTCATGCCATCCTTTCCCCCAATGTCTTGGGATTACCTCCAGGAATCTACTCAGATGGTTGCTGAGGCCTTCCCACTGGACTACCAGATCTGCCATGCTCACTTCCTTGACACATTCTCTTTGAGATTCCAAACAGTATCCTACTGAGGGGAACACCCCTTTCCAAGAATTACAGAAGTGAGCAAATGGACACGGCATTCCACTGGTGCTCTGGAGGAGGCTTACGCAATAATACAAGACAGGTGTCATACATCATGAGATATCATTACTTCTTGGGTGTGTTGTGAGGCACGAGGCAACACCGAGTGACTTCATCTAGCCAAGAAGTTGCAATATCCCATGATATACCATATCCTGGAGTGTATTACTGTGATTATAAACTGACTTACTTAAACATATACTAACAGGTACAACCTAACTGGGGCTTTATTTCCCATCCTTCCAACATTACGTCTCGTTTCCCACCATTAAGTCACAAAAACTGGATCTTTTATCAGTTTTAATGGGAGTGTGTTTCACCGTACATGTTGCAAATGCCCTCAGTAGATTAAAAGTTTTGGGGAAAAAAATGGTTCAATTGCATTTACAAAACCAACATTCTTAAAATATTCTTTTATGAAGATAGTACAGCCTTTAAGGTAGGTCTACGCACATTTCTGTTTGCCAAGGGAACCAAGGGGTAACCTGGGATGTACATTGGGTGAGGAATCCCTTTAAATTAGCACATGATGGACCTACAGTCCCTTCCAACTTTAAATTAATGTGTCTATATAAGCAATTTGAGATTTATATGCACTGTATAAGTGATATAAAACACTCCAGGGTGTTCGGAGTGCTGTAATAGCCATACTTCCTAGGTAGACGTAGGCCCTCAAATGTACTTTGTGTCTCACAACCCATCCAGGGTGTGCTGTTATTACAGAATTACCACACACCCGGCATTGTACTGTTTCTTACTTTTTGTGGGAAGGACCATCAAAATAGCCCTGTTTTTTTTTTGGGGGATCCAGCAGTGCAGCAAGAAACATGCTTCTTTTTCAGTTCCTGCTACAAAACAACGATTCTACATTAAAACTGCAAGTTTTCTTTGAACTTTTTCCCCTGAAAGTTAGTACCTAACTAGCTTTAATTGTATTAAACAAATTTATTATATTTGAACACAATGGGTTAAACAAACACTTTGTCAACAAAAAACAGATCCTTCTCAGCCAGGAACAGCGTGCTCCAAAGTGCTTGGGCAACAGCAAGGATGGGTGGGGGAAGGCAGCCATGCCATGCTGGACTTTCTGCAAGTAACAGTAAAGGAACTGACTCCATCAATTCAGAAAAGGGACTATGTGTTGGATAAATATGTGGAGAGACCAGTCACAGTTGAGCACAAAACTGAGGGTATGGGAACAGCAGTAGATGACTCTGGCAAGATAGCGGGAAAGGCCAGGAATTCTCCAGCACTGGCAGTAAAAGAACAAGGACCGCCCAAGACTGTGCTCGAACAACTGTAAAATGCTCCTTGGGCTGGTTTCGCCAGATTGCTGGCACCCGCAGCACCCCCCCACCCACTGCTATCCTCCCTACTGTATTTCATCTATGACCCAGAAAGGCACTTGACCATCCCCCACCTTCTCCCCCTCCCTACTTCCCTGATCACAGAATCCCCAACCACTAAGTTCCTCGTGTATTTGTTATAAAAGTTGCTTTATGTCTCTATCCCTCTTATGTCATAACACTGAAGAATGTGATTCACTGCTCTTTTATTAATTTCACTATGTAATGTAATGTCATGTGGTCTATACCATTTCTTGGAATTATAAGCTTGTAAAGTTCTTTTTTTTAACAAAAGGAATAAAAAAGTTTGAAATAAATCTGTTTTGCAATACAACAATTGCTTTCACAGACACAAATAATAATGTACCTGTTTTGCTACACAGCAATAACCATTTTTTTACACTACAGCACAATATACTGCATTATAAAATGGGTAGGCTAAATCAAGGAATGTGATTGGCTAGTTACCCATGCATGAAATATGTTCCATGCATGGGTAAAAAAAGGTGCTGGTAGTAAAAAGGCCAATATCCATAAGCCATGGAACGTTGGCATTTTTACTGTCTGCCATCTTTGCATTTGACAAGTGCGAGAAAAACACATTTGAATTATTCAGCGTACCCAAGCCTTAAAATCGTAACGATGCTTAGAGCAAGCGAAGTAGATTTCAATATTAGCATGTCGGATGAGGAGATGGAGAGGATTTTTAGCATACCAGAGGAAAATGTTACTGTGGTGGAGAAAATGCTGGCAAGTCCAACAGTAAGTGTTATTAATTGCACAGAACCTGTCACCATGATGCCACCACGAATGACAGTGACTGCTATGCCAACACATGTTAATAAGGCAAAAGTTGCAAACACGGCAATAAATGAAGTTAAACTGTAAACCCGATGGCCAGTTCATCACAGTACCTGACAGCTGGAGCTGTAACTGGCATCAAATTGCAAATTTCAAAGACCGCAGGAAATGTCAATTTCAGTGAAACTGACAAGCCAATCGCAAGCACTTCAGGGCACTTAGCACTAAGCAGTGATGCTATTGATGCAATCAAGAATGGGAAAAATGAAATGAACACAAAAAAAACACATTCTGGGCCAACAGTAAAAGAAATGTAAAACCATTTTTCTTGTTCAAATACCCACTCCACTTCCCAGTTATTATTCTATCCCTCCCTTTACCCTTCATTCTATGTAGAACTACTTTATGCTGCATAGTAATTTTTTCAGCAAAAATATAAGTTTTTATGCACTTAACTTAAAAGTTTTCCTTGCTTTTTAACCAAAAATGCATGACCATTTTATAAGTGCAAAAAAGACATTCCAGGGTATACACTTAGGAACATATTTACACACATACGCCGGGGCTTAAAGGCACTCGGGCCAAGCCCTCATGCCTTATTATGCTCCTAGCGTCAAGGTAAAATATATGTCCATCATGCTCCTGTCATGTCTTATTGCTTACATAAACAGTGAAATACTGAGTTTTCATTCTACCAACCCATTCCCCTCACAAAAATAAATTAAGGTGTGAAGGCCAGTGGTCCTTCCACAAAATTTTAATAAAACATTATGATAACCATAAGATAACTTTAAGGTTATCATACCGTGACAATTTTCATATCGGGGCGCCCCTACTTATAGGAATGGGTTCCATGCATTGTCAAATTAAAGGTTTATTTCAAACGTGCGCGGGTCACCATCCAGGCTCCCTTAATATGCTGCTGCTCAACAGGTGAATGGTGGTCTCTGAGGCCAATGCCAAGTCCAGCTTGAGAGCTGGAGGCAAGTGGGTGTAGTTTTGCAGCATTTGCAAGGCTCTCCTCTCCCTGGTGAGCAAACACATCACATCTTCACCATGTCAACTCTCTGCCAGCCTACTGACTCTCCTGTGTGCCCCTGACAAGTCACAGGGCCAGCCTGTGGCCTCCCTAGTATTAGCAGAACAAATCAGATGGCATACTGAATGAGTTAACGTGAGCGTTCCCTGCCAACCACTGCAGCACTCTTTAGCTGGGTTCATTGTTATAGTATACGAATGGCTTCTATAACCCTATTTCAGACCACTGTAATGACCCTTTCCAGTGTTCCCCTCATTCACCCACCCCCCATATTTTTTGCTATCACCCTATAAATTCCCCTGACTGTTTTCATAAACTCCTCCAAAATGGCCTTTTTCCACCATTCCTTATTGCACTACCCATGTTTTTATACCAGTGCTCCATGCAGTACTAAAAACCACTTATGCACAGATACAGCACATGTGCCATCGGCCCTGATCACCACTGTCGCCGCCCGATATTCCCAGAGAGTGGGGAACCCTGCTTTCTAGAAGCACTATGCACAGCTGTGAGGGACCACATTACAGGGGGCCCAGCCTGCTAAATCCTTAGTACAAGCAGGGCTACCTGAAAGAAAAACATGCTCAAGTGTTCAAAAACAAACTCTCGGCTAAGCCTGCTGTTTACTTTCCCTACCACATTAATCCCGAGCTTCAACTTTACCCCGGTATAGTCTCCTATTAATGAAACTTCATAATAATGAGAAATACTTCACATATCCACATGGCAATTAAGTTGCTTAGCAACCCTAAGCTGTACAGGACATGAAATGCATTGTACATACACAATAATCCTTTCGAAAGTGTTTTGGTTCTGGGTATCATTTGCTAATGAAACCGCGGGTGCACGTCACTTACATCTGGAATCCTTATTTATCCTTTTTGGACCAGATCTATGTAGGAAAACCAATTACTATGCAGGCTTCTGTTTAAATCAGATAAGGAAAGAATTTTTCAGCCAGACATGACAAAAAAATGGCTTTCTTGTGTATGTTCTCACTCCCTCGTAGTATTTTGAAAATTAATTTACACTCTGTGTACTGCCCTTATTCAACTGGAACATAACAGTTCCCACCTCCATCAATAATGTAAACAACTTGAAATGATACTTCATTACGTGAGCCAATGGAAGTATTTATCCCTAAAGCTTTTTAAACAAGTTTCAATACTGAGATTAGAGTACACAGTACTGTCCAAAGGATGGAACTATCTCTCTTTTAATCAACAATTTATGCCCTTTTCTTACCTCTGATGCTTGGCTCCCTCAGGAGCTTCCAAGGCGCATAGAACACACAAAAGCAGCTCTGCTTCATACTGTGTTAGACTCAACGGGTAATCAACTACTAATACAAAGAAAGCTGGTATCATGGGTCAGATAAGATGCAGAAAAAAATATTTTATTTACACACATCAGTGTAATTTCCAGAGCATCTTATTTCTTTCATGTAGTTGTGCTAAAAAGTGCAAAACAGAAGCAGAGTGATCAAGTAAGCAGTCACGTGATCCTGACCGGTTTCATGTGTCAGCATCTTATCAGGGAGTCAAGGCACACCCAACCCACACCCCACCAGCACTCACCTGTCCTCCATGGAGCCTTGGTTTGCCCCTCCTGGCGGGACTGGAGTGAAGAATGTACCCTGACAGAGGTCCTCCCCAACAGTGGTCCTTTGTCAGGCAGAGGTGCAGGGCCCAGCTATGCAGAGGTCCACTGTCACATGCCTTCGGGCCACTTTCACTGGTTTTCTGGTCCTTTACCACAAGACGCCGGTAGCCAGTGTACCACGGCTGCATAGGTGCAGCTGCATGGCATTAGCCAGCATCTCCCTGTCCCAAGACATGTCGACTGGCAGTTCCAACTGTAGCCATCCAGGTGGTGCTGCTATGGCAGCAACGCACTAGCTCCATCCCCAGAGAAGGACAGTGTCCCCTGGGAGATGGAATCCTTCTCTACCTAGCAGGCCCCCAAAAACCCAGGCCTGTTCCCGAAACAAGGCTGCCGGAGTAACAAGCATTAGTCCAACCACTGTGCCGATGATCCTGATGCTGTTTTCTTTCTATATTCAGTACAACAGTAGGCTTCCCAATGGCATACTGCCAAGCAGAGCAGCTTACCATGCTGTCGATCCAGGTTCGAGTCAAAAGTTGTTATACACTGGGTGAAAGAGACTTCATTAGGCATTTATCTTGGGATGCTTCCCGCCTGGGACTGGGTGGGTGGCTTATGTGACTGTCCTCTGGTGGCTCAGGAGGAATTCATAAGGGCAGAAATACGCAGCTGCAGGTGGTCAGAGTGTGATGGATGGGTGGCTCAAACAGTGGGATCAAACACTGACGAGCGGGACAAGGGAAAGCCTGACCCACAGTATGAGAGGAAAATTTAAATCAAAGATCACACAGTGGAAAAATCATTAAAAAGGTTATTAAAGAAGTGTACACGTACAATAGTGTGTGTGTGTGTACAGGGGATATGCCACATGCTGACTCAAATGATGTAATTTAACTTCACGTGAGAGGGGGCAGGATCATAACTAAAGAGTGGCAGAGCAACGAGTGAGTTATGAAAGTCCTGTACCCACACAAGTGAAGATAAACTATATTTTGAGCCAGACTATTGTATATTCAATTTATACAACATCAGTTTACTAATTATACCTTTAAAATGTATATTCTATATGGAGAAATAACTGTTTCTGTTAGATTTCAACTGCTGGCTTCAGTGCTGCACTTGGCTATTGCGATGTCGTCAGCATTGTTAAAGGGGAACTAAAGTCAAAATTTACAAAAAACAATGTTGTGAAGAGTGTTTTGATTTGTAGGTATAGTCCTAATGTGTCTTTCCCTTTGTTTGCTGCAAAGAGTTTTGTTTTGTTTTTTAATTTGCCTGCTAGTTTTATGGCCCCTAGGGAAAGAACAGTTACATAAGAACTTATCGTAACAGTAGATCTTTGAGGAGATCTCAGTCATCAGGTCACACCGTAGGAATGTCACCGTCGGTGAAGGTGAATCCACACAGAAGATTTTCAGCAGTACATCTGGGGCCACCGACGCTGAAATCATGTGACGACATCACCAACTCTATAAAGGCATGAGTGGCCCCGCTCCCTCCTTAGTTCTTTCCCCCAGAGACAAAGGGAGCAAAGCCCAGCCATAGAGGACTAAGGGAAGAGAGAGGTACCCAGGCCTATAAAGAAGGTTGGATATACCAAGTAGCCAGTTCCAGGAAAAGGCCCCTAAAAGGGGGATGGTGGGAGGGAAATAGACCTGATGACTGAGATCCCCTCGAAGAGCTACTGTTACAGTAAGTTCTTATGTAACTGTTCTATCTTTTTCAGGATATCTCAATCATCAGGTCACACCATAGGAATGAGTCCCAAGCAGTTACAGGTGCAAGCAAACAGTCTGGGAGGGAGGCCAACCTTAAGCTTAAGACAGGAGGCCCTGCAGCACAGCCCTGCCAAATCCTGTATGGGATCTAGATGCAATGTCCAGACTGCAGTGCTTGGTAAAGGTGTGGACAGTGCTCCACATGGCAGCTGCACAAATGTCAATGGCAGAAACCCCTCAGAAACAAGACACAAAGGTAGCTGTGCCTCTGGTGGAGTGAGTTTTGACAGCAGCAGGTAATTTTTTGCCGTACTTGTTGTAGCAGAACACAATGCAATTAGCCAACCATCTGGATAAACACTGCTTAGAAACCAGGGCACCCTCTACCTGGGGCAAAGGAAACAAACAACTGCTTCGACTTCCTGCTGTCCTTGGTACAAAGCAGGTAGTACTTCAAAGTTTTGTGCATGTCTAAAGTGTGGAGCAGTGCTTCCCCTGGATTGACATGCTATGGAAATAAACAGGGAGGTGGATAGATTGGTTCAAAGGTAAACTCAGACACCACCTTAGAGAGAAACTTGGGATTCATGTCCAAAGACACCCTGTCTTTGTGGAAAATCAAATAAAGCTCCTCGCACCAGGGGACCGAAAGCTCTGCAATGCTCCGAGCAGAAGTAATGGCAACTAAAAAGAACGCTTTCCAGGAAAGAATGCACAAGTCGCAAGTTGCAATGGGCTCAAAAGGAGACAGGGGCAACTTCTCCAAATTGAAGTAGTTTAAGGCCCAAGCCAGAACAGAAGAATGTATTGGAGGTTTAAGATGCAGGATGCCTCTCAGAAAGGTATAGGAGACATCCAGCTGCACTATAGTGCGGTCACCCACAGGCTCATGGAAAGCAGAAATAGCCAAAAGGTGCACCTTGAGGGAGGAGTACTGCAGACCTGAGTCAGAAAATAAATTAGATAGTCCAGAATGTGGTTCACCGGCCAGATGAAAGGCTCTAAATTATGCTTGGCAGCCCATATGGCAAACCGCTTCCACGTTACTTGGCATAAGAGGCACAGGTGGAATGTTCTGGGCGGCCACCAAGACATCCACCACCTGGTTAGAAACTCTGAAACGGGCAATAGCTACGTTTTCAGGAGCCAAGCATGCAGATGGAGGGACTTGAGGTTGGGATGAAGCAGGGTCCCCTGATCCTAGGTCAGCAGATTTCTGCAGAGGGGGAGAGTGTCTGGAGGTTCCTCCACCAGCTGGTGAAACAGAGGGAACCATATCTGGTGGGGACAGAATGGAGCTACCAGAATCATGCTGGTCTCTTCCATCTGAAGCTTGATGAGCACCCTTTGGATCAGAGGAAATGGAGGGAAGGTGTAGAGAATCCTCCGCTCCAGAGGAAGAACAATGTGTCTCCCCAGAAAACTCCAGGCCCTGGATCGAGCAAGCAGAAACTGGGCTGTTTTGCGTTGTGTGGCGATGGAAAAAGGTCCGACTCTGGGTGACCCCATCTGGCAAACAGACTTTCTGTGACGGATGAGAGAAGCTCCCACTCGTGCATGCTGGACTGTGTGCGGCTGAGACTGTCTGCCAGAGTGTTTAGCACTCCTGGGACGTGGATCACTGTGAGGGTTAGACCATGGTCCAGAGCCCAATACCACACTCTAATGGCTTTCCTGCATAGGGGGTACAAATAAGTCCCCCCCTTGCTTGTTGATGTAGTACACCACATAGAGGCTGTCTGACTGAGTCAGCAACTGCCCTGGCAGAAGGTGGTTCTGAAAAGCCTGCATGGCATACAGAACCACCCACATCTCCAGGACATTGATATGAAGGGAGGCCTCGGCCTGAAACCAAGAGCCCTGAGTCTGAAAAGGACCCAGATGGGCCCTCCAGCCCATTCAAGAAGTGTCCGTGGTAAGGCTCTGCTGCGGGGATGAAATCTGGAATGGGACCCTTTGCAAAAAGGTCCTGGGGGTCCATCCACCACTGAAGCACCCAGTGAATGGAACAGGAGACTAGAACTAGCTTGTCTAAATCATCTGTCTGCTGATTCCACTGTACCCTGAGGGTCCATTGAAGGGTACGCATGTGCAGTCTGGCCAGAAAGACAGTGGGAATGGTGGCACCATTAGTCCCAGAAGCCTTAAATACTGCCTGGCGGGGATATGCCGACTCTGGGCCACCTCCTGGGCCTGGGCCATGAGGCACTCCACCCTCTTCAGAGGAAGAAAGGCTCTCCCCTGTGTCGAGTCCAGGACTGCCCCAATGTATTGCAGTCTCTGGGACTGTTGTCATAACCAGGACCGACTTGGGCAAATTGACTGTGATGCCCAGGGAATGAAACAGCTGAAGAGTCCTGCTTAAGGTCTCCAGATACTGGTCTCTGGATGGTGCTTTTGAGAGCCAATAATCCAGATAAGGAAAGATGTACATTCCCTCCCTCCTGAGGGCTGCAGCTACTGCTGCTAAGCACTTGGTAAAGACTCGCGATGCAGAGGACAAGCCAAAAGGCAGCACTTTTAACTGGTAGTGTTCACCCTGAAAAAGGAACCGGAGAAACCTCCTGTGAGGAGGGGAACACAGATACGTGCAGGTAGGTATCCTGCATGTCCAGGAAGCATAGCCAGTCACCCTGTTTGAGCACGGGCATCAGACTGGGCAAAGTTATCATGTGGAATGTTTTCTGCTGGACATACAGACTGAGGTCTTTTAGATCCAGAACAGGCCTCCAATCTCTGGTCTTTTTGGGAACCAGAAAGAACCTGGAGTAAAACCCTTTGTTCCTCTGACGCCTGGGTACTGGCTCTATGGCCTGTTTGTGCAGAAGGGACTGTATTTCCTCCTCAAACACTGGCAAGTGGGCTGGAGGATAGTGAGAGGCTGCTGGAGGGGTCTCTGCTGGATACTCCACAAGCTCCAAGGTATGACCCTTTTCTATGAGTTGCAGAATCCAAGCATCTGAATTTATGGTTCTCCATTAATTAAAATGGAGGGAGGACCGACCTCTGACCACCTCTCGGCTGGTGACCAGAGGAGGGGGGTCTGGCAAGGAGTCAAGCTGAGGCGGATCCAGCCGCAGGGGCTGATCCATCACTTCTGGGGTGCCTGGCCACAGCTCCAGCACTGGAGGGAGCAGGTAGGACAGTGGAGGCTCTTCTCTTGCCTTGAGGCCTAGAGGCTGTTCACTGTCTGTTAGGTGCCCTACGAAAAGGAGGGCACTGTCTGCTCTTCTGCTGCTGAGTATGGTATACAGTAAACTCTCAATTTTATGAATACTGATTAACCAAATCCCCGGTTAATCCAAACTCGTTTTATGTTCCCCAAGTGAGAACCAGTTTTAGTACTCGCGCTAATCACAAACCACTTATTTTTATGACTGGCTGATGTTCTGTTAATGATGTGCCAGCAAAAGAAGCAGTTGTCATTGTGCCAGTTTGTAATTAGTGATAAGAAGGTGTTAATGCTTGTGCAAAGACAAGTTATAAGAGGTTGTTAAGGCGCAGTGTATCAAAAGCTGCTGTCACAGTACCTGCATTCAGCTTAATCCACTGCGATGGCAAAACGGAAGCGTACTGCAATTGACATTGGGCAGAAGCTCAAGATCCTGGATTGCTTAGAACATGGTGAGAGAGCAGTGAATGTTGCAAGAAAGTTTGGAATTGGTAACTCCACTGTTTGTGATATAAAAAAAGCTAAACAAAAAATCTGGGAATTTGCCTCAACACTCTATTGTAGTGACACACCTCAGCAGCGAAAGACTATGAAGGGCTGCAGAGACGAACAACTGGACAGAGCTCTGTACCTCTGGTTTGTGCAGAACAGGACGAGAGGTATGCCAATTTCAGGCCCCAAACTGAAGGAGAAAGATTCTCAATTTCATAGAAATCTTAATGGGGAAGATGAATTGTTCACTGCTAGTGACGGCTGGTCAACACATTTTAAACAATGAGCTTCTCTCATCTATGAACAAGTCTATTGTTCCTTTCCGTGTAAAACTTACAGAAATCATGGCACAAGAGGGGTTGTCAGCAGCACAAGTGTACAAGGCTGATGAGACTGACCGTTTTTGGAAATTGTCGTCCGATAAAACCCTTGCAGGCAACAATGAAACATTTGCCCCGGGTAAAAAAAAAAAAATAAAGAGCGCATAACACTGCTGGGCTGCACAAATGCCACTGGTAGCCAGAAGCTGAAGTTGTTGGTCATTGGTAAATCGTTAAAACCGAGATACTTTAAAGGGACACTGTCAAGTTTGGAGCTGATTTTATTGCCCCTGTAGAGCAGTCACGTATAGGGAGCTGTGAGGTTGCAGAAAACGTTAATGCTGATTAAGTGTGAAGTACCTGCAAGATATGGCATTTTTTTGTAGGCAAGTATATTAAAGATGGTCCGCTGTACATCCCCGATACGCACTTCCGCAAGCAGGAATGGCGCCAAGTCACGGGTGAGCTCGATCATGATCGAGCTCATGATTTTTGGTCATGTAATAGCTAAATGTTGAGAAACATACCCCCGAGCCACAAATGCCTTTAATATGTTTAAAAAAGCAAACTGAGTGCTCGATCTTGTATTATTCACTTTATACATGTGGAACTCGCACTTCCGGGCATGCGCATTAGAGTCGACTCAAAAAAAAGTCTTTGGTGACTCATTCCAGGACACTGCTTTGAACTCTGACTGTGAGACTTGAACTCCTCCATTTCAGATGTGCTGTGAGTACTGCAGATTTGTAAAAGGGGGGCGTATGTGGGGGGACACAGTCGAGAACATAGTTACAGAATAAATCCATGCTCATATCTTTACTTGTCATTGAAGTAAATGATTGTGATATTATTCTGTAGTAGAGATACAAGAAAAAAACAGGGCACTCACAGATTACTGTGCAAATGGCTTAAACTTTTATTTTATGAAATTGCAGACAAAACACCCACGGGAAATAGCTGCTAATCCCAGCACTTCATGTTACATTGCCTCTTCGTCAGAGCGGCATGCCCCCTTGATGAAGAGGCAGCATGCCTCGAAGCACTGGGATTGGCAGCCAGTACCCGTGGGTGTTTTGTCTGCAATTTTAAAAAATAAAAGTTTAAGCCATTTCCATGATAAGCTGCAAGTACCCTGTTTTTTACCCTGTGTCTCTGCCACATTTTTGCTTTTAATTACCAGTGCCACCGTGACTCCACCAAGCACGTTGCATTTGTCTTGGTGGTATTATTCTGCATTTTGTTTTTACCATGTGTACTTCACCTTGCTTTTAGGACACTGAAACCACACTGCAGTAATAAAAGGGTGCTGGCCGCATGGTCCTTCTCTAGCGACCACTTTCCTTGCATAGTAGGCCACGTATTCTTGGCCCACATAGTGTTGGTACACTCAGTCTGATTGTCTGATGGAAGGCATTGCCTCTCAAATGTAAAAGCACTCGTGGACTTTTACAATCCTGTACTCTGCAGGTAATTTGAAGGGAATTATGGTAACGTTTTCACTTGGTTCAATAAAGGGCGTCAGTTTTTCCTTTGGAAATTAACTGATTGTATTATCTCTAATACTAATTCTGCTTTCGAGAACTCCTGCTAAAGGGCAGCAGGAACTGCAAACTGTGCTGTTTTGTTTTAAATTCTTATGTAACCCAACCCCTACAAATGGGGGTTCTTGAAAAGTCTTCCTTTAGCTTGCCTAAATGCTCACTGCAGGCTGGTGTCCTGCGTTTTAGCAGTTTAAATGTGTAACCCCCCCTACAAATGGGGGTTCCCGAAAAGTCTTCCTTGAGCTTGCTTAAATGCTCACTGTCAGGCTGGTGTCCTGCATTTTAACAGTTTAAATGTATTGCCAGAGAGTGCCTGTATAGCCTCTGTGTACTGTCTCTTTAAGAGCTGCCTGGATTGCAGTCATAATTAATCTGAGAGGGAGCTCTGTTAGAAGACGTACTGTACTTGTTTGCTGATCATTTGTTAGAGTAGTAATAATATTGCAGTTTGTTCTAACCTGCCTTCTTTGCAGCATGGACAGTTCTGTTTGTTTCCATCATCTTGGTCCTGGACTGCAGAATGGGCCAATCAGTACATTTGGGACTCTGAAATGAAGCCTGCCTACAGGGGCTTGGTGGGGCCAAAACTTGTAGGAATTGTAGTTTTGAGCTTTTGGCACCTAAAATAACCTGGAGGGGGAAGCTCTTGTTGTGACTGACAGACAGATCAGCCAACCGAACCTTTTGGAGCTTGGGGAAAGTCCCACACTGCTTGTAGTTTCAGTTAGATCAGAGTTTGGATGTGAAGAAGAAACAGCTCGAGATAGTTCGAGCAGCAATCCACAGTGGATTCACATGGGAGAACTGTGGAAAGGCCTGAGTTTGGCCTGCACGCCTGCCTGCTGTTCCTGAGAGGGAACTTATGTTTTTTTTTGGACTGAATCTGAATTTAGAGAGGAAATTAAGCCACTGAATTGTGACCAGGCTTTAACCTGAAGAAGACCAAAGATTTGCTGAATGCAATTGGCCTGTCAGGACTTCCAACAACCTCTGAACTCCCGGATTGTGCAGAGACTCTATAATTGCGACCGGAGAGCCATTTGCCTGATACAGTGGAATTTTCTTACATGTGAATGTGCTGTGTGCTTATAGTGGGTTGTGATTTGGTTCCCCACTGTGTGTCTGAACTGTGTTTTGCTTGCTGGAGGCTGTATTCAGCTCCACGGACTGAATCCATATCCATTTACGTTTACCTGGGCCCTGCTACACTAACCCAGCCAGAATACCTGCTTTGCAGAGAAAGTCATCGACAAGAGACCAGCCTGGGGATCAGACCCCTGCTCAATGCCTTGAACAGGAACGACGCCTTGGTGATTCGTGTGGGCCCTGCTTCTCCAGGCACTCCAGCTCAACAGCCTGCAGTCTCGATTTTGTCCTGCCTGTGTCCAGTATTGGGTATCGTGAGTAAACATCAGGGTAGCTCCCTGCAACAACAGCTAAATCTAAAAGTGTTGTCATCTGATTGTCTTATTGCGTTTTCTTTCACGAACTGAGCCCTCTGGCTCCAGCTTACAAATAGTGTGTGTTGCGCATGTTGCTTTCTTCCATCACAAGGCCCCAACCAGCGGCAACGTTCCTGGCTAGCGCACCATTTTCCTACCTGGGTACCCAGAGTGTGTGACTGTGTTGGGACTCTGAACTGCATGCATAACTGTCTGATTATTATAGCTTTTAAGCAAATCAACCTGATTACGCCCCTTCCTTGTTCAAGTCCCCTGAATAAATCAGATTTAACTTTGTTTGTATTAAACCTGACTGTGGTTCCAGTTTGTGCCAATAGTATTGTACTGTTGCTATTTGCTGTGCTTAACCTTGTTTTACAGGGGGTCCCCAGGGTCAAGCTAGAGAAACCGGCCCTGGTGGTAAGTGCAAACAGTGTGGGAACTTGCCTGGTGAATAAGGGTCATTAAAGTAATTGTGTATATTGTTCCAGGCCACTAGAAGAGGAAAAAGAGTTACAAGGCAGTGTCCCAGAGGGCTGTGCCCAGGTTAGCTTGACCACTAACAACCCTGACCTCCGGGTGGAGGCACCCATTTCAGTACCCAGGCCCCTTAACCTGCAACTAGCCACGCAGGCAACGGTAATAGCCCTTGGGATGGCACCACCTAGGGGTTATACTTAGGATACATGGACAATCACAGTTTTACTCTGAGCTGTACAACATTTTGTGCATTATGGATTTTGAAACCGATCAAGTCTATTTTGGCAACACTAGTTCACGTAAGAAATTCTATATTTTAGTTGTTTCATCTTGTATCATTATATGCCCTCACATGTAGCTGAACCTTGGGACTATATTTTCATATGTATGTTGTACAATCAACTGCTATAATGTGTCAGTTATAACTAAGTTTTGTAAGACCTTTCTTATGAAACTAATACAAATTAAAATAAAATGAAATACATGAAAATAAACATTTATTTTCATGCAAGTCCATAAAAAAACTAAATGTTTCCTTTCCTGTTTGTATGTATGTCATTAACCATTTAGCCAATCAAGAGTAGCTGATTATTTCTACTGTAACAGATGCATTTAATTATTTAAAAGTTTAACCAGAAGTACATACTGAGCTGAAAACAGCTCATTTCCAGATGTGTCCTGGGAGAGAGGGGAGTAGAAGATAGCTAACAATAAAAAAATAACAAGGTAAAATACAATAATATAGGTTTACAAGCAGAATCATAAACAAATAAATAAATAAAACACATCATACATATAATCAGCAGAATTTTCACTCATACCTCCAAGCCTAATTATGCATTTGTGGCCACGTCACTCATGAGTAAAGAGGCTTGGACGTACTGTACTCATGATAATAAATATGATTATACAACCAGGGCAAATGTAATAATCACTGTTACTACCGCAACAGTTAAAATAAATGTACCTTGATAGCTTGTGTGTCACAAACAAAATAACATTGGTTAGATATGTCATAATGTTGAAGTTAACCAATGGAAAAGCATCTGAAACCATGCTTGGTGACATCACAGTGAGGATATGCAGCCTTCTAACAAGAGCAGTGAAGTAAAAATGTTATCAGGTCACATATCAGGTTATTTTATTGGGTTATATATCAGGTTGGTAGCACCCTGTCACCTCCACTTCCCATTCTGGCTGGAGTCCCACAGTGCTCCATCCTGGGACCCATCCTCTTTTCCATTTTTAATGATCTCCCATCGGTCTGTGCCAGCTCGCATATTCACAAGGTAAAGTATGCATATGACACAGTTATCTACACCTCTGGTCCTTCCACTACAGCCATGGAAGGTCTGCTCCAGCAAGACTTCCACAGATGTCCTGTGCTGGTTCCAATTAAACCAACTCCAGGTTAACAATTAAAAAAAACAAACCTGTGTCCTTGACTGCCAACATCAGCCTTAACTGGCCAGAGTCCAAACTCTGCCCATCTTCTCCACCTTGGATGGTATCTCTAGAAGCGGTTCAATCCTTCAAATACCTTGGTGTGTGGCTAGACAGAAGGCTTGACTTCTCTGCCCACACTGATGCCATCCATGCCAAACTGTGCCCTAAACTTGGTGCCTTAAACTGCAATAAAGATTGTCTCTGCAAGTCCGCCGAGAGCTTGCTACCAAAAATGGTGCTCCTGGTCTTTGACTATGTAGATTTAGTCCTATGGTACCGGCCTCTCCACCTTTCTGACCAGACTGGACACCCTCTGTAACTCCTTCTGCTACTTTGCTAACAACTCCCGCTCTCATACTCATCATTACTTACTTTTCTCCTCCTTATCCATTCTCCCTCTTCCCTCATGTCACCAGATCGACTGTGCCTCCCTCATATCCAAATACTGGTTTGGGTCCCTTCCCTCTTGCCTCATTTCCTCTGCCTCCCACTCCTTCAGCTCTAGGGATCCTGGTACCTTCACCATTCCTCATCCCTGTTAATCAGCCTTTTCCCCGTCATCTCCTCACTTTGGAACCAGCTTACCTCATCCCTCCACTTCACTGCCTGCTCAGGCTCCCTTAGGTATCAGCTAACACCCCCCCAATCCTGTTTTTCCTCTCCCTGACCGCTTCCTATGCAACTGCAATCTTATCACGGCATAGGTGTGGCTGAAACATCCATTTCTTTTTTGCCTTGTTTGCTCATTTTGCACTTACTCCTATAAAAGAAGGGCATTTAAACTAGGAGTTGGGGGTGGCAAGTGGGCAGGAGGCATGCAAAATCCACAGGAAGGGAAGGCGAATGAGCTTACCCCCCGTGCTAGAAGCAATGGAAAAAAAAGGGAGTACAAGAAGGGATGCTAGGAAGGGAGAGCAAGAGGGGGGATGGGGGAAGGAAAAAGGGTGGAGGGTGGTCACTTTGAACGCTAGGAGCCTAGGAAACAAAACAGCAGAGCTACAGGCTCACTTGGCAGAAGGGGAGGTGGACATGGCAGCCATCACTGAAACATGGGCTACTCATTACCAGGATTTGGACCTGGCACAGAGGGCTGTGGGTTCAGTTCCCACATCTGGCACTTGGGTTAATATCCCAGTACTGACACTGTAGTGCAGCATGAGAGGGGTGCTGCACTTCTGAGGTGCCGTCTTTCGGATGAGACGTTAAAACCGAGGTCCCATCTGCCTGGACTGGTGGTAGTTCAGGTGGATGTTAAAGATCCCATGGCACTTATCGAAAAGAGTAGGGGAATTTCCCCGGTGTCCTGGCCAAATTTCCCTCATTCACTAAAAATACCACCAACAGTTTAATCTGGTTCAAGTTCAGTTGGCATTCATCTGTATCCCCCTCCCTCGGGTCGTGCCTAAAAATAGGCAGGATTTGTCTAGTGCACTTACCCGGTCAACAAAACTAAACAAAATAAATAAAAAAAAGATATTGTGCAGAGACAGGGTAAATGGGAAGGATGGGTGGGGGCAGCACTGTATGTGAGAGAAGGACTGAAGTGTGTCTGTAAGGGGGGGGGGAGAAGGGTAGTATAGAGTCATTATGGATGCAAATCCAGGATTCCAAGAATAAGACTCTCAGGAAGGGAGTAGTGTATAGGCCACCATCTCAGACACAGGAGTTAGACAGGGAACTAGTGGGACAGATCAGAAGGGCCTGCAGGAAGGGTAGCATGGTGACTGTGGGGGACTTCAACCTGCTGGGAGTGGTCTGGAGTATCCCAGCCACCACGAATAGAAGGGAGCAGATACTTCTGGACGCATTCCAGGATAGCTTCCTAATGCAAATGGTCAGCGAGCCAACCAGGATAGGGAACACCCTAAACCTTGTACTTGCAAATGGGGGTGGAAGAACCACTGGCAGGGAGCGGCCACCACTCAGTGTGGTTCACGTTGAAAATGGGTAAGGAGGGAATAGAAACAGGCACAAGAGTGTTGGACTTCAGGATGGCCAACTTCAGGAAGATGGGGAAGGTAGTTAAAGGGTATCTAGCCAGAATCCAAACTAATATGGACACTAACCAGAGGTGGGAGGTCATAAAACTGGGAGAGTGCCTCAGAAAAGCACTAGCAAACAGGCTAGAAGAAGGTGTGGAGCAACAATGGGGAATCATCAAAACTGCCATCACAGAGGCAACAAGCCTTTGTGTGAAGCAAATAAACAAATCAAAATGAAAGAAAAAGCCACTATGGTTCTCAAAAGAGGTGGCTGTGAAAGTCAGGAAGAAAAAGATAGCATTCCGGAAGTATAAGAAAATACAGAAGGAGCAGGACAGAGAGCTGTACCAGTTAAGGCAGAAGGAAGCAGGAGGAAGTCAGAATAGCAAAGGCCCAAACTGAGGAAAAGATAGCCAACTCATTTAAGAAGGGGATAAAACCTTTTATAGGTACATCAAGCAGGAAAGACAAAGGAGGATAGTGAGGCTGAATAGAATGAACGGTGGGTGGGTAGAGCGGGACAGTGAAAAAGCAAGGATACTGAACGAATATTTCTGCTCAGTATTCACAAAAGAGGAGGGGGAAGTGCCTAATCCAATGAACAGAAGCACTCTTGATAAAGGGGTCGATCCCAGTCCTTTCACAGAAGAAAGGGTTCTGTAAGAACTGCTAAAACCGAAGGTGGACAAAGCAATGGGTCCTGACGGAATTCACCCCAGAATTCTAAAAGAATTAAGGGAGGAACTAGTGAAACCACTGGCTACTCTTTTTAATAAATCATGGGAGGATGGTGTGGTACCTGAGGACTGGAGGAAGGTGAATGTGATTCCCCTTCACAAAAGTGGGACCAAGACAGAGGCAGGAAACTACAGACCTGTCAGTCTGACCTCTGTGGTAGGGAAAGTGATGGAGTCACTTCTGAAGGAAAGAATAGTTGAGTACCTAGAGGCCAGTGGGGCACAAGGACCCAAGGCAGCATGGGTTCACAGTGGGAAGGTCATGTCAGACGAATCTAATAGATTTCTTTGACTGGGTGACCAAAGTAGTAGACCAGGAGGGCTGTGGACATGGCCTACCTAGACTTTAGCAAGGCATTTGACACAGTCCCACACAAAAGATTAATAGTCAAATTAACCAGCCTGGGAGTGGGTCCCAGGGTAGTAGCCTGGGTAAAACATTGGCTGCACAACAGGACACAGAAGGTAATAGTAAATGGAGTCCACTCTGAAGAAAGAGGGGTTACTAGTGGGGTACCGCAGGGTTCAGTATTGGGTCCAGTCCTTTTAATGTCTTCATCAGTGACATTGCAGAGCGACTGGAAGGAAAAGTATGCCTTTTTGCAGAAAGATCTGCAACAGGGTTGATACACAAGGAGGCGTGGAAAGGATGAGAAGGGACTTGGCAAGGTTGGAGGAATGGTCAAAAGTATGGCAGCTAGGATTCAATGCAAAGAAGTGCAAAATAATGCACCTGGGAAACAAGAACCCAGGGGAAGAATACACAATGGGGGAGGTAGTAACAACAACAGAAAAGGAAAGGGACCTGGGGGTAATCATATCAGATGACCTTAAGGTTAGCAAGCAATGTGAGAAGGCAGTAGGGAGGGCTGGGGTATACTGGGATGCATAGGGAGAGGCATCAGCAGCAGAAAACAGGAAGTTGTTATCCCTCTGTACAGACAGTTGGTGAGACCCCATCTAGAGTACTGCATCCAGTTCTGGAGACCGCATCTCCGCAAGGACATAGACAGGATAGAGGCAGTCCAGAGGAGGGCAACCTAAAATGGTGCAGGGTCTGCAAGAGAAGCCGTATGAGGAGAGACTAAATGAGATTAATATGCATACCCTTGAGGAAAGAAGGGAGAGGGGGGACATGATAGAAACTTTTAAGTACCTCAGTGGAATCAACAAAGTCCAAGAGGGTAGAATCTTTCAGAAAAAGAGACGTGCAAGAACATGGAGACACAATTTAAAGATAGAAATGGGGGGCAGTTCAGGGGCAATGTGAGGAAGTATTATTTCACAGAGAGGGTAGTGGATGCATGGAACAGCCTTCCTGAGGAGGTTGTGGGGTCTAAAACTGTGGGAGAATTCAAGAATGCATGGGACAGACATAAGGCAGTTCTTGTGGGGGGTAGGAAGAAATAGGCCGTTGGTTAACTAGGCTCTGCGGCCTATCCAGTAGGTAGGGAAATAGGCAGACTAGATGGGCCAAGCGGTCCTTATCTGCCGTCAAAGTCTATGTTTCTATGATTGAGGAGGCAACCAAAACCTCCATCAGGGTCCAGAGTAAGAGAGCTAGGGCCTAGAAACCCAGCTGGTTGAGCAAGGGGGTCATGAAGAAAGTAAGAAATAAACGAGCTGCCTTTAGGAGGTTCAAAAAAACAGGGAGAGGGGAGGACAGAGAGGATTACCTGAAGGAATCGAAGGAGGTGATGAAGGCAGTAAGGGCAGCCAAGGCATCTAAGAAGCTTAGGCTGGTGCAAGGCATCAAGAAGGGGGGAGAAGGAATTCTTCATGTACATCAGGGAGAAAAGGAGTTGTAGGGACAAAACAGTAAGGATTAAGAGGGATGGGGGTGGGTGGAAATAGGGGCAGAGCAGTCAGAAGCACTTAATGAATACTTCCGTTCGGTGTTTACTCAGGAGAAAGGAGGAGTACTATCAAGGGAGGGTGGGAGGTCAGGTTCAGGGGAGGAAGAGGTGACAGATGGGGAAATCACAGAGGGCAGGGTACTGGAGGGCCTGAGGATGCTGAGGGTGGACAAGGTGCCAGGGCCGTATGGCATTCACCCCAGGGTACTGAGAGAGCTGGTAGAAATCCTGTCAGGCCCTTGGCAGCCCTGTTCAATGCCCCCCTAGTCTCAGGAAGTGTATCTCAGGACTGGAGGATGGCTCACATGGTACCCCTACATAAGAGCGGTCCCAAAGATGAACCGGGAAACTACAGCCCGGTAAGCCTCACACCCATCGTGGGAAAACTGATGGAGACAATCCTGAAGGAGAGGCTGCTGTCCCTTCTGGAGACCAATGGGCTGCAGGACATTAGGCAGCACGGGTTTGTCATGGGTAGATCCTGTTAAACCAACCTGGTAGATTACCATGACTGGGTAACTAGACAGTTGGACAAGGGCCATGCAGTAGATGTCATATTTCTGGACTTCAGTAAGGCATTCGACTCAGTGCCACATGGGAGGCTGGGTAGTAAGCTGGCACGTACAGGGGCAGGGGTGAAAGTAGTGGGATGGGTAGTAAACTGGTTACAGGGAAGGCAGCAGAGGGTGGTGGAGGGAGGGGAGCTCTCATCTCCGAGGGCAGTGACAACCAAGTACCGCAGGGCTCAGTGCTGGGACCGGTGTTGTTTGGGATATTTAAATCAGATATCTCAATGGGCATCAAGAGCAAGATCAGTTTGTCTGCAGATGACACCAAGATGGGAGCAGTAGTGGATGACCTAGGAGGGTGGCATGGGTTACAGGATGATCTGTCAAAATTGGAGACCTGGTTGGACACCTGGCAGTTGGGGTTCAACGCCAAAAAGTGCAGGGTGTTACATTTTAAGGCAAAAAAAACCAACAAGAAGCTACCAGCTTGGGGGGAAGGGTTCAGCTAGCCATGACAGAGGAGGAGGAGAAGGATCTGGGGTGATTATAATGGGCTCAATGAACACCTCAGCACAATGCAGGAAGGCAGTTGCAAAACACAACAAAATGCTGGGCTGCATTGCCAGGGGTATATCTTCAAGGAGAGGGGAGGTGATCCTGCTGTTGTATAGGTCACTGGTTAGGCCACGCCTGAAGTACTGCGTGCAGTACCGGCACCAATACCTGAAGTGGGACATTAAGTTACTGAAGGGGGTGTAGCGCAGGGCAACAGAGATGATCCAGGGACTAGGGGACATACCCTACATGAGCAGACTGAGGGAGCTGAACATGTACTTACTGGAGGAGAGGACAGACAGGGGGATATGACTGAAACCGTCAAGTACAAGAAGGGAATAAACAAGACAGGCACGGAGGGACTATTCAAGTTAAGGGGGTGTAGGGATACTCGAGGTCACGATCTCAGATTGAAGGGGGAAGGTTCAGGAAGGAAATGAGAAGACACTTTTTTATGGAGAGAGTGGTGTCTGGGTGGAATGCATTGCCTGCAGAAGTGGTATCCTGTAGAACAGTGGACTACTTCAAAAGGGGATGGGATAGAGTAAGAAGGAGGGTCAGGGAAGGGGAGCTGCAGTATAGGGTTGCTAGCTGCACACTCGAGCAGACTCGATAGACCATAAAGCCTTTATCTGCTGGCAAATTCTTATGTGTGTATGTTCGTATATTAATCGTGTTCTCCGATTACACTTTATTGTAACCAAGGGTGTAGGTAGGCATACTCACTGTACACATTTGTGTACACGTATGATTAGCCCCTGCTGTATTTGGTGTTTGATTTTGGCCACTGAGTAGTGTCTGCATCTGTTTAATGTTCTGTTATTTAAGATATGGATGTAAGTGCACAAACTAAGATTAGATAAGACATCTGCAATGATCTGATTTTGTTTAAAAATCCGCTGCGCACTGGAACATGGCCACACAACAGTGCGGGGGGGGGGGGGAGCAGCTGGAGAGAATTGTGCACAACACTAAAATTCCATGCTACGCTCTTGATTGTTACTATGAACTATGTCCATGCTATGTATTTTGTATCCTCTATTCCTGTCCCCCGGGTCACACCTGGAAATGAACCTCAGCTCAACGTGTGTTTCCCAGTCACCAATTTTCTAATTAATTAATTACACAGCTACAGAGATTTAACCAGAGCAGTGAAGGCAAAATACATAGCTACAGAGACACTTGTTAGTTGAGTGGTGGCTTTGAATTATGCCAAAATATGTTTTTTTTTAACACAGTTTAACATACTTATTACACTTTCTTTTATTCTCCTCTGGTCTGGTTGGCCCATGTTTTTGCTGACCCCCCAGCCCCGTCCCTGACTGCGGCAGGACCACTCCCTTCTTTCCTCATGGCATACTGTCCATGATAGGGTGGCAGGGATCCCCTTTAACCCGCTGAGAAAGGATCCAGTTCTGGGAGGCCTGCTGTTGCCGAGGGCAAGGTCTATGGGGCGAGGCAGTCATCCGACATGCCCAGCCATTTTTCCTCCAGTTTTCTTTGCTTCCCATAGGTGGAGTGTGCCATGTCAGCACTGGCCGAGCTGTGTGCGCGTCCACCCACAGCACGCTGGCTGACGGCTCCAGCTCTCCTACATAATTGAGGAGCCTTGCGTGCTGGCACCAAGCCACCGCCAAGTGTCAGACTGATGCCGACCCTTGCATCCCTCCCTCCCCGGGAGAGAAGAAATGTCCTCCGGACGCTCGATCCTCTCCCTCCCCAGCCAACCAGTCAACCTGCTCGCACTGTGAACACGTGTCACCAGCGTGGCAGGAGGTAAGGCATGATGCCTCATCCCTCCACGCCACTGGGCCAGCAGTTTAACATACTTAAAAGGTCCTACAAACATATATAGCTGCAGGGTGGGACAAGTGCATTTGTAAGCTGGTGGTTAGTTTGGCCACTAGCTTTCAAAATCTGGTAGCCTAATCAGTATTTTTAGTGCCCATCATTTTTAAGGGCTAATAATTCACTTTGTTGGCAGGTAGCCAGTTGTTCATTAGTTTTTAAAATCTAGTAGCCAAATAAATGTTTATAGTGGCCACTGATCACCTGGCTACTTGATATGTCTCATGCTGATCGAGTGTGCCGCTGCATTCTCCCTGGCTAGGTGGCACAAAGTGTCTGCGCTTGGGGGCGGGGACAGCAAACTGGAAGTGAAAGGGACTGGTTGGCTGCCTGCTTGGGGCCAGATTATGATCTTTTCCCTCCTGAAGGGCACTATATATAAAATCAGGATTATGTAGCTGATAAGACTCCTGCAAAGGCAGGGCCACTGATTTTCCATTTTCAAAAATGGGCAATTCCATTTTACAAAATTTTCAAATCAGTTTTTTTCCATTTCCCCCCAAACTGAGTACAATTCAGCATGTCTTGCACTTGTTGCTGCAAAATCGGGGTTCTACACCAAGGCAATAATGTGGTGCAAACTGTGGTTGTAAATTTGGTGCAGTTATTTTTTTGTGAAAACATTAAGTTGTGTTTAAAAATGGCAAACTCTGTTTTCAGTCCTGTTTTGTTTTTCATTTTCGTGGAAAAAATCGAGGTCCATTTTTGTGGAAAAAGGTTTGACCTACAGAGGTTAGGGACTTTACTTGGAAGGCTCTTTCTGTTAAATAATTATCTTATGTGTTTCCTTTAACACACCTAAATAACTCTCCAGTCAGTCAACAGAAAAGTATTTAAGAGATTTCCAGTTCCCAGAAAAAAAATTCACAGTTGGAATCAGAAGAACTGTTACATTTGGTATGCAAACCATTCTTATGTCACTAGCCGAGGATTACAATGATTTCAAGGCTGGTACAAGTTCTGAGAACAGATAAAGTCCAAGTGGCCTGTTCTCATGCAAATGGCTTCAGTAATAAAGAATGTCCCAAAACTATTTTTTTTTTTAATTTTATGAGATCTGAATCCAGCCAGTGAATATCAACTGTAATTTTTTTTTACAGGAAAGTGGGAACACTTGCCATAAAATCAGAGTTCTATGTAGAGGCGGCCTTCACTTACACTTTGTTCTGGTCTATTTGTAAAGCTCAGCAAATCATTGCAGCACTAAGCTGGTCAGGTGCTATCAGAAGGCTATGATGACCTTGTAAATCGGAGGCTAGACCCACTTGGGTGCTAACTTCCAGGCTTCTTATCACATTATATACTTCCCGAAGCCTTACACGAATAAATGCTCTTCTGCAGACTTACTGAAAAATATTTGGTCCAAATACTGTAGCGAGGTTATAGACAGTCATCTTGTTCTCCTTCTGACACTCGGCTACTCTTGTCAGAAAATGGCACAGGTACTTCAGCAGGCAGTAATGGGCATCTGGAAGCTGCTTCAATGCATCCTTCAGGCCACTCCTCTTGTAGTCCTCACTACCATAACCTAATGGAAAGCACAGGTTACTGCAATTTATGCTACAAAGCAGGACTTTCAAGCTTTCACCTATCAAAGTCTGTTATCCGTACATTACTAGTTCACTGGAGACAAGGTGCAACCCCGCATATGCATCCAAAACGCTATACACTTCTCTGTAAAACATGTTTAGTGCTACACGCCCTTTCTTTAATCTGAAATGTGTGATTTGAATAATGTGATTCACAGCTGATGAATGGACTGCAGAAATTTCAGTGGCTCACGTTGAGCTTGAAACCTACATTACGAAACTATTGGGAACTCCAACTTTCTAATTGACATGGACCCATGTGAATTATCACAAAGCATCCACATGGGTCGCTCTCCCCCAGCCATTCCGCCAAGCAGGAGTCCGAACAGCGAGCTGATGAAAATTCCCCCCCACACACATTTTTTTAAATAAAAAAAAAAAAAAGCCTTACCCAGTTTTGTAATAGTAATGAAACAACTCTATTGTTGGGGGGGGGTATCAGTAATCCCACACTCATGGCGAACAGCACAACCTGAAGGTGTGCAGGGGTGATTAACTGATGGTAACCCACCCTGCTGTGTCTTATCACTTAAATAAATAGAACATCATTGTATACCAAGTGCATCGTTCCTCCCATGCCAACTGATGGGAATGTTATTTACTAGTGCACATTGGGATGCACCCTCACAGTGAGCTACCATACCTGGGAAAGGTGCACTGAGCCAAAGCTCATTCCCAGGTGCACCCAAGGGAGAGGGAGTAGGGAGAGCTGCACAAACAATCATTCTCAATAATAACAGCAAATACGACACAGCTCATGGTGAAAGTGTGCATAACAAGACAGAATGCTTAATATGAATTTGTCAGATTCCAACCTGATTTACCTTACGTGATACCTTATGCTGGCGAAATGCATTCTGTCCTGGTTTGACTATTTTATGCAGCGTCTGGTTATAGAGAGAAGGGACTGCACTTTGGCCCTGACAAGGTGGCCAACCGATCCCTTCCACTTCCTGCCTGATGAACACCCTTCCCCCTCGTGCTATGACATTCAGCAAGGAAGAGTGTGGGGCGCCCATTGAAATGAATGGAGCTCGATTTTGCATCCCATTTAATACTTTATAATGGCGAGTTGGAAATTATTGAAGGCCATCCGGCCCAGTGGTGCTGAGGGTTGAGGTTCTGGACGCCGTACCTCGCGCCACACCGGCGACCCGGGTTCAGGAGCGAGCCGGGCCACTGGGGTTGGCAGGGAAGGAGAGGATTGAGCATCCGGAGGACTGCTCTCCTCTACTGCGAGGGAGGGGGGACCTGTCCGCAGATAGTGACACCCAGTGGAGGCCGGTGTACAGGACGCCGGACTACGCAAGGAGAAGACGCTGGGCGTTGCTCTCCGGACATGGTGGAAGCACTCACGAACGGGCTGGGCGGCACTGCACGGCCCACGCCTGGGGGCACCAATCAAGAATATCCCGCGCAGAGGAGGCGACGAGACCTCAAGACTCCCTCACATCCATAACACCGGACAGCCATGTTGACAATCCACGGCCGACTTCCAGAACAGAGATGGACCCTCTAATTCCAGAAAGACACCGCCAAAGTAGGTGTGGTGGCCCTTGCCCCGGGGTGATCCAGGGCGCTGGGAAGTCTCTCGATGGAAGGGATGGTCGAGTGGTGTGTCATGGTGGGGAGTAGCAAGGGTTAGAGTCGAGTGGGCACCTCTGAGAGATGCCTTGGTGCGCAGGAGAAGAAACAAAGTTTGAAAAAATAAACAATATTGATGAGAAGCCACCGCCGACTAACAAGGGCCTGTTAGTCGAAAGCAGGCCTTCAATAACTTCCATCTCGCCATTATAAGGCATTAAACAGGATGCAAAATCGAGCCTCATTCATTTAAAAGGGGCATGCCTCGCATTCTCCCTTGCTGAATGTCATGGCGCGGGAGTGTGTTGATCAGTCAGAAAGTGAAAGGGATCAGCTGGTTACCTTGTTGGGGCCAAAGTACAATCCCTTCTATCCATAAACAGACACTGCTTAAAATACTGAAACCAGGACAGACTGCAATTCGCCAGCATAAAATATCACATAAGGTAAGTCACACTGGAATTCAATAATCTGAAAAAAATCACTTTAAAAACTGCAGTACCTAGATACATGAGGAAACGTTACTCACTGTAGTAGTACCTTTTCTTCTACTGGATGTGAACAGCTAGTCACACTTGTGCATCATCTCCTGCTGATGTGTGATGCCCCAGAATTAGAATGCTGTCTCCAGTGTACTCATCTCAAGCCTCCCAGCATTCCAACGGCAGACCTTTAGTTGTCGCCGAAGAGAGTGGTCGCTCAAGATCGGTGCTGTCAAGCATTTGACACAAGTCGCTAGAATTTATTTTTAGAGTTTAAAGGAAAGTTGTCCTAAGTGCAGGTTCCCCACCCCTGAAAGTCTTACCCCCCGATTAGGGGTTTCGCAAATAAAACAAATTTTTTCCGGTGTTTGAACTTACTTTTTTTTATTTTTAAAAAGTTCGGGGTTCTGCAAAATGGTGCATGCTGCGCACTTCCATTTCAAAGAAAAGTGCCGCGCCACACCACTTATCTCCAATACAAGTGTATTGGAGCTGAACGGTGCAGCACCGCACTTAGCCTTGAAATGGAAGCGCACAGCATGCGCCATTTTGCGGAACCCCAGACTTTTTAAAAATAAAAAAAGTAAGTTCAAACACCAGAAAAAAAGGTGTTTTATTTGCGAAACCCCTAATCGGGGGGTAAGGCTTTCGGGGTGGGAAACCTGCAATTAGGACAGCTTTCCTTTAAAGTGTTTGTTAGTTATATTATAGCTACTCTCAGTTCCTGCACTGTTTTTAATGAGACAAACATTTTTCATTTTTTTTATAGTTCCAGGAGCCACTGCCTCAACTGCATTTCACACTCTGTTCACAATGACTGGAGTGGAGTCGCAGTCGACAGCATAACAGCTTCACGGTTGTGATCACTGGCTCTGTTTATATATTTATAAAACAGGCGCTTCTGCCATCTTTTTTTTAAAGAGACACTGTCAATCCTTTTTGCATCATATTATTTCTAGGTGAAAACCCACATTTCATAATTGCTTACCTTCTCTAAAATTCATCGATGTTACTGGTTGTTTTAATTGCTTCCTTTCTTAGTAGAACTGAAATGCATACAGAAAGTATAATTATACACAACCTTGTTTTGTTTCAAATCCTTGATCTACTCTTATTGCATATGTCCTGAACACTAGACACCCCCCCAAGCAGTGCAGCTACACATAATGCACCAGTCTCCTCTCCTCCCCTCCCACAGCATCCTGAGTGTCTAGACTGTGTTGGGGGTGTTCCTAACTTCAGGAAATATACAGTGGGAGTTGATCAAGGACTGTAAACAAACACCATTTTGTGTGGTAACACCAATATAGTAGGCAGCCTGTTTTTCACTTTCATAAAGAAAAAAGGAATCAGAATCAAAACTACCAGCTACACCAGCAAAGTCTACAGAGTGTAAGCAATCTTCAAGTGTGTTTTTAAAGCTGGAGACACTCTGAGGCCTAAGGGGGTTGTGTCCCTTTAAAGCACTTCAGGATGTGTCTTTCGGCTCACGACAACTCTGGTAAAAAATTGTGAAAAATAAGGAAAGAAGACCTATTGTCTGCAAGAATGAGGTAGTACTGCACAGAGAGTGTTTGGAGGAAAGGTGTGCTTCTACAGCAAAGGAGGAGGCTGTTAAATGCAGCAAGAGAGGCTGCTATATGTAGCAAACCAGATAAGCAGAGACACTGCAATCTGCAGCTGAGGATTCAGCCTGCATGGATACGCCACCATGAACCTCAGTGCTGGACTGAGAGACTGTTTCCAGATCAGGCCTGAAGGGTTTGTAACTATGAGGTATCCAGCAAGGCCTAGGAGCTACCTCTTTAGATACCTCAGCCTGGTGACTGATCACAGTAGGAGTTCCTTGTGAGTGACTGGACGGCGAGTTTGCCATACCAGGATCTGCCTGACAGACAAGCAGAGCAGGAACCCATTTGATGTGTGAGAGGTGCCAGAGAGTGACTGGTAGCGGAGAACAGAGGGAGGCGTCGGGAGATGCCTAGAGGACTGCAGGATGGAGCTGGTATATCCAGCCAGGACTAATCCATGGAGTGAAGACATCACAGCCAGAGGTTAATTGTGAGTAACACACCAGGGTCTACGGCTCCTGGAACACTATCATTTATTAGTTAAGTTACATCCACAGATATGTGGCTAGCATTTTATGGAGTAGGCCATCTGGTCAAGATTACATATCCTGGGTTTTGTTTAAATGTTTCATTGTGGGCCAACGCTGGCCAACAATGTGCAACTCGATCACTGGGGATGCCATGATCCAACACCTGGGCACCTAGGCTTCCCTGGGAGCTGCCTAAGGAACATGTAACGATATTCTGGTACCAGCGGGGACTGGGGTAATGGCCCAACAGGAGTTATCAACCCAGGTCCCTCACCTTATTTGAGCCCATAAGGCAGGAGTAATGTACTGATATCTACAGCAAGAAAGAAAAAAACGCTATGGTTCTCAAAGGAGATGGCGGGGAAGATTAGGGAGAAAAAGACAGCATTCAGGAAGTATAAGGAAACACAGAAGCAGGACAGAGAACTGTATCAGTTAAAGCAGAAGGAAGCGTAGAAGGCAGTCAGAATAGCAAAGGCCCAAACCAAGGAAAAGATAGCCAACTCGGTTAAGAAGGGGGCTAAAGCCTTTTATAGGTACATTAGGGAGCGAAGAAAGACCAAGAGAGGGACAGTGAGGCTTAATAAAGTGGAGGTGGGTGGGCAGTGAGGACAGTCAAAAAGCAGGGATACTGCATGAATACTTCTGCTCAGTATTCACGAAAGATGAGAAGGAGGAGGTACCTAATCCAATCAATACAAGCACTCTGGATAGTGGGTCGATACCAGTCCTTTCACAGAAGAAAGGGTTCTGAAAAAACTCCTAAAACTGAAGGTGGACAAAGCAATGGGGCCTGACGGAATCAATCAATCTAATCTTTATTTATCCAGGCGAACACCATTGAGCATAGCTCATTTACAAGATGGACCTGGTTAGCACAGGAACACAGGATATACAATATATGAACAGTCACAACATAACACCTCAGTACTATTATACAATACAGAGATACAATAGTTAAGGGTTGATACACAAGGGGGGGGGTGGAAAGGATGAGAAGGGACTTGGCAAGGTTGGAGGAATGGTCAAAAGTATGGCAGCTTAGATTCAATGCAAAGAAGTACAAAGTAATGCACCTGGGAAAGAGTACACAATGGGTGGAGGGCAGTGGTGCCAGAATGGTTTGAAAAGTGGTAGGGCCAAGGACGTCAGGGGTAAATTTTCCCCTGTTAAATATATTACCATGATAGCAAAAAGTGATAGGGCCACTTATGAAAGTGGTAGGACCATGGCCCTAGTGGCCCCCCCCTGTTTCGGCACCTATGGTGGAGGGGGTATAAACAACAACACAAATGGAAAGGGACATGGGGGTAGTCATATCAGATGATATAAAGGTAAGCAAGCAATGTGAGGAGGATACACCCCAGAATTCTATAAGATCTAATGGGGAGAACTAGTGACACCACTGACTACCCTTTTTAACAAATCATGGGAGGATGGTGTGGTACCTAAAGACTGGAAGAGGGCGGATGTGAATCCCCTTCACAAAAGTGGGAGCAAAGCAGAGGGAGGAAACTACAGACCCGTTAGCTTGACTTCAGTGGTAGGGAAAATGATGGAATCACTTCTAAAAGAAAGAACTGTTGAGTATCTAGAGGCCAGAGAGGGAACAGGACCCAAGGCAGCATAGATTCACAGCTGGAAGGTCATGTCAGACAAATTTAATAGATTTCTTTGACTGGGTGACCAAAGTAGTAGACCAGGGAGGGGCTGTGGACATGGCCTACCTAGACTTTAGCAACGCATCTGACAGTCCCACATGAAAGATTAATGAATAAATTAGCCAGCCTGGGAGTGGGTCCTAGGGTGATAGCCTGGGTAAAAAATTGTCTGGACAACAGGACACAGAGGGTAACAGTAAACGGAGTCCACTCCGAAGAAAGGGGGGTTACTAGTGGGGTACTGCAGGATTCAATACTGAGTCCAGTAATTTTAATGTCTTTACAAGAGACATTGCAGAGGGACTGGAAGGAAAAGTATGCCTCTTTGCAGACGACACAAAGATCTGCAACAGGGTTGATACACAAAGGAGGGTGGAAAGGATGAGAAGGGACTTGGCAAGGTTGGAGGAATGGTCAAAAGTATGGCAGCTTAGATTCAATGCAAAGAAGTGCAAAGTAATGCACCTGGGAAACAAAAACCCTGGGGAAGAGTACACAATGGGTGGAGGGGGTATTAACAACAACACAAATTGAAAGGGACCTGGGGGTGGTCATATCAGATGACCTACAGATAAGCAAGCAATGTGAGAAGACAGTAAGATGGCTGGGAGATACTGGGATGTATGGGGAGAGGCATCATCCCATCTCCACAAGGTCATAGACAGGATGGAGGCAGTCCAGAGGAGAAGGGCAACTAAAATGGTGCAGGGTCTCCAACAGAAGCCATACGAAGAGAGATGAAAGGAGCTTAATATGTATACTCTTGAGGAAAGGAGGGAGAGGGGGGACATGATAGAAACTGTTAAGTACCTCAAGGGAATCAACAAAGTCCAAGAGGGTAGCATCTTTCAGAAAAACAGATGTGCAAGAACAAGGGGACACAATCTGAAGATAGAGGGGGGATGTCTCAGGGGCAATGTGAGGAAGTATTTTTTCACAGAGAGGGTGGTGGATGCATGGAACGGCCCCCCATGAGGAGGTCGTGGGGTCAAAAACAGTGAGGGAATTCAAGAATGCATGGGACAGACATAAGGCAATGCTGATGGGGGGGTAGGAAGAAGTAGACTGTTGGTTAACTAGGATCTGCAGCCTATCCAATAGGTAGGGAAATGGGCAGACAAGGTGGGCCAAGTGGTCCTTATCTGCCATCAAAGTCTATGTTTCTAATCTGGTACAGACTCTTGCAAGACTTTGCTGCCCATTGATCCCTAAGCTTTAATGTAATCTTTGGGTGTAGCCCCATGCTCCATAGGACTTTACTACCTTGATATTTTCCAGTTAGTCAGCTACCAGTGCAGATATGATGCCTGCAGGCTGCATCAGGGTTACCCCTGATGCCATGGACCCTCTCAAATTAGTCCCCTCCCTACCCTGGGAGTCTTTGTTGAACACAGAAATGAAGTATTCAGCAGCATCTCAGCCATCAATCCTGGATCTTTCCCAAGTTCTTCCCCCATTCTCCCATTTTCGGGAGCGTAAACCTTTCCTTCACCTTGCTCCTTCCAATTATGTACTGAAAGAAGGCTCTGGTATTGTCTGCAGCTCCTACTGCTACACTGGCTTCTAGCATTCTCTTGCCTTCCTTAATTCTAGTCATAATTATTCATTTATTTCTAGATATATTTAAATTTGCTGACCAGGAGTGGGGCACCGAGCTGGAATTCGTTTATATGTGTGAACCTTTGGAGGGGTTAAAAGGGGGAGAATACAGTGACAAAGTGTCAAAAGCAAGGGGCATGCACAAGGACAGTAATGAAGCAAACAAACACAATTTGCAGATTTACAGAGTTACAAAATACACAGCTTATAAAAGTTACAGAGTTATAAAATACACAGCTTATAAAAGTTACAGAGGTAAGTCTGGGTTACGTTAGCAGCAGTAGTAGTAGTAACAGGGAAAAGGGAACCTGGCTGTGTCAGGGCATAGCTATTGTAGCTGCAGGTGCATGTGAAGCCCCTTTAGTCTGGGGCTATTATTTAGAAGTAAAACTGGCATCTAGGCTTACTGGTTCATCAGCAGGTCCTTACTACAAAGTTATACAGTTTTGAGGGAGGAGTTTAGACAGTGCAAGAAGCAAAGAAGTGAGACAGTAAAAGGGAGGAGTAGAACGAGTTCCAATATGGAGAGGGTATTCCGAGGGAGAAAGAAGAGATACAAACCTACTAGTAGTGCAGTAAAGGCCACCTCTTCACAAAGAAAGCCCCATGTTGGGGTACAGTTTGGGGGGGGAGATAAGTCAAAGGAGACAGAAAGGGGAAGCATAATCATTTAATGCAAGGTAAAGATAACACAGTGCAAACAGAAGAGGATCAAACAGAATGAACAGAAGGGGACAGAGGGGTGTAAGCCTTTCTGGGACCTAGGAATATGTTTTACCCTCACCTGCGGGGCACAGGGCCACTCGCACAGAGTCAGTGGGATAATTCTTGTGTGAGAACCCAGGACCAGGGCCCCCCCATCCCTTCACACACACATAACGAAAGAAGGTCTCTGAGTCAGAATGGACTTGTAAACCAGAAGTGTACCGGACAGCAGCCCTGGAGTACAGAGCTGTGTGAGGAATACCCCCTCACCTGTGGTACACAGGGCCCCTGAGAATTTTTGCCAGTTGAGGAAAGGTAAAGAAAGAGCAAACGGTGAAAGCTGCCTCAAATATGGGAGACTCAGAAAGCCTATGTTGAGGGACTGTATGAATTAATAGCTTGTGAAGTATGTGGCACCTCATAGACATGGGATGCTGAGAATGAGATTGAGAAGGATGTACAAAATACATTTCATCTTTCTATCCCAGTTCTTCAAAAGGTTGCACATCAGGTTGGGAGCTCCAAAATACCACTGAACTCCCTAAAAAGACTAAGGAACCCAGGCCAGACCCCTCATATCCAACTCATTCCAATACAAGTTTACTTACAAAATGATTCTTCCTAGGCCAGCCTGGCGGTGCTGAGGGTTGAGGTGCTGAACGCCACACCTCGTGGTACGCCGGCGACCCGGGTTCGGGAACAGACCAGAGCTGCCGGGGGTCGGCAGGGGAGAGGGAGGATGGAGCGTCCCATGACTGTGCTCCTCTCTCTGGGGTGGGTGCAGGGGTTCGCGCTGCTCTGCAGCAGTGCCTGATGGAAGTCGGGAGCTCGGCAGACATCTGCACATTAGTGCACCGATGTCATTGCATGTCTGGCTCCTGGGAGCGAAAATCAGGTGGAAAATGGGGCAGTCATGGCGGCTGATGGCCATGCACTGTGCCCCAGGATCTAGAAGGATGCACCCTCCCCCAGGCACTGGCCAGTCTGCGTGGAGGAGAGCTTATCGCAGACCAGACCTGGGTCTGGGGGTGCGGGTGCTGGCGGGCGGATAACCGACATGCTCGCTCCATAGATGAGGAGAAAAGAATATTGTGATAAAAATTAAAATGATTCTTCCATAAGGCATGAAGCACTGGACAATCAGAAATAACATACAAATACCATCGACATTTATTTATTTGACAAGTTTCACAAGGAAAGACACACTGGGCTTGCAACAGCTCATTTCCAGATGCTTCCTGGGTAGATGGGGGAAGGGGAGTATGTAGTACTGTACATGATATGCAACTGAAAATACATAACGTAAGGTGCAACAGTAATGTCAGAGGCACAGGTCAGGATGCATAGGCAAACCAGGAGAAGTCATAACATTTGCAAGCAGTGTTTTATTATTATCAATAACAATAAAATAAAAAATTAAATTGTGCAGGATAGCTCTTATACCGGCAGTTCAAACAAAATAAAGTCTTTTCTCTAAGGGTATCTCTAAATTAGAATCTTAATCTTTCTCCCTTCCACACCCCAAACAAAATCTTGCTCTTTTTATAAGATGTTTTTTCCTTGGCAATTCACTTATGCATCCTGTTCGCGTTAAAATTTATATTTTTTCACGCAATATTGCAAAACATTGTTAATTTATTTCCTGTGACCAGTACATCCTAGTCTTCCTAACAGATGCAACTGATTAAGACATCCTGTCCCAGGGCTGATTTCCTATTGACAATTTTTTGCAAAAAAAGTTGTGGAGGTCACAATACATCTCAAGGCCCCCATGTTCCACATAAACACAAACAGTTTTCTACAAACATTTCAGTAATATAGTTCTATACATTTGCAAACCAAGGAATCCCAGTTTTACGCAGATTCACATGTATTTTTTTAACCAGAGAGAAGCAAGGGAAGGAAGAAAGAAAGAATAGAAAGAGCAGGCAAAGATAGGAGAAAACAAAGGGGAATTGTGGGACTGTTGGAGTGGCCAATGCTGAGGCTCCACAAGGAAAATGTGATTGCATAATCAAACAGACAAGGGATTGACAAGTGGACAGAATAGGAGAAGACACAACAGATCCTTGCTTTTAACTTTCTGTGCTTAACAAATGGGACATGGTCTTATACAACCCTGTCACAAGTAATAACAAATAAAGCACAATAAAAATACACACAGTAAAGTAAAATTAAATAACAGTGTGCAGTCACAACTCACAAGCAGAATGTTCATGGCTGCACACATTGAAGACAAAATAAATGCAAGTTAAGGTACAAGTGTATACAGTACAGGAAGCAACGCCAGATAGTAGATAACCTCCACCCAGACTGTTAAGGTACGAGCTAACAAAGCCAGTGCAGGTGGTAGGCTCAGGAGCACAATATTACCAGGCTCCTCCTCCTGGGGCTGTGTGGGTGCCTGTTTTTGCTTGTCTGGGTCTGTAGGTTAGTTTTTGTTAATTTACATGTTTTTCTGCTTGGAATACCTAAACCATTTTTGCACACAACATCTGTGAAAGTCTCCTGGGCTGAATTTCTGCAAAACATCACCACCAGGTATCAGCTTTTTAATTTTAAATCAACTTTTTGGAAGCCATCCCAAGGAAACATATGTCTTGCAACTAGTCTGACAAACATGGTGATGCTTGGTCCTGCAACTGAATCTACATTTTCATCTGACCACTCCTAAAGCAGCTGTACTTGTGGACTTTAAAGAACAAAGGAAACATACAGACAAAAGGAACTGTACTTGACTCTGAGGACTTTGAAGATCAAAGGAAACATACAGATAAAAGGATTTCACACCTTGAATATGCCCAGGCCACAGTTTATCACCTTTCAGGAATTTTAACACACTATGTGACCCTGGATCTCAACAGTTGATCAATTCCTCTGGATGTAATTAACCATCAGCATTTTCATTTTAAATCAGCTTTACGTGTACTTCGTCATTTTCTCCGCTCTCTAATCCTGCTGCACCTGCTACTATCACGGGAATATTCACCCAAAACCTGGACCCCCTCACTCTAAAATGACTAAGCATCAAAGTCAACTTACTATAGTATCATTAAATATTAACAGTCTCCTTGCCAAGTTTGCACAATTCCAGGCGTGGGTGCAGGTGATCAACCCAGACATTATAGCACTCAATGAAACCTGGCTTTCCCCCAAGACACCGGATGCATCTATCTCCCCTGATGGCTACAACTTGTTCCGACAAGATAGGATTGCTAAATGTGGGGGTGGGTGCCTAGTATATGTCAGGTCTGGAATAAAGGTGCAAGCCCTCGTCAGTGTCAGTGGCTCAGTAGGTAGCACACTTGCCTCTGAGGCCGAGAGATCAGAGGGCTATGGGTTCATTTCTCACATCTGGCACTTGGGTTAATATCCCAGTACTGACACTGTAGTGCAGCATGAGAGGGGTGCTGCACTTCTGAGGTGCCGTCTCTCGGATGAGACATTAAACCGAGGTCCCATCTGCCTGGATTGGTGGTAGTTCAGGTGGATGTTAAAGATCCCATGGCACTTATCGAAAAGAGTAGGGGTGATTTTATTATAATAAGAATAAGAGCCAGAAAACAAAATACATTTGATATCAACTATGAAAAACAACAAAAATTATACATATACTAAATCATATCATTCAGAATGTACATGTCTCAATGAAAATTGTCATAAATATTCGATCTGCCAACATTCTCTATTTATATTTTATAATGTGTGAGAAACCCTTCCATCACATTTTAACAGTTCCTACAGTATACATTTGTGATTCACGTAAATATACTTTTTGTAATTCATTGGTTACATAAAGAAAAAATGCTTCCTCTGAAGTCAGTTTTTGAAACAATACCCATTGGCATCTAATTTGCCATAAACAAAACCTTAAAACGGCCAGTAATAGCCACACCGTATTCTTCTCATATTTTTTAAACTGCGAGGGGGATCACCAATTATTAAGAGTTGATAAGAAGGGTTCAATAACCATGACAATGACCATTTTTTTGATAGGTAGGCCCATAATGGAACTGAATTTGAGCAATCTAAAAAGAAATGTTCCATGGTTTCTTCTTTGTTAATACATTTTAAATATGGGCAATTCCTTTCCTCCTTTGCTTTGTACTTTGCTGTCCCTCTGATATTTAACGTACATAATCAACCATTGAGTTTTCCACATATAAGGTGGCAGCCTTGGATTATTTAATTGATCTAGTACTGTCTGGTTTAAGGATGATGGACAGTTCTTAAAAGCTGGACTTGTGGGATATCTTGAATCTATTATTTCCTTATATAATGTTGTAGCTGTACTTTCACGAATTTGAGTTTTTGTTAATTTCCATTTATACAATTTTTGAGCTACTGGCCTGAAAAAAACTGGAAGGGGAAGATGGTAGCTCAATTTTGGAGCATACTGTGTCCAAATTTTTAAATACCGGCCTATTACTGCCCTGAACCACTGATCTTCGCTTCTATTTGTAAAACCTATAGAAGATTTTAATGAATTTATGAAAAACAGTGAGAAAAAACCACTGGGACAATCATACCCACACCCCCTTTGTTTTTATCCAAATATGTATAAAATCTTTTAATTGGATTGAGCCTATTTCCCCACAATAATTGAAAACAGAAACTATAAAGTTTAGTTTCTAAATGGGAAGGTAAAGGATAAATCACTGCAATATACTGAAGACAAGGTAAAATAAATTGTTTCAAAATTTGCACTCTTTTAATTTTACTGAATCTAAATCGCTTCAATCTATTTATTTTTCCCTCCACATTGTCCAAGACTTTCATCCAGTTCTCAGTAGGTAGATTTTGAGGACCAAAAAGTACTCCCACAACAGTAATTGGATCCTTCGTTATTTTAATAGCTTTATGCCAAACTGGCATCTGATAACTACACCCCATCAATAAGCCTTTTGATTTTGCATAATTTAGTTTAGTACTAGAGAACATAGCATAAAGTTGAAACTCTTGAAAAAAAAAATCAATTTGTTCTAAATTCTTAAAAAATAAACAGACATCATCTGCATATGCTTGTATTGTTAACATCTTCGCCGTGCCTGGGATTATGAAACCCTCCCATAAAGTTCTTAGACTGACTGCTCTAATCAAAGGCTCTAATGTAAAATTATACATCAAAGGACTCAATGGACAGCCCTGTCGTACCCCTGTAGTAATCTCTAGGTGATGTCCTAATATCCCTTTAATAATAGGGAATACCTTAGTTTTTGCATACAGTCCTTTAATTATATCAAGAATTTGTACTGGAATCCCAAAAAACCTTAAAGTTTGAAAAAGAAATACATGATTTACCCTATCGAAGGCTTTTTCAAAGTCTAATGAAATTAAGCCACCTCTTGTACCCATATCAGACATATGTTCAATCACATCTCTTATTGTAGTCAATATCGACTGAATTCTCCTATTTGCAATTCCGCAGTGCTGTACTGGTGAAAATTACTATAGTTGCCAATTGTTTTAATCTGTTATTAATCAGGGCTGCCAAAAGTTTGTAGTCAGAGTTTAATAAAGTAATCGGTCTCCAATTTTCTAGATTCCCCTTTTCCCCTGATTTAAAGAGATAGATTTGTATACCTTGTGAAAAATAACTCGGAATAGAATGTCCAGCCAAAAAGGAATTAAATAGTAATAATAAGCCAGTAATTAATTCCATTTGAAAAGTTTTATCAAACGAGTTTGATAAAACCATCTATTCCTGGAGAGGTATGATCTTTCAGATGACCTATGACTACCTTAATTTCCTGAACTGAAAAGGGTTTTATTATGTCATCAATCATACTTTGCTCTAACCTTGGGGGAGGAAAAGGACTTAAATAATCCTGAATTTCCTGAGCAGATGGAGACTCTTTAGACCGCAGGTTTTGTAAATAATTATTAATACTATGACTAATTCCCTTCACATCTGTTACCCTACCCGAATCAGTATTCAAAAACTCTAGAGAAGTGGAGTCTTTAAGTTTTTTACATAGTGAATAAGGGTCACCGATAACTGATTTCCCCATATGGTTATTCAAAAGGGCTTGCAAAGATTTGGCCCTATCATATTGTAACCTTCTCATTTCTAACTTAATAATATTTATCTGAGAGGATAAGTCTTGTTTTGAAACATTTGCTATTGAATACAAATCTTGCAAATGAGCTCTAAGTTTTAAATAAGAGCCAAACTGTGATTTCCTCTTGTGAATCCCATAACTTTTGAACCATTGAATACAATCAGCCTTTGTCTCTTCCCACCAGATTCCAAGATCAGAGTATAAAAAACTTACTGAAAGTCTAGCTTCCAGAATTAGTTTAATTGAGTTTTTAACCCTCTGAACCTGTAGACAATCGGAATTTAATTTCCATCTATTTGTCCTAGGGCACTGACAAGTCATATCACCTGCTTCTACCTGTAATAGCTGATGGTCAGAAAATTCTACGGGTATTGTACAAAAGTTATGAACTAAAAGAAAGTCAGAGACCAGTAAATAATCAATAGTGGAGCCTTTTGTCCCCTTTTAAAAAATGTAACCAAAATTTTCCCTTTTATTTTGATTACAATTAACTAAATCTGCTGTTGCCATCATTGTTTTCAAACAATTAGAGTCACAATAAATTTTTTTCGTAGTCATCCCTTTAATTAGCAAGGTGCAATTAAAATCCCCTCCCCACAGTATGGGTAGAGTTGTGACTAAATAAGGCTGAATCTCTTTCAAACACGCTATTCTAGCTGCCTTAGTTTGGGGGTTATAAAGAGTAATCAACCTATACCGAGTACCCAACCATGCACCATCCAGTATCAATACTCTCCCTGGGATCAGATCCACCAGTTTATGTAAAGAAAATTGATAACCATTAAAGAGGATCCCAATACCATCAGCCTTTTCCCTACCAAACGACCAATACGAAGATCCCCATGGCCAATCATTTTTAATAGAGTGAATTTGGTCTTTAGAAAACATCCAAGTCTCCTGTACAAAACAGAGAGAAATCTTCCTATCATGAAATAAATGAAAAAGTGCTTTACGTTTTACTGAATTCAGTAAACTGTGTGTGTTTAAGGACGCCCAAAGAAACCCCATTGACCAAACAACAAGTAGTGAAACCGCACCTTATTGTTTTCTACGTTTCTTTTTCTTTTCTTTATAATCACTTAAGGGTTCGACAAGATTGCCCTGTACCGACTTTTGTGAGCCTGAGTCACCCAGGTCCATTTCAGAATCACCCCAAGCAGGAAAAACAGCTGCATACGTATTCTGTGTTTCTACTTCGACTTTCACAGGGGTTGGAATTGGTTTAAAGTTCCTATTGGACCGTCTAGGAGGCAAGGACATTTGATTAGCTGAGTCCTTGCCCGATTTGTCCTCTGGGTCTTTATAACAAACTGGTTGCAATAAGCCCACCTGCTGAACTTGTTGTTCCTTTTTACTAGATGCCAACTTCCTCTCGGATGGGGGGGGGGACTGATACAGAAACTATTGGTGCTGGAATTATTGGTATTGAGGGTTTATCCAACTGCTTTGGAAGGGAAAGGGGGGTTGTTAAATCCTGCACCTCAGACCCAGCTTTTTGTACTGCCTCCTGGGCCTGTTGCAAGATTAAGTCGATACTACCACATGAGGCCTTGTTCTTAACAGCCCACATACAATCTTTAAAAGCATGCCCATAGTCTTCACACAGATCACATTTTGTGTGGTTAGCACATTGCATTGATACATGTCCTATTTCCCCACAATTATCGCACCTTGGGCGATCGCAGGTACTGGATAAATGAGTTTTCGAACCAAATTTGTAACACGCTCGGGGTTGGCCACTATAAAAACAAACTCCTCTATCTCTGCCCAACAAAAAAGAGTTTGGGATATGCTCTATCCCTTTATCCGATTGCCTTAGTTTGACTTTGAATTTCCATCCCCCCCCGTCCAAAATTGTTCTGCATCTAAGATTGGCTCTGGGTCTCCTTGAAGCTCGCATTTTAGAGACAACCAACGCGTAATATCTTCTACATGGACTCCTTCATTTCGAAACATAACAGTAATATGTTTAATTAATGGTGTAGAAAGGGGAATAACCAAGAAAGGAGTCCACGTGGGGGAGAATTTTACTTGGTTATATCTTTCCCAGAACAGTTCTAATAAATATGCAGAACGAAAACTAATGTCATAATTGTCTTCCCCCGAAATATTGATGAAGGCAAAGACGTCCCTTGCAGAAAACCCAAGAGAATCTTTAATTAGTAATCTACCCACATGGTACCTGTCTGGCCTATCTGGTAAACCACCTTTATATCTAATGCGTACTGAATTACGCCGAGGAGCAGCCTCCCTTTTTGCATTGTTAAATAGTGAAGACATTAATGGTTTTTCAGAGTTCTGAACATTAACAGGATCAAGCAAAACTGGTTTGTCATCAGCCACTTTCAGTTCCCCATTAGAACATACTGTATCACCACGGTTGGGTTGCACAGACTCGAGTATAACTCCCTTGTCCTTCACTACCCCCTCCTGAAGACCCTGAGGTTTCCACTCAGGGGAACCCTTAATTAAATCAAAAACTGGGTCCCATGCTTGGTTAGGAGTCCATACCCCATTACCAGTCTTTCCCCATCCAGCAGCCCTTAAAGCACCTTGTGGAGACCAGGTGTCGTCATGGGCTTGAGGAACCTTAAACTGTTGAGATGCATCCTCCACTACTGTTAAATTCATCTCCTTCTGATCATGACACTGTTGTTTAGTGCCCTGCGCAGTCTCAGTGTCCACCTGCTGAAACTTCCGTGATTGAAAACAGAATTCGGTAACCCCTCCTGATTACCAGTATCCGCTTGATAACGCACATATCTTGGAAAGTTAGTGTTTAAACTGTCCCCCTCCAAAGGCTTGAAAACAAACCCTGACTCTTTACTCAAATGCGCTGGTGTTCTGTCTGAAGACCCCGGAGTGCTACTCACCGACGTCTTCCCTCCGTTCTCTGTCTCAGTGCCAGAAATCATTGATTCCGTCTTCCTACTCGGCGACGACCGTTGGATTCCTAACGCCATTCTCGACCCAGACGCAGGAATATTCCCACTTCCATCTGGCAGCTCGCTTTGTGCGACTTGAGTCTTTGCCAACAATCCGCTTGGAGCACTTCCGTGTTCTGACGCACCTGCTGCTCGTCTCACGATGCCAAATCCTCTGTTTCCGTAGTAACTCCAACCTTGTCTTCCACAACTAAAGCTGCAGGGACCTCCGCTGAAACAGCATGTAAGGTAGTGCCTTTAGAATTCATAGTTGCAATGGTCTTCGAAATTAACTCAGCTCCTTCAGTTGTTGTCCTTGCTTCATGAAAAACCTCCTCGGTTTCCACATCCGAAAACTATATAAACTGAGAGCCCTCGTTGAAAAGGCGTTCCAAATCCTCGTCAGCCTCCTCCACAGCCACCTCCTCTGAGCACACTAACGCTATGGCCATCTTGCCTCCAGCCAGTCGGCCCCCTACTGACCAACAGTAAGGGAAATTCCCTGGTGTCCTGGCCAAATTTCCCTCATTCACTAAAAATACCACCAACAGCTTAATCTGGTTCAAGGTCAGTTGGCATTCATCTGTATCCCATCCCTCGGGTCGTGCCTGAAAATAGGCAGGATTTGTCTAGTGCACTTACCCGGTCAACAAAAACTAAATAAATAAATAACAGTCTTAATACAAAAGAGGCCCACATTCTAAACCTCAAATTAAACATAGGGACACAGAATAAAGTCCTGCTGGTCTCTACAGTATACATACCTCCAGGGCACCAACCTGCTGGGCTAAACCATACCATAGCAAGCCAAGAGCAACTAGGCAACCACTGGGAGAAGAGCACTGTAGGTGACTTCAACATAAACTGGCACTCACATAAAGAAACAAAAGCCAAGGATCTAATTACTAGCCTTTTCCTAAAACAAATGGTCACTGCTGACACCCAATTTAACTACAAAACAGGGAGCAGCTCTCTCATAGACTGGCTCCTGACCACACACCCTGAGCATGTATCTGATGTCACTGTCCTGCCTGACAGCCTCAGTGACCACTCCCCTGTGAAGTGTACCTGGTCTAACAATTTCCCCAAGAGTTCACCCAAGGTGTGCAAAAACTTCTGCCTGAGGCCTGGACTACTTGAACATTTCAAGCTGAACATGACACAACTTGATTGGTTCCTGCTGGCTGGGGATATAGATGGTAATAAGGCACTTAACTACTTCATAATGGTTTTCAACCGTGCTTGTGATATTTTTGCACCATACAAAATTAAAACAATTAAGGGAACCTCCAATCCCTGGCTCTCCAACTCCCTTATTGGACTTATGAAGAACAGAGATAATCTTTGGCATATAGCAAAAGCAGTTGGTACACCTGCTGCATTTAATACCTACAAGGCAGCTAGAAAAGCCTGCACCAAACTCATCCAACAGGCTAAAGCCTCCTACTATAAGGATCTACTAAAAAGCTGGGGTACTGGAAGAGACTTTTAGTGCTCTTTTAAATCCTGTAACGGGCAAAGCCCCCAAGACCCCCCCCCCACCGATCTACTGGCAAAGGCGTCTTACAGGAACCCATCGAATTGCCAATGAGCTCAACAACGCATTCACTGACCTTTCAAGTGTACTCCCGGGTGACTACTTCAAAGATATGCATGTTCAGCAACGCCCAACTGCCCCTCAAGATCCCCCAAGGAAAGATGTACCACCCTTTTACTTTAGACGTGTCACCAAAGCCGAAACCATCAAGCATATTAAAAGGGCACCTGGCAAGACCAGGATGGGGGCGGATCTGCTTGACATGAAGCTGGCTGGTCTACTCCTTCACGAACTTGCTGGTCCTCTTACCATGGTGTTTAATGCCTCTCTAAAATCAGGAGTATTTCCAAATACATGGAAGCCTGTCTTTAAAGTGGGGGATAAAACCCAAACATCCAACTACAAACCTATATCCATCCTTCCTCCCTCCCCTTTCAAAAGTACTAGAAAGAATGGTCTCGGAGCAGCTTACTGAATAACTTGACAACCATAACCTACTCTGCCCGCAACAGCATGGCTTCCATAAAAAGCACTCCACACCCCCCGCTCTAGTTGATTATTCACCCCAACTATATAATGCCTTGGATAGTGGTCAGGCAGTTGGATCAGTCTTCATCGACCTCACGAAGGCTTTCAACTCTGTTAATCACAACCTTCTCCTAAGTTGCCTTCTGTCTATAGGTCTATCCCCAGATATGGTATTATGATTTGGCAGCTACCTCCCTAACAGATCACAACGAGTCAAAATTGGTGATACCTTATCCGCAGCTAAGGAGATGCATCCTGGGATTCCACAGGGGTCAATTCTCGGTCCTCTGCTCTTTAGCCTTTTCATCGACTCTGCCCCAATGGCTTGCTCAGCAAGCACAGTTCTGTATGTTGATGATGCAGTGATATCAGTCACTGGCAAAGACCAACAATCCATCACAACTGAACTCCAAAGCAGCTTCCATAAACTTGAATCTTGGTTTACGGAAGACAAGCTATTACTAAACGTCAAAAAAACAAGAGTATGCTCTTCACCACCTCCCAAAACAAAAAGAAATACCTGCCCCTGTGTATTCATAACCAAAAGGGTGAGATCATAGACCAAGTATCTAACTTCAGATATCTCGGCATTACTTTTGATGACATGCTCACCTTTTCAAACCACATTGACTGTTGTCAAGGCTGCAAATATAAAACTTGGTGTACTTTATTGTCACAGACATTCAATGACACAGGATGCACTCAAACTAGCCATCAGTAGCTCAATACTGTCTACCATTGACTATGGGTTGCCTATATATGGGGGGGGGGCACAAAAACTGCTCTTAACAGGATCAACACACTCCTCAATAAGGCCTGTCATCTTACTTTGGGGGCTACTCTCGACACCCACACCTGCTCACTGTACACTGAAACTGGGTGGCTCCTACTCCATCTTAGAGTGCAATACCAAACCTGCCTACTTCTAAAAAAGTACTGCTTGGACTGACATCCCCCACACTGGTGGGACACTTTAAGCTGGCCATCCCAACGAAATCTACTCGTAGTGCAGTCACTGACAAGATGGTGATTCCCTTCAAAAGGACAAAACTTGCCCAGAACTCCATCCTGTATCAAGGACCAAAATGGTACAATGAACTACCTGCTGACCTCACTGATACTACCAAGATTAGTACCTTCAAAGCTGGGCTCAAATCTCTCCTTGGCTCTAAAATGAATTGTACCTGCCTGCGCTGACGTGATAGCACCTCGCCCCCAGGTTTCCATTTACCTACCCACCTCTACATCTTTCAGCTATATACCACTTTTTATCTTAACCCACTCCCCTACCCCCAATTACCTGATGATGGCCTCACTTGGTTGGGAGCTCCACTTCTCTCCCACCTCAGACGATGCCACCACTGGCTGACCCCTCCCCCCCCACAAACCCTCATATCTGATCAGTCTATCTGTTAATATGTACTAATTTGATGTGTATAAGTTAAAATTTTATTATTACTGCCTGTGTATATGCTTCAATGGTTTTCTTTTTTTTCCTCTGTAAACCCTGTATTTTTGCAATGTTTGTTCAACACTTTATTTATTATTTATTTATTTAAGAGATTTACCAGGACGGCATGCTAAGCAGAGTACCGCTCGATTCCAGATGCGCCCTGGGGTTAGGGAGTTACAATGGTACAGTGATACAGCAGAACAAACATACATAATGTGTTTAAAACAAGCAGAGGGTGAAGCAGTTACAGTACAGTAGCGTAGGTACAAATTCTTATTACATTTCATACAAGGTACAGACCGACAATGGAGAACCAGACTGGTGCTAATAGCTGGAAGGTTAAGAAGTGTGGGGGGTGCTTGGGGGGGGGGTTACAGGTGCAGATGGTAGAGAAGTGCGTTTTGAGAAGGGCATTTAGTTGGGGAGTACTTGTGGAGTGTCTAATATTGACTGCCAGGGAATTCCATAATTTCGGCAACCTAAAGCTGAAAGCAGCCTGGCCGGACCGGGTGGATCTGTGTGGAATGTGCAGGAGCCCAGCGTCGATGTTTCGGAGCATGTAGGTAGGTGGGGGTAGGGCAGTTAGGGAGGATGACAGGTAGGAAGGGAGTGTCTGTGACCAGAACTTAGCCGAGGTTCTAGCGCAGTGAAGCAATCTTCTGTTGTGTAGAGAGGGGAGGTCCAAGGATTGGTAGAGGGCACAGTGGTGGGTGTTGGGAGGACGGTCCAGCGAGAATCGGCAGAAGGAGTTAATAGGGGTCGAGCCAGCTAGGAAGTTTGTGGGGTGGCACAGCAGACAATATCACCATAATCAATAATAGGGAAGATCATTTTTTTTGACTATTTCTTGCCTGGTTGGCAGGGGTATGCAATTTTTGTTCCAGTAGAGGGTTCCCAACATGGGATGCAGTTTTTTGTGTACAGCATCAATGTGAGCTGAAAAGTCAAGAAGTTGATCTAACCAGACACTGAGATAGCGATAAGAGGTGCAGGCCTCTAGTGGGGAGCTATCCAGAGTGTAGAACGTAGGTGGTGCAGTAAGCCGGGTTAGTTTGGGCCGGGAGCCGAAGGTGATGGAGACTTTTTTTTTGAGTTTAGGAATAGTTGGTTTGAGATGAACCAATGTTGGATGGAGTCGAAATCCTTCTGTAGGCAGGCTGACACTGCACTAGAGGATAGGCCAGAGGCAAACAGTACCGTATCGTCTGCGTACATGTGGATGGCCGTATGTGGGCAGGCTGCAGGCAGATCATTGGAAAAATAGAGAACAACAGTGGGCCGAAAACAGACCCTTGGGGGACTCAGCTGGTGACAGGAAGTGAGGTGGATGTAGCCTAGCCAATGCGGACAGACTGGAACCTGTCTGCCAGGTATGAGTGGAACCAGTTATTTGCATTTTCCGACAGACCAGCTTGAGCGAGTTTTGCCAGCAATAGGGGTTGGGAGACGGTGTTGAAAGCTTTCGCCAGGTCTATAAATATGGCAGTTGTTATTTCCCCTTTGTCCATACCCGTGAGGATGGCGTTTGTGAGACGGAGGAGGGAGGTGGTGGTGGAGTGATTTTTTGTGAAGCCGGCCTGGTAGGGGGTGAAGAATGATATGGTCTCAAGATAGTGGTGGAGCTGGGAGAGGACAAGGCGCTCTTGAATTTTGGCTAGGATGGGGAGCAGGGATATTGGACGGTAGTTGGATGGTGAGGAGAGTTCCCCTCCTTTGGGTAGGGGAATGACTGTTGCTTGTTTCCATAGGTTGGGGACTGCCCTGAGTTTAAATGACAGGTTGAAAAGCAAGGTTAGCGGGTGGGCTATGGCAGGTGCTGAGAGCAGGAGCATTTTGGAATCAAGGCCAGAAGGACATTTACCTTTGGCTGGGTTGAGTGACTGCAGTATATTTAACACCTGACCAGATGAGACTGGGCATAGAGAGAAGGAGGCCAGGGAGGGTACGGTAGGGGGAGAAGTGGACGGGGAATGGGGAAGGGAGGAGAGAAGGGATGAAGCAGTGGAGGAGAAATATGAATTAAACTCGGTGGCTACCAAGCTAGGATCCATGTTTTTCCCTTCAATGTTAAGTGAGGGGATAGGGGGTTGGGCTGGAGGGGAAAGAAGGGATTTTATTGACTTCCAGAATTGAGTAGGGTGAGCGAAGTTGTTATTGAACGCAGTTTTAAAGTAATTTGATTTGGCCTGTCGAATGAATCTTGTGCAGGCATTTCTTAGTGACCGGCAGTGTTGCTGAGCCGTTTGACCACCTGTGGCCTTGAAAGATTTCCAGGCACGGTCTCTCACTCGTAGGTGTTGCATAAGGTTTGTTGTTACCCAAGGTAAATGGGATCCTCTTACTCGGGATCTCCTGAGTGGAGCATGGCGGTCCCAGATGGCGAGGAAGTTAGTGGAGAAAAATTTCAGGGCATTGTCCATGGAGGTGGCCCTAGGGATGAAAGACCAGTCAATGCTGGTGAGGTCGTTTAGGAGAGCTGGCAGATCAAGGGACTTATAAACTCTGTTATGAAGCATGCTGGGTGGGGGGGGCCATGGGTCTGAAGATTTTACGCACCATATAAATCATATGGTGGTCACTAAGGGAGTCAGGTTGTAGGCCAGCTTGAACAATCCGATAAGGGTGGGTAGTTAGAGCCCAATCCAGTAGTGTGTGTTTGTTGGATTTGTGGTTTAGGCGAGTGGGTTCCACTATTTGCTGGGACAAATTTAGGGCATTTATTTGGTGTCGCAATTTGCAGGCTGCGCTGCCTAGCCAAATCTGATTGAATTCCCCAAGTATGTGAAGTTCTCCGCCCTCCGTATGGGACCTCAGGTTGCCGAGATGGTCAAGAATACAACCCAGTGGTGTTTCAGGCGGGCAGTAAGACCCAGCAATGTATACTGGGATGGAATGGGGCACAGAGATTTTGATTAGGAGGGAATCTATAGATTGTATGGGGGTCGTCAAGGTGATTATGGAAAATTGGAGAGTTGAGGAGATGTACATGGCAGTGCCGCCACTCTTCTTTCTGCCCTGTCTATCCTGGCGGATTAGGGAGAAACCAGGTATTGAGAATTCGACATCCCGGTTGTGTGGCTTCAGCCAGGATTCAGTGATGATTACAGTATCAGGGCGAAGGGCAAGGACAGTGGTTTGTAGGGCTGCAATTTTGTTTAGAATGCTGCATATGTTTAGGTGGACAATCTTAAGACCTTTAGGGAGGTGCGTAGCTGATGTGGGGGGTTGAGCAGCTATGGTTGCAGGTGGTCCTGGGTTGCGTTCAATGTCCCTGGCTATAAGGAGAAGGAGAGCCAGGAAGTGTCTTAGTAGGCGCAAGGTCTTTGGAGATGTCCTGCGTCGAGTGGAGTGGTTGGGAGTACGTAAGGTAGTCTTAGGGTCTGTGTAGAGGGGGATATATAGGGCAGGCATATCAGCATGGAAAGAAGGAGGGAGGATAGAGGCCCCCAGGGACCAGTTGTGCCAAGGGGACTGGTTGTGGTCCACTAGTGCCGTGGAGGAGTGGAGGGGTGGTTTGGTAACTGTAGAGAGAAGTGGCAATGACTCAGGCAGAATAGGATAGGTTGACGGTGGAAGGGAGGATAAGGTGAGGCAGAGCATAATGATTGTATGCGTGAGAAACTGCATTGTTTTAATTTTTTTTGTATTACTTACACAGTAGTAGATAGGAATCTGCTCTGTGGTGGCCACTAGTGGCTGAATAATATAAGGAACTAATGGGTCAGCACTACATAAGGAGGAGCCCACCAAGGGTGGTGGTGGGGGCGGTGGGGAGCCTGCACGTAGCACAGGGGGGGACAGAAAAGGCAGCTATTAAATACAGGTAGGTAGGTAGGGAGGAGGAGCTAGATTACTTCTATGCAGCAGTTTCAAATAACAAGATTAACACAAAAGCAGTGAATACAGGCTGTAAAATGCAAACTGATTCGGCTTGCTTTAACAGACTAGTGCATGGCGCCTTCGCCGGGTAGGAGATCTTACACTTGTAGTTTACAGTAATAAATTAGCGTAGAAGCAGTACAGCTCAGTTCCCCGGGTGAAATAATGCCTGATTTTAGAGCGAGATGGTAGTGCAGCTCTATCCCTTAATGTTATGGCTCTTTATCAGTACAAGGTGCACGGCAGTAAAGCTCTGAAACCCCTTTGGTGTTGCAGTTCTTGAATTACTGTGCAGGCTGTACAGCTCGGTTCCTCTTACAGTCCTGAGCTGTATGGTACTTTTCCCTTACAATACTGATTTTCTTTCTTTCTTTTTTTTTTTTTTGTTACAATTTCGGGCGGCTTTGGAGGCAGAGTGCTATTGGAACAAATGAACAGCAGCACGGCTCCACCGAATGGGAATATAAGTCAGAGTCAAGACACTATGCAGGAGAAAAAAAGGCACCAAGTTTAAAATTCTGTGGTGCAGGTCCCTGAGAGCAGCTGTAATCTGGCAATCACTACCTGGTGGCTTCAGCAGCTCCGCTGTCCACGGAGGAGATTCGGTGGCTGTGGGGAGGGCTTTTGAGCAGCTAGCCCTCACGACCGCACTGGTGGCTTCAGCAGCTCCGTTGTCCGTGGAGGAAATTCGGTGGCTGTGGGGAGGGCTTTTGAGCAGCTAGCCCTCGCGACCGCACTGGTGGCTTCAGCAGCTCCGTTGTCCGCGGGGGAGATTCGGTGGCTGTGGGGAGGGCTTTTGAGCAGCTAGCCCTCGCAACCGCACTGGTGGCTTCAGCAGCTCCGTTGTCCGTGGGGGAGATTCGGTGGCTGTGGGGAGGGCTTTTGAGCAGCTAGCCCACGTGACCGCACTGGTGGCTTCAGCAGCTCCGTTGTCCGTGGGGGAGATTCAGTGGCTGTGGGGAGGGCTTTTGAGCAGCTAGCCCTCGCGACCGCACCGGTGGCTTCAGCAGCTCCATTGTCCACGGGGGAGATTCAGTGGCTGTGGGGAGGGCTTTTCAGCAGCTAGTCCTCGCGACCGCACTGACGTGGAACCTTTGAAAATGAGTCCTTGACTCAAAAGTATTAATCCCAAACTGAAATAAATAAATAAATAAAATTAACTGATCTAGGCACAGTAGCGTATGGGGAGACAGTAGTTTCTCACAGCCTTGGGACGGGGTAAAGGTGGGCAACAGCAACAGGAGGAGGGATATACAAGGAACAGGAACAGTTGCAGGAGGGAGTAGCAAAGTTCCAAAGAAGGTAACTGGGTATCTGAGGGAAGAGAAGGACAAGGCTTGAGCAAGCAGATGAGGGAGGGAGGACCAGAGCTTAGGAAAACAATAGAAGAAGGCAGTTTGTGCCCATGGAAGTTTTCCTGAGTGGGAGGGAATGGGAAGCAGTGCTCTGGAGGGGCTACAAGGAAGAAACAAAGGCAGAGAGGTGGGGGCGGGAGAGAGCCAAATTAGAATTTGGAGATGAAGACGGTATAGTGTATGAAGCATCTATCATCATCAGAACGAAGGGAGATGGATGAGCAGAGAGAGCAGTGGTGTGTACAAGGGAGATAGTTCAAGGCAAAGCAGCAGAAAGATTGCAAGAGAGGATTCAGTCTGGCAAGATGTAGTCGAACATAAGAAGGATCAGCTTTCTTGACTAGCTTCCTACAGAATTAAACTAAATGCTCTATAGATAACAGAGCAAAATGAAATAAATGAGACAAGGCAAGAAAATGCGCAAGAAAATCGCCCGAGTCTACGGCAGTAACCCCAGCACCCAGTCTGGGATGGATAAAGCTTGTGGTGGATAGAATAAACATGTGCTGAAGAGTCGAGGTGCCGGTCCAGCCAGATCCCAAGGCACTTGAAAGAGGGGACGTCCATAAGCGCAGTATCATCAAGTGTGTGGAAGGCAGGGAGGAGAGAGAATCTGGTAAGCCCTGCCAGGAGTCAGAGGTCATGAAGACAGTTTTCTTGGCACTGAGGGACAGGAGGTTGAAACAGAACTAACACTGAACATTGTCAAAATCGGTTGGAGATGGACAGCAAGGTCAGCAGCAGAGGAGCCAGAAGTAAACTGCACAGTGTCATCTGCGTACATGTGGATGGACGCAAAGGAACAGGCAGAGAGGAAGTAATTTAGGAATATGGAGAAGAGAATGGGGCATAGGACAGAACCTTGGGGGGGTGCCTAAGCAGAAAGGGAGTGCAGGGGAACAACAGCTGCTTTTACACGGCGCTTACTTTTAAATTTTGTTCTGGCACGCAGTCATTCCGCTGCAAGTGTAGTGTTCTTCATTCTCGTTTACATGCAGTTCATATTTCGTTGCCATCGCCCCCCCACTGCATACCGGCACAGAAACAAATGGGATGTCTGTGGTAAAAAAAAAAGAGTAGTGTGCCTAAATGAAAGACACAGCATGACTGCATGCCAGGTTACAACGCCACAGAAGCCCGCGAACCAAGAAAAAACAGGGAACCCGTTTTAAGCAAGCGCTCATTATGTTGCAGCATGGATTGACTGACTGTAAACACAGAGACAGGTAACATTACAGTGTGTCTGTTCCAGTCATTCTGATACAGACCACTGTATGTAAAAGGGCCTAATGTCTACAGTACAGACAGCTTGTGACCTGCCCTCTAGTTAGGAGTGCACCAGCTGATTGAGAAGGCAGAGAGCCTTACTGCTTTAAGCTTGTCCAAGAGAAGGAGGTGTGACATTGTGTTTAAGGCTCTAGCCAAGTCAACAAAGATGGCTGAGGTAACTTGGCTTTGGTCCATATCAGACAGAATGGAGTCAGTGAGCCGGAGAAGGGAGGCAGATGTGGGGTGGGACTTCCTGAAACCAGACTGGAAGGGAGTAAAAAAGGAGGAGTCGAGGAAATGAGTGAATTGTGAGAGGACAAGATGTTCCTGGTGCTTGGCCAGAATGGGTAGGAGGGAAACATGGCAACAGTTTCCAGGAGAGGAAGGATCACCCCATTTTGAGAGTAGGATCGTAGTAGCCTGCTTCCAGGCATTGGGGACTGAGGCAGAGGAGAAGAAAGGGTTAAGGAGGAGGGAACTAGGGAAAGCTATGGCAGGAGTAGAGAGGTACAGAAGCTTAGGGTCCAGGTCATTTGGGCTCATGTACTTGTGTGGATTAAGAGCTAGTAGGGCCTTAGGGTAGGCTAAAGAAATGGTAGGAGAGAAGCAGAAGGTGTGTAAGGGAAGAGGTGAGGGGGAGAGTGGAAGAGAGAGAAGGAGCAGGTGGCGAAGAAGGAGCTGAAAGAAGCAGCAACAGCACTAGGGTCAGTGATGTGGGAGCTCCCAACCTTAAGGACAGGCAGAGAGGACTAGGTTTGGGGAGAGAAAAGGGAGTTGATAACTTTCCAGAGCTTGGAGTGGTGATTAAGGTTGTTCCAGAGTGTTGATGCAAAGTAAACTGATTTTGCAAGTCCGCTGGCTCTGGTATGGGCACTGCGAAGGGTCCAATAGTTTAACAGGGTGGCACGGGAATCAGTGGCCTTATAGGACCGCTGGGCCAGATCATGAGCTCTAAGGTGGGCCAGTAGCTCAGCAGAAATCCAGAGAAGGTGAGAACTTCAGACCCTGGTTTTCCTTAGGGGGGTCATGATAGTCCCAGACAGTCATAAATTTGTTATGGAAGGAGATGAGGGCTAAATTGATATCAGTGGCTGTAGAAATGTGGGACCAGTCAGTAGCCGACAGGTCAGCATGGAGTGAGGATAAATCTAGCAGGCTTTGGGGAGATGGATCTTACACACACAATAGACCATACGATGGTCACCGAGTGCAGGTGGGAAGATACCTGCATCTACAGTATGGTGGGGGTGAGAGGAGCGTACCCAGTCCAGTAGAGTGTGGTTCGAGGATTTATGATTTATACAGGTGGGGTCCAAAATCAGTTGGGTCAGCTGGAGAGATTTAACATTCTAACTGAGTTTGTACACATAAGGGAAGAGACAATTAGTGTTAAAATCCTCAAGTATTGGCTAGCCGTCGGCGCAGCAGTAGCATTCACCGCTCAGGATGCCAGCACCCCGGATTCAGGAATGAGCCTGAGTCACTGGAAGGCCAGCTGGGGGGAGGCTAAGCATCCCAGTGGACACACTGTCTCCTCAGGGGAAGGAGGACTTCTGCTCCGCTGTGCACTGCCACTTGGCTGATACCAGGTAGAGACACAGGTGGGAAGCGTGAAAGGGAGGGAGCAGCTACCACTAAGTTTGATGGGATGTCACCATGCCCTGTTTGAACATGCCCATCACTGAACCTGGTGGCTCTGTGGGGGACAGAGCACAAGGAAGAAAATACCAGCAGCAAGCAGGGTGAGGCAACGTTGGCTCTCCTGGGCCCTGATACACTGACTGTCTACCCATCTCCAGCACCTGAGTTATTGAAGGGAGCCTGATCAACTCCCTCGACTCACCTTGGAGGGGGAAGTACGAGGTGACAGAGGACCAGGGTAAGCGGAAGAGAAGGTGTGGATGGTGCTGGGAAATCAGGATTGTGCCAATGGGAGCAGCTTCGGAGGAAGAAACAAAAAAAATAATCCCCAAGTTATCAGCAACTCACCAGAGGAGGAGTGGGAGCAGACAGAGGAGTTCCATGAATGAAGCAGGAGATAGGCCAAGGCAGCAGTACACTTCTGCAACAACAGGTGGGACTGTGTGTGGGAGGCAGAATTTGAGGAGGAGTAGCTCACGGGCGGAGGATGAAGAGACAAACAGCACAGGCACAAACTGGACGCCAGAGGAGTAGTTTACACCTCTGCCTCTCTTGGGGCGATCCTGCCTAGCAATGGAGTAACATGGTACTGACACTGCAGTCTTGGACCATGTAGGAGAACCAAGACTTGTAGATGATCCAGTGCACAAACTTAATGAAGGGCAGCCATCATAAAAAAAATTAAAGCCAAATTAAAAAAATGATAGGCGCTCACTGTAAAAAACAGCCGCATGAACCAGTGGACTCAATGATGCCAGTAGAAGCACAAAGCACATATATGCAAAATAGATTTATTGTGGGTCAAATCCATACAAACAGAGCCACAGTTGACACACGCAGTACCCCAGTGCTTTTAATCCTGCCTCCGGGGCGAAGGAAGAGCCCAGTCTGGTTGAAGCACTGGGGTGGCGTTGGTGTTGGCTGTGGTCTGCTTGTATGGATTTGACCCACAATAAATCTATTTTGCATATATGTGCTTTGTGCTTCTATTGGCATCATTGAGTCCACTGGTTCATGCGGCTGTTTTTGCAGGGGCCCACTACTGAGAACAAGGTTATCAGCCCTACCTGTGGCCCAGAGACACCAGTCTATGCTCAAGAGACTGAAGTACCCCAAGATAACCACCACATCCAATTTGTCTACTCTCATAATTTCCTCACCCAGCTGGGCATCATGCTTCACTGAGCTGTTCAGAAGCCTGTATCAGACACCCAGGAGGATTCTTATACTCCCCTCCCCAGCTCAACCCAGATCCATTATGTGCATTGTTTTATCTACCTGATGTTCTCTGCAGTGACTCCCTCCTTTACGAGAAAATCCACCTCACCCAGTTTCCTCTCAGAACAATCCTGGGGGAGTAGTCTGTTTCCTTCTATCCCGATGTCCATAATTTTCTCACTCCACCCCCTCTCCCAACCAGGTGGTTTGTGAGGGCCACTAAGTCCTGTCCTTTGAAGCTCTGCTGATTATTTTCTCTCATAGTAATACATAGGTACATGTATAAAAGACTCTTTCAAAACAAAAGTTTTAGACTAAAGATATGTGAGTAATATAAGAAAAACTGTTTGGCTACATACACTAAAGTACACCTTATCTCTAACATCCATGTAATCATAAAACGGTGACCTTGGAACTACTGCAGTATATCATTGACTTTGACCATGCTTATATGCTTTTGCCTGTGGCAAAGCAAAATGCCAAAATTCATTGTACGTGAGCCAAACCGCAGACAAGCACGCACATCTGAGGTCAGCACTGTTATTAGAGGTTTTGAGGGCTATGCCCAGTCACGTGAAGTTCTTTATGGTTTCTAAATTATTCTACTTCATAATTTTATTTGGAACAGCATGGTTACTGTGGGACATAAACCAAATATCATCAATTATCGTCAGCCTCTAAACAACAGACCAACCACATTCTAATAAGCCATTTCAGCGTGTACAAATCACCTGCACGTTGAACCTGTGAACAGAACAATAAAATGAAAGAATAATGCCAGGCAGTGAGATAAAAAAACAAAACAGGATGCAATAATTACAAATATTTAAAAGTAGATGTATCAACATGATGTCCTTTAATTGAGTCAGACAGCTTGTCTGCAGTTGGTTCCTGCAAAAGGGTGGGTTGTAAAGTGAGCAATACTGATGTTTGAGATGGTGAGTGCACACAGGGGTATGCACTAAAACCAGAGCAGGGGAGGGGGGCGCTAGAAAGGAACCCATCAGGAAGCATTACTTCACACAAGAGGGTGGTTGTTAACATGTTGAACAGCCTACCTGAAGAGGCTGTGAAAGCTAGCAACATTTTGGCTTTGTTTAAAAGCAGGATTAGACAGATTCCTGTGGGAGGCTCATGCGCTGCTGTATTTGTTCATTCCCACAACATGAATTATTCATTTGTACTGTAGAATGCAGTCCTCTCATTGACGACAATATAATGTGATGCAACTGCTGACATCACATGCTGAGTATAGAGGAGGGGCTTATGGATAAACAAGAAGGGAAAGGGCGCCTGGCACTGCAGAACAAAATGGACAATTTCAAGAAAGATTACCAAGATCCCGTGGCACTACATAGACACATATGTAGCTATATATATGTAAACTGTATATATATATATATATATATATATATATATATATATATGTACACACACACATATATATATATATACATTAATTATAAAACTATATTAATGCATCAGTTGGGGTTTTATTAAAACATAGCTGGGAAATTCAACGTTAAGTTACCAACCTCACTACACCCTCCACACAGCAGCAAGCATCGGGTGTGCGTTGGAGTCATCGGCCCTAACTCTCACCCATTCCATGTGTAAACAAGATGAGATGGTTCAGTATAGGAGAATGGGGTGAGAGTTAGTCCCAGTGACTCCAAAGCACACCCCGACACCTGTTGGTGTGTGGAGGGTGGGGGTGGGGTGGTAGGGTTGGTAACCCTAATGTCAAATTTCCCAGCTTTCTATGCTTTAATAATTCCCTAACTGATGCACTGACATCGTTTTTTTGCAATGAATTTCCCTTCTTTTTGAGAAAGTGTGATATAACTGGTATGCAGTTGTGGGAGTGAAGGCCCTCCAGGCCCTGCACTCCCCTCACGCTACCCATTGTTGCATAACGATATGCATAATTGGGAGCGCAGGCCCTCTGGGCCCTGCACTCCCACTTACACATAAGTATGGACATACCGCAGCCCTATAGTCATGAAAAGTAACCCTTGTAACACTAATTTGGCAATATCTCAGTAACCATAGCAACTATGGAAAAAAAATCCAATGCAGTTGTAATCATGACTTCGAAACCTCCACGGGTGCTACCTAAAGGTGGACTAAGCTGCCGAGAGTGAAAAATTTGTATCTCCAATTATTTTTGAGATACGGGTGCTGAAAGGTGTTGCGGATGCCACAATTCAACGGATTTTTTGTACCCAATTTTCAACATGGCATTTTTGGGACACCACCACATGAGCAATGTCACTGTAATTTCATTAATCTGTCCCGAAAGTTGAGTTCGCACAGCGAATGTGCCATTCTGCGCCACAGGTGCAAAATCATGTTTTGGGCAGCATGTGAAAAATGACAGCTGTGTACTGTTCATGAGGAGGTGTGGAAAAGGGTAATGTTAAAAATCAGGTGAGGAAATATTAAAAATTGGTGAAGCTACGAGCGTACGTAGAAACTGCAAAATGCATGCTCATAATGTGGCCATTTGTGGGAATTTTTTAACCAAATTTTCAACATGAGCTTCTTGGGAAATCCCCTCATGAACACTGCCACTGTGATTTTGTTAATCGATCCCAAAAGTTGATTTTGTACAGTGACACACCATTCTGTGCCAGAGGTGCGAAAACACATTTAAAGCAGAATGTGAGAAATGACAGCTGTATTGTTCATGAGGAGGTGTGAAAAATGGCAATGTTGAAAATCTGGAGGGAAAATATTAAAAATTGGCAAAGTTATGAGCATGCATTGAAACTGCACAACGCACACTTGTAACACGCCTGTTATTTTTATTTTTTGTACCAAATTTTCAACATGGGCGTTTATGGACCTCCTCTCATGAACACTGGGACTGTCATCTTGTTAATCAGTCCCAAAAGGTGATTTCACATCCCAAAAGGCGATTCCATGTAGTGACCGTGAAATCACCTTTTGGGACTGAGTAAAGAGATGAAAGTGACATTGTTCATGAGGTGGAGTCCTAAAATGCCTATGTTGACAATTTGACCTTAAAATGTGTGTTATATAACATTTAAATTCTTTGTTTGTATTGGCGTCATACGACGTAGGATCTTAGTTCGTATGATGAGATACAAACTAGGATTCTCTGATGGACTCTGATACAAACAAAGAATTTAAATGTGGAATGAGCCATTTTTTGTAGAGTTTTCAATTATCTTTACAGAGCTTTTATTGCTCATGAACAATGTCACTGTCATTTCATTAATCAATCTCAAAGGTGCTTTCTCATCCTGAAAGGTGATTCTGTGCAGTCACCGTGAAATCACCTTTTGAAATGACAGTGACACTGTTCATGAGGTGGGGTCCCAAAATGTCTATGTTGACAATTTGGTGAGAAAATATCAAAAAATGGCTGAGATATCTACATTTAAATTCTTTGTTTGTATCACAGTCATACGAAGTAGGATCCTAGTTCGTATCTCATCATACGAACTAAGCTCCTACGTCGTATAATGCCGATACGAACAAAGAATTTAAATGTTATATAACACACATTTTAAGGGCATTTTCTGAACAGTAAAGTGCAGAATGCACCTAAGGGGTCACAATAAGCAAGCTACATGTGTTGGTTCCTCCCCAGAATATCATTTTGCGAGGTTTCCAAATTTGAATTTCATACAAACTGAAAACAAGATGGCGGCCATACAAAAGAGGAATTTTCTCATACAATGCAGGATTCCTCTTTCACACCAACCAGCTATCTTGAAGTCCCTACTGAGCATGCTCAGAAACAAGTTTCTTAAACTGTTAAATTGCAATAACTTAAAAAGTACATATTCTTTTTATACCAGACTAGTAAAAGGCACATCTGTGGGTTAGTCCCTTTCTGCCCTACACATTTCATGCCAAACAACCAAACACTCTGGCCTGTAGACAAGTTCAAAGAAAAATCCCAGCAAAGTCAATGCGTAAAAACATGTTTTTCACCTCTCCATAACTCGGAGACCACACATCCGACTGGAACGAAATTTCCCAGATCAAGAGATCTACCCCCACAGGAAGGCACATGCCAAATGTTGTGCACATTCGTTCAATGGTTCCAAAGTTATTAAAGTGCAAAAGTTTGAGTTCAACATTGAAGTGCCTACTCAACCCTAACTATAGGGGCGCGCCTGTGCCTCTATAATATATATATATATATATATATATATATATATATATGTATATATATACTGTATATATTTATAAAATGGGCAGACAATTTCCTTTATCATGATTGGCTGACAGCCTCTGTCAGCCGTGTCCTTATCAGGACATATCTTCACAACCGGCACTACATGTGCCATGCAGAACACACCACACAGTAAAATCAATACGTGGTACTGCTCTCCTGCTACTTTCATCACCGCTCAATTAGCATTCACTGGAACTGAGAGAGTAGTCCTAATCCTTCACCACAGAAACAAACCAACCAAAAATACCTCAGAGGTCCGGCAGGTCCAACTCTCGGTCCTGTTAATAATGTCACCAAATTCGCCCCTGTACTCGCCTAAAAATCAAAGCCATGACATTCGGGAAGTTTGTTTTTCTGTCATAGCTCCGATTCAAAAACGAGGAAGCCACTGTCTACGGAGGACGGTGAGGGACATGCTCGCTCCCACTCAAAGAAGTAGTTATTCAAAATAGCAGCAGTTATTGAAAATAGCAGCAATGAAGTGATTTAAGGATAGAAACCTTACTGAAAACATTTTTTTGTTTTATCTTAGCAGGGAACGGGGGGGGGATGCACCATCTGCAACGACATCAGAGAACAACGGAAAGCCCGCGGCTTTCAAATATTCTTTGAAACTCAGTCCTCCTCACGGATCGAGCGAGCATGTCATCTCCTCAGAAATAAAACAGGACCCCCATCATCATTTTTATCAAAACACGATTAAAAAGAAACAGTTCACTAATGCTGGTCAGCAAGATGTCTACAAAGCCTGTTTGTGCCTGCAGTGGAACACGCTCACGCGCAACAAACTGGTGGCTGGGAGACAAACGCTTTCAGAATTTGCACCAACCAAAGACAGTTAAAATAAAATAAAAAAATACTGTGGGAGGAAGTTGTAAACATACTAAAAGCAGAAATGATAGATAATCTCAAAAATATGCAGTATATAGAACCCTCTACTGCTGTAGAAACGGTGCTAGAACTACTGCAATAGAGGGACTATTTTTTCATCATTTTCATCTATTAAACCTCCGTTATGTATTTTTATAATTTTCTTTTCGTTCTTCTTTTAAAAAAAAAAAAAATACTTGGGGGCCCATTTTATAAGCAGAATAAGACACTCCGAGGTGTGGTTTATGGCCTGATAAGAGCACTTCCCAGGTGCTAAAGGCACTCGGCACAAGCGCCTCGTGCCTCATTACGTACCAGGGGCGTGCTCTTATCAGGCCATAAACCACACCTCGTCGTGTCTTATTCCTTACATATATATATAGAGAGAGAGAGAGATAAATTTTTTGCAGCAGGCTGCAAGTTCTGAGGCCTTAGAACTGCACAATTTCAGAGGCCTTGGTTACACAGTACGAGCTATGAGTAGGGGAAGCATTCCTGCTGAAATGTTTGAAAGTGTGTCCATAGTCAAACTTGACATGGTCGGTGTCATGTGGCAGGAGACGTGGATAATATGAACTCTAACTCTCTTCCATCACCACAATACTATGGTTTCCATAGTCAGACACAGCCATCTGAATCACACAAACCATAGCAAAGTACGCAGAACAGGACACGGCCATCATGGGAGGCTTACTGTCTGACTTGTGCTGCCTGTATGAATATTGAGGTGTGGCAGTGCTGTGCAAAGTGCATACACAAGGCACATCACAGTTCCATGCACGCAAAATGACACACAGAGGCAAAGGAGGATCGCACTCTCCGAATGGGGTACTGCCTTTGCACTTGGGTGCCATATCCAAAGGCTGTATGCCTATGACTACGTATGGCATGCCAGGTGCTAAAGGATCATTGACATGCCATTAAGTGGCCATTACTAGCTCTGCATAATGCCTCATGAAATTGTATGCATGGAGGCAGTGTGCAGAGTTTCACCTGTGGCTCTCACCCTCACTGGATCAGTATACACTAATGTCGAAATCTCTGGTAGTCTAGTGGTACTCCCCTCCCACCCCAGTCCCTGTTGTAATACAGTGAGGCCCCCCAGGATGAAGCACAGTGTTACAGTTTTCTGCATGACAAAAGGTATTAACTCTCATTCAGATTGCCTTGTTTCCTGCAATAACCCTTCTGCAGAATGCTGCAGAACTGGGTTTCATCCTGACAACCTTCCCTGTATGTGTATTAACTCGGGAAGTCTAGTGGTACCCCCTCCCACCCCGATCACCACTGTAATATGTATTTTTACCCTGGCTGTCAAGTGGCACCCCCTCGTCCCAGTCCTTGTTGTAATATGTATATTAACCCGGGAAGTCTACTAGTATCCCCCTCCCGCCCCGATCCCCACTATAATGTGTATTTTTATCCTGGTTGTCAAGTGGGCCCCCTCGCCCCAGTCCCTGCTTTAATAAGTATATTAACCCAGGAAGCCTAGTGATACCCCCATCCCACTCCAATCGCCACTGTAATATGTAATTTTATGCTGATTGTCAAGTGGCATCACCGTTCCAGTCCCTGTTGTAATATGTAGAAGAAGAATAATCAGCATTTATATAGTGTTTTTCATACACAGTGTATCCCAAAGCACTTTACAAGCAATGCTAGACTGGTAGTGAAGTGACTGAATGTGTAGTGGCAGCCATATCGCACATCAACACTCACACACAGCCTGGACAATTGCATGAACCGGTTTATGGGAAGGGGATTGTTGGCCAGGACACCGGGAATGTCCCCTACTCTTTGCGAAGAGTGCCCTGGGTTCTTTTACTTCCACCTGGACACCCACCAGGACAACACCAGGATGGGTAGAAGGGACCTCAGTTTAACGTCTCATCTGAAGGATGGCACACCCCAGTAGTACAGCAGCCCCCAATACTGCACTCGGATGCCAGCATTTAAGGTGCAAGTCCAATCCGGGTGTGGAACGAGAACCCACAACCTTCTGATCCAGAGGCAGATGTACTACCAACTGAGCCACGCTTGACATGTATACTTAACCTGGAAATCTAGTAGTAACCCCCTCTCACCCTGCTCACCCCTGTAATATGTATTTTTACCCTAGTTGCCAAGTGGCATCCCTCCCCAGTCCCTGCTGTCTTATGTATATTTACCCTGGAAGTCTAGTGGTACCCCCCTCCCATCCTGATCTCCACTGTAATATGTACAGTACTTTTTAACTGGTTGTCAAGTGGTACTCCCTCCCACCCCGATCACTGTTGTAATATGTATATTAACCCTGGTAGTCAAGTGGTAACTCCTCCTGCCAGGATCCCCGTTACACATTGTTGTACTGCCCCCTCCCTGGCCCACCCACTCAGCAACCAACACCCTCAACATCTCCACCGTCCAGCACTGACTCACCCTAGAAAAGCTCGGCCAGGATTACAAGCAGAGCACTGGATGGTGGATGGTAGAGACCCTCCTCTCACCACCTCTGCCAGCCACTGTCTGAATGACGGGGACTAAGTATGCATGTACTGTAAAAAATGGCTGTTTCTACAGCAGACACGCACCTGATCCCTTTCATTCAGACAGCGACCAGCCAGTGAGTGGAGGGTCTGTGTTGGTTACCGTCCATCGTTACTGTTTCTACAGTACATGTGCATTCAGACACTGTCATTCAGATGGCAGCTGGTCAAGGTGATAAGAAGAGGGTCTGTACTGGTTGCTGTCCAGTGCTTTCCCCAGAGTCCAGGTTGGGCTTTTCTAGGGTGAGTTGGTCCTGGACAGGAGGTGGAGGGTGGTGGGTGCAGTGTGGGTGGGCCTGGGGGGGTAAGACAATGCATACATGGGATCAGGGACGGAGGTACCACTAGACTACTGGCATTAATATACATATTGCAACGGGATCAGACCGGGGGTGGGGTACCACTAGACTACTAAGGTGAATATACATACTACAATTGGGATTGGGGTGGGAGGGAGGTACCACTAGACTGCCGGGGTGCATCCAAGTATAACAACAGGCATTAAGGCAAGAGGGGAGTGGGTGTCCTCACAGTGCCTGACAGTGGCACCAGTGCTGTCTGGGGATGGGTGCAGGGGTTTGCACACCACAACGAAAGTTGTTAAGAGTAGAGGGTTGGACGCAGCAAACAGCACTGCCTTATTTCCAGAATTCTCTGAATATATCACTGCGCCCAGTATTCAAGTGGGTGCAGTGGCGTGAATGCACGATCAACTATGGGGCCCTTTGACTATGGTGCCTGCCCAGTTGGAATGCACTATGTCTGGTCAGCATGGTGCTATTCATGTTAGTGCTACACTTACCTTCTGGATGGGCCTATGTTACTAGAACAGTCAATATAATTTATGGACTGTCCCTATTATTTCCAAAACCCACGCCAAGTTCATATTTTTTCCCCAGTACATTATGGTCATCTAAAGACTTGGGGCTCAATTTTCAAAACCCCAGGAATACCACAAGACCCTGATGTGCCGACCGTTTGGCACACAGGACTTGCGGCATTCTCCTGACTGGCAATTGGGATTTTCCATCCCAAGTGCCAAATACTGCAAGTTAGATCAGCCTTTCCCAGGTCTAACTTGCACTATTTGGGGGGCCCTTTTTACGGGGCTTGCTCCAAATCTTTGGCACAAGCTGCCATAAACTGAGGAAACTGTCACAACTGTGCCCGATGTACTAAAATTGGTGCAGCTGAAAAAACAGGTTTGACACAAGCCCTGCAGCACCCTTTGAAAATCGAGCCCTTGGTGTCATTCAGATCTTCATGTTGGAAAAAATTAGTAACTCCTCTAAATATAATTACTGCCTGTATAATTACTTGTTTTGGGTAGTGACATGCAAGATATCATAAAACGCAAACAGTGATACAGCACTTGTCTGTTTTATTTTTCCAATAATGTAACACACTGAGAATTATCAATGCTTTCACACCTCTGCTATGAAAATTACCTAAAAACGGTACTGTTTGTATGTTTTGATTAAAATCCATGCCATCTTCACGAAACATTCAATAAACGGAGAGATCAGAGTTAGTCAATCCATCATTCAGCCAAAGGACTGAAGAAAATGTTTCTGATGACTGACCTCAAAAGCACATCTTTAGTTACAACTGTGGCCACAATAAAAAAAAACAAAAAAAAACACAGCACATACTGATAAAAGTTGTTGCCAGACACTAAAGCAAAACACCAGGACTGGTCTGAAACATTATCAGGACCCATAATTCACAATGAGTCAGGGCATGACCCCTGCAATGGTGCCAATCATTTGTTTTTTTTGGAGATGGAAACTAAACAAAGGAAATGTACACCTTTTTCATTTACAACCCTGCAACATTAGGAGGGTACAATAATATGATTTACTTAGGAGTGACACAGACTGCAAGTTTTTGAAAAGGGCTGATTAGTCCTTTTATTTAAAATAACAGTAGATGCCCAGCTCCAGCAGTAACAGTATAGCTTGCCTTCTACTGGGCTGTCACTGACACTTGATTTATCAGTTCTGTGAAAAGTATCACTACCGCTAGAGCTGAAGCAGCGGTACTTCCACAAGACGGAGGGGGGAAGATGGTGGCAGCATTGCTCTGCTCCCTGCAGCACTGATTTTGTAGTGGCGTTCTTTAAGTTATTTTAAGCTTTTATTCGTATATGTGTGCACTGCCCTGAGTTTTTTCTTAAACTGATGAAAGAAACATAGCCCTTTTTTGTACATAGTTTACTTGTAGAACGCCGTTTATGCCTCTTTGTTCCTCCGTGTGCTGGATTGTGTACCTGGCTGATGCTCAGTGGTCTCTTGGCGTGCTGTTTTTCCCTCCTTGCAGAGCATAATATGAGTTTAGACTTTGTGATTTTTGGAAAAAGACACCCGGAGTTAGAGTTATATGGTATAAGGAGTGAAGCCTACAAGATACCAGTTGGCGAGTTTAGGGAGACCAGTTTGGATGCGATACAAGCAGAAAGTTGAGACGGAAAGGCGGAAGCATTTTTGCTGATATGATAACTAGCTCTTTTTAAGAGGTATGCTAGCGTTGCCTAGGACTGGGAGCTTTCGAGTGTGTTACCTAAAGTTACCTGAAGTCACTGCTCTTAGAGAAGCGCCTCTTTTCTTTTGTTTTCCAGGTGTACACTGCCAGAGTTGGTAAAAGAAGATGGAAGGACTCAGGAGGATTACTCAAGGCTGCAAAAAGGAGCACCAAAGCGTACCATGAACCCTAAGGTGTGGGACTGGAATATTTGTTCTTGGAAAAGTGATGGAGCATTCATTAATGGTAAAATGCCCTAAGATATAAACTACCAGATGCAATTTGAGAACTGCGGCTGGAACAGTTTTTGTGTGCAAAGCATGGTGCTGCTTACCAACTGGCAAAAGACACCTGCGGAGTAAAACCCTATTTGCTTGTATGAACGTTTGTTCTAAGCTTCGTTCTAAGCTTCCAAGTTTCCAATATGGAACTGAAAATATTTAAATATTTATGTACCTCAAATGGTCCATCTAGTAATGTTGGAATTAATTCTCTGAATTCTTGAAAGTGTTTTAGTTATTTTGAAGTCCCATACGTTTACATAATTTTTTAGTTATTTTATAGTATGATACCATGTTAAAGGGCTTAATACTGAGAGTAGGATTCTGATAGATCACTAGTAATGGAAAGAGCAAAACAATTTTGTATGTGGTCTTAAGCTAATATTCCCTCATAGCTGTTTACAGATACTTTTAAATAAGGTGTTTACTGATGTTTTTAAATAAGGTTGTGTAGATCGTGTAGAATTTCCTCTTAAAATAAAAAAAAAATGTTCAATTGTTTTGGACTGATTTGATAATTGTTGTTGGATTATAGCTATCTAGGTTGTCCTCGAGGGATTAAATCTTGCATCTAGTCCATTCTGCAGGTTGATCTGGATTGGATGGAGTGATTCGGATGTACAGTATGACAAAACATACATAAAACCTTAATTTGTGGAACTGGAAATTCTGGGTCCAAACAATGTTACAAGAATGAATTGTGCAGGCAGGGATGGGACACGTAGTTGTCCCATTCCCGTGTTGCTGGGGTTATTTGGTGTGGGATTTCCCATAAATTGTGGGTTAAGGACCAGTGGACCCAATTGAGGCCTCTCCGGGAAGCCTGCCCAGGAGAGACCATTTAGGGGCGTTTAATTTGGTCTACCCTAACTGGGGATCCTAATGCACCTGAATGGTAACCCCTTTAGCTTACTCTGAGTTCCCAAGTAAGGGAGCCAGGGTACTATATTAAGTGTTTTTGGACAAAGTAGATGCAGAAAAGTAATAGCTCTAGGGTGTGGTGTAGTAATGAATGTGCATCTTATGAGTCTCCTTATGTGATGTGCGCAATCGGTTAGTATAAGTAGTGGGAAATGGTTGATCATCTAACTTGTGTAGCCTGAAGTGGCTATTTAAGAACAAAATAGTGAGCTTTGGGTAGAAATGTGGCCTTTTTAGTATCTGCTTAGATCCATCAGCTGGGGCCTTTAGATGGTATACTAATTTGAAGGTATAGATGCCTTTTTAGGTGATTATAAGTAAAGTGCATAACATGAGTTTATTATATTATATTAGGATGTAAATATTCTTGCCCTGAGTTAGTTTGAAAATGAACACTATATTTAAATATAGAATGTCTAATTGTATTTTGGTTTTTTACTATGTGTATGTGTACATTTGTATTAGTTGCATGATTACTGTAATGGCTTAATAAGTCAAACAATACAGCCAACTTGAACTTCCACAAGACTGATACACTAAGCAGAAGTGGCAGCACAACAGGGCTACTGGAGCTGGGTACATTGCTGAAATTCTAATATTCTGAGGCTTAGGGGTGCGTTGGCATTTAGGAGGAGGATCGAGGGTTAATAACAGATAATTAAATAATGTAGTAGTAGTAAATTTTATTCATATAATTATGAACAGGTAAGATACATTGAAACACAGAATTTGATGGCAGATAAGGACAGCTTAGCCCACCCAGTCTGCCCATTTCCCTATCTAATGGATAAGCTGCAGTTTCAATTCTCCATTCAGCATATTGCTCATTTCCAAGGAGGTCCTAATTTACATTTAGAAAGTTGTTGCCTATACGGATAAGAATAGAAACTCAACAGATCAACAATATAAGCAACAGATCACATAGCACTTTATAAAAATTCCTATGAGACACAATACAAAACGTAAAACACATACAGTAACAGATTTAAAAAAAATCCTAAAATTGCACATAATTAGTTGTTCCACAATTCCTGTATTGTTGCATTTAAGTTATACCCTTGTCACAGCACTGCTAAGGTGCCATAGCCCTGTAGTAGAACCATTGTTCTATAGAACCCAGGCCAACATTTGAATTTACATACCTTAGATGTGTAGGAAGGAAGTTCCACAAAACAGGCCCTTTAAACCAGGTTGATGTTATCCCGATTTTCAAATTACATCTTGGAACAATATATTCTAAGCCCTGGGCAGACCTCAAGCAATCTCTGGTCTCTCTAACATTAAAGAAATCTGAGATATATCTAGGCAAGTTTCCTTTTTGTAATTTAAGCATATATGATAAGAGGTGCCAATCTCTCCTTTCCTTGGGCTTTAGCCAATTTAGGGATCTATATAGTTCGCAATGGTGGGTCCTTCTGGGAGCGCCGAGAATGAAGCGGGCCATTTTGGTTACACATTACATTCAATTTAGCTAGCTCGGTCCTTGAGGTCCCTGCATATACCAAGTCCCCATAATCTAGTACAGGCAGCACCATGGTGTTTAAAATTTTCATACAAATTTCAGGAGTCATGTAATGCTTTAATTTATACTTAGGACATGGGCTGGGAAGCACCTAAACACCTCATTGGTAGAGAAAGATCACCTGACCATTCATTAATTCCACATACACGCACAGCAAGTAGAGATTAGCCCCTGAGAACAGATCAGGGAGTTGATCGGCTCTTGTTATTGTATGGAGAAAGTATCTGAAGAGTCGGCCACTATTTCTCTCACCAAGCGAGTGATAGGTCTGTATATGTTTGCCTAATGGGTTGTGTATACTGTCCTTCTCCCCCACCCACCCAGTGGATCTCTGTGAACTGCACTATCACAGTTGTCCACCACAGTACCCATCTGTGGTTGAGTTGTACTGGTCCTGAGAACAGAGACGCTGCATGCTCTCCGGAGTGAGTGAAGAGCACTTGCCAGCCACAGAAGGCAGACACATAGGAGCTGTCACACGGTGTCTCAAGTCCCAAGAACAGAGACACTGCATGCTCCAGAGTCAGTGAAGAAGAGTTGCGAGAAACAGAATGGCAGACACAGGAGCTGTCAGTCGGTGTCTCACACCCTTCCCCCCAACAATGGTGTCCTGGAAGTAACAGGGGCGCAACCCCAAGAGAAAGACGCTGAGCGAGATGCACAGACAGACACTGCTATCACATCCGTGTCTCTGTGTTCTGATTCTTAGCTCCATGAACAGTTCACCGCCGACCTCATGTAGACAGAGAGAGACCAACGGCATGATCAGGTACTCCAGCAGACACCGTAAACCGATGCCAAGGTGTGTGTGTGTGTGGTTTTGGGGGGCGGTGGGTGGTTGCACAACCACTCTGCAATGATACAAAACAGACATCGACTCAACGGCAGTGAATCCCTGTACAGGCGGCATGTTAAGAACAGTTGCCGCAGTGTCCCGTCTTGCTCTGTCTCTCTCTAGCTCTGTGATTAAAGTTGGTGCATAGTGCGGGAGTCGGTGCCGTAGTTGTGTCCCTTAAGTTACATATTATATAGAGTCACAGACAGATGCAACGCCATCATTCATTACCCGGTGCTACTTTTGAGAGAGAGACACACACACTGAGCTGCTGATTAATCATGTGTTGCGCAGAGAGAGAGAAGTGCAGCATGGAGAAACAGCAACATCCCGACACAGGGTCAAATGAAACTTGCTGCAGTCTCTTGTCTATAATTTCCTGCAGTTTGTAAATTAGGTTATTTTGCCAGTGTGCATGACAAGACAGGGAGAGAAAGTGGCTGCTACAGTGCCCTCTATTTGCTGATTATTGTAACACCCAACAGTGTATATATAGGTATGTTCACCAGTGTCATCAACTTACTAGTTCTGGTGGTGGCAGAACACATAAAATAGTACCATGTTTTCCTACGTTAATCATGCTTTTGTAGTGCTTTTTGCACGTGTGGTGACAGCCCATGTTATAAATGCAATAACCCACTCCAGAGTATGCAGTTATTGGGACTTAATCAACACCCCGGGTGCTGTGAGAACACTCGGCCTGTGGCCTTGTGCCTCACAACGCACCCTGGGTGTTGATTAATCCCCAATAACCGCACACCCTGTTGTGGGTTATTGCTTACATCATCCCTAATTTTTTGCCCATGTTCTGTAATAGGGCCTCTATGTGTGCTTCCCAGTTCAATTTCTCATCTACTAGAACTTCTAAATACTTACATTTATCGACTTGTTGTATTTGGTCCCCATTTAAGGATTGAATCTCTAATGGGACATTCTTTTTATCAACTTGTAAAAATAATACCGACTGCGTCTTTTTAGTATTCAAACATAATGTATGACTTTAAGAACATTCTGGAAATAACAGAAGGCCTCCTGCAGTTTATTGTGTACAGTATGTCAGATATTTCTCTTCCCCCTATATGGATCACTGTATCATTAGTATAAATGTGATAATGTATTCTGAGATCTCTAAATTCTAAATTATTAATATAAATATTAAAAAGAAGAGGGCCCAATATGGAATGCTGAGGGACCACAGTCTTAATTTGGCCAGTTGTGGGTCTATAGGAACCTATCTCCACAGCTTGCTCTCTTCCAGTTAGGCAGGTCTTAAACCATTTGAGAGCCCCATTTTGTATCTCCATTTCGTGGAGTCTGGACAGGAGAATGCCATGGTGCAGCGTGCCAAAAGTTTTAGATAGGTCCACAAATAAAGCACCCACAGACATTCTCCCATCCAGACTCTGCTGTATGTCTCCAACTACCTTCACTAAAGCTGTGCTAGTGCTGTGATGGGACCTACAGTAAATCCTGACTGATAAACATTCATCAGTTTATCTGATTCCAGGAAATTCTTCAATTGGGTAGCTACCAACTTCTCGAAAATTTCAGACACTAAAGAAAGACAGGAAATCAAACAATAGTTGTTTATGTCATGTCTTGATCCTCTTTTAAAAATGGGTATTATTTTTGAGTTTCCATCCTTTGGTAATTACTCCAGTGGAGAGAGAAAGATTAAAAATATAAGTTAGGGGATAAGCAATGCAAGGGGATGCATACTTCAACAATTTTGTTTGTATATTATCTAGTCCTCCAGTCTTCTTAGTATCCAATTTTAAAAGTTCATCCCTTACTTTGCGTACTTGAATATGCTGAAATTTGTACACATCTGACCTGTCCAAATTCTGACTTTCCTTGTTTCCTTGTATTTTGTCATTTAAGTCAGATCCAGAAGAGTGAGATTTCAAAATCTGTGTACCTACTTCTAAAAAAAAAAAAAAAAAAAAAATCATGAAAAGCATTTACCGCTGTGTTCCTTAAGGGGATCAGGTGGCCATTTATTTCAATCCTTTTTACCCAGACATTATTTGTGTTTCCCATTAATTTGGTCATTGTATTCCAGACGTGTCTTGGATTTTGATTTATATTTGTTTCTAACTCTGTCTTAAAATATTTTTGCTTGGTTTTTCTAATTTCTTAAATACATTTATTTCGTGCCTGCCTATAAGAATTCCAGTCACCCACCTGAGGACTTGGCATTGTGCCATTTTTTTATCTCTTTCTTTTTTTAGGCTGTGTAAAGCTGCATTATACCAGTTAGCACTGAGACTTTTACCCTCCTTCGTTGTACCGGGACATAATGATCACAAACCTTTACAAACTCTTCCTGGAAATACTGCCATGTTTCTGAGGCAGTTGATATTAATTATAGCCTATCCCAGTTTATATTTTCAACATCAAGCATAAAGTCCACATAACTGAAGCGATAGAAGTTTCTCCAATCAACAGCCTGTGCCTGCCTAATTGTTTTTCAATATTTCCATAGGGTAAAAATAACCTGATGATCGGAGAAAACATCTGGCAATACTCCACTCAAGAGAATATACAGCCAGGCGATTGGTAAAAATAAGATCTAATAGTGTGGAATTTTGTACATTTTTACAGTTTACTCTTGTTGGCTCCTCTAGCAGTCATGTTAAATATCTATTTTCTTGAAAGTCAACAAGGCTTTTAGTGGGATCGATCTGAAACCAATTTACATTCAAATTGCTTGTAATTAATGGCTCATGAGTGAATTTATATTTTATTAGAAACTCCTATAATGTGTAAAAGGTACTATTCTCTGTTTTGAGGGGTTTATAAACACCAGTAATGAGTACAGGTTTAATGAAAGGGATCCTTACCTCAACAGATAAAACCTCTAATCCCTTATATTCCTCCTCCCTTTTTAGTTCTGTCCTTTCTAAATTGCTAGTAGCTCTCCAATTGCTGTGAAGTGTCAGAAATTATTTTGCATAACCAAATTTCTGTAATAATTATGACATCTGGTCTATATTTACCCAATATACTTCGGGCATTAAAATGGACAAAACTGCTCATGTTTTTTTTTTAAACGCCTGTCTCTGAAATTCAAGGCGCTTTACATAATCACAACAAATTAAGAGTAGGAGATACTAAAACAAACAGTAATGGGGAGGTGCTAGACAGCCACCTTCCTGGCAGGAGACACACTGCACGAGCTCTGCACTAAGAACCGATAAACAGCAACATTTCAGACTTTAAACTCTGAAAAGACTCTCTAGCTTCACGGCTTTTGACTCTACTTGCCCTCAGGCCCAGGACACCAAATTTGTCATGGCCTGGCCTAAAGGACAGCAGATTAGAGCCACAAAACATGCAACGACTCAACAAGCGAAGGCCATTAGAAACACCAAGTCTGGTAATCTGCCCAGCACTGATCAACTGCCTTGGATAATACTGCTCGAGTCCATGCGGGCCTTGGACTCAAAAATGGAAAGAAATCTGACCCAACTAGAGACTCACAATGTCAAACTTGAAAGACCTAGCCACCTGAGTGGAGAACTTGGACAAAGATCTATGACCACCATGTCAACTGTGGCAGCTCTCACTAAGGAAAACTGCCAGATTTGGAGCTGCATGGAGGCTCTCGAAAATTTAATCAGGGCAGTGAAACTGTGCCTGATCGGGGTCCCAGAGGGCATCAAAGGCTCAAATCTGCTAGATGCCCTCATGACTTAGATCCCTGACCACCTTAAATTATCAAAGAAGTTCGATGGCTCGCAATTCCAAAAAACATATAGCTTGAACCCCTGGATGGCTCCACAAGGAGAGAATCAAACCAGGGCAGTGCTACTAAAAATGGCTGGAGTAGAAGTCCGAGATATGGTACTGGGGGCAGCAAAGGCAGCATATCCCTTAACCACTGATGGTGCAGATATCAAGATTTATCCTGACCTTTGCTACACCACCAGAGCCAGGACAAATCAAACAGTGGCTGCATACCCTTGGCATGGTCAACTCATTCCTACTACTAGCCCGTCTCCGTATCGTCTAAGGTGGTATGACTTGGCAATTTTCAGATCCAGATGATGAGGGTCAGTGGATTGAAAATAAAATGCACAGGAATTTGAGGCTCAGTGAGAGGGGACACCAGAGACCACCAAGGAGGAAACAGAAATGGCAGAGGGCTGAATTCAGCTACTTGGTAGGCACATATTATTGACAATCCATGGGACTCTATATGAACTTCTGTGCAGGTTCTCTTCACTTTTAAAAAAAGTTAAACAAAAACAGCTCCAACCACAAACAAGTGTGCTGTGTAAAAACACACAGGAAGGAAAACAATTACCAGCACTACTCCTGGACTCAGTGCAAAAGAGCTATACTTTATTGTTAAAAAGCTGTCAAACGCCCAGCAGCAACTGACCAGACTGACCCTCTACTGGTTTTGCATGTCACAGGTGTGTCATCAGGAGGTGCTAGTAAATGGGTAGTACTGGTTTTAAATACAAATCCTTAAAGGTGCAGTGTATCAATTCAAGATAAAGTGCAAGACATAAAAAATTACAATAGTACTTATAGTGCAACATATACAAAAAACATAGCACATATTCTTGAAATACTGATTAAAAACACAATCAAGGCATGTATTTTCTACCTATACGCTGTGCTGGAAAAGACTTTAGGGTAATAAAAGGAGCAATTCATATGACACTATAAATACAGAATTTGTATTACTGGATAAAAAGTTTGATTTGAATCCATCTGAAGGGGGTCATACATTTAACATCTTGTCCTATTACTCCAGCAATTTTTAGTATTTCCATTTTGTTACTGTTGATTTTAAAACCTGATATCTGACCATATTTTTCTAGAACGGTTAAGAAGGGGGGATTGACGTCTGTGGGTTTTCCAGAAATACAAGTGTATCATCTGCATAAAGTGAAATTTTATGTATTGTATTTTGATTTTGAACTGTTACTCCCTGTATTGGCTTTTCTTCCCGTATTGCTTGAGCTAAGGGCTCTGTGCTTAGTGCACAAAGAAGCAGGGACAAGAGACATCCCTATCTGGTGCCCCTCCTGATCTGTAGGTAGGTAGTTAGAGATTGTACTGTTCATCCAAAAGCTCATCTTTGGTCCTTGATAGCAGAGAGAGACACATTTCAAGAAGTTACTGCCCAGTCCCAAATGCTCCCTTACTGTTAACAAACAGGACCAATTGAGGCGATCAAATGCCTTCTCTGCGTCAAGGAAAATTGCAATTCTAGGTGGTGTATTCCCAGGCTTCTGACTCATAATATTAATTAACTTTCATATATTATCCTGCAGGTGGTGGTGTGGGATGAACCCCCTTTGATCCGAATGAATCAGGCATTCTATGTGTTTTTGTAATCGAAGGGAAAGTATTTTCGTCAGGATTTTTAAGTCCTGATTTTATTTTATTGAAATCTAGGATTACAAATACCTTTGAGCAGGAACTGCTCATTTACAAAGGTTCCACGTCGAAGGAATGGGGGATATACATACATACGAAGGTCAACATAATAATACATAGCTACGCAATAAAAAGAAGTACGAGACTGAGGCTTAGGAAATTCCAGTAATTTAAAATGTGCCAAATGTTAGGTAGCATGACATACCAGCCAAGGGTAATCTTAAAATAAGCACTGCAGGTGAGAGGGAAGGGGTATGCAGGCAGGAAGGCCATTGTCGGAGGGTAGAGGGTGAGGGTAGAGCTCTAAAGGGAGGGAGGAGGATAAAAGTCAGGAAATGCCTGGGGAGGAGAGGGGGCAAGGGGATAGGCAGGTAGAAGGGGGCAAGGCGGGGAGAGGTAGCTTTAGATTTAGACTTAGATGTAGATTTAGTAAGGCAATAGGTCGGAAGTTTTCACACACTGTCTTTGCCTTCCCAGGTTTAGGGATGACCGTAATTAGCGAGTCATTCCATGAGTCAGGTATGGTTTTTTCAGTCAGGCAGGTGTTAAAGACTTTTGTTAATATGGGAACCGTCGCTGACGCTAGTTTTTTTATAAAACTCAGCACTTAAACCATCTGGGTCTGGTGATTTGCCCATAGGCAAATGATTGACAACTGCTCTGATTTCATCAGCTGTTATGGGAGCATTAAGCTGATCTCTAGCTTTCTGTGGTAGGGAGGGAAGTTTTAATGTATTTAAAAAGGTCCTAGTTTGAGCTGTAATTTCCTCTGATTTTTTTATCTTCTGCGTAGAGAGATTCGTAAAATTCCTGAAACCTTGCAGCTATATCTTTCGGTCGTGCCAGTTTGTTTTGGGTTGGTCTTATTCTCTATATACAGGGCCACCAACTGCGTGGTATCTCTGATTCATGAAGTGGAGAAACCCCCTCTGCTTTCTTATTTTCAAATATTTGTAGAGCGGTTCGAGCCTGCACAAGTGCCTTATGAATCTGTTTATTAGAAGGGGAAAGTTTATGTTGTTTTTCTAATTCCACTAGTTCTCCCTTAAGTTTGTTATAGGTACTTTGAGATAGTTTTTTGGGGGCTATAGCGAAACGAATGATTTCACCTCGACCACTGCTTTTAAGACATCCCACTGCACCAGTGCCGAGCTGTCTCCCATGTCGTTTAAGGATGGAAACTCTTTAATACAATTAGTTAATTTGGTAACAAACCCCTTGTTATTCAAAAGTGATACGTAAAGTATCCATAGTGATTGTCTATCCTGGGGTGGAACTGTTAGTTGGATTGAGATTGGGGAGTGATCTGATAGTGTTATACTGTGAATTTGAGAACTGGGCACACAGCAAAGGTCTTTCGAAGATGTGTAAAACAAATCTATCCGAGAGTAGGACCGAAATGAGTTTGAAAAGAAGGAATAATCCTTCTCTCCTGGATGCTGTGCTTTCCATATATCCACTAAGCCCAATTATTTTACATGGTTATTAAGCATTTTTGATGCTAATCTCTTTGTTGAGGTAGTACCTGAGGATCTTGTCTTTCTCAAGGTGGGGCACTGTATTGAAGTCTGCCCCGAGAATAATCTGACCCTGGGGTAATATTGCCAGTCTTGAAAATGCCAGTTGCAGGAAGGTTTCTGGGTGCTCATTGGAGGCGTAGATGTTAATCAGGTGTAATGTTTTCCCTGGACCGTGACTGAGGTTCTAACATATCTTCCTTGTAGTCCCATTTCAGAGGAAGTAACTATTAATGGAATTTTTTTTTTAAAGAATGGCCACTCCTGCATTCTTGGCCTTAGAGTGAGAGGAAGCTATTACCTCCCCCACCCACAAGTGCCTAAGCTTTAAGTGTTCTTGTTCTGATAGGTGCGTTTCCTGCAAGAACGCTATATCGCAGTTTTGTTTCTTTAATTCCATCAGTACCTTGGTATGCTTTATGGGAGAATTTATTCCCTTTATATTGTAAGATATTATTTTTAAATGAGCCATAATTCCTGCCAGGGTATAGACGTTTTCTTTTTTAGTCTAATGGTCAGATACCCGTTTTCAAATATCTGTGTTTCCCAGTCTCTAAAAAAATGTTCATTGCAGCACGGTGTCTAAAATGCACACGTCAACTTTAAATTTATTAAACTTTAGAAATGATTTAAACTTTAACAGAACTAATTAAAACTGTAACATGTAAAATGTTCTACAATTGTAGATTAGTAGCTTACAGAAATACTTTCTAGGTTATTTCCTTCGGGGGCCCCTGAATGGGCTATCCCCCCAAGGTTCACTTTAAGTGAGAAGTGAGCTGTTTTGAGTCTCGCTTTATTCCCTAATCAAATAGGGGAATACGGGTTCTCTTTTTGTCCCTGTATGTCTTTCCAGTTTCAACAAGCTTGATCCCCAAATCCCCCTCCCTTTCCTTAAGTTTCTTGTCCATTGTTTATTATAAATTTTCCTTCTTATCCCTCCAGTGTAAATATTTCCCATGCGTCAGGAATCTTGATCTGCTTGGTGGTAGATGCCTTATTCCTGGGCATTTATATTTGCCATGGTCAACGGAGAGTGTGACCTCCGACCCCTCACCAAAGACCCTCCTTTACCCCAGGATCACCCCACCTGCCCCGGCGACAGCAACACCAAGGCTCCTGTGCCATATAGTTACACCCGTTTCCCTCAAGTCTGTGTCGTTGCTTCCCCTGTGACAACAGAGCTGGAAGGAAGCCCAGGGCCAAAAGAACCTTCAGCGCTGTGCCACCCTTCTGCCCTCCGCAAGCGCTCCCCCCGCCTTACATATCTAATTACTATACTTCCTCCTTTTCTTTGAGTACTCATAGGTCTTCACTAAGTTGTAGGTAAACTATTGTAAAATCTCCTCTGCTTTTCTTATCTAATTTTACAGGAAGGCCCTTCTATAAACTATCGATCTCACCCCCTTCCCCCATCAGTCATAAACATCTACCTAATGGTCTTCTTGAGAGAGATATATATATATATATAAAAATATATATATATATATATATTATATATATATATACATACACACACAATAAATTGGTCTGGTACTATTTCGATAAAACCGTAGTGTCCAATTACTAGTCCAGGTCCTGGTCAGGGAAAATTAAGCAGTTCCATCTAATGTAAAGTCCACCTTCCCATCTTACCAGCGAGCAGATGAGCAATCCATCCTGGCTATCTTCTCAATTGCCCTTTAGTTTCTCAGCATTTTGGGGATGAAGGGAGAGAGAGAGTTCAGGGTCTCCTGTCTTTCTATTTTCTGTTCCCTGAAGGACTTTCGTGATGTCCATGGCTAAAACTTTGGGAACCGTGCCTGGCGGATTTCTCTTCTGACCCTTGGCTGCAATAGTCCATGCTCCAGTTGTTACTTTGTGTTCCAGTTGAGTGGTCTCCATATCCAGCGAGGTAATTTTCCACTCCAAGAGCAGCGGCATGATTTCCATCAGATTATTAAATATTTTTAGGCCTGAATCAAGGTAAAGTTTAAGTCTGGCAGGAAACAGTAGTTGGGCCCAAATATTCTTCTTTTCTCTAATTTCTTTGAGGACAGCTCTGGTTTTTTGGCGTTCGCTTTGCAGTGCCGTGGAGAAGTCCTGTTCAAAGAAAATGGGAGTATCTCGATATTTCAAATCTCTGTGTCTCCAGGCCTCCCTGAGAAGCCATTCTTTACTTTGATACAGCACCATTCATATCACCCATGATCTTGGGCAAGCAGTGGGACCTGTAGATTTTGGCACTAAAGATCTATGCGCCCTGTCCATGGTAATTTCGAGATCCACGGGAATCTCCAAAACAGATCGGAGCAAATGTTGTACAAAATTGATTGGGGCATCGAACCCCTCCTTCGCCCCCTCGGGTACTCCATGAATACAAAAGTTATTTCTTCGGGTGTGGTCTTCAATGTCTTCCAAGCATCCCTGTATTTCTCTATCTCTTTTTAGCAGGTATAGCATAACCCGGTCTCCTGTTTCTTGGGCCTTGGTAACTTCAGCGAGTTTTGCTATGTTGCTGGAGACCTTTTTGTCTAAGTTTCGAACATCCTGCCACAGGTCTGTGAGTGATGATTCTATTTTTTGAATCGGTGCTGGGGCCAGTGTTGTTCAATGTCTTTATTAAAAAAAAAAGTTAGTGTGTTTGTCACAGTTAGTTGAAGTGAATTGTTATCTGTTATCTGTGTACTTATCTAGGTGCTTGTCACAGGTGTCAGAAGGGAACTGTTGTCTGTGAAATTAACTAAGTGTAGAAAGATTTGCAAATTGGGGTGACTTAGCTAGTAGGAGCCAGGTTAAAACCAGATTTAAACACTGCCCTAGATAGCTTCTGCCAGAGAACAGACAGAACACCAGGAGGAAGGAGCAACTGGTATAACTAAACTTCTCTACTGGGACTAAGAACTAAAACTCTTGTACTGGGACCTTCAATTTAGGGTAAAAATAAAAAAAGTTAGTGTGTTTGTCAGAGTTAGTGGAAGTGAATTGTTATCTGTTATCAGTGTTATCTGTGTACTTATCTAGGTGTTTGTCATAGGTGTCAGAAGGGAATTGTTATCTGTGAAATTAACTAAGTGTAGAAAGATTTGTAAAGTAGGGGGAGTGGCTTAGCTAGAAGGAGCCAGGTTAAAACCAGATTTAAACACTGCACTAGATAGCTTCTGCCAGAGAACAGACAGAACTTCTCTACTGGGACTATATTGCCCTCCTTCCCTCCCCTCCACCCTAAATCAGTTCTACTTTTATAGGCACATGATTTAACTGACAACAGGAACTTCCTGTTTGGGAGCAGGAAGTGAGTGATCACAGAGCCACCAAAGACTCACCATCCTAGAAGGGCAAGAGTAGCTCTCCATCCCCCCCAGCTGCTGGAGGTCTGATTCTGAGCAAGTAAGGAGATTACTGAGAAATATAGGAACTTCTTGTCTCAGAACAGGAAGATCAGGAGCTTAAAGGGCACAGAGGCAGTAAGTAAGTAGGGAGAGAAAAAAAGAAATAAACAAACAGAGGAAAGAGTAAGTATTCCAAACAACAGTTAGGGGGCCAGAAAAAAGACATGATGGGAGTGGTGCAGTGCAGTGACTGTGGAGCAGCAGTCTGCCAGGAGACGTTCTGGAGGATGCAGTGTTGTCTCATCTGCAGGCACCTCTCTGGGCTGAGGGAGGAGGTTGCTCATCTCCAGGCTGAGTTGGCCAGGATTTGTGGGACCTCCTCTCCCACTCAGGGACCACCAGGTCCACTGCCATTGTCTCAGAGGTTGCCAAGAAAGAGGAGCGGTTGGACCACAGTGGGCTCAGGGAGGGTGAGGGTGGTGGAACAGAGGCACATCCCTCCAGCTATACCTCTCCACAATTTCTATGCTGTTCTGGAAAAGTGTGGTTCCTCCATGGAGGCACCCACAGTGGAGACCAAGGAGGATGCTGGGAACCTCCACAAGGGAGACCCACAGGAGGTGGCATGGGACCCCACAGGGAAGAAACAACTCCTGGTGGGGACTCCATTGTTAGGAAGGTAGAACTGGGGAGGAAGGAGCGGGAGGTAAGGTGCCTGCCTGGCGCCATGGCTTGAGGACAGGGAGGAATCCTCAGGATCGCAGGAGCAGCTGCACAGGGGAGGAGCCGGATGTCATTGTCCACCTAGGGACAAATAACCTGGCTAAGAAAGGGATCAGAGCAGTGCAAGAAGCATTTGTGGAGATGAGGAGGGGCCGTAGACAAATAGCACACACGGTAACCTTTTCGGAGGTGCTGCCTGTCTATGGCACGGGTGAGGCTAGGGTGCTCCACACCATGGGATTAAATCAGTGGTTGAAAAACTGGTGCAGAGTTCAGTGATTTGGCTTCATTGGGGACTGGGGGTCCACCTGGAGGGATGCAGGCCTATACTGGCATGATGGTCTGCATCTGTCCAGGAGGGGAACCAGCATCCTAGGTGATAGGTTTAAATACTTCATTGGCAAGCATTTAAACTAACCAAGGGGGGAGGCACTGGAAAGGAGCAGGGAAATCCTAGCCACCCCCAAAAAATCAGGGTACTAAGTGAGGTAGACACCAACATAGAGATGTCGATAGGGAGAAGTGCAGGGGTCAATGGACCAAACACCTCAAAAAGGACATTAATCTACTGGAGAAGATCCAGAGGAGGACTACAAAGATGATAGCAGGTCAGCAGGGTAAGCCATACAAAGAGAGGTTGAGGGCACTGAACATGTACTCCCTGGAAGACAGGAGTGAGAGAGGGGACATGACTAGGACCTTCAAGTACTTGAAAGGGATAAATAAGGTTGATAAGGAGAGTCTCTTTAAGCTGAGTGGCAACCATAACACGAGGGGGCACAGTCTTAAGCTGGAGGGTGGGAGGTTTAGGAGGGAGGTCAGGAAGCACTTCTTCACAGAGAGGGTGGTGGACACTTGGAAGGCGCTGCTGGAAGAGGTCATCTGGTTGGAGACAGTGGGCAGCTTTAAGAGAGGCTGGGATAGGCATGGGGGGAAGGTAAGGATTACGGGTAGGGAGAATGGGAGGAGTGCGGAGGGAGGGCAGGGACAGTAGCTCAAGCTGTGGACTCTGCAATATGAGCAGACTTGATAGACCAAATGGCCTTCTTCTGCTGGCTTCTTCATATGTTCGTATGTCACTGTGGAGGGGCTGGAAGGAAAAGTATGCCTCTTTGCAGATGACACAAAAATCTGCAACAGGGCTGCTACATGGGTGTGTATGAGAAGGACTTGGCAAGGTTGGAGGAATGGTCAAAAGTATGGCAGCTTAGACTCAATGCAAAGAAGTGCAAAGTAATGCACCAGTGAAACAAAACCCCAGGGCAAGAGTACACAGTGGGGGAGGAGGTACTAACAACAACAAAAATGGAACAGGATCTGGGGGTAGTCATATCAGATGACCTAAAGGTAAGCAAGCAATGTAAGGGCAGAAAACAGGAAGTTGTTATCCCTCTGCCCAGACAGTTGGTGAGATCCCATCTGGAGTACTGTAAGCAGTTCTGGAGACTCCATCTCCGCAAGGACATAGACAGGATGGAGCCAGTCCAGAGGAGGGCAACTAAAATGGTGCCGGGTCTGCACTAGGAGCCATAGGAAGAGAATACTATTGCTAGATTTTAGCAAAGCCTTCGACATGGTGCCACATTGGGCAGTTGTGGACAAAATGCTCAACATAAATGTAAAGAACCATTTAGTGCAAGGGGTTACAAACTGGTTAATGGATCAAACCCAGAGGGTCTCCATTAATGTATATCTATCGACTGAGGGCAGGGTTACGAGTGGTGTCTCCCAGGGATCAGTACTGGGACCCATTATTTAGCAGTGTCAGTGGCTCAGTAGGTAGCACACTCGCCTCTGAGGCCGGGAGATCAGAGGGCTGTGGGTTCAGTTCCCACATCTGGCACTTGGGTTAATATCCCAGTACTGACACTGTAATGCAGCATGAGAGGAGTGCTGCATTTTCTGAGGTGCCGTCTTTCAGATGAGACGTTAAACCGAGGTCCCATCTGCCTGGATTGGTGGTAGTTCAGGTGGATGTTAAAGATCCCATGGCACTTATCGAAAAGAGTAGGGGAATTTCCCCGGTGTCCTGGCCAAATTTCCCTCATTCACTAAAAATACCACCAACAGCTTAATCTGGTTCAAGGTCAGTTGCCATTCATCTGTATCCCCCTCCCCCCGGGTCGTGCCCGAAAATAGGCAGGATTTGTCTAGTGCACTTACCCGGTCAACAAAAGCTAAATAAATAAATAAAAAAATAAATTATCTTTCAAATTTCTATTGCTGACTTAAATAAAACACCCCTAACTGGATTACAAAGTAGGCAGACTATACTAAGCTAGGGGGTCCCAGTGACACTGATGATGATATAAACAGCACACAGGATGACCTGGATAAAATTACCTCATGGTCATATAAATGGGAGATAAATTTCAACTTGTCTAAATGCTGTGTGATTCACCTAGATAACCAAGTGCTGAAAATAAATAGTGCCTGACTGTTGTTACATCTGGTGAAGAGAAGAAATGTGACAGAAGGCTTACACACTGCTGGGGTTACTGAACTCACTGCACCAGTCATGAAAACTGTCAACGGTAGCTCTATTTTTTCTGTATGGGCCCCAAACTATGGAACAATCTACCAAGCCATCTAAGAAGACCCCCTAAAGGGAACTATATCCTGGAGTTCTTTAAAAACTTGGTGTGTAAATAATGCCTTGTTGCCAAAAACATGCTGTGAATAGTTTGCATGCTGTGGATAGTTTATATGATCTGTTTTACTGAGTTACTTTATATTACTCTGCATGTCTGTACTTGGCATTTAAAGATGTGAAACAGCTTTGTTTGTACCAGGGACCCCATTGTAAATGAGCCTTGGCTCAACTTGGCTATTCTTTTCTAGAAATACAGAATAAACTATTCTACTGCTACTTACTAAGTGTCTCATAAATACACTTCATGTAACACTACCTTAAAAATTTCACACTGTGAAAAAGACCTGGGGATTACCATAAACAGTGCCCTGAATCTCAAAGACAACTGCACTACAGCAATATCGAAAGCTAACAGAGTTCTCGGTTCCATCAAAAGAAATATAGTACATGGGTAGGGCTTATTATGTCTAAAACGCTATGGCTGCTTAAATGTTGTGCACATTCCAAAAGTTACTGTACACATTCTAAAAGTTGTTGTGTACGTCCTGAAAGTTTATTGTGCACATTCCCTAATGAATATTAATGAGCAGGGCCATCTCTCACCTCCTTATTGGCTGAAACAGACGTCTTCGAAAAAAGAAACATGGCGGCCCCGCTTACCGAGACAGTTTGTACACAGACTGGCATACTGCATACTAGGTTCAGTGTTTCTACACCAGAAAAATGTTACAATTTTTTTTTTAACCAAGTCCTGCTGTGAAGTTTTGGAGCATTACACTATAAGGAGACTGCAAAGAACTCAGCAGCAGACACCAGTCCCACTTGAAAACACTGTAGTAACAGACTACAAACTCAACTGCCGCCAACAAGCAGGAGAGCCACACACAAGGTATGAAACCTTGTAAAACTCAAATGTAAAAAAAATATGACTTTTTTTTTAACTCAAGGAACCACATACTATAGAAAATAAAGTATGGGTGAGTATACACAACTTGCCTTGATTCCACCTCAGGGTTGAAGATGCCAGCACGGACTTCTCGAGCTTCACTGTCAAGGTCCAAATGCTGGTATCTCAACCGCTCGATGGAAACACAGGCTAGTTGTGTATACCCGGACATACTTTATTTCATATTGCAAGCAGAAGGGCTGAAGTCAACATGCAATTATATCATGCATATACGTCTCCAATACTGGAGTACAGTAGTCAGGTTTGGTGTCCCTATAGGAGCATGGAGGTATCAAGGATCGAGAGGGTACAGAGTAGGACAACAAAACGGATTCACGGTATACAGAATAAGACATATTCAGAAGATTAGAATTTCTAAAGTTATATTCTCTGAAAGATAAGCGGATGAGGGGAGACATGCTACTGACATATGACATTGTACATAACCCATATTTATTTACCAAACTTAACAGGTCATTTAAGAACTACAGAGCAAATATCAGGGATTATCCATTACAACTTAATCCCACAAGATTCTGAATTGACAAAAGAACGTTTTTTTTTTACTCAATGACAGAGTTCATTTCAGATATTTATCCAATGGGACACTGACCCACTGAGTATAAAAAGTAAGAGTCAAATGAAACAAATAATGGGCCATATCATTCAACCGAGCCCAGATTTGTAAAGCAGCAGTGTAAAAGCGTTATAATAGTGAACAAGTTGTCCCCAAGGGAGAAGAAAAGGTGGGTCAACATTGAAAACTGTGGCATTAGTCCCAATCCCCACTCTGAAATGAACACTGCAGTGAGACTGGTTAATCCATGAAACAGCCTACCTAAATATGTTGTTATAAGTGAAAATAAGGTTACATTTCAGCATAACATATATATATTCAGGAAGGAGGAAATCTGATGTTATTACATAGAATTACTGGGAGTAACTATGGGCAAACAGCCTTCTCTTTTCCGTCCACCTTTGTGAATCTTATTAACTTGGGATTTTCACGAGGTGGTCAGGGGTGAGTGGGGAAAACGTGCCTTTTCTGGACAGTTTTCATGGCGCTGACTGCATGGTCAAGGAGACCATTCTTTGCTGTGCAATCTCCCTCCCTGAATGGCCTCTGCAGAGAAATCCTGATATGGAGACACTAACCCATAAAGTGCGTTATCGCCTGCTGAATCATTAGTTGTATTCCTTGATAGTAGTAGTTCTTGATTACAGCGTTTTCATATACTTTTACGTTATAAGTACAGTTGGAACTGTTTTGAGACAGCTCTAAATGTTCACATTTCTAGTTTTCATGTTCAGAGGTTAAACAGCAGCTCTAGAGAACTGTGTCTGTCTACCTTTATATTCTCTCTTTACAGGACACTGGTGCAGCCGCTGAACAGGTTCGCATTCTTGGGACTTAGATTCAATCAGAGACATTTGCTATACCCCCTCCCCATCCTATTGAGCCAGACTATGACGCTCTATTTCATACATCAAGTTATCTGTGATACTGCAATGTGCTTACACTTACTATTTCATGCAGGAGAATGTAATGTATTTTGCAATATGTGAAAGAAAAAAAAAAAAAAAAAAAAACAATAATACCACAAAGTTGCAATTCAGAAAAATGTAGATATCCATGGCTATTTCAATCTGCTACAAAAGCCTGACTGAACAGCAATGTCTCAAGTTTACTTTTAAAAATGGTGACAGTAAGGGCGGCACAAATGTCCATGGGTAAACTGTTCCAAAATAAAGGGGCAGCTATAGAGCACGCTCTGTCCCCAGCTGCTTTTAACCTGGATTTTGGGATAACCAACAGGCCAGTACCAGTAAAACGTAACTCACAGACACTGGGGTGGGTTACAAGAAGATCATCAAGGTACTTGGGTCCCAGTCCATTAAGAGTCTTAAAGGTAAGCAGAAGGATTTTAAAGTCAGTCTGCCATCTCACTGGGAGCCAGCGCAGAGAATGCAGCACTGGAGTGATATGATCACTCCTCTTCACTAAGGTGACAAATCTGGCTAACACATTCTGCACCAGCTGGAGACGGCGGATCTGACAAGCCAGAAGGTCCCGGTAGAGTGCACTGCAGTAGTTCAAGCGCAAGACAAGGACAGCATGCACTAGTGTTAAAAGATCACCCTGGGCAAGGTAGGGACAGAATCCTGATATGTTTTTTTAAATGACAGAAGCCACTCCTGACCACAGCCAGCACCAGAGGCACAAGTGACAGCTACTGGTCAAGAGTGACCCCTTGACTGTGAACCACCTGCTAGCCTGGAGTTTATGTCTCCAAAAAATAGGAAGACCCAGGCTCTGCATAATGTAAGACCAAAGACGATCTGATACCACCAGTAGCATCTTGGTTCTACCAGGATTAAGCTTCAACCCGTTATGAGCCATCCACCCCACTGATCTCCAACAGCGCATTCTGAAGCACAGTCACTGAAGAACTAATGAAACATTAGCTGGGTATCATCAGCATAGCAATGAAAACCCAAACTGTACTTTTGGATCACATCTGTAAGCTGAAGCATAAACACTGTGAACAAGCAAGGAGACAAAATGGAACCCTGCGGTATGCCACAGTTAGTGACAGAGGAATAAACTCAAATTTTCAATAAAATCACCAACTGATGGTGATTGCTAAGGAAGGATCGGAACCAGTTCAAGACTGTTCTACTGCCCTAACGATCCCCCTCATACATTCTACCAGCTCCATATACTGAACATTGTCAAATGCAGATGGCAAATCCAAAAGGACCATGTAGTACTCACGGAATTCACAGACATCAAGTGGCATGAGGTGTGCTTCAATAGTGCTGCTGAAGCTTGGCACACTCTTGTTATTTTGGGGCTTTGGGGTATGTTGACAGACTGGGGAATCACTGGGCTAAGAATATTTACCCTGACTATGCAGTAGGCAGCATACTGGCAGTATTTAATAAACGAGGATGATGGAGGATTCTAGTCCTGTGGGGGCGGGTCAGGGCAGCGGTCACACTTCTGGATGTGCTGTGCCAGTGTGCCCGGCAAGACTAAGGAACATCTTGAAATTATTTTACAAAATGTACTGGACCTTGGTCTGTATGAAACAAGCAGGTACTGCCTCTTATTTATTTATTAAACTGTTTCACCAGGAAGGCACACTGAACAACAAGATGCTTGTCTCCCGGTGCGACCTGGGGGGAGAGGGTACAGGGGAAAGTGCATATAGCAAATACATACATTAAGAACAAGTAGTACATGAAAACAATTACATGAAGTACAGCAATGGCAGGAATACAGGATACAATATATAACAGGGTAAGGCAGATAATTAATTTGAACAAAACAGAGCTGTTCCGTGTAAGGCAGATAACAATCGATTTGAACAATGGAATATTGTTCCATCTACATAAGTGCAACTGGTTAAATATGATTCAAACCCAATTAGGGGAAAGGTGCTAGAGAGAAAGAATCGGCTGCATTAAGAATGAGGAAAACAGGTGCAGTTACAGGAGATGAAGTTATGAAGGGCAGTGGAGGGTGAGTGAGAGGATGAGGACACATGCTGGTGGAGTAAGGAGGAGGTAGCTGGACTACTTCATAAGTTACGGAAATGTTGAGTGGTGCAAGTCTTACAGATCCAGCTATCTGATCAAGTAGACAAAGACTCGAAAGAGTAGATCCCTAGAACACCAAACTAGCACTTCTCAACAATATTGCAGGGCTCCCTAGTCAACAAATCCTGATGTACTGGATGGGCATAACACACATGATGGCAAACAGAGTTGTCCTTTATCACTGGAGTTTATATAATGCGATAAGAATAGCATCTATTGTACTATCAGAATGGTGTCCTCTGATGGTCAAAACTGCACCATATGGGAAGTATAGAAGTGTGTGTGTGTGTGTGTGTGTGTGTGTGTGTGTGTGTGCGCAGCACAGACGCACGCAAGTGAGTATATACGCCACTGAAGTTAAATGAATTTCACAAATAAAAAGTGTTATCTTGACCCAACATAGCAAAATAAATGAAGTTGGTCACTAAGCATGCTCACAAATTTAGCTCTCACTCATTTTCGCCACACTAATCTTGCTCAGAATTTTATTCATACATGTGAGATGCATGAACTTTATTTAACTGCTGGAACTTTATTGAACTACTTCATTGACTGCAGGAACTCCACTGAATTGCAGGAACTTCTAAGAAAGAGATATGCTAATAAGGACTCCAGAAAAAAAACATAACAGATTAAGAGCATTTCTAAATACCATGGTATACATAGTATATCCCATGAGGCAGCTCAGAATATGATTATTTGGTGTGGAATGTTGGTGTAATTGTTTCCTTGCACTCATGGCTTTACTTGGCTCAGCCACTCATGCAAGGGAACAATAAAGTACAGTTACGTTAAGAACTTCCTGTAACAGTTGATCTGTGAGGGGATCTCTTACAGCAGTCCACACCTATGGAACTATAGCCACCGAGCAATAGGATCACACATAAACTTTTCTAGCTAGCAGTCTACCAGAGACCCGCCCACTCTGATGTCATACGCCAACGTCAGCCTATCCTAAAAGAGTGGGTAGCCCCTGCACCCTCTTCAGTTCTCCCACCAGAGACCATAAGCCACCTAGCCCAAGCAGGGGGAACTGAGGAGGAACTGAAGTTCCTGCAAAAAGAAAAATAACGGAGAAAGAAATATGGATGGAGAAAAACCTCCCAGGTCAGGGAGGGAGAAGGAAGGGATGGCATGGCCTGCTGCAAGAGAACTCCTTGCAGATCTGCTGTTACATTAAGTTCTTACGTAACTACTATCTGACATAGGGGGTATTTCTTGCAGCATGCCATAGCAACCAGTTCCGTCAGTAGACAGCACAGACTGGGTGAAGGAAACCTCACGCCTAAGAAAGTAGGCCCTGGAGGACAGCTAAGCCAAAGCTGGCCCTACACCTAGAGGCAATGACCTGACTGTAGTGCTTAGCAAAGGTGTGGATAGTATTCCAAGTAGCAGCAGCACAGATCTCTGCAGCTGACACATTCCTGAAACACGCAACAGAAGTGGCCATTGCCACTTGTAGAATGACCACGAACAGTGCCAGGAAGATCCTTGCCATACTTCCTACAGCATTAAGTAATACAACTGGCCAACCATTTAGACAAGCACTGTTTTGAAACAGGGACACCCTCTTTCCCAGGGGCGAAAGAAACAAATAGCTGAGAGGACCTCCTACAGTCCGTCACAACATGGGTGTGGTAATGCAGAACTCTATGCAGATCTAAAGTATGGAGCAATGCTTCCCCTGGATTGGCATACTCTGGGAAATAAGCAGGCAGGTGGATGGATTGATTTAAAGTAAACTCAGACACCACCTTAGGAAGAAACTTAGGGTCAGTACGCAAAGACACACTGTCTTTGAGAAAAAAACAAATAAGGCTGCTCACATGTGCCTGTAGCTCTGAAATCTTCGAGCAGAAGTAATAGCAACTAAAAATAACACTTTCCATGACAGAAAGTGTGTCTTGCATGTCACTGTTGGCTCAAAAGGAGCCAAAGTAAGAAAATACAAAATTCAAGTACCAAGGCAGGACTGGATTGCGGATAGGAGGCATCAAGTGAAGAATGCCTCTCAGAAACGTACAGGACACCTCCAGCTGTGCTACCATATGGCCATCAATAGGCTAATGGAAGGCTGAGATGGCAGAAGTACACCTTAAAAGAGGAGTACTTCAGACTGGAGTCTGAAAGGGACTGCAAGTACTCCAGAATCTGATTCACTGGACAAGTGAAGGGATCTAGCTGATGTAAAGCAGCCAATAGTGCAAAACATTTCCACTTCATAGAATAAGTGGCCCTAGAGGACAGCTTCCTAGCCACCACCAGGATATCAGCCACTTTGAGTGACACCCCAAACCAAGCCATGGCTATGTTCTCAGGAGCCAGGTGTGAAGATGCAGGAATTTGAGGTCCAGATGAACCAGGGTGCCCTGGTTCTGGGAGAGCAAGCCGGTGCACAGAGGAAGAGGTATTGGAGGTTCCACTGCCAGCGGTTGCAGTAAAGGGAACCAGATCTGATAAGGTCAGAAGGGGGCTATGAGGATCATCGTGGCCTCTTCCATCCGGAGCCTGAGCAGAACCCTCTGAAGCAGAGGGAAGGGAGGAAACATGTACAGAAACCTCCCCTTCCAAGAGAGGGACAATGTGTCTCGCCAGAAAACTCCAGGCCCTGGATCGAGCGAGCAAAAAAGAGACATTTTTCATTGAGTGGGGACACTAAAAGGTCTAACTCTGGATGATCCCACTTGTTGAACAGGTCTTCTACTACTAAGATTTGTGCACCTTGACTGTGGCCGACTTAGGGTGTCTGCCAGGAGGTTTTGGATGCCTGGAACATGGATGGCCCCAGCTGACAGTTTGAGATCATAATTTAGAGCCCAATACCAGAATCTCATTGCTTCCCGGCAAAGAGGGTATGAGTGAGTACCCCCATTTGTTGATGTAGTGGACTACACTGATGTTGTACATCTGCACTAGCAGAAGACCCAAGGATAGCTAAGTCTGGAAGACCTGCAAGGCATCAAGAAAGGCCAATATCTCCAGGACATTGATGTGGAGAGAGGATTCCAGATGGGACCAGGTCCCCTGTGTTTGGCGGGGCCCTAGATGTGCTCCCCATCCCAAACCCCAAAGCATCGGTTGTGAGGATTAGCTGAGGGGAAGGAATAAGGAAAGGAACCCCTCTTAATAGGTTGCTGGGTTCCATCTACCAAAGTGGAACTCTCTTCACAGGAGAGGAGATCAGGACCAGCTATTCCAGGTTGTTGGTATGCTGGTCCCACTGGACCCTCAGTGTCCACTGAGGAATCCTCATGTGCAATCTGGCTAGTATACTGTGACTATGGCTGCAGCCATTAGACCCAAAAGCCGGAGGCAGGTTCTGTCTGAGACACAGCGATTTCTGTACAGCAGGCGGGCTTGAGCTATAAGACGATCTGCCCGGTCCTGGCGCAGAAAGGCCATGTCCTGAGATGCATCCAGGACTGCCCACATGTACTGAAGGCACTGACAGGGGGGCAGAACTGACTTGGGCAGGCTGACCATGATCTTCAGATCCTGGAACAGACGGTTGATATGTTCCAGAGTCTGTAACAGGCACTCCCTGGACTGGGCTTTGGGAAGCCAGTCATACAGATGGGGAAATACATAGAGTTCCTCCCACCTGAGGGCAGCTGCCACCACTGCCAGGCATTTGGTGAACACACAAGGGGCCGAAGACAAGTCAAAGGGCAAGGCCCAGAACTGGAAGTGTTCCCCCTGGAAATTAAACCTTAGTATTGTCTGTGAGAGGCATGTACTGGGATATGCAGAGAGGCATCCTTCATGCCGAGAAAGTAAATCCAATCTCCCTGATACAGAAGGGGGCAGCAGACATTGGAGTGTCACCATCTGGAATTTTTTATACTGGATGAACAGATTAAGCTCCCAAAGGTCTAGCATGCGCCTGAGATCGCCTGTGCATTTGGGGACCAGGAAGAAATGAGGATAGAACTCTCTGCCCTGCTGAGTTTCTGGGATGGGTTCTATGGCCCTTTTTCACAAGGAGTGAATTTCCTCCCAGAGCACTGAAATTTGTTCTGGAGGGTAAGAGAACAGAGCTGGGAGTTTTTCTGGAGGCCAGTGCTGGTGGCGTTTACCCTGTGGCGCTTACCCTGAGATTGCTGGATGGCTGGGGTCTATGACTAGACCGATGAAAGGGCACTTGCTCACCAACTTTTGGTTGGTTGGTTGGTGAGATCCATGGAATGGATCGATTGCAGGGCGTGGCTCGAGGCTTGCAGGTGAGACAGTATGTTCTGCACATCTGTGCCAAACAACGTGTAGCCTCTGAATGGGGAATTCAGGATGGACAATTGAACATCCAGTGCAAAGCTGGACACCTTCAACCAAGAGTGTCTACGAAGGCACTTGCAACACCAGTGACCCGGTTTGGGAGCGGGCCCGAATCGTCCGGGGCGGCCGAGAGAGAGAGAGGAAGGATAGGCGTCCAGGACGCTCTCTCCTTCTCCGAGGGAAGGTGGGGGCGACTGGCGCGCTGGAGGCTCCTAGCGGAGGCGGGGAACTCAAGCGACCGACACATACAGCTCTGGGAGGTGGGGCGACGCTAGCGTCATTGCACGTCCCTGCCTCTGTAAGGAAGAAAAAAAACAGAGGCAAGGGCAACCGTGTACATGAAGCCCTCCCCAGAGGACCTCGAGGCACCACCGTCGCTGCAGATCCCCAACCAGATATAAGCACAGTGGGTCGCCGGTGAAGGTGGCGATGGCCCCGCCCTCCGGGGGGCAAGCCGGAGGTGACTGAGGGATCTTGGCAGCCATAGCCAGTGGTGGAGGTCTCCTGGGGGCCGTGACTAGGGCCGAGTTAAGACGGGGTGCTGCCTAGAAAAAAGAGAGAAAAAAAAAAAGAGTGTCTACGAAGGCAAATGCCCACCGCAGCAGCCCTAGCCAAGGCATCAACGGCATCATAGGCAGCCCTAAATAGGTCAGTGCTGATATTGGACCTGGCTATAAAAGACTGCAGCAGCTGCTGTTTTGGGAGTCTTTTGGGAGGGCCCGGGTAGACTCAAGGGCTTGGTCCCAAAGCTGGTTTTGGTACTGGACCATATGGGCAATGTAATTTAGCACCCTGATGGTCAGTGTGGCAGATGCAATGGTTCTCTTGCCAATGTGATCCAACCTCTGTGATTCCTTATCCGGGGCAAGGAACTGAGCTGTTTGGGTCTCTTGGTGTAGTCTTGGGCGGCACTGATGACCACCGAGTCCACTTGAGCCTGATCAGCGAAGAAAGGCCTTCCTGCTGGAGCCTGGTATAATTTGTCTGCCTTCCTAGGCACGGCAGGTATCAAACTGGGTCAATGCCAGGTGGCCATGGTGGCATCTTCAAAAGGATCAATTAAGGGTGGGATGACCAGAGATGGGGAATCCAGCAGCCTTAAATAAGTGGTTAGTCGACATCAAGCGGGATCTTGTTCCTTGCTGTCACAGCCCATGGCCAGCTGTAACTGTCCCATAACAGAGACGAAAGAGGGGTCATCCATGGGAGACCACAGGTGTACCTCAGGGTCTCCTCACCATTGGACGAGACCGTGAAGGAGAAGTTATAAGGAGTAGTTCCCTCATCATTGCCATCATCAGGAGGAATGAGGTCTGACAGCCCCAATCCTTGTCCCCCGAGTCCTGAGGGGGAGCGAGGGCCCAGGGTTCTGGGGCATAGGCTGTGGTCCTGGAGAAGCATGCGGCATTGTGGGGCTGGGTCTTGGGGAGGAGCAAGCTAAGCCTTCATAAAATCCCATAACGCTGAAAGCACAGAGTGGAAGTGCACAGCCATGGCCACTGGTTGAGGGAACACAGGGGTCGGCGCATGGATCAGCACCAGGGAGGTTGGATGCACAGGCTCGGGCCTGAGAAGAAGCTTCTCGGCATGGGTCTGTGTCGGGGATGGCAGTGGCAACCGGGGCTTGGGCCAGAGTGACTCCAGAGAGGGTAGAGGTTCCCAGCCTGAGACTATGACTGAAAAAATGGTCGAGGGCGGTGGTTGGGGGTTTTGTCTGTGACCCAGCAACCACCAATGCCGAGCCCGTCGACAGTACATGGTGTCCCAGAACTGACCTACTGTTGACAGCTCTGCAAAAGAGTTATAGTGTTGCATTTCAGGTTAACACCCTAAGTTCCAAATAGCTTTCTGTAATTGTTTCAATAATATAACTATATACACTTTCAAACCAAGGGATCCCAGTTTCACATAAAGATTCACACGTATTTTATAACTTCAGATACCCAAGGCTGCAGAAAAGATAGAAACAGCAAGTAAAGGCAGAGAAAAATCTGACTGTACAGTCAGACAAGAAACAGAAAAGGAAAACAGATCCTTGCATTTAGCTCCTTCTACATAACAAATGGGACACGGTCTTATTCAACCCTGTCACATACCCCACTCTTTAAGAGGGAACCTGTTTATAAAAAAAAAATAGGTTTCAAAAACTTTCTTTAAATTCTCCGTTAACATCAGCTTATAAGCTTTACAGTTCTCAGCATATGCAGTATCCCTTTTCTCCATATCAATCAGTACAACAAACAGTTAAGGTTAAACCCATGCATTTTTTCAGCTTTCTGAATTCTCAATTCTAATGACTGTACAGCAAACAGTTGAGCTTAAACCCATGCATTTTTCAGCCTTCTGAATTCTCAAGTCTAGTGTTTCTAATTTATCAGTTTAGCCATTAACATTGCAGCAAAAGCAGCCGGCCCAGTGGTGCTGAGGGCTGAGGTGCTGGACGCCTTACCTCACACCATGCCGGCAAACCGTGTTTGGGAACGAGCACAGGCCGCTGGGGGTCGGCAGGGAGGAGAAGGACTGAGCGTCCTTTGGACTGCTCTCCTTCTCCGGGGAGGGGGGATACCGGCTTTCGGTGCACTACTGGCTCCTAGTGGCGGCTGGGAGCTAGGTGTGCTGAAGGCAACAATAGGGGAGGCAGAGGCAGACATTCGGAGGAACGCATACGGGAGCATACGCATTCGCTCCTTGGACGTCATTGCACATCCTCGGCTTGAGGGATAAAATTAGGTGCAAAATAGTCCTGGTGTGCTTCATGATGAACGGTCCCTGCAGGCGCCGCCCCCGCAACTGGTAGCAACACACCTCTGGCACTGAATCCTAGTGTGAGGTGGGTTGAGGGATCCCCGCCGTCCCACCATGGGGGTTAGCTGTGGGGTAGCTGGGGGTTGAGCTGCGAGTGGGGGACGGGGCTGGGAGACTGACAGGAGGAACTTCCGCCAGGGGCCCAGAAGGAAAAGAAATTAACAAAAAAAAATTGCAGCAAAAGCATTATACGGTTACCCATTTATCTCTTTTTCTTTATGTCTTTCCCAGCCCTGGAGGAAGCATACCTATTTTGCAAGAATGCCACCTCTTTCCCCAGGTGGTCTTCGTTTCTGGGCCTTCTGCTGCTCCTAGTCTCTGGGAAGTAAAGGATTTTTCTGCAGGGTAGCAGCACCCTTCTCTCTGGGGGCTACAGCCAACATTAACTGGCAGGCAACACAGGATATACAGTAGGTCACTACCTGCCTGCAGACTCCTGGCCAGTAAAAATGTGGCAGGTTTGCCAAGGTTTCCTTCTTGCTAAGATGCCTCCCACTGTGATCAGTGTATGCCCACTGCATCACCTGCATCCATTTGGTGGGAACAACCACCTGCTCTTCCAGCTTGTTTAACCTAGAGTTAGGATGTAACCTGTATTATTCCCCCTTTCTTCACAACATAATGGGGGCAGGCTTTGTTAACCACCCCAGGACCAATATGTAGACCATCAATACTTGTCACATATCAGTATAACCTGAAAACATGTGTATTCCCATTCTGTAGCATACCCCAGTCTCTGAATCTCCAGGAAATCCCTGCTTTAACAAAAAGATCAGTCCCTTCAGCCATCTCATAGGCTTCCTCCTCACCTTTCAACTGCTCTGCTAAAGGGGACATGCCTCCATCTCTGATCACGTGATCTGTATCTTGGGCTGTCCTTTTTTCACCACACTTAAGCACCTCTTCATTAAAAGTCTCTGCACCACTCACATGTAATCCTCCAGGACTCAGCATCAGGCCTTCCTCCAGCTCTGATTCAGGATATATAAGGTAGCAACCAGGAAACTCGGGAAGCTCCAAATGCTCCTTCTCCAACTCAGGTGTCACGGTGCCGAACTGGTTCTCTGTACTGTGACTGGACTCTATCTGGCCTTTGTCTGCAACAGATGGGGTCTTTCTTTGCCTCTCGACTTTGTCTGACGTATTCAGGTGCTTGCCTTTCCTGGCGGACTCACAGTGCTGCCCCTAGTGGATTACTTGGACCACTGGGTATCTCTGCTCAGCCTCCATCCACCATTCTGTGAGCCAGTTCACCAGTTCTGTTAAGGTTTTCATCATCTGCATAATCTCCTTCACTGCCCAAAAGACTTATTTGGCCACTCCACAGTGTCTCTTTTAGGTGCACTACTGCCATTCAGACCTAATCTTTGTTGTATAGCCCACCATTTGAAGAAGGCAGGCAGGCTTTCAGGTTCTGTCCCTGCCTCCTCTTCTTCTATCACTGGTTCTGGCTGTACAGTCTCAATTTGAACTTCTGTTTCAGCTTCTAGTTTAGCTGCCATGCTTCTGGTAAACACTCCTGGGTTTGCTGCTGCAGGATCTATACCTTTCTTCTATGCTTCCCTGGTACTAGGTCTAGTACCCACGCACAAAACTCCCGGGTTAGAGTATGCACAGCATAAATCCCAATTAGTCTGACACCATCTGTCATTGAGGTACAGGTCAGGAAGCAAAGGAAGACCAGAAGCATAGAAACATAGAAGCTGACCACAGATAAGGACCGCTGCCCATTTTTTCTACCTTATGAATGTGCCATAGACCTTTACTCTATCAATGGCCTATTTATACTCATCTGTATTGCTTCCTTATGCCTATCCCATGCCTGTTTGAAGCCCTGCACTGTATACATATCCACCACTTCCTGAGGTAGGCAGTTCCATGCATCCACCACCCTTTCTGTGAAAAAGAACTTCCTCACATTACCCCTTAATCAGCCTCCCTCTAATCTCATGCTGTGTCCTCTTGTCCTGCTATTTTTCTTATATTGAAACATGTTAGACTCTTTCACCTTGTTAATGCCCTTAAGGTGCTTGAATGTTTCAATCATATCACCTCTCTCCCTCCTTTGCTCAAGGGTATACATATTGAGCTCTGTTAATCTGTCCTCATATGTTTTCTGATGCAGTCCCTGCACCATTTTGATTGCCCTTCTCTGGATTGCCTCCATTTTGTTTATGTCCTTGTGCAGGTGCGGCCTCCAGTAATGCATGTAGTACTCCAGATGGGGCCTAACCAGTGTCTTGTAAATAGGGATTATTACCTCCCTCTAACAACTTGTGATACCCCTACTAATACACCCCAACATCCCTCTAGCCTTAACTATGGCTTTAGTGATCTGCTTGGATGATTTCAGATCATCTGTGATGATGATGATGCCCAAGTCTCTGTCTTTCCTTGTGACTGCCAGCAACTCCCCTCCCAACCTATAGGTGGCTTTGGGGTTTCTCTTCCCTATGTGCATGATCTTGCACTTCTTTGTGTTAAACCCCAGTTGCCACTCTTCCGACCATTTTGCCAGTTTATCCAGATCTCTTCTCATTCTGCCCACCTCATCTGGATCACTATTCTGTTGCAGATCTTGGTGACATCTGCAAACAGACAAACCTTACCCTCCAGTCCATCTGCAATGTCACTGACGAAGATACTGAAGAGAACTGGCCCCAGGAATGATCCCTGAGGTACCCCACTTGTGACTTGCATCTCTTCTGACTGTATATCGTTTACCACCACTCTCTGCTTTCTGCCCACCAACCAGTTTGCCACTCAGCTGACCAACTGCTGACCCCCCCGAGCCTACCCAGCTTATTAATCAATCTTCTATGTGGAACAGTATTGAAAGCTTTGCTGAAGTCAAGGTAGGTGACAACAACTGCACCCCCTTGGTCCACCACTCTTGTTACCCAGTCAAAGAAATCAATGAGATTAGTTTGACAGGACCTTCCTGTTGTAAACCCATGCTGTCTTGGATCCTGTGGTCCTACGGATTCCAGGGGCTGCACTATCCTTTCCTTAAGGAGTGCCTCCATAATCTTGCCCACTACTGAGGTAAGACTGACTGGTCTATAGTTCCCTGCCTCCGCCCTGCTACCACTCTTGTGGAGCGGGATCACATGAGCCCTTCTCCAGTCTTTTGGGACCTCTCCTGTGCTCAAATTTGCAAGTAGCATTTTATTTTTTCCAATAACAGTAAAATAAAAGTAAAATTCTTCCATATAACCATTTACAAAGGCAGTACAAACACAGAAAACAAAGTCCTGTATCTGAGGATATCTCTAATTCCAAGTTTTAGTCTTGCTCTCTCTCTCTCTAGCAAAAGTATTGCTGCTCTTTTTATAAGTCTTTACCTAGGAACTCATTAAGGAGTCATCCTGTTTTTCAGAAAATGTTCTTGTCAGTTTCCTTCCTTGCAGGTGCAACAAAACAGTACATGGTATCCCAAAACTGACCACCTGTTGATAGCTCTGCAAAAGAGCTAGTGTTGCATTCCAGGTTAACCCCATAAGTTCCAAATAGCTTTCTGCAATCATTTCAACAGTATAATTATATACATTTTCAAACCAAGGGATCCCAGTTTCACATAAAGATTCACACATATTTTATAACTTCAGATACGCAAGAGGGAAGAAAAGACAGAAACAGCAAGTGAAGGCAGAGAGAAATTTGACTGTGCAGTCAGACAAGAGACAGAAAAGAAGAGAATGGAAGAGATCCTTGTGTTTAGCTCTTTTTACATAACAAATGGGACAGTGTCTTATTTAACCCTGTCACAGAGGCAGAGGGGGCTGCCCCCAATGATAAGGATGGCCCCACCACAGTCTGCGCACAAAGCCGTGACCAGAATCAAAACAAGGAGAACTGGGTTTTGTCCTTAGGATGGTCCTTGTCTCGGTTCTTATGCTTCCACAGAGACTTGTCCTGGACCTTGGAAGGCTGCAAGCACGAGGCCGTTGCAGGGGAAACGGAGGAACTTTGAGCCTGAAGCTCCTTCTCCATCTGGGTGGCTTTCTGCTTCAGCAGAAAAGTTTTGAGGGTCTGATCTCAGTGCCTTCTGGTGGCCTGATTGAAGCCACAGCAGATCACACAATCCTAGGTGTCATGTTCTGGGCCTAGGCAGAAGACACAGGCCTCGTGGTAGTCCTTCTTGGGGATTTTCTTCCCGCAGGTACACTTTTTGAAGAGGTTCCTAGAAGTGGAGCTCGGCCTAAACAGAGAGGGAAAATCACTTTAGCATTAAAGTGATACACCCTAGGGAGAGAAATAACAAAAAACACAGTTTAGATGAAGAAAAATGGCAGTCAACTGAAGTTGGCGGATCTCCGAGAAGTCTGACATGCGACGGTCAAGAGCAGGAAAAGAACTGAGAAGGGCACAAGGACTGCCCACTCTTATAAGATAGGCCAATGTCGGTGAATGACTTTGGAGTGGGTGGCCCCCTGGTAGACTGCTAGTTAGAAATGTTTCCATGTGGTCCTAGTGCTTGGTGGTTATAGTTCTACAGGTGTGGCCTGTTACAAGAGATACTCCCAACGTCAGATCACCAACATTCTACGCCAAATAACAATTATAGTTTGAGCTACCTCAAGGGATATTCCCTGTTTGCAATGGCAGTGTGAATATATTTGCCCAAATAAATACAGGTTACTCACCTGTAACAGGAGTTCTAGGAATGGTATATGTTGTTCATCCACACTGTCTGGCAGGTTCCTTGCCGCTTTAAATCTTGCCGGAAGGTCTTCAAGCTGGCTCCTCCCACCCACCGGGTGATAAAACTCGGCTCGCCCATGACGCCAGATCTGCCCGCTGGAAGCTCAGGTTGTGCCAAAGCGGGAGGTCGTAGGGTCGGTGGATGAACATATACCATTCCTAGAACTCCTGTTACAGGTGAGTAACCTGTATTTCTAGGAAATGGATATGTTGTTCATCCACACTGTCTGGCAGACTCCTAGCAGTTCTCCGGGAGGAGGGAGGCAAGCACACCCCTTACTTAGGGAATAAAGACTGGAGAACTGAGGCCCCAAAACCAGCATCCCAGCGTGACTCAAGGTCAATGTGGTAATGGGTAATGAAGGTGTGTGCTGACTTCCAGGTAGCAGCCCTGCAGATTTCCTGGATAGGGACGTCCCTGGAAGCAGCCACCGATGCAGCAGTATGACACGTAGAATGAGCTCTTATCCCTCTGGGAGGCTCCATGCCCAGCCAACATAGCAGAGATCTATGCAGGAGGTGACCCACCTTGCTTATCGTCCGCTGGCTGCAGGTCTGCCAGTCTACGCTTCAGCGTAGGTGACAAACAGCTGGCGAACCTCTCCCGATTTTCAGCCGTGGCCCTTATAATAAGCGGCGCCTTCTAGGGTCCAAAGTATGGAGCCTATATTCGCCTCCGAGGTGTGATTGGGGTAGAACACCGGCAGAGTCAACACCTGGTTAAGGTGAAACTCCGACACCACCTTCGGAAGGAATTTCGGTTGGGGGCGCAGGACAACCTTGTCCCTGTGGAAGACCAGGTAAGGAGACTCGATGCAGAGCGCCTTGAGTTCTCCCATCCTTCTGGCTGATGTGATAGCCACCAAGAAGGCAGTCTTCCACGACAGGTGAGAGAGTTCACACCTGTGCATTGGTTCGAATGGCTTGCCCATGAGCTTTGCCAGTACCAGCAGTAAATCCCACGGAGATGGAGGTTCTCGCATCGGAGGGGAAATGTGATCAAGGCCTTTGAAAAAGCGCCAGACCACCTTCTCCTGCGCCACCAACTGCTCCCCGGCCCGCGCCCGGTAAGCAGAGATGGCTGCCAGGTGCACCTTTAGGATCGTCGACCTAAGCCCTTGACTAGAAAGGGACCATAAATAGTCCAAAATGCTTGCCAAAGAACAGGAGGAAGGGTCCAAGCCCTTGCCCTGACACCAGATGGAAAATCTCTTCCATTTGAAAACATAGCATTTCCTGGTCGACTCCTTACAGGATGCCTCAACAACATTGAGGACCTCGTCGGAAAGACCCAAGGCCTGGAACTCTAGCCGCTCAGGAACCAGGCCGTCAGGTGCAGGGATTGAAGGTCCGGATGGAACACCTTCCCCTGATTGACTGAGAGCAGGTCTGGGCGAGCTGGAAGCTGCCTCGGGAGCCTGGAGCTGAGGCTGAGGAGATCTGGGTACCAGAACTGGCAGGGCCAGTCTGGGGCTATCAGAATCACCTGCGCCTTGTCCCTCCTTGCCTTGAGAAGCACCTTGTGGATTAAGGGAAATGGGGGAAAGGCGTAAAAGAGTCCCGGGGTCCACAGCCTCGAGAAGGCATCCCCCTGCAGCGAGCCCTGCTGAGGGGGCCGGGCATGAAACAGTCTCAGCTTGCTCTCCCTGGAGGCAAACAGGTCCACCTGAGGTGTGCCCCAGTGGGAGAACAGATCTTGTACTACCTCCGCAGGAGAGACCACTGTGAGATGCAGCCCTATCCGGCTCAGGGCATCGGCCAGGGTGTTGGAGGCCCTGCCACATGAATGGCTAGGGAGATCGGCCTCCAGGCTGCGCCGAGTGACCAAATGTGGAGAGCCTTGCATAGAAGCATGGAGCGCGTCCCGCCCTGGCAGTTTAGGTAGTACATGGTCGTGGTATTGTCCGCCTGACTCGGACCACTGACCCGGAGAAACGGAGCAAAGGCGGTGAGAGCTAGGCGGACCGGCCGAGCTCCAGCAGGTTGATGTGGCATTGGGACTCTCGCCGCGCACCAGAGGCCGTGGCGCCGGTGTTCCCCAGATGGGCACCCCAACCCATCAGAGAGGCATCGTCAATAGAGAGACCGGCGCTCGGGCGGACAAACGGGATGCCCTCCTGCAGATGAGATGGAACGGTCCACCACCAGAGAGCGTTCCACATCTCCTGGGTCACCATCACTAGCTGGTCCAATGGATCGCAGCGCTGTGACCACTGGCTGGCCAGACCCCACTGAAGGGGGCACATGTGCCAGCGTGCCCAACGGACCACGCTGGTACAGGCCGCCATGAGACCCAGGAGGTACAGGAAGTCCCGGGCAGGGCGCGATTGCCCAACCAGAAATGATTGGGCAAAGGAGGTAAGAACCTCGGCCCTGTCCGCCAGGAGCCGTGCTCTGGTTCGAAGATAGTCGAGCTCTGCCCCGATAAACAGAATCACCTGCTTCGGCTCGAGTTCCGACTTGGCCTCGTTGATGAGGAGGCCGACTTGAGAGCAAACCTGGAGGGCCAGATCTCTGGACCGCTCCACCTCCTGTCTGGAGGGGGCTGCTATCAGCCAATCGTCCAGGTAAGGGTACACCCGGACCCCCCGGTGCCGCAGGAAAGCTGTCACCACTGCAATGCATTTGGTGAAGACCCTGGGAGCTGGAGACAGGCCGAAGGGCATGGCTCGAAACTCGAAGAGGGATCCCTCCGCTCGAAAGCGAAGGAATCTCTGATGTGACGGACGGATAGGGACGTGAAAGAACGCGTCCTGCAGGTCCAGAAAGCAGAACCACACGCCGTGTTCCAGAGATGGTATTATCTGCACCAGAGTGACCATCCTGAAGGTTCGAGACCTTAGGAACTTGTTCAGGTCGTGTAGGTCGAGAATGGGGCGCCAGCCCCGCGTCCGTTTCGGAACCAGGAAGTACCTGGACACAAACCCCGGGTCTGAGGGGATCCGCTACCTCCTTGATCACCTCCTTTTGGAGGAGGAGAGCGATGTCGGCCCGACGAGCCAACAGTGAGGCTGCGGACCCCGAGGCCCCCCGAGGTGCGACGGCTCTGAAGGGCGGGGCCTGCTCGAATTCTAGAGGCAGGCCTTTTCCCACCACCTCCAGTACCCACCTGTCCGTGGTAATAACGGACCAGGCGGAAAGGAAGTGTCGGAGCCGTCCCCTCACGGGGGGAACCAGGGGTGAGGTGACGGGATGGGGCGACACCCTCAGCCCGTCACTGGGCAGGCTTGAGGAGGACCGCCGAGGGACCTCCTGGGCCTTTCCTCCCTGCTTCCTGTTGAGGAAGCCGACGGCTTGGGTTTGGGATGCCAAGCCCGAGCCTGCTGGCCCTGACGCTAGCAGGGCGCTACGGGGCGCAGAAGGACGAAAGGGCTTAGGGCTGAGGCTTCGGCCTTTGTCCTTCTGGGCGGAAGAGACCGAGTCCAAGGTAGCATTGGACTTCTTGATCCTCTGCAGGTGACCTTCCACCCAGGGTCAAGAGGTCAGTCCCCAAAAGGAACGTCCGCCAACTTGTGCTGGGTATCCGAGTAAAGGTGGATATCCTCAGCCAAGCCCCGACGACATGGCCACTCGGCCGCCACAGACCTGGCACATGAGTCCCGATGTCTAAAGCAGTCTGAGCTGCTGTTTGGCCACTGCCCTGCCCTGGTCCCGCACCTGCCTGACCGTAGTCTGCAGATCCGCGGGAAGATGAGGGACGACCTCATCCAGGGAGCCCAACAGGGCATGAGAAAAATGTGCCATGAGGACGGCCGAACTGGCCTGACGAAGGCCGAGAGAGGACGCAGCATAGACTTTTCGCCCGGCATAATCCAATTCTTGGATTCCTTGTCGGAGGTTTGTCCACATCCTGGCGTTCCCGGCGCGGAAAAGCTGTCGGTAACCAACCCCTCAGCAGAGGGGTGTTCCGAAAAACCGGACAGGGAACCGGTAGGGACCGCATACTTCCTGGCCATCCTGGCTGAAGGCACAGGGCAGGAAGCAGGGCGCCGCCAAAGCTCCAAGGCCGGGCCCACTATGGCCTCGGCCACCGGAAAGGCCTCCGTAGGGGAATCCCCTCGGTCCAGAATCTCAGTGAAGGGATACCTGGCCCGTTTAGAAACGGGTTCGAGCTTCATCCCGGTGGACTCCGAGATGAGCCGAAGCAATCCTAGGAAGGACGAAGGGCTATCGTCCACCGACTGTCCTCCTGAGGACTCCAAGTCCATTTGCTTGGAGAAAAGGGAGGAATCGTCCTCGGACTCGGAAGAGTCCTCAAAGAGCTGCCTCGGGCCTGAGCCACCCTCCACCTGCCGAGGCTTATCGGGAGTGAGGGTGACAGACAGCCTATGGGGCAGTCCCTGAGCCGACTCGAGAATTTTTGGTCGGAGCCCCAAATAATGGCTGTGGGCGGAGGTTCCACCAGAATCGTGGGCAGCTGGAATTTGCCGAACAACCGCCTGGGAACAGGCTCGGCTACAACGAGGGGTTGTTTCGCCGCTCGGTGACAGCCAACTTAATGGCGCGGGAAGGCGACTGGGTCGGCTTATTCCCGTCAGAAGGAGCTGTTGCCACATGAGTTCCTCATACCGCCCGGCGCAACTTAGCTCAAGTCTCCCTCGCCTGAGGAGGAGGAAGAGCGGCGGCCGCTGCCATGGTGCGAGACCGCCTGTGGCGGCGGGATCGACTGGACAGAAGAAGTCCGAGACCGAGACCTGGGAACCTCGGCTGGGCGAGGGCGGTCTTGAGGAGGTGTGGGAATCGGCCTCCCCTGGTTGGACGATTCCACGAGGCTCGGAACCGAGGCAGCAGACGAGGCGATGGGACCCTCAACTCCCACCGGGGAACCAGGGAGGGATTCTCAGCTTCTCCAGCCAACAACCGTCCACGGGTCGAGAAAAATCTCGACCCGCGTCAGAGGGAGTCTCGGTCAACTGGCCTGACGGGGACACCGTGAAGCCAGTGGCGAGCCGTAGGGTCGACAAGTCGACTGTCGACTACTGGGGAGGGGATCTTTCCCGCTCCCAAGAGCGTCGACGGTGAGAGTTACTTTTGCTCTTTTTGGACCGAGAAAAGGTCCAGAAGAAGTTGGACCCTCACCTTTCGTTGAGAGGGTCAGACAAAGCTCCTTAAAAGAAGCCGAGTACGAGGCACCGAGAGAGAGCGGGACAAATGCCGCAGCCGAGGTAGAAGCGGCCCGCGCCGCCTCCTCTTCGAGGGCGATCATCTGCTCGAGGCTGATCCACTGAGCCCGCCGACGGACACCGCCAACCGGCCTCTTTAGACTTAACCGGAGGAATTCTTTTCTCGGGACACCCCAGCTGTAAACGGGCAGCACGGTCTTCGAGGACGTAGGCTGAAAAAGAAGAGCATAGGTCGCAAGCCTGCGGGTCATGCTCAAGGCCTAAGCAGTAGACGCACGTGGAGTGCGGATCCGTCCGAGACATCTGCTGCCCGCAAGGGCATCTCCGGAAACCGGGAGTCGATTTGTCCATCGCAGCCACGAAGGAGAGAAGACCAAAGTCTTTTAGCAAAAAACTTTTAATTTCGAAGATTCGAAGAGTTAGGAACCAGTCTTATACGCAGAGCGTTAAGGAGGGAACCTGAGCTTCCAAGCGGTAAGGAAGATCTGACGTCATGGGGCGGAGCCGAGAGTTTTACCACCCGGGTGGGTGGGAGGAGCCAGCTTGAAGACCTTCCGGCAAGATTTAAAGCGGCAAGGAACCTGCCAGACAGTGTGGATGAACAACATATCCATGTCCCTAGAAATGATGTTACTTCTGCTTATTAAAGGTTAACTGAGAGACTAAACAGTTTATTCCCTCAGTTGTCATGATATGATGCTGTGAGGAGATTGAGAAGCTTCTGATAATGAGCCAAGTACAATTACATTGCTTTTCCTTATTTTTATTAATACCCCAATGTTTCACTCTCTTCAGAGCTTTTTCAAGGGAATTTTTTTCTATATCTAGAATACAAAAATAAAAATATATTTTGTCTTTGTATATAATATTTTATAACACAGCAGGCAAATTATTCTCTTAGTTGCCCTGTCATCAGCATCTATTTTCTCTCCGCTGACCAGACATCACGAGTAAAAAAAAAAAAAAAATCAACAATTTCAAAGGGACCTTGATTTGGAATTAGCTGTTCAAACACTCACAAGTTGATTTTTAGTATTATTTGTTAACATTCTGATAGTGCCACTGCACCCAGGAAAAAAATGGATCAATGCACGAAAAGGTGAAGTACACTGATGAAGCACAATACGTAAGCAATAACACAAGACGTGATGGAGTTGGTCTAGATAAATGCACGCCTAGGGGAATAATGAGGCACGGGGCCACAAATCCTGCCGTAAATGTTACGTGCCCCTCCTCGATCAGACACCTGCCAGTGGCGTCAGCACATGGACCCCTACCACACCCACAGGGCTGCCTGGGAGGGCTGGAGGCAGCAATTAGTTGTCAGTCCTAATGCTCACCCCATTCCATTAGTATATAAGCTGAGATGTGTACAGTATATGAGAATGGGGTGAGCATTAGGGTTGACAACCCCAAGGGACACCCCACGCCTGATTTGCCAAGATGCAGGAGAGGTCAAACCGTAATGTTTTTTCATGTGGCTGCTTGCAGGTTGGGGATGGGGTGTTAGGGTTGACCACATTTCCCTACTTTCATTGGATTAACCCTAACTAGTGCATTAACAAAGTTTTTTGCAATGAATTTGCTTACTTTTTGAAATAGTATAATCATATCCTCATTTGCCTCTGGGTCCTGAACTTCTATTTCTGCAAAACCAGCAATGTCTTTCTTTCATTGTAAGGCTTGTTAAACAGTTAAAGTTCCAATGTTATCCAATGAAAATTAGCATTTTTATTTTTCATGTTTTTTTACATTGCCCCTAACTTTTTGTTTTTTGGGGGGGGGGGGCGGTATTCTTGTAGTACTTATTAAAACTTTTGTTTTGATACCCACACCAGGCACTTGGGTTAAATCCCAATACTGACACTGTAGTGCAGCATGAGGGTGGGGTGCTGCACTCCTGTGGTGCCGCCTTTCGGATGAGACGTTAAACCGAGGTCCCATCTGCCTGTCCTGAAGGTAGTTCAGGTGGATGTTAAAGATCCCATGGCACTTCTCGAAAAGAGAAGGGGAATTTTTATTGGGAATAACATAAAAAAAAACTGATTTGTACAAGCATAATATATACAGAAACTGAAAAGAAAAACAAAGAAACTGAAATATAACTATATGAAAAAATTATCTAAACGTATAAATCAAAACCGGCAGTATAGCGCAGTGGTCTAAGGCTCTGAGCTGCAAATCTGGAGACCTGGGTTTGAATCCCACAGCCCCCATTTGCATACTGTGTGACCTTGAGCAAGTCACTTAACTTCCCTGTGCTCCCACATCGCACCTATCAACAAGCTTTCAGCTTAGTGTGCCACTCCTGGTTAAACAATTAAAAAAAAAAATTCTCAAAACATCAAATTCTCAAATACTGTGCATGACCTGCCCATTTTACAATGTTTAAACTTTTAAATAAACAATAATTAAAGGAAAATATTTTTCCTCTCTTTTTCCAAACATTTGAACTTTATAAAGTAAAACCTTTCCACCACTTAAACACCTTAATTTATGTATGAAGAGTTTGTCTTTTATATAAACAGAGTTCATAGCTTGTTGTACTAAGATATTAAAAGTGTCACAAGACATTAGTCTTTGATATAACACCCATTGGCATCTTGCCTGCCATAGGTAAAGTTTTAAGCAACACAAGAATACAGCCAAGATGCCCTCATGATAGTTACTACATAACTGGGAGTACTGCCCAAGTATTAAAGAATCATAATTAATTTCCTTAGCCAACCTGTTTAACACTTAACTGCCAGAAACTCCCATACAGGTTTTGCATAAGAACAGCCGAAATAAAAAATGCTGCATTGACTCATGTACGGCTATACAGGAATTATAGGTGTAATTTCTTTCTCCTTGAGCGTTGTGTTTACAATTTCCATGGATGTTTAATCTCCCATACACAGAATACCATAATACCTCCCATATATTGGGGGGAGGGGGGGGGTCCTGTTATTTTTTAACTGGGCTAAAACTTTGTCTTTCTGAGAGGAGGGACCGTTTTTAAAATCCGGCTCTTCTGGATAGATTTTAGCTAATACTTCCTTACAGAGCTGTGATCCGGTCCCCTGACAGATTTTACTTTTTATTAGGCCCCATCTGTAGATTTTCTGAGCTGAGGATTTGAAAATACTTAGGGATGTGGAGATGGCAAGCTACTTTCAGGGGGATATTTATCCATGCCTTAAAAAAATCTGTTTAAATTGTTACACACCCATTTGTGATGGAGTGATTCAGATGGCACAAGACCACATTTAACGCTTTGAGAGATAAAAAGGGTGTGAAAAAAAACTACGGACTCCACCATTCCTAAACTCCCTTTATCCTTTGAGAGGTACGTAAAACATCTCTTGATGGGATTATGCCTACTGCCCCAGATCATTTGAAAAAGTCACTACATAACCTAGTTTCAAGGTGTGCTGGGGGAGGAATCACAGCTGTGTACAGAATACAGGGGATGATAAATTGTTTTATAATGTGTACTCTTTTTATTTTAGACAGTTTCCAGTTTTTCCATCTCTGGACTTTCTGTTCCACTATATGTAAAGTAGATTCCCTGTTTTGAAGGGCCAAATTCTGAGGGACGAAAGATATATCTAATATTGGTATGCCGACCGGAGGTCGACACCGTGACTGTGAAGATCAGCACAGTGACAGATTTCGCCCAAAATCGTTAGGTCGCTGTGCTGGTCCCTACAGACACTGGCGGTGCAACTCCTGGTGTTGCGCCCCCTCCTCGAGACAACACAGACTTGGAGTTGTATATCTAGAGTCTGGAGGGGATGAAGTCCCCCACACGGGGAGTTCAGGGGGCACAGACCCCCGAAGAAAACACACTGGCATCCCGACAGTACAATGGTGACACTCGGCATTGTGTCTGTCGCGGATGTCGGCATCAGTACTGTCACAGCACTATAGTAAAACCCCTAATATTTTAAGGGGATCAGAAGATATATGGATGCCTTCTATATGTACGGGAGTGGGGCAACAGTTATCCAAAAACAGTCCTTTACATTTTTCACTATTTAATTTTGAGTTAGAGAGTGTAGAATATACAGTCATTTCCTGTAAGAGAAGCCGTATTTGGTTGTAGTCTGAAAAGAATAAACAGATGTCATCTGTATATGCCTGTAACTGTAAGGTATAACTCATGCTGTCCCCAGAAATACCTTGCCATTTTGGTGGGTCACTTCATTTTCTAATGAAAGGATCCAAGGAGAATATGTACAATAGAGGGCTCAAGGGGCATCCTTGCCTGACCCCTGTTAAAATGTGTAGGCCCTTTGTAACCTGGTTTTTAATAACTGGGTGTACTGTAGCTGATGAATACAGCAACTTTATCCACTGGATAAATTCCTGTAGTATTCCATAAGCTTCTGATGTTAAGAAGAGAAAGAGATGGTAGACTCTTTCAAAAGCTTTGCTCTGGTCGACTGATACTATACAGTCTTGTTTGCCATGCAGGGAGAAGTTGTCAATCAGGTCTCTAAGTATCATTAGTGCATACTGAATTTTTCTATCTGGGAGACCACAGAACTGTTGAGGGGATATAACTAGACTGGCGTAATTTCTTTTTTTTTTTTTTTTTTTGCCCCCTTCTTCTCTGCCATGGTGGAACGTCTTCAGGGAGTCCCTAGACTGTGATCCCCTAATCCCTCCCCGGGTACCTACTGTGGTGCTGCTCGGACCTACTTCCATGCTGCCCGGCTACTGGCCGGGGGAGGCCTTACCCCTCCAGTCCATCAGTGTGCGTCAGGAGGTCCATCTGCGGCATCCAACGGTAGCCCAGTTATCTGGGGCAGTCGGGTCCCATCTCCGTCCTCCATGGCAGGTTCCTTTTTCCATTTTTCTGTCCCCTCCCACAGGACGTGAGCAAGCTAGGCAAACCTAGGGGTGGCGCACATCGAGACGTGCGAGCGTGCCGGTCTCCAGCCCACGTCCTCCCTCCCTTCTGTATGCAGTTCTGCTGCACCTCCACCCGTGGTCACCCACGTGGTGGTAAAGCTGCGGGACATGCATCCCTTCCCTCCCCAGAGGAGCAGAGTGGCCACTGGGCGCTCAATCCTCCTCCCCCCGGCCAACCCTCCAGCCACCCGAGCCCGTTCCTGAACCGGATTGCAGGCGCCGCGAGCGTAACCTACGCTGTGCGGCGGGCGGCTCTGGCGTAATTTCTTAATCTTTATACCAGAGTTGGATGACCCATCCTGACTACTCCCAAAGGACGGGGGTGGTGGACTAGCAATACTTTTGGGCGGCTCAGCTGCAACATCTTATATCACATCTGCAAAGGAAAGATCAGCCCAAATGGGTGGTTCTAGAATGTGACACTAGAGGTATTGCGAAGATGGGGGATATAATATTTATGGACGGAAAAATATTAGGCTGATTGATATGGCAAACCACTAGGCCCTGACTCTCAAACAGACCTGGGTAGAGGTCTGTAGAAAGCATCAGTTTACCTGTGGTATCTCTGTGGGTACATCCACCACTGAGAGCCTGTATAGACTTTGTGCCTTATAAATTAGATGTTGGGTTCAAAAGATGGAGGAACCAGGGTCTGTATCTTATAGAACACTTCTCTGTAGAGGCAACACTCAAATCTTTTGTGCAACTGTGCCAAGAATTTAATTTGCCTCCTAGAGATCATTTTCGTATTTTACAGCTTAGACATTATTAGTTCAGGTACAGAATGCTCAGATAAATGTCATACAAAATTGACTAAAGCAGCTAATTCTGAATCTGGGCCATACCTCAAATGCAAGAGGTAGAATTTCAAAGATTGTTCGGCTTCTTATGGAATCGGAATCAGATGTAGTGAAATCAGTAAAGGAAAAATGGCAGTTGGAAACGAATGTGTTGTTATCAGAGGAAGAATGGGAAAAGGTTTGGGTAGATGTGTTTACTACAACAGCTTTCCCCCTCCTGGAGGGATATCAAATGGTGTGTGGTCACTAAACACTTTGGGGCGCACCCATCAGATAAATGTTGGAAAGGATGCCCAGAGGTGGGGAAGTATGTTCACATGTTTTGGTCTTGTCCAATAGTGACTAAATTTTGGGGTGAAATGGGGGCAGAGGTCGGGACCGTTCTGGAAATAGATATCCCTATAGAGTTTCAATACTGAATATTAGGATTGCCACCAATTGAACTACGCTCCAGAGCAAAGAGATATCTGTATAATATCTTAGCGGCAGCGGTACTTAACACTCTGACCCAAAGGTGGTTGAACTCTACATCACCTGCTACCAATGCATGGCTAGAAAACTGCATGCGTATATTACTCACGGAGCATATGAGAGCTAAGCTATGGCTAAGGAAGGGTCAATTTACTAGCCGCTGGCTCCCCTTTCTTTCACTACTTGGTGGCCAAACAAAACTGAAATGTATTAGATATCCTGGAGGAGAAAGAGTAAATTATAATAATGTAAAGCTAAATCTATTGATAGTGGGTAACCGAAGGTATTTCTCTCTCCATCCCTCTGCTAAGGAATGCTCCAGACCTCTCCTCCAACTCTACTGTATATATACAGTATATATATATATATATATATATATATATATATATACACACACACACAGAAGTAAGGAACTTCTCTATATCCAATGGAATTAGTAATTCTCAAATATAAATTCCTAGCTAGTTATGTGTGTGGAATTATTGTTTTTTTTCTTTTTTTGATTTTATCTTATTTTCTTTAATATGTCTTGTATAAGTTGATCGTCCTGTCCATTTAAAAGATGTGTTCACTGAATGTTTTACATGTAGAGTAAATGACTATTTTTGCACTTGTTAACAACGGAAAAACTCTTCGATAAAATACAATTTAAAAAAAAAGAAAAAAGCACAGTTAAGGGTAATTCGTCCAACACTTAAGTGCAGAATCCATCTAACGGGGTCCTGATGACCAAGATGCATGTGTTGGTGTCTGTCCAGGATGTCATTTTTGTGGGGTTTTAAAAACTGTATTTTTTATTTTTTGAAAAAGAAAAAAACAACAAAAACACCGGAAACAAGATGGCGGCCATACAAAAAGGGATTTTTTTCTTATGAAAAAAGATGAGTGCCATATGAAAAAGGATCCTTTTTCAGATTAACCAAATTCTTTTTTCCTTACAAGCAGCTATCCAAGACTGTACTGAGCATGCTCAGAACTGACATTTTAAAATTTAATAACTTTGGAACAGATTAATATTCTTTCATCAAGTCAGCGAAAGGCACATCTGTAGGCCAAGCCCTTTCTACCCTGAAATTCTCAGACCAAAATTTCAAACTGTCTGGGTGCTAGGCGATGACAAAAAAACGTGAAAAATACTAATTTCTAAACTTTTTTCAATATCCACATCTCAGGACCTGCAAATCTGACCAGAATGAAATCTGGCATGTCAAGAGATCTACCTGCGAGACTGCACATGTAATTTTGTGCAAATCCGTTGAACAGCTGCGAAGATATTTAAGTGCAAATTTTGAGGTTTAACACAGAAACCCCTACTCAACCCTAACTATGTTGATGCTACTGCACCACTATAATATATATGAGATGAACTAATGAAAGGTATCAGAAATATCTTCTTGAGTTGTACTTGACCTCTGATCTCATAAGTGGCAAAGCCATGAGTGAGGACACAAGTGGTCAAGTACAATGAAAGAAGATATTTCTGATACTGTACATTAGCTCATCTCATATTTGATGTATGCAACAGGTCCTGAAGGCTCCATAAATAAAACTGTAAAGAAGTGATTTCCTTTTTCATTCATTGTTGTATGCTTGTTTCTATGCACAGAATGTCTCTAAAGTTGTGTAAAGTAATGGTTGTCAAGGCAGCACTGTTATAAGGTAATGTGGTATATCCTGTTGCTATCGGTCAATTATGAATAGATTAATTGTGATATATCTAATAGGTGATATCTTGGTATCTAACAGGTGATATCTTGATATCTTGAAACTTAGCTCAAAGATATCATTAGTTATTTTTATAAATGTATATCCACAACTGTTGTACACATATGAATAATTAAAATGCTTTGAGAAAATGTATTCTTGGTAGATCTCAGTAAAACGACCCTCAAGGAAGGGGCAAGATGCCAGAGTAGGCCACTAGGTCCTGCACCACCCAATTGGGGAGACAGGATTTAGAAGCATCAACCATCAATCAATCAATCAAAATCTTTATTTATCCAGGCGGGCACCATTGAGCAGGGCTCTTTTGCAAGATGGACCTGGTCATACAGAAATCATAGTACAGTAACATGGTAAAACATAATGCAATATTATACAAAGAAGCAAAATATACATATGTACATCAATATTTGAGTGAGAGGGCCTTTACAACAGATAGGTTCATAAATGGGTACAGCTGGAATTTTCACTTAAAAGGAGAGAGAAAGGCAAGAAGAGGGATACCAGCTTAGGAAGAAATGATGGGGTTGGAATAGTTAACTGGCATACTTCAGGGAAGGGGGTGGAACTTGACCATGACTAAAGAAAGGCAGAGAAGCCAGTATTTTGGTAGGGATAGAGAGGTAGGGTGGGAGGCAGGATGGGCAGGAGGGAAACTGGAAAATAGGTGAGCTGGCGATGTGGGAAACATTTGCAGGATTCCTTCATGGAGCGGCTTGAAAATATTCAGGCTAACAGGACAGCTCAGCTTCAAGTTTGTTTGCATACTATTCCATAAGGAAGGCAACGAGAAACTTATGGCAGCTTTGCCGAAACAAGATTTGACCTTAGGTAATTGCAAGGCAATTAGGGAATAGCTTCTTAGAGCATAGGCACCTATCACACTCGAGGGAATACAATCAGAGAAGTATAAGGGAAGCTTGTTGGTAACCGCTCTGAAATCCCATACAGCGGCATTTCTATTTCTCCTGTAATGAAGGGAAGTCGAGCCCACCGCAGTGTACAAGGAGCAATGGTGTGTGGAAAGCGGAAGGCCCGTTATGAACCTGATTGCTCTGTGGTATAGGGTGTCCAACTTAGCCAGGGCAGAGGCAGTACAATGGCTATAGAGAAGGCCCACGTAATCTATTAATGAAAGGAACGTGGCTTGAACCAATCGCTGCTTGGCATCCCTAGTAAGGAAGTGGTTCATTCTGTAGAATAGTCCTGGTCTTTGTCTTAGTTTCTGCTGTAGTTCTTCAAGATGTTTAGAGAAGGAGAGTTATTGATCGAGCCATACACCCAGATATTTGAATATTGGCACATACTCTAGATTTTCTCCAAGTACTGTGGTAATCTGAGGGATAGCCCCAACGCAAGCGGGGTTTGCCGCATAGGAGGAAGGGGAAAAGAGCATCGCTTTTGTTTTTGTCGCATTAAGCAGAAGCTTTTTGCTTATGAGCTGGTATTGCAATAGGTTAAATTCAGCTTGGAGGTCTTCACAGGCTGCTTCCGGTGTAAGACGTCTCAAATAGAGTACTGTGTCATCAGCGAACAAGTGGGTATTGACTTTATTGATGTTGTCATCGATGTTGTTAATGTAAACCGCAAACAACAGGGGACCAAGGATAGACCCCTGAGGCACACCTCTCTGTAGGGGTTTAAGTGGCGAAAGATCACCTTCAGCCTTAACCTGCTGTTTCCGATCCCCCAGGTAGTCGGCAAACCAGCACATGGAGTTAGGGTTCAAACCTAGGTTACATAGGGAGGAAAGAAACAGGCTATGGTCAACTGTGTCGGAAGGCCTTACTTAGATCCAAAAAAAAACAGCACAGACAAAATTCCTATTGTCAAGGAGCCAATCATTAGTCACTTTTGCTAGGGAAGTTATGGTGCTGTGCTTTGCTCTGAATCCAGACTGCACTGGGTTTAACAGACTCCTGGATTCAAGGTATGCTCTTAGCTGACCACTCACTATCTTTTCCAATAATTTAGACAGAATGGGGAGGAGGGAGATCGGTCTATAATTATTAAGGTCGCAAGGGTCACCTGATTTGAGCAGAGGGATGACATGGGCTACATTCCATTGTGAGGGGAGGCTCTCCCCTGGGACAGTGACGAATTGAAGAGGTGCGTGGTTGGCACTGCCAACACATGGTATGCACATTTCATAAAGTAAGGCTCTATAGAGTCTGAACCTGCACCCTTCTTGATATCCAATTGCAGCAACAGATCTTCAACCTCTTTTAGAGAGGCAGGCAGGAAGGAGAAGGCCTCTTTGGTAGCAGGAGACTTGTGAAACAATAATCCCTGCTGAGTGTGGATGGCATTAGCAGGGGATGTGTCAAATGCTAGCCCAGCAGTTGCAAAATGATTATTGAGGGCTTCCAGTATCTCCGATCGGTCTGAAATGGTGTTACTACTGGATATAATTTTTGATGGGAGGGAATTTCCAGGTGAATGACCAGACATGTCCTTTATTATTTTCCAAAATTCTGAAGGATTCCTTGAGGCAGAGTCTAGCTCAGTACGATAGAAAGCGTCCTTGGCTGCTCTGACCAACCTGGTGCACTTAATGCGTGCCCTCCTAAACCGATACCAATCCAAGTCATTCTTGCTTCTGCATGCTCTTTTCCAAAGTGTATCCCTATCTAGCATGGAAGCATTGAGTTCTGGTGAAAACCAGCGGCAAGTGTTGCTCCTTACACGTACCTTTACCATGGGGGCATGCCTGTTTAAGGCGCAGTTAGTATTTCGTGAAAGATAGTATATGCCTCATTAACCATTTTGGCTAAGTAGAAATCCTGCCATCGCAGGCAATGTTTTAATTCATCGAGGTAGGCAAACAAGTCGAAGTTGCGTTTACACCTCTTGATTGAGAATTTTGCTACAAACTGTGGATTATGCACAGATCTGATGCTGGTGATGAAACAGTGATCGCTGATGTCAGAGAAAAATGTTCTGACATGGGAGAACAGGTGTAGTTTGTTAACCAAAATTACATCTAAAAGGGTGCTGTTACTAGGGTTCTTTTAATTTGGGCGAGTGGGTTCACCAATGAGTTGCACCAGCCCCAAGGTGTCACAAAAGGATTTCAAAGGAGCCGAGGCTTTTGATAACCAGTCGTAGTTCAGATCGCCAAGAATAATAGTTTCCAGTGTACTAAGCCTCAGGGCAGAGCTTAGATGTGACAAGAGATGTGACCCTGCAGACGGGGGCCTGTAACAGCCTGTTACACAGAGTGTGCAAGAAGGTGATAGTTCAACCTTTAAGGACAAGCATTCAAATTCATTAGGGGAGGAGGATGATTCTAGACATGATACAGACAATTTGTCCCTGACATAAATCACCACCCCTCCGCCTCTTGATTGCCTATCAGCTCAGAAGAGCAAATAACCTGGGATGTTGATTTCCCTGTCAGGAGTGGCTGGTCTAAGCCAGGTCTCAGTGTTCACCTGAACATCAGGCAGGGTGTGGCTAACCCAAGCCTGGATCATGGAGATCTTTTTCAAAAGGCTGCAGACACTGACATGCAGGAATAACATTTCTTTAATTCCAGCAAGGCTGCAAGGTCGGAGGGAGAAGCAAGGGTATCTAGAGGCCCCGGGTTGAGCTCGACATTGCCTGAGCACAACAGCAATAGCAGCAAAATCCTTTTTAAGACAGCAAAAGTTAATTTGTAGTCTTTGCTCTTTGAGCATCTGGGAGGGCGGTGAAGTTGAACATAGTTATCTCCACTCCTGGTGCTATACTGACCTAGGGTTGCAGCCACTATACTCCTGACAGAAACATGCCAGCAGAAGAAAGTATTGAGATGGGAGGGAGGACTACCCTGCAATGGCAATTCGGGAGATGTCCCACTTCCAGGCAAATACAGCTGTGTGATCCAGTAATCATGTAGAAATTCATGAGAGGAGTTGTTGAGCACATAACAGGGAGAGGCACAAACCTCATCTCCAACCTGGGAGGAATGTGAGGTCTGATAGAGAGAGCAGGGTGCTAGCAAGACAAGGGACATACAGAGGAGCCAGCTGTTCCCTCCCATGATAAGGTCTTCCTATATGCCACAGAATAGGGCGATGAATGTCCCAGACCTAGTAACAGATACTATAACCTGTGGTTGCGCTGAAACTGACGAACGCCCAGGATAGCCTAAAAAGATAGGGGATGGACCTCTGCAGGGAGATTAATGTGTAAAAGACAGCAGATAGTTAAAATTAAAGTGAGAGGGGCGCCATAGGGTGTAGAAGACGAGAAGAGGCGGGACAAAGAGTATTTAATAAATGGAGGAGGTAGGGTATGGGCAGGTGGGCATAAGATTGCATCTTTTGCAGTACCTTGTGAGGGGAGGCGGAGTCCAGGCTGGAGGTCTCTGGCGGCCTTCACGTTAGCGTCGACCATCATTCCTGTCCCTTTTCCCTATTCCCTATTCACCCCCAACCCCTTCCCCACGCCAGATCGGAGAACCAAATATTCATGCCCTCCCCATGACATTCAAGTGCCAGGATAAGATCATAATTGGGGCTGAGGGGGATGCTTTTCATGCTCCATTTTACATTCTGACACATAAGGTGTAACAAATACATATTCAACGGGTAAGGGGAGAACTCCAGAAGGATGAGACATGTGACAATTTCTTTTGTCTGTGACAATCACACTACATTATTGTTGATGGGGGACGTGAACATACCAGACGTTAGCTGGAGCACCCTGGCTGCAGCCACATCAAAAAGCAGGTTTATTCTTGATGCCCTGCAGGGGGCATGCCTCAGACAGCTAGTGGTGGAACCCACTAGGAAGGGAGCAATCTCAGACATGGTACTGTCAAATGGGGATGGAGAAAGGATCTCAGATCTAGAAGTGGGTTGCCATCTGGGAACAAATGACCACAAAACAGTGTGATTCACAATAAACACAGCCATAGAGTCGAGCCATACAAAAGCAAGAGTGTTGGACTTTAGGAGGGCTGACTTTGGGAAAATGGGATAGTGCCTCGGAAAAGCGCTAGCAAACGGGCAAGAAGGAGGGGTGAAGGAACAATGGGAGAAAATCAAAACAGCCATCACAGAGGCAACAAGCCTTTGTGTGAAGCAAATCGACAAAGCAAAATAAAGGAAAAAAACACTATGGTTCTCAAAAGAGGTAACTGGGAAGATTAAGGAGAAAAAGGTAGCATTCAGGAAGTATAAGGAAACACAGAAGGAGCAGGACAGAGAACTGTACCAGTTAAAGCAGAAGGAAGTGGGGAAGGCAGTCAGACTAGCAAAAGCCCAAAATGAGGAAAAAATAGCCAACTCAGTTAAGAAGGGGGATAAAACCTTTTATAGGTACATTAGGGAGCAAAGAAAGATGAAGGAAGGGATAGTGAGGCTTACTAAAGGGAAGGGAGGGTGGGCAGAGGATGACAGTGAAAACGCAGGGATACTGAATGAATACTTCTGTTCAGTATTCACAAAAGAAGAGGAGGGGGAGGTACCTAAATCAAAGAATAGAAACACTCTGGATAGGGAGGTCGATACCAGTCCATTCACAGAAGAAAGGGTCTTGAAAGAACTCTTAAAACTGAAGGTGGACAAAGCAATGGGGCCTGATGGGATTCACCCAAGAATTCTAAAAGAACTACGGGTTCAAATTAGTGACACCACTGACCTCCCTTTTTAACAAATCATGGGAGGATGGTGTAGTACCGGAGGACTGGAGGAGGGCAGATGTGATTCACCTTCACTAAAGTGGGAGCAAGACAGAGGCAGGAAACTATAGACCTGTTAGTTTGACCTCAGTGGTAGGGAAAATGATGGAATCACTTCTAAAGGAAAGAACTGTTGAGTTCCTAGAGGCCAGTGGGGCATAGGACCCAAGGCAGCATGGATTCACAGCGGGAATGTCATGTCAGACGAATCTAATAGATTTCTTTGACTGGGTGGCTAATGTGGTAGACCAGGGAGGGACAGTGGACATGGCCTACTTAGACTTTAGCAAGGCATTTGACACAGTCCTACACAAAAGATTAATATACAAGTTAGCCAGTCTTGGAGTGGGTCCCAAAGTGGTAGCATGGGTTAAAAATTTGCTGGACAACAGGATACAGAGGGTAATAGTAAACAGAGTTTACTCTGAAGAAAGGGAGGTTACTAGTGGGGTACCACAGGGTTCAGTACTGGGACCGGTCCTCTTTAATGTCTTTATAAGTGACACTGCACAGGGACTGGAAGGAGAAGTATGTCTCTTTGCAGATGACACAAAGATTTGCAACAGGGTTGAAACAGAAGGTGGGGTAGAGAGGATGCAGAGGGACTTGGCAAGGTTGGAGGAATGGTCAAATATATGGCAGCTTAGATTCAATGCAAAGAAGTGCAAAGTAATGCACCTGGGAAACAAAAATCCAGGGGAAGAGTACACAATGGGGGGTGAGATAACTACAGAAATGGAAAGGGACCTGGGGGTAGTCACATCAGATGACCTTAAGGTGGGCAAGCAATGTGAGAAGGCAGTAAGAAGAGCTGTTGGGATACTGGGATGCACAGGGAGAGGCATCACCAGTAGAAAACAGAAAGTTGTCATCCCTTTGTACAGGCTGTTGGTGAGACCCCATCTGGAGTTCTGCATCCAGTTCTGGAGACCCCATCTCTCCAAGGACATACACAGGACGGAGGCTGTCCAGAGGAGGGCAACTAAAATGGTACAGGGTCTGCACCAGAAGACATACAAAGAGAGATTAAAGAAGCTTAATATGTATACACTCGAGGAGAGGAGAGAGAGGGGGGACATGATAGAAACTTTCAAGTACATTAAGGGAATCAACAGAGTCCAGGATGGTAGCATCTTTCAGAAAAAGAGATGTGCAAGAACAAGGGGGCACAATTTGAAGATAGAGGGGGGAACGGCTCAAAGGTAATGTGAGGAAGTATTTTTTCAGAGAGGGTTGTGGATATATGGAACAACCTTCCTGAGGAGGTAGCAGACTCAAAAACTGTGAAGGAATTCAAGAATGCATGGGACAGACATAAGGCAATTCTAGTGGGGGGTAGGAGGAAGTAGGCTGTTGGTTAACTAGGATCTGCAGCCTAAGCAGGTAGGAAAATGTGCAGACTAGGTAGGCCAAGCAGTCCTCATCTGCCATCAGGTTCTATGTTCTATGTTTCTATATTTTATGTTTCTATGTTCTATATTTCTGTGTTCTGTTTCTATGTTCTATGTTTCTATGTTTTTATGTTCTATGTTTCTGTGTTCTATGTTTCTATGTTTCTAAGTCTTAGAAACACATTTCTGCTTTTACCTCCCTTGTTTTTGGTTTACTCCTTTTTAACCCCTTAGACAGACACTTTAGGATTTTGGTGTTCTTCTCAGCAGTCCTTTCTTCTGTCAGTCATGCTGTTTCCTTCCTTCTCTTGGTTGTTTTTTTTTTGGGGGTCCCTTTTTCTCTTAAAAGGTGATCTCCATATGTTGCTGATTTGTAAGAGCTCAAATGAATTACCGATGACTTGTTAGACATGAAGCTACAGTATGTGCACCAGTACCATCCCCCATTTCTTTTGTTCTGTATCCTGTTTGTGATGGAAATACCAATAAGTGTGAACTACGAAAAGAATGTACTGTAGTAAATTGTAATGGACTGGAAAAAAGGTTTTCCAACAGTTCAGCATTTTGACTGTGTTGACAGGAAAATAATTAGACCGTTGTCTTAAAAGCCAATTCCTTTGACTCGATATCAGTGATACACTGTGACAGAATCTGTCACTGTGCATCTCTGCACAGATTTTTGTCCACGTGACAAAATAAAATGTGACATTTTGCTGGGATAAGGATGGATAGGTACTGTACTTTTCATTTTGAGTTTTCTGCTGTCCAGAAATATGACAGACTATTTTTTCTTTTTTTTATCTTTTATTTTAGCTTCCCAACCTCCTTCTGCCCCACCATGCCCCTTCCAGCTTAAGGAAGCTGCTGAACACCTCACCAAACTCTACCATAAGCGCACCATCTGCCGCCGCCCCTTCCCCCCGAACAGGGCCTCGACATACCCTGCAGTCACTGGAGAACACACCCATGTGATGCAGTGCCAATGTGCAACTAAACGACCTTCAGTGAGTGCGGGGAAGGGCAGAACTTCATCTGCCCAGTCCACTTTCCTATTTTCTAGTCCTCCCACCACCTCTACTGGCATCAGTAGGTCAGGCCCTGCTTGACGAACAGCCACTGTGAATTGTACGAGACGTGGACCTGTCCCTATTCTGACTGCCTAGAAGTGGTATGGGCAAGAATAGTGATAGGGACAACCCCTCTCTCCCTATGAAAGACAATATCCAAATGTGACACCCAGCCTCCCTGGCCAGTCCATCACAATGTCCCCGGTTCAGCATCTGAAACTGGGTCACCAGAATGGCAACTGGTGCCCCTCTAGCTACACTATAAGCACAGCCACTAAACTGTAATTTTAATTAGACATTGTGGTTTGGAGACAAGCTACAAACCTGGAAACACAGAAGGCAAGGCAAAGTTTATTTATAAAGTGCTCAATCCCAAAAAGACTCTGAGCGCTGTAAAGAATAAGCATAAAATCAAACACTAATATTAAGAACACTTTATAACAAGTAGAGGCAATAACAGTTAATCAGTGAATGCTTGTTGAAATAAATAAGTTTTTTAAGAGGCTTTTTTTTCCCTGCTCTTCCCCGGCCCCCTGGCTGGCCACTCCTTTGGGCTGCCTAGGGACCCCGCTTGCCACTCTGCCGTGACACTAGCCCCTACCACCCCACATCACAGCCCCCCTGGGGTAACCCAACATAACCCTTTCCCAGATGGGTCCCCCTCCTCCGAGGGAGAAGGTGTCAGTGGGGGCAAGCCAGCGCACTCAGTCTTGGCCCGGGTCCTGCTGGGGTGGTCATTGGGCTGTCCAGGGCCTTCTGTGGCATTGGAGGTCAGCGACTGTCATCTGGCCAACAAGGAAGCATTTTTCTTGTTTTTCTCCCCGGAGGCGCCACATCATGAACATCAAGGAGGATGCTAACGTTCACCATGCCCTCCAATCAGTGGGACCCAGTGCATTTTTGTTCCCCCGGCCTCTGCCAGGAGCCAGCAAGCACTGGGTCACAGCCCCCCCTCCCCCTGGGAGAAGGCGAGCAGTCATCAGACGCTCAAGTCTTCTCCCCTGGCTGGCCCTCCGGCACTCCAGGTCCATTCCCGAACCTGGGTCGCCAGCATCGCAAGTGGAAATCCAACCACTGCGCTGATAGGGCAAGAGGCTTTATGCGTCTCCACCGTGTTAGCCATATGGATGTTCAGAGGGACTGCATTCTATAGCAGTGGAATAGCCACTCTGAAAGCTCTGTCCTCAAAGGGGGTGAATTGGGTGGTAGAGAGACAAGAGCTCTTTCAGGTTGTTGGGACACAGACCACATAGGGCTTGTAAGTTAACAAGCAGATCTTGAAGGTGATGCGCCACTGCACAGGCAGCCAGTGCAGTGATCGCAGAACCAGCGTGACATGCTCGCTTCATGAGAAGCCTACAATCATCCCGGCTGCAGGATTCTGGACCAGCTGAAGGCGTCACATCAAACCTCCAGATAACCCTAGGTAAAGGGCATTACAACAGTCTAACCTTGAAGTGACAGAAGCATGAATGATCACTGCAGATCATCGTGAAAAAGGTACTGCTTGATCCTGGTGATATTCTGAAAATGCTAAAAACTAGATCAGACAACAGGTGACATCTGCTGTTCTAGCGTCAATCTGCTGTCCAAAAATGACTCCGAGGTTCTTTTCCGCATCAGATGTCAAGCGAGGTTGTCACCCAACAGTAGGAGAGCCACACCAAAGAGCTGCGCTGGGCGATTTTTCCTTGCAGCAATGGACTCTGGCAGGAAACTCTCCCTTTTTCAGGTTGACTGCCCCCTGATATTCAACATAGTGAATTTTCATCTCCAACTGTCCTCCATAGACCTGGACTTCCTACAGGGATGCTCCAACCTCCGTCCTTTTGTCTTCAACCGATGCAGTTCAGCACAATGCCAAGGTGAACTATGATGGGAGGTCAAGGGATGAACGCAGAAAAGTGCAACAGAGTCCAGGGCAGTTGCAAGTGCCAGATTACAGTGCTCTACAGTCACCTCAGGACCCCATGTACAAGCCAGTAACAAACCTGAGATATCCAGGGCCTCCTGTGCATGAACTGCTCTGCCCAGAGCAACGAAAAATGGACAACTGGTCTAAAGTAGTATCACTCCTTCATCTCAAAGCGGTTCGAGTGCTATAAATATTTTGTTTTGTTTTTCTATGTATTCTAAACAGTGTATTCAAAGCAGCTGCTGTGTAATCATGCATGCTTGTCTCAATTTGAAACCCACCTTCCTCTCTATGGTGAGCTAGCCAGCACCATGCATGACCTGCAGTGGAAGGGGCACTGAATTGTGTGGTCACCCATAATGTCTGAGCACTCTCCAAAGTCAGATTACTTACTTCCTATTTACCAGCAGAATCAGGCCACACAGTTTATCAAGTCTGCTCAAGTGTGCAGCTAGCACCCCACTTTCTGCAGCTGCCTCTCCCCAATTACCCCCACAGAGATGAATGCCGACTGGCCTTGAATCAGATTAAGCTGTTGGTGGTATTTTTAGTGAATGGGGGAAATTTGGTCAGGACACCGGGGAAATTCCTCTACTCTGTAGGCAGGGAGCGCTATCCATCTACTGAGCATGGAGGAGCCCAGTGTGGTTCCAGTGTTGGACAGAGGTGGTCATGCAGTGACTGATGTCTCAGAGGCGGCTGGAATGCACAACGTTCGTGGCCAGCATATCGCCTCTACACCTACTGAGGCTCCAGAGAATACTGGAGTGGAAACATCACAAGCCGCTACAGTTATTCCGCCTTTGTAAACTGAAGTTCTCTCCATTTCTGCATTATGCTCTACCCAGAGTCTTGCTGAAAAAAAGGCTTACTTACAGCAGCAGCTTTTACTTTTGGAAACAGAACTGTCTAATGAACAACGCCTTCTTGAGGAGGAGAAGAAGAGGAAGAGCAGTTTGGATGCTACTCCCCCACATTCTGTTAAAGTTTTTTTCTGGACCGGAACTCAACTGCAGGATGTGAAGGACCAGACACCTTCGGATCTACACAATGTCCCTGGAGGTTCTGGATGGTCCCTGGATCAGGCTTTATGAGATGCCGGTTGGCGGCAACTGCCATCCAGATCCTGGAGAGCAAAAGTTGATATTGCTAGTCATTTGGATCCAAATTTGGAAATTCCAGTTTTAGATCAGGACGCCTGGACTACTTCTCCTGTGCTACCCTTGGAGGCCTGCCTGACTTCCGTTATTGCAGCAGAAGATCAACTTCGGAGGGAGTTTCTCTCAGTTAGCATTTCTTTTTCCCCACAATCGTCTTTGCCCACAACTGTTTCTGCTACTATATCTGACCCTGTTGTTCCACCACTCCCCGATATCTCTACCGAGACAGGAGCTCCTGAGCTGCATGGGCCTGATGTACCTCCACGCCCATCATATGTGGATTTGTTTTGCAAGTCTGTGGACCTAGCCAAATGTAGAAATGCCATCAGATTGCAATATCTGGGGGGTATGGAACAATTTCGGGACAGATTTTTTGTGGGGCTCATTCTACTTAAACAATCTTTGGGTTTTACGCCGTTTGAGGTTTATGCTATGATTCATGCTTCTGGGGAGCAAACATTTAACATTAGTTTTCGGACACCAGACATTTTGGAAAAGTTTTGGGTTAAATATATGGTTGTTAGAACAAACCCATTAGGGACACCTTTTGAGGTGATTCCACTGACTAAACAGCCTTTTTGAGTGATTACTGTCTTGTTTCGTAATGAAGGTGTCAACATTTCTGATATTTTATATTGGTTAGAAAAGCATTGTGATGTACAGGGTACTCCTGACCCCATTTTAGACTCGGAAGGTTTTTGTAATGGGGGGTGGAAGATAAAGATTAAGCTCTTTCAAACCGATGATGGGTTAGAACACCTTCCAAACTGTTTTTATATTGGTCGAGATAAGGGTTTCGTTTTTTACCCAGGCCAAATCAAATGTTGCTTTAAATGTGGGTCAGTACGGCATCTAAGTACCAATTATCAAGTTATCCAGTGCACCTTTTACGGGGAAATGGGTCATTCTTCTGTACATTGTGTCAATACACCAAAATATCATCTGTGTGACAAAGGGAGTCATGATTTTATGTCCTGCCCATGGGCAGCGCATAATACAGGAGATGCGGATTTTAGGGTCCAGCATTTTTATGTTCACAGGGCTACTAGACTGGCTCCTGACAATATGAGACTCCATTTTCCTTTCTACCCACAACCCCAAAGGAAACAGACTCCACACCAGCCCAGTCTTACATCTGGAGCGCACTCCCCCTTTCTGGCCCCAGAATCAGGGCCAGGGGTCCCGGTATTACCAAAGGTAGCTCCTATTACCTCTACCACAATTGGCACTAAAGAGGTCTCCTTACCTCCAAATAGTGGGGATGCTATGCCCCTTCCCCCACCTCCAGTCCCTGTTGTTCCCTTAGAACCCCATGGGGTGATAACAGCTCTCCATTTGCCGTCTCAAACTACTGAGCCTTCTTCCCTTATGGGACTGCCTCTGTCTGAAAATAGGTACTCAGTTTTGCTTTCTGATACTGGTGGGGAAGACCCAGACTCTGATGTTGCCTCTCTAGCCTCTTCCCAAATGGAGATTGTTTCAGAGTCTCATTCTCGGGCTGTTCCACCTGGTAAAGGTAAAAAGAAATGCAGCTTAGGGCCCCGTGTAGGCACCAGAAAAAGTATGAGGAAACCTCCCTCTGGTACCTAAACCACTGCTTTTGCTGCTGTACAACTCGTCTTTGAGTTACACATAGCCAGTCTTAACACCAACAGTATTAGGTCTGTGCTCAGCATGTTAGCTACCTTTGAGTTTTTTTCCTCTCTCAAATTTGATATTGTGTTTTTGCAGGATACCAGATTATATACTAACTGTGATTTTCAAACTGCTTCTGACGCCTGGATTTGGGGTCCTAGCTATTGGTTGGGAGGTGAAAACAGATGTTGTGATCTGGGGATTTATTTCACTACTCCTCACATTTTAGTTACCCATATGGTTGATCTTTTTCCAGGCTGAGCATATCTTTTGGATGTTACATTGTTTAATGTTGATTTTCGTCTTATTAATATACATACTCACCAAACCAAGTTGGCTAGGATTTCCCTGCTGAAGCTTATCCATCCATATTTATTTACTAGCAAAAATGTTTTGTTTGGCAGAGATTTTAACATTAATCACATTACTCAGGATAGACATTTTAGTACCACTAAATTGTATCGTGATACTGCCTTTCTTAATTCTTTATTGGCCCAGTCGGCCAGCTGGATGTTTTTCTTCCCTCCCAGGATCCAGCACCCCATACTTTTTTTCAGGGTAGAAAATCATCTCAGATTGATTACTGGTTTTTGTCTACTTCTCTCCAAACCAGGACTCCTTTGGTGCACTTGGTGGCTACGTCAGATTATGGTTTACTGTGTGTTACCATTTCTAACTACATTGGTACATCCAGGGGTTTGGGTTATTGGAAACTAAATTTGTCATTGTTTAGACATTCCCGAAGTGAAGGAAGGTTTCCTAGCCACTGTCGAAGCTAGGAAGTCTGTACTTTATCCCTATGACAATAGACAGGACTGGTGGGTGGATACAAAATTAGACTTTAGGTTGTATTTTCAGCAAATAGGTAAGCTTTTGGGCAGACATAAGAGACAGGGGTATTCAGTGTACAGACAAAAATTGCTAGTTTTTCACAAATATCTTCAACAGGGTCTTGAGACTGATTTGCAGAAAGTTTGAAGGCTACCCTGACTAAATTACAGTATGACCGTATGTCCTCTCTGAGACAGGAACAACGGTCTGGGATACATGGTACAAAGGCTCATACAAATCCTTTTGATTTTTGTCAAGCAGCATGTCACCATAAAGATATCTGAACACTTACCTCTCCTACAGGAGAAGTTATTTCTCATAAAGCTGATATTTTATGTGCAGTGGGTCGGCATCTACAGGACTTGTTCTCTGCTGACCCTCATCTTTCAGAATCCTGTATTATGAAATGGTTGGATTCTTGTACTTTGAACACTGTACCTGAATATTTTTTTTCCTGGTTTTCTCCATCCTGATTCCCCAACTGAATTTATGGAAGTTATTTCACATTTGCCCGGGGGTAAAGCACCGGGCCTCAATGGGCTCCCATATGAGTTCTATAAATTGATTAGTCCTTTACTGGCAGAGGAATTATCTTTACTCCTTTCTGACAGCTTACGGAACAATAAGTTGCCCCCCCCAGACAGCACCTACTCCTTAGGGATGGACTCCCCCCGCCCCCACTGGGCGGACAGTTGCGTGGGCCAGCAAGCAGAAGCCCTCCCTACAAACGCTGAACAGACAGCCCCTACTCCTTAAGGATGGACTCCCCCCCCACTGGGAGGACGGTCAAGAGGGCCAGCAAGCAGAAGCCCTCCCTACAAATGCTGAACAGACAGACCCTACTCCTTAGAGATGGCCCCCCCCCCACCAGGCGGACAGTCGAGAAGGCCAGCAAGCAAAAGCCCTCCCTGCAAATGCTGAACAGGTACGAAACTCAGATGCCACGCAGAGCTGCACTGATCCGCTGAGGACTCCTTGCGTTTGGCACCATTTTCTCATTTCAAACTGGGACTAGAGACTTCATTTAAATTGTCAGCGTAGGAGTGGAGAAGGTCTCCTGCGTTAAAAAAATTGTGCCTATTCATGGGGTTTTATGCTTGTTTTGGGAAGTGCCTTATGGGGGAATAAAATTTGAGAAGCAGGGAAATCGTGACCACATGTAAGCCCCTAACTTTTGGCCACTCCTGTAGGTTGCCTCAAGGGAGAATTAAGACCTGGGAACCAGTAAAGTTAAAGCTACTAACTCAGGGCGAGTCCGGCATTCTGGTGCCTTTTTCAATGGTCATTCAACAAGCATTCACAAATCCTGGGTGTCTCTGTACCTCCATAAGGTACCTTAATAAGAAAGATAATGGGTCCAGCAATTCCCTTTGTTTAGCTTGGGAATTTACAGCATTTGTTTTAAATCCGTAAAATAGAGTGTGGATCCAGCAATATCACTGTTTAGCTAAAGTAGTTATACAGTAGCATTTAATTTCTGTCAGCATCTGATATTGTCTCTTAAACAGAATTTAAATCTGTAAAATAGAGTGTGGATCCAGTAATATCACTGTTTAGCTAAACGTATTTACAGCATTTAATCTCTGTACAGCATCTGATATTGGCCCTTAACTCATTCACACCACAAGAGCTCTTTGAGACTTCCACCACTTGTGTCCTGTATACTCTTAGCACTGCATCCTGGGCCTTTCTAAGCAAAATCAAGCCATAATCAGCATGCCACAAACAAATGTGACTACCTCTTGAATCGTAAGTGCTACACACAAAATATGAGTGGCAAAGTTGTTCAGCACAAAATTACCTTTACAATGATGCTATGCAATCAACTGTAATCAATTTGGGTTTTTATTTTATACTAGCTGAAATACCAAACAACTGTGGGTTTTTTTTCTGATTTTTTCAAGGCGTTTAGGTGAGGCTTGAGATATAAATGTCAGCCATGCACACCATACCATAAACAAATGCAAATAAATCCTAAAGTATACTATACATGATAGATGCAAAGTATCAGTGGCAAAGCTGTTCAGCACAAAATTACATTTCTATGCTATGCAATTCATTATAAGCAATTCAGTTAATTTAATATTTAGGTAAAAACTGCTGACTTCCTCAGATGTTTCCAGGCCTGAGTGAAAGTCAGCTGAGTATGTCTACAGTCATTATTGGCCTGAGTGGCTATGCTTTCAGATGCCACCTACAGGTGTATGTAGGCCTGAACGAGTTAAACAAAGTGTGGATCCAGCAATCTGCAGCACTCGTTGGCGACTCATTTAATTAAGGCTGCCACCTAGCTCCAGTAAGCTTAGTTAATTGCCACCCACAGCCTGCAGCAACAGCCCTCCCCATTCTGTACATCCCCTGCCCTGCAAAAGGACCTACCTGGTATAAACGCTCAAGTCTTTCTCTCTCCTCTCCGCAGACAGCCCCTACTCCTTAGGGACGGACCCCTCCCCCGCTGGGTGGATGGTCGAGAGGGCCAGCAAGCAGAAGCCCTCCCTATAAACACTGAACAGGTACGAAACTCAGGTGCCACGCAGAGCTGCACTGATCCGCTGAGGACTCCTGGCATTTGGCGCAATTTTCTCATTTCAAACTGGGACTAGGAGCCCCGCCACCACCCTTGGCAAACATCGCCTTATATAGCGGTGGTCTCGTGAGCGTGTAAGCCTATCAGCTCACTTCTTCATTTGTAACCTATCAGTTGCTATCACTAGAGGTCGCCCCAGGGCTGCCTGGGGACTAAGGTCCCCAAACGCCCTACGGTATAACACAATGATCGGAACCCAATTTTGTTTCTTTTTTTCTTTTGTCTAACACCAGGAGTGAATGGAATTAAACTCATTCACTCCAGTGTCCCAGCCAAAAAGCTCCTAAGGTTATACTGACACCACTACTAGGGCACACTCCACTTGAGGACAGATACCACTGCGAGTTGTCAACTTGCGCGCTCTCGCACCTACCATGGGGCTGATAGCCCTGAGCTCAAAGTTCCAGTCTGGAAATGCTCGGCCGCAACACAGGAACCGGTGGGGCATGGGGCATTACAAAAGCCTTGCCCCTGTTAGGATCCACATCCTGGTTCTCCTGTACATCGTAGTGTTAGCTTGGTGGATATGCACGACAATCATGACCCTAATCTCCACAGAGGAACTCAGGGACATCACCACCCGCACTTGACAATATGCCCTGCAATTACAACACCAGACGCCCTGATCCTGTTGCATGGTCTCAGTGCAGGGGAGCCTGCTACCACATCTCTGCAGGAGCGATCATAAAGCAAATAAAACTGTCTCCCCGCATCCTGCAGGGGGTCCTCCTCCTCATTGTGCTCGCACTACTAATGTGCTCAGGCGATATCCAGCCCAACCCTGGGCCTCAACTAGCTAATCTGTCCCTGGGATACCCCAGGGACTCAACATAGCTTCATGCTAGAGACTTGAGAGTCGCTCACATGAACATCTGTAGTTTGAGACCCAAGATGCATGAGGTCCAATCCTGGGTGGAACTGTATAGGCCAGATGTGCTTGCCATCTCTGAATCCTGGCTGAAACCCCATATTCTCCCCCAAGAAGTAGAGCTTGCTATCTACCACACCTTCCGTAAGGAAGGAGCGGGGAAAAAAGGAGGGGGTGTCTTAATTTATGTGAGCTCCTTGCTGGAGGCCTCCCAATCCTCTATCGTCCTGACAAGCTCCTCTGGGCTTGAATCCCTCTTCATCAAAATCATACTGGGCCACACAAAACACCTACCCGTAGGATGTATATATAAACCCCTCCCCCCATTGCTGGCAACACTGTCCTTCAACTCTTAGCACGCTCTGTGGCAAAGGCCTCACACAATGAACTTCTGGCCCTAGGGGACTACAACCTGAGGTGGGACACTGCCACTGAGCAAGCCCACAGGGCCTCACTCCTTGAAGCAAACCTGACACAGGTCATAACCGAGTTCACCAGGCAAAACCTAAAGACCAACAACCACTCCACCCTTGACTGGATCCTAGTCTGTAACCCGGCCAACATCCAAGCAGCTGGCATGATATCCGATGCCCTAAGTGATCACTCCCCCACTTTCTGCATCTGGAAGAACAGGCCCCCTATGATTCCCCCAGGTTCACAGCCGCCAGGGACTGCTCTCGCTTCTCCACTGAGGCCTTCCATAGAGCTCACTGAGAAATGCAGACTGGGTACCACTAAGGACACTAGGCAGTATTAACAATGCTGCTCAGTACTTCCAGCACACTTTCACTGTGGTGGCAAACCTCCACACCACAGTAAGGAAGCAAATGGTGAAAGGTCAATGTCACAGATGGATATCGTGCGAGCTGAAATCCCTAATGCTTACGAAGGCTGGAAAAAGGCCAGGCACTCTGCAACCCCCACAAACCTTGCCAATTCTAGGTCCCTGCGGAACCAGTGCAAGAAAGTATCAAAATCTGCCAAAAGGGAGTTCTTCAAAACCCTTCGGCGGGATACCTTGTCAGGACCCTAAGTCCTTTTGGACCAGGATTAATTCTCTGTTAAAGGGCACAAGTAAACCTCAACAGGGCAATATAACCTGCAATGGGCAAACCTTAATAACCGATGGAGGTGAGGCTGCCGCTGCATTCAACAGCTTCTTCACGGACCTAGTCATGCTCAGAAATGGCCACCAACACCATAACCAGGGTTTCCCGGTCACTGAAATGCAGGACCCAGAGACCCTCCACTTCCACCTAAGGACCATGTGCATCAAAGAAGTGTTAACCCTTCTGCAATTTTTAAAACCCATGAGTTCACCAGGACCTGATGGGCTGGACCCTCGGCTGCTCATGGCTGCTGCCCCCTCTATAGCCTTACCTGTCACCCTGTTAATAAACAGATCACTGAAGGAGGGGGCAATCTGCAAACCTGGAAGCAGGCCCACATGGTCCCAATCCACAAGGGTGGATCTAGAGACACAATTGGCCATTACTGGCCCATCTCTATCCTTTGCCACCTTGCAAAGATCTAGGAGTGGCTTGTGTATGGCCAACTAAGGGATTACCTTGATGCAAACTGGCTCCTGGCCCCGACACAACACAGCTTCCGACAAAAGCATGGGACTGATACAGCCCTCATCAGATTCGCCACTGATGTCATGGCGGCCTTGGATAAGGGCTCCCCCACGGGGACTGTCTTTATAGATCTGACCAAGGCCTTCGACCTGGTAGACCACCCATTCTTACTAACTAAGTTGAGTACACTTGGACTGGATCAATACTCTCTGAACTGGTTTCACAACTACCTGACCAGCCGCTCCCAGCAGATCAAATGGAGAGGTGCAATCTCCAACTGTCTACCTTTAAATGAGAGGGTACCTCAAGGCTTCATCCTGGGCCCCCTCTTGTTCTCCCTGTTCATCAATGACCTCCGCCACCACTGCGGCAACAGTTCCGTGGTGCAGTACACTGACGACGCAGTGCTCTACAGAACAGCGTCACACCAGGACGATCTTGGACCCCTGCTCCAGTCTGACCTCATCCGGGCAGAAACTTGACTGGTCAAGAATCGCCTGGTCCTTAACCCAAGCAAAACCAAAGCATTCCTGTTTGGCCCAAAATCCTTGGGTCCCTCCCGGGCGCATCTTCTACCATTGGCCACTACGTCTGGCTCCACAACTGAGGTGGTACAATCCCTCAGATACTTGGGTCTTACTGTAGACCAGGGACTCTCCTTAAAGCCTCATGTGGATCTGGTGACAAAAAACATCCACCAAAAGCTCAGGATGATCTACCATCTAAGCACCAACATGATACCTGAGACACGACTGGCAATCGCCCAGAGTATCCTCCTACCTACTATCACTTACGCAGCCCCAACCCTACTCGAGACTGCAAAACTCAAGCAGGGCAGACTGCAGACCTTGTACCACAAAACTGTGCAATTTGTCACAAATGTCCATTCTAGGACTCATCACTGCGAAGCCCTCGCCTCACTCAAATAGCCCATCCTGAATCTCAGGCTCCAGTACCCCCTGTTAAGCTGGACCTACAAGCTTCTCTCCGACGATCCTCCCGCAGGGCTCACCAGGCTACTTGCCCCAAAGCGGTCCAGCAGGCCTCTCCACACTTTGGGCAAACCACTATTAGAAGTACCCAGGACCAGATCTGCAGCAGTCAGTAAATGCTTTGCCCACATATCCCCTATAGTGTGGAATAAGCTCCCCTATCAACTCCAGGAAGCCCCCTCCCTAGCAACTTTTCAGACGGGACTAAGCGCTCACCTCCTAAACCACAGCTCATGCTCTTGTCTTAAAGGATAGACAAACTCACCCCCTAAAGTCGAGCTATAAAAAATTAAAAAATTAAAAATCTCTACTTTGTCCTACCAGACACTGAGCTGCCACATTTGAGTTTGGTACGAAACCAGTCTCTACCAATGTAACCCCCTACCCAACACCCTATACTGAATTGCTTGTATACGATGCTGTACTACCTAACTGCACTTCTACAACCTCTCATATGCTAACGCCTCCCTCAGAAATCTGGGCTTCTCCCACCCTGTCACTACCTGGTTCAGCAGCTACCTTGCCAACAGGACTCAAGCAGTGAAATTCAACTCGGCGATCTCTGACAGTGCTGTTATCAATATTGGCATCCCTCAGGGCTCCATTCTCGGTCCTCTCCTCTTCTCACTATTTGTAAACAATCTCCTGATGTAGTAACCTCTGGCCACTCACTACTTTATGCTGATGGCCTGGTCATCTATGCCCACTCTGACAATATCACCAACCTGAATGCTGCCCTTACCACAGACTTCCACTTGGTGCGCTGGCTACACACCCAACGCCTTGTCCTTAACTCCAATAAAACTAAAGCCATGCTATTTGGATCCCCACACAAATTAAGAACCTGCTCTTCTTCTCTCTCTGTGCCTGACATTAATGGTAACCCTCTGGAGTCTGTTAGCTCTTTTTAGCTACTTGGGCATTCTCTGACCAAAATCTTGACCTAAAGCTGCACATCCAGGAAACTTGTAAATCTGTCAATTGTAAGCTAGGGCTGCTTACAGGACTAACTACCTGCTTACCCCTGCAGCTAAACTGTAGCAGTGCTAGAGGTCCTGTTACCAACCCTCACCTCGGTGCTCCCCATCCCTAACCATAGCCATAAAACTGCTCTGCACCAATGGGACACCACCTTCAACAATGTTTGCAGGTATGTCGGTTAAAGCACCGCGCCTGAAGCACCATTGTCAGCTATACAAAGACCTGGGCTGGCTATCTCCCTCCTCCACCAGGCAATATTACCTCTGCAACCTTTGGACACCATCATCAGAGCATCAAAGCCAGCTGAGCTCTCAAAACTACTCAACCGGTTATACCTTCACGGGACCTTAGATCCTCTGACAAGTCCTTATTGAATATTCCTCTCTGCTGCACAAAAAAGGGCTCGGGAGCCTTCAGTTATGCTGCCCCTCACTTTTGGAACTTGCTGCCCCAGGGACTAAGAAATGCTCCTTCTCACGATGCATTTAAGCACAATCTCAGAGCTTTCCTTACCTCGATGGACAAATGTGTTTGTTTTGATCCCTCTTGAATCCCATGCTCCTAACCTGTTCTCCTCCCTTCCCCTATTATGTATTATAGGCACTTGCGCTTTTTTTATTCTTGGTTGTTTTTTGCTTTTATGTTTCATGTTTGTTGATACTGTATAACATTGTTGTTCTGATGCCAATTGTAAAGCTCTCTAATTACTGCCTAGTCACTTAGCTTGCCCTCGCTCCTGAGCTGTTTTCCCCACCTTCATTCCTTATCCTGCACCTCTGTTCCTGTAACATTTACTTTCCCAGCCCGCTCTCTTCCCTTCCCGCCTTCATTTCTCAGTACCCCTGTCATTACCCCTCCCTTTTTCCTGCCCCTCCCTCTCCTGCTCTTGTCCCTCACTCCCTCTAACCGCCCTCCACCCTCTCTGCTGTCTTTCGGTTCCACCGGCCCGCAACAGGTTGCTACCTTGTACCACTAATGCCGTAACTTGCCACTACCCTTCCTACCTTTCTTTCACCTTTCTGCCCTTTCCTGCCAGCTTTCCTCCTTCTTTTATTCTTCCTCTTCCCCTAGCTCAGTCCTCACCCCTCCCTCTCCTATTTTATCCCGCCTCCCACCAGTTTGCGTGACTCCCCTCTCTCTCCTGCCGTCTCGTAGTTCCACCGGCTCGGCCGCAGGTTACTACTCTACCCCGCCAATGCCGTTTTCACCGCCTCGCCTCTTGTCCTCCTCCCTTCTTCTGCTCCGCTGCGCTCTTACTAGGTGCACTCTATCTCCCTACCCCCACTCATTTCCCTATCTGTTCCGTGCCCTTCATCCTTTTCCCCTATACCCTGCCCTTTCCACCCTACCCTTCCCTCCCATTCCTTTAGTTCAAATCCCTCCTCACCCTTGCACTAGTCCCCCACCGCCTCCCCTGCATCACCCTCTCTCCCTCTCTATTTTTTGCACCGTAGCTTCAATGTCCTGTTCCCCGACCTCTCCGTCTCTCTTGCCGACTCCGGTTCACCGTCCAGGCCACAGGTGGTAACCTTCTCGCTAATGCCGCACTTGGCGCCTTAACCTCCCTCCTGTCCTCCCTTTTAGCATATGCGCCTACCACCCCTGTCTCCGTCTCTCCTGCCCCACCCTTACACCTGTCCCCTACCACCTCTCCCCTAGTTCTCAACAACTGAATACATGTAATTTTATCCTTATTGCTATGCTTGACTACACTGTGTGACTTTGTCCTTTGCAAATGTATCCTGCTCTGTGTAATTTCTTATGTATCCTGCAAATGTATCCTGCTTTGTGTAATCTCTTATGTATCACTGTGTTCTGTAACTGTACCTCCCGGGTCGTGCCTAAAAATAGTCACTTGTTGGCTAGCGCACTTACCCGGTCAACAAAAACTAAATAAATAAATAAAAACCTTACCATATGTCCTACCCTTTACTGACTATGTCCCATACGGTTGCAGAAGCTTAGTAAGTTGCACTGCTTGCTTATAATGCTTGTTTGGTCTACTGTGCTATGTGTACTATGTGTCTCTACCTCTTAATCTATTGCAATATGCCTAGCTGGATCCAGTACTTTTATACCCATGTCACCATCTTCTGTTATGAAAATTGTATTCTGTTTTTAAGATTCTATTTTTCTCCCCTTTCCCTGGCTCCGGATCTTGCCACTCCTTTAGCCATCCCTAGGTTCCCTGCACCCCTTCCAACCTCCCCGGGCTCCCTTACAGCCTCAAATCCCAGCCTTACCTTGAGGTAGCTTGGCATTGCCCTTCGCCAAGTGGGTCCCTCTCCTTCAAGGGGGGAAGCACCGCTGGGGGCGGCCCTGCACACTATTTTTCTTATTGGCCTCTTGGCGCTGGTGAGGCACGGGCTGACCCCGCAGGAAGTCTCTGGACATGACCTGAACCGGGTGCCGTCATCCGGCCAATCTGGAGCGTTTTTTCCTGTGTTCTGGTGTTATTGTCCCTCCTGCGCCACTACCTGCAGTGCCCCTAGTCTCCACCGGGGGCCACTACTGGGCGAGGCATCCCACCCAACCCACCCCAGGAGAGGAAAGCAGTCCTCCGGACACTCGATCCTCTCCTTCCCTTGCCAGTCTCTGGCATCCTGAGTCCGTTCCCGAACCCAGGTCAAAAATTGTATTTTGTCAGTGAACTTCCTGTATGCAATGTCCTATCCTGCACTATCTGATTGTATGCGCTCAGCTCCATGTAACTAACTCCGGGTCGACCCTGAAAAAGGGACCTCTGGGGCCCAGTGGACCTACCCGGTCACCAAAATTTAATAAATAAATAAATATGTATGATGGTCTTGTTAGTTTTACTTTATAAACAAGGTGACAGAACAGACCTGCACAACTGGAGACCAACTGCTCTTCTTAATAGCGATTATAAGTTATTAACAAAAATGTTGGGTATTCGTCTTTCTGCTTGTTTAGCGGATGTTATCCACCCAACTCAGTTTTGCTGTGTCCCTGGTAGAATCATCATGGATGGCCTTATTTTAGTACGAGAAATTTTTTCCAGTGGGTTTTTTGGGTGAACTCCTGGGCTTTTGTTTTAGTTTGGATCAACAAAAGGCATTTGATAGGGTGCCCCATGATTATATCTGGGCCTGTTTGTCCAGAATGAAGTTTCTCCTCCCCTTTATATCTTGTCTTCAGACTTGTTACACTGCAGCCCTGGCAATCCCCTTTGTGAATGGCTGGGTAGGGAAGCCAGTGAAAGTGACTAAAGGTGTCAGCAGGGGTGTCCTTTAAGTCCTCTTCTTTATATCTTAACCCTGGAACCTTTATTGGCACAGCTTAATGCTTGAGATGGTATTAATGGTCTTTCCTTACATAGCTCATGTCCTGAAGTGAAAACCATAGCCTACACTGACAATCTCTGTCTTTTTTTAGCAGATCTCCCATCGTGCCATGCTGCAGAGGCCTTGCTGTTGGCATATGAGGAGGGCTCAGGTTCACATGTGAATCTTTCCAAAAGTATGTATCTTTCCATAGGTCATACCAGTATTAATGCTCTTGCTATTATGAGGATTCTGGCTTGTGTAGGTTATTGTAAGATTTTAGGGATTTCTTTTGGGAAGGAAAACCCCTCCACCTATAATTGGGATTTACTTCTTAAAGCTGCTCAGCTTAAAGTATGGAAATGGAATGCATGGAGAATGTCTAAGAAAAAAGGGTTTATATGGTTAAAACCTTTTTACTTAGTTTGTTTCTCCATCTGGGGGCTGTTTTCCCTCTTCCAGCACTATTACATACTAGCATTTATAGTATTTTTTTTTTCAGACAATATGGGGCAGCAGACTGAACCTCATTAAATGTGGTGTCTTGTATCAGTATTTTGCCTGTGGCAGTATTCAGATGGTGAATCTGATTGTTTTTCTCTTTTCCCTTTTCATCTCAGCAAACATCAGTCCCCTTTTCAGGACAGTAGATAAGGTGTGGTGCCCTTGGGTTTGGGATTCTATCTCTCCCTAGATTAGCTCTTGGTGCCCTTTGGAGCCGACTCCAAAACAGAAATCTTTAATAGGAATGCCAGATTATTTTAAATCCTGTTTTGCTAAACTGAAACTCGGGGGACTTTTTCAGCACCATATTGAGAAATATTCTAGGAAAGAACTGTATAGGGATATTGTGGACCAGCATTTTTTTGATGTTATCTGATTTTGCTGTGCATTCACTACATCACTTTCAGCAGACTGGCAATGTGTTAACTTCCAAGAGGATACTGGCTTACCTGTGGGATGTTTTATGGTTGGGTGCACACGACAGACTTAATGTTAAAGGTAATCTTAAACACAAAGGTTAGCAAGAATGTGGGTGTCCACGACAGAATTTGTGCCACGCCCCTGTGGAAACTGTTGCTCATTTGTTCTTTGATTGTCCTTATATCTGTCAATTTGGGGCCTACGCTCTTTCCAGGTGGCCAGACTCTCCATTTGGGTCACTGACAGCAGAGATTCTTCTCCTTGGCATTTAACCACAGACTTGGGACAGGTATCATGCTGACACTATGCATGTGATTTTGGCTTGTATAAAATTTCAGATATGGCAGTTGCGTTGTGCTTGGTCTCTCAGACAACACTTTGTGACCCCTGAACAATTGTTTTGGAACATTTTGGCCCTTCTCTATCAGCTCAAGGGTAAAGACCAACATAGAGTCTCTGCTGCTCATTTTCATATTTATTGGAAACATATGAATTGGTTGGATACAGGGTGAATGATTACTTCCTATTGGACAGATTTGTGTCTCTTTATTATATTGTGTGTATTGCTTTCTCCAGTATGGTGCAGTGTTTATGTTATACTTTTCCTTTTTCGGAGTCTGTCTGCTATTTTGTTGTTTCACTAGCACCAGGTATGACTGAAATACTTCTTTAATTTCTTATGCTTTATATCACTTCTGTGTGGGGGTTTTCCCTGTTTTATGTTTCTTATGCTCTGTAGTTACTACTACTAGTAGACACTACTTCTTTATTCAGCTGTGAGGACACTACTTCTTTATTCAGCTGTGAGCTGTGCGAGAAATTCTATATTGCACTTGCAAATTCTATATTACACTTTGTGCTCACAACAAAGGGAGGTGAACCTTACAATTGTCTTTGGTTTGTAGCAGATATTCTGCAGGTGGAGGCTACTTCTAACTGAAAGGTGAAATAAGGAACTTAGAATTGTCAGGAAAAGACAGTCTTTCAAGCAACAGAGGGAGGGAGGTGGATCTAGCTTTACGTTTGTTACAATTCTTAAGATTTTCAGTGCAGGAAGAGTTTAAAGCACAGCTGACTCATTTTGGGGCTGACTGCTTTCAGAGCACAAACCACCAGGCTGTTTTGGGGCTGGGGAGGTTTACCTGTGTCTGACTTGGATATCTGTATTTTTCTGTTTGATTAGCAGGGTATTTTCTCTGTCAAATTGTTGTGTAGGGCATCTTGCTGACAGGAAGGCACTCATCGCAGCGGTGGGTCAGAGCTTTTAGCTGATTGTTTTGTGATGGCACAGTTTAGGCCCAACCCCAACCCCTTCCCACCCTCACCCCACCCACCCCTAGAAATAGTTCCTTTATACCTGGGGTTCTGACATCATTTCCTCAAGAGTGCAAGGTGCATATCACTGTCATATCCTCTCTAGCACACTGCACTGACAATACCGGCATACACATTGTATAATATATATATTTCTATATAACAAACCAATCACACACACAAACACACACACAAAAAAGTAGATAAACATGTGGGGAGTAGTGCAATGTAATGGCTGTGGGGCAGCAGTCTTCCGGGAGTCTTTCTGGAGGCTGAGATACTGCCCTATTTGCAGACAACTCTCTGCCCTGAGGGAGGAAGTTGCCCGTCTTCAGGCCACACTGGACAGTAGTAAGGGAACCTTCCCCCAGGCCACACTGGACGGTAGGAAGGGAACCTCCCCCATCCAGGGAGCACCACAGCCACCACCACTACCTCAGAGGTTGCGAAGAAAGCACAGCAGTTGGACCACAGTGGGCTCAGGGAGGGTGAGGATGGTGGAACAGAGGCACACCCAGTCAGTTGTTCCACTCCACAATCCATATACCGTTCTGGGGAAGCATAGCTCCCCTATGGATGCACCCGCAGAGGAGACTAAGGAGGCTGAGGACAACTGTCACAAGGGAGGCCCACAGGAAGGAGGCAGAGGACACCACAAGGAAAGGAAGCAGCTCCTGGTGGGGGACTCAATTATTAGGGGGCTAGAACTGGGGGGAGCAGGGAAAACTGAAGTAAGGTGCCTGCCTGGTGCCATGGCTTGGAGGGACAGGAAGCGCATCCTCAGGATCACGAGAACAGCTGCACGGGAGTCTGAGCTGGGACGTCATTGTCCACCTAGGGACAAATGACTTGGCTCATCATGAGATTAGAGCAGTGCAGAAGGACTTTGTAGAATTGGGAGGGGCCTAAGACAAGTAGCACACACAGTATCCTTCTCAGAGGTGCTGCCTGTCAATGGCATGAGTGAGAAGTGTACTTTGCACCATACAGTTTAATGAATGGTTGAAAAAAATGGTGTGGAGCACAGGGGTTTGGCTTCACTGGGGACTGGGGTTCCACCTGGAGGGACACCAGCCTATACTGGCAGGATGGTCTGCATCTGTCCAGGAAGGCAACAAGTCTTTTGAGCAATCGGTTTACATGCTTCATTGGCAAGCTTTTAAACTAGCAAAGGGGGGAGGCACTGATAAGCTGCAGGAAAATCCCAGCCTCTCCCTACAAAACAGGGTACTAAATGAGAAAAAGACCGAGGTAGAAAGGTCAGTGGGGGATGCTGCAAAAGAAGGTAAAGCCATAAAAAAATGGAGAGCAATGAGTACCAATGCCCGTAGTCTGGGTAACAAGCTTCCTGAATTAGTGGCCTTGATGGAGGAGGAACATCTGGATATCGTGGCAGTCACAGAAACATAGTACACACAAAACCATGACTGGGACGTAAACACACCAGGATACACTATCTACAGGAGGGACAGGGAGGGTAAAAGAGGAGGAGGAGGAGTAGCTCTTTGCATAAGGGAAGGAATCAAAGCAACAGAACAAAAGGGAAAACAGGGAGGAGAAGAAGCACTGTGGGTAAATTTGGAGACCGGCAATGGCACCACAATCCACACAGGGGTTATATATACAGACCCCCTTCTCAGGGGGAGGAAATGCACAAGGAAATGATAGAAAGTATACTTAGAATGGCAGAAAAAGGGGAGATATTGCTGATGGGTGAGTGCCTAAGGAATGCACTAGCAAATGGGCAGGAAGAAGGGGTGGAAGAACAATGGGGAATAATAAAAACTGCCATCACAGAGGTAACAAGCCTTTGTGTGAAGCAAATAAACAAAACGAAATGATGTAAGAAACTACTATGGTTCTCAAAGGAAGTGGCAGTGAAGGTTCAAGAGAAAAAGAAAGCATTCAGGAAGTACAAGGTATCACAGAAAGAGCAGGACAGAGAACTGTATCAGTTAAAGCAAAAGGAAGCTGGGAAGGCAGTCAGAACAGCAAAGGCCCAAACCGAGGAAAAGATAGCCAACTCAGTTAAGAAGGGGAATAAAACCTTTTATAGGTACATCAGGGAGCAAAGGAAGACCAACGGAGGGTTAGTGAGGCTTAATAAAGGGGGGGGGAGGGTGGAAAGAGAGTGACTGTGAAAAGGCAGAGATACTAAACAAATATTTTTGCTCAGTATTTACAAAGGAAGAGGGGGAGCTACCTAAAACAAACAGTAGAAACACTCTGGATACAGAAGTTGATACCAGCCCATTTACAGAAGAAAGGGTTCTGAAAGAACTCTTAAAACTGAAGGTGGACAAAGCAATGGGGCCTGATGGGATTCATCCCAGAATTCTAGAAGAACTAAGGGTAGAACTAGTGACACCACTGACTACCCTCTTTAACAAATCATGGGAGGATAGGGTGGTACCCAAGGACTGGAGAAGGGCAGATGTGATTCCCCTTCACAAAAGTGGGAGCAAGGCAGAAGCAGGAAACTACAGACCTGTTAGTTTAACCTCAGTGGTAGGGAAAATGATGGAATCACTTCTGAAGGAAAGAATTGTCGAGTGTCTAGAGGCCAGAGGGGCACAGGACCCAAGGCAGCATGGATTCACAGCGGGAAGGTCATGCCAGACAAATCTGATAGATTTCTTTGACTGGGTGACCAAAGTAGTAGATCAGGGAGGGGCTGTGGACATGGCCTACCTAGACTTTAGCAAGGCATTTGACACAGTCCCACATAAAAGATTAATATACAAGTTAGCCAGCCTGGGAGTAGGTCTCAAGATGACAGCCTGAGTAAAGAATTGGCTGGAGAATAGGACACAGAGAGTAATAGTAAATGGAGTCCACTCTGAAGAAAGGGGGGTTACTAGTGGGGTACCGCAGGGTTTAGTATTAGGACCGGTTCTCTTCAATGTCTTTATAAGCGACATTGCAGAGGGACTGGAAGGAAAAGTATGTCTCTTTGCAGATGACACAAAGAACTGCAACAGAGTTGATGCACAAGGTGGGGTGGAAAGGATGAGAAGGGACTTGGCAAGGTTAGAGGAATGGTCAAATGTATGGCAGCTTAGATTCAATGCTAAGAAGTGCAAGGTAATGCACCTGGAAACAAAACCCAGGGAAGAGTACACAATGGGGGTGAGATACTAACAACAACAAAATGGAAAGGGACCTGGGGTAGTCATATCAGATGACCTAAAGGTGGGCAAGCAATGTGAGAGGATAGCAAGGAGGGCTGGGGGATACTGGGATGCATAGGGAGGCATCACCAGTAGAAACAGGAAGTTATTATCCCTCTGTACAGACAGCTGGTGAGACCCCATCTGAGTACTGCGTGCAGTTCTGGAGACCCAATCTCCAAAAGACACAGACAGCATGGAAGCTGTCCAGAGGAGGGCAACTAAAAATGGTGCAGGGTCTGCACCGGAAGACATATGAAGAGAGACTTAAGGAGCTTAATATGTATAGCCTCGAGGAAAGGAGGGAGAGGGGGACATGATAGAAACTTTCAAGTACCTCAAGGGAATCAACAAAGTCCAAGAGGGTAGCATCTTTCAAAAAAAGAGGTGTGCAAGAACAAGGGGGCACAATTTGAAGATGGGGGCTCAGAGGTAATTTAAGGAAGTATTTTTTCACAGAGAGGGTTGTGGATGCATGGAACGGCCTTCCAGAGGAAGTTGTGGAGTCAAAAACAGTGGTGGAATTCAAGCATGCATGGGACAGTCATAAGGCAATTCTAGGGGGTGGGGGTAGGAAGAAGTAGGCTGCTGGTTAACTAGGATCTGCAGCTTATCCACTAGGTAAGGAAATGGGCAGACTCGGTGGGCCAAGCGGTCCTTATCTGCAGTCAAATTCTATGTTTCTATAGTATGGCCCTCTTATTATTTTTATCTATGGGGGATTGTATTATTATGCCTTACTTATGTTTGCCTTTCCTGTATGATGTCTTATTTAGTTCTGCTTTTTGATCTTTCTTATGATTTTGTATGCTGTAATACATTTTTGTGTATTTGTGTTTAGTGTTTTTTAATACAATATTCCCCTACTCTTGTAGTGGGGATGGGTAGGGAGTTTTGTACATATACGGATTATTTATGCTTCAAGTTCCTGTATGTTGTAATATTTGTTTATGTTTTTTGATTTCTTGCATTATGATTTTGTATGATATAATACACTTTTGTATATTGTGTTTTCAGTTCTGAATAAAAAAATTTCCCTACCCTTTTTCGGTAAGTGCCATGGGATCTTTATCATCCGCCTGAACTACTACCAGAACAGGCAGATGGGACCTCGGTTTAAAGTCTCATCGGAAAGACGGCACCTTAGAAGTGCAGCATCCGCCTCATGCTGCACTACAGTGTCAGTATTAGGATATTTAACCCAAGTGCCAGGTGTGGGAATTGAACCGACAGCCCTCTGACAACCATCTGATCTCTGGCTTGGGGACTTTTCCTGGAATATCTAGAAATGAATGTGAAAAAAAGTTTATTTAGCACTTGTACGTGGCTCTCTAATGACTGTTTGGGAAGATCAAGTGTATAAAAATTCAAGATGATCAGGTTACTCTGTTGGAGAGGGAGGGCAGTGCTGAATGCACAGTGCTATATTCTCTTAACTGCTTCACATTACAAGGGATGTCCCTCATTTTATCACTCAGAATTGCTATGTCATGTACAACACAGGAAAGGTGTTACCAGAGAAGGTGCTGCTGACTCACACTGTAAACCCAAACTTCAGATTCTTAATAATATTCTATGATAAGAATACCGAAACTAAACTTTGCACAAAAGCACTAAAAGGTTTTTACAATGTTCTGAACTTATCTTTGCATGTTTGCCAATGTGTCCAACATTTTGATAGCTAATGACCCACATTTTCCTACATTTTGAGTGTGCAGGGTGTCTGTCATGAAAGTGGACAATCTCAGTCAGACACTATGGTGCATGGACATGGTTGCAGCCACTGAGTGACCACAGAAGTCTCCAAGGTCCAAGGTCATTTGGAGTTAGTGCTTAGCTAGGATGCAGCCCCTGGTCTCGGATCATCTTAGCAGCAATCTGCTTGTCCGTCTGCAGCAAGGGTAGGAGTTTCCCCGATAAGGCTAAAAACATGGAATGGTCACAGTGAACCATCATCATGGCATAGCTGGATTGCCAGAGACCCAAAGAGGAGGCCACATAGATCTTCTTGGCTGCATGGTCCAACTTCCTGGACTCCTTGTCAGGCAGCTTATCCTCCCCACTGGCCCTTTGACTTTTGAAAGGTTGAGCCCAACACAAGCCCCTCTGCGAAGGAGTGGCCCAAGAACCCTGAAAAACTTCTGATAGTTGCCACGTATTTGACAGCCATATGAGTAGCAGGTGCCAAGCAGGATGCAGGGTGCTGCCACAGGTCCAAGGTCAGTCCCCATAAAGTCCTTAGCCATAGGGATAGCCAACTCCAAGGATTCATCCTTGTCCAGGATGTTGGTGAAAGGGTATTTAGCCCTCTACCGCACTAGATCTAAAGGGACCTCCATGGAATCCGGCACCAGCTGGAGCAAAGCCCCAAAGAGGTCAAATCCAACTGGGAAAAGCGACCACTGGAAGAGTCGTCCTTGACCAGATGAGTGCTACTTGAGGCCATGGGGGACTCTTACAAGTCTGATGGGTCCTCAAAAACTGCTTTGGTCAATTTCTCAGTGATGCAGACCATCCTAGAGCCCAGAGCGACCTTGACTGTCATATGACTGGGCAGGATGGTGGCCAAACACGGCTCCTTAGTTGGGGCCCCTACTGGTAGCTAATTACCACACTCGCCTACATTCTGAGAGTCCATGTCCTAAAAAATGTTGAGAGGTATGCCCAGTGACTCAGACTCTCTGATGGATGGATGGATGCATACATGCACCACTGCTCCCATGTGGAAGGGATTGGGGGTGAAAAGGGAAAAAGGGATGGGGTGAATGATGGATGATGCTTCTGAATCCTGTCTCCCCAGTTGGGTGGTCCAAAACCCAATGGCCTTGTCCCAGGTGCTCCTCCTCCCACCACCAGATTGTCAGGAGACAGTTCTACAAGATGCTGGAAGGAGGAAACTGCTCTGGAGGTATAGGTGGTAAGACGTGTAGTGCCAGGGTGGTGTCAGTGTCAGAGGATGACCCTACAAAAAGAGAGGTCTGGGACATACAGATGACAAAAGTGGAATCACTGTCTTACATAAGGAGTATAACTATAGTCGGGAAAAAAAGAAGTTACTATTTGCCTGAACAGCAGCTGACACCTTTGGAAAAACTTTGGAAAACATAATATTTAGGCACACTTCAGCTTGTATTTCATATATCTCATTTGTATATTTCTCCTCTACATTACTGATTACTGAAGAAATTCCCGCAATATCATTATCCCTTCAAGTTCATTGGCCTCAACAATTGTTTCTCTACTTGAAATTATAATTCTTTGTTGTGACATTACAGTCTGTTGCCATGGGAATAAATGTGATGTCATAAGCAGAGTATTATGGCATTAAGTTAGGAAGAAGCAATACAAATGGATGAACCCTCAAGGAGCAACTATCCTGTTTTCGTGCATATTTATGGCAAAAAAAGCTATGTTGATGCTCATTAGGGTTGCTAACTGCACAAAGGCTGGAAATAAACTATTAGGGTCGTAAGTACAATACCCACAAAGTATGGAAATGTCCTATTAGGGTTTTTATGCCTACCTCCCACCCACCCCACCATGTCCTGTACCCTCACCATCCAAGGGCAGTCTACACGTACCAGGCCATAGATCAATGGTATGATACCTCATACAGCAGCCACATAGTAAAACTGGTATGCAATGCTAATCCCCCCTCAACTACCCTCAAGAGTGTTGGGCAAAGTACATCTGTAATTCGAATACTTTTTGGATGGATACCTGTGAAGGTTTCCATCCATTATAACCTGTGCCTTACTTGTCACACAATATGGTACACCCTCCACAAAGCAGCAGAATTGTTAAAAATTTGTAAGTACTATACACATTCCAAAGTTGTTAATTTTCGTAAGGCTCAAAAATCACTTCATGGGCAGGTACTCAGTTAGACAGTATGGCTAACTGATTGTGTCAACCTGGCCGCAAGGGTAGTTTAGGAGTGGGGGATTAGGGTTGCTATATACCAATTTCAATACCTTCCACAACAATAGGCAGCATGACTACTACAGCCAGTCCTGCAACTGTCACTCCAGCCACTACTGGCACTATGAACCCTGTCACTACTGTAACACTATCACCACAGTCTGGTATCCCTGCCATGGTGCATATTACCAGAATGATTACTACAGTTGATACAGTTATGCCTCCTGCTTCTCAGTAATCCTGAAAATGTTGCAGAGGATGACCAGTCATCTGGTTCTGAGTATTTCCCTCCACATGATGAATTGCCAAGTGACACGTCATCTTCTTCATCAGAGGCACATGTGAGTGACTCTGAAGATGAGGCAGAGTACACCATGTACCTTGAGGGCAGGAAACAAAAAGGTGGCTGGCAAAACAGTCTCTTGGTGTAGCGCTTTTAGCAGTAGTGCTGTTAGCGTTCATGTTCAGGATGCTCTACTAAGCAGATGGACACGAATCTTTGTCCTCAGAAGCCGGTTATACTTAAGCCAGTAGGTATAATCTCAACACAAACATCGTACTCATTTAAATCAGCTAGTTAGAGCTGTAATTCCAGCAACTTAGATATAATTGCAGCACAAACATTGTACTCATTTTATTTTGAGTCACCCAGATATAATCTCAGAGCAAACATTACACTCACTTAGTAATATCATGACGAATCTGTTGGAAAAGGGCCACTTGGGCCACACAGTCAGCCCAGACTGTCCATCTCTGCCTTATCAGTCTCATCTGCAGACCCTAAAGCAACCCTGCCACCTCCCTGCCTGTTTTCAAATACACCACAGCCCTATGCCTATCTCGCGCATGCTTGAAGACCCACAGTGTTTTCAGCGCCATCACTTATGCCTGCAGTCTCTGTCAGTCATCTACTATGCCTTCCATGAATATTTCTTCATATCTGTCTTGAACTCCCCCTTCAGCTTCATCACATGCCCCCACTGCCCCTGGTACTTGTGCTCTTTCTTATTTGAAAGAAACTCCCCTTATCTGCCCTGTCTTCACCCCGTGAGGTGCTTGTATAGGTCTCTATTATGGCACATCTCACTCTCCTCTCTACCAGGGTGCACATACAATGCACTTACACCAGTGCCATTTTAGTTGCCCTAGACAAGACACAAGACGTCACCTCATCTGCAGCCTTTGCTCAATCTACGATGACCATGTGTCACCTGACCACTGACCAGTGCAGTAGATTGTTGCCTTTTTGGGTGCCTGAAAGGCTGTTGGGGAGTGTTCTTGGCAGAACTGCCAACTGTACTTCAAAAGGGAAGGAAGTGGTGGAGTTTAACAATATTACAATGTCTTTTAAAAAAAAAAAAAACACTTATCCGGGGTTGAATAACGAATATCTGGTGGCCTGAATATGAACATTCATATGAATATTCGAATTAAGGTAGCCACATACCCCTACTACACATCCCAATGACCTTCTGACCAGAACCAGACTAGTCTACCAGTTAAGATCTCAAGCTAAGGACTTATTTCATGTTCCTACAGTCTGCAAAGCAACTGGCAATAAGACTTTCTCTGCAGCCACACCAACCAGCTAGAACCAGGTTCTGGACAATATCAAAGCATCCAGGAACATTGAGCATTTCAAGACAGCCGTGTTCAGACATCTCAGAACACCCTGCTAATGTCACTTTCAACTTGATCTAACTTGCTTCCTATACCGTCTTCTTTCCTGTACTCCACTCTGCACTATTTCATTAGTACACCCAGGTATTCACTGCTTAGCTAGACAGTTCAAGCTTTGGTTTTATTGTAACTGTACCTGAGACTGCTGAAACGCTAAAGTTTGTATATAATCTAACTATGCATTTATTATGAATGTAACCTAGCACCTAGAAAACTAACTTTTTGTGTATAATGTGACTAGTAATTTCTGCTGCTATAATACCACCACCGGAACCTCTTGGAAACTACTGTAGGTGCATCTCCTATTATAAAGCAGTCAACCTTTTCCAAGCAGCATTAAAAATGCTGTACCTCTTATGCAGCGTACAGACACCACCTCGCGCTGACCATTCATCTGATTTCAGCAGCACTGACTCTCGCTGTTATCTTGGAAGCTGTACCTCGCAATACCGTGGCTCTGCTCACCAGACTTAACCTGAAAAACTAAGTTCGCCAGTGAAGGTCACATTAAAAAAAAATGCCCAAAACTGGTAAAACAATCTATTTGCTTTTTCAGCCAGCAGACTTACAGCCTTCAGAGCGCACAGTTAATGTATGCCAATCTGTGGACCATACCATCATTCACAGCAACCAGAGGGAGGAGCAGAAAAAAATCTTAATATAAAAATGTTTATATTGCCTCCCGAAGTGTGCTTCATTTGCAAACAAGTTTGACTGCTTCATAATTTATTACTATGTATGGTTGGGATTGTTTCTTACAGCATAAAAACATTCTCATGCTGTTTGGGCTGACAGAACTGCTCAGCTTTGCTTCGAGGCCCTCTTGCCCAAGTAGCATGATATAACGCTCTTATGCTGTAAGAAGCACCCCGGCTACACATATTAATATATAAATAAAGCTATCTTGGGGTGTGAAAACCATAAATAAAGCAGCTAGGGGAGTTCCACAACATGGTCTTCCTGCAGAGCTCTAGAAGAATACAAGAACACGTAAGGTTCATACATGCTGCCACGTCCAATACTCCCCTTGCCGACCATTTCTCCATACACCATAACCAGGATTGCCAGCATTTTAAATACATGGGTCTGGAGCACCCCAGAGGTGGCAATATGGTCAAATTCTTCTTGCAAAAAGAAGTTCAGTGGATTTTTGTCCTACAAATTATGAAACCAGAAGGACAGAATAATGCAACTGATTTAATTCCATTTTTGTGAATGTTGCATTGTCTATTTCATAATACTTGTGCTAATTTATTCATTTTGAAAAGTTTCACCAGTAAAGACATACTGAGCTACAGTTGCTCGTTTCCAGATGCACCCTGGGGGAAAGGGGAAGGGGATACAATATGAATATAGAATCAAATAAAAAAATAATATACATCAAGCAAGTCTGTGTATAAAACATTAAGCAAATGACAAACAGTTTTAGTACTTATATACGTAATCATAAACATACCCACAAAACACTTCAACACAGATATATTTGCTTTGTAACACATGGAGGAAGAAAGTGAGGACTTTGTCAAAATAGGGGGATGGGGAGAAGGTTGGATAGCAGATTTGCCTGCACCCTTCCGGGATGTAAACCCCGCAAGGGGAACAGCAAAGGGGAGCAAAAAGAGGATGGATTGGGCCTGCCCCTCCGGGATATAACAGCCACAAGGGGACCGGGGGATGAAAATTGTGAAAGGGAAGAACTGAGGAGGAGTGAGGAGGCAATGGGGGTGGGGGTGGGCAAGCTTACCCAAGGGTATAAACACTACTTGATGTAAACCCAGCTAGTGCTAATTTATGCCCATCAATTGTTTTCAGGTTTGGTGTAGGATGCCACCTGGACTGAACTGTTATCTTCAACCTGCTCGTTAGCGTCTGTTGTGTCCTACTCACCAGTTTTTTTGTTTCTAATATATATATATCTACTGACCAATTATATTTTAGCTTTTTGGCACTGTTAATACCGGTTCTCATTTTATTTCATTTAACCCTCCAATTTTCTTCTTTCCTTCACTCCCCCAATGTCCTTTATAGTATTTTTTGTTTCAGGGATACTAAGACATAGTTATTAGCGCTTGGTTCTTATTTAGCTACCAGCAGCTCTTCTGAACTGTCTCCTCCTCCTCCTAACTTGTGGGCCGATCCAGACAGTACTTGTTCCCTTGTGCTCACTTTGTTTGGTTTCCACAGTCCCTCATCCTGCTTCCTCTTTTCACTTTCTCCACTATTCGCAGGGTGTTTTTATTAGCAGTAAGGTGTAGGTTCTAACTGAAACAAGCACCTTACTATTGTTGCTTCTCCATTTTGAACTGTACTAATATAATGTTCAATTTTACTTTATTAATATGCATGAACCACTTTTCGAATATGCACGAGCAGTGTATTAAAATGAACGTACCACATTCAAACTGCTCAAGAGTCACTGTCAATGTAATGTGCTTGTCTGTTTGGTCAGCTATAAGACTTGCTCAGAGATTTGCATAAGTCAGGCTCAAACACAAACAAAACAACATTTAGCACAAAAGCAACAGCTTGCAACAGTTACTTTTGATCAGTTTCAGAATCACTAAATATGTTATATAGTCAAATATCAGGCTGTCCCAAATGTGTGTAATTTTATCTGTTCTCTCTGACATGAATGTTCACTGTATCACACAAAAATGACAATTCAGGCTAATTTTTCAGCAAATCTTTTAGTCTTTTTCTTTATTACATTTGTGCTATAATATCATAAATGTAATTAAGACAGAGAGCTCAATTTTCAAAGAGTGCTGCAGGGCTTGTGTCAAACCATTTTTTTAGTGCAGCTGCGTCAAACTCTTCTGACACACCTGCACCGATTATAGCACACTGGGCACAGCTGCGACAGTTTCCTCAGTTTACGGCAGCTTGTACCAAAGATTTGGCGCAAGCCCCGTAAAAAGGGGCCCCTAAACGGCACAAGTCAGACCAGGGAAAATCTGGTCTAACTTTTGGCATCTGGTGCTCGGGACTGAAAATCCCAATCACCGTCCGGGAGAATGCCGCAAGCTCCATGCGCCAAACGATCAGCGCATCGGGGTCTTGTGGCATTCACAGGGCTTTGAAAAATCGAGCCCAGGGTGATTTCATATTCTATATAGACAGCTGATGAAATAACAATTGAGCGGATTTAATTATGCTTCACGAGGCAGGCTGTTTACACTACTGGCTTGTTGGGAATAGGTCTTTCCATGCTTATGTTTACTTGTGGCACGCTCTACTGCCACATTACGTTCACATTGCAAATTTTCTTTTTTTTTTTTAGTTTTTGTTGACCAGGTAAGTGCACTAGATAAATCCTGCCTATTTTCAGGCACGACCTGGGGAAGGGGGATACAGATGAATGCCAACTGACCTTGAACCAGATTACGCTGTTCGTGGCATTTTTCGTGAATAGAGGAAACCTGACCAGGGCACCGGGGAAATTCCCCTACTGGCTGCCTAGTTGCCGTCAGTAGGTGTTTCGCCGACGTCACGCTGCATGATGGCAGCACCTCAGCAACTGTCTTTGGAGATGGATGTCGATACAAGCAAGGTACCGGAGACTTCGTTATGCACAACTGTACAGGACTCACCTAGTTTACCCGCGAACATTCCCTCGTTGGAAGCGGCACGGAAGAAAGAGCGAGTATTTTGGAGGTGGCTGGGGATATTCCAGCAAGTGGGAGTTCGCCTGGTGAAAGATTTTTGGAGCCAGTAGCATCGGTGTCGGATTCAGCGTGTTCTTCTCAGATACCCGGAAACGCTTTATAACCGAGCGCCCCTACGGAACGATTTTCCCGAGGAAATGATGCTACAGGGACTGTTTCCACAAACGGACAACGAGCGTGACAGACTATGCGACGGCGCTTTGGACTGCCAGAAGAGGCCCCACAGGACTTCTCTGTAGACTGGTCGGAAGATTTGGCCCTTTCAGGAGCAGGATGGCATAAAACTGACTCCGGTCGTTGGATTCCTGATTCGGCTTGGACTACCTTCTCGTCGGACTCTTCAGTCTCAAAGCATGCCACCGATTCAGCCTCACTGGGCCCAGGTATTTTAGACATTTCATCTAAAAGCTGTATTCACTGAGGGTGGGAGAGTACTTTGGCTTCTTTAGAACCAACTACCTCCTTTTCTAATTCTGCTGGGTTTGCTAGGGATAATATTGAAATGACATCACAGGAAGGGGTACAGACTCCCGAACCAGGCCTCCTATGTCGGAGTTATTTAAAACAAATTAGAGCAGGCCCAGGCGTAATGCTGTTCGGATTCGCTATAAAGGTGGTCTCCCGGAGCATCCAGATAGGTATTATGTATTTAAAGAGCTTCTAAAAATTTCTATGGGTTTTTCTGCTTCAGACATATATGCTTTGATCCACATTTCAGGCGAGGACTCATTTGATATTAGTTTCCAGTCTCATACCCTTTTAGACAAATTTTGGGATAAATACACTACCCTCAAGACTACTCTAGTTTGGACCCCTTTCTTTGTTATCCCACTTACTAGGCCACAAATTCGTTACATTACAATTATGTTCCGTAATGAAGGGGTAAATATAAGTGATATTTATCATTGGTTACAGTCTAAATGCGACATTTTGAGCCCGCCAGAGGCCTTACTGGATTCTGAAGGCATATGGACTGGGGGTTGGAAGTTCAAAGTGAAACTTTTTATAGTCAATTCTGAGGTAGTACACCTTCCCAACAGTTTCTTTTGGGTAAAGATAGGGAGTTTGCTTTTATGGTGGTCAGCCAGAGCCTGCTACAAGTGCAGAGCCAAAACCCATATAAGTAGTGTCTGTGACGTGCTGAAATGCCCCTTATGTGGAGTTTTGGCCACTCTTTGGATATGTGTACTAACATTTTCAGTGCAACCTCTGCGGCGAGAAGGACGCCTTTCACCAGTGCCCTGGGCTCCAGAAATTGCACTGAAGGTTGGGATCAGGATGAGTTACTAAAGAAAGCTCATGAAAAAAAACATGGACCTATTGACAAAACTGCTTCTATATCTCCAGCTGCAGCTCATTTGGTGACCCCTAGAACAACAGGGACTGTTTTTAAGGAACCCCATAATTCTGTAAACAGCCACACTGCTCCCAAACCTCTCGCCTCCAATAAACAAACTGCTGGACTTTCTATGCCCCCTCCTTTTGAAACAGTCAAAGTGAGGCGACTTACTGAGGCCTCTATCAAACAATCCCTATAACCCCTTTACCTACAGATAATTTCTTTCCCTCTTCAAGATGACCCCAGGTCAGATCTTGAATCTGATACTTCTCATGTATCAGAACTAATTACCGAAGATAACGAAAGTAAAACAACGGAGCTAGCGAAAGAAAGAAAGGAAAAAGGGAAGAAAAGGAAGGTTAGCCAGAAACATAGTCCTTGACATTTTAGCTCCTTATGACCATATTGAAACTAGCCTCATACAATGTATGTAGTATAAAAACTTTTCAAAGACAATTACCCATTTTGATGTATTTGGGGTCCTTGAAATTAGATGATATCATTCTTTTACAAGAGACCAGGGTGACATCTCTCTTTGAAACAAAACAATTGCAAAGGAAGTGGATTTGGGACCTTCCTTTTGGACCTTTGGCTCAGATGTTGCAGATGGGCTTGGGGTATTATTTGGGAATACATCATTTAAAATATCTCGAGTAATAGACCTTAGACCTGGCAGGTTGTTAATTTTAGACTTTTTCCTTGGGGACTATTCCTTTCGCCTGATTACTTTGTATGCACCTCAGACGAAATTATCTCGGATAGAGATTTTCGAAGATGTTAAACCCTTTTTGCTAACTAGAAAGCATATCATTTGGGGAGGAGACTTTAACTGCTCTCTAGACAGTAATATGAACAAACAGCTTGGGAAAAAGATATATTGTGATTCCAATTTTCTTCATAAGCTCATTAAAGATTCAGGCCTTAAAGATGCTAATAGGAGTCTACACCCGCAGGGCGGAGAAACATATTTTAGACACACTTTTGCAACTCGCATTGATATGCTTTTTGTTTCTCGATATCTCTTTCCAAAACATTGTTCAGTTTCACCTACTGAATTTTCGGATCATCATATTTTACTTAGTAATCTTTCATTGACACATATTCCCCCTACTTTCCCTCTATACATTGTCGATGGAGATTGAATACTTCTTTTTACAGGGCCTTTCTTTTTTTTCTAAATTAGAAATTTTTTCTGCTAAATTCTCTACTATGGGTTTCTTTGACAATTCTTATGATTGGTGGGTACAATTGAAAGGTGAAATTAAATCTTTGTTTATTAAGTGGGGTAAACTTAAAAGTAAATTCAGAATATCTCAATATTTATTACATAGAAATCAGTTATACAAATTAATGTCCTTGCAGCCTAAAACGTTGTTTAATTCATTCCCAAATTACAACAATAAAAAATTAATGAAAGATTTTCAATATGATGGGCTAAATCTCTAGATTTAGAATTCAGATATGGGATTAAACATAGTCCTATGTCTGATCCTTTCCAGGCCTGTAAAACCCGTCTTACTAACACTTTAATGACAGGACTTGTTAATTCTCAGGGGGAGTTGGTTACCACTGAGATAGGGATATTATCTATTGTCCAGCATTATATACAAGAATATTTCTCGTCCTCAACCATATTACCTATAGAAGCATTTCCGCTTCACAGACTTCCCACTTTACCTAAGCTTCCAGATAACATCTTACAATCATTGGTACTTCCTATTACTTCATATGAAGTTGCAGAGGTCATTAAAAATTTGAAGACTGGAACTGCTCCAGGTCTGGATGGCATACACACGAGTTTTATAAAACTTGTTCTAAATACATGGAATTCTTTTGCCTCCAGTTTTTAATTCAGTTTTAAATTAGATCTCAACTGATAAAACCCTGTCCACCTAAGCATTGACCTTTTTATACAAAAAAGGTGACAAGAGTTTAGTATCTAATTGGAGACCGATTAGTTTATTGAACACAGATTATAAGATTTTAACTAAGATTTTGCATAATCGCTTAATAAAAGCTGCAGAAATTTTGATCCATCCAACACAAACTTGCTCTATACCCACTAGGACTATTCAACAAAACCTGTATTTAGTAAGAGATATTTTTTCTACTTTGTCACAAAACTCTCTAGATTCAGGGATTATAGTGGCCCTTGATCAAGCCAAGGCTTTCGATACGGTCTGTCACTCCTATTTGTATTTTGTTTTAACTCAGTATGGTATTCCGGAAACATTTGTTCAATGGATAATTAAACTGTATAGTCAGGCAGTCACTATACCATTTGTAAACGGATTAATGGGTTCTGAAATTAAAATTAAGAGAGGTGTACGGCAAGGTTGCCCTTTAAGCCCTTTGCTGTATACTTTTATTTTGGACCCAGTCATTAGAAGTATTGTTTCTGACCATCAGATTATAGGACTTTCCCCTTCCCCTTGGTTAGACAAAGTGAAAATTACAGCCTTTGCAGATGATGTTACCTTGTTATAGGAAATGTCTTGTCATTGCAACGAGCATTAGAGATTTTTACTTTTTTTGGAGAGTTCTCAGGAGCATCCTTAAACATGGAAAAAAGCTTTATACTACCCTTACAAAATATTCCTTCATTGGTCTCGAACTATTTTAATATACCTGTATCACGCATTCCTCAAAAAATATTAGGGATTTGGTTCGGAGTTGAGGACATGGCCCTATATAATTGGGAAAAACAATTGGAGATAGGAGAATCAAAGGTAAACCTTTGGAAAAGCTGGACCTTTAGTAAACAAAAAAGAGTAGCTATTATTAAACAATTTTTGTTGCCCCTGTTTACATACATAAGTCATGTTTTTCCTCCCCCTGTCTCCATAGAAACTAGGTTATATAGTATTTTTTTCCAGATGCTGTGGGGAAACAGACTTAACCCTATCAAGAGAGACTCACATACCTTCCCAAGAAAGATGGCGGTCTCAATATGATTAACCCTGTTGTTTTTCCATTCTAACTTTTATTTTCTTCTTTTCGCTTATTGGACTCAACCTTTGTTACCTTGGCAGTTTTGGGTCCAGTCAATCTGGCATAAATATTTTTTTAAATGGTCATTATTTCCCCCAAAAATTATTTTATCTGATTCTTTACCTAAGTATGGACTTGCCACACTTAAGAAATTATATCAGTGGAAGATTCCACTACAAAAATTACTTATTTTGTCTCGAAAAACTTTTTATGCACATGTTGTTTATGAAGTCCAGAAAATTACACTGCTATTTCCTCAGTGTATTCCCACTAAAATGATCTTAGCATTCCATAAATTAACGGACTATAGAATCCCAGTCAAAACTTGGGATGTCATTTGGATGTCAGCTCATGGAAGATTAGGTCAGAGGAACATGAAATACAAACCTCTAGATGACAGATATTGTTTAAGACCACAATGCATTAATATGGAAGAAAGTCAACAGCATTTCTTTATAGATTGTGTAGATAGTAAGGCTTTTTGGTCACAAGCAGCACATTATTGGAAAATGCCTTATCTAACCTTATTAACATACCATACTCTCATTCTGGGTGATTATACAGGGATTTGGAAAACTTATCATAAAAGTACCTTAAATGTTTTCTTTGCTTTACTACAATATTTTTTATGGCAAGCCCGATGTAAATTTGTGTTACAACAGCAACAGATTTCTTATTCAGTTATAATTGAGTCTGTTCATAATGATTTGCTTGCTTTATATGCGACTGATAGAAAGCATTATTCTAATGACAAAATGACAGCTTTATGGAAACACTTTCCTATGTTGTGACGAATTTTCTTTCAAGATTGGTATGTAACACATTGTTTTTTCTTTTTGTATTGGTATCTTTTATTTTGCTCTTTTTCTTTGTGATGTTATGTTTTTTCTCAATAAAAACTTCCCCCTACTCTTTTCGATAAGTACCATGGGATCTTTAACATCCACCTGAACTACCACCAATCCAGGCAGATGGGACCTCGGTTTAACATCTCATCCGAAAGATGGCACCTCAAGAGTGCAGTACCCCCTCATGCTGCACTACAGTGTCAGTATTGGGATATTAACCCAAGTGCCTGGTGTGGGGCTAGAACCCAAAGCCTACTGATCTCCCAGCCTCAGAGGCAAGTGTGCTACCTGCTGAGCCACTGACACTGTTAAATTTTGCCTTTCACTTTCAGCTGAAATGTTCACGGAGCCCTGTTGCTTTATCAGCCCATACACAAAAGGATGGTAATAACATGGTTATGTATTAATATTGACTGTTTAAAAAAACTGGCATGACACAGTCATTTTAAGAGCTGCTTATGTTTCCTCATGACATACAGAGCACAGTGGTACTCCCTGAACCCCCCAAATCATTTTCTTGAGTTTGCTGTTATTGTTGTTTACCATAAGACTAATGTTTGTATCAACAGTAAAGAGCATTCATTTCTGAAACATTTGCCATAGTTGAGATACCAGGGCAGTACGTACATACTGTACAACCTGTTCTGTAACTTGAATTGCATGTGACTGTTCTCCTGGACTGTTCTATAACTGAAGACTACGTGGTTTGGTGCCTTTCAGTAACCTCTGGTACTTTGATTTTATGTTACTGTGCTGTTTAGTGCCATGTATTTCAATAAACTATGTTTTTTTCTTTTTGGTTTTAGACATCCAGCTTTTGCCAAGCTCTGCAACCTACTGCCAACAACCAAACTAAGAAAAGTCACGTTTTTAGCTTTATTTATTATATAATCCCGCTCAAAGTGGGAAACACTTTGATTTGTACTACTGATAGATCCCAGCAAAGAGGTATCAAGGTCTTGTAGTTCCCAGGAAAGAGGTATCAAGGCCTTGCTTCCGAGGATGTAATGACTAACCCCTAATAATGTGGACTCCCGTTTAGATGCTTATTTATTGATGTACTTACTTACTTACCGAAGAACAACTTCTGGTTGTCAGTTATGCTGTTCCCCCAACTGACAAGTCAGCTTTATTTTGTGGAGATGGACGGGAATTTTTTTTTCCATTTTCTTTTTCGCAGTGTCTGATAAAATGCCAATCCTGGATATAAATCCTATAAAATCCATGCTGGCACTGTGACAGGGTGACCCCTCTCATAGTGGACATCCCTGGAATAAACTGAAACCCCTTCCCCAAGCAGTTTATATGTTTTGAATAATGTCCAACATACTGGTTGGCTGGTTATAAATTAAGTGCTGAAGTGCTTATATAGCTTTCTGTGCATATTAACCTAAAACAAAACCAATAGGGCAGTTTTAATAGAAGAATAACAAAAGTTTGTCTAATTTTTCTAAATGTTAGCAGCCCCCTTCTAAGATATATTTTGCTGCAGACAGCATAAGGTAAGAGAGTTCAGAAAATGGGCTAGGAAATTCCCGGGCTCTGATTGGTTGATAGCTCTGCCGAGGTGGGTGTCCCTCAGACAATAGAGCCCAGGTATTAAAAGTACCAGTCCCAGACGATCCAATTACCAATATCAAGGCAGCACATAGAATTTTCACATTTAGTCTATCGCCATTTTTTTCTCACTTACCGAGCAAGAGGGTTATGAAAAAATAACAAGCCTGCACAGTTGTAAAGCTTGTGATTCTGCCCTGTCGTTCAGTTTAAATTGTCAGAAAGAAGAAAAAAACACTCTTTTAATCAATGCTGCACTCCATGATTACTGCATTTAAAAAAAGCATTCACGCAGCTTCTTCCCGCGATCCTCCCTGACAGAGCTGATCCTCAGTATTCACCCCAACTGAACGCATTACTGGGTAGCAGCACAACAACCAAAAGCATCATGTCAAACAAATGTTAAGAGAAAAAATAATGAAATACAAATACATAAAATTACAGTGATTTAAACTGAATGACATGCTGGAGTCATAAGTTTTACAACTGTGCAGGCTTGTCCCAATGTATAGCTGGCAGTTTTACTGGGGTGGGGGTAGACTCCACACAAGGGTGGCACTGCACTATTATGACCCAAATTATCTGTCTTGCTCATCTGCCGAGTCCCGCTGTGTAGCTGGCAGTTTTCTTGGGGTGGGAATACACTCCACACAAGGACAGCATTGCACAGTTATCGCCACAAGTAAAAAAGTGCTGCTAATGTAAACAACAAAAAGAAATTTAGAAACGTTACATCTCTTGTGGTAGTTCTGGGTCTCCACTTTCTGGTTTTATGTGCCAGGGACCCGTAAAGTCATGTGCTTGACTGCTCATAAATCCATAACAACAACACTGAAAATAAACAGCAATACAGCAGTTTCTCTGGTTGAGGACAGTGTGCAAGAAACTGCATCTTTTCTTCTGTTGTAATAGGACAACCGAGCAAGGCAGTCCCCCCACTCCGCAAGCAAGAGAAGTATCCCCCCAAATCTGCTTTACTTTTTTAAAGAAAAAACAGCCATGAACTAAAAAACAACAGTAGTATGAGAAGACGAGCCATCAGACAGGATCGGCTTGATGGAACCAACTGCTGTCACTGCCATTTTAAAACGTGCAACGCGAGACTCCTCACAGCAGCCTCCACTCCCGCTCGACAACAATACTGTATATATTTAAACAAAAAAATAAAAAAGAACCACTCCAGCATTTATTTTTGCGGTCACAGAGCGAATTCATTATTTCTCCCAGCCACGGTCATAGGATATAACTCATATCCTACAGCAGTACTCTCCCAACCAAGCTTTTGGACTGTGTGACAATGCTAGTTATCCTTCTAAAGCAGTTTCCCCTGATTAATTCTGGGTCTCGCACTGATCACAATTTAAAAGAGGGTAAAACAAAACAAAAAACAACCAGAAAGAAACAAGTGACAAACACTACAGAGCTCTCTACTGGATAATACAGTGGATACAGAAACTACTTTACCCCCCAAAAAAGTACAAAAATGCATTTCTAGTAATTTTTAATAGAATTATTTTAGTTTTTTTTGTAATCCTATAAAAAATAACACTTGTATCCATTTTCTAAGTGCAATAATACCCTCCAGGGTGGGAGGTATTGGGCAATACCGGACCTTCCAGGGGCTATAAGGCCCTCTGCCTGCAGCATCGGGCCTCATTGCGCCGCTGGGCGGGTCATTGTTGTACCCTACCTGTCGAATATTACTTACTTAGAAGAGCACAGAATGTTCTGACCTTGGCTCTGACCTTTAACAATGTTGTAAACAAGTTATGTAATGTGCTCCAGGTGGCTGCTAAATAACTGTTCTCTGTGGTGCAACAGTGGCCCCTAGTGGTTATGCTATGTCTGCTGTTAATCAAAGGGCAGGGGAAATTGTTTTTCAAACTTCTAGTGAGTGTATAAAAAGCCCTATCCTCAGTGCTGAGCCAGGACAGATAGGGTGGTCAGTTGGATACTGACTGAGGAAGGTGGAAGACCTCCTGGTAGTGTGTGCTTTCACACAGTTTGATTCAGGCTAGGCTGAAGAAAAACCTTAGGAACTGCTGAAGCTAAGCAGTTGTCCAACTTACCATTTTGATTTCTGTATATCTTACTTGATGAAAATAAAATGATAAACGCAACCATGCATTTTTTTATGCACCTAACTAGTGGTCTGCCTGAAATTGTGTATCCTAAACTCACTCCCAGCGACAGGCACAGTGTTACATTTAGAGGAATCCAAAAATTGCCCCCAACATTTCACAGTGACATAAGATGTAGCTTTCTTTGTTCAATGGCTATGGGTCACATAAATGTAGATTCAGACCCTCAGAGTCCCAAACAGAAGTTCCAAGGCAGGGTGTCTTGTGGTGGCCCAGTCTCAGGGATCTATCCTACAAGAAGTTATGTGCTCTTTACAAAGCACTTCCTTCCTTTTAGGAGCATATCTTAATTGCTGGAACCTTTTCGTCTGAAAAGACCACAAAGAGGCCCTGGTGGCTGCTAAGTTGACTGAATAACTAGCAATCAGGGAAATGGAAGTGTCAATGGATGCGGTGAGTTCCTTGTTTGCCTCTGCACTGTTCTCAGCTGGAGCCAACATCGGAAGGTCATTCTCTGACGAGTTCAGAGAAATGGGTCTGGCCTTCCAGACCTTCAGAGAGAGAGAGTCCTTCTCAACACAGCAAGAAACACAAACACCATTATCACGGGTTGAGGGATCAGGAAAGATCACACTCCTTCCATTCCCTAAGATCCCCCAACCGCTCGACTCTGGTCGAGCTTCCTTCAGCCTCGACTCCAGTTGGGCCTGTTCACTGGCTGTCAGAGGAGACAGACAGACAAGGAGTTGATCTCCCACACCCTGGTTCTCCTGGTCCTCACTCAGGAGTGACCCAGCTGGTATCACCAGCTGAGTCACCCCAGAAGCAGCCTCCACTAGTGGTCATTCCTCCTAAGCCTCTTGTGCTCAACGTGTTGAGGCAGGTGGTTTACCATAACCCTCCACAGGATACCTGCCGGCACTGATCTTCAGGTCGACAACTGAGGTTGAGGTGCCGCCTGCACTCTTGATCACACTTGACCAGGAGGTGCCACCATCAACACTCCTCAACCTCTTCCTCGGGCAAGGACAGGCATCGAACAATAGATGTGCTCACGCTACGAGGAGCTCTTCTGGCAATGCTGAACCCACTGGTGGGAGGGGTACGGCTTTGCCCCTTCGGAGTCTTGGTCTATGGCAGCCATTCACATGCTGGTCCATGCTTCAAAGCTGTCCCTTGCATCTCCTTCTCCACCCCTTTGGGTGGAGACACCTCCACTGCAACCCAATTGGAGGTCTGAGCAAGGAGGTCTGTGATGCTGCCAGCTTGGCAGGCTGGCTCTCTGTAGAGATCACACAATCCAAAGATACTAGGGTGGTCCATGGTGGCAAACTGTTGAAGGGTGTTTTCGAGGAATCCTCTGACAATTCCTAACTAATCCATGGCCTTGACCAGGACTCACACATTTGAATGAGAGTCGGCCAAAGAGTTTACCACCAACCAAGGGCCTGTGTCTTTTAGGGATCTGCTTTGACATATGTCAGAGTCTGCAAACATGCCCTTGGAACCAGTCCAGAAATGGGATAGATACCCCTTTACTGACATACTGGACAAGGATGATTCCCCTGGGGTTGACTTTCCCATGTTTGAGGCCATCTTGACACCAGCCCTGGAGCTTTGTCAGTATCCAGTATCCTGCTTGGCACCCTCCACTTAGCCTTCAAGCACTCGGTCCCTACAGGCTCCCTTTCATGGTTTTCCGACCACCCCTCTGCTGAAAAGTACTTGTTTAAGATGCCCACTTTTTCCTGGTCACCCTCCACACACTTTCCCCTTCCTTCCTTCCTAAGCCTTACTATCCATCCCCTGGTCTTTCTCTTTTTGCTCACAAACCTGAAAAATTCCTTGTCCCCTTTCTGCACTGCCTTGGCTATTTTCTCCTCCATCTGCGCCTCTGTGCTAATTGTTTTCCCTGCCTCCCTCCCTCCGTTTCTCCTGGTACACCCCTCTATCCTCCTCTCTCTGTATCTCCTTATACCTCCTGAATGCTAACTTTTTTGTTCTTACCCTTCCCAGTCACCTCTTTTGAGAACCATAGCGGTCTCTTTCTCCTCCTGCTTTTGCTTACTTGTCTAACAGAGATTTATTGCCTTCTATATCCCTCCTTTAGATTTGCCCACCATTCCTCCACTCTAAGCCCCCCAACGCAAAAGCATCCCTGAGGCATTCCATCTTTTTAAAATCAGCTCTCCTGAAATCCAGAACCCTCGTCTTTGTGTGGTTCGATTCTGCCACAGTACTTATATTGAACCACACTGTACAGTGATCACTGGTCCCCAGGTGGCCACCAACTATGACGTCTGCAACACTGTCCCCGTTAGAGAGTATAAGGTCCAGTACAGCTCCCTCATAAGTGGGCTCTTTTACTAGCTGCCTGAGGAAGGTCCCCTGCAGGGAGTCCAGAATGTACCTGCTCTTAGCTGAAGCTGCAGCTGGGATGCTCCAATTTATACCTGGCAGATTGAAGTCCCCCACCAGCAGCACCTCTCTCTTGTTTGCCATTATTTGGATGACTTCCACTAGAACCTTATCCAACCCCCGTGTAAACCTGTAAATCACGCCAGTGCAAACAGCGGCCCCCTTCCCTGTTTCTATGGTGACCCACATTACCTCCACCCCTTCCTGATTTCCCTGTATCTCAACAGCCTTTATGCTATCCTTCACATAAAGAGCCACTCCCACCCTTTCTTTCCCACTCTGTCCTTTCTGAACAGAGTGTAACCTGGTATGACTATATCCCAGTTATGGTTCTTGTTGCATCATGACTCAGTAATGCCGACAATGTCCAGGTCAGTCTCTGCCATGATGGCCTCTAGGTCTGGGATTTTGTTTCCCAGATTTCTAACATTTGAACACATGGCCTTCCAGAATGTGCTACCACCATGTTTGTCATTGTCCCCTGTCCCCTTTTGCCTTCTCTCCATATCCCCTCTGCTTTCAGTCCCATCTTTCTACACTTCTACCACTCTGTCTCCTTTTTTGTTGGGTACCCTTGGGGATTTCTTTCCCTTAGGTCTCTCCCTACTGCCTACTTCAGTTTGGGGGGGTGTGGCACAGTTTATATCTCCCCTTTTCCTTCCACTACCCCCCTCAGCTAATTTAAATGCTCATCAGTGTAACATTCAAACCTTTTATTGAGGACTATGGTTCCCCTCCTGGATGGATGCAGGCCATCTCCCCTGTATAGGCCTCTATCCCTCCAGGCACCCCAATTCCCACTATAACCAAACCCCTCCTCTCTGCACCATTCCTTCAACCATGTGTTGAAGCTCCTGATGTGGTATACCCTATCCTTCCCCCTGTCATAGACAGGCAGCACCTCAGAAAAGGCCACTGAGTGTGCTACCTGCCTAAGACCCCTCCCCAACTCCCTGAACCCTGAACTCTTCCTGAACTATCCTAGCCTCCTTCCTAGCCAGGTCATTGGTCAGGTGGACCATGACATCCAGCTCTCCCTCTTGTCTTGTTTCCCTAGCGATCCTCAGGATCCACTCCCCATCTCTCCGAGCAATGGCGCTGGGCAGGCACCTAACCTCATTCACCCCCTCCCTTCCTGTCCCCAAATTTATCCCCCTAACAATTGAGTCCCCCACCAGGAGTTGCTTCCTCCTCTGAGGTCCTTCACCACCCACCTTGGGGTCTGCACTATAAAGGACCCCCCCACATCCTCCTTGGTCACTACTGTGGGTGCCTCCATGGGACAGTTGTATCCTGCCAGCGTGGTGTAGGAATTCTGTAGTGGTTCCACTAGGGGAATGTGTCTCTGATCCACCACCCTCACCCTCCCTGAGCCCACCGTAGTCCAGCTTCTCCTCGTCCTTGGCCTATGGCCTCGACCTATGAAAGTGCTTCATAGGTGATTTCCTGATGGTGTGGTGTGGGCCCAAGGAGGAGTTGCGACAATTTGTGAAATTTTTGCATTTCATTAATCCAAATCTGTGTTTTACCATAAAATCAGATTTATCCAGAATACATTTTCTAGATCTACAAATAATCAAGAAACAGGATGGTACAGTGGACACAGATTTATTCAGGAAGCCAACTGACCACAGTATATTACTCCACTCATCCAGCTGTCACCCATACCATACCATCAGTAGAGATGTCCGAAGTTGTAAACTCCGCTCTGTGAAATATTTCGCGGATTTTCCTAACTTCACGGAGTTAATCCGTGGTGCAGAGCCCAACCCCCAAAAAACTTTTGCAAAATGCAGAGTTTGAAGTCTGCATTTTGTGGAGTTTCTTCTCCTAGTGTCAAGTGGTTCCGCCCCCTGGCTGATCGCTGCCTGATATAAAATAAAGTTTTTCCCTAGTGTCTAGTGGTCCCCCCCTTCCCTGATCACAGGCCAATATAAAATAAAGTTTTCCCTGGTGGTTAGCAGTCCCTCCCCCCACCCTAACAATGCCAGAAGTAATAAAATGTATTTCCTGGTGGCTAGCGGTGCCTCCCCACCTGAGCCATAGTTGTAAAATATATTCCCTGGTGGCTAGCAGTCCTCCCACCACCCAAACCCATGGCCGACTCTGTAAAATATATTTCCTGGTGGCTAGTTGTCCTTCTCCCATCCAAACCAAACCCCATAGTTGTAAAATGTATTCCAGAATCCCTGGCAGCTAGCGATCTCCCCCCCAAAACCCATGCCCGTAGATGTAAAATGTATTTCCAAATCCCTTTCGGCTCTAACAAATCCGTCCCGTAATATAGTTTGGAATCCGATACCTTTCCTGTACTTCACTGTGCACCATTTGCATCATTTTATGTATTGAGTAGCTTGGCACTTGGCAATATATTTAAAATCAAGTTATAGTTTATGTTTCCGTTGAACACTAAAAGTCTGATTTAATATTTGTGATTGCTTTTTGCAGATCCTCATCAAATTACAGTAGAACATTAAAAATAATGGTAACATGAATAAATGGGAAAGTTTTAAATTGCCATCTTTTTGCCGGATATTTAATAATTTCATATACAGCCCCATAACCTTTTTCTGTAGTTGATAAAATAAAATGAAAGGAAAAATCTTTCTTTCTTTTTGGGCTTTTCAAAAACCAGTATTAAAATTAATATATTGAGGCATTGTACTGGCTGAAAATAATGCTATACTGGTACATTTTTAATTAATTTTTGTAAGTGTGCATTGTCGTGTTAATGTGGTAGCACTATGATGGACTGGTCACTTTATAACCATTTGAATTTCATCACTATGCACTTTAAGTATTTAAGCATATGTTTCTGTGTGACTCCCCCCAATGAAGCAGGTGTTACCCTCGAAGCATCGGGGAACCACTGTAGTATGTCTTATTAAATTATCACAACTCCTGTGTGTATCGCTGTTTTTGTTTTTGTGACTGATTTGCTCCTGAACTAGCAGATCCCTAGGAATGACTGTTCAGCATGGAAGTTCTGTGTTTCTAGCTAGCAGCCCCTCCCCCCACCCAAACTATGCCCATAGTTGTAGAATGTATTCCTGAATCCCTGCTGGCTAGCAGTCCCTCCTCCCACCTGAACTCATGCTCGTAGTTGTCAAATATATTCCCGGTGGCTAGCAGTCCCTCCCCCAACCCGAACCCATGCCCATAATTGTAAAATGTATTCCCGAATCCTTGGCAGCTAGTGGCCCCTCCAACCTGAACCCATGCCAGTAGTTGTAAAATGCATTCCCTGGTGGCTAGCGATCCCTCCCCCCTACCCGAACCCATGCCTGTAGTTGTAAAATGTATTCTCAAATCCCTGGTGGCTAGTGGTCCCCCGCCCACCTGAACCCATGCCCCATAGTGTTAAAAAGTATTCTCTGGTGTTAGTGGCCCCGGCAGGTAGTGCCCCACCCCGCTCCCCCCACCTCGAGTGGGTGACTGGAACAGCCCACTGCTCTCCACCATGGCTGGCCACCTGAGTGAGCTGTCAATGAATGAGCGCCTGCTTATACAACTCAGTCAGACGGTTGGCTGTGGTGGACAGCAGCGGGCTGTGCCAGTCGCTCACTTAGGGTCGGGGTAGGGAGGGGAGCGGAGTGGGGGTGATACTACCTGCCAGGGTGAAGGGGGGGTCCACCAGACACCAGGAAATGCTTTTTAACACTACGGGGCATGGTTTTGAGTGGGGGAGGGACCTCTAGTCACCAGGGAATACATTTTACAACTATGGGCATGGGATTGGGTAGGGGGGAAGGATCGCTAGTCAACTGGGGATACATTTTACAGCTATGGGTAGGGGTTCAGGTGGGGGAAGGAGCCGCTAGCCACCAGGGATTCGGGAAAACATTTTACAACTACAGACATGGGTTCAGGAGGGACCGCTAGCCAGTTGTACAGTTCATTACACAAGTTTTTGTGTCTGCAAAGTTCACTTCTTTAGCAGAGACACTTTACAGTGGAAAGGCGGGGCTTTATACAGTACAGTACTGAATATTGTTCTATCTTGTTCACCATAATTAGCACAGCTACAAAAGTTTTCTATAGCTAGCATTTTATTACTAAGTTTATTTGATGCTTTAGTTTCTACTTAGAGCTGTCAGGACTTTTTATCTTTATAACTCAGCTTTATTGGTGCAAGTGCAAGTCACGATATTAAAATCATTTAGAAATAGTTAGTTTCAGTGTGTTGCCAGCAAGTCCACTGAGCATTGATACTGTTCATAACCAAGTCTTTTATTGCGCAACTGAGTGTTCGGTGGTCAGGATTTTCTTTAGATAAATTCTTGCCCTGCCTACTGTTGCTGAAAGGGCTATAACCTGCAGCACAGGAACTGCCACCAGCCTACCTAAGACCCTATGAATTTACCCCTTCCCAGCAGATCAGCCAGCCTAGCCTCTCATTCAACTGAGGGAAGAAGCAAGGCCCCAAGGAATTCAACTGAGTAGGGGAGGCAATGTTGTGGTATCTACCTACACCTCATCTTCAACGTTCTCCCATCCCTGTGGGATACTTAATCCTCCTCCTCTTTCTAGTCCACAGCTGCATTCCAGATTTGGGATACAAACCCAGATAGCCAGCATGGCAAGATAACCCTGGCAGTCACCTTTAAGTCAGAATGTAAGCATGGACTCTGCAATGTCACCAAGCACTGTGGAAGCTGCTTTTGAATGTCTTTATAACAAGACCTGCACTGATATATGCTGTTATAACATGGATTGAGAGAAATGTAGAAGCCGACTGGTGCAGTCACTCCGCGTGGCCATGGATTTAATACCCTACTTAATCCACGGTTTTGAGGAGTAACTCGGGCAAAGTGCCATTGGGACTCGTGTTGTGCAGGAGCAAAACCCAGAAAGGCATCTATTAAAAATAGGCACTAAGCATGAGACAGACAGGTGAAGAAGCGGAAGTAACATGGAGCAGACTGCTCTGCAGATCAGGAGAAAAGAAAAGACAAAGGGACATGTGGGACTGTGCGACAGCCAGATGTGGGAGGCTGGAGTCACGGGAACTGGTTGGAGTTGTTTGCCAACATTGTTCCCCGCCGTCCCCCCGCCATACATTTCACCAAGTGAGGCACCAGTACACTTAATTGGGAAATGCTGCAGTATGCCCCCGGATACCTTGCAGGCTCTGAAAGAATTGTATGGGCAACCACCTGTACATCAGAGAGAGTGACAGAGAGATACAGTGACAGTGAGATTGGGAGAGACAGAGAGCAGAGAGCTGTGTGGGGACTCGGGTGAAACTGGGAGGCCAACAGAAAAGGAGGACAGGTCGGAATGTGACTGGGAGGCAGTGCGGGTACTTGGGGGACAGTGGGAGAGCAGGGGACTGTGTCAAGGTCTTGCCCTGGCAGCCCCCTCCCGGCCTTGCACATATCACCCATGAGCCCCTTAGGAAGAGAAAGACACATAGTATGTATAGATCCTGTAGTGGCACAGTGAGGGGGAGAAAGAGTGAGACAGAGAGAGCCCACATCTCATTTCTCACAGCATTTGTACTGCAGCTCTGTCTCACATCTCCCCCATGCCTTGCACACGAAAGTAGTGAACAATGTGGTGTTTAACTTCTGGCACCTGATTTTGTGCTGCTCCATTCCCAACCTCCCCTCCTCGTCATCTCCATGAGACAGAGAGGGCTGAGTAGTAAGGACGTTCTACAAATCAGAGGCAACACTGTGGTGCCAGATCATTGCATCTATCACTCTTTTATTCTTTGGAACACTTTTTTATGTATTTAAAATGACTCTGATCAGGATTACCCAGGGTTTTCCCAGTTACCAGTTTTTACTTAATATAAATAACCCCATTGTCCCAGTTTCCAGTTTTTACTTAAAATAAATAACCCCACTGGCAGAAACGCACAACCCATTTCCACCACAGCGAGCAATCCAGTGAATCCTGTGGTGTCTGCAGTGAGCAACCTTGCTCAACCCTGTGCAGTGAGAGAGAGAGAGAGAGAGAGACACACACACAGCGAGCAGAGAGCGAAATGCTGCTGCTCCAACTCGGGAGACTCTTAAAGAATGCACAAGTCATAGTCACAGTTATGTTATGAACAACAAATGGGAGAAATTAGCCTAATGGTACATTTCTGCCATTTGTGTCTTCATCACATCAGTGTGCTATGCATTATTTCTTGAGGACTACTTTGTCAGTGGCAGGATACAGTACCATTTCATAACTTTCCACAGCAATAAAAGCATTTTTCTCAATCATTATGTTTATTTTACAACCCAGGTTATAAGTGCAATAACCCACTCCAGGGTATGGTGTTATTGGGGATTAATCCGGGGGAATAATCAACACCCCGTGTACTGTGAGGACACCTGACCTGCAGCTTTGTGCCCCACAATGCACCCAGGGTGTTGATTAATCCCCAATAACACAACACCCTGTCATGGGTTATTGCTTACATGACCTATGATCTATACTTGAGAGCATGCTGCTGCAACAGACTATATGGCATTAGGACCTGATGACACTTTCTATCACAAGAAAATATCCACACTGCTGTGGAACATACGGTATAAACACACACACGCGCACACACACACACACACACACTCACACATTTCCTTGTACTGTGCTTCTGTGGATAACTACAGTATATATCCAAACATTCAGAACTTGGAACACCACTTGACATATAATGGTGCAGTAACAGCTTAAAAACATAAATTTATGCTCCTGAATATATTTTGCCCTCACTGTACTGTAAGTGCCCTCTCTTTCTGACAGCTGCTGCATCTGGCTGCCAGCTACTTTACACCCTATTAAAATAATTTCAACTATTATGTGCACAAAGAATGTTCGTCATTCAATGGAAGTGTTTTAATGAAGGTGCAGGTAAGTATTCACAACCAATAATTCATAAACAATGTAAAATAATTGTTTAACCAATTTTACAGAATTTAATTGAGATAAACAGTAACATACTTGCACTTGACAAGTACTTAGTACGTGCACCCAATTAGTTTCATTATTTTTCAGCTAAAGTGTTTGTTTCCAACGGACACATGCAAAAATATATATCTATATATATATTAGAGGCAAAAAACTCTGTTTAATGCATTAGTTAGGGTTGTTCCACAGCGACAAAAGCGAGGAAATTCGGTGTTAGGGTTGAAAGCCCCCCTTGGACCCCCCCGTCCACACCCCCAACCGGCATCAGGGTGCACATTGGGGTCACCGGCCCTAACTCTCACCCCATCACATGTGTGGAAAAGCAGAGGTATAGGAGAATGGGGTGAGAGATAGGACCGACAACCCCAATGCGCACCCCAATGCCGGCTGGGGGCATACCTCTCAACTGTCCCTGATTTTAAGGGACGTCCCTGATTTTGCCTCAGAATTTTCCTCTGTCCCTCATAAAATTTGTGTTTTTGTGACAGAATAGTGGGTATTAAAATCACAAAACAATGTCAAACATTAAAGTTATAGACTTGTTCCTCTTCAGAAAATGCATCTTAACACACATCTCTTTATTCTATCAGCTTTCTGAGTGAATAGTATCAATGTTTAAGATGTGTCCCTGATTTTGGGGGCTTTGTCCCTGATTTTTTTAAGCCTTGTCCCTGATTCATGAGGCAAGAGGTTGAGAGGTATGGCTGGGGTGTGGGGGGGGGGTCCAAGGGGGGGCTTTCAACCCTAACACTGAATTTCCTCACTTTTGTCGCTGTGGGACAACCCTAACTAATGCATTAAACTGAGTTTTTTGCCTCTAATTTCCCTTCTTTTTGAGAATGATGACGAGAAATAGTGAATGTAATGCGGTGGCGGGAGCATGGGGCCCAAAGCCACGTGATGTCTTGTGACATAGTAACAGGAACATCAACGCAAACAGAAGTGTGAACAGTGGCGCACATGGTAACGCAAGCGCAAATGGCAATGCAAAGGGTAACGCACACGGTGGCATAGATGGTAACGGTAACGCAAAGGGGGACATAAACGCAAGTGGAAACAGTAACTGTAATGGAAGCGCATACCCTGTGTTTTCCAAACAGGTGCATACAGAAACACAGTGAGTACAAAGAATGTATGCATTGTAATGAGGATCGAAGCTTAAAACGAGCATTGGAAGTACTTAATTGGTAATATCTCAGCAACCGCACGACGTAGAAAAAAAATTTAAATTTCAGAGAAATCATTATTTTCCTGGCTACCATTTTGTACTATGTAGTTTGTGACGAAAAATCTGTATCTCGCACCGTTTTCGAGATACGAGCCCCGAAAGGCACGGCGTACGCCACCATGTTAGTCTATGGGAAAAAATGCCAACTTCGGAGTACCATAACTTTGCAGCCATGCAATATTTTTTCACAAACCAGAGAAAGGCACATCTGTGAGATGTTGGCTGCTTTCCCTCCAAATTTCAGCCCAACAGACCAAACGGTTCTTTTGCAGCAGGGTGACAAAGACCTCCTGTCATTCTGGCCATAGTCTGGAAAAGTACTGTCGAACTTGGCGAAAGCTTTCGCAAAAGAGCATGAAAGTGTCACATGTGCGAAAGTACTTTGCAAAAGTACTTTTTCCAGAGATTTGAAAAACATATTTCTGGGGGTGTTTCACCCCAAAATAAAGACATGGTTAGCATCCTCAGACTCCGACTAGGTGAATACAATAAGAATTATGTTGCTAGAGGGTCCCAAATTTAAATGACAAGCATTTTTCTGATCACCAACTGAAAACAAAATGGTGGATTTGCGAAAGTAAAAGGACCATTTGCAAAAGTAAAAACTGCATTTGCGACACTTTCAAACTTTTTAACTTTTCCCATTGACTTTTAATGGGAAATTGTTTTTTGAATAACTTTTGAACTGTTTAATATTTTTTCACGAAATCTTCAAAAGGCACATCGGGGACCCTGGCCACACGTTCCCTGAAGTTTTCGGACTGGTCGCACAAACTGTCCGACCTGTAGGCGAGAGCAAAGAAATCGCAAAAAAGCGTAATTGTGCAATTCGTTGTTGCTTAATAACTCCGCACCCGTATATCCAACCGGTACAAGAGTTGGCAGATCCCCAGACCTACCATGCCCGATTGTGCTTACCAAATTTCAGGCAAATCCATTAAACGGTGGCAAAGTTATTAAGGTGCAAAATTTGACCTTTTAACCTTAAAAGTGCTACTCAACCTAACTATGGTAGCACAGTGTATATATATATATATATATATATATATATATATATATATATATATATATATATATATATACACACACACACACACACACACACACACACACACACCAGGTTCATGTACTCAACCCAGCTATATTCATTCCACTGACAGTTACTCACATGCTGAAGTTGTTTCGTTTCTTTTCTCCTAGCTTCTTCCACCTCATGCCCCCTGCTACCCCCTCCAAGTTGAAATGAAGAAGCAGTACGATAGGTCTGGCAAGCCAATTTGTTTTACACGCCCATGTGAAGATCACCACAGATGCACGTTGCCAGACTGACTTATTTAAGGCTTTGATATAAATTAATCGGTTCTCCATGGATTTTATGGTATAAGAGAGTCTGAATGTGAGGTTTGGACGAGTGGACCATGAAACAAAGCTAAGCAGTTCTGGCTGCCCAAATTTCACAAAAGGACTCTCTTTTACAGTCAGAGACACCCGGGGGAGGGAAGACCTATTAACTCATAAATTGCTCAAGTTAGGTATAGTAGGCTGATTTATAATTTATTTTTATTTTATTTAGTTTTTGTTGACTGGGTAGGTGCACTAGCCAAAAGACTATTTTTAGGCACGACTCAGGAGGGTACAGAGACAAACTTCAAGAGAACATTTTTGTACATAATACAAGTTACATGTAGATGTTTGAGCAGTAACAGCGGTAAATATGACAAAAAACAATGTACAGCATTTAAGTTTACATGTGACAATACAATCAGGTCATTTTTAAAATGACTAAGCAATATTCAAACAAAGGAATAAACTGCTGTGAGAGCAATAGTAGCAAGGCAGAGTGAGGTGATGGGGGAGCTACAGAGAAGGTGGAGAGAGAAGGAAGGCAATAGAGTGGTGGGGGGCAGATTTGGTTTAGTAAAGTACAGATTACCCAGTAGGGTTCAGCTACTGGTGATGAAAGAGGAAAGCTGTGCAGTTTGAGAAGAGAAAGCAAACAAAATTACCCAGAAGGGGAAAAGGAAATGGAAGAATAAAGTTTTAAATCAAATTTTGCTTAATTTTAAAACAGAGAATGTGACGGTCCACTGTAACAGGACTGACCACTATATGCAGAATAAGAGGTCCTGCAGTACTCTGTGGTTCTGAGTGCTGACTGGCTAAAATCACATACAGTATGTGATTTACATGCTGGTATGTGAACTAAGAATTTTGATTCTCTTCCATAAGATGCAAGGGCTTCTTTATGACTTCCATTATATGATTTGATCATACAATTTAAAAGTGGCAGCCCTCAGCACTATCACGTACCTGCCCACTGTCTACAAGCAAGCCCTGTGACACCACTTCTCAGAAACGTCAACCTGGAGACACTAAGAGGCTTCGTCAACAAAAATACCTACACACAAAACTGACAAATTACACGATCTAGGCAAATACCATAAGAACAACTACTAGCACACAAAAATACGTAAAGCATCCAATGTTACATACACATAACCCACAAATCAGACATTACAGAAGAGCAGGGACCCTACAGACAGCTGCAGTGGTGAGTGTCACTATTTGGGGGTGCACTGGACTTACCATACTGCCACGCAATGCTGACACACATAAATGCGAGCTGCTGTTTACAGGAGATAGGAATGTCCGTGAGACTGCAGGGTTGCATAACATTATGTGGACTGCACATTCAGATGTTACCGGTCGCACACAAGCATGTATTGCCCAAAGAGATGCAAGGTAGAACTGTGTTACTAAGTGGTCCTTGTGACCACTTAGTAGCAGAAAACAGCAACTGCGTGTGAGGCCATTCCTACATAGCCATAACAGACTATCTTCAATATTCAGTGAACCACCTGTACTATCATACAGACAACCACCAAACCTGAGAAGAACAATGTTCAGGAGTATTACCTCCCACAATAATAGTGGGCACTCAGGGGACAAGAAAATGCAACAAATTCAGATGCAAGACAAGCAGTATGACAGCAGTATGTCGCAGGAGTACAAAATAAACTTTTTTCACATGCTATACTGCTAATGTGCCATAAATTCCCACACAGATTATATGTGGGTGAAACGGAACACTCAAAACTGCATGAATGGACACAAATATATCATGAGATACCAAGACATCGGTGGGTCAACCCTTTCCCCACAATTACATTTGCCTGTTGATCTTCAGATGACAGTTCTAAAAGAGAACTTCAAAGGCCCTCAGGAAAGACTACACTGGACAAACACATTTATGAGGTTGCTTGGAACAAACACGGGCTAAACAAAAATACTGGCCTTCTCAAACACTATCAGATCTCAGACTGACTTGTGATGTCCCTATTTTCTCTTTTCACTTGCACTCTTGAGTCCTAATACCTGTGGATAACCCCATCTGCCAAAGAGGTCTTCGACCACCGGCGTTGGAAGCACCCACTTGCCCGCCCTGCACCGGGAGTGGCTTAGACTGTCCACCAGGGCATTTTGGATGCCGGGAACATGGATGGTGGAGAGCTCCAGACCATGTTCGATGGCCCAGTACCAGATCCTCATCACCTCCCTGCACGGGGGGTAGGAGTGCATTCCCCTGCTTATGTAATAAACTATGCGCATGTTATCCATCTGAACTAAGGTGGGACCGGGAAGGGGATGAGTCTGGAAGGCCTGAAGAGTGTATAGAACTCATGCATCTCCAGGACATTGATGTGCAGTCCCTGTTCCACATCTGTCCAGGTATCCTGAGCCTGGAGAGCACCCAAGTGAGCTCCCCAGCCCAGACCGGAGGCGTCCGTCATGAGGATCCAACCAGGGGCCAAAACAATAAAGAGAACCCCCCTAAGCAGGTGGACTGGCTCCAGCCACGACAGGACCCTCTTGACCAGATCAGAGACCATGACCAGTTGGTTGAGGTCGCCTGTGCGTTGGTCCCACTGGATCCTCAATGTCCACTGAGGTATTCTCATGTGCAGTCAGCTGAGCGGGACCGTGGCAATGGCCACTACCATGTGGCTCAGGAGGCGCAGGAATACCCTGGCTGGGATTTGTCAGCTGGAGAAGACCAGGTGGGCCTGTTCCATCAGGTGCTCCACTCTGTCCATGGACAAGAAAGCCATGCCCTGGGCTGTGTTCAGGACTGCCCCTATGTACTCGAGGCACTGGCAGGGAGTCAAGCACGACTTTGGCCTGTTGATGGTATTACCCAAGGCCTTGAAAAGGCTGAAGGCATGATACAGAGTCTGGACAAGGCGTTCCCAGGACGAAGTCCTCAAAGGAGGCAGTATAGCGCAGTGGTCTAAGGCTCTGAGCTGCAAATCTGGTGACATCCAGCAGACCAGACCTGGGTTTGAATCCCATAGCTTCCACTTGCATACTGTGTGACCCTGAGCAAGTCACTTAACCTCCTTGTGCTCCCAGGTCGCTCCTGTAAAAAAGCTTTCAGCTTAGTGTGCTATACCTGGTTAAACAACTAAATAAAAAATAAAAAAAAGAAGTCGCTAGGAGCCAATCGTCCAGGTAAGGAAACATGTAAAAGCCCTGTCATCTCAGGGCAGCCACCACCACCGCCAGGCACTTGGTGAAAACCCTGGGGGCTGAGGACAGCCCAAAGTGGAGAGCCCGGAACTGGTAATGGGCACCCCAGAAATGGAAGTGGAGGAAGCGCTGGTGGTATGGGAAAATTTTGATATGCAAATACGCATCCTGCATAGCTAAGGAACACAGCCAATCCCCCCAGTGTGGGTGGGGCAACATACCTTGAAGGGTGACCATCCTGAAGCATCTGTACTCTATGAACAGATTGAGGATGCTCAGGTCCAGGATGGGCCAGAGATCCCCAGACTTCTTGGAGACCAGGAAGAAGTGGGAGTAGAACCTCCTGCCCCACTGAGCTGGAGGGACGGACTCTATGACTCTGTTTTGTAGAAGGGCCTGAATTTCCTCCCAGACAAGATACACATGGGCTGGGGGGTAAAAGGAGTTGCCCAGATTTTTTTTTTGGGGGGGGGGCCACTCTAGGAGTTCCAGAGTATGGCCTTGTTCTATGAGTATAGAACCCAGTTGTCCAATGTAATCCCTCGCCACCCGTCAAGGTAGAGGGAGAATCAACCCCTGATTGCCTCCCCCAGAGTCTCTTTGGGGTGGGTCCTGCAAGGAGACAGGAGGTAGGAGTGAGCGCCGGGAGGGCAGCGGTTGCTCGAGGAGCTCTGGCGGCAGCTGTGGCAGGGAATGACACCACCTTTCCCCTGACCTTTGGAAGGAGGGCGGGCTTGTCTGCAAGAGAAGCAGTGAAGGGGCGGCTGCTGATCTGAAATAGGCTGAGTATGGTACAAGGAGTGGACGGACCAGAGAGCTCAGCCCGACTTCTAGAGGAAGGAAATCAAATCCTGGACATCTCCCCTGAAAAGGACAGAACCCCAAAAGGGGGCGTTCAAGATGCTGGACTGCACATCAGAAGCAAATTCAGACACCTGGTGCCAAGAGTGGTGCCAGAGACAGATGCCGGCAGCCGCTCCTCTGCACAGGGCATCGACCGCATCATAGGCAGCCCAAAGGACAGGAGTCCCTACATCTGAGCCCACCTTGAGAACCTGGGCTAAGAGCTTCTTAGCTGGGGTCATCAGGCAAGGCCTGAACCAACTCCCTAGCCTGGAAGCAATACTGGACCCTGTGCTCTCCAACAGGGACAGTACTGCAGATGTCAAGGTAGGTGGCCACCTGGGGAGCAGTGATCATCATACGGTGTGGTTCAGTATAAGAACTGTGTCAAATGTGGACCACACAAAGGCAAAGGTCCTGAATTTCAGGAGGGCCAATTATACAATGATGGGAGAATGCCTCAGGGATGCCTTGGCAGGGTGGGAGGACTTGGAAGGAGTGGAGAAACACTGGGCGAAGCTAATAGGGGCTATATTGAAGGCAACAAGCCTCTGCGTCAGGCAGGTAAGCAAAAGCAAGAAAACACCGGAAGCAGCAATTCACTCCATGGAGAATGATCCAAAGTTATAGTGCTTTAATGTGAGGACACAGAAGACATACCCAGGCGCTTCGAGGGATCAGTCCCTCTTCATCGGGGGGTCAACAGTAACATTGCACACCATTTAAAGTGTAAAAAGTGATCACATGATACATACATACTTAACGTCAATTTAAAAACACTTGCAGACATCTCAACAATTAGACCTAAGGTTAGAGAACCTCAGAGGGAAGGTGAAATGAATTTCATTTTGGAATTAAACTGTGTAGCACCAAGGGTGAAAAACATTTTGTTAAGAACTGGGGCTGGAACTTTGTAATATCCCAAATCTTTTTTGCCAGTAAATCACGGGTGACATATAGTAGGGCTAAAATCTTGGGGGACTCCATGGAGTGAATCGCTGCTTCCAGTGTTTTCTTGTAGCATTTTGCCAGTTTAGCGGCTGATCCTCGCCACAGCCTGCAAGCGCCTACATCTGTGTTTGAGGTAAGCAAAAGGAAAAGGAGACTGCTATGGTTCTCAAGAGAGTTCACTGGGAAGGTAAGGACAAAAAAGCTAGCATTCAGGAGGTACATAAGGAGACACAGATGGAGGAGGATAGAGAGGTTTATCAAGAGAAGCAGAGGAAGGCAGGGAAAGCAGCCAGGAGTGCAAAGATGCAAATAGAGAAGATAGCACAGGCAGTACAGAAAGGGGACAAGACATTTTTCAGGTATGTTAGCGAAAGGAGAAAGACCAGGGGAGGGATTGTAAGGCAAGGGGGAGGATTGTGTGGAAGGGGACAAGGAAAAATCAGACATCCTGAACAATTAATTTTGTTCAGTTTTCACAAATGAAAGGGAGGGTGAGGGACCACAGATCTGTGTCAGAGGTATCAAAGGAAGGGGCATGGACACTAGTCTATTTACAGAGAAAAGAGTCCTGAAAGAACTCGCAAATCTTAAGGCGGACAAGGCAATGGGGCCATATGGGATATGTCCAAGTTTTTGAAGTGAGATCAGAGAGGTGCTGGCTACAATTCTGACAGTCCTATTCAACCACTCACTGGAAACGGGAGTGGTCCCAGAGGACTGGAGGAGGGCAGATGTAGTACCACTTTACAAAAGTGGGAGCAGGGAGGAGGCTGGCAATTACAGGCCAATCAGTCTGGCTTCAGTGGCGGGGAAATTAATGGAATTGCTACTGAAAGAAAGGATTGTGGAATAACTTGAATCCAGTGGCTTAGAAAATCGGAGGCAGCATGGATTCACTGGGGGTTGGGTCAAGTCAAACTAATCTTATAGATTTCTTTGACTGGGTAACTAGGGAAGTAGAACAGGGTGGAACGGTGAATGTGGCCTTCCTAGATGTCAGTAAAGCCTTCAACACCGTTCCACATAAGAGACACATTAACAAGCTGGGCAGCCTAGGAATGGGACTAAAAGTGGTAAACTGGGTAAGAAATTGGTTGGAGGATAGGCGACAGAGGGTAGTGGTAAACAGAGTTCACTCTGAGGAAGTCAGGGAGACTAGCGGGGTGCCGCATGGATCAGTATTGGGACCAGTCCTCTTTAATACCTTTAAAAGCGACACTGCAGAGGACTAGAAGGGAAGGTGTATCTTTTTGCAGATGACACAAAAATCTGCAATAGAGTGGACACTCCAGTGGTGTGTGTGTGTGTATGGAAAAATGAATAGAGATCTAGGTAAGCTTGAGGAGTGGTCTAGAAAATGGCAACCAAGTTTCAATGCAAAAAAATGTAAAATTGTGCACTTGGGGCGTAGAAACCCAGGATCAGAATACAAAATAGGGGGAGTGGTACTGTCAACCACCAACTAGGAAAGAGACCTGGGTGTTATCATATCTGATGACCAAAAGGTGGCCAAACAGTGTGACAAGGCAGTGGGAAGAGTCAGTGGGATGCTAGGGTGCATAGGGAGGGGTATCACCAGCAGAAAGAGGGAGGTGGTGATACCTCTGTATCAATCTCTGGTGAGACCCCACCTAGAATACTGTGTCTAGTTCTGGAGTCCTCATCTCTGAAAGGATATAGACAGAGTTGAGGTAGTCCAGAGGAGGGCAACTAAAATGGTGTGGGATCTGCATCAAAAGCCCTATGAGGACAGACTGGAGGACCTCAATATGTACAGACTGGAGGAAAGGAGTGAGAGGAGGATATGCTAGAGACTTTCAAATACCTCAATGGTATAAATAAGGTTCAAGAGGGAAGTCTTTTTCAGAGAAAAGGATGCACAAGAACAAAGGGTCATGTGATGGAGCTAGACGGGGTAGCATTAGGGAGAATGTAAGAAAACACTTCTTCACAGAAAGGGTAGCAGATGCCTGAAAAAGCCTCCCTGAGGAGGTGATGGGAGCAAAAACTGTAATGGGATTTAAGGAGGCATGGGATAAGTATAATGGAACCTTAGAAGCAAGGAAAGGGGGGTACAGTGACAGTCGGAGATCAAGTAGGGTCTAAAGTGTGACAGCAGGTAGGGAACACAGGCAGACTAGATGGGCCAAGTGGTCCTTATCTGCCATCAAATTCTATGTTTCTATGTCCCAAAGGCCATTCTCGTACTGTACCACATGGGCCAAATAGTTAATGGCCCTGACAGTCAGGGTGGAAGAGGCAAAGACCCGCTTGCCCAGGTGGTCCAGCTGTCTAGACTCCTGGTCCAGGGGAAGAGAACTGAGGTGCTTAGGTTTTTTGGTGTGGTCATGCACTGCATTGATGACCATCAAGTCAGCTTTAGGTTGCCCCCCCCCAAAAACGGTTTACCAGCAGGGGCATGGTAAAACCGATCAGCCTTCTTAGGCACTGCCGAGTTCGAAGAAGGATGATTCCAAGCCACCCTGGTGACATCCTCATAAGAGTCAATGAAAGGATGAACCACCAAGGGGAGAGCATCAGGCTGCCACAAGTAGATGGCCAGCCAATGTCACTCTGGGTCCTGTTCCTCAGTCTCCCAGCACATGGTGGCCTGAATGTGCCTCATGATGTCCATGAAAGAGGGGTCATCAAGAGAAGACTTGGGGACCACCGTAGCAGAATGCTCGCCCTCAGACATGTCCCCATGATGGGAGGAAGACTCTGTGTAATCAGAGTCACCTACATCCTCCTCATCCCACTCACTTTTGGCTGGTGGGCGCTGGTCCTGGGAACAGCTGGAACCAGCATTGGGTTTGTTCCCAGGAGTGCGAGGGTCGCTGGGACCAGGCCAGACCAGGTCTGGGGAAGGGTGATACCGGGGGCCTCCAAGGGGACACCAGGGCCAGGCCCGTCGGGGATGGGATTCTGTTTCTGCATGAAAGCCCACCAAGAGGTAAAAAGAGCACTGTAATCCACCAGTGGAGAGTGGTTATAGACCAGAGGATAGGGGTAGGCTGGCTCCAGGTAAGGAAAAGGTGGCATTGGTCCAAGAGGAACTGGCATCAGGTACCCCAGTGGAGGTCCAGCAGGCACAGGCTGCAGATCCAGCGTCAGGCCCGCTTGTTGCGGCTGACACAGGACATGCACGGGCCCAGCAGGTGCCAGCCGAGGAAGCCTAGAAGGAGTATCCACTGATGCCGAGAGAGGAGAGACTGGCACCCGGGGGGGGAGACAAAGACCTCCCTGGCGAAGGCTGAGGTGAGACTGGCCTTGGGGAGACCGCAGCAACCTGCAGCGGGCACTGCTTACAAGGACTGGTGGCAGCCTTCATAGAGGGGACCGATGCAGGCAGCATCCTGGCGGGGGGGGCAGTGGCAAAAAAGGTGGCACCCATTGCGCTACCACTGACCGAGCCTCCTGGCTCAAAGCCCGGGGAAGTCAGGGGCTTGAGCATCAGGGGCTGGGGAGCAGAAGACAGAGTCCACTGCCCTAAAGAGCCACCGCCCACCACAAAAATAATGGTGGGCAGCAGGGCCACCGCTAGCCCTGTGGGAGTAAGGGCTGATGGGGCAGAGGAGGCTGACCTCCCATGGGAGGAAAACCCAGATGTGGTCAATGGTTTGTGAGGAGACTGCGAGGGGAAGCAGACTGGGCCTGGTCCCAGTCCTTATACCAGTGCTTGTGCTTCCCGCTGAACTTTTCCCGGGACTGGGGCGAAGAAGAAGCCGCAGTGGACTGGGATGGCGAAGCTGAAGAGCTCCTGGTCTGCAGCACCTGTTCCATCACAACAAGCTTCTGCTTGATCAGATGGCTCTCCAGAACTTTTGAGCAACGTCTCTGAGTGGCCTGGTTAAATTTCTGGCAGATCTGTCATGCTTCAGTGTTGTGGCTGGGGCCCAGGCACAGGATGCAAGCAGAATGTCCATCCTTTTCTGGAATATGTTTGCCACAGGTACACTTCGTGGAGCAGCTGGAAGACATGGCAGGTTGAGAAGACATAAACCTGAATCCAGCAACACCGAAAACTCGATGTTCAAACTGAAGAAAACTGCAAAAATAAAAAAGTGTGGGCTGGCCCAGTGGCATGGAGGGCAGAGGCATCATGCCTTACCTCTTGCCACACCAGCGACTTGTGTTTGCGGTGCGAGCGGGTCATCAGGGGTCAGCCGGGGGGGGAGGATCGAGCATCTAGGGGACAGCTCTCTTCTCCCGGGAAGGGTGGGGAACAGAGACCAGCACCTGCCTGACGCCTAGCGGAGGCTAGGTGTTGGCATGCTATTTCTAGCAAAGTGGGGCTCAAAGGCAGAGCAACTGACAGGCGTGCTGCATGTAGAAGCACACACAGCTCGGCCATTGTCAGCAGTACACGCCCCCTCCACAGAAAAGCGGAAAATGGTCCTGGGTCGAGCGGCATGAATGGCCGTCCTCCACAGGTGCCGCCCCAAAGAAGACACTTCCCCAAACTGGATCCGAAAATGGCGGGTTGAGTTGGGGGCTCCCCGCCACCCTGCTATGGAGGGAAAGCCATGGGAGAAGAAGGGAAGAGTAAGCCTGGCGGGGGATGGGGCTGGGAGGAGGGCAAGATAGGCGGCCGACCAGGACCGAGGGAGAAACAAGATAACGTAAAAAATAAAATAAAATAAAAAACACAAAAAGCATGGAAAATGGCAGTCGTCTGCAGCTCGGTGGTTTCAGTGGTCTGGCGTGCCCGGGTCAATGGCGGAGTGGAAATGGGAGGGTGTGGGGACCGCCTGCCTTTATAGGCTAGGCCGACATCAGCAGGGTGATGTCGGCGGTGGGTGGTCCCCCATGGTACACTGCTAGCTAGAAAGCTTCGTGATCCTGGCGCTTGGCGGCTTAGTCCTACCGGTGTTGGCCTGCTGCAAGAGCCTCCCTCAAAGTAAGATCTGTTTTTTCTAAATCTGTCCCAAGTAGCATCCCTTTGCAAGAACAGTTCAATAATTTCCTTAGAGATCCAGGGGTGATGATGTCTTTGACTCTGTATGATCTGATTGGTGCATGTTTGTTGCAGACATTATGAAATTCACTGGCAAAGAATGCCCAAGCATCATCTACTGAGGGAATAAGGCTGATACGATGCCATCTTACGGCAGACAAGTTTGCGTACAAGTCCTCCAGTATGAAATACCTATATGAGAGAGCTGTGATCAGTTTCAGAGGGGATTTTTTGCTACAAATTTTCCAGACATAGAAAGTGATGGAGTGATCACTGAAGCAGTGTGAAAGTACACCAGCAGTTGAGATTCTACCAGGGCAGTTAACAAGACTCCAGTCTAGAAGGCTATGGTTGGCTGTGGCATGGTTAAGTCTCACGGGTAGTGTGATAATTTGGGAGAGGTTTAAATGTGAAGGAACGTGTTTGTATTTGGATGAGGCCTTTCCCACACCAGTTGCGGTTAAGGAACGTCTCAAGTTTGTACCTGCCCACAGCTGAGCCAAGTGTACCTACAAAGGAATCAAGGTCTTGAGATCCCTTTGGTTGTTTTTTGCTCCTACTGTAAAAATAAATCTTTGATGTAAACCCCTCATTTAGTATGTCTGATGCCCCAACTCTTGTGGGACATTTGGACAGTCTCTTGGCAACTTCACTTACTGTATCTAATATTTTCACTTCCTCTGTAGGTCTCCCCTTTAGTTAAACAAATTAATTTCAAAAAACGTATATATTCTGAAATGTTGCTTACTTGCGCCTGGTGAACAGACCTTAATGGTCCAGAAAACTTGTGTCAGAATTCTACAGTTAATTGAATTATGGGTTATTACCCTAAGAAACTTCTACTGGACTTTTCTCTGACTGACACAGCACTACAAACTAACAAAGTAACTATACAGCACTGTTCACTCACACACACATTCACACACACACACACATATGCCACAAGGCCCTATGCCATAAGAACACTGCCCTCATATCACAACCCCCATGAACAAGAGCTTTTTTTAATACCTTTTTTTAATACTTTTTTTCCCCCTTCCGGTCAGCCCTCCTTCCAATGAGTGCCCCAGCCTCGTCATACCGATGTCCACTGGGACTCTACCTGCCAGATGTCTTCCCCCAGGGCTTGCCCCCCCTTCCCATTGGGTTTGGTCACGTGGGGGGCCTGCAGGCGCTCATCATCATCCTGCCACCAGACTTTCATTTTCCTCTGGTTTTTGGCCCTGAAAAGATGTGGCGTGCAATGTCGTCATGGTGCACACCATGTGCTCCCGCACAATATGCACCGTCTGCCACGCCTCCTGACCTTCCTTACTCAGGCTGCCTTTCCCCCAGCTTCTACAGGGGCCAAGCAAACTTCGGGCTCTGGGGCCCCCCCCCCGGAGAAGAGTAGTCCTATGGGCACTTGATCCTCCTCCCCCGTCTGGCCCTCTGACAGCCCGGATTCACTTCTGAACTTGGGTCGTCAACGCTGCAAGCAGTAGAATTACCACTGCACTGGCAGGCTGGCTTTTTATACCTTTTTACACTCATAAATAAGCACAGAGACAACTGTGCTCTGTGGAAGCCAGTGCCATCCAAAGCAAGCAAGTGCTCCAATACAGGGGAACACAAAGAGGTCACACAGCAAGAAGACACAAAAATAAAGTCTAAATACTGAAAGGAACTGCAAGCTGGCAGTGTACTGCAATGTTAAGCCATGGTGTAAAGCAGGAAAACAGACAGTGCTTCACCCCCATCAAGGGGCTTCATCAGGGAGAGAGGCACAACACATCCTAGATTGCTTAAGCATCAACAATTTAAGGGTACTGTACCACCAAGTGTTATGAAGGTGCAAGGTAGGTCCAGCTATTAATATTGCATCATTTGCTTGCAAAAATAGCCATTTAAGGGATAAAGTAACTAAAGAGGTCCACTATGTTTTCACTAAGCATCTCATAAAAAGTCACAGTGGTAGCTTTGAGGAAAAAAAAAAAAAAAAGGTAAAAAAACAGTTGAATAAATCGTCAGCCTTTATTATTTTTGATCAGCATTTTAGCTTTATCATTTTGTCTCCTTGCTGAGAGTGCATCCTCTGTATGCCCTCCTTTTTACATGCAAACAAGCATAGCTTGTAGTACCTCTTGCAGTCACACGTACTCTTTTCTGCATTTACCACAGATTAGGGTTACAGTCACTCGAAGTAATTTGGATGTTGATGTCATTGCTGATGTGACTCACACGTCTTGAAGTAATTTGCTGACCATGGAATTGTTAGTTCTATGTTGCAGATAGTCAGATGAGGCTTGTGTGCAGGTCTGTTAGCCGTATGTATGTGTGTGTGTGTGTGTGTCTGTTTTGGGAGGAATCTGCTCTCAATTACAATTCATATACAGACTGATACACAAAGTTTGCTTGCATGTCATATGTTTATTTTTTAGAATACACAATTAAGCATGTTTCCCAGTGTTTTTCAAACCTTGTAACTAATGGGTTGGAACTCAGAGAAAGAAAGAAAGAATTCAAGGATAAGAGTGTGAATTATTGGTTTTCCTTAGCTCCCATAATCAGCTTCACACTTCAACCAACCAAACTGATAGGAATGGAGTGTGAGATGATTCACTCTCGGTCAAACGGCTGCACTAAATTACAAGTCGCAAGTGGTTTAATCAATGGTTGCTTAAAAGTAAAAACAAACAAACAAAAAAAAAACAGCACACAAAACATTACCTACTCTTGAGACCAGAAATATCAAAAAAGGCACAAACCTTTCACTATGGGAAACATACTGATTCACCCAGGTCACCCTCAGTCACACGGCTGCAATAAATTACAGGTCACAAGTGGTTTCAAAAACAGTCGCTTAAAAGTAAAAAAAAAACAGTAACAAAGCATTAACTACTCTTGGGACCAGAAATACAAAAAAATGCACCAACCTTTCACTTTGGGAAACATGTTTAGTGTAACATATACAATTAAAAAAAAATTTGTTGAGAACTTGCTGGTATGCAACACCTCGTTAGTGTGGTGACATCATTAGGACATACGAGCTCTGCTCCCATGCCAAAGATGTTACCACAGTAACTCAGTGTGGCGTTACCAACTTGTTCTTCACAGTTAAAGGTTGGATACTTGCGATGATCTCTCTCACTACAATTTGTGATTCATCTGATAATCAGTGGCTAATACTGCACCAATTTTCTAACAGTTTTCTTGACTGCTCCTAGTTGCAGGATATGCAATACCAAAGAAAGGAAGTTTGTCCAGAAACCCTCTGTCCACCCATGTGAGCCCACAGCTCCATGGTAGAGCAGTGGGAACACTATTCTGAGGGCCTAGATTCAATTCCAGGTAGGCCACATTGTTTCCTTTGCACGGCAATTTATGCTGTGTAAGAGAAATTGTTTAGCAAGCAAAGGAAGGTAACGCTTGGCAATAATGTGTTTTTTTCCGGTTTTCAACAATAGATTTACTAAGACAAGTCTAGCAAGGTGCAACATCTTGATTCCAGTGCGGTCCTGCTTTTACTAATTTTTACAATGTATTTACCCAGCATTGTACAGCTTAGATGCAACATCTCATTTTCAGTAACTTGCTCAGGGTCACACAGTATTTGTTCATAGCAGGGTTTAAACCTGCAATCTCCTGGTTTCCAGCAGTGCTCCAACTACTATAGGAAACCTTACTGCTTGAGGCGGTGCACTGGGAAAAGTCAGTGGCTGCCAGTCATGTTTTTTTTTTGTTTTTTTTTTAACAATTCATTTACCAAGAATGGCCTGGCTGAGATGTAACATCTCCTTTCCAGTGAGGTCCTGCTTTTACTCATTTTTACATTCACTTGCACTTGCGCAAGGAATGTCTTGCCACTAACGGCATTTCAGAGGCATGTCACTGCCGAACAAATTACAGCTGAAACTGCAATGGGCTTGGCAGTGTACACCACTGACCAGGCACTCTGGCCATGACAGTAGTTCTGCTTGCTGACGTGGCATGTTCTGCAGCTGAAAGAAATGAAATGCTCCAATGAGAGAACACTCCATTTCTTTCCATAGCTGTAACTCTGGGCATGCACATTAGAGCTGACACTAATGCGCATGCCTAGAGTTATGGCTACAGCTTATACATAGGTGGCTCCTGCTGCCCACCACACTCTCTCTCCCCCTGGTCCTCGCTCCTCTGACCCCCCCCCACGGCTTCAACACTGGTCATGGTGTGGCTTTACTTACTGGTGGCTTCTGACACCCATCACACTCTCTCTCCCCGGTCCTCACTCCTCTGACCCCCCACCCCAGGCTTCAACATTAGCCGTGGTGTGGCTTTACTTATTGGCGGCTCCTGCCACCCATCACACTCTCTTTACCCGGTCCTCGCTCCTCTGACCCCCCAACCTAGGCTTCAACATTAGCCGTGGTGCGGCTTTACTTATTGCTGGCTCCTGCCGCCCACCACACTCTCTCTCTCCCCATTCCTCACTCTTCTGACCCCTCCCCCCAGGCTTCAACATTAGCCACAGTGCGGCTTTACTTATTAACAGCTCCTGCTGCCCACCGCACTCTCTCTTCCCGGTCATCGCTCCTCTGAAATCCCCCCCCAGGCTTCTACAATAGCCGCGGTGCGGCAAGTGAACATTCGGCATTCAAAAATGCTTGTCATGTTTGTGTGTGTGCATGTGCAGTAAACATATTGTTTCGATATAAGGGTTTTCAGAGTTGTGTCACTGTCCAGTCAAGCTCAGGCTGCAGTGGTCTCAACAGAGACAGGTCAATTATCAGTGAGGCTGATCATGATATTGTTCTCTGCTTGCGAGGCAGAAACGTAGTGTAGTTGACAGGAGGCAGCCCCTTCTATCAAACAGCAGTTGGCTCATTTAACCTACATGATGCCATCCAGCAAGCAGCAGAGTGGCGTCATGCTCAGCCTGCTCCTCTTCCTCCCTGCTTCGTAACCAAAAAAAAAATAAAAAATCCACCTGCTGCCAAACATCCTGCCCCTTCCCAATCACTTGCCAGTGCCTAGCTGAATATTCCTGAAAGAATCCCACCTGCTGCCACAGAACTCGCCCCCTCCTCCTGATCCCATCCCCGTGCCAAGTTTCAGTGAAAAAAAAAAAAACGGTCTGCTGAGAAAAAAAAAACCCTCCCAATCAAGTCCCAGTACCTATGCCCAGTTGCAAATGTAACTCTCCATTTACCTGAAGAAGCCCTTGTACAGTTGAAAGAGTGGTGTGTGTGTGTGTGTGTGTTTGTGTTGGGCAAAGGCCCCCCCCCAAAAGCCCATACTAGGCAGAGTCTGCAAGACTCCCCCATGTCTGATGTGCGCCCCTCCCCCCTTGTGACACTGGGGTGCCCAATCCTCAGTGTCACCTTTGGTCTCTCTGGCTTTTTTTAAATGAAAACTTGAAAAGCAGAAGTTCACTGATGTTTTTTGCAGCCATCTTGACACGCCCCACTCAACACCCACCACCTCACACACCCCATACCCCTCACTCACCTACAAAATAGCCCAGTGCCAAAAAAACACTCTGCCTGAAAAACATGTCCTTCTACTTCAATGCCGACCAGCAACAGAAGACACGAGGTAAATGTGGTAATGAATTTTCAATGTATTTTGAACTTTACTCATAACATTGTCATTTTTTTAATATTCGGGTGTGTCTGACAGAGTCCTGGCTAACAGAAGAAGCAGTGGACCAGTCTGAAGAGAGGGGCTCTTCCTCCTTTTCTTCCTCATCAGGCAGAATGAGATCAGGGTGATACTCCTTCTCAATGTTGACCTCTTCCAGGTCTAGGTCTGACATATGGTGCGCTGATGTTGAACCACGAGGAGCAGCCAGCGGCCAACGAGGGGGTGTCGACAACAAAGCCGCTGTCGATGGCGCGGGTGAGTCGCCTGGAAGGAACCAAGTTGGTGAACAGTCACGGAAGGTAAATTTGGTAAGGATCTTATTGAGATCGCGAGCATCAAGCCCACACCCGATGGGGGACGAACAGAACTGGGAGGACGGAAGTCATTGGCAGGGCCCTGGGGGCCTGAAGAACCAGTTGCATGAGGACCTGGAGCACGATCAGACTGCGTTGGGATGGCCGTCCACAATGAGCCTATTGTCAACTGAGGGGCCGACAACCTGAAGGTTGATGACTGACTGTCCTGGGAATCGGACAGCGGGGCTGTCAGTATGGGTCTGGAAGCCTGAATTGCAGATTTATGCATCAATGCCGCAGCTGTCAATGAAGCTCCCCAGATAAAGAAGAAGAATAAGCCATCAGGGAGCGGGACTGCCGCTGGAGGGGAAGGGGTCCCGATCCTGGTCTTTTTTATGACTTTTATCAGAGGACTCGTCTCAGCTCGAATTTCCCTGCCATCGATTGAGAAGCTGGGACCCCGGAGGACCCCTTCCCGGAACTGGCTACTTGCTGTTCCATTAGGAAATTCTTTAAAGCCTTCTTTCATCACCTGAGGGTTGTCTGATTAAACTTCTGGCAAAATGCATAATCAGAAACTTTGTGGCCATGTCCAAGACAGCAGACACAGAGAGAATGTTCATCTGTAGAGGCAATCTTCTTTCCACAGCGGCAGTGTGTTGTAGAGGCACAGGTCAGGAAGCATAGGAAAACCAGGAGCAGTTGTAAAATTCACAAGTGTTTTATCGTAACAGTAAAATAAAAATAAAATTCAGTGTAACTATTTACAAAGGCAGTATAAACAGAGAAAGTCCATCTGAGTTTCTTCTCAATTCCAAATCTTAGTCTCAGTCTCTCTCTTGCAAAACACTGCAGCTCTTTTTTATGAGTCTGGGCAACCCTGGTTCATTAAGACAGCCTGCTTCTCACAGAATGTTCTTGTCAATTTCGATGCAGGTGCAGCATAACAGTACACTGTATTCCAGAACTAAGCTCTTGTTTACAACTTCTACAGAAGGCTTAACATTGCATCTCAGGTTAACCCCTTGAGTTCTAAACAGCTTTTTACAATCATTTCAACAGTACAACTATATACAGTTTTAGCTTTGCAATCATTTCAACAGTGTAACTATATACAGTTTTAAACAAAGGAATCCCAGTATCAATTACATTTCCACAAAACGTAGCAACCCTTGTTGTCGACACCCTGACGGCAAAACACAGAAAAAGACCATTACGGCAACATACGTGGTAATGGTCCTTTTTCCGTGTTTTTGCCTCCCTAGTATTCTGCCCTCCCCAGACCAACTCCGACCTGGAGCTGGAATTCTAGAGTCCGGGGGTGCAGAGGCAGAACCTCCACATGGGGGGTGTGGGGAACACAGCCCCCCACAGAAAACAGCAATGCAAGAAGCGGCACAATACCTGCGTCGGTATTGTGCTGTCGCTGTGGGGGAGGTCGGCATTCTCGATGACGAGATATCTTGGTGCTTCCCCACAAAATGATTCACATATATTTTATACCAGCAGATATGCAAGGGGGGAGAAAAGACAGAGCTGCAAGAGAAGGTAGAGAGATAGTGAGAGGCAGAGAACTGCAAGACCGTCAGGGTGATCAAGTCCTAGGTCTCACGAGAAAATCTGGTTGTGCAACCAGACAGAGAAGAGACAGAAAAGGAGAGAATAGAACAGATCCTTGTATTTAAACTCTTTCTCCAGAACAAATGAGAGAGGGACCTATTCATCCCTGTCATATACCCCCCTCCTTAAGAGGGAACCTGTTTTACAAAAACAGGTTTCCAAAACGTTCTTTAAATTCTCCTTTAACATGACAGTAGCTTATAATCTTTATAGTTCAGTGCATATGCAGCATACCAAACAGAGAAGTTTCAACTCACACATTTTTTTCACCCTTCAGAATTCTCAATTCCTGAGCCACATCTAGACAGAATATCAGCATTGCTATTCTCTTTCCCAGATTTGTGCATCATTTTAAATTTAAATGTTTGTAGTGCCAAGTACCACCATGTGATTCTAGAATTTTTATCCTTCATTTGGTTAAGCCAACAGAGAGGACTGTGATCTGTTTCAAGTACAAAGTCAGCTCTTAGTAGGTAAAACTTAAGGGACTCCATGGCCCACTTTGCTGCAAGGTATTCTTTTTCAATGGTGGAGTACCTTTTCTCTCTGTTGTGCAACTTCCTACTTATGTACAGAATAGAATGTTCTTTCCCATCTATATGCTGACTCAGGATTACACCTAGGCCTACCTCTGATACGTCAGTCTGTAACAAAAATGGTTTCTCAAAGTCTGGGCTTCTTAAAACAGGGGCTGAACATAATGTAGCCTTAATAGCTTGAAAAGCTTCGTCACACTCTGGGGTCCATTTCACATTATTTGGGAACTGTTTCTTTGCGAGTTCGATGAAAGAAGTAGCTAACTGGGCAAAAAACAAATCTCTGATAATAACCAGCCAGCCCTAAAATGACCTGACATGTTTCTTGGTTTTAGGGACAGGGCTATTAGCTACAGCTTCTATCTTAGAAACCTCAGGCTTGACTTCTCCATTTCCCAAAACATAGCCTAAATATCTGGTTTCCTGCATGCCCAATGCACACTTGGCAGGATTTACTGTCAGACCTGTCTTTTTGATAGATTGGATAACTGCTCTTAGGTGTTCCAGGTGACTTTTCCAGTCTGGACTGTACACAACATCATCCAGGTACGCAGCACAATAACCAGTGTGAGAGGATAAAATTATATCCATGTACCGCTGGAATGTAGCGGGAGCGCCATGTAAACCAAAGGGCATAGTGGTGAACTGATAGAATCCTATAGGAGTGGCAAATGCAGTTTTGTCTCTGGATTCCTTAGCTAGGGGTATCTGCCAGTAATCCTTGGTGAGATCAAGGGTACTGATATATTTGGCACTCCCCAGTCTGTCCACCAAATCATCTATTCTGGGCATAAGATAACTGTCAAATTCTGACACTTGATTAAGTTTCCTAAAATCAAGGCAGATTCTTACACCCCCTTCCTTTTTGTTCACAATCACCACTGGTGATGACCAAGGACTTCGACTCTTCTATGATACCCAGTTCTTTCATTTTTTTGTATTTCCTTAACCACGTCTGCCCTTAACCGCTCTGGTAATCTGTATGTCTTTTGTCTAATAGGGTGAGCATTCTTTGTCACTATAACGTCCTCGACCCCTTTTGCTCGGCCTGGTACAGTGGTAAAAGTAATGCTAAATGTCTTTAGCAAGTTACAAATGTCTGCGGTTTGTTCAGAGGTTAAGGAAACATTCACCTTTACAGCATCAGCAGTAACGGTTTGTTCCAGTCTATCATAAGCTACATCAATATCTTCTCTATCAGTTTTTGGTAAAACTAGCAAGACAGCTTTTGGTGTTTTTTTTCCAACCCATTTCTTGAGGAGGTTCGCATGATATATCTTAGTAGGATTTTCCTATCAGGGGTCTCAGTTTCATAGTCAACTGTGCCAGTACATCTAAGCACTTTATAAGGCCCTTGCAACTTCAGTAACAGTTCATTTTCCTGTAGTGGGTAACAGTAGCAAGACCTTTTCACCTGGCTCAAACACTTTTCCTTTTACTCCATGGTCATAATACACCTTCTGCTGGTTTGGGGCCTCTTCCTGATTACTAAGGGCGATTTCAACAAATTTTGCCAGCTTCTTTCTCAGGGCACACATGTAAGATGTAATAAGACTGTTTCTGATGGGGGTTATCCTCCCATGTATCTTTTGTTACATTTAGTGGCCCTCTAGGTTGTCTACCATACAGCATTTCAAATGGTGAAAAACCTGTTGATGCCTGTGGTACTTCTCTGTAAGCAAAAAGCAGGTAAGATAAGTATTGGTCCCAATCTTTTCCTTTCCATTTTACTGTACAAACCTTTTTAACATGCGTTTTAGGGTTTGATTAAAACATTCAACAAGACCGTCAGTCTGAGGGTGATAAGGGGAGGTTCTTACGGCAGTGAAACCTAGTAGTCGGTACAGCTCCTTCAGTAATGCAGCACCAAAATTACTACCCTGATCAGTAATAATCTCTTTTGGTATGTCCACCCTGCTGAAAATTTTGGCAAGCTCTGCTGCCACTTTTGGGGCTGTGACAGTACGCATAGGAAAAGCCTCTGGGTATCAAGCAGCATAGTCACATACTACCAAAATTAATCAATTTCCTTTTTTACTTTTGTCTAAGGGGCCAACCACATCTATTGCAATTCTCTCAAAAGGTACTACCCCCTTACTCATATTTTAAACCGCTCCATATGTCTACGTAAATTCCCCTCCAAGTGGAAATCTGCCTCAATCACACCCATATTTAAAAATGGTGACTGTTCCATTGCAAATAATTACCGCCCCATCTCCATACTTTCACCCCTCTCCAAGGCCTTAGAGCGGATTGTTTCTAATCAACTCACTAAGCACCTTAAGAAATACAATCTTCTCTGCAAACAACAACATGGTTTCTGCAAAGGGCACCACACTACTACTTCCCTTCTCAAACTTACCACACACATACACTCTGCCCTGGACAAAGGTCACATCACGGGTGTGATCTTTATAGACTTCACAAAGGCATTCAACATCGTCAACCGCTCCCTTCTTCTAACCACTCTGACTAATCTGGATCTCTCTCGGGATGCCTTTGGATGGTTCTCTGACTATCTCTTGACATGGACTCAACAGGTCAAAATTGGTAATGCACTATCCAACAAATCTCCTGTCCTCTCGGGTGTCCCACAGGGGTCCATACTGGGTCCTCTACTTTTCAGCCTCTTCCTAAATTCCCTCCCCAGTCCTGCCCCGGCAACCTATTACTATAAGCAGATGTTACTGTCATCTTCTCCTCCAGCCCTGACCCCCTTCAACTTCACCGCTCCCTCCAGTCCTCTTTCAGCAGTGCCAAAAGCTGGATCACGGCACAACGCCTTATTCTTAACTATAAAAAAACAAAATTATGCTATTCACACACCTGCAGAATACCAGAAAGGGAATTTGCCCTCAAGTTCTAACATCAACCCAGACTCCCCTGGAGCAAGTGGACGCCTTTAAATACCTGAGCATCACCTTGGACACAGGGCTTAACTATCATGAGCATATTCACCACCTATCACCTTCCAGGACAGCTTCCTGCTGCAAATGGTCAGTGAACCAACCAGGTTAGGAAATACCCTTGACCTTGTGCTGGCAAATGGGGACTTTGTGAGAGAACTTACAGTGGAGGAACCGCTGTCAGGGAGTGACCACTGCTCAGTATGGCTCACATTGGATATGGGCAAGGAAAGAGTGGAATCTGGCACAATAGTGCTGGACTTCAGGAGGGCCGACTTTGGGAGGATGGGGGAAGTGGTAAAAGGGTACCTGTCCAGAATTCAATCTAGTATGGACACTAACCAGAGGGGGAGCTCATAAAGTTGGGGATAGTGGAGGCAACCAAAACCTGCTGCAAAGGCCAGAGCAAGAAGGCTAGGGCTAAGAAACCGATCTGGTTGAGCAAGGAGGTCATGAAAAACGTAAGGAGGAAAAGAGCTGCCTTTAGGAAGTACAGGAGAACAGGGAGAGGGGAGGACAGGGAGGAGCACTTGACAGAATCGAAGGAGGTGACAAGGGCAGTAAGGGGAGCCAAAGCATCTACAGAACTCAGGCTGGCACAAGGCATTAAGAAGGGGGAGAAGGACTTCTTTAAGTACATCAGGGAGAAAAGGAGCTGTAAGGACCACACAGTAAGGATTAGGAAGGAGGGGGGTTGGGTGGAAGCAGGGTGCGATAAGGCGGAAGCACTAAATGAGTACTTCTGCTCAGTATTTACTAAAGAGAAGAGGGGGTGACACCCAAGGTGGAAGAAATGGCAGAAGCAGGGGAAGTGGTGACAGATGGGGAAATCATGGAGAGCAGAGTTCAAGAGGGTTTGAAGGCACTGAGGGTGGACAAGGTGCCAGGCCCAGATGGCATCCACCCCAGGTACTGAAGGAGCTGGAAGAGGTCCTTGCAGGATCTTTGGCAGACCTATTTAATGCCTCACTACATTCAGGGTGTGTACCTCAGGACTGGAGGATGGCTCATGTGGTGCCCCTCCACAAGAGTGGCCCCAAGGATGAACCGGGAAACTACAGATCAGTGAGCCTCACATCCATCGTGGGTAAGCTAATCCTGAAGGAGAGGATGGTGGCCCTCCTAGAGGCCAAAGGACTACAGGACAGCAGACAGCATGGCTTCATACGTGGCAGATCCTGCCAAACCAACCTGGTTGAGTTCTATGACTGGGTAACTAGGCAACTAGACAGGGGCCATGCAGTGGATGTCCTGTATCTGGACTTCAGTAAGGCATTCGACTCAGTGCCACATGGAAGGCTGGGAAGGAAGTTAGTAGGCAGAGGGCGGGTGCAAAGCTGGTGAGATGGGTAGGAAACTGGCTGCAGGGAAGGCAACAGAGGTGGTGGTGGGTGGGGAGCTCTCACACCCAAGGGCAGTAATGACGGTGTTCCACAGGGCTCAGTGTTGGGACCAGTGTTGCTTAGGATATACATTGCAGACATATCATGGGACATCAAGAGCAAGATCAGTCTGTTTGCTGATGATACCAAGGTAGGCAGCGGTGGTGGATGACCTAGGGGATGGCAGGGGTTGCAGGATGATCTGGCAAAGCTTGAAACCTGGTCAGACACCTGGCAACTGGGCTTTAATGCCAAAAGTGCAAGGTGCTGCATTTTGGGATGAAGAACCCAGGAGGAGTTACCAGCTAGGGGAGTGCAGCTAGCCCAGACAGAGGAGGAGAAGGATCTGGGTGTGCTCATTACAGGGTCAATGAACAACTCGGCACAATGTAGGAAGGCAGCTGCAAAGGCCAACAAAATGCTGGGTTGTATTGCAAGGGGTATATCCTCGAGGAGGGAGGTGATTCTGCCACTGTATAGGTCATTAGTTAGACCACACCTGGAGTACTGTGTGCAGTACTGGTGTCTGTATCTGAAGAGGGACATTAAGTTACTGGAGGGGGTGCAGTGCAGAGTGACAAAGATGATCAAGGGGCTGGGGGACTTATCATACGAGAGGAGGTTGAAGGAGTTGAACATGTACTCACTGGAGAGAGGAGAGCAGGGTGACATGATTGAAACCTTTGAATACAAAAGGAATAAACAAGATGGGTACAGAGGGCTGTTCAAAGTAAGGGTGGGAGAGCCACCAGGGGCCATGATATGAGACTGGGCGAGAAGGTTCAGGAGGAGATGAGGAGACACTTTTTACAGAGAGGGTGGTGGCTGGGTGGAATCGTTACCTGCTGAAGTGGTATGCAGTAGAACAGTGGACTGCTTCAAACGAGGATGGGACAGGACAAGGGGGAGGGTTAATGAAGGGGAAGGGTGGAAGAGAGGGGTAGCTGCAGAATAAGGGGTGCTAGCTGCACATTCGAGCAGACTTGATAGACCTCTAGGCCTTTATCTGCTGGCAAATTTCGTATGTTCGTATCTAAGGCCCTCAATGTTAGGCTTGGGCTTTTGCACCGCTTCAAACACTGCCTTACCCCTGGTGCCCCTTAAACAACTGTCTCTCCTCAGTCCTCTCTCTAATTAATTATGGCTTACTGATATATGGGGCGGCAAGCACCTCAACCCTGGTTACACTATGTCTCACCCTAAACAAAGCCTGTCGGCTCATATTGGGATGTGATCGTCTTACCCATACCTGTTTACTTTATAATGCTACCAACTGGCTTAATCGCGACAACACAATCAGATTCCACACCTGCATTATGGCAAAAAAATAGCCCTAGGCTCTCCCCCACTGGGCTCACCCCCTTATTCCACCCAGACATTAAGGTTAAGTATACCCGTAGCTCAGACAACCATCTCTTCTCGATTCCCTCCTGCAGTACCTCTCAATTCCAAAGGTCCTTCAGCTACAAGGCCTCCTTGTGGAGGAACAGCCTACCCACCTCACTGGTAAATGAACAAAGACTTGGACAATTTAAAGCCCACCTTAGGGTCCACCTCCTGTCCTCAAGTACCTGTGATTGCAATTGAACTCTGCCCTCTCCCTTCTCCTATCCACTGACAATGGCCACTGACCTGCCTCTTCCTCCTTACTGCCCAATCTAATGCTCCCTGGTGTTGTTATATATCTTCATTTGATATGCACTCTGTAAATAACTGTATTATGCAACCCTAGTACTTGAATGCTAGCCTTGGCTGTTCTTTGTAACAATCTGATCTTTTATTCTCCAAAACAATCGTTGTAATGTTTGTCTGTATCTATTCTATGTTGACGTGGAACCTTTGCAAATGAGTCTCTGACTCAAAGGTATTTTTCCGAATCTGAAATAAACAAACACCTATCAAGGGTAGGGCACCAGGGACACCTCATCTTTTTTAGTCACTGGGGCTACTTTCTGATTCTCGGCACAGGAACTGCAATCGGTAGCAACATCTTCATGAATTCCAGGCCAGTAAAATCTGTAAAGCAATCTGGCAAGGGTGCGATCCCTCCCCGAGTGACCACTCATAGGACTAGCATGTGCTATCTGTAACAACTCAGATCTATAATTCTGTGATATAACCAACTGTTCTATCTGGTCCTGTGTCTTAGGTTTAACCCAAACTCTGTACAGTAGCCCATCACATTTTTTAAACATAAGTTCACCCTGTCTTGATTTCACCCCCCAACTGTTTAAAATAACCCTGGAAAGAAACATCATTAGCTTGTTCCGAAAGAAAATCACAATCAGTTATCAATTTAGTTTCAGCATTTTGATATGTTAACCCCTTATGTTCATCAGTCTTTTGTTGCCACCATTTCTTCAGGCACCGTCTTTCTTTCCTGGACTTCCAGATCTTGTAGCTGTGCTCAAACAAGTCTGAATCAAAATCAGCAAAAGGAAAAGAGTCCCCACCATCTGAGATTCTCTTTGTCTCAGCTTGTCACCACAGTTGCTGAAACATCAGGATTTACTCCCTTTTTGATTCAGTAAATCCTAGAAAGTCATTTCCAATAATCACAGGTACAAGTAACTTAGGTACGATCCCACTTTCATTTGGTGTGACACCCCATTAATAGTGAGGGTCACTTGGCTGCTGGGACAGTACTGAGTGTCCCGGTGGACGCAGATGACACCAGCATCTGGTCCTTTTAGATACTGTTTTCCCAGCACTTCAACATGCACTAGGGTCTGTCTGCTTCCCGAATCTATAAGTCCCTTCATAGTCTTATCTCCCACCTTCACATCTGTTAAGTACTTGCCCAATTTGCTAAGAACAAATCTGTTCCAGTGTCACTCTTCTTAAAGCAATTTCTTGCAATATGACCTGGCTTAATATAGTTATAGCAAATAACGTCTTTGGGCACAGATTTGTTACCCCCACCAGAGTTCTTACCAGACTTGGAGTTTAAATGGGAAAAAGAGTGTCTTACTGGTGCTTGGCTGTTACCTCGCTGTTGTGGTGTCTGTCTGGCCATTTGGTAGTCTTCTGTCAAAGAAACAGCCTTTTCCCAAATTTCGGGTTGGTGTTCTTTCACCCAAAGCTGCACTTCTGTAAGCAGGATGTTGATGAATTGCTCCACTGCAAATGTGTCGATGATCTGTGGGACTATTTTGCTCTCTGGTTGGAGCCATTTTATCATGAGTTTTCTGAGTCGGGTGAAGGCTTCTCGAGGACTGTTGACCGAGTTGTACTTCACAGATCAGAATCTCTGCCTGTAGGTCTCTCCTGAGATGTCATACCTTTTCAGTATTTCGCTTTTCACCCGGTGATAGTTTTCTGACTGTGCAGTGTCCATATTGCTGTAGGCAAGCGGGGCTTTTCCTGTCAGGTAAGGTACCAGTCTGATTGCCCATTGCTGTTTTGGCCACTGGCAGGATGCTGCAACCCTTTCAAAAGTTGTCAGGTATGCTTTGACATCATCTAAGGGACACAATTTTATAAGTTTAAGGTATTTTAAGTTGTGTCTTGTTGCTCTGCTGGACCAGTGCCAGATCCTCCAGCTTTGAGAACTTGCAAGGCATCCAACCATCGCTGTTCCTGTCGCTGCATCTCTCCTCTGCTGCTCGAGTTGTTGCATTTCTTCTTTTCTGTTTCTCAAAATGCTGAATCTCTTTTTTCTCTCTGCTGCCCTCTCCTCTCTTCTGTTTCTCCATCTCTGTTTGTTGCATAGCCCACCATTTGAAGAAGGCAGTCAGGCTTTCAGGTTCTGTCACTGCCTGTTTTTTCTCTATAACTGGTGCTAGCTGTACAGTCTCAGCTTGGACTTCTGTCTCTGTTAGTTTGGCTGCCATTTTCCTGGTAACCACTCCTGGGCTTGCTGCTGCAGAGTCCATACATTTCTTCTATGCTTCCCTGGTACCAGGTCTAGTACCCACGCACATAACTCCTGGCTTAGAGTAGGCACAGCGTAAATTCCACCGCTGATACCATCTGTTGTAGAGGCACAGGTCAGGAAGCATAGGAAAACCAGGAGCAGTTGAAAAATTCACAAGTGTTTTATAGTAACAGTAAAATAAAAACATTTTAGCATAACTATTTACAAAGACAGTATAAACAGAGAAAGTCCATCTGAGTTTCTTCTAAATTCCAAATCTCAGTCTCAAGTCTCTCTCTTACAAAACACTGTAGCTCTTTTTTATAAGTCTGGGCAACCCCCACTTGTTAAGAGAGCCTGCTTCTCACAGAGTGTTTTTGACAATTTCGATGCAGGTGTAGCATAACAGTACACTGTGATCCAGAACTAAGCTCTTGCTTACAGCTTCTGCAGAAGGCTTAAAATTGCATCTCAGGTTAACCCCTTGAGTTCTAAACAGCTTTTTGCAATCACGTCAACAGTATAACTATATACAGTTTTAGCTTTGCAATCATTTCAACAGTATAATTATATACAGTTTTTAACAAAGAAATCCAGTATCAATTACATTTCCACAAAATGATTCACATATATTTTATATCAGCAGATATGCAAGGGGGGAGAAAAGACAAAACAGCAAGAGAAGGCAGAGAGATAGCAAGAGGCAGAGAACTGCATGACCATTGGGGTGATCACGTCCTAGGTCTCACGAGAAAATGTGGTTGCGCAACCAGAGAAGAGACAGAAAAGGAGAGAACAGAACATACCCTTGCATTTAAACTCTTTCTCCAGAACTGGGACATGGCACTATTCAACCCTCTCACACAGCAATGGAAGAGAGAGGCAGAAGGAGTAGTTCCCGACATAAACAAAATAAAGGAATCTTTAATAAAAAGAGATTCCAAGAAACTATACAGAAAAAATCTGTAGGTGAAAAAGGTGCGAAACTATGTTGGAGCTTCCACAGAGATCCATGCAGACTCAGTCGATGGTGGGAAAGAACTGAGGAGGGAGCGGGGCTGCTCACGCCTTTATAGGTTTGGTGACATTGTTACATGATGTCGCCGTGGGTGGCCCTAGCTGTACTGCTGAAAATCTTTCATGTGGATTCTCCTTCACCGACAGTGAAGTTCCTAAGGTGTGACCTGATGATTGAGATACTCTTGACGAAGATTATATTTTTATTGTAACATCCCCTCATCAGTCCTGGTTCCTGCAGGCAAGGGGAGAAAGCATGCGGGCCACTAGGCACTGCAGTGTGAGACAAATATGGCAACTGCTCACTGGGAATCTGCACCTTACTTCCAAACCATAATTTTTACACCAAGTCTCAGTCACCCCCCCCCCCCCGATTCCATCCATTACTGTTCAGTGACCACCAGCCTGAGGACTGCCTCCCACATTCATATATAGTTCCTCCCTGGCATCATCTGCTACAGCTTGTTCTTGGCAGTACACTCCACCAATTACTCACACAGCATTGAACATAATGTCCGTGCAACCAATGTGTGAGGCACCGACAACTGCCTGGTAGCTTCTGGAACCTTTTCAAGCCAGAAGCAGTGTTTATGTACCGCTTTGAGATACTTATAAATCCAAAGGTTAACTACCGTACGGCATAGTCTTAGCAAATAGCTCTAAATAGCAAGGAATGCTTACTGTAATTCATACTAAAGCAAGGATCTGTTAGCTACTGTACTTACTGGCACAGACCTCAGCACGTCTGGTATCAGCTGCTATCACATCGGAGTCATGGCCTTCATCCTCCTTCAGAAATCCATGTCACAGGACTGTCTGGGCTATTTATAAACTGCTCATTTCATCAACTTATTTGTGCAAGCTGTGTATTAATGTTTATTTTACTAGCAATTTAGATTATACAGCACTCATGAATTACTGATGTTATGAAAAACAGAAAAATGACCAACTAACCTGATGGGAAAGAAAAATGAGTACCTAACCTGATGGGAAATTTGCCTCTCTGTTGGCATTGTTGAGTCAGCTAGTGCAGAGTTATGTGTACTATCATATAATTAGCTAGTCTGACTAATCAAATAATTTATAGTCTCATTTTAGAGTGAAGTTCTTAATTATTTTTTTTTGTTTTATCCTCTTTATGCTCCTCTGCTCCATCTGGTGAGCACCTCCTTCGGGCCCTCAATGTCCTGTCCCGTCTGTCTGCCATCCCCACGACCTGTCCCAACCCCAGATCACAGTCCCCTGGAGGTAGCCCGGCATAACCCTTCGCCGGGTGGGTCCCCCTCCTCCTAGAGGGAAGGCATCGGTGGGGGTCATCCAGCACACTGCAGCATCGGCTCCAGGTGCTGCTGAGGTGGGAGGTTGTGGCGCCGTGACGGCAGCGAGGGAACCGGAGAACCGTCATCTGGCTCGCCAGACAGCCATTTTCCGTTTTTCTCCCCACGGAGAGTGACATACCTGACGTCAAGGCGAGTGCCAACGTTCGTTACTCCCCTGGAAATTTGAGCCCCTAACACTCTGCCATGCTCCCAGCCTCCGCCAAGGGCCAGCAGGTGCCCGGCTCACATCCCCACCCTCCCCCCTGGAGGAGGCGAGCTGTCTACAGACACTCCGACCTTCTCTCCCGGCCGGCTCTCCGACGACCCGAGTCCGTTCCCGAACCCGGGTCGCCGGCGTCACAAGCGGAAATCTAGCCGCTGCACAGACGAGCCAGCTCTTATAATTATTTTAAGCAATCATGCATGACAGGGCATGTGTCATGCTGCGATAGCATCATGCCTTGGGTGGCTGGGCACAAGGCAGCAGGTCAAATGCATTCAATGCCCATGAAGTGACGTCTGCATGATGCACGCCCTGGAGTGCATTACTGCAATTATGAAATGGCTTGCTTGTAAAATAAATGGTGAAAAAATAAATACATTTTTACAACACATTTTATTTGCTTTTTGAACACATGTTGTAATGAGATAACATTGTTGAAGGTCAGCACTGACCAATCAGAGCCCAGGAGTTGTTCTTGCCTTTTATAATACTCAGCAGGTACAGCAGAAGATCATGTTTTTGTTATAGCAGATTTAAGTATCATCTTAGGCCTACCTGTACTGAAAATTTTATAATTGCTTGGGAATGGGTAAAAACCCAATGAGAACAGTGATGAGACAAATTCATTTATTTTTCAGTCTAGTAGTCTTGCAGTTTCAACACTTTTAATTCCTCGTTGTGTAGCAACTTACCAGATAGCTGTGTCAGCTTCTTGGCATGTCATCAGCCCCCCCGAGAAGGTGTCAGTGCAGCACAGAGGATAAAATGGGACTGCTAAATACCAGAGTCCTGGCCTGACATAATCCTCTCCCGGATCAGTCCCTTTAGTATGGATGTATAAGAAGGCTAAAGCTATTTGATTTAAATGGCTGCACCACCACTTGTACAGTCTGTAGCTATAGCAGCTTTCAGATTGAGACAGGAGTCCATTAGGTGCTGCTCTTGGTTGTACGATATACACTGAGTGGCTGGGATGAGTGTACACCAGAGTCCTATTGGTAACAGGTGAAAGGATTCAGGCCATTGGGGCCCTTTACTAAAATCAGGAACTCTCAACCTAGGGACGGGTACCCTGTCAGCGACTTTGCTGGTTACTGACAGGTATCTGGCTGCCCTCTGTGGAGCAGACACTATGGTTGAGACTGCACTGTGCAAAAACATTAATACCTAATGAGTTTACGAAAATGTTTGCCAGTTTGATGGATGAATTCAAATGCACTTTGGAAAAGAGGCAACTGAATGTACTACTGTCTTGTTTCTATGTAATTGCCATCTCGCTATCTGCTTTGTTCTGTTTCCTTCTTAATCTCAATACAACATAAGTGACAAAGAAGAAACTCCCTGTAATACAAGACAAACATAGCCTGCTGTTTTTTTGCTGACTGTCACTCCCTTTCTTACCATACTGTACTTCATCTGTACACACAGTCCCTGCCCAGCCTCCTGACAGTGTACCTTGCTGTTTAATGACCGGTCTGATGATACTCACACATTTCAGACGTGGTCCATCCCTGGCATGGCTTCAATCACACAGATATTTCCTGGCAGAACACTTTGCCAGATATAAAGACAGCCTCAAACATGATGTGCATACAGTATGATTACCTCATAGATTTCAGATTTGTCAGCCCTCATTCCATATGTTTGAATGGAGTGAGGGCTGAGGTTTCAGCTGGCTACATTGTATTCAGTGGGAGGGCAGTCACAAACTTATCCTAGTGATGACAAGAGAGCCAAATTCTTTGGTGCCTAATTGTTCTTAGGTTTAATTTGCACCCACTTGTGTCTGGTTAAACCTGGCTTGAATACAGAATGTGAAAGAAAGTAGGTACAGAAGACAAAACATTGTCAAGATACGCATAACAGCAGTGCCCTTCAGGAGTCTGTTCAAGAACAACCCGTGCTAGTTTAGAGTTCCTTAGAAGGGAAACATGGACAGAAGTGGATCTTTGGTATTGTAAAATGAGTACTGGATTGTGTAACACACAGTACTTAGTTGACATACAAGGGAAAAGCACAGAAACACAGAAAAACAGAATGTGATGGCAGATAAGGGCTACCCGGCCCTCCCAGTCTGCCAATTTTTTGTTAACCTTCTTTATTTTTTGGCTGTTGACCCTACTTGATCTACAACATAATCTCTCCCCCTACTTCCTTACCCCTATGATTCCTTTGTGCCTGTCTCACACATTTTTGAATCTCATCACTGTTTTCGTCCCCACTACCTCTGCTGGAAGGCTGTTCCAAGTATCCACCACCCCCTCTGTGAAGAAGTACTTCCTCGCATTCCTCCTGAATTTAACCCCCCAGCTTCATTTCATGCCCCTTGTTTTAGAGTACCTTTTTCTCTGAAAAATACCCCCTTCCTGTACCTTACTTACCCCCATGATGTATTTATAGGTCTCTATCATATCTCTGCTCTCCCTCTTCTCCTCCAGGGTGTACATATTTAGCTCCTTTAGCCTCTCCTCGTAGGGCTTTTGATGCACCATTTGATGCACCATTTTGGTAGCCCTCCTCTAGACCGCCTCCACTCTGCCTATATCGTTCCTGAGATGTGGTCTCCAGAACTGGACACAGTACTGAAGGAGGGGTTTTACCAGCAATCTATAAAGGGGCAGCACCACTCCCCTTTTCCCCACTGGCAATACCCCTTCCTATGCATCCCAGCATCCCACTTGCCCTTCCAACTGCCTTGTCACGCTGCCTGGCCATCTTAAGGTTATCCAATATAATTACCCCAGGTCTCTTTCCTGCTTGGTCTTTGCCAGCTGCACTCCACCCATTTTGTATTCAGTTCCTGGGTTTCTATGGCCCAACTGCATTTTTTTACATTTTATTTTTATTACAACCCAGCTGCCATACCCATGACCACTCTTCCAGTCTTTTTTAGAGCCCTGCCCACCCCCCGTCCACCCTATTGCAGAGCTTGGTGTCATCTGAAAAGAGGCAGACCTTCCCTTTCAGTTTCTCCTCTATGTCTCTTGTAAAGACACTGAAGAGGACCGGTCAGCACTGCTGCCTGAGGTAACTGCTGGTCACCCTCCTTTCCTTGGAGCAAACTCCATTTACCATTGCCTTCTGCAGAACAGGCATGTGAATTAAATGATTGAGGGCCTTTTGGAATCTGAATAACATTAATGCAATATAAACTGACCATACTACATGCAGTGATTGGATAAGTTTCAAGTAATAACAAGCATTTGTCAATGCCGAATGTTCACTCGCATGCACTTCCATCTTTATAGCATTTGTAACATTATTAGAACTATCAATCCCTTTAAGACTGCAGCACTGTACTATGCAAGCAGACTGCCAGTGCCACAAAGAAGAGTGCACTCCCATAAAGAACTACGGAGCAACCTAACTGGGAACCTAGCAGTGCGGTAACTTTCTTTTCAGTGGGAAATACAATTACGGAGAAACCTATCAGTGCAGCAACTTTAATGTCATTCTCCCATGCACATTAACTGTCTCCCAGTGTATGTCTCTCTCTGTTGCTGTAGCGTGGCAGCATCCCTGAATGCAGACAGAGAGAGGATTATGTCCCTATGGATTAGAACCTGCACCGCAGAGAAAACGATCTGTATGACAGCAGCATGGACGGTGCTCACGTTTGTCTCTATTCTGTTCTGCTGGGGGTGGGGTGGAATGGAGGTCAACAGAGGGACGTTCATTCTCTCTCTTTCAGCAGCAGGTCTCACTCCTCGCACTGCTGAGGGGGTTGCCAAACACAGTGGAACAGATGCAAAGCACCGAGAGAAAGACACTGAAAATGGGGCACACAGCAGCAGAGAGACAGGACAGCACCAAGGAGAGAAGGTGCTACCAGTATTTGCTTGGGCCGGGGGGAACGGGATCGGAGGACAGGCTCTCTCTCCCTCTTGGACAATCTGTGTGTCAGGGCAGACTGTGTTGCACCTCTCTCTTTTTCTGTGGACAGCGATCAGTTAGGGAGGACAAACAACAGAGGACCGCAACACACTACTACTTATTTTATGTCACTGTGTGTTGCATCAGGGACATTTCTCTAAAGAGATCATTCTAATTTAGGAGAAAACCACACTTGGAGTAGACAAGTCACACAGACAGAGACAGAGACAGAGAGAGGCACAGTGATTACTCCCCAAATGGCATGGGACAGAGCGACTGCAACATGGTTACTGAGGGAAGGGGGCAGAGAGTCATGCTGTGTCTGCTGTGCCACTGTCTCTCTCACACTCTCTTTCACTGTGTCGCCCCATTATGGGAGATCCATGGGCCGAATGGCTGGGAAGGAACCCTGCAGCACTGCGGGCAAAGAGGAGGAGCAGGAGCAGCACTCCTGCTACACGGCGTGCTCTGTAATACGGAACGGAGGAACTGACAATTGAGCGGAGTCTCCCAGATCGCCGCCGGGGCTTGCACAAATCAGCATAGCCTGGGAGTCAAATATATGTGATATTACTGCTAGGAAAAATAATGCTGCTTGTATAACAGCCAAATGAATAGCACTGATCGGTTGCACACAGGTCCCCCTTTCACTTACCAAGCATTGCAAATGCTTGTGTGCAGCTCTTGTGTATGCTACAGACAGTACACAACATGGTCACAATGGGTCACACTGTGCAGCCACTGCCCAGAGCATGAAGAGGGGACTAGCATAGCATAGGGGATCGTGCGTATTGTAAAAACTGAAAGCAATGAAGTGCTCTCTCATTGGAGCAGTTCATTTCTTTCAACTATACAAAGTGCCATGTCAGCAAGCAGTACTGGTGTCATGACCAGAGTGCTGGGTCATTGGTCTACACTGCCAAGCCCACTGCAGTTTCAGCTGTAATTGGCTTGGCAGTGACACACCTCTAAAATGCCGTTTGTAGCAAAATGTCCCTTGCACAAGCAAACATAAAAATGGGCAGACAGAGGACACAGACTCCTGAATTCTGTGAGGAATGAAGGAATGTGTCTGTAACTGAGTTAGCATGGATATTGGCTGTTACTACCCCTGCCCTGTGGAATAAAAAAAAAAAAGGCTGAGGGGCCTGGGTCAATAAATTCCTGGTTGGGGGTTGGTATTGAAGATTTAAGTTCACTGCCTGGTGCCTCCACCCAGAGAAAGGTTTAGTGGGGCCAGATGTAAGTATGTACAGCCCCTGGGATGCAGAACATCCCCACCTCCCCACACGGAAGATATACTTACGGACAGTGATTATGGACAAGATAATGTGGGCTTTTTGGGTGCAGGAACAGGTCCGGGGGGGGGGGGGAGGCAGGGTTTGCAGTACAAGTGTCTGTTCTTCATGTACCTGTCTAGACCCAGTCTAAAATAATACACAGTGGCTGTACACCTAGTGCCTTCCTAGGCTCAACTAGATTGTAAAAATTCACCCGGGCTGTGCTTCCAGTGCCCTTCCAGGCTCAGCCTCTTATGGTAGCCCCTACCTGATTTCAGCCAGCCAGCCCCCGCACCACATGCAGAGCACATCTCTCCAGCTCTACTGCTGGGTACTACCACACCCTACTGGTGCCAGGATATATACTATATATATATAAATATATATATATATATATATATAGGTACCCAGTCGTGGGAACACTGTAGGCCCACTGACGACACTGCACATGGCTGGCCAGTGGTGGCTCATGTTTAAGATTTAAACAGCATAATCTGTAATCCTGGCTGGATGGTCTTGTCCATTAAATTATTTCCCAACTAAACAAACCAATATTGCTGATTTTTTTTTTAACTTCACTTTTTGTCTTCTGCCCAACTGGCTCATCATCATCAGCCTAACTGTATATGACCACTGTCTGGGGCTCCCTGCTTGCCCCATCTGATCTCTATCATAGATCCAGGCAGGGAGCCTAGGGTCAGCTATGCGGCAGCACTGCAGGAGCATCATGCAGCTTGTCCGATGGAGCAGTTTTTCCTTTTTGCATTGCGGAAGATGCAGCATGCAATGACACGGTGGCTTGTACACACTATACATCCAGCACACTTCCCGTTACTAGCTCTAGCTGGGTCGCCTGTAACAGGTCATCCTGTGGTCACCCAGGAGCCCTGTACTGGAGATGCACCCCCCCTCGTAGGTGGAGAGTGTACACTGGTCGCTCCATCCACCTCCCCCCCGGCCAGATCTCTAGCAATCTGGGTCCGCTTCTGAACCCATGTTGCCAGCATTGCAAGCAGTAGATCTACTACTGTGCCACCAGGCCAGCCAGTATTGCTAATGTTTAAGGGGCTTGCCTAGACTGTGCTCATGGCTAACTCAAACCAAATGGATCTCTCCCAGTGTGTGTGTGTGTGTGTGTGTGTATGGGAGGTGATGATGCAGCAGTAATTCCTCCTCTGACTGTTTTTAGGTCCCTCCCTGCGAAGGCCTCTGGTCTCGGCTGGCAGAATCAACTGTTCTCTCAGGACCAGTAGTTCCACATCCAGCAGACAATCTTCCTCTTGGCACAAGACAGCTCAGCCTGTGATGCCCAAACTGCATCTCCTCAACACACCACGTCCTAGCATCCAGTCCCTAGTGTGTTGTGATGACCAGCACTGAACAGCAGTACTGACTGTGCAGCTTCTCAGACTCACAGATGCGGTCATGGGGTAAACAGCTTGTGCAGCAAAATCTCTCAGTTCATGGCTGCAGACTTTAGCTTCAGTTCACACTAAGTTAGCATGAGATTACCTCCTTTTCTGTAGCAGGAAATCTGACTGGTCTCTCTGTCTCACGTTTTTGGCTGCAGTTCTCTCTGGTCTGCCTCCCACTGCAGTTATACACATGACTCAGCTCTGGCACAGCACTGCCTGCTCTTGGTTGGTCTTAGGAGATGTCAATCACTTGGGGCAGGGCTGGAGGTCTGTCACTTGGTGGATGATTTATCACAAACACACACACCTGAAACAAAGGCACGTCTCCTGTGTCCGAGGTGCTCTTTGTGGCTCCTCTTCCAGGCTTTGCAGCCTGACTGGCTGGAGTGCAACCCTTGCTGCTGACAGTGGAGGTCAGGGTGCACAGAGATGGTGGCCAAATCTGTAGTCCTATGTGGCACTGACTCCTAATCTTTAGCTTACAAAGAGCTCCTACACTAAAACAGTTAGTCAGTGACCCCTTTGCTGCTGTGTGTGATGGTGCTTGTGTTTGGTTCGATTAAGGTGTCTGTTGGGGAATAACTGCTGCTGTCAAGACCACCAATGTGCTCAGTCCGCTGGACGCAGCAGAGCCTTTGATGTTTATCACAGAGCAGTTCCTGAATACTGGCACAGAAGGCACTGAAGATTTCTGCCTCCTGACTCCTACAGTTCTCTACCTTACTCCCGGTCCCTGCAGCAAAAGTCCCTCAGGGATCGGAGAGCCACAGTGGTGCTGGCAGTGGCTCCCTGGGCCAAGCCACCACTCTTTTTGTGTGTGTGTATGTGTGTGTGGTGACATGTCTGTACCAGAAATCAGGGTATACACTGTGTGCCAGAATCCCCCTGACATGCTTAAATGTCATAGGACAATTTCAGTGGGGGAACGCGTGTTTTAATTTAGAGGGCAGGGAAGTTATTAACAGATATAAAAAAGTCACTTAAAGAGCACCTTTCCAGGAGATCTGCAGGGCTGCTACCTAGAAGTCAGCAAACACTTTCATTTCCCACTATCGTACTGACCTTGAGTCACACTGGCATGCACATTTTTGGACCTCGATTCTCCGATCTCTGTTCGCCAAGTAGCGGTCCTGCCTTGCCCCCTCCCCCTGGAAAATTACTGGGAGTCTGCCAGAGTGTGGATAATGAACCATATCCACGTCCCTTGAAATGAGGGTTACTCACCTGTAACCATAGTTCTAGGAGCGGTATATGGTTCACATCCACACCATCCACCTGGCCTCCTCTGGCAAGTGGCACACGGATCCCTGCTCCCAGTGTGCAAGATCTGATGTCATGAGACTGAGTCAGGGGATATAATGCCCAGGTGTTGGGAGGAGATTAGCTTAAAGACATCCAGCCAGTGTCGATGTGAACCACATACCACTCCCAGAACTATGGTTACATGTGAGTAAACTACTTTTCCTTGCCCTCCGCTGGTTCTCAGAGTTGTCCAGACACAGATGGAGCATCACACTTTCTTTAACTACTTTTTCCGTAGTGGAGACAAGTTGCTTCAAGTCTTTTACAGCCTGATTCAGTTTTGTCTATAGTACTGTTGAACGGTGGACTGGAAACATTTTGTTTAGAGTGCTCTTGATCAAGTAAAAGTTATGCAAAATAGATTGAGAAAAAAAAATACTACAAGCCAGACACCAAAACTGAGATTGCTTGTTTTAATCCTGTTATTACTGGGAGGTGCTACTGACAAAAAATCCTGGCCATTTTCAGGATCCACTGGTACAAAACCATAAAGTATATGGCTCCAAAGGGTTGAAAATAGTTAATTTGAACATTAGGAGTGTATCAGCAGAACTACGGGAGATGAGCTGAAGGTACTGCTTCATTTGGAGTCATTAGATTGCAGCACCATGTGAAGCACTGTTAAAACAATAATTCCAAATGATCACGTTAAGTATAAAAAAGTTATAATATATTTCGATCAGACAGACTGAATAAAAGAAAGGGGGAGGGGGCTTAAGCTATGTTAAAGATAACTAGGTTCCTACTTTGGTGGAAGTGGGACATTATAACAAAGCCAGCGATTATCTGACCGAGATGTCAATTATGGGTAGTAATAATGAAAAACAGTTTTTATATTCCACCAAATCAGATACAAACCGATATAATTTTTTTTTAGTTGTTTATGCTCCCCGTTCTCCAGATGACCCCCCTCCGCTTGATCTGCCTCAGCCCTGTCACCATGACATCCCCTAGGACTTTCCAAACAGAAACAGTTACGGATGGGTCCCCTTCTAGTTATGTAACCAGTTTGAGTAGTTTGAGGCTAGTAAGGTGAAATTATCATACACACATCTATAATTCACAAACTCTATAATGTGGTGCAGGTCTGACACCACCTTCGGGAGGAATTTCATGTGGGGGCGCAGGACAACCTTGTCCCTGTGGAAGACCAGGTAAGTAGACTCCACGAAAGCGCCTGGAGCTCCCCAGTCCTTCTGGCTGACATGGTAGCCATCAGGAAGGTGGTCTTCCGCGACAAGTGTGACATCTCACACTTGTGCATCGGTTCGAATGGCTTGTCCATGAGTTTTGCCAAAACCAGCAGTAAATACCACAGAGGTGATGGTTCACGCACCAGAGGGGATATGTGATTGAGGCCTTTGAAGAAGCGCCAGACCACCTTCTCCTGTGCCACTGTCTACTGACCGGCCCATGCCCAGTAAGCAGAGATGTCTGTCAGGTGCACCATAAGGGTCGTAGACTGAAGACCCCCTTTGGACAGAGACGAAAGGTATTCTAAGATGCTAGCCACTGGACAGGACAGAGGGTCCAGGCCCTTGCCCTGACACCAAATGGAAAACCTTTTCCATTTGAAGGCATAGCACTTTCTGGTTGACTCCTTTCTGGATGCTTCCACTGCTGTGAGTATATCCTGAGAGAGACCCAAAGCCTAGAACTCTAGCCGCTCAGGTACCAGGCTGTCAGGTGCAGGGACTGAAGGTCTGGATGGAATAACTTTCCCTGACTGACTGACATCAGGTCTGGGTGTGCTGGAAGATGCCTCAGGAACCTGTTGCTGAGGCGATCTGGATACCAGAACTGGCAAGGCCAGTCTGGGGCTACCAGGATCACCTGCGCCTTGTCCCTCCTCACCTCGAGAAGCACCGGGTGGATCAAGGGAACTGTAGCAAAGGTGTAGAAGAGGCCTGGGGTCCGCAGCCTCGAGAAGGCATCCCCCTGCAGCGAGCCCTGCTGGGGGGAGGGGGAGGCATGAAACAGCCTCTGCTTGGTGTTTACCCTGGAGGCAAACAGGTCTACCAACAGTTTGCCCAGTGGGAGAATAGGCTGTGAGCTACCTCTGGACGGAAAGACCACTTGTGGGATGTCTAGCCTATGTGGCTGAGAGCATCGTCACTTAATTCGAGGCTCCTGCCACAAGGATGGCTGGGAGATCTGCCTCCAGTCAGCTCACCAGTGTCCAGATGCGGAGTGCTTCCCTACACAGCAGCCAGGATTGCGTGCCACCCTGTCTGTTGAGGTAGTGCACGGTTATGGTATTGTCCAGTTGGACTTGAACCACTTGACCTCGAAGCTGCTGAGCGAATGCTGACAGTGCCAGTCTGACCGCTCTGAGCTCCAGCAGGTTGATATGGTATCGGGATTCCTCAGGGGTGCAGAACCCGTGGGCCCTGTTGTTCCTCGTGAGGACAACTGTCAGCTCGGGGCAGACAAACAGGATCCCTTTCTGCAGATGATCCAGGACAGTCACCAAGGGAGAGTGTCCCACATCTTCTGGGTCACAGTGATCACCTGGTCGAAATGACCTTGGCGCTGAGTTTGACTGAGTGGCCAGCTCCCATTGAAGGGGGCGCAAATGCCACCGAGCCCATCGGACCATGGTGGTGCAGGCCACCATGTAAACCAGAAGACGCAGAAAATCCAGGGCAGGGTGCAAGTGCCCAAACAGAAATGACTGGTCAAAGGAGGAGAGAACCTCTGCCCTGTCCACCGGGAGCCAGGCTCTGGCTCGGCAGGAGTCAAGCTCTGCCCCAATGAAGCATATCACCTGCGAAGGCACAAGCTCTGACTTTGTCTCGTTGATCGGGAGGCGAAGCTGAGTGCAGGTTTGGAGGGCCAGATCCCTGGACCTCTCCACCTCTTGCTGGGTGGAACCCGCTAAGAGCCAATCATTGAGATAGGGGTAGATTCTGACCCCTCGATGCCTGAGGTGGGCTGCCACCACTGCAATGCATTTCATGAAGACCCATAGGGCCGATACAGGCTGAATGGCATGGCTCGGAACTTGTATAGGGTTCCTTCTGCTCTGAAGCGGAGGAGCCACTGGTGAAACGGATGGATTGGAACATGAAAAAATGCATCCTGGAGATCCAGTGAGCAGAACCACATGTTCTGGATGGTATGATCTGGGACAGAGTTACCATCCTGAAGGTGCATGGCCTGAGAAACTGGTTCAGGTCATGCAGATCCAGAATGGGGTGCCAGCCTCCTGTCTGCTTCGGGACCAGGAAGTACCTGGAAATGAATCCTGGGTTGACTGGAGGATCTGTCACTAGGGCTATTACCTCCTTGAGGAGGATTTGGGCTATGTCATCTCTCAGAGCCAACCGAGTGTGGACTGATATCCTTTCCTCCCATGGGGCGCAGGCTCGGTTGGGAGGGTACTGCTCAAACTCTAGAGGCAGACCTTGGCCAACCACTTCTAAGACCCACCTGTCCATGGTAGCAGCGGACCAGGTGGAAAGAAAATGTTGGCGTCGACACCCCACGGGAGGACCCAGAGCTGATTTGATGGGAATAGGGGTGGCAGCCCCCATCCTGTCACTGGGCAGGTTTGGAGGAAGAGGGTCCAGACTGGAAGCTGCCTGAACCTCGACCTTCTCTGTGGGCCACTGGAAGCCCAGACTTGGGCCAAGGGCACCAAGCCTGTGCCTGCTGTTGTTGCCCACTCTGGAAGGAGGGCTGCTTAGCAGAGAAGCAGTGTGCCGAAATGGCTTCTTCTTCTTCTGCTGTTTCTTGGTGCCAGGGGCGTCTTTCTGAGCAGAAGTAGCTGAGTCCAAGGAGGCACTGGGCTGCTCGATTCACTGAAGGTGACCATCCATACCTGGGCCGAACAGATCGGTGCCCAGGAAAGGAACATCAGTGAGTTTGTGCTGGGTATCCGCCGTGAAGGTGGAAAGTCTCAGCCAAGCCCTGCGGTGCATGGCAACCGCAGCTGCCACTGAACAGGCGCATGAGTCCCCGAGGTCCAGGGCCATCTGAAGTTGCTGCTTGGCAACGGCCCAGCCCTGATCCTGGATCTGCTTGACTGTAGTCTGAAGATCCACAGGGAGGTGCGGGAGAACCTCATCCAAGGAGCCCAGCAGGGCATGAGAGAGTGCGCCATGATGACGGCCGAGCTTGCCTGAGAGAGGCCTAGTGAGGAGGCGGCATAAACCTTCCTGGCAGAGTGGTCCAATTTTTTGGACTCTTTGTCTGGAGGTCTGTCTGTATCGGCAGAACTGCCTGTGTGTCTGAACACAGGAGCAGTCACCAACTCCTCCACCGAGGGGTATTCCGTGAACCCCGAGAGGGACCCAATGGGCACTGCGCACTTGCGGGCCATCTGGGCAGACGGCGCTGGGCAGGAGGCAGGGTGCTGGCAAAGTTCCAAAGCTAGACCAACAATGGCTTCAGCCACTGGGAAGGCTTCCACAGGGGTATCCCCTCTCTTAAGATTGTCTGTAAGATGGTACTCCGCCCATTTCTGAACAGGCTCCAGGGGCATCCCCGTGGATTCAGAGATGAGGCGGAGAATCCCCAAAAAGGATGAAGGACCTTCCTCCTTCGACAGACTGCCCACCGACTCATCGTCAAGTGGACGAGAATGTAGGTCAGAGTCATCAGAATCCAAAGTATTCTAATAAATCGGCCGGCCACCAAGGTCCCCTTCCACGCACCTGGGTCGGTCAGGCATGAGGGTGAGCGAAATCTTGTGAGGAAGACCCAGAACAGTCCAAGCTTCCTACAAAGAAGCCCCTCCCGTGGGCTATTTAGGTAGCTGCTCCACCACTATTAGCGGAGAGGATGATTTTGGCTGAACCGGGGCAGGTTCTACCGGCTCCGTGGGCAGAGGAACCGGGATTATCAGTTTCAATGGAGCTGGCTTCGGCCTAGAAGGCGAAAGCCAAGTAATGCCCAGTGTGGAAACTGAAGCCAGTTTCTGCCTGGACAAGATCAGCTGTTGCCACATGAGATCTTCATAGCATTGCTGGAGTTTCCATCAAAGCCTCTCCTCATTCGAGGAGGACGAAGATGAATGTCGGTGCTGTCTTTTCTTTGAGCGCTCATGCACCTTCCTCGGCCTATCAGTCGAGGGGGTCTGAGACCTTGACCTCGATCGGGCTGGCCAACCGGGCCACTTGGGAGACACTGGGAGGACCAGTGATTTTCCCAGATCAAGGACCGTTTCCTCTATGGGATTACCAGTGGGTTGGGTCTTCTCATTGGGAAGACGCAGGACCGGAGTCCTGGTAAGTGAATTGTCGGCCTTGTTGGGTGACAACAGATCAACAGGGTCCAGAGTAATTTCCTCCGAGTCATTGATCGAGACTTTCACCGGCTGGCCAGTCTGCAATGCCGAGAAGCCAGCGGCGAAAGTAGCAGCCTCGACCGAAGTCGAGACTAGAGATCCCTGGGACCGAGATCGTGCTTGATTCCAAGAACATCTTTACCAAGAGGAAGAATCTCTTGATTCCTTGTCCTTTTTACGGGACCGGGAGACATGTGCACCCAAAGGTCCCTTGCCCTTAGTGGGGAGAGACTGGCACATCTCCCGAAAGAAACCCGAGAAGGTGGAGCCCAGACTGAGTGGAACAAAAATCATCTGAGAGGAGAGCTCCACAGCCTATGCTGCCTCTTCTTCGAAGGCCTGCATTTGCTCTAACTGCTTGGCGCACCCCGCAGTCACGGAGACCGCCCACCAGGCCTCCTTCAATTTCACCGGTGGATTCTGTTTTTCGGGCCTGCCCAGCTTGAGTCATGCCAGATGGTTATCGAGACCATTCGGGTGAAAAGCGAGACAAATCTTGCAGTCCTGAATGTCATGGCCGACACCTAAACAGTAGACGCACGAGGTATGCGGGTCTGTGCGTGACATTTTCTGGCCACACGGGCACCAGCAGAAACCGGGGGAAGATTTATCTTCCATGATTGAGAAACAATGATCGCAATCGTTAGCTCGAGCTAGCTTAATCTTCAAAGAATCAGAAGGAAACGAAGCCAGGGCCTACAGAACGGGGGAGCAGTGAGGAGGCAACCTGAATCTTCCAGCGGAAAGGAAGCTCTGGTATCATGGGGCAGAGCCGAGGGTTATCCCACCCGGGTGGGTGGGAGGAGCCAGCTTTACGACCTTCCAGCAAGAATTAAAGGGGAAAGGAACATGCCAAGAAGTGTGGATGAACAACATATCCACGTCCCTAGAACCTGTTTTTCTAGGAGCATGGATATAGTTCACTATCCACACATTGGCAGACTTCCAGCAGTTCTCCTGGAGGAGGGGGAAAGGCGTGCACCCCTATTTGGCAAAGAGATTGGAGAACCAAGGTCCCAAAGACAGCATCTCGATGACACTCAAGATCGATGCTGTAATAGGAAATGAAGGTGTGCATTGACTTCCAGGTGGCATCCCCACTGATCTCCTGGATGGTGATGTCCCTGGAAGCAGCCACCAAGGCAGTGGTACGTCAGTGGACTGAGCCCTAAGCTCTATGGGAGACTTCCTACCAGCCAATCTGTAGCAGAGGTTAATGCAGGATATTATGCACCTGCCAATCATCTTCTTTGCTGCCGGTCTGCCAGGTGCGGCTTCAGCATAAGTTACAAACAGCTGGCAAGCCTCACCCCACACTCCAGCCGTGTGCTCCTTAAAAGTAAGACAGAACCCTCTGCAGATCCACAGTATGGAGCCTATGGTTGGTCTCTAAAAATGGACTGGTCAAATATATCAGAAGGTTCATCCTTTGGTTAAGGTGGAACTCTGATGCTACCTTCGGGAGGAACTTCAGGAGTGGGCAAATGGCAACCTTGTCCTTGTGGAAGACCAGATATGGAGACTCCACGGAGAGTGCTTGTAGCTCACTGATCCTTCTAGTTGATATGATGGCCACCAAAAAAGGTCATCTTCTGCAACAGGTGTAACATCTCACACCTGTACAAAGGCTCAAATGGCTTGCCCACAATCATAGCCAGCACCAGTAATAGGTCCCACAGCCCTAAGGAGGGGAGCCTCCTTGCTAGGTTCAACCAACCTGCTGCTGCGGCCCTCCACTGGAGAAACACCCACGGTGCGACCCGAAATGGAGGGGCACATCTCCACTGGTGATGGAGACCATGGAGTGGGAGTCGGGCGGACCAGCATGGAGGCCGACACTGGCTGACAGTGGTCCAGCTCCGTGACCAGCTGAGACTTGGTTTTAGTCCACCAACAGTCAAAAAAAAAAGCCTCAAAATTCACCTGAGGCTGTGGAGGAGGTGGTGGAGGAGGCAGCTGGTACAACGACGTATAGGCTGGTGTCAGAAAGCCCAGCATCAGGTATTGTGACATTGGGTAGCCTGGCGTTGGATAACTCAGTGTTGGATAGCCCAGTGTCAGGTGCACTGTCGTAGGGTACCCAGGCATCAGGTAGTGCGGTGTCGGATACGCCGGGGTAGGGTATTGTGGCGCCGGATAACTCGGCATCAGATAGCCTGGTGTAGGCCCCAATGGTGGTGCCAAAGGACCTGACAGTGGCTCAGAAGGCACATTGGTGGGCCCCTGTAAGGTCAGATCAGGCTGTGGATCTACTGGAGGCAAGCCCAGAATCGGCCCCGAAAGACCGGAGGAACCCATCAGCAACTGGGGTGGAGCAGGAGGCCCAGATGGAAGGTCCCCAGGTGTGGATGCTGGATTCCCCAAAGGGAGATCCGGTGATGGGCAGATCAGCGCTGGTATGTCAGGAGGACCAGCGGCATCTGCACCTCCTCCTCTGGCTCTGAAGGGATAGGGGAGCCAGGAGGTAACACCTGAGGGGGGACGGAGGTTCCCAGGAGGGCAAGATTCCCCCTGGGAAGGCTATGGCATAAGCGGCAGTGGACGCTGGTCTGGAAGACTGGTGTCAAACCTGTTATTGGGGTCTGACAGAAGCGCCGAGGCTGGGCGTTCCTCAGAGTGACCAATGTCTGACCTATCAGCCAGGGCTGTGAGTTCATCAGAAGGTCTGATGCCTGACTTACCAGCCAAACCACTCGACTTAGACACGGGAGTTTTGAGGAGCCTAAGGGTGGTTGGAGCCTCCGAATCCCTGGAGGTGCCCGTCTGAACCACAACCAGCTCAGGCGGGGGGGTGACTCGGTCTGCTCCACAGCGGGAAGAGAATTAGCCAGAGGGGTGCTTCTGTTGCTGGAGGAAGGCATCTAATCAGCTGTGATCCCCATAGGGAGCCGCAGCCTGGAAGGAGACAGATCCTAGTCCTGGTGTCTCTCCTTGTCCTTCTTCTTCTGCTTGTGGGAGTCAGAAGAACCTCCCAGAGATGTGAAAGCACTTTGTATCTGCTGCAGCTCTTTTTCCATGGAAGTAAGTTTTGATTTCAAAAGGTGGGCTTCCAGGGCCTGCTGATTGCACTTCCATGTGGCTTGGTTAAATTTCTGGCAGGCCGCACAGGCCTCGATGTCATGGTCGGGTCCCAGGCATAGGAAGACGGCAGTGGGTGTCCTTCTGGGAACGTGTTGGTATGATTTATTGTGATGCACCGAAGGAGCTGAAGAAGACATGGAATCCAACGACAAATTCTACTATTTTTGTGGGAAAAACAAATAAATTCAAAAGATCTACTTATCAAAAATGTTGGTCGAACTGTAGCAGCATTCCGCGAGGTCCAACGTGCGCAGGTTGACAGTGGGAAAGAACCGGAGGGTGGGTGGGTGTGGGTACCACCCCTTATATGGTTTCTGGTGGACGCTGGTCATGTGACATTGGGGGCTGTCTCCCGCTGTACACTGCTAGCTAAAGTTTTCCGTGTGGTCCTAGCACCTGGCGGCTCAGTCCTACTGGTTATTACCTACTGCAAGAGCCCTCGCGAAAGATTGGATGGTACGCAAGAGCTCTGTAAAAAATGAACAGAAACGGAGCAAACAACAATGACAGAGAACCAGTGATAAGGATAACAGTGGAAACAAGATCAAGCAAAAAGGTTTGACTGCAGTTGTTAATGCAGAGTGTGACGAACAAAGATTATGTGACATAAGCATGGACAGGAATTTAATTATCAGAGAGCAGAGGAAACAGATCCAACACCTTAGCAACTTCAAAGCTAAATGAATGAAGGACAACAGTGTAAATAAGATTAAGCAGTATACTTAGACTGCAGTTATTTATCTGTGCCACGGGTTATGAACCAAAGATCATGTGACAGGAGTTGGGGCAGAAACTTCATTACCAGAGTATAGAGGAAGCGACTCTAGCACCGGAGTACTGTAATTTTTAAAATCTAATGGATCAGTAGATTGACCACATGAGCTCAAGGTAAGATTACTGAAAGTATGATCAATCCAGTAAATAATTTTGTGTATCACATAGGCTTAAAATGATTTGTGATCAACAGAAGAACACACACTACATCTAACTACATGAATGATCAAAGTCTGAATCACAAATTAGACGAAAACAAATAACATAAGGCAGTACACATCAATGATGAGAAGCACCTTTGAATGATGGGTGATGATAAACTACAACAGCCAGATACCCACAGGGAAGCCAGAGTTGCAGGACAACAGCATTACCATGGTAATGTATGATGATGTGGCTTCCTACGGGTACAAGAGGGTGGTGAATTCAGTTTACTAGTTGCTGCCTGAGCTGACTGCCACCACTCACAACAGTAGAAGAGCACAAAGAAGTAAAGTAAGTGCATAACTCTTATTAAGAAATGAAGGCCGATCCTGTGTACAAAGGAGAGAGAACTCTATACTGTATTTTAGTAAGAGGTCTGAATACAGTAAACAGACGAACATAAGATGTATGCAGTAGTAAGGTCACCGCTCCCACATCCAATCGCAAAGTAGTGAAAATAGAAGAAAAAAGTATATTTTACTTTTAACATATTATCACGCTAAGAAAATAGCAGTGACAGGAACTTTTGAACCTAAAAAGTACCTCTTATCCCTTACAGGATATATGCAAGATTTTTTTTTTGTTCCAGACCCCAAACTCCCTCCGAAGAGCTCAGTCCCTGCCCTGTACACCATTCCAACATGCCCAGACTTGCCCCCCTGGGCGGGGCCACCGGGAGAGCAGCCCCCCCCCAGGACACTAGTGGCGTACTCTGGCTTACCCCCCAGGGCAGGGCCATGGGAGTGGGACCCCCCTCCCCCCCATCAATGGGCACTGGTGGCAGCAGGAAGGCCATCAGAGCAGGGCGTCACACCCGGAGGACCAGAGGTTTTTCAGGTGCAATGATCCCCAGGGAGGCAGGATGAAATGATCAGCATCTGTGCCTCCCACTCAAACAGGCGCTGGCCCTCCCACGATTCCCGGCCTCCACCAGAGGTCACCAACTGGCGGATACTCCCCGGAGAAGGACAGCTGCCCATGGACGCTCCATCCTTTTCTCTCACGCAGCCGCCTCCCAGTCCCGGTAGGTTCCCGACCCTGGGATGTCGGCGTCGCAAGTGGTCACCTTGCCACTGCGTCAGCAGGCTGGCCAGGAAATGAGCAAGATAAATGCAAGAATGAGAAATTACTGAACATTTTAAGGAACATCTCTAATGCATTAGAAAAAAAATATGATGATATTTATAACAGCAATTGAATATACTGTGTTGTACATATATGGGGTCTTATTTGCTGTATTAAGGCTGATGTTTAAGCAATAAGGCATGACAAGGTGTGTGTTATAGTGGGATAATGGTCCACCTTGGAGTGGGTTGAAGCACGAGGTGTAACCGAGGGCTTCCACCATCTGAGAAGGGCCATTAGCCCACCATAACACACGCCTGGAGTGCCTTATTGCGATTATGAAATGGGTCATTTTTAGCAAATTTTATGCATTTTTAAACATAATACTTTCAGCTCAGCCACTGTGCTGAGATAACAGCCCAGCTGAAGGCAGCTCTCGGCCAATCAGAATTCAGCATTCTTTCTACCCATTTCATAATTTACCTTACTTTGCAGGCACGACTGTAGATGTAACAGACTTTAAGTGGAATTTTAAGCACTTGCTCATGAAATATATAAGGTAAATAGCCACTCATGAAATAACCTCAGTATCATTCACCAATAAGGGGAGATACAAACCTGATTTTTTCTTTCAAAATACTTAGGAAGCATTGTACAGTGGCAAAAGGCAAAGGCAGTCACAGAAGCCGACAGGCCAGACTAAAACTTAGGTACTATCAGTTTGATACAATATGTGGGTAAAGGTGGCTGGGAGTTATTAACAAATGTGGAAACAATATCTGTTAAATAAGAATGATGAACTAACATAAACAATTGTGTATACAATATAATAATTGATCAAATCGGAGCACATAGCCATAGCACCAATATAAAAAAAATCTTTAGAAATTAATTTTTATTTAAGGATGTTTATAAAATATAATTTATTTGTATCCTATAGTCCCCCAGAAGAAGCCTAAACAGGTAAAATGTTGGGGCTTGTCATACTGGACGACTGAATAAAGAACTGCATGACAAGACAACTGTGGTGTTTTGGCTTGTATTTACTTGAACGACCATATACCTTTTTGACAAAGCTAAAAGAGGACATAGTGAAGGCAACAAACCTCTCCGTCAATCAAGTAAGTAAAAGTAAGAGGAAAATGAGAGTGCTGTTTTTTGAAAGAGGTGGCTGAAAAGGTAAAGGCTAAAAGGGTGGCATTCAGAAGATAAGAAGAAGCAGAGGGAGGAGAATAGGGAGGTGTGTCAGGAGAAACAGACAGACGTGGGGAATGCAGCAAGGAGCGCAAAGGCACAAACTGAAGACTGAACAGCCCAAGCAGTAACAAAACGTGCAAGACATTTTTTAGGTACAGTATGTAACTAAAAAGAGGAGGACAAGGGCAGGGATTAAATGGGGGGATTGTGCAGAGGGGGGCCAGGAAAAGGCAGACGTACTGAACAAATGCTTTTGTTCAGTATTCACAGTGGAGCGAGAAAGAGAGGAAGTAGGGAGCACAAAAAAGTAACAGGAGTTCTGAAAGGATGGAGTTGGACTCTAGTCCTTTTTCAGAGGAAAGAGTCCTAAAGGGACGCGCTAATCTGAAACTGGACAAAACAACAGTACCACATGGGGTACATCCTAGAGTACTGAGGGAGCTCAGGAAGGTACTGGCTGCACCTCTGACAGTCCTATTTATCAGCTCACTCAAAACAGAACTGGTTCCAGAGGACTGGAGGGGGCAGATGCAATTCCAATTCACAAACATGATAGCAGGGAGGAGGTTAGCAATTACAGACCAGTCAGCCGTACATCGGTGGTGGGAAAGTTAATGGAATCACTGTTGAAGGAGAGGATAGTGGAATATCTTGAGTCTAATGGGTTACAAGACCTGAGACAGCATGGATTCACAGATGGGAGGTCATGTCAAATGAATCTTATAGACTTCTTTGATTGGGGGACAAAGGAATTAGATCAGGATAGGGCGGTGGATGTGGCCTACCTAGATTTCAGTAAGGCATTCAACACCATTCCACACAGGAGACTATTAAGCAAGCTTGGTAGCTTAGGAGTGGCTCCAAAGATGGCAAACTGGGTAAGAAATTGGTTAGGGGCTAGGTGACAGAGGGTGATGATAAACAGAGTTTACTCCGAGGTGGAGGAGGGGGTGAGCAGCGGCATGCCTCAGGGATTGGTGCTGGGACCGGCCCTCTTTAATGTCTTCATAGGTGCCACTGCAGAGGAGCTGAAGGGGAAGGTCCACCTCTTTGCGGATGACACTAAAATCTGCAATAGGGTGGATACTCCGGTGGGGGGGGGGTGGAAAGGATAAGAGGAGACTTGAGAAAACTTGAGGAGTACTGAAGGATATGACAGCTGGGTTTCAATGTCAAAAAGTGTAAAATAATGCAACTGGGGCACAGAAACCCAGGGGTAGCGTACAAAATGAGGTGCGCGTCACTAACGACCAAGCAGGCGAGAGACCCAGGGGGTAATAATCTCTGGTGACCTAAAGGTGGACAGGCAGCACGACAAAGCAGCTGGGAGGGCTAGTGCGATGCTGGGGTGCACAGGGAGAGGTATCACCAGCAGAAGGAGGTAGGTGGTGCTGCTTCTGTGTAGATAGCTAGTAAGACCTCACTTAGAACACTGTGTACAGTTCTGAAGGCCATATCTCCAGAAGGACATTGACAGAGTGGAGGCAATCCAGAGGAGGGCAACTAGAATGGTGCGGGGTCTGCGTCAAAAGCCCTATGAGGAGAGATTATAGGAACTCCACATGTACACCCTGGAAGAGAGATGGGGGCGGGATATGCTAGAGACCTTTAAATACTTCATGGGGATCTAAGGTACAAGAGGAAAGTATTTTTCAGAAGAAAATGAGCAAGAACAAGGGAGATGCTATGAAGCTGGGGTGGGGGTAGACGCAAGAGAGATGTGAGAAAGTACTTCTTCACAGAAAGAGTGGTGGATTCCTGGAACAACCTACCAGCCAAGGTGGTGGGTCGAAAACAGTGGTGGAGTTCAAGAATGGATGGGATAGGCATAAGGGTATTTTAGTGGAAAGGAATAGGGAAGAGAGAAAGAGTCAGAGATCAAGTAGTGTGTACGGTGATACTATAAGTAGGGAAAAATAGGCAGACTGAGTGTGCGAAGCGATCCTTATCTGTTGACAAATTCTATATTTCTTTGATGGTGGCAGATGGAATTCCAAACCAAAATCTGTCTGCATTACTCACTCTGATAGAGCTGCATAAGTCGTGGGTGTAAGGCTGAGGTGATCACCCCATCTGGTAGCTCTCGAAGAAACAGCTTGAGAAGGCTGGCAACTGAAAATACATCTCTGTCCTCACCAAGAGCCACATCCTCTCCTTGCTCGAATTTCAGGTGCAGCTGCTCCACCACCTTCACGTTACCATTCACTCTAAAGAGGCCTTCCTGCGTCAGCCCTGCAGTTGAAGAAAATTAAAACCTCAGTATATCCATTAGACTAAAAAGATTCATTTCACTGCTATAAATATAAAACCAACTGAGTAATAGTTAGGGAAAACACACTGCACTCTTCCTGTAAAAATGAAACTTTTGGGGTTTATTTTTTTTATCATTTATTTACCTAGGCTAGCTCATGTGAGATGCAAGACCTCGTTTTCAGTGGGGTCCTGCTTTAACCCAATTTTACACCTGGGTGGACTGATGCACCTGGAGGCCCAGGAACTTGTTCAAAGTCACACAGGGGAGTCAGTGGCTGCAGAGGCAATTTGAACCTTGATCTCCTGCCTCCTAAGCCAGTTTTCTTCTGACAACTAAATAACATGGCCTGCCATTTGATAAGAGGATTTAAGGCCACGTTAATTTAGGCAAAACAAGGGCACAATTTTGTTGCCTTATACTTTATATTTAATTTGCAAAAAACTCTGATTAAGTAAGCAGTTCTTAACCCTTAGGCTGCCAGTAGTTTAGAACATATGAGAATTTAGGATGTGTACAGAAGTCTGCAGAACAGCAAGAGTTAACTAAAACAGACCAACGCTGGTAGCCCCTGGGTTATGAAACCAACTAGATATCCTAATACTGTGAAGACAGGAGGGGTTTACTAGTTTTCATCATGTCTGCCCCTCCTGCCTCATGACAATGACCTCCCCACAAAGCAGTTATTGTACTCTGCAGACGTTAATAAGCAAGGCAAGGCAATTGTATTTGTATAGCGCCCCATCCCAAGGGATCAGGACACGTAATCGACAGCAGTCAAATAAAATAATAAAACATCATCTTCAATAACAAATATGTTCTGAGGTACGAGCCTAACCTAATCAGATATCTAACCCAAATGCAAGTTCAAAAAGGTGACTTTTCAGACATCGTTTAAACACTTCCACCAGGGGGAACTCCCCAGATAGTACGGGAAAGGGATGCCGACTGTGAGCGCTGCCACCAAAACAGCTCATTCTTCACAGAGTTTAAGATGGAATCTCAGGACGGCTAGTAGGAACTCTTCAGCGGAGTGGAGGGAGATGGTGGGAGCATACCAAGCCAAGGGCTTTTGAAAGATCAAGTGCCACACTTTGCATTGTCTTTCAACTTCAGAACATGATACTTTTCTAAGTCGTGCCCTGTCATTTCTTTGTCGTATCTCTAAAAACAATGCCTTGTATTGTACTCCATATTGCTGCCCTGTTGGGTTGTGCTGTCCCTAATCTGTACACGTGCAGCACTGAAGATATCAACAGCACCATGTCATTTTTTGGTGAGCAAGCAGGACTGTGGGGAGATTGTCAGTGCTGCTTATGGCATTATTATCTGCCTTAGTAAATGTGGCCATGGAGAAAACCCATGCCAGCAGTCTGGTGCCTAGTGTCAACCCCCTCCCTCACTCCATCACAAAAAACAATTATGTAGCTCCTGTTCTCCACTCCACTGACTATCCCTGCACATCCATGCTCTAAGAATGCGCCTCTAGCTGAACGACCAAGATCAGCCTGAAGACTCATACGTAGAGTCATTATGCATATTGGGGGCTATGCAATATTGCAGGCTGGGTACGTGCAAATCATGCGTACCCAGCCCACATAGCTCTGCACCTCTGGACAGGCACAGGGTGCATGGCATGCACAACTGCACACCCCTGCAGGGTGCCTATCTCTGGCTCTACCTCCCGGCATGCAGCTACATGGAGGATGGATTGAGCGACACAAGTGGGCATCCGACTGGAGGGCTGTCTTGGGTCCCGAAGTGGATGCCCTATTCCGCGTGAGCAGGGGATTCTGGGAAGGTGTGGGACCAGACAATTTTAGAAGTATGGGCAAATGCCCAACTAGCTGCCCCCAGCCCTCCCTGTCAGCCCGGTGGGCTGGGGCAGCACAGTGGGGGGGGGGATTTCCTCTCCTGCCGCAGCAGGTGGGTGCCACAGGGGAGGGGTGCACAAAAGATACTGCGGTGTCCTTGCTGCCATATCCTGCACCTCCCTGTTCGGCACTCTGCATCATAGTGCATGGCGTGTAGTGCAGGCACGCCCCCAAACACAACCCCAGACCGACTGTGCTGTGAAGCTGCACAATCAGCCAGGGGATCAGGTGTGCCAGGGGCTTCTACTCCTTTTGTAAATGCCGCTGGGGGTCTGCAGGACCCCTGGTTTGTGGCATTCCAACTTAGGGTTAACTACACATGGCAGATCCATGGCATGTATGTAGGCTGTCCGCCCTTTAATGCATAGGGGCCACTGTGAGCTCTAGAGGAAAAACAGCTGTCCCAAAAGAATGATGACTCCTGAACCTGGCACAGCTTCTCTTTTTAGTAGAAGCAGAGTACTACAACACAATCAGCATTTGAAACACTGAGCTGTGTCTCGTGTATGCACACGTAGTCGGCCTGAGGCACATACGAAGAGACACGGCTCCAATATTTCAAATGCTGATTTCAAAGGCTGTAGTGCTAGTTTCTACTGAAGGATGACTGTGCCAAGTTCTGGAGCCATCATTCTTTTGGGACTGCTATTTTTTCTATACTGCTCACAATATGCATGATGACTCTATGAGTCTTCGGGCTGATCCTGGTCATCGGCTAGAGGTGCGTCCTCAGAATGCGACAGCACAGGGACAGTCAGTGGAGTGGAGAACAGGAGCCACATAATCATCATTTCTTGTGAGTCATACTTGTAATCTAACCTGGATATGTTATAAAGTAAGATGGAGTGAGGGAGGGGGTTGGCACTAGGCACTAGACTGCTGGCATGAGTTTTCTGAATGGCCACATTTACTAAGGCAGATAATGATGCTGCAAACAGCACCGACAATCCCCCAACAGTCCTGCTTGCACACCAAATGATGAAAATGTGCTTTAAGAGGCAGGAGAGAGAAATACAAACCCAAACCAGAATGTAAGCTCCAGTATGTGTGAGAATAATAAATGTATCTTGTGTTTAAAAAACAAAGACCAAAAACACCAAAGATGACTTATCAGTGCCCTGTCAGTGAATCACAAAACGCAGCGAACTGAAATATATGTAGACATTTTGCATATGATTTTTAAGATCACCCTTGATGTAGGAACAAAATGGCATTGAGAGGCATGGTGGCTGCAAGCGGGGGTGCTGCATCTGGTGATAGCCCAGCACCGCACTGCACCTATTTGGCTTATGTGAGTTTTTCACAATAAACTTCATGAACCACATTTCAATCACAGTTTGTTGGTTTGTGGGAACTGTATGTGTGACATTCTTCCTAATATCCAGATCCTCCAAGCACCTTATCAGGTTCCACGGTGCTTCCCTCTAGGCATAGTACCACAGCTAACTTTGCACTGAACCATGCCAGTAGTAAACAATGAGCTTACTATGTAAAATTACATTTCTTCTGCACCTTTTGTTAATTCTACTGTCAACATATTTGTAAGGACTGATGCATGAAGATAACCATGGCTGTATTCAGCATTACCTTACACACTACACTAGTCTGGGGTGACAGCTTTCTGGCTCTGCAGTCTTTACGACAGGCAGGGCACAAACCATGCAGGGCTTTGTATGTTAACAAAGCAATCTTAAGTTAGCCCGCCAGCGCAGCGGTAGCACTACCACTTGTGACGCCAGCCACCGGGGGTTGGGAGTGATCTCGGGTCACTGGAGGGCCGGCTGGGGTTAGGAGGATCGAGTACCGATGGGCTGTTCTCTGGGGAGGGTGGGTAGCACCTGCTGCAGTACCAGTGGCTCCCAGTGGAGACTGGGGGCAGCGCAGCTAGTGGAGTGCTCTGGCAGGGGTTGGGGGTGTCGGTAGACACCGTACGCATGGCTGGGCATCCTTGCATGTCCGTACCCAGGGCAACCAGGAAACAAGGAAAAATCCATGGCACCCAGACAGGTGAAGGTGGATCCAGTGGATGGCCCCCGCGCCCTCTGCCGGGTCCATCCTGACTGGTCTCAGTGCCTCCTCCACTCCTCGGCTGCTCTTCTAGATTACAGATAGAGTGCCAGAGGACTTAAAGGCGGTCCCACCTTGGGGGGCTCAGAGCCGAGGGGGTGGGATGGTCGGTGGAGTTGGAGGCGAGATCCTGGGAGCAGAGACCAGATCAGGAGGACCTCAGGCTGGGCAGGATACGGCCACTCCATGCGACCTCACTGGAGAGAGGTTTAAGGGGCTAATGTCAGAAGGAAGGATAAAGGGAGTTTACAAAAAAAAGCAATCTTGACTTCCAGTGACTGGGCATCCTTGCATGTCCGTACCCAGTGCAACCAGGAAACAAGGAAAAATCCATGGCACCCGGACAGGTGAAGGTGGATCCAGTGGATGGCCCCCGCGCCCTCTGCCGGGTCCATCCTGACTGGTCTCTGTGCCTCCTCCACTCCTCGGCTGCTCTTCTAGATTACAGATAGAGTGCCAGAGGACTTAAAGGCGGTCCCACCTTGGGGGGCTCAGAGCCGAGGGGGTGGGATGGTCGGTGGAGTTGGAGGAGAGATCCTGGGAGCAGAGACCAGATCAGGAGGACCTCAGGCTGGGCGGGATACTGCCACTCCATGCGACCTCACTGGAGAGAGGTTTAAGGGGCTAGTGTCAGAAGGAAGGATAAAGGGAGTTTACAAAAAAATCAATCTTGACTTCCAGTGACGTCATGAGCTGAGGGAAGGCACCTGAAATCGGCTCTGAGATCCCGCTCCAAATTTAGAACTAAAAACGATAAAAAATAATTGCACCTGAACCAACAAAATGGCATCCCAATAAATCGGAATGGCAGCCAAACAGAACAAAATGGAACAGCAACACCAGCATCCAAATTAAGGCACCTAGTAATGGATGAAAAAAGCACCATGAGGTCATCCAGGCCACGAACCTCTGGGCCTTAATCTCCGACCTCAGTTTCCTCAATAGACCCGAAGGCAGACTATGATGAGGCGGGGGAGAGCAGCAAACCTTAATGGATGTCACGATTGGGAAAGTTATCAATACTGTACAAACTCTCGAGTCTGCCCTGGTGGACTTGAAAATGCATCTTAAGACTCTGGACAGAAAAAGATCTACAATACAAAAGCAAGTTGGCGAACTCACCAACAAACAGGGAATTCATTCACGGCTACTGTTATACTTAATGCAGAGAGATAGAGAAAGACAAGCGAGAATGGAAGATGTAGAAAACAGAGCGCATCGTAATAACTTTAGAATACATACAGTAAGAGAGGACGCTGAGAAGTCCTTCGAAACAATGACCACGTTTGTAAAACATTTATTGAAAGCAGTTCTGAAGTTACCAGATGATCTACAGTAGATCTAGCAATTGAATAAGTGCACCACTCATTAGGATCCCGACCAAAGGACATTAATTCTCAGCCACCATCCATCATCATAAGAATGTTGCATTTCTAGTCCAAAAAGCCCATCCTTTTGACGGCATGGAAGCAGGGTAAAATACTATTTGATGGCCAGCCTATATATTTCGAGCAGGATTTCTCACCGATATTACAATCCAAACGGCAGGCAGCAAGGAACATTGTAAGGCAGCTGAAAGAGAAAATAAACAAAGGCACAGGTACTTTTCCCACCAAAATTAAAGACTTTTTATGGAAAAAGGAATCCTTATCCAGATATTTGACAGTTTAACAGCAGCATCACCCGAATCGCTGAAATGGGGACTTGAATACCCAGATTTAACAATGGAAAAGCTGGATGGGGAACTACAAGAGGTGGTATGGCAGTAGACGGACCAGGGCAGAAAGAGGCACAGAATGGAGCCAGATTTCCCATCGTACCTGAAAACTGATATTCCGCATTTGCTGGATTCGAACACAGGCGGCAAAGAGAAGGGAACTGAGTGCAGAACCACTGCAGAAATGTTGAACAGAACTGAAACACAAAGAATGTAAAATTTGAGAGGCAGAAGTTGATTGTTTTGACAAAGGACTAATATGGCTGGTAAAGGGTGGGAAATTTCTAAAGAGACAGGTGGTGAGATGTTTTAACATTGTTCTGAAAGGGGCAGAACATGCAAACAAAACCAATTGGGGGATTCAGGTTTCCATGGCTTGCCCCACACGGTGGGCCCCCCCGGCCCCAAGAAGGAGGACTGAGATGCTAATCTGGACCTGCGGCATCCCCTAGAACGGGCTGAGGCAGCACTTGCGAGGGCCCTGGTGTCACTGTGGTGCTGCCATACAGGTTTTCTAACTGTAGTTGCCCCTGGAGATGTGGACGTATAATGACATCATCACAGGCCATGTGTGGTCCTACATGCACCCTACAGACATCCACCATCATGTCCACCTCGTCAACGTGGTCCCGTGCTGGTGCTGTACTGCCAGCCTCCACTGGTAGTCACACTTACACCGGGCTCCAGACTCCCCACCTCCCGCTGATGGCAATCCAACAGACACTCATCCTACCTCCTCCTAGCCATCCCTCTGACGCTCCGGGTTCATTCCTGAACCTAGGTCATCAGTGTCATGAGTGACAGTGCTACAGCTGCATCTTGATGGTGGTGTGCCACCTAATCGGAAACCAGTGCAGCTGCTGCAGCACAGGTGTAATGTGATCCCTGTATGACACACCTGACAACAGAGAGCAACTAAGGCCCTGCACACACTTATAATTAAAATATGTTATTGGTTTTTAAACCATTACAGTGCTTACCGTGCTGTCGCATCCACACTAGTCCGGACTGTGTCTTAACACTGTTCTGTGCCTGTCCACACCTCCCGAAATGAAAGTGTTCTAACATGCTGTCAGCTCGCTTGCCAGTGCAGATGAAATGCCGCATCGTGGGCATCAAGAGGATCACCACAGGGAACATGGATCGGATGCCCGTACATACTGGTAAGTGAACACGTTTCTAACTTAAACCATTTTCAAAACCATGCTAAAACCCTGATTGTATCAGGGTTTAAACATGGTTTTGAAACACAGTTCAGTAACGTTACCAGTGTGAATGTGTTCCCCGATTTTAAAACGTTAAAGGGCGTCTGTAACGTTTTAAGATCCCCGGTGTAGACAGGGCCTTAGACTGTGTTGGGCATGGATGATTTAAGCTATAAGGACAGGCTTGCAGCCCTAGGGCTGTATTCACTAGAATACAGAACACTGTGTGGGGATTTTTGCATACTGTACAAATCATTAGCAAGTGATAGCGTCTGGGAAAGTTTAGGCTTTGATTTTAGAGAACATATTTATAAATTTAAGAAAGATTTTCCTTGGTTTGTTTCCCCCTCGGGATGCGGTGTGCAATGGCTCCTGTGCGGCTGTTCCACTGCGCCTCTTGCTGCTGGCGCCTGCCATTGTCCCACCCCTTCCACGTCCTGTACGCTTGTACAGCCTCCGGTCTCCACTAGAGGCCACTACAGCGCCAGGAACCCCCTACAAACCACCCCGGGAGAGGAGAGCAGTCCTCTGGATGCTCAATCCTCTCCCTCCCCTGCCGACCTCTGACAGCCCAGGTCCGTTCCTGAACCCAGGTCGCCAGTGTGGCGCGAGGTGTGGCGTCCAGAGCCTCAACCCTCAGTGCCAGCAGGCTGGCCTAATGATTAGAATTTAAGGTAATAAGTTATACAGCCCAGAAGATAGGAACCTATGCCACAACACACTGATATTCATTTTATACCTGCAGACTCGGATTTTTAAGGGTTAGATATGGCGTACTGTGCCTGGCTCTGGAGTCTACACCTGAAAAACGACAGAGCTACTGTAGGTTAGTGACTGTGCCGCACATAGTCACAAGATGACCCAGGGCCGGCAGGGCAGATCCTGTAAGGAGTAGTGACTGGAAGCCCTCAAAGTGTACTCACTGGCTAAAGGTAATACAGGTGGAGTCTTGTGAAATGTAGCTTTGGTAAAATGACTGATTATGGCTGTACAGTTTTGGATCTTGTTACATTAACATGCATCAATAAAATTTATTCGGTAGTTTAAAACAAATGTACTCACTGGAAGCCAGGAGGGAGAGGGGAGACATGATAAATCTGTACAAGTTTCTTAGTGGAATCAATAAACAGTGCAGACTTGTTTACTAGGAACAGAAATGCAGTCATGAAGATGACACACACACACACACACACACACACGCAGAGGCTGGTCGGTGGAAGTTTCAGGTATGAGGAAGTTCTATTTCACCACGAGTGTGGTGGGGCCATGGAACAAATCACCTGCGGAGATGGTGGAGGCAGATTATAAACAGGTTCAAGAACGGCTGGGACAGGTATATAACATTGATAATTCAAGAGAAGCTGGGTAGGGGTGAGTGGGGGGGGAGAGTTTGAGGTGCCATCATGGCTACCACCCCCTTTACATCAGTAGGTCATGAGGATAAATACAATACTCTTTATGGAAAGACTGGATGGACCCTCGGTCTTTACCTGCCACCAGTGTACATGTTTCTAGGTATCATTCAGTACGGCAGAACAAGTACTCTACTACAATGTGTAACAGTGTGGAGTACATGAAAGGTTTGGCATGTCATGGCATGCTGCTGGTAGTGATGTGATATGCAACGCCAACTGGTTGCACAACAAAATGCAGTTTCAAGCCTGTTTGAACCCAAGGATTTGCTTGCGTGATAAAACAGCCTTTTTAACATTTGTTACAGTGTAGCAACCAGAATGAAGATTAAATAAGCAAATTTGAAATGATTAAAGACTGGTTTTCTTTTCCTATTGCTGTTTCATTTTGTACCCGTAACATGTACTAATAATATAACATTGTTTAGATTAAAGAAAATGTTCGGTCTGACCAAAGGATGTACCAACTGCTTTTCCACTGCTGCCCCTCTTGATTTGTCATGTGGCTAACATTCTAATAATAGTCACTGTTTCTAGCCACAGCACTGAAGCTGAACAAAGCTGGTTTCCAGCACCATTCTGTATCCAAACTCAAGTTCCAATAAAATTAAATAAACATTTAATGTGCAACGATAAAAAGAGTAAAACAAAATAGATACATGCCACAGAATTAAGTACAATCACATGCAAACACACACCATTTTACAACAGCTGATTTAAAACTGTCATGACTGGGTAAATTATGTAATTTGGGAGGCAAAGAATTCCATGCAGCAGGAAGGGCTACATTATACCATATCTTGATCTAGTTCTTACAACTTGTAAACCTCTATCTGTAACTTCCCAAAGGGAATTTTTTGCATTTATGATGTTACTTATTCAGTGATATATTTAGAGGTGTGAGGAAAAATAGGCTACTTACCTGTAACAGCAGTTCTAGGAGTGGTATATGGTTCACATCCACACTCTAGCAGTTTCACCTGAATGGTCTGATTGACCAGACATCTTCAAGCTAAGCTCCTCCCACCACCTGGGTGGTATATCCCCCAACTTCACCCCATAACGTCAGATCTTTGCACGCTGGAAACAGGGGTCAGTTTAACACTTGCCAGGAGAGGTCTGGTGGGCCGTGTGGATGTGAACCATATATCACTCCTAGAACTACGGTTACAGGTGAGTAACCTGTTTTTCCAGGGGAATGGATATGGACAGGAGGCAGTACAGTGTAGTGGGTAAGGGCACTGCGCTGCAAACCTGGAGAGCTGAGTTTGAATCTCGTCAGCCCCCCACTTCCACAGAGTGACCTTGAACAAGTCATTTAACTTCCTTGTGCTCCCAGGTCGCACCTGGAAACAAGCTCCGGCTTAAGTATGCCTTTCCTGGTTAAACAATTTCCCCTTTCTCTTTCACTATCTGCACTATGGCAGACTTCTAGCAGTCCTCCAGGGGAAGGAGGTAAGGCACTCAACCCTACTTGGCAAACAGAGACTGGGGAGACTAAATCCCAAAACTAGCATCCCGGCGTGACTCAAGGTCAACGTGGTACTGGGAAAGGAAGGTGCGTGCTGGCTTCCAGGCGGCAGCATGCGGATTTCCTGGATAGGGAGTTCCCTAGAATGCACCCATAGAGGCAGCAGTATATCTGGTGGAATGAGCCCTAAGCCCTATGGGAGGCTCCCTACCAGTCAACCTATAGCACAGGTTGATACAGGATGTGACCCACCTGGTAATCATCTGCTTAGCTGCCGGTCTACCAGGTGTGGCTTCAGCGTAAGTGACAAACAACTGGAGAGCCTGTCTCCGAACTACAGTTGTGTGCTCTACAACTTTGCAGGTCAGGGTGTGAAGCCTGTGGTTGGCCTCCGAAAAAGGGTTGGTAAAGTATACTGGTAAGTTAATCACCTGGTTAAGGTGAAACTCTGATAACACCTTTGGGAGGAACTTTGGGTTGGGGCAAAGGATGACTTTGTCCCTGTGGAGAACCAGGCAAGGAGACTCCACTGATAGCACCTGAAACTCCCCAATCTTTCTGGCTGACATGATAGCTACCAGGAAAGCTATCTTCAGTGATAAGTGTGACATCTTACATCCATGCACTGGCTCAAAAGGCCTGCCCATAAGCAAAGCCAATACCAACAATAGGTCCCACGGCGGAGGTCGTTCATCCAACAGAGGGAACAAGCAGTCCAGACCCTTGAAGAAGCACCTGACCACCTTCTCCTGGGCCACTGTTGGCCTACCAGCCCGTGCCCAGTAAGCAGGGATGGCTGTTAGATACACTCTAAGGGTCAGTGCCTGCAGTCCCAACTGGAAATGGGACCAGAGGTAGTCCAGGATGTTAGTCACAGGGCAGGCAAAGAGATCAAGCTTCTTGCCCTGACACCAAATGGAAAATCTCTTCCACTTAAAGGCACAGCATCTGTGAGTCAACTCCTTACAGGAGGCCTCCACAGTGTGAAGGACCACATTCGAGAGACCCAAGGCCTGGAACTCCAGTTGCTCAGGAACCAGGCCGTGAGGTGCAGGGATTGTAGCTCTGGGTGCAGGACTATTCCCTTAAGTCTAGTCAGCAGATCTAGGCAGAGAGGCAGTCTCCACAGAAGTCTGCTGCTGAATCTGAGATCTGGGTAACAGAACCATCTTGGCCAGTTCGGAGCTATCAGGATCATCAATGCATTGTCCTTCTGAGCCTTGAACGTGACCCTGTGGATCAAAAGAAAGGTAGGGAAAGCATAGTGGGGTCCAGGGCCTCACAAAGACATCCCCAGCAGTGTTCCAGACCGTGGGGGGCAGGCACAAAACAGCCTCAGTTTGGTGTTCTCTCAGGAGGTAAACATATCCACTAGAGGAGTGCTCCATTGGGAGAACGGGTGGTTCACCACCTCCTGATGCAGGGACCACTCATGCGACATCTCTCAAACCTGGCTGAGACTGTCCACCAGATAAATGTTCTCTCCTGTATTATGAATCGCCAGGAGATCTGCACCCAGGCTGCACACAAAGGTACAGGTGCAAAGGGCCTCCTGACAAAAGTGAAGGGTGTGAGTTCTGCCCTTCCTGTTCATGTAGAACATGGACATGGTGTTGTCTGTATGGACCTTCATGACCTGATCTCAGACTAGATGAGTGAATGCCATCATTCCCAGCTGAACTACACAGAGCTCCTGCAGATTTATGTGGTGATAGGACTCCCTGGCTAACCAGAACCCATGGGCTCTGTGGCCCCCCACAGGTGCGCTCCCCACCCCACCAGAAATACAGTCATTGTGAGCGTGATGGTTGGGTCTGGGAGGACAAGCAGGATTCCTTCCTCCACATGTTCTGGGATCAGCCACCACTGGATGGCTTCCCACACTAGCTGGGTCGCTGTGACCGGCTAGTCCAAGTATCCTAGATGCTGGGACTACTGACGACCCAACTCCCACTGGAGGTGGCACACTAGCCAGCAGGTCCAACAGATCCCACTGGTGCATGATGTCATATACCACCAACAGTCGCAGGAAATCCCAGGCAGGGCACGAGAGCCTAACCTGAAATGATTGGGCCCGGTCCACAGGGAGTCAGGCCTTGGTCCACAGGCAGTCAAGTTCTGCCGTGATGAACTTGATCACCTGCTTTAGTACCAGTTCGGACTTGGCCAGGTTGACCAACAGGCCCAAGTCTCGACAAGTCTGGAAAGCCAGTTCTCTGGACCTCTCCATGGCCTCTCAGGATGGATCAGCTAACAGCTAGTCGTCCACGTAGGGGTACACCCTGATCCCTAGGTGCCGCAGATGGGCTGCCACCACTGCCATGCACTTGGAAAGAGCCTAGGCGTGGATGAGAGGCAAAAAAACATGACCTGGAACTGGTACAGAACCCCTTCTGCTTGGAACCAGAGGTACCAGAGGTAGGACTGACGGACAGGCATGAGGAAAAATGCATCCTGGAAGTCTATAGAGCAGAACCACATGTTCTGCTCCAGTGATGGAATGATCTGATTCAGAGTGACCCCTCCAAAACTTGCATTTCTGTATGAACTGGCTCTGATCATACAGATCCAACATGGGGTGCCAGTCCCCCATTTGTCTGGGGAGCAAGGAGTACCTGGACATGTAACCCTGACTGGCCAGGGCACCCAGGATGCGGTCTACTGCCCTTTTTGCAAGGAGCTGAGCAATGTCCCCCTGAAGGGCGGACCACGTGTCCTGCAACACTCTGGACGCCCGAGGCACATGGAGTAGGTAAGGGAGGAGAGCCTTGAAGTGCAAAGGCAACCCTCTGCTCACTATATCCAACACTCACTTGTCTGTTGTGATAGTGGACCAACACAGCAAGAAGTGACGTAGCCAATCTCCAACGAGGAATGTGGACAGGGACAGGTGAGGTGGAGGGAAGATGCCACTCGATCTGCCACTTGGCAGCTTTTACAGGGACAATGGCAGCTGCGATCAAAGAGGTACCACTACCCCTGCCCCCTCCCTTCTTAGCAGCCTGTACCCCGAACGTCTGCTTGGGATGCCAGACCTGGTACTGCCCCTCCTGGGGCTGCTGCCCAGGAGGCTGTGGCTGAAAGGACTGAAAAGCCTACTTGTTAGGCTTCTTTTTCAGATTCTTCTGGGATGATGCCACAGAATCTAGGGTGGCACTGCAGTTCTCAGTCCTACTGAGATGCCCCTCCATCCCAGGGCCAAAGAGGTTGGTGACAAAGAAAGGGACATCGGCCAGGTTATGCTGGGTGTCTGCCATGAAGGTGGACAGATGCAGCCAGGCTCTACGATGCATGGAGATGGCCGCTGCCATGGCATGGGCAATGAGTCGCCCATGTCCAAGGCTGTCTAGAGCCGGTGTTTAGCCAATGACTGACCCTGATCTCTGACGACAGTCACCACCTTTTGCTGATAAGCAGGGAGGTGAGGGAGGATTGTATCGAAGACCACCATCAAGGAGTGCCCAAAGTTGCTTATCATTAGGATGTAACTAGCCTGATGGAGATCCAGGCATGCTGCAATGTACACCTTTTTAGCAGTGCGATCAATCTTGCAGGACTCCTTGTCCAGAGGCCCGTCCATATGCCCCTAGTGTCTGGGCTTAAGGAAAACCGAATCCATGACCAACCCTCCACAAAAGAGTGGTCTGAGAACCCAGACAGGGATCCCATGGGGACTGTGTACTTGCAGATCATATGGGCGGAGGGTGCTGGGCAGATGCTGGATGCTGCCAAGGCTCCAGAGCAGTCCCAAAATGGCCTCAGCTACAGGGAAGATTACCCCTGAGGATTCATCCCAGTCCAAAATGTCCATAAGGGGATACTTGGCCCTCTTTTGGACTGGCTCTAGCAGGACAAACATGGACTCTGAGATGAGTCAGAGAAGCACCCCGAAGGACACCGGGCCATGCTCGGTGGTCAGCTCCTTGACTGATCCTCGATCAAGGAAGGGAGTCCCAGAGGAGGCCATGGTCTCATGATCTGAGTTGTCCAAGGACACCTCAAAAACGGCCCTCGACCGTTTTTCGCCATGGACCTCCCAGGTATCCTCTCCCAGGGAGATCCTCACTGACAACTGACCTGGCAAGCTGGTGGCCGAACGGGCCTCCTTGGTTGAAGCACCCACTGTTGACTGCGGTGGTGGCAGCTCCACCAGAAGAGGTGGAGAAGCAGGTGTGGGGGCATCTGTGTGGTGTAGACTGCTGAGGAGTACCAATAGTGTTGGCCAGGTGATCGGAGGTCCAGTAGGTAGAGCCCTACCCTGCCCCGTGATGTCCCTCTATTGTCAGACAAGCTCCTCATAGCACTATTGCAGCTTGCAACAGTGCCTCTCCTCACCAGAGGATGAGGAGGTTGAGTCAGCAGCTGTGGAGTGCCCCTTGGCTGAGGGCCAGGTCGGGCAGGCCGAGGGCTCTTCTGTCCCCCTGATAAGCCATTTGACTTCAACTCTGTTTGAGCAGGCCGTCAAGATATTTCTCAAGCCTGTGGACCCGTTGTCAGAGGAGGTTGAGGATTCAGTCACGCAGACCCAGTGGTCCCGGTCCTCACCCAGGAGAACATGGTCTGGTCGGTATCCCTGTCTGGTCTTTGGCAGAAACTGCCTCCATTGGTGGTTGAGCCTTCCAAGCCCGTGCTGCTTAACACGGGCAAGCATGTGGTTTACGATGATTAACTGGAAGGCTCCTATTACTGTCAACTAGCCAGTCAACAGTCGAGATCTCCGTCATAGTGTTCCTGCTCTTGATCCCACTCGACTGGGAAGCATCATCATCGGCGCTCCTCAGTGTTAAGTGGTTAGGTGAGTCGACAAACTTGGAGGACTGCAATCTTTCCCAGTCCCAGGATCGGTGCCACTTGTGCTTGTTACCATCATGGTGGGCATGCACTCACCCCCAGTATCTGGAGGGCCATACACATGTCCTGGAATCCTCCAGTGAATGATGCTCAGACACTGGCCCCAGCTGGAAACAGTGCTGAGACCGAGGTGGTGCCTGCCATAACTGCTGCTTCCACCTCACAGCCGAGGCCTTCTTGTGGCCCTTAGGGAGGTCCTTCAGATCCCATCCTGAAGGCCGACCCAGTGAGAGCTGGAGCTTCCTGTCCTTGAGAGACTCTGGAAGCAGGCTTAAACAAAGGCCACACCTGGCCACATTGTGTTGCTTGCCCAGACAGTACACACACATGTTGTGCGATTTGGTGACCGTGACTAATATCTTCTGCCAACACTGAACATAGAATTTGAACTCAGCTTCCATTGCTCCATTGTACATCAATGCGGGGAGTCAAAGATACTGAGGAAATAAGGCAAATAAATAAAAAAACTAAAGACAAAATTCACCTACTGCTCACTAACACTAAGTGGCAGCCATGAAGGTGGTGACCTGTTCTTCCAGTGAAAAGATCAGATGTCACGGAGCGGAGTCGGGGAATATACCACCCGAGTGGTGGGTGGAGCTTAGCTCAAAGACATCCAGCCAATCAGACAATTCCAGTGGAACTGTCAGAGTGTGGGCAGTGAACCACATTCATGCCCCTAGAATGTTAAATTTTGCAGACAGAATTATCATTCTGCTTCTGAAATGTTACACAGAAAAATTTCCCCAATAAACAAACTGGGAGATTGTTATGTAAATTGTAGAATGTTCTACTAAATTGATATTATCTACAGATTTTTTCCCTGTGGATTACTTCTTACACTGACTAGACATCACTGTGCACTGTGGAATTTTTACTAAAGCTAATGTAAACTGTGCTCTTTTCACCTATATTTTTTTTCTCGTTTGTAGGGTGGCATGGAACTGGCATCAATGTGAACTGCTGAATTTTTACTAACGTTAATGTAAACTGCACATTTTTATCTGCAGTGTTTTCTCACATACAGAAAAAACAGCAATGTAAAATGCAGAATTTTGGCTTGCCTTGCAAACTGAGGAGTCAAAGTCTAGCTAGTAAGAGTAGCTCAAAAAGACAATTCACAGAATGCATCTGATGTTTGACACCCTCAAACGCTTTCCTCCTGCTAGTGGCTAAAGATAAAATCAGATAAATTCATATTTGAACCTTCCCAGCCATTAAGGATTCCTTTTCTGCAGTATACAGAGCCAGGTCTCTCAGGGCTGTACGAGACAGGGTAACAAGTACCATGCAGGAAATATGAGAACTTTAGTTAGCCCTCCGTACACTGATGTGATATGCCCCGTCTATGAATCTAGCTAGCAGATTTATTCCTTATAAGCTACGTTACTAGCACCTCTTACCAGTTAACAAGCACCCACATTTACTACACAGCACTGTGGTGACATCTAGTGGTGAATTCCTGTGACTGCAGAACAGCAGATCTGGGAAAGATAGGGATTTCAAAGGAAAAAGTGGGGGGGAATGAGGCAAGAGGCCACAGCGAAAACAAAATGATGAACCAAATGAAGGGATGGGAAAACCAGCCAGTCTTCATTCTGGTCCCTAATTCTGGATCACTACCTACAGAAGTCACCACTCGCGGGGACTACACTAAGACGGGCGGTCTGAAAGGGATGAGCGAGACTGATCTGGATTAAAGTTCTATTAAACAGTAAATAAAAAAAAAATGATCACAAAATTTAACTCTCTTAAAAAAAATCAATTAGGTAACAGCCTCTCTAAAGCACTGGGCACTACTTGCAAAACTGTTTCTCCCATTCTGTGCCTATGATCAAATTTGTTTAAAAAAAGGAGGTCCCATATAGGCAGTTTCAATTATTTATTCATTTATTTATTGAGAGTATCAGATTACAACCTTTGAGTCAAGGACTCATTTCCAAAGGCTCCACGTTAGGTATAATACACAACAACAGGTATTCAACATACAGTAATACAGTGATAGTACGGAAGGAGACTACAGACATGGAATTGGCAATACATTAAGTTAACAGTATAACAGTGAGGACGTAGCTAAGATAGCAACAGGGGTAAGAGCAGTGCTGCTAGCTGTATACAGTAGGGAAGCCATACAAGTCCTGAGTGGGTGCTGCGACTGTATGTGAGCAGACCAAATGGCAAAAATGGTGTGGTCTGTATGCTAGTAGGTAGTGTATGCAGCTGGGAAACCAACTTTGACATTGACACACAAAAGCAGCAGGGCGAGGAGTATATGTAATAACCTGGGCATGTCATTGTCCATAAGCATTTTATTGCCCTCAGTGCACGTCTCACATTTTTCTGCAGCTACTTTTGGTTGTCCTCTGTGTCTACATCAAGGTAATGGCCCTGTGCCCCATACTAATGGTCCTGTGCTCCCCAAACTAATGGTCCTGTGCCCCATGCTAATGGTCCTCTGCTCCAAACTAATGGTCCTGTGCCCCATACTAATGGTCCTGTGCCCCATGCTAATGGTCCTGTGCCCCATGCTAATGGTCCTGTGCCCCATACTAATGGTCCTATGCCCCATACTAATGGTTCTGTGCCCCATACTAATGGTCCTATGCTGCAAGCCTTGCTCAGCTGCTCCAGCTGCTGACCAGTACTATCTCTGCACACAGCAAAAAGAGAGGGTCCGGGGAGGTACTGAACCAAATGGTGTGTGCACTAAAGCTAGCCAGCAATTACCGTGCAAGGGATATTCCTTTCCACTGTTCTGCCCACACAGACACCTGGCCAGCAGAGGGGAGCACCAATGCTGTGTGGTCACACACAGTATCAAAGTTATTCTACACTCCACTGCAAACGATGCTCAAGCAGTGGGATAAGTGACACCCTCCCACTGGTGTCTGACCACGCTACCTGCACAACACACCCCAGGCTCCTCTGACCCTGGATCTTCACATGGCAGCATAATGTGAAATCTCCAGCAGCACTACACTAGCAGGGGTACACATTATCTACTAAACCAAACTGGAAAATTTAAATTCCCGAGAAATGCAGAACTGTTCCATGTAGAGGTCTGAGGAGATTCTTTATGATGCAGCATGAAGACTGCTAGAACGTCTGAGATCTAATATTAGCACTATACCATTTCTGATCGGGATTCACCAAACAAAGAGGGGAGAAACAGGTCTACAAATTAGACAGTGCCATAATGTAATGCTTTGAGCAAAATCATTTATTTATTATGACATTTTGGCCAGGAAAAGCACTCTGAGCCAAAGCTTGTTTTCCAGGTGTGCCGTGGGGGTATGGGTGCATGGGATATCAAATACAAGAATACAACAAGTTAAGCAAATATACAGAAAAAACAATATGGTAAAATACCGATGCAAACAGAAATACAGATTAGGCAATATTACAGAAGCAAACAATTAGGCAATGCACAGAAATACAACTAAGTGACAAACAGAACATTAAGGCATTTAAGTGCCACTAGTTCAAAAAGGCACAACAGCTCAAATAATACAAAACAGTGGCAAAGTTGTCCACTCTAAGAACCACCCACAGAGACAGGTATCAGGGTGCCAGGACCAGTAGAGTCAAGCAGGGGATTCAGTTGTAATTTTCAGGGAAGACAGGAAGAGGTGACATGAGGCAGAACTGAACCAACAACTCAAGGAGCAAGGCTTTCAGGGAGAAAAGAGGAGGGCGAGGAAGGTTATTCAAAAAAATGAGGAGAGTCTGAAAGAGCAGTAGGCCTGCTCAGCAGAGATTTTGAAAAAGGGAGTTCTGAAGGTGTGGGATTCAGGACTCCTGAACGAGTATGTAGAGGATGGGGAGGTAGAAGAGGAAGGAGGAGAAGTTAATAAACATAGAAACACAGAAACATAGAATTTGACGGCAGATAGGACCGCTTGGCCCACCCAGTCTGCCCATTTCCCTACCTAATGGATAAGCTGCAGATCATAGTTAACCAGCAACCTACTTCTTTCTACCTCCACCCCCCAGAATTGCCTTATGACTGTCCCATGCATGCTTGAATTCAACCACTGTTTTTGACTCCACAACCTCAATGCATCCATAACCCTCTCTGTGAAAAAATACTTCCTTACATTAGCTCTGAGCACCCCCCATCTTCAAATTGTGCCCCTTGTTCTTGCACACCTCTTTTTTTGAAAGATGCTACCCTCTTGGACTTTGTTGATTCCTTTGAGGTACTTTTATCATGTCCCCCCTTTCCCTCCTTTCCTCAAGGCTATACATATTAATCTCCTTTAGTCTCTCTTCATATGTCTTCTGGTGCAGACCCTGCACCATTTTAGTTGCCCTCCTCTGGACAGCTTCCATCTTGTCTATGTCCTTACGGAGATTGGGTCTCCAGAACTGCACACAGTACTCCAGATGGGGTCTCACCAGCTGTCTGTAAAGAGGGATAACAACTTCTTGTTTTTCTACTGGTGATGCCTCTCCCTATGCATCCCAGTATCCCCAGCCCTCCTTACTGCCCTCTCACATTGCTTGCCCACCTTTAAGTTATCTGATATGACTACCCCAGGTCCCTTTCCATTTTTGTTGTTGTTAGTATCTCACCCCACATTGTGTACTCTTCCCCTGGGTTTTTGTTTCCCAGGTGCATTACCTTGCACTTCTTAGCACTGAATCTAAGCTGCCATACATTTAACCATTCCTCTAACCTTGCCAAGTCCTTCTCATCCTTTCCACCCCACCTTGTGCATCAACTCTGTTGCAGATCTTTGTGTCATCTGCAAAGAGACATACCTTTCCTCCAGTCCCTCTGCAATGTCACTTATAAAGACACTGAAGAGAACCGGTCCTAATACTGAACCCTGCGGTACCCCACCAGTAACCCCCCTTTCTTCAGAGTGGACCCCATTTACTATTACCCTCTGTGTTCTATTCTCCAGCCAATTCTTTACCCAGGCTATCATCTTGGGACCCACTTCCAGGCTGGCTAACTTGTATATTAATCTTTTGTGTGGGACTGAGTCAAATGCCTTGCTAAAGTCTAGGTAGGCCATGTCCACAGCCCCTCCCTGATCTACTACTTTGGTCACCCAGTCAAAGAAATCTATTAGATTAGAATAGGGGAGGGAAAAGAACCAGAATTTAGATAATGGGTGGCAGAGTGAAAAAGACATCTGTCCTCAAAGGAGGGGTGGGATCGCTCAGAATAGAGGGAGCTGTGGCAGGTATGGCGAGGGCAGTTTGGGGCCGAGTGACAGAAAGGGTGCTAGTGGGGGTCAGGCCACAGTGGACTTAAGGAGTGCACTGTAGACCACATCCGGGTGCTCTAACATTAGGAGATCATTTTGAGAACACTCTCTTGATGCACAGGGAGGATGATACATGAATTGCTCCTGCACAATGCAACTAGCTTGAGAAGGAGTTCTGACTGAATGGTGTGTACGTATCTGGAGAAATGAAGGTGCTGATCTAACCAGATGCCAAGTTATTTGAAGGAGTTCACTTGTTCACTTCCTCCAACAAGGAGTTGTCCAGGGTCCTGAAGGCCAGTTTTTTTTTGGGGGGGTGGAGACTTGGCAACCTCTGGTAGCTACCAATGGTCATGGAGACCATTTATTTAGCATTCAGGATGAGCTGGTTCCAGGAGAACCAGCTTTGGATGTTGTCCACTGTGGATGACCACTGTGTCATCCAAGTGCATATGAAATGTCCCCAAAAGAGCAATCTTTGGAGAAACTGTTCAGGAAGATGGAAAACAAGATGGGGCCTACGACAGAACCCTGTGGGACTCCTGAGCTACTTGTGAGGGCTGAGGAAAGAGAATCACCTACCAAAACTAATACCGGTCACACAAGGAAGAGCAGAACCATCGGACAGAGAGGCCTGCCCACCGCAGTTTGTCAAACAGGAGGGGATGTGTCACTGTGTCACACACATTGGCCATACTGAAAACAATCAGGACTCAGGAAGGACCACTCCACTATTATTTCCCCTCTCAGATTCACTGATTTCAGCTTTAAGGGGATGGATCAAGGCTTAATGACTGCAGCTATCATTACATGCTAAGGATGGAGGAGGAGTCAAGGAAGGGGGCAAGCTGGGAGATTACTACCATTTTCTGAACTTATCAAGAATAAGGGTGAGAACGACAGACTTGTAATTTCCTGGAACACAAGGGCCACCACCTCTGTGAAGCAAGTGGACCTTGAAATGCTTCCTGGATACTGGAATTTTTTTTTTATGATTAGTTTAGCACCTTTCTACTGACATCCCCTTCAGCCTGACCGGCCCTTTCCAACCCCGATATCCTGGAATCACTGGGGCTTACCTGATGCCCGGTAGTGGAGCCTGTTGAGGGTCGGGTGTCATCCTGCATCCGGTGGATCCATTTTCTTCATTTTTCTCCCTGATTTTTACTCCGGGGCCCTAGGAGTAGAGACGCATGCACGTGGAGAGACACATGCATACTACAGCCCTGGTGACAGCCCCTTCTGTCCACCCCACAGCCTAGTGCCTGGTGTTCCTTCTGGCCTGCACTGCCCTCTGGCCTCCACTGTGAGGCAGGCAAGAGCCGAGGGATACCACCTTCCCTCCCGGGAGAGGACAGCTGCCTCTTGTTGGCTTGATCCAGCTATGCACCTTCCCCCCCGCTGACCTCTGATGGTCCATGCTCATTCCCGAACATGGGTCGTCAGCATGTGCGAGGTAAGGTGTCCAGCGCCTTAGCCCTCAGCACCACTGGGCTGGCCCCGGCTACTGGGAATTTAACAGCAAAGAAGGAAATGTTGGGGTAGGAGGTGATCAGGACAGCAATAAAAGGGTCAGAAAGGAGGAATTTAGTGTTAAAACTATCAGGACTAGTGTCTCTGGTGGGATCAAGTGTGAGGAGGGCAGACAGAGTGGCATTATGGGAGGGAGAGGAGATAAAGAAAGGAGGGGAAGAAGTGGGGAGACTGGCAAGAGCAGGAGAAGGCGCCAGTGAAGAATTCATTGAAAGCCGCAACAACCTCATGGGGGTCAGAAATTGTAGAACCGCCTAGTTTGAGAGCTGGAGGGGTAGACAAAGAAGAGATCAAAAGCAGAGTAAACAACTTTACAGAAATCTGAAGGACTATTTAAGCTGTGCAGGAAGGTGGAAGCAAAGTAATCTGCTTTGACTTGCTTTATGGCCTTGGTGCAGGCATTTCGAAGCAGCCGGTGGTGTGATTAATCCTCCTAGGATCCAGAGGCCTTATGTAGGTACCAGGAAGCATCTCAGGCCTTAAGGCAGTCAACAGTTCAGCTGAGATCAAAGACAGGTGGGAGCCTTTTTCCCTGGCTCTTCTGAGATGGGTATGCTTGTTCCAGACAGATGCGAATTTGGAGTTTAAAAAATCCAGTGCATCATCAACCTCTGAAGATGCTGAGATGGGGGCCAATCTGTATTGTAGAAGTCAGCCAACAGGGACAGAAGGTTTAGGACCTAAAAGAACTGAGAAAGATGACCTCTGAAAGGGGCCTTGCAGTGGTGAGTTTTACACATAAAATAGATTATACAATAATATGAGTGTGCATGAGAGTATACCAGCTTCCAAGACTGGATGGGTGTGAGGGGAAAGATCCTAGTCAATGAATGAATGACTGGACTGAAATGGTTGAGTCTGGTTGGTTCAGTAATATGCTACGTGAGCTGAAGTTTGAAATTGTCAAATATGTTTTTTAGAGGAAAGGCATGACCAGTTAGTGCTAAAGTCGGCAAGAACTAGAGTTAGCCAGAAATGGTAAGGTGGAAAGGGAAGAAAGGATGTTTCTGCTCAGCCTTAGGGCTAGGGCAACTGAAGAACCCAGCAATGAAGATTGAGAAGCAGAGAAAAGTGAGCTGAACAACAAGGAGCTAGTGTACATAGGGGACAGAGGAGCAAAGAACTAACTCAAACCTAAGACGAGGGTGACAAACGTAGCAACTCCACCCCCCAAATCCCTTATGCCATGGTCCTGACTATGGACTGCACAAGCAGATGCAGTGACGTCAATGCAGACAATCCTGAGGAACACCAGGATTCACAAACAACCACCACATCCGGTCTGGCTTGCAGCATCCACAGTCTGAACTGATCAATTTTGGGCAGACGTTTCTGGCGTTTAGTTGTATGATGTTCAACTTGTTATGGTGGTGGAAAGTGAGGAGGAATTGGGGGGGGGGGTTAGGGATCAGTTTAATGTAACCCAATAGCCAACAAAGCAGGTAGACAATAAGCCTATGAGAACTCTGCTTATTCTTAAAGTGAGATGGAAGAGGGGATGACAAAAGTAGAAGAGGGACATGGAGCAGGACCTCCAAGGTACATGAACTGGAGTCAGGAGATCTGAAGGAGACAACTACTGGCCAGTGAGTAGGAGAGAGAGGAGGAGGGGCACAGATAAGTAGGGAGAGAAGGGTCTCAGTAGGGGAGAGGGAGTGGGAGGAAGGAGATGGGAAGCAAAAAACCGAAGATGGGGTAGGAGTATACTGCTGGGAAGTAGAGACAGTATATAAAGTATATACGACAGCATATACGTAGTACGGAATGGGAAGAGGAGAAGAGAGGAGGGGGAACATACTGTAAATACATGGATGTTGTAGGACAAACAGAGAAAAAGTCCTTCCAGTCAGCCCTGTTATTTCTACCTAGGTTTACTGAATCATTCTGGAGCTCCCAGAGTTCCTAACCTCTCATCCGCTCATAATTACTCCCCTTTCCCATCTGGTTTTGAACCCCAGGATCGGTTCCTTTATCTCTACAACCCGTTCTGCAAACAAATATTTCTTTATATCCTTCTTGAAGTTTCTCCCTGTTAGTTTGAAGTTGTATCCTGGTGCTCAAGTGACACTTTAGTTTAAAAATATCTGTAGTGTCAACACTGTTATATCCTTGCATGTATTTCTAAGTTTCTATCATGCCCCCCCCGCCCCAAATGCGCATGTTTAAGCTATCCTGCTTCTTCTGATATTCTTTCATTTTTAACCTGAATTATGCAACTGACTCATTTTTTTCAGAAATCTGATTGGCTACTGAGGGTCTTTACCTGTGAGTAAATTCTACGAAAACCCACAGGTATAGATCTAGTAGCCCCTTCACAAGAACAGACAGAGAAATCCATCCATGTAGGCAAAAAAACATTCCGACCCCCAGAAAAAAATGTTCAAGCCACCATCTTTCATTACCCGGTAAATCGCAGTGCTGCAGTGCTAAACCCTGACAGGCTCGTTCGCACCTCCGACCATCCCAGTTCAGCTACCAATATATTTTAAGTCTCTGCCAAATGCTGAACTGGGCAAAATCTTTCTTTATTAAACATGAGGACTACAATTTACAGAAATGATGGGCAAAAAGTGGAGCCGTGAACGTCGGCATGCGCCTATCATGGTTCCACTTTTTTTTTTTTTCAGTTGTTTAACCAGGTGAGACACACTAAGGTGAAAGCTTGTTTACAGGTGCAACCTGGGAGCACATGGAAGTTAAGTGACTTGCTCAGGGTCACACAGCATGCAAGTGGGGGCTGTGGGATTCAAACCCAGGTCTCCAGATTTGCAGCTCAGAGCCTTAAACCACTGTGCTATACTGCCTCCCAGAGTTCCTAACCTCTCATCTGCTCATAATTACTCCCCTATCCCACTGGGTTACATTAACCGCTATACTGCACGCTTTTTAGCCGTAAATTCTGTAAATTGTAGCCCTCGTTTTTAATAAAGAATGACTTTGCCCAGTTCAGCATTCGGCAGAGGCTTAAAACATAGAAGTAGCTGAACTGAGACCATGTAGACCGACCACGACCCTCCCCGTGCCTTCAGCGCTATGACCGCAAACTGATATTTCAGGAGACAGAGCAGCAGCCGCCCGTGCCTTCTACAAACTGTCACTGTAATCCTTCAGTCTAACTTTGTCAGCCACACAGTGTGGGTACTCTGCTTCTCTGCTTACAAAAAAATATGTACTGACCTCCCGACCTTTTTTCACTGAAACCCTGTGCCACAAAACTGACATGTATCCCGGGACAACAGTCTGAACGCCACCGGCAGACCCTCGCCACTTGAATCACAATGTCTCCTCCTACTCTTAAACAGCTTTTTGTTAAGGGAAGGCTGTTTCTATAAAAGAAAAAGAAAACTCATGAATTTCAGGCTCCCTTAAAAAAAAACAAAAAACTACTTAACAGCTTACTATTGTTTGTGTGTGTGTTGGGGGGGCACATTAGGAACTAGGCAGCACCTCCAGTACACAGTCTACCCAGCAACACAGCACTATTTTTTCTAGCGCAATTTTTATTTACATGTATTGTTATTTAAAATGTCAAAAAAAATCTACTTTTTTTTAACCAAAAAAAAATAAAAAATTGGGACATTGTATAATCGCAATAAACCCTCCAGGGTGTGGGTTATGCTGGGATTTACCTAGTTCTGGTTGCGAGTTGGTTTACCGCTGCGCCTCGTGACCCAACCACATCAAGCATGGTTAAATGCCAGCATAACCCACACTCTGTCGTGGTTTATTGCTTAATCATCTTTCTTGCCTTCCAATGAATAACTTCCACCCTGTCCTTATCCTTTTTCAGATGTGGGCTCCAAAACGGTGCACGGTACTCCCTGTGTAGTATAAACAGTGACCTGTACAGTGGTATTACCATCTCTTTGTTTGGGCTAGCAGAATCCTACACCCCACTATCCTATCTAATTTTCAACATGCTTTCTCACATTGCAATGACGATTTCATACAATGGTTTATTATAACTCCCTAACTCTTTTTTTTCTTCTGAGGGTTTGTCAGTGATGCCATTAGTATTATGTTCTAGCTACATATAGAAGAAGGTTGATGGACAAACAAAACATTTAAATACAGATGCTAGCTGCTTCTGGCTGTTGTAGTTCTAAAATGGGCTTTGCATTAAAGTTGTGCAGGAATGCCCAGCAATTAATTTGACCAGGTCCTGACGAGCAGCAGCACGCAGAACCTGGGCCCTGAGTTTTCTGTAATTCTTCGGTTGCAGCAACCGTTACAGAAACATAGTCCTGCCGTGGAAGCAAGCCTCTGCCACAGACTCTGCATGTTTGGTGGACTCCACCACTAAACCCCCCCAACTAAACTGCTAAAATGATTGTGCACAAGCCTAAAATGGCATTAATGTGAGTTTTCTGGCAGCACCATTACATAACCCTCCACCCTGGGCTGTAGCAGTCAGTGGAGAACCCCCTTTCTAATACACTGGCACTCTGCCCTGAAGCTTATGATCATTATGATTTAAGAACCTTCAAGAAGTCTGTTTCTTGAAGAAAATGGTAGTTCTACATATTTGCCAATTGCAGAATTGTGGAATGCAAAAATATTAGCAATTACTGCAAAAACACAAAACAGGAGACTTTGTGGAGCTTTGTGTAATGTAAAATGGCCCAGATGCTCTCTAGTCCTGCAGTAAACCCTTATTGGGTGGGAGAAAAGGAGATGTACAAGTCCCTCGGCAATGACACAAATAGCACCAGTGGTGCTGAAGTGGGTGAGCAAGAGGAAGCAACTAGAGTGCTGTCATGGAACAAACAGGTACCATCAGGCTTCAGGCAAGTGCTGGGAGGAAGGGAGCCATCAGAGCAGCATTGCTGTGCAACCTGGCAGTACTGGGCAAACGGGAGAAATCCACAGATGCGCAGCTGTGTAAACTAGCACTGAAGAGGGAGGCAGGAGGGAGCCATGGGAGAGAATAACACAGATTTCAGTAAAACAATAAAATAACCCTTCAATTTTCCTATGCCCTACCTCCAATCTAAATCATGGTGCCACATCTGCTTGGTATTCACTTGCCTGCGCATCTGCTTAACTGCCCCAGGCTACCTTTTTCTGGGCATTCTATCAGGGCAACTAAATTTCATTTTTGGGGCTCATCTGAATTACCACAGAATGTAAAGCCCATCGCAGAACTTCCACAGGATCATTGCAGGATTGCTCACAGTCTGGCTGCAGCATGCACGAGCTCCTTCCGCACAATGCAGGTTCCCTTTGTTGCAGTGCACATGGGACCCTGCTCACGACCATAACAGGCAGTGGCTGGCTCTGTCACGATGTCTCCATCTGAGTTGGGAAATGCAGGCAACACTACATGTGTAGCAGATCCAGCACGCTTCCAGGTGGTGAGGGAAGTGGGACGTGATGGTCTCCAATGTCCTCTTCAACCCACGGGGGACTCCCCACCCCCCCCCGGGGTAGGCAATCACTCAAGGCCTCATGTGACTCAGGCCCTCTGTCAGGGCCTCATGTGACTCAGGCCCTCTGTCAGGACAAATCCCGACAACAAACCAAAATCAGGGCAGGCACTTCTTCCTGGAGAGAACAAAACTCTTTTTACAAAGACTTAAAATAGTTTAGTTTTTGTGTTTTCTTTTTTTTTCAACCTGGTGGCTGACTGCTGAAATCACTCATAGGTCTCTCTCCTTCACTCTCCCTGGCAAATCTGAAGCTTTCTCACATGTCAGAAATCTAAAGCTTTCTCTAATACATCTTTCGTCTACAGAAAATCTGGGGATCAGTTGTCATTGGCTAGCTTCTCATAATAATGCATTATACTAACCCCCAAGCCCTTCGTAGATGTCCTCTTTCCAGGGAAAGCATGCACACAGCCCTCTGTAACTTGAGCCAGCTTGCAACTACTGTAGCTGCTTTTGCACAGCTGAACTCACAACTGGCTGTTTCTCCTGAGTGGTCTGAATGACTTCTGACTTTCTGTGCCATAGGAAAGTCGGACACTGCTGGTTTTCTTCCTCGAATAGTTCTGTAAACCTCCTGGACTTCCCTGCTTTATCTATGACCGACTTAAATTATATCCTTAAACAATGTTTAATGTGAATATACTGTAAACCGCAGCTTACTGTACCTCGCACTGTACCTGTATGTTCTTCCACTCTACTCTTTTGAGTTATAAAACTCTAATTAAACACAAATAAAAAAAAAGGACAAGTCCTGACAGCACACAAAGCCCAGGTGCTTTGGTATTGTTCTAGACTGGAACAGAGCAATCTTTTTGCAAAGACTTTATACACAGTCTGTCAACCCAGTGGCTGACAACTGAAATCCATCACACGTTTCACGCCTCTTCTCTCCCAGACAAACCTGAAGCTTTCTCATATGTTTTCCTTCACCTAACTCTATCTTGGGATCAATTCTTATTGGCTGGTGTCTCATACATAATTTATTGCTCTACTCCCCCTGCTCTCAGTGGCTGGCAGTTTCACGAGACAGCTTGCAACTCTGCAGAGCTGAGTTAAGGACTTGAAGAGCAGGTTTTTAGTCATTATTGCTCCCCCCCTTTCAACATGTAGGGTAGCTTACCCTCCATTTAAGCGCTGCTTTCAAAAAGTTTAATATCTGTCCGCAGGTGCCATATGGCGTCGGAACCATCCATTGCTGAACCCGACCCAAAATGGCTACTGGGAGAGAATGAGTTAAGAATTTCACTCGTAAAACAGCTCCATTGAGTTAGTTGTGAAAATGCTGACTTTGCCGACCTGGAGCTGCCTTCACTGCACGTTTCTACGATGCTCAGTACAAACAGCAGCGAGGCACACTCCATAGACTTCAATGGGAGCACTTTTATAAGTTTTTTTTAATACATTTAAGTGCCAATTTTGGGAAATGAATGCCACTGCTCAGCTAACAAAGTCCTTGATAGTTGGTGGTGGCCTTCATTCCCAAATCAATCTTAGATGTATAACAAACATATATAAAAATATGCCCCACTGAAGCCTATGGGACGCACCTCCACCAGGTTCTGGTACTGACACCAAAAACATGCGGCGTGGGGTCGCTCCAGTCAGCAAATGCCTGCATTTTCACAACCAACCTGACGGAGCTATGCTACGAGCGAAATAATTAAAAATATACCTTGACAAATATTACACATTTTGGAGGCAACGCTTAACTGGAAAGTAAGCTACCCTACATGTTGAAGAGGGGAGAAAAATAATGACTAAAATCCTGCTCTTTAAAGTTTCATCCAAGTAGCATGGGCTGTCTTCTGCCACCTACCAGAGGCCAGAAGCACAACAACTTGGTGGCCCCCATATTCTCTTTTGTTTACTTCACATTTAAAAATTGTCTCCATCCCTCTGTGCAGCTTCTAGATATCAGAATCTGTACCTCCCAGTCCCTGCTGCCATCCAGCCTAGGGTGGCAGAGAGAGTGCTGTGGGTGGTCTTCTTGACTGAGCTCAATGAGGACCAGTTTCAGTGCTGCGATTGCTGTTGTGGCTGCTGCTCTACTTTGAGATACATTAAATGAACGATGCAACTCCTTGCTGTGTTCCCCAACAACTACTGCAGACAGCAGGACCAGGCAAGCAAAGTCCCTGAGGCCGCTTGCTGGGTAAAAGTAAACTGCCATGCTTATAACCAGACAGAAATTTTTCACTTCACATGGACAAACCGTTAAGTTGAGAAACGGACGCAAATAAAGCTTAGGTAAGCAACAGTTTTTCTCTCCATTTATACACTTAGGGCTCGATTTTGCAAGATTAGTATGGTGCAGCTCTCAAGACTCTGCCTTCAACCCCCGCTCTATCAGAGACCAAGTTTGTAGTGGAGTTACAAGTCATTTTACACAACTGCTGCCTATTACTGCATCTCCTTCACAACTGCAGCGTACTGGTATGCCTTATAAAGGATACAAGCATGTTCAACACGAACATTTAGGAACACGGCAGAGTACCAGACTGCATGGAATAAGATTAAATGTATAAACAAGTTTGGTAGTAGAAAAAAAGTTTTCTTTAAAATATGAACGTATTAATTAATTATGCAAAAATAATGTAGTTGGCTAAGTACTGATGATGTAACTGTTCAAACAGGGCATTTTCATGTGGTGAACTGTATTAAGAATCTTGGAATTCCAAATGGCAAAAAAAAAAAACAACACTATTACTAAGCAGTGAACAAAGGTCAGAGGCAGAAGTGCCTGGGCCCTGACTGCACAAAACCAGATGGGGACCATAATGCTAGAGAGCAGAAATCAGCTCATGTGCCACACAACAACATGGGCATCAATGACAATGCAAAAAGGAGGTATCCAGACAGAAAAGGTATCAACCAGGCAAAGCCTGTCGAGGGCACGGCAGGTACACAACGCCTGAAGGTGATGACCAACCAGTGACATACTCGGATAGATAATAGAGACCACAGCATGCAGTCAGAACATCATGAAGCAAAGCCAGGCACAAACCAGAGCAGACAATGACTGTAAGCGTGTCGAAGATTCCAAACAGCCGTCATGTAAAGGAGAGGACTGCACACAGAGCAGAAGCATCCATGGGGCAAAGTTCAGCAACAACCAGCACAGATGACACTGGGACAGGGAAGATGAACAGGAACAGGTTCCAAGTATGAGACAGAAGATCTGCCTAACACCCAAGAAGCTTAATGAAGCAAAGCCAAGCGCCGAACAATGCACATGGTGATGGGGCTCCATCAGTGGAGAAGTGGCTCAGCTGCTGCACAAAACAGAAGACTGCACACAGAGTAGAACTGTTGACGAGGCAAAGCCAAGCAACAACCAGCAAAATCAGCAACACTGAGTCAGACAGCAAGAATGTCAATGAGGCAAAGCCAAGTGATAAAGCTGGACAAAGCGATGGGCCCACAGAAACAGGGGGAACGGCTAAAACGCCAGGAACCAAAAGACAGAATGGTGATATAAGCCAACAGACTGGCCTGAACTCACCCTTCTTTTTGAAGCAGTGAAAAATACAGGGAGGTATCCAGAAGGCCACCAATGGAGGGACCATGAGTGGGATTCCAGGGAAGCTTACATTGGAGACCCCAAAGGCAGGAGACCAACCGTAACCATGGGCAAGAAACGAACAGTAATGATACGCAGGAGACCAACAGCAGTGGGATAGCCCGCATCAGTAGGAGAGCAGGTGGCTGCATGCCACAGCTGCAGCAGAGATGAAGGACCCACAGTCTCCGTGCATCATAAAGCGGGGAACAAAAAACACAGGCCCCCAAACACGGCAAAAGTCAAATGTCAATTTATTTATTTTATTTATTTATCAAGTCTAGGATTATAAATACCTTTGAGCCATGGCTCTTTTACAAAGGTTCCACGTCAGAGAAATACAAATTATGGGGAACATCAAGTCAGGCATTACGGCCGGCCCAGTGGCGCTGAGGGTTGAGGTGCTGGGCGCCACACCTCGCGCCACACCAGTGACCCGGGTTCGGGAATGGACTCGGGTCGTCGGGGGTTGGCCGGGAGGGAAGGATTGAGCGTCCCAGCGGATGCTCTCCTCCCTCAGGGGTGAGATACCAGGGTGCTGTATGCACCCGACACCCTAAGAGAGCCGGTGGGAACAGGGATTACTCAAGAGACTAGGCGGCCCATTCAGACGGAGTCGAGGGGACGCTGTCAGGCGCTTGAGAGAGACGCAGCGCCAGCACGCCGCCTCTGACGACGCCCTCGCGCCAGCATCCCAGGGCGGGGTTGAGGAACACAGAAAACGGATAAGCCCCTCGGTGGTCCTAGATGAAGACGGCTCCACCCAAGACCACCAATGCCGGGACAGACCCCGCTGTGCAGATAGGAGGGAGGAGAGAAGCACTCTAGGGGCAGATCCCGGAACAGTGGCACAGAAGGGAATGAGCAGTCCGAAGGAGTGGACACCGAGGTAGGGGGTGGATAAATAAAGAGTAGAAAAAAAAAAAAAGACAGACATTACAACAATGTGGACATTGCAAACAGAGTACAGATTAATATAGTTCAAGGGTAGCATTGTAACAAGGCAGCCAGCGGCATTTGTCAGAGAAAATAGACAACAGATAAGACGTGCCAGAGTCATAGGAAGAAGGAAGAGGGTGGGGGAAGGAATGTAGGAAGGGTGGCAAGAGGGTGAAAAGTGCAGCATTGGGTATACCAAGATGTGAGGGTAGAATCCAGTGAGGAGGGGGGGGGGACAACTAGAGCAGAAAGGGAAGTGGAGAAACAAGGTTAAGTTGGGCAGTCACAGGAGCTGTTGGTAGTGAGATAGTCCCGGAGCCTAGTTTTAAACATACCAATAGTTGGGGCAGAGGAGATGGTTGGGTTGAGGCCACTGAACCAGAGTGGCACTCGATAAGCAAAAGAGCGTTGTCCCTGTGAAGTGTGACAGTGGGGGACTTTCAGTAGCTGTAGCGTGGATCTCCTAAGGCGCCATTTGTTAATTCGGTGTTGTAACAGAGTTGAGACCCCAGAAGGTGCAAGGCCAAGGTAGATTTTTTTTCACCATGGAGCAGTTGAGAAACTTTATGCGGTTTGATAGTTGGAGCCAGCCGGTCTGAGTGTACAGGTCACATGTGTGGGTGAGACGGTGAGCACCAGTGATGAGACGACATGCTTTATTTAAGGTAGTTGAGAGGCATCTAAGGGTTGTGGGTGTGGCCGAGCCATAAATGATGAGACCATAGTCTATTACAGAGATCACAGAGCTCAGGACTGCAACCTTCAAAGCTTCTGGCATGAGGTGTAGTCTGTGTTTGTAGAGGAGACCAAGCCGTGTATTAGCAGCTCTAGCTACATTATCTACATGAAGTCCATAGGAGAGATTAGGGTCAAGCTGTATCCCTAAGTATTTGAAGGACCCCACCTGATCTAGAGTGTTCCCCTGGTGGTGGAGATAGCCAAGTGGTGTAGCTTGTGTGGGTTATGAGAGCTGCAGAAGAGCATAGATTTGGTTTTCTTGTCATTGAGGACCAGTTTATGATTAAGAAACCATGTCTCTACAGAACTGAAACCAAGTTGAAGGTTGTGTTGAAGAGTTGCAGGATCTTTGTGAGTGGAGAATACAACAGCATCATCGGTATATAGTATGATCTGCTCAGAGCAGTAGTAAGGAGGAGTTTAAAGAAAAGGCTAAAAGGAGGGTCCCAGTATGGATCCTGTGGGACACCAGCGAACAGGCAGGGTGTTAGAAAGAGCGTCCGCAATTTTTACTCTCTGTGACCGGTTTTCTAAGTAACTTTTAAACTAGAGAGAAGAGTCAGGTGATAGCCCAGCATTCAGTAGTTGGTGTATTAATAATCCATGGTGTACTGTATCGAAGGCCTTGGAGAGGTCGACAAAAACGGCCCCTGTGAGAAGGCTGTTGTCAAGGGATTTGTGCAAAGCTCCAGTGAACTCAAGAAGGGCTGTGGTGGTGCTGTGACCTTTCCGGAGGCAGCGTTGTTGTGGACAAGGTATATTGTATTTATCCAAGTGGTCGGTAAGTTGATCAGCCACGATGCGCTCAAGTGCCTTAGAGGTGGGGCAGTATGGAGATAGGGCGATAATTTGAGTGATCGTCTTGTCCCCACTTTTATGGATGGGTGTCACGGTGGCTGTTTTCCATAGGTCCAGGAATTTTCCACAGCTGAGAGAGGTTTAGGATTTTGTTAATGGATGAATTACCTCATCGAGGGTGAGCAAAAAAACTTAAGGTCCAGGGTGTAGCTACTAGATCTAGATTTAGAGATAACTGCAGTAATATGGCGGCGAACTTCATTCAGCCTTACCTTCCTGAAGTAGAAGAGGGATGGTTAGACTGAGGGCTGAGGTATTTGGGGAGTAGGCCCTGTTTTGAAAAAGTCTTGGGGTAGAACAGCACTAAGGTCTGAAAAAGCCGTGTTAAAGATGTTTGCGATCACCTTGGGGTCAAGGGTTGAGGATCCATCAACCATTAACATGGCGGAGAGGTTTTTGGCTGCTTCCCTGTGACATCCTTGATATTGTCCCAGAAAGCACGACCATTTCCCCATGTATTGGTGAGAGCATCTTTGTAATAGGTGGATTTCATTAGCCGTATGGCTTTTGTGCAGGCGTTTCGTGCTTGTTTGTAATTTTGGATGTCCAGTTGTTTGCCAGTGGCCCTGGCAACTGCCCAGAGGTGATCCCTTAGTTTCAGCTGTGAGAGAAGAGCCGCAGTGACCCATGGGTTAGAGAGAGATTTTGTTTTGCGCCTTTTAGCAGGGGCAAAGAGGTCGCAGGCTTTGTTGAAAATTGAGATGAAGTGATCAAGAGCCAAGTTAACATCTGTTGCTTCACAGATGGGTAGTCAGTCTTGTAGAAGCAGGTGTTGTTTGAGATGTGGAAGTTTTCCACGAGGAAGGACTCTGCTAGCGATAATTTTGGGAGGGGCTTAAGAATTTGTTAGACCATGCACACATGACTGGGAGTGGTCACTGAGTGAGTCTGGGAGAATGGTCGTACGAGAAATCCTTGTGGGGTGAGTGGTGAGGACCCAATCAAGAGGTACTGGTGCCAGTCTTGTAGTTAATCCTAGTAGGGGAGTTTACCATTTGCGTGAGGTTAGCAGCTGAGATGGAGTCTTTATAGGCACTGGCACTCGATGCTAACCAGTTTATGTTGAAATCTCCTAGTAGAATAAGTTCAGTTTCGGGAGGATGTGAGTTGATAAAGTTTAGGACGTCATTGAATCCATGTTTAGGGTCCCTGAGTGGGATATATATGGAGACAATAGTCAGAGCTTTATGGTTGGGACCTAGGATGATTTTTATTGGCAGAATCTGGACTGAGGCAGAAAGTGATGGAGTTGCTACAGGGTGCCAAGACAGGGAGTCTTTGATATGGATTGCGCAACCACCGCCTTTTTTGGATATCCGGTCCAGCCTGTGAACACTGTAGCCCTGTATTGTTACTGCTGAGTCAGGAACTTTGGGTGTCAGCCAAGTTTCCACCACTGCAAGGATGTCAGGTTGTGTTGGCATATGAAGCTTGGAGTGCATCCAACTTGGTAGTAGGCTGCAGATATTAATGGATGCAAGGATAAGGGCACCTGGAGTTTGTGTGGCCTGAGCTTCTAGGGCCAGGATTGGGATGGAGCTGCCAAAGATGAGAAGGAGGAGGAGCAGGAGTTTTAAGGAGCAGAGTCGCAGCTCTTTGAGAGATAGTTTTGATTGTTGTTTCCTGGAGTAAGTTGCAAGGTTCAGGCGTTGTCCCATATGGAATGAAGGTGGTACAGTGTGGAGGGTGGCCACACTTGTTGAGAAGTAGTGGTCGTGTTAAGTAACCAGGAATATCCAAGCGTGCACCAAGCACAAGTCTCGAGTGGAAGTGGGGAGTTCCCTTGGAGTTGCAGTGGAAACCAGAGTAGAGGGTGGTGGGGTTGGGGGTGGCTAGGACCAGGGAGACAGAAGAGGGGGGCCAGGGCAAGGAGGAGGAGGAGAGACGAGAGAAAGGCAGAGACAGCACACATGGCTTACGTACTAGATAAAGAGACAGAGATATAGCCCTCTAGTGGTGAGAGGATATAATCTGCTAATGGAAAAGTCAACTGTTAAAAAAAAACAAACCTCTAAATTCACTTCAAATATCAACTCAGAACTTAAAATGACTGTAAGGATTAAACAAATCATTAAACCCTAGCACATAAATTCAACTAGAGACACAGAGGGAGATACAGTAGTTAGAGGTGTGTTCAGCAGGAGATAGTATGGGCCACTTGGAAATCAGCTTCCACTGGTACCAAATCCAAAAGTCAGGGCTAGTACCTTGCAGTACAGAGAATTTCTGAAAAACTTGCAGTACAGAGGATTTCTGAAAAACTGTTTAGGTTCCAGAAATTGAGGGGTCCGTGGCCTGGTCAAGGCACGCTGGATCCCTTGCAGTACAGAGGATTTCTGAAAAACTGTTTAGGTTCCAGAAATTGAGGGGTCCGTGGCCTGATCAAGGCACGCTGGATCCCTTGCAGTACAGAGGATTTCTGAAAAACTGTTTAGGTTCCAGAAATTGAAGGGTCCGTAGCCTGGTCAGGCGCTGATCCCTTTGCAGTACAGAGGATTTCTGAAACTGTTTAGGTTCCAGAAATTGAGGGTCCGTGGGCCTGGTCAAGGCACGCTGGATCCTTGCAGTACAGAGTATTTCTGAAAAACTGTTTAGGTTCCAGAAATTGAGGGGTCCGTGGCCTGGTCAAGGCACGCTGGATCCCTTGCAGTACAGAGGATTTCTGAAAAACTGTTTAGGTTCCAGATATTGAGGGTCCGTGGCCTGGTCAAGGCATGCTGGATCCCTTGCAGTAAAGAGGATTTCTGAAAAACTGTTTAGGTTCCAGAAATTGAGGGGTCAGTGGCCTGGTCAAGGCACGCTGGATCCCTTGCAGTACAGAGGATTTCTGAAAAACTGTTTAGGTTCCAGAAATTAAAGGGTCCGTGGCCTGGTCAAGGCACGCTGGATCCCTTGCAGTACAGAGGATTTCTGAAAAACTGTTTAGGTTCCAGAAATTGAGGGGTCCGTGGCCTGGTCAAGGCACGCTGGATCCCTTGCAGTACAGAGGATTTCTGAAAAATTGTTTAGGTTCCAGAAATTGAGGGATCTGTGGCCTGGTCAAGGCACGCTGGATCCCTTGCAGTACAGAGGATTTCTGAAAAACTGTTTAGGTTCCAGAAATTGAGGGGTCCGTGGCCTGGTCAAGGCAGAAAAGCAATGAAGCTGCGGGAATCAAGGATCTTAGGAGTGTTCCTTCATCCCGAGGTACAGTCGACAGCAGTTGAGAATGAACTCAGGAGTATAAGGTCACCCATGCTATATAGGCACTGATGATACACATCATTGCAGGCAGCCTCAGCTAGGCTAAAGCTTCTGAGTGATACGGACTCAGAAGTTATACTGGCGTGGCTCAATGGAGCGAGACATCCTTGAAGAACAAATAATTTTTCCAGAGTGCAGCATTATGCGAGTCAAACCGATGACACAATGGATTACAACAACAACAAAAAAGGAAAATTACTTATCAGTGCCTTTTCAGATTATAACTATTAACTGAGTTGGTTGTGGTTTTATGGCTGAATTTTTATTTATGAATTTTAATGTATAGGCGCTATGGTCTTTGGAATAGCGCTTTTTAAAAATAAACTGAATTGAACCGAATTGATCTCCTTGAGTCTCTCCTCCATGGAGCCTCGCACATTGATAATATGCTGGAGACACTGGGGACCCCCCAGAATAATAACATTTGTGTGTGCCAGCAAATGCATGTTGTCAGCACTAACACTGTATATATAGCAGTGTCAGCCTCAAGTGCCTCAGTTTTTTTTGTTTTTGTTTTTTTGTTTACCAAGGACGGCGTAGACTAGAGAGAAGTATAAGACATTCATGGATAACAGAACAACAAACCTGGAGAAACAGGGCTTTAAGAATGATACATCATGCGTGACACATATACTAGCCAAAGCTATAAGCCAGACAGGTGGCATGGAGGGCTGAGGCACTGGCACCTCACCTGCTGCCATGCCAGCAACCTGGGTTTGGTAACAGACTTGGATCATTGGGGGCTGGCCAGGGAGATAGGATCGAGCATCCCAAGGACTGCTCTGCTCTCCTCTCTGGGGGATGCGGTGGTGAATCATCTCAGCTTATGGATGCTGTGGGTTGGAGGTCCGGTGGTAGTGCAGGTGTGAGAGACTTTGCGAAGGGGCCGTGATCCATAGTAATGTGCATGCCTCCACACGCATGCACTTATGCAGCCACAGCAGGAAGGGAGAAATGGAAAAAGAGACCTGTGGCCTACATGACGCCCTGCACAGCTCCCTCGACCCACACCACCACCCAGACACCTAGGGGCATCGAGCTGCACAGTCTGGGAGAAGGATAGCCCTGTCATAGGAAGAAAGCCACAGGTGAACAGCTCCACATAGGCCCGGGGATGTAGCTGCCGGTTGGGGGGGGGAGACAGGACTAATGAGCCACCCAAGGGATAAAAAGCTGCATAAAAAAACAGCTGAAGCTACATCAGCGTGTTTCTTTAGAAAACAGTTCCATGCACCCTATCCATGGTTTCTGTTCTGTTTTACAGAGGTGAAGTGCTGATGATGGTTTACTGACCATGAGCTCCTTGGTTTCAGCGATGTTGCTAAGCATGCTGGATTGTTTTTCCAGTTCAACAGGTTGTCTAGATCATGGTGGCAGGAGCAGTTAAGAGTGGTCTTTGACACTGGATCAAATGGTGGTATCATTGACACAGATCACTGATTACAGAAGTGTGGTCATGTCAATGATCTCACAGCATATGATGTTACACAGTGAGTTCAAGTTGAGATTACGATTTTTGTTCAGGAAATTTAGAAGAAAATGATCCTTGAGTTTTGGATAAAGATTTAGACTTTATACCACCGGCTCTTGACACTGCAAAGCTATATAGGTGGTGACAGACTTGGGAGTTGAGGGGTTGAGGGGGGGAGGAAGAAAGAGGGAGGTTAAGTGCCTGAGAGGTGCTTTGGCTTGGAAGGGTGGACTGCGTATTCAGAGGATCACTAGGGCAGCAAGAGATGGAAGGGAGATAGAAATCACTGCCCACCTAGGGACAAATGACCTGGAAAGGGACAGAATAGAGGTAGTGTAGGGAAATTTCAGGAAGTTGGGGAAGGGACCCAAGCAAGTGGCATGCATGATGGCTTTTGCCCGGGTGTTACCTGTGTATGACCTGGGAGAGAAAAGGAAACTCCACACCACGGCATCAGGGAGAAGGGCTTCAGATACATTGGGGACTGGAGGCCAACCCAGGAGGATATGGGCCTCAACAGGGGAGATGATTTGCATCCTTCCAGGACAGAGGTTGAAACAAACTTTTTCCACCAGTAGCCAGCAGGCCTAGTGACTGGAAAAATCCACCAGCTCAACAGGATTTTCACTAGCTCAGCACAAAAACAACCAAATGTTAAATAAAAGGCCTAAATAAAAACAGTGTGCTGTTTTCTTTTTTACTCATTATGCTACCAACCAATATCCACAATCTCAAACACACACACGCTAATGTTTCTACTGTGCAAAAGACCAGACAAGTTCATTCACAAAAATCTAGCTCCGGGGAAGGGACGGGGGAATGCTGGAGAGGATGTGGGTGCAGTCAGCAGCACAGACACATGTCCTTTGGGCATGCAATATGCTTTCACAGTATTGGAAGGAAGTGATACAAGAGATCACAAGCGTATATGAATGTGCGGATATACATATTAACATTCACCATCCCAGAGGGCCTAAAATTAAGTAAAGTAACATACAGACAAGTTACACTATTAATAATGGCAGCGCTGAAGGCAGTGACACCCCTTTGGGGTACTAAGAAAGTGCCCACAAGGGACTCCTGGAATTCACAGGCAATAGAAATATACGTACTAGAGAGAACAGCAGCGAGGATGAGCAATCGCATGAAAAAAATTGAATCCACGTGGCAGAAATGGACCAGGTTACCAGGTGGACAACTATCCAGATTTTGTTCCATAGTACAGTAGAAAATAAGGGAAATAATTAGGGGTTTACAACATATAAGAAGCGGAGGGCTGACAGGGTGCCCCTGCGGAACAGCACCTATAGAAACATAACAAGAACTGAATTAGTCGATGAGAGAGAGGAGAATATAGTATTATGCTGTAAGAAAAAGCATAGAGAAGTTAGTGATTAAGAAGGTCCTACTAGAAATCAGACAGAGACCGCATCTTTAACCTAGAATCAATTGCTAAAATAATATAATCCTGCATGAGATTGTAAATAGTTTATTAATGAAGATGTAAACAAGACAACCATATAAAGTGTTAAATATGATAAAAGAAAGCTTAAAAATAACCTAACCAATTGGAATTAGCAAAAGCTGTGAAAAGAAATGGAATGTGATACTAAATCCTGCAAAGAAGTGCATAAATGGAATGTAATTGAATGTACTGGATTTGGAAAAAACCTGAATAAAGACTATATTATTAAAAAAATAAATCTAGCTCCACTCTCAAGTGCAACAAAGTGAGTTGTCAGCAAACAAAACTCCAGTCCAATGTCCAAATGCAGCACATCAAAAAGCAGCTGCCTGGTTCTGAGTTTCATAACAACTTGGTCAGAAGGTGCTTTCTGTTCCCTTCTCATCATACATATTTCTAAAAGAAACAAATGGAGAGTAACGTTCTCACTTTTCCCTCCCAAGAAGGAGCCCTTTTAGCATAGTTACCAGGTTTTATGTTATGATTGCTATCTTTGCTCTTATTTGTAATGAAAAGAACTGGTTTCAGAGAGGCAAAGTGCATCTTTAAATGGTGACGAATAAGAAGAAAAGGCTTTCAGAGCTGCTTCCCTTACTAAATATACTGTAATTCAATACTATCTTTTGTCCATAGGCTCTTAAATAGTAATGTTAAATCTTCCATCATTAAATTATAAAGGCAGAAAGAACTCACAATCAACAAGAATTGAAACCACGATGCAGAGCATCAAAGAAACACTTCTCAAAGGCCAAGGAGGTCAGCGAAGCAGACTGAATGCAGAACATCGTCCACTAACTGGCACAAGCAACATCAGAAAAGCCTCTGCATTACTAGTGAACTCACAAACTCAAACCACCACTCAAAGCCCCGCCAAACTCCGTCCACCATTGCCACATTAAAATGTGCTGACCTTGTCATCATCTACCATGAAAGGTGAATGGAGAACGGGCCATGGAAAGTAAATGGAGAGTGAGTCTCAAACTGCAGACTGCACCCGCATAACAGAAAATCCACTTACATCTGGCAGGTAGTGCCAATTTTGAACCCTGCAGAAGGGGGACCACAGTCCTCAGTGGCAGGATTAAATGCTTCTTGGATGAGCATTTAAAGTAGCTGGTAAGGGGGGGCTGTAAAATTAAGGGAGGCAACAACTGTTCCCCTCCCCACCATGACGGAGAGAAGGTAGGAGGGGCCAGGGGGAGCAAACTCCCCTAGGGCAAGGGCGAAAGAAGACAGGGGCAGGGACATGGCAGAGGACGAGGGGGATATAAATCATGAAAGCAACAATAGAGGAGTCAAGGAGACAGATAGCAGAGGAGGTATAAAGGGAAGAGGTGGGTCGGGGGCACTTTAAAGAACAGCGCAGACAGGAAAGAAGGAAGCAGGCAGGTAGAGGTAAGGTATGGAAAGCCAGGTACGCCACTGCAAGGAGTCTGGGAAATAAAATCCCAGACCTGGAAGCCATCATGGCAGGGGCTAGCCTGGATCTGGTGTCCATAACGGGGTCATGGTGCACTGTCAACCATGACTGGGGACATAGGCATGTCAGCTACTCTCTGTTCAGAAGAGGCAGAGCAAGGAGGAGGGGTTGATCTGTATTTTTTTATTTATTAAAAATTGGTAACTGGGAAAGGCACACTGAGGCAAGGTTCATTTCCAGGTGCGACCCAGGGGAAGGGGGGAGGTGAGTACAGGCAAACAATATGTCAGTTCACATCAGCGAGCAATACTGTGACAGCTTAGGTTGCAGGGCACACTAACAGGTAACATCAATTTGAGGAAGCACAACAGGCAAGCATTAACAACTGGTCATGTCAAGGGCATGGTAAGTACCATATAATTGTGCAGTAATGGAGTAAAGTGATCAGTGCCAGAGAAGGCAGATGTAGTGTAGTAGCCTGACAAAAGTCTGCCTCTGTCACAGACAAGTATAGGGAGGAGCTAGCTGGGGGTGGATAGGAGGAAAGAAGAGTCAAGAGGCAGGTTGACAGTGACTGGTGGGACCAGAAAGGTGCCTTGGGTGGTATCTAAGGGTCAAGATAGAGGAGGAAAAGTAGATGGAAGAAGGAAGCAGATTCCAGAGGGAGGGGAGGCAGTAGAAAAAGGCAGCTTGCCCAGTGGAGGCGTGAGGGAGAGAATTGGAGAAGGTACATGGATCCTGAGAGCAGAGAGAGTGGGAGGAGGAGGGAATGAGAGAGGAGTGAGGAGAGATAGGAGTGGAGGGACCCAAACCAGAATTTAGATATGAATAAGGTGCAGTGGAGTTGGCAATGTGAGGAGAGAGGGAGGATGGAAAGGTAGGAGTAGAGATAGAGCAGTGATGTGTATTAGGGGATGAATTTGTAGCGAAACGGAGAAAGCACTGCAGAGGATGTCCAGTCTGGCAAGGGAGGAGGAAGGGGCAGTGCCATACACCATCACCACACAGTCAAAAAAAACACAAGAACTATTTTGGTGACCAGCTACAGGTGGAGCTGGGGGGACAGCCAGTCCTTTCTGCGGTACAGGGCACCTAGTTTAGGGTAGAGTTTGGTGTGGATGGCATCAATGTGGACAGAGGAGTCAAATGTACTACCCAGTTACACACACCAAGGTATTTAAATGCAGGGACTATGTGAAGTGGGGTGCCATCCAGCGTGCAGAAGACAGGGGGATGTGATAGCCTGGCCAATTTCTGGCTGATGCCAATGGTCATGGACAGCGTTTTCCTGGTGTTGACCTGGAGCTGGTTTGCATGAAACCAGTGTATAATACTATGGAAGTCCTGCTGGAGTAGAAACATAGAAACATAGAATTTGACGGCAGATAAGGACCGCTTGGCCCACCCAGTCTGCCCGTTTCCCTACCTAATGGATAAGCTGCAGATCCTAGTTAACCAGCAGCCTACTTCTTTCTGCCCCCACCCCCTAGAATTGCCTTATGACTGTCCCATGCATGCTTGAATTCCACCACTGTTTTTGACTCCACAACCTCCTCCGGAAGGCCATTCCATGCATTCACAACCCTCTCTGCGAAAAAATACTTCCTTAAATTACCTCTGAGCCGACCCCCCTCTATCTTCAAATTGTGCCCTTCAATGGCCATGTAGGAGGGGCTGGAGGTGTAAAGGATCGTGTTGTCAGTGTACATATGGATGTGCAAAAAGACACATGTGTAAGGCAGGTCATTAAAGAAAATAAAGAAGAGGATAGGTCCCAGTATGGAGCACTGTGGGACCACGGCTAGGATGGGGAGGGGTGGGGACAGGACGCCTCCTACCTGTACTAACTACTGATGACCTGTAAGAATGGAACCAGTCCACAGTGGAAGCTGAGAGGCCAACAGCACTCGGCTTATCCAAGAGGTGAGTCAAAAGCTTTGGCAAGATCTAAAAATATGGCCACGGTGATATGTCCCTGATCCATCCCAGTGAGTAAGGCATTAATTACTCGCAGTAGGGAGGAGATCATGGAGTGGTGCTTCCTAAATCCAGACTGGAAGGGAGAGATGAGTTTGGAGGAGCAAAGGAAAACAGTAAGCCTGGAGTAGACGATACCTTCCTGCAGTTTTGCAAGAAAGGGGAAGAGTGACATAAGCCGAAAGTTGTCGGGGAGGAAGGGTCACCCCCTTTAGGCAGTGGCAGAATCATAGCAATTTTCCAGGCCTGAGCGGCAGCACTGAGGGAAAAGAAGAGGCTCAGAAACTGACAGAGTGAAGAGGCAATAGCAGGTGCCGAGATGCAGAGAAGTTTAGGGTCCAATCCTTAAGAGCTGTACTTGGCTGGGGCTAGCAGGATTTCATAGAGGGAGATGGAAGCAAAGTGGAAACCCTCAGCTGGTTGAGAGTAAAGAGAGGCAGCAGAGGATAGAGTGGGAGAAGGACTGGGTACAGGGCAGAGGGAAGTGCGCAGGTAGTAAAGAGTTCATTAAAAAGAGCAGTGAGAGAATGAAAGTCAGAGACTGGTGAGCCATCCACAGTGACAACTGGGGGAGCGGACTGGGATGGTGGGTCAAAGAGGGGGTGGATAACTCAAGAATTTTGCTGGGGAACTAAGATTTGACTGGAGGTTGGATTTGATTTCCTCCCTCACATATTGCATCTGCAGTGCTGTCCCTGTTTGCAAGCACCATGTCCAGCACTGCCCCGTCACTAGTAAATTCCTTGACTAGCTGCCTGACAAATGTCCCTTGTAGGTAGTCAAGGATGGCCCTGCTCCTTGCCAAAGTTGCAACTGGAAATCTCCACTCCACATAGGGGTAGCTAAAGGGGATAAGACTTTTTTCAGGTACATGTGCCATCTGTAAAGGAAGAAATTAAGACCATGCAGGTACAGGGGCATCTGCAAGAAAAGAAAGGGCTGGAGGTGCTGTGGATCATCCTGAAGACAGGCTCTGAGGCTGATATCCAAACAACGGTGGCATAAAGACCTCCAGCACAAGGAGAGGAGTTGGATAAGGCACTTGGAGAAGCCATCATCAAGATGGCAAGTAATGGGGAGGTGCTGCTAGTGGGTGACTTATCTGACAGATGACGAGTGGAACATTCCAACTGCAGCTCTGGCAAGGGGCAGGGCCATCCTTGACTACTATAAGGGTCTTTTCTCAGACAGCTAGTCAAAGAATTTACTAGGGATAAGGCAATGCTTGACCTGGTGCTTACAAACAGGGACAGCATTGCAGACTTCACAATGGGCAGTCCCCAAGGTACCAGTGATCACTGTACAGTGTGGTTTAACATTAAGATGGGAGAAGAGGCTACCTACATGAGGACATGGGTCCTGGACTTCAGGAGGGTGGATTTTAAAGAAATGGTAGACTGCCTCAGAAACTGCCTTGTGGGCGGGATTGCTGGGGGGTAAAGGCACAGTGGGGGAAAAATAAGGGAGGGGCTGGTGTAATTAAGGCAACCAGCCTCTGTGTATAGGATGTGAGTAAAAGCCAAAAGAAAAAGAGACCATTATGGTTCTGTAGGGAAGTAGCCAAGGTGGTGAAGGAAAAAAGGGTGGCATTCAGGAGGTCTAAGGAAATGCAGTGGGAAGAGGACTGGGAGATATACCAAGTAAAACAGTAGGAAGCAGGAAAGGCGATGTGGGGAGCAAAGGCGCAGACAGAGGACAAGATAGCCAAAGGGGTAGCTAAAAGTTATAAGACTTTCTTCAGGTACACAAGTGAGAAGAAGAGAGCAAGGGGAGAGATGGTGAGGATAATGAGGGCAGCAGAGGAGACTGGGCAGAAGAGAACAAAAAAAAAAGTGGACATCTTGAACAGGCACTTCTGCTCAGTCTTCACAGTGGAGGAAGGGGGATCTAATCACCAGGGAGCAGCAGGAACAAAGGGAGGGGCAGATAAACACAAGTCCATTTTCAGAGAAGAGTCCTGAGGGAACTTGCAGTTCTGAAGGTGGACACGGCTATGGGACTGGACAGATACACCCAAGGGTACTAAAGGAACTCATGGAGATGCTCGCTGCCCCACTGATGGCCTTATTCAACAGTTCTCTATAAATAGGCATTGTCCCGGAGAACTGGAGTAGAGCAGACATGGTTCCTCTACAGAAGAGCTGCAGCAGGGAGGAGGCTGGCAAATAAACTGGTCAGTCTTACTTCAGTGGTGCGGTAAATAATGGAAGCCTTGCTATAGGAAAAGGCTGGTAGAGTATCTTGAATCCAATGGGCTGCAAGAGCACAAGTAGCATGGCTTCACGGTGTCCGGGTTGGGGGGGGGAATGCCAGCTGAATCTGATGGATTTCTTCAACTGGGTGACTGAGGAAATAGATCAGGGAAGGGCAATGGATGTGGCCTATCTGAACTTGAGCAAGTTTTTGACCCTGTGCCCCATGGGACACTGATAAAGAAATTAAGCAGCCAAGGGGTGGGATTCAAAGTGGTGAACTGAGCTAGACAGGTGTCAGAGGGTGGTGGTTAATGGCACTTATTCTAATAATGTGAGAGCAACCAGTGGGGTGCAGCACGGCTCAGTACTGGGACCAATCCTCTTCAATGTCCTCATAAGTGACATTGCAGAAGAATTGGAAGGGAATGTATGCCTTTTATGCAGATATACAACATCTGTAATAAGGTAGACACTCAGGAGGGGATGGAGAGAATGCATAGAGATCTTGGGAAACCCGAGGAGTGGTCAAGAGCATGGCAGTTGGGGTTCAATGCTAAAAAGTGCAAAATCATCCATCTAGGGCACAAGAACCCAGGAGCGGAGTATAGGATTGGGGAGGTACTGACAGCCACTTCACTGGAAAGGGACCTTGGGGTTATCATAACTGATGACTTCAAAGTGGCAGGGCAGTATGTAGGACTAGTGGGATGCTGGGGTGCATGGGAAGGGGTATCTCCAGCAGGAAGAGGCAGGTGGTGTTGCCAATGTATCATTTACTGGTGGGACCCCACCTGGAGTACTGTGTCCAGTTCTGTAGGCCGCACCTCAAAAAGGACTTGGACAGAGTGGAGGCAGTCCAGAGGAAGGCAACTAAAATGGTGCAGGGGCTGCACCAAAAGCCTACGAGGAGAGACTGAGGGATTTCAAAATGTACACCCTGGAAGAGAGGAAACTGAGAGGGGACATGATTGAGACCTACGAGTACCTCACAGAGATGAAAAAGGTGCAGGAGGGAAGTTACTTTTGAATGAGAAAGAACACCAGGAGTAGAGGCATGCAAGGAAGCTTGGAGAATGGAGTTTAAGAAGGACGTGAGGAAGTATTACTTAACTGAAAGGCTAGAAGACGTCTGAAACAGTCTGCCAGCAGAAGTGGCGGAGGCAAAAACAGTGGGGGGCTTCAAGCACACATGGGCTAGACATAGGGAAATGTTAGTAAATATGCAGGGAGGAGGGAGGGTCACCAGATATCAGTTAGGGTCAGTGGAGACAGATTATGCAGAGAACATGTGGGTGATGGGATGGACCAAGCGGTCCTTTTCTGCCAATAAATTCTCTATTTCTACGTTAATATTCATTAAATCATGTAACATAAGCTGATTCAGGCAAAAGGTATCTGGCATTACAGCTGCCTTAAGTATTTGTGGACTGCAGCTGAGCTATGAGGACATTCCAATAGGATGAAGTGTCACTGACGTCATGGGGAGGGCAGGTTAGGACGCCCAGCTACCTGGCATTAGCTAGCAACTTCAGATAAAAGCTTATATTACCCTTATTTGTCAGCCGGTCCTTTTACAAGAGAGAGACATTTAGACTGGGTCAGAACACACAGGAGAACACACACAGCCTAAAATACAACAGCAGCTAAGCATTAGACCCTGTGTGAATGGCAACTAAAAGCATAGTATTTTATTTGTAAGAATCCTGCATGTACTGGAACTGACATCTGTAAATAGTTACTAGAGATGGACAGATTATTTTGCTGTCATATCCTGTGCGTGTGGACTGAGTTTCATACAGAGCCCAGTGGCAGAGGCCTTCTGAAAGCGGCTCTACCCAAAGCAGCCTGGTACAACCAAATACAAAGAACTCATGGAACAGCGTAGGGCAACCTCAGTATTGGTGAGCCCTACCCAGGCAGGTGCGCAAGAAGGAAGCATGTGGGCAACAGGTCAGACAAAGCTCATTAAGCTGTATTCTTGGCAAAGGTGCCACAGGCGGCAGGGAACAAAGGGTGCAAAAGACTACAGTGAGCATGACCGTCACTTCCAGGTCGTGTCTGAAAATAGGCATTCAATTGTCTAATGTACTTACCCGGTTACCACAAACCAAATAAATAAAAAAACAAACAGTACCTAAAAGCAGCTACGCAACTCCTGCCTGAAGAGGCTCAGGGTGGCCAAAGCCTGCTACTACGTATCAAACTGCCAGAGCAATGTATATACCTCTTAAGTCTTTAAGTGATACATGAACATTTTGACCCTGCCGCCCACCTAAATTGCCATACACTCTCTTACGCAAAACTACCTTTCCACCACTGAACACAGGTTGCTTCACTTCTCCAATGGTGTAAATGCCCATCCCCTCCTCTTCCCTCATCCGATATCAACCTCTGCTCTGATTCTTTCCCCCACTTTTTTTCTTCACCCATCACCCAGTCCCATATTCTAAAATCTCTCTTTTTCTTTCATTGTGACAAGAGCCACAGCCCTGACAGACTTGACCATTACCTTCTTAGTACAGCTGCCACTACCATTGCCTAGTCGATCAACCTATGTGATCAACTTCTTTCTCCTCCCTAGCTCAGTGTTCTGACCATGGAAGCTGGCAATGGTTATTCAATGAAAACCTAAGGCCACTCACAGTATAAATGGTGCTCTCAGTGAAAAGACAGTCATCAGTAAGGCCACAAAGCCAGGTGCACGCCACACAGGAACATCAAAAGACCAACACTGATCTTTTATTTAGTATACGTAATACATGAAAAGATAAAATACAGCACCAGCATCCGGCACCCTAGTGGTTAAGGAAAAAAGTGCACAAGTCTTCATGAAATGTTAGCGGCTAGGGTGCCTGCTGCTGGTGCTGTCTTTTGCTTTTTTATGTACCACATGTACTAAATAAACATAATGGACCCTATGCACGAATGGGTGGGAATTACATGCCAGAGGCACATATCCTGCCTGCATAGCTCCGCAGACTTGGACAGGAGCAGGGTGCACGGTATGCACTACTACAAGCATCTGCAGGGCCCCTGTCCACCTCCCCACCCGCCACGGCATGCAGGACCGTGCAGGGCAGCCAGGAGCAGTGTAGCGGACCCAGGTGGGCATCCAACTGGATGCTCATCCTGGGTCTCATAGTGGATCCCCAATGCATACAGGCGCGGGTGAATAGCACATGGGGGCACCTGGACCCACACGGCCATGCCCTGTTGGGTGGCGGACCCCAGGCCGGGCTCCTGGAGGACCGTGGCCACCCACCGCACTGCCGGACCACCCACCCAACACATGGCAGGCCCGTCCCCGTAGTAGCACATCATCCCCCACCCCCAATACAGGACTGCCCCGTCCCTGTATTAGCATATAATCCCCCCCAACACTGGACAGCCCAGTCCCCGTATAAGCATATCAACCCCCTCCCCAACACAGGACAGCCCAGTCCCTGTATTGTAAAGCAAGTCCCCTCCCCAACACACAGAGGTGCCCCGCCCAACATCCCCGACCCTGGTGGTCTCCTTCTGCCGTCAACTTCTATGTTTTTATGAAGGCTAGGCTAAAAGACAATGGGCAGACTAGATGGACCTGGTGGTCTCCTTCTGCCGTCAAATTCTATGTTTCTACCCCATCAAGATCTCTGGTGGCCAGTGGTCCCCTCATCCACCCAGCCACAACACCCCCCAACCCCCATACATGTCGGTGGGTGCTGTGGCTCAGGACCAGCAGCGGCACATCCCATCTCACACCTCCTCGGCTGCTGGCCGTCCAAGGAGGTGTAGGAAGAGATATGCTGCTGGCTGTCCTGAGCCACGGCACCACGACTCACTGTATGGGGTGATGTGTGCTGTCAGTGCCGCAGGTGGGTGGGGGGAACCACTGCCACCAGAGATCCTGATGGATACCAGGTCAGGGATGTCGGCCGGGGCACCCTGTGTGTGTGTGTGTGGGGGGGCTTGCTTTGCAATATGAGGACCGGGCTGTGCTGTATTGGGTAGGGGCGGGTTGATGTGCTTATACGGGACCAAGCTGTCCTGTGTTGGAAGGTGGGTTGATGTGCTTATATACGGGACCGGGCTGTCCCAGGCTTGGGGGATGATGTGCTAAACGGGATGGGGCAATCCTGTGTTGGGGGAAGGGGGTTATGCGACTCTATAAGGGACGGGCGACATCAGTGCGGGGGAGGGGTATGGCTTACTCTTTGCCGGGTGAATGTCATGTGTGTGTGTGTGGTGGGTATGTTTGGCTGGATGGGTCTGGGCAGACGGGCGTATTGCAGGAGTGTGGATCCAACACAATGGGACAAGGGGGTCTCTGGTAGGGGCACTCGCCCGATCAGCTGCCCCAGCCTTCTCCATCTGCCAACTGGGCTAGGGCAGCACAGTGGGTCATTTCCGGGTCCTGCCGCACTCTGCGGGGGTATCCCATGAGAAGGGCGATCGCTGCTAAGCACCTAATAGCGGCACCTGTTCTCAGGGCTAGTGGACGGGAGGGCGAATATGGGTTATAGTGACATCCTGTTGCTATACATATACGTGCGTGCAGGAGGGAGGGAGCACGCCGTGCAATGGACGGAAGGGAAGGGAGGGTTTGTGAGGTGTAGCACAATGGTGGGTTGCCAGGCTGGCCGTGTGGCATGGGGGGGTTCATGGCAGGCTATGGTTGGAAGGGTGCCGGGTTCAGTGCTGGGTACGTTGGGATTTTTGCGTTGGTCCGAGATTTTTATTTCTTTTTGTCCCCCCCCCCCGGAGTTGAGAATCTTTAGTGAGGGGGGTATGGCATAAACAAAAAAAATGAAGTTCTTGGCGCCCTTTTGCTGTGCAGCGGGAGTGTACATCAGCTAAATGGATTTTTGCTGATGTACTGTCGCCCTAACAGCGATAGCCTCTCTGCAATTGCCGTTATCACATAACCCCCCAGCAGGTGATGTCTGTGGGGGTGCGCAGTGGGTTATGGCAGGATCCTGGCAGCCATAACCTACACCACCTGTACCTGGCAGCATTCACTTTGGTGAATGGCGCATAGTGTAGGCACATCCCCGACATGCCCCCGCCTACCCCCCCCCGGCATGCTGCTGACCATGCGGCCAGAGGATGAGACGTGTAATTGCCTTGTGTGTGGATTGTGCATGTTGCCGAGGTCTGTGGGACCTCCACTGTGCAGCACTGTAACTTAGGGTTGTCTACGTGGCTCAGATGTGTGTGCGTGGCCAACTTTTGTTTTTGTGCATAGCCCCCAGCGTTATTTATCAAGACCAAAGTGGAACATTTGATGTTCCAGTGTTGTGTGTGCTTACTGCTTGGCAAATGTTATTCCCCCACAAAAAGCTGGAGATGCTTTCTAATCCAGTAACTGCTATCCAATCTTCTTGCTCCCTGCTGTGGCTCAAATTAACTAATGTATGCCCAGCTCTCATCCAACCTAAAAGCCTCTGATTTCCTTAGCTCCTTGCAGGCTATGATCACAGCAAACCACTTCAACATCACTTCCTTGCTAAGATTCCCAGACATTATTCACAAGGCCAGGGACAGAGGCACGTCACCACTGCCATTCTGTTGACCTAGTTAAAAACCTTTGATACCACTGCTCACCATTTCCCCTTGCCCAAACTGTCTTAAGACTGACCTATCCCACCAGGGGTATCCTGGTTCAAAAAGAACCACCTTGCTGACCGCCTCCAGGCTGTTCATATGGCTGTTCACCCTCTCCTTTCATCTCCCCAAAAAGACTGGGGCCCCAAAGGCTCAATCTGGGCCTCCTGATCTCCATCTTTTTTTTTTAAATCTCCCCCTGCATGGGACTCTTCGCATGTACCTATGTATGCAGATGACAAAGTAATTTTCTTAACAAGACTAGCAGCCCCAAACTCTCTAGCTCCCTGAAAAAGGATCCTGATGAAGTCAAACACTGAGTCCACTCCAGAAAATCTATACTGAATACAAAGGATAGTGGCCATGCTCTTTGGCACAAAGCATACACTCTCAAAGCTCTCTGTTGCCCCCAACTCACCACTCTTATGGGTAATTGTGTATGTCGGCTTGTTTAGAACTCAGTCCCAGAGGCTAGACATATTGAGCAGGATTGTCTAACCCTTGTGAGTGCCACAAGCCCCGGGTGCACCCTATAGATGGCGCATGGAGCTTGTGGCATTTACCCGCCAACAATCGGGATTTCCTATCCCGTGTGGCACTTGCTGTAAGCAAGACCAACTTTTTGTGGTCTAGCCTGTGGTAATCCCGGTGACATTTGTTACGGAACTTGCACCAGATATGTGGCGCAAGCTGCGGTAACTAGTGGAAACGGTCGCAACTGCGCCCGAGACTGCAAAATCGGGTGCAGCTGTGGCGAATGGTTTTGGCGCATCGCCAGAACCTCAGTGTCATGGCTCAGGGCTTGTCGCAAGTCCTGTGCCATGCTTTGAAAATCCTGCCCCTTGTATCATAAACTGGCACATTTTGTCTTGCTTGCCCCAAGGCTAATACTTCACTGTGCTTAGTTAAAAACTCTTCAATGGCTGCCTTTGGAGTAAGTGAGACAGCTGCATACAATAACCTTTATGTGGAAATCTGTTAAACAAAAGGTTCCTGTTTTCAATACTTATTTGTTCTCTTATCGTCCCTTCAAGCCGGGGTTAAGGTCAGCAAAAGGCTTCAAATACAAGGATCTGAGAGTGAGCTCTCACATAGGTGAATTCTCTCTCCCCTTCAAGGGCTCAAAGTTATAGAACACTCTCCCATGTGAGATGCGTTCCAGTCTTGATAATCTACCATCACTGCGTACTTTGAAATTCTGGTTTAAATCTTCTTGCCGTGCACACTGTGACTATTGTATGACTCTATAATTTTGTATATACTGTGCACTGTGACATGCTGCATTGATGTTTAAAAAAAACTGCTGCTAACTTTTGTTACGGTGCTTTTGTAACTTATTTTTTAACGTAATCTGTACACGTCAGGAGGCCACTGTAAATAAGCTTTGCTCAGTTGACGGTACGACAACCATTCCTGTTTTAAATTAAAAGCTTGAACCCTTGATGGTTCTTGCACAGAGCAAGTAAACCATATCTAATACTCAGGCATCTGCCTGGCAAACACCTGGAGTTCTCGCACCATACTGACACCCTCTGTGCTGAACTGCACCCCAGACTTGCTGCCTTGTACTACAGCAAAACTTGCCTCCTCATCCCAACCAGACGCAAAAATACTCACTAGAATAACATTCTCAATTATAGACTTTGGAGATTTCGTTTACAGAGCTACCGCTAAATTTCAGCCTTACTGACAGGGCATGACCTATAACATTTTCTGTTTTACTTAACGCTGCACCTTTTACAGAAACACTGGATGACAGTTGAGGGACGCCTCATTCATAGTTATAACACTCCTTTTCAATTACTGGTGATCTCTGCTACTACCTCCTCTCCCATCTTTTTTCTGTTACCCCATCTGTGTATGCCCTACAAAATATGAACCTATGATCTTGTGCAACTCTCAGGTGCTCTGGGTCTATAGGTCAAGATGACTTCTCCCTCAGACCTTTCAATCTGTCATGCTGCCTCCTACACATAGTGTGAAATACCCCTCTGACTTTGCTTTCCACACAGTTAGGGACCACACAAACCCAGCTGTAGCTGCTTTTTGTTTTGTATTATCTGTTTAGCTCCCTGCCTGCCCGAGCTGACCTCTCCTTCAAACGGTCAAGTCTCCCCCGCCACGGTCCTCTCATCACCCGTCCACTGCCCCTCAGGGTGCTGACCCCCCGACCAACCCAACATATCCCTTCACTGGGGGGGGCCCCCTTTCCCATGGTCACGAACATCAGGGGAGACTTTCCAGGGCCACAGCCTCTTCTTCAAACCTCGTTGGGGGCAGCGAGGGAGCAGCACAGGCATTACTGGGCTATCGCGGCGACGGGAGGATGGGTCGCCATTTTCCAGATGGACTGGGTGGCCATTTTTCTTAGTTTTTTCCCCACCCCCCGCCCACTCAGAGGTATGCCGCGGCGTCCTGGCAGATCACGCGTGCGTCGTCTGGTCACCCACGCCGCAAATCATGATGCCCAACTCGGCCGCCAGGAGCTGTCAAAGGGCAATGTCTCTTTGACCCCTGGTAGGAGAGCGTCCAAAGAACACTCTTTTAAAAAAAAATTATTTTCTCTTTTAACCCCCACCCCAACCCAGCACTGTACCTGACTGCCTACCTGGAGCCGCCTCTTCCCGACGGGGGGCCCCCCCCATGGAGCTTCTGGCTTTCCCCCCAGGCGGGAACATGGTGGGGGGGCACCACAAACTCCCTCCCCAGAGGTATCAAGTCAACGTCGAGGATCTCCGGCGGTACTGCAGCCGCAGGCAGGTGAGGGCCCACTATCAGGTCCTTGTGTCGATGTTGCAGTGGGAGAGGCAATTTTTTACTTGTACACCTTCCCAGAGCATGAATTGCCACAACGCCAAGGCTTGCGCCGGCATCCTATAATGCTCTCCCCCATATGGGGACATCGGGGCTGTGATACCTCTGGCGTCAGGCCATCCCAGAGTCAGTGTGCTCCCCCCCACAAGAGGAGCTGAGCTGTCCGTCGGACGCTCAGACATCCTCCTTCCGGCCAGCCCTCTGTCTCCCGGTTCCACTCCCGAACCCAAGTCACCAGCATCGTGAGTGGAAATCCAACCGCTGTGCCGATGGGCCAGCCCAAAGGACACTCTTGAGCTCTCCCTGCCGGCCTCCGCTCCTGTTGTCCCAGGCTCGGGGTCATGAACCCGGGTCACTAGTATGCCAGGCAATCCATCGCCATGGTCCTCCTGTCAGCCGTCCACTGCTCCTTGGGATGTTGACCCCCCCCAACCGACCCGACATATCCCTTCATCAGGGGGCCCCCTAGTGTGGTCACGAATGAGTGGGGGGGCCCTATCATGGTCACGAATGGAAGGGGAGACTTTCCAGAGTCACAGCCCCTTCTTCAAACATCATAGGGGCAGCAAGGGAGCAGCACAGGCATTCCTGAGCTATCGCAGCAACAGGAGGATGGACCGCTGTCATCAGGATGGCCTGGTTGGGCATTTTTCCCAGTTTAATCCCCGCCACTCGGAGGCATGCTGTGGCATCCTGGCAGATTGCACATGCATCATGTGGTCACCCACGCCACAAAGCGCAATGCTGAACTCGGCCGTCGGAAGCCATCAAAGGGCGATGCTTCCATGACCCTCCCTCCCCGGGAGGAGAGCATCCAAAGGATGCTCTTAAGCCCTCCATGCTGGCCTCCGCTCCAGTCGGCATGGCCCCGGGAGCTAATCCAGGTCACCAGCATGCCAGGTGATCCCCCATAGCCCGATGCCACAAGGCTGGCCTAGCTTTTTTTTAAATTAAGCTTTTTCTCCCTTTCCGCCACCTCGGTCAGGGCACCTCAAAGGAAATCTCCCAGTCAGTCCTCCAGTAGCCCCCAGCCAGCATCCCTTAGTGACTTTCCTCCCCCATGATGATGCCAGGAGGTGTCAACTTCCCAACCCACCCCCAAGATACAAATTTGGTGGGCTGGGGAATCCATGGAGGCAGGACCCAAGAGTGCCATCTTCACAAGTGTCAGTGGACAGACTTTTCCTTGTTCAGTTCCTCCCAACTCCCTAACACTGTGCACAGCCTTGCATGGCCTTGAGCACTGCAACAGCTGCACGCAAGGGTGTCTACAACTAACAACCAAGCAAGTTCCCCATCCCACCATGAGAGGCTGCTGTAGCTTTGGCACCATCCTTCCAAGGCTGGAAAGTGTTGCCTAGCAGCAAGGTTCCTCCTACGCCGGCTGCCCGACTGCAGGGACTTGGACCCACTCCCAGGTCACCTGAATGGAAGCATGTCGAGCTTCCTCTGTGCCAGCTTGTGTCCTCAGTTGTAGCTGCTTTTCATGCTTTCCAATGTGTTTTTCTTTCAGGTCCTTTTCAAGTTCTCAACCCGAGAAACCTGCCCTTGCTTTCAAGTTAGCACATCTAACTGACTGCTGTTAGATGGTGTATAATACTGTATGGAAACTGTTCTATAGCCTTTATTGTTCCAGTCATCAAATGTATCTTCCTGAAATGCACTGTATGTATTTGTATACAATTTCCCCATAGTCGTTATCATTTTTTAATAAATATGTATTTTTTTTTTAACTCTGTTTTTGTCCGCCTTCCCAGCCTGCCATCCCTGACCCCTCGGGAGCCCAAATGCAGACATCCCTCTACCTTCCACCCTGCCCGAGCGAACCCCGGATCCCCATGGAGCTTCGGATTACCCCCCCCGAGCGGGGATGGGGCACAGCCTCTATGCTCTATCAATCATCTTTCGTCAGTCCGGGAGCTGTCAGGTGAGCGAAGGCACATCGAGGGCATGTCTCCAGGGCTCCGTCTTCCCGGCGATGGCAAGCTCTTTTTCCTTTCTTTCTCCCACCACATCAGCGTGAGACCCAGACGTCAAGGCATTGAGTGCTGACGTCGCTCTGTATAGCGGCTGCCCATCCCCCTGTTAGGGGCTTGTAATACTCCAAGCCTCCGCTTGGAGTCATACAAGAACGCGGGCTATGGCCTCAACCCTCCCCGGAGTAGGTGAGCTGTCGTAGGACACTCAGGCCTATCTCCCCCCCATCCGACTCACCAGCAACCCGAGTCCACTCCCGAACCCGGGACGCCGGCATGGAGCAAGGTGTGGTGTCCAGTGCCTCAACCCTCAGCGCCACCGGGCTGGCCCCAATAAATATTTTTTGATTGATTTTTATATATTACTTAACACAACAGCAAACAAACTATACTACCTTAATATTTCATGTGGAGCAGTAACATAGGTACAAGTATGAGGTACTATATAAGGTTATAATCTATCAGTGCCAGCTCAGTAACAGCAACATGCCAGGAGTAAGTAAACCATTTTGTCTTAAACCCTCAGAGCATAAAGTGAGGGGCATTCACAGAGATGTTTCCCCTGATGGGGGAATGGGGGGGGGGTCAAAGGTGCAGTATCAGGTTTCAGTGGTTGGTTAGGGAGTGAGCCCCTGATATTTCAGGTGGAAACCCCAGATCTTTCTGTATGTTTTTGAGTTGTGCCTAAGTGTCTATCAGTGAGGGGTTTCAGTCCTGTCAGACTACCCATGTTCGGCAGCCACTGCTGCAGTCTGGGCAGTGCAGTGTCTTTCCACGTGGCCAACAGTAACTTCTTAGTCACCAGGAGGGCTCTTCCTAGACAGATATCCTTTCGACCCGCAAATGAGCATGTTTCTTTCCTGAGCCCTTAATGGCCAGCTCCAGAGTCAGGGTGAAGGTACATGGCCCCATTTGGGAGGCAGTAGTCTCCACCAGCCTCCAGGTTTGTGAGACCTCACAATGCCGCAACAGATGAATTAGGGTCCCAACCTCACTCCTACATTTTCAGCATAAATTATGTTCTTTGATGTAAGAAAGTTTTTGCTTTGCTTTCTCATCCTTGTTCTTCCCCTAGGATGCATCTGTTTTTTACTGCTTAGTACACCTTCCTAGTAAAAATGTTTAAATAAATTTTGCCTACTGGGTCAGGAACATCAGATACCTCTTCAGCCTCAAACTCGCTCCCACCCCCTTTCATGCATGCCATATTTGTAAACCTAACTACCACCATGTGTGCAATAAACCACATATCCACTAATCCACTATGGTCCTGACCCCAATTCTGCAAGAACTCTGATTTGTACCTCCTCCACCTCCTTCCCACTTAAGACTACTGCAACTCCTTCTCAGTGGCCTATACCAGTCTCTCATCTCCAAGTTACAAGAAGCTCAATACACAATCTCACCTCCCAACTCCTTACCTGAACCAGAAAATACAATCTCATTCCCTTTATCCCCAGAAACCAATACTATCTCCCCATCTAAGTCAGGATCCAATTTAAAGTCTAGCTTCTCATCTTTAAGATCCTCTACATGGTCTCACATCCTCCACCTATCTTTCCAAACTCACAGTATTCTACTTCCCTACCCCCATCTTCAAGCTCAACTCCACATACTGTCTTCACCCACAGGCCTGCTCTTAGGCCAAGCGGTAGCACTGCTGCTGGTGAGGCTGGAGATCCAGATTTTGGAAAAAGCTTGGGTTGCTGTCAGGGACAGTGAGGGAGAAGAAGGTCAAGAATCCCACAGGGTACTTGTCTCCTCGGAGATGGGGGTGGGATGGACAAATCCCTGCTGCAGCAGTGCCACCGGGGGCCCAGAGGTGGAGCAAGTCAGGGAGTGGGAGGGAGAGATGTTTGGCTCAGCACTTGACACACCCACTGCATGCATGCAGCAACTGGTAAACGCCGTGGTCTCTAGGGATGAGTGGACCTCAGGGTTAAAACATAGAAACATAGAAATTGACGGCAGATAAGGACTGCTCGGCCCACTCAGTCTGACCATTTTATCTACCTTCTGCAAAAACCACAGACCCTACTTGATCTCTGGCTTTGTTCCCCTTTCTATTGCTAGGGTTCTCCTGTGCCTATCCCATGCATTTTTGAATTCCTCTACCGAATTTGCCCCCACCACCTCCGCTGGTAGGCTGTTCCATGCAACCACAACCCTTTCTGTGAAGAAATACTTTCTCATGTTGCCCCTCAGTCTACCCCCTTCCAGCCTCGTGTCGTGCCCCCTTGTTCTAAAACATCTCTTTTTCTGAAAAATGCTACCCTTCTGTACCTTGTTTAAGCCCTTGAGATACCTGAAGGTCTCTATCATATGCCCCCTCTCTCTCTCTCCTCTCCTGCAGAGCATACATATTGAGGTCCTTCAGTCTCTCCTCATATGACTTTTGGTGCAGGCCTTGCACCATTTTTGTTGCTCTTCTTTGAACTGCCTCTACCCTGTCTATGTCCTTTCATAGATGCGGCCTCCAGAACTGGACACAGTACTCCAGATGAGGTCTCATCAATGATTTGTACAGTAGCATCGCCACCTCCCTTTTTCTGCTGATTATATTCCTCTCAATGCACCCCAGTACCCTACTGGCTCTTCCCACGGCCTTGGCACATTGTTTGGCTGCTTTTAGGTTGTCTGATATGATTACTCCCAGATCCCTCTCCTGTTTGGTGGCTGTCTCACCTTCCCCCAACATGTAAGCCTCCCCTGGGTTCCTGTATCCCAAGTGCATGATTTTGCCTTTTTTTGCATTGAATCTTAGCTGCCACACTCTCAACCTTTCCTCTAGTTTACCTAGGTACCTCCTCATTTTTTTCACCCCTCCCGGAGTGTCTACCCTGTTGCAGATTTTACTGCCATCCGCAAAGAGGCATACCCTTCCTTCCAGTCCGTCTGCAAGGTCACTTATGAAGACACTGAAAAGGACTGGCTCCAGAACTGCTCCCTGTAGTACCCCGCTGGTCACCCTCCTCTCCTCTCCTCTCCTCAGAATGAGCCCAATTTACCACCACCCATTGTGTTCTATCCCTCAACCAATTTATGACCAAGTTTACCACCTTGGGACCCATTCCCAGGCTGCCTAGCTTGTTTACAAGCCTCTTACATGGAACAGTGTCAAAGGCTTTGCTGAAATCCAGGTAGGCCACATCCACCGCTCCCCCTGATCCACTACCCTGGTCACCCAGTCAAAGAAATCTATCAGATTTGTTTGACATGACCTTCCTGCTCTGAATCCATACTGCCTTAGATCCTGTGTTCTACTGGATTCAAGATGTTCCACGATCCTTTCTTTTGGCAATGATTCCATTATTTTTCACATCACCGAGGTCAGGCTGACTGGTCTGTAGTTTACAGCCTCCTCCCTGCTCCCATTTTTGTGTGGAGGGATTACATCTGCTCTTCTCCAGTCCTCTGGAACCACTCCTGTTTCCAGCAATTTATTGAGGGCTGCCAGCACCTCCCTGAGCTCCTTTAATATTCTAGGATGTATCCGGTCTGGCCCCACTGCCTTGCCTATTTTCAGTTTTGTGAGTTCCTTTAGAACTCTCTCCTCCATAAATGGACTAGTGTCCACCTCCTCCCCCCCTTATAGCTCCTGCCACACAATACACCCCACTCCAGCAGAATGATACTTGCTGGCACTCTCGGGCCCTGGGGTCACCTGCTGGTCTGGCAAGAAGGCTCCTACCCACTAGACTTGGTCATTGAGGGGGAGCTCTGGCCCCTGAAAGCCAAGCCATGATAAGACACCATGAAGAAATCAGGTAGGAGTGTCTGGGAACTGGTCGTAATACAAGGCTGGGAGTTTGACTTGAATGGAGTTGAATGGTGGGACAGGCACAAGGGAATCACACTGGAAAGGAAGGGGCGAGGGAGAAAGAGCTGCAGATCAAGTAGAGTCTGTGGTGATAATGCAGGCAGGGAAAACTGGGCAGACTGGGTGGTTCAAATGATCCTTATCTGCCATCAAATTCTATGTTGCAATGTTTCTGTGGAGCTGGATGGGGTAGGGAAGGGGAGAGAAAGTAATTAAAATAACTGTCCCCACCCACAAACTGACCCCAGTTGTCAACATATCATTCGGTTTGCACCTACTATCTGGATCTGCAGCCACCCTTCGACTGATCATTTTGGCAATGACCCCCCCCCCCCCCAACTGAAGCAATGAAACTGAGCGATTGATTATTATGCAATATAAAACTGCCAGGTTGTTTTGTCAATGTATAACTTTTCAGGCCCCATTAAGACTACTTGCATGTAATTAAAACATTTAAAAACTATTAAGACTCATGTGCTGTAGCGTCCGCACTACCGCCAGCGTGTTTCCTTAGTCCATTTTCAATAACGGACTAGAGCATCTGCCCTTGGTGCTGAATATCGTGTTAGATGTAGAGCAGTTTCTATGCTTTTTAGGTAGTTGCTTACCATGACACATTGCACAGTAGCCACACATCCCTGCATGCACGGAGTGGGTGCCATGTGTTTTGTTTAACAATGGCTACCCCCACTGAAGTGATTTTTCTTTCTGTGATCATGGCTGGATTGCTGCAGTTACAGGCAGAGAATGATGCATCAAGAAGAAGAAGAATGCTGATACACTGTAGGCAGCGCAGGTTACAACATTTAAGGCTGCAAATGCTGAAATGTCTGTGCCATATTCAATACATAATTTGCTGTGCTTATATGGCAGGCACATTACACAGAGGTGTATGGTGCCTAAAGATAAGTTATGTGTGGTAGTATGAGATAGCCCTGGGCACCTGGCAAGACAAGGAGTGGGTTCGAAATTTCAGAATGACTAAAGAGTCATTCAAAATGTTGTGTGCAGAACTGCATGATGCAATTGTGAAACACAATACACACTTAAGGCTGTCTGCACCAGTAGATAAACGAGAGGCAATTACACTTTGGAAACTAGCCACAAATGTGGAGTATCACACAAATGGGCACCTTTTTGGTGTCAGGCATTCAATGGTGTGTGAAACTGTTACTGAAGTATGCAATGCCATTGTTTCTGTGCTAATGTCACGCATGATAAGGTGCTCAAACACTGAAGAAGTAATCAGTGGTTTTGAAAAAGTTTGAGGCTTTCCTAATTGCGGCAAGGCTATAGATGGCACACATTTTCCAATTATATCACCACCACATAATGCTACAGAGTATTATAACAGGAATTGCTACTACTCAGTGATCATGCAGACTGTGGTTGATCACAGACTTTGTTTTCAAGATGTTAATACTGGATGGCCTGGCAAAGTATACAGTGTCCGAGTTTTTATAAACAGTGCCATATATGGAAAGGGGCAAAGTGGTACAATTATTCCCTGCAAGTCAACAGCAATTAGACGGCACCAATGTCACAATTTTCACTTTTGGGGAACCAGCGTATCCCTTACTCCCTTGGTTAATGAAGCCTTTCCCAGACCACACAGACTCAGAGAAGCAGAATTTTAACTACAAACTCAGTAAAGCAAGAATGGTTGTCAAATGTGCATTTGGTAAACTAAAAGGGCAGTAGAGATGCCTTCTCAAAAGGGTGAATTTGCAACTGAAAATGTGCCCACAGTCATTGCCGCCTGTTGTGTTTTGCACAGTATATGTGACGTTAAGGCAGAAGAAGTTCTGTTAGAATGGCTTTGTGACAACGACACATTCCAGCAACCAGAAGCAGAACAGAACAGAGACCAGCACAACTGCTGACTTGGGAGACAGGCAAATGTTGTACGTGAGATTTTTGCTACATGTCCTGTGTCTCATGAAGAGCACTCTACTGATGGTAGCAATCTGTGAGGGACTACATGTTACAGAACATGTGTGGTGGTACACCTGTCATTGTCATCACAGAATGACACAGTAACTGGAAAATATTCTTTTGCATAAAACTCCCTTTTATTAAGACCTTTGATAATAGTTCTTTATATGTAACCAATTTATAATGTTTTTCAACTTGCATACAACAATTCCAAAAAGTATTATAAAAAGTTAATACGTAAAGTGTTCTGAACAGAAAATGTTATTGCACAAACACAGTGGACACGGCACGTAACCAACTAGATTTTAACAGTTCATACTGTTTTGTTGTTTCAAGCAAAGTAGAAAACATTTTTACCAGTGCAAGCAGTTGCATTAAACCGACATTTGTCCTAGTCAAGTTTCTGTATGGTTCAATGAAATCTATGTATTTCATGTAGTGAGAATATGTTCTTAACCATTTTAAACAAAAAACCCTATTAAAAGATGAAAGTTGACAAAGTAATAAAAATGTTCCTAAACACAACAGAATAAAGTGTCATGAATTTATGCAACAAGCACATTCCAGTACCTGCAACCAAAGGTTTTCATGTAAGGATTGTTAAAACAGTAAGGCATGACAGGTGTGCATTATTGTGGGATAACAGTACACCCTAGGAAGTGAAACCCGAGGCGAAGTCAAGGGGTTTTATACACCCAAGAAGTGATGTTATCCCTCAATTACGCACATCCAGGAATGTCTTATTGCGATTATAAAATTACTTCCAATTTTTTTTTATTTTAGGAACAAGTAATGAGGTTCAGAAAGTTAGGCATTTCTGACTTGTGCTGTTGGGCTGGGATAATAGTATGGTCATGTGACTGGATCCTACCAATCACAGTACAGTGTTTTTCTTAACCATTTTATAATATTTTTAGGGCTGTGGGCGAAGCCTGCAGCTGTTTTGCGAGAGCTTTTTAGCTCTGAAAACAGCAGATCTCACAACCTGTTCCGTTGGACTTTTGGAAGTATCCTTCCGATAGCCCAACAAAGCTGAAAGCTCTCCGCCACGATCGGCGTACGGAATAACAGCCGCTTTTTTCAGCTGTTACTTCTGCATTCTGATGCATGCAGTGCACATACGCCTTGTGGCCTGAGTCGTATTGTGCACAGTGCTGCGGTGCCAGCATGTTGCGAATGGCACAATGTCATTCTCAGTTTTGTGCCCCCCACCCCAAGCCATTCCCCAATGCGCGATGTTATATCGCAACACTGGGAGACCACCCCAGTGTGTGAAATGTGGTTTTATCTGTAAAACAGAAAACGGTCCCTCATGGCGTTTTTGTCCTGGTGCCCCTGTCCATGGATGCCCGACATTGGGGTGCCCAATCCCCATGTCAGCACTCATGTGGCACACTGGGAGCCCATCCCAGTGTACCTAAATGTTCACTTGTCCTGTAAATTAGAAAACGGTCCCTCGTTGGTTTGTTTCCCCTGCAAAACTGAAAACGGTCCCTCATCGTTGCTGTGGTCCCCTTCCCCAACCTCCCACTGAGCACCCACCTCCCCACACACCCCCTTACCCCATACTTACCTCTGGAGCTCAGCACTGTCATCTTCTCTGGACCGGGACACGTCTGCACTCTGCAAAGCCCAACCGCGAACTGAAGAATTAAAGGTAAGCATGCTATACACACATTCAATGGGTTTTTCAATTTATGCTCATATCTCAGCCATTTTTTGGAATTTTTGCCCCAGATTTTCAACATGTGGTTCTTGGGACTCCACCTCATGAAAACTGTCACTGTCATTTTGTTACTCTGCCAGGAAAGGTGATTTTGCAATCACTGCACGGAATCACCTTTTGGGACCGATTAATGAAATGACAGAGACACTATTCATGAGGTGGGGTCTCAAAATGCCCATGTTGCAAATCTGGTGAAAAAATTAAAAAAATTGGCTGCATTACGTGCGTGCATTACGCAGTTTCTACGCACGCTCCTAACGTCGCTAATTTTTAATATTTTCACTCCACATTTTTAACATTGCCATTTTTTCACACCTCCTTCACAACAGTACAGTGTCATTTCCACAACCTGCTCGAAATGTGTTTTTGCACCTGTGGCTCAGAATAGCGAGTTTGCTCTGCGCAATCACCTTTTGGGAAAATTAAACAGAATGACATGGGCATTGTTTATGAAGAGGGGTCCAAAAAATGGCCATGCTGCAAATTTGGTGAAAGAAATTCAAAAAAATGACTGCGTTACGAGCGTGCACTGCGCAGTTTCCACGCATGCTCCTAATGTCGCTGATTTTTAATATTTTAACATATGCATTTTTGTACACCTCCTTCACAACCGTACAGCTATCATTTTCCACAATCTGCCCGAACTGTGTTTTTGCACCTGTGGCGTAGAATAGCACGTTTGGTCTGCGCAATCACCTTTCCAGACAATTGAACAAAATGACACTGGCACTGTTCATGAGGAGGGGTCCAAAAAAGGCCATGTTGAAAATTTAGTGCAACACCTCCAACATATGGCCAAGTTACACCTGGGCGTTGAATAATTTTTACGCACATGTGTAACTTTCGTCACTAGGCAGCGCTTCACAGCCCTATCGGTTCTGGCCAGAATTTGTTTAAATATGCATGGATTATAAATCTGTTCATGTCATGTCATCCGAAAACAAATCCTGCACAATACAGTGGCTGGTGGGGGGATAGTGCAATATAATAAGCATTCTGCACAACCACATTCTGCCCTCCACTGCCAGTGGCTGTGCCAGCACTGCCTGCGTTTAGCTGATATGACACAGTGTAAATCACATTTTGGCATTATTTTGAGACACCTGCATTGGAGGGGTGGTAGTTGATAACAGGGTTGCTGCTGTTGAGTGCTGTGGAAAATTTGGAGTAGACTGTTAAAGAAAGAGGCAGTGTGTTCAGCTTCAAGTCTCCGCATGTGTTTCTCCATCTCTCATTCAGCTTTTGCCCTTTCCTATGCAACTTGCATCATTTGTTGATGCTGTTCAACAAGGAGTTTCCTTGTTGGTTTGAACTAATCTCTTGCATTCTGTTCAGTTTTTTCTTTCTAAGATTTTGTAATGGCTCTGTTCCTCCAGACCTTTTCCCTTGGGATGATGCAAGTGCACTGGGGGAGGGGCGCAGAGGGGTTTGCTCAGAGCTTTCAAACAGAGGCTCACAATTCACTGCTTGATCAGACCCAACAGAAGCATCTGCTTGTGCTGCACAGCTTGTTATCAGCATCATTCTCTTTCCCAGTATCTGCAAAGGAAAGAATTGCATTAATAATATGTGAACCGGTAGTTGAGGGGCAGCAGACGCCGATTAAGAGGAACGGTGTGGTGGGGCTTGGCCACCCAAAGGAGTGGGCGGCTGAGCTGGTGGGGATAAATAGATAACACACAAAAAAAAATTAATAAGAGAACTTTATCAAATATATTTTGTATCATTTTGCATTCTTCTACATACACAGTACACAATATAGATATGCAAACTGCTACTTGCAGGGGCAACAGTGACTTATGTGAAATGATGAATGACTGAATGCATGACTTTCTTGAAGTGGTAATGTTATCTTATGAATAGGCATTTGGCCGTACCTCTGGCCCTGTGACATACTGTGGTACTGTGCATGCATATGTAGCATATGGTTATTATCTGTATCACATACTTTTGGTCCCTGATGTGATTTTACATTGCTGTGGCACGCACTGAGACAAATGTGATTCATGAAGACTAAGCATTATGGCCGTGGGATACTACCACCACATAAACGGAACTTGGGGTTTAGTTGTTAATTGCGTGTGCAGAGGAGAGGCATGTATTCTTCAACCTTTTATTTCAACATTATGCCACACGTATGTGTTTCAGGGAGGAGGGGTGGAATATGAGTATCAAAGTACCTTTCAAATTTACCTGATATGGGCACATCCAACTCTGCAGGTACTGTATATCATCCTCGATGCCTTCTTTATCAGCTGGCTGTGGGCTGTGTACACTCAAGAGCTTTCCACAACTACATTGGGTTCCGATGTTGGTTTGGTACCCGATATCCTATCCAGCTCTTTGAAGAAAGGACAGACAATATGGCCAGCTCCTGATCTTTTATTTTGGTCCTTTGCTCTGTGGTACATAATCTTCAGCTGCTTGACCTTCTCACGACACTGCTTGGCACTCCGCTCAATGCCAAGCTCTCCCAGGTGCTCAGGTACTTTTTGACAGACCTTGGTGTTTCTACAAACACTGTTCAATTCATCCTGCACATTTTCTGTGGACCACTAATCAATTAGAGACCTGGTAGCATCATCAGACCAGCCTGCTGCATGGTCAAGCAATTTTCAGACTGTAAAACTGGCAGGACATACAACACTTGAACACTAACTCTGTACTCTGTGTTGCTTTTTTGGGGTTTTATTTATTTATTTTTTTTCTTCTTCACTTTATCACACTACAGATTGCCAGCTATTTTTGCCCACATTAACTGCTACTGTTATGGACAGTCCTTCTTTTTCTTGTGAATGGGAGGGCTAGCTCGTGGTTCAATGTGGGGAATAGCTCCTCCCACAACCTCTACTTAATCCCTCCTCAACTGCACCTCCCTTGCTTAGGGAGTGATTTTTCCTGGGCTCCCTGCGTGGCTCATGTGGCTGTGCATCGCTGGGCTTGCTGCTGTCTTTGTTTGTGTTTTTTGTTCCCTGCTTTCCCCTTTTTGCTATACCCCTCTTCCTCCCTCCTCCTTTCCTTTGTCTTAGTTTCCACTGGCGTTTGTGCTTACCTCATTCTACCTGTGTCCCCTGCTCTATGGCCTCGCTCACTCCTATCCTCCACTCTCCTTCTTCCCTGGCCGTGCTGGGGTTCTCCATGCTCCTGTTTGTCTTTTGGGCTTCTCCCCATCTCTCTGCCCGGCTTCTGGGTGTCCATGCTCCTTCCTCATATTCCCTGTCCTCCATGGGTCTCTTCTACCATCTCATGGTCCATTTGCCCGCATGCTTCCTCGACACCTCCATGACCTTTCGGCGCTCCACGCCATACCTCCATCACATGGGACTCCCATCTCATTAGCGTTGCCCTGCTACTCTACGATTGCTATGTCGGACACAGCTCACTATGCCTTCACCTTCCTCGTTCCATGGTGGTACGCCATTTCTAGATTGCCACCGGGATCACTCTATCACTATGTCAGCCATGGGGAATAGAAGCAGGCAGAAGTCAAGGGTCTCGCACTACGCACTCACAGTAAGTGTTACGACAGCAAAGACTCCAGCTGATCTTGACTTCACTTTGTGATGCACAGCTAGGTGGGGTTGTTACAGCTAACCTAAGTGCTTGCATTCAAGGACTGCTATCTGGCCTGGTTTCTGTACCGTGCTCGACTTTACCCTTTGCTCTATCACTATCATAGCTGACATCATACCACGGTGCTTCTACTACGTTGTTACACCCCACTATCTTACTGTGCAATCTACTGATAAGTGCAGCACTATGACTTACATTCCCATTCATGCTTGTCATGGCCAACCTTATACTACCATGTATTTCCCACTCATTGGCTTACCCATCGTCTGTTTCACAGGAATGGTCTACAAGGCTACAGATTTCTGCAGATTAGCAGCAGCTAGAACTCTGCTTTGATACCACTGCACGGATTCTAGTGATACTGGCAGGCCGGGGGGGTGGATGTCTGTTCGGCCAGGGAAGTCTTTCCATGTCTTGGCATTACCTCATGGTGTGGGATGCCTGCCTCATTCAGTCCCACCTTTTTTCTTATTGTCTTCCCATTTCATGCTCCTGGATGCTCCTCACACTTGTCCCTGTTGGCCAACTATGCTACACCCCTTCAGGATGCAAGAATGGAGCGAACCCAACTGATCCCTCTCCACTGCCTTTACCTCCCCACTGTCTCCTTCTCCGCTACCTCCAGTCTCACTTGCTTCATACTGCTTCCCCTCCTTAATGCCATGTTCCTCTTTCCTCGACCCATCCCTTCCTTTATGTTTGTCCCTGTCCTACTATTCCTACTATGCTCCTATCTACTGCAATGACATGTGCCGACTCCTCATTCTATCTCAGTTTGTCTCCTAAATCTACTCTATCTCTTCAGCAGTGTCATGTGCTTTGCCAGCACATACCAGCAGTACTCTGGACTTAGTCCCTAATTCGTGCCTTTTGAGGTGCTGAGTGAGAGGTAGGCTTCCCCTGTCTACCGGGGATGGGATTCCGTTACAACCACTACTCCTTACTCATCAACTGGACATCCTCCGTCCCTAACTCTGCTTAGCAGCATTGAGTGAAGGTTAGCTCGCCCTGACTACCAGGAACGGGAGCCATGTCTACATTCTTCAGACTTCTACAGTACCTTCTCTACCACACACCAGTTGCTGCTTCCCTTCAAGAACAGAACTGCATGCCTCACGTGACCTCATTATTCTAACCATGCCTGGCTGCCTCAACTCACCATCATCCGCCTTGGCCTTCTCCAACAGGTACCTAGGACGACAGTCTACTGCTTCAATTTCTGCATTCTCAGCCTGATACCTGGATGCTGCTTCTCATCGGGGACATAACCTTGCCCAACTTGCTTTCTCCATCTTACCTCGTCTGCAGTCTTGATCCATCATCCTATCTGCTGACTTCCATGGCTGGGAGCCTGAATCTGCATTCAACTGTTTCTGCTGTTAGCATCCTAAACCTGATGTGGGTTGCCACTTCCCTTTGGGACTGGAACTTATGCATCCTAGTACTCTCATAGTCTTGCCTCCGCTGGCTGCATCCAATCATATAATATCTCCTCAACTGTCCCGTCTGGACGCATACTCTTACATTCCCCTGATTCACACATGTTCACTCTCCACCTGCTATCCAAAGCCATGAACCTTCTGGACTTGGACCTCCTCCTGCTAGTGGTTTTTATTTCTCCTTGTCTGCAGCCTTCCCTTCAGCCTCATCGCCCTACCTTATCTAGTCCTCAGTCTGAGTTTGCATAACTGAGTCCACTGTCTGCTTCCTCTACCCGATACCGGTTGCCGCTTCCCTTCAGGAACGGGACATTGTCACTCCTCCTGCCTTCCGCCCTCATCTTCGCTTGTCAAAATCGATTGCATGTCATCTCATCGACATCATGGAGCTGTAGTCTGTTTCTGGATCCATGGGTTAAAGTATTCTCTGTCTCTGCCCGGTTGCTGCTTCCAGTTTGAAGAGGACCTCCGTTCACCTCCAGCCTTCTATCTCTCCAGAGTGACATTCATGGACCGTCATACTCCACCCCTTGGCTGACTTTCCCTCATGATTTGGATCTTGCCACCTGGTCTGGTATCTATCTCGATCCAGCTAGATTGCCTCTTGGACCTCCTTGCTGCAGGCTACCATCCAGCTGATGTCCATGTTTACTTTCTCCTTCAGATGTGGGAACCTTATCTTTTTAGATCCAGCACCTTCAGTTCCTTCACTGATTGGTCGAAGCCATCGTCAGAAACAGAACCCATGTTCCTCAACTCTTTTGCCCTTAGTACTTCATTTTGCTCCTTGACCCCTATGGAACATCTTCTATTGACTATTACAGCCTTCCTGCCTTCTGCTGCCACTCACTGAGGTGCTGACCTAGTCCTGTTCCTTCCTGCATGGTATGCTGTCTCGATTTATTCACCTCAACACCATCCTGGATCAGTCGTCCAGTCCATTGGGATTTACTCTGGACTTCCTTCCATCTTCGGATAGCTACTTTTCCATCTCCTCCCATAGGCTCGGGGTATCTTCCTGTTTGCCGTGATTCTATTCGGTATCCTACCATATCCCTGGCCAGCAATCCTACTCAAGCAACTATTACCCCCATTTATCCATCGCATATTCTTACTCTGGTAATCCTCAAAACTGCCATCTACTTATGGATTACTGTTCATTTCACCTGAGGGAACTGCTTTGAGTATGCATTCCTTAGCATATGCGCCTCAGAAACCATAACATCAACGTAACGTTTTCTATACTACCCAATCAGCTCCCCTTGATCATTCTGGACCCTCATTTGACTGGATACTAGGAACAGTCCCATCTTTCTCAGTGGATACTCCCTACGGATCCATTCAGTCTCTGTGAACTTTCCTGTCCACTATGCCCCACAAGCTACTCTCTCACTTGGAAAGGATGCAACCTCTTCCGCTATGCTCCATCGTACACTCCATCATTGCTTCTCCAGATCCCGTGACTGCAATATACCTAACGACCTCAGACATTGCCTGTTTTTATTCTGCAGCTTTCTACCAGCACTGGATTCATTGACTATGTTTTAGACTCTTATTTCCTTAACAGACATTGCTCGTTCTAAGATCTTCCCAGCTGCCTCCCAGACTGTTCATCGTTGGATCTCCACCGCCTAGCGGATTACTGACTCCACGCCATCCAAACCATCGTTTGTCTCCAGGACATCACTATTTCTTATACAGTCATCCGTACCTCTTCATCTAGTACCTTCAATTGAGCTAGCCACTCTTCCAGCGGATCCTACAGCCTCTTCTTCGCAAATTGCCTACATTAGTCTCTCCACTAAAGACTATCACCGAGAACTGGCTCTTCCAAATTTCATTTGGAGATCCTTAACAGTTTAGGAAAATTCTCTAACTCGGTCTTGCCTCTCAACCGGTCTTACCCAGCCATAGCACAAAGATCCTATGGCATCCTACTCTAATCGACCTCACTACCAATCCAGCCTACTGACTCTTCCTTTTATCCATCTCCAAGCTTCTCTCACGTGCTTCGGCATCAGACTACCTATAATCCTAACCTACCATAAGCCACCACAGTGTATCTCCTGGACAATCACACCACAGACATGCCCACACTAATCCAATCAGCGTTCCAGCAGAGTATTTACAAGTAAAGTCATGACATCATGCCCAAAGCAGCTATCCAATCCCTTATACCGAACTTTCAATCATTTTCCATACACAAGTAGGTTACCACCTGGACCGCATCCGCACATCTTTTTCTATTAGTTCACGAATCACCATGACATTTCTCCCAGCAGTCACCTCCAGAATCACTTGAATGTCAAATTTTACACACACTGGGCCATTCACCTACGACAGTACAAATCGTCACATTTCCCACCGTTTAATGTCTTGTAGTATATCGATCAAAATATGCTCTCCCGGCTCATTATGCCTCCATAATCCCTTTGGATATGCATCTTTCATCTCCCTGGAAATACGGACATTAGCCCATTTTCAACTGGATCTTCTTCACACTTCGGATTCTACCACCCCTTCAGAAAAGACTTACCCTTCCTCCTAAGGATTATCATCCAGTCTGCATAGGACATGGATTGAGAATGGACCATCATCTCCAGGGCACTCAGACTCTTTTTCTACTCAATTCTACTACTTTGATCCTCACTAGTGATTCCTCACTTATTACTGAATTCCTTGCCTCCAGACCGTACCAACAGTCAAACCGTTCGCAAGTTGAATCATTTTTCCACGACTTCTTATACCATAGCATTTCCACTGTTCCCTATTCAATAACTTATTAATCAATTCATGCTCCCCTTGACCATTATGCCCACGCAATCCTCTGGGATAAGCAACATTCATCACCTTGGAAACCTGGACTTCACTTGCCCTCCTTCTCCTGGATCTACGGCACATTTAGGATTCTATCACTCCTTCAGAACAGACCTACTCTTCAGTCTCAGGATCATTGTTCAATCTGCATCATCCATGGATCGAAGATGGACCACTGTCTCTTCAAGAAGCTCGCCATCATCAAGTTAGCTATGGTTACTAGAACCTAAGTCCTTCTCCTTTTAGTATGCCTAGAGGATGGGCAGACCTCCAGCCATAGGTCCTCAGAGGTTTCCTCCACCTGGGGATTTTTCTTCTCCTGAGTGCCAGGGGGTCATACGCTCTGTGAGTTGGAGGAGGCATCTTTTTGGGTCTTCTATTCCTTACAAATTCCTACCTACATACCTACTACTCAAGGGTGGGAATAGAGTTAAGCCACAAAAAGTACTACAAGTTACACAAGCCCTATATACCCCATTGCTATTCCACAAACACTGAATCACTGTATTGCTTTTCGCTGCTTGACAGGACGCCTGTCTTTTAAATTTCCCTCCTGCGACTAATCATCACGCATGCTCAACAAAGCCTTAACAGGCTCATGGGAAGGTTTTGCCGTGCTTCTTGGGAGCCCGAAACAGTGCTGCACTGAGAGGATTGGAACAGCGAGTGTCTGCACTACAGGTAAAACTGAACGAATTTCTGTAACATTTTAAAAACCGTGCTAAAGCCTAGATCTTATCAGAGTTTAAGCAGTTTTTCAAAATGAACTAAATACTGTATTAAGTGTGGTTGCGAACTGAGCTACATGGGCTTAAAATGGTTTAAGCTCCTTAAACTGTTTTAAGCCCTGTAGTCCGTATAAAGCCTTAGTGACTGTAACTGAACAGAGGGTTATTTGGGACATGCAATTAGCCACTTACAACTTACTATACCAGTACTAGCGCTGTTGCTGAATTAAATTCCACTGGCAGATTTACTGCAAAATTAGCATAGCACCATATAATTTTTATTCCACAGAATTTTCTTAACAAAAAAAACTACTGCACTTCCCTTCCCAACTGATTCTGTGAATTTTTCCACATTCCACTCTCGGATGCGGCGGAGAACTAGAACTCCACACAGCTCTAAGCAAACTAAATATTTTTGGAAAATGAAATTTCTTAACCAGTTTGTGTGGTCTGACTAACTTATATTAAAATTAATATATATATATTTTCAAAATATGAAGGACTACAGATTGAAAAATCTGACTTTTTTTAATCAAACATTTTTTTCTCTGACTCCACCTCGGCCAGGGAATCTGACAGGCTGCCAGCCAGACATCCTTTAGTAGCTGCTCACTATTAACTGCACTCCAAAGCAATTCACACTAGTAGGCAAAGAAATGCATGAAAAGGATTTTATTGTAGAATCAGGTCCAGAGTAGTCGACTAGATAGCCGTGCCCCAGTGCTTCAACCCTATCCGGGTCTTCGTCAGGGGGGCGAATCTAGTGACCGTCAGGTCTGTCCACCTTTTAACAGGTACCAACATTTAATTTGCATATTTCATTCAAAACATTCTTGTTTAACACATTAAGTTACTCATTCTAGCTATATTCATATGCATAGTTAAACTATTAGGTGGAATGCACTTAATACAGATCGGAAAACAACTTCTTCCCTTAATAAAGTTCGGGAAGTACAAAAACAGAGTGCAAGACAATCCAAGTTTACTGTGTGTATGCACAAACGGATCCTTAAAGTATTTTCCTTCTTAACTCTATTTGAGAGGTGGAAAAACACAGCAGTGAGATTGTATTTATTTTACTCTTGTTTATTTAAAAACCCACTTAAAGACAGAAACAGAAATGGAATGCTACGCCATAGTTTGTGAAAAAAAAGGGGGGGGGAATAGAAGGGAAAAATGTAATTGGTAATCCATTATAACTTCAAGGAGGCAAAGATTACTAACCTGAAATCTGCATGGCAGAAAATAGGAATATGAGGTAAAATCGGGGGTACACAATGCCATTATTGGTAGCATGATTTTCATTACTTTATCCATTAAATACAGAATGGGGGTTGAATAATACAAATAAGGAGAAAAATCTACATCTTCATTCAGTCCCTATTGGTGATGCTGTACCCAATGTCATTACTGCCCTTGTTTCTCTTTGTCTTCATTTGTTTATTCTATCCCCCCTTCTCTGGTGTCTTGGAATATGTTTCAGGCCCATGTACTTGAAGCCTTCTCGGTCACAGTTATGTAGTTCAAAGAAATGTGCCCCTGAAGGGATTGTTCTGATTGGCATTTAGAATTGCCCTGACGTATTCTTGTATTCTCACCTTTAGTGGCCTTGTCATTACCACATGCTGCTTATTACAAGGGCACCTACAAATGTACCTCACATAAGGAGTTATACAGTTAACGACTTGGCTGATCTGAACTGTGTTACCATTACTCACATACTGTTTACCGGGATTTGCATATTTGCATACACTGCAGTTGCCACATTTAGAGAAACCTTCTGGCTTCTTTGTAAGCCAATCAGTTCCTGTTTTCTCCACTTCTGTTTCCACTAAATGGATTTTTATCAGTTTGTCCCCTATGCCTTTTCCCTCGCTAAATGTGACCCTAGGTCCATCTGAGATGTTTTCTTTCAGTATTGGGTCTGTCAGCAAGATAGGCCATAATCTGTGTGCAGTGTTACCCAGTTGCCCTGCTAGGAGGTTAAAGTTTGTGACAAAATTACAGTAATCACACTGGGTGTTTGTTCTCTGTTGTTGCTATTATCTAGTTGTTGTTTTTTTGGTCTCTTTCAGTTTTGGACATCAGTAAATCTTCTTTCCTAGGTTGAAGTACTTTGTCAAATGAATTCATTTCCAGGACTCTTTCTGGAGAGAAGTAAATGTTATTGATAATGTTAATTTAACAGAACTTTTGTCAGAGACTGAAATTAGAACTACTGGTATAACTAAGAATGTGGCACTACGTGATCACCGTAAGTTTAAAACAAAGTCTATTTTTAAACTTAATGTCTTGAGTCCAGCAATTGTGACCTTTGAAAAACTGCTAGTAAGCGAAACAAAAAAACTTTATAACAGTATCAACATAAGGTTCAATAGGAATATAACTAGTGAGGAATGGAAGGCTCTGAGGGAGCTTCAGGAACTTAAAGGAGTAGTTTTTAACAAGCATTTGTTAATGCCAAATGTTGTCTTGCTGGCACTGGCATTGGTAGTGCAGGAGTTAGAGAGATGCACAGTAGAAATGGCAGTGAAGTATTGAACTGTCGCATCCCACCCACCCACACCCTACAGAGACTGAGGAGGAACTGGGTGTGCCTTTGGTCGTAGCATAACGCCTCACACCATTTCTCACTTCCATCTACCCTGCAGACACCGACAAGCGTTGTGGTCTGCCTTTGGGGACTTCAGGCCTTATGCTCACCCCATTCCATAAGGAAATACACTGAGATGGATGCAGTATGGAGAATGGGGTGGACTTTGGGGCTGAAGAGTCCAAGGCACACCTCAATGCCTGTCACTGGCTGCAGGGTGGGGGTAGGGTGGGGGTGGAATGGCCTGAGCATTACAGGTGACAATCCCAAGTCACACCCCTGACGCCTGTCAGTCTCTACAGGGTAGAACGTTACGGCTGGAAACCCTAACGCTCCAGGCGTTTGTTGGTATTTTCACTCCAAATTTTCAACATGGACTTTTTGTGACCTCTCCTCATGAACAGTGGCACTATCAGTTTGTTAGCCGAAAGGTGATTTTACACAGTGACTGCACCATTTGGCGCCACAGATGCAAAAACACATTTTGGGCAGGATGTGAAAATGACAGCTGTACTGTTCATGAGAAGGTGTAAAAAATATGGCAATGTTGAAAATCTGGAGTGAAAATACAAAAATTGGTGAAGTCACGAAAGTGCGCGAGATAAACCGCGCACGACTTCGGCCCATAATGGCAGCTTGTTATTTCCTGATTTTAACCAGATTTTCAACATAGGTATTTGGGATCTTCTACTCATGAACAGCCACTGTGATTTTGTTAATCTGTCCCAAAGTTGATTTCCCACAGTGACCACGCCATCAGCGCCAGATGTGCGAAACACATTTTGGGCAGGATGTGAAAAATGACAGCTGTCCTGTTCATAAGGAGGTGTAAAAAATGGCAATGTTGGAAATCTGAGTAAATATTAAAACTGTCGAAGTTAAGCCGTGTGTGGAAACTGTGCACTGCACGTCAGTACGCAGTCATTTTCTGAATTTTTCACCAAATTTGTAACATAGTTTTTTTTAGATTCCTACTCATGAACAGTGGCACTGTCGTTTCATTACTCGATCCCAAAAGGTGATTCCGAGCAGTGACCACGAAATCAACTTTTGAGACAGAATAACGAGATGACAGTGCATGTGTTCATGAGGTGGGGTCCCAAAAACCCCAAGTTGAAAATTTGGAGCCAAAATTCAAAACAATGGCTGAGATATCCAGCTAAGTTGAACCCCCCTCCGCCACTGATGCATTTCTTCATTTTGCAGTTTGGATTTGATGAGTCCAGACGTGTTCCCACTCCACCGAAGATCGCAGTGCCGGACCTCTGGAGATAAGTATGGGGTGAGGGGGTGTATGGGGAGGTGGGGTGCGCAGAAGGTGGGTGCGGGTTGGGGGGGGGTGCCACGGACACGGACAGTTTTTTTTCAGGTACAAAAAAAAAAAATGGACACTGTGCCGTGGGATGGTTTTCTTTTTTAAACTCTTTGCTCTGGCTATGCTCGTGGGGCCATCTCGGCATCCAGTCTTTTTCCTGCCCACCTGTGGATCTCTCGGACTGTGCCTCCCCCTCCCCGCAGCCGGCACCCCTGGTTTCACCCGCCCGGGGAGGGTAGCCCTATGCCTCTTGGGCTCTCTTAGAAGACAGAGTCCGACTGCAGGTGGGCTCGGAGGGAGGAACTAGAAGGCCAGCAGAGAAGAACCCGGCGGAGGGCATGGGGACTGGTGCTGTTGCCTGCTCCAACGAGCTGGGTCTTTCCTTTGTTCTCCCGGCCCAACTGCATGGGCATGCCCTGAAGCAAAGGCGCATAGTAACACTGCCAGCATCGGCTATGCGATTACATGCAGCCCAGCGCACTGCGACACCCTCGGTCTCCACCGGGGCCGCCGGAGTTCGGGCTCCTGATACCCTTCCCCAGGATAGAGAGCAGCCCAACGGCGCCCAATTCAATCCCTCCCCTGCCGACCCCCGCACCCGAGTCGCCCAACTTGGGTCGCCGGTGTGGCACGAAGTGTAGCATCCAGTGCCTCAACCCTCAGCACCACCGGGCCAGCATGGTTTTCTTTCCTTACAGTTAAAATAAAACAAATGTTGAGCGCACTGGGATGTCTCCCAATGTGCCCCATGACTTTCGGGAGGGGTGATGTTGGCCACACTGGGGTGGGCTCCCAGTGTGCCACACAATGGGGGTGGGGCGGAGGGAGGAACATGCCGATGTGGTCGGCTTTCTGTGAGTGGAAGCACACCGGGGAGGGCTCCCAGTGTGCCACACAATGTGGGGAGGGTGTTGTGGACATGCCGCCGCCATGTTTATTGAAATGTTTCACCAGGAAAGGCACGTACGGGAGGCATGTAATTTGTGCCACTGCATGACGAGCTTGTCTCTGATTGCAGAGGCACATTTCTTAGAAGCTGTGTCCACTTCACATAATTCTTGTGTCAGCACTAGCGTGCTGGCTAACTGGGGAATGAGGGACGCGCCTACTAAAGCGTGCCCTGCATCCGCCAACACTGACACACCTCTGCATTTTTCCTACGACCGCAAGATGTTGCTTAAGCAAGCGTAACACAACATAAAAATGCAGAAAAGGGAGGCAACATTGGGATAATGAAAGAAGAAATATGCATTGAAAAAGTGATGGAATTACTCTCTGTACAGGAGAACTACGTAAAACTGACAAGTGACCCCACGTTAAGATTCCAAGGGGAACTTCATGAATTTTGGGATCTGGCTTTATGCTGCTCTTGGATAACAGAGACAGAAGCAGCTTTTTTTGAAAATAGAACATCCAACTATTCCAACTTTCTATATCCAACCAAAAACCCATACGAATCTGTTAAATCCACCAGTGCACCCTATTGTTGCAGGAACTGGGTCCCTCATACATAACTTGTCATTTTTTATTGATAGTTACTTACAGCCCAGAGTGTCTGATCGTAATTACATATTCATGATAGCATGAACCTTAAGAATAAAGCAGGTGATTTTATTTAGGACAGTTAAGTACAAATGGCTTACAATCAACTTGGCAAGTCTATATATCTCAATCATACATACCAAGGGAACTGAGACTACAGAGCATTTGTTCCAAGACAATTCAGAGATTTCCAAACACTTTCTGATAAATTTTCTTGAGTATTGTCTGACTCACAACTATTTTATTTTCAAGAAAGGTTTTTATTTACAGAATTGTGCAAGAGCTATGGGGGTGGCGTTTGCACCTTTATATGCTAATTTATTTTGGGGTAATTGGGAGGAAAAGTTTATTTATAATAGAAATAACAACAGATTATTTGACAACATAAAAATTTGGTACATATCAACTGACGATATAGTAGTCATTTGGAAAGGGGAACATAATGAGATCATAGAATTCATGAACTACATTAACACAAATGAGCTTAATATGAGTTTCACCAACATGTGATGAAAAGTCAGTCAAATTTCTGGACCTAGAATTAGTTGGGGTACCTGATGAAAAAGTGCAATTTTCAGGCTATAGAAAAGATACAGCTGCAAATACAGTACTTTATGCCAGATGTGCACATCCCAAAAGATTAATTTCCTCCGTTCCTTATGGTGAGTTAATAAGAATCAGGAGAAACTGCTCTAGCGAGGAAACTTTTCAAAAACAAGCAAAAGAAGTAATGGAGAGATTCTTAAAAAGGGGATATTTGATTGAAAGGTTTCACAAACAGCCTTCAACAAAGCACTTCGACTTAGGAGAGAAGATTTACTGGTGTCCAAAACTGAAAAAGACCAAGGAAAAACTAGATAATTGCAACAGAGAACAAATACTCAATGTGACTAATTTCATCCAATAATTTAACCCCCTAGCAGGGCAACTGAGTAACGTAGTACACAGATTATAGCCTATCTTGCTGACAGACCCAATACTGAAAGAAAACATCTCAGATGGACCTAGGGTCACATTTAGCAAGGAAAAAGCATATGGGACAAACTGAAAAAAATCCATTTAGTGGAAACAGAAGTGGAGAAAATAGGAACTGATTGGCTTAGAAAGAAACCAGGTCTTCTTTAACTGTGGCAACTGCAGAGTATGCAAATATGCTAATCCCAGTAAACAGTATGTGAGTAAAGGTAACACAGTTCAGATCAGCCAGTTCATTACCTGTATAACTCCTTACGTGATCTACATTTGCTGGTGCCCTTGTTAGTCAAGCCGTGTCCTCCTTTACTGTCCAACTGGCCATCCTGCAGCATAAAAACGACAGGCAAGAGAAGCCCCATTCACTTGAATGGGGAGCGCTCTCATGCTCTCCCTGGTCACACGTCATTACGTGCTTGAGCTCAGGGGTGTGGCGGCGGGACTGCAGCACTCAGAACTCATCAGACAGCCCAGCTCAAAATAAAAGTTACGAGCAATACTGCAAAGGTATAGGCTAAAATTAATATTTAAAACCTGGCTACAACTGTCGCTGAGGGCAGCTACCACAATATGTGAGTAGCTCCCTCATATCGGACACTTCCTTTAAAACTGACATGCTGTATTTAATTGATAAACTAATGAAGAATTGTGCTGCCAATAATGGCATTGTTGTACCCCAAATGTTTACCTCACATTCTCATTCTTTCCATGCAAATTTCAGGTTGGTAATCTTTGCCTCCTAGGAGTTATAATGGATTACAATTAGAATAAAATTTTTCCCTTCTGTTCTCCCCCCCCCCAACACACACACACACTTTTTCACAAAGTATTACGCAGCATTCCATTTCTGTTTCTATCTTTAAGTGGGTTTAAAATAAACAAGAGTAAAATAAATACAATTTCACTGGTATGTTTTTTGCACCTCTCAAACAGAGTTAACAGAGAAACATAGACTTTGACGGCAGATAAGGACTGCTTGGTCATCCCAGTCTGCATATTTCCCTACCTACTGGATAAGCTGCAGATTCTAGTTAACAAAAGCGAAATGAACATAAGCACCCGCACAGCACATTCAAAAGCATCTTATAGATAAAAAATCAAGATTTATTACAGACCAGGCTGCACACTACACAGACTGACGTTTCACTTGGCCGACTGCCAAGTTTCTTCAGAAACAAACTCTGGATATAAATCAGATTTTTATCTATAAGATGCTGAAATGATGCTGTCTTGAATTATGTTCATTCGCTTTGTTATTTTAAATGTACAGCACCGCACACATCCTGGTGCCTTTTTTTATTGTTGAATTCAGATTCTAGTTAACCAACATACTTCTTCCTACCCCCCACCAGAATTGCCTTATGTCTGTCCCATACATTCTAGAATTCCCCCACTGTTTTTGACTCCACAACCTCCTCAGGAAGGCCATTCCATGCGTCCAACACCATCTCCATGAAAAAATACTTCCTCAAGTTGCCCTTGAGACGTGCGTCCCCCCTCTATCTTCAAATTATACCCCCTTGTTCTTGCACATCTCTTTTTCTGAAAGATGCTACCCTCCTGGACTTTGTTGATTCCCTTGAGGTACTTATAAACATACGAAGAAGTCAGCAGAAGAAGGCCTTTTGGTCTATCAAGTCTGTTAGTATTGCAGGGTCCACAGCTTGAGCTAATGTCCCTGCCCCCTCCCAACTCCTCCCATCCTTCCTACTCATGATCCTTACCTTCCTTCTATGCCTATCCCAGCCTCTCTTAAAGTTGCCCACTGTCTTCAATGAGATGACCTCTTCTAGCAGCGCATTCCAAGTGTCCACCATCCTCTCAGTGAAGAAGTGCTTCCTGACCTCCCTCCTCAACCTCCCACCCTCCAGCTTAAGACTGTGCCCCTTCATGTTACGGTTTCCACTCAGCTTAAAGAGATTCTCCTTATCAACCTTATTTATCCCTTTCAACTACTTGAAAGTCATAATCATGTCTCTCTCTCTCTCTCTCCTGTCTTCCAGGGAGCACATGTTCTGTGCTCTCAACCTCTCCTCATATGCCTTACCCTGCTGACCCACTATCATCTTTGCAGCCCTCCTCTGGACCTTCTCCAGCAGGTTAATGTCCTTTGTGAGGTGTGGGCACCAGTACTGAACTCAATACTCTAGATGCGGCCTTACCAGTGACCTGTATAAGGGTAGTATAACCTCCTCTCTCCTACTGCTGATCCCTCTAGATATGCATCCCAGCATCTTGCTGAAAGTTTCTATCATGCCCCCCCTTTCCTTGAGGGTATACATATTAAGCTTCTTTAGTCTCTCTTCATATGGCTTCTGGTGCAGACCCTGTACCATTTTAGTTGCCCTCCTCTGGACTGCCTCCATCCTGTCTATGTCCTTGTGGAGATGGGGTCTCCAGAACTGGACACAGTACTCCAGATGGGGTCTCACCAACTGTCTGTACAGAGGGATAACAACTTCCTGTTTTCTACTGGTGATACCTCTTACTATATATCCCAGTATCCCCCCAGCCCTCCTTACTGCCATCTCACATTGCCTGCTTACCTTTAGGTCACCTGATATGATTATCCCCCAGGTACCTTTCCATTTTTGTTGTTATTACCTCCTTCACCATTGTGTACTCTTCCCTTGGGTTTTCGTTTCCCAGGTGCATTACTTTACACTTCTTTGCACTGAATCTAAGCTGCCATACTTTTGACCATTCCTCCAACATTGCCAAGTCCCTTCTAATCCTTTCCACACCCCCCTTGTGTATCAACCCTGTTGCAGATCTTTGTGTCGTTTGCAAAGAGGCATACATTTCCTTCCAGTCCCTCAGCACTTATAAAGACATTAAAAAAGGACCGGACCCAGTACTGAACCCTGGGGTACCCTGCTAGTAACCCCCTTTCTTTGGTGTGGACTCTGTTTACTATTATCCTCTGTGTCCTGTTGTCCAGCCAATTCTTTACCCAGGCTACCACCCTGGGACCCACTCCCAGGCTGGCTAATCTGTTTATTAACCTTTTGTGTGGGACTGTGTCAAGTGCCTTGCTAAAGTCTAGGTAGGCCATGTCCACAGCCCCTCCCTGGTCTACTACTTTGGTCACCCAGTCAAAGAAATCTATTACATTCGTCTGACATATCTTCCCGCTGTGAATCCACGCTGCCTTGGGTCCTGTGCCCCACTGGACTCTAAGTACTCAACAATTCTTTCTTTCAGAAGTCATCCCATCATTTTCCCTACCACTGAGGTCAAACTAACAGGTCTGTAGTTTCCTGCCTCTGCTTTGCTCCCACTTTTGTGAAGGAGAATCACATCCACCTTCATCCAGTCCTTAGGTACCACACCATCCTCAGATGATTTGTTAAAAAGGGTAGTCAGTGGTGTCACTAGTTCTCTCCTTAGTTCTTTTAGAATCCTGGGGTGAATCCAATCAGGACCCACTGCTCTGTCCACCTTCAGTTTTAGGAGTTCTTTCAGAACCCTTTCTTCTGCGAATGGACTGGTATCGACCCCCTCATCCAGAGTGCTTCTACTGATTGAATTAGGTACCTCCCCTTCCTCTTCTTTTGTGAATACTGAGCAGAAGTATTCGTTCAGTATCCTGCTTTTCACTGTCACCCACTGCCCACCACCCTCCCTTTATTAAGCTTCACTATTCCTCCCTTGGTCTTTCTTCACTCCCTAATGTACCTATAAAAGGTTTTATCCCCCTTCTTAACTGAGTTGGCTATCTTTTCCTCGGTTTGGGCCTTTGCTGTTCTGATTGCCTTCCCCACTTCCTTCTGCTTTAACTGGTACAGTTCTCTGTCCTGCTACTTCTGTGTTTCCTTATACTTCCTGAATGCTATCTTTTTCTCCCTAACCTTCCCCGCCACCTCTTTTGGGAACCATAATGTTTTTTTCCTTTGTTTTGATTTGTTCATTTGCTTCACACAAAGGCTTGTTGCCTCTGTGATGGCAGTTTTCATGTTTCCCCACTGTTCTTCCACCCGTCCTTCTTGCCCATTTGCTAGTGCTTTTCTGAGACTCGCTCCCATTTTGACAAAGTCAGCCCTCCTAAAGTCCAGTACCCTCACTTTTGTATGGCTTGACTCTATGGCTGTGTTTATCGTGAACCACATTGTTTGGTGGTCACTTGTTCCCACATGGCTACACACGTCTAAATTTGAGATCCTCTCTCAGTCCCCATTTGAGAGTGCCAGGTCTAAGATTACTCCCTCTCGAATGGGTTCCAACAATAGCTGTCTGAGGCATGCCCCCTGTAGGGCATAGAGAATGACCCTGCTCTTGGATGTGGCTGCAGAAAGGGTGCTCCAGTTAACATCTGGCATATTCAGGTCCCCCCATCAACAATATCTCCCCTTTTTCTGCCATCCTAAGGATGTCTTCTATCATTTCCTTGTCCATTTCCTCCCCCTGTATACAGCATCCGTGTGGATTGTGGTGCCACTGCCTGTCTCCAGGGTGACCCATAGTGCCTCCTCTCCTCCCTGTTTACACAGCTTCCCTTTAGTTCTGTTGTTTTGATCCTGTCCCTTATGTAGATAGCTCCTCCTCCTCCTCTTCTACCCTCCCTGTCCCTCCTGTAGACTGTGTAACCTGGTATGTTGACATCCCAGTCATGGCTCTCCATGTACCATGTTTCTGTGACTGCCACGATATCCAGGTGTCCCCTCTTCCATCAAGGCCACTAGTTCAGGGAGCTTGTTACCCAGACTATGGGCGTTGGTACGCACTGTCCTCCATTTTTTGTTGGCCTTACCCCCTTTTAGCTCCATACCTGTCCTTACTGCTTTTGCCTGTTTCTCCATTTACCCCTGCCCTTCTCCCTATCAACTTCTCTATCTTGGTGTTTACCTCACCAACTACCCTGTTTTGCTTTTTGGGGGTCTGGGATTTCCCTGCTCCTTTTCAGTGCCTCCCCCCTTAGCTAGTTTAAATGCTTGCCAATGAAGCATTTAAACCTATCACCTAGGATCCTGGTTCCCCTCCTGGACAGATGCAGACCATCGTGCCAGTATAGACCTGTATCCTTCCAGGTGGACCTCCAGTCCCCAGTGAAGCCAAAACCCTGAGCTCTGCACCAGTTTTTCAACCACTGATTGAATCCCATGGTGTGGAGCACCCTAGCCTCACCCACGCCATAGACAGGCAGCCCCTCCAAGAAGGTTACCGTGCGTGTTACTTGTCTAAGGCTGTTCCCCAACTTCACAAACTCCTCCTGCACTGCTCTGATCCCATTCCCAGCCAGGTCATTTGTCCCTAGGTGGACAATGATGTCCAGCTCCCTCCCCTGTGCAGCTGCTTCCACGATCCTGAGGATTCGCTCCCTGTCCCTCCAAGCCATGGTGCCGGGCAGGCACTTTACCTCCCTCTCCCCTCCTTCCCCCAGTTCTACCCCTCAACAACTGATTCCCCGCCAGAAGTTGTTTCTTCCTGTGGGGTCCCAAGCCACCCTCCTGTGTGTCTCCTTTGTGGAGGTTCCCAGCATCCTCCTTGGTCTCCACTGCGAATGCCTCCATAGAGGAACCGTGCTCTGCCAGAACGGCATACAAAATGTGGAGAGGTACAACTGGAGGGATTCGCCTCTGTTTCTCCACCCTCACTCCCCCTGAGCCAACCATGGTCCAACCGCTCCTCTTTTTTGGCATCCTCTGAGGCAGCGGCGTGGGCCCTGGTGGGCCCTGAGTGGGAGAGGAGGTCTCCCAAATCCTGGTCAACTCAGCCTGTAGACGAGCAACCTCATCCCTCAGCCCAGAGAGGTGCCTGCAGATGGGACAACACTGCATCCTCCAGAACATCTCCTGGAAGACTGCCGCTCCACAGCCACTGCACTGCACCACTCCCATCATGTCTTATTTGTGGCCCCTCGACTGTTGTTTTGTACGCTTACTCTTTCCTCTCAGGGTTTTCTTTTTTGTTTGTTTTTTCTCCCTACTTTCCTGCTGCCTCTGTGCCTTTACAGCTATTGTCATTCCTGTTCTGTGACAGGAAGTTCCTGTATTCCTCAGTAGTCTCCTTCTTACTTGCTCATACTTTAAGGATCTGTTTGAGCATATACACAGTGAACTTGGACTGTCTTGCACTCTGTTTTTGTACTTTCTGAACTTTATTAAGGGAAGAAGTTGTTTTCCAATCTATATCACATGCATTCAACCTAATAGTTTAACTATGCATATGAACATAGCTAGAATGATTTACTTAATGTGTAAGCAAGAATGTTATGAAAGCAATATGCAAATTATATGTTGGTAGCTGTTAAAAGGTGCACACACCTGACGGTCACTAGATCCGAACCCTGACGAAGATCCGGATAGGGCTGAAGCGCTGGGGCACAGCTATCCAGTTGACTACTCTGGACCTGATTCTACAATAACATTCTTTTAATGCATTTCTTTGCCTTGCTTTGGAGTGCAGTTAATGCTGAGAAGATATTGTGTGACCTGGCAGTACAAACCTGCAACTCTCCCACTGTTCCAGTGCGTGACTGATTCTCCAGCCATGTCCTTTAGTAGCCTGCCTCCCATGGTAATGTCAGGAGCAGTGCCCCCACATCCCCATAAGAGAAATACATCTAGTGGGTCTTGGGATCCTTGAAAGCAGAGCACGTGAGTGTGATCTTCAAGGGCAACCAAGGTGGGGATTTTCCTTGTTTGGTCTGTCCCATCTCCCTGACTCGACGTGCAGCTATGTGGCCTTCAGTACCATCATCCAGGCACACCTAACTCTTGCAAGTGGTGAGATCCCAGGCCACTGCAAGGAGTTGCTGCAGCAATGTGTGACAGATACAACCCTCCCAGGCTGGGAAACCCTACAGGGCAGCAGTGCTCTTCCCTGCCTGGCTGGTCACATGCAGGAGGAACTCAGGTTTACTTCTGAACCCGGTTTCCCAGCACGGAGCGTGATACATTTCCTTTGAGGCACTGAGCAGCCCCATATGACTTTTCTGATAAATAATCAGGGAAGGGTTTACTAAACTTTTCAACAGATCAACCAATACCCTTGGTACGAGATCACAGAGTAAATCTGTGTTCAAAACACCCCTTTTTGCTAAGCAGTATGCTTTTTGGGGTCACAACGGTGTCAGCCATCAGCCTGGCATCTCCCTGTGACAACTGTCGCCACATCACCGGGGCCCAGCCACTATCCGGTGTTCCCCCTGGGTGCGGATTTCAATGCCACCCACTTGCCCCTTCGGACACCATGTCTGGAGTCCGGGCAGGGAGCCCTTGGTCTGCTATGCAGGCCGGTGGTGCAATGGGGTGTCATGCAGTCCGTCCGGAGGAAATTTTTTCCGCAAAGCAATGGGAGGCGCGGCGTGCAATGACGCAACAGCACTCAGCCAGGCATCCAACATGCCCCCAAGAAAAATGCGCATGCCACCGGGAACCAGACAGCCTATGGTCACCCAGGAGCCAGTATACAACGGTCATCAACCCCCTCCCTCCAGGAGTCAGACAGCATGCGAAGGCTGCTCGATCCACCCTCTGCCAGCCCTCCAGCCACCTGAGTCCACTCCCGAACCAATGTCGCTACAGTGGCGAGTGGTAGTTTTACCACTGCGTCAGTGGGCTAGCCTAAAAACACCCCTACTTTTTTTTTTTTTTTATAGTTGTTTAACCAGGTATAGCACACTAAGCTGAAAGCTTTTTTACAGGAGCAACAGGAGGTTAAGTGACTTACTCAAGGTCACACAGTATGCAAGTGGAAGCTGTGGGATTCAAACCCAGGTCTGGTCTGCTGGATGTCACCAAATTTGCAGCTCAGAGCCTTAGACCACTGCGCCATACCGCCTAGTTAAATTCTCTCGAATATCATTTCCTTATTTAACATGTCTTGGACATAAATCATTTCTTTATTTAAGACCTCTCAAGCAGAGATAATTCCTTTATTTAACATCTCTCTGATTGTATTTGTATTTATTTGTTTTACCAGGAAAAGGCTCCATTGAGCGATGCTCATTTTCAAGAAGGTCCTGGTTAGGACAGCATAAAAATAAACACATCAGATACGTGTAATACGTACAATACGCATAAAGTCGAAGGCAGAATACAGTGAGAGGAAACAGTAATATATAGGACATACACAGAGGGCCAAATAGCCAATATAAGCAAAAGAATATACAGTATACAGTAATGATACATACAGCAATAATACAAATCAGCTTATAGTGAACATGGGATCATTTCAATGTAGGGCAAAAGGTTTTTACAAGCTCCCCAGTGATATTGCTGATCGCTGTAACTTAACTAGTTTTAAGGTTAAGGTTTTGAAGTTGCTTTCTGAGTGAACTGTTTGTACTAGTTATGGTTAATAGGCCGGTTTCTAGTAGGTTGGCGCAAGTCACCGCCAAACGCGACTTGCACCAATCGCAACTGCAACAATGACCCTGCTCCCTATTCTAGAAGGGGCAGGGTCTCCGTGACTGAATCCTCTGGACTTTCGACATGCGCCAGGTCACCCAAACAGAGGGCGTACCTGGCGAGCAGCATGTCGCAAGTCACAATTGCAGGCTCAGTGCTCCCCATCTGCCTACACAGCACCGCGCCTGGCATGGCTAGAGGCCCCTACCCACTGTTGTGGGTCCCCAAATTGCACCAGTTCCTCGCGCATCGCACAGTATGTACAGTACAGGCATACAGTTGTCCTGTAGTACACCTGGTGGTCTGATGGCCCCACCCCACTCAATCGTACCAGTCCACCAACACCCCCCCCACCGTCCCCAGACCCGGCGACTGGCACAGCCCACCGCGCCTCCCACGGCCAATCACGACTGAGGTCTGTAGGGTGCTACTGTAAAGACGCGCTTAGAAATTCATTTGAGCATCGCCTTTACATTGTGCACCTACAGCACAAGATTCCTATACAGCAAAACCAAGGCAGCCAAACAACAGTCCCATGGTCAAATCCTACTGGCCTGAGGTATGTAATCAGAGTGAAGCAGCTGCAAAGCTAACAATTCAGAACCAGGCAACAACATTGTCCAACTGATTACATCTGTCTCTCATTAGAACAAACATCTGTTCTACAGAGAAGGTGTACATCACAATATTACATGAAACAACTGTAATGAGAATATTTATACCCTTTATAGTACAATATATTTCCCAGAAACAGTACAGTCGAAAATATGAAAGCCACAAACAATAACTACAACCAATACAGCAGTACACAGTTCAGCAGTATAGCTATGAATATAGGTATTCCTTTGTCAATATGTTCTTCTACCCGAACCATAATAAACGTGATCCGCTGCAGCTAAATAGAAATTCAGATCAGCACTTCTGGCCAAGCTTCAGCAACCCAGGAGTCCATGGTAGCTGCAGGACTGCTTATTAAATATGCTTCCATTTAGTAATATCTCAGGCAAATATAACCCCCTAAGGTCTCCAAACTGTGTTTCCCCCCAGTTTCTTGGATGTTACACCTTTACTGGTCACCAGCCTTCCATACACATGTTTTGAAACCAAGTGTGTTCTGTATATTTACCTCTCACATAGTTGAACTCTAACACCTATGTACACCTGTAAAGGCATGGCATGCAAACACTCTTTTAAGCATGATACAGGTCATTTTCCTTGCAATACTGAATTACCCCAATCCCAGACAACAACAGCATACCTTAGTTATAATACGTGAAACAAACATATCGGCATCCGTGAAATAGTTTTGTTTCTTCCATCCTGATTATCAGTTTGATCTAAATTTCTGTCATCCACCAAATATGCTCCACAGAATGGGAATCACAAGGAGCAATTCCTCAAAAATATGTGCAGCAGTGAATCTACATGTTCGTACTCTAAAACAGTGCTCCTTAGTTAAATAAACACTTTGTAAATACACCGGAGGTCCTACATCATACCGGTCAACACTTATCGGGTAAGACGCTGTAGTTCTGTAGGAGCGCTACTGTACGGACGCACTCAGAAATTAATTTCTGACCGTGTCTTTACATTAGCGCTCTTACAGCACTCAGTCGGCAGCTGGCCGTGGAAGTGAGAGGTGGGCTGTGCCAGTCAACGACTGGGGACAGGTGGGAGGGTGCTGGGTGGACTGGCACAGCTGGGTGGGGGGGCCACTTGACTACCAGGGCTGGGCTGAGGGTATGCCGCATTTGTGACTGGTGACTGGGGGTCGGGGCATGGGTGGGGGTTGACTGCGCTGCCCTGTAGGGCATATCATACAGGTGGAGTTTGGGGACAGGGGGTGTGGGCAGCCCTGCAGGCACATATGTTACGCTTGGGGGGCAGTAGGTGTGGGCAGCCCTGTGGGGCCATTGCTGTATGAGGGTACGGGGGGCAAGTACAGTATGGGGGATGGGGCAGGATTGTGTGGAATGCCCATTGGGGCAACGGGGATGGCCTGGGCATGGGGGGGGGCCCATGGACCGGGTTCTACAGGACCCTTGGAGGACGTATGTAAGTCACACCAGCAAAATGCAAGTGTAATTTACGTTGCCGGTTCTCCCCCGGGGGTTCATGTAGAATCCCGACATTGGGAACTTTGTTGCTGCCCTTCTGGAATGGGCACAACTGCTGCAGTAAACCCCCCTAGCGCCCACGTCGTAGGGGTTTATCGGCGCAACTGCTGACGTAACAGCTGTTGATTGCAAGCCACTTTGTAGAATCACGACCAAGAATTGCTGACGTGTTGCCATTATGTACACTTACTTGGCGTGAAGTGCTATTACGCCAGGCTTAACTTTTCTAAAATCAGGGCCAATGTGTTAATTTATGCACTTGTCAATTTGTATGGATATTACGTTACGTTACATTTTATGTGTTACGTGTTGTGTTGTGTGTTACGTTACATTATGTTATGGAGGCAGTATAGTGTAGTGGTTAAGGTTCTGAGCTGCAAACCTAGAGACCTGGGTTTGAATCCCATCAGCCCCTACTTGCATACTGTGACCCTGAGCAAGTCACTTAACTTCCTTGTGCTCCCTCGTCACACCTGGAAACAAGCTCTGGCTTAGTGTGCTACTCCTGGTTAAACAATTGCCACTTTCCTTTCTCCTTATTATTATATATAGCTGATGGCATGTGAAAAAGGGCTTTCTGTTCATTTCTTTTTTTTCCCCTATATTGCTCTTTGCTCCCCTGTTACCACCTATGGCTTCTTGGCAATGGGGGAAGACATGTATTTCTGGATTTTCTCCCAGTTACCCCGGATCGCAGTTTCGCATGCACATGGAGGTGCACGTGCTCCACGGCTCCAGTGATGGCCCCTTCCAACCACCCAGCCTAATGCCAAGGTTCTCTTGTGGCTTGGTGCTACCACCTAGGCCCCATCGGGTTGCAGACAAGGGTCAGGAAACCCTCACGTCCATCCCCAGAGAGGAGAGCAACCCTATGGCATCTCGATCTTGCTTCGCCCACCCACACCCGGCCGACCCTGGTGGCCTGAGCTCACTCCCAAACTCGGTTCACCGGCGTGGTGTGAGGTGTGGTGTCCAGTGACTCAACCCTCTGTGCCACCAGGCCGGCCTTCTGCTCATCATCTTACCAGTATAAAAAAAAAATAAAACTGAAATGAAAGTTTTATTTAGAAATGTTTGTAGCTCTTGTCATCCAGATTACCTGGGTTCATACCCCAAGCCCAGGACATCAGGTGCCAACCAAGGAGGCTGGCTTCTGGTGTCTGTCTCACCTTGAGGAGGAAGAACACCTCCCTCTGCTGCATGACTGTCCCGTGGTGGCCGGGGGGAGGTCAAGTTCTACGGGAAGGAACAAGTGGTCCCTCTTGAGTGGCCTTATGACAGCACACACCCACTTGCCTGGCAAGTGATGTGGAGGGGGCACACACCCAGAGTGGGGTGGCAGGGGAATTCCAAAGGTAGTGCAGGTCTCACCCACCCCCTCCATCAGCCCTGATACACACTCTGCCAGGTTACTCCTCAGCACCACACCCTAAGAAGGGATAAGGGAGGGTTTAGAGAGGAAACAATACCTTTGCAGTCCCAGGCAGAGGAAGCAGCCCTGTTTCCATGGCACTGAAGGGACCTACCAACTCCTCCCATTCCTCACATGCTCCTGCTCCCAGACCCCGACCATCAAGTGAAGTATCCTCCACTCAGCTTATGGAACCTGGGTATTTCAATACTGTAGGCATTTAACAGGTAATAATGAGTGAAGTAACTGTGTGACCACTTTTGGGCAAAATCAGGGGGGCCCACACATATACATGATTTTTGATGAAAACCACAGTTCAGGTCTGCACCCTGTTATGTTGTACATGACAGGGCTGCAAGTACTTCATTTCACTATTACAATTAGCAATGTGACAGCACGGATGCATGCCAGATCCTGTAGCCTGGTCGCATGCCAAAGCGTCACATCCCTGAAGAATTGTTACAAGTAGTTCTTCAGGGTGACATGGCTGTGTGAGAGGGTCAGACAGAATCGCCGTGGGGTACCAAGACTGATGAGGGTCAACTGAAAGACTCTACAAGCATGGTGAGCAGGGCTAGGGAAGAGGGGTTCCACTCAACACCAGGGCTACTTTACATTTAGAAAAGCGGTTGTGTGGGCCACTGGACCACCAGGGCTGACCAGCAAGGGATCTCAAAAATTAAAGAAATCATGGCCTACAAGTGGGGGTGAGGCGACAACTGAGGCAACAGCGTCTGCCATCACAGACACAGGGCATAGTAGGGTGCTATGTGAACAGCACACACTATCATGTTAGTGGATGAAACCCCTGTTTGCACCCACTAACGTCGGGTGGCCACATCTGCATTGAGAGATAGCTGCCAGCAGAGTCTCCTCCCCCAGCATCTACGTAATGGCTCAATATATGTCAGTTTTTGGTGGTAGTGCAACTGGATGCCTTTTCTGTACCCTGAAAATGCACCACCACCACCTGTGTCTTTACATCAGGCCCCAGATGCACAGCAAGTGATCACTACACATAGCCATTTTGTGTAGCTGAAGGGGGAAATAGTGTCATTTTTTGCTACACCACACGAGGCACAAACTCCAAGGCATGCACAGCCTCAGTGAGGGGCTGGAAACTATACTACTAGTGTATCTTGCTGAAATAACTTTGGGACCCCTCTTGAAAACTAGCTGATGCACTTATGTGAGGCTGTCTTGGTGAAAATCTTTAAAGGCACAAAAGAAATAACTAGACGTTCTTTACCTGAGAGCTGCAACCACCAAATCAAGTACAATAACCCACTCCAGGGTATGGGGCTATTGCGAAATGAACGCAAAGTCATTTCAGTTTTAACCAATCAAATGTGTGTTTGATCTAAACCATTTTATGATTTCAAATATTCATAACACATTCCGGAACAATGTACAAACAAGCTGCTGTAACACAGTTCGAACATGTGACTGCACTGCTAATCTGATTTAACAGCGAGAAGTACCCTGGAGAACTGGCTTTCACCTACTGTTTACAACTGGCATGGCCTACATTTAAAAGTGCTAGGATTTTTTTTCTCTGCACTGTGTAAATTTCTTCACTGACAGATGCTACCGCCAAAGTGAACCTGGATCACAAATGTGTCATTCTTGCCCAAAACAAAATGTAATGCAAGCAAGCTGAATTATTAAACTGCATGGCTGTAACCATTTGTTTTCTGAAATACAAGGAATTTTCTTATCACAAATAATTGTGATAGTGAAGAGTGAGGCTCAGTTGTTTTAGAGGAACACATTCAGGAAATTCTCCTCTTTTCTGCCTCATCACACTGCGGAGCTTTTCATAAACAGAACTGGATTTTTATTTCCAGCGCTGGTTTCATTTCTGTTAATTTTCATCAGCACACTGCATTTAAACAGCACATAATAAAATATTACATCTAGAGAAATTGCCACCTACCATTCTCTTTCAAATATTCCACCATGCTCCATACAACAGCTGGAATGCCGTCTTTGGTCCGTCCCTGTAGCTGGAGGTCAAGAAGAGAGACTCCGAACACTCTTCTGAGGTGGTTTTCCTTGTGCTTGACTAGAGGCTGCTGCTGCTGGGATACTATCTTTTTCATATCCTCCTTCAGTCTCACTGCTGCTTTGTTATGCTGGAAGGCACAGAAGAGAAGAGAACAGTCAACCACTTCGACAACAGGTGGCTCCATTGGGAGACAGCAGCTGAGTAACAGTTATCATCTCCGTTTCTCTTTTTTGTTTTGGCAACAAAACACTGCAGCTTCACTTTAAACGCAACCTTAAGTTTTTAAAGTGCTTCATTTTTTCAGGGATAGGGTACGTTATTTAAACAGTAGCAAGGAAGAGAAGCCAAGTCCATTCCTCCACATCTAAAGCAGGAGTGGTGAGACGGCCACATAACAGTAACCAAGCTGCTCTGCTGCTACAGAAACCAGTGGGTGTGCCTTTAAAGTGAAGGCAGCCGCAACAACCTGAAGAATATTGCATCACAGGAGCCTCAGTGTGAAAGGGTAATGCACTAGGGTTTTGATTTTAGCCATTAAAGCTTCTGTATGTAAGGAAACAACCTATATTAAAACACATTATTGGTATTAAAAACATATGCCATTTGAATAGTGGCTGGTTTGAAACACAAACATACAGTTAGAAGCATGCATACATACATGCAGTGTTCTTTTATTACATTTATTTAATTTACCATTTTTTTTACCCAGGATAACCTAGCTGAGATGCAACATTTCATTTTCAGTGGAGTCCTGCTCATATCCATTTCTGCAGCTGTGTGGACTTGAGCACTGGGAGGTTAAGTGACTTCACCAAGGCCACACAGTGAGTATTTGACTCTGGTGAGGTTTGAACCTGTGATCTTTCGGTTCCTAAGTCACTGCTCTAACCACTAAACCAAAATGCATCAGTTCTTTCAAAATGTGCATACTGGTTTAGGATCATGAGTGTTTTGAATCCTTAGATTCTGAACATGAGCACTGCAGAATGAAAGGACACATCACTTCTGAATCATAAAGGAGCAATCATTCTACCTCCTTAGCCTGAAATAAGCATTCCCATTTCAGTTTACATTTCAAACATGTTCAAAGTTTACCTTTTCCCCTAGACTTCATCTGCTGCTCCAGCACTGGCTGCCTGTGCACACCTGACATCATAATCTGCTGCTGGGGACAGAAAAATCTGTTGTGGGAACGATTTAAAATCTCAGAGGACAGTGGTGATGGATGAAGACATGCAGCCAGAGCAGAAGACATACACTGGATAGGACAACAATCTCATTTTCTTGTTAATGTGCATAAATATCCATAAAACTGGAGAAGCTAAATGCCGAAACTATAAGAAATATGAACAGAAAGGTGGATAACAATGTTTTGTTCTATTTTCCTGCTACGTCCGAAGCTCTTTAAAGCAGCAGTGTGACAAAACAATTGACCCTTCCTTTTTTTCACTATAAAAGATTCTGCGTAACTTGCAGTTTTATTTAGTGGTATGATCTTCTAGTACCGCAAAAATCTAAGCATTCTGTAAATGTTTTAATTTAGTTTTTTTCTCAAGAAAAAATGATGGGCACCACATCTAGCTTAGAAACAGCAATGCAGACCTGGCAAACATTTGGATTGAGGGGGGAAAAAAACCTCACGGTGTGCTGCAAGACAGTACTTAAAAGAGATTTGTCAGATATGTTGATATTATTGCCAATCAGTAGTTTAAATTGGCTTTTGAAAAACGCTATCGCTGCACTGCTGCTTTAAAGAACACAGCATAAAGGCAACTGCAAGTCTGTACTGAGCCTGTTGCTGTACCCACTCCTCTCACACTATCTGAGGGTTAAAGTCAAACAAGTCAGTGTTTAAGTAAATCGAATAAAATTGTTACTATAGTTTCTATGGTTTTATAGGCAGAAAAAGACAGTGGGGTCCATCAAGGCTGCATCAGCACTACTCAGTGGTCAGTTGTAAGGAAGTATCCATTTAGTACCAGCATATCCAAGAGCTGCTTAAAGATTTCCTTGTTTGGAGTTTTTTTTATTTTTTCTTATTTAGTATGCTTTTAACTGCGCTGCGCCCTGAGCTCAGCCTCCACTCTCCCAGGCCCCCACCTCGCCCCTGGGGCTTACCTCTGCCCGGCGATCCCCTTGGCTTGCCTCCCAGGGCAGGGCAGTCTTGCCGGCATGATCCCTCATGACACTGGTACAAGGATACTGGAAGGGGTCACCTACTGGCATTGCCTCACTGGCTTACCCCCCAGGGCGGGGTGCAGAGTCGGGCAGGTGACAATGGACACTGGGACTAGGTCTGCCGGCAGGAGCCCAGCAGGCGATCAGGGCTGGAGATGTGGGGCGTCATTGAGGTGGCCATTTTTTGCTGGATCCCTGGGGACAGGGCTGTGCAATGATGTCCAGCGTCCACCCCCACCAAGTAACGGTGCTGGCCTGCAACGGTACCCCCAGCCTCCTCTAGGGGTCTGGAAGGCTCCGGATACTCTTCCCCCATCCCCCTGGAGAAGGAGGGCAGTCCCCAGGATGCTCAATCCTCCTCCGCCCTGGCCGGCCCTCCAACTCCCAGGTTGTTGCATCACAAGTGGAAATCCAACCGCGGCGCCGGCAGGCTGGCCCCTTGTTTGGAAAGTCTACAACTGCTGATGGTACTTTATTCCGTAAATTTGCTATATGCTGTGTGCAGAAGTTAATTCTGCAGGTAGCTGTAGATTTTTCCTGGATGAGTTGCCTACAGTGTCCTCTGGTTGCCCTCAATTTTCCAAACATTTAATCCCATTAAGTCCATGAGAGTCATATCTTGAAGGATGTCACAGAACAGGAGTAAATCCCTTCAACACCTTCTTGTTTCTAATGGCATATGCCCCAAATGTTCAAATCTTTCCTTATAAGTTTGATGTTCCAAGCCCTTAATGAGTTCAGCAGTCCTTCTCTGTATGCTCTCAGTTACTCTTTTGTATCTTTTTTAGGTATGATGACCAGAACCGGGAGGCATAGTCCATGGGGCAAGATGACATTTTTATCCCATGAGGCAAAGTGCTGTTTAATACATCTTGTAACACGGCTCAGTCTCGCCTGGTGGAATGGAGCCTCCGGATTCGCCGAAGTGCCACAGCTGACTGAAACCGAGCGGGTATTAAGCCACAGGTAACGCCCACTCAGTCAGTACCAGCTGCGGCCATGGAGGCACCAGAGGGTAGCTGCCCGCTCCGTCACCACCGCGAGCCGCCACCAGCGGCGCTACAGAGCCGGCAAGCCCCGGTGGCCTCCGCATCACCAGCAAGCCTCCGAGCACTGGTCCATGACTGTGGTGCCGCGGTGCGCTTCTCCTCTCGACTACTACCTCGCGTCTACTTGCTGACTTGGTCCGCTCCTCTCCCGATTTGCAGAACACAACGCAGTTTGGGTCGGACGCTTGCTGGTGACGCGGGGGCCAGCGGGGCCTGGCGGCTCGCGGTGGTGACGGAGCAGGTGGCTACCCTCTGGTGTCTCCATGGCCACAGCTGGTAGTGACCGAGCGGGCGTTACCTGTGGCTTAATACCCGCCCGGTGTCAGCCAGCTGTGGCACTTCGGCGACTCCTGACGCTCCAGTCCACCGGGCGACACTGAGCCGTGTTACAGATAACCTGTACTGCACGACCTATGTCCCGTCTTATGTCTCCACAGGGGTCCCGCCCGGCCATGCAGGTCGCCGGAGGTGATGGCAGTAACATAGGCTCATTGCCGCCGCGGCGAGCCTATGTTACAAGCACATTAATCCCCTTCAGCATTGGGCTCTGCCGTGGATTAATGCCCGCTGGGCGGTTGGACCCCTCGGGCTACACCCTCGGGCACCAACTCCCCCAGCGGGCATTAATCTACCAGCAGAGCCCTCCTCTGGCAGTGATTAAGGCTTACAAGTAAGTTCCCTAGCCTTTGTGTTAATACTAGCACAATGTTTAAGCATGGTTAAATTTTCTGTAACAGTTATACCCAAGACCATTTTATCTGAAAATTCTGTTAAAGGTGTGTTTTTAATATAATATTTGAATGTTATGTTATTTTTTTTTGCCCATATAAAGTATCTTGCATTTATTTGTATTTAGCAACATGCCCCTTTTATTAGCCAATTTGACTATCAGGTCCAGATCTTTTTGAAGTGGGTCTGAATAAATTTTTGTATCTACACTGAAGTAGAGTTTAGAATCACCAGCAAATTTCTGAAACCACCCCTGTATGCCCCCTGACAAGTGGCGTCATGCCCATAGAGCCCGAGGGGGCATGTGCCCCCCCCAATATTGTTGTGCAGGCTATTAAAAAATGTATTTAGTATTTTATTTTTTATTCTCCAGGGGCCCTAAACAAATGGTGTTTTTCAAAGTCTTTTTGGTGGGGGTTGGGGGTTCCGAATCGATTAGTGTGAGACCGGGAGTGCTGCGCTGGCGATGGCGGTTTAAAAAAAATGTACTTGCTCCCTCCCGTGCTAGGCTGTGGAGACTGGCCTCGGGGCTGAGCTGCCTGACTGTGTGCACTTGTAAAAACAAACAGAGGGAAGAGACACACACACACACCAGTTAATTGGTGGACTGGTAACTGGCTGCCAGCCAGCAGCCAATCACAGCGGAGGCGCGAAGAAATAGCTCATGTGGTGCCAGCAGCTGCAAACTGGTTTGTGCGTCTACATCATTCATTTGAGCGCCATTCTCGGACCTGACAGTTGGTCATTCCGTTTAGAGTCAGTCGGCAGTGTGGCATTGAGAGAGCACGGTGACTGGTCAGGGTGGTGTGTTCCTTCAGACCAGAACACAAGGAGAACAGAGTGAAGTTCCTGGCTGCTTCCTAGGGTTTAAGAAAGAAAAAAGGTCAGTATACCACAGAGGAAGGAAGGAAGGTTGGTTAAGCAAGCAGTTTTTTAATTTCATCAGACTAGTGCAGTCCATTACAACGCCACCCAGCCACCCCATGACCCGTCCCCCCACCTCTCTGTTCACCAGACTAGTGCAGTCCATTATCACGCCACCCAGCCACCCCATGACCCGTCCCCCCACCCACCTCTCTGTTCACCAGACTAGTGCAGTCCATTACCACGCCACCCAGCCACCCCATGACCCGTCCCCCACCCACCTCTCTGTTCACCAGACTAGTGCAGTCCATTACCCGCCACCCAGCCACCCCATGACCCGTCCCCCACCCACCTCTCTGTTCACCAGACTGGTGCAGTCCATTACCACGCCACCCAGCCACCTCATGACCCATCCCCACCCACCTCTCTGTTCACCAGACTAGTGCAGTCCATTACCACGCCACCCAGCCACCCCATGACCCGTCCCCCACCCACCTCTCTGTTCACCAGACTAGTGCAGTCCATTACCACGCCACCCAGCCACCCCATGACCCGTCCCCCACCCATCTCTCTGTTCACCAGACTAGTGCAGTCCATTACCACGCCACCCAGCCACCCCATGACCCATCCCCCACCCACCTCTCTGTATCAGAAAGAAACTAGTAAGTCTGAACCAGGTCAGGCGCGGCCAGCCATAACACTCGCCACGCCCGCGGCCTACTGAGTTCGGGATCTCACTAGGAAATTAAGCAAGCAGGGTCAGGTGTGTTTATTTATTGTATCACAGCCCGCCTCTCCCCGATGAGTCCAAGTGTAGTGTCTGACTTGAGTGTGGGTCCGGCAGGGTGCAGAGGCAGCAGCAGGAATCGCAGGGGGAGGGTTTCTTCTGAAGCAGGGTACTGTCTTGGTTCCTGCCGGTGTCTAACATAGCATAGCAAATAAACTGCATTAAGTCTCCCAAACTCCTTTCAGTGTCTTCCCCGTTGCCGATGGGGAACTATGCAAAGACCCAATATTTTATGCTAATGATTAACCAGATAGTTAGCCACATGTCAGTTGAAATGGCAAGGAAAGGAGTCCACAGTGATGCATTAACAGCCTAGACAGAAATAAACGTTTTCTTAAACTGTTGTCTGCATACATACTGAAGCAGGTACCATACACTGTGCATGCAATTTATATGGGAACTAGAAAGACAGTGCTAGTGGAAGTGCACAAAAACGGTTTACCTTGTGGAACGAAAGTTACTACGATAATTGAGAAATAATGCCTAGTGATTTACACTAATATCTCATTTGCAGCTGCAGGCCCAGAGCACAAGGAGGTCAGATGACCTTTTTAGGGTCACCCACTGAATTAGAGAACCTGGCAGGATTTGAACCCAGGTATTTTGCTTCCTGATTGAGCCTGTGCTTTAACCACTACACCACACTGCCTCCTTTAAGAGGCACCTAACAAATTGATTATAAATGCAGGCCCTTAAAAAAGGCTTCATTAGTGAAAGTGCAGAACCAGCAAGCTCTTGCATTACATGGTTTGTCAATTATCTTGCAGGGGCTTAGGAGTTAAACTGAATGCCTTGATTCTATCATTTAATGTCGGGTTTTTCATTTTATCTACTGCAAGTTCACTTGAACACTTCATATCTAATTGCATCAGTTTCAGCATCCTAGGGCCCCTTCCCATAGATCGACTAGGAGCTCTGTTTTACAGTTTTAGACTAGGGACCCAGCTGACGGGAGGTCTGCCTCAATGCTGGGTGACTTCACATCGGCGCCCAAGGTGAATACTAAGAGACCCCCACTCCTTTTCTAACCATAACAGTAAGATATTAATTTAGGTTGAAAGTGTGTGTTTGTTGCTACATTTTGTTGGGGGGGGGGAGTGTGCTCTGTTTTTTTTTGTTTCTCTGCTCTATTTTACAGTACAGGTGTGCTCTGTTTTTTGTTTCTCTGCTCTATTTTACAGTACAGGTGTGCTCTGTTTTTTTGTTTCTCTGCTCTATTTTACAGTACAGGTGTGCTCTGTTTTTTTGTTTCTCTGCTCTGTTTTACAGTACAGGTGTGTTCTGTTTTTGTTTCTCTGCTCTCTTTTACAGTACAGGTGTGCTCTGTTTTTTTGTTTCTCTGCTCTATTTTACAGTACAGGTGTGCTCTGTTTTTTGTTTCTCTGCTCTCTTTTACAGTACAGGTGTGCTCTGTTTTTTGTTTCACTGCTCTATTTTACAGTACAGGTGTGCTCTGTTTTTTTGTTTCTCTGCTCTATTTTACAGTACAGGTGTGCTCTGTTTTTTGTTTCTCTGCTCTGTTGTTTTTGTTTCTCTGCTCTATTTTACAGTACAGGTGTGCTCTGTTTTTTGTTTCTCTGCTCTCTTTTACAGTACAGGTGTGTTCTGTTTTTTGTTTCTCTGCTCTATTTTACAGTACAGGTGTGCTCTGTTGTTTTTGTTTCTCTGCTCTGTTTTACAGTACAGGTGTGTTCTGTTTTTTGTTTCTCTGCTCTATTTTACAGTACAGGTGTGCTCTGTTGTTTTTGTTTCTCTGCTCTATTTTACAGTACAGGTGTGCTCTGTTTTTTGTTTCTCTGCTCTATTTTACAGTACAGGTGTGTTCTGTTTTTTGTTTCTCTGCTCTATTTTACAGTACAGGTGTGCTCTGTTTTTTGTTTCTCTTCTCTATTTTACAGTACAGGTGTGCTCTGTTTTTTGTTTCTCTTCTCTATTTTACAGTACAGGTGTGTTCTGTTTTTTGTTTCTCTGCTCTATTTTACAGTACAGGTATGCTCTGTTTTTTTGTTTCTCTGCTCTATTTTACAGTACAGGTGTGCTCTGTTTTTTGTTTCTCTGCTCTATTTTACAATACAGGTGTGCTCTGTTTTTTTGTTTCTCTGCTCTATTTTACAGTACAGGTGTGCTCTGTTTTTTGCTTCTCTGCTCTATTTTACAGTACAGGTGTGCTCTGTTTTTTTGTTTCTCTGCTCTATTTTACAGTACAGGTGTGCTCTGTTTTTGTTCTCTCTATTTTACAGTACAGGTGTGCTCTGTTTTTGTTTCTCTGCTCTATTTTACAGTACAGGTGTGCTCTGTTTTTTGCTTCTCTGCTCTATTTTACAGTACAGGTGTGCTCTGTTTTTTTGTTTCTCTGCTCTATTTTACAGTACAGGTGTGCTCTGTTTTTTTGTTTCTCTGCTCTATTTTACAGTACAGGTGTGCTCTGTTTTTTGTTTCTCTGCTCTCTTTTACAGTACAGATGTGCTCTGTTTTTTTGTTTCTCTGCTCTCTTTTACAGTTCAGGTGTGCTCTGTTTTTTGTTTCTCTGCTCTATTTTACAGTACAGGTGTGCTCTGTTGTTTTTGTTTCTCTGCTCTATTTTACAGTACAGGTGTGTTCTGTTTTTTGTTTCTCTGCTCTATTTTACAGTACAGGTGTGTTCTGTTTTTTGTTTTTTCTGCTCTATTTTACAGTACAGGTGTGCTCTGTTTTTTGTTTATCTTCTCTATTTTACAGTACAGGTGTGCTCTGTTTTTTGTTTCTCTGCTCTATTTTACAGTACAGGTGTGTTCTGTTATTTGTTTCTCTGCTCTATTTTACAGTACGGGTGTGCTCTGTTTTTTTGTTTCTCTGCTCTATTTTACAGTACAGGTGTGTTCTGTTTTTTGTTTCTCTGCTCTATTTTACAGTACAGGTGTGCTCTGTTTTTTGTTTCTCTGCTCTATTTTACAGTACAGGTGTGTTCTGTTATTTGTTTCTCTGATCTATTTTACAGTACAGGTATGCTCTGTTTTTTTGTTTCTCTGCTCTATTTTACAGTACAGGTGTGTTCTGTTTTTTGGGTTTGGCACAGTGTCCTTCACACAAAGTACACTTTAGAGCTTCTCAGTGGGGTCGGCTCCAGCCCCTGCTGGTTGGGGAGAGGCAGAACAGCTGGCACTCACGGACCAACTACATAGGTTGTTTTTTTTTCTATGGTGTTAGCTTTACACCAACTGGGGCAGTATTTTGGCATTTAGCTTGTTGGGGAACAGCTTTCTGGACTGTTAAAAAGTCACCAAAATGCACCATTTCACTTCACTTTTTCAAAATCTTCGGGGCACACCCCTAGAGAGGTTGAGATTTTGTGCCCTTCCAAAATTTCTGACTGTATGACGCCCCTGCCCCTGACATTATCACACGTAAATATATTAAATAGTAAGGGACCTAAGACAGACACCACTAGCATAAGATGATTCACTACAGAAATGACCCTTCCATCTAACTTTCTGTGTTCTAAATGTACGACATTTTCTGCCCCATTCATAATATGGCAGTTCAGGTCCAAGCTGTTAAAGAGAATGCATACCCATAGCAAGTAATTAGGTTATATAAGACCTTTACCAACCAATCTAGCCCTAGCTGAGGAACGGCTGGAGCACTTGGTACTCCAAATTACTTTTTATAAACATTTTAGAAGAAGAAGAATCAGCATTTACATAGCGCTTTTCATACACAGTGTATCCCAAAACGCTTTACAAGCAAAGCTAGAATGGTAGTGAAATGGCTGAAAGTGTAATGGCGGCCATATCGCACATCAGCACTCACACACAACCTGGACAATTGCATGAACCGGTTTATGGGAAGGGGACTGTTGGCCAGGACACCGGGAATGTTCCCTACCCTTTGTGAAGAGTTCCCTGGGTTCTTTTACTTCCACCTGGACACCCACCAGGACAACAGCAGATGGGTAGAAGGGACCTCGGTTTAACGTCTCATCCGAAGGACAGCACCCCCCTAATACTGCACTCGGATGCCAGAGATTTTTAGGTGCAAGCCCAATCCCGGTGTAGGACAAGAATCCATGACCTTCTGGTCCAGAGGCGGATGTGCTACCAACTGAGCCATGCTGGCACCTTTTTACCCCTTTTATACCCCTCTCCCATACCCTGAAGCACAGCACCATCTTTTCCAATAGCTGTCGCATAGTCAAACAGGTTGGTCTGTCCTGATGATGTCCATGCCTCACCAAATCTAAGACCATGAACATACAGAAGCTGTATACCCCAAGGCCGGTAGTACACACAGGGTGCACCCGTGACTAACAGTTCCCCCAAACATAGCAGGAGTCACAGGGCCTCCGTGACCGGCTCTGTAGCTGGTCACATCAGTGGTTTAGTTTGCCATTAGGTAGTGCTCTACTCTCCGTAACACTCCCTTTGAGTGCTGCTGATCGAGCTGGTGCCACCATGCACAGCAAGGCATAAATTAGTGTCAGAGATGTGATTAGCGGGCCTTCGCTAATCAAAGTAAAAAATGATTAGCAACTGGCCGAAGTTGATTAGCAATTATTAAAAATTTACATTTTTGCTCAAAATCCCATAAAATGTACTTATATTGCTCTATATGGATAAAATACACATTTACAGAAGTTTCTGAGACTGATATCTGTTTTATTTAGCTATTTCCAGAGAAATACAGCAATTGTGCAGCAGCACACACGCATTTTAAGAGCTAAGATAGGATGTATGCCAAAGCAGACCGTGAATGCATGAGCGTGATCGTAAGTCGTAACAAATTAAACATAATGGCGCAGATATTCAAACTGCGCCCAAAAAGTGCGCAACCGCAGGAGCAAGCGCAAGTCCACTGCGTCCATGTGCAAGAAGCGTGATATTCAAAAACTGCGCAGGTCAAGACGTGCCTATGGCCGAAGACTGAATATCGCACCACGTGCGCCACAGCGCAACTAGGGAGGTGAAGCTGAGCATATCTGATGCGCCATAGCGCAACAAAGGATGTTCAGCTGAGCAGTCCAGATGCGCCATAGCGCAACCAGGGACACCCCCAGCAGCAGGGCAGCAATTCAACTGCAAAACCAGGGATGCAGGGGCCCACCACCCATGCCATAGATGGGCAGAGGAACACACAGCAGAACAGACATCATCCCCACACCCCAAGCACTGCACAACCGGGGGAGAGCTGGAATAACCACCAGCCCATGGATACCAGCAACCAACCCACAGCCGGGCCATGGTGCCCCAGTACACCCCCTGGCAAGCTGTGACCGGCACACAAGGAGGGCCAACCACCTCGGACCACACCATCCCACCAATGCAGAGCACACCCTGCACCATGATTCCCATACACCCTGCCCAGGAGTAGCACCCAACAGTGCAGGACACCCCATGCATGCCACCACCCCCACTGTGACAATGCAACCCTGTGCACCATGGAGCCATGCAAGGCAGCCCCACCATGGGCACCCTGCAGTGGGCAGCAGCAGACAGTGATGCAACAGATGCATACACAGTGCCGCCCTGCATGTCCCCACCCCCGAGGTACAGCTGAGAGACAGACCATGCGTCAGCACATGAGGTACCCCACATGCGACAGGGCATGCCCCAGACCCCACCTCCAGCAGTACAGCACCCTGCACACCCACCCAAGGACACATCCCGTCCCAGCACTGGCCACAACAGCCAGCACAGACACGCACAGTGTAGCATGGAGGCATGCACCACACAGGATGCAACAGAGTGCATGGACAAACACCCACCCATACCCAAGGGCACACCAACACAGGGACACAGTAGCGGGTCAACCAAGCCACTGGCGTGTGGCCACGGCTGACGTGTACACATGGCCAGCACCCCTACATTGCACAGGTGTGCCAGCCACCCTGCACAGGCACCATGAAGCTGTATGCCACCAGCATGCTGCCGGAGCACAAGTGATAGACACTGGAGCACATCCCCTGCAACAGACACAAGCGACAGCATGGATGGTGGACAACAACAGCGACGGCCACAGTGCCACCGGAGGCAGACGTGCACCATACTGGTGATGGCAGTCAACCTGGCATTGTGCCAGGTACAGCCGTTATCCAGCATGGACAGCCACCACTGACACGCCAGCAGACAGTGCATATCACAGACATGCAAGGGTGTCAGCTGCACAGGCCACGGATGGTCACACAGGGGTGCCATGCACACAGTGCAGGCCCCGTGGACCACTGCACACAGGCATGCAGTGCACAGAGTACAACACACAAACCACAGACAGTGACTGTTCCCCCTGTCCACACCATAGGTGGTTCACCTCTGCACACACACACATGCCCATGCGTGCACCACCCGACGCCATGCACACCACTGCAGCTGAGCACCTGTAGCCCGCTGCAAATCAGAGACCACCACAGTTGTTATAATAAAATGTATATATTAAAACTATGTACAGTAAATCTATATACAAAACTATATACAATAGTGGGGAAAGGGCCACATAACAGGTGGGGGCGGGTAAGGGGCAGGGGTGAACATATGGGAGAGGGAAGAAGGGATGTGAGGGTAGGTCAAAGGGGGGAAGGTGGTATTTGGGGCATGGGGACATCACTGGCCACCCCGGTCCTCTTCCTCCTGGCGCCGATGTGATCTCCGCCTCCTCCTCCTCACCCCGTGGTGGTGGATGTGCCTCAGGAGCTCCAAAGTCTCCCTCCCGACCTGCAGCAGCTCCTGGATGTCCCACTGTATCTGCTGGAGAGTCCGGCCACCTAGGATGAGGGAGCAGAGTCAACAGGTGTGACTGTCCATCCCCCTGCAGCCCACCCATTGTGCATGGCATACAGCCATGTGACACACCCGTGACGATGTGCGACCACCCACAGTGACTGTGTCCACAAGACCTGCCCACCCAGGCAGCCACAGCCATGTGGACCACTGCACACACCCGCCCATGTCCTGCACAGTACCACCACCATGGCCATACAGTGACTTGGCCATGCGGTGTGAAGGCAGTGCTACAGCCATGTGCCTGGTGCACGCATGGACCACCATTGCGCACTCCCAGACATGCAGTGCCACTGGACAGTGCTGACTGTAACAAGTTGCGTGCATGGCAGTGGTGTTACTGGATGGTGGCCATGCCCCGCTGCCCGCCCAGTTATACAGCATGCAGCAGTAATCATGGATGTAAGGCACTCACTATCAGCAGGCTGGTCCACGCGCTGCGGACCACCTTCATCCCTCCTGTCCCTCTCCTCCAACATCCGGCACCTCCCCTCGCAGTTGCGCCTCCGTTCTTCTGGCCCTAAGGTGCAAACATGGAGAGAGGAACATCAGTACAATCCGGTAGCAATGTCCCCCCCGCCCCCAGGTGTGTGCAATCCCACACAGCCGGACCCACCACACCCTGATACCACCACCACCGCCAACACGGATGCCCCCCGTGCCAGACACATGCAACCGTGATACCTGTATGGATGATAAAAGTGTATGGATGTTGCACCTACCTGGCCATGGCACTGTGCCCCTCCTGGCACGTGCCCGCAGGCGGGCAAGCAGGTCCGGGTCCCTGCGCCTCAGGTCCCCATAACGGTGGCGGCACTGCTCTGCCATCTGCCCCATACCGGTGGCCTCCTCCAGGGCATCGGCCACCTCATGCCATACCTCACTCCTGGCCCTGTCCAGGGGTGCCTCCCCAAACAAAGTCCCAACATGTGGCTCGACTATGGCCACAAGGTTTGCCAGCTCGATCTGGCTCCACTGCACAGCACGCCTCCGCGCCATCTCTGCTGTTCAGTTCAATCAAAATGGCGCTCTGCAGCGCAGTCCTGCCACGTGCAGATGCTGCACGGTACAGGTCTGCCATTCCCTATCACGCTGTCACCGAACAGCACGATAGTGGTGCACCTATGCCTGACGCATGGTGCCTAGGGGGCAAAGGTCGGGCACTGGGTCAAGGGTCTCTGGCACACGGACAGCCACAGCACGACTGGAACCCAATGTGTGTAGTGTGACTGGGTGCCTGTGTGCCACCTCCTGTAGCGGCCTACCACGCTGTTGCCCCAGTGCACCTACGATGCCCCAGTACCACAGCGCCATATAAGTGAACAGCGCTGTAGCGAAACTGGCACAATGGTGGCCATGCCCTGCATTACCTCCCACGCAGAGCACGTCAGCAGCACGGCAGGTGCCTGCGTCATCAACCCGGGCATGAGCAGTTAGGTGTGTACTGCGCATGTCACAGAACTGCGCCCTTGGCTCAGCACGTTCAACCCAATTGCGCAAAGTGCAACAGCGCGATATTCAGCCGGCATATGCAAATCAGCTAATCAGCCATTCAATGGCGCAGTCACTGCATTTGCATCCACTTACAGATGCACCTCGCCTCATTTGCATGGGTTGTGCTATAAAAGTGCGACATTGGGCTGCACTGGCCATAGTCAGTTACCGCAGTCTATTGCGGTGAGTTGCATGCTGTTTGGGAGTGTGGACTGTGGTGTTTGGGACATGCATGGGACTGCACAGTCATAGGTAACACCTGTCATTCTCACAGAATGAATCATGACCGAGTGTGTGGTGGAGGAAGAGGAACAGAGTCGTGGGAGGAAGAGGAGGATGAATTTCACTAAGGCCGAGACAGATGCCCTGTTCGAGGCCTACCTAGACCCGAAGCCGCTTCTCAGCGGACGCCAGGGAACACCACAGGCCCGTGCTGCTGCATGGGAGGAGGTGGCGCGTGCTGTAAACCTGCATGGCAGCCACCAGCGCTCCGTGCAGGAGTGCAAAAAGAAGATGGGCACAGACAAGCGGAGGATTAAAGAGAAGGTGGCTGCCATCAGGGCAGCACGGTCTGCGACAGGTGGGGGACAGCCGGAGGTGCTAAGCCTGACCCCACAGAAGAAGCGGGTTGCTGGCAGCATGCAGCGTTGCACCATTGAGGGTGTTCCGGGTGGTGGATTCCAGAACGGTGGTAGCCCGTCACTGCATGGTGGGTCATGGTCTGTCTACTGGGGGACAGGGTAGGTCACATGCAGTAACGCTACTTTTTTTCCCTTACAGCTCCTGAGCGTCTGCATGGGTCAGCGGTGGTGGGCTTTCTCCACTGAGGCCAGTCACATGGAGATGGAGGAGGGCCCATCCACCTCCACAGGAATACGTGGGTCAGGGCGACAGTGGGACCACCTGGATGTCCGGACTGATGTTGGTGGAGCAGGTGCGGAGGAGGCCCTGCCCGTGTCCCAGCGTGCCAGCGTCCATGGATGCCAGCATGCTGAGACTCGGGCTGGTGCCGGATCCGTCACCGATGATGATGGAGCTAACGTCATGGGCAGTGACACGTGTGTGCTACAGGATGGCCACACAGCAGGTGACATCGCGGCCATGGCTGTGGGTGGTGCCGCCGTGGAGGCCTGCGTGTCATCACAGTCCCAGCCTGTGCCTGTCAGCACTGGTGTGTGTGTACAGGACAGTGGGACTGTTGCAGCCACTGCGGCGGCACCATTGAGGCCTGGGGAGCGGCAGCCAGAGGGGCAGCATCAGCAGTCGGCCAATGGCCATGGGGGTACAGTGTCAGGGGGGCGGCATCAGTGCACCACCTGTGGACATGCCCAGGCCTGGCCCTGGTGTGCAGCGCCCACCCTCAAGGGGTGATGAGCATCAGGGCCGCGAACACCCTGAGGGACAGCATGCCGATCAGGCAGATGACCTCTTGGATGAGCACACCCGCATACTGCAAGCATCAGTCAATCAGCAGATGCAGCTTGTGACGGCGGTGGATGCACTGAGTGCGGCTCTGCACCAGGCAGAGGAGCATCGCAGCAGAGACACCGCTCTGCTCCTGGCGGGATGGACCGGTTGTGGGAGGATGTGACCGCTGCCACTGACAGGCAGACACAGGCATTCACTGCTGTCATGGCCACAATGGGCACACATTATTTGCCCATCGTGCGAGACACCACAGTGCAATGTCCACCCCGTTCCCGGCGTTATGCGACACCATCCTTGTCGACACCGGGTTCAGCTGTGGGCATCCCGAGCACGCCTGGTGCAGGCATGTTCGTTGTGCTGCAGACCCCTGCGCGAGCACGGTCACGTTCACGCAGTGGAACCCTTGGGGGACCATCGGTGCCACCCCATGAGGCCAGTGGTCAGCGTGTCACTGCTGGCGGGTCTCAGCGGGGCTGCCCACGCATCCGTGGTGGCCGTGGCACTGTGGCAGGTGACTGACCTGTCTCCCAGCATGGCTACTGTCTGATGCTGCCCTGTGTGCATTGTGTCATTCAGCGGGCAATGCACGGATGGGTACCCGGCCCTGCACGCACACACACAGTCCATCTGCACACCCTCCCGGCTGCTGTCCGCAGTTGCGTGTGCATGATGATGCCTGCATTGCGCTGTACGCCACTATGTAATGGTGCCCAGTGTCTGACACATGCACTATGACAGGCAGTGGGCGTGGTGGTCTGTGGACATGTGTGTGGCTAGGGGTGGCGGTCTGGGTCAGCGTGCCTCCTACCCTTTGTGCATGTCTGGTGAGTTTTGTGTGTGTGTGTGTGTGTGTGTGTGTGTCTGACCGCGTGCCATGTTAGACCTCGCCCATCCCTGGTGGTGTGTGCAGTTCCATGCCCGGCTACTTCCCTTGATGGCATGCACCCCTGGTGTGTGTCCATGTGTGTTCGTGGGTTGTGCCTTTGCCACTGGTGGTTGCACATGGCCCCATGACTTACCTGGGTTGGCTAAAGCGCTCCTCCGTGATGGTGTCCCGGTGCAGCTGTGCCAGCCGGAGCAGTCGGGGGTCCCGTTGCCCAAGGGGGGGCTGCCCATCACCATTGTCACTGGCGTCCTCATCGTCCCCATCACTGTCTCCCTCTTCGACCTGTACGGCTATCCCACATTCGTTGGCCATGTTGTGCAGGATGCAACAGGCCAGGAATAGCCTGCAGGCCTTTGAGGGGCTGTACTGTAGGGCACCACCGGAGGTGTCCAGGCAACGGAAACGTGCCTTCAGCATACCGAACACCCGCTCGATGACACTGCATGTGGTGGCATGTGCCTCACTGTAGCGTTGCTGCGATGGGGTCGCGTGCCGCCGGTATGGTGTGAGCAGCCAGGGATGGAGTGGGTATCCACTGTCACCTGTGTGTAGAGGGTGGAGGTTAGTTTGGTGATCAGCATCGTCCTGCCCCAGGCCATGGAGGCCACTACCCATGTCACCTCTGACCATGCCCCTCCCAAGCTCTATGTTTGTCCGTGTGGTTTGCATACTCACCCACTAAGTGGGCAGTGGGGATGTCCCCACTATCGAATCTGTGGCACAGTGCCGACTGGTGCCAGATGAAGACATCATGTGCTCCCCCAGGGTGCGTGGCACAGACATTGATTATGTGCCCCCTGGCATCGCACACCACCTGGCAGTTGATGCTAGCACAGTCCTTCCGATTAATATATGCGGCCCCCCTCAGGGCCAGGTGGTGTGCGGATGGCCACATGGGTGCAGTCTATTGTCCCTAGCACGCCAGGCATATGTGCTACCCTGTGGAACTCCTGTATGTTTGCTGTGCACTCCGCTGGTGTGCAGGGGAAATGTATGTACTCTGCAGCATGTGGCAGCAGTGCGCTGAGGAACTGGGTGAGGTGGCGTGACACGGCCAACTGAGTTATGCCTGTGGTGTCCCCTGTTGGTCTCTGGAAGGTACCCATGGCGAGCAAGCACATGCAAGCTGTCACTTTAGTCTCCACTGACAGAGCATGGCTCCGTCGTGTGGGTGCCTACATCACATCACATCACTGCACAGCTCGCAGAGCCACCTCAGAATTGCCGAGTCAGGCGGTATCAGCCCACGATCTCAGTATCGCTGTATAGCTCGGCTGGTGCGGCTCTCGCACTGCCTGTTGGGGGCATACCGCCCCGTGGCCCTTCCACCGCCCGCCCCTGCTGCCCCTTCTCACCCCCTCATTACTGCCTCCATCTGGATGGTGGCACTGGCCATGTCCTGGCTTGTGTTCACCCTCCCTGGCAGCTGTTTCTGTGTTCCCCACTGTCCTGGCTGCTACTTCCCTGCACGGAACACCTTCCTGTGGTGGCCTCTGTGTGTGTGGCACTTCCTCTGCACTGGCTGTGGCTCCCACACCTTCCCTGTGCCTCTCTGTCAGGGTGCCTTTTCCCTGGCCTGCCCTGTGTGTCCCTCCTGCCCAGTTTGAGTTGCTAGAGTTCAGCCTCATGTGCCTTCCCTGTAGCGTTCTTGCGCCTCTCCCTTGTTCCTTTTTATTTTGGCTCATTTCCGCTATTGCGCAACTTCCGCTTGCTCCCCAATTGCGCATGGCGCATGTTGTTGAATATCGCACTGCGCCATTTATGTATGGTTCCTCTGCCTTCAGTTGCGCATACATTCATTACCACTGCACTCTTGTTCAGCGTGATTTGGGGGCACATCTGCCTCCTGCTGAATATCACAGAATGGCGCATTTTCGGACTTGCGCTGGAGCAACCCTATTGCGCATGGCGCAACCCTTTTGAATATCTGGGCCAATGAACCCCTGCTACCCCAGCATAAAAACTCCGGCACCTGGGACCGTGACTGACCACACAGTTACCAACACGGATTGGGTGCGTTCTATTGCTACTCTTCTCCACCAGGCATGTAGCTGGTAATTCTGGCCTGTTTTTTTTTGGGAGGGGGGACCTGGAGGTGGTCCACCATCCTCAGCTGCCAAATCACCAGGACGTCTTGGTTTATCACTAATAAATATGTCTACAGCCCTGTCTGGGTTGAATTCAGCTGAAGGGGGGCCCTGATTTTTAATGTGAATCAATGTTTCTGCAGTATCCTCTGCCAGAGTTGCTCTCCAGTCAGTTTTTACCTTGTTCACAGTTGAAAAACACCTTTCTACAACTGCATTAGACACAGGAAATATTCTCCACACATTGACAAGCTTCAACAGATCTGGATAAGAATTTTGGCAATCACATGCCAGCTTTGACCAGACAGCAGAGGCAGAAAGACTGATGAAACTGGTTAGAGCAAAACTCTTAAACTCTTGCCATTCTGCAAGTAGCAGAGTACTGCCACAGGCTGCAAAAGTGCTGAAAAGTGGTCAGCTACTGCAGTAATGTCACTGTTACCATACAGTTCCAGTTCCTTCCTGTCTGCAGCTGGCCAAAGTCTGGTATCTAACACTTTTGCACAGTTATAGATATTAATTCCATCAGTCAAACCGAACCTTTGTTCACAACAGTTCTCAATGTTTGTAATGTATTTCTTAGTTTGCTGTTTAAAAGTTTTAACAACTTGGCCACTAAAATGTGTTAATTTCACACCTTTGTATGTGATTTCAGCACATGCTCCTGAAAGAACATCAGACCCATTTTTTAAGAGAATGTCAAGTTCACTGCCACCTATGGGACCACTCTGCTTAGCATGGTCAAGAGTGTTTCTCAAAGTTTCAACAGAGCCAAGTAGCTCTTGCATTTCAACTACTTCTTTTTGAAGTGCTAGTGAGAACCTGGCAAGTGGCTGAAGCAGTTGTTCAAAATACAAAAGGTGTGCTACCATTTGGAATTTAGTCATAATTTGCAACACTCCCTTGGCTTTGGCCTGGTCACGAGTTGGGTCTGCAGCCATAGATTCTAAATGGGCACAAATTATGGGGAATGATTTGGTAACAGCACGGGTGGAAAGCAGTTTATACTGCACCCAACGTGTGCCATGGGCCTTCTTGGGCTTTTCAACTGACATCTCCATGGCCTGGGCAAGGGACCGTAACTCTCGGAGTCTCTCAGACTTTTCTGATAGAAATAAAACAGTTGGGTCAGAAAGTCTGAAACATCATTGAAACAGGTGTCATCCAAAGCATCTTTTATGGCCAGTTCTAATCTGTGTGAGAAACAATGAACACCAACTAACCACTGTATGTCTTTCCTTAAAACAGCAGCAAGACCCCATCTTATACCCATGTTGACAGATGCCCCATCAGTCCCAAACCCAACCAAGTTTTTTATATTAAGGCCACACTCTGTAAAAATTTCTAAAAGTAGATTTTTCAATCCCTAACTTATGCCATCTGATATAGCTTTCATTCATAAAAACTTAATCTTCACTTGACCATTGATGGGATTTAAAAAAATTATGTAAACCAGTTCCTTTTCAATTACACCACTGTCAGTACTATCGGCCATAAGCACTGAAAAATACTTTGCATTTTTGACAGTTGCCAGCAGGTTTTCTTCTAGGTTCTTGCCAATACACATTGTGAGTTCTTTCCCACTAATTTATGCCCTTACCTTCCCCCTGTTATTGTATCCCTATCCCTACTATCCTGCCTTCCTCTATCCCCTTGATCACTTGCAGCTGCTTCCCTATCTTCAGAGACTTCTTCCTTTCTAATATCTCTGCTAGCTCTGTTTTTGCTGCCTTTACTTAATTCCTTTTGCCATGACAACTTGGGCTACTCTGAGCTGCCTAACCTCTACAGTTGCGGTTCAACTCACCCTCAACTCCTTAACCTCTCTCCTGGGCTCCCCCCTCCTCTATCTTAGACATCTACCTGGGACTTCACCTACTCTAACATGGTGGCTGCGCGTGTCTCCACACCTACTCCCTCAATGTATCTCTGCCCGAAACCACTAGGGTCACTACTGAGATTTATTGTCTACAAGAAGCCTTCCTCCCCAGAGAATGTATCTTATGCCATTGCTCTTGCTATGCTTTGGATCACCATGTTATCACTTGCCTTAGCTGGTGATACTGAACCTAACCCCAGTCCTCAGGTCAATCTTCCCTAATCTTATCCTGGGACTGCCCATTTTCTGACGCATTCTTCAGAACTAACCTTTGCCCACCTTAATATCCGCAGTCTCATGGCCAATCTCACTGATCTGGAGGCTTGGGTCCAAGTGAATAATCCGGATATCCTCATGCTCTTGGAAACCTGGCTGAAACCTACAGTCCTGGGGCATAGCTGTGCACTTCCAGGCTATCTTATGCTCCTGGATGACCGTCCAGCCTCCAAAAGAGGGGGCGGACTGGCACTGTATTACAAGGCTCACCTGGACATCACTCTCTATCCTGCCCCCCCCCCAAACAATGGCGAGGTCATGCACGTGGTGCTGTTTCTTGAAGGAGCCAAGAAACTTCAGATAATTGGGACTTATCTACTGCCATGTACTAGCAAGCCTGGGCTGGAGGAGCTCATACAGCATATTCCTGCCTTGACCAAAATAAATGAGGTTATCTGTCTGGAAGACCTTAACCTTTACTGGCTTGGACCAATCTCTTCCTCCCTTGCTTCCACCATCAGCAAGGCCAACCTGTCCCAACTCATCTCCTCCCCCACTCGGAAGTTGCAGAACAGCTACAGCTGTACCTTGATTGATTAGATTCTCACTAACCAGAAGGACTGCTACTCCACCGCTGGGGTTTTACCTGATTTGATTAGTGATCACTGCCATATCTTCTGTGTGCGTGGCTCCTCCCTGACCTCTCAACCCCCACAAAGTCCTATCCTTTGCTAACTTTTCCCTTCTTGAACCCGCCAAGTTCTTACATGAGCTTAAGCACACCGACTGGTCTCTCCTATTCACTACCAATAACATCAACCAGGCCACCGACTACTTCAATTCAACCTTACTTGCCTTGCAGCACAAGCATATCCCATACTGTACACGCAGGGTAAGAGGGAAGGGACCAAGTGGCTGAACCGTCCTCTCCTGCAACTGCTCAAACAATGAGATAAGCTGTGGCTAAAATGGAAATCATCATCTAGTCAGTCTGATTTTGTTGAATACTGCTGCCTGCTCAATGCTGGCAAGAGGTCTATCTGGATTGCCAAGAGCAGGTACTACCGAGGTCTTCTGTCCTTGGCCGCTGACCCAAGCAAATACTGGACACAGATCAACTAAATCTTGGGGAATACTAAGTCGCTGACTCCCAAAGACATGTTAATAAGTGATTCTATCTGTAACAATGACCGCACGATTGCCAACGTCTTCAACTCACTTTTCACAGAGGTTCCCAATATCTCCCCTCCAGGGCCCAGTAGCTCCCAGCCCTCTCCTTCTGTTCCTTCACAAACTCATCCTGCCCTAGCGCTTTCTCCTATCTCTGGCCTTGATGTTCTTAGGTTACTACAGCCCCATGGCAGTGCTGGTCCAGACTGTATTGAACCTAGGATACTAAGAATTGGCACCTCACTCCTAGCCACTCCAGTTACTCGGCTTTTTAACTTGTCCATTAGCACATCTATAGTGCCTTTGGCCTGGAAATCTGCCAGAATCATACCGGTCTTCAAGAAAGGTGACCCAAAAATTCTGTCCAATTATCACCCCATTGTGCTTCTACCTACCCTATGCAAGACCTTGGAAAAACGTATTCACCATCAGATCTCTACCTATTTATTAAACTTCAATCTTCAATCGCCAGTTCAACACAGTTTCCGGGCTGGTCACAGCACCATTACAGCTCTCACCTAGTTCTCCAGCGAGGTTAAGTCCAACATGGACACTGGCCTACTTACTGGGGCCATGTTCATTGACCTCACTAAAGCATTCCACCTAGTTAACCACCCTCTGCTCATGCACAAGCTGCAGTCTCTTGGTGCCTCTGGTCCCAACTTAGCCTGGATCAGCAGTTACCTATCGAACTGTTCTCAGTCCGTATCCCTCAATAATGTCCTTTCTTCTCCGGCTCCCATTTCATGTGGTGTCCCTCAAGGATCCATTCTTGGACCCCTGCATTTCTCCATTTTTGTCAATGACTGTCCCTCATCCTTTCCCAACTGCAACTCCATCATGTATGCTGATGACTTGGTGCTCTACTCAGCCACTTGTTCTGTAGCTGACCTTAATGTTTGCCTGTCATCAGCGTTCCAAACGCTCCAATCCTGGCTCCAAACCAATTCCCTGATCCTCAATCTACCTAAGACACAGGCTATGCTCTTTGGGTCTGCTACAAAAGTTCATTCTGGGACCCCCAAGCTTTGCGTGCGCTGCTGTGATGGGTCTGTAGTCCAGGCCACTGACTCTTTCAAGTACCTCGGTGTCACTCTGGAGCCCGCTCTTGATTTCTCTTCTCACTTAAAGGAAGTGTGCAGATCCGTCAACAGTAAGATTGGTGCCACATACCGGGTGTGTCACTATCTTACCCCTGCTGCTAGGATCTCTGTGGCCAGAGGCGTCTTGCTTCCTAGGCTTCTGTATGCCCTCCCCATCTTTTCCCACGCTAATGCTGGAATTCTTCAAAAATGGGACACCACTTACAACATTTGCAGATTTGCCCTGTCTGCCCCTTGCCTTACTCACCACTGTCTCCTGTACACCACCTTACACTGGCTTTCCCCCCAAAACCTGCGCTTATACACTCTTGGATGCTTCACTGACTCCATGACTAGACCCCCTCACCCGGACAGCACTGGGACCATGCTCACACGGGTGTCACACTCCCGCCTACTGAGAGCCTGTAATTCCTCCTTACTTTCCATCCCACTCTGTTCCACTAAAATGGAGGAACAAGCTTTCTCTCACTTTGCTCCCAAATTCTGGAACTCACTACCTCCCAGCCTTAAATGCTCTCCATCTCACTCATCCTTCAAAACTGCACTTTTCTCTCACCTACATGCACTTGATTCCTGTGACTGTACCTGACCTCCCCTCTTCTCTTGCTTCCTTTAAGCTGTTTACCGTTGTAACCGTTTATTATTTGACCACATTGTCCTATTTCCCTTACCCGATTCCTTCCTTCCATCCCTGTGTGGATGGCTACTGCTACATTGTATGTATTATTCCACACTATCCCTGCATGGATATCTACTGGTTTCTGTATTATTTGCTGAGTTTGTACTTCACCTTTGTTTTTTTATTGTAAACTGTATGCTGTACTCTCCCGCGTCGTGCTTGAAAATAGGTAGGGTTTTGCCTAATGCACCTACCTGGTCAACAAAAGCTAATAAATAAATAAATAAACAGCATTAATGTATTTATTGCTCAAATGAACTCCATGGTGCTTCTCTTGTTCTGCTATCGCTTCAAGCTTTTTAATAGGGATGTCCTCTTTGGCCATCATATACAGGATCTCCATCAGCCTGCCTAGAATGATTCTATGCTGTTCCTCTGCATTACTGAAAGCTCTCCCTGCAAATAAATTAAAAATTGTTTTAGGTCTGGATCCAAACCCAGGCTACCCCCCCTCACTATTTTAAACTTATCAACTGTGGTATTGCGATAAATATCAAGTGGTGACCTTGTTCTACCAAATTTCAAAATGTTAACTTTCTTGTGCTGCTCTGTGAGAAGATGTTTCCAGATGATGTCAACTTTTAGCTGGGGGCCTGTAATCCCTGCAATTAATGCCTCACTGAAGTTCCTCAACCCACTTAGCTCAACTCTGTACTCACAGCACAATTTGCAGCTAACATGCACTGCAAAGTCTCCCTCACTTATCTGTAGCCAATTTTTTTCTGGACTATATTTTTGGCGCCATCCTTCTGCAGTTGCTAATTTTACTCCAGCCATGCTGCAGATTGCAATTATGAAAAAGTTTGAAATTAGCAAAACAAGGGTGCTGTCACTGGGTATGAACTAACACATTTCTGTGGCTTAGTATTAAAGAATAATGAGCAGCTCAGCAGATTTGCTTCTGACACCCAGCCCCCCTGCCCCCCCCCGGCGGTGGCTGCCAAATCTAAAATGACATCAGTGAATATAGCAGCACAGTTCTTTCCAGCCTGCAGGATCAAGCAACAGCAAGGACATCATCATTTTAATTTCCACACTCTGTGGGCTGCCAAAAACCTTAAGACATGCCAGTCCACAGAGTGAAACACTCCAATAAAGCAAGGGCACAGTTCTCTTTGTCTCCAAATATACAGCAGGGCACATATCTTTGCAAAATAAGCAGGGCACAACATTTTTGTCCTTTCCCAAATGAGTATACAGTATTTGTTGTAAGGGTCTTATGTCTTTCCCATTCTCTGCAAGCAGGGCATGAACACTTGTTAAAAATTGTCCTTCCCTGAACTAGACACACTTTGTGGTTTTCAGTGTGTCCCCTCTGCAGTTTGCTGCAGAGCAGTCCTTTCCCACTGGCCTGCTTGTTTTTAGTGTCTTAATTCCCTGATCTCTGCAAAGCAGGGCACATTAAACTTTTAAATGTCTTTTTCAATCACTGCAAAAATTACAGGGCACAACACTTAGTTATCGTTTCAGATTTCTGCAAGGCAGGGCACAGATTACTTTTAAATGTCTTTCCTATCTCTGCAAATGCAGGGCACATTACTTTAAAATGTCTTTTCCAAACACTGCAAAAATTACAGGGCACAACACTTAGTTTAGCTTTAGATCTCTGCAAGGCAGGGCACAGATTACTTTTAAAATGTCTTTCCCATCTCTGCAAACGCAGGGCACAAGTTACTTTTAAATGTCTTTTCCAATTCACTGCAAAACTACAGGGCACAACACAGGGCACAGATTACTTTTAAATGTCTTTCTCATCATTGACTGTGCAGGGCACAATGACTTGTTTGTGGTTTACTTGCGTCTTTACTACCTCTACAAAAGTAGGGCACATTTACTTTTAAATGACTTTCCCATCACTGCAACTTACAGGGCACAACACTTAATGTCTCAATCTGCTTGTTCTGCTCAGCATCCCCCAATCATCTGCAGCTGCTCCCCCACCCCCAGTTGCAGGTGAGAATCCACGACGTGCCCGCCAGTGCCCAGTTGTACCCCCAGAATTGTGCCACTGCCCAGTCCATGCCCTCCCATAGTTCACTCCTCCTCCAGGCTCCCCAACAATATAAAATGAAAAGTTTTTACTTTTTTGGAGATTCCCGATCGTCAGGTCTACACTGCTGCTAAGCCAGTTGCTCTGGCGCTGAATCTGTGTCACGTCACGATGCCTGCCCTGTCTGGTCCTGGCTGGGTCCCTATTGCTCGGCCTCCTCTGCTTCTCGCTGCCCTGCGGTTCCCCTCGCAGCCCACAACCTGGCGATGCTCCTCCCTGCAAAACAAAACAACAGAACATTAAATACCAGACATCACCTGAAAAAAAAAAAAAAGTCTAGTAAATGGAAAAAAGTAACTGGAACTTACATTTTCTGCTCCAGTTGGAACTCCTGGCCCTGCTTGCTGGGGTGATGGGCTCCAAGAGGACGTTCTCATGTTTCTCCCGTGCATACACTGGTGGGGGGGGGGGGCAGGAGCAGCTTGCCAATCAGGAGAGATGGGGCATGGCGCAGGGGAGGAAGAGGGGAAAAACAAACAAACAAAAACATTTTAAAGCGACATGCACCCAAAAAGGCCCAAAATGGCATTTTTAAAGGACCCAGGGCCAACTGGCAATGATTAGCAATGACTGCTAATCACTGTCACGTTTGACTCGCATTTCCCGATTCTTGGGTCGCAAATTGCGATGCAAACCCGCTTATTTTATGCCTTGCACAGTACCTCTGAGCACGATCTACAGTGAGTGCGCATGCCAGTTCCTACATGCTGCTCTACCAGGCTCAGATTCTAATGGGCAGCAATAGGGTAAAATATAAACATTTTCTAAATCGGGCAAATTATGGTAACAGACACAAATACAAAATGTCAGAGTAGTGTCACACTCTAAAATTAGCAATCACTGGCTAATAGCCTGACACACCTATAGACCCCAAACACTATCCATACATGTTTGCTACGCAGTTTGCAAAAGCAAACATAAAATAATGCAAAACCTGTGCAAAATACACAAGTTAATAGGGATACTAAAGATGAGAGCAAGGCAAATGTGCAGCCCACAAAAAGCAAGATGCTTGTGACAAACCGTGAGGGTGTAAATATTTTAAACAAGCATTTGTCAATGCCGAATGTTTGCTTGCTGGCATTGGCATTGGTAGTGTAGAAGTTACAGAGCTGCATAATAGGAATGGCAGCGAAGTACTGAACTGAAGCCAACCCCACCACCACTCTGCAGAGACTGACAGGCATTGGGGTGTGCCTTTGGGTCATCAGGCATAACGGCCACGCCATTTCACCACACCCTACCCTGCAGACACCGAAAAGTGTCACGGTGTGCCTTGGGGTCTTTGCTCTTATGCGCACCCCTTTCCATCAGGAAATACGGTGAAATGGGTGCGGTATAGGAGAATGGGGTGAACTTTGGGGCTGAAGAGTCCAAGGCACACCTCGATGCCTCTCACTGGCTACAGGGTGTGGAATGGTATGAGCATTACAGGCGAGAATCCCAAGTCACACCCCTGATGACTGTCATTCTCTACAGGGTGGGTCGTTATGGTCGGAAACCCTAACGCCTCAGGCATTCGTTGGTATTTTCACTCCGAATTTTCAACATGTTTTTTTTGTGACCCCCCCACCTCATGAACAGTGGTAATATCAGTTTGTTAGCCGAAAGCTGCTTTTGCACAGCGACTACTGCATTTAGCACCATCGCGTAAAAACACATTCGAACAGGATGTGAAAATGATAGCCGTACTGTTCATGGGGAGGGTGTAAAATGGCAATGTTGAAAATCTGCAGTGAAAAATATAAAAGAATTGGTGAAGTCACGGTGTGATAGAAACTGTGCAATGCACACCAGAATGTAATTAGTTTGGGATTTTTACAGCAGATTGTCAACACAGGCATTTTGGGACCTCCGTCATGAACAGTGTCACTGTGATTTTCTTTATCTGTCCCGAACAATGATTTCCCACAGCGACCACGCGATCTCTGCGCAGAAATTGTAAACACATTTCGCCATGTTGTGAAAAATGACAGCGGTACTGTTCATAAGGATGTGTGGAAAATGCCACTGGTGAAAATCTGACTGAAAATATTACAAATTCCTGAACTATTAGGGTGCGTGAAACTGCGCAATGCTCACTCATAACACAGTCATTTTAAGGACTTTTGTCACCAAATTTTCAACATAACCATTTTAAGACCTCTGCTCAAGAACAGTGTCACTGTGATTTTCTTAATCTGTCCCAAACATTGTTTTCGGACACCGACTGCACCATTGTGCGCTACATGTCTGGAAACACATTTTGGCGAGATGTGAAAATGGCAGCTGTACTGCTCATAAGGAAGTGTAATAAAATGGCAATGTTGAAATCTGGCGATAAATATCAAGTGCAAACTTGCGAGCATGCGTAGGAACTGCGCAACGACGCCCTAAAACAGTCATTTTGGGACTTTTTTCAACATAGCCATTTTAAGACCTCTGCTCATGAACAGTGTCACTGTGATTTTCTTAATCTGTCCCAAACATTGACTGCGCGACACCGATCTGCCCATTGTGCGCTACATGCAGGAAACACATTTTGGGCGATATGTGAAAAATGACAGCTGTACTGCTCATAATGAGGTGTGGTAAAATGGCAATGTTGAAAATCTGAGTGCAAATATTAAAATTTGCGAACTTACTTAACATGCGAGGAATCATGCAACGCATGCTTGTAAACAGCTATTTTAGGAATATTTTTACAAATTTTCAACATAGCCATTTTAAGACCTCTACTCATGAACAGTGTCACTGTGATTTTCTTAATGTGTCCCTATACATTGATTTCACACAATGACTGCGCCATTGTGCCCTACATGCACAGAAACACATTTTGGGTGAGATGTGAAAAATGACAGTTGTACTGCTCATAAGGAGGTGTGGTAAAATGGCAATGTTGAAAATCCAGAGTGTAAATATTAAAAATTCGTGAACTTCACGAGGCATGCAGTAGGAACTGCGCACAACGACGCCATAAAACAGTCATTTTTAGATTGCTTTCATCAATTTGCAACATAGGCTTTTTGAGAGCCCACCTTATGAACACTGGCACTGTTGTTTGTTAATTGGTTCCTGAAAGGTGATTTTGCACAGTGACTGCAAAATCGCCTTCAGGCCCGATTAACAGCCACGACAGTTCCAGAATTCATGAGGAGGGGTCCAAAAACCCCATGTTGAAAATTTGGTACCAAAATTCCAAAAATGCCTGCGACACGATTAAACTTGAAAAACTCTATTTATTGCATTATACAGCTTAACGGCATTTCCTCAGTTCGCTGTAGGCTTTGAAGAGTGTAAACGTGTTCCTGGTCCATCAAGATCGCCTCACCAGCATTCGGAGGTAAATAAGGGTGGGGGTGGGAGGTAGGATGCGCAGAGGGTGGGCGCGAGAACTTTCTGTTTACAGGTTGTTTTTTTTTTGGAAGACGACATAAGCCATTTGCCACGCTGGGTGGGCTCCCAGCGTGGCAGCTGAAAGCTGGTTGGAGGGGCTTAGAGCAGATGGGATTGGGCACCCCATCGACCATAACAGGTAAGCGTAAGGTGCATGAGCACGCACATGCGTGTGTGCGGTGAGGGGGTGCTGCTCACTGAAGCATAGCCTCCTTTCAACTGTATGGCACTGCATTTTCAAATGCTGTCATAGACAGCTGCAGCGTTCATTGGAGAACTGGGGCCGTGCCTGCAAACACACTGTCTGAATTGGAAGATGGGTGCCATACCTCCGAAAACTCGGATGATGGCACTATGTTTCTTGCACATGCATGCAAGCAAACATAAACAAATTGAGTACAATGTATTGTAAGCTATAAAATAGGGTAAGTGGTGAAATGGGTAAGTAGGGAGGGGGTGAAGAGGGCAGGGGTTCTCGTAACGCTGTACAGAAAAGGACGATGGCTATCTGCATATGCATGCTTGTGAGAAGTGTGCAAGCAGGAGTGGTCTGACGGCATGCAGGATGCTTTGTTTCATCTTTATGAAGTAAATCATTTCCAAACAAACGTGTTGCCCTTCATGGCAACATTCATTTTTTTAAAGGGAAACTCCTGCAAGCCCAGAAAGTGCAGCAGCTGCTGCAGACATGCCCGAGCAGGGCTTTTAGCACTGAACTGTTTTTTTTATCTGCTGTATTGGGATTTGACTTTTAAAGACCCACAAGGCCCATAATGTCTGCAGAGCCACTCGCAGCCATCTTGTACACTCGGGCAGCTTCTGCAATCCGGTTTATGCTAATGAGGGCTACCAACTCTCTGCCATTAGTTGGTAGCCCTCATTAGCATAACCTACACGGCCAAAGCTGCCCAAGTGCGCAACATGACCACAGGAGGCTGTGCAGACATCACAGATCTTTAAAAGTAAAATCCTAATACAGCAGATAAATAAAAATCAATTTAATGCAAAAAGCCCTAACTGTACTGCTGCTGTACGTTCTGGGCTTGCAGGTGTTTCCCTTTAAGAGTGCTGTTCCAAGATCCACCATTGCTATAGATAATGCCATTTAGGTCCCAACTGAATACATTGTAGTCCATATAGCAGCTAATAACAACGAAGGTTAAAGATCTGGAAGAGTCTAAAGAGAAAATTCATATGTAAATGTAGACAGCTCTGCCTTTCCAGGACTGGGTTACATTTATAACAATTTCATGAAAAATGAGAAATTACCCATATTTATAAGTTTTCCTATCACTCCACCTTCAGGCAATGCTGACTCTGAGACATCTCTTAGTTCCCCAGAGTGCAGCATTATCCTGATGTCACAGAGCTGTCCATTCCTCTTATACATTCTCATTTGGGTTGGGATCTACTGTTACTTTATATGCTAAGGACACAAAGCACTTTCCTCGGCTGATCATTACTGGTACTATAAGTGCGATAATGCACTGTATAAGGCAATAACATTTACAGTATGCCTAAAGGGCTTAGCTTTATTTATTTATTGAGTTTTGGTAACCGAGTAAGTCCACTGAGACAATTACAGTTCCTTTTTCAGGGTCGACCCAAAGCATACAGCCATGGGATTACAATGCAAGTAAGGCATGTAATAATGTAAATACACCTGTGGTAGCAAAGGTATGAGGATATACAACATAACGAGGTTGACATAAAATAACATGACAGTAAGATACAATATTTACAGTAAATAACTAGATATAAAATTTACATTAGCAGAAACATGATAAGATGGCGAGCCAGGAGGGTGCATAACACTCAGTAGAAGAGTGGCATGAGAGTGAGGGGGAAAAGTGGTAGAGGGGGTTATAAAAGTCGGTGGAAGAAGGTAAGGCGGAGGACAGGGAAAGGACGAAAGAGAAGGATAGGGGAGGTGAGGAGCAACAAAGAAACGAGGAGCAGCATAGACAAATTAATGGAAGCAGGTCATAGCGACAGTGAGAGAGGTACGTAGTTCTGCTTGGAACTGAGGCAGGGTAGAACAGGACAGGACAGAATGGGGCAGAGAGTTGCAGTCAGATGCTGCCACAAATAAAAAAGACTTGTGAGCAACTGCTAGGTGTAAATTGGGTTTGGAGAGGAGGAGGAGGGAGGCTGACCTAAGGGTCTGAGTAGTTTTTCTAAGATGGATTGCTTCTCTAAATCACGAGGGGGGGTGAAATTTATGGACAAGCTTAAGCAGGAAGCTTAGAGTGGTGAATCTTAGTTTCGACTCATAGGAAAGCCAACCCAACGAGGAGAGTGCATTGCAGTGATAGTGGCGGGCAGGCACACCCAGGGCAAACCTTTTCACCCTGTGGTATGACAGAGAAAGGAGAGACAGGTTGGTAGCACTGGTAGAGAGCAACAGTGGAGCACCGCAGGTAAAGAGTGGAAGAAGAGATGAGGAGGCTATCTTCATACAAGAGGCAGAAGTAAGGAAGGGGTGGATCCGATAAAGGAGACCTATTTTACGATTGAAAGCTTGTCGGTTGCTCCACTAGAAGGCTGGCTGCAGGGCACTCTCAGAGAAAAAGAATGGCTGAATGGGGGTTGCAGGATTAACCAGATAAAACTTAAGAGTTTGAAGACGTGAGTGAAGCTAAAATGTTACACTCATTGCGATTTTACTAATCGGGACCTAGAGCACTACAGGTCCCGATGCTTTTCTTCTGGGGAGCAGGGAGAACCCCTTCAAGGCCCCCTTTGGACCAAAGGATTTGTCCTTAATATCAAATGTTCCTTAATATACAGGTTTCACACTACTTAATGGGGATAGGAAATTATTTTTACATAAATTAACTGCCCTCCCATTTTACTTTCCATGCCAGTTATGTATTCGGATGTGCTTTGACCAATTTTTGATGAAAAAATAATCTAGCTTTGGTGTGCCCTAATATCTACATAGAAGTTCAGTCTCCTCAGCAGCAGCTGCTTTTTCTTTTCATGTTTCAAAGCATTCCATGACATCAGTTACACCATTCCATGTTATTGATCTGAAGGGCCTAGGGGTGTTACTGATGTCACAGAATTGTCAGGCAGCATGAAAACTGAGAGCAGTGACTGCTGAGAAGAGAGGGACTAGTTACAAACACCAAAATAAATAAATAAATAAAACAAAAACGGCAGAACACACCAGAGTATTGGATGGGCACTTAAAAATGTGATGGCACCTAGAAATGTAAAACACAGTTTCCTAGCACATTTACAAAACTGCAGTCGGGACTCCAAGAAATGTTGTTAATATAGAGGAGGGCCGCTATCGATAACAAGCATGTGTACCCACCGAGAGGTTACCATGGTGACCATTTAAACCTCGAAAGCAAAGCTTGAGAGGTTTAAGTCATCTTATTATTTATTGAATTTTGACCCGGTAAGCCCAAGTCCCTTTTTCAGGGGCAACCAGGGGGAGAGGGGGAGGGGGGATACAGAGGGGTAAGCAACTGAAATTGAACCAGATTAAGCTGTTGATGGTATTTTTAGTGAATGGGAGAAATTTGGCCAGGACACCGGAAAATTCCCCCCTACGCTTTTTCGATAAGTGCCATGGGATCTTGAGCATCCACCTGAACTACCACCAATCCAGGCAGATGGGACCTTGGTTTAATGTCTCAACCGAAAGATGGCACCTCAGAAGTGTGGCATCCCCTTCATGCTGCACTACAGTGTCAGTACTGGGATATTAACCCAAGTGCCAGATGTGGGAACTGAACCCACAGCCCTCTGATCTCCTGGCCTCAGAGGCGAGTGTGCTACCTACTGAGCCACTGACACTTGGCAACCTTGTCATGGCAACACAAGCTTTGTTGCTGATAGTGGACCATACATTGTCTTTTATTGTGTATGGTCCACATAAAGAACAAAAAAAGAGAGGCAGGATCCTTACTTTTAATTTTTTTTAGTCACCACTGCTCTCTTCCGGGGCCAGCTCTCACCACTGCGGCCAGTTCAGCGCATGCACAAACACATTCTGTGTTGTTGTACTATCGATGTGACATCCCACAATGGTATAACAACATCATGATGTCACATCGAGGGTACAACAATCCTGTAAAACGATGGCTTTTTAGTGATAACAACATTCTACCATGCATTATATCATTATGTGCTTAATATGCAGTGTCCTTAACAGGCAAGTCTCAGTATATATTCTGCACTCAAGCAGTACACTGGGACACACCCTAAAGCTCAGAGGCTGCAAATTAAGGGGTAGTGTTTGTAGGGATTTTTTCTCCCACGGATGGTGGACCAATGGAACAGCCTGCCAGTGGAAACAGTGGACATAAAGGAAGGCTAGGCCTTTAAAGTAACCCTGGACAAATGTCTGCTTACAAAGAGAATCACAGGGTGAAGAGTGGCTAGGGAAATCCCTATAAATTAGCGCATGTTTGCACAAAATATTTATTCATCCTTGCTTAGGAAGCAGAAGCAGGGGTGGGCAAGATGGAGCAATTGTCTTTTCCAACCTTACATTATTGTTACTTTGTTTCTAACTCTTACAATTAATAAATGAGAAGTCTATGAAGATTTGGGACTGGATTCTCAAAGCCTGTGAAAATCCCACAGCTGCGGGAAAAACTCGGCGCAAGTTGGCTGTCACCTGTGGAACTGCAGTTTCTCCTGCAGCTACGGTAGTCTCAAAAGTGGAGCAGGTTTATGACTGGCTCTATGATCTACAGCAGCCTGTGTGTATTTTCTTCCCCTGCAGCTGCAGAAAAATGTTACAGCCGGTGGGACCAGGCGTAACATCTTCTGCAGCTGCAGCAGACGAGAATACTAATCTCCGCTTCGGTCTGCAACTGGTGCTGTGATGTAGGACTTAGTCCCACATCATTTTGAGAATCTGGCCCTTGCTTTTTCCCTGCACTGATTAATTTACTTGCCCCGTTTTATTTATTCACCTGCACTCACTTACTTGTTTATACACACTGATTTATTCACCTGCACTGATTTTCTTGTTTATTCATACTGCCTTACTGATTCACCTGCACTGCCTGATTTTACTTGCACTTATTTACCTGTTCTTATGAAATGGGTTTTAACAATCAAATAAATTTACAACCAGTCTGGTGACTGTGCATTATTCCAGCATAATGCACAGTCATCTTAGTCTTAAACTTGACCAGATATGTTAGTAACCACATTACACAATTAAAAATGCAAAAAGGGAGACAGTATATTGCAGTGGTTTAAGGCTCTGAGCTGCAAATCTGGTGACATCCAGCAGACCAGACCTGGGTTTGAATCCCACAGCTTCCACTTGCACACTGTGTGACCCTGAGCAAGTCATTTAACTTCCCTGTGCTCCCAGGTCGCTCCTGTGAAAAAGCTTTCAGCTTAGTGTGCTACTCCTGGTTAAAAACAACTAAATAAAAAAAAAAATGAGTCCCCCTAAAACCAGCACTGACCTTCCATCACAAACATAGCTGCCAACTTTACTTACTAAAAACCTTGAACTAGGATCTTAAACTCTTAAATAAGAAACAGAACAAATTAATGTTGCTTCCCAGATCATCAAACTGTTCTTGCACACATAAACACATTAGAAACATTGAGTATTGTTCATAGTTTTCATTATTGGTGTTTGCTGACAATCAAAATGTGAATGTGGAGGAGACAGAGAAAAGAATGAAACAGTATGAAGAAAGGAGGCAATAATACTATACAAAGAAAGAAAAGGTGGAAAAACACAGTTACATAGGAAGAGGAAAACCCCAACTGCTTAAATTCATAAAAGCACACACATTTGAATCATATATGAAAAGCGAAATCTACCCCCCCACAAAAAAAAATACCAGGCAGGTTCAACATATTTGAACACATTTCCATTAAAATATTGTACCTGTATTGATTTGAAATATAAATATGGTAACAGTAAGTCATTAATTACAAAATTAGCTGTCAAAGCTGCATTAACAACAAGTGAGAAACCTAAAAAATATACTCCGCATGAATCTTAGGATGCCAGAAATATATTTTTGCTAACAAAAACATATGATGACATTTGTTTGCTGAGTAACGAATACTGCTGCTTTAAATGCCATTTTATAAGTGCAATAAGACACTCGAGGGTGTGCCATTATGGTGGTATAATCACACTTCTCAGGTGCACTTAACGACACTCGTCTGTACCTTGTGCTTAACAGCGCATCTGAGGCGTGTGATTATAGTATCATAAATGCAGACTCTGTCACGTCTTATTGCTTACTTTCACACTGCCTTCATTACTTTCCCTGCACTGATTATCTTGTTTATACACACTCCCTTCTTTGTCTTTTAAATAGTTTTTTTATTTTAATGGGTTCACCACAACATATCCAAGACACACTGTCTTAGGGTAGCTGGTCCATTCCACTGGGGTGTCAAACAGACGAGGCATACCGATGAGTCCTGGTAGGATGAAACACGTGTCTATGTCTTCTGTTAGCACCCTTTGCAAACTGTGTGAGAGGCCTTTTGGCACCATGCAATTCTGCTTAAAGTTGGACCAGCATAACATTCTGTGGTGATTTGCATATGCAGCCCATGATGCTTTGCATTGTGTGGGCATGTGTGATTTTGTACTCCCTTCCTTATTCACCTGCACTGATTTACCTGTATATTCGCAACTGTCTTATTTATTCACATTTACTGATTACCTGTATATTCAAACAGCCTTACTTAATCACCTGCAGATTTACTTGTTTATACACACTTATTTAGTGTCCTTGGTTGATTGCCTTGCTTATACACAATACCTTACTTATTCAGCTGCACTGATATACTTGCTTAGGCCCTATCCACACTACACCAGAAAAATCCCTCTGTAACATTACAGAGGGTCCAAACCATTACCATAACAATTTGCGTTTACACTGGTAATGTCACAGAAAGCGTTTTCAAAACCGTTGTTGAAAACTGATATTTTAGGCCTCTCTACACTACATAAGTAAAATCCTGTAATGTTATCAGTGGTAGGGTGGATGCACTGTAACTTTTACGGCAGTGTCAGTGGTTTAGTAGGTAGCACACTTGCCTCTGAGGCTAGGAGATAAGAGGATTGTGGGTTCAGTTCCCACATCTGGCACTTTTGTTAATATCCCAGTACTGACACTGTAGTGCAGCATGAGAGGGGTGCTGCACTTCTGAGGTGCCGTCTTTCGGATGAGACATTAAACCGAGGTCCCATCTGCCTGGATTGGTGGTAGTTCAGGTGGATGTTAAAGATCCCATGGCACTTATCGAAAAAAGGGGAATTTTATTGAGAGGAAGTGGACTTCATTACAACATACATACAAAAAAACTGTCATAAATACAATACAAAGGTAAAAAGCAGAAAAGAACAAAAAAATGGTACAATAAATCAAGTCAATTTCCAAGAATCACAATTAGACCAAAAATGACGAAACTACAATCTAGAATATCTAGAAAAGTCTAACTTTTGCATTGCAAATACAGCATTCCCAACATTCCATATAATTTCTAAGACAGGGATCCATTTCTGATGCAAAATTAACAAACATCTAGTTTGCCATAAAAAATAGCGCATGAAACTTAGAACAATATATATAGCTTCTGTATGATATTTAGTATTTAAAACAGAATGAGTCCCAAACATAATATCAACATAAGACAATTTAGCAAAAAGAGGTTCATCCCAGACAGCAGCAATAGTGGTCCAAAAATCAAAAGCAAAATTGCATTCAGAAAATAAATGTGCCTGAGTTTCTAGAATAGAAAGACAGGAATCCCTAGGACAATATCTGCCATGCAACATTTTATGTTTGTGATTACCTTTGACACTAAGTCTGCCGTAATTACTGAGCCATACCATGTCCCACACATAAGGAGGGATCCTAGGATTCAAAAGTTGCTTCAGAATCCAAGTCTGGCGATCAGGAGGACAAGATGGAAATGCGACAGGATCCTGAGCATCCCGTCTCCAAATTCGATCATATAAAGCCTTTCTGCCTTGATGACAGAAATCACAAGGTGTAAAACCTCCAAGTCATAGCCAGTTTCACGGCCTCCAAACCGTAGGGCGGGAGGCCCGAAAGTTTAGCTAAACACCCCTTTCTGCCTTGTTCCCAGGGGAGGAGGCAAGGCAGAAGCGATGAGCAAAGAAAAGGCTTCCAACCCTTATCACCAGGTTTCAAAGCCCAACCAAAATTATAACATAAAAAAATACTATAAAAGAAAGCCACAGGATTCAACATCCCCACCCTTCCCTTACCAAGAGGCCTATAGGTAAAACCTCGTTTAATAGGATTCAGCCGAGAACCCCAAAGGCCTTAAAAAAAAAACACTATACAATTTCGTAAATAATTTCATTGGGGGGGGGGGACATAACAAAAGTACAAAAAGATAGGGACCATCAAAGTTTTGAGTAAATAAACTTGTTTCTTTTTACCTATCTGCTTCTGCCGCCATCCAGCTAAGAGCCTATCAGCCCTCCCCAATGCACTGTTCCAGTTCAACAACTGTAGATCCCCTGACCCAAACCAAAGTCCAAGTATCCTAATGGGATCTGAAGAAAGCTGGATGCCGGCAAAGGAACCAGACTCAGGTATAGTTGGAGTTCCTAAGGGGAGCCCAACACTTTTCAAAAAATTAATCTGGGACCCTGCCACTAAAGAGTACTGGTGAAACACAGACAGCAAAGCCTGCTCATCCGAGTTGGATGCCACTGTCAGGACCAAACCATCCGCATAAGCCAATATTTTAATAGGGGGGAGACCAAACGTCCCTTGTAAACCAAGGATCCCAGGGCAATTAAGAACAGCCCTAATCAAAATATCAATTCCAAAAGTGTATAAAAGGGGACTCAAAGGGCAACCCTGACGCACCCCCGCCCCGTTTAACCAAAACCTGATGTCCCAACCAACCATTAACATTAGGGAGAAGAACTGCATTAAAACAAAGAGCTCTAATCCAACCTATAAATGCAGGGGGGAATCCAAATGCTGCTAAAACAGAAACCAAAAATTTGTGGGAAACCCTATCAAAGGCTTTTTCCTGGTCGATCCCAAGCACCCATCCCTGAATACGAGTCTGGTCCCCCAAGGTGAATAGTTCACGTAATAAAATCAGATTATCAGTTTGGCATCTACCTGGGATGCCACACGTCTGGGCAGGACTAATAAGTCTAGCTACTTGAACAAGTCTGGCTAGCAAAATTTTTGCAATAAGTTTACTGTCTACATTAAGGAGACTCAAAGGTCTCCAATTATTAATATCTGAAACCGAACCCTTCTTATGAATAAGGACCAAGATTGCCTCTTTCATAGATTTCGAAAATGTTGCTTTGGACATTTCATTGAACAAAAATAGTTAAAGCCGGAACCAAATCCGTTTGAAAAGTAGAATAGAAACCTGCCGTGAGTCCATCAGAGCCAGGGGCAGAATCCCTTTTTAAGCCAACAATGGCATGCAACACCTCCTCCCCAGTAATGTCTGCAGTAAGCATCACACATTCTTCCGAAGTGAGGTTAGGCAAAGAAAATGATGCTAAAAAATCTTCAGCATCTACAATGGGAGATTCAGTCCGGAACATGCCTAAAACAAAATGTTCAACAACCTGAACCAGGGACTCAAGGGAACTAACCAGATCTCCCGTGGGGGATACCAAGTTATAAATAACCCTCGAGTCCACCCTGTCCTGACATTCTTTGAAAGGGTCAAAACCACCTTTGGCAATTTTAGTCCCAAATTGTGCTTCATATCCCAAAGATTTAGCCCTGTCGTACTGCAGATCCTTCATCTGACAACTCAAAACAGAAATTTGTGAACTATAATCATAAGGACTACTATCAGACAGGGAAATTAAAGTTTGTGATTGTTGACGTAAAGCCAAGTACTGTTTATAACGGCTGGTATGGGCGTCAGCAGCTTCCGGTTGGAAAACCTTTCTCCAACTAACCTTAGTGTCCTCCCACCATTACACCATTATAAAATATTCTTGTAAATGTCAGCAACAGATAACCGTGCTGCCCATTCCCGTCTCCACACTTTTTGGACTTTGGGATCTTGAAGTATGGAATCATTAAGTCTCCACCTATTTTTCTTACACCGGAGGACTTTAGACCATGACAGTAAAACCCTCAGAGCCGCATGATCTGAAAACTCACTCCCAGTGGTCCAACAATCAAGAACGGCTAAGTGTATGAGAAAGAAATAAAAAATCAATTCTAGTGTGACGAGCACCCCGAAAATAAGTATACCCGCCTAGGCACAAACCCTATAGGCGTCCTGAAGTTTGGCAGTAGAAAGAACATTCTTCAGGGTCATGGTGTCACTAAATAATTTAGAGGTCTGAAGTCCTCTATCAGTCTGATGAAGACCACAATTAAAATCCCCAGCCCAAATAGCCAGTCTGAAAGTATGCAAAAAGGGTTGAACTGTTCGAAAGAGAGCAGACCACAATGCTTTGGTCTGGGGGGCATACAAGGCAATTAACCGAAATCTTTCATTATGGAAGGAGAGGTCAAACAGTAATGCACGAGCAGGACAAATATCCACAAGTCTAGACACCCGAAGGGCAGGATTAGAAAACAAAATACCCACACCATCACATTTATCCACCCCGGAGGACCAAAAGGAAGGGCCATGGGACCATACCCGTGAGACATGCTGAAGTTCCTTATTAGTTTTCAACCTAGTATCAACCAAACAAGTAATATCACAACGCATCTCTTGTAAAGATAGTATAACACCACCAAGCTTCCTATCTCCCTTAATACTATTAACATTAAAAGAGAGGATTGATAAGGAATCCATAGGGAAACATTAAGGTGACTTACTATGTCGATACTGTCTCGTCCGTTTAGCAATGGGATCAACTTCCCAACCCCCATCTGTATCCGTATTAGAAACAATGGAGGAAGTATCAGTGTCATCATCCACAGAATCCCTATCAGTAATATCGGGAGCTAAAACAGCACATTTATTACCAGATGCCCAGGACCGAGATCCAGGAGCCTTACCCCTACCAGAAACAGTCAGCCCCTTTCTAGTCCTTTTTTTTGGAATAGTAAAAGGGGTAGAAGGCTCCGAAATAGAGTCTGAGGCAGAGGCAGGGGAGGGGGAGGCATAACCTCAAGTTCAGAAGAGACAGAAGCAGCCAAAATAAGGCCTTACGGTGCCACAATAGTAGCAGGTTCTTGCAGCGGAACCATATTCCTACGGGCAAAAGCAGTGGCCTCCCCATCCTCAGTCTCCTTGGCAATGTTAAGTTGGGGGGGGGGTGAGGCCACAAGACCAACACGAGAATGATGCTCAGCAGTTTTTTTCGCCTGCTGCTGCTGCTGAGCAAGATTAATAAGGCCCACATGGGAGGGACAATCTTCCCGATTATGTGAGGCCCAAGGACAATGACCATAAGCATGACCAGTGTGTTCACAGAGATTACACTTGAAAAGGTTCAAACAATCACTGGAAGTATGGCCAAAATCTAAACAATGGCTACATTTAAGTGTGTCACAAGCTGAGCTGAAGTGGCCCCTAGAGCCACACTTAAAGCAAGACCTGGGTTGCCCTGCATAAAAAATTAACCCCTTATCCTTCCCAAGAAAAAAAAAATTAGGCAAGTGAGCGGGACCAGAGTCAGAAGAAAATAACTTGACCCAAACCCTCCACCCAGCATCCCAAATCTGCTCACTATCTAAAGTTGGAGTGGGTTTATTCAAAACCTCGCAACGCTGTCGGAGCCAAAACAAGATGTCTTCAACATTGACCCCTTCATTTTTAAACACGATAGTGATGGTCTTAACTGTAGGTTTCGTCAAAGGGAGAACATGAAAGGGAGACCAAAGAGGAGAATTTTTGCAATTAGCGTACTGAGCCCAGAAACTATCCAAATGAGAGGCATTTTTAAAGCTAACATCATAGTTAGCATTCCCTAAACTAATCAGGCCAAAAATTTCAGACAAAAAAAAATGCATAGACTCTTTAAGCAAAGTTTTTGCAACATAAAGCCTGTCCGGGGGAGTTTCCAACCCCCCTTTATACAAAAACCGGACAACATTGCGTCTAGGGGCAGGCTCACCTCTATTGTTTTGAAATAAATCAGTGAGCTTAAAGCCCACCGAAGTACCAGAATTGAAACCAGTACTATGCACCGGCACAGGGTCCGGACCCAAACGGGCCTGTGTCTCTGTGTGAGTGTCTACCACCGCTACTGAAGCTGGCAGGACCAAGCTAGAGGCGGGACCCTTTGAACCAGAGGAACCAACAGAAACACATTCAACAAAAACACTAGGTTCAGAAATACCCCCATTAATAGTATTAACAACAAGATTAGAGTCCAGAACACAAGGAGAAGAGGTATTACCCCGGGGCAAGATGGAGCTCATAGGATCTGAAGTTGTGGTGGCCACCGGTGCAGCAGCTTTCTTCAGCATGGCAATATAAGAAGGGTCCTGCATCTGGAGACCATGATCCTCCGACCGTCTCCCAACCGCACCCTGTAAAGCACGTTCAGGAGACCAGGAAGACCCATCTGGCAAGACCGCAGGTTTCAGAACACAAGTCTCTTCCCAGAAAGTAGCAGTAGGAACTCCTGGCAATTTACTCCAGCCAGGTCACTGAACTCGAGAGGCAAAGGAGAAGACTGGACTGCCCACATCCACACCTGGGGCCAGTAAAGAAGCTGCATGGGCACTGTCTGAAGGCACAGAACTAGAAGGGAGACATGGCAAGAGGGACTGTAGGCACTCGGGAACTGAACCCGACAAACTGCCAGCCCTGAAATCAGGCGGAGGCTCTGTTGTAGGCAGCGGAACGACCGCATTCAGAGGTGCAACACAAGCATCCGGTCCAGCCGCAATAGTCGGTCGACTGGAAGCAAAAGACGCCGAAGCAGGGAGCCCAGCAACCGTAGGAAAAGCAGTGAGTTCCCAATCAGGTAAGTCCATTTGTCTCAGCAATTGAGATCGTGCAGCAAGTAGGCAGGCTCTATTCCTATCCGAAGGCAGCACAAAGTCACACACAGGACGAGGCAGAACAGAAGAATCAGAATTCACAAGAATACTTAAGTCAACAACAGCAGCCACAGAACAAGCTTCATCAACAGCCTCTGGCTCTGAAAGTACAGGAGAGGAGGCCTGTTCTCCTGCACTTGTTGCATCCATCTCCTCCAACATCCCAGGCAGACTGGCCACAGCAATGCTGATGGCCAAGGGTCCCCCTACTGACAGCAATGCAGTAGGGGAATTTCCCCGATGTCCTGGCCAAATTTCCCTCATTCACTAACAATACCACGAACAGCTTAATCTGGTTCGAGGTCAGTTGGCATTCATCTGTATCCCCCTCCCCTGGGTCGTACCTGAAAATAGGCAGGATTTGTCTAGTGCACTTACCCGGTCAACAAAAACTAAATAAATAAAAATTTTGGCCCTGTCTACACTCCACTGAAAATCTGTAATGTTTTGAAACGGGTACAGACTGGAAATGTTACGGTGCATCCACACTACCACTGAAAACATCTTAAAAACGTTACAGGATTTTACTTGTCTGGTGTGGACAGGGTTAAACAGAGCTTAGAAACCATTACAGAAACCACCTCACAACAAGTTTCTGTAACGGTTATGAAAACACTTTCTGTAACGTTACCAGTGTAAACGCAGACCATTACAGTAACTGGTTGGACCCTCTGTAACGTTCCAGAGGGGATTTCCAAGGGTTGTGTAGATTGGGCCTTGCAGTCTATAATGGTTTCAAACAGTTACATGTTTTCAGTGCAGTGTGGACAGGGCCTTATTCACACTGCCTTATTTATTCACCTGCACTGATTTACTTGTTTATTCACCTGCACTGATTTACTTGTATATTCACACAGCCTTATTTACTCACCTACACTGATTTACTTGTATATTCGGACAGCCTTATTTACTCACCTGCACTGATTTACTTACATACAGTATTCACACTGCCTTATTTTTTCACCTGCACTGATTTACTTGTTTATACGTACTGTCTTATTGACTCACCTGCACTGATTTACTTGTATATTCACACAGCCTTACTCACCTGCACTGATTTACCTGTATATTCACACAGCCTTACTCGCCTGTACTGATTTACCTGTATATTCACACAGCCTTATTTACTCACCTGCACTGCTTTATTTCTTCACCTGCACTGATTTACTTCTATATTCGCACTGCTTTATTTATTCACCTGCACTGATTTACTCCTATATTCGCACTGCTTTATTTATTCACCTGCACTGATTTACTCCTATATTCGCACTGCTTTATTTATTCACCTGCACTGATTTACTCCTATATTCGCACTGCTTTATTTATTCACCTGCACTGATTTACTTACATACTGTATTCACACTGCCTTATTTATTCACCTGCACTGATTTACTTGTTTATACATACTGCCTTATTTACTCACCTGCACCGATTTACTTCTATATTCGCACTGCTTTATTTATTCACCTGCACTGATTTACTTACATACAGTATTCACACTGCCTTATTTACTCACCTGCACTGATTTACTTCTATATTCGCACTGCTTTATTTATTCACCTGCACTGATTTACTTACATACAGTATTCACACTGCCTTATTTACTCACCTGCACTGATTTACTTCTATATTCACACTGCCTTATTTATTCACCTGCACTGATTTACTACTTGCCAGTATTCACACTGCCTTATTTACTCACCTGCACTGATTTACTTCTATATTCGCACTGCTTTATTTATTCACCTGCACTGATTTACTTGTTTTTACATACTGCCTTATTTACTCACCTGCACCGATTTACTTCTATATTCGCACTGCTTTATTTATTCACCTGCACTGATTTACTTACATACAGTATTCACACTGCCTTATAAAATGGGTCTCCATTTTTCTATGTCCTGATTGGCTGAGAGGTACTCCTGGCCATGTCCTTATCAGGACATATTGTGCCAACCGGCACATCTTCAGCCAGTCAAGACACTGTACCGCAGAAATCACTACATCACTGTACCAACGTCCACATTTTAAAACCACATCTGAAAACTCGCTGCCAGAGTCGCCCAACACTCTCGTCCCCCTGCCCCCCATCTCCCAACCACACACATGAAGCAATGTGTGCTAGAAAGTTCATTTTGATGCATAATATTCAAAATACACCACTAACCTTTACTGCTTTGATAACGTAATCCAACCGGTCCACAACAAAACAGAATGATAGCGCGTGCTGCGACCAGTGCTCACACCACGACAAAAATGCCTCTCACAACTCCGTGTATCGACTATGTACCCAAATGAAGAGAAAAGTTTCTTCTTCTACACTGATGCAAATTCAAACAGCTCCCGTTTTATGTACCGTAAACCGTACCGCAAAGCCAAAAAGCACTTTCTATGGCACTCGCTATGGGACATGCTTGATCCTAGTAAATCAAGCCATTAAATCTAACGGAAAACCCAAATGTAACTAACAAAGACACACACTAAAACTCAACAAAATAACAAAAACGCACTGCTTTCTGTAGTTATCTTCCACAAGAAACATAACAATACATACGTCACCCAATATGTGACACTGTGGCTCCCACTAACTGTACAACTCTGTACCTAAAGTAATAAATAACATAAAGAGAAAAAAAAAACTAATTTCTGTGTCTGTGTGTGTTTGTGTTTCTGTGTGTGTATGTGTGGGGGGGGTCGGAGGCAGGTGGGTACGTGTACCTGGATAGTGCAGATAATACCAACCTCCTTCATTTACTTTCGATGAAATAAATCTCAATCGCAACACAATGAGAGGGACTACTTTTTCTTTCTTTTTTTTACAATAATTTAATCATAATTTCTTTATATTTTTTATGTATACTTCTCTGCATTTAAAAAAATCAACTTCTTTACTGGGGACCCATTTTATAAGTGGAATAAGACACTCCAAGGTGTGGTTTATGGCTTGATAAGAGCACTTCCCAGGTGCTATAGTCACTCGGCGCAAGCGCCTCGTGCCTCATCACGCACCTGGGCGGTTCTCTTATCAAGCCATAAACCACACCTTGTCGTGTCTTATTCGTTACTTATTTATTCCCCTGCACTGATTTGTTTATACGTACTGCCTCATTTACTCATCTGCACTGATTTACTTATATACAGTATTCGCATTGCCTTATTTATTCCCCTGCACTGATTTGTTTAGATGTACTGCCTCATTTACTCACCTGCACCGATTTACTTCTATATTCACACTGCCTTATTTACTCACCTACACTGATTTACTTTTTTATACATACTGCCTTATTTACTCACCTGCACCGATTTCCTTCTATATTCGCATTGCTTTGTTTATTCACCTGCACTGATTTACTTACATACAGTATTCACACTGCCTTATTTACTCACCTGCACTGATTTGTTTAGATGTACTGCCTCATTTACTCACCTGCACCGATTTACTTCTATATTCACACTGCCTTATTTACTCACCTGCACTGATTTACTTTTTTATATACACTGCCTTATTTACTCACCTGCACCGATTTACTTCTATATTCGCATTGCTTTGTTTATTCACCTGCACTGATTTACTTACATACAGTATTCACACTGCCTTATTTACTCACCTGCACTGATTTACTTCTATATTCGCACTGCTTTATTTTTTCACCAGCACTAATGTGCCGCCCTACTTACTCACCTGCACTGATTTACTTATATACAGTATTCGCACTGCCTTATTTATTCCCCTGCACTGATTTGTTTATATGCACTGCCTCATTTACTCACCTGCACTGATTTACTTCTATATTCGCACTGCCTTATTTATTCCCCTGCACTGTTTTGTTTATACGTACTGCCTCATTTACTCTCCTGCACCGATTTACTTCTATATTCACACTGCTTTATTTACTCACCTGCACTGATTTACTTGTTTATACATACTGCCTTATTTACTCACCTGCACCGATTTACTTCTATATTCGCACTGCTTTATTTACTCACCTGCACTGATTTACTTACATACAGTATTCGCACTGCCTTATTTAGTCCCCTGCACTGATTTATTTGTTTATACGTACTGCCTCATTTACTCACCTGCACTGATTTATTTCTATATTCGCTCTGCCATATTTACTCACCTGCACTGATTTACTTACATATAGTATTCACACTGCCTTATTTATTTACCTGCACTGATTTACTTGTTTATACGTACTGCCTATTTACTCACCTGCACTGCTTTATTTCTTCACCTGCACTGATTTACTTCTATATTCGCACTGCTTTATTTATTCACCTGCACGGATTTACTTACTGACAGTATTCGCACTGCCTTATTCATTCACCTGCACTGATTTACTTGTTTATACGTACTGCCTATTTACTCACCTGCACTGCTTTATTTCTTCACCTGCACTGATTTACTTCTATATTAGCACTGCTTTATTTATTCACCTGCACGGATTTACTTCTATATTCGCACTGCTTTATTTATTCACCTGCACGGATTTACTTACTGACAGTATTCGCACTGCCTTATTCATTCACCTGCACTGATTTACTTGTTTGTACGTACTGCCTTATTTACTCACCTGCACTGATTTACTTCTATATTCGCATTGCTTTGTTTATTCACCTGCACTGATTTACTTACATACAGTATTCACACTGCCTTATTTACTTACCTGCACTGATTTACTTCTATATTTGCACTGCTTTATTTATTCACCTGCACTGATTAACTTGTATATTCGCACAGGCTTATTTACTCACCTCCACTGATTTACTTGCATACAGTATTCACACTGCCTTATTTATTCACCTGCACTGATTTACTTGTTTATATGTTCTGCCTTATTTACTCACCTGCACTGATTTACTTGTATATTCGCACTGCCTTATTTACTCACCTGTACTGATTTATTTGCATATTCGCACTACCTTATTTACTCACCTGCACTGATTTACTTGTTTATATGTACTGCCTTACTCACCTGCAATGATTTACTTGTTTACATGTACTGCCTTACTCACCTGCAATGATTTACTTGTTTACATGTACTGCCTTATTCACCTGCACTGATTTAATTGTTTTTATGTGCCACTGCCTTATTTACTCACCTGCACTGAATTAGTTGATATTTGCTGGTTAGGTCCAATTATCAACTACTGGCACAACCTCAAAAACTCTGTTATTTACACATATGAATAACGGAGTTCCACAAACCACCTTTTCCAAAAATAGCCTTCTGTGCACCATAACACCCACAGCAGAGACTGTCTTCGCGCTGGCCGCTCACTTCAGAAAACCGCCAGCGTGAATGACAGTCATCTAGGAGAATCAAGGAAACAAAAGCCAAGCACAGTACAGTAGTAAGACTGACGCTAAAACGTCAAAAAATGGCAATCTGTTCACAGTTAATGCCACCAAATGATACAGCATGACATCTGAATTTTACTTGAGAAACTGTTTTTTTTTTGCATATTTTTATTAAATTTTCCATAATACATCCACACATACATACTTATATTACATTTGCCTTAATCCATTAACATTAACCCTTTGACAGTCCCTCCTCCTCCCTCCCCCTAATCCCCATCAACGAGAAGAACTCCCCCTTTCTCATCTCTCATGCCATCTATACCTTCTTTTTCTTAAAACATCTTTTAACCATCGGTCCTGGTTTTATTATGACTTTAAGATTTATAAAACTCCAGATTCGGGTTCATCCTCTAATCCCATTCATTCCTTTATCCTTTTATCCTTTACACCCCGATAATCCTCCAGCCTCTCGGCACCCCAAGCCATCATCCTCAGTTCTCCAACCCTTTTTCCATAATTTCCCTTTCAATCGGAGAGAGCGAGAATACATGTCCCCCACATTGCCCAAAATTGATCTTCCCTGTTCCTTGTCATATAATATAGCTTTTCCATGCCGAGAGCCTGCAGACACAAGGAGAAACTGTTTTATTTGTAGCTCCATTAACTAGAACTAGTTACCATTTACAGAAGGAACAGGTCGGGAAGTGGGGCTAACATAACCACTGAAAATGCTGGAAATCTTATTAAATGTTATAAACATTATGAAAAAAGTTCAATTAAAACAGTTGGTTACGTTAACTTATTCTGTTCAATTGCTGAATGCAGTTCATGTTTAATAAACGTTATAGTTACCCATTTCCGCATCACTCATTGTGCTTCATTTATGTCTTTATTCAGCCAGTAAATATAAAAAATAAAACATGAGGAAGAGTGTAAACTCGGATTTTATGCACACCCTCGGTGTGCGATGCCTAGATAAATCACTTGAGGTTTGTGTGGCATCGCACACCTTGGGTGTGCATAAAATCCTTGTTAACCACACTTCCCCATGCATTATTTTATATTTTATTCACGTTGCCTTACTTTCACCTGCACTGATTTACTTGTTTATATGCACTGCTGCCTTATTTACTCACCTGCACTGAATTACTTGTTTATTCACATTGCCTTATTTATTCACCTGCACTGACTTACCTGAGCAGTAAGACATGACAGGGTGCCCATTGTGGCAGGATAATAGCACACCTCTTCAGGTGTGTTGTGAGGCATGAGGCATCGCTGACTGTCTTCAATCACCCGAGAAGTGCCATTATCCCACCACAAAGCATATCCTGGATTGTCTTACTGCTATTATAAAATGGGTCCAATATTTTTTGGGGAGGAGGAGTAAATAAATTATGAATTATGCTTGCCCTACCTTCCCAGCACCTGACAATGCTCTGGGAGTTGCTATTATCCCTGTTCTTTGTACTACTACTCTCTGCTATGACCGACATATTCTTGACAAAGCCTCATGTCGTGCTGCCATGTATCTGATTACTGTCATGTAACCTATTTTACCATATGAAATAATGTTATAATCTACCGTTGACGAAGAACCTTTGTAAATGAGCACTTGTGCTCAAAGATGTACTTCCGAATTGAATAAATAAATAAATGCACAAAGTATGACTTTTTAAAAAAAACGTTCACCAACCCCAGCAAAATAGTCCAGCATATACCAATACTGGCATGACATCTCAGGTTCAAATATTATGCACAGCAAAATACATTTATAAAATTTTTAATTAGCCCTTAAACATTCTATTTTACCCAACCCACACCCATTTACCTCTTTCCTCACCTTTCTTTCTTCTTTATATTATTCCTTCCCTTTCTCCACTTTGTTTCTTTCATACATTCAAGAGATGGAATTTTATTATGTATGGAATACAATAATTCAGATCTCCGTTCAGTTCTACTGGCAGAATGTTCACTCCCACAACCACGCAACAGAAGGCCTCGCGTGGAATCAGGGCTTCTGTTGTATCTGCAGCAGGTTAAACAGCACAGATTTCCCTGGCAAGCATGTAAGGATAGGAGGGGGATTTTTCATGTTCAGCAAAGAAACACCAGAAATTAAAATTGTAAGTACTGTAATTTGTCATTTCTGTAATTTATATACATGTACATAAGAAGAGAATTATGAGGGCAAATAACATTTAATTATTTTTTAAATTTAAGGCAGTTTTATTTTATGGTCTAGTTGAAGATTTTTAGTGAGTAAAGGCGACAGCCATATTTGTGATGGCAGTCGGGGAAGTGTGGTTAGTATTCACTGTAGTGTGCAGACGCTGCTGGATCTTTAATCAGTGCTGTTGTACTGTGATAACTAAAGATGGCCATCAGCCAATCAGGTTTCACAATTTTTAAAATTTAACCCATATTATAAGTGTTTATATGCACTACTTTATTTATTCACTTGCACTGATTAGTAAGCAATAACGTACGACAGGGCGTGCAGTTACCGCGTTATTATGCAAGCCCCCCAGGTTGGAAGCACGAGGTGCCAGCTGAGTGCCTTAAAATGGGCGTGTGTGCGATACACACATCCAGGAGTGTATCACTGCTTTTATATAATGGTCCAACACTAGTTACAAGTCTAAGATTTTAAAAACTTGATTCACTACTTTACCATCCGGCATGTTCATGCGGAGTTACAATGATGTAGTACGCAGTCTCCATGGTGATTTATCTACTACAAGACCGAGGAAAACTCGCAAAAAAAATTGATGAATAATTCATCAAGTGGGTTTTTTCTCATGCCGTCTTCTCTTTAGCTTCAAGCAAGTTGGGGTTTGCAGGTTTCGGAGTGGCAGTTTGTTTAAAATCTGCGATACTGTATTGTTAGATGGCACATTGTGGCGCTCAGGGCCGTTGCGAGGAGTTTACAGGACCATGTGATTATTGGTCAATTACTGCACGGGTCTGTTAAGCAATGGACCAATCAGGACACAACACTGTCCCTGCCCATTTTATAAACGTGGTTATTCACCTGCACTGATTTACTTGGTTATACATGCTGCCTTATTTATCCACTTGTACTGATTTACTTGTTTATTCGCCTGCACTGATTTACTTGGATATACGCACTGCCTTATTTATCCACTTGCACTGATTTACTTGTTCATATGTACTGCCTTATTTATCCACTTGCACTGATTTACTTGCATATTCACACTGCCTTAATCACCTGCACTGATTTGCCTGTATATTTGCAATGCCTTATTTATCCACCTGTACTGATTTACTTGTATGTTCACATTACCTTATTTATTCACTTGCATTGATTTACAGTACCTGTATATTGACATTCCCTTATTCAGCCACCTGCACTGATTTATGTGTATATTTGCCTGCACTGATTTATATTTGCCTGCACTGATTTACGTATATATTTGCCTGCACTGCTTTATTTGTATATCTACCTGCACTGATTTATGTGTATATCTGCCTGCACTGATTTATGTGTATACCTGCCTGCACTGATGTATGTGTATATTTGCCTGCACTGATGTATGTGTATATTTGCCTGCACTGATTTATGTGTACATTTACCTGCACTGATTTGTGTGTATATTTGCCTGCACTGCTTTATGCATATATTTGCCTGCACTGCTTTATGTATATATTTGCCTGCACTGCTTTATGTGTATATTTGCCTGCACTGATTTATGTGTATATTTGCCTGCAGTGATTTATGGATATATTTGTCTGCACTGATTTGCTTTTTATTCACCTGCGCTGCTTTACTTGTTTTTTCACCTGCACCGATTTGCTTGCATTTTCGCACTGCCTTATTTATTCAATTGCACTGATTTACTTGTTTATTCACCTGCAATGATTTACTTGTTTATTCACACTATCTTATTTACTTACCAGCACTGATTTATCTGTATATTTACACTGCCTTGTTTATTCACCTGCACTGATTTACTTGGTTATACATGCTGCCTTATTTATTCACTTGGGAGTGCCTTTTTTGTTTATTCATACTGCGTTATTTATTCATCTGCAGTGATTTCTTTGTTCACTCACACTGCCTTACTTATTCACCTGCACTAATTCACTTGATTATTGCACTTCTGTTAGTTAAGCGGTGACTTTGATTTATGCCAAATTTATGCAAAAAGGCAGTGTGCATATCAAAAGAGTTACTAAAAATGGCCCAATACTAGACTTATAAGGAGTGTGCCCCCGCACTCTCCCTGGTCAGACATCACAAAATGTGGGGGTGGGGGGTGTCCTTATTATGATCCTTTCCCTCCCGAAGGGCAGTACACTGAAAGTTTGGATTCTATGTCTAGTGGACTCCTTCGGAAGTACAGGCGTTTATTTATCAGAAAAAGGGAAAGGAGAAACTGTTTAACTAGAAGTGGCACACTAAGCTGCAGCCTGTTTCCAAATGCGACCTGGGTGCACAAAGAAGTCAAGCGACTTACTCAGGGTCATATAGTATGCAAGTGTAAACAAGCTTTCAGCTTAGTGCGTCTCTCCTGGTAAAACAAAGGTAAAAAAAAAAAAAAGTGGGGGCTGATGGGATTAAAACCCAGATCTCCAGGTTTGCAGTTCAACGTAGCAATAAAAAAGGTAAAAAGCATAGCAATTGATCGTTAACAATCCCTTTAAATTAGCTATTTGTGAGAAGATCTAACATTTTCGCTTTTCAAGTTCAGCAGCTTGCTTCAGGGCAGCATACGGCTATTGCCATCAGTAGTGTGAAATTTGCTCTCTGATTGGTTACTTTTCAGTCTATCTTCGAGGAACTTGATTGCAATACACCTAACCTGTTAATAAATGTTTATGTGGAGGTTAGATGGGCTGGTAAATACATTTATAAAATGGGCCCTGGAATGTGAAGTGATTTGTGTGATGTGACTGGATAATGGAAATTCAATTGGGTATTATAATCCTTTATGACCACACTCAGTATAATTTTTTTTTTTACTTTTTTAAATCCTTTTCCGTACTCCATGCAGCTGTCCCCTTATCCATAGAAAAAAAAGACAATGACAGCAGAAAAAGACCAATGGTCCATCCAGGTTGCCCATGGTACCCCATCTACCCTTGGGACCTATTGTCCATCCAGGGTCTTAGCCATCCCCATCCACCCCCATTCCCCCTTCCAGTTTCTGTCAACTTAAGCAACCACTATACCCTTAACTCTGTCCCAGCTGTACTTGAAATCATTAATGGTTTTAGCACCCACCATCTTGGCTGGTAAATTGCTCAATGGTTCTACCACCCTTTCTGTAAAATAATACTTCACCTCCCTCCCTCCTGTCAGTTTCCTCTTGTGCCCTCGTAACCTTTAAGTGTTACTTATGCTAAATAACTCCCCACAGTAAACCTTGTTTATTGCTTTCAGGAGGAACCTGAAGGTCTCTATCATATGCACCCTCTCCCTTCAGGTCTCCACTGAGTACATGTTCAGTGCCTTGAGGCGCTCCTCATAAGACCTGCCCTGTAAGCCCTGAATCACCTTAGCCACCCTTCGCTGCACCATCTTCAGCCTGCCCTTAATTTTTCCTGAGGTGAAGACTCCAGAACTGGGCACAGTACTTCAGGTGAGGCCTCACAACAGATCTATGAAGGGGTAGAACTGCCTCTTTCCTTCTGCTGTCAGTACCCCTCCCGATGCACCCCAGCATCCTGTTTGCCTTACTACAGGCCTTGTTGCACTGGCTTGACTATCTGAGGGTGTCAGCGATGATAAATCCTAGGTCCCATTCTTCAGCCACAGTGCTGAGTCTTACTCACCCATCCAGTACTCACTCCTGGGGTTCTTGTTCCCTAGGTACATCATCACCTTCCGCTTTTTCGTGTTAAATTTCAACTGCCAAATCTTACACCACGACTTTAGCCTTCACAGGCCACTCTTCATTTCCTACAAATATCAAAAAATGGACTTCTACATTAGATGTCCATCCACCTTAACGTAACTGTGACCCTCAACAGACGCTGCAGTATTTTCTGCATCCTTTAAGCTCTGCCTGACCCCTTCTCTCCCTTTTACATCCTTACTCCATTCCTGTGTTCTGCCACAGTCCCTTTCTCCTACTCATTCCCTTCCCCCACGGTGCATCATTCCCTGCTTCTCCCCTCAGTGCTTTCAGTCGTATTTTCATTGTAAATATTTCTATTGGAGTTTTTGTTGTTGACTGCTTGTTACCAGAAGGGGGAGGGGGTAGAAGAGGGGGGAAAAATATACAGAACGGAACCAATATCCAGAATACACAGAGTACATCATACAGGACACATAAAGTTCACATAGTGCAAAAATTTCATAAAGCAACAATATACTGTCTCAACAAGGGAACTGTAGGTCATTCTCGCTGGCACTGCAGTAGCCATATCACTTGCGGTGCCCATAACCTGGGTTTTGGAATGAGCCCAGAGCACCGGAGGGCACTGGGTCAGGTGAGCTGATACAATCACAGCACCACCAACCACACTGCCGCAATTTAGAAGAATGACTCTACTTTGTGGGGGGCTCTGCACCTGCATCACTGGCCACTAGGATTCTCACTTCAGGGGGAGCAGATCCTGGGGAAAGTTAACTATTTCGGGACCATTACAGCCTCATGTAAAAAAAAAAAATACAAGTCCCGTGGTGTGCTAAAATGGTTGCAGACCAAGATTAGAAGCCCGGTCTCCACTGCTGCTGGCCGAGCTGCTCGATGCCCAGCCCTCCGCACCACAGGAGCAGCTTGGTCAGCCTCCTGGCTCCTGGTGTATTTGTCATTTCTACAGGACCACAGACAGCAACCAGGGGAGCACTTACAGCATGCGCTGTAAATCCCTACTACTTCATCCATGTGAGCGCTATGCAGACTAAGCGCCAGACTGTGGCGCTATTCTGGTAGCGCCTAAATGACGGGTACCCTGGAGGATCAGCTGAGGGGAGGGAAGACAGAGCATCCAGCACACAACTCTCCTCCTCGGGGGAGGGGGGGGTTGCAGTGCTCAATAATAGTACAATCCCTAGCAATAGCTGTGGACTGCTAAACCGGAGACTGCAGACTTTTGGGGATTGGTGGAGCACCGGATGTTGGTGAGTCAGGCATGGAGCATGCCTGATGTCACCCACACATCACTGCGTATCCACTGTATCAAGGACAAGGAAACCAGGAAAAATGGTTGCCAAGCTAAAGGATGACGCCCCACTTGCCATTCTACGTCTTCCATGAGGCCTCCTAGGCCTAATTACTCAAAACTCCACCACTGCTGGAAGATTGACTGGATGAGTAGGGAGGACGCCATGGAGCTGCAGGCAAACCTGCTCCCGGGGTAAGGCGGGATGGGGGCCTGGTCACTCGCTGTGGAAGGGTGGTCCAGCAGCAATAGAGAAAAGGGTACACAATAATTTTTTCTGAAGAATTAGTGTTAAAATCTGTCAATCCAGACTCCTTAAAAGGTGAAGCAGAAGGATCAGACAGGGGGAGTTAGGTTTCGGCTGCAGGAGTTGCCTTAGCCGTATGAGCTTGAAGAATCCACGAGAGCAAAGACACATGTTGCATAAACATTTTTCTCATAAAAAATGTTTGAAAAACAAATATGTAAAACACTATTAAATCCAAGTTCTAGCAGGAAGGAACTCAAACACCACCTTTTTATGTTTGCTTGCATGCATGTGCAAGAAACATAGTGCCATCATCCGAGTTTTCCAGAAGTGTGTCAGCCTCTTCCAGTTCAGTCAGTGTGTTTGCAGGCGCGGTCGCAGTGCGCCAATCACTGCTCCAGCTGTCTATGACAGCTGAAAATGCAGTGGCATACAGCTGAAAGGGAGAGCTCTGCTTCAGTGAGCAGAGCTCCCCTCAAACACACGCACGCACACGCTGCTCATGCGCCTTCCCCTCCCCCCCCCACATCACGGCCGCACGGGGTGCCCAATCCCCATCGGCTCCACGCCCAAAGAGCTCCAGGTGCCACGCTGGGAGCCCACCCCAGCGCAGGCAGCAATGTGTTATGGCCGACGGGGTGCCCAATCCCCTCGGCTGCATGCCCCCAAAGATCCAGGTGCCACGCCTGGGAGCCCACCCAGCGTGGCAATGATGTTATGGCCAACGGGGTGCCCAATCCCCGCCGGGCTGCACGCCCAAGAGTCCAGGTGCCACGCTGGGGAGCCCACCCCAGCGTGGCAATGATGTTATGGGCTGACGGGCACCTAATCCCCATCGGCTCCTGCCCACCACCAACATCCTTCCAGCTGCCACGCTCGGAGCCCACCCCAGTGTGGCAACGTCCACTGTCGTCTTAGGAAATTAAAAAACTATAAATACAAAAACTGTCCTCGCGGCTTCTCCTGCCCCTCCCAACCCCGCACCCACCCATTCGCACGTGCCTCCCACACCCCCACCCCATACTTACCTCTGGAGCTCGTGTGCAATAATCACGGGCGATGGGAACACGCCTGCACTCTTCAAAGCCGACCGCGAACTGAGGAAATGCTGGTAAGCTGTATAATGGGATAGATAGGGTTTTTCAACTTTATTGCATATCTCAGGCATTTTTTGAATTTTGCACCAAATTTTCAACATGGGTTTTGGACCCCTTCTCATGAATGCTGTCACTGTCATGGCTTACCGGGCCCGAAGGTGATTTAGCAGCCACTAGAAATCACCTTTCCGAACGATTAAGAAACGACACTGCCAGTGTTCATAAGGTGGGCTCTCAAAAGCCTATTTTGAAAATTTGGTGAAAATTCCTAAAAATTACTGTTTTACGAGCATGCGTTGCGCAGTTCCTACGCACGCTCGTCAGTTCGCGAATTTTCTATATTTTCACTCCAGATTTTCAACATTGCCATTTTACCACACCTCATCAGCAGTACAGCTGTCATTTTTCACATCTCACTCAAAATGTGTTTCCGCCCATGTAGTGCACAATGGCGCAGTCGGTGTGCGAAATCAATGTACGGAACACATTAAGAAAATCACATTGACACTGTTCATGAGCAGAGGTCTTAAAATGGCTATGTTGAAAATTTGGTGAAAAAATTCCTAAAAATGACTGTTTTACGAGCGTGCGTTGCAGAGTTCCTACGCAAGCTTGTAAGTTCGCAAATTTTCAATATTTTCACTCCAGATTTTCAACATTGCCATTTTACCACATCTCCTTATGAGCAGTACAGTTGTCATTTTTCACATCTCGCCCACAACGTGTTTCTGCCCATGTAGCGCACAATGACGCAGTCGGTGTGCGAAATCAATGTATGGGACATGTTAAGAAAATCACAGTGACACTGGTCATGAGCAGAGGTGTTAAAATGGCTTTGTTGAAAAAATTCCCAAAAAATGACTGTTTTAGGAATGCAGGTTGCGCAGTTCCTACGCACGCTGGCAAGTTTGCGAATTTGTAATATTTGCACACCAGATTTTCAACAGTGCCATTTTACCGCACTTCCTTATGAGCAGTACAGCTACCATTTTTCACATCTCGCCCAAAGTGTGTCTCCGCACATGTAGCGCACAATGGTATAGTCGGGTGTGTGAAAACAATGTTTGGGACAGATTAAGAAAATCACAGTGACACTGGTCATAAGCAGAGGTCTTAAAATGGCTATGTTGAAAATTTGGTGACAAAACTCCATAAAATGACTGTGTTACGAGTGAGCATTGCGCAATTTCCATGCACCCTCGTAAGTTCATGAATTTGCAATATTTTCAGTCCAGATTTTCACCAGTGGCATTTTTCCACACCTCCTTATGAACAGTACAGCTGTCATTTTACGCAACATGGCCGAAATATGTTTTCACACTTTCAGCACAGAAATGCGTGGTCGCTGTGGGAAATCATTGTTCGGGACAAATAAAGAAAATCACACTGACACTCTTCATGATCGGAGGTCCCAAAATGCCTGTGTTAACAATCTGCTGTAAAAAGCCCCAAACTAGTTACATTACGGGTGTGTTGCACAGTTTCTACGCACGCTCGTGACTTCACCAATTTTTAAAGATTTTCACAGCAGATTTTCAACATTGCCATTTTTTACACCTCCCCATGAACAGTACCGCTGTCATTTTTCACATCCTGTTCGAAAGTGTTTTTGCACCTGTGGTGCCAAATGCCATAGTCGCTGTGCAAAAGCAGTTTTCAGCTACCAAACTGATATTGCCACTGTTCATGAGGTGGGGGTCACAAAAAAACCATGCTGAAAATTTGGAGTGAAAATACCAACGAATGCCTGAGGCGTTAGGGTTTCCGACCATAACGCCCCACCCTGTAGAGAATGACAGGCATCAGGGGTGTGACTTGGGATTTTTGCCTGTCATGCTCATACCATTGCACCCCCACCTACACCCTGCAGCCAGTGAGAGGCATCAAGGTGTGCCTTGGACTCTTCGGGCCCAAACTTCACCCCATTCTCCTATACCGCACCCATCTCACCGTATTTCCTGATGGAATGGGGTGCTCATAAGGGCCAAAGACCCCAAGGAACACCGTGACACTTGTCAGTGTCTGCAGGGTGGGGTGTGGTGAAATGGCGTGGCCGTTATGCCTGATAACCCAAAGGCACACCCCAATGCCTGTCACCCTGTGCAGGGTGGTGGTGGGGTTGGCTTCAGTTCAATACTTCGCTGCCATTCCTATTACGCAGCTCTGTAACTTCTACACTACCAAAGCCAAAGCCAGCAAGCAAACATTCGGCATTGACAAATGCTTGTTTTTTTTAACCTGGAAGACACACTGGTAATGTTCATTCAGAATGACAGTAGGATTTCACACTCTGTGGGTGGTCCAATTGAACTCTTGTCACCAGCCAACAGGAAGTATATTAGGTCTCACAGCAGTGCCTTAACATTGCAATACTTTTCTAATTTCTAGTTAATTAATACTTAGCAGCTACTACATTCTCTGCCCCATGCTGAAATCAGAGAAATAAAGCAAAATGATCTGATAGGAGTTTGAAATTCAGTCAGTGTATGCATGAACTTTTCAGAGGCTGTCCCTGTTACACTAGAAATACAAATGGAACTTAACAGCACCCAGCAGTTAGTCAAGAACTCTACCGCTTATAATATGCTGAGGCCATTTTAATGGTTTAAAATACCACCGATTGCGTCAGACGTAGCTCCCCTAAAGTGCATGTTAACAAATCTTACATAAAGTAAACCTGCATGAAACAGGTAACTCAAGGTAACCCATCAGAAAAAAAATGTGCATACTATAAACTTTCTTTAGACAGTATGTGCATTATTTATTTTATATCCTGCGCATCTTTAGCCGCTGATCCGCCCATTCTCAAAGGGAAACAGCAGTCCTGGGCCTCCCAATGATCACTCTGTGGTGGTAGCACATAACAGCAATGGATGATATCAAACTTTTATGGGCTTGACATGTTTTTCTTTCAATTTCACATCGAAAACCAATAATACGGAGTGAAATACAACAATCGGTACCACAGCACTGAAAGGTGGCAAGTCCGTTCACGGCCTTGAGGCTGACTGGACTTGTAAACAAAACTATGAAACTATGAAAGTACATTTAGCATTGCTGTCTACCCATTTCTGTGACCCCATATCATATCCACAATAATAACCCTGCCTCTGTAAGCACCGTTTTCCATAACCTGAGGATGGCAAACTCTGCAACTCTCCCAGTTTAGATCTGCACTCAGAATGTCAGATCTTTGGGTGTAGCATGTACTCTCTTGGCCTGGGACAATGTGCCTTCATGCAGTTTCTAATTCTCCTGGCACTAGAGGGATCTGTCGAGGAAATGGCAGCTGAGCCTTTGAAATATCTGTTAGAAACTAACATACAGGACTCTCTTTACAAGTAATTTCTTTTCTTTGGAAACATTAATAATAACAGCACTGTAAAAAAAAAGTCAAACGCTCTCCCTACCAATATATCCTTATTACCCATCAGCTGCAGAGGCCATGCTGGCTACCTTCTACTACTGGGACTGATGCACAAACTTAAAGCAGAAATCAGCTGCTGCTGCTCTGCCTGACTGCCCCCACATACTTGTAAGAACATGCATGGTATACACAATAGACAGTCTGTACTTACACAGATGGCTAATGCCCCGGCACCCATTCTTTCAGGAAGTGTCGGTAACACTGATGAAAAAGAGATGAAACTCCGAAGCAGCAGAAGAACAAAGGACGTCTCTGAGAAGGATCATTAGCCTGCCAGATCGAGCTACAAACAGTGCACTAGGTTTCACAAGGCAGGACCCTACAGCTTCTGTTAACTCCTAGCACTTTGCTCAAAACTGCTAGCTTTGGCTGCTTTGATTTTCTTTCAACATGTCTGGGATGACTGCTTCTAGGATGAAATCTGAGCCTTTATTCACTATTGGCAGTCTGGCACAGTCATGTGACTAAGTTAAAACTTTCAGCATCTTGAGTTTCAGTGAGAAAAAATTTCCAGTACTTAGTGCTGGCAGCTAAAACACCATACTAGTTCTCTCAAACTTTCATTATCACCCAAATGTGGGCCATACTGTTCTTCAAAATGTTGGGAAAAAGTAGTCAAAGGGCAAATAAACATTAACATGAGCCTAGACACTGAGGACATTTTAGCAACAGTGTTGCTATTCATGTAGACATGCATGTGAAATACACAGAAACATAGAAATCCATGTATAGTGTATTTTTTTTCTTACTGTTAATGCACCCCTCTCTCCAAGCTTCCCCCTTCTGTCTGTTCCCCTAGCCCCATCACCCGTCCTCTCCAGCATTCACCCCTTCCACCGTTGTTTCCCGATGCTTACATAACATGGGAACAAGGAATTTGTCAGCAGATAAGGACTACTTGGCCCACTCAGGCTGCCCATGTTTCCCTACCTAAAGTATAAACACAGATCCTACTTGATCTACAGCTCCACCCCCACCTTCCTTTGCACTGCGATTCCCTTGTGCCTATCCCATGCATCCTTGAACCCCATCACTATTATCTCTCAATGCCTACCCACCAAAGCAAGACTCCTTCATCAGGGCTGCCCAGTGGCCCCTTGAGTCTGTCAAAGCCAGCAAAATAAGATGGCACAGCAGTTGACGACACGGGACCTGTGGGGGGAGCTCACATCACCTGCTACAGCTGGGGTGATGGTCAGGACTTACTGTACATAATGCACACGTGGCTCTGCCACTTGCAAGTAACTGTCCTGCCCTCTTCACTCATGAAAATACATTGCATATTCTGAGTCAGGCCACTGCATATCCCCTATTTATAACATATTTGTTCAATTTTTTTCTTTCTTTTTTTTGTTTGTTATTCTTTGATAGCCATCCTGATAAGCTTTGGTACATTCAGGAGTGATGGTAAGAAAGTACTTCTTCACAGAAAGAGTGGTGGATTCCTGGAACAGCCTTCCAGAAGAGGTAGTGGAGGCGAAAACAGTGGTGGGGTTCAAAAATGCCTGGGATAGCAAGAATGGAATCATTTCATTTATTTTATACTGAAAGGTCTGTGGGCTAAAACCCATTTTCACAGATGTACAATTTCAACACATTAAACATAAAAAGACATCTTAACAAAATAATAAACACATTTAAAAATTTACAGGCTAGCCAGGACAGTGTAAAACAATTACAGCATGATTAGAAATTAGGTAAAACATCTCCAGACAGAGTTAATAAGCATATTCGTTCTAAGGGCTGTCTTGAAAATTTTAAATTTTGAACATACAACATTGCTGGGTAAATCATTATAAAGTTTTGGCGCTACACAAGTCACAGACTTTTGTGCAAACACAGTATGACAGAATGGAATCTGAAATTAATTTTTAATTTGCAGATGTGTATTGGAAGTTAGGGGGATTACAGGAAACTAACTAGAAATACTATTCAGGAGTAGCCCCAGCCTGACTTTGTGTAAAAAGATTAGGGCACTAGAATCAAACCGCTCAATAAATGGTGGACATTTGAATGAATTATACAATACACAATGGTGCGTGGATCTAGATTGGCCAGTGGCAAAATGTACTGCTGAACGATAGGTTGTCTGGAGTTTGGTTAACAATCTTTCTGAGGTATGCGAATAAACTAACGAACTGTAGTCAATAATAGAGACAAGAAGACTACGAGTTAACATACTTCTGGTTTCAACCGGGAGATGTTTACTTATTCGACAGAGGAAACCCAATCTTTTATCAAGTCTACTGATTAAGTCCAAGATATGGACTTCAAATGAGAGGTAAGAATCCAAAATTAGCCCCAAATATTTAAACTTCTTGACCTGCTCTATAGATAAAGCATCATTATCCAAAATGTTAAATTCAAGAGATAGGGGCTTCCTATGTGTGGAAAAAAACATGGTTCTGGTCTTGACAAAGTTCAAAACCAATTTGTGTAGATCAAACCAGTGATGCAGTAGGCTGACGTCGGTTTGTAGAGACTCTTTAAGAGATGGTAAACTGGTCCCTTTAGAAAACAATAAACGCATCATCTGCATAGAGAATTGATTCTGTTTTGAAGAAGACAGCTGATAATGAATTCACAAAAACAGAAAATAAAAATGGCCCAAGTATGGAGTCTTGGGGGACTCCACACCTTAACTGAGATTAATCCAAAAAGGAACCATTAACCACCGTTTTCTTGACTTCTAAATGAAAGGTAATTTCCAAACCAGGAAATCACAACCCTAGAAAAATAAATCTCCAGGTAAACACTGCAGGGGTCATTCAAATTATGAAAGCCTATAAAAAGATCTCTCAAATGAGGTATGTGGCTTACCTGTAGGTGTCAGGAGTCCTGAGTTATGAATACCTAAGTCACCTGTAAATCAAAACAAGGCAGCAGCCATTTCATTGAATCATGAGACCAACAGTGATGTCACTGAGGGTTAAGTTGTAATTAACAACATGCAGCTTGCCCTTCAGTGACATCACTTCCTGTTGTAAAATGGCTGCTGCCATGTTTTGATTTACAGATTAATTAGAAAGTCATATCTCAGGACTCCTGACACCCACAAGGAAGTCGAGTGCCTCATTTGAAATATCTTTTCATGGGCTTTCATAATTTGAGTGACCCCTGCAATGTTTACTGTCCCTTTAAGGAGTTCAGTATGGTCAACCAGGTCAAATGTCTGGCTGACCATAAAGGTAAGGAAGGTGGGTGAAGAGATTGCGCTGTAGATCAAGAAGGGTCTGCAGCACAAAATGAAGGTTAAAAAATGGGCAGACTGTGTGGGCCCAGCAGCCCATATCTGCCATCACATTCTCTGTTTCTGTGTAAACAGGTAGGGCCCATTAGCCACAATGGCTGTTTTCAGAGGTGATCCGGGAGCACTGGGGAGGTTCAGTGACTTGCTCAGGGTCACAAAGGATGCAAGTGGAGGTCGTGGGAATCAAACCTAGGTCTACTGGATGTACCAAGCTCATTCACAGCTCATTACTCTAACCTCTAAGCTATACTGCCAGCCAGTTCTGGCATCTCTTATAAGGGAACTTTCTCTAGTCCTTTGTGTGCCAGAACTGCTCAGCATCACTGCACAGTCCTCTCACCCAAAGGCATTGAGAAGACACTCATATAACTGAAGGGCATTTCCCATAGTTCAGAGGGGTAGCAGGCGACCACACAACACCCCCTATGCAGTTACAAACCACACATGTCCCAGCACCTGGATACTTGGATTTTTGTTGTGCAGCCGTGTGGCTGCACCCCTCCGTGTATCTTGCAGCCGCACTGCTCACCTCCTGGCATTCTCACTCTTCATCTTGGCTGTCCTGCTCCTGAGAGCTGGGCGCAGCCTCCCAGTTCCTCCAGCTTGGTCTTTGGGCTTCAGTGCATCGCTGCACCATGGCTGCTTGCTCACTCTACACTGAGTTCAGTTGCTTCAGCTCCCTGCCATTCTCTGGCTGCTGAGTTGGGTTGGACATGTGGGCTGCTCCAGCAGCTCTGCAGCCAGCGCCATTTTTCCCCTTGCTGCCATACCTGGGAGGATGAAGGACCCTGGGTCCTAAAAGATAACCTGCCATCCATTTGTTTACTCTCAGATTACCTCTCATTTCATCATCTCAGCTGCTTGCTGCTCTAGTTCCTCTCAGCTTCTCTGGCTAGCTCTACATACTATTTTACAGGGTATACTGTTACAACAGCGACGTATTTATGTTGCAACATTTACGGTGATTCACTTCTGCGGACACTGACAGGGGCGACCTTGATTTCTGGTCTCCCGCTGTCAGGTCGACTTTTGCCCCCAACGTTTTTTCCTCTTTCCCCGACATGCACCCCCCAGAGTTTGTTATATAAAGTCCAGGGGATGTGGGTACGGATCCCCCCCAAAAAAACAGCACTCTGCCATCAGGGAGCTGCGCTGCAAAGCCAGACGGTGGATTCCCTATGCCCATGTCAGTGTCGACAAAAAGGTTGTCGCACCGACATGGATGAACTATTTTACAGCTGCGCCTGTTTTTACTCCTCTCATGTCACTGGTTGGCATGCTCTGCCATTGTTTGATGATCCTTTCATTCAGTCTGTCACGCCATTCAGTCTCCATCATAGTCAATCACCATATCCTTTTCAGTACCAGCCTCTTCATTCTCCGTTCTGCATCTCTTGCATGCAGTGTTCCTCGCCTTTTTTTTTGCATGTTTAAATAAACTTTAATTTGTCTGCCTTTAAGCAGAGTTCTGTGTGCATCATTTTTCCTAGTGTTCCTCATCTACCTGACCAGCAGCTTCCCCTCTGGGACTGGTTGGCGTGCATCCGCCATCAATGCTCCTTTCCTCAGTCTCTACGTTCATGCAAACCTCAGTCATACTCAGTCACTACTCTGTTTTATTCCATAAGTCCATCGTGTTCGTCCAACTCTGCATCACAGCTGTCAGGTTTCGCCATCATCCTCCCACTGCAGTTCTGCTCCTACTGGCTATGGACCATGACAACCCATGGCTTACAGAACTTCCCTGTCCTAGTGGCCAACAGTCTCACTCTGCTCCCATGAAATACATATCCTGCTGGTGGTCCCCCCGACTCGGGTGGGGTCCTTTCCTTTCTGCCCTTCAGTTGTGAAAGTCCTATGCTCTGGGGGAAACCTTAGCCATGCAGATCGACTCAGTGGCACCTCTTGATGTAGCAATTAAGAATTCAGCTACTGGAGGGTGTGGCCTCTACATCTTCAAGGGCTTCTTTAGCTGTGCAGACCATGTTGGCAACACCTCTGATGGCTATTTCTTCCTATGTCATCTAAGGTTCACCTGGTCTCCACCTACTTGACTTCCACTGCCCCTCAAGGGTGAAGATTACACAACTATCAAAAGTCTCTGCTTCTCAAGGGCTCAACTCCATAACTTGCCCGTCAAAGGTTTTGCTTCCTCCCTAGGCCTCCCTCAGTTGGAGGCCAGGTCAGTACCTTTCAGCAGTTGTCGTTCATCTCCTTCCCACCTTGGAGGGGTTGGATCTCCTTCGCGGGGAACCTCCTCTAGCTGCAGAGATTGGATCACAGCACCTTCACAGTGTTCCAGTTAGAGGGATGCAGCCTTTCCTCTAATAGCTCTTCCCCTGAAATGGGTTTATAAATTGCAACAGTTGAGGAGTCACTAATGCTGTCCCTTGACTGGAAGGAAGATGACCAAGACCTTGGATTTCCAGAGGTTTCCTCCTCATAGGGGATTTTCATTTCCTCCGTGACAAAGGTAATAAAAGTTAGGTAATCTCCGCAGGAGTTGGAATAGGTTGGTGGCGCTCCTGGGTCTGGGTCTCAGTCTAGCTACATCTCTCTTCCTTGTGGAACACTGTGCTTGTCAGCCTTCCACTGTACTTTTGGGCCTTCTTCCCTAAGGTGTCTAGTCCTGGGACCCCATCCTTATGACACCGTGAAGGGTCTGAACCCTTCATCAGGGTTCCATATCCTTGTGCCACCCTGACAGTGTGGTAATCTCAGTAGCAGGGACAGACAGTATAAGCCAAAGTTCACAATTACACAAGCACCACATACTACTCAGTCTCAATCAATCCTAAGAGCCCGATGACACTCTGAATTAAAGGGCTTTGCCTGTAGTTAGGAGGGGTAGCAGGTTATCATGCTACACAATCTCTGTGCATCTAAAACTGTGCATGTCCAAGTGTCCTTTGGGTGCTCTGACTTTTTGCTGCCACCTTCCTCCCCTCTTCCTCCTGTGGTGCCTCTCTCTCTCTCCTTGGGGTTGGGCCTGTTCCCTAAGGCGCCTCTGGTACTGGGACCCTGCCCCTGTGATACCTTGAGGGGTTGGAACCCTTTGTCAGGGTTCCACACCCTTCCTGACACCCTGACAGGGTGGTAGTCCCCGTAGCAGGGATATAGAGACAGAGCATAAGCCAAAGTTCACAGTTACACAAGCACTACATACTACTCAGTCTCAATCAATCCCAGTCTACTCAAGAGCCCGATGGCCCTCTGAACCACAAGACATGCCAGAACTGTACATACAATATACTGTGTATATATATATATATATATATATATATATATATATATATACATACACACACATACACAGGGCTTGCTCTGGCTTTTTAGTTATTTGTGCCAATATCTTTATCAAAAATATTATGCTGCATCATACGGTAGACAGATCTATTTTTCTCTCCAAGTAATGGTGCCAAACTGTTTTACAAATCACCATTTAAAAAAAATAAATAATTTTGACTCCAGTGGTGGGTGGCAAGCTAGCCCTGATGTAAACATATAAGTAAACAGCAAAAAAAGATAAAAAAAAAAAACATAAATGAGCCCCAATAAATCAAGGCTCGGAACTCTGACAGGGATTGTTTAGCTAGCCAAATCAACCCCTAGTGAAATCCAGGGAGCCGAGCAGCCAATCTGAGACTGAATGGAAGATTATTCTAGACACCTGAAGCATTACTTGCACTATGCGTTAGGCAAAATAAACTCAAAGGACAGACACTAGACACAGTGGAACTCTCGCAATAAAATAATAAAAAAGAAGGTTAAATTAGTTCTATTCATTGTAGCACATTTTGCTGCACCATAAATGTAGTAATAGTAAATTTATAGTGATAAATCCTAGCCTGTGATAAATGCAGAGAACAATACAAAACGGGGTGGGTATTTCAAGAGATATTGTCACACCTTGGGTGTGTTGTGAGGCATCAGGGGGATGAAACCCAAAAGTGTTATGATATATCTGATTTTGGTATTTAGTTCTGACCCATGATGATATACTGAGATATCATCATGAGTCAAAAACTGCTTCAGCCAATTATTTTTCAGGATTTTGTTGTATCCATTACATATCATAGCATATCATCATATTGCATCATTGTGCTAGCGCTTCTCTCAGGTACTGTACATTGGGAGGGATACAAACTCCTTCATTTTACCGCTCTTTTCTTATTACTGTTTTATTTCTTTTACCTGTTTCCCCCCCCAGTAGATGGCGTCACCTTAACTGAGCCATTCCTCTGGCTGGGAGAGTGGGTGAGGATCTGCCTTCACAGCTGATGCCAGTGCCGCCCCGGAAGGCTCCAGTGTGGGATTCACGGGGCTGCACATGAACCACAGTCTCCCAGGACTTTTCTCATCTTTGCTGCTCTGCCAGCATGTCCCTCTGCTGGAGCTATCCATAGCAATCCCTAGTCTTCATTAGCCTCCTATCCCATCAGATCCTCACAGTTTTTTCCAAAAATTAGGAATACTACAAATTCTAGTACTAAAATCATTATTGTTATAATATGTACACAAATATTGCAAAACTTGATACTGGGACACCCCTAGTTGAGAGATATGCACAATGCTTTCCTAATAAATTTGACCCCTTACCATTCCACTTCCTGACAAAAGGGGCTGCTATAGCCACACCCTTCCTCCTACACAGAGGGAAAGGCAAGACATGATTGAAAGCTTTAAATATGTAAAGGGGCTCAATAAAGTAGGTGAAGGGGGTAGGCAGAGGAGGAAGGAGGGAGGCAGAACTAGAGGGCGCAGCCTTAGATTGCAAGGAAATAGATTCAGGGGCAATGTGAGGGGGCACTTCTTCACAGAGAGGGTGGTGGAGCCCTGGAACAGACTGCCAGATGGAGTAGTGGAGGCACAGACGGTGGAGGAATTTAAGAGAGCATGGGACAGGCATATGGGACTGAGTATTGGGGGGAGGGTGGGGCAGGTGGGGAGAGGGGTATGTGAAAGGGGAGGGTTGAGCAGACTAGATGGGACAGAAGGGTCCTTTTCTGCTGTCAAATTTCTATGATTCTATGATACTAGGGAGCTGGGTAAGTGGCTACCGTCACAACTAATGCCAATGCTGCTCGGAGATTGGCTGGAGGGAGAGTTGTGCAAAGACTGTGTTCCCACCACCATCTTCGGGAGCCAAGTGACTCACCAACACAACACATGCATGTACTCCCCTGTCAGACCTAGTGCAGGATTTGTGGGTCTCACATGTGAACCTTGGTCCCCCTGCTGGCAACCAAATATACTACCACCATGCCACTGGGTGACTGCACTCACCAAATATTTGCGCACACTGTGTTTTCAAGCAGCTCCTCAACCTCAACACACACACACACCCTCCCCCCAGCCATACCCACCACTGATATTGTGATACTAGGATTTCTGCACCAGTGGCAACTCTTACAACCAACATTCAAAGGAAAGCACAACATAGTGAAGGTCCCATCAAACTACTCTATGAGGTGCAATGTCCCTGTAAACAATAATGAGGAAATGAGTGCGTGAATGTGCTGCTGGATAAGTCTGATAAAAAGCTGTGAATTCTTCCCAGCATGGTTAAGTTCTATGTTTGCGAATACCTAATCTTAATTACTCAGTCAGTAGCACTGTGACAATATTTTGTTACCAAGGACACAGCACAACATTGTAGCTGCAGAGCTCATCTTTTACTTCACTCCAGAGGCATTAGAGGTCAAATATATTGAATATTTAGTACATTTTGTTGACTCTAAAATGGTAAAAAGCAGGCACTGTATCCTAAATGTACACCAGGAAACCCAGGTTAAAATCCTACCTTAGTCATGTACTCTCTGGGTGACCCTGAGCAAGTGGTAGCCTGTGATGATGGAGACTGCGACTGAGCATTTTTAAAAAGGGCAACTAAATCATGGCACCTGTGCACAGGGCTACGGGCAGGAGGGTGACCCGGTTTGGGGGTCAGCAAATATGTGACAGGATGCCACTATATATACATGCGCCAGGACCACACTGTGCGGCAGGAGTAGAAGGGAGGAGGTTTGTGGGATGTAGTCAGTGGTGGGCTGCTGAGCTGGCCATGTGGCATGGTGGGTTGGTGGCAGGCTAGGGTTAGGAGGTGCGGGTCTGGGTGTGCGCTCGTTTTGCCGCTGGTCTGGGAATTTTATTTTCCCTGTCATTTGCCCCCCGACATGCACCCTCTGGAGTTGAGAATCCTTTAGTGGCGGGAGGCGGGGCGCAGTCCCTGCATAAAAAATCCAAGTCTCCGCGACTCTTGCTATGTGCCAGGAGTGTACATAACCGAAACAGATTTTCGGTGTGTGTACCGCCCTAACGGCGATCGCCATTATCACATGGAACCTGAGCAAGTCACCTAGCCTCTCAGTGCCCCATTTTACCCAACAGTAAAATCTGGGTAGAACAGAGCCAGGCCCCCCCCCCCCGAAACAAGATTCTGCAACTCAGCTGGTCCACTTGGGTAAATAACGGTAGCACAAAAAATGACTATCTGCATTAGCTCTCCATTAAAAACACATACATTCTGCAGGCAGAGTAAGACCGGAGTGGAGGGGGGGATTTTCAACCACCCTTTCCGTGAAGTAGCATGTCCTTATGACCCATTTAAATTTACCCCTCACCAGCTTGTACACGTGGACCCTGGTGCCTGACCCTTCCCCCACCTGAACTGTGTTGACCAGTCCCCTGAAAGGCTATAAATCACAGAATCATAGAACTTGACGGCAGAAAAGGATCCCCTGGCCCATCAAGTCTGGCCCTTCCCCACCACTAACCCTGAGCACCCCCCCACTCCCTTGTAACCCCTTATACCTGTCACATGCCCTCTTGAAGCTCACGATGGTCTCAGCCCCCATCACCTCTTCCGAAAGCCCATTCCAGGCATCTACCACCCTCTCAGTGATGAATCTCCCTCTTGTGTTCTCTCTGAAGTGCTCCCCCTGAAACTTCAGGCCATGCCCCCTTGTAAAGGTTCCCTCCCTTATGTGTAATAATCTCCCCAGGTCCACTTTGTTTATACCTCTGACGTATCTGAAGGTCTCTATCATGTCCCCTCTCTCCCTTCTGGTCTCCAGTGTGTAGAGCCCCAACTCCTTGCATCTCCGTTCATATGGTATGTCCTTCAACCCTTGCATCATCTTGGTTGCTCTCCTCTGAACCCTTTCAATCGAGTCAATGTCTTTGCACACGTAAGGCCTCCAAAACTGGACTCCATACTCAAGGTGTGGTCTCACCATGGCTTGATACAGGGGCACCAGGACTCCCCTCTTCCTCCTGCTAGCGATTCCCCTGCCTATACTTGGCAACATCCCGTAAGCCTTCCCCACTGCTCTTATACACTGCTTCCCCACCTTGAGGTCACTGGAGACTACTACCCTTAGATTCCTCTCCTGTTCCGTAACCTGATCCCCAAGTGTGTATTCTGTCCTTTGGTTTCTGTGCCCCAGGTACATGACTGCAACTTCCGATGTTGAATTTCAGTTGCCAGGTCACCACCCACCTCTCCAGCATCTTCAGGTCCTGTCTTATGTCTTCAACCCCCTCCCCCTTCAGTGTCAACCCTGTTGCAGATTTTCATATCATACTAACATATTAAAATGCCAGCAGAATAGGCCTAACAGTCTTTCGTGTCTGCTTGTTTGGTCAGCCCCCACCCTGGGAGCTGACCTTGCTGCCCCCTCGCCCTCTCTGGTTTCTCCTTTCCCAGTCCCGGATATTCTCGCTGCACAGGACTTTGCTTCCAGAATCCTTCCCCTGTACCTGTCCCACCCCCTCCTGAACCCCTCCACCATCTCTGCCTCCACCAGCCCCCTGGGCAGCCCATTCCATGGCTCCACCACCCTCTCAGTGAAGTAGCACCTCCTCCTTTCTCCCTGAATCTCCCTCTCCAGCTTCCACCCATGCCTCTAGTTGCCCCCCTTCCTTGGAGCACCCTGACTGCTCCTCCCTAATTTACCCCCTTCATGTACCTGAGACCTCTATCATGTCCCCCCGGTCCCTTCTCTCTTCCAATGTGTACATATTTAGCTCTTCGAGCCTCTCCCCATAGGTCCTGTCCCCCAAGTCACAGATCATTTTGGTTGCCCTCTTCTGGAGCCTCTCCAGGAGTTCGATGTCCCTCTTTAAGTGTGGCCTCCAAAACTGCATACAGTACTCGAGGTGCGGCCTCACCAAGCAGTTACAGAGAGGAAGTATCACTTCCCTCTTCTGGAGGTGATCCCCCTAGCGATGCATCCCAGCATCCTGTTGGCCTCGGCCACTGCCCTCCTACAAGTCTCAGAGTTGTTCATCTTGACATCCACCACCATCCCCAGGTCCCTCCCAGCCATTGAGACTTGTAGCATTCCCCACCCCCCCGGGTGTACACCTGGCCCGGGTTTCTGTCTCTCAGGTGCAGTACCTTGCATTTCCCTGCACTGAACCTCAGCTTCCACTTTCTAGACCACCTTTCCAGAGCCTCCAGGTCCTCCTGTAGAGCCACCCTCCCCTCCTCCCCATCCACCACCGCCCCCAGTTTGAGTCATCCGCAAAGAGACTCATCTCACTCCTGATACCCTTTCTTATGTCAGAGATGTAGGCGTTGAACAGGAGGGGCCCAAGGACCAATCCCTGAGGGACCCCACTAATGACCCTCCTTGGGGATGAGACTATCCCGCCAACCTCCGGTCCTGGAGCCACTTTCCTATCCATCTGATCATCTGGTTCCCCACCCCCATTTCTCCCAGCTTATCCAACAGGCCCCCATGAGGAACAGAGTCAAACACCTTGCTGAAGTCAAGAAAGAGGACATCCATCGGTCTACCCAGGTCCAAGGCACTTGTCACCCAGTCCTAGAACTCCACAAGGTTTGTCTGACATGATTTCCCCAGGACGAATCCATGCTGCCTATCGTCCAGGCACCCTGACTTTTCCAGGCCCCCCCCCCCAGCCTCTCCTTGACAATGCCCTCCATCACCTTGCCCACCACCGATGTCAGGCTGACGGGCCTGTAGTTCCCTGCCACCTCCCTTGATTCCCCCTTGTGGATAGGCACTGTATGCGCCACCTTCCAGTCCTGGGGCACCCACCCTGTCATCAGAGAGATGCTGAAAAGCTCTGCCAGGGGTTTTGCCAGGACACCCGCCAGTTCCCTCAGCACACTGGGATGTAATTTATCCGGCGCCAGTGCTTTCTCTGTCTTAAGGGACCTGTGGGCTTCCCTCACTCTTTCTGCCGTGATTTCCACCTCCGCTATCTCATTCCCCTGCTTTGCCTTCCCCCCTCCTGCCAGTGATGGCCCCCCCTCTCCCCAGACCCGCCGACTGGTAAAATATCATCCGCAAAGAGGGCCACATGTCCCTTCAGTCCATCCACTATGTCACATATATAGATACTGAACAGCAGTGGCCCCAGCATCAACTCCTGGGGTACCACACTCGTCACCCACCCTGACCTTGAGTGCTCCCCATTTACTACCACTCTCTGGCTTCTATCCTCCAGCCAGTTTTCTACCCATCTAGTTATTTTGTCCCCAACCCCCATATTTTCCAGCTTGTTGACCAGCCTTCTGTGGGGTACAGTGTCGAAGGCCTTGCTGAAGTCCAGATAGGCCACGTCCACCGCACCCCCCGATCTATTACCTGCGTCACCCAGTCAAAGAATTTGATTTAGTCTGGCATGACTTCGCTCTAGTGAACCCATGCTGGTTGTTGTCCAGTAGCCCATTCACCTCTTCCTGATGAGTACCTCCATGACCTTTCCCACCACTGCGGTGAGGCTAATAATAATAATAAATGTTACTTCTTCTTCTTGGAAGCACTAATAGGCTGCCAAGGCAGCCATAATGAACACTTATGAAACCCTGCTTTTATCAATGCACACAGTGCTGTGTGACCCTTTCCCCCGGCCAGCAGTATTGGTGCCAGAGATGCCCTCTTCTAAATGCCACATCCCTGTTAGTACAGAGCTATATTACAGAAACCATGCCGGTAGTCCAGTGCCCCCCCCCCAACTGCTGCTGTCGTTACTGTGCAATAATATTACTGAGCCATATTAAAGATCCCAACCCTGACAGGCTAGTGGATACCCTCCTCACCAGATCCCTCACAGTACTGTGGAACTGCAATAAACCCTTCCTGCCACCCTGGTGAACCCCTCTCACCAAATCCCTGTTGGTATTTTAGCAATGTACTAAAAGCAGTCTAGTGGATCCCCCCAAATCAAATCTGGTATTTTGAAATGTACTGAAGGCCATATCTGGCAGTCTAGTGTTATCCACTGCCGAATCACTGTCAAAGCCCTCCTTCCTTGGCTCACCCACTGAGCACCCACTGCCTCCACTGTGATGGCTCTAACTGCCCCTCTGTCCACAGATGAGATGCCATTTGGACCTCAGATGGCAACTGGCACAAACCCTCCTCTCACCTCCTACGTAGTATGCCATCTGAATGACAAGGAGTAAATGCATGCATACTGTCCTACAGTAAGCAAGCGTACTCTCTGTCAGTCAGATGGCAGTCAGTGGAGGTGGTGACAGGTTCGGGGAAGTCTGTGCCAGTCAATGTCTGAAGACCTAAAGGCAGTGTACCTTGGATGGATAAGTGAGTTAGGAGGTGACAAAAGCGGGAATAAATAGGAAGTGGGGAACTACAGACCAGTCAGTCTGACCTCAGAAGGTCATGGACGCACTACTGAAGGAGAGATTGGTGGAACATCTGGTTGCCAACAGACTACAGGAACCAAGGCAGCATGGTTTCACCAGGAGGAGGTCATGCCAGACCAACCTTATTTAATTTTTCAGCTGGGTGACAAGGGAGGTGGATCAGGGGAGGGTAGTGGACGTGGTCTATCTGGACTTCAGAAAGGCCTTTGACACTGTGCAACACAGAAGGCTATTAAACAAACTGGGGAATAAGGGAGTGAGGACAGTAGTGCGGTAGGTGGGTAACTGGCTGGGCGGCAGGACACAGAGGGTGGTGGTAAATGGCTGTCACTCCACAAAGGGAAGAGTGACCAGTGTGGTACCACAGGGATCAGTGCTGGGACCAGTCCTATTCAACGACTTCATCAGTGACACTGCGCAGGAACTAGAAGGCAGAATTTCCCTGTCCGCTTGATGACACAAAAGAATGGTCAAGGGTTTGGGAGTTGAAATTCAACACAAAGAAGTGCAAGATAATACATATGGGGCACAAAAACCCTTGAATAACATATCAATTGGGGGGTGAGAATATAAAATGCACCAAGCAGGAAAGGGACCTTGGGATTATCATCTCTGATGAACTCAAGGTAAGGAAACAGTGAGACAAGGCAGCAGGTAAAGCAAATAGGATGCTGGGATGCATAGGCAGGGGCATCACAGCAGGAAAAGGGAGGTCATAATTCCACTATACAAGACCCTAGTGAGGCCCCACATGGAGTACAGTGTACAGTTCTGGAGACCTTACCTGCATAAGGACACAGACAGGGAAGAGAAGGTTCAGAGGAGGAGAACAAAGATGGTACAGGGATTGCATCACAAGTCCTATGAGGACAGGCTGAAGGACTTGAATATGTACTCCCTGGAGGACAGGAGGGAGAGAGGGGATATGATAGAGACATACAAGTACCTTACAGGGAAGAAAAGGGTTCAGGAATACACTATTTTCCAGCGAAAAAGATATTCCAGGACTAGAGAGCATGGGATGAAGTTGGAGGGAGGGCGATTCAGAGGAAATGTGAGGAAGAATTTCTCCACAGAAAGGGTGGTGGACAAGTGGAACACCCTGCCAGAGGAAGTGGTGGAGGCTGAAACAATCACGGGATTTAAGAATGCATGGGATAGACAACATAAGGGAATTCTGGAGGTCAGGGGTAAGGGGCAACAGACTTCTAGAAAAACGTAAAGGGAACTTACAAGCTCATATGGGCAAACTGGGTGGGCCATAGGCCCTTTTCTGCTGACAGTATCTATGTATGTATGTCCATGTATCTATGATGGGGGAAGGAGTGGTGGCTGCTAAGTGGGTGGACTGGGGAGGGTAAATCTGACGGTGACTGGTTGGGAGAGGTAACATTAAATTGCCAAGGACTGGCATCAGTACATTTCCACAACACCAGGGGTCCACTAGACTTCCAGGGAAGGGCATCAGTACAGTTCCACAATACTAACAGGGATCAGGTGGGGGGTCTGCTAGACTGCCTGGGATGGCAGAAGTGGGTAGGGCTCCCATATGGGGGGAAGCCGAGGCTCTGTACAAAGCCTCCCACTTCTGTGTACAGAAGCACTGTGCAGAGCTGCTGACAGTCATATAATGACATGCAGATGGCCCCTTAGCACCGTACATGACTTGCAGTATGTGGTAGGGATGTCAGGAAATGCCAGTGTAAAAGATTACGGTGGTGTGAACAGCTGACATCAATAGCACACTATTTTTTCTATACTGAGATAACTTTTTCATCTGGTATACTGTTGTGCTGCTACATAGAAACATAGAAGTTGACAGCAGATAAGGACCACAAGGCCCATCCAGTCTGCCCATTTCTTTTTCAACCTTATGAATGTGCCATAGGCCTTTGCTCTGTCAATGGCCTATCTATTCATACTCATCTGTATTGCTCCCTTATGCCTATCCCATGCCTGTTTGAAGCCCTGCACTGTATTCATAGCCACCACTTCCTGAGGTAGGCCGTTTACATGCATCCACCACCCTTTCTGGGAAAAAGAACTTCCTCACATTACCCCTTAATCGGCCTCCTGCTAATCTCATGCTGTGTCCTCTTGTCCTTCTATTTTTCTTATATTGAAACATGCTAAGACTCTTTCACCTTATTAATGCCCTTAAGGTATTTGAATGTTTCAATCATATCACCTCTCTCCCTCCTTTGCTCTAGGGTACACATATTGAGTTCAGTTAATTTGTCCTTATATGTTTTCTGATGCAGTCCCTGCACCATTTTGGTTGCCCTTCTCTGGACCACCTCAATTTGGTTAATGTCCTTATGAAGGTGTGGCCTCCAGTACTACAAGAAGTACTCCAGATGGGGGCCTAACCAGTGTCTTGTAAAGAGGGATTATTACCTCCCTCTTCCGACTTGTGATACCCCAACTAATACACCCCAACATCCCTCTAGCCTTACCTACTGCCTTAAAGGTCTACTTGGATGATTTCAGGTCATCAGTGATGATGATGCCCAAGTCTCTTTCTTCCCTTGTGACTGTCAGCAACTCCCCTCCCAGCCTATAGGTGGCTTCAGGGTTTCTCTTCCCTATGTGCATGATCTTGCACTTCTTTGCGTTAAACTCCGGTTGCCACTCTTCTGACCATTTTGCTAGTTTATCCAGATCTCTTCTCATTCTGCCCAACCCATCTGGATCACCTACTCTGTTGCAGGTCTTGGTTGTCATCTGCAAACAGGCAAACCTTACCCTCCAGTCCATCTGCAATGTCACTGATGACGATATTGAAGAGGACTGGCCCCAGCACTGATCCCTGAGGTACCCCACTTGTGACTTGCATCTCTTCTGACTATATACCGTTTACCACCACTCTCTGTTTTCTGCCCGTCAACTAGTTTGCCACCCAGTTGACCAACGTCTGTCCCACCCCAAGCCTACCCAGTTTATTAATCTTCTATGTGGAACAATATTGAAAGCTTTGCTGAAGTCAAGGTAGGCAACATCAACTGCTCCTCCTTGGTCTACCACTCTGGTTACCCAGTCAAAGAAATCTATGAGATTAGTTTGACAGGACCTTCCTTTTGTAAACCCATGCTGTCTTGGATCCTGTACGCCTATGGATTCCAGGTGTTGCACTATCCTTTCCTTAAGGAGTGTCTCCATGATCTTGTTCACTACTGAGGTAAGACTGACTGGTCTGTAGTTCCCTGCCTCCTCCCTGCTACCACTCTTGTGGAGAGGGATCACATGAGCCTTTCTCCAGTCTTCTGGGACCTCTCCTGTGCTCAGAGACTCACTAAACAGTTCTGATAATGGCTCTGCTAGTTCCACCCTTAGCTCCTTTAGTACCCTGGAATGTATGCCATCAGGTCCCATTGCTTTGTCCACCGTGAGCCTATCGAGCTTTTGTAGGACCCTTTCTTTTGTGAAGGGACTAGTGCACACCTCCCTCCCCCCTGTGTCCATGATGCAGAGCTGTGGGCCCTGCCCTACCTTTTCTTCAGTAAATACTGAGCACAAGTATCTATTTAGGATAGATGCTTTTACATGGTCCTCCTCCTCACACGCCCCCTTATCCCCTCTGATCTTAGCAATACCCCCTCTGGACTTTTTCCTTTCACTAATGTATCTATAGAAAGTCGTCACCTTCTTTTACTGTTTGTGCTAGTGTTTCCGCGGTTTGGGGCTTTGCCTGCCTTACTGCCTTCCCTGATTCCCTTAGGGAAGTTTGGTATGCCTCCCTATCTTCATCCTGCGTGTTCCCTTGTATTTCCTGAAGGCCAGCCTTTTGGCTCTGACCTTTTCTGCTACTGTGTTTGAGAACCAAAGTGGTTTCCTTCTTCTTCTGCACTTCCTTTTCTCACTAACACAATGGGATGTTGCTTCAAGTACTGCATCTTTAATGCTTGTCCACTGTGCCAGTACCCCCTCACCTGTATTTCTTTTTGCCAGGGCTAGCTTAACTCTGTTGGCCATCTTATCAAAGTCAGTTCCTCTGAAGTCCCATATTTTTGCCTTGGAATGGGATGATTTAGTTCTAGTGGCCAAACTGAACCATACCATGTGATGGTCACTGGCACCCAGATGACCTTCTACCTGGAGATCTGTGATCCTTTTCCTGTTGGTCAGTACTAGATCTAGGATAGCCCTGTCTCTTGTGGGTTGTTGTACCAGCTACTTTTCGTGCCTGTGAATAACTTCTGCCAAATAAAAGATTTTTGAACTCTCTGATGTATGTGTCTTTCCCTCGTGCCATGTAGAAAGGGAAGGGAAAGAGAAAGGGGAAATTGTTTAACCAGGAAAAGCACACTAATCTGGAGCTTGTTTTCAGGTGTGACCTAGGAGCACAAGGAAGTTAAGTGACTTGCTCAGGGTCACACAGTATGCAAGTGGGGGCTGATGGGATTCAAACCTAGGTCTCCAGGTTTGCAGCTCAGTGCCCTTCACCACTGCACTATACTGCCCTTCCAGTAGCACAGGGGGAGAGGGAGGCCAAATAAAACTTGCTACCAATCCAAAAGTTTCAGCCAGTCCCTAATAGGGAGAAGCATCTAGGAATGTCCTTTCTCTCACTTTACAGCCTGCAGAGGCACATCACCTGAGATAGGAGAGAGACATCTGAGGGCCTAATATTAGACCACGAGGCAGGGTATGCAGCAAGCCCACCACCAACTCGAACCCACACACCTCCGTAACTCTAGCTGTCTACGACTCCCCCAACCTACACGCAGTGAAGATTAAAATCCAGCCAAGTTTCAAGAGAGAGGAGGAAGAAAGCAGTTGAAGCAGGGCCTGAGGCAGAAGGGGCAGGAGCAATATGCAGCAAATGCAATGCTGCCGACCAAGACAACTCGCTACAGCCTGAGGCAGAAGGGGCAGGAGCAATATGCAGCAAATGCAATGCTGTCGACCAAGACAACTCGCTACAGCCTGAGGCAGAAGGGGCAGGAGCAGCATGCAGCAAATGCAATGCTGCCGACCAAGACAACTCGCTACAGCCTGAGGCAGAAGGGGCAGGAGCAGCATGCAGCAAATGCAATGCTGCCGACCAAGACAACTCGCTACAGCCTGAGGCAGAAGGGGCAGGAGCAATATGCAGCAATTGCAATGCTGCCGACCAAGACAACTCGCTACAGCCTGAGCCAGGCAGCACCACTTAAATTATACCAGGTAAGAGTCAAGTTATCCGGGGATAAGTCTTATATTTGTTGAAAACCTGTGTGTTGCAGACAGTGCTGATTGCAGAATTACTTACTATTCGGACTCAGAGGTTCCATGCTTCCATGATGAGTCGTCAGTGCAATCATGACTCTCACCCCATGCCTCCAACCAGAACCAAGCTCGCTGCCTAATTCCCAACCGGCACCCAACACTATCACCCCCGGCTCCAATTACTGCTTTCTCCTTAAAGTTCCCGAGTCCTGGGCTTGCCTTCCTTTACCGCTCGGACACTGCATTTACGAATCCAGCTGATCAGAGCATCTTTTTAAGAAAAGGAACTATCAGCTGGTTTAGTAAATGCGGTGTCCAAGCAGTTAAGGAGGGCAGAGCCAGAAGGAACTTGAAAGAGAAAGCACTTGTGCTTGGGGAGATAGCATTGGGGCGGAGGTTGGAAATTAGGTAGTTTTGTTCTGGTTTGGTGGCCTGGAGCGAGAGTTACAATCATGCTGGTGACTCATGCTGGAACCTTCGAGTCCTAACAAATAAGTCAGCAATCAACACTACAGACAATGCCAGAGATCAGCGTGCTCTCCTAGAACCCACACACTGAAGCTGACCTCATACTTGGAGCTGGGAGCAGACTGGTAAGGGTCAGGTGGGTCGCAGCCAGGTCAGCACAACCATCTGGTGTTAGCTGAGCTATGCTCGCATTTCTACCTTCGCACAGCCCACTTCTCACACACAAGTTTCTTGAATGTTCAGCCAAATAAAGCACTGAGATGTTAAATTCAGCTTCCTTTTTCATTTTTTTTTTTAAACAGAAGTCTTTAAGATGATTCATGTCATAGTATGATTTATGGTTATATGCTGAGTTACTGTGTCCCTTGGGTTATGCTGGCCATCTCAAGTCCTTTGTGTGCTTGGGAGGTATAGGGACCCGCTGGGCTAATGGATGACTCACAGTGAGCCAGCTGCTGTGGTGGCTGGGACTGGATCTGGTGAGGTGACATCCTGTTACTCGGTGCTCTAAGCATTAGACCAGACTTGATGCCTTCATGGAGGTTTCTTTTTGGCTGTTTGGTTCCCCAAAATAGCCCAACTAAGATGAAATCTCACATTTTCGGTTAGATCCTGCTTCTATCCAATTTTACGGTACTGAAGCATGGGTGGTCAGGTGACATGCCTGAGGTTTCAGTGCAAGAGAAAGATTGGGATGAGATCTGAACCCACAGCCTCCTACCAAAGAGCCCAGAACTCCCTACCAGACCAAGCTATCCTCAGTGTATTGCTTTCAACATGTCCATGACTTCCAGCTGATACAACCGAATACTTTGCACCTCCAGCAAACTACCACCAGTTGAGATAGTTGCCACCACTTGGGTATGCTAACAACCCTGTAAAAGTCACACCTTCTAAAATTCTTGGGAACTGCTACAGATAATAGTTCAGAGCATAAGGACCAGACGAACACTGTGTATGTAAGTTCCTAAAGCTGGTAACCAAACTGTAACTTCATCAAGAAATGTTTTGACAGTTAGTTTTAATACGATTAATAGTACTTGACAGTTGAATCTAGAATAAGAAAAAAAAATTACTGTTTAGGATTAAACAGATTTTAATACTAAACATCCTAACAAAGGCAATGATTGCTCTCGCTGAGTAGCTGCTGGAATGTGATAGCAAGTGTTGAATGACTTGGGGGGGAGGGGGTTAGGTGATAATAAGACAGTAGTACTATCCGCAGCAATAATCTGATTTCTGAGTAGTTACAGTATGACGCCAACCGACAAGTACTTTATATGTAGGAAGCAATCGGATTATTGCCAAAGATATTACTACCATTGTCCTATGAAATACTATAATGAATGCTTCGTATTTTTGAGATTTTCATGCTGCTCTCTCTGCCTGCTTGCAATGCCCAACTCAAGGCTACTCCCACACATACCTCTCAACCTCCTGCCTCATAAATCAGGGACAAGGCTTAAAAAAATCAGGGACAAAGGACCAAAATCAGGGACACTTCTTCAAAATTGGAGATATTCACTCAAGAAGCTGGTAGAATAAAGGGATTAGTGTACAATGCATTTTCTAAGGAAGAACAAGTTTATAACTTTAATGTTTGACATCATTTTGTGCTTATAACCCCCGCTGTTTGGTCACAGAAACACAATTTTTAGGAGGGACGGAGTAAAATTTTGAGATAAAATCAGGGACGTCCCTGAAAATCAGGGACAGTTGAGAGGTATGCTCCCACAAGTTTCATGTACTAGCGCCCCAACCCCCTCCCCCAGCCTGGAACAAGATATCATGCACCAAAAGGGGAAAAAAGTTACAGCCTGTCCAGAAATGACCCACCTCTACTTGAGAGTGGGTTCACAGCCTGCCATGCCTTTCTCACTTAGACCAGGTTGTCTCTCCAGGTTGATACAGAGTTTTAATTATTTTTTTATATTCTATATTTATACGTCCCCTGCTCTCTACCACCCGAATTCCCTCAGGAACCCCTAGGTGCCTGGCTTAGGTGGACTCTGTTCCTCTATGCAATTGCCTACTTCCATGCTACCTCGGCTCAGCCCCACCCCCACCCCAGTTGTGTAGAGGGAAGCTTCTCTCAGATTACGTAGTCCTCATCAGGTGGCCAGCTACGGGGACCAGGACCAGTCCTTCGGTCCACCGTGGTCTGTCATTTTTCAGGTGGCAGGGCCATCTTCCTTTGTTTCCTCACTTCCCCACTAATGCAGGCTCTCCAGGAGTTCCAGGGCATGTCTGCGTGTACAGCATGCATACCACACTGGATCCTCATCCTGCATCAGTCCCTCCCACAGTGTCCTCCACTGTACTACCACCTGCAGTTGCCCAGGTGGCAGTACAGCAGCGAGGATGGCAAGCTTCCATTCCTGGAGGAGGAAAGCATCCTCTGGGATGCTCTATCCTCTTCCCCCCCAGCCGGCCCTGGACAATCCAGGCTCATTCCTGAACCCGGGTCATCGGTGTCACAAGTGGTTGCACTACCGCTGCGCTAACAGGCTGGTGATACTGTGTTTTATTGATCATGCAAGGATGCTTTGATAATGAGCTTCCTGAAATTCACCTATCCAATATTTAAATAGATTGTTTAGTCTGGGAGTCTGATGTGATAAACAAAAGGCTTCAATCTCCAGTGATGTCAATCCTTCACCTTTCAACAGTATTGGATACATCACACTGTGGGGAAGCCTGCATTTTACCTGGCCCAGTGGATAAACCGAGGGCTTCAGTATCCAGTGGTATTGATCCCTCATCTTTCACCAGCACTAAATTCAACACAGTGTATGGAAAGCTGTACTGTGCCTGTCTCACAGTTGTAGAACCTATGTGGCTAAAAACAATGCTTCAGGCTCCACTGCTGTCAGTCCCTCACCTTTCACCAGTACTAAACAAACAACAAATAAAAATAACATTGTGTCGAAGCCTTCACTGTACCTGCACCACATGACTGTACCTGACCCTACAGATAAACTGGCTTCAGTATCTACAGTGCTGGCAGTCAATCAACTTTCACTAACACTGAATACAGTGAGAGTGAGAGAGAGAGAGAGAGATGGAGGAAGGAAGCACCAGCAATAAAAATGTTTACTTATTTTTGTGTTGCTTGCACGCATGTGCAAGAAACACATTGCGTCAGGTTTTCTTTACAAGTGGGTTGTGGAGGGGCGGCAGTGTTCTGCCGAATGGCAGCAGCCCATTCAGGGGCTGGTCTCTGTCTTGGCCAATAGAGTAGCATGCTGTCATCACCGGCAGTTAACGAGCAGGCCACTACATCAAAGTAACTGAGCCACTGCAATCAGGGAGCGCCTCGTCAGTACGCAATCAGCTGTTCGTATGGCAGGGCCTCCCTGACTGCAGCAGCCAATTACACAGCTCCATGGTGCTGTGTTCCCATGGTGACAGGCGACGGCTTCTCCGTCGGCTTCTCACAGTCCTCACAAAGCCGACGCCTGCTGTTCAGTGTGCCTTCCTGGTGAAACATTTCAATAAAAAAAAAAGGCAGATGGGTAGACCACTCCTCATCGGCATAATGCTCCCCCCCAATTTCTTGTGTGCCAAGGGGTGTGCCCAATTCTCCTCAGCTGTTACCACCTCCCCTCACCTATATGTGCCGACAGGGGTGCCCAATCCCCCTGTCATCATGCCCCCTTCCTCATCATTTTGCCGACTTGGGAGCCCACTCCCGTCGGCATAATGCTCCCAATTTCTAGTGCCGAGGGGTGCCCAATCTCGGCTCTTGTTCCCCCCTCAAGACTCGAGTATGTGCCGACAGGACTGCTCAATCCTCTGTCGGCTAAGCAGCCCCCTCAAACACTCAGGTGGCACGCTGGGAGCCTACCCCAGTGTGCCAAAATGAAATGTCCCTGTAAAAAGAAAACCTTCCCGTGACATTTTTGTTTTTTGTTTTAAATAAACCTGTAAACTAGAAAGCGATCCTCGTTGATTCCAGTGGTCCTTCCCCAATCCGCACCCACCCACTGCGTACCCCACCTCCCCATACCCCTTCACCACATACTTACCTCCGGAGCCCGGCTCGATGATCTTCGGTGGACCGGGAACATGTCTGCACTCTTCAAAGCCGACCACGAACTGAAGAAATGCTGGTAAGTTGTATAATGGCATAAATGGTTTTTTTTTCAACTTTGGTGTATATCTTGGCCATTTTTGGGAAGTTTTTCACCAAATTTTCAACATGGGGTTCTTGGGACCCCACCTCGTGAACTCTGTCACTGTCATTTTGTTATTTGTTCCAGAAAGGAGATTTCGCGGTCACAGCACAGAACCACCTTTCGGGACCGATTAGTGAAATTACAGTGCCACAGTTCATGAGGTAGGCCCCCAAAAACCCTATGTTGAAAATTTGGTGAATAAATTCAAAAGTGACTATTTTCTGGCGTGCATTGCGCAGTTCCACTTTTCGGAAGTTCGAGAGCATTTTAATATTTTCACTCCAGATTTTCAACATTGCCATTTACCACACCTTCTTATGAACATTACAGCTGTAATTTTTCACATCTCTGACAAACGTGTTTTCGCATGTACGCGCTACAATGGCGCCGGTCTGTGTGCTTAAATCAATGTTCAGGACAGAGTAAGAATATCACAGCGATACTGTTCATGAAGTAAGCCCCAAAAACCTATATGTTGAAACTTTGGTGAATAATTTTCCAAAATGACTGTTTTACGAGCGTGCATTGCGCAGTTCCTATGCACGCTCGTAACTTCGAGCATTTTTAATATTTTCACTCCAGATTTTCAGCATTGCCATTTTACCACTCCTCCTTATGAACAGTATAACTGTCATTTTTCACATATCATCCAAAATGTGTTTTCGGATATGTAGTGCACAATGGCGTGGTCGGTGTGCGAAATCAATGTTCGGGACAGATTAAGAAAATCATAGTGACACTGTTCATGAGCAGAGATCTTAAACTGGCTATGTTGAAAATATGGTGTCAAAAGTCCATAAAATGACTGCGTTACAAGTGTGCATTGTGCAATTTCCACGCACCCTCGTAAGTTCACAAATTTGTAATCTTTCTAGTCCAGATTTTCAACATTGGCATTTTTCTACACCTCCTTATGAACAGTACAGGTGTCATTTTTTACACCCTGGCTGAAATGTGCTTTTGCACTTCCGGCGCAGAATAGCACGGTCGCTGTGGGAAATCAGTGTTCGGGATAGATTAGGAAAATCACAGTGACACTGTTCATGAGCGGAGGTCCCAAAATGCCAGTGTTGAAAATCTGCTGTAAAAAATCCCCAAACTAATTACATTATGGGTGTATGTTGTGCAGTTTCTACGGACACTTGTGACTTCACCAGTTTTTTTTACATTTTCATTCCAGATTTTCAACATTGCCATTTTTTAACGCCTCCTCATGAACAGTACAGCTGTCATTTTTCACATTCTATTGAAATCGTTTCGCACCTGTGGTGCCAAATAGCACAGTCGCTGTCTGAGACAATTAGCTGTTATGAACTGATAGTGCCCCTGTTCATGCGGTAGGATCACAAAAAGCCCATGTTGAAAACTTGGGAGTAAAAATACCAAGAAACGCCCAGGGTGTTAGGGTTTTCGACCATAACGCCCTACCATGTAGGGACTGACAGGCATCAGGAATGTGACTTGGGATAGTCGACAGTAAAGCTCATGCCATTCCACCCCCATCCTGCAGCCAGTGACAGGCACTGAGGTGCACCTTGGACTCTTTGGCTGCAGAGTTCATCCCATTCTTCTATACTGCACCCATTTCAGCATATTTCCTTATGGAATGAGATGAGTAAATCCCAAACACCCAAGGCACACCTCGACACTTGTCAGTGTCTACAGGGTAGGGTGAGGTGAAATGTCATGACCGTTATGGGCGACGACCCAAGGACTGACCCCAATGCCTGTCCATCTCTGCAGGGTGGGGGTGGGGTTGGCATCAGTTCAGTACTTCACTGCCATTCCTATACTACATGGGGCCGATTCTTATAGGGGCCTGTGTCTGGCATAAGCTGCGGCAAACAGCAGCTTGCACCAATGCCTGGTGCACCAGGGACCCTGCACCTGATTCAGGTACAGGAGGGGTCCCAGTGGCTAAGTCCCCATGATTGCGCTGACCGGAACCCTGCGGTAAACCCCTGGTGCACTGCACAGGTCCACCGCAGGCCACCAGAGACTAACACAGGACCTCCGTCCCACTAGGTAATGGGCATGTAGACCCAACCTGATGGGCCGCTGTCCCCCCACCATGTTTGGTGCAACTGGCACCTGGCCACGGAGGTGAGAGGTGGGATGTGCCGGCACTGGGAGCAGTCAGGACTGGTGTACGGGGGGGGGGTTTGGGCACCACCTGCTGGGGCATGGATGGGCACTGTACCACCATAAGTTGGTGCTGTAGTAGCACGAATGGGGCAGGCATCGGGGATCGGGGGAGCTGCTGCCAGTATGGGCAGCACCAGGACGGGGGTACCAACATGGTACATAGATGGCATCAGGGAGCTGTGAGGGGTGCCACTGGACGACTAGGATGGGGGCCACACATACGGGGCCACACTCGGGGGTGTATGGTGGGTGGACCGTCACTCATGGTGTGCCACACACAGGCATGTCACCTAGAGGAGAATGTCTAAGTCCCCTTACGCCTGCCCTGGCTGGTCTAAGGGCACTTAGAATTTCTCCCGCCAGGTGATGTCTGTGAATCGCAGGATGCAGCTTGCGTCGGCCGCAGTCCCCCTACCACCGTGCCACAGTGCATTGCAGGTGCAAGCCCTGTTTGGGGCAGGTGGACTGCGGTTGACGGAGGCCACCTTTGTGAATTGCACGGAGGGCAGTCATGGACACAAGGTGCACCTTGCACCATATCTGTTCACCACAGGCACCTTGTGTCTGACGCAGGGCTTTGAGAATTGGGCCCCATCTGTCTAACTCCTGCACTTCCACTGCTAATGCCAGCAAGCAACCATTCGGCATTGACAAATGCTTGTGTAGTAAGCTCTGGCCCATAAGAGGCTCACAGGTGACCAGCGGGAAGCTCATTAATTAGGAAAAGACTGCATCTCCTTTTTAATGTCTTTATAAGTGACATTGCAGAGGACTGGAAGGAAAAAGTATGCCTCTTTGCAGATGACACAAAGATCTGCAGCAGGATTGATACACAGGAGGTTGGAAAGGATGAGAAGGACTTGGCAAGGTTGGAGGAATGGTCAAGTATGGCAGCTTGATTCAATGCAACGAAGTGCAAAATAATGCACCTGGAAACAAAACCTAGAGGAAGATTACACAATTTGGGGGTAGTAACAACAACAAAAATGGAAAGGACCTGGGGTAATCATATCAGATGACCTTAAGGTTAGAAAGCAATGTGAGAAGGCAGTAGGGAGGGCTGGGGGGATACTGGGATGTATAGAGAGGGGTATCACCAGCAGAAAACAGGAAGTTGTTATCCCTCTGTACAGATAGTTGGTGAGACCCCAGCTGGAGTATTGCGTTCAGTTCTGGAGACCCCATCTCTGCAAGAACATAGACAGGATGGAGGCAGTCCAGAGGAGGGCAACTAAAACGGTGCAGGGTCTGCAAGAGAAGCCATACGAGGAGAAACTAAAGGAGCTTAATATGTATACCCTTGAGGAAAGAAGGAGGGGGACATGACAGAAACGTTTAAGTACCTCAGTGGAATCAACAAAGTCCAGGAGGTAGCATCTTCAGAAACAAGAAATGTGCAGAACAAGGGACACAATTTGAAGATAGAAGAGGACAGCTCAGGGGCAATGTGAGGAAGTATTTTTTCACAGAGAGGGTGGTGGATGCATGGAACATCCTTTCTGAGGAGGTCGTGGGGTATAAAACTGTGGGAGAATTCAAGAATGCATGGGACAGACATAAGGCAATTCTTGGGGGGAGGGTAGGAAGAAATCAGCTGTTGGTTAACTAGGATCTGCAGCTTTTCCTGCAGACTAGGTGGGCCAATCGGTCCTTATCTGCTGTCAAAGTCTATGTTTCTATCTCTCCTGTCTGCAAGCTCAGCCCAGGTTAATGTACAAAGACTTTATCACATTTCTTATGAGTCTTTCTTAAACATGTTTTATCTGTTTATAGGAGTGCACCTGATTTGAGACCCAAATCAAAAGCAAATAGTTATAGTAGCAGAGCCCCCCCAACACACACACATACACACTCCCTGAAAAGCTGCTTAAAAGCCTGCAATTCATTCAAATCAATTCCAGTTTCTTACTTAGTTGGATTCAATGCCAACAAGTGTAAAATCATGTACCTAGGGCATAGGAACCCCGATGCTGAGTACAGGATAGGGAAGGTACTGATACTCACTAGACATGAAAGGGTCCTTGAGGTTATTATATCAGAGGACCTCAGGGTGGCAGTACAATGTGACAAGGCTATGGGCAGGGCAAATTGGATTCTGGGATGCATAAGGAGTGGCATCTCCAGTAGGAGGAGGAAGAGGAGGAGGGATGTTGTGTTGCCATTGTATCACTCCCTGGTATACCCCCAGCTGGCTTACTGTGTCCAGTTTTAGAGTCCACACTTCAGAAAGGACATACGGCGGAGGTTTTCCAGAGGAGGGCAACTAAAATGGTTCAGGATTTTCACAGGAATCCATACAAAGAAAGGCTGAAGAATCTCAACATGTACACTCTGGAAGAGAGGAGGGTGACAGGTGACTTGATCAAGACCTACAAGGTTCCTCACAGGAGTAATAATAACAATAATAATAATTTTATTTATAAAGCGCCTTCCAAGGCGCTGAACAAATTAAAACAATAACACCAAACATTAAAGTCCAATAAAACACACAAAAAATCATAACACAATAGCGTCAGGTAATTAAGTCAAGGTGAATACAGATAGAACCACAACACAATCATTAGTGCAGTATAATCAGCCATCCAAAAAGGCCAATTGCCAAAGATAAGTTTTCAAATTACCCTTAAACTCCTCCACGGAGGTGCATTCCTGTAACCGGTGGGGTAGAGAATTCCAAAGAGTGGGTGCTGCATAAGAAAATACTCTACAGCCTGAAGATTTAAGACTCACTCTTGGAATCTCTAGCAACCCCTCGTCGGCCGAGTGGAGCGATTGGCCAGGGCAGTAAGGCACCGGAAGTTCTTTCAGATAGGCTGGACCCTGATCATGAAGGGCTTTGAAAGTCAGTAAACTGACTTTAAAGGCGATCCGCCAGCGTATAGGTAACCAGTGCAGTTCGTGCAGCACCGGGGTAATATGACAGGACCTACCTGTCCCAGTCAAAACCCAGGCTGCTGCGTTCTGCACCAGCTGCAGGCGACGGATTTCAACCCCAGAAAGTCCAAAGTACAGGGAGTCTGCAGTCCAGATGCAAGGACACAAAGGCGTGGACCAACGTTGGTAGGGCATCTGACGGAACAAGGTGCTTAGCTCTAATGATATTCCTGAGATGGTAAAAGGAAGTCTTGACAACAGCTGACACTTGTGACTGTAGTGTCAGTCTGTCATCCAAGATAACCCCCAGGTTACGCACCCATTCAGAGGTCAGAAGTGAAACGCCACTGAGGAAAATTCCAAAGGGCGTACTCTCACACGGCCCCTCTATCTGACAACCCGGGTCCACAACCAGAACCTCTGTCTTTTCTGAGTTCAACTTCAGCCAACTAGAATCCATCCAGTCCTGGATTTCTTCCAGACAGTTGTTAAACACTGAGAGAGCTCCATCCTGGTTGGGTGCAAAAGACAGGTATTGCTGGGTATCATCTGCATAGCAGTGAAACCTCAGCCCATACTGTCTTATAATGTCTCCGAGAGGTAGCATGTACACCTCGAATAACATGGGAGATAGCACAGAACCCTGAGGTATCCCACACAATAAAGGAGTTGGGCCGGAGGAAAAAAAAACACTGACACAACTCTTTGTGATCTCCCAGTGAGGAAAGAGGTAAACCATTTCAAAACGGTTCCCGAGATGCCACAAATCTGCCTCAGGCGTGCCATCAACACCAAGTGAGCCACAGTGTCAAAAGCTGACGAGAGATCAAGGAGAACCAAGATGGAATGTCTCTTCCGATCTCTCGCCCTCAGAAGATCATTTAGCACCTGAACCAACGCAGTCTCGGTGCTATGTCTTTTACGAAAACCGGATTGGAAGGATTCGTAGATGTTATGGATGGTTAAATGGTCCTCCAATTGGGCAGCCACAACCTTCTCAATCACCTTCCCAATAAAGGGAAGGTTGGAGATAGGTCTGTAGTTTGTGAAAAAGTCTGGGTCCAAGGTAGCTTTCTTCAAGAAAGGTGTTACCACCGCCTCTTTCAGGGAGCTAGGAAACTTACCCGACACTAGGGAGCACCAGACTATTTGCACAAGGACTGGACCGATGATATCACTACAACCCAAAATTAGGGAGGTCGGTCCAGGATCCAAACTACAGCTTGTGGGACGCACACTATGGATGATCCTCATAACATCCATGAAATCAGGTCGACGGAAGGAACTCCAAGAAAACTGAGGTACTGTGAACTCACACTGTTCAACAGCATCACCCTTAGAGGTTGCTGGACGCAAATCCACCCTGATGTCGGCCACCTTAGTTGCAAAGTAACGAACAAGCTCCTCGCACTCTGATTGCGAAAAGGCTTTTCGAACTTGCAGACAGGCTGGGTTGCACAGTCTGTCTACAGTTCGAAACAGCTGAGCAGGTCGATTCCGAGCAACTGCAATCTCCCTTGACAGGAATTCTGCCTTCTTACGGGTGATTGCAGATTGATAGACAGAATAATGTTCCATCAATCTAAGGTGGTCAGCCACAAGGGCAGACTTGCGCCAGCGCCGCTCTAACCTTCGCCCCGTCTCCGCATCTCCCTCAACGTCCCATCAAACCAAGGGGACTTGGGGTGAAGGGATAGGGGGCGCACACAAACAGGAGCAATAAGATGCAGAGCCATTGTAACTGCCGTATTATAGGTCAACACCAAGGTCTCTGGATTACTGCTTGCCAACACAGGGGACGAGAGATCAAGGACCACCGCAAGGCCTTGGGAAGTAATATCCCGTAAAGGGCAGTACCTGATCATCTCCACAGGGGAAGGCCTTCTAAGAGGGGTGCAAAAACTGAACCTCACGGTATAGTGGTCTGACCAAGCGACTGGTTCCACTCCCAAGTTGGATACATCAATCCCCAGGAAAAAGACTAAGTCCAGAGAGTGCCCAGATTTATAAGTAGCAGTGGAAACTACCTGTGTAAGGCCCAAAGAAATCATTAATTGGAGGAAGTGATTACCAAATTGCGAGAGTTCACCATTGACCCAGGCATTGAAGTCACCCAGAACCATCAGTCTGGGTGACTCAAATGACATGTCGAGGTTGAAGTCTGCTACTTCCTGTAAGAAACGTTTCCCACCTCCGGGTGGGACGGTAAATAGTCGATTCGAACTACACACTACTACTGTGCACTCAAAGGACTCAGTGTCTCCACTACCACACTCATGAGGCCCAGTTCAGTCTTAAAACAGACTGCAACCCCACGGTCCAATCTCAGGCGGTGTATCACGGTACCGGCCGGTCATGGCCTCAATATGGGGCCTGGAATTTCATCCAGCCAGGTCTCAATGATGCAAGCCAAGTCCATCGGACCAACAAGATCAGCAATAATGCCGGTCTTATTCCTGACGGACCTGGCATTGCACGACACCACCGTCCGAGTTGGACGAACCTCAGAGGCTGTCAGGCCCATCTGCCTACTGAAATCAGTAGTGCCCTTGGGTATGGGCACCAGACATGGTAAACCGTGATCTGGATTCCATTTCACCCCAGGGCGCCTTCTGGACCTAACAACCCCGATACGATGGCCCCCCCTCGATCATCCTCCCCTGTTCGCACACATCCACCCTCTTCACTCTCCTACAAACAATTCCCAGTGCTCTACAGCACTGGTATGTATCATATTGGAGAGGAGAGAGATAAAAAGGACGGAGGGCCCGAAGAAAGGAAGATGAATAGTGCACCACTGTGGGGATTGAAGGCCGACACATATCGCTACTGAACAAGTTAAAACCAAAACAATAAACCTGCCTAACACACCAAAATAATCAAACTTAACAAAATGAACAACTCACGCCAACATAAAATAAACAAAAACTTAATCAATCATAAATAAAAATAAAACAACCCTACCCCAAAGAAAATCAAAACTGGGCTAGGCAAGAGGACCCAAAAGTAAAATAAAATAAACATATAAATATAAACAAAATAAACAGAGTACAGTTGGGAGTTTCCTTCAAATGACGATGAGCACCCAAACCAGGGACATACAATGAAGCGGGGGAGTTCAGGATAGATGTGAAGAAATATTTCTTTACTGAAAGGGTGGTAGATGCTTTGGACAGACTGCCAGGAGAAGTGGTGGAGGCTAAAATGGTAGGGGGCATGAAGCATGTATGGAATAAACATAGGGCTATATTGGGAAAAGGGGAAGGAGGGGGTCAACGGAGATCAATAGGGCTATGGAGGTGGAGGAGGTTCAAGTTCACTGCAGGAAAAATCCATCGAGCAAACTCATTCACAAGGAGGTCCTGATGGATGCAGGCAGAATAAGACATGCAGTAACATATACAGGCAGGAGTTACAAGTAGGTAGAGAACACTTGGGCAGACTGGGTGGGTTGAGCGATCCTTTTCTGCTGGCAAATTCTATGGTTCTATGGCAACATCAAGAGTTAAGGGGGGCAACTAGTGATATTCAGGCTGTGAGGGGTGCCAGGAGCAAGCTGGGAGATGGAGCCAGAAGAGGGAGCCTGGAAGGGCACAATCAAACTAGTGATGCCAAGGCTGTGGGAGGGGCGAGGAGCAAGCAGGGGGCCAAAGTCAGGAGAAAGAGTCTGGAAAGGCACATACAGACCTGTGACCCCCAAGTTGCAAGGGGTGAGAGGAGAAAACTAGGGGACATAGGCAGAAGAGGGAGCCTGGAAGGGCACGCACAAAATATAGACACCCAGGCTGTTGCGGGGGGTGCAAGGAGCAAGCTGGGGGACACAGACAGAAGGAGGAGTATGGAAGGGCACAAACGGGCTAGTAACTTGGTGGGAGAGGCGAAGGTGCTCCTGCTGGGTGACTCCATGATTAGAGGTATCCAGTGTGAGGGGGCTGGGGAATGAAAAGGCAGTCCAGTCAAGGTTAAATGTATCCCAGGCCTATCAGTACATAAGGCCAAATTCCAGCTAGATCCCCAGACTTTCTAGTTCACCTGGGAACAAACGATTTAGAAGAGAACAGTGAACTGGAGATACAGGCAAGATTCAGGGAATTGGCCAGGGTTTGCAACTTTATAGGATGCTCAATCTCCTTTTCTGAGATACTGCCAGTACCAAGGGCAAGCAGGGAAAATAGCAAACACCTAGGGGGGTGAACCAGAGGCTCAGGGAGTGGTGCAAGTCAGAAGGGTATGGATTGATGGGGGACTGGGGTGATACATGGGAAGACAAGGGGCTATATTCCAGGGATAGGATGCATCTCAACCTGGAGGGAAGGGAGATCCTTAAACTAAAACTTTTAGGATTCATTGGTGATAGGTGGGGTTTAAACTTGTAAAGGTGGGAGGGATAGAAAGACTGAAAGCCCCAGCGAGGAAGCTTGAGGGTTCAGGACTAGATAATACAAAGTGGGCTGCGGGTAGCATTAAAAGACCAGGGGGAACTGAGGAGGGAAGAGACACGGGGGATTGCGCTGGGCTGTGAAGACTGGAGAGGGGGTCGGGTGGAGGACGGTCCTGGTCAATGCCACGAGCATGGGCAATAAAATGCCAGAGCTCCAGGCAATGCTAGTTGAGGGTGCAGCAGACTTGGTGGCAATTACTGAGGCATGGGCCACCCAGAGGCATGACTGGGACCTAAATTTAGAGGGATACACAATGTTTAGAAAGGATGGGGGGTGGGAAGAGGGTGTGTGTGGCACTGATAGTCAAAAATGACATAGTAGTTGGTGGAATCGAGGAGGCAGAAGGAGATGTGGAGGCAATTTGGGTAACCCTACAAACGAGGGGGGGTTTAAAAATAGGGGTGACGTACAGACCCCCACAATGGAAGCGGAACTGGAGGATGATCTGGCTGAGAACATCAGGGGTCACTGTGGCCTCGGAAAGGGCAGGGTGGTGATCATGGGTGAGCTGAACATGCCGGGGGCAGACTGGGGCACTATGACATCCTCAGTGGCCAGGGAGCAGAGGTTGATGGATGCCTTCCTAGTCCAGCATGTGGGGGAGCCTACTAGGCAGGATCGGATCTTGGACATTGTCCTACCAGATAGTGACCAGATAAGGGGCCTGGAGGTGAGCAGCCCATTGGCAGGCAGTGACCATGCCACGGTCTGGTTTCTTATGTTCCTAGGGGGAGAGGAAATTTGCACTAACACAGAAGTAATAGATTTCAGAGGGGTGGACTTTGAGGGCATGGGAAGGATTCTTAAAGGGTACTTGGATGAGATAAGGCCGGCCATGGATGCTGGTAGCATGTGGGAGACCATTAAGAAGGGGGTGCAGGAGACTTTGAGGGCCTGCACAAAGGTAAGGCGCAAGCAATGTAGGGCCAGTAAGCCGTGTTGGTGGACCTGGGAGTTGCAGGAGGTGGTGAGGGAGAAAAAGGCTGCCTATGTGTGCTTAAAGCACTCAAGGGGAGCTAGGGAGAGGGGGAAGAGTATGCTTTCTTGGCTAAGAGGGTCACTAGGGTGGTAAGGGGGGCCAAGGCAAGAAGGAGCATAACCTGGCCAGGGATATCCACGGGGGGAGGTTCTATAGATACATAGGGGAGAAGAGAAAAGAACAGTGAGGGCACAGATCAGCAGGATTAGAACGAGGGGGGATGGGTGCAGGAAGCTGGGGAACAAGCAGAGGTGCTAAATGAGTACTTTGCCTCTGTCTTTACCGGGGGAGGTGAGGGATCTTTCCAACCTGATGGGAGGGTAGAGGAGCCCACTGAACCAGAAGGTCAGTTGGAGACTGAAGGACTGGATGAGACTAGGGCAGGGGATGGGTCGTATCAAGAAGGGGAGGATGCATGAGGAGGGGGGATGGGAGGGCAAAATCACAGCAGATAGAGTGAGAGAGGCCCTCCGGTTGCTAAAGGCTGAGAAGGCGCTGGAGACAGATGGGCTGCATCCAAGGGGGCTGAAGGAACTGGCGGATGTGCTGGCAGCTCCACTGGCCTCACTCTTCAACAGCTCCCTGATGACAGGATTGGTGCCTCAAGATTGGAAGGTGGCTCATGTGGTGCCTTCCACAAGAGGAGGTCCAGAGAGGAGATGGGGAATTATAGGCCCATTAGCCTAATGTCTGTGGTAGGCAAGGTTTTGGAGTGCATTATCAAGGAGAGGCTGGGGGGACAGCTGGAAACGTTGGGGCAGCTGGATGACAGACAGTATGGTTTTGTTCTGGGGAGGTCGTGTCAGACTAACCTGGTGGAGTTTTATGACTGGGTGACAGGTGCCCTGGACTGACATAGGCCGTGGACATCCTCTATCTGGATTTCAGTAGGCGTTCGATTGGTACCCTAACGGCCTACTAACAAGCTGGGGGGATGGGGTGGGGCAATTGCTCAGGTGGGTGGAAAACTGGCTTATGGGGCAAATACTGTGACTGGTGGTTGGAGGGATAGTCTCCTCCCCTAGGAGGGTCATCAGTGGGGTCCCCCAGGGTTCGGTCCTGGGGCCACTCCTGTTCAATTTCTATGTCTCGGACACAGGGTGGGGCGTTAGGAGTAGGTTAAGTCTCTTTGCGGATGACTCAAAACTGGGAACACTGGCAGACGGGCAGGAGGGGAGAGAGGCCCTGTAGGGGGATCTGGATACCCTGGGGGGGTGGGCAAGGAAGTGGGGGTTGAAGTTCAATGCAGAGAAATGTAGGGTGCTGCATCTGGGGGTCAGAAACCCAGGACATGCATACACCCTGGGGGGGACCACACTGCAAGTCACATTGGGCGAAAGGGACTTAGGGATAGTGGTGGACAGCAAAATGAATAACACAGAGAATTGTCGAACAGCTGCAGCAAAACCAAACAGGATACTGGGCTGCATAACCAGGGGGGAATACCTCCAGGACGAGGGAGGTGATCCTCCCTCTGTATAATGCCCTGGTTAGGCCGCATCTTGAGTACTGTGTACAGTTCTGGAGACCCCATCTTAAGAGGGACATAGCATTGCTGGAGAGGGTCCAGAGGAGGACAACCAGGATGATTCAGGGCATGGAGGGTAGGACCTATGAGAAGAGACTGGAGAAACTCAATCTGTACGCACTGAAGGAGAGGAGGGACAGAGGGGACACGCTAGAGACTTTCAAGTATGTAAAGGTGATAAATAAGTGCGGAGCAGGGAAGTGTTCAAGCTGGGAGGGGGGGGAAGTACTGGGGGGAGCGCAAGAGACACTTCTTCACAGACAGGGTGGTGGAACCATGGAACGCACTGCCCAGGAGTCTGGTGGAAGAGACCACAGTGGAAGGATTCAAGAAGGGTTGGGACAGGTACAGGGTAAGCTAAGGCCAGGGAGGGCCACCTCTGGGGCTGAGGGGGGGATGGAGGAGCGAGCTCCCAGTAGGGGATTAGCTTCCGAGCAGACACGATAGACCATGGGGCCTATTTTGCTGGCTTTTACTATGATACTGTGATCATGTGTTCATTCAGGTGCAGTGTTTATTTAAAGTTGGGCCTACCATACATCCAGATGTAAGGTACAGTAAATTACCGAATTAGATGCAGCCCACTTACAGTACAATAAACAGAACCCAGTGCTTCGAGAAGCCTTTACTCTTCATAAGGCTGCTTAAACAGCTGGGGTTCTATTTGCAGTGTCCACACCAGTATGCTGATCTTAAAATCAACGCCGCATCTGAATGAGTACTTGATTCTTGCTCACTCCATTTCTTCCCAACTTTGAAAGCTGCATGTCCTGAGTTAGTTTTGGGCTGGCAGTGCCTCGCCTGTGTTGGAAGATGACCAATAAGCGGCACCAAATGACATCAGACTTTACAGACTGTGAAGGCAGCTGCTCTCCCACCATCTTGGCAAGAAGAAGGCTGCAGCTGTGGCCACTGATGACTGTTGGGGTGTGGGGATGGGGGACCAAAGGGGAAAGACATGAGATAAAATCATAATAAAAACTGTGAGACCTTCACCAGCTTTCCAAAACGCTTACCAGGAAAAGAACAATCTATGAAGTTTTTCAAATGGCAACACAATCTGGTGAGCCCTCTGTCTGCCGTCTGACACCAGGCATCAACCAGCATAAAATTGCCTAAAGAAGGCAGTGTGGTCATGTGGTTACTGAAATACTGGAGATTACAGATTTATAAGAACAAAAGAATATCACACAGAAGCTGGCACGTGTCTATAGCAGCTGTCTCCTGCTTCTTAGTAGTTATACTTATACCCTTGAGGTACTTGAATGTTTCTATCATAGCCCCTCTTTCCCTCCTCTCTTCCAGTGAGTACATATTGAGGTCCCTTAATTTCTTGTGTTGCAAGCTCTATACCATCTCATTCACTCTTCTCTGGACCATCTCCAGCCTGTTAATATCCTTACGAAGGTACGACCTCCAGAACTGCACACAGTACTCCATGGCCTGACCATGGTTTTATATAATGGCATCACTACCTCCCTTCTTATGCTGGTGATACCCCTGCCTATGCACCCCAGCATGTCACTGACCCTCCCAGCTGCCTTACCACTTTGACATTTTCAGGTCATCTGAAATAAGAACCCCCAGGTCCCTTTCCTTCTTTGTGACTGTCAACAACTCCCCTCCCATCCTGTTGCTTTCCCCAGGGTTTCTGTGTCCCAGGTGCATAATTTTGCACTTTTTTAAATTAAACTTCAGTTGCCAGTTCTCAGACCATTTTTCAAGCCTCCCCAGGTCCCTCCTCATGTTCTCCACCCCCTCTGGGGTATCCACTGTCTTACAGATCTTGGTGGCATCTGCAAATAGGCAGACCTTTCCCTTCAGCCCTTCTGCAATGTCACTAATGAAGACATTGAACAGGACTGGCCCTAGGACCAATCCCTGCGGCACCCCACTGGTCACACCCTCTCCCCAGACTGCACCCCATTTACCACCACTCTCTGCCTCCTGTCTGTTAGCCAGTATCTAACCCAGTTTACCACCCTTTCCCCCATAGTCAGCCTACTCAGCTAGTTTATCAGCCTCCTATGTGGGACGGTGTCAAAGGCTTTGCTTAAATCAAGGTAAGCACTGTCCACTGCCCCACCCTGATTTACTTCCTTTGCCACCCAGTCAAAGAGATCAATCAGATTTGCCTGACAAGACTTCCCCACTATGACTCCATGTTGCCTATGGTCCTGGGCTCCGGTGGCTTCTAGATGCCCCACTATCCTTTCTTTAAGCAATGTCTCCATGATCATCCCCACTACTGAGGTGAGGCTGACCGGCCTATAGTTCCCTGCCTCCTCCCTACTGCTTGATTTGTATAGAGGGACCACATGTGCCTTCCTTCAATTCTCTGGTACCACCCCTGTGTTGAATGACTCAGTGAACATGGCTGCCAGAGGTACTGCCATCTCTCTTCACAGTTCTCTTAATATCTTTGGGTGTATGCCATCTGGTCCCATCGCTTTGTCCACCTTCAGTTTAGTCACCTCCTGCAGGATTCTTCTGCCTGTGAATGGACTATTGTCCACCTCTTCATGCCTTCCCAACTGCTGTACTGCTGTGGTCCTTGCCCCTCCCCCTTTTCTGTGAATACTGAACAAAAAGACACAGTGAATGTTTTTGGTGGGGGGGCACATGACAGTTCTTAGGCATGGTACTATCACTTTCAAATACCTAAACAGAATATATAAGCAAACAACATTTGGCATTGACAAATGCTTGTTTAAATATCTAACTCTCTGTACTTTATTTAAAGAGGGACTCTAGCCAAAAGTGCTACATTGCAGAATTAGAATAAGCATACGCCCAATAAATCCCATGCCAAAATTAGGTTTTACGTTACTTCATTTTAGAGTTATGAGTTATTTTGTAACCCTGATTTCACTACCCGTTCAAAAGCCAGTTTCAGTGAAGAGCTGCTGATGATGTCATCTCCTGAACTCACAGTATCGTCTTCACTGTCATAAGCTATACAGTAGGACCTGTTTGTTCAAAGTTTAAAGTCATTTATGGAAGGTTGCCACAGTGAATGGGCATTGAAACCTGTAGGAGTTGTGAATCAGTCTCCTACCATTCAAACTGCCAAAGTACTGTTTTCCATGAAAAAAATCATTTTATTTCTGTGCTCCATTTCATCTGCATAGTCTACATCTTTTTGTTCTCAGTGCTGCAATCACCAACCTTTACATCTTGCAAGGGAAATAAAGTTTTAAAGTGATTTAGCAAGCTTTGCCATTGCAAATGGGAGTAGTAAACATTACTAACCTGTAGGAGTTGTGATTCAATCCTCTACCATTCAAACTGCCAAAAAGTGCTTTTTTCCCCTACAAAATAAATGCTTTTATTTCTGTGCTCTGCTTCATTTGCCCTTTTTTCCTCAGTGCTGCAACCCCAAGCGTGACATTATGCAAGGGAAACAAAGTTTATAAGCACTGTTTTGAAACAGAGACCTCTGTTGATCAGTCTTGGTATTGCAGACATTTACACTACTGACATGAGAGCTACATCTCTCAGCAAACAACTCTTGTCAGCTAGATACTATATGCACAATGCCTTATTTGGAATATAAACATATGAGAGCTTTTATTGTTGAAGCCACTACAGAAGTCATGAGACTGCACCTCACAGTAAGGGAACTGGAAAACAACTTATTATTGTACCCACAATGCCTTATGTACATCTAGATATTAGGTGCAGTCACCACCACCAAAATAAGGGACTGCACCTCTGAGTAATTAACATTTAAATCACTGTTATAATTTACCCAGAATTCCTTGGTGCTGTATGTAAAACAATGACAGCTCCCTTGCATGACATCATTCTGGGGGTGTGGCTGCACAGAGAAAGCTGGAGGGCAGGCAGAAACAAAGTGCTGATAAAACATCAACAAAACTGACTACGACAGATTTTTTTAAAAAACAAATTGCAGCTTCAACATCTGAAACATGGCTGGCAATGACATACTATATGAAAACTGCATTTGGGAAACTTCCATAAATTACTTTAAACTTTGGAGAAACAGGCCCTATAAACTTGCTGACAGGGAGGACTACATTGTGAATACAGGAGATGACATCATTAGCAGCGCTTCAGTGACACTAACTTTTTTGAACAGGCAGTGAATTTAGAGTTGTAAAATGACTTGTAACTTTTAAACAACGTAACTTAGAGATCTCATTTTTGGCACGATGCTGACTGGGTCTATGCTGATCCAAATTCTGAATTTACTGATGCCAGAAATTTTGACCAGAGTCCCAATTTAAGCTAATCTATCTAAACACAAACCACAGACTGAGTTTGTAAGAAACCTGGTGAGCAAACCATTAACTCTGCAGCCTGTTGTGATTGGGAATCTGAAGCAGCAAGCTACAGTACTCAAGATGATGTCATTACTCTCCAAGCCTGACTGAGGCAGAAATAACTCCAGTGTTTTCAGTCACTGTACAGCATTGCCCCCCAGGGTGGGGCCACCTCACCGAGCATGAACCTGCATGACTACGGCAGAAGGTTGCTGGATTGCCTCCCTGGATTGCCCTCCCAGGTCAGGGCACAGAGTCGGGCCAGATACGGAAGATGTCGGATTAGGTCGGCTGCCAAGGAGTGCCACAGGATGACCAGGGACCAGAGAAGCGGGGCGTCATGTATGGCGGCCACTATTTTTGTTAAAAAAATTGTCTCTGTGAAGGAAGAGGCATGACATGCAATGGCGCCAGTGTCCGCGATACCTCCTAGGTGATCACATTAATGCGGTCACTGTGAGACCCCAATCTCCCCTAGGGGGTCCGACCTGCCCGGACACAGCCCCCTCTCCCCAGAGAAGAAGAAGGAGAGCCATCCCTAGGATGCTCAATCCTTCTTCCTGGCTAACCCTCCGACCTCCCGGGTCCAGTCCGAACCTGGGATGTCAGTGTTGTAGATGGTACCGTGCCACTGTGCTCAGCCAGACGGCAAATTCAGGTTTATTAACAATATGCAAAACCTTTGCACATGATCTTTAAGCTCTTTAGATCCCACCTTCTGCATGGTGGCCTGGCACTAATGTTGGATAAGATGTGAGACATGCACTCACTCATACTTAACCCATAAACAAATTCAACTTTGGAAGCAACCATTAAGAGGCTCACGTTGTGAAATAATTATAGTTATAGTACATAATACCTTTATACTAAATTATTTAAAGAAAATAAATTAGACAGCAATAAGACGCCACGAGACACAGTTTTCATAATCGGATTTTATTCTATGATAATCCTTCAAAGGTTTTATGTAAAAGTATTGTTTCAACAATGACAGCATTGACAAGAACAGTTAGGAGAGCTAGTTTCCATGTAAACTGTCTTGATAGCGTCACCCTGTATTTGTGTGACTATACATGGTTAGAAGACAAACTGTACCTGGGTATGGGCTTGTATACTAGTATGTACTGACAAGGCATCTATTAGACCTGCAGTTTGAATCATAGACTTTAGAAATAACATATCATTATATATTGTTCTGTATTTCTTCCTCTATCCGACAGGGCTAGCCACAGTTCATGTCTCCTCTAAAAGTATACATCTAGAGGTAAATAAAAGGGCTGTATCTGCTTACAGACTTCAATTTGTTGGCTTTAGTCGGGGGGGAAAATGTCACTGAGTCTGAACTTGTAATTTATTTATAAGTTGGTAACCATGAAAGGCACACGGAGCCAAGACTCATTTCCAGGTGTGAGCCAGGGAAGGGGGATGTAGGGAGGAATAACTTACAAAACAAATACATCTGCAGCATTACATTATAGATTTGTAAATCCAGACTCAAAACCCTACCCAGGATCAGATCTAGCAAATGGTGGACTTGTACCCTGGGGTCTGAAAAAGAATGACCTCTCAGAACAAGTGTTTATCCCCATGGACCAAAGGAAGGGCCATCATTACCAGTATTTTGAGGCTCTTTCTGCCTCACTGGTGGTATGAAGACTGGTATCTTGTAAAAGATGATGTCACTACCTAGAGAATGTAGCACTGTATACGATGTTAGAGGACTGGCTTGACTTTGATGCAGTTTACATTAACTGTGGAAATACTTAGGCTACGGTCCCACATCAAACAGCAGAGGAAACACAGAAAATGGAACACACCCATCATCAAGTTTTACCCCCCGTGAAGCATGGCTTTGCTTAATTTTCCTCCTTCTGAAAGAACAAGAATCAAAAGAAACTCCATCAGTGACAGAGGGTAGAGTTGAGAAGAAAATAACAGAAGCACCATCCGGATCGTCTTCCACACACCCACCAAGATTCTTTCGAGGAAAAAACTTCAAATGTATTGGACACCTTTATGGTGTCTGATTTGAGCGGTCTGGCCCTTGGTTGCCCGTTCCCTCCTCTTTTCCCTGTAACGACGTGGAACTGTTTAGTAACTGGTGTGGAGAGGGTGGCATTTCTTTCATTCTGGAGCTAGAAGTAGGAGTAAAACCCCCCGTCTCCATATCTTCAGTAATCAGCTCTTCTGTTGTTGGTGTAATACATTATCAGCGGGGGTGGGGTGGGGGGTGTTCAGCTGAGGGTTCCTTAGGGTTTTGTCTAATCTTGCATCAGACAAATGAAACCTCCTCAATGTTGTGAGAAGTGCTTCTGGAACTTCCAAGGGTTCCAAGGAAGAACCAGACATAGGGATAAGTAAAGATGACCTTTGGGGGGGGGGGGTCGTCTAGTTTCCTCCTGATTCTGGGACTGGGTCTAAGGTTCTGTTTTTTGGGTTAAATTTACATAACCGTCTTTTTCAGCTTGGTACAGAAGGTCACCCTTGTTGTGTGATTCCTGTGGGCAATTTTCAAAGGAATGTCCTTTCTCCTCACACAAATTACATTTAAACACATTCCGACAAGTCAGACTCAGGTGACCAATCTCCCCACAGAGGCCGCACTTTACCTTGTCACAGGCACTGTTAAGACGGAACCTTTAGCTACAACAGAAATGGGCCTTTGGCAAGTCTGTATAAAATCCGAAACTTCTGTCTTTCCCCAAATAGAAAAAAAATTGGTAAATGTTTCAGGCCTGAATCTGTTTGAGGTGAGCGTACCTCACCCTCCAGTCAAATATTCTCAGAATCCATTACCGATTCAGTGACCCCAATATTGAACATTTGACTTTAATCAATATAAAATGTCAGCGATATTTACCCACTCATTCTTAAAAGGGTGGTAACTGTTTTAATGCAGGCTTTGTGAGGTATGGCTAAAAGGGGACCCTTTCTAATCCAGGTGTGGTCTTGAAACTTATATGAATACTGTATCCCTGCCATATAAATTAATGTATAGATTTTGTTAGCAAAAATTTTTAAACTGTCCTTCTATAGGGAACAAATGCCCTATCCGGGGCTTCCTCCATTCCCCCTTTATTCTTAAAGCTGTACTGCATTACGCCTTTCAGCAAGTACAGCAGCTGAGGGAAAAAAGTCTAAAAACAGTCTGGGACCTTAAGTAACTGAGGTGTTAGGCTTGCTAGGTCCTGGAGTTGTCTAGTCAGCGGGGTCCACGTTAGTACTATCAGTCCATCAGGATCTGCATTATTTATAACATTAAGGGATTCAGTATGCTGCCTCTCTGTATTCTGTTGCTGCTTGTCTGTGGAGCCTGAAGTAGATCTGAGTAGCCAGTCGATATGGAAACTGTGCTGTTTGATTAACAGCCCAAGGAGCAGTATTTTCCGTACTGACAGGATCAGTAAGAAGATAAAACCCCTGAATTTAAATTGTTCTGAGCATTCAGGGTTACAGGGGGATGTGGCTCCACATTCACATTCTTACTTTCAGTCAGTGTTTCCAGGGCTAACACAGGCTGGTACACTGCACGTGCTCCAGTTTTTGTCAGGCTTTTCTATGGGTCTGTGGAGGGTTCTGTGAGGACCTCCTCAAAATTAGAAGTACTTACCTCTGTGTCTAAATCCCTCTGCTGTAATAATGGGAGAAGACATGAATGCTGTATTGAAAAAATCACTGTCGGGTAAAATTTAAGAAAAGAAAAAAGGAGTATTCTTTGCAGAATACTAGATTCAGAAGTTTGGTATCCTGCCTGGAAATCTGGTATTTCACCTAAATTCAAGGGTTTTTTACGTTACACACGTGCGTAGAAAATTATGAATGCCCACATGTAACACAGCCATTTTATAGGATTTTTTTTCACCAAATTTTCAGTATGGCCTTTTTGGGACCCAACCTCATGAAGAGTACCACTGTCATTTCTTTAATGGTCCGAAGGTGATTTTGAACAACGACCGTGCTATTCTGCACCACAGAGTGCGAAAACACATTTAGGCACGGAAAGACAGCTGTACTGTTTCATGGGGGGTGAAAAAATGGCAATGTTGTCAATTTGGGTGAAAACATTACAAACTGCAGAAGCTACAGGCGTGCATAGAAAACTGAAATGACTGCATGTTACTCAGGCGTGTTTTGGTATTTTGCAAAATTTTCAACATGGGCTTTTTGGGACCCCACCTCACAAACACTGGCACTGTCATTTTGTTACTTGGTCCCGAAAGCGATTCCAGCAACTGCGAAATCACCTTCGGGACTGAGTAACGTAAACTACAGTGCCAGTGTTCACGAGGTGGAATGCAAAACCCCATGTTGAAAATTTGGTGCAAAAATACTGAAAAGCTGAGATATCAACATAAGTTGAAAATGCCAATGACAGCCATCATACGGTGTGTAGCTTGATTCTTCAGTGCGCGGTTAGTCTTTGAAGAGTGCAGATGTGTCCTGATCCATAGAAGATGACAGCCACTGACCTCAGATGGTAAGTATAGGGCAAGGGGGTGAGGTGGTGGGTTTCTCAGTGGGAGGGTCAGGATGGAAAGGGGGGACGGGTGAGTCGACAAGGGACCATTTTCTTTTTTGCAGGAAAAAAAAGATCTTGGGGTACCGTTTTCTTTTATTATGCAGAGAGGGGATTACTGGAACATTTTGGGACACTGGGAGTGGGCTCCCCAGTGCCCCAAAGTACTGGGAAGGGGGCTAGCATCAACATGGGAATTGGGCCCCCCGTTGTCAGGTCTAATGCTCAAAAAAATCCTGGTATTTCAGGCAGAGCACCAGGGCTCGAATTTTGGAATTCTGGTATGAAATTTGGTACCCAAAATGTACTGGAATACTGCTAAATTTGAGCCCTGACTGTATTAGCAGTCGGCTTTGTAGAACAGGTGGAACAACACTCTGCTGCTGCTGTTCAGAATGTATCAGAACTGATACCTGTATTTTGTGCCCCGTTCTCAGTATTTGTGCTACAGGGCATACTTGACCATCATTTTACCCTCTTTCCCCACTGTCACTGACCTGGTATTCATCTCTGTAGCAGAGCAATTGGACTTGGCAAAAGATCAGGATTGAAGGGAGATGCAGAGGGTTAGCCTCCCTCCCACATCTGTCCTCCAAGGTCCTGGTTGTAGCAAGTAGGGAACCACTGCTATCACTTCTGTTGGTCTGTTTGTTGTACTCTGGGGCTACAGATCAAAACCTCTCTCTGGGTTTTTCCTCCCAGTCCACCTGGGTCAGTCATTCGATACTGAGCACTGAGAATGGAAGCTCCTCTCAAGTTCAAGTTTCCAGAGTCCGCCTCCTGGCAGCTCTCCCACGCTTGTTCTTGCCGTTTTGTAGTCTGTTTCTTGGGGGCACTGCTGTCATGCTCTTGACCACTTTTGGCCACCATCTTCTCATCAATACTTCTCTGGGACGTGTGAGACAGCACAGTTTCTCCTGCCTAGAATTAGGGGGCTGAAGGCTGAGATGCGCTCAGTAATAGCTTCTATTTTTTTTGTACTTTCTTTTTAGTTTAGCTTATGAAATACACAATATTCTACCTTTATAAGTAGGTTCATAACAAACATAAACATTGCAACATTGCACTCAGCATTATTACAGTAAGGACTGAAAAACCCTCTATATACTGTTACTTCACAGGGAGTAGAAACTTAAATATTGACATCAGGTCACTACTGCCATAAGACGGGAACACCATAATAACATATTTCTATTTTATTGATCAGCCTCTATGTCGGGTATAACATCCCTCCACCACAATACTGAGTTAGGTATATTTTTCTTTTAGCAGAGCTCCCTCACTTTAATATTTCCATATGTTCCCCACAACTCATTCTTTAAAAAGTGTTTAGACAGAAATAAAGCAGATGGTTCAACTTGTAGTCATTTGTTTAACAATCACAATCTTTTTGTAACTGTATTTAAACCAGTGGCTCTAATTTTTAAAGTAATACACACTATGCATGTCCAAAGATCTAGTAACAGTTAGCAGGCCTCCCGAATACAGTAAAAGAAAACATCAGGCTCTGACTGGCCTTTCCAATTAAACTCCATTTTGTCACCTTAGAAATTACTGGTTTACCCTGCCCTAGGTCCAAGTATATCCAAGCTACAGAACAGAAATCATTCCCCACCAATGAACCAGGGCTAGGCAAAATACTGGCAGTTTTAATTCTATTGAACTTGAATATAGCAATTTAGTCAAGAAAGTATTACTCACTCCATGTACCCAGAGAGTCACTGTCACTGTTGTCTCCTTTAGACTGGAATTCCTGCTGCATACGGATAAACATTTTATTAGCTGCATCAGAGTCCGCAAACTGATACTTTTTCCCCCATATTTGATCTGGAGACTGGCCGGCATCAATAAAACATGTTGAATCCCTAGTTGTCTGAGATGGCTTCTGATCCCATCGGAACTCTTTCTACGTTGTCTCGTAGCGAAACTTAGGTTGGGGAAGATGTGCACTGTTGCTCTGTCCCACTGCACAGATCTTCTTTGTTTGGCTTTGGCTATAATTAGGTCATTCTCCCTCACTAAGCCTAGCACTGTAAGAAGTGTGCGAGGTAGGAGCTGGTTGGTTGCTATGTGGATTCTTTCACCATGTGGGCTAATCCTGTAGGCCTTGAAGTTAGTAATGGTCTCCTGCGTCTGAAAAGCTTCGGCAAAGAAAGATTGCAGAAAGGTAGGTAGATCGTCCCCCCTCAGTTTCCTCCAGTAGACTCAAAATTCAGACATGTGTGGCACCCGAGGCATTTTCTAAATTATCCAGGCATCTCCGCAGCACCACGTTTTCTTTAATCAGGCCTGTGGATACCGTCATGGCCTTTGCTGCAGATGCGGATGCCATTTTTGCCTCCTCCTCCTCCAGCAATCCAACTCTGGTGTCCAGAACTTTAAATTGGGAAGTGAAATCTTACATTTTTTAGTTGATCCGTTGTATAACCTTAAGGAGTGCAGCATTAGTGGGTTGCTGTGCTGGGTCTTCCGTCCCTGTTCTTGCTTCAGAACTCGTACCCGGCTTCGGATCTTTGGATCGGGCTCCGTCTCCTCCAGCTGCCATTCTATTAGTTCTCCCCATAACTGCTAAAATATGGGGAGTACCAGTTCCAGATTTGTTTTATTCGATACAGTAAGTTTTCACGTTTCAAGTAAATATACTTCCTTCTGTCTGTGTGTTTTTTTCTTTACATTTTTACCAAATTAAAGTTTATTACAGCAGAGCTCTGCTCAAAAGCATCTGCAGTCTCGGCTGTTGGCCACACCCCCATTCAACAGCTTCTATTTTTGATATTTACTTTCCTCTTCAGCAATCACCTGAAGGAGCTGTGCCTTTTTTTTTTTCTGAAGGTCGGTGTCCAAACACTCCTCTGCCACGTGGACCAGCTCAGCCTTCACAGCTGTAGGAGACTCCATCATTTCCACTTCTGCTACAGTACCTCAGCCTCAGGTAAGGTGACTTTCACATTATCTTTCTCCATGTCAACCAGTTCTCCTGTATGTACAAGTTCAGAAGCAGGATACCAGATCGTCTCCATCAGAGCCTCCTTACTACTCTGGGTGGCGAGCGAAGCAATCTCTTCCACCTGGGCCACCATTCCACCACTCTCCACACTGATGTCCACCAATATCCCATAGGAAACAGCAAAGCACCCTGCCGGAAGTGTAGGGGAAGTTTATATTGAAAAAAAAAAATCATACTTCACATAAGGACAATATATACAGGTTACAGATTGCACATAAAATTAAACGTTTAAGCAAAACACCCACAGGAAAAAGGCAAAGACCATAAGAGGCTAATATATTAACCCACCCATCCAAGTACAACGTTCCAGTAAAGCAACATCTGTTTTTGTTTTTTTTTGGTAAATTCTGCTATTCTATACAATATACAGACTGAACCTGTCTCTGAATACATAAAAAGTTCCTGTTGTGTCCAGTATTGTTGCTGTATTACCCAATGTCAATGTTGCCTGCCAGATATAACATTTTAGTATGCCACAAAAGACTCGTAAGGTACTTTTATGATATTTTGCCCATAACCCTGAATAAATACCTAAAATGAGAATGTCATACTGCACTGACTGGTATACGGGACACTTCACAGCTTGTGCCAGCAACCTCCAAAATGAGACTATATAAGCACAGGTAATAAACAAATGTTTCTGTGTCTCAAAGTTACCATTACACATATCTCTGGGGTAATATCTCTCTGAGACCTGTTTGTGCTTGTGTGCGTCTCTAACCCCCAATCTGCCATGGCAAGACAACCAAACTATATCCCATAAATGTTTTGGGAGCCGTGAGTCTGTAAGTTGTTGCAGTGTCTCAGACGTCATCCGCTGTGAGCCGTACGGGAAGATTACAGGGTCAGAAAAATATGCCTCCATAATGTATTGGTATGAACCTTTCCTATGTAAACTACAAAAAAGTTGTGGTGTTAATGCCATAGTTTTACTTTCTTAAAGGGACACTGTCAACCCATGTAGGTCTCAAGTGTCCTAGTTTAAAAACACATTTTATGATTGCCAACATTCCGTAAAGATTACTGATGTAGCTGGTAATTTGATTCAGACTCTTTTTTCTTTAAAAAGTGAAAAACAAAACTGCCCACCATACTGGTGTTATCAGACAAACACAGGTTTGTTTATATCCCTTGATCAGCTCCGTCATCTTTCCTGGACTTAGGAACACCCACAATGCAGTCTAGCCCCTCAGGATGCAGTGGGAGTTTAGGAAGCTATTGCATCATGACACCAGCACTGCTTGGGGGTGTTTCTAATGTATGCAGTAAGAACAGATCCAGGATTGTAAATAAAACAAGATTGTTTATAAACATACATTATCATGCATTTCAGTTCTACTAAACATGGAGACAAACAAAACAAACAGCAACATCAATAAATTTTAGAGAAGGTAAGCAATCATAAAATATAGGGTTTTTAACTAGAAATAATATGATGAAAAACACGTTGACAGTCATCCTTTAAGTGGCGAGGACATGTATTTGGGCATCCAGTCCCATTTTAGTTTTGTATGAAAAGCCCATTTGTTAGCCTCTCGAAGTACTAAAATATGTTCTAGCCATTCATAAACCCATCGTATCCAAGTCTTATCCATAAAGGAAAATAAAAACGAGAACGTAACTGAAAAAAATAGGGAGTAAAAAATCCCCAACAGATTAACTGTCGCCAGACCACTCTTGCACACTGGGAGATAAGTGAAATTTCTACGAATAGGATTAAGCCTATTACCCCACAACGCTGGAAAAAAGACACTATGTAGTTTGCACTCCAGTTCCTGTAGGGGTGGAAATACATAGCCGAGGTGCAAGAATATCGGAAGTAGCGATGTTTTTATAAGATATACCCTTTTTTGTTTTGATAACTGCAGCTTTCCATATATTGATTTTTCTTTCACCCACCTTAATTTTATCTTCCCAGTTCACCTTATCCATTTCAAAGGTACCAAATTTAATACCTAAGAGTTCAATTTCTGTGTCCAGTACTGGGATATTACAGATCTAATGTAACCTCATTCGCAGCATCCAAACAGAAAGCCTGACTTTTATGTACATTTCTCTTGGCTCCTGAAACCCTATCTTAGTGATCCACCAAGTCAAGTGCACTCTGACATGAGTGGAGACCATCCACATCAAGGCATAAGGCATCTGTGTAGGCTGGTATTTTCACCTGAAATATATTAGGACTAATGAAAAGACCGTGAACCAAAGGTGACTGCAGTATTTTATGAATTACGAAGTAAAATATCAATACAGGACACGTATAACAAGGTATCCCGTCAAGATCGTGAAGAAAGAGCCGTTTGGTCGAAAACAGCACGGTCAAAACAGCATACGCAGTTCAGACTTAGTCTATTTATATTAGCGCGGTATTTGACCCACGTGCTTTACAGGTGTCTGCACAGCGCACTGTTAGACTGCAGGGGTTTCCACTGCGCGATTAAATGGGTAATTTGTATAACAATGGGCTGAGTGCACACCCCTGCCAAACTCCCCTTGCTATACTAATTCTGGATCCTAGTGTTCCATTTATCAATGGGTGAAAATGTGCACTGTGATATACTGATTTTATCCATCTGATAAAAGTTTTGGGCAAGCCATGAAAAGCTAGTACCTTGTACAGACAATCATGTGGAACACGGTCAAAGGCCTTTTCCTGATCAAATGAAATCAACAAGCCTTGTATTTTCTGCAATTGTCCTCTAGTCATGATTTCCCTAATTTGAATCAGATTATCCAATATATATCTCCCAGGGACAGCACAGGTTTGATTTTGGACTATCAAGGTACCTGACACTTTACTTAGCCGTTACCCTAGTATTTTTGTGAGAATTTTTATATCTGTGTTCATAACGGAGATAGGTCTCCAGCTGCCTAAATCCAATTTATCCCCCTTTTTGTATGACAGAATTAAAATGGCCTTAGCCATATTACCTGAGGCACTTAATGTATTTAACATTTCATTGAACACTTCCCATAACACAGGACTAAGAAAATTGTAACAAGTTTTATAAAATTCAGCACTTAGGCCATCAGGCCTGGAGCTACATTAATACACAAGTTAGCTATGATTTTCTCAACTTCCGCTAGAGAAATTGTTTGAATCAAGTCCTGTACGTCTCTGTCCGTTAAAACGTCCATATTGTCCTCACAAAGAATCTAAGGGGTCTTCTACTCACAGGGGCTCCCGAAACCCGCCATGAAAATGATCAGACATGGTAGCTACCATATCAGAAAATTCCATACATGTCCTGCTATGTTTATCATAAACTGCTAAACAATAACATTTTAGAAACCCTTTCCCGACACCCTTTAAAAACATCAATAGACTGCTTTCTACCCTATTTGTTCCTAAAGATTGTTCTGCCTTTAAATATGTTGTCCTGTAGTATAAAAATTTCTGCATCCCCTTTATGCAAATTATCTGATCAATATATGAGGACTTTTCAGTACATTGGAGGAAATAAGCTGAAAAAGCTGAGCCTAGAGCTGTAGGTACTGAAAGTAAGCATCCTTCCCTTTTGGTTTCCCAGTTTTGAAATAACTTTTGAGACCCAACTTTATGTCCTCCCATCATTCAATCAACAAATCAAAATAAACTGTTATGGACATTTTCGCTTTAAGAAACTCATCACCCTGTGGCTTAATGTCTTTGTTTCTCAAAATAGAATTATTAACATGCCAACACCACCCCCACGGTGAGCATTTCATATGGGTGGCCCTATCACATGACCCACTGCCACCTTACTCTATCACCCCTGCTTTCCATTAGCTGCATATTCGACTTGGCCACTAGAGGTCGCTACTGCATCTTCCTCCATGTTGCAACATATCTGTCACCCTGTTCTACATGTCTTCAATTCCAGCAGCATCAATCCTCCCTCCACTTCACACCATACTCAATTCACTAGTCTCCTGCTACTTTCCATCATTCTAATCACATTTCCTGCAGTGGGTTCAAACCTGTGACTCCGACATCAAGCCCCACCAAAGTCAAATGGCACTACCCTCTAGGCCACACAGCTGGCTAATGTGCATCTTTCCTCTACCTTGACATCCAACAGCACCCAGTGGCTGCAAGGGAATTACACTTTACCTATTCATCCACACCCTTGCTAACCAGTGGTCACATGCGGTATTTACAACCCTACAGCCATCCAGTCCCACTTGCTTGCCAGTACTTAGGCTATCCCTGGTTTGCTTTAGAGACTCATTACTCTTTCACCTACTCTACAATGCCCCCCATTATCTACTACTGTTTCAGTCTTGCTCTCTTCCCTTCACTAGTCTCACTTCCTCCTCTTACTCAATCCTCCATCCCATGTTCTCCTTTACTTCCACTAGCTTACCCCTTTACATGATTCCCTTCCCCCCTCCCTCAATAAACCTGCTACCCCTGACCCCCCAAGCATCCCTACTTCCCACACATCCCTATTATCTAACTTTTTTCAAATTCACTTTCTCTCTCTCCAATCCCCTATCCCACCCTCCTGCCCTTTACTCCCAAAAGCTACAAAGTGGATAAATGTACTTCCTGAATTGTTAACCCCCCTTTTACTCAATTCAGCAGGTGATATCGAATCCAACCCTGGTCCTACCATGCACCTCCCAAACAGCTTAAAAATCACCCACCTCAGCTGGCCCGGTGGCGCTGAGGGCTGAGGCGCTGGACGTCTTACCTCATACCACACCGGCAACCCGGGTTCAGGAACGAGCATGGGCTGCTGGGGGTCAGCCAGGGAGAAGAGGGATAGAGCACCCAGCGGTTGCACTCCTTCTCTGGGGGGGAGGGGTTATCTGCATGTTCCTGCTGCAATACCGCCATCTGGGGGAGCCGGGTGGAAGGTGCGGTGAAGTGGAGAAGCAGTAAGGGTATTGAGCAGATGTCAGCAAGGGGGCAGGCAGGAGGCACGATCTCAGCACCTCCTAGCTCATTGGCCCTCACTGCATGCCGACATCTGGGGAAGAACAAGGGAAAAACACCTCAGTCTCTCCTAGGCGACAACACCTTGCTGGGGGGGGGTATCCAGGATCGTCGGACAGACTCCGTTGTACCAATTCCACAACACAAGTATGTTGGTTTGGGGAGGTAAGTATGGAGGGATCCCTCCTCACCCCTACCCAGAGGGTATTCTGGGGGTAACTAGTGTGGAACCATGTGCTCTAGGGGCAGATCACGATGAAAGCGGAGCCTCCCGGAGAGGTTGCCTGAGAGAGTGGAGAGAGGAGGCAAGTAGGGTGCATAAATACAAGGTTAAAAAACCAAAAACAAATCACCCACCTCAATATAAGAAGCCTGCTCCCCAAATTAACCCTCTTCCAACCATTCATGATGAATCTACTCCCAGATGTTCTGGCCCTCTCTGAAATATGGCTATCAAACAAGATATCTAACAACATTCTCACTATCCCAGGGTACTCTCTCATCAGGCAAGACAGACCCAGCAAAGGCGGGGGTGTTGCTATGTATGTATTCTCCAACCTCCAATACTCTCCCATTCTGTCACTCTCATCCCCCTCACAATATGAACGCCTCATTGTCAAGCTTTCCCTCCTTTTCACCCTGCCTATTGTCATAGCCGGCTTTTATTGCTGTCCTGGTCTCCCTACATCAACCATTGCTGAACTTATCACCACTATCTCCCATACTACCTCCGGCAAGTTATACAGTACTTGCTAGGAAACGTAAACATGGATTGGACCTCATCTGCAAACTCCAATACCTGTTCTAAAGTAAACTCCCTGAATGTAACGCAATTAATATCCTCGCCAACTCACCTCAACCATAAATCATAAAAGCACATCCCAATAAGACTGGGGTGTCAAACAGATGAGGCATACTGATGAATCCTGGTGGGAAGAAACACAGTCTATGTTTTCTGTTAGCACCCTTTGCAAACTGTGAGAGGCCTTTCAGCACCATGCATTTCTGTTTAAAGTTGAACCAGCATAACATTCTGTGGTGATTTGCATATGCAGTCAATGATGCTCTCCATTATGCAGGCATGTGTGATTTTGTATTTCTTTTAAACTTGGCTTCCCGGCCAATGCCCTTTGGTGGTAACCATTGCCTCAGTGCTTGCACACAGAGATTCTTTGTCTTTTAACTTGTTTTTTGTTTTAATTGGGTTCACCACAACATAACCCAGATAGACCATCTTAGGGTAGCTAGTTCATTCCACTGTGGTGTTAAACAAACAAGGCATGCTGATGAGTCCTGGTAGGATGAAACAAGTGTCTATGTCTTCTGTTGGCATTCTTTACAAACTGTGTCAGAGGCCTTTTGGCACCATGCATTTCTGCTTAAAGTTGAACCAGCATAATAGTCTGTGGTGATTTGCATATATAGCCCATGATGCTCTGCATTATGTGGGCATGTGATTTTGTATTTCTTTGAAACTTGGCTTCGGCCAATGCTCTTTAGAGTAACCATTGCCTAAGTGCTTACACACAGAGTTCTTTGTCTTTTAACTTGTTTTTTGTTTAATTGGGTTCACCACAACATAACCCAGATAGACCATCTTAGGGTAGCTGGTTCATTCCACTGGGGTGTCAAACAGACGAGGCATACTGCTGAGTCCTGGTAGGATGAAACACGTGTCCATGTCTTCTGTTGGCACCCTTTACAAACGTGTGGGAGGTCTTTCGGCACTATGCATTTCTGCTTAAAGTTGAACCAGCATAATATTCTGTGGCGAGTTGCATATGCAACCCATGATGCTCTGCATTATCACGGGCATGTGTGATTTTGTATTTCTTTGGGCCCTTTTATTTCATTCCCAGTGCATTATTGCCTCAGAATCCTGCCAGATTCTATCAGTGACCATCACATGATTTGTGTCCACAAAGTCCATCAGCACAAGCTCCCCAAACTGATCCTCATGCTCTTTTCATTATTTAAACCTAGCACCCCTTCTAACCAAGCTACAACACACTGACTGGTTTCCCCATCTCTTAGAATCCTCTATTGGCACTGCTCTCAGCTATTTCCAGACAAAATTCCTGAAATCTGGGACCAGCATGCTCCTCAAAACTAACAACAGTCAAAGGCTCTCACCTCCATGGGTTAATGCTGAGTTACTGGCCTGTAGCGTGCTAGGTACCAGGCCTGGAAGGCCTACATGTCATCCAGATCACGCACTTCTTCTCCAATACTGATATCTTAGGAATGCCTGCACTAAGGCCACCAAATATGCCAAATCAGAATATTTCTCCTCCTCCAACATCAACCTCGCCCATCCTTCCACGTTCTGGAAGGAATCACATTCCTCTTCTCCCCTCCTCCCAGCCCCCCATACCAACCCTCAAACATGGAAATATCACACTTTCTGACCCTCCATCGGTTGCAGCTACCTTCATCATGTTCTTCACATCCTCCATTTTCTCCCTACTAACCACTCTCCTCCATGTACATCTACTGCCCCTCTAAGCCCCCTTCCTGCACCAGACCATTCTACCTCCCTCCCTCTCCTTCTCATTCTTATTCATCTCACCAAATGATGCCCTCAAGGCCCTCCAAGCCTTGTACCCCAGCAAAAGTAAGATCCCAGATGGCCTGGACCTCACCTGCTCTACCTATCCACCTCTGCTATTGCCTTCCCTCTGGCCTCTCTACTAAACCTATCATTTGCTCTTTCCTCAGTCCCCACATCCTGGAAACACTCTACAGTTATCCCTCTTCCCAATGGTGGTAATTCCACAGCCCCAGGGAACTATCGACCTATCTTTTTACTTCCTATCCTTACTAAGCTCCAAGAACGTATTGTCCTCGCTTTGCTCACCCCTTCCCTTGATTCTACCTCATTTGTCACCCCTTTCCAGTCTGGCATCTGCAAGTCCGACTCCACCACCACCTCCCTTATACGGCTCACTGACTCCATACTCACCAATATGGATCAGGGACACATCACCTCCACAATATTTGTCGACCTGGCAAAAGCCTTCGACACAGTATCCCACTCTCTCCTTCTCCAAAAACTCACAGCTGCTGGGATAACTACCTCAGCTACAGCTTCGTTTCATTCCTATCAGGCAGATCTCAATCGGTGAACATCGCCTCCTTCCTCTCTCCTCCACTCCCCATCAACACTGGTGTCCCTCAGGGCTCTGTCCTCCGCCCTATTCTATTTTCAATTTCCCTTAACGATCTTCCTACTTCCTGCACCTCATCCCAAATCCACATGTATGCAGATGACACAGTCCTCTACATGTCTAGTACTTCTCCCTATGATGCGGAAGCTAGCCTGCAGCAAGATTTCAGTAAGGTCCAGCATGGTATCAGGCTAACCAGCTGTTCCTAAACACCAAAAAGACAGTCTCCATGTCCTTCAGCACTAGACAGAGGCTATCTAAACTCCAATCCCCCCTGTGTTCCACAACCTGGATGGTACACCTATTGAAAATGTCACTAACTTTAGATACCTTGGGTCTGGCTTGACCAACACCTGGTGCTCTTTATAGGACACATAAGGAAATTGGAATAAACAGCCCACTCACTCAACTATTAAATAATTTTACATTTATTTCATGTAACACCCAGACACAACTTGTCCTACATTTCAGGAAACCCCTTCATCAGAGAGTCTGGTTCAATTTCTACAACATAAAAATCACCATTGTTAATAAAATATCATGCTTATTATTTCAAATTTGTATGATAAAGAAAACAAAGGCTTAATAGCTCACTTTAAATTCATCAAAAATCTGGTACTATGTCTTTAAGAGTCTTCCTTTTAAATCTTTTTCCTTCCTATTTTCTGTATCTATCATTTCAAATACAATGTATCAGTGTATTTTAACTTCTTAACTTCCACATCTTAGTTAATCTTCTATACATGGCAACATGACTCCTACCTCTAAAAGAACGCGTAACTCCATAAAGGGTGTTTAAATGATGAATGAATTAAGGCTGTTAATATGACTATTTTGCTTGTTTACGTAGAAACTAGTACAACAGACAAGCAATGAAATGTCTGAGGACTCCTAAGCTCCTTGGGCGGTAGGGTCCCTGTAACTTTATTAAAAAGTGAAGAAAACTTAAAATGTATTGATAAAATGTACTTAAATAAAGCAGGTACAAATTTTGAACTTTATGTTTGTGTTTATGTGAAAACAATATAGTATCACAATACAGAAGTCAGACGTTGACTTGGTAATATAAAGAAATTTAGATGAAGACAGTACAGTTCAGTCTAGACACCTCATTTTGGGATTTGTGGGTATATCAACATAACTTGTAACTCCTGATCATATCAAGTCTCAAAAGCTACACTTCCCCATGTGATGGGGTCAGTCCAAATGTGATATACTGAGAAAAACAGAAACAATTCAATATCCAGTATTGATTTGAACCCCTTACCAAACATGGGAAGACTAAAATATTAGTGTTCTCCCTCACACTCTTGCAACCTCAATTGGAAACCGTTTAAATGAGCAATAAGCTGCAAAAAGTTAAACAAATTGATTAATCTGGATAGACTTTCTATATAATGAAACTTCTATATAGATTCACAAGTACAGCATTCCCTGAAAAAAAACATTAACACACTATGAATATACTGTAATACACTATATTTAGAACCCATTAAGAGTCTCTCAAGGTACAGTAATCCAGAAAATATTATTAAATATCTAGAAAGTCATTTTTCAGGGTAACTGGTGTTACACAGAGTCTTGCCTGGGGAGGTTAATATTATAAGTCAATTTCTTTACTGTACCCCAGTCAAGTGTCCTCCTCCCCCGATTCCTGGTCCGAATCAACTCGAGCACCAGCACTAGATACCTCGAGCGGCTTTCTGGATTTGCTGCACCGTTTGCCTAACTTCTTCTGGATCCGAAAACTGAACCATATGGCCCCCATAAAAATTCTCAAGCACGCCCGGCATCATCAGGGTATGAGCCACCTACACTTCTCAGAGAGGTATGGACCCATCAATTTCTTTCTTCTGGCCCTCATGGCATAGGAGGAGTCTGGGAAACAGTGCAGGTATGCCCCCATAGTTAAGACGATCTGTGTTACAGGCTGCCTGAAGAATCTGCTCCTTCACGGTTGCACTCACCGTCACCAGTAATAATGTCCAAGGGAGATATTTCTGTGCCCCAACAGAACGTAGTGATATGCTTTGATAAAATGATCCCCCAGTGCCTGCTCCATCTGTATAGCTGTGGGTAGCCAGGATTTCAAGAACGACAGAAGGTCAGGATTCTCAGAGCCTTCTGGCAGCCCAATAAGAAGAACATTTGATGCTCTGTTCGCATTTTCTAGTCCTCTAATCGGTATCTGAGCTACTCGTTCTCCTGTGTGAGTTTGGCTGCAGTTGACAAGGCTTTTACTGCCTGATTTTCTGCAGATGATACGGTTTTTGTAGCAGTCTCGATTTTTAGATCCTGCTCCCCCAGTCGCTGAAGGATTGACTCCACCTTTCCATCAATGGCCTGCATGGCCGCTTGCAAAGTCTTCTAGGGCAGATCGCCAGAGTTACTGGTTGAAGGAGCAGACACAGCCTGTTGCTCTGTTGGGAGTTGATTTTTTGCTCCGTTGAGGCCACTTTTATTTGTACGACTGACCCATACTCGATTTTGGTATCCAAAGGTGCAGCACAACTTCAGGAGTCCAACAGTACCAGATGTTTAGCTCGAACTCTTCAAAAAACAGTAAGTTTTCTTAATTATTTAATGTCGGTTGCAGAGCTATTAGGAGCCACGTCAGCTCTGTAGAAGTGCTCAACAGCGCCCAGGTACAAATTTTAAGTGATGAAAAGAATTTAAAAAGGGTAGACTCAAAATTAGAGTATTAAGTTAAAATGTCTTATAAATATATCTTATTTATATAGAAACGAGTTAAGCAATAAGAAAAATGAACTGTCTGTGGACTTCTGCACTCTTTTAGAGGCACAAGTCATTGCCATGTATAGAAAATTGACTAAGATGTCAAAAAAGTTCAGAAATTAAAATACACCGATACACTGTATTTGACATATTAGATACAGAAAACAGGAAACGAAAAAAATTTAAAAGGAAAACTCTTAAAGAGACAGTACCAAATTTTTGATGAATTTAAAGTGAGTCATTAAGCCTTTGTTTTCTTTATGATACATATTTGAAGTAATAAATAGGCATGATATTTTATTAAAAACGATTTTATGATGTGAAAACTGAACCAGCCTCCCCAAAACATAGGACAAATTGTGTCTGGATGTTACATGAAATAAATTTAAAATTATTTAATAGTTGGGTGAGTGGGCTGTTTATTCCAATCTCCTAATGTGTTTAATTAGGCTCTAATTGGTTTTGGCCTATTCCGGAGATGAAATACGTACTACTTCATTTACAGTATATATTTTTGAAGTTGTCTGTGCTAGGAATTTGGACTATTTGCTCTTTATAAGAATAAGGATTGCATTCCACAAGATGCCCACTGGGCAATCGTGAAAATTATCCCCCACCTTTGACTATGCTGACATAGTCCACAGTTCTCACCTAAAACTACATTGGCCAGGCTGGACACCTCTACAACTCCTTTATTCTATCCTGTCCTCCTTGCACTCATCACTGTCATCTGTATAAGCACTATCTCTCCCATTCCTGGAGTCAGGCGTCTGTCTCATACTGCCACTTTCATGGCAAAATTCTGGACTGGAAACCTCCTCCTAGCTCTCCTCCTCCATCTCCGCTTCCACCCAAAGCTCCTACTCCCTCTGCAACTCTGACCTGAGATCCTTTGCTATCCTCCACTGAGCTACCACCACTGGCAAATCCGCCTTCTCCTTCCACCGCCCTTCCATCCATAATGCCACTTCACACTTCTCTCTCTCTCTCTCTCTCTCTCCTCCCTACGTGTCTACACAACCCCTACCTGCTCCTGCCAAATCCTTCTGGCCTCACTTCACACACTGCCTCCTCCTCTCCTAATCCACACCCTCAGACTCTGGCTTACCTAGACCTCTGTTCTGTCTAGGTTGCCACCCTACGCATTACCTGGCCTCCCTAGGGCTGGACCTTAACTTCTGCTTCTGTTACCCTAAATGCTTCTGTTACCCTAAGTTATCTCTTGGCTATTGTATTATTGACTGAATATGTGCACCTACATCTACCACGTACTTTTTCTGCCTGTATTTATTTTTGATGCAACTACTGTGAAAACTTGGTGTATACTTGAAATGTCTGTCTGTTATGTACATCTACCCTCACTGTAGTTATGTGACTTTGTATTTGCAATACTCCCATTCCCTTCCCCCAAGGATGCATCTGGAAATGAGCAGTTCTACTCAGTATGCCTTCCTGGTGAAATTCTTGAATAAATAAATATATATCCTGGGCCTATAACCTTCTTGTGTAGACCCCCTACTGTGACCTCCACCTCAAAGTGGTCCGACATGGCAACCACTCCCGTTTCTGTCTCCAGAATCTCCCAGTGACTAGAAACAAATATGAAATCAATACGGGAGGACAAAGACCCCCCAATGGTATGTATGCCACCCCCTTCATGTAATGTCCTATATGCATCTTTCAAGCCAGCTGCGGTTATCAGTTTTAAAAATTAGTGTCACAATATAGTTTTAAGTAGCTCCTGATTTGTCCATCAAATCCCATGGCAGTTAAATCCCCAATACTATCGGTTTTGCTGTGTGTAGGTACGGTTGGATTAAATGGAAGAGGAAATTCTATAAGTTTTTGTCTGAGAGCAATACCATTCCTATAAGCTGTTCCTGGCATAATACAGCTAAGTGCAGTACCCACCTGGGTCAAGATCCATAACCTTCAGTATTGTAATGAGAAGTGATTTAAACAGAATGGCTACTCCAGAACAAGGATCAACACCAATGGACCAGATGGAAGGCCCTCATGGGCAGGAGTTTTGGGTATTATAAATGTCTGCATTGGACCTTAGTCTGGTGTCTTGTAGTAAAATCGCATGCTCATCGGAGTTGCTGGGAAGTCAGGTAACTGATCTCTGCTTATAATTTTATACGCTATTAACATTGGGGTTATGATTTTAATGTGAGTTTGGGGGGGTGCATAGCCATGAGCAGTAAAGAAAAAAAACCAACATTTCAAGATATTAAATATGCTTTTATTTCTAGCCCGTTTCCTCGTTCTACATCTGGATGATCCCCATCCATGTCTGAAAAGTCCTTTTGGAAGGGCATACAGAAGAGACTTCGAATCTCCATCTTTTTATAACTGTGCCCTTGAAAGCGATGCTGGTTGCCCACAGCATCTATCTTCACCATTTTAGAATTGGGCTGATTCCTTCTGCTGTTGGGGCGCACTAAAGTAGAATCTGAGTGCACAGGCCAAGCAGTAGTAGGCTCGAGTTGACCTGCCTGACCTACTTCACCTTTTTGACCTTCATGTAATGGCTCTCTATGGCTACTGGCATCTGGGTCCTGTACAGCAGTGTCCTCCTGTGGCTCCCCAGTAGGAGTAGGATCCACAGTAGTGGTGTCATTCGATTCTGCATGTGAAGTACTCGTCTCTTGAGCAGTGTTCATATAGGAATCGTGGGCATTTCTGTGAGACTGTGAGTGTTGTTCCTGAGCTCTTTTGGATTGAGCCTCATGGATCACATCGTCCTGGTCGTAAAAGAATCCCTTATTATGTATGGCCCACGGGCAGGCAAGATACAAATGTCCAGTGTCCTCACAAAGGTTGCACTTTACAAAACTGGGACAGAACATACTGGAATGCCCTATCTGCAAACAGAGATTGCAGACTAAAGTGTCACAAACATTGCTTAAGTGAGACAGAGACCCACATATGTGGCACGTCTTGGGCTGACCAGCATAGAAACAGAACCCCTGTCCTGCCCAACGTAAAAGCTACAGGGAAGGTGTTGTGGTCCTGAATCCGAGATTCGTAAACACATTTTAATGTTTCAACCACCAGTCCAGATGTTTTCAGTATTGAGGATACGTACTGGTCTGTCAATCACATCGGCCCTTCGCTTAATCCAATACAGAATGTATGGAATGTGCACATCCTCATTTCTGAAGAGAACAGTGATGTTTTTAACTGTGGGTTTTGTTAGAGGGATTGCCACAAAAGGGGCCCATAAGGGGGAATACTTTACTTGTTGAAAATGTTTCCAGAATCATTCCACCAACTGTGGGGTGTTAAAGCTGACATCAAATTGCATATCCACAAAATGTGGACAAGTGCAAAGATGTCCATGGGCAAAAACTGCATGGAGTCGTTAAACCAGTTTACCACACAGACTCGGTCTGGCAGTTTATCAACCCTCCTTTATATTTTAATCAAACTGCATTCCATCACTTTGCTGGTGTGCCCAAATTATTAAAGAGATTGGACATCTGAAAACTCCCCAAGCAGTATTTCTGAAAAGGGTTAACTGGGGTAGTGCGTGAGGGACCAGGTTGTTCATTTTCCACAGCCATGGTGGCGGGGTGGGGGGGGTGGGGGCAGACCTGCAGGCTGACTGTGGTGGGACAGTTCCAAAAACACCACCATGAACAACAAAGGCGAGGGGTGCAGGACAGGGTGGCCAGCCCAGTAAAGTCCAAACAGATCCAAACGGCCCACACTCTAAGCAGCAAACATTAAAGGACCACAAAGCAATTGCTAAATAAACAAAAATAGTTTATTTTTGGTCTACAGCACTACAAATAGATGCTAGCTACTCCAGCACTTTGGTACTAAAACCTTCATCAAGGGTGTGGCTACAAAGTTACACAACTTCACTTATACTCCCTTCTGAAATTTACAACCAATGAAATGTATCAAAATACAATAAATTAAATCAAACTAAATTAAACTGGATGCAATCAGTGACATTTCTCGATGCAAGTGTATTCTCTGACTAAATAAAATACAAGCATATTTAATTATTCTCTTTAAATAACAATGTCGAAAAAATGTAACAAGCCAAGGAACTGGTAGTAAAGAAAGAAAGTCCACATTCATGATTACCCATTTCTGAAATTACAAACGTGATCCACAAGTTATAGGGTGAAATTAAAAAAGAACAGAACAAACACTCCTTTATATTTTAATTAAACCGCATTCCATCACTTTGTTGGTATACCCAAATTATTAAAGAGATCAGATATCTGAAAATTCCCAGAGCAATATTTCTGGAAGGTCTGACTGGGGTAGTACATCAGGGACCAGGCTGTTCATTTCTGCAGCCATGGGGACAGACCTGCAGGCTAACTGTGGGGAAACCACAAAATTGCTGTGTGCTCACCAATGCAGTCAGTGCAATGAAGAGTTGCAAGTTTCTAACAATTGTAAACAAGCATCCAGTAAACTCAATGCACTCCCAGTTGAGAATAGGACAAACACTGATTGCAAGTTCAAAGTCCAAAACTTTAATTTGGTAGAAAATTCTTGACAGGTTTTCCTTAAGGTTCAAACATGAAGTAACTCTCCCAACCAGTTAACCCAGCACTTCGACCAAGGCGTGGTCTTTGAACTTGCAATTAGTATTTGTCCTATTTTCAACTAGGAGTGCAGTGAGTTTACTGGATGCTGGTTATAACTGTGGCGGGAGTCTGCAGCAGCTGGGGTAGGTAAGCTGGAAGGCCCAGCTTCGAAATCATTCAAGTCAGCCCTGTGCAATGGAAGGTTGCGCTGTTTGCAGTGGGACTGAGGAGGGGACTCCACAGCCAGCGTCATTAAGAGTATCATTGTTAGCACCGGCTCGCCGGCGCAGCGGTGCAGATTTTCACTTACGATGCTGGCAAACCAGGTTTAAGGAAACGAGCCGGGACAGCCAGGAGGGCCAGCCGGGGAGAAGGATTAGGCGTCAGGACTGCTCTCTCCTCCGAGAAGTGTCCTACGCTCGATCACGGGTGTGACACCTAGTGGAAGCTGGGAGTATCACCCTAGCACTGGCAGCATAGTCAAGGGCACTGCAGAGGACAGGCGCTAAGGCATCATTGCACATCTCCACCCCAGCCTATAGGGACAAAATCCCTCTCTACCTGACGTCTCTATGATGCCCTGCCCCCGAGCTTCAATCAGCGGCCTGGCCGAGGGCTCCTCCAACCAGATACGGTTCCACAGTACCGGTTCCAGTCATGGTGCCGTGCCCCGCCCCCTGAGGGTAAGCCAGGAGTGACCGGGGGAGTGAGGGGTTCATTAGGCGGTGGAAGTCTCTGGGGCACTGGGACCAGGGAAGAGTTCTGACGGACAGTGGTGGCAAAAAAAGTAAGATAAATATAAAAAGAAAAGAGTATCACTGTCTGTGGCAATACACTGCATTTTGACTCTGTCTGTGGTATTAGTAGTGGGATTCATGCCATGCTGGTGCCCCTCAGTTCTCAACCCTGCAATGACTGGAGAGACCTGTTCCGAAGAAATAGCAGCGGATGCAGAAGGTAAATCAGAACGTATCTGGGTATCAGCTACAGAGAGCAACAAACTGCTGGAGTTAGGCTGAACAATGCTTGAACAAGGTTTGGGTAAAGTTTTATCCACGATGCAGTGTAAAGCCATGCTTAGAACATTACTTTCAGCCATATTCTGCTTGGGAAACATTACCTGAGCTATTCCTGTTGCAGTGCCACTACCTGGTGTTGCCATGACATTCAGAACTTCAGACATGGCTCGACCGCTTGACAGGCCGGCGGTTCATTCACAAAAAGAAGTACCTAAAGGAATTTTTGTGGATGTTTTGTTCTGGGAAGATTCTTCCAAATGTCTTGTGTCCTAAATGATCAAATGAACAGATGCAGCCTCCCAGTAGGCTCCGTCTGAAGATCTGATCCAATCTGCATCCTGCAGAGCTCTCTCCAGGGACCGGAGACTCTGTTTGCAGTAGTGTTTTCTGAAGTAAGTTTCCCCTTAACAGCCTGGGTATTCACTGACCAGGGATTAGAACAGGGGCTACAGAAATATGTGGGCCAGCATGGGGGGGGGGGGGAGTGTTCGTAGAAGCAGCAGTTGGTGTGTGTGTGGTCGCTGACAGTGTGATGCTGCAGCCAACTGTAAGGCAGCATCCTCCTCAGCAAGTAATTTCAGGAGCAGCGCTTATCCGTCTGTCTGTTCAGCTATAGACCATATTTCGGACACTATATTGGCTTCAAGTATCTTACTTTCATATGTTGATATCTGCAGGGGATGTTGTTGAGCAGCTACTATGGATTTGTCAATAACCACTCTGTCAATGACCATAACCACTTTGTCAATGTCCATAACTCCTTGTTCTGTTTCTACAATAACATGGACAGTCTCCATAGGTATAAATGCTGATGTGGCATTAACAGTAATATTTTCTTCCAAACTGTCCGGTATCTCCATGGATGTAACAAAATTAAATGAGCTGGAATCTTGACTAGGAAGAAGGCAGACAGCCCCTCCACCTGGGTCGGCCATCTCGCCAATCTGACAGCCAGCAGTTCCCCCTATTGCAAAGAGTAAGGGACTTTCCCTGGTCTCCTGGTCAACATTCCCCTTCCCATAAAACCGGTTCATGCAACTGTCCAAATCTGTGCATGGCTGTTGATGTGCAAAATGGCTGCCACTACACATAAAAACAGAACACTCAACACTAAGAGCCTCACACCCAAGTGTAGAAAGAGAACACTCAACACTAAGAGCCTCACACCCAAGTGTAGAAAGAGAACACTCAGCACTAAGAGCTTCACACCCAAGTGTAGAAAGAGAACACTCAGCACTAAGAGCCTCACACCCAAGTGTAGAAAGAGAACACTCAGCACTAAGAGCCTCATCCAAGTGTAGAAAGAGAACACTCAGCACTAAGAGCCTCATCCAAGTGTAGAAGAGAACACTCAGCACTAAGAGCCTCATCCAAGTGTAGAAGAGAACACTCCAGCACTAAGAGCCTCACACCCAAGTGTAGAAAGAACACTCAGCACTAAGAGCCTCACACCCAAGTGTAGAGAGACACTCAACACTAAGAGCCTCATCCAAGTGTAGAAAGAGAATACTCAGCACTAAGAGCCTCACAGCCAAGTGTAGACAGAGAACACTCAGCACTAAGAGCCTCACACCCAAGTGTAGAAGAGAACACTCAGCACTGAGCCTCACGCCCAAGTGTAGAAAGAGAACACTCAGTACTAAGAGCCTCATCCAAGTGTGTGGCTGGTTCCAATTTGTACTTTGTGTGCAAAAACACTGCCAGGAAAAAGGACACAAATTTGTAGGTAACTGACAACAGTTTTGGGAGCGAAAGTTTTTTAAATTCGATAGACTACATCTGACTAAGGAGGCAGTCAATGCACTGGGGCAGAAGTTTGATGCCTTTGCAGAATATTTAAACTAGCAAATGCGAAGAGGAGTGCAGCACCCGATACACTGAACGGGAAGAACACTCCTCCCCCCTCAGCTAGTGATCAAACAGGAGTTCAGCATGTTTGTAGTTCATTTGCATCACCAGGTAAGAAAAAAAGTCCAGCTTCCCATACGACGTGCAGGGGAAATGCCGGACCTCGCCCAACAACTAACAAATCAAAATCTGGCCAATGGAAAATCATCTACACAAATGCCCATAGTCTGGGAAACAAGATCCCAGACCTGCAGGCAACAGTGACAGAGGCTAAACTGGACATATTAGCCATTAGCGAGACATGGTTCACCGGTAACCATACTTGGGAGAATTCAGTACCCGGCTATGTACTGTTCAGAAGAGAACGAGGTGCAAAAGGGTGTGTGTGTGGGGGGCGGGGAGTGGCACTTTATGTCAATGAAAATATCAAAGCTACAGAAATTTAGAATACACATAAGGAGCCAGAAAAACTGTGGGTCACCCTGGAAACAGAAAATCGGACAGCCATACTGAACTGGGGTTGTCTAGAGGCCTCAGGCAGGGGAGGACATAGACACATTACTGTTAGAAGATACACAAAACATGACAGCTAAGCGGGAGGTTCTGATAATGGGAGACTTCAACATGCCAACTACCGACTGGTCAATACCAGCAGGAACATCTGCCAGAACTAGACACATAGTGGATTACCTGCAGGAGGGCCTCAAATAACTGGTAGAACTACCCAGAAGAGACAGGGCTATCCTGGATCTAATACTGACTAACGGAGAAAGGATCACAGATCTCCAGGTAGAAGGTCACCAGGGGGCCAGTCACCATCACATGGTATGGTTCAATTTGGCCACTAGAACTAAATCATCCCATTGCAAGGCAAAAATATGGGACATTAGAGGAGCTGACTTTGATAAGATGGTCAACAGAGTTAAGCTAGCCCTGCCAAGAAGAAATACAGGTGAGGGGGTACAGGCAAAGTGGGCAAGCATTAAGGATGCAATACTTGAAGTAACATCCCATTGTGTTACGGAGAAAAGCAAGAGCAAGAAAAAAGAAACCATTTTGGTTCTCAAAAACAGTAGCAAAAAGATCAGAACCAAAGGTTGGCCTTCAGAAATATAAGGAAACACAGCGGGACAAAGATGGGAGGCATACCAAACTTCCTAAGGGAAGCAGGGAAGGCAGTAAGGTAGGCAAAGGCCCAAACCGAGGAAACACTAGCATGAACAGTAAAAGAAGGAACCAAGACTTTTATAGACACATTAGTGAAAAAAGAAAGTCTAGAGGAAGTATTGCTAAGATCAAAGTAGATAAGGGGGAGTATGTGGAGTAGGACCAAGGAAAAGCATCTATCCTAAATAGATATTTCTGCTCAGTATTTACTGAGGAGAAGGTAGGGCAGGACCCACAGCTCAGCACCATGGACACAGGGGGGAGGGAGGTGTGCACAAGTCCTTCACAAAAGAAAGGGTCCTACAAGAGCTCGCTAAGCTCAGGGTGGACAAGGCAATAGGACCTGATGGCATACATCCCAGGGTACATAGGAGCCAAGGGTGGAACTAGCAGAGCCATTAGCAGAACTGTTTAGTGAGCCTCTGAGCACAGGAGAGGTCCCAGAAGACTGGAGAAGGGCTCATGTGATCCCGCTCCACAAGAATAGCAGCAGGGAGGAGGCAGGGTACTACAGACCAGTCAGTCTTACCTCAGTAGTGGGCAAGACTATGGAAGCACTCCTCAAGGAAAGGATAGTGCAAAACCTGGAAACCATAGGAGCACAGGATCCAAGACAGCATGGGTTTACAACAGGAAGGTCCTGTCAAACTAATCTCACCAATTTCTTTGACTGGGTAACCAGAGTGGTGGACCAAGGGTGTCGCCTACCTAAACTTTAGCAAAGCGTTTGATACTGTTCCACACAGAAGATTAATTAATAAGCTTGGTAGGCTCGGGGTGGGTCAGAGGTTGGTCAACTGGGTGGCAGTCTGGTTGGCAGGCAGAAAACAGAGAGTGGTGGTAAATGGTATACAGTCAGAAGAGATGCAAGCCACAAGTGGGGCACCTCAGGGATCAGTCCTGGGGCCAGTCCTCTTCAATATCTTCATAAGTGACATTGCAGATGGACTGGAAGGTAAAGTTTGTCTGTTTGCAGATGACACCAAGATCTGTAACAGAGTAGATGACCCAGATGGGGTGGGCAGAATGAGACGAGATCTGGATAAACTGGCAAAATGGTCGGAAGAGTGGCAACTGGGGTTTAAAGCAAAGAAGTGCAAGATCATGCACATAGGGAAGAGAAACCCTGAAGCTACCTATGGGTTGGGAGGAATTACTGGCAATCACAAGGGAAGAAAGAAACTTGGGCATCATTATCACAGATGACCTGAAATCATCCAAGCAGATCACTAAAGCAGGAAGTAAGGCAAGAGAGATGTTTGGGTGTATTAGTAGGGTATCACAAGTCATTAGAGGGAGGTAATAATCCCTCTTTACAAGACACTGGTTAGGTCCCATTTGGAGTACTGCATGCAGTACCGGAGGCCGCACCTACACAAGGACATGAACAAAATGGAGGCAGTCCAGAGAAGGACAACCAAAATGGTGCAGGGACTGCATCAGAAAACATATGAGGACAGATTAACGGAGCTCAATATGTATACTCTAGAGCAAAGAAGGAAGAGAGGTGATATAGATCCAAACATTCACACATCTTAAGGGCATTAACAAGGTTAAAGAGTCTAACATGTTTCAATATAAAAAAAATAGCAGTACAAAAGGACACAGCATGAGATAAGAGGAGGCCGATTAAGGGTAATGTGAGGAAGTTCTTTTTCACAGAAAGGGTGGAGGATGCATGGAACGGCCTACCTCAGGAAGTGGTGGCTATGAATACAGTGCAGGGCTTCAGACAGGCATGGGATAGGCATAAGGGAGCAATACAGATGAATATGAATAAACAGGCCACTGACAGAGTAAAGGTCGGTAGCACATTCATAAGGTAGAAAAAAATGGGCAGACTGGATAGGCCTTGTGGTCCTTATCTGCCGTCAACTTCTACGTTTCTATGTTTTAACTTACTGTTCACTGTGGATCATATTAGGCTGATTTTGATGAGTTACAAGCAGACATTTGCTTTAAAAAGAAATCCCAGAATCCGCTGCTGTTGACATCAGAGGACGGCTGCAGCACTGGAAAATTCAACAGCCTGCTGTGCATACTGAGGGATTTCATAAGATCTGATCTTTTGTCTGCTGGTCTCGCTGTCCCAGGAGAACAGTAGGACTGGGAAACATCTGGTCTGAGTCCAAAAATCTATAACATATACTGCAGGTACAAAAAGAGGCAGGGGGAGGGAGGTGGGAGGAATACCAGAGAAAACTAAAGACATCTTTGCTAAAAGAAACAAAGGGGTTGGTCAGGAAAATGAAGGCAGACAGAACTTCACAAAACTAAAGGTGTAAAGGGGGATAAGGAGGGTTTTCTTTTGGTACATAAAGGAGAAAAGACAAATGGGGGAATTGTTAGGCTATTGGGGGAGTAGTGGAGGATGGGGGTGGAGACAGCTAATGTACTGAACAATTACCACTGCTTGGTGTTCAAGGTGGAATATGGGGTAATCAGTATAAAGGCAACTCCCACAGGGCTAGAAATGTGTTTTAAAAAGTAGTGTACCTCACAGATTACCAGTTCCCCAGATTTGGTATTCCGTCTCAGAAAGTGGTATGCCACCCCCTTTTTTTGTATAACTGCTATCAAAATGTCACCAACCATCAGTACATCCTTGTTTGACGTAATAAAAGGCAAAAACAAGTTCCAAAAGGTCTCCATTCATTTATATTTCTTCATGTATTTTTTTTCTTTCTCTTTACCTCATTTTTAGGTAAGGTGCTGAACTTCCACTTTATTCTGTGCATGTACAGAAAAAAAGAGTGATGCACGGAATGAATAGCAGCCAGGCATTTACATACATTTTTCAAAGTGCTTTTGCAGCACTGACTGACAGCAATCTCATCACAGTTGACAATTGACACAAGCAGCGAAAAACAGAAAGTCTCTCTGAAATCCATGCAGTATAGGCACTCACAATAAAGTTGTATACGATGCAACAACAGAAATGCAGCACAAACCCTGGACAGTCACATGCTGCTGTCAGTGATGACAGTCAGCTTATGCACAGCTAAAATGTTCAAGCAGCAATTGACATTATCAGAATCAGTATCCTTTTTGTTTTCTTGCTTTTTTACCCCATCACGATAAAGAGAAGGATATGGAAAAATGAATCTGGCCCATGTGAACAGAATCTCGTGATTCAGTTATCTGACGTGATTTGTTACAGCACGTGACAGTTTTATTACCATGACATGACCAGTTGGCCAGATTTTTACAAATTTAAATTACCCCGCTCCTAATCGTGATAGATTTGTGCAATTTTTTAATTGAAATCCAATTTGGCCAGAATGTTACCGTACCATTCAGTTATCAGATTTGCAGTGCTGAGTGGTCCAATACGCCACATCTCATGTCGGTGTGTGGACTCTCTGCATTATTTTATTGTAGGGACTGTCTGGGCTAACAACACTGGGGAAGAAAAATTATGAAGACTGAAAGATACTCTGTTCACATACCCAGATTCTGGACTACTTGTTGCTCAGCTGCCTCCCTCAGATAAATTCCAGGCACATTTAATTGTAAGATAAAACAGTACCTGATATGGTGCATTATTGTTCAGCTGCCTCACTGACTTGCACTTGACTGACAGACTGCGCTAGGACTGGCTAGTCTGTACTGCACATGACAAGTTAGCATTAGTCTAGCATGCCTGTTATAACAAAACTGAAATTAGTAGAACATGGACTGAGAGCTCACAAATTTGACAAATTAGACTGATCTACTTTAAACCTATTGACTTGTAAATCTGGCACCATGACCAGGCAATTATTTTTGCCACCAAAAACCTGGAATGACACATTTTAAAAACATTGCAAATACCAATATTAAATTGTTTTGTAGGTAAAATGAAGACATTAGTCCAAGTAGGACTCAACAGTTGGGCGGCAAAGAAAGGCCAAACCTGAAATCTGGGACATGATCACATCATGTCATCATCTGGACGAGACTCAGTGATGCAAGTACCCCCCCTCTCCCCACAGTTAACAGTTTCCTGCAAACTAGTATTAAGGCACACCACTGACATGGGAGTACATGTAAGTTCTTCATCAGATATAACATGAAAATCATCATCAGACAAAAATTTTTCACAATAAGTTTGAGGTATGAAGGATTCATCTAAACCTTTATCTACTTCTGACTCTGAGCTGTCTCCCTCTTCTTCCTCCTCATTGCTTTTTTTGTTCTGTGGACCATATGGTTGCAAATAAGACCTTTTTTTCTGTCTACCACTTTTTAACCAGTGCTCAACGACTGGAACTGAATCGAATTCCTGTTCACATGGTGTATGTAATGAGATCCTTATTAGGTCTATCAGACTGTCCTTTCCTAACAAACTTCGCCAATCAGATTTTATTCTTTTCATTAGGCTAAACCCACGTTCACAAACAGCTGTACTTGCTGGTAGAGTACGACTTAAGGTTACTAGTCCCAAAATGTGGTGGCATTTGTCTTGGCAAGCCTAATGAATATCTGGCCACTTTGCTTCTACAACATTGGCATACCTTTGTGGGGGGACATGATGTACCCTGACCTGATCTGTGGCCTGACAGTACATTGAGAATTTGCTGATTATTAGTGGTAGAAAAAGAAATTCACCTTCTCTTTACGTGATTTTTGAGTTAGGTCCACTCTGTTACACACGTCTGCATCTATGTCCTGTTCTATGAGGACTGGTCTGAACTCCTCTACGACACCAGCTACTGCATTCTCTGTATAATCTGAAACAAACTTGAAAAAGCTGTCTCACCTCCACCTCGCTAAGCTAAATATTCTCCCAGTGCCACCCAGTCAGAGTTATCTGTCCCCCCCCTAACAGACCTGTCAAGTCCACATGGCTTGTTGGCCACTGTATAAAGTTCACAATGTGGTTCACGGCCACCATAATGGAGTCCAGCTGGTGCATGTCTTCAAACCTGTTTATGACAGTTAGGATCATGGCTGTCAGTAGTGTCTCTCTGTCAATGGAAAACTGGTCCGCTTCATCAACAGATAGGGTGTGTCCATGGAATTCAGGTCCCTCCAAGGCATCGAGATTTTGCAAGTGCTTTCCAGGTCTAGCAAACAAGAACACAAGGAAAAACACACTTATCCCCCAGCCTGATCTAACTCCTGACAGAGAGATAATACTACTAGTAACAGTTTTTTTTTTCTGGCTAGGGTGGAGGAAAATAGTTTAGCTAAAACTTCATCATTCTGGAAAACAAAATTGCCTTGTTTTCAGCTTTACAAGGCAGTCTTTCAGGTCCTGAAGTGATTCAAACACCTCTCCCACTGAAGTATCATTTGCTTGAAGAAGCAGGCTGACCTTCGTGAACTCTTCCAGAATGTCTGCCACCAGGTGAATGTAGCGTAGACATCCTCAGGTCTGCATGGTCTTCAGGTAACCCTTGGCCTTCGCTGCTTGGTCCCCTCGAGATCCACCATGTTGCATCTGAGAAGACAAATGGCACAAGTTGCTGCTTTAGCAGTTCAATTTTAAAACAAATCTCTGGAAGACTGTGCTTAAATGGAGTGGGACAGTACATACCTGTTGGAAGTGCAGCAGATTCCCACAGTAGTCCGTGATAAGCACTTTCAGTGCTGTTAATGTGTATTGTGCCCATCTGGTTCCTCCCACTCCGGTTGGAATAAGGCATCTTACTCCCGCTGCCTGACAGGACTCTCTCAGATTTTCACGGTTTAGAGGTGAAAAATGATAAAACAGATAGATCCCCAGAAGTAGTTGGTCTATTTTTTTATGAAACGTGATGTTTTTTAACACATCCTTCAGCGCTAACTCCAGCCTATGTGCATTGCAGTGGATTGTGACTAGATGAGGACGATCCTTCTTCAGTAGTGCGGCCACCCCCCCTTCTACCAGTCATCACTGTTGCCCCATCGGTGGTAAGCCCTACCAATTTGTTTTTCCAGTCTGACTCTGTCTGTCATTTCCTGATCGATGCATGCCGTGACTGATGCTGCATCAGCTTTGTATGGATTTTCCAGGGACACAAAAAAAAAAACACCTGTCACCCCCTTGTTTACTATTCTTATATAAACTATTTTCTGTTCTTTTATACTGGAATATGTTGCACCAGCTATCATTATGGATATGAAATCTGCATTCTTCACCACATCCATCAGCTTCTTATGTTCCACCTCAACGCTATTACTAATGAACATGCGGCATGATTTGTCATTGTGATAGATTTTCCCCAATATCAACCCCTTTACATTTGTCAAGGTCACACATCCACTGGAAGTCTGTATATGGCGTAGCATGTTTGGCCAAGGCATGTGCATTTGAATTAAGATCTGCACACGACGTGCCACATTGAAATTGAGCATTTCGATTGCTCTGTCAGCAGCAGATGCCTGCTGGTATTGACCACAAATCAGGCATCAGAAAGAGTGCTTCTTAGACTTAGCATGTTTTGTAAAGACTGCTGAGTGAAATTATCGCAGCCCCTTTGCAATATGCTGATGTTGTATCTGCAATGTCTGGGAATTTCCTACGTGATTTACAAAACATTACATTTTTCTCAGGGTCAAGCTCAACCCAAGCCTACTTTGTTACCCTGTGTTCTTAAAGTATGCAAACATCTACATTTGTCATAAGCAGCATCTCGCTCTTCTTTTTCCTAAGAGCCTCCTTTGCTGCTATGGTCTCAGGGTTCTCTACTCCATTCCAGAACACTACATCTTGGCAGTTCTGGCAATTTCTTATTAATTTTGACAGCAAAGAAGCACCTGACCAAACAGGCAAGGGCTAGTGGATGCAGAACTGACTAGCTGGGCTAAATCCACCCTGTGACACCCAAAGAAGTGAGAGACATGGGTCCCGCAGCAATGAGAATTTTCTGCTTAAGGGAGTGTCAAGCAGATGCAACCCCTACAAACAGGGTTTTATAATGTCTTCCTGGGCTTGCCTAATGCCCACTGTCAGGATGGTGTCTTATGTCTGTAGTAGTTTGATTGTCTACATGAGAGTGCTATAATAAGCCTCTGTGCCTGTTTCTTTAAAGAATCATTATGATGTGTTAGAAATTAGTCTGGACTAGGTCCGAGTGGTTTAAGGCTCATGACCAGTCAGGCAAGTTGTATTTAACTCCATTCTGTGGTAGCTATTAGTGCAGAGAGAGCCTTGTTAGGAACTGTGATCATTTACTGTTTATCTATCTTATTAATAATAATATAGGAGTTTGTCTAACCTGCTTTCCATTGCAGCTTGAACTTTTGCATAGGAGCCACCATTTTGGTTCTGGACTGCCACAGCTGGACCAATCGGAACCTCAGGGGACCTAAAATGGAGCCTGTTCCCAGAGACCTTGTGGGAGTGAATTTCTGTAAGAATTGTAGTTTTTAAGGCTTGGTGCCTTAATGGACCTGGGGGGAGCACTTGCTGTGACAGACAGTTCCCTCAGCCAACTGAACCTTTTGGATCACTGGGAAAGCCCAGAGCTGCCTGCAGTAGTGAGTCAGACGAGTGTTGGAGTTTGGAGAGTGAACAGCTCGAGCTATTTGAGCAGCTGCTCCTGCATTGTAGCGCGGGAGGGCTGTGTTTGGCCTGCCTGTCACCATCTTCCTGAGTGAGAAATCAAATGATAGTAAAAGTCGGCTTTAATTCCGATAATCCTTGTGGAGATCTGAAAGCTGAAAAGAAGTGTGTGTGTGTGTGTGTGTGTGTGTGTCTTTTTGCCTGCAAGTGGACCGAAGTCTTGCTCCAGAAGTGATCGGCCTGCCAGGTACCGAAGGGAGCCTCAGAAGGAAAGGTTTGCGAAGAAACTCTGCTGAATTGCAAACGGACTTTATCCGAACTGTGGCTAATAGATGAGTTGCTTATAAGTGTGCAGTGTGGGTCACGATCTGGTTCCCCACCACTATGTATGTTATGCTAGCTGGAAGCTGCTCCAGCACTCATTATGGACTGTATCTGAACTGCTCGCTGTCTGGGCCCTGCCATCTCGGCCCTAGACTGCCGCTCCCCACCGAGACTTTTCCGACGAAAGACCAGCTGAAGATTTGGCCCCTGCTCAACTACCATCGAACAGGTAGCAACCACCACGGTAAGTCATGTAGGCCCCACTTCCCTGGCAATCCAGTACAACATCCAGCGGTCTTCATCGTCAGTTCTGCCTCCTGGTCTGGGCAGCATGAGTACAAAACAGGGTAGCTCCCTGCAACAAAGCTAGAATCATTGTGTGTCATCTGATTTGCTTGTTTGGATTTATTACAATGAACTGAGCCATCCGGCTCCGGATTACAAAGTCTGGGTTGATGTGCATGCTAATTGTTTTCTTTCCTAAGAGCCCCAACAGCTGCAACGCCTGCTACCCCAGGCAATGCTTCATGCTAGCCTGTTTAACAACTGGGTACCCAGGGCTGTGCGACTATAACAAAGAGACCACTGTGCATGCTTGTTCAGCCTGAGTTAATCAGATCTGCTAATCCTCTGAGATTCCTGCCCCACTCTTGTTCCGTCTCCCTGAATAAATCAGACTGTGGTTTTCTGGAGTGATGCAAGCCTATACTGGCATGATGGGCTGCATCTGTCCAGGAGGGAACCAGGATCCTAGGTGATAGGTTTAAATGCTTCATTGGCAAGCTTTTAAACTAGCCAAGGGAGCACTGGAAAGAGCAGGAAATTCTAGCCCCCCAAATAATCATGGTAGTAAGTGCGGCAAACACCAACATAGAGGTGTCGATAGGGAGAAGGGCAGGGGTAAATGGAGAAAGTGACAAAGGTAAGAAGGACAGGGATGGGGCAAAAGGGAGTAAGGCCATCAGAAAATGGAGGGTAATGAGTACCAATGCCCGTAGTCTGGGCAACAAGCTCCCTGAGCTGGTGGCCATGATGGAAAAGGGATGCCTGGATATCGTAGCAGTCACAGAAACATGGTACACAGAGAACCATGACTGGGATGTTAACATACCAGGGTACATAACCTACAGGAGAGACAGGCAGGGGAGAAGAGGAGAAAGAGTAGCTCTCTATGTAAAGGAAGGGATAAAAGCAACTGAACAAAAGAGTAAACAGGGAGGAGAAGAGGCACTGTGGGTTACCGTGGAGACTGGAAAGGGCACCACTATCCGCACAGGGGTTGTGTACAGACCCCCATGTCAGGGGAAGGGAATGGACAAGGATATGATAGAAGGCATTCTTAGAATGGCAGAGAAAGGGGAGATACTGTTGATGGGAGACCTGAATATGCCAGATGTTAACTGGAGCACATTTGCTGCAGCCACATCCAAGAGCAGGGCCATTCTTGATGCCCTACAGGCGGCAGGCATTTGACAGCTAGTTTCGGAACCCACTCGTGAGGGAGCAATCTTAGACATCGTACTCTTAAACGGGGGCAGTGAGAGGATCTCAGATCTAGAAGTGGGTTGCCATCTGGGGACAAGTGACCATCAAACAGTGTGGTTCACGTTAAACTCAGCTACAGAGTTAAGCCATACAAAGTGAGGGTACTGGACTTTAGGAGGCTGAGTTTGACAAGATGGTGAGTGCCTCAGAAAAGCACTAGCAAACAGGCTAGAAGGAGGTGGGAGCAACAATGGGAATCATCAAAACTGCCATCACAGAGGCAACAAGCCTTGCAGTGAAGCAAATAAACAAAAGCGAAGAAAAAGCCACTATGGTTCTCAAAAGAGGTGGCTGTGAAAATCAGGAAGAAAAAGATAGCATTCTGGAAGTATAAGGAAACACAGAAGGAGCAGGACAGAGGCTGTACCAGTTAAGGCAGAAGGAAGCAGGGAAGGAAGTCAGAATAGCAAAGGCCCAAACTGAGGAAAAGATAGCCAACTCAGTTAAGAAGGGGGATAAAACCTTTTATAGGTGCATCAGCGAGCGTAGAAAGACAAAGGGAGGGATAGTAAGGCTGAATAGCATGAACGGTGGGTGGGTGGGCAGAGGGGGACAGTGAAAAAGCAGGGATACTGAACGAATATTTCTGCTCAGTATTCACAGGAGGGGGAAGTGCCTAATCCAATTAACAGAAGCACTCTTGATAGGGGGGTTGATCCCAGTCCTTTCACAGAAGAAAGGGTTCTGCAAGAACTCCTAAAACTGAAGGTGGACAAAGCAATGGGTCCTGATGGAATTCACCCCAGAATTCTAAAAGAATTTAGGAGGAACTAGTGAAACCACTGGCTACTCTCTTTAATAAATCATGGGAGGATGGTGTGGTACCCGAGAACTGGAGGAAGGCGGATGTGATTCCCCTTCACAAAAGTGGGACCAAGACAGAGGCAGGAAACTACAGACCTGTCAGTCTGACCTTTGTGGTAGGGAAAGTGATGGAGTCACTTCTGAAGGAAAGAATAGTTGAGTACCTAGAGGCCAGTGGAGCACAGGACCCAAGCAGCATGGGTTCACAGCGGGAAGGTCATGTCAGGCAGATCTAATAGATTTCTTTGACTGGGTGACCAAAGTAGTAGACCAGGGAGGGGCTGTGGACATGGCCTACCTAGACTTTAGCAAGGCATTTGACACAGTCCCACACGAAAGATTAATAGTCAAATTAACCAGCCTGGGAGTGGGTCCCAGGGTGGTAGCCTGGGTAAAACATTGGCTGCACAACAGGACACAGAAGGTAATTGTAAATGGAGTCCACTTTGAAGAAAGACGGGTTACTAGTGGGGTACCGCAGGGTTCAGTATTGGGTCCAGTCCTTTTTAATGTCTTCATCAGTGACACTGCAGAGGGACTGGAAGGAAAAGTATGCCTTTTTGCAGATGACACAAAGATCTGCAACAGGGTTGATATACACAAGAGGCGTGGAAAGGATGAAAAGGGACTTGTGCAAGTTGGAGGAATGGTCAGAAGTATGGCAGCTAGGATTCAATGCAAAGAAGTGCAAAATAATGTACCTGGGAAACAAGAACCCAGGGGAAGAATACACAATGGGTGGGGAGGTAGTAATAACAACAAAAAAGGAAAGGGACCTGGGGGTAATCATATCAGATGACCTTAAGGTTAGCAAGCAATGTGAGAAGGCAGTAGGGAGGGCTAGGGGTATACTGGGATGTATAGGGAGAGGCATCAGCAGCAGAAAACAGGAAGTTGTTATCCCTCTGTACAGACAGTTGGTGAGACCCCATCTGGAGTACTGTGTCCAGTTCTGGAGACCCCATCTCCACAAGGACATAGACAGGCTAGAGGTAGTCCAGAGGAGGGCAACTAAAATGGTGCAGGGTCTGCAAGAGAAGCCGTATGAGCTTAATATGTATACCCTTGAGGAAAGAAGGGAGAGGGGGGACATGATAGAAACTTATAAGTACCTCAGTGGAATCAACAAAGTCCAAGAGGGTAGCATCTTTCAGAAAAAGAGACTTACAAGAACAAGGGGACACAATTTAAAGATAGAAGGAGGGCGGTTCAGGGGCAATGTGAGGAAGTATTATTTCACAGAGAGGGTAGTGGATGCATGGAACAGCCTTCCTGAGGAGGTTTGGGTCTAAAACTGTGGGAGAATTCAAGAATGCATGGGACAGACATAAGGCAATTCTTGTGGGGGGTAGGAAGAAATAGGCTGTTGGTTAACTAGAATCTGCGGCCTATCCTGTAGGTAGAGAAATGGGCAGACTAGATGGGCCTAGCGGTCCTTATCTGCCGTCAAAGTCTATGTTTCTATGTTCTACGTTTAACCTGGCTAGTATGTACCTTTTTGGTGGGGATATTGTACTGCCCTTAAATTGTTGCATCACTAGTCTTGTTTTACAGGGAGTCTCCAGGGCACTTGCAGCTGATCCAGCCCTGGTGATAAGTGCAAAGAGTGTGGGCTCAGTACTACTGTCATATGGTATATGTGAATGTTATTCTGCTGATCTGTGTAGGCCACTAGAAGGGTTGGTGGGTGGCTGCAGCATCCTGGAGGGCTATACCAACAGTAGTTACGCTACTCCAGAACCATTCCTCCGGGTGGAGGCACCCGTTCACCAAGCTCAGGCCCCTCAACCTGTATCTAGTTATGCAGGCAGGGGTAGTAGCCCATAGGACAGTGCCACCTAGGGGTTACAGAAACTTGTCTTACTACATTCGATATCAATATTTTTAGCCCTGGGCCTCGCTAAAATGTTTTTGCTGTGTTGCAGATTCAACCACAGGCAGATGTGAGGGAAGAGTGTCGGGTTTTGTTATTCGTCCTCAGATCAGGTAAGAAAATTTATATATTCTTGTCCAACTGCAAATCTGTTAACTGCCCACAGTCTAATTTTCTTTTTTTTTCACAGGGTGAAGTCTGCCCAGTAAAAAAAATGAGCAAACTGAACAAAGCTGCTTCGATGAAATACCTTACAGCCTAATGTTTTTTTTTTTTCGTTTTTTTATACTTCATCTTTATTGATAAGAGCATATTCCATACAGATCCATAAAATAGAACCTATAACAATATAGTATCTATCATCATAAAACAAAGAGCCATTACTTGAGCGAGGCCCACTACCATCACCGGGGCCACCCTCACTTGATCTTGGAATCTATTAAACTTGTTATTCATATTAATGAGTTACAAAAACAAGTATCCATCACTACTTTCACTGCTTTGTTCAAGATAGTAGAGAAAAGACACCTGGTGTAGACTACTGTTTCCCATTAAATAATAAAAAACTCGACATACATCCCACTGAAGGATAACAGGGGGAAGGATAGAGGAAAAAAGAAAGAAAAGAAGAAAAAAGGGAAAAAGGAAAAACACTTTATTATATAAAATAACTTAATTCTGTATATACACAGATGTAATAAATTCACACTGCAGTGAATTAATAATCATTAACCATTGCACTTTACCAATATAATTTCACCCAAGGCAGAAGTGGGGGGGGAGGGGGACGGAAGGAGGGAAGGGCCGGGGAGGGACAGAACCACCTCAACTCCTCCTTTATCAACGGTCCTCTAACCAAAGTAGATCCCACCTAGTCCACCTATTTACGTATTGCGGGGTCCTCAAAGCTAGGGAGAAGGTTATTTTCTCATATGTTTTCACCTTGTTTACCAATTCCTTCCATTCCAACTCAGTGGGCGGTAGGGGGGAAAACCATCTCCTGGAAATTACCTTACATGCGGCTGCAACCAAAATGTTCCACAAGTATTTAGCTTCCTGGCCTCTTATCTCCAAAGGGTAAAGTCCCAAAATAACGTGCTCTGTGGCCAAAGGGGTCATAATATTAAATATTTCCTGAAGTCGCCTACATATGTTGCTCCAATACTGACTGATTACAGGGCACTGCCAGAAAATATGGGCCAGCGTTGCAGGAGAGGGCCACATTCTCACCAGCAAGAGGGCGGAATCGGTGGGTTCCATCTAGCCACCTGTTCAGGTACACGAAAGTACCTACTTCTAAGCTTCCACAAAAACTCCCGCCATCCCGGAGACGAGAAGGAGCGCCAGGTATTTTTAATAGACTGCAACCAACTCTCGTTTAATCTTATTTCAAATTCCTTCTCCCACTTCACCTTAATATAGTTTGTTGAGCGATTTGAGTCAGTGATAGAATTCCTATAAATAGATTGCCTTTTCTCCTCCCCCCCAAATTCTCTCAAACACAACTGGTTGTGGGATCTCCCTGGAGGTCCTAGAGGACTCACGTAGTTGTTTCATTATATAATCTCTTATCTGGTAGTAAAAGAACAGATCTCCTTGTGTCCAACTAAACTTCTCCACAGCCTCCTCAAAGGTTAGAATTTGATCCCCTTTTACAAACTGCCAGGAGGCCCTGCATCCATGTCTCTCTTGGTGCCTATACCAGGGATCTCTATGGGCCAATGTACAAGGTGTGCTTTGTGACCAGCACTGGTATTTCCAGACATAAGCCCCCAAGGCTCCCCACCCACATCCCCTTCTGCATCCCTCTAGTACCGCAGCGGTACCACAAAATAGTGGGGGCGAGTTATTCGCTATTGCTGTTTGAACAAATATCTGGGATAACAAAGGGGGGGGACAAATCCATTGTCTTCCAACTTGATTGGTAAATAGGATATAACAGTAGAAGGCTAATCCTTATCTGGGCTGCGACCCAATACCCCTCCAGACAAGGAACACCATAGCCCCCTGCCTCTTTAGGGAGAAAGAGAGTTTGTTTTCTTATTCTAGGGCGTTTGCCCGCCCATATGAATTTTAGCAGGATACTCTGCCAAGCATTCAGTCTTCCCTTTGTAACATTACAACGTACACACTGAAATAGAAATAAGAATCTAGAGAGCAGGTTCATTTTAACTGTATTCTTGAGTGGAGTGAGAGAGGGAGCACAGACCACCTTTCTATATCTGCTTGTATTTGGCGTAGTAGAGGGGGGAAATTCAGCTCATAAAGTTGGGAATTTTGTTGAAAGATAAGTTTATCCCCAGATATTTCATAGTGAGAAGATCCCGTTTCAGTGGGTAGTCCTCCCTAAGAGTTTGAGACGGGACATAACTAAGGGTAATGGCCTCCGTTTTATGAGTGTTCAGGGTATAACCAAAAAGCTCTGAGAATTTGTTTAGATGTCGAAATAGGTTAGAGATAGAGGACTCCGGCTCCGTGATATATAACAGAATATCGTCTGCGTATAAGGCGAATTTGTGCTCTTCCCCTCCTATAGTAACCCCTTTTATATCTAAGTTCTCTCTAATACTCTGTGCCAGAGGTTCCAAATATAAGGCAAATAGAATAGGAGACATGGGGCAACCCTGTCGTGTACCCCTACATAGTGTAAAGGAGGTAGAAACGTGACCATTAGCTCTAATATAGCCCTTTGGTGTGTTATATATTTTAAAAATGGCCTTGATGAATAGTTCGGGAAATCCAAATTTAATCAATACAGCCTTCAAAAAGGGCCAAGAGACTTTATCAAATGCCTTTTCGGCATCGAGGCTTAAGAAAATGGAGGGGGTTCAGGTGAAGTTCAGATGGTCAATTAAATGGGCAGTCCTAAGTAGATTGTCTTGCGCCTGTCGATTAGGGATAAAACCCGTCTGATCTAGATTGATCAATTGTGTTATCAATTCCTGCATACATCGAGCAAGGATTGACATGTAGATTTTATCATCGGTGTTTAAGATTGATATAGAACGACATGAGGGGCAAAGTGTCGGGTTTTTCCCTGGCTTGGGAATTACTGATATGATAGCCTGCTCCCAAGAGACTGGGGGAGGTTCATCCGTCTGCAATATTGTATTATATACTTCGTGAAGTAGGAATACCAGCTGTCCCTTAAAATGCTTATAAAACTCCCCAGGAAGTCCATCTGTGCCCGGGCACTTCGAAGTCTTCAGTCTAGAGATTTCAGCACGGAGTTCCAACTCCGAAATGGGGGTTATCAGTCTCGCTTTTGCTTGTCTAGACAGAGAAGAGAGGGAAATCCGTTCAAGGTATTCTATTTTATTCTCCCGTGGGGGGGGGAGGGGAGGCATATACAGAAGTGTAGAAGTCTCTAAAGGCCTCAACTATTTCTGGAGTTTGATGTGTTTTACGCCTTGTAATAGGATGTATTAAAGTTGATGTCACTGCTTTCGCTCTCTGGGATCGAAAACGGCCCGCCAGTAGTCGCACAGCTCTCGGACCACCCTCATAAAATTTTTGTTTAAGGAACATGGCCTTTTATTCTACCTGATAATCCAATAAATTATTTAACTCACCCTTAAGTTTACACATCTTTTTATAGATCGCTGCCTCATACTTAATTTTAAGCTGCGATTCACATGTCTCAATCTCCCCTTTCAGCCTGGATTTCTGGGCCTCTCGCTGCTTTTTCTTATGTGCCAAGATGGCAATAAATTTGCTCCTTATTATAGTCTTAAGAGTATCCCAGAAAAGCTGAGTTGATATCTCCGGCGTTTCATTATCGGCCAAAGCCTGTGTTATTGTTTCTACAATTGCCTCCCTTATCTCAGGGTCTTGGAGCAAAGACGTGTTAAGTCTCCAAAATGTTCGTTTACAGAAATCACCCAAGTAAAGCTGACAAAACACAGGAGCATGGTCCGACAATGTCCTGTCTCCTATCCAGTTATCCTTTATCTGCCCAACATATTCGGTGGGAAGTAGAATATAAGCCAGCCTAGAGTGTGACTGGTGAGGTACTGAAAAAAGGTATAATTTCTCTGCCTGGCGTTGGCAGTACGCCACACATCGGCATATCCCAACTCCCCTAGTAACCCCATCACCTTCTTCATACACCCTTGATTACTTCGGGGGACCACAGAGGAGGAGTCCAACGTTGGATTCAAAACTAGATTTAAATCACCTCCAATAATCATCTCTCCCTCCGCCCACTCCTGCAGTCTTAAAAAAAATTCGTCGATAAACTTGAAAGTCTGAGCCAGGTGGCACATAAATAGAGACCAATGTTAAGGTTTGTCCCAGAAATCGTCCCTTTAAAAAGGCGTAACATCCTTCCCCATCAACCAGAGTATCCCTTTGCTCAAAGGCGTCCTAGCTGGAACCAGGACCCCACACCTCTCCGCCTCTTCCCTTCCTTGTGAGAAGCAAAGCTGTGGCACCTAAAACCAAATTTCCCCAACTTCTGGTGCTCTTTTACTGAAAAACGTCTCCTGTAAAAACAAAGTCAGTGCCTGTCTTTTTGAAAAAGGACAGGATTTTGCTGCGCTTTACAGGATTGGTCAAGCCATTTACATTAAATGAACGAAAGGTTGCAGGTCTGGCTGACATTTAAAAAAAAAAGAAACAAAAACAACGAAAAACCAAGTCAAAGGACTCCTCCTCCTCTGTTTCAATCCCAGTATTGCCTAAACCACTTTGCCCTTCCGCCAGTACCTCACACCGTCTGTAAAACCCCTTTCCTTCCACTCGCTTAGATCGAGCTTACGATGCAAAAATAGTCGACAAGCGAGTCGAAGGCAGTAATCCAAGCTATATAAGGGGACAGCCACGGATCAGAAAGAACAGAGACAAGAATAAGTACAGAAAGGATAAGAAAGAGAAAAAAAGGGGGTAATTATGTCCGTATTAAAACAGTAGTCTCTTACAGTTATTTCAACGTATCAACTTTATCTTATAAACTTGAAATACTAACACTATCTTAAATAATAACAATAATGACTTCCAAGGTAGGGGATCCAAAACCCAGGATCCCTTGCCCTAGCCTCTACGAGGAGCCGATGTAGTCGGGCTGAGAGGTATGGGTTGAAGAGCGGTTATGCCCTGAATTAACAGAGCCTCTTCAACAAAACTGCTCGCAAGGAGTGTTTTTTTTTATAAGTGACTCACACCACCACGGATTCACTTGGGCCGAGTTAACTTCTTAAACAACCTAAAAAATAAACCCACAACTTGACCTTAAAGCACCTCAGGGACATTATTTAATTTAACATTTCTATTACTCTAATGCCATGTAGAGAACCCATTCCTTTTAACGTCATATAGGTTTGAAGGTTCTGTGTTAAAAGTCTTTGTGGGGTATTCCTTTAGCACTTCGCGTCCAGCCCCTTCAAAGGAGTAGGCCAAAAAAAGGCCACAACGCAGCTTCCCTACTCAAGGGGTACTTCCCAGCCATCGACGTTCAGGCCCCGGGATAGATATCATCCAGGACCCCCCACCACCCCAGTGCAATTACTCAGCTGAACAAGTGTCCCAAAATGTCTCACACAGAGGAAAAAAAAAAAAGCCTTGTGACATAGAGATAGTTGTCTCAAAAGTTCGATCCTTCCGTTGTCTTCAAGTATCAGCCGAGGCAACATCGCTCATTTTCTTCAGACGCTCCCCTCAAAATAACTGCTCCAAGGCTTCCTTTGCTTTTCTCAAGGGCCCCAATCTCCCTCACCCATATGACATCTGAGGCATCGCAAGTACTGGAGATCTAATCCTCCGTAATCTTTCGGCATCTGCTGAAAATATGGTAATTCCTTTTTTCTGCAAATCCTCCAAGGCCTTCCCGGGTGTAAGGTATAACTGGGGTCCTCCTCCAGAACACTCGGAGCTTCACTGGAAATGGGGTCTGGAATTTTATGCCCTTTGCTCTCAAAGCTTTCAGAATTGGCACAAACAGCTGCCTTGCTTGTTGGACTTCTGGGGCATAGTCATGGTCAAGAGAGATCTTTGCTGTTAGGTATGTTAAGTCTTTTTTGCTCCAAGCCCTCCGCAGGATATCTTCCTTCATTCTGAAACTACTGAGCTTGAAGATTATTGAGCGAGGGCGGGCCGTATCGCCCGTCGGTTTCTGCCCTAGTGAGCAATGGGCTCTCTCAATGTTAAGCATGTAATTGGGAGGCAAGTCCAGCACATCTTTTAATAAATTTTCCAAGAATGCTGTCATAGGAGGTTCTTCAGCCCCCTAGGTCAGGCCGTACAGTCTAAGATTGCTTCTTCTTGATCTCCCCTCGAGATCAATGCATTTACTCTGCAGAGCTTGTGTATGCTGAAACAAGGCCTCTATGGCCGTGCCAAGGTAGTTGTCATTTTCTTCCATTACTTTAATTTTATCCTCCGCAGCACTGACCTTGGTATCCATATTAGAGATTTGCTGTGTTAATGCTTGGAATTTTTTCCTAGACTTAGCTTGAGAGTCTCGAATCTCCCTCAGGATACTTTTGTATCTGGTGTGTGATAGTAGGTCCGCCTCGGCCTCAGTGTCATAGCTTGAGCCCCTTGTGCTGCTACGGGAGCGACTTCTGCTGCAAGCTGGTCTAGTCGGGAGGATTTCTTCTCCATCAAACAGCTTCCTCGGGGATCTGTTCATCACTGGTAACTCCCGCTCTCTTTTACGACCTTCTTTTGCCATTTTCAGTTGGTTATAAAAGATTAGGAATAAACAAACTTTATCCCTGGGGCACAGAGGATCGTCCTTAGGCTGTTAACTGCTCCGTGGCGGAACCGGAAGTCCTAATGTTTTTTTTCAATAACAGATGTACAAGAAATGTCCAGTGTCTTTTCTGGGGGGTCCCAAAAACAAGGGAAAATGTCAGGACTTTTTTGCCTTGCCAAATCAGGGAGATTAAGGCATGATAACTGTACCAAGGTGAATTTTATCTTTGTTGTTGCCGTCAGTTATTTTGTGGCACAGTGCCCCTCCTTAAAAGGCAATAAATCTGTCTCTGGGTTGGAAAACGTAATGCCCCGAGTACTAAGGCAATGTTTGTTTTCTCTTGGCCTTTGTTTCCTTTCCTGCCTTTTGTGTTCTGTGCCAGGGAATGTGCCCAAAAGGCTAATTGGTTTTTTTTTCTGGCTTGTTGCCTTTGTTTTTTTAGGCAGTGTCCTCCCTGTAGGCAAAACAGGTTTCCCTTGTTGGCCTTTTTTCATTTTGTTCCTCCTTTTTTTTAGGCAGTCTGCCTAATTTTTTAAAAGAAATTGGCCAAGTCTGCAAAACGTAGCAAAATGGCACATTTGCCCTTTTCTGTTTCCTTGAAGCTCACCAACGCTCATCATAGTCGTAGAAAATCCTCTCTCCCGATATCCACAACCCACCCCACAAAATCCTCACTCTACTGTTCCCTTTCTCTTCACCCTCCTGCTTCAATCAGCCCCCCGGCAAATTTACCAGACCACCATGGAGCAGCAGTGATGTCTGGAGTGAGGTACCAGAGCGAGAGAGTCCTGTCAGCGTGGTTGCTACCCCGGGAGTGAGGGAAAGCAACTGTGCAATGGCTCAGCCCGAGACTGAAATCTCACTAGTGAACGTGAGATTTTGATCAATCTTGGGCTGGGCAGACACAATGCAGCATTCCAGCTGTCTGGAGCATCTTAGATGGCGCCAGTCTCCAGAGCTGAAAAACATTAAAAAAAAAAAAAAAAACACTCAAAGCGGGCACCTGAGGCAAAACACGGGCGCCCAAAACAAAACGGTGGCTGTTCGAACCTCGCTCCCTACACCGTGGTTTACCAGGGGGCCAAATCTGATGTTCCGTGCTTGGTTTTTGGTGTGCACGGAACACCATTTCAATGGGAATTTCGAGCCCTGCTCAAGGAAGTACTACGTACAGGGCAAAAAGAGTTTATGGTAGGTAAACAGTGTAAGGAAAGGGCTTGCAGTCCTAAAGGTGGACAAGGCACCAGGGCCGGATCATTTACATCCTAGAGTGCTTAAGGAACTAGGACTAGAACTAGCAGAACACCTGGCTGTGCTATTCAGATGCTCACTGGAAACAGGTGAAGTGTTGAGGGAGCTGGAGGTCGGTGGAGGTGGTGACATGGAGAACACAGGAAACTCCAGACTGGTCAGTCGTACCTCCATTTAGGTACGCTGATGAAGATCATAGTTAAAGAAAGCACAGCAGAATACCTGGAGGCTAATGGGTCACGGGACTGTAAACAATCTGTGGTGGAAAGACTGTGCCACTCTAACCTACTTGACTAGGTAACAAAGGCTGCAGATAGGGGAAAAGAGGTAGACATACTCTCTTTTGATTTCAGTAAAACCTTTGTTCCCATTCCACACAGGAGGCTGCTGAAGAAACTGAAGTATCTGGGAGTGGGGAGGGATCTAGTAAGGTGGACTGGAAATTGGCAGTAAATGGGATTAAGTCGAAGACAAGGGGTCATAATTGGTGTGCCGCAGGGGACAGTCCTAGGACTGGTCCTGTTCAGTATGTTCATTAGGCACATGGGGAGGGCATAATGTGTTTCCTTTCGGATGATACAAAGCTCTGCAGCAGAATGGACAGCATGTAGGGAGTGAAATACTGGAGAGGTGGTCCAAGGTTTGGCAATGAGATTCGACGACAAAATATACAAAGTGATGTACATGGGAAAGAAAAACCCATGCACTGAGAACTGGATTGGGAGAGTAGGCTGGCTACAACAACTGAAGAAAGTGACCTGCTGGTTATCAGTGACACCCTCACAATGTCGGATCAGTGCAACAAAGCATACAGCAAGGCAACCAGGATGCTGGGTTACATAGACAGGGGATTCAATAACAGAAGCAAGAAGGTGATTTTGCTATACGGATCCTCAGTAAGGCCCCACATGGAGAACTGTGCCCAGTTCTGGAGCCCACACCTGACCAGGGATAGGCTGGAGACTGTGCAGCGCAGGGTCAGCAGAATGATATGGGGACAAGTTACAACAGGGCAGATCATATGACAAATTGCTAGTAGCCCATAATATGTACACATTGGAGACCATAAGAGAGGAGATGACATTACAGAAATATTTAGGTTCCTGAGAGGGATAAACAGAGTGGGAAGTGAAGGTCCGTTCACCAGAAATGGAAGCACAGTGACAAGGGGCATGAATGGAGACTCATTGGTGGGAGAGATGTAAGGAAGTTCTTTACCAAGATGGTAGTGGAATCATGTAGTAAATTACTCACAGAGCTGGTGGGGCAATGTCTATAAATGGTTTCAAAAATGAGTGGGACAAATTCAGGGGGTTGGTAATACCAAGAGGTGGGTAAGCCAGGTAAGAGTGGTTAAGTGCTGGGGGAGATAATAAGGGATAGTCATTGGGGCTAAGTGCCCCTCTAAAGACAGTAGATCAAGAGGATAGGTAAGAAAATATTGGGGCAGGCGAGATGGACCCTGGGTCTTTTCTGCTGGCAACTTCTATGTTTCTACTATAAGGAACACTCTTTTTAATTATTTTAGATCCACAAAAATATGCTAAAGTACCTTCAAAACAGGGAAGAGAGGATAACTGTTAAGGTCAAGAGGTGTACCGCAACGAGGGGAAGAAAAAGTATTGGTCTTTGGGAACTCTATCATTCAGGGCATCCACTCGAAAAAAGGTTGGGGCCCTCATAACAGCAGAGTAGTGGTATGCATTCCTGGAATGGAGACTGGTAGGGCAGGGTCGAGGCTTACGCAGGAAGCAGGTAGGACTGGGGGGACCCACATGTCATACTTCACCTAGGGACCAACAACCTAGCTGGAAACGAGGTTCCAGAGGTCCAGCAGCATTTTAGGGAACTGGGGAAATGTTGTAGATTAGTGGCTAGCTCAATAACCTTTCAGAGGTTATACCCTTGCACCAGCACACAAAGACAAAACAGAATATTTGAGTTTAAAAATTGGTTAGAGGACTGGTGTAAGGTGGAGGATTTTGGATACACAGGGGGTTAGGAAAACAGGTGGCAGGATGAGGGTATGTATGCCAAAGACAGACAGCACTCCATAAAGAGATGTACAAGAACAAGGGGCCACAATTTGAAGATAGAAGGGGGGACGGCTCAGGGCAATGTGAGGAAGTATTTTTTCACAGAGAGAGTGGTGGACGCATGGAACAGCTTTCCTGAGGAGGTTGCGGGCTCTAAAACTGTGGGAGAATTCAAGAATGCATGGGACAGACATAAGGCAATTTTTGTGGGGGGATAGGAAGAAATAGGCTGTTGGTTAAATAGGATCTGCAGCTTATCCTCTAGGTAGGGAAATGGGCAGACTAGGTGGGCCAAGCGGTCCTTATCTGCCGTCAAAGTCTATGTTTCTATAAAGCACCTGACTGCAGAGAGTACCAGGATACTTAGGGAAAAGCTGAGGGGGAATATAGAAGAGATCCTGCTTTTAAACTGCTGTGGGGGGGGGGAGTATGTAGCTAGGAGGGGGTGGTAGAGAGGCAAAGGTCCTAGCTGGCACTCCCCAATAGATAGGAACAGGCAAAACAGCAGGGGGTCAGACGGAGGGAAGGGGGATGAGTAAGTGGAGAGCAATGTGTGTAAATGCACAGAGTCTGGAGAATAAGACCCCTGACTTGGAGGCAGCCATACCAGCAGAGAATCTAGACCTCGTAGCCATCACAGAAATCTGGTGCACAGAGCACCAGGACTGAGATCTGGTCATTCCGGGACTCACTGTGCTTAGGCGAGATAGGGTAGGGAAAAGGGGGGGGGGAGTTGCGCTCTATGTAAAAGAATCCATTAAGGTCACTGAGCTGCAGGGTGGGAAGGAGGATAATGAGATATTATGGGGAAATCTAGAAAGAGGGAAAAGGTCGATACTCCGGGTGGGGATACTATACAGACCCCCTATGCAGAGCGAAGAGTTGGACAAGGTGTTGCTTCAGGATATCCTCAGGATGGCAAACAAGGGAGAGTTGCTGCTAGTGGTAGACTGCAACCTCCCGGATGTACACTGGGACCTCCCAGCAGGAGCAACCCCTAGGGGCAGGGAGTTCTTGGACTCAATCCCGGGAGCCTGTCTGCGGCAACTAGTGGATCAACCTACTGGGGGGCAATACTGGACCTCGTTTTTACAAATGGGGACAGTGTTGAAAGGGTGGAAGTGACAGAACCTCCGAGGACCAGTGACCACAAGACAGTGGTATTTGATGTTAAAACCAGATTGAAGCAGGGCCACACAAAAACTAGGGTCCTGGGTTTTAGGGGGTCTGACTTTGCAAGGCTGATGACATACATGAGGGAAGCCCTAACCAGACTAGGGGGTTGCAAGTGGGTGGTTGAGAAGTGGAAGGGGATAAGGGAAGCTATCAAAAGGGCAACCAAAATAGGGGTCAGGAGAGTTAGTAAAAGTTGAAAAAGGAGGAGACCTAAATGGCTCACGAGGGAGGTCGTGAAACAGGTCAGGACCAAGAGGAAGGCGTTCTTGGTCTACAAGAAAATGCAGAGTGGGAGGAACAGGGGAAAGTTATCTGGACTTGCAGAGGGAAGTGGGGAAGACTATCAGAAGGGCTAAAGCGCAGATGGAGTTGGATATTGCTAGTAAAATTAAGGAAGGGGATAAAGCATTTTTCAGGTACGTCAGGGAATGAAGGAAAAATAAGGCAAGTACTACTAGATTGAGGTAGGATGGTGGGGGGAGCTAGTGAAGAGAAAGATGGCCGTAAGGCAGATATACTGACTGAACAAGTATTTTGGTTCAGTGTTCATCAGAAAGGATGATGATGGGGGGAATAAAACAGAATGTGGGGGTGTGTGGTGGGGGGAGAGGGAATAGATACCTCATCCTTCACAGCAGATAGGGTCTTAAGGGATTTAGGTGGTCTACGGGTAAATAAGGCCTTGGGTCTAGATGGGGTGCATCCCAGAATCCTGAAAGAGCACAGAATGGAATTAGTAAAGCCACTGGCGGAACTATTCACCCTGTTGCTGGAAACAGGAGAGGTTCTGGACTGGAGGACGAATATGGTACCGCTTCACAAGGGGGGGAGGGGAGGGGCAAGGAAGAGGCAGGAAATTACAGGCCAGTGAGCCTGACGTCAGTGGTCAGGAAGATCATGGAGACACTCCTAAAGGAAAGACTGATAAGACTACCTGCAAGAGAAGAGGCTGGTAGATCACAGGCACTATGGGTTCATTAGAGAGAGAGATCCTGTCACATGAACTTAATAGAGTTATTCGACTGGGTGACAGGAGTGGTGGACCAGGGAGGGGCAATGGATGTGGCCTATCTTGACTTCAGAAAGGCTTTCGACACTGTTCCCCACAAAAGATTATTAAACAAGATGGGAGGTCTGGGAGTGGGTACGGCCTTAACGCAGTGGGTGGGGAACTGGCTCTCAGTAGAACCCAAATGGGTGATGGTGAACGGGGTGCTTTCGGAGGTGAGAAGGGTCACGAGTGGGGTACCACAGTGGTCTGTATTGGGCCCAGTCCTTTTCAACGTTTTCATCGGGAACATTGCTGTAGGCCTTGAGGGGAGGATGTGTTTGTTCGCCAATGATACCAAGATATGTAACAGAGTGGACACCCCGGGGGGGGGTTGAAAGAATGCAGGAAGACCTTGATAGGCTAGTGAGGTGGTCCAAGGTTTGGAAGCTAGGGTTCAATGCGGAAAAATGCAGAATTATGCATATGGGGCATGGAGATCCGGAAGCAAAGTATGAAATCAACAGGGAGAGATTAGCAGTTGTAGAACAAGAGAGGGACTTGGAGGTCATCATTTCATCTGACCTGAAGGTAGTTAATCAGTGCCAGGCTGCGGTGGGGAGGGCAAGCAGAATGCTGGGATGTATAAGTTGAGGCATTGCTAGTAGAAGGAGAGAAGTCATGATGCCCCTGTTCCCCTGTACATGGCCCTGGGTCAGACCTCATCTGAAGTTCTGTGTTCAATTCTGGAGACTGCACCTAAAGAGAAATATAAAGAGAGTAGAGGCAGTCCCAGAGGAAGGCTACTCGGATGGTTCAGGGGATGCAGGAGAAGGCATATGAGGAGAGGTTGAGGGATCTGGATATGTACTCCCTGTAGGATAGAAGAGATAGGTAGGATATGATCGAGACCTTCAAATATCTAAAAGGTATAAACAGGACGCAAAGGTGGAGCCTATTTAAATTGAAAGGAGGTACTACAACTGGGGTCACAGTATGAAACTGGAGGGTGGACATTTCAAAGGTAACACGAGGAAGTAGTTTTTCACAGAGAGGGTGGTGGATGCTTGGAAAGACCTGCCGGAAGAGGTGGTAGAGGCAGAGAGGGTCTCGGGTTTCAAGCACACATGTGATAGGCACATGGAGATCCTGGGGGGAGGAGGGTAAGATCTGGGGGAGGGGGGGCGGAGCTCAGCAGCTGCAGCAATACTGGGCAGACTAGGCGGGCCATATAGTTCCTTTATCTGCCAACATGTATGTATGTATGTATGTATCTTACGAGACAGGTAAAAAAGAACATTCTAAAATATAATACAAAGGTGTAAGTTCAAAAAGAGTCACTGCAACACGCATTGCTGCTTTAAAATGTGTTTCCAGTTGATAGGTACTAACTGACATTTATAGCACCATTATTGTTCCTTTGACATATCGAATGGATCTAGAGAAGGTGCGTCATACTCTCCAGTTATGAAAGGGATGGCTAAGGGCGTGTTTTACTGAAGAAATAAGGAACGACAGGGTGTGTGTTTTTCTGGAATAATGTCACGCATCAGATGTGCTGTGAGACATGAGACACTGATGAGTGCCTTCCACCACCTGAGAAGTGACATTAACCACTGTGACACACACCCTGGAATGCCTTATTGCAATTATAAAATGGATTTTGTAGAATGAAAAAAAACGTTTTTATGTTGCCAGTCCCTCTGTACAAACAGCTGGTGAGACTCCATCTGGGGTACTGCGTGCAGTTCTGGAGACCCAATCTCCGCAAAGACATAAACAGGATGGAGGCAGTCCGGAAGAGGGCAACTGAAATGGTGCAGCGTCTGCCGGAAGACATATGAAGAGAGACTTAAGGAACTTAATATGTATAGCCTAGAGAAAAGAGGGGAGAGGGGGGACATGACAGAAACTTTCAAGTACCTCAAGGGAATCAACAAAGTCGAAGAGAGTAGCATCTTTCAGAAAAAGAGGTGTGCAAGAACAAGGGGGCACAATTTGAAGATAGAGGGGGTGGCTTAGAGGTAATGTAAGGAAGTATTTTTTCACAGAGAGGGTTGTGGATGCATGGAACGGCCTTCCGGAGGAGGCTGTGGAGTCAAAAACTGGTGGAATTCAAGCACGCATGGGACAGTCATAAGGCAATTCTAGGGGTTGGGGGTAGGAAGAAGTAGGCTGTTGGTTAACTAGGATCTGCAGCTTATCCATTAGGTAGGGAAATGGACAGACTGGGTGGGCCAAGTGGTCCTTATCTGCCGTCAAATTCTATGTTTCTATGTTATGTCCGTCGAGGCGCAATGATAGCGCTACATGCTTATTTAGCAACCTGCATTGGGAATAAGCCTGGGTCACTGGGGGCCAGCCGGTGGGGAATGATAGAGCATCCCAGAGTACGCTGTCCATCCCCAGGAGAGGGAGGGTCCTGTCTGCCGCTACCACAGTGCCCCCTGAGAGGAGGGGACCATAGGAAGCGGTGTTACCAGGTGTGGGAGGAGCCATGCTGGCTGCAGATGACATCACACTTGTGTGGGTAGGTCCTTGCAGCCCTTGAATGTGGGGATGTGGTAGGGGCAGAAACAGGATAACGAGAAACCGGTGCCCTGTGCTCGATGATGAAGGGCTCCTAGGGCCATCACAACCCCTGCCTGGCAAGGAAAAGGTTTCCTCTTGACAAGACAAACTCTAGGGATATATTCCCTTCACCTGTTGGGGGGGAGGGGGCAACATGCAGCACTGTGGAGGATGACACCTCAGGCGCTCAGGTAGGACCAGGATTCATGGCTGGCCTTGGGGGTCCTGGAAGGAGTTTGGGGGCAATGTGAGATGAGGCAGAAAAATAAAGTACAAAAAAAAACTTTCACGTAGGTTTTTTCTTTAGACGGCGATGTATTGATATCACAGTGGGAACTATAGCTTTCTGGATTATTTCTATGCTGGTTCACATCACAATTGGTGATCCAAAAACCACCACCTGTAAATCAAATGCAGACTTGATTAGCAATAGTTGCTAATTAATTTTCTTTCCATTTTGTGTTAAAATTTCCAGAATGGCAGTAATTTTGTTCTGCATTTGTGGTAATTTTTCCCGTAACTGCAGTTATTTTACCCAGTTAAAGTATCAAGTTCCAAATTGTGGTAAAAAGTACAGAGCTGTGGTAAAGTGCCTGACAATTTGGCACATAATTTGGCACCGTCTTCAGCAACTGCAGTCTTTTGGGCTGTAATAACCATTTTACAAAATTGCTCCTCAAACCTGATTGGTTGCTTTTTAACCAAAATTTTTTTTATAAATGATTACCACTAATCAAGTGTCTGAAACTAATTTATGCCTTGTATAACTGGCTTTCACCTAATTTAATACTCAAAATGATATTTTCCAAATACTGTCCCACAAATAATGGGCTTCCTGAATATTGGCAAACAATTCCCAAATACCCCACTAATCATGGTATTTGGTAGGGACTGAGGACAAAATACAGCCTTTCCCTCTCTCCAGGTGGTATGGGCTAGTTTCTTTCTTCTTCCATTCCAATCTTTTCACATCCACCTTCATTTCCCGGTGCCCTAGACCCTTCAATAAAAGCGATCCTTAAAACTGGTAGCTCCTGGCACTATGTCAGGTGCCAACAGCTACTTTTTTTTCCCTTGCATGTTCTGTTTATCCCCCTTCCAACCCAGCTGCCCACTCCTTTGGGCGGCCAAGTCTCACCCTCCACTGCTCCCCCATTTTGCCATCTGTTGCCCCGTCACCTGACTGTCCCGATGTAGTCTTTTTGGGGGGGGGTCCCTACCCATGGGAGGCATCCGGGAGGGGAGACCAAGGTACCTCGCATCTTGGTCGGGTGGCAGGGTGCAACTCTGCGGCTTCCCAGCTTCGCGGCCAAGGGAGGCGGGCTGTCGTCATCCGACCGGCACAGGTGGCCATTTTCTTTGTTCTGTTTCCCCTGCCCCTGCTGGATGCACACTGTGACATTCTCATTGACTGTGCATGTGGAGTGTGGTCACCCATGCCACAAAGCGCAAGGCTGGATCTGGCCACGAGGAGCCACTGAAGGGCGGTGCATCCACAACCCTGCCCCTGGGAGGACAGCATCCAAGAGACACTCTTGAGCCTTCCCTGCAGGTCTCCGCTCCTGATGCCCAGGCTCGGGCGTGAACCCAGGTCGTCAGCATGCCAGGCGATCCCCTGTCACCCGGTGCCACGGAGCCGACACAACAGCTACTTTTAAAGTGCACCCCCACCCGAACCTAACTGCCCACATTCCCCAAAATACACACATTCAGTCTGCCTTCAACCCTCCTGAACCTGATTTTGGGGGGGGGGTAGCAAGAAATTCAGCCAGTCAGTTGTGTCCCCCAAGTGTACCCTCTTCCTACCCTCTCCATACTATTCTTGCCTGGCTGGTCCAGTGCTGGCAACCCAGGTTCAGGAACAGACCTGGGATGCTGGGGGTCAGCTGGGAACGAAGTGGGTAGAGCGTCCGGAGGGCTACTCTCTTCTCTGGGGAAGGAGGATTACAGCACCCGGTGTTACAGTAGCTTGGCCCCTAGCGCCAAAACTGGGGAGATGGAGCTGGGGTGGCTGGTGCTCAGAGAGCTGCTTGGGGCCAAGGGGAGAAAAAGCATTAATTGCAAAAAATTTGTGCCTGGAGGAATGAATGGGCAGTAGATGCACAATCACGGGGTGGGGGTTAGTGAAATTAGTGATGCTAGATAGCCTGATTTGGTCTTTAAGACCAGGGAGGTGGCTGGGAAAAGATTGCGGGGGGGTTCAGGAGACTAGCCTGGTCACAAAGGATTTTCCCCGTCCACTCTTCAAGCCAAATACTAAATAGGATAACGAATACCCCCATAACATTCAGGTAAAATAGTTGAAAAATTACGATTTTACACAGTCCTATGTACCATTCGGGACAATCTAACTGCAGAGCTGAGAGTGGCTCCTTAACCAAAAAGCCTGCAGGGATAAGGCGTGGGACCAGATCAGTGAAAAGGGATATGCGGCACTATTTTAACACTGCTGCTTTATTTCACTGATACTGTGTCGCTGATGTTGGGCACCCTATATTCCACAGGTTAGGGCACCAAGCGGTGAACCTAACACCAAACCTGGGGTTGAGTCAACACTTGCATAATGTGTGACCCTGATAACCTCCAGGCAACGAGCTTTGGCTCAGCTTGCTGTTCCGGTCAAAGAAAACTGTAAAATAAACAAAAGATAGAGATCTTCTGACAATTACGTGAACACGTACGGATGAAATGCAAATGCCCCGACAGTACTACAGCTGTCCATCCTGTGGAATCATGCACTATTCAAATAACCGTGTTTCTATAAATAATGCAGTAGTGCAACGTACCTTAAAACAACAACACGAACGTCAAGAGAACGACAGATCTCTTCGTCCAGAGAAGTGGAAAAATGTATACAATTTAGAATGAGAGCTCACTGCTCTAGAATGCTCTGTCGCTCGAATCGAATAGCACCGTATCCGCCTAGTTCTAAGTCAGTTTGCCATTCCCTTCTTGAACCTCCATGCTATTCTGTAACCTGCGGTTCCGTCTCTTATTCCACTCCGGCACATTGCTAGAAAACTTGTTTGTAAACACTGGCCACGTGCGCACGTTGCTCCTTCCACTTTATTCACTACAATGCTTTATGCAAATGTCCCGCCGCAAAGGAGCCCGGTAGGGATTGTTGCGTTACTTGCGTAAGTGTAGGCAAGACGGCTCCTCCTGCTGTACACAGACTGAAGGAAAGCGAGGTAACAACTACTCTTGACTCTCGGCAGAAGGCACTCTTGTCAAATGTCGTGGGTGCCATCTCCCGGCTTGTCAGGGTTTTACACTTGAAGAAATCTCGGCGGTCAAAGGACCTTCTGTTCTTTGGTGGTCCTTTCTTATGAGAACTAGCTAGCTGTACGCAAACTATGTAGTGCCAAAAGGACAATGCGACCCTCAAGTAGTCAATTTATTTTCTCTCATCATCTTTAGCCAAAATACACTGAAATTACTGCTGTCCTAGTTCCGATAAGAGCAATGCACCCCATTCTGTTCTACAATGAATTAGTCCTTTCCTGTCAATTGAACTATCTCACTTTAAATGAAAGTACTAGTTCCTGTAAAAGCAAAGGACCTCGTTCTGTTGTGCAATGTACTGGTCCTCTGTCAATGTATTTATCTTTTGGGGTTAATCTCCTTTACACAGTGCAGGCCCCTGTCCTGGTCTGAGCCCCCACCATCATTTTGTTTCTCAATGACTTACTTCGACCCCGCATCTTCCTCCATGACTCACCCCCTGTGGTGGGGCTGGTAGGTTCCCCTACTGCCAAACAGTAAAAAATCAGGTTCATGGGAGAGGGTCCAGTCACCAGTGTGGGACATGTGAGGAGTCGGACTTCCCATGCTGCACTGCCTAGCATTTTCCTCCACTTTTTCTCCCCCGTGGGACATCGATACTGGGGTGTATGCAAGCTTAGTGCACGCAACCATGTGAAGCACCTCACCATTGGCACCCCCCCATCCTGTAAGCCACTCCAAGCACACTGCACCCTGTGGTCCCCCAGGTGGCAGTATTGCACCGGAGATAACTGCCCCCCGTCCCTGGAGAACAGCATCCTCTGGGACGCCTGCTCCTTTCTCCCCTGAATGGCCTCCGATGACCCAGGCTCACTACTGAGCCCGGGTCACTGGCGTAGTGAGCAATGCCACTTGTCTAGTGGGCTGACCCCCTTTTCTGTCATCGGAGTTATCTGATTTTAAGAAAAAAAGCTAGTTCCTATAAGGACCTCATTTCGTTTTGCAATGTATTAGTCCTTTTCTGTGATTGGAATTTGGAACTACAGTATCTGATTTTACATGAAAGTGCCAGTCCTTATACAGGCAAAGGACCTCATTTGTTTCTGTAATGTTTTGGTCCTTTTCTGTCATCAGAACTATCTGACTATATCCAAAAGAAAACTACTAGTTTCTGTGTAACCCCAAGGGGGCGCTACCCTTAGGGCTACTACCCCTGCTTGCCTCCCTGGAGGCAGGGTAAGGGGGCCTGGTCCGTTGGCGGGTGCCTCCACCCAGAGGTCAGGGTTAATACTGTTGGGATTGCCTCGGTCACAGCCCTCTGGGTTACTGCAACCCCCCTTTCGTCCCACTAATGGCTCACACAAAGTACCAGCAATACTTTCCCTCAGTACACTTGCCTTCCGGCTGGTATCCCTCAGCACCCTCCGGGGAGCCCCTGTAAAGTAAGAAGTGGTTATATCACAGGTACTATAGAGTAGTTCACCATAAACGCACAAACTAGCCAGGGTGTAGTTGCAGAACAAACAATCTGATTTATTCAAGGGGAAGTAACCAGGAAGGGGGGAAATCAAGTTGATTGCTTTGTCACTATACTTATCTACCTAGAGCTCTGTGCACAGGCCTGAACCTAGTGTTTACTGTCCCTGGGTACCCAAGCCCTAATGGCTAGTTCACCGTGGCAGCTGGTTGGGGCCCTGACACAGAAGTACTTTTGTAATGCTGATAAAAGTCAGGATGGGAAGGAAGTTTTGCTAGGCAGCCAGCAATAGAATAAAATGCTTGAGACCACTGTTATAACTTAGCAGGGAGCTACCCTGGTTTAGTACTCATGACTCCAGCAAGCACAGTTTCTGCACAAGGGGCAGGGCTAAGCCCGAGTTTCACCAGCCTCCTCACACATTTATATGGTAGAATCCAGAAGGGTACCACACCAGGCCGCGGCCTCCAGGGCTTAACACGAACTCTCAGCTGGCTAAGGAGCCGCGACAGCAGTTTCAGCTTTTCCAAGGACTGAGCGCGATTCAGCAGATTCTCAAATCCTCCAAACAGGTCAAGCCTGGTGGGTAGCTGGGCTGGCACCAGCCTCCTCTGACCGCACGCAGTAGGACTATTCAGACTCGCTCCAACGGCAAGACGGCCTCTCAGGCCGTCACGCGCTTCCCGTGCGACCACTCTGTCAGCGCAGAAGCACACAGCTCCTTCCTTCACCTTAGGCATTACACATCTGCCCCTTCTCTGCCTGGGGCTCTCCTTAACATTCGGGCGCTACCCATGCCCATTGGCTGGCATGCCTGTCCATCAGGCAATCCTCTGCCCCCACAGGTGCGAAAAAAGGCGCTATATCCCATAATGCCTTCTCCATCCTATGAGCAGCTCCCCTATTGGTCATGCAGCTCTCCAGAGTCCCGAAGTACTGATTGGTCCAATTCGGCAGTTCCGGACCAAAATGGAGGAGACAACCGAGACAGTCCTCACCGCAAAGGAAGGCAGGTTAGAACAACTACATTATCATTATCATTCCACGTTATTTTCAACAGACAATCATATCCCCCCAGCAAAACTCCCTCTGGGCCACTAGCGACCCCAGAAGCGAGCTACCTTTCAGCGGCCCGGGCGGGACTCGGGCATGCAACCCACAGCCCCCCCCATTCTGATTAATTACGACTGCAACAGGCAGTCCTTAAAGGAACAGAAATGGAGGCTCACTTAACAGCTAAAAACAGGTCCTAGCCTGGTAGAGAGCACTTAAACAGGCTCCGAGGGAGCTTTCAAGAACCCCCATCTGCAAGGGGTTACACCCTCCCTGGCCTAGAAAAACTTGGTGTCCTCGCCAAGTAATTACCCTTAGTTCACCTGAAGGCACACAGCCTAAGTGACAGTACATCACACTTTACATTACATACATGAATATTTGCAACGTAGTAGGGGTCATACACTGGTATACACACACAACCCTTTGTTCCTCTTTCTCCCAATCAGGTCAATATTTCCTGCTCACAGCCCAGGTTTGGAACCCCCCATTTAGCTACTGGCTGGTTACCTGAAGCCGGGGCTCCCACCAGAGAATATTAACAGACTAGAGTCATCCCCAGGGCTAACTTAGGCAAAGAGCTCGGGACACGACACCCCTTTATGGACCACGTTTAGGGGCAGGTCCACAGGCTGGCCTAAGGACTCGTAACTCAATTTTACTACAGGCCGTACTTCTCGGCTGGAGCGCCTAGGTGTCTCGGAGATCCTGGACACAGGTCCTGATTCCAACTCAGCCCCACTGACAGTAGGGATGGGAACCTCCACAGAGGAATAGGGCTTGGTACCCATAGCACTATTGATGGCCTGACCCTCTACCCCAGGTCCCACTTCACTGGGCTTAGCCAAGGGCTGTGTATTTGCTAGTAAGGAACCATTGGTGCATTCAAAATATTCCTCCGGTTCAGGCATAGCACTGACTGGTCCCCCCACCTCACTCTCTTCGTCTGAAAAGTCAGATAATGCAGCCAGACCAGACCAGACAGTTCAGCCAGGCTCAAGGATCCCACCCCTGGGGCGGTTTTGCCACCCAGCTCATGTCCTGGAGGTATCGGTTCCGGAGTTAAAATATGGGGCTCGAACAGTCCAGACGGGTCAATCTCACTTCCAGAATTTACAAGGGGATTGCCCCGAAACAACTGGCTCAGTTCATAAGAGGGATAGTATTCAATATCATCTTCATTGTCTTCTGACACTGATAGTTGATCATCACCTTCCCCACGGGCTTGGACAAGGCTCTCTGGGTTGGCTTACTGAAGGATCCACGGGTTTAGTTTTTTGCTTGGCAGCAGATCTAGTCACCGGCCGGAAGGGGGCGGCAGTTGAAGGTTCAGCTTCAATTAGGATCTGTCCGATTGGCAGCAGGTGATTTCGATGGATAGTCTTCACATTTTTGGAATCGTTTTCAGGTCGCACTTTATACACAGGTAAATCAGCCAGTTGTCCCACAGCGATGTGAGGAGGTGATGCCATCGGTCAGCAATCTTGTGTTTTCCATGCAGCCCCAGGTTCTGCAGCAACACTCTGTCCCCTTCTCTTAACTCCAATGTCTTCACTTTCTTGTCATACCTCTCCTTATTGGCCAAGTTTCTTTTAGCCGCCATGGTCTGGGCCAACTGATAAGCGTGGTTTAACTGGGTCTTCAATTTCTGTACGTATTGTAGATGATTTTCTGCTTGCACCCCATCAGGAAACTCCAAAACACACATCCACGGGCAACCTAGCCGCTCTCCTAAACATCAGTCGGTACGGAGAAATTCCTGTAGCATCACTCTTGGTACAGTTATAGGCATGAACCAGGGTACTGATCTGCCGGCTCCATCTTGGTTTGTCTTTGGGTTGCAATGTGCCCAACATGTCAAGCAGGGTGCGATTAAACCTTTCAGGTTGGGGATCTCCCTGAAGATGGTAAGGGGTGGTCCTTGACTTTCTCACCCCCCACAAGGACAACATCTCTTTAATCAAGCGTCTCTCGAAATCCCTCCCCTGGTCGGAATGGATTTGCTGAGGGGCCCCGTAGTGGACAAAAAAGTTTTCGACAAGTATCTTGGCCACCGTGGTTGCTTTCTGATCCTTAGTAGGGAACGCCTGTGCGTACCGGGTGAAATGATCGGTAACCACCAATATATTACTGAAATTTCTCAGATCGGGTTCCAGGCTTAAGAAATCAATGCAGACTAGTTCCATAGGAGCACTAGTAGTAATGTTAACCATAGGAGCAGCCCTCTGGGGCAAGGCTTTCCTCTGCAAACAGCGACTGCAGGTCTTGACATACTGCTCCACATCTGCACTCATTTTTGGCCAGTAAAACTGGGCTCGTACCAAGTCGAGAGTTTGGTCGATACCAAGATGTCCCATCTGATTGTGCAATGACCTTAAAACCAGTTCCTTTAACTCGGCCAGCAGCACCAGCTGTTGTTTGACAATCTGGTCCCCTTTATGCACAGTCTCTCGGTATAGTAGTTGGTTAATCAGCCTTAGTTTGGGCCCTTCTTTATATAACAAGGTGGCTCTTAAGTCAGTGGAGCGCAATTTGGACACATCTCGCCCGGCCTGCAGGGCTTCCACCACCAGTTTTATAAAAGGATCTCGGGATTGAGCCCATTAAAGACTAGTATTGTCGAACTGAGGTAGTGAACTAGTGTCCAGAGCGGAAAAATGACAGTAGGCAGCAGGTATACAGCTCTCAGATGGCCCCAAGCAATCCACCATACAGTTCACAGCGTTGGGGGACACCTGATCTTCCTTGTCAAACTTCTGGCACAGAGCTCTTATGTCGGGCCCAGACAACCTGATCCAGTCAGCTTGGGGCATGGGCCTCCGAGAAAGGGCATCCGCATCTATATGGTTTAAACCGGCCCTATATTCAACAGCATAATCGTAGGTGGCCAAGGCAGAGAGCCACCTGTGGCCAGTGGCGTCCAACTTGGCTGAGGTTTGCACATAGGTCAAAGGATTGTTATCCGTCTTTACTAATATCTTGGCACTGTACAAATAGTCATGGAACTGATCAATGATGGTCCACTTCAGAGCCAGGAACTCTAGCTTATGCATGGAATAATTCTTCTCTGACGGGGCCAGACTTCTACTGGCAAAAGCTACAGGCCTTAGGTCATTTGAGTGCTCCTGATACAACACGGCCCCCAACCCTTGAAGACTAGCATCGGTATGAAGAACGTAGGGCTTGACCAGGTCAGCATAAGCCAACACGGGGGCATGGGTGAGTTGATATATGATGTCATGGAAGGCGTCCTCACACTCGACAGTCCAACGGTCCCCAAACAGTTCATTTGACTGAAAATACCTCTTCTCGGCGTCAGATCGTACAACCTTTTTATACTTTTTGTGAGTAGGAGGGTACCCCTGAGTGAGGCTGAGAAGGGGACGAATCACTCAGGAATAGTCCTTGACAAATCGCCTATAATATCCACAAAACCCCAGAAATCGTTGCAACTCCTTCAAGTTCCTGGGTTGGGGCCAAGTAGCCAACGCCTCCACTTTGCTAGGGTCAGTCTCTATGCCCTCAGTAGACACTATGTGGCCCACATATTTTACGGAAGTCTGGAAAAATTGACACTTATCTATAGACAACTTGAGGCCGAACTCCTCCAGCCGATTCAGGACCTTGAATAGTCGCTGTCCGTGTTCTTCCAACGAGCGTCCAAACACTATGACATCATCTAAATAGACCAGACACTCGAGCAAATTCATATCCCCCATGGCTCTCTCCATCAGGCGCTGAAAGGTGGCCGGGGTGCCTGAAATCCCTTAAGGCATCCGAATGAACTCATAGAAACCTAGGGGGCAGATGAATGCAGTCTTCTCTCGGTCCCCTGGGGCCATTGGGATCTGATAGTACCCGCTGCGGAGATCCAACACAGAAAACCACTTGCTGCCATTTAAACAGTCCAAGGCGTCTTGTATTCGGGGCATGGTGTACTGGTTGGGGATGGTCCACCGATTCAACGTGCGATAGTCTACACACATCCGCACCATCCCATTCTTCTTCCTTACCACCACAATGGGGGAAGCATAAGGGCTCCTGAACTCTTGTATCACACCAGCCGCTTACATCTCTTGCAGGTGCCACCGTACATCATCAATGTCAGCCAGGGACAAGCGCCGGGATCTCTCTCAGAAAGGCCTTTCGTCATGCAACCGAATGTGATGCTCGGCCCCTTGCACACATCCCACATCCCATTCTTTCAGGGAGAACACCTGGTCCCGTTGGGCAAGCCTCTCACTGATCCTCTTTTTCCATTCGGCTGGCAACAGAGAGTCACTGAAATCAAACAAATCAGGAGTAACCCGATAGTCTGCCTCGGGACCCTTGCTACTGGGCAGTACTGCGGTATCCGCACAATGGACACTTGCTAGGGTACACCCTCTTCTAATTTGAATCTCTTTGTCGGACATATTATGCACTTGAACCATCACTCTCTTGACATAAGCATGAGCTCTAGCCGGCAAGATACTGGGTTTTATCAACAGTCCGTCTGGCAATCTTCCCTCTCCAGGCGCATCCAACATTAACAATTTATTTTTTACATCCGTCCTTAACCGTACTTCTCCATGCAGGACACACTGGGCATTTGGGGCAAGTATCACTGGAGCCGGATCCTTTTTCCACACCACCCCCACCGGGCCCTCTAGTTCCTCCTGACCAACCCTCCTCTGGGTGGCAACTGCATTTTGGAGCACAGCGGGAATTTTTAGAACTCGCCCAGCTTTGAACGCTTATTTTTCTGAGCACAACTGGGCCAATCATCCAAACATATGAGCATTCGTCCCAATCAGTAGGGGCACCCCATCGTACAGTCCAGTGGGAGGGCAAACTAAAACTAAGGTTTCCACCTGCTCATCCATTCCAGCCACAGATGTAGAAAATGATACCCAAACTCGAATATACCCAAAATACGGATATGTCTTGTCGCTCAACCCCCACACATGTAGACCATTTAAAGGTTGCAGGGGCACCTCAGGTAAATGTGTCTGATACCAGTCCTGAAACATGATGGTTACCTGAGAGCCACTGTCTAATACAGCCCGAGCAGGGATCCCATTCACTCGCACCGAGGTCTCCATTTAAGGCCCAACCACATCAGACCAATCGGGTGCCACTGCATTGAAGGTCGACTGAGCCTGGGCCCGAGTCACAAAACTTTTCTTGGGGGGACGAGACTGGGTCCGGCGATGCAAATTGATCAGTCTGCTATTAACCTTCCTTAAATTCTCCGATCTCTGACACTCAGGTTGGAAATGTCCATCTTCTCCGCAATGGTAACAGAACTTGGGGTCCCGGGGATCACTGTTTGGCGGTGGGCCCCGTATTTGTGGGGGGCCCTGAGAGGGGTGAGTGGACTCCCTTGGTCCGGGGGGTCTGATTGCGGCTTATTTCAGGGGCCCCGGACCTAACAGGGTACATAGCAGATTGCTTTAAATCCTTCACCAGTTTCCGTAAATTCCTGAACTCAGCCCTCAACTCACTCTCTACATGGGGGTCAGAAGAGACAACTCGCATTCCCACAACACCAGAAAAATCTGGGGATCCCTCAGGCCCTCTGGACAGGCTGACCGCTTTGGGGTGTTAGGCTCAGGGGTCCCACTAGGGTTTACTGCCCCCACACATGGCTCCCACCCTTCTTCATCAGTCTCCACCTCCCTAATTTCCCTCATTAATTGACAATATTCGGGCGGGGTGGCCCGCCGATCATGTAACTTAAGTTTTAACAGTATTACACTAGAAAATCTGGCAGATTTTAAAACATGTTCTAACTGGACCTGATTCAGGGCTGCAGCAGTGATTCCCCCTTTTCTATAGGCCTTCTGCAAGGCCCGCTCCACTCTAGTGACAAAAGCGGACAGTTTCTCGTTTCTCCAATGCTTAGCAGACCTGAACTTTCCATAATAAGTCCTCACCAGTCTTTGTACTCCCAAAAACCCCTTCTAAAGCAGAGAGATACTCTGCAGCGGTGGCTTCCGGACTGGTGGCCCGGAAGAACCTAATGGCTTCTAAAGCAGGACCCCGCAAACTCTCCATCAGCCTCTTCCTTTTCTCCCCCTCAGAGCACTGCCATTCCTGGACTAAAGGGGTGGCATAGTCCATCCAAGCCTCCAGGTCATCCTCCGCTAGAGGCACTGGCACTGTACCAGAGAAAAGTTTTAACTTTCGGTAAGAATCGAGCTGTATGGGTGGGACCACTAGGGGCAGGGAGGCCAGCACAGAACTTTTGGGCGGGCAAGGGGAGGTGCCAGGGGAGCACTGAGGGGTAGCATCACTGGATAAATCTAAGGCTTGTAGCAGTTCCTGGGTAGTTCTTCCCTCCACTGCCAACAATTTAAGCAGTTTGTCTTTAAAACTATTCATTTGAGGAGACCCCCAGGAGTGACTGACCCACTTCGAATATGGATTAATCTCCACCCCTGTGAAGCACCCTCTGGATAAATCACAGGAGGTACCTTCTCGGGGTCGATGGCCACACTGCACAGAAGTAACACCTGCAACGTCTGGTCAAGCAAATCAGCCATACGCCCTTTTACCTCCACTTTGCCCAAACATTTTACTCACTCTGCTGCAGAAATGATGTCAGCAGTTGGGGTTCCTAAAGGCACATCTAACAGTAACACAATCTTCTGGGAGTCTAGCTCTTCGGCTTCACACCACCCCATCAGTCTGTGTACCATGGTCTTAATATGGCCCAGCTTAATTTTTCCCAACATATCCCCTTTCACTTTTTCCATTTCTTGTGTGTTTCCCCACTTGGCCACTAGGGAACACTAATCCCAGCAGTGCCTCCAATTTGTAACCCCCAGGGGCGCTACCCTTAGGGCTACTACTCCAGCCTGCCTCCCTGGAGGCAGGGTAAAGGAGCCTGGTCCGTTGGGAGTGCCTCCACCCAGAGGTCAAGGTTAATACTGTTGGGATTGCCTCGGTCCACAGCCCTCTAGGTTACTGCAACCCCTTCGTCCCACTATTGGCTCACACAAAGTACCAGCAATACTTTCCTGAGTACACTTGCCTCCGGCTGGTATCCCTCAGCACCCTCCGGGGACCCCCTGTAAAGTAAGAAGTGGTTATATCACAGGTACTATGCAGTAGTTCACCATAAATGCACAAACTAGCCAGGGTGTAGTTGCAGAACAAACAATCTGATTTATTCAAGGGGAAGTAACTAGGAAGGGGGAAATCAAGTTGATTGCTTCGTCACTATACTTATCTACCTAGGGCTCTGTGCACAGGCCTGAACCTAGTGTTTACCGTCCCTGGGTACCCAAGCCCTAATGGCTAGTTCACCGTGGCAGCTGGTTGGGGCCCTGACACAGAAGTACTTTTGTAATGCTGATAAAAGTCAGGATGGGAAGGAAGTTTTGCTAGGCAGCCAGCAATAGAATAAATGCTTGAGACCACTGTTATAACTTAGCAGGGAGCTACCCTGGTTTAGTACTCACGACTCCAGCAAGCACAGTTTCTGCACAAAGGACAGGGCTAAGCCTGAGTTTCACCAGCCTCCTCACACATTTATATGGTAGAATCCAGAGGGGTACCACACCAGGCCGCGGCCTCCAGGGCTTAACACGAACTCTCAGCTGGCTAAGGCGCTGCAACAGCAGTTTCAGCTTTTCCAAGGACTGAGCGCGATTCAGCAGATTCTCAAATCCTCCAAACAGGTCAAGCCTGGTGGGTAGCTGGGCTGGCACCAGCCTCCTCTGACTGCACCGCAGTAGGACTATTCAGACTCTCTCCAATGGCAAAATGGCCCCTCAGGCTGTCATGCACTTCCCGCATGACCACTGTGCCAGCGCAGAAGCACACATCTCCTTCCTTCACCTCAGGCACTATGCATCTGCCCCTTCTCTGCCTGGGGCTCTCCTTAACATTCGGGCACTACCCGTGCCTATTGGCTGGCATGCCTGTCCATCAGACGATCCTCTGCCCCCACAGGCGAGAAAAAGGCGCTATATCCCATAATGCCTTCTCCATCCTATGAGCAGCTCCCCTATTGGTCATGCAGCTCTCCAGAGTCCCGAAGTACTGATTGGTCCAATTCGGCAGTTCCGGACCAAAATGGAGAAGACAACCGAGACAGTCCTCACTGCAAAGGAAGGCAGTTAGAACAACTACATTATCATTATCATTCCACGTTATTTTCAACAAACAATCATATCCCCCCAGCAAAACTCCCTCTGGGCCACTAGTGACCCCAGAAGTGAGCTACCTTTCAGCGGCCCAGGTGGGACTCGGGCATGCAACCCACAGCCCCCCATTCTGATTAATTACGACTGCAACAGGCAGTCCTTAAAGGAACAGAAACGGAGGCTTCAAAACGCTCCTTGTTACTCACTTAACAGCTAAACACAGGACCTAGCCTGGTAGAAAGCACGTAAACAGGCTCCGAGGGAGCTTTCAAGAACCCCCATCTGCAAGGGGGGTTACACCTGTAAGAGCAACAGACCGAATTCAGTTCAAAACTGTATTGGACCTTTTTGGTCATTGAAACCATCTGGCTTTTCATGAAAGGTTAGTTCCTGTAAATCAAATTACCTAATTCTGTTCTAGTCCTTTGTATTGGACCTATCACAACTTTTGTTAAACTATGCATTTTAAATATGAAAAGATCCTATTAGTAGATTTTTTTAAACTGTATTGTTATTGTCTTCACTTGCCCCTTTCAGTAAGCTGCCACAGCCGGAACACCTACCAATCTTCAGGATTTGGCTTTACTTCCTTTGAGAGTCTCCATGGTATGCCCAACATGGCAGGGCCTTCAAGGCGACTCCAAGCCTCTCTGGAATCTGCATAGTACGTTGAAGATTTGAGAGAGACTAGCTGGTGATGCAGAGCCAGCAGGTGGCACATTTCATCTTACAGAGGAGCCTGCCAGGACACAATGCAGTGCCACAGGTTCCAGAATGACAGAAAATGTCCCTTTGAAATTGCCTTGTTTCCTGCAGTAACTCTGCTGCAGAATTCTGCAGTATTACGCTGCATCCACAAGGGCTCTACTTCATGGTCAAGAGTCTTTTTTTATTTTGGCTCACGCTTGCGTGCCAGCCAACATCTTGCAGTAGTAGCAGATTTGGAGGCGCAGTCACTGTTGGGGCGAATGCAGGGAATGCATCAGTAGGTGCGTCCCTCATTCCCCAATCAGCCAGCAGCAGGTGCTGACATCATGAATCCCTAATGTGGCCACCAGATCTAAGAAAAGGTCCGCTGCAATGAGAGCGAAGCTCTCATGCAACGTGACCACAACACGCCTCCCGATGAGCACACAACATGGCGGCAGTGACTGCCGCTGCCTCCTGTCACAATGCCAATGGGGAGCCCTCCCGTCGGCATAATGACCCCCTCCCATTTAAAATGTATTCAAGGAGTGCCCAATCCCCTCGGCATCATGTGCCCCCCAACAGTTTTTCTTTGCTGTGAGGGGCCCAATCCCTGTCGGCGTTTGCCCCCGTCCCATTATTTTGCCGATGGAGCTCACTCCCCATTGGCATATATCCCGCTTTTTGTTCTGTGCAAGGAGGTGCCCAATCCTCTTCGGCTCGTGTCCCCCCTTTGGTATGTGCCGACAGGGTGCCCAATCCCGTGGCTACATCCTCTCCCCAAAAAAAACACTTAGATGGCAAGCTGGGAACCCACCCCAGCATGCCAAATCCCTTGCAAAAGAAAAACCGTCCTGCAATGTTTGTCTTTTTTGTAAACCTATAAAAAAGAAGATGGTCCCTCATGGTCTCCCTGCCCCCTCCCACAACCCGCACTCATCTTCTGCGCACCCTGCCTCCCCCCCCCCTCACCCCATACTTACCTCCAGAGTCCGGCGGGACGATCTTGGTGGACCGGGAATACATCTGCACTCTTCAAAGCCGACCGTGAACTGAAGAAATGCTGGTAAGCTGTATAATGGCACAAATATGTTTTTTTCAACTTTGGTGCATATCTCAGCCATTTTTGGGAATTTTGGCACCAAAGTTTCAACATGGGGTTATTGGGACCCCTCCTCATGAATTCAGGCACTGTCATGGCGTTATTTGGTCCTGAAAGGTGATTTTGGGTCACTGCGCAGAATCACTTTTTGGGACCGATTAATGAAATGACAGTGCCACTGTTCATGAGGGGGCTCTCAAAAAGCCTATGTTGCAAATTAGTGGAAAAATCAACAAAATGGCTGTTTCTGAGCGTCGCTTGTGCAGTTTCCACGCTGCGCTTCGTAACAAGTAATTTGTAATATTTTACTCCAGATTTTCAACATTGACATTTTCCACCTCCTTATGAACAGTACAGCTGTCATTTTACATATCCTGGCGAAATGTGTTTTGCGTCCGGTGCAGAACAGCGCAGTCGCTGTGTGAAATCAATTTTCAGGACAGTTTAAGGAAATGACAGTGACACTGTTCATGAGAAGAACTCCTAAAATGCCTATGTTGAAAATTTGGTGACAAAATTCCATAAAATGACCGTGTTACAAGTGTGCGTTGTGCAGTTTCCACGCACCCTTGTAACGTCACAAATTTGCAATATTTTCATACAACATTTTTAACACTGGCATTCTTTCACACCTCCTTATGAACTGTACAGCTGCCATTTTTCACATCCTGCCCTAAATGTGTTTTTGCACCTGTGGCGCACAATGAAACATAGAAACATAGAAGTTGACGGCAGATAAGGACAGTAAGGCCCATCCAGTCTGCCCATTCCTTTTTCTACCTTATAAATGTGCCATCGACCTTTGCTCTGTCAGTGGCCTATCTATTCATACTCATTTGTATTGCTCACTTATGCCTATCCCATGCCTGTTTGAAGCCCTGCACTGTATTCATAGTCACCACTTCCTGAGGTAGGCCATTCCATGCATCCACCACCCTTTCTGTGAAAAAGATTTCCTCACATTCCCCTTAATTGGCCCCCTCTAATCTCATGCTGTGTCCTCTTGTCCTGCTATTTTTCTTATATTGAAACATGTTAGACTCTTTCACCTTGTTAATGCCCTTAAGGTGTTTGAATGCCTCGATCATATCACCTCTCTCCCTCCTTTGCTCAAGGGTATACATATTGAGCTCTGTTAATCTGTCCTCATATGTCTTCTGATGCAGTCCCTGCACCATTTTGGTTGCCCTTCTCTGGACTGCCTCAATTTGGTTAATGTCCTTGTGAAGGTGAGGCCTCCAATACTGCATGCAGTACTCCAGATGGGCCTAACCAGTGTCTTGTAAAGAGGGATTATTACCTCACTCTTACAACTTGTGATACCCCTACTAATACACCCTAACACCCCCTAGCCTTACCTACTGCTTTAGAGGTCTGCTTGGATGATTTCAGGTCATCAGTGATGATGATGCCCAAGTCTCTTTCTTCCTTTGTGACTGCTAGCAACTCCCGCCCAGCCTATAGGTGGCTTCAGGGTTTCTCTTCCCTATGTGCATGATTTTGCACTTCTTTGCATTAAATCCCAGTTGCCACTCTTCTGACCATTTTGCTAGTTTATCCAGATCTCTTCTCATTCTGACCACCCCATCTGGATCACCTACTCTGTTGCAGATCTGGATGTCATCTGCAAACAGACAAGCCTTACCCTCTAGTCCATCTGCAAGGTCACTAATGAAGATGTTGAAGAGGACTGGCCCCAGGACTGATCCTAGTACCCACTTGTGACTTGCATCTCTTCTGACTGTATACCATTTACCACCACTCTCTGTTTTCTGCCCGTCAACCAGTTTGCCACCCAGTTGACCAACTTCTGACCCACCCGAGCCTACCCAGCTTATTTATCAATCTTCTATGTGGAACAGTGTCAAAGCTTTGCTGAAGTCAAGGTAGGCAACATCAACTGCTCCCTCTTGGTCCACCACTCTGGTTGCCCAGTCAAAGAAATCTATGAGATTAGTTTGACAAGACCTTCCTTTTGTAAACCCATGCTGTCTTGGATCCTGTGCCCCTATGGATTCCAGGTGTTGCACTATCCTTTCCTTAAGGAGTGCCTCCATAATCTTGCCCACTACTGAGGTAAGACTGACTGGTCTGTAGTTCCCCACCTCCTCCCTGCTACCACTCTTGTGGAGCGGGATCACATGAGCCCTTCTCCAGTCTTCTGGGACCTCTCCTGTGCTCAGAGACTCACTAAACAGTTCTGCTAATGGCTCTGCTAGTTCCACCTTTAGCTCCTTAAGTACCCTGGGATGTATGCCATCAGGTCCCATTGCCTTATCCACCCTGAGCTAAGCAAGCTCTTGTAGGACCCTTTCTTTTGTGAAGGGAGTAGTGCTCACCTCCCTCCCCCCTGTGTCCATGATGCTGAGCTGTGGGCCCTTCTCTTCAGTAAATACTGAGCAAAAGTATCTATTTAGGATAGATGCCTTTACAGGGTCCTCCTCCTTACATGCTCCCTTTTCTCCATTAAGCTTAGCAATACCCCCTCTGGACTTTCTCCTTTCACTAATGTATCTATAGAAAGTCTTGTCACCTTCTTTTACTGTTCGTGCTAGTGTTTAATCAGTTTGGGACTTTGTCTGCCTTACTGCCTTCCCTGTTTCCCTTAGGGAAATTTGGTATGCCTCCCTATCTTCATCCCGCTGTGTTCCCTTATATTTCCTGAAGGCCAGCCTTTTGGCTCTGACCTTTCCTGCTACTGTATTTGAGAACCAAAGTGGTTTCCTTCTTCTTTTGCACTTCCTTTTCTGTCTAACACAATGGGATGTTGCTTCAAGTATTGCATCCTTAATGCTTGCCCACTTTGCCTGTACCCCCTCACCCGTGTTTCTTTGTGCCAGGGCTAGCTTAACTCTGTTGGCCATCTTATCAAAGTCAGCTCCTCTGAAGTCCCTTTTTTGCCTTGGAATGGGATGATTTAGATGTAGTAGCCAAATTGAACCATACCATGTAATGATCATTGGCCCCCAGGTGACCTTCTACCTGAGATCTGTGATCCCTTCCTTGTTAGTCAGTACTAGATCTAGGATAGCCCTGTCTCTTGTGGGTTGCTGTACCAGTTGTTTGAGGCCCTCCCCCTGCAGGGAATCCACTATGTGTCTAGTTCTGGCAGATGTTCCTGCTGGTATTGACCAATCTGTATCCGGCATATTGAAGTCTCCCATTATCAGAACCTCCCCTTTAGCGGTCATGTTTTGTATATCTTCTAACAGTAATGTGTCTATGTCCTCCCCCTGGTCTGGGGGCCTGTAGACAACCCCAGTTCTTATGGCTGTCCCATTTCCTGTTTCCAGGGTGACCCACAGTTCTTCTGGCTCCTTATGTGTATTCTGAATTTCTGTAGCTTTGATATTTTCATTGACATACAGGCCCTCCTCCCCACTTTTGCACCTCGGTCTCTTCTGAACAATACATAGCCAGGTACTGAAGTCTCCCAAGTGTGGTTACTGGTAAACCACGTCTCACTAATTGCTACTATGTCCAGTTTAGCATCTGACATTATTGCCTGCAGGTCTGAGATCTTATTTCCCAGGCTGTGAGCATTTGTGTACATGATTTTCCATTGGCCAGATTTTGGTGCGTTAGTTGTTGGGTGAGGTTTGGCATTACCCCTGTGTGTCGTATGGGGAGACAAACCTTTTTTCTTACCTGGTGATGCAAATGAACTGCAAGCATGCTGAATCCCTGTTTGACCACTAGCTGAGGGGAGAGGGGTGTTCTTCCCATTCGACATATGGGGTGCTGCACCCTCTCCCCATTTGCTAGTTTAAATATTCTGCAAAGACATCAAACTTCTGCCCCAATGCACTGACTCCCTCCTTAGTCAGATGCAGTCCATCAAATTTAAAGAACTTTCGCTCACAGAACTGTTGCCAGTTCCCTACAAATCTGTGTCCTTTTTCCTGGCACTTGAGCTACATGTTTAGCTCCCCTATCTCCTCTTCTCTGACCTTCCGTCCATCTGCTCCCCTCTCCCAGACTGGCAGGATCTCAGAGAAGGAGATGCCAGACGAAATAGATGATAGTTTGTCACCCAGCCTGGTCAAGTGTTCCTTGGTCTCCACAACTGACCGGCTGGCGAGATCATTAGTCCGTATGTGTACTAGGACATCAATGTTTTCTCCTGCTTTGTGAACAATTTTAGCAATGCGGTCAGTGTCTCTCCATGCTGATGTACCTGGGAGACATCTGACCATTACCCCTGGATGGCGATGGGTATCAACTCCCCGAATCATGGAGTCTCCTATGATCAGAAGTTTTTTAGATTTCCTTTTTGCTTTTTTTGTTTTGGTTCCTGATTTGGGTGAGTTTTGTTGTGCTAGCTCCTGTGCTGTAGTGTCCTGCTCTGCAGTGTCTTTTGCATCTTTGTTTGATTTCAGAGATAGAGGCAGATACCTGTTTGTAGTGTTTATATGGTTTTGGAGGCAATATGTTGGAGAGCAGAAGTGATGGGGCACCGATTTGCCCTCTAACCACCTGCCAACCTCTTGACCAACTACCCTCTGTGGTCGAGGTTTTTCTGTGGATGCTGGGAAATGGCGGTGGTTCTTATAATGTATTTCCTCTTGAATATGAAATCTGAGGTGCAATCTCTGCCCATGCTGCCGGAGCTGAGCCCTAAGATCTCCAAAGGCCCAGCATGTAGGACAGTGTCCTAAATCCTGTAAGACTGTCCTTCTGAAAATTGTTCCACAGTACCTGCAGTTAATGATATCCATTCCAGATAAGTTGCTGGGTTTATAACCTAGTCAGAGTAATTAGAAGAAAAAAAAGGAAAAAGTGCAAGTTATGGTTTGATTATGTTTTGTTTAACTTGTCATAACAAGTTAAATTACTAGTGCCCCTGTAAATGAGCTCACCTTGTGGAGGCCCCACTGATCCACCCCTTCCTGCTCTGCCACAGGAAATGTCACAACTGTGGTACCCTATAAAAGGAGTGTAGGTGGGGTGGATGGGGTGGTGGCTGGCCCTTCCCTGCCGAAAAAGAAGAACCACGGACGAAAGAACAAGGAGGTAAGAGCAGAAACAATCAGTCAACAACAAATGCAGTAACCCTGAAAGCTTATCCTAATGTTAGATAAAACTGTAAAACCTGTAAAGAACCACCTGTAATAATTTCAGAGAAGATATCGATGTAGAAACACTTTGCTACAGAGAAAAATAAAGCAATGAAATGTTAGCAACAAACAGTAGCAATCCCTGTGAGTAAAAATAAAACACCACCACACAGTAAATCTGTTTAGCCAAAATAAGTCTTAATCCTTTTCCTTTGCTCTGGTAAGTTTCTCTACTCTGCCTTTCAAGCAGTCTTAGAAGGAAAGAGCTCAGGTGAAGCTAGGTGCCTTGGCCAGCAAACCAAGTCTTGGTCACTGTGCGAAATCAACGTTTCGGACAAATTAACAAAATCACAGTGCCACTGTTCATGAGGGGAGGTCCCAACATGCCTATGTTAAACATGTGGTTAAAAAGTCCCAAAAATAATTGGGTTACGGACGTGTGTTGCACAGTTTCTATGCATGCTCATAACTTCACCAATTTTTCATATTTTCACTCCAGATTTTCAACGTTGCCATTTTTTTACAGCTCCTCATGAACAATACAGTTGTCATTTTCCACATATTCCGCAAAATGTGTTTTCATCCCTGTGTCGCCAAATGGCATAGCCGCTGTGCAAAACCACCTTTCAGCTAACAAACTGATAGTGCCGCTTTTCATGAGGTGGGCTCACAAAACACCCATGTTAAAAATTTGGAGTGAAAATACCAACAGACGCCTATGGTGTTACGGTTTCCAACTGTAGCACCCCACCCTGTTGAGACTGACAGGCGTCAGGGGTGTGACTTGGGATCATCGGCTGTAAATCTCATGCCATTCCACCCCCTCCACCCTGAGCCAGTGACAGGCATCATGGTATGCCTTGCACTGTTCGGCCACAAAGTTCACCCCATTCTTCTGTACTGCACCCACCTCAGCATATTTCCTTATGGAATGGGGAAGTATAATACCCAAAGACCCCAAGGTACACCACGCCACTTGTCAGTTTCTACAGGGTAGGGTGAGGTACAATGGCATGAGCGTTACAGCCGATGACCCAAAGGCACACCACAATGCCTGTCGCTCTCTACAGGGTGGGGGTGGGGTTGGCGTCACTTCAATACTTCACTGCCATTCCTATTATGCATCTCTAACTCCTGCACTAACAATGTCAATGCCAGCGAGACAACATTTGGCATTGACAAATGCTTGTTTTATTTTGTTATATATTATTATGAAGATCGGGGTCAGGATGGGGGAACAGCTAGACTACCAGGGATACTAGGTGAGTTAATTTTTATTATAGTGCAGCTCGGGGGGGGGAAACGCTGTACTACTAGGGAAACCAGAGGGGTTCATTTCTATTATTATGAAGATCGGGACCTTACACTATGGAAAAGGGGTTTGCATGTATTTTTTACAAGTGAGCAGGGCTGGGAAGGGGGGCAACCTACACTATGGAAATGGAAATGGAATTGGGGTTGTGTAGTACTTTTAACAGTGCTCAGGGCTTGGGGGGGCTGGCCCGGAGCATTCCACCAGGTGCAGCCATGCAAATGAGCCCATAATAGGCATGCAAATTACCGCTTTGTGCCCAGCATGGCCAACGGGCTCATTTGCATGTTTGGGCTTAATATCACCCATGGGGGCTGTAGCGCATATAGGTATATGTCATGCAGTCCCCTATGGGCGGTCTTCAACCCTGCACCCTGGATGCACTGCACCATGTAAAAAAGAATCCAGCACTCCAAACTTAATGGATACAATTCAGTGAGAGTTTTGTTATATAAATATGTTGTAAAAAAAATAAATACTTACAACATGTAGTGAAAAAAATAAAGTGCAGATAGCACAGACATTTCAGCTTATACACCCCAAAGTACTAGCCTCTGCACTTGAGGGTAATACAACCCCTTCCTTAGGAGCTGTGACCTAAAGCAAAATAAACTATTCCTCTTATACTTTACATCAAACAGGTGTTCATTATTAAATTTAAATCAAACAATTTCACTCTAATAAAAAACGTGCTAGTGAATAAATGCTACCACCAGAGAGAAATGGAAAAATGGTCTATCTGCCAAATCGAGCTCTTATTAGTGATGAAAGCTGCAACTTAATTTATGGGCAAATTCCCCTCTTTACAGAATTCACCACTGCTGGAGTGGCAGAATGACCAGCTCCCACAACACTAGGTGGAATTTCAAACAGTGCAAGAAACAACCTATAAAAAATCACAATGATATTTTTATTATTAAAATTGAAAGAGAATCTATACATGCTATGGCACCATAGACTTTTGGATAGAGGGAAACATCATTTTTTTATATATTTAATTCTTAAACTGTTATCTTCTCAAAACTGTTACACCATTTAATATACAGTTCATTGTTGTTTATCAGCAACAATAAACCAAATGACAACAAACTTAGATAAAGTTAATACCATATTTAAGATACCACTCTATTTTCTATTTTATGTCTAGATTTTATACCCTGAAATGTGTGTGCCACTCCATCTGTTCATTAAACCCATGAGGTCGTAATGCCCACTTACTGTGCTCCACACATCCAGGGTCTGATATTCAAACAGACTGCGTGATCTGTTCAGATGGCACAGTCTATTTAAATATGGCGCCAGAGGCTCTGAATATGAGGCCCATTGTGTCTAATTACCTTTGTTTGTTGTTTTTCAGTTTTATTACTTTGTATTTATTCTGCCTTTTGCAGTATTTACAAAATTTAATGTAACCCCCTTGCAAATGGGGGTTCCCAAAAGTCTTCTAGGAGCTGACTAAGTGCTCCTAGCCTGAATGGTGTTCGGCGTTTAAGCCGCTTAACTGTGAGTGCTTTTAGAGCCTCTGGTACTGTCTCTTTAAGAGCTGCCTGCTTGCAGGCTAATTTAGTTTGAATAGGGGGACTGTGTGTTTAATGCTCGACTCCCGCCCGAGCTGTTGTCTAATTCATGGGGGTAGGCAGGCATATTCCAAGCACTCCATGGTGTGCAATTTTATTTAAGGGGGTAGCAAATAGGCTCTGAACTGCTTCCTTTTTCCATGAAAACTAACAAAGAAAATACTGAATATTTCTGTAATTTTATTTATAGGAGTCTAAACTAGAAGGACTAGTCACTAATACTCTCTTTGCATCCCAAGGACAATACACCTTTACAGGCTCTGGGCTGGTATGTGGGTGTCTTAGGGAACAATGCATGGCAACAACCACCGTCATGAGATACAAAAGTTGTATTTATTGTGCCAAATGAGGCAACACACACAGTCCTGGTGTACATTTTTATATTGTCTGGCTACACCCGGGGGGGAGGGAGCTCACCCTAACAAGGGGAGGTAGTAGTGAGTCCACTTGGTGTGCAGATCTGAAATCCCTGGCTACACCCTTGGTCTAATTGCTCCATTTCTGCAGTCGCTAAGAGCGCAGAGGGAGCCTAATTGAAAGATGTAACTGTTTGCCAGAAATCAGTTAGAGTGTTAATGAAAATACAGTTTGTCTAATCTGCTTTTCTTGCAGCTGTGACTCTGTGTGTGATGCCCCTCCATTTTGGACCTGAACTGTTGAGCTGGGCCAATTGGGTTAGGGGAACCCTAAAATGGAGACTGCTTGGAGCCAACCAGAACTTGGACTCTCACCTGGAGCCTGCTACCAAAGGGGAATATATGGCAGGTGCCTCTGGGAATTATAGTTTGGACCTTGGCGCCTTTTCACACCAACAGAGGGAGCTCTGCTGTGATTGACAGCTGAATCCACTAACAGAACTGGTATGAAGCCAAGGGAAATGCCCTGAACTATTGCTGGGAGGATCAGATACGAGTTGACTGTGTAAGGAGAAGGAGCTCTGTTTGCTGCGGGGTATAGTTCATGCAGAAAGCGCATGGGAGGCGCTGTAGGCGGCCTGCAGCCGTTAGAGTGAGTGAGTCGGGCTGAACCTGAATTTGGAAGAGAAAGCAGAAGTGTGCAGAACCAGGCTTGCCCGTAGAAGACCGAAGGTTTGCTGAAGTGCGATCGGCCTGTCGGGGACTGCTGATGCTGAGTGTGCTCGGGTCATTTGCAGTGTTTGCGATCGGGATCGAGAAGCAGCTGCCTGGTATAGTAATTTCCTTTACATATGAGATGTGTCCAGTGCTTGTAGAATACTTGATCCGTTCATCGTTACTGTGAGTTGTGAGCTGAAGCTGGAAGCTGAACTCAATTTAATCGGACTGAATCGCCTGCTATTCAAAGCAGTGGGCCCTGTCACGAGGGCCTCATCTCCATGCCCTGTTTTCTGGCAATCCAGAACAACCATTTCTTTCAGGTACTCTGCTAGGGGTATCGTGAGTACAAATCAGGGAAACTCCCTGCACCTTTCATTTAATCAAAGTGTGTCAACTGATCTCTGTGTGTTTTCTTTCTGTGGACTGAGCCATCCGGCTCCGGATTACAATTGTGTGTTGTGCATATATTTTCCTCCCACAGGGCCCCATCCAGCTGCACCAGCTGGTCAACCCTGGGCAACGGACCTGGCTAGCCCCCCCCCATCCTGGGTACCCAGAGTGTGACACTACGGACCCTATATTCATGCACAGTACTGTGAATCAAGTATCTCCAAACCAAATCAGCCTGATTGCCCCCTCCTTGTTACTGCTCCTTTAATAAATCAGATTTGTTGTTATTGAACTATATTCTGTCTGTGGTGTCAGTACATGTGGAATAAGCATTGCATTGTGGCTGTGTGTATTATCTAACCTTGTTTTACAGGGGTCCTCAGAGCGTGTTGCAAGAATCAGTCTTGAGGTAAATGGTTACTGTATGTGTAAGAAGTGTGCATATGTGGAGTATTGGAGGTAACTCCAAGTATCATGTGGGTCACTAGTGGGAACAATGGGGGTCATAGTATCCCAGAGGGCTGTACCTGAGCTAGTTTAACCACTACCGACCCTGACCTCTGGGCGGAGGCACCCACCATTGGACCTAGGCCCCTTAACCTGTCACTAGCCATACAGGCAGGGGTAGTAGCCCTTGGGATCGTGCCACCTAGGGGTTACATTAATATTTATGCAGTAGTGTTATTAGTTTTTGTTTTATTTATTTATTTAAGTCTCAGATTACATATACCTTTGAGCTAAATGCTCTTTTATAAAGGTTCCACGTCAGTAGAAAGGATAACAGATTAAACAGGACAGTAAAGTACGGTACAATAAAGTGTAAATACGGGGTACAAAACTCATAATGGACACAAAATCATAATGAACAATCAACGTAAAACAACAGAGACACATTATGCTGTTTATTAGTTTATAATAACTGGGTCTTCCTTTTTGACATTGGAAATCCATGGCGTTATTTGCTGTATTTGAGGAGTGTTTATTATGGCAAACAAATGCATGACTTCCATCACTCTGGGCATGCACTCGCTGCATCTCTTCCTCCTGGACCATGCCTGCCTTGTCTTTCTATGAGAGACAGTACCGCCACTGGGGTTTATGTAGCATCTAACCCCTCGGGTGTGTATAAACTTCTCGTTACACACATCACCCCATACTTTATTCTCCATATATTTTGCAGGAATAATAATAATTTATGTTTATATCACCCTGAGGTTCCCACATGCCATGTTTATTTATAAATTATAAGAACCTTTTTATATACAGTGGGTTGAGAAGGAAAACCCGAGCCATTTTCCACTGTTTTGCATGATCCATACCGTAGGTTTGAGCCCTAGCTGAGTGGTCACAAGAAATACATGATATTCTAGCCTACTGCTCTGACATTTGCATTAATTATTGCACGACATTTATATAACTTAATGTGGTTATTTGGAAAGTCTGTGGTCTGCTGTATGCAATACATTTTTTTGACTATACAGTATTTTCCATTCACTGAAACCGAATAAAAATGGACTTTGAACTCAGAATGCCTTTTTGTTTGCCTTTTTTGGAGAGTGCAGGGAACACTGTTTTGTTTGCTGACTGTCTGGGGATTGGCTACCCCTATCTCCTGCAAAGCCCTGCTCTGTGAGCAAGACCTTTCTGAGCAGAACGCATACCAAATTTATAGTACTCAAAGGGTCACAGGCTTATTGTATTTAAAGTGGCCTGTATTGGTCCAAACTGCTTTAAAGTTATTACATCATAAGTTATTTGGTGCCACCATCCCCTCCCCCTCAGTGACCTTTTATTTTATTACAGACTCCAACCAGAATACTTGCAAACAAGTTATAATTGAACATACAGGCAAATAAGCCTCTCCACCCAAAAGATGGAAGATAAACCTCAGGCACTGTAACATTTAATACTCACTAGCCTCAGTCAATTATAGAAAAATTCCTTTAACAGACAGGTAGATGTGTATGACATGGAAACACATATGACAACCCAAACACGGGGAGGCTCAAGGAGAATAACTTTGTGGCTGATGGCATCTCAGAGGAAATATGACCCATGTCCAGCATATTTTAAACAGTGTGAATGAGTGCTATGTATTACACAATGTGTTCAACTGGACATATAGCCTACTAACCAAGACTTGCATTTCCTCCCTCTGCACTCCAGCCCACCTAACCTCCCTCCCATAAAATCCTATTTAGCTGTCCCTGAGGCCTCCCACACTGGCAACCTGGGTTGGGGAATGAGTGCGAGTCACCAGGGGTCGACTGGGGGGGGGAACAGATCCTGTATCTGGAGGACTGCTTTCCTCTCCCAGGGAGGGTGGGTCGTGCTTCCGTCAGTGCACCTGACACCCAGCGGATGGCAGTCAGGAAGTTCAGTAGGGCAGGTGCGATATCGACAAGATTAGCATAGTGATGGGAAGGTACAAAAATTGAGGGAAAATCACTCCGGCCATGTGGGATGAAGACAGCCCTCTCACAGGCCTGTCACCACAGACCAGGCACCCAGACTGGATCCAGCTTCGGGGGGGGGCCATCGGCATGTCCCTCCCATTCCCACCACAAGGGGTACATCATGGGGCACAAGGGGGTAAGACTTGGAGATGGTGAGTGATGGGGCTCGGGAGGGCCGCCAAGATGGGGGCCAGCAATCAGAGTCCGAGTGTTCAGTCTTGTGCACCAAAATCTATTTGGATTTTCTTCATGAGGTTCATGGCATTTCTTGGATCATTATAATGGTACATCTGTCCAGAGTATAAGAACAAGAATCAGCATTTATATAGCGCTTTTCATATTCAGTGTATCCCAAAGCGCTTTACAAGCAGTGCTAGACTGGTAGTGAAGTGACTGAATGTGTAGTGTTGGCCATATTGCACATCAGCACCCACATACAGCCTGGACAATTGCATGGACCAGTTTTTTTTTTTTTTTTTTCAAATTTACCAACTTTATTGAACTTGGTAGAAAAACAGACAATAAGGAACAAATGAGGCAACAGGTGATATCAGTTGTCCAAGTTGACAAGAAGAAAAGTTAAGACAAGTTTAGTAACCAAGTCTTTATGTACAACCACCCCTTCCCCACCCAAAAAAAAGGCCATCATGGACCAGTTTTATGGGAAGGAGCTCTGAATCTCTTCGCCTGTTGGTCCTGCTCTGCAGAACCTCCCTGGGTCAACGCTCATTTGCCTACCGGGCTCCTTGCTGGTGGAAAGGCCTCAACACTGAGATCTCCTCTGCTCCCAAGCTAGGCCCATTCAAATTAAGGCTCCGGCTCCACCTCTCTGCTTCCAGCACCTGCGACTGCCATGCCTAGCCAGCCCTCAGCTATCCTGCAGACCTAGTTGCATTTGTCCCCTACAGCACTTCTCTCCTCTTTCCCTACCTTCCCCCTCCCATCCCCCTTCCTCCCCATCCCCCTTCCCCTCCCATCCCCCTCCCTCCCCATCCCCCTCCTCCCCATCCCCTTCCTCCCACATCCCCTTCCCTCCCCATCCCCTCTCCCCTCCCATCCCCCTTCCCTCCCACATCCCCCCCCCCTCCCCATCCCCTTCCCCTCACATCCCCCTTCCCTCCCCATCCCCCCTTCCCTCCACATCCCCCTCCCTCCCCCATCCCCCCTCCCTCCCATCCCCCCTTCCCCTCCCCATCCCCCCCTTCCTCCCCATCCCCCTTCCCTCCCCATCCCCCTTCCCCCCCCATCCCCCTTCCCCTCCCACATCCCCTTCCCCTCCCACATCCCCCTTCCCTCCCCCATCCCCCTTCCCCTCCCATCCCCCTTCCCTCCCCATCCCCTTCCCCTCCCCATCCCCCTTCCCCCACATCCCCCTTCCCCTCCCCATCCCCTTCCCTCCCACATCCCCCTTCCCTCTCCCCATCCCCCCTCCCCTCCCACATCCCCTTCCCCTCCCACATTGCCCCACTACTTCACTTCTCTGGTTGACAACTGCCTCTGGCAGCTCTCACCACCTCAGCATCCCCCTACTCTGTTACCCCTAGTACCTCTGCCTGTATTTTCCTATAAGTATTCTTTGGTTTTATTTGCAACTGTGTGTTAAATCTGTTTTATCCTCCCTAAATTTACACTTGCTTTATTGAATATTGCATTTGCTCCACTGTGTACTACTGTATTGTCCAGTCTCTGATGTGGAACCTTTGTAAAAGAGCCTCGGCTCAAAGGTACTTGTAATCCTAGACTTAAATAAATAAAATAAATAAGGGGAATATTGACCAGGACATCGGGAATGCCCCCTACTCGTTCAGTAGGGGGTGCTGCCATCTGCAGTGAGCGGCTCCCAGTGGCAGAGGAGCCATGGAGTTCATGGAGGAAGGAGGTCTGGAAGGTGCGGAGGGGCTATCTGCTTCCAGCCCCATCTGTGAGTCTGTTTCTTGGAGGGAATGTCTGCGATTGGTCCTGGAGCGGGACTAGCAGGCCAGCTTACCTGCCATGAGAAGTCGGCGAATAATGAAGAGGATGATTTGTTCCTCGAATTAGAAGGCAAATGATGGCAACTACTGGAGGTTATTGCTGCACAAGAACGCCTTCTACTGAAAGGTCGGAATGTTACTTTACAGATGGTTGATTCACAGGGGACCATTTTGGAAGCTGAAATGGTCACGTTGCCACTGGATCATGGTCTGCGTGGAAAAGGCAGCTGCTCCAAGGGGAGCATGGAGCTTGTGGAAGATGAATGCCACGACTGTGAGCAGGAGGCTTTGGGCCCTCTCCTGCTACCTGATGGGGGTCAAAAGTGTGGGGCTGGTCTGGCTATCACTTTAACTGTGCTACGAGCCTCTTTCTCCAATCCAGAAATCACAGGTATGTCTCCTGGTCCTTCTGTAGGCGAGGAGTATCAAGTACACAAAGATGCTGTTCAGCTCCCTATTAACAGTGACCATCTAGATGGGTGTGCTCCTGTTTCAGGGCCTGGGTTGGAAAGTGATCCTTTAGACAGGGGGCAACCCCATATCGTGGCTTAAGGTACTTTTGGTCTTAGAATTATGCAACAGGAGTCTGAAAATGATGGGGAAGATTTCATTACAGTGCCGGCTGACACTGAGCCAGTACACCATTCCTTTGACTATTACATTTGGCTTCGGGCCTTACCATTTCTGATGCCCTGGAACAGGCAGGATGGGAAAGGAGCCCACGTAGAGACCAGCCATGGGTGTCTCCTGGTCCTGTCCCAGCCAGAAAATTAGGCTCTCCTAGGGGTGGGTCAGGGGTGAGAGTCCACTACATTTACCGGAGGACCTTGCTTTGACCAAACACCCTGTATTATAGTTGCATGCAGAGCCATTTATTGCTGCACAGCATCTATCCAGCAAGTCTGTGAAGATCCAGTATTGCCTAGTAACATTCCTGCTGGTCAGGAGCACCCTGTTTCTCAGCAGGGTCACAGACCCTCCCCCCTTCTGGGGAAAAGCGTCCTACAGCTCCAGGTGTGGATACTAAGACTGGGGCATGACAGTCCTGCAACTTGAGACATATGCTGGGTAATTTCATACCCCTACACTGGCTAAGAGAAGGAATGTGGCGCATTAAATATCGGGGTGGGCTAGATGAGTTTCCGGATCAGTTATATGTTGGGAAGTCATTGGTGAAACAAAGTTTACAGTTTCAGGCCAGTGAGATCTATGCCCTAATACATACTGCTGGGGATACTAATTTTGATCTCAGCTTTAAGACTGCTATAAATCTTCAGAACTTTCGGATTCGATACCAGCAACTGCAGTATACTCCCTTATGGTCACCTTTTATTGTTATTCCCCTGACAAAACTTGCATTTAAGGTGATTACTATACTCTTCAAGAATGAGGGTGTGTGTGTGACAGATATTTTGCATTGGTTAAAGGCCAGATGCATGATATTGGGTAACCCAGATCCAATTATGGATTTGGAACAACTCTGGACAGGGGGTTGGCGTATCTGTGTTTGCCTGCTGACTTTGAACGGAACTATCCAGCATTTACCTAGTTGTTTTCATCTTGGTCGAGACAGAGGTTTTATTTTCTATCCTGGGCAGCTGAAGTCTTGTTTTTGATGTGGGGTCTGGACACATTTGAGTAGTGCCTGTGACAAGCTGAAGTGTTCTCTATGTAGGGGTATTGGGTACACCAGTGTGGGATGTCCTACGCCAGTGAATTGTAATTTATGTGGGGAGGTTGGCCATACTTTTCATGCCTGTCCCTGGGCAGCTCATAACAAACCTGCCCCTGAACAGACTGACCAAGATGATATTGTGACTAGAGCCTGGGAACAGCAGACTCAAGGGCCTGCTTTTGTTCCTGTCGCACCTTCTTTGACAGCTTTGTCTCTGCTACCTCATCCTTGTGAGGCTTCTGACCAGTCTGCCTCATCGCCTGGTCCTGAGATTGGGGACAAGGCCGATCCTGACCGTACAGCAATACCCACTGTATTTCCTTTGGCTAGTGATGTGTAGGCTTCCCAGGACCTCCCACCTACAGAGGTCATGCCCCACCCCCGCCACCTTAATGGAACCAGGTTCTGCCTAGGAGAATTTCCAGGAATAAAATGCCTAAAGAGCTGCCTCCGGGTAAATTGGTTCGCAAAGGTTCCCTCCCATTGACAATAGGTTTTCAGCTTTGGCAAAACGTAAAGCTTGGGGGGATAGTGAAGAAGAGTTGGATACTTCCTCACTCACTTCTTCCATGGTAAGAGACATGGATATTATTTTGGCAGACTCTAAGGTGCCTAGAAAAAAGAAGGTTAAACTTAAGAAACTTGGAAAACCTTGATATGAGTGAGGGGTGTTGTTTGTGTTTTTTTTTGGTCTTCATGACTTGGTTGGTTGCCTCTCAATGCAAATAGCATTAAAAATTCTAAACATCGATATACCACCTTTTCAATATTGCGAGACGTTCGGTGCTATGTATATTTTTCACAAGATACCCGTTTATATACACTAGGGGATATTGCTATGGCCACAGGAGACTAGTTTGGAGGGCCTTCCTTCTGGTCCATGGGGGAAGACCCCTGTTCAGGGGTGGGTATCTTATTTAATGTATGGGGGATAGTGGTAAATACAGTAGATTAGTGAATTTGGTTCCCAGGAGGGCTTTGTTACTTGATATCTATTATCAACAACAAGAATTTTGTGTGATCACACTTTATGCACCACAAACAAAAGCCTTAAGAATAGAAGTTTTACAAGTCATTCAACCTTATTTATATATATACCACAAAAACTGTGGTGTTCGGGGGTGACTTTAGACTCCAAAATTGTATGCTGATTCAAGTTTTTTGCATAAATTAATTACTGGGGCAGCTCTTAAGGATGGGGCCGAAGGGGGATGACAACCTCCACGCCACACCTTTTTCAAAGGACTCCTATCCGTCAGAATTGATTTCTTTTTTGTTTCACTATGGGTGCTGTGTTCTGGGTTTAAGGTGGCTCCTGTTGAGACTACTGATCATGGTTTATTACTTTGTTCTATGGGAGCTGCATTTAATGAACCTATAACCCACCACATGTGGTGTTTAAATATTTCCCTTTTAGAAGATCAAGATATCTGGAGGGCGGTCCAAGAATTGTTAGAGGCCAGACAATCGGTCTTTGCTCTTTATGATGACTCCTTACAAAGGTGGGTTGACACTAAATGTGACCTGAAATCATTATTTCGTATGTGGGCTAAATATAAACACATGACCATGCTAGACTACAAACTTTGTACTATAAAATTGCACATTTTGCCATGAATGCTGACCCAAGGACCCACCACTGTGAAGCCCTCACCTCCCTCAACTGGCCCCTCCTGAACCATAGGCTCCAGTACCCCCTGTTAAGCTGGACGTATAAGCTTCTTGGTGTTGGCCTTCCTGCAGGGCTAACTGGGCTACTTGCCCCAAAGCAACCCAGCTGACTACTCAGGACCTCTGGCAAAAAACTCCTGGACCTGCCCAGGGACAGCTCCACAGCTGGCAGTAAATCCTTAGCCCATATCGCCCCTGCGCAATGGAACAAACTCCCCAGACACCTTCAGGAAGCCCTCTGCCTGGCCAGATTCCAGAAAGGTCTGCGGGCACACCTCCTAAACCACAGCCCCTGCTCCTGCCCTGATGGCTAGCCTACTCTCCCTTCGTGGCTTGGCCACAAAAAATCCAATGTCCTAAACCTGTCAGCTGCTATTGTTGAATTGTGTAACTGTGCTGTAATAACCGCTCTCCTCAATGAAAACTGTATAGTTGTATACTATCTTTGTATTATTGTACTCTATGTACTGCACTGTTTCACTTTTATGTATGTGCACTGTTTTTTGGAACTAATTCCGGGTCGCCCCTGAAAAAGGGACCTTCAGGGCCCAGTGGGCTTACCTGGTTAACAAAATTTTATAAATGAATAATATAAACAAATATACATTACCTAGACCTTTGGAGACACCTTCAGTCTCTGATTTCACAGTCTTTTGCAACAGGCTTTGATTATCGGGAGCAAATTACTAATATATTAGCTGATATGTGTGAGGTACAGTATGACCGAGCAGCCTCTTAAATAGCAGAACAGAAATATGGTACTTGTGGTATGAGGGAACAAGTGAATCCCTTTGACTATTGTAAGGACTGTATTGACATGAAATACATGCCCAGCCTGTACAGGCGGGATGGTTCTTTAACGTCACATAATTTAGAGATGGCCAATATAGTTTTTAATCACACCTCTGACCTCTTTGCTAAAGCATCCACAGCCCCTGACGAGGTGTCCAGTTTTTATCTGGTCTTCTCCTTCTGCAATTGCCAGTTAAGCTTCAGAAAAGTTTACTGCTTCCAATCACAGAGGGGGAAATCTGGGGGGCGGAGGAAGCTAGTCGGGGGGGTATTGCCCTGGGCCCTGATGATCTCCCTATCGAAGTGTATAAAAAATTTATAGATGGGCTCAGTGCCTTTCTTGGGCCCTTTTTCAATGATACAGTTCAAGGTCGTATGGCGGTACTGGATGCACTCTCTGAAAGATTCCTGATTTACCTTTTTTAAAAGGGGGATAAAGCAGATTTAAAGAATTGGCGTCCTATTAGTTTACTGAAAGTAGACTGTAAGTTATTATGTAAAATTGTGGGTAATAGGTTGAAAGATACAGATCAAATATTGATTTCCTCTACACAAACTTGTGCTTTTCCATGTAGATCTATTCAGGATAATTTGCTTCTGTTGAGTGAGACATGTGCCCAGCCAGGGACTCAAGGGTTAATTTTGAGCTTAGATCAGGCTACGGCGTATAAGGAGGTTGATCATGATTATCTATTTCAGGTTTTATTGCATTATGGGTTACCGCCTGCCTTTGTGGGGTAGATTAAAATATTTTATTCTGGCATTTATACCAGGCCAGTGGTTAATGGTCTCCCAGGAGCTGCAGTACCAATACACAAAGGGGTGCAACAAGGATGCCCCCTTAGCCCCCTGTTATATATATTTAATACTGATACTCTTCTTCATAGTTTAGAACAGATTCTGAATATTAAGCATATTGGGGGAAGTGGGGGGTTACATTTCCCAGTGCTATGCATATGCAGATGATATCTGTTTGATGGTGGCGGATACTCCATCAGCTATTATTGCACTGGGTATCATTTCTGGTTTTCAAAGGTTTCTGGAGCCTTTCTTAATAAAGACAAGAGTCAGTGTTTGCTTTTGATTCTGGACAGCAACCTCAGGGTGGTGAAATATAGGAATTGAATTGTACCAGGACCAAATAAAATATTGGGTGTTTTGTTTGGTGATGGTGATTTGGCCTTCTTAAACTGTACAGCAGCATTTGCAGAGGCAGACCATAAAGTGGAGAAAGCGGAAGGATTGACCTATGACAAAAGGAACATGTCTTTTGGTGAAAACCTTTATTGTTCCCATTTGTTGTATATTAGTTATGTTTTTCCTTTACTGGTAAAACTGGAAGTACTGGTATACAATGTATTCTTTAGACTTTTGTGGGGGAGTAGGTTAAACCCAATTAAGAGCTGTCACATATCACCCTGTTAAAAGGGGGGCCTTAATATGGTCAATCCCATTGTGTTTTTCTCTTCTATTTATGTATGTGCCAATATTTTACCAGTGGTTACCCGGCAATGGCATGTCTGGGCTCAATTTTATTTTGCCCGATGCCAGTTCTTTTTCCAAAAATGGGAGGAAGGCCATTGGGGGGTATTTCAGCATTTACCGAGTAGGGTGGAGGGGGATTTAGTTTCACATTTTCAGAAATTGAAAAACTGGAGAGTCACTATTTCCTTTATAGTCACAGTACTAGAAAACTTTTTTATGGGACCATTATTAAATCTTACTTTTCTGGTGAACCTTGTTTTCAGTGCCACCCTGTTGTGCCAGAGAAATGCTTGTTAGATCAGATTTTGATCTCTGAATACCATCAAAATGTGGATTTGGTTTGGTTGTGTTGCCATGAAAAACTTAACATCTGAGTAATCATCGACATAAGGATGTCGAGGAAAGAAACTATTCACATTCTGAATGTATAGTACAGGAAGAAACAATGCTGTATTTATTTTACAATGTCAATATATTGTTGGCCTTTGGCCTGCTTTAGCCATTAAGTGGTGTCTCCTTTATTTCAAACCATAACGTATGAAGTGTTAGTTTTTGGTGTTTTTACAGATGGGTGGACAAACTTTCATGCTGGTACCTTACGTCTGGTATTTGCCTGTATTAAATGGTGTATATGGCACCATGTGCGATGTCAACATTGTTTGCAGCAAAAAGTAATTCCTTTGGATGGTTTAGTGCATATGATTGACAGGAAGTCGTTCTGCTTTTTAAAAAAGATAGCAGTGTATTGCCCACTACGGCACTGGCTTTATGGTGGAGACATTTTCCATGGCTACCACCTTAAAGTTGTTTGTCCCAGAAGATGACAGTTGCTGGTTTCACAGACTTGATCAGTAGTTCTCATATTTGGGTGAGTGTAGTACATGATATAGAGATTGCATGACAATTGCCTTTCAAGTCACACAGGTTCCAGGTGTGCAACATTGTTTAGTGTACATACTGCATTATATATATCATAGTAAGAATGATTGCAGCAAATGTTTACCAGGTTTTGTTTCTATCCTCAGCATGTTACTATGAGTTTGATGTTATTTCCATTTCATTATTTCCATTATTCCGTTTCTTTTTTTATTTCAGATTTTTCTTTTTTAGTTTTTCAGCTTGGTTATTAGTGATGCTGTTACCTCTGTTTCTTGCCATATGATGGACAGGATTTTCTTTTAAGTTTGCTTTCTCCTTGTTTGGATTTTGGGGGTTCTGTTTATAATGATGATTTGTGTTTCTTTTTTGAGCTGTGATGTTAACATGCCTGTATTATTTTGATTTGGTTGCCTATGGGTAGAAGGGACCTCGGTTTAACATCTTATCCGAAGGATGGCACACCCCAGCAGTACAGCACCCCCCAATACTGCACTCGGGTACCAGCATTTTTAGGTTCAAGTCCAATCACAGTGTGGGATCAGAACCCACGACCTTCTGGTCCAGAGCTGGATGTGCTACCATCTGAGCCATGCTGACACCACCTGGAATCTGACTGGGTATTGCATAGCATGGGAGATCCCCAAGGAGTGGACAGGAGTATAGCCCTGATAGTATCAAATCTGGGAAGGGAAGAGAATGGAGCACACACCAGTGCTAGTAATTTTCTTTTTTACTTTGGTGAGAATATAGCACAAAGATGCAGACAAATCACCCCTATGCAGCACCCTACTAATGGAACTTCATCAGAAGGATGGCATTAAAAGCTTTCTTCCAGCCTTGAGTGGCAAAGGTTAGCTCTGGATAAACTGAGATTTTTGCACCATCCTCCAAAGTGAATGGGTCCACCTTCCTGACAGCCTCCACTACTCTGTCTTTCTCATGTGCCCTGGCGAGGATTGCTAAGAAGGTGAGTGGCTAGTTCTGATCATTTCTCCTTTTTCTTGGGGTAATCTGATAAGCACGATGTACTTTAAGGGATGGTTCTAGTTGTAAGTGCTACCTCAGCCGGGATTCAACAAATTATACACATTCCTCTCCTTCGGAGAATTCTGTCAGATCCAGAATTTGCAAGTAAGTCACGCTGATAATATTCTCCATGGACTCTAATCAATATCTCAGAGCTTTACATTCTTTATTAAAGCCCAGTATGATGTGGTGGCAGTGCACAAAGTGCCCCCCCCCTTCATGTGTGATAATGCTGCCATGGACTGTGTCTCACAAGTTGTCAGGCGAACATTAAATTCCTCCACTTTTGTGTTCAGTCTTGCCATCTGCTTATCAAGCGCTTTTATCGCTTGCACTGAGTCATGTATTGTATGCTTCGGATCACTTTTGTCATTTGTGAGGACCACTGTCGCTTGTATTAGGCCTTGACATTTGCTTCCCCTGCTGTCCTCTACCATCTGTTGTTCCTTTCTTGGGGTTTCCATCACAGATTTGCTCCAGAAGTTCAAAACTGGCAGAGTTCAATGTGCTAGTCCTCTTTTAGTAATTGTTATCAGCTTCTAGTCAGTAAACAGCATTTTGATTTCAATGCTTAAAGTCTCTGCGGGAGAGCCAGACAGAAATGTATCTGTCTTTTTAATGGTTGCAGGCTCTGCCCCTCAGGACAGCAGATTCTGGGGCCATTTTGGGACCTATGGGGTGTCACATTTGAAGAGTGACAGCTGCTCGAACCAACATGAGAAGCTCTGAACTGTTGTTATAAAAAGGGATCTCGGGCCTGACACACAGTGGCAGTGCTACTTGTGGACGCTGGTGACCCGGTTCCAGAACAAGTCTGGGACATCAGGGGCTGGCTGTGGAGGAAGGATTGAGTGTCCCAGAGGACTCTCTCTTTCCCTAGCGAGGTGGGCCCCGTCTGCTGCTGTTACACTGCTCCTGGATGCAGGGACAGTAGGGCTTGACAAGACTCGGGGTGGGCAGAACCACACTGGCTGCAGGCAAAGTCACAATTGCATGCATGCACCCTTGCAGCCCTTGCATGCATGTCTCCTGAGGATTGTTGGAGAAAATGTGAAAAAGAAATGAACGGGACACTGCAGCTGAAAGACGAAGGGCTCCCGGCACTACTAAGTCCTCTTCCTCACCAAGGATGCCTCTTAATGAAACTGGAATAGTTCAAGTAACCCCCACCCTGACCCCACACGGGGTGGGGGCACAAGCCATGGCTCTTTGGAGGATGGTACCATGGGAGGGAGGTAAGAGAGACTGGAGGTAGCTATGTGAGCCTAGAGCGAATTTGGGGGTAGAGTACAGAGAGCATAAACAGAAATTACAAAAAAAAGGGGTCTGGACTTCATGTGACGCGTTGCATGGAGCTAGTGGCTCTCGAGTGAGCTCTGGTAAAGGCCTATAATGATCTATTGTAATCCGTCATTTAAAACCTCATTTTACCTCCAGAAACATCTACCACTTAAAAGAAGAGAAGTTGCCACATCTATCCGTGCTGACAGACTTCAAATGGCACAAAGTAACACTGACCATCCGACTGATCTACAACCACTGCCAATCCTGGCCAGAGCCCAGGCCCCAAAGCGGCACAAAACTAACTCACCACTGAACTCCCTGCCTAATTAAAGCTCTGAAAACAGCATACTGGCACAATTTCTGTGCAGTGCCATCAAAATGGTCATGATTGATACGAAGAATGATGTTAAAGCTGCTGAAGCCTCGATGGATACCATCAACAGATGGGTCGGCGATGTGGAGGTGTGGGTAAGCTTACTGAAGGATGCCACTGTGAAAGATGAAAAATAAATCATTTATTTTAGGAAAGTTACCCGTGTGGAGATAAAAATCCATGACCAAGAAAACTAGAGTAGACGGAACAACCTGCTCATCATTGGTATCTTGGAAAAAATGGAAGGGTCTTATCCCATTAAATTGGTATGGAAGATTTTTGAACAAATTGCTGGACCACCAGCCGACAGACAAAAATACCTTGTGAAACGGGCACACAGAGCTCTTTGCACCCATACCACAGAAGAGTGAAACATTCGAGAGCTGTAATCTGTCGGCTCTTGAACTTTCAAGATAAATCATACATTCAACAGGCAGCTTGCACACAACCCACACTCCACTGGAAATAACATCGCTTTTGCCTATTTAATTATCTCAGCCAGGTGGTCTGAAAGAAAAAAAAGCATATAAATATGTAAAACAAAGACTGCATGCAGGGGAAGCAAAATTCCAGGTGGTCTTACACTGATTTTGCACACTCTTCAAGTCTCCCACACCTCTGAGTCAGCAGCAGGAGCAGCATCACAGCATCTACCAGATATCCTGCTACATTTGTTTCCCAAGTCAAAAACGCACCGCCTCCCTCCCACATGGACCACTGAACACGCCAACAAGTATGCTGGATTAAGATGGTGATTCATGTCAGCTCCTTTCCTGCAAGGCAGTATTTTCTCCCCAGCACAACCTGATGCAAGATGGGGAACGGTGCACCAGGAGCAAGATTTCTGCAGTTGACTGGTGGATACACCGGGGAGAGGGTAACGGAATCGAATGACATGCCTGAGGCAGCACACTGCAGGCACTTTGGCGAGGACGAATAACTCCTGCACATCGGATGCCACATTCGTGCTGCTGATTGTGGACTTTCTCCTGTCAGAGATGCTGGACTACTGGACATGTTCTTAAATGGGCCCTTGCTCTGGCAATGTATAGAAGCTGACTTATTCTACCCTGCAGGTAAGCACTGCAGAGGGACCCTGATGTTGTTGACTTTCAGAACTGCAACTGTCGTCCTAGAAAACCCCAGGTTCTAAGGTGAAACTTGATATAATGACTGAAAAGATGAACAGGGTACTGGATAAGGGAAGGAATGAGGCTGCTTAGTTGCACAGCCCAAATGAGATGTTATACTCAATTTATTATGACACTCTCACTTGGGAAATTATGTATGTTGTCACTGTACTTGGTTTGTTAGATAAACGTTAAGTTGATGTTTGCACATTTCATTTTAAATGACTGATGCAGCCAAAGTTTTAATCCCGGGAGATGAGGGGTGGGAGATCAGAAGCGTGCTGAATAATGGTGGACCCCCTACCAAACAGAAATTATTAGGTACAATATGATGTTTAGCAACTAGATACTATAATGTCTGCCACATCGCAGAGGTAGAGGGATTGTCAGAACAAAACATTTACAGTGCCACCGCTCAGTACTCCTGATCGGCTCAAGGGATTTCTTAGAGCTAATGAAGTAAACTACATAGGCCTCGCTGTAGTTCAGGAGAGCAGGTAGGCTCCATGTAACCCCTAGGTGGCGCTATCCCAAGGGCTACTACCCCTGCCTGTTTGACTACGGACAGGTTGAGGGGCCTAGGTCCTATGGCGGGTGCCTCCACCCAGAGGTCAGGGTTTGTAGTGGTTAGACTAGCTTGGTCACAGCCCTCTTGGACACTGAGACCCCCTTTTATTCCCTCTAGTGGCTCACACAGTACACCGGAGTTACAGCCTCAATATCCCACGTATACACACTGTTCACTCTTATAGATACCACTTACCCTGGAGACTGATTCTGCAGCACGTCTCTGAGGACCCCCTGTAAAATAAGGTTAAACAACATACACAGCAAAACACAATACTGTTTCCATAAGTACCAACACCACAGACAGTATATAGTATAACAACAACAAATCTGATTTATTTGGGGGCAGTAACATGGGAGGAAATCAGGTTAATTGGTGGCATTAAATCACAGTACTGTGCACACATACAGGGTCTGAAAAGTCACACTCTGGGTACCCGGGGGGGGGGGCTAGCCAGATCCATTGCCCAGGGTTGGCCGGCAGGTGCAGATGGATAGGGCCCTATAGAAGAAAATATATGCACAACACCCAATTGTAATCTGGAGCCGGAGGGCTCAGTCCATGAAACAGTTAAACAACAAGAATTAGATGACACACTTGTGATTGAAAAACAAGCTGCACGGGAATACCCTGATTTGTACTCACAACACCCAAGCTGATGATTGGATGGAGAATGTCCCTCTGGATTGCCAGAAGAGCAGGACATGAGGACAAGGTCCTTGTGACTGAACCCCACTGCAGTTGATAGCAAACGGATGTAGTCCGAATTAAGCTGGGGTTTACTTCCAGCTTCAGCACACAATTCACTGTACAGGCGATTTGAAATAGCGATCCCCACAAGCTATCTACACATTTATATGTAAAAGGAAAGTACTATACCAGGCAGGCTGTCTCCTAGATCCTGATCGCACTTACTGCAAAATACCTGGGAACACACACAGCAGCTTCAGTTCCTGACAGACCGAGCGCGATTCAGCAATTTCTCCAGTCTTCTACAGGGTGAGCCTGGTTTCCACACTTCTAGTGCTTCTTTCTCCTCACAACTCAGATTCAGTCCAAACTGGCACTCACAAAGGCTGCAGACCGAAACTCAGGGCCTCACATGCGCTTCCCGTGCAAAACTATACACCGCAGAAGCACACAGCTCCTTCTCTCTTCACTGCCACAACTGATCTGATCTTTTCAGTCACAGAGCAGGGCATTTCTTTTAGCTCCACACTATTCTGTTGGCTGATTCAGCTGTCACTCACAATAAGACTGCCTCTGTTGGTAGAAAAAAGGCGCCAAGGTCAAAACTACATTTCCCAGAGTCACTGCCCATACAATCCCTTGTGGCTGGCTCAAATTAAGAGTCCAAGTTCAATTCGTCCACAGGCTCCATTTTAGGCTCCTTAATCCAATTGGCCAGCACAGCAGTTTAGGTCCAAAATGGAGAGGTAACACACAGAGTCCCAGCTGCAATAAAGGCAGGTTAGACAAACTACAATTTTGCTAATGCTTTAAATGATTACAGGCAAACAGTTACAGCTTTCAGATGGGCTCCTTTACACCTTCAGAGACATTAAAATGGGCGATTACTCCATGGCTCGGGTGGGATTCGAGCATTAAATACACAGTCCCCATACAAACTAATTAAGTCTGCAAGCAGACAGCTCTTTAAAGAGACAGTGCGTGGAGGCTCAAATAGCACTCACTTGCAACCACAGTTAAGTAGCTCAGATGCCAAACACCACCCAGGCTTGAAGCATTCAGGCAAGCTCCTAGAAGACTTTTGGGAACCCCCATTTGCAGGGGTTACACCCTTTCTGGCCTGGAAAACTTGGCATCTCGTCAAGTAAGTACCCCCATAAGTTTCAATACAACCATATATCTTTACATCAGTATCACATTAAGCTTATACATGTAATTCAATCAATCAATCAATCAATACTTTATTTTTAAAAGGCTTTTCTTCAACCAAAGCGCTTGTACAATTCATAAAACAATAAATAAACAAAATTTAAAATTTATTATAAATTATTAAAAGCTATATTAAAAAGGTGAGTCTTCAAAGCTCCTTTAAAAGCTTAGGACAGTCGAGCAATTTCGCACCTGACGAGGTAGAGAATTCCACAGGGTGGGGCCATAAAACTGAATGATCTAGCCCTGAAGTTTTCAAGCAGACCTGGGAATCTCCAGCAATCCTAGTCAGTGGATCGGGAGGCGGGAGGGACAGTAGGGGCAAGGAGCTCTTTCAGGTAAATAGGTCCTGATCGTGTAGGGCTTTATAGGTCAGCAACCGACCTTGAAGGTGATTAGCCAAAACACTGGCAGCCAGTGCAGTCCGTAGAGCACAGGCATTATATGGCTAGATCTAGAAGTTCCAGTCAATAACCTGGCCGCCGCATTCTGCACAAGCTGCAGACGGCAAAGTTCAACCCCCGATAGCCTTAGGTACAGGGAGTTGCAATAGTCAAGGCGGAAGGTAACGAAGGCGTGGATCAACGTTGGAAGATCCTCTGGAGGAACCTGGTGCTTCACCCTAGCGATATTCCTCAGATGGAAAAAGGAAGTTTTGACCACTGCTGACACCTGGGATTCAAGTGTCAAGTGGTGCGTCAATTCAGTGTACCAAGATTCCGCACCTGATCTGAGGTTGTCAGCTGAGCGCCCCCAAGCCATAAGCCTGAGGCGATCTATCCGGCAAACCGCCTCACGCGACCTCGATCCACGACTAACACCTCAGTTTTCTCCGGGTTTAACCTCAGCCAACTCCCACTCATCCAGTCCTGGATTTAAGTGATAGTTATTAAATACCGATAAGGCAGCATCCTGATCGGGCACAAAGACATATACAGCTGGGTATCATCTGCATAGCAATGAAAACCCAAACCATATCATCTAATAGCTCCCAGCGCAGCATACACGCAAACAACATAGGTGCTAAAATAGAACCCTGGTACCCGCGCGGATAAGGGAGACTGATGTCGAAGAAAGATTTCCGACACCACCCTCTGAGTCCTACCCTCGGGTAAGATTGAAACCACCTGAGGACCACACAGATAATCCACAGATGGACCGCAGATGCTCCAGCAGCACACCATGGTCAACAGTGTCAAATGCTGCAGAGAGATCAAGGAGTACCAAGATAGAACAGGTCCTACGATCTCTCGCTATTAGGAGGTCATTTAGCACCCGAACAAGTGCTGTCTCGGTACTATGCCTTTTCCTAAATCCTGACTGGAGAGAATCATAAATATTGTTTTTGGTCAGATGATCATCCAACTGTACTGTGACCACCTTCTCAATAACTTTACCCACAAAGGGTAAGTTAGAGACTGGTCTGTAATTTGCTAGACAGTCTGGGTCTAAGGAGGATTTCTTTAAAAGAGGCTTAACTATAGCCTCTTTAAGGGGATCAGGAAAGATCCCCCTCTCTAAAGACTTCCAGACTATCAAAGCCAGGACTAGGCCAATTTTATCCACACAATCCACTAAGAGACGTGTGGGGCCAGGGTCCAAATCACAGTTGCTTGGTCACAGCGTTCGGATGACCATCACAATATTATCAATTGTGGGGAGGCTGAAGTCAGACCATACAAACTGAGTGTTCGACATCTCCAGCCGACCATCACCGCTCCCATTGTAAAGGGAAGGACGGACAACCGACCTGATTTTGGCAACCTTATCTGCAAAGAAGAGAGCAAACTCCTCACACCGTTCTAGAGAAAAGGCTCTTCTGGGCTGAAGACAGGCTGGATTGCACAGTCTGTCCACAGTCCAAAGAGCTGAGCTGGTCTATTCTGTGCAGCACAATCTCTCTGGACAGGAATTCTGCCTTCTTACGAGAGATTGCGGATTGATAGGCCGTATAATGGTCCATCAAACTAAGTTTGTCATCATCCAGACCGGACTTCCTCCAACGCCTCTCCAGCCTTCGTCCCACCTTCCTCAACTCCCTCACGGTCTCATCAAACCATGGAGACCTGGGGCGAAGAGTGAGAGGACAAACACGAACAGGTGCAATAGAATCCAGGGCCCCTGTCACCGCCTTATTATAGGCATGTACCAGGTCACCTGGATCCAAGCAATCCATCGGTAGGCCCGATAGGTCCAGCACCGCCATCAGGTCATCCGGGGACACACCGCTTAAAGGGCGGTACCGTACCATCTCCGAAGGGGCTGACCTAATAGGGGTGGCCTCAAAACTGAACCTAATGGAGTGATGGTCAGACCATCCAAGTGGTTCCACCACCAAATCAGATATCCCCATCCCCAGAAGGAATACCAGATCCAATGAGTGTCCACCAATATGAGTCGAGGTGGAAACAACCTGTGTGAAGCCCAGTGATACCATCAACTGGAGGAAGTCTTGACCAAAGCGTGAGAGTTCATTGTCGACCCAAGCATTGAAGTCCCCCAGAACCAACCATCTGGGGGACCCCAATGTCAGGTCGACAATGAAGTCTGCGACCTCCCTGCAGGAAGACTACTCGTCACCTGGTGGGCGGTATATGAAAGTATCCTGCACCCACACTAAGCTAATACATTCAAAGGATCTGGTACATACCACGGTACCTCCACCAGGCCCAGTTCTGACTTAAAACATATGGCAACACCCCCGCCCCTACGATCCTGCCTCGAGCGGTGTATCACCGAGTACCCGGCTGGAACTGCTGCTGCTAAAACTGGCCCAGCATTTCCATCCAGCCAGGTCTCGGTGATGCATGCCAGGTCAGATGACCCAACAAGATCGGCTATAATGGCCGTCTTGTTTTAATAGACCTGGCATTACACAACACCGCCCGAGTAGGATGAACCTCCGAGGATGACCGCCTTGCCTGCTGATCATAATCAGAACCCTTGGGTATGGGCACCAAGCAGGGAGAACCCCTTTCCTGTGCCCATTTCGCCCCAGGGCGTCTCCTTGACCCCACTATCTCTATCCGCCCGCTCCTTTCCATTCCCCCCCCAGGCCCGGCACCAGCCCTCCTCCTCCCCCTCACAATCCCCAAAGCCCTACATCTTCTATAAACTCCGGGTGACAGGGGAGGACAGGAAAAAGGACGAAGGTCCCTGAGCCTAGAGGGGGAGTAATACCCGACCGTCCTATTTTCATTCCGACACATAGTTAATACCTCAATCCACAATAATAAACCCCACAAACTTATATATATAAAAAAAAATAAAACTAAAGCACAGCACTCAAATACAAAAATATAAATATAACAATAAACAAAATTATACCTTATCAATGTGTCAATATTTATGCTTTAAATTTATCAAAATATTTTATCCATCTACCCCCACCCCAGTGCTCTCACCACTCGAGGGAAGGAGCTTGCACCTATACAAAACCCCTAACATAAAATGAACACAAACGAGAGTCCAAAGTCTTTTATGTCCACACTTGTGTGCTCTCACCACTTCAGCATGGGCCAAACTTTAATCAGTCTCCACTCACAAGACTGAAAAAGTTATAAATGAACTCAGTTTTAAGTTCTTCCAATAGTTCTCACCCGCTGGTTACAACAGAAAGAAAAATTCAAGTATACTTCACCAGTTCGAGCAGTCCCATAGTTCCAAATTCCATTCAAAATTTCCCAGTGACCAGAAGCCATAGTCCTGCAGGCAATAAGCAGACAACGTCAAATATACCTCTACTGCAGGTTCCAACTCCACCCGACCCTCGCTGTAGAGAGGCAGGCTGGACCACCCTCCGGTGGTACTCCTACCTCAGCTAGGAGAAGAGTAACCCCACCACCCTTCGCAGGGCAGAGAAACCCATCTCCCTGTCTGGGCCAGGGAATCAGACCCCACAAATTTGTAGATAGTATCAATAAGCAGATTTTCACTGCCTGCTATCCTGCAAACTACTTCCTCTTTCCAGCAGGTCCGCTCCAACTATGGTACTGTGGCCCTTTCCTGTAGTCCGATCAAGTTATTCCCCGAGTTGAAACTGGTACTCCGTCGCTACTTGATACATTCGTTCCTCCTCATTAAATCGCCATGTGGCGCCACACCAGGCAGAGCAGCCACTAACTTCCAGGGCCAGCCACCAAATTCCCGAGAGCAGCCAGAGACCACACCCGATGAAGCAGCCCAAGCGAGCAACCAGCGGAAAGTCAAAACGCCAACCAGGCAGAGAGTCTGTTTCAGGTAAGTCTCTTTCTATATATATATATAAACGACTCAGATCCAAACGATAAAACAACGAAGAGAATATATAAAACAATAAATAAAATAATCCAAAAAGCAATAGCGATAGCTAGCGAAGTGGTGATGGCGATACATGATAATACAAGCCAAAAATCAAGTGCTCACAACTCACGGACGGCAGCCCAGCGTCAGCCATCTTGCTCTAGAAAGCCAATTATCAGTCAACATATCACCTTACCAGAAACACATTTCTGAAACTTTTCAGTACATCACTTTTCACAGTATTATACACACATTGTACCATAACTCAGGTTATTACCTCCTGCACATGAAACCTGAAGAGGTCCTTCCTATCAGCTACCTTGGGGCTGGACGGGCAGGGCACCATACCTAGAGGGCAACACAAGTAACTTGGAGTTAGCACTGATGTTCAGTTTGGGCAATGAGCTCGGGACATACACTCCTTTATGGACAACATTGAGAGGCAAGTCCACTGGCCTCCCAGGAATTATAACTGAGGTGCACCACAGGCATTACAGCTCAACCAGTCTTTCTAGGGGACTGTTGCAGTCTCTGCACTCTGAGCCTCATTTCAGCATTGTCCTCACTTGTCAGGGAGTCTCCATTGGGGTAGAGAGCTAGAACTTGGGGCACTTTCAGCTCCAGGAGTTACAACTTGAGTCCACAACACTTGGCTCACATGGAGAGCATTCGGACACTGGCAGTGGACCATCAGGGCACACAAAATACTCTTCTTGTTCTGGTATATCACCAGTCTGTTCCAGCCCATCATTTTCCTCCTCTGAAAGCTCAAACAGTTCAACCATACACAATGATTCCATATCATCTGACTTGATGCTTTGCACTTCACTTTCTGGGAGCATTGGCTCAGGGACAAAGCTGGGGCTTAGACAGTCCGGAAGGCCCAGCTTCACCTCCAGGATTGACAAGCGTTGCCCCGAAACAATTGACTCAGTTACGTAAAAGGGTAGTATTCAAAGCCACACTCACTTTCCTCTGACATGGACTGACACTCATGTTCAACTGGGACTTGTGGAGGGAACACTTTAACTCAGCTTCTGTAGGTGCAGACTTTCTTGATTTTTCTTAGCAGCAGCTCTAGTCACTGGTCCAGAGTGGGCATTTTCTGGGGGCTCAGACTCAATCAAGATTTGTCCAATGGGCAGTAAATTATTTCTATGCATTGTTTTAATATCTTTTGAATTATTCTCAGGCCTTACTTTGTACACAGGCAGATCATCTAGTTTGCCCACTACAATGTGAGGGAGATGGTGCCATCTGTCAACAATCTTATGTTTGCCATGCAGTCCCAGATTTCTTAGCAATACCCAATCTCCCTCCTGGAGTACCTGTGCTTTCACCTTTTTATCATACCTTTCTTTGTTGGCCAGATTTCTTTTGGCAGCCATGGTTTGAGTCAGTTGGTACACATGATTTAGCTGGGCCTTTAACTTTTGCACATACTGTAAATAGTTGTCAGCTCGAACCCCACCAGGAGAAACTCCAAAACATACATCTACTGGCAGTCGAGCTTCTCTTCCAAACATCAGGTGGTAGGGGGAGAACCCAGTGGCATCACTTTGGGTGCAGTTGTAGGCATGTACCAGGGTGCTAATTTGTTGGCTCCATCTAGGCTTATCCTTTGGGTGGAGGGTGCCTAGCATATCTGCAAAAGTCGTTGAAACGTTCAGGCTTCGGATTTCCAGGGGTGGTAAGGGTGGTTCTGGACTTTCGTGACTCCCACAGAGAAAGCATCTCTTTGATCAGACGACTCTCAAAGTCTCTCCCTTGATCAGAATGGATTCTTTGTGGAGCCCATAGTGAACAAAAGTTTTCTACAAGTACTTTTGCCACTGTGGATGCCTTCTGGTCCTTGGTGGGGAAAGCTTGGGCATATCTCGTAAAATGGATTACTAATATTTCTTTGATCTGACTCCAAACTCAGGAAATCAATACAGACCAGCTCCATGGGTGCACTGGTGGTGATGTTAACAAGGGGGGCAGCCCTCTGGGGCAGGGCTTTCCTCTGTAAACAGCAACTACAAGTTTGAATGTGTTGCTCAACATCAGCCCCTATCTTAGGCCAATAGAATCTGGATCTCACCAAGTCAAGTGTTCTGTCTATACCAAGGTGCCCCATGTGGTTGTGCAAGGACCTCAGTACTGAGTCTCGAAAGGCAGTGGGCAGCACTAGTTGTTGTTTGTCTATTTGTCCCCCTCTGTCTACTATTTCTCTGTATAACAGTCTATTGATCAGTTTCAACTTAGGACTTCCTTGTATAACAATGCAGTTCTCAAATCAGTGGAGCGTAATTTGGGCACATCTTTCCCTGCGTAGAGGGCTTCTAAAGCTGATTTGATCGCGGGATCTCGGGATTGAGCCCGCTGAATACTGTCATTGTCCAGCTGAGGCAGTGCACCAATGTCTATTGCAGAAAAGTGGCAATAAGCAGCAGGTATGCAATTCTCAGAGGGTCCCAAACAATCCACCATACAGTCCACTGAGTCTGTGGACATTTGTTTCTCCCTGTCAAACTTCTGGCAGAGTGCTCGAATATCAGGTTCTGACAATCTGACCCAGTCAATCCGGGGAACAGGTCTCTGGGAGAGAGCAACAGCATCTATGTTGTTCAGGCCTGCTCTGTATTCAACAGCATAGTCGTATGTAGATAATGCAGAAAGCCACCTATATCCAGTGGCATCCAACTTAGCTGAAGTCTGCACAAAGGTCAAAGGATTATTTTCAGTTTTTACTAGTATCTTAGCTCCATACAAGTACTCATGGAACTGGTCAACAATAGCCCACTTCAAAGCTAGGAACTCTAACTTATGTACAGGATAGTTCTTTTCAGATGGGGTCAGGCTTCTACTGGCAAAGGCCACTGGTCTTAGGCCATTCTTGTGCTCTTGGTACAAAATAGCCCCCCAAGTCTTGCAGGCTAGCATCAGTGTGCAAGACATAGGACTTCGCTGGATCTGCATAGGCAAGAACAGGAGCGTGGGTAAGTTGATATATAATCTCATGAAAAGCAGCTTCACATTCAGGTGTCCATCAGGCTCCAAATACTTCATTAGGACGGAAATACACTCTCTCAGGCTCAGAAGAAACCGACTTCTTATATTTTTGGTTAGTAGGAGGGTAACCTTGAGTAAGATTAAGTAAATGACAAATCACTCTTGAATAGTCCTTGATGAACCGGCGATAGTAACCACAGAATCCCAGGAATCTTTGCAGTTCTTTTAGATTGTGGGGCTGTGGCCAGGTGGTCAAGGCCTCAACTTTACTCGGGTCTGTTTCTATTCCCTCGGTGGATACTATGTGTCCCTCATACTTTACAGAGGTTTGGAAGAACTGACATTTATCGCTCAATAATTTAAGGCCAATGTCTTCCAGTCGGTCCAACACCTTGAACAATCTGCTCTCATGTTCCTCCAGCGAGCTGCCAAACACAATAACATCATCTAGGTATACCAGGCACTCTAACAAGTTCATGTCCCCCACCACACGCTCCATCAGTCGTTGAAAAGTGGCTGGAGCACCTGAAATCCCTTGAGGCATCCTCATGAATTCATAGAAACCAAGCGGACAGATAAAGGCTGTCTTTTCACAGTCTTCTGGGGCCATCGGGATCTGGTAGTACCCACTGCGAAGATCCAACACAGAGAACCACTTACTACCAATCTGGCAGTCTAACGCATCCTGAATGCAGGGCATTGTGTACTGTTCAGGAATAGTCCGCCGGTTCAAGGTGCGATAATCCATGCACATCCTTACTGCCCCATTCTTTTTCCTCACTACCACGATAGGTGAAGCATATGGGCTTCTGGATTCTTGTATTACACCAGCAGCAAGCATCTCTTGCAGATGCGGAAATCTCCACATCATCTATGTCACAGCAGGTGCCAGGCGTCGAGACCTCTCCACCCGAAATGGCCTTTCATCATCCTGGCCGGATATGGTGCTCAGCTCCTTGCATGCATCCTACATCCCATTCCTTTAAAGAAAACACCTGGTATCTCTGGGAAAGCTTCTCACTGATCCTCACTTTTCATTCAGCTGGCAACGGGGAGTCACCGAAATCAAACAAGTCAGGTGTTACTCTATCATTCTTCCCCGAACTCTTGCTACTGGGTAGCACTGCAGTGTCTGCACAATACACATCAGCTAGGGTGCAACCTCTATTTACTCGAATCTCTCTTTCAGACACATTATGAACTTGAACCATTACCCTTCTGGCATAAGCATGGGCTCTAGCAGGCAAAATACTAGGCTTGACCAGCAGTCCCTCTGGCAATTTTCCATCGCCTGGTGCATCCAACATTAATATTTTATTCTTGACATCCTTTCAGATACGGACCTCTCCTGTAGGGTACACTGGGCATTTGGGCCAGGATAAGAGACTCAGGATCCTTCTTCCAGACAACCCAACCGGTTCCTCTGGTTCCACTTTGTCAGCATCTCTCTGGGCATCATAGGCTTTCCTGATCAAGGCTGGAATTCTTAGTGCTCTACCAGTACGGGACCCCTGTTTTTCATAACACAACTGTGCCAGCCGTCCAAACATGTGTGCATTAGTCCCAATTAGTAGAAGAACCCCATCATACAGTTCAGTAGGGGGACACACTAAGGCCAGGGTCTCTACTTGCTCGGGCACTCCAGCCACGGAGGTGGGAAAAGACAGTCAAATTCAGATATATCCAGAGTAGGGGGTAGGCCTTCTCACTTAACCCCCAGACATGCAGCCCCTCCAATGGTTGTAAGGGTACATCAGACAAATGCTTCTGATACCAGTCTTGGAACATAATTGTCACTTGGGAGCCACTGTCCAATACAGCTCTTGTAGACACTCCATTCACCTTTACAATGGTCTCCATGGAGGGACCCACTATTCTCGACCAGTCTGGAGAGGTGGTAGCGGGGGCCTGGGCAACTGGCCTTGCCACAAAGGGATGTGAGTTAGCATTTTTGGGGCCCTCACTGGGATCATTTCGTGCACCTCTTAACCACTGATTTGTTCTCTGAAGCTCTCCTTGTAGCCTATATGCAACTTTGTCTGTGTCTTTTGGAGACCGGCATTCTCTCTTCATGTGTCCATCCTTCCCACAATTATAGCAAAACATACTTTCTGGAGTTTGAGCTGGCCGAGGCGTCATGCTGGGAGCCAGGGCGGGGGTACTACTAACTGGAAACCTTGGTGCCATCTCTGTCTGCAGCGTGATTTGGAGGCATCTCATCAATTTCCCCACTTCCATGGTCAAGACATCGAGTTTTGAGCTGTTGTCAGCAGGAGATGCATGGGTGGGTACCCCCACCCCCATAGCAGATGCAGTCAGATGAGGTCGGGCCTGTATTTGCAGGAGCGTGCCTTCATAAAGAGATTCTGTTTTTATTTCCTAGCTCTCTTAGCAGTTCACCCCATGGTGGGACACCTCATTGGTCCCCACTTCACAAGGACCTCCGATGCTGTGATCACTTGTGCTGCACTCACCCCAGAATTAAAATCCCTCCTCATCTTCAGCCTCCGAAGTTCTTTATTAAGTCATATAGTTTGGTGGGTTACCGCTTCTGTCTGGGAGCCTTAATTGAAGCTGCAATTTAGAATGCTTTGCATGTTGTAGTAGGTGCTCCAACCTTACACAGTTTAAGTCACTGGCAGCCACCCCACCTTTTCGGTAAGCCTTCTGCAGAGCTCTTTCCAGATGAGTAAACATATGCAAAAAACTTTCCCTGGCCACTGTTTTGTACCTTGAAATTTACATCAAGCTCTCCCTGACTCAATGCTCCCAAAATTGCCTTCAAGCACAGATAGGTACTTCTGGGCAGATGCATCAGGATTTGTGGACCTCAAGAATTTATGACCTCTAGGGCTGGACCCCTCAGACTTTCTATGATTCTTTTTCATTTCTCAGCCTCTGCACACTGCCGTTCAGGTATCAGGGGGGCAACACAATCTATCCAGGTGTCCCAATCATCCTCCCCTTGGGGGGTGGGGAGGGTGCCAGAAGATCCTCAACCTTTGTAAAAGTCATGACTAATGGCAGGTGCAGAAATAGGAGCCTGCACTGGTTCAGCCTCTGAAAGAGGGGCAATAACGGGTGCTGGAGCAGGAGGTGTTGGGGAGGAACACTTCAGGTGGCAGAAATAACTTTAAGTCCTCCACAGTTTTCCTTCCTCCAGCAACAACTTAGCAAATTTCTCCTCAAAGTTTCAGATGGTGGGGGCTCATCCCCCTCGGGTCTTTACTGTCCTTAGTTATCACTCTCCAGGCAGTGAGGGCTCCCTCTGGGGTAATAGTCTGTGGCATTTTGGAGCTATCTATGGGGTCCTTATACTCTACTAGTGCCATGAAACTGTGGGTGAGCAGATCAGCATGTCGACCCACCACCACAGGGTTTTGTAAACCTTCCACCTTGGAAAGTACTCCCTGTACAGTGTCCGCATTGATACCAAGGGGGATGTCCAGGATAAGCATAGCATTTTGGGGGTCGATCTCTTCCCCAGTACACCACTCCACCAACCGGTGCACAGCCACTTCTGTCGGGGTACCCATTTATTTTTTTTAACAGTGGTTCATAAATGTGGCCACTAGAGGACACAAAATCCCAGCGGTGAGCCTCCAAGATGTAATCTCTGGGTGGCGCTATCCCAATAGCTACTGCCCCTGCCTGTTTGACTACGGACAGGTTGAGGGGCCTAGGTCCTATGGCGGGTGCCTCCACCCAGAGGTCAGGGTTTGTAGTGGTTAGACTAGCTTGGTCAAAGCCCTCTGGGACACTGAGACCCCCTTTTATTCCCTCTAGTGGCTTACATAGTACACCGGAGTTACAGCCCCAATACCCTATATATGCACACTGTTCACTCATATAGATACCACTTACCCTCGAGACTGATTCTGCAGCACGTCTCTGAGGACCCCCTGTAAAATAAGGTTAAGCAACATACACAGCAAAACACAATACTGTTTTATAAGTACTAACACCACAGACAGTATATAGTATAACAACAACAAATCTGATTTATTTAGGGACAGTAACATGGGAGGAGAAATCAGGTTAATTGGTGGCATTAAATCACAGTACTGTGCACACATACAGGGTCTGAAAAGTCACACTCTGGGTACCCAGGTTGGGGTGGGGCTAGCCAGTTCCGTTGCCGGGTTGGCGGCAGGTGCAGATGGATAGGGCCCTGTAGAAGAAAATATATGCACAATACCCAATTGTAATCCGGAGCCGGAGGGCTCAGTCCATGAAACAGTGAAAGAACAAGAATTAGATGGCACACTTGTGATTGAAAAACAAGCTGCATGGGAATACCCTGATTTGTACTCACAACACCCAAGCTGAGGATCGGATAGAGAATGTCCCTCTGGATTGCCAGAAGAGCAGGGCATGAGGATTGTGACTGGACCCCACTGCAGTTGATAGCAAATGGATGTAGTCCGAATTAAGCTGGGGTTTACTTCCAGCTTCAGCACACAATCCACTGTACAGGGGATCTGAAATAGCGATTCCCCACAAGCACTCCGCACATTTATGTGTAAAAGGAAAGTACTATACCAGGCAGGCTGCTCCTAGATCCCGATCTCAATTACTGCAAAATACCCGGGACCACACACAGCAGCTTCAGTTCCTGACAGACCAAGTGTGATTCAGCAATTTTTCCAGTCTTCTACAGGGTGAGCCTGGTTTCTACGCTTCTAGTGTTTCTTTCTCCTCACAACTCAGATTCAGTCCAAACTGGCACTCACAAAGGCTGCAGACCGAAACTCAGGGCCTCACGCGCGCTTCCCGCATGAAACCATACACTGCAGAAGCACACAGCTCTTTCTCTCTTCACTGCCACAACTGATCTGATCTTTCCAGTCACAGAGCAGGGCATCGCCTTTAGCTCCACACTGTTCCGTTGGCTGATTCAGCTGTCACTCACAATAAGACTCCCTCTGTTGGTAGAAAAAGGCGCCAAGGTCAAAACTACATTTCCCAGAGTCACTGCCCATACAGTCCCCTTGTGGCTGGCTCAAATTAAGAGTCCAAGTTCTGATTCATCCACAGGCTCCATTTTAGGGCTCCCTTAGCCCAAGTGACCCAGCAGAGCAGTTTAGGTCCAAAATGGAGAGGTAACACACACAGAGTCCCAGCTGCAATAAAGGCAAGTTAGACAAACTACAACTTTGCTAATGCTTTAAATGATTACAGGCAAACAGTTACAGCTTTCAGATGGGCTCCTTTGCAACTTCAGCGACACTTAAGATGGGCGATTACTCCATGGCTGAGGCGGGATTCGAGCATTAAATACACAGTCCCCCATACAAACTAATTAAGTCTGCAAGCAGACAGCTCTTAAAGGGACAGTACGTGGAGGCTCAAATAGCACTCCCTTGCAACCACAGTTAAGCAGCTCAGACGCTGAACACCACCCAGGCTAGGAGCATTCAGGCAAGCTCCTGGAAGGCTTTTGGGAACCCCCATTTGCAGGGGGGTTACACTGTAGATAGACCCATCTTGGCAGAGAATGCAGGGAATGTTGAGGGCTTTAGACCTCCTTGTTATGATTTTCATAGTTCACCTTTTAAACGGCATAAATGTTTATTGTGACGGAAGGGTGTGGTTAGGAGGGCACATCCAGCTAAATCTGGAATACTAAAGTTCCTACAGGGAAGGGGAGAGTATGTGTGTGTTATGCATTGGGGGGCTGGGGGAATTATGCACAGAGAAAATCTGATGTATAACAGAATATGGATAACATGTAAGAGAAATAACCCAATAGCGGAAGAGGCGCCAACGAGTGGGCAAATGGATACTTGGATAGAATATGAGGGGACCTTAATATACCACACAACTCTCCGATATGGATAGCGCCACACATTTACTTACCTGGAACAATAAAGAAGTGGATACCCCAGGGAAAAGATCAGGGGCCAGATATTCAAAACTTTGCGCTGGGTGCAAACTAATTGCACCATGAGTGCACCACATTTGAACTGGATTGCTGTATTCAAAAGGCCAAGTAGCACTGGCACTAAAAGATAATGTATGCAAGGTGCAAAGTGAGGGGCGGGGACATGCATACAGGTGCAATGGTATATTCAAAACAATAGCGTGGCGCAACGAGCGTTAGTGCGACATGTAGCATGGCGTAAATTGCTGCCTATGAAAAGGTAGTCTTGACTCTGGGCAGACCAAGGATGGGGGGTGTGAGCACAGCAGCAACAGTGAACAAGACTGTATGCAGCCAATGAGGAGGTAGCAGAGCGAACAGCCACCTTGGGCAACTCCATATACACAAGCGCCCAAACTGTGGAATACAATGCCTCAGCATTGCTTGGATGCTAACAATCATGCACATTATACGACGGAGCTAAAACTCCACTTGCAGCACCAAACTAGCTGAGTTGTTGTATGTATGTATTGTATACTGCATCATCACATGTAGTGGCTCCGGGTTGTTCCTGAATATGGGCCATGGCCCACTGTGGCTACCCGATTAACACAGCAATAAATACGTATGAAAGTATTAAACAACTGGCAGTGGCCGGCTTGTTGGTGCAGCGGTTGGATCTCTGCTTGTGATGCCGGTGACCCGGGTTCGGGATTGGACCCGGGATGTTGGAAGGCAGGCCGGAGGAGAAGGATGGAGCATCCCGAGGACTGCTCTCCTTCTCCGGGGGGCGGGGGAGGGGAGTGAGACCAGTGCTTGACAGACCCCGGGTGGAGGCCGGGGATATTGCAGTGACTGGTGCCAGAACGTTCGGGGGGTGGGGCGGACACCGGACTTCTTTGTACGTCCCCACCCCCAGGAAAAACTAAGAAAAAATCTCAGCTCCCGGCCACCCTAGATGAAGCCCACCTCAGCTTCAATTAGCCTCCAGGCTAGCCCTCTGACCTATCCCATAGTTTGCGGCACTGTTAGGGGGCTTGTGCCGCAGCCCCGCTCTGGGGGGGATAAACCAGGGGGTACTGGAGGGTCGCAGACGATTTAGAGGTGGAAGCCAGAGGTCTGTGACCAGGCTGATGTTCCAGGTGGCTGGCAGGGGAATAAAGCATAATAAATAAAAACAAACAAACCCACAACTGGCAGTGCGGCCATATGGCACACACCTCCAGTCCCACCATTGAGTACACAATACACTCCAGCACACAAATGCAGCACTGGGGAACAAGCTTAACCCCCCATACCAGCAGCAAGGGACTTAGGGGAGGTCAGGAAGGGATGCGAAAGGGTGAGCAAGAGGGAGAGGGGAAGGGAAGAGGTGAGGGTGGTAACCTTGAATGCTAGGGAGTCTAGGGAGCAAACAGCAGAGTTACAGGTTGTCATGGCAGATGGGGAGGTGGACATGGTGACCATCACTGAGACATGGGCCACCCAGTACCTTGACTGGGACCTGGCAGTACCAGGATATAGGATATTTTGGAGGACAGGGCAAAAGGAAAAGGAGGGGGGTGGCGCTGCATGGGAAGGAAGGGTTGAGGTGTGTCAGGGAGGAAAAGGAGGAGGGCAGCACGGAGTCATTATGAGTGCAGCTCCAGGACTCCAAAAATAGGACCCTCAGGATGGGAGTTGTGTGCAGGCCACCCTCTCAGACTGAGGAGTTAGACAGGGAACTAGTGGGACAGATCAGAAGGACCTGTGGGATGGGCAGCACCGTGACTGTGGGAGACTTCAACCTGCCGGGAATGGATTGGGGTACCCCAGCCACCATGAATAGGAGGGAGCAGGTATATCTGGATGCTTTCCAGGACAGCTTCCTAGTGCAGATGGTCAACGAGCCAACCAGGTTAGGGAACACCCTAGATCTCGTACTGGTGAATGGTGAGTTTGCGATGGAGCTGAGGGTGGAGGAACTGCTGGCGGGGAGTGACTACCACTTGGTGTGGTTCACAATAAACATGGGGAAAGGGGGAGTAGGAACATGCACAAGGATGTTAGACTTCAGGAGGGCCAACTTCTGGAGGATGAGGGAAATAGTACAGGGGTATCTGGCCAGGATCCATCCAAACATGGACACCTAACCGAAGTGGGAGGTCATTAAACTGGGAATTGAGGAGATAACTGTACATGTACAAGGGTCCAGATAAAGAGGGCTAAAGCCAGAAGCCTAGCCAGGTGAGCAGGGTGGTCATGGAAAAAGTAAGGAAGAAAAGAGCCGCCTTTAGAAGGTACAAAAAAACAGGAAGGGGGAGGACAGAGAGGAATACCTGAAGGAATAGAGGGAGGTTACAAGGGCAGTCAGGTCAGCCAAGGCGTCCATGGAACTCAGGCTAGCACAGGGCATCAAAGAGTGGGAGAAGGACTTCTTCAGGTACATCAGGGAGAAAAGGAGTTGTAAGGACCGAATAGTAAGGTTAAAGAAGGATGGGGAGGGTGGTGGAAACGGGGCAGAACAGGCAGAAACATTAAGCAAATTACTTCTGCTCTATATTTACTAAAGAGAAAGTGGAGCTGTACCCAAGGGGGGTGGGAGGGGTGGGCATGGGGGCAGGTGACAGATTGGGAAACCCCAGTTGGCAGAGTACTCGAGGGCTTGAGGGCACTGAGGGTGGACAAGGCACCAGGACCAGATGGCATACACCCTAGGGTGCTGAAGGAGCTGGCAGAAGTCCTGGCAGAACCCATGGCAGACCTGTTCAATGCCTCCCTGGACTCAGGGAGTGTACCTCAGGATTGGAGGATGGCGCACATGGTACCTCTCCACATGAGTGGCCCCAAGGATGATCCAGGGAACTACAGACTGGTAAGCCGCACATCCATCGCGGGAAAGCTGATGGAGACAATCCTGAAGGAGAGGCTGGTTTCCCTCCTAGAGGCTAATGGGCTGCAGGAGAGTAGACAGCATGGTTTTGTTTCAGGCAGATCCTGTCAGATCAACTTGGTGGATACAATGACTAGGTAGCCAGGCAATTAGAGAGGGGCCATGCAGTGGATGTTCTGTACCTAGACTTCAGTAAGGCATTCGATTCTGTGCCACATGGAATGCTAAGAAGTAAGCTGGAAAGCACAGGGGCAGGGGTGAAGATAGTGGGATGGGTAGTGAACTGGCTGCAAGGGAGACAGCAGAGGGTGGTGGTGGGAGGGGAGCTCTCATCTCCCAGGACGGTGACAAGTGGGGTGCCACAGGGCTCTGTACTGGGGCCGGTGTTGTTTGGGATCTTCACAGCAGACATCGCAATAGGTATCAAGAGCAAGATCAGACTGTTTGTAGATGATACCAAGATGGGAGCAGTAGTGGATGACTTAAAAGGTGGCAGGGGTTGCAAGATGATCTGACAAAATTGGAGGCCTGGTCAGACACTTGGCAGCTGAGGTTCAATGCCAAGAAATGCAATGTGCTACATTTGGCACAAAAACCCAAGGAGGAGCTACCAGCTAGGGGGTTCAACTAGCCAAGATGGAAGAAGAGAAGTATCTGGGGTGATCATAACAGGAGCAATGAACAACTCAGCACAGTGTAGAAAGGCAGCTGCAAAGGCCAACAGGATGCTGAGTTGTATTGCCAGAGGCATATCCTCCAGGAGGGGAGGTGATCCTGCCGCTATACAGTTCACTGGTTAGACCACACCTGGAGTACTCACGTGCAGTTCTGGTGACTGTACCTGAAGAGGATATTAGGTTACTGGAGGGTGCAGCGCAGGGTAAAAAAAATGATCCAGGGACTAGAGGACTTACCCTATGAGAGTAGGCTGAGGGAGCTGAATATGTACTTCCTGGAGGAGAGGAGGGATAGGGGGGACATGACTGAAACATTCAAGTACATGAAAGGAATAAATAAGATGGGAATGGAGGGGCTTTTCAAATTAAGATGGGGGAGGGACACTCAAGGGCATGATCTGAGATTGAAAGGGGGAAGGTTCAGGAGGGAACTGAGGAGATACTTTTTTACAGAGAGAGAGTGGTGTCTGGGTGGAACGCATTGCCAGAGGAAGTGGCATCCTGTAGAACAGTGGGCTGCTTCAAAAGAGGATGGGACAGGGTAAGGGAGAAGGTCACTGGAGGGGGGAGGGGAGGGAGGGAGGAGCAGCTGCAGTATAAGAACTGCCAGCTGCACAATCAAGCAGACTTGATTGACCATAAGGCCTTTATCTGCTGGCAATTTTGTATGATGGTATGTAACTGGAGGGTGTTGAAGGGAGGATGCACAGGTGGCCAGGTTGCACCATATAGTGGGTTATGCCACAAGGCTGGGGCCATCCCCACAGTGCACATGTTCCAGTGTTGGGACTACCCTGACACTGGTGTGCATGTCTGATGGTGTGTGTCACCCCCCCGCCACATACCTCACATCTGTACAGACACTGTGGCACACATGGCCAGCCATGTGTATGTTACTGTGAGTATCCCATGCTAGTGGCGCAGCATATGTGGACACAGACTGGCATGACAATGGTGTCCACTATCAGAACACACCTGCTAGCTGGTCCTGTCACTGTGCGGAGAGCAGCAGTCATTGATGCCTGACACACTGTAGGCATTGCTGTGTTCCTCACTAAACCGGCCACTATGGTACTGCAGTGTCTGCTGTGAACTGTAGCAGGGACTACAATATGTTCATGGCATGCGGCACCAACACTTGTGGCTGTGGTGCTAGTCCCCTGGGGTACATTAGACTCTGCTGCTGTGTACAGACATAGTCTACAGCTACTGACATGTTTCTCCAGTCTGACATACAGGTGGTGCTATGGGGAGACCCAGCCTGCAGCTATCGACTTGTAGTTCTAGTCCAACCTACAGTTGGAGCTGTGTGCACCCCTGCAATAGCGCCAGGCAATCCACATGGATCTACATGCAAAGCAGGCTGTAATGAGATGCTAATGAGGCTGCTTGCCCATGGATTGCCTAAGTAGGCTCATTTGCAAAGCACTTTTGAATATAGCAAACTTTGAGTCGGGCAAGCATGTTAGTGTTGGGCAAATGTTCTAGCGCCATGCAAATGAGTTTGCCCCTGTGTTGAACTGTCAGAACTATAGCACAGTTCTGCAGTATTTGGTCTGAAGTGTTGTTTGCAGTTTTTGTGAATCGACTTCTTTGCTAGCACACACATTGGCCACGTAGTTCACCTTTGCCTTCCTGCACATCTGTGTGCACTGGGCTGCTGTTGTAGTTCGCACTGCCCGGTTGCTATATTCAGAGCTGTCTAATGTGCCGGGCTATGTTTGTGTAACCCCCAGGTGGTGCTATCCCAAGGGCTACTACCCCTGCCTGCTTGACTACTGACAGGTTGAGGGGCCTAGGTTCTATGGCGGGTGCCTCCAACCAGAGGTCAGGGTTTGTAGTGGTTAGACTAGCTTGGTCACAGCCCTCTGGGACACTGAGACCCCCTTTTATTCCCTCTAGTGGCTCACACAATGCACAGAAGTTACAGTCCCAATACCCCACATGTGCACACTGTTCATTCATAAAGTACCACTTACCCTCGAGACTGATTCTGAGGTTCGTCTCTGGGGACCCCCTGTAAAATAAGGTTAATCAATATACATAAACCAATTCAATGTTTGATATGTAGGTACTGACACTTCAGACAGTTTAAAGTTTAACAACATCAAATCTGGTTTATTTAGGGGGAATAAAACATGGGAGGGGGAGATCAGGTTAATTGGCAGAATTAAATCATAGTGCTGTGCACACATACAGGGTCTAAAAAGTCACACTCTGGGTACCCAGGTTGGGGGGGGGCTAGCCAGGTCCGTTGTTCGGGGTTGGCCGGCAGGTGCAGATGGATGGGGCCCTGTAGAAGAAAATATATGCACAACACCCAATTGTAATCCAGAGCCGGATGGCTCAGTCCATGAAGCAGTGAAACAAGAAGAATTAGATAACACACTTGTGATTGAAAACAGACTGCAGGGGAATACCCTGATTTGTACTCACAATACCCAAGCTGAGGACTGGATGGTGGATGTTCTTCTGGATTGCCAGAACAACAGGGCATGGAGACAAGGTCCTTGTGACTGGACCCCACTGCAGTTGATAGCAAACGGATTTAGTCCGAGATAAACTGGGATTTGCTTCCAGCTTCAATACACAGCACACAGCATGGGGAGTTGGAAATAGCGATTCCCCACAAGCACTACGCACATTCATATGTAAAAGGAAAGTACTATACCAGGCAGGCTGCTCCTCAATCCCAATTGCAATTACTGCAAAATACCTGGGAGCACACACAGCAGCTTCAGTTCCTGACAGACCGAGGTTGAAATGATTCAGCAATTTCTCCAGTCTTCTACAGGGTGAGCCTGGTTTCCTCTCTTCAGACTTCCTTCTTTCTCCTCACAATCTGATTCAGTCCAAACTGGCACTTACAACGGCTGAAGGAGGAACCTCAGGGCCTCACAAGTGCTTCCCGCATGAAACTATACACCGCAGAAGCACAGAGCTCCTTCTCTCTTCACTGGCACAACTGATCTGACTTTCCAGTAACAGAGCAGGACATTTCCTTTGAGTTCCTCCCAGTTCGGTTGGCTGATTCGTCTGTCACTCACAGTAGAACGTCCTCTGTTGGTGAAAAAAGGTGCCAAGGTCAAAACTACATTTCCCAGAGTCATTGCCCATACATATCCCCCTGTGGCTGGCTCAGAATTGAGAGTCTAAGTTCTGATTCATCCACAGGCTCCATTTAGGGCTCCTTAACCCAATTGGCCCAGCACAGCAGTTTAGGTCCAAAATGGAGGGGTAACACACAGAGTCCCAGCTGCAATAAGGCAGGTTAGACAAACTACAATTTTGCTAATGCTTTAAATGATTACAGGCAAACAGTTACAGCTTTCAGATGGGCTCCCTTTGTGCTTCCAGCGACCGCAAAATGGAGCGATTACTCCGCAGCTCAGGCGGGATTCAAGCAGGGAAGCACCAGCCCCCCTGGAAAAGCATTAATTATGTCTGCAAGCAGACAGCTCTTAAAGAGACAGTATGTGGAGGCTCTACCAGCACTCACGGTGCCATTCTAGCGGCTTAAACGCTGAACGCCAGCATGCAGGGGGAACACTTAGGCAAGCTCCTAGGAGGCTTTTTAGGAACCCCCATTTGTAGGGGGTTACACCCTTCCTGTCCTGAAAAGAGCTTGGCGTCCATGTCAAGTAAGTACCCCCATAAGTTTCAATACAACCATATACATTTACATCAGTATCACACTAGGTTTATACATGTAATCATCAGTCAACATATCAACTTACCAGAAACACATTTCTGAAACTTTTCAGTAACTCACTTTTTACACAATATTATACACACATTGTACTGTAACTCAGGTTATTACCTCCTGTACATGAAACCTGAAGAGAGGGGGCCCTTCCCTATCAGCTACCTTGGGGCTGGATGGGTCAGGGGCACCATACCGAGAGGGCAACACAAGTAACTTGGAGTTAGCACTGATGTTCAGTTTGGGCAATGAGCTCGGGACACATACACTCCTTTAAGGACAACATTGAGAGGCAAGTCCACAGGCCTCCCAGGGAATCATAACTGAGGTGCACCACAGGCTTTACACTCGACCAGTCTTTCTAGGGAACTTTTACAGTCTTTGCACCCTGAGCCTCATTTTCAGCATTGTCCTCACTTGTCAGGGAGTCTCCATTGGGGTAGAGAGGCTAGAACTTGGGACACTTTCAGCTCCAGGAGTTACAGTCTCTGAGTCCACAACATTGGCTCACATGGAGAGCTTTCGGACACTGGCAGTGGACCATCAGGGCACTCAAAATACTCTTCTTGTTCTGGTATATCACCAGTCTGTTCCAGCCCATCATTTTCCTCCTCTGAGAGCTCATACATTTCCACCATGCACAATGATTCCATGTCATCTGACTTAATGCTTTGCACTTCACTTTCTGGGTGCACTGGCTCCAGGGACAAAGCTGGGGGCTTAGGCAGTCCAGAAGGCCCAGCTTCCTCTCCATAATTGACTAGGGGGTTGCTCTGAAACAATTGACTCAGTTCGTAAGAGGGGTAGTACCCAAAGTTGCACTCACTTTCCTCTGACATGGATTGACAGTCATTTTCAACTGGGACTTGTTGTGGGGAACACTTTAACTCAGCATCTGTAGGTGCAGACTTTCTTTGCTTTTGCTTAGCAGCAGCTCGGGTCACTGGTCCAGAGGGAGCACGTTCTGGGGGCTCAGACTCAATCAAGATTTGTCCAATGGGCAGTAAATGATTTCTACGCATTGTTTTAACATCTTTTGAATTATTCTCAGGCCTTACTTTGTACACAGGCAGATCATCTAGTTTGCCCACTACAGTGTGAGGGAGATGGTGCCACCTGTCAGCAGTCTTATGTTTGCCATACAGTCCCAGATTTCTTAGCAATACCCGATCTCCCTCCTGGAGTTCCTGTGCTTTCACCTTTTTATCATACCTTTCTTTGTTGGCCAGATTTCTTTTGGCAGCCATGGTTTGAGCCAGTTGGTATGCATGATTTAGCTGGGCCTTTAACTTTTGCACTACTGTACATAGTTGTCAGCTCCGAACCCCACCAGGAGAAACTCCAAAACATACATCTACCGGCAGTGACTTCTCTTCCAAACATCAGGCGGTGGGGAGAACCCAGTGGCATCACTTTTGGTGCAGTTGTAGGTATGTACCAGGGTGCTAATTTGTTGGCTCCATCTATGCTTGTCCTTTGGGTGGAGGTGCCTAGCATATCTAGCAAAGCGGTTGAAACGCTCAGGCTGCAGGTCCCCCAGGGGGTGGTAAGGGGTGGTTCTGGACTTTCGCACTCCCCATAGAGAAAGCATCTCTTTGATCAGATGACTCTCAAAGTCCTTCCCTTGATCAAAATGGATTCTTTGTGGAGCCCCATAGTGAACAAAAAAGTTTTCTACAAGTTCTTTCGCCATAGTGGATGCCTTCTGGTCCTTGGTGAGGAAAACTTGGGCATATCTCGTAAAATAGTCAGTGACCACCAGCACATTACTAATATTTCTTTGATCTGACTCCAAACCCAGAAAATCAATACAGACCAGCTCCATGGGTGCACTGGTGGTGATGTTAACAAGGGGGACAGCCCTCTGGGGCAGGGCTTTCCTCTGTAAACAGCGACTACAAGTTTGAATGTGTTGCTCAACATCAGCCCCCATCTTAGGCCAATAGAATCTGGATCTCATTAAGTCAAGTGTTCTGTCTATACCAAGGTGTCCCATGTGGTTATGTAAGGACCTCAGCACCGCGTCTCGAAAGGCAGTGGGCAGCATTAGTTGTTGTTTGTCTATTTGTCCCCCTCTGTCTACTGTTTCTCTGTGTAACCCCCCTGCAAATGGGGGTTCCCAAAAGACTTCCAGGAGCTTGCTTGAATGCTCCAAGCCTGAATGGTGTTTGGCGTTTAAGCCATTTATCAGTGAGTGTTTTAGAGCCTCTGGTACTGTCTCTTTAAGAGCTGTCTGCTTGCAGACATAATTAGTTGTATGGGGACTGTGTGCTTCTCTGTTTGAGTACCACTCGAGCTGCTGCCAATTCACTCCATTTTGCAGTCACTAGAGTGCAAAGGAACCTATCTGAAAGATGTAACTGTTTGCCAGAAATCATTTAGAGTAATAGAAATTACAGTTTGTCTAACCTGCTTTCTTTGCAGTCAGAACTGTGTCTGCCTAGTTCCCCATTCTGGTTTTGAACTGCTGAACTGGACCAATCAGTGTGGGGTAAGCTAGCTCTAAAATGGTGCCTTGGACGAATCAGAACTTGGACTCATAATCTGAGCCAGCCACAAGAGGATTGTGTGGGCAGTGACTCTGGGAGATGTAGTTTAGACTTCGGCGCCTTTTTGGACCAACAGCAGCAGTCTATTGTGAGTGACAGCCAATCCAGTCAAGAACTGGGAGGAACTCAAAGGAAGTGCCCGGTTTTGTCTGTTGGAGTTTCAGTTAGCTCTGGCAGTGAAGGGGAAAGAAACCCTGTGCTCCTTCAGTGCACAGTTTCAGTCAAAAAACGTGTGTAAGGCCCAGAGTTCCGGTCTGCAGCTTGTGTAACTGCTTGTTAGGACTGAATCCGTCCTGAAGAGAATCAAAGGATCTCTGAAGAGTAGAAACCAGGCTCACCCTGTAGAAGACTGGAGAAATTGTTGAATTGCACTCGGTCTGTCAGGAACTGAATCTGCTGTGTGTTCTCCCGGGTATTGTGCAGTAATTGCGATCGGGATAGAGAAGCAGCCTGCCTGGTATAGTACTTTCTTTTTACCATATAAATGTGAGGAGGCTTGTGCAGCTCAAGTGAATCCTGCTGCCATTAAGTGACTTTTGCCTGTGACTGTTTACCATATAAATGTGTGAGGAGTCTCTGGAGCTCAAGAGTAGCCCTGCTGACGTTGAAGGACCCTATCTTGTTTGGAGGTCGTGAGTACTAATTCAGGGTGCTCCTGTTGAATTGCCACATTAAATCCAAATGGAATCACTGTACTGCTGACTGTTTAAACTAATTTTCTTTTCTCTGTGAAAGGGCCCTACCAGCTGCCACGGTTTGGACTAGCCACTAGGGCTTGGGTACCCAGGGACAGTAACTGGTAGGGATAGGCCTGTGCACAGAGCCATAGGTAGATAGTAAAGTGATAAGCTAATTAACCTGATTTCCCCCTGTCCTTGTTATATTCCCATTAAATAAATCAGAGCTGTTTGTTTCAGCAAAGTTATACTGCCTGAGGTATTTGTCTATGTTAAAGTATTGTACTGTGATTGTTGCACTGTATCTTATTTTACAGGAGGTCCCAGTGCCTGAACCAGCCCTGGGGGTAAGTGTATACTGTGAAGGTAATTCTAATATATTGTGTGGGCCACTAGTGGGAAGAAAGGGGGGTTGCAGTGTCCCAGAGGGCTGTGACCAAGTTAGTTTAACTATTGCAAACCCTGACCTCTGGGTGGAGGCACCCGCCATTGGATCCAGGCCCCTCAACCTGTTAGTGGCAAATCAGGCAGGGGTAGTAGCCCCTGGGATAGCGCCATCTAGGGGTTACATCTGTATAACAGTCTATTGATCAGTTTCAACTTAGGACCTTCCTTGTATAACAATGCAATTCTCAAATCAGTGGAGCGTAATTTGGACACAACTTTCCCTGTGTAGAGGGCTTCTAAAGCTGATTTGATCGTGGGATCTCGGGATTGAGCCCGCTGAATACTGTCATTGTCCAGCTGAGGCAATGCACCAATGTCTATTGCAGAAAAGTGGCAATAAGCAGCAGGTATGCAATTCTCAGAGGGTCTCAACAATCCACCATACAGTCCACTCGTCCGTGGACATTTGTTCCTCCTGTCAAACTTCTGGCAGAGTGCTTGGATGTCAGGTTCTGACAGTCTACCCAGTCATTCGGAACAGGCCTCCGGAGAGAGCATCAGCATCTATGTGGTTCAGGCCTGCTCTGTATTCAACTGCATAGTATCGTGAGTAGATAATGCGAAAGCCACCATTGGCCAGTAGCATCAACTTAGCTGAAGTCTGCACATAGGTCAAAGGATTATTGTCGGTTTTACTAGTATCTTAGCCCCATACAAGTACTCGTGGAATTGGTCAACAATGACCCACTTCAAACTAGGAACCTAACTTATGTACAGGATAGTTCTTTTTGGAAGGGGTCAGGCTTCTGCTGGCAAAGGTCACTGGTCTCAGGCCATTCTCGTGCTTCTGATACAACACAGCCCTAAACCTTGCAAGCTAGCATCAGTGTGTAGGACATAGGGTTTTGCTGGGTCTTCATAGGCCAGGACAGTAGCGTGGGTAAGTTGATATACAATCTCATGAAAAGCATCTTCACAATCAGGTGTCCATCGTGCCCCAAAAACTTCATTAAGACAGAAATACACTCTCTCAGTCTCAGAGGAAGTTGACCTCTTGTATCTTTTGTGGGTAGGAGGGTACCCTTGAGTAAGATTAAGTAAAGGACAGATCACTCTTGAATAGTCCTTGATGAAACGGCGATAGTAGCCACAGAATCCCAGGAATCTTTGCAGTTCTTTTAGATTGTGGGGCTGTGGCCAGGTGGTCAGGGCCTCAACATTACTCGGGTCTGTCTCTATTCCCTTGGTGGAGACTATGTGTGCCACATACTTTACGGATGTTTGGAAGAATTGACATTTGTTGATGAACAGTTTCAGGCCAAAGTCTTCCAGTCGGTCCGACACCTTGAACAATGTGCTCTCATGTTCCTCCAGTGAGCTGCCAAATACAATAACATCATCCAGGTATACCAGGCACTCTAATAAGTTCATGTCCCCCACTGCAAGCTCCATCAGTCGTTGACAAGTGGCTGGGGCTCCTGAAATCCCTTGAGGCATCCTCATGAATTCATAGAAGCCAAGCAGACAGATAAAGGCTGTCTTCTCACAGTCTTCTGGGGTCATCGGGATCTGGTAGTACCCACTGCGAAGATCCAACACGGTACATGCCTTCCTAAATCCTATGTCCTACACACTGATGCTAGCTTGCAAGGTTTGGGGGCTGTGTTGAACCAGGAGCACAAGAATGGCCTGAGACCAGTGGCCTTTGCCAGCAGAAGTCTGACCCCATCTGAAAAGAACTATCCTGTGCATAAGTTAGAGTTTCTAGCTTTGAAGTGGGCCATTGTGGACCAATTCCACGAGTACTTGTATGGGGCTAAGATACTGGTAAAAATTCATAATAATCCTTTGACCTATGTGCAGACTTCAGCCAAGTGGGATGCTACTGGCCATAGGTGGCTTTCTGCATTAGCTACATATGATTATGCTGTTGAATACAGAGCAGGCCTGAACCACATAAATGCTGATGCTCTCTCCCGGAGGCCTGTTTCCCGGAATGACTGGGTCAGACTGTCACAACCTGATATTCGAGCACTGTGTCAGAAGTTTGTCAAGGAGGAACAGGTGTCCACGGACGCAGTGGACTGTCTAGTGGATTGTTTGGGGCCCTCTGAGAATTGCATACCTGCTGCTTTTTGCCACTTTTCTGCATTAGACATTGGTGCACTGCCTTAGCTGGACAATGACAGTATTCAGCGGGCTCAATCCTGAGATCCTATGATCAAATCAGCTCTAGAAGCCCCTCACGGAGGAAAGATGTATCCAAGTTACTCCACTGATTTGAGAACTGCATTGTTAAGGTACAAGGAAGGTCCTAAGTTGAAACTGATTAATCGGCTGTTATACAGAGAAACAGTAGACAGAGGGGGACAAATAGACAAACAACAGTTTTGCCCACTGCCTTCCGAGACTTGGTGCTGAGGTCCCTACACAACCACATGGGGCACCTTGGTATAGACAGAACACTTGACTTGGTGAGATCCCGATTCCATCGGCCAAAGATGGGGGCTGATGTTGAACAACACATTCGAACTTGTAGTCGCTGCTTACAGAGAAACGCTTTGCCCCAGAGGGCTGCCCCCCTTGTTAACATCACCACCAGCGCCCCCATGGAGCTGGTCTGTATTGACTTTCTGAGATTGGAGCCAGATCAAAGAAATATTAGTAATGTGCTGGTGGTCACTGACCATTTTACAAGATATGCCCAAGCTTTCCCCACCAAGGACCAGAAGGCATCCACTGTGGCAAAAGTACTAGTAGAAACCTTTTTTTGTTCACTATGGGGCTCCATAAGAATCCATTCTGCTCAAGGGAGACTTTGAGAGTGGTTTGATTAAAGAGATGCTTTCTCTGTGGGAGTGCGAATCCAGAACCACTTCATCACCCCCAGGGGACCCACAGCCTGAACGTTTTAACCACACTCTATTGGACATGCTGGGCACCCTCCACCCAAAAGACAAGCCCAGATGGAGCTAGCAATTAGCACCTTGGTACATGCCTGCCAACTGCACCAAAAGTGATGCCACTGGGTTCTCCCCCACTTGATGTTTGGAAGAGAAGCCCAACTACCGTAGATGTTTGTTCTGGAGTTTCTCCTGATGAGGTCCAAGCAGATAATTATCTACAGTATGTGTAAAAGTTAAAGGCCCAGCTGAATCATGCATACCAACTGGCTCAAACCATGGCTGCCAAAAGAAGTCTAGCCAACAAAGAAAGGTATGATAAAGGTGAAAGCACAAGAACTCCAGGAGGGAGATTGTGTATTGCTAAGAAAGCTGACGCATGGCAAACACAAGATTGCTGACAGGTGGCACCATCTCCCTCACATTGTAGTGGGCAAACTGGATGATCTGCCTGTGTACAAAGTAAGGCCTGAGAATAACTCAAAAGATGTTAGGACAATGCATCAAAATCATCTGCTGCCCATTGGCCAAATCTTGATCGAGTCTGAGCCCCCAGAAAGTGCTCCCCCTGGACCGGTGACCAGAGCTGCTGCTAAGCAAAAGCAAAGAAAGCCTGCACCTACAGATGCTGAGCTAAGGTTTTCTCCACAGCAAATCCCCATTGAAAATGACTGTCAGTCTATTTCAGAGGAAAGTGAGTGCAACTTTGGGTACTACCCTTCTTATGAACTGAGTCAGTTGTTCCAAGGCAATCCCTAGTCAATTATGGAGATGAAGCTGGGCCTTCTGGACTGTCTAAGCCCCAGCTTTTGTCCCTGGAGCCAATGCTCCCAGAAGGTGAGGTGCAGAGTGTTAAGTCGGATGACATGGAATCACTGTGCATGGTGGAACTGTATGAGCTTTCAGAGGAGGAAAATGATGAACTGGGATAGACTGGTGATATACCAGAGCAAGATAGGTGCATGTAGGTGCACGGGAGAGGGCAATCAGGTTGATTAGGTTTAGTAAGGTTCAAATCACAGTACTGTGCATGCATATAGGGTCCAAAAAGTCACACTCTGGGTACCCAGGATGGTGGGGGGCTAGCCAGGTCCATTGCCCGGGGTTGGCCAGCTGGTGCAGCTGGATGGGGCCCTGTAGGAAGAAAATATATGCACAACACAAACTTGTAATCCGGAGCCAGACGGCTCAGTTCGTAGAAAGAAACACAATAAGTCTGATGGCTCACTTTTGATTTACAAGCTGTTGCAGGGGGTTGCCCTGAATTGCACTAACAATACCCCACACGGATTTTCAAGCTGGAAGGTGTTGTTTCTGGGTTGCCAGCATTCAGCACACAACTCACAGCAGAGGGGAAATGGGATCGCAGCCCCCACAAACACTAAACACATTTATATGTAAAAGGAAAGTACTATACCAGGCAGGCTGCTCCTTGATCCCAATCACAATTACTGCAAAAATACCCGGGAGCACACACAGCATCAGCAGTCCCTGACAGGCCGATTGCATTCAGCAAACTTTTTGTCTTCTTCAGGTTGAGCCTGGCTTCCACACTTCTGGTTCTTCTTTCTCCTCACAAACTCGGATTCTGTCCGAACTGGCACTCACAACGTCTTCAGGCCGACTTCAGGGCCTCCCACGCGCTCCCCGCGTGAACTACACACCGCAGCAAGAGCAGGGCTCCTTCTTTCTTCACTGTCACTATTGATCTGGCTTGCCAGCAACAGTCCAGGGCATTTCCTTTGGGTTCTCTCCAGTTCGGTTGGCTGGTTCGGCTGTCAGTCACAGTAGGGCTCCCTCTGTTGGGCAAAAGGCGCCAAGGTTCAAACTACATTTCCCAGAGGCACTGGCCATACAGTACAGAGGTGGCTGGCTCCACGATGAGAGTCCAAGTTCTGATTTGCCAGCAGACTCCATTTAACAATCCCACTTCACACTGATTGGTCCAATTCAGTAGTTCAGTACCAGAATGGAGGGCTAAGCAAAAACCGTCCAGACTGCAAAGAAAAGCAGGTTAGACAAACTGTATTTTCATTATTACTCTAAACAATTCCTAGCAAACAGTTACAGCTTTCGGTAAAGCTCCCTCTGCGCATTTATCGACGGCAGAAATGGAGTGAGTTGACAGCAGCCCGGGCGGGACTCGGGCATTGAAAACACAGACCCCCATCCAAATTAATTATGCCTGCAGAGCAGACAGCTCTTAAAGAGATAGTACGTGGAGGCTCAAATAGCACTCACTTGGAACCACATTTAAACAGCTTAGACGCTGAACACCACCCAGACTTGGATCACTCAGACAAGCTCCTGGAAGACTTTAGGGAACCTCCATTTGCAGGGGCTTACATTTACATCAAGAAAAAGGTGCCTTACCTTAAGATGTCTTCTCACACCAGCACTGAGCCCTAAAGGCAGACCTTTTCTCACAACAGGCCAAACCAGCAGGTGGACTGATCAGTTCATCTTCAAGTTTTTCCACCCACCAGTCTTGGAGCAGGAGGGTGCAGGAAACAAATACTTCAAGACCCCAGGGAAATCGTGGAAATCCTTAAAAACTAAAGGACTTGTTATTTCTTTAAAATCCTTCATTAGAAATGATCATACTGGACTCCTGTTTCCCCCCAAAATGAACCAAGTTTATTCTCCTGAACTCGTAAAGATTGCAAGAGCTCCAGGTCCCAGTTACTTGAAACTTTTAGTTTTTTACAGCTCAGACCGCCACCCACTCCCATCTGTCTGCTCCTTGTGAGTTGAGTGCCACTGGTCGAGGATCTGCCACCGTCCTCAGGACCCTCTGCCAGGTTCTGCCAGCACCTCGGCAGCCCCGATGGCTCACTAGATCCACTCCACAAGCTGGGCCCAACATCCCGGGTCCTGCACTACCTGCCCTCTGATGCTCGCTAACTCCCTGGATGCTGTCACCACCCAGTTCCAAGGGGACCCAATAGCCAAACAACCACAACTGCCTTGCTGCACACCTCCCTCAGACACCCTAAAACCCAAGAACCCGGTGCACCTCTGCCGAAACTGCCGACCTGCCTAAGAGGAGGGGGCCGCCTCCGGACTGCCCTGCAGCAACACCCGCCGATCTCTCTCCTGAATTCTCCGCAGCTACCGCTCTCCCTCCCTCTCTCTCTCTATATATATATATATATATAGATACCCAAACTGCTGCCCCAAAGTGGCGGCAACAGGGAAATTCACCCCCAAGTGCATAGACTCCCTAAGCACCGGGGGACGTCCCTAAGGGGAGAATAATCTCTCCAGTAAGGGGCTTACACTCCCTCGCCTAAAAAAAATTCACTCCTGAGAATGCAGGCAGAGGGCCAAGCAGGCCCCTGACCAGAAACCCAGCACACTCCCAGAATGACAGCGGGGCACCCACAGAAATTGACCTAGGGGGAAAACTTCCCAACTACCACTATCTCCCAAGAAAACCCACAAAACAGAAAATATTCTACCTTAAGTGTGCCAGGAGGCCCCACTACTTTTAAACTGCCATTTGGAAAACTTTGAAAACATTTATTAAATACTGAAAACATTTTTGATCATCGATTTATATATATATTGAGGTAGATAAAGTTGCAGTTCCACTTATTCCCCTTATACTACCCACAAATTGGATAGAAAAAACTTCAACAACTTTAATACCAATAAGTTGTTCAATAGTCACACACACACACACACACACACACGCACGGACGCACGCACATGCGCATGCGCACGCAAACACACACATGCACTCTCACTCAAGGCAGAGTTTAAACACTCAACTTTAGATTAATGCAATTAAATAAAAAGTAGATTTATAAAATTAAAATCATTAGTATGATTATGTGTATTTTTTCTTAGACAAAATTATTATTAATGCTCTCCCAGATTTCTTAAATCACTAGATTAGAAAATTAACCTGAAAGTCCAAACAGTCTCTATATAAATAATCCCTGCTCTGATGAGCATTCTTCCTGGCACAGTTCAGTTTGCTGGGGGCTTAAAGGGACACTGTCAACCTGTTTTTCATCATATTATTTCTAGTTAAAAAACTACATTTTATGATTGCTTACCTTCTTTAAAATTCATTGATGTTGTTGTTTGTTTTGTCGGTTCCCTTGTTTAGTGGAACTGAAATGCATGCTAATGTATATTTATAAACAACCTTATTTTGTTTACAATCCTGGATCTGTTCATAGTGTATAGTGGAGTGCTGTTCTGTATAGAATTCCATCCCTTTCAAAATGCTGTTCTACCACAGTTCCGAGATCATGGAATGCTGTTCTACCCTACTGTGGTAGAACAGCATTCTAGAACCTCTAGAGACTGCATGAGTCAGTTTCATTTTGAAAGCAAAAGAACTCACTAAACACATTTTTCACACAGTACTATACACTATAAAAAATACAGGATGAACAACTCTATGCACAACCAGTGTGTTTTACCACCTCGGGGTTCTGATTCCCATGGACCTCTCGAGCTTCGCTCTCGAGGTCAGAGGGAATCAGAATCCCTCTGTGGCAGAACACACTGGTTCTGCATAGTTGCCCATCCAATATTCTCTATTTACTGCATACTACCTGAGCATTAGAAACACACCCAAACAGTGCAGTCACTCTTGAGGCAGTAGCCTCCTAAACTCCCACTGCATCATGAGTGGCTAGACTGTGTTGTGGGTGTCCCCAAGTCAAGGAAAAACACAACTGGAGCTGATCAAGGAATGTAAACAAACCTGTGTTTATGTGGTAACACCAGTATGGTGGGCAGTCTGTTTTTCACTTTTTTAAAGAAAAAAAAGAGTCAGAATCAAACTACCAGCTACATCAGCAATCTTTACAGAATGATGGCAATCATAAAACGTGTTTTTTTAAACTAGGGACACTTTGAGACCTAAGAAGGTTGAAAGTGTCCCTTTAAATGGCAGGACCTCCACCTTGTGGAAAACAGAAATCAGGATCCGGCTTCGTGGTGAGGTCCCCAAATGAGTCTTTGGTAATGATAAAATCTTTCATTTGGCATCCTGCCAAGTCTTGAACTAGGGCAAAATGCTTGCACAAAGTCAAGCCAGACCAGGGTGCAGTGTGACACATGGCACGTGCTTTCTGGAAGAATTGTTGGGATGGTTGACCCCAACTTCCAGGCTTGGACTGCAGTTTTTGTTGCTGCTCCTTGTATACCCATTCCTCATGCATTTCTTCAATCACATCCCACATTCTTTTGGACAAATATGGATAATCTGCTGAAGGATATTCAATGTGGATCCTCCTCCTAATCCACCTTTCTGCCTGGGATCATTTGGGTAGCTCCCTTACAGTGATCCTCCTGGCAAGTCCTGGCTCCAGCCATGTTCCATTCCAGTAGACAACATTAACAGGGTCACTTCTAATTAGTCCATCCATCCTGACCATCAAAGCTTTGGAACACACCGGCATACGGGGGTTTCTATCTGCCAAGGTGATTACAAGGCAATGAAAAGGCCGGGGAATAGCTCACTGAACCTCATAATCAGCTACCTAAAATCTTTTAAAGAGCAGCTTCTCCTCATCAAACTCTATCTCTTCTGGTATCTCCTCTCTCTTGATGGACACTCCAGTTCATCCCAATTTAATTACTGGATGGGTCCTCACCACAGGAGATGCCTCTGACTTGGCTGAAGGGGCCGCAGGGCCGTTGCTGGACAGGGACCCTGGTGGGGTCCCACTGGGCCCTGGGGGGGTCACCCCATGGACTTCTCAGGCCCCTGCCCCTCCCTCTGCCATGGGGATAGCGGACAGCCAATGACGAGGAGCTGGGAAGATGTTGATGCTCCTTGCCACCTCTCTCCTTCACCTCCTCTTCCACTGCTTCTGCCACAACATCAGGGATCGTCTCCTTGGTTTTCCCCTCGCCTCTCTGTCCCGATCTCAAGCTTCTCAAGGGCTCCGGCCTCCTCACTCCCTCGAGACTATATGGATTGCAGCCCCTCAAGAACTGGAGGGTATCCCCAATGAAATATAGGCAGAACATGGTCAAATATACCTCCAGGAGCAGAGCTGGAGCAAATCGAACACACGGCAGTCTAATTACATTTTCTCCTAAATCCACATCGAATGCACTCTCATCTACCTGACCCCTCCTCTCGAATTTCAGAGCCAGGTTAAGCGGAAGGTGGGAACCATAGCCTGGGGTTCCTCTAGGGGAGTAATCTCTTCAGCCTTAAATCCTCTGCCAGCCATCTTGTAACTCTGACTTATCAGATCGCCTTCCAACCCTTTTGCTTTTTACTTCGGTGATGGGGAGAACAGGAATTATTTAAAATACAGGCCTCTCCTCCTCTGAAACACCACTCAAGACTTTTCAACACAAGCTGCTAACTCTCCAGTCTCCTTTACAATATGGTACCTAGCTCTCAGTCTGTTTTGTCCTCTCACCATTCCACCAGCCAATCAGAAAGGCTGGAGAATGCCACATGACTTCCCAGTCACACATGCAAGCACTAGAGACCGAAAGGGAGGATTTAGGCCTAACCATCTGAAATTGCTTACCCCATGCCACCATCCTTTTTAAAACTGCATCACAGGTCTTGGCCCAAGGTGGCTGGCCCTGCCAGCTCCTTCAAGCTCTGGAAAATGGGGCAAATTTACCTGCTGGGGCCAAGAAAGAATCCTGGATGAGCCCCAACAATCTGTAACCCCCCTTCCCATTATCTAGGGGCCAGGTGTACCGGGGAAGGGGGGCCCAGACTCCAGATATCTCACCAAGTTCTTTATGGACTCAATAGCAGCAATTTTTACATCAGGAAAAAAGTGCCTTACCTTAAGATGCTGTCTCATACCAACACCGAGCCCTAAAGGCAGACCTTTTCCTCACAGCAGGCCAAACCAGCAGGCAGACTGATCAGTTCATCTTCAGGCTTTTCCACCCACTGGTCCCGGAGCAGGAGGGTGCAGGAAACAAATGTTTCAAGACCCCAGGGAACCGTGGAAATCCTTAAAAACTAAAGGACTTACTTAATTAAAATCCTTCATTAGCAATGATCAGACTAGCCTCTGGTTTCTCCCCAAATGAATCAAGTTTATTCTCCTGAACTCGTAAAGATTGCAAGGCTCAGGATCCCAGTTACTTGAAGCTTTCAGATTTTTTTTTGCAGCTCCTTGGTGCTTAACTTTTGTACACAGACTAATTTCTATTGAGAGAGAGAGTGCAGGCTTTCTTAGGCCTAGATTTTCTGTACAAACAGACCAACAGCAAATCTCAAATTCAGGACTAGAACAAATCTCAGAAGTTTCCGGAAGCATGAAGCTCCCACCACCCACTGGCACTGGTAAGCACCTTAACACTGTTACTGATTTCCACACTGAGCATCTTTCCTGAAGGTCATCTCATGACTGTCCCATTCCTAATGGACTTTCCCAAACAATTTATTTTCTTTTTCCTCATCCTCATTAGGGAGCGATGTGCTCCTCTGCCGCTGCCAGGTTAGTTCATACTCAGGGCAAAATGTTTAGCAGCCCAATACCTCCCTGACTGCCTCCTTAAGGCCTCTCACTTTAGTCGTGGACTGGCCTGGTCACTGGTGCTCACTCTCTCTCTCTGTCTCCAAAACTTGCTCCCAAGGCTTTCCCTGAAGGCAAGCCTCCTGACAGTTACAGTGGCTCCCTTACTTCCAGTTTCCTGTTGCCCGAAATGAGCCATGGCCTATATTGGCCTAAAGGCCTACCCCATCTGTAAGCCCTGGGACCTGCCCCCAGCATATAGGAAATGACAGGTCTCATTGAGTCCAGACCGCCACCCACTCCCATCTGCCTGCTCCTGTGAGCCAAAGTGCCACTGGGGAAATGGGGTCAAGGATCTGCCACCATCCTCAGAACCCCGCTGCGGTCCTGCCACCACCTCGGCAGCCCCAATGGCTCACTAGATCCACTCCACAAGCTGGGCCCAACACCCTGGGGTCCTGCACTACCTGCCCTCTGATGCTACGCTAACTCCCTGGATGCTTTCATCACCTAGTCCCAAGGGGACCCAGTAACCAAATGACTGCAACTGCCTTGCTGCTCACCTCCCTTGGAGACCCCAAAACCCAGGAATCTGGTGCACTGCCACCGAAACTGCCGACCTGCCTAAGAGGTGGTGGGGGGTTAGAATCACCCTTTAGACTGCCCTGCAGCAACACCTGTCAATCTCTCTCCTGATCTGTCTCCAGCTCCCTCTGTATATAGACACTCAAACTGCTGTGCCCAAGTGGCAGCAACAGGGAAATTCACCCCCAAGTGCACAAACTTCCTAAGTACCGAGGGGTTCCTAAGGGCAAGAAATAAGCCCTCCTGTAAGGGGGGGGCTTACATTTGGAACCATTAGCGCTTAAAATTAAACATAATCCAGATATTCAGGGGATTTTTGGAAGACTCAAGTATATAGATTCTCCCTTTATGTAGATGATATTCTGCTCCACTTAACTTCAACTACCTCCCTCCTTAAGGCTATCTAGTACTCCACATCCATAAATTGGGGCAAGTATCCCTTTATGAACTCAACATATCCAAAACTAACCAACTCCCGTTGAATAGCAGGGTCAGAAAACAGAACATCAATGAAAAAGGCCTAAATTGGACTCCTAAAAGTATGATCTGCCTGGGAATTCATGCATCCATGTCTAATATCAGACCGATAAAAGAAATTTTGACCAATCTAATTGAAACAAGATTTAGACCTGTGGGCATCGCCGCCCCTCTCCCTGTTGGGCAGACTGAGAACAGTGAAAATGAATGTGCTTCCTAGAATATTCTGTCCCTTGGCGATGCTCATGATGATTCTTCCTCTGACCTGGTTTCTTTTGTTTTGTTTTGTTTTCATTGCATTTTATAGATAAAATGCATACAAGCAATTGTAGCGATGCAAGGAACTGCAAAACGAATATAATTAATAAACACGTTCGGTCAACATAGGTTGAATGTGTTAAATTTCTTTTCGTAACCACATGAGGGTAATCTCAGTGACTCAGTCCTTATGTTACTACCTCATCAGGAGCCATAATACAACCAAATGCTCGGTGGAAATCAGGATGCTTTAAACAGCTTGTTCTAACATTGCTAGCTCTAAGGCTATATCTATGCCATATTTTAATTAGTCTGGACATAAAGTAAGAACACGCATGGCCTATGAGCTACAATTTTAAGAGGAATCAGGAGCTTACTAAGTAAGCAACAAGACATGAGGGGGTGTGCATTTGACATTTCCAACACATGGCCAGGGTGCGTGGTGAGGCACAAGGCTGCAGGCTGCATGCCTTTCAGCCCCTGACCATGCATTATAAATGTCTAATGCACAGTCCCGGAGTGTCTTATTGTGCTTATAAAATGGGTATTTAAAAAATTATAGTCTAAAATTAGAAGAAATATGATTTAATATGAAAAAATAAGTATTTGTGTTCATTTTTGGTGAAGATAGTTCTCCGTCTAGAATGTTTGGGTGTGCTAAAAAGACTTTTGTCCTGATGTTGTACCCATAGTTGTAGCTGCATAGCTTTAGTTTGTTTAGGCTTTGTAGTTTTACTCCTGCCCCTTCCCCCCGCCAGTCCCAACACATAGGGTTGATGGTAACGGGGAGCAATGTGTATTTGCAGAGACATGCTGTGAGTGAGACAGAACTCTTTTATTAACTGATAAAGACAGCTCCAGTGCAAGAAAGAAAGACTGCTATCAGGACTGCTGCTTCCATGGCATCAGGGCGAGTGAGGAAGAACTGATGTACCAAGCAGAAACCAGAAGTGCTCTCCACAGCAACCCCCGCCCACCATTGATCTTTTTTTGTTATGTTTAATTTTTATGTTGGCGCGCTTGCGCAGCCAACATCATGGGACACTGTAGCTTTAGAGGTGCGGTCGCTGTTGGGTGAATGCAGGGCATGCACCAGTAGGTGTGTCCTGCAATCCCCAATCAGCCTGCATGCTGGCGCCACACCATGCATACATAATGTGGCGAGCACATCTAAGAAAAGGTCCGCTGCAATCTGAGCAAAGCTCGTCAGATGCAGCGGTCCTTTTCTTGCCGTGCTCGCCGCCATTATGTACATGGCGGGACACTGGCAGTAGAACTGCCAACTCGGGGTGCCTCTGTGAATGTGCTGATGGGGAGCCCACTCCTTGCTCGGCATAAAGCACTCCTATTTGTTTAATGCAGAGGGGTGCCCAATCCCCTTGGCTCTTACCCCACCAACCCTTTGCTTGTGTGCCGACAGGGAGCCCACCCATCTGCAGAAATAACCCCCCAATTGTTTAATGCGAGGGGTGCCCAATCCCCTTGCTCCTCGCCCCCCCTTTCTTTGTGTGCCGACAGGGTGCCCAATCCCCTGTCGGCATAAATTCAGCCCCCCCCGTGTTGTTTGCTGATGAGGGTGCCCAATCCTCCGTCGGCTACAGACACCCCCCCAAACAGTTAGGTGGCACGTTGGGAGCCCACCCCAGCATGCCAAATCCCCTGGAAAAAAAACCCTGTCCCACAATGTTTTGTTTTTCTTTCTTTTAAACCTGTAAAGGAAAAGCGGTCCCTTGTAGTCTCCATTGCCCCCTCCCCCACCTGCACCCACCCACTGTACCCTGCCTCCCACAGCCCCCTCACCCATGCCTCCGGGCTTGGCGATGACGATTTTGATGGACGGGAACACGTCTGCACTCTTCAAAGCCGACCGTGAACTGAGGAAATGCCGTAAGCTGTATAATGGGATAGATAGGGTTTTTCAACTTTAATACATATCTCAGGCATTTTTGTGAATTTTGGCTCAATTTTAACATGGGGTTTTGGGACCCCTTCTCATGAATTCTTGCACTGTAGTGAGCGTAGATTGGTCCCAAAGATGATTTCGCAGTCACTGCATGGAATCACCTTTTGGGACCATGTAAGGAAATGACAGTGCCACTGTTCATGAGGGGCTCTCAAAACCCTATGTTGCAAATTTGGTGGGAAAAATCCAAAACATGACTGTTTTACGAGCGTGCGTAGCAACTGCGCAATGCACGCTTGTAAGTTAGCGAACTCGCAATATTTTCATGCCAGATTCTCAACATTGGCATTTTACCACACCTTCTTGTGAACTGTACAGCTGTTATTTTTCACATCCTGGCGGAAATGTGTTTTTGCACTTCCAGCGCAGAATAACACAGTTGTGGTGCGAAATCAGTGTTCGGGACACATTACGAAAACGACAGTGACACTGTTCTTGAGCAGAGGTCCTAAAATGCCTGTGTTGAAAATTTGGTGACAATGCGTCATAAAATGACTGTGTTATGAGCGTGCATTGCGCAGTTTGGCACGCTCGTACGTTCGCAAACTTCTAATAATTTTTACTCCAGATTTTCTACAGTGCCATTGTTCTGCACCTCCTAATGAACAGTACAGCTGTCATTTTTCACATCCTGACCAAAATCTGTTTTCGCAGTTCCGGCGCAAAATAGCGTGGTCGCTGTGGAAAGTCCGTGTTCGAGACACATGATGAAAATGACAGTGACACTGTTCATTAGCAGATGCCCTAAAATGCCTATGTTGAAAATTTGGGAACGAAAGTCAATAAAATGAGTGTTGTATGAGCGGCGCTGCACAGTTTGCACGCACGCTCATGAGTTTGTGAATTTGTAATACTTTCACTCCAGCTGTTCATCATTGGCATTTTTCCATACCTCCTTATGAACACTGCAACTGCCTGAAATGTGTTTTCGCATGTCCGGCACAGAATTGCACAGCTGCTGCGCGAAATCAGTTTTTGGGACAGTTTGAGGAAATGACAGTGACACTATTCATGAGCAGAGGTCCTAAAATGGCTACGTTGAAAATTTAGTGCGAAACTCCATACAATGACTGTGTTGTAAGCGCGCATTATGCAGTTTCACGCATCCTTGTAACTTCATCAATCTGCAATATTTTCATGCCACATTTTCACCACTGGCATTTGTGCACATCTTCTTATCAATAGTCCAGCTGCCATTTTTCACAGCCTGCCCAAAACGTGTTTCTGCAGCTGTGGCGCACAATGGCGTGCTCGCTGTGCAAAATCACCTTTTGAGACACATTCACAAAATCACAGCACTATGCGTCTCTTGCTACGCCACTCCCACTGCCAATGCCAGCGCGACAACATTCAGCATTGACAAATGCTTGTTTTTATTTGGACTGAATGATCTGACTGCGTGATAGTACTGGGAATCAGTAGCACAATGGGCAACTACATTCAGACTGTCATGTCTGCCAGAATATCAAGCACAGCTCGAGCAAGAGCTCAACAGACAGCTTAATTTTGAGTAGTTAAGTAACTTCTTCAACTTCAAATGGTCAGAATTTATATCATGTATTTATATGTTAAGAATCACCTTGAAGGAGTGATCAAGTGATTACTGGGGGGGGGTGCTGTCAGGCACTATAGCTGCAGTTGGGACTTTGGCTGTGACTACGATCATGACTCAAACAGAAAAGCAGATCGTATATTAGCTAAGATAAAATTAGTTTACTTACAAAAGTAAATATACTACTACTTTTCCACTGTGTGCAAGTAAGTCTTGATGTAGAGATAAAATGGGGCACTGTACGGGATATGTGGGCTAAGAGAGGTGGAAAAATGGCAGCTGTAATTTTTGAAAATTCTATTGGCCCACAGATTTCATTGCAGTTCTGCATCCAGCTGGCCACCACTTGTTTTTATTGTGTTGCTTGTACCCATGTGCAAGAAACACATTAAGTCAGCTTCCTTCACAAGCGGGTTGTGGAGGCATGGCAGTGTTGTGCCGAATGGCGGAGTCCGTTCTGGGGCTGGTCTCTGCCACGGCAAACAGAGGAGCATGCTGTCGATGACGGCAGTCAATGAGCATGCCACTCTGCTCAGAGAAACTGGGCCACTGCAATCAGGAGTGCCCGTCATTACGCGCAATCAGCTGTTTTTGCTGTGGAGCGTCCCTGACTGCAGCAGCCAATTACAGCTGCATTGTGTGATGTCCCTATGGCGATGGCTTCTCCGTTGGCCTCTCACAATCCCCAAAAATCCAATGGGAAGCCAACAAAAAGCCACCACCTGCCTCTCCCAGTTCTAAAAGCCAATGGGGGTGCCCAATCTCCCTGTCGGCATGCCCCTTCCCCAGTTCATTTGCCGACAGGGTAGCCCAATCCCCATCGGCATGATGTGTCCCCCCATTTGTTGTGTGCCGAGGGGGTGCCCAGTCTCCTCGGCTCATGCGTCCCCTCCAGCACACTGTATGGCTGATGGGGTGCCCAGTCCCTGTCAGCTCCAGTCCCCCTTCCCCAACAAACATCCAGGTGGCGTGCTGGGAGCCCATCCCCAGCATGCCAATAATCCTGCAGTGTCCTTTTTCAGCTTTTTTCTTTCAATCCTGTAAAAATAAAGAAAACGGTCCCTCGCTGTCTGTGGCATTCCCTCCACCAGCCCGCGCCCATCCTCTGTGCACCCTACCTAGCCACACCCCCCTCACCCCATACTTACCTCCAGAGGCTGGTGTGATGATCTTTGGTGGACCGGGAACACGTCTGCACTCTTCAAAGCTGACCGCGAACTGAAGAAATGCCGGTAAGCTGTATAATGGCATAAATAGGATTTTTTCAACTTAAGTGGATAGCTCAGCCATTTTTAGGAAATATTTCACCAAATTTTCAACATAGGGTTCTTGGGACCCCATTTCATGAACTCAGTCACTGTCATTTTTTTTTATTATTTTTCATACCTGCCACAGTCCCAGGAGACTCTCTCTCAGGCATCCAACTTGTATCCTGCCCTGCCTGAAGCCCCCCTCGACCGCACCTTCCTCACCTCCACCCCCGTCTCGCAGCTGGCACCCCCAGCTTAACCCCTCTGGGGTGGGGCCGCCCCTCCTACCTTGGGCGCACTTCAAACTTTCTAGACTCCAGCTGCAGACGTTGGCCCCTGGGCGGAGGATCTATGAAGGTCAGCGAGGTCAGCCCAGCAGTGGGCATGGTGGTTGTGCCGTCGCCTACCAGGACCATTTTTTTCTGTGTTCTGTCCCCTTCCCCATGTGTGGGCCCGCCCCAATGCTATCTGGTGCGGCTACCCTGCCAGCGTCGGCCATGCTAGTGCGTGCCTGCCTGGCTTGCTGCAGTACCCTGGCCTCCACTGGAGGTCTCTGGCTTGCCGGCCATCCCATCCTCAACGGGAGGAGAGCACCACTCGGCACTCAGTCCTCAACCCTTTCCTGCTGACCCCCGGCAACTGAGTCCGTTCCTGAACCCGGGTCGCCGGCGTGGTGTGAGGTGTGCATCCAATGCCTCAACCCTCAGCGCCACCGGGCCGGCAGTCAGTGTCATTTTGTTATTCAGTCCCGAAAGGTGATTATGCGGTCACTGCGCGGAATCACCTTTTGGGACCGACTAACGAAACGACAGTGTCACAGTTCATGAGGTAGGCCCCCAAAAACCCTATGTTAAAAATTTGGTGAAAAAATTCCCAAAAAAGACTGTTTTACTAGCGTGCATTGCGCAGTTCCTATGCATGCTCGTAACTTCAAGAATTTTAATATTTTCATTCCAGATTTTCAGCATTGCCATTTACCACACCTCCTTATGAACAGTACAGCTGTCATTTTCACATCTTGCCTGAAATGTGTTTTCGCACATGTAGTGCACAATGGCACGGTTGGTGTGCGAAATCAATGTTCAGGACAGATTAAGAAAATCACAGTGGCACTGTTCATGAGCAGAGGTCTTGAAATGCCTATGTTGAAAATTTGGTGACAAAGAGTCCATAAAATGACTGTATTTCTGGCGTGCATTGCGCAGTTTCCATGCACCCTCGTAACTTCACAAATTTGTAATATTTTCACTCCAGATTTACAGCATTGGCATTTTTCCACACCTCCTCATGAACAGTACAACTGTCATTTTTCACATCCTGGCCAAAATGTGTTTTCACACTTCCGGCGCAGAATAGCGCAGTCGCTGTGGTAATCAGTGTTCGGGACAGATTAAGAAAATAACAGTGACACTGTTCATGAGCGGATGTCACAAAATGCCTATGTTGAAAATCTGGTGTAAAAAATTCCCAAAATAATTATGGGTGTGCGTAACACAGTTTCTACGCACGCTCGTGACTTCACCAGTTTTTTTATATTTTTACTTCAGATTTTCAACATTACCATTTTTACATCTCCTCATGAACAGTACAGCTGTCATTTTTCACATCCTGTTGAAATGTGTTTTTCACACCTGTGGCACCAAATGGCTGATCGCTGTGCAAAATCACCTTTCAGCTAACGAACTGATAGTGTCACTGTTCGTATAGTGGGGTCACAAAAAGCCCATGTTGAAAGCTTTGAGTAAAAATACCAAGAAATGCTCAGGGCATTAGGGTTTACGATCATAATGCCCTACCCTGTAGGGACTGACAGGAGTTAGGGGAGTGACTTGGGATTGTCGACAATAATGCTCATGCCATTCCACACCCACCCCTACCCTGCAGCCAGTGACAGGCATCGAGGTACGCCTTGGACTCTTTGGCCCCAGAGTTCACCCCATTCTCCTATACTGCACCCATTTCAGCGTATTTCCTTGTGGAATGAGGTGAGTGTAAAGCCCGAACACCCCAAGGCACACCACTACACTTGTCAGTGTCTGCAGGGTAGGGTGAGGTGAAATGTCGTGACCGTCATGGGAGATGACCCAAAGACACACTCCAATGCCTGTCCATCGCTGCAGGGTGGGGGTGGAGTTGGCATCAATTCAATACTTCACTACCATTCCTATACTGCATCTGTCTAACTCCTGAACTTCCACCGCTAATGCCAGCAAGCAACCATTCGGCATTGACAAATGCTTGTAACCACTTCTAATGCATGGTTAGCAACCAGTCATGATGTAGGATTTTCTCTCCCCATTTTATAAATTTACTTAACACTAACAGGTCTGAAAAAATGACCTACTGTAAATGAACTATGAACATGGACAAGTTAACCGGATAATGCCTGCAGTAAGCAAGAAGGGTGTACCTTATTAGAGGAGTAGGTCTGAGTTTTTTTTTTTTTTGTAATTTATCTTTACCTTGCCCCTCGTCCCTACCAGCTCCATTTCCTCGGGAGCGCCAGAGGAGTCCACTCTTGCTACCCGCCTCACTTGTGCTGACCTGTTCCCCCATGAAGGTTTCCCCCCGGACGGGGACAAGGTGGGGCCCGTACACCCCAAACAGTTCTTGTCTCATTGGGCTCAGGGCAGTCAGGCAGGCGGGAGCACATCAGGGCCATACTCCGGTGCTCCATCTCCCAGGAGCTGGAGGGTATTTTCCTCCTTTCTTCAGCCATAAAGTGAGCCCTGACATCAAGGCACAATGCGCCAATGTCCATTATGTGTTCCCCACTGTGTCTGTCTCGGTGCTTGCTGAGCACCAGGCTTCCACCTGGTGCCAGTCAAGCACCGAGTCACTGCCCCTCTCCTTCCCCAGAGAAGACGAGCTGTCCTTGGGATGTTCAGTCTCCCCTCCAGCTTCCCGGGCTCGTTCCTGAACCTGGTTCACTGGCGTCATGAGCGGTAGTGCTACTGCTGCACCAGCAGGCCAGCCATTAGGTCCGAGTTTTGCTGCACTATATTAAAATCACAGTTACAAATGCTTTGCAGGTGCCTGCCTCAGATTCAGCTATGTGGCTTAGTGCGCACCTTCAACTGCTTCAGCTACCCAAACCTCTGAGAGAAAGAACACTCCGCACAATGTTAAGAGTGCCTGTGGTGCAAAAAGCTACATGCAGGCACCGCCATTGATGCACCTGTGATTCACAACCTATGCACTTGAAAGTAAGAACAGTGCACAGAAAGAAATGCTGTGCCAACTGCCAAACTGCACCACACACACCCATTGGCATAATCAGTTCACAGTACAGACTCATCCATGGCACATAAATACCCCCTCATGATCAAACTGTTACATGAAACACTTGAAATAATGGTCATGCATATTCCATATAGTCTCGATCCAAAAGTTCACAGTCTAAGAGGTTACCTGAGAGTTGTTACAAAAATGGCAGCGATTGTGGCAAACTGAATATAGTACAGTACCTTAACACCCGACTGAATTGTTAGTTGCATTCTCCAAGGGTTCACTCTCCATCACTTAATTGTTCAGCTTTAGAAGCTTTTCTGCAAAGTGGCCTGCTGCTTGGGGATCTGGGAAGTACTGCTTGTCTTTGTAAGTGAATTGCAGTCTAGCTGGAAAAGCAATTCAATAGACAATCCCCACTTCTCTCAGGTTTTTAGCAACACCCTCAAATGCTTTTCATCTCATGTACAGTAAGTAGCGTATGAGTAACTGGGGAAACATATGTAACCCCTAGGTGGAGCTATCCCAAGGGCTACTACCCCTGCCTACTTGGCTAGTAGCAGGTTAAGGGGCCTGAGTTCTGAAATGGGTGCCTCTACCCTGAGATCAGGGTTGGTAGTGGTCAAGCTAACCTGGGCACAGCCGGCCGGGACACTGTAACCCCTCATCTTTCCCCTCTAGTGGCCTGAACACTGTACAATAATCACTTTCACAATACCCCTGGTACACCACACAAGTACCCACACTATTTGCACTTACCACCAGGGCTGGTTCCTCTGGCTTGACCCTGGGGACCCCCTGTGAAACAAGGTTATGCACGGCAAATAGCAACAGTACAGTACTTTGAGCACAAACTGGAACCACAGTCAGATTACATGCAGAAAAAGTTAGATCTGATTTATTCAGGGGACTTGAACAAGGGAGGGGCAAAATCAGGTTAATTAGCTTAAAGGTTATGTCAGTCAAGCAGTTATGCATGAGCTTTGAGTTCCCCCCACACAGTCCACTTCTGAGTACCCAGGTGGACAAGAGATGGGCTAGCCACGACCATTGCCCGGGGTTGCAGCTGGTTGGGGCCCTGTGATGGAAAACACAACATGCACAGTACACAATATTTGTAATCCGGAGCCAGAGGGCCCAGTTCATAAAGGAAACAAAACAACAAGACAATCAGATGACACACTCAGATTAAGCTGTTGTTGCAGGGAGCTACCCTGGTATTTACTCACGATACCCAAGACTGGACACAGGCTGGACAACAGTCGATACTGCAGGTGGTTGATCTGGAATGCCAGGAGAAGCAGGGCCCACATGAGTCGCAGAGGTGTCATTCCTGTTCAAGCGTGGAGCAGGGGGCTGATCCCCAGGCAGATCTCTCGTTGATGGCTTCTCTGTGCAGTGGGTAGTCTGGCTGGGCCAGTTTGGCAAGGCCCAGACCGCATGAAGACAAATTCGGATGTAGTCCATTTTGGGCTGAATACAGCTTCCAGCAAGCAGAACACAGTTCACACAGTGGGGGACTAACTCACGACCCACTAGCAGCTCATAGCACATTTACATGTAAGGGAATTCTACTGTACCAGACAAAGCGCTCCCCGGTCACAATCGCAAAGTCTCTGCAAACACCAAGAGCTTAGGGGTAGCTGGAACTCCTGACAGGCCGATCGCATTCAGCAAAATCTTTGGTCTTCTTCAGGTTGAGCCTGGGCCACTTCATTAGCTTACTTTAGTCACACAAACTTGGATTTAGTCCAAAATAATTCTCTTCTCTCCCTCTCAGGAGCAGCACACCGACATGCAGGCCAAAAACTTAGCCTTTTCAGAGTTCTCCCATGCGAATCCACTCAGGATTGCTGCTCAGAACCACTTCAGCTCCTTCTTGTTCAGCTTCCAGCTTAGATTTAACTGAAAACTGCAAGCAGCCTGGTACTTTCCCAAGATCCAAAAGATTTGGTTGGCTGATTTGGCTGTCAGTCAAAGCAAGAGCGCCCCCTTCATTTGCAAAAAAGGCGCAAAAAGTTCAAACTACAGTTCCTACAGATTTTGAATTCAGACAGCTCCTGTAGTCCGGCTACATTTTAGGTCCCACCAGTACTGTTTGGTCCAATTTGCAGTCCAGGACCAAGATAGTGGAGACAAACAAAACAGTCCTTGCTACAAAGAAAGCAGGTTAGACAAACTACATTATCATTATCACTCTAAATGATTTTCAGTAAATAGTTACATCTTTCAACAAAGCTCCCTCTCAGATTACTTAAGCTGCAATCAGGCATCTCTTAAAGAGACAGTACACAGAGGCTATACAGGCTCTGGTAATCACATTTAAACTGCTAAAATGCAGGACACCAGCCTGACAGTGAGCATTTAGGCAAGTTCAAGGAAGACCTTTTGGGAACCCCCATTTGTAGGGGGGTTACACCCTTCCCTGCCTGGGAAAACTTGGCATCCACGTCAAGTCTGTACCATCATAACATTGAAAATGCAACATATACAAGACATTTATACCATTAGTATGCTATACAAGTACTATCTGCTCCATCAATTAGCATAACTTGTCACTTTACTAAGCATTTCAATGTACTCCACTATATCATTTCCATTCTGACAATACATTGTGCATATTTCACACAGGTAAATTGAACATTACTGTACAGAATCATGTAATAACTTCTTGTACTCTAAACAATGCAAGAGGGGGCCCTTCCCTATCAGCTAACTTGGGGATGGATGGGGCGGGGCACCATGGTGAGAGGGCAAAACAAGTAACCTGCAATGGGCTGTCAAGCTCAATTTGGGCAGTGAGCTCTGAGAGACAAAAACATCTTTGTGGACTACATTGAGAGGCAAATCCACTGGCTTCCTGGGGGAATCGTAACTGAAGCGCACCACTGGCTTGACAGCTCGGCCACTCTTTCTGGGGTGAACAACTACAGTCTCTGTACTTTCAGCAATGGTCTTGGAGCTTTCATCACTTCTAAGGGGTGCCTCTGCATGAAGGGGAATGTCCAAGCTGGGAGCACTGTCAGCCCCTTGCTCTGTAGTCTCTGTTTCTTCAACACTTGGCTCATTTTGAAGACACTGGCACTGAAGGGGGGTTGTCAGCACTCTCATAGTATTCCTCAAGTTCTGGCATGTCACCAGAAAGACTCATACCATCAGCCTCTCCTTCAGGCAAATCATACAGTTCCACGATACACAAAGACTAAGCATCCTCAGACGTGATACTTTGCACTTCACCTTCAGGGAGCATTGGCTCCAAGGATGATGCCGGGGCATTAGGCAGTCCAGAAGGCCCAGCTTCATCCCCATAATTCAACACAGGATTTCCACGAAACAACTGACTTAGTTCATATGAGGGGTAATAGGCATTATCACACTCACTGTCATCCGAGTTAGACTGGCAGTCACTATCATTCTGGGCCTGCTGCAGGGGAAGTCTTAAATCAGCAGCCACGGGGGCAGGCTGACTCTGTTTCTTTCTTGCAGCAGCACGAGTCACTGGCCCAGGGGAAACAACCTTGGCAGGTTCAGCCTCAATTATAACTTGACCAATAGGTAGCAAGTGGTTACGGTGCATGGTCTTCACAGCTTTGGAGTTATTCTCTGGGCACACTTTGTACACCGGCAAATCATACAACTTTCCAACTATGAAATGGGGAAGATGGTGCCATCGATCAGCAATTTTGTGTTTACCATGCAATCCTAAATTTTGCAACAACACACGGTCTCCAGGCCTAAGCTCTTGAGCCTTTATGTTTCTATCATGTCTCTCTTTGTTGGCTAGATTTCATTTGGCGGCCATTGTCTGGGCCAGTTGATAGGCATGGTTCAATTGAGCTTTAAGTTTTTGAAAATATTGCAGGTAATCTTCAGCTCAGACCCCATTGGGAGAAACCCCAAAACAGACATCAACAGGCAGCCGGGCCTCTCTCCCGAACATGAGGCGGTAGGGAGAGAACCAAGTAGCATCATTCTTCATGCAACTGTATGCATGTACCAAGGTGCTAATCTGCTGACTCCATTTATGCTTGTCTTTTGGGTGAAGGGTGCCTAGCATGTCTAGCAGGGTGTGGTTAAAGCGTTCTGGTTGAGGATCCACCTACGGATGATAAGGGGTGGTTCATGACTTTCGCACCCCCCATAGAGAGAGCATTTCTTTGCTTAGCCGACTCTCAAAGTCCCGGCCCTGATCAGAGTGAATTCGCTGGGGGGCACCATAGTGGATGAAGAAATTTTCCACTAGCACCTTGGCCACGGTAGATGCTTTGTGATCTTTGGTGGGAAAAGCTTGTGCATACCATGTGAAATGGTCCGTAACCACTAACACATTGCCAGTGTTTTGCTGATCAGGCTCTAAACTCAAGAAGTCTATGCAGACTAGTTCCGTTGGGGTGCTGGTAGTAATGTTGACAAGGGGGGCAGCCCTCTGAGGTTGGGCTTTTCTCTGCAGGCAGCAACTACAAGTCCTTACATGGTGCTCAACATCAGCCCCTATCTTAGGCCAGTAGAATCGAGATCATACTAGGTCAAGGGTCCGGTCGATACCGAGGTGGCCCATGTGATTGTGGAGGGACCGCAGTACCAAATCTTTGAAGGCTGTGGGCAGGACCCGTTGTTGCTTGTCTATTTGGCCACCCCGATCTACTGTCTCTCTATACAACAACTGATTAAGCAGCTTCAACCTGGGGCCTTCTTTAAACAATAAAGTGGTTCGCAGATCAGAGGATGCAACTTGAACACATCTTTTCCTGCACGAAGGGCGTCAAGTGCTGGCTGAATCATAGGATCTTGGGATTGAGCCCATTGAATGCTGTCATTGTCAAACTGAGCTAGTGCACTAATATCTAGAGCAGAAAAGCGGTATTACGCAGCTGGTATGCAGGTGTCAGAGGGGTCCAAGCAATCTGCTAAGCAGTCTGCTGTGTCCATAGACATCTCTTCATTTCTATCAAACTTTTGGCACAATGCTCGGATGTCAAGTTCACACAGCCTGATCCAGTCACTCTTGGAAATGGGCCTCCGGGATAGGGCATCAGCATCAATATGATTCAGGCCTGGTCTGTATTCGACAGCATAATCATATGTTGACAATGTAGAAAGCCACCAGTGCCCCATGACGTCTAACTTAGCTGAAGTCTGTACATAGGTCAATGGGTTATTGTCAGTCCTCACCAATATTTTCGCCCCATAGAGGTAATCATGAAACTGGTTGACAATGGCTCATTTTAGCGCAAGGAACTCCAACTTGTGCACAGGGTAGTTTCGCTCTGATGGGGTCAAGCTCCTACTGGAGAATGCCACTGGTCTCAAACCATCCTCATGGTCTTGATACAGTACAGCTCCTAGACCCTGCAGACTGGCATCAGTATGCAGCACATACGGTTTGGTGGGATCAGCATAAGCGAGGATGGGGGCATGGGTGAGCTGGTATATGACTTTGTGGAAAGCTGCTTCACAGTCAGGCATCCAACGGGACCCGAAAAGTTCACCTGGGTGGAAATTTGTTTTGTCTGGTTCTTTGACAGGCCCTTTTTATGTTTGCTTGCATGCATGTCCAAGAAACATAGTGCCATCATCCGAGTTTCCGGAGGTGTGGCACCCGTCTTCCAATTCAGTCAGTGTGTTTGCAGGCACGGCCACAGTTCTCCAATGAACGCTGCAGCTGTCTATGACCGCAGTTGAAAATGCAGTGCTGTACAGTTGAAAGGGAGAGCTACGATTCAGTGAGCAGCGATAAGATATCGCGTGCTCATGCATGCTCTCCCCCACACACACTACGCCGCATACTGCGTGCTCGTGCCCACGTACACGCTGTATAGCCAAGGGGGTGCCCAATCCCCATCGTCTGTGCTGCCTCCCCTCCCCAGCAGAGTTCCAGATGCCATGCTGGGAGCCCACCAAACATGGCAGCATATTGTATGACCCGGCGTGGGTGCCCAGTCCCCGTCGGCTCCACTGCCCTCCCCAAGAGACTACAAGGGTGCCTTGCGCTGGGAGCCCACCCGCGTGGCAAAAGATTCGTATGGCCGCGGGTTACCCAATCCGCGTCAGCTTCACGACCCCCAAACAGCCTTCCAGCTGCCACGCTGGAGCCCACCCCAGCGTGGCAAGCGTCTGCGTTGTCCAAGTAATAAAAAAAAAAAATCTGAAAGAAAAAACCTTCCCTCGCTGACTGTCCTGACCCAATCTCCCCCACCCAAGGCCACCCTCTGTGATCCACCTCCCCACACACCTCTCTCACCCCATACTTACCTCCAGAGCTTGGCGATGATCTTGGTGGACCGGGAACCGTCTGTACTCTTCAAAGCCGACCGCGAACTGAGGGAATGCGGTAAGCTGTATAATGGAATAAATAGGGTTTTTCCAACTTTAGTGCATATCTCAGGCATTTGGAATTTTCATAAATTTTCAACATGGGTTTTGGACCCCACCTCATGAACTGTCATGGCGTTAATCGGCCCGAAGGTGATTTCGCGGTCACTGCGTGGAACCACCTTTTGGGACCAATTTATGAAATGACAGTGTCCAGTTCGAGAGGTAGGCCAGCCAAAACCCTATGCTGAAAATTTGGTGGCAATCCCAAAATGACTGTTTTCTGAGCATGCGTTGCGCTGTTCCTAAACGCCTCGTGAGTTGCGAATTTTCAATATGTTCACTCCAGATTTTCAACATTGCCATTTTACACACCTTCTTATGAACAGTACAGCTGTCATTTCCACATCTGACCCAAAATGTGTTTCCACCCATGTAGCGTACAATGGGCGCAGTCGGTGTGTGAAATCAATGTTAGGGACAGATTAAGAAAATGCGTGTGACGTGTTCATGAGCAGAGGTGTTACAATGGCTATGTTAAAATTTGGTGAAATCGTCTTAAAATGACTGTATTACAAGCGACCATGCGCCAGTTTCCACGCACCTCGTCTTCATGGATTTCTAATATTTTCAGTCAGATTTTCACCACGGGCATTTTCCACACTTCCTTATGAACAGTACAGCTGTCATTTTTCACACCATGGCGGAAATGTGTTTTCGCACTTCCAGTGCAGAAATGCGTGGTCGCTGTGGGAAATCACTGTTCGGGACAGCTTAAGAAAATCACAGTGACACTGTTCATGAGTGGAGGTTACAAAATCCCTGTGTTAACAATCTGCTGTAAAAAATCCCCAAACTAATTGCATTACGGGTGTGTGTTGCACATTTTCTATGCATGCTCGTGACTTCACCAGTTTTTTTAATATTTTCACTGCAGAATTTCAACATTGCCATTTTTTGCACCTCCCATGAACAGTACAGCTGTCATTTTTCACATCCTGTTCGAAATGTGTTTTCGCACCTGTGGTGCCTAATGGCGTAGTCACTGTGCAAAATCAGCTTTCGGCTAACAAACTAATATTGCCACTGTTCATAAGGTGGGGGTCACAAAAAAAACATGTTGAAAATTTGGAGTGAAAATGCCAACGAACGCCTGAGGGGTTAGGGTTTCCGACCGTGACGCCCCAGCCTGTAGAGATTGAGAGGCATCAGGGGTGTGACTTGGGATTCTCGTCTGTAATGCTCATACCATTCCACACCCTGCAGCCAGGGAGAGACATCGAGGTGTGCCTTGGACTCTTCGGTCCCAAAGTTCACCCCACTCTCCTATACAGGACCCATCTCACCATATTTTCTGATGGAATGGGGTGAGCATAAGGGCCAAAGACTCCAAGGCACACCGTGACAATTGTCAGTGTCTGAGGATAGGGTGAGGTGAAATGGCATGGCCATTATGCCTGATGACCCAAAGGCACACCCCAATGCCTGTCAGTCTCTGCAGGGTGGTGGTGGGGTTGGCTTCAGTTCAATACTTCACTGCCATTCCTATTATGCAGCTCTCTGACTCCTACACTACCAATGACAATGCCAGCAAGCAAACATTCGGCATTGACAAATGCTTGTTGTATTTCCGATTGGTGGGAGAGGCAACCCTAGGTAAGATTCAAAGTGGCGAATCACTTTGGAATAGTCCTTTATAAACCGTGGTAGTAGCCACAGAATCCCAGGAAATGTTATAGTTCTTTCAAATTGTGGGGCTGGGGCCAAGTAGTCAAGGCTTTAACTTTACTAGGATCAGTCTCTATCCCCTCTGTAGACACTATGTGCCCCACATATTTCACAGAGGTTTGGAAAAACTGACACTTGTCAATGGACAGCTTGAGGCCGAAATCTTCCAGTCGGTCTAGTACTTTGAACAGTCGACTCTCATGTTCCTCTGGGGAGCTCCCAAACACAATAACATCATCCAAGTAAACCAGACATTCCAGCAAATTCATGTCTCCCACCACTCGTTCCATCAGTTGCTGGAAGGTGGCTGGGGCGCCCGATATCCCCTGTGGCATTCTCAGGAATTCGTAGAACCCCAAAGGACAGATGAAGGCTGTCTTCTCATGGTCCTCCGGAGCCATCGGAATCTGGTAATATCCACTGCGAAGATCCAACACCGAGAACCATTTGCTCCCATTCAAACAATCCAGAGCATGTTGTATACGGGGCATGGTGTATTTGTCAGGGATGGTCTGCCTGTTGAGGTTCCAATAATCCACACACATTCATACTGTTCCATTCTTCTTACGCACAACCACAATGGGAGAAGCATATGGGCTCCTGGATTCTTGCATCACACCAGCCGCGAGCATTTCCTGCACGTGTCTTCTCACATCGTCTATGTCCGCAGGGGCTAGGCGTCGAGACCTCTAGCGAAATGGCCATTCATTGTGCAGGCGTATGTGATGCTCCGCACCCTGGACACATCCCACGTCCCATTCCTTCAATGAAAACACTTGATCTCTCTAGGCAAGTTTCTGGCTAATTCTAGTCTTCCATTCAGCTGGCAACAGGGAGTCACCAAAATCAAACAAGTCGGGAGTCACTCTATCTGTCTTGTCAGGGGGCTTGTTGCTGAGCAACATTGCAGTTTCTGCGCAGTGTACCATAGCTAGGGTGCATCCTCTGTTCACCCGGATCTCCCGATCTAACACATTATGAATCTGGACCATCACTCATCGTGCATAGGCATGAGCACGAGCTGGCAAGATGCTGGGCTTAACCAATAATCCTTCCGGCAATTTTCCATCGCCTGGCGTGTCTAACATCAGTATTTTATTCTTGACATCTTTGCGGAGGCAGACCTCCCCTTGAACGGTACACTGGGCGTTGGGGGCCAGTACCATTGAATCGGGGTCCTTCTTCCACACGACCCCTACCGGTTCATCCTGGTCCACTTTCTTGGTGTTCTGTGCAAATCATAGGCCCTCTTGATCAGAGCGGAATTCTTAGGGCCCTCCCAGTCCGTCGCCCTTGTTTCTTGCGACAGAGTTGTGCCAGTCTCCCAAACATATGGGCATTGGTCCCAATTAACAGGGAACCCCATCATACAGTCCAGTAGGGGGACACACAAAGGCCAGTGTCTCAACTTGCTCCTCTACACCAGTTACAGCTGCAGGAAATGACAACCAGAGGCAGACATATCCTAGGTAGGGATAATACTTGTCGCTCAGCCCCCACACATGTAGGCCTTCCAGGGATTGTAAGGGCACAGCAGATAAGTGTTTGTCATACCAGTCCTTAAATACAATGGTCACTTGTGACCCACTGTACAGCACAGCCCGAATAGGAATACCACTAACAGTCACAGTAGTCTCCATTGAAGGGTCCACTATTTTGGACCAGTCTGGAGGGACAGCAGCAGGGGCCTGGACAGATGATTTAGCCACATAGGGATTTGAGTTACTACTTCTTGAACCCTCACTGTGGTCATTTTGGGCACTCCTCGACCGCTGATTCATTCTCCGAAGCTCTCCTTGAAGCCTGTATACAACTTTATCTAGGTCTTTTGTGGACCAGCATTCTCTCTTCATGTGCCCATCCTTCCCACAATTATGGCAAAATATGTTTTCTGGGATTTGGGGTGGCCGAGGCATCACACTGGGAGCTGGGGTGGTGGTACTACCAACTGAAAACCTTGGTGACATCTCTGTCTGCTGTGTGGTGAGCATTTGGAGACATCTCATCAATTCTCTTACTTTCATAGTCAAGACATCGAGTTTTGAGCTGCTGTCTGCAGGAGATGCCTGGGTGGACACCCCAACCCCCATAGCAGATGCAGTTGGATACGGGTCGGTGCCTGTACTTGCAGGAGCTGCCTTCATAAAGAGACTGTTTTTTTGTTTCCCTGAACTCCCTCAGCAGTTCATCCCATGGCGACACACCCTCATTGGTCCCCACTTTGGAAGGGTCTTCCGATGCCGTGATCACTTGGGTTGTGCTCACCCGAGAATTACAATCCCCCTCTTCATCTTCAACCTCCCGGAGTTCTTTTATCAAGTTACAATAGTCTGGTGGGTTACCCCTTCTATCTGGGAGCCTTAATCGAAGGAGTTGCAATTTAGAATGCTTTGCATGTTGCAGTATGTGCCCCAACCTCACATGGTTTAAGTAAGTGGCGGCTACCCCACCTTTTTGTTAAGCCTTCTGCAGCACATTTTCCAGATGAGTAACATATGCAGACAAACTTTCCCCTGGCCATTGTTTTGTACCTTGAAATTTCCACATCAAGTTCTCCCCTGACTCAATGCTCCCAAAATTGCCTTCGAGTGCAGATAGGTACTTCTGGGAAGATGCATCAGGGTTTGTGGACCTCAGAAATTTAATGGCCTCTAGGGCGGGACCCCTCAAACTTTCTATGATCCTTTTCCATTTCTCAGCCTCCGCACACTGCCATTCAGGTACCAAAGGGGCAACACAATCTATCAAGGTCTCCCAATCATCCTCCCTTGGGGGGTGGGGAGGGTGCCGGAGAAGATTCTCAACCTTCGGTAAGAGTCGTGACTGATGGCAGGTACAGACATAGGAGCCAGCATTGGCACGAACACAGAAGGAGGGGCAATAATGGGTGCTGGAGCGGGAGGGAGTGTTGGGGGAGGAACACCCCCAGGTGGCAGGAATAGTTTCTTTAAGTCCTCCACAGTTTTCCCTTCCTCCAGCAACAACTTAGCAAATTTCTCCTCAAAAGTCTCAGATAGTGTGTGGGGGGGCTCATTCTCCCCGGGGTCTTTACTGTCTTTAGTTATCACTCTCCAGGCAGTGAGGGCTCCTTCGAGGGTGATAGTTTGTGGCACTTTGGAACTGTCTACTGGGTCCTTACACTCTACTAGCGCCATGAAACTTTGGGCGAGCAGATTAGCTTGTCGTCCCACCACCACAGGGTTTTGTAAACATTCAACCTTGGAAAGTACTCCATCTACAGTGTCCTTATTGGTACCCAGGGGAATATCCAGGATAAGTATAGCATTTTGGGGGTTGATCTCCTGCCCAGCACACCACCCCACCAACTGGTGTACAGTCACTTCTGTTGGGGTAGCCATTTATTTTTAACAGCAATTTGCAAATTTGGCCACTAGAAGACACAAAATCCCAGCGGTGAGCCTCCAAGATGTAACCCCTAGGTGGTGCTATCCCAAGGCTACTACCCTGCCTGCTTGGCTAGTAGCAAGTTAAGGGGCCTGAGTTCTGAAATGGGTGCCTCCACCCTGAGATCAGGGTTGGCAGTGGTCAAGCTAACCTGGGCACAGCCCTCCGGGACACTGTAACCCCCCTCTTTCCCCTCTAGTGGCTTGAACACTGTACAATAATCACTTTCACAATACCCCTGGTATACCACACAAGTACCCACACTGTTTGCACTTACCACCAGGACTGGTTCCTCTGGCTTGACCCTGGGAACCCCCTGTAAACCAAGGTTATGCACAGCAATTAGCTACAGCACAGTACTTTGAGCACAAACTGGAACCACAGTCAGATTACATGCAGAAAAAGTTAGATCTGATTTATTCAGGGGACTTGAACAAGGGAGGAGCAAAATCAGGCTAATTAGCTTAAAGATTATATCAATCAAGCAGTTATGCATGCACTTTGAGTCCCCCCACACAGTCCACCTCTGGGTACCCAGGTGGAGAAGAGATGGGCTAGCCAGGACCATTGCCCGGGGTTGTAGCTGATTGGGGACCTGTGATGGAAAACACAACATGCACAGTACACAATATTTATAATCCGGAGCCAGAGGGCTCAGTTCGTAAAGGAAACAAAACAACAAGACAATCAGATGACACACTCAGATTAAGCTGTTGTTGCAGGGAGCTACCCTGGTATTTACTCACGATACCCAAGACTGGACACAGGATGGATGAAAATTGAGACTGCAGGTGGTTGATCTGGAATGCCAGGAGAAGCAGGGCCCACATGAGTCACAGAGGCATCATTCCTGTTCAAGTGTGGAGCAAGGGGCTGATCCCCAGGCAGGTCTCTCGTTGATGGCTTCTCTGTGCAGTGGGTAGTCTGGCTGGGCCAGTCTGGCAAGGCCCAGACTGCATGGAGACAAATTTGGATGCAGTCCATTTTGGGCTGGATACAGCTCCCAGCAAGCAGAACACAGGTCACACGGTGGGAGACTAACTCACCACCCACTAGCAGCTCGTAGCACATTTACATGTAAGGGAATTCTACTGTACCAGGCAAAGCGCTCCCTGGTCACAATCACAAAGTCTCTGCACACACCGGGAGCTTAGGGGTAGCTGGAACTCCTGACAGGCCGATCGCATTCAGCAAAATCTTCAGTCTTCTTCAGGTTGAGCCTGGCCCACTTAAGCAGCTTACTTTAGTCACACAAACTTGGATTTAGTCCAAAATAATTCTCTTCTCTCTCTCTCAGGAGCAGCACACTGACATGCAGGCCAAAAACTTAGCCTTTTCAGAGTTCATCCATGCCAATCCACTCAGGATTGCTGCTCAGAATCACTTCAGCTCCTTCTTGTTCAGCTTCCAGCTTAGATCTAACTGAAAACTGCAAGCAGCCTGGGATTTCCCCAAGATTCAAAAGATTTGGTTGGCTGATTTGGCTGTCAGTCAAAGCAAGAGTTCCCCCTTCATTTGCAAAAGAGGCGCAAAAAGTTCAAACTACAGTTCCTACAGATTTTGAATTCAGACAGCTCCTGTAGTCGGCTACATTTAGGTCCCACCAGTACTGTTTGGTCCAATTTGCAGTCCAGGACCAAGATAGTGGAGACAAACAAAACAGTCCTTGCTACAAAGAAAGCAGGTTAGACAAACTACATTATCATTATCTCTCTAAATGATTTTCAGTAAATAGCTACATCTTTCAACAGAGCTCCCTCTCAGATTACTTAAGCTGCAATCAGGCATCTCTTAAAGAGACAGTACACACAGGCTATGCAGACTCTGGTAACCACATTTAAACTGCTAAGACGCAGGACACCAGCCTGACAGTGAGCATTTAGGCAAGCTCAAGGAAGACTTTTTGGGAACCCCCATTTGTAGGGGGGTTACACATAGAACTTTGGAAACTCCCAGCTTTATAGATCCCTGCTCCTTCGCTGTTTTTAACACCAGGCCCCTCTCGTGTTGAAGCTATTGTGAAGAGAATAGGTCTTGGGCCCATTACTCATTGCCACTGTGTGGTGGAGGGTGATACGATAAGTCTTTTGGATACAGATACCATGTCCAAGTCCAGCCACTTTAGTCAGTCATCTTTCCAGGATAGTGGATAGGTCCCCATCCTCAGTTTCCTCTGGGACACCTGGTAGTCATATATTAGCAGACCTTTCAAGATTTTCCAATCGATTCTTAACTGCTGCTTGACTTTTGACTAGCATGGCAGTCGCAGCCTCTGCTTTTCCCGCCATGCTACCTGACTCCGCACCTGACCCAGCAATCACATCTACTCTCTGTTCCATGATCATTAGCCTTCCATTATGCTGGTTCAGCTTTTTATCTAGCTGCTGGATGGTCTGGTTTAATAAAGTGATGGCCCTTTGCAGTGGTTTAAACATGGCCGGCTGGGCTCCTGCATCCTCCGGCACTTGATTACCCAAAAGCTAGTTGGAAGGGCCTACTCCAGAGGAATTGGTCTTTGTCATATTTTTCAGCCTCCCAATTCTGCAACATACACCAGAGGTATCGGCACTAGTTAACAAGTTCACTATGCTCTATAAAAGTAAAAAAAAAAAGAAAATACAAATTCAATCTTTTATCTTGGAGTAGCGTAATTAATATGGAGCTCAAAAAGTGCAACTACCATTATTTTTTATTTTTATTTATTTTTTATTTATTTAGCTTTTGTTGACCGGGTAAGAGCACTAGACAAATCCTGCCTATTTTCAGGCACGACCCGGGGGAGGGGGATACAGATGAATGCCAACTGACCTTGAACCAGATTAAGCTGTTTGACAGTGTCAGTGGCTCAGTAGGTAGCACACTCGCCTCTGAGGCCGGGAGATCAGAGGACTGTGGGTTCAGTTCCCACCATGCTAGGCTGTTGGCTCCACCCCATGACCTGGTTTCAAAAACTACAAGCCATTTTTTCAACTTCTTGTGGAATGGTGCCAAACCTTGAAGGGCACACTTAAAGTTAGCAGCCCCAAAGGCAAAAGGAGGATTAGCCCTTCCTGACTTTCTCTCATATTTCCACATTCTACAAAGGGCTAAATATTTTAGTCGGGTGAACAGATAACAGAGGAAACTTTCTCAAAACACATCCCGCAGTGGTTGGCAATAGAGCTGCAACAATGTGCCAAACATATTGATGTCAAAACACTGCTTTATACCATCTCCTTGAAAATTAGCTATGGACCTGAAAGACTCCCCAGTAAGAGCCACTGTAGTTAGGTAGGCAGGTCCGTAGAATCATGAAATATGCCCCAGAGTGTTAACCATCACAACCTATACGGCACAGAACTCAGATTAAACCATCTCTGATAAAAAAAAAAAGCAGGAAAGAGCTATAGATACATAGTTACATAGATGCTGTCAGCAAATAAGGACCGCTAGGCCCATCCAGTCTGCCCACTTAGGCTGCCTAATGAAGTGTCCAGTGGCCCTATCTGGTTATTGACTTTAGCCTTTTCTTCTTCTTTAATTGGACAATTCTGCAGACTTGATAATTGGACTCTGTTTCTTCAAATGCAAAGACAATTTGTGCTAGAAGCTAAGGATGTATTCACATTCATGTAAATACAGCATCTATTGGCAAAAATCCTAGGAAGACTATCTTGGCAGACTTCCAGTATGATTACCCTACTAGAATGCACATGCCTAACACCAGAAATTCATCCACTGTCCATGCTATACAGGACCATCACACAGGGGATGCCCCCAAGGGGGAGCAGTTGATGTCACCTACCTTGACTTCAGCAAAGCTTTCAATACTGTTCCACATAGAAGATTGATTAATAAGTTGGGTAGGCTCAGGGTGGGTCAGAGGTTGGTCAACTGGGTGGCAAACTGGTTGGTGGGCAGAAAACAGAGTGGTGGTAAATGGTATACAGTCAGAAGAGATGCAAGTCACAGGTGGGGTACCTTAGGGATCAGTACTGGGGCCAGTCCTTTTCAATATCTTCATCAGTGAAATTGCAGATGGACTGGAGGGTAAGGTTTATCTGTTTGCAAATGACACCAAGATCTGCAACAGAGTAGAAGATCCAGATGGGGTGGGCAGAATGAGAAGAGATCTGGATAAACTGACAAAATGGTCAGAAGAGTGGCAACTGGGGTTAAATGCAAAGAAGCGTAAGATCATGCACATAGGGAAGAGAAACCCTGAAGCCACCTATAGGTTGGGAGGGGAGTTGCTAGCAATCACAAGGGAAGAAAGAGACTTGGGCATCATCATCATCACAGATGACCTGAAATCATCCAAGCAGACCACCAAAGCAGTAACTAGGGCTAGAGGGATGTTGGGATTTATTAGTAGGGATATCGCAAGTCATAAGATGGGGGTAATAATCCCTCTTTACAATACACTGGTTAGGCCCCATCTAGAGTATTGCATGCAGTACTGGAGGCCGCACCTGCACAAGGACATTAATGAAACGGAAGAAGTCCAGAGAAGGGCAACCAAAATGGTGCAGGGACTGCATCAGAAAATATATGAGGACAAATTAACAGAGCTCAGTATGTATACCCTAGAGCAAAGGAAGGAGAGAGGTGATATGATTGAAACATTCAAACATCTTAAGGGCATTAACAAGGTGAGTCTAACATGTTTCAATATAAGAAAAATAGCAGGACAAGAGGACACAGCATGAGATTAGAGGGAGGCTGATTAAAGGGGAATGTGAGGAAGTTCTTTTTCACAGAAAGGGTGGTGGATGCATGGAAAACCTACCTCGGGAAGTGGTGGATATGAATACAGTGCAGGGCTTCAGACAGGCATGGGACAGGCATAAGGGAGGAATAAAGATGAGTATGAATAGATAGGCCATTGACAGAGTACAGGCCTATGGCACATTCATAAGGTAGAAAAACTGGGCAGACTGGATGGGCCTTGCGATCCTTATCTGCCGTCAGCTTCTATGTTTCTATGTTTCTACTGAAAAAAAGCACTCATATGGACCATAGAAGAAGAGGACTGGGATAAACTCTTGTAGAACATACGTAGATTTATTAAGTTTGACTCATACAGACTGATGCAGTGGAATATTCTGCATGACACATGCTATACCACTGTCAAACCGTGTGAATGACACACACTAGGGTTCCCGATATGTACCAGATGTGCCACAGGTACAGGTAACTTACTTCACATTTTATGGGAACGTTCTAAAATAAAACCATCTTAGCAATAAATCCCAAACTACCTAGACCCAGTGCTGGGGCTAGAGAATTAATTTATGCCTCAGACATGCCTTATAGGCCTAGGACAAGAAACTCTCATGGGTTCCTGAAAATACCATTTCTTGTTAATAATGATGGTTCCAAAAAGACATCCTGAGGCATTGGTTAGACAAATCCATTCTACACTAAAAGAATTACATCATGAAATTGTGCAGGCAATATGCAGGGAAAGAATGCTAGCATCCATGAGAAACAACTACAAGGGCTTTCGTAAGAGATGGGAAACTTGATATATCTTAGTGGGTCTAATAGAGGCATGATATTTGGCGGTAATGTCTTGCTTGTGTATATACTGACCCAGATATTCAAAAAGAGGTTGCGCCATCTCGCAACAGGGTTGCGTGTGCGCAACTCGAAAATCGCCATTCTGCGATATTCAGAAGGGGCCAGTTATCCACGAAAACATGCTGAGCAACAACAGCGCAATGGAAATGAAGGCATGTACAACAAAGGCGGAGTCCATGCATAAAAGTGTGCAATGCGATATTTGAACACTTACTTAATCGCAAGTAGCTCAGCGGAAGTTGCGCAGTAGTGGAATTGAGCCAAAATAAAAAGGCTCAAGGAACGGTGCAAGAACCCAGCAGGCCGCAAACTGGGGGGAGAGAGACAGAGACAGAGAGAGACAGAAGCTGGAAGGGCAGACAGGGACAGTGGGTCCAGGAGGACAGAGAGGCCAGCGGGGGTGCCTGGTGCAGTGGAAGCAGCAGTGGGGGCAGCGGGGTAACACAGAAACAGCAGCCGGGGGCGAAGCCAGGAGATGGACAGTGCCAGCTTCCACATGAAAGCTGTAATGAGGGGGTGAGACACCATGCTGCAGGGGGCGTGGCGGCGAGGGGGCCTGCTGAGCGTATGCCCCGACAGGCGGTATCGTGCCCGCCTCAGCTCGAGCTGTGCACAGATGTCGAGTAATCGTGGCGGTACCGCCTGAACAGGGCAATACTGAGATGGCTCTGTGAGCTGTGCAGTGATGTGATGCAGGCACCCTCCACACGGAGTCACGCTCTGTCTGTGGAGACCAAGGTGACAGCCTGCATGTGCCTGCTCACCATGGGCACCTTCCAGAGGCTGACAGGGACACCACAGGCATTACACAGTCGGCCACGTCCACGCATCCTCACCCAATTCCTCAGCGCCTGCTGCCTCATGCTCTGAGGTATCCATTTCCCCAGCACCGTGGCAGGCGTGCAGCAAACATGCAGGAGTTCCACAGGGTAGACGTAATGCCTGGCATGCTAGGGGCCATAGACTGCACCCATGTGGCCATTCGACGCCACCTGGCCCCGACGGCCAGGCATATCGGAACCAAAGGGGTTTTCCAGTGTCAACTGCCAGGTGGTGTGTGATGCCACTGGGCGATTATCAATGTCTGTGCCACACACCTGGTGGAGCACATGATGCCTCATATGGCACCAGTCTGCACTGTGCTATCGATTCGAGAGTGGGGACATCCCACGGGTCATCTAGTGGGTGAGTACATGTATGGAATGCAAACTCTGGGAAAGGGTGGGAATGACACAGGTACCATGGTAGTGGCACACAAGGATATGGGCAATATGGACCTGACATGACACTGCTCTCCACTATCTCCACACAGGTGACTGTGGATACCCACTCCGTCCCTGGCTGCTCACACCGTACCGGTGCCCCACGACCCCAGTGCAGCTATGCTTCAATGAGGCACATGCCGCAACACGTAACATCATAGAGCGGGTGTTTGGGATGCTCAAGGCACGCTTCCGATGCCTAGACACCTCCGGCGGTACCCTACAGTACAGCCCCCAAAAGGCCTGTGGGATATTCCTGGCCTGTTGCATCCTGCACAACATGGCCAAAGACCATGGGATAGCCGTACAGGTCGAAGAGGGGGACAGCGAAGGGGACGCCAGTGGCGCCGGTGATGTTGGTGATGAGCAGCCCCCAGGACGGAGGGACCCCGACTGACCCGGCAGGCCCAGCTGCACTGGGACACCATTGCAGAAGAGCACTACGCCCAACACAGGTAAGTCAAGGGGACATGTGCAGGCAACACTGTCCATGCGCAAACCACAGGCACACAGGGGAACACACCGTGCATGAAGGTCAGGGGAGTTGAAGGTTCCAGGCATACCAACACACCATCAGGAAGGGGTGAGCACTCATATGGACACACACACACACCAGGCAGCGTACATGGGCAGAAGCACAGCACTGCGGAAACGACATTGCCAACACACAGCACCACCGACCACCCCCACCACCTGTACCATCCAAGTACGTGTGTCAGGACCTGGGCACCCTTGCACCTTGGTGTACAGTGCAATGCAGGCATCATCATGCACACGCACCTGTGGACAGCAGTTGGGAGAGTGTGCAGGTGGTCCGTGTGTCAGCGTGGTGAGCAGAGCACCCAGCAGTGCACTGCCCACCATGACACACATTGCACACAGGGCAGCACCAGACAGGGCCCACACTGGGAGACAGCTCAGTCATGTAGCACTGTCCCACGGCCACCACGGATGCGTGGGCGCCCACCGTAGCCCAGCAGCACTGGCAGGCTGAGCAGAGGCCACATGGGGTGGCACTGTTGCACCACCAGGGTCCCACTCTGTGACGAGAGCGACCTTGCCCACACAGGGGTCTGCATCATGCCGAACAAACATGCACCAGGGGTGCTCGGATGCCCACAGCAGAACCCGCGTCGACAGGCCTGGTGTCGACGACGCGGGAATGAGGAGTGGAGCGCACTGTGTGGGTGTGTGGTACAGGGCACCTGACAGTGTGCTGTCGTCGCGACAGAGACCACTGCCTGGGTCAGCCTGTCAATGGCGGCGGTCACATCCGTCCGCATAAGGACCAGCTAGGCTCAGTCCAGCACACTCCCTGCTGTGCCGCTCCACGGACACAGACAGTGCCTCCACAGACCTTGCAACCCGCCCCTGCAGCTGTACTGATTCCTGCAGCAGGCGGGTGTGTGCGTCCAATGGGTACTGTGCCCCAATGGCATACGTGACCCCCAGAGTTGTGGGCGGTCCGGTGCACAGCACCCCTTGAGGGTGGGCACTGTTCGCCAGGACCAGGTATGGGTGGATCAAAGGCGGTGGACATGTGCCACTGCTTGACACTGTACCCCCAGACCTGGTGTGCGACTGCTGCTGCCGCCTCCAACTGCTGAGCCCCAGGTCCACCTGTTCCACCTCTGTGCTGGCAACAGCGCGGACACCTACACAGCCACCGGTGCTGCCCCACCGGTGCTGACAGGCACAGCCTGGGACTGTGCCAGCATGCTGGTACACAGGTGTGAACCAGGAAGGCCCAGGGGCACGTGCTGGCCTGCCATGTGTCCGTCATGGGACACACACCTATCACTGCCCATTGCAGGCCTGCTATCATCAATGGTGCAGGTATGTGCCACTGCCATAGGCACAGCATGCTGGCATACCTCCATGCCGGACTGCTGAGACACAGGCTGTGCACCCCCGCACCGTATCACTGACACCAGAGTTGTTGGCCCAGCGTGCATGCTGCTGCAGTGCCTGATGGCTGGTGGCGGAGGTGGATGGTCCTCCTCACGTCCCAGCAGGTCTGCATCATTGTCTGGCCCCTACCACCACCGCCTCCTGAAGACGAACAGGATCTGTAACAGAGATAGAGTACATGTGAGTGCATGTGAACAACAGCTCCCCCAACACCACCACCATGTCATACCGTGCAGAGATGGGCTTCCACCTGTCTGGAATCCTCCGCCTAGTACGCCCAATGGCACTCAGCTGTATGGCGCGACCAGTGTCTCCTCCATTGGGGTCAGCTGCAACACCACTGGCGGCCCCACCAGTGCCAGCACGTGCCGCCCTGAAGGCTGCCACCTTCTCCTTCAGCCTCCTGCGGTCAGTCCCCATCTTCTTCTTGCATTCCTGCATGGAGCTGGTGGCTTCGTGCAGGTTGACGGCCGAGCTACCCCTCCCATGCAGCTGCACGTTCCTGAGGGTGCCCTCCATCCACTCAATAGTGGCTCATCCTCCAGGTAGGCCTGGAAGAGGGCCTCCGTCTCTGCCGCTGTGAAGTTCGGCCTCCTCCTACGCCCGCCGTCCTCACCCTCACCTTGGCTCTGGTCAGTCATAGTGATCTGCATGGGTGGAAGTGGACACCTGTCACTGTGCAGTCGACAGCATTTCCCCACGAGCATAGGTGTCGGCCCGGGGGAGGCGGAAGCCCCCCACGTTTCTTCTCCGTATGGCAGATACTGATAGAAAGGGTGCCCTTTGTCCCTTTATAAGTGCCCTTTGATTCTCAGCCCCTCAGCCTTTATCATCCTCCGCACCCTTGCCCATGAGCATTGTCCTGAGCATCACACAGCATGTAACTCACCTTCACCTGCAGTAACCGAATCTGGCCAGCACAACCCACTGTCACGTTTTATAGCGCAACACATGCAAATGAGGAGTGGCGCAACTTTAATGACATGCTAATTGCGCCCTGCACCTTTGAATGGCTGATCGAATGATTTGCATATGTCGCTGAATATTCCGGATTGCGCTTTGCACATCGGAAGGGCCGGCTGAGCCAATGGCGCAGATTTGTGCCTGCATGCTACACTGCATTGCGCATGCCCAGACAGCTACGCATCGCCTTTCGCGCTGCGCAGACCCGCTGAGCGATAGGCAATTCAGGCCATGGCCACCATTGTGCCAGTGGCGCTACAGCACTGGGCACTATATGGCACTGTGGCACTACTGCGCAATAGTCCACTGTGGCACTGGTACGCAGCTTGGCAGTGCGCAGGATGCCTATACGTCCGATGGCGCTGTGCGAGCCTTGCGTCATTGTCGTGACCTTGTGTATGCCCCTTTGCCCTGGCCGCTGTTCGCATGCCATGTGTATAACTTTCATTGCGCTGTCTGGTGACAGCGCTATGTGAGGACGGCGTTCTAACAGCGCGATTGGAGCCTGTGGTGGTCTATTGCACAACATCTCCACATGGGGTTACAGTGCAGCGGAGTGCCATATTGCCTGCTGTAAACTGGCTGAGATGGCTAGGAGGAGGGCAGTGAGTTGGAGCCCACTGAGGTGGCCAACCTGGTGGCCCTGGTGGAGCCCCACTGTGAGGCACTCTATGGTGAGGCCCCTCACCATGCCAAGGCACGCGTGTGGCAACATGTGGCCACTGACCTGGTGGAGGTCACTGGGCGGGGCCGGCCCTGCTGAACAGTGCGGCACTGGTGCGGTGACCTTCGCCGAGGGAGCCGGACATGTTGGCCAGGCTGCGGCAGCGTGCCAGGCGGGCGTGGTGCCTAGGCCAGGTGAGTGTACCATCTATGCACCCATATTCTCTGTAGGGTGTGTGTGTGCTTGTGTGGCTGTGCATAGGTGACAGCTTGACACGGTTGGCTGTGGCAGTCTGTGCAGCTGTGCGATGGATGGTTATGGCTGTGTGGGCGGGCACTCTCACTGGGGCAGGGGCACTCTGCTTTGAGTCATACTGATGTTTGTCTCAACATATGTCTCCCACAGGCCGGGATCTGAGGATGCAGGGCCGGGATGAGGAGGGCGTGCCAGGGCGGTGGCAGCAGGAGTCGGCACCCGGAGAGAGCAGCAGCAGCAGCTGCAGCAACAGCAGCAGGGGCAACAGCGGCAGACAGAGTTGCTTGAGCAATGTGAGTATCATGACTTCATGGATGCTATTGCATGCTGGGGGGGGGTCCACTAGCCCTGCATAATACAACCATGCAGGAAAGGGGAGGTCATAATTCCACTATACAAGACACTAGTGAGGCCCCACCTGGAGTACAATGTACATTTCCGGAGACCATACCTACGTAAGGACATAGAGTGGCCAGGGAAGGTTCAGAGGAGGGCAACAAAGATGGTGCATGGCTTGCATCACGGGTCCCTATGACGACAGGTTGAAGGAACTGAACATGTACTCCTGGAGGGAGGGGAGAGAGGGATATGATGGAGACATCCAGGTATCTTACAGGGGGATCAGGTGCAGGACACACTTTTGAAGTGAAAAGATGTTCCAGGACTAGAGTGCATGGGATGACGTTGGAGGAGGGCGATTCAGAGGACACATGGTGATAGACTGTCTTCACAGGCGGGTGGTGGACAAGTGGAACACCCTGCCAGAGGAAGTGGTGGGGGCTGACACAATCACGGGATTTCAGACTGCAGGGGACAGACATGAAGGAATTCTGGAGATCAGGGGTAAGGGGCAACAGACTTCTAGGGAAACAACGTGAACTTACAAGCTCATATGGACAGACTGGGTTTGCCATAGGCCCTTATCTGACGACACTGTCTATGTATCTATGTATGTAGGCACGACACAGGTGACATGCATCACTGTGCAGTATCATATACGTCTGTGTATCGTCACTGGTGGTCCAGGCATGCACTGGGCACATAGCTGTGTAACTGGCATCGCACCACGTTGCCACGTCACTTGCCAGCCTTGTTTGTACTGTGATGGATGTGGGCAGTGTGTGTGGGCAGTGGTGCACATAGCTGGTGCCGCCAGTTTGTGATGGCCATGTGCATGTTCACTGTGGGTGGGTGTATGCCATCACAGGTGCGGGACATTGGGCTATATGGCTTGCAGGTTGGGTGGTGTTCAGGGTTGTGGTCAGTCTCAGCCATTGACTGTGTTCCCATTTTCCTAGGCCTCGAGGTACTCAGGAGGATGTCCCAGGATCTTCGACGCCTCACCCAGGTTGGACTTCAGAACCAGGAGATCCTGCAGGCCATACAGCGCCATGGTGATCGGCGAAGGAGGCACAGGAGGGGTGCCAGCAGGGGAGGACCAGCAGCCAGCTGGGCCATAGCCCATTCCTTCCCACTTCTCCCATCCCTATCACCCTGCCTTCCTCTCCAAGTTTTTATTCCCTCCCTAGACACCCCTGCCTTTTACCCGTCCCCCACTTGTACATAGTTTCACTTGGTTTTGTGATTAATCTTTTAAATATACATTTCTATTTTGATATGAATACTGTGTTGGTCTCTGATTTGTAGCTGGCTATGGGTGCTCAGTTGCAGGGGTGTACATGCCATCTGGGCTGGTATGGTCCTGGGTATGTGTGTGTGTGTGTGTGCATGTGTGTGCATGGGGAGGTATCTCCAGCATGGCAATGACTTTCGGTTGGTCTTGCTGTCTGCTGCCACCCACTGCTGGGTGCACAGGGTGTGTCTGGCTTGTAGGCTTCTGTGTTGCACGGGGCTGATGAGTGCTGGGGGGACTGCATGGTTTCCTGCAGTGCCAGTCACTGCACATGGGTGGTGTCTTGGGGTCACAGTGCAGGGTGTGCTGTGCGTCCGGGGGGCTGATGTGCACTGTGGTTGTCAACCCCCTGTGTGTGGCACTCTCCGCCTGCCAGTGGTTGTGCTGGGGTGTCATGGCTCTGCTATGCTTTGTTGGCTTGTCCCCATGGGCAAGTAGATCATCTGTCCCACCCCCAGTGATGCTGTTCTTGGGGTGCGCAGGTGTGGTGTGGGTTCTGCAGTGTGTTCCTGTGCCCATGTGTGGCATGGCTGGCGGTGGGCCCCAGCCTGCCTCCCTGGATGTGCAGTTCCATTGCTCTGGGGGGCTGTGCTTGCACTATGGCAGCTCTGGAATGCTCAGCTGAGCTTCCCTGGTTGCTCCATAACGCAACATTTTGGCTCAGCTTCTCCTTCCTGGTTGCGCGATGGCACAGTATGTGCGATATTCAGATGTTGGTTGCTTGCGCAATTTGCTCTGCTCCATGTGTGAATATCACACCTGTTGCGCATTTGCGCAACTGGTTTGTGCTTGCTCCTGCTGTTGCGCTCGTTTTGAGCGCAGTTTGAATATCTGGGCCACTGTATACTCATGAATAAGCCCTATCCATATATGCAACACAAACTCGATACACTGATTTTCTAAAGATAATACCTAAACCTGTGCATTTGGGGGGTGGAGTGTATTGTTGGGAGGGGGGAATACTGTGTGCCTTCAAAGTACAAGCCTGTATTACCATGTATGTGCCATATAAAATGTAACCCTCCTATAAATTGGGGTTTACTAAGATGTATTCCTGGGCTGCCTAATGCCCACTGTCAGAATGGTGTCCTGTGTCTGCAGTAGTTGTATGTGTCTGCATGACAGTGCTATAGAAAGCCTCCGTGACTGTCTCTTTAAGAGAGTCATTATGCTGTGTTAGAAATTAGTCCAGGCTGGATCTGAGTAGTTTAGGGCTTGTGACCAGCCAGGCGAGTGGTGTTTCTGCTCGATTCTGCAGTCGCTTCACGCACAGAGGGAGCTCGGTTAGGAACTGTGTTCATTTATTACTTATCTGCCTTAGTAATAATAGTATAGAAGTTTGTTTAACTTGCCTTCTCTTGCAGCTTGGACTTTTGCATAAGAGCCACCATTTTGGTTCTGGACTGCCAGAGTGGGACCAGTCAAACCTCAGGGGACCTAAAATAGAAACTATCCCCAGAGGTCTTGTGGGATTGAAATCTGTAGGAATTGTAGTTTTTAAGGTTTGGCGCCTAAATTGACCTGGAGGGGGAGCCCTTGCTGTGACAGACAGTTCCCTCAGCCAACCAAACCTTTTGGATCCCAGAGGAAATCCCCAGAACTGCCTGCAGCAGAGTCAGTTGTGAGCTGGAATTTGGAGAGTGAACAGCTCAAGCCATGGAGCAGCTGCGCCTGCTCCTGCGTAGGAGTAAGGGAGAATTGGTGGGAAGGTTGCGCTGGCCTGCCTGTCACATCTTCCAGTGAGAAATCCTGTGAATGTGAAAGTTGGACTTAAATCTAATTCCTTTGTTTGAGATCTGAAGTCTGAAGAGAAAGAGAGTGATCATTGCCTGAATTTGGAACCGAAGACTTGCTCCAGAAGCAATTGGCCTGCCAGGTACCGAAGTGAATCATGGATTGAAAGGTTTGCGCAGAACTTCTGCTAAATTGCAACCGGACTTTACCCACACTGTGACTAAGAGTTGTGTTTCTTATAAGTGTGCTGAATGTGCTGTGTGGGTCACAATTTGGTTTCCCGCCTTCAAGTGTGTTATTCGTTAGTCCTGCCTCCTGGTCTGGGTAGTGTGAGTACCAAACAGGGTAGCTCCCTGCAACAAAGCTGCAATCATTGTCTGTCATCTGATTTATTTGTTTGAGTTTATTACACTGAACTGAGCCATCCGGCTCCGGATTACAAATTCTGGGTTGATGTGAATGCTAAGTGTTTTCTTTCCTAAGGGTCCCAACAACAGCTGCAATGCCGGCCTACCCTGGGCATCACCTCAGGCTAGCCTGCTTAACAACTGGGTACCCAGGGTTGTGTGACTGTATACAAGGGACTCACTGTGCATGCATGTTCAGCCTGAATTAATCAGATCTCTCAATCATCCCCTAGATTCATGCCCCACCCCTGTTCACTTCCCCCTGAGTGAATCAGATTTTGTTCTTTTTGCATTTACCCTGGCTAGTGTGTACCTTTTTGGTGGGGGTATTGTACTGCCATTGAACTGTTGCATTATAGGTCTTACTTTACAGGGGGTCTCCAGGGCAGCTGCAGAGGATCCAGCCCTGGTGATAAGTACAAGGGGTGTGAGCAAGTCATCATTGTCATATGGTACATGTCAATGTTTTGCTGCTATACTGTTTAGGCCACTAGAGGGGTTGGTGGGGGGTTATAGCATCCTGGAGGGTTATGTCAACAGCAGTTACGCTACCCCAGAACTATTCCTCTGGGTGGAGGCACCCGTTCAACGAGCTCAGGCCCCTCAACCTGTGCCTAGGCACACAGGCAGGGGTAGTAGCCCTTAGGATAGCACCACCTGGGGGTTACATCTTGGAGGCACTGCTTGGGATTAGCACCCCCTAGTGGTCAAAATCAAGAATTTCTGTGAAAAGTTTAATGGGTACCGCTGTAGAAATGGCTGTGCATCAGTTGGTGGGATGGTGTACGGGGCATGAGATTGACCCCCACAATGCCTTGTTAATACTGGATATACCCCTGGGCACTAGTAAAGACACTGTGGAAGGTCACTTTCAAAAACTGAATGCTTGGGAAAAGCTGTGGTGGTAAGCCGACATACTGACTTGACTGCCCAGACCTTAATGGCCTTAGTGGAGTGTAGCAACCCCATGGACAGCACTAAGGTGCCCCATACTATTGCTGTTGAGGGGTCCCCAGCTGTCTGGCGGGTGGTGACTAATGATAGTGAGGACCCCTTAGAGAACGAGCCCCCACCCTTATCTGAGACCTTTGAGGAAAAGTTTGCCAGGTTGTTACTGGAGGAGGGTAAAACCATGGAGGACTTCAAACAGTTATTCATGCCACCTGGGGGAGTTACTAACATACTAACATGCTAATTGCCAGCAGATTAGGCCTTATGGTCTATTGAGTCTGCTTGAACCTCAGATCCCTAGTTGGGTGCTGAGGCCCTCCCCCCTTGTGTTCCAGAAACCCTATCATCCATCCCCACCCCCGGCCAGGCCATCATCTGATGATACATCACTTTCTGTGTCTACTCCACCCTCTCAAGAAGCCCTCCACTGTGGATCTCTGAACCAGCTCAAGCCAGGCAGTGCATTCAAGGTTCACCACCCTCTCAGTGAAAAACCTCCTCCTCTTTCCCCTCACCCTTCCACCTTCCAACTTCAAACCATGCCCTCTGGTGATACCTCCCTGCTTTAGTCTAAAGATCCCTCCATGTTTACCTATTTATTCCCTTGAGGTACTTGAAGACCTCAATCATGTCCCCTGTCTCTCCTCTCCTCCAATGAAAACAGACAGAGCTTCTCAAGTCTGTCCTCATACATCAAATCCCCTAGTCCTCGTATCATCTTAGTTGCCCTCCTCTGTACCCTGTCCAGGAGCTGTATATCCCTCTTCAAGTGTGGTCTCCAGTACTGTACACAGTACTCAAGGTGTGGTCTAACCAGTCCATTGTACAGCGGCAGAATCACTTCCCTGCTCCTAGAGGTGATCCCCCTTATGATGCATCCCAACATCCTGTTTGCCTTGCTAGCCGCTCTCCTGCACTGCTCAGAATTATTCATACATGCATCCACCATGACCCCTAGGTCTTTTTCCCCTATTGAGGCCTCCAGCACCTCCCCTCCCATGGTGTACCTGTGTTTAGGGTTTCCTCGCCCAAGATGTAACACCTTGCACTTGGTGATATTGAAATTTAATTTCCATGTGTGAGCCCAGCTTTCCAGGGTGTCCAGGTCCCCTTGCAGGGCCAACCTCCCCTTTCCCCTCAACTACTGCTCCCATCTTGGAGTCATCAGCGAAGAGACTCATTTCACACCCTATACCCTCCCTGATGTTCGATATGTATGCATTAAACAGGATCGGACCCAGGACCGAGCCCTGCAGTACCCCACTACCAACCTCTCTAGGGTTCGAGAGCTCCCCACCGACCACTACTCTTTGGGTGCATCCAGCTAGCCAGTTTTCAATCCATCTGACCATCAAAGGGCCTACTCCCAACCCCATCAGTTTCTCCACCAGATCATTGTGGGGGACAGAGTCAAACACCTTGCTGAAGTCCAAGAATAATACATCCACAGGCTTTCCCCTGTCCAGTTCTGATGTTACCCATTCGTAGAACTCCACAAGATTGGTTTGACATGATCTACCTGGCACAAACCCATGTTGCCGACTATCGGACCTCCACCTCCTCCAAGTACACCCCCAATCGTTCCTTTAGTATACTCTCCATTAATTTTCCAACCACCGAGGTCAAACTGATGGGTCTATAGTTACCTGGTACTTCCCTCGACCCCCCTTTATGGATTGGCACCACATGTGCCTCTCGCCAATCCCTAGGTACCCTCCCTGTCTTAAGCGACCTGTTGAATTGCTCCGCCAGCAGTGCAGCCAGTATGTCCGCCAGTTCCCACAGTACTCTTGGATGAATGCCATCCGGCCCAGGAGATTTGTCTTTCTTTAGGGCCTTGAGGGCTATCCACACCCTTTCGGTGAAGATAGCATCATCCGTCCCCTCCACCTTACTGGCCTTTTTATCCTTATCCTGTTGTGACACCCCTGGGGTACCTCTTCCTCCCTCTTGCTCCATTTCTGTTGCTCCCCTGATCCCACTCACTGCCGCTTCTATCTCTGTCGTGCCTTGCTTTGTAGATATCCCATCCCCCTCCCTAGTGAACACAGAGGCGAAGTACTCATTTAATATCTCTGCCTGGTCCCTCGCCTCTTCCACCCACCCTCCTTCTGATCTCAATAGAGATTTTTCTCCGCTCCCCAGTGTACCGGAAGAACCCCTTTTCCCCTCCATGTATCCCCTGTGCCAGCCGCTGCTCTTTACTGGACTTTACCCCCCTCACTATCCGGGTGACTTTTCTAGATGCAAGATGGTACAATTCCTTATTCCTATCCCCTCTTGTTATTTTATATTTTTTGTAGGCCGCCTTCTTTTCTCTGACTGCTACCTGAACCTCACTGGACCACCAGCATGGTTTATGTGACCTTGCTCTCTTACATTTCACCTTAGCGCAGGTCCTGACTGCCTCATGAAGTCCCCGTTTTATGACCTCCCATCTCTTTCCCACATTTGCCATTGATGTAATCCCCTTCAAGTGATCCTTGAGAATATTTCCCATGCCCACAAAGTCTGCCCCCCTGAAGTCCACTGCCAGTGTCCTAGATCTCACCCCCCTCCCCATGCTTATTTGAAACCAGACAGTATTGTGGTCGCTCCCAGTCAGGATCCTCTACAATCAGGTCCCTTACCAGATCCCCATCTGCCAGAACCATGTCCAGGACATGCCCCTCCCTTGTGGGCTCCATCACATGCTGTGTTAAGAACACATCCTGGAAGCCGTCCAGCAGCCTCTGCTCCTTGGCCACCTTAGAGGACATGGTTCCCCAGTTTGTACCTGGCATATTAAGGTCCCCCATCAACACCACTCCTTCCCCTTTTGGTCCACACTGGGCAATGATGTTGTCCAGCAAACCATCCTCCAGAACATCACCCATCCCAGGGGCCTATATACTACACCCAGCTTGACCTTACCTCCTGCTGGGGTTCGTAAGGTGACCCATAAGGCCTCCACATTTCCCTCTGCCTCTTCTACCCTAGCAATTTCTATGTCATCTCTAATGAACATAGCCACTCCACCCCCTCTGCCCTCCTTTCTATCCTTCCTAAGCATAGTGTACCCGCATGTTTGAGGTCCCACTCATGGTTTTGTTGTGCGTTTCCGTGACCACTGCCACATCCACCCCGAACAGCATGGCCTGGAACTCTGGCAACTTGTTTCCCAAGCTCCTGGCATTTACTAACACCACCCCCACCCCTTATCCCTGATCCTCTTTGTTGACCCCACCCAGGTTCCTTATACTTCCATCCTCCCTCTGCTCCTCCTGAAACCTCCACCCCCAGTCTGTTTCCCCTCCCCCCTGAGTTTGAAGGCTACTTCCCTCATCCGGCGGAGAGGGCTTCTGGTCAGCCCCTCCCTTATCCCTTCCCCTCTCACAAGTTTAAACCCCACCTTTCTTGAATGTAGTCAGCCATCCCCCGTTTAAGGACTTCCTTCCCTAACTGGGCAAGATGAAGCCTGTCCTTGGCATACAGTCCCTTATCCTCCCAAACTCCTTTTCAGTTCCCTAACACCCCCAACCCACTCTCTTCACCCCACTTCCTGAGCCAGTCATTAACCTCTGTGATCTTCATTTTTTTCTCCACTGAGGCCTTTGGTACTGGCAATATCTCCGAAAAGGAAATGTTGTATCTATTATCCTGACAGACTCTGGCAAGTTCCTTCCCTGTTGCCCATGCCAGCCCCAGTACCAGTCCTTTCACCAGGTCCTGTGCCCACAACAGTACCAGCATCGACTCCTGTGCCTGAAGTTAGTCACGACTCATACCGCAGACTGAGGATGTTTTCAGGCACTCTCCCAACCCCCCAGGGGGAGGCTGACTGGGAGGCCTGGATAGACTATGTTGCCCCCTTGGTACTCATCTGGTGCCTCTCTGCCCCTGAACAGGGTGCTCAGCTTGGCCAGCTCTCCTGAACCTGGCCCCCGGATGGACAGCATCCCCGGAGCTGCCGCCCAAGACCACAAGCCTTGCCACAAGGACTGAAGAGCTGCCTCTCTGCCCCTGACCAGGGCGCTCAGGTCCACCGGCTCTCCTGGACCCGGCCCCCAGACGGATGGCATCCCTGGAGCCGCTGCCCGAGACCGCAAGCCCGGCCACAAGGACTGAAGGGGTATGGCACGAGAACAGCCAATCGGAAACTGAGTGCTTCCTCCTGCTATGCTCCGATTGGTCCAAAGTTCTCTCCTGGACTGTTTGCCTCCTGGCACCTTTTTTTTTTCTCTAATTTCAATCTGCCTGCTGTACTGAACTGTACCTAAATAGATCTGTAATTGCTTGATTTTAGCTAATGTTGTAAAGGATTACCTGTTTAAAGCCATTTACTGTGTTTTAAGTGATACAGCCCTCCTCTCAGTATTTTATCCCTCTCTCTTGCTGCACGCCCTCTGGCGCCGTTCCCTTTTGTCCTCTCCGACACCTCCTGCTGCAACTGTCTGCCACCCAGCCCACAGCCAGGGCTTAAAAGCCTCTCTTCTCTCTTCTCCCTGCAGCTGCCTCTCTGCCCCTGACCAGGGCGCTCAGCTCCGCCGGCTCTCCTGGACCCGGCCCCCAGACGGACAGCATCCCCGAAGCCGCCGCCCGAGACCGCAAGCCCGGCCACAAGGACTGAAGAGGTATGGCAGTTGGTGCCCTGCCACCCCACCCTAGCTCGGCTATTATATTTATAGCTGCGGTAGTCACATGAGCCGAAATTTACTTATTTCTCCATTGGCTCCTTATACTCTTGCGCCACTAGAGGGACATGGTTGCCTCCATATCTCTCCAGCCGCTATGCATCCCTATTGCATACAGTTGCCTTACCCACGTTGCCTGCTCTGGGTGTTATGGTTTAGTGCCTTCCTAGGGACGTCAGGTACACCTGCCCCCCCACCCACATACTTAGTTAGCCAGCCAGAAGCAAACACAGTAAGCTACATAGGTATGTTACCACACACCCTGACACTTTGTCACAGTAATCATCCACACTACCCCGCACGACCGTGTGCATCCGTTACACGCCTGCCTGACTTCCTTATCACTCTGCTCAATATAGTGACAACTGCACCTTACAATGTCACATCAGCATGTCCCCATTTTTGATGCATCTCAACAACTTACAACTACTGCAAGGCCAAAGGCCAAATTCCTTGCTCTCCTGCTCCTCTTCCTCCTGCTAGCAGGTGATATCCACCCTAACCCCGGTCCCCCTCCTACAAACTCTCCTACCCACCCCGTCACACTCTCCACTCCTCTAACCCTACCAAACGGACTAAAAATTATCCACCTAAATGCCTGCAGCCTCACCAACAAACTACCCCTACTGCAGGTCATGGTCCTCGAGTACAAACCTGATGTCATCATAGTCTCTGAAACTTGGCTATCGGGCCATATTATGGACCACGAAGTCCTGATCCCTGGATTCACTACAACTAGAATGGACAGACAGGGAAGAGGTGGTGGAGTGGCGATCTAAGTCTCTTCCTCCCTACAACAGTCGTGTGGAAGGAAACATCTCCCTCCTCCCACGAAGCTATCCTACTCAGCCTGCATTTTTCTCACTCCTGCCCTCTTTTCGTTGCAGGAATATACTGCTGCCTGGGTCAGCCCTCCTCCCAAGTCACTGATCTGATCAAGAACTTAACAGCCCATGCTCACTCTGGTGAACTTTACATACTGGGAGACCCAAACATAAATTGGCTCTCAAACCCATTAGCCAAACCTCGCTCTGACATTGAGTCACTAAACCTGACTCAACTAATACAGTAACCTACTCACGTAAACCGTAGAACAAATAACCACTCCCTCCTGGACCTAGTTCTCACATCCCACCCTCATAGGGTTAGGGCTGCTGGCCTCCTACCGGATGCTATAAGTGACCACCACCCAGTATACATGATTCGTAAAATACAGAGACAAAAAATTCCACATAAAGTCCTGTTAACACGCACCTACTCCTCTCTGGACATGCTACCTCTGCACCATGACCTCACCAACACAGACTGGTCCCCACTTGCCGTCTGCACCAGTATCGATGTGGCTCTCCAATCGTTCAGTGATAAGTTCCTCCATGTATGGAATCAACACGCACCGCTGCGTAAGATCAGAGTCCAGGGCAGTCATCTGCCCTGGGTAACCCCTGAGCTCCTGTCCTGCCAAAGAGCCTGCGATGCTGTTTGGCAAAAGCACAAGGCTACCAAATGCCCTAGTGACTTCCAACGATACAGGGAGCTTCGAAACAAATGCACCACAGCTATCCAGCTGGCCAAACCAAAACAATAACAGGCAAACTTCCATGCTAACACAAATAACCCTTCCAAATTCTGGAAAGTGGTCCAGTCCCTCTTCTCTCCTTCCACCAAGCCTCCCACACCTACCATTAGGCAAAACCTCACTGACATCTCTGAGCCGCTGACAGTCACCGACTGCTTTAACTCCCACTTCACGTCCTGCGCTGCTATGCAAATGGCACCCCGGGCAGACTCAAACTCCACCACAGGCCCGACCCCACTTCCTGCTCCCCCCTCCCCAATTCCACGAACTCCCACTCCCAATGCCCCCTTCTCCTTCACCTATATCACCCCTGCTGCTGCTCTCCTAGCCCTTCAGTCTATCAACCCAGCTAAAGGCTCCTCACCAGATGGCCTGGATCCCATGCTCCTCTCTCTGTCTGCTGCTGCCATCTCCTATCCTATATCCATCTTGCTAAACCTCTCTTTTGCCTCCTCCACTGTCTCTGCAGCATGGAAACATGCCACGGTTCTTCCACTACCCAAAGGGGGTGATCCCTCCTCCCCAAACAACTACCGTCCTAGCTCTCTCCTTCCCACTCTGGCAAAGCTCCAGGAACAGCTAGTCCTTGAACAACTCACCTCCTACATTACTGACTCCTTCTTTCTCACTCCTATCCAAGCCGGGTTCAGGAAACACCACTCCATTGCCACCTCGCTTTTACGCCTGACAGACACAGTCGCCTTGGGTATGGACAAAGGCCACATAACCTCAACTATTTTTATCGACTTGGCCAAGGCCTTCGACACTGTCTTCCACCCTGTTCTCATAGACTGCCTCAAGACCGCAGGTCTCTCGCCAAATGCCACTGACTGGTTCAAATCCTATTTATTGGGTAGAACTCAATCTGTTCGGACAGCAGAGGCCATCTCCTCTCCCCTCCCCATTACCATGGGAGTTCCCCAGGGATCAGTACTAGGACCACTCCTTTTTTCTATTTTCCTAAACGACCTCCCTCAGGTCTGCTCAACTACTGATATACACATGTATGCAGACTATACTGTGCTGCTCACAACGGGTAACTCGGTCCCTGATGTCACTGCCAGACTACAGTTAGATTTTGAAAAGGTGCAACACTGGCTAAGGGAACACCATATTTTCCTAAACCCAAAGAAAACAGTCTCTATGATGTTTGGTACTAGGCAGAGGTTGGCAAGGCTTCCCTCCCTACCCACCTTCGTCACTACAGATGGAACTGTACTTGAAGACACCGCTTCCTTCTGCTATCTAGGAGTCTGGCTCAACAGAAACCTAAACTTCTCCATCCCCGTCGATGCTATCCTAAAGAAACTCCAGCCTAAACTAGGGGCCCTCTATCATAGCAGGAGGAGTATCCCTCACTTTGCCAGGAGGGAACTAGTACACAAAATGATACTGCCTACTTTCAACTATTGTGATGTCGTATATGATGCTGCCCCTCAGTCCTCCTTATCCAGGCTTGAACCTCTCTTCATCTCCTTCTGCCGTTATGCCTCAGATGCACCTGCTCTGACACATTACTGCTCCCTCTACCGCTCCCTGAATTTCCCTTCACTTGCTGACAGGAGAACACTGCACGCGGCTAAGTTTATCTCAGAATTCTGGTTAGTCTCACTGCCATCTTATCTAGTCGCCTCCTTATCCGTCCCTCACCAGTCCAAATACACCCTCCAGTCTGAGGACACCTGCTCCCTAAATATACCTTTCAGAAACACTACGTCAGGCCAATTGGCTTTCTCATATCGCCTACCTAATCTTTGGAACCTACTTCCAGCCCAAATCCGCCACTCCTCCTCAGCCTACTCCCTTTCCTCTTCCCTAGCAAACTACCTAGTGACAAACTGCAACTGCACTAACCCCTGAGGGCCGGCCAAATTTCTGCTGGTTTTTATTCCGCCTTAGTATTAGCCCATGCAAGTCCGCAGTTACTCCGACTTAGTGCCCTCTCACTCTACTTCCCACCCCCTCCTCACCCATTCCATCTATCCCCCAAACTCTGAAACTATGTTGTAGTTTGTAAACTGTACAATCTGCTAAATGTATATTTATATGTATAGCAGTATACATGTATGTATTAGGTGTAATGTATCTATTATAGACCTAGTTATATATGGTTGTTAACCTAGCTGCTACTGTACGTATCATGTTGCAATATTGTCTGTTGTCCCAATCCCCTTCCCCCAGGATGTACCGTGAGACGAGCTTCTGCTCAGTGTAACTTTCCTGGTGAAACACTTCAATAAATAAATAAATAAAGTACCTGAGTGGCAGTGTGCAGAGACAGAGAAATGTGAAAGGATCATGGAAAGTTTAAGGGGCCCCACTTTGGAAGCGGTCAGATTCCTGAGGTCCACAAACCCTGATGTGTCAGCCCAAAAGTACTTGTCCACACTAGTGGGTGTTTTTGGTAGCACTGAATCTGGAGAGACTTTGACATGGCTATTCAAAGGCACCAAAACAGTGGAAAGGGGAATGTTTGTCTGCATATGTTACTCGCTTGGAAGGGCCCTACAGAGAGCTTACCGGAAGGGTGGGGTATCGGCCAGCGAACTGAACTGTGTGAGATTGGATCACACACTACAATATGCCAAATATTCTAAATTGCAAATTATCCAGCTAAAGTTCCAGGATAGGAGGGATAATCCACCTGATTATTGCGACCTGATAAAAGAACTCAGGGAGACAGAAGGCGAGGAAGGAGATTGGAATTCTTGTGCGGGCTCAGCCCAAGTAGCCCTGGTACAGGAAAGCCCTTCTGAATCAGACACTGCTAAGGATGTTCCACCATGGGCCAACCTGTTGAGAGATGAACTGCTGAGAGAAGTCAGAGAAATGAAAACGGGTGCCTCTACGAAGGCTCCTTCCAGAGACAAAGACCCTGGTTCCTCTTAGAACGTGTCTGCTATGGGGATGGGAGTGCACGCTCAAATGTCTCCTGCTGAGGGCAACTCAAAAACTAAACAAGTGAATTGACTGCTGCAATAAAGGAACTACTGAGACATATTGCATTACCTTCAACGCCGCAGGCAGAGTCGAACCACAATTTTCTGTTGTTAGTGCTTTAGTTCAAGCCCCAGATGTGCAATGTTTCAGCCAAGACGGACTCAAGAACCTGTAATTTGTCACAATTGTGGAAAGGATGGGCATATAAAGAAAGAATGCCAGTTTCAAAAGGATTTAGAAAAGATGGTAAACAGACTCCAAGGGAAGCTCCGAAAAGCAAACCAATTGCAGAGGGGTTCAAGAAATCCAAATTCCAATTTCTTCGTGGCTAGATCATCCATCCAGGTTCCTCCCAAAGTCCCTCCTCCAGACTGCTCTAGATTGGTGGGCCCTTCTATGGACACTACTGTACACATAGATGGGATTCCAGCCCAAGCAGGTTTAGACAGCGGGTCTGAAGTCACAATAATTTTCCAAGACTGGTTCGAGCAGCATTTATCTGACCACTCATTATAACCCCTTGATGGACTGCATGTGTGGGGGTTAAGTGAAATGTTGTACCCTTATCTTGGCTATTTAAAGGTGTGGCTTTCTTTTCCATCTTCTGTGGCTGGGGTGGGAGATGCTGTGGAAACGCTAGTCCTGGTCTGCCCTTTCACCGGACTTTATGATGGCATCCCTGTACTGACTGGCACCAACTCACACATGTTTGGGCACCTGGCCCAGCTATGTGAAGAAAGGTAGACAAAAAAGACAGGAAAAGCCCTGCGAGTTCATGCCCTGATCCAAAAGGCCTACGAGACGCACCTGCGTCCCGAGCAAAGTGATCAAGATGAGCCTGTGGGGATGGTTTGGAAGAAGGATCCTGTCACTATTACGTTACCTCCCAATGCAGAATGCAGTATTAGTGGTGAAGTACGGCTGCGGAAAGATGTTACTAACAAAATTTTGATGCTGGATGCCCCAGATGAGGGAAAATTACCCAAAGGACTGCTGATTAAACCCAGTGTGCTTCCGGCCCGGGCTCATGCTTACGTTTGACGAGTGGTGGTACGAATGCAAAATGTTACAGACCGAGACATCACGGTACACAGAGGATGCACCCTGGCTAAAGTCTATTGTGCCGACACTGCTGTGCTCCCATCCCAGTGCAGAGCTGGAAAAGGATGTGAGGTATTGCCTGATATGTTTGATTTTGGGGTTCACCTCTTCCCAACAGTTGGAGAACCAGGATCAGTGAGCTGGCCCAGAGAACCAAAGTATTCTCCCTCAAGGAATGGGATGTTGGTTGTGTCATGGGTGCTGAACACCACATTCGCTTGCATGATGAGAGACCCTTCAGAGAGAGAGATCCAGATGCCTAGCTCCTGCCGACATAGATGATGTCTGATGTCACTTACAAGAGATGTTAGCGGCTGGCATCATACAAGAGTCATGCAGCCCATACGCCTCCCCAATCATTGTAGTGCAGAAAAAAAATGGATCTGTTCACATGTGTGTTGATTATAGGATCCTCAACAACAGAACTGTGCCGGAGCAGCATACAATGCCATGTATACAGGATGCCCTGGACTGTCTAAATGGGAGTAAATGGTTTTCCGTTCTCGACCTCCGAAGCGGATACTATCAGATCCCAATGGCTCCTGAGGACAGGGAAAAAACTGCATTCATTTGTCCCTTGGGCTTCTATGAGTTCCTCCACATGCCCCAAGACATATTGGATGCACCAGCAACATTCCAGTGACTAATAGAGCATGCAGTGGGAGATATGAATCTCTTGGAATGTCTGTTCTACCTTGATGATGTCATAGTTTTTGGAAAACTCTCAAGGAGCATGAGGCTCGCTTATTCAAAGTATTGGACAGACTTGAAGAGTTTGGTCTTAAGTTATCCATTGACAAATGCCAGTTTTTCCAGAGTTCTGTCAAGGTACATGGGTCACATCATTTTTTTTTTTTACTTTATTTCTTTCTGTTCCTCGTGGACCGGCCCCCTTCCTCTGGCTCCCCCAGCCCTGTCACCCCGGAGTCCACTGGTACTCACCTCTGGCTTGAGGTGCTAGCTGGCCGGGTGTGGCACCTGTGGAGGGCTGGGATCATCCTGCCGGTCCATGGTGTTTTCTGCCTCCAGTTTCTCCTGTTTCCCTGAGTACAGGACTTGGCGTGCAATGACGCCAATGGCCGAGTGCACAAGCGGCATGCCGGGCGTCTGCTTTGTCTCCATCCCCTGTCCTGTGGGATAGGTGTGCTAGCCTCCATTTGCCACTAGGGGCCAGGCATGCACCGATTGCCAGTCCTACCCCTCCCTGGGATAGGAGAGCTGTCCTCCGGATGCTCAATCCTCTCCCATCCTAGCCAACCCCTGGTGACCCGCACGCACCATGAACATGGGTTGCTGGCATGGCAGGAGGTAAGGCATGATGCCTCAGCCCTCCACGCCACTGGACCGGCCTCGTGGGTCACATTGTGTCATCAGAAGGCATACAAACCGACTCCAGTAAGGTGGAAGCCTTAACCCGTTGGCCAAAGCCCAACAACTTGAAAGAGCTCCAAAGGTTTCTTGGATTCTGTGACTATTATTGCCAATTTGTGAAAGACTATACCAAGGTGATCCACCCCCTACTAAACTTAACTCAAGGGTATCTGCCTACTCACAAGAAGTTTAAGAAGGGCGCTGACAAAGATGCTGAAAAGACCAATTTCAGACCAAATGAGCCATTTGGGCAGAGATGGACACCCGATTGCGACATTGCTTTTGAAGAAATAATTTACAGACTGACTCATGCTCCCATACTTGCTTATACTGATCCATCCAAGTCTTATGTGTTACATACAGATGCCAGTTTGAGTGGTCTCGGAGCAGTACTCTATCAAGAACATCTGGAAGGCCTGTGTCCTGTCGCCTTTGCTAGCAGAAGTCTGACATCTTCAGAGAAAAACTATCCAGTGCATAAATTAGAGTTTTTCGCTTTCAAGTGGGCCATAGTTGACCAATTTCATGAACACTTGTATGATGCTAAAATCTTGGTCAAAACCTATAATAATCCATTAACGTATGTCCAAACCACTATTAAACTAGATGCTACTGGACACAGATGGCTTTCTGCTCTAGCAACTTATGATTATGCGGTGGAGTACTGACCAGGCCTAAACCACATAGATGCCAATGCTCTTTCACGAAGACCTCCTTCTGATCAACTGTGGGTCCATATCCCTGAGCAATCTGTAAAAGCACTATGCCACAAGTTTGACCCAGAAGAAACCTTGTCATCTGAAACTGTGAACTGTCTGGCAGATTGTTTGGGACCTCCAGAAACATGCATACCAGTTGCCTACTGTAACTTTGCAGCTTTAGACTTGAGTTCTTTACCACAGCTAACTCCAGCTGATATCTGCAAGGAACTGTACTATGATCCAATGATCAGGCCAGTGGTTAATGGAAAGGGGAAGATATCTCAAAAATGTGGTCCAGTGACCCTAAGACTGCCTTACTTCTTTGAGAGGGGAGCAAGCTCAAGCTTCAAGAACAGTTATTGTACTGAGAGCTTACTGACAGCCAAGGTGAAATTGTGAGAAAACAGCTAGTACTGCCAGCTAAATTCAAAAATATTGTCCTAAAAGCTTTGCACAACCAAATGGGACATCTAGGTAGTGAGAGGACCCTTGATCTGGCCTGTTCATGTTTCTACTGGCCTAAAATGGGCCTAGACATAGAATAACACATTAAAACCTGCAGTAGGTGTCTTCAGCGCAAGACTTCACCACAAAGAGCAGCCCCTTTGGTCAATATTGTCACAAGTTCGGCAATGGAGCTTGTCTGTATCGATTTTCTTAGTCTGGAGCCGGATTCCAAAGGCATTGCAAATGTACTGGTAGTCACAGATCACTTCACGAGATATGCATAGGCCTACCCAATCAAAGACCAAAAGGCCTCCACTGTAGCCAAAGTCCATGTTGAAAAGTTTTTTGTACATTACGGTATCCCCCAGTGTATTCATTCAGATCAAGGCTAGGACTTTGAGAGCAGGCTTATTAAAGAATTATTGTCTCTATGGGGTGTAAGAAAATCCAGAACAACCCCTTATCATCTTCAGGGAGATCCACAACCAGAAAGATTTAACAGAACCTTACTTCATATGCTGGGCACTCTGCAACCCAAAGACAGACCAAAGTGGGGCCAACAAATCAGCGCCCTTGTCCATGCTCATAATTGCACAAAGAATGATGCTACTGGTTTTTCACTGTACCACCTTATGTTTGGCAGAGAAGCTAGCCTTCCAGTTGATGTATGTTTCGGAGTGTCTCCTTATGGTGTTCAGTCAGACAATTACCTGCAGTATGTCAAAAATTTAAAAGCCCAACTGGACCATGCCTATCAGCTTGCAATCACCATGGCAGCAAAGAGTAACTTGACTAACAAAACTCGCCATGACAAACGTGTTAAGGCCCAAGAGCTTCAACCAGGTGACAGAGTACTAATGAAAAAACTTTGGACTTCCAGGTAAACGCAAAATAGCCAACCGCTGGAGTCACATTCCATATATAGTAATCAGTAAGCTGCATAATATGCCAGTGTATAAAGTACGTCCCAGAGGGACACCCTCGTGTTGTTAAAACCATTCACAAGAACCATCTGTTACCTATCGGCCAAATAGTAATCAATACTGTTCAAGAGTCTGAAGCTCCTCGGCGCCCTGTAACTAGGTCTGCTGCTCTGGCCAAACAACAAAATCAGCAAACTCATGCTTCCCAGCCTGTTGCTCCCAATAATGTCTCCCATCCTGCAGACATTGCAGATATCGAAAATGCTGAAAGTGATGATGAAAGTGAATTCTATCCTGCTTTCTACCCATCTTTTGAACTTGAGAGAGTGTTCCAGGGAATTCCTTCCATTAACTATGGTGATGACTCTGAACTCCCAGCTGTGTTAACGGATTCCAGTTCTTCAATGGTACCTGAAACTCCAGGAAGTGATGCTCACAGTGTAGACCTTGAAGAGGCTGGATCCCTTTGTATGGTGGAATTAATGGAAATCAGTCAACCTGAACACAATGAGGCAAGTAGTGACCCTACAAGCGACCACACAAGTGCTAATGAACTAAGTGGGCTAAGTGGACTGTTTCATGCTAATGAAACTATCATTCCAGAGCCAGAAAGATGTGTCTGGGATGATTCTGACTTTGCGGAAATACCTCTGACAAATGACAGTGAGCTTCAACAACACTGCACCTGTTCAATGAGCTCAGGCCCCTCAACCTGCACCTAGGCACACAGGCAGGGGTAGTAGCCCTTAGGATAGCGCCACCTGGGGGTTACATAAAATTTTAAATAAAGTTTATGTATTTAAAAAAGGGGGTCTGGGATGGAGGTGACCAGGACTATGAGAGATCTCAGAGGGTCCAAACTGGCTGTCCAGAGAAGGTGTTAGAGCTGTGCTGTACAGGCCTTGGTTCTGTCAGATTGATAGTGTAAAAGCTGCTGAGCCCTTGCAAGGAAGTAGTGGTATTTGAGTGTTAGCCAGCACAAGTGACAATGCTGAAGCGATTGTGCAGAGTGCAGAAATTGAAGAAGAAGGGGGAGGACCAGGCAGAGGCACTGAATGAGTACTTCTGCTCTGTGTTCATGAAGGAAAGGGGGGCAGATACCCCATGGTAAGGGTGGAGTGGGCAGGGGGGCTGGGGTGACTTATATCAGAATTACGGAGGACAGGGTGCTAGAGGGACTAAGGGCACTGAGGGTGGACAAGGTGCCGGGGCTGGATGGCATTTACCCTAAGGTACTTAGGGAGCTAGTGGAGATCCTGGTGGAACCACTGGCAGATCTGTTCAGTACATCACTGGACACAGGATGCGTGCTGCAGGACTGGAGAATGACCCATGTGTTGCCCATTCATAAAAGTGGCCCGAAGAATGATCCAGGCAACTACAGACTGGTGAGTCTCACTTCAATCATGGGGAAACTCATGAAGTCAATCCTAAAAGAGAGACTGGTGATCTTTCTGGAAGACAATGGGCTCCAAAACTGCCATCAGTACAGTTTTGTATCTGGCAGACTCTGCCAGATGAACCTAGTTGAGTACTATGACTGGGTTACCAGGGAACTGGACAGGGGCCATGCAGTGGATATCCTATATCTGGACTTCAGCAAGGCCTTTGACTCGGTGCCGCATGGGAGGCTGGGGGGAAAACTAGAATACATTGGAGTGGGGACAAAAATGGTCAACTGGATCACCAACTGGCTGAGGGGTAGGCAGCAAAGGGTGGTGGTAGTGGTGGGGAACGCTCATCAACAAGGGACGTTACAAGTGGGGTGCCCCAGGATTCAGTACTGGGACCGGTGTTGTTCGTGATATATTCATAGCCGATATCTCAAACGGGATCTGGAGTAGGATCAGTCTGTTCGCAGGCAGTACTAAGATCAGTGCAGTGGTAGATGACACAGAGGGGTGGAGGGGGCTGCAGGAAGACCTGACCAAACTACAGGAATGGTCGGAGACATGGCACTTGGGGTTCAACGCCAAGAAGTGCAAGGTACTGCACTTCACAGCAAGGAACCAGGGAAGGAAATATCAGTTGGGAGGGGTACAGTTGGTAAGCACAGTGGAGGAAAAGGATCTAGGGGTACTAATAACAGGGAGTATGAACCACTCAGCTCAGTGCAGGGAGGTGGCTGCAAAGGCAAACAAGATGCTGGGGTGCATAGCGAGGGGAATCTCCTCCAGGCACAGAGAAGTGATCCTACCCCAGTACAGGTCGCTGGTCAGGCCGCACCTGGAATACTGCATGCAGTACTGGCGTCCATTCCTGAAGAGGGACATCAGACTGCTGGAAGGGTTGCAGTGTAGGGTAACAAAGATGATACAGGGACTTGAGGGAAAATCCTATGAGGAGAGGCTGGGAGAGCTGCAAATGTATTCCCTGGAAGAGAGGCAGGATGGGGGATATAATTGAAACTTTTAAGTACCTAAAGGATATTAACAGGATTAATACAGAAGGGATTCATCAGATCAGAAGGGGGAGGGACACGAGAGGGTATCAGCTGAGATTGGAGGGGGGGGAGACTCAGGAGGGAAATCAAGAGACACATTTTCACAGAAAGGGTGGTGGATAAGTGGAAAACTCTGCTTGAGGAGGTGGTATCGTGTAGAACGGTGGGAGGATTTAAGAGACGGTGGGACAGAGTGGGGTGGTGGTTATGAGGAGGGAAGGGGAGGGTGAGGCAGCTGCAAGTTGAGGGACTAGCTGCACAATTGGGCAGACTTGATAGACCGTGAGGCCTGTTTCTGCTGGCATCTCGTATGTTCATATGAAGCCTGGGCTGCTGGTGCAGGTCCTGTAACAGGCATTATAGCTGGGTGTCAGGCTCCCACTGTCCTGAGGTTTACAAACTGAGACATGTGAGTCAGTCCAGGATCTCAATAGTTGAGAAAGGAGAAAGTGAGATAGCCTGCTGAACCTTCAGAAGCAAGCCAAGAGGTCAGCCCCTAAGAAATGTGGCGAGCTTGCAGAGGGAGTCCAGATGAAAGATGATCCTGAGGCCTACTGCACCAGGAGGAGTCGTACTGTTGGGGAACTGTGAGTAAAGTCAGGGCTTGCCCTGCTTTAGGTAAAACTAATGTTTGTTGGGATCTGATTATTGCATTTGGCCATTGGGACAGAATCTACAGATACCTTGTGTTTGACATCCAGTGTCATTTAAGCAATTACATGGCCTTTGGGAGGATTCATTGATTCGAGCATTTTATTATTTTGTTATTATTCTTTAGCATGTCCCTGGCTGTGAAAATAGTGGAGGCCTGTTGATGTTGCACATGGTTTGTCAGCGGTGATAAACTTCAGCAAAAGGTACCAATGCTTTGTGAAACAAATCCTCAAACCTTAATGCTAGCATTCACTCCGCAGGAGCTCTTTGAGAGTTCCACCACTTGTGTTCTGTACACTCTTAGCATTGCATTCTCGGCCTTTCTAAGTAAAATCAAGCCATAATCAGCATGCCAGAAACAAATGCGAATACCTCATGAACCTTAAGTACTACACACAAAGTATGAGTGGCAACGTTGTTCAGCACAAAATTACCTTTCCATCGGTGCTATGCAATTAATTATAAGCAATTTCTTTTTTTTTATATTACTCGAAATAGCAAAAAAAGTGTAGGTTTTTTTGCAATAAAAAAGGCAACGTAAACCATTTTTGGCTGTAAAATATGTAATATATCAACACCAAATTAAGTGTCCATACAATAGAAGCAGATACAATAGTAAATTTGTACTAAAAAGCAATTTTTCTAATATAAAACATGTATTTTTCCCCATTTTATTCAAGGTGCTTTGGTGAGACTTTTTTTTTTTAACTCTCTTTATCTCCACAGGCCCTGGAACTCTCTCAGACATCCTCACTCACCAACCACTGCATACCACCGCCTGAAGCCACCCCACTGAAAAATCAGAGACAGACTCTCCCCTATCTACCTGTACTGGTGGGGCACCAACGTCGGAACCAAGGCAGGTCGGGGGATTGGGAAAGCCAGCAAGGTAAGCCTGGCATTGGGTGTGTTGCGGTGGGGCATGGGAGATGCTGCCACCTATCCAGGGAGCGGGGCTTTTTCTATAAGTGTTGCCCCTGGAGCGCAGATGTGCAGATGTGCAATGACGTCTGCGCAACAAATGTGCTGACGTCTGCTGCCGCTCTACCCCTTGGTACGGCATTGCTGCTGCAGTGCCCTCGATCTCCATCGGGGGCTACTGGCGAGTGATGCATGGCCCACTACCCACCCCGGGAGAGGAGAGCTATCCTCTGTATGCTCGATCCTCTCCCTCTCCAGCTGACCCCTGGCATCCCAAGTCCATTCCTGAACCCAGGTCACCGGCATGATGTGAGGTTTGGTGTCCAGCGCCTCAACCCTCAGCGCCACCAGGCTGGGTCGCTTTGGTGAGGCTTGAGGGACAAATGTCAGCCATACACACCGTATCATAAACAAATGCAAATAACTCCTAAAGGATACGTTATACACAGAAAGTATCAGTGGCAAAATTGTTCAGCACAAAATTACCTTTCTAATAGTGCAATGCAATCAATTGTAATCTGTTCGGTTGTTATTTTATACTAGCTAAAATACCAAAAACTGTTTTTTGGATTTATTCAAGGTGCTTAGGTGAGGCTTGAGGAGACATCGTCAGCCATGCACACCATACCATAAACAAATGCGAATAACTCCTAAAGAATACGTGATAGACCCAAAGTATCAGTGACAAAGTTTTTCTGCATGAAATTACCTTTCTAACAGTGCTATGCAATCAATTCTAAGCAATTCGGTTTGTTTTAATATTTAGGTAAAACAGCTGACTTCCTCAAACATTTCTAGGCCTGAGTGAAGAAAGCCAGCTGAGTACATCTAAAGTCGTTATTGGCCTGGTGGCTATGCTTTGAGATGACACCTATAGGCGTATCCAGGCCTGAGTGAGTTAAACCTCAACGGAGGTATTTGTAACTCCCAGCTAGATGGCCTAATCCATTAAAATACTTCCCTAACTATGATACAGGTGATGCAGTTGCAGGGCAAGCCCTGATTTTACTCACACTTTCCCAGATCAGGGAATTGTGCTCAATATGCATGGCTGTTGGTGCAATTTGAGATTAATCCCTCTCTGGCTGGTTTCACTTTCTTGGTCTCTCTCTCTCTCTCTCTCTCTCTCTCTCTCCAGTTTGCAACTGCTGTTGGTGTCAGAGGGGCACTGCCTAGTCCTATGACTTAAATCAGGCCTATGATGACATTCAGAAGAATGATTCTCTGGTGCATAGGGCAGCTCTACATGTAAATACCTGGATCTGACCACTCCACCCAGCATGTCATTGTATCCAGTCCCGAGGGGTGGTAATGACCAATACTGACTGTGGTACCAATTGAGTGGTTTCGGTCATAGTCTCCAGTTGTAATACAGCAAAAGTTTCTCTCACCGGCAGAAGTCTTCAGCTTTGCTCTCGTGTTGTATGTAGCACAAGGTTACCTCCTTTCTGTAGCAGGAGTATTGCTTCTCACTTTTCCTGCCATCTCTGGCAGACATGCAGTCTATCTGTGCAATGCAGCAGCTCACACTGTCTCTCTAAACAGCACACAAGTATCAGTCTGTTCCGCACCCGAACTCTGGCTATCTGGGTCCTGGAACAGCCCCTGCCATTCACAGGGAATGGTAGCTCTTGATTTGTTAGTTGAGCTGTCAATCGTTTTAGGCAATTCTGGGAGGTTTGTTACTTGACAGGCAATTGGCAGCTGCAAAGGTGCCTGAATTAATTACATATTTCACAAGTCCAGAAGCCCATCGGTTCTGTTCACAAGCAATCTGACTCTGATTGGTCACCCAGTCACCCTCTGACCTGGTTCCCATGTCAGCTCATGGCAGAGATGACAAAATGGCTGCCTATCTATGGTCCAAAGACAATCTTTCTGCAAAGCCTTTATTTACATAGCTCTGTAGTTTAAATGGTAGTTCAGTCCACAAACCAGTCCTGCTTGTGCACGCCTTCATGTTTGGGTCAGTTAGGGCAGTGCTCAGGAAAGTCCTGGTCCAGTCAGGAGTGCTGAAACATCTACTTTGTTGGTGGTGGCTTGCACATTTGATATACAAGTGCAAAGAAGCCTTAACGGTATAGTCCCCATGGTGGGGGAAGGGGGAGAGAGGAGGTTTACACTCTACCCACTTCAATTCCAACAGGAAATCCAAACATATGTATAACATATTTAGGCTATCTACACACCTGATGCTTTTCTAAGACTAGGCAGTGTCATACAGTATATCCAACAGTTCTGTGTAGACAAATGTTTCCTGTCTAACAGTGCTTTTTATAAACAGTTTCCACATATCATCCCGGGGCATCTGTAAACAGTAGATGGGGTATGGACTGGGGTATTACGTATATACCCTTGTATACTACATCATAGGTAGATTGGTAGAGCACCAGGGGCATGCTATGTTAGTTTGATTGAGGTTCTTAAACATCTTCCTCCTAATTTGGGGTCTTGACTCCTGTTTCCCACGACGGTGAGGGAATATCTTGGTCAAAGTCAGTTCCACTATGTCTCCTGGGCCTGGGTGCTCTCCATTGTCTTCTGCAATGTTCTTCACAGGTGCTGGCCTTGTATCCATAGGTATGAAAGGTTCTTCATTTAGATACAACTGGATTTCAGGCCAATTGGTTCCCACCCTAGATATAACATCCTACAAAAAATTGGGAATATGTACTGTACAGTAGTTCTGCATGAGTTCAGTTTCCACATCTGATGAGTACCTGTCCATTACCCACTGGGGACACTAGGTTTGCCTTTAGCTGTGGTGTCTTCTTGCACACACCAGATTGGGTTTCTGGTCACTGATGCACTTAGGGTTCATCTGGCGTAATACGAGCAAGTATCCATTTGCCAAATTTGCAGCACGTGAGGAGGCATTGCCACATAAAAGTGTCCCTTCTGTCATTGCTGTAAAGGCACAGTGCAAGCTGACAGAGGCCATCAATGCTATGTGCAAGAGCTGCAGAATAGGTAAAACAAAATGGTACTGGGAAATGTGGAGACATACAAAAGAAAAATTGTATTTGCCCATAACAGCAGGATTGCTTCTGAGGGGTGGGGTGGGGTGGTGGGGTGGTGGTGGGGGAACAATTATGCCAGTTCTGATAGTGGAGGAAGGCTTGGTTGCAGGCATGCTTACTATGCAGCAGATCTCTGATGAGGCGGGTGGTCTGGATACCACTGCAGGACCATCATGGCATGGTGAGTATTGCCACAGGACATTACAGACATGTGCATACATGTTCTGTGCATACTGGTGAACAGTCATGTGGGAACACTATTGCAATGACTGCAATGACTGGTCTGCTATCACACCTGTCTGCACGGTACACATGTACCTTTGGTGACATTATGGGTTGCTCCATACATGATAGTGTACGCATTCATGACACTGGTGAGCCTGTCACTTGTATGATAGCACCACTATTGTGATGATAGAACACTACACTTTAATCACAATCCCACATCTCACAGTTCCTATAGATAACAGTGGTGATGGTGTGCCATTTGAGGGGAACAGCCAGCAACGCATCCTAGAGGAAGCGATGCTGGTTGTGGACACACAGGAACAGCACAGATGTTCCTTGACAGTGATGCAGCAGAGGTGGTGATGGAGGATATACCAAGAGATAGTGAGGAAGAGTGCTGCTGGATAAGGTGGTTTTCCCCACTGGGCAGAACAGAAACAACAACCTAGAACATGCTCACAGGATGGGAGGCTTATAAGGTCCACACAAAGCAGCCATGTTGTCAGGGACAGTGACACTGTACATAGCCTCCCCAGTGCATTACAGGATAAATGCTTAGCCACAGCACAACAGGCACACACCACCAAAGCACAGCAACACATGTAGCCATGGCCACACCACAACAGGGACCACTACATGCCTAAGGCCCTCAGTAGGCACACCAGTAACTCTTCCAGATGAAACAAAATGCCAACATGTGTAGTGTCATTACAAGCACTCACCCACACAACAGGTATATAGGGCTGGCAGTATAGCCTAGAGTTAGAGTAATAAGCTGTGAATGAGCTTGATACATCCAGGAGACATGGATTTGACTCCTACAACCCTCACTTGTATACTGTATGACTCTGAGTAAATCACTTAACCACCCCAGTGCTCTCGGATCGTCCCTGTAAAAGGTCTTGTGCCCGTGGTCCTTACCCAGTTACCAAAGAATTTAAAAAATGCTGAACCCCATGCTTAGAAATTCAGGGCTCTGTACCATCAGAAAACTGTAGTAGAGAAGTGGGCTGCAGTTGAGGTTGGTCATCTGCATTAGGAGGTTAGCGAGCAAGGCCAACAGTCATCACAATTGCAGTGTGGGGCTGCTGAAGTATTTCTGAGGGCCATAAGGGCACAACTTCATGCAACCCATGACCTCATACACTATGTGCAGCAACTGCATCACATGCCAACATGTTCTCCTGTGCAGGAACACTGTGGCCGTGGAATCAGGCAGCAGCCATGCGCATATAGCCAATTCTGTCATCATGTTTAAACAGACTCAACACTAGAAGGCGCCTGCATCTGTGGTGCACATGCATGGACACTATGGCAGTATGGTTGTGGTAGGGCTGAAAAACCAGCACAGCAGACACCTGTGCTTGTCATATGGCCTCATCTTAGGCTTTCTTCACACACTCTGTTAGCATGGTCAACACCAGGGTCAGGTGGTCATGCACACTTACTTGTGTAACCCACCTGCAAATGGGGGTTCCCAAAAGTCCCCTAGTAACTTGCCTAAAGACCCCAGCCTGGATGGCGTTCGGCAGTTAAGCCGCCTGTTTGTGAGTGCTTCTAGAGCCTCTGGTACTGCCTCTTTAAGAGCTGTTTGCTTTGCAGGCCAGTTTTGAACTGGAGGGGGTTGTGTGGTTTCCTGCTTGAGTCCTGCTCAGGCTGCTGACAAGGTGCTCCGTTTTTGCAGTTTCTAAACGGGCAAAGTGAGCACTCCCCAGGGATGTAACTGTTTGCTAGCGATATGTTAGAGTGGTAATGAAAATGTACTTTGTCTAACCTGCCTTTCTTGCAGCAGGAACTTTGTGTGCTTTGCCCCTCCATTTTGGATCAGAACTGCAAACTGGATCCAATCAGAAGGGGCACTTAAAATGGAGTATTGAGCAACCAACCAGGATTAGGACTCTCTCGGGAGCCGGCTGCCAATGGGGGATATAGCCAGTAATTCTGGGAAGTGAAGTTCTGGACTGTGGTGCCTTTTCGCACCAATGGGGGAAGTTGTAAGTGACTGGCATCTGAAGCCCTCAATTTGGTCCAGGTGGCACCCAATTGTAATCCCCTGCTCAGTGGCGAGAAGGCAGATCTGTTGTGGCCGTGTCTGAAGAAGAAGCTCCGGCTTCGCGCTGTATAGTTTTCGTGGGGAAGCGCATGTGGATGCCAAAAGTCAGGCCGCACGTTTGCCGTGGTGACTCGGACTGAATCCTCTGTGTGTGAGAAAAGGAGAGGCTGCGTGGCCAGGAACCAGGCTTACCCTGTAGAGGACTGGGAATCTGCTTCATCGTGCTCGGTCTGTCAGGAGAGTGAAGCTGCATCGTGAATTCTCGGGATGGCAGTAAATGTGAACGGGATATGAAAGCGGCTGCCTGGTATGGTAACTTCCTTTTACATATAAATGTGTGGGGAGTGTTCTGATCACCGGCTTGTGTCCCCCTGCTGTGTGAAAGGTGTCCAGCCACAAGAGTCGTGAGTAAAATCAGAGTAGCTCCCTGCCAGCTGATCCATTGAATTGCAAGTGTTTCATCTGATTTTCTTTCTTGATACACGAACTGAGCCCACCGGCTCCGGATTACAAGTTGGGTATTGTGCAAGTATTTTCTATCCTCAGGGCCCCAACCAGCTGCACCGATCCTGGCTAGCCCCCATCCTGGGTACCCAGTGACAGTGACTTATAGGGACTCTAACCATATGCACAGTGCTCTGAATAGTAGTGTGACTGAATTAATTAACCTGATTTCCCCCTGTCCTTGTTACTATCCTCTAAATAAATCAGATTTGGTTGTTTGGCAAAGTTACACTGCCTGAGATATGTATTTGTGATGAGATATCGTACAGTGGCTATTGTATTAAACCTTCTTGCTTTACAGAGTCAGGCTGATCGAATCTGTCCTGGGGGTAAGTGTATACTGTGAAGGTACTTCTGATATATTGTGTGGGCCACTAGTGGAAAGAAAGGGGGGTTGCAGTGTCACAGAGGGCTGTGATCAAGTCATACCAGACAGTATTAACCCCGACCTCTGGGTGAGGCACCACCATTGGACCTGGGCCCCTCAACCTGTTAGTGGTTAAGCAGGCAGGGGTAGTAGCCCTTGGGATAGTGCCACCTAGGGTTACACTTGTCATCTGTAACACTCTTGGGAACACTCCTGCTGACTCCTTTCTAACATATAGCAGCAGGGTACAAGAAAATAACAGTTATTGCATCACCTGTATGACTTTCAAGTACAAAAAGATAATTCTTAAGCATTTCACAGGTTAACCCTTTATAACTCTACATATTACCAGGTATAGCCTCAATGAGTCATTAAATTACTACTCCCCGAAGACAATTTGAAGTATAAGATAGTGGGCAAAACCCAAGACCATTTCATGGTGCAAAATCTGGGTTACTAGCTATCTGATAAATCACCCATCTCCTCCAGAATTCTTCAGCTTTAGCCGATTTATCACATATGGAAGCCGTAAAGGTTTCAATTCTGTGGATAGTATTAACTAAGGCTACCTAGTTGGACTTGTGCGGAGGGGTTCTTCATATCCACAATTTAGTGATAAGTATTTTTGCTGCCATAAGTAAAATTAACAGCAATTTCAAACTTGGCACCTTAATTGTCCTTGGTGGAATGGAGAGAAGGGACAGCTGAGGAGTAAGGAAGTCCTACTCTACAAACAAAGCATTGAGGGTTTTGTTAGCCCCTTTCCAAAACATGTGCACAATGAAGCATGTCCAAAAAAATATAGGTACGAGTGGCGAGTGCCCCTCCACAACCTCTCCAACATTTCTCTATGTGAACCCATATACTTTGCCTGTATTGCAGGAGTACGGAAATAACACTTGCAACATTTCCCTGAATAATCTCGCCACTGTAGAGAAGAGGTTAGCCTGTAACTTAGCAGAGCATATTTTGTCCACTTCTACATTATTATATGTACATTTAATTCCTTGTTCCATCTGTTCAGGATTAATAGAGATGAGGAAGGTAAAAGTTCAATAAGGCCTTTATAAAGGTTGCCAATTAAGCATGGTCATAAAGAAGTCTGTTGATGGTCCTTGAGTAAAGTAAATACAAACATATGAGCATATGAAAATGCCAGTAGAAACAGGCCTCACAGTCTATTGGGTCTGCTCAATTGTGCAGCTAGCCCCTCAACTTGCAGCTGCACCGCCACCTCTCCTCCTCACAATTACCCCCTCTCACTCTGTCCCATCCCCTCTTAAAACCCTACCCGTGCTACATGCTACAACCTCCTCCAGCAGAGTATTCCACTTATCCACCATCCTGTCAGTGAAATAATGTCTCCTGACTTCCCTCCTGAATCTTCCCCTCTCCAATCTCATCTGGTGCCCCCTCATGACCCTCCCCCTTCTAATCTGGAAAATCCTTTCTTTACTAGCCTTGTTATTCCCCTTTAAATATTTAAAGGTTTTGATCATGTTCCCCCTATCCCTCCTCTCCTCCAGGGAATATATGTTCAGCTCACCCAGCCGCTCCTCATAGGAGTATCCCTCTAATCCCTGGATCATCTTTGTCACCCTCTGCTGTACACCTTCCAACAATCTGATGTCCTTCTTCAGGAATGGGCGCCAGTACTGCGTGCAATATTCTAGGTGCAGCCTGACCAGCGCCCCGTATTGGGACAGGATCACCTCCCTATTTCTGGAGGATATTTCCCTCGCTATACACCCCAGCATCCTGTTGGCTTTTGCTGCTGCCTTCCTGCACTGAGCTGAGTTGTTCATACTCCCTGTTATAAGCACCCCTAGATCCTTTTCCTCCTCAGTGCATTCTAGCTGTGCACCCCCCAGCTGATAGCACCTCCCCTGGTTGTTAGCCGTGAAGTGCAAGACCTTGCACTTTTTGGTGTTAAACTCCAACTGCTGTGCATCCGACCACTCATGTAGTTTGGTCAGGTCCTCCTGCAGCCCCCTCCATTTGATGTCATCTACCATGGCAACCATCTTTGTGTCATCTGTGAAGAGACTGATCTTACTGTGGACCCCATGGGAGACATCAGCTATGAATATCCTGAACAACACCGGTTCCAATACTGATACTTGTGGCACCCTGCTCATCATATCCCTCAGTGATAAGCGTTCCCCACCACCACCCTTTGCTGTCTTCCCTTCAGCTAATTGGTGATCCAACTTACCATCTTTGTTCTTACCCCTATATATTCCAGCTTCCCCCCCAGCCTCCCATGTGGCACGGAATCAAAGGCCTTGCTGAAATCCAAATACAGGACATCCACCGCATGGCCTTTGTCCAGTTCCTTTGTCACCCAGTCATAATACTCAGTCAGGTTTGTCTGGCAGGATCTTCCTGAGACAAACCTGTGCTGCTGCCCATCCTGGAGACCATTGTTGTCCAAAAAGGTCACCAGCTTCTGCTTTAGAATCATCTCCATGAGTTTTCCCACAATTGATATGAGGCTTACTGGTCTGTAGTTCCCTGGTTCATCCTTAGGTCCACTTTTATGAATGGGTACCACATGGGTCATCCTCCAGTTCTGTGGTATGCATCCAGTGTTCAAGGAGGTATTGAACAGGTCAGCCAGCAGTCCTGCCAGGACCTCCACTAGTTCCCTAAGTACCCTAGGGTGAATGCCATCTGGACCCGGTGCCTTTTCCCCCCCTCAGAGCCCTTAATCCTTTCAGCACCCTATTCTCTGTAATCCTTATATCAGTCACCTCCCCCCCCCGCCCACTCTTCCTCGCCCGCTGTTGGTATCGGCCCCCCTGTCTCCCTCGTGAACACAGAGCAGAAGTATTCATTCAGTGCCTCTGCCTGGTCCTCCCCCTTTTCCACCCAGCCCCCATCTTTCCTAATCCTCATAATCTGATCTTTGTTTTCCCATCTTTCACTGATGTATCTGAAGAAGTCCTTTTCTCTGTCTTTTATGCCCTGTGCCAGTCTCAGTTCCCTGGAAGCCTTGGCGACTCTGACCAGCCTGGTAACCTCTCTGGACTTCTTCATACACACCTACCTGTTATCCCCCGTTTCTTGAGTCTCTGAAATGCCCTTTTTGACCTCACCCTTCTATGACCTCCTCGTCAGCCAGCTAGGTTTTTGCCCATCCCTTCTTGCTCTTTGTTCTTGTACATGTCCCAGTAACCTCCACTAGCCCTTTCTTAATAATATCCCATTTTGACTAGCATTCATAGTGGTTGTATTCCATCAGATTCCTGCCCAAAATTTCCCCATCCTTTTAAAGTCACTCCTTAAAGTCTATCACTCTGGTACCCATACCTCCTGTTTCCCTGCCCATGTTGAGTGTGAAACATACCTTGTGGTCACTCCAGCCAGAGGCCTTCCACCTCCAGATCCCATACAGCCTCCCCATTTGATAGAACCGAGGTCCAGAGTTCTATCCAGTCTGGATTGGCTCACTGACCAACTGCACAGGAAGCTGTCTTGAAATGCTTCTAGTAAGACCTGCTCCCTTGCACTCTTGGTGGTTGGGGTGCTCCACTCAAGCCCCAGTAGGTTGAAGTCTCCCACCACCACAGTGTTCCCTTTCCTACAGACCCTTCTGATTTGCTCAGCTAAGTCCCTATCCAGATCCTCCCCTTGTGCTGGCGGCCTGTACACCACCTCATCCTCAATGTCCTACGTTTTGAGTCTTGAACCTGCATCCACAGGGCCTCTGTTCTGCCTTCCTCCCCCTCCTCCCTTATGCCCTTATCCCTCCCATGCATATATTGACACCTCCTCCTTTTCCCTTAGCCCTATCCTTCCTGAATATCCTATAACCTGGGATCATCAAATCCCATTTCTGGAACTGGGTGGCCCATGTTTCCATGATGGCCACAATGTCCACCCTTCCAATTGCCAAGAGAGCCTGTAATTCCGCTGATTTGTTACCAAGGCTTCTTGCATTCAGTGAGACCACCCTCCACCCCATCCCTGCCCTCTCCCCTCCATGAATTACCCTCTTTCTAATCCCCCCCTGTGCCACTGCTCCAAGTTCCTCCCTGCTAGCCTGGGTGGTAAGCTTGTTTGGCTCCCCTCTCTGGGATTCCTGCCTACCATCTATCCAGTCACCACCCCCCACCTAGTTTAAATCCACCTTCATAGCTATGTATTCCCCTACCCTCTACTTTAGTACCCCCTTCCCCACCCCGCTCAAATGTAGCATATCCCTTTCATAAAGTTCATTGTTGTCCCAGATTCTGTCCCAGACCCCCACCAACCTGTATCTCCTGGATCGACACCATTCCCTAGCCAGGTGTTGAACTCCCCAATTCTTACTTTCCTGGCTTTACTAGCGCAGGGTACTGGGAGCACCTCTGAGAAGGCCACCGATTTCCCTAGCTCCCCACACAGCCTGCCCAATTCCTCGAATCTCTCCCTCACTACTTCTACCATCTCCCTCACCAGATCATTCATACCCATGTGCACCACAAGATGCAGTTTCCTCCTTCCAATCCCAGCACACTTTAGAATTGACTGCCCCGCCCTGCCTGCAGTTAAGCCAGGTATGAATTCCACCCAGATGTGACTATGCCGTTCCCCCTTGCTGTCCCATCTAATCCCTTTAAGTATGGAGTCCTCCGGCACTAATACCCCTTCCTCTCCAACCCTCGCCCCCGCCACCCTATTACCTCGGTATCTTCTGCAATAGTCCGCCCCAGCTGAAACCCTGCTCTTCCCTCCTATGGTCCCCTTCCCCCGACCTATTCCCACTCCCCCTTACTGCTCCCTTCTCCTCCTCCTCCCCCCATCTTTCCCTTCCACCCTGGTCTCTCCCTCCCTCCCCTCTGCTAAGTCCCTCTCATTCTCCATTCTAGCATCACTTCTCTCATGTTTATCCCTGCTCCCTTCATCCATTCTTCCAGCGGTGCCTCCCCCTTACCTACCACAATCCTCTGCCTGACCACTGACCCTTGTGCCATCTCCCTCCCCATTACCTACCCTTCTTGGAGGTCCCTCACCTCCTCTTCTCCTCCTCCAATGTCGTCAGCACACGAAGCCTATTACATGCCCTCTCGGCTATGCTGGGTGTGGGCTCCTTCTCCTGCCCTTACCCCTTCCCATGCTAGGCCACATATTTGTACTCCTTCTGCCCTCTGCCCTCAAATCGTTGTTCCACCCATGTGGTGTGCTCCTGTTGCCTCTGCCCCAGGTCCCTTCCATTCTCCTCCCAACCTCCCAACTCCCTACCAAGCCACTGCACTTCTTCCTCGAGTCTCCTCAGCCTGTGACAGATTGGACACCCTCCTAGCTTCCACAATACGTTCATCCAGACTGCCACCCACAACCATTGCAACCCACTATTCTACCCTGATGGCCCTTCAGCATCTTGCTGCCCCTGTGCTGTCCCCATCCTCCTCCATTAGTGCTACCCCACCCGCTAGTGTGCCCTTCCCCAGCTCCCTCCATTTGCCCACCTCAGTGCCTCTTTACTCCCAGACTACCCCTGTAGACAGACCTTATCAAATGTGTCCTTACCAAACCCCTGCCCTGCTTCCTGCAAGACCCTAGACTTAACAACTCTTCCCCATGTAGTGACAGTAATTTGAAGCTCCCCCATGACCCCAGCAGTGATTCCTGTGAAGACAGTAGAAGATTCAGTACCCCTCGAATGCAGTACGTACAATTGACTTTCCCCCAGAACAACAGTTACATACTCCAAATGTCCTGTATCAATCACTTTAAGTTCTCCTTATAATACAGAGCCCAAACAGTTTCAAATCCCCCAAGTGTCAATTCTTAGTCACAATGCCATGCTCTGTAGCAGATCCTCCAGAAATGGAACAGTACCATGTTCCTGACACAGCCACAGTGTCTCTGACCCTGTACTAAAGCCCTCCTAAATTGAAAAGACACAGTAGTGTCCTTACCTCTGGATGTATCTTTCCGTCAAGCTCCTCCAGCTGCCCTCACCTGATAGATGCTCCTCCTCCTGCCATCCACCAATGCCCAATCCTCTCAGGTAGTGATCAGCTTCTTTTTGGTATATTTGTAAACCTCTTCCTCCCTCTAGAGGCCGGTGATCCTTCTGTGGCCTGTTGGTTCACCATGGATCTGGCTCTTCCTTCCCTGGGTGCTTAATATAGGTCAGGGCCGGGGAAGGTGGGTGGGACAAAAAACACACCTCTCCCTTCACTCCCTTAGGACTTGCTCCTGCTGTCTCTCTCCATAGCTCCCTCAATCCCTCTGATGTGCAGCAATGACCGCCTGGTCCCCTTGCTCCCTAGACCTCTCAGTGGAGTGAGCAGCAGTCAGCGGGCTTTTTAAAGCCAGCTGCTCTGCTTGAAACCCCCTCATTTCCTCCCGAATGGCTCCTCCAGGAGCCTACATCTTCCAATCCCATTCATGGGATAGGCTGCTGTCTTCGTCTCAGGATTGGCTCCCTCCAGGAGCTGGAAGACCACTGCTTGGTGCAGCGGTGCAGCCCAAGGGACAAATAACACACCGCTCCCTTCTCTCCCTTAGGTCCTGCTCCTGCCGACTCTCTCCATGGCTCCCTCGATCCCTCTGATGTGCAGCAATGGCCACCTGGTCCCCTTGCCCCAGGACCTCTCAGTGGAGTAAGTAGCAGTTGGTGGGCTTTTTAAAGCTGACTGCTCCACTTGAAACCCATTCCTTTCCTCATGATTGGCTCCTCCAGGAGCCTACATCTTCCTATCCCATCCACGGGATAGGCTGCTGTCTTCTTCTCAGGATTGGCTCCCTCCAGGTGCCGGAATGCCGCTGCTTGGTGTGGCGGTGCAGCCGAAGGGAAAAAAAACACACCTCTCCCTTCTCTCTCCCTTAGGGCCTGCTCCTGTTGACTCTCTCCGCAGCTCCTTCAATCCCTCTGATGTGCGGCAATGGCCACCTGGTCCCTTTGCTCCCAGTAGGGAGGACGTTCTGAGAGTTGTTTAACTGCAAGTCCATCTCCAGTAAATAGGTTTCACTTATAGATATCTAAAGTGGGCCTGCCTAGGAAGGGCATATTCCCTATGAAGGTCTGAGAAGGAGGAGAAGCCATGTGTCATATGGTATTGATAGACATATTTCAAACTTCAAAAAAAAGTTTGTGGAGGGATATAAGTGGTGATGGCTGTATATCTAGTGAACCTGGTTAAAGGTATCTCCTCTAATGGATGCACAAAAATATATTTGTCAATTTCAAATAAATCTTTCAAGGAGAATTCAATAGTTTTCCAATGTGGCATATACAGAATGTGGGAATAAGCCATACTATCTGAAGTTGAGGTGCCATAGCATAAAGAAATAAGGTTGGTAAGTTTACCCTTGTCCTTTAGCTAAAGAAGCCTTCAAGGGCTCAGAACGCTGCACGCAGATGGAAAAAGGAAGCCTGGAATCTAAATAAAAGCAGTGGTCATCTACGATTATGGAAGATAAACACAGATTAGGCAATTGAGCCATGAACAAATTCAGAATCCGACCCAGAGATGGACATGTGGAGTTGGGTAAAATGACTTTAACCCTAGCGGGTACATGACTTTGAAATTTATAGCTGATATAGCTTACAAGTTAAAATATTTTTAGCTGAATCTCTTGCATTTTATAAATAAATTATTGGAACATATATTTATGCTTTCAGAGTGTGCTTTACAAAGCTATGCCTAGAAAAAAGCATAATAAGGGAAGTGCTTATGGATAGTTCACATAAATAGTGAGCATTTAACTGAGATCAATTCAGAGTTCAGGGTACAAAGTCATTTCATTTGGACATAATATAAACCATCCATCTACACCATAAGATTTCAAATTTAGGTACATTGTGCTGTAATTTTCCTGTAAGTTTATCCATATCAAACATAGTTATCATCAGTTGCTGCCACAGTTCTACGGTAGGTGGGTTGTCCAAGAGCCACTGTTTTGTAATGGCTTTCTTAGCCAGTAGTATACAAATTGACAGAAGTTGTCTAATACATGGCAGTTAGAATCCATATGGCATGTTTAAAAATAACACCAATTGTTGGGTAAGTTGCAGACTTGTTTGGAACATCTCCAGTTGGGATTGTTGGAGATCTGTATAGAACTGCGTGAGTTTATGGCATGATGACCATAGAATGTGGGCATGTGCTGACCCTTGGTTCCCCACATTGTTGCCAGCAGAAAGGTCTGATTTAGGGCTTTCACTTTGCTTGCAGAACAGGAGTGCAACCCCCCCGAGAAACACTTCCATAAATATTCCTTCCAAGTATGGGAGGAAATAGGTATATGGATATATTTCATATACTCGTTCCATTGTTCCTCAGAAATATAAATCCTGGATATATTTCATGTACTGGTTCCACTATTACTCAGAAATATTAATCCTCAATATATTTCTTGTACTGCTTCCCTTGTTTCTCAGAAATTTTAATCCCCAGGTCAGTTTATCATCTGAGGCACAAATAATCTGTGGATGGGGCTTCAAGTTCTGTTAGTGCTAGGTAACGTCTGGAGAATAAGCATGATGAGAAACAAAGCAGATTGCCCTTATGGGCACTTCTCTTTTTGTCACGGGATAAAACTTTTAACCTGGGCATATCAGGGCCGGCCAGAGTGCAGAGGTTGAGGTGCTGGACCACCTCACGCCACCATGGTGACCGGGTTGAGGGAATGAGCCTGGGTTATCCGGAGGTCATGGGGGACAGGGAGAGGTTGGAAAGGCTGCCAGCTGGCAGCTCTGTGCCTCAGGAGTAGTATCACATCTCCTCGGAGCATGGCCCCCTGCTGGAGGCCAGAATGGAGGCATTGCTCCAAGGAGTACGGCACTAGACCAAGGAGGGAGGGAGGCGGGAGAGACTGGCACTGGGGCTGCGGTGCACATGTGTGCCTCCACGTGCACGTTTCTGGGATCTCAAGATTAGGGCACAGCCAGGGGAGAAAATGGAGGATAACACGAGGGCCACCCAAGGATGAAGCCTTTGGGCTGGGCTCTGGGCTTCTCTCAGGGTGCGCAATGGTGCTACAAGCCCCCAAGCTCTGGTAGGGTGGCGGATGACTGGGGGACCTGCTGTAGGAGGATAAACAGAACTGTAAAAAAAAAAAAACCTGGGCATATCTGAGGTGATCTGTCAATTTCTAAATATATTTTGTTATCAATGTTGGAAGGTCTAAAATATCAGGGCCCTGCATGGCATGTAGGACAAGAAAAAAAAATCAGCCTTTCCATCCTTTGGAAGAAAGAATCCAGTGTGGCTGGAGAAATTAAGGTTGCAAGTCAGTGGGGTAGTAAGATGGAGGAATGAGAGGATAGATGGATGGGCTAGTGTGTTATGTCAAATGTTAATTGTTGTATTTGTGAAGGAATTATCTCCTGAGGGTTATGAGGCAGTGTCTGGGTTGCAAGACACCCCAAGTAATGGTGGCTAAACCTTTCTCAGCCAGCCTCCTGCCTTCCATAATCGTCATATCTGAGGGATAGCCAGTATCTGTGCGGAGTTGAGTTGCCCTATGGTACGTCCAATATGAAGGAGTACCAAAGCTTCCTGAGCTTTAGGAAGCTGTAAGTGGTATATTTAATTCTAGGTCTGCAGCCACAAACTGGATGTTGGAATAGGAATGAGTTAGGGTTGTGCCTAAAGTAAAACACCTAGGGAGGAGGAGGAGATTCATAAGCACAATGTCGGCCGCTGTATAAGCGGAGATTAGTGTCATCTGTCCAGGTCTCCTGGAAGGCTTATGTGACTGTGGAATAATTGGTGGAGTACAGCTGGCTCAGGTCAGTGGTTAGGTGAATGCCTAAGTACTTAAAGACTGCATTCCCTGTATCTAAAATTCTCAATAAAAGATTAACTGAAAAAACAGACTGAATTTCCAATTTTAAAATTACATTTTGTATGATCTGGAACATTGGATGATAATTAAACTGCAGGACTTCTGTTCCGAGGTATTTAATTTATTGCCTGCACAACTCCCAAAGTTGGTCAGGAGGTCCCGAGACATGGAAGAAACTTATCAGGCTCAGTTAAATAAATCAAAAGGCCATCTGCATAAAGTGCTTGGACTAAAGGGAGGTATTTATTCTTGTAGTTTGGTTTTGATTATTCAAACTTGTAATTTGGTTTGCTTGTTCTAACAGTTTGCACTGGGATGTGGACCTTCTCCCACCCCTCACCGCCACCACTATTAAATGGGCAAGTGGACCACTTCCAATAGCGGTTCAGCCTATTAGGAAGGAGCAGGAGGAGGAGTAATTTAGAGGGGGGTGAAATCTGGTTTAAAGTCTTAAAGAAAGACTGATGCAAATGTAATGGTTGTACTTTTTTTCTTTGAGGTAAGGCTATTCTGGGGACAATGTTTTGACAGAAATGTTGGGTGGGTGAAAGTAGTCAGGAACAAGGGTCTTAGGAGATACTGCTGCATAGGAAGGGACTATAAGCTGAAGAGAGTGCGGACACCACTTAAGTAAGAACTTTAAGATGCAAGGGGGATAAGGGCAGCACAGAGGTATGAAAATGGAGAGAGTTGAGGGAAGACGTGCCAGAGGGTGGCATGGCAGAAATAGGGGAGGATGGGGACAGTGCAATGGGAGAGGGTACAGGGAGAAGCAGGATGCTCGGGGGTCGGCATGGGAAGAATAGTGGGCTGCAATGGCTGTGGGGCAGCTGTTTGGATGAGCATATTATGGAAGCTAGGTGGGTATCCAATCTGTTGTAGGCTGGAGGGAGAAGTGCAGTGGCTGGATAAGGAGTTGGAGAGGGTGAAGGGAGAGACAGCTGGGGCAGGATGGCCTTCGGCACAAGGTAGCATGGAGTCAAGGCATATGAGGAGCATCAGAATTGAAGAGGGAGAGGCAGGGAGGGGCGGGAGGGTCAGGATGAATGGGAAGTCTAGAACGGAGGTAAGCCTCAGGGAGGAAGAAGGACCTAGTTTCAGCAACACTGAGAAGGCAGGTAACAGGTTTGCAGTGTTGGCAGAAATGGTGGAGGAGGCACGGATCTCCAAGATGGCGCAGGAAGGAATAGGGGTAGGGACAGCCCAGGTGACAGCAGTCGGACAGATGAAAGAGGAAGGGAAAGGGACACAGCTGGACTGGTGGACAGAGGGACGGGGTAATGGGGAAAGGGCAATTCTGATGAAATAGATGCTGGAGACGCAGCAGGACAGTGATGGGGACCCAGGGTAGAGGTAGAGTAGGGAAGATAGTGAGGGTGTTGGGGGAGGGTGCAGGCCAGGGGTAGAGGTTGGGGAGGCATGGGGGGATTGGATGGAGTTACTAACGGGCAGGGGTAAAGTGGTGTCTACTAACAAGTACGTAGAGAAGAGGTTTGGGGGAGGTATGAGAGATGAAGAGGGGGCTTCTAATGCTGGGGGATTCTATACTGAAAGGGATCAGATGGGGCAGTAAGGAGGAAAAGCATAGCCAAATTTGGGTCAGATCCAAACCTGGGCTGATTGCGGACAGGACGGGGCAGTCTCTTCTTAAATGTGCAGGGAAGAGGAGGAGGAAACCTCATGTAATGGTGAACGTGGGTATGAGCGACCTGGCAGGGGGATGGTGGAAGTGGTATGGGAGAGGTTTGAGGAACTGGGAAGGCTGTGTGAGGAGATAGTGGGATCGGTGGTCTTCTTGGAAGTACTCCCAGTACCCTCGTGAGTACAGCAAGGAAGGATAGGTGAGTTTAATACTTGGCTGGGGGAATGGTGTCACTCAAGGGGGTAGGGGTTGGTGAGTGGCTGGGGTAGAGCCTGGGACAGGAATGATCTGTACCCCAGGGACAGGCTACACCTGAGCAAGGAGGGAATGTGGTACTAAAGCAGAGGATAGAGGAGCACATAGAAACAAAGCTGAATTTAAACGAGAAGGGGGGGTGGCGAGTGGTCAGCTGGTAGGCAAGATCCCGGAGAGGGGGCCTGACAAGCTTACCCCCCAAGTTAATGGGGAAGGCAAAGGGGAGGGGACACGGTGGGGGGAGAAAGGAGGAGAAGGGTTAGGGAGGGAAGGGGCGGGTTGGAGAGTGGTCTCACTGAACTCAAGGAGCCTTGGAAACAAGTCAGCTGAATTTCAGACCCTATTGGCAGAGGGGAGGGTGGAAATTGCGGCCATCCCGGAAACGTGGGCCACCCAGTACCAGGACTGGAAGTTGATGGTCCTGGGATATAGGATATTCAGAAAAGATAGGACCAAGAAGGGGGGTGGGGTGGCGATCTATGTATGGGAGGGGATAAGATGTGAAAGGGATAAGGGGGAGAGGAGGGCAGGATAGAGGCCCTATGGATGCATTTTCAGGACTCAAAAGGCAGGACACTAAGGATGGGAGTAGTTTATAGGCCACCAGCTCAACTGGAGGACCTGGACAGGGAGTCATCTGAGCAAATCTGAAGGGTCTGCAGGAAGGGGAACATGGTGGTGGTGGGGGACTTCAGCCTACCTGGGGTGGATTGAAGTACCCCAACCACTACAAGTGCAAGGGAGCAAGTCCTGTTACAGGTATTTCAGGATAGCTTCCTGATGTAGCTGGTCCATGGGCCAACTCAGATAGGAAATACTCTGGACCTTGTATTGTCCACTGGGGAAATGGTAAGGGATCTGGAGGTGGAGGACCCATTGGCGGGGAGCAATCACTACTCGGTGTGGTTCACACTCAACATGGGGAGGGAAGCTGGGGGTACAGGTATCAAGGTAATTGACTTTTGGTGGGTGGACTTTAAAAAGATGGGGGAAATTCTGGCGGGGCACCAGGAGGGGATTCAACCAGGTTGGGACACAAGTCAGAAGTGGGATGTCATAAAAAGGGGGCTAGCAGAGGCTACAGGGGCATGTACTGGAACACAGAGCAAGAAAGGGAGGGCAAAGAAGCCCAGTTGGATGACTCAGGAGGTCTGGAAGGAGGTAAGGGTCAAGAGAGAGGCATTCTGGAGGTTCAAAAAGTCAGGGAGGGGAGAAGACAAGGAGGTGTACATGAAGAAATCCAGACAGGCCACCAAACTAGTCAGAGCAGCCAAGGCTTCCAGGGAGTTGAGGCTGGCACAGGGTATTAAAAACGGAGGAAATGATTTTTTTCAGATACGTAAGGAAAAGAAGGAACAACAAGGACCAAATAGTGAGGATAAAAAAGGACAGGGGGTGGATGGAGAGAGGAGAGGATCAGGCAGAGGCATTAAATGAATACTTCTGTTCTGTATTCGCGGAAAAGAAACGGGGGCAGATACTGCAGGGGAGGGGTGAGGTAGGTGGGGGAGGGGGTGACAGATGTGAGGATTACTGAGGACAGTGTACTGGAAGGACTGAGGGCACTGAGGGTGGACGAGGCACCTAGGCCAGACAGCATTCACCCTAGGGTAGTCAAAGAGCTGGCTGAGATCCTGGCAGGGCCACTGGCTGACTTGTTCAATACCTCCCTGGACATGGGATGTGTACCACAGGACTGGAGGATGGCCTATGTGGTGCCTATCCACAAAGGTGGCCCAAAGGATGAACCGGGAAAGTATAGACCAGTGAGCCTCACATCAGTCGTGGGGAAGCTCATGGAGACAATCCTGAAAGAGAGGCTGGTGACTCATTTGGAGGACAATGGACACCAGGATGGGCATCAGCATGGGTTTGTTGCAGGCAAATCCTGCCAGGCCAACCTCATTGAGTACTATGATTGGGTGACAAGGGAACTAGACAAGGGCCATGCAGTGAATATCCTGTATTTGGACTTCAGCAAGGCCTTTGACTCTGTGCTGCACGGGAGGCTAGGAGTAAAGCTGGAAGCTTTTGAGGTGGGGGCAAAGATGGTGAAATGGATAAAGAATTGGTTAAGGGGTAGGCAGCAGAGCGTGGTAGTGGAAGGGGAACTCTCATCACCGAGGGCAGTGATGAGCAGGGTACCGCAGGGATTGGTGCTGGACTTGGTGTTGTTCGGGTTATTCATAGCTGATATCTCACATGGGGTCCGAAGTAAGATCAGTCTGTTTGCAGACGACACCAAAATGGGGGCAGTGGTTGATGACATTGAGGGATGGAAGGGGCTGCAGGAAGACCTGACTAAACTGCGGGAATGGTCAGAAACATGGCAGAAGGGGTTCAATGCCAAGAAGTTCAAGGTAATGTACTTTGGAGCAAAGAACCAGGGGAGGGACTATCAGCTGGGAGGGGTACAGTTGGGAAGCACCATGGAGGAAAAGGACCTAGGGGTACTTAAAACAGGGAGCATAAACAACTCAGTGTAGGAAGGCAGCAGCAAAGGCCAACAAGATGCTGGGGAGCATAGCGAGGGGAATCTCCTCCAGAAGTAGGGAGGTAATCCTCACCCCTGTACAGGTCACTGGTCAGGCCGCTCCTGGAGTACTGCATGTAGTTCTGGTGCCCATACCTAAAGAAGGACGGCAGATTTTTGGAGGGGTGCAGCGTAGAGCAACAAAGATGGTCCAGGGATTGGAGGGCAAGCCCTATGAGGAAAGGCTGAGTGAGCTAGGTATGTACTCCTTGGAGGAGAGGAGGGATGGGGGACATGATTTGGACCTTTAAGTACTCGAAAGTGATAAACAAGACTCAAACAGAGGGGATCTTCCAATTAAGAAGAGGAAGGGACATGAGAGGGCACAGTCTCAGACTGGAGGGGGGGATTCAGGAGGGAGGTAAGGAGACAGTTCTTCACGGAAGGGTGGTGGACAAGTGGAATGCTCTACCACAGGAGGTGGTTGCCTGTAAGATGGTGGACAGTTTCAAGAGGGGATGGGACAGGGTGAGGGTGAGGGTAAATCTAAGGAGGGGAGGAGTGGGAGGGGCACCTGCGAGATGAAGGTCTAGCTGCACAATCAAGCAGACTCGACAGACCGTGAGGCGTATTTCTGCTGGCATTTTTGTATGTTCATATGTTTGTATGTTCTGTTGCCTCCCTCCCAGAACTCGACACTGCATGTTTTTATCCTGTGGAAGTGCCTATGCCAGTGGCTCCAAATTAAGGATAAAAAGCAGGGGCAAAAGAGGGCACCCCTACCACATGCCCCTACGTAACCAGAAAAGGATGAAATTCTGTCCATTTATTTTAACATAAGCTTTAGGAGCAACATAGAGAGACTTGGAGCACAGCTTTAAATTCTGGGGGAAATCCCATCTTGTTTAAAGTGGCAAGCAAAAACTGCTATGCCACCCGGTCAAAAGCCTTCTATGCATCTAAGCTAAGTAGCAGGAATGGAGTTTTAGGCTGGGTGGTGTGGTGGAGAATATGTAAAGTACGTTTTATATTATCTTGAGTTCTGCCTGGCTCTGACAAACCCTGTCTGATCCTGCTTAATGAGGAATGAGGGAACCTTGTCCAGTCCCTTAGCTAGTAGAGAAGAGAAAAATGTTATAGTCCATTATTTAAGACTGATAATCAGTCTGTAAGATGAACAGAGAGTATCATCTTTATTTGGTTTTATTTTGGCTGAAATAATAGCTAAATTCCATGAAGGAGGGGGTGTATTACCATCTGTGACTCAAGAATAGGCCTCCTGCGGGAAGGGCAAAATGTTTATAAAATTCACTCATGTACCCATCATGGCCTGGGCTCCTGTTAAGTCTTAGGTACCTAATATCCGACTCCTCAGCTGGCATGGGGGCATTAAGGGCCTCAAGATGATCTGGTGTCAGTGAGGGGAACCTGAGAGGCATCAGCAATGAAGTGATTAAAGCACGGTCCAAGGGTTCGGAGTATATAACTGTTCCTAGTAGGTACAGAGTGCTTCCAGAATATTATCCTGTGCGATGAGCATAATATTAGAGTTAGGGTCTTTAATCCCGGTAATAGCTCTAGAGACCATCTGATGCCGTAATCAAAATGCTAATATTTTAGTGGCTCTAGATCCTCCCTCAAAACACTTCTGCTGGAGACAACAAAGTGCTGTCTCTGTTTTGATATTTCCTGTCTGAGTCTGGCAATCGCAGAGGCCACTGATGCATCGTGATGCATATTCTGGTGCTGTATTTCCTGAAGAGATTTTTGCAACTGTTCTAGCCTATCCTGCCTCTGCTTTTTGAATCTTGAGGAATACTTAATTACTTCCCCTTGGAGTACAGCTTTAATAATGTCCCATAAAATACTGGGGGAGGTCTCTGGCCCCTTATTGTTATCAGCTATTTGTTTAATTTTATCTTGGGCAAGAGTCTAAAACTCCCCCAGGATAAGCAAGGGATTATTGAGCCATCAGAAAGAATTACTTTTAGTTACTCCCCAATTCTGGCAAGGGGGCGTAGTCAGACAAGGATACTGTGTAAGTAGAATATCACACTTTTCAACCATAAGTTGATACCCTTTAGATATATGTAGCAAATCTAATCCAGTATATATTTTGTGTGGTACTGAATGGTGCGTGTATAATCTGGAGTTTTGATGTAAGAGACTCCAAGCATCCTGACATGCACACGTTTTAAACAACAGCTTACTATGTTTCGGTGGTCCAGTGGCCCGAGTGGGATGCAAGTCAATAGTATAAGTAGCATCATATACCATATGGTGGTCTCCCCCAATGAATGCTACATCCTTTAGCAGTTCCAGGACTTTTCGCAGCAGGGAATGTACGATGGAGGTATCAGAGTCAGGTGGGAAGTAAAGGCTTGCTAATGTAAGTTCCTTACCTAAGTATTGCCTCATAAGTAAAGCAAGTCTTCCCTGCAGCTCTACATATGAACTGGTTATTTTAAATGGGGTGTTCTGGGAATTAAAATAGCATACCTCTGTAACTCCTAAGTGGTGCTATCCTAGGGGCTACTACCCCTGCCTGCGTGACTAGGTGCAGGTTGAGGGGCCAGCACTCATTGAATGGGTGCCTCCACCCAGAGGAATGGTTCTGGGGTAGTGTAACTGCTGTTGGCATAGCCCTCGGGGATGCTATAACCCCCCACCAACCCCTCTAGTGGCTTAAACAGTATAGCAGCAAAACATTCACATGTACCATATGACAATGATGACTTGCTCACACCCCTTGCGCTTACCACCAGGGCTGTATCCTTTGCAGCTGCCCTGGAGACCCCCTGTAAAGTAAGACCTGTAATGCAACAGTTCAATGGCAGTACAATACCCCCACCAAAAAGGTACACACTAGCCAGGTTAAATGCAAAAAGAACAAAATCTGATTAATTCAGGGGGAAGTGAATAGGGGTGGGGCATGAATCTAGCGTGTGACTGACAGATCTAATTAATTCAGGCTGAACATGCATGCACAGTGAGTCCCTTGTATACAGTTACACAACCCTGGGTACCCAGTTGTTAAGCAGGGTAGCCTGAAGTGATGCCCGAGGTAGGCCGGTGTTGCAGCTGTTGTTGGGGCCCTTAGGAGAGAAAACAATTAGCATGCACATCAACCCAGAATTTGTAACCCGGAGCCGAATGGCTCAGTTCATGTAATAAATCCAAACAAATAAATCAGATGACACACAATGATTGCAACTTTGTTGCAGGGAGCTACCCTGTTTGGTACTCATGCTACCCAGACCAGGAGACAGGACTGACAAGATGAAGACCTCTGGATGGTGTTCTGGGTTGCCAGCGGAAGCAGGGCCCACATGATTCACCGAGGTGGTCGCTACCTATTCAATGATGTTGCGCTGGGAACCGAATCCCTGAGCGGGTCATTCATCAGAAATGTCTCTGCGATGGGAGCAGCAGTCTAGGCCGAGATGACAGGGCCCAGACCAGAGCAGGCAGTTCAGATTTAGTCTGTGCGAGTGCCGGAGAAGCTTCCAGCTAGCATAACACACTTGAAAGTGGGGAACCAAACTGCGACCCACTCACCACATTCAGTACACTTATAAGCAACACAACTTTTAGTCACAGTTCGGGTTATGTCTGGTAGCAATTTGGCAGAAGTTCTGCGCAAACCTCTCATTTCCGTGACTTACTTTGGTACCTGGCAGGCCGATTGCTTCTGGAGCAAGTCTTCAGTCCCAAATTCAGGCAATGATCACTCTCTTTCTCTTCAGGCTTCAGATCTCAAACAAATGAATTAGATTTAAGTCCAACTTTCACATTCATTGGATTTCTGACTGGAAGATGACAGGCAGGCCAGCGCAGCCTTCCCGCCGATTCTCTCATGCTCCTATGCAGGAGTAGTTGCTCGATGGCTCCAGCTGTTCACTCTCCAAACTCCAGCTCACAACTCACTCTGATGCCGGCAGTTCTGGGGATTTCCTCTGAGATTCAAAATGTTTGGTTGGCTGAGGGAACTGTCTGTCACAGCAAGGGCTCCCCTTCCAGGTCCATTTAGGCGCCAAACCTTTAAAACTACAATTCCTACATATTTCAATCCCACAAGACCTCTGGGGACAGTCTCCATTTTAGGTCCCCTAAGGATCGATTGGTCCAACTCTGGCAGTCCAGAATCAAAATGGCGGCTCTTATGCAAAAAGTCCAAGTTGCAAGAGAAGGCAGGTTAAACAAACTTCTATATTATTATTATTAAGGCAGATAAACAGTAAATGAACACAGTTCCTAACAGAGCTCCCTCTGCGTAAACAATGACTGAAGAATGGAGCAGAAATACCACTCACCTGGTCATGAGCCCTAAACTCCTCAGACCCATCCCAGACTAATTTCTAACAGCATAATGACTCTCTTAAAGAGACATGCACGGAGGCTTTCTATAGCACTCTCATGCAGACTCATACAGCTACTGCAGACACAGGACACTGTCCTGACAGTAGGCATTAGGCAGCCCAGAAAGACATCTTAGTAAACCCCAGTTTGTAGGGGGGTTCCACACTTCCCTGCCTGGAAAAACTTGGCATCCACGTCAACTCTATTCTCACTATAACATTTTATATGAACAAATTATACGAAAAGATACATACATGTTTCATCTGGTATATCTCAATAGTTTAGAATTCACATTTTTTGTGTAACGCCCCCTACAAATGGGGGTACCCGAATAGTCATCCTTGAGCTTGTCTAAATGCTCACTGCTAGACTGGTGCCCCGTGTTTTTGTAGTTTAAATGTGATTACCAGAGAGTGCCTATATAGCCTCTGTGTACTGTCTCTTTAAGAGCTGCCTGGATTGCAGTCATAATTAATCTAAAAGGGAGCTCTGTTAGAAGATGTGCTTGTTTGCTGATCATTTGTTAGAGTAGCAATAATATTGTAGTTTGTTCTAACCTGCCTTCTTTGCAGCATGGACAGTTCTGTTTGTTTCCATCATCTTGGTCCTGGACTGCTGAAATGGGCCAATCAGTACATTTGGGACTCTAAAATGGAGCCTGTCTACAGGAGCTTGGTGGGGTCAAAACTTGTAGGAATTGTAGTTTTGGGCTTTTTGCACCTAACATAACCTGGAGGGGGAGCCCTTGTTGTGACTGACAGATAGATCAGCCAACCAAACCTTTTTGAATCTTGGGGAAGTCCCAAACTGCTTGAAGGTCAGTTAGATCTGAGTTGGGAAGTGAAGAAGTAACAGCTCGAGGTAGTCTGAACAGCAATCCATAGTGGATTTGCGCGGGAGAACTGTGGAAAGGCATTAATTTTGGCCTGCATGCCTGCCTGCTGTCCCTGAGCGTGAACTTGTGCCTTTTTCGGACTGAATCCAAACTTGGAGAGTGAAGTAAGCCACTGAATTGTGACCAGGTTCCTACCTGAAGAAGACCAAGGATTTGCAGAATGTGTTCGGCCTGTCTGGACTTCCAGCCCCCTCTGAACTCCTGGATTGTGTAGAGACTCTGTAATTGTGACCGGAGAGCCTTTTGCCTGGTACAATGGAATTTCCTTACATGTGAATGTGTTGTGTGCTTACAGTGGGTCGTGATTTGGTTCCCCTTTGTGGTTTGAATTGTATTCTGCTTGCTGGAAGCTGCATTAGAATTTCCTTACGTTTAAATGTGCTGTGTGCTGCTAGTGGGTCATGATTTGGTTTCCCACTGTGGTTTGAACTGTATTCTGCTTGCTGGAAGCAGCATCCAGCCCCATGGACTGAATCCAAAATCATCTCCATTGGGCCTGGGCCTTGCCACACTGGCCCAGCCCGATTACCCACTGCACAGAGAATGCCATCAATGAGAGACTTGCCTGGGGATCAGCCCCCTGCTCAACACTTGAACAGGAACAACACCTCAGTGATTCTTGTGGGCCCTGCTTCTCCGGGCACTCCAGCTCAACAACCTGCAGTCTTGATTTTGTCCTGCCTGTGTCCAGTATAGGGTATCATGAGTAAACATAAGGGTAGCTCCCTGCAACAACAGCTAAATCTAAAGTGTTGTCATCTGATTGGTTGCTTTTTCTTTCACAAACTGAGCCCCACCCTCCCGGCTCTGGATTACAAGTAATGTGTGTTGTGCATGTTGCTTTCTTCCATCACAGGGCCCCAACCAGCTGCAATGTTCCTGGCTAGCCCACCATTTTCCTACCTGGGTACCCAGAGTGTGTGACTGTTCGGGGACTTAAAGTGCATGCATAACTGTTTGATTAATATAGCCTTTAAGCCAATCAACCTGATTATGCCCCTTCCTTGTTCAAGTCCCCTGAATAAATCAGATCTGACTTTTTTGCTGCATTTAACCTGTCTGTAGTTCCAGTTCATGCCAAGAGTACTGTACTGTTGTTATTTACTGTGCATAACCTTGTTTTACAGGGGGTCCCCAGGGTCGAGCCAGAGGAACCAGCCCTGGTGGTAAGTGCAAACAGTGTGGGTACTGGTATGGTGTACAAGGGGTACTGTGAAAGTGATTATCGTATATTGTTCAGGTCACTAGAAGGGAAAGAGGGGGTTACAGTGTCCCAGAGGGTTCTGCCCAGGTTAGTTTGACCACTACCAACCCTGACCTCCGGGTGGAGGCACCCGTTTCAGAATTCAGGCCCCTTAACCTGCAACTAGCCGCACAGGCAGGTGTAGTATCCCTTGGGATAGCGCCACCTAGGGGTTACATTCACATTAAACAGAATCACAATTTCAGTAATATTACCATATTTTATCATAGCATTTCACCTTATGCTCATCTCTTTAACTTTATACCTTGTTACACTGAATGGACACTTTAACTTGGGTGGAGGCTTTGGTTTGGGTAGAGGCAGTGAACACAAGTTTGGGCAAAGAACTGGGCTTGACATAGACTCCTTTGTGCACAACATTCATGGACAAGTTAACAGGCTGTCCTGGAGTGTCATACGTGAGCTTTAAGACTGGTTTTACAGACATTTCTGAGCGACCTGGCAACACTGGTACTGGCACATCTTGTTGAAGCTCACTATTACTTGTCAGAGGTATTTCAGCAAAGTCAGAATCATCCAGGACACATCTTTCTGGCTCTTGAATGATACTTTCATTAGAATGAAACAGTTCACTTAGCCCACTTAGTTCATTAGCACTTGCATGGTCACTTGTAGGGTCACTACTTGCCTCATTGTGTTCGGGTTCACTGATTGCCATCAATTCCACCATACAAAGGGATCCAACCTCTTCAAGATCCACACTGCGAGCATCACTTTCTGGAGGTCAAGGCGCCATGGATGGATTGGGATCTGTTAAATCAACTGGAGATTCACAGTCATCACCATAGTTAATGGAAGGAATTCCCTGGAACACTCTGTCAAGTTCAAAAGATGGGTAGAAAGTAGGATCGAATTCACTTTCATCATCACTTTCAGCATTTTCAGTATCTGCAATGTCTGCAGGATGGGAGACATTATTGGGAGCAACAGGCTAGGAAGCAGAAGTTTGATGATTTTGTTGCTTGGTGTGAGCAGCAGACCAAGTTACAGGGCACCGAGGAGCTTCAGACTCTTGAACAGTATTGATTACTATTTGGCCGATTGGTAACAGATGGTTTCTGTGAATGGTTTTAACAACACGAGGTTCCCCCTCTGGACATACTTTATACACTGGTAGATCATGCAGCTTACTGATTACTATATATGGAACATGACTCCAGAGGTTGGCTATTTTGTGTTTACCTGGAAATTCAAAGTTTGCTTTTCGTGGCTCCCCTTGGAGTCTGTTTACCACCTTTTCTAAATCCTTTTGAGAACAGCATTCTTTCTTCATATGCCCATCCTTTCCACAATTGTGACAAATTACAGGTTCTTGAGTCCGCCTTAGCTGAAACACTCCAGTAGGAGCTGGTCTCTATTCACATGTAACCCCCCTACAAATGGGGGTTCCTGAAAAGTCTTCCTTGAGCTTGCTTAAATGCTCACTGCCAGGCTGGCGTCCAGCGGGTTAGCAGTTTAAATATATTGCCTGAGAGTGCCTGTATAACCTCTGTGTAGTCTCTTTAAAAGCTGCCTGGATTGCAGTCATAATTAATCTGAGAGGGAGCTCTGTTAGAAGATGTACTTGTTTGCTGATCATTTGTTAGAGTAATAATAATATTGCAGTTTGTTCTAACCTGTCTTCTTTGCAGCATGGACAGTTCTGTTTGTTTCCATCATCTTGGTCCTGGACTGTCTGAATGGGCCAATCAGTACAGTTGGGACTCTAAAATGGAACCTGCCTACAGGGGCTTGGTGGGGCCAAAACTTGTAGGAATTGTAGTTTTGGGCTTTTGCCACCTAAAATAACCTGGAGGGCGAGCCGTTTTTGTGACTGACAGACAGATCAGCCAACCGAACCTTTTGGATCTTCGGGAAAGTGCCACACTGCTTGCAGTTTCAGTTAGATCTGAGTTGGCAAGTGAAGAAGTAACAGCTCAAGATAGTTCAAGCAGCAGTCCAGAGTGGATTCACGTGGGAGAACTGTGGAAAGGCCTGAGTTTGGCCTGCATGCCTGCCTGCTGTTCCTCAGAGGGAGCTTGTGCTCTTTTTTCAGACTGAATCCGAATTTGGAGAAAGAATTAAGCCACTGAATTGTGACCAGGCTTTAACCTGAAGAAGACCGAAAATCTGCTGAATGTGATCGGCCTGCCTGGACTTCCAGCTACCTCTGAACTCCCGGATTGTGCAGAGACTATGTAATTGCGACCGGATAGCCATTTGCCTGGTACAGTGGAATTTTCTTACTTGTGAATGTGCTGTGTGCTTATTGTGGGTCGTGATTTGGTTCCCGACTGTGTGTCTGAACTGTGTTTTGCTTGCTGGAGGCTGTATCCAGCTCCACAGACTGAATCCATTTCCATTTCCATTTGCCTGGGCCCTGCTACACTGGCCCAGCCAGAATACCTGCTACGCAGAGAAAGTCTTCGACGAGAGACCAGCCTGGGGATCAGCCCCCTGCTCAATGCCTTGAACAGAAACGACGCCTCGGTGATTCGTGTGGGCCCTGCTTCTCCGTGCACTCCAGCTCAACAGCCTGCAGTCTTGATTTCATCCTGCCTGTGTCCAGTATTGGGTATCATGACTAAACACCAAGGTAGCACCCCGCAACAACAGCTAAATCAAAAAGTGTTGTCATCTGATTGTCTTGTTGCCTTTTCTTTCACGAACTGAGCCCTCCGGCTCCAGATTAGGCCCCAACCAGCTGCAACATTCCTGGCTAGCCCACTGTTTTCCTACCTGGGTACCCAGAGTGTGTGACTGTGTAGGGACTCTAGAACTGCATGCATAACTGTCTGATTAATATAGCTTTTAAGCAAATCAACCTGATTACACTCCTCCCTTGTTCAAGTCCCCTGAATAAATCAGATTTAACTTTGATTGCATTTAACCTGACTGTGGTTCCAGTTTGTGCCAAGAGTATTGTATTGTTGTTCCTTGCTGTGATTAACCTTGTTTTACAGGGGTCCCCAGGGTCAAGCTAGAGGAACCAGCCTTGGTGGTAAGTGCAAACAGTGTGGGTAATTGCCTGGTGAATAAGGGTCATTGTGAAAGTGATTACTGTGTACTGTACAGGCCACTAGTAAGGAAAGAAGAGGGTTACAGTGTCCCGGAGGGGTGTGCCCAGGTCAGCTTGACCACTACCAACCCTGACCTCCGGGTGGAGGCACCTGTATCAGAACCTAGGCCCCTTAAGCTGCAACTAGCCAAGCAGGCAGGGGTAGTAGCCCGTGGGATAGCGCCACCTAGGAGTTGCATCTTGGAGGCACTGCTGGGATTTTATGCCTTCTAGTGGCCAAAAATTATGAATTATTGTTAAAGATTAATGGCTACCCCAGTACAAATGGCTGTACACCAGTTGGTGGGGTGGTGTACTGGGCAGAAGATCGACCCCCAAAATGCTCTGCTTATACTGGATATTGCCCTGGGTACCAGTAAGGACACTGTAGAGGGAGCACTCTCCGAAGCTGAATGTTTAAAAAACCCTGTGGAGGTGGGTCGACAGGCTGATTTGATCGCCCAAACTTTCATAGCCTTGGTAGAGTGTAGTGACCTCATGGACAGCTCTAAAGTGCCACAGACTATTGCCTCAGGAGGGGTCCTAGCCGCCTGAAGAATGATAACAAAAGACAGTAAAGACCCTGGGAAGGATGAGCTCCCGCCATTATCTGAGACTTTTGAGGAGAAATTTGCTAAGTTGATGCTGGAGGAAGGGAAAACCGTAGAGGACTTTAAGAAACTATTCCTGCCACCTGGGAGTGTTCCTTCCCCAACACTCCCTTCCACTCCAGCACCTGTTACTGCCCTGCCTTCTGTACCTGTGCCAATGTTGGCCCCTATATCTGTACCCGTCATTAGTCAGGACTCCTACCGAAGGCTGAGAATCTTCTCGGGCACCCTCCTCACCCCCCAGGAAGAGGATGACTGGGAGACCTGAATCGACTGTGTTGCCCCTTTGGTACTCGAGTGGCAGTGTGCGGAGGCTGAGAAGTGGAAAAGAATCATATAAAGTTTGAGGGGGCCCCACCCCTGAAGCCATTAAATTTTTGAGGTCCACGAACCCTGATGCATCTGCTTAGAAGTACCTATCTGTACTTGAAGGCAATTTTGGGAGCAATGAGTCAGGGGAGACTTTGATGTGGAAATTTCAAGGCACCAAACAATGGAAGGGGGAAAGTTTGTCTGTGTATGTTACTCACCTAGAAAGAGCTCTGCAGAAAGCTTACTGGAAAGGTGGGGTAGCCACCAGTGATCTGAACCATGTGAGATTGGGGCACATACTGCAACATGCCAATCATTCTAAACTGCAGATCATCCAATTAAGGCTCCAGGATAGGAGAGGTAACCCACCTGACTACTGTGACTTGATAAAAGAACTCTGGGAGGTAGAAGGTGAAAAGGGAGATTGTAATTATGGGTGAGTGCAGCCCAAGTGATCATGGCATTGGAAGGCCTTTCCGAAATGGAGACCACTACGAATATCCCACTGTGGGCTAAATGGTGGGAGTAGCAGTTGCTGAAGGAAGTCAGAAAAGTACAACCGGGTGCGTTCGCTGAGGTATACCCTGCTGACAGAGGCCCTGGCCCCTGTCAGGACGTGACTGTTATGGGGTTGGGGGTGCACCATCAGACATCCTCTACTAAGGGTGACTTCTCGACTGAGCTCAAGGAATTGACTGCTACCCTAAAGGAACTTCTGAGACATGGTACACTACCAGCAGAAGTCAGATCACAATCTTCTGTGTCGATGCTCCAGCATCCCCTGCTATGTTCTCCCCAAGGATGCCCCGAGAACCTGTCGTTTGTCACAACTGTGGCAAGGATGGCCATATGAAGAGGGAATGCTGGTCTCAGAAGGACTTAGAGAAAGTGGTGAACCGGCTTCAAGGAGAGCTTTGGAAAATGAGTCAGTCATCAAGGGGTGCATGAAATGACCGCAGTGAAGGCTTCGGCCATCCTAACTCAAACCCCTCTGTGGCTAAATCATCTGTCCAGGCCCCTGCTGTTGTGCCTCCAGACTGGTCCAAAATAGTGGGCCCTTAAATGATGACTGCTGTGGCTGTGAATGGTATTCCTACTTGGGCTGTGCTTGACAGTGGGTCGCACGTGACCATTGTATTTCAGGATTGGTATAACAAACACTTATCTGATGTGCCATTACAATCCCTGAAAGGCCTACATGTGTGGGGGGCTGAGCGACAAGTCTTATCCCTACTTAGGATATGTCCACCTCTGGTTGTCTTTTCCTGCAACTGTAACTGGTGTAGAGAAGCAAGAAGAGACACTAGCCCTAGTGTGTCCCCCCACTGGACTGTATGATGGGGTTCCCCTGTTAACTGGAGCAAACGCCCACATGTTTGGGAGACTAGCACAACTTTGCCATGAGAAACAAGGGCAACTGACTGGATGGGCCCTAAGAATTCCAGCCTTAGTAAAAAGGGCATATGACTTACAACAGAAACCCAATGAAGAGGACCCCGATGAGCCAGTGGGGATAGTGTGGAAAAAGGAACCTGACTCCTTGGTATTGGCCCCCAATGCCCAGTGCACAATCCATGGAGAAGTCCACCTAAAGAGAAATGTAAAGAACAAAATATTAATGCTGGATGCACCAGGTGATGGAAAGTTGCCAGAAGGATTATTGGTTAAGCCCAGCATCTTGCCTGCCCATGCCCATGCCTATGCACGACGAGTGATGGTCCAGATTCTAAATGGGTCAGATCAGGAGGTCTGGGTGAACAGAGGGTGCACTCTAGCTACAGTACACTGTGCAGACACTGCAGTATTACCCAAAAATAAGTACTCTGGCCAAAAGGAGAGAGTGACCCCGGACTAATTTGACTTTGGTAATTCCCCACTGCCAGCTGAATAGAAGGCTAGGATTAGCAAGAAACTCACAGAGAGAGACCAAGTGTTTTCATTAAAAGAATGGGGAGTGGGATGTGTCCAGGGAGCAGAGCATCATAAACACCTGCATGATGACTGGCCATTTCGAGAGAGATTCCGATGCCTCACCCCAGCGGACATAGATGATGTGAGGAGACACCTGCAGGAAATGCTTGCTGCTGGCATGATACAGGAATCAAGGAGCCCATATGCCTCTCCCATTGTGGCTGTGCATAAGAAGAATGGGTCAGTGAGGATGTGTGTTGATTATCAAACCCTGAACCGGCGGACCGTCCCAGATCAATACACCATGCCCCGTATACAAAATGCCCTGGATTGCTTGAATGGGAGCAAATGGTTCTCAGTATTGAATCTTCGCAGCAGATATTACCAGATTCCGATGGCCACGGAGGACCATGAAAAAAACACCTTCATCTGTCCTTTGGGGTTCTACGAATTCCTGAGAATACCACAGGGGATTTCAGGTGCTCCGGCCACCTTTCAGTGAGTGATGGAACGTGTGGTGGGAGATATGAACTTGCTGGAATGCCTAGTGTACCTAGAGGATGTCATTGTGTTTGGACGCACATTAGAGGAGCATGAGACCTGACTGTTTAAAGTCCTAGACCAATTGGAAGACTTCGGCCTCAAGCTGTCCATTGACAAGTGTCAGTTTTTTCAAACCTCTGTGACGTATGTGAGGCACATAGTATCTGCAGAAGGGGTAGAGACTGATCCCAGTAAGGTCAAGTCACTGACTACTTGGCCCAGCCCCATAACTTGAAAGAACTACATTTTCTGGGGGTTCTGTGGCTACTACCACAGGTTCATAAAAGACTATTCCAAGGTGATTCACCCGTTCCTGAATCTCACCCAGGATTACCTCCCACCAACTGTAAATACAAGAAAGGGTCTGTCAAAGAATCCAAGAAAGTATACTTCTGAACAGGTGAACCTTTTGGACCCAGTGGACACCCGAATGTGAAGCAGCCTTCCACGAAGTCATACACCAGCTCACCCACGCCCCCATCCTCACCTATGCTGACCATACCAAGCCCTATGTGCTACATATGGATGCTAGTCTGCAGGGCCTAGGAGCTATGCTGTATCAAGACCATGAGGGTGGTTTGAGACTAGTGGCTTTTGCCAGCAGGAGCTTGACCCCATCAGAATAAAACTATCCTGTGCACAAGCTGGAGTTTCTTTCCCTAAAATGGGCCATTGTTGACCAGTTCCATGCGTACCTTTATGGGGCAAAGATATTGGTGAAGACTGAAAATAACCGTTAACCTATGTACAGACTTCAGCTAAGTTGGATGCCACTGGGCACTGGTGGCTCTCTGCTTTATCAACCTATGATTATGCTGTCGAATTCAGGCCAGGACTGAACCATATTGATGCTCACGCCCTGTCACGAAGGCCAGTCTCCAAGAGTGATTGGGTCATTTCATTTCATTTTATTTTTTACCCTTGTGAGTCTTATGAGCAAACTGCCCGTTTTCACAGATGACAAGCAATACAATAAACAAAAAACATATACAATACATTAGAACACTTTACAGAACAACAATTAGCAAATACATTCTTGAGTACACTGTAAGTACTTTTTTAACTTAAATTTAAAAGAAAAGAAAATATAGAATTACAATTGATAAATCACATGGGAGTGAATTAAAAAAACTTGGTCCCCTGTATAATAATAAATATTGACCCATAGTTCTCTTAAAAAATGGAACATTAAATGTAAACTTTGACTGAGTTCTAATGCAATTAGGATTAACATATCTTGAAAAAAGTAAGCTCACTGAATTAGGTAGCAGGCCAGCTTTGATTTTAAATAGGAAGAGACACATCTTAAACTGAATTCTATTTGTAAGAGAAAGGCAATTGGAAGACTTTAACAATAAACAATGATGGGTTTGGTCTGGAACATAGAGCATAAACTTCAGTATAGAATTATAGGTAACTGCCAATTTTCCTAACAGTTTAGTACTCACTGAAGCATAAGCAACCAACCCATAGTCAAAAACACTAAAGAGGAAACTATATTCCAAGAGCCTTCTAGATTCAGGAGTTAAATACTGCTTAACTCAATAAAGACAGTCTTTGATGTACGTTTTTATGATAGAAAAAACATGTTGTTCAAAAGTAAGGTTAATGTCAAAAATGAGTCCCAAATATTTAAATGTGTCAACATATTCGATGGAATTTCCCTTAATGTCACACATGGATGGAAGATTAGACAAATTGATCTTTTTACTTTAAAACAGCATGATTTTTGTTTTTACTGGGTTAAGCACAAAATAATTTGCAAGCAGCCACGTTTGAAATGAATCAAAGTTAGCCTGAAGTTTATCCACGGTCTCCTTTGAGTTTAAGCTATCCTCGTAAAGAACGACATCATCTGCATACATTATAATGGAGCTAGAAGAACACGAAGATTGAGCATCATTCATGAGAAGTGAGAAAGTAAGTGGGCCCAAGATAGATCCCTGGGGGACACCACATCTGATTAACTTGGAAGAAGAAAAATGACCTTCAATTGATGTCACATGTGACCTATCTATGAGATAATGGGAGAACCATTTAATCACTTCATCAGAAAAGTGCATTTGTTTCATAATGCAAGGAAGTACACTGTGGTCCACAAGATCGAAGGCCTTGATGAGGTCCACAAAAAGAGCAGCAACCGAATGCCCTTTATTAAGGGCTCTCTGGATGTCACTAGTGAACCTCACCAAGGCCATTTCGAATTATGCCCTGCCTTAAAACCGTGCTGACAGGGAGTTAGTAAATCACATTTATTAATCTACTCCAAGGTCTGATCTAATATAATTTTCTTGAGAATCTTGGACAGGGGTGGCAAAAGAGCTATTGGGCAGAAGTTGGAAACTAATGAAGGATTACCTGCTTTATGAATAGGTCTAATAACTGCGTGTTTCCACAATTTTGAAATCACACCATGAACAATTGAAAAATTGAAAATGGTAGTAAGAGGGTACGAAAATGTATCAATACCTAATCTAAGTATGCAAATATCTAAAGAATCAGTCAACAAAAATGGTTTAGGATCATTACTAAGTAAATAATCCCTAACTGTCACAGGAGTCACGTCGTTAAACACACATTTAGAAAACGATTCGAGGTGAACTCTATGACTGTTAACTGTTTCAAGACACATGCCAGGACTGGGTACCCCTATATTCTCAAGATCTCCAAAATAGTTACTAAAACTTTCCGCTACCAATTTAGGACACGAAGTAAGTGAGTCACCATTTTGAGGAGAAATCAATTGGTCTTTCTTACCCCTACCCATTAAGTTGTTTAATATCTTCCAAGTTTGCCTGGAATTACCAAATGCTTTGTTCTGTTGACTTATGAAATATTTTACTTTAGATTTTCTGATTTCTGATTTACACCTATTTTTTAAATTTTATATGCCGAGAGAGTCAGCATTGTTACTAAGTTTAAAATGTTTCCAGCTCTGATCTCATAATTTCATAAGCTGTAACAATTCTTTTGTGATCCATTCATTCTTAATAGAATGAATACGCATTTTTTCCAGAGGTGCCAATTTGTCTATCAAAGATGTATACAACGTAATAAAGGTATTTTACATGACATCAATGTCCTGAGAGGATTTAAGCTGCGTCCAATCTATAGATTTACTATCTTTAGCAATACCCTCAGGAGTTAATGAAGAAAGTCTCCTAAATTCAATATACCCGGGGGTTTGTTTAGCGTATTTAACAGATCAATCACATGCCACTGTACAATGGTCACTAATATTGTCAGACAGAACCATAGCATTAATGATTCTGTCTGGCTGAGTTACCAAGATCCAATCAAGAATTAAACCTAAGTTAACTTTGTGATTATATCTAGCAATGTCATGAATCATTTGATGGAGACCTAAATCAATAAGAATGTCACAAGTGCCATCGGTCTCATTTGTATTCCAATTATTGTTAATGTCGCCCAATAATATCCACTCTCTGTTGGGAGAAAGATGGGATCTGAAACGAGAGACCAAATCAATACCATATTTAAACTTCCCAGGTGGAATATAGATGGAACTAATAACTAATCTCTTGTCCCGGCCAAACAAAATCTCTGTTGAAACAAAATCACAGGCAGCATCATTTATGTTGTCAAGAATCCTTATTGCACTAAACTTAGAATTTACATGTATAAGTTCCCCCCCCCATGTTTACCTACCCTATCCTGATGAAACAAATAAAAATTAGGCAATGAAATTTCAGAATCCGAGACATTGCTATTTAGCCATGTCTCAGATAGCGTAATCACATTAAACTCATTCATCTCTAGCCACACCAAGAATTGGTCCCACTTTGAAGTAAGGCTGTTAATATTCAAATGGACAATTTTCAAAGTTGAGTGTAAATTAGAAGGGACAGTATTGCTAATCAAGTTGGGACTTGGTTTCACCTGGCCTAAACAATATGGACCTGGGTGAGGATGCACAGAACCCAAAATGAGAAGCAATAATGCAAAAAATCACCCAAGATGAATTTTATTGACCATTTTCTTTTCATTTTTTGTGACCGGATGAAATATATTAGTCCTAATACTACAAAAATAATAATCAATAAAAATATCTCTGAAAATTATGAGAAACAGGATAAGAAACCCATGTGATATACATATTAAAACCATCATAGCTATTGTAGCTATCATAAAAATGATTCCGAACATTCAGTCTATCAGGCTGAAAATCAGAGAAGGAAGGAAGAATAGCATCTCCCTCACAAGGCCTGTGGCATACAAAGGTACAAGCTAGTATAAAGTAGATCAGTGTTAACTTAACATTCTAGCATTTTAAAAGATATGTCAACCAGTCTGAGATAAATGATACTATCTTAATAGTGGCTATTACAGACTTTAGATTTCACTTTTTCTCGAGGAACTGGCGCTCATGCCACTCACTCTCGCACCACAGCACTCATGCTGTGTGCAAGTGCAGAATTTAAATGTCCTGACCTCTCTTTCTGTAAAATGTCACTCCCTGTTGCTCCTCCCCACAGTCTTGTTTACCGGCTTGCTTACCGGAACTGGGGGCACTCCGAGGGAGTGGAGTGGGACTCTAGCAGGCAGTTGAAGTGGACTGAGGAACAAGGCTGCTGATGTAATGGCACACAGGAATCAGCAGGTGAGCAGCTACAGACAATCCTGAAGTGCTGAATGATACTTGTGTAACCCCCTTACAAATGGGGGTTCTTAAAAACCTTCCTGGAGCTTGCATAAATGCTTCCTGCCTAACTGGTGTTTGGCACAATGCCACCTAAATGCGGGAGTTGTGAGAGCTTCTAAAGCCTCTAGTACAGTCCCTTTAAGAGCTGCCTGCTCGCAGACTCCAGCGGGTTGGTATGGGGGGGACTGGTGTTTCCCTGTTCGAATCCCACCTGAGCTGTGGTGAAATCGCTCCAATTTGGTAGTCGCTATAAGTGCAAAAGGGAGCCCTTTCGAAAGATGTAATTGGCTATAATTAGTTGGAGTATTAGTGGAATTACAGTTTGTCTAACCTGCTTCTTCTGCAGCTGGGACTGTGTGCGCTTGGCCCCTCCATTCTGGACCTGGGCTATTGATCTGGGCCAATGGTAAACAGGGGAACCCTAAAATGGAGATCTTTCTGACCAAATAGGATCAGGACTCATGTGGGAGCCGGCTGACCAATGAGGCACAGCCAGTAATTCTGGGAAGTAAAGTCTGACTTATGGCGCATTGTTTTGCATTAATAGGGGCAGTATTAAGTGACTGGCATCTGCAGCCCACCTAGAGGATCGGGTGGTGCCCGAGTGGTGAGACTTGCCCTAACTGCCAAAGGGCAGATATGTGGTGGCTGTGAGCAAGGAAGGAGCTCTGGGCTCCTCGCCATTGAGTTTTCGTGCAGGAAGCACGTGTAAGGCCAGTGTCGGGCATTTTGAATCGCCAGAAAGTCGTACTAAATCCGTTGGAAGTGGTCAGAGGAGGCCATGCAGGAGCGTGGCTACCTACCAGGCTCACCCTGTTGAAGACTGGAGAATCTGCTTGAATCACACTCGGTCTGTCAGGAACAGTGAAGCTGCGTCGGTTGGGCCCAGTGTAAGGCGGACAGGTATTGAGAAGGACAGCAGCTGCCTGGTATGGTACCCCTCTGCAGTGCATATAAATGTGTGGAGAAGTGCTCGAAGTACAGGCTTGGTCCTGCAAGTGGTGCAAGAGTGTGTTTCTTTCTGGAGTCGTGAGTACTAAATCAGGGTAGCACCCTGTCAAATGTTTCTAGTAAGGGCAAGACCATCTGGTTACTTTGCTGGCTACACTGACCGAGCTGGGTGGCTCTATTTAGTCTTCGTAGGAATTAAATGCTCGTTTGTGTCAGGGCCCCAACCAGCTTCATCGAGGAAATAGCCTTTAGGGCTTGGGTACCCATAGACAGTAACTTATAGGTTAGGCCTGTGCACAGAGCCCTAGGTAGATACTCATATATTGTGGTGATAAGCCAATCAACTTGATTTCCCCTGGTCCTTGTTATCCCCCCTTAAATAAATCAGATTGCTTGTTTTGCAAAGGTACACTGGCTGGTTTGTGTGTCAATGGTGAATTACCGCACCATGAATATTGTGTAACTGCACCTTGCTTTTCAGGGGGTCCCCGGAGCAAGCTGATTGGTCCAAGCTGGGGGGTAAGTGCATATGGTAAGGACATTGTAATTGAATTGTGTGGGCCACTAGTGGGATGAAAGGGGGGTTGCAGAAACCCAGAGGGCTGTGACCAAGTCATCTCTGACTGTTCTAACCCCGACCTCTGGGTGGAGGCACCCACCAATGGATTTGGGCCCCTCACCCTGCTACAGTTAGGGCAGACAGGGGTAGTAGTCCTTAGGATAGCACCCCCTGGGGGTTACATAGTGGAGGCACCACTGGGATCAGAGTCTCCTCGTGGCCAAATGGACGAAGTAACTAACTATGGACAAATTGAAGGAAAAGCTGGAATATCATGGCTAAAATCAAGTTGGATCCCATTAAGACAATGTTACATAAACTGATGGGTTGGGGTGAAGCTGAAGAGTTGGACTCTCAGAGAATTGTGTTACTGCTAGATGTACCTCTAGGGACAATGAACGCTGACCTTATTTCCGTAGTGGAGCGGGTTAAGTGTTTGGGTATGGTAGAGGTGAGAGGGCTTATGGCTGACCTACTTGATCAGACTTTGCAGGTGTTACTGTTATGTAGTGCAGCCATTGACCCCAAGAGGGTACCCCCAGTGATTTACCCGGAAGGTGCCCAACAGGGGTGGAGGGTCATTCACATCCGGAGTGGGTCAGTCACCCCGGGGGGTCTCCCCAGACTAATAGCTTCAAAGATAAACTGCTTAAATTGTTAGCCATGGAGGGGAGGACTACTCAAGAGTTACTGCAGGTTTTGGATCTTTCCAGTGATCCCACCCCCCCAGGCTTCCCCAGTACCTCTCCTGGGCCCCCCAAGAGTTCTATTTTGGCCCCACCACCCCAGTGGTTCCTTCTATATAGCTAGATTTGTACCATAGGCTAAAAATTTTTTCTGGCACAGTGCCTGTGCCTTCAGGGGAGGATGATTTGGAGGCGTGGATGGACTATGCCACCCCCTTAGTCCAGGAGTGGCAATGCTCTGAGGGGGAGAAATGAAAGAGGCTGATGGGAGCCTGCGGGGTCCAGCTTTAGAAACCATTTGGTTTTTGCAGGCTACTAGTCTGGAAGCTACTGCAGCAGAATATCTCTCTGCTTTAGAAGGAGTGTTTGGAAGCACCGAAACTGGGGAAGACTTATTATGGAAATTCAAGTCTGCTAAGCAGTGGAGGAATGAAAAGCTTTCCGCCTTTGTTACTAGGGTGTAAAGGGCTTTACAGAAGGCCTACCGAAAAAAGGGGATCACCGCCCCAGCTTTGAACCAGGTCAGGTTGGAACATGTTCTAAAGTCTGCTAGATTTTCCAGTGTGATACTGTTAAAACTTAAGTTACATGATCAACGAGCTGCCCCGCCTGAATACTGTCAATTGATGAGGGAGATTAGAGAAGTAGAGACTGATGAGGAGGGGTGTGACCCCTATGTGGGGGCTGTGAATCTGTGCCAAACCCCTGAGTCTAGTGAACCCAATGAGATCCACCCTTCGGGGGGGGGCCTGATGTATCCCCAGAGTTACAAGGAGGGGTGGGGGTATGTGCCATTTCCTCTGATCCCCAAGTAGAAAGTGAGTTGAGGGCCAAGATCAGAAATTTACGAGAGCTGGTGAGGGACTTGAAGCAAACCACTACCCACCCTGTTAGGTTTGGGGAACCCGAGCTATCTAGAAACCAACGCCCTAGCCCAGGGGAGTCCCCTTGACCTCTGGGTGGCCCCCAGCAGATGAAGTATTCCCCTCCCAATAGAGACCCCCAGGACCCCAAGTTCTGTTACCATTGTGGGGAGGATGGACACTTTCAGACTGAGTGCCAGCTGCTGGAGAATCTAATGAAGGTCAACAGCAGGCTGATCATCTGGCATCACAGGGCCCATGTCCGACCCCTAGGAAGGGCTTTGTGACCCGGGCCAATGCCCAAGCAACTGTCAACGCTGTGCCCCCCGAATGGTCTGCTGTGGTCGGGCCCTCGATGGAGGCCCCAGTGCGAGTAAATGGGATTCCCACCCGAGCAGTATTGGATAGTGGCTCTCAGGTGACCATTATGTTCCTGGACTGGTATCAGACACATCTACCTGAGGTGCCACTACAACCCTTGGATGGTCTACATGTATGGGGACTGAGTGACAAGGCTTATCCGTATTTGGGGTATATCCAGATCTGGTTGGCATTTCCTACTTCTGTGGCTGGGTGGACGAACAGGTGGAAACCTTGGCTTTAGTCTGCACCCCCCACTGGACTGTATGATGGGGTACCCTTGTTGATTGGGACCAATGCTCACATGTTTGGTCGACTAGCACAATTGTGTACTAAATAGCAGGTGTCCAGGACTAGGCGAGCTCTTAGGATACCTGCTCTGATCCAGAAGGCCTATGAGACTCAGAGAAAGGCTAGTCAGGAGGAGCCTGAAGGCCTGGTGGGTGTTGTCTGGAGAAAGGATCCATTGCCATTGCTATTAGCCCCAAATGCCCAGTATGTTTTGCGAGGGGAGGTCCAGCTTAAAAAGGATGTCAAGAATAAACTATTGATGCTGGATGTGCCTGGGGAAGGAAAGTTGCCGGGGGGACTGCTGGTTAAGCCCAGGATCTTGCCTGCTAGAGCCCATGCTTATGCCAGGAGAGTGATGGTTCAGGTTCATAATGTGTCTGACAAAGAGATTCGAGTAAATAGAGGCTGCACCCTGGCTAGTGTGCATTGTGCAGACACTGCAGTGCTCCACAATAGCAAGGGTTTGGGGAAGGATGACAGAGTCATGCCCGACTTGTTTGATTTTGGTGACTCCCCGTTGCCTGCTGAAAGGAAAGTAAGGGTCAGTGAGAAGCTTGCACAAAGAGAGCAGGTCTTTTCCCTAAAAGAATGGGATGTGGGATGTGTGCAGGGGGCCGAACACCACATTCGACTGCATGATGACAGGCCTTTTCGAGAGAGGTCTCGGCACCTGGCCCCTGCTGACATAGACGATGTGAGACAGCATCTGCAAGAGATGCTTGTGGCTGGCATGATACAAGAATCCAGGAGCCCTTATGCTTCCCCCATTGTTGTAGTGAGAAAAAAGAATGGGGCTGTTTGGATGTGTGTGGACTACCATACCCTGAACCGGCGGACCATCCCTGACCAGTATACCATGCCACGCATACAGGACGCCCTGGACTGTCTAAATGGCAGTAAGTGGTTCTCTGTGTTAGATCTCCACAGTGGATATTATCAGATCCCAATGGCTCCAGAGGACCAAGAGAAGACTGCGTTCATTTGCCCCCTAGGTTTCTGTGAGTTTATCTGGATACCTCAAGGGATTTCAGGTGTCCCAGGTACCTTTCAGCGCCTGATGGAACGTGCTGTGGGGCACATGAACTTGCTCGAGTGTTTGGTTTATTTAGATGATGTCATAGTGTTTGGCAGCTCATTGGAAGAACATTAAAGTCAATTGTTCAAGGTCCTGGATCAGCTGGAGGATTTTAGTCTTAAGTTATCTATAGACAAATGCCAATTCTTTAAAACTTCTGTGAAGTATGTGGGCCACATAGTATCCACTGAAGGCATAGAGACTGACCCCAGCAAAGTAGAGGCTTTAACCACTTGGCCCCAACCCAGAAATTTTAAGGAGCTACAGCAGTTCCTGGGGTTCTATGGGTACTACCGACGATTTATTAAAGACTACTCTCGGGTGATCTGGCCCCTGCTTAATCTCACTCAAGGGTACCCCCGACCCATAAGAAATATAAGAAGGCTGCACAATCTGGGACTGAAAAGACTTATTTCTGCCCCAATGATGTGTTTGGTACTCGCTGGACTGCTAACTGCGAGGAAGCTTTCTATGACATTTTATATCAACTTACTCATGCCCCAGTGCTGGCCTATGCCGACCCAGCTAAACTCAATGTTCTTCATACTGATGCCAGTCTGCTAGGATTGGGGGCCATATTGTACCAAGAGCACTTGAACGGTATGAGACTTGTAGCTTTTGCCAGCCGCAGTTTGACTCCTTCTGAAAAGAATTATCCAGTGCACAAACTAGAGTTCCTGGCCCTAAAGTGGGCTATTATTGATCAATTCCATGACTATTTGTATGGGGATAAGATACTGGTGAAAACTGATAATAATCCTTTGGCATATGTTCAGACCTCAGCCAAGCTGGATGCCTCTGGTCACAGGTGGCTCTCTGCATTATCCACCTACAACTACACTATTGAATACAGAGCAGGCCTCGACCATATAGATGCTGATGCTCTCTCCTGGAGGCCAGTGTCCCTAGCCGATTGGGTCAGGTTGTCTGAACCCGACATTAGAGTCCTTTGCCAGAAATTCGACAAGGAGGAACAGGTGACTCCTAATATTGTGGACTGCATGGTGGATTGCTTGGGTCCATCTGAGAACTGTGTGCCTGCTGCTTACTGCCACTTTTTTGTGTTAGACACTAGTATGCTGCCTCAGTTCCCACTTGCACTGTGTGCGAGTGCAGAATTTAAATGTCCTGACCCCTTCTTCTGTAAAATGTCACTCCCTGTTGCTCCTCCCCACAGTCCCATTTACTGGCTTGCTTACCGGAACTGGGGGCCCTCTGAGGGAATGGAGCGGGACTCTAGCAGTCAGTTGAAGCGGACTGAGGAACAAGGCTGCTGATGTAATGGCACACAGTCAGGAATCAGCAGGTGAGCAGCTGCAGACAATCCTGAAGCGCTGAATGATACTTGCGCTGTGTGCGAGTGCAGAATTTAAATGTCCTGACCCCTCCTTCTGTAAAATGTCACTCCCTGTTGCTCCTCCCCACAGTCCCATTTACCAACTTGCTTACCAGAACCGGGGGCCCTCAGAGAGAATGGAGCGGGACTCTAGCAGTCAGTTGAAGCGGACTGAGGAACAAGGCTGCTGATGTAACGGCATTTAAATGTTGTTTGAACCTGACATCCGAGCATTGTGCCAAAAGTTTGACAGAGATGAACAGATGTCTGCGGACACAGTGGACTGTCTAGTAGATTGCTTGGGCCCTCCTGATACCTGCACACCAGCTGCCTATTGCTATTTCCCTGCTCTAGATATTAGTGCACTACCTCAACTTGACAATGACAGTACTCAGTGGGCTCAATCCCATGATCCTATGATTCAACACGCACTTTATGCCCTTCATGCAGGGAAAGATGTGTCCAAGTTACATTCCTCTGACTTGCGAACTGCCCTATTGTTTAAAGAAGGCCCCAGGTTGAAGTTACTCAATCAGTTGTTATACAGAGAGACAGTGGATCATAGTGGTTAAGTAGACAAGCAACAATTGGTCCTGCCCACGGCCTTTAAACAATTGGTACTGAGGTCCCTCCATAATCACATGGGGCACCTCGGTATTGACAGGACTCTTGACCTGGTACGATCTCAATTCTACTGGCTCAAGATGGGGGCCGATATTGAGCACCACGTAAAGACCTGTAGTCATTGCCTCCAAAGAAAAGCCCTGCCTCAGAGGGCTGCCCCCTTGTCAATATCACTACCAGTGCCCCCATGGAACTGGTTTGCATAAATTTTTTTGTGTTCAGAACCTGATCAACGGAATATTGGCAATATGTTAGTGGTTACGGATCATTTCACATGGTATGCACAAGCTTTTCCAACTAAAGATTAAACAGCCTCTATCGTGGCCAAGGTGCTAGTGGAAAAATTCTTCGTCCACTATGGTGCCACCCAGTGGATCCACTCTGACCAAGGCAGAGACTTTGAAAGTAGGCTAATCAAAGAAATGCTCTCTCTGAGGGGGGTACGGAAGTCAAGAACTACCCCTTATCACCTGCAGGGGGACCTTCAACCAGAACATTTTAACTGCACCCTTCAAGACATGCTGGGCACCCTCCACCAAAAGACAAGCATAAGTGGAGCCAGCAAATTAGCACCTTGGTACACGCGTACAATTGCACCAAAAATGACACTACTGGCTCTCTCCCTACCACTTCGTGTTTGGGAGGGAAGCCCACCTGTCAGTTGATGTCTGTTTTGGGGTCTCTCCTGATGGGGTCTGAGCTGAAAACTACCTGCAGTATGTACAGAAACTGAAAGCTCAATTGAACCATGCATATCAACTGGCCCAGACAATGGCTACTAAAAGAAATCTTGCCAACAAAGAGAGGCACAACAAGAAAGTAAAGGCTGAAGAGCTACAGCCCGGATACTGTGTGTTGTTACGCAATTTGGGACTACATGGCAAGCACAAAATTGCTGATAGATGGCACCATCTTCTTCATGTAGTAGTTGGAAAGTTGGAAGATCTACCAGTATACAAGGTACGCTCAGAGAATAACTCCAAAGCTGTCAAGACCATGTTCCGTAACCACTTGCTGCCTATCGGCCAAGTTATTATTGAAGCTGAACCAGCAGACATTGCCTCCTCTGGGTCAGCAACTCATGATGCTGCAAACAAGAGACAGAGTCAACCTACCCCAGTAGTTACAGAGCTAAGGTTTCCCCCACAGCAGACCCAGAATTATAGTGACTATCAGTCCACCTCTGATGATAGTGTGACTGTAACAATGCCTATTACCCCTCCTATGAATTGAGTCAGCTGTTTCGTGGTAACCCTATGACTAATTGTGGGGATGAAGCTGGGTCTTCTGGACTGCCTAACCCCGCTGCTTCATCCTTGGAGCCAATGCTCCCTGAAAGTGAGGTGCAAAGCATCACATCTGAGGTTGCAGACTCTCTGTGTTTTGTGGAACTGTGTGAATTGCCTGAAGAAGGGGCTGATGGTCTGAGTCTCCCTGGTGACACACCAGAACTTGAAGAACAGTATGAGAGTGCTGACAGCCCCATTTCAGTGCCACAAAGTCTAATTGTGCCTAAACCTTCTCAAAATGATCCGGCTGGGCCCTTGTCAGAAGACAGTAATGAGCAAAGTGTTGTGGAACCAGAGCCTACAGAGCAAGGAGCTGACAGTGCTCCCAGTTTGGACATTCCCATCCATGCAGAGGTACCCCTCTCAAGTGACGAAAGCTACAAAGTTAGTGCTGAAAGTACAGAGACTGTGGCTGCTCCCCTCAGAAAGACTGGCTGAGCTGTCAAGCCAGTACTACGCTTTAGTTATGATTCCCCTGGGAGGCCAGTGGATTTGTCTCTCAATGTGGTTCACAAAGAGGTTTACATCTCACCAAGCTCACTGCCCAAATTGAGCTTGACAGTTAATTCCAGGTTACTTGTTTTTCCCTCTCACCATGGGGCCCCTGCCCCATCCAGTCCCAAGTTAGCTGATAGGGAAGGACCCCCCCTCTCACATTGTTTAATGTGTAAAAAGTTATTACCTGAAGCAGTATTGTGATGTTACCAGTGTGTTAATCATAGTGGAATCAGCATTGCCTGTATGAAACATGCATAAATATTGTCAATATGGATGTAGTAATACGAAGTATACTGAAAGGTATAGTGATGTAACAAGCTAATGATATATATGTCTCATTTATATTGCATTTTTGATATTGTGATGGTACGGACTTGATGTGGATGCCAAGTTTTCTCCAGGCAGGGAAGGGTGTAACCCCCCCTACAAATAAGGGTTCCCAAAAAGTCTTCCTTGAGCTTGCTTAAATGCTCACTGCCAGGCTGGTGTCCTGCGGTTTAGCAGTTTAAATGTATTGCCTGAGAGTGCCTGTATAGCCTCTGTGTAGTCTCTTTAAGAGCTGCCTGGATTGCAGTCATAATTAATCTGAGAGGGAGCTCTGTTAGAAGATATACTTGTTTGCTGATCATTTGTTAGAGTAGTAATAATGTTGCAGTTTGTTCTAACCTGCCTTCTTTGCAGCATGGACAGTTCTGTTTGTTTCCATCATCTTGGTCCTGGACTGTTAGAATGGGCCAATCAGTACATTTGGGAACTCTAAAATGGAGCCTGCCTACAGGGGCTTGGTGGGGCCAAAACTTGTAGGAATTGTAGTTTTGGGCTTTTGGCACCTAAAATAACCTGGAGGGGGAGCCCTTTTTGTGACTGACAGACAGATCAGCCAACCAAACCTTTTGGATCTTGGGGAAAGCCCCACACTGCTTGCAGTTTCAGTCAGATCTGAGTTGGGAAATAAAGAAGTAACAGCTCGAGATAATTTGAGCAGCAATCCATAGTGGATTCGCGTGGGAGAACTGTGGAAAGGCCTGAGTTTGGCCTACATGTCTGCATGCTGTTCCTGAGAGGGAACCTGTGCTTTTTTTTTCGGACTGAATCCGAATCTGGAGAGCAAATTAATCCACTGAATTGTGACCAGGCTTTAACCTGAAGAAGACCGAAGATTTGCTGGATGCGATCAGCCTGTTAGGACTTCCAGCTACCTCTGAACTCCCGGATTGTGCACAGAGTCTGTAATTGCGACCGGAGAGCCATTTACCTGGTACAGTGGAATTTCCTTACATGTGAATGTGCAGTGTGCTTATAGTGGGTCATGATTTGGTTCCCCACTGTGTGTCTGAACTGTGTTTTGCTTGCTGGAGGCTGTATCCAGCTCCATGGACTGAATATGTATCCATTTCCATTTGCCTGGGCCCTGCCACACTGGTCCAGCCAGAATACCTGCTACGCAGAGAAAGTCATCGATGAGAGACCAGCCTGGGGATCAGCCCCCTGATCAACGCCTTGAACAGGAATGATGCCTCGGTGATTCGTGTGGGCCCTGCTTCTCCAGGCACTCCAGCTCAACAGCCTGCAGTCTTGATTACATTCTGCCTGTGTTCCGTATTGGGTATCATGAGTAAACATCAGGGTAGCTCCCTGCAACAACAGTTAAATCTAAAAGTGTTGTCGTCTGATTGTCTTGTTGCCTTTTCTTTCACGAAATGAGCCCTCTGGCTCCGGATTACAAATAGTGTGTGTTGTGCATGTTGCTTTCTTCCATCACATGGCCCCAGCAGCTGCAACATTCCTGGCTAGCCCACCGTTTTCCTACCTGGGTACCCAGAGTGTGTGACTGTGTAGGGACTCTGAACTGCATGCATAACTGTCTGATTAATATAACTTTTAAGCAAATCAACCTGATTACGCCCCTCCCTTGTTCAAGTCCCCTGAATAAATCAGATTTAACTTTGTTTGCATTTAACTTGACTGTGGTTCCAGTTTGTGCCAAGAGTATTATACTGTTGTTATTTGCTGTGCTTAACCTTGTTTTACAGGGGTCCCCAGGGTCAAGCTAGAGGAACTAGCCCTGGTGGTAAGTGCAAACAATGTGGGTAATTGCCTGGTGAATAAGGGTCATTGTGAAAGTGATTATTGTGTACTGTTCAGGCCACTAGAAGGAGAAAAGGGGGGTTACAGTGTCTCAGAGGGCTGTGCCCAGGTCAGCTTGACCACTACTAACCCTGACCTCTGGGTGGAGGCACCCATATCAGAACCTAGGACGCTTAACCTGCAACTAGCCAAGCAGGCAGGGGTAGTAGCCCTTGGGATAGCACCACCTAAGGGTTACTCAGAGTTAGAGGGTTGGGCAGAGTACACATTAGGTGCTGAAGCAGGAGCACTGACGACAGAAGATAGGGGTTCGCCCACTGCCTGTGGCATTGGAGGTGATGCAATATGTCTCAGCAACTTTTTTATGGTGGCCATCAATCCACTGATCTGTCTTGGAGCTGCCCTCAGTAGAGGATGCCTGAGCGTGCACCCCAACCCCCATAGCAAACTCACTCTGTGAGGGACCAGGGTCTTTGTCTGTGGGAGGAACTTTCATAAAGGCACCCGCTTTCACTTCTCTGACTTCTCTCAACAGCTCGTCTCTCAACAGCTCAGTCCATGATGGAATGTCCTTAGCAGTCTCTGAGTGCTTGTTGGGTGCTAGATTCCACCTTTGAACCTTACTCGCCTGGTCACCCTCTGTCACTTGGGCAGCAGCAACAGATATGTGAGAAAGCCCCCCATGTGACCGCTTTTGCTCAACCCCCCAAATTTCTCTCATTAATTCGTCATGGGGGGAGACGAATCCAGCTGGACTGCAAGTCGTAACTGAAGCAGTAATAGTTCAGAGAATGGGGTAGACTTTATGATCTGGTCCAACCTAGTCCAATCTAACTTGTCTGAGGCCACGCTACCCTTTCTGAAGCATTCCTGTAGAACCTTTCCAAGTCGTGGTACATACACTGATAAGGGCTCCCCTTGGTATTGCTGAGTGTTTCTTACCCTCCACCATAGGTCCTCATCTGAATCTGGATTCCTGTACACATTTTCCAATGCATCTAAATAGTCCTGTACAGTTGCTTCGGGGTTAGTAGCCCACTTGGCACGGATAGTAGCAAGAGCAGGACCTCAGAGGCTTTCACTCAACCTCTTTCTCTTCTCCACTTCAGAACATTGCCATTAGGGTACCAAGGGGGCAACATAGTCTATCCAGGTCTCCCAATCATCCTCCCCTTGGGGGGGGGTGGGAAGAGTGCCGAGAATATCCTCAGCCTGTGGTAAGAGTCGTGAGTCGTGACTAACTGTGGGCACAGGAGTGGATGCCGGTACTGGTGTGGGTATGGGAGCTGGTGAAGGGACATGTGCTGGGGCTGGTGTGGACAACAGGGAAGGAACACCCCCAGGTGGCATGAATAACTTTTTTAAGTCCTCTATGGTTTTACCCTCCTCCAATAACAACTTGGCAAACTTTTCCTCAAGGGTCTCAGATAATGGTGGAGACTTGTTCTCTAAGGGGTCTTTACTATCTTTAGTCACCACCCTCCAGGCAGTAATAGTCTGGGGCACCTTAGTGCTGTCTATGGGGTTGCTACACCCCATTAAAGCCATTAAGGTCTGGGCAATCAAGTCAGCATGTCGGCTTACCACCACAGCTTTTCCCAAGCATACAGTTTTGAAAGTGCCCCTTCCACAGTATCTTTACTAGTGTCTAGGGGTATATCCAGTATTAACAAGGCATCCTGTGTGTCAATCTCATGCCCCGTACACCATCCCACCAACTGATGCACAGCCATTTCTACAGTGGTACCCATTATATTTTTTGCAGTAATTCTTAATTTTGACCACTAGGGTGCGCTAATCCCAAGCAGTCCCACCAAGATGTAACCCCAGGTGGCATTATCCTACGGGCTACTACCCCTGCCTGCATGACTAGGTGCAGGTTGAGGGGCCTGAGCTCATTGAATGGGTGCCTCAAACCACAGGAATGGTTCTGGGGTAGTTTAACTGCTGTTGGTATAGCCCTCCGGGATGCTATAACCCCCATCAACCCCTTTAGTGCCCTAAACAGTATAGCAGCAAAACATTTGCATGTACCATATGGCAAAAATGACTTGCTCACACCGATTGCACTTACCACAAGGGCAGGATCCTCTGTAGCTGCCCTGGAGACCCCCTGTAAAGTAAGACCTGTAATGCAACAGTTCAATGGCAGTACAATACCCCCACCGAAAAGGTACACACTAGCCAGGTTAAATGCAAAAAGAACAAAATCTGATTTATTCAGGGGGAAGTGAACAAGGGTGGGGCATGAATCTAGCGGATGATTGACCGATCTGATTAATTTGGGCTGAACATGCATGCACAGTGAGTCCTTTGTATACAGTCACACAACCCTGGGTACCCAGTTGTTAAGCAGGCTAGCCTGAAGCGATGCCTGGGGTAGGCCGGCATTGCAGCTGTTGTTGGGGCCCTTAGGTGAGAAAACAATTAGCATGCACATCAACCCAGAATTTGTAATCCAGTGCTGGATGACTCAGTTCATTTTAATAAACCCAAACAAATAAATCAGATGACACACAATGATTGCAGCTTTGTTGCAGGGAGCTACCCAGTTTGTACTCATGCTACCCAGACCAGGAGGCAGTACTGACAAGATGAAGACCTCTTGGTGTTCTGGTTTGCCAGGGAAGCAGGGCCCACATGACTCATTGAGGTAGTTGCTACCTGTTCGATGGTGTTGAGCAGCGAGCCAAATCACTGAGCGGGTCTTTCATCGGAAATGTCTCTGCGATGGGAGCGGCAGTCTAGGCTGAGATGGCAGGGCACAGGCCAGAGCAGGCAGTTCGGATTTAGTCTGTGAGAGTGCTGGAGCAGCTTCCAGCTAGCATAACACACTTGAAGGTGGGGAACCAAATTGTGACCCACAAAGCAAACACACTTATAAGCAACACAACTCTTAGTCACAGTTCAGGTAAAGTCCGGTTGCAATTTAGCAGAAGTTCTGCGCAAACCCCTCAATCCGTGACTCACTTTGGTATCTGGCAGGCCGATTGCTTCTGGAGCAAGTCTTCGGTCCCAAATTCAGGAAATGATCACTCTCTCTCTCTCTCTCTTCAGGCTTCAGATCTCAAACAAAGGAATTAGATTAAAATCCAACTTTCACATTCACTGGATTTCTCACTGGAAGATGTGACAGGCGGCCAATGTAGCCTTCCTGCTGATTATCCCTTGCTCCTATGCAGGAGCAGCTGCTCCATGGCTCGAGCTGTTCACTCTCCAAACTCCAGCTCACAACTGACTCTGCTGCAGGCAGTTCTGGGAATTTCCTCTGAGATCCAAAAGGTTTGGTTGGCTGAGGGAACTGTCTGTCACAGCAAGGGCTCCCCCTCCAGGTCCATTTAGGCGCCAAACCTTCAAAACTACAATTTCTACAGATTTAAATCGCACTAGACCTCTGGGGACAGTCTCCATTTTAGATCCCTTGAGGTTCGATTGGTCCAGCTCTGGCAGTCCAGAACCAAAATGGTGGCTCTTATGCAAAACGTCCAAGCTGCAAGAGAAGGCAGGTTAAACAAACTTCTATGCTATTATTATTAAAGCAAATAAACAGTTTAATGAACACAGTTCATAACAGAACTCCCTCTGCGCTTTTAGCGAATGCAGAATTGAGAAGAAATACCATGCGCCTGGCTGGTCACGAGCCCTAAACTACTTGGCCCAGCCCAGACTAATTTCTAACACAGCATAATGACTCTCTTAAAGAGACAGGCATGGAGGCATTCTATGGCACTCTCATGCAGACACATACAGCTACTACAGACACAGGACACCATCCTGACAGTCGGCATTAGGCAGCCCAGGAAGACATCTTAGTAATCCCCAGTTTGTAGGGGGGTTACACCTCTATGTTTACCCTTGCCATAAGAAGAGGGAGTTACATTGGGGTATCCAAATTTCTGTCATTTAGTATGTTCCAGATCAGATAAATGGGTCCCCTGTAGGAGAATAAATGAAGGACGGACCTTTTTCGCCTCTGTAAATACCTTCTGTTTAATTTGGTTATTAAGGCCATTTACATTTCAAGAATATATCTTGGTTGGGATCATATTATCCATGAGAAGGGTAAAGGTAGATTGAAAATCTGTTGCCAGCAGCAACTCCCCGTGTGGTCGGTAGGTCAGGGCATAAGTAAGGCCAGCATATGGCCCCAAAACCATGTTGCCCTTACCGAGAGAAGCTGTCCAGGCAGCATGCTACCAGTACAGTGTCAGCACAATTTGTTTGGATTCATTAGGGTTATGTCCAACAGTGCATAAACATATGTAGCAGCATGAAAACAGAAACAGTGTAACAAGACAAACCTGAACAAGCCAGCACCAGGACTGCTAATGGGTGCCATGGGAAAAGGTTGCAACAAGCAGACCTAGGGAACCAGAGATGGGAGATAACAGGTGGCTTCCAAGGTAGGATAGCCAGTAAGTGAGCTCCCTGCGAACCAGGAGGCCTTGGACCATGGAATTCCAAGTGGGCTCAGGCAGAAGATAAGGGGCGTCAGACTTAGAGCCAGGTCTCCTGTGTGGGATAAGAGGAAACCCCCCAAGTGGGGAGTAGTGCAACATCACACAGCCAGCAATGAACAGCAGCCAATTTTGCAGCATAGGATAGTATCTTCCACCTCCGCAATAAGATATAGTATAGAGGGGAAGAGTAGGCAATGGTAGTAGTGCCATAAAAGGGGCCAGGCTTTGTGGATTGAAATTTGAACAGACAGGCTTCCAAATCCATAATCATCGGTGCAAATCATCAGGCATCCAGCCCAGAGAACAGGGTATCAATAACTAATAACTCAAGCTTTATGCAAAATGAAGAAGTAATTTATTGTCGAGTAGCAATTGGGTCCACGGCTCTTACAGTACAACAGAAATCACCAAAACCCCTATGCTTCGACCTTAGCGGTCTTCCCGAGGGTAGCCCCCTCAGGAAAACTGCTAAGGTCGAGGTGCAGGGGTTTTGGTGGTTTCTGTTGTACTGTAAGAACCATGGACACAATTGCTACTTGACAATAAATTACTTCTTTATTTTGCATAAAGGTTGAGTTATTGTTATCATTGGGAGTGCGACCCTTTCCTGGTTTTGCTGTCTGTGTAGGGCTGGCTGCCCTGTCTGCACCCCACCTGTTACTCAGTTGAGCACAAGCTGTTCTTGTTTGTACTATTAGTAACTAAGCCTGCAAAAAACATTCACTAGGCAACATCTTGAGAAGCAGTCTGTAATACAAGAAAAAGTAGAAACACCTAGAACTGTGATAAATGTCTCAGGAAGCAAAAGGTATTAGATAAAGCTGTTTTACACTTCACAGTAGGTGGTAACTTCAGCATTGAGAAATAAAGTACCAGGCTGCTGATATGCAGCCCTCCAGTGGGGAAAGGATATGTAACATGTCCTTGGAAATACAAAATAAGTCACTAGTGTTTAAAGCAGCTTGTCTAGAGTTCACACAGATTCTGCTCGGTATGATGAAGCCCTCTGACAGGTCTCCATTTCAGCAGGAGGACAAAGACAGGGGAGCTCACACTAGCCAAGGCAAAACAGTTATGGAATAAATTAAAGGTCAGACACAGTGAGAATGCACTCCATCCATCTTCCAAAGCTAAGTAAAAATTATAATAGAGGAACCATAAAAATGCAGGGAAGTCACAGTGGATCCCCTCCCCATCTGCATGCCAGTGTTATCTGATATTCTGCATAGGCTTATTTATTTATACATAACTAGGATTATAATACCTTTGAACCAGAGGTTCTTTTACAAAAGTTCCACATCAACACGGTAAGACAGAGGTACATAACAAAGTTTGAGAACATAATAGAGACAGTCAAATAACATGAGGACAACATTACAAGCAGTAAGACATGTATAAAACAACCTACAGAAATACAATTAAATGGATACACTGAAATACAAAATGCAGCCAGTAAAATATTACAAGGGTGGACATGATGAGGCACTGACCTAAGGGTTCAGAGCAGAGAAAAAAAAATGGGGGTTAAGGCAGTCAAAGGTGACATTGTCAGCTAAGTCCTCAGAATGAGTAGAGTTAATGGGAAGGAGGTGTCAAAAAAGAGGGAAAGGGAAGGAGGAGAGATAAAAAAGGGAATAAGGAGGGGCGGGAGGAACAAGGATCTGCAGCAAACATGATAAGTTAGGCTTCTGTTGTGAGGTAAAAGAATGCATGGGACAGGAACAGGACTTATGGGGTCAACTGTTGAGCGCAGTGAGGTGTTGACGTAGTTTTAAGTTTAAAGGAGCCAAGGGTAGTAGTGGCACTATTGAGCCAAGAGGGGGCTCTGAACCAAAAAGATCGCTGCCCCGAGCAGTCCGGCAGAAAGGGACAAGGTAGTTCGCTGAGGATGCACTGTGAGTATTGTGAGTGCTTAGGGATGGCAGACGAAATGGTAAGGTGGCTGAGGGGGTGGCCAAGGCAAATTTTTTTCATGAAAAGACATGTTTAGTAGGTGACCCTGCATTTGAGGTTTAACCAGCCAGTTTGTGCGTAGAGGTTGCAAGTGTGGGTGTGCCTGTGGGCACCAGATACAATTCAGCATGCCTTGTTTAGAGCCATTGTGATTCTTTTCAGAGCAGTATCAGTGGCTGCTCCGTAGACAATCAATCCATAGTCGATGATAGATACAACTGAGCTGGTGACAGCTGGTCTGAGAGCCTCAGGGGTAAGACACTGCCAATGCCAGTATAGAAGGCTAATTCTTGAGTTTAAAACCCTGGATATTTGGTTAATGTGTGTGGAGTAGGACAGAGTACTATCAAGGGTTATACCTAGATACTTGAAATCATGGACTTGTTCAAGGTATCTTGTGATAAGGGCTTCCACTAGTGAGCACTTACAAAGGGTGACTCAATAGCGGTGCCTGTTCACAGGGCTACTGGACAGGGGTGAATCAGCTATAGCGACATACTGTATGTCCTCTGTATACGTAATGCGTGGAGGCTGAGCACGCTGTGCGACGGCAGAGGGGAGGAGGGTTGTAAGGTGTAGCGAGGTGGTGCGCTGCCGAGCTGTCCATGTAGGGTAGTGGGCTTGTGGCAGGCAACGGTTGGGAGGGTACCAGGTTTGATGCTGAGCACGTTGGTATTTTTGTGCCTGTCCGTGAATTTTTTTTTGTTTTCACCCTCCCCCCAATATGCAGCCCCCTGTAGTTGAAAATCCTTTTAGTATAGTGATGCGGGGTCAAAGCCCCCATAAAAAACAAAAAAAATGATGTTTTTGGCACTTTGACCAGCGCCGCGCATGTACATTGGTGGAATTGATTTTTGTCGATGTACACTCGCCCTATCGGCGATTGCCTTTCCGCGATTGCGGTTATCACATAGAACCCTTGTTCGAGGGATAGGTTTTGGTTGTTCAGAATAGTTAGGTAGGCTGATTTGTTTTTGTTGTACAGGTTGTAGAGGAGCATAACCTTTGTTTTTCTATAGTTCATAAGTAATTTATTATCTCCAAACCATCTCTCTACCTCCTCAAAACCAGATTGAAGTTCTCTGGTGAGTAAGATGGGGTCAGTCTGGGGGGAGAAGAGGACAGCATCATCTGCATAAAGTACAAGGTTATTGGGGCAGGTGTAAGGATAAAAGACGGCTGCGTTGTGTTTTCTATCTTCAAATAATTCAAGCCACACCAAATGAATGTTTCTCTCTGGTTTATTTTCTTTTTGCAAGTCTCATCAACTTCAATACAAGTATTCTGGTCAACTTCAATACATGTATTCTGGCTTCAGGTTTGGTGCTAGCCATTCAATTTTATACAGGGTTTATATAAAGAATTGTTATCTCAAAAACTACCAACTCCCTAGTATAGGCCAATCATATAACAAGATAACCTATGAATCTTAGGGTGTGGTGAATAACAGTCAAAATACAGATAAGCTGTGTTTTCTTTATAATATCACAAGGTGTTTATCACATTTTCTTGTACAATCTCATAAGTATTGACTTCATTTGTAGAAGGTTCTTCGTGTGCACACCTTCCTTAAATAGGTAATGCCATCCTAATAATGGCATACTATCCCGTTCAGGTTCGCTATAGGACATCTAAATGCTGACCACTATAAAATCATAAGGTAAAGTGTTGTGTAATATTATTACAAGACTAAGGCATCACGAGACATTTAACTAAGTCTTGCTAACTACTTGGGTAAACACATTTGGTTATATAGTATAAGAAATTACACTAAAGCATTCTGTAAAGAGGCCATACTGAAATAAATGTTATACTACAAAATGTTACATTACAGCAGGCTTTTGGAAGTTTATTGAGAAAAGGCTGAACAGTAGGGGCCTGAGGATGGAGCCTTGGGGGACTCCAGAGCTTAACGGGTGGCTGCTGGAGAGGGTATTGTTAATTTTGACTTGCTGCATCCAACCCTCGAGGTAGCTCTTGAACCAACCAGTGAGCTTGTTGGAGAGGCCAATAGTATGGAGCAAGTGAAGTAGGAGTGAATGGTTCACAGTGTCGAAAGCCTTGGTAAGGTCAATGTAAATTGACCCCACCAGTTGACCCCAGTCTAATGTGCTATGTAAGAAGTCAGTATTTTCCAGCAGAGCAGTAGTAGTGCTGTATGCTTTCCTAAAGCCATGCTGTTCCGGACATTGAATATTGTATTTTGCTAGGTATTCGGACAGTTGATCACTGACTATACGCTCTAAAGCTTTAGAGAGGAGGGAAGGATAGAAATAAGGCAGTAGTTTGAGGGCAGTGATCTGTCACCACTCTTATGGACTAGCGTGACAACTGCAGCTTTCCAGCGGTGTGGGAATTGTTCCATGAGAGAGAGAGAGATATTGAGGATTGTGGTAAGGGTCTTGAGGACAGCATAAAGGGTGAGATTAATGAGCTTGAGGTCTAAGGTGTTGCTGCTGTACCTGTATTTGCCAAGTACCTTGAGAAGGTATTTCTTGGTATCCTTCATGGTAACTCTTTTGAAATAAAAGGGAGGGGGGCTGCCTGGGGCGGGGGAAGGACCACTGGCACTGAACGGACTGTCATGCTCATTACTAAAATCATGGGGAGTATGCCACTGAGATCCGTAAAGACATTATTAAGGGTGTTGGGTCCTGTAAAAGAACACCATTCACATTAATCATCTTAGGGGTGTTTTAGAGGGCCTCCGAGTAAAGTCCTTAATGTTATCCCAGAGGTGCCTCCCATTGCCCCAGGAGTTCAAGAACTCACATTTGAAATGTTCCACTTTTGCCTGGCGAATTTCCCGGGTACAGGAGCTTCTTGCCACCTTGTAGCGTTGCATGTCTACTTGTCTTCCAGAGGCTAGTGCACGGTGCCAGAGATTGTCCCTGTTGTGCATCATCTTTAATCAGGTGGTGGTGAGCCAGGGATTTGTAACACTCTTAGACTTACATTTGCAAAAAGGGGCAAATATATCACACACCTTGTTAAGATGGTCAATGAAATAGTTGAGTGGAATGTCAACACTATGGACCAGTCGTATGGCGTGAGATAGTGCTGGAGGTGCTTTAGTTGCCCTTTTTTTAGTACACATTGAGAAGTGACTTTTGCTGGTGCCTTAGGGGCCTTGTTAGACCAGCTGCACATCTCTGAATAATAGGAGTGAAATAACATGAAACAGTTTTCGCTGGTGGTCTGAGGAGACCTGGTCCCACCACAAAGCCCACTTGTTCTGGGTCCAGAAGAGAGACCCAGACCTTCTGTAGTCTCATGGCCAATACTTTAGCTAAGACTTTAAGGTCTATATTAAGCAGTGAAATCGGCCTATAATTTTGTAGTAGAGTTGGGTCTTTGCTTGGTGTGGCCAAGACAGAGATAGTGGCTTGCTGAAGGAGGGTGTCCAGTGTCTGCTTTTTGTGGGCTTCTATATAGTACCTCTGAGAGGGCCTGAGTTTTCTGCAATAAGGGCTTTATAAAAATTGATCGTGAAGCCATCCAGACAGGGGGGGTTGTCCAGAGACATGGAGTTTATTGTCTATTGAATTTCCAGGACAGACAAAGGGAGTTTAAGGGTCTCCTGCTGTTCCAGGGGTAGGCTGGGAAGTGGGGTGGAGTTTAAATATTCTTCTACCAGTGGGGGTTGTTCAGCTCAGAATAATACTCCTGGAAGTCTTGGGCAATTAACCTGGGGTCAATAATTACTTGTTTGGTGTTGGTATCCACAATGGTTTTGATTGTCTATAGCATCTCCTGCTATTTAAGTTGCAGGGCTAAGAGTCTGCTCGATTTTTCACCTTCAGAGACATAATGTGTTTTAGCTCAAAGCAGAGCCAACTCTGCTTTTTCCCTGCTTAAGTCATGATATCTTTCTCTAAAGATACCCAGCTCACATCTGGTAGAGTCATCCAAGGAACTACAGAGAGTTCTCTCGAAAGCCTTAATCTGAGTAAGGAGAGTAGTGGCCTTTTTTTTCCTTTTAGCAGTGATTCAAATGATTTCCCCCCTCACTGCACATTTTAAAACATTGTCTAGAAAAAAAACAGTTCTACAAAGGCCTTCAAGGATTTTAAAAATGTCAGGCTCTTTAAGAATATAGTTATTAAGTTTCCAGGTCCTACCTACTTCTGCCATGAGGTCCAGGCTAAGGGATATTTGTAGTGGGGCATGGTCCAGTGTAACCTGTGGAAGAATCTCCACCATATGTAGCTTGGGGATTAGACGTAGGCTAATAAAAAAATAGTATTGCTTGGAGCTGCTGCCATGTGGCACAGAGAAAAATATATATTCCTTCTGGGTGGAATAAAGGAGCCACAATGGGTCTGTACAATGGAGGGAATCCTGTAACTCTCTCAGTGCTTTCTGGTCAGAGGACAGCCCCTTTCTCTATGAATGAGATCTGTCTCGATCAGTTTCTATGACAGTGTTCCACACCCCTCAGACAATAAGAGAACAGGAGGACCAGGATGCCAGGTGAGTTAGCAGTGAGGTAAAGGAGGCGGGTTGCTACTGTTAGGGTGATAAACATTGGCAAAAAACACTATAGATCTGTCCAGTTTACCTTTTACCAAAATATATTGGCCCTCCTGGTCAGTTATGACCTCCTGCATTTGAAAAGATGTATTCCTAGCTATCAAAATAGCCATCCCTGCTTTTTTGAAGTCAAGACCTACCTTAAAGACTTGTCCAACCCATCATCTTCTAAGGAGCATTAAATGTGGGTTACAGAGGTGGGTCTCCTGGAGGAAGGCAATTCAAGGAGTATATTTTTTAAGTGGGTCAGAATTTGTGCATGTTTCTGCAGGGAGCTGGCTTATTTGATGTTCTAGGTATGGGGGTGAGGATATAGCATGCACCAAGCAGGAAACGGATCTTGGGGTTGTCATCTCTGATGACCTCAAGGTAGGGAAACAGTGTGACAAGGCATCAGGTAAAGCAAATAGGATGCTGGGATGTATAGGCAGGGGCATCACCAGCAGGAAAAGGGAGGTCATAATTCCGCTATACAAGACACTAGTGAGGCCCCACCTGGAGTACAGTGTACAGTTCTGGAGACCATACCTACGTAAGGACATAGACAGGGTAGAGAAGGTTCAGTGGAGGGCAACAAAGATGGTGCATGGATTGCATCACAAGTCCTATGAAGACAGGTTGAAGGAACTGAATATGTACTCCCTGGAGGAGAGGAGAGAGGGATATGATAGAGACATACAAGTATCTTACAGGGAGGAACAGGGTGCAGGAAAACACTATTTTAAGTGAAAAGATGTTCCAGGACTAGAGGGTATGGGATGAAGTTGGAGGGAGGGACGATTCAGAGGAAACATGAGAAAGAATTTCTTCACAGAACGGGTGGTAGACAAGTGGAACACCCTGCCAGAGGAAGTGGTGGGGGCTGAAACAATCACGGGATTTAAGAATGCATGGGATAGACATAAAGGAATTCTAGAGGTCAGGGGTAAGGGGCAACAGACTTCTAGGAAAACAAACTGAACTTACAAGCTTAAATGGGCAGACTGGGTGGGCCATAGGCCCTTATCTGCCGACACTGTCTATGTATCTATGTATCTATGTAGGTAGTGATTTTCACCTAGTTAGTCATCCTTGAAATTGGTAGGGGCACCTGCAGTACAAGCCAAAACTTGAAAAAAAAATACAGATACAAAGGGAAGCCATATCTAGGTAGTGTATAGGTATATCTCTGCATGCAGTGAGACCTGACTGGGAGTATCTTTCTACTCCCCCTTGCGTTCATACCGACTAGAAATCCCAAACTGAGCCATGTCAGGGTGGAATTTCCATACACTGATGGCAGCAGAACCTGTTGGCCAACCTACTGAGTAGTCCCCCTCACCCACCTGAGGTTCCCCTCAGCATAAATCCCTTTCTGTAACAAAAAAAAGCAGCAGATAGTAACATAGACAGATATACCCCCCCATCACCCCTCAATATTCCTACTGTGGAATTTGGCTGAGTCAGTCACAGTCTGGCCTGGGGCCTGGGCAGGGGTCCCTGTGCATTCCCGATGTGGCTTGGGAGTATCTGGTGCAGTGAAGAGAGCAGGTATTCTGTCTGTTATTATGCCGTGAGTACCAACTGGGGTGTATCCTTTCATCACAATCCCACTCCAAGGCCGGGGCCAATGGCACTGCGCTTGCTCACTAAGAGTGGCATTTCCTCATCCCCCCAATGAAAATGAACAGTACCATTAACTAAACCTCAGGAAAGGCGAGCTCTGATCTCTTAAACAGTATCAAAGTGCACACCAAAGTCTGATGCTTGAGAAACCTGAGGTCCCTGGAGAAAAAAACTTCCTAAAGCCAAATGTACTGTGAAACACAGTACATTTTTTTTAAAGGGAAGTTCCCCTGAGCCTTTTGTTTTGTTTATCTGTGCAGTTTACAGGCATGAACAGTGATTGCCTCTATTGCACCCTCCTAATTTTATCAGGATTTAAATGTAAATGAAGTTACTTAAGCCTGGTGTGAAAATCTGCTTGACTCCATTGCAAAGGTCATGACCCAACTCATGTAAGGCATCCTGGAATTTTATGAGTATTATTGATAACGTCTGTAGTAGTTATACTATATCAGTCAGTTCTGTTGCTGTCTTCCACAGTCCCCATGTTTCTGTCTTATACTGGTCATGAAACTTGAAGGTATAGCAAGTGCCCTTCTGTTTTTCTGTAGTTTAAAGTGTATTAAAGAAAGGCTTTTAGAGAATACAGGGACTTCACAAGACATGTAACAGAACTGACTGAAATTATAACTTCTGTGGGATTGAGCAAGTATGCATCATTAAATCCCATGATGCCATGCATGAGTGGGGTCATGACCTTTGCAATGGAGTAAAACAGGTTTTCACGCCAGGGCAGAACAGAGTGAAACAACCTCACTTATATTTAAATCAGGATGAAATTAGGGGGCTGCAAGAGCATTGTTCATGCCTACAAGCTACACAGGTATACAGAAACATAGGTTGAGAGGACTTTTCCTTACAACAAAACTAGATTCTTGTATCTGGGCAGAGTTCATCAAGTCAATTAAGAGGAGGCAGGCGGTAAGACCACCATGCTATGTGATATACAAAAGTCACTGACTAATTATAGTACTCCATGCTATCCAGTCTGTCAACCTGTCTATAGTAAGTCAGATCCTCAAGGCAAAGTATGGTACTTTACATGAGCAGCTTCAGGTCCTCTGCTTGAGTTTGGATATTATATGTGGTGTAGCTATGCCTGCTAGTGTCTTTCTTGTGACTGTAGCATGGGAACAAGTTGCAGATAAAAGCCCTGTCTCGGTACTGTTGTGCTGTTACTTCACAGAGGAGCCAGTTTGGTAGATCTGCCTGTAGTGATGGTAAACTGCTGCCACGCGCTTCTGTGTCCACTCAGCAAAGTCTCTGGATCTGGACCACTGAGGAAGCAGTGCTGCACAAAAATGCTAGCTGGCATGATCTGCATGACCATATAAACAAGAGAAGTGGTGCTGCGCAGTTGGGCTGGAGGGGAGGCAAGTGGTGGGAAAAGCAGACAGGGATGGCACCATAATAGGAAGCAGTGTGGTACAGTTTAGTTCAATACATCATGCTACATTCTCCCACTATATCCCTGTAATAGAGTAAATTGCAGGCACAGTGGTCTCCCTTCCACACAATAAGCTTGCCCAGGCAAAGTTAAGAGTCAGTCATGTAACAGTTAGCACACAGTTCTGGAAGCATATAACCCTGAACATCAGGGTGGTAGGCAAACCAGGGAAGTAGAAAGGTGACCTCAGGAGAACAATAACAACTCAACCAGTTCTACTAGTCCATGTCGGCAGGTAGGAGTGAGGTCAGCATTCTGGGAAACAGCTTGGGGAGAACCGCTGGCAAGTGTTGGGAGGCAGCTGATGCTGATTCAAAGGTGTAGATTCCTTTGGCTAGCTGGATAATAAGTCGAGCAGAAAAGGCTATTCAGAACTTGATGTGGCCAGCATGCAACTTTGACTTAATGTCTTTGTATACTTTTTGCTTCTCTGACTGCCTGGATAAGATTATTAAAAATTAAGCACCTGGAGTACTTCCAGTGTAGCGATGGGCAATTTCTAGCTGTTGGCTGTATCTTCAGCTTATCCTGGAAATTCAGCAGCTTACAGATCTGTGCCCTCAGACATTCCTCCTTCTTGGGCAATGGCATCAGTACCCTATGTGCTCTCTCATTAATGTAAGAGGTGCTGTGGTCCAGAGGGCCTGCTAATTGGATGAAGAGCTGATTAACAAAGCTGACAGGGTCTTTTCTTTCTTCAAGTTCTTGTATACCCACCACGAACAGGTTGTAGTGCCTGCTCCTGTTTTCTTTTTTTTTTTTTGTGTGTGTGTGCCGAGACCCCGGAGGCTCAGCCCAGCCCCACTTGCCACTCCCACACGCCCAGGCTTCTCTTGATCATCAACCCTCTCCTTGAGGCAGGCAACTTTTCTGTGGAGCATCACTACTTCTTTTTCTTCCCTGGCTGCCCCATCCTTGAGAGAGCTCACTCTGGCCTCGACTTCTCCCACACTTTGAGCCAGCATGTTGAGTGAGTTCATGACCGTTTTTAGATGTTTTACACTTGCTGTGAAAATCATTTTAATCTATGAGAGTTCTGACAGGAATGTTTCTAGAAGTGATGTTTCCTCTGCTGGCCTAGGGGAAGTGAAAAGTGGTGAACTGGTTTTGTGGCATTTGAGAGCCTGGGAGCATGCCGGGATTGGCAGAGGCTGAGAGATCTCTATCTGAGGTTCCAGTTGTTGGTGATCTATGCTAGCAAAAAGAGGATCAGCTAATGCCAGGCAAGGTTCCTGATGTGCTAGAGTGGGTTAGGTGCAGGTCTGATGCCAGTTTGCAGATATTTTAATAAGTTTAAGTGCCGCTGGCTTAGCAGCTCTTTTAGAGTACAACTACCCACGTTGGATGCATCACCAGAAGTCCATTAGTCAGTTTCATGGATGCAGTACACCATGTTACGAACAATGGCCCGCTGACCAGTGCCATGCTCGTGGACCTCACTAAGGCCTTCAGTTTTGTGGACTATGATTTGCTCATACAGAAGCTGACTGGGCTTGGACTGGGGGGCCCAGCTACACTGTGGCTCTCCAACTACCCGCAAGACAAGTCACAGTTTATCAAAACTGGTAAAGTCTTTTCCAGGGTGAACATTATCTCCTTTGGGGTCCCCTGGGATCCATTCTAGGCCCTCTGCTATTTCCTCTTTCGTCAATGACCTACCCAAGATCTGTAATACTGCCAACATCCTTCTGTATGCAGATGACACAGTCATCTTTGTACATGGGAAAGACACCATCACTATTGACAAAGTCCTTGAGCACAACTCCGTTCTCTTCAACAGTGGTTCACAAATGAGAAATGGGTCCTGAACATCCCTAAAACAAAAGCCGTATTACTCAGCTTCTCCCCAAAGGTTAAAAGATGTTCCAAAGATTTCACTATCTCAACCTTAGATGGAGTGAAACTGGAACTAGTTAATGAATTCAAATACCTTGGTGTTACCATCAATCCCCACCTCACATTTGACGCTGATTTGACCAACACCATAAGAACTGTTCATCAAAAACTGGATCTACTCTATCGTATTGCAAAGTACCTGGCACCCGACACTAAAGTCAGAATGGCCCAAAGCTGCATACTCTCCCTGACTGAGTATGGATTCGTTGTAAACCAGCCCGGTGGCATGGAGGGCGGAGGCATTAAACCTCATCTGCCACCATGCTGGCGACCTGGGGTTGGGAGCGATCTTGGGGCATCAGGGGTTGGCTGGGGAGAGAAGGATCAAACATCTGGAGGACAGCTCTTTTTCTCTGGGGGGGGGGCACCAGCTCTGGCATTTGCCTGACCAGTAGCAATGTGGGGGTTCTGGTAGCTGGAATCACAACATGGGGGATGGAGGAGTGATGGCCACTGATGTCCTACACACGGAAGCATGCACGTTTGGGCGGCATTGCACGTCCACTCCTCCAATGGCAGGAAAAGTGGAAAATAATGGCCAGCGGCAGGGCAGGATGATACCGACCCCTCGCAGGCTCTGCACCCAGGCTGCAGGGCCCTCTCCCCAAAAAATGAATCTGTTTCATCAGCAGATGGGAGCCGATGACCCCTGCCATGGGAGGCAAGCTGTGGGGGAAGACTGGGATGAAGGTAAGTTCCTGGGACACCAGGTGATGGGGCTGGAGGGAGTTGGTGGAATGAGCAGCCCACCCCAGCAGGGGAGAAAAAGAGTAAGAAAGAAAAAAAATGAGTATGGATACATCATTGCAGGCACCGCTCCCCTCACGATCCAGGCAAAGAAAAGAGTCTTAACTCAGAAGATTGCCAAATCTGCATCCTCGCAGGGCCACCGTCCCATCACTTCACCATCTTTGAATTATTTGGTTGGTTGCAAACCAAAACCAGAGTCCGATTATCCCTAGCAAATTTTATGCACAAAATTCCACATGAATGTGCTCACCAATATCTGTCAAAGGTAGTCATGTATGTAGACAACCCCTTCTCTAGCTCCTCTGCAAACAATCTTTTGGAAAGTTCCATTTGTATGCATGGGTGTGGGCTAGAACTCTTTCAGATACCGAGCAGCATTGTTCTGGAACACCAGCCCTTTCACTGACAGAGCTGTCCCTTCCCATAAAATATTTGCTGCCAATCTGAAAGTAGAATGGAGGGCGGGAGGTCGACTCAAGGTGGGGACCACAGGATAGACCTGGTTCATTAAGGTCAGAGAACTGGGAGGTGTAGACAGACAAGTCTGAGAACTGAGAGTTAAAAGCATTTGCAATTGTCAGTGGGTTGTAACAGTTTACACCACCAACAAGCATACCAGTAACATAGGCTTTAGAAGAGCTACTAACAATACTCCTAATGTTTTGCCAGAAGCTCCTCTGGTCTCTGGCTGAGAATAGCAGGGCAGATTTGCAAAACTTGCTCTTGGCAGAACAGATGGCTTTTTTGCAAGCATTTCTGAGTTGTCTATATTTTTGGAAGGCAGACATGTCATGGGAGGCCTTAAATTTAGCCCAGTATTTGTCCCTTGACTTCATGAGGGAAAATAAGCCACCTCAAAGCCATTTGGTGACCATGCCCTTCACTCACCTTTTTGTAAGGAGGGCATGTTTATCTTGCAGGGATGAGAATATAGCAAGAAAGTTGTCAAGGGCAACTGAGGGGTTTGTGGTTAGGTCAGGGGACCAGTCTGTGTGTTTCAGATCTACATGGTAGGATTCTATATTAAACTTGGAGGAGTTCCTCATTTGGATGACCTTGCAGGGAATTTGGGAGGGAGATTCTCCAGGCACAGTAGGTAGGTAGGCCTGTGATCAGAGATTGAGTCAGGGAAAGTACTGGATAAGACAATCTGCTCAGGCCTGTTGGTCAGAATCCAGTCAAGGAGGGTGCCTTTCCCCCAAGTGGGTGAAAGCCTGGTTGGTTCAGCAATGAGCTGGGTAAGAGTAAAACATGCTAACAGGGGTTCATATTGTTTGACATTGCAACCTGTCCAGTTTAGGTTGAAGTCACCAAAAACTAGTAATTCATTAGAACATATTTTAGGACTTACACTGTCAAGAAGGTAGGAAAGCCCTTGCACGCCCTCTTTTGGAGGGTTATATGTACAGACTAGGTGCAACTTTTTTGTGTTACCCAGTAGGAGGAGGGCATGGAGGAATTCACAGGTAATGGATGGTGGGGGAAGATGAGGGATGGTGGACACATTGAGGTGACTCTTGTAGTAAAGCAACAGGCCCCCCCCCATTTTCCCATCAAGATCCTGCCTCACCATGTTATACCCCTGGAGAGCACACACAGAATCCAGGGTGACAGACTTTACTCACATTTCAGTGACCCCCAGTATGTCTGTATTATAGTGAGCAACCCAAGCCAAGAGCTCAGTGAGGTTAGGTAGAAGGCTATGGACATTCAAGTGTGCAAATGTTATGCCTTTTGAAGTAAGCCATGTGGGGTGGAAAGTGGACTGAAAGGTAGTTGAGGAAATAACAGGCATAGAAACATAGAAATATAGACTTTAACGGCAGATAAGGACTGCTTGGCCCAACTAGTCTGCCCATTTCCCTACCTAGAGGATAAGCTGCAGATCCTATTTAACCAACAGCCTATTTCTTCCTACCCCCACAAAAATTGCCTTATGTCTGTCCCATGCATTCTTGAATTCTCCCACAGTTTTAGACCCCACAACCTCCTCAGGAAGGCTGTTCCATGCGTCCACCACCCTCTCTGTGAAAAAATACTTCCTCACATTGCCCCTGAGCCGTCCCCCTCTATCTTCAAATTGTGTCCCCTTGTTCTTGCACATCTCTTTTTCTGAAAGATGCTACCCTCTTGGACTTTGTTGATTCCACTGAAGTACTTAAACGTTTCTATCATGTCCCCCCTCTCCCTCCTTTCCTCAAGGGTATACATATTAAGCTTCTTTAGTCTCTCCTCGTATGGCTTCTCTTGCAGACCCTGCACCATTTTAGTTGCCCTCCTCTGAACTGCCTCCATCCTATCTATGTCCTTGCGGAGATGGGTTCTCCAGAACTGGATGCAGTACTCCAGATGGGTCTCACCAACTGTCTGTACAGGGAATAACAACTTCCTGTTTTCTGCTGGTGATGCCTCTCCTATCGTCCCAGTATCCCCAGCCCTCCCTATTGCCTTCTCACATTGCTTGCCAACCTTAAGGTCATCTGGTATGATTACCCCCAGGTCCCTTTCCATTTTTGTAGTTGTTACTACCTCCCCCCATTGTGTAATCTTCCCCTGGGTTTTTGTTTCCCAGGTGCATTACTTTGCACTTCTTTGCACTGAATCCAAGCTGCCATACTTCTGACCATTCCTCCAACCTTGCCAAGTCCCTTCTCATCCTTTCCACGCCTCCTTGTGTATCAACACTTTTGCAGATCTTTGTGTCATCTACAAAGAGGCATACTTTTCCTTCCAGTCCCTCTGCAATGTCACTTATAAAGACATTAAAAAGGACTGGACCCAGTACTGAACCCTGCGGTACCCCACTAGTAACCCCTCTTTCTTCAGAGTGGACTCCATTTACAATTACCTTCTGTGTCCTATTGTTCAGCCAATGTTTTACCCAGGCTACCACCCTGGTACCCACTCCCAGGCTGGTTAATTTGACTATTAATCTTTTGTGTGGGGCTGTGTCAAATGCCTTGCTAAAGTCTACGTAGGCCATGTCCATAGCCCCTCCCTGGTCTACTACATTGGTCACCCAGTCAAAGAAATCAATTAGATTCATCTGACATGACCTTCCCGCTGTGAACCCATGCTGCCTTGGGTCCTGTGCCCCACTGGCCTCTAGGTACTCAACAATTCTTTCCTTCAGAAATGACTCCATCATTTTCCCTACCACAGAGGTCAAACTGACAGGTCTGTAGTTTCCTCCCTCTGTCTTGGTCCCACTTTTGTGAAGGGGAGTCACATCAGCCTTTTTCCAGTCCTCAGGTACCACACCATCCTCCCATCATTTGTTAAAAAGAGTAGTCAGTGGTGTCACTAGTTCTCTGCTTAATTCTTTAAGAAGTCTGGGGTGAATTCCATCTGGCCCCATTGCTTTGTCCACCTTCAGTTTTAGGAGTTCTTTCAGAACCCTTTGTTCTGTGAAAGGACTGGGATCGACCCCCCTCTCCAGAGTGCTTCTGTTAATTGGATTAGGCACTTCCCCCTTCCTCTTTTGTGAATACTGAACCAAAGTATTCATTCAGTATCCCTGCCTTTTTACTGTCACTATCTGCCCACCCACCATCCATTCTATTCAGCCTCACTATCCCTCCCTTTGTCTTTCTACGCTCCCTGATATACCTATAAAAGGTTTTATCCCCCTTCTTAACCGAGTTGGCTATCTTTTCCTCAGTTTGTAATTTTGCTATTCTGACTACCCTCCCTGCTTCCTTCTGCCTTAACTGGTACAGTTCTCTGTCCTGCTCCTTCTGTGTTTCCTTATACTTCCTGAATGCTATCTTTTTCTCCCTAACCTTCACCGCCACTTCTTTTGAGAACCATGGTGGCTTTTTCTTTCATTTTGATTTGTTTATTTGCTTCACACAAAGACTTGTTGCCTCTGTGATGGCAGTTTTGATATTTCCCCATTGTTGCTCCACCTCTCCTTCTAGCCTGTTTGCTAGTGCTTTTCTAAGGTACTCTCCCATCTTGCCAAAGTCAGCCCTCCTGAAGTCCAGAACCTTCACTTTTGTATGGCTTGACTCTGTAGCTGGGTTTATCGTGAACCACACAGTTTGGTGGTCACTTGTTCCCAAATGGCTACCCACTTCTAGATCTGAGATCCTCTCACTGTCCCCATTTGAGAGTATGAGATCTAAGATTGCTCCCTCACGAGTAGGTTCCAAAACTAGCTGTCTGAGGCATGCCACCTGAAGGGCATCAAGAATGGCCCTGCTTTTGGATCTGGCTGTCGCAAAGGTGCTCCAGTTAACATCTGGCATATTAAGGTCCCCCATCAACAGTATCTCCCCTTTCTCTGCCATCCTAAGTATGCCTTCTATCATATCCTTGTCCATTCCCTCCCTCTGACATGGGGGTCTGTATACAACCCCTGTGCGGATTGTGGTGCCCTTTCCAGTCTCTAGAGTGACCCACAGTGCCTCCTCTCCTCCCTGTTTACTCTTTTGTTCAGTTGCTTTTATCCCTTCTTTTACATGAAAGCTACTCCCCCCCCCTCCCTGTCTCTCCTGTAGGTTGTGTACCCTGGTATGTTAACATCCCAGTCATGGTTCTCTGTGTACCATGTTTCTGTGACTGCTACGATATCCGGGCATCCCTCTTCCATCAAGGCCACCAGTTCAGGGAACTTGTTGCCCAGACTATGGGCGTTGGTACAGGCCCAGGGTTAAGTTCAATATCTCCAGCCCAGAATGATAAGCAGAATTAAAGCAAGGCAAGGCAGTAAGTTTCGTTACTTATTGGACTTAGGTTTAAAAATGGAGCGTTTTATCAGGATAGTAGTATAGGAGAGAGCCTTATATTTCAGAAACCAAGTAGGGCAAAGACTCAACTGCTTAGCAGCTATCAGATTAGAGAAGGTATAGCCTTGCTTGTAGAGCAGAAAGCAGCTAACTAAAAGTAGCTACATTTTCTTATTAATTTAACACTTATATCTTAGCAGGAGTCAGTGTCTGTTGAGATTAAGCAAACAGATACTTTATTAGAAGTAGAAGGGGTCTTATTTAGGGTTTAAAAATAAAATAAAAGAAAGAAAGTCAGTGTGTGTTCTGTGCTGGGAATGGTTCTGTATCAGTTTACTTTGTTAAACCAGTAGGAGGAGAGAGAGCTTAATTGGGGGTGTGGCTTAGACACTATAAAAAGAAGGTGACTCAAATTACAACTTCCTGTTGCTAACCTTTTTTCTTACTAATTGCCCTCCATCCCACCCACCCTAAGCCAGTTCTACTTTTATAGCCACTGGATTTGACTGTCAAAGAAACTTCCTGTTTGGCAGTAGGAAGGAAGGATCATAGAGAAACATTGGTTTGTCAACCTAAAGGAAAAAAGTAGCTCACTCTCCCCAGCTGCTGGTGGTCTGACACTGAGCAAGGAAGAAGGAGGTTACTGAAGAAAATAGGAAGTTACTGTCCCAGAACAGGAAGGGTGAGAGTTGTAAGGAGAGGAGAGAGTAAGGATACAGAGAAACAGGAGAGGGCACACAAAATAAGACATGATAGGAGTGCTGCAGTGCAATGGCTGTGGGGCGGCAGTGTTCCGGGAGACATTCTGGAGGCTGCGATGCTGCCCTATTTGCAGGCACCTCTCTGGTCTGAGGGAGGAGGTTGCCCGTCTCCAGGCTGACCTGGCTAGGATTTGTGAAACCTCCTCCCCCACCCAGGGACCACCAGGGCCAATGCCACTACTTCAGAAGTTGCCAAGAAAGAGGAGAGGCTGGACCAGGGTGGGCTCAGGGAGGGAGAGGGTGGTGGAACAGAGTTGCATCCCTCAGCTGTACCTCTCCACAATTCATTAGCTCTTCTGGTGGATAGTAGTTCCTCTATGGAGGCACCTGCAGTGGAGACCAAGGAGGATGCTGGGAACCTTCACAAAGGAGACCCACAGGAGGGTGTACGAGACCCCCACAGGAAGGAAACAACTCCTGGTGGGGACTCAATCATTAGGGGGTAGAAATGGGGAGGAAGGGAGGGAGGTAAGGTGCCTGCCTGGAGCCATGGCTTGGAGGGACAGGAGCGAATCCTCAGGATTGTGGGAGCAGCTGCATGAGGAAGGGAGCTGGATGTCATTATCCACCTAGGGACAAATGACCTGGCTAGGAATGGGATCAGAGCAGTGCAAGAGGAGTTTGTAGAGTTGGGAGGGCCTTAGACAAGTAGCGCATACAGTAACCTTCTCGGAGGTGCTGCCTGTCTATGGCAAGGGTGATGCTAGGGTACTCCTCACCAGGGAATTCAATGAATGGTTGAAAAACTGATGTGGAGCTCAGGGTTTTGGCTTCATTGAGGACTGGGGAGCCACCTGGAGGGATGCAGACCTATACTGGTGCGATGGTCTGCATCTGTCTAGGGGGGAAACCAAGATCCTAGGTGAGAGGTTTAAATGCTTCATTGGCAAGCATTTAAACTAGCCAAGGGGGAGGCACTGAAAAGGAGCAGGGAAATCCCAGCCTCCCCCCACAAACAACAGTAATTAGTGAGGTAAACACCAAGGTAGAGAAGTCATTAGGGAGCAGGACAGAAGTAAATGTAAAAAATGGCAAAGGCAGTAAGGACAGGAATGGGGCTAAAAGGGCTAAGGCCATCAAAAAGTGGAGGCTGATGAGTACCAATGCCCATAGTCTGTGTAACAAGCTCCCTGAACTAGTGGCCTTGATGGAAGAGGGTTGCCTGGATATTGTGGCAGTCACAGAAACATGGTACACAGAGAACCATGACTGGGATGTCAACATACCAGGATACACAATCTACAGGAGGGACAGGGAGGGTAAAAGAGGAGGAGGAGGAGTAGCTCTTTATGTAAAGGAAGGGATCAAAGCAGCAGAACTAAAGAGTAAACTTGGAGCAGATGAGACACTCTGGGTCACCCTGGAGACAGGAAATGGCTTCACAATCCGCAATCCTCGGGAGGGAGCAATCTTAGACCTGGTACTCTCAAATGGGGACGGAGAAAGAATCTCAGATTTAGAAGTGGGTAGCCATCTGGGAACAAGCAACCACCAAACAGTGTGGTTCACTATAAACACAGCCATATAATCAAGCCATTCAAAAGCAAGAGTATTGGATTTTAGGAGGGCTGACTTTGGGAAAATGAGAGAGTGCCTCAGAAAAGCACTAGCAAACAAGCAAGAAGGAGGGGTGGAAGAACAACGGAGAGTAATCAAAACAGCCATCACAGAGGCAACAAGCCTTTGTGTAAAGCAAATCAACAAAACACAACGAAGGAAAAAACCGCTATGGTTCTCAAAACAGGTGGCAGGGAAGGTTAAGGAGAAAAGGATAGCATTCAGGAAATATAAGGAAACACAGAAGGAGAAGGACAGAGAACTTTATCAGTTAAATCAGAAAGAGACTGGGAAGGCAGTCAGAATAGCAAAGGCCCAAACCGAGGAAAGGATAGCCAACTCTGTTAAGAAGGGGGATAAGACCTTTTATAGGTACATTAGGGAGTGAAGAAAGACCAAAGGAGGGATACTGAGGCTTAATAAAGGGGAGGGAATGTGGGTAGAGGGTGACAATGAAAAGCAGGGATACTGAACGAATATTTCTGCTCAGTATTCACAAGGGAAGAAGGAGGAGGTACCTAAACCAAACAAGAGAAACACTCTGAAGGCGAGGTCGATACCAGTCTATTCACGGAAGAAAGGGTTCTGAAAGAACTAATAAAATTTAAGGTGGACAAAGCAATGGGGCCTGATGGGATTCACCCAAGAATTCTAAAAGAACTAAGGGTAGAACTAATGACACCACTGACTACTCTCTTTAACAAATCATGGGAGGATGGGGTGGTACCTGCGGACTGGAGGAGGGTGGATGTGGTTCCTCTTCACAAAAGTGAGAGCAGGACAGAGGCAGGAAACTACAGACCAGTTAGTTTGACCTCAGTAGTAGGTAAAATGATGGAATCACTTCTGAAGGAAAGAATTGTTGAGTACCTAGAGGCCAGTGGGGCACAGGACCCAAGGCAGCATGGATTCATGATGGGAAGGTCGTGTCAGACGAATCTAATAGATTTCTTTGACTGGGTGACCAAAGTAATAGACCAGGGAGGGGCTGTGGACATGGCTTACCTAGATTTTAGCAAGGCATTTGATACAGTTCCACACAAAAGATTAATACACAAGTTAGCCAGCCTTGGAGTGGGTCCCAGGGTGGTAGTCTGGATAAAAAATTGGCTAGACAACAGGACACAAAGGGTAGTAGTAAATGGAGTCCACAGTGAAGAAAGGAGGGTTACTAGAGGCGTACCACAGGGTTCAGTACTAGGACCGGTCCTTTTTAAAGTCTTTATAAGTGACATTGCAGAGGAACTGGAAGGAAAAGTATGTCTGTTTGCAGATGACACAAAGATCTGCAACACGGTTGATACACCAGATGGAGTGGAAAGGATGAGAAGGGACTTGGGAAGGTTGGAGGAATGGCCAAATGTATGGCAGCTCAGATTCAATGCAAAGAAGTGTAAGGTAATGCACCTGGGAAACAAAAACCTAGGGCAAGAGTATACAATGGGGGGTGAGATACTGAGAACAGTAAAAATGGAGAGGGACCTGGGGGTAATTATATCAGATGAACTAAAGGTGGGCAAGCAATGTGAGAAGGCAGTAAGGAAGGCTGTGGGGACACTGGGATGCATAGGTAGAGGCATCAATAATAGAAAACAGGAAGTTGTTATCCCTCTGTACAGACAGTTGGTGAGACCCCATCTGGAGTACTGTGTGCAGTTCTAGAGACCCCATCTCCGCAAAGACATAGACAGAGTGGAGGCTGTCCAGAGGAGGGCAACCAAAATGGTGCAGTGTCTGCACCAGAGGACATACGAAGAAAGACTAAAGGAGCTTAATATGTATACCCTTGAGGAAAGGAGGGAGAGAGGGGACATGATAGAAACTTTCAAGTACCTCAAGGGAATCAACAAAGTCCAAGAGGGTGGCATCTTTCGGAAAAAGAGGTGTGCAAGAACAAGGGGGCACAATTTGAAGATAGAGGGGACGGCTCAGAGGTAATGTGAGGAAGTATTTTTTCACAGAGAGGGTTGTGGATGCATGGAACAGCCTCCCTGAGGAGGTCACGGAGTCAAGAACAGTGGGGGAATTCAAGAATGCATGGGACAGACATAAGGCAGTCCTAGTGGGGGGTAGGAGGAAGTAAGCTGTTGGTTAATTAGGATCTGCAGCTTATCTGTTAGGTAGGAAAATGGGCAGACTAGGTGGGCCAAGTGGTCCTTATCTGCTGTCAAATTCTATGTTTCTATGTAGTCATCTCCTAATGGGCAGAGTTTGGGTTCCAGGGGGCCACAGATAGAGAAAGAAAGGCCACTATAAGTAGCACTACTAGCTGGGAGATGGCAGTACAAGCTAAATGAAACCAGACTGCAGTCTTGGGGCCTGCAACAGCAGGGTACTTATCCAGGAATGACATAGTGGTATCACATCCAATGGATAAGGAAGGGCAATTAACAAGTGATACTACAGACAGATTAGGCTGGGTAGCCAAACTTGATAGACTAGACCACTAGGCCCAGTGATCCTACAGGTTAACAGCTAGTCAAGTGTCCCAGATTATTTAATAGCCAGTCCAAGGGAGAAGAGTTAGGCAGAGATTTAACACCTCCCCTAGCTTAGTTTAGCTAGTAGCCTAATACAGTAAGTTATTTTTACTATAGTAGGTTATTCCTGTGAAGCCAAGCAGTTGATTATCTCTAGATATTACCTGCAATGCAGCTTATTCAAGTTATCTTATCCTGTAATACTATGTGTAACCCCCCTGCAAATGGGGGTTCCCAAAAGACTTCCAGGAGCTTGCTTGAATGCTCCAAGCCTGAATGGTGTTTGGCGTTTAAGCCATTTATCAGTGAGTGTTTTTAGAACCTCTGGTACTGTCTCTTTAAGAGCTGACTGCTTGCAGACATAATTAGTTTGTATGGGGGACTGTGTGTTTCTTTGATTGAGTACCACTCAAGCTGCTGCCAATTCACTCCATTTTTGCAGTCACTAGGAGTGCAAAGGGAACCTATCTGAAAGATGTAACTGTTTGCCAGAAACCATTTAGAGTAATAATTAAATTACAGTTTGTCTAACCTGCTTTCTTTGCAGTCAGAACAGTGTCTGCCTAGTTCCCCATTCTGGTTTTGAACTGCTGAACTGGACCAATCAGTGTGGAGTAAGCTAGCTCTAAAATGGTGCCTTGGACGAATCAGAACTTGGACTCATAATCTGAGCCAGACACAAGAGGATTGTATGGGCAGTGACTCTGGGAGATGTAGTTTAGACTTGCGCCTTTTTGGACCAACAGCAGCAGTCTATTGTGAGTGACAGCCAATCCAGTCAAGAACTGGGAGGAACTCAAAGGAAGTGCCGGTTTTGTCTGTTGGAGTTTCAGTTTAGATCTGGAAGTGAAGGAAAGAAACCTGTGCTCCTTCAGTCACAGTTTCAGTCAAAAACGTGTGTAAGGCCCAGGTTCGGTCTGCAGCTTGTGTAACTGCTTGTTAGGACTGAATCAGTCCTGTGAAAAGAATCAAAGGATCTCTGAAGAGTAGAAACCAGGCTCACCCTGTAGAAGACTGGAGAAATTGTTGAATTGCACTCTGTCTGTCAGGAACTGAATCTGCTGTGTGTTCTCGGGTATTGTGCAGTAATTGCGATCGGGATAGAGAAGCAGCCTACCTGGTATAGTACTTCTTTTTACCATATAAATGTGTGAAGAGTCTCGTGGAGCTCAAGAGTAGCCCTGCTGACGTTGAAGGACCCTATCTTGTTTGGAGGTCGTGAGTACTAATTCAGGGTCGCTCCTGTTGAATTGCCACATTAAATCCAACTGGAATCACTGTACTGCTGACTGTTTAAACTAATTTTCTTTTCACTGTGTGAAAGGGCCTACCAGCTGCCCACGATTTGGACTAACCACTGGGGCTTGGGTACCCAGGGACAGTAACTGGTAGGGATAGGCCTGTGCACTGGAGCCATGAGTAGATAGTAAGCGATAAGCTAATTAACCTGATTTCCCCCTATCCTTGTTATATTCCCCCTAAATAAATCCGAGCTGCTTGTTTCAGCAAAGTTATACTGCCTGAGGTATTTGTCTATGTTAAAGTATTGTACTGTGATTGTTGCACTGTATCTTATTGTACAGGAGGTCCCAGTGCCTGAACCACCCCTGGGAGTAAGTGTATACTGTGAAGGTAATTCCGATATATTGTGTGGGCCACTAGTGGGAAGAAAGGGGGGTTGCAGTGTCCCAGAGGGCTGTGACCAAGTAAGTTTAACTATTGCAAACCCTGACCTCTGGGTGGAGGCACCCGCCATTGGATCCAGGCCCCTCAACCTGTTAGTGGCAAATCAGGCAGGGGTAGTAGCCCCTGGGATAGCGCCATCTAGGGGTTACATCTTGGAGGCTCACCGCTGGGATTGTGTGTCCTCTAGTGGCCATATTTACGAACCACTGTTAAGAAAAAAAAAATGGGTACCCTGACAGAAGTGGCTGTGCACCGGCTGGTGGAGTGGTGTACTGGGGAGGAGATTGACCCCCAAAATGCTATGCTTATCCTGGACATCCCCCTGGGTATCAATACGGACACTGTACAGGGAGTACTTTCCAAGGTGGAAGGTTTACAAAACCCTGTGGTGGTGGGTCGGCATGCTAATCTGCTCACCCACACTTTCCTGGCCCTAGTAGAGTTTAAGTATCCCATAGATAGCTCCAAAGTGCCACAGACCATTACCCCAGAGGGAGCCCTCACTGCCTGGAGAGTGATAACTAAGTACAGTAAAGACCGGAGGAGAATGAGCCCCCACCACTGTCTGAAACTTTTGAGGAGAAATTTGCTAAATGGTTGCTGGGGGAAGGGAAAACTGTGGAGGACTTGAAGAAACTATTCTTGCCACCTGGGGTGTTCCTCCCCAACACCCTCTCCCGCTTCCAGTACCCGTAATGGTGGCTGAACAATGCAGACTCTATTTCTGCACCTGCCATTAGTCACGACTCTTACCGAAGGTTGAGGATCTTCTCTGGCACCCTCCCACCCCCAAGGGGAGGATGACTGGGAGCCTGGATAGACTATGTTGCCCCCAAGTGCTAGGAATGGCAATGCTCGGAAGCCGAAAACCGAAAGAGGGTTAGTGAGAGCCTCCGAGGTCCTGCCCTGGCTACCATCCGTGCTAAACGGGCCAGTAACCCTGAAGTGACTGCACAGGCCTATCTTGAGGCCTTGGAGAATGTGTATGGGAGCCCAGATTCTGATGAGGATCTATGGTGGAGAGTAAGAAATGCACAACAGTACCAAGGGGAGTTGTTGTCTGTGTATGTATCTCGGCTGGAAAAATTGTTGCAAGAATGCCTCAGAAAGGGTAGTTTGCCAGCGATTGAACTGGACCGAACCAGGCTGGACAGGATCCTTAAGTCTGCCCCCTTCTCAGAACTGCTGTTGCTTCAGTTACGCCTGGCAAATCGACTGGAATCCCCACCCTCCTATGATGAGTTAATGAGAGAAATTCGAGGAGTTGAGAAAAGGCGACCTCGGGAGGGACCTGCACCAATAGCTGCGGCTACGACCCGAGTGACTGAGGGTGGCCCATCAAGTGAAGTTCAGGGGCAGAGGTTGGCAGTCAATGAGTGCTCTGACAAGGAAAAAGATATGCCACAATGGGGCGAACTGTTGAGAGAGATCCAGGAATTCAAAAACAGTCCCTTTATGAAGCCCACGCCTGCAAGTACAGGCCCTGACCTATATCCGACTGCATCTGCTATGGGGGTGGGGGTACCCACCCATGTATCTCCTGCTGATAACAGCTCGAACTCAATTCCTTGACCATGGAAGTGGAGAAACTGACGAGATGTCTCCAAATGCTTATCACGCCGCAGACAGAGATGGCACCAAGGTTTCCAGTTAGTAATACCCCGCCCTGGCTCCCAGTGTGGCGCCTCGCCAGCTCAAACTCCAGAAAGTATGTTTGCTATAATTGTGGGAAGAATGGGCACATGAAAAGGGAATGCCGGTCCCCAAAGACACTGACAAAGTTGCATATAGGCTACAAGGAGAGCTTCGGAGAACAAATCAGTGGTTAAGAGGTGCACGAAATGATCCCAGTGAGGGCACCAAAAATGCTAACTCATGTCCTTTTGTGGCAAGGTCAGTTGCCCAGACCCCCACTATCGCCTCTCCAGACTGGTTCAGAATAGTGGGTCCCTCCATGGAGACCACTGTAAAGGTGAATGGAGTGTCTACAAGAGCTGTATTAGACAGTAGCTCCCAAGTGACAATTATGTTCCAGGATTGGTATCAGAAGCATTTGTCAGACGTGCCTTACAACCATTAGAAGGACTGCATGTATGGGGTTAAGTGAGAAGGCCTACCCCTATTCGGGTATATCTGAATTGGCTGTCTTTCCCCACCTCCGTGGCTGGGTGGCGAACAAGTAGAGACTCTAGCCTTAGTGTGTCCCCCACTGGACTGTATGATGGTGTCCCTTTGTTGATTGGAACAAATGCTCATATGTTCGGAAGGCTGGCACAGTTGTGTTATGAAAAACAGGGTCAAAACTAGTAGAGCTTTAAGAGTTCCAGCTTTAATTAAGAAGGCCTATGAGGCACAGAGAGATGCTGAAAAATAGAACCAGAGGAACCGGCGGAATTGTATGGAAGAAGGATCCTGAGTCTCTGATCCTGGCACCAAATGCCCAGTGTACCTTACAGGAGAGGTCCATATCAGAAAGGATGTTAAGAATAAAATATTAATGTTGGATGCACAAGCGATGGAAAATTGCCAGAGGGACTGCTGGTCAAGCCTAGTATTTTGCCGCTAGAGCCCATGCTTATGCCAGAAGGGTAATGGTCCAAGTTCATAATGTGTCTGAAAAGAGACATTCGAGTAAATAGAGGTTGCATCCTGGCTAATGTGCATTGTGCAGACACTGCAGTACCACCCAGCAGCAAGAGTTCGGGAAGAATGACAGAGTAACGCCTGACTTGTTTGATTGGTGACTCCCGTTGCCAGCTGAATGGAAAGTGAGGATCAGTGAGAGCTTGCCCAGAGAGACCAGGTGTTTTCTTTAAAGGAATGGGACATAGGATGCGTGCAAGGAGCTGAGCACAATATCCAGCTGCATGACGAAAGACCATTTCATGAAAGGTCTCGCGCCTGGCACCTGCTGACATAGATGATGTGAGGACGGCATCTGCAAGAGATGTTAGCTGCTGGTGTAATACAAGAATCCAGAAGCCCTTATGCTTCCCCATTGTGGTAGTGAGGAAAAGAATGGGACAGTAAGGATGTGTGTTTTTTATCACACCTTAAACCGGCGGACTATCCTGATCAGTACACAATGCCCGCATTCAGGATGCTTTGGACTGCCTAAGCGAGGAGCAAGTGGTTCTCTGTGTTGGATCTCCGCAGTGGGTACTACAGATCGATGGCCCCAGAGGACCGTGAGAAAGACCCTTTATCTGTCCGCTATGCTTCTATGAATTCATGAGGATGCCTCAAGGATTTCAGGTGCCCAGCCACTTTTCAACGATTGATGGAGCGTGCAGTGGGGACATGAACTTACTAGAGTGCCTGGTATACCTAGATGATGTTATTGTGTTTGGCAGCTCACTGGAGGAACATGAGGCAGATTATTTAAGGTATTGGACTGACTGGAGGACTTTGGCCTTAAACTGTCCATTGATAAGTGTCAATTCTTTCAAACATCAGTAAAGTATGTGGGACACATAGTATCCACCGAGGAATAGAGACCGACCAAGTAAAGTTGAGGCCTTGACCACCTGGCCACAGCCCAAAAATCTAAAAAGAACTGCAAAGATTCCTGGATTCTGTGGTTATTATCGCGCTTCATCAAGGACTATTCAAGAGTGATCCGCCCTTTACTTAACCTTACTCAAGGGTATCCCCAACCCACAAAAAATACCAAAAGTCAGCGTCCCTCAAGACTGAAAGAGTGTATTTTCATCCGAGTGAAGTATTTGGGGCCCGCTGGACTCTGATTGTGAGACTGCTTTTCATGAGATCATATATCAACTTACCCATGCTCCAGTGCTGGCCTATGCCGATCCAAGAAAACCTTACGTCCTGCACACTGATGCTAGCTTGCAAGGGTTGGGGGCTGTGTTGTACCAAAACACGAGAATGGCCTGAGACCAGTGGCCTTTGCCAGTAGAAGCCTGACCCCATCCGAAAAGAACTATCCTGTACATAAGTTAGAGTTCTTAGCTTTGAAGTGGGCTATTGTTGACCAATTCCATGAGTACTTGTATGGGGCTAAAATACTAGTAAAACTGACAATAATCCTTTGACCTATGTGCAGACCTCAGCTAAGTTGGATGCCACTGGCCATAGGTGGCTTTCTGCATTATCTACATATGACTATGCTCTCGAATACCAAGCAGGTCTGAACCACATAGATGCTGATGCTCTCTCCCGAGGCCTGTTCCCCAGAATGATTGGGTCCGATTGAGCAGAACCTGACATTCGGGCACTCTGCGGAAGTTTGACAGGGAGGAACAAATGTCCACGGACGCAGTGGACTGCATGGTGGATTGCTTGGGACCCTCTGAGAATTGCATACCTGCTGCTTATTGCCACTTTTCTGCAATAGACATTGGTGCACTGCCTCAGCTGGACAATGACAGTATTCGGCAGGCTCAATCCCAATCCCATGATCAAAGCAGCTTTAGAAGCCCTCTATGCAGGAAAAGATGTGTCCAAATTACGCTCCACTGATTTGAGAACTGCACTGTATACAAAGAAGGTCCTAAGTTGAAACTGATCAATAAACTGTTATACAGAGAAACAATAGACAGAGGGGGACAAGTAGACAAACAACAACTAGTGCTGCCCACTGCCTTTCGAGACTCAGTACTGAGGTCCTTGCACAACCACATGGGGCACCTTGGTATAGACAGAACACTTGACTTGGTGAGATCCAGATTCTATTGGCCTAAGATGGGGGCTGATGTGGAGCAACACATTCAAACTTGTAGTCGCTGCTTACAGAGGAAAGCTTTGCCCCAGAGGGCTGCCCCCCTTGTTAACATCACCACCAGTGCATCCATGGAGCTGGTCTGTATTGATTTTCTGAGTTTGGAGTCAGATCAAAGAAATATCAGTAATGTGCTGGTGGTCACTGACCATTTCACGAGATATGCCCAAGCTTTCCCCACCAAAGACCAGAAAGCATCCACTGTGGCCAAAGTACTTGTAGAAAACTTTTTGTTCACTATGGGGCTCCAAAGAATCCATTCTGATCAAGGGAGAGACTTTGAAGTAAGTCTGATCAAAGATGCTTTCTCTATGGGAGTGCTAAAGTCCAGAACTACTCACTACCTCTAGGGGACCCACAGCCCGAACGCTTCAACCAAGATTTCTGTTAGATATGCTAGGCACCTGCACCCAAAGGACAAGCCTAGATGGAGCCAACAAATTAGCACCCTGGTACATGCTTATAACTGCACCAAAGTGATGCCACTGGGTTCTCCCTACCACCTGATGTTTGGAAGAGAAGCTCGACTACCAGTAGATGTGTGTTTTGGGTCTCTCTCTGATGGGGTTCAAGCTGACAACTATTTACAGTATGTGCAAAAGTTAAAGGCCCAGCTAACTCATGCGTACCAACTGGCTCAAACCATGGCTGCCAAAGAAATCTAGCCAACAAAGAATGGTATGATAAAAGGTGAAAGCACAGGAACTCCAGGGGAGATCGATTGCTAAGAAATCTGGGACCGAATGGCAAACACAAGATTGCTGACAGATGGCACCATCTCCCTCACATTGTAGTGGGCAAACTAGATGATCTGCCAGTGTACAAAGTAAGGCCTGAGAACAATTCAAAAGATGTAAAACAATGCATAGGAATCATTTACTGCCCATTGGACAAATCCTGATTGAGTCTGAGCCCCAGAAGATGCCCCTCTGGACCAGTGACTAGAGCTGCTGCTAAGAAAAGATCAAGAAGTCTGCACCTACAGAAGCAGAGTTAAAGTGTTCCCCTGCACAAGTCCCAGTTGAGCATGACTGTCAGTCCATATCAGAAGAAAGTGAGAGTGACTTTGAATACTATCCTTCTTACGAACTGAGTCAATTGTTTCAGGGCAATCCCTAGTCAATACTGGAGAAAGCTGGGCCTTCTGGACTGTCTAAACCCCAGCTTCATCCCTGGAGCCAATGCTCCCAGAAAGTGAAGTGCAAAGCATCAGATCAGATGAAATGGAATCATTGTGCATGGTTGAACTGTTTGAGCTTTCAGGGGAGGAAAATGATAGATTGGGGCAGACTGGTGATACACCCGAACAAGAAGAGTATTTTGAGTGCCCTGACAGTCCACTGCCAGTGTCCGAAAGCTCTCCATGTGAGCCAAATGTTGTGGACTCAGAAACTGTAACTCCTGGAGCTGAAAGTGCCCCAAGTTCTAGCCTCTCTACCCCCATGGAGACTCCCCTGACAAGTGAGGACAATGCTGAAAATGAGGTTCAGAGTGCAGAGACTGTAACAGTTCCCCCTAGGAAGACTGGTTGAGCTGTAAAGCCTGTGGTGCACCTCAGTTATGATTCACTTGGGAGGCCTGTGGACTTGCCTCTCAATGTTGTCCATAAAGGAGTATATGTGTCCCCGAGCTCATTGCCCAAACTGAGCGTCAGTGCTAACTCCAAGTTACTTGTGTTGCCCTCTAAGTATGGTGTCCTTGCCCCGTCCAGCCCCAAGGTAACTGATAGGGAAGGGCCCCCTCTCTTCAGGTTTCATGTACAAGAGGTAATAACTTGAGTTATGGTACAATGTGTGTGTAATACTGTGTAAAGAGTGATGTACTGCAATGTTTCAGATATGTGTTCTTGGTAAAATGATGTATTGACTGATGATTACATGTGTGAGCCTAATGCAAATGTATATGGTTGCAGTTGAAACTTATGGGGGTACTTGCTTGACGCGGACGTCAAGCTTTCCCAGTCCAGGAAGGTGTAACCCCCTGCAAATGGGGGTTCCCAAAAGACTTCCAGGAGCTTGCTTGAATGCTCCAAGCCTGAATGGTGTTTGGCGTTTAAGCCATTTATCAGTAGTGTTTTAGAACCTCTGGTACTGTCTCTTTAAGAGCTGTCTGCTTGCAGACATAATTAGTTGTATGGGGTACTGTGTGTTTCTTTGATTGGTACCACTCAAGCTGCTGTAATTCACTCCATTTTGCAGTCACTAGGAGTGCAAGGAACCTATCTGAAAGATGTAACTGTTTGCCAGAAACCATTTAGAGTAATAATTAAATTACAGTTTGTCTAACCTGCTTTCTTTGCAGTCAGAACAGTGTCTGCCTAGTTCCCCATTCTGGTTTTGAACTGCTGAACTGGACCAATCAGTGTGGGAGTAAGCTAGCTCTAAAATGGTGCCTTGGACGAATCAGAACTTGGACTCATAATCTGAGCCAGACACAAGAGGATTGTATGGGCAGTGACTCTGGAGATGTAGTTTAGACTTGGCGCCTTTTGGACCAACAGCAGCAGTCTATTGTGGTGACAGCCAATCCAGTCAAGAACTGGGAGGAACTCAAAGGAAGTGCCAGTTTTGTCTGTTGGAGTTTCAGTTTAGATCTGGAAGTGAAGGGAAGAAACCCTGTGCTCCTTCAGTGCACAGTTTCAGTCAAAAAAACGTGTGTGAGCCCAGAGTTCCGGTCTGCAGCTTGTGTAACTGCTTGTTAGGACTGAATCAGTCCTGTGAAAAGAATCAAAGGATCTCTGAAGAGTAGAAACCAGGCTCACCCTGTAGAAGACTGGAGAAATTGTTGATTGCACTCTGTCTGTCAGAACTGAATCTGCTGTGTGTTCTCCGGGTATTGTGCAGTAATGCGATTGGGATAGAGAAGCAGCCTACCGGTATAGTTTACTTTTTTTACCATATAAATGTGTGAAGAGTCTCGTGGAGCTCAAGAGTAGCCCTGCTGACATTGAAGGACCCTATCTTGTTTGGAGGTCGTGAGTACTAATTCAGGGTCGCTCCTGTTGAATTGCCACATTAAATCCAACTGGAATCACTGTACTGCTGACTGTTTAAACTAATTTTCTTTTCACTGTGAAAGGTCCCCTACCAGCTGCCACAGTTTGGACTAGCCACTGGGCTTGGGTACCCAGGGACAGTAACTGGTAGGGATAGACCTGTCACCGAGCCATAGGTAGATAGTAAAGTGATAAGCTAATTAACCTGATTTCCCCTGTCCTTGTTATATTCCCCTAAATAAATCCGAGCTGCTTGTTTCAGCAAAGTTATACTGCCTGAGGTATTTGTCTATGTTAAAGTATTGTACTGTGATTGTTGCACTGTATCTTATTGTACAGGAGGTCCCAGTGCCTGAACCACCCCTGGGGGTAAGTGTATACTGTGAAGGTAATTCCGATATATTGTGTGGGCCACTAGTGGGAAGAAAGGGGGGTTGCAGTGTCCCAGAGGGCTGTGACCAAGTAAGTTTAACTATTGCAAACCCTGACCTCTGGGTGGAGGCACCCGCCATTGGATCCAGGCCCCTCAACCTGTTAGTGGCAAATCAGGCAGGGGTAGTAGCCCCTGGGATAGCGCCATCTAGGGGTTACATATGTGAATAGGTAAGCATCCTGTGGTAACTGAAAAGGTTACCAGGTAAAAAACTAAGAACAGATTTATTTATTTATTTAGCTTTTGTTTACCAGGTAAGCATGCTAGACAGTCAAGTGCCTATTTTCAGGTGTGACCCGGGAGAATTGCAAAGGTACAGGCAATAACAATTCAGAGACAGGGTAACAGCAATCAACAAGGTACAGTCAGGTACAGGTAGAGAACTCAGGCGATATACAGATACAGAGACAAGGTAGCAGCAATCAACAAGGCGCTGACAGGTATGGGCAGAGAGCTACAGTCAGATACAGACAGAGAATGAATATAATACAAATACAGTATTAAGGCACGGCAACCTCAGGAGGCAGTCAAGAAAGCAAACAAAGAATCGTCAGGGCAATTTTTGAAGTGTGCACTAAAGGTGCACACACTCAGTCATAGATGGGCACTGGCGCACCGTGGAGGAAGGGACAGCTAAGAGCAAAGGCAGGCAGAAGGCATATGCACACACTCAGTCATAGATGGGCACAGGCGTACCGTGGAAGGTGGGACAGCTAAGAGCAAAGGCAGGCAGAAGCTTGTTTTAAGTAGCCCCAGAGGGAGGCCCTGAAACATCTGTGGGAGGGGGCAGCTCTTACATGAGCAGGGAGAAGGTTCCAGGCTCTGGGGCAAGGGCCACGAAGGCATGATCCCCTGTGAGGGAGTTGGTTTTTGGGACCATGAGAGCCTGGGAGTCACTAGACCTCAGCTGATAGCCAGAGGGGGCAGACTGGAGCAGTTCGGCAAGTGCCAGAGGAGATGACAATCAGATGATGTTGTCTGTAAATTTGCCCATAACAAAGGATCGATGATTACTAGGGGAGAGCCACCCCATCCTAGAGTAGAGCTGGCAGTGATGGGTAAGACGGCGGGGGGGGGCTGATAGGGCGGAGTGACACATGCTGTTATACACAGTGTCCCATTTCGTGAGCCAGGATTTAGGGGCGTTCACGAAAGAAGCGAGCCCATAGCAGAGCATGGGGAGAAAAAACCCTTTTGCAAGGCAAGTCAGGCAGCTGGGGTGAGGCAACTTTTGACCCTGTACGCCAGACCCAGTTTCGAGTTTGTGGCCTTGCAGGAGCTACGTATGTGCAGGGAGAGGTCCAGCTGAGGGTCAAAGGTTACCCCCAGGTACCTGAAGGAGTCAACAACCGACACAGGGACGCCTTCGGTACCAGTGACTTCGAGATCAGCTTGACGCACTCTAAGCTTGGCAGAGGAGCCGAATAACATGGCCTGCATCTTCTGGAGTTTGATGACAAGCTTATTAGCCTTGAGCCAGGATTTGATGTGGTTGAAATCAGAGTTTAGTCTAGTGTTTGTGTCTCTGATATCCTGGGAGCTAGCTAGAAGCACAAGGTCATCAGCATATAGGGTGACGTGTCCGGATGCAGGGACCGAGGGCAGCTGATTGATAAAAAGGGAGAACAGTAAGGGGCCAAGGATAGACCCTTGAGGCACCCCACAGGTTACTGGTGCCAGCCCAGAGAGGGCTTTCTGGAGCCTCGTGTACTGTTGCCTACCTGTGAGGTAGTTGGAAAACCAGGTTAGGATGGGGGGGGGGCCGAGACCAGATAATTTAGCTAGAGACAAACAAGATTTATTTTTTGTTTCCTAGAGTTAGCATACAGATTACCAATTCTTATTTGTTTCCTTACATTAATGTAACATACTGATTAGTAACCCCTTGGGTTCCACATAACCATTTCTATTTTATATATAGCATTGTATCCCTTTTGCATCACCCCTACCATGCTGAGCTATCTCGTGAGTATAGCCGGATCCTGTTGGTAGCGAGACCATTTAAAATAATGAGGGAGGGTGGGGAGGGTGGGAGGGACAAAGAATCCAGTCCCAAGCCAAGTCTGCAGGAGCAGGTCCCTCCAGTGAGCTCCATAAAAATCCAGCCCCAAGCCAAGTCTGCAGGAGCATGTCCCTCTGGTGAGCTCCATAAAATTCCAGTCCCAAGCCAAATCTGCAGGAGTAGGTCCCTCCAGTGAGCTCCATAAAAATCCAGCCCCAAGCCAAGTCTGCAGGAGCATGTCCCTCCAGTGAACTCTGTAAAAATCCAGTCCCAAGCCAAGTCTGCAGGAGCAGGTCCCTCTGGTGAGCTCCGTATTAACTGGGGGCTCTTAATTAGCTTTCCAGCCAGTCCTGAGACAGGAGCGGGTCTCCTGACTTTAAAGTTAAATTAGATAAAAATTCAAACTGCTTGGTTGGTGTAGGGGAGGAGTGGGTCCCAGTGGAGACTAAGCCAACCTTATTCCCCCAACAATCCTCTCCTTCTGAATGATTACATTGCCAGTGGTGCTTCTAACTGCTGCGGCAGTTTGAATTTGGCGCCTTTTTTTATTCCATTGAAAAATCCAGTCCCGAGCCAAGTCTGCAGGAATGGGTCCCTCCGGTGAGCACCATATCAACTTGCAGCTCTTAATTAGCTTTCCATCCAGTCCTGAGACAGGAGCAGGTCTCCTGACTTTAAAGGCAAATTAGATAAAAATTCAAACTGCTTGGTCAGTATAGGGGAGGAGGAGGTCCCAGTGGGGTCTAAGTCAACCTCCTTCTCCAGACTGTCATCTCTGGGTTCAGTACACTGTCAATAAACCCTCAAGTGCTATTGGATACCATCTTGTAAAATGTACTTAACAGCTCATTTTTTAATCAAGCCTTTTTTTGTCCCACTGCTCGCCGGTACCCCCCCAGCCCTGTCAATGACTGTCCCATAGACTTATTGGTTATCCGCCACTTGCACAGGACCTTGATAGTGGTGGGTGGGTGGCTGGCCTGCCATGTCAGTGAGTGAGGAACCAGGTCTTTTTCCTACAGCTCCTGGTTTTCTCACTAAGAGTGCCAGCATGCAATGATTCACACACATGTCTGAAGAGTCACCCTTACGTGCTTGGCATCTGGTGACTGCCCCTCTCCCCTGTTTTGTTTGCTTTAGCTGTGCTGCTACCTGGACTCTACTAGAGGGACCAGCTTGGAGGAGGTGAACTGTCATTGGAATGCTCGAACATCCCTCTCTGGGCTGACCCCTGAGTAGCCTGAATCTGGTTCTGAGCCCCAGTTGTCAGCATAGTGAGTAGGGTTCCACCATTCTGTGGCGACACAGATTTTGCTGACCGTCAGAACAGCGATGGCACAACACCACCGATTGGTGTTGTGCCGTTGCAAGGGTAGATTGTGTTTTCTGTTGGGGACTTTGCCTCCCACACTCCCCATGTAGGGGGCTCTGCCCCCCCCCGCACCTTCTGCACTTAAAATAACCAACTCCGAGACGGAGTTGGTTTGGGAAAGAGTCGAACACCCCGGAGGCAGCAGTGTCAGGAACCCAGTGGACCATCACAGCGAACTTTTGAAAATGTTGCTGTGATGGTCTTCACTGTATTCCCGTCGAAGTTGTGACATGATACCAGTGAGCAGTAGGGCAACTGCTGTGCCACTGGGCTGGCTACTAACAGTTTATTTTCATGATTAAAACTAATTGTTGTCAAAAATAGTCTAACCCTTTTTGTTTAATAATCAGAATATGGCACTTTAAGGGGCAGTTTATGTCTGTTCATTACCGACCTGGGGCAACAGTGTAACTGGGTTGCCATGCAGGAGTAAGGATGGTACTCATGGTTACTACTACCCGTGCCTTGCAGCTGTAGGGGCTCCAAACAAGGCTGATGGTCTGGGACTTGCTAGACTCTTCGGAATGGGAGTTTGTTTCCTGAGCTACATAGAAACATAGAATTTGACGGCAGATAAGGACCACTTGGCCCACCTAGTCTGCCCATTTCCCTACCCAATGGATAAGCTGCAGATCCTAGTTAACCAACAGCCTACTTCCTCCTACCCACCACTAGAATTGCCATATGTCTGTCCCATGCATTCTTGAATTCCCCCACTGTTTTTGACTCTACGACCTCCTCAGGAAGGCTGTTCCATGTATCCACAACCCTCTCTGTGAAGAAATACTTCCTCACATTACCTCTGAGCCATCCCCCCTCTATCTTCAAATTGTGCCCCCTTGTTTTTGCACATCTATTTTTCTGAAAAATGCTACCCTCATGGACTTTGTTGATTCCCTTGATGTATTTGAACGTTTCTATCATGCCCCCCCTTCCCTCCTTTCCTCGAGGCTAAACATCTTTAGTTCCTTTAGTGTTTCTTCATATGTCTTCTGATGCAGACCCTGCATCATTTTGGTTGCCCTCCTCTGGACAGCCTCCACTCTGTCTATGTCTTTGCGGAGATGGGGTCTGCAGAACTGTACACAGTACTCCAGATGTGGTCTTACCAACTGTCTGTACAGAGGGCCAACAACTTCCTGTTTTCTACTGGTGATGCCTCTCCCTGTGCATCCCAGTATCCCCCCAGCCCTCCTTACTGCCTTCTCACATTGCTGGCCCACGTTTAGGTCATCTGATATGACTACCCCCAGGTCCTTTTCCATTTTTGTTGTTGTCAGTATCTCACCCCCCATTGTGTACTCTTCCCCTGGGTTTTTGTTTCCCAGGTGCATTACTTTGCACTTTTTTGCATTGAATCTAAGCTGCCATATATTTGACCATTCCTCCAACCTTGCCAAGTCTATTTTGATCCTTTCCACCCCACCTTGTGTATCAACCCTGTTGCAGATCTTTGTGTCATCTGCAAAGAGACATACTTTCCCTTCCAGTCCCTCTGCAATGTCACTTATAAAGACATTAAAAAGGACCGGCCCCAGTACTGAACCCTGCGGTACCCCACTAGTAACCCTACTTTCTTCACTGTGGGCTCCATTTACTATTACCCACTGTGTCCTGTTGTCCAACCAGTGTTTTACCCAGGCTACCACCCTAGGACCCACTCCCAGGCTGGCTAATTTGTTTATTAATCTTTTGTGTGGGACTGTGTCAAATGCCTTGCTAAAGTCTAGGTAAGCCATGTCCACAGCCCCTCCCTGGTCTACTGCTTTGGTCACCCAGTCAAAGAAATCAATTTTATATGTCTGACATGACCTTCCCACTGTGAATCCATGCTGCCTTGGGTCCTATGCCCCATTGGCTTCTAGGTACTCAACAATTCTTTCCTTCAGAAGTGATTCCAAAGGAAAGAATTGTTGAGTACCTAGATGCCAGCTAGATGAAAACCTTATGGTGCCTCCACCCACACACACGAAAGTTAGAAACTAAGAACGGGACTTTATTCATTACAGCCACTGTTCCTGTAAGGTTGGTAAAGAAATAGGCAGCAGCAGGCTGGCCCATCGGCACAGCAGTAGTGCTACCACTCGTGATGCCATCGACCCAGGTTTGGATGTGAGCTGGAGTCATTAGGGGTTGCCCAGGGGAGGAGGACTGAGTGTCCCAGAGGATGTGCTCTTCTTCTGGGGAAAGAAGTCAGTGTGCTCCACTACAACACTGCCACCTGGGGGACCATAGGTGGCAGTGCAGTGGATCTGAGATGGGTGGGTGGAGTGCCTCCTGACTAGGACATCTGTAACCTTGCATGTAGATGCCCACTTAGTCCTCACCCATGGGGCACACAGGGTTGTCACCTACAGGGAAGAAATAGCTTCCTTGGAACTGTAGCAGTATGCTGCCGCCTCTCTCTCTGCAGGGTCCGCACTGCTCCCTGGGCTGCAGACCACAAACAGCTAAACTCCTCCTGAGCCTGGGTAACCAGGGGCCTCCATCACAGGGGTTAACTGTAGGGCACTGTACAGACTGGAGGTAAGTCCCAGGGACAGCGGGTGATGGGGCTGGGAGACAGAGAGATGGTGGCTGATGATAGCCACTTTGGGATGAGAAAGTGTACTAAATTACAAACAAACAAAAAAAAAAGACATAGGCAGCAGTGGCAATTACCCAGCAGTTCGGGCCCCTCTGTAAAGGAACAAGACCCCCCCCACCACACAAGAGGTTCCTACACTAAGTGTACTGTTATCCCCAGTACTCACAATAATAACAATCCCTCAGCAACAACAGGCCCCAGTAGGGGACTTTACTTCAGTTGTAATTAAGTAGCTGGTGCTCAGACCAACTTGAGAGCTGCAGGGCTGATGAGCATTACCTGGGGTCTGGTGCTGGTGCACCTAACTAACCGCTGTAAGTTTAAACCCCTTCCCGGGTGACTTTTGCTAGTAAACACTAGAATAACAAATTGCATGCCAAAATGAAAAGCTGCAATCCACCAGGGAAGCTTTAACTTGGCTTGTACCCACTTGGACTTCAAGTGTTTCTGGTACTATGTCTTGCTGGCTAGGCCAGTACTCTTGCATCTGGTCGTTTGCCTTCTAACTGGCTGGGCAGGAATACAAGAATGACTTTTAGGTGTTCTGGATAGGTTTCAGGTGTGGCTTAGCACCAATGATATTTATTTGAAAATGTTTCACCAGGCAAGACATGAGCTGTATCCAGCTCGTTTCCAGAAGCATCCTGGGGGAGGGGTTACAGAGGTGGAAGAGCAAAATAAACTCATAAATGTATAAGTGCAATTACATGAAGCTAGTATATATACTGATGTACAAATGCAGCACAGTACATTCCAGAACATCAGGCTGAGGTAATTATCATAAGTAGGTATCAATCATAGTTGTAGCCAAGAAGTAGGGAGACGGAGGGTAAGGCTGGAGATGGAGAAACCTTATAGTTGTTAGAAGTAACAGGCTGGGCACTGGGTTAATAAGTGCTAAGAGGGGACCTGCCCGAGCAGGAAGGAGGATGAGACAGGGGGATTGAGGATATTGGATAATGTGCAAAAATGGAGGGGAGCCTTAGGGATAGGCACATACTGCAAGCAGGTGTGAGGGGGGATGGTACAGAGAGAGCGCGGATGAAAAGGGAGAATGAAAGAGTCTAGCTGGGAAGCTATACCCCTTTGGGATGCTGAGAACCCTGCAAGGGGAAGGGGAGAGGGAAAGAGTCAAGCTGGGAAGCTATACCCCTTCAGGATGCAGAGAACCCTGCAAGGGGGACAGCACCTGGTAGAGACAGAGGTGAGAGGGAAGTGGGGATGAGGTAGGGGAGGAAGAAGGGGAGCAAGAACCAGTGGACAAGGAGCGGGAGGGGTAGAGGAAACTGGAAGGACAAGGAGTCATGGGAATAGGAATAGAGGATAATGTGCAAGAAGGGACTGAGGATATAGGATAATGTGCAAGGATGGAAGGGAGGATGGAGGGGCTAAAAACAAGTGCAGTTAGGGGAGAAAAGTTGTGTAGGACTGTGGAGACATAAGAAGAGGACGAGGAGAGTCAGATAGGTGGCTAAAAACAAGTGCAGTTAGGGGGGAAAAAAGTTGTGTAGGGCTGCGGAGATAGAAGAAGAGGACAGGAGAGTCTGATAGGTGGGGGAAATTAATTCCAGAGCGTAGGGAAACAGTAGAAAAATGCATCCTGGCCTGAGGAGGTGGAGTGATGAGGAATAGCTATAATGCATGAGTCAATGGATCTGAGTTGGCAGGAGGAGGGGGGAGGAACAGCCAAAGAAGAGGAGAGATAAGAGGGGAGAGTCTCAAACCAGAATTTAGAAGTGGATTTAGTGCAGTGAGAGAATCGTCTGCACTCCAGGGAGGGGAAAGCTAGAGAGTGATACAAGGAGCAGTGATGTGTGTGGGAGGGGGAGTCGGGAGCAAATCGACAGAAAGCATTGAGAAGAGGATCCAGCCTGGTAAGGGAAGACTTGGGGGCAGCACTGTAGGCTATGTTGCAATAGTCAAAAATAGGGAGTATCATTTTCTGAACAAGATCATGCCTAGCTGGTAGCAGTAGGCAACCACGGTTCCTGTAGAGGGCGCCAAGCTCGGGGCACAGTTTTTTTAGGATGGCATCAATATGTACAAAAAAGTTAAGGTGGTGGTCAAGCCAGACACCCAGATATCTAAAAGAGGTGGTGTCCTCTATTGGTGTCCTGTCTAAGGTAGGTAAAGAGGGTAGCCTAGATAGTCTCTGCCTAGTGCCAAAGGCCATTGAGACTGTCTTCTTGGCATTGAGGAAGAGTTGATGTGAGCTGAGCCATTGTTGAACATTGTTGAAGTCAGTCTGTAGTCTGGTTGTCACATTGGAGACAGTACATCGATACATAGATACATAGACAGTGTCAGCAGATAAGGGCCTATGGCCCACCCAGTCTGCCCATTTGAGCTTGTAAGTTCAGTTTGTTTTCCTAGAAGTCTGTTGCCCCTTATCCCTGACCTCTAGAATTCCTTTATGTCTATCCCATGCATTCTTAAATCCTGTGATTACTTCAGCCCCACCACTTCCTCTGGCAGGGTGTTCCACTTGTCCACCACCTGTTCTGTGAAGAAATTCTTTCTCATGTTTCCTCTGAATCGTCCTCCCTCCAACTTCATCCCATGCCCTCTAGTCCTGGAACATCTTTTCACTTAAAATAGTGTTTTCCTGCACCCTGTTCCTCCCTGTAAGATACTTGTATGTCTCTATCTTATCCCCTCTCTCCCTCCTCTCCTCCAGGGAGTACATGTTCAGTTCCTTCAACCTGTCTTCATAGGACTTGTGATGCAATCCATGCACCATCTTTGTTGCCCTCCTCTGAACCTTCTCTAGTACTCTACTCTCTCCAGTAGGGCCAGAGGTGAACAGTACCATATCATCTGTAAACATATGGATACAGGATGAGGAGGGTTCTATGTCATAATGGCGATTGCCAAAAGGCGACCATCATTATGGCGAGGTTGCACACCCGATGCACAAGAAAATGGTGCCAGGGACTTAGATTTTAAATGTTAATATGGGGGCTTTGCCCCCTGCACCCCCCTACTAAAGTATTCCTAACTCCAGGTGGGGTGCATGTTGGGGGGTGTGAAAATTCTGGAAGAAATACATTTCGGGTTAGATGCACAAAAATGTAGGTGCGCCCAGACCCGAACCTGGAACCCTCGCAGCTTTAGGCTGCCACCCACCCACCACGCTATGGGGCCAACTCGGCAGCCCCATGCCAACCATGCCAGGACAAACCTCCCTCCCTTCCATCATGCTCGCTCCCCTCATGTGTGCGTATATATATAGTGACGTCCTGTCGCTATATGCACAAGCAACCCCCATCCTGTTGCCTTCCTCACACCCTCGCCCTGTCCTACCTGCACCGCAAGTGGGTCGCCATTTTGGTAGGTGTCCACTTACAGCTAGTCAATGTCACAGGTTACTGATGAGGAGCATACTAATGGTAGGCTGTTTAGAAAAATAGAGAATATGAGTGGGCCAAGTACAGAGCCTTGAGACACACCAAGTGGAGATAGGTAGAGGCGGGGACGTAGAGTCAGCTATTTTAACAGATTGAGTTCTACCTACCAGGTAGGCTCAAAACCAGTTACTGGCAGTCACAGACAGGCCAGTTGATGAGAGGGTTTCAGTGAGGAGGGAATGGGAGATGGTGTCGAAATCCTTGGCAAGGTCAATGTCAGAGGTGATATGACCTTTATCCATGGCAGTTTGGATATAGTCAGTGAGTCTGATTAGGGAGGTGGTAGTGGAATGGTTCTTCCTAAAGCCAGATTGGAAGTGAGTGAAGAAGGCGGAGTCATCTAGAAAGGGGCATAGTTGAGAGAGAACCATGTGTTCCTGAAGTTTAGCTAGAGTGGGAAGAAGAGAGATGGGGCGATTGTTCCCAGGAGATGAGAGATCACTGCCCTTAGGTAGAGGAAGAACAGTTGCATGTTTCCAGGATGCAGGGATAGACACAGAGAGAAAGGACAAGTTGAGGAGATCAGACAGAGGGGTGGAGATAGCAGGAGCAGCTAGGTAAAGTGGCTTTGGATCAAGGCCATCAGAGGAGTTGCCTTTTGTCAGGTTTATAAAAATAATTGCTTTTAGGGTGTTGCTTGGAGAGATGGGATGGAAGGAAAAACTATTTGCTACTAGGTGCTGTTGAGAGGATGTAGCAGATGGGGATGGGGTAGTAGGATGGGCAGGGTGGGATGTTAGCAGGGAGGATGCACAGGTTGTAAAGTAAGAATTGAGTTCCGCAGCTACTGTAGCATGGTCAACCATGAGTTGATTATTTATTTTGAGTAGTGGGGGTGGAGGTTTAGTATTGGGGAGAAGAGTGAGTGAACCACCTTCCAGAACTTGGAAGGGTTGTTTATGTTTGAGTTAAAGGTGGTCCTGAAATATTTAGCTTTAGCCAAGTGATTGCTTTGGTGAATGCATTGTGGAATGTTCGGTAAATGGAGAAATCCCGAGGGAGATTGGAAGATTTGTGAATTTTCCAAGCTTTATCTCGTGCTTGTTGACAGGCAGGTAGTTCAGGGCTGACCCAGAGAATGTGATTACCATGCACTCTATCTTGCTTTAAAGGGCCATATTTGTTCCAGATATTGATGAGATTCTCTTTGAGGTATGCCAGGGCATGATCTATAGTTTGGGCTGAGGCTATAGGCACCCAATCAACTTGGGTTAAATCCTGGTGTGGGGGGGGCATGGTCAAGAGATTTGTAGGATCGGATTGTTAAATGTTTATGGAGTGCCTTAGGTCTGTGAACTTTCCTGACCAGGTAGAGCATATGATGATGATCGCTAAAAACGTCGGGCAGTAGGCCAGACTGGATTACTCTATGAGGGTGGGAGGTTAGGGCTCAGTCTAATAAGGTGTGGTTAAGTGTTTTGTGGTTTAGACATGTAGGTTATGTGATAACTTGGGAGAGGTTAAGGGCTGTCATGCCTGCGCGAGTCTTGCTTGAAGTAGGCGACAGCCAGTTTAAGTTGAGATCACCTAACAGATAGAGCTCTTCCAAGGAGGTAAGGGACCTTAATGTGGTAATTAGGTCTGTGACAATGAAGTGGTATAGACTGGGGTGACAGTAGGCACCTGCGATAAAAATTGGAACAGAAAAGGGTAAGGATAATCTTAAAATGAGGGTTTCACAGGCAGTAGGGATGGAGGATGATAGGACAGTAGAGATTCGTAGAGAGGAGGGGAAGGAGTAGATAACTATGCCCCAACCCCTGCTAGTGCAGTCCTGACAGGTAACAATATAGCCAGGGACAATGATAGCAGCATCTGGGATTTTTCTAACCAGGTCTCTGACACAATAAAAGTAGTATAAGTTCATATATCTCGTCAAATGTTAAATTTCAGCCAATCAGTGCGTGCCACGTCATTTGACAGGTGGGCGTGGCCTAAAATGGACCAATCAGAATCGTCCCTTGTTAAACGGAAGTCCCTCCCTAAAATGCGCTAGCCCCGCCCCTTGCACAGGAAATGACACGCATTCGAACCCGTGTCCCACCCCTTGCGCAGGAAATGACCTAACAACACCATTTTGTAAGTGTCTTACGCCCCTCCTTCTCGTACACTCCTCGATCCCCTGCCAGACCATCCTGGCTGGAACCTGAGTCCCACCATGCTAGCTTGAACTCCTGCGTCCCTCCTTTCTCCTGCACCCCCACCATCCTGGCTCGAACCCCTGTCCCCCACCCCTCCTTCTCGTACACTCCTTGATCCCCTGCCAGACCATCCTGGCTGGAACCCGAGTCCCACCATGCTAGGTTGAACTCCTGTGTCCCCTCCTTTCTCCTGCACCCCCACCAGCCTGGCTCGAACCCCTGTCCCCCGCCCCTCTTTCTCGTACACTCCTCGATCCTCTGCCAGACCATCCTGTCTCGAACCCGAGTCCCACCATGCTAGGTTGAACTCCTGCATCCCCTCCTTTCTCCTGCACCCCCACCAGCCTGGCTCAAACCCCTGTCCCTCTTCACCACCGTGCTCCTCCCACCCCAAAAAATCAGTTAGTGTTTATGTAGTGGTGTGTGCCCCCTGTAGGCCTATTGTATAACTGCAGGGGGCATGTGTGTGTTTTTTGATTAGGATATTTTCAGAAAGAAGTATCTAGGAGGGAACCTGATTGTGCAGAGGTTTCACAGATCTGTGTGGAGACCCCAACCCCGAGGGAAATTCATATGCCTGTGTGAGTACCCCTTTTTTCTGTTTTTGTAACAGTATACAAAATTATTTAACATGCATCTGTAGGACTGTGTCAAACTTGCATCAAAGGATAGCTTTATGTAAACACATGTAACATTTATAAGCTAAAGCAGGGGACCTCTGTGTAAATAAGATGGTTCAGCAAGTTTCTCTGGATAACATTGCAACAATCGCTAAAACTAATTATTTATACTTTGTCAAGAATTAGAAAGAATAAAACTATATAAGAAAAAGGAATACACATACCTATAGTTCACCCCCCTCAGCTCTGTGTAGTATCAAGGAGAAGGCTGAAATGAAATGTGTGTGATATTTATAATGTTTTGAAAAAATGATATATTACAAAGAAAAGACGGAATGTAAAATGATAATGTTTCTCTTTCAAAAATAATTTTAAAGCACACAGTCTTAAAATGTATATACAGCTTTGCTTAGAGTCATTGCAAAAAAATACACACTTTGTGTGTGTGTGTGTGTGTCCTCATTAGACACGTAGGAAAAGCAATGTCTTTTATGTATGTTTAAAATATAGATGGGGGTTTGGATCCTGGTAGCTGTGTGTGTGTGTGTGTGTGTGTGTGTATGTGTGTCCATCCCTCATTAGGCACGTAGGAAAAAGCAATGCTTTTTGTGGATGTTTAAAATATAGATGGACTTTTTGGAGCTCACGGGACTGTTGGCTGTGTGGTAGGGGTCTTTGTCTGTTAAGACGTGACAGAACATCTGTTGTTCATTTACACAGCCATGGCTACAAAGGCCTATTGATTCTCTTTGGAAACATGTGTGTCTCAAGATTTTTGGATTTCAGGGGTCTGTAAAAAAGTAGCTTTATGCTTTTGATGCAAAATAAATGTCTATAGTTACATTATCAAAAAATTAAAAAGTCATGTAGTACTAAATAGAAAAATAAATGATATGTTACAAAGAAAAGATAGAATGTAAAATGATAATGTTTCTCTTTCAAAATAATTTTAAAGCACACAGTCTTAAAATGTATCTACAGCTTTGCTTAGAGTTGTTGCTAAAAATACACACTTTGTGTGTGTGTATGTGTGTGTCCCTCATTAGACACGTAGAAAAAGCAATGTCTTTTATGTATGTTTAAAATATAGATGGTGGGGTTTTGGAGCCTGGTGGCTGTGTGTGTGTGTGTGTGTGTGTGGCCGTCCCTCATTAGCGCGTGAGGAAAAGCAATGCCTTTATGGATGTTTAAAATATAGCTGGACTTTTGGAGCTCACGGTCCTGTTGGCTGTGTGGTAGGGGTCTTTGTCTGTTAAGAGCGTGACAAAACATCTGTTGTTCATTTACACAGCCATGGCTACAAAGGCCTATTGATTCTCTTTGAAACGTGTGTCTCAAGATTTTTGGATTTCAGGGGTCTGTAAAAAGTAGCTTTATGCTTTTGTTGCAAAATAAATGTCTATAGTTACATTATCAAAAATTAAAAAGTCATGTAGTACTAGATAGAAAAATAAATGATATGTTACAAAGAAAAGATAGAATGTAAAATGATAATGTTTCTCTTTCAGAATAATTTCAAAGCACACAGTCTTCTTAAAATGTAGCTACAGTTTTGCTTAGAGTCGGTGCAAAAGAATACACACTTTGTGTGTGTGTGCTATGTTTTACAGAATTACTAATTTAAAGCATGCAGCTGTTTAAAAAAGACAAAATTTCTGTTTTGACTTTTCAAAGCATAACTTAGGCTTGCACTCCACTGCCTCTCTGTGTTTTAAGATTGATAAAAAAGCATCTGTTTTTAATTAGACTGTGACCAGCCTATTAGCAGAAGGAATTTCTTAATGCCTTCCAGCTATCGCAGGAAGTGAGAAACAAAGCCTACATTGACTAGCATAGGGTCTTATATATCCCACCCTTGGAGAATGGGGGTGGTGTTATCTGATGGACAGTGCCAGATGTTTTCACTACTTGCCACGTACTTGGGGGTCTGAGTCATTTTTATATAAGCATTTCAAGATACTGGAAGCTCAAGTAGCAGTTGTTGTAGTCTCGCTCTGTCCTTTTGTCTTGAGCTAAAAATTTAAAAATATTCAACAATTAGGCATGGAACTGTGGACTCCTGACGAAGAGCTTATCCAAACATTTAATCGTTTAGCTAATACACAGTTGAACACTACAGCAGGTGTGTATTTTTTAACTAGAAATAGATGCTGCATGTTTTAGAGTTTAAATGTTGTCTTATAAAAGTTTTAAAATACCGAAGTAGTGACAGGGGGCTTATTTTCTGTTTTTTAAATAGATCCACAGAGAAACCCTGGAGGGGTGATTCTGGCCAATCCCAAGATTACTGCTACAGAAGGTATTTTTATCTAGAAATAGTTGAAGCTGCAGATTTTAGAGTTTAAATGTTGTCTTATAAAAGTTTTAAAATACCGAAGTAGTGACAGGGGGCTTATTTTCTGTTTTTAAATAGATCCACAGAGAAACCCTGGAGGGGTGAGGCTGGCTAATCCCCAGATTACTGCTACAGAAGGTGTGTATTTTTATCTAGAAATAGTAGAAGCTGCAGGTTTTAGAGTTTAAATGTTGTCTTATAAAAGTTTTAAAATACTGAAGTAGTGACAGGGGTTTTTCTCTTTTTAAACAGCCTCACAGACAAACCCTACAGGTGTGAGAGGGAAAAAGAGATCATTATATGAATGTGATGTTTTTCAAGGGCATGGCAGAATTTCAACTGGTGTCAGTGACCAGAATACATATAGCATAACTGAACAAGATATACAGCCATCTACGAGCAGTGGTTCAAGAGTCTCTGCAGCTGTAAATGAACCAAATGTGCCAATAAACATTATACAGCCATCTACGGGCAGTGGTTCAAGAGTCTCTGCAGCTGTAAATGAACCAAATGTGCCAATAAATATTGTACAGCCATCTAGGAGCAGCGGCTCAAGAGTTTCTGCCCAAAGGTTTCAAGAAAGTGACATTGACATGATCAATATTGGGAAAGCCTATATTTTTAAAACAATTGATTGTTTGTTTGTTTAATGCCTTAGTAATTGAGGGCAGATTATCTAGTGAGGATTACGATCATCAGCTGCTTAAATCTGAGCTTTTAAAAGTTCAGCTACTGTACTGAACAGTGTGCTTGGTTTAGTCCATATTTCAAAATTCTCAATCAGGAAATGAAGATGATGTTTAGTGCCCCACATGTATGAAAAGTACAGGGGCTTGGAGGAAAAATTTGCCAAAACAAAGAACAAAATACAAAGTGAAAGCACAGAAGCTCTCATAAACTGGTACAAAGGGTTGCATCACTAGCAAAATGAAAAAATAACAAATGGGGTCAAAAAGAAAAATCTGGGTAAAAATAAAACAATACGAGAAAAGTTGATCAGAAAAGTAAAACATGCCAGGAAAATATTACAGCATAGGTTGTTACAAAATGCTACAAATGGTCTGCAGTCTGAATTAGAAAACCATGATGATGATGATGATCAGGCTAACAGTGCACCCCTACAGTGTATTTAGAAGCTGTACAGGAATATGAGCATGATTTAAAAAATTTAATGCTACAGAATTTCATCAAAGATATAAGTTTATAAATCTAGATAAAATAAAATCTTTTACAGAGGCTATTGCTGCAATGCACCAGGCTATAGAAAGTTTGTTAGACAGTGTGAAGAGAAAACACAATATGGGGATTTTATACAGGTAAGATTAAATGCTGCTTCTTTGAATCACCCTTGTTCTCAAGAAAGACAAGTCCAAATGAACTAAATGCTGCAACCTTCTTAGATCAGATAGCTGATATGCTACAGAGCAATACTGAAGTAATTGCTGATTCCTCTATACATCTTGTGATAATGACCATCAGAAACCACCAGGGGTTGGGGGTGGGGGAGACGGACACTGAGCTCCATCTTGTACTAGCAGGATTTTACAAAAAGAGACGATACCTGATTGATTTAAATAACAGAGACAATAGTTTGTGTTTCGGTGGCTCCATTCTCGCACTCTTAAATCCACATATGAGTGACAGTCAGTCATTGAACAAGGCTAAAATATTGTACGCTGAGCTAGGTTTGTCAGACCAAAGCCCTGTCACTTTTAGTGATGTGTCACAGTTTGAACGCTTTTTAGGAGTCAAAATTAAGATTTTATATCATAATGAAGGAAACTGGCAAACATTTTCAACAGGTCCAGAAAGATTTCCTAAAACACTGTTTGTATTATTACATGAAAAACATTTTTATGGCATCACTAATGTAAAAAAATTCATAGGCGCACGGTACCTCTGCGAATATTGTGATGTAGCCTACAGCCATAAGGGAAATCATATCTGTGCACAACAGTGCAAAGTTTGTTTCGACCCATGTTGTCTCGAAAAGGAAATTGGCACAGTATCTTGTCACAAATGTAAGAAGATTTGTAGGTCTTCAGCGTGCCTAGAAAGACATTTAGCTAGAGCTGATGGTGATACAGGGTCTTGTAAATCCATGAAACTGTGTGAATAATGTTTGTTTTTACAAGGGATCTCATACATGTAAATTGATTCAGTGTAGCAGATGTGGTTCTTTCATGACAGCAGACAAGCATCTGTGTTACATGTCACCACTCACAGATGTAAAAAGCACTGAGAAATATATAGTGTTTGATTTTGAAGCCACACAAGAAAGCGGGTGCACATACCAAATTTTGTGTATGCTAAGCAGTTAGATGGGAAGAGGTCCTGGGAATTGAAGGTGAAGATTGCATAAAAGATTTTGTAGGACATTTTATTGATGCCTCATTTAGACACTACACATTTATAGCACACAATGCCAAAGGCTATGACAGTTACTTTATCATTAGCCAGCTAGTCAAGGAAAGAATTGATATTAAATTGCTCACACAAGGAGGAAAAGTACTCTGTGTCACAGTGACATCCCTACACATCAGATTTATTGACAGCCATTGTTTTCTTCCTTTTAAACTAGCAAATATCCCTGCAGCCCTTGGATTTGAGAATGAGATTGCTAATTTTTGCAGATTACATCAAGTTGCATCTAAAAGGCAAGCAAGAGGCATCTGGTTTCCCTTCATGGGTCAAAACTGAAGAGGATAAAGTCAGGTACATACAACAGTATTTTGAAAGGGAAACCAGATGCCTCTTGCTTGCCTTTTAGATGCAGCTTGATGTAATCTGCAAAAAGCTCTGTGCATGACTCTTTAAAATGCCAAACTTCATAAATGTTAATGATTTTGTAGCCTTTTTCCAGTGCCAGGTTTAGTTCTACGGTACAGTAGGTACCTGTAAGTGACCGTTGCTCATCATCATGTGTGCATGATGTTGTTTGAAGTCTATTTTCAGCGCATGCATGACATAATGTAAACACAAGCTTTTTACCAATCCTGGATGGCAGCACTGGAAAGAAAAGACCTCTAGGGGTAAGACTTTACTTTGCTAAACCAAAGTACTGAGTGAGGTCATCAAAATTGTCATAAATGATGTCAGGATGACCGACTGGATACTGTTTGGTTTTGTTAACAAAAGGGTAGAGGCTGGTAAAATCATAATAGTGTATTTTCTCATCAGGCTGTGTCTTATAGTACAGACAAATGGCATTTGTTCTCCCCCCAAACAGTGACTGCCTAGGTTTGAGTGGCTGTGGTAGCTGCCTGTCCCTCAAAAAATTATTCAAACCCTGATCCGTGGTCAGCATTGCTTTCCATTCATGTTCCCACAATACTCTAACTGCAAAACCCTGTCTTTTTAGAAAATGAAATTTGTGTGTGGTCCTATTGAATAACTGTCCAAAACTAGTCCCTGTCATGTGGTTTCTATCTTTCTCACAGTAACAGATGTTGCAGCCATGAAAAAAACAACCATTAAATTCAAATGCTGTGGGTATTCCATTTATGACTGAATAGCCATCCAAAAAGTACGGACCCACCTTAAATTCACCACCCCTTAGCGCATGCTGAATAGAAATGTTTTCTTTCTCAGATATGTACATAAGCCACTGAATAGCAGGTGTGGAGTACCTCTTCAATTGTCTGTGGTAGTTGTCTGGGGGGAGAACAGCAACAGTGCATTCTTTCAAAAACAGAAACCTGTACATCGCCATAGAAATTGAGGCAATGGTGACGTACTGGAAGGGGTCTAAGGATACTGTTTCATACTCCACTGTATCATTGTCTGACTGTTTTAAAATACTTTTCCTAGTCATCTCCAGTACTTCATTTCTAAATCTGACACAGGCTTTTCGAAGAATTTCAACATCTAACTGACAATAGTAGCGAAGCTCTCTTTTCAGATTAAATTCTCTATGTCTGTTAGCTAGGTACCATTGCAAAACTCTTGCTTTTCTGCAGGCAACATATATTCAGAACCATAAAACTGAGCATCGGGCAGGGGGCCTACATAATTTTCTATAGCCTTGGTATTAAAAAATGGGGAAGTAGCCTTTAGCAATCTCATTCTCAAATCCAAGGGCTGCAGGGATTTTGCTAGTTTAAAAAAGAAAACAATGGCTGTCAATAAATCTGATGTAGGGATGTCACTGTGACACAGAGTACTTTTCCTCCTTGTGTGAGCAATTTAATATCAATTCTTTCCTTGACTAGCTGGCTAATGATAAAGTAACTGTCATAGCCTTTGGCATTGTGTGCTATAAATGTGTAGTGTCTAAATGGGGCATCAATAAAATGTCCTACAAAATCTTTTATGCAATCTTCACCTTTGAATTCCCAGGACCTCTTCCCATCTAACTGCTTAGCATACACAAAATTTGGTATGTACCCCGTTTCTTGTGTGGCTTCAAAATCAAACACTATATATTTCTCAGTGCTTTTACAACTGTGAGTGGTGACATGTAACACAGATGCTTGTCTGCTGTCATGAAAGAACCACATCTGCTACACTGAATCAATTTACATGTATGAGATCCCTTGTAAAAACAAAACATTGTTCACACAGTTTCATGGATTTACAAGACCCTGTATCACCATCAGCTCTAGCTAAATGTCTTTCTAGGCACGCTGAAGACCTACAAATCTTCTTACATTTGTGACAAGATACTGTGCCAATTTCCTTTTCGAGACAACATGGTCGAAACAAACTTTACACTGTTGTGCACAGATATAATTCCCTTATGACTGTGAAGCTACATCACAATATTCGCAGAGGTACCGTGAGCCTATGAATTTTTACATTAGTGATGCCATAAAATATTTTTCATGTAATAATACAAACAGTGTTTTAGGAAATCTTTCTGGACCTGTTGAAAATGTTTGCCAGTTTCCTTCATTATGATATAAAATCTTAATTTTGACTCCTAAAAAGCGTTCAAACTGTGACACATCACTAAAAGTGACAGGCTTTGGTCTGACAAACCTAGCTCAGCTGATATATTTAGCCTTGTTCAACAACTGACTGTCACTCATATGTGGATTTAAGAATGCGAGAATGGAGCCACCAAACACAAACTACTGTCTCTGTTATTTAAATCAATCAGATATCGTCTCTTTTTGTAAAATCCTGCTATACAAGATGGAGCTCAGTGTCCGTCTCCACCCCCGACCCTGGTGGTTTCTGATGGTCATTATCACAAGATGTATAGAGGAATCAGCAATTACTTCAGTATTGCTCTGTAGCATATCAGCTATCTGATCTAAGAAGGTTGCAGCATTTAGTTCATTTGGACTTGTCTTTCTTGAGAACAAGGGGTGATTCAAAGAAGCAGCATTTAATCTTACCTGAATAAAATCCCCATATTGTGTTTTCTCTTCACACTGTCTAACAAACTTTCTATAGCCTGGTGCATTGCAGCAATAGCCTCTGTAAAGATTTTATTTTATCTAGATTTATAAACTTATATCTTTGATGAAATTCTGTAGCATTAAATTTTTTAAACTGCGTTCATATTCCTGTACAGCTTCTAAATACACTGTAGGGGGCGCACTGTTAGCCTGATCATCATCATCATGGTTTTCTAATTCAGACTGCAGACCATTTGTAGCATTTTGTAACAACCTATGCTGTAATATTTTCCTGGCATGTTTTACTTTTCTGATCAACTTTTCTCATATTGTTTTATTTTTTTACCCAGATTTTTCTTTTTTGACCCCATTTGTTATTTTTTTTCATTTTGTTAGTGATGCAACCCTTTGTACTCAGTTTATGAGAGCTTCTGTGCTTTCACTTTGTATTTTGTTCTTTGTTTTGGCAACTTTTTCCTCAAGCCCTGTACTTTTCACACATGTGGGCGGCACTAAACATCATCTTCATTTCCCTGATTGAGAATTTTGAAATATGGACTAAACCAAGCACACTGTTCAGTACAGTAGCTGAACTTTTAAAAAGCTCAGATTTAAGCAGCTGATGATCGTAATCCTCACTAGATAATCTGCCCTCAATTACCAAGGCATTAAACAAACAAACAATCAATTGTTTTAAAAATATAGGCTTTCCCAATATTGATCATGTCAATGTCACTTTCTTGAAACCTTTGGGCAGAAACTCTTGAGCCGCTGCTCCTAGATGGCTGTACAATATTTATTGGCACATTTGGTTCATTTACAGCTGCAGAGACTCTTGAACCACTGCCCGTAGATGGCTGTACAATGTTTATTAGCACATTTGGTTCATTACAGCTGCAGAGACTCTTGAACCACGCTCGTAGATGGCTGTATATCTTGTTCAGTTATGCTATATGTATTCTGGTCACTGACACCAGTTGAAATTCTGCCATGCCTTGAAAAACATCACATTCATGTAATGATCTCTTTTCCTCTCACACCTGTAGGGTTTGTCTGTGAGGCTGTTTAAAAACAGAAAATAAACCCCTGTCACTACTTCAGTATTTTAAAACTTTTATAAGACAACATTTAAACTCTAAAACCTGCAGCTTCTACTATTTCTAGATAAAAATACACACCTTCTGTAGCAGTAATCTGGGGATTAGCCAGAATCACCCCTCCAGGGTTTCTCTGTGGATCTATTTAAAAACAGAAAATAAGCCCCCTGTCACTACTTCGGTATTTTAAAACTTTTATAAGACAACATTTAAACTCTAAAACCTGCAGCTTCAACTATTTCTAGATAAAAATACACACCTTCTGTAGCAGTAATCTGGGGATTAGCCAGAATCACCCCTCCAGGGTTTCTCTGTGGATCTATTTAAAAACAGAAAATAAGCCCCCTGTCACTACTTCGGTATTTTAAAACTTTTATAAGACAACATTTAAACTCTAAAACATGCAGCATCTACTATTTCTAGTTAAAAATACACACCTGCTGTAGTGTTCAACTGTTATTAGCCAAACGATTAAATGTTTGGATAAGCTCTTAAATCAGGAGTCCACAGTTCCATGGCTAATTGTTGAATATTTTAAATTTTAGCTCAAGACAAAAGGACAGAGCGAGACTACAACAACTGCTACTTGAGCTTCCAGTATCTTGAAATGCTTATATAAAATGACTCAGACCCCCCAAGTACGTGGCAAGTAGTGAAAACATGGCACTGTCCATCAGACCAACACCACCCCATTCTCCAAGGGTGGGATATATAAGACCCTATGCTAGTCAATGTAGGCTTTTGTTTCACTTCCTGCGACAGCTGGAGGCATTAAGAAATTCCTTTCTGCTAATAGGCTGGTCACAGTCTAATTAAAACAGATGCTTTTTATCAATCTTAAAACACAGAGAGGCAGTGGAGTGCAAGCCTAAGTTATGCTTTGAAAAGTCAAAACAGAAATTTTGTCTTTTTAAACAGCTCGCGCCTTTAAATTAGTAATTCGGTAAAACATAGCACACACACACAAAAGTGTGTATTCTTTTGCACCGACTCTAAGCAAAACTGTAGATACATTTAAGAAGACTGTGTGCTTTGAAATTATTCTGAAAGAGAAACATTATCATTTTACATTCTATCTTTTCTTTGTAACATATCATTTATTTTTCTATTTAGTACTACATGACTTTTAATTTTTGATAATGTAACTATAGACATTTATTTTGCAACAAAAGCATAAAGCTACTTTTACAGACCCTGAAATCCAAAATCTTGAGACACACGTTTCCAAAGAGAATCAATAGGCCTTTGCAGCCATGGCTGTGTAAATGAACAACAGATGTTTTGTCACGTCTTAACAGACAAGACCCTACCACACAGCCAACAGGACCGTGAGCTCAAAAAGTCCAGCTATATTTTATCATCCATAAAGGCATTGCTTTTCCTACGCACTCCAATGAGGACGCACACATACACACACACACACACACACACAGCCACCAGGCTCCAAAACCCCCACCATCTATATTTTAAACATACATAAAGACATTGCTTTTTCTATGTGTCTAATGAGGGACACACACACACACACACACACACACAAAGTGTGTATTTTTTGCAACAACTCTAAGCAAAGCTGTAGATACATTTTAAGACTGTGTGCTTTAAAATTATTTTTGAAAGAGAAACATCATATTTACATTCTATCTTTTCTTTGTAACATATCATTTATTTTTCTATTTAGTACTACATGACTTTTAATTTTTGATAATGTAACTATAGACATTTATTTTGCAACAAAAGCATAAAGCTACTTTTACAGACCCTGAAATCCAAAAATCTTGAGACACACATGTTTCCAAAGAGAATCAATAGGCCTTTGTAGCCATGGCTGTGTAAATGAACAACAGATGTTTGTCACGTCTTAACAGACAAGACCCCTACCACACAGCCAACAGTCCGTGAGCTCCAAAAAGTCCATCTATATTTTAAACATCCACAAAAGCATTGCTTTTTCCACGTGCCTAATGAGGGATGGACACACATACACACACACACACACACACAGCTACCAGGATCCAAAACCCCCATCTATATTTTAAACATACATAAAAGACATTGCTTTTCCTACGTGTCTAATGAGGGACACACACACACACACACACACACAAAGTGAATTTTTTCAACGACTCTAAGCAAAGCTGTATATACATTTTAAGACTGTGTGCTTTAAATTATTTTGAAAGAGAAACATTATCATTTTACATTCCGTCTTTCTTTGTAATATATCATTTTCAAAACATTATAAATATCACACACATTTCATTTCAGCCTTCTCCTTGATACTACACAGAGCTGAGGGGTGAACTATAGGTATGTGTATTCCTTTTTCTTATATAGTTTATTCTTTCTAATTCATGACAAAAGTATAAATAATTAGTTTTTAGCGATTGTTGCAATGCTATCCAGAGAAAACTGCTGAACCATCTTATTTACACAGGGTCCCTGTTTTAGCTTATAAATGTTACATGCGTTTACATAAGCTATCCTTTTGATGCAAGTTTGACACAGTCCTACAGATGCATGTTAAATAATTTTGTATACTGTTACAAAAACAGAAAAAAGGGTACTCACACAGGCATATAATTTCCCTCGGGTGGGGTCTCACACAGATCTGTGAAACCTCTGCATGATCAGGTTCCCTCCTAGATACTTCTTTCTGAAAATATCCTAATCAAAAAACACACACATGCCCCCTGCAGTTATACAATAGGCCTACAGGGGGCACACACTACTACATAAACACTAACTGATTTTTTGGGGTGGGAGGAGCACGGTGGTGAAGAGGGACAGGGGTTCGAGCCAGGCTGGTGGGGGTGCAGGAGAAAGGAGGGGACGCAGGAGTTTAACCTAGCATGGTGGGACTCGGGTTCCAGCCAGGATGGTCTGGCAGGGGATCGAGGAGTGTACGAGAAGGAGGGGGGGGACAGGGGTTTGAGCCAGGATGGTGGGGATGCAGGAGAAAGGAGGGATGCAGGAGTTCAAGCTAGCATGGTGGGACTCGGGTTCCAGCCAGGATGGTCTGGCAGGGGATTGAGGAGTGTACGAGAAGGAGGGGCGTAAGACGCTTACAAAATGGTGTTGTTAGGTCATTTCCTGCGCAAGGGGCGGGACACGGGTTCGAATGCGTATCATTTCCTGTGCAAGGGCCGGGGCTAGTGCATTTTAGGGAGGGACTTCCGGTTTAACAAGGTGCGATTCTGATTGGTCCATTTTAGGCCACGCCCACCTGTCAAATGACGTGGCACGCGCTGATTGGCTGAAATGTAACATTTGACGAGATATATGAACTTATACTACTAATAAAGATGTCTGGGTTAAGGGAACTAACAAGAGGAAGTAGCAGGTCAAGCTTAAGGAGGAGACTTTGAATGTTAAGGTGGAGGATCTTGAGACCACAAGGGAGTGAAACTGTGCTTGAAGAGGATGCCATGGAGGGGGAGGTGGCTAGTGTAGGGACATTACTGAGGGAGGGACCAGGACTGGGATTAATGTCACCAGCAGAGAGGAGTAAGAGAGAGAGAGAGAGAGAGAGAGAGAGATAATAATGAAATGCAGCCTAGTACTCTTAAACTAAGATAGATTAGTTGAGTTAGGTGAGCAGGGAGGATAGTTGGCTTGAGGGAGCTGAAATTTAACTAGGCACAGTAGAGTGTACGAATATGGTATAGGCATGAGAGAAACCGAAGGACATGTTGAGAAGTGGGTCCAGCTATAGTGTAAAGGAGTTGGAGCTATGGCTAGGGTGTAAGCAGCATACGGGGTTGACAGGGGGAGTGTGGTAGGGGGTTGGGGTGTTGAGCAATTGCTGGGATGGGAAGGAGAGCAGGGTGATAAGTAAGAGGAATAGGTGCAAGGGTGGGGTGTAGAAAGAGAACATTTTACTAGCTAGATATTATTACAGATAAGCCGAGAAAGAGAGAAACTGAGAAAGTAGATGGCTGTGGAAGTATACAGTTTAGCTGGGAGTGCTGAGAGTGATGAGAGTAGAGGAAACTATAGTAGGAATCCTCTGGTGGCTGACAGAGTTTATAAAATTGTGAGAATAGATACTTAGAATATAAACAGGAAGGGAGTGTAGTTCAGCTGTAGAGGAAAAGTGAAATCTTACTGTTGACCAAAGAGGAGGGGGAAGAGGGTAAGGGGAGGAGCTGGAGTGTATTTAATAGAGGTCGGGACAGGGTGAGTGGTCAGGGACAGGGTGGGTGGGTGGGACAAATTAGTAGAGTAGAGGCGGCAGGTAAAAAGGGACAGGAGCAGTTTTGGCTTTTCCTTTACTGCCTGCTCACTCCACATAAGGCAGAAACAAAGCAAGTGCCAACCAGGAGTCTCGGCACTGGATTTAAATTCGGATCACTGTACCTGATGTCTTCAAGGAGGTGGGCTGGTGGTCTTTCTAACCATGGCATGGTTCAGAGAAGAGGGGAGAGTTAGGTGCCCAAGTGGGCTTTCTGTCCCCTGGAAAAAAAGGGCAAAAACAGAGGAATTAATATCGAGGTTAAGGAGGAGGGAGTTTGAGAGGAGCAGGGCTGGGGGGGACTGAAGACAGCATACAAAAGGGACAAAAGACAGGGGAGGGGAAAAACAAATGGGACAATAGACAGGGGAGGCACCGATGGTCAAATTGGTGGGTGGGGGGTGGTGAGACTGAGCAGCAGGGCTGCTACGGAGCTGGCTGGGGGAGCAGAAGAAAAACAGCAGGGGCAGAGAAGCCCAGGGAGCAATTAACTAGCCAGGCAGAACTTTGTAATTTGTAAAAAGGCTATGCAATCATACAATTTGTATTAAAATCAGAACATGCTGGGATAATTCAATACTTTATCTAAACTTAGCCCAGCAAGAAATTACAGTTAATAGGCTGTACTAACAGTTTATAATTAAGTTAGTTTAGACTACAGTAATCATTTGCAATTAAATTAAAACATAAATCTTGCAGTTTAAAATTAGTAGCGTAACAGATGCCAGGTAAAAAGGGACAGGAGCAGTTTCAGCTTCTCCTTTATTGCTTGCTCGCTCCACACAAGGCAGAAATGGAGTGACTGCCTATCAGGAGTCTCAGCGCCGGATTTAAATTCAGATCACCGTACCTGATGTCTTCGAGGAGGTGGGCCAGTGGTCTTTTGAACTGTGGTGCAGTTTGGAGAAAAGGGGAGAGTTGGGTGCCCAAGTGGGCTTATTGTCCCCTGATGTCTTCGAGGAGATGGGCCGGTGGTCTTTCGAACCGCGTTGCACTTCAGAGAAGAGGGGAGAGTAGGGTGCCCAGGTGGGCTTTCTGTCCCCTGATGTCTTCGAGGAAGCAGGCCGGTGGTCTTTCGAACCGTGGCGCAGTTCAGAGAATCGGGGAGAGTTGGTTGCCCTAGTGGGCAAAAGAAAATTGCAAGGGCAAATTGCCAGAAGCAAGCAGGCCTCTCGGATGTCAGTTGGTCAGTGCTCTCTCGTTAGGTAACTCCTTCTCAGCAGTAAACAAACAGGGCGGCAAGTTCCAGGTGAGGCTTAGAACAGGGACATTTCTGCACCTTTAACTTCTAGCACACACGCAGTCAGGGTACCAAGGAACCTGGAGCCAAGACTCTCTGAACTCACCCTTCCCTCGTTCACAGCAGCAGAGGTGGAAGTTGGCAATCCTCCTACCTCTAAACTCCAGCAGCTCTTCCTGGAAACTCTTTATAGTCCAAAGTCTTCTGGCAATAGCAGCAGTCCGAGCTGGATCTGAGAAGGACTTCAGCTCTCTCCTCAGAGCACATCTATCTCCTCCATGAGTCTGAACAGGACTATTTGAATCACTTCCTTACCTCTGGGAAGTTCTAGTCTCAAACCTTCCATCTCCCCATTCGTTATATCAGCCGTCAGTCTCTTAGAATGGAACTGTTCGATGCATGATCAGTGTTGCTGCTGGCACCAAAGCACACTGCCACTATAAATCCCATAATGCCTGCCTAATACTCCTTCCTGTGACCCTCTGGGTCCTGATTGTCTTTTTCCTGGGGTCAATTGAGTCAGAGATCTCCAAATGGTGACCATGAGGTCACAGGGGCATTTGCCCAAATACATTTATTTTTAATGGGCTCCGTGCCCAGAACATGGGTGGCCATTTACTATTGTTAGCCTCCTTGGGGCTGATTCCAGTGCTGAGGAACAGTTGCAGCTTTTCAGTCAGATGCTGGGGAAATTCTGGTCTTCAAGCATGGAAATGCTCCTTTCATCATCAGCAGCAGAGCCACTGTCCAGTTGCTCAAAACACCGAAGAAATAGCTACTCACTTCTCTTCAGGGATTAACACCATGAAAGCACCAACTACAGAAGGAGTCCACACAGGCAGAAACAGTTTAAATTATCTTATCATTTATTATGTACAAAGCAGGTGCAGTTAACATCCCATAAACCAGTGGTGAAAACGCCGACACAAGTGTGCAGTCACACTTGTATCAGCTGAACATTTTCCGTCACTGCTATGTGGATATTAACACCTGATTCACTATAATAAATAAGATTTTAAAACCATTTCTGCCTGTGTGGACTCCTTTTGTGGTGGGTGCTTTAGTGGTATTAATCCCTGGTTGTTTTTTTACTTTTGCACCACTGCTTGTCCCTGGTGCGGACTTCATTGCTTCTTGGATTCACTTCTCTTCACTGCATAGTTCCCAGCACCAGGTTCAGTAGAAGAACTTCCAGGCAGCAGAAGGCAGGCTGGGTTTAAACCGCAGGAAGCCCAAAGTTCAGCCTCCACATGGCGGGGGGGGGGTTACAACAGTATAGTGTTTTTAACTCATATTTGCCTAACCTCTGACCTTGCCTTATTGCTTAAATGCCCAAATCATAATATTAATAACTTTGCAAATAGGGTGGTGGGGTGTTGAGGAAGGAATTTATAGCAGGATGTGTCTTGTACAGTGGTGGGGGAATAAAAACATACCCTGACGTGTCAAGATAAATAGAAACTGCAGAGCTGGAGCACTTTGAAGTGTTATAGGAAACGTAGTGGTGTGGTATGTAGTTAAATATTAATTGGTAAAATCATCTCAGTTATGAGGGTAGATATGGACTCAGTAGATAATCAACAGTGTCATTTTAAATAATTAGTGTTTTATTGTTAAAAAATATCTGTACAGTGGAATGTGTTGTTAATATTTACTGTACTTAGAAATGAAAGTTAAAAATACACATTCGAGTTAGAAAATGTACCTGCTGAAATAGAAAAAATAGAACTAGGAACACTGTAGGGCTAGACATTACTTCGTTATTTAGATTATGGGCAATTTGGGATCTTTAGCATGGCACCAAAGCCTATCAGCTTTTGCTAAGCCTGATTGGTTTGTTGTGTGGCAATGGAGATCTAGGTCAGTGGTTCTCAAGCCCCAAATTTTGGTCACCTCAAATGGCCTCAAACTGCAGTCACCAGAACTTACTGGTGGCCTTAGTCCTTATTTTGTTCACCTCAGATCCACTGATACACCCCAACTCCCCTGATATATCAAATTTCATTTTGCGTAGCATACAATAAATACAGTCCCTGATGTATTTTCACTTGACGTATCTCACAGGTTTCTTTAATGGTAAGAAATTGTCCATTCCAATGCCTTTGTACCTGGAGCTCTAAGAGCTTGGTGGTCTCAGAAAACTGTGCTGATGGCTGCACTGGCCTCGGTGGCTTCATCTGAGAGACACTGACCTAGGTGGTGTCATCCATTGTGTTCACTGTCCTATTTGCAAGTCCATCATTATCTTACAAACTTCAAGAGTTGTTCAGAAAGGAACAAGACTTACAAAAAAAGCTTTCAAACTCCTCTGTTGTCTGGTAGCCTGCACCATATCCTGCCTCTCATAATGGTTCCTTTCTTATTCCTATTTCCAACTACTGGTTTTATGTTTATGCAGAGACAGAAATAGGCAACCCAATCCCCAACCCCTTCAGATATACTCTGTCGCAATGAATTTTTCATATTAATGTGTTAACATTGATTCAGCAAGAGGGACTGTCTAAAACGGAACTGTTTCATCAAACGATGGGATGACTGCTGTCAGAAATCTTCTGTGTTACTCCAGAAAAGCCCAAGGGTAGGTCAGTTAGTCAGTTACTAAAACTGACCACTTTTTCTATTAGAGTAAGTTTCAGGGTTTTAATATGCCTTAAAGTCAATGGTGAATCTCTGTAAGGTCATCAGGGTAGATTGCGGCTCATATGAATCACTGGACAAAATTATGGTACTTCATCTTTGCACAGGGCAAGCTCATCAGTCACTACCTCTGCCTCTCTGGTGTGGTGCTGCTTCAGTAACTTAATTATTCAAACAGGCTCATCTAGGGACTGAAAACTATTGCAATGCAAAACAAGTTGCAAATGCAGTCAGCTAGGCCCAGAGAATGTATGTGTGCCTATAAATGCAGAGGCCTTGGACATTTCATTTGTCAGTGTTTTTTTTTTTCAATGTTTGATTTGTTTTATTATCCTTGCATAGCATGTGTGAAGGCAATAACTGATTATACATTTTTATTTATTTATTGAATTTTGGTGACCGTGCGAGCATGCTGAGGACAATTTTTAAAATGTGGTCACCCTCCAGTATGTGTGTGCCCCTGTTTGTAGTGAGCAGGTTTGAACAGTTTTGAAGCAATGTGGCCACAAAACAGATGGACTTTCTGACTGGTGACCATCAAAGCAAGTGCGGTGGTCTCCCCCACTCCAGTTGTGACGTTGTACCACGTCAATCGGATAAAAAATGAACTTCCACTTCCTCATGAAATGCAGTTGTGGCAGTTAAAAAAAATATACTACACACCATGCTTGACAATTTTATAACCAAGTGCTCTTCAACTTACAAAAAAATTTGCCAGCTGTAGACCCACCCCTGATACGTCACAGCAGAGGAACTAAATCTTACCTGAGGAATAAAGTCCATTTTTCCAGGTTTGATCAGATTAGAAAGGCAACAGAGTTTAAAAACAGAAATGGGGTTATCTATATGGCAACTTGTTTAAATAGTTCCATTAGCCCTGGATTGGCTCAAATGTGACAGATTGTTATGATGCCTCTGCATAATGTACTTGACATTTCAGAGATTTAAAGACTGATTTAGTTTCAGACAATAGTCTGTGAAAAGAGACTGAAGTCTTGTATTCAAGCCATATTTCTGCAGCATCCAAAATGCTTTATCTGATTACCGTAGGTATTTACAGTTAAACACTTGGGGCACTAGGAAGCATCCTCTTAGTAAGCATATGATCTGCAGTGCACAAATAAGATTTGTTTCTGTGCCTGGCAGTTCCAACAATACACTGCATATCCATTAGATAATATGGATGGGTGATGTCAAAATGGACATGTCAATTCTAACAAGCAAGAAACTACAAAGATGTTGAACCATTTCCTTGTTGACACAGCTGGTCGATGAGTCAGAGTGTTACTTTTTTCCAGGTGACACACTGCTCACTTGCTAGAAATCGGGGGCAAGATTAACAAAGCTTTGTGAATTGTGCAAAGTGTTTGCTCTGAATTTGCCCCGCTTTTGCACCGAAGCGCAAGTCACAAAAGGACAATTGCCTGGGGCAAACTTGTTTGTGTGACGATTGGGACAACATAAGTTATGCATGGCCCAAAGGGAAGGGGAGTGGCCATGCATACAGGTGCAATGCAATTCACAAAGCTTTTCAATCATGCAAGCAGCCTTGCATGGCACATTGCACCGCGCAAATTACCGCCTATAAAAAGGGTGTCTTAATCCGATCAGAAACCAGAGGGGGAGCTGCAGCAGGCAGCACCGTGACAGACAGCACCCAACAACTGCTGTACTTGCTGGGGGAGGCACTCTGGGAAGAGCAGGAAAGGAGACACCCAGGACCCATCTGTCACTGGCAGAGGCACTGTGGTGCACAGAGATGGTTCCGGCCAAGAGTCTCCCTTGAGACTGTGACCGATGAACTGCTGGTTGGCCAGTACCACCTCAACCAGGCCATGCTCAGGCAGCTGTGCAAACTCCTGGAGGAAGACCTGTGCACCACCACCCATCGCAGTCAGGCCGTGACTGTGGAGGTGAAGGTGACTACTGCCACGTGCCTCCTGGCAACAGGCACCTTCCAGACCTCCGTCAGGGATACCACAGGAGTTTCTAAGTGTAATCCCCCTACAAATGGGGGTCCCTAAAAGCCTTCAGAGCTTGCCTAAGTGCTCCCTGCCTGAGGGGCGTTCGGCGTAATGCTGCTTAAATGTGGGAGCTGTGAGTGCTTTTGGAGCTTCTGGTACTGCCTCTTTAAGAGCAGCTCGCTTGCAGGCTCTATTAACTTGCATAGGGGGACTGTGAGTTCACTGCTTGAATCCCACTCGAGCTGCCGTTCAAATCGCTCGATTTCTGCAGTCGCTAGGAGAGCAGAGGGAGCCTAATTGAAAGATGTAACTGTTTGCTGGGAAATATGTAGTGTAACTGTAAAAATGTAGTCTGATTAACCTACCTTTATTGCAGCTGGGACTCTGTGTGCTGTGCACTTCCATTTTGGACCAGAATGGCTTGAGGGGTACAATGGGAGCCAGGGGGTATCTAAAATGGAGTAAGAAGCGACCAACCAGAATCGGGATTCTAATTGGAGCTGGCTGACTAATGGGGATACAGCTAGCCATTCTGGGAAGTGAAGTTCTGGACTATGGCACCTTGTTTGCACCAAAGAGGGCAGTAGAGAGTAACTGGCATCTGCGTCCCACCAATGGGATCAGGTGGCACCCGAACTGAGTTCCCTGCCCAAAACTGCCCAAGTCATTGTCGTTGTGGCTGAGAGTGAGGAAGGAGCTCTGGGCTCTTGCGCCATTGAGTTTTAGCGCAGGAAGCACATGTGGAAGGCCAGAGTCGGGCAGTTGTAGTGCCGCACAGTTCGGACTGAATCCACTAGGCCATAGTCAGAGGAGGCTGTGCAAATGTACAGCTACCTACCATGCTCACGCTGTAGAGAACTGGAGAATCTGCTTCAATCGCGCTCGGTCTGTCAGGACAAGTGAAGCTGCATTGTTTGGCCCGGTGTTTGCAGTGAAAGCGATCGGGAGTATACAGCAGCTGCCTGGTATGGTACCCCTCTGCTCTTCATATAAATGTGTGGAGAAGTGTTTGAATTCCAGGCTCGGTCCTGCGAGTGGTGTGAGAGTGATCTTCCTGCTGGAGTTATGAGTACTAAATCAGGGTAGCTCCCTGCCAGATGTTCATAGTGAGGGCAAGATTTGTCTGGCTGCTTTACTGGCTACACGAACTGAGCCTGCTGGCTCTACTTAATCCTCTTAGGAATAGAATGCTTCTTTTCTGCATCAGGGCCCCAACCAGCTGCATCAGGAGACTAGCCTTCTATTGCCTGGGTACCCAGAGACAGTGATTTATAGGTTAGGTCTGTGCACAGTGCCCTAGATATATATATTCAGTCACTTCACTACCAGTCTAGCATTGCTTGTAAAGCGCTTTGGATGTATGAAAAAGCGCTATATAAATGCTGATTCTTATATATATATATATATATATATATATGTATATATATATATATATTAGAGTGGTAAGCTAATTAACCTGATTCCCCCAGTCCTTGTTATCTCCCCCTAAATAAATCAGATTGGTTGTTTTGCAAAGGTATACTGACTGAACTGTGTGTCTATGTTGCATTATTGTACAGTGGTTATTGGATAACTGTATCTTACTTTACAGGGGGTCCCCAGATCCAAGCTGATTGAACCAAAGCTGGGGGTAAGAGTATATGGCAAGGGTACTGTGGCTGACTTGTGGGGGCCATATGGGGAAGAAAGGGGGGTTGCACTGACCCAGAGGGCTGTAACCAAGTCATTTCAGACTGTACAAACCCCAACCTCTGGGTGGAGGCACCTGTCATCGGATCCAGGCCCCTCAACCTGTTAACAATAGAGCAGGCAGGGGTAGCAGCCCTTGGGATAGCATCCCCTAGGGGTTACATTTTGGAGGCACCGCTGGGATTAACGTCCGCTAGTGGCTGAATATATGAACTACCCCACCATGGCCAAACCCAAGGAAAAACTGGAGGGGGATATTACGACTAAAATTAAGTTAGACCCTGTTAAGATGATGGTGCATAAACTGATGTGGTGGGGTGAAGCTGAAGAGTTGGATTCCCAGAAAATTGTGTTACTACTGGATGTTCCTCTGGGGATAAAGAACGCCGACCTTGTTTCTGCAGTTGAGCATGTTAAATGTTTGGGCAAGGTAGAAGTGAAGGGGCGAATAGCCGACCTACTCGACCAGAACTTACAGGTGCTGCTGTTATGCAGTGTAGTTATAGACCCAGAGAGGGTGCCCCCAGTGATTTACCTGGAAGGTGCTCCAAAGGGGTGGAGGGTTATTCGTGTCTGGAGTGGTTCAGTCACCCAAGGGGGGGTCCCCCAAAACTAATAGCTTTAAAGATAAGTTGCTTAAACTGTTAGCTGCAGAAGGGAGGACCACTCAGGAATTACTACTGGTGTTAGACCTTTCCAGTAACCCCACCCCCCCAATTGTCCCTGGATACATCTCCCGGGTCCTTCAAGAGTTCCATCCTGGCTTCCCCACCTATAGTTGTTCCCTCCATACAGTTAGACTCCTATTGAAGATTGAAACTTTTTTCTGGTACTGTGCCTGTGCCCTTGGGAGAAGATGATTTGGAGGCTTGGATGGACTATGCTACCCCTTTAGTCCAAGAGTGGCAGTGCTCTGAGGGGGAGAAATGAAAGAGACTGATGGAGAGCCTGAGGGGCCCGGCTTTGGAAGCCATTCGTTTCTTGTGGGCTACTAGCCCCGAAGCCACTGCAACAGAGTGCCTTTCTGCCTTAGAGGGGGTGTTTGGGAGTACAGAAACTGGGGAAGACTTGTTGTGGAAGTTCAAGTCAGCTACAGTAAACAGTGGAGGAATGAGAAACTGTCAGCCTTTGTCACCAGAGTGGAAAGGGCATTGCAAAAGGCTTATCGAAGGGGGGGGTAACTGCCCCAGCATTGAACCAAGTCCAGCTGGAGCATATCTTGAAGTCTGCTAGGTTCTCTAGTGTGATATTGTTAAAACTCAAGTTACATGACCGTTGGGCCACCCCCCAAATACTGCCAATTGATGAGAGAGATTTGAGAGGTTCAGACTGATGAAGAGGGGTGGGAACCCTATGTGGGGTCCATGAATCTGTGCCAGACCCCTGAGCCCAGTGAACCTGATGAGACCCACCCCTTGAGGGGATTGAACAAGGGGTCTGATGCTTTTTCTGTGCCCCCAGAGGCCCAGGGTGGAGTGGGGGTGCATGCTGTCTCCTCTGATCCCAGGGGGGAGAGTGATTTGAAGGCTGAGATTAGAGATCTGCGGGAAATGGTGAGAGATTTGAGACACAATACTGCCAACCTCCCCCAAATTTGGGGAATCTGAGTTATCCAGAAATAAATGACCTAGCCAAGAGGAGCCCTCCAGAGTCCCCGATGCCTCCCGGCAGGCGAGATATTTTCCCCCCAGCAAAGACTTTCGAGATACTAAGTTCTGTTACCATTGTGGGGAGGATGAACACTTTCAGACAGAGTGCCTGTTACCTGAGAACTTAAGGAGGGTCAACAGTAGGCTAGTAGCTTGGCATTGAAAGACCTATACTGCCAGACCTCAGGAGGCCCCTCGGAAGATTTTGGCACCCAGGCCAATGCCCAAGCGACCGCCAAACCCATGCCCCCTGAATGGTCTGACGTGGTGGGTCCCTCAATGGAAACTACCATGAGAGTGAATGGAGTACTCACCCGGGCTGTGTTGGACAGTGGTTCCCAAGTGACCATTATGTTTCAGGACTGGTATCGGAGGCACTTGCCTGAGGTGCCTCTGCAGCCTTTGGATGGCCTACATGTGTGGGGGCTGAGTGATAAGGCCTACCCCTATTCTCAGTATATCCAGATCTGATTGTCTTTTCCTACTTCTGTAGCTGGGGTGGCTGAACAAGTGGAAACCTTGGCACTGGTGTGTCCCCCCACTGGACTGTATGATGGGGTGCCCTTGTTAATTGGAACCAATGCTCACATGTTTGGTCGCTTAGTGCAGCTGTGCTCTGAAAAACAGATATCTAGGACTGGGCGAGCTCTCAGAATACCCGCCTTGATTTAGAAGGCCTATGAGACTCAGAGAAAGGCCAGCCAGGTGGAACCCGAAGGCCCAGTGGGTGTCGTCTGGAAGAAGGATCCAGAACCCTTACTACTAGCCCCAAATGCCCAGTATGTTCTACAAGGGGAAGTCCGGATTAAAAAGGATGATAAGAATAAAATATTGATGCTGGATGCACCAGACAAAGGAAAGTTGCCAGAGGGGTTGCTGGTTAAACCCAATATCTTACCTGCTAGTGCCCATGCCTTTGCCAGGAGAGTAATGGTTCAAGTGCATAATGTATCTGATCGAGAGATTCGAGTGAAACGGGGTTGCACTCTGGCCATGGTGCACTGTGCAGATACTGCTGTCCTGCCCCACAACAAGACTCCTGGGGGAAGTGACCGAGTGACCCCTGAGCTGTTTGATTTCGGTGATTCCCCACTGCCAGCAGAGTGGAAGAAAAGGATCAGTGAGAGGCTCGCCCAGAGGCAACAGGTGTTTTCCTTGAGGAAATGGGATGTAGGATGTGTGCAAGAGGCTGAGCATCACATTCGGCTACAGGATGAGTGACCTTTCCATGAGCGATCTCAACGCCTAGCCCCTGCTGATATAGATGATGTGAGGTGACACCTGCAGGAGATGCTCGCAGCTGGGGTGATACAGGAGTCCAGAAGCCCCTATGCCTCACCTATTGTAGTAGTGAGAAAAAAGAATGGAGCTGTTCGGATGTGTGTGGATTACCATACTCTAAACAGGCAAACCATACCAGACCAGTATACCATGCCACGCATTCAGGATGCCTTGGACTGTCTAAATGGCAGTAAATGGTTCTCAGTGTTAGACCTCCGCAGTGGACACTACCAGATCCCGATGGCTCCGGAAGATCGAGAAAAGACTGCTTTCATTTTCCCACTAGGCTTCTATGAGTTTATGCGGATGCCCCAAGGAATTTCAGGTGCCCCTGCTACTTTCCAGCGTTTGATGGAGCGTGCTGTGGGGGACATGAATTTGCTTGAATGTTTAGTCTACCTAGATGATGTCTTAATGTTTGGCAGCTCCTTGGAAGAACATGAGAGCAGGTTGTTCAAAGTCCTCGATCGACTGGAAGATTTTGGTCTCAAATTATCTATAGATAAGTGCCAATTCTTTCAAACCTCTGTAAAATATGTGGGGCACATAGTATCCACTGAAAGCATAGAGACTGACCCCAGCGAAGTGGAAGCTTTGACTACTTGGCCTCAACCAAAGAATTTGAAGCAGCTGCAATGGTTCTTGGGGTTTTGTGGATATTACAGGTGATTTATCAAAGACTATTCCCGAGTGATCCACAGTCTGCTCAACCTTACGCAGGGATATCCCCCAACCCACAAAAAGTATAAGAAAACTGTGCCCTCTGAGACTGAGAAAAAATATTTCCGCCCAAATGATGCGTTTGGCACCCGCTGGACTGCTGATTGTGAGAAAGCTTTTCATGACATTATATATCAACTAACCTATGCCCCAGTGCTCGCCTATGCTGACCCTGCCAAGCCGTATGTTCTTCACACTGATGCCAGTCTGCAAGGATTGGGGGCCATGCTGTACCAAGAACACCCAAACGGTCTAAGACCTGTAGCTTTTGCCAGCAGAAGCTTGACTCCTTCAAAAAAGAACTACCCAGTGCACAAACTAGAGTTCCTGGCTCTGAAGTGGGCCATTGTTGATCAATTTCATGACTACTTGTATGGTGCTAAGATATTGGTGAAGACTGATAACAATCCTCTGACATATGGGCAAACCTCAGCTAAGCTGAATGCCACTGGCCATAGGTGGCTCTCCGCGTTGTCTACCTATGACTACGCTGTTGAATACAGGGCAGGCCTGAACCATATAGATGCTGATGCTCTCTCCCAGAGACCTGTGTCCCAAGCTGATTGGGTCCAGTTATCAGAACCTGACATAAAAGCCCTTTGCCAAAAATTTGACAGGGAGGAACAGGTGTCTCCTGATGCTGTTGACTGCATAGTGGACTGCTTGGGGCCATCTGAGAACTGCATACCCGCTGCTTACTGTCATTTTTCTGCATTAGACATGAGTGTGCTGCCTCAATTCGACAATGATAGCCTCCAATGTGCTCAATCCCGAGATCCCATGATAAAAACTGTTTTGGAATCTCTGCAGGGAGGGAGGGATGTGTCAAAACTGCGTTCCACTGACCTGAGAACTGTTCTGTTGTACAAAAAAGGACCAATGTTGAAACTGATTTTTTTATTTTTTTTATTTAGTTGTTTAACCAGGTATAGCACACTAAGCTGAAAGCTTTTTTACAGGAGCAACCTGGGAGCACAAGTGATTAATAAACTATTGTACAGGGAGACCGTGGGCAAAGAGGGGCGAGTAGACAAACAACAACTGGTGTTGCCCACTGCTTTTAGAGAATTGGTGTTGAGGTCCCTGCACAATCACATGGGACATCTCGGCATAGACCGAACCCTTGACTTAGTGCGGTCCCGATTTTATTGGCCCAAAAATGGGTGCTGATGTGCAGCAGTATATCAGGACTTGTAGCCAATGTTTACAAAGAAAGACCCTGCCTCAGAGGGCTGTCCCCCTGGTTAACATCACTACTAATGCCCCTATGGAACTGATCTGCATTGATTTCCTGAGTCTAGAACCAGATCTGAAAAACATCAGCAATATATTGGTAGTTACTGATAATTTCACCCAGTATGCACAGGCTTTCCCTACTAAAGATCAGAAAGCAACCAAGGTGGCTAAAGTCCTTGTTGAGAATTTCTTTGTCCACTATGGGGCTCCCCAGTGAATCCATCCTGATCAGGGGAGAGATTTTGAAAGCCATCTGATTAAAGAAATGCTGTCCTTGGTGGGGGGTACGAAAGTCAAGAACCACCCCATATCATCTCCAGGGAGATCCCCAACCTGAAAGGTTTAACCGCACATTGCTTGATATGTTGGGCACACTGCAACCAAAAGACAAGCCTAGGTGGAGCCAGCAGATCAGCACCTTGGTACATGCTTATAACTGCACCAAAAGTGATGCCACTGGATTTTCCCTGTATAGACTGATGTTTGGGAGAGAAGCTAGATTGCCGGTGGATGTATGTTTCAGGGTTTCTCCTGATGGGGTTCAATCAGCTAATCTTCTACAGTATGTGCAAATGTTGAAGGCCCAACTAAACCATGCCTACCAACTAGCCCAGACCATGGCTGCTAAACGAAACCTGGCCAATAAGGAAAGGTATGATAAGAAAGTGAAAGCAATGGAACTGAGAGAAGGGGATAGAATGCTATTGAGGAATTTGGGACTGCATGGCAAACATAAGATTGCTGACAGATGGCATCACCTCCCTCATATTGTTGTGGGAAAAGTAGAAGACTTACCTGTATATAAAGTGCGGCCTGAAAACAATTCAAAAGATGTGAAGACTATACACAGAAATCATCTGCTGCCAATCGGACAAATTTTGATAGAAGCTGAACCTCCCAATGTCCCCCCGGGCCTGTAACTAGAACTGCTGCCAAGAAAAAACTAAGATCGGTTGATTCTTCAGAAATCAAACTAAAGAGGCCTTCTTCACCCCCCCTCTGATGAAGTTGAGTGCCCGTCTGTGTCTGAGGACAGTGAGAATAACATTGAGTATTACCCCCATGAACTGAGCCAACTGTTTAGGGGCAATCCCGTAATTAACTCTGGGGACAAAGTTGGGCTTCCTGGACTGTCTGAGCTCCCAGCTTTGTCTCTGGAGCCAATGCTCCCAGAGGATGAAATGAGTGGCATCAAAGCCGAAGAGGTGGGATCCTTGAGCTTGGGCGAACTGTCTGGCCTGGCCGAGCTATCTGACTTTTCAGAAGAAGGAAGTTATGTGGGGGAGCCAGCTAGTGATATGCCAGAACCTGAAGAATATTTTGAGTGCACTGATGGTTCCTTGGCAGTACCAGAAATTCCCTCCACTAATCCAAACACTGTGAGCTCAGAACTGGTAGAACAAGACTCTGAAGGTACTATGGACTCTGGGCCCTCTCTTCCTATAGTGGGTTCCCCGATCCATCCAAGTGGGGCTGAGAGGGAGTCAGAACCTTCAGAAATGTTAGCTGAAACCCCTAGATGGGCTGGCCGGGAAGTATGGCCTGTAGTGAGATTGCGGTATGAGTCCCTGGGCCAGCCTGTGGATCTGCCTTTGAATGTGGTCCATGGCGGGGGGAGGGTATGTGTCCCCAAGCTCATTGCCCAAGCTAAGCCTGGGGGATGATTCCAGACTGTTGGTATTGCCCGCTGAGTATGATGCCCCTGCCCCATTTAGCCCCCAGGTAATTGATAGGGAAGGGCCCACTCTATCTGGGTTTCAGGGGCTGGAAATAATGACCTGACTTAAAAGATAAAAGGGTGTTTGTATGTGTAATGTTGTATAACTAAGATAACTGTGTCATACAGCACCAGTGTAAGCAACTAAAGATCTAATGTGCTGTCAGTTAACCTGTTTGCCTTAAAGTGACTTAAGGGTAACTACCTGGCGTCGATGCCAAGTTCTTTCCAGGCCAGGAAGGATGTAACCCCCTACAAATGGGGGTCCCTAAAGCCTTCCAGAGCTTGCCTAAGTGCTCCCTGCCTGAGGGGCGTTAGGCGTAATGCCACTTAAATGTGGGAGCTGTGAGTGCTTTTGGAGCCTCTGGTACTGCCTCTTTAAGAGCAGCTCACTTGCAGGCTTTATTAGCTTGCATAGGGGGGACTGTGGGTTTACTGCTTGAATCCCACTCGAGCTGCCGTTCAAATCGCTCCGTTTCTGCAGTCGCTAGGAGAGCAGAGGGAGCCTAATTGAAAGATGTAACTGTTTGCTGGGAAATATGTAGTGTAAGTGTAAAATGTAGTCTGATTAACCTGCCTTTATTGCAGCTGGGACTCTGTGTGCTGTGCACTTCCATTTTGGACTAGAACGGCAGGGGTCCAATGGAGCCAGGGGTATCTAAAATGGAGTAAGTGACCAACCAGAATCGGGACTCTAATGGGAGCCGGCTGACTAATGGGGATACAGCTAGCCATTCTGGGAAGTGATGTTCTGGACTATGGCGCCTTGTTTGCACCAAAGAGGGCAGTAGAGAGTAACTGGCATCTGTGTTCCACCAATGGGATGGTGGCGCCGAACTGAGTTCCCTGCCCAAAACTGCCCAAGTCATTGTTGTTGTGGCTGAGAGTGAGGAAGGAGCTCTGGGCTCTTAGCCATTGAGTTTTAGCGCAGGAAGCACGTGTGGAAGGCCAGAGTCGGGCGGTTGTAGTGCCGCACAGTTCGGACTGAACCCACTAGGCCATAGTCAGAAGAGGCTATGCAAGTGTACAGCTACCTACAGGCTCACCCTGTAGAGGGACTGGAGAATCTGCTTCAATCCTTTCGGTCTGTCAGAACAAGTGAAGCTCGTCGTTTGGCCGGTGTTTGCAGTGAAAGTGATCGGGAGTATACAGCAGCTGCCTGGTGGCACCCTCTGCTCTTCATATAAATGTGTGGAGATGTTTTGAATTCCAGGCTCGGTCCTGCGAGTGGTGTGAGAGCGATCTTCCTGCTGGAGTCGTGAGTACTAAATCAGGGTAGCTCTCTGTCAGATGTTCATAGTGAGGGCAAGATTTGTCTGGCTGCTTTACTGGCAACATGAACTGAGCCTGCTGGCTCTACTTAATCCTCTTAGGAATCGAATGCTTGTTGTCTGCGTCAGGGTCCCAACCAGCTGCATCGAGGCTAGACTTCTATTGCCTGGGTACCCGGAGACAGTGATTTATAAGTTAGGCCTGTGACAGTGCCCTAGATATATACTGTAGATATATTAGAGTGGTAAGCTAATTAACCTGATTTCCCCAGTCCTTGTTATCTCCCCTAAATAAATCAGATTGGTTGTTTTGCTGAACTGTGTGTCTATGTTGCATTATTGCACAGTGGTTATTGTATAACTGTATCTTACTTTACAGGGGTCCCCAGAGCCAAGCTGATTGAACTAAAGCTGGGAGTAAGGGTATATGGCAAGGGTACTGTGGCTGACTTGTGGGGCCATTAGGGAAGAAAGGGGGTTGCAGTGACCCAGAGGGCTGTAATCAAGTCATTTCAGACTGTACAAACCCCAACCTCTGGGTGGAGGCACCTGTCATCGGATCCAGGCCCCTCAACCTGTTAACAATAGAGCAGACAGGGGTAGTAGCCCTTGGGATAGCGCCCCCTAGGGGTTACATAAGACATCCACCTAGCACCTGCTGGCTGAATTCCTAGATGCTCTGCTGCTACACACCAGGGCATTCATAGTATTCCCCAGCACTGCAGAGGAACACACAGCAACAATGTGGCACTTCTACCAGGTAGAACGCCTACCACGTGTACTTGGTGCCATTGACTGCACCCATGTGGCCATCCACACACCACCTCGGCCAGAGTTGGGTGCCTACCTCAACAGGAAAGGCTTCCACTCCATCAACTGCCAGGTGGTGTGTGATGCCACTGGGCACATCACCAACATGCTGGTACTTTACCTGGGTGCGCCCATGACTCCTTCAGCTGGCAGAACTCCATGTTTTGCCAGAGATTTGAGGTGGCAAAATACGTACTGGACACCTAGTAGGTGAGTACAATAACTGGGCTGGGACTGAAATTCCTGTGTGTCACACAGAGCTGTGTCCCGGGGTGGCAGAGGTACGGAACCTTGAGAAGGTTCTGGAATGTGGGAAGACAACAATAGGCAGCAAGAGGGAAAGGACAGGAACTGGACAAGGTCTACAGAGGTGCCACTGACAATGTGACAATGCACCGCAGCACAGGTTGCCAAACCCATAAAGGGGGCCTGGCCATGTGGCCTGGGTGGGGGATGCGAAGGAGCACACCAGAGGGTTCTGGAATATGGGCCTGAGTAGTGCACCACAGACATTTCCCAACTCACATGAGTGCGCTATCCTTTACAGGTAACAGTGGCTATCCCCTGAGGCCCTGGCTCCTCACCCCTATCTGCTACTCCACAAATGAGGCAAAGAAGCGGTACAATGCGGCACACACTGCAACAAAAAACATAATTTAGAGAGTCTTTGGCATGCTTAAAATGCATTTCTGTTGCCTGGACCGCTCAGGTGGCACCCTACAGTACACACCTCAGAAGCCTGTGGCATATTCCTCACCTGTTGTATGCTACACAACATGGCACACACCCGTGGAATACCACTGCCAGTTCAAGAGTAACAGACATCCACAGACATGAAGCCAGAGGGGCAGGAGGAATCACAACAGATACAAAGCAGGGATCCATGCAAGGCACGGAGGGCCCAGGAGTACAGACAAAACATCATACAACACCTGGAAGTCAGCAGAAGGTGAGTAATGAGCACATGACATATATGGCACCATGCATGACCCTTGTTTATTGCACACGTGGCACAACATGCACATAACCACAACACAGAAAAGGAACATAAATGAAACAGTAAAACCAGGCACATACTGTAAATGTACAACAGGACACAATCAATGCAGCAGAGACCTAATAAAGAAATGCAAAGGGAATGGAAAACAGAAGGAGCAAAGCCATACATCCATGAAGCGGGTGAAATAGAAAAGGTCAAACAAAGGTTGAACCGATATAACGATGTTGCTGATGTAGCGAGGATAGCCTGCCCACCCGCGTTATGGCAGGCGAGGGCGGCAGATGGTGAATGGGGTAATGGAATAAGAGACCTACGCACAGGATCCAGCTGAGGGGGGCAGTGGGGAGCCAGGTGCAGGTGCATAGCAGGTTACGACCTCCGCAGGTCACCACGTGTTCGGCCACTCTCCCCTAACATACTGGGAATATGAATTACTGTATTCAATTAAAAAATGTGTACACAATGATGCGTTCTATATTAACACTTATCTCTGTATTACAGGTCCCACCTATGTAGCCACTCTGTAGACATGCAAGCTACAAGAACTATTTATCATAGAAATATCTGGACCGCTTGGCCCACCCAGTCTGCTCTATATTTCTTACCTATAGTGCCACTTGAGACCCTACTTGGACTCTGGCTTACACTCCCTCTTGCTTCTAAGATTCCCTTGTATCTATGCCATGCATTCTTATTTTTTTATTTTATTTAAACTTTTATTAACCAGGTAAGTGTAATGAGCCAAGGCCCTTTTCATACGACTCGGGGCTAGTATAGCCAAACATGGTACAATTCAGATTTGAGTACTTATAAAACAAACATATCAAACATAGCAAACACAGCTTACACAAAACACTTACATTGAACACTTACAAAAAGTTGCTTACAGTGATATTTCTTGAGGTGCAGTTTAAAAGTTGCATAACTTACATCACGGAGAAATATTTGGTAAGAATTCAATGTAGCAGCACAGACTGAGTAGGCTCTCCCACCCACACAGGTTTACACTCTAGGGACAACAAGGAAAAATTGTTGTTTGATCTTACAGTTTGAATATTTTTTTATTTCAAACAGAGAAAAAAGGTGGAATCTGTACCCTGATGAAGTATCTTAGCGGATAAACAATTTAAATTGTATTTACAACTAAGTTTAGGTGGTAACCATCCCTATGGTTCGTATAAAGTGCAACGGTGAGTTCGATATGATGACCTAACACAAACCTACATATTGCATTAACATTAGTGTTTAGGAGAGCTAAATCAGCTTTTGATACTTGTGTAAATAAAAGAGTTATAACTGAAAGTTGATAAGAGGATACTTTACCATGAGCAGTCCTGGCAAGTAACGTTCAATTATTTTGAAGTTTAAACAGTATCCCAAGTTTATTACTGACAGATTTTATATGCAAAGAAAAACTTAAGTATGGATCCAGTAATAATCCCAAATATTTAAAACTATCCACCTGTTCAAGCTGGTTGCCAGAGTTATTCACAATAACTAAAGGAGAACATTTAGCAATTTTTGGTTTTGATTCAAAGGTCATGTATTTTGTCTTCCTACTATTAAGTAGGAGTTTATGTCTCAATAGCCAATCATACAAAATAGAAAAATCAACACCCAGTGTCCTGTTCAACACATCCACTTAGGCGGAGCTGTGGTACAGTATTATGTCATCTGCATACATCAATATATGAATGTTCAGTAGTGCAGATGACAAAGAATCAATGAATAATGAAAACAAAGCGGCCCCAGGATAGAACCCTGGGGATGCCCTGCTCCATTAGTGCGATGTTTGACATCACACCCACACAGCTCACCCTCAGTGGACGATAGACAAGTAACTGGCAACCCATTCACATGGGGATTCAGCTAATCCAATGCTCCCCAGCCTCCTGAGCAGCAAGTGATGGTTAACCAGGTCAAAGGCTTTGGACAGGTCCATGAACACAGCACCAGTAAGCAAACCATTGTCCATTGTTTTACTGATGTGGTCCATGAACACTGCCAATGCCGCACCCATACCATGGTCCTTATGGAAACCATGCTGCCCAGGAGACTGGAGAGCACTGGAGTGGACTTATTCCAACAAGTGATCATTGACAATTTTTCCAACAATTTCCCCAAGGTAGGCAAAGGGATATTGGATGATGTGTCACATTATCCCTTTGTCCACCCTAAAAATTCATATTCTTAAATCCTGTGACCGTTCTAGCCCCACCACTTCCTCTGGGAGGCTGTTCCAAGCCTCCACCATCCTCTCCGTGAAGAAGTACTTCCTCATGTTTCCTCTGAGCCTCCCCCCAGCTTCATATTGTGACCCCTTGTCCTTGAGCATCTTTTCCTTTGGAAACTGCTCCCTTCCTGTACCTTTTTTATTCCTGTGAGGTACTTGAATGTCTCTATAATATCCCCCCGTTCCCTCCTGTATTCCAGGGAGTACATATTTAAATCCTAGAACCTCTCTTTGGAGGGCTTCTGATGTAGGCTGTGCACCATTTTGGTTGTCCTCCTTTGTACCGCCTCCACCCTGTCTATGTCCTTTTGGAGATGGAGCTTCCAGAACTGTACACAGTACTCGAGGCGGAGCCTCACCAGTGATCTATAAAAGGGGTATTATTACTTCCCTCCTTCTGCTGGTGATACCTTTCTCTGTGCATCCGACCATTCCACTAGCTTTTCCCACTGCTTTGTCACAGTGGTTTAGCTACCTTTAGGTCATCAGAAATGATCACCCCCAGGTCCCTTTCCTGCTTTGTGACTGTTAATACCTCTCCTCCCAGTTGGTATGTTACCCCTGGGTTTCTGTGCACTTTGTGCAGGGTTTTGCACTTTTTTGCATTAAAACACAGCTGCCAAACCTGTGACCATTCTTCCAGTTTTTTTTTAAATCATCCCTCATTCTTTCTACCCCCCCCAGTGTGTTTGCTCTGTTGCAGAGTTTTGTGTCATCTGCAAACAGGCATACTTTCTCTTCCAGTCCTTCTGTAATGTCACTAATAAAGACACTGAAGAGGACTGGCCCTCGTACTGATCCTTGTGGCGCCCCACGTGTCACTTTGCCTACTCCAGAGTTGGTGCCATTTATCACTACCCTCTGACTCCTATTGCTCAGCCAATGTTTTACCCATTTTACTACTTTAGGCCTCACTCTTAGGCTCCCCATCTTGCTTATCAGCCTCCTATGCAGAAAGGTGTCGAAGGCCATGCTGAAATCCAGGTAGGCCATGTCCACTGCCCCTCTTTGATCCACCTCCTTGGTCACCCAATCAAAGAACTCAATCAGGTTTGTCTGGCAAGACCTCTCCACTGTGAAACCATGTTGCCTCAGATCCTGTAGACCATTGGCAACAAGATATTCCCCAATCCTTTCCTTCAGTAGCAATTCCATTACCTTGCCCATGGCCATCGTCAGGCTGACAGGCCTGTAAATCCTACCTCCTCCCTATTTCTGCTTTTGTGTAGTGGGACTACATCTGCCCTTCTTCAGTCCCCTGGTACCGCCCTGTTTCCAATGACAGGTTGAAAAGGGCTGTCAGAGGTGCAGCCAGCTCCTCTTTCAGTTCCCTCAGTATTGGACTTGTGTCCACCTCCCGCCCTATCATCCCCTTGTCTTTAATCTTTGGCCCATTTCCATCCTCCTCCTCCTCCTTAAATACTGAGCAGAAGTATTTGTTCAATATATCTTCTTTTTTGTGATCCCTTCCACACAACCCCCTCCTTCCCCTTTCAGTCTTACTATCCCTCCCTTTGTCTTTCTCTTTTCACTTATGTATCTAAAAAATGTTTTATCCCCCTTTGATACTGATTTGGCAATCTGTTCCTCTGTTTGCGTTTTAGCGCTCCTGCCTTCCCTGCCTCCCTTTGTTTCTCTTGGTAAGTCTCCCTGTCTCCCTCCTTCTGCTTTTCTTTGTACCTTCTAAATGCCATCTTTTGTGCTCTCACTTTTTCTGCTACCTCCTTAGAGAACCATAGTGGTTTCCTTTTTCTCTTGCTAACCTGGCTGACACAGAGATTCTTTGCTTGTTCAATGCCCTCTTTTATTTTTGCCCACTGTTCCTTGACTCCCCCCAGCTTTCCTATCCCTGCTAAGGTGTTCCAGCATTCTTCCATTTTCTTAAAATGAGCCCTCTTGAAGTCCAGTACTCTCATCCTTGTATGATTCGATTTTGACCCAGATCTTATATTAAACCACTTTGTATGGTGATTACTGGTCCCCAGGTGGTCCCCCACGTAACGGCAGTGACACTGTCCCTGTTTGTCAATACTAGGTCCAGTAATACCCCCTTTTGAGTAGGTTCCAATACTAGCTGTCTGAGGAACATCCCTTGCAGGCTATCTAAATGGCTGCCAGAGCCAATCCCTCCTGCTCCTGGCTACGCAGTCTAATTAGTCCCAATAATTTAGGCATGCAGCCTACTAAGCAGTAACTCTCCTGACAGCTGCCAGGCCAATCCTTCCTGCTCCAGCCCTCCCAGTATTGCCTCTCTCTCTCTCTCCATATGCACAACCTGTAAATAATTACCTAAAATAAATATGGCCACCAGGCCCAGTCTTTCCTGTTCCAGTCCACAATATATTCCATCTTTTACAAGTGCCTCACCTGTATATCATCTCAATAAATACTTATACACTATGACCTATAGGATAGCTTAACACTTTGTAATTCACAGTACTTTAATAACTTCCCACACATACAAGCGTACTCCCAACTGCACCCTCGTGTGGGTAGGGAACCCCTCTAAAGGGATTTTCCAGGTTCTGCATAAACACCTCTGTTGGCATTGACAGTCTCATAAAATTTCAAACAATGTGAATTTCTGGATATTTCATGTTTTATCACTTAATCCATTTGCATGTGTATGTCAGCTCCCAAATTGGGACTTACCTACGCTGGGCTCCTGAAATCCATTTTTGCTTGTCTCCAGTGGGATCAGCCAGTTTTCTTCACTCTCCAGCCCTCAATGGACTGGACTGTGTGAGAGGACCCGGAGGACATCAGAGCAGCATGGCCGTTAGGAAGAAGCATTACTGTTTTAGAGCCCTTTGGTTCCATTCCCCTGTCTTGCCTTTGTTGTCCTAATTATAATTTGAAGACTGTATTACCTTAAATTAAGTTTATTTCTTTTTACTTTACCATACTGTTCTGCATTTCTGCATCTACGTTTTCAGGGTTTCCTTTCTTCTTCCCTTTTTTGTTAATGCTGTTTAATATTTTGTTAATTTTTTCCATTGTTCCAGTATAATTACTTTGACTTTTGTTCACATTTACATGTTACTTAATGAATGTTCACTGTTTTGGAGCTTATATATTCATCAATAGTTTGGCAGATATGACTCTTGCAGTAATGTACATGTGATTTTGAAATTAATTAGGAAGTGTACCTTTAAATATGTGAATATAAATTGGACCTATTTTGTGCTTGTAGCCAAACCACTGATGAAGACTCATTCACTGAGCATGTATATTTACTGTACATGTTCTGAGCAATGCTCAGTCGGCGGCTGGCTGCGGTGGTGAGAGGTGGGCTATGTCAGTCGCTGGCTGGGTATGGGTGTAGGTGGGAGCAGGGTGGGCTGGCACTGCCTGGTGGGGGGGTGCCACCAGACCACCAGGGCTATCTTGGACATGTGCAGTTTGTTTATTATTATGTACAGTAATGGCATTTCGGGGCAGGAAAGGGGGTTGGGGATCGGGGCTGGGGGGTTCTGATAGCCCATGAGGGCTCTCCTGTTAGTCCTGTCGGGGTTGGGGGGACAGCACCCACCCACCAATCATGGTTCTGGGCATATGGGGGCACATCCGCTGATGGGCTCAGTTGCTGGTGCATCTGCTGCCTGTATGTCCCAGCGGCTTGGCAGCATTCTTGGGGGCTGTGTCATTGCTGGACTGATGCCACAAGCTGCAGGATGCAGCCCTAGATCCAGTCTGATCCGAATCAGACGCATGGTCCAGGATGCAGAGGTCATTGCTGAAAGCTGCCATTGTCGCAGTCTGTGGCAAACATTTGTGAATCTAGCCCAGTATCTGCAGAAAGTCTTAGCCCCTGTAGACACCCCCCAAGCTATCCTTTCTTCTGTCTGCATCTTTGCTCCCCTAATCATCTTACCTGCTTCCTTCTGCCTTGCTAGGTAGACCTCCCTGTCCACCTCCCTCTGCGTTTCCATATAGCTCTTGCATTTATTTTCTTATTTTAAATTTGTTAACCGAGTAAACCCTGAGGGCATCCAATGCCCATTTTTATGGGGGACCCACAATGCCATCCTCTTTTCTTTCATCACCCGTGCCACTTCTTTGGAGAGCCATAACAATCTCCTTGTCCTTCTGCTTTTGCTTACTTCCTTCATACAGAGATTTGTTGCCATAATCATACTCTCCCTTATTCTTCCCATTGTGCCTCTGCCCTCCTCCTCCTCCTCCTGGGAATTCCCCTTCAAGGCAATTTCTGAGACAGTCTCACATTTCTTTTAAATCTACCCTCCTGAAGTCCAGTACCCTTGTACTTGTGTGGCTCGCCTCTGCTCCTTCCTCTTTCTAGGCCAGATGAAGACCTGCTGAGGCCCATTGCACCTCAATCCTTTGGATTACAAGTAGATGCCCCTGTTCTCAATTAAAGCAAAGTTGGTGTTTATCTTTAGTCGTGGTTGTAAAAGTTAAGATATTATTAAGCACACCTTGCTAGCAGCAACTACATCCCCAGTGTGGTACCCACTGCAACATAAGAAAGCTCTCACCCATGACCTGTTTGGGGGGGGGGGGATTAAGCCTGGTGCATGCATTGGGGACTGAGGCACTGCTGGGAGGTGGGCAGTACTGTGTTAGGCATTAATTTTACACTGAGTACTAAGTGTATTACTGCTACCCTATTGATTCTCATTTTCCCTTTTGTCTCCTTGTCTTTCTCTTACCCTCCCTTATAATAAAACATTGAGTTAGACTGCATTTTACTGTGTGGGGCTATTACTGTGTAAAGTGTCACTGAGTTGGAGAGGGAGTGTGTGGGCATTGAAAATAGTTTATATTGTTCCGTTTTGTGTGTGTGTGAGAGAGATAGTACAGGGTGCAAATATCCAGGTAACACTATTGCTGCCCCAAATGGAGGAACAATGTCACTGTAAGTTGCTAATGCTCCATATAGCATTGTTAAAGCTGGATGGCCTCCTTGGAGAGTTCAAACGTGTTGACTCTGAGGGCTCTGGATGACGGCTACACATGAAAACGAGGCTATTTGCCCCTAAGACCTTATCTGTCTCTGCTGCTTTTCCTGTATTTAAGCAATAAGACATGATGGGGTGTGCATTAGACATTTCAACGCACAGCCAGGTGCGTAGTGAGGCACAAGGCCACAGCCAAGCGCCTTCAGCCCCTGTCCGTGAGTTAGAAATTACTAATGCATACTCCTAGAGTATCTTATTGCACTTATAAAATTGTCCTCTGTATTTTACATATATATATATATATATATATATATGTGTGTGTGTCTATATTTGTATGTTTATATAGAGAAACAGTTAAATCTTCAATGAACTTTGTGGCAAAATAGTCCCTCCGCCTCCAATTGATAGGTGATTTTTTTTTGCCTTTAGGACATTTGTCCTAGTGTGGCCACCATAGCTGTAGCTCCCCAGCAACAACCCCACACACACCGCTGGCGTTCACTGACATATATTTTTTACAAAGGAAAGCCATAGTTTTAATAAACTGACTGTGGTGCAAGTGAGTGAGTGGCCAAGTGGCAACTGAGAGACTGAGTGAGTCAATGACTAGGAGGGAGAAAGGTGTGAGTGCAGCTGAAGAGCACTACTAAGGTATTTTTACAACAGTCACAAAAAACTTACACCAACCGGAAGTGTCTGATTTGTTTTTTAATCTGCCTCCTGATTCCTGTGACAGTTGTGCAGTGTGTGTACCATGGGAATGAACAAGCGACCATGGCGGGGTGGGTGGCGGGGATGTCAGATTAGATCGGGAGAGCTAGTGACAGCCCAGGTGATCAAATGCTAGCTGTTGGCATGTACCCCCACCACCCTACACACACACACACACACACATGCATGCATACACGCACTGAAGTATTGTTTAAGTTTTAGACATCTGAGCAGATGGCTGAAGGGGCCAGGGAGTAGGTGTGAAGCAGCAGGAGATAAAAACTGCAACAGGTAACTATGATGCCAGTGTGGCAGTTATCGCCATTTCACTCAAATGGCCCACTTTGCTTTATTTTTTAAGGATTTTCCCTGGCATCAGTTAAATGGTATCTTGGAATGGGATTTAGAGGGGGAGATCAGAAGTGCAGCGATCACGCTGGCCCCGGCGGCTTGACAGATGAGTTTTGAAATGGCACACATAGAACTGAAGGAAGTGTTTTGTTCAATTGAATGTGATACTGTGAGTGCACCCTCCATTTTGTCTGTGTATAGCTTAAAGTTGTTCACATTGGAGGAGTGATCGACTGAAGGAACAGTTAGCAGCCAAGAAAAAAAAAATGGCGGTGATTCAAATATGAACATTCCATTTGGCTTCCTAATTTTGGAAGTGCATCTGTGGTTACCTGAACTTGTTGCTAGCTGTGCATTAGACACATCTAATGCATGGCTAGTAACTAATCAAAATGCAGATTTTTCCCTGCCCATTTTATAATGAAGTCATAATCCATTCCTTGTGATATTAGAATATTATCTACAGTATGGCAAAAGGCTGTGATGCCACAAGCAAAGAATTATGATTTCCCATCAGGAATAAGAAAGTCAAACAGTTAAAGTCTAAGGGGAAAAGATCCTGTTGTAATGAAAAGCAATGATATGACATATGAGGAACGACTAGGGGTGCTCAACCTGTTCTCGCTGGAGGAGAGGAGGGACCGGAGAAACATGATTGAGGTTTTCAAGTACCTCAGTGGAGTAAATAAGGTAAGCCGAGATAGGATCTTTCGACTGAAGGAGGGTGGAATCACCAGAGGACACAGTTGGAAGATTGAGGGTGGTAGGATTAGGGGGGAAAGGAGGAGGAGGAGGTACTTCACCGAGAGAGTGATGGAACCGTGGAATGCGCTGCCTGGGGAGCTGGTACAGGCAGCTATGGTGGAGGGATTCAAGAGAGTCTGGGACAGGTATAGGCAAGGGATGAAGCAGAGGCTGGTTTGCGGGGGGACTGGGGATGGAGTAAGAGTGGAAGGAGACAGATAGAGGGCTATGGTACCCAATCAGGGTGCTGAAGCACAAGCAGACTTGATAGGCCAATAGGCCTACTCTGCTGGTGTCTAATATGTTAGTATGTGTGTTACTGTATGTTACATCATAACGTAAGGATGCTAATCTGGTCACTGTAGCTGGCATGTATCTTTTCAATTTTTGCAAATTTACACAGGTTTTTGTATTAGCTATGATGCTGTTTTTTAGCAGAAAATAAAGTATCTGTTTGTTAAGACCTTGGTGCACTCTACTTCTTTGTCACATTTGTAAGGACGATTTGTTAGTGTCTGTGGCGGTACCAATTATAATAAAGACACAGGACACAATTTAGCTAGTATACTTCCTTATATCATGCAGTTGCACACAGAAAATAATACAAGGTTATTGGCACAGAACTTCTGAGATGAAATATATCTGCCTAGCAAGCAACTACATAAGACTAGTAAAATAGGCCCAGATATTACCTTCTTCTGGGGGACAGCTGCAGAGGTCTTCTGAAGTCTTCTTCTTCCCAAGTGAGGTCCCTGTCTCAACTTCCTGTTGTCTGGAAGCATTATTATACCTAACTTTGTGTATAGTTATATGACGCATGTAATAACTAAGGCATTTTAGTTATCAGCCTTGCTTGCATGTGAGGTGATTTTCACATGTATTAGCACTTCCCTTTATCAGTAACGTTCAGACTCTGTGAAGAAAGTTGAAATGGTTCTCATAACATTTGTCGGGACACGTGGCCCTGAATCAGTGTGGCAGCATGGCTGCTATATCCCCTTGCACCTTGTTTACCCAGAGAAGGCCTTTGGCTTCCAGAAAATACTAAAGGGCAGAATATTTCTTATAAGCAGTAACACTAATAGTATGCAATACCTAATAATGGCAACAGTAATAATAAATGCATGAGCTATATTCCCACAGGTATAATAAGCTGCATAAGCACAAACAGTAATAGTAATAATAATCCATTTCTCTCCCTACACATTAGACCAATGAATAGGCAGTGCCTCGTTTGGCCTGTTATGCCACCATCTAATACAAAGTTCACACTGCCACCCTTCCTTTCAATGTTGGATCCTGTCAATGCTGTGAGAGGTGCTCCTTTAAACAGAGTCCAGGGCTGCAAGCAGACTGGTAGAAACCCCTTTCTCCCTGTAGGCTGGCATAAGGCCCACAAAGCCTATGGAGACCCCTTGAGACAGATCCCCACCCATTTCCTCCTACATCTCTCTTGCTCTCCTCCAGACTCTTCTTAATGGCTCCAAAGCTTTGCTTTTTATGATATGACCCTGGTCACATGGAAGGAAGGTGGCTGTGGCACAGGAATTAACCTTGTGCAGAACAGGAAGGGCATAGAGAGCATGGTGGCACTACATCTACTGGTGTTGGTGGGGGTTACATAAGTGTTGGAAATGTGAGGCCATGTTACTGCCATGTACTCGTCATCATGTTAGACACCTGGGGTGGGCTATTAAAAGGGTTGCGTGGCACAACAGGGGTGCGTCATGTGCAACCACTGAGTGCCCTGGTGTGATATTCAGGCGGAGAAAGTGCCTGGCACAAATCCCGATCGCGGCTGGATGCATCAGTAATGTATGCGGCACAAGTGTGGGGGTGTGACCATGCATGTCCTGCACATCCCAATATTCATCCCGGGATGTACTGTGAATATGCAGGCGCAACCCCAACATGCGCCGCACACAGTTAAGCCAGAAATAAATGGAGCAACAGATGGCCACCCACAGGTGAGCTGCCATAATGAAGGGTGCAACACGGCAGCTGCCAACTGTAGGTGGCCACTCGAGCTCCGGCGGCACCATCCGTCGCGGTCGTCCCCCCATGCCCAAATGCAGGCTTACATTATGTCAATATCCCTGGTGGTCCAGTGGACCTGATCCTGCAACCCGATCATAGGCTTTCAGTAAATGACTAACCCTGGTGGTCAGCGGTACCCCCCCTCCCAACCCGCCCACTCAATCGCGCCACCCGTTCCTCCCCAAGTCAGCGGCGGGTGGTAGCACCTACCAGCAGCCACCCGGCCGCCTGCCGACTGACGGTGTACGGTATGGCCGTATGCCATTGGTCCACAGCGTAGGCCAATGGGTGTGCAGACTGTGCTGTATTACACCAGTCTCAAAATGTGAATGAATCCATTCATTTTGGGACTGTGTAGTACAGTACAATCTGCACACTCATTGGCCCATGCTGTGGATCAATGGGCGTACAGCCACCGTATGCTGTCAATCATTGCAGCCGGGCGGCTTGTGGGCAGGATGTTGCTGCCCGCTGCTGACTGAGGGTGAGAGCGGGTGGCGGGACTGAGTGGGTGGGTTGGGAGGGGTACCGCTGGACCACCAGGGTTAGTCATTTTACTGAAAGTCCGCAATTGGGCTGTGGGATCGGGTCCACTGGACCACCAGGGAGTTTAATTCATTGAATGCCCATGAGCAGGCGTTGGGGCGCGTTGACCACCGAGGAGCAGGGGGTGTCGGTCCCTGATGGCAGCAGCTTGGCAGGGTGCCAGGCGCAAGTCGCCAGAGATCGGCGCACCTGCATGCAAATGGGGCCATAATGGCATGCAAATGGCCCCATTTGCGCTTTGCATGCATTATGGCCCCATTTGCATAACCACCACTGAATATCACGGTTGCTGCACCTAGCACAATGGCACTTGTGCTGGTGCATCCCCCTGCTCCTCTCTGGCCACCTGCGCTAGCGCAGTGCCACTGTGCCATGCGCACTGTGGGTGGCCACAGTGCCATATTCAATGGTGCTGAGCCATGGCGCAGCACCATTGAATATCACCCTGTCACCGCTCTGGCACATCCCAGTTGTGCTGCGCCTAGGCTTGTGCCACAGCCTGGCGCAGTCTGAATATCCCACCCCTACTGTACATTTGGAATGCCTACTGGCAGTTTTACATACTGTTGTACTGGCTGTATTGTACCAGAAACAACCCTGTGGTCTACCATCCTCATCTGCCAATACTGTGTTTAGAACAAATCACTCAGACACTGGTAACATTTACTGTTTGTGCCGAACTGCAGTTTCTTAAACACACTCACCACCTGGGGTACAGTCAGGATTATTCCTAGAAAAGCCCCCCTCTTCACACATCCTGCCAGAGCTTCATGAACTTGACTCGTAAGTAACACCAATATCAATTGATAACTAACATACAGACTGTTGGTTAGTGTTCCACAAGCTACTGTATCTTCAAAATATAAATAATCACTGCTGTGTAACAGACGAGAAATACTGTGTGCTTGGTCTTTACCCGGGATAGTGTTGGTGCCTGCTCAGAGGTTTTCTTAAGGGGTATTGTATATTTTTGAATGTCTGGCAAATAAATTGACTTTTGACTTTTGGGAGTGATAGCCTTGTTCCGTTGTGTATGGCCCCTGTAGTAGAGTGTTCCTTCCAATTGCCATTGGGCAAGGAACCACTACCTTACATTGCCACCAGGTCAGCTGTGGATGTTTGTGGTGGCTCCTGGGTTCTTTTTCTCTCACCAGTGAGGGGAAGGTCAAATCTGATAGAAAGAAATATCACAGTACCTCCACCCAGGGAAAGATTTAAATGGGTCAGATGATCTGTCAGTACCAGCAGCTGGAATACTGCATCTGCTCACCTCCCCACTGTGGTCACTCCTCTCAGAGACCCACATCAATGCATCCATTTCCCCAGTGATGTAGCTAGGAAAATAACATTTGTAAGCCAGAACCCTTTGGTGCCCCTTTGTCGCACCACCCCCCATTGTAGACATACCCATATTAGTTAATCAGACCCCTTGTACACCCAATATTAATTAATTTTATGCATTTAGCTTGATGTTTAATTCAAGCAGAGTACAATAATCATATTATAACACCAGTAGGGGTGGATATCTCACAGTAGAGATAACCAAAATCAATGGTCAGGGCCCAGAATGCCGTGGCTTACTTTGGGTATGTGCTCTTATACCCATGGCTCCCCTCAAAGGCACGCACAGAGCAGTATCATGGCAGTCAATAATGATAATGGATACAAACAACAAAACAAAACTTCATTAAACTACTGTCCCTGAAAGGGAAACCGGTTAGCATGGTCACTTTCTTAGATTCTCATGGCCCTTCTTTTTTTTTTTTGTAGACTCTGTTTTTGCTCCAGAGATCCAGGGCATCCTTCCAGAGTGCCGACTCAACTGCTGCCTCTACTCCCAGCCTGAAACCCCATCCATCAGTCTCCCTCTCGACCCCATGGTTCATCCAGTCCCCCTGGATCATCCCCTCGGAGAGGGCCTGCCCACCCTTGGCAGCCTTTCTGATATTAGAGAGATGGACGTGAGATTGAGCCCCGACATGAGACAGCTGAGGAGGGTAGGTCTGGCAGCAGGATGTGGGCTGTCCCCCCAGGTCTCCTTCATCTCTGCTGGATCTCCAGGGTGTTTCTGTTGTGTTTTCCCCTGGAGCTCGGATGTGCACTGACATCTGCCGCCGCTCCAACCCTTGATTGCACCGGCTTTTGTAGAACCCCCGATCTCCATCAGGGGCCGCCAAGGAGTCGAGCGGAGCCTGCAACCAACCCTGGGAGAGGAGAGCTGTCCTCCGGAAGCTCATTCTCTCCCTCCCCAGCTGACCCCCAGAGGGCTGAGTTCGTTCCCAAGCCTGGGTTGCCTGTATGGCGCGAGGTGTGGTGTCCAGCACCTCAAACCTCAGTGCCACCGGGCCGGCCTCATGGCCCTTCTTAGGTACCCTGCTAGGCTGGCCTGACTCTGACCCCCTTTAGGCGCCCTAGGCCAGTTAACTCAACTTACTCTCCGGTATGCTTTTAATTAGGCCCAACCAGGCACAGCTCCCTCACACAGCAAGCACAGATTTAGATGGCCCTCCTGTACTGGGGCCCCCTCTTCTACCTGGTACCAGGATATTGCCATTAAACACTCAAAGAGCTTCCCTGAGAAAGTCCCCGGGCAACCAGGGTTGAACTGTGGCAGGTCTGTAGATGTTAAAGCTAACAACAGTCCCTATTTTCCCAGGACAGTCCCTATTTTAGGCAGCATGTCCTAGTGCCCCCACAAGTTTTGCAAAATGTCACTTTTGTCCTGGTTTTTGTTTACTTGTCCCACTTTTGTCCCTTTTTCTTTTTTTGGCCCTGATTGTTAATCCATGGTGACAGTTATTTCAGCACCACTGTGGTGCTGCTGGGGCTGGACAGCAGTTTGCAACTTCATCCCTGCGCCTGTGTTGCACTGCAAGTGTGTCAGTGGCAGCACAGTAAAGCATGTTCCTTCCTGTTAGATTAGACTGGGTAGTAGAGCAAGCAAGCGCATGTGGACATCTGCCTGCCAGCAGCTGAGAGGGACTCCAGACAGAGAAGAGGCCGGCAGTAGTGAACTAAGGTACCCAAACCTGATCAGCTGTAGGGAAGTGTGTGAAAACAATCTGGTGTGGTGGTGGGAGTCACTGAAGTGAAGTTTGCTCAGCAGTTGAGGTGAGTGTAAGCGAGTTGGATGGGACTGTCAGGAGGAGCAATACATGCAGCTCGAATGTCTGATCACAGTTTAACGCAGGTTTGCTTCTTTAACTTTCTGTACATCATGATTTGGAAATTGCTGCAGCAGAATGATGTATTGTTTTAATCTGGATGTTTGCTACAGGTGTTACTGTGGGGCGGCATGGCCAGAGCAAGCAGTAAAATGTAATTGATTATGCATAGCGTTGTCTGCGGTGGTGCCTGTGGGAGTGACACAGTGTGGGGGGTTCATGGCCAGGATGGATGTCCCAGTTTTAGGCCTTGGAAAGTTGGTAGCTTTAGTAGATGTTGCCATGAGATGGCTGGTGTTCGTGTACTATTAAATTGTCCTAGAACAATGTGCTCAAGTAAACAGCCTCCCATAGGCCATGCAATGGCTTGAATGGCACTGACCCTCAAAATGTGAGGTATTTGTAACTCCTGGCCTGCTATCTTGTAAAGAAAAACTTCCAGTTTAACATTTGTTTTCCCCTGAAGCAGGGCAAGCCCTAATCTTACTCATGGTTCCCCAATCGGATAGTTCTTTCTGGTGCTGCAGGCCTCTGGAACTCTGACCTCCTGTGGTACCTCTGGATCAGCAGGGCTCTCTCTTTGGGCACACATTTCCTCTCTCTGGCATAGGCTTCTTGGATTCCTGCCTGTAGATTTGACTGCTCTCACTCTTTCTCTCTCTCGTCTACTGAGGTCCTGGACTGACCCACACACAGTGGCTTTCAAAAACCCTCAGGGCAGCAGCAGCCAGAGACCTATCTGTTAGCGCTTGCTACAAGACCAATGCCAACAGCACTGGCTTTGATAGCTTTGTTCCATGCTGTCTCTTCAGTATTGTCCCATGGGCTGCCAGCACGCGAATACCGCTCCTCCCTCGCAAGGCTCCGCAGCTTTCTTTACAGGTTGCACACAGACACAAGACTCGAAACAGCACGGCTTGAACTCTCTCCAGAGAACAGCTCCTGTCAAATCAAGATACTGGGTACTACATACCCCTCCCCTAAAAGCAGCGGACCAGTTAGGGGTTTTATTTTTGCCCAGGCATTAGGGCACCTACAGGGTTCTCATGTGCTGCTAACTGTGCTAACAAATATCTTACAACAAATGCTATTACCCATTCGGGGGAAGTAGAGGCAAGCACAACTTAATTCACTAAACCCCACTTGCACAGTAACTTTGTTCCCAAGAGGAACACAACACATTTACAAATACAGCAAATATATATACTATATACATTGGGCATTTGTTCACCAGGCTCCCTGAAGAGCAGGAACCCTCCATTCCACTTTATTCTGGCCTGCTACACATATTCCATGAACTACAGTTTTAAATATCTTCCTCACCCAAGATGATATACAGTCTTGTATATGCATTATGCTATATTATACAATGGCAGGAAAGAATGCGGACTCTGATTGGTCCATCTGGGACTGGACTCGGGATGTTATCCAGCATAACATCTTGACTCTAGTCCAGAATCAGGACCACAATAAAAGTAAAAACAAACAAAAAACAGTCCACAGCCTTTCCTTGCATCCTGCTCCCAGGTGGAGTGTAAGCCAGCGGTTCAGATTTTCACACAGTTCAATAAATGTAGCCCTAACACGTTCCCCAAACAAAGTTGTCATCTATTATTTAAAAAGGAAAAAGAAAAAAACAAACCAAAGTGAAAGCCATCTTCCTGATTGGCTTCGCAGCAGTTGCCTGCTCCTCCCTGCTACCTGTCTTGCCAACAGTATGATCGGCTTCACTTCCTGCTTCTGGCTTCTTCCATTACTTTTTTCCCACAGAACTGGTCTTTCCCTTTTTCCCCAGGCAAGCAACTGACAGTGGCAGCAACAGGTGGCCGGCAGCAGTGGTGATGATGGAGCAGGAGCTCTAAACACTGGTCACTGACTAAAAATGCTGCGCTTGCTGCCTGTTTTTAAATGCAAAAATCAATAACCAAAAACAAACACCAGCAGTGGGACCAAGAGACTTACTGATAAGTTCTGGAGCAGAAAGTCTCTCAGTCTCCTCAAGTCAGTCTCCCGATCAGACCCCGTTCGGAATGGGGGAAGGGGGGCACGATGAAAAACAGAAAACTATGCCTGGCTGCATGAATGTGTTGAGGGGCACACTTAAACATTAGAGGAGGACTACTTTTTTAATATGTACAGCTATGTAGCAAGAAACTAATAAAAAAAACACTTTTGCATATACTTTTTTCATGTTTTTCTATTTTTATTCATATGAACCATTTATAATAGGAATAATACCCTCCAGGGTAGATGTTATGCTGGGATAACATCCCTTCTTGGGTGTTGGATGCCCTTGGCTTGCGGCCTCAGGCCCAACCACCCGAGGCGGGATGTTATCTCAGCATAACACCAACCCTGTTAGGCATTATTACTTTAGTGTTACAGGCCTCACTCTCTAGGTGTTACATGCTGGTTATTGTTATCTTCCTTGTGAGACCTGATGTAAATGGTTACCTATTTTTTTTATTTATTTAAGTTTGTTGACCGGGTAGGCCCACTGAGTCCAGTACAGATCCCTTTTCAGGGGCGACCTGGGATTAGTTACAGAGTACAATTACATAGTGGAGCTACATGGATTGTGATGAGGAGAGTAGTAACAATCAAGTCATTTAGATACAGGAATTGGCAATCAGACAAATATACATTTTTCTTTATGACAGTAATATATATATATATATATATATATATATATATATATATATATATATATATATATATATATATATATATCAATTAGTGCATTTTCTAGCATTGAGATCATGACTGACCATAAGACAAGGACATATTGTTTCTTAGGATGTATACATATATATGGGTGAAGCACCTGGTCCTTAAAGATCCTCCTACCTGAGCCACGCCTTGTCAGCAGTCGCTTTGATTATAGCAATGCTCTTCACCTAGGGCTCCTGGTGGTAGATATCCGCCGCATGCAGCTAGTGCAGAACATGACAGCCAGGTTGTTGACTGGAACTTCTAGATCCAGTCATATAACACCTGTGCTGCGTGAACTGCACTGGCTGCCAGTACAGTGGCAGATTACCTTCAAGGTCGCATTGCTGACCTATAAGGCTCTACTTGAGCAGGGACCCCACTACCTGAAAGAACTCCTGTGTCCCTACTGCCCCACCCATTCACTCCGATCCTCTGGTGAGGGATTGCTAGAGATTCCCAGGGTGTCCCTAAAAACATCAGGTGGAAGATCGGTTTGCCTTTATAGCACCTACCCTGTGGAATTCTCTACCTTGCCAGATACGTGAGTGCCAGACCGTAGAGGGTTTCAAAAAATTGCTGAAGACCCATTTATTGCATCATGCTTTCTCAGCAACTTATTAATGTGCACACTGATATGTTTTTATCTGTTTTAAATTGTAATATTGTGTGTTTTTATCTTGTACTGTAAAGGCAAGCTGAGCATGGAAGGCGCCTCATACAAATACATTTTTGATTGATTGGTATATGTACATCACAATGGAGTGCATCTCTGGTGAAACTGGAGTATTAAATCGTGGCTGTATCTCTTATGCAGTGCTGTCAGCGAGCAGTAGCACTGGTTGAGCCCTAATAGGTAGGCCTTTAGACCTTTTTGAAGCCTTCTAGTGAAGTACTTTGGTGGGTGGGCGAGCGTTCTGGGGGGGGGGGCAAGATTGCTGAAGGCCCTGGAACCGTGGGCTGATAGTGACCTAGGTACTGTTAATAGCTGCCTGCTCAAAGACCATAGAGGACAGCTACTTAGTTTGGGCACCAACAGGTTTACTAGACCTGGAGAGGTGCTAGGTTGCCTGAGCTTAAAAGCCAGGCAAAGGGATGAGTATTTTAGCCTGTTATCCAGGGTGGGCCAGGCCAGGTTTTGGAGGACATGGCAGTGGTGTTCCCTTGCTGGGGCCCCAGCCGCGAACCTGCCTATCCTGTTGTATGTGGCTCTTAGTTTCTGCAGCTCTGTGTGTTTGATGGAGGGCAGAACGACTGAGCTTTGTAATAGGGAGGGTATGAGGATACCCTGGGCAAGCATCTGGAGGTTTGAGTGAGGAAGGGACTGAGGCAGTATAGAAGGCCCATTTTTTGGTTCAGGGTCCTGTTTAGCTGGGTGATGTGATCTTTGAAGGAACAGTTTTGGTCAAGAGTGACCCCAAGGTTTTTCAGGGACTCAACAATGCCGATAGTGGACCCATTTGATAGTGAGAGGTCTAGCATGTTAGACCTGTCTTGCCCTAGTTTTTTCAGACCAAATAGCATGGCCTTGTTTTTTTCCATTGAGCACCATTTTGTTATTATTTTGCAAATTTTCTAGTGTCAGGAGGCTGTTTTTTAGTAGATTATTTAGGATGGTGGCATCATTTGAGGACCTGTATAGCACAGCATCATCCACATATAGGATGATATTTGCCACGCTGCAGTGGTTTGGCAGCTCATTGATGAACAGTGAGAAAAGCAGTGGCCCCAAGATAGATCCTTGGGGTACACCATCCAGTATTGGACACTTGTCTGAGACTGCCCCTGCCATCTCACTAAATGGGTTCTGTCCTGAAGGTAGGATGTGAACCATTTGACCATGTGGCTATCCAGGCCATTCCATCTCAGTTTGGCTAGGAGGATTGGTGGTCCACTATGTCAGATGCTTTGGTGAGGTTGATGAAGATCACACCAGTGAGCATTTCTTTGTCCATTGCTGAGAAAATCTCAGTGGTGAGTGCTATCAGTGCTGTATCCGTGCCTTGGTTCTTTGAAATCCATGCTGTTGCGCAGTGAAGATGCTGAATCTCTCTATGTATTCCACCAGTTGATTATAAATCGCCCTCTCTAACACTTTGCTAAGGATTGACAGGAGAGATATTGGGCGGTAATTCTCCACCTGTTCATGCGGGACGCCCTTTTGGACGGGGGAGACAAGGGCCACTTTTCATAGTGTGGGGACTTGCCCTTCAAGGATAGACTGGTTGAACAGCCAAGCTACTGGTTTAGCTATGGCAGGCATCACGAGGTAGAGAAGTTTTGGTTCAAGTTTGTCATGACCAGCCGACCAGTAGGGTTTGATCCTGCATAACAACTTCAGGATTCTTTATTGTTTGTCAGTTTGAGGTGAAACTCTGGGATGTCGGGGTTTACCTTTCCAGGGTTGTGTGGGTAGGTGGGTGGCCCAGGGGTGTAAGTTTTAAATTTGTCCAATTCAGTGAAGAATGTGTTGAAAGCCTGGGCAGCAGATTGTGGGGTCTTGTGACAGTTACTGTTAGCCACTATGTCTCCGCCTTCCTGTGATTTTTGGCCATTAATTAGGTTATTGATTTACCTCCAAAATTGTTTTGATCTGACAGGTTGTTTTCCTGTAGTTGTTGTAGGTGCCGAGTTTTGACTTTTTTTAGCTCGAGTTTACATTTGTTTCAAATTTCTCTAAACTTTTGCCAGTTTGAGGCCTGGCCGGTAGATTTGTAGGTATCCCAGGCTGCATCTCTGGTCCATATCAGTTTTCTGAGGTCACGGGTGAGCCATCTGGCTTCCTGACCTTTTACTCTAATTTATTTTAGTGGGGCATGTCTCTTCGCAGCGGATAAGAAATTTGCGATGAAGAAATTGATAGCATCATTGAGGCTCTGGGCCCTTTTGATTTGTCACCAGTCTACTTGAGACAGGGAGTTGAGGATTTATTGAAATATTTCACCAGAAAAGGTACACTGAGCAACAAGTTGCTCGCCTCCGGTGCATCCTGGGGAAGTGGGATGTAGGAGTTCGTAATATACATATACAAAACAATCATTGTTAAAATAATTAGTTCAAAGTAAGACAATTTATACAAAATGATCATTAAGTGAACAATTAGGGCATAGGTAATACAACACAATGCATACACTAAAAACTACTAGTAACATAAGATGATACCATGGCATAAGGCAAAGAACATAGCAATGGTCATTACGAAGGTGTTGAGTACCAAAAAGTGCATTCAGAACAATCTTTTTGAATTACTTCAGTGGCCTCTCCTAGGTTTCCTCACATTCTACCCTTGGCTTCAGCTTATCATGGGGTGAACATGCTCGAACCTCACATGGCACAGACACATACCTGACAGGCCTTGCTCAGCATACATGTGTAACCTCTGAAGACTGAGTGACTCAAAAGCTGTAGCTGGAGGATTTCTCCTTGATGCCCCCTTGACTGTGCCTTATGATCTACGCTGCTATCTGCCTCCATCTTGAAATGTGGAGTGGGTTCTCATGAGCCTCAGGCAACTCCCTGATGGGGAGACCCCCCCCCATCTCCTCTGTAGCCGAGCTCTTTTGACGATAAGACCATATGGCCTTAGAATTCTCTCTCTCTCTCTCTTTCTGTGCAGCTCTGCATCAGTTCTCTTTCTCTCTCTGTCTCGGCTGCACTTTCCTCTAGATGTTAGTTCTCTCTCTGCCCTCAGGCTTGCTGCCTTGGTGGTGCACCTCTCCTCCTCCCTTGTTGGGGGCTGCTAGTTTCTTTGCTGCTCTCTCTCTCTCTCTTTCTCTGCACTAGACACTACACACTCCAGCTAATGGCTGAGAACTACAGAGTATGCTGGGGTCACCCCTTTTCTAAGGATTGGGAGTGGTAGGCAACAACCAGCATTTGCATAGCTACAATGCACATGCCAACATACACAGTGACTCAATTGGCTAGCAAAGCTGGGGAGGGGGGTGAAGGGAGCCTGAAAAGTTCAAGAACTCAGGCACTTGCTTCACTATACAGATTTAACCCTTTAGTAACTAGACTCAAACAGCAGGGGGTGAGAGCTTGGTTACATCCGTAATCAGTGTCCTGCATCTTTGGGGTCCAAAAAGAGAAACTCTCACACTCATAGTCAGTATCATTATTAGGTGGATGAATTGTTTTTCTCTTAATTGAGATCTCACTGCATTAAATTGCTTGTGCTACTGTCATGTGGCATAGCTGAGATCTTGGAAAATGTTTACATTTGCCCCCTTTTTATGCCAAACAACTTGTGACACTCAGTCTCAAGAGCAAGGCCCTACCATCTCCATCACAGCCTTCCTCAGTGTTATGCAGTAGTCCTTTTTAATATGCAAGGGTTCACACTTGGGGTCCAATCCCAACACTTTTGGCAGCCAGTTAAGTACATAGAGATATGGGGAGTCATCATCCACACTATCTGGAAGCCCAACAATCCTCAAGTTGTTTGAGCAGTTCAATTTTTCTAAATTTTTCCAAATGAATCCTGAGGTAAGAATTCTCTTTCACAAGCTGTGCAATGGTTCACTGGACTTTCATGGCCAAAGCTGTAGACTCTGTCAACTTTTGTACATAATCAACCAGCCAGGAGGCCTCCACAAAATTTAAGCAACACATATACAGTAAGTGACAAGTTTTCTGTCCATAGTTGCTGCTCTGTATTTGTGCTCATTGCTTCCATGGAGGCTGTATTCTGTTCTGCTGTTCCAGCTCTGCCATGCTGTTCAGGCCACCTACCAGCTTTAATTTTTCTTCGACGAGCCCTCTGCTATAGATGCAGCCCTAGTAGGTTTTCCCATTAGTATAGGATAAATATAGGCTTTCTGTTTTGAAATATAAATGTGATGTGGCCTTGTCAGATTTACCTAGGATGCAGTAGTAGGACAGCCATTCTGGCTGTCCTGAAGGCTACACAGAGACCTCGGGTACACCTCTGCTCTCTTCAACTCCGAGGGGGCTGGCCTGGGTTCATTTAGGGCATGACATAAACAGGATAATATAGTAGTGTTTTTAGTGTCTCCACCTAGGGCAATGAAAACCAACCCCCAGGAATTATTGTATACCTTTTCTGCACACAAGTAGATAACTCCAAATAGCACACAGTACTAAAGAACAACACTAACATATCAAGAGTAATTTATTTACTTGTTTTTGATAACCAGGTAGGTGCACTAGACATAGAAATTACTATTTTCAGGCATGACCTGGGATGGTACAAGTCAAACTATAAAACAGCAACAGCGGTAAAAATACAGGGTTATAAAAGTACAGGTCGGATTGGAATAAAACAAACAATGAGGAAATAACAGGAAAATTGCATATCTATGCATATTCACATAAGAGCAATTGCCAGAGGCAATAGAAACAACATAATACACTTCAAAGGGAATACAATCATTACAAATAGCAATGTACAGTTGAAATATAATTACATATGAGCAAGGATCAAATAGGGCAGAATAAACATCAAGCTGAATATGTATATAAGATTATGAACTCCAGGTTAGGAGAAGGAATAGTGAAAACATACAGAGCGGTAGGTCGAGCAGGGAGCGTGAAGGAGCAGCTAGAGTAGAAATATAGAAAAGAGTATTTAAGTAATCAAGAAAGGTATAAGTATAGAGGAGCAGCATAGGTATAAGAGGATGAGAATAACCTAGGAGGTCATAAGTCTACAGAGAAGGGTTCATGGAGGATAAAATCATGTAAAATACATAAACAAAATATCTATTCAAAAGGTAGGGTAAGGAAAGAACAAGGGCACATGTGGTAAAATTAGATGCAGGGGGAAAAATTCTTATGCACCATACAGTGTTTAAACCGTCCCTGAATCTCCAAGCAGTCCCAGTCCCACAATGTGGGTGCACCCAGCTTGTTCCCCCAAAGGCCTTAAAGAGAGCTGTCTAAGTTGCGATGGGTACCTCACCGGGTTTCTGGTAGCTAACCAGGGTGATGATGTGTTGGCATGCTTGCAGGAATTTAAACAACTTTTTCGTCAAATGGCAGAAACTGAACATAAAAGGCCCCATTTATGATCTAACAAAGGGCCAGGCTGGATTACCTTGTAGGTCGTCTGCCTGGGCCTATCTAGTAGATGGCAAAGTCCTTCCAAGGGCTTCAACCCCCTTCCTAGTTATGCAACTGATAAGCCTGGGCACAGTGCAACTTGGCTGCAAAGGGCGTTGACTGGGTGATATTCAATGGAACTGCGCCATGGCTCAGCATTGTTGAATATCGCACCCTGGCCACCCAGTGTGCATGGTGCAGTGGCACTGCACCAATGAAGTGTGAGAGTGGAGCAGGGGATGCGCTAGCGCCAAGTTCCATTGTGCTGGGTGTAACAAAGCGTGATATTTGAAAGTGCACATACAAATGGGGCCATAATGTATGCAAGGAGCAAAATGGGGCCATTGCATTCATTATGGCCCATTGCATGCAGGTGTGCGAACCCTGGCGACTTGAGCCTGGCACCTACCAGGCAACGGCAAGTAGGGACCGATGCCCCCCTGCAAGCGGCAATGTACCCCAGCCCGATCGCGGAGCTTAGAAATATAATAAAGATTCCTTTTCCCTGGTGGTCAGTGGACGCTGTCAGCCGATCACGGGCTAAGTAAAGTATAATTCCTTTTCTCTGGTGGTCCAGTGGACTTCTGTCAGCCAACTGTGAAGCCTAAGTAAAGTATAAATATTCCTATATCCGTGGTGGTCAGCAGACCTCTCCTCCCCACCGCCCACTGATCCCCCTGCCCGCTCCCCGGTCAGCGGCGGGGGCGGCAACCCACCCACCTGCTGCCCGCTCCTGGCAACACACGTCAGTAGGGGCTGTCGCCCGCTGGCTCCACGCCAGACCAATGGGTACAGCCTCCGACTCTATCGATTGCTGGCAGGCGGGCGGGTGGTGCTGCCGCCGCTGCTGACTGGGGGCGGCGGTGAGAATCAGTGGGCGGGTGGGGAGGAGGTCCGCTGGACAACCATGGATATAGGAATCTTTATCATTTACTTAAGCCGTGATTGGCGTATGACAGCAGAACCTGAAAAGAATATTATAATTACAACCGATCAGGCAGCGATCACTGGTCCTCAGGCAGAATCTTTTATTTTATAGCCCGTGTTCGGGCTGACTGCTGATCACACTGGACCACCAGGAAAAAGGAATCTTTATTATTTTACTTAAGCCCATGGTCGGCTGACAGTGGTCCACTGACCACCAGGGATATAGGATTCTATTTGTCATGCCAATGCCTGCGATCGGGCATGGGGGGGCGCCACCATGGAGGTGCAGCCGGAGCTCGAGTGGCCATCCACAGGTGGCAGCTGCCATGTTGCGCCCTGCAATACAGCAGCTCACCTGTGGGTGTCCGGCTGTTGCTCTTTTTTTTTTTTTTATCAGCTTTGTGCGGTGCAAGTAGGGGTTGCGCATACATGGCTCAGCACATCCCGGGCTGAACATTGGGATGTGCAAAGTATGCATGGGCATGCCCCCCCACCTGCGCCTGCATACATTACTGATGCGCTCCGGTGCATCAAGATTTGTGCAAGGCGCAATTCCAATTAGAATATCATGCCGGGGCACATCAGTGGGTTGCGCATGATGCAACACTGTTGCGCCATGTGCAACCCTTTTGAATATCTGGGCCTTGGTGTAAAAATATTACAAAACAACACATTTATGAGTCGACGTTACGTTTTACAAATGCACGCTTGTAACTTTGGTAATTTACAATATTTTACCCCACATTCCTTAGCTGCTGCCCTATCGGCTATGGCCAGAGTTTGTTTTTGGGGAGGCCAGAGTTGGCTGACTCCCGCCACCACTGCTTCTGGGTGGCTGCCATTTCATCCTGTGTTTGTGTGTAGTAGTTTATACGGTACACACTTGTGCACTCAGCTTGTTTCTGGCTTTGTGTCAGAGGCTTGACTATAGAAACATAGAAGTTGATGGCAGAAGGAGACCACTAGGTCCATCTAGTCTGCCCATTGCCTTTTAGCCTAGCCTTCTAACTGCCCTTGGGTTTGAGGTCTCCCTTGCATCTGTCCCAAGCATTCTTAGTGAGGGAGATTTGTCAGTCCATTAGCATTGTTGCAGTGAGTGTCTATGTTTCATAATAATTTATTTATTCATTTATTTAGTTTTTATTGACCGGGTAAATGCACTAGACAAATCCTGCCTATTTCCAGGCACGACCGGAGAGGAAACAGATGAATGCCAACTGACCTTGAACCAGATTAAGCTGTTGGCGGTATTTTTAGTGAATGAGAAATTTTGGCCAGGACACGAGGAAATTCCCTACTGGTTGGCGGAAGGCTTTGCTGCTCTCGAGTGGTGGAGCGGTCAGTGTGGAGTGTGTCATGGAGGAGGACGGAGTGGGGCTGCAAGCGATAGGCGCTGGAGACGCCGTAGAAGCTGCATCCTGTTTACCGGTAACTGCGGACGATTCTGTATGTGTGACGCATGGAATTGTGGATTTGGTCTCTGGTTTAACTTTACGAGAAAAATGTGATATTTTGCAGTTGGAACTCACTGCAGTGGAATCGTTGTTGGAGTCTGAATTTACGGGTCAAGAAGACCAGGGTAAGAGAAAACGGCTTTTGGAAGTTCCTTTGGGTTAGTCGGTTTCCCCTGTTGCCAAAGTTTTTGCTTTGGATAAGCATTCGGAAAATACACAGGAGAGGGAGTCGGAGAAGCAGTTGGTCTCGCAGGATTTGGACAGTATCGATTGGTCCCGGGATAATGCGTTGGAAAACGCTGGATGGTCTCGAAATTCCACAGGTGAATGGTGTGCAGATTCAGGGTCGAAGTTGCAGCGTGAGGTGGCTGGTAAGTCAGCCGGGCACAGACCTACTTTTTTAACTATGACTTTCTCAGACTTCTGTGCTAGCTCCAGCGTCTTCAGGACTGAGGAGCGACGATTGTGTAGCACTGTCGGCTGGAGTTTTAGGCGAGCAGACAATTTCTTTATTGAATCTGGCCCAGGATAAATTAATGGATCAGTCTGGGGTTATAGAAATGAGACAGAATGGGGAGGCTCAAGTGAATAAGGCGGTCTCTCCTGGGACCGACTCTTTAGGGCCCAAACAAACTGCTTTTAGACCTTTACAGAAACAATTAGATTTGGCTAAACGAAGACATGCCATTTGGATTAGATATTTGACTGGGCTACAGGACTTACCTAACAGGCAATATGTGGGACAAGTTTTGATAAAACAATCTTTGGGTTTTACTCCTTTGGATATTTATGCCTTCATACACATTTCTGGGGAGCATACTTTTGATGTTAGTTTTCGTTCAGCAGCTCTTTTAGAGAAATTCTGGACTAAGTATGCCTTATTAAAAACAAACCCTCTTTGGACTCCTTTTCAAGTTACTCCTCTTTCTAAACAAGCTTTTCGTTTAATAACTGTTCTTTTTCGTAGTGAAGGAGTAAACATTGTGGATGTTATGTTTTGGCTAGGACAACATTGTGAAGTATTAGGTCTGCCAGATCCCATATTAGACTCTGAGGGTTTTTGGAATGGAGGTTGGAGGGTAAAGGTAAAACTATTTGAGGAAGGGACCGATTTCAAACATCTGCCAAACTGTCTTTTCATTGGTAGAGACAAGGGTTTTATTTTTTACCCTGGCCAACCTCATAGATGCTATAAATGTGGTTCAGCAGGACATATCAGTACCACTTGCAATGTTATTTTATGTTCTTATTGTGGGGAGTCGGGGCATTCCGGGTTTCATTGTGCAAATAGTCCTAAATGTTCTTTGTGTCAGGACATAGGCCATGATTTTTCGGATTGTCCAAAGGCATCCCATAATACCTCAGATTCAGATTTTGGGCTTCAAGATCTATATCTGACTAATGCTGCAAAAAACTAAAATTGTTGGGATGGATTCATGGACCCCTGTGTCACAGTACTCTAGACATGCTTCTGAAGGCCGCACATATGCAGAGGCGACCACGCAGGGACCTGTGCTGCGGTCGGCTGGGCTTTGCACTACTCCTGTAGTCTTGCAAGATTCTAGGTTAATTGATTTGGCTACCTCAGCGTCTCCTGTTTCCCTTTGTGTGCCTGAGGTAGTTACCTCTATGTTGCCCCCTTCGGTTTCTTGCAAGGATTTTCAAACCTGTAAAGGTCAGCGATCTGTTCTCCCAGTTACAGCCCTGACTCCTGACAATGTAATTACCTCCAACCCCTTTACTGTTTTACAACCGGAGAAAGGGGAAGATTCTGACACTGTTTCAGGTACATCCTCTCAGAAGGATGTGTTGTCCGATATGGAAACAAATATTGAACCAGTAAATATGGTAAAGAAAAAACAATTACGGGGTACTAGGATGGGTTTAAGGAAAAGTATTAGAAAAAAAAACCTAACATTTACTTTGTCTTTAACACAATATAACTTGAGTTTTGCAAGTTTAAATGTTAACAGTATCCTTACGGAACGTAAACGTTTGCCACCTTTTCTTTATTTTCTCATTATGTGGTTGATATAGCATTTTTACAAGATACTAGATTATATAATGAAGGAGACTTTGAGGTGGCTTCCAGGGCATGGGTGTGGGGTCCCTGTTTTTGGTCTGGTGGTGCGGATCGATGTAGTGGGGTAGGAATTTGTTTTCTTTTTTCAAATTTTAAAAAGATTCGTTTAGTTGAGATTTTTCCTGGTAGGGCCTTATTATTGGATATCCAAGTAAATGGCGTCGATTTTCGTTTAATTAATGTGTATGCTCCTCAGGTTAAAACGGAACGGATAGAGTTATTAAAGGTTATTTTGCCTTTTTTTATTTACTAGTAAAAACGTAGTGTTTGGTGGTGATTTTAATATTAGTAGGACCTTTTGGGATAAAACTGGGCAGACGAAAAAAACTTATTGTGATGCAAGTTTTCTGAATAATTTACTATATCAAACAGGTCTTCAGGATGTTTTTCTTCGGGAATTGGCAAATAATTCAAAAACGTTTTTTCAAGGGAAAAGAGCTACCAGAATAGATTACTTTTTTGTTACTCCAACTCTACAATATTGCCAGCAAAAAGTGCATATTGTTGCTACTTCTGACCATGGCTTATTAATGATGAAGCTTTCTAATTTCCAAGATACTACTAAGGGTCCTGGGTATTGGAGAATGAATCTTTCCTTACTTGACAACCCTGAGATTATGGAGGTTTCATTTCTCTATTAGAAGCAAGGCAATCTGTTTTTTCTTATATGATTCTCCTGTCCTTTGGTGGGCTGATAGTAAAAGATATGTCAGGAATTTTTCAGAAAATAGGAAATTATTGGAACAGTCAAATGATAGGTGTCAACATTTACGGAATATCTTACACAGATTCAGATTTTACAAATGAAAGGAGAACTGAATTATTTACAAGAAATAGCTGATGTTAAGGCTGAATTGGTACAGTTACAGTATGACAGGATGAAATCTTTAGAGAGGGAGCAACGTTTTGGCACTCAAGGAAAACAGGATTTTCTGAACCCCTTTGATAGTTGTAAAAATCAGAGACATCATAAAGTTATTTCCTGTCTTAAATCACAGGAAGGGGGTGTGTTCATGACAAATAATGAAATAATGCGAGAAATAGAAAGTTTTGTTTCTACTTTATTTCATGAAGATACTGAAATTGGTGAGAGTGGTTTAGATGATTGGTTAATGGGGTTGCATCTTCCTCAAGTTTCTGATACTTATTTTTTGTCTTTATTGACTTCTATTTCAAGTTCGGAACTTACTAAAGTAATTGCTTCTCTCCCTTCAGGGAAAGCTCCGGGATATGATGGTTTACCTAACGAACTATATGTTCATATTAATAAGTATTTAGGAAAGGAATTGGTTGCAATGTATAATTATTGTTTTTTGAACAATCATATTCCGGAGGACATGAATATTAGTCTTTTGATTTTGTTGTTCAAAAGTGGGGAAAGGGAGGATTTAAAGAATTGGAGGCCTATTTCTCTTTTAAATTTGGATTTAAAAATTCTTACCAAATTACTTAGTGGTAGACTTAGTATGGTATTGCAGGATTTGATTTTACCAACACAATTTTGTTCAATACTGGGGAGGAGGATCATGGATGGTCTTATTTTATTGAGAGAGGTGATGGAAAAAGGGCGGTTACAAGAAATTATGGGTTTTTTGATTAGCCTGGATCAGGCCAAAGCTTTTGACAATGTAGCACATAGGTATATTTGGAAATGTCTTGAGAAGTTTAGATTTCCACAACCTTTTATAAATTGGATTTGTATGGTGTATGCAAATGCATCTACTATACCATATGTGAATGGCTGGTTGGGATCTAGTTGTGTAGTTAGGAGAGGTGTTAGACAAGGCTGTCCCTTAAGCCCTATGTTATACATTTTGACTCTGGAGCCTCTTTTACATAAAGTAATGTTGGATTCTGCTATTCAAGGGGTAATGATTTCAAGTGATTGTCAGGAGATAAAATACATTGCGTATGCTGATGATTTATGTTTTACTCTGGCAGATTTTCCCTCTGGTGGAGCATTGGGAACTCTGTTGAGCAGCTTTTCCAGGACAACTGGTTCCAGGATAAATCTCACAAAAAGTAAGTGTGTTCTGATTGGGACAGTTTTTACTCAGCACCAGGATATTTTAGGTATCCCTATAACGTATTCCCCTTGTAAAATTTTAGGGTTTTTTTTGGTCATGAGGACCTGGGTTTTTTGAATTGGGATATTTTATTAACAAAGGCCCAGAGAAAAGTAATATATTGGAATAGGCGGTTTCTTTCAAAACAAAAGAGAGTTTATATGTTAAAACATATTTATTAAGTATGTTTTCATTTGAGTACTGTATATATGTTGCCCATACAATTGAAGACAAGGTATATAGTGTTTTTCAGGAATTTGGGAAGTCGGTTAAATCCAGTCAAGAAAGAGTATTGTATTTACCTATAGGTAAAGGTGGTCTGGGGATGATAAATCCGGTTTTGTTCTTTCAGTATTTTTTTCAGGCTAACATTTTACCCCTGTTAAGTAAACAAGACAAATGTTGGGGTCCTTGGGTTTTGGATACGCTTGCACCTTGGTTGGACTCTTGGGAATTTCATAAGAGTATTGCCAGGCAAAAACCCTTAAGTGGTCTTTCACTGTCTTTTCAACATTGTTTTAGTAAAATTAAATTATGGGGTTTGTCGAAGTTTGATGGTCATTCTTTGTCTAGAAAGGAGTTGTATAATTACATTTTGCAGCATTTTTTTGGGGATTCTCCCCTTTTTAGGAATCGATCTGATGGTGATTTTCTGCAAATTATACAGATGTTGGAAAATGCCCGAATACCAATATATATGTGGGATGTTTTGTGGCTATGTGTTCATGGCAGGTTGAATGTTAAGAACAATTTAAAACATAAAGGCTGCATGGAGAGATTTTGTCCGAGACAAGGTTGGTGTGGTACGGAATTGGAAACAATGAGGCATCTCTTTTTTGAATGTCCATTTATAATCCAGTTTTGGAAGGAACTTGGTAAGCATTGGGTGGGTTTTCCTTTTCCGGATCTTGACTTGGAAGTTTTGGTTTTTGGTCTTATATCTCCAAATTGGAAAAAATATCATATTGGAACATTACATTTAATATTTATCTTTTTAAAATATCATATCTGGTAGGTTAGGTGTCAGTGGTCTTTAAAACAAAAATATGTGGACCCAGAACAATTATTTTGGATTATTCAAAAAAGTTTGCAGCATCATAAATTGCAAGAATCTCTTCTGATTCCATTACATACATATAGATTATGGTGGTCTACTATTTCCTGGTTTGATACAGGTTAAAGGGTTTTGGGGATCTTTTCTTTGAATACTGTACTTATTTTTGGTTTCTAAATATTTATTAGGAGGTTATTTGGAAAATGTGTGACTGTAACAACTCAATTGATTTCTCTTCTGATTTTGTATGTTTTGTGTGACTTAACACAGTTTTGTATTCATTTGTTTTTCTTTAAAGATTTGTATATTGTTTTGTAATTTAACACTGTTTGTAATTATTGGTTTTGATGTTATAAAAATAAAAATTCCCTACTCTTTTCGATAAGTGCCAAGAGATCTTTAACATCCACTTGAACTACTACCTGAACAGGCAGATGGGACCTCGGTTTAACACCTCATCTGAAAGATGGCACCTCAGAAGTGCAGCACCCTGTCATGCTGCACTACAGTGTCAGTACTGAGATATTAACCCAAGTGCCAGATGTGGGAACTGAACCCACAGCCCTCTGATCTCCTGGCCTCAGAGGCGAGTGTGCTACCCACTGAGCCACTGACACTATATATTAATGAGATACTCATAATATAATTTAAATTTCATATCAGACATCTTCCTATGAGAAACCTAGGCTTGGGTCCTCCATGACCACTTGTGCAATTGCAACTGTGAGTGCACTGCTGTATATAGCTCTTAATTGTTAGGTGGGACTAGTCGTCTGATTTCCCTGCTTCTGGCAGCTGGCTGCCGTTTGGTTCTCTGGTATGTACAGTGTGCACTAAAGAAAAGCATTGTTCTAAGTTTATGGCTTCATGCCAAAGAAGAACTTTAGCTTGAATTTAGAAAGGAACAAAACTGTCAAGATTTCTGTTTTTGACTAATTTTAACAAGTGTGTAGCCCCAATGCTGTGTACCAGTGGGCTACTACCCTGCTAATGACTACAATACAGGTGATATTGGAATCTAATTCCAATTCCGCAGCTGAAAGGGTTTCTTTGAGTTTGGAATTTCAGCCTTAAATACCCAAATCCCAAATTCCCCCAAAATGCTCACAATTCAATGTATCTGATTCCATCAGATGGATTCTAAGAACCCCTAGTTTGTATCAAGATAGGAAATGGTTTTCTCCTAGTTTTATCAGCTATGGAAATGGAATGCAAATAGGGGCCATACTTATAGATTTGTTGAAGGCTTTTGATGCTTTAAACCATATTATATTATATTATTACAAAAATGTAAATGTTTGGGTTTGTCAGATGATGATGCAATTTGGTTTAAAGCTACTTGAAGTGTTGGAAACAAAAGTGTGTCTGGAGAGATATTGTTGGGAACCAAGAGAAATAAGCCAGGGGTACCACAGGGTTCAATTTTGTGGCCACTTCCTTTAATCTGTATAGGAGTGATGATGAATTTAATTATTTAGGTTTAAAATACTACCTCTATGCAGATGATACTATCATCTATCTATCTATCTGCATCCAAGACAGGATGGTTACTGGCCTGCAGCATTTGACCTATGTGGAAAGACTATCAAATTTAAGGCTTTACTCACTTGAGTTAAGAAAGCAGAGGGGTGATCTGCTATTTATGTACAAAATTAGCAGAGATGAAATACTATTGAACAGTCTAGATATGCAGTTTGTGATGAGAGAAGCAAACTTAAGGAGTCATAGCAGACAGCTAAGACTAACTTATCCCAAGAAAAGGCAAAGGAGAAATTTCTATACACAAAAGATTATTACCCTATGGAATCAGCTCCCGGTTAGAATTGTCGACTCTGACACATTAGATACTTTTAAGAAAAGATTGGACATACTTTTACTAAAATCATAATATGGTAATCTATCCCCCTAACGAGGAGACAGGTAAAATGGGCTGACACCTTCTACTTGTCTAATATACCTAGTACAGTACCTGGACACATTATATACAGCAATGTCTACAAGACACATTTAATAGCATACAAACCTATTTTGTGAAAAATAAATTAGTTTTAAATACTGGTAAAACAAAGATTATGTTATTCTGACAGAGGAACAAAGACTTATATATCAATTGTACATTGGACACATTAGCATGTGATGGAAATAAATTGCAGCCTGTTGAAGAGTATAAATACCTAGGGTTGTGGATTGATGTTTATTGTAAATTTTTTTATTTAAAAGTTTTACCAGGAAGGTGTGCTGAGCAGACTACCACTTGATTCCAGATGTGTCCTGGGGGGTGGGGAGCAAGGGAGACATCACAGAGCAGAATACGTCAGTAAAATGCATTATCACAAAACACATTATGTACAGAAATTGGGGTTGGGGGATGGGGAGCAGGGGAGTCAACACTGAGTATAAATACATCAGTAATGTATGAGTACAAGCACATTAAGTACATAAAGTACAGCTGGAGGATTAGAATACAGGTAGCCTATTACATCGTGGAAGGATTTCCTGGTGGAGTACAGTCATGTATGAGAGCAGGGGGCAAACAGAATATAACAATACAGCCAGTACACAGCTGCTAAGATGACTAGGTACAGCACATCTATAATCAGGAATAGATTACAAAAAATAGCCTTCAAAAATGTATATTTGGGATATTAACCAGGAGGAGGGAGATGGGCAGTTAAACTGCTGCACCATAGATACATAGATAGTGTTGGCAGATAAGGGCATACAGCCCACCCAGTCTGCCCATTTGAGCTTGTAAGTTCACTTTATGTTTTCCTAGAAGTCTGTTGCCCCTTATCCCTGACCTCCAGAATTCTTTTATGTCTATCCCATGCATTCTTAAATCCCATGATTGTTTAAGCCTCTACCACTAGCTACACAATGACAGTGGGGTCAGCCGTCATAGACTAGTCACTTTTTAGAGTTACCAGTAATCTAGGTGCATGCACAGGAGGTGCAGAAGTGGGCTTAGAGGATGTAGTTTAGCCAGATGGCAGAGTTGGTTTGCTGAATGGCCAGTGGTAGGGAATTCCACAGTTTATGCATGCAATATGAGAAAGTTGCCTGTCTTGTAGTGGTGGCCATACGTGGGATACTCAGGGAGCAAGTGTTGAAATTTCAGAGGGAGTGCAAAGGTAGGGGAGGTGAGGACAGGGCACCATAGAGGTACAGGGGCAGGGACTTGGTCCAGAACTTGGCCGTGAGCCTGGTGCAATGAGACAACCTCCTATCCTGCAGTGAGGGGAGGTGCAAATCCTGGTGGAGGTTGCAGTGGTGTGTGCTAGGAGGACAGTCAAGGGTGAAATGACAGAAGGAGTGGAAGAGGGTGTCCAGTCTGGTTAGGGTAGTTTTGGGAGTGGCACAATAGACTACATCGCCATAGTCAAAGATTGGGAGGACAATTTTCTGTACAACCTCCTACCGGGTCAGTAGCGGGATGCACCCATGGTTATGGTACAGCGCCTCAAGCTTGGGGTGCAGCTTCTTGTGGAGTGCCTCAACATGTACAGAAAAATCGAGGTGTTGGTCTAGCCATACCCCAAGGTATCTAAAAGAGGAGCAAACCTCCAGTTTCATTTCGTCCAGGGTGTGGAAGGTGAGTAGAGAGGGGAGCCAAGATACTCTCTACCTTGTACAAAAGGTCATGGAGACTGTTTTCTTGGCATTCGGGAATAGTTGATTTGAGAAAAAACAGAGCTGGACATTGTTGAAGTCTAGCTGTAGTCTGGATTCAACATCAGCGGGAGAGGGGCCTGAGGTATACAGGACTGTGTCATCCGTATACGTGTGAATAGTACATATAGATAAGGTGGTAAAGAAATTAGGACAGCAATTAGGAATGCTTTATAGGATAAGAAATGAACTTACCCGACAGACCAGGTTAAATGTAATTAATTCTATATTACCTGTGATAGATTATGCAGATGTGGTGTACGATGAGGCACTGACTAATGACTTAAGAAAAGTTGAGACGATGCACAATCGATTAGCAAAGTATGTGCTTGATGCTCATTAGCACACACACCATTGCCAGCTTTATACAGAGTTAAACTGGCTACATCTAGAACTCGGACAGAATTTACATATAAGTAAAATAATGTACAATAGGGTAAATATGACCTTGCCAGAATATATTACAGTTAAACAACTTAAAAATCAAACTTACAAAACCTGAAATAAGGTCAACTCATTATCTAGAATCTGAGATTCGCAATAAGAGGACAAGAACTGGTTGTTCTACTATTCCATACCTGGGGCCAAAGTTGTGGAATAACCTACCTAATTACAGAGGCAGCCATAGACATGGTCAGATATTTTCAGAAATTTCTGTGAGATCTCTGGAGAAATGTCCTGCCTGCCTGCAGTACCACTATGGGCCAACAGAGAAAATCTGTTTAGATATTTCATGAAATATCTGACCATATCATGGCTGTGACTGTACCTCAGAGCACAAGATACTAAAATCAGATGGCAAAAAATAAAATCATGCTTTTTCTTACAAGCAGCTTTAGAAATTGTTGCCCAGCAATTGATTCAGGATAAACATCCCTGGGTATTTCACTCTTTGTTGTCCTTGTACCGCTTTAATGCTGTACTACTCCTTAATGCATAATGTATTTTAAATTAAGTATATAGTTATGTTTTGTAACTTTTTTCTTTCATGTACAGTATGTAACTAGGATAATTGTATAAACAGTGTCCCTTGTAAATGAGCTTCCCGTTCAATAGGAATTTCACCATGTTCATTTCATTGAATGAATAAAAATCATTACTACTATTACTACTACTACTCCTTGTTTAAAGCATTCTCATACCACTGAACTGTCCCTCATTATAAGGGATGTCCCTCATTTTACCACCAAAATTGCTCTGTTCCTCACCTGTCCCTCACTGAAAAGGTGCCAACCACAAAAATAATGTGAGGTAAATGGAAAGTCACAATATATATATTTTTTTCCATATAGCTTTTTGGTCCCTGTTGCCTCCTCCTGCCAACTGGTGATGGGGAAACATAGGTATTCTTTCAGGTTTTCTCCCCTGCCCCCTGAGGCCCCAGCACATGGCTGTGCAAGCATGTGGAGGCATGCTGCATACCTGTGGCACCAGCTCAGCCCTTCCATCTCCCTACGCTACCCACTGGACCTCTACCCAGTAAGAGTGGAACTATGGGGGGGCGCCAACCCACCCTCACCACCCTTGGGAGAGGAGAGCTGCCTATCAGTATGCTCGATCCTGCTCCGCCCTCCCCCACATGCCGGTACCCAATGACCTGAGGCCATTCCCGAACCCAGGTCACCAGCGCAGTGCGAGGTGTGGCATCCAGCACCTCTACCCTCAGCGCACTGGGCCGAATGAAAGTCACAATATTTTAAGATGCTAAATAAAAATTAAACACTGTAGAAGTAAACACAGTGGTTTACGAAGTGGTCTGTGCTTGTATCCCCATGTTTGAAGATGCGTCCTTCATTATGAGGGTCAGTGTCCCTCACCATCCTTCTATTTGAGTGCTGGTGTCCCTCATTTCAGTTACAAAAGGTTGGCGGTATGAGTGTTCTTATCCTCTGGACCTTTTTATCTATATACAGACTTAAATGCGCACAAAGGGTGTGGTGCACCATATGAAAGTACATCATTCAAACACAAAATTCAGGTACTCACAACCCAAACAAGGGATGCCAACAGCTCGTTAATATTTTAAAAAGTCATTTAATTTTCCATAAAAAGGCACACATCTTGCCTTATGTGAGGCCTTTGATAAAGGACAGTTTATGTGTCTGAAACATGTCAGGAGGGACGTGTGCCTTTTTATGGAAAATTAAATGACTTTTTAAATATCAACTGAGCTTTTGGCATCCCTTGTTTGTATTATGAGTGCGTTTCTATATATAATGCTATACATGACCAGCATCCAAATGTATACACGACCAGCATCCAAATGTATACACGACCAACACGACCAGCATCCAAATGTATACACGACCAGCATCCAAATGTATACACGACCAACACGACCAGCATCCAAATGTATACACGACCAGCATCCAAATGTATACACGACCAGCATCCAAATGTATACACAACCAGCATCCAAATGTTTACATGACCAGTATTCAAATGTTTGGCACAGAGGTTTCAGCCTGTCCCGTTAGCTTGAGATGATAGTGACCTTTTTGCTTTCCCTGTCATTAAAAGTCAACAAAGTCAAAGGACCTTTTCCTACATTATCTTGGTCTCTTGTGTTTGGAACTCACTATCTGGTGACATTAGGTGTTGGTTACTAAATATACGTTTAAGAGGACAGGAAATTATTTCTTATGGGCAGCTGTTTATAATGTTCCTGTTTACAGAAATGGAGTTCACACCCATAAATGATCCATATGTAACTGCACCTGAATTAAACTTTACATGAAAAACTGTATTTTGCATTGTTCCATTTTTTTTTATTGGCCATATTCTGTTACAGTTCTCTTCATGGAACCAGTGATCTGGAGTTTTCCTTTTTTTTTTTTTTTTTTATTGAACACATTTGCCATGTCTGCATGTTCTAAATCTTTATAAGAAATAAAGGTGGTTTCCAGTAGTATGATGTGGTACAAAGTCATTATTAAATGAATACAGTCTCAGAGGTGAAAGTGATCTGGGCCAGGATTCACAAAACTTTGCCCTGGCAGAAACACGATTTTGCACATGCAAACTGGGTTTTGCACTGAGTTGGTATTAACAAAAATCCAGTTTGCGACAGGGCAAAGAGTGGAGGGGGGCTGCAGTGCAAATGGGGAGGGGTAACATGATTATTGGCGCTGTTCAATTCACAAAGTATTTTTTCCATGCAAGAGTCTTTTGCACGGTCCCCTTGCAGGAGAAAATTCTGCCGACTGAGACCTTGCCTTATCCGGCAACCCTAGTGGTTGGAGGAAGTACTGCTGTGCCCCCCGGTGTTCAGTGGCCTGAGTGATAAACAAGAAATTTCTGGGATGCCAGTGCCCTCTCATGATTGTCTATCACCATCCCAAGTATAATTAAAGAATTTCCGCTGGTGCTAGTGGTCCCCTTCCCCTCCGCAGTTGCCCTGGTACTAGTGCCCCCCTCCACAATCACTGATTGCTGGCCCGAGTATAATCAAAGAATTTTTCCTGGTGCTAGTGGTCACCCCCACCCACCCGTGATCACTGATCACCAGCCCGAGTATAATCAAAGAATTTTCACTGGTGCTAGTATTTACCCCCACGATTGCTGATCGCTGGCCCGAGTATAATCAAAGAATTTTCACTGGTGCTAGTGGTCACCCCCACCCATGATTGCTGATCACTGACCCGAGAATAATCAAATAATTTTTCCTGGTGCTAGTGGTCCCCCAACCCATCCTCATGATCACCAATCACCAGCTCAAGTATGGTTAAATAATTTTCCCTGGTGCTAGTAGCCCCCACCTGGGATCGCTGACTGCCACCTTGAGAAGAAGGAAAAAAAAGAAATTTCCTTAGTGTCCAGTTCCGCCCCCACCCACAGCCCTGCCCAATCTATAAGTACTTTTCCCTGGTGTCCAGTGGTCCCTCCCACCTGCACCCATGCCTTATCTCTAGGTATTGTTCCCTAGTGTCCAGTGTCCCCACATCCAGATCCCTGTAATTTCAAAGAACACCATTCTCTGGTGTTCAGTGTTCACATCCCAATGCCCTATGCAAGAATGTGATGTAATTTCCTGGTGCCTAGAGGACCCCCCCACCTCTCCACCTTGGCATGTAGTGCCCCACTAACCTGCTCCCCCCATCTCAACCCTGAACCAGCGACCGGCACAGCCCTGTGTTCTACACCATGGCTGGCCACTGACTGAGCTGTCACTGAGCTCATACTGTACTACAGTATGCGCTCGTTGATTGACAGCTGTCAATCAGTGAGCATTCACTGTAGTACAGTACACAGTAACTGACTGCTCAGTTGGTGACCAGCTGAGGTGTAGTGTGGAGGGCTGTGCTGGTCGCCAGCTTGGGGTCAGGATGGGTGGGAGTGGGGTGGTGCAGCACTACCTCCCAGGGTAGTGAGGTGGGGTGGTCCGCTAGACACCAGGGAATTCTTGCAGAGGGCATTGGGATGGGGGGAACACTGGACACCGGGGAATGGTATCTATAGTCAGGCATGGGTGTGGGTGGGGGGCAGCACCACTGAACACCAGGAAAGGTACTCAGAGATCAGGCATGGTTGCAGGTGAGGGAGGAAACTGGACACCAGTGAAACTTCTTTTTCTTCTCGGGCCAGTGATTGGCAGACATGGAAGGGGACAACTTCTTTCAGAAAGCTTCTTTGATTATACCGGGCCAGCAATTGGTGATCATGGGGTGGGGGTCGCTAGCACCAGGGAAACTTTGATTATATCGGGATGGTGATCAGTGATCACAGGGAGAGGGGACCACTAGCACCAGGAAGATTGGTACATGTACTGACACAGGACTGCTTCTGAACAGGGGATGGAAGGGCGCGTGTTAAACTCACCACAACCGATGTAAATGGGCCCATAATGGGCATGCAGATGGCCGCATAGTGCCTTGCATACCCAATGGCTGCTTTAGTGAAGTGGAAATAGCATACCTGCCTTATTCATTGGGAACCATACTTCTGGCTGCATATTGGGTGGCACTAGTTGGAGGTTAGCACTGGTGGTACTGGGGTTAGCGCTGACTCCACCTGTCCCTATTCTCAGTCGGATAGCACGTGTCCATCCATCTGAGAATAGCAACCTTGACACATGGGCAAATGCACAGTGCAACGCAAACATTTGTGCTGTGCTTTCTATGACTTTCTGTGAATCTAGTCCCTGAGTTTTAAAGAGTAGCTGATACTTTTGGGGCAGGCAACTCAGTCCAGTAGCTGCCTGCCCCATGGACCTAAAATAGTCCTGTTTTTTTTTAACTTTATGTTTATTATTTTCTCTATAATCATGTAGAGTGTAACAACAATGCTCATACAGGATACAACAAATATAGATTGGCCAATGGCCGACAGACAGATATATGGAGAACATTTAACTTTTATCCATATAGTCTTGTACAATCGGACATGGGGTAAAATCCAAAATATTAGGGTGTATAATACCCAGAGTGCAGTAGTCTTTAGAAAATGCTAACCTCTCCAAGGGCAAAAGGTTTATCCTTCAGGCAGAAGTTATAATGAGACAAACACAACCATGAGATTGCTGTTTAACCTGGTTTACATTTAGGGAGAACAAATACAATAAACACTTGAACTTCTGAATAGCTCAAACATCCCCGGTGCTATCTAAATAACATAATTCAAAATCTTTATTAAACCTTATCAACTGTGGTAGTAATACAAAAGCATCTTTACTGATTTAATACAGTCAGAGAATCGAAAAGCCTTTAAACTGCTGGTGATTTTGTTTTATTCTAGAGGATTAGATATAGGAGGCTGAATGAATTGAAATGGCGGTTCTACGCTCACCCAAGTTAATAAGTACTCAACATAATTTTATTCCTATAGACAGAAACAAACTTTCATTGGCCCTTCCAGACTCCAGAGTTCCTCTTGTGGTAAAATATATATCGCTTTTAGGAGAAGGAATAATCGAACCGTTCTATTCTACTCTCCATAGTAACTGTCTATGGTGGTAAACATGTAATGAACTCACTGTTCAGTCCTCTGTGTCTGAAGAAGAGCAGTTCAGCTCTTGTGGGTCTCTGCGAGCTGCAAATTCCCCCTCAGTCTTTTCTACCCATTTGCCCGCATCCTGAGGGCTGTTGAACTACCAGTCCTTGCCTCCGTATACTACCCATAAACATGCCGGGAGCAGAAATGAATGAATAATACCTAGTCCTCATAATCTCTGTCGCACTCCATCAAAGGCCTTCCTCCTCGCTCTGGTCTGAAAAGAAAGATCTGGGTACAGCTTTACATCCTCTCCATTCACTAGTAGTGGATAAACTGCTTGTGCTGCCTGGATGATCAAGTCTTTAATTTCAGAGCCCGAAGACTTTAGCAGTACAGTACGTAGTTGATTGGGAGCAGATGGACACACCCTTGGATTCACGTGGTAAGCTTTTGTCAAAGAGTCCCAATTAAAACTGTGTGGTAATGTTAGAGTATCACATAGCCATTTCCTCACGTATTGCATAAGTGCTGTGCCTTCGGACCCTTCGGGTAAGCTCACAGTACTAATGTTTCCTGCCCAAATCTCATTTTCAATGTGCTCCAAGCGGCCCCAGAGCTGGCCATTCTCTTTGGTAAGCGTAGCCACGGTTGTCAGAGTAGAGACAGACCGTTTCTCCATTTCCGCCATTGTCCCCATCAGTTTCTGTATTGCTTGGTTGTGAGTTTCAAGTTTCTGTAATGTTTTTTCTATCTTGGCATCCATTGCCCGCATGGACTCCAGCATTGCTGCCCATGGTGGTTCAGAGGTTCCCTGGGCTCCATTAACACTGGTGGTTGTTGGTCCCGAGGCCTTACTCGGAGGTGCATGCTGTTCCTTAGTTTGGCTCAAGGGTTGTGTTTTCCGGCGTCCCATTGCACAAAATTTATATCAGTCGGTTCCGTCTGGGAAGCTGTATATAAATCTGCTATTTATTTACCGTTTTTCTGCAGTTGATAAATGTATAATGCAATAATTAGCACCACAAGGTGAAGAGCTTACAAAAGTTCATCCAGCCCAGGAGATGGCACTCTAGCGCCCAGCCCTGTTTTTGAATTTTTTTTGTAAGCCCCCTGTCCCTATGTCTAGTAATATCTGGGTGGTAATTGCAGGAAGGGGGCAACATCAGTAGAAATAAGCACAGTCCAGAGGTAAGAAAGAGTCCTTACTGGACAGATGGCTTCAAGTTGCGGCTGGGTCTTCACTGCGGAGGGGAGTGCCAACTCCAGATGCTGTGCTGTGGGACTAAAGGAGATTAGCAGCAAACCATTTCCAATAAACTGAATGTCCACACCAAAGATCACGGAGCGAGTGGTCCCATTTAATAAACAGAAACCGCCAATCCAAGCATATTTGCAAAATTAATCCCTGTGCTCAAGAGCCCACAATAGGGTCACAAATAGTTAATTTGGGTGGTTCCATCATGGTCATGAAGACCTCTTCTTCTCAACTACTCCCTGGGCTGGGTGGCCACATTACCAGTATTGGCAGCACAATCTGAGGCCGGGACTTCCTTATAGTAGCAACATTTGTTTTGCCTTACCCCATACCTCTGGTCTCTCCTCCTTCCCAGGTTCCCAGAGATCCAAGCAGAGAGGTCCATGCTTGCTGGGCTCCATAGGACTCCTTCACCAGTCCGATGTTCCTGTGGAAACTCCCCAAAACCATCAGAGCAGAGCATTTCCACCAGCTCCCATCTCTGGACTGACAGCCTTCTCTTATCACTTTTGGTCACTGCGGCCTTGGTGACTTCAGATCGGGGAAGAATGGATACACCAACCCGATGCCATGACCATCCTTAGTCTATACTCCTTAAAATGGCTGATGGCAGTGGCAGACGGCTATCTTCCCAAAACTGCTGATCACAGGGACATGGGTTTGAATCCTGGCCACCACACAATACCACTGCCACTCTTGACCGCACTCTTGGGAACCGAGGTTGGAGCAGGCAAAAGTCCTGCTCCCCACCACCACCTGCTGATACCTTGGCATGGGAACCCTCCAAAAAGGCACCAAAGAAACCTATTTATAACCTGACCCCAGAAGTAGCGGCCTCTGACCTGCAGGAACCCCCACTCCAAGGCAAGGTCATAAATATTAAAACCACTACTGCCCGTAAAAGGTTCCAAGGAAGGAAAAGCGGTTGACCCGTCCTTAGGTGGAGTTACATTTGCCATCTGATTAAAAAGCTTTACTTACAATGATGTCGATCATACTTCCTGTTGGCTCTGAAACCCTGAGGTGCCCGTCACAGCCTGCCCACAAATCCACATTTCATGACGAGAAGTGGGAAGGGCTGAAGACTAAGGATAACATTGTAATGATACTGGTTAGCAGTGGCTTTTGCATGCTTCTGGAACTTCTAACGGGCACTTGCACACTTTTTGGTAGGGTGGCACAGGTAATACTATTCCCCTTAACATGTACAATGCCTGTTAAAGGTTCCAGGAGCATGCAAAGGCCACTGCTGCCATGAATAATATTACACGTTATCCATAGCCTTGCAACCCCTTCCCTACTTTGTGTCATCAAAACACAGATATGTGGGTGAAGTTATGGTGGGCACTCGGCGGCCTCAGAGCTAATAGAAAGTATGATCAACATTTTAAGTTAAAAAGCTTTTTAATCAGATGGCAAAAAATTCCCCAAAAAGTTATTTTAGGTCCTGGGGCAGTCAAGTACTGGACACGAGTTGCCTGCCGCAAACAGCAGACAGTGTCAGTTGCTCTTTAACTGTGTCGCAGTTTGTGTACAGAACTGTAAGCGTATCTTTGATAGGTCAACAGCTTATGCTTCACATCCTATACACAAATTATGACATAGTTAGCACTCCGAATTACTGGTTCCACAAAGATAACTGCACAGAATGTTGTCCATAAAAAGAAAACGGCAGGAAACACAGTCAGTGTTTATTCAGGTGCAGTTAAATAGTGGTCATTTATTTATGTATTTATGAAAATTTCGGATAATACCTTGGAGCAAACTATGCTCTTTTACAAAGGTTCCGTCATGGACAATGGACAAGTATAGACAAGAACAGGCAGGTAGATAACAGTTAATACAATTACAGTACATGAGCTGCCAGTGGCTTTGTCCAGGTAAGACAAGACAATAGAATTAATAACAGGTAAAACATTACAGATTGCATGAGCTGCCAAAGGCTTTGTTAGGATCAACGTGGAGAGAAGCAATGGTGCAATATCGCCAGACATTATACAAAGAGAGCCTGGGGCAGTTGCAATTGAAATAGTGATCTGACAAGTGCATGAGAGGGCAAGAGGTAGCTGGTGAGAGGACATGGTAGTAGGGGGCAGGCAAGAACAAAGGGGGGGGATTGGAGGGATAAGGTAGTTGGTGAAGGAGAGAGTAGGTGGTGATGGAGGGAGGGAAGGGTTGAGAGATGTAAGGGGGGTAATAGGATGGGTGGGGGAAGGAGAGAAGAGTTCGGACGAGGAAGGAGGAGAAAGGAGAGAGAAATGAAGACTAGAAGGGAGTTAAGGAGGGCTAGGGGGGAAAGGAGAGAGAGAAGGTACAGAGGAGAGCTACAAAGATGATAGCCAGTCAGCAGGGCAAAGCATACGAGGAGAGGTTGAGGGCACTGAACATGTACTCCCTGGAAGACAGGAGAGAAAGAGGGGACATGATTGGGACATTCAAGTACTTGAAAGGGATAAATAAGGTTGATAAGGAGAGTCTCTTTAAGCTGAGTGGCAACCATATCATAAGGGGGCACAGTCTTAAGCTGGAGGGTGGAAGGTTTAGGAGGGAGGACAGGAAGCACTTCTTCAAAGAGACGGTGGTGGACACTTGGAATGCGCTGCCGGAAGAGGTTATCTCATTGAAGACAGTGGGCAGCTTTAAGAGAGGCTGGGATAGGCATGGGGGAAGGTAAGAATTATGGGTAGGGAGGATGGGAGGAGTGGGGATGGATAGCAGGGAAATTAGCTCAAGCCGTGGACCCTGCAATATGAGCAGACTTGATAGATCAAATGGCATTCTTCTGCTGGCTTCTTCGTATGTTCTTATATAATATGAGCTAGGAGGTGCAGGGGTAATAGGTGAGGGAGGGACAAAGATGTGAGAGGAATGGAGATAGGGAGAAATGAAATCTGAGGGGGCAAAGGGAGGAGACTGAGGTGGATCATTTGGAAGTATGAATTTCATTACTGTAAATAGGAATATTACTAATTACTGCCAATCAGCACACATTTACTGTCCCCATTAAGATTAACTTTAGTAATCATTTCTTGACATTGTCCACCTGTGCATGTGATTAACTGGTTGTATTGTTATTTGTTCTTACTCTTACTTTACGATTATTTTTATCTAGTTTGTATTGTAACACTGTATCCTGGTCGTTCATGAAAACAGGCCTTTCGTCTAGTGAACTTACATGGTTAACAAAACCTGAAATAAAAATACATGTAACCGGGTTGCTGTGGAAGTTGTATTACTACCCCTGCCTCGTGGTCTGAAATGAAGTTGAGGGACCAGGGTCATTACCTTCCCGATTGTGGGGTCCGTATCCAGTTAGACCTGACTTGCATGGTGCCTCCACCTAGAGATTAGGTTTAGGTCCGTCTGATTTCAGAGTGGTACAACACCATGGACTGCAGTACCTCTCCACAGTACCCCCCACATGAAAATTAACAGTGCAACCTCAAATTTGACAAAACTGCATTTAGTGACTCTCTACTAATAATATGTTCATGAGTCCAAATTCAAATAAACACAAAATATTTACTGGGGTTATGCACAAAGGGGTCGGGATGCAAATGAAACTGTTTTGCAGAAAATTCATTAACCTTAAGAATCTGGGCCAAATTATTTGCTCAGCTAGACTGCCTATAAAACACACTTTCACAGTGTCCACCCCCACCAGGTAATTGAAGTATGGTTGATGTAAACTTGTTTGTCATTCTTAGCCCACCTGCACTGGGGGCACTACCCTTTTACCATTGGTACCAGTATTAACCCTTTAAACCTTTAAAAGAGCTTCCTCTGATTCACTGGGTACTCAGCCATGGAAACAGTGCAGGAGGTGCAGGCCTGTTACTGCAGTTGGTTGGCCTGTGATGGTGCACTTCAAACAAATAAAACACTTTTAAACCCAAACCCAAGGACCATGCAATTGCTTAAATGGAATCCTTAGAGTGACTTATTTGTAAATCCTGGCCCGATAGCCAAATCTAATGAATTGGTGGCAAATTATGTACAATTCCCAGCTGTGGAGCAAGCCTTGAGAGTACTCCTAATTCTGGTGTTACCAGCTTCCCTCACAGCTCGGGCTCTTCTTCCTTTATCCTTGCAGGTGGAGGTTTCTCTCAGGCAGTGGATCACTTGGTCATTTGTTCTAGGTGATCAGCTCAGCTTTGCAGATCTCAGGTGCCTATGGTCTGGAATCAGGCTCTCTGCCTCAGTAGTCATCTGGGCCTCTCTGTCTCATCTCTCCTTTTTCTCCACTGGTCAGACCAATCCCAGAACCAGGGGCCACACATCACACGATAGTCAGCCTACACATCAGCAAGCTTTTGATGAATTGCAGAATTACTTACTGAAGTCTAGGCTGATTTTGAACCCCAAAAAGTCCCAGGTAATGATTTTCTCTAAACAGCAAAAGATGTACTCTTCCGAATCAATCCTACAGATTAGAACTTTCAATAATACTCATCTAGAACATGTGCAGAGTTATAAATACTTGGGAGTTCATTTGGACTCAGCTTTGAAATGGAACTTGCATGTAGGATCAATAGAAAAAAAAGTAGGGAAATGTTTAGGTTGTTTATATAGGAATAAGTTTTCCTTGACTGAAGCATCAAGAAGGCATCTAGTCAACACTTTGATTTTACCCTTAATAGATTACGGGGATATAGTTTATGCAGGTGCCACACACAGTAGTTTAAATAGTCTAGACATATTATATCATAAATTAGCAGATTCATACTAAATGCCCCAAAGAGGTCCCACAGACTAGAGCTTTATGACAAACTCCAGTGGCTTAATCTTAGAGAAAGACAATCTTTACGATCTGTTATTCATGACCAACTGTGTTTTAGGGCCCAGATTACATCATTGATAAACTAGCATCAAGGCCAATAAAAGCGCGGCTGGAGGTCAGCGTTAGGACTAAAATATAGTCAACAAATTACAGAACAAAGATGAGTAGAACACACTTTTTTCTAGGGGCTGATGCTCTGGGATTCTAGACCTCAAGCTCTCTGATTAATAAATGGCAAAATTAGATTAGGTGAAATAAAATCCTGGTTCATTAAAGAGGCAAGACAACGAACTATATTAGAATTGTCTTAATGTATTTTTGGATGGTTGGTTGGGGTATTTTAGTTCTTGTATGTATTTATTAGGTGTTTTATTTTTGATTTATGTAACTTGAGTACTGTATTTAATTGTATGCTCTCTTACGTTCTTGTATTTTGTATTGTGTATTATGAAAATTTTGCAACTTTGCAAAGAGGACCTCACTGGAAATGAGCTTGCCTCAGTTGAGCTAAGTGATTCATTCATTCTATGTATGAAATGAATAAAATGTTTTACTACTGCTACACATACATCTCAGCTTCCAGGCCTCAGTGTCAGACAGTAACCAGTGCCATGCTGTAGCACTCACCAGATTGTCTGCTGTCACAATGCAGGTTCTTTCAAACAGCGAAGCACACACAGTCTCGGTCTGCACTGCAGGCTGGCAGCTGTAGCACTAGTGCTGGATAAGCTTGTGTTTACATCCTCTTTTATGTTTGCTTGCATGCATGTGCAAGATGATCATACTGGCAGCATGAAGCACTGCATGGCTTTTGAAGGTGTGATCGTGCTGTTGCCAATGGAGTGGAGTATTATGGAGGCTGGGCTGTGAGCAGCATATTGGGAAGAGGCTGGTGATGCTTTTCTGTTTGCTGATGGGCAGAAACTTCGTACATATGAAAGGATGAAGCTGCTTTGTGATATGCAGTTTTTGTCCATTAGTATGCCAACAGGGCATGATCATCACTGGTATCCCCCCCCTACTAATCCAACTTTGAAAATCTAACTAGTGGTGGTTGTTCATTCAACCTTGCTGCTGGTCCTCAACTACACTGGTGACATAGTAGCCCCTCTTGCCTGATAAAACTTAAATCATATCCAGTGGTGGGTACTTATTCAAGCCTGCTGCAGGTATCCCTCCTCCCACTCAACCTGCTGTCTGCTCACCCCCTACTCCCACGCACAGTCTGACACCGGGGTACCCACCCCTGGTGCAAGCTAACACTCGACTCAGACACAATGAGACAGCAGAGTGGCCACCCCCTAGTGCTACCAGCTAAGTACCTGAAAAGAAGGAAACTGTCCTTTATCATTATTGGTCCCTTGTCATCTCTTCCCTGTTAACAAAACCAAAACAAAAGTTTTCTTGATGATGTCTGCTGCTCCCAACCCTCCAGCCCTTTCTCAATACTCACCACCCCATACCCCAACACCCTTCACTTACCTAGGGGTTCTCTTCCGATGCCTGGCATGTCCTGCTGCTTCCAACCCCAAATGGGAACTGAGTGAAACAAGGCAAGTTCAGTTAATGGCTTTTAATGCAGTTTGAAATTTTGCTCATAACTTTGTCATTGTTTCACATTTTTACATCAAATTTTCAGCATAGCCTTTTTGGGATACCACTTCCTGAACAAGGTAGGTGAACTTTTTCATGCCCCCCCAAACATGTTTTCACAGTTGATCCATAAAATCAGCTTGCAGAAGGGTATTAAAAATTTATAAGGTGGGGCCATCAAACGACTATGGGCCAGATATTCAAAAGGGTTGCTCCATGCTCAACAGGGTTGCGCATGCTCAAGTCCTACATTGAGCCATTCTGCGATATTCAGCAGGAGGCAGTTGTGCCACTGAAAACAGGCTGAGCAACAGCGCAATGCAAATGAATGCATGCTCAACAGGAGGGGGAGGAACCATGCATAAACTGCACAGCCCGATATTCAGCCGGGCTGTGCAGAGTTGTGCAGGCGCAACCCCAACCTGAGCCTGCAGGACCTTGAGCCAAAAAAGGCTATGAGAGGGCCACCCAAGGTGAGCTGCTGTATTGCAGGGCGCAACACAGCAGCTGCCACCTGTGGCTGGCCCCCAACTCAGTCCCTGTGCCCCCCAGCCCGATCGCGGGCATAGTATACTCCCCACCAGGCGATCGCGGGCATCAATGTAGCTCCCCTCCCATTCACATCCCTGGTGGTCAGTGGACGAAATGCCGATCGCGGGCAGTAAGTAAAGTGAACCCCCAAACATCTCCCTGGTGGTTCAGTGGACCATAATGCCGATCGTGGGCAGATTGTGAAATGAACCCCCGCCCAAACACGTTCCTAGTGCCCGATCGCGGGCAGAATGTAAAATAGACCCCCAACATCTCCCTGGTGGTCCAGTGGACCGTAATGCCCGCGATCGGGCATTACGGTCACTGAACCACCAAAAATATTGGAGAAAATTCTTTACATTCTGCCGCTGAATCAACCACAAAGCATCGATGAAAGTTCTTGTGTTCTGCCCGATGAACACTAAAATGTGTTGGGGGTTCATTTCACAATCTGCCCGCGATCGGGCATTGATCCACTGGACCACCAGGAGATGTTGGGGGGTTCTTTTACATTCTGCCGCAATCGGGCATTAGGGAGATGTTTGGGGCGGGGTTCTTTTGTTACATTCTGCCGCGGTGATCGGGCATTACGGTCCACTGGACCACCAGGGAGATGTGCGGGAGGAGGTGGGGAGCCACATTGCTGCCAGCGATGGGGCTGCAGGAGTGCGTCAGTCCCCGGCGGCTGCTGCCTGGCAGGGTGGCCAGGCGCAAGTCCTCGGGGATCGGCGCACCTACATGCTAATGGCATGCAAATGGGGCCATAATCAGATGCAAATGGCCCCCACGCCTTGCATGAATTATGGCCCCATTTGCATGTCACCTTTTGAATGCTCGTGATTTTGTGCATGGCGCAATGGTACTAGCCACCGTAAGTTGAATACTTCACTCTGACAACTGCGGTGGCTGCAAGTTCACTGCGCCATGCACCAACTCTTCAATATTTCAGGGGTGATATTCAAAGGAGTTGCTCGATAGCGCCAACTCCTTTGAATATCATACAAACCACCCAAGCATAACTATTTTAGCATGCGCGAAGGCTTGCGCCTCAGAATGGCGCAGTTTGAATATCCAGCCCTATGTTGAAAATGTTGGGCCAAAATATCAAAAAACAAAGAAGTTATGAGGAAACATTGAACATTTTCAATCTTTTCTCATAACTTTTTGATTTTTGCAGATTTTGGCCCCAAATTTTCAATTTTTCCCTCTTGTTACCTCACCTCTTGAACATGACAGGCACAATTTTTCAAATTCCCCTGTGAAAAATAGTTTTTGCGGTCACACTGCTAAATTTCCTTTTGGACATAAGTTAAAAAATAACACCTGTCTTGATCATAAGGTGGGGTCATAAAAAGACAATGTTAACAAATGTGGGCTCAAAATGTCAACAGGCATGTCAAAAAGCAACAAAGTTATGAGGAAACATTGAATTTTGTCAATGTTTACTCACAACTTTGTGAGTTTTGCTGATTTTTGCCCCAAAAGTGCAATATAGCCCTTTTGTTACTCCACCAGACGAACATGACAGGTGTCATTTTACAAATCCCTTCCAAAACGTGTTTTCACAGTTGGTCTGTAAAATCACCTTTTGGATGGGATTTTAAAAATTCCGCTTGTCTTGACCATGACAGACGGTCACAAAAAGACTACGCTGAAAATTTATGGTCAATATGTGAAAAAAAACATCTGCATAACAAAGAAACGTTGAATTTCTCCGGTGTTTATTTGTAACTTTATGGTTAAAGATTTTGGACCCAAATTTTCAACATATGCCTTGGGTTAACCCCCCCTCCATGAACATAATGGGTGATATTTTTCAAATCCCTTCCAAAACATGTTTTGCAGTCACTCGGCTAGTCATCTTTTGGATGAGATTTGAGAAAATCTCACCTGTCTTTATCATTACATGAGGTCATAAAAACACTATATTTGGAAATTTGGGATCAAAATGTTAGACCCACTAAAATTAGATATTGCCGCTCTGCTGGCCTATACTTTGTAAATACATTATAAAAATGGGTAAAAGCTAGGTCCCCACTGAAAATTAAATAGTACTTCTCTGTTGTTCTATCCTGGCCAAATAAAGTGTAAAATGGGTACAAGCAGAACCCCACTGAATATAAGACATTGCTTATCATTTATCCTGTCCTGGGAAAATACATTTTAAAAATGGATACAAACAGAACCCCAAGCCTGTCCAGTACCACAGCAGTGGTGCTACCGTTTGCTATGTCAGAGATGTGCGTTTGAGAATGAGCATGGGCAATAGGGGGCTGGTCAGAGGAGGAAGAACTGAGCATCCAAGGGACTGCCCTCCTTCCTCAGGGAGGGGAGGATGCTGTTCCCACTGTGTAACTGCTGACTGGTGAAAATTGGTTGGCAGCACAGTCAGGAGCACCAGTAGGGGAAGGGTTGCCGACAGGCACCTGTCACACATGCATACCACTGCATGCATGTGCAACTGTCAGTGCTTAACACCACCCCAGGGTAGAACCTCAGGTGGCAGGAGGAAAATGCTGACTACCCTAGCTGATGCCGCAGCAAGCTCTCAGATAACTGACTACGGCTGGCCAGTCACCACCGTGGCCCTGGGTAAGTGGTGGATAACCAGAAACATAGAAACATAGAATGTGATGGCAGATAAGGACTGCTGGGCCCACCTAGTCTGCCCATTTTCCTACCTAACAGATAAGCTGCAGATCCTAGTTAACCAACAGCTTACTTCCTCCTTCCCCCCACTAGGACTGTCTTATGTCTGTCCCATGCCTTCTTGAATTCTCCCACTGTTCTTGACTACACAACCTCCTCAGGAAGGCTGTTCCATGCATCCACAACCCTCTGTGAAAAACTACTTCCTCACATTACCTCTGAGCTGTCCCCCCTCTATCTTCAAATTGTGCCCCCTTGTTCTTGCACATCTCTTTTTCTGAAAGATGCTACCCTCTTGGACTTTGTTGATTCCCTTGAGGTACTTGAAAGTTTCTATCATGTCCCCTCTCTCCCTTCTTTCCTCAAGGGTATACATATTAAGCTCCTTTAGTCTTTCTTCGTATGTCTTCTGGCGCAGACCCTGCACCATTTTGGTTGCCCTCCTCTGGACAGCCTCCACTCTGTCTACGTCTTTGTGGAAATGGGGTCTCCAGAACTGTACATAGTACTCCAGATGGGGTTTCACCAACTGTCTGTACAGAGGGATATCAACTTCCTGTTTTCTACTATTGATACCTCTCCCTATGCATCCCAGTATCCCCCCAGCCTTCCTTACTGCCTTCTCACATTTCTTGCCCACCTTTAGGTCATCTGATATAATTACCCCCAGGTCCCTTTCCATTTTTACTGTTGTCAGTATCTCACCCCCCATTGTGTACTCTTCTCCTGGATTTTTGTTTCCCAGGTGCATTACCTTGCACTTCTTTGCATTGAATCTGAGCTGTCATACATCTGACCATTCCTCCAACCTTGCCAAGTCCCTTCTCATCCTTTCCACTCCATCTTGTGTATTAACCCTGTTGCAGATCTTTGTGTCTTCTGCAAAGAGACATACTTTTCCCTTCCAGTTCCTCTGCAATGTCACTTTCAAAGACATTAAAAAGGACCAGTCCTAGTACTGAACTCTGCGGTACCCCACTAGTAACCCTCCTTTCTTCACTGCGGACTCCATTTACTACTACCTTTTGTGTCCTGTTGTCTAGCCAATTTTTTATCCAGGCTACCACCTTGGGACCCTCTCCAAGGCTGGCTAACTTGTATATTAATCTTTTGTGTGGGACTGTATCAAATATCTTGCTAAAATCTAGGTAGGCCATGTCCACAGCCCCTCCCTGGTCTACTACTTTGGTCACCCAGTCAAAGAAATCTATTATATTCATCTGACATGACCTTCCCATCATGAATCCATGCTGCCTTGGGTCCTGTGCCTCACTGGCCTCTAGGTACTCCACAATTCTTTCCTTCAGAAGTGATTCCATCATTTTCCCTACCACTGAGGTCAAACTAACTGGTCTGTAGTTTCCTGCCTCTGTCCTGCTCCCACTTTTGTGAAGAGGAATCACATCCACCCTCCTCCAGTCCTCAGGTACCACCCCATCCTCCCATGGTTTGTTAAAGAGAGTAGTCAGCGGTGTCACTAGTTCTACCCTTAGTTCCTTTAGAATTCTTGGGTGAATCCCATCGGGCTCCATTGCTTTGTCCACCTTCAATTTTATTAGTTCTTTCAGAATCCTTTCTTCTATAAATGGAGACTGCTATAGACCCTTGTCTTCAGAGTGTTTCTCTTGTTTGGTTTAGGTACCTCCCCCTCCTCTTCATTTGTGAATACTAAGCAGAAATATTGGTTCAGCATCCCTGCTTTTTCACTGTCACCCTCTACCCACATTCCTTCCCCTTTATTAAGCCTCAGTATCCCTGCTTTGGTCTTTCTTCGCTCCCTAATGTACTTATAAAAGGTCTTATCCCCCTTCTTAACAGAGTTGGCTATCCTTTCCTCGGTTTGGGCCTTTGCTATTCTGACTGCCTTCCCAGCCTCTTTCTGCTTTAACTGATAAAGTTCTCTGTCCTGCTCCTTCTGTGTTTCCTTATATTTTCTGAATGCTATCCTTTCCTCCTTTACCTTCCCTGCCACCTCTTTTGAGAACCATAGTGGTTTTTTCCTTCATTGTGTTCTGTTGATTTGCTTTACACAAAGGCTTGTTGCCTCTGTGATGGCTGTTTTGATTACTCCCCATTGTTCCTCCACCCCTCTTTCTTGCCTGTTTGCTAGTGCTTTTCTGAGGCACTCTCTCATTTTCCCAAAGTCAGCCCTCCTAAAGTCCAATACTTTTGCTTTTGTATGGCTTGATTGTATGGCTGTGTTTATCGTGAACCACACTGTTTGGTGGTTGCTTGTTCCCAGATGGTTACCCACTTCTAAACCTGAGATTCTTTCTCCATCCCCATTTGAGACTACCAGGTCTAAGATTGCTGTCTCCCCGTAGGTTCAGGAGAAGGTCAGTGATGGAGCTAGGGAGCGCCTCCTGACAAGACTGGACTGAGAAACAACTTTGTGGAACATAACACAAAGCAGGACCCCACTGAAAACAATATATTGCATCTTAGTTGTGCTACCCTGGGTAAACACAGTATAAAATGTGTAAAAACAGGACCCTATTTGAAATGAGCTATTGCTGCTCTTCTAACTTGTAACAACATACAAGTAAACATGTTTGGCATTGACAAATGCCTGTCTCTGAAGGCAGGAAGCAGTCTCACTGTCTTTTCTTTCTTTCAGGTGTCATTCTGACACAAGCTTCATATTTGCTTGTACATCTCTGCCTTCCACTTTGTACACTTTGTACCCGGGTCGCACCTGGAAATGAGTCTTGGCTCAGTGTGCCTTTTCTGGTCACCAATTTAAAATAAATAAATAAATAATAAACAAGCAACAAACGTTTCTCACTCAGTACTTTTTGGGTTACAGAAACCTTTGATTCACCTGCTGTGAAGTTGCTGTAGAAGCCCCAGGCATGTTTCCTCCAATGGCTTTGGCCAGCATCTCCTAACCCTCCTCACTTTGTGAGAGCTATGTCTGATTGTCCAGTTCTGGAACTGCCTTCAGAACATCTCTGGGTCATGGCAGCTTCTGATTGGTCCAGGGGGGCTGACAATCAATTAAAACTGTCTCTCTGCCCTTTATTCATTGCCCTATTGGTTGGCTAAAAGGGCTCTAAGCAGCCTCCAGTCTCATTTTCCTACTATTCTCCAGTGCTGTAGCAAGAGATCCCTAGCTCTGAATGGTTGTGGCTGAGGTCAGGAGTCATAAATATGGTAGCTTCCATTTAGAAAAGGAGCACTGGCACCAGCATATTCATTTATTTGGTTTCCTCCTCTTGGATGAATTAAGCTGACCCCTTCACAGTTGTTGAGCGTGGTTGTGCTTTTTTATTATCCAACTGAGTTGGCAAATCTGCAGGGGAATCTCTACCCTGTCATGAGTACCAATGCACTTGCTGTTTCACAGACCTGGTGCCTCTTTTAAGTGCAGCAGGCAGCTGCGTTGACAACCGTGCCTCCAGCACTAAACACACATATGTCTTGTCTGCCTCTCCAAGTTTATCTTCAGACTCCTTGATGCATGTTGAAGTCCCTAGGGCCAGAACATGCTGGAGAAGATCTGATCGCATCGGCCACAGTTGCAGCGGTGAGCAGGCAGGCATGAGGAGTGCTAGAATACAACAGCCTTTGCAGCTGCAACTTCAGAGAGCTCCTCCAGTCCTCACCAGGCTGTAGTTCTGGGGCCTCATGGTGAGCAGAAAAGGTGATGGCAGGCAAATCCTGGCTCTGTGGAGCCCAAAGATAAGCCCCACTATCTGGGAAGGGGGGTTATAAACACAGTCACAAATGATGTAATGTTTACCATGAAATATAAGCATTTAAAATCATGCAGTTCCAGTGACAGGATGTTACAGCCCAACTGAAGCATAAGTAGCAGAGGTTTTTCTCTCTTACACAGGCATGGATAGAAGGGGATTTTTCATGATCAGCAAAGGAACACTGGAAATTCAAACTGTGAGTAAGATTTTTTAGATTTATGTATTAAAATGAGGTGCAGATAACATTTATTTAGCTATTTTTTTATTCAAGGGGTTAAGCATGGTTGAAAACTTTCTGTGAGTAAAGGTGTAAGCCAAATTTGTGATGGTAAGTAGGGCTAAGTGAAACATCCAGGAACCTCATAGCCCAGATTGGAAAACAAGTTCTAACACTTTTTAGCCCTGTGCAGTTGTAGTCTAATAGACCACTGATTTTTACCCATTTTGTAAGTTTGAGTTTACTGGCCAAATGTTTTACCTTTGTCTCAGTCACAATCTAATATTAATGGTGGTGGGGGTTTAAGCATTAATGGACATGCCAAACACAAATAATATTTGCCATGGACACTGATATATAAGACTCTGGCCCAGATATTCAAACTGCACCAAAAAGTGCGCAACAGCAGGAGCAAGTGCAAGTCCACTACGCCCATGCACAAGAAGCGCGATATTCAAAAACTGTGCAGGTCAAGATGCGCCTGCGGCACACGACTGAATATCGTGACACCTGCACCATAGCGCAACTAGGGATGTGCAGTTGCGCAGTCCAGATGTGCCATAGTGCAACCAGGGATACTCAGTGGAGCAGTTCAGATGTGCCATAGTGCAACCAGGGATGCTCAGTGGAGCAGGGCAGCAGTGCAACAGCACAACTAGGGATTCCCAGTGGAGAAGGGCAGCAGTGCAGTAGCACAACCAGGGATGCCCAGTGGAGCAGGGCAGCAGTGCAACAGTGCAACCAGGGATGCACAGGGACAGGATGAGGGGCCCACCACCCATGCCACAGATAGGCAGAGGAGCACACAGCAGAACAGATTGCCCCCACACCCCATGCACTGCACAACTGGTGGAGAGCTGGAATAACCACCGCCCATGGATACCAGCAACAAACCCACAGCCGGGCATGGTGCCCCAGCACCCCCTGGCAAGCTGCAGACCGCACACAAGGAGGGCCGACCATCCTGTGCCACACCATCCCACCAATGCAGAGCACACCCTGCAGCGTGATCCCCACACACCCTGCCCAGGAGCAGCGCTCCACCAGTGCAGGACACCCCATGCATGCCACCCCCACTGTGACAATGCAACACTGTGCACCACAGAACCATGCAAGGCAGCCCCACCACGAGCACCCATTAGTGGGTGGCAGCACACAGCGATGCAATGACTGCATACACAGTGCCACCACACACGTCCCCCCTGAGGTACAGCTGAGAGACCGACCATGAGTCGGCACACGAGGTACCCCACACGTGACAGGGCATGCCCCGGACCCCACCACCAGTGGTACAGAACCCTGCACACCCTCCCAAGGACACACTCTGTCCCAGCACTGGCCACAACAGCCAGCACAGACACCCACAGTTGTGCATGGAAGCATGCGCCACACAGGATGCAACACAGTGCATGGACAAACACCCACCCATACCCAAGGCACACCAACACAGGGACACAGTAGTGGGAGCAGCAAAGCCCCAGCAGGCGTAGCCACAGAAACTGTGTACAAATGGCAGCACCCTCCATGGCACAGGAGTGTCAGCCACCCTACAAGAGGCACCGTGGAGCTGTACGCCACAAGCATGCACCCGGAGCACAAGTGACAGACAGTGGTGCACATCCTGCAACACACACAAGCAACAGCATGGAGATGGGACAACAACAGCGGAGGCCACAGTGTCACCTGAGGCAGACATGCACCACACCAGTGACAGGAGGCAACCCGGCATTGTGCCGGGTACAGTGGCTGTCCAGCATGGACAGCCACCACTGACATGCCAGCAGATTGTGCAGGTCACAGACATGCAAGGGTGTCAGCTGCACAGGCCATGGATGGTCTGACAGGTGCGCTATGGACACAGAGCATGCACCGTGGACCACTGTACACAGTCATCCAGTGCACAGGGAACAACACACACACCACCGACAGTGACTGATAGATACTCCCACACCATAGTCACTTCCCCACGGACACACACACACACACACACACGCGACTGCACCACCCTGATGCCATGCACACTACTGCAGCTGAGCAGCTATAGCCCACTGCAAATCAGAGACCACCACAGTAGGCATATCAAAGAAAATGTATTGAAAACAGCAAACAAAACTATATACAAATATTTACAAAGGTTGGGGAGGCCACAAACAAGGTGGGGGTGGGTAAGGGCAGTGGTGAACAAATGGTAGCAGGAAGGAGGGCTGTGAGGGTGGGTCCAGGGGGTAGGAGAAATCAGGGGCATCAATAAGCTCAGCGGGAGCCCTGCTCCTCGCTTCAGCTGCTCCTCCCTCCATGACGCTGCCTGACTCCCAGCCTGTCGATCCTTTCTAGGATTTCCAGAGATGCCCTGGCAACATGGAGGATCTCCTGCAGTGCCTCCCTGATCACCTGCAGCTGCCGTCCACCTAGGACAATGAGCAGAGTCAATAGGTGTGAATCACAGCCCCATGCAGCTCACCCACTGTGCATGGCATACAGCCATGGGACATGCCTCTGTGATGGTGTGTGACCACCCACAGTGATCACATCCACAAGACCTGCCCACCCAGGTGTAGACAGCCATGCGGACCGCTGCACACACCCACCAGCCAAGTCCTGCACAGCACCACCATGGCTGTTCAGTGACATGGCTATGTGGTGAGAAGGCAGTGGCACAGCCATGTACCTGGTGCACACATGGACCGCCATTGACACAATCCCAGACATGCAGTGCCACTGGACAGTGCTGACTGTGCCAAGTTGCGTGTATGGCAGTGGTGTCAATGGATGGTGGCCATGCCCCGCTGCCCGCCCTGTTACACAGCATGCAATAGTAATCATGGATGTAAGGCATTCACCATCATCAGGCTGGTCCCTGCACCTGTCTGGTCCAGCCGCCCTCTTGGCCTGCTGTTGATCACGGTGCAGCCTCCCCTCCCTCACACGCCGGCGCTCCTCTGGGCCTAGGGTGCAAACATGGAGAGAGGAACATCAGTACAATCTGGTAGCAAAGTCCCCCCACCCCCATGTGCGTGCAATCCCACACAGCCATACCCATCCTCCCCCCACCCTGATACCACCACCACGGCCCACACTGGACGGCCCCATGTGCTGGACACATGCCACCGTGATACCCGTATGGACGTTAACAGTGTATGTATGGGGCACCTACCTGGCCATGGCACCGTGCCCCTCCTGGCACATGCCTGCAGGCGGGAAGCCCTTCTGGGTCCCGGCACTGCAGGTCACCATAGCGGTGCCTGCACTGCTTCATGGTCCTCTCCATGCCTGTGGCCTCCTCCAGGGCCACCACCACCTCCTCCCACACCACACTCCTGGCCCTGTCCAGGGGTGCCTCCACAAATAGGGCAGCAGCATGGGCTCCACTAACTGGATCAGATTGGCCAGTTCCAGTTTGCTCCAGATGGGTGCCCATCTCCATGCCATCCTGTACTGTTTTAGTGTCAAAATGGGACACTGTAGCACACGTTCGCCACGTGCGGATGCTGCGCAGTACTGCACTGTCATTCCCCATCATGTTGTCACCGAACAGTGTGATAGAGGTGTACCCATGCGGACGCATGGCACCTAGGGGCAAAGGTCGGCACATGGTCAGGGGTCTCTTGCACACGGACCGCCACAGCGCGATTGGTACCTACCACATGTAGCATGGTAGGGTGCCTGTGTGCCACTTCCTGTAGTAGCCTACTGCGCTGTGGCCCCAGTGCGCCTACGGCGCCCCAGTGCCACAGCGCCATACATGTGAACAGTGCAGTAGCACCACTGGCACAACGGTGGCCATGCCCTGCATTGCCTCCCACGCACAGCACGTCAGCAGCACGGCAGGCATCAGTGTCAGCACCCCGGGCATGCGCCATTCGGTGTTCACTGCGTATGTCACAGAAATGTGCCCTTGCCTGAGCACATTCAACACAATTGCGCAATGCGCAGCAGTGCGATATTCAGCCGGCATATGCGAATCAGCTGATCAGCTATTCAATGGCACAGATACCGCATTAGCATCCACTTAAAATTGCACCTTGCCTCATTTGCATACATTGCGCTATAAAGATGCAACATTGGGCTGCAGTGGCCATAGTCTGTTATTGCAGTCTATTGTGGTGAGTTGCATGCTGTTTGGGAGTGTGGACTGTGGTGTGTGGGACATGCATGGGACTGCACAGTCCCAGGTAACACCTGTCATTCCCACAGGATCAACAATGAGCGACCGTGAGGTGGAGGAAGAGGAACAGAGACATGGGAGGAAGAGGAGGCTTACTTCACAAGAAACAGATGCCCTGTTTGAGGCCTACCTTGACCAGGAGCTGCTGCTCAGTGGACAGCAGGGAACACCACAGGCCCATGCTGCTGCATGAGAAGAGGTGGTGCGTGCAGTCAACCTGCATGGCAGCCACCAGCGGTCCATGCAGGAGTGCAAAAAGAAGATGGGCACGAACAGGCGGAGGATTAAGGACAAGGTGGCTGCCATCAGGGCAGCATGGGCTGTGACTGGTGGGGGACAGCAGGCCGTGCAACACCTGACCCCACAAGAAGAGCAGGTTGCTGGAAGCATGTGGCATTGTGCCATTGAGGGTGTTCCAGGTGGTGGATTCCAGACAGGTGGTAGCCCATCACTGATTGGTAGGTCCCGATCTGTCAATGGGGGGAGACAGGGTAGGGCAGATACATTAATGCTACTGTGTTCCCTTATAGCTCCTGAGCATCTACATGGATCAGCGGTGGTGGGCTTGTCCACTGAGGGCGATACCATGAACATAGAGGAGGGACCATCCACCTCCACAGGTGTCCAAAGGTCAGGGCGACAGTGGGCCCGCCTGGCTGTCCGGACTGATGTTGGTGGAGCATGTGCAGAGGAGGCCCTGCCCATGTCCCAGCGTGCTAGCGTCCATGGATGCCATCATGCTGAGACTTGAACTGGTGCCGGATCCATCACTGATGATGATGGAGCTCACTTCATGGACAGTGATACGTGTGGGTGCAGGATGGCCACACAGCAGGTAACAGCACGGGCATGGCCGTGGGTGGTGCCACCGTGGTGGCCTGTGTGACATCACAGTCCTAGCCTGTGCCTGTCTGCACCAGTGGGGCAGCACTGGTGTGTGTCCAGGACAATGGGGCTGCTTGGCTGCTGCGGTGGCACCACTGAGCCCTGGAGAAGCGGCAGCGGAGGACAGAGTCAGCAGTTGGCCAATGGCCATGGGTACAGTGTCGGGGACAGCGTCAGTGCACCGCCTGTGGACATGCCCAGGCATGGCCCTGGTGTGCAGCGCCCACCCTCAAGGGGTGCTGCCCATCAGGGCCATGAACACCGTGAGGGACAGCATGCTGATCAGGCAGATGACCTCTTAGAAGAGCACACCCGCATACTCCAAGAATCAGTTGATCAGCAGTTGCGGCTTGTGACGGCGGTGGATGCACTCAGTGTGGCCCTGCGCCAGGCAGAGGAGTGGTGCAGCAGGGACACCGGTCTGCTTCTGACAGGGATGGACCGGATGTGGAAGGATGTGACCGCTGCCATTGACAGGCTGACACAGACAATCACAGCTGTCATGGCCACAGTGGGCACACAAGTTATTTGCCCATGCGTCGCAGACACTGCGCAGTGCAATGTCCACCCCCCATTCCTAGCGTCGTGCGACACCCTCCTTGTCAACACAGGGTTCAGCTGTGGGCATCCCTAGCATGCCTGGCGCAGGCATGTTTGGTGTGCTGCAGACCCCTGTGCGAGCACAGTCGCGTTCACGCAGCGGAACCCCTGGGGGACCATCGGTGCCACCCCATGAGGCCATTGGTCAGCCTGTCACTGCTGGCGGGTCTTGGCAGGGCTGCCCACACAACCATGGCACTGTGGCGCATGGCTGACCTGTCTCCCACCATGGCTACTGTCTGATGATGCCCTGTGTGCATTGTGTTGTTCAACGTGCAATGCATGGGTGGGGTACTCGGCCCTGCACACACACACACACACACACACACACACATATATTCCATCTGCACACCCTCCCGGCTGCTGTCTGCTGTGGCGTGTGCATGATGATGCCTGTGTTGCACTGTCCACCACTGTGCAATGGTGCCCAGCGTCTCACACACGCACAATGACAGGCACTGGGTGTGGTGGTCTGTGGATGTGTGTGTGGCTAGGGGTGGCGGTTGGGGTCGGCGTGCCTCCTACCCTTTGTGCATGTCTTGTGGGTGTGTGTGTGTGTGTGTGAGTGTGTGTATGTATGTGTGTGTGACTGCGTGCTGTGTCAGACCTTGCCCATTCCTGACGGCATGTGCGGTTCCATGCTCGGCCAATTCCATTTACGACATGCACCCCTGGGGTTTGTCCATGCGTGTATGTGGGTTGTGTCCTTGCCACTGGTGGTTACAATGGCCCCATGACTTACCTGGTTGGTTGAAGTGTTCCTCTGTGATGGTGTCCCGGTACAGCTGTGCCATACGGATCAGTTGGGGGTCCCTTCGACCAAGGGGGGCTTCCCATCACCATCTTCACCAGCGTCCTCATCGTCCCCATCGTTGTCCCCCTCTTCAACCTGTACGGCTATCCCACAGTCATTGGCCATGTTGTGCTGGATGCAACAGATCAGGAATAGCCCACAGGCCTTTGAGGGGCTGTACTGTAGGGCACCGCCAGAGATGTCCAGGCAACGGAAATGTGCCTTCAGCATCCCGAACATCCACTCGATGACATTGCATGTGGTGGCATGTGCCTCATTGTAGCGTTGCTGTGATGGGGTTGCAGACCACCGGCATGGTGTGAGCAGCCAGGGACGGAGTGTGTATCCACTGTCACCTGTGTGTAGAGGGTGGACATTAGTTTGGTGATCAACGTCGCCCTGCCATGGGCCATCTAGGCCACTAACTATGTCACCTCTGACTATGCCCCTCCCAAGCTCCGTGTCTTTCTGTGTGATTTGCATACTCACCCACTAGGTGGCCAGTGGGGATGTCCCCACTCTTGAACCTGTGGCACAGTGCAGACTGGTGCCAGATGAAGGCATCATGTGCTCCCCAGGTGCGTGGCATAGACATTGATTATGTTCCCCTGGCATCGCACACCACCTGGCAGTTGATGCTTGCATACCCCTTCCGATTTATGTATGCGGCCCCTTCGGGGCTAGGTGGCGTGTGGATGGCCACATGGGTGCAATCTATTGCTCCAAGTACACCAGGCATACGTGCTACCCTGTGGAACTCCTATATGTTTGCTGTGCACTCCACCAGTGTGCTGGGGAAATGGATGTACTCCGCAGCATGTGGCAACAGTGCGCTGAGGAATTGGGTGAGAAGGCGTGACGCGGCCAACTGGGTTATGCCTGTCGTGTCCCCTGTTGGTCTCTGGAAGGTACCCGTGGTGAACAGGCACATGACAGCTGTCACTTTGGTCTCCACTGACAGAGCATGGCTCCGTCGTGTGGGTGCCTGCATCACATCACTGCACAGCTCACAGAGCCACCTCAGGATTGCCCAGATCAGGCAGTACCCCCACGATCTCAGTATCAGTGTACAGCTCAAGCTGGTGCAGGCTTGTACTGCCTGTTGGGGCATAACAACGGAACCTTCCACGGCTGTGCCTGCCTGCCTTTCTCTCACCCCCCCATAACTGCCTCCATCTGGATGGTGGCACTGGCCATGTCCCTGGCTTGTGTTACCCCCGGCAGCTGTTTTACTGTTCCCCCCGCTGTCCTTACTGCTACTCCCCCTGCACCTGGAACACCTCCCTGTAGTGGCCATACTGCCCACTGTCTGTGCCCTCAGTGCTGTGTGGCACTTCCAAATGTTGTCCTGTGCTGTGGCACAGGCTCCCCACACCTTCCCTGTTCCTGGTGGTTCCAGGTGCTCTGCTCTGCTCCTGCCCTGTCCTGCTCACAGTTTCTGTATGCCTGTGTGGCTGCCTGCAGTTCACCAACATGTGGCTTCCCTGTAGCGCTCTTGTGCCTCTCTCTTGTTCCTTTTTATTTTGGATCATTTCCGCTATCACGCAACTTCTGTTTGCTCCCCTATTGCGCATGGCGCAGGTTGTTGAATATCTCACTGCGCCATTTATACATGATTCCTCCCCCTTCAGTTGCGCATGCATTCATTACCATTGCACTCTTGTGCATTGTGATTTGGGGGGGCACATCTGCCTCACACTGAATATCGCAAAATGGTGCATTTTCAGACTTGCGCTGGCGCATCCCTGTTGTGCATGGCGCAACCCTTTTGAATATCTGGGCCTATGTCTAAAAGGAGCCATTTTGTAAATTTAATATTGACCCTTATTCGAGATTGCATTAACTGTTGCCAATGAAAGATTTCACATCTGCCCGTGAGCGGGGCTTGCCTTACTGTATTATCTGTAACAGCCATTTTTGGAATTTGGGCCTAGTTGAAGTTTTTGTTTGCAAGAAAAAGTGGCAGCAATATTTGCGATGGCAATCAGGGAAAGTGAAATGGTGCATGAATCTCCCTGTAAGTTACCCAGTTTGTTTTAACACTTCAGCCTGTGCAGCTATAATCTAATAACTGCACTGGTCTGGACAGCCATTGACCAATCAGGTCACTGATATTTTTTACCCATTTCTTCAGTTCAAACTTAATTGCAAAGCATTTTGCCATTTGTCTTTCAGTCACAAACTACCGTCATTAAAGGGGCAGATGCCCAAACATTAATGGAAATGTTAAACACACAAACAGTATGTTATGGATGCTCTCATAGTCAGGACTATGCCTACGAAGAGTCATTTTGTACATTTGATATCGAGCCTCATTTGAGATTATTTAAAACTGTTGTTGTTAAAGATCTCAAACATTCCTGTGACTGGTGTGTGCCTCACTGTATTATCTGTAACATCTTAGATTGCCAGGTACTCCCATGGATGCTAGGATGTTAAATTAATGCTGAAACTGTGACTGTGTTTTCATCTGAAAATAGTCTCAGTTTATTTTGCTCTATAAGGGAATGCACCTTGATGTTCCACTGAGAAAAGCAAAGTCATCATTAAGCTGTAAAAAGTAAGTGAATGATTATACACCATACAGGGCCCCTGACACACCAAGACTACACCCTTCCTGTATGATCAGAGACCCTTTGTAGAACCAAGCACCCTGTCCCCAGTGTACCTCATCTAACATATTGGGCCTGTCATTGCTAAATGGTTTGCAGGAATGGACCCTCGGGTTTGAAGATGGAGGACACTGTCTCGGGACCAGTGTAGAGGTTATGCAACATTGTACACACTGCTGTATCACCATAGTGACTAATTAAGACAGACTGGCACTAAGGACCGGTTGCATAGCAGACAATTTAGATCTGGTCCTGTAGGTGTGAAACTCAAGTGCAAAACAAGCTCTAGCATGTAGAAGTGTGTGTCCGGGCTGGAAAATGTCTGCAGTGATTGGCTGGACCAGCTACATGCCCTATGGTTGTCTGTAGGGTGAGAAACCAGTAAGCAGAGTCAGAAGATAGTGAAGAGCTGGAAAATTGCCTGTAGAAACTTTGCTCAGCGCTGTTATTTATCAATCAGTTTGAAAACCTTCAACATCGCTAAAATCCAGTCTACTATTGACTAACATGTACCTGGTGGTATTTGCATGGTGGGGTATGACATTGGATTTGTCATGTCAGCTATGTGTCCTTCTTATGCAAGGGCAAACTGAGTCACAACCCTGTTAAGACCTGTGAGTATAGCAATGTGGTGTATCTGTGACTGATCAGCCTCCCACGAGGGACAGGTAAGTTTGAGACAGGCCTTGGTGCAGTGGAGGGCACAGATTCTTGCTGAGCTGGAGGCAGTAAAGAAGAAAGTTTGACAGTGTATGGAGGACTTTGACACCACCCTAAGAGTATAAGAAGTTGACAGGGAGCAGATTGAATGTCCGTTCTTGGTCCTGGAGTGGGAGAATCTGCTGTCTTAGTCTCAGAGTAGTGGCTAGTGGTGGGCAAAACTAGAATAATCTGCTTTGTACAATTGTCATGAATTGTGCAAATTTTCACTTCAGTTCACACAATTTTGTGAATTATTGCAATGTATTTTGAGTATGCAAATTCACATTGGGAAAATGCACAATTTCTCAAATAGCACTTTTTAAACTTGCTCTATCAAACGGATGAAAAAATGCACAGTTTCATCTTTTGTATGTACTGCTTACCTCGGTGCCAAAGCGATCAAGAGATCCTCAGATGAGTTTTCTAGAACAATGTGTTTTTTATGCAGATTGTTGAGATTACATGTTTTTAAAGATCTTTTTTTTAAACAAACGCACTGCAGTACATACAGATGGCACCTCTTTTCTTAAGTAATATTGTGAAGTTTTGTCACATAACATTTTTTGAAGGTGGGAGTTTCCAACACTGTTTTTCCCATGATTCCTGACTGTTGTTGACAGAGCATGTATCACACTTAATCACAGTACGTGCAGTTGTGAGAAAGCAATCACGGGAATTAGTCCTGTTTTCTTTACTTAGTACCCAGTGCCAAATAACTTGGTCAAAAAATGATTTTGACTTTTTTGTCTAAGTAGTGAAGTTCACCTATAAGAAGTCAGTTAATCCTAAAGTTTGAAAGATTTTTTTACATCTTTTTATTTGAGTAATTCCAATATCACAGTGTAGATAGCATCATCAGTGTTAGTCCTGTGCTATGCATCAAAGTTGTATATTTATATATATATACATATGTGTATATATATATATATATATATATATATATATATATATATATATATATATATATATATATATAGTAGGGACTAGATATCTAGCTAAGAGATTTAAGGAAGCTACTAGGCTTGATTTAAACTAAATGAGAGGGGGCAAGGGGGACAAGTAAGAGAAAACACTAAAAAAGGAAACAATGCTCATAAATTAAGTAAATCTGATATTTGGAATTGCATGCTTCTAAATGCTAGAAGTTTGAAAAATAAAATGTGGGAATTTAGAAATATTATGTCTGCTAAAAATGTACATATAGCAGCAGTGACAGAAACGTGGTGGGACGTAAATGATGACTGGGATCAGGCCATAGTTGGGTATACTTTATATAAACAGTCTAGATTATATTGAAAGGGAGGAGGGGTAGCCCTTTATATATTAAATAGTATAAAGTCAGAAGAAATATCTATGTCCATTGACATGACTGACCAACTATGAGTCAAAATAATACCACCAAAAAATCCCAAAATAATATTGGGTCTTATCTATAGATCTCCATCATCAACTCCACAATACAATAAGAGTTTGATAGAAAAAATCTTGTCATTAAATCCAGCGGACAAAATATTAGTCCTAGGAGATTTAAATTTACCTGTAATTAATTGGGAAACATCACTCACAGTAACACCCTTAGAGAGAGAGAGTTTTTAAATGCATGTGACCAAATTGGACTAGTAGAGTGTGTTGACGATCAGACAAGGGGACAAAATAGATTCGATTTGGTCTTAACAAATATGGGAGATACACTAAGTGAATGCAATATAACTACACCCTTAGGTACTAGTGATCATTCCAAAGTAGAATTTAAATTAGCTGAATTACTAAATAAACAAAGGGGTAATACAGTTACCTTAGATTTCAGCAAAGCAAATTGTGTTAAGATGAAAGTAAACCTCTCAAATTGGCAGTGGAAAGAAGATTTTGATAAAAAATCATTAAATGACATATGGGAAATTTTCTCCACTAAGATCAAGCAGCAAGAAATGGAAAACATTCCTGTTAAACAAAAGTATCCCCCGAGAAATAAAAAAATACAATGGTGGACACCTAAAATCAAAAAATTAATAAACAGAAAACATAGGCTGTTTAAAAAAGTGGAAAACAAATAGATCATACAAAACTAGGACTCAATATACACAAATAACAAATCAAATAAAAAAACAAATCAAGAAGGCTAAAATAAATTATGAAATAAATTTAGCAAACAGAGTAGAAGGAAATCATAAGGCCTTTTATGCTTACATAAACAACATCAAGGGGAACTCAAACAGTATAGGGCCCTTAAAAAAAACATCCAACATCGGATAATAAAGAAATGGCTGACCTAGTAAATGAATATTTCTCGACTGTCTATAATAAAAAAAAAACAGGGTTTATATCCATTTATAATACCTGATACAAATCCAAAAGATAGAATAGTATTAAAACAAACTGAAGTTGAAGAAAGATTGGCTAAACTGGATCCAAACAAATCCTCGGTCCTGATGGTTTCACCCAAAATACTTATAGAATTGGCAGAGATAATAGCCCCCCCATTAACCTATATATTTCAAAAATCATTGGATACAGGGGAAGTAATTGATTGCTGGAAATCAGCAATTGTTATTCTAATTTATAAAAAAGGTAATAAGATGGATCCTGCAAACTATCAACCTATTAGTCTTACTGCTATTCCCTCAAAAATATTGGAGGGAATATTCAAGGATAAGATAAATGCAAATCTAGAATTAAATCATCTTATTGACCAATCTCAACACGGATTTGTGAAGGAAGGTCATGCCAGACAAATATGCTGGCATTTTATAACAGTGTTATGGATAGATTTGATATGGAATCCTAGTGGATGTGCTGTTCCTTGATTTTCCAAGGCTTCGATAAGCTCCCCATCCAGAATTTATACAACAAATGAATAAATTGATTATAAATCCATTCATAATAAACTGGGTTCAAAACTGGTTAGAAGACAGAAACCAATGTGTGTGTATTAGAGCGGAGCTCTCTGAACAGTTGGAGATGACTAGTGGGGTTCCCCAGGGTTCGGTGCTGGGCCCTTGCTTGTTTAATCTATATGTATTATCTCTTCAAATAAAACATGATACCATTTGGTTACAAAAATTTGCAGATGACTGTAGGATAGGTACAGAAATAAATATTAGTCAAAATTCATCTGACTTACAAGATACAATTGATAACATAGAAATATGGACAAATAAATCTAAGTTGACATTAAATCATGACAAATGTTTTATTATGCATTTGGGAAATAGAAATCCAAAAATATCTTATAGATTAGGAAATATTGTTTTAAAGACAATAGATGAGGAAAGGGATTTGGGTATCATAGTTTCTAGTGACATGACCTTTTCATCACATTGTCAAAAAATAGCCCAAAAAGGAAATAGAATCCTAAATTGCATATTAAGACATATATCATCTATATATATACATTGTACGTATCCCTGGTTAGACCAATTATGGAATTTGGTGCCCAGGTTTGGACACCATATAAAAAACAAGATATTGCATTGTTGGAGAGAGTACAGAGGAGAGCAACTAAAGCAATACACAATATGTCAGAGAAAAATTATGAGACCCGTTTGTCTGAGTTGAATATTATTCCCTAGAGGAGAGAAGAAAGAGAGGAGATATGTGCCTAGTGCACAGGGCTTGGAAAAATGATGATCTTTGGGAATTTACCAGTCTTGAAATAAATAAAAGCGTATATAACACTAGGTCTCATCCTATGCAATTAACAGCACCCAATAGGAAAAAAGTACGTAGTACATGGTGGTTCAACCAAAGAGTTGTACATGACTGGAACAGACTACCAGTGGAGGTTGTGGCCATCCAAACAACTTCTGTGTTTAAATCTAGATGGGATATATACACAAATAAAATCAAAATTTAAAACTAGATGGCGAGCATATAGGACGAAAGTCCATTTTTGGCTCAATATCATTCCTATGATTCCTATGACTTATATAATATTTTTTGACAGCAGCATCTGAGCCAGCAGTGGCGTACTACAAACCATGTTTTTTTTCCTTTCTAGTACTAGCAGTGGTAGTAAGTGTGCTTCAGTGTTCTAAAGTGATTGAGTTTAGGCAGCTTAGCTACAGTATATAAGCTGCAAAAGAAGAGACAGCAGCAGGTATAAACAAAACTGTTTTTCTCACATACCAGCATTAACATTCACCTTTAGAGTAACTCAGTGAGTGTGCTGCCTCAGGAGATCTATTTCAGTCAGCTCAGCAATATATAAGCCAGCCAGCAGTGACAGCAGCAGTGGTATAAACCACGATTAGTTAAGTTCCCAAGCATTAGAGTTAGACTATTAGTGTAACACAGAGAACTTGTCATCCAGTATTATAGAATATAGGGGCGGGAAAAACTGGGGAGGTTCTGCTTTTGGTTTTGCCAAATCACTACTCTTTTTGGTTTTAAATCCGGTTTTGATTTTGGATTCATGGCCAATATGCATCCAGTATAAACCATTCTCATCTTCATTTTAAAGTATGATAAACTGTAAAACTGATATATAATGTTGAGAAATTAACAGATTAACAGGTCAGTAATTAGCACGACTGAGATTCAAAATGGCTCCCACTGAGAGGAATTAAGGTCAAAGCTCTGACCTTAAAATTTCAGAAATTGTGTCAACATTTACACCAGGTTCTTTGTTATGGATAAAGTTAAGATATGCAAAGCCAGAACTTTGTCTTCATCCGGGGAGATCTCTTTCATTAAATATGTTCTCTGGATAGATTCTACTAGGTTGAACTCAGCCCAGGAAGAGAGATAATGCAGCCTGATGCCACAGCAAAGCCTGCATATTTTTCATTAGCAGATATAGCATATCAGGTGATACAGCAGCAGTCTGACCCTATTGTTGCAAGCTGTTCTACACAGATCTTTTAAATCTGGGAATGTAGAAATCCTTCCTGATCTCTGAAAATGAACCTGAATATTTATTGCTACCTTCCAATTCTACTAACCCAACTTTTGAATTAAAAGCAGAATTACAAGAAGACCAAATTGTTTGGGATCTGGAAAATCTTGGGAGCTGGATGGCAAAACTCAGTGGAAGAATGGAACAACTGTTTGTTAGATCTAATGATATTGTAACTTTTATCAGACATACAAAAGAGGAAATAAGTGATGTCAGAAAGGGACTTGAAATCGGCCTGTGGAAAAAAAAACTCAACTTGAAGCATTCACCTCTGCAGAGATTGTTGAAAATATCACCTTTGCTATGAACTTGAGGTGTTCGAAGATCAACAGTGCTATTGCAATCTTCAACTGATTAGGATTCCATCATCCTTGGACTTTGGTTACTCTTCTACCCATGATTTTCTTAAAGTAATCCTGAGCGGACCTATTTAATCTCCCAGAGGACAATCCGCCATTAATTATCAAGGCTTTCAGCATAGCAGCTAAGAAACCAGTAGCAAGCATTTAGGACCGCAAGTCCCCAATAATGGTTTCCTTTGCTTTTGAGACAGGCCCTGATATTGAAAAAGGAGCACAAGCACCATGCAAATAATTGTGTGGCACTTGCGCTAGCACCAGACCTGGCAGCTGCTATATTCAGTTGGATTGCAGACTGGCACTATCTGAATATCAGACAGTGTCATCATAGTTCTAAGTAAAACTGTGCTGCTCTGACATGGACCCAGGCTGTATATAGCCCACAGGGAATACTGCTACCCAGAACGGATCGCACCAAGACCCCTGTGGGCTATATTTAGCCATTAACATGCAAATGAGGCCATTGGGCATACAAGGTACTAAAGGGTCATTTGCATACCCATTATGGACTCATTTGCATGGTGTACAGCAGCCCATCAGCACCTATCCTTAGGGTGTCTGACATATTCCTTAGTGTTTAGTGACACCTCTATCTCCGATCACCTATTCCTTAATATGTAGTGTTATCCCTGGTGTCCACTGATTCCCCAACCCCCCAGTCACCCCACATACCTTATAAAGTGCATTCCCTGGTGTCTACTGACATCCCCACCCCCTGATTGCCCATTATACATTCTAGAATGCAGTCTCTGATATCTAGTGGCATCCCCACCCTCGATCACCTGTTCTTTAGTATGTAGCATTATCCTTGGTGTTCATTGGTTCCTCCATTTTCCAATCACCCACTGACATACGTAATCTTTGTCAGTCCAGTGCCCCCACCCACCACACCCACTCACAAACACCTCCCATCACACACCCTCTTACCAGTGTGACTGGTGATGCCAGTTTGATCCTGATACAGCGACCAGCATAGCCCTCTTCACACCTCCTCATCTGGCCACCATATGAGCTGTCAGTGGCATGTGTACAGTATGTACATGCAGTATTAATACGGTATGTGTGCCACTGACAGCTAACAGGGTGGCCTGCTGAGGAGGTGAGAGGAGGGCTATGGCAGTAAATAGCACCACTAACTACAAACCTTTGAAAATGCTGCTGTTTCTGTATGCATGAGGGGGCCCCCTCATTTGCATGAGTGCAGTGGTATTTTAGTGCCTGGAGATTGCCAGGTTTGTGGGGTGCTAACTGGGCCTCTGAATATAGCCCCACCCCACGCACAAGTGCAGATCTGGGTAGTGCCAGTACTAATATTTTAATATCAGGCCCATAGATACTTAATCTATAATGTTTCACATATCAGGGAAACACTTGTGTCACATGTTTTCTATTTTCCCAGATTGTACCTTGGCAACTCAAAAACCATACAAGCTGTTTTTAAACATGAGAGAAGGGGCCATTGACCTTGTCGCTACCTTTTTCATTTAGTCTCCCTCTAATGTTACATATGATTATTCATGGCAAATGCTATGTGTTCTTCAATCCAGCTCAACTGATGAATTTTCTTTAAGAGCCTGTCATTCCAAATATAGATCAAACTCCTCCTCTGTGGCTTCCAAAAAGGATTGCTTAAATGCTGCAGTGGCTATTAAGGGAAAGACTGCTGAATAAAAAATAATAATGAATGACTAAAGGAAAAGAAACTGGAACTGAACTTTTTCCACACTACTATTCTTATGTGAAACTCAGATTTAATGCCACTGTGATTACTAAACACAAACGATTTTGGTTGTTCTACTATGAATCTGCATTTGTATAGTGTTAACATTTTATTTTAGAATGAAGTCTTTTGAATTTTTAAATCTCCTTATATCAGGACTGGAACCATTGGGGAATTTATTAAACCAAAGTTTTTTTTTAATAATTAGCCTTGCAACTAGCAAGAGCCAACAGCAGTTAGGCTCAGGAACTCATCTTGTGAACCATTTGAGAGTTACTTGGTGTCCATACCTCTCAACCTCCAAGGCCACAAATCAGGGACACTACCCTTTAAAATCAGGGACAAATGCTCAAAATCAGGGACACCATTTTTCGCGCCGCGTAAAGTGCTGCATCACAGTGTTCACATCTTTCAAATGTGTGAATACTGTGAGGCAGCCAAGTTGTTCAAATGGCACTGGCAACAGGCTCAGCAGCTAACAGTTGTTACAGGACTCAGTCACTAGTTACAGACAGTGATAATTCTTGTGGAACAGCCAAGTTGTTGAGAGGCAATGTTCACAGGAGCTGAAGCTGTTATTACAAATCACTACCATTTGACATCTGAATCTTGTAGTGCTGTGTACAAACATTCACCAGAGTTCTTCCGCTAGGTGTTCTTATGGGGGTCTCGGTCCACAGTACAGTGTCAAAATACCAAAGATCCCATCTCTACAATAATGATTGGGTTCTAGGAACACTCAGAAGACAAAAGAAATAAAGTGCAGCCTGGGTCACCTAAGCCTGTTGCTGATGACCAAAACTCTATTAGGTACTAGTGCATAGGCACTGTACCACCCTTTAACCCTTGGGTTATCATCCTTTAGCACAGACATGACCATCACCACAGTATAGTTAACATACTGCACCCCCTTCCTGCTGCAGTGATTATAAGATGCTGTGCCCTGGGGACTGCCAAATGATGAGGTCCCCACACCCCATCTCTCTCCCATAACCTGGGATACTGTGCTTGCCCCCTCAAAATCCTGGTTCCAAATTTCAAGCCCCCCCACAGGGTGGGAGGCAGCTCATGCATTCACTACCTCCAAGGTGGACCCCCCCCCGTGCCCCACAAGACCAGTCATCATTTTCAGTATCCCCATGTATCCTATACACAAAAACTGAATCATTTGATAGTCCAAGTCAGTAATTCCTGGTACAGTAAAACTAACAAATGAAATTAAATGAATGAAATGATTCCAACTCATCCAAAAGTCATTACCTACAGTCCACTTGCCAGTTTATAAATCTTACCACTTACTCCATGATCCCCCCAATTTGGTTCACGTTAGCCAAATACATAAACCAAGTTGTTAACATACTAAATATATTCTACACAGTTCCTGGCATTTTTACATACCTGCTGCCCAACACTTAAACGTAAGGTACTGGTGTGGTGGCAATCTCTGCTGGCAACAGGGGCACTGGGTTGTAGGGTCAGCTGGGCTCGGGTCCTTCTGCTCTGTGCTGCTCTGAGTCTGCTCCTCTTTGTCTCTCCATGTGCTCCCTGTTGCTCGGTAGTCGGTATGCCCGCTGCTGGCAGTGTCTGCTGCTGCTTCATTCTTTATTCAAACAAAATAATAAATGATTTACAGTAGCAGCAGGCAGCTAACAGGCAGGCAGGGATGGCAGACTGGTGCAAAAAAACGGTCTGGCTGACGGTGGCACGCTGATGGCTAAGGATTCAACAAACAGGCTGGCATTAGCGCAACTCTGCACTTCTCCTCCTCCTCCAAATGCAGAGTCTTGATTCTCTCCCGTCGATCCAAGTCTCCAAGCTGCAGCAGTCTCTCCGCCGCTTGACTCATAGCTAGGCAAGGGGGCTAATTCTTCACCAGTGCTCTGGAACTCTCTCTCGGTTGTGTGATTCCCAGAGTGCCGGATGTCCTATTATATGCTGTACATTCAGACCTGATGGGGACACAAAATATCAGGTCAGCGTGTGGGTGGGGTGCTGAAAACAGCGGACAGCAACTGAATCCACACCATTGGTCAAATGGGAGGCATCGTCAGTGCCTCGTAAAGAGCGCCACTGTGTGCAACTGCAACATGGGGACATGGGGATTTTGGGCCGGAGACAGTCAAGCGTGGAGATGGTGGTGTGGAGAGGAGACCGCATGGTGGCATCTGACAGGCTCAGCCAGCCTAGGAAATCGTGCAAACGGCCAGTTGGATTGGGACTATGGACAAACAGCTGAAAATCGGGATTTCCTGAAAATCTGGGACAGTTGAGAGGTATGTTGGTGTCTGTATCTAGAATTTGAGTAGCAAGTGGCTTGTAGTGTTGCTTGCTACTGTGTAGCTAGCAGTCTGCTCACAAGAATAGCATGACTTGGTGATTAACAGGAGATAGGACATGGTGAATGATTGGAGATAAGCTAAGGCAACTTACTGTAACAGTTGAGTAGCCCCTGGCTTGTGTAGTGTTGTTAGCCAGTTGTCTGCTTGCAAAAGTGACCCGGTGATTGAAAGGAGACAGGCCTCGAATGTCAGGTGATGGGTGGAAGAAACATAGTTACAGTAAGGTAAGTGTAGCAGTGAGCACATGCAGTCAATGTTAGGCCCTTCTGCCCACCCTTAATGGATTGATGTAATTTTTTATTAGCCAACTTTGTTGTTCCGTGTTTTGTCAGCCATTAGTTTATTTTATGTCCAGATAATTGAAGTAAATGACCCACTCACCCAGATAACTGTTAGCATTGTGTTTATTCAAATATAAAAGATGATAATGATTGTGGAAAACATCAATATAAGGAGCATCTGATATCACCTTTTTTTCTCAAAAGCAGTCTTACTTTTCTCATAACATTCCAAGTATTCTTTTATCCAAATTAGTTTCACTGTGTGGTTTTTAAAGCCATTACAGCTTCCTCAATCTCTGATTAAATATGTTTTCTGTTGACGCTATTCACAGGGACACTTTTAGCTCCGGGCTACTACAGCAACCACCCTTGACTCACCAGGCCTATTCATTTGTGAAGGAATACAGTATAGTCCCGTTTGGGTATACCACCCTAACAGCAACATTTCTATGGCAAAATGAGTCGATAACAATAACAGCACCATGCCACCGTAGAAGTGCCACAGGGAAGGGCAACCACTTCCCCGACTTCTGCACCCCTTCCCCGAACTAACTCCGACCAGGAGTTAGAATCCTTTAGTTGGGGTGCAGGGGGCAAAAGTCCCCAATGTAAAAATATTCTCGAACAGTGTGGCTCCATGCCAACTGCAACTAGCGGTCACCATATCTGGCCGCTCAATGCCGGTCACAATCTTTATCACGCCGAATACAGCCCTTTTGTTTGTACTGTAGGTTGTATACAGTATATCATGTACATTTAGAGCCAAGCACTTCAATTGATTTTTCATTCTTATTGACTTCCCAATAGGAGATGACCTTTAAACATTTTATGGGAGTTTTATGCCTGAAATATGATTTGTGCCATGCTGCAATTGCAGCTTATTCTGATTTTCTGTTATTGTTAGTTATCTCTGTGTGTTAATTTCCTTTGATGGTACAACATGTGGATGGAGATACTACATATCCTATCATAACTGTTAGAATGTAGTAACGTTTTTATTGTAATCTCATTGTGGAAGAGTGCTGTAATCAGGGATGTTTTGGTCTGGGATTTGCCAAATCCACAATGAGTTTGAATTTGGTTTTGCAGAAGATTTAGATTTGCCAGGTGCAAGCCTATACTGTATGTATCAGTGATGGAAAAAGGCATTATCAGGAGAAAAATATCATAAAATGTAAAGGGACAGAGTAGCATAACCATACAGAGTATACTGTGTAAGATACACCACATTCTGCTGTTTATAAATTCTTTGTTTTATAGTAAGTAGTAGTAAAATATTTTATTCACATTCATGAATAAGGATAAACTCAATTGAGCCAAGGCTCATTTACAATGAGGTCCCATTGCACAGTTTTCAATGCTACAGCATTATAAGTTACACATAACAAATAATAAAATGTAATTATACATAGACATTATAACTATACTGAACACAAACAATAATAACAGCAATTAATGTGCAAAGCAAAAAGGTACATAGTACTGTGTGGAACAAAGCATGACTTATGGGACCCCCCGCCCTTATGTAGCCAGCTTACAGTTAGAGCGCATAGAAAAATGTAGCAAAGCTAGTTGATTAATTGTTTGCCAGTCACATTTGGAACCAGGTATTTTTTTTCATTAAAGCTAGCTAGGGTTTACTAATAGGGCGTTTTTTTCTTCCCAGAAAACAATGGGCGCAGTTCTCAAATGTGGTTGGCTAGCCCAGCAGACTTACAGGACACTAGCCTTCTAGGTTAAATAAAAAAGTCTCTTAGCCATCCTGCACAGCAGAAGCCACTTGGCTAGTATGCTGTAAGCCTACGGCTAGACTTGAGGCCATTATCCGCACTGTGGCTGGGCCTCCCCAAAAAATTCCCATCCAAGTGTTGTATTTTCTGCTGAGCAAGGTCTGTAAGAGTGTAAATTCATGCTCTTCTGATTCATATTTTAACTGTGTGCCCCCAGAAATTATTTTGTTATGGCATTCCTGTGAGTAGGCATGCATAGAGGGACACAATTTAAAAAAGCGTTCTTAATCCAAACCAAACATGCAGAGGTCGGCTCAGACAGTATCATACTGAACAACATGTGATGGGAGTAGTTTGGTTTCAAAGAGGAGGGAATAGCCTGTTCCTAGTTGCAATGCTTATGATTACAAAATAACAAAATATAAGCTTATAAAAAAACATACGTCACTTCTTCACATTTATTGCCTGATATTTGCTTTAGCAACTGTGTTAACTTGGTAAACAAACCAATGACATCAGAACAGTATCACTTGACTGTTCAACTAGTCCTCATTCTTTCAAAGACAGCTTTAAGCAATGATTAGTTCTGACTGTCTACTGATATAGCTGGTGAGCATGATGCTTCTCAATTGGTTCGAAGTGGTTGTTTCGGTAATTAGCATGACATAGGACATTATACTACGGGGTACAATGCTGTCGAATCAATGTCTGTGAAGTGTCATGACTCATCAGGTAAGCATTCTGCTGAGCAGGAAAGCTGTGCTTCATTAGATGAAAAAAATATATATCTTCAGGAGACTGAGAGGGGAATTTGTTCTGTTTTTCCAGGGAACATGGCTAGAGTCCAGCTGTCCTCCACTGACTTGTGCCTATCTGCCTTGCAATAAATTAGTTGTTATCTTAACTCTTGTGTGAATTTACAGTATCTTGCCCAATTGAGGTCTGACCACAATCAGTTGATAAAGCATCTATCGACAGTGTGTCTTACTTCTTAATAGTCTTGTATTGACATTAGCTGTGGACCACCTTATTCTAAGCAGTGGTGACTCCAATAAAAAGCCAAAGCTGTGTCCTAGCATTTAAGGTAAGCCTCTAAGGGGTCTTACATTGTGTCTACTAGTTAAGGTAAGCCTCCGAGGGGGTCTTACACTGTGTCCTAGCAGTGGCACATATTGCAGCTGCCAATATACAATAGCTTAGATGGAAAGTCTTGCTGCGGTCATTGATTCTGAGTGACCATATGAGGGAAGAAAACATGGCTAACCTGTCACAGTGCTTCAAATATACTCCCCTTCCTATTTGGGACTTGCAGTGACCTAATGCTGTCTGGGCCATTCACATCACTGCACGACTAACCATCTCATTTGATTGAGTTACTGCCAAATGAAATGGATATCTATGTGGATTCAGCAGTTTTGGAATACTTCATTATTCTGGGAGGGTTCAGCACCCATGGGGATGGACCACAGAACTAAATAGACTAAAATGGCAATGATGCATCGACAGTAGAAGCAATTGATTTGATGAGTCATTTTCCAATATCTCAGGACATCTATCTCTAAGGAGAGTTTCACAAGAATTCCTACAGCACAGACACTCCCAGGGCCTTTTTGTTCTTTGATATCTCCAGAAAACCACAGTAGATCACTTGTTGAATTGACTGGTACTACAGTAGATACACAGATAATATAGATGGTTAAAGACAGAAAAAGACTGTGAGTCCATTGAGTCTGCCCTAATGTTCATACATTGTTTTACTCTCCCTTTGAAGCTCCACCACTTGCCTTCAATTTGTTAATATTTACCCAAATAAAATGTCCCATTGGTTTTGACCCTGATACAGTCTATGCACTGATCACATTACTGAGTACACAGTTCCACCTGTCCACCATCCGCTTTGTGAAGAAATACTTTATGACATCCTTCTGAATTTCCTCTTCCAGTTTAAGATTATGCCACTGGTGGTTGTACCATTCCTAACTTAAATAGCTCTGTGAATTTCACATTATTATGTGCCTGCATGTACATGTATGTTTCTGTCATGTCCCCTTTCCTCCTGTCTTCTAGAGAGTTCATGTTTAGACTTTGTAATCTTTCCTCATTGGCATTACCCTGCTCTCCGGATCACTTTTTGTAACCTTCAACTGGATAGTCTCTAACCTCTCCCTGTCCTTCCTCCACTGTGGGTTCCAAATTACATACAGCACTCCAGATGTGGACTAACCAGCAGCCTGTACAGTGGGAACATCCCTTCTAGACTGTGACTAGTGAAACCCACCTGATGCATGCCAGCATCCTGTTAGAGTTCTAGTATGGTGTACCGCATTGGGAAGAGGAAAGGGAAGAGATACCAACAACTATGGACCAGTCTTCCTACTCCCTATTTTCTCAAAAGCTTTAGAGACTGCTTGCTTATTAGCTATCAGTCTAGCTCTCTAAGCTATCTTTCTTTTCTGACTACCTGGGTTTAGAGCAGCTCACTCTGTATCCACCTCCCTGCTAAGACTCACTGATTCTGTTCTCTATGGCATGGATATTGGCCAGATAACCAGCGTCATGTCCCTTGACTTGGCTAAAGCATTTGACATGGTTGATCATACTCTTCTTAAGTTACTTGCCTCCAGCCTCACCTGCTCTTTCCTTCCCTGGTCCTCATCCCACCTCTCTGACAGCACCCGGTCTGTTTCCACTGGCCTTGCTGTCTCTGGCCCCAGTACAATTAGTATAGGGGTCCCACAAGGCTCTGTTCTAGGGTCTCTCCTTTTCAATATTTTCATAATGACCTGCCATGGATTGCAAAATTCTGCAACATCCATATGTATGCAGATGATACCATCCTTTACACACCTGATCACAGTTTCACCAATCTCTCTGCTGCCCTACAGTCTAACTTTGACTCACTCAAGGACTGGTTAAAATTAAATCATTAATCTCTAAACTAATTAAAAACTGTCTTCATGCTTTTGTCTCACTGGTGTCCCTGACTGAACATTAAAACCTCAGATGATATCTCATTGACCTCAGTGTTCAAATATAAGTATCTTGGTGCCATACTGGATAACACCCTTGATGTTTCCACACATATTCAGACACTAGTTACAAAATACCTTAGGAAGCTTGGAGCCCTTTATAGGCTGGGTGACTGCCTCTCCAAAGGTATGCCGAAATGCCTAGCTGATCATCTAATCCAGCTGGATATTGACTTTGGTAACACACTTTATGATATTGTCCCAAAAAGCCAGTTAATGAAGCTTGGTATTCTATTTAATGCCTTCTGTCGATTTATCCTTCACTCTCTCATCTAGATGCATCACTGCACTCCATATGACCATTTAGGTTGGCCTTTGCTGAAGTACAGAAGTATGCAACACCTCGCTCTCTATGGTTTTAAATACTGGCAAAATAAGCACTCAAATTACTCATGCACCCTGCGCATCCCAGCTGCTCAGTCCGCACACCACCTTCACTTTGTCTCACTCAGGACATAGAATCCTTGTTCCAAGGTGCAAACTGAATTCCAATCAACTTGCTTTTAGCCATAGACTCCCACATGTGTGGAACAACTCTGCCCTGGGTAACAGCATGCTCACTAGTATTGCCTTTGCTAAACTGTTCTCAAAAATCTAATTATGTCATTCTGTGACTGTATCTGCCTATGCTTGTTAGTGTTATGATTACCTGGACCTCTCACTGCTGATCATGCCTGTCAATATTGTAACATATACAGATTTTAACATTTTGCCATTTCTGCTGCTATACTTGTTCCTCTCCTCTTCCCCAATTTACATCTGTAAGTAAGATTATTTTGTCTACCCGGTATGTTTATCAGGTGAAATAATTTCAAATCAATCAGCCAATAAAGTGAACAGCTGACGGCATCTTCAGGAGACAGTGGTTGTCCATGCAAATACCTGTATACAAAAATTTACATTGCATAAACAGGGTATAGACACCACGGTCTGTATATAACCGTGGTGGTCCATGCAAATATACAAAATTAACATTGAGTAATAAGTGTGTGGGCACCCCTCCCTGTTCAGTGCCACAGGCCCACTTTCACCTTCTCTGGGCTCAAGAAATGTGCCAGATGCAGTTGCTGATGCTGAATTGCTGGTTAACTGTTGTTTCTGGTAAATGCAAAGTTCACACTGTCTCTGTCTCTCTATCTATTCATCTATCTATCTATCTATCTATCTATCTATCTGTCTATCTCAAAAACTGCATTAATGCTCTGTGAAGGAATAAAGCCACAAAGCGAGGGAAATGTGGCATTAGAGTTTTCAAAGCTAATACCCCATACCCACCCTGCACACCAACAGGTGTCGGGGCCTTGGAACATCGGCCCTAACGCTCACCCCATTTCATAAGTAAATAAGCTGAGATGAGTACAGTATAGGAGAATGGGGTGAGCATCAGGGCCGGCACCCCAAGGCATCCCTCGACAGCTGTTGGTGTATGCAGGGTGGATATTGGGGTATTAGCTTTGAAAACCATGCCACATTTCTCTACTTTTATGGCTTTGACTTTAACTAGATCATTAACACAGTTTTTTTGCAATTTGTTTCCTTACTTTTTGAGATATTGTAATAGTATCTTTATTTTACTGTGCACTCCCAAAAGTCCATAATGGTATCCATATGTGCTCCCATGCATGCATATTGTAATTGTCCCTCATTTCATGTGGGAATGCAGGACCCAGAGGGTGCTGTGCTCCCATTTATCCATAAGTTTAGAAAGATTATAGTGAACCCTCATTTCCAAGTGGGATCACAGGGTCCTTGGGGCCCTGTGGTGCCTTCAGTCCATAATGTTACATGTCCATGTGCTCCCATGCATGCATATCATAAATGACCCTCATTTTCTTGTAGGCAAAACCAGGACAGATGTCACGCTAGATTGCATGGCACAGTATCACAGTCACTGTAGGCCAATCCATAAAAATTTCCCCGCACCTGTAAAATGTCATGAAAAAATACCACCAACAGCTTAATCTGGTTCAAGGTCAGTTGGCATTCATCTGTATCCCCCTCCCCGGGTCATGCCTGAAAATAGGCAGGATTTGTCTAGTGCATTTACCTGGTCAACAAAAACTAAATAAATAAAATAAATAAACAAGGCCTGGTAACATGCATAACAGCTTAGTACACCTGAAGGTGTACTAAGCTGCGCATCACAGCGAGTCCGTATCTCAAAGAGTTTTTGAGATATGGCTTCTGAAAGGTACCTCAACCATTTCAGTGTTATCCTATGGGAAATCACAAAACGTCAACATCTTATAACTATGCAACAGATGAATATTTTCTCTGCAAACCAGCAAAAGGCACATCTGTGGGGCAAGCCCTTTGTACTCTAAACATTTTAGCCCACAAGTGCAAACAGTTTGTTTGCAATGAAGAGACAAAGAAACAGACATATCTGGAAAAGTAGTGTTGCAAATTCATTTAGTGGCATGGCATTATTTACTCTGAAACCATAAATAATGTCATGAGACTTTTTGATGCCACGATAGCAAAAAACACAACACAGAAAAGTGTTGTGCATGGGAGCACAGGGCTCTGTGACCCCTGTTTTCCCATGTATGCATATTGTAATTGTCCTCATTTGCATGTGGAACTCCGGACCCTCTAGGCCCTGCATTCCTATTTATCCCATAAGTTTGAGAGCTTATAATGAACCCACATTTCCTTACAGGATCACAAGGCCCTTGGGGCCCTGCGGTGCCATCACTCCATAATCTTATATGTCCATGTGCTCCTGTACATGTATATTGTAAGTGGCCCTCATTTTCATGTAGGTAAATCAGTACAGATGTCATGTTGTGAATGCATGGCACAATATCACAGTCACTGTAGGCCTATTCATAAAAATTTCACCCACAACTATAAATAAGGTCTGAAAACATGTATAACAGATTAGTACACCTAAAGGTGTACTAAGCTATCTGTCTAGCAGTCTGTGTCTTAAACATTTTAGAGATCTAGTTTCCAAGGTACCCTGACCATTACAATGTTATTCTGTAGAAATCACAAAACTTCAAAATGTTATAATTATGCAACAGATGAACATTTGCTCAGCAAACCAGCAAAAGAGCACTGCTGTTGGGCAAGCCTTTGTACCCTGAAAAGTTCAGCCTATAAGTGCAACTGTTTGTTTGCAATGAAGTGTCAAAGAAACAGATATATCTGAAAAGTAGTGTTGCAAATTGAAAAAGGTGTTACAGCATTATTTATGGTTTTGTGGTAGAATAAATAATGTCACATCAGTAAAACTAATGCCGTGACACCTTTTTTGATGCTGCAAAACTTTTTTGATGCTGCGATTGCAAAAAAAAGCACAACATAGAAAACATTTTTATGAAACACTGAAATTTAAAGCCTTATAACTCTGGAACACCTTCATAGTTTTTCACTGAGCCTGTCAAAGGCACTACCTTGGAACATGGCACATGTTCCCTGCAAGTTTGGGCCAAAAATTCCTTTTCATGGAGGCTGTAGACAAGAGCAAAAAACCCAATGTTAAGTATAGGAATACATTTAGTGTTTTTTCTAGAAATGACACAGCTGTATCTCTGAAGCTGCACAAATTGCTGTCACACAAATGTTCACACATCAAGACCTTGCCTCCTAGACCACATATAGAAAATTTCAGCTAATTTCATCAAAGGGAGCCAAAGATGTGAATGTTCAAAATTTAGGTTTAACATTAGACAGGCTACTCAACCCTAACTATAGTGGTGCTATCATTCCACTATAGTTAGGGTTGTGTAGCTTGTATAGTGGCATCAAAAAAGGTGTCATGGCATAACTTACGGTTTCATGATAGAATAAATAATGTTGCGCCACTAAATAAATTTGCAACACTATTTTTCCAGATATATAAGCCCTCCAGGATGAAGCGCAGTGTCACAGGTTTACTGCATGACAAAAGGGATTAACTCCCATTGAAATTGCATTGTTTACTGCAGAATTCTGCAGTGCTGCTTCATCCTGGGGGGCTTATCTATGTCTTTTTCTTTTCACTTCATTGCAAACAAATGGTTTGCACCTATGGGATGACATTTTCAGGGTACAAAGGGCTTGCCCCACAGATGTGCCTTTTGCTGGTTTGCTGAAAAAATTTTAACCTGTTGCATAGTTATAAGATTTTTAAGTTTTGTGATTTCCCATAGAATAACATTGCAATGGCTGGGGTACCTTTCAGAAACTATATCTTGAAAAGCTTTGAGATATGGACTTGCTGTGACAAGCACTTTAGTACACCTTTAGGTGTGCTGAGCTGTTATGCATGTTTCTAGGCCTCATTTACAGGTGTGGGGAAATTTTATGAATGGGCCTACAGTGTTCAGATACTTGCGCATGCATTCACAGCATGACATCTATACTAAGCCGCTCAAGCATGAAAATGAGGACCACTTGCAATATACATGCATGGGAGCACATGGACATATAAGATTATGGACTGATGGCACGAGGGCCCCAAGAGCCATACGATCCCATAGGGAATTATGTTCATTATAATCTATTTAACAGATATGGCTTTTGCTGCTTTGCTGAAAAAAGTTTTATCTGTTGCATAGTTATAAGATTTTGAGGTTTTGTGATTTCCCATAGAATAACATTGCAATGGTCGGGGTACTTTTTGGAAGCTATATCTCAAAAACGCTTCAAGTTATAGACTCCCTGTGACATGCAGCAAAGGTGTACTAAGTTGCTATGCATGTTTCCAGGCCTCGTTTACAGATGTGGTGGAAATCTTTATGAATGGGCCTACGGTGACTGTGATACTGTGCCATGCATTCACAGCGTGACATCTGCACTGGTTTGCCTACATGAAAATGAGGGCCACTTACAATATGCATGCATGGGAGCACATGGACATATATAATTATGGACTGATGGCACCACAGAGAAATGAGGGTTCATTGTAATCTCTCTAAACTTATGGATAGATGGGAGAGCAGGGCCCTGCATTCCCACACTCTAATGAGTGACAATTACAATATGCATGCATGGGAACATAGGGCTCACAGGACCCTGTGCTTACATGCATATATGGATACCATTATGGACTTATGAGAGTGCACAGTAAAATAAAGATACTATTATACTATCTTAAAAAGTAACTAAATAAATTGCAAAAAACCTGCATTAATGCTCTAGTTAGGGTCAAAACTATGAAAGTAGGGAAATGTGGCATTAGGGTTTTCAAAGCTAATACCCCACACCCAACTTGCACACACCAACAGGCATTGATGGGGGTGCCTTGGGGTCATCAGCCCTAACGCTTACCCCATTCTCCTGTACTGTATCCCTCTTAGCTTATTTACTTATGGAATGGGATGGGCATTAGGGCCAATGACCGCAAGGCACCTCCCCGATGCTTGTTGGTGTGTGCAGGTTGGGTGTGGGGTATTAGCTTTGAAAACCCTACTGCCACATTTCCCTACTTGAGTGGCTTTGACCCTAACTAGGGCATTAATGCAGTTTTTGCAATATATATATATATATATATATATATATATATATATATATATATATATAATATCAGTCAATGCACAATTTATATCAAACTTACTTTAAGTCATATCTCATTTGCTTATTTATTTTGCTATAGTTTAACCAGTGCTCACCTACCTCTCTCTCTCAGATCCATAGGGTGGGTAGGTGAAATGAATAGGCCCCAAGCCAAACCAGGAACTATGACCACAGGCTGTGCCTCATATCCATTACAGAGTGTCTAGGTCCAAACACCACACTGGGTAGAAATTCTCACTCAGGGCCTCACAGATTCATAAGCACCATCCTCATTGCTGCTTTTAAGCCTTGAACAAGGGAAAGCACCTGGCTTGCTGAGTCCAAAGATCATACATGGCTCTTGCCTTTCAGGTCCAAGAGACACTCCTGGTGCAGGGTGTAGCTCTCCCAGGACCAGCCACTTACTCTCACACTAGATAGTTCCTCTGCAGCTAACTGAAAGGGCTCCTACACACCCCTTTTTATACCAGATGGCACTTCCCACTTGGAATACAATACCATAGCCCCTTCCTTACTGAACTAAGTACTGTGCCTGGGGATAGTAACAACCTTCCTCCCCATACTAGAGGAAGGAGGTGCTACACTCTTCCCTTGCCTTGAGATGGCTTCCACAGCCATCTGAAATGCACAGTCCAGTGCTTCCTAGAGTCCACATAAGGAGGCCAAATGATCCTCAAGCCCATGACCAGCATGGCCTTTATGGATGAGGTGTGAACTGGGATTGCTCCTACCCCAGCCCTGCAAAGGAGCTACTACTTCTCTTACCCTCCTCTGAGTGCCCAGAGATACTCCTGTTCTGTTGACCACCAGTTCCCCCTCCACTGGGCATTGGGATGGACCATAAATGAAATAAACCAGATGTCCCAAATCAGTGTGGACCTGCTACACACTCTTCTTTCCTTTCCAAAAGAGTAGTGGCCTGCCATCTAACTATGGTGTGAACCAGGAATCCACTCTTGCTCTGATACTAGATGCTTCTAGTGGCCCACAGCTATAAGCACCAGGCACTGACCAGGAACACTCCCTTCCTCTCTTGGGGGTGAAATTGCCACTGCCATTGGCTTCTGAGGCTGAAAAGAGGACACCTTCAAACCTCCCTGTGCGTATTGGTAGGGGCCTCTGTCATTCATCCCTGGTATGGACCAGGAACACCCTTCCCCTTCATCTTCTGAGAGGTACCATCCCCCAGCTATCCACCCCATTAATCCATTTGCCCTTGGCTGTTCCCACATGCTCAGACTCTGTTACACTGCGATATTAGTCTGGGCTTCTACTTACTGTGGTGCACTCTGTTGAGCTGACACTGGAGAGGATGAGGAGGATGATAAGGGCATTGGTCAGGGCATCTAGTCAATGGGGTGTGTTTTTCTCAGCTGACACTGGAGAGGACTCAGAGGATTAGGATGAGAAGAGACATTATTTGACTGGGCTTTAAGACAATGTGGTGTGCTTTGGTGACCTGGCACTGCAGAGCATGGTGAGGAGGCTAACAGATTGAAGAAGCTGACTGAAGAGTGGAGAGGCATGATCATTCTGACTTCTGCAAACATGCTAGTTAGCTATTCGTGATTCTGTCTGAAATCTGAAAATATTAAAATTAATTAACATTAGTATAAAGATGACACTAATGTAAAAGATGTTGTCTTACTGTTTTGCTTTCTGTTACAAGTAAAGTTTTCAATGGATAGATCATGGCGGTCCTGCAAATTTGGAGATGCAGAAAATGCTGACGGCAGAGTTTCATGCTATTTCTGCTGGTGTGGTCCTTCTGGATACAGTGGTACATGTGATAGTTTACAGGCAATAAAATGGAGTTGACAATCCTGATAAGTGTTTTCTAATTAACATCTAGGAAATTCAAACATATCATAATTAAAATCATTACATACTAGCCTGCTGCATGTTACGGAGTTCACTGATCAGGACTGTACTGTTGCAAAAAACTCAATAGGTGTCGCATTGTTGTGGCACAATCATTTCCACAGTTTTGCTTGGCAAGAAGGGTGCATACAAGAGTGCTATAAAATACACAGTGTGCCATTAATTTTGTAATGCACTGCTGAACTTAACCAACATGCCAAACAAAAAATATAGCTCACAGTAGCTCATACTCATCATTTTTGAGGAGATAGTATAGTACAGCACTGAGTTGTTCAATAGGAAAAATACACATTAAAAGTAAGCATTACTATACTCACTTGTGATATACCAATCAAACTGCTTTAAGAAAGTAACAGAACTATCTGGTGCCCCAATAAGACAAAAGGTGGACTCACGCTGTAAAGCAAAATCAAAGGTTCAACCTACAATTTTTTCAAGATCAGAAATATCATCACAACAATATCGTTGCCTGATGACTTAACTTTGTTGCCTATTGTGACACATCAGCTTGTTGGTTGTGTTTCTTTCTATACTATGCATTAACAAAGAAGAGACTGATAGTGTCCAAAAAAGACCATAGTAAAAGATTATTGTTAAATTTTATAGTGGAGGCAGATCTGCCTTGGAAGTGACTTTCATTTAAAAAAAAGTGTCTCCTGCCACACTGCCTGACTGAATAAGGACATGACAGAGGATGGATGAATGCCTCATCCTGACCATGAAAACAAATGACTTGGCTTGAAGACAGTTTCATCTCAGTTTAAACAAAAGTTGGTGGTATGCTTCTGGAAAAGTAGACAGCTCGCAGAGGTCAAATAAAATATGGCACTAACTAATACACATGTTTTGGAAGCAGGACTTCATGACTAAAATATATATATGAAGACAGATGTACTGGGTATCAAATTAAGTTGACAGTTTCTTGATAGGTGGACAATTATTAGACATTATGGTATGAAATCAAATGCCTTTCTCAGCCTTCTTCATCATCACCCCATATTTTTGGCTGATTAGACTGCTACACTGTTAGTAGCAGAACTGATGATGATAGTAGAGGTTTAGCGGTTCCTCTGGCTTGACACAAGAGTTTGCTTCAATTAATTTTTAGAAATGTGAGTTCAACACTGTCAGGACTAAGTAGAGTTCATCAGTCACTAGCAATGGCACCAGCAGCACTGAATACTGATTATGAGTATACACTAAAGCTGGTAAAAGAAAGGTAATAAATAGTCAGCTGTGACACAGAAGGCCACAGTTTCTGTTGTGTTCTCCAGTAGTTAAGAGAATCCTCATCACTGTCAAGAATAATCTGTTCATCAAAGTATCCATCCATTTTTTCAGTGGTTGACGTGTTGCTCCATTGTTTTTCAATGGGAGACTGTTCACAACTAACAAGTGAATGTGTAGATGACATACATCGTAAAAGAGATTAACTGGCAAATGGCAGTTCCTGAAAAGTCTTCTCTGCAGTTTCCTCATCTTTGCTTACTTCAGTTTCACTTCTATCACTGATTCAATAGCAGGCATAGAGTGCTGACCACTGCTCAGCAAGCTGGATGTTTGTTCAGAGTGAGACAAAGAGGAATGAGAATAACCAGTTTCCAGTAACAGCTCAGGCAATACGTCAAACAGAGCCTCTTTCCAATAGTCAACATTTGAGTCCTCGGGTGAGATACTTTGAACTGAGTTAATACTGCTCGCTTGACATTGTATGCTGGTTTGTTATTCTTTGTTTCATGTAAGTAATCCCAGGTCTTCCCTGAAAAAGGGACTTTTAGTCTCAGCGGGCTTACCCGGTCATCAAAATTTAATAATTCAGTTAGTTAGACATACTATATGTTCAATCAGTTCCATAGGCAGCAACTGGCAGTGCACGAATAACTTCTCCGTAACAAAATTGAAGGGGCAGATATTACGCAGATTGCAAGTTACTGGAGAAATATAAAAACATTGATTACAATCTTGGAACAGTTTAAAGCTGTCACTCTTGAGATTAGTTCCCAAAAGTCCTGACTCAGCATGATTCCTGCCAGATTCACTTCATCTACAATTTCTTGGACCACTTGCATGACCAGTTTAAAAAGCAGGCCGACAACACTGATACTGTTTCACTGACTAGTTTACTCCACTATGTTTTATCTGAAGATGAACAGATAAACAGTATGTTTGAGACATAACACTACATGTTGGCAACCATTCTTGACCATTGATTGATTTTTGTGAGAAATTGATGCAAATTCTTTTGGCAGTGCCCATCAGATCCTCAGCCACTCAATTGTTGTTGATAAACAGTTCCACAATGAGATTTATCCAGTAAGCCAAGCACGCAACATGAGTGTACTTTCCATACCTGACTACCTTGATGATGTTTCAGCCATTGTCACTGCAATCATTCCCAGCTAAGATTGTTGCTTGTTAGCTATTCAGTAACCATTTTCTTCAAGTTGAGCAAAATATGTCGATGAAGGTGTTCTGAAACCCACTTAGACATAATGCAGCCTTCTTTCAATAAACTCTGGAAGTTGTCTTTACTGTGCTGCCAGTACTAGGAGGACATGGTTTCCCATAGCTTACCCAGTATGCAGTTACTGATATATAATCTGACACCTGTCTACTCATCCACTTGAGAGTTGTGATGCATGCTTTGAACAAGAGGAACTTTTCAAGTAGCAGTTAACTTCACCACAGGTGGTAACATACAAAATGGAATGACAATACAAGAAAAAAATCCTTGATGGTACACTGTACAGAGATCCACAGTCTTCATGAAACCCTCAAACCCAGAACTTGACTCAAATGAAAATGGGAAGAAAGTCTCAGTGTGAAGCTCAGCGAGCCCATTGCTCAGCTCCTTGGCTTGACTAGAAGTTGGAGTATAGCATCTGCTACTCTGATGATCAGAGCACCTCACAGTCCCCAGTGAGCCTTTTTTCCTCTCTTTCTCTGTTAGGCCTTTGCCAGTAAGACTGGCTATACCAGCTTCACTGTCTAAGTCCCTCTTTAACAAATGCACTAACCCCAGTGCCCTGATGACCCTTTTCAGCCACTTTCTACCTTCTAGGCTCCCCATAGTGAGGGTCTATGCCTGGGTGACACCCATTCTTTCTCAGAGACTTTTACTTTATCCAGATGCCCTTTCCTCAGAGACACAGTCACAAACAACTAGTTAGTCTAGTCTTAGACAAAAATAATTTATTACTAAACACTGGTTGTTCAAATACAGCAGTAATATTTAGGTATTTACACTATTCAAATACACATGGTTAACAGAACTACACATACAGGACTACAAAAAGAAATCTTGCAGCCATCCCATAGGCACAGCAGTAGCTCTACCGCTTTGCGATGCTAGTGACCTGGGTTTGGGAATGAGCCAGAGTCACTGGAGAGTGGACTGGCGGAGATGGTTGAGCACCCCAGTGGATGCTTGTCTCCTTAGGAGAGGGAGGGCTGCCTCTCCCACTGCTTGACCACCCTCTGGCTGATACCAGGCACAGGCAGGAAGTACAGAAGGGAGGGAGGGAGGAGTCACCACTGAGCTCAACAGGATACCACCATAGCCTGCATGCATGCACCTGTCACTGAGCCAGGCCGAGCAGCTCTGTATGGGAGGGAACACAAAGGAAACACCACAGTGAGCAGGGTGAGGCAGTGTTGGCTCACTTAGGGCCTCAACAAACCCACTGTCTGCCTACCTCCTACATCCAAGTTGTTTAGGGGGATCCTGGACAACTTCTCTTTTTCCACCTTGGAGGAGCAAGTCTGAGGTGAGGAGGACTAGGGTGAGTGGCAGAGAAGGTACAGATTTATTTATTTAAGGAATCAGATACACTTTTGAGCCAGGGGTTCTTTACAAAGGTTCCACATCAGGTTACTTGAAACATTGGACAGGCAGTGGTATTGTGCAAAAGAGAAATAAACATAGCAGCCAGAGGGCTTTGTCAATTACCAAAACATCACAACTGTGCAAATCACTTCTATAACAATTTAAATAATATATATTCGTATAGATAGCCATCTGACAGAGGGATGAGAGGCCAGAGGCTGGGTGAGGAGGGAGAAAGAGGAGGGGAGGGGTAGGGTCAGTGAGAGGTGTGTGGAGGGAGAAGGAGGAGGGAAGGAGTAGGGAAGTGAAGGGTGTGGGGTATGGGGGGTGGGGGAATAAACCATTTAGGTGTAGCAGTCGCAGGAGGCACAGGAGATGAGGTATTGACAGAGGCTGAGCTTAAAGGCACCCAGGGTTGCTTTGCTGGTAACTTCTGCTGGCAGTGTGTTGAACCAGAAGGAGGCTCTGAAAAGGAAGGATCGTTTGCCTTGGGTAGTCCTGCAAAGGGGAACAGTGAAGGAGAGGTTGTTTGAATTCCTGGTTTGCCATGGGCCACTATGGATTGGGCTGGGAGGCCAGGACTTTGCCAATGGGGGCAGCTCCAGGTGAAAGGAGCAAACAAAAAAAAGCTTGCACACTTCTGCAGGTAAACGCTTCTATCTTACCTACAGTACTTGTTATATGGTCCTTTGTTTCCTCCTTATGTTTCTCTTGCTACAGACACGTAGTCTGCCTCTTTCCCTTTGATCCAGTCCCACTTGTACTCTAACAAAAAGAGAAAGAAAAATTACTGTGTTAAAGCATCCCCCCCCCCGGTCCCTTGGTTGAGCGAGACTTTGATGCCACTTCCCCATACCCAAGTTCGTTAGATTGTTCTGAACAACTGTGTGACCTGAGCAAGTCACTTCACTTCCTTGTGCTCCCAGGTCACACCTGTAAACAAGCTTCAACTTGGTGTGTTTCTCCTGATTAAAAAAAATAAAAATAAAAATAAACAGTTGCCAGCCTGAGATTTTTGGTTACCCCTAACTTGCAGTATTATCTGATCCTCATCTCACAGGGCCTCACTCCCTCGTGAAGATTATTTAGCATCTCAAAGAATATTGCCAGATGCTTTCCAGACAGCTTGTCTCTGAGCCTCTGTCTACCAATGAACCTCATTTCTCCTAAGGAAGCCAATTATAATGAAAGTCCATGCCATTTAATAAACCCTGCTGGGTTGCTTTGACTCTCTCAACTAGGCTGTTTATGTCACATTGATCAAGGCATCCTGGCCCTATATTACTGCAGAACATACAAGCATTTGATGAAATATATTTTCGACTACTAATGACAAGCTGTCTGGTCATCACATACTTCCCCCTTATTTTTAAGAATTTGCATATTCATGAGGTTCACAAATAGCTATGTCATGCAGCCTGTCTGGCCACTGGTTTATTCATACTGGTGAGACAGTCCATCTGTGTTGGCAATTTGTACTCCTCTGAGATACTGTACGGTGAAATTGCAATCCTCAAGGCTGATATTCAAGCGCGACAGTTTGGCATTTTGTCTACTTATTCTGTTCTACCATTGCAATGTATTGTGATCTGTGACCACTGTGACTGTCCTTCCAGACAGATAAGGGCACAGTTTCATAATAGCCCAGACAATGGACAGATACTCCTTCTCAATTGTAGCGTAGTTCATTTCCCTTGGTACCAGCTTTTGGCTGAGAATAATGATTGGCCTTTCTACCCCTTCCTCGGATACTTAAGAAAGTACTGTTCCTCAAGCCCCTGTCAGTCATTTACATGTGCCTGAACAATAAATCCCAGATTGTAATCTGGGCTCGCCGGCAGTGGCGCTTGGCATAGTGAGATTTTCAGTTGCTGGAAGGCTGTTTTACAGCACTCTGTCCACTGAATCTTTTTGGGCAGCTTTTTAACTGTGCTGTCTGTTGAAGAGCAATGGTACTATAATTTGTAATAGGCTTGCAATAGTGCCCTGCAGTTCTCAGAAATGCACTCAGTTGCTTCTTAGTTTGGGGGTGGTCAATCCTGAATTGCCTCAACCCTAGCTGGCTCAGGTATGATGTGCCCCCCTCCTACATAATGTCCCAAGTATGGCACCTGTACCATCCCGAATGGCATTTCTTTAGCATGATAGTCATTTCTGTGCCCAGTAGTCTGGTCAGACTTCCTCACATGGGAGAGATGCTCATCCCATGTTCACCTAAATATACCTATATCATTCATGTAGGCAAGAGCAAGTGCCAAATCCCATTCAGGACCCTGCCAACTAGCTCTGGAAAGTGGCAGTGGATTCTTCATGTTGAAAGGTATAACAGTGAATTCAATCAAACTGAAATGATGACTTCTAACAAGTGTCCATGGATAGCCGCACTTGCCAGTATCCCTTCTGCAAATCTATTATGGTCAGATATGTAGCCCCTCCTAACCTGTCTAGTACTTCTTGTGTCCTGGGCATGGGGTATACGTTGGGTACTGTGACCTCAATTAAACCTCTGTAATCCACACAGAACCTTGTGGTTCCATCTTTCTTTGGAATCAACACCACTGAGACTGCACGTGACTGTTGAATGGTTGGCTCACTCCAGACCCGACATTTCCTGTAACTCCTCCCTCATTGTTCTTTTTACTGCTTTGGGCACCTGATATTGTGTTTACCTCTGCAGGGATTTTCACCTCATGCACAGTGAGATCAATGCACCCTAGGATAACAGTAAAAGTACAACAAAGTCTTTAAGTACTCCTCTGAACTGATATGCTTGTCTGGATGTGAGCCTCAGACATCATCACAGTGCTCCAGGAGGCTTTTCATTTGCTCTCCTCTAGCAGGTCTAGAGCAGGCTCTTCCTGATCTCCATCTGCTGCACTGCAAACCATAAGGGTAATATCAGCACAGTCATAATAGGGTTTCATTATATTTACATGGACTACCTGCTGAGTGTGCCTCTTACTGAAATTATGACATAATCCACATAATTCGCCTGCTGTATGACCTCATAGGGTTCTCCCATGCTGTCTGCAGCTTGTTATGCCCTCACTGGGGTAAGTACCATTACCTTCTGCCTATGGAGTATGGTTGAGCTCTGTTCCTTTATGATACTAGGTCTTTGCTTCTTTGTGCTGGCTAAGCGATCCTGAGCAAAGAATCATGAACTCCCTGAGCCAGTCCCAGAAATGTATGACACTGTGCACAACAGACTCACTCTTTTGGCAGTAGAGCCGCCCCACTCTTGTCTAACTAAATCTAAGGCCGACCCATTAAACAAATAGCAGCTCAAAAGGTGAAAAGCCCAATGACTCCTGTGGGACATCCTGGTACATGAAAAGCAAGTGGGGTAGGAATTTATCCCAGTCCCTTTTGTGCTGTTCGGTGAATGTGCAAAGCATATTCTTTAAACTAAATCTCTCAACTAAGCCATTCATTTGTGGGTGGCATGGGGTTGTATGCAGTGGCTCTACCCACATCACTTCCACAACTCAGCCATCAGATCAGACATAAAGTTTCAACAGAAAATCCCTAGCAGTTCATCTGTTACCTTTTCTGCCTCTATGGAGGACAAGGCTGGGTTTCTGGGTATTGAGTGGCATAATCCACTATGATCAGAATGTACTTCTTTTCCCTTGAGCTAGAGGTAGCCAGAAGGCCCACAATTTCCACTGCGACCTGCTAAAACTGTTCCTCAATAATGAAGAACCTTTACTCAATCCATTTTCTTCCCAACATACTGTCTCTCCGAACATGAGTGACAGTACTCATCCACAGCTTTGTACAGCATCAGCCAGTAAGAGCTCCGTAGGACAGGCTGCTTTGTCCATTTAATCTCTTGGTGTCCAGACAGAAGAATTTGGTATGTTCAGAAGGGCTGCTCGGGTATCTTTGAGGAACCACAATCTACTTGCACATTCCATTCTGATTATGTTTTACATGTAAAAGTATTATGGTTGTATATAATATCATTAGAGCCAAAGAGTGTTGTTCTCCATATAGACGTGTTTCTGCCTTACCAAACGGTAAAACACGTGTCTATGTTCTCTCTGTTAAAGTACCCTTTGTAAACTGTGTGAGAGGGCCTTTCGGCACCATGCAATTCTGCTTAAAGTTGGAACAGCATAACATTCTGTGGTGATTTGCATATGCAGCCCATGATGCTTTGCATTGTGGGGGCACGTGTGATTTTGTATTTTCTTGAAACTTGGCTTCCCAGCCAAATGCCCTTTGGGGTAACCCTTGCCTCAGTGTTTGCGCACAGAGGTTCTTTGTCTTTTAAATAGTTTTCCACTCCCTAGGTGCATTCTTAGGAATAGAGGGCCAAATTCTCAAAGGGTGTCACAGTGCTTGTGTCAAGCTCTGCACTAAATGCACTTTCTGGTGCAGCTCCATCAAGCACCTTTGCCACAGCAGCACCTGATTTTCTATTCTTGGGTGCAGTTGTGACCGTTTCCTTCTCCTTATGGCAGCTTGCGCCAAATATTTGGCACAAGCTTTGTGAAAAGGGTCCCTTGAATGCCACCAGCTAGAGCAGGGCAAGCTAGTCTAACTTACAGCACTTGGTGCACGGGGTTGAAAATCCCAACTGACGGTCGGGAGAATGCTGCAAATCCTTGGCGCAATGTGATCGGTGTACAAAGGGGTTGCGGCATTCTTGGGCGCTTTGAAAATGTGGCCCCCAATTTCTGTATAAAATATCTGTTTCTCAAAATACTTTCTACTGCTCCTCCCCTGCAGTATCACTGTTGCTGCTACTGCCTGCCAACAATCTCAGTGCAGCCAGAGGTGGATGTTCGAACTGAGCCTTGTGCAGCTCCTCTAGTGAAATCCCTCCCAGCTTTGTCTTCCTTACAGCTGGCTGCAGCAGCTGCTTGTCAGTGATGTCTCCACCTACTGAATCCTGTGTTAGTGAACTGCTGCCCTCTGCAGAGCTCTCTGGCATAGTCTCTCATTTTGTCTGGCAGCTGTGACCCCTGGGGTTAGCGGTCACTGCCTGGTACAGGCCTGAGATTTTGAGCGGGGTCAGAGCTTGTCTCCCTCCCAGTCTTCCCATCTCCCTCTGCCTGTCCCAGTCCTCGAGCTTGACTGGGTAACTGCACAGATAGGCATTCCAATTCAGCAACCCTGACATGAGGGAGGTCTACTGATTTCTAGAACTCAGAATCAGTAGATTTTCACGTGCTCATTACTTACAGTATGCATAAAATTAGGAGCAACTGAAGTCAGTGCAATAATACAAAACAAAACTTTATTGCTTTTTAGTTTCTGTTGACAAACAAATGTTAGAAAACATTTCAAATATGCACTGTAAAGTTACAAGAACATGCTAGACATGCAGTCACTTGCCACAATGAATTACTGTGTTACTAAAAGGTGCATGGTGTTGTGAAATACAGTGAATTGGGGAATACCTAATATACATTACATATCATACACACACAGACACAGACAAACAGGCACACACTCACACAGACACAGACAGACACAGACACACACACACACACACACACACTCTTCTATGTATAGCTGTATTAGCCATGTATTGCACCCAACTATGCAATGTATGTTCCTTTCAATATGGACAATTGTAGCACCACTGATACGTCCAAACATCAACAAATAAATACTTCCCAGAGTAAAGGTTGCACAGCAAATCCAACATGACTGAAGTATTATTTATCATCCAGCCACTAACTGGTTAAACAAAATTACAGTCCCATTGTAAGTTCATTATATTTTAATTTTCAGATTCATGATTTTTTTCTGTTCCTCCGTTTCTTGCTGGTTATAGTTCATGGTTGCCTGCTTTGCAGCATGGAGGAGTGCTGGCTTTATATTTAACTGGTAGCAGTGACAGTCAGAATCCGTTTTTCAGTGCAGCAGAGAACACAGTAACTAGTTGGACACTGATAGTTCGAACTTCATGTCTGTTTTGTTGACCATGCTAATCAATCTCGTAACAGGAGTTTGGTCATAAGGCAGGATCAGCAAGACCTCCATTATCTGGGTAGGTTCCCAAACCTCAGCACCCCTGTGAAACCAGACATCCCTGTGATCTTACCTGAACATCTGTCTATCTTCTCATCCTGTCCAAAGGTGGGACGATCCTCGGCTACCTGAAAGTTCTGCCATTCATCAACAAGCTTGTACAACTCCTAATTACTCAGATTCTGGTCGTTGATGAGATGAGGGAGGATTGAGGAATGATTCTGGTTCAGTACTAGGAGGTGTTCCCTTGACCACCTCCATGTGGGTCAGGGATCTGAGCATGGTCACAAAGTGGTTTTTATCATCTGAGGAACATTGCCTGGATCTGCGTGCCCTAATACTGGCTGATGACCTTGCCATGCTAGTACATGCCTTCATCATGTCTAGGTTGGATTACTGCAATGCTGTGTACCTTGGGCTATCTGGAGGCAATCTCTGCTGTCTGCAGCTGGTGTAGACCGTGGCAGCCAGGCTGTTGACTGAGATTTTGAGATTTGACCATGTCACGCCAGTCCTCCATTGGCTGCACTGGTTTCCGATAAGTTGGAGGATTGTCTTCAAGGTCAGATTACTGACCTACAAAGCCCTGCATGGCCGGGGACCAGACTATCTGCAAGATCTCCTGGTTCCTCATTGCCCGGCTTGCGCTCTTCGTTCCTCCGAGGGATACCACCTGGTAGTTCCCAGGGCTAGGTTGCAGTAATCTGAAGACCGTGCTTTTTCCATTGCCACACCAGTCATGTGGAATTCACTGCTAGTCTATTTAAGGGAGACACCCTTGGTGGAAATCTTTTTTTTTAAATTCTATTTCTTCACCTGGTGGTCCGGGGCATCTCTCAGGCTGGCTCACTTGGTGTTCACCCCTAACCGCTCACCTGAACCATTCCCCTGACCAAAGCATTGGGATCAGGATCCCCTTCTCTCCCGCCACCCACAGGAGAAGGCAGAGAATCCCCAGGGTGTAGGGTTGAGATTGTAGCCTGCAATGAGCATGTGGGGTGTCTGCCACTGGAGACCAGCCATCACCTCACCTGGCCACCAGGGTTTTTTCTCTTGTGTACGTTACCCCAGGAGCATGGATGTGCAATGACATCCAACGCAATGTGAGCATGCTCCCGCACCCACTTGCAGGACATCCTCAGTCATTCCCATTACCCCAGATGTGTGCTCCTCATCTTGTTGCAGTCTCCCAGCCTCTGCCGGGAGCCACTAGAGCAGCGAGGAGCACCAACCACCCACGCCAGGAGAGGAGAGGAGAGCAGTCCTCTGGATGCTCAATCCTCTCCTTCCCCTGCTGATCCCCGGCACCCGAGATCATTCCCAAACCCTGGTCACCAGTGTGGCATGAGGTGTGGCATCCAGAGCCTCAACCCTCAGCGCCACCGGGCTGACTATGGTGGAAACCTTTAAAAAAGGGTTAAAAACATTTTTGTTTAATCTTGCTTATGACCTGGAGTATTGACTGTCTTGTTTTAAGTTATATGTAAAAGATAGGTAGTTTTTAAAATGATTAATTACTCTGTAAGACGTTGCTATAAAGTTTATTTTAGTTAAATGAAGTTGTGTTTTAAATATGTGTACGAGCTCTCTGAGCCTCCAGGGAGGGGCGCTTTATAAATAAAGTTTCTATCTATCTATCTATCTATCTATCTATCTATCTATCTATCTATCTATCTATCTATCTATCTATCTATCCTTGCAGAAGTTGTCAACCAGTGACAAGACTGCTCTTTCTGAAAATTGAGCTCTGTTGTTCAGATAAAGGATGGATAATGCCTGTAGGACTGGATTACTGAATGGAAACTTTTTCAGCAGTTTGTCTACCATAGCCACATATGATGATCTAAAACTGGCATGAAATCTGTTAAAAATATTTGGGTTGCAGTCAACTTTCAGTGCTTCAATGTACTGTATAGATTGGATACCAGTGCTGATATATTCATCACCCTTTTGGCTAGCTTTGCTTTTGTAGTCCACTTTTGTGATATTTGACTGTAGCTGCATAAATGACCTCAGCTTTAGCAAAATTTTTAGCTGTCCTGTAAACATATTTGATGTCTATTCAACCACCTGCAGAATATGACACCCCTCTACCTGAAACATGGTGTTGAATTTGTTTATTCCTCCAAGAGAAAATTGTAAAAACAGGAACCGTAGCTTCATTTCTTGGCTGTCATAGTAATCTGCATGGTGCTTTACTTTTCCTGATCTATCTCTGTGCTACTGGCTGTTAAAGTAACTTCTTAATGCAGGCCACTGACTCAGGGTCCAGTCCACGCACTGCTCCAATAATAGTCACCTGATGCTGATGTGTTTCAGTATCTCCTCCATGTCCACACTGTAGAAAATTTGGTACTCCTGATATTCCTGTCTCCACTTGGAACTCTTATGGATGCAATAATAGATGTCCACAATAAGATCCTCCACTGGAAGATGTAGTTGTTTCACCATACTGTGAACCCAGTAGCTGGCCAGCAATGAAAGACAACCCAAATCAAAAACTTGATTGTGGCAGATATCACCCTCAACAGCATGGAACTGTGTTGTCTAAGCATGGCTACTACTGCATTAGATGAATATCTTTTGATGCTGTCCCACTGAATTTCATTGGTGCGTAACACGAATCAATGACTGTGGCTAGGTTTTCTGCATTGGTCAGATCACAAATAGGCATGATGAGGAATCTGTTCTTCACCTCTTCACTTAATTCTTCAAACATCCTTAGCTTTATAGTGCACCCTTCATCATCTGATTGTTTGTTACTTTCGTCTACCATCAGTGTCCCAGGAGGGTTTTTGGCCTCATCAAAAATAGGCTGATTGGTGATAGGACACCAAAGCATTGTTCATTATTGCTGACACCTTTGTGCATCTGCAGGAGAATGTCCTGGCTATTCTGCTGTCTGCGAACATGCCCTTGACATGTGATGTGAAGTGGTCAGCTACTGTAAAGGGTAGGTTGTGTACTGCAACAAACTGACAGAAAAGTATTTCTGCTGAGTCACTTTTTCTTGAAAACTGTCCTGGTTACGACTTCAGAGATCAGTGAGCCTTTGCTGTTTGCCCTGTGTTCGACTCGGGTTCAAACTGCTGATGTGTTTCAGGCTTTTCATGTGTCACACCACATCATATTCTCCCTCTGGGCTACTGAGATATCATCACTGCAGTGACAACAGAAGGCGTAACTTGGTCCCTTGCTACTCTTTTGAATGCCGGGAAACTATGCCCCACTCATCTTTATGCTTTACATAACACTTCTCATAGGGTTTCTTAGTTGCATTGGAAAGGGTTGCCAGGTGTCTGTTTTCTCTTGCTTGCTATTTTTTAATGATCTGTTTAAAATATAACTATAACGGTAAATATAAACTGTGAATGTGAAAGTGCTGTAATTGCAGTGTACATAATATAAAGACCGTAAATGCTGTTCTATTTTAACAAATTTGGAGTGAAAAACTATACCTTTGTATGAGTGTAACCTATGTTTGTTTTCTAAAATATGCCATCTTATTTGTTGGTTCAGATCCCTGCCCCTTTAAAAAAAATTACCTGGAAGGGACTGAGGCTATAGGTATAGGAATGCATGTGCCCAAGTAAGCCACATCTTTTTTTAAAACTTTAGTTTTTATTTCAGAGATTTTTATACATTTTTGCATAACTGGCCTCACAGGCCTGAATCCAGTACATATTAATCATTTAATAAAACACTTGTGTAAATCTTAGCATTAACACATCTCTGAAATTATTATCCTTAGATATGTTATAGTGACCCTACAGTCCCAACTGTGGGACCATTTTAACTGTAAACTGTAAACGTTTTGAAAACTAACAACAGCTGTTATATTCCTTATGTTATCTGGTACAAAACGTATGTAACTTCAAAATCTTATTCCCTTGTCATTTGCTCTAGTACTGATATTCCCTTTAACTCTTCAATCAGGTGATAGAAAGGTAACCACCTAGAGTTAAATTTATCTGTTTTCAAATTTACTCTTGCAAAGATTCCTTCCATGATCTGTATTTTTTTACAATTCTGTAACCAATTGTATCTAGGAGGTATGTTGGTTTGCAGCCATTTCTGTGTGATGGTTTTTAGTGCTGCAGCAATAAAGATATTGAACATGTATTTCTTATTTGGTCCCCTTAGATCTCTTGGGATTAGCCCTAATACCATGTTTACATTGCCCATGAGGGGTGCTATCTCTAAATGCTTTGCGGCCTACATATTTATATCTGCCCAGAATGGCCTTAATTTTTGGCATTCCCAAAAGATATGGTTTGTGGACCCCTTTTGTCCGCATCCCCTCCAGCACCTGTCAGAAGCCATTGTGCTGTAGTGCTATGTTTTGTTCGGAGTTAGAAAAAATTGACACCACTTTCCAGTGGAATTCTCTACAGCTCCCTGACAAAGTGGCTTTGTGTACTGACCTCCATATGCATAGCCATTGTTTAGTGGTTAGTGCTTGATCCAGCTCCTCCTCCCACCTTGCTTGCAGTTGTTCCACTTCCATGCCACCTGTATTAGAATTAAGTGTAATATATAAATAGAGACCATGTGTTTCCCCTCCTGTTGGTTTGAGAGAGCATGGGGCTTTGTCAGCAATGGGTGTTGATGGACCCATATTTTCTCTGCCTGTACTGTGTCCTGCATGAAATTCCAAAGCTGCCAAAATCTGAACCTATCTGCTTGTCTCAGTCCAAATTCCCCCTGTAGCTGCTCGAAGGATTTAAGCACATTCCCTTGGTATAGTTGAGTTATGTGCGTCAAACCCTGGGATGCCTGTTTTTTAAATGTTGTGTCTATGGATGCTGGGATAAACTTTTTTGCTTCCATATAGGAATCCACTGTGGTTGGGTCCCTTTAATTTGCATTTTCTTTTTAATTTGTAGCCATGTGGCTAAAGTATGCCTTGTCCATTTGTTTGAGAGGAAGCTCAAGTCCTTAGTATTTTGTGTTGCCCTTATCAAATTCCCTATAAATTTTTCTCTGTTGCTACCTTCCTCCATTTGTTTCCAACTTGCTTCCTTATTCTGATTGCTAATATCTATTAGGTCCCCTAACTGTGCTGCATTATAATATTCCTTCAGATCTGGAACTCCATACCCCTTCCCTCTTTGCTTCTCATGAGAACTGACCATTTTAGTCACAATCTATGTTTAGCCCAGATTAAGCATCTTAATGCCCCTGTTATTTCTTTCCGTTCATTCCCTGGTATTGGAATTGGTAAATTTTGAAATAGGAAAAGAAATTTGGGTAAAACATAAATGTTAAGTGTTTCCACCTTATTTGTAAATATCAGGAGCATAATCCACCATCTCTTCAAATCTGCATAGACTTTGGTTTTTAATTTCTCATAGTTCCACTTGTAGAGTGTTTTCAGATTTTTGGGTATCTATATCCCTAAGTATCTAACTACTTCTGGGTCCCATTGGCCGGTAAAATGATCTTTGTCTCTTGCATTGCTATGCCACTCACTGTAATGATTTCCATTTTGTTTACATTCATTTTAAACCTTGAGATATTCCCAGAACTCTCAATCTTTTTTAACATAGGGTATACAGTGTTTTGGGGGTTCCTCATGTAGATGACAGTGTCATCTGTATACAGTGAGATTTTGTTTTCTATCCCTCCCACTATTATTCCTGCAATATCCTTGCTTTGCCTAATTATCTCTGCTAATGGTTCCATGCTGATAGCAAAATGCAGTGGTGACAGAGGACATCCCTGCTTAGTACCTCTTTGAATGTTTAATTTTGTTGATAGCATGCCATTTGCCCTGATCCTTGCCCATGGTGAGCTGTAAATGGCCCCTAGGTTCTGTAAAACATGTACTGAGAATCCCATGTTTCCCGTTGCTTGTTTTAAAAATGTCCAATTGAGCCAATCAAAGGCTTTCTCCACATCTATCAGTATTGCTATTTGTGGTTCTTTCTGTGTTCCCCTCCTCTAACACATGAAGTATTCTCCTAATGTTGTCTTTTAGGTGGCGGGTCGGGATAAAACTTGTGTGGTCCAAGTTTACAAGCTTTGGTATGATCTTTTGGACTCTATTTGCCATGATTTTTGTATAGATTTTGAGATCCTGGTTCAGCAGGGAAATAGGTCTATATGAGTCACATTGTTCTGGGTCTTTCCCAGCTTCGTGAAGAATGGAGATTACTGCTTCCTGCCAGGATCAAGGTAATTTCCCTTCTTCTTGACAGAATCTAAAAAGGTTCTCAGCATAGGGGAAAGTGAGTCACCAAAGCTTTGTAAAACTCTGAGTTGAATCCGTCCGGGCCTGGGGCTTTGTTGGTTGGGAGGTCCCTAATTGTGCTGATCACTTCCAGGGTACTAATTGAAGCATCCAGGGCCTCTCTCTCTTCTCTGGTTAGTTTAGGAAGATTCAACCACTAAGGAAAAATCTTAGTTCTTTCTTTCATTACCTGGGAAAGTTTATCTTCTGTACATAGTGCAGTGTAAAATTTAACAAACTGGTGGGCTATCTGATCAGGGTCCATGTCATACTTTCTGGGAAAATCAAGACTCTTGATTCAGGGGATTGTTCATTCTGCTTCCATTTTTCTTAGTCTGAAGGCCAGTAGTGCTGCTGCTTTACTTCCTACTTCATAATACCTGTGGGCCAAATATCTGCGCTGTCCCTCTATTTTTGATTTGTAAGCCACATCTTACAAGTTGATTGCAGAAGAAGGTGGTCTTCTGGGCCCTGATCATTGATTTTGGTTTCTCCTACTGCTTGACATCCACCTCCATTAATATCATGGTATGAATTTTGGGCTCTGTTTGAATTAAACATAGTATTAAATACAAACAACTAAGTACAATAGTATTTTCTGCTCTCATTATGCAGTTCCTGAAGCACAATATGGTGTGTACAAGGTGGTCTGGATAACATATAAGGGCGTGTCAACAATGGGGATGGTGGTGACAAAAAGGCACCAAAGGGTTCTGGTGAACAAATGTTATTTTCTTACCTACACCATTGATTGAGGCAGTCAAGAGTGTGCAACATAGGGCCACTGAAGAGATCAGCAGTATGGAGACAAAAACTATGTGAGGAAAGGCTGAAGGCCATTAACATGTTCATCAGCCCTGGAGAAAAGACGGAGACATGATCTTAATCTTTTACATACTCAGAGGTATCAACATGATTTCTGTTCATGAAAAGGGGTTACCAAAGTGTGACATGAGGGTCAAATTTTAAAATTACTTCTAGCTTAAGTTTGTGATGCATTTCAAGATACTATGACTCAAGTATGAAGAAAGAAACATATTGGGAGTTAAAAGCCTCACAGGTTCCTGAGATAAAAGAACTGTAATATGGTGAAAGTAACAAGTGACCCCACACAATGTGGTGAATGTAACACATGACACAAGACATTTGTTTTAGTAGTAAAAACTTTACTAATATATATAATGAGTTATATTAAAACATGAGAAACAAATATTTACAAGAATTACATTACAAGGAGAGCAGTACAGGGGGAGCACCTGTGAAGACATCAATATGCTTCACGTGGAGAATTCCAAGATGGCCAGGTGAACACAGCACTACTGCTTCCAGCCAGAGACAGCTCACTCAGGAGAGATCTATGTGGCAGAAATAATGTAGAGGGGCTCAAAAAAGAACCATACTCGGTGTTAGAATAACGTGAAAGGAAGAAGAATGGCTAGGAAGAAAAGTGGTGGTAAAAGGAAACTCGCGTTTTAAGTAATTGCTAAAACTGCAAAAGCTAATTAAGCCCTTATTATTTTTTTCCTCTCAATACAGTATGGCTGTTCTCTGGTGTTTTCTTTCTGAGTATAGAGGAATATCAAAATCAGTTCAATGGGCAAAAGACCTGTCCGAGGACTCAGCACAACTAAAAAACAGAAAGCAAGCTAAAGAAGGTAAAGCTACCAGGGCCTCAAAAAAACAAACAAGCCAGCATCCACTGAACTTGATGGAACTTGTCACTGACACAGAGGTACAGTATAATCTTTTATTACCGATACCCAACACACTGCAAGCAGAAGGTACACATAGTAATGTTTTTAATTTCTTTAAACCAATGGAACAGGTAAAGGAAAATATTCTGTTAAACCCTACAAAGCAAGGGGAAGGGTTACTGGATGGGGAAGTGTTTATAGGAGAACAAAATAGCATGGAAAATATTGGTATAATGGGAGAGTGGGAAATACAAAACAGAAAATAAGGATAGCAGAGGTACTGTAATGGAAGAGGAAGTACAAACAAGAAATGTAAACACACAGCAAAGAGTTGAAGGAGAGCATTCAGGAAAGATTAAAAATGCTAAGATACAGGGTCAGTCCCTGGAAGAAAATTCAATGGAGGGGCACTCTGTGGTTTCAAGAGAAAATGCAGAATCATTTATGATCAGTTGCCCCATAAATGAGTGGGCACAGGAGGAAGGCATTAAAAACTCTCAGACTGAACAAAATCACCAAATACTTCAAGCTGTGGCTGATATGAAATTGGAAATGTTGATTGCCCTAAAGGAAATTAAAGGTACATTAACCTCAGTTACTGGTTCATTACAGGACTTAAATTCTAAGTTTGAAGGACTAAATATAAGAGCAAATGAATTAGATGAAAGAATATCTAAAGTAGAAGATGACATTGCTCCCCTCCCTACAAAAATCACAATGCTGGAAAGGCAATTGCATCTGTTAAAAGAAAAGATTGCAGAACAAGAAGATCGAGCTAGGTGGGGAAATGTAAGATTATACAAAATTCCAGAAGGCATAGTGGGTATAGGGGATCCATTACCATTTTTGGAAAAAAATGATTACCACAGCTTTGAACAGAAAATACCCAGAGGAGAAAGTAATACTCGATAGAGTTCATTGGGCAGGATCGAGGTTTATGGAAATGCTAACTACCCACACACAGTTTTTATTAAACCTCTGAATTTTCATGACCGTGAAGCCATTTTGTATAAGGCAAGAGTGGCAAAAGGCTTAGAATTTGAGAACATTAAGTTCAATGCTTATCCGGATATGTCAGTGGAAAATGTGGAAAATAGAAAACAATTCCACCCTACCAAACAAATTTTATACAAAAAAAGTATCAGATTTATGATGATTTATCCAGCAAAAATAATATTCCCATTAAATGGGTGGCTACACACTTTTGATACACCAGAGGAGGCAATGGAAGCTGCTAACATCCAGTTTGGTAAATATACTACTAATAGCAAAGAGAATCAAAATGCTCAAAATAGAGTTACCCCTTATTGCTGTTCAGAAGTTACAGAAAATTAAAAATCTACATTGCTTCCTAATCTTCTCTTTGTATCTTGAACATATTTAAAAAAATATGCTTTTACTAATTTTTTGATTTTTAGTTTTTCCCTTTTTTTGTCTCTTCTTTTTTCTCTCTCTGTCCTTGGGGGCTCACTCTAGACTGGGACAATGGATAGCACACTCTTTATATCTTGAACATATTTGAAAAAATGTGCTTTTGCTAATTTTTTGTTTTTTAGTTTTTCCCTTTTTTTGACTCTTCTTTTTTCTCTCTGTCTCCTTGGGGGACTCACTCTAGACTGGGACAATGGATAGCACACCTAGATGGTTATGATACCATCTGTTTTGAAGAGGCAGGGGGGTCTTAGATAGGGAAAGGGGAAAAACAAAAAAAAGAAAATTATATTTATTTAAAGAAATATTAAGGGGAGGGAGGAGCGAGTGGGAGAAGGGAAATTTAATGCTTATACTAAAAATAAAGTCACATGGTGCTGATTTAATAAATAAGAACCATAAGAAGTCTTGGTATAATCAGATCATTTTATATGCATATGGAGAAAACAATAAAAAGGGTCAAGGAATGGAGAAAAACAACAAAGTAAGACATAGAAAGCTAACCATGGGTTATACATAAAGGAATGGGGACAGAATACAGAATAACAACATAGAATGTGAAAAGGTTGCAAAATAAAACAAAGATGTTAAAAATAATTAAATACTTAGAGAATAAAAAATCAAGCTTGATAATGCTGCAAGAAATGCATTTAACAAGCAAAGAGATAAACTGGCTGGATAGGCAGTGGGGTCTGACTTCTGCTACGGACTATGCAAGGAACTCAAGAGGTACTTTAATAGCATACTATAATAAGTCATACCTGCCAAAACTTTTAAAAATGATAAAAAATACACATGGAAGATATGTGATTAATCAAATATAAATTTATGATGTAAGAATCACTATTGCCACGATATATGCACCTAATGTTAATTACTCCAAATTTTATATAGTTTTTCTTAGCACTATCAACATTTGATCCACCATATATTGTAGGAGGATACTTTAATATCATCTTAGAACAACTGGATAAAACAATGTCTGTAGATGCATCATATAAAACAACAAGGAGAATAATTAAGGAATTCATGGGGACTAGGATTAGTCGACCCATGGCGAGCCTTATACGGAGATACAAAGATTTTTTCCTTTTACTCTAATATCCATGTAAGCTATTCAGGAATAGATTATTTTTTGATATCAGAAACATTATTACATTCAATATCAGAGGCATACCCAGGGATAATAATTTCTGATCACTGCCCTTGTATTTTAACAATTAGCATAATACAAGAACAACATAGGATTAGGATATGGAAGTTAAATAGTATAATTATAAGTAAGGAAACCATTAAAGAGGAAATAAACAAAGCAAGTTAAAGATACTTAAGCAAATACATAGAGGAAACATCTATAATAAACATTTTGGAGGCATTTAAGGTATACCTAAGGGGCATAATGATGAAAATTGTGGCAAGGGAAAGAAAAAGAAAAAAATAAATGGTTAGAAGAATTAGAAAAGGAGATTACAAATCTATATAACCAACATTTCTCCACATTTGATTGTCAGGTCTACAATCAATTGGTGTATATAAAAGAGAACTTTACAATGAAATAAATATGGAAAATATAGAAAAACAAATGTTAAACACAAGATCTAATTACTATACCCTAACAGATAAACCACTTAAGCTATTGGTCCGGCAAGCAAAAAAAAAAAAAAATCAGAAGGAATTAAGAATAATTCAGATGAAAAATAAGCAGGGTAATATTGTTAATACCCTGGGAGAGATAACTTAATGCTTTGTGGAGTTTTATCAAGGTTTATATACATCACAGATAAATCAAGCTGCAGAAGATTCAAATAAATTCCTGGATACTATCAATATACTACAAATTAATGAAGAAACTAGTAGGAGGCTAGAACAATATATTACACAAGAGGAAATACTAGGAGCAATTCAGGACTTAGCTGTAGGCAAGGCTCCAGGCTCAGACGGACTGAGTGGTGAATTCTTTAAAGAATTTAAACAAATACTAGCCCCACAGTTAAGAATTCTGTTTAACTCCTTTGACGTATTAGGAAAAATTCTGGACTACTTTAATCAAGCAATTATACAGGTATTTCTTAAGAGGGGTAAAGATCTGCTCATCTGTGCCTCCTACCATCCAATCTCATTTCTCAATACAGACTATAAAATATTCACTAAAATAATAGCCAAAAGGTTAGAAAATATTCTTCCAGTTTTAGTAAATCAGGATCAGAATGGGTTTATTAATGGCCATTCTCTGACTGAAAATATTAGATGTACAATAAATGTAATAAACTTAAATAAAACTCAGATGCTATATTAATGGCTATAGATGGTGAAAAAGCATTCAACCATGTTGAATGGAGTTATATATTTGATACTATGCAAAACATTGGGATGGGGGCACGGATGAGTGGATGGATAAAACTCTTATACAAAATACCTACAGCTTGAATACAGAAAAATATGACAATATCGCAACAGTTTAAAATTCATAGAGGTACCAGACAGGGATGTCCACTTTCCCTGATTACCTTTGCTATGATTATGGAGCCCTTAGCAATTGCCATAAGAGAAAATGAAAAAAATCATAGGGATAAAAATCAGTAATACAATACAAAAAAATAGGGTCATATGCAGGTGACACACTTCTATATCTTACAAACCCAGAAGACTCAATCCAGGAATTTATAAAATTAACACAACAGTTTGGCAAAAAATCTGGATATAAGGTAAACTAGGAAAAATCAATACTATTGAAGTTAGAAGATGCCTTAAAAATAAGTCTCCGCTAGCAATATCCTATACAGCAGACAGTGGATCAAATACACTATTTGGGAGTAAATATAACAGCAAAAATAGATAGATTATATCAAGCAAACTATATAGAATTGATAAAAGATATACAGACAGATCTAAAAAGATGGGATGGATTACTATTGACAGTAATAGGAAGAATAAATATTATAAAAAATGTATGTTCTACCTAGAATATTGTTTCTATATCAAACCCTAGCAATACCACTTCCACAGGCTTTCTTTACACAGTTAAAAGCATATATAAGAAACATTATATGGAGAAATATAAAAAGAAGGATTGCATGGGATATATTAACATTATCTAAAGAAAAGGGAGGGCAAGCTATGCCAGATTTTTATGTATATTATTTAGCAACCCAGGTAGTGCAGGTCTGGCAGTGACTAGAAAGGGAGAAATCCCCATTAATATCAATGCAGGATGCACAAGATGCACACAATTATCCAACATTATTGAATTTATTATTTTAGAATATAACATTGAAAATAAGGGTGAAATAAGTTGCATAACTACAGACACAACTATAAGATGTTGCAATAAAGCTTTAACCTTAAGGGAAGAGAAGGGCATTACCATATATACTCCAATATACAAAAAATTATAATTTTCAACCTTCTGTATTGAGTGGTATATATAGAATATGGCAGGAAAAAGGTTTATCCCAATGGGAATATTTGCTAGAAAATAAAAAGTTAAAGCAATTTTCTAATATACAAGTACAATACTAAATACCGAACAAACATGAATTCCAATACATACAGGTAAAGGCTTATTTCCAAAAAAAAAAAAAAAAGAAAGTAGAATTACCACAATTATTAAAAGTAATCCATTTAAATAAAGATGGAAATACATTATTTCAGCTATATATAAAACAGTAATAAACAATGGAGAAATTAATATAGATAAACTTAAAAATAAAAGGGAAAAAGATATGGGTATCAATCTAACAGAAGAGATCTGGCAACAAATTATTATAGCCTATACCGATAATATCCAGTCAACAAAACTTCAACAAATACAAATGAACTCCACACACTGGACTTATTATACACCATCTAAGTTATATAAATTTAATAAACAAATAGTGGATAAATGTCCAAGATGCGCACATACAAGTGGCACCTTGATTCATATGCTTCATGCATGCCCATATTTGTCAAATTACTGGATTAAAATAGCAAAGATATTAACCATAACATTTGGGAAATCAATAACTTTAAATCAACTCACAACGATACTGGAAAATCATGCCAACTAAAGAATACTTAGATTCATATGAAGAAAAACTGTTAACAATGGCCATGGTGGTAGCCAAAATAATGCATTCTTCTTAAATGGAAGGATAGTACCCCACCGTCTATAGAAGCCTGGATAAATATGATGATTGATGCCTCAGAATTAGAAAATATTTGGTATATAAAAAATGGTAAACAAAACATCCTTGAACTAATATAGATCCCATTTAGAGTAACACTCAAGAAAGGAATAAGATATAAAAGCATAAATAAGTATACAAAATTTTAAAATAATAATAAGTACTATAAATGTAGAGCTAGATAGGAAATTCCTGGACCCTTGGTTATGTGATGATAAAATCAAACCCTATGCTGACAGTCAATCTGAAGCAAAGGTGGGCCATTTTGATATCTGAACTGTAAATAAAAAACAAAACAGAAAAAATAAAAAAATAGAATTACATTACAAGAACTGCAAATTTGAAGTTTTGCACCACATACCATGGTGAATGTAACAGGTGACACCACACTTATGTATCGCTTACTAAAACTGTACTAAACATGCCTAACAACTAAAGTACTACTACTGACTGACATACTGTTATAAAACATGAAAAAATTCAATAATTACATTACTAGCAAGTGTAATGCTTAACACCACGTATTGCAATGAATGTAACGAGTGACACCACACATTTGTTTCAGTTTTAAAACGTTTACTGAACATGTCTAATGGCTAACATGCTACCACTAATAACTCACATAAAGCTACAAAATCTGGAGAAATTTGATGATAATAACAGTACTAACAGGTGTGATGTCTGACACCACACGCCATAGTGAATGTAACAAGTTATACCACACATTTACATTAGTTGCAAAAACAATTTACTGAACATGCCTAACGGCTAACATAATGCTACTAATGACTTACATACTCCTACAAAACCTGGAGAAATTTGAAAATAATGATATCACTGGCAGGCATGATGTTTGACACCACATACCATGGTGAATGTAATGAGTGACACCACAAAGAAAATCTATTTTAACCCCCTACACCATACACACAGTATAATCCCTTTTACAACAGATACCCAACACTCTCCCTAGACATTCAATTAAGTCACTAGAGATTGCACTCTGAAAATTTGCCCCACAATTAGTGAATGATGATAACCAAAGCCTACCTGTGGCGAATGTAACTGCAGACCTTATTGTTGCATGCAATGCTTATCTTCATGGAGTGTAGCCCTACAAAATGGAGGAGCCACATGCAAACAATGAGTTTTAAACCACAACTCAGCTCATCCTTCTGTGGTTGCTTCTTGGTTCTGACAGGTAGATTATGACTTTGCAACAGTCACAGACTGATAGGTAAACATTGGGCCTGATGTGACTCCAAGTAGAGCGAGGGTCAAAGATTGCTCTCTTTTCTGTGGGAAAGCTAGGTCAGGCAGTAACACAGCCAATTATCACACTGGGAGAACAGCCAGAAAACCATTTAAAGTGCTAATAGCACAATTACAGATTTGAGGGCCATGTGTGTGAATGTTACATGCTGTGACACCAACTGTTACATTCATCACACTAAATACAAAGCTGCACAAATTAAAATGGAACATTGCTAAAGAGTACAGATAATAAAAAACTCAACTGGATTAGTAAGCAGAATGATTTTATTAAGGGAAAACAGTAAATAAAGCTTGCAAAAACAATTAGTAAAACGTGTTTTTGCATGTCACACTTTTTCAGGTAAAAAAAGCAGCAATATGGAGTGGGACACCCCATACAAAAATATATGGATACCCTAGAGTTCTACAGTTATGTAATTTATTTGCACATATAGTCAGTTTTCACATTTAGTGAAAAACATATGACTGAAAGTTTTTGATTTTTAAAAATGAGCTATGCACTGTATGTTGGGCATCAGTACCCCCTTTTCTTGAACAGTCTTGATTTGGTCTCTTGCAGCAAGACAGGCACATGGCTTGAGGCTCCAAGTTGTTAAATTCTGGTGTAATGAAGGAGGCACTTTTTCTCGAAGAGGGTGGTGAATCTTTGAAAAAATCTATTGGTGGAGACAGTAAATATGAAGACAGTTCGTGCCTTTAAGGTAAACCAGGATAAAATGCTGCTTGCCTAGGTAGTCACCAGGTGTCATGGAGAGTAGAGTGGGTAGGTATCCTATCCATTAGCACAAGTTTCCATAGAATTCTTGTTTCATTCATAGATTTTTATAGGGCTTGGTAGGTTCAAAATTGTTGGTCTGAGGGCTGATGTCTGCTTTTGTGATTTTTGTATGGGTTAATGGGTTTAAAATTGTCTATACGAAGGCTCCAGACTGCTTTCAAAAGATGCAACAGAAGGAAAAAACAGCACCTCCCCTTTTTATATACCATATTAGTATTCCTCTGTGTCTATCTCATGCATGTTTGAACCCTCCCAGTTTTTGACCTTACTTGCTCTTGTGGTATGCTGTTCAAGGTGTCCACCACTCTTTCAGTGAAGTAGTATTTCCTCACATCGCTCTAAATGACCCCCTTCTAGCTTTGTTTCATGCCCTCTTGTTCTGTTGCACTTTTTCATTTGAAACAGACTGCCCACCTGTACACTGTTCACTCCCATGAGATACTTATAGGTCTTTATCATGTCCCCTCTCTCCCTCCTCTCCTCCAGGGCGTACATATTAAGATCCCTCAGTCTCTCATCTTATGGTTTCTCATACAACCCATGTACTGTTTTAGTTGCTCTACTCTGGACTGTCTCTACTCTGTCACTGTCTTTTCTGAGATGCAACCTCCAGAACTGTACACAGTATTCCAGGTGAGGTCTCATCAATGATCTATACAGTGGCAATATCACCTCCTCCTTCTGGTTGTGATACCTCTCCCTATGCACTCCAAAATCCCACTGGCCTTGCCCACTGCCTTGTCACACTGCCCTGTGATTTTCAGGTAATCAGATATTATAACCCCTAGGTCCCTTTCCTTCTACGTGACTGACAGTACTCTCCCCGCTCCCAATTTTATACTTAGCTCCTGGATTTCTGTGCCCCAGGTGCATGATTTTACACTTTGTGACACTGAATCCCAGCTGGCATACAGTTGACTATGCCTCTTCTTCTCATTTTATCCACCGCCTCCTGAGTATCCACTGTGTTGCAGATCTTGGTGTTGTCTGCAAAAAGGCATACCTTTCCAGCAAGCTGTTCTGCGATGTCACTTATGAAGATGTTGAATGGGACCAGCCCCAATACTGAACCCTGCTGCAACCTGCTGGTAACTCTTCCCTGATTAGATTGAGTGCTATTTACCACCACCTTCTGCCACCTGTGCATTAACCAGTTGTTTACCCAATTTACAACTCTGGCTCCCACGCCTAGACTATCCAACTCTTTATCAGTTTCTTACACTATATGGTACAGTGTTAAAGGCTTTGCTGAAGTCCAAATATGCCACATCCACTGTCCTTCCCTGATCTATTTCCCTGGTCACACAGTCAAAGAAATCTATCGCTCAGATTTGTCTGACATGACCTTCTGTTGTGAATCCATGATGTCTTTGGTCTTGCAACTCCCTAGCCACTAGCTATTCATTTTCTCACCTCTGACGTGAGACTGTCCAGTCTATTGTTGCTAGCCTCCTCCTTGCTGCCACATTGATGGAGCAGAACTACTTCAGCTCTTCTCCAGTGCCCCAGAACCTCACCTGTTTCCAGTGATATACTGAAAAAGGATGTCAGTGGTGCAGCAAGCTCCTCCCTGGGTTCCATCAGCATCTTTGGATGTATCTCCTCTGGTCCTATGCCCTTGTCCACTTTCAGGTTCACAAGTCTCTTCAAGATGCTTTCCTCTGTAAATGGACTTATGCTTACCACCTACTCTTCAGTATTCTTACTGCTCCTTTTTGGTCCATCCCCCCTCCCTCTCTAATGTGAAGACCGAACAGAAATATCTTCCTAGGATGTCAGCTTTTTCCTGATCATCCTCTGCACAGTCATCATCTACTGACTTCCTTATCCTCACTATCCCTCCCATTGCCTTCCTCTTCTCATTTATGTACCTAACAAAAATCTTGTTCTCTTCTGCCAGTGATTTGGTTATTCTTTCCTCTGCTTGCAGTTTTGCTTGCATCACTACCCTCCTTGCATCCCCCTACTTTCCCTGGTATTTCTCCCAATCCTTCTTCCTCTGTGTTTCTTTGTACCTCCTCAATACCTTATTTTTTTCCTTCACTTTTGTGATCACCTCCCTAGAGTACTGTAGTGGCCTTTTTATGTTCGTCCTTGTACTTGCACAAAGGCAAACTTATTAGTATATGAGTGAATTTTGAAAGGTGTTTCACTGTCGGTCTAATGCAGGGCAGTCTGCAAGGAACTTGACAGTGTCAGACCGATCATTAGCCAGTTTGATCTTGACACTCTTCTGGTCTTGCTGAGTGGAAACTTCATGTAGTTCAAGGAAAAGAGCTGCCCACATTATAGGGTGACTCTTTCTTCTGATCTGCATAGTGCCACCCAGCAAGCAGAGCTGATCAGCATCATACTCAGCCTGCTGTGGTCCTCCCCCACAGTGAAAAAACAATCCCTCCGGACCTCTACCAAATATCCCACCCAACTCCAATTTCTCCCTTTCCTTCCTAATTTTCTGACATGGAGGGGGGCAGATTGACTGTGCCAGCTAGCTACCCCCACCCATTTTCACTGTGCCACACTGGGGAGCCCACTCCCAGTACTGCCAAACATAACACCAACATCGGGGTGCCCAATCCTTAGTGTTGGTACCTGAAACAAAGAAAACCATCCCTTGTAGTTTTTTTTAATTTGTTTTACTTCCTGTAATCCCACCCTCTGTGAGGTATCCCACCTCTTCATCACTTCCCATGCCCCTAGAGGTTAAACTGACACTGGGGTGCCCAATCCCAAGTGTCGGTACCTGAAAAAATTAAAACTGTCTGTGACAGGGTAACCTTTGTCATAGTGGACAGTCCTGGGATAAATTGAAATCCTTTTCTCAAGCAGTTTATGTTTTGTATAATGTCCAACATGCTGGTTGGCTGGTTATAAATTAAGTGCTGAAGTGCTTATATAGCTTTCTGTGCATATTAACCTAAAACAAAACTAAGAGGGCAGCTTTAATAGAAGAATAACAAAAACATGTGTCTGTTTTTTCTAGATGTTAGCAGCCCTCTTCTAAGATATATTTTGCAGCAGACAGCATGAGGGTATATGACCCTGCAAGAGAATTTAAGAAAGCACAGAATGTTTTGACCTCGGCTCTGACCTTTAACAATGTTGTAAACAAGTTATGTAATGTGCTCCAGGTGACTGCTAAATAACTGTTCTCTGTGGAGCAACAGTGGCCCCTAGTGGCTAGTTTTATGTTACATCTCCTGTTAATCAAAAGGTAGGAGAAATTGTTTTTCCAATTTCTTGTGAGTTTATAAAAAGCCCTACCTCAGTGCTGAGAGAGGAGAGACAGATAGAGAGGTCAGTTGAATAGTGACTGAGGAAGGTGAAAGACCTCCTGGTAGTGTGTGCTTTCACACTGTTTGATTCATGCTATGCTGAAGAAAAACTTTAGAAAATGCTGAAGCTAAGCAGTTGTCTGACTTATCATTTTGTTTTCTCTATATTTTACTTGATAAAAATAAAATGACAAATGCACTTGTGCATTTTATATGCACCTGACTTGTGGTCTGCCTGAAATTGTGTTATCCTAAAACCACGCTCAGTGACATATGGTGCTCAGAAGTGGGATCTGACTGGATGTCTGAAGAAATAGGGGGAGTTCAGTCAGTTGGTACTAGACCTGGTACCTATGATACATGGTAGAGGTGCATGGTGCCAGGTGAGATGAGGACAGCACCTGATGGAGATGGTGACCTGGGTGAGGCACCATGGATGAGATGAGACAGATCCAATGGCCAAATGGAGACCCTGATGAGGCTTCTTCACTGGATGAGTGGGAGATGGCTGGAGGCTGATCGACGCTGGAGAGAGGCGGAGCGCAGATGCCAGGAGCTACTTGAGAGGTTCCACTCAGAGGATGTTGAGGAAGAATTGGTGGAGGAGAATCCATGGGCTCTGGAGGAGGAGGATCCCCAGATGGAGCATTTGTGACCAACTTTTATGGAAATCCTGTGTTCCATTTTTCTGGGCTGCTATTTGTTGGAGGACAGTGAACAAGAAGAAGAGGCCCCAGGTAAGACTTTGACTGGCAATGTATTACTGGGGGAGAAGACTTCAAGCAAGATGGAAGAAGCCATTTTGGCTGAAGGGACTTTTGCATGTTTTGAACTTCCTCCCATAAAGGTTGATTGTTCTCCTAATGTTGACTGGGAGAAGTTGCAGGTGGGAGATCCTAAAGTAACATCAAGGATGGTAGACAGGTTAATGGTGGTGTGGGGGACAGGTTATGGTGGTTTGAACTTAGGAAGGAAATTCTCTATCATACGAGACCCAACCCCCGGATGAAGCAAGTGAATGCCCAGATAGTGGTGCCCATGGCATTTAGAAAAAAGGTGATGGAGGGTGCACACTCCAGTCACTTGGGGCATCTGAGCCATGGGAAGATATTGGCTAGACTAACCCCATATTTCTATTGGCCAGGCATGTACAGGCAGGTAGCAGCATACTACAAGACCTGCTGTAAGGGCAAGCAGGTAGAGGTACCTGGAAGGAATGTGGGAGGAGTAACCCAGAGGGTGAAAAACAAGAGGTGGCACCCTTGGAGGAGGGGAAGACTTCCACATGGAACAGAAGGGCAAGGTGATGGCTAACACCACTGAACAAAAGGGCAAGGTGGTGGCCATCACCAATAGAAGTGTATAAGATTTGATATGTAAATCCAGAGGTTAGGGACAGGCTGTTAGGCATGCAGTGTGGTATGTTACGAGCCTACCTTTAAATGTCTGAGTGGGGACAGACAAGGTAGTTCTCCCCCCCAAAGATAGTTCTACTGGGTGCTGGATGGTCCAGCTGTTCAAGTGTATCTGGTCAGGAAAAGTCAGTAGATGGCATAAAACTGCCATTAGTTGTTCTTTCTCCTGGTGTATGTAATGCTTTGTAGTTTACTAATGTAGTAAACTTGTAAAATGTCTCAGTGTATTTGTACTGTTATAAATAGGATACTTTACAAATCTTTTTATCAACGGGACCCTGAGGCAGAGCGTCTGATGAGATGGGCCAAAGCTCCACACCATTCCAGGATGTTAGTTGAGATTTGGACAACCGTAGGATGGTTGCCCTCTTATGTGGGGGGATGTGTGATAGGATGACCCCTGTCATAGTGGACACTTCTGGGATAAATTGGAACCCCTTTCCCAAGCAGTTTATGTTTTGTATAAACATACTAGTTAGCTGGTAATAAATTAAGTGCTGAAGTGCTTATGTAGCTTTCTTTGCATATTAATCTAAAAAAAACTAAGAGGGCAGTTTTAATAGAAGAAGACAGCATGAGGTAATATGACCCTGCAAGAGAGTTTAAGAGAGCAGGAATGTTCTGACCGAGGGTCTGACCTTTAACAATGTTGTAAACAAGTTATGTAATGTGCTCCAGGTGGCTGCTAAATAACTGTTCTCTGTGGAGCAACAGTGGCCCCTGGTGTCTAGTTTTATGTTATGTCTGCTGTTAATCAAAAGGTAGGAGAAATTGTTTTTCCAATTTCTAGTGAGCTTATAAAAAGCCCTACCTCAGTTCTGAGAGAGGAGAGACAGAGAGGTCAGTTGAATAGCGACTGAGGAAGGTGAAAGACCTACTGGTAGTGTGTGCTTTCACACTGTTTGATTCATGCTATGCTGAAGAAAAGCCTTAGAAACTGTTAAGATAAGCAGTTGTCCAACTTACCATTTTCCTTTCTGTATATTTTACTTGATAAAAATAAAATGACAAATGCACCTGTATGTTTTATATGCACCTGACTTGCGGTCTGCCTGAAATTGTGTTATCCTAAACCCATGCCCGGTGACACTGTCCCTCGTAGTCTTTTTTTATACACCCTGCAAAAAACAAAACCAACCACTGATGTTTGTTGCTGCTGGACCACCACCACTGTTACCCTTCTCCTACCTGACCCTCCCACTCAGCACTCACTACCCACCCCCACCCCTTACTTACCTTCCAGGAATCCAACACTATAATCCTCTCTGGACTGGAGACACTTCTTCACTTTTCAGTGCTGGACCAAGAACTGAGGAGATCAGGTATGTGGTTCAATGTATTTCAATTGGTTTTGAACTTGTCCTCATAACTTGGTCATTTCTTCCCCCAAAAATTTTCAGCATGGTCTTTTGGGGATCCCACCTCATGAACAAGAGCAGTATAATTATACAAATCCATCAAGAATGGTGATTTCACAGTTGCTGTACAAAATTACCTTTTGGGCAGCATTTAAAAAATTTTCTCTGTCCTTGTTCATAAGGTGGGATCATAAGAAGGCTGTGTTGAACATTTGGGGTCAAAATATTAAAAAACAACAAAGTTATAAGTGTACATTAAGTAAGTAATAATACCCAACAGGGTGGGCGTTATTGGGATATAACGGACCGCCCAGGGGCGTAATGAGGCCCGACGCCGTAGGCGGAGGGCCTTATAGCCCCTGGAAGGTCCATTATATTCTATAATGCCCACCCTGGAGGGTATTATTACACTTAGATAATGGGGTTACATTAGTTTTTTTTAATAATGTTTTTATTTAAAAAAATTCAAATATTATTAAAAGGAAAGAGAAAGTGGGCTTGTAAATAGTCCCTTGCCACCAGAGGGTGCTGTCATTTTTTTTACACGAGGAAGCGGGACGCGATCAGAGTGTGTGGTCGACTGAGTGACTAACATGGCAGTTAGTAATCAGAAGAGGAGCGAACTCACGAGGTATTAGGAGCTGCAGTAAAGTTTTGTTTTTATTTAACAGAGAAAAAGAAAGGGAGTTAGGTGTTTGGATGAACGTTGTAAATGAAGGCGGTGCTGGGAAGTGAGGTGGTGAAAGGATGTAAGTGTACATACAGTAAGTAAAAGCGGAGTCGGTGGACTACCCGAAATGCTGTTGGCAGTGAAAAACAGAATAGAGCTGTGAGGCAGGAACGTTTTTGTTAAATATTTAATTATTTAGTTTTTGGTGCTGTGGAGTGGTTTGTGTTGAAGGCGAGCGAGTGGAATGAATGCGGTTCGGGTTGCGACTGCCGTCTCAGTCACTGGAGAATACAATGGGGGCTGGCAAGTTTCTGTTGTAAATGATTGAGCTGGCACTTTTTCTGAGCGGGCCGTTGTTAAGAAATAACGGCCGGGTGCCAGGCTCTTTCAGCCAATCAGGAAGCGAGTTTGGATTTACCCATTATCTAAAATTTGTCAATGCACGCTCATAACTTTGATGATTTTCAATATTTTGACCCCAAATTTTCAAGCATAGACATTTTTTTCACACCAGCTCATGAATGTGACAGTTGTTATTTTTCAAATCCTGGCCAAAATATGTCTTTGCTCTTGTGGCATAAAGTCACCTTTTGGGCAGGATTTGAAAATTTTCTCCACCCTTGTTCATGAGGTGGGGTTATAAGAAGGCTAAGTTGAAAATCTGGGGTAAAACTATTAAAAAAACAACAAAGTTATGAGTGTGCATTGAAATTTTTCAACACATGCTCATAAGTTTGGTAATTAAGCAATAAGGCATGACAAGGAGTGTGTTATCATGTAATAATGACAATCCTGGGGTGGGTTGAAGCATGAGACGAAGCCGAGTGCTTCCACCACCCCAGGAGTGACATAATTACACAATAACACACACCTTGGAGTGCCGTATTGCAATTATACTATGGATCGATGTTATACAAAATAAAAAATTTAAGAAATGTTTTAGTAGATTTTTAGTGTGCCAATATATCTTTGTTTCTGAAAAAAAGAATGAGGGCAGCCATGATGTGCACACAGTGATGTTATTGTTTAATAACATCACTGTCCCAGGCACACATTGACCAATCAGGACACTAGAAATTTTGTTGCCATAGTATAATTTTCATTATTTCTTTTTTTTTTCTATATTGCTTTTTCTCCCTTGGGGGCTGGCAGGCAAGGCTTCAATTCTTTCCCTCTCCCTCTCCCTCTCCCACTCTCTCTCTCTCTCTCTCTCTCTCTCCTCTCTCTGAGGGCTCCATTCCACCGGAGCAGGGCATCATGGAGCCTGCCAGTGTTCCCTTTTTCCATTTTCTCCCATTCCCATTGCTGGGGTGTGCATGTCAGCTTGCACATGTAGAGGCATGCACATACTGCAGAAGTCCCTCAGCACCCTCCTTTCTTTGGTGTTCTCAGTCCCATGCTACCCTGGGGCCTCCACCCGGGCACAGCCATTTCAGTGGGAATGCCAAGCCTTCCTCTCCAGGAGAAGAGAGCAGTCCTCAGGATGCTCAATCCTTCCCTCCTCTGCCACCCCCCAGCAACCCATGTTCCCCACCGAACATGGGTCACTGGCATGGCAGGAGCCTCAGTCCTCCACATCACTCGGCTGGCTAATTTTCAATATTTTGACCCCAAATTTTCAAACATAGCTATTTGTTTCACACCACCTCATGATTGTGACAGTTGTCATTTTACAAATCCTGGCCAAAATGTGTTTTCACATTTGCGGAGTGAAATGACATTTCACCACCATTTTATAAATGACACCTGTCATGTTCAGAAGGCATGGTCATAAAAAGGCTATGTTGAAAATTTGGGGTCAAAATGTGAAAAAACAAATAAGTTATGAGGAAACATTGAATTATTCTAACGTTTACTCATAACATTAATTTTGCAGATTTTGCCCCCAATGTTCAGCCTATCCATTTGTGTTGCCCTACCTCCCAAACATGTCAGGTGTCATTTTTCAAAACCCCTCTGAAACATATTTTCACAGTCGCACTGCAATCATGTTTTGGATGGGATTTAAAAAATTCCACCTCTCTTGACCATAACATTAGGCCATAAAAAGACTGTTGGCAATTTGGGGTCAAAACGTGGCAGCCCACTGAAAATTAAATATTGCCTCTTAGCTGGCCCATCCTGAGTAAATACAATCTAAAAATGTGTAAAAGCAGGACACCACTGAAAATGAGATACTGCATCTCATCTGGTCTATCCTGGGTAAAAATGCATTACAAATGTGTACAAGCAAGACTTGATACAACAACAATACAAGCGATGAACATTCACATTGACATATGCTTGTTTCCTCTTGCTTTTATTCACTTCTTTCACATGTAGGCTGGTTCCATTTACTACACCTTCTTTAATTTGTCTCCACTGTTTCTCTACCCCACCCTGTCCATACACCATTGCTAGGCTGTTTCTAAGGAAGTTTCCCATTACTTTAAAGTCTGCCCTTCTAAAGTTGAGGACCCTAATCATCATGTAGTTTGCTTCTGTAGCTGTCTTGATACTAAACCACACTGTATGGTGATCACTGACCCCAGAGGACTCCACACTGTGACATCTCTTACTCTGCCTCTGTTAGTGAGCACCAAATTCAGTATTGTCTCTTCTCTGGTCATGAGTTCACTTACCAAATGCCTGAGAAAAGCTCCCTGTAAAGCGTCTAAGATTGCCTTGCTTCTAGTCAAAACTGCTGCTGGAAGGCTCCAGTCCACATCAAGAAGATTGAGGTCCTCAACTAGCAGCACCTCCCCCTTATCTAACATCCTGTCAATGGGTCTGGCACCACGATCATTTTGGGAGGTGATTTTGGGGGAACTGTGCATACCGCATTAATTTGTCCAGGGGTATTATGTGTTACTAGAGTAGTACTCATTGTGACCCTTGTTTGGATATATACTGTAGAGTGTCCCTTAACTCCAAATACTGGTGGAGTTATGACTTGTTAAAGTTGCGGTGTTATCCTATGGGACATTAGGGGTAGGGTTAGGGTTATATACTGTGTGTTGTATAATCTCATCTCATTTTATGTATGTATTCTCCTGGATCGTGCCTGAAAACAGTCGACTTTGGCTAGCGCACCTAACCCGGTTAACAAAAACTAACTAAATAAATAGTGTGGTCACTTGCAACCTGTGCAATAAATGCGTTCCCCTCGAGCAAGCAGGGGATCCACATTGGTAATGGAGACCAGAGACCATCTCATGGTAAATCCTGAGCCAAGTGGGAGGAAAAGCAGAGGGATGTGGTGAAGGGGAGTGGCGGCGGTGGAGATGGAGGTGATGGTCCATCTGTGCTGGCAGCAGTTCACGGAGGGTATAAGGGAATTTCCTGTGCCATGGTGGGGTGGGAGGCACACCCTGTGGAAGCAGCAGCACCCTCTGTTGAAGTTCAAACTCCACATGAAGCAGCAGCACCTCACTGCCACCAGTTTTTCCTTTTTTTCTTCAGGGACTATGGGGACACACGCAAGACACAACAACTCAGGTAATTGTAACGGTAATTATAATGATGTTACCTTGCACATGAAACACTGTTAACTTCTATCAATGAACAAAAGTGAAATCAATACAGTCAAACTACAGTGACAAACATAATTTAGTAAAACACCTAAAACACATCTTAACTGTTCTACGGAACTAAAATTATAAACCAAGGATAACAGAAAAAAAAAATCACACAAAACACTGACTACAACAGCACTAGTACTGCTAAGATGGTTCCATGTCCGAACAGCGACTGCAGTAAGGTGACTGGTCAAAATGGCACCAACCCCACATAGGTGACAATTGTATAAAACATCTTTTCTTGCAGGGAACTTTGCCCTCACACCCCCCCCTTGTGGAGGGCTGTGCCCCCCACTCCCCCTATTATATATTCCAACTCCAGGGGGGCACACCTCAGGGACTGGGGAACTGCCAGTCGTTAAAAATGTTGGCACTGTAATTCAAGTCACCATTTTGACCAGTCACCGTTGTTCAGTTGCCATCCTCACAGGCTACTGCTAAGACAGAAAAGGCTGCCTAACCTGCCTTTTTCTTTCAGAAAGTTGCTGCAAATGAGAAATTACACACTACAGATCAAAAATGATTAACAAAAAGAGTGAGGATACCAAAATATAACACAAATCTCCTGCTCAGACTAAAAAGCTCCAGATCTTTCTGGGCTGCCTTGCTATACAGTACACCTGCCCTCCCCCACACCACTGCTTTACAGACTGACAAAACAGAAACCACTACTTTAAAGTAAACAATCACCCCCACACAAAAAATAAACAAAAAAAAAACACAAATCTAGCAGCACAAGGCCCTCTAGAGCAATTTGTGAGCAATTTGGATTCAAAAAGCTTGGTTTTGAAATGTATTTTAAAAGTTTTTGTTTCTCAGAAAAGCACACACAGATTTCCCTCCTACTCTGTCTTTAGAAGACTGCACAAAATACAGCCTCCTTGTGGCATACAGTTTGTTTCAGCAACATGTGACCTCCAATCCCACAGTACATTGCAAATTCACCTCTGTACCAAACTTCATCGGCGAAGTTACCAACTTCACATTTTGTGAAGTTGCCAGTTTACTGCAAATTGAAACTAGGCATAGTGGATTAACTTCGTGAAATTATGTGAATTTGTGAATTAATTAGCGGAAAGAAGTTTTCTAGCTTTGCATATCACTGCAGAAAGTCTTGTAGGTAAAAGAAAACAACAAAGCATTAAATTGCCAAAAAGTTCACATCAGGAAAGTTGTTTCCCTGCCAACTACTGCTTCTAGTTAATAAGAAGGGAACAGAATCTGGAAGCCTAAGGGTAACAGGAACAAAAGGAGCCACCCTAGTTGTATTCTGATTGATAAAAAAAAACACATGTACACATTAAATTGAAGGTAAAAGAAAAAAAATTAAATTGCCAAAAACAACACACCAATAAAGTTGTTCCCCTGCCAACTACTGGTTCTAGCTAATAAGAAGGGAACAGAATCTATAAACCAAGCTTTTTCTCTTACCTTTAGTTTGTTGTAAAAAAAAAAAAAGACTTTGATCTGGGGAGCTCAGATTTGTGCTTCCAACCAAGAAAATGCACATGGAAGCAACTAACAGTGTCTAGGAATGTTGGGATCCAGGTAGAGTGGGATTTTACAGCTCTGACAGCATGTGCATCTTATAGCCTATCAGGTGATTAATAACCCACAATGTAAGGGCTGGGAATGTTGTGGAAGACATGAGTACTACAGTTGAGTGCTGATCAGCAGGCGTGCAGATTGACAGATAACTAGCTGGTAACTAATAGGTTGCTGGCTAGTTGACTCACTGGGGACTAGCACTTCATGTTTCCTACCCCCTGACTGGTAGATAGCCGGCTGTTCAGTGGTTTATTACTGTGTAGCCTGCAAGTGGCTTGTTAGTTTTTATTTCTATCCCATCCATTGGGCAGATTAATTAAGAACCCTTGCTGGGAATCAAGCCAGGGCCATGAGTCTCACAGGCAGTGGCTCTAATCATTCAGATACACATAAAGTGAACACCTTGGTATGATAGTGGATTTTGAGAGGTGTGTCATGGGCAGTCCAGTTCAGGGGAGTCTGTAAGGGGCTCGGCCATGCAAGACCAGTCATCAGCCAGGCTGATCATAACACTCTTCTGATCTTGCTGGGTGGAAACTTTGTGTAGTTTAAAGAAAACAGCCACCCGAATCATAGGGTGGCTCTTTCCTTTGATCTGCATAAGGTCACCCAGCAAGCAGAGCTGATCAGCATCAATGCTCCCCCAATGAAAAAATATCCCTCCCACCCTCCAAGTATCCATCCAACCTCTCATTGCCTTCCCTTCTTTCTTAATTTTATGACTGCATAGTGCCCAGTTCCTGGTGCTGGCTAGTACACCCACTCCACTTGTTTTCACTGTGTGATGCTGAGGAGCCCACCTCTGGTGCCACCAAGCATAACACTGGCAATGGGGTACCAAATCACCAATGTTGGTATCTGAAATAAAGAAAACCATCCCTTCCAGTCTTTTTTTATTACTTTCTGTAATCCCATCCTCTGCCAAGCATCATTCCCACCTTGCTGTCACTTCCCATGCTCCTAGAGGTTAAACTGACACTGGGGTGCCCAATCCTCAGTGTTGGTGCCTGAAGTAAAGAAAACCATCCCTCATTGTCTTTTTTTATACACCCTGTAAAAAAGAAAACTGTCAATCCATGTCTGTTGCTGCCCCTGGCTCACTGCCGCTATTACACACACACTCAGCACCCACCACCCCACGCCCACCCCACCCCTTATTTTTCTACTGGGAATCAATGCCACACTCCTCTCTGGACCAGAAACATGTCTTCAGTATTCAATGCTGGACTGGGAACTGAGGAAATCAGGTATGTGGTTCAGTGTTTTTCAATGGGTTTTGAAAACTTGGTCATTTTAGGAAGAGCTGAAAAGAACTACACAGTACAGGTGATTTATTTAATTTTTTTCCCCATTTCAAACTTGCAGGGTTTGTTCAAGTGAATCTCTCGTTGAAATTGTTTTTTGCAGGGTATATTTTCTGTTAAATTGTTTTGCAGCTTGTCTTGCTGAAAGGAAGTAAAGCACTCACCGGGGTGGTGGGTCAGAGCTGTAGCTGATTGTTTCTGGAGGCATGGGCTTGGCACACTCACCCTGCCCCTTACCCCACTCACCCCAAGTGCATCTTTTCCTTTATACCAGGGGTTCTGACATCACTTCCTCAAAAGGGCAAAGGATATACATCTGTCATATCTTTAACAGCCCAGCATGCCACCTAGGGAGTAAATGCACACACACACGCTAGCACACCCTAACAAAAAAGGAAAAAAAAATTAAACAAGAAGGAAGAGAGACATGTGGGGAGTGGTGCAATGCACTGGTTGTGGGATAGCAGTCTTCCAGGAGATGTTCTGGAGGCCGTGATGTTGCCCTATTTGCAGGCACCTCTCTGGTCTGAGGGAGGAGGTTGCCCATCTCCAGGTGGACCTGGTGAGGATTTGTGAAACCTCCTCCCTCACCCAGGGACCACCAGGGATGCCACAGCCTCAGAGGTTCCCAAGAAAGAGGAGCAATTGGACCACAGTGGGCTCAGGGAGGGTGAAGGTGGTGAAACAGAGGTGCTTCCCTCCAGTTGTACCTCTCCACAATTCATATGCCATTCTGGTGGAGCGTGGTTCCTCTATGGAGGCACTCACAGTGGAGACCAAGGAGGATGCTGGGAACCTCCACAAAGGAGACCCAAAGGAGGGTGGCATGGGACCCCATAGAGGAAGGAAACAACTCCTGGTGGGGGACCCAATCATTAGGGGGGTAGATCTAGGGGAGGGAGTGGAGAGGGAGGTAAGGTGCCTGCCCGGCAGTATTGCTTGGAGGGACAGGATGACAATCCTCAGGATTGCAGGAGCAGCTGCATGGGAGTGGGAGCTAGAGGTCATTGTCCACCTAGGGACAAATGACCTGGCTGGGAATGGGGTCAGAGCAATGCAGGAGGAGTTTGTGGAGTTGGAGAGGGGCCTTAGACATGTAGCATGCACGGTAACCTTCTCAGAGGGGCTGTCTGTCTATGGCATGTGTGAGGCTAGGGTACTCTGCATCATGGGATTCAATGAATGGCTGAAAAACTGGTGCAGAGCTCAGGGTTTTGACTTCATTGGGGACTGGGAGTCCACCTGGAGGGATACAGGCCTATATTGGTGCGATGGTCTGCATCTGTCCAGGAGAGGAATCAGGATCCTAGAAGATAGGTTTAAATGCTTCATTGGCAAGCATTTAAACTAGCCAAGGGGGGAGGCACTGAAATGGAGCAGGGAAATCTGAGTCTCCCCCCAAAACAGGGTAGTTAGCGAGGTAAAAACCAAGGTAAAGAAGTCAATATGGAGCAGGACAGGGTAAATGGAGAAAAAGGCAAAGGCAGTAAGGACAAGGATGGGGCTAAAAGAGATAAGGCCATCAAACAATGGATGGCAATGAGTACCAATGACCATAGTCTGGGTAACAAGCTCCCTGAACTAGTGGTCTTGACATAAGAGGGATGCCTGGATATTGCGGTAGTCACAGAAACATGGTAGACAGAGAACCATGACTGGGATGTCAACATACCAGGATACACAATCTACAGGAGGCACATGGAGGGTAAAAGAGGAGGAGGAGTAGCTCTCTATGTAGGGGAAGGGATCATAGCAATGGATTTAAAGGGTAAACAGGGAGGAGAGGAGGCACTGTGGATTACCCTGGAGACAGGAAATGACACCAGAATCTGCACGGGGGTTGTATATGGACCTCCGTCTCAGGGGGAGGCAATGGACAAGAAAATGATAGATGGCATCCTTAGAATGGCAGAAAAAGGGAAGATATTGTTGATGAGGACCTGAATATGCCAGATGTTAACTGATGCACCTTTGCTGCAGCCACACCCAAGAGCAGGGTCATTCTCGATGCCCTACAGAGGACATGCCTCAGACAGCTAGTGTTGGAACCCACTCGGGAGGGAGCAGTCTTAGACCTGGTACTCTCAAATGGGGATGGAGAGAGGATCTCAGATTTAGAAGTGGGTAGCCATCTGGGAACAAGTGGCCACCAAACAGTGTGGTTCACAGTAAACACTGCTGTAGAGTCAAGACATACAAAAGCGAGGGTATTGGACTTCAGGAGGGTTGACTTTGGCAAAATGGGAGAGTGCCTCAGAAAAGCACAACCAAACAGGCAAGAAGGAGGGGGTGGAGGAAAAATGGAGAAAAATCAAAACTGCCATCACAGAGGTAACAAGCTTTTGTGTGAAGCAAATAAACAAAACAAAATGAAGGAAAAAAAACACTATGGTTCTCAAAAGAGTTGGCAGGGAAGGTTAGGGAGAAAAAGATAGCATTCAGGAAGTATAAGTAAACACAGAAGGAGCAGGACAGAGAACTGTACCAGTTAAAGAGCAGGTTCTCAGTGCTCATCACCCCCAACACATACGTCAGCTTACCTGCTCAGCAAGTGATTCATGCAAACAGTTTTATTTACTTCTCCCTCTATTTTTGTAAAAATGCTCATAATTTTGTTTCTAATAGCCAGCACCTGAAATGGACTTAGTTCCATATAGATGTAGTCCCCTTATATAAAAGTGGGAACAAAGAGGAAGCGGGGAACTACAGACCAGTCAGCCTCACCTCGGTAATGGGGAAGATCATGGAAGCACTACTGAAGGAGAGATTGGTGGAACATCTGGTTGTCAATGGACTACAGAACCCAAGGCAGCATGGTTTCACCAGGGGAAGGTCATGTCAGACCAACCTCATTGAAATTTTTGACTGGGTGACTAGGGAGGTGGATCAGGGGAGGGCAGTGGACATGGCCTATCTGGACTTCAGCAAGGCCTTTGACACTGTGCCACATAGAAGACTATTGCACAAACTGGGGAATATGGGTGTGGGCAGGACAGTAGTGCGGGGGTAGGTAACTGGCTGGGCAGCAGGACACAGAGGGTGGTGGTAAATGGCTGTCACTCCACAGAGGGAAGAGTGACCAGTGGGGTACCACAGGGATCAGTGCTGGGACCGGTACTATTCAATATCTTCATCAGTGACATTCTGGGACCTAGAAGGCAGAATTTCACTGTTAGCTGATGACACAAGGCTCTGTAACAGAGTAGACACACCAGAGGTGTAGACAGAATGAGAAGGACCTGCAGAAACTTGAAGAATGGTCAGGGTTTGGCAGTTGAAATTCAATGCAAGGAAGTGCAAGATAATGCATATGGGGCACAAAAACCTGGCACAATATATCAGTTGGGGGTGAGGATATAGCATGCACCAAGCAGGAAAGGGATCTTGGAGTTATCATCTCTGATGACCTCAAGGTAGAAACAGTGTGACAAGGCAGCAGGTAAAGCAAATAGGATGCTGGGATGCATAGGCAGGGGCATCACCAGCAGGAAAAGGAGGTCATAATTCCACTATACAAGACACTAGTGAGGCTGCACCTGGGTACACTGTGCAGTTCTGGAGACCTTACCTCACGTAAGGACATCAGACAGGGTAGAGAAGGTTCAGAGGAGGGCAACAAAGATGGTGCATGGATTGCATCACAAGTCCTATGAGGACAGGTTGAAGGCACTGAACATGTACTCCCTGGAGGAGAGGAGGAGAGAGGGATATGATAGAGACATACAAGTATCTTACAGGGAGGAACAGGGTGCAGGAATGCACTATTTTTAAGCGAAAAGATGTTCCAGGACTAGAGGGCATGGGATGAAGTTGGAGGGAGGACGATTCAGAGGAAACGTGAGGAAGAATTTCTTCACAGAACGGGTGGTGGACAAGTGGAACACTCTGCCAGAGGAAGTGGTGGGGGCTGAAACAATCACGGGATTTAAGAATGCATGGGATAGACATAAAGGAATTCTGGAGGTCAGAGGTAAGGGGCAACAGACTTCCTGGAAAACATAAACTAAACTTACAAACTTAAATGGGCAGACTGGGTGGGCCATAGGCCCTTATCTGCCGACACTGTCTATATATCTATGTATAGTGAAACACCCCCCCACGTATGCACATTTTGTGATGTGGTTAAATGAAGAGTGTGGGGACGCACTCCATAGACTTTAATGGGGACAGTTTTTTTATGTCTTTTTCTATAGCTTTGAGTGTCGATTTTGAGAAAAGGATGGCCATAAGCAACTTCCTTGTTAGTTGGCGATGGCCCTGCAATCATTGCCTACTTATAAACATTAAGCAATACAATAAAATCAATAGATGCATCCTCTTCATTAACTCATCTAAAACTCATCACGTCGAGAAATCATTTCCTATATGGGGCTAGAGATCCATTTTCAGCTGCTGGCTATTAGAAACAAAATTATGAGCATTTTTACAAAAATAGAGGGAGAAGTAAATAAAACTGTTTGCATGAATCCTTTGCTGAGCAGGTAAGCTGACATATGTGTTGGGGGTGATGAGCACTGAGAACCTGCTCTTTAACTGGTACAGTTCTCTGTCCTGCTCCTTCTGTGTTTCCTTATACTTCCTGAATGCTGTCTTTTTATGCTATCTAGTTTAACCTCAGTGGTAGGGAAAATGATGAAATCACTTCTGAAAGAAAGAAATGTTGGACAAAGCAATGGGGCCTGATGGGATTCATCCCAGAATTCTAAAAGAACTAAGGGTAGAATTAGTGACATCACTGACTACCCTGTTTAACAAATCATGGGAAGATGGGGTTGTACCCGAGGACTGGAGGAGGGCAGATGTGATTCCCCTTCACAAAAGTGGGAGCAAGGCAGAAGCAGGAAACTACAGACCTGTTAGTTTAACCTCAGTGGTAGGGAAAATGATGGAATCACTTCTGAAGGAAAGAATTGTCAAGTATCTAGAGGCCAGAGGGGGCACAGGACCCTAGGCAGCATGGATTCACAGCGGGAAGGTCATGCCAGACAAATCTGATAGATTCTTTGACTGGGTGACCAAAGTAGTAGATCAGGGAGGGGCTGTGGACATGGCCTACCTAGACTTTAGCAAGGCATTTGAGACAGTCCCATAAAAGATTAATATACAAGTTAGCTAGCCTGGGAGTGGGTCCCAAGATGACAGCCAGGGTAAAAATTGGCTGGAGAATAGGACACAGAGAGTAATAGTAAATGGAGTCCACTCTGAAGAAAGGGGGGTTACTAGTGGGGTACTGCAGGGTTCAGTATTAGGACCGGTCCTCTTCAATGTCTTTATAAAACGACATTGCAGAGGGACTGGAAGGAAAAGTATGTCTCTTTGCAGATGACACAAAGATCTGCAATAGAGTTGATGCACAAGGTGGGGTGGAAAGGATGAAAAGGGACTTGGCAAGGTTAGAGGAATGGTCAAATGTATGGCAGCTTAGATTCAATGCTAAGAAGTGCAAGGTAATGCACCTGGGAAACAAAAACCCAGGGGAAGAGTACACAATGGGGGGTGAGATACTAGCAACAACAAAAATGGAAAGGGACCTGGGGTAATCATATCAGATGACCTAAAGGTGGGCAAGCAATGTGAGAGGGCAGCAAGGAGGCTGGGGATACTGGGATGCATAGGAGAGGCATCACCAGTAGAAAACAGGAAGTTATTATCCTCTGTACAGACAGCTGGTCAGACCCCATCTAGAGTACTGCATGCAGTTCTGGAGACCCAGTCTTGTAAAGACATAGACAGGATGGAAGCTGTCCAGAAGAGGGCAACTAAAATGGTGCAGGGTCTGCACAGGAAGACATATGTGAGAGACTTAAGGAGCTTAATATGTATAGCCTCGAGGAAAGGAGGGAGAGGGGGGACATGATAGAAACTTTCAAGTACCTCAAGGGAATCAACAAAGTCCAAGAGGGTAGCATCTTTCAAAAAAAGAGGTGTGCAAGAACAAGGGGGCACAATTTGAAGATAGAGGGGGACGGCTCAGAGGTAATTTAAGGAAGTATTTTTTCACAGAGAGGGTTGTGGATGCATGGAACTACCTTCCGGAGGAGGTCGTGGAGTCAAAAACAGTGGTGGAATTCAAGCATGCATGGGACAGTCATAAGGCAACTCTAGGGGGTGGGGGTAGGAAGAAGTAGGCTGCTGGTTAACTAGGATCTGCAGCTTATCCAGTAGGCAGGGAAATGGGCAGACTGGGTGGGCCAAGCGGTCCTTATCTGCCATCAAATTCTATGTTTCTATGTTTCTATGTTGAGTACCTAGAGGCCAGCGGGGCACAGGACCCAAGGCAACATGGATTCACAGTGAGAAGGTCATGTCAGATGAATCTAATAGATTTCTTTGACTGGGTGACCAAAGTAGTAGACCCAGGAGGGTCTGTGGACATGGCCTACCTAGACTTTAGCAAGGCATTTGACATAGTCTCACACAAAAGATTAATAAACAAGTTAGCCAGCCTGGGAGTGGGTCCCAAGGTGGTAGCCTGGGTAAAATAATTGGCCGGACAACAGAATGCAGAGGGTACTAGTAAACAGAGTCCACTTTTAAGAAAGGGGGGTTACTAGTGGGATACTGCAGGGTTCAGTACTCAGACTTGTCCTCTTTAATATCTTTATAGGTGAGATTGCAGAGGTGCTGAAAGGAAAAGTATGCCTCTTTACAGATGATACAAAGATCTGCAACAGGGCTGATATACAAGGGGAGGTGGTAGAAAGGATGAGAAGGGACTTGGCAAGGTTGGAGGAATGGTCAAAAGTATGACAGCTTAGATTCAATGCAAAGAAGTGCAAAGTAATGCACCTGGGAAACAAAAACCCAGGGGAAGTGTACACAGTGGGGGGGAGGTACTAACAACAACAAAAATGGAAAGGGACCTGGAGGTAGTCATATTAGATGACCTAAAGGTAGGCAAGCAATGTGAGAGGGCAGTAAGAAGGGCTGGGGAGATACTGGGATGTATATGGAGAGGCATCACCAATAGAAAACAAGAAGTTATTATCCCTCTGTACAGACAGTTGGTGAGACCCCATCTGGAGTACTGTATGCAGTTCTGGAGACCCTATCTCTGCAAGGACATAGACAGGATAGAGGCAGTCCAAAGGAGGGCAGCTAAAATGGTGCAGGGTCTGCACCAGAAGGCAAACAAAGAGAGACTAAAGGAGCTTAGTATGTATACCCTCGAGGAAAGGAGGGAGAGGGGGTGCATGATAGAAACTTTCAAGTACCTCAAGGGAATCAACAAAGTCCAAGAGGGTAGCATCTTTCAGAAAAAAGATGTGCAAGAACAAGGGGGCACAATTTGACGATAGAGGAGGGATGGCTCAGGGGTAACATGAGGAACTATTTTTTCATGGAGAGTGTGGTGGACATATGGAACTGCCTTCCTGAGGAGATCGTGGGGTGAAAAACAGTGGGGGAATTCAAGAAAGCATTGGACAGACATAAGGCAATTCTAGTGGGGGTTAGGACAAAGTAGGCTGTTGGTTAACTAGGATCTGCAGCTTATTCAATAGGTAGGGAAATGGGCAGACTGAGTGGGCCAAGCAGTTCTTATCCACCATCAAAGTCTGCTTCATATGTTTCCTTTTTATAAAAATTTTTCCCAAAACTTTCGACATGATCTTTTTGAGACCCCCCCCCCACAATGAACAAGGACCATAGAAGTTGTACAAATCTATCCCGAAAGGATGATTTCACAGTCACTGCACAAAATCACCTTTTGGGCAGGATTTAAACATTTTCTCTGCCCTTGTTCATGAGGTGGTGTCATAAGAATGTTATGTTGAAAATTTTGGGTAAACATAATTTTTTTAAAATATGAACGTATGTTGAAAATTTTCAACACACACACGTAACTTTGGTAATTTTCAGCATTTCTTCTCTCCTCCTCATGAACATGACAGCTGTAATTTTTCAAATCCTGGCTAGAATGTGTTTTCACACTTGTGGCACAAAAAAACATTTCAGCCACTGTTTCATAAATGACATCTATCACATTCATGAGTGGTCATAAAAATTTCATGTAGAAAATTTGTGGTCAAAATGTGAAAAAACAGCAAAGGTTCTGAAAAATCTTTGAACTATTCCAAATGTACTCATAACTTTATTTTTGCAGATTTTGGCCTCGAATGTTCAACATATCCCTTTTGTTACCCCACCACCTGAACATGACAGGTGTCATTTTTTTAAATCTCCTCTGAAACTTGTTTTTGCAGTTGTACTGCGAAATCACCTTTTGGATAGGATTTTAAAAATTCCACCTGTCTTAATCAATAATGTTAGGTCATAAAAAGACTGTTGTAAATGTGTGGTCAAAAAATTGTGGCTGACCAGCTGACAGACTGTCTTGAAACCCATAACCTGCTCTGTAAAGAACAGTATGGTTTCCATGCAGGGCATAGCACCACCACAGCCCTCCTGGAGTTCTCAACCCATATCCACTCAGCACTTCATAGAGGGGCACATAGCAGGGGCTGTGTTCTTAGACCTATCCAAGGCCTTTGACACAGTCAGTCACCCCCTCCTACTAAACTCACTCATCCTAATGGGTTTCTCACAAGGTCCACTCGATTGGTTCTCCAGTTACCTGTCGTCTAGGTCTCAGTGCGTATGGATAAATGCCACAGTCTCTTGAATGAGACCCACCTGCTCTAGAGTCCCGCAGGGATCCATATTAGGGCCAGTGCTCTTTAGCCTGTTCTTAAACGCGGTTCCCATCTTGTGCACTAAGAAAATCCTCCTATACACGGATGACGCCATCATCTGTGCCTCCCACTCCAGCCCAACCATCCTGCAAACCTCACTCCAGAATGCTTTCAGTCAAGCAGAGCACTGGTTTGCTGAGCATAGGCTGGTCATGAATCTGAAAAAAACAAATGCCCTACTATTCACACATCACCAAAACAAGCTAAAAAATGCCCAGTTGCAAATCCAGTCCAGCTCACTCCATACACTGGAGCAAATGTCGTCCTACAAATATTTGGGGTTATCTTTGACACTGTTCTCACTTTCCATGCACACATCAGCACCCTCACATTGGCTACCAATGCACACATTGGCCTCCTCTATCTCCACAAGGACTGCCTCCCACCAGAAGCCCTAAAGCTAGCTATCACCTCTTCAGTCATGTCCTTGATTGACTATGGGTTACTGGTCTATGCTGCAGCTGATGTCACAGCTATCAGTAAAATAAAGGTGGTTATCAACAAAGCCTGCAGGCTGCTAACTGGCGGCAGGCTGCACGACACACATCTGCACACTACTCCCTCGCCAAGATCCTTAATTTTGATGAAAGGGTTCAGTATCAGGCCTGCCTTATGGCCAAAAAATCCCTTCTTGGTATATGACTCCACCGGAACTATCAGCTGCCCTAATCCCCTCTACCCCCACAGTGAACACCTGCAGCTCGGATAAAGCTACTTTGGACATCCCCTGGGTCAGGACCACATTAGGCCAGAGATCCTTTCTTGTCAGGGCCCCCACCTGCTTGAAATTCCTGCCCCTGTCAGTCACAAACCACACCAAACTGGCTCCTTACAAAGTGGCCCTAAAGAACTACCTCCTTACCACCCACACTTGCAGTTTCCTGCAGTAAGCCCACCATCGAGTCATTGACTGCTCAAACAGGATACCACCCCTATGTAACTCTAGTTAGTGGCCCAAGTTACTAGTCAAACTGCACTGACAATGTCTAATATCAGATTGTGCCAGCTCTCTTAGTATCCACTTGCTTTATCTGCCTAGCTAATGTAGCTACTACTCTGTATAGGTTAGAGTCTGCTCACTGTACATGCCTGTAAAACTTAGCTACCACTCTGTATAGATTGTCCTAATCTACTCTCACCGATTGTACCATAACTGTAACAGCAGACTGTGCTGCTTAGCTTCCACTCTGTATAGGTCTTTTTACATTAACCTACTTGCGTACTTGTCAAAGTGTCTGCTCTGAATTGTAATATGTCTATGCATGTCTTGTTATCTGACATGGAGCCTTTGGAAATGAGTCTCTGACTTAAAGGTTTTGTCATTCTGATACTTTCAAATAAATAAATAAAATGTGGGAGCCCACTAAAAATTAGATATTGCCTCTCAGCTGGCCTATCCTGGGTAACTATGATCTAAAATTGTGTAAAAGCAGGACACCACTGAAAATGAAATATTGCATCTCATCTGGTCTATCCTGGGTACATGTATAGTAAAAATGTATTTTAGCAAGACCTGGTACAGAAGGAATGCAAGCAGTGAACATTCAGCATTGACAAGTGCTTGCTTCCTTTGTAGTAGGGTTCATATTTTTTGTATATTATTTCTCATATTCATCATACTTATTACTGTTTTTCCTCCTAATTATTTTGTCCTGCTGCCCTTACTATATTTCTTGATTATTCTAATAATTTCTCTTCTTTTTTCTTTGTTAGGTCTGAACAAGGACACTTGTCTAGGAAGTGCTGCTTCTCTGAAGGAAGTCAAGCTGTTATTGCTTTTAGCAGCCCATTTGCAGGCTGCAATTTGAGTCAATCTGATTTCCAAAGACAGCCAGGCTGAACCACTATAGAACTGGAGAAGGGGGAAGGTTAAACAGTGAAATACACTATTACAGCATGCAGTCAGCCTCAGACGGAGAGCAGACAGACTTTGGTATGGCACCTCAGTGACAAATGCAGTCTGTCAGGTCAGGGGGTTGAGTTATGCATCTGCTATCCAGGAGGCCGTGGTTCATGTCTCTCAGCCCTCCCTTTCTCCCCTGTTGGGGCCTACCTTTGCACTTGGAACATTTATCAAGATAACCTATTTTGCAGCTTGAAGGAGACTGAAACACAGAAAGGCTAAGTGCCCTGCTCAAGGTCACACAATGAGAAGCTGGCTAACCTTGGATATCAGCCAGAATGTCCTAGTTAACAGCTCATTTTGTCTTAACCATCAGAGTTCACTACCTCCTGAGAAGTTTTGCTATTTTTATTTTAGGTTTTGGTAGTCAGTTGGGAGCAATGGACAAAAACAACTATTTTCATGCTTGACCTTCACAGTGCATATAATATATAAAAAAAAAATTGCATACATAATTTGACATTTACAGTTTAACATATAATCAGTTGCAGTTACTGTAAACATATTTCACAATTAATGGGGATATATATATATATATATATATATATACTGTATATATATATATATATATATATATATATATATGTATATATATACATATATTTATTTAAACTAGCTGTATTGTCACTGCCAAGAGATATATAGAAATATCTGACTAACAGAAAAAAAATCAGGCAGCCTGCCAGCTGGTAAAATGACAAGACTTACGAGCTGTGATGAGCTCAACATTTTAACAACTGATGTTGTGGTTCTGACAATGAGCGCAGAGGTTTAAACAATGGGATCCGAGATTTTACCAATGAATCCTGAACCCCTCCTGTTTTCTATTTTGAGTACTTCTTCCTTATGCTTTAGGCCTTTTTTTTGGAGAGGGAAAAATGTAATATTTGGCTGTCTATAGCCTGTAGGAGCCTGCCCCTGGTGTACACCACTGCCTGATAGGATGTGCTTCCTGAGATGCGATTGATTAATTGAGGTCTGTTGTCATGCAACAGAGTCTGTAAATGCATGTAAACAATCCAGTAAGCACTGGCAGAATTCATGAATGGCCCAATACTGTTTGAAATGAAAATCAATTGAGTGGCATGGTCTTCAGCTAATATTAGTATGCAAGTCTGTTCCTTGCATTTCAAACAAGACGCGTCACATCTGAAGACAAAGGCAAGCAGTGCAGCATGAAGGGCAGGTTGTACTGCTGTTGCAGTTAGAATGCTAGTCAGCTTTAGAGACTCGCATTCAAGGAGAAGCAAAAGACAGGTAAGAATCGACTGCCTAGATTTAATATAGCAATAATAACATTTTCAGTTACAGTAACACCAAAAGCAGTTTAGCACAATCAGAAGTACTGTGAGTAACAGAAAGGTCCTTCCTTATGTCTGCTGAACACTCATACACTTACCTGCAGTCTAAAACAGCTAAACTAGGTAGATGGATAGATAGATAGACAGACAGACAGACAGACAGACAGACAGACAGACAGACAGACAGACAAAGTACAGTAGATAGATATGCAATAGGCGTGGACACAAAAGCCATTGTATAAATCTATTTATTTTCACAGATGCTGTATAAATTTTAGAACCGAAAATGTATTCAACATATGTTGTATAAACACTGTCAATTAAATCCCTTCCCCAGCTGCCACTACTTCCCAGCTTACAGTTGCACATAAAAGTACTTTCTGTTTACACAGTACTTGACATACTGTACTGCAGGACTAAGAAAGAAATCCTCCTTCCCCGGACAGAACCTCCCCACCTGACACTAACCTATTGAAAACAGATGGCTAACATTTTTCTATACTTCAGCAAATGTAGAGCAAATTATTTTGTTTTTTTAAATGTCAACTGCAGTGCACCTGCTGTCTCACCCCCCCACCCCCATCAGCCTCAAATCTTAGCCTGTAGCTCTGGTTCCTTGACTTACTCCTGCTACCATCCTAGGTTAGCCAAAACGCTTTCCATATATTTTCTTTTTTTTATTTTTGTATTACTGTACCTTTTTCCCCAATGGCATTACATTCTGACAGTCATATTCTCATCATAACACTCTGGACTTCAGTGCTGCACTTTCATCAGCTGCATGCCTGATACCCCACCCTCCGCCTGATACCCCACCCACCCACAGCACTACTTTTCAAATGCAGTCTTGTTGTCAACTTCTGGGAAGAGTGGAACTGCTGATAAGGAAGAAAAAGTTTCCTTAAAAAATAAATGGCAAGCTGTGCACAACACTATGAGACAGATTGCGGTCCCTCCCACTTAGTTGCCCGCAACGTAATGAGGCAGTGAGCCAGTTCGTGGTGCCTCCCACTCACTTGCTTCCAGAAAGTCTTACTGAGATGTCTGGTCACTCTAGAAAGTCAAGTGGAGAACCGGACATTGAAGGCAGACTCAACCAGATAAATTGCTTAATTTGTAAAAAAGCAACAAAAAAAAAATGAGATCACAACAACTCCCTCTACATCTTGCTAAGTGGGAAACAGAGCCGCCATGTTTTACAAAGCCTCCAGCCCTCCCACATAACAAAAACACCCAATCAGAACTCACACTCTGAACATTGTCATGTTCGGTGCATAGCAACTGTGCGAGCAACCAGCCCTAATACAGAGTAGAAATATATGGCAGAGCACAAAATAATCCTACTAATTCTAGTAAAAATAAAACACAAACTGCAAAAAAAAAAAAAAAAATCATCCTAAAACCCCCTTTCCTAATGGATAAATGGAATATGCACTGGAGAACTTGTAAAATAAATGATTTACATGTACTCAAGCATTTTGACCTCAGACAACTCACTCGTGGCTTATACCACTCGTTAGGTTACCCGAGGTCAAACTGCTCTTTTGCACATAAATCATTTATTTAACTTGTCCCATTGCATATCCCTTCTATCTATCTATCTATCTATCTATCTATCTATCTATCTATCTATCTATCTATCTATCTATCTATCTATCTAACTGTCTGTCTGTCTGTCTGTCTGTCTGTCTATCTATCTGTATTGGAAGAAAGTTCATTAATACACACATTAGGGTTGAAGAACATAAAACACACAAAGTAAGAAAATGAACAAATTTGGGTTTGGAGTCTCAAAAGTCTTTACAGATTGGTGTGATGTTACTTGGTATCTTCAACCCTAATGCCTCCCTCCTCTAGCCACTAACCTCATGACCCAAGCCCAAGCTGCAGGTCCAAGCCCTATAGTCCAGTGCTTGGAACAAATATGTCTTTCCACGTGAGCCCCACAACATCAGTCATAACTTTCTTCAGGCACTATGGGCCCTGTGCAAAGGAGATCATGTATAACTTTCTTTCAACAGGGCCATGTGCACCCTGCATGAAGGAAGAGCTCAAGATCATTCATAACTTTCTTTTTACAGGAACCTGCATGCAATGTGTGAAGCAAAGGATCATTCATGATTTTCTTCATACAGTTACTGCATGCCTCGAACCTGCAGCTAGTCCTTGGGTCACAAGGCTAGGGGCTGGGGGAGTGGGATTAGGGTTAAAAACCCCAAGGAACACCACAACACAGATTTGCCAATATGCCTGAGATGCTATTTTATTTTCATTTTCTTACTTTGTGCACTTTGTGGTCTTCAACCCTAATGTCTACATTAACATAATTTTTTGCAATGAATTTCCTTTCTTTTTATGATAGCAGAATTGTAATCTCATTTGCGTGAAAACGGATAAACAGATTATTTGACATATTTTGAGACCTGCATCACCAGCCTCCTTCATTCCTAGACACACAGGGGCCAGAGCACCACAAAGATCTATCACATAGGCAGACACAAAAGCCTGCCATGCTAAGATGTGCTGTAGGGTCCAAGAAAATGGTCAATCTGGTTGTTCACAGTGCCAGCAGGCAGACACTGAAGACTGTCATACCAGGACATACAGGACCTTTATGGTCCTGCCCCAAGACAAAGACTATCTGGCTGCATGCAGGACCCTGTGGGCCCTGTGCAGAGGCAGACATCAAACACCACCATGCCAGGACAAAGGCCATCTGACTATGAGCAGGGCACTTTGGGCTCAGAGTTAGGTGTAGCATGGAGTTAGGCAGGGAAATGGGCAGACTGGATGGACCTCTAGATCTTCATCTGTTGACACAATCTACATTTCTACATTTCTGTGTTTAATAACATAGCCCCTAGCTCTGCTGCACCAAAGGTACTGTAACACCCCCATTTCCAATTTCCTATTTTTTAAACCTTAATTTTCCTTTCTTAAATATAAGGGTACCAGCAGTTTTATTAACATATAGCAAGTTATTTTAATAGTTTGGGCGACAAAAAAGAATATGTTTCTGAAACAATATTTTTTATTTAATTTGCTCCTTATAGATAAACAAAAGTAATCTAAAGCAACTAAACTTTTCACATTTTGGGCTCAATTCTCAAAGGGTGACACAGGGCTGACCCTGCGCTGCCCCGAACACAGTGCAGCACCATGCACCAGATTCTCGTAGGTTGTGCACATTCGCGACACTGCACCCTTTTTACAGTGGCTTACGCCACATATTTGATACATACCCCATAAAAAAGTCCCCAAAGTTAGACCAGCAAAAGCTGTTCTAACTCAGGGCATATGGTGCACAGGTTCGAGAATCCTGATCGCTGGTCAAAGAATGCCACAAGCCCCTTGCACTGTGTGTTTGGCTCACCTGGGGCTTGCGGCATTGAATCCCATTTGAGAATCAAGCTCTTAATGTCTAATGGCTGACAGGAACACAAACACACACTCAAACTCTCTCTTTCACACATACTCACAAACAAAAAAAACACAGGACTACCGGGGGTGGTGGTGGACAGGACTTCAGAGGAATTTATCTATTTTATTTATTTTTATTTGTTATACTGGAGAGGAAGATGAGCTACATAGTCCATTTTCACAAGTGACCAGTAGTAAAGAATACATACAGTGTGCAATGAACATACGCAGACTCACTAGAACAAGATAATTAGAGCAGTTAGAAACAGTCACAGAGCAGATTGTCAATTAGACTTTGTCAGAGCCAGGAGCTGAAAGAAGGGATGTGAACAAGCAACCAGTTGCACAGAATAAATAGAATAGTGGATAAGCTCCAATGCACAACAAGCGTAGGGATTCCATTGAGGGCTTTTGATGAAATTGATGGCCATGAGACTGATGTTTGAATGGTCATAGATTTCATCAAAAGCCCAAGATGGAATCCTATGCTTGTCTGTGCATGGGAGTCCATCCACTATTTTTTATAGTATATGGGTTGTGTTTGTTTAAACTGCAATTTAAAAGCAGTCTGTCAGTTTCACTCGCTCTAACTGAAAAAAGTAAATGCTTGTAATTTTTAAATGCAGCACATGCCTTTGTCGGCAGCTTGCTGTTGCACCATCGTTCTGACATCAGATTGATGGTACAACAGTAATCTGATGTCAGAATGATGGTACAACAGTGTTTCAGCTGTCACTGAATTCCATACAGCACAAACACTGCCCATATACTACAAAAATAGAGTGTGCAAAAAAAAGAAAAAAAATCACTGTAACATGATGATTTGGAGCAATTGGAAACAGTCACAGTGCAGTGTCAAACAGAATTTGGAATCGTCCCACAGTGACACCACATCTTCCAGCAGCAAAGATAATGGGACTGCTAGGCCACAAATCATCAGAGCAATGTCTGACAAGTGCCCCTCCCACACACACACACTCTCACTGGCAGATCTGCCGGGACTACAGAGATAGACATGGATCTTCAGAGTGAAATTCCCACAAAGACGCATCTCCCACTGACAAGTATGCCAGAGCTACCGAGGAACACTAATCTTCAGTGTTACAATCTCTTGGTGAGACAGTCTCAATAGGATCTATGATTAAGAGTCACTGTAGGGACTCGAGCCAAGTTAGAAAAAGATGCTGGAGGCAATACCGTTGTGCTAATTCTGTTTCCTAAGTCTCATTTTTTATATACTTACTATTCTCACTCCTTCACTGCTTTTGACATCACAGCATGCTGTCTTGAAAATAATTCTGATGTTACAAGCAGTGAATTAAGATTTCAGGGCAGGACAAGCACATGAACAGATGGGGCCTGATTCTGAAATGCATGGCGCAACTCGCGGGCATATGCAAGTTGCACCATGTGGCACTATGGTGGGGACTGTGCACTGTATTCCAGGTCAAGCAGGGTCCCCGGCACCTATGCCTGTGACTTACAACAACTGCAGACTAGCACCATAGGTATGGTGCACTGGACCTGGGTGCCGCAAGTCGTGGCACTCATTCTATTGCCCCCCGAGCCCTCCCACCCTGGAATGCAATGGCATGCACCTGGGGACATTGAGGGGGGCTAGCTGGCTGGCACATGCGCTGGAGAGGCGGTGACAGAACTGGACCCTGGGGGTCCCTGAATTTTGGGGATGGGGGCATGACAGGGCAGGGGGCATGGGGAGCACAGCAGTGTACTTTCTGTGGTGCTGCAGGGGGTGCATCCATCGCTGTGCCAAGATGGATGCCCCTTAGACCACCTCCTAGCTGATCTAACCCCACTACGCCATTCCGTGTTCTGGAATGGCATAAGTGGGTTACGGCATCCGCCTGTTTGGAATAGGGCACAGTTGCTGCCATAATCCACCCTGGTGCCATGCTGCTGCAGGTTGCTGGCATAGTGGGTGGCATAACCCACATTTGGCGCAACCTGCAGAAGGCATGGCACAAGGCACCTTTTGGAATTGCAACTGGCATTATGCCTGGTGTAAGGTGCGATTTGCGCCATCGGGATCAGTGTAAATCACCTTGTGCCAGGCGTAACACCTTTTGGAATCGGGTCCATGAAGTCTCAGAGACAAAGGGCCACATTTTCAAATGGTGGTGCATGGCTTGTGTCAAGCCTAGGCCACAACACTTTGAATCTGGCGGTGTGCCAAAGGCTTTTGCTGCAACTGCATCCGATTTTAGTAAGTCAGATGCAGTTGCGGCAGTTTACCACATTTATGGCAGCTTGTGTCAAATCTTTTGGTGCAAGCACCGTAAAAAGGGTTTCTGGGATTGATGCAAGCTAGACCACAAAAAGCTGGTCTAACCTGCGGCAACTGCTGCACAGGATGGAAAATCCTGCTAGATTGCTGCAAGCCAGGTGCACCATATCTTTGGCATAACTGGGGCTTGAGGCAATCTAGCCACTTTGAAAATCTGGCCCAAAGAGTCTGTTTTCATGGAAATATCTTCAGTAAACTAGAACAGAGTGTCACAGAAGCATAGAAACAGGACATTTTAGAGAGTAGAAAAAGACCTGTGGTCCATCAAGTTTGTCCTCAAGTCTGCAGTCCTTTTTGTCCTGAAATTCGTTCTGGGTTTCAAACCCAGGTAGCTTGGGTTACCTGCTTTCTAGGTGTGTGATTGATCTCCACACATCAGTAACTACTGTTTACTTCCACGCATGTTAGTGTCTGGGTGGACATGCAAGTAGGCGACCAAACAAAAACCAGGGACTTGAGTCTAAGTAGAAACCTTACGTTTTTGTATTTTTAGAATGAGATGGGTTTAGATTTAAGCTGGAACAATTGTATTTTAAAGTGACATTTCACTGGAGTAGTGATCCATAACGGTGTGGAATAAGAATAGGAAAACTGGATGAAAGGGGACTCAGTTTGAGGAAAAAAATAAGGCTTGCAAAAAAGTGCTACAGTACCTTGAAGGCAAATGTCTGCATCTGAGGCAACATTGGTTGGAGATTTGTGCATTTTGTCTTTTTTATATATGTAATTAAATGACATTATAAAACATTTCTCTAGCTACATGGCATTCATTAATTTGGCAACTCAAGAGTAGCACTTTTTTATAAAAATAAAAAAATATCTGTTTAAAAAAATTAAAATGTACAAAAACAGCTGTTATACAAAAGTTCAGCCATAAAAAGAAGTGATTTCTAAAAGATGAAAATAACCTAATTACAGTAGATGAAGTGGACATCCATACAAATGTGAGATATCTGAATAGTTACATAAAAAGCATTTGGGATGTGATAAGTTTAAACAGGTATCATGAGAGAAATGACTATTATGAACTGGGTAATAAAGTAACTAAAGTAATGTTTGTTTAAAATATACAGTCCACCTTGGTACTTCACCAAGGTTTCATGGAACCAAGCCACTTCACTGAGGTGGAAGGGGAATTCTGTTATCAAACTTATTTGTTTTCTTTGTATAGCTGCTTTCCCATACAATACCATAGCAGTGGATAGCTAACAAATTGATTTTAAGATGGTTAATGTTTTAAAACTACTTGATAATGCTTAGTGCCTTCACCCAGAAACTCCTTCATGTGCCACAGCACATGGGGGGTTATCTCTCAAGAAAACAGCTGTCTGTTGCCCTAAAGGGATAGTCTAAAAAAGAAGAGACCCTTGGGAGAAAACACACAGAGAATGGTCTGTATGGTGCAACCTTAACCTATCTACAAATAAAGAGAATGTCCACATCAGAATTAAAAACAATTTGATGGCTTTACTTATTAAAATGAAAAATGGTGCAAAGTATAAGGCACACTATTACAGGGGTTACAGATACACCCACATGAGGATAGTACACAGGGTTATTCCCTGGGCAACAAACCTATTGGAGAAACACATTCTGGCACAGTGATCTTTCCACTTCTCCCCTTGGAGACCTCTCCCCTCCTCTTAGTTCAGGAATTCCCAGTTGCCAGCCAGACTACTCTGAACCCTCTGCAGCTGCTGCACTGCACTACTGCCTCCCAAGACATGTGGACTTCATGAGGACAGCACAGCTCACAGTGGCATGGGACTCCGCTGGACTATCCTGCAACCCAAGCTAGCTCATATTATGGGAGAACCCTGAAGAAGCCATTTCTTCCACTCACCCCCAACTGCCAGGGCCAGTCCTTGTAGGGGCATACAGTGCTACTCCCCTCCCAGTCCTTGGTGTCTGACCTGGATCTGTCTGTTGAGATATCTTCAGTGGTTGCTTCTGGGATATCAGCACAGGCCTCACAGCCTTCAAGGAACCCCCTTGAGGAGGTTACTTTGGCTTCCCACTCTGCTTCTTCCTTTCCTCCTTTTCTTCTCTCTCTCTCTCTCTCTGTCCCCAACCAAGATCCTCCCCCTTTAATGGGGAGGCCCAGAGTGCTAACTCAGGACCCTCCAGCCTTAAATGGACCAGCGCCTCTTTTTTTAACCCACTCCACATAGTGTGTGTGTGTGTGTGTGTGTGTGTGTGTGTGTGTGTGAGGTCACATCTGTAACAATTTTGTGAACACATTAGAAACGATACTTTGACCTGTCTGTATTCAGTGCTGCATTTTGCAATGCATTTTGCTATCATTTTCTGAAGATTACCATTTACTGTTTATATATTTTTGTCTCCTGTTATATTCTGACAGGGGAGTAGACACCAACATGGCAAGTTACCACCAAGGTCTGCCACTTTTGTTAATCCAAAGGTAGTGCCCATTTTCTCTGCATGAGTAAGAGAAATGGCTAATGACTGTTCCCTGCAATTTTAAGAAACATTCAAGTTGCAAATGAGAACTTTAATTGTGTTTTGGATGAGATGTTAAACCGAGGTCCCATCTGCTTGTTTTGGTGGTAGTTCAAGTGGATGTTAAAGATCTCATGGCACTTCTTGAAAGGAGTAGGGGAATTGTTATTGAAAAAAAATCAAAAACAAATAATAATGGTACAAGCAATCATATGAATAAAGATACACAAGAGATTATTTGTAAGAAACTAAGGAAGACATCAGAAAACAAAGTTAAAAAAGAAAACAATAATAAAGGGCAGTACATACAAAAAGAAGGGTAACGACAACAATAAAAAATCCAGTCTAAATTCGGGTAGGAAGAAAAGTTCTGAAATACAATCAAAAGAGAGCCCAGGGACATAGTTTCCAATGTCCAATGACTAATCCACCTAGCAGGAGAAAGTCTGGTATGTTCTTCTGCACACAGGCTCCAGAGGTCAGATTCCACCATCCGGAAAAGTGCTGCATGGTCCAAACCCTGTTGTTGCAAAACCAATTTACAATGCACTCCCAAATAATCACCTTAAGACAAGAAAGAATTAGGAGCAGCATGGAAGGTTCATATCTGGACAATAAACTCCCAACTGCCCCATAAATTAGGGTATCATAGGAAAGGGACAGCCAAAAGAGATTGGCCCAGAAGGCACTCAAAAAACAAATAAAATTGAAAAATAAACAGGCAATCAAAATATAAGTGTTGAATGGTTTAAATTGCATCCTGGCAACAGTCCCTGGGGCAAAATCTTTCCGTGCTGCTCTTCTGTTTAAGATTACCTTTAACATTTAATTTCTCATGGCAGCAAAGCCAGGCCACTTCCCAATAATTGGGCTGAAAATGTACAGCATTCAAATACAATAAGGCCTGTTGGCAGATGGACAGTGGAAACCCAGGCAAAATATCTGTCTCTGCAGGAAGGAAAGCCTTGTAAAAAGCTTTTCTATGCTGAATGTGGATAAGATCCCAAGACAAACGGCAATGAGTAATAAAAGTAAAAAAGGGTTTCTAAAAATCAGGGAAAATTGTGGCCTATTGAAACAAGGGTTTGGGCTTCCACCATTCCAACTGAAGAGGCTTCATTCATGGCGCTGCCCAATCCTTCCAAGTGAAAGGTAGTCCTGAAAACCAAGAAATAATTTTATAATGAAAAAATAAAAGACTATAAAAAACAAATCACAGGATTCACCAGGTCCAATCCTCCCTTATCATATGAGAAATAGAGAATACTGTATCCCTTTTAATCGGATTGAGTCGACTCACCCACACCATTGTAACAAATATACTATACAAGCATATTTTGAAATGGAAAGGGAGTGGGTCAATAGCACTGAATTAGAGAAATATTGGAATCAAAATAGCCTTAATAACCCCAACCTGTTTTTTTTTAGACAATTGCCAGTATTTCCCTTTGGCCACCCACAAAGCCCTAAGCTCCAAAACCCAATCCCAGTTCAAAGCTGGTAAATTCAAGCTGCCAAAGAGAATACCAAGAATTTTTATATAGGTTCCAAAGTAACTATAATGTTTCCAGTGGAGAGAGGAACCACCTCATGAAACCCAATGGGGACTACTCAACATTTTGAAACATTAATACTGGATCCAAACAACAAAGCAATATCCAGAATCAGCTGTCAGTTATTTTCACCAGAGGGTACATCTTGAACCAATAAACAGACATTGTCAGCATAAGCAGAAATTTTTACTTTTCATGAAGAAAGTGGGCGAGGGATTCCCAGAATTTGGGGAGTTGCACAAACTGCTCACAGCAATGGGTCCCAGGTCAGTATATAAAGGATGGAGCTCAGGAAGCATCCCTGATGCATACCTCTGAGCAAACTAAGATGATAACCAAGCCATCCATTAACAGTGGGTATCAATGTGGAGTGAGAATCTGAGCCAATGAATAAATTGTGGGGAAAACCCATATTTGCGCAATACTAAAAATATATTGTTATAAGGAATCCTATCAAAGGCTTTAGCTTGATCCAAAACAATTAAGAAATGTCCCACATTTTGAGCATGACATGAGGCAATTAGTTCATGCATCAGCAATAATTTATCTTGAATTCTGCAGCTGGGGATGGAACAGGACTGCAGAGGATGAATTATTTTAGAAAAAGTCTGAGCCAATCTGACACAGAAAATCTTAGCCATAGCCGGCTGCATGGCACTGAGTGAAGGGGTTCACTCGGCATGCTGGTGACCCAGGTTTGCACCCCAAGCCTGGGTACCAAAAGCAGAGACCGGCAGGGAGGGGCTGCACAAGCATCCATTGGACACTTCCCTCTTGGGGTGGTGGTGGGAACTGCCTGGGCACCTTTGGGTGGATTGGGTGCATGCTTGGAGGACATGATGCCTTGACATGCCTCCTGCATGCCCCCGCTCAAGGACACTGATGCACGTGAGGCTGAGAACTTGATGGGCCGGGCAGAGAAAAATGGAAAATGGCACCCCGGTTGACCAGATGATGGCCACTGGACCCACTCCACCATGGTTGCCTGGGATGAGTAGGTCCCAGGTGGCCTGAAGGAGCAGCTGATCAAGGTGCAGGGGGGAGGCACAAAAAAAAGTCTTAGCCAAGATCTTTGTTTCTGTGTTAAGGAGGCAAGTTGGTCTCCAATTTGAGAGATGTCAACGATCACTGGATTTAAATAAAAAAATTTGGAGGGCTTCAGTAATTGAACTTGAAAAAAGACAAATGCACCAAAAGGGTATTACAAACAAAAGTAAGAATAGGCGCAAAGAGCAAAGAAACCAACCGATAAAATTCAGACATTAAGTCATCTGTCCCTGGAGAAATATGTTTATACTTGGAATTTAAGTCAGGCACAAGACTTTATTTGCCCATAATGTCTGACTCCTCTAATCATACATAGGGAACAGATGGCCAAGAAGAGTTCTCCTTTGGTAATCAGTTGGGTAAGAGAAGCATTATCAGGTGCCATTACCTGCAGCAGGTTCAAGGTGTCCAAAAACCAAGCAGCCAAAATACCAACTGGGAATTGGGTGCCCACAGTATCATGTAAGACATCTTGAACCACCTGCAGTATACCCACATGGGAGGTATGTTCAATACCACTGATGTCAACCAAAGAGTCCATTCTTGGTTTTGAAACCCTGTGAAAAAAGCTCTGAAATATATACCCCGTCAAATGACGACTCTGGGTACCATAAGTCTGTTCAAAAGACAGAAACTTTACTCTGTCATATTGAAAGGACTGCATCCAGTTCGGACAGATTGAATCCTGGCATGAAGGGACAACCCCTTCTCAGTTTGAAGTGACATAAATTTATAAAGAGTGTATTGTAAGTCAAGATAGGCATGATACGCCATTCTGCTAGCTGATTTGGAGTACCGTCTGGCTACCGTAGGTCACCAAAAGCTAGTTTAGTATGGCTCCACCAAAGGGATACAGCAGTATAAAGATGTTGGACTGACATACAAACCCAGAAAAGGGTCCAAAGTACACACTGAAAGGAAGTGTCTAACGGGATGTTGTTGTTAGACTTCCCAGTCAGAAGGATCGGAGTGACCAAATTGTGCAACTTAATAAAAGGTGGCCCGAAGTTTCCAGTGGATAGGTAATTGCCTCCAAAATGGGACATTGACAGGAAATGAAACATAATCAATGCAGGTTGTAAACTGGGCCCGGTAGCCCATAAACCGCCCCCCCCCCACAGGGTGGAGAGCACGAAATGCATCAGCCTGGTGGGAATCTTTACAGATGTTCTGCAGACACAACGTACCACAAAATAACTTTGAAGTCTTAGTTCCCCTATCACGAAGCTGTAGAGGGCAATTAAAGTCTCCTCCAAATAATATGATTCTGGAAGTACAAAGACAAGACTGAATCAATTTAAACAGAGAAACCCTCTCAAATTTTGACTGAGGAGTGTAAATAACAATTAAACAAAATGCAGTCTGGTCAATGGTACAATCAAGTAATACAGCCTGACCTGGTTGCACATCAAGAACCCTAGAAACTAAGGGAGAAATATGGTTAAACAAAATGGCCACCCCTGAACATACTTCAATCCCCAATGAAATATACGAAATACCAAATATCCAGAGCCTTTGGGTAGTAGCAATGTCCAACAAGGAATGCAGTCTGGTATACTGCAAACAAATCAAATGAGCATGGGAGTCTTGTAGGACCTGGAGAGTAACTTCCCCGTGAAATAGGTTGCAAATGCTGTTGACATTGAGCGTAGCAACCCTCATGCTAAGAAAAAGTGGGGAAAATCCACATCAAAAAGCCACTTAATCCAAAACCTAAGGAGGCTGGGTATGTTTCTTCTTAAATTTAACTTTTGCTCCTGGGTTGGGGCTGTCCTTCTGCATTCTAGGTTTCAACAATTTTGTGATCTCATCCTCCATGTCTGGAGAACCAGTCTGTCCACTCGACATTGTAGAGGAGGCATCTGAGTCAGTGTCTGCATCCGCATTGCCCCAATTCCTCAAAGAGGCAATAGAGCTGAATTGATTCTGTAGGGGAAGGGAACCAACAGGAACAAGAGGTGGGACAGCATGAAGGGGTCTGTTCCAGAAAGAATGTCAATATGGAGCATCAGTGAAGGAGGAAGGGGGAGGCCTAGAGGAAGCATCAGTGTGTTCTGAAAGCACCATCAGAGTGGGGGGCTTTGTGGCAGTAGAAGATGAGCACAACATGACCAGGGCAGTGGAAGTGGTTTCCAAAGAGGACTGACTGGGAACTGCAGAGAGACTGGTCGGCAAGGATTGCTCCAGAGGGGCTGCATGGGGGATAAGGCCTCCAAGGATATCTGGGGTAGATCCATTAAAACTAAACTTTCTGGGCAATCATACTGCCTGGAGCTGGTCCACCGGCAAGAAACTGTTAGGAAGGTGGAAGAGACCAGAGTTGGTGGCCAGGAGCTGGACTTTACAAAATACCAAATATCCAGAGCCTTTGGGTAGTAGCAATGTCCAACAAGGAATTCAGTCCAGATTCCATACTTATCCAAAATCAATTCTAGGCGACCCAGTACCTCACAGCACTATTTTAGCCAGTAGGTGACATTGTGAACATCAACGCCCTTATTACGAAACATTAGCATCACAGTGTGGGTAGTAGGTCTGTTAAGGGGGATAACTTGAAAAGACAACCAGAGTTCCGAATACCGTAAGAGATTACAGTATATTTAGTCCAAAAGCAGTCCAGTGAAGAATGGAGCTGAAAGCTGACATCATAAAAGATAGAACCAGAAATGTAAATGATGGCAAAGATATCAACTGGTACAAACCTGAGGGGCTCCATCAAATGTTTTTCAATCAAAAAGGAATGGTCAGGAGGAAGCTTATCAGTTTAAACATATTTGAGATGAACAGCATTACGTCAAGACACTGGAGCAGGCTGGGCAGCAAAAAAAATCAGAAAGCTTAAAAGGAGGATCAGCAGGAGTCTCAGACTGATCCAGGGGGGAGGTCAAGTCAGCTGCCATGGGGGCAGAAACAAAAACTTCTGGTAACTCCGAGGAGGCAGGGTCAATAAAAAGCACAGGTGAAGCAAGAAGGGTACTCAGCCCTTGGTCCGATTGTATGGGAATGTGTCGAGTAGCAGATGGCTGAGGCTCTGATCTCCATGGAGCAGGCATCTCGCAGGTATCAATCCTATAGGCAGGTAATAAGGCAGGGTCTGGAATCCAAGAGAGTCCATCTGGTCCAATGATCCAGTCCACCATATGGAGGGCCTTAGTCGGGTTCCAGCCAGACACTTGAGGTATCTGAGGAAGTGACAGGTGGACATGGAGGCATAAGAAACCTGTCCCCCAACTACAAGTATCACGGGACATGTGACACTATAAGGATGTTGCTCAGGATCAGTAATAGCAGAAATATTCCAGGAGCAAACTCCTGGAGTCACAGGGGTTGCATCAGGCAGGGGTGAAGTATGAGTCAGCAGAGATGAAGCAGAACTGGCACCAGAGGGAGTAGGAGCAGCAGTGCAAGAACTAACCGGTACTGACAAAACAGGATACTGTTGGCCAACTGGAACTGCAGCAAGAGACCTTGTAGCATCAAACAGAGTGAGCCCTGCAAGGCAGAGAGAAGAAACTGATGTGTCCGAAAACTGCGCCAATCCATCTGTGGGTAGAGCGGGATGCTCTGGCTGAGGAAACAGAAAGGCAAAACTGGTCGGCAGAGAAGCACTCACCAGATCCCATCCAGGAGTGGAAGGCAAAAAGAGAGGCATTTCCACAGAAGACAAATCCAATTTACCTGATGCAGCGGCTGTAGAGGCTTTGGAAAGGTCATTGTCTGGAGCAGAAGTTGAGATGAGAAGATTTGGCTCCAAAAGAAGAATCCCATTAATTAGAAGGCCTGTCCCAACTGAGGAGTCCATAGGTCCATTTCCAGATTGAAGAGTCTGTTGACAGCTACTGAATCTGGGCGGCAGCCAAAGAAGCAGATTCTATTACTGGAGGAGAAGCCGGGTGCCTTAGAAGGTGTGGCAAGGAGCCTGCATGGGGGGGGACTGCTGCAGAAGACTGTTCATATGGTAATGCAGAGGGCTACAGAAATAGAATTGGGTCCTGATCACTGGAATCAATCAAAGAGAGAAGATATACTCTTTGTGCTGTCAACTCATTCTGGAGGAAAGGGTCCACAAAAGGAGAATCAGAGGCCACAATAGGCAATTCGGGACATTCAGAAGGATGATCAGAAGGAATCCAGAGTGGAGCAACAACAGATGGAAGCAAAGGCTCTGGAAGAGGTGTTGGCCCCACGACAGACATATCCACCGAAGAAACTTCCATAAAAGTTGATGGCATACGGTTAGTACAATCCACAGTGGGAATAGAAGTCAACACAGTCAGGCTCACTTCACCAACACTGGCAGAAGAGAACTGGTTGCAGAGCAAGAAAAAGAAGTCCAGAACTACAGATGTTTTACTAATTAATGACTTCTGTCTCAGCAGGAGTACTACCTGTTTGGATTAAGCAAACAGATACTTTATTAGAAGAAGGGGGTCTCATTTAAGTGAAAAAAAAGTGTTTTTTTCTGAGGAAGGGGGCAGTATCACCTTAATTTACTGAGAGCAGAGAGTGAATCTAATTGGGGGTATGGCATAGCAGCTTAGGTGTACTGTAACCCCTCACCCCTGCCTTTTTAGAAAAATGACAGGTGACATGCTGTTGAAGATGACAGCAGTACCTGGTGGGGACTGGGTTCAGGGAGGATGAGTTTACTCGGCACAGGGGGCCAAGGTTTGGCTACTCTGCACAGGAGCACCCAAGTAAATCCGAACACAGGAAGCAATAACTGTAATGTCCAGAACCAGGAATGGGATTCTCCAGTGTGGCTTTTATTCACATCCAAGCTGAACAAACAAAGCATCGACGGACTCCCATGGGGCTACATTTCCTGGTAATGCAGATTAGAGACTACAGAACACTTTTTCACTATTTTCAGCCCTCAGGCTCTAAACCCACCAGGCACACAGCCCGGACGCAGCTTTGGGTACACAGCCCGACTTGTATACTACTTGGGTTTTCCCCACTGGTCCGGCTCCCCCGCTGGCCACTTGATCCTCAGTCCATTTTGGGAATGAACCAATTATCCCATTGTGGCTCCCCAAACCACACTAGAGCCTTCGACTCCTAGAGAAAATTTTTCTTACAATCCCACATCTGGGTACTTTCCTCATCACTGGCCAAGTGTCTGAGGTAAAGTAGAAATCCACAGAGCAAATCTGTAGAGGTGGACCTGATCACTAAAGATGGGGGGTCTCTCACCTCCAGCTCCCACAGCCCATACCCGGCCATTTCTCTGGAAACTAAACAATTCCTTTACTGAAAAATTGCAAATGTAGATTCTTGGGTAGACGTCTGTCACATCTCCTCTACATATCATTTTCATCCCAACAAGCTCTGGACTTGAACCTACTTTTACTTTGCTTAGCCCATTACTCTAGGCTTCCCACTATTTTAGCAGTTCAATTCTCACATTGTCACACAAGTTCCAGGGTGAAAAACATAGGCCCTTTCAGGAAGAGCAGACACTCACCATCCAGTTGCAGGTGCCCCACAGGTGACTCACAAGTCTTCTTGTTCTCCCAAAAACTCTGGAACAAATAGGCAGCTTCTCCTTTAGTAGCAGAACTAGGGGGTTGCCCCAGGAATCTGCAGGGAACCCATTCCTGCCCCCATCCCTGAAGGAAGGGGGCACTGAGACCCAAAAACAGTGGTCTCCACCACTTCAATTCTCTTCTGTGTCTCTCTTTTGGTGGAGACACACACCCTTTTTATACTAAAAGTAGCCCTCTGTCAGGCCTGAGGCTCCTAGAGGCTAACTGAGCTGCTGAGCTGCTTTCTCAGCAAGCTCCCAACACCAACTCCACACTGAACTGACTGACTCTGTTCAAAACTCCCAACATTCTATACCAGCTCCCTTGCTGCAGATTCCAATGTGGCTCATGCAGCTGCGATAGTTCTATTGGTGATGTCATCCCCTCAGTCTCAGCTGATACTGAGAACAGAGTGAGACAGTGTGAAACCCATTTAGCTGGAGTTTCACAAGCTGCATTCCCTGCCTACCACTAGGTTTTACTGGGATTCTAGTAACCCCGGGTAACAAGGGGGTTACAGTACAAATGCAGCTGTCTCCAATTACAGCTTCCGGCTCTTTCTGGCAGAAGACAGCTGGTTGCAGAGCAAGAAACAGAAGTCCAGAGCTACAGATTTTTTACTAATTAATCACTTCTGTCACAGCAGGAGTAGTACCTGTTTGGATTAAGCAAACAGATACTTTATTAGAAGAAGGGGGTCTCATTTAAGTAAAAAAAAAAGTGTTTTTTTTCTGAGGAAATGGGCAGTATCACCTTAATTTACTGAGGGCAGAGAGTGAATCTAATTGGGGGTGTGGCTTAGCAGTTTTGATGTACAAAAGCAGCTGTCTCCAATTATAGCTTCTGGCTCTTTCTGGAAGAAGAGAACTGGTTGCAGAGCAAGAAACAGAAGTCCAGAACTACAGATTTTTTACTAGTTTCCCTCCTTCCCACCCTCCACCCTCCCACCCAAAGCCAGTTCTAGTTTTATAGCCACTGAATTTGACTGACAACAGGAATTTCCTGTTTGGCAGTAGGAATAGAAGGATCACTGAGACACATTAGTTTCAGCAACACTTGAAGAAGCCTCAAAAAAAAAAACTCTTTATCCCCCCCAGCTGCTGGAGATCTGAATCCAATCATGGAGGAAGGAGACTGCTGAAGACTATAGGAAGTTCCTGTCCCAGAACAGGAAGGGTGAGAGTTGTAAGGGCACATAGGCAGTAGGAAAGTAAGTGTAAAAATACATAGAGGGAGGAGACAATAAGTATACAAAGCAACAGGAGAGGGGACACAAAATAAGTCAAGATGGAAGTGGTGCAATGCAATGGCTGTGGAGCAGCAGTGTTCTGGGAGACATTCTGGAGGCTGTAATGCTGCCCTGTTTGCAGGTACCTCTCTGGTCTGAGGGAGGAGGTTGCCCATCTCCAGACTGCCCTGGCTAGGACTCATGAAGCCTCTTCCTCCACCCAGGGACCACCAGGGCCACCACCGTTACCTCAGAGGTTGCCAAGAAAGAGGAGCGGTTGGACCAAGGTGGGCTCAGGGAGGGAGAAGGTGGTGGAACAGAGGTGCATCTCTCCAGTTGTAGCTCTCCACAGTTCATATGCTGTTCTGGCAAAGAGTGGTTCCTCTATGGAGGCACCTGCAGTGGAGACCAAGGAGGATGCTGGAAACCTCCACAAAGGAGACCCACTGGAGAGTGACATGAGACCTCACAGGAGAAGGAAACAACTCCTGGTGGGGGGCTCAATCATTAGGGGGTAGATGTGAGGGAGGAAGGGGATAGGGAGGTAAGGTGCTTGCCTGGTGCCACAGCTTGAAGGGACAGGAAGTGAATCCTCAGGATCGTGGGAGCAGCTGCACAAGGGAGGGAGCTGGATGTCATTGTCCACCTGGGGACAAATGACCTGGCTGTAAATTGGATCAGAGTGGTGCAAGAGGAGTTTGTGGAGTTGGGGAGGGGCCTTAGACAAGTTGCATGTACAGTAACCTTCTTGGAGGTGCTGCCTGTCTATGGCAAGGATGATGCTAGGGTACTCCACACCATGGGATTCAATGAATGGTTGAAAAACTGGTGTGGAGCTCACGGTTTTGGCTTCATTGGGGACTGGGGAGCCACCTGGAGGGATGCAGGCTTATACTGGCGTGATGGTCTGCATCTGTCCTGGGGAGGATCCAGGATCCTAGGTGACAGGTTTAAATGCTTCATTGGCAAGCATTTAAACTAGCCAAGGGGGGAGGCACTGAAAAGGAGCAGGGAAATCCCAGCCTCCCCTCACAAAGCACAGTAGTTAGAGAGGTAAACGCCAAGGCAGAGAAGTCAGTAGGGAGCAGGACAGGGATAAATGCAGAAAAAGGTGTTAAGGACAGGGATGGGGCTAAAAGGGGTAAGGCCATAAAAAATATATGGAAGGTGATGAGTACCAGTTCCCATAGTCTGTGCAACAAGCTCCCTGAACTAGTGGCCTTAATGGAAGAGGGATGCCTGGATAGTGTGGCAGTCACTGAAACATGGTACACAGAGAACCATGAGTGGGAAGTCAACATACCAGGATACACACTCTACAGGAGGGACAGGGTGTGTAAAAGAGGAGGAGGAGTAGCTGTCTATATAAGGGAAGGGATTAAAGCAACAGAACTAAACAGTAAATAGGAAGTTGATGAGTCACTATGGGTCACCCTGGAGACAGGAAATGGCACCACAATCCACTTGGGGGTTGTGTACAGACCCCCATCTCAGGGGGAGGAAATGGACATGGAAATGATAGAAGGCATCCTTAAAATGGCAGAAAAAGGGGAGATATTGTTGATGGGGGACCTGAATATGCCAGATGTTAACTGGAGTACCTTTGCTGCAGGCACATCCAAGAGCAGGGTCATTCTTGATGCCCTATAGGGGTCATGCCTCAGACAGCTAGTGTTGGAACCCACTTGGGAGGGAGCAATCTTAGATCTGGTATTCTCAAATGAGGAAGGAGAAAGGATCTCAGATTTAGAAGTGGGTAGCCATCTGGGAACAAGTGACCACCAAACACTATGGTTCACAATAAACACAGCCATAGAGTCAAGCCATACAAAAACAAGAGTATTGAACTTTAGGAAGGCTGACTTTGGGAAAATGAGAGGGTGCCTTAGAAAAGCACTAGCAAATGGGCAAGAAGGAGAGGTGGAGGAACAATGGGGTATAATCTAAACAGCCATCGCAGAGGCAACAAGCCTTTGTGTGAAGCAAATCAATGAAAAAAAATGAAGGAAAAAAACACTATGGTTCTCAAAAGAGATGACAGGGACGGTTAAGGAGAAAAGGATAGCATTCAGGAAATATAAGGAAACACAGAAGGAGCAGAACAGATAATTTTATTAGTTAAAGCAGAAGGAGGCAGGGAAGGCAGTCAGAATAGCAAAGGCACAAACTGAGGAAAAGATAGCCAACTCTGTTAAGAAGGGGGATAAAACCTTTTATAGGTACATTAGGGACCAAAAAAGACCAAGGGGGGGATACAGAGACTTAATAAAGGGGAGGGAATGTGGGCAGATGGTGGCAGTGAAAAAGCAGGGATACTGAATGAATGTTTTTGCTCAGTATTCACAACAGATGAGGAGGGGGAGGTGCCTAAACCAAACAAGGGAGAAATTCTGAATAGGGGGGTCGATATCAGTCCATTCACAGAAGAAAGGATTTTGAAAGAACTCTTGAAACTGAGATTGGACAAAGCAATGGGTCCTGATGGAATTCATCCAAGAATACTAAAAGAACTAAGGGTAGAACTAGTAACACCACTGACTACTCTCTTTAACAAATCATGGGAGGATGGAGTGGTACCTGAGGACTGGAGGAGGGCAAATGTGATTCCACTTCACAAAAGTGGGGGCAGGGCAGAGGCAGAAAACTATAGACCAGTTAGTTTGACTTCAGTGGTAGGGAAAATGATGGAATCACTTTTGAAGGAAAGAATTGTTGAGTACCTAGAGGCCAGTGGGGTACAGGACCCAAGGCAGCATGGTTTCACAGCAGGAAGGTCATGTCAGATGAACCTAATAGATTTCTTTGACTGGGTGACCAAAGTAGTAGACCAGGGAGGGGCTGTGGATATGGCCTACCTAGATTTTAGCAAGACATTCGATGCAGCCTCACACAAAAGATTAATAAGTTAGCCAGCCTTGGAGTGGGTCCCAAGGTGGTAGCCTGAATAGAAAACTGGCTGGACAACAGGACGCAAAAGGTAATAGTAAACAGAGTCCACAGTGAAGAAAGGAGGGTAACTAGCGGGGTACTGCAGGGTTTGGTACTGGGACCAGTCCTCTTTAATATCTTTATAAGTGACATTGGAGAGCACCTGGAAGGAAAGGTATGCCTCTTTGCAGATGACACAAAGATCTGCAACAGGTTTGATACACAAGGTGGGGTGGAAAGAATGAAAAGGGACTTGGCAAGGTTGGAGGAATGGTCAAATACATGGCAGCTCAGATTCAATGCAAAGAAGTGCAAGGTAATGCATCTAGGAAGCAAAAACCCAGGGGAAGAGTACACAATGGGGGATGAGTTAATAACAACAACAAAAATCGAAAGAGACCTAGGAGTAATTATATCAGATGACCTAAAGGTGGGCAAGCAATGTGAGAAGGCAGTAAGGAGGGCTGGGGGGATACTGGGATGCATAGGGAGAGGCATCAACAGTAGAAAACAGGAAGTTGTTATCCCTCTTTACAGACAGCTAGTGAGACCCCATCTGGAGTACTGCGTGCAATTCTGGAGACCCCATCTCCGCAAAGACATAGACAGAGTGGAGGCTGTTCAGAGGAGGGCAACCAAAATGGTGCAAGGTCTGCACCAGAAGACATATGAGGAGAGACTAAAGCAGCTTAATATGTATAACCTTGAGGAAAGGAGGGAGAGGGGAACATGATAGAAACTTTCAAGTATCTAAAGGGAATTAACAAGGTACAAGAGGGTAGTATCTTTCAGAAGAAGAGATGTGCAAGAACAAGGAGGCACAATTTGAAGATAGAGGGGGATGGCTCAGAGGTAATGTTAGAAAGTATTTTTTCCCATAGAGAGTTGTGGATGCATGGAACAGCCTTCCTGAGGAGGTTGTGGAGTTAGGAACAGTGGGAGAATTCAAGAATGCATGGGACAGGCATAAGGCAATTCTAGTGGGGGGCAGGAGGAAGTAAGCTGTTGATTAACTAGATTCTGCAGCTTATCCATCAGGTAGGGAAATAGGCAGACTGGGTGGGCCAAGCTGTCCTTATCTGCCATCAAATTCTATGTTTCTATGTTTCTACCCAGGTCGGCCATCTTGGTAGATGGTCATAGACTCCCCTTACTGACAAGAGATGGGGAATTTTTTATTAAAACTTTCAAAAACTACAAATCATATATAAACATGTTCAAATCACATCAAAACAATATATACAACAAATAATGACACTAATAACAGTAAATCAAATGAGTATTAAATCATACCTTCTACCCCCTCCACTTTAGAGTAGGGGGATTTTCTATTCATACTTCTACAAAAACCATAATATAATTCAGAGTTGGGGAATTTTATTGGGGGAAGAAGGGAATACAATTCAAAAACAAAACAACCCCAAATCTATACCTATGCAATATTTACAGTGAATTATTTACAACATGGTACACCCAGTTCCTAATTATATATTTACATTACCTGACCTAATTCTACTGTACATGTCTCACTGTTTTTTTTTTACTTTAAAATATCAACAAGTTGGCCTGGTGGCACTGAGGGTTAAGGCGCTGGACACCACACCTCACACCACGTCAGTGACCTGGGTTCAGGAATGAGCCCAGGGTGCCGGGGGTTGGCAGGGGATGAAAAAGATTGAGTGTCTGGAGGACTGCTCTGTCTTCCTGGGAAGGGACAGGGATGTGACCGCTCAAGTAGCTTCCTCTGGTGGTGGCTGTAGGTAGCCCAAAGTAGCATCATGGTGTATGCCTGGAGGTGGAGCCACGGCAGTACGTTGCCTTTACAGCTGGGCTCCACAGGGAACTTACTAGTAAAAATACCCTCCCCTCTCCTCCTTCCGATAGGTGAAGGCACCTCCCACCCGAGGTCAGATGCAACTCTCTCCTCACCCCTGCTCCTCGGCCCGGAGCTCAATACTATAAGAAAGAGCACCCTGGGTGGGGCTGGCCCTTCCCCGGAGGGTAGACCCAGGGATGCCCAGTGCTGGGGAGCGGAGATAAGTTGGTTCACGCAGGGAGGTAGTGTCCATCAAGTGGAAGGTCGCTGGAGAGAGTTTGGAGTGGCATAAGGACAGAGTGGGAAAAAAATAGAGTTAAAAAAATGTATATCATCAAATGCTTTCAAACATTGTTGCATTTTTTGTCTTGGCAACTTTTTACCTACCGTATCTTATACCTGTTGTATAGAAATCTGTACATTTTTCATAAACATTTCTTTAGTTACATGCATTTGCTGTAACACCCATTTACATCTAGCCTGCCATACGTAATATTTCAAGATTGCAAATATTACTTGTAAAGTTTTCACATAGAAGATACTCCATTTTGGAGGATAGATTGAAAAATTTAGCTCTGTATAAGTCAAAGAATTCAACCAGGGTATTTTTCTGTTGTGTGCTACTTCATCCCACAGCTGTTCTGCATACACACATTCAAGAAAAATATGTTCCTGTGTTTCTAAAATATTTTGTCATGTAGGTCTGGGGCAATATCTCTCATTTACAGGTTTATGTTTGTTATTTTTTACATTCAATCTACCGTGTACTGTTAACCAAAGCAAATCCAGCGAGAAAGCAGGTATACAGTCATTTAACTGGGATATTGTTGTGTCACTGTGGCTTACTGGACAGTTAGGTAAAATTAATATTTCTTGACATTGGGATCTCAAAATTAAATCATAAATACCTTGTCTCATATAAGTAATTGCCGAATTAAAAGGTACTTTCCAGTTTATCAATTTTTGAAGCATCGTTTTCACATGAACCGGTATCACATTATTTCTAGACAATAACCTGCTTTTTCATTGGATCCATGCAGTCTTACAAATAATAACCCATTCTGTTATCATTTCTTGCCATTGTTTTCTGCCTTGGTTGTGCCATCCAATAATGTTCTAATATAGAAACAAACTATAATAGAAGGCTAGTGGATTGATCATGCATATCCCTCCATCTTTTATCGGCCTGTATGTAGTATCTCGTTTTATTGGATTCAAATGGCTCCCCCAAAGTGCTCTAAAGAAAATGCTAAATAATCTGGTTTCTATTTGTGCTAGGGGTGATTAAAAATGAATATTCATGAGCTATAGAGTCAAAGGCCTTCTGCTGGTCGAGGCTCAGCAGAAATTTTTCTTCTCCACCTGTTTGACAATTTTGAAAAAGTTCCCTTAAAGTATTCAAATTGTCATGTATTCCTCATTTTGGAACTGAACAAGTCTGGGCCATGCTATTCAACATTTCAGAGATTAGAGCCAATCTTTTTGCCAGGATTTTTCCAAGAATTTTAATATCGGTATTCAGTAAACTAATTTGCCTTCAGTTTGTAAGGAGGTTTTTTTACCTTTTAATACAGAAATATTAGGTCAGTTGGTGCCATTGACTTTGGCATTTTATTGGAAATTAAAATTCCATTAAATAGACAAGTGAGTTCTGGAAGTAGTTCTGTCAGGTACTGTTTGTAAAATTCTGGAGTGAGTCCATCACTTCTTGGGGCTGTGACACTTTTTAAGAATGTGATCATCATTTTGACTTTATCTTCTGAAATTGGTTTCTCTAAATCATGCTGTTGCTATGGTGTTAAGTGAGGGATTTTAGTTGAGTTAGGTAATGTTTGGGATTATGAATTTCAGGGGGTGTACCAAATGTGTTGGATACATATTGGTCTGCTACCCTCAATATTCCATCCTTTGTTTTCTGTAGCCTCCTGTTATCGTCTTCAAGCTATAATATAAATTTTTTGTCTGTCTTTTTCTGGTTATCTTCATAGGGGTCAAAAGTCTATTTTTTATCCTCAGTTCCAAACCTAAGTTCTTTTTGGTGGGTTTTAGCTCAATCGTATTGTAATTTATACATATCTTTTTTTACATTCACTATTTGTTTACTGTAATCAATTTTAAGATTCTCAGTTTTTGATATCAATAGATGTAGCTGTTTACATAGATTTTATTATCATAGGTATGAGTCTATACTTTATCTGCATGCCAATTTTTGGAATAAGGATCGAAAATTCAATTTGGAGTCTTCCCACCATTCCGTGTATGTATCATACATGCAAAAGACAGACTTCTGAGCAGTCCACAGCTGCTTCCATTGTGCATTAATATATTCTGTTGCCAATAGAGTTGCATTTAGTCTCCTGGGTCATTCACTACAAGGCGATATATTTTCCTACTTTATTTCTATCTTTAAGGCTCTATGATCTGAAAAGGCTATATCGTGCATTTTCCCTTTTGAAACCTCCAAAATATTGGAGATAAAAAAAAAATCTATCCTAGTAGAATGTTGGCCCCTAATGTATGTGTACCCTCCCTGAGTCTGTATTGTTCTGTATGAGTCCTTCAATTTTGATGTTGAAATAATATCATTTAAAGCATTTATGTCACCATATAATTTGTTTGTTTGAAACCCTCTGTCTGCTTGATTCAGGCTACAATTAAAATCTCCACCCCAAATGACTAACCTGGCAGTGTGCAAATAGGGCTGAACTTTTTAAAATAATTTAGTTCTGGCTGTTTTGCTTTGTGGTACGTAAATATTAACCAATATGAGCCTAACCGTTCCATACTGAATATCTAGAATAAGTGCCCTCCCAGGTTCTAGATCAACTAATCTTGTCACTTTTAAATTCGAGTTCAAAAACAATATTCCAAGCCCATCACATAAATCTGGGCCTTGTGACCAAAAAGTAACTCCTTTAGTCCATAATTTTGTGGCCTGTGCTACTTCAGAGAGTGTTTAAGTCTTGTGTCTTGCAGGCAAATAATGTCTACTTTATACTGTAAACGTTCCATAAGAACTGTCAGGTGTCTTTTGCTGTTCTTGATGCTGTTCCCATTTAAGGTAGAGGTGCTGAGGGACACAATGCACAGTATATTAAGTAGTAGAGAGAACATTATTCTGCTTTTAGTGCTGAGATCTTGTGATCCATTTCTTTTTTTACTTTATCATCTTGGCCAAAATCCTCTAGGCCCAATGAATGGTCCTTAGCTGATGAAGAAATTGAAGAGGACTCTGAATCCATGTCTTCTTCCTCAGAATTGTCCTCTGGCAGATCTGCTTGTAATGCTTTATACTGGTTTGCAGTTGTACATTTATGTCTTTGTTTAGTAATTTTTCTCTCTTTCCCTTTGGATTCAGCTTTTTTATCAGTCTTAGCTCAGGGTCTTTTCTTATAAGACACTGTTTGAAAGGGGGATTCAACAACCTTGGGGGGGGACATAGATTCTGGGTCTGTAGAAGGACCTGCCTTCATATGTAATATAGAAGTATCTGTACCATCCACAGTTTCCATCTCCCATTCTGTATTATTAAGTTCAGAGTTCTTTTATTCACTTGCATTAGTAACAGGATCCACTAATGGTAGCTCTGTGTCTTGCACCATGTTAGCTGCTTTCTCGTTTGCGCCCTGACTGATGTTTTGTGTATCTAATACCTCATGTCTTAGGCCATCCCCCTTGTTCTGTGATTTGTCTTTCTCTTTCCCTTTTCCTTTATGGACCTCATGCATTCTTTTTTCAGAGGCTATCACACATCCCTTTTTCTGTGCTTGAGTGATTATTGTTTCACACGAAGAGCTGTCGTCACTGTTGTGTGAGACCCAGGGGCATCTAACACATGCGTGGCCTTTTTCCTCACACAAGTTGCAACAGAACAAGTTCACACGGGAAGCAGCTAAATGACCAGTGTCCAGACAGTGTGTACATCTAGGAGTATCACACGCATTGCTGAGGTGAAGTCTGGATCTGCATTGTGGTATGATTTCAGCTGACCTGGATAGAATAGGGATCCTCTGTATCTTCCTAAATAAAAACAGCCTGGTAAATGCACAATCCCATTGTTAGACATAAATAACTTGCACTTTACCCTCCAACCACCCGTCCAAATCTGCTCTGAATCAATGATGGGGATGGGTGTTCTAGAATTTCACACCTTTTTTTAGCCAGAATAAAATGTCTGCCACATTTATACACTCATTTTTGAAAATGATAGTTATTGTTCTTACTGCTGGCTTGGTGATTGGTATGGCTAGAAATGGAATTCATAGGGAGAATTCTCCAGTGTATTGTATTTGACCAAAATCTGTCCAATGCTTCACTGTATTAAGGCTGACATCATAATTATATTCATCTGTGTGGATCAACTTGGAAGACTTCAGAGGCGTAGCATTTCACAGAGTTTTTCAATAAGGTTCTCCCACATACACTTGATCTGGAGGGGTTTCCAGACCACCCTTGTACAATAGATGAATTGCATTTTTATGTGGTGCTGTTTCACCTTTGTTCTTAAATAAATCTGCCATCTTAAGTAGAGGTTTGAAAAACTGTCTTTTGCTGGGGTCTTGCAAGTTTTGAACCCCCAACTCCACTGGCATAATATCCTCTGATCTCAATATTTCTGGTGATGATACATGTTAAGGATTTACATTTTCAGTATTATTAACAGGTTCCCCTTGCTGTTGGTTCAGAGTAGCCGGCAACACATGTACAGCAGGTTCCTTTTGCACAATTTTAACAACAATGTTTTCAGAATTAGGAACAATTTGATTACTGGGCCTTGTGGGGTAGGCCCATGCAATTCATTTGTGACTACAACATTTGTGGGTGATTCATTTAGTAAATTAAGTCGTACCTCTGTATCTGGTGTATCTGGTGGTAACTCACAGTGTTTAGGAGAAGCAATAAGTTTACCTGTCTTCATGATTTCTACACTCTTGAATTGTGCCACATCTAGGTCTGACACATCGGATTTCCAGGAACCATCAGTTTTCTCCACCCAGCCTGCATTTTTCAGGGCATCAGTCGCCGACTAAACTTGTGCGCTCTGAGTTTGTTTGCTATTAGAAACTTCTTTCGCTACCTTTTTCTTTGATATTCAAGGTGTTTTTATTGGTGGCAATGCTTTGCTAGGTAGAGTTTCTGCAGAGGTTGAGTCACCTTGTAACTTAGTTCCTTGGACTACGCCTAGTGCCACGTCAGCGTTGGAAGCTAAACAAGGTCGGCAGCTGTCCACAGCTGCTATGTAGCTGTCAGGTACTTCTCTTCTTCAGCTATTTGCCACAAAAATTGGACTTTCTTTTCTTCAAGCACTTGTTTTAGCTATTTTTCTGCCTCCAGAACTTCGCTTTTAGGTCCGTTGTCTGTCTGCTCTTGGTCATGACAAATTGCAGCTTCCACAATGTCGGTATGTTCCTGATCCATCCGAAGGTTGTTTACGAAGGCAATTATATTCATTGTAGCAATTTCACCTTCCATCTGGACCTCTGGTCCATGCTGTATCAAGTCTTGACTATAGGCTTCTGTAAAAAATGCCATCAATGAAGGAGAAAAAGTAACCCCATCACTTTCAAAGGTCTCTAAGTTTACAGAGGTAGGTGAGGAGACCTGCTCCCCTGCCTTCTGCACATCCTCACTCTCCAACACCCGACTTGAAGTGGCCATCTCTCCAGATGGCCAGAGATTCCCCTACTGGTGAGTAGGGGAATTTCCCCAATGTCCTGGCCAGATTTCCCCCATTCACTAAAAACACCACCAACAGCTTAATCTGGTTCTGTATGTCAGTTTGCAGCTGTATCTCTGTCTTTCCCCAGGTTGAGGCTGGAAATAGGCAGAAGTGCCTAGGCCTCCTTTTCTGGTCAACAACAATTCAATAAATAAATTGGCCATGTTAAACAAGACACAGCTGGTGATTACTTGACCCATCTTGTACTGCATTCAAGTCAAGGCTTAACACCAGAAGGGGGACCTGGATTGCTAAGTAAATGTTGAAAATAAGGTGGCATAATGAGTGTCTTGTCAGGTTTCTAGAATGAAAAGCCTGACAGCAATAGAGATATTTTAATTTTAATCACTCAGAATGAGTTTGTTTCATTTCATTTTTATTTTATACTGAAAGGGCCTGTGAGAAAATGAATGCCCATTTTCACAGGCGTCCAGTTTTGTAAGAACAAGACTTACAATTACTCATTAAATAACAACATATTTTAACAGAACAATAAAAAACACATAATGCAATCAATTAAAACAGCTACAGTCAGACCCGGATGAAAGATCATTCTTGAGGGAATGCTTAAAAATATAAATACTATTAGTACTGACTATACAACTCGGTAATGAATTATAAAGTTTTACTGCCAGATAATTCATAGAATTTTGAACAAAGGTTGCATGAAACAGAGGTATCTCAAAAGAGACTCTACTGAGAGATGTAGTATTAACAGTACTAGTATTGAATGGAAACAAATTGATGACACTGTCGGGTAGTAACCCAAGACAGACCTTATGTAAGAAAATTAAAGTTCTATAATTAATACTCTCTGATAGAGATAAACAATCAAATGACCTATAAAGTAAGCAATGATGCATCATTTGTGGAAGACTGATGGCAAAACGAACACTGCTATCAAAGGAGGTTCTGAGTTTTGTAAGCATTTTATCTGATGTGTATGAATAAATGATAGACCCATATTCAATAATAGAAAGTAATAAACTGTGAGTTAATATTGACCTGGTGTCAGATGTGAGACATCTGCTGATTCGATAAAGCATGCCTAATCTTTTATGAAGTTTCCCCAATTACAGATAATATATGTTGTTCAAAAGACAAGTGAAAGTCAAGAAGCAGATCCAGATATTTAAATACAGTAACCTGTTCAATTTGGTTTCCGAAATTGTCAGAAAGCAAAAAAAATCAGTACAGTTTTTCTAACATTTGAAAAAAACATTATGTTTGTTTTAGAGGAATTCAACACCAACTTATATGTGTCAAACCATGTGTGTAAAGAACTAAATTCCTTTTGTAAGTTTTGTTGTAAATTAAAAAATATCAAAACCAGAGCAAAACAAAAGTGCATCATCTGCATGCAGTATAAGTTCGGTATGTTGACAACTATCTCAAAGGGAGTTCACAAAGACTGAGTTATCATCTTGGAGAAAATAACTATTTTGATAAAGGATCCATTTGTATGCGAAACGCGTCAAGGCACTGTGGCACTTTAATAAATTTGGGCATTTTTCACGTTATTAGAGAGCAGCATCCTCATTATATGTGGTGGTGAGTGCTGGATTGTTTTGTATTTACTATTTTATCTTTATCCTAAGCACCTCAACCTAGTACATTTACTCTATTTTGTATTTGTTATATCTGAAAGGGAGTTCACAAAGACCGAGTTATCTTGGAGAAAATAACTGTTTTCACTTAAAAGTTACAAACTTTTTAAATTTATTTTTATTAGTTTTATAAGAGACATCTTACGAAATATAACCACAACCAGGGCTCCAAATAAAATTTTTTGCAATGAGTACTGTACTCCTCATCTTGAAAGTGAGGGGAGTAAAATCAAATTCAGATGCCTACAAATGTCTGGACAGAGTGGAGCGAGGAGTACATTTAAAAAAAAAAAGTAGTTTTTTTTCTAGATAAGAACTGATCAGGTGCCAACAATGTTCCAGATAATGTTGGCAAGTAGGAGTAATTTACTCACCAGTTTTAAAATATAGTGAGTAAAACAAAACTGAGATGCATATAAGTGCTGTAAATCTGGAAAAAACTTTTATTTATTTATTTTTACTTATTGAAATGTTTCACCAGGAATGCACGCTGGGCAATAAAATGCTCATCTCCCGGTGTGACCTGGGGGTAGGGGAACATGAGGATAGTATACAGAGATTTGGTACACAATATAGATATACAATTTGATTACATTCAATAAAATGAGCAGACTATACAGAAGTACTGAAAAGGAGGAATGCTAACAGGTATGAACTAGATGGATACAATGCTAACAGTCTTGAACTAGGTAGATATGATAGCACAAATAGCTTGGCAAACACTTGGGACATAGCTTTGTAGTTAGAAAATGGCAATATAGAATACAAGGAGGTTGAACTAGGGTATGATTGTGAGGAGACACAGATAAAACCAAATTTGCAAGGTGTAACAAAAAGTGCAAGGTTGACTATAAGTGCATTAGAGATTAGGGGTTAGCCAATAACTATGGCTAGGAAAGAAGGGGGAAAGGTAGGTGGGTGGGGGGCATATAGGCAGAGGCGGGGGGTGGAAAGGGGGATTTGGAGGAAGGGAAGGCAAGGGGTGGAGGAGAATGGTCTGCCAGGGCCTGACCCCTCCAGAATGCTGGGGACCATGCCTTCACCAGGCGGAGGTGAAGCATGAACAGGAGGGAAGCAGGTTGTAGACAGTGGGAGTTAGAGCATGTCAGGAAGGAAGAGAGGGGGAGAAGAGAAGGGTCTGCTGGGGCCTGGCCCCTCCAGTAAGGACCCTGCCTGCTCAAGGCAGAGGGCAGAGCATGACAGGAGGGAAGCAGTGTGTAGGTAGCAGAGGTAGAGCACAACAGGAGGGAAGTAGGCAGCAATGGGCAGTAGGCTTCAGAAGGACCAAGAGAGGGAGGTGGGAGAGAAAAGGGGCCGAGACCCAGCCCTTTCAGGAAAGAATGGGGTGGAAGTAGGGAGTGAGGAAGGTGTTTGCCTATGTTCTGGACCCCTCCATGATGCAGAGAACCCTGCCAGGGGCCTAGGCCAAGCAACGGCAAGTGGGTAGTGAGGGTAAGGTGATGTACAGAGGAGGGAACAGGGGGGTGGGAGTAGGGTGGAAAGGAAGGGGTGCTGGGGAGGATGTAGGGGGAGGGTTTTGCAGGAAAGAGGTGGGTGTGAAGCTGAAGCAGACTCATAGGGGAACAAGTTAAGGAGGATTGTAGCAGGAGCAGCTAGCAGAGAGAAAATTATATAAGGCAAAGACAAGGGAGTGGGAGGAGGAGGGGTGTCGTATTAGAGGTGGGAGGGCGTTCCAGATTTTGGGGAAATGATGGGAGAAGCTTGATTGGCCAATGAGGGTGGTACAGTACAAGTCACATTAAACTGTTCCTCTAATTAGTTGTTTAAGCATTACTGACTGAGTTGCATAAGTGTTGCTGGATCCAGCACAAAGCCCTGTACAAACTGTTTCTTAAGAGTTAAAACTCAGTTTTGCATTGCATTGTGACTGGACTACAGAAACATTCCAACTGAGCTGCAAAAAACATTTTACAAACATTGTTCTTGAGCTGGTTAAGCCTTAAAAACAATGCACTATGAGTTGCCAATGCATTTCCAACTGTAAAAACTAATGCTAAACCAACTCATTGGCGAAACAGTTTAATGTGACTTGTACTGTACGATGGGGGACTAGCAGGGTACGAGTGTCGGAGGATCTGAGGGAGTGGGAGGAAGGCAGGGGGAAGAGAGGGAGCATGAGAGGTAGGAAGGAAGTACACCAAGCCAAAGTTTTGAAGTTAGCTTGACACAGTGAGCCAGGCATCTGTTAGCAAGCGGGGGAAGGACATGGTGTGGTAAAGGTCACAGTGATGGGATCGAGATGGGGCATCAAGAACGAATCAACAGAAGGAGTTGAAAAGAGAGTCCAATCTGGTAAGGGAAGATATGGTAGTGGCACCATAGACTACAACACAGTAGTCAAAAATGGGAGGATCATCCTCTGGACAAGTTCTCACTGGGCTGTAGGAGGGATGCAGTTACAGTTCCTGTAAAGGGTTCCAAGCTTGGGGTGCAGTTTTTTCAGAATGGTGTCAATGTGGCCAGAGAAGCTGAGGTGTTGGTCCAGCCAGACCCCAAGGTATCTGAAAGAGGAAGGATTGTCCCATGAAGGGTATGGAAAGAAGGTAAGGGGTGGAGCCTAGAAAGTCTCTGCCTAGTGCCGAAGGTCATGGAGACTGTCTTTTTGGCATTTAGGAATAGTTGATGTGAGGCAAACCAGAGCTGAACTTTGTGGAAGTCATGCTAAAAAGTGGTTGCTACAACAATGGTGGTTTTGCCAGAGGTGAACAAGATGGTGTGATTGGCATACATATGGATAGAAGAGGAGGGGGAGCAGACTGAGGGAAGGTCATTTAGGAAGATGGAGAAAAGGATGAGGCTGAACACAGAGCCCTGTGGGACTCCTGTGGAGATTGGGAGGGGTGAAGAGATTGCATTCTGAATCCTGACTGATTGGGTTCTGCCTGTGAGGTAAGCTCTAAATCAGGTAAGAGCAGGAGTAGACAAACCAGCAGCTGTAAGGAAGTCGAGAAGGAGAGCATGGGAGACTGCATCGAAAGCCTTGGTGAGGTCAACAAAGATGGCAGAAGTGATGAGGCCATTGTCCATCCTGGTAAGGATGGAGTCAGTGAGCCTAATTAGGGAGACGGTAGTGGAGTGGTTCTTCTGAAAACTGAATTGGAATGAGGTGAAGAAGGAGGAGGAGTCAGCAAGAAAAAAGGTCAGTTGAGAGAGGACCAGGTGTTCTTGGAGCTTAGCAAGGGAGGGGAGGATGAGATTGGGCGATAGTTGGTAGGGGAGGAAGGATCACTACCCTTAGGGAGAGGGAGGACCACCACATGTTTCCAGGGTGTAGGGATGAAGGAGGTTGTAAAGGAGACATTTAGAATTAGAGACAGAGGGTAGGCAATAGCAAGGGCTGAGAGGTAGAGAAGTTTAGGGTCCAGGTCATCTGGAGAGGAGCCTTTGGAGGATCGAGAGAGAGGCAGGCCGTTAATGTCTCCTCAGAGGTGATAGGAGAGAATGAGAAAGAGGGTGGGCACGGGGGAGTTGAGTGGTAGGAGAGGGACTGGGAGAACAAGTGGTGGAGAGAACTTGAGGAGAGGGATTTTAGAAGGGTTGAGGAACAGGAGGTGTAGTAGGAGTTGAACTCCTGAGCCACTATGCAAGGTTCAGACTCTAGTGTGTTGTTTATATTAAGCATGAGGGTGGGGGATGCGAGGGGGAGGAATAGTGAGTAGACTACTTTCCAAAATTTGGAGGGGTAGTTTATGTTATTGAGGAAAGAGGATTTAAAATATTCAGACTTGGCAAGTCTGATTGCTTTAGTACAAGCCTTTCTTAGCCTGCGATTGTTAGTAAGGGCTGATGGGATTTGAGAGGCCTTGTGTTTGCTCCACGTTTTATCGTGCTCCCTTACACAGGTCATTAATTCCTTTTGAATCACCAGTTATGTTATGAAGCACTATTCTTTGGAGTATGGAGTATTTACAAATATTGAGTGAATACTGGTACTCATTAAAAAAAATTTCAGAAGAGCATTTCTTAAAATGAGGTGAGTAAAACAGGTCGGTACTCCCCTTATCTGGAGCCCTAGCCACAACAATACACTTTAGCAATTGATGTTGCATTATGGTTATAAAAGGTTATGTAAGCCCCACCCTCCACATGTCAAGGGGTATTGATGGTAAAATGTCCAGAGTAGGGGGGCACAAAGCAACATAAAAGGTCCACATACGTGGTCGGCCTGGCTTACCAGACCTGATGACACCAGGGTGCCCTCAGACCTCTGGGTGTAGAGTTGGATGTGTGGGGTAATGAAGATGAGGATCTTCACCTGCCTGGTGTTGCCGTCTTCACCTCATAGGCTTTTGTGGGTGGTCTTCACCAGGCAGGCCTCTTGACATCTTCTATCTGATACCCTGGTCCTCTCGCTATACACCCTGGAATACACAGGCTAGGGTCTGGCTGTGGAGGCAAAATTCTTTTAGCAGTAAACAGTTCCTCTGCACAAATGGGGCAAACACCAGAAATGCAGGAATAGGGGATCCCATTTAATGAACAGTTAATGAAACAAGAACAGTCATTCCATGGAGCAGTAAACACTTGCACAGTTTCTCTGGACCGAGGGGTATATTATAAGCTTGGGTACACTCCAGACCGTGAAGGTCTCATTTGAGCAGAAAGTCCAGGTGCTACCTATTGCCTCAGCCACCAAACAATCCAATTGCAGGCAGCAACAGCTTATGGCTGAATCAGACCTCTAATCATCAGCGTCAACTCACTCTCTCACCTCTCCTGAACGGCTTCAGGTCCCGTCCCTATTCTTTCAGAGAGATGACTACCCAACCCACAGCCACCCTCAAAACAGGCTCAGCTTGGTGTACTAAACCCTGTGCACCACAGTCCCAGGATAGGGCAGCCTGGGACCAGGAAAGGCTCTGAAAAACTGGTTCCCAATGCACCCCATCCCCAACTCTTTCTCTCCTCTTCCATCCAGACCTGCTGTGGTTTCACATCTTCAGAGGGGAAGATCACCTGACCTGCCCCAACATGGGGCTCCAGAACTACATGGCTGCCACCACATCTCTAAGCTGCTGTCCCGAGCCACACACTACTACAAAAAAATCCAGACAAAGGCCTTTATTGCCAAGCGGGCAACCAGCCCAATCAGCCTTCTCTCCACCTCCGTCTCTCCTGAATCCCCCTTCTGGCACCAAACAGACACCTGGACCTCATGCCCCATGGAACATGTAGACCCAAAACAACTATTTACCTAATGCCCCTAGCACAGCGCCAGCCAGCACCAAAAGTATTTCTCCTTAATATGGGGCACTGCTCCTTTAAATTTATCAGACTGATGGCCTGCCATGCCCAGAAGCGTGTGCCTCCAAAAACTATTTACAATATTTAACTTTACTTTAAGATTTACATGTGGTCTTGCTTCTTACCGGACCTGGGACCTGGAGCAGCTACTCTGCTCACTCTATGTGCTCGACGGCTACACATGTGCAGAGTGCGAACCACCGAAAACTATTTAAAATATTTATTTATTATTGTTTTTTCATTACCCCTGAACTTCCTGAAACATGCCCAGAGGTGCGGAAACATGGACACTGGTGCTCAGCCCACCCCCCCCAAGACAGAGCACCAAGAACATGCAGCACGGAGCTACAAAGAGTGGAGCCATGGGTCTGAATCCCTCCTAGGTCCCCTGACCATCCTGAGGAGGAACAGAGCACCATGGCTAGGGGGTAAACCCGATTTGGGGGGCTTACAGCTATATAACTAATTTGTCTAGGTTTTGCATTCATATGAGGGCTGTTACATACTTACTTATCTATTAAACAACAGTCAGTATATTACCATAACATACGGGACCTATCTCCAAAAAGGTAATGAACACTTAAGGTTACACAGCTCTTAGTAACTTGAAATGGTTTATATATCTCAGGTGCAGATAAACAACATTTTGAATGTTTCTCTCCCCTCCTGCAGAAAACGTACTCATGAAAATAAGAGAGACAAGTGCATGCACAGCAACATTGAAAAGGCACTAACTACTAAACAGGCTGGTTTAAGCAAATCTGAAAACCTTTAAACAGTGTTATTATAAGGATCATTTATGAAATAGTGAAACAGTAATATAGAGACTTGTCTTCCCAGTTAAAAGCAGCGATTTTAGTACTAGTACATCAGATAGTGTCCTTTTGTGTTGCAACAGTGCATATCCATATGTTCAATGATGTATCCATGAGGACTAGTGGTAGTGCAATGGGAGACCATGCAGTCAGTGCCATCTTAATAAGCGGAATGGAAAGTGTACACATACTTTTACAGATTTAAACTTTCATCAGACAGTATTCACTACCAGCTCAAACAAACCTGTCAGTGTTAACAAGCACGTCATTTGCTGAACTTCACAACACCAAACCAGGCATTCTCCTCACATCAGCCTGCTATCAACATCAGTACTCACAAATCAATATTTTTTGTGAGTTAGGATTCACTGTCTGGATCATTTTGCACCACCTGATCTGGGCTGCAAATGAACTTTTCAATTGTTTCCATAAGCTTGCCAGCTTCTTGTGGTTCGCTAAAGAGGTACACATTGCCAGAATTAGACTTTGAGCCATGCTGGGTACTGAAGTGCACGGGTCACTCCCAGGGTTCTGAGGGTGGCCCACATAGTGATGAATGATTTTAGCCAAGTGTCAGTAGCAACATTCAAGTCCAGGTAAATGGAGATCCATGTGCCATGTCCAAAGTCAGTGGGTGAGCCCGTCATGCTGTCTCCAAAAGCTTATCCCTGCCATTACAATGAGGAAGGTGCGAGGTATGTCTAGATTGTCCGTCCATCAATGGGACTATGTGGTAGGCTTCATAAACCATAGAGTCACAGTCCAAGTTCAGTATATTGTTTGACCATGTGCTGGCAATTCCCATCATCAAGTCTCTCTTTGTTGCCTCTGAAAGCCCCATGATCCTCAGGTTAGAGCAGGGGTGCAACCATGGCTACAAGGTTGAGGGGGACATGGCTCTACCAAGCCAACACTAATGTCACTGGCTGTGGAGCACAGAAATAGACAGAAGACTGCATTATTTTTATAATTAATTTGTTGCAAGACAAAGAATAGAAAGAGAAAAGTCTTGTTAGTCACAAATTTATTATTGTCCATTTTACTAGAAAAAACACAATTTTTGCCAGTAGCAGCATGGTGTCCGAAGTGTGTGTGGTGTGTATGTGTGTGTGTGTGTGTGTGTGTGTGTGTGTGTGTGGGGAGCAGGCAGGCTCTGCTGGATGAAAGGCAGAGGCAGAAAATTGAGGAAGGGCTGAAGTGGCACATCTTCAGTTGAGTTCAGATGAGAGGTGGGCACTGAGCCTTAATTCTAATGACATGTTGAAACTGCCATGGATAACACTGTAGCATTTATGTGAGATAAAGATTAAGACTGGTAACCTGCTAGTTTTGCTCAGTGTTTGGTGAGGCCCCAGTCTGCAGTCAGAAGATGTGCCAGTCTTTAAGTTATCTTCAACAGTGAGTTATAATATCTTTATATGTACATAGATGTACAGTTTGAATGTCTCTTATGGTTATGACTTTCTTCTAAAGTCCTTTTGTACCAGAACTGCTCAGCTCCACTTCACAGTTTTCTCACCCAAAGAACAGAGAACTCAAGACCACAGGAGATACATAACTATACCTACATATAAACATATGTTACTGGCTTGAGCAACTAGAGATGTAAGTAAGATGTATAGTAAGGTGGGTGAGCAGCTTGTAGGACTGAGCATCACAAACATGTATTATGGAGTTTGACTGCAAATGGTTAAGGTGGATATGAACCTTAACCAGTAACTACTAAAATAAGAACAATAAATGTTGGTGGTACTACAGTATAGAATCAGATTTCTTTCCTTTGTAAATAAACTGGAGATAGGAATGGGGAGACCCTAAAACATCAACAATCGTCACTGCTCATACACGTGACAGAAGCTTATTAACATGTTAAACTGCTTTGTTTTAAGGACTGAAACCATACAATTCTGATTAACAAATGGGAATGCATGCACTGTTGGATCTGTGTTTCTAAACTATAACCACCCTCACTTAGGTGACTACAAATACATAACAGCTTGGATGTATAGTCCTCCTCACAGGGAATAACATAGTTCAATAAAATATATCAACAGCTACAGGGGACTTTTTATATTTTTAACTTGACAAACAGAGCTGCAGTCTGCAGAATTGTTTGGTGCCCTCACCTACAGTATAGATGTCTCTAGTCTAAACTGAAGGCTTCCACACAAGAAAGGTCAGATAAAGCATCTGGACTAATAAAATGCCTACTTGTTGAGAATCAAGTACACTGAATATATTGTAGGAGCCTAACTATGAAAACTATACTGAGGTAACATCTCCCCAGCTCTATTATGTACAGCTCTTTCAGCATCTGTGTCTCCCACAGAACCTCGTTCACGTGAAAGAAATAAAAACAAGCATTTGTCAAGGCCGAATGATAATTGCTTGTATGTGCTGTTTAGGTATTTGGAAGTGAAAGTACCATGCCTAAGAACTGTCATGTCCCCCCCCAGACATCCACTGTGTTTTTCTGTTCAGTATTCACAGAAGAGGGGGAGGGGCAAGGGCCACAGCAGTACAGCAGTTGCAAAGACGTGAAGAGGTGGACAATAGTTCATTCGCAGGCAGAAGAATCCTGCAGAAGGTGACTAAATTGAAGGTGGACAAAGCAATGGGACCAGATGGCATACACCCAAGGATATTAAAAGAACTGTGAAGAGAAATAGCAGTACCTCTGGCAGCCATGTTCACTGAGTCATTCAACACAGGGGTGCTACCAGAGAATTGGAGGAGGGCACATGTGGTCTCCCTATACAAATACAGCAGTAGGGAGGAGGCAGGGAACTATCAGCTGATCAGCCTCACTTCAGTAGTGGGGAAGATCATGGAGACATTGGTTAAAGAAAGGATAGTGGGGCATCTAGAAGCCATCGCAGCCCAGGACCATAGGCAACATGGATTCACAGTGGGGAGGTCATGTTAGACAAATCTGGTTGATCTCTTTGACTGGGTGACAAAGGAAGTAAATCAGAGTGGGGCAGTGGTCAACGCTTACCTTGATATAAGCAAAGCCTTTGACACCGTCCCACATAGGAGGCTGATAAATGAGCTGAGTAGGCTGGGCATGGAGGAAAGGGTGGTAAACTGGGTTAGAAACTGGGTAATAGACAAGAGGCAGAGAGTGGTGGTAAATGTGGCACAGTCTGGGGAGAGGGGGTGACCAGTGAAGTGCTGCAGGGAGTGGTCCTGAGGCCAGTCCTGTTAAATGTCTTCATTAGTGACATTGCAGAAGGGCTGAAGGGAAAGGTCTGCCTGTTTGCAGATGACACCAAGATGTGTAACACAGTGGATACCCCAGAGGGGGTCGAAAAAATGAGGAGGGACCTGGAGAAGCTTGAGAAATGGTCTGAGGACTGGCAACTGAAGTTTAATTAAAAAAGTGCAAAATTATGCACCTGGGACACAGAAACCCTGGGGAAAGGTACAGGATGGGGGGGAGGGAGTTGTTGACAGTCACAAAGAAGGAAAGGGACCTGGGGGTTCTTATTTCAGATGACCTGAAAATGTCAAAGCGGTAAGGCAGCAGGGAGGGTCAGTGACATGCTGGGGTGCATAGGTAGGGGTATCACCAGCATAAGGAGGGAGGTAGTGACGCCATTATATAAAACCATGGCCATGCTTCACATGGAGTACTGTGTGCAGTTCTGGAGGTTGCACCTTCGTAAGGATATTAACAGGCTGGAGATGGTCCAGAGAAGGGCGAATGAGACGGTACAGAGCTTGCAACACAAGACTTATGAGGAGAAATTAAGGGACCTCAATATGTACTCACTGGAAGAGAGGAGGGAAAGAGGGGCTATGATAGCAACATTCAAGTATCTTAAGGGTATAAATATAACTACTGAGAAGCAATAGACTGCTGCTATAGACATAGGTGCCAGCTTCTGTGTGATATTCTTTTGTTCTTATAAATCTGTAATCTCCAGTATTTCAGTAACCACATGACCACACTGCCTTCTTTAAGCAATTTTATGCTGGTTGATGCCTGGTGTCAGATGGCAGACAGAGGGCTCACCAGATTGTGTTGCCATTTGAAAAACTTCATAGAGTGTTATTTTACTGGTAAGCGTTTTGGAAAGCTGGTCAAGGTCTCACAATTTTTATTATGATTTTATCTCCTTATGTCTGTCCCCTTTGGCACCCCCATCCCCACACCCCAACAGTCATCAGTGGCCACAGCTGCAGCCTTCTTCTTGCCAAGATGGTGGGTGAGAAACATAGAAACATAGAATTTGACGGCAGATAAGGACTGCTTGGCCCACCTAGTCTGCCCATTTCCCTACCTGATGGAGAAGCTGCAGATTCTAGTTAATCAACAGTTAACTTCCTCCTACCCCCAGTAGAATTGCCTTAAGTCTGTCTGTGAGCAGCTGCCTTCACAGTCTGCAAAGTCTGACGTCTTTCAGTGCTGCTTATTGGTCATCTTCGAACACAGGCGAGGCGCTGCCAGCCCAAAACTAACCCAGGACTAGCAGGTTTCAAAGTGAGGAAGAAATGGAGTGAGCAAGAATCAAGTGCCCATTCAGATGCGGCATCGATTTTAAGATCAGCATACCATTGTGTGGACACTGCAAAGAGAACCCCAGCTCTTTAAGCAGCCTTATGAAGAGTAAAGGCTTCTCGAAGCACTGGGGTTCTGTTTATTGTTGTGTAAGTGGGCTGCATCTAATTTGGTAATTTACTGTACCTTGTATCTGGATATATGGTAGGCCCAACTTTGAATAAACACTGCACCTGAACTAACACATGGTGCCATAAAAACATAGAATTTGTCAGCAGAAAATGACTACTCAGCCTACCCAGTCTGCCGTAGTGTTCTCTACCTACTCATAACTCCTGCCTGTATATGTTACTGCATGTCTTATTCTGCCTACATCCATCAGGACCTCCTTGTAAATGAGCTTGCTCAATGGATTTTTCCTGCAGTGAACTTGAACCTCCTCCACCTCCATAGCCCTATTGATCTCCGTTGACCCCCTCCTTCCCCTTTTTCCAATATAGCCCTATGTTTGTTCCATGCATGCTTCATGACCCCTACCATTTTAGCTTCCACCACTTCTCCTGGCAGTCTGTCCAAAGCATCTACCACCCTTTCAGTAAAGAAATATTTCTTCACATCTATCCTGAACTCCCCCCCCCCCAGCTTCATTGTATGCCCCTTGGTTTGGGTGCTCATCCTCATTCGAAGGAAACTCCCCAACTGTACCCTGTTTACCCCTGTGAGGTACTTTGTACGTCTTGATCATGTCACCTCTCACCCTCCTGTCTTCCAGACTGTACATGCTGAGATTCGTCAGCCTTTCCTTGTAAGGATTCCTGTTAAAATCCTGAACCATTTTAGTTGCTCTTCTCTGGAAAACCTCCACCATATGTCCTTTCTGAAGTGTGGACTCTAAAACTGGACACAGTACTCCAGCTGGGGGTATAGCAGGGAATGATACAATGACAGCACAACATCCCTCCTCCTCCTCCTCCTACTGGAGATGCCACTCCTTATGCACCCCAGAATCCAATGTGCCCTCCCCATAGTCTTGTCACACTGTACTGCCACCTTGAGATCCTCTGATATAATAACCTCAAGGACTCTTTCATGTCTAGTGAGTATTAGTACCTCTCCCCATTCTATACCCAGCATCGGGGTTCCTATGCCCTATGTACATGATTTTATACTTGCTGGCAGTGAACCCCAACTAAGTAAGAAAATGGAATTGATTTGAATGAATTGCAAGCTTTTAAGCAGCTTTTTGGGGAGTGTGTATGTGTGTGAGTGGGGGGGGGCTCTGCTACTATAACTATTTGCTTTTGATTTGGTATAATGTGCGAACAGACTAACCCTGCTCCCCACTCCGTGTGCTATATCAGAGATAAAGAGACCAAATAGCATTGGGCCATGCATTGAGCCCTGCGGCACCCCACTTGTCACCGCTCTGGGTGCCAAGAGCTACTCCACCACCACCACCCTCTGCACCCTCCCCTGTAACCAGTTCTCTATCCATTTAGTCAGACCACCTTCCACCCATACCCTTCCTTCTCCTCACTCTTTTCCTCCTTGGCCTGTGTCCCTCCTCCTGGTAGTCCGCACCCTTTCTCCTCCTTATTCTTGCTGGGTGGTGGTGTCTTCTGTATTACACTCAGACCAAATACATAACAAAATACAATTATATGTATGGGGGTTGTCACTTAAACTTGAGAAAATAATCCAATACTGATACTTCTTTCACTTCTTTGCTTCACTTTTATTCACCCCTACGTTTCGCTCCTCAGAGCTTGTTCACGGGGTATAATTCATAAAATGCATTCCATCTGTTTAAAACAGGAATCACAATTTTACTTTTTAAACACTTTACATTACATTGAAGTTTAAATACAAACTTATGTCATAATAGAGTAGTATGCGCTCATTACCATTCAATTTTAGGTTGTTAAAATTCCTTTACTAATATAAAGATAAACGAAAAGACAGTAAATGCCATCAAATCAATAAATAAGCTAGTTCTTTTTTATATTTTTCAAATACTTCTTCCCAAATCTGTCTAATAATCCTTGAACTAGCTTATTTATAGCGTGCCAATGTCCGCCACACTCTGCCACCCTTTACTACACCACTTTAGTAGTGCCCCAGGATAGGAGATCAGTCCTCCGGATGCTCAATCCTATCCCTCCCTTGCCAACCCCTGGCGGCCAGGGCTTGCATTCGAACCTGGGTTGCCAGTGTGGCATGAGGTATGGCATCCAGCACCTCAACCCTCCACGCCAGTGGCCTTTAATACTCCCCCCCTTCCTGCTCCAGCGTACCATGTCCCCTGCATACAAGTCACTATTCCCCCAGACCCTACCCCAGTTAGTCACTAACCCATAATGTTTTGTGTGGCACCAATCCCTCAGCCACTCGAATTCCTCAAGCCTACCCTTCCTCACCATGCTTGCACATGGTACCGGCAGTACCTCCAAGAATGCCACCGACTTCCCCACTCCCTCACACTGCCTGCCCAAGTACTTAAACCTTCCCCTCACGACTTCCACAGTGTCCCCCGCCAAGTCGTTTGTACCCACATGCAACAGTAAATGAGGTTTCTTCCTCCCCATTGCTGCATGCTTGAGCAGTGCATGCCCTGCCCCTCCTGCAGTCAACTTTGGGACAGCTTCAATCCAAATATGGCTGTGCCTTCCCCCCTTTCCACCCCATCTCACCCATTTCAGCATAGAAACATAGATTTTGACAGCAGATAAGGACCGCTTGGCCCACCCAGTCTGCCCATTTCCCTACCTAATGGATAAGCTGCAGATCCTAGTTAACCAGCAGCCTACTTCTTCCTACCCCCACCCCCTAGAATTGCCTTATGACAGTCCCAAGCTTGCTTGAACTCCACCACTGTTTTTGACTCCACAACCTCCTCCAGAAGGCCGTTCCATGCATCCACAACCCTCTCTGTGAAAAAAATACTTCCTTAAGTTACCTCTGAGCCGCTCTTCTATATTCAAATTGTGCCCCTTGTTCTTGCACACCTCTTTTTGAAAGATTCTACCCTCTTGGACTTTGTTGATTCCTTGAGGTACTTGAAAGTTTCTATCATGTCCCCTCTCCTTCCTTTCCTCGAGGCTATACATATTTAGCTCCTTAAGTCTCTCTTCATATGTCTTCTGGTGCAGACCCTGCACCATTTTAGTTGCTCTCTGGACAGCTTCCATCCTGTCTATGTCTTTGCGAAGACTGGGTCTCCAGAACTGCATGCAGTACTCCAGATGGGGTCTGACCAGCTGTCTGTACAGAGGGATAATAACTTCCTGTTTTCTACTAGTGATGCCTCTACCTATGCATCCCAGTATCCCCCCAGCCCTCCTTGCTGCCCTCTCACATTGCTTGCCCACCTTTAGGTCATCTGATATGACTATCCCCAGGTCCCTTTCCAATTTTGTTGTTGTTAGTATCTCACCCCCCATTGTGTACTCTTCCCCTGGGTTTTTGTTTCCCAGGTGCATTACCTTGCACTTCTTAGCATTGAATCTAAGCTGCCATACATTTGACCATTCCTGTAACCTTGCCAAGTCCCTTCTCATCCTTTCCGCCCCATCTTGTGCATCAACTCTGTTGCAGATCTTTGTGTCATCTGCAAAGAGACATACTTTTCCTTCCAGTCCCTCTGCAATGTCGCTTATAAAGACATTGAAGAGGACCGGTCCTAAGACTAAACCCTGCGGTACCCCACTAGTAACCCCCATTTCTTCAGAGTGGACTCCATTTACTGTTACTCTCTGTGTCCTATTCTCCAGCCAATTCTTTACCCAGGCTGTCATCTTGGGACCCACTCCCAGGCTGGCTAACTTGTTTATTAATCTTTGTGTGGGACTGTGTCAAATGCCTTCTAAAGTCTAGGTAGGCCTTGTCCACAGCCCTCCCTGATCTACTACTTTGGTCACCCAGTCAAAGAAATCTATCAGATTTGTCTGGCATGACCTTCCCGCTGTGAATCCATGCTGCCTTGGGTCCTGTGCCCCTCTGGCCTCTAGATACACAACAATTCTTTCCTTCAGAAGTGATTGCATCATTTTCCCTACCACTGAGGTTAAACTAACAGGTCTGTAGTTTCCTGCTTCTGTCTTGCTCCCACTTTTGTGAAGGGGAATCACATCTGCCCTCCTCCAGTCCTCGGGTACCACCCCATCCTCCCATGATTTGTTTGTAACCCCTAGATGGCGCTATCCCAGGGGCTACTACCCCTGTCTGATTTGCCACTAACAGGTTGAGGGGCCTGGATCCGATGGCGGGTGCCTCCTCCCAGAGGTCAGGGTTTGCAATAGTTAAACTAACTTGGTCACAGCCCTGTGGGCCACTGCAACCCCCCTTTCTTCCCACTAGTGGCCCACACAGTATATCAGAATTACCTTCACAGTATACACTTACCCCCAGGACTGGTTCAGGCACTGGGACCCCCTGTAAAATAAGAAGATACAGTGCAACAATCACAGTACAATACTTTAACATAGACAAATACCTCAGGCAGTATAACTTTGCTGAAACAAGCAGCTCTGATTTATTTAGGGGATATAACAAAGACAGGGGAAATAAGGTTAATTAGCTTATCACTTTACTCATTCTATTTATGGCTCTGTGCATTAGGCCTATCCCTTACCAGTTACTGTCCCTGGGTACCCAAGCCCTAGTGGCTAGTCCAAACCATGGCAGCTGGTAGGGGCCCTTTCACACAGAGAAAAGAAAAATTAGTTAAACAGTCAGCAGTACAGTAATTCCATTTGGATTCAATGTGGCAATTCAACAGGGAGCGACCCTGAATTAGTACTCACGACCTCCAAACAAGATAAGGTCCTTCAACATCAGCAAGGCTACTCTTGAGCTCCACGAGACTCCTCACACATTTATATGACAAACTGCAACAGGCAAAAGTCCTTTAATGGCAGCAGGATTCACTTGAGCTACACAAGCCTCCTCACACATTTATATGGTAAACAGTAACAAGCAAAGTCCTTAATGGCAGCAGGATTCACTTGAGCTACACAAGCCTCCTCACACATTTATATGGTAAACAGTAACAGGCAAAGTCCTTTAATGGCAGCAGGATTCACTTGAGCTACACAAGCCTCCTCACACATTTATATGGTAAACAGTAACAGGCAAAAGTCCTTTAATGCAGCAGGATTCACTTGAGCTACACAAGCCTCCTCACACATTTATATGGTAAAAGAAAGTACTGTACCAGGCAGGCTGCTTCTCTATCCCGATCGCAATTACTGCACAATACCCAGGAGAACACACAGCAGATTCAGTTCCTGACAGACCGAGTGCAATTCAACAATTTCTCCAGTCTCCTACAGGGTGAGCCTGGTTTCTACTCTTCAGATATCCTTTGATTCTCTTCACAGGACGTTTTCAGTCCTAACAAGCAGTTACATAAGCTGCAGACCGGAACTTGGGGCCTTACACACATTTCCTGACTAAAACTGCACACTGAAAAAGCACAGGGCTCCTTCCCTCTTCACTGCCAGAGCTCAACTGAAACTCCAGTAGACAAAACCGGGCACTTCCTTTGAGTTCCTCCCAGTTCTTGGCTGGATTGGCTGTCACTCACAACAGACTGCCCCTGTTGGTCCAAAAAGGCGCCGAAGTCCAAACTACATCTCCCAGAGTCACTGCCCATACAATCCTCTTGTGGCTGGCTCAGATTATGAGTCCAAGTTCTGATTCATCCAAGGCACCATTTTAGAGCTACCTTAACCCACACTGATTGGTCCAGTTCAGCAGTTCAAAACTAGAATGGGGAACTAGGCAAACACAGTTCTGACTGCAAAGAAAGTAGGTTAGAAAACTGTATTTTCATTATTACTCTAAATGATTTCTGGCAAACAGTTACATCTTTCAGATAGGTTCCTTTGCACTCCTAGTGACTGCAAAATGGAGTGGATTGGTAGCAGCTCGAGTGGGTACTCAAGCAGAGAAACACACAGTCCCCCCATACAACTAATGTGTCTGCAAGCAGACAGCTCTTAAAGAGACAGTACCAGAGGCTCTAAAAACACTCACAGATAAATGGCTTAAACGCCAAACACCATTCAGGCTCAGAGCATTCAAGAAAGCTCCTGGAAGTCTTTTGGGAACCCCCATTTGCAGGGGGGGTTACACCCTTCCTGGCCTGGGAAAGCTTGACGTCCGCGTCAAGCAAGTACACCATAAGTTTCAATTGCAACCATATACATTGGCATTATGCTCACACATGTAATCATCAGTCAGTATATCACTTTACCAGGAACACATTTCTGAAACATTGCAGTACATCACTCTTTACACAGTATTACACACACATTGAACCATAACTCAAGTTATTACCTCTTGTACATGAAACCTGAAGAGAGGGGACCCTTCCCTATCAGTTACCTTGGTGCTGGATGGGGCAAGGGCACCATACTTAGAGGACAACACAAGTAACTTGGAGTTAGCACTGATGCTCAGTTTTGGGCAATGAGCTCGGGGCCACATACACTCCTTCATGGACAACATTGAGAGGCAAATCCACAGGCCTCCCAAGGGAATCATAACTGAGGTGCACCACAGGCTTTACAACTCAACCAGTCTTTCTAGGGGGAACTGTTACAGTCTCTGCACTCTGAGCCTCATTTTCAGCATTGTCCTCACATGTCAGGGGAGTCTCCATGGAGGTAGAGAGGCTAGAACTTGGGGCACTTTCAGCTCCAGGAGTTACAGTCTCTGAGTCCACAACATTTGGCTCACATGGAGAGCTTTCGGACACTGGCAGCGGACTGTCAGGGCACTCAAAATACTCTTCTTGTTCTGGTGTATCACCAGTCTGCCCCAGTCCATCATTTTCCTCCCCTGAAAGCTCAAACAGTTCAACCATGCACAATGATTCCATTTCATTTGATCTGATGCTTTGCACTTCACTTTCTGAGAGCATTGGCTCCAGGGACGAAGATGGGGGCTTAGACAGTCCAGAAGGCCCAGCTTCATCTCCAGTATTGACTAGGGGATTGCCCCAAAACAATTGACTCAGTTCGTAAGAAGGATAGTATTGAAAGTCACTCTCACTTTCTTCTGATATGGACTGACAGTCATGCTCAACTGGGACTTGTGGAGGGGAACACTTTAACTCTACTTCTGTAGGTGCATACTTTCTAGATCTTTTCTTAGCAGCAGCTCTAGTCACTGGTCCAGAGGGGGCATCTTCTGGGGGCTCAGACTCAATCAAGATTTGTCCAATGGGCAGTAAATGATTTCTATGCATTTTTTTTACATCTTTTGAATTATTCTCAGGCCTTACTTTGTACACTGGCAGATCATCTAGTTTGCCCACTACAACATGAAGGAGATGGTGCCATCTGTCAGCAATCTTGTGTTTGCCATGCAGCCCCAGATTTCTTAGCAATACCGATCTCCCTCCTGGAGTTCCTGTGCTTTCACCTTTTATCATACCTTTCTTTGTTGGAGATTTCTTTTGGCAGCCATGGTTTGAGCCAGTTGGTACGCAGATGAGTTAGCTGGGCCTTTCACTTTGCACATACTGTAAATAGTTGTCAGCTTGAACCCCATCAGAGAGACCCCAAACACACATCTACCGGTAGTCGAGCTTCTCTTCCAAACATCAGGCAGTAGGGGAGAACCCAGTGGCATCACTTTTGGTGCAGTTATAAGCATGTACCAGGGTGCTAATTTGTTGGCTCCATCTAGGCTTGTCCTTTGGTACAGGTGCCTAGCATATCTAGCAAAGTGTGGTTGAAACGCTCAGGCTGTGGGTCCCTGGGGTAGTATGGAGTGGTTCTGGACTTTCGACTCCCACAGAGAAAGCATCTCTTTGATCAGATGATTCTCAAAGTCTCTCCTTGATCAGAATGGATTCTTTGTGGAGCCCCATAGTGAACAAAAAGTTTTCTACAAGTACTTTGGCCACAGTGGATGCTTTCTGGTCTTTGGTGGGAAGCTTGGGCATATCTCGTGAAATGGTCAGTGACCACCAGCACATTACTGATATTTCTTTTATCTGACTCCAAACTCAGAAAATCAATACAGACCAGCTCCATGGTTGCACTGGTGGTGATGTTAACAAGGGGGGCAGCCCTCTGGGACAAAGCTTTCCTCTGTAAGCAGCAACTACAAGTTCGAATGTGTTGCTCCACATCAGCCCCCATCTTAGGCCAATAGAATCTGGATCTCACCAAGTCAAGTGTTCTGTCTATACCAAGGTGCCCCATGTGGTCGTGCAAGGACCTCAATACTGAGTCTCGAAAGGCAGTGGGCAGCACTAGTTGTTGTTTGTCTACTTGTCCCCCTCTGTCTACTGTTTCTCTGTATAACAGTTTATTGATCAGTTTCAACTTAGGACCTTCTTTGTATAACAGTGTAGTTCTCAAATCAGTGGAGCATAATTTGGACACATCTTTTACTGCACAGAGGGCTTCTAAAGCTGATTTGATCATGGGATCGCGGGACTGAGCCCGCCGAATACTGTCATTGTCCAGCTGAGGCAGTGCACCAATGTCTGTTGCAGAAAAGTGGCACAAGCAGCAGGTATGCAATTCTCAGAGGGTCCCAAGCAATCCACCATGCAGTCCACTGCGTCCTGTGGACATTGTTCCTCCCTGTCAAACTTCCGCAGAGTGCCCGAATGTCAGGTTCTGCCAATCTGACCAAATCATTCTGGGAACAGGCCTCCAGAGCATCTGCATCTATGTGGTTCAGACCTGCTCGGTATTCGAGAGCATAGTCGTATGTAGATAATGCAGAAAGCCACCTATGGCCTAGTGGCATCCAACTTAGCTGAGGTCTGCACATAGGTCAAATAATTATTGTCAGTTTTACTAGTATTTTAGCCCCATACAAGTACCTCATGGAATTGGTCAACAATAGCCCACTTCAAAGCTAGAACTCTAACTTATGTACAGGGGATAAGTTCTTTTCGGATGGGGTCAGGCTTCTACTGGCAAAGGCCACTGGTCTCAGGCCATTCTCGTGCTCTTGGTATAACACAGCCCCCAACCCTTGCAAGCTAGCATCAGTGTGCAGGACGTAAGATTTTCTTGGATCAGCACAGGACAGCACTGGAGCATGGGTAAGTTGATATATGATCTCATGAAAAGCAGTCTCACAATCTGGAGTCCAGTGGGCCCCAAATACTTCACTCGGATGAAAATACACTCTTTCAGTCTTGAGGAATGCTGACTTTTGGTATTTTTTGTGGGTTGAGGAATACCCTTGAGTAAGGTTAAGTAAAGGACGGATCACTCTTGAATAGTCCTTGATGAAACGCCGATAATAACCACAGAATCCCAGGAATCTTTGCAGTTCTTTTAGATTTTGGGCTGTGGCCAGGTGGTCAAGGCCTCAACTTTACTTGGGTCGGTCTCTATTCCCTCGGTGGATACTATGTGTCCCACATACTTTACTGATGTTTGAAAGAATTGACACTTACCAATGGACAGTTTAAGGCCAAAGTCCTCCAGTCAGCCCAATACCTTAAATAATCTGCTCTCATGTTCCTCCAGTGAGCTGCCAAACACAATAACATCATCTAGGTATACCAGGCACTCTAGTAAGTTCATGTTCCCCACTGCACGCTCCATCAATCATTGAAAAGTGGCTGGGGCACCTGAAATCCCTTGAGACATCCTCATGAATTCATAGAAGCCAAGCGGACAGATAAAGGCTGTCTTCTCACGGTCCTCTGGGGCCATCTGGATCTGGTAGTACCCATCATGGAGATCCAACACAGAGAACCACTTGCTCCCATTTAGGCAGTCCAAAGCATCCTGAATGCAGGGCATTGTGTACTGATCAGGGATAGTCCGCCGGTTTAAGGTGCGATAATCCACGCACATCCTTAATGTCCAATTCTTTTTCCTCACTGCCACAATGGGGGAAGCATAAGGGCTTCTGGATTCTTGTATTACACCAGCAGCTAACATCTCTTGCAGATGCCGTCTCACATCATCTATGTCAGCAGGTGCCAGGCGTCGAGACCTCTCACGAAATGGTCTTTCATCATGCAGCCGGATATTATGCTCAGCTCCTTGCATGCATCCTATGTCCCATTCCTTTAAAGAAAACACCTGGTCTCTCTGGGCAAGCTTCTCACTGATCCTCACTTTCCATTCAGCTGGCAACGGGGAGTCACCAAAATCAAACAAGTCAGGCGCTACTCTGTCATTCTCCCTCAAACTCTTGCTGCTGGGTAGCACTGCAGTGTCTGCACAATGCACATTAGCCAGGATGCAACCTCTAGTTACTCAAATGTCTCTTTCAGGCACATTATGAACTTGGACCATTACTCTTCTGGCATAAGCATGGGCTCTAGCGGGCAAAATACTAGGCTTGACCAGCAGTCCCTCTGGCAATTTTCCATCACCTGGTGCATCCAACATTAATATTTTATTCTTAACATCCTTTCTGATCGGACCTCTCTCCTGTAAGGCACACTGGGCATTTGGCACCAGGATCAGAGACTCAGGATCCTTCTTCCATACAATTCCAACCGGTTCCTCTGGTTCTATTTTTTCAGCATCTCTCTGTGCCTCATAGGCCTCTAATTAAAGCCAGAACTCTTAAAGCTCTACTAGTCTTTGACCCCTGTTTTTCATAACACAACTGTGCCAGCTCTTCCAACATATGAGCATTTGTTCCAATCAACAAAGGACTCCATCATACAGTCCAGTGGGGGACACAAGGCTAGGGTCTCTACTTGTTCAGCCACTCCAGCCACGGAGGTGGGGAAAGACAGCCAAATTGGATATACCCGGAATAAGGATAGGCCTTCACTTAACCCCCATACATGCAGTCCTTCTAATGGTTGTAAGGTACATCTGACAAATGCTTCTGATACCAATCCTGGAACATAATTGTCACTTGGGAGCCACTGTCTAATACAGCTCTTGTCGACACTCCATTCACTTTTACAGTGGTCTCCATGGAGGGACCCACTATTCTGGACCAGTCTGGAGAGGCTGTGTGGGGGCCTGGACAACTGACCTTGCTACACAAAAGGACGGAGTTAGCATTTTGGTGCCCTCACTGGGATCATTTTGTGCACCTCTTAACCACTGATTTGTTCTCCAAGCTCTCCTTGTAGCCTATATGCAACTTTGTCAGTGTCTTTGGGACCCGCATTCCCTTTCATGTGCCCATCCTTCCCGCAATTATAGCAAAACATACTTTCTGGAGTTTGAGCTGGCCGAGCGCCACACTGGGAGCCAAGGTGGGTATACTAACTGGAAACCTTGGTGCCATCTCTGTCTGCGTGCATGATAAGCATTTGGAGACATCTGTCAGTTTCTCCACTTCCATGGTCAAGGAATCGAGTTTGGGCTGTTATCAGTAGGAGATACTGTGGGTGGGTACCCTCACCCTATAACAGATGCAGTCGGATATAGGTCAGGGCCCACGTACTTGCAGGTAGTGGCTTTCATAAAGGGACTGTTTTTGAATTCCCGATCTCTTCAACAGTTCGCCCCATTGTGGCATATCTTTTTTCTTGTCAGAGCACTCATTGACTGCCAACCTCTGCCCCTGAACTTCACTTGATGGGTCACCCTCAGTCACTCGGGTTGTAGCCGCAGCTATTAGTGCAGGTCCCTTACGAGGTCGCCTTTTCTCAACTCTTCGAATTTCTCTCATTAACTCATCATAGGAGGGTGGGGATTCCAGTCGATTTGCCAGGCGTAATTGAAGCAACAGCAGTTCTGAGAGGGGGCAGACTTAGGATCCTGTCCAGCCTGGTTTGTCCAGTTCAATTGCTGGCAAACTACCCTTTCTGAGGCATTCTTGCAACAATTTTTCCAGCCGAGATACATACACAGACAACAACTCCCTTGGTACTGTTGTGCATTCTTACTCTCCACCATAGGTCCTCATCAGAATCTGGGCTCCCATACACATTCTCCAAGGCCTCAAGATAGGCCTGTGCAGTCGCTTCAGGGTTACTGGCCCATTTCAACACGGATGGTAGCCAGGGCAGGACCTCGGAGGCTCTCCTTAACCTCTTTCGCTTTCCGACCAGACATTGCCATTCTAGCACTTGGGGCAACATAGTCTATCCAGGTCTCCCAGTCATCCTCCCTTGAGGGTGGGAGGGTGCCAGAGAAGATCCTCCAGCTGGTAAGAGTCGACTAATGGCAGGTGCATAAATAGGACTCTGCATTGGTTCAGCCACCATTACGGGTACTGGAGCGGGAGAGGGTGTTGGGGGAGGAACACCCCCAGGTGCAAGAATAGTTTCTTCAAGTCCTCCACAGTTTTCCCTTCCCCCAGCAACCAGTTAGCAAATTTCTCCTCAAAAGTTTCAGATAGTGGTGGGGGCTCATTCCCCCCCGGGTCTTTACTGTCCTTAGTTATCACTCTCCAAGCAGTGAGGGCTCCCTCTGGGGTAATGGTCTGTGGCACTTTGGAGCTATCTATGGGATCCTTAAACTCTACTAGGGCCAGGAAAGTGTGGGTGAGCAGATTAGCATGCCGACCCACCACCACAGGGTTTTGTAAACCTTCCACCTTGGAAAGTACTCCCTGTACAGTGTCCGTATTGATTCCCAGGGGGATGTCCAGAATAAGCATAGCATTTTGGGGGTCGATCTCCTCCCCAGTACACCACTCCACCAGCCGGTGCACAGCCACTTCTGTCGGGGTACCCATTTATTTTTTTTTCTTAACAGTGGTTTGTAAATATGGCCACTAGAGGACACACAATCCCAGCGGTGAGCCTCCAAGATGTAACCCCTAGATGGCGCTATCCCAGGGGCTACTACCCCTGGCTGATTTGCCACTAACAGATTGAGGGGCCTGGATCCGATGGCGGGTGCCTCCACCCAGAGGTCAGGGTTTGCAATAGTTAAACTAACTTGGTCACAGCCCTCTGGGACACTGCAACCCCCTTTCTTCCCATTAGTGGCCCACACAGTATATCAGAATTACCTTCACAGTATACACTTACCCCCAGGACTGGTTCAGGCACTGGGACCCCCTGTAAAATAAGAAGATACAGTGCAACAATCACAGTACAATACTTTAACATAGACAAATACCTCAGGCAGTATAACTTTGCTGAAACAAGCAGCTCTGATTTATTTGGGGATATAAGAAGGACAGGGAAATCATTTAATTAGCTTATCACTTTACTCATCTACCTATGGCTCTGTGCACAGGCCTATCCCTACCAGTTACTGTCCCTGGGTACCCAAGCCCTAGTGGCTAGTCAAACCGTAGCAGCTGGTAGGGGCCCTTTCACAGAGAAAAGAAAAATTAGTTAAACAGTCAGCAGTACAGTAATTCCATTTGGATTCAATGTGGCAATTCAACAGGAGCGACCCTGAATTAGTACATCATGACCTCCAAACAAGATAGGTCCTTCAACGTCAGCAGGGCTACTCTTGAGCTCCACGAGACTCCTCACACATTTATATGACAAACTGCAACAGGCAAAGTCCTTTAATGGCAGCAGGATTCACTTGAGCTACACAAGCCTCCTCACACATTTATATGGTAAACAGTAACAGGCAAAAGTCCTTTAATGGCAGCAGGATTCACTTGAGCTACACAAGCCTCCTCACACATTTATATGGTAAACAGTAACAGGCAAAAGTCCTTTAATGGCAGCAGAATTCACTTGAGCTACACAAGCCTCCTCACACATTTATATGGTAAACAGTAACAGGCAAAAGTCCTTTAATGGCAGCAGGATTCACTTGAGCTACACAAGCCTCCTCACACATTTATATGGTAAACAGTAACAGGCAAAAGTCCTTTAATGGCAGCAGGATTCACTTGAGCTACACAAGCCTCCTCACACATTTATATGGTAAAAAGAAAGTACTATACCAGGCAGGCTGCTTCTCTATACCGATCGCAATTACTGCACAATACCCAGGAGAACACACAGCAGATTCAGTTCCTGACAGACCGAGCGCAATTCAGAAATTTCTCCAGTCTTCTACAGGGTGAGCCTGGTTTCTACTCTTCAGATATCCTTTAATTCTCTTCACAGGACGGATTCAGTCCTAACAAGCAGTTACACAAGCTGCAGACCAGAACTCGGTGCCTTACACACATTTCCTGACTAAAACTGCACACTGAAAAAGCATAGGGCTCCTTCCCTCTTCACTGCCAGAGCTCAACTGAAACTTCAGTAGACAAAACCGGGCACTTCCTTTGAGTTCTTCCCAGTTCTTGGCTGGATTGGCTGTCACTCACAATAGACTGCCCCTGTTGGTCCAAAAAGGCGCCGAAGTCCAAACTACATCTCCCAGAGTCACTGCCCATACAATCCTCTTGTGGCTGGCTCAGATTATGAGTCCAAGTTCTGATTCGTCCAAATCACCATTTTAGAGCTACCTTAACCCACACTGATTGGTCCAGTTCAGCAGTTCAAAACTAGAATGGGGAACTAGGCAAACACAGTTCTGACTGCAAAGAAAGTAGGTTAGACAAACTGTATTTTCATTATTACTCTAAATGATTTCTGGCAAACAGTTACATCTTTCAGATAGGTTCCCTTTGCACTCCTAGTGACTGCAAAAATGGAGTGAATTGGTAGCAGCTCGAGTGGTACTCAAGCAGAGAAATACACAGTCCCCCCATACAAACTAATTATGTCTGCAAGCAGACAGCTCTTAAAGAGACAGTACCAGAGGCTCTAAAAACACTCACAGATAAATGGCTTAAACGCCAAACACCATTCAGGCTCGGAGCATTCAAGCAAGCTCCTGGAAGTCTTTTGGGAACCCCCATTTACAGGGGGGTTACATGTTAAAGAGGGTAGTTATTAGTGTCACTCCTTCTACCTTTAGTTCTTTTAGAATTCTGGGATGAATCCCATCAGGCCCCATTGCTTTGTCCACCTCCAGTTTTAAGAGTTCTTTCAGAACCCTTTCTTCTGTAAATGGGCTGGTATCAACTTCTGTATCCAGAGTGTTTCTGCTTTTTGTTTTAGGTACCTCCCCCTCTTCCTTTGTAAATACTGAGCAAAAATATTTGCTTAGTATCTCTGCCTTTTCACAGTCACCCTCTGCCCACCCTCCCTCCTTTATTAAGCCTCACTAACCTCCTTGGTCTTCCTTCGCTTCCTGATGTACCTATAAAGGTTTTATCCCCTTCTTAACTGAGTTGGCTATCTTTTCCTCGGTTTGGGCCTTTGCTGTTCTGACTGCCTTCCCAGCATCCTTTTGCTTTACCTGATACAGTTCTCTGTCCTGCTCCTTCTGTGATTCCTTGTACTTCCTGAATGCTTTCTTTTTCTCTTGAACCTTCACTGCCACTTCCTTTGAGAACCACAGTGGTTTCTTACATCGTTTTGTTTTGTTTATTTGCTTCACACAAAGGCTCGTTACCTCTGTGATGGCAGTTTTTATTATTCCCTTGTTCTTCCACCCCTCCTTCCTGCCCATTTGCTAGTGCATTCCTTAGGCACTCACCCATTTTGGCAAAGTCAGCCCTCCTAAAGTCCAGTACTTTTGCCTTTGTATGGCTTGACTCTATTGCTGTGTTTATTGTGAACCATACTGTTCGATGGTTGCTAGTTCCCAGATGGCTACCCACTTCTACATCTGTGATCCTTTCTTCATCTCCATTTGAGAGCACCAGGTCTAAGATTGCTCCTCTCTCTCGAGTGGGCTCCAATACTAGTTGTCTAAGGCATGCCCCCTGTAGGGCATCTAGAATAACCTCACTCTTGGAAGTGGCTGCTGCAACTGCACTCCAGTTAACATCTGGCATATTCAGATCACCCATCAGCAATATCTCCCCTTTTTCTGCCATTCTAAGTATTCTTTCTATCATTTCCTTGTCCATTTCCTCCCCCTGAGAAGGGGGTCTGTATACAACCCCTGTGCGGATTGTCGTGCCATTGCTGGTCTCCAAATTTATCCACAGAGCTTCCTCTTCTCCCTGTTTTCCCTTTTGTTCTGTTGCTTTGATTCCTTCCCTTTTGTAAAGAGCTACTCCTCCTCCTCTTTTACCCTCCCTGTCCTTCCTGTAGATAGTATATCCTGGTATGTTTACGTCCCAGTCATGGTTTTGTGTGTACCATGTTTCTGTGACTGCCACGATATCCAGATGTTCCTCCTCTCCATCCCATAGCAGAGGTTTGAATCTATTCGTAGTCGATACCTGTCCTACATCTCTTTCCCCTCCTACTTGTTCCCCTCCGTGGCACCCCTGGTCCCTCCCTATCCACAGCCATCTGCTCTCTCCCCTGCTACTCCTCATGGCCTCTTCCTCCCCCATCAGGAATCCCCCAGGATGAGTACACTCCGCCTCTTACCTCTTTTCCCTTCTAATACCCCTTCCACCACATCAATATTTGTTCTTCCCTGTCCCTGACCCCCGCCAACTGCACCCTCTGTGACTTCTGTATCTGTACCCCCTACTTCCACCTCACCCCATTTCTCTGCCTGATTCCTCCCATCCCCCTTGAACCCCTTCCCAGACTGACTACTTTTTACTGGGCTTCCCATGTCGACCTCTCCTCCTCCCCTGCTAATTTCCAACCCCTCTCATATCCCCGCTGTTGCCAATTTAGAGCCCCCATTCCCTTCTACTCCAACAGTGATGCCCCTCCCATACTTCCCCTTCCCATAGCCTTCTCTCCTTCAGTCACCACCCCTCCTTCCTGACTAGCCCCCTTCTACCCTTTTGTCCTCGCTATCTCTTCCCCTACCTGTTGCCATCCCTCTCATGCTCTGCTTGTTCTCCCCCCTTCAGTATGTTCCTGCTCCCCCTCTCTGTCCCATAGCAGAGGTTCGAATCTATTCGTAGTTGATACCTGTCCTACATCTCTTCCCCCTGCTACTTGTTCCTCTCCATGGCACCCCTGGTCCCTCCCTACCCGCAGCCATCTGCTCTCTCCCCTGCTACTCCTTGTGGCCTCTTCCTCCCCCATCAGGAAGACCCCCCACCCTCACCTGGGGCACCTCTCCCTTCTTCTTTCTTTTCTGCTACTGCCTCTGATACTGGGGTCAGTTTCAGTTCCTAGTTATTCTTCCTCCATCCCCCTTTGCCATTCCCTATTCCCCCCCTCAGGATGCCTACCATACTCATCTGCCCTGCCACTTACACTCCTCCCTAACCTCCACAGTTCCTCCCTCAAACTAGCCAGTCATCTACAGACCATATACACCCCCCCCATCCTCCAAGCCCAGTCTAGGATCATGGCAGACCCACACCCTGTGCACCCCTCCACCTTTCCAAAGATGCCTGCACTATTGACATGCGGCATCTGCCCCATTTTGGCCCCCATCTTATGTTACGTGCTCTTACTCCCAGGTTCTGTACCCTACTACAACTGTTAGGCCTCTATATACTCAAATTCCTGCCCCCCCACACTAGTCCCCCCACTGACCCCTTGTCGACTGGGTAATTCAGTCTCAAATCTTATCTGTTAGATACTGTATTACTGTAACAATCCTAAAGCCTCCTTATCCGTGTTTCACCCCTCAGCTACCATACTTTTTGTTCTCGGCTCTCATATAGTTTCACTTAGCCCAGTTAGAAATCCTATTGCACTCCCAAGTATTACTCAGCTCAGTTAGAGAAATAAACAGAACAAATAAATATGTATTATTACAGTAATCATAACAGTATAGCTCAGTACTTTGCTCAGTTAGAGAAAGAAAGAAACAGAACAACTAAATCTGTATTATTACAGCAATGCTAAAGTATCTAATCATTACTTTGTCTCCTCTCCAGAGACCCTGCTGTAATATAGGACCACAGAGGACCCTGGGCGGGCAACTGTACAGTCCTGGCAGAGCTCCATTGAGCTTGCTCACTCCCCCTCTCTCACTCGCATGTTCTATTTCTGTTGACACTGCAGGCTACCCTTTTGTACTGGGCTCCTGCCTGTGTTGGTGTCTTTTTCTGCCCACAAAGAAATCTGCAGCAGTCCTGATAGAGCTCCATTGAGCTCGCTCACTCCCCCTCGCTCACGCGCTCATTCTGTTTCTCCCACCGCTGCAGGCTTCCCATTTGTACTGGACTCCTGCCTGTGTTGGTGTCTTTTTCTGCCCACAAAGAAATCCACAGCAATCCCGACAGAGCTCAGTTGAGCTCGCTCACTCCCCCTCCCTCACTCACTAGTTCTGTTTCTCCCTGCGCTGCAGGTCAGTTCTTTTGTCCTGGGCTCCTACCTGCGTTAGCGTCCTTTTTCTGCCCACAAAGAAATCTGCAGCAGTCCCAACAGAGCTCAGTTGAGCTCGGTCACTCCCTCTCTCACTTGCTCGATCTTAATCTGTCCCAAACACTGATTTCCCAAAGTGACTGCGCTATTCTGTGCCGGAAGTGCAAAAACGCATTTTGGCCAGGATGTGAAAAATGACAGCTGTACTGTTCATAAGGGGGTGTGAAAAAATGCCAGTGCTGAAAATCTGGCATGAAAATATTACAAGTTTGCGAAGTTACAAGGGTGCATGGAAACTGCGCAACGCACAGTTGTAACACAGTCATTTTATGGACTTTCATCACCACATTTTCAACATAGGCATTTTAGGACCTCTGCTCATGAACAGTGTCACTGTCATTTTCTCAGTCTATCCTGAAAACTGATTTCCCACAGCGACCGTGCTATTCAGCGCCGGAAGTGCGAAAACGCATTTTGGCCAAGTTGTGTAAAATGACAGCTGTACTGTTCATAAGTAGGTGTGGAAGAATGGCAATGTTGAAAACCTGGAATGAAATATTATAAATTCGTGAAGTTACGAGTGTGCATGCAATCTGCGCAACGCACGGTTGTAACACAGTCATTTTATGTACTGTCATCACAAAATTTTCTACATAGGCATTTTAGGATGTCTGCTCATGAACAGTGTCACTGTGATTTTCTTAATGTGTCCTGAACACTGATTTCACACAGCCACCAGGCTATTCTGCGCCGGAAGTGCGAGAACACATTTCGGCCAGGATATGAAAAATGACAGCTGTACTGTTCATAAGGAGGTGCAGAAAACTGGCAATGTTGAAAATCTGGAGTGAAAACATTGCAAATTCGCGAAGTTACAGCAATTTGGGGAATTTTTTTCCACCAAATTTGCAACATAGGCTTTTTGAGAGCCCACCTCATGAATACCAGCACTGTCATTTCATTAATCAGTCCGGAAAGGTGATTCTATGCAGCGACTGCGAAATCACCTTTCGGGACCAAATAATGCCATGACAGTGGCTGAATTCATGAGGAGGGGTCCCAAAAACCCAATGTTGAAAATTTGGTGGCAAAATTCCAAAAAATGCCTGAGATATGAACCAAAGCTGAAAAAACCCTATTTATGCCATTATACAGCTTACCGGCATTGCCTCAGTTCGCGGTCGGCTTTGAAGAGTGCAGACGTGTTCCCGGTCCACCGAAGATCGTCGCGCCAGACTCCGGAGGTAATATGGGGTGAGTGGGGTGTGGGAAGCAGGATGTGCTGAGGTGAGCCGGGTTGGGAGGGCCACCGGACTCGAGGGTTTTTCTTGTTTACAGGGGTAAAAAAAAACATTGTGGGATGGTTTTTCTTTTACAGGGACATTTGTCATGCTGGGTGGGCTCCAGCATATCACCTGAGTGTTTTTGGGAGGGCTGTGGCCGGCGAGGATTAGGCACCCACGTCGGCACTTTCGAGGGGTGGTGGGCGAGCCGAGGGGATTGAGCACCCCCTCGGCAGACTACATTTGGTGGGGTATACATTATGCCGACGGGGGTGGGCTCCCCGTCAGCAAATTCAGTCGGGAAGGGGACTGAAGCTGGTGGAGATGAGGCACCCCATCAGCAAAAAGGCAGAGGGCACATGATACAAGGGATGGGCACCTCGACATACAGCAGAAATGTGGGTGTGGGGAGATTATGCCAACGGGACTGGGCCCCCGTCGGCAAACTGGGTCGGGGGCATGAGGACCGCCCTGCAATGATGGGTCGCTCCCTCATTGCAGTGGAATGGCTGATGCTGCAATGACAAGGTGGCCCCTGATTGCAGCAGCTAAAATGTTTCAAGATGGTGGCATGCTGGCTGAACTAGTGTCAGCAGCAGTGTGCCACCCCATTGGGGAAAGCGGGCCAAGCCTCAAAAGGCAGTGGGGGCATTGACCACAACACTGCCGCACCTCCACAACCTGCTTCTGCAGCAAGCTGCCGCAACATGTTTCTTGCACATGCACGCAATCAACATAAAAAGTACTGAAAGCATTATCTCACACTGAGACAGAACAGACAGCAGCTACAGTATCTGAGAAATATGGTATAGCCACAGACAGACCCCCCAGTTGTAAATCTGACACTCTGTCCTCTCTCTCTCTCTCTCTAAAACGAAGCAGCCAGTGTTTATGCTATTGTAAAAATAGCAGGCAAAGTGCAGCCTAAAATGAAAAGCCAAATTTCATCTGCTCAACAGGAAATCTAACGAAGCATGTAATAATATTCACGTTTCTCTATAAGCAATATTTTTTCTTATTCCCGAGTTTGGGGAGGGGGAAATGGTGCGGCTAAAGGAGCTCTAAAATATGTGCTGTATCACAATGGGTGATCTATGTGACTTATCTGACTTCACCAAGTGCAACTTGCAAACGCTGAAGTTCCAAACTGAACACTGAAATGAACACACACTGAAATCGGGAGTTCTGGGCATAGGCATTCCTGTCTGTCATAGTGAAAAAAAAAAAAAAAGCTAAAAGCAAAGTTCACTGATTTATTTTCATTATTACTCTTGGTCTCTGTCAAACTGCTAGTGTGTTTTTTCTTTTTAGAAAAAATAAAAATCTGAACGAACCCCATGTGATAGAATAGCTTACAATGCAAGCTTAAAATAACTTCATCCACTGCAGATTGTGGCCCTGGTTTGTTTGTTGGCAAATATTTATATGAAAAGGGGAGGAGTTGAACCTTACAGCCATAAATGACAATCGGAGAGATTCAGGCTGACTTAGAAACATAATACCAACCAAACAAAACCACTGAGCTGCAGGACATAATTTAAAGAAATAAAATAGGTAAGAGCCACACCATAGTCAAGCTATTCTATCTGCACTCAGTAAAGTTAGGACAGAGCCACTTAACACCAAAAATAGTGTTTACATTTTTTATTAATTTAGCAGTCCAGCATCCCTAGACTGCAGACTGTTTATTCAGAAACTTGTTAAAAGTAACGTGTTGCTTATACCAACTACAAATTATGGATTTTTGGAAGTGACAGGGAGTACTGGTATCTACAGGAATATATGCTGGGCTGCTAAATTAACAAAGAATTTAAACAGGATTTTTGGCATTAAGTTTCTCAGTCCTACCTTTACTGAGTGAAGCTAGAATAGATTCACTATGGTACAGCTCTTACTCGTGTTACTGTATGTATCTCCCTGCTATTTTCTGCACCAGTTATCTCTAACTCAGTGTACTAGAGATTTGAGCGTAACACAAAGCTTTTTTCTTGCTTAAAGAAATGCCATTAACTTAGGCTTAGGGTGGTCAGTCAGTCATGGTGAAGCGATGTTTACAGCAGCGCTGCAGATAAGAGAGTCAGGTCGAGAGTAGCTACTAGCAGGCAGGAAGAACTGGGGCCGATGTTTTACAAATACTAATATTTTATACCCCCTCTCCCCTTTGTTGAAGGCTGATAGCAAGGTGTGGGTGTGCCAGACAGATGTGCTTTAACTGCTCTGTTAAGGTGTAACTTCAAAGCCCACTTACCAGCACAAAGAGATGATTCTGCATCATTCTTGGACCTTACTAGGCAAGCAGTGTGTTAATCTGCTCAATTGTTTGTTTTCATGGCTGTTTTACTGCTCTGGGCTGGAACATAAAAGGTGTTAATGACTCCCCGGCTCAGTTTCTCAAGCTCATCTCTTGATTCCACTCTGCAGTTACACTTTAATGAAGAGGCTCTTGTCTGAGTGTATTGTGAATGACGCTGTTATGCAGCTTGAAAACTAAGCCCAAAATGTTGGGGGGGTGGGGCATGATGGATGGCTTAAATAATAGAGGGGGACATGTCCCCCTCATCCCCACCGGGTGGATGCGTCCATGGGTTGGAGGCTCCTGTAAACATACCTCGTAACCTTCTGTTAGTGAAATGAGTGACACAGACACTCAAAATGAGGAACAATGAGGGGCACTGGCCCTCATAATGAGGGACACATCCTCAAACATGGAGATTTGAGCTCAGAACACTTCAGAAACCACTGAGTTTATTTGTATAAAGTTTATTTTTGATTTAGCATCTTAGAATATCATGAATTTCTGCTTTAAAGTTTGAATTTACAACACAGTCTCTGTGTGGGCAGCACCTTTTTCATGAGGGACAGATATTGGACAGAGCAATTATGAGGGGTAAAATGAGGGCCGTCCTTCAGGGACATTTGAGAGTTTTCAAGAGCCTCCTGTCAGTAGTAAAGAGCATAGTTTTCTTTAATCAGGCCCGTTGCAGCTGTTGACACTTGTAAAGCTGCTCCCACAACGTTCTTGTCCTCCCCAGCTGCAGCAGTAGACTGTGAGACGAGTCTTATAATCAACTGCTTTCTGGTCCAGCACTGGTACTCTAAAGTCTAAGGCCTTCACTGCCTGCAAAACATCTTGAAGGGTGGTCTCCGGTTCAGCCAGCACTGCTGATGATGTTATTTTCAGGCCACTGTAGGACATGGCCTGCTGACCCTTCTTCCCGCCACATTCCATGGCTCTTTTTTGGGGGATTATCCATGGTAAAAGTTTATATCTGGAACAAAAAACAGTCGCTGTATCCTGCTCTTGCTCTACAGTAAGGTTTGTATGTTACATTCTGTTAGTTTTACAATAGAAACATCTTTTTTAGTGTAGTTCCTGCAAAGGCAAGAGAGGAATATGTCTTGCCTTGATGGTAGCTGACTCTGCCCCCTAAAAGTTACAAACATTTTTGTAACCATGATTTTAATTTAATTCTTAATTTAAATAATTACATTTTTCAGTGAAGAGTTACTGATGATGTCCTCTCCAGAACACACAGTCTAGTACTTGGGTGCCAGAACATGGGGAAAAGTGTGTGTGTGTGGGGGCTGTAGTAATTATTAAAGAGGCCATGATTGCTTCTCTTCTGACCTTAAATGCATTAAAGGGGCACTCTGAATGCTCATGGGCAAAAGTGTGGGTGTCCCTGCCACCATCCCTCACCCATAGTTTCTGGCAACTATGGCCTAGTACTTGGGGCCAGCAACATTAAATGATTTACAGTACTTCGTTCAAGTTTAATCAGTCTGTTGTTACAGTAAACATTTGAAAACAATGTGACACCTGGGTTGGGTGTGGTACATGTGTAACCTCTCAAACAAAGTGTAGGGCTTATCTGGAGGCTGCCTGGACCCAACTGGACTTCTACAGCATCCCTTTTGCTCCTTCTGGCACCGAGGACTTGAGCCGTGCTGTGGGGGACAGGTGGGAGTTTGCAGGGACTTTGTTTCAGCACCTACTGCACCATAGGGCAGTGCAGCTCCAGCCACACATTAAAGGCCACTGGTGGCTGCTGATAGAACAATCAATTGACCACTTCCTGTCACAACTGGACACATTTGAGCACCCACACAACAATGAATCAGGTGGCAGATCAACTTATTTGAGGGGGGGGGCTCTGGAAAGGGATCTCTGGGGACAGAGCCTCTGAATTTCATGACTTCCACCATCTTGGAGCTCTCTGACCTTGTCTGTCAGCTAATCAGAGGACATGAGGAAATGAGGACATGACACTGCAATAAGCTACTCCATCTTATATGTATTTACAACCCTCCTTCTGGTAGCCTCTCAGGCCTTGAGGAAACACTTCCTGAAACTACTCAGAACTACAACTGACATGAGGTTGTCGTCATTGGTGATTTTAACCTTAACTGGTTGGGGCCTTCATACAGCTTGTTGCTGTCCCTACTCCACAGTTATAACCTTCACCAACTTATCACAGAACCCACTAGAATCTCACCGAGACTACAATCGCCCACCCTTATTGACTGGGTGTTGGTGAACCGTGTGGAGCATGCAACTGCTTCTGGTGTTCTGACTGATGCTCTGATCGACCATTCTCCCACCTTCTGTCTGTGGGAAGCAGCTGCACCTCCTTCTCCACCACCTTAGCTAGTCACTTTCACAGATTTTGCTAAGCTTGACCCTGACAAATTCCTATATGATGTTTCCAGAATTGACTGCACTGCCGTATATGCCTCTAGTAATGTTGAGGATGCCCTGCTTATCTTCCTTAAAGAATTTCTGGCTGTTCAGAGCAAGCATGCCCTGCAGGTAACTAGACATGTCAGTGGGAACCATACTAGGTGGCTAGCTAAAGACCTGCTCTCTGTCATGCACCCCAGAGATAAACAATGGAAGCTGTTCAAATGTACTGGACTGCAGTCGGATCTTCATACCTAAAGAACCCTAAGAAACTCATGCAAAAAACAGGTCAGGCATGCAAAGAGCAAATACTATAAAGATTTGCTGATCAGCTCTTCGGAAGATCCTAGAAAATTCTGGGCACATGTTAAAATCTTTCTCGGCTCCTCTCAATCTTACTCCCGGTGAGATGTTATTAAATGGAACACACTGCAATGACACTAGAACCATAGCAAATGCCTTTAACCATATGTTCTCTGACCTGTCCCAGTAAACCTCCTCCTTTCTGCAAGCTGGACCTCTCCCTCAGTCCACCCCTGCATGCCATATGTCTCCAGTGGACCCTGGCTCTGACGTACCACATGAGGGAACACCTCTCTACTTCAAGGCCATTACCAGATCCCAGGTCCTGAAACTTCTGAAAGCTATCTCAGGCAATACTAGCTCTGGCTCTGACCCAATCATACTTCGGATTCTGAAGCTCGCTGCTCCTCTTATTGCCTCCCAACTAGTGAAAATATTCACACTGTTTCTCTCTTGTGGTGTTGTACCTGACCTTTGGAAGATTGCCCAAATGACATCCGTACTCAAAAAAGGGGACCCGAAAGACATTGCCAACTACAGGCCCATTGCGAATCTCTTGGTCCTGAGTAAAATCCTTGAGAAACTAGTGGCTGGCCAAATAACTGACTACCTAACCAAACACAATCTTCTCTCTGAAACTCAGCCTGGCTTTAGAAAAGGCCATAGCACCCTGACTGCGCCTCTAAAGTTTACAAATGATACCCTATCCCACATGGATGCTGGGCAACTCTAGGGGCCGTCTTTACTGATCTCACCAAAGCTTTTGACCCGGTAGATCACCCCATGCTTCTAGCTGCTCTCCGTAACTTAAACTTCTCACCCTCTGTTGTCAACTGGTTCAGCAACAGGACCCAAGCTGTGAAATTTCACTCCTCCATCAACATTGGAGTGCCTCAGGGCTCCATTTTGGGGCCCTTTCTCTTCTCTCCTTTTATTAACAACATTGCAGATATCTTTAACACTGCACTCTCATTCCTTATACGGACGACCTTGTCTTTTATACCAGCTCCTCAAGTGTGGCCACCATTAACACATCGCTGACTGCTGACTTCAGGAATGTCCAAAACTGGCTGAGTGCCCATAAACTTGTGCTAAATGCACAAAAGACTAAAGCTATGTTGCTAAGTTCTGCTCCCAAAGCTTAAGGCCTGCACTGTGCCCCTGAATGTCTGCGACTTAAAGGGTACTGTAATTGAATCCATTGAGACTTTCAAATATCTGGGGTTCTACTTGACTAATCCCTCGATTTCAGCTTACACATACAGGCTACCTGCAAAGCTGTCAGCTCCAAGCTGGGGGTGGCCTACAAAACCAGCTACTTACTCGCACCCTCTGCTGAGCTGGCTAAGCCAGCAGGGTTCTTCTCCCTGCCCTTACCTATGGTGATCCTATTTTTGCAGCAGCTCACAAAACAAACCTGCAGAAATGGGAAATTACCTACAACGACATATGTCGTTATGCCTCCTCAACTCCTCATCTTGGGCATCATCATCAACTATATAGTAACCTTAAATAGCTCTCCCCCTCAGCTAGCAGGAAATACTCCCTTGGCTCACTCATTGACCCTATTATCAGGGAATGAAATGCCCCCTCACTCGCAGCATTACTTGCTCCTGTACACTCCTCTTGTGGACTTCGATCTGAAAACAAATCTCTGCTGCATGTTGCCAGATGTCGCACTAATAAAGGCTCTAGTGCCTTCCAGTGTTTTGTCCCTAGTTTATGAGACACACACTTCCCCTAGCCTTAGACAGCCGAAGTCCCATAGTTGTTTCAAACAAGAACTGCGTTGGTACTTATTGCTTGCTGACTTGTGCACTTGTTTTGACCCCACTTGATACTGCTGTGTTCCCCACCCCGCTCCTACCTATGCCCCCAATCTCACTACTGCTACTCATCACCTTATCCCTCTACCTCCATCCCATCTCTCTCTGATCCCTTCCCGCTTATCCCAGTGAACCTACCCTTCTCTCCTGTCGTACCCTGCCCCTTTTTGCCATATTCCTGCTGCATATCTCCCTTGGCTTGTCTCCTAGTTTCAATCTCTCCATGACTTGCTCCTTCTTTACCTATAGCTCCCATACACCTTATACCTGTCCCTGTCATTGATACTAATTGTAAGTGTCTCTGTCAATGTTTACTTTCCTGATGTTCTGCTTACTGTTGCCCTATGCCCTTTTGTTTTCATTACCATTTCACATTGCTTAGATTATCTTAACTAAGTCACTTATTTCCTGCAATGACCTGTTTGTCCCTGTTTTTTATTACTGCTTATTGCTTCTCACTGAATGTCCCTGATATGTTATGTACTTTTGGAATGTTGTATGCTTTTCTGTGTTGTACTCCCCCGGGTCATGCCTGAAAATAGTCATGATATGGCTAGTGCACCTATCCGGTTAATAAAAACTAAATAAATAAAATAAAAAATGATTGTGGAGCAAGGCAGCAGAGGCCTATGGGATACTGGAGGATTGGATTAACTCAGATGCCATTTTGTGGGCCAGTGGACTGTCATGTGTGTGACCTATAGGGCTGCCTGGAGATGACTGACAGTTCTCTGAGCCAATGGAAACTAGACATTCTCAGGACTAAAAGCAGGGTCTTCTGCCGACTTTGGTCTTATCTGGTTGAAATCCTGGAGTGGCAGGACTGCTGTCTAGAGGAAGAGTTCGAGCTGCACCACCAAAGACTGAGTGTCTGTGAAAGGCGAACTGTTAGTAAAGCCTGTCTGTTCCTGGTGAGGGGAATTAGGAAGCAATTGCATGCTAGTCAGCATGGAGGGCTTTGCTGAAGGTACAACACATTGCAAGAGAGAGGAGAAGCTGCAGCAGGGCTGTTGCAGGGTCCGTTAGTAGGCACCACAGCCAGGTATCAGGTTGCGAGCGCCAGGAATGATTGAAAGTCATGACATCAGCTGTTGGTGGTGGTCCATGGTGGCTTTTTTCATCTAAGAAATACGCCTAAAGACACTGGTGTACAGGTTCATGATGTCACGATTGGACTAATGTGGTGCTCTATATCTTGGGCTAGCTGGAGGTTCAATACACCGCTTGCAGCTGGTGCACAATGCTGCAGCCACACTGATTGCTGGAGTTTCCCACTCTGAGTATATCTCTCCTGAGCTGTGAACATTGTCTTTGCTGCCAGTAAGGTGGTGTATCACTTTAAGGTACAGTAGGATTGTTAATGTACAAAGTCTGACACAATCTGGGCCTGGTTGCTTACAAGAGTTTCTTTTGTCTGTATGTTCCTGGACGCACTCTCTGCTCCATTGAAATGGGCCTCCCGATGGTCCCCAAGTGTTGTTTAAGGCTGTTTGGTGACTGGGCATGTGAGGTGGCAGAGCCTGTATTACAGAATTTGCTGCGCTGGTATACAGTATCAGGGAGACCCCCATGGTTGAGGTTTTTAAGAAGGGGCTTAAGCATCATTTCTTTTCCCTGGTTTTTGTTGATGAATTAGTCTGCTGCTGATGCTGAGTTAGATGTATTGATCATGGTATTTAATACTCTGGGTTTTATAATATTCATTATTATGTATTGTATTTAAGGGGGTTAAAATCTATGCTGTTGTAACTTACATCTGTGCTGTTGTAATTTATGTATTGTGTGAGGCACCCTGAGCCTGTGGCATAGGGCGCCAAATAAATACACATACTACTACTTCACTGGGCTTTCCTGTGATATACTTGGATAAATCTAATGATTTACAGGGATGTATCTCTATCTACCACAGTGACTTAGTAATGATGGTTCCCCTGTAAAGTGATCAGGGCATCACATGGGAAACTTTGGAAAATCATTATTTCTGAACGTAAGTCAGCTTATATTCCATAGCTGGTCTATATTTAGCATCCCCTTGTTTTCTGTACCTACATACAGTAGAGTAATATAAAAATCGGATCACTGCTCCCTGGACGTCATCTAATCTGACTGCTTGTCTACATCATGATCCTCTAATCGTGGCATAATCATTTCCACAACAACAGATCATGATACCTTACATGGAGGATTAAGATGTCCAGTGTTGACAAGCAGTGTAGACAAGCAGCTAAAGCAGATGAAGTAAGGGGACAGTGACCCCATTTTTACGCTAATGTCTGTAATCATATAGAAAAGGAAAAGTTTAAACAAAGTTCAACACAAAAAATAAATGCAATTTAAGTTAATGTGTGTCCAAAAACTATGTTTCTTACAAAGTTGCCCCTGCCACTTTCAGGAACTCTGTATATGATTATCCATTTGTTTTTAAATGTCAGTGTAAAGCAACAGCTCATAGGTTTGCATATATGGAAATAGAGAAGTTGACTCATTTTTTGTAACTACAGTACTTTTCCATTTCTCCATTAAAGCAGCAGTACTGAGTAATCAGGAAGTGATTATCAAAATTCTGTTTTTTGGCTGGAAGCATGCAGCCATAGTTCTGGTTTCTATATCTATAAATATTTTTTCTGGTGATCTTTAGTTTATTAGATATTTAAAATTTATTTCCGTTATTGTGGATCCACAATAATTATAATAAAATTCTAAGAAACAGAGCTTTCTGATTGGCTGGAAGCAATCTATCAGCCTTATGTTAATCTTTTTTTAACATACATATAGATCCTAATCATATGCTGACCAAAACTGCTGTTTAAAAAATGTTTTTATTATAATAGCAAAAAGGCACTCCCAGGGGTTATGTTAATGGTCAGTTAATCACTCTCTAGGGGCATGTGGTACTCAGCTATGCCTTGTGCAACATTACACCCCTAGAGGGTGATTAACATGCCATTAACATAACCCCTGGTCATGCCTTATTGCTTAAATATGACTGGTGCCTAATCTGCAGCCAAACTCCCCCCTCAGGTTGTATCACGTCCTGTGTTTTCTTCTGTGGAACCCTGTGCTGCACATTACTGCTGTCCCTGTGTAGTGCTGTGAGTCAAGCACATGTGCAGTTGGCAGCAGAGGGTTTCAGTACAACATAACAGGTGGAAAAATGTAAACAAAAACAAAGAAAAATGGAGCAAATTATGGGGTGACAGTACAGGGGAAAACAAGAAAGCAGGTAAGTGCTCAACAGACCACAGGAACCAAACTGTTGCAAAAGATTCAATTTTTTAATCTAGTACTACTGCTTTAACTTCAATGCTGAGATGGCTTTGCCCACAACAATATTACCTGCCACTTTGCGGCATGCATAAGCAATATCTAAAAATGGTAGCTGCAGTAAAAATAATATATTTAAGAAACATAGAAACATAGAATTTGTTATCGGAAAAGGACCGCTTGGCCCACTCAGTCTGCCCAGATGGTCCCTACCTGTTCTGCCTCCCAAGACCCTAACTGGGCTACTGCAACCCTCCCTTCTTCCAGCCTATTCACTAATATTCCCTTATGTCTGTCTCATGCACGCTTGAAGCCCCCTACTGTTTTCACCTCCAAAACTTCCACTGGCAATCTACTCCAGGCATCTACCACTCTTTCAGTAAAGAAGTACTTGTGACATCTCTCTTTAACTCCCCCCCTTCAGCTTCATTGCATACCTTCTGGTCCTAGTGATCTTCCTCCTTTGAAAGAGACTCTCTTTCTGCACCTGGTTCACCCCAGTGAGGTATTTGTAAGTCTTTAATATGTCCCCTCTTGCTGTCCTCTCTTCCAGGGAGTACATGTTGAGATCCCTCAATCTCTTCTTATAGGGCTTTTGGAGCAATCCCTGCACCATTTTACTTGTCATCCTCTGGACTGCCTTCACCCTGTCTATGTTCTTTCTGAAGTGCAGCCTCCAGAACTGGACACAATACTCCAGGTGGGGTCTCACTAGTAAGCAATCAGTGGCAACACCTTCTTCGTCATTCTGGTAGAGATACTTCTCCCAAGGCATCACAGCATCTCTCTGGCCCTACTCAGTACTTTATTGCACAGCCCTGCCATTTTGATGTCATCAGATATGATAACACCAAGATCCCATTCCTGCTTTGTGACTGACAGTACCTCCCCCCTCCCCCACCATTCTATACTCAGTTCCTGGGTTCCTATGCCCTAGGGAGTCTATTCACAAAGATGCGGAGTGGGTACATGCCACGTAACTCTGGCGAGTAGCTCACCCCACTCCTGCCACACCCATTGCACTCCTTGCACGTTATGCACAAAACAAATACACCCCCCCCACACACCCAATCTCCTGGCTGATCATGGCTGCATTCCGCACCATTCACAAAGATGCAGAGTGCAGTGTGCAGGGGGGCGATGGCTACGCCAACTGAAGGCAGCCATAACTGTTATGCACCCCGCTGGATGCTGCCACTGGCTGCAGTGGGGATGGTGGAACATGGTGGATCCCCCTCATGCTACCCCAGCCCTTGGGTACCACATGGAGGGCTGGGGCTGCCAGCTGGGCACCCACCTGTCACGATGCCACAGGTGGCTGCCTGCCTACTGAGGCCCCCCGCAGGTGCAAGGGATCCAGCAGCGGACCAGGTCAGGGCATCCCATTGGATGCCCACCTGAGACCACCAGACTGCTGGGGGGTCAGGGCCATGGAAGAGAACCGCGCAGTGGCTGGTGTTCCTGAATACAGCCACCGTACATCTCTTGTGGGAGTGTGGAGCTTTGCAACCTGGATATGTGCCTTTGGTGCGTACTTCTTGGGCCATTTGTGAATAGGCCCCTGTGTGTATAATTTTGCACTTTTTGGCATCAAACCCCAACTGCCATGTTTTTAACCACTCCTTGAGTCTCCCAAGATCCTAAGCATTCTTTCTACCTCCTCCCGAGTGTCTGCTCTATTACAAATGTTGGTATCATCTGCAAAAAAGAGTATACCTTCTCTTCCAGTTCATCTGCAATGTCACTTATGAAGACATTGAAGAGGACTGATCTCATTACTGAGCCCCTTGGCACCCCCTGGTCACTTTTCCATCCCTAGACTTAGTGCCATTAACTACCACCCTCTGTCATCTATACATTAACCAATTTCTAACCTAATTCATCACTTTGGGTGCCACCCCAAGGCTGGTCAATTCCTTAATCAGTCTCCTGTGTGGCACAGTGATGAAGGCCTTGCTAAAGTTCAGATAGGCCATGTCAAGTGGACAAGAACGTGACTACTACTTAGACAGCAGAGGGTATAAATTCAGGGAAATTTATCAAAAATAGGACAGGTAACAAGTGGAGACCCACAGGGCTCATCTGTGTTTGGGCCAGTCATATTCAATATCTTTGTTTTGGACTTGTCTACAAAACTGCTTAATCATACAAAATACACAGACGACTCAAAATTAGGAGGTCCTTGTGATACAAAAGAACAAATATATTCTATACAATCTGATCTGAATAAAATTGCAGATTGGGCTAAAACTTGAGAAATGCATTTTAACATAGATAGATGTAAGGTAATGCATCTAGGAACCAATAACCCAACATCTATATATACACCTTAGGGAGATTTACACAATCCAACACCAGTCTTGAAAAAGATGTAGGTGACCTGATATCACCTGATGTTAAACAAGAAAAACAATGTAATGAAATTGTCAGAAGAAAAAATACAGAATTATTGGATCAATTAAAAAAAATTACATCTAGGGATCAGCGGGTAATTTTCCATTATACTCACTGTATGCGAGGCCATATCTGGATTATGCAACACAGTGCTGAAACCTGTACAGACAAAAAGATATAACCAATTTAGAAAAAGTACATTGGAGGGCAACAAAATGCATACCACTCTTAGAGAAAAAATCTTACGAGAAAAGACTGTATTCCTTAAATTTAATGTCACTTGCAACAAGGCATATGCATTGAGATCTCTTACTTATGTCTGATATTATACAAGATCCATATTTATTGAATTAACTAAGTATAAATGTTAAGTCTGACAAAAGGGATACTACAGGTCATCCACTATAAATACATGGAAATCGTTTTCATTATTTAAACTGCAAATTCTATTACATCCAACAGATAATTAACCCATGTAATGCACTACCAATTGAAATATTTGTGAGTAAAACCAAAGAGGGCAAAACTAGACAAATACATCCTGACAAATGCATCCTAAGTGGAAATAGAATCACATATAATAATAGTTAAGAGGAGCCACCAATGGGCGTCAATGCCTTTTTAGCTCTATTCACAGTATGAACCACTGCCCTCCCCTGATGCATTTCCATGGTCACCCAGTCAAAGAAATCAACCAGGTTCATCTGGCATGACCTCTCTTCCCCATCCTGTGAATCCATGTTGCTTTTGGTCTTGTAGCCCATTTGATTCAAGATACAGTCAATTCCACTTGTGTGCAATTCGGATGTGTGCACATTCCGCTTGTGTGCACAAAAATGTCCGGTCCCGATTCTTCATCTATACCTTCAGTGTTAATTAGTTCGGATGTGTGCACACAGATTTTCGGTTGTGTGCACACATTTAGAGCCCCAAAGCATGTCCCTGAACATTAAAACCTCCTGCACACCTTTTATTCTGCTGTCAGTGTGGAGAATTAGGTGCTAATGATTAACTGAATGAAGCACAAAAGGTGAACTGTCAGTAAGGCTAGGCATTAAGTAGGTGTTAATCACCAGCTCAATTGTTCTGTGTCTCTCCTCCAATACCTATGGAGAAGCTTACCCGCACGTTCTTGTCACTGGTAGCGAACTAACAGATCTGGGCATTTTCGCATAGGTCCTCGGTAATGCCAGCACTAAGGAAAAGGAGGATGATCATCCCGAGGTCTCGGTGCCCAGCACTGCAGAGGTCTGTCATATGGTGCCGAAAATCCAAAACTACATTGATAGAGCAGGACTGTCAGGCAAGAAAACATTACCAGTTTCTATCACAGTGTTGCCAGCAGTCTGATGCAGTAGTGTGCAATGCTTTTTAAACAATCGGCAATGTATTACATTTGCTGGTTTTACCTTTTAAATTACTGCAGTGTAACCCTGCTATTAAAATGCTTTTTAAACTGACAGTATGTATTTTTGTACCTTACAAATGATTGCAAGTCTGTTATTATGGAATTTTTCAGCAAGTGCATTATCGGGGAGTGGCAGGATTGAGCTGACGGGTCCCAGAGATGAATTTTCGGTTATGTGCATTTTCGGATGTGTGCACAAATTCAGCTGGTCCCGACCTTGTGCACACATCCAGATTTGACTGTATTCTGCCAACGTTTTCTTTAACAGTGTTTCCATTAACTTCCCCACCAGAGGCAAGTTTCACCAGCCTGTAGTTGCTAGCCTCCTCCCTGCTGCTGCTCTTATGTAGAGGGACTACATCCGCTCTCTTCCAGTCTTCTGAAACCATGCCCAGTTCCAGCGAACTGTTGAATAAGGCCATCAGCAGGGTAGCCAGCACCTCCCTGAGTTCTTTTAGTACTCTTGGATGTATCCTGTTTAGTTCCATACCCTTGCCCACTTTCAGAGCTGCAAGTCCCTTCTAGACTTTTTCTTCTGAAAATGGACTTGAGTCCATCTCCCCTCATCCCTTGTTTCTGCTGCTCCCTGGTGGTCTGTCCCCTTCCTCCACTGTGAGGACCGAACAGAAGTACCTGTTTAGGATGTCTGCTTTTTCCTGGTCCCCTTCTGCACAGTCTCCCTCTGCCATCCTCCTTATCCTTACTATCCTAACCCCTGCTCTCCTCATCTCACTTATGTACATAAAGAAAGCTTCATCTTCGATTGCTGCCCCTTTGGCTATTCTTTCCTCCGTCTGTGCCTTTGCTCCCTCACTGCCTTACCTGCTTCCCTCTGTTTTACCTGATACACCTCCCTGTTTTCCTGTGTTTCTCTATACTTCCCGAATACCACCCTTTTTTTCTTCACTGCTGTAGCCACTTCCCTAGAGTACCATAACGGTCTATTTTTCCTTTTGCTTTTACTCACTTCCTTCACACAGAGGCTGGTTGCTTTAATTATGCCCGCCCTTATTTTTCCCCACTGTTCCTCCACCTCTCTCTGGCAATCCACCCCTACTAGTCAGTTTATGAGACAGTCTGTCATTTCTTTCAAATCTGCCCTCCTAAAGTCCAGAACCCTTGTCCTCGTGTGGTTTGTCTCTGCTGCTGCCTTAATGTTCAACAATACTGTATGGTGATCACTGGTATCTAGGGGACTGCCCACTGTGACGTCTGCAATGCTATCCCTATTTGTAAGCAGCAAGCCTAACACTGTCCTGTCCATAATGGGGGCACTGACTAGCTGCCTGAGAAAATCCCCTTGTAGGGAGTCAAGGATGGCCCTGCTCCTTGCTGAAATTGCAGCTGCAAGATACCAATCCATATCTGGCAGACTGAAGTCCCCAACTAGCAGCACCTCCCCCTTATTTTCCATCTTGATGATGCCTTTTCCAAGTGCCTTATCCAACTCCTCTCCCTGTGCTGGAGGTCTGTATACAACACTGGTACAGATAGCAGCCCCAGCTTGTGTCTCCAGGATGACCCATAGAACCTCCGACCGTTCCTTTACCTCTGGGTGCTACTGTATCTACATAGCCTTGATTTCCTCCCTCACATATAGTACAGCGCCTCTTCCCCTCCTCCCTTCCCTGTCTCTCCTGAACAGAGAGTAGCCTGTTAAGGGCAGATCCCAGTCATGACTGTCAGTGCACCATTACTCTGCTATAGACACCAAATCCAGGCTAGTCTCCTCCATGATGGCCTCCAGGTCCAGAATTTTATTTCCCAGACTCCTTGCATTGACACACATGGCTCTCCATACCTTCCTCCCTGCTTTCTCTGCCCTCCTACCTGTGCTGCTCCCCGAAGCTCCCCCAGCTCTCCTCTTCCCTTTTTACCTTCTCCATGCCCAGTCTCTTTTATTCCTGTCTTCTTGCATTCTTGATTTATACCCCCCTTGTCCCCACCCCTTTCTTCCTGCACCCCTGCTGTGGGGAGCTTCCTCACCCCTGGCCTTCCCTCATTATTGCTTCATTATTTGGGGGGCAGTTTTTGTCTCCCTTGGTATTACAGTCCCCCCTCTGGCTAGATTAAATGCTCATCCAAGTAACATGTAAACATCCCAACTAAGTTCTGTGATCCCCCTCCTGGAAGAATGCAGGCCATCTCCCTTATAGAGGTCCATATCCTCCCAGGTTGCTCCCAGTCCCCAGTATAGCTGAAGCACACCTGCCCTCCTCTGTGCACAATGCCTTCAATTAATTGTTAAAAAGCCTACTGTGAAGTGCCCTTTCCTCTCCCCATTCATACACAGGTAATACCTCAGCCAGCGCCGCGATGTCTGCTACCTCTTTAAGGTCCCTGCCCAGCTCCCTGAAATTACCATGCACTACTCCTACCCTATCTCTTGCCAGGTCATTTATCCCCAGGTGGAGAATGACATCTAGCTCCCTCCCATCTCCTGCCACCCTAGCAATCCTCTGGATCTGCTCCCCATCATGCCAAACCAAAGCACCAGGAAGGCACTTCACTTCCCTCTCCCTTCCACCTCCCACTCCCAAGTCTACCCCCTTACTGACAGAATCCCTCACCAGTAACTGCTTTCTGATTAGCTGGAGTCATAATCCATCCTCATTGGGGCCTTCCCTTCTGAGGAATCCCACATTCTCCTTTCTCACTGCTGTTGTTGCCCCCTCCTGCCTGTCCCATCCTGCCAATGTGGTGAAGGAATTTTGAAGTGGTACAGGCTGAGAAGTGTAGACCCTACCAGCCACCCCCATAGTCCAACTGTTCTACCTCTGTCTAGGCATCCTCTGGGGGAGTAGTGGCAGACATGGTGGACCCTGGGTGGGGCAAAAGATTCTCTGCATCCTTTCCAGTTCAGCTCAGAGTCCAGTCACCTCTGTCCTCCACCCAGAAAGGTAAGTGCAAATAGGGCAGCCCCTCAGTCTCTAGAATGTGTCCCAAAAGATTGCGGCTCCATACTCGTTACACTGCACCATACCCAAGCTCTTTCCTTCCTTAACCATTTTGTCTGTTGAACTTTCCTTGTACTCTACTGCCTCCTTTCTATGCCTGTTTACTTCCTGCCATGTCCTTTCCTTTCCTGACCTGACCTGAAATGTACAATATTTATTACACTACCATAGATACGGTGTGTCCTACTTTCCCTTCTACAAGTAGCTACCTTTTGCTAATGTGTACTATCTCTTACCACTTAGTTGTTACTCCACTGTCTCTAGTTGCTCAACCTTATGCTTCCTATTTCAATATATCTGTACCCAATACTGTGTTTTCTCCTGCCTTGGTCTAAGTGTCTCCCTTGCAGAGTTTCCTGTGGACTATCTACAAATGCCTGTTGAAGCTTTAGGGTAGTTATTCTACTCCTTCTCTGTCCTACCCATGTTATGGGACATGCTGGGAGGATGGGAGAATTTATCCCAAGTAAGCTACAACAAGCAACAACCAACCTGCAGCTAGAAATGTGACTCAAACTATCAACTAGCTGAGGCCCCTGGCCAGACATTTATCACCCCTCCTCCAAACTGCAGGGTAAGACACAATTTTTTTAATATGGCCCCTAAATATGGGCTGTTATGTCTGGTCTCAAATTTGCCCTTAAATCAATAATAAACACAGGAGTTCAAACAAGTTTCACTGCAATTTACCCCTACCTATGTTGTCTTGAAAACACCAAAAAACCTTTATTTACTCCTGTGACAAATGCAGGCAGACTCTACTTAAGGCAACACCTGCAGTAGTGGGTCATATATAACAAGCCACAACCAACCTGCAGTCGGAAATGTGACTCAGTCTCACCTCCAGTTATCAACTAGCTGAGCTGAGAAATTCAAGAATTTTAATGCTGCAAATAGCACAGATATCTAGTGTGATGTGAGGTGCTGCAACAACAGATTTCGACAGTGTCTGTTGAGAAATACTAACATCAGTGCTCTGTAGTGGTGAAGGGTTGTTTGTATCAGAAAAGTTAAGAGAACAGTCTAACCTCCTAAAGTGGCTAATTCAATTTCCTTTTTGCTTAATAGGTTTGCAGTCAAGTGTTTCCTGGTGTCAAAACATTATGCAGACTGCCAAAACGAAAAGTGGATGAAAAAACATTATTTACATGCCCCAATACTTCAAAGCATCATGGGATGTATATAGAAATCACCATTATAATTTAAACTGGTTCTGCTTAAAGCAGTTGTGTATAGTGCCAATTGTATTTCTATGATCACAGTAACACATTCTATTAGCTTTATTCTCCTTCTCTTTTGGTGCCCCCCTTTCTTGGTTATAAACATCTTGTAGCAATTTATTATTTTTAACATCCATAGTTTTAGTTCTTCAATGGACTGCCATTTTTGGACAGCATACATGTCCTCGTTATAATTCATGGGATATGGTTCTTTCATTTAAAAGTAACTTTGTCTTTGATTATGCGGATGTAGTAATGATAATTGTAATATGTGGTTTGCTCACGCACAAGTACCTTACAAAAGAATATTTATCAGCACTCAACAATGTATTTGCTAGTCCCTTTTTTATATCTTTTTCACTTTTTCTACTATCTAGTGTTCCATTTATTATGTCCAGCTAATTATTGTACTATACACTTTGAAAAAACATTTTGTTTTTAAAATTATGAAGTGCCATACACGCCATAAAAAGTAATTGACTGTATAATAAGACAGCATTTAGGACATGGATTACTATGTGTACCACAATAATACAATCTGAAGTATACCTTTTTTTAAATTAAGTATACTTTATTGAATTGTATAAAACAGTAAACACACCAAACAAAATCAAACAAGAGTAATACAAACAGGTACCAACAAACAGATACAAACAAAACAAACCCAATCCCACCCAATGAAACCTGCTTCCGTGTGTTACAGGAAGTTTCAGGTACAAGAGAGCACAAGTTACGCAAGATCCCTATCCCCTAATGAAGGGTCACGTATGAACCCAAAGTGCCTTTTTTTATGCCGCGTTTTCTTGTATGTGATCACCAATAAACCATGAGTTTCACTTTCACTTACAATTTACGTTTTGGGGATTGGTTAATTTATTCATATATGGTATGCAGCTTCTTTGTGTGTTTTGCTGGTTGTCGGTAATTTCACATGAGCACCCCATGCCACGGGGTTAGAGCTCACAGTACCTGTATGTGTTTGACACCACTTATACCACATACCACAACAGCGGACACTCGGTTTCAGCGGCAGATAATTTTTTTCCCAAATCTGACCCAACATTTTCTTATTACAGTTGCAGCCATTGCCATGGTCAGTGTTTGTCGGGGGGGGGGGTCATTTAGTATGGCAGCAGAGCTGGACATTGTAGACTAATAATATTAATATACTTCCCAGCAATTTTCTCCTTTGTTGGCATAGTATTTGGATTCTCTTGATTTTCTGATTTTGTTGATTTATTATTGCTTACTGTGTTTTTTATTGGGGGAGGAAGGGAGGTCTGGGGTAGAGGGCTAGTGGTTGTATGGAAGGTTAGTGGTTGGTTGGTTGTTTGTTTGGTGTGGCTGGATAGTAAAATTATTGTATTAGGATGGTGTGAATGTTAGGAGGTGTGCTTAGGGCTTAGAGTGAGTGAGGGGAGGGTTGTTCAGTTTTAAGGTTTGATTCAACTTTGTTAAAGAGTGGGGTATTAGTTTTGGGTGTTTTTGGTGCAGCCAGTATAATTACGTATGTAGGTCTTGTGCCCCACAGGCTTCGTCACTTTACATCCCAGCTGCTTGACCCCTCACTTTGACAATCACCCCCTGCCAGTGGTGGCCTACAGGTGCTATAGGGAGGTGGGAATCATAAGGTAGCAGAATGGTAGGTGGTGGGGTGTGAGGGTTTCTAATGGGGGGCAGTATTTTGGTGGTGAGGACCAGGAGGTTCCTAGGGCAAAATGGGACATAGGGAGAGGCCAGACATGTTTGGTTACCATACCCGGGGCTCCCACCAGACTGAATGGCAGGTAGCCATTAGGCTAGCAACCTCTACTTGTCTCCTTCAGGTAGTACTTTGCAATGACAGATCGATCGGACCTCCACCTCTTTAGTGATCACCCCCTGACAGCAGTGGCCTTTGGGTGCTCCATGGGGGTGGGAATCATAAGGAGACTAAATGGTAGGTGGTGGGGTTTGGGGGTTGCTAATAAGGAGGGCAATATTGGGGTGGTGAATCCCAGGAGGTGGACTGGGGCAAAATGGGACACAGGGACAGGCCAGACATGTTTGGTTCCCATATGAAAGGCTCCCACCAGACAGAGTGGGCAGGAAGCTGTTAGGCCAGCAACCTCTACTTGTCCACTTTGGGCAGTACTTTGCAGTACCAGATTGATCCAGAACAAGATTGCAATCATAGCAGACTTGATTTCCGCAGTCAATCTGGCTTGTATCCCAGAGACCTGGCTGAGTGATGATGCCAGGCCAGTCTTGGAGACATCTTCCCTGGCTGAATTTTCTGTGGTTCACTGTCAGAAGAAGGATCATAGGGTTGGGGGTGCATCCATCTGTTTTTGCTCTCACCTGAACGTTTTTGTGCACACAGTGGGCTCTACTTCATTATTTGAATGTGTGGCTATACATGGGGGTCCAGGTGCAGGTTACAGAATCCTTCTGGTGTACTGGCCTCTGGGACATGAGAGGGAATTTCTGCAGGAGGTTGTGGACTACATCACCGAGAGAGTGTTGGAGTCACCCAGATGGTTGGTTCTGGGTGACTTCAATGCTTGGATCGACAATGAATTCTCACAGTTTGTGCAAGATTTCCTCCAGATGATGGAGTCATTGGGCCTTGCACAAGTTAAGTCTGTGATTCACAGACATGGTCACACCTTGGACTTGGTATTCTCACAGGGGTTTGAGGAAGGTAACCTCAAGATTTATCTGGTAGTTTGGTCTGATTACTGCATGGTTAAGTTCTCATTCAGAGCCTCCCCCCAGTAGTCCTGTTCTTGTGGAGATAGTCCATCATCACCCTTTAAAGGGGGTTGTCCCCAGCAGGATTCCAGATGGTAATGGACCTCTTGGGTGTGATGATTCCTTGTGGGGCAGGATCAGGAGAGGTGGTGATGACTTATAACAAGACTGTTGCCTTGGCTGTAGACTCTGTCACACCAGTACGCACATGACCCAAGTCTTCTCATTTGAAATCCCCATGGTTTGACAAAGAGCTCAAGGAGATGAAGACCAGGGGTCAGAGTTTGGGGCATTGTTGGTGGAGGTCGGAGACTAATGAGGACAAGCTGACTTTGAGAACTCACTATAGGGAGTATCAAAGAGCAATCTCCCATAAGAAGGCAGCATTGCTGTCCAGGGAGATTGCTTCTGTGAGGAACAGACTGGCTCAGCTCTTTCAAATTGTAGGCAGGTTATTTCATCCTACCTGTGTGCAATGGACAAAGGCAGTTTCAGCTGCCAGGTGTGAAGAGATCACTCAGTTCTTCTCTGACAGAGTGTCTTCTATCACATCTTTGATTACCTCAACTGGGCTGTCATGACCTTGCATAGGAGAGGTGGTTGTCAATAGGGGCACATCTCCTGTTCAGAATGAGTTTAGGCCAGTGGGGGTGGAAGAGGTTTGTGAGGTAATCTCAAAGTTGTGTCCCACTTGTCATAAACTGAACCTAGGCCCGATATGTATCTTAGTGGGCTGTGTGTGGTCTGTAGGTGCAGTGTTTGTAAGATTGCTCAGTGCTCTCTCTCAGAGAGGTCTTTTCCTAGAGCTTTGAAAGAGGTGCTGGTGAAACCCATACTAAACAAACAAACTTTGGACCTGGACTGTTTAGTGAATTTCAGACCGGTCTCTAACCTTCCCTTTCTAGGAAAGGTTATTGAGAAGATAGTGGCACTGCAGCTCGAGGCACATCTCACTACTATTGACATCCATGAGCCTTTCCAGTTAGGATTTAAGTCTAGGCACAGTATGAGACTGCATTGGTCAGGGTACATAATGATCTTCTCAGGGCTAGAGATAGAGGGCAATGGTCGATTATTGTTCTACTCGATCTCTCCTCAGAATTTGGCACTGTGGACCATGATGTGTTATTGGATCACCTTCTGGAGCTCTGTGGACTCACCGGCACTTTCATCATCTGGTTGGAGTCCTTTCTCACAGACAGGATGCAGAGGGTGGTGACAGGAAATTTCTCCTCACTCTTGAAGCCCCTGTCTTGTGGGTTCCTCAGGTCTCAATCCTTTCACCCATGTTGTTCACAGTGTGAACCTCTGGGGGAGATCATCAGATGCTATAGTTTGGGTTTCCACTGCTATGCAGATGACACCCAACTGTATTTGTCATTTGCACCCAGGACACCTGATGCAGTTGAGGTACTTAATTTGTGCTTGGCTGAGATCCAGGACTATATGTTCTCTAGCTTGTTGAAGCTCAACCCAGATAAGACAGTGGTTCTGATGACTGAGACTGGTCATCAGAAGGATGCAAAGGCGGCAGGAGAAATGACTGGCATCGTACTTGATCCCTCTCAGCTTGTAGTTTTTGCTAAGCTGAAGAATCTGGGGTCATTCTGGATGATAGATTGATACTAGACATTCAGGTGTCCTCTGTAGTGTGAAGTGGCTTCTACATCTTAGAAACATCACCCATATTAGAGCATTTATCCCACCTGATGACTTGCCATCATTAGTTTATGCTTTTGTGACTCCAGACTTGACTACTGTAATGCTGTTTAACTCAGAATTAGTGGAGGGGTCCTATGACACCTGCACTTGGTGCAGAACACAATGGTCAGTTTGCTGATGAGCCTTCTGAGGTCCTGTCATGTGACCCCAGTCCTATGTGACCTGCAGTGGCTACCGGTGAGGTGGATACTCACCTTAAAGGTCAGATTACTGACCTATAAAGTCCTATACAGAGTGGGCCCTGTCTATGTGAGGAACCTCCTGACTTCCTGCTATACCCATTACCCTCACTGCTCCTCAAAAGTAAGCCTCCTAGTGGCTTCCAGGGCATGGCTTAAATCCTCTGATGACTGAGCTTCTGAGGTGTCTGGCCTGGCCTTGTGAAACTTGCTTCCAAGATCCTTGAGGGCGGTCACCTCATGGGAAGCCTTTAAGAGGGGCCTTCAATCTCACCTTTTCAGGGAGGTCTTTGGGTGATAGGTAGGGCCCCTGTCATACTGGCAGCTATCTAACTTTGAATTTATTCATTTTGGTTTAGTTAATTTAATCTATTTTATCTTTTACCTTCCTATTTATTATTATAGTGGCTCGATATTGCCACTATAGGTAGGGTTGAGTAGGCAGTTTAATGTTAAACCTCAAATTTTGTACTTTAATAACTTTGCAACCATTCAATGGAGTTGCATGAAATTTGGTATGTGCTGTCTTATGGAGCATTTCTCTAGAAGTGCCAAGTTTTGCTTCAATTGGTTGTGCAATTTTCGTGCAGCGCATAGTGAAAAAAGTGTAAAAGTCACTTTTTTCACCATTTCTTGCTGTTTTTTCCTCATTGTGATGTGGCCACACCATTTGGAATTTTAGTTTGAAATTTTCAGGCTAGAAAGAGATTGCCCCAAAGAATAAGCCAACATTAGTTTGGTGAAAAAATATTAATCCATTCCAAAGTTTTTCAATTTTGAAATTTTGGGTTCTGAGGATGCTCAGTTCAATCTTTTGGATAGCTACACAGTTGCAAAAAGGGATTTGGGCTCACAAAAAGAGATTTTGACAGCTCACAAAGAGGGATTTGGAAAAAATTCCCTCTTCGTGAGCTATCATCTTGTTTTAATTTTTTCTGCCCAAACAAAACATTGTAACTTGTCCCAGGGATTCTTCTGTAGACATCCAAGTAAAGGTTTGTTCATGGGGTTGTCCTGCACACTTCTGTGGCTTTGGTTTACTTTACTCAAAAAATGTTTTTCTTTAAACTTAAAAATCCCTTTTCATGACTCACTACTGATCCCTTTTCGCGAGCTGTCAAAATCCCTTTTCGTGAACTGATCCCTTTTCGTGAGCTGTCAAAATCTCTTATCGTGAGATGACGACCAGATTGCCGTACCTCCGGAAAAGAGATTGGCTCATGAAAGGTTTTGACAACTCACAAAAGTTGACTTGCGAAAGTGATTTTGACAGCTCATGAAAAGGGATTACTTTTAATAATCCCTTTTTGTGAGCTGTCAAAATCCCTTTTCACAACCAATCCCTTTTCGTGAGCTGTCAAAATCCTTTTTCATGATATGATGACCAGATGGACCTACCTCATAAAAAGAGATTGGCTCATGAAAATGGGTTTTAACAGCTCATGAAAAGGCATTAGCTAATGAAAAGGGATTTTGACAACTCGTGAAAAGGGATTACTTTTTGTAACCTTTCCCGCAAGTTGTCAAAATCCTTTTCACTGAAGCGATCCTTTTGTGAGCTGTCAAAAATTCTTTCGTGAGTGGATGACCAGACGGCCCTACCTTGCGAAAAGGGATTCACTCGTGAAAAGGGATTTTAACAGCTCACAAAAAGGGATTTCTAAACTTTACTGTTTCTTTTCCACTTCACTGCAAGGAAACAGTTTGGAATTAAAGGCTGAAATTTTCAGGGTAGAAAGGGCTTGCCCCACAGATGTGACTTTTGCTAGTTTGGTGATAAAATTTACATTACTTCCATAGTTATAACATTTCAAAGTTTGGAAATTTCCCATAGGATAACATTGTGATGGACCTTTTAGTGCCTATATCTCGAAAACATTTCAAGATATGGATTTTTCACTAAATGCAGCTTAGTACATGTACTAAGCAAACATGCAGGTTGCCAGGGCATGATTACAACTTCAGTGGAATTTTTTCCAGTGTTGCTTGGGTTACTGAGATATTGCACCATTTGCATCACAAGGGTTACTTGGAATATCTCTAGGTCTGTGCTAAGTCACTACACTTATGGGGAGGTGGGAGTGCAGGGCCATCTGGGCTCTGTGCTCCCACAAATGGGCATCATTTTGCAGTGATGGGACTGCAGGGCCCTCCATTATGTACTACTGGGATCATAGGGCCCAGAAGGCCCTGCACTCCCATAGGAAGAAGACAGTTCATTACACTATCTGTACACTTCTGAATGGAAGGGAGCACAGAGCCCTACAGGCCCTGAACTCCCACAAATGGATACCATTATTGAGTGATGGGAGCATGATGGGAGTGCAGGGCCCAGAGGACTCTGCACTCCCAGAAGGGAGATGCAACCACAACACACTATAGAGTGATGGGAGTGCAGGGTCCTGTGCTCCCACAAACATAGAATGATAAGATTACACTTTCTCAAAAAGTAAGGAAATTCATTGCAAAAAGCTTCATTAATGCATCAGTTAGGGTTGAAGCAACAAAAGTAGAGAAATGAGGCATTAGGGTTTTGAATCCTAACAGCCCCCCATCCCACTCCCCCACCCCCACCCTTCACACAGCAATGGGCATTGGGGTGTGCATTGGGGTCATTGGGCCTAACTCTCACCCCATTGTCCTATACTGTACCATCTCAGCTTACTTAGACATGGAATGGGGTCAGAGTAAGTGCCGATGATCCCAACGCACACCCCAATGCTTGTTGGTGTGTGGAGGGTGGGTTGGTAGGGTTGGGGGATGTTAGAGTTTGAAACCCTAATGCCTCAGTTCCCTACTTTTGTTGCTTCAACCCTAACTGATGCATTAACAACATTTTTTGCAATGAATTTACTATATAGTTCTGAATGAGATTTTATATTTGATACTGTTCTGTGTATGTATTTTCCTGACCTGGGTACAGTGTCCTGAGCCACAGCGACTGGAAGCTTAACAAATAAAATTTTATGTAGTTTACTTACTAGATATTTCCAGAAATTTCTGTGATATCTCTAGAGAAATTCCTGCTTGCCTGCAGTGCAACTTTAGGGCTACCAGAGAAGATCTCTTTAGAAATATTACAAAATATATGAAAATTTCAGACCATGTAACTAGCTGCAACTGTAAAAAACACTTGTTATTGTATAATGAATCATTCTGTCCATCTATTATGGACACTTCTCGTCTGCCTAACTGATTTCTAATGGGGTGCTAATGTCCATAATGTGACTAATGGATGTGATATAAAATCTCTTTTCTGCTGTGAACCCTTTCCTGCTTTGCAACAATGGTGACTAAGGCCCTGTCCACACTACCAGTATGGTAATGTTACAGATGAACTGAACCGTTTCAAATGTTGGTAAGAACGGTTTGCGTCCACATCTGTAATGTTACCAGAACCGATCTTGAACCTAATCTCAGGACCTGTTTTCATGTGGTCTTGAGATCGGAATGTGTAACATTTGGAAGCCTGTAACATTTTGTTTACCTGTGTGGACGAGCAACCGTTTCTATTCTCCATTCACTGGGTCCCCTGTGGTACCGTCATGCTGCTGGGCACAATCCCATATTGACTTGCGGCAGCCGCTCATGCACAAATGAGGTGGTAGTAATGCAGATGTGTCACTGGAGTGGGACATTTAAGTAGCGGTAGCAATCTGTGGCATATAATTGTCGAGGGCAGAGCAGTCATATATCAAACCTTGGGCAAGTGAAATCTAAGGGAAAAAAATGTCAGATAGAAGTGCTTTTTGGTCCGATGAGGCTACACGGATGATTTATCAGCATTTAGAAAGAATACTCGGGTGTACTAGAAGGTCTGCAAGTTTTTAAGTGAGCACGGTTTTGATCACTCTGCAAAACAGTGCAGGGACAAACTAAAGCAACTTAAAGTAAAATATCACAAAACTAAAGATAGTAATAACCGATCTGGAGGCAGTCGTATAACATGCCCTATCATGACCAGCTTGATCAAATACTTGACACTAAGCCAACAAACGAATCACTTTGTACTAGACAGTAGTACTGTGGGTGTTGAAGGAGAAAGGCCAGGTTAAGAGGAGGATGAGGATGACTTCCCAGTGCATGACATCATTGAATCAGGTAGGAAGATATGGAAATCACCGTCCCTTACTTGTATTTTTTTGTTCTGCATTCATTACTTAATATGCTGTTCCCTTCCTATTTTATTTTCAACAGATGCTGAAAAGTTGAGAAAACCTCCATGAGTACTGGAACTGAAGCAACAACCGAGTGCTCATCTGGTCTGTCCACCTTGCATGACAGTGGGCTTGCTGCTGGTGATGCCTCCCCCACCTCCAATGCATCTTGTTCCACCGGATCAACCCAGAAGAAGTACAGTGAGCCTCTGCTGAACCTGTGGAAAAAAAAGAACCAGCTTGATGCAGGACATGATGGAGGTTGTCTTCGAGCTGAATCAGAGACTGATGCAAGAACAATATAAGGAGCTTACTGAGTTAGAGGAGAGAGGGTGTGGGAGGAGAGGGAGATGGAGGAGAGGATTATAAAGTACGAGGCAGATAAAAATGCACAATTTTTTAACAATTTACTGGAGGTTATGTCCTTGCAGTTCCAACATGTATCTGCAGAGCATGCCATGGGGTTAAATAATTTTGCTGCGGAGTCACTGAACATGCCTATTGTTGCAACCATAATGTGCAAGGCAGCAATTCGCAATAGGTGTGTAGTGATCAGCAGACAGCTAGACACCATATGCTGTCCACGTTACAGATTCACAGTGGTGTCAGGCCGCAACCTTTCATTGACCCACCCAGTGTGCACAATGTTCATGCTCATGGTAGCCAACATCAAAGTGGCAGGCATCTCTTTCCTCCCACTCCCCAAACCCACAGTGCAGTTATTAGGCAACAATCCATCAATGACACTGTCATTGTACAAGACATGTATGGTCATGTGAGTGATCCACAAAGTGTTAGGCAGGCCATGCCTACCCCTTCCCAAGTACATGCCAACAGTGACTCACATAGCGTTCAAGAGCCATATGGCCTTGCCATGAGCTTCACCCAGGATCTCATGAATGAGGAATTAACATGGACGGATCTATAGTCAGTTCACAGCAATATGAATAATAACACATGAAATAAGTGCAATAAGTTTTGTTTTGGTTTGGGGTCGCACTTTATACAGAACTGTTATTTGACAATGGTGGCTGATGTGACGTTGCACTTTGCTAGCGTAATTATTGTTGTTTACGCAGTTTTAAAATAATGATGTTCAGATTTTTACGCTCTTTATGGTACTCACCATGCCTCAATGAATAATTGGGGTACATGTTGTATTATTGTACCATGGCAGAGTTTAAACCTTATTTACTGATTTTTTTATAAAGACAGTGATGCATGATGATAAATCATCATTTATTAATTCTGCACTACTGCAGAGTAAACAAATGAAAATATGAAAAAAATAGACAATTCATGTATCTACAAATGTGAATAGTTGTAATGCTTACAAAACATTTAATGTAGCATTTAAATTAATTATTTTAACATTTCTATCTATCCAGAGAATGGTGATAAAGATGGTGCATGGCTTGCATCACAAAACATATGAGGAAAGAGTAAGAGTCCTCAATATGTATTCACTGGAGGAGAGGAGAGGAGAGAAAGGGAAGACATGATAGAAACTTTCAAGTACCTCAAGGGCATAAACAATGTGCAGGTGGTGCATCTTTTCCAGTGTAGCAAAGATATCAGAACAAGGGGACACAATATGAAATTGGAGGGGGGTAGATTAAGAGGTATCGTGAATAAGTTTTTCTACACAGAGAGGGTGGTGGATGCTTGGAACAGTCTGCCACAAGAGGTGGTGGGGGCAAGCACAGTGGAGGGGTTTAAACATGCCTGGGACAGGCACAAGGGAACATTGGGTGGGGAGGGAGTGATGAAAAGCCATTGATCACTTAGGGTCAGTGACTGCATACAAGTTTAAGGCTTACGGGCAGACTAGATGGGCCTAGCGGTCCTTATCTGCTGACAATTTCTATGTATCTATGTATCTAACAATAGTTAAAGTATGTTTAAGTAATAGAAACTTATTCATTTGTTTTATTTGGTGCCAGACCGTTTTCTTCATTCAGAAACTTCCCATTGAAACTTTACTACTTATGCAAGCAACCAGCTGTTTCAAAATAAAAGTTTTATCCTCATAAGGAAACATTTTTAAAAGGGCTGTCAGTATCACTGGCATTAATCCCATTTATCAAAAGTCATTTCATGTTGTTTTGATTAATGTTGTCTGTCAACAGGCAGTTGTCCAATGGGTCATGCAAAGCCCATCTCAGTTGTCCATCTTGTCTGTTTTCATGGATCCTAAAAAAAAAAAAAAAATGTTTTTTTACCACATGTGGAGGACTGTGTGTTTTCATACTACTAGTACTCTCATAAGTGAAAACCTGTTATCTAAATTTCACAAAAGCTGATTCCCCAGAGAGGGATAACTGTAATAAAGGCTACCTGTTATTTTTTTTTTTTCTGGTTTTATATTGCACACTAGCATTGTCATTAAACTTCATGCCACAATAACCTAAAAACAACTTCAAAAAGGAGCACTGTAACAGTTATGTACCCTACAACACATTAACAATATTTATGTATCTCAGTCATCATATCACTGAACCACAAATTAAGGAACCTAGTGGGACAACAAGTGTTGTGTCAGTGCATCTCACACAGAAGCAGCCTGTCTGTTCAGTGCTGTGACAGAAATTTCATCCATGGGTGCACATTCATTGTCTGTTGGTTGAGGGGAATGAGCAGTGTCAACCTCGGTGGCCCAGCTATCCAGCTGTGCCTCAGCTTTGTCCTCACAGAGATTGTGAAGTGCACAACAACCACCTATAATATAGGAGACATTGTGTAAGCTGAATTCATTCCATTTCAGCAAACATCTCCACCTCCCCTTTAGGTGTCTGAAGGCACACTCCACCACCATCCTGACATGGCTGAGGTGGTAATTGAAGTTGCGTTTGCTTGGTTCAACTGCATCACTGTAAGACTTCATGAGCCATGGGAGCAGTGGGTAGGCAGGGTCATCTAATATCTTGACTGGACATTAACACCACATATTTCACACCAGCCCAAGATACAGCTTGCAACTGTGATCCATGGTGTACAGCTTACTGTTACGAAACACCCTGACATCATGCGCCTTCCCTGGCCACCCAACGTTGATATCCAAGAACCTAAATTTGTGGTCTACAAGAGCTTGCATTACCACTGAATAGTACAATTTCTATTAAAATACTCGGTGGCATTCCCTGGAGGTGAAATTATAGGAAAGTGGGTGTCATCCACCGCACTGCCATAGTTTGGGAAGCCCCAGTCTCATTAAAAGCCCTGAATCATTTGAGCCACATTATGTACACGGATGACCTTGGGAAACAGAACAGGTCTATGGCATGGCACACCTTGATAACAATTTCACCCACTGTTGACCTACCAATGCCAAACAGAAGCCCAAGAGTCCTATATTCGATATTCATTGCTAGACACCAGAGGGTTATGGCTACTCGATTAGTGACAGGGACAGCCTTCCAAAGTTTAGTGTGCATTTGTTCTATGTAGAGTTGAAGTTCACCACACAGAGCATCAAAGGTGTACCTGGTCATCCTAAAGTTAGCCACCCACTGGTCATTCGTCCTGAAACACACACAATGCTATCCCACCATGTTGTGGATCTGGGGTGAGACCGCATTGAATGAGGCACAGATTCACTTTCACATCCACTCAGTATAAAATTATGCATGGTGGTCATTGACAACAAATACTTTCCGTGACTCTGATGCACACGTTTGGATTTGTGCTGTCTATATTTTCAAACTTTACTCTGTGCAGGCCTTATCCCATTCTGTCTGCAGAACCAGCAGTATAGAAGCAGAACACACAACAGGTTAAAATTTCCAGGTTCCATCATGTCTGTTGTCTGTTTACTTGACAATGAGCAGGGCATTATGGGATTGCTGCCAGTGTCATGACATCATGCAAAGCATTGTGGGATACATGATGAGATGGCACAAAAAAGCATGCTTTCAAAATGGACTACATAGATGGAGGAATGAGCATTAATGCAGAAGTGACACTACCTGCTGGGACGTGGACAGCCAGTTCTGAGTGCTGTATGATTTTTTGGTAAAATAAAAATGTGTTATTGACTATCTCTCATGAGAAATGCTGAAACAGCATGTGAGTACAACACACACAAACAGGTTTTAGATACAAGGTGTTACCTGGAAGGCCAGAAGCTAATTACAGACTGGACCAGGCCTTAATTGAGGATCTCCTGTTTGTCTAGATTTATGGTAGCTTACCAGATGCTGGACTAGAATCATAAACGTTTATGACGTTCAGAGGAAACACAGTGAAATTCACATGGTGATACAAAAGCATGTTACACATCCGTGAGATCTGGCAGAGAGACATAAGTCCCTTTGATGTCCTGAAAAGCGGAAGCTGATCATAAGATCAAAGAGAGTCATTTGAAGAAAATGAGTTATGCTGAGGTTACAGAATGTAATACTTGGATAAGACATCCTGTTTTTGTATAGATTTTTTTTTTATATATTCTGACAGGGAGGAGCCAGGTGACCTCATGCAAAGGGGTTGGCCAAGACAGTCTTTTAAACAGTATTCTGTTTTCATTCAGGGAGTTCTATCTAGACTCTGACAAAGAAACATCTTTGAGCACTTTAAGCAAGTATACAGGTAGAGAGAGACAAAATCTAAGTACTGTAGTAGGAATTGCACTGTTAAAACCTTGTTCTTTTAAAAGATTGTATGGTTCTTGTGATAAATGGTTCTGTATTTTATGTTTTACATATTTTTTATCTATTTTTAGTAAAACTATTTTTAGAGCCTACTTGGTCTGTCTTTGATTTCTTTTCTTTAACAAGTGGAGTATATATATGGTTAAAGCAGACACTGTGCATAAGCTTGAATGGTGATGCTAAACTGGAAAAGGTAAGGGTTTAATCTGAGGTCTTTCATCAGAGTTTTTAAGGGTTCATTTCTCTACACCTGGTTAGGTGCCCATAGGCAAAGATATCTGGCCCCCTGAAGACAGAATTATCTGAACCTGTTCATTGGGTACGCTAACAAGAGGTTCACAGTTTGAATCCCTCCAAGACTTGAGACCAAAGGTTGATTCAAACCCACAAAAACAGACAGGAGGGTTACCCTGTTTCTGTTAACTGTTCACAAGACTGTGCTCAGAGGCTGGCACTTTAGGAGTAGAGGGCTGACCTGCTGAGTGGGTTTGTGACAGATTGGTTGGCAGCGGTGTGGATAAAATTTTGGTATTACAAGCTTTTATTGTTCAGTGTGTCAGCTTGAGACCGTTCGCTCACTTGCAAAGAAAGAAAAAGACAGAGTTTTATTTTAAAAGGAGACAGAACTATATCACTTGGCGTACAGTCAAGTTCCTACACATTATTTTTTTTCCTAAAGTGCAAGTCAGAGTAGCAGTAGTTAGGAAAGATGGCTTCCAACTACAACAGGCACACTGTAGACTACTTAAGGCAGTTGTGCAGGGACAGAGGAGTCCGTTTGAGGCAAAAGCCAACAAACAGAACCTAATAGATGCCCTGATGGTAGCAGATATCCAGAGCAGCGAGTCACAGACCGTGACTGAAAAGGACCAAACCTCGAGTGTGGCAGGGCTAGCAGCCAGTGCAGTGTTCAGATCCGATGAAGAGGAGTGCCAGTGAAGGGCCACAGCAGCAGGGAAAAGTCACCAGTATCCTGGATCCAGAAGTAATCAGGCTGCAAATTGAGTTGTACAGGATGGAGCTGGAGTTCCAGGAGAAGAGAGAATGAGAGACACGAGAGACAGAGCAGGAACAGCAGGAGGCAGACCATGAGGAACGTGAATGTCAGTGAGCTGAAGAGGAGAAGAGAGAGTGAGAACGCTGTGAGGCAGAGCGAGAACGCAGAGACTCAGACCATGAGGAGCAGGAATGCCAGAGGCAACACGAACTGGAGAAGCTACGACTCTGACCAGTGGCACCAGAGCAGGTAAGTGGCTTGGGTTTAACTGGGACTGCAGGATGGGGTTACAAATTGAATTCCAAATTAATAGCCAAATTTAAAGAGGGGGAGGATATGGATGCCTTTTTAAATTCTTTTGAAAAAGTTTGTATTCAGGCTAAAATTCCTAGAGAGTCCTGGAGCTTCCAGCTATCCCTGCTACTTACCGGGAAAGCTCAAGATGCATTGTGTCAAATGGACAGTGAGGACAGTGATGATTACAGCAAACTTAAAGCTGCACTGTTAAGGAAATTTGAATTAACTGCTGAATCATACAGAGCTAAATTCTGTAAGCTCAGGAGAAGTCCTGACATGAGCTATGAGGAGCTAGCCACAAAACAACATCAGTTTTTAAAACGTTGGTGGGAAGGAATTGAGGCAAACTCTGTTGATAAAATTGAAATTGTGATTTTGTTAGAACAATTTTATTGGGCATGTCCAGCAGAGCTAAAAACCTGGCTAGAAGACTGAGATCCCAAAACAGTGCAAGAGGCTGCTGAACTCTTGGACTGCTATGCCAAGAGCAGAAATGCTCTGAGAGTGAACGGGGCGGGTGTGGCAGTGCAGAAAGGGACAAGCGTGCCTTCAGGGCAGCTAAAACCCTCACTGCCTCCACTGAAACCAGTTAGCTCCAGGTTTCAGAGAAAAGATTTCTCTGAGAGAAGAAATGAATGTTGGTTGTGTAAAGAAACTGGGCATATTGCCAGACAATGTCCCAAAAAGGTGAGCAATAATACACAACTGGGTGCTAGAAAAGAAGTGGGTTGTTTGTGTGTCCCTGGTAGCATGCCAGTGAACATGAGGGAACACATGCACCCAGTCATGGTGAATGGTGTACAGACGCAGGGGTTAAGGGACACAGGGTCATCCCTGACCTTGGTAAAGGGGGATCTGGTACAGCCTGGTCAGCTTATACCCAATAAATACATCACTGTACAGTACTTTGTGGGTGGGGAGAAAACATTGCCCCTCACTAGTGTTCTCTTAGACTGGGGTGAAACAGGGGGAACTGTGCAACAGGTGGCTGTAGCCAAAACATTAGCAGTGGATGTGATCCTGGGCAACAGTCTCCAACAGGGGATGGTATGTGCAGTTACCTGTAGCCAAGTGGCAAGGGAAAATTGTAGTTCCCGAACCCCACAGAAGCCATTGTGGAAACCACTGAGAGGCTGGTTCCCTAGCCTGTATCTCCAGAGGGGGAGACTAATGAAAAGGGGGTAGAAATTTCCCCAGTAGCAAGTAACCACACAACTACAGAGGGTTACTCCCAAGAGGGAGGGGTGACCCATAGTCAGAGGGTGGGGATTGACAGTGATCCTGACACTAGTGCTAGGGACCCTAGTTTAGTGACTGAAGGTGGCCTGTCCCATGCCTCGGGAATGTGTGAGGGGTTCACAGCTGCTCAGAGAAGTGACCCTAGTTTAGAGAAGCTGAGGGCTTGGGCAGACTCAGATGGCACACAGGGAGGTGACGGTAGACATAAGGTTTATTGGGAAAATGGACTTATGCATACTAAGGCAGTACAGACAGAGGGAGGGATGCTAGGCAGGCAGCTTGTCGTTCCCCAGGGGTATCGTGAGCAGTTGCTCAAGATTGCACGTGATATTCCCTTGTCTGGTCATTTGGGAAACATGCGCACAATGCAGCGGTTGCCCCAGAATTTCTACTGGCCTAACTTCACCCAGCAGGTGAAGGAGTATTGCAGGTCTTGTCACCAGTGCCAAGAAATAGGGAAGGTGGGCAAGAAAACCCAAGCCACCCTGATTCGATTGCCCATAGTGGAGGAGCTATTCCAGAGGGTGGAAATGGATATTGTGGGGCCTTTAAATACCCCCAGCTCCTCAGGGAAGAGATTCACCCTGACTGTGGTGGATTATGCCACCCGGTACCCAGAGACAGTCGCCCTATCCTCACTGAGGACAGACAAAGTGGCAGATGCCTTACTTGGGATTTTCTCCCGTGTTGGGTTTCCACAGGAGGTTATCACTGATCAAGAGGATTCCTTCATGTCAGACCTGATGAAATGTTTATGGGAGAAGTGTGGGGTGGTGCAGAGATGCACGACACTGTATCACTCACAAGTCAATGGACTTGTGGAACGATTCAATGGTACCCTAAAGTCAATGCTCTGCATGTTTGATGAACAGCATGGGAGGAACTGGGAGAAATACCTTCCCCACCTGTTGTTTTCATACAGGGAGGTGCCCCAAGAGTTGACAGGATTTTCCCCTTTCGAACTCTTATATGGACGCCAGGTACGTGGGCCCCTAGACTTGATCTGGGAGGACTGGGAAGGCAAGCACGCCACCCAGGGAACTTCCATTGTGGATTACGTTCTTAAGTTTAAGGAAAGGCTGAAGGAGCTCATGGGGACAGCCCAGAACAACCTGGCAGCTTCCCAACAGAAACAAAAAGTGTGGTATGACCGCAGAGCCAGAGCTCACCCATACATGGTGGGTCAGGAAGTCATGGTCCTTATTCTGGTCCAGAAAGACAAGCTGCAGGCTGAGTGGGCAGGACTGTACAAAGTGGTTAGGAAGGTAAATGACATGAACTATATTGTGGAGTTACCTGACGAAGACAGACAGAAAGGATGTACCATGTAAACATGATGAAGCCATATGCAAATAGGGCTGACATGGTATTTGCAGTGTGTAATCCTGGGCAGGGGATGGACGAAGGAGTCCCCCTTCTGGACTTGCTGGAAGAAAATAAGTGGGAGTCCTCTTTGGAGGCAGTAAAATTGTCTCCCCAGCTGGCCCCAGACCAGAACCAGAAAGTAAGGGAGGTTTTAGCAGACTTTGTCCCATTGTTTAGCACCCAGCCTGGACTAACCCCCTTAGTGACTCATGATGTGGAGACAGGGACACAGACGCCCATACAGTGGACAGTATATCGGGTGTCAGAGGCTGTCCAAAAGGACATTAAGAAGGAAGTGGAAGAGATGCTGGATTTAGGGGTAATCCAGAGATCCCACAACCCCTGGGCCTCATCTGTAGTCTTTGTGCCCAAGCCAGATGGCTCTACTCATTTCTGTGTGGACTATCATGGACTGAATGCAGTCACAAAGTCTGATGCCCACCCGATGCCTGGATGGATGAACTCCTGGACAAGTTGGGAGGGGTGACCTACCTTATGACGATTGACCTGACCAAGGAGTATTGGCAGGTAGAGCTGACAGACTGAGCTAGGGAGAGGTCAGCCTTCATCACTCCAATAAGCTTATTTGAGTTTAAAGTAATGTCTTTCAGAATGAAGAACGTCCTGGCCACTTTCCAAAGGTTGGTGAACCGGTGTTAAATGGTGCTGAGGAGTACACCGTGGTGTACCTGGATGACATTGCCATCTTTACTGCCAGCTGGGAGGAACACCTACCCCACCTTAGGAAAGTGCTGGGCAGGATACAGAGGGCCGGGCTCACTGTCAAAGCCGAGAAGTGCCAGGTGGCCATGGAGAAGTGGCATACCTCAGGCATGTGGTAGGCTGAGGACAGCTCCATCCTAACCAAACAAAGATAGAGGTAATCCAGGCATGGCCCAGACCAGAAACACAGAAGCAGGTCAGGAGTTTTCTAGGGACAGCAGGGTACTACAGGAAATTTGTACCCAATTACAGTGTCCTGGCTGCTCCCCTGTCTGACCTGACAAAGAAAAGGATGCCCAAGAAAATTATCTGGGGCCCAGCCTGTGAGGAAGCCTTTTCCAAACTAAAGGAGGCACTGTGCAGTGCTCCTGTTTTGACAAGTTCTGACTATAGCAAAACCTTTATAGTTCAGACTGACGCTTCAGATGTGGGTATTGGGGCAGTACTGAGACAGACATCCAGCCAAGGAAGGGATCACCCAATAGCCTACCTGAGTAAAAGTTACTTCCCAGGGAGCAGGCATACTCCACAGTGAAAAAAGAATGTCTTGCCATAGTGTGGGCCCTAAAGAAGTTGGAGCCATACTTATATGGGCAGCATTTTGTGGTGCAGACTGACCACAACCCCCTGGTTTGGCTGACACAGATGGGAAAAAACAATGGTAGATTGCTAAGATGGAGTCTTGCTTTGCAAGGGTATGATCTGTCAGTCGTACATAGGGCTGGAGCCAAAAACCAGAACTCAGATGGCCTGTCTCATCTCTTTGAGGAGTGAACTGATTTGGGAAGCTCATCCCATGCAAGGGATAGAGCCCCCAAATTCAGTCTAGGTGGGGAGGATTGTGACGTGGACAGCCAGTTCTGAGTGCTGTATGATTTTTGGTAAAATAAAAATGTGTTATTGACTGTCTCTCATGAGAAATGCTGAAACAGCATGTGAGTATGACACACACACACACAGGTTTTAGATACAAGGTGTTACCTGGAAGGCCAGAAGCTAATTACATACTGGACCAGGCCTTAATTGGGGATCTCCTGTTTGTCTAGATTTATGTTAGCTTACCAGATGCTGGGCTAGAATCATAAATGTTTATGATGTTCAGAGGAAACACAGTGAAATTCACATGGTGATACAAAAGCATGTTACACTTCTGTGAGATCTGGCAGAGAGACATAAGTCCCTTTGATGTCCTGGAAAGGGGAAGCTGATCATAAGATCAAAGAGAGTCATTTGAAGAAAATGAGTTATGCTGAGGTTACAGAATGTAATACTTGGATAAGACATTCTGTTTTTGTATAGATATATTTTTTATATATATTCTGACAGGGAGGAGCCAGGTGACCTCACGCAAAGGGGCTGGCCAAGACAGTCTTTTAAACAGTATTCTGTTTTCATTCAGAGACTTCTATCTAGACTCTGACAAACATCTTTGAACACTTTAAACAAGTATACAGGTAGAGAAAGACAAAATCTAAGTACTGTAGTAGGAATTGCACTGTTAAAACCTTGTTCTTTTAAAAGATTGTATGGTTCTTGTGATAAATGGTTCTGCATTTTATGTTTTACATATTTTTTTATCTATTTTAGTAAAACTCTGTTTTTAGAGCCTACTTGGTCTGTCTTTGATTTCTTTTCTTTAACAAGTGGATTATATATGGTAAAAGCAGACACTGTGCATAAGCTTGAATGGTGATACCAAACTGGAAAAAAGGTAAGGGTTTAATCTGAGGTCTTTTATCAGAGTTTTTAAGGGTTGATTTTTGTACACCTGGTTAGGTGCCCATAGGCAAAGATATCTGGCCCCCCCGAGGACAGAATTATCTGAGCCTGTGCATCAGGTACACTAGCAAGAGGTTCACAGTTTGAATCTCTCCAAGACTTGAGACCAAAGGTTGATTCAAACCCACAAAAACAGACAGGAGGGTTACCCTGTTTCTGTTAACTATTCACAAGACTGCACTCAGAGGTTGGCACTTTGGGAGTAGAGGGCTGACCTGCTGAGTGGGTTTGTGACACCTGCCTGTATTGTTTTTAAAAACGTTACCACCAGAATGCAGACACATTTTAAAATGGTAAGGGCTGTAACATTTTTTAAAACATTTCAGCAGTCAACTTCGTAGTGTGGACAGGGCCTAAATGGTGTGTGCATTCCCTTTCATAAAAAGGGGATTTTCTGCAAGAAATTGATATTCTCCCCACTATGAGTTTATGGAATTTGTTCAATTTTTTTCCTGTATGGATATCGGCTCTCAGCAACTTTATGAAAGCCCATGTTCAGCTTTTTGCAGAGTGGAATTTTAAATCACAGCCCTCTGCAAAAAAGCAGACAGGAGAGCAAAGATGGTAAGTTTGAGGGTGCCCTGTTGTGGTGGTTTTCTAATGAGAGTAGGGTGGGTGAAAGAGCTATTATTGATGACCTGCTCCTTATGGAATTGGCTCAGCAGCTGGTATTGAAATGAGAAAACCTGATTTTAACCTGTTGCACAGCTGACTACAGCTTTGGGAGCACAGTGGAGTTTATTGCGGACAAGCAGAGTGCTGATCAGTGGATGAAAGAAGTCCTCCTAAGATTACTCGGGGCTATGAACCCTCAAACTTTTTAACTGTCATGAGACTGAGCAGTTCAATAGATGTGTGGGTTATGCCATGCTCAATTAACTATTTGATCATTAAGCCTAAGACTCCCATGGGGTTAAAATGGCAAAGAAGTGTTGTTAGCCCTCTGCTTTGGAAACATGACAGAGACTGATATATCTGACCTGATTATTGATTGGTAAATCCACTAAGCAACACTTCAGGCAGAACCTTCTGGCCACTTACTCGATGGCATGTATGACTGGGGAAATCCTTACTGAATGACTGAGAGACTGGGACTGCATGTGTTCCTATAAATTGGCCTTCCTACTGGATAACCTTAGTGGTCATCCACAAATCCCCATTATTAGGAACACGAAAGGAATCCCTCCAACACAACCTGCATAAAACAGCTCATGATCAAGGGCTCATTTATTCTTTTAAGTTGCAGTGTGTGAGAGTTATACATTTCCACTTGCTTGATGTCATAGACACATAAAAGGAGCTGACTGCTGAGCTACATAAACAAGTAGGAAGAGACTGGACTGCTGATAACTTTCTCAATCACAGACGAGTCTGGTGTAAGTAGTGCTCATTGTACACTGTATCAAAAGAGGCTAGTAAAAACTAAGGTTTTGAACTACTGAGAAATTTGTGAATATCCTCTACTGAATCTGTAATCCAGGGTTAAAGTTACTGTACATTCACACATAGATTTATTTAATCAATAAAGAATTCTTTCATGTTTACTATAATTGATTTTAGAACACTAAAAATGACTGAACTCACGCCATTATCAAATCAATAGTCTTAAACAGGGCATTTTTTTATACTGTAACTATTTACAGGCATCAGTATCTGACTGGCCAGATTTGGGGGTGGGCAAGTTGAGCAACAGGCTACTAGGGCTGGCAGGGGTAGTCTAGGCCCTAGGACACTCAGCCTGCTAAGTAAGAGAAAGAAAAGTGCTGGGTAGAGTGCAGGATATTACTAATTGCTGACACTCCATAGTTAGGACAGTGGTTGAGTTGGAGGGTGCATTTTTGGACCTTATAAAATGGGCAAGGAAAATACTGCCATCTGATCATACCTCTCAACCTCATGCATTGCAAATCAGGGACAAGGCTTAACAAAATCAGGGATAAGTGGCCAAAATCAGGGACACATCTTAAAGAATGGTAATATTAGTTCAACAATTCTGCCATAGTGTTTGGCTAAATGTAAAAGGCGTTTTCTGAAGGAGAACTAGACTGTAACACTGAAGTATGACCTTATTTTATGCTTTGAATTTCTACTGTTCTGCAACAGAAATCCCAAATTTAGGAGGCAGCGTGGACATTTTTGAGGCAAAATCAAGGATGTCCCTGAAAATCAGGGACAGTTGAGAGGTATGCTTGATTGGCTGACAGTGCTTGGCACTTATACATTTACCTCAGCCTAATGCCCAGGTATGAAAAAGTTCCAGTGGGATTTGGAATTTAGGCAAATCACATACAAACTTCATGACCTATTTCACTCATCCCTTATTGCCATCACAAACATGGCTGCCACCTTTACTCATACTGAAACATTTCAACAAGGCCCTAAAAAGTAAAACTCCCTTAAATTTCAATGACTAACTAACTAACTAACTAACTAACTAACTAGCTAAAGACTCTTTCTTCTCATGAGTCCCTCCTTACACACATAAACAATATTTAAAAAAAAATGAAGTACTATTCATAGATTTAATTCCGTAATTGTTGGGTGGGAAGGTGGGACAAAATGGAGGCAAGGAGTCAATCAAGGCTATGCAGTAAGCCCTTTTACAGCTTAATAAGAGATTGAAGTTGTTTTTCAGAGGGCATTTGTTGTGATATTGGGAGTGCTAACAGCAGGGGGACAAGAAAAGCAGGGAGAAGTAAAACTGACCTTTTGCCAAGTTCTTTTGTCTTGCAGGAGCAGCTGTTCAGCTCATGATGCTACGTCAGTGTGGGGTTGGAAGGCAGGACAAAGCGGACACAAGGAGCCGATCATGGCTATGCAGGAAGCCCTTTTACAACTATGTAATCCCTTCCACCCAGTGTTTCTCGTCACATTTGTGTCCCAGAGCATGCGTGGAACAGAACAAGAATGGGACAGGATTGGCATCTTAGGTGTCTGCAGGTGACAACAAGCATGCAGGAAACTTTATTCATTCACTAAGGTAAGGTAAAGAACCGTTTTTCTGTTGCTGCCTGTGTAAGGGAGTAGTGTAAGAAGGTAGGGGGGACACAACTGTTGTATGGGAAGGGAGGAAATACCCTAGCTAGAGTAATTGTAGATAGGGGTAAAGGTTTGATAAAAAGGGCAATGAATGTCACCTGTGATGTAGGAATAGAGGTAACACCCTATCCAGGGTAAGGGTTAAAAGAGGGTATAAGAAGCCAAAAGAGGAACACCTACAACACCCTATCTAGAATCAAGATACATAAGTAAAACAAAAAGGGGAATAGCAGAAGAACCCAATCTAGGGTAAGGGTATGGACACAATGAAGGGGCAGACTAAGTACAGGAAGGAGGGAAAAAGTACCTGTAACCTCTACAAATGGGGGTCCCTGAAAAGTCTTCCTTGAGCTTACCTAAATGCTCACTACCAGGCTGGTGTCCTGCATTTCAGCAGTTTAAATGTGATTTCCAGAGAGTGCCTGTATAGCCTCTGTGTACTGTCTCTTTAAGAGCTGCCTGGATTGCAGTCATAAGTAATCTGAGAGGGAGCTCTGTTGAAAGATGTAACTATTTGCTGAAAATCATTTAGAGTGATAATGATAATGTAGTTTGTCTAACCTGCCTTCTTTGTAGCAAGGACTGTTTTGTTTATTGCCACTATCTTGGTCCTGGACTGCTGAATTGGACCAATCAGTACTGGTGGGACTTAAAATGGAGCCGGACTACAGGAGCTGTCTGGAGTCAAAATCTGTAGGAATTGTAGTTTTGGGCTTTTGGTGCCTTTTTGCACCTGAAGGGGGAGCCTTTGTTGTGACTGAGACAGATCAGCCAACCAAACCTTTTGGATTCTGGGGAAATTCCCAGGTTTGCTGGCAGTTGAGTCAGATCTAAGTTGGGAGCTGAAGAAGCAACAGCTTGAGAGATAATCAAGCAGCCGTCTGAGTAGTTTCGCGCAGGAGAACTGTGGAAAGGCCTGAGTTGTGGCCTGCATGTCTGCCTGCTGCCCCTGAGAGGGAGAGAAGAGAATTATTTCAGATTAAATCCAAGTTTGTGAGAACAAAGTAAGCCACTGATTTTTTACCAGGCTCATACCTGAAGAAGGCCGAAGATCTTGCTGAATGCTAACGGCCTGTCAGGATTTCCAGCTGCTTTTGAATCCCTGGTTTGTGCAGAGGCCTTGTGATCATGACCAGAGAGCGGTTTGCCTGGTAGAGTAGAATTTCCTTACATGTAAATGTGCTGTGAGTTGTTAGTGGGTCGTGATTTGGTTCCCCACTGTGTGAACTGTGTTCTGCTTGCTGGAAGCTGTATCCAGTCCAAAACAGACTGTATCCAAATTTGTTTCCATTTGGCCTGGGCCTTGCCACACTGGCCCAGCCAGATTACCTGCTGCACAGAGAAAGCCATCAATGAGAGACCTGCCTGGGGATCAGCCCCCTGCTCCACGCTTCAACAGGAACAACGCCTCGGCAAATTGTGTGGGCCCTGCTTCTCCTGGCACTCCAGATCAACGACCGGCAGTCTCAGTTTTCGTCCAGCCTGTGTCCAGTCTTGGGTATTGTGAGTAATCATCAGGGAAGCTCCCTGCAACAACAACCTAATCTAAAACTGTGTCATTTGATTGTCTTGTTGTTTTCTTTTCACAAACTGAGCCCTCCGGCTCCGGATTACAATTAATGTGTGTGGTGCATGCTGTTTTCTTCCATCACAGGGCCCCAACCAGCTGCAACGTTCCTGGCTAGCCCACCATTCTCCATCTGGGTACCTCAAGTGTGTGACTGTTTATGGACCCTGAAGTACATGCATAACTGTTTGATCGATACAGCCTTTGAGCAAATTAACCTGATTACGCTCCTCCCTTGTTCAAGTCCCTTAAATAAATGAGATCTAACTCTTTTTACATTTACCCTGACTGTGGTTCCAGTTTGTGCAAGAGTACTGTACTGCTGTTATTTGCTGTGTATAACCTTGTTTTACAGGGGAGTCCCCAGGGTCGAGCCAGAGGAAAGCCCTGATGGTAAGTGCAAACAGTGTGGGTACTTGTGTGGTGTATCAGGGGTATTGCGAAAGTGATTATTGTGTATTGTTCCGGCCACTAGTAAGGAAAGATGGGGGTTACAGTGTCCCAGAGGGCTGTGCCCAGGTTAGCGTGACCACTACCAACCCTGACCTCTGGGTGGAGGCACCCATTTCAGAACTCAGGCCCTTAACCTGCTACTAGCCAAGCTGGCAGGGGTAGTAGTCCTCGGGATAGCGCCACCTAGGGGTTACATCTTGGAGGCTCACCGCTGGGATTGTGTGCCTTCTAGTGGCCAAAAATTACAAATTATTGTTAAAGATTAATGGCTACCCCAGTAGAAATGGCTGTACACTAGTTGGTGGGGTGGTGTACTGGGCAGGAGATCGACCCAAAAAATGCTCTGCTTATACTGGATATTCTCCTGGGTACCAGTAAGGACACTGTAGAGGGAGTACTCTCCAAAGTTGAATGTTTAAAAAACCCTGTGGTGGTGGGTCGACAGGCGGATTTGATTGCCCAAACTTTCATAGCCTTAGTAGAGTGTAGTGACCTTGTGGACAGCTCTAAAGTGCCATAGACTATTGTCCCAGAAGGGGTTCCAGCTGCCTGGAGAGTGATAACAAAAGACAGTAAAGACCCCAGAGAGGATGAGCTCCCACCATTATCTGAGACTTTTGAGGAGAAATTTGCCAAGTTGTTGCTAGAGGAAAGGAAACCATAGAGGACTGTAAGAAACTATTCCTGCTACCTGGGGGGGGGTTCCTTCCCCAACACCTCCTCCCACACCAGCACCTGTTACAGCCCCACCTTCTGTGCCTGTGCCAATGCTGGCCCCTACATTTGCCATTAGTCATGACTCCTACCGAAGGCAGAGAATCTTCTTGGGCACCTTCCCCACCTCCCAGGGGAAGGATGACTGGGAGACCTGGATCGACTATGTTGCCCCCTTGGTACCCGAGTGGCAGTGTGCAGAGGCTGAGAATCAGAAAATAATCATAGAAAGTTTGAGGGGCTCTGCCCTTGAAGCCATTAAATTTTTGAGGTCTACGAACCCTGATGCATCTGCTCAGAAGTACCTCTCTGTACTTGAAGGCAGTTTTGGGAGCACTGAGTCAGGGGACACTTTGATGTGGAAATTCCAAGGTACCAAGCAATGGAAGGGGGAAAGTTTGTGTATGTTACTCACCTAGAAAGAGCTCTGCAGAAAGCTGACCGGAAAGGTGGGGTAGCCGCTAGTGATTTGAACCGTGTGAGATTGGGGCACATACTACAACATGCCAAGCATTCTAAACTGAAGATCATCCAGCTAAGGCTCCAGGATAGGAAAGGTAACCCACATGACGACTGTGACTTGATAAAAGAACTCCAGGAGGTAGAAGGTGAAGAGGGAGATTGTAATTATGGGGTGGGTGCAGCCCAAGTGATAATGGCACTGGAAGGCCCTTCCGAAATGGAGGCCACTAAGAGTGTCCCGCCGTGGGCTAAACGGTGGGGGGAGGAGTTGCTGAAGGAAGTCAGAAAAACACAACCGGGTGCGTTCACTGAGGTATCCCCTGCTGACAGATACCCTGGTCCCTGTCAGAATGTGATTATTATGGGGTTGGGGGTGCATCCTCAGGCATCCTCTACTGGGGGTGGCTTCTCGGCTGAGCTCAAGGAATTGACTGCCACCCTAAAGGAACTTTTGAGACATGGTACACTACCCGCAGAAGTCAGATCACAATCTCTCATTGATGCTCCAGCATCCCCTGCTATGTTTTCCCCAAGGATGCCCCGAGAGCATGTCATTTGTCACAATTGCGGCAAGGATGGCCATATGAAGAGGGAATGCCAGTCTCAGAAGGACTTAGAGAAAGTGGTGAACCAGCTTCAAGGAGAGCTTCGGAAAATGAGTCAGTGATCAAGGAGTGCACGAAATGACTGCAGTAAAAGCTTCGGCCATCCTAACTCAAACCCCTCTGTGACTAAATCATCTGTCCAGGCCCCTGCTTTTGTCCATCCAGACTGGTCCAAGATAGTGGGCCCTTCAATGGAGACTAATGTGACTGTGAATGGTATTCCCACTCGGGCTGTGCTTGACAGTGGGTCGCAAGTGACCATTGTGTTTCAGGACTGGTATGACAAACACTTTTCTGAAGTGCCCTTACAATCCCTGAAAGGCCTACATGTGTGGGGGGGTTGAGCGACAAGTCTTATCCATATCTAGGATATGCCCGCCTCTGGTTGTCTTTCCCTGCAACTGTCACTGGCATAGAGGAGCAAGTAGAGACACTGACCCTAGTGTGTCCCCCCACCAGACTGTATGGTGGGGTTCCCCTGTTAATTGGAACAAATGCCCATATGTTTGGGAGACTGACACAACTCTGTCATGAGAAACAAGGGTGACGGATTGGGAGGGCCCTGAGAATTCTGGCTCTGATCAAGAGGGCCTATGATTTGCAACAGAAACCCGAGAAAGTAGACCAGGATGAACCGTTGGGGATTGTGTGGCAGAAGGATCCCGATTCAATGGTACTGACCCCTAATGCCCAGTGTACCATTCAAGGGGAGGTCCACCTCTAGAAAGATGTCAAGAACAAAATACTGATGTTGGATGCACCAGCCGATGGAAAATTGCCAAGAAGGATTATTGGTCAAGCCCAGCATCTTGTCTGTTCGTGCCCATGCCTATGTATGATGAGTGATGGTCCAGATTCACAATGTGTCAGATCGGGAGATCCAGGTGAACAGAGGGTGCACCCTAGCTATGGTACAGTATGCAGACACTGCAGTATTGCCCAGCAACAAGCACCCTGGTGAGAAGGAGAGAGTGACCCCAGACTTGTTTGACTTTGGTGACTTTCCGTTGCTAGCTGAATGGAAGGCTAGAACTAGCATGAGACTTGCTCAGAGAGACCAAGTGTTTTCATTGAAGGAATGGGATGTGGGATGTGTCCAGGGTGTGGAGCATCACATACAGATGCACGATGAACGGCCATTTCGAGAGAGATCCTGACACCTAGCCCCAGCAGACATAGCTGATGTGAGAAGACACTTGCAGGAAATGCTCGCTGCTGGCATGATACAAGAATCCAGGAGCCCATACGCCTCTCCCATTGTGATTGTGCATAAGAATAATGGCTATGTGAGTATGTGTGTTGATTATCGAACCCTGAACCGGTGGACCATCCCAGACCAATACACTATGCCTCGTATACAAGATGCCCTGGACTGCTTGAATGGGAGCAAATGGTTCTCGGTGTTGGATCTTCACAGCGGATACTACCAGATCCCGATGGTCCCCGAAGACCATGAGAAAACAGCCTTCTTCTGTCCACTGGGGTTCTACGAGTTTCTGAGGATGCCACAGAGCATATCGGGTGTCCCGGTCACCTTTCAGCGACTGATGGAACGTGCGGTGGGAGATATGAATTTGCTGGAATGCCTGGTGTACTTGGATGATGTAATTGTGTTTGGGAGCACCTTAGAGGAGCATGAGAACCGACGGTTTAAAGTCCTAGACCGACAGGAAGACTTCGGACTCAAGCTGTCCATTGACAAGTGCCAGTTTTTCCAAACCTCCGTGAAGTATGTGGGGCACATAGTATCTAAAAAAGGGATAGAGACTGATCCCAGTAAGGATGAAGCACTGACTACTTGGCCCCAGCCCCATAATCTGAAAGAACTACAATGTTTCCTGGGGTTCTGTGGCTAATACCGCAGGTTCATAAAAGACTATTCCAAGGTGATTCGCCCACTCTTGAACCTTACCCAGGGTTACTCTCCTACCAATCGTAAATACAAAAAAGGGGCCATTAAAGAACCAGAAAAAGTATACTTCTGCCCAGGTGAAATCTTTGGGCCGTGCTGGATGCCCGACTGTGAAGCAGCCTTCCATGAGATCATATACCAGCTCACCCACGCCCCCATCCTTGCCTATGCTGACCCCACCAAACCCTATGTGCTGCATACGGATGCTAGTCTGAAGGGTTTAGGAGCGGTGCTGTATCAAGACTATGAGGATGGCCTGAGACCAGTAGCTTTCACCAGTAGGAGCTTGACCCTGTCTGAACGAAACTACCCTGTGCATAACTTGGAGTTCCTTGCGCTAAAATGGGCCATCGTTGACCAGTTTCATGAATACCTCTGTGGGGCAAAGATATTGGTGAAGACTGACAATAACCCATTGACCTATGTACAGAATTCAGCTAAGTTAGACGCCACTGGACACCGGTGGCTTTCTGCATTATCAACCTATGATTATGCTGTTGAATACAGACCGGGCCTGAACCATATTGATGCTGATGCCCTATCATGAAGGCCCACTTCCAAGACTGATTGGATCAGGCTGTCTGAACCTGACATTCGAGCATTGTGCCAAAAGTTTGATAGGGATGAACAGATGTCTGTGGACACAGTGGACTCTTTAGTAGATTGTTTTGGCCCTCTGACACCTGCATACCAGCTGCTTATTGCCACTTCTCTGCTCTAGATATTAGTGCACTACCTCAATTTGACAATGACGGCATTCAGTGGGCTCAATCCCACGATCCTATGATTCAGCCAGCACTTGATGCCCTGCGTGCGGGGAAAGATGTGTCTAAGTTACGTTCCACTGACTTGCGAACTGTTTTATTGTTTAAAGAAGGCCCCAGATTGAAGTTGTCCAATCAGTTGTTGTATAGAGAGACAGTAGATTGTAGTGGCAAAGTAGACAAGCAACAATTGGTCCTGCCCACGGCCTTTAAATATTTGGTACTGAGGTTCCTCCGCAATCACATGGGGCACCTCGGTATTGATAGAACCCTTGACCTGGTACGGTCTTGCTTCTACTGGCCCAAAATGAGGGCCGATATTGAGCACCACGTAAAGACTTGTAGTCACTGCCCGCAAAGAAAAGCCCTGCTTCAGAGGGCTGCCCCCTTGTTAATATTACTACCAGCACCCCCATGGAACTAGTCTGCATTGATGTCTTGTGTTTAGAACCTGATCAGTGGAACATTGGCAATGTGTTAATGGTTATGGATCATTTCACATGGTATGCACAAGCTTTTCCCACCAAAGATCAAAAGGTATCTACCATGGCCAAGGTGCTAGTGGAAAATTTCTTCGTCCACTATGGTGCCCCCCAGCGGATCCACTCTGACCAGGCAGAGACTTTGAGAGTTGACTAATCAAAGAAATGCTCTCTCTCTATGAGGATGTAAAAGTCAAGAACCACCCCCTATCACCCACAGGGAGACCCTCAACCAGAATGTTTTAACCGCACCCTTCTAAACATGCTGGGCACCCTCCACCCAAAAGACAAGCATAAATGGAGCCAGCAAATTAGCACCTTGGTACATGCATACAATTGCATGAAAAATTATGCTACTGTGTTCTCCCCCTACTGCCTCATGTTCGGGAGAGAGGCCTGGCTGCCAGTTGATGTCTGTTTTGGGATCTCTCCAGATGGGGTCCGAGACAAAAACTACTTGCAATATGTACAAAAACTGAAAGCTCAGTTGAACTATGCCTATCAACTGGCCCAGACAATGGCCACCAAGAGAAATCTAGCCAACAAAGAGAGGCATGATAAAAAAGTAAAGGCTCAAGAGCTTCGCCCTGGATATCGTGTGTTGTTACGCAATTTGGGACTGCATGGTAAATACAAAATTGCTGATCGGTGGCACCATCTTCCCCATGTAGTAGTTGGAAAGTTGGATGATTTACCAGTGTACCAAGTGCGCAGAGAGAATAACTCCAAAGCTGACAAGAGCATGCACCGTAACCACTTGCTACCTATCTGCTAAGTCATGATTGAGGCTGAATCCTCAGAGATTGATTCCCCTGGGCCGGTGACTCATTGCTGCTGCAAGAAAGAGACAGAGTCGACCTACCCCATGGTCACAGATTTAAAGTTTTCTCCACAGCAGACTCAGAATGATAGTGACTGTCAGTCCACTTCTGATGAAAGTGAATACGGCCATGCCTATTACCCCTCTTATGAACTGAGTCAGTTGTTTCAAGGAAATCCTATGACTAATTGCGGAGATGAAGCTGGGCCTTCTGGACTGTCTAACCCCCAGCTTCATCCTTGGAGCCAATGCTTAATGAAAGTGAAGTGCAAAGTATCACATCTGAAGATGCTGAGTCTCTGTGTATTGTGGAACTATATAATTTGCCTGAGGGGAGGGGCTGATGGAATGAGTCTTTCTGGTGACATAGCAGTACTTGAAGAACACTGCGAGAGTGCTGACCACCTCCCTTCAGTGCCTCGAAGCTTGATTGTGCCTGAGCCTTCGCAAAATGAGTCAAGTGTTGTAGAAATAGAGCCTACAGAGCAAGGAGCTGACAGTGCTCCAAGTTTGGATGGTCCCATCCAGGCAGAGGCACCCCTCACAAGCGACGAGAGTCCCCAGACCAGTGCTGAGAATACAGAGACTGTAGTTGTCCCCCTCAGAAAGACTGGCCAAGCTGTCAAGCCAGTAGTATGCCTCAGTTATGATTCTCCCGGGAGGCCAGTGGATTTGCCTCTCAATGTGGTGCACAGAGGTGTTGGGCGCAAAAGGCAGGTAGGGCTGGGTATCATCAGCATAGTAGTGAAACCTCAGCCCATACTGTCTTACAATGTCTCCGAGGGGCAGCATATACACTGCAAACAACATGGGGGACAGCACCGAGCCCTGGGGTACCCCACAAGGCAGACAGAAAGACTCAGAAGTAAATATTTCTGAGACAACTCTCTGAGTTCATCCAGTGAGGAAAGATGAAAACCATCTGAGAGCTTGGTAGCACCTCAGTGAAGGCCACCATGCTAGCTACTTGCTTCAGGCCCCTCCCCAGCTCTCTAAACCTATCCTGCACCACCCCTGCAATTTCCCTTGCCAGGTCATTAGTCACCAGATGGACAATGACATCAAGCTCCCTCCCTACCCTCCTTCCCAGGCAATCTCTACAATCTGCCCTCCAGTCCCCGTCCCCCCCAAAGCACTTGGTAGGCACTTTATTATCTTCTCTCTTCCTTCTCTTACTCCCAACTCTATCACCCTGATTATGAAGTCCCCCTCCACCATCTGTCTCCTCATTGGCTGGAGGCCTCTCCTTCCCCCTTGGGGCCTCCTCCCTTGAGGACCCCACCTCCTCCCTTCCCACTGCTTCGGGTGTCTCCTCTTGTCTTCCCAGTCCTGACAGAATCGGCAGAATTTTACTTGGTTTTCTTTTCATGAACTGAGCCCTCCGGCTCCGGATTACAATTAGTGTGTGTGGTGCGTGTTGTTTTCTTCCATCAGAGGGCCTCGACCAGCTGCAACATTCCTGGCTAGCCCACCATTCTCCATCTGGGTACCTCGAGTGTGTGACTGTTTATGGACCCTGAAGTACATGCATAACTGTTTGATTGATACAGCCTTTAAGCAAATTAACCTGATTACGCTTTTCCCTTGTTCAAGTCCCTTAAATAAATGAGATCTAACTCTTTTTGCATTTACCCTGACTGTGGCTCCAGTTTGTGCAAGTACTGTACTGCTGTTATTTGCTGTGTATAACCTTGTTTTACAGGGGGTCCCCAGGGTCGAGCCAGAGGAAAGCTCTGGTGGTAAGTGCAAACAGTATGGGTACTTGTGTGGTATATCAGGGGTATTGTGAAAGTGATTATTGTGTATTGTTCCGGCCACTAGTAAGGAAGGAGGGGGTTACAGTGTCCCGGAGGACTGTGCCCAGGTTAGCTTGACCACTATCAACCCTGACCTCCAGGTGGAGGCACCCGTTTCAGAACTCAGGGCCCTTAACCTGCTACTAGCCAAGCAGGCAGGGGTAGTCACCCTTGGGATAGTGCCACCTAGTGGTTACATACAGATAAGCCAAGACTGGGATATACTGTACATAGGTAAGGTATAAGGACAAGGGAAAGGCAAGGAAGCAAGTAGTTAACAGGAAAAACAGCCATCAGACATGGGAGTGGTGCAGTGTATTGGGTGTACAGCTACAATCTTCAGAGACACGTTCTGGAGACTAAGGTGCTATCCCATATGCAGGCACATCTTTGGGCTGAGATCAGAGGTCTCTGGACTCAGGGCTGAACTGGCACAAGTACAGGGTACTGTCTGTCTCACCCAGGGGCATGTAAGATTGCTGCTGCTCCCTCAAAGGAAGCCAGAAAACAGGCAGAGTGGCTGGATCTTGGTGAGCTCCAGAAGGATGAGGGAGAGAAAGGAAAACACCCCTCAGTCCTTACCACTCCATAATTCCTTTGCAATTCTGTCAGGACTGGGAAGACAAGAGGAGGCACCCGAAACAATGAGAAGAGAGGAGGTGGGGTCCTCAAGGAAGGAGGCCCCAAGGGGGAAGGAGAGGCCTCCAGCTAATGAGGAGACAGATGGTGGAGAGGGACTTCATAGTCAGGGTGATAGAGCTGGGAGTAGGGGAAGGAAGAGAGAAGATAATAACGTGCCTACCAAGCACTTTGGGGGACTGGAGGCAGATTGTAGGGTTGCCAGGGAAGAGGGGGTAGGAAGGGAGCTTGATGTCATTGTCCATCTGGTGGCTAATGACCTGGCAAGGGAGATTGTAGGGGTGGTGCAGGATAGGTTTAGAGAGCTGGGGAGGGGCCTGAAGCAAGTAGCTAGCATGGTGGCCTTCACTGAGGTGCTACCTGTATATGGCCAGGGGAAGGCTAGGGAACACCGCACCAGGGCCTTTAATGAGTGGTTGAAGGCATGGTGCAGAGAGGAGGGTTTTGGCTACACCGGGAACTGGGGTTCTACCTGGGGGTATAGATTCCTGAACAAAGAAAATGGCCCCATCCATCCACGAGGGGAAGAGGAGTCCTGGGTTGAAGGTTTAGAAGCTACTTTGATGGGCATTTAAACAAGCCAAAGGGGGAGGCAGAAAAACTGAGAGAAGCAGAGATTGCTTCCTTTCAGAGGTTAGAGCAGCAAGGAGGAAAAGACTGGGGAAATGAATTCTCTAGGGGTACAGGGGCATAAGGACAAGTGGGAGGACAGGATGGGCAGGTCAGGAAGAGGAACTAAAACTGATGTTAAGGAGGGTAGGTAGAGGGAAAGTGAAAAAGGAAAGGACAGGACCAAGGAAATGGGAGGGGCAAAGGATTAAAACAGGAAGGGAAGGGAAGGTAGAATAGGGGAGAGAGGGACAAAAGCAGTGGACAGCCATGTGTGGCAATGCAAGGAGCCTAGAAAATAAATTCCTGACCTTGAAGCAATCGTTTCAGAAGCAGATCTGGATCTGGTGGCCATAACGGAACCATGGTGCACCGACAACCACAGCTGGGAGGGCTGTAGGTATTATGGGTTAGCTTGGAGACAAGGTCTGGGGCCTTTGTCCACACAGGGTGGTGCATGGACACCAACACAGGGGAGGAGTTAGACAAGGTTTTGGGGGAGACCATTGGCAGAATGGCAAGCAGGGGGAAGTATTGATTGTAGGGACTTTAATCTGCCAGATATAAACTGGAGCATTCTGGCCACAGCTACAGGAATAAACAGGGCCATCCTCCACTCCCTACAGGGGCATTTCTCAGGCAGCTGGTCACATAACCCACTAGAAACAGGGCAGTGCTGGACCTGGTATTTACAAACAGGGGGCCCTATTCACAAAAGCATGGGTTATACGTGCAAAATATGTGTATAACACCCATGTAGCTACACGGCCCCAGACAGGCACAGGGTATGCAGTATTCACAACTGTGAGCACCCAAAGGGCACCAGTCTATGGCTCTGACCCCCCCCTCGGTGTGCAGCTGCATGGGGTGGATCACAGTTGCACAGGGGGTGGATCGCGAGACCCAGGCAGGCATCCAATCGGATGCCTATCCTGGGTTCTGAAGTGGATCCCCCACTGTGCACGTGCAGGGGGTCCTGGGAAGGCATGGACCCAAGGAATTGGGGTCTGATGGGTGAGTGCCTGAATGGCTGCCCTCAGTGGGCTGGGGCAGCAGTGTGGCATGGGTCCCTGTACCACCGCCACTGACAGGTGTCCATTGGGGGGGCGTGAATAAGTTACAGCTGGGTCCCCCATTGCTTAATTTCTGCCCCCCCCTCAGCCCAGCACTCCACGCCTTAGTAAATGGTGCAGAGTGCGGTCATGGCCCCAGGCATGCTTCTGGACCACCTGTGGTGTGTAGCTGTGCAGGTGGCTGGGGGATACAGTGTGCAAGGCGCTAGTACACCTGTCATGAGTGCCGTGGGTTTCCGCTGGACACGTGGGCATGCCTACGTGCTGCACATATGTGGCACATAGGCTTTTGTGAATTGGGCCCAAGGACAGTATTGCAGACCTTGCAGTGGGTAGTCCCCTGTGTACAAGTGATCACTGTTCTGTGTGGTTTGGTGTATGGATTGAGCTAGAGAAAAAACACACCAAGACTAGTGTCCTGGACTTCAGGAGGGCACATTTTAAAGAAATGGGAGACTATCTCAGTAAATACCTTGAAGGGGGGGATAGCTTGAGGGGGGTGTTGTGACACAATGGAAAAAAATTAAGGAGGGAATAGCTAGGGCAACAACATGCTGTCTGAAGGAAGGAAGCAAGGCAAGGAGAAGGAAGAGGCCACTATGATTCTCAAAAGAGGTAACTAAGGCAGTGAAGGAATAAAACAAAACAGGATTTTGGAAGTACAAGGAGACCCAGATGGAGATGGACAGGGAGATACATATGGAAAAGCAAAGGAAAGCAGAAAGGTGGGTGAGGGCAGCTAAGGCACAAATGGAGGACAGGATCATCAACGAGGTAAAAAAAAGGTGATAAGACTTTCTTCAATTACGTAAGAGAAAAGAGGAAAGCAAGAAGTGGGATAGTGAGAATCAAGAGGGGGGGACTGTGCAGAAGAACATCAGAAAAAGCTAAAATTTTGAATTAGCACTTCTGCACAAACTTCACAGTAGAGGAGGGGACATGACTGCGTGTATCTGCATGCACCAGGGGAGGGGTGTGTGAACACAAGTGCATTTTCAGAGGCGAGATTCTGGAAGGGATTGAAAGCTTTAAAAGAAAATGAAGTAATGGGACTGGATGGAATTCCCACAGGGGTTCTAAAAGAACTGAGCACAGTACTAGCCACCTTTCTGGCAACACTATTCAGCACCTCATTGGAGACAGGGGTAGTTCCAGATTACTGGAGGCGGGCCTATGTGGTCCCTTTGCACAAAAGCAGCAGTAGAGAGGAGGCTAACAACCACAGGCCAGTCATTCTCACATCAGTGATGGGGAAATTAATGGAGGCCCTGATGAAGGAGAGGCTGAGGGAGTACCTGGAGGCATATGGACTGCAGGACCACAGGCAGCATGGTTCATGGGGAAGGTCATGCCAAACAAATCTCATAGATTTCTTTGACTGGGTGACTAGAGAGGTGGATCAGAGGAGGGCAGTGGAAGTGGCCTATCTGGGCTTCAGTAAGGCCTTCGACACTATGTCGCATAGGATGCTAGTTAAAAAAATAAGCAGCCTGGGAGTTGGGGAGAAAGTGGTAAGCTGGTTATCAAACTGGATGAAGGATAGGAGGCAAAGAGTGATGGTAAATGGCAGACACTCGGGGGACAGGAGAGTGACTGGTGGGCTGCCACAAGGATAAGTACTGGGACCAGTCCTCATCAATGTCTTCATAAGTTCCATTTCTGAGGAGCTGGAAGGGAAGGTGTGTCTCTTTGTGGATGACACAGAAATCTGCAACAGGGTGGAAAAGGCATGCATCTGGGACAGGGAAAGACATGAGATGTGTATAAGATAGGAGGGGGAGGTACTGACTGACACCAAGCGAAAAAAAGGACCTTGGAATAATCAAATCTGATGATCTCAAGGTGGCAGTGCAGTGTGATAAGGTAGTAGGCAAGACTAGTGGGATGTTGGTGTGCATAGGGAGGGGGATTTCTAGCAGAAGGGAGGTGGTGCTTCCGCTGTATTGCTCACTAGTGAGATCCCACCTTGAATACAGTGTCCGGTTCTGGAGGCCACACCTCCACAAGGACATTGACAGGGTGGAAGTGGCCCAGAGGAGGGCTACCAAAATGGTACAGGAGTTGCACAAGAAGCTATATGAGGACAGACTGCGAGATCTCAATATGTATTCCCTGGAGGAGACGAGAGCGAGAGGGGACATAAATGATTGAAATTTATAAGTACCTCACAGGGGTGAACAAGGTGAAGGTGGGGAAGCTCTTTCAGTGGAGGAAAAGACCAAAACACAAGGCCATGCAATGAAGCTGGGGAGCGGGAGTTTAAGAGGGATGTGAGGAAATGCTTCTTCACAGAAAGGGTGGTGGATGCCTGAAACAGCCTGCTAGAAAAGGTGGTGAAGGTGAAAACAATGGGGAGCTTGCCTTCAAGCAAGCATGGGATAGACACACAGGCACAATAAGCAGAGGAAGATAGGCAGGATGGATGCCGGTGACCAAGTCAGGTCCGAGGTATGTCAGAATAGGCAGGAAAAATAGGGCAGACTGGATAGGCCTACTAGTCCTTCTCTGCTGACAAATTCTAAACTTTTATGTTTCTATGGTGTTTCTTTTCGTGACCGTGAAAAATCCCCTTCCTAGCCTTACAAACTTGCCAGGGCAATCTCTGCTCTTTTCTCTGCCCCACACAAAACAGAGTCCATGGCTACACACCGGACCTGATGTTACATGTAAGAGGGTGAACATTTTGCCACAGGAATTCTGCAGAAGTTTGAATTCATGTATTCCATAACAAATAAACATTCCATCCACTGAAAATGAAGAAAGACAGATGATTGACAGATGGGGAATGACTACATTTTACTAGTTACTTTTGACAAAAGAAAATACCTGCTTTTAATGAAAAAAAAAAAAAGTTGGCTTGCTGGCCCAGTGGTGCTGAGAGTTGAGGCTCTGGACACCACACTTTGTGCCACGTTGGTGACCCGAGTTCGGGAGTGAGCCTGGGTTGCCGTGGGTTGGCTGGAGGGGAAGGGCAAGGAGTTAGATCGAGCTGCCAACAGGCAGTTCTCCTCTCCTCTCTCAGGGAGGGATCTGGTGTCTCCTGGCCTCTTGGCTGCCACCGAGTGGAGGCATGGTGGTAGCACCAAGCCCTAAGGGAGACTCAGCTCTAGGCCGGGTGGGGGGAAGGGGCCATAACTGGATTCATGGGGTGCGTTCCCGCCTCCATGGGCACGCACGACCGTGCTCTGGGGTCACAGCTTAGGTGAGAGAAAAATCACAAAAATGCTTATGTCTCCTTATTGCCGAAGAAAGGTGGGTGGCAGCAATGGGGAGCAAAAAGGAATATTGAAGAAAAAAAAAAAGAAAAAAAGTTGGGTTTTTTTTTATTAAATTTTTTCTCTGTTTCCACATTTTATAAGTGCAATAAGACACTCCAGGGTGTGGATTAGGCTGAGATAACTGCCCTTCCAGGGGCTGTAGGCTCGTCGTCTGCATCGTTGGGCCTCACTACACCCCTGGGTGGGTGGTTATCTCAGCTTATAAAATGGCAAGAAAAAAATCTAGAAATCTCATTGGCCAAGAGACATCAGCTGACTGTACATTAAATCTCTTTATACGCACAGTCATCCTGGTCCTAAACCACATCACACAATGAATAAATCAGTCCTCCTACAGCCAGAACTATCTTCCATCAGTCCCCCTGCAACCAGAACTGGTCTTCCATCACAAACATGGCTGCTACCTTTACACTGTAAAAAAACATTCAACTGGGCCCTAAAAATAAAACTACCTTAAATGAAAAATAAAACAATTAATGAAATGTTGTTTCCCTGATCATCACACTCTCCTTATACACATAAACAAATTAGTTATTAAGTATTGTTTATAGTTTTCATTACAACTGTTTGTCTACTAACAGTGAAAAATCCCCCTTCTGTCTTTATCTGCTGATCAGTGAAATCTCTCATGCTTGCCCTGACAGTGATATAATTGAGTCTCTGGCTCTAAAACAGGCCTCTCTTGTCTGTGTGTACAGAATGTCAGGAGAGTAACACTCTACAGGTGGAGCACAGCAGAATGTTGAGTCCCTGTATTCCATGGTAAACATTCCATGATGAACATTCTATGTCTTGAATGTGGGGAAAAACAGAAAACAAAAAACAGGATGAAGAAAGTAGGCAATACAGTAATACCTTATAAACAAAAAGAAAAGGTGGGAAAACACAGTTAAATAGGCAGAGGCAGACCCAAAGTGCCCAAATATATTGCTAATGTTAATAAAAGCACGTACATTTGAATCTTATATGGGAGTTTTCAGGTGAAATCCACCCTCCTTGCCCAGCCAAAAAAAAAGCAACCTGGCAAGTTTAAAGTTTTTTTTTCTTACTAACCTTTCACCTCAATCCTATAGCAGTTTTCCTTTTATGTACTAGACCACAGCACATAAGTAAAACACAAAAATAAAGAGAAGGTTGCCTTCAATGAGACTATATAACTACAGTGTAATGAAAATTAAGTTTTAAACTGCTTATGTCTTACAAATTTACAGATGTTACAGTGCATTTATATGATAAAATTTACATGTGACAGAGAACGTATTTATTTTCAACCAACTCTACTAATAAATACTTTTACTGCAAAGTACTGTACTAGTTAACCTATGGCTGACATATCCTATTTTATGCATTAATAGGGACTACTTTTTCAGTTTTTAGATGTTTTAGAGGTAATGTATTGTATACTCTTTTGAAAATAGTAAATACGTTTTAATCCCTATCAGAGTACATCAGACTAATTCTTTTATGATGGTAGTCCATTTTAAAAGTGTGATAAGCCACTCAAGGGTGTGCATTAAAGGATTTTAATGCACTTCCTAGGGCGTATAGACACTGGCTTGCCTCATGTCTTAGCACACCCCTGGGGCATGCATTAAAATCCTTTAATGCACACCCTGTCGTGGCTTATTACTTACCTAACCCACACCCTGTCATGTCTTGTTGCTTGTAGAATGGTAGTGCGGGAGTGGTGGGCTGCCTCTCTGGAGCACAGGTTGAATGAGTGTTATTCAGGGCAAAGCAACATAGCTCAGGGGAGCAAATCATGGGGAAGGGGACTGACAAACCTTGAGCAAAAGTTATCCATGTTATCTTTCCTGAGATCCTCCCAGTCCTGGGGGTTAGTGAGGAGTGGTAGCGGACTCTTAGACAGGCTAATGCATGGTCAAGGGTCTGATGCAAGAGGTAGAGTTGTTCTGTTTTTCTAGCCAAATGGAGAGCCTTCTGGGGCAAGGGAAACATGTTCACCCAAGATGGGCTGCAGCTAAATGGGAAGGGAGTGCGGCAACTGTCCAGGAGAATGGACAGAACATTCAGGAGGGATAGGGGAGTGAACTGATACAAGGGATCATTAAGGGAAAGGGGCAGGTGCAGGGAATCACCAAGGGATAGGCAGCAGAGCAGGGACGCACCAAGGGTTCAGACCCTCAGGAGAGCAAAGCAGCATACAGTATAGGGGCAACTATCTTCACTTGCATGCAGATTAGTATAAGGAATGTACACAGCAAAATGGGCAAGCTCGCAGGCTTGATGCATTTTAAAGGAACAGTATTTGGTGGTACTCACAGAGATCTGCTGGGGGAGAATGACTGAGAGACCAGGATATAGAGACACAGACTATTTCAAAGGGATAGACTTGAGAAGAAAGGAGGTGGGGTGGCTCTTTTCATAAGGAAGGGAGGGAGGGAGACACACCAGTGGACAAGGAGGACAACAGGGGGGCAAACAGCTCCACAGAGAGTAATCTGGGTCAGGTTTAAGGAAGTGGGAGTAAAAAGGAAAAACATCACCCTGGGTGTGTGCTACAGGCTCTCCCAAACAGCTCAGCAGATCATGATGCCTAGCTGGTCAGGAAATTATGAAAGTAGCCAAAATGGATGCAGTGGTGATCCAAGGGACTTCAATCTCCTGAGCATAGATTAGCATACTGACAAAGCTGATGAGAGGTGTAAAACCATGTTTCTGTCTACCTTCAAAAGATTGCTTCCTATGCTCTATCATGATGAGTATTGGAGACCTGCTGAAATTAACACACACTGCACTCAGAGACCCCAGAAGCAGGCTAATTCAAAATAAGATACTAGATCTGTGATATCACACCGACAGTCCTCCATGATGCTAAGATACTCCTCTACTGAATGCTGAGATGTGGGTAGCAGGTGTGAATTTGTTACATATCCTCTGGGTTTTCCATTTATTAAACACTATTGGACACAGCTTGACACCTTATTGGCCAGGTGCATGGCAGTCAAGTGTCTGATTTCCCAACCCTCTTAATCCTAGGTTCCCCTAGGGAGACCCCACATTTGAGCTCCAGGGAACTAAGAAGGCTTTTGCAGGCTAGCGTGGAGGCCAAGTATCTCCTTCTCTGTCACTGGCATACAACAGACATCCCTACCATTATGAACTATACAGCCTGCCTAGCATGACTAGCACAATTTGAACATTTCATCCATGTGGCGTCCAGAACAATGACCAAATACCGGGACATCTGGACCCCTTGTCTGCATTTTTTGGGCAAACCAGTCCAACCCTTTCCTGCCCCTACTAAGCCTCCCAGGGTAGGAGTGTGGTAAACTGGCTTTTACCCAGTGGCTCACTCACCCACATTGTTGTCCCTGCTGGAGACCCTCATGACCCTTGGATAAAATTGGGGTGCTACCATGGAGATATACTCCAAATAAATCAGAGCCCATCTGGAAAGGATGCTAAATATTGATACCACTAGTTAGGTTCCAGTTTGTAAAAAGGGTAACTTGTATACTTCTCCATTGTTATTAGTTTGGGAGATTTGACTTTATCCAATGTAAGCACACTGTGTCATGTTAAGAAGTTGTCAATCCCACCAAATGCTGAATATTTGTCTCAAGATGCACTGTGCTTCAATGTAGACTATGTTAGGATACTGTAAGGTATCAGATTGTGATATACTGTTCCATTGTACCTCTTTGTATGGCTGCTCATGCATAACTGTATGCTGTTATGTTCAATAAAAGCTTTAACTACAAAAAGATTGCTTCCTAGTGCAGAATATCCAATAAGGTATGAGATTTAATGCCACCACTGACTGTGTTCTTAGCAGTGGGGATGGGGTCATTTCCAGTCTGAATATTTAAAAATTGGTGGAAGTCAGTGACACCAACCAGTTCAGTTTCAGTTTATTTGTTCGTTTTTCTAAATCATTACACATTCTATAGCACAAGCATGATTTACAAAAGTACATAGCAGCATAAAAAAACCCTCCAGATACGTATTAAATTACAGTTTGTGCACAATTGATGAGGGGAAACATTAGTGCTTCACAATTTTTAAATGCTTCAGGAAGTTCATTGTAATTACACATAGAATAACCTTCCAACATGACAGTATTAGTCATTAAAATCCCATAATTTTATCTAAAGCGAACTTGAGGCATAAGAATAAAACTCTCTAGAAACCCAGGATAGTCATCATCAATTAATTATATCTAGAAAGGTGGAGAGCCTGGTAATGTAGAGGGAATACTTAGTCCCAAGCCTCGAAATGAGCTGCAGTACCCAGTCACGCTCCATTTTTACTTTATCACTCCCAAGTTCCATATCAGATCTGGATAGTACTATAGAAGCACTCTGTAGTCAGTGTTTCAGAGCTTGTCCACAAGGCCTCCCACATGTACCATCACTACTTGACTGACTTGAGCCTACTTACTGGTACAATACTTTCTGTTATTGCTACTGCCAGCACCAACATGCTTAGTACTTAAGGGTGATCCATTCAAGGCCTCCTCACATCTACTAGCACTACCTGACTAGGCTTGAGACTACATACTGGTACCATACTTTCCATTATAGCTACTATCAGCCCCTGAGTATTAGGTATCTAGAGGTGGCCTAAGTGAGACTATGCTCATTTAAACTCCAAAAACTTTTGCTTCAGTTCCTTCTCTATTGATACCCTGTTTAGGAGTTCCTAGGCACATAATCAAACATTTACCAGGTTTAAACTGGACATAACTGAAGCTCATTAAGCTAACCATGGGCCATGCTATCTCCTACCTGATTCTTCCTCCATTATACCAGTGTCTAGGAGAAGAGGGTCATCTCCATCCTGAATCACCTATTTATAAATCCTCATCCTTTGACCCCAAATCAATCACCCAGAGAATATCTGCATTTTTACCTGAAAATAGCACAGCAGAAAAATGTTTGTATATCAATAAGTGGGTTAGAACAGGAACTACTTGCAGAAATAATCAGGAATAAGTCAGTTAATACATATGTAACCCATCACAAGTTGCCATGCAGTGAAGTGAACACTATGATACTGTGGTCTAGGACTATTAATTAAATAAAACAAGTAGAAGCATATACAAGTAGAAAACGTAGTGAATAATTAACAAAAAATTAAAATTCTTTGTAGGAATTTCTTTTTTGAGCTGCTCCCAGGCTTATAAATTAAAAACGTCTCACAAGACCCTCATGCACATAACATATTATAATAGGGATTTTACAAGAAAATAACCTAATGGTATTCACTTAATAAGAGAGTGTCATATTAGTTGATCAACTGTATATCTTGAATACTGTTGAAATAAAACAACCATGTCTGTGACATTCAAAAACATTAAACATCATATAAATATACATACATAAAAGAGAAAAATAAAAGAATGTCCATCATAATAAAGTCATTCTTAAGCTTTCTGAAGTCCATCTTAAAGGTTTAAGCTATAAAAGACATCTTTGAGACTCAACAGTAATTTAAACAGTGTATATTGAGTTCAAACAAAGTTCAAGCGTTTTAAGAAATTCATATACCAGCTACCTGTAATACTGTAGGTTCAGTTAGAGCTGGTAGACTGATTATTCTGTATGGAGCTCAGAACGTAAAGGCAGGCCAGTAGGTATTTAGTCGTTTATAATCTTAAAATCTCCCTCCTCTAAAAAGAGTTTGTTTCCAGAACTTTTTATGTTCCAACATCCAACTCACTAAATTCACATTGAGCACTTGTGAAATTCGCCAGTCCCCAAAACTATTTAAACATTTTTACCTCTATAGAAGAGTTATTTCACAAACTACTTTCCTTTGGGGCTGTCACAAACCCACTCCTGAGGGTCAGGGTCACTGAGCTCACAGTGTCCACCTCTAAGTGCATCTGTGATGGGGGGACCAGCGACATCCTCCTCATGTCTTTTTAGAATACTAGCTGACGTCACAATTGAACACCCACCATGAGGACCCAGGGCATCCCTCTAAACTCTGGATAAGGGCACAATACCAGTTTTGAGTCTTGTAGCCAAATATGAACCCTTCTTGGTTGTTACACAAATGGGGAAGATCCAGGCATAACACTCTCTTCAGGGTAGCAGTGTGCTCCTGATTTTGTCTTCTCCAACAGGACATGCAACAACCTGGTTCAAAATCCCTTCAGACTTTTCCTTGAGACTTTGGTATTCTCCCTATCTCTACCCAGATATCCCTTACAGACCCTTGCTCGACTGGTTGCTTATGGAGATATCCCTTTGGCAATAACAGTTTGTCATAGATTATCAATTACTATCCCACAATTCACACACAGTTTAGAAATCTCACGCAGGCAGTTTTCTTAGAAACAAATGTTTTTACTAAAATACTTAAATGATAATCATACAGTTACAACTAAAAGATGCACTAATTTGGTCACAGAATAACAAAAATAAAAGTGGAAAAACATACATGAAAAATGCACTATAACAGTTATCTAAAGTCTACCTTAAGTCTGTAGTGTGTTGATGTCCAAATAAAGTAAATGAAAGATTCTGTTTCCTTTGTACTAGCAGTCTTGCTTCTTGTATTGTCAGGAGAAGTGTGTCCCTTGTAGATGCTCAGCAAAATGAGAGAGTTTGCTCTGTGTCAGCTCTTTAAATAGCGGAGAAAGCCTGAAGAAGAAGAACTGTTTGATCCCAGAGGGCCTTCTCTTTTAGGCCAGTAGAAGTCACTCTTGCACTTTCCCAAAATTGTCTAATTTAGGTTCTGACATCAGAACTTCCTGGCACATATAATCATGAACATGACTTCAAAGTTAAACGTTGATGTCTCAGTATAACACCCTGTAAGCTAATTCACAGTGTCCTGTCAAGAATGGCTATTTCCCAAAATCCTGTTTAACACACCCTGGGCTCTGAAGTATTTGGCTTATGACAGGTAAATGGATTTTGGCATATATCTGTTAAGGGACCTGAAATACAACCTTAGCTTCCTGGCAAGCAGCTGGCCCTCAGGTCAGAGAAAGGGCAAACATTTTAAAATAAATCCAATCTCTCTCTCTCTGTCCTTGTACCCTTGCATTAACACTGGCATTCTTGTGACATGTACACATACAAAACATCATATAAATATATATATATATATATATATATATATATATATATATATATATATATATCAAATTATATCTGCAAATAATGGCTGTGGTTTGGCTATCTCAGCCACAGGGACTACTAGTAATATGCCTTTGTGACTAAGGTAATGGGGACAAGGAAATTTGATTAAATTACTCTGTTCTCCTTCAAGAATCCTTTTTACTTTCACAGTGCATTTTCAGCTCCTATTATCCTCCAGGAGTCCTCAATATGCTTCTACCAGGTGGTACTTTAAACCTGCTATGGTTCCAGTCTTCCATCTTCTTCAGAATGCTCACCTGAGGATTAAACAAACAACCAAACAAACAAACAAAAAACTGCTTCCCTAAACGCAGTAAACTCAGGTGACATAGTGTTCAACAGAGACCCCCCATCCCAGGCAACAATAGCATACCTTTCGTAAGGTGAAAAACAGCCTTTCATCACATAGAGTGCAGCCCTATTTTCACCACGCTCTCTCTCTAAGTCGTCTTGAGTCCAGGTGGGAAGGCATCCATCCCTGTTCCTTTCAAATTTGACTAAGCTCACTTATTCAAAGATGTTGAAAATGTTCCACTGGCATTCTACCAATAAAACTTAACATATGCTCCGCAGTGCACTATAACAACACACAAAGCTCCGAAAGTAAACCCTCACAGTCCCACCTTTAGCTGGCGGCTTTAGTATTCTGGTCCATATTAATGGTAGTGCTCAAGCCAGCATCTACCTTTTATATAATCCCAACATACAGCTTGTTGTAGAGACAAACGTCTACAAATCACAATCCAGCACTACCCAGCAAGTAAGTTTCAAACTGCCTCCAAAAGCACATACAAAGGAAACAAACTTGGATGCTAGTCAAATGTGGATGAAACACGTAGCGTCAAGGAGTGGGGCAGCTCCGCAGTCATCTTGCTGCTCCACCCCTCAGTGACTGCCCAGTATTGCAGTTGTTGCATTTGACACCAACCACGTACCCTTCTCTCTGGTGACAGGGGAGACTAGCAGAGCCTTAGCCGCAAGGCCCCAGAATATCAGAAATGTAGATTAGCCAAGATGAAGGACCTGGGGACCAAGGGCCTGGAGCACTTGCATAAGGCTGGTAATGCAGAGCACACAAGAGTTGCTTTGAAAAGTTTGCTTGGAGCAGCTGCAGAGTCTGTCTCTTTGAAAGCAATTAGGAAAAAGAGCCAAGACTTGTCCCACATACTCGACATGGACCTTAGGCAATGGATTCTGAAAAAAAGAAGGTCTCTGAGTTTTCTGGAAAGAGATGGGTTGCCTCCAGGTCAGAGAGGAGTACAGAGCAGCATTAAGGGACTGCAAGATTAGAATTAAGCATGCCATGGAGGGGTGTGGAAGCCCAGATAGCAGTAGGAAGTGCAGATAACAAAAAAAGCCTTCTTCTAGCACATAAAAAATGGAAGGAGCAGGGTGAAGAAGGGAACTGGGTCCCTGAAAACAGGGGAAATAGGTTTGAACATGCGAGACCCGGGGGAAGTGGCTGAGCTGCTGAATAAATGCCTTGCTTCGGTGTTCACCAAAGGTGCCCAGCGGGGTTGGGGGGAGTGTGCTCACAAGGGGAACATGGCATCAGGGATAGTCATAATGCAGCCTATGGACATCATACCCAATCTGGCAGTTGACTTACAGGCAAAGAGCAAGCCAGGTAGGTTTCAAACAACTGATAGGATACACCCCAAGATCATAGTGAAGTAAAAAGGAATAGTTATCTTTCACGAGTCAGTCCATACAGGTGTGGTGCTGGAGGACTGAAACGTAGCCAGTTAAGTCCCTAACTTCATGAAGGGGAGAATGTTAGACTCGGGCAACTACAGGCTAGCCAGCCAGACATCAGTGTTGGACGAGGTCCTGGAATCCATTATTAAAGGGGAACAGTCAGCACTGACAGCCTCACACTCAAGTGTGAGGCTAGTCCCAATTTGTACTTTGTGTGCAAAAACATTTTTTTACTTACTGTTTACTATAGTATAGTAGATTGTATTTAGCTGATTTTGCTGAGTTCCATGCTGTCATTTTTTTTGTAACCATAAATCCCAGAATCCCTTGCAGATGACAAGGAGGAGGCCTGCAGGAATGGGAGATTAAATAGCCTGCAGTGTGTGTTAGAGATTTTATAAGCTTAGATCAGATGTTTACTGGTCCTGCAATTCTCATGAGGCTAAGTACAGTCCTCTGTGACTGTATATGGCCCCTGGAAGACAGCAGGACCAGCAAACCAAAGATCAGAGATAATAAAAAACTCTAACATGCCCTGCAGACTATTGAAATTTTCAACGCTGCTGTTGTCAGCTGCTGGGTACTCTGGGATTTCTGGTTGCAGGAACTGTCAGCTTGGAACTTAGCAATTCAACCTGATACAATCTACTATTCTGCAATAAATAGTATGTGAAGAAATGTTTTTGAGCACAAAGTTCAAATTGGGACCAGCCCGACACTCGGGTGTGAGGCTTTCAGTGCTGACTGTTCCCCTTTATGGACAGAATTATGGTTGAGGCCAAGGCTCTTGCCCCCTCTCAGCATTGTTTTTTGAAGGGCCCCTTCTTCAAGAGGGTACCCAGAGAGGTGGGCAGAGGGAGGACTGTAGATGTACAGTAGTCTTATCTGGACTTCAGCAAGGCCTTTGCCAAGTTTATGGGCAAAGTACACAAGTGTGATATACATGGGATAGATTCGTGGGCAATCATGAACCACAACTGGGACATGATCATGCCAGGATACACACTATTCAGAAAGAACAGAGCAAAAGGATCAGGAGGTAGGGTAGCACTGTGTGTTAAAGAGGAACTGAAGCAGCAGAATTAGCTAGCCTAAGGGGGTGGGTGAACTGGAAACCTGGTGGGTACTGGCAGCAACAGAAAATGGAAACAAATCTGGATCAGGGTGGTCTACCGACCACCAGGTCAGGAAAAAAGGACAGCAGGGAACTGAGAGAAACACTTAAGAGAAAGCCAGTTGTTGGCCAGTGGTATGGAGGGCTGAGGAGCTGGGCACCTCACCTCCTACCATACTGGTGACCCAGGGTAAAGAACGAATGCGAGTCACTCAGGGGCCAGCTGTGGAGGGACGATTGCATATCCCTAGGACATCTCTCCTCCCTTGGGAATGTGGACAAGAAAACTTGCTTGGCAGCTGCCACCTGCAGGTTCTGGGTGGCAGTGCAGCAAAAGACCAGGGAAGGTGCTCATTGGATGCCGGGGGGGGGGTGCCTTCATGGAGGCAGAGTGCGCATAATGCATCATTGCACTTGATATGGGCCCAGGGAGAAAATTACAGCAGAAAACCCAGCACTGGCAGAATGGCTGACCCCTCCCTCACAGGCCCCACACCAGCAACTGGGCTCTCCCAAAGTCCTCAGGCAGATGACAACAGGCAACCATAACATATAAGCCCCAGGAAGCCAAGTAATGGAGCTGGGAGGATGGGCCCTGACTAAGGTCTGGTCAACAGACAGGAATACTGATAGAAAAAAGAAGACAGCCATTCTGGTGGAAGTGGTGAGTAGTTAAGCCATTGCAATATGTGAACTGGAAAGTTGCAATTGTGCCTAGTACTAGAAATCAGATTCTGGTGGATGCCTGCCAAGAGGCATTCCTGGAGAAATTAGTTCAGTGCCTAACAAGGGAGGATCTGGTGCTCACCAACAGTGAAAGGATTCAGAACCTAGCAGTCCTGGAACCACTCATTTCCAGTGACCACAGGAAAGTATTGTCGGAGATCAAGGTAGGGACAGTCAAAGGCACAAAAGTAATAAGCATATGGGACTTCAAAAAACTGGACTCCAGCAAAAGAGGGAACAATTAGAGAAAAGCATAAAGGCTATAATGAAGGCAGAGAGTGCAAAAGAACAGTGGATAGCATTTAAAAAGGTGATGTCTGGCCTGGTGGCACTGAGGATTGAGGTGCTGGACACCACGCCTATCACCACACCGGCGTTCTGGGCTCAGGAGCGAGCTCGGGTTGCCGGGGGTCAGCCAGGGAGGAGAGGATTGAGCATCTGGAGGATTGCTCTCCTCTCCTGGAGAGGGGTGGGCTGTGAATCCTCAAAATCAGTGACTCCCAGTGGAGGCTGAGGGTACTACAGCTGGGGGACACTTCATGTAGGGGTGGAGGCAACAGCGGATATCCATGGGATGGGTGTATGAGTGTGCCTGCCTCACACTGGACATCATTGCACATCCACGCTTCCAAGGGGATCACGTTCATGCACAAGGAAACACCCTGGCACCTGGGAGGATGATGACAAGTCCCGCAGCAGCCCCACACCCACTGCCAGATCCTGCTCAATCAGGTCCCAGTATCGTTCTGTTAATTGGATCCAATTATACAGTTTATACAGGTTCCTGGTTGGTAATTCTCAGTAATTTAATAAAGCCAACACACTATATCTTTGCCAAATTAGTGGTATTTTATTAATAAGATTAGCCAGAAAAATGCTATTGTGCTAGTTTACAATAGGGAATACATGCTAACATTATTTTTAAACATCAGGTAGCCCACAACTACCTAAATGTTTCTGTTACAATTTAGTTGTAAAACAGCGAAAGGGCAATCCCAATGGGGTGTTTTCTTACATGCAATCTAGACAGGTAGTAATATTTGCATTACAGGACTACAGCATTTCAGAGACACATGTAACCGTATGTTTCTGGATCCCCCGAGCAATCCTTGGATAGTCTCTGGCTGCATCTTGTCCAAGACTGCGTCTTCTCGAAGTGGCGCTGGACATAACCATAGGTCCCATATTTATGTGTAACAAGCTTAGAAAAAATGCAAGGCTGGAATTTCCCAAAAACTACCTCAGCAGTTTTAAACACAGACAATATGTCATTCTGCAAGTCATAAGACTCGGGTTCAAAAATACACTGGCCACTAGATACCTCGGTCACAAGATTTTTTGATACTTTGCGAGACATGCAGTCATTCTTACATGGAAAAACAAGTAATCAGGGTTTTTATTTGTCAAAATAACTCTCTTCAGGATACAGAAAACATGCAAGGGGATGTGACTGTTTTAAAAATACTCAGTTTACAGATAAAAAACCAGACAGTGGCCAAATTGGGGAACTTAATCTTCAAGGCCAGTGTGGTTAATAACAGCTGCATTCTTATCTTAGCCATAACATTTAAAAAAAACTGCTGAATAGGGCAATTCCAAGTCAGATTTTATTTTCTTCAGTTTAACCGTTAACCATTTAAAGTCTCCACATACATGCATTGATGGTGGTATCATTCATTTGTTTAGCCACTGGCAGCCATTGGCTAGCTAGCCATATTAACTTGTATGTGAGCCTCATTCAGTCATTTATTGGCCATTTGTATTTTCTGCAAGTCTTTTACACCTTGCCATAGTCAACTGTATATACAGAGGTGGCTATCAGCAATTTTATATAACTGAACCTGTATATACCTAGGCCTTGGGGCCCCTGGGTAAATTCAACAGTCCAGCCTCACTTCGCCTGCCAACTGGATTCAAAGAGCAACAATGTACTTGGATGGCGGCCCCACCTCAGTGGGTACAAGCCGGGGGTCTGTAGCAGGCGGAGTTCAGGGTGTGCTGGGTGGACCTAGGGCTGGGAGGAACTCAGGCTGGGAGGGAGAAGTTGTCTATGGGGGGCTATGTCTGAGGGAGTTCCCAGGGGCTGGTGATGAGAGCGAAAAAGTGTTTAAAAAAAAGGTGATGATTGAAGTGTCAGAAAGCTCAATTGCAAAGGCATCTAAGGGAAAAAGGGCTAAAGGGTAAATGTGGTTTACAGCCAATGTAAAGGTGGCAGTAAGAGCTGAAAGGAGGACATTTTCTAAGTATAAGAAAAGTCAAAGGGTGGAACACAAGTTGAAGTATCTGGAAGCAACAAAAGAAACCACCAGGAACATAGAGGGGCCAAAGGGAGACAGAGCCTGTTTGGCAAAGGGGTGAAAAGGTAACAGTGTTCTTCTGGTATATCTGGGAGAAGTGTAGGACAAAGGAGTATAGTGAGACTTAAGAGCATGGATGGATGGGAGGAGGACAATGTGAAGGCAGAAATACTGAACAATTATTTTCTTCTGCATTTACTGAGGAGACAGATGGCCACTGCCAGAATGTAATGTTAGAAAGGAGGGAGCAAGGACCCTGGGGTGTCATTCCAGCTAACCAAGAAAAGGTTGTCTGAAAAGCTAACAGGGTTAAAAGTAGAAAAACCAATGAGACCTGATGGCTTACACATGGAGGTGCAATGAGAGTAAGCAGGGGTTATAGCAGACATTTTCTTTTCTTTTTTTAATATTTATTTCATTTTATGTCCCCTTGTCTCCAATCCCTCCTGTACTCTCAGGACCTGCCAGCCACCTCTCGATGCCCCCTGCCTCCTCCAGCCACAGTCACCTACTTCCAGGGAGCCTTGAGATGTATCCGCTTGGTGGGGCTGGGGTGAAGGGGGATGTACCTCCAATCTTTCTGGGTGTCATCAGGTGGTGCCATGCACTGGGGAGGCAGGTACCTGGAATGTATCACAGCCATCATGATAGAGGTGCTGGGGCCCATTTTCCTTGTTCTCCCATACCCTGGAAAATCGCATACCTGGACATCAGGCATGACAACACACACTTTGTGCATGTCTGTACACTGACATCAGCATCATTCCCACCATCCCTTGGCCCTCCAGCCGCATTACCACCTGTGGTCACTCAGGTGGCGATATCACAGAGGAGGACAGAACCCTCTCTCCCTGGAGGAGGAGCGCATCCTCTGTGACACTCAACCCTCCTCTCCCAGCTGACCCTCCATGATCCGAGCTCATTCCCGAACTCAGGTCACTGACATCATGAGTGGTAGCACTACTGCTGCACCAGTTGACTGCCACAGACATTTTCAGTCGTTCGCTAACCACAGGGATGGTCCCTAGGGATTGGAGGACAGTGGATGAGTTTCCTCTGTACAAGAGTGGGAAGGAGGGATGAGCCAAGGAACTAGGCCAGTCAGCTTGATGTCTATAGTGGGGAAAATCATGGAGTTTCTACCAAGGCAGGATCTGGTGGACTTCCTTGAAAAGAATGGGCTGCATGACCTCAGGCAGTATGGGTTTACAAAGGGAAGATCTTGCTGGACGAATCTGGTCCAGTGCTTCAACTAGGTTACCACAGCAGCAGACAAGTGGCAGGCAGTTGATATGGTATACCCAGACTTCAGCAAGGCCTTTGACTCTGTCCCCCACAAAGGCTGGTCAAAAATATTTGGGACTTTGGGGTGGAAGAAAAATAGTAAATTGGGTGGAGAGCTGGGTGAGGGGTAAAACACAAAAGGTGGTAGTTAAAGAGCTAGTGGAACCAAAACTTCCAGACAGGAAAATAATACAAATTTTTAAGAAGTAGTCAGTTTTAAAGTTTTATTTCAGAAGTATTCTTCTTTTTCCTTTTGCTTATTAGAAAGCCTTCTATGTGATTGTAACTCCCTCTTGGGGGGCTTACCTTAATTGCCCCAATGCTCCAGTTCCTCCTTTTGCCTACTGGTGTCCCCCAAGTGTTTCCTCTCTCCCTGAACTCCTTTGGTGCTCCCCAAGTTTCCATTTAGATCATTAAGTTATTTTATACCAGTTTGGGCTTATCTTTAGATCGTGATTGCCCGCTTTGGCCTACCAAGGTGCAACCGGGATCACAGATGGGAACAAGCTACGCCTTTGATGTTGTGGACTGCTGGTTTTACGGTCGTTTCTTTATGCTGCAGTGGTCCCGTGCCCTCTAGGGTAAATGGGACCTGGCAGTCTCAAGGAGGCAAAAGAAAAGATTCAGTTAATATTTTAAAATAAGTTTTGAGCGAGGGCATAGATCAGGGCTAATAAATATTCATAAGTCCTTATTAATATGCATGAGCTGCTGCCTGATGCCTGGGGTGACGGAATTTCAGCAGCAGCGACAGCAAGGTGTGTGGAATAATTAAATGTAACTGGGCTCATTTAAAAGGAAATTCTTGGGGCTACAAGTGTGTGGGGAAAATGTAAATAAAGACTTTTATTCCTGGCAGCATCAGAACTTTGAACTGGAGAGACTGCATAACCCGAACAGTATCTTTAACTGCAGCCACCATTTTGCAGCCGATCTAGACAGTCACAAACTAGGATTTCAGACAGAGACTCATGGGACAGTACTAGAGCCTGGTTGGAGATAATGAGGGACAAAGTTTGGGCACCCAAAATTTAACCAATGAGAGGACTAGAACTGTTTTGGGCAGCTTAAACAGCCAGTCAGATTCCAAGGATTTTGCTGTATCTTTCAGAGGGACAGTATGAATTTCAGTCGGTCCCATAGCAGTCTAAAGTCTGAGAGAGATCTATGAGGGTCTCCATCTCTAACTGCTGAGAGAAGCTTGTAGGCCTTTCGGGGATCTGGCCTGCCAGAGGCCTAGCTTTCCCCGGAAGTACATCTTGGGTCCCAAAGTGGAGACAAATTGCCAGGACCGGCCTGTCTACAGATCAAGAGGTTTACTCAGTAATTTGGCTGACATTGCGGACCTGCCTGATACCGAACTGAGAGGCAGAGAATTGAATGCTGTTTCCATTAAGTGCGTTGAATGCTTATCGTGAGTCAAGACCTACTGTCCAGGGACTCCTGATTTTCAGAAAGAAGCCCACCTTTACCAGAGACCAAACTGTCTGCCAGCTGGAGAAGTCACCAGCAAATAAACTGAACTTTGCCAGAGACACTCTATTGAACGTGGGACTTTGTTCTTCCTGGCCCATGCTCCCTGTGTTTGTACCAACTCCAGTGTTACCGGCAAGAGACCAGCTTCGAGGATCCAGCCCCTGAGCAGCAAGTCATCGCAGGTTGCGCCCACATTCAGGGACAGGTCGTGAAGTGGAAGTGAGTTGTCATGGCACAGCTCACCATATGCATCAGCTTCCAACATCAGGTCTTCATTTTGCCAGGTCATCATCTGCAATTGACTGGTACAGTGAGTAAATCCAGGGTAGCTCCCTGCAACAGGCATCTTAATCTTCTTATGGTATCATCTAATTGTTTTCTACTTAATTTTAAAAATGTCAATAGATTGGGCAACTGGCCGTGGATACACATAATTTGGTTTGCCTTACATCACTTAATCATTTTCTTCAAGGGCCCAAAGACAACTGCAACTCTGGGCAACGATTCTGGCCAGCCAATATAGGTCCTGGGTACCCAGTAGTTAAGGCACTCTTTATCTTAGAGACTAAACTAATTCTGCTTGTAACCCCTGCAAATGGGGTTCCCAAAAGACTTCAGGAGCTTGCTTGAATGCTCCAAGCCTGAATGGTGTTTGGCATGCTAGCCATTTATCAGTGAGTGTTTTTAGAGCCTCTGGTACTGCCTCTTTAAGAGCTGTCTGCTTGCAGACATAATTAGTTTGCATGGGGACTGTGTGCTTCTCTGCTTGAGTACCACTGGAGCTGCTGCCAATTCACTCCATTTTGCAGTCACTAGAGTGCAAAGGAACCTATCTGAAAGATGTAACTGTTTGCCAGAAATCATTTAGAGTAATAATGAAATTACAGTTTGTCTAACCTGCTTTCTTTGCAGTCAGAACTGTGTTTGCCTAGTTCCCTATTCTAGAATTTGAACTGCTGAACTGGACCAATCAGTGTGGGTTAAGGTAGCTCTAAATGGTGCCTTGGGACGAATCAGAACTTGGACTCATAATCTGAGCCAGCCACAAGAGGATTGTATGGGCAGTGACTCTGGGAGATGTAGTTTAGACTTCGCGCCTTTTGGACCAACAGGGCAGTCTATTGTGAGTGACAGCCAATCCAGCCAAGAACTGGGAGGAACTCAAAGGAAGTGCCTGGTTTTGTCTGCTGGAGTTTCAGTTGAGCTCTGGCAGTGAAGAGGGAAGGAGCCCTGTGTTTTTCGTTGTGCAGTTTTAGTCGGGAAGCGTGTGTAAGGCCCAGAGTTCGGTCTGCAGCTTGTGTAACTGCTTGTTAGGACTGAACTGTCCCTGTGAAGAGAATCAAAGGATATCTGAAGAGTAGAAACCAGGCTCACCCTGTAGAAGACTGGAGAAATTGCTGAATTGCACTTGGTCTGTCAGGAACTGAATCTGCTGTGTGTTCTCCCGGGTATTGTGCAGTAATTGCGATCGGGATAGAGAAGCAGCCTGCCTGGTATAGTACTTTGTGTTTACCATATAAATGTGTGAAGAGGCTTGTGTACCTCAAGTGAATTCTGCTGCCATTAAAGGACTTTTGCCTGTTACTGTTTACCATATAAATGTGTGAGGAGGCTTGTGTAGCTCAAGTGAATCCTTGCCATTAAAGGACTTTTGCCTGTTACTGTTTACCATATAAATGTGTGAAGAGGCTTGTGTAGCTCAAGTGAATCCTGCTGCCATTAAAGGACTTTGCCTGTTGCAGTTTGTCATATAAATGTGTGAGGAGTCTCGTGGAGCTCAAGAGTAGCCTGCTGACGTTGAAGGACCCTATCTTGTTTGGAGGTCATGAGTACTAATTCAGGGTCGCTCCCTGTTGAATTGCCACATTAAATCCAAATGGAATTACTGTACTGCTGACTGTTTAACTAATTTTTCTTTCTCTGTGTGAAAGGGCCCTACCAGCTGCCACGGTTTGGACTAGCCACTAGGGCTTGGGTACCCAGGGACAGTAACTGGTAGGGATAGGCCTATGCACAGAGCCATAAATAGATGAGTAAAGTGATAAGCTAATTAACCTGATTTCCCCTGTCCTTGTTATATTCCCTAAATAAATCAGAGCTGCTTGTTTCAGCAAAGTTATACTGCCTGAGGTATTTGTCTATGTTAAAGTATTGTACTGTGATTGGTTGCACTGTATCTTATTTTACAGGAGGTCCCAGTGCCTGAACCAGTCCTGGGGTAAGTGTATACTGTGAAGGTAATTCTGATATATTGTGTGGGCCACTAGTGGGAAGAAAGGGGGGTTGCAGTGTCCCAGAGGGCTGTGACCAAGTTAGTTTAACTATTGCAAACCCTGACCTCTGGGTGGAGGCACCCGCCATCGGATCCAGGCCCCTCAGCCTGTTAGCGGCAAATCAGGCAGAGGTAGTAGCCCCTGGGATAGCGTCATCTAGGGGTTACATCTTGGAGGCTCACCGCTGGGATTGTGTGTCCTCTAGTGGCCATATTTACAAACCACTGTTAAGAAAAAATAAATAAATGGGTACCCCGACAGAAGTGGCTGTGCACCGGCTGGTGGAGTGGTGTACTGGGGAGGAGATCGACCCCCAAAATGCTATGCTTATCCTGGACATCCCCCTGGGTATCAATACGGACACTGTACAGGGAGTACTTTCCAAGGTGTAAGGTTTACAAAACCCTGTGGTGGTGGGTCGGCATGCTAATCTGCTCACCCACACTTTCCTGGTCCTAGTAGAGTTTAAGGATCCCATAGATAGCTCCAAAGTGCCACAGACCATTACCCCAGAGGGAGCCCTCACTGCTTGGAGAGTGATAACTAAGGACAGTAAAGACCCGGGGGGGAATGAGCCCCCACCACTATCTGAAACTTTTGAGGAGAAATTTGCTAAATGGTTGCTGGGGGAAGGAAAAACTGTGGAGGACTTGAAGAAACTATTCTTGCCACCTGGGGGTGTTCCTCCCCCAACACCCTCTCCCGCTCCAGTACCCGTAATGGTGGCTGAACCAATGCAGACTCCTATTTCTGCACCTGCCATTAGTCACGACTCTTACCGAAGGTTGAGGATCTTCTCTGGCACCCTCCCAACCCCCCAAGGGGAGGATGACTGGGAGACCTGGATAGAATATGTTGCCCCCAAGTGCTAGAATGGCAATGCTCGGAAGCTGAAAAGTGAAAGAGGGTTAGTGAGAGCCTCCGAGGTCCTGCCCTGGCTACCATCCATGCTAAATGGGCCAGTAACCCTGAAGCGACTGCACAGGCCTATCTTGAGGCCTTGAGAATGTGTGTATGGGAGCTCAGATTCTGATGAGGACCTATGGTGGAGAGTAAGAAATGCACAGCAGTACCAAGGGAGTTGTTGTCTGTGTATGTATCTCGCTGGAAAAATTGTTGCAAGAATGCTCAGAAAGGGTAGTTTGCCAGCGATTGAACTGGACCGAACCAGGCTGGACAGGATCCTTAAGTCTGCCCCTTCTCAGAACTGCTGTTGCTTCAGTTACACCTGGCAAATCGACTGGAATCCCCACCCTCCTATGATGAGTTAATGAGAGAAATTCGAGGAGTTGAGAAAGGCGACCTCGGAGGACCTGCACCAACAGCTGCGGCTATGACCGAGTGACTGAGGGTGACCCATCAAGTGAAGTTCAGGGGCAGAGGTTGGCAGTCAATGAGTGCTCTGACAAGGAAAAGATATGCCACAATGGGCGAACTGTTGAGAGATCCGGGAATTCAAAACAGTCCCTTTATGAAGGCCATGCCTGCAAGTACGGGCCCTGACCTATATCCGACTGCATCTGCTATGGGGTTGGGGGTACCCACCCATGTGTCTCCTGCTGATAACGGCTCCAAACTCGATTCCTTGACCATGGAAGTGGAGAAACTGATGAGATGTCTCCAAATGCTTATCACGCCTCAGACAGAGATGGCACCCAGGTATCCAGTGAGTAATACCCCCGCCCTGGCTCTCAGTGTGGTGCCTCGGCCAGCTCAAACTCCAGAAAGTATGTTTAGCTATAATTGTGGGAAAGATGGGCACATGAAAATGGAATGCCGGTCCCAAAGACACTGACAAAATTGCATATAGGCTACAAGGAGAGCTTCAGAGAACAAATCAGTGGTTAAGAGGTGCACAAAATGATCCCAGTGAGGGCACCAAAAATGCTAACTCACGCCTTTTGTGGCAAGGTCAGTTGCCCAGGCCCCTGCCACCTCTCCAGACTGGTCCAGAATAGTGGGTCCCTCCATGGAGACCACTGTAAAGGTGAATGGAGTGTCTACAAGAGCTGTATAGACAGTGGCTCCCAAGTGACAATTATGTTCCAGGATTGGTATCAGAAGCATTTGTCAGACGTACCTTACAACCATTAGAAGGACTGCATGTATGGGGGTTAAGTGAGAAGGCCTACCCCTATTCCGGTATATCCGAATTTGGCTGTCTTTCCCCACCTCCGTGGCTGGAGTGGCGAACAAGTAGAGACCCTAGCCTTAGTGTGTCCCCCACTGGACTGTATGATGGTGTCCCTTGTTGATTGGAACAAATGCTCATATGTTTGGAAGGCTGGCACAGTTGTGTTATGAAAACAGGGTCAAAGACTAGTAGAGCTTTAAGAGTTCGGCTTTAATTAAGAAGGCCTATGAGGCACAGAGAGATGCTGAAAAATAGAACCAGAGGAACCGGGTCGGAATTGTATGGAAGAAGGATCCTGAGTCTCTGACCCTGGCGCCAAATGCCCAGTGTACCTTACAGGGAGAGGTCCGTATCAGAAAGGATGTTAAGAATAAAATATTAATGTTGGATGCACCAGGCGTATGGAAAATTGCCAGAGGACTGCTGGTCAAGCCTAGTATTTTGCCCGCTAGAGCCCATGCTTATGCCAGAAGGGTAATGGTCCAAGTTCATAATGTGTCTGAAAGAGACATCTGAGTAAATAGAGGTTGCATCCTGGCTAATGTGCATTGTGCAGACACTGCAGTGCTACCCAGCAGCAAGAGTTCAAGGAATAATGACAGAGTAACGCCTGACTTGTTTGATTTGATGACTCCCCTGCCAGCTGAATGGAAAGTGAGGATCAGTGAGAAGCTTGCCCAGAGAGACCAGGTGTTTTCTTTAAAGGAATGGGATGTAGAGATGCGTGCAAGGAGCTGAGCACAATATCTGGCTGCATGACGAAGACCATTTCGTGAGAGGTCTCGACGCCTGGCACCTGCTGACATAGATGATGTGAGACGGCATCTGCAAGAGATGTTAGCTGCTGGTGTAATGCAAGAATCCAGAAGCCCTTATGCTTCCCCCATTGTGGTAGTGAGGAAAAAGAATGGGACAGTAAGGATGTGTGTGGATTATCGCACCTTAAACCGGCGGACTATCCCTGATCAGTACACAATGCCCCGCATTCAGGATGCTTTGGACTGCCTAAACGGGAGCAAGTGGTTCTCTGTGTTGGATCTCCGCAGTGGGTACTACCAGATCCCGATGGCCCCAGAGGACCATGAGAAGACAGCCTTTATCTGTCCGCTTGGCTTCTATGAATTCATGAGGATGCCTCAAGGGATTTCAGGTGCCCCAGCCACTTTTCAACAATTGATGGAGCGTGCAGTGGGGGACATGAACTTACTAGAGTGCCTGGTATACCTAGATGATGTTATTGTGTTTGGCAGCTCACTGGAGGAACATGAGAGCAGATTATTTAAGGTATTGGACTGACTGGAGGACTTTGGCCTTAAACTGTCCATTGATAAGTGTCAATTCTTTCAAACATCAGTAAAGTATGTGGGACACATAGTATCCACCGAGGGAATAGAGACCGACCCAAGTAAAGTTGAGGCCTTGACCACCTGGCCATAGCCCAAAAATCTAAAAGAACTGCAAAGATTCCTGGGATTCTGTGGTTATTATCGGCGTTTCATCAAGGACTATTCAAGAGTGATCCGCCCTTTACTTAACCTTACTCAAGGGTATCCCCCAACCCACAAAAAATACCAAAAGTCAGCGTCCCTCAAGACTGAAAGAGTGTATTTTCGTCCGAGTGAAGTATTTGGGGCCCGCTGGACTCCTGATTGTGAGACTGCTTTTCATGAGATCATATATCAACTTACCCATGCTCCAGTGCTGGCCTATGCCGATCCAAGAAAACCTTCGCCCTGCACACTGATGCTAGCTTGCAAGGGTTGGGGCTGTGTTACCAAGAGCACGAGAATGGCCTAGACCAGTGGCCTTTGCCAGTAGAAGCCTGACCCCATCCGAAAAGAACTATCCTGTACATAAGTTAGAGTTCCTAGCTTTGAAGTGGGCTATTGTTGACCCATTCCATGAGTACCTGTATGGGGCTAAAATACTAGTAAAAACTGACAATAATCCTTTGACCTATGTGCAGACCTCAGCTAAGTTGGATGCCACTGGCCATAGGTGGCTTTCTGCATTATCTACATATGAGTATGCTCTCGAATACCGAGCAGGTCTGAACCACATAGATGCTGATGCTCTCTCCCGGAGGCCTGTTCCCCAGAATGATTGGGTCAGATTGTCAGAACCTGACATTCGGGCACTCTGCTGGAAGTTTGACAGGGAGGAACAAGTGTCCACGGACGCAGTGGACTGCATGGTGGATTGCTTGGGACCCTATGAGAATTGCATACCTGCTGCTTATTGCCACTTTTCTGCAATAGACATTGGTGCACTGCCTCAGCTGGACAGTGACAGTATTCAGCGGGCTCAATCCCTCGATCCCATGATCAAATCAGCTTTAGAAGCCCTCTATGCAGGAAAAGATGTGTCCAAATTACGCTCCACTGATTTGAGAACTTCACTGTTATACAAAGAAGGTCCTAAGTTGAAATTGATCAATAAACTGTTGTACAGAGAAACAGTAGACAGAGGGGGACAAGTAGACAAACAACAACTAGTGCTGCCCACTGCCTTTCGAGACTCAGTACTGAGATCCTTGCACAACCACATGGGGCACCTTGGTATAGACAGAACACTTGACTTGGTGAGATCCAGATTCTATTGGCCTAAGATGGGGCTGATGTGGAGCAACACATTGAACTTGTAGTCGCTACGTTACAGAGGAAAGTTTGCCCCAGAGGGCTGCCCCTTGTTAACATCACCACCAGTGACCCATGGAGCTGGTCTGTATTGATTTTCTGAGTTTGGAGTCAGATCAAAGAAATATCAGTAATGTGCTGGTGGTCACTGACCATTTCACGAGATATGCCCAAGCTTTCCCCACCAAAGACCAGAAAGCATCCTCTGTGGCCAAAGTACTTGTAGAAAACTTTTTTGTTCACTATGGGGCTCCACAAAGAATCCATTCTGATCAAGGGAGAGACTTTGAGAGTCGTCTCATCAAAGAGATGCTTTCTCTGTGGGGAATGCGAAAGTCCAGAACCACTCCTTACCACCCCCAGGGGGACCCACAGCCTGAACGTTTCAACCGCACTTTGCTAGATATGCTAGGCACCCTACACCCAAAGGACAAGCCTAGATGGAGCCAACAAATTAGCACCCTGGTACATGCTTATAACTGCACCAAAAGTGATGCCACTGGGTTCTCCCCCTACCGCCTGATGTTTGGAAGAGAAGCTCGACTGCTGGTAGATGTGTGTTTTGGGGTCTCTCCTGATGGGGTTCAAGCTGACAACTATTTACAGTATGTGCAAAAGTTAAAGGCCCAGCTAACTCATGCGTACCAACTGGCTCAAACCATGGCTGCCAAAAGAAATCTGGCCAACAAAGAAAGGTATGATAAAAAGGTGAAAGCACAGGAACTCCAGGAGGGAGATCGGTGTGCTAAGAAATCTGGGACTGCATAGCAAACACAAGATTGCTGACAGATGACACCATCTCCCTCACATTGTAGTGGGCAAACTAGATGATCTGCCAGTGTACAAAGTAAGGCCTGAAAATAATTCAAAAGATGTAAAACAATGCATAGAAATCATTTACTGCCCTTGGACAAATCTTGATTGAGTCTGAGCCCCCAGAAGATGTCCCCTCTGGACCAGTGACTAGAGCTGCTGCTAAGAAAAGATCAAGAAAGTCTGCACCTACAGAAGCAAAGTTAAAGTGTTCCCCTCCACAAGTCCCAGTTGAGCATGACTGTCAGTCCATATCAGAAGAAAGTGAGAGTGACTTTGAATACTATCCTTCTTATGAACTGAGTCAATTGTTTCGGGGCAATCCCCTAGTCAATACTGGAGACGAAGCTGGGCCTTCTGGACTGTCTAAGCCCCCAGCTTCGTCCCTGGAGCCAATGCTCCCAGAAAGTGAAGTGCAAAGCATCAGATCAGATGAAATGGAATCATTGTGCGTGGTTGAACTGTTTGAGCTTTCAGGGGAGGAAAATGATGGATTGGGGCAGACTGGTGATACACCAGAACAAGAAGAGTATTTTGTGTGCCCTGACAGTCCACTGCCAGTGTCCGAAGCTCTCCATGTGAGCCAAATGTTGTGGACTCAGAAACTGTAACTCCTGGAGCTGAAAGTGCCCCAAGTTCTAGCCTCTCTACCCCCATGGAGACTCCCCTGACAAGTGAGGACAATGCTGAAAATGAGGCTCAGAGTACAGAGACTGTAACAGTTCCCCTAGAAAGACTGGTCGAGCTGTAAAGCCTGTGGTGCACCTCAGTTATGATTCCTTGGGAGGTCTGTGGACTCTGCTCTCAATGTTGTCCATAAAGGAGTGTATGTGTCCCCGAGCTCATTGCCCAAACTGAGCATCAGTGCTAACTCTAAGTTACTTGTGTTGCCTCTCTAGTATGGTGCCCTTGCCCTGTCCAGCCCCAAGGTAACTGATAGGGAAGGGCCCCTCTCTTCAGGTTTCATGTACAAGAGGTAATAACTTGAGTTATGATACAATGTGTATGTAATACTGTGTAAAGAGTGACGCTGCAATGTTTCAGAAATGTGTTCTTGGTAAAATGATATATTGACTGATGATTACATGTGTGAGCCTAATGCAAATGTATATGGTTGCAGTTGAAACTTATGGGTACTTGCTTGACGCGACGCCAAGCTTTCCCAGGCCAGGAAGGGTGTAACCCCTCTGCAAATGGGGTTCCTAAAAGACTTCCAGGAGCTTGCTTGGATGCTCCAAGCCTGAATGGTGTTTGAGCTTTAGCCATTTATCAGTGAGTGTTTTAGAGCCTCTGTTACTGACAGGGGATGGGTGCAGGAAGCTGGGGAACAAGCAGAGGTGCTAAATAAGTACTGCCTCTGTCTTTACCCAGAGTGGGGGATCTTTCAACCTGATGGAGGTAGAGAACCCACTGACAGAGGTCAGTTGGAGACTGAAGGACTGGATGAGACTAGGGCAGGGGATGGGTCGTATCAAGAAGGGAGGATGCATGAGGAGGGGATGGGAGGCAAAATCAGCAGATAGAGTGAGAGAGGCCCTCCGGTTGCAAAAACTGAGAAAGGAGCTGGAGACAGATGGGCTGCATCCAAAGGGGCTGAAGGAACTGGCGGATGTGCAACATCCACTGGCCTCACTCTTCAACAACTCTGATGACAGTTAGTGCCTCAAGATTGGAAGGTGGCTCATGGTGCCTTCCAGGAAATCAGAGAGGAGATGGGAATTATAGGCCCATTAGCCTAATGTCTGTAGTAGGCAGGGTTTTGGAGTGCATTATCAAGGAGAGGCTGGGGACAGCTGGAAACGTTGGGGCAGCTGGATGACAGACAGTATAAGTTTTTGTTCTGGGGAGGTCGTGTCAGACTAACCTGGTGGAGTTTTATGACTGGGTGACAGGTGCCCTGGACTGACATAGGCCGGTGGACATCCCTCTATCTGGATTTCAGTAAGGCGTTCGATTCGGTACCCACAACGGCCTACTAACAAGCTGGGGGATGGGGTGGGGGCAATTGCTCAGGTGGGTGGAAAACTGGCTTATAGGGGCAAATACTGTGACTGGTGGTTGGAGGATAGTCTCACTCCCCTAGGAGGGTCATCAGTGGGGTCCCCAGGGTTCGGTCCTAAGAGCCCTCCTGTTCAATTTCTATGTCTCGGACACAGGGTAGAAGCGTTAGGAAGAGGTTAAGTCTCTCTGCAGATGACTCAAAACAGACAAGAACACTGGCAGGCAGGCAGAGGGAGAGAGGCCCTGAGAGGGATCTGGATACCCTGAGAGGTGGAGCAAGGAAGTGGGGTTGAAGTTCAATGCAGAGAAATGTAGGGTGCTGCATCTGAGGGTCAGAAACCCAGGACATACATACACCCTAGAGAGACTACTGCAAGTCACATTAGGCAGAAAGGGACTTAGGGATAGTAAGTGGACAGCAAAATGAATAACACAGGAGTAGTCAGAACAGCTGCAGCAAAACCAAACAGGATACTGAGCTGCTGCATAACCAGAGAGGAATACCTCCAGGAGCGAGGGGGTGATCCTCCCTCTGTGTAAAATAACCCTGGTTAGAGCCGCATCTTGAGTACACTATGTACAGTTCTGGAGACCCCCATCTTAAGAGGGACATAGCATTGCTGGAGGGTCAAGAGGAGGACAACCAGGATGATTCAGGGCATGGAGAGTAGGACCTATGAGAAGAGACTGGAGAAACTCAATCTGACGCACTGAAGGAGAGGAGGACAGAGGGACACATAGAGACTTTCAAGTATGTAAAGGTGATAAATAAGTGCGAACAGGAAGTATTCAAGCTGGGAGGAAAGTACTGGGGGCCAAAGAACACTTCTTCTGAACAGGGTAGTGGAACATGGAGCATACTGGGAGTCTGGTGGAAGAGCACAGTGGAAGGATTCAAGAAGGGTTGGGACAGGTACAAGGAAAAGCTAAGGCCAGGGAGGGCCCTCTGGGGCTGAGGGATGGGCGACTCCAGTAGGAATTAACTTCGAGCAGACACGATAGACCATGGGCCCTATTTGCTGGCTTTTACTATGATACTGTGATCATGTGTTCATTCAGGTGCAATGTTTATTTAAAGTTAGGCCTACCATACATCCAGATGTAGGTACAGTAAATGCAATTAGATACAGCCCTTACAATACAATAAACAGAACCCAGTCTTGAGAAGCCTTTACTCCTCATAAAGGCTGTAAACAGCTGAGTTCTATTTGCAGTGTCCACACCAGTATACTGATCTTAAAATCGCACATCTGAATAGTACTTGATTCTTACTCACTCCATTTCTTCAACTTTAGCTACATGTCTAGATTAATTTTGGGCTGGCAATTCTACGCATGTAGAAGATGACCAATAAGCGGCACCAAATGACATCAGACTTTACAGACTGAGAAGGCAGCTGTCTCCCACCATCTTGGCAAGAAAAAGCTGCAGCTGTGGCCACTGATGACTGTTAGGGTGTAGGATGAGGACAAGGGAAAGACATGAGATAAAATCATAACAAAAACATGAGACCTTCACCAGCTTTCAAGCGCTTACCAGAAAAGAACAATCTATGAAGTTTTTCAAATGCAACACAATCTAGTAAACCCTCTGTCTGCCGTCTGACACAAACATCAACCAACATAAAATTGCCTAAAAGGCAGTGAAGTCATGTAATTACTGAAATACTAAATACAATTGAAAAACAAAATATCACACAGAAGCTGTACGTGTCTATAAACTATCTCCTACTTCTTAGTAATTATCTTATACCCATAATACTTGAATATTTCTATCAACCCCTCTTCCCTCTCTTCCAGTAGTATATTAAAATCACATAATTTCTTATGTTACAACTCTACCATCTCATTCCTCTTCTCTGAACCATCTCCAACCTATTAATATCCACGAAAATACAACCTCAGAACTACACACAGTACTCATAACACAACCATAATTTTATATAATAACATCACTACCTCCCTACTTATACTGGTAATACCTACCACACCCCAACATATCACACACCACCAACATTTCAAGTCATCTAAACAAAACAAGTCCTTTACTTCTTTATGACTATCAACAACTCCCCTCATCCTATTACTTTCCCAAAAGTTTCTGTATCCAAGTACAAATACACACTTTTAAAATAAACTTCAATTACCAATTCTCAAACATTTTAACCCCAAATCCCTCTCATATTCTCCCTACAAGTATCACTATCTTACAAATCTTAGTAGCATCTACCAAAACAAGCAAACCTTTCCCTTCAACCTTCTACAATATACTATGAAAACAAAACAAACCCCAAGACCATCCCTACGGCACCCCACTAGTACACCCTCCCCAAACTACCCATTTACCACCACTCTCTACCTCTGTCTGTGGCAATATCTACTTAATTTACCACCCACTTTCCCCATAATCCCAACCTACCAACTAGTTTATCAACCTCCCTATAACAAGCAGTATCCAAAAACTACTTCATCCAAAGTAACACTGTCCCTACCACCTAATTTTACCACAATCAAAATCATCAAATTACACAAAACTTCCCCACTATATAACTCCACTAGTACAACTCGTAACTAAATACCCCACCTTTACTTAATATCTCCACAATCATCCCACTACAAAAACTGAACCTATAATTCCTCTCCCTACTACTGCCAATTTATAAAAGAACCATACCTTCCTTCAGATTCTCTGCCACCACCCATATGTTGAATGACTCAGTGAACATGGCTGCCAGAATTGCCATCCATCTCTTCACAGTTCTCTTAATATCTTTGGGTGTATGCCATCTGGTCCCATCGCTTTGTCCACCTTCAGTTTAGTCACCTCCTGCAGGATTCTTCTGCCTGTGAATGGACTATTGTCCACCTCTTCATGCCTTCCCAACTGCTGTACTGCTGTGGTCCTTGCCCCTCCCCCTTTTCTGTGAATACTGAACAAAAAGACACAGTGAATGTTTTTGGTGGGGGCACATGACAGTTCTTAGGCATGGTACTATCACTTTCAAATACCTAAACAGAATATATAAGCAAACAACATTTGGCATTGACAAATGCTTGTTTAAATATCTAACTCTCTGTACTTTATTTAAAGAGGGACTCTAGCCAAAAGTGCTACATTGCAGAATTAGAATAAGCATACGCCCAATAAATCCCATGCCAAAAATTAGGTTTTTACGTTACTTCATTTTAGAGTTATGAGTTATTTTGTAACCCTGATTTCACTACCCGTTCAAAAAAGCCAGTTTCAGTGAAGAGCTGCTGATGATGTCATCTCCTGAACTCACAGTATCGTCTTCACTGTCAGTAAGCTTATACAGTAGGACCTGTTTGTTCAAAGTTTAAAGTCATTTATGGAAGGTTGCCACAGTGAATGGGCATTGAAACCTGTAGGAGTTGTGAATCAGTCTCCTACCATTCAAACTGCCAAAAGTACTGTTTTCCATGAAAAAAAAAATCATTTTATTTCTGTGCTCCATTTCATCTGCATAGTCTACATCTTTTTGTTCTCAGTGCTGCAATCACCAACCTTTACATCTTGCAAGGGAAATAAAGTTTTTAAAGTGATTTAGCAAGCTTTGCCATTGCAAATGGGAGTAGTAAACATTACTAACCTGTAGGAGTTGTGATTCAATCCTCTACCATTCAAACTGCCAAAAAGTGCTTTTTTCCCCTACAAAATAAATGCTTTTATTTCTGTGCTCTGCTTCATTTGCCCTTTTTTTCCTCAGTGCTGCAACCCCCAAGCGTGACATTATGCAAGGGAAACAAAGTTTATAAGCACTGTTTTGAAACAGAGACCTCTGTTGATCAGTCTTGGTATTGCAGACATTTACACTACTGACATGAGAGACTACATCTCTCAGCAAACAACTCTTGTCAGCTAGATACTATATGCACAATGCCTTATTTGGAATATAAACATATGAGAGCTTTTATTGTTGAAGCCACTACAGAGATACGAGACTGCACCTCACAGTAAGGGAACTGGAAAACAACTTATTATTGTACCCACAATGCCTTATGTACATCTAGATATTAGGTGCAGTCACCACCACCAAAATAAGGGACTGCACCTCTGAGTAATTAACATTTAAATCACTGTTATAATTTACCCAGAATTCCTTGGTGCTGTATGTAAAACAATGACAGCTCCCTTGCATGACATCATTCTGGGGGTGTGGCTGCACAGAGAAAGCTGGAGGGCAGGCAGAAACAAAGTGCTGATAAAACATCAACAAAACTGACTACGACAGATTTTTTTAAAAAACAAATTGCAGCTTCAACATCTGAAACATGGCTGGCAATGACATACTATATGAAAACTGCATTTGGGAAACTTCCATAAATTACTTTAAACTTTGGAGAAACAGGCCCTATAAACTTGCTGACAGGGAGGACTACATTGTGAATACAGGAGATGACATCATTAGCAGCGCTTCAGTGACACTAACTTTTTTGAACAGGCAGTGAATTTAGAGTTGTAAAATGACTTGTAACTTTTAAACAACGTAACTTAGAGATCTCATTTTTGTCACGATGCTGACTGGGTCTATGCTGATCCAAATTCTGAATTTACTGATGCCAGAAATTTTGACCAGAGTCCCAATTTAAGCTAATCTATCTAAACACAAACCACAGACTGAGTTTGTAAGAAACCTGGTGAGCAAACCATTAACTCTGCAGCCTGTTGTGATTGGGAATCTGAAGCAGCAAGCTACAGTACTCCAAGATGATGTCATTACTCTCCAAGCCTGACTGAGGCAGAAATAACTCCAGTGTTTTCAGTCACTGTACAGCATTGCCCCCCAGGGTGGGGCCACCTCACCGAGCATGAACCTGCATGACTACGGCAGAAGGTTGCTGGATTGCCTCCCTGGATTGCCCTCCCAGGTCAGGGCACAGAGTCGGGCCAGATACGGAAGATGTCGGATTAGGTCGGCTGCCAAGGAGTGCCACAGGATGACCAGGGACCAGAGAAGCGGGGCGTCATGTATGGCGGCCACTATTTTTGTTAAAAAAATTGTCTCTGTGAAGGAAGAGGCATGACATGCAATGACGCCAGTGTCCGCATACCTCCTAGGTGATCTACGTGTCGGTCACTGTGAGACCCCCAATCTCCCCTAGGGGTCCGACCTGCGCCGGACACACAACCCCCCTCTCCCCAGAGAAGAAGAAGGAGAGCCATCCCTAGGATGCTCAATCCTTCTTCCCTGGCTGGCCCTCCGACCTCCCGGGTCCAGTCCCGAACCTGGGATGTCAGTGTTGTAGATGGTACCGTGCCACTGTGCCAGCGGGCCGGCAAATTCAGGTTTTATTAACAATATGCAAAAACCTTTGCACATGATCTTTAAGCTCTTTAGATCCCACCTTCTGCATGGTGGCCCTGGCACTAATGTTGGATAAGATGTGAGACATGCACTCACTCATACTTAACCCATAAACAAATTCAACTTTGGAAGCAACCATTAAGAGGCTCACGTTGTGAAATAATTATAGTTATAGTACATAATACCTTTATACTAAATTATTTAAAGAAAATAAATTAGACAGCAATAAGACGGCCACGAGACACAGTTTTCATAATCGGATTTTATTCTATAGATAATCCTTCAAAGGTTTTATGTAAAAGTATTGTTTCAACAATGACAGCATTGACAAGAACAGTTAGGGAGAGCTAGTTTCCATGTAAACTGTCTTGATAGCGTCACCCTGTATTTGTGTGACTATACATGGTTAGAAGACAAACTGTACCTGGGTATGGGCTTGTATACTAGTATGTACTGACAAGGCATCTATTAGACCTGCAGTTTGAATCATAGACTTTAGAAATAACATATCATTATATATTTGTTCTGTATTTCTTCCTCTATCCGACAGGGCTAGCCCACAGTTCATGTCTCCTCCTAAAAGTATACATCTAGAGGTAAATAAAAAGGGCTGTATCTGCTTACAGACTTCAATTTGTGTGGCTTTAGTCGGGGGCGGGGCAAAAATGTCACTGAGTCTGAACTTGTAATTTATTTATAAGTTGGTAACCATGAAAGGCACACGGAGCCAAGACTCATTTCCAGGTGTGAGCCAGGGAAGGGGGATGTAGGGAGGAATAACTTACAAAACAAATACATCTGCAGCATTACATTATAGATTTGTAAATCCAGACTCAAAACCCTACCCAGGATCAGATCTAGCAAATGGTGGACTTGTACCCTGGGGTCTGAAAAAGAATGACCTCTCCAGAACAAGTGTTTATCCCCATGGACCAAAAGGAAGGGCCATCATACCAGTATTTTGAGGCTCTTTCTGCCTCACTGGTGGTATGAAGACTGGTATCTTGTAAAAAGATGATGTCACTACCTAGAGAATGTAGCACTGTATACGATGTTAGAGGACTGGCTTGACTTTGATGCAGTTTACATTAACTGTGGAAATACTTAGGCTACGGTCCCACATCAAACAGCAGAGGAAACACAGAAAATGGAACACACCCATCATCAAGTTTTACCCCCCGTGAAGCATGGCTTTGCTTAATTTTCCTCCTTCTGAAAGAACAAGAATCAAAAGAAACTCCATCAGTGACAGAGGAGTGGCCAGGTTGAGAAGAAAATAACAGAAGCACCATCCGGATCGTCTTCCACACACCCACCAAGATTCTTTCGAGGAAAAAACTTCAAATGTATTGGACACCTTTATGGTGTCTGATTTGAGCGGTCTGGCCCTTGGTTGCCCGTTCCCTCCTCTTTTCCCTGTAACGACGTGGAACTGTTTAGTAACTGTGTGGAGAGGTGGCATTTCTTTCATTCTGGAGCTAGAAGTAGAGTAAAACCCCGTCTCCATATCTTCAGTAATCAGCTCTTCTGTTGTTGGTGTAATACATTATCAGCGGGGTGGGGTGGGGGGTGTTCAGCTGAGGGTTCCTTAGAGGTTTTGTCTAATCTTGCATCAGACAAGTAAGAAACCTCCTCAATGTTGTGAGAAGTGCTTCTGGAACTTCCAAGGGTTCCAAGGAAGAACCAGACATAGGGATAAGTAAAGATGACCTTTGGGGGTCGTCTAGTTTCCTCCTGATTCTGGGACTGGGTCTAAGGTTCTGTTTTTGGGTTAAATTTACATAACCGTCTTTTCAGCTTGGTACAGAAGGTCACCCTTGTTGTGTGATTCCTGTGGGCAATTTTCAAAGGAATGTCCTTTCTCCTCTCACACAAATTACATTTAAACACATTCCGACAAGTCAGACTCAGGTGACCAATCTCCCCACAGAGGCCGCACTTTACCTTGTCACAGGCACTGTTAAGACGGAACCTTTAGCTACAACAGAAATGGGCCTTTGGCAAGTCTGTATAAAATCCGAAACTTCTGTCTTTCCCCAAATAGAAAAAAAATTGGTAAATGTTTCAGGCCTGAATCTGTTTGAGGTAGACGTACCCTCACCCTCCAGTCCAAATATTCTCAGAATCCATTACCGATTCCGGTGACCCCAATATTGAACATTTTGACTTTAATCAATATAAAATGTCAGCGATATTTACCCACTCATTCTTAAAAAGGGTGGTAACTGTTTTTAATGCAGGCTTTGTGAGGGGTATGGCTAAAAAGGGGGACCCTTTCTAATCCAGGTGTGGTCTTGAAACTTATGTCGAATACTGTATCCCCTGCCATATAAATTAATGTATAGATTTTGTTAGCAAAAATTTTTAAACTGTCCTTCTAAAGGGAACAAATGCCCTATCCGGGGCTTCCTCCATTCCCCCTTTATTCTTAAAGCTGTACTGCATTACGCCTTTCAGCAAGTACAGCAGCTGAGGGAAAAAAGTCTAAAAACAGTCTGGGACCTTAAGTAACTGAGGTGTTAAGCACTAGGTCCTGGAGTTGTCTAGTCAGCGGGTCCCGTTAGTACTATCAGTCCATCAGGATCTGCATTATTTATAACATTAAGGGATTCAGTATGCTGCTCTCTGTATTCTGTTGCTGCTTGTCTGTGGAGCCTGAAGTAGATCTGAGTAGCCAGTCGATATGGAAACTGTGCTGTTTGATTAACAGCCCAAGGAGCAGTATTTCCCGTACTGACAGGATCAGTAAGAAGATAAAACCCCTGAATTTAAATTGTTCTGAGCATTCAGGGTTACAGGGGGATGTGGCTCCACATTCACATTCTTACTTTCAGTCAGTGTTTCCAGGGCTAACACGGGCTGGGCCACACTGCACTTGCTCCAGTTTTTGTCAGGCTTTTTCTATGGGTCTGTGGAGGGTTCTGTGGGAGACCTCCCTCAAAATTAGAAGTACTTACCTCTGTGTCTAAATCCCCCTCTGCTGTAATAATGGGAGAAGACATGAATGCTGTATTGGAAAAAATCACTGTCGGGTAAAATTTAAGAAAAGAAAAAAGGAGTATTCTTTGCAGAATACTAGATTCAGAAGTTTGGTATCCTGCCTGGAAATCTGGTATTTCACCTAAATTCAAGGGTTTTTTACGTTACACACGTGCGTAGAAAATTATGAATGCCCACATGTAACACAGCCATTTTATAGGATTTTTTTTCACCAAATTTTCAGTATGGCCTTTTGGGACCCAACCTCATGAAAGTACCACTGTCATTTCTTTAGTGGTCCGAAGGTGATTTTGAACAACGACCGTGCTATTCTGCACCACAGATGCGAAAACACATTTAGGCACGGAAAGACAGCTGTACTGTTTCATGGGGGGTGAAAAAATGGCAATGTTGTCAATTTGGAGTGAAAACATTACAAACTGCCGAAGCTACGAGCGTGCATAGAAAAACTGAAATGACTGCATGTTACTCAGGCGTGTTTTGGTATTTTTGCACCAAATTTTCAACATGGGCTTTTTGGGACCCCACCTCATAAACACTGGCACTGTCATTTTGTTACTTGGTCCCGAAAGGCGATTCCACGCAGCAACTGCGAAATCACCTTTCGGGACTGAGTAACGAAACTACAGTGCCAGTGTTCATGAGGTGGGAGTGCCAAAAACCCCATGTTGAAAATTTGGTGCAAAAATACTGAAAAATGGCTGAGATATCAACATAAGTTGAAAATGCCAATGACAGCCATCATACGGTGTGTAGCTTGATTCTTCAGTGCGCGGTTAGTCTTTGAAGAGTGCAGATGTGTCCTGATCCATAGAAGATGACAGCCACTGACCTCAGATGGTAAGTATAGGGCAAGGGGGTGAGGTGGTGGGTTTCTCAGTGGGAGGGTCAGGATGGAAAGGGGGGACGGGTGAGTCGACAAGGGACCATTTTCTTTTTTGCAGGAAAAAAAAGATCTTGGGGTACCGTTTTCTTTTATTATGCAGAGAGGGGATTACTGGAACATTTTGGGACACTGGGAGTGGGCTCCCCAGTGCCCCAAAGTACTGGGAAGGGGCTAGCATCAACATGGGAATTGGGCCCCCCGTTGTCAGGTCTAATGCTAAAAAATCCTGGTATTTCAGGCAGAGCACCAGGGCTCAAATTTTGGAATTTGGTATGAAATTTGGTACCCAAAATGTACTGGAATACTGCTAAATTTGAGCCCTGACTGTATTAGCAGTCGGCTTTGTAGAACAGGTGGAACAACACTCTGCTGCTGCTGTTCAGAATGTATCAGAACTGATACCTGTATTTTGTGCCCCGTTCTCAGTATTTGTGCTACAGGGCATACTTGACCATCATTTTACCCACTCTTTCCCCACTGTCACTGACCTGGTATTCATCTCTGTAGCAGGAGCAATTGGACTTGGCAAAAAGATCAGGATTGAAGGGAGATGCAGAGGGTTAGCCTCCCTCCCACATCTGTCCTCCAAGGTCCTGGTTGTAGCAAGTAGGGAACCACTGCTATCACTTCTGTTGGTCTGTTTGTTGTACTCTGGGGCTACAGATCAAAACCTCTCTCTGGGTTTTTCCTCCCAGTCCACCTGGGTCAGTCATTCGATACTGAGCACTGAGAATGGAAGCTCCTCTCAAGTTCAAGTTTCCAGAGTCGCCTCCTGGCAGCTCTCGGCAGCTTGTTCTTGCCGTTTTGTAGTCTGTTTCTTGGGGCACTGCTGTCATGCTCTTGACCACTTTTGCCACCATCTTCTCATCAATACTTCTCTGGGACGTGGAGACAGCACAGTTTCTCCTGCCTAGAATTAGGGGCTGAAGGCTGAGATCGCTTAGTAATAGCTTCTATTTTTTGTACTTTCTTTTAGTTTAGCTTGTGAAATACACAATATTCTACCTTATAAGTAGGTTCATAACAAACATAAACATTGCAACATTGCACTCAGCATTATTACAGTAAGGACTGAAAAACCCTCTATATACTGTTACTTCACAGGGAGTAGAAACTTAAATATTGACATCAGGTCACTACTGCCATAAGACGGGAACACCATAATAACATATTTCTATTTTATTGATCAGCCTCTATGTCGGGTATAACATCCCTCCACCACAATACTGAGTTAGGTATATTTTTCTTTTAGCAGAGCTCCCTCACTTTAATATTTCCATATGTTCCCACAACTCATTCTTTAAAAGTGTTTAGACAGAAATAAAGCAGATGGTTCAACTTGTAGTCATTTGTTTAACAATCACAATCTTTTTGTAACTGTATTTAAACCAGTGGCTCTAATTTTTAAAGTAATACACACTATGCATGTCCAAAGATCTAGTAACAGTTAGCAGGCCTCCCGAATACAGTAAAAGAAAACATCAGGCTCTGACTGGGCCTTTCCAATTAAACTCCATTTTGTCACCTTAGAGAATTACTGGTTTACCCTGCCCTAGGTCCAAGTATATCCAAGCTACAGAACAGAAATCATTCCCCACCAATGAACCAGGGCTAGGCAAAATACTGGCAGTTTTAATTCTATTGAACTTGAATATAGCAATTTCGTCAAGAAAGTATTACTCACTCCATGTACCCAGAGAGTCACTGTCACTGTTGTCTCCTTTAGACTGGAATTCCTGCTGCATACGGATAAACATTTTATTAGCTGCATCAGAGTCCGCAAACTGATACTTTTTCCCCCATATTTGATCTGGAGACTGGCCGGCATCAATAAAACATGTTGAATCCCTAGTTGTCTGAGATGGCTTCTGATCCCATCGGAACTCTTTCTACGTTGTCTCGAGTTAAACTTAGGTTGGGAAGATGTGCACTGTTGCTCTGTCCCACTGCACAGATCTTCTTTGTTTTGGCTTTGGCTATAATTGGGTCATTCTCCTCACTAAGCCTAGCACTGTAAGAAGTGTGCGAGGTAGGAGCTGGTTGGTTGCTATGTGGATTCTTTCACCATGTGGGCTAATCCTGTAGGCCTTGAAGTTAGTAATGGTCTCTCATGCCTGAAAGCTTCTGCAAAGAAAGATTGCAGAAAGGTGGTAGATCGCTCCTCAGTTTCCTCCAGTAGACTCAAATTCAGACATGTGTGAGCAATACCCAGGCATTTTCTAAATTATCCAGGCATCTCCGCAGCACCACGTTTTCTTTAATCAGGCCTGTGGATACTGCTCATGGCCTTTGCTGCAGATGCGGATGCCATTTTTGCCTCCTCCTCCTCCAGCAATCCAACTCTGGTGTCCAGAACTTTAAATTGGGAAGTGAAATCTTACATTTTTAGTTGATCCGTTGTATAACCTTAAGGAGTGCAGCATTAGTGGGTTGCTGTGCTGGGTCTTCCGTCCCTGTTCTTGCTTCAGAACTGTCGCTGCAGCTTGGATCTTTGGATCGGGCTCCGTCTCCTCCAGCTGCCATTCTATTAGTTCTCCCCATAACTGCTAAAATATGGGGAGTACCAGTTCCAGATTTGTTTTATTCGATACAGTAAGTTTTCACGCTTCAAGTAAATATACTTCTTCTGTCTGTGTGTTTTTTTTTACATTTTACCAAATTAAAGTTGCATACAGAGCTCTGCTCAGCATTTGCAGTCCCGGCTGTTGGCCACACCCCATTCAACAGCTTCTATTTTTGATATTTACTTTCCTCTTCAGCAATCACCTGAAGGAGCTGTGCCTTTTTTTTCTGAAGGTCGGTGTCCAAACACTCCTCTGCCACGTGGACCAGCTCAGCCTTCACAGCTGTAGGAGACTCCATCATTTCCACTTCTGCTACAGTACCTCAGCCTCAGGTAAGGTGACTTTCACATTATCTTTCTCCATGTCAACCAGTTCTCCTGTATGTACAAGTTCAGAAGCAGGATACCAGATCGTCTCCATCAGAGCCTCCTTACTACTCTGGGTGGCGAGCGAAGCAATCTCTTCCACCTGGGCCACCATTCCACCACTCTCCACACTGATGTCCACCAATATCCCATAGGAACAGCAAAGCACCTGCCGGAAGTGTGGAGAAGTTTATATTGAAAAAAAAAAATCATACTTCACATAAGGACAATATATACAGGTTACAGATTGCACATAAAATTAAACGTTTAAGCAAAACACCCACAGGAAAAAGGCAAAGACCATAAGAGGCTAATATATTAACCCACCCATCCAAGTACAACGTTTCCAGTAAAGCAACATCTGTTTTTTGTTTTTTTTTTTGGTAAATTCTGCTATTCTATGCAATATACAGACTGAACCTGTCTCTGAATACATGTAAAAAGTTCCTGTTGTGTCCAGTATTGTTGCTGTATTACCCAATGTCAATGTGCCTGCCAGATATAACATTTTAGTATGCCACAAAAGACTCGTAAGGTACTTTTATGATATTTTGCCCATAACCCTGAATAAATACCTAAAATGAGAATGTCATACTGCACTGACTGGTATACGGGACACTTCACAGCTTGTGCCAGCAACCTCCAAATGAGACTATATAAGCACAGGTAATAAACAAATGTTTCTGTGTCTCAAGTTACCATTACACATATCTCTGGGGTAATATCTCTGAGACCTGTTTGTGCTTGTGCGTGCTCTAACCCCAATCTGCATGGCAAGACAACCAAACTATATCCCATAAATGTTTTGGGAGCCGTGAGTCTGTAAGTTGTTGCAGTGTCTCAGACGTCATCCGCTATGAGCCGTACGGGAAGATTACAGGGTCAGAAAAATATGCCTCCATAATGTATTGGTATGAACCTTTCCTATGTAAACTACAAAAAAGTTGTGGTGTTAATGCCATAGTTTTACTTTCTTAAAGGGACACTGTCAACCCGCCTTAGGTCTCAAAGTGTCCCTAGTTTAAAAAACACATTTTATGATTGCCAACATTCCGTAAAGATTACTGATGTAGCTGGTAATTTGATTCAGACTCTTTTTTTCTTTAAAAAAGTGAAAAACAAAACTGCCCACCATACTGGTGTTATCAGACAAACACAGGTTTGTTTATATCCCTTGATCAGCTCCGTCATCTTTCCTGGACTTGGGAACACCCACAATGCAGTCTAGCCCCTCAGGATGCAGTGGGAGTTTAGGAGGCTATTGCATCATGACACCAGCACTGCTTGGGGGTGTTTCTAATGTATGCAGTAAGAACAGATCCAGGATTGTAAATAAAACAAGATTGTTTATAAACATACATTATCATGCATTTCAGTTCTACTAAACATGGAGACAAACAAAACAAACAGCAACATCAATAAATTTTAGAGAAGGTAAGCAATCATAAAATATAGGGTTTTAACTAGAAATAATATGATGAAAACACGTTGACAGTCATCCTTTAAGTAAGGACATGTATTTGGGCATCCAGTCCCATTTTAGTTTTGTATGAAAAGCCCATTTGTTAGCCTCTCGAAGTACTAAAATATGTTCTAGCCATTCATAAACCCATCGTATCCAAGTCTTATCCATAAAGGAAAATAAAACCGAGAACGTAACTGAAAAAAATAGGGAGTAAAAAATCCCCAACAGATTAACTGTCGCCAGACCACTCTTGCACACTGGGAGATAAGTGAAATTTCTACGAATAGGATTAAGCCTATTACCCCACAACGCTTGAAAAAAGACACTATGTAGTTTGCACTCCAGTTCCTGTAGGGGTGGAAATACATAGCCGAGGTGCAAGAATATCGGAAGTAGCGATGTTTTATAAGATATACCTTTTGTTTTGATAACTGCAGCTTTCCATATATTGATTTTCTTTCACCCACCTTAATTTTATCTTCCCAGTTCACCTTATCCATTTCAAAGGTACCAAATTTAATACCTAAGAGTTCAATTTCTGTGTCCAGTACTGGGATATTACAGATCTAATGTAACCTCATTCGCAGCATCCAAACAGAAAGCCTGACTTTTATGTACATTTCTCTTGGCTCCTGAAACCCTATCTTAGTGATCCACCAAGTCAAGTGCACTCTGACATGAGTGGAGACCATCCACATCAAGGCATAAGGCATCTGTGTAGGCTGGTATTTTCACCTGAAATATATTAGGACTAATGAAAAGACCGTGAACCAAAGGTGACTGCAGTATTTTATGAATTACGAAGTAAAATATCAATACAGGACACGTATAACAAGGTATCCCGTCAAGATCGTGAAGAAAGAGCCGTTTAATTGAAAACATGCAGTCAAAACAGCATCACATAGTTCAGACTTAGTCTATTTATATTAGCGTTATTTGACCCACGTGCTTTTACAGGTGTCTCACAGCGCACTGTTAGACTGGAGGGGTTTCCACTGCGCGATTAAATGGGTAATTTGTATAACAATGGGCTGAGTGCACACCCTGCCAAACTCCCTTGTATACTAATTCTGGATCCTAGTGTTCCATTTATCAATGGGTGAAAATGTGCACTGTGATATACTGATTTTATCCATCTGATAAAAGTTTTGGGCAAGCCATGAAAAGCTAGTACCTTGTACAGACAATCATGTGGAACACGGTCAAAGGCCTTTTCCTGATCAAATGAAATCAACAAGCCTTGTATTTTCTGCAATTGTCCTCTAGTCATGATTTCCCTAATTTGAATCAGATTATCCAATATATATCTCCCAGGGACAGCACAGGTTTGATTTTGGACTATCAAGGTACCTGACACTTTACTTAGCCGTTACCCTAGTATTTTTGTGAGAATTTTTATATCTGTGTTCATAACGGAGATAGGTCTCCAGCTGCCTAAATCCAATTTATCCCCTTTTGTATGATAGAATTAAAATGGCCTTAGCTATATTACCTGAGGCACTTAATGTATTTAACATTTCATTGAACACTTCCCATAACACAGGACTAAGAAAATTATGTACAAGTTTTATAAAATTCAGCACTTAGGCCATCAGGCCTGGAGCTACATTAATACACAAGTTAGCTATGATTTTCTCAACTTCCGCTAGAGAAATTGTTTGAATCAAGTCCTGTCGTCTCTGTCCGTTAAACGTCCATATTGTCCTCACAAAGAATCTAAGGGGTCTTCTACTCACAGGGGCTCCCGAAACCCGCCATGAAAATGATCAGACATGGTAGCTACCATATCAGAAAATTCCATACATGTCCTGCTATGTTTATCATAAACTGCTAAACAATAACATTTTAGAAACCCTTTCCCGACACCCTTTAAAAACATCAATAGACTGCTTTCTACCCTGTTGTTCCTAAAGATTGTTCTGCCTTTAAATATGTTGTCCTGTAGTATAAAAAATTTCTGCATCCCCCTCTTTATGCAAATTATCTGATCAATATATGAGGACTTTTCAGTACATTGGAGGGAAATAAGCTGAAAAAGCTGAGCCTAGAGCTGTAGGTACTGAAAGTAAGCATCCTTCCCTTTTGGTTTCCCCAGTTTTTGAAATAACTTTTTGAGACCCAGCTTTATGTCCTCCCATCATTCAATCAACAAATCAAAATAAACTGTTATGGACATTTTCGCTTTAAGAAACTCATCACCCTGTGGCTTAATGTCTTTGTTTCTCAAAATAGAATTATTAACATGCCAACACCACCCCCCACGGTGAGCATTTCCTATATGGGTGGCCCCTATCACATGACCGACTGCCACCTTACTCTATCACCCCCGTTTTCCATTAGCTGCATATTCGACTTGGCCACTAGAGGTCGCTACTGCATCTTCCTCCATGTTGCAACATATCTGTCACCCTGTTCTACATGTCTTCAATTCCAGCAGCATCAATCCTCCACTCCACTTCACACCATACTCAATTCACTAGTCTCCCTGCTACTTTCCATCATTCTAATCACATTTCCTGCAGTGGGTTCAAACCTGTGACTCCCGACATCAAGCCCCACCAAAGTCAAATGGCACTACCCTCTAGGCCACACAGCTGGCTAATGTGCATCTTTTCCTCTACCTTTGACATCCAACAGCACCCAGTGGCTGCAAGGGGAATTACACTTTACCTATTCATCCGCCACCCTTGCTAACCAGTGGTCACATGCGGTATTTACACTACCCTACAGCCATCCAGTCCCACTTGCTTGCCAGTACTTAGGCTATCCCTGGTTTGCTTTAGAGACTCATTACTCTTTCACCTACTCTACAATGCCCCCCATTATCTACTACTGTTTCAGTCTTGCTCTCTTCCCTTCACTAGTCTCACTTCCTCCTCTTACTCAATCCTCCATCCCATGTTCTCCTTACTTCACACTAGCTTATGATTCCTCCCTCCCACGCAACTCATACCCCTGACCCCCCAAGCATCCCTACTTCCCACACATCCCTATTATCTAACTTTTTTCAAAATTCACTTTCTCTCTCCAATCCCTATCCCACCCTCCTGCCCTTTACTCCCAAAAGCTACAAAGTGGATAAATGTACTTCCTGAATTGTTAACCCCCCTTTTACTCAATTCAGCAGGTGATATCGAATCCAACCCTGGTCCTACCATGCACCTCCCAAACAGCTTAAAAATCACCCACCTCAGCTGGCCCGGTGGCGCTGAGGGCTGAGGCGCTGGACGTATTACCTCATACCACACCGGCAACCCGGGTTCAGGAACGAGCATGGGCTGCTGGGGGTCAGCCAGGGAGAAGAGGGATAGAGCACCCAGCGGTTGCACTCCTTCTCTGGGGGGGAGGGGTTATCTGCATGTTCCTGCTGCAATACCGCCATCTGGGGGAGCCCGGGTGGAAGGTGCGGTAGGTGGAGAAGCAGTAAGGGTATTGGGCAGATGTCAGCAAAGGGGCAGAGCAGGAGGCACGTCTCAGCGCACCTCCTAGCTCATTGGCCCTCACTGCATGCCGACATCTGGGGAAGAACAAGGGAAAAACACCTCAGTCTCTCCTAGGCGACAGCACCTTGCTGGGGGAGGTATCCAGGATCGTCGGACAGACTCCGTTGTACCAATTCCACAACACAAGTATGTTGGTTTGGGGAGGTAAGTATGGAGGGATCCCTCCTCACCCCAACCCAGAGGGTATTCTGGGGGTAACTAGTGTGGAACCATGTGCTCTAGGGGCAGATCACGATGAAAGCGGAGCCTCCCGGAGAGGTTGCCTGAGAGAGTGGAGAGAGGAGGCAAGTAGGGTGCATAAATACAAGGTTAAAAAAACAAAAACAAATCACCCACCTCAATATAAGAAGCCTGCTCCCCAAATTAACCCTCTTCCAACCATTCATGATGAATCTACTCCCAGATGTTCTGGCCCTCTCTGAAATATGGCTATCAAACAAGATATCTAACAACATTCTCACTATCCCAGGTACCTCTCATCAGGCAAGACAGACCCAGCAAAGGCGGGGTGTTGCTATGTTATTCTCAACCTCCAATACTCTCCCATTCGTCCTCTCATCCCCCTCACAATATGAGCGCCTTCATTGTCAAGCTTTCCTCCTTTTCACCCTGCCTATTGTCATAGCGCTTTATTGCTGTCCTGGTCTCCCTACATCAACCATTGCTGAACTTATCACCACTATCTCCCATACTACCTCCGGCAAGGTTATACAGTACTTGCTAGGAAACGTAAACATGGATTGGACCTCATCTGCAAACTCCAATACCTGTTCTAAAGTAAACTCCCTGAATGTAACGCAATTAATATCCTCGCCAACTCACCTCAACCATAAATCATAAAAGCACATCCCAATAAGACTGGGGTGTCAAACAGATGAGGCATACTGATGAATCCTGGTAGGACGAAACACGAGTCTATGTTTTCTGTTAGCACCCTTTGCAAACTGTGAGAGGCCTTTCAGCACCATGCATTTCTGTTTAAAGTTGAACCAGCATAACATTCTGTGGTGATTTGCATATGCAGCCAATGATGCTCTCCATTATGCAGGCATGTGTGATTTTGTATTTCTTTTAAACTTGGCTTCCCGGCCAATGCCCTTTGGTGGTAACCATTGCCTCAGTGCTTGCACACAGAGATTCTTTGTCTTTTAACTTGTTTTTTGTTTTAATTGGGTTCACCACAACATAACCCAGATAGACCATCTTAGGGTAGCTAGTTCATTCCACTGTGGTGTTAAACAAACAAGGCATGCTGATGAGTCCTGGTAGGATGAAACAAGTGTCTATGTCTTCTGTTGGCATTCTTTACAAACTGTGTCAGAGGCCTTTTGGCACCATGCATTTCTGCTTAAAGTTGAACCAGCATAATAGTCTGTGGTGATTTGCATATGTAGCCCATGATGCTCTGCATTATGTGGGCATGTGTGATTTTGTATTTCTTTGAAACTTGGCTTCCCCCGGCCAATGCTCTTTGGGGTAACCATTGCCTAAGTGCTTACACACAGAGGTTCTTTGTCTTTTAACTTGTTTTTTTGTTTAATTGGGTTCACCACAACATAACCCAGATAGACCATCTTAGGGTAGCTGGTTCATTCCACTGGGGTGTCAAACAGACGAGGCATACTGCTGAGTCCTGGTAGGATGAAACACGTGTCCATGTCTTCTGTTGGCACCCTTTACAAACTGTGTGGGAGGTCTTTCGGCACTATGCATTTCTGCTTAAAGTTGAACCAGCATAATATTCTGTGGCGAGTTGCATATGCAACCCATGATGCTCTGCATTATGCGGGCATGTGTGATTTTGTATTTCTTTGGGCCCTTTTTATTCATTCCCAGTGCATTATTGCCTCCAGAATCCTGCCAGATTCTATCAGTGACCATCACATGATTTGTGTCCACAAAGTCCATCAGCCCAAAGCTCCCCCAAACTGATCCCTCATGCTCTTTTCATTATTTAAACCTAGCACCCCTTCTAACCAAGCTACAACACACTGACTGGTTTCCCCATCTCTTCAGAATCCTCTATTGGCACTGCTCTCAGCTATTTCCAGACAAAATTCCTGGAAATCTGGGACCAGCATGCTCCTCCAAAACTAACAACAGTCAAAGGCTCTCACCTCCCATGGGTTAATGCTGAGTTACTGGCCTGTATGCGTGCTAGGTACCAGGCCTGGAAGGCCTACATGTCATCCAGATCCCACGCACTTCTTCTCCAATACTGATATCTTAGGAATGCCTGCACTAAGGCCACCAAATATGCCAAATCAGAATATTTCTCCTCCTCCAACATCAACCTACGCCATCCTTCCACGTTCTGGGAAGGAATCACATTCCTCTTCTCCCCTCCTCCCAGCCCCCCATACCAACCCTCAAACATGGAAATATCACACTTTCTGACCCTCCACCAGTTTCAGCTACCTTCATCATGTTCTTCACATCCTCCATTTTTCCCTTCTAACCACTCTCCTCCATGTACATCTACTGCCCTCTAAGCCCCTTCCTGCACCAGACCATTCTACCTCCCTCCTCTCCTTCTCATTCTTATTCATCTCACCAATGATGCCCTCAAGGCCCTCAAGCCTTGTACCCCAGCAAAAGTAAGATCCCAGATGGCTGGACCTCACCTGCTCTACCTATCCACCTCTGCTATTCTTCCCTCTGGCCTCTCTACTAAACCTATCATTTGCTCTTTCCTCAGTCCCCATCCTGGAAACACTCTACAGTTATCCCTCTTCCCAATGGTGGTAATTCCACAGCCCCAGGGAACTATCGACCTATCTTTTTACTTCCTATCCTTACTAAGCTCCAAGAACGTATTGTCCTCGCTTTGCTCACCCCTTCCCTTGATTCTACCTCATTTGTCACCCCTTTCCAGTCTGGCATCTGCAAGTCCGACTCCACCACCACCTCCCTTATACGGCTCACTGACTCCATACTCACCAATATGGATCAGGGACACATCACCTCCACAATATTTGTCGACCTGGCAAAAGCCTTCGACACAGTATCCCACTCTCTCCTTCTCCAAAAACTCACAGCTGCTGGGATAACTACCTCAGCTACAGCTTCGTTTCATTCCTATCAGGCAGATCTCAATCGGTGAACATCGCCTCCTTCCTCTCTCCTCCACTCCCCATCAACACTGGTGTCCCTCAGGGCTCTGTCCTCCGCCCTATTCTATTTTCAATTTCCCTTAACGATCTTCCTACTTCCTGCACCTCATCCCAAATCCACATGTATGCAGATGACACAGTCCTCACATGTCTAGTACTTCTCCTATGATGCGAAGCTAGCCTGCAGCAAGATTTCAGTAAGGTCCAGCATGGTATCAGGCTAACCAGCTGTTCCTAAACACCAAAAGACAGTCTCCATGTCCTTCAGCACTAGACAGAGGCTATCTAAACTCCAATCCCCTGTGTTCCACAACCTGGATGGTACACCTATTGAAAATGTCACTAACTTTAGATACCTTGGGTCTGGCTTGACCAACACCTGGTGCTCTTTATAGGACACATAAGGAAATTGGAATAAACAGCCCACTCACTCAACTATTAAATAATTTTACATTTATTTCATGTAACACCCAGACACAACTTGTCCTACATTTCAGGAAACCCCTTCATCAGAGAGTCTGGTTCAATTTCTACAACATAAAAATCACCATTGTTAATAAAATATCATGCTTATTATTTCAAATTTGTATGATAAAGAAAACAAAGGCTTAATAGCTCACTTTAAATTCATCAAAAATCTGGTACTATGTCTTTAAGAGTCTTCCTTTTAAATCTTTTTCCTTCCTATTTTCTGTATCTATCATTTCAAATACAATGTATCAGTGTATTTTAACTTCTTAACTTCCACATCTTAGTTAATCTTCTATACATGGCAACATGACTCCTACCTCTAAAAGAACGCGTAACTCCATAAAGGGTGTTTAAATGATGAATGAATTAAGGCTGTTAATATGACTATTTTGCTTGTTTACGCAGAAACTAGTACAACAGACAAGCAATGAAATGTCTGAGGACTCCTAAGCTCCTTGGGCGGTAGGGTCCCTGTAACTTTATTAAAAAGTGAAGAAAACTTAAAATGTATTGATAAAATGTACTTAAATAAAGCAGGTACAAATTTTGAACTTTATGTTTGTGTTTATGTGAAAACAATATAGTATCACAATACAGAAGTCAGATGTTGACTTGGTAATATAAAGAAATTTAGATGAAGACAGTACAGTTCAGTCTAGACACCTCATTTTGGGATTTGTGGTATATCAACATAACTTGTAACTCCTGATCATATCAGTCTAAGCTACACTTCCCCATGTGATGGGGTCAGTCCAAATGTGATATACTGAGAAAAACAGAAACAATTCAATATCCAGTATTGATTTGAACCCCTTACCAAACATGGGAAGACTAAAATATTAGTGTTCTCCCTCACACTCTTGCAACCTCAATTGGAAACCGTTTAAATGAGCAATAAGCTGCAAAAAGTTAAACAAATTGATTAATTTGGATAGACTTTCTATATAATGAAACTTCTATATAGATTCACAAGTACAGCATTCCCTGAAAAAAAACATTAACACACTATGAATATACTGTAATACACTATATTTAGAACCCATTAAGAGTCTCTCAAGGTACAGTAATCCAGAAAATATTATTAAATATCTAGAAAGTCATTTTTCAGGGTAACTGGTGTTACACAGAGTCTTGCCTGGGGAGGTTAATATTATAAGTCAATTTCTTTACTGTACCCCAGTCAAGTGTCCTCCTCCCCCGATTCCTGGTCCGAATCAACTCGAGCACCAGCACTAGATGCCTCGAACGCTTTCTGGATTTGCTGCACACGTTTGCCTGCTTCTTCTGGATCCGAAAACTGAACCATATGGCCCCCATAAAAAATTCTCAGGCACGCCGGCATCATCAGGGTATGAGCCACCCCTACACTTCTCAGAGAGGTATGGACCCATCGAATTTCTTTCTTCTGGCCCTCATGGCATAGGAGAGGTCTGGGAAACAGTGCAGGGTATGCCCCCCATAGTTAAGACGATCTGTGTTACAGGCTGCCTGAAGAATCTGCTCCTTCACGGTTGCACTCACCGTCACCAGTAATAATGTCCAAGGGAGATATTTCTGTGCCCCAACAGAACGTAGTGATATGCTTTGATAAAATGATCCCCCAGTGCCTGCTCCATCTGTATAGCTGTGGGTAGCCAGGATTTCAAGAACGACAGAAGGTCAGGATTCTCAGAGCCTTCTGGCAGCCCAATAAGGCGAACATTTGATGCTCTGTTCGCATTTTCTAGTGCCTCTAATCGGTATCTGAGCTACTCGTTCTCCTGTGTGAGTTTGGCTGCAGTTGACAAGGCTTTTACTGCCTGATTTTCTGCAGATGATACCGTTTTTGTAGCAGTCTCGATTTTTAGATCCTGCTCCCCCAGTCGCTGAAGGATTGACTCCACCTTTCCATCAATGGCCTGCATGGCCGCTTGCAAAGTCTTCTAGGGCAGATCGCCAGAGTTACTGGTTGAAGGAGAGACACAGCCTGTTGCTCTGTTGGGAGTTGATTTTTGTCGTTGAGGCCACTTTTATTTGTACGACTGACCCATACTGATTTTGGTATCCAAAGGTGCAGCACAACTTCAGGAGTCCAACAGTACCAGATGTTTAGCTCGAACTCTTCAAAAAACAGTAAGTTTTCTTAATTATTTAATGTCGGTTGCAGAGCTATTAGGAGCCACGTCAGCTCTGTAGAAGTGCTCAACAGCGCCCAGGTACAAATTTTAAGTGATGAAAAGAATTTAAAAAAGGAGTAGACTCAAAATTAGAGTATTAAGTTAAAATGTCTTATAAATATATCTTATTTATATAGAAACGAGTTAAGCAATAAGAAAAATGAACTGTCTGTGGACTTCTGCACTCTTTTGAGGCACAAGTCATTGCCATGTATAGAAAATTGACTAAGATGTCAAAAAGTTCAGAAATTAAAATACACCGATACACTGTATTTGACATATTAGATACAGAAAACAGGAACGAAAAAATTTAAAGGAAAACTCTTAAAGAGACAGTACCAAATTTTTGATGAATTTAAAGTGAGTCATTAAGCCTTTGTTTTCTTTATGATACATATTTGAAGTAATAAATAGGCATGATATTTTATTAAAAACGATTTTATGATGTGAAAACTGAACCAGCCTCCCCAAAACATAGGACAAATTGTGTCTGGATGTTACATGAAATAAATTTAAAATTATTTAATAGTTGGGTGAGTGGGCTGTTTATTCCAATCTCCTAATGTGTTTAATTCGGCTCTAATTGGTTTTGGCCTATTCCGGGAGATGAAATACGTACTACTTCATTTACAGTATATATTTTTTGAAGTTGTCTCTGCTAGGAATTTGGACTATTTGCTCTTTATAAGAATAAGGATTGCATTCCACAAGATGCCCACTGGGCAATCGTGTAGAAAATTATCCCCCCCACCTTTGACTATGCTGACATAGTCCACAGTTCTGCACCTAAAACTACATTGGCCAGGCTGGACACCCTCTACAACTCCTTTATTCTATCCTGTCCTCCTTGCACTCATCACTGTCATCTGTATAAAGCACTATCTCTCCCATTCCTGGAGTCCAGACGTCTGTCTCATACTGCCACTTTCATGGCAAAATTCTGGACTGGAAACCTCCCCTCCTAGCTCTCCTCCTCCATCTCCGCTTCCACCCAAAGCTCCTACTCCCTCTGCAACTCTGACCTGAGATCCTTTGCTATCCTCCACTGAGCTACCACCACTGGCAAATCCGCCTTCTCCTTCCACCGCCCTTCCATCCATAATGCCACTTCACACTTCTCTCTCTCTCTCTCTCTCTCTCCTCCCTACGTGTCTACACAACCCCTACCTGCTCCTGCCAAATCCTTCTGGCCTCACTTCACACACTGCCTCCTCCTCTCCCCTCCTAATCCACACCCTCAGACTCTGGCTTACCTAGACCTCTGTTCTGTCTAGGTTGCCACCCTACGCATTACCTGGCCTCCCTAGGGCTGGACCTTAACTTCTGCTTCTGTCCAAATGCTCTGTTACCCTGTTATCTCTTGGCTATTGTATTATTGACTGAATATGTGCACCCACATCTACCACTGACTTTTTCTGCCTGTATTTATTTTTGATGCAACTACTGAGAAAACTTGGTGTATACTTGAAATGTCTGTCTGTTATGTACATCTACCCTCACTGTAGTTATGTGACTTTGTATTTGCAATATCCCATTCCTTCCCCAAGGATGCATCGAAATGAGCAGTTCTACTCAGTATGCCTTCCTGGTGAAATTCTTGAATAAATAAATATATCCTGGGCCTATAACCTTTATGTGTAGACCCTACTGTGACCTCCACCTCAAAGTGGTCCGACATGGCAACCACTCCCGTTTCTGTCTCAGAATCTCCCAGTGACTAGAAACAAATATGAAATCAATACGGGAGGACAAAGACTTCCCAATGGTATGTATGCCACCCCCTTCATGTAATGTCCTATATGCATCTTTCAAGCCAGCTGCGGTTATCAGTTTTAAAAATTAGTGTCACAATATAGTTTTAAGTAGCTCCTGATTTGTCCATCAAATCCCATGGCAGTTAAAACTCCCAATACTATCGGTTTTGCTGTGTGTAGGTACGGTTGGATTAAATGGAAGAGGGAAATTCTATAAGTTTTTGTCTGAGGAGCACATACCATTCCTATAAGCTGTTCCTGGCATAATACAGCTAAGTGCAGTACCCACCCTGGGTCAAGATCCATAACCTTCAGTATTGTAATGAGAAGTGATTTAAACAGAATGGCTACTCCAGAACAAGGATCAACACCAATGGACCAGATGGAAGGCCCTCATGGGCAGGAGTTTTGGGTATTATAAATGTCTGCATTGGACCTTAGTCTGGTGTCTTGTAGTAAAATCGCATGCTCATCGGAGTTGCTGAGGAAGTCAGGGTAACCGATCTCTGCTTATAATTTTGTACGCTATTAACATTGAGGGTTATGATTTTAATGTGAGTTTGGGGGGGGGGTGCATAGCCATGAGGCAGTAAAGAAAGGAAAACCAACATTTCAAGATATTAAATATGCTTTTTATTTCTAGCCCGTTTCCTGCGTTCTACATCTGGATGATCCCCATCCATGTCTGAAAAGTCCTTTTGGAAGGACGCCACAGAAGAGACTTCCGAATCTCCATCTTTTTTATAGCTGTGCCCTTGAAAGCGATGCTGGTTGCCACAGCATCTATCTTCACCATTTTTAGAATTGGGCTGATTCCTTCTGCTGTTGGGGGGCGCACTAAAGTAGAATCTGAGTGCACAGGCCAAGCAGTAGTAGGCTCGAGTTGACCTGCCTGACCTACTTCACCTTTTTGACCTTCATGTAATGGCTCTCTATGGCTACTGGCATCTGGGTCCTGTACAGCAGTGTCCTCCTGTGGCTCCCCAGTAGGAGTAGGATCCACAGTAGTGGTGTCATTCGATTCTGCATGTGAGTACTCGTCTCTTGAGCAGTGTTCATATAGGAATCGTGGGCATTTCTGTGAGACTGTGAGTGTTGTTCCTGAGCTCTTTTGGATTGAGCCTCATGGATCACATCGTCCTGGTCGTAAAAGAATCCCTTATTATGTATGGCCCACGGGCAGGCAAGATACAAATGTCCAGTGTCCTCACAAAGGTTGCACTTTACAAAACTGGGACAGAACATACTGAATGCCCTATCTGCAAACAGAGATTGCAGACTAAAGTGTCACAAACATTGCTTAAGTGAGACAGAGACCCACATATGTGGCACGCCTTGGGCTGACCAGCATAGAAACAGAACCCTGTCCTGCCCAACGTAAAAGCTACAGGAAGGTGTTGTGGTCCTGAATCCAGATTCAGAACACATTTTAATGTTTCAACCACCAGTCCAGATGTTTTCAGTATTGAGGATACGTACTGGTCTGTCAATCACATCGGCCCTTCGCTTAATCCAATACAGAATGTATGGAATGTGCACATCCTCATTTCTGAAGAGAACAGTGATGTTTTTAACTGTGGGTTTTGTTAGAGGGATTGCCACAAAAGGGGCCCATAAGGGGGAATACTTTACTTGTTGAAAATGTTTCCAGAATCATTCCACCAACTGTGGGGTGTTAAAGCTGACATCAAATTGCATATCCCACAAAATGTGGACAAGTGCAAAGATGTCCATGGGCAAAAACTGCATGGAGTCGTTAAGAAGCCAGTTTACCACACAGACTCGGTCTGGCAGTTTATCCAACCCTCCTTTATATTTTAATCAAACTGCATTCCATCACTTTGCTGGTGTGCCCAAATTATTAAAGAGATTGGACATCTGAAAACTCCCCCAAGCAGTATTTCTGAAAGGGTTAACTGGGGTAGTGCGTGAGGGACCAGGTTGTTCATTTCCACAGCCATGGTGGCGGGGTGGGGTGGGGGCAGACCTGCAGGCTGACTGTGGTGGGACAGTTCAAAAACACCACCATGAACAACAAAGGCGAGGGTGCAGGACAGGGTGGCCAGCCCAGTAAAGTCCAAACAGATCCAACCGGCCCACACTCTAAGCAGCAAACATTAAAGGACCACAAAAGCAATTGCTAAATAAACAAAAATAGTTTATTTTTGGTCTACAGCACACAAATAGATGCTAGCTACTCCAGCACTTTGGCGTAAAACCTTCATCAAGGGGTGTGGCTACAAAGTTACACAACTTCACTTATACTCCCCTTCTGAAATTTACAACCAATGAAATGTATCAAAATACAATAAATTAAATCAAACTAAATTAAACTGGATGCAATCAGTGACATTTCTCGATGCAAGTGTATTCTCTGACTAAATAAAATACAAGCATATTTAATTATTCTCTTTAAATAACAATGTCGAAAAAATGTAACAAGCCAAGGAACTGGTAGTAAAGAAAGAAAGTCCACATTCATGATTACCCATTTCTGAAATTACAAACGTGATCCACAAGTTATAGGGTGAAATTAAAAAAGAACAGAACAAACACTCCTTTATATTTTAATTAAACCGCATTCCATCACTTTGTTGGTATACCCAAATTATTAAAGAGATCAGATATCTGAAAATTCCCCAGAGCAATATTTCTGGAAGGTCTGACTGGGGTAGTACATCAGGGACCAGGCTGTTCATTTTCTGCAGCCATGGGGACAGACCTGCAGGCTAACTGTGGTGGGAAACCACAAAATTGCTGTGTGCTCACCAATGCAGTCAGGTGCAATGAAGAGATTGCAAGTTTCTAACAATTGTAAACAAGCATCCAGTAAACTCAATGCACTCCCAGTTGAGAATAGGACAAACACTGATTGCAAGTTCAAAGTCCAAAACTTTAATTTGGTAGAAAATTCTTGACAGGTTTTCCTTAAGGTTCAAACATGAAGTAACTCTCCCAACCAGTTAACCCAGCACTTGACCAAGGCGTGGTCTTTGAACTTGCAATTAGTATTTGTCTATTTTCAACTAGGAGCCTGATGAGTTTACTGGATGCTTATACTATGGCGAGAGTCTGCAGCAGCTGGGGGTGAGTAGCTGGAAGGCCCAGCTTGAAATCATTCAAGTCAGCCCTGTGCAATGGAAGGTTGCGCTGTTTGCAGTGGGACTGAGGAGGACTCCACAGCCAGCGTCATTAAAGTATCATTATTAGCACCGGCTGCTTGGCGCAGCGGTGCAGATTTTCACTTACGATGCTGGCAAACCAGGTTTAAGGAAACGAGCCGGGACAGCCAGGAGGGCCAGCGGGAGAAGGATTAGGCGTCCAGGACTGCTCTCTCCTCCGAGAGTGTCCTACGCTCGATCACGGGTGTGACACCTAGTGGAAGCTGGGAGTATCACCCTAGCACTGACGCATAGTCAAGGGGCACTGCAGAGGGACAGACGCAGGCATCATTGCACATCTCCACCCCAGCCTATAGGGACAAAATCCCTCTCTACCTGACGTCTCTATGATGCCCTGCCCCCGAGCTTCAATCAGCGGCCTGGCCGAGGGCTCCTCCAACCAGATACGGTTCCACAGTACCGGTTCCAGTCATGGTGCCGTGCCCGGCCCCCTGAGGGTAAGCCAGGAGTGACCGGGGGAGTGAGGGGTTCATTAGGCGGTGGAAGTCTCTGGGGCACTGGGACCAGGGAAGTTCTGACGGACAGTGGTGGCAAAAAAGTAAGATAAATATAAAAGAAAAGATATCACTGTCTGTGGCAATACACTGCATTTTGACTCTGTCTGTGGTATTAGTAGTGGGATTCATGCCATGCTGGTGCCCCTCAGTTCTCAACCCTGCAATGACTGGAGACCTGTTCCGAAATAGCAGCGGATGCAGAAGGTAAATCAGAACGTATCTGGGTATCAGCTACAGAGAGCAACAAACTGCTGGAGTTAGGCTGAACAATGCTTGAACAAGGTTTGGGTAAAGTTTTATCCACGATGCAGTGTAAAGCCATGCTTAGAACATTACTTTCAGCCATATTCTGCTTGGGAAACATTACCTGAGCTATTCCTGTTGCAGTGCCACTACCTGGTGTTGCCATGACATTCAGAACTTCAGACATGGCTCGACCGCTTGACAGGCGGCGGTTCATTCACAAAAAAAGTACCTAAAGGAATTTTTGTGGATGTTTTGTTCTGGAAGATTCTTCCAAATGTCTTGTGTCCTAAATGATCAAATGAACAGATGCAGCCTCCCAGTAGGCTCCGTCTGAAAGATCTGATCCAATCTGCATCCTGCAGAGCTCTCTCAGGGACCGGAGACTCTGTTTGCAGTAGTGTTTTCTGAAGTAAGTTTCCTTAACAGCCTGGGTATTCACTGACCAGGATTAGAACAGGGGCTACACAGAAATATGTGGGCCAGCATGGGGAAGTGTTAGAAGCAGCAGTTGGTGTGTGTGTGGTCGCTGACAGTGTGATGCTGCAGCCAACTGTAGGCAGCATCCTCCTCAGCAAGTAATTTCAGGAGCAGCGCTTATCCGTCTGTCTGTTCAGCTATAGACCATATTTCGGACACTATATTGGCTTCAAGTATCTTACTTTCATATGTTGATATCTGCAGGGGATGTTGTTGAGCAGCTACTATGGATTTGTCAATAACCACTCTGTCAATGTCCATAACCACTTTGTTCTGTTTCTACAATAACATGGACAGTCTCCATAGGTATAAATGCTGATGTGGCATTAACAGTAATATTTTCTTCCAAACTGTCCGGTATCTCCATGGATGTAACAAAATTAAATGAGCTGGAATCTTGACTAGGAAGAAGGCAGACAGCCCTCCACCTGGGTCGCCATCTCGCCAATCTGACAGCCAGCAGTTCCCCCTATTGCAAAGAGTAAGGGACTTTCCCTGGTCTCCTGGTCAACATTCCCCTTCCCATAAAACCGGTTCATGCAACTGTCCAAATCTGTGCATGGCTGTTGATGTGCAAAATGGCTGCCACTACACATAAAAACAGAACACTCAACACTAAGAGCCTCACACCCAAGTGTAGAAAGAGAACACTCAACACTAAGAGCCTCACACCCAAGTGTAGAAAGAGAACACTCAGCACTAAGAGCTTCACACCCAAGTGTAGAAAGAGAACACTCAGCACTAAGAGCCTCACACCCAAGTGTAGAAAGAGAACACTCAGCACTAAGAGCCTCATCCAAGTGTAGAAAGAGAACACTCAGCACTAAGAGCCTCATCCAAGTGTAGAAAGAGAACACTCAGCACTAAGAGCCTCATCCAAGTGTAGAAAGAGAACACTCAGCACTAAGAGCCTCACACCCAAGTGTAGAAAGAGAACACTCAGCACTAAGAGCCTCACACCCAAGTGTAGAAAGAGAACACTCAACACTAAGAGCCTCATCCAAGTGTAGAAAGAGAATACTCAGCACTAAGAGCCTCACAGCCAAGTGTAGACAGAGAACACTCAGCACTAAGAGCCTCACACCCAAGTGTAGAAAGAGAACACTCAGCACTGAGCCTCACGCCCAAGTGTAGAAAGAGAACACTCAGTACTAAGAGCCTCATCCAAGTGTGTGGCTGGTTCCAATTTGTACTTTGTGTGCAAAAACACTGCCAGGAAAAAGGACACAAATTTGTAGGTAACTGACAACAGTTTTGGGAGCGAAAGTTTTTTAAATTCGATAGACTACATCTGACTAAGGAGGCAGTCAATGCACTGGGGCAGAAGTTTGATGCCTTTGCAGAATATTTAAACTAGCAAATGCGAAGAGGTGCAGCACCGATACACTGAGCGGGAAGAACACTCCTCCCTCAGCTAGTGATCAAACAGGAGTTCAGCATGTTTGTAGTTCATTTGCATCACAGGTAAGAAAAAAGTCCAGCTTCATCACGGCGTGCAGGGGAAATGCGGACCTACGCCCAACAACTAACAAATCAAAATCTGGCCAATGGAAAATCATCTACACAAATGCCCATAGTCTGGGAAACAAGATCCCAGACCTGCAGGCAACAGTGACAGAGGCTAAACTGGACATATTAGCCATTAGCGAGACATGGTTCACCGGTAACCATACTTGGGAGAATTCAGTACCCGGCTATGTACTGTTCAGAAGAGAACGAGGTGCAAAAGGGTGTGTGTGTGGGGGGCGGGGAGTGGCACTTTATGTCAATGAAAATATCAAAGCTACAGAAATTTAGAATACACATAAGGAGCCAGAAAAACTGTGGGTCACCCTGGAAACAGAAAATCGGACAGCCATACGAACTGGGGTTGTCCAGAGGCCTCCAGACGAGGGGGAGGACATAGACACATTACTGTTAGAAGATACACAAAACATGACAGCTAAACGGGAGGTTCTGATAATGGGAGACTTCAACATGCCAACTACCGACTGGTCAATACCAGCAGGAACATCTGCCAGAACTAGACACATAGTGGATTACCTGCAGGGGGAGGGCCTCAAATAACTGGTAGAACTACCCAGAAGAGACAGGGCTATCCTGGATCTAATACTGACTAACGGAGAAAGGATCACAGATCTCCAGGTAGAAGGTCACCAGGGGGCCAGTCACCATCACATGGTATGGTTCAATTTGGCCACTAGAACTAAATCATCCCATTGCAAGGCAAAAATATGGGACATTAGAGGAGCTGACTTTGATAAGATGGTCAACAGAGTTAAGCTAGCCCTGCCAAGAAGAAATACAGGTGAGGGGGTACAGGCAAAGTGGGCAAGCATTAAGGATGCAATACTTGAAGTAACATCCCATTGTGTTACGGAGAAAAGCAAGAGCAAAAGAAAAAGGAAACCATTTTGGTTCTCAAAAACAGTAGCAAAAAAGATCAGAACCAAAAGGTTGGCCTTCAGGAAATATAAGGAAACACAGCGGGACAAAGATAGGGAGGCATACCAAACTTCCCTAAGGGAAGCAGGGAAGGCAGTAAGGTAGGCAAAGGCCCAAACCGAGGAAACACTAGCATGAACAGTAAAAGAAGGAACCAAGACTTTTATAGACACATTAGTGAAAAAAGAAAGTCTAGAGGAAGTATTGCTAAGATCAAAGTAGATAAGGGGGAGTATGTGGAGTAGGACCAAGGAAAAGCATCTATCCTAAATAGATATTTCTGCTCAGTATTTACTGAGGAGAAGGTAGGACAGGACCCACAGCTCAGCACCATGGACACAGGGGGGAGGGAGGTGTGCACAAGTCCTTCACAAAAGAAAGGGTCCTACAAGAGCTCGCTAAGCTCAGGGTGGACAAGGCAATAGGACCTGATGGCATACATCCCAGGGTACAATAGGAGCCAAGGGTGGAACTAGCAGAGCCATTAGCAGAACTGTTTAGTGAGCCTCTGAGCACAGGAGAGGTCCCAGAAGACTGGAGAAGGGCTCATGTGATCCCGCTCCACAAGAATAGCAGCAGGGAGGAGGCAGGGTACTACAGACCAGTCAGTCTTACCTCAGTAGTGGGCAAGACTATGGAAGCACTCCTCAAGGAAAGGATAGTGCAAAACCTGGAAACCATAGGAGCACAGGATCCAAGACAGCATGGGTTTACAACAGGAAGGTCCTGTCAAACTAATCTCACCAATTTCTTTGACTGGGTAACCAGAGTGGTGGACCAAGGGTGTCGCCTACCTAAACTTTAGCAAAGCGTTTGATACTGTTCCACAGAAGATTAATTAATAAGCTTGGTAGGCTCGGGGTGGGTCAGAGGTTGGTCAACTGGGTGGCAGTCTGGTTGGCAGGCAGAAAACAGAGAGTGGTGGTAAATGGTATACAGTCAGAAGAGATGCAAGCCACAAGTGGGGCACCTCAGGGATCAGTCCTGGGGCCAGTCCTCTTCAATATCTTCATAAGTGACATTGCAGATGGACTGGAAGGTAAAGTTTGTCTGTTTGCAGATGACACCAAGATCTGTAACAGAGTAGATGACCCAGATGGGGTGGGCAGAATGAGACGAGATCTGGATAAACTGGCAAAATGGTCGGAAGAGTGGCAACTGGGGTTTAAAGCAAAGAAGTGCAAGATCATGCACATAGGGAAGAGAAACCCTGAAGCTACCTATGGGTTGGGAGGGGAATTACTGGCAATCACAAGGGAAGAAAGAAACTTGGGCATCATTATCACAGATGACCTGAAATCATCCAAGCAGATCACTAAAGCAGGAAGTAAGGCAAGAGAGATGTTTGGGTGTATTAGTAGGGTATCACAAGTCATTAGAGGGAGGTAATAATCCCTCTTTACAAGACACTGGTTAGGTCCCATTTGGAGTACTGCATGCAGTACCGGAGGCCGCACCTACACAAGGACATGAACAAAATGGAGGCAGTCCAGAGAAGGACAACCAAAATGGTGCAGGGACTGCATCAGAAAACATATGAGGACAGATTAACGGAGCTCAATATGTATACTCTAGAGCAAAGAAGGAAGAGAGGTGATATGATCCAAACATTCACACATCTTAAGGGCATTAACAAGGTTAAAGAGTCTAACATGTTTCAATATAAAAAAAAAATAGCAGTACAAAAGGACACAGCATGAGATAAGAGGGAGGCCGATTAAGGGGTAATGTGAGGAAGTTCTTTTTCACAGAAAGGGTGGAGGATGCATGGAACGGCCTACCTCAGGAAGTGGTGGCTATGAATACAGTGCAGGGCTTCAGACAGGCATGGGATAGGCATAAGGGAGCAATACAGATGAATATGAATAAACAGGCCACTGACAGAGTAAAGGTCGGTAGCACATTCATAAGGTAGAAAAAAATGGGCAGACTGGATAGGCCTTGTGGTCCTTATCTGCCGTCAACTTCTACGTTTCTATGTTTTAACTTACTGTTACTGTGGATCATATTAGGCTGATTTTGATGAGTTACAAGCAGACATTTGCTTTAAAAAGAAATCCCAGAATCCGCTGCTGTTGACATCAGAGGACGGCTGCAGCACTGGAAAATTCAACAGCCTGCTGTGCATACTGAGGGATTTCATAAGATCTGATCTTTTGTCTGCTGGTCTCGCTGTCCCAGGAGAACAGTAGGACTGGGAAACATCTGGTCTGAGTCCAAAATCTATAACATATACTGCAGGTACAAAAAGAGGCAGGGGGAGGGAGAGTGGGAGGAATACCAGAGAAAACTAAAAGACATCTTTGCTAAAAGAAACAAAGGGGTTGGTCAGGAAAATGAAGGCAGACAGAACTTCACAAAACTAAAGGTGTAAAGGGGGATAAGGAGGGTTTTCTTTTGGTACATAAAGGAGAAAAGACAAATGGGGAATTGTTAGGCTATTGGGGAGTAGTGGAGGATGGGGGTGGAGACAGCTAATGTACTGAACAATTACCACTGCTTGGTGTTCAAGGTGGAATATGGGTAATCAGTATAAAGGCAACTCCCACAGGGCTAGAAATGTGTTTAAAAGTAGTGTACCTCACAGATTACCAGTTCCCCAGATTTGGTATTCCGTCTCAGAAAGTGGTATGCCACCCCTTTTTGTATAACTGCTATCAAAATGTCACCAACCATCAGTACATCCTTGTTTGACGTAATAAAAGGCAAAAACAAGTTCCAAAAGGTCTCCATTCATTTATATTTCTTCATGTATTTTTTTTCTTTCTCTTTACCTCATTTTTAGGTAAGGTGCTGAACTTCCACTTTATTCTGTGCATGTACAGAAAAAAAGAGTGATGCACGGAATGAATAGCAGCCAGGCATTTACATACATTTTTCAAAGTGCTTTTGCAGCACTGACTGACAGCAATCTCATCACAGTTGACAATTGACACAAGCAGCGAAAAACAGAAAGTCTCTCTGAAATCCATGCAGTATAGGCACTCACAATAAAGTTGTGTACGATGCAACTTAACCCAGAAATGCAGCACAAAACCCTGGACAGTCACATGCTGCTGTCAGTGATGACAGTCAGCTTATGCACAGCTAAAATGTTCAAGCAGCAATTGACATTATCAGAATCAGTATCCTTTTTGTTTTCTTGCTTTTTTACCCCATCACGATAAAGAGAAGGATATGGAAAAATGAATCTGGCCCATGTGAACAGAATCTCGTGATTCAGTTATCTGACGTGATTTGTTACAGCACGTGACAGTTTTATTACCATGACATGACCAGTTGGCCAGATTTTACAAATTTAAATTACCCCGCCCTAATCGTGATAGATTTGTGCAATTTTTAATTGAAATCAATTTGGCCAGAATGTTACGTACTATTCAGTTATCAGATTTGCAGTGCTGAGTGGTCCAATACGCCCATCTCATGTCGGTGTGTGGACTCTCTGCATTATTTATTGTAGGACTGTCTGGGCTAACAACACTGGGGAAGAAAAATTATGAAGACTGAAAGATACTCTGTTCACATACCCAGATTCTGGACTACTTGTTGCTCAGCTGCCTCCTCAGATAAATTCCAGGCACATTTAATTGTAAGATAAAACAGTACCTGATATGGTGCATTATTGTTCAGCTGCCTCACTGACTTGCACTTGACTGACAGACTGCTAGGACTGGCCTAGTCTGTACTGCACATGACAAGTTAGCATTAGTCTAGCATGCCTGTTATAACAAAACTGAAATTAGTAGAACATGGACTGAGAGCTCACAAATTTGACAAATTAGACTGATCTACTTTAAACCTATTGACTTGTAAATCTGGCACCATGACCAGGCAATTATTTTTGCCACCAAAAACCTGAATGACACATTTTAAAACATTGCAAATACCAATATTAAATTGTTTTGTAGGTAAATGAAGACATTAGTCCAAGTAGGACTCAACAGTTACGGCAAAGAAAGGCCAAACCTGAAATCTGGGACATGATCACATCATGTCATCATCTGACGAGACTCAGTGATGCAAGTACCCCCTCTCCCACAGTTAACAGTTTCTGCAAACTAGTATTAAGGCACACCACTGACATGGGAGTACATGTAGTTCTTCATCAGATATAACATGAAAATCATCATCAGACAAAAATTTTTCACAATAAGTTTGAGGTATGAAGGATTCATCTAAACCTTTATCTACTTCTGACTCTGAGCTGTCTCCCTTCTTCCTCCTCATTGCTTTTTTGTTCTGTGGACCATATGGTTGCAAATAAGACCTTTTTTCTGTCTACCACTTTTAACCAGTGCTCAACGACTGGAACTGAATCAATTCTGTTCACATGGTGTATGTAATGAGATCCTTATTAGGTCTATCAGACTGTCCTTTCCTAACAAACTTCGCCAATCAGATTTTATTCTTTTCATTAGGCTAAACCCATGCTCACAAACAGCTGTACTTGCTGGTAGAGTACGACTTAAGGTTACTAGTCCCAAAATGTGGTGGCATTTGTCTTGGCAAGCCTAATGAATATCTGGCCACTTTGCTTCTACAACATTGGCATACCTTTGTGGGGGGACATGATGTACCCTGACCTGATCTGTGGCCTGACAGTACATTGAGAATTTGCTGATTATTAGTGGTAGAAAAAGAAATTCACCTTCTCTTTCGTGATTTTGAGTTAGGTCCACTCTGTTACACACGTCTGCATCTATGTCCTGTTCTATGAGGACTGGTCTGAACTCCTCTACGACACCAGCTACTGCATTCTCTGTATAATCTGAAACAAACTTGAAAAAGCTGTCTCACCTCCACCTCGCTAAGCTAAATATTCTCCCAGTGCCACCCAGTCAGAGTTATCTGTCCCCCCCCTAACAGACCTGTCAAGTCCACATGGCTTGTTGGCCACTGTATAAAGTTCACAATGTGGTTCACGGCCACCATAATGGAGTCCAGCTGGTGCATGTCTTCAAACCTGTTTATGACAGTTAGGATCATGGCTGTCAGTAGTGTCTCTCTGTCAATGGAAAACTGGTCCGCTTCATCAACAGATAGGTGTGTCCATGATTCAGGTCCTCCAAGGCATCGAGATTTTGCAAGTGCTTTCCAGGTCTAGCAAACAAGAACACAAGGAAAAACACACTTATCCCCCAGCCTGATCTAACTCCTGACAGAGAGATAATACTACTAGTAACAGTTTTTTTTTTTCTGGCTAGGGTGGAGGAAAATAGTTTAGCTAAAACTTCATCATTCTGGAAAACAAAATTGCCTTGTTTTCAGCTTTACAAGGCAGTCTTTCAGGTCCTGAAGTGATTCAAACACCTCTCCCACTGAAGTATCATTTGCTTGAAGAAGCAGGCTGACCTTCGTGAACTCTTCCAGAATGTCTGCCACCAGGTGAATGTAGCGTAGACATCCTCAGGTCTGCATGGTCTTCAGGTAACCCTTGGCCTTCGCTGCTTGGTCCCCTCGAGATCCACCATGTTGCATCTGAGAAGACAAAATGGCACAAGTTGCTGCTTTAGCAGTTCCAATTTTAAAACAAATCTCTGGAAGACTGTGCTTAAATGAAGTGGGACAGTACATACCTGTTGGAAGTGCAGCAGATTCCCACAGTAGTCCGTGATAAGCACTTTCAGTGCTGTTAATGTGTATTGTGCCCATCTGGTTCCTCCCACTCCGGTTGGAATAAGGCATCTTACTCCCGCTGCCTGACAGGACTCTCTCAGATTTTCACGGTTTAGAGGTGAAAAATGATAAAACAGATAGATCCCCAGAAGTAGTTGGTCTATTTTTATGAACGTGATGTTTTTAACACATCCTTCAGCGCTAACTCCAGCCTATGTGCATTGCAGTGGATTGTGACTAGATGAGGACGATCCTTTTTCAGTAGTGCGCCACCCCCTTCTACCAGTCATCACTGTTGCCCCATCGGGTGGTACGCCTACCAATTTGTTTTTCCAGTCTGACTCTGTCGTCATTTCTGATCGATGCATGCCGTGACTGATGCTGCATCAGCTTTGTATGGATTTTCCAGGGACACAAAAAAAAACACCTGTCACCCCTTGTTTACTATTCTTATATAAACTATTTTCTGTTCTTTTATACTGGAATATGTTGCACCAGCTATCATTATGGATATGAAATCTGCATTCTTCACCACATCCATCAGCTTCTTATGTTCCACCTCAACGCTATTACTAATGAACATGCGGCATGATTTGTCATTGTGATAGATTTTCCCCAATATCAACCCCTTTACATTTGTCAAGGTCACACATCCACTGGAAGTCTGTATATGGCCTAGCATGTTTGGCCAAGGCATGTGCATTTCGAATTAAGATCTGCACACGACGTGCCACATTGAAATTGAGCATTTCGATTGCTCTGTCAGCAGCAGATGCCTGCTGGTATTCGGCCACAAATCAGGCATCAGAAAGGGAGTGCTTCTTAGACTTAGCATGTTTTTGTAAAGACTGCTGAGTGAAATTATCGCAGCCCCCTTTGCAATATGCTGATGTTGTATCTGCAATGTCTGGGAATTTCCTACGTGATTTACAAAACATTACATTTTTCTCAGGGTCAAGCTCAACCCAAGCCTACTTTGTTACCCTGTGTTCTTAAAGTATGCAAACATCTACATTTGTCATAAGCAGCATCTCGCTCTTCTTTTTCCTAAGAGCCTCCTTTGCTGCTATGGTCTCAGGGTTCTCTACTCCATTCCAGAACACTACATCTTGGCAGTTCTGGCAATTTCTTATTAATTTTGACAGCAAAGAAGCACCTGACCAAACAGGCAAGGGCTAGTGGATGCAGAACTGACTAGCTGGGCTAAATCCACCCTGTGACACCCAAAGAAGTGAGAGACATGGGTCCCCGCAGCAATCGAGAATTTTCTGCTTAAGGGGAGTGTCAAGCAGATGCAACCCCCCTACAAACAGGGTTTCCTATAATGTCTTCCTGGGCTTGCCTAATGCCCACTGTCAGGATGGTGTCTTATGTCTGTAGTAGTTTGATTGTCTACATGAGAGTGCTATAATAAGCCTCTGTGCCTGTTTCTTTAAAAGAATCATTATGATGTGTTAGAAATTAGTCTGGACTAGGTCCGAGTGGTTTAAGGCTCATGACCAGTCAGGCAAGTTGTATTTTAACTCCATTCTGTGGTCGCTATTAGTGCAGAGAGAGCCTTGTTAGGAACTGTGATCATTTACTGTTTATCTATCTTATTAATAATAATATAGGAGTTTGTCTAACCTGCTTTCCATTGCAGCTTGAACTTTTGCATAGGAGCCACCATTTTGGTTCTGGACTGCCACAGCTGGACCAATCGGAACCTCAGGGGACCTAAAATGGAGCCTGTTCCCAGAGACCTTGTGGGAGTGAATTTCTGTAGAATTGTAGTTTTAAGGCTTGGTGCCTTAATGGACCTAGGGAGCACTTGCTGTGACAGACAGTTCCCTCAGCCAACTGAACCTTTTGGATCACTGGGAAAGCCCAGAGCTGCCTGCAGTAGTGAGTCAGGCAGTGTTGGAGTTTGGAGAGTGAACAGCTCGAGCTATTTGAGCAGCTGCTCCTGCATTGTAGCACGGAGGGCTGTGTTTGCCTGCCTGTCACCATCTTCCTGAGTGAGAAATCAAATGATAGTAAAAGTCGGCTTTAATTCCGATAATCCTGGTGGAGATCTGAAAGCTGAAAAGAAGTGTGTGTGTGTGTGTGTGTGTTCTTTGCCTGCAAGTGGACCGAAGTCTTGCTCCAGAAGTGATCGGCCTGCCAGGTACCGAAGGGAGCCTCAGAAGGAAAGGTTTGCGAAGAAACTCTGCTGAATTGCAAACGGACTTTATCCGAACTGTGGCTAATAGATGAGTTGCTTATAAGTGTGCAGTGTGGGTCACGATCTGGTTCCCCACCACTATGTATGTTATGCTAGCTGGAAGCTGCTCCAGCACTCATTATGGACTGTATCTGAACTGCTCGCTGTCTGGGCCCTGCCATCTCGGCCTAGACTGCCGCTCCCACCGCAGAGACTTTTCCGACGAAAGACCAGCTGAGGGATTTGGCCCCCTGCTCAACTACCATCGAACAGGTAGCAACCACCACGGTAAGTCATGTAGGCCCCACTTCCCCTGGCAATCCAGTACAACATCCAGCGGTCTTCATCGCGTCAGTTCTGCCTCCTGGTCTGGGCAGCATGAGTACAAAACAGGGTAGCTCCCTGCAACAAAGCTAGAATCATTGTGTGTCATCTGATTTGCTTGTTTGGATTTATTACAATGAACTGAGCCATCCGGCTCCGGATTACAAAGTCTGGGTTGATGTGCATGCTAATTGTTTTCTTTCCTAAGAGCCCCAACAGCTGCAACGCCGGCCTACCCCAGGCAATGCTTCATGCTAGCCTGTTTAACAACTGGGTACCCAGGGCTGTGCGACTATAACAAAGAGACTCACTGTGCATGCTTGTTCAGCCTGAGTTAATCAGATCTGCTAATCCTCTGCGAGATTCCTGCCCCACTCTTGTTCACGTCTCCCTGAATAAATCAGACTGTGGTTTTTCTGGAGTGATGCAAGCCTATACTGGCATGATGGGCTGCATCTGTCCAGGAGGGGAACCAGGATCCTAGGTGATAGGTTTAAATGCTTCATTGGCAAGCTTTTAAACTAGCCAAGGGGGAAGGCACTGGAAAGGAGCAGGGAAATTCTAGCGCCCCCCCAAATAATCATGGTAGTAAGTCGCGGCAAACACCAACATAGAGGTGTCGATAGGAGAAGGGCAGGGGTAAATGGAGAAAGTGACAAAGGTAAGAAGGACAGGGATGGGGCAAAAGGGAGTAAGGCCATCAGAAAATGGAGGGTAATGAGTACCAATGCCGTAGTCTGGGCAACAAGCTCCTGAGCTGGTGGCCTTGATGGAAGAGGGATGCCTGGATATCGTAGTCACAGAAACATGGTACACAGAGAACCATGACTGGGATGTTAACATACCAGGGTACATAACCTACAGGAGAGACAGGCAGGGAGAAGAGGAAAGAGTAGCTCTCTATGTAAAGGAAGGGATAAAAGCAACTGAACAAAAGAGTAAACAGGGAGGAGAGGAGGCACTGTGGGTCACCGTGGAGACTGGAAAGGGCACCACTATCCCACAGGGTTGTGTACAGACCCCATGTCAGGGAGGAATGGACAAGGATATGATAGAAGGCATTCTTAGAATGGCAGAGAAAGGGAGATACTGTTGATGGGAGACCTGAATATGCCAGATGTTAACTGGAGCACATTGCTGCAGCCACATCCAAGAGCAGGGCCATTCTTGATGCCCTACAGGTGGCAGGCATTAGACAGCTAGTTTGGAACCCACTCGTGAGGGAGCAATCTTAGACCTCGTACTCTCAAACGGGGCAGTGAGAGGATCTCAGATCTAGAAGTGGGTTGCCATCTGGGGACAAGTGACCATCAAACAGTGTGGTTCACGTTAAACTCAGCTACAGAGTTAAGCCATACAAAAGTGAGGGTACTGGACTTTAGGAGGCTGAGTTTGACAAGATGGGTGAGTGCCTCAGAAAGCACTAGCAAACAGGCTAGAAGGAGGTGGAGCAACAATGGGAATCATCAAACTGCCATCACAGAGGCAACAAGCCTTGTGTGAAGCAAATAAACAAATCAAAATGAAAGAAAAGCCACTATGGTTCTCAAAAGAGGTGGCTGTGAAAGTCAGGAAGAAAAGATAGCATTCTGGAAGTATAAGGAAACACAGAAGGAGCAGGACAGAGAGCTGTAAATTAAGGCAGAAGGAAGTAGGGAGGGAACAGAATAGTGAAGGCCAAACTGAGGAAAGAAGCAACTCAGTAGGGGGGGATAAACAGAAGGAAGGAAAGACAGGGGAATGGAATGGATGGGTGGAAGAATATTTCGCTCAGTATTCACAAAAGAGGAGGGAAGTGCCTAATCCAATTAACAGAAGCACTCTTGATAGGGGTCGATCCCAGTCCTTTCACAGAAGAAAGGGTTCTGCAAGAACTCCTAAAACTGAAGGTGGACAAAGCAATGGGGCCTGATGGAATTCACCCCAGAATTCTAAAAAGAATTAAGGGAGGAACTAGTGAAACCACTGGCTACTCTTTTAATAAATCATGGGAGGATGGTGTGGTACCCGAGGACTGGAGGAAGGCGGATGTGATTCCCCTTCACAAAAGTGGGACCAAGACAGAGGCAGGAAACTACAGACCTGTCAGTCTGACCTCTGTGGTAGGGAAAGTGATGGAGTCACTTCTGAAGGAAAGAATAGTTGAGTACCTAGAGGCCAGTGGAGCACAGGACCCAAGGCAGCATGGGTTCACAGTGGAAGGTCATGTCAGACGAATCTAATAGATTTCTTTGACTGGGTGACCAAAGTAGTAGACCAGGGAGGGGCTGTGGACATGGCCTACCTAGACTTTAGCAAGGCATTTGACACAGTCCCACACAAAAGATTAATAGTCAAATTAACCAGCCTGGAGTGGGTCCCAGGGTGGTAGCCTGGGTAAAACATTGGCTGGACAACAGGACACAGAAGGTAATTGTAAAATGGAGTCCACTCTGAAGAAAGAGGGGTTACTAGTGGGTACCGTGAGGGTTCAGTATTGGGTCCAGTCCTTTTAATGTCTTATCAGTGACATTGCAGAGACGAAACACGCGTTCATGTCTCTGTTAGCACCCTTTGCAACTGTGAGAGGCCTTTCGCACCATGCCCCTGCTTAAAGTTAAACAGCATATCTCTGTGGTGATTTGTATATGCAGCCTATGATGCTTATATGTGGGGGCATGTGTGATTTTGTATTTTCTAGGGAGTGGAATGTGTGCAAGTAGATTGTGGTTCCTCGGGAATACCGAGCAGCCCTTCTGAACATACACCAAATTCTTCTGTCTGGACACCAAGAGATTAAATGGACAAAGCAGCCTGTCCTGCGGAGCTCTTACTGGCTGATGCTGTACAAAGCTGTGGATGAGTACTGTCACTCATGTTCGGAGAGACAGTATGTTGGGAAGAAAATGGATTGAGTAAAGGTTCTTCATTATTGAGGAACAGTTTTAGCAGGTCGCAGTGGAAATTGTGGGCCTTCTGGCTACCTCTAGCTCAAGGGAAAAGAAGTACATTCTGATCATAGTGGATTATGCCACTATACCCAGAAACCCAGCCTTGTCCTCCATAGAGGCAGAAAGGTAACAGATGAACTGCTAGGGATTTTCTGTTGAAACTTTATGTCTGATCTGATGGCTGAGTTGTGGAAGTGATGTGGGTAGAGCCACACGCCTGTATGCCACCCACAAATGAATAACAGTTGAGAAGTTTAGTTTAAAGAATATGCTTTGCACATTCACCGAACAGCACAAAAGGGACTGGGATAAATTCCTACCCCACTTGCTTTTCATGTACCAGGATGTCCCACAGGAGTCATTGGGCTTTTCACCTTTTGAGCTGCTATTTGTTTAATGGGTCGGCCTTAGATTTAGTTAGACAAGAGTGGGGCGGCTCTACTGCCAAAAGAGTGAGTCTGTTGTGCACAGTGTCATACATTTCTGGGACTGGCTCAGGGAGTTCATGATTCTTGCTCAGGATCGCTTAGCCGCAGCACAAAAGAAGCAAAAGACCTAGTATCATAAAGGGAACAGAGCTCAACCATACTCCATAGGGCAGAAGGTAATGGTACTTACCCCAGTGAGGCATAACAAGCTGCAGACAGCATGGGAGAGACCCTATGAGGTCATACAGCAGGCGAATTATGTGGATTATGTCATAATTTCCCAGTAAGAGGCACACTCAGCAGGTAGTCCATGTAAATATAATGAAACCCTATTATGACTGTGCTGATATTACCCTTATGGTTTGCAGTGCAGCAGATGGAGATCAGGAAGAGCCTGCTCTAGACCTGCTAGAGGAGAGCAAATGAAAAGCCTCCTGGAGCACTGTGATGATGTCTGAGGGGCTCACATCCAGACAAGCATATCAGTTCAGAGGAGTACTTAAAGACTTTGTTGTACTTTTTACTGTTATCCTAGGGTGCATTGATCTCACTGTGCATGAGGTGAAAATCCCTGCAGAGGTAAACACAATATCAGGTGCCCAAAGCAGTAAAAAGAACAATGAGGGAGGAGTTACAGGAAATGTCGGGTCTGGGAGTGAGCCAACCATTCAACAGTCCACGTGCAGTCTCAGTGGTGTTGATTCCAAAGAAAGATGGAACCACAAGGTTCTGTGTGGATTACAGAGGTTTAATTGAGGTCACAGTACCCAACGTATACCCCATGCCCAGGACACAAGAAGTACTAGACAGGTTAGGAGGGCCAACATATCTGACCATAATAGATTTGCAGAAGGGATACTGGCAAGTGCGGCTATCCATGGACACTTGTTAGAAGTCATCATTTCAGTTTGATTGAATTCACTGTTATACCTTTCAACATGAAGAATCCACTCGCCACTTTCCAGAGGCTAGTTGGCAGGGTCCTGAATGGGATTTGGCACTTTGCTCTTGCCTACATGAATGATATAGGTATATTTAGGTGAACATGGGATGAGCATCTCTCCCATGTGAGGGAAGTCCTGACCAGACTACTGGGCACAGAAATGACTATCATGCTAAAGAAATGCCATTCGGGATGGTACAGGTGCCATACTTGGGACATTATGTAGGAGGGGGGCACATCATACCTGAGCCAGCTAGGGTTGAGGCAATTCAGGATTGACCACCCCCAAACTAAACAAGCAACTGAGTGCATTTCTGAGGAACTGCAGGCACTCATTGCAAGCCTATTACAAATTATAGTACCATTGCTCTCAACAGACAGCACAGTTAAAAAGCTGCCCAAAAGATTCAGTGGACAGAGTGCTGTAAAACAGCCTTCCAGCAACTGAAAATCTCACTATGCCAAGCGCCACTGCCCGGCGGCCAGATTACAATCTGGGATTTATTGTTCAGGCACATGTAAATGACTGACAGGGGCTTGAGGAACAGTACTTTCTTAAGTATCCGAGGAAGGGGTAGAAAGGCCAATCATTATTCTCAGCCAAAAGCTGGTACCAAGGGAAATGAACTACGCTACAATTGAGAAGGAGTATCTGTCCATTGTCTGGGCTATTATGAAACTGTGCCCTTATCTGTCTGGAAGGACAGTCACAGTGGTCACAGATCACAATACATTGCAATGGTAGAACAGAATAAGTAGACAAAATGCCAAACTGTCGCGCTTGAATATCAGCCTTGAGGATTGCAATTTCACCGTACAGTATCTCAGAGGAGTACAAATTGCCAACACAGATGGACTGTCTCACCAGTATGAATAAACCAGTGGCCAGACAGGCTGCATGACATAGCTATTTGTGAACCTCATGAATATGCAAATTCTTAAAATAAGGGGAAGTATGTGATGACCAGACAGCTTGTCATTAGTAGTCGAAAATATATTTCATCAAATGCTTGTATGTTCTGCAGTAATATAGGGCCAGGATGCCTGATCAATGTGACATAAACAGCCTAGTTGAGAGAGTCAAAGCAACCCAGCAGGGTTTATTAAATGGCATGGACTTTCATTATAATTGGCTTCCTTAGGAGAAATGAGGTTCATTGGTAGACAGAGGCTCAGAGACAAGCTGTCTGGAAAGCATCTGGAATATTCTTTGAGATGCTAAATAATCTTCACGAGGAGTGAGGCCCTGTGAGATGAGGATCAGATAATACTGCAAGTTAGGGGTAACAAAAATCTCAGGCTGGCAACTGTTTATTTTATTTTATTTTTTAATCAGGAGAAACACACCAAGTTGAAGCTTGTTTACAGGTGTGACCTGGGAGCACAAGGAAGTGAAGTGACTTGCTCAGGTCACACAGTTGTTCAGAACAATCTAACGAACTTGGGTATGGTGGGAAGTGGCATCAAAGTCTCGCTCAACCAAGGGACCGGGGGGATGCTTTAACACAGTAATTTTTCTTTCTCTTTTGTTAGAGTACAAGTGGGACTGGATCAAAGGGAAAGAGGCAGACTACGTGTCTGTAGCAAGAGAAACATAAAGAAACAAAGGACCATATAACAAGTACTGTAGGGTAAGATAAGGCGTTTACCTGCAGAAGTGTGCAAGCTTTTTTTTGTTTGCTCCTTTCACCTGGAGCTGCCCCCATTGGCAAAGTCCTGGCCTCCCAGCCCAATCCATAGTGGCCCATGGCAAACCAGGAATTCAAACACCTCTCCTTCACTGTTCCCTTGCAGGACTACCCAAGGCAAACGATCCTTCCTTTTCAGAGCCTCCTTCTGGTTCAACACACTGCCAGCAGAAGTTACCAGCAAAGCAACCCTGGGTGCCTTTAAGCTCAGCCTCTGTCAATACCTCATCTCCTGTGCCCCTGCCTGCTACACCTAAATGGTTTATTCCCCCACCCCCATACCCCACCCTTCACTTCCTACTCCTTCCTCCTCCTTTACTCCCTCCACACACCTCCTCACTGACCCTGACCCACCCCACTCCCTCTCTTTCTCCCTCTTTACACCAGCCTCTGGCCTCGCATCCCTCTGTCAGATGGCTATCTATACGAATATATATTATTTAAATTGTTATAGAAGTGATTTGCACAGTTGTGATGTTTTGGTAATTGACAAAGCCCTCTGGCTGCTATGTTTATTTCTCTTTTGCACAATACCACTGCCTGTCCTAATGTTTCAAGTAACCTGATGTGGAACCTTTGTAAAAGAACCCCTGGCTCAAAAGTGTATCTGATTCCCTTAAATAAATAAATCTGTACCTTCTCTGCCACTCACCCTAGTCCTCCTCACCTCAGACTTGCTCCTCCAAGGTGGAAAAAGAGAAGTTGTCCAGGATCCCCCTAAACAACTTGGATGCAGGAGGTAGGCAGACAGTGGGTTTGTTGAGGCCCTAAGTGAGCCAACACTGCCTCACCCTGCTCACTGTGGTGTTTTGTGTTCCCTCCCATACAGAGCTGCTCGGCCTGGCTCAGTGACAGTGCATGCATGCAGGCTATGGTGGTATCCTGTTGAGCTCAGTGGTGACTCTCCTCCCTCCCTCTGTACTTCCTGCCTGTGCCTGGTATCACTGGAGGGTGGTCAAGCAGTGGAGAGGCAGCCCTCCCTCTCCTAAGGAGACAAGCATCCACTGGGGTGCTCAACCATCTCCGCCAGTCCACTCTCCAGTGACTCTGGCTCATTCCCAAACCCAGGTCACTAGCATCGCAAAGCGGTAGAGCTACTGCTGTGCCTATGGGATGGCTGCAAGATTTCTTTTTGTAGTCCTGTATGTGTAGTTCTGTTAACCATGTGTATTTGAATAGTGTAAATACCTAAATATTACTGCTGTATTTGAACAACCAGTGTTTAGTAATAAATTATTTTTGTCTAAGACTAGACTAACTAGTTGTTTGTGACTGTGTCTCTGAGGAAAGGGCATCTGGATAAAGTAAAAGTCTCTGAGAAAGAATGGAGTGTGTCCTACCCAGAGCATAGACCCTCACTATGGGGAGCCTAGAAGGTAGAAAGTGGCTGAAAAGGGGTCATCAGGGCACTGGGGTTAGTGCATTTGTTAAAGAGGGGACTTAGACAGCAGTGAAGCTGGTATAGCCAGTCTTACTGGCAAAGGCCTAACAGAGAAAGAGAGAGGAAAAAAAGGCTCACTGGGGACTGTGAGGTGCTCTGATCATCAGAGTAGCAGATGCTATACTCCAACTTCTAGTCAAGCCAAGGAGCTGAGCAATGGGCTCGCTGAGCTTCACACTGAGACTTTCTTCCCATTTTCATTTGAGTCAAGTTCTGGGTTTGAGGGTTTCATGAAGACTGTGGATCTCTAGTACAGTGTACCATCAAGGATTTTTTTTCTTGTATTGTCATTCCCATTTTGTATGTTACCACCTGTGGTGAAGTTAACTGCTACTTGAAAAGTTCCTCTTGTTCAAAAGCATGCATCACAACTCTCAAGTGGATGAGTAGACAGGTGTCAGATTATATATCAGTAACTGCATACTGGGTAAGCTATGGGAAACCATGTCCTCCTAGTACTGGCAGCACAGTAAAGACAACTTCCAGAGTTTATTGAAAGAAGGCTGCATTATGTCTAAGTGGGTTTCAGAACACCTTCATCGACATATTTTGCTCAACTTGAAGAAAATGGTTACTGAATAGCTAACAAGCAACAATCTTTAGCTGGGAATGATTGCAGTGACAATGGCTGAAACATCATCAAGGTAGTCAGGTATGGAAAGTACACTCATGTTGCGTGCTTGGCTTACTGGATAAATCTCATTGTGGAACTGTTTATCAACAACAATTGAGTGGCTGAGGATCTGATGGGCACTGCCAAAAGAATTTGCATCAATTTCTCACAAAAATCAATCAATGGTCAAGAATGGTGCCAACATGTAGTGTTATGTCTCAAACATACTGTTTATCTGTTCATCTTCAGATAAAACATAGTGGAGTAAACTAGTCAGTGAAACAGTATCAGTGTTGTCGGCCTGCTTTTTAAACTGGTCATGCAAGTGGTCCAAGAATTGTAGATGAAGTGAATCTGGCAGGAATCATGCTGAGTCAGGACTTTTGGGAACTAATCGAGTGACAGCTTTAAACTGTTCCAAGATTGTAATCAATGTTTTTATATTTCTCCAGTAACTTGCAATCTGCGTAATATCTGCCCCTTCAATTTTGTTACGGAGAAGTTATTCGTGCACTGCCAGTTGCTGCCTATGGAACTGATTGAACATATAGTATGTCTAACTAACTGAATTATTAAATTTTGATGACCGGGTAAGCCCGCTGAGACTAAAAGTCCCTTTTTCAGGGAAGACCTGGGATTACTTACATGAAACAAAGAATAACAAACCAGCATACAATGTCAAGCGAGCAGTATTAACTCAGTTCAAAGTATCTCACCCGAGGACTCAAATGTTGACTATTGGAAAGAGGCTCTGTTTGATGTATTGCCTGAGCTGTTACTGGAAACTGGTTATTCTCATTCCTCTTTGTCTCACTCTGAACAAACATCCAGCTTGCTGGGCAGTGGTCAGCACTCTATGCCTGCTATTGAATCAGTGATAGAAGTGAAACTGAAGTAAGCAAAGATGAGGAAACTGCAGAGGAAGACTTTTCAGGAACTGCCATTTGCCAGTTAATCTCTTTTACGATGTATGTCATCTACACATTCACTTGTTAGTTGTGAACAGTCTCCCATTGAAAAACAATGGAGCAACACGTCAACCACTGAAAAAAAATGGATGGATACTTTGATGAACAGATTATTCTTGACAGTGATGAGGATTCTCTTAACTACTGGAGAACACAACAGAAACTGTGGCCTTCTGTGTCACAGCTGACTATTTATTACCTTTCTTTTACCAGCTTTAGTGTATACTCATAATCAGTATTCAGTGCTGCTGGTGCCATTGCTAGTGACTGATGAACTCTACTTAGTCCTGACGTGTTGAACTCACATTTCTAAAAATTAATGAAGCAAACTCTTGTGTCAAGCCAGAGGAACCTTAAACCTCTACTATCATCATCAGTTCTGCACTAACAGTGTAGCAGTCTAATCAGCCAAAAATATGGGGTGATGATGAAGAAGGCTGAGAAAGGCATTTGATTTCATACCATAATGTCTAATAATTGTCCACCTATCAAGAAACTGTCAACTTAATTTGATACCCAGTACATCTGTCTTCATATATATATTTTTAGTCATGAAGTCCTGCTTCCAAAACATGTGTATTGTTAGTGCCATATTTTATTTGACCTCTGCGAGCTGTCTACTTTTCCAGAAGCATACCACCAACTTTTGTTTAAACTGAGATGAAACTGTCTTCAAGCCAAGTCATTTGTTTTCATGGTCAGGATGAGGCATTCATCCATCCTCTGTCATGTCCTTATTCAGTCAGGCAGTGTGGCAGGAGACACTTTTTTTTAAATGAAAGTCACTTCCAAGGCAGATCTGCCTCACTATAAAATTTAACAATAATCTTTTACTATGGTCTTTTTGGACACTATCAGTCTTCTTCTTTGTTAATGCATAGTATAGAAAGAAACACAACCAACAAGCTGATGTGTCACAATAGGCAACAAAGTTAAGTCATCAGGCAACGATATTGTTGTGATGATATTTCTGATCTTGAAAAATTGTAGGTTGAACCTTTGATTTTGCTTTACAGCGTGAGTCCACCTTTTGTCTTATTGGGGCACCAGATAGTTCTGTTACTTTCTTAAAGCAGTTTGATTGGTATATCACAAGTGAGTATAGTAATGCTTACTTTTAATGTGTATTTTTCCTATTGAACAACTCAGTGCTGTACTATACTATCTCCTCAAAAATGATGAGTATGAGCTACTGTGAGCTATATTTTTTGTTTGGCATGTTGGTTAAGTTCAGCAGTGCATTACAAAATTAATGGCACACTGTGTATTTTATAGCACTCTTGTATGCACCCTTCTTGCCAAGCAAAACTGTGGAAATGATTGTGCCACAACAATGCGACACCTATTGAGTTTTTTGCAACAGTACAGTCCTGATCAGTGAACTCCGTAACATGCAGCAGGCTAGTATGTAATGATTTTAATTATGATATGTTTGAATTTCCTAGATGTTAATTAGAAAACACTTATCAGGATTGTCAACTCCATTTTATTGCCTGTAAACTATCACATGTACCACTGTATCCAGAAGGACCACACCCAGCAGAAATAGCTTATGAAACTCTGCCGTCAGCATTTTCTGCATCTCCAAATTTGCAGGACCGCCATGATCTATCCATTGAAAAACTTTACTTTGTAACAGAAAGCAAAACAGTAAGACAACATCTTTTACATTAGTGTCATCTTTATACTAATGTTAATTAATTTTAATATTTTCAGATTTCAGACAGAATCACGAATAGCTAACTAGCATGTTTGCAGAAGTCAGAATGATCATGCCTCTCACTCTTCAGTCAGCTTCTTCAATCTGTTAGCCTCCTCACCATGCTCTGCAGTGCCAGGTCACCAAAGCACACCACATTGTCTTAAAGCCCAGTCAAATAATGTCTCTTCTCATCCTAATCCTCTGAGTCCTCTCCAGTGTCAGCTGAAAAACACACCCATTGACTAGATGCTCTGACCAATGCCCTTATCATCCTCCTCATCCTCTCCAGTGTCAGCTCAACAGAGTGCACCACAGTAAGTAGAAGCCCAGACTAATATCGCAGTGTAACAGAGTCTGAGCATGTGGGAACAGCCAAGGGCAAATGGATTAATGGGGTGGATAGCTGGGGGATGGTACCTCTCAGAAGATGAAGGGGAAGGGTGTTCCTGGTCCATACCAGGGATGAATGACAGAGGCCCCTACCAATACGCACAGGGAGGTTTGAAGGTGTCCTCTTTTCAGCCTCAGAAGCCAATGGCAGTGGCAATTTCACCCCCTCAAGAGAGGAAGGGAGTGTGTTCCTGGTCAGTGCCTGGTGCTTATAGCTGTGGGCCACTAGAAGCATCTAGTATCAGAGCAAGAGTGGATTCCTGGTTCACACCATAGTTAGATGGCAGGCCACTACTCTTTTGGAAAGGAAAGAAGAGTGTGTAGCAGGTCCACACTGATTTGGGACATCTGGTTTATTTCATTTATGGTCCATCCCAATGCCCAGTGGAGGGGGAACTGGTGGTCAACAGAACAGGAGTATCTCTGGGCACTCAGAGGAGGGTAAGAGAAGTAGTAGCTCCTTTGCAGGGCTGGGGTAGGAGCAATCCCAGTTCACACCTCATCCATAAAGGCCATGCTGGTCATGGGCTTGAGGATCATTTGGCCTCCTTATGTGGACTCTAGGAAGCACTGGACTGTGCATTTCAGATGGCTGTGGGAAGCCATCTCCAAGGCAAGGGAAGAGTGTAGCACCTCCTTCCTCTAGTATGGGGAGGAAGGTTGTTACTATCCCCAGGCACAGTACTTAGTTCAGTAAGGAAGGGGCTATGGTATTGTATTCCAAGTGGGAAGTGCCATCTGGTATAAAAAGGGGTGTGTAGGAGCCCTTTCAGTTAGCTGCAGAGGAACTATCTAGTGTGAGAGTAAGTGGCTGGTCCTGGGAGAGCTACACCCTGCACCAGGAGTGTCTCTTGGACCTGAAAGGCAAGAGCCATGTATGATCTTTGGACTCAGCAAGCCAGGTGCTTTCCCTTGTTCAAGGCTTAAAAGCAGCAATGAGGATGGTGCTTATGAATCTGTGAGGCCCTGAGTGAGAATTTCTACCCAGTGTGGTGTTTGGACCTAGACACTCTGTAATGGATATGAGGCACAGCCTGTGGTCATAGTTCCTGGTTTGGCTTGGGGGCCTATTCATTTCACCTACCCACCCTATGGATCTGAGAGAGAGAAGGTAGGTGAGCACTGGTTAAACTATAGCAAAATAAATGAAGCAAATGAGATATGACTTAAAGTAAGTTTTGATATAAATTGTGCATTGACTTGATATATATATATATATATATATATATATATATATATATATTGCAAAAACTGCATTAATGCCTAGTTAGGGTCAAAGCACTCAAGTAGGAAATGTGCAGTAGGGTTTTCAAAGCTATACCCCACACCACCTGCACACACCAACAAGATCTGGAGGTGCCTATGTGTCATTGGCCCTAATGCCCATCCCATTCCATAAGTAAATAAGCTAAGAGGGATACAGTACAGGAGAATGGGGTAGCGTTAGGGCTGATGACCCCAAGGCACCCCATCAATGCCTGTTGGTGTGTGCAAGTTGGGTGTGGGTATTAGCTTGAAAACCCTAATGCCACACTTTCCTACTTTCATAGTTTTGACCAACTAGAGCATTAATGCAGGTTTTGCAATTTATTTAGTTACTTTTAAGATAGTATAATAGTATCTTTATTTTACTGTGCACTCTCATAAGTCCATAATGGTATCCATATATGCATGTAAGCACAGGGTCCTGTGAGCCCTATGTTCCCATGCATGCATATTGTAATTGTCACTCATTAGAGTGTGGGAATGCAGGGCCCTGCTCTCCCATCTATCCATAAGTTTAGAGAGATTACAATGAACCCTCATTTCTCTGTGGTGCCATCAGTCCATAATTATATATGTCCATGTGCTCCCATGCATGCATATTGTAAGTGGCCCTCATTTTCATGTAGGCAAACCAGTGCAGATGTCACGCTGTGAATGCATGGCACAGTATCACAGTCACCGTAGGCCCATTCATAAAGATTTCACCACATCTGTAAACGAGGCCTGGAAACATGCATAGCAACTTAGTACACCTTTGCTGCATGTCACAGGGAGTCTATAACTTGAAGCGTTTTTGAGATATAGCTTCCAAAAAGTACCCCGACCATTGCAATGTTATTCTATGGGAAATCACAAAACCTCAAAATCTTATAACTATGCAACAGATAAAACTTTTTTCAGCAAAGCAGCAAAAGCCATATCTGTTAAATAGATTATAATGAACCTTAATTTCCCTATGGGATCGTATGGCTCTTGGGGCCCTGTGGTGCCATCAGTCCATAATCTTATATGTCCATGTGCTCCCATGCATGTATATTGCAAGTGGTCCTCATTTTCATGTAGGCAACCCAGTATAGATGTCATGCTGTGAATGCATGGCACAGTATCACAGACACTTTAGGCCCATTCATAAAAATTTCCCCCACACCTGTAAATGAGGCCTAGAAACATGCATAACAGCTCAGCACACCTAAAGGTGTACTAAAGTGCTTGTCACAGCAAGTCCATATCTCAAAGCTTTTCAAGATATAGTTTCTGAAAGGTACCCCAGCCATTGCAATGTTATTCTATGGGAAATCACAAAACTTAAAAATCTTATAACTATGCAACAGGTTAAAATTTTTTCAGCAAACCAGCAAAAGGCACATCTGTGGGGCAAGCCCTTTGTACCCTGAAAATGTCATCCATAGGTGCAAACCATTTGTTTGCAATGAAGTGAAAAAAAGACATAGATAAGCCCCCAGGATGAAGCAGCACTGCAGAATTCTGCAGTAAACAATGCAATTTCAATGAGGTTAATCCTTTTGTCATGCAGTAAACCTGTGACACTGCGCTTCATCCTGGAGGGTTATATATCTGGAAAAATAGTGTTGCAAATTTATTTAGTGGCGCCAACATTATTTATTCTATCATGAAACCGTAAGTTATGCCATGACACCTTTTTTGATGCTATTATAGTTGTTACATAACCTTAAATGAGTGGAATGATAGCACCACTATAGTTAGGGTTGAGTAGCCTGTCTAATGTTAAACCTAAATTTTGAACATTCCATCTTTGGCTCCCTTTGATGAAATTAGCTGAAATTTTCTATATGTGGTCTAGGAGGCAAGGTCTTGATGTGTGAACATTTGTGTGACAGCAATTTGTGCAGCTTCAGAGACAGCTGTGTCATTTCTAGAAAAACACTAAATGTATTCCTATACTTAACATTGGGTTTTGCTCTTGTCTACAGCCTCCATGAAAGGAATTATTCTTAAACTTCAGTGAACATGTGCCATGTTCCAAGGTAGTGCTTTGACAGGCTCAAGTGAAAAACTATGAAGGTGTTCCAGAGTTATAAGGCTTTAAATTTCAGTGTTTCATAAAAATGTTTTCTATGTTGTGCTTTTTTTTGCAATCGCAGCATCAAAAAAGTTTTGCAGCATCAAAAAAGGTGTCACGGCATTAGTTTTACTGATGTGACATTATTTATTCTACCACAAAACCATAAATAATGCTGTAACACCTTTTTCAATTTGCAACACTACTTTTCCAGATATATCTGTTTCTTTGACACTTCATTGCAAACAAACAGTTTGCACTTATGGGCTGAACTTTTCAGGGTACAAAGGGCTTGCCCAACAGCAGTGCCTTTTGCTGGTTTGCTGAGCAAATGTTCATCTGTTGCATAATTATAACATTTTGAAGTTTTGTGATTTCCCATAGAATAACATTGTAATGGTCAGGGTACCTTTTGGAAACTAGATCTCGAAAATGCTTCAAGACACAGACTCGCTGAGACAGACAGCTTAGTACACCTTTAGGTGTACTAATCTGTTATACATGTTTTCAGACCTTATTTATAGTTGTGGGTGAAATTTTTATGAATAGGCCTACAGTGACTGTGATATTGTGCCATGCATTCACAACATGACATCTGTACTGATTTACCTACATGAAAATGAGGGCCACTTACAATATACATGTACAGGAGCACATGGACATATAAGATTATGGAGTGATGGCACCGCAGGGCCCCAAGGGCCTTGTGATCCTGTAAGGAAATGTGGGTTCATTATAAGCTCTCTAAACTTATGGATAAATAGGAATGCAGGGCCTAGAGGGTCCTGAGTTCCCACATGCAAATGAGGGACAATTACAATATGCATACATGGGAAAACAGGGGTCACAGAGCCCTGTGCTCCCACATGCACAACACTTTTTTTTCTGTGTTGTGCTTTTTTTGCTATCGTGGCATCAAAAAAAGTCTCATGACATTATTTATGGTTTCAGAGTAAATAATGCCATGCCACTAAATGAATTTGCAACACTACTTTTCCAGATATGTCTGTTTCTTTGTCTCTTCATTGCAAACAAACTGTTTGCACTTGTGGGCTAAAATGTTTAGAGTACAAAGGGCTTGCCCCACAGATGTGCCTTTTGCTGGTTTGCAGAGAAAATATTCATCTGTTGCATAGTTATAAGATGTTGACGTTTTGTGATTTCCCATAGGATAACACTGAAATGGTTGAGGTACCTTTCAGACTCCATATCTCAAAAAACTCTTTGAGATCTGGATCGCTGATAAAGCAGCTTAGTACACCTTCAGGTGTACTAAGCTGTTATGCATGTTACCAGGCCTTGTTTATTTATTTTATTTATTTAGTTTTTGTTGACCAGGTAAATGCACTAGACAAATCCTGCCTATTTTCAGGCATGACCCGGGGAGGGGGATACAGATGAATGCCAACTGACCTTGAACCAGATTAAGCTGTTGGTGGTATTTTTCATGACATTTTACAGGTGCGGGGGAAATTTTTATGAATTGGCCTACAGTGACTGTGATACTGTGCCATGCAATCCACAACGTGACATCTGTCCTGGTTTTGCCTACAAGAAAATGAGGGTCATTTATGATATGCATGCATGGGAGCACATGGACATGTAACATTATGGACTGAAGGCACCACAGGGCCCCAAGGACCCTGTGATCCCACTTGGAAATGAGGGTTCACTATAATCTTTCTAAACTTATGGATAAATGGGAGCACAGCACCCTCTGGGTCCTGCATTCCCACATGAAATGAGGGACAATTACAATATGCATGCATGGGAGCACATATGGATACCATTATGGACTTTTGGGAGTGCACAGTAAAATAAAGATACTATTACAATATCTCAAAAAGTAAGGAAACAAATTGCAAAAAAACTGTGTTAATGATCTAGTTAAAGTCAAAGCCATAAAAGTAGAGAAATGTGGCATGGTTTTCAAAGCTAATACCCATATCCACCTGCATACACCAACAGCTGTCGGGGATGCCTTGAGGTGCCGGCCCTGATGCTCACCCCATTCTCCTATACTGTACTCATCTCAGCTTATTTACTTATGAAATGGGGTGAGCGTTAGGGCCGATGACCCCAAGGCCCCCCCCCGACACCTGTTGGTGTGTGCAGGGTGGGTATGGGGTATTAGCTTTGAAAACTCTAATGCCACATTTCCCTACTTTTGTGGCTTTGACCCTAACTAGAGCATTAATGCAGTTTTTTGTGATAGACAGATAGATAGATAGATAGATAGATAGATAGATAGATAGATAGAGAGACAGAGACAGTGTGAACTTTGCATTTACCAGAAACAACAGTTAACCAGCAATTCAGCATCAGCAACTGCATCTGGCACATTTCTTGAGCCCAGAGAAGGTGAAAGTGGGCCTGTGGCACTGAGCAAGGGAGGGGTGCCCCACACACTTATTTACTCAATGTTAATTTTTGTATATTTGCATGGACCACCACGGTCTGTATATACAGACCGTGGTGGTCTATGCCCCACACACTTATTTATGCAATGTAAATTTTTGTATACAGGTATTTGCATGGACAACCACTGTCTCCTGAAGATGCACGTCAGCTGTTCACTTTATTGGCTGATTGATTTGAAATTATTTCACCTGATAAACATACACGGGTAGACAAAAATAATCTTACTTACAGATGTAAATTGGGGGAAGAGGGAGAGGAACAAGTATAGCAGCAGAAATGGCAAAAAATGTTAAAATCTGTATATGTTACAATATTGACAGGCATGATCAGCAGTGAGAGGTCCAGGTAATCATAACACTAACAAGCATAGGCAGATACAGTCACAGAATGACATAATTAGATTTTTGAGGAACAGTTTAGCAAAGGCAATACTAGTGAGCATGCTGTTACCCAGGGCAAGGTTGTTCCACACATGTGGGAGTCTATGGCTAAAAGCAAGTTGATTGGAATTCAGTTTGCACCTTGGAACAAGGATTCTATGTCCTGAGTGAGACAAAGTGAAGGTGGTGTGCGGACTGAGCAGCTGGGATGCGCAGGGTGCATGAGTAATTTGAGTGCTTATTTTGCCAGTATTTAAAACCATAGAGAGCGAGGTGTTGCATACTTCTGTACTTCAGCAAAGGCCAACCTAAATGGTCATATGGAGTGCAGTGATGCATCTAGATGAGAGAGTGAAGGATAAATCGACAGAAGGCATTAAATAGAATACCAAGCTTCATTAACTGGCTTTTTGGGACAATATCATAAAGTGTGTTACCAAAGTCAATATCCAGCTGGATTAGATGATCAGCTAGGCATTTCGGCATACCTTTGGAGAGGCAGTCACCCAGCCTATAAAGGGCTCCAAGCTTCCTAAGGTATTTTGTAACTAGTGTCTGAATATGTGTGGAAACATCAAGGGTGTTATCCAGTATGGCACCAAGATACTTATATTTGAACACTGAGGTCAATGAGATATCATCTGAGGTTTTAATGTTCAGTCAGGGACACCAGTGAGACAAAAGCATGAAGACAGTTTTTAATTAGTTTAGAGATTAATGATTTAATTTTAACCAGTCCTTGAGTGAGTCAAAGTTAGACTGTAGGGCAGCAGAGAGATTGGTGAAACTGTGATCAGGTGTGTAAAGGATGGTATCATCTGCATACATATGGATGTTGCAGAATTTTGCAATCCATGGCAGGTCATTATGAAAATATTGAAAAGGAGAGACCCTAGAACAGAGCCTTGTGGGACCCCTATACTAATTGTACTGGGGCCAGAGACAGCAAGGCCAGTGGAAACAGACCGGGTGCTGTCAGAGAGGTGGGATGAGGACCAGGGAAGGAAAGAGCAGGTGAGGCTGGAGGCAAGTAACTTAAGAAGAGTATGATCAACCATGTCAAATGCTTTAGCCAAGTCAAGGGACATGACGCTGGTTATCTGGCCAATATCCATGCCATAGAGAACAGAATCAGTGAGTCTTAGCAGGGAGGTGGATACAGAGTGAGCTGCTCTAAACCCAGGTAGTCAGAAAGAAAGATAGCTTAGAGAGCTAGACTGATAGCTAATAAGCAAGCAGTCTCTAAAGCTTTGAGAAAATAGGGAGTAGGAAGACTGGTCCATAGTTGTTGGTATCTCTTCCCTTTCCTCTTCCAATGCGGTACACCATACTAGAACTCTAACAGGATGCTGGCATGCATCAGGTGGGTTTCACTAGTCACAGTCTAGAAGGGATGTTCCCACTGTACAGGCTGCTGGTTAGTCCACATCTGGAGTGCTGTATGTAATTTGGAACCCACAGTGGAGGAAGGACAGGGAGAGGTTAGAGACTATCCAGTTGAAGGTTACAAAAAGTGATCCGGGGCAGCAGGGTAATGCCAATGAGGAAAGATTACAAAGTCTAAACATGAACTCTCTAGAAGACAGGAGGAAAAGGGGGACATGACAGAAACATACATGTACATGCAGGCACATAATAATGTGAAATTCACAGAGCTATTTAAGTTAAGGAATGGTACAACCACCAGTGGCATAATCTTAAACTGGAAGGGGGAAATTCCAGAAGGATGTCATAAAGTATTTCTTCACAAAGCGGATGGTGGACAGGTGGAACTGTGTACTCAGTAATGTGATCAGTGCATAGACTGTATCAGGGTCAAAACCCAATGGGACATTTTTATTTGGGTAAATATTAACAAATTGAAGGCAGAGTGGTGGAGCTTCAAAAGGGGAGAGTAAAACAATGTATGAACATTAGGGCAGACTCAATGGACTCACAGTCTTTTTCTGTCTTTAACCATCTATATTATCTGTGTATCTACTGTAGTACCAGTCAATTCAACAAGTGATCTACTGTGGTTTTCTGGAGATATCAAAGAACAAAAAGGCCCTGGGAGTGTCTGTGCTGTAGGAATTCTTGTGAAACTCTCCTTAGAGATAGATGTCCTGAGATATTGGAAAATGACTCATCAAATCAATTGCTTCTACTGTCGATGCATCATTGCCATTTTAGTCTATTTAGTTCTGTGGTCCATCCCCATGGGTGCTGAACCCTCCAGAATAATGAAGTATTCCAAAACTGCTGAATCCCATAGATATCCATTTCATTTGGCAGTAACTCAATCAAATGAGATAGTTAGTTAGGTACAGTTGATGTGAATGGCCCAGACAGCATTAGGTCACTGCAAGTCCCAAATAGGAAGGGAGTATATTTGAAGCACTGTGACAGGTTAGCCATGTTTTCTTCCCTCATATGGTCACTCAGAATCAATGACATGACAAGACTTTCCATCTAAGCTATTGTATATTGGCAGCTGCAATATGTGCCACTGCTAGGACACAGTGTAAGACCCCCTCGGAGGCTTACCTTAACTAGTAGGACACAATGTAAGACCCCCTTAGAGGCTTACCTTAAATGCTAGGACACAGCTTTGGCTTTTATTGGAGTCACCACTGCTTAGAATAAGGTGGTCCCACAGCTAATGTCAATACAAGACTATTAAGAAGTAAGACACACTGTCGATAGATGCTTTATCAACTGATTGTGGTCAGACCTCAATTGGGCAAGATACTGTAAATTCACACAAGAGTTAAGATAACAACTAATTTATTGCAAGGCAGATAGGCACAAGTCAGTGGAGGACAGCTGGACTCTAGCCATGTTCCCTGGAAAAACAGAACAAATCCCCTCTCAGTCTCCTGAAGATATATATTTTTTCATCTAATGAAGCACAGCTTTCCTGCTCAGCAGAATGCTTACCTGATGAGTCATGACACTTCACAGACATTGATTCGACAGCATTGTACCCGTGTATAATGTCCTATGTCATTAATTACGAAACAACCACTTGAACCAATTGAGAAGCATCATGCTCTCAACTCTATATCAGTAGACAGTCAGAACTAATCATTGCTTAAAGCTGTCTTTGAAAGAATGAGGACTAGTTGAACAGTCAAATGATACTGTTCTGATGTCATTGGTTTGTTTACCAAGTTAACACAGTTGCTAAAGCAAATATCAGGCAATAAATGTGAAGAAGTAGCGTATGTTTTTATAAGCTTATATTTTGTTTATTTTGTAATCATAAGCATTGCAACTAGGAACAGGCTATTCCTCCTCTTTGAGAACCAAACTACTCCCCATCACATGTTGTTCAGTATGATACTGTCTGAGCCGACCTCTGCATGTTTGGTTTGGATTAAACGCTTTTAAATTGTGTCCCTCTATGCATGCCTACTCACAGGAATGCCATAACAAAATAATTTCTGGGGGGCACACAGTTAAAAATGAATCAAGGAAGGGCATGAATTTACACTCTTACAGACCTTGCTCGGCAGAAAATACAACACTTGGATGGGAATTTTTTTTTGGGGGGGGGGAGGCCCAGCCACAGTGCGGATAATGGCCCTAAGTCTAGCCCAGTAGGCTTACAGCATACTAGCCAAGTGGCTTCTGCTGTGCAGGATGGCTAAGAGACTTTTTTTTTATTTAACCTAGAAGGCTAGTGTCCTGTAAGTCTGCTGGGCTAGCCAACCACATTTGAGAACTGCGCCCATTGTTTTCTGGGAAGAAAAAAACGCCCTATTAGTAAACCCTAGCTAGCTTTAATGAAAAAAAATACCTGGTTCCAAATGTGACTGGCAAACAATTAATCAACTAGCTTTGCTTACATTTTCTCTGCTCTAACTGTAAGCTGGCTACATAAGGGGGGGTCCCATAAGTCATGCTTTGTTCCACACAGTACTATGTACCTTTTTGCTTTGCACATTAATTGCTGTTATTATTGTTTGTGTTCAGTATAGTTATAATGTCTATGTATAATTACATTTTATTATTTGTTATGTGTAACTTATAATGCTGTAGCATTGAAAACTGTGCAATGGGACCTCATTGTAAATGAGCCTTGGCTCAATTGAGTTTATCCTTATTCATGAAGATGTGAATAAAATATTTTACTACTACTTACTATAAAACAAAGAATTTATAAACAGCAGAATGTGGTGTATCTTACACAGTATACTCTGTATGGTTATGCTACTCTGTCCCTTTACATTTTATGATATTTTTCTCCTGATAATGCCTTTTTCCATCACTGATACATACAGTATAGGCTTGCACCTGGCAAATCTAAATCTTCTGCAAAACCAAATTCAAACTCATTGTGGATTTGGCAAATCCCAGACCAAAACATCCCTGATTACAGCACTCTTCCACAATGAGATTACAATAAAAACGTTACTACATTCTAACAGTTATGATAGGATATGTAGTATCTCCATCCACATGTTGTACCATCAAAGGAAATTAACACACAGAGATAACTAACAATAACAGAAAATCAGAATAAGCTGCAATTGCAGCATGGCACAAAATCATATTTCAGGCATAAAACTCCCATAAAATGTTTAAAAGGTCATCTCCTATTGGGAGAGTCAATAAGAATGAAAAATCAATTGAAGTGCTTGGCTCTAAATGTACATGATATACTGTATACAACCTACAGTACAAACAAAAGGGCTGTATTTGCGGGCGTGATAAAGAAGATTGTGACCGGCATTACAGCGACGGGCTCCATGGTGACCGCTAGTTGCAGTTGGCATGGAGCCACACTGTTCGAGAATATTTTTTACATTGGGGACTTTGCCCCCCTGCACCCCCCCCCGAACTAAAGGATTCTAACTCCTGGTCGGAGTTAGTTCGGGAGGGGTGCAGAAGTCGGGGAAGTGGTTGCCCTTCCCTGTGGCACTTCTACGTGGCATGGTGCTGTTATTGTTATCGACTCATTTTGCCATAGAAATGTTGCTGTTAGGGTGGTATACCCAAACGGGACTATACTGTATTCCTTCACAAATGAATAGGCTCCAGAGTCAAGGGTGGTTGCTGTAGTAGCCCGGAGCTAAAAGTGTCCCTGTGAATAGCGTCAACAGAAAACATATTTAATCAGAGATTGAGGAAGCTGTAATGGCTTTAAAAACCACACAGTGAAACTAATTTGGATAAAAGAATACTTGGAATGTTATGAGAAAAGTAAGACTGCTTTTGAGAAAAAAAAGGTGATATCAGATGCTCCTTATATTGATGTTTTTCCACCAATCATTATCATCTTTTTATATTTGAATAAACACAATGCTAACAGTTATCTGGGTGAGTGGGTCATTTACTTCAATTATCTGGACATAAAATAAACTAATGGCTGACAAAACACGGAACAACAAAGTTGGCTAATAAAAAATTACATCAATCCATTAAGGGTGGGCAGAAGGGCCTAACATTGACTGCATGTGCTCACTGCTACACTTACCTTACTGTAACTATGTTTCTTCCACCCATCACCTGACATTCGAGGCCTGTCTCCTTTCAATCACCGGGTCACTTTTGCAAGCAGACAACTGGCTAACAACACTACACAAGCCAGGGGCTACTCAACTGTTACAGTAAGTTGCCTTAGCTTATCTCCAATCATTCACCATGTCCTATCTCCTGTTAATCACCAAGTCATGCTATTCTTGTGAGCAGACTGCTAGCTACACAGTAGCAAGCAACACTACAAGCCACTTGCTACTCAAATTCTAGATACAGACACCAACATACCTCTCAACTGTCCCAGATTTTGCGGGAAATCCCGATTTTCAGCTGTTTGTCCCGACGTCCCAATCCAACTGGCCGTTTGCACGATTTCCTAGGCTGAGCGGCTGAGCCCTGCTCCGAATGCCACCATGCGGTCTCCTCTCCACACCACCATCTCCACGCTGACTGTCTCCGTCCAAAATCCCCATGTCCCCATGTTGCAGTTGCACACAGTGGCGCTCTTTACGAGGCACTGACGATGCCTCCCATTTGACCAATGGTGTGGATTCAGTTGCTGTCCGCTGTTTTCAGCACCCCACCCACACGCTGACCTGATATTTTGTGTCCCCATCAGGTCTGAATGTACAGCATATAATAGGACATCCGGCACTCTGGGAATCACACAACCCGAGAGAGAGTTCCAGAGCACTGGTGAAGAATTAGCCCCCTTGCCTAGCTATGAGTCAAGCGGCGGAGAGACTGCTGCAGCTTGGAGACTTGGATCGACGGGAGAGAATCAAGACTCTGCATTTGGAGGAGGAGGAGAAGTGCAGAGTTAACGCTAATGCCAGCCTGTTTGTTGAATCTAGCCATCAGCGTGCCACCGTCAGCCAGACCGTTTTTTTGCACCAGTCTGCCATCCTGCCTGCCTGTTAGCTGCTGCTGCTGCTACTGTAAATCATTTATTATTTTGTTTGAATAAAGAATGAAGCAGCAGCAGACACTGCCAGCAGCGGGCATACCGACTACCGAGCAACAGGGAGCACATGGAGAGACAAAGAGGAGCAGACTCAGAGCAGCACAGAGCAGAAGGACCCGAGCCCAGCTGACCCTACAACCCAGTGCCCCTGTTGCCAGCAGAATTGCCACCACACCAGTACCTTACCGTTTAAGTGTTGGGCAGCAGGTATGTAAAAATACCAGGAACTTGTAGAATATATTTAGTATGTTAACAACTTGGTTTATGTATTTGGCTAACGTGAACCAAATTGGAGGGATCATGGAGTAAGTGGTAAGATTTATAAACTGGCAAGTGGACTGTAGGTAATGACTTTTGATGAGTTGGAATCATTTCATTCATTTAATTTCATTTGTTAGTTTTACTGTACCAGGAATTACTGACTTGGACTATCAAATGATTCAGTTTTTTGTATAGGATACATGGGGATACTGAAAATGATGACTGGTCTTGTGGGGCACAGGGGGGTCCACCTTGGAGGTAGTGAATGCATGACTGCCTCCCACCCTGTGGGGGCTTGAAATTTGGAACCAGGATTTTGAGGGGCAAGCACAGTATCCCAGGTTATGGGAGAGAGATGGGGTGTGGGGACCTCATCATTTAGCGATCCCAGGGCACAGCATCTTATAATCACTGCAGCAGGAAGGGGGTGCAGTATGTTAACTGCTCTGTGTGATGGTCATATCTGTGCTAAAGGATGATAACCCAAGGGTTAAAAAGGGTGGTACAGTGCCTATGCACTAGTACCTAATAGAGTTTTGGTCATCAGCAACAGGCTTAGGTGACCCAGGCTGCACTTTATTTCTTTTGTCTTCTGAGGTTCCTAGAACCCAATCATTATTGTAGAGATGGGATCTTTGGGTATTTTGACACTGTACTGTGGACCGAGACCCCCCGCAAGAACACCTAGCGGAAGAACTCTGGTGAATGTTTGTACACAGCACTACAAGATTCAGATGTCAAATGGTAGTGATTTGTAATAACAGCTTCAGCTCCTGTGAACATTGCCTCTCAACAACTTGGCTGTTCCACAAGAATTATCACTGTCTGTAACTAGTGACTGAGTCCTGTAACAACTGTTAGCTGCTGAGCCTGTTGCCAGTGCCATTTGAACAACTTGCTGCTCTCACAGTATTCACACATTTGAAAGATGTGAACACTGTGATGCAGCACTTTACGCTGCTGCCGGAAAAATGGTGTCCCTGATTTTGAGCATTTGTCCCTGATTTTAAAGGGTAGTGTCCCTGATTTGTGGCCTTGGAGGTTGAGAGGTATGGACACCAAGTAACTCTCAAATGGTTCACAAGATGAGTTCCTGAGCCTAACTGCTGTTGGCTCTTGCTAGTTGCAAGGCTAATTATTAAAAAAAACTTTGGTTTAATAAATTCCCCAATGGTTCCAGTCCTGATATAAGGAGATTTAAAAATTCAAAAGACTTCATTCTAAAATAAAATGTTAACACTATACAAATGCAGATTCATAGTAGAACAACCAAAATCGTTTGTGTTTAGTAATCACAGTGGCATTAAATCTGAGTTTCACATAAGAATAGTAGTGTGGAAAAGTTCAGTTCCAGTTTCTTTTCCTTTAGTCATTCATTATTATTTTTATTCAGCAGTCTTTCCCTTAATAGCCACTGCAGCATTTAAGCAATCCTTTTTGGAAGCCACAGAGGAGGAGTTTGATCTATATTTGGAATGACAGGCTCTTAAAGAAAATTCATCAGTTGAGCTGGATTGAAGAACACATAGCATTTGCCATGAATAATCATATGTAACATTAGAGGGAGACTAAATGAAAAAGATGCGACAAGGTCAATGGCCCCTTCTCTCATGTTTAAAACAGCTTGTATGGTTTTGAGTTGCCAAGGTACAATCTGGGAAAATAGAAACATGTGACACAAGTGTTTCCCTGATATGTGAAACATTATAGATTAAGTATCTATGGGCCTGATATTAAAATATTAGTACTGGCACTACCCAGATCTGCACTTGTGCGTGGGGTGGGAGCTATATTCAGAGGCCCAGTTAGCACCCCACAAACCTGGCAATCTCCAGGCACTAAAATACCACTGCACTCATGCAAATGAGGGGGCCCCCTCATGCATACAGAAACAGCAGCATTTTCAAAGGTTTGTAGTTAGTGGTGCTATTTACTGGCATAGCCCTCCTCTCACCTCCTCAGCAGGCCACCCTGTTAGCTGTCAGTGGCACACATACTGCATTAATACTGCATGTACATACTGTACACATGCCACTGACAGCTCATATGGTGGCCAGATGAGGAGGTGTGAAGAGGGCTATGCTGGTCGCTGTATCAGGATCAAACTGGCATCACCAGTCACACTGGTAAGAGGGTGTGTGATGGGAGGTGGTTTGTGAGTGGGTGTGGTGGGTGGGGGGCACTGGACTGACAAAGATTACGTGTATGTCAGTGGGTGATTGGAAAATGGAGGAACCAATGAACACCAAGGATAATGCTACATACTAAAGAACAGGTGATCGAGGGTGGGGGATGCCACTAGATATCAGAGACTGCATTCTAGAATGTATAATGGGCAATCAGGGGGTGGGGATGTCAGTAGACACCAGGGAATGCACTTTATAAGGTATGTGGGGTGACTGGGGGGGGGGAATCAGTGGACACCAGGGATAACACTACATATTAAGGAATAGGTGATCGGAGATAGAGGTGTCACTAAACACTAAGGAATATGTCAGACACCCCTAAGGATAGGTGCTGATGGGCTGCTGTACACCATGCAAATGAGTCCATAATGGGTATACAGAATGCCCTTTAGTACCTTGTGTACCCAATGGCCTCATTTGCATGTTAATAATAAATATAGCCCACAGGGGTCTTGAGTGCGATCCGTTCTGGGTAGCAGTATTCCTGTGGGCTATATACAGCCTGGGTCCATGTCAGAGCAGCACAGTTTTACTTAGAACTATGATGACACTGTCTGATATTCAGATAGTGCCAGTCTGCAATCCAACTGAATATAGTAGCTCAGGTCTGGTGCTAGCGCAAGGTGCCACACAATATTTGCATGGTGCTTGTGCTCCTTTTCAATATCAGGGCCTGTCTCAAAAGCAAAAGGAAACCATTATTGGGGACTTGCGGTCCTAAATGCTTGCTACTGGTTTCTTAGCTGCTATGCTGAAAGCCTTGATAATTAATGGCGGATTGTCCTCTGGGAGATTAAATAGGTCCGTCAGGATTACTTTAAGAAAATCATGGGTAGAAGAGTAACCAAAGTCCAAGGATGATGGAATCCCAATCAGTTGAAGATTGCAATAGCACTGTTGATCTTCGAACACCTCAAGTTCATAGCAAAGGTGATATTTTCAACAATCTCTGCAGAGGTGAATGCTTCAAGTTGAGTTTTTTTTTCCACAGGCCGATTTCAAGTCCCTTTCTGACATCACTTATTTCCTCTTTTGTATGTCTGATAAAAGTTACAATATCATTAGATCTAACAAACAGTTGTTCCATTCTTCCACTGAGTTTTGCCATCCAGCTCCCAAGATTTTCCAGATCCCAAACAATTTGGTCTTCTTGTAATTCTGCTTTTAATTCAAAAGTTGGGTTAGTAGAATTGGAAGGTAGCAATAAATATTCAGGTTCATTTTCAGAGATCAGGAAGGATTTCTACATTCCCAGATTTAAAAGATCTGTGTAGAACAGCTTGCAACAATAGGTCAGACTGCTGCTGTATCACCTGATATGCTATATCTGCTAATGAAAAATATGCAGGCTTTGCTGTGGCATCAGGCTGCATTATCTCTCTTCCTGGGCTGAGTTCAACCTAGTAGAATCTATCCAGAGAACATATTTAATGAAAGAGATCTCCCCGGATGAAGACAAAGTTCTGGCTTTGCATATCTTAACTTTATCCATAACAAAGAACCTGGTGTAAATGTTGACAATTTCTGAAATTTTAAGGTCAGAGCTTTGACCTTAAGTGCCCTGCTCAGTGGGAGCCATTTTGAATCTCAGTCGTGCTAATTACTGACCTGTTAATCTGTTAATTTCTCAACATTATATATCAGTTTTACAGTTTATCATACTTTAAAATGAAGATGAGAATGGTTTATACTGGATGCATATTGGCCATGAATCCAAAATCAAAACCGGATTTAAAACCAAAAGAGTAGTGATTTGGCAAAACCAAAAGCAGAACCTCCCCAGTTTTTCCCGCCCCTATATTCTATAATACTGGATGACAAGTTCTCTGTGTTACACTAATAGTCTAACTCTAATGCTTGGGAACTTAACTAATCGTGGTTTATACCACTGCTGCTGTCACTGCTGGCTGGCTTATATATTGCTGAGCTGACTGAAATAGATCTCCTGAGGCAGCACACTCACTGAGTTACTCTAAAGGTCGAATGTTAATGCTGGTATGTGAGAGAAAAACAGTTTTGTTTATACCACTGCTGCTGTCACTTCTTTGCAGCTTATATACTGTAGCTAAGCTGCCTAAACTCAATCACTTTTAGAACACTGGGAAGCACACTTACTACCACTGCTAGTACTAGAAAGGAAAAAAAACATGGTTTGTAGTACGCCACTGCTGGCTCAGATGCTGCTGTCAAAAAATATTATATAAGTCATAGGAATCATAGGAATGATATTGAGCCAAAAATGGACTTTCGTCCTATATGCTCGCCATCTAGTTTTAAATTTTGATTTTATTTGTGTATATATCCCATCTAGATTTAAACACAGAAGTTGTTTGGATGGTACAACCTCCACTGGTAGTCTGTTCCAGTCATGTACAACTCTTTGGTTGAACCACCATGTACTACGTAATTTTTTCCTATTGGGTGCTGTTAATTGCATAGGATGAGACCTAGTGTTATATACGCTTTTATTTATTTCAAGACTGGTAAATTCCCAAAGATCATCATTTTTCCAAGCCCTGTGCACTAGGCACATATCTCCTCTCTTTCTTCTCTCCTCTAGGGAATACATATTCAACTCAGACAAACGGGTCTCATAATTTTTCTCTGACATATTGTGTATTGCTTTAGTTGCTCTCCTCTGTACTCTCTCCAACAATGCAATATCTTGTTTTTTATATGGTGTCCAAACCTGGGCACCAAATTCCATAATTGGTCTAACCAGGGATACGTACAATGTATATATATAGATGATATATGTCTTAATATGCAATTTAGGATTCTATTTCCTTTTTGGGCTATTTTTTGACAATGTGATGAAAAGGTCATGTCACTAGAAACTATGATACCCAAATCCTTTCCTCATCTATTGTCTTTAAAACAATATTTCCTAATCTATAAGATATTTTTGGATTTCTATTTCCCAAATGCATAATAAAACATTTGTCATGATTTAATGTCAACTTAGATTTATTTGTCCATATTTCTATGTTATCAATTGTATCTTGTAAGTCAGATGAATTTTGACTAATATTTATTTCTGTACCTATCCTACAGTCATCTGCAAATTTTTGTAACCAAATGGTATCATGTTTTATTTGAAGAGATAATACATATAGATTAAACAAGCAAGGGCCCAGCACCGAACCCTGGGGAACCCCACTAGTCATCTCCAACTGTTCAGAGAGCTCCGCTCTAATACACACACATTGGTTTCTGTCTTCTAACCAGTTTTGAACTCAGTTTATTATGAATGGATTTATAATCAATTTATTCATTTGTTGTATAAATTCTGGATGGGGAGCTTATCGGAAGCCTTGGAAAAATCAAGGAACAGCACATCCACTAGGATTCCCATATCAAATCTATCCATAACACTGTTATAAAATGCCAGCATATTTGTCTGGCATGACCTTCCCTTCACAAATCCGTGTTGAGATTGGTCAATAAGATGATTTAATTCTAGATTTGCATTTATCTTATCCTTGAATATTCCCTCCAATATTTTTGAGGGAATAGCAGTAAGACTAATAGGTTGATAGTTTGCAGGATCCATCTTATTACCTTTTTTATAAATTAGAATAACAATTGCTGATTTCCAGCAATCAATTACTTCCCCTGTATCCAATGATTTTTGAAATATATAGGTTAATGGGGGGGCTATTATCTCTGCCAATTCTATAAGTATTTTGGGGTGAAAACCATCAGGACCCGAGGAATTGTTTGGATCCAGTTTAGCCAATCTTTCTTCAACTTCAGTTTGTTTTAATACTATTCTATCTTTTGGATTTGTATCAGGTATTATAAATGGATATAAACCCTGTTTTTTTTTTTTATTATAGACAGTCGAGAAATATTCATTTACTAGGTCAGCCATTTCTTTATTATCCGATGTTGGATGTTTTTTTTAAGGGCCCTATACTGTTTGAGTTCCCCTTGATGTTGTTTATGTAAGCATAAAAGGCCTTATGATTTCCTTCTACTCTGTTTGCTAAATTTATTTCATAATTTATTTTAGCCTTCTTGATTTGTTTTTATTTGATTTGTTATTTGTGTATATTGAGTCCTAGTTTTTGTATGATCTATTTGTTTTCCATTTTTTAAACAGCCTATGTTTTCTGTTTATTAATTTTTTGATTTAGGTGTCCACCATTGTATTTTTTATTTCTCGGGGATACTTTTGTTTAACAGGAATGTTTTCCATTTCTTGCTGCTTGATCTTAGTGGAGAAATTTCCATATGTCATTTAATGATTTTTTATCAAAATCTTCTTTCCACTGTCAATTTGAGAGGTTTACTTTCATCTTAACACAATTTGCTTTGCTGAAATCTAAGGTAACTGTATTACCCTTTGTTTATTTAGTAATTCAGCTAATTTAAATTCTACTTTGGAATGATCACTAGTACCTAAGGGTGTAGTTATATTGCATTCACTTAGTGTATCTCCCATATTTGTTAAGACCAAATCGAATCTATTTTGTCCCTTGTCTGATCGTCAACACACTCTACTAGTCCAATTTGGTCACATGCATTTAAAAACTCTCTCTCTCTAAGGGTGTTACTGTGAGTGATGTTTCCCAATTAATTACAGGTAAATTTAAATCTCCTAGGACTAATATTTTGTCCGCTGGATTTAATGACAAGATTTTTTCTATCAAACTCTTATTGTATTGTGGAGTTGATGATGGAGATCTATAGATAAGACCCAATATTATTTTGGGATTTTTTGGTGGTATTATTTTGACTCATAGTTGGTCAGTCATGTCAATGGACATAGATATTTCTTCTGACTTTATACTATTTAATATATAAAGGGCTACCCTCCTCCCTTTCAATATAATCTAGACTGTTTATATAAAGTATACCCAACTATGGCCTGATCCCAGTCATCATTTACGTCCCACCAGTTTCTGTCACTGCTGCTATATGTACATTTTAGCAGACATAATATTTCTAAATTCCACATTTATTTTTCAAACTTCTAGCATTTAGAAGCATGCAATTCCAAATATCAGATTTACTTAATTTATGAGCATTGTTTCCTTTTTTAGTGTTTTCTCTTACTTGTCCCCTTGCCCCTCTCATTTAGTTTAAATCAAGCCTAGTAGCTTCCTTAAATCTCTTAGCTAGATATCTAGTCCCTACATATATATATATATATATATATATATATATATATATATATATATATATATACATATGTATATATATATAAATATACAACTTTGATGCATAGCACAGGACTAACACTGATGATGCTATCTACACTGTGATATTGGAATTACTCAAATAAAAAGATGTAAAAAAATCTTTCAAACTTTAGGATTAACTGACTTCTTATAGGTGAACTTCACTACTTAGACAAAAAAGTCAAAATCATTTTTTGACCAAGTTATTTGGCACTGGGTACTAAGTAAAGAAAACAGGACTAATTCCCGTGATTGCTTTCTCACAACTGCACGTACTGTGATTAAGTGTGATACATGCTCTGTCAACAACAGTCAGGAATCATGGGAAAACAGTGTTGGAAACTCCCACCTTCAAAAAATGTTATGTGACAAAACTTCACAATATTACTTAAGAAAGAGGTTGCCATCTGTATGTACTGCAGTGCGTTTGTTTAAAAAAGATCTTTAAAACATGTAATCTCAACAATCTGCATAAAAACACATTGTTCTAGAAAACTCATCTGAGGATCTCTTGATCGCTCGGCACCGAGGTAAGCAGTACATACAAAGATGAAACTGTGCATTTTTTCATCCGCTTGATAGAGCAAGTTTAAAAGTGCTATTTGAGAAATTGTGCATTTTCCCAATGTGAATTTGCATACTCAAAATACATTGCAATAATTCACAAAATTGTGTGAACTGAAGTGAAAATTTGCACAATTCATGACAATTGTACAAAGCAGATTATTCTAGTTTTGCCCACCACTAGCCACTACTCTGAGACTAAGACAGCAGATTCTCCCACTCCAGGACCAAGAACGGACATTCAATCTGCTCCCTGTCAACTTCTTATACTCTTAGGGTGGTGTCAAAGTCCTCCATACACTGTCAAACTTTCTTCTTTACTGCCTCCAGCTCAGCAAGAATCTGTGCCCTCCACTGCACCAAGGCCTGTCTCAAACTTACCTGTCCCTCGTGGGAGGCTGATCAGTCACAGATACACCACATTGCTATACTCACAGGTCTTAACAGGGTTGTGACTCCAGTTTGCCCTTGCATAAGAAGGACACATAGCTGACATGACAAATCCAATGTCATACCCCACCATGCAAATACCACCAGGTACATGTTAGTCAATAGTAGACTGGATTTTAGCGATGTTCGAAGGTTGTTTTCAAACTGATTGATAAATAACAGCGCTGAGCAAAGTTTCTACAGGCAATTTTCCAGCTCTTCACTATCTTCTGACTCTGCTTACTGGTTTCTCACCCTACAGACAACCATAGGGCATGTAGCTGGTCCAGCCAATCACTGCAGACATTTTCCAGCCCGGACACACACTTCTACATGCTAGAGCTTGTTTTGCACTTGAGTTTCACACCTACAGGACCAGATCTAAATTGTCTGCTATGCAACCGGTCCTTAGTGCCAGTCTGTCTTAATTAGTCACTATGGTGATACAGCAGTGTGTACAATGTTGCATAACCTCTACACTGGTCCCGAGACAGTGTCCTCCATCTTCAAACCCGAGGGTCCATTCCTGCAAACCATTTAGCAATGACAGGCCCAATATGTTAGATGAGGGTACACTGGGGACAGGGTGCTTGGTTCTACAAAAGGGTCTCTGATCATACAGGGAAGGGTGTAGTCTTGGTGTGTCAGGGGCCCTGTATGGTGTATAATCATTCACTTACTTTTTACAGCTTAATGATGACTTTGCTTTTCTCAGTGGAACATCAAGGTGCATTCCCTTATAGAGCAAAATAAACTGAGACTATTTTCAGATGAAAACACAGTCACAGTTTCAGCATTAATTTAACATCCTAGCATCCATGGGAGTACCTGGCAATCTAAGATGTTACAGATAATACAGTGAGGCACACACCAGTCACAGGAATGTTTGAGATCTTTAACAACAACAGTTTTAAATAATCTCAAATGAGGCTCGATATCAAATGTACAAAATGACTTTCGTAGGCATAGTCCTGACTATGAGAGCATCCATAACATACTGTTTGTGTGTTTAACATTTCCATTAATGTTTGGGCATCTGCCCTTTAATGATGATGTTTGTGACTGAAAGACAAATGGCAAAATGCTTTGCAATTAAGTTTGAACTGAAGAAATGGGTAAAAATATCAGTGACCTGATTGGTCAATGGCTGTCCAGACCAGTGCAGTTATTAGATTATAGCTGCACAGGCTGAAGTGTTAAAACAAACTGGGTAACTTACAGGGAGATTCATGCACCATTTCACTTTCCCTGATTGCCATCGCAAATATTGCTGCCACTTTTTCTTGCAAACAAAAACTTCAACTAGGCCCAAATTCCAAAAATGGCTGTTACAGATAATACAGTAAGGCAAGCCCCGCTCACGGGCAGATGTGAAATCTTTCATTGGCAACAGTTAATGCAATCTCGAATAAGGGTCAATATTAAATTTACAAAATGGCTCCTTTTAGACATAGGCCCAGATATTCAAAGAGTTGCGCCATGCACAACAGGGATGCAGAGCGCAAGTCTGAAAATGCACCATTTGCGATATTCAGTGTGAGGCAGATGTGCCCCAAATCACAATGCACAAGAGTGCAATGGTAATGAATGCATCGCAACTGAAGGGAGGAATCATGTATAAATGGCGCGGTAACGATATTCAACAACTGCGCCATGCGCAATAGGAACAAACAGAAGTTGCGTGATAGCGGAAATGATCCAAAATAAAAAGGAACAAGAGAGAGGCACAAAGCGCTACAGGGAAGCCACATGTTGGTGAACTGCAGGCAGCCACAGGCATACAGAAACTGTGAGCAGGACAGGGCAGGAGCAGAGCAGAGCACCTGGAACCACCAGGAACAGGGAAGGTGTGGGAGCCTGTGCCACAGCACAGGACAACATTTGGAAGTGCCACACAGCACTGAGGGCACAGACAGTGGGCAGTATGGCCACTACAGGAGGTGTTCAGGTGCAGGGGAGTAGCAGTAAGGACAGCGGGGGAACAGTAAAACAGCTGCCGGGGGTAACACAAGCCAGGGACATGGCCAGTGCCACCATCCAGATGGAGGCAGTTATGGGGGGGTGAGAAGGCAGGCAGCGGGGGGGGGCACAGCCGTGGAAGGTTCCGTCGGCGTTATGCCCCCAACAGGCAGTACCAAGCCTGCACCAGCTTCGAGCTGTACACTGATACTGAGATCGTGGGCCGGTACTGCCTGATCTGGGCAATCCTGAGGTGGCTCTGTGAGCTGTGCAGTGATGTGATGCAGGCACCCACACGACGGAGCCATGCTCTGTCAGTGGAGACCAAAGTGACAGCTGTCATGTGCCTGTTCACCACGGGTACCTTCCAGAGACCAACAGGGGACACGACAGGCATAACCCAGTTGGCCGCGTCACGCCTTCTCACCCAATTCCTCAGCGCACTGTTGCCACATGCTGCGGAGTACATCCATTTCCCCAGCACACTGGTGGAGTGCACAGCAAACATATAGGAGTTCCACAGGGTAGCACGTATGCCTGGTGTACTTGGAGCAATAGATTGCACCCATGTGGCCATCCACACGCCACCTAGCCCCGAAGGGGCCGCATACATAAATCGGAAGGGGTATGCAAGCATCAACTGCCAGGTGGTGTGCGATGCCAGGGGGAACATAATCAATGTCTATGCCACGCACCCTGGGGGAGCACATGATGCCTTCATCTGGCACCAGTCTGCACTGTGCCACAGGTTCAAGAGTGGGGACATCCCCACTGGCCACCTAGTGGGTGAGTATGCAAATCACACAGAAAGACACGGAGCTTGGGAGGGGCATAGTCAGAGGTGACATAGTTAGTGGCCTAGATGGCCCATGGCAGGGCGACGTTGATCACCAAACTAATGTCCACCCTCTACACACAGGTGACAGTGGATACACACTCCGTCCCTGGCTGCTCACACCATGCCGGTGGTCTGCAACCCCATCACAGCAACGCTACAATGAGGCACATGCCACCACATGCAATGTCATCCAGTGGATGTTCGGGATGCTGAAGGCACATTTCCGTTGCCTGGACATCTCTGGCGGTGCCCTACAGTACAGCCCTCAAAGGCCTGTGGGCTATTCCTGATCTGTTGCATCCAGCACAACATGGCCAATGACTGTGGGATAGCCGTACAGGTTGAAGAGGGGGACAACGATGGGGACGATGAGGACGCTGGTGAAGATGGTGATGGGAAGCCCCCCTTGGTCGAAGGGACCCCCAACTGATCCGTATGGCACAGCTGTACCGGGACACCATCACAGAGGAACACTTCAACCAACCAGGTAAGTCATGGGGCCATGTGCAACCACCAGTGGCAAGGACACAACCCACATACACGCATGGACAAACCCCAGGGGTGCATGTCGTAAATGGAATTGGCCGAGCATGGAACCGCACATGCCGTCAGGAATGGGCAAGGTCTGACACAGCACGCAGTCACACACACATACATACACACACTCACACACACACACACACACACCCACAAGACATGCACAAAGGGTAGGAGGCACGCCGACCCCAACCGCCACCCCTAGCCACACACACATCCACAGACCACCACACCCAGTGCCTGTCATTGTGCGTGTGTGAGACGCTGGGCACCATTGCACAGTGGTGGACAGTGCAACACAGGCATCATCATGCGCCACAGCAGACAGCAGCCGGGAGGTGTGCAGATGGAATATGTGTGTGTGTGTGTGTGTGTGTGTGTGTGTGTGCAGGGGCAGTACCCACCCATGCATTCACGTTGAACAACACAATGCACACAGGGCATCATCAGACAGTAGCCATGGTGGGAGACAGGTCAGCCATGCGCCACAGTGCCATGGTTGTGTGGGCAGCCCTGCCAAGACCCGCCAGCAGTGACAGGCTGACCAATGGCCTCATGGGGTGGCACCGATGGTCCCCCAGGGGTTCCGCTGCGTGAACGCGACTGTGCTCGCACAGGGGTCTGCAGCACACCAAACATGCCTGCGCCAGGCATGCTAGGGATGCCCACAGCTGAACCCTGTGTTGACAAGGAGGGTGTCGCACGACGCTAGGAATGGGGGGTGGACATTGCACTGCGCGGTGTCTGCGACGCATGGGCAAATAACTATGTGCCCACTGTGGCCATGACAGCTGTGATTGTCTGTGTCAGCCTGTCAATGGCAGCGGTCACATCCTCTCACATCCGGTCCATCCCTGTCAGAAGCAGACCGGTGTCCCTGCTGCACCACTCCTCTGCCTGGCGCGGGGCCACTGAGTGCATCCACCGCCGTCACAAGCCGCAACTGCTGATCAACTGATTCTTGGAGTATGCGGGTGTGCTCTTCTAAGAGGTCATCTGCCTGATCAGCATGCTGTCCCTCACGGTGTTCATGGCCCTGATGGGCAGCACCCCTTGAGGGTGGGCGCTGCACACCAGGGCCATGCCTGGGCATGTCCACAGGCGGTGCACTGACGCTGTCCCCGACACTGTACCCCCATGGCCATTGGCCAACTGCTGACTCTGTCCCTCCGGCTGCCGCTCTCCAGGGCTCAGTGGTGCCACCGCAGCAGCCGCAACAGCCCCATTGTCCTGGACACACACCAGTGCTGCCCCACTGGTGCAGACAGGCACAGGCTAGGACTGTGATGTCACACAGGCCACCACGGTGGCACCACCCACGGCCATGCCCGTGCTGTTACCTGCTGTGTGGCCATCCTGCGACCCACACGTATCACTGTCCATGAAGTGAGCTCCATCATCATCAGTGATGGATCCGGCACCAGTTCAAGTCTCAGCATGATGGCATCCATGGACGCTAGCACGCTGGGACATGGGCAGGGCCTCCTCTGCACATGCTCCACCAACATCAGTCCGGACAGCCAGGCGGGCCCACTGTCGCCCTGACCTTTGGACACCTGTGGAGGTGGATGGTCCCTCCTCTATGTTCATGGTATCGCCCTCAGTGGACAAGCCCACCACCGCTGATCCATGTAGATGCTCAGGAGCTATAAGGGAACACAGTAGCATTAATGTATCTGCCCTACCCTGTCTCCCCCCATTGACAGATCGGGACCTACCAATCAGTGATGGGCTACCACCTGTCTGGAATCCACCACCTGGAACACCCTCAATGGCACAATGCCACATGCTTCCAGCAACCTGCTCTTCTTTGGGTCAGGTGTTGCAGCCTGCTGTCCCCCCCACAGTCACAACCCATGCTGCCCTGATGGCAGCCACCTTGTCCTTAATCCTCCGCCTGTTCGTGCCCATCTTCTTTTTGCACTCCTGCATGGACCGCTGGTGGCTGCCATGCAGGTTGACTGCACGCACCACCTCTTCTCATGCAGCAGCATGGGCCTGTGGTGTTCCCTGCTGTCCACTGAGCAGCAGCTCCTGGTCAAGGTAGGCCTCAAACAGGGCATCTGTTTCTTGGTGAAGTTAAGCCTCCTCTTCCTCCCATGTCTCTGTTCCTCTTCCTCCACCTCACGGTCGCTCATTGTTGATCCTGTGGGAATGACAGGTGTTACCTGGGACTGTGCAGTCCCATGCATGTCCCACACACCACAGTCCACACTCCCAAACAGCATGCAACTCACCACAATAGACTGCAATAACAGACTATGGCCACTGCAGATGTTGCATCTTTATAGCGCAATGTATGCAAATGAGGCAAGGTGCAATTTTAAGTGGATGCTAATGCGGTATCTGTGCCATTGAATAGCTGATCAGCTGATCATATGCCGGCTGAATATCGCACTGCTGCGCATTGCGCAATTGTGTTGAATGTGCTCAGGCAAGGGCACATTTCTGTGACATCGCCAGTGAACACGAATAAAGCGCATGCCCGGGGTGCTGACACTGATGCCTGCCGTGCTGCTGGCGTGCTGTGCGTGGGAGGCAATGCAGGGCATGGCCACCGTTGTGCCAGTGGTGCTACTGCACTGTTCACATGTATGGCGCTGTGGCACTGGGCGCCCGTGAGAGACTGGGGCCACAGCGCAGTAGGCTACTACAGGAAGTGGCACACAGGCACCCCTACACCATGCCACATGTGGTGGTACCAATCGCGCCTGTGGGCGGTCCGGTGCGCAAGAGACCCCTGACCATGTGCCGACCTTTGCCCCCAGGTGCCATGCGTCGCATGGGTACACCTCTATCACACTGTTCGGTGACAACATGATGGGGAATGACGGTGCAGTACTGCGCGAGCATCTGCGTGTGAGCGTGTGCTACAGTGTCCCATTTTGACACTAAAACAGTACAGGATGGCATGGAGATGGGCACCCATCTGGAGCAAACTGGAACTGGCCAATCTGATCCAGTTAGTGGAGCCCATGCTGCCCTATTGTGGAGGCACCCCTGGACAGGAGCCAGGAGTGTGGTGTGGGAGGAGGTGGTGGTGGCCCTGGAGGAGGCCACAGGCATGGAGAGGACCATGAAGCAGTGCAGGCACCGCTATGGTGACCTGCAGTGCCGGGACCCAGAAGGGCTTCCCGCCTGCAGGCATGTGCCAGGAGGGGCACGGTGCCATGGCCAGGTAGGTGCCCCATACATACACTGTTAACGTCCATACGGGTATCACGGTGGCATGTGTCCAGCACATGGGGGGGCCGTCCAGTGTGGGCCGTGGTGGTGGTATCAGGGTGGGGGGAGGATGGGTATGGCTGTGTGGGATTGCGACACATGGGGTGGGGGACTTTGCTACCAGATTGTACTGATGTTCCTCTCTCCATGTTTGCACCCTAGGCCCAGAGGGCGCCCGGCGTGTGAGGGAGGAGGCTGCACCGTGATCAACAGCAGGCCAAGAGGCGGCTGGACCAGACAGGTGCAGGGACCAGCCTGATGATGGTGAATGCCTTACATCCATGATTACTATTGCATGCTGTGTAACAGGGCGGGCAGCGGGCATGGCCACCATCCATTGACACCACTGCCATACCGCAACTTGGCACAGTCAGCACTGTCCAGTGGCACTGCATGTCTGGGATTGTGTCAATGGCGGTCCATGTGTGCACCAGGTACATGGCTGTGCCACTGCCTTCTCACCACATAGCCATGTCACTGAACAGCCATGGTGGTGCTGTGCAGGACTTGGCTGGTGGGTGTGTGCAGCGGTCCGCATGGCTGTCTACACCTGGGTGGGCAGGTCTTGTGGATGTGATCACTGTGGGTGGTCACACACCATCACAGAGGCATGTCCCATGGCTGTATGCCATGCACAGTGGGTGAGCTGCATGGGGCTGTGCATTCACACCTATTGACTCTGCTCATTGTCCTAGGTGGACGGCAGCTGCAGGTGATCAGGGAGGCACTGCAGGAGATCCTCCATGTTGCCAGGGCATCTCTGGAAATCCTAGAAAGGATCGACAGGCTGGGAGTCAGGCAGCGTCATGGAGGGAGGAGCAGCTGAAGCGAGGAGCAGGGCTCCCGCTGAGCTTATTGATGCCCCCTGATTTCTCCTACCCCCCTGGACCCACCCTCACAGCCCTCCTTCCTGCTACCATTTGTTCACCACTGCCCCTTACCCACCCCCACCTTGTTTGTGGCCCTCCCCCCAACCTTTTGTAAATATTTGTATATAGTTTTGTTTGCTGTTTTTCAATACATTTTCTTTGATATGCCTACTGTGGTGGTCTCTGATTTGCAGTGGGCTATAGCTGCTCAGCTGCAGTAGTGTGCATGGCATCAGGGGTGGTGCAGTCATGTGCGTGTGTGTGTGTGTGTGTGTCCGTGGGGAAGTGACTATGGTGTGGGAGTATCTATCAGTCACTGTCGGTGGTGTGTGTGTTGTTCCCTGTGCACTGGATGACTGTGTACAGTGGTCCACGGTGCATGCTCTGTGTCCATAGCGCACCTGTCAGACCATCCATGGCCTGTGCAGCTGACACCCTTGCATGTCTGTGACCTGCACAATCTGCTGGCATGTCAGTGGTGGCTGTCCATGCTGGACAGCCACTGTACCCGACACAATGCCGGGTTGCCTCCTGTCACTGGTGTGGTGCATGTCTGCCTCAGGTGACACTGTGGCCTCCGCTGTTGTTGTCCCATCTCCATGCTGTTGCTTGTGTGTGTTGCAGGGGATGTGCACCACTGTCTGTCACTTGTGCTCCGGGTGCATGCTTGTGGCGTACAGCTCCACGGTGCCTGCGCAGGGTGGCTGACACTCCTGTGCCATGGAGGGGTGCTGGCCATTTGTACACAGTTTCTGTGGCTACGTGCTGGGGGCTTGGTTGCCCCACTACTGTGTCCCTGTGTTGGTGTGCCTTGGGTATGGGTGGGTGTTTGTCCATGCACTGTGTTGCATCCTGTGTGGCGCATGCTTCCATGCACAACTGTGGGTGTCTGTGCTGGCTGTTGTGGCCAGTGCTGGGACAGAGTGTGTCCTTGGGAGGGTGTGCAGGGTTCTGTACCACTGGTGGTGGGGTCCGGGGCATGCCCTGTCACGTGTGGGGTACCTCGTGTGCCGACTCATGGTCGGTCTCTCAGCTGTACCTCAGGGGGACGTGTGTGGTGGCACTGTGTATGCAGTCATTGCATCGCTGTGTGCTGCCACCCACTAATGGGTGCTCGTGGTGGGGCTGCCTTGCATGGTTCTGTGGTGCACAGTGTTGCATTGTCACAGTGGGGGGGGTGGCATGCATGGGGTGTCCTGCACTGGTGGACGCTGCTCCTGGGCAGGGTGTGTGGGGATCACGCTGCAGGGTGTGCTCTGCATTGGTGGGATGGTGTGGCACAGGATGGTCGGCCCTCCTTGTGTGCCGGTCACAGCTTGCCAGGGGGTGTGCTGGGGCACCATGCCCGGCTGTGGGTTTGTTGCTGGTATCCATGGGCCGGTGGTTATTCCAGCTCTCCACCAGTTGTGCAGTGCATGGGGTGTGGGGGCAATGTCTGTTCTGCTGTGTGCTCCTCTGCCTATCTGTGGCATGGGTGGTGGGCCCCTGCATCCTGTCCCTGTGCATCCCTGGTTGCACTGTTGCACTGCTGCCCTGCTCCACTGGGCATCCCTGGTTGTGCTACTGCACTGCTGCCCTTCTCCACTGGGAATCCCTAGTTGTGCTGTTGCACTGCTGCCCTGCTCCACTGAGCATCCCTGGTTGCACTATGGCACATCTGAACTGCTCCACTGAGTATCCCTGGTTGCACTATGGCACATCTGGACTGCGCAACTGCACATCCCTAGTTGCGCTATGGTGCAGGTGTCACGATATTCAGTCGTGTGCCGCAGGCGCATCTTGACCTGCACAGTTTTTGAATATCGCGCTTCTTGTGCATGGGCGCAGTGGACTTGCACTTGCTCCTGCTGTTGCGCACTTTTTGGGTGCAGTTTGAATATCTGGGCCAGAGTCTTATATATCAGTGTCCATGGCAAATATTATTTGTGTTTGGCATGTCCATTAATGCTTAAACCCCCACCACCATTAATATTAGATTGTGACTGAGACAAAAGGTAAAACATTTGGCCAGTAAACTCAAACTTACAAAATGGGTAAAAAATCAGTGGTCTATTAGACTACAACTGCACAGGGGCTAAAAAGTGTTAGAACTTGTTTTCCAATCTGGGCTATGAGGTTCCTGGGATGTTTCACTTAGCCCTACTTACCATCACAAATTTGGCTTACACCTTTACTCACAGAAAGTTTTCAACCATGCGCTAACCCCCTTGAATAAAAAAATAGCTAAATAAATGTTATCTGCACCTCATTTTAATACATAAATCTAAAAAAAAATCTTACTCACAGTTTGAATTTCCAGTGTTCCTTTGCTGATCATGAAAAATCCCCTTCTATCCATGCCTGTGTAAGAGAGAAAAACCTCTGCTACTTATGCTTCAGTTGGGCTGTAACATCCTGTCACTGGAACTGCATGATTTTAAATGCTTATATTTCATGGTAAACATTACATCATTTGTGACTGTGTTTATAACCCCCTTCCCAGATAGTGGGGCTTATCTTTGGGCTCCACAGAGCCAGGATTTGCCTGCCATCACCTTTTCTGCTCACCATGAGGCCCCAGAACTACAGCCTGGTGAGGACTGGAGGAGCTCTCTGAAGTTGCAGCTGCAAAGGCTGTTGTATTCTAGCACTCCTCATGCCTGCCTGCTCACCGCTGCAACTGTGGCCGATTCGATCAGATCTTCTCCAGCATGTTCTGGCCCTAGGGACTTCAACATGCATCAGGGGGTCTGAAGATACGCTTGGAGGGCAGACAAGACATATGTGTGTTTGGTGCTGAGGCACCGGTTGTCAACGCAGCTGCCTGCTGCACTTAAAAGAGGCACCAGGTCTGTGAAACAGCAAGTGCATTGGTACTCATGACAGGGTAGAGATTCCCCTGCAGATTTGCCAACTCAGTTGGATAATAAAAAGCACAACCACGCTCAACAACTGTGAAGGGGTCAGCTTAATTCATCCAAGAGGAGGAAACCAAATAAATGAATATGCTGGTGCCAGTGCTCCTTTTCTAAATGGAAGCTACCATATTTGCGACCCCTGACCTCAGCCACAACCATTCAGAGCTAAGGGATCTCTTGCTACAGCACTGGAGAATAGTAGGAAAATGAGACTGGAGGCTGCTTAGAGCCCTTTTAGCCAACCAATAGGGCAATGAATAAAGGGCAGAGAGACAGTTTTAATTGATTGTCAGCCCCCCTGGACCAATCAGAAGCTGCCATGACCAGAGATGTTCTGAAGGCAGTTCCAGAACTGGACAATCAGACATAGCTCTCACAAAGTGAGGAGGGTTAGGAGATGCTGGCCAAAGCCATTGGAGGAAACATGCCTGGGCTACACAGCAACCAGCAGGTGAATCAAAGGTTTCTGTAACCAAAAAAGTACTGAGTGAAAACGTTTGTTGCTTGTTTATTTTATTATTTATTTTAAATTGGTGACCAGAAAAGGCACACTGAGCCAAGACTCATTTCCAGGTGCGACCCGGGTACAAAGTGTACAAAGTGGAAGGCAGAGATGTACAAGCAAATATGAAGCTTGTGTCAGAATGACACCTGAAAGAAAGAAAAGACAGTGAGACTGCTTCCTGCCTTCAGAGACAGGCATTTGTCAATGCCAAACATGTTTACTTGTATGCTGTTACAAGTTAGAAGAGCAGCAATAGCTCATTTCAAATAGGGTCCTGTTTTTACACATTTTTATACTGTGTTTACCCAGGGTAGCACAACTAAGATGCAATATATTGTTTTCAGTGGGGTCCTGCTTTGTGTTATGTTCCACAAAGTTGTTTCTCAGTCCAGTCTTGTCAGGAGGCGCTCCCTAGCTCCATCACTGACCTTCTCCTGAACCTACGGGGAGACAGCAATCTTAGACCTGGTAGTCTCAAATGGGGATGGAGAAAGAATCTCAGGTTTAGAAGTGGGTAACCATCTGGGAACAAGCAACCACCAAACAGTGTGGTTCACGATAAACACAGCCATACAATCAAGCCATACAAAAGCAAAAGTATTGGACTTTAGGAGGGCTGACTTTGGGAAAATGAGAGAGTGCCTCAGAAAAGCACTAGCAAACAGGCAAGAAAGAGGGGTGGAGGAACAATGGGGAGTAATCAAAACAGCCATCACAGAGGCAACAAGCCTTTGTGTAAAGCAAATCAACAGAACACAATGAAGGAAAAAACCACTATGGTTCTCAAAAGAGGTGGCAGGGAAGGCAAAGGAGGAAAGGATAGCATTCAGAAAATATAAGGAAACACAGAAGGAGCAGGACAGAGAACTTTATCAGTTAAAGCAGAAAGAGGCTGGGAAGGCAGTCAGAATAGCAAAGGCCCAAACCGAGGAAAGGATAGCCAACTCTGTTAAGAAGGGGGATAAGACCTTTTATAAGTACATTAGGGAGCGAAGAAAGACCAAAGCAGGGATACTGAGGCTTAATAAAGGGGAGGGAATGTGGGTAGAGGGTGACAGTGAAAAAGCAGGGATGCTGAACCAATATTTCTGCTTAGTATTCACAAATGAAGAGGAGGGGGAGGTACCTAAACCAAACAAGAGAAACACTCTGAAGACAAGGGTCTATAGCAGTCTCCATTTATAGAAGAAAGGATTCTGAAAGAACTAATAAAATTGAAGGTGGGACAAAGCAATGGACTGGCGGATTAACCCAAGAATTCTAAAGGAACTAAGGGTAGAACTAGTGACACCGCTGACTACTCTCTTTAACAAACCATGGGAGGATGGGGTGGTACCTGAGGACTGGAGGAGGGTGGATGTGATTCCTCTTCACAAAAGTGGGAGCAGGACAGAGGCAGGAAACTACAGACCAGTTAGTTTGACCTCAGTGGTAGGGAAAATGATGGAATCACTTCTGAAGGAAAGAATTGTGGAGTACCTAGAGGCCAGTGAGGCACAGGACCCAAGGCAGCATGGATTCATGATGGGAAGGTCATGTCAGATGAATATAATAGATTTCTTTGACTGGGTGACCAAAGTAGTAGACCAGGGAGGGGCTGTGGACATGGCCTACCTAGATTTTAGCAAGATATTTGATACAGTCCCACACAAAAGATTAATATACAAGTTAGCCAGCCTTGGAGAGGGTCCCAAGGTGGTAGCCTGGATAAAAAATTGGCTAGACAACAGGACACAAAAGGTAGTAGTAAATGGAGTCCGCGTGAAGAAAGGAGGGTTACTAGTGGGGTACCATGAGTTCAGTACTAGGACTGGTCCTTTTAATGTCTTTGAAAGTGACATTGCAGAGGAACTGGAAGGAAAAGTATGTCTCTTTGCAGAAGACACAAAGATCTGCAACAGGGTTAATACACAAGATGGAGTGGAAAGGATGAGAAGGGACTTGGCAAGGTTGGAGGAATGGTCAGATGTATGACAGCTCAGATTCAATGCAAAGAAGTGCAAGGTAATGCACCTGGGAAACAAAAATCCAGGGGAAGAGTACACAATGGGGGGTGAGATACTGACAACAGTAAAAATGGAAAGGGACCTGGGGTAATTATATCAGATGACCTAAAGGTGGGCAAGCAATGTGAGAAGGCAGTAAGGAAGGCTGGGGGGATACTGGGATGCATAGGGAGAGGTATCAATAGTAGAAAACAGGAAGTTGATATCCTCTGTACAGACAGTTGGTGAAACCCCATCTGGAGTACTATGTACAGTTCTGGAGACCCCATTTCCACAAAGACGTGAACAGAGTGGAGGCTGTCAGGAGGGCAACCAAAATGGTGCAGGGTCTCGCCAGAAGACATCATGAAGAAAGACTAAAGGAGCTTAATATGTATACCCTTGAGGAAAGAAGGGAGAGAGGGGACATGATAGAAACTTTCAAGTACCTCAAGGGAATCAACAAAGTCCAAGAGGGTAGCATCTTTCAGAAAAAGAGATGTGCAAGAACAAGGGGGCACAATTTGAAGATAGAGGGGGGACAGCTCAGAGGTAATGTGAGGAAGTATTTTTCACAGAGAGGGTTGTGGATGCATGGAACAGCCTTCCTGAGGAGGTTGTGTAGTCAAGAACAGTGGGAGAATTCAAGAAGGCATGGGACAGACATAAGACAGTCCTAGTGGGGGGAAGGAGGAAGTAAGCTGTTGGTTAACTAGGATCTGCAGCTTATCTGTTAGGTAGGAAAATGGGCAGACTAGGTGGGCCCAGCAGTCCTTATCTGCCATCACATTCTATGTTTCTATGTTTCTACAGGTTATCCACCACTTACCCAGGGCCACGTGTGGTGACTGGCCAGCCGTGTCAGTTATCTGAGAGCTTGCTGGGTGCATCAGCTAGGGTAGTCAGCATTTTCCTCCTGCCACCTGAGGTTCTACCCTGGGGTGGTGTTAAGCACTGACAGTTGCACATGCATGCAGTGGTATGCATGTGTGACAGGTGCCTGTCGGCAACCCTTCCCCTACTGCGCTCCTGACTGTGCTGCCAACCAATTTTCACCAGTCAGCAGTTACACACAGGGAACAGCATCCTCCCCTCCTGAGGAAGGAGGGCAGTCCCTTGGATGCTCAGTTCTTCCTCCTCTGACCAGCCCCCTATTGCCCATGCTCATTCTCAAACGCACATCTCTGACATAGCAAACGGTAGCACCACTGCTGTGGTACTGGACAGGCTTGGGGTTCTGTTTGTATCCATTTTTAAAATGTATTTTCCCAGGACAGGATAAATGATAAGCAATGTCTTATATTCAGTGGGGTTCTGCTTGTACCCATTTTTACACTTTATTTGGCCAGGATAGAACAACAGAGAAGTACTATTTAATTTTCAGTGGGGACCTAGCTTTTACCCATTTTTATAATGTATTTACAAAGTATAGGCCAGCAGAGCGGCAATATCTAATTTTAGTGGGGTCTAACATTTTGATCCCAAATTTCCAACATAGTGTTTTTATGACCTCATGTAATGATAAAGACAGGTGAGATTTTCTCAAATCTCATCCAAAAGATGACTAGCCGAGTGACTGCAAAAACATGTTTTGGAGGGGATTTGAAAAATATCACCCATTATGTTCATGGAGGGGGGGTTAACCCAAGGCATATGTTGAAAATTTGGGTCCAAAATCTTTAACCATAAAGTTACAAATAAACACGGAGAAATTCAACGTTTCTTTGTTATGCAGATGTTTTTTCACATATTGACCATAAATTTTCAGCGTAGTCTTTTGTGACCGTCTGTCATGGTCAAGACAAGCGAATTTTAAATCCCATCCAAAGGTGATTTTACAGACCAACTGTGAAAACACGTTTTGGAAGGGATTTGTAAAATGACACCTGTCATGTTCGTCTGGTGGAGTAACAAAAGGGCTATATTGCACTTTTGGGGCAAAAATCAGCAAAACTCACAAAGTTGTGAGTAAACATTGACAAAATTCAATGTTTCCTCATAACTTTGTTGCTTTTTGACATGCCTGTTGACATTTTGAGCCCACATTTGTTAACATTGTCTTTTTATGACCCCACCTTATGATCAAGACAGGTGTTATTTTTAACTTATGTCCAAAGAGAATTTAGCAGTGTGACCGCCAAAACTATTTTCACAGGGAATTTGAAAAATTGTGCCTGTCATGTTCAAGAGGTGAGGTAACAAGAGGAAAAATTGAAAATTTGGGCCAAAATCTGCAAAATCAAAAGTTATGAGAAAAGATTGAAAATGTTCAATGTTTCCTCATAACTTCTTTATTTTTGATATTTTACCAACATTCAACATGGGAGGCTGGATATTCAAACTGCGCCGTTCTAGAAACAAGCCCTTCACGCCGCCAAAATAGTTGCGCTGAGGGAGTGGCAAGCGATATTCAAAGGAGTTGCGCTATCGAGCAACTCCTTTGAATATCACCCCAAACATTGAAGAGTTGGTGCATGGCGCAGTGAACTTGCAGCCACCGCAGTTGTCAGAGTGAAGCATTCAACTTACGGTGGCCAAGTACCATTGCGCCATGCACAAAATCACGATATTCAAAGGTGACATGCCAATGGGGCCATAATTCATACAAGGCGTGGGGCCATTTGCATCTGATTATAACCCCATTTGCATGCCATTAGCATGTAGTGGCCCGATCCCGAGGACTTGCGCCTGGCCGCCCTGCCAGGCAGCAGCCGTCCGAGGACGGCGCCTACCCTGCAGCCATCGCGGGCAGCAATGTGGCTCCCCACCTCCTCCCGTACATCTCCTGGTGGTCCAGTGGACCGTAATGCCCGATCGTCGGGCAGAATGTAAAAGAACCCCCCGCCCAAACATCTCCCTAATGCCCGATTGCGGGCGGAATATAAAGAACCCCCCAACATCTCCCTGGTGGTCCAGTGGACTGTAATGCCCGATCGCGGGCAGATGTGAAATGAACCCCAACACATTCCTAGTGCCGATCGTGGGCAGAATGCAATCAGAACCCCAACCGCTTCCTAGTGCCCGATCGCGCGGCAGAATGTAAAAAATCCCCTCCAACATCTCCCTGGTGGTCCAGTGGACCGTAATGCCCGATCACGGGCATTACGGTCCACTGAACCCTGAAAGATATTGAAGATTCATTACATTCTGCCCGCGATCGGAAAGCGTGTTTGGGCGAGGGTTTCATTTCACAATCTGCCTGCGATCAGGCATATGGTCCACTGAACCACCAGGGAGATGTTTGGGAGTTCACTTACTTACTGCCCGCGATCGGGCATTTCGTCCACTGACCACCAGGGATGTGAATGGGAGGGGAGCTACATTGATGCCCGCGATCGCCTGGTGGGGAGTATACTATGCCCGCGATCGGGCTGGGGGGCACAGGGACTGAGTTAGGGCCAGCCACAGGTGGCAGCTGCTGTGTTGCGCCCTGCAATACAGCAGCTCACCTGTGGGTGGCCCTCTGCATAGCCTTTTTTGGCTCAGGTCCTGCAGGCTCAGGTTGGGGGTTGCGCCTGCACAACTCTGCACAGCCCGGCTGAATATCGGGCTATGCAGTTTATGCATGGTTCCTCCCCCTCCTGTTGAGCATGCATTCATTTGCATTGCGCTGTTGCTCAGCCTGTTTTCAGTGGCACAACTGCCTCCTGCTGAATATCGCAGAATGGCTCAACGTAGGACTTGAGCATGCGCAACCCTGTTGAGCATGGAGCAACCCTTTTGAATATCTGGCCCATAGTCGTTTGATGGCCCCACCTTATAAATTTTTAATACCCTTCTGCAAGCTGATTTTATGGATCAACTGTGAAAACATGTTTGGGGGGGCATGAAAAAGTTCACCTACCTTGTTCAGGAAGTGGTATCCCAAAAAGGCTATGCTGAAAATTTGATGTAAAAATGTGAAACAATGACAAAGTTATGAGCAAAATTTCAAACTGCATTAAAAAGCCATTAACTGAACTTGCCTTGTTTCACTCAGTTCCCATTTGGGGTTGGAAGCAGCAGGACATGCCAGGCATCGGAAGAGAACCCCATAGGTAAGTGAAGGGTGTTGGGGGTATGGGGTGGTGAGTATTGAGAAAGGGGCTGGAGGGTTGGGAGCAGCAGACATCATCAAGAAAACTTTTTGTTTTGGTTTTTGTTAACAGGGAAGAGATGACAAGGGACCAATAATGATAAAGGACAGTTTCCTTCTTTTCAGGTACTTAGCTGGTAGCACTAGGGGGTGGCCACTCTGCTGTCTCATTGTGTCTGAGTCGAGTGTTAGCTTGCACCAGGGGTGGGTACCCCGGTGTCAGACTGTGCGTGGGAGTAGGGGTGAGCAGACAGGCAGGTTGAGTGGGAGGAGGGATACCTGCAGCAGGCTTGAATAAGTACCCACCACTGGATATGATTTAAGTTTTATCAGGCAAGAGGGGCGACTATGTCACCAGTGTAGTTGAGGACCAGCAGCAAGGTTGAATGAACAACCACCACTAGTTAGATTTTCAAAGTTGGATTAGTAGGGGGGGGATACCAGTGATGATCATGCCCTGTTGGCATACTAATGGACAAAAACTGCATATCACAAAGCAGCTTCATCCTTTCATATGTACGAAGTTTCTGCCCATCAGCAAACAGAAAAGCATCACCAGCCTCTTCCCAATATGCTGCTCACAGCCCAGCCTCCATAATACTCCACTCCATTGGCAACAACACGATCACACTTCAAAAGCCATGCAGTGCTCATGCTGCCAGTATGATCATCTTGCACATGCATGCAAGCAAACATAAAAGAGGATGTAAACACAAGCTTATCCAGCACTAGTGCTACAGCTGCCAGCCTGCAGTGCAGACCGAGACTGTGTGTGCTTCGGCTGTTTGAAAGAACCTGCATTGTGACAGCAGACAATCTGGTGAGTGCTACAGCATGGCACTGGTTACTGTCTGACACTGAGGCCTGGAAGCTGAGATGTATGTGTAGCAGTAGTAAAACATTTTATTCATTTCATACATAGAATGAATGAATCACTTAGCTCAACTGAGGCAAGCTCATTTCCAGTGAGGTCCTCTTTGCAAAGTTGCAAAATTTTCATAATACACAATACAAAATACAAGAACGTAAGAGAGCATACAATTAAATACAGTACTCAAGTTACATAAATCAAAAATAAAACACCTAATAAATACATACAAGAACTAAAATACCCCAACCAACCATCCAAAAATACATTAAGACAATTCTAATATAGTTCGTTGTCTTGCCTCTTTAATGAACCAGGATTTTATTTCACCTAATCTAATTTTGCCATTTATTAATCAGAGAGCTTGAGGTCTAGAATCCCAGAGCATCAGCCCCCTAGAAAAAAAGTGTGTTCTACTCATCTTTGTTCTGTAATTTGGTTGACTATATTTTAGTCCTAACGCTGACCTCCAGCCGCGTTTTATTGGCCTTGATGCTAGTTTATCAATGATGTAATCTGGGCCCTAAAACACAGTTGGTCATGAATAACAGATCGTGTAAAGATTGTCTTTCTCTAAGATTAAGCCACTGGAGTTTGTCATAAAGCTCTAGTCTGTGGGACCTCTTTGGGGCATTTAGTATGAATCTGCTAATTTATGATATAATATGTCTAGACTATTTAAACTACTGTGTGTGGCACCTGCATAAACTATATCCCCGTAATCTATTAAGGGTAAAATCAAAGTGTTGACTAGATGCCTTCTTGATGCTTCAGTCAAGGAAAACTTATTCCTATATAAACAACCTAAACATTTCCTACTTTTTTCTATTGATCCTACATGCAAGTTCCATTTCAAAGCTGAGTCAAATGAACTCCCAAGTATTTATAACTCTGCACATGTTCTAGATGAGTATTATTGAAAGTTCTAATCTGTAGGATTGATTCGGAAGAGTACATCTTTGCTGTTTAGAGAAAATCATTACCTGGGACTTTTGGGGTTCAAAATCAGCCTAGACTTCAGTAAGTAATTCTGCAATTCATCAAAAGCTTGCTGATGTGTAGGCTGACTATCGTGTGATGTGGGCCCTGGTTCTGGGATTGGTCTGACCAGTGGAGAAAAGAGAGATGAGACAGAGAGGCCCAGATGACTACTGAGGCAGAGCCTGATTCCAGACCATAGGCACCTGAGATCTGCAAAGCTGGAGCTGATCACCTAGAACAAATGACCAAGTGATCCACTGCCTGAGAGAAACCTCCACCTGCAAGGATAAAGGAAGAAGAGCCCGAGCTGTGAGGGAAGCTGGTAACACCAGAATTAGGAGTACTCTCAAGGCTTGCTCCACAGCTGGGAATTGTACATAATTTGCCACCAATTCATTAGATTTGGCTATCGGGCCAGGATTTACAAATAAGTCACTCTAAGGATTCCATTTAAGCAATTGCATGGTCCTTGGGGTTTGGGTTTAAAAGTGTTTTATTTGCTTGAAGTGCACCATCACAGGCCAACCAACTGCAGTAACAGGCCTGCACCTCCTGCACTGTTTCCATGGCTGAGTACCCAGTGAATCAGAGGAAGCTCTTTTAAAGGTTTAAAGGGTTAATACTGGTACCAATGGTAAAAGGGTAGTGCCCCCAGTGCAGGTGGGCTAAGAATGACAAACAAGTTTACATCAACCATACTTCAATTACCTGGTGGGGGTGGACACTGTGAAAGTGTGTTTTATAGGCCGAGTCTAGCTGAGCAAATAATTTTGGCCCAGATTCTTAAGGTTAATGAATTTTCTGCAAAACAGTTTCATTTGCATCCCCGACCCCTTTGTGCATAACCCCAGTAAATATTTTGTGTTTATTTGAATTTGGACTCATGAACATATTATTAGTAGAGAGTCACTAAATGCAGTTTTGTCAAATTTGAGGTTGCACTGTTAATTTTCATGTGGGGGGTACTGTGGAGAGGTACTGCAGTCCATGGTGTTGTACCACTCTGAAATCAAACGGACCTAAACCTAATCTCTGGTGGAGGCACCATGCAAGTCAGGTCTAACTGGATACGGACCCCACAATCGGAAGGTAATGACCCTGGTCCCTCAACTTCATTTCAGACCACGAGGCAGGGTAGTAATACAACTTCCACAGCAACCGGTTACATGTATTTTATTTCAGGTTTTGTTAACCATGTAAGTTCACTAGACGAAGGCCTGTTTTCATGAGCGACCAGGATACAGTGTTACAATACAAACTAGATAAAAATAATCGTAAAGTAAGAGTAAGAACAAATAACAATACAACCAGTTAATCACATGCACAGGTGGACAATGTCAAGAAATGATTACTAAAGTTAATCTTAATGGGGACAGTAAATGTGTGCTGATTGGCAGTAATTAGTAATATTCCTATTTACAGTAATGAAATTCATACTTCCAAATGATCCACCTCAGTCTCCTCCCTTTGCCCCCCTCAGATTTCATTTCTCCCTATCTCCATTCCCTCTCACATCTTTGTCCCTCCCCTCACCTATTACCCCCTGCACCTCCTAGCTCTCATATTACATAAGAACATACGAAGAAGCCAGCAGAAGAATGCCATTTGATCTATCAAGTCTGCTCATATTGCAGGGTCCACGGCTTGAGCTAATTTCCCTGCTATCCATCCCCACTCCTCCCATCCTCCCTACCCATAATTCTTACCTTCCCCCATGCCTATCCCAGCCTCTCTTAAAGCTGCCCACTGTCTTCAATGAGATAACCTCTTCCGGCAGCGCATTCCAAGTGTCCACCACCGTCTCTTTGAAGAAGTGCTTCCTGTCCTCCCTCCTAAACCTTCCACCCTCCAGCTTAAGACTGTGCCCCCTTATGATATGGTTGCCACTCAGCTTAAAGAGACTCTCCTTATCAACCTTATTTATCCCTTTCAAGTACTTGAATGTCCCAATCATGTCCCTCTTTCTCTCCTGTCTTCCAGGGAGTACATGTTCAGTGCCCTCAACCTCTCCTCGTATGCTTTGCCCTGCTGACTGGCTATCATCTTTGTAGCTCTCCTCTGTACCTTCTCTCTCTCCTTTCCCCCCTAGCCCTCCTTAACTCCCTTCTAGTCTTCATTTCTCTCTCCTTTCTCCTCCTTCCTCGTCCGAACTCTTCTCTCCTTCCCCCACCCATCCTATTACCCCCCTTACATCTCTCAACCCTTTCCCCTCCCCTCCATCACCACCTACTCCTCTCCTTCACCAACTACCTTATCCTCCAATCCCCCCTTTGTTCTTGCCTGCCCCTACCATGTCCTCTCACCAGCTACCTCTTGCCCTCTCATGCACTTGTCAGATCACTATTTCAATTGCAACTGCCCCAGGCTCTCTTTGTATAATGTCTGGCGATATTGCACCATTGCTTCTCTCCACGTTGATCCTAACAAAGCCTTTGGCAGCTCATGCAATCTGTAATGTTTTACCTGTTATTAATTCTATTGTCTTGTCTTACCTGGACAAAGCCACTGGCAGCTCATGTACTGTAATTGTATTAACTGTTATCTACCTGCCTGTTCTTGTCTATACTTGTCCATTGTCCATGACGTGGAACCTTTGTAAAAGAGCATAGTTTGCTCCAAGGTATTATCCGAAATTTTCATAAATACATAAATAAATGACCACTATTTAACTGCACCTGAATAAACACTGACTGTGTTTCCTGCCGTTTTCTTTTTATGGACAACATTCTGTGCAGTTATCTTTGTGGAACCAGTAATTCCGAGTGCTAACTATGTCATAATTTGTGTATAGGATGTGAAGCATAAGCTGTTGACCTATCAAAGATACGCTTACAGTTCTGTACACAAACTGCGACACAGATTAAAGGCAACTGACACTGTCTGCTGTTTGCGACAGGCAACTCGTGTCAATGCTTGACTCCCCAGGACCTAAAATAACTTTTTGGGGAATTTTTGCCATCTGATTAAAAAGCTTTTAACTTAAAATGTTGATCATACTTTCTATTAGCTCTGAGGCGCGAGTGCCCACCATAACTTCACCCACATATCTGTGTTTTGATGACACAAAGTAGGGAAGGGTTGCAAGGCTATGGATAACGTGTAATATTATTCATGGCAGCAGTGGCCTTTGCATGCTCCTGGAACCTTTAACAGGCATTGTACATGTTAAGGGGAATAGTATTACCTGTGCCACCCTACCAAAAAGTGTGCAAGTGCCCGTTAGAAGTTCCAGAAGCATGCAAAAGCCACTGCTAACCAGTATCATTACAATGTTATCCTTAGGTCTTCAGCCCCTTTCCCACTTCTCGTCATGAAAATGTGGATTTGTGGGCAGGGGCTGTGACGGGCACTCAGGGGCTTCAGAGCTAACAGGAAGTATGATCGACATCATTGTAAGTAAAAAAAAGCTTTTTAATCAGATGGCAAATGTAACCCACCTAAGGGACGGGTCAACCGTTTTCCCTTCCTTGGAACCTTTTACGGGCAGTAGTGGTTTTAATATTTATGACCTTGCCTTGGAGTGGGGGTTCCTGCAGGTCAGAGGCCGCTACTTCTGGGGTCAGGTTATAAATAGGTTTCTTTGGTGCCTTTTTGGAGGGTTCCCATGCCAAGGTATCAGCAGGTGGTGGTGGGGAGCAGGACTTTTGCCTGCTCCAACCTCGGTTCCCAAGAGTGCGGTCAAGAGTGGCAGTGGTATTGTGTGGTGGCCAGGATTCAAACCCATGTCCCTGTGATCAGCAGTTTTGGGAAGATAGCCGTCTGCCACTGCCATCAGCCATTTTAAGGAGTATAGACTAAGGATGGTCATGGCATCGGGTTGGTGTATCCATTCTTCCCCCCCCCCCGATCTGAAGTCACCAAGGCCGCAGTGACCAAAAGTGATAAGAGAAGGCTGTCAGTCCAGAGATGGGAGCTGGTGGAAATGCTCTGCTCTGATGGTTTTGGGGGGGAGTTTCCACAGGAACATCGGACTGGTGAAGGAGTCCTATGGAGCCCAGCAAGCATGGACCTCTCTGCTTGGATCTCTGGGAACCTGGGAAGGAGGAGAGACCAGAGGTATGGGGTAAGGCAAAAACAAATGTTGCTACTATAAGGAAGTCCCGGCCTCAGATTGTGCTGCCAATACTGGTAATGTGGCCACCCAGCCCAGGGAGTAGTTGAGAAGAAGAGTGGGGTCTTCATGACCATGATGGAACCACCCAAATTAACTATTTGTGACCCTATTGTGGGCTCTTGAGCACAGGGATTAATTTTGCAAATATGCTTGGATTGGCCGGTTTCTGTTTATTAAATGGGACCACTCGCTCCGGTGATCTTTGGTGTGGACATTCAGTTTATTGGAAATGGTTTGCTGCTAATCTCCTTTTAGTCCCACAGCACAGCATCTGGAGTTGGCACCTCCCCCCTCCGCAGTGAAGACCCAGCCGCAACTTGAAGCCATCTGTCCAGTAAGGACTCTTTCTTACCTCTGGACTGTGCTTATTTCTACTGATGTTGCCCCCTTCCTGCAATTACCACCCAGATATTACTAGACATAGGGACAGGGGGCTTACAAAAAAAATTCAAAAACAGGGCTGGGCGCTAGAGTGCCATCTCCTGGGCTGGATGAACTTTTGTAAGCTCTTCACCTTGTGGTGCTAATTATTGCATTATACATTTATCAACTGCAGAAAAACGGTAAATAAATAGCAGATTTATATACAGCTTCCCAGACGGAACCGACTGATATAAATTTTGTGCAATGGGACGCCGGAAAACACAACCCTTGAGCCAAACTAAGGAACAGCATGCACCTCCGAGTAAGGCCTCGGGACCAACAACCACCAGTGTTAATGGAGCCCAGGGAACCTCTGAACCACCATGGGCAGCAATGCTGGAGTCCATGCGGGCAATGGATGCCAAGATAGAAAAAACATTACAGAAACTTGAAACTCACAACCAAGCAATACAGAAACTGATGGGGACAATGGCGGAAATGGAGAAACGGTCTGTCTCTACTCTGACAACCGTGGCTACGCTTACCAAAGAGAATGGCCAGCTCTGGGGCCGCTTGGAGCACATTGAAAATGAGATTTGGGCAGGAAACATTAGTACTGTGAGCTATCTCAAGGGTCCAAGGCACAGCACTTATGCACACGTGAGGAAATGGCTATGTGATACTCTAACATTACCACACAGTTTTAATTGGGACTCTTTGACAAAAGCTACCACGTGAATCCAAGGGTGTGTCCATCTGCTCCCAATCAACTACGTACTGTACTGCTAAAGTCTTCGGCTCTGAAATTAAAGACTTGATCATCCAGGCAGCACAAGCAGTTTATCCACTACTAGTGAATGGAGAGGATGTAAGCTGTACCCAGATCTTTCTTTTCAGACCAGGCGAGGAGGAAGGCCTTTGATGGAGTACGACAGAGATTATGAGGACTAGGTATTATTCATTCATTTCTGCTCCGGCATGTTTATGGGTAGTATACGGAGGCAAGGACTGGTAGTTCAACAGCCCTCAGGATGCGGGCAAATGGGTAGAAAAAGACTGAGGAATTTGCAGCTCGCAGAGACCCACAAGAGCTGAACTGCTCTTCTTCAGACACAGAGGACTGAACAGTGAGTTCATTACATGTTTACCACCATAGACAGTTACTATGGAGAGTAGAATAGAACGGTTCGATTATTCCTTCTCCTAAAAGCGATATATATTTTACCACAAGAGGAACTCTGGAGTCTGGAGGGGCCAATGAAAGTTTGTTTCTGTCTATAGGAATAAAATTATGTTGAGTACTTATTAACTTGGGTGAGCGCGGTAGAACCGCCATTTCAATTCATTCAGCCTCCTATATCTAATCCTCTAGAATAAAACAAAATCACCAGCAGTTTAAAGGCTTTTCGATTCTCTGACTGTATTAAATCAGTAAAGATGCTTTTGTATTACTACCACAGTTGATAAGGTTTAATAAAGATTTTGAATTATGTTATTTAGATAGCACCGGGGATGTTTGAGCTATTCAGAAGTTCAAGTGTTTATTGTATTTGTTCTCCCTAAATGTAAACCAGGTTAAACAGCAATCTCATGGTTGTGTTTGTCTCATTATAACTTCTGCCTGAAGGATAAACCTTTGCCCTTGGAGAGGTTAGCATTTTCTAAAGACTACTGCACTCTGGGTATTATACACCCTAATATTTTGGATTTTACCCCATGTCCGATTGTACAAGACTATATGGATAAAAGTTAAATGTTCTCCATATATCTGTCTGTGCCATTGTCCAATCTATATTTGTTGTATCCTGTATGAGCATTGTTGTTACACTCTACATGATTATAGAGAAAATAATAAACATAAAGTTAAAAAAAACAGGACTATTTTAGGTCCATGGGGCAGGCAGCTACTGGACTGAGTTGCCTGCCCCAAAAGTATCAGCTACTCTTTAAAACTCCAGGGACTAGATTCACAGAAAGTCGCAAAGCACAGCGCAAATGTTTGCGTTGCACTGTGCATTTGCCCATGTGTCAAAGGTTGCTATTCTCAGATGGATAGCACACCGTGCTATCCGACTGAGAATAGGGACAGGTGGAGTCAGCGCTAACCCCAGTACCACCAGTGCTAACCCAACTAGTGCCACCCCAATATGCAGCCAGAAGTATGGTTCCGCAATGAATAAGGCAGGTATGCTATTTCCACTTCACTAAAGCAGCCATTGGGTATGCAAGGCACTATGCGGCCATCTGCATGCCCATTATGGGCCCATTTACATCGGTTGTGGTGAGTTTAACACGCGCCCTTCCATCCCCTGTTCAGAAGCAGTCCTGTGTCAGTACATGTACCAATCTTCCTGGTGCTAGTGGTCCCCTCTCCCTGTGATCACTGATCACCATCCCGAGTATAATCAAAGAAGTTTCCCTGGTGCTAGCGACCCCCACCCCATGATCACCAATTGCTGGCCCGAGTATAATCAAAGAAGTTTCTCTGGTGCTAGTTGTCCCCCCCCTTCCATGTCTGCCAATCACTGGCCCGAGAAGAAAAGAAGTTTCACTGGTGTCCAGTTTCCCTCCCCTCACCTGCAACCATGCCTGATCTCTAAGTACCTTTCCCTGGTGTTCAGTGGTGCTGCCCCCCCACCCACACCCATGCCTGATCTATAGATACCATTCCCGGTGTCCAGTGTTCCCCCATCCCAATGCCCTCTGCAGAACCCCTCAGGTGTCATGGACTCACCCCACCACCACCCTGGGAGGTAGTGTTGCACCACCTCACCCCACCCATCCTGACCTCCTGCTGGCGACCAGCACAGCCCTCCACACTACACCTCAGCTGGTCACCAACTGAGCAGTCAGTTACTGTGTACTGTACTACAGTGAATGCTCACTGATTGACAGCTGTCAATCAACGCGCATACTGTAGTACAGTATGAGCTCAGTGACACTAGTCAGTGGCCAGCCATGGTGTAGAACACAGGGCTGTGCGGTCGCTGGTTCAAGGTTGAATGGGGAGCAGGTTAGTGGGGCACTACATGCCAAGGTGGAGAGGTGGGGGGGTCCTCTAGGCACCAGGAAATTACATCACATTCTTGCATAGGGCATTGGGATGTGAACACTGAACACCAGAGAATGGTGTTCTTTGAAATTACAGGGGATCTGGATGTGGGGGACACTGGACACTAGGGAACAATACCCATAGATAAGGCATGGGTGCAGGTGGGGGAGGGACCACTGGACACCAGGGAAAAGTACTTATAGATTGGGCAGGGCTGTGGGTGGGGGCGGAACTGGACACTAAGGAAATTTCTTTTTTTCCTTCTTCTCAAGGTGGCGAGTCAGCGATCCCAGGTGGGGCTACTAGCACCAGGAAAATTATTTAACCATACTTGAGCTGGTGATTGGTGATCATGAGGATGGGTTGGGGACCACTAGCACCAGGAAAAATTATTTGATTATTCTCGGGTCAGTGATCAGCAATCATGGGTGGGGTGACCACTAGCACCAGTGAAAATTCTTTGATTATACTCGGGCCAGCGATCAGCAATCGTGGGGGTAAATACTAGCACCAGTGAAAATTCTTTGATTATACTGGGCTGGTGATCAGTGATCACGAGGTGGGTGGGGGTGACCACTAGCACCAGGAAAAATTCTTTGATTATACTCGGCCAGCAATCAGTGATTGTGGAGGGGCACTAGTACCAGGGCAACTGCGGAGGGAGGGGACCACTAGCACCAGCGGAAATTCTTAATTATACTTGGGATGGTGATAGACAATCATGAGAGGGCACTGGCATCCCAGAAATTTCTTGTTTATCACTCAGGCCACTGATCAACTGGGGGGGGGGCACAGCAGTACTTCCTCCAACCACTAGGGTTGCACGGGATAAGGCAAGGTCTCAGTCGGCAGAATTTTCTCCCTGCAAGGGGACCGTGCAAAAGACTCTTGCATGGAAAAAATACTTTGTGACAATCTGCTGACATTGAACAGCGCCAATAATCATGTTACCCCTCCCCATTTGCACTGCAGCCCCCCTCCACTCTTTGCCCTGTCGCAAACTGGATTTTTGTTAATACCAACTCAGTGCAAAACCCAGTTTGCATGTGCAAATCGTGTTTCTGCCAGGGCAAAGTTTTGTGAATCCTGGCCCAGATCACTTTCACCTCTGAGACTGTATTCATTTAATAATGACTTTGTACCACATCATACTACTGGAAACCACCTTTATTTCTTATAAAGATTTAGAACATGCAGACATGGCAAATGTGTTCAATAAAAAAAAAAAAGGAAAACTCAGATCACTGGTTCCATGAAGAGAACTGTAACAGAATATGGCCAATAAAAAAAAATGGAACAATGCAAAATACAGTTTTTCATGTAAAGTTTAATTCAGGTGCAGTTACATATGGATCATTTATGGGTGTGAACTCCATTTCTGTAAACAGGAACATTATAAACAGCTGCCCATAAGAAATAATTTCCTGTCCTCTTTAAACGTACATTTAGTAACCGAACACCTAATGTCACCAGATAGTGAGTTCCAAACACAAGAGACCAAGATAATGTAGGAAAAGGTCCTTTGACTTTGTTGACTTTTAATGACAGGGAAAGCAAAAAGGTCACTATCATCTCAAGCTAACGGGACAGGCTGAAACCTCTGTGCCAAACATTTGAATACTGGTCATGTAAACATTTGGATGCTGGTTGTGTATACATTTGGATGCTGGTCGTGTATACATTTGGATGCTGGTCGTGTATACATTTGGATGCTGGTCGTGTTGGTCGTGTATACATTTGGATGCTGGTCGTGTATACATTTGGATGCTGGTCGTGTTGGTCGTGTATACATTTGGATGCTGGTCGTGTATACATTTGGATGCTGGTCATGTATAGCATTATATATGAAAGCGCACTCTAATACAAACAAGGGATGCAAAGCTCAGTTGATATTTAAAAGTCATTTAATTTTCCATAAAAAGGCACACGTCCCTCCTGACATGTTTCAGACACATAAACTGTCCTTTATCAAAGGCCTCACATAAGGCAAGATGTGTGCCTTTTTATGGAAAATTAAATGACTTTTTAAAATATTAACGAGCTGTTGGCATCCCTTGTTTGGGTTGTGAGTACCTGAATTTTGTGTTTGAATGATGTACTTTCATATGGTGCACCACACTCCTTGTGCACATTTTTAAGTCTGCATATAGATAAAAAGGTCCAGAGGATAAGAACACTCATACCGCTCAACCTTTTGTAACTGAAATGAGGGACACCAGCACTCAAATAGAAGGATGGTGAGGGACACTGACCCTCATAATGAAGGACGCATCTTCAAACATGGGGATACAAGCACAGACCACTTCGTAAACCACTGTGTTTACTTCTACAGTGTTTAATTTTTATTTAGCATCTTAAAATATTGTGACTTTCATTCGGCCCAGTGCGCTGAGGGTAGAGGTGCTGGATGCCACACCTCGCACTGCGCTGGTGACCTGGGTTCGGGAATGGCCTCAGGTCATTGGGTACCGGCATGTGGGGGAGGGCGGAGCAGGATCGAGCATACTGATAGGCAGCTCTCCTCTCCCAAGGGTGGTGAGGGTGGGTTGGCGCCCCCCCATAGTTCCACTCTTACTGGGTAGAGGTCCAGTGGGTAGCGTAGGGAGATGGAAGGGGCTGAGCTGGTGCCACAGGGTATGCAGCATGCCTCCACATGCTTGCACAGCCATGTGCTGGGGCCTCAGGGGGGGCAGGGGAGAAAACCTGAAAGAATACCTATGTTTCCCCATCACCAGTTGGCAGGAGGAGGCAACAGGGACCAAAAAGCTATATGGAAAAAAATATATATATTGTGACTTTCCATTTACCTCACATTATTTTTGTGGTTGGCACCTTTTCAGTGAGGGACAGGTGAGGAACAGAGCAATTTTGGTGGTAAAATGAGGACATCCCTTATAATGAGGGACAGTTCAGTGTATGAGAATGCTTTTAAACAAGGAGTAGTAGTAGTAATAGTAGTAATGATTTTATTCATTCAATGAAATGAACATGGTGAAATTCCTATTGAGCGGAAGCTCATTTACAAGGGACACTGTTTATACAATTATCCTAGTTACATACTGTACATGAAAGAAAAAGTTACAAAACATAACTATATACTTAATTTAAAATACATTATGCATTAAGGAGTAGTACAGCATTAAAGCGGTACAAGGACAACAAAGGTGAAATACCCAGGGATGTTTATCCTGAATCAATTGCTGGGCAACAATTTCTAAAGCTGCTTGTAAGAAAAAGCATGATTTTATTTTTTGCCATCTGATTTTAGTATCTTGTGCTCTGAGGTACAGTCACAGCCATGATATGGTCAGATATTTCATGAAATATCTAAACAGATTTTCTCTGTTGGCCCATAGTGGTACTGCAGGCAGGCAGGACATTTCTCCAGAGATCTCACAGAAATTTCTGAAAATATCTGACCATGTCTATGGCTGCCTCTGTAATTAGGTAGGTTATTCCACAACTTTGGCCCCAGGTATGGAATAGTAGAACAACCAGTTCTTGTCCTCTTATTGCGAATCTCAGATTCTAGATAATGAGTTGACCTTATTTCAGGTTTTGTAAGTTTGATTTTTAAGTTGTTTAACTGTAATATATTCTGGCAAGGTCATATTTACCCTATTGTACATTATTTTACTTATATGTAAATTCTGTCCGAGTTCTAGATGTAGCCAGTTTAACTCTGTATAAAGCTGGCAATGGTGTGTGTGCTAATGAGCATCAAGCATACTTTGCTAATCGATTGTGCATCGTCTCAACTTTTCTTAAGTCATTAGTCAGTGCCTCATCGTACACCACATCTGCATAATCTATCACAGGTAATATAGAATTAATTACATTTAACCTGGTCTGTCGGGTAAGTTCATTTCTTATCCTATAAAGCATTCCTAATTGCTGTCCTAATTTCTTTACCACCTTATCTATATGTACTATTCACACGTATACGGATGACACAGTCCTGTATACCTCAGGCCCCTCTCCCGCTGATGTTGAATCCAGACTACAGCTAGACTTCAACAATGTCCAGCTCTGTTTTCTCAAATCAACTATTCCCGAATCAAGAAAACAGTCTCCATGACCTTTTGTACAAGGTAGAGAGTATCTTGGCTCCCCTCTACTCACCTTCCACACCCTGGACGAAATGAAACTGAGGTTTGCTCCTCTTTTAGATACCTTTGGGTATGGCTAGACCAACACCTCGATTTTTCTGTACATGTTGAGGCACTCCACAAGAAGCTGCACCCAAGCTTGAGGCGCTGTACCATAACCATGGGTGCATCCGCTACTGACCGGTGGGAGGTTGTACAGAAAATTGTCCTCCCAATCTTTGACTATGGCGATGTAGTCTATTGTGCCACTCCCAAAACTACCCTAACCAGACTGGACACCCTCTTCCACTCCTTCTGTCATTTCACCCTTGACTGTCCTCCTAGCACACACTGCAACCTCCACCAGGATTTGCACCTCCCTCACTGCAGGATAGGAGGTTGTCTCATTGCACCAGGCTCACGGCCAAGTTCTGGACCAAGTCCTGCCCTGTACCTCTATGGTGCCCTGTCCTCACCTCCCCTACCTTTGCACTCCCTCTGAAATTTCAACACTTGCTCCTGAGTATCCACGTATGCCACCACTACAAGACAGGCAACTTTCTCATATTGCATGCATAAACTGTGGAATTCCCTACCACTGGCCATTCAGCAAACCAACTCTGCCATCTGGCTAAACTACATCCTCTAAGCCCACTTCTGCCTCCTGTGCATGCACCTAGATTACTGGTAACTCTAAAAGTGACTAGTCTATGCGCTGACCCCACTGTCATTGTGTAGCTAGTGGTAGAGGCTTAAACAATCATGGGATTTAAAATGCATGGGATAGACATAAAAGAATTCTGGAGGTCAGGGATAAGGGCAACAGACTTCTAGGAAAACATAAAGTGAACTTACAAGCTCAAATGGGCAGACTGGGTGGGCTGTATGCCCTTATCTGCCAACACTATCTATGTATCTATGGTGCAGCAGTTTAACTGCCCATCTCCTCCTCCTGGTTAATATCCCAAATATACATTTTGAAGGCTATTTTTGTAATCTATTCCTGATTATAGATGTGCTGTACCTAGTCATCTTAGCAGCTGTGTACTGGCTGTATTGTTATATTCTGTTTGCCCCTGCTCTCATACATGACTGTACTCCACCAGGAAATCCTTCCACGATGTAATAGGCTACCTGTATTCTAATCCTCCAGCTGTACTTTATGTACTTAATGTGCTTGTACTCATACATTACTGATGTATTTATACTCAGTGTTGACTCCCCTGCTCCCCATCCCCCAACCCCAATTTCTGTACATAATGTGTTTTGTGATAATGCATTTTACTGACGTATTCTGCTCTGTGATGTCTCCCTTGCTCCCCACCCCCCAGGACACATCTGGAATCAAGTGGTAGTCTGCTCAGCACACCTTCCTGGTAAAACTTTTAAATAAAAAAATTTACAATAAACATCAATCCACAACCCTAGGTATTTATACTCTTCAACAGGCTGCAATTTATTTCCATCACATGCTAATGTGTCCAATGTACAATTGATATATAAGTCTTTGTTCCTCTGTCAGAATAACATAATCTTTGTTTTACCAGTATTTAAAACTAATTTATTTTTCACAAAATAGGTTTGTATGCTATTAAATGTGTCTTGTAGACATTGCTGTATATAATGTGTCCAGGTACTGTACTAGGTATATTAGACAAGTAGAAGGTGTCAGCCCATTTTACCTGTCTCCTCGTTAGGGGGATAGATTACCATATTATGATTTTAGTAAAAGTATGTCCAATCTTTTCTTAAAAGTATCTAATGTGTCAGAGTCGACAATTCTAACCGGGAGCTGATTCCATAGGGTAATAATCTTTTGTGTATAGAAATTTCTCCTTTGCCTTTTCTTGGGATAAGTTAGTCTTAGCTGTCTGCTATGACTCCTTAAGTTTGCTTCTCTCATCACAAACTGCATATCTAGACTGTTCAATAGTATTTCATCTCTGCTAATTTTGTACATAAATAGCAGATCACCCCTCTGCTTTCTTAACTCAAGTGAGTAAAGCCTTAAATTTGATAGTCTTTCCACATAGGTCAAATGCTGCAGGCCAGTAACCATCCTGTCTTGGATGCAGATAGATAGATAGATGATAGTATCATCTGCATAGAGGTAGTATTTTAAACCTAAATAATTAAATTCATCATCACTCCTATACAGATTAAAAGGAAGTGGCCACAAAATTGAACCCTGTGGTACCCCCTGGCTTATTTCTCTTGGTTCCCAACAATATCTCTCCAGACACACTTTTTGTTTCCAACACTTCAAGTAGCTTTAAAACCAAATTGCATCATCATTTGACAAACCCAAACATTTACATTTTTGTAATAATATAATATAATATGGTTTAAAGCATCAAAAGCCTTCAACAAATCTATAAGTATGGCCCCTATTTGCATTCCATTTCCATAGCTGATAAAACTAGGAGAAAACCATTTCCTATCTTGATACAAACTAGGGGTTCTTAGAATCCATCTGATGGAATCAGATACATTGAATTGTGAGCATTTTGGGGGAATTTGGGATTTGGGTATTTAAGGCTGAAATTCCAAACTCAAAGAAACCCTTTCAGCTGCGGAATTGGAATTAGATTCCAATATCACCTGTATTGTAGTCATTAGCAGGGGTAGTAGCCCACTGGTACACAGCATTGGGGCTATACACTTGTTAAAATTAGTCAAAAAACAGAAATCTTGACAGTTTTTGTTCCTTTTCTAAATTCCAAGCTAAAGTTCTTCTTTGGCATGAAGCCATAAACTTAGAACAATGCTTTTCTTTAGTGCACACTGCACATACTCACAGAACCAAACGGCAGCCAGCTGCCAGAAGCAGGGGAAATCAGACGACTAGTCCCACCCTAACAATTAAGAGCTATATACAGCAGTGCACTCACAGTTGCAATTGCACAAGTGGTCATGGAGGGACCCAAGCCTAGGTTTCTCATAGGAAGATGTCTGATATGAAATTTAAATTATATTATGAGTATCTCATTAATATATAGTGTCAGTGGCTCAGTAGGTAGCACACTCGCCTCTGAGGCCAGGAGATCAGAGGGCTGTGGGTTCAGTTCCCACATCTGGCACTTGGGTTAATATCTCAGTACTGACACTGTAGTGCAGCATGACAGGGGTGCTGCACTTCTGAGGTGCCATCTTTCAGATGAGGTGTTAAACCGAGGTCCCATCTGCCTGTTCAGGTAGTAGTTCAAGTGGATGTTAAAGATCTCTTGGCACTTATCGAAAAGAGTAGGGGAATTTTTATTTTTTATAACATCAAAAACCAATAATTACAAACAGTGTTAAATTACAAAAACAATATACAAATCTTTAAAGAAAAAACAAATGAATACAAAAACTGTGTTAAGTCACACAAAACATACAAAATCAGAAGAGAAATCAATTGAGTTGTTACAGTCACACATTTTCCAAATAACCTCCTAATAAATATTTAGAAACCAAAAATAAGTACAGTATTCAAAGAAAAAGATCCCCCCAAAACCCTTTAACCTGTATCAAACCAGGAAATAGTAGACCACCATAATCTATATGTATGTAATGGAATCAGAAGAGATTCTTGCAATTTATGATGCTGCAAACTTTTTTGAATAATCCAAAATAATTGTTCTGGGTCCACATATTTTTGTTTTAAAGACCACTGACACCTAACCTACCAGATATGATATTTTAAAAAGATAAATATTAAATGTAATGTTCCAATATGATATTTTTTCCAATTTGGAGATATAAGACCAAAACCAAAACTTCAAGTCAAGATCCGGAAAAGGAAAACCCACCCAATGCTTACCAAGTTCCTTCCAAAACTGGATTATAAATGGACATTCAAAAAGAGATGCCTCATTGTTTCCAATTCCGTACCACACAACCTTGTCTGGACAAAATCTCTCCATGCAGCCTTTATGTTTTAAATTGTTCTTAACATTCAACCTGCCATGAACACATAGCCACAAAACATCCACATATATATTGGTATTCGGCATTTTCCAACATCTGTATAATTTGCAGAAAATCACCATCAGATCGATTCCTAAAAGGGAGAATCCCCAAAAAATGCTGCAAAATGTAATTATACAACTCCTTTCTAGACAAAGAATGACCATCAAACTTCGTCAAACCCATAATTTAATTTTACTAAAACAATGTTGAAAAGACAGTGAAAGACCACTTAAGGGTTTTTGCCTGGCAATACTCTTATGAAATTCCCAAGAGTCCAACCAAGGTGCAAGCGTATCCAAAACCCAAGGACCCCAACATTTGTCTTGTTTACTTAACAGGGGTAAAATGTTAGCCTGAAAAAAATACTGAAAAAGAACAAAACCGGATTTATCATCCCCAGACCACCTTTACCTATAGGTAAATACAATACTCCTTTCTTGACTGGATTTAACCGACTTCCCCAAATTCCCTGAAAAAAAACACTATATACTCTTGTCTTCAATTGTATGGGCAACATATATACAGTACTCAAATGTAAAAACATACTTAATAAATATGTTTTTAACATATAAACTCTCTTTTGTTTTGAAAGAAACCGCCTATTCCAATATATTACTTTTCTCTGGGCCTTTGTTAATAAAATATCCCAATTCAAAAAACCCAGGTCCTCATGACCAAAAAAAACCCTAAAATTTTACAAGGGGAATACGTTATAGGGATACCTAAAATATCCTGGTGCTGAGTAAAAACTGTCCCAATCGGAACACACTTACTTTTTGTGAGATTTATCCTGGAACCAGTTGTCCTGGAAAAGCTGCTCAACAGAGTTCCCAATGCTCCACCAGAGGGAAAATCTGCCAGAGTAAAACATAAATCATCAGCATACGCAATGTATTTTATCTCCTGACAATCACTTGAAATCATTACCCCTTGAATAGCAGAATCCAACATTACTTTATGTAAAAGAGGCTCCAGAGTCAAAATGTATAACATAGGGCTTAAGGGACAGCCTTGTCTAACACCTCTCCTAACTACACAACTAGATCCCAACCAGCCATTCACATATGGTATAGTAGATGCATTTGCATACACCATACAAATCCAATTTATAAAGGTTGTGAAATCTAAACTTCTCAAGACATTTCCAAATATACCTATGTGCTACATTGTCAAAAGCTTTGGCCTGATCCAGGCTAATCAAAAACCCATAATTTCTTGTAACCGCCCTTTCCATCACCTCTCTCAATAAAATAAGACCATCCATGATCCTCCTCCCAGTATTGAACAAAATTGTGTTGGTAAAATCAAATCCTGCAATACCATACTAAGTCTACCACTAAGTAATTTGGTAAGAATTTTTAAATCCAAATTTAAAAGAAATAGGCCTCAATTCTTTAAATCCTCCTTTCCCCACTTTTGAACAACAAAATCAAAAGACTAATATTCATGTCCTCCGAATATGATTGTTCAAAAACAATAATTATACATTGCAACCAATTCCTTTCCTAAATACTTATTAATATGAACATATAGTTCGTTAGGTAAACCATCATATCCAGAGCTTTCCCTGAAGGAGAGAAGCAATTACTTTAGTAAGTTCCGAACTTGAAATAGAAGTCAATAAGACAAAAATAAGTATCAGAAACTTGAGGAAGATGCAACCCATTAACCAATCATCTAAACCACTCTCACCAATTTCAGTATCTTCATGAAATAAAGTAGAAACAAAACTTTCTATTTCTCGCATTATTTCATTATTTGTCATGAACACACCCCTCCTGTGATTTAAGACAGGAAATATCTTTATGATGTCTCTGATTTTTACAACTATCAAAGGGGTTCAGAAAATCCTGTTTTCCTTGAGTGCCAAAACGTTGCTCCCTCTCTAAAGATTTCATCCTGTCATACTGTAACTGTACCAATTCAGCCTTAACATCAGCTATTTCTTGTAAATAATTCAGTTCTCCTTTCATTTGTAAAATCTGAATCTGTGTAAGATATTCCCGTAAATGTTGACACCTATCATTTCGACGTGTTCCCAATAATTTCCCTATTTTCTGAAAAAATTCCCTGACATATCTTTTACTATCAGCCCAACAAAGGACAGGAGAATCATATAAGAAAAAAACAGATTGCCTTGCTTCTAATAGAGAAATGAAACCTGCCATAATCTCAGGGTTGTCAAGTAAGGAAAGATTCATTCTCAATACCCAGGACCCTTAGTAGTATCTTGGAAATTAAGCTTCATCATTAATAAGCCATGGTCGAAGTAGCAACAATATGCACTTTTTGCTGGCAATATTGTAGAGTTGGAGTAACAAAAAGTAATCTATTCTGGTAGCTCTTTTCCCTTGAAAAAACGTTTTGAATTATTTGCCAATTCCGAAGAAAAACATCCTGAAGACCTGTTTGATATAGTAAATTATTCAGAAAACTTGCATCACAATAAGTTTTTTAGTCTGCCCAGTTTTATCCCAAGGTCCTACTAATATTAAAATCACCACCAAACACTACGTTTTACTAGTAAATAAAAAGGCAAAATAACCTTTAATAACTCTATCCGTTCCGTTTTAACCTGAGGAGCATACACATTAATTAAGCGAAATCGACGCCATTTACTTGGATATCCAATAATAAGGCCCTACCAGGAAAAATCTCAACTAAACGAATCTTTTTAAAATTTGAAAAAAGAAAACAAATTCCTACCCCACTACATCGATCCGTACCACCAGACCAAAAACAGGGACCCCACACCCATGCCCTGGAAGCCACCTCAAAGTCTCCTTCATTATATAATCTAGTATCTTGTAAAAATGCTATATCAACCACATAATGAGAAAATAAAGAAAAGGTGGCCAAACGTTTACGTTCCGTAAGGATACTGTTAACATTTAAACTTGCAAAACTCAAGTTATATTGTGTTAAAGACAAAAGTAAATGTTAGGTTTTTTCTAATACTTTTCCTTAAACCCATCCTAGTACCCCATAATTGTTTTTTCTTTACCGTATTTGCTGGTTCAATATTTGTTTCCATATTGGAAAACACATCCTTCTGAGAGGATGTACCTGAAACAGTGTCAGAATCTTCCCTTTCTCCGGTTGTAAAACAGTAAAGGGGTTGGATAATTACATTGTCAGGAGTCAGGGCTGTAACTGGGAGAACAGATCGCTGACCTTTACAGGTTTGAAAATCCTTGCAAGAAACGAAGGGGCAACATAGAGGTAACTACCTCAGGCACACAAAGGGAAACAGGAGACGCTGAGGTAGCCAAATCAATTAACCTAGAATCTTGCAAGACTACAGGAGTAGTGCAAAGCCCAACTGACCGCAGCACAGGTCCCTGCGTGGTCGCCTCTGCATATGTGCGGCCTTCAGAAGCATGTCTAGAGTACTGTGACACAGGGGTCCATGAATCCATCCCAACAATTTTAGTTTTTGCAGCATTAGTCAGATATAGATCTTGAAGCCCAAAATCTGAATCTGAGGTATTATGGGATGCCTTTGGACAATCCGAAAAATCATGGCCTATGTCCTGACACAAAGAACATTTAGGACTATTTGCACAATGAAACCCGGAATGCCCCGACTCCCCACAATAAGAACATAAAATAACATTGCAAGTGGTACTGATATGTCCTGCTGAACCACATTTATAGCATCTATGAGGTTGGCCAGGGTAAAAAATAAAACCCTTGTCTCTACCAATGAAAAGACAGTTTGGCAGATGTTTGAAATCGGTCCCTTCCTCAAATAGTTTTACCTTTACCCTCCAACCTCCATTCCAAAAACCCTCAGAGTCTAATATGGGATCTAGCAGACCTAATACTTCACAATGTTGTCCTAGCAAAACATAATATCCACAATGTTTACTCCTTCACTACGAAAAGAACAGTTATTAAGCGAAAAGCTTGTTTAGAAAGAGGAGTAACTGAAAAGGAGTCCAAAGAGGGTTTGTTTTAATAAGGCATACTTAGTCCAGAATTTCTCTAAAGAGCTGCTGAGCGAAAACTAACATCAAAAGTATGCTCCCCAGAAATGTGTATGAAGGCATAAATATCCAAAGGTAAACCCAAAGATTGTTTTATCAAAACTTGTCCCACATATTGCCTGTTAGGTAAGTCCTGTAGCCCAGTCAAATATCTAATCCAAATGGCATGTCTTCGTTTAGCCAAATCTAATTGTTTCTGTAAAGGTCTAAAAGCAGTTTGTTTGGGCCCTAAAGAGTCGTCCCAGAGAGACCGCCTTATTCACTTGAGCCTCCCATTCTGTCTCATTTCTATAACCCCAGACTGATCCATTAATTTATCCTGGGCCAGATTCAATAAAGAAATTGTCTGCTGCCTAAAACTCCAGCCGACAGTGCTACACAATCGTCGCTCCTCAGTCCTGAAGACGCTGGAGCTAGCACAGAAGTCTGAGAAAGTCATAGTTAAAAAAGTAGGTCTGTGCCCGGCTGACTTACCAGCCACCTCACGCTGCAACTTCGACCCTGAATCTGCACACCATTCACCTGTGGAATTTCGAGACCATCCAGCGTTTTCCAACGCATTATCCCGGGACCAATCGATACTGTCCAAATCCTGCGAGACCAACTGCTGCTCCGACTCCCTCTCCTGTGTATTTTCCGAATGCTTATCCAAAGCAAAAACTTTGGCAACAGGGGAAACCGACGAACCCAAAGGAACTTCCAAAAGCCGTTTTCTCTTACCCTGGTCTTCTTGACCCGTAAATTCAGACTCCAACAACGATTCCACTGCAGTGAGTTCCAACTGCAAAATATCACATTTTTCTCGTAAAGTTAAACCAGAGACCAAATCCACAATTCCATGCGTCACACATACAGAATCGTCCGCAGTTACCGGTAAACAGGATGCAGCTTCTACGGCGTCTCCAGCGCCTATCGCATGCAGCCCCACTCCGTCCTCCTCCATGACACACTCCACACTGACCGGCTCCACCACTCCTCGAGCAGCAAAGCCTTCCGCCAACCAGTAGGGGAATTTCCCCGGTGTCCTGGCCAAAATTTCCCTCATTCACTAAAAATACCGCCAACAGCTTAATCTGGTTCAAGGTCAGTTGGCATTCATCTGTTTCCCCCTCTCCCGGGTCGTGCCTGGAAATAGGCAGGATTTGTCTAGTGCATTTACCCGGTCAATAAAAACTAAATAAATGAATAAATAAATTATTATGAAACATAGACACTCACTGCAACAATGCTAATGGACTGACAAATCTCCCTCACTAAGAATGCTTGGGACAGATGCAAGGGAGACCTCAAACCCAAGGGCAGTTAGAAGGCTAGGCTAAAGGCAATGGGCAGACTAGATGGACCTAGTGGTCTCCTTCTGCCATCAACTTCTATGTTTCTATAGTCAAGCCTCTGACACAAAGCCAGAAACAAGCTGAGTGCACAAGTGTGTACCGTATAAACTACTACACAAACACAGGATGAAATGGCAGCCACCCAGAAGCAGTGGTGGCGGGAGTCAGCCAACTCTGGCCTCCCAAAAACAAACTCTGGCCATAGCCGATAGGGCAGCAGCTAAGGAATGTGGGGTAAAATATTGTAAATTACCAAAGTTACAAGCGTGCATTTGTAAACGTAGCGTCGACTCATAAATGTGTTGTTTTGTAATATTTTTACACCAAGGCCAGATATTCAAAGGTTGCACATGGCGCAACAGTGTTGCATCATGCGCAACCCACTGATCCTTGACATGATATTCTAGTGGAATGCGCCTTGCACAAATCTTGATGCCGGGCGCATCAGTAATGTATGCGAGGCGCAGGTGGAAGAGCATGCCCATGCATACTTTGCACATCCCAATGTTCAGCCGGGATGTGCTGAGCCATCATCAGTAACCCCTACTTGCACCGCACAAAGCTGATAAAAAAAAAAGAGCAACAGCCGGACACCCACAGGTGAGCTGCTGTATTGCAGGGCGCAACATGGCAGCTGCCACCTGTGGATGGCCACTCGAGCTCCGGCTGCACCTCCATGGTGGCGCCCCCCCATGCCCGATCGCAGGCATTGGCATGACAAATAGAATCCTATATCCCTGGTGGTCCAGTGGACCACTGTCAGCCCGACCATGGGCTTAAGTAAAATAATAAAGATTCCTTTTTCCTGGTGGTCCAGTGGACCGCTGTCAGCCCGATCACGGGCTTAAGTAAAATAATAAAGATTCCTTTTTCCCTGGTGGTCCAGTGGACCGCTGTCAGCCCGATCACGGGCTTAAGTAAAATTATAAAGATTCCTTTTTCCCTGGTGGTCCAGTGGACTGCTGTCAGCCCAATCACGGGCTTAAGTAAAATGATAAAGATTCCTATATCCATGGTTGTCCAGCGGACCTCTCCTCCCCACCCGCCCACTGATTCTCACCGCCTCGCTCCCCCCCAGTCAGCAGCGGGCGGCAGCACCCCAACCGCCTCCGCCCCACCGCCAGCCAGCTGACACCATCGGTGGGGCTGTCGCCCATTGGTCTCGTGGGCCAAGGCGTGCAGCCCTACTGACGGTGTCGGTTGGTGAGGCTCGAAGACGGCAGGTGGGTGAGGTGCCGCCCGCCCGGCGGCCCGAGAGGCGGGCTGTGTGGATCAGTGGCAGGCGTGAGGTCTGCTGGACCTGCGAGATATGGAATATTTATAATTTGTAAGCCCGATTGAGCTGACGAAATCACTGGACACCAGGAATCTTTATGGTACAAGCCCGTGATCGACGCGCAGATCACTGGATTCAGGAAAAAGTCTGTCATTTATAACTCCAACGATGTCGAGCTTTAGAGGAAACTACGTGCCGCTGCAGGGCATCGGTCCCCGACGGCTGCTGCCTGGTAGGGTGCCAGGCTCAAGTCGCCAGGGTTCGGCACACCTGCATGCAAATGGGGCCATAATGACATGCAAATGGCCCCATTTGCGCCTTGCATACATTATGGCCCCATTTGTATGTGCACTTTCAAATATCACGTTTGTTACACCCAGCACAATGGAACTTGCGCTAGCGCATCCCCCTGCTCCACTCTGGCCACTTGCACTGGTGCAGTGCCACTGCACCATGCACACTGGGGGTGGCCAGGGTGCGATATTCAACAATGCTGAGCCATGGCGCAGTTCCATTGAATATCACCCAGTCAACGCCCCTTTGCAGCCAAGTTGCACTGTGCCCAGGCTTATCAGTTGCATAACTAGGAAGGGGGGGGGTTGAAGCCCTTGGAAGGACTTTGCCATCTACTAGATAGGCCCAGGCAGACGACCTACAAGGTAATCCAGCCTGGCCCTGTTGTTAGATCATAAATGGGGGCCCTTTTTATGTTCAGTTTCTGCCATTTGACGAAAAAGTTGTTTAAATTCCTGCAAGCATGCCAACACATCATCACCCTGGTTAGCTACCAGAAACCCGGTGAGGTACCCATCGCAACTTAGACAGCTCTCTTTAAGGCCTTTGGGGGAACAAGCTGGGTGCACCCACATTGTGGGACTGGGACTGCTTGGAGATTCAGGGACGGTTTAAACACTGTATGGTGCATAAGAATTTTTCCCCCCTGCATCTAATTTTACCACATGTGCCCTTGTTCTTTCCTTACCCCTACCTTTTGAATAGATATTTTGTTTATGTATTTTACATGATTTTATCCTCCATGAACCCTTCTCTGTAGACTTATGACCTCCCTAGGTTATTCTCATCCTCTTATACCTATGCTGCTCCCCTCTATACACTTATACCTTTCTTGATTACTTAAATACTCTTTTCTACTCATTCTACTCTAGCTGCTCCTTCACGCTCCCTGCTCGACCTACCGCTCTGTATGTTTTCCACTATTCCTTCTCCTAACCTGGAGTTCATAATCTTATATACATATTCAGCTTGATGTTTATTCTGCCCGTATTTGATCCTTGCTCATATGTAATTATATTTCAACTGTACATTGCTATTTGTAATGATTGTATTCCCTTTGAAGTGTATTATGCTGTTTCTATTGCCTCTGGCAATTGCTCTTATGTGAATATGCATAGATATGTGCAATTTTCCTGTTATTTCCTCATTGTTTGTTTTATTCCAATCCGACCTGTACTTTTATAACCCTGTATTTTTACCGCTGTTGCTGTTTTATAGTTTGACTTGTACCATCCCAGGTCATGCCTGAAAATAGTAATTTCTATGTCTAGTGCACCTACCTGGTTATCAAAAACAAGTAAATAAATTACTCTTGATATGTTGAGTGTTGTTCTTTAGTACTGTGTCACTGTTGGGGGTTATCTACTTGTGTGCAGAAAAGGTATACAATAATTCCTGGGGGTTGGTTTTCATTGCTGCCCTAGGTGGAGACACTAAAAACACTACTATATTATCCTGTTTATGTCATGCCCTAAATGAACCCAGGCCAGCCCCCTCGGAGTTGAAGAGAGCAGAGGTGTACCCGAGGTCTCTGGTTTCCAGGACAGCCAGAATGGCTGTCCTACTACTACATCCTGGTAAATCTGACAAGGCCACATCACATTTATATTTCAAAACAGAAAGCCTATATTTATCCTATACTAATGGGAAAACCTACTAGGGCTGCATCTATAGCAGAGGGCTCGTCGAAGAAAAATTAAAGCTGGTAGGTGGCCTGAACAGCATGGCAGGCTGGAACAGCAGAACAGAATACAGCCTCCATGGAAGCAATGAGCACAAATACAGAGCAGCAACTATGGACAGAAAACTTGTCACTTACTGTATATGTGTTGCTTAAATTTTGTGAGGCCTCCTGGCTGGTTGATTATGTACAAAAGTTGACAGAGTCTACAGCTTTGGCCATGAAAGTCCAGTGAACCATTGCACAGCTTGTGAAAGAGAATTCTTACCTCAGGATTCATTTGGAAAAATTTAGAAAAATTGAACTGCTCAAACAACTTGAGGATTGTTGGGCTTCAGATAGTGTGGATGATGACTCCCCATATCTCTATGTACTTAACTGGCTGCCAAAAGTGTTGGATTGGACCCCAATGTGAACCCTTGCATATTAAAAGGACTACTGCATAACACTGAGGAAGGCTGTGATGGAGATGGTAGGCCTTGCTCTTGAGACTGAGTGTCACAGTTGTTTGGCATAAAAGGGGGCAATGTAAACATTTTCCAAGATCTCAGCTATGCCACATGACAGTAGCACAAGCAATTTAATGCAGTGAGATCTCAATTAAGAGAAAACAATTCATCCACCTAATAATGATACTGACTATGAGTGTGAGAGTTTCTCTTTTGGACCCCAAAGATGCAGGACACTGATTACGGATGTAACCAAGCTCTCACCCCCTGCTGTTTGAGTCTAATTACTAAAGGGTTAAATCTGTATAGTGAAGCAAGTGCCTGAGTTCTTGAACTTTTCAGGCTCCCTCCAACCCCCTCCCCAGCTTTGCTAGCCAATTGAGTCACTGTGTATGTTGGCATGTGCATTGTAGCTATGCAAATGCTGGTTGTTGCCTACCACTCCCAATCCTTAGAAAAGGGAGTGACCCCAGCATGTCTGTTAGTTCTCAGCCATTAGCTGAGTGTATGTGTAGTGTCTAGTGCAGAGAGAAAGAGAGAGAGAGAGAGAGAGAGCAGCAAAGAAACCAGCAGCCCCCCCCAACAAGGGAGGAGGAGAGGTGCACCACCAAGGCAGCAAGCCTGAGGGCAGAGAGAGAACTAACATCTAGAGGAAAGTGCAGCCGAGACAGAGAGAGAAAGAGAACTGATGCAGAGCTGCACAGAAAGAGAGAGAGAGAGAGAATTCTAAGGCCATATGGTCTTATCGTCAAAGCTCGGCTACAGAGGAGATGGGGGGCTCCCCATCAGGGAGTTACCTGAGGCTCATGAGAACCCACTCCACATTTCAAGATGGAGGCAGATAGCAGCGAGATCATAAGGCACAGTCAAGGGGCATCAGGAGAAATCCTCCAGCTACAGCTTTTGAGTCACTCAGTCTTCAGAGGTTACACATGTATGCTGAGCAAGGCCTGTCAGGTATGTGTCTGTGCCATTGAGGTTCGAGCATGTTCACCCCATGATAAGCTGAAGCCAAGGGTAGAATGTGAGGAAACCTAGGAGAGGCCACTGAAGTAATTCAAAAAGATTGTTCTGAATGCACTTTTTGGTACTCAACACCTTCGTAATGACCATTGCTATGTTCTTTGCCTTATGCCATGGTATCATCTTATGTTACTAGTAGTTTTTAGTGTATGCATTGTGTTGTATTACCTATGCCCTAATTGTTCACTTAATGATCATTTTGTATAAATTGTCTTACTTTGAACTAATTATTTTAACAATGATTGTTTTGTATGTATGTATGTTACGAACTCCCTACATCCCTTCCCCCCAGGATGCACCGGGAGACGAGCAACTTGTTGCTCAGTGTACCTTTTCTGGTGAAATATTTCAATAAATCCTCAACTCCCTGTCTCAAGTAGACTGGTGACAAATCAAAAGGGCCCAGAGCCTCAATGATGCTATCAATTTCTTCATCGCAAATTTCTTATCCGCTGCGAAGAGACATGCCCACTAAAATAAATTAGAGTAAAAGGTCAGGAAGCCAGATGGCTCACCGTGACCTCAGAAAACTGATATGGACCAGAGATGCAGCCTGGGATACCTACAAATCTACCGGCCAGGCCTCAAACTGGCAAAGTTGAGAAATTTGAAACAAATGTAAACTCGAGCTAAAAAAGTCAAAACTCGGCACCTACAACAACTACAGGAAAACAACCTGTCAGATCAAAACAATTTTGGAGGTAAATCAATAACCTAATTAATGGCCAAAAATCACAGGAAGGCGGAGACATAGTGGCTAACAGTAACTGTCACAAGACCCCACAATCTGCTGCCCAGGCTTTCAACACATTCTTCACTGAATTGGACAAATTTAAAACTTACACCCCTGGGCCACCCACCTACCCACACAACCCTGGAAAGGTAAACCCCGACATCCCAGAGTTTCACCTCAAACTGACAAACAATAAAGAATCCTGAAGTTGTTATGCAGGATCAAACCCTACTGGTCGGCTGGTCATGACAAACTTGAACCAAAACTTCTCTACCTCGGTGATGCCTGCCATAGCTAAACCAGTAGCTTGGCTGTTCAACCAGTCTATCCTTGAAGGGCAAGTCCCCACACTATGAAAAGTGGCCCTTGTCTCCCCCGTCCAAAAGGGCGTCCCGCATGAACAGGTGGAGAATTACCGCCCAATATCTCTCCTGTCAATCCTTAGCAAAGTGTTAGAGAGGGCGATTTATAATCAACTGGTGGAATACATAGAGAGATTCAGCATCTTCACTGCGCAACAGCATGGATTTCGAAAGAACCAAGGCACGGATACAGCACTGATAGCACTCACCACTGAGATTTTCTCAGCAATGGACAAAGAAATGCTCACTGGTGTGATCTTCATCAACCTCACCAAAGCATCTGACATAGTGGACCACCAACTCCTCCTAGCCAAACTGAGATGGAATGGCCTGGATAGCCACATGGTCAAATGGTTCACATCCTACCTTCAGGACAGAACCCATTTAGTGAGATGGCAGGGGGCAGTCTCAGACAAGTGCCCGATACTGGATGGTGTACCCCAAGGATCTATCTTGGGGCCACTGCTTTTCTCACTGTTCATCAATGAGCTGCCAAACCACTGCAGCGTGGCAAATATCATCCTATATGTGGATGATGCTGTGCTATACAGGTCCTCAAATGATGCCACCATCCTAAATAATCTACTAAAAAACAGCCTCCTGACACTAGAAAATTTGCAAAATAATAACAAAATGGTGCTCAATGGAAAAAAACAAGGCCATGCTATTTGGTCTGAAAAAACTAGGGCAAGACAGGTCTAACATGCTAGACCTCTCACTATCAAATGGGTCCACTATCGGCATTGTTGAGTCCCTGAAAAACCTTGGGGTCACTCTTGACCAAAACTGTTCCTTCAAAGATCACATCACCCAGCTAAACAGGACCCTGAACCAAAAAATGGGCCTTCTATACTGCCTCAGTCCCTTCCTCACTCAAACCTCCAGATGCTTGCCCAGGTATCCTCATACCCTCCCTATTACAAAAGCTCAGTCGTTCTGCCCTCCATCAAACACACAGAGCTGCAGAAACTAAAACCACATACAACAGGATAGAGCAGGTTCGCGGCTGGGGCCAGCAGGGAACACCACTGCCATGTCCTCCAAAACCTGGCCTGGCCCACCCTGGATAACAGGCTAAAATATCATCCCTTGCCTGGCTTTTAAGCTCAGGCAACCTAACACCTCTCAGGTCTAGTAAACCTGTTGGTGCCCAAACTAAGTAGCTGTCCTCTATGGTCTTTGAGCAGGCAGCTATTAACAGTACCTAGGTCACTATCAGCCCACGGTTCCAGGGCCTTCAGCAATCTTACCCCCCCAGAGCGCTCGCCCACCCACAAAGTACTTCACTAGAAGGCTTCAAAAAGGTCTAAAGGCCTACCTATTAGGGCTCAACCAGTGCTACTGCTCGCTGACAGCACTGCATAAGAGTATACAGCCACGACGAATACTCCAGTTTCACCAGAGATGCACTCCATTGTGATGTACATATACCAATCAATCAAAAATGTATTTGTATGAGGCGCCCTTCCCATGCTCAGCTTGCCTTTACAGTACAAGATAAAAACACACAATATTACAATTTAAAACAGATAAAAACATATCAGTGTGCACATTAATAAGTTGCTGAGAAAGCATGATGCAATAAATGGGTCTTCAGCAATTTTTTGAAACCCTCTACGGTCTGGCACTCACGTATCTGGCAAGGTAGAGAATTCCACAGGGTAGGTGCTATAAAGGCAAACCCGATCTTCCACCTGATGTTTTAGGACACCCTGGGAATCTCTAGCAATCCCTCACCAGAGGATCGGAGTGAATGGGTGGGGCAGTAGGGACACAGGAGTTCTTTCAGGTAGTGGGGTCCCTGCTCAAGTAGAGCCTTATAGGTCAGCAATGCGACCTTGAAGGTAATCTGCCACTGTACTGGCAGCCAGTGCAGTTCACGCAGCACAGGTGTTATATGACTGGATCTAGAAGTTCCAGTCAACAACCTGGCTGTCATGTTCTGCACTAGCTGCATGCGGCGGATATCTACCACCAGGAGCCCTAGGTAGAGAGCATTGCTATAATCAAAACGACTGCTGACAAAGGCGTGGCTCAAGGTAGGAGGATCTTTGGGCGGGACCAGGTGCTTCACCCATATATATGTATACATCCTAAGAAACAATATGTCCTTGTCTTATGGTCAGTCATGATCTCAATGCTAGAAAATGCACTAATTGATATATATATATATATATATATATATATATATATATATATATATATATATATATATATATATATATATCATAAAGAAAAATGTATATTTGTCTGATTGCCAATTCCTGTATCTAAATGACTTGATTGTTACTACTCTCCTCATCACAATCCATGTAGCTCCACTATGTAATTGTACTCTGTAACTAATCCCAGGTCGCCCCTGAAAAAGGGATCTGTACTGGACTCAGTGGGCCTACCCGGTCAACAAACTTAAATAAATAAATAAAAAAAATAGGTAACCATTTACATCAGGTCTCACAAGGGAAGATAACAATAACCAGCATGTAACACCTAGAGAGTGAGGCCTGTAACACTAAAGTAATAATGCCTAACAGGGTGGGTGTTATGCTGAGATAACATCCCGCCTCGGGTGGTTGGGCCTGAGGCCGCAAGCCAAGGGCATCCAACACCCAAGAAGGGATGTTATCCCAGCATAACATCTACCCTGGAGGGTATTATTCCTATTATAAATGGTTCATATGAATAAAAATAGAAAAACATGAAAAAAGTATATGCAAAAGTGTTTTTTTTATTAGTTTCTTGCTACATAGCTGTACATATTAAAAAAGTAGTCCTCCTCTAATGTTTAAGTGTGCCCCTCAACACATTCATGCAGCCAGGCATAGTTTTCTGTTTTTCATCGTGCCCCCCTTCCCCCATTCCGAACGGGGTCTGATCGGGAGACTGACTTGAGGAGACTGAGAGACTTTCTGCTCCAGAACTTATCAGTAAGTCTCTTGGTCCCACTGCTGGTGTTTGTTTTTGGTTATTGATTTTTGCATTTAAAAACAGGCAGCAAGCGCAGCATTTTAGTCAGTGACCAGTGTTTAGAGCTCCTCCATCATCACCACTGCTGCCGGCCACCTGTTGCTGCCACTGTCAGTTGCTTGCCTGGGGAAAAGGAAAAGACCAGTTCTGTGGGAAAAAGTAATGGAAGAAGCCAGAAGCAGGAAGTGAAGCCGATCATACTGTTGGCAAGACAGGTAGCAGGGAGGAGCAGGCAACTGCTGCGAAGCCAATCAGGAAGATGGCTTTCACTTTGGTTTGTTTTTTTCTTTTTCTTTTTTAAATAATAGATGACAACTTTGTTTGGGGGAACGTGTTAGGGCTACATTTTATTGAACTGTGTGAAGCCAATCGGAACCGCAGCTTACACTTCGCCTGGGAGCAGGATGCAAGGAAAGGCTGTGGACTGTTTTTTTTGTTTGTTTTTACTTTTATTGTGGTCCTGATTCTGGACTAGAGTCAAGATGTTATGCTGGGATAACATCCCGAGTCCAGTCCCAGATGGACCAATCAGAGTCCGGCATTCTTTCCTGCCATTGTATAATATAGCATAATGCATATACAAGACTGTATATCATCTTGGGTGAGGAAGATATTTAAAACTGTAGTTCATGGAATATGTGTAGCAGGCCAGAATAAAGTGGAATGGAGGGTTCCCTGCTCTTCAGGGAGCCTGGTGAACAAATGCCCAATGTATATAGTATATATATTTGCTGTATTTGTAAATGTGTTGTGTTCCTCTTGGGGAACAAAGTTACTGTGCAAGTGGGGTTTAGTGAATTAAGTTGTGCTTGCCTCTACTTCCCCCGAATGGGTAATAGCATTTGTTGTAAGATATTTGTTAGCACAGTTAGCAGCACATGAGAACCCTGTAGGTGCCCTAATGCCTGGGCAAAAATAAAACCCCTAACTGGTCCGCTGCTTTTAGGGGAAGGGTATGTAGTACCCAGTATCTTGATTTGACAGGAGCTGTTCTCTGGAGAGAGTTCAAGCCGTGCTGTTTCGAGTCTTGTGTCTGTGTGCAACCTGTAAAGAAAGCTGCGGAGCCTTGCGAGGGAGGAGCGGTATTCGCGTGCTGGCAGCCCATGGGACAATACTGAAGAGACAGCATGGAACAAAGCTATCAAAGCCAGTGCTGTTGGCATTGGTCTTGTAGCAGCGTAACAGATAGGTCTCTGGCTGCTGCTGCCCTGAGGGTTTTTGAAAGCCACTGTGTGTGGGTCAGTCCAGGACCTCAGTAGACGAGAGAGAGAAAGAGTGAGAGCAGTCAAATCTACAGGCAGGAATCCAAGAAGCCTATGCCAGAGAGAGGAAATGTGTGCCCAAAGAGAGAGCCCTGCTGATCCAGAGGTACCACAGGAGGTCAGAGTTCCAGAGGCCTGCAGCACCAGAAAGAACTATCCGATTGGGGAACCATGAGTAAGATTAGGGCTTGCCCTGCTTCAGGGGAAAACAAATGTTAAACTGGAAGTTTTTCTTTACAAGATAGCAGGCCAGGAGTTACAAATACCTCACATTTTGAGGGTCAGTGCCATTCAAGCCATTGCATGGCCTATGGGAGGCTGTTTACTTGAGCACATTGTTCTAGGACAATTTAATAGTACACGAACACCAGCCATCTCATGGCAACATCTACTAAAGCTACCAACTTTCCAAGGCCTAAAACTGGGACATCCATCCTGGCCATGAACCCCCCACACTGTGTCACTCCCACAGGCACCACCGCAGACAACGCTGCGTACAATCAATTACATTTTACTGCTTGCTCTGGCCATGCCGCCCCACAGTAACACCTGTAGCAAACATCCAGATTAAAACAATACATCATTCTGCTGCAGCAATTTCCAAATCATGATGTACAGAAAGTTAAAGAAGCAAACCTGCGTTAAACTGTGATCAGACATTCGAGCTGCATGTATTGCTCCTCCTGACAGTCCCATCCAACTCGCTTACACTCACCTCAACTGCTGAGCAAACTTCACTTCAGTGACTCCACCACCACACCAGATTGTTTTCACACTTCCCTACAGCTGATCAGGTTTGGGTACCTTAGTTCACTACTGCCGGCCTCTTCTCTGTCTGGAGTCCCTCTCAGCTGCTGGCAGGCAGATGTCCACATGCGCTTGCTTGCTCTACTACCCAGTCTAATCTAACAGGAAGGAACATGCTTTACTGTGCTGCCACTGACACACTTGCAGTGCAACACAGGCGCAGGGATTGAAGTTGCAAACTGCTGTCCAGCCCCAGCAGCACCACAGTGGTGCTGAAATAACTGTCACTCGTGGATTAACAATCAGGGCCAAAAAAAAGAAAAAAGGGACAAAAGTGGGACAAGTAAACAAAAACCAGGACAAAAGTGACATTTTGCAAAACTTGTGGGGGCACTAGGACATGCTGCCTAAAATAGGGACTGTCCTGGGAAAATAGGGACTGTTGTTAGCTTTAACATCTACAGACCTGCCACAGTTCAACCCTGGTTGCCCGGGGACTTTCTCAGGGAAGCTCTTTGAGTGTTTAATGGCAATATCCTGGTACCAGGTAGAAGAGGGGCCCCAGTACAGGAGGGCCATCTAAATCTGTGCTTGCTGTGTGAGGGAGCTGTGCCTGGTTGGGCCTAATTAAAGCATACCCGGAGAGTAAGTTGAGTTAACTGGCCTAGGGGCCTAAAGGGGTCAGAGTCAGGCCAGCCTAGCAGGTACCTAAGAAGGGCCATGAGGCCGCCCGGTGGCACTGAGGTTTGAGGTGCTGGACACCACACCGCGCCATACAGGCAACCCAGGCTTGGGAACGAACTCAGCCCTCTGGGGTCAGCTGGGGAGGGAGAATGAGCTCCGGAGGACAGCTCTCCTCTCCCAGGGTTGGTTGCAGGCTCGCCGACTCATGGCCCCTGATGGAGATCGGGGTTCTACAAAAGCCTGTGCAATCAAGGGTTGGAGGCGGCAGATATCGTACACATCCAGGCCCAGGGAAAACACAACAGAAACACCCTGGAGATCCAGCAGAGATGAAGGAGACCTGGGGACAGCCCACATCCTGCTGCCAGACCTACCCTCCTCAGCTGTCTCATGTCGGGGCTCAATCTCACGTCCATCTCTAATATCAGAAAGGCTGCCAAGGGTGGGCAGGCCCTCTCCGAGGGGATGATCCAGGGGGACTGGATGAACCATGGGGTCGAGAGGGAGACTGATGGATGGGGTTTCAGGCTGGGAGTAGAGGCAGCAGTTGAGTCGGCACTCTGGAAGGATGCCCTGGATCTCTGGAGCAAAAACAGAGTCTACAAAAAAAAAAAAAGAAGGGCCATGAGAATCTAAGAAAGTGACCATGCTAACCGGTTTCCCTTTCAGGGACAGTAGTTTAATGAAGTTTTGTTTTGTTGTTTGTATCCATTATCATTATTGACTGCCATGATACTGCTCTGTGCGTGCCTTTGAGGGGAGCCATGGGTATAAGAGCACATACCCAAAGTAAGCCACGGCATTCTGGGCCCTGACCATTGATTTTGGTTATCTCTACTGTGAGATATCCACCCCTACTGGTGTTATAATATGATTATTGTACTCCTGCTTGAATTAAACATCAAGCTAAATGCATAAATTAATTAATATTGGGTGTACAAGGGGTCTGATTAACTAATATGGGTATGTCTACAATGGGGGGTGGTGCGACAAAGGGGCACCAAAGGGTTCTGGCTTACAAATGTTATTTTCCTAGCTACATCACTGGGGAAATGGATGCATTGATGTGGGTCTCTGAGAGGAGTGACCACAGTGGGGAGGTGAGCAGATGCAGTATTCCAGCTGCTGGTACTGACAGATCATCTGACCCATTTAAATCTTTCCCTGGGTGGAGGTACTGTGATATTTCTTTCTATCAGATTTGACCTTCCCCCTCACTGGTGAGAGAAAAAAGAACCCAGGAGCCACCACAAACATCCACAGCGACCTGGTGGCAATGTAAGGTAGTGGTTCCCTTGCCCAATGGCAATTGGAAGGAACACTCTTACTACAGGGGCCATACACAACGGAACAAGGCTATCACTCCCAAAAGTCAAAAGTCAATTTATTTGCCAGACATTCAAAAATATACAATACCCCTTAAGAAAACCTCTGAGCAGGCACCAACACTATCCCGGGTAAAGACCAAGCACACAGTATTTCTCGTCTGTTACACAGCAGTGATTATTTATATTTTGAAGATACAGTAGCTTGTGGAACACTAACCAACAGTCTGTATGTTAGTTATCAATTGATATTGGTGTTACTTACGAGTCAAGTTCATGAAGCTCTGGCAGGATGTGTGAAGAGGGGGCTTTCTAGGAATAATCCTGACTGTACCCCAGGTGGTGAGTGTGTTTAAGAAACTGCAGTTCGGCACAAACAGTAAATGTTACCAGTGTCTGAGTGATTTGTTCTAAACACAGTATTGGCAGATGAGGATGGTAGACCACAGGGTTGTTTCTGGTACAATACAGCCAGTACAACAGTATGTAAAACTGCCAGTAGGCATTCCAAATGTACAGTAGGGGTGGGATATTCAGACTACGCCAGGCTGTGGCACAAGCCTAGGCGCAGCACACAACAGGATGTGCCAGGAGCGGTGACAGGGTGATATTCAATGGTGCTGCAGTGGCTCAGCACCATTGAATATACACTGTAGCCACCCACAGCGCATGGCACAGTGGCACTGCGCTAGCGCAGGTGGCCAGAGAGGAGCAGGGGGATGCACCAGCACAAGTGCCATTGTGCTAGGTGCAGCAACCGTGATATTCAGTGGTGGTTATGCAAATGGGGCCATAATGCATGCAAAGCGCAAATGGGGCCATTTGCATGCCATGCTCTTCATTGCATGCGGGTCTCGCCGATCTGGCGACTTGCGCCTGGCACCCTGCCAAGCTGCTGCCATCAGGGACCGACACCCCCTGCTCTCGGTGGTCAACGCCTCCAACGCCTGCTCATGGGCATTCAATGAATTAAACTCCCTGGTGGTCCAGTGGACCCGATCCCACAACCCAATTGCGGACTTTCAGTAAAATGACTAACCCTGGTGGTCCAGCGGTACCCCTCCCAACCCACCCACTCAGTCCCGCACCCGGCTCACCCTCAGTCAGCAGCCCGGGCAGCAACATCCTGCCCACAAGCCGCCCGGCTGCAATGATTGACAGCATACGGTATGGCTGTACGCCCATTGATCCACAGCATGGGCCAATGAGTGTGCAGATTGTACTGTACTACACAGTCCCAAAATGAATGGATTCATTCACATTTTGAGACTGGTGTAATAAGCACAGTCTGCACCATTGGCGCTCGTCAGACCAATGGCATCGGCCATACCGTACACCGTCAGTCGGCAGGCGGCCGGGTGGCTGCGGTAGGTGCTACCACCCCGCCGCTGACTTGGGGAGGAACGGGTGGCGCGATTGAGTGGGCGGGTTGGGAGGGGGGGTACCGCTGACCACCAGGGTTAGTCATTTACTGAAAGCCTATGATCGGGTTGCAGGATCAGGTCCACTGGACCACCAGGGATATTGAATAATGTAAGCCTGCATTTGGGCATGGGGGACGACGCGACGGATGGTGCCGCGGAGCTCGAGTGGCCACCTACAGTTGGCAGCTGCCGTGTTGCACCCTTCATTATGGCAGCTCACCTGTGGGTGGCCATCTGTTGCTCCATTTATTTCTGGCTTAACTGTGTGCGGCGCATGTTGGGGTTGCGCCTGCATATTCACAGTACATCCCGGGATGAATATTGGGATGTGCAGGACATGCATGGTCACACCCCCCCCACACTTGTGCCGCATACATTACTGATGCATCCCGGCCGCATCGGGATTTGTGCCAGGCACTTTCTCCGTCTGAATATCACACCGGGGCACATCAGTGGGTTGCACATGACGCACCCCTGTTGTGCCACGTGCAACCCTTTTTAATAGCCCACCCCAGGTGTCTAACATGATGACGTAGTACATGGCAGTAACATGGCCTCACATTTCCAACACTTATGTAACCCCACGACCAACACCAGTAGATGTAGTGCCACCATGCTCTCTATGCCCTTCCTGTTCTGCACAAGGTTAATTCCTGTGCCACAGCCACCTTCCTTCCATGTGACCAGGGTCATATCATAAAAAGCAAAGCTTTGGAGCCATTAAGAAGAGTCTGGAGGAGAGCAAGAGAGATGTAGGAGGAAATGGGTGGGGATCTGTCTCAAGGGGGTCTCCATAGGCTTTGTGGGCCTTATGCCAGCCTACAGGGGAGAAAGGGGGTTTCTTACCAGTCTGCTTGCAGCCCTGGACTCTGTTTAAAGGAGCACCCTCTCACAGCATTGACAGGATCCAACATTGAAAGGAAGGGTGGCAGTGTGAACTTTGTATTAGATGGTGGCATAACAGGCCAAACGAGGCACTGCCTATTCATTGGTCTAATGTGTAGGGAGAGAAATGGATTATTATTACTATTACTGTTTGTGCTTATGCAGCTTATTATACCTGTGGGAATATAGCTCATGCATTTATTATTACTGTTGCCATTATTAGGTATTGCATACTATTAGTGTTACTGCTTATAAGAAATATTCTGCCCTTTAGTATTTTCTGGAAGCCAAAGGCCTTCTCTGGGTAAACAAGGTGCAGGGATATAGCAGCCATGCTGCCACACTGATTCAGGGCCACGTGTCCCGACAAATGTTATGAGAACCATTTCAACTTTCTTCACAGAGTCTGAACGTTACTGATAAAGGGAAGTGCTAATACATGTGAAAATCACCTCACATGCAAGCAAGGCTGATAACTAAAATGCCTTAGTTATTACATGCGTCATATAACTATACACAAAGTTAGGTATAATAATGCTTCCAGACAACAGGAAGTTGAGACAGGGACCTCACTTGGGAAGAAGAAGACTTCAGAAGACCTCTGCAGCTGTCCCCCAGAAGAAGGTAATATCTGGGCCTATTTTACTAGTCTTATGTAGTTGCTTGCTAGGCAGATATATTTCATCTCAGAGTTCTGTGCCAATAACCTTGTATTATTTTCTGTGTGCAACTGCATGATATAAGGAAGTATACTAGCTAAATTGTGTCCTGTGTCTTTATTATAATTGGTACCATACAGACACTAACAAATCGTCCTTACAAATGTGACAAAGAAGTAGAGTGCACCAAGGTCTTAACAAACAGATACTTTATTTTCTGCTAAAAAACAGCATCATAGCTAATACAAAAACCTGTGTAAATTTGCAAAAATTGAAAAGATACATGCCAGCTACAGTGACCAGATTAGCATCCTTACGTTATGATGTAACATACAGTAACACACATACTAACATATTAGACACCAGCAGAGTAGGCCTATTGGCCTATCAAGTCTGCTTGTGCTTCAGCACCCTGATTGGGTACCATAGCCCTCTATCTGTCTCCTTCCACTCTTACTCCATCCCCAGTCCCCCGGCAAACCAGCCTCTGCTTCATCCCTTGCCTATACCTGTCCCACCCTCTCTTGAATCCCTCCACCATAGCTGCCTGTACCAGCTCCCCAGGCAGCGCATTCCACAGTTCCATCACTCTCTCGGTGAAGTACCTCCTCCTCCTCCTTTCCCCCCTAATCCTACCACCCTCAATCTTCCAACTGTGTCCTCTGGTGATTCCACCCTCCTTCAGTCGAAAGATCCTATCTCGGCTTACCTTATTTACTCCACTGAGGTACTTGAAAACCTCAATCATGTTTCTCCGGTCCCTCCTCTCCTCCAGCGAGAACAGGTTGAGCACCCCTAGTCGTTCCTCATATGTCATATCATTGCTTTTCATTACAACAGGATCTTTTCCCCTTAGACTTTAACTGTTTGACTTTCTTATTCCTGATGGGAAATCATAATTCTTTGCTTGTGGCATCACAGCCTTTTGCCATACTGTAGATAATATTCTAATATCACAAGGAATGGATTATGACTTCATTATAAAATGGGCAGGGAAAAATCTGCATTTTGATTAGTTACTAGCCATGCATTAGATGTGTCTAATGCACAGCTAGCAACAAGTTCAGGTAACCACAGATGCACTTCCAAAATTAGGAAGCCAAATGGAATGTTCATATTTGAATCACCGCCATTTTTTTTTTCTTGGCTGCTAACTGTTCCTTCAGTCGATCACTCCTCCAATGTGAACAACTTTAAGCTATACACAGACAAAATGGAGGTGCACTCACAGTATCACATTCAATTGAACAAAACACTTCCTTCAGTTCTATGTGTGCCATTTCAAAACTCATCTGTCAAGCCGCCGGCGCCAGCGTGATCGCTGCACTTCTGATCTCCCCCTCTAAATCCCATTCCAAGATACCATTTAACTGATGCCAGGGAAAATCCTTAAAAAATAAAGCAAAGTGGGCCATTTGAGTGAAATGGCGATAACTGCCACACTGGCATCATAGTTACCTGTTGCAGTTTTTATCTCCTGCTCGTACTTACACCTACTCCCTGGCCCCTTCAGCCATCTGCTCAGATGTCTAAAACTTAAACAATACTTCAGTGCGTGTATGCATGCATGTGTGTGTGTGTGTGTGTGTGTAGGGTGTGGTGGGGGTACATGCCAACAGCTAGCATTTGATCACCTGGGCTGTCACTAGCTCTCCCGATCTAATCTGACATCCCCGCCACCCACCCCGCCATGGTCGCTTGTTCATTCCCATGGTACACACACTGCACAACTGTCACAGGAATCAGGAGGCAGATTAAAAAACAAATCAGACACTTCCGGTTGGTGTAAGTTTTTTGTGACTGTTGTAAAAATACCTTAGTAGTGCTCTTCAGCTGCACTCACACCTTTCCTCCCTCCTAGTCATTGACTCACTCAGTCTCTCAGTTGCCACTTGGCCACTCACTCACTTGCACCACAGTCAGTTTATTAAAACTATGGCTTTCCTTTGTAAAAAAAATATATGTCAGTGAACGCGTGCGTGTGTGTGGGGGGGGGTTGTTGCTGGGGAGCTACAGCTATGGTGGCCACACTAGGACAAATGTCCTAAAGGCAAAAAAAAATCACCTATCAATTGGAGGCGGAGGGACTATTTTGCCACAAAGTTCATTGAAGATTTAACTGTTTCTCTATATAAACATACAAATATAGACACACACACATATATATATATATATATATATATATATATTAAATACAGAGGACAATTTTATAAGTGCAATAAGATACTCTAGGAGTATGCATTAGTAATTTCTAACTCACGGACAGGGGCTGAAGGCGCTTGGCTTGTGGCCTTGTGCCTCACTACGCACCTGGCTGTGCGTTAGAAATGTCTAATGCACACCCCATCATGTCTTATTGCTTAAATACAGGAAAAGCAGCAGAGACAGATAAGGTCTTAGGGGCAAATAGCCCGTTTTCATGTGTAGCCGTCATCCAGAGCCCTCAGAGTCAACACGTTTGAACTCTCCAAGGAGGCCATCCAGCTTTAACAATGCTATATGGAGCATTAGCAACTTACAGTGACATTGTTCCTCCATTTGGGGCAGCAATAGTGTTACCTGGATATTTGCACCCTGTACTATCTCTCTCACACACACACACAAAACGGAACAATATAAACTATTTTTCAATGCCCACACACTCCCTCTCCAACTCAGTGACACTTTACACAGTAATAGCCCCACACAGTAAAATGCAGTCTAACTCAATGTTTTATTATAAGGGAGGGTAAGAGAAAGACAAGGAGACAAAAGGGAAAATGAGAATCAATAGGGTAGCAGTAATACACTTAGTACTCAGTGTAAAATTAATGCTAACACAGTACTGCCCACCTCCCAGCAGTGCCTCAGTCCCCAATGCATGCACAGCTTAATCCCCCAAACAGGTCATGGGTGAGAGCTTTCTTATGTTGCAGTGGGTACCACACTGGGGATGTAGTTGCTGCTAGCAAGGTGTGCTTAATAATATCTTAACTTTTACAACCACGACTAAAGATAAACACCAACTTTGCTTTAATTGAGAACAGGGGCATCTACTTGTAATCCAAAGGATTGAGGTGCAATGGGCCTCAGCAGGTCTTCATCTGGCCTAGAAAAGAAGGAAAGTAGCAGAGGCGAGCCACACAAGTACAAGGGTACTGGACTTCAGGAGGGTAGATTTAAAAGAAATGTGAGACTGTCTCAGAAATTGCCTTGAAGGGGGGAATTCCCAGGGAGGAGGAGGAGGAGGAGCAGAGGCACAATGGGGAAGAATAAGGGAGAGTATGATTATGGCAACAAATCTCTGTATGAAGGAAGTAAGCAAAAGCAGAAGGACAAGGAGATTGTTATGGCTCTCCAAAGAAGTGGCACGGGTGATGAAAGAAAAGAGGATGGCATTGTGGGTCCCCCATAAAAATGGGCATTGGATGCCCTCAGGGTTTACTCGGTTAACAAATTTAAAATAAGAAAATAAATGCAAGAGCTATATGGAAACGCAGAGGGAGGTGGACAGGGAGGTCTACCTAGCAAGGCAGAAGGAAGCAGGTAAGATGATTAGGGGAGCAAAGATGCAGACAGAAGAAAGGATAGCTTGGGGGGTGTCTACAGGGGCTAAGACTTTCTGCAGATACTGGGCTAGATTCACAAATGTTTGCCACAGACTGCGACAATGGCAGCTTTCAGCAATGACCTCTGCATCCTGGACCATGCGTCTGATTCGGTATCAGACTGGATCTAGGGGTCTGCATCCTGCAGCTTGTGGCATCAGTCCAGCAATGACACAGCCCCCAAGAATGCCACAAGCCGCGGGACATACAGGCAGCAGATGCACCCGTGCAACTGAGCCCATCAGCGGGATGTGCCCCCCCATATGCCCAGAACCATGATTGGTGGGGTGGGTGCTGTCCCCCCCCAACCCCGACAGGACTAACAGGAGAGCCCTCATGGGCTATCAGAACCCCCCAGCCCCGATCCCCAATCCCCTTTCCCTGCCCCGAAATGCCATTACTGTACATAATAATAAACAAACTGCACATGTCCAAGATAGCCCTGGTGGTCTGGTGGCACCCCCCCACCAGGCAGTGCCAGCCCACCCTGCTCCCACCTACACCATACCCAGCCAGCGACTGACATAGCCCACCTCTCACCACCGCAGCCAGCCGCCGACTGAGCATTGCTCAGAACATGTACAGTAAATATACATGCTCAGTGAATGAGTCTTCATCAGTGGTTTGGCTACAAGCACAAAATAGGTCCAATTTATATTCACATATTTAAAGGTACACTTCCTAATTAATTTCAAAATCACATGTACATTACTGCAAGAGTCATATCTGCCAAACTATTGATGAATATATAAGCTCCAAAACAGTGAACATTCATTAAGTAACATGTAAATGTGAACAAAAGTCAAAGTAATTATACTGGAACAATGGAAAAAATTAACAAAATATTAAACAGCATTAACAAAAAAGGGAAGAAGAAAGGAAACCCTGAAAACGTAGATGCAGAAATGCAGAACAGTATGGTAAAGTAAAAAAAGAAATAAACTTAATTTAAGGTAATACAGTCTTCAAATTATAATTAGGACAACAAGGCAAGACAGGGGGAATGGAACCAAAGGGCTCTAAAAACAGTAATGCTTCTTCCTAACGGCCATGCTGCTCTGATGTCCTGCGGGTCCTCTCACACAGTCCAGTCCATTGAGGGCTGGAGAGTGAAGAAAACTGGCTGATCCCACTGGAGACAAGCAAAAATGGATTTCAGGAGCCCAGCGTAGGTAAGTCCCAATTTGGGAGCTGACATACACATGCAAATGGATTAAGTGATAAAACATGAAATATCCAGAAATTCACATTGTTTGAAATTTTATGAGACTGTCAATGCCAACAGAGGTGTTTATGCAGAACCTGGAAAATCCCTTTAGAGGGTTCCCTACCCACGAGGGTGCAGTTGGGAGTACGCTTGTATGTGTGGGAAGTTATTAAAGTACTGTGAATTACAAAGTGTTAAGCTATCCTATAGGTCATAGTGTATAAGTATTTATTGAGATGATATACAGGTGAGGCACTTGTAAAAGATGGAATATATTGTGGACTGGAACAGGAAAGACTGGGCCTGGTGGCCATATTTATTTTAGGGTAATTATTTACAGGTTGTGCATATGGGAGAGAGAGAGAGAGAGGCAATACTGGGAGGGCTGGAGCAGGAAGGATTGGCCTGGCAGCTGTCAGGAGAGTTACTGCTTAGTAGGCTGCATGCCTAAATTATTGGGACTAATTAGACTGCGTAGCCAGGAGCAGGAGGGATTGGCTCTGGCAGCCATTTAGATAGCCTGCAAGGGATGTTCCTCAGACAGCTAGTATTGGAACCTACTCAAAAGGGGGTATTACTGGACCTAGTATTGACAAACAGGGACAGTGTCACTGCCGTTACGTGGGGGACCACCTGGGGACCAGTAATCACCATACAAAGTGGTTTAATATAAGATCTGGGTCAAAATCGAATCATACAAGGATGAGAGTACTGGACTTCAAGAGGGCTCATTTTAAGAAAATGGAAGAATGCTGGAACACCTTAGCAGGGATAGGAAAGCTGGGGAGTCAAGGAACAGTGGGCAAAAATAAAAGGGGCATTGAACAAGCAAAGAATCTCTGTGTCAGCCAGGTTAGCAAGAGAAAAAGGAAACCACTATGGTTCTCTAAGGAGGTAGCAGAAAAAGTGAGAGCACAAAAGATGGCATTTAGAAGGTACAAAGAAAAGCAGAAGGAGGGAGACAGGGAGACTTACCAAGAGAAACAAAGGGAGGCAGGGAAGGCAGGAGCGCTAAAACGCAAACAGAGGAACAGATTGCCAAATCAGTATCAAAGGGGGATAAAACATTTTTTAGATACATAAGTGAAAAGAGAAAGACAAAGGGAGGGATAGTAAGACTGAAAGGGGAAGGAGGGGGTTGTGTGGAAGGGATCACAAAAAAGAAGATATATTGAACAAATACTTCTGCTCAGTATTTAAGGAGGAGGAGGAGGATGGAAATGGGCCAAAGATTAAAGACAAGGGGATGATAGAGCGGGAGGTGGACACAAGTCCAATACTGAGGGAACTGAAAGAGGAGCTGGCTGCACCTCTGACAGCCCTTTTCAACCTGTCATTGGAAACAGGGGCGGTACCAGGGGACTGAAGAAGGGCAGATGTAGTCCCACTACACAAAAGCAGAAATAGGGAGGAGGCAGGGATTTACAGGCCTGTCAGCCTGACGATGGCCATGGGCAAGGTAATGGAATTGCTACTGAAGGAAAGGATTGGGGAATATCTTGTTGCCAATGGTCTACAGGATCTGAGGCAACATGGTTTCACAGTGGAGAGGTCTTGCCAGACAAACCTGATTGAGTTCTTTGATTGGGTGACCAAGGAGGTGGATCAAGAGGGCAGTGGACATGGCCTACCTGGATTTCAGCATGGCCTTCGACACCTTTCTGCATAGGAGGCTGATAAGCAAGATGGGGAGCCTAAGAGTGAGGCCTAAAGTAGTAAAATGGGTAAAACATTGGCTGAGCAATAGGAGTCAGAGGGTAGTGATAAATGGCACCAACTCTGGAGTAGGCAAAGTGACACGTGGGCGCCACAAGGATCAATCACGAGGCCAGTCCTCTTCAGTGTCTTTATTAGTGACATTACAGAAGGACTGAAGAGAAAGTATGCCTGTTTGCAGATGACACAAAACTCTGCAACAGAGCAAACACACTGGGGGTAGAAAGAATGAGGATGATTTAAAAAAAACTGGAAGAATGGTCACAGGTTTGGCAGCTGTGTTTTAATGCAAAAAGTGCAAAACCCTGCACAAAGTGCACAGAAACCCAGGGGTAACATACCAACTGGGAGGAGAGGTATTAACAGTCACAAAGCAGGAAAGGGACCTGGGGGTGATCATTTCTGATGACCTAAAGGTAGCTAAACCACTGTGACAAAGCAGTGGGAAAAGCTAGTGGAATGGTCGGATGCACAGAGAAAGTATCACCAGCAGAAGGAGGGTAATAATACCCTTTTATAGATCACTGGTGAGGCTCCGCCAGAGTACTGTGTACAGTTCTGGAAGCTCCATCTCCAAAAGGACATAGACAGGGTGGAGGCGGTACAAAGGAGGACAACCAAAATGGTGCACAGCCTACATCAGAAGCCCTCCAAAGAGAGGTTCTAGGATTTAAATATGTACTCCCTGGAATACAGGAGGGAACAGGGATATTATAGAGACATTCAAGTACCTCACAGGAATAAAAAAGGTACAGGAAGGGAGCAGTTTCCAAAGGAAAAGATGCTCAAGGACAAGGGGTCACAATATGAAGCTGGGGGGAGGCTCAGAGGAAACATGAGGAAGTACTTCTTCACGGAGAGGATGGTGGAGGCTTGGAACAGCCTCCCAGAGGAAGTGGTGGGGGCTAGAACGGTCACAGGATTTAAGAATATGAATTTTTAAGGGTGGACAAAGGGATAATGTGGACACATCATCCAATATCCCTTTTGCCTACCTTGGGGAAATTGTTGGAAAAAATTGTCAATGATCACTTGTTGGAATAAGTCCACTCCAGTGCTCTCCAGTCTCCTGGGCAGCATGGTTTCCATAAGGACCATGGTATGGGTACGGCATTGGCAGTGTTCATGGACCACATCAGTAAAACAATGGACAATGGTTTGCTTACTGGTGCTGTGTTCATGGACCTGTCCAAAGCCTTTGACCTGGTTAACCATCACTTGCTGCTCAGGAGGCTGGGGAGCATTGGATTGGCTGAATCCCCATGTGAATGGGTTGCCAGTTACTTGTCGTATCGTCCACTGAGGGTGAGCTGTGTGGGTGTGATGTCAAACATCGCACTAATGGAGCAGGGCATCCCCAGGGTTCTATCCTGGGGCCGCTTTTGTTTTCATTATTCATTGATTCTTTGTCATCTGCACTACTGAACATTCATATATTGATGTATGCAGATGACATAATACTGTACCACAGCTCCGCCTAAGTGGATGTGTTGAACAGGACACTGGGTGTTGATTTTTCTATTTTGTATGATTGGCTATTGAGACATAAACTCCTACTTAATAGTAGGAAGACAAAATACATGACCTTTGAATCAAAACCAAAAAATTGCTAAATGTTCTCCTTTAGTTATTGTGAATAACTCTGGCAACCAGCTTGAACAGGTGGATAGTTTTAAATATTTGGGATTATTACTGGATCCATACTTAAGTTTTTCTTTGCATATAAAATCTGTCAGTAATAAACTTGGGATACTGTTTAAACTTCAAAATAATTGAACGTTACTTGCCAGGACTGCTCATGGTAAAAGTATCCTCTTATCAACTTTCAGTTATAACTCTTTTTTTATTTACACAAGTATCAAAAGCTGATTTAGCTCTCCTAAACACTAATGTTAATGCAATATGTAGGTTTGTGTTAAGGTCATCATATCGAACTCACCGTTGCACTTTATACGAACCATAGGGATGGTTACCACCTAAACTTAGTTGTAAATACAATTTAAATTGTTTATCCGCTAAGATACTTCATCAGGGTACAGATTCCACCCTTTTTTTCTCTGTTTGAAATAAAAAAAAATATTCAAACTGTAAGATCAAACAACAATTTTTCCCTTGTTGTCCCTAGAGTGTAAACCTGTGTGGGTGGGAGAGCCTACTCAGTCTGTGCTGCTAATAATTGGAATTCCTTACCAAATATTTCTCCCGTAGATGTAAGTTATGCAACTTTTAAACTGCACCTCAAGAAATATCACTGTAAGCAACTTTTTTGTAAGTGTTCAATGTAAGTGTTTTGTGTAAGCTGTGTTTTGCTATGTTTGATATGTTTGTTTTATAAGTACTCAAATCTGAATTGTACCATGTTTGGCTATTACTAGCCCCGAGTCGTGTATGAAAAAGGGCCTTGGCTCATTACACTTACCTGGTTAATAAAAGTTTAAATAAAATAAAAAAATAAGAATGCATGGCATAGATACAAGGGAATCTTAGAAGCAAGAGGGAGTGTAAGCCAGAGTCCAAGTAGGGTCTCAAGTGGCACTATAGGTAAGAAATATAGAGCAGACTGGGTGGGCCAAGCGGTCCAGATATTTCTATGATAAATAGTTCTTGTAGCTTGCATGTTACAGAGTGGCTACATAGGTGGGACCTGTAATACAGAGATAAGTGTTAATATAGAACGCATCATTGTGTACACATTTTTTAATTGAATACAGTAATTCATATTCCCAGTATGTTAGGGGAGAGTGGCCGAACACGTGGTGACCTGCGGAGGTCGTAACCTGCTATGCACCTGCACCTGGCTCCCCACTGCCCCCCTCAGCTGGATCCTGTGCGTAGGTCTCTTATTCCATTACCCCATTCACCATCTGCCGGCCCCCGCCCGTCATAACGTGGCTGGGCAGGCTATCCCCGGCTACATCAGCAACATGCGTTATATCGGTTCAACCTTTGTTTGACCCTTTCTATTTCACTCCGTTTCATGGATGTATGGCTTTGCTCCTTCTGTTTTCCCATTCCCTTTTGCATTTCTTTATTAGGTCTCTGCTGCATTGATTGTGTCCTGTTGTACATTTACAGTATGTGCCTGGTTTTACTGTTTCATTTATGTTCCTTTTCTGTGTTGTGGTTATGTGCATGTTGTGCCACGTGTGCAATAAACAAGGGTCATGCATGGTGCCATATATGTCATGTGCTCATTACTCACCTTCTGCTGACTTCCAGGTGTTGTATGATGTTTTGTCTGTACTCTGGGCCCTCCGTGCCTTGCATGGATCCCTGCTTTATCTGTTGTGATTCCTCCTGCCCCTCTGGCTTCATGTCTGTGGATGTCTGTTACTCTTGAACTGGCAGTGGTATTCCCACGGTGTGTGCCATGTTGTGTAGCATACAACAGGTGAGGAATATGCCACAGGCTTCTGAGGTGTGTACTGTAGGGTGCCACCTGAGCGGTCCAGGCAACAGAAATGCATTTTAAGCATGCCAAAGACTCTCTAAATTATGTTTTTTGTTGCAGTGTGTGCCGCATTGTACCGCTTCTTTGCCTCATTTGTGGAGTAGCAGATAGGGGTGAGGAGCCAGGGCCTCAGGGGATAGCCACTGTTACCTGTAAAGGATAGCGCACTCATGTGAGTTGGGAAATGTCTGTGGTGCACTACTCAGGCCCATATTCCAGAACCCTCTGGTGTGCTCCTCGCATCCCCCCCAGGCCACATGGCCAGGCCCCCTTTATGGGTTTGGCAACCTGTGCTGCGGTGCATTGTCACATTGTCAGTGGCACCTCTGTAGACCTTGTCCAGTTCCTGTCCTTTCCCTCTTGCTGCCTATTGTTGTCTTCCCACATTCCAGAACCTTCTCAAGGTTCCGTACCTCTGCCACCCCCCGGGACACAGCTCTGTGTGACACACAGGAATTTCCAGTCCCAGCCCAGTTATTGTACTCACCTACTAGGTGTCCAGTACGTATTTTGCCACCCTCAAATCTCTGGCAAAACATGGAGTTCTGCCAGCTGAAGGAGTCATGGGCGCACCCAGGGTAAAGTACCAGCATGTTGGTGATGTGCCCAGTGGCATCACACACCACCTGGCAGTTGATGGAGTGGAAGCCTTTCCTGTTGAGGTAGGCACCCAACTCTGGCCGAGGTGGTGTGTGGATGGCCACATGGGTGCAGTCAATGGCACCAAGTACACGTGGTAGGCGTTCTACCTGGTAGAAGTGCCACATTGTTGCTGTGTGTTCCTCTGCAGTGCTGGGGAATACTATGAATGCCCTGGTGTGTAGCAGCAGAGCATCTAGGAATTCAGCCAGCAGGTGCTAGGTGGATGTCTTATGTAACCCCTAGGGGGCGCTATCCCAAGGGCTACTACCCCTGTCTGCTCTATTGTTAACAGGTTGAGGGGCCTGGATCCGATGACAGGTGCCTCCACCCAGAGGTTGGGGTTTGTACAGTCTGAAATGACTTGATTACAGCCCTCTGGGTCACTGCAACCCCCCTTTCTTCCCCTAATGGCCCCCACAAGTCAGCCACAGTACCCTTGCCATATACCCTTACCCCCAGCTTTAGTTCAATCAGCTTGGCTCTGGGGACCCCCCTGTAAAGTAAGATACAGTTATACAATAACCACTGTGCAATAATGCAACATAGACACACAGTTCAGCAAAACAACCAATCTGATTTATTTAGGGGGAGATAACAAGGACTGGGGGAAATCAGGTTAATTAGCTTACCACTCTAATATATCTACAGTATATATCTAGGGCACTGTGCACAGGCCTAACCTATAAATCACTGTCTCCGGGTACCCAGGCAATAGAAGTCTAGCCTCTCGATGCAGCTGGTTGGGACCCTGACGCAGACAACAAGCATTCGATTCCTAAGAGGATTAAGTAGAGCCAGCAGGCTCAGTTCATGTTGCCAGTAAAGCAGCCAGACAAATCTTGCCCTCACTATGAACATCTGACAGAGAGCTACCCTGATTTAGTACTCACGACTCCAGCAGGAAGATCGCTCTCACACCACTCGCAGGACCGAGCCTGGAATTCAAACACTTCTCCACACATTTATATGAAGAGCAGAGGGGGTGCCACACCAGGCAGCTGCTGTATACTCCCGATCACTTTCACTGCAAACACCGGGCCAAACGACGCAGCTTCACTTGTTCTGACAGACCGAGTGCGATTGAAGCAGATTCTCCAGTCCTCTACAGGGTGAGCCTGGTAGGTAGCTGTACACTTGCATAGCCTCTTCTGACTATGGCCTAGTGGGTTCAGTCCGAACTGTGCGGCACTACAACCGCCCGACTCTGGCCTTCCACACGTGCTTCCTGCGCTAAAACTCAATGGCGCAAGAGCCCAGAGCTCCTTCCTCACTCTCAGCCACAACAACAATGACTTGGGCAGTTTTGGGCAGGGAACTCAGTTCGGGGCGCCACCCGATCCCATTGGTGGAACACAGATGCCAGTTACTCTCTACTGCCCTCTTTGGTGCAAACAAGGCGCCATAGTCCAGAACATCACTTCCCAGAATGGCTAGCTGTATCCCCATTAGTCAGCCGGCTCCAATTAGAGTCCCGATTCTGGTTGGTCACTTCTTACTCCATTTTAGATACCCCCTGGCTCCCATTGGACCCCTCAAGCCGTTCTAGTCCAAAATGGAAGTGCACAGCACACAGAGTCCCAGCTGCAATAAAGGCAGGTTAATCAGACTACATTTTTACACTTACACTACATATTTCCCAGCAAACAGTTACATCTTTCAATTAGGCTCCCTCTGCTCTCCTAGCGACTGCAGAAACGGAGCGATTTGAACGGCAGCTCGAGTGGGATTCAAGCAGTAAACCCACAGTCCCCCCTATGCAAGCTAATAAAGCCTGCAAGTGAGCTGCTCTTAAAGAGGCAGTACCAGAGGCTCCAAAAGCACTCACAGCTCCCACATTTAAGTGGCATTACGCCGAACGCCCCTCAGGCAGGGAGCACTTAGGCAAGCTCTGGAAGGCTTTAGGGACCCCCATTTGTAGGGGGGGTTACATCCTTCCTGGCCTGGAAAGAACTTGGCATCGACGTCAGGTAGTTACCCTTAAGTCACTTTAAGGCAAACAGGTTAACTGACAGCACATTAGATCTTTAGTTGCTTACACTGGTGCTGTATGACACAGTTTACTCTTAGTTATACAACATTACACATACAAACACCCTTTTATCTTTTTAAGTCAGGTCATTATTTCCAGCCCCTGAAACCCAGATAGAGTGGGCCCTTCCCTATCAATTACCTGGGGGCTAAATGGGGCAGGGGCATCATACTCAGCGGGCAATACCAACAGTCTGGAATCATCCCCCAGGCTTAGCTTGGGCAATGAGCTTGGGGACACATACCCTCCCCCCGCCATGGACCACATTCAAAGGCAGATCCACAGGCTGGCCCAGGGACTCATACCGCAATCTCACTACAGGCCATACTTCCCGGCCAGCCCATCTAGGGGTTTCAGCTAACATTTCTGAAGGTTCTGACTCCCTCTCAGCCCCACTTGGATGGATCGGGGAACCCACTATAGGAAGAGAGGGCCCAGAGTCCATAGTACCTTCAGAGTCTTGTTCTACCAGTTCTGAGCTCACAGTGTTTGGATTAGTGGAGGAATTTCTGGTACTGCCAAACCATCAGTGCACTCAAAATATTCTTCAGGTTCTGGCATATCACTAGCTGGCTCCCCCACATAACTTCCTTCTTCTGAAAAGTCAGATAGCTCGGCCAGGCCAGACAGTTCGCCCAAGCTCAAGGATCCCACCTCTTCGGCTTTGATGCCACTCATTTCATCCTCTGGGAGCATTGGCTCCAGAGACAAAGCTGGGAGCTCAGACAGTCCAGGAAGCCCAACTTTGTCCCCAGAGTTAATTACGGGATTGCCCCTAAACAGTTGGCTCAGTTCATGGGGGTAATACTCAATGTTATTCTCACTGTCCTCAGACACAGACGGGCACTCAACTTCATCAGAGGGGGGGTGAAGAAGGCCTCTTTAGTTTGATTTCTGAAGAATCAACCGATCTTAGTTTTTTCTTGGCAGCAGTTCTAGTTACAGGCCCGGGGGGACATTGGGAGGTTCAGCTTCTATCAAAATTTGTCCGATTGGCAGCAGATGATTTCTGTGTATAGTCTTCACATCTTTTGAATTGTTTTCAGGCCGCACTTTATATACAGGTAAGTCTTCTACTTTTCCCACAACAATATGAGGGAGGTGATGCCATCTGTCAGCAATCTTATGTTTGCCATGCAGTCCCAAATTCCTCAATAGCATTCTATCCCCTTCTCTCAGTTCCATTGCTTTCACTTTCTTATCATACCTTTCCTTATTGGCCAGGTTTCGTTTAGCAGCCATGGTCTGGGCTAGTTGGTAGGCATGGTTTAGTTGGGCCTTCAACATTTGCACATACTGTAGAAGATTAGCTGATTGAACCCCATCAGGAGAAACCCTGAAACATACATCCACCGGCAATCTAGCTTCTCTCCCAAACATCAGTCTATACAGGGAAAATCCAGTGGCATCACTTTTGGTGCAGTTATAAGCATGTACCAAGGTGCTGATCTGCTGGCTCCACCTAGGCTTGTCTTTTGGTTGCAGTGTGCCCAACATATCAAGCAATGTGGTTAAACCTTTCAGGTTGGGGATCTCCTGGAGATGATATGGGGTGGTTCTTGACTTCGTACCCCCCACCAAGGACAGCATTTCTTTAATCAGATGGCTTTCAAAATCTCTCCCTGATCAGGATGGATTCACTGGGGCCCATAGTGGACAAAGAAATTCTGACCTGTTTGACCGTGGTCTGAAGGTCCGCAGAGAGGTGAGGGATCACCATCCAGGGTGCCCATAAGGGCATGGGAGAAGAGTGCCATTAGACGCCGAGCTCGCCTGGCAGAGTCCAAGCGAGGAGGCAGTGTAGACCTTTTGGCCAAATGATCCAATTCCTTGGATTCTTTGTCTGGTGGTCTATTAATGTCCCCGATATTGCCGTGTGCGAAACACGAGTCAGCCACCAACCCCTCAGCTGAGGATGCTCTGTGAACCCTGAAAGGGTACCAGTGGGCACAGCATACTTGCGGGCCATCTGGGCTGAGGGCGCAGGGCAAGAAGCAGGGTGCTGCCAAAGCTCCAGGGCAGGGCCAATAGTGGCCTTGGCCACTGGGAAGACCTCTGTTGGAGAATCCCCTTCATCCAGGATTTCTGTAAGGCGATATCAAGCTCACTTTTGAATGGACTCCAGTTTCATCCTCGTAGATTCGGAAATGAGATGAATGCCCATGAACAAAGTAGGACCTTCATCCATGGAAAGAGCCCCAACCAACTCCATGTCCAGTGGATGGGAGTGCAAGGAGGAATCCTCAGATGCTGAGAAGTCCACATAAAGCAGGGCCACCAGCATCACCTTGAACGGCCACGGACGGTCGAGAGAAGATGAAGTGACCGACAGCCAATGGGAAATCCCTTGGCAGGCTGAGAGACTCTTTGGTTGGCGGTCTGGCGGTGGCTGTTTAGGTGGCGGCCCACCACGATCATCGGAGAAGCCTGCTTCAGCTTAGCCAACGAGGTCTGAACCGGCTCCACTGGGGAGGAAAGACGTTGACCGGCTTCGCCGTGGAGTTGGCATCGGCCTTTCTGGTGACAGCCATGTAATGGCAGAGGTGGTAGCCAGTGTCAGCTTCGACCCGGACAGAACCAACTGTTGTCACATAAGATCTTCATAGCTTTGACACAATCCGCGCTGAAGCCTCTCCTCACCCGAGGAGGATGAAGATGAGTAGTGGTGGTGCCGCTTACCATGGTGTCGAGATTAAGACTGCTGATGTCGGTGGGACCTGCTCGATTCCGAAGTCGAAGATGACAGAGACCTCGACCATCGGTGGTGCCGACAGGGGGTCTTGGAAGGAGCTGGGGAATTCTTCGGCTCCTCATCTTGGTTGATGACCAGTGGTTCCAGCTCAGTAAGCTGGGCCAACCTGTCAGTGGTCGCCGGCAGGACCAGAGTCCTGAAGAGAGTTGACAGCCTCTTTGGATGACAACTGGTAGACAGAGGTGGAAGAAAAATCTTGGCGCATCGGCGCCAGCGTCTCAGTGAACTGATCCGACAGGGGTTACCATGAAACCAGAAGGCGCGAAGTTTACCGACCATAGTGAAACGGTGTCCTCTTGATTGGGCGTTCCCGATCCTAGGAGCGTTGACAATGAGTCTTCTCTGTCATTTCTGGACTCCTTCTTGCATGAGCAAGAACTGTGCGACTCGGTAGGGCCCTCCCCTTTAGTTGAGAGGGACTGGCACAGCTCCTTGAAGAAGGTTGAATAGGCGGAGCCCTACTGGAGCCGAACAAATGCCGAGGCAGAAGAAGATTGAGCAGTGGCCTAGGCCACCTCCTCTTCGAAGGCCTTGAGTTGTTCCACTTGCTCGGCAGACCCTGCAGCCACGGAGACCATCCAATGGGCATCTTTCAATTTGACCAGTGGGTATTGTTTTCAGGTTGCCCCGACTTTAGGTGGGCAGTGCGGTCGTCCAGAATGTTCAGGTGAAACGACCGACCAAAGTCACAGGCCTGCGGATTGTGATCGTGGCCCAGACAGTACATGCACGTGGCGTGAGGGTCCATACGGGACATCTTCTGCTTGCAAGGGCACCAGTGAAACCCAGGAACGGTCTTGTCTTCAACTGCAGTCGCGATCAAAGAACGCGGCAAAGATGGAACTCTAATGAGTTTTAAGGTAAGTTTTGGAATTAAATCCGAAGATTCGTTTGCCAGGGTATACTCAACACGGGAGCAATAAGGAGAGAACCTGAACCTTCCAGCGGAAAGGAAGATCTGGTGTCATGGGGCAGAGCCCTGGGAGATACCTCCCAGGTGGGTGGGAGGAGCCAGCTTGAAGATGTTTCGGCTAAAATTAAAGGAAAGCTGTTCTGATCGTGCCCTCCCGCCCCAGCCAAGCTTACCCTCTGGTTAAGCTTTTAATGTATGTTGCGGCATATTTCTTACGCTGCAACATACATTATTTTAACTCTTAAAAAGTCAGAACCCGAAACATAGCACATGAGAGGCTCCATTATCGTAAGGTGCAGCGACGCACTGCTTGCTTCAGTACTTTTGTATTGAAGCAAGCAGTGCAACGCCGCACCTTTAGAGATAATGGAGCCTCCCCTACGTATGCCATACTTCCGGGTTCCGACTTTTTAAAAGTTAAAATAACATATATTGTGGCGCGAGAAAAACACCGCCACATACATTAAAAGCTTAACCGGACGGTAAGCTTGGTTGGGGCGGGAGGGCACCATCAGGACAGCTTTCCATTAAAAGGGAAAGGCAACTGCCAGAAAGTGTGGATAGAACTACATATCCACATCCCTATAACATAAAGCTAACCAACAAAACAACAAAACGTTTTGGAAACTGGAGGCACTGACTGCATAAAACAATCCTCAAATCGATTGCAAATTTAGTTTCCTGAAACAGAGGCTTTACTGGATTGCAGGAGTGCTAGTAGCTGAACATGCAATTAGCACAAGTTACCAAACACGACACAGAGAGCTGTGGGATCAGGAAATCTTCATTAGGAATTACTAGAGCACTGAATTTTTCCTCTATATTCCCAACAACTTACAACTTTTTCCAGACAACACAAAAGACATCCATCATCAGGTTAAGTGTTTGCAGCCACATGCACACTGCAAGACATACACACCCTCTTCTGACTGCAGACAGAAACCCAGGATAATCAAATGACCACCCTCTCCTGAGCAAACAAGGTTATATAGGATTTCTTTTCTTCAGGGTCCTGCTTCAAGACAGCTATGACTGATTCTGTTGGCAACAGGTGGCGAGCCATTCTTCTCTTATCTTTGTGCTTCGGACAGGAAGCTATGGGCTGGGGGGTGGGCATTAAAGCTGACTACCTAAGGAACACCCGACCACCAATTCGCCATGACTCCTGAGACCCCAAACCTTAATGTTTTTCATTTCCGTACTTCATGCAGTTTGCATTCTTTCATCCCGATTTCTGTACTAACGTAGTTTTTGCAATGAATTATATACACCACATATGCATGTATATATACAGTTTGAAAAAACTACATTAATGCACCGCTTAGGATTCAACTTAACTAAACAAAAGTAGAGAAGTATGATGATAAGGTTTCCAACCCTAACTCCCGACCCCAAAGCAGCAAAAGGACAACACCGCACAAGCAACCACAGACAGCCATCATCAGGTAAGACAAACAACATACAGCTGTTTCTAGATGACTCAAATGCAGTAGCACTGATGTGCTACTCTGGTGAATTGTATCTGCGGCATGTACACATAAAACTTACACACTAACCTGTTACTGCACATATATATTCATGATACTGAAATCACAACACTGCTTCAGTGTACAGAAGCATAAACCCCTGCAAGCCACAGATACAAATCCACAATACCCAAGTTACAAGAGTTCTTTTGCCTAGAAAGGCATGCCCCTATGGACTGCGCATCTGTAGCCTGGGTACTCATGCACACTGTGAAACATACACACTTGGTTGGCCCTGCGCTTCTGCAGCCACAGGTGTAAGACATACACACCGACCTTCAGCTGCAGAGAGCAGGCACCACAAAATCCATGATACCAAAATTGCAGCAGTACTTCTGTCTGCAGAAGTGCAGGCCAATGAGGGGCCTGCACCTCTTCAGCCACAGGTGTAAGACATACCCACCGACTTCTGGCTTCAGAAGGGCAGGCCCCTGTGGGCCTGCAGTTATGTAGACTGAAGTACTGTTACAATGTGGGTATAATGGTTTCAGCAGCAGATCTAGAAACTGTTCATGGGGGTAGCAGTTTTTCAGTTATGTAGATGCACATAGAAAAGCATGCACAGGGGCCAGCCCAATGGTGTGGAGGGCTGAGGCACTGTGCGGCTCACTTCCTTCCATGCGAGCAAACTAGATTCAGAAACAGACATGAGTTTCTCGGGGGCTGGCCGGATGAGGGAGGATTGAGCATTCGTAGGACTGCTCTCCCCCCTCTGGGAAGGAGCCTGCTGTGGCTCACTGATGGCAGCTGGGTGGCAACACATGGGATGTCACCAGGAGAGGGAAAGGAACCCACGTTCAGGGCACTGGGGGCACCTCCATGAAAGTGGAATTTGCACATGGTGTCGAGTGGCCTGGTTGAAGTCTCTGCAGATGTTGCAGGCCTGAGTGTCATGAGTAGGCTTGAGGCAGTGGATGCAGTCAGAGTGGCCGTCCTTCTCTGGGAACTGCTTCCTACAAGTACACTTCGACCTGGAGGACCAGTTGGAAGATGAAGACAGTCCGACGTGGAAGAAAAATCAAAGAAAAGTTGGCCCGGTGGTGCTGAGGGGTTGAGGCGCTGGGCGCCACACCTCGTGCTGTGCCCGGCAGCCCAGGTCGGGAACAAGCCCGGGTTGTCAGGGGTCAGCTGGGGAGGGAGGGTGAGGAATGAGATCGAGCCACTGCAAGGCAACTCTCTCCTCCTGGGAGGGTTTGGAGGCTCTCCGGTCACTGGCCGCCACCTGGTGGAGGACAGATGGCGACGCCGACCCAAGGGAGCTCTGGCAGTAGCCACAGGGAGGTGTGAAAGGAGCTGTGCCAGCATCATGGGGCGTGCATGCGCCTCCATGCATGCACAATGCCCATGTGCTGGGGCCCCGGGAACCAGGGGAGAAAAAACAGCAAAAACCCAGAAAATATAAAAATAAAATAAATAAATCGAAGAAAATTAAAACATTGTGGTGAAAAATAAAGGAAAAGATCGGAAGAAAATGAGGTTGACTGAAGCTTGCAGCGGTCTCTGGAGGTCCAATGTACGTTGGTTGATGGTGGGAAAAGAACTGAGGAGGGAGCTGGGGCCACCCACTCTTATAGGGTTGGTCAACGTCAGTGGGTGACATTGGAGTGGGTGGCCCCAGATAGACTGCTAGCTAGAAAAATTTACCAAGGTGGTCCTAATGCTTGGCAGCAGTAGTTCCATAGGTGTGACCTGCTGCAAGAGATACCCCGAAATCAGATCAGAAAACTGGCACTTTGAAGTGCCACACCTATGAAGAAGCGCCAGAGCTTAGTGCCATGCATCTCTCCTTGAAATAAACTTTTGGTTTTGGCTATATATTACATATTTTTTTCATATTGATTTTATAGAAGCTTTCTGGTTTTCTCCCCGTATTCCCCCCCCTCCCACTCTAAGGGCCCTGGCACACAGCCGTACATGCGCATGAAGGCGCACACGCACACCGGAAGCCAGCTCAGCCCCTTCCGCCCAGGCGTACTACTGCCCCCGCCGCCTACGTTACCCCACCAGACCTCCACCCAGTGGGGACAGAACTACGGGAGGGGCAACAACCCATCCCCACCACCCCGGAAGAATTCAGCGGCCTGACGGCTCGCTCAATCCCGCTCCTCCCTCACCCCCCCATGCTAGCACCCCGAAACCCGCGGTCAAGCCCGAACCCAGGTTGCTGGCACAGCGCAAGGTAAGGCGTCCAGCGCCGCAACCCTCAGCACCACCGGCATGGCTATATTACATATTTTATGTGAGTATTTTCTTGCATTATTTTTGGCTTGAGTGCTGCCTGTTGTTTTTCATTTTCAGTGCCTTGCTCAAGCTGACATGGGCAGAGTTACTACAAAAGTAGGCAGTATTGACAGAGAGCAACAGTGGAAGGAATCTTAAAGGGAATCCTCCCCTATCCCAATTTGGCCTTTCCCTGGGCAGGTACCACTGTGGCACAGGTTGCTGATGGGGCAGACCCATGGGGCCACAGAGGGAAGGAAAGGATAAACAATGTAAGAAAAATAAAGAAAACCCTTTTCATTCCAGTTCCTTTTCTTGTTATTTTCTTAGCTTAAACCCTCTCTGGCTTCTTATGTTTCAAAGATCCAAAGAAACTGGCTCCATTCCATATTGCGCGCTGATGCTGCCTTTACACACGCTGCATCAGATCAAAGTAGTGATGTGCCCAGAACCATTAAAAGTCTGTGACTTGTGATTTACAGTAAGCTGCATACACTTTTTTTTCGCGAAGCTAAACAGGCATTCAAACAAGGAACTGTGCCTAATTTGGCTGAGGTTACTAAGACTCAAAAAGCAAACCTTTCACTACACATTTTATAAAGCTTATGATGGAAGGAGAAGTGATGTATGCAAAACAAAAGGCTGCAAAGTACATAACAAGGACTTTCTCAACTTCATATTAATTAGCGCAACTGCATTGCATCACACTGGAGTCCCCAGACTCTTACATAACAACTGCACTCTGGTGAAGGGATGCTTGAATAAACAGGAAACACCTCCATACTTGCTACACTGTGGCAGCACGAGCGGGAAGCGCTTCTGCAGGAACCCACGTCTGGGGATGAAACCCTGTTTTGCTACTATTATTTATGAGAGAGGGAGACCTGGGAACAAGTCTCAGACTCACTGAAAGTTGCAAACATCGGTATGCAGTACACTAGTCTCGTCAAGAAACATGATTCAATTGTGAGATGCAAGGAGGGGCTCTCATTTTGCAGCGTTTTAAAAATGTCATACCTCTCCTAGAAGAAGCCATGGTGTAGCATTAATACAGTGTGTTTAGGCGAATTTGTACTGGATTTCATTGAGGAAAAGATTGCTCACCGTAGTAATCTTGTTTCTTCCAAGGTATTCTTCAACTTGCAGTCAGCCTCCAGTGTTGAACTGCCCAGAGAATGGAACTTATGCAAATGATGGAACACTCATTGGCTTGTGCCACCTTTCAAACTGCTGTGTTCTATAACACTCAGATTCATGACAGATTACGAGGTAAGGCCCCCAACTAAGCTTTTAATTTTAAGATTCAAATAACAAAATCCGCCATAAAAATGTCCCCTATAACAGTCAGACAGGACCAAAGAGGAATACAACACCCAACTGTGTTCAAAAACTTGCAACACAACTAGGGTATGCACCAACCTAATACAGAATACCAGCTTTGATGCAGAGGCCACTGATTCTGGAAGGTGGGGTAGGAGAGGAGAGTTAAGCATATTTAAGAATACCTTGGAAGAAACAAGATTACTACAGTAATTTTTCTTCTAACCCAGAATTCTTCAATATGCTTAACTCTACTAAAAGCAGTACCTTGAGAAGAGTACAGAACCTACTTGGAAACAGGTTCTGCAGCACTGCTGTGCCAAACCTGGCATCACTTCTGGATTAGTATCCAAGCAGTAGTGCTTTGTAAAAGTGTGTACTGTTCTCCATGCAGCTGTTTTGCAGATTTCAGGAGGGAATGTCTCTAGCTACTGCAATTGTAGCAGCTGTGCCCCTTGTGGAATGGGCCCTTAGGCCTACTGGGGGCTCCTTACCAGCCTTACTGTAACAGAACTGGATACGCTGCACTATCCAGCAAGAAATAGTCCTTTTAGAGGCCGGTTTTCCTTTTTCCACATCCCCATAACTCAGGAACAGCTGTTGTCTGTCCTGCCTGTGGGCCCTGGTATGGTCAATATAGTAGCTAAAGCTCTTTTGACTTCCAGGCTATGTAGTCTGCATTTCCTTGAACTAGAGTGTTGAGTAAAGAAGACTGGCAAAGCGATTGACTGGTTCAGGTGGAAGTCAGAAGCTACCTTTGGTAGGAAAGAACAGTTACATAAGAACCTACCATAACAGTAGATCTTCGAGGAGATCTCAGTCATCAGGTTACACCATAGGAACCTTCGCCGCTGGTGAAGGGGAATCCACACAGAGGATTTTCAGCAGTACAATGGGGGCTGCCCATGCCGTCAACATCCACTGACATCACCAACCCTATATAGGTGTGGGCGGCCCGCTCCCTCCTCAGTTCTTTCCCTCTGGAGATGAGGGGAGCAAAGCTCACGCCCTGGGGGAACGGAGAGGAAACAGAGGGACCCAGCTCTAGATGAAAAAGATGGAAACAGCAGATAGCCAGGTCCTGAACAGGAGCCCCAAGAAAGGGGGTGGTGGGAGGTAAATCAGACCTGATGACTGAGGATCCCTCAAGATCTACTATTATGGTAAGTTCTTACGTAACTGTTTTATCTGCTTCAGGGTATCTCAGTCATCAGGTTACACCACAGGAATGAGTACCAAGCAGTAACAAGAATCTCCATAAACTTAAGACAGGAGTCCTTGTAACACAGCCCTGCCAAATCCTGCACAGGCTCTTGAAGCTATGTCCAGAATGTAATGCTTGGAGAAAGTGTGGACTATACTCCAGGTGGCAGCAGTGCAAATGTCAGCAGCTGAGACTCCTTTGAAACAAACCACCAAGGTAGCCATACCTCAGGTGGAGTGAGCTTTGACAGCGCCAGGCAATTCTTTGCCATACTTATTGCAGCAGAACACAATGTAATTTGCTAACCATTTGGATAAACACTGCCTAGAAACTGAAGCTCCCTCTCTAGCTGGGGTGAAAGAAACAAACAACTGCTTTGACTTTCTGGACTCTTTAGTTTGAAGTAAATAATACTTCAAAGTTCAAGCACATCTAGCATATGGAGCAGTGCTTCCCTGGATTAGCACGCTCAGGAAAAAAACAGGAAGGTGGATAGACTAAATGAGGTGAAACTCAGAAACCCCTTTATGGAGAAACTTAGAATTTGTGTGCAAAGAAACCTTGTCTTTGTGAAAAAAATCAAATAAGGCTCCTCGCACCAAAGGGCCTGAAGCTCTGAAATTTTCAAGCAGAAGTAATTGCACAAAAATAGTGCTTTCCAAGAGAGAAAGTGTAAATCGTAAGTCACAACTGGCTCAACAGGAGACAGGGTCAACTTTTCAAAATAAGATTTTAGTCCCAAGCCGGAACAGGGAACAGATTGGGGGTTTCAGATGTAGGATACCCTCAGGAAGGTACAGGAGACATCCAGCTAAGCAATTGTGTGGTCACCACAGGCTCACTAAAAGCAGAAATAACCGAAGGTGGACCTTGAGGGAAGAATACTGGAGGCCTGAGTCAGACAGAGAAATCAGGTAGTCCAGGACGACACACAGGACAGGTGAAAGGGTCTAAGGTGTTTGGCAGCCCTGATGGCAAACCACTTCCACTTCATTGCATAAATGGCATGGGTGGAAGGCTTGCGGACAACCAGCAGGATGTCTGCCATGCGGTTAAAGACCCTGAACCTGGCGATGGCTACATCTTCAGGAGCCATGCATGCAGATGGAGGGACCTGAGGTTGGGAGGGACCAGGGTCCCCCGATCCTGGGTCAGCAGATTCCTGCAAAGAGGCAGTGGGACCAGAGGTTCCTCCCCCAGCTGCTGAAGCAGAGGGAACCATGTCTGGCGAGGCCAGAATGGGGCTACCAGAATCCTGCTGGCCCCCTCCATTTGTAACTTGATAAGCACCCTCTGTATTAGTGGAAACACGGAATGTGTACAAAAATCTCCTGCTCCAGGAGAGGGACGACACTTCTTGCGAGAAAACTCCAGGCCCTGGATCTAACGAGCAAAAATTGGGCAGTTTTGCACTGAATGGGGACGCAAAAAGGTCCAACTCTGGATGACCCCATCTGTGGAACAGATCTTCTGTTACGGATGAAAGAAGCTCCCATTCGTGCATGCTGGACTGAGTCCTGCTGAGACTGTCCGCCAGGGTGTTTAAGATGCCTGGCACGTGGACCACAGAAAGTGTCAGACTGCTCTAGCACCCAGTGCCACACTCTCATGGCCTCCCTGTAAATTGGGTATGAGTGAGTCCCACCCTACTTGCTGATGTAGTATACCACACTCAGATTGTCCAACTGAACCAGCAGTTGGCCTGGAGCAAGGTGCTCCTGAAAAGCCTGCATGGCATAGAGCACCGCTCTCATCTCCAGGACGTTGATATGCAGGGAGGCTTCCCACTGGGATCAGGAGCCCTGGGTTTGAAAGGGACCCAGGTGTGCCCCCCCCAGCCTAGACCTGAAGCATCTGTGGTCAAGATTTGATTTGGGGAAGAGATCTGAAAAGGGACACCTTGCAGAAGGTTCGAGGGGTCCATCCACCACTGCAGCACTTTGCGAACTGGAGAGGAGACCAGGACAGGTTGGTCCAACTCTGTGCGCTGGTCTCACTGCACTCTGAGGTCCACTGAAGGGTGCGCATGCGAAGCCTGTCCAGTGGAATGGTGGGAATGGCTGCTGCCATTATATCCAACAGTCTGAGGTACAGTCTGGCAGGAATGTGCCAACTTTGAGCAATTTCCTGGGCTTGAGTTATAAGGCATTCCACCCTGTTTGGGGTAAGAAGGCCATTCCTGTTCGAGTCCAAGACTGCACCTATGTTTTGCAGTCTTTGGGATGGTATTAGGACAGACTTGGGCAGGCTGACTGTTATTCCCAGTGACTGGAAGAGCTGGAGAGTGCACCCCAGGGTCAGCAGGAGTTGCTCCTGGACAGGGCCTTGAAGCCAATCGTCCAGGTAGGGAGACATTACAGACCTTCTCTTCTGAGGCTGCTCGAGCCACTGCCAAGCATTTGGTAAAGACACTCAATACAAAGATAAGCCAAAGGGCAGCACTTTGAGCTAGTAGTGTTATATGAAAGGCAAATCGAAGAAACCTCCTGTGGGAGGAAACACAGAGATATGCAGGTAAGCGTCCTGCATGTCCAGTGAGCAGAGCTAGTCCCCGGTCTTGAGGAGGGGCATGAGGCCTGGCAAAGTTACCATCTGGAACTTTTTGTACTGGACAAAGAGATTGAGGCCCTTGAGGTCCAAAATGGGTCTCAGATTTCTAGTCTTTTTGGGGACCAGGAAGAAACTGGAATATAACCCCTGGTTTCTCTGACACCTTGGCACTAGTTTGATAGCCTGTTTTTGCAGAAGACTGTACTTCCTCACAGAAAACTGACAGGTGGGCGGGGGATAGACTGAGGGGAGGAGGAGGTATCTGGAGACTGTTAGATGAACTCCAGAGTGTGACCACTCTCTATAATCTGTAGGATCAAACATCTAAAGTTATGGTTCTCCACTGATTCAGAGGAGAACCGACCTCTGACCACAACCTCCTTGGACTGAACCGGGCGGGGCGGGGTCTGGCAAGGAGTCAAGCTGAGGCGGGACCAGCTGTGGAGGCTGGTCATTCAGTCCTGGGATGCTTGGCTGCTGCTCCAGTATTGAAGGGGGCGGGCAAGGAAGACTGGGCCCTGCACTTTCCCTGGGGTACAGGGGCCTGAGCCTGTCCTATTGGCCTGTCTACAAAAGGTAGCAAGCACTCTGCCTTGGGGCTGCTTCTGGTAGAGGAAATGCACAGACTTGATGGCTGTGCCAGTGGCAATCCTCAAGCCCAAAGCAGAGGAAGCATAGCTCCTCTTCCCCTAGAGGTCAATCTTGCAGAACTCCTTGTTTGGGAGGGAGCTAAGGTGCTTCAGGCTGTAGACCTATTATGTGCTGCCATAATGAAAGCAAGTCAGTTTCAGCGGGCGGCAAAATAAGGAAACCTCGCAGCGGGCATTATAGAGTTTGTCCGCCTCATGCAGGTGCATGGCTGGCACCAAGTCTGGTCTGTACCAGGCCACCGTAGAAGCATTTTTCAGGGCAGGAAGCACTGGAGGAATAATTTTGGAAGGCAATTCAGGAATATCCAAATAGTCAGCCAGGTCCCTCCGGGTGACATCCTCCTCCTCCTCTGTCTGAAAACCTAGGGTGGCAGACAGCTGCTTCATGATGCTAAGAAGTGGCATCCACAGGAGATGACCTTGGAGTGTGCTTGACAGAGTCCTCACTGACTGAAGAGGCAGTGGACTTGTCAGAAGTGAGGAACTGTTCCTCTTCCTCCTCCTCCTCTACATCATCTGGAAGGATGAGGTCTGGTGATACTCCTCCTCAACATCAACCTCTTCATCTGGGTCTGCCGTTGTATGAGTCATCGCTGACCCTTGGAGAAACTCCTGGGGCGATAAACAGGGTCGATGACAAAGTCGCGTCGATGGCGCCAGCGACTTAAGGCCTACTGAAGGCTCCCAACTGCTGGACCAGCACATTGGTAAAGCAGACCAGAACTTTGTTCAGGTCATTGGTCATCGACAGAGAAATATTCGATGGCACAGAAACCAACAACCCATCTTGTGGACCTGATGAGCCCGTAGCCCTCAGAGAGGAGGGCGAGGTCTCAACTGGTAGTCATTAATGTGAGCCCATCATTGACGGAGGAAGGTCCGATAACCGGAGGTCAACAGACAAGCACCCTGAGAGTTGGGTGGAGAAGCTGTCAGTATGGGCCTGGAGGGAACTGAGACCTGGACAGCTGGTCTCTTCATCTTGGCAGCCACCGTCGTCGAAGAGCCCCCCAAAGAAGGAGAGGCTGACAGGGAATGGGATGGCTGCTGAGGGGAGTGGTCGCGATCCAGGTCTTTTTTGCAACTTTTCCTCAAGGACTTGTCTCAGACCTTAGAGGCATGGGAGCTCGTAGAACTGGAGGGCGACTGGGTGGCCGGGGCTCCAGAGGACCCCAGCTCGGAGCTGGCTACCTGTTGTTCCATGAAGATTTTTAGAGCTTTTCTGCATAGCCTGAGGGTGGTTTGGTTAACCTTCTGGTAGAACTCACAGTCAAAGGCATCGTGGTCAGGCACAAGACAGCTGACACAAATCGAATGCTCGTCGGTAGAGGCCATCTTCTTTCCACAGTGACAGAATAGAGAAAATTAATTCTTGACATAAACAAAAAGAAAATACTGAAAAGGTAGAAAAATGAGGCCGGGGGCTGAAAAAGGTGTGAACACTGCAACGGATCTTCCGCAGAGACTGAGCTTGCAAGTCAACGGTGGGAAAGAACTGAGGAGGGAGCGGGGCTGCCCATGCCTATATAGGGTTGGTGACATCGGCGAACATTGATGGCGTGGACGGCCCCAGTTGTACTGCTGAAAATCTTCCATGTGAATTCCCCTTCACCGATGCTGAAGGTTCCTATGGTGTAATCTGATGACTGAGATACCCCCAAAGAAGATCTTTTTTTTTTTAAACTTTATTTTATTTTTTATATATGCATACATATACATAGCTTTCCGTATCTAGAACGGACCATAATTTTGAGCCCTTCTGGAGAACATACATTTCCCCTTAATATTCAGGTTTTATATGCATTCTAGATATAGTGATACCACTTGGAGGGATAACTAAACATTCACTTCTATAAGTAAATATATCACTTTGAGCTGTATTGATAATCCCATGAGCAGTATGACTTTAACTATGTAGCTTAAGTACAGAAAGTCCTGAAAATCCTCACCCTACCAGAGGGCAGATGGTGTCATACTTTACAACCTTCAAGTTTTAGTAAAACTCCAAATATTTAGCCAAAGCAGCAATGCCTTAATAGCATTAAACAAATGCACTGAGAACTTTTACTTCAGCAGAATGGAAACTACTGCACATAACCCCTTTATCATTGCACTATATTAAATTCCCAAAGACAAATAACAAGGAACCCATCATCAACAAAACAGTCTGGATGTTTAACCTCCAATATGTTAACAGGCACGGAGAGACATCGTGGTCAATTGACCAAAACTATAATGCCTTCTAAATTTAAAATATGGTGGAAGTCTTATATAGAAAAAAGGCGAAGCCTGATTTTTACTTTACAGTTCCAATGTTCATCCCTCCTCTGCAGAGTCGGTATCCGCAGAATCCCGTCTTTGGCGCCGTTCTGTGATGAAACGAGAGGCTCATTTTCCTGCTTCAGTGGGATCGTAAAAGGCCCACACCTTACTCCCATGGACGATACACAGTCTAGGTGGAAACACCACTGTGTGAATAATGGAGGCAACCCACAGTAGTTTCCGCACCCCGTCAAATATTTTCCTCCTGAGACGTGTCGCGTAGCTCAAATCGGGGAACAGGTAGATGGTACATTCATCTTGTGTGAGGGGCCCTGCCTGTCTGGCCAGTCGAAGTATTCTGTCCCTGGAGCCGACTCCATCTGTGACCAAAAGCAGGGTCCAAGGATTCTCCAATTCCTACTGATATCCTCTTGGTGTAATCCAATATGCCTTTTGAAGAGGTATATTCAGCTTCTGCCCTCAGGCAATAACTCTGAGTCCAGCCATTCCCAAAGGAACATAAGAGGATGGTCTCCCTCTACCCCCTCAGGTAGGCCCAGAATTCTTACATGCGCTGATCTGGCCTGGTTTTCCAGGGTTTCGAGCCAGGTCCTCATGTGGTGGTTTTCCTTCACTAAAAACGAGGATGCAGCTGCAGCTGAATCTACTTGCCGTTTTACCTCTCCAGCCTCTAACTGTATTCCTTCTACCGATTTCTCCACCACAGTGACCCGGGTAGCAAAAGTGTCCATTTTAGTGTTCAGGTCAGCTACCAAAGTTATTATTCATTGCAGCTTGATGCCAATAGATGACATAGTCTCCTCGGGCTCGCGGTGAGGTACAGCTTGCTCCTCCGTCGCAGTTCGCACCAATTGGGATATATTAGTCGACCTAGCACTGGCTCCTCCACCTCTTTCTTTCTTAGGGTTACCCATCTTATGTTTGTTGTGGTCCTCTTTTGATCTGAAATAATGATTTTTCATTTACAACACTCTAAAACGGAGTTTATAAGCAATTTTATAGCTTTTCTGCTGGAGCTTTAGAAAATTGTTGCCTGTCAGCTCAGGCTCCACAACACCCCCACCCCACCCATGAAGATCTTTCTGTTAGTTCTAAGCACTACCTTATCTCTGTGAAAGGAGAAGTAGTTCAGTTCTGTACACAAAGATTGCAGTTTACTAATCTGCCTGGCTGAAGTGATAGCTACAAGGAAGACAGCATTCCAGGTCACAAATTTCAGATGTGCTGTTGCTATAGGCTCAAATGGGGTTTCCATAAGCTTGACAATGCAGATATTAAGGTCCCACGTTGGCACGGTTCCTTGTGAAGGGGGGTAGAGATGGGTCAACCCCTTGAAAAACTTATTAAAGATTGGGTTGGATGCCATAGACACCTCTGCCAACTGAAATATAGGCTGAAACTGAAGACAGGTGAACTTTGAGGGTAATGGGCTATAAGCCCAGAGAATGTAGATGGGTGAGGTAGTCCAACAAGGCTGGTAATCCCGTTCGAGAAGGCACTAAATCATTATTAGAGCACCATATGGAAAAGCTCTTCCATTTGAAAGCATACGTTTTCTTGGTCGAGGGTTTCCTAGATCCCCTTAGGACATTGAGAACACCCTCTGAGAGGTGTAAACCAGCATACTCTAGGTCTTCAAGAGCCAGGCCTTGAGCCTGAGTGACCTGAGGTTCAGGTACAGGATCCTACCCTGTGAGGAGGTTAGGAGATTGTGCCTCCGAGGGAGGTGTGTGGGTGGGACTACTGACATGGAAAGCAGCAGTGAGTACCATGGCTGCATGGCCCAGTCTGGAGCTATCAGGATCATTGTGGCTGGCTATGACCTGACCTTGATCAAGACCCTGAGCAGCAACAGGGATGGAGGAAATGCATACAGCTTCCTCCCTAACCAATCCAGCACTAGAGCATCTAGGGGAACTGTCCCTTTTGCTGGAGGCCTGCAGCAGAATTTGAACAACTGATGGTTGTTCTGTGAACCATGGTCTCTCTCTGGGGTGCCCCATCTTTTAAACACCGCCTCTAACACCTGTTTAGAGATTATTTGTGGTGGTTTTGGTTGATTCTGCTGAGTGCGTCTGCTAAGGTGTTGTCCTTTCCTGGCAGATGAATGATTACCAGAGACACCGGTAGGGAATAGGCCAGACTCCACACCATCATTTAGAAACATAGAAAGTGACGGCCGAAGGGGACCGCATGGTCCATCTAGTCTGCCTATAATCCTAGCCCCCCCTCCCTTAACTGCTATTCAGTGTTATAATACCTTTGTGCCATCCCATGCCTTCTTGAATGATCCGACTGACCTAGTCTCCACAACCTCTGGTGGAAGGCTATTCCAAGTATCCACCACCCTCTCGGTAAAGAAGAACTTTCTTGTGTTACTCTTGAACTTGCCTCCTTCCAGCTTCATGCCATGCCCCATCGTTCTTGCATGATTCTTGATCTGAAATAGGTCCTGAACCTGGATCTTGTTTATTCCCTTCAAGTACTTGAAGGTTTCGATCATGTCCCCCCTTTCTCTACGTTGTTCCAAGGAGTACATGTTTAGGTCATGCAGACATTCCTCATATGTCTTGTTGTGGAGTCCAAGTATAATTTTTTGTAGCTCTCCTTTGCACTGTCTCCAGTCTGTCTCGTCCTTTCTGAGGTGAGGTCTCCAGAACTGCACTGTACTCCAGGTGAGGCCTTACCATTGATCTGTACAGTGGCATAATCATCTCCCTCTTTCTACTTGTAATTCCTCTTTCTATGCAGCCTAACTTACTGTTTGCCTTTAACGCTGCTTTTTCACACTGCTTGGATGTTTTCAGGTCGTCTGTTATAATCACCCCCAGATCCCTGTCCTGTTTTGTGGCTTCCAATTTCACTCCACACAGGAGGTATTCCTCACAAGGATTTTTCCTCCCTAGGTGCATGACCTTGCACTTTCTGGTGCTGAAATTTAATTGCCAAGTTTTTGTCCACCTTTCCAGTCTTTGAAGATCAGCCTTCATCCTTTCCGCTCCACCGGATGTCTACCCTATTACATATCTTTGTGTCGTCTGTGAATAGACACACCTTGCCCTTACAGGCCCACAGATATGTCACTGATAAAAATATTGAAGAGGACAGGCCCCAGCACTGATCCCTGTAGCACACCACTAGTTACCTCTGTCTTCTGATAGTTGGCAATTTACCAGTACCCTCCGAGTCCTTCCATTAAGCCAGCTCCGTACCCAGTTTACCACTTTATGCCCAACTCCTGTACTAGCAAGTTTGTTCAATAGTCTTCTATGTGAGACCAAATCAAAGGCTTTGCTGAAGTCTAGGTATATTACATCCACAGCACTGCCCTGATCTACTGTCTTTGTTACCCAACTGAAGAAATCTATTGGGTTTGTCTGGCATGATCTTCCTGTGGTGAAGCCATGCTGTCTTGAGTCCATTATATCATTTTCTTTGAGAAAGGATATAATTCTTTCTCTAATTAGAGTTTCCATCATTTTGCCGACAATTGAGGTCAGGCTTACTTGTCGGTAATTGCCAGCACTTTCCCTACTGCCATTTTATGAAGAGGGACAACTGTGGCCTTCCTCCAGTCTGCAGGAACTTCCCGACCTCAAGTGAGAGGTTGAACAGTTCAGTCAGCGATGCTGCCAGGTCTTCCCCAAGTTCCTTCAGTATCCTGGGGTGTATTTCATTAGGACTCATGGCCTTGTCAACCTAAGTTTTTCTAGTTCCTTCAGGACACTATCCCTTGTGAAAGTTGCCAAATTCATATTGCTGTCTGTACTTTTTTTCTGTCAAAGTGTAGGACATAACCTTCTTTTCTTCCTTAGTAAATACTAAGCAAAAGTATCTGTTAAGATTTCTGCTTTGTCCTTGTCATCCTCTGCATTCCCATATTCCCTTTAAATCTGACTATACCTCCATTGGTTTTCCTTTTCTCCTTGATATATCTAAGAAGGTCTTGTCTCCCTTTTGACCTCAAAGTGAGGCAATCCTTTCTTCTGTTTTGTGCCTTAATCGCCCTGATTTGCTTTCCTGCTTCCTTCAATTTCTCCTTGTATGTGTCTTTGTCTTTTTACATCCTGTTTGCTTGTATTTTGTGAGGCCATCCATTTCTCCTGACCTTGACAGCCACTTCCTTGGAGAACCATAGGGTTTTCTTCTCCTCTTGGCTTTACTCACACATTTCATACATTGCTTTGATGCTCCTATGATAGCTTCATTTAGAGATGCCCAATATTTATCTACTCCCTCCGTCTGTGTTAATTTTAGCCAGTTAAGTTTGAGCTGTTCCTCATTTTTCAAAATCTGTTTGTCTTAAGTCCAAGATTTTAGTTTTAGTGCACTTGATTTCTTTCAATTTTAACCTGGAACCACACCATCTGGTGGTTGCTAGATCCTAGGCTGCTCTCAACTTCTACCCTTGATATGATGTCAGTGTTGGTGAGTAACAAGTCAATGATGGCTTCCCTTGTGGGTTCCTTGACAAGCTGTCTTAGGCCCAATAAGTGCAGAGTGTCAAGAAAGTCTTTGCTTCTTGTTGTAACAGCAGAATGGTTTCCCAATTTATGTCTGGTAAATTGAAGTCGCCCACCAATACCACATCCCTCTTAATACTCATATTGTAAATGGATTCTAGTATCTCCTTGTACCCCTACAAGCTGATTGCTGGGGGTCTGTACAATACTCCTACTCTAGTAACTGCACCTGTTCCAGCTTCGAGAGTAACTCAAAGAGCCTCGGCTTCAGTGTGAGTGTCCTGGGCCATGGTAGCTTTTATTCCCTCCCTAACATACATTGCCACCCCACCCCCTTTTCTTCCAGGTCTGTCCCTTTGAAAAAGGTAGTATCCTGGAATAGTTACCTCCCAGTCATGGTTGTCCTTAAACCATGTCTCTGTGATGTCGACCCAGTCCGGATCAGCCTGTTGAACAATAGCTGTAAGGTCAGCCATTTTTTTTTGCTAGGCTATGTGCGTTTGTGTACATGGCTTGCCAGGTCTGGCCCCCCCCCCCTTTTGGGGCCCTGTTGCAATACTGAGCTTTTTTCAGTATTGTTCCCTGAACGCAACCTATCCCATTTCCTGCTCAATTCTTTGTTTGTTCCCTCTGATAGGGCAAATTTATGGGGAGGGGTAGTGAACTGTGTTTGTGTTTCTACCCTCTCCCCAGTGCCTAGTTTAAATGGTCCACGAAGACGTCGAATTTCTAACCTAGAGCTCTAACACTTTCCTTGGTCAGGTGCAGGCCGCTGTAATGGAAGAGACTCCTGTCCCAGAAGTCCCTCAGTTCCCAGTGAGGTATTCTTTTTCCAGGCACAAGTTTTGGAGCCAAGCGTTCAGCTCCTTCATTTCCTCTTTGCAGATTTCCTGCATGCTGCCTCCTCTGTCCCATACTGGTAGGACCTCTGAGAAGGCTATGATCGTGATTGTGATGATAATTTTTCCCTAGATGAGATAAATGGTTTTGGTCTCCTCAACTGACTGATTTGCTAGGTTGTTTGTGCCTAGGTGAGACATCAGCGCACTTTCCTTCTCTGCGTATGAGGATGGTCAATACGATTGGTACCTCTCTTTGCAGATGCCCGATGAGCACCTGGTAGTACTTGAGTATCAGGGTGCTGAGTTAGGTAAGTTCCACTCCTTGAATCATGGAATCCCTGATGATAAAATATTCCTATTTTCCCTGATGTTTTGCTCCTTTGAGGTGCCTCCAGTGCTTACTTTTTGTTTTGAAGGTATCGTTGGTTAAACTGGACTAGGTTTGAACCCTTGTTAGTGCACTAGCCAAGGGGTCAAATCTGTTTGATGCTGGGATCGTGTATCCTGATTTGGGGACTGCTGCTGAGACCTATGGAACCTGCCCTTGCTCCTTCCTACCACCTGCCATTCTCCAGTACCAGATGCCCGAGGGATGGTGTGGGCTACTTCCCTGGTGGAGGTGGTATGGTGAATGGGGGCCAGTGGGTCAGCTGTTCCTTAAGAGGTGATGGAGATATTATATGTGGTTCTAGGCCTTGTGAATCTTGTATTGTGACCTGTTTAGCATGTCTGCCAACATGTTTTGGAGACCTGGGAGATGCACGGCTGACAACTGTAGGCTGTAGGACAGAACCCAATACCAATGCTCTGCAAAGCGGGAACATGATGAGAACCATTTGGGCCAGCTTATCTCACTAGACCCTTAGTGGCCACCAAGGTATTTTCATAGGTAGATGTGCCAGTGTCATAGGCACAATGGCAGCAGCCATGAGACCCAGAAGTCACACTGTTCTCACAGAAACACAGTGGCTCCTATATGCCAACAGTGCTTGGCAAATCAGATTTCTGCTCTGCCTGTCCTGTGACAGAAAAGCACATCCCTTCTCTGTGTTCAAGACTGCCCCTACTTACTACAGTCTTTGGCAGGGAAGTCAACATAGATTTTGACACATTTAATGTGATCCCCAAGTTCTCGAACAGCTGTTTTGTCAGAGACAAGGCATGTAGGAGACCTTCCCTGAAGCTGCTGCCACTACTGCCAAGCATCTGATAGTTATACTTGCAGGTGCAAAGATAAGCCAAGGCACTACTCTGAACTAGTAATGTTCTTCCTCCTCCAGCACAGTGTGGGCACTGTCTTGTGTGATTTTCTGATCTCGACATGAAAGCATGCACTTTTATGTCTAGAGAAAAAGCCAAAGGAAAAGATCCCTGAGATGCAGCACAGGACTCAGATCCCCTCTACATTTGGGACTAGAAAGTATCGGAATAGAACCCTTTGTTTCTGTGTTGCAAATGAACAGGTTCAATAGCCCATTTTTGGAATAATGATTGAACTTCTTATTTCAGAAGGGACAAATGGCCCGGAGGACAACAGGGAAGAGGCGAATGATGATCTGGAGGGGTCTCTAGAAGCTCCAGAGCATGCCCCCTTGCAATTATCTCCAGGACCCACTCGTCCGTTGTAATCTCCTGCCACTGTTTCAAATGCAGGGAGATTCTACTCCACACAACCACTTCTGGAGGTAACAGTTGGGGGGGGGTATCAGGAAGACAGTCAGTTGGAACCGGTGAGGACAGTGCTACCGGTACCACTTGCTTTGGGTGCTTTTGTATGACTACCTGGGGCGGGGGCCTGGCAGGGTGCCACCTCCTACAGAGGAGTGGGATACACGGACATGATTGACCTTAGAGTCATTTATGAGGTCTGATGGCCTCTTAAGGCCTCTTCAACATCATAACCAAACAGTTTTGACCCTCTGAAGGGGGCGTTCAAAACTGCTTGCTGCACATCATTTGCAAAGCCAGCAACTCTGAGCCAAGAATACCTTCTGATACAAATGCCAGAAGCAGTAGCCCTGGCAGAAGCATCAGATATACCACAAGATGAGCATAGCAAATGTTTGCCAACCTCAGAACCAGAAGTAAAGATTTTAAGTAACTCATTTTTGGCAGAGCTTTCAGGCAAAGCCTTGACTTCAGTTCTTGCATCTTTACACGGGTTGTTCTGATACTTCATCATATGGGCCAGGTAATTTGCAATCCTAAGGCCCAGTAAGGCAGAGGCATATGTACGTTTGCCCATCACATCAAGCCTCCTAGATTCTTTATCAGGAGGTAAAGCACTCATGTGTTTAGGTGCTCTAGAGCTATCATTATCAGATATGATGACTACAAAGTCAGTTTCTGACTGGTTAGCATAATAAGGCTTAGTAGATGGTGGCGGATCCTGCTTTTTAATTCTTTTTGGTAATCGGGTGAGGCCCACGAGGCACAAGTGCCTGTTTTAAGGGGTGACCTGGGAACACCGGGGTGGTTAAGTGACTTGCTCAGAGTCTCACAGTATGCAAGTGGAGGTTGTGGGAATCAAAACCTGGTCTGCTGGATGCTGCTCAATCACAGCTCATTATTCTAACTTCTAGGCTATACTGCCTATATCAGCCTTTCTAGAAATTGCAGATAGTGAGTTAGGTCTGTACCATGCAACAAAGGTTCATCCTCTAATGCAGGCTATATAGGTGGAATTATAATGGAGAGAGCAGAGTACCTCAAAAATTCCATTAGAGTCCTTTTTGTGGACTTTTCCTCTTCCACAGCAAAGCCCATGATGGACTGCATCAGCTGCATCATGGCTTGGAAAGTTGAATCTTCAGGAGATCTCAGGTTATAAAACACCAAGTCCTCACTGCAGGATGAGAGGGTAGAACTAGAGCGAGGTTCTAGATATTGTTCTCCTCATATTCTTCCTCTAAATCCTCCTCTAAATTCTTGAGGTCAGGATTGTATTCCACTTCGTCGTTGACATCCCTATTGACAATGGGAGTCACAGAATGCACTGGCAGCAGCTGAGAGGAAGAAATATGCATTGTGCTAGTAGAACTCATCGACAGAGCCTGAGTACCAGGAGGCCCAATCAACAGAATAACTGCCTGCATTGGTAGTCCAGGCAAAATGTGTCCTATGATCTCTAAAAATGACACCAGCATAACCTGAGAGTCGATGGTGCCCTGTTAAGGGGCCAGGACTACCTGCGTTGCCAGACCTTGGCCCAATGACGATGGTGTCCACAGTAAGTATGGCAGCGCCTAAGCCAAGACCTATCCTTGGTCTTTCATTGACAGTCGGGGGAGGAGGGCTGTAGTCAACGACACTGGAGCAGACAATGACACTGTAGATTTACTTTGTTTCAACAGCGACCGAGACCTCATGGGTGAAGCAGATCTTTCTTTCTCTCTATGTTTATGCTTGGCTCGGATGACAAGGAGAGTCATGTTGACAACCATCCCCAGTCCCAATCCTTCAACTTCAGCGGCCGCTTCTCAGCTGATGGTGAGGGGGAGACAGATTATGTGCCCTGTTCCTTCTCCATGGCTTTTAAATTTTTGAAAAAGGGACATTTTCTAGAGCTTTCTTGCGGCATTGCCAAGTAGCCTGGCTGAAGCTCTGGCAAATCTCATAAGTCCTCAAGCTGTAAGACAGGCCCAGACAGCACACACAGTGTATTTTTTGTAACTTTTTTCTCAGCACTTACAATACCAAAATAAAGGCTCCTTTGACTTCAGCGGCATGCAGAAAACAAAACAAACTGTTAAATAACGTAAAGAACAAATAGCAATGGCTAGTTAATAATGTTTTCTTCAGCTGGTCCTATGGCGGAAAAAAGAACTGAGGAGTGATTGGGCTGCACGTTTATCAGACACAGACATAGGATACTATTGTGGGCTACCCCCGGCTAGCAAAAGTTTCTGTGTGATCTTAGCGCCTGACGGCTATAGTTCCAAAGATGTAGCCAAATGGAAGAGATATTCTCAAAGATCATCTACATTTTTGCTAAAAAAAAAAATTATATGATAAAATTTTGCAAACTAACAAATACTGCTGCTTTAATAAAAGCATTCAAATAAATAGATCATTTTTTTTGGGGGGGGGCCTACTGTTTATGCTTTTCACTCACCAGTCATCCTGTCCATTAGCCCATCATGGCAGTGAACTCCCAGCTCCAACAAGTCCTGCCCAGAGGCCTCTTTTGTTCCAACATGACAGTTGCCCATGGCAGGTACACTGTCACCTGGGGCAGTAGCCCACATGTAAACTCAATCTAGTCTGGGTGGGCCTGGAGGTAGCCGAGTGGACCCCCAGCTGCACTGTCCACTGTGGTTACCCAGGTGGTAGTACTGCAGTGGGTCAGGAATCCCTCCCCCCCAAGAGGAGGAGGAGGACAGCACCCTTCTGGCTGCTTAGTCCTCCCCCCACCAGCCCTCTGATGTGCTGAGCTTAGGTTCTGAAACTGGGTCGCCATTTTCACAAGCAGATACAATGCCGCTGCGCTATCGCATCTGCTAATAATCTGTGATTTCAATAATACTGTCTGGAGACTTCGCACTCCTCCAGTAGCCTGATTACTTTAGTTCAGCTTTTGGTTTTCATTTTTCATGCAGTGTGTGGTTCGGCTGAAACTGATACTCACTCTTTTCATTCCATCAGTCATCTGAAGGACAGGTAGTGGTGGGCGTGGGGGAGAGTGGAGACACAATTCACAAATGACCACAAAAAAAACAGCTAAAGTTCAGAGACTGAAACTGGAAAAGCCAGAGTAGTGAGTCCACTGATATGGGAGGGCAATTTTTACACTGGCTGTGCTTGCGCACTCAATGTTTTGTGGCAAGTAATAGGGATTTTGGGGGAGAGGGGTCACTGCCGAGCCCACTGTAGTACATAAAAGCAGGGGCTCGGCGGTCTACACCAATGACCATTTGCTATGGTCCTGACATCACTCCTGCTTGCAGGGCGGAAACTTTGTGTACTTCAAAGGACTGAAGCCACTCCAATCAGAGACAGCTTTGGTCCTTTGATTTGCATGAAGCTGGTCAGCAAACAGCTGAGTGGCTTTTGATGTCAAAAAATCCTGCTGCTACCTCCCTCTGTGTGCTGTCCCACCCCCACACTCCGTTCATGTCCCCCACATAAACAAAACTAAAACCCTCCACTGCCCCCGTGTGCTGTCGCCTCCTCCTTTCCTGTCCCTTTTCTTCCTGCCATCCTCGTCTGTCCCCCACCCTCCCTTACCTTGTACCTCATTTCTTGTCTCTCTCTCTCTTTCCTCCCAGTTTCTGCTGTACTCTCCCTTTCCTATCACAGCCAGTCTCCTTCATCCTTCCAGGTTCATGCTGAGTGACGTCACCACCCGGCTTAGATCTATCCCCTCTGCTTCGACTCCTATTTGTTCCGCTAGCTCCGATTCCACTCCAGCTGCAACAAAATGTAACACCCAACCAGTAGGCAAATGTCACAGCTAGGTTTAGGTGGCCCCGCTAATGTGACCGATTGACTTGACCACTGTGTAGTTATGGTTAACCCTCCAAACGTAATGGAATAACGGTCCTGATGTTGGTTTTCTTTTTCTTTGCCAAGCACATGTTTAAGCTACTTCCTCATCGGCTTAAGCAGTCTTAACATTTGAGATGAATCCTGAGTCACGTGAGATCATGGTTCACCGACCCCCCTCCCACCTGGAATTCCTTCCTTAAGCTGGAACATCGATATGGGGCCGAAAGTCTGATTTTAAGTTTCACTTTTTCAAAAGTCTTTATCTTTTCTGCTTTCGTTTGGCTCTTTGGGACACTGAATGTATGGATGCTAGTGTTGCTCAGATGGATCCGGACAAATCTGGATCCACAGATACCTGCCCTTTGCGGCAGGATAGTGGATCTGCCAGATCGTCCACTATCTGCCTGTGGATCCTGCCATCAGATCCTAACCAGGATCCATCACTATCTGGCTCTGGATCCTAACTATCTGCCCTAGGATCCGTGGATCCTAACCAGGATCCATCACTATCTGGCCCTGGATCCTAACTATCTGCCCTAGGATCTGTGGATCCTAACTGAGATACCTGGATCTAACTGGGATTCAACACTATCTGGCCCTGGATCCTAACTATCTGCCCCTAGGATCGGGATCTCAACCAGGATACCTGGATCCTAACTGGGATCCATCAATATTTGACCATGGATCCCACATCTGTCTTCAGCAGGATATCTGGCAGGATCCAAATCAGGATATCAGCACTATCTGACAGATAGTGGTAGGATTCACAAAAGCACTATCTGAGCAACACTAATGGATATAGAAACACTTTATCCTTAGGACTGATGACAGGGCAGGCAGTGGAAGAGGATGGATTTGGTGAGTTTTATTATCACATGCTCCACATTCAAGTGTTTTGTTTCAACCCACACTTCACCGTGACTCTACTGATGTGCTAGGAACTTTCCTTATTCACAGTGGATGGAACATGTGGCAGAACATTTTGGCATTTCAGTTGTTTTACCAAGCTGCTGTAAACTCACTGTCTGTATGCAATGTTTCTGTGTCTTACATAATGTAAATGATTGGCGTGTTTTTCTCACTGTTGCCTGCTCTAGTTTTGCACTCTGTTGCATTCTTGATGTAATACAGAGTGACATCACCTTTCTTATAAATCCTTCCCATATTTCTATGCCTTCCCCATTTCTATTGTGTACTCAACTGCTACTTTACAAGTGTTTCTCAAGATACCTTCTCCATCGTGTTACAAAACTCATGTTCCTATCTCTTTTTCTGTCCTCAGTAAATGCGTGGATACTGGTCATAATTCAACTACATCATTTCTGTCGTTACTGGCTTTGAATAAGGCACAGAAGGCACTTGTGATATGACTAAGCTGATACACTCAAGCAAAGCACACTTGAGGGGCCACATTTTAACAGTTGATGTGCGCCTGCACACCAAATGTTTTGCAACAGTGAAAGGGCAATTTCAGGAGTGTTTTACTGCGAGCCCATTGCAACTGAAAATAGCAAGGGGCTCGGCAGTCTAGACCAATGATTACGCACTGTGGAGTGACATCACTCGCTGCTTGCTACACCGAAACCTTGTGTATTTCAAAGGACCCAAAGCTGCTCCAATCAGAGAGGGCTTCGGTCCTTTGATTTGCATGAAGCTGGGTCAGCAAACAGCTGATCAGCTTTCAGTATCTACCCTTCGCCCGAGTGCTTAGTTTATTTTTGAAACAACTGGCTGAGCCACTGCATGGGCTCCGTGGCCATGCTCCCCACTTCGTTCCGCCTCTTTCTCTCTCCACTCCTCCTGCCTGCATTTCTGTTCTCCCCATTTGCCCAATTCTCTTCCCCTTTCTTTGTTTTTGTCTCCTCCCGTAGCTGCCCGTGGCTTCCCCTTCCTGTCTCATTACTTGTGGCCCTTTCTGTCCCTCCTTTTGCCTTCTCTGTTGGTCTGCTGCCGTGGCTGCTGTGTTGTTTTTTCCCTCCCTTGTGTTGCTTTCCTTTGCCACTCTGCGGCCCCTCTGCTGTCTGCGTTTTCATCCCACCATTCCTGTGCTTGTCCCCCCCCCCCCCCAATTCCCTCATACTTTGTTTCTGGTTTTCTCTCTCTGTCCCTCTTTTGGAGTTTTCCTCCCATATTCTTTTGTACTCTCCCTTTCCTACCACAGCCAGTCTCCTTCAACCTTCTGGGTTCGTGCTGAGTGACATCACCACCTGGCTTAGAGCTATCTGCTCTGCTCTGACTCCTATTTGTTATGCTAGTTGAGATTCCGCACCTGCAGCAGTGAAATGTGACACATGCCCAGGAAGGTGAACGTCACAGCTGGGTTTAGGCAGCTCCCGCTAATGTGACTGGCCGACTTGACCACTGTGTGGCTATGGCTATCGCAAAGGCTAGAAAGACTGCCACCATGTTGAGGGGGCATCTGAGCATGTCAAGGTGCTCCCCAACCTGAAGAAGACAGAAATGAGGGTGGCTGAAAATTCTGCAAAAACAGCCCTGGCGAAGGGCCATGAGTGCAGCTCCTACATATTTTAACCTAGATTGAGGTCGAGTGACAAGGCAATGAATGGAATCGTTCTCATGTGTTGCCTTTCCTTTTTCCTGTGTCCAGCTGGACAAGGTGTTATATAGGTAGCATCGAGAGGGTGAGGAGGTGACCCATTCCATCAAGGGGCAGGGCATGCCCACTCCTAGTGCCTGGGATTAACGCTTTCCATGCCAGTCAGTCCATCAGCTAATACACAGGAACATGCAAGTGCAGTTTTTTCCCGTGTGGACTAACTGACACAGATTTGCTGAACTTTCATACAGGCTGAGGAGGAAACAAATTCTGATCAAAGATAAGTCAGAGGTTTCTTGCTATAGAAGAAAGCAAAATAGCCACCAGGCTCAGACTGTGGTGCAGGATGCTCACCTTGAGTGCTGCTGCGTGTGGCTGTGTGTGTGTGTGTGTGTGTGTTGGGGGTACAGTATTACTACAGTACATTGGGCTCTGCCTTACACACCACTTTTGTTTTGCAGCTTTGTTTGCATTTTGTGTTAACTACTATAGTAATTGCACAGTGTTTAAAAAATGTCATTAAATGGGAAAATAGAAGTAGTGTTTCAAGGGTGGGGAGGGACCTGGGGGTCTGAAAATGTCCAGGTATTGGATGGCTCAGTCAGACTCTGACTGTCACCAACACTAGTAGCAAGATGTGGATCTTGAATGAGTAACAATCAGTTGGGGGGTAGACACAATGCAGCACCCCGAGTATAGTGTTCAATACATAAAACTAGCCATTATAGGCAGTTGTCTTCATGGAAGTGCCTGAGAGCCCCCCCCCACGGCATTTGTCAGTCCCCTACCCGGTGCACCTCCTCCTCACCTGATCCCTGCTATTCTGTGGAGCAACACACCCTTGGGGTGACATACAGGGGCAGAGTTAGAGCTGTAGTCACTACCTGAGGCATTCAGGAGTCAATACAGTGTGTATAGCTGTTAGTAGCTAGGGGTGTGATACTTTGCACCAAGGGTTATACTTTGCTGTTAGACCTCACATCCCTGCTGTTTTACTTTCAGTCTGAGAGTGCCCCCCACACACACACACACACACACACACACACACACAGAATGCTGGCCTGTGCCCAACCCACTCCTTGCCATGGAGGGCCTGAGATCAAGGGTCTGGCATTTTAAGCATATTTTTTTAAACATATACTTGTGCAGTTTGGTCCTCCCAGCCACTGCTGTCATACCTGGCTTTCTATTTATTTATTTATTTATTTATTTTTGAAAGTCGGATTTACAACCTTTGAGTCAGGGACTCGTTTACAAAAGCACCTCGTCACAGGAAGGGCAGACATGGTTACAGTGTGAGATACAACAGTGGTAACATACAGGTGCAATACAGATAACAAAAGAACACAATATAACAGTGGTTTACAGAATAAAGTTACATGCAGTAAATAGCAATCGTATAAGTATAACAATAGTAGAAGTCACAACCCCGGTCATACCGGGGAAATACCTATGTGGAAGGGTGGGGAGTGGGAAAACAGGGGTGAGGAAAAGAAAAGAAAAAAGGGGTGGGGCAGTCTAAAGGACAAAGTCAAGGCTATGGGCCAGAAATGGGAGGGACCCCAACAGGTCATTCAATGTAAGTCTGAGAAAGGCTGGCTGAGTAATGTAGTATACAGCAGCTATAATGGCCTAATGAGATAAGTGAGAGCCCCTCTGTTTTAATAACAAACTGTTTTAAAGGCAAGAACATATTTAGAACAAACCATCATTCAAAGGATTGGCCCTCACATATCCACTTAGTTTAATTACAGCTATTAATGAGCTTATTTTTCAGTTCCCTCACCCCTCTTAAAGTGGTTCTTCATGACTCCAAACTGCTGTACTGTTGAAGAGAGGGGAAGGGATGGGAGGGGAGGGGAGGATTCCAAATTTTGACAGTTTCACAAGGCAGGCAAAAGGGCTTAGACTGTGAATTGTAGAGCAGTGAGGATCAACCAGAATCTGGCAGTGGACAATTACTAGCAACAGCCTGTACTAACCTAATATTAGTAAAGGTGTGCTATTAACCATGTTTTAAAAATCACAAAGAGAACAGTGTAAGCTATCCTCCTCTGGTGCCACAAGGAATGTGGCTCCGTCCTCTGATATCTAGATGGGGCTTGGGTATTTTAACGTATGGGAGACTCTTGTAACATTAAGTAATTTAAATATTTTGACCTCAGATTTTCAACATAGCCATTTCTTCAAAGCACCTCATGAATGCAACAGCTGTCATTTTTCAAATCCTGGCCAAAATGTGTTTTTTACCTGTGTGCAGAATGACGTTACGAGATTTGAACATTTTTACCTACCGCGCTCATTAGGTGGGGGTAATACATGCTGAAAAATTTGGTGTGCAAATGCAAATACGGTAAAATGCCCAGGTTATAACTTATGACTGAGCGTTACACTATTCTTTTTTTTTGGGGGGTGCCAACAGTGAGCTCAGATCCCTCCTCGGAGGACTCGTCCTCCTACCCAACAGTCAGGTCATCATAGACCCTGTCGGCTCCTGATTTTTGATGTTTTGCCCCTAGGCCAATGACTGTGCAATGGGTGGAGTGGCTAATGCCCCAGATGTGGGCCCTCCTCGTTCTTGGCGGTGCATCTGGGCTGACACCAAGCCACCGCTAGGTGTCAGTCTACAGCACGCCACATGATCCCCCCTACCCCAAGGAAGGAGAGCTGTCTACGGATGCTTAATCCTTCCTCACCCCAAATCTGTTCCCAAAACACAGGTTGCCGGCATGGCGTGAGGTGTGGCGTCCAGTGCCTCAACCCTCAGTGCCATGGGCCGGCTAACATTACACTATTTCAGCGTTCCTCATAACTTCACTAATTTTCAGTATTTTGACTCAACCTTTCAACATAGCCACTTTTCCACCACCTCATAAATGTGACATGTGTCATTTTTAAATCCTGGATGAGATGTGTTTCACCTCTGGTGCATGACATTTAGGCTAATATACTATAAATGGCACATGTCATGTCCATAAGGTTAATCTAAAACAAGTATCTTCAAAATTTGGGGTCAGAATTACAAACAACAAATTGTTTAACAAGCAGCCAACATTCAGCATTGTTACATGTTTGTTTATTTCACTGTTTATCTTCCTCTCACCCAGCCTCCATCAGGCTCTGCTTGATTCACTGCCTGTCATGGGACTCCGCTGTGTGTATTGGAGTTCCCTCACTCTAGTTCCTCCCTGCATACAGGGCCACCCACTCCCTGAAGCGGGCTCATCCTTTTCATGTCCAGCACCATATCATTTACTTCGAGATAGGTACATGTACCCAAATTACGATCTGTGGGTCTGGGAAGCAGGAGAGGCCAGCACATCTGCATGCCCATTGGACATTTATTTATTTATTTGTACGTTTAACCAGGAAGGCATACTGAGCAGGCCACTGCTCGATTCCAGATCGTCCTGGGGAGGGGTACATACAACTGAGGTAGGTAAAACATGTATCACACATAGTACATAGTGCAAATACCCAAGTAAGGACAGACCCAATACAACTAGGTATCAGTTACAGAGGCATAAAAAACATGAGAGAACAAGCTGATACTGACACAAACAGGCATAGTTTAAATGTATATTATGAGTAGGTAGGCAAACATTAAATGAACATAGGCTGCATGACCTAGGCTGTTACACTGTGGGCTGTTAGGAGGCTATGCAGCATGAGCAGGTAGGGGAGAAGTGAGCGAGAAGCATGGAGTTAAGATGCGGCGGGGAGGAGAAGTGATGAACGTTTGCTGGGAGGGAGTTCCACATCTTTGGCATGAGGTAGCTAAAGGCTGCCTGTCCCGCGGCAGTGGTTCTATGAGGGACAACTAGGATCTGTGAATCATTGTTTCTGAGTGAATATGCTTGGGTGCTAGTGTTGTTTAGAGCAGAGGAGAGGTAGGGGAGCAGCTGGGACCAGTACTTGGCCGAGATTTTGGCACTGTGGGAGTGCCTGCGGTTATCTAGAGATGTAAGATTCATAGTTTGGTTGAGGGTACAGTGATGGAAGGAGTATGGGTAGTTCAGGATGAAGCGACAGAAAGAATGGAAGAGAGGATCTAGTCTGGCTAGGGTGGACTTGGGACCCGTGCTGTAGACAACGTCACCATGATTGAAGACTGGGAGGATCATTTTCTGCACGATGTCTCTGCGGGCTGAGAGTGAGATGCTGTCACAGTTGCGATAAAGTGCACCGAGCCTGGGGTGCAGCTTCTTGAGTATGGAGTCAATATGTGCGGGAAAAGTTTAGGTGCTGATCAGGCCACCCGAGGTACCTGGAAGGAGGTACTGGTCTCATGGGGTGACCCATCCAGGGTATGGAATGTAATAAGGAGTGGGGCCTTGATAGTCTCTGCCTTGTGCCAAAGGTCACTGATACGGTTTCTTGGCATTGAGGAGAGGTGATTTGAGAGTAGCCAGGCTGGACTTGATCAAAGTCCCACTGAAGTCTGGTCATTACCTCTATGGCTGGAGAGCCAGATGTACACAGTACAGTATCGTCCGCATATATTTGAATGGAGGTATGTGGACAGGTGGAAGGGAGGTTATTAAGAAAGATGGAAAACAGGAGTGGGCCTAGGACCGAGCCTTGGGTACCCCTGTGGTAACAGGGAGGGGGGCCGAGGTGGCAGAGCTGACTCTGACTGATTGGGACCTGCCTGAAAGGTAAGAGTAGAACCACCTGGAGGCCCAGTGAGATAGCCCAGCATTGGAGAGTTTGGACAGGAGGAGAGAGGGAGGCGGTGTCAAACACTTTGGCCAGGGCGATGAAAATGGCGGCTGTAGGTGGCCAGCATCCATACCAGAGAGACAGAGTCAGTGAGCCTAAGAAGGGAGGAGGTAGTTGAGTGAGATTTCCTAAAGCCAGACTGGTAGGGGTGAAGAAGAAGGAGGAGGAGTCAAGATAGGATGACAGGCGAGAGAGTACCAGTAGCTCTTGGATTTTTGCCAATATAGGCAGTAGGAAATGAGACAGTAGTTGCTTGGGTTGGAGGCATCCCCTTAGGAAGGGGATAATGATGGCATGTTCCATTCAGAGGGACTTCAGCACAGGAGAAGGATAGGTTGAAAAGGGGCGGGGTATGGCTATGGCGGGGCCGAGAGGTAGAGATGGAGTCCAACCCAGTTGGCATTTGCCCTTATGTGGGATTAAGGGCAGTCAGTGCATTATATACCTCAACCTCAGTGATATGCTGAAATGAGAACGAGTGGGCAGTAGGTGTGGCTATAGCAGGGGAGGTCAGGCTAGGTTGCTGAGCGAGGCGAGGTGAGGGCAGGAGGGCTGCATGGCAATTTGTGAAGTGAGAGTTAAACTGTGAGGCCACAGCTGGGGGGTCAGTGACGGACAGCCCATCTACCAGTAGGGTAGGAGTGGGGGGGCTGCGATAGAGGGCTGAAAACTGATTTTACCACTTTCCAGAATTTAGCTGGCTGATGGGAGGTGGAATCGATTGAGACTTTGAAATAGCTAGCTTTAGCTTGTCGGATGACCCTAGTGCAAGCATTTCATAACGATCGATAAGTCTGAAGGTCAGCTGATGAGCTGGAAGACTTGTAGGCTTTCCAAGCTTTGTCTCTGCTCCTGAGGAGGGCTAGGATTTTGATGTGAACCCAGGGAGGTGTGTACTTCTGACTCTGGCACGCCTGAGGGGGCAGTGATCCCAAACGGCAGAGAATATGGACTTAAAGCACTCCAGGGTGCATCAATGGAGTGGATTGGCTGATGAGTGACCAATCAGAAAGGGTCAAGCCACTGAGTAGTGAGGTGAGGTCCAGGGACTTGTAGGATCTGGTCAACAGGATTCTGGGAGGGGGGCTTTAGGCCTGTGTATTTTTCTTACTACGTAGATGATATAGTGGTCACTTAAAGTGCCTTGGTGGGAGGCCGAAGCTAGGATCCTATGTGGGTGAGAGGTGAGGGACCAGCCCAGGAGGGAGGCAGTCATTCAGAGTTTTATGGTTTAACTGGTGGGTACTAAGATGAGCTGGACTACGTTTAGGGCAATCACCTTGTCACAGTTGGAGTTTCTTAGTGAGCCAGTTCTGGTTTAAGTTCCCAAGTACATGGAGCTCACCCGAAGCCAGAAAGTTTAGTGTGCCAAGGTGATCCAGAATGACATGAATATTGGTTTTAAAAGCAGTAGGTGCCAGCAATAAAAATCAGAGTTGATGGGGAAGGAGAGTTTTACCATTAGTGTGTCAATGGACTCGAAGGCAGAGACAGGGTGACCTGGGAGAACTGGGTTGTGGAGGCCATACTACATGGCTATACGCCCCCTTTTGTTGCCCTTCCGATCATGTCGGATGAGTGTATAGCCAGGTATAGAGAATTCCATGTCAGTATTGTGGGACTTCAGCCAGGTTTCAGAGACAATCAGTATATCTGGAATGAGGACAGGGCTAGTGGCTGAAGCAGGATAATTTTCTGAAGGAGACTGCATATATTCAGGTGGATCATTTTAGTCCTGATGGGAGTTGGGTTGGCAAAGTAGGGTTTGGAGTGTGATGGTGACTTGGTCTTGGGTTTGATTCAACATCGCCTGCTAGGAGTAATAGAAGCTTGATCAGGAGTTTGGCATTGTATGTGGCCCAATATAGCTTCTGGGGGTGGTATGGGGCTTGGCCATAGCAGTTGTTGACCCACTGGACCTATGGCAGTAGGGCTAATTGGCTAGTTGGAAGGTGGGTGGCAGTAATGGGTAGGACTGACTGGTGTGGAATAGAAAAGACACGCAGGGAGGGTGTCAACCATGGTAGTGGAGGTATAGATGGTAGTTGGCAAACTGATGCATGGTGCCAACCAGGCTGTTGGCTTGGGGTAGGAAGACAAAGGGAGAGACACCCAGAGGAAGAGGATGAACAGAGATAGGCAGTATATGGCATGGTACCTTCATCTGAAAGCTATGGTCAAGCCAAACTCCAAACACTATTATGTATACGGAAAAAAATAAATGTGTTTAACTTTATGTTAGGATATTTCTACTGTATACAGCATTCAGCTAAGCCAGTCTTAGTCATGCCTCACTACAGTATTTTTATATCAATGTGTTCAGAAAAGCATCACTATCCTCACTCTTTCACATACGCACTCTCGTTCTCTCTCTCTCCCCCGTATTACCCTTGTGTCTTTTTTCACAGAAGTGTCTAGTAAATCTGTGTAGGACCTCTGTAAGCAGACACCACAGTAGTATCCATTTAATTTCTAAACATGGGCACAAGGAGTGATAGCCTGGCTCAGATTTCAACCACATTCATCAGTGAGAAATTTAAACACTTAAGGAATGCCATGAGATCAGAGCTGCTGAGCTAATAAAAGCCTTGCTGCTCAATGTTTCTAGATGTGTTGAATTACTGCCGCTGTTTTTCCCAGCTGAGTCACAGCAACGGTAATAATGAAGAGCTAGTCCTTCAATAATCCACCGGGGGATGGGAAATTACAGCTCATGTATTTGAAAATAGCAGTGTTGTGAGGCTAGAGCTGGGTACCTTCCACAGTATGGATATTATCTTGATCTGTTAGGGCATGTTATATCATGTGCCTCCTATTTGTCATGAGTTGCACAACGGCGTCTTTCTTAATAGGTACACAGGGCGCCCTTTTTTTTAATCTTTTTTTACAGTCAGTACTCTCCATGAAGCTATTCAGTCTCAGTATGTCAAACTGATACATTTAGTGTCTAAATCTACTGGTAGAATATGCTCTTAATAGGTCAAATAAAACATATAAACTGCACAGACTGACCACCTTTTTTATCTTTTTGTCATTACATTTTCTGTAAAAATAATAAAAAAATCCACTTTTTCCCCACACAATTTTGTCATCCCCCCACCGTCGTGAACACTAGCACAGCTCCATTACTTACTGTCATTCAGACAGCCCTGGGTTGAAATTTTCTCTCAATGTCCCTCCCTCCACTAGTGCCACGCACAGCCACACTGTTCAACTCGTGGGACTCAGCTTTGTGTAACCCCCCTACAAATGGGGGTTCCTGAAAAGTCTTCCTTGAGTTTACCTACATGATCACTGCCAGGCTGGTGTCCTGCATTTTAGCAGTTTAAATGTGATTGCCAGAGAGTGGCTGTATAGCCTCTGTCTGCTGCCTGGATTGCAGTCGTAAGTAATCTGAGAAGGAGCTCTGTTGAAAGATGTAACTATTGGCTGAAAATCATTTAGAGTGATAATGATAATGTAGTTTGTCTAACCTGCCATCCTTGCAGCAAGGACTGTTTTGTTTATCTCCACTATCTTGGTCCTGGAACTGCAGAATTGGACCAATCAGTCTGGTGGGACCTAAAATGGAGCCGGACAACAGGAGCTGTCTGGAGTCAAAATCTGTAGGAATTGTAGTTTAGGGCTTTTGGCCCCTTTTTGCACCTGAAGGGGGAGCTCCTGTTGTGACTGACAGATGAATCAGCCAACCAAACCTTTTGGATCTGAGGAAATCCCCAAACTACCTCCTGTTTCAGTTAGATCTTAGTTGGGAGCTGAATGAGCAAGAGTTTGAGACAGTCAAGCAACCGCCTAGTAGTTTCGTGGGAGAACTGTGGAAAGGCCTGAGTTGTGGTCTGCATGTCTGCCTGCTGCCCCTGAGAGGGAGAGAAGAGAATCACTTCAGACTAAATCCAAGCCACTGATTTTTTACCAGGCTTATACCTGAAAAAGACCTAAGATTTGCTGAATGCGATCAGCCTGTCCGGATTTTCAGCTGCTTTTGAATCCCCGGTTTGTGTAGAGACTTTGTGATCGTGACCGGAAAGCGGTTTGCCTGGTACAGTAGAATTTCCTTACATGTAAATGTGCTGTGTTTTGAAAGTGGGTCATGATTTGGTTCCCCACTGTGTGAACTGTGTTCTGCTTGCTGGTACCGCAGAATCCTTTACATGTAAAGTGCTGTGTACTGAAAGTGGGTCATGATTTGGTTCCCCACTGTGTGAACTGTGTTCTGCTTGCTGGAAGCTTTATCCAGTCTAATCGGACTGAAACCGCATTCATCTCCACTTGGTCTGGGCCATGCCATTCTGGCCCTGCCAGACTACCCCACTGCAAGAGAAAGCCACCGATTTAGAGACCTGCCTGGGGATCACCCCCCTACTCCACGCTTGAACAGGAACCACGCCGCTGAATCGTGGTGAGCCCTCTTCTCCTGGCACTCCAGATTAACCACCTGCTGTCTCAATTTTCATCCTGCCAGTGTCCAGTCTTGGGTATTGTGAGTAATCATCAGGGTAGCTCCCTACAACAACAGCCTAATATAAAAGTGTGTCATCTGATTGTCTTGTTGTTTTCTTTTCACTGAACTGAGTCCTCCGGCTCTGGATTACAAATAGTGTGTGTTGTGCATGTTGTTTTCTTCCATCACAGGGCCCCAACCAGCTGCAACGTTCCTGGCTATTCCACCATTCTTCATCTGGGTACCCAGGTGGGTGACTTTTATGGACCTGAAGTGCATGCATAACTGTTTGACTGATCCAGCCTTTAAGCAAATTAACCTGATTACGCTCTTAGCATTCAAGCCCTTAAATAAATCAGATCTAACTCTTTTTGCATTTACCCTTACTGTGGTTCCAGTTTGTGCAAGAGTACTGTACTGCTGTTATTTTCTGTATATAACCTTGTTTTACAGGGGTCCCCAAGGGCCGGCCAGAGGAAAACTGTGGTAAGTGCTAACAGGTGGGTACTTGTGTGGTATATCAGGGGTATTGTGAAAGTGATTATTGTGGAATTGTTCCAGCCACTAGTAAGGAAAGAGGGGGTTATAGTGTCCCTGAGGCTGTGCCCAGGTCTTGACCACTACCACCTTGACTCCTCTGGTGGAGGCACCTGTTTCAGAACTCAGGCCCCTTAACCTGGTACTAGCCAAGTAGGCAGGGGTAGTAGCCCTTGGGATAGCGCCACCTAGGGGTTACATTTTGGAGGCTCACCGCTGGGGTTTTGTGCCTTCTAGTGGCCAAAAATTATGACTTATCATTAAACATTAATGGCTACCTCAGTAGAAATGGCTGTACACCAGTTGGTGGGGTGGTGTATTGGGAAGGAGATCGACCCCCAAAATGCTCTACTTATACTGGATATTCCACTGGGTACCAGTAAAGACACTGTAGAGGGAGCACTTGCCAAAGTTAAATGTTTAAAAAACCCTGTGGTTATGGGATTTGACAAGCTGATTTGATCACCCAAACTTTCATAACCCTGGTAGAGTGTAGTGACCTCATGGACAGCTCTAAACTGCCACAGACTATTGCCTCAGAAGGGTTCCAGCTGCCTGGAGAGTGTTAACAAAAGACAGTAAAGTTCCAGGAAGAGGAGCTCCCACCATTATCTGAGACTTCTGAGGAGAAATTTGCTAAGTTGTTGCTGGAGGAAGGAAAACCGTAGAGGGCTTTAAGAAACTACTCCTGCCACCTGGGGTGTTCCTTCCCCAACACCCCTCACTCCAGCACCTGTTACTGCCCCGCCTTCTGTGCCCATGCCAATGCTGGCCCCTATATCTGTACCTGCCATTAGTCCACGACTCCTACCAAGGCTGAGAATCTTCGGGCACCCTCCCTACACCCAAGGGAGGATGACTGGGAGACCTGGATAGACTATGTTCCCCTCTTTTTATTTATTTATTAAACTCTAGGATTACAAGTACCTTTGAGCAGGAACTGATCATTTACAAAGTTTCCACGTCGGGGTACATATACACAAAAGGTAAACAATGGTTAAAAACTTTAAATATGTGTTACTTCTACATAAATAATTCAATCAAGTTGAAATAGACAACACAAACTAGTTTCTATCAGAATTCATGTTGAAGCAGTATACGTGCTAGGAGTAAGTCTGGAAGAAGCTGGCAGGTAAGATGCCATTGTTAGTCGCGGGTGAGAAGAGCTAGGGATAGTGCCAGAGGACACAATAAAGAGTGTGTCAATAGAGGGCGGATGAGTGGGTGGGTGGGGCAAAGGGAGAGAGGGAAGGCTAGCACCAGAAATGCAAGGCTGAGATGGTAAGCAGCAGTTACAACTAGGAGAGGAGAGTGATGTTCAATTGCTTTGGGTAGGCAGTCACAATGTGAGGTAGAGGGGAGGAATAGACGTAATTGCCTTTTAAAGGGGCTTAGTGTTGCAGCTGCAAGAGTTTCTTTGTTAAGGGAATTAAACCTCTAATACTTGAATGGCAATGCTCAGAAGAAGAGAAATGAAAGAGGTTGAGTGAGAGCCTCTGAGGTCCTGCCCTGGCTACCATTCATGCCAAGCGGGCCAATAACCCGAAACAACTGCACAGGACTATCTTGATGCATTGGAAAATGTGTATGGAAGCCCAGATTCAGATGACGATTTGTGGTGGAAAGTAAGAAATGCTCAGCAGTACCAAGGGAAGCCATTGTCTGTGTATGTACCTCGGCTTGAAAAGCTGCTACAAGAGTGCCTCAGAAAGGGTAGTTTGCCGTCAAATGAATTAGACCAAACTAGGCTGGACCGGATCCTTAAGTTTGCTCCGTTCACAGAATTGTTATTGCTTCAGTTGCCTTGCCGCACAACTGAATCCCCCCATGACGCAGCTAATGAAAGAAATTCAAGGGGTTGAGCAATGGTGACCCATGGGGAATTGCACCCATATCTGCTGCTGTGCAAGTGACCGAGAGTGATCAACCAAGTGAGGCTCAGGGCAAAAGTTGGTACTAACGAGCACTCGAGAATGCAAAGGACCTCCCTGCCCTGGGCCCAGTATTGAAAGTCGAGCTACTAAAGGAAGTGCGAGTTGAAGATGGTGCCTCTGCAAGGGTTTCCCATGGAACAAGATTCTGGTCCTTTCAGGATGTGACTGCCATGGGGTGGGGGAACACCTTCAGGCATCCGCTACCGAGGGTGGCTCCAAGGCGGAGATCACGGATTGACTGCCACTCTAAAGGAACTGTTAAGACACGTTGCACCACTCTCATTGCTGCAAGAAGATACTAGACCCCAATCTCTTACTACTGCTTCAGTTCCTCATACGATGCACTTTCCCAGGATGACCCAGGAGTCTCTCATTTGTTACAACTGTGGAAAGGATGGCCATATGAAAAGAGAATGTTGGTCTCAGAAGGACTTAGAAAGAGTAGTAAACAGACTCCAAGGGGAGCTCCGAAAAGTAAATCAATGGCCAAAGGGTGCCCGAAATGACCACTGTGAGGGTTCGAGAAACACTAACTCAAATTTCTTTGTGGCTAAATCGCCTGTCCAGGGCTCTGCTACTGCCTCTCCAGACTTGTCCAAATAGTGGGCCCTTCAATGGAAACTACGGTGACTGTGAATGGTATTCATACTCGGGCTGTGCTTGACAGTGGGTCACAAGTGACCATTGTATCCCAGCACTGGTATAACAACACTTATCTGATGTGCCTTGCAATCCCTGGAAAGCCTAAATGTGTGGGTCCTGAGCGACAAGTCTTATCCCTACCTAGGTATGTCACTCTTCTGGTTGTCTTTTCCTGCAACTGTAGCAGGTGTATAGGGCGGTAGAGACATGGCCCTAGTGTGTCCCCCACCAGACTGTGGTGGGGTCCTCCTGTTAATTGGGACAAATGCCCATACGCTTGGGAGACTGGCGCAACCTGTCATGAGAAACAAGGGCGACGGACTGGGAGGGCCCTGAGAATTCTGGCTCTGATCAAGAGGGTCTATGATTTGCAACAGAAACCCAAGTAGACCAGGATGAACCGGTGGGGATCGTGTGGAAGAAGGATCCCGATTCAATGGTACTGGCCCCTTACGCCCAGTGTACCATTCAAGGGGAGGTCTGCCTCTGGAAAGATGTCAAGAACAAAATACTGATGTTGGATGTGCCAGGTGATGGAAAATTGCCAGAAGGATTATTGGTCAAGCCCAGCATCTTGCCTGCTCGTGCCCATGCCTACGACATGAGAGTGATGGTCCAGATTCACAATGGTCAGATGGGCGAACTCCGGTGAACAGAGGGTGCACCCTAGCTATGGTACACTATGCAGACACTGCAGTATTGCCCAGCAACAAGCACACTGGTGAGAAGGAGAGTGACCCCAGACTTGTTTGACTTTGGTGACTCTGCATTGCCAGCTGAATGGGAGGCTAGAATTAGCAAGAAACTTTCCCAGAGAGACCAAGTGTTTTCGTTGAAGGAATGGGATGTAGGATGTGTCCAGGGTGTGGAGCATCACATACGCCTGCACGATGAACCGCCATTTCGAGAGAGGTCCGGACGCCTAGCCCCAGCAGACACAGATGATGTGAGAAGATACCTGCAGGAAATGCTCGCTGCTGGCGTGATACAAGAATTCAGGAGCCCCTACGCCTCTCCCATTGTGGTTGTGCATAAGAAGAATGGGTCTGTGAGGATGTGTGTTGATTATCGAACCCTGAACTAGCAGACCGTCCCAGACCAATACACTATGCCTCGTATACAAGATGCCCTGGACTGCTTGAATGGGAACAAAGGGTTCTCGGTGTTGGATCTTTGCACCGGATACTACCAGATCCCGATGGCCCCGGAAGACCATGAGGAAACAGCCTTAATCTATCCATTGGGATTCTATGAGTTTCTGAGGATGCCACAGGGGACATCGGGTGCCCCAGCCACCTTTCAGCGACTGATGGAACGTGTGGTGATAGATGTGAATTTGCTGGAATGCCTGGTGTACTTGGATAAAGTCATTGTGTTTGGGAGCACCTTAGAGGAGCATGAGAACTGACTATTTTAAAGTCCTAGACCGACTGGAAGACTTCAGCCTCAAGCTGTCCATTGACAAGTGCCAGTTTTTCCAAACCTCCGTGAAGTATGTGGGGCACACAGTATCTACAAAAGGGATAGAGACTGATCCCAGTAAGGTTGAAGCACTGACTACTTGGCCCCTGCCCCATAATCTGAAAGAACTACAATGTTTCCTGGGGTTCTGTAGCTACTACCGTAGGTTCATAAAAGACTATTCCAAGGTGATTCACCCACTCTTGAACCTTACCCAGGGTTACCCTCCTACCAGTCATAAATAGAAAAAAGGGGCCATTAAAGAAACAGAAAAAATATACTTCTGCCCAAGTGAACTCTACAGGCCCCGCTGGACGCCCGACTGTGAAGCAGCCTTCCATGCGATCATATACCAGCTCACCCACACCCCCATCCTCGCCTATGCTCACCCCACCAAACCCCATGTGCTGTATATGGACGCTAGTCTGCAGGGTCTAGGAGCGGTGCTGTATCAAGACCATGAGGATTGCCTGAGACCAGTAGCTTTCGCCAGTAGGAGCTTGACCATGTCCGAACGAAACTACCCTGTGCATAAGTTGGAGTTCCTTGTGCTAAAATAGGCCATCGTTGACCAGTTTCATGAATACCTCTATGGGGAAAAGATATTGGTGAAGACTGACAATAACCCGCTGACCTATGTACAGACTTCAGCTGTTAGACGCCACTGGGCACCGGTGGCTTTCTGCATTATCAACCCATGATTATGCTGTTGAATACAGACTGGGCCTGAACAATATTGATGCTGACGCCCTATCATGAAGGCCTACTTCCAAGAGTGACTGGGTCAGGCTGTCTGAACCTGACATTTGGGCATTGTGCCAAAAGTTTGATGGAGATGAACAAATGTCTGTGGACACAGTGAACTGTTTAGTAGATTGCTTGGGCCCTTCTGGCACCTGCATACCAGCTGCTTATTGCCACTTCTCTGCTCTAGATGTTAGTGCATTACCTCAGTTTGACAATGACAGCATTCAGTGGGCTCAATCCCAAGATTCTATGATTCAGCCAGCACTTGATGCCCTGCATGCAGGGAAAGATGTGTCTAAGTTACGCTCCATTGACTTGCAAACTGCTTTATTGTTTAAAGAAGGCCCCAGATTGAAGGAGCTCAATCAGTTGTTGTATAGAGAGCAGTAGATCGTGGTGGCAAAGTAGACAAGCAACAATTGGTCCTGCCCACGGCCTTTAAAGATTTTGCACTGAGGTTCCTCCACATTCACATGGGGCACCTCGGTATTGACAGAACCCTTGACCTGGTATGATCTCGCTTCTACTGGCCCAAACGGGGCCAATGTTGAGCAGCACGTAAAGACTTGTAGTCGTTGCCTGCAAAGAAAAGCCTTGCCTCAGAGGGCTGCCCTCCCTTGTTAATATTACTACCAGCACCCCATGGAACTAGCCTGCATAGACTTCTTGTGTTTAGAACCTGATCAGCGGAACACTGGCAATGTGTTAGTGGTCACGGATCATTTCACATGGTATGCACAAGCTTTTCCCACCAAAGATCAAAAAGCATCTACCATGGCCAAGGTGCTAGTGGAAAATTTCTTCGTCCACTATGATGCCCCCCCAGCAGATCCACTCTGACCAGGGAAGAGACTTTGAGAGTCGACTAATCAAAGAAATGCTCTCTCTATGGGGAGTGTGAAAGTCAAGAACCACCCCCTATCACCCGCAGGGAGACCCTCAACCAGAACATTTTAACCGCACCCTTCTAGACATGCTGGGCACCCTCCACCCAAAAGACAAGCATAAATGGAGCCAGCAGATTAGCACCTTGGTACACACATACAATTGCATGAAAAATGATGCTACTGGGTTCTCCCCCTACTGCCTCATGTTCAGGAGAGAGGCCCAGCTGCCAGTTGATATCTGTTTTTGGGTCTCTCCAGATGGGGTCCGAGTCAAAAACTACTTGCAATATGTACAAAAACTGAAAGCTCAATTGAACCATGCATATCAACTGGCCCAGACAATGGCCACCAAGAGAAATCTAGCCAACAAAGAGAGGCATGATAAAACAGTAAAGGCTCAAGAGCTTCGACCTGGAAACCGTGTGTTGTTACGCAATTTGGGACTGCATGGTAAACGCAAAATTGCTGATCGGTGGCACCATCTTCCCCATGTAGTAGTTGAAAGTTGGATGATTTATCTGCGTACAAGGTGCGCCCAGAGAACAACTCCAAAGCTGTCAAGACCATGCACTGTAACCACTTGCTACCCATCGGCCAAGTCATGATTGAGGCTGAACCCCAGAATTGAGCCCCTGGGCCGGTGACTCATGCTGCTGCTAGAAAGAGACAGAGTCAACCTACCCAGTGATCACAGATTTAAGGTTTCCTCCACAGCAGGCCCAGAATGATAAGTGACTGTTAGTCCACTTCTGACGAAGTGAGTGCGACTATGCCCATTACCCCTCTTATGAACTGAGTCAGCTGTTTTGAGGTAACCCCATGATTAACTGTTGGGATGAAGCTGGACGTTCTGGACTGCCTAACCCCCCAGCTTTGTCCTTGGAGCCAATGCTCCCTGAAAGTGAAGTGCAAAGTATCACATCTGAAGATGCTGAGTCTCTGTGTATTGTGGAACTGTATGATCTGCCTGAGGGAGGTGCTGATGGAATGAGTCTTTCTGGTGACACATCAGAAATTGAAGAACACTAGGAGAGTGCTGACCATCCCCTTCAGTGCCTCAAAGCTTGATTGTACCTGAGCCTTCGCAAAATGAGTCAAGTGTTGTAGAAACAGAGCTAGCAGAGCAAGGAGCCGACAGTGCCCCACGTTTGGACGTTCCCACCCAGGTAGAGGCACCCCTCACAAGTGACAAGAGTCCCCAGACCAGTGCTGAGAGTACAGAGACTGTAGTTGACCCCCTCAGAAAGACTGGCCGAGCTGTCAAACCAGTAGTACGCCTCAGTTATGATTCTCCCGGGAGGCCAGTGGATTTGCCACTCAATGTGGTGCACAAAGGTGTTTATGTCTCACCAAGCTCACTGCCCAAATTGAGCTTGACAGCTAATTCCAGGTTACTTGTCTTTCCCTCTCACAATGGTGCCCCTGCCGCCTCTAGCCCCAAGTTAGCTGATATGGAAGGCCCCTCTTGCATTGTTTAAGGTACAAGAAGTTATTACCTGATTCAATATAGTAATGTTCAATTTACCTGTGTGAAATATGCACAATGTGTTGTCAGAATGGATGTAGTATCATGAAGTATAGTGAATATGTATAGTAAAGTAATACATTTATGTTAACTGATGCATGATGGTACAGACTTGATGCGGATGCCAAGTTTTCTCCAGGCAGGGAAGGGTATAACCCCCCCCCCTCACAAATAGGGGTTCCCGAAAAGTCTTCCTCGAGCTTGCCTAAATGCTCACTGCCAGGCTGGTGTCCTCCGTTTTAGCAGTTTAAATGTGATTGCCAGAGAGTGGCTGTATAGCCTCTGTGTACTGTCTCTTTAAGAGGTGCCTGGATTGCAGTCATAAGTAATCTGAGAGGGAGCTCTGTTGAAATATGTAACTATTTGCTGAAAATCATTTAGAGTGATAATGATAATGTAGTTTGTCTAACCTGCCTTCTTTGCAGCAAGGACTGTTTTGTTTATCTCCACTATCTTGGTCCTGGAACTGCTGAATTGGACCAATCAGTCTGGTGGAACCTAAAATGGAGCCGGACTACAGGAGCTGTCTGGAGTCAGAATCTGTAGGAATTGTAGTTTTGGGCCTTTGGCGCCTTTTTGCACCTGAAGGGGGAGCTCTTGTTGTGACTGACAGACGAATCAGCCAACCAAACCTTTTGGATCTGAGGGAACTCCCCAAGCTACCTGCTGTTTCAGTTAGATCTCATCTGGGAGCTGAATGAGCAAGAGCTTGAGAGAGTCAAGCAGCTGTCTGAATAGTTTCGCATGGGAGAACTGTGGAAAGGCCTGAGTTGTGGCCTGCATGTCTGCCTGCTGCCCCTGAGAGGGAGAGAAGAGAATTATTTCGGACTAAATCCAAGTTTGTGAGAACGAAGTAAGCCACTGATTTTTTTACCAGGCTTATACCTGAAGAAAACCAAAGATTTGCTGAATGTGATCGGCTTGTCAGGTTTTCCAGCTGCTTTCAATCCCCGGTTTGTGCAGAGACTTTGCCATCGTGACCGGAGAGCAGTTTGCCTGGTACATTAGAATTTCCTTACATGTAAATGTACTATGTATTGAAAGTGGGTCGTGATTTGGTTCCCCAATATGTGAACTGTGTTCTGCTTGCTGGTACCGTAGAATCCTTTACATGTAAATGTGCTGTGTATTGAAAGTGGGTCGTGATTTGGTTCCGCACTGTGTGAACTGTGTTCTGCTTGCTAGTACTGTAGAATCCTTTACATGTAAATGTATTGTGTATTGAAAGTGGATCGTGATTTGGTTCCCCACTGTGTGAACTGTGTTCTGCTTGCTGGTACCGTAGAATCCTTTACATGTAAATGTGCTGTGTATTGAAAGTGGGTCATGATTTGGTTCCCCACTGTGTGAACTGTGTTCTGCTTGCTGAAAGCTTTTATCCAGTGTAATCGGAGTGAATCCATGTTCATCTCCATTCGGTCTGAGCTATGCCAAGCTGGCCATGCCAGACTACCCCACTGGCCAGAGAAAGCCACCAATGAGAGACCTGCCTGGGATCAGCCCCTGCGCCACACTTGAACAGGAATGACACCTCGGTGAATCGGTGGGTCCTGCTTCTCCTGGCACTCCAGATTAACCACCTGCTGTCTCGATTTTCGTCCAGCCTCTGTCCAGTCTTGGGTATCATGAGTAATCATCAGGGTAGCTCCTGCAACAACAGCCTAATATAAAAGTGTGTCATCTGATTGTCTTGTTTTCTTTTCACAACAGAGCCCTCCGGCTCTGGATTACAAACAGTGTGTGTTGGCATGTTGTTTTCTTCTATCACAGGGCCCCAACCAGCTGCAATCGCCCTGGCTAGCCCACCATTCTCCATATGGGTACCCAGAGTGTGTGACTGTTTATGGACCCTGAAGTGCATGCATAACTGTTTGATTGATAGAGCCTTTAAGCAAATTAACCTGATTACGCCCCTCCCTTGTTCAAGCCCCTTATATAAATCAGATCTAACTCTTTTTTGCACTTACCCTGACTGTGGTTCCAGTTTGTGAAAGGGTATTGTACTGCTGTTATTTGCTGTGTATAACCTTGTTTTACAGGGGGTCCTCAGGGCCGGGCTAAAGGAAAGCCCTGGTGGTAACTGCAAACAGTGTGGGTACTTGTTTGGTGTATCGGGGTATTGTGAAAGTGATTACTGTGTATTATTCCAGCCACTAGTATGGAAAGAATGGGGTTACAGTGTCCTGGAGGGCTGTGCCCAGGTTAGCTTGACCACTACCAACCCTGACCTCTGGGTGGAGGCACCCGTTTCAGAACTCAGGCCTTAACCTGCTACTAGCCAAGCAGGCAGGGTGTAGCCCATACGGTAGCGCCACCTAGGGGTTACATTTGCAAGTAGAGAAGGAAAGTTCACTGGGCCACCTCAGAGGCTGCAGCGCCACAGTGCCATCCTCCCATGTCAATATAACACTGCCAGTGACAGCGCACCTCGAGCAAGGGTTCCTGATCCGGGAAGAACTGAACACAGCTTGCCCATATGGCAGCGTGCAGGCCATCATTGGGTAAGGGGGAGCAGGTGCCAAACAAGCATTTTGCAAAAGTGCTAATATGCTGCATTTTCATATATGATTCGGGCTGTCGAAGTTTTGGGGTACTTTCAACTCTTCAACAAACTGATAAACTCTAGGCCTTTCTAGGTGGCCAGAGCTAGTAATCCCGTGGCCACTGCCTCCTCACCCAGTCACTTCCTAGCCTCCCTGTTCCCCCAAGCTGTTTATTTGTATAAATAAATCAGTCAATAAATAATATTGACTCCTGGCAATCCCACCACAGATTTGGTGCATCTGCGTTGGACCCTCTCCAATCTAGCCTTATCACTTACTCTGTAGGGATGCCAAACCTGGGTTGCATACTCCAAGTGAGGCCTTACATATGATCTATACAAGGGCATCACAACCCTGCTTGTTCTTGAAACAATATTTTCCCTAATGGACCATGCTAGGGTTGGAGCTTAGGTTATTTGTTATAGAGGCCCCTAAATCGATCTCACAGTTGGACACCTCTAACTTTTTACCTTCTATGTAATAGTCATAGTGATTATTCAATCTACCGATATGCATCACCTTGCATTTTTCTTTATTTAGTAGCATGTCCCATTCTTTACTCCATGCTACAACTTTATTCAGCTCTTTTTGAAATGTATTGTGCTCTTCTAATTTAGTACAAGGGGCACATAATTTAGTAGCATCAGCATATTTAAAAGTTAGGCACTCAAGTTTTAATGTTAACTCAGAGATAACAATGTTAAAAGTACAGGGCCCAAAACCGGGCCCTGTGGAACCCCACTGTAAATGGGTCCGCCCTGAGGTATACCCATTTACTACCACCTGATAGAGCCAGATATTCAAAACTTTGCACCGGGCAAAAACAGTTTTCGCAGGTTTAGCGTGGGATTAGCGTGGGTCTGCTATATTCAAAAGGCCAAATAGCGCGGGCAAACTGCATTAGCGCCGGGCAAAATCATAATGTATGCAAGGGGCAAACTGACATGAATACAGGTGCAATGCTATATTCAGCGACTAGCGCTGCGCTAAGTGGTTTTGCGCGACTTAGCATGACACTTAGTGCGGTGCACATTACCGCCCAGGAAAAGCTGGTCTTAACCCTGGACAATCAGCTTTGCGTGACACTATGGCTTTGCGTGGGTTTTGCGCTACCCTAACAAATAAATATGACACATAGACAAAGCCAAACATAGAGGAAGCATGCTGCTAACTGATGGCATCACAATGATGCCATCATCTCCACTGTCCCAGCCATGCCAGGCAGTAAGTGGTGACCCCTGCCGCCAGTGGACAGCATGGCAGTGTGGCCATACAGCATACACCTGTGGACCACACTTCTGTGGTGACCAACAGATGCCAGCACACACATGCAGCACTGTGGGCATGGAGGATGTTGAGGGAGAGTGCATGGGTGGCCAGGCTGTGCCACAGACCAGGTGTGGCCACAAGGCTGGGACATCATCATGCAGTGCACATGGGCCAGTGTGGGCATACCCTAACACCAGTGTGCCCCCCGGCCACATACCCAGCTGTAAAACAGCCACACAGCACACAAAGCCGACATCTAGATGTCACTGTGAGCATCCCATGCCAGAAGTGCAGCATCTGTGTGTCACACAACAGTGTAACAGTAATGTCCACTGTCAGTAAACACCTGCAGGTTGGGCCACTCACTGTGTATAGTGCAGTCATCATCACTGCCCTACACACCATAGGCAGTGCTGTGTCCCTCACACTACTGGCCCCCTTGCTACTGTAGAGTCTGCTGTGCACTGTAGCATGACTTACAGTGTGACAGCTGCATGCAGCAGCACCACCACCATCTGTGCCTATGCTGTGTTGTCCCAGTATAGCTGCAGGCAGGCAGCAGCACATGTGGAAGTAGTGTTCAAAACTGTATAATATTCCCCAAGCTGTTTGCGCAGCGCTAACACGTTTGCGCGGGTTTAGTGCAGGGCTAAACCGTTATCCCGGCGCAAACAGCATGCAAATCAGGGCATAATGAGATGCTAATCTGGATGTTTGCCCAGAGACTACATAAGTAGGCTCACTTGCATGTCACTTTTGAATATGGCAAAGTTTAGCGCCGGGCAAGCGTGTTTTGCACCAGGCCTAACTGTTTAGCCCTGCAGCTAAACCAGCACAAACATGTTAGCGCTGAGTAAACAGTTTGGGGAATATTTTACAGTTTTGCACACTGTACTTTCACATACACTGCTGCCTGCAGCTGTACTGGTCCACGTATTTGCTGGCACACACACTGGCCACATAGTTCACCTCTACCTACCTTCACATTGCTGTGCGCTGTGTTGCTGTTGTGGTGTGCACTTCCTGGTTGCCATATTCAGAGCTGTCTTATTCCAGGGCTAAGACTGCCCTGCACTCCCAGCCCAGTTTGCCTGGCCTCATTCCCATGCTATATTCAGAAGCTGCTTGCCCTGGGCTATTCCTTTTGAATATGGCTTGCTTTGTGCTCCGGGCTAAGTTTGCCCACTGGGCAGTGTTAATTTAGCCCCGGGGCAAAGTTTTGAATATCTGGCCCATTGTCTTCTATCAAAAAGCCAGTCTGCCACTCAGTTCACTAAAGCAGAATCAATTTTAAGTTTAACCATTTTTTCAGTTATAGCCCAATCTGGTGTCAGGTCAAAGACCTTTGCAAAATCTAGAAAAATAACATCACTGGCCACATTTTGATCTAGATATTTACTGATATTGTTAAAAAAGGTCAACACGTTTGTTGTACAACTTCTCCCCCTTAACAAAACCATGTTAGAATGAATCAAAACTACGTACAGAGGCTAAAATTGTATCTTTTATAACGGTTTCCAGTAGTTTCCCAATTACACATGTAAGACTAATCGGTCGATAGTTCTGAAAGAGCTCCTTTTCTCTCTTTTTAAATACAGAGACCACATGAGCAAGTTTCCAGTCCTTAGGGACTTCAGATTTTACCAGAGTAACTTCAAAGAGTATCTTGAGTGGCAACAGCAAATGTTTAGCCATTAATTGGAGCATACCAGCAGATATTTTGTCTGGTTCAGGGGAGGATTCCTTCCTTAGGTTTTTCATTTTTTTCTTCTATTTCTACTTCAGTGATCTGTGTAGCAACATCAATGGGTCTTTTTTCCTTTACTAAAGGTTTCATTCCTTTTTTATAGACACTGCAAAATTAGGTAGTAAAGGCCTCAGCCACCAATTTATTTTCCGTTTTCATAACAGTGCCTATCCTTATGGGAGCGACTTCATTTTGAGTTTTTTTTTTTTATACTTACTATTTTTCTATGCCCCCTTCTCACTGCTCCAGGAACCTCTCTTCAGGGATCCCAAGGTCGTGCGCGCAACCGTAATCCCGCCCCAGGTACCTCCATTCTGAGTACCAGCTGCCTGCCCCCATCCTGCCACGGTTTACCCCCTGGGTGGGGAGGAGAGGGTCTCCCCTTACCTTCTCTCACACCTCAAGTATGCGTCGGGAGGTCAGCTGGCCCCATCTCAAGAGCCCAGTTATGAGTTTTCTCGGGACGACCGGGTCCCGTCTACATGAACCTGGGACAGGGTATTTCCGTTTTTCTGGTCCCAGCCCTCGAGGCACCTGCATGCTAGGAAAGCCTAGGGGCTAAGCACATTGTGATGCGCTTGTTGCTCCGGCTTCTGGCAGGTGCCTCCCCACTCTTATTTTGCAAGCTGCCTTCGCTGCACCTCCAGCTCTGGTCACCCAGGTGGCGGTATAGCAGCGAGACTTGTATCGCACCCCACCCCACCCGGAGGAGAGCAGCCTTTCGGCGCTCAATCCTCCTCCCCATGGCCGGCCCTCCAGCTGCCTGAGTCCATTCCCGAACCTGGGTCGCTGGTGCCGTGTACGCCGGCGAGCCGGCCATTTTGAGGTGTTTTAAGAGAATTAATATACGAATAATATTTTTGGCATTTGACTTGCTTGCATTTGCAGCACGTTTTTCTTCCATGTTCCTTTTTGCCTGCCTGATCTTATTTTTGCATAATTTCTGATATTTTTTGAAAGACTCGTAAGCAGAGGTTGTTCCACAAACAAAATACTTTTTGTACAGTCTAGCCTTTTTTTTAATTGATTTTTTGATGTTTCTAGTAAGCCATTTTGGCCTTTTATATAAATGTTTGCCCTTTCTACCAGTGGGATATAATTTGTAGCAGCCCTAAGGATAACTCTTTGATAGTTGCCATGCCTCATCTACAGTTTCATTCTCCAATGAGATATTCCAGGGTATATTCTTCAGTTCCTTTGAATCCCTCAGTATCTGCTTTGTTTAAGAGATACATTTAGTGCAACTTCTCCTGGGGATGTAAACATAATGAATGGTAAACCGTATTTTTTTGTGGTCACTATTTGCCAAATGTAAGTCCATCTTACAATTTGAGAGGGATATACTGGGAGAAGCCAGAACCAAATCCAATATCTCTACTCCTCTTGTAGGATCTTTAAAGGAGAACTGTAGCAATCGGTTAGCTCCTTACCCCATAGAGCTTACCCTCTGGTTTAGCTTTAGCCCACAACAGCTGCATTTTTCTTGCGCCACAAGAGAGTTTAGTTTATTTTGTAAAAGTCCGTGAACCAGAAGTATGGCTGGAGCTGGGGGCTCCATTAAGTGTAATAGTGCGGCGCTGCTCCGCTCACTTGAACAATTAACAGAGAAGGGAAGGGACAGCCATCACTGCTGTTAGCAGAAAGAACAGTTATGTAAGAACTTGCCGTAAAAGTAGATCTTCAAGGGGATCTCAGTCATCAGGTCACATCGTAGGAACTTCACCGTTGATGAAGCAATATCCACATGGAAGATTTTCAGCAGTGCAACTGGAGCCGGTCATGCCGTTGACATCATCAACCCAATGAAGGTGTGAGTGGCCCTGCTCCCTCCAAAGTTCTTTCCCCTGGAGGCAAAGGCAGCATAGCTCGAGCCATGGGGGACAGAGGAGAGAGAAAGGTGCCCAGGCCTATATGAAAGGCTGGATACACCAGACAGCCAGTTCCAGTACAAGAGCCACAAGAAGGGGAGGGTGGGAGGAAAGCAGACCTGATGACTGAGATCCCTTGAAGATCTACTATTACAATAAGTTCTTATGTAACTGTTCTGTCTTCTGGGGTATCTCAGTCATCAGTCACACCATAGGAATGAGTCCCAAGCAGTTACAGGTGCAAGCAAACCATCTGGGAGGATGGCCAACCATAAATTTAAGACAGGAGGCCCTGCAGCACAGCACTGCCAAAACCTGCATAGGCTCTTGAGGCAATGTCCAGACTTTAGTGCTTGGTGAAAGTATGGATGGTACACAGGTGGCAGCAGCACAGATATCAGCGGCTGAGACCCCTCAGAAACAAGTCACAGAGGTAGCCATGCCTCTTGTGGAATGGGCTTTAACCATTCCAGGCAATTATTTGTCATACTTGTTGTAGCAGAACACAATGCAATTTGTTAAACATTGTTGAGAAACTGAAATGCCTCACTACCTGGAGTGAAGGAAACAAACAACTGCTTCGACTTTCTACATTCCGTGGTGCAAAGCAGGTAGTACTTCAAAGTTCTGTGCACATCTAACATTTGGAGCAGTGCTTCTCCTAGATTGGCTTGCTCAGGAAAATAAACAGGAAGGTGGATAGACTGGTTGAGTGTAAACTCAGAGACCACCTTGAGGAAAAACTTAGGATTTGTGCGCAAAGACGCCCTGTCTTTGTGACAAATCAAATAAGGCTCCTTGCACCAGAGGGCCTGAAGCTATGAAATTCTTCGGTCAGAGGTAATGACAACCAAAAAAAACAGGTTACTCACCTGTAACAGTAGTTCTAGGATGGTATGTGTTGTTCATCCACACTGTCTGGCATTGTCCCTGTCCCCTTTAAATCTTGCCGGAAGTCTTCAAGCTGGCTCCTCCCACCCACCCGGGTGGTAAATACCTCGGCTCCACCCCATGATGCCAGATCTAGCCTGTTGGAAGCAAGGTTGTGCGCCTTAAGCCGGGGAGGTCGGGTGGGTGCGTGTGGATGAACAACATATACCACCCCTAGAACTACCATTACAGGTGAGTAACCTGTTTTTCTAGGAGTGTGGATATGTTGTTCATCCACACTGTCTGGCAGACTCCTAGCAGTTCTCTGGGAGGAGGGAGGCAAGCGCACACCCCCTACTTAGGAAAAAGAGATTGGAGAACCGAGGCCCCAAAACAAGCATCTCGGCGTGACTCAAGGTTGATGTGGTAATGGGTAATGAAAGTGTTTGCTGACTTCCAGGTAGCGGCCCGACAGATTTCCTGGATAGGGATGTCCTTGGAAGCAGCCACCGATGCAGCAGTATGGCGGGTGGAATGAGCTCTTAACCCACTGGGAAGCTCCTTGCCCGCCAACTCATAACACAGACCTATGCATGATGTGATCCATCTTGCAATAGTCCGCTTAGCTGCAGGTCTGCCAGAAGTGGTTTGCATAGGTGACAAACAGCTGGTGAACCTCTCCCCGAATTCTCCACGCCCCTCTCCTTACAATGGAGAGAGCCCATCTGAGGTCCAGAGTATGGAGCCTGTACTCGGCGTCCGAGGTGTAATTAGGGTAATATACTGGCAGGGTCAACACCTGGTTAAGGTGAAACTCTGACACCACCTTCGGAAGGAATTTCGGTTGGGGGCGCAGGACAACTTTGTCCCTGTGAAAGACCAGATAAGAGAAGTTCACCGAAAGCGCCTGGAGCTCCCCTGTCCTTCTGGCTGACATGATAGCCACCAGGAAGGCCGTCTTCCACGACAAGTGTAAGAGCTCACACCTGTGCATGGGTTTGAATGGCTTGCCCATGAGCTTTGCCAAAACCAGCAAAAGATCCCACGAAGGTGGAGTTTCACGCATCGGATGGGATATGTGATCCAGGCCTTTGAAAAAGCACCCGACCACTGTCTCCTGTGCCAATGTCGGCTGACCGGCCTGCGCCCGGTAAGCAGAGATGGCTGCCAGGTGCGCCCTAAGGGTCGACATCAAGACCCCTTGGAGAGGGACCAAAGGTAGTCTAGAATGTTAGCCACAGAGCAGGATAAGGGTCCAGGCTCTTTTCTCGACACCAAATGGAAAACCTTTCCATTTGAAGGCATAACATTTCCTGGTCGATTCTTTTGAGATGCTTCCACCACAGTGTAGACATCTCGGAAAGACCCAGAGCCTGGAACTCTAGCCACTCAGGAACCAGGCTGTGAGGTGCAGGGACTGAAGGTCCAGTGGAATACCTTCCCTGGTTCAATGATATCAGGTCGGGCGTGTACAAAGTCAGCTCTGGGGCTCCTGCAGCAGAGGCTGAGGAGATCTGGATACCAGGAACTGGCGGGTCAGTCTGGGGCTACTAGGATCACCTTTGCCTTGTCCCTCCACACCTTGAGTAACACCTTGTGGATCAAGGGAAATAGAAACAAGGTGTAAAGGAGGGCTGGGGTCCACGGCCTCGAGAAGGCATCCCCCTGCAGCGAGCCCTGCTGAGGGGGCGGGCATGGTACAGCCGCAGCTTGGTGTTCTCCCTGGAGGCAAACAGGTCCACCAACGGTTTACTCCAACAGGAGAACAGACTGTAAGCTACCTCTGGATGGAGAGACCACTCGTGGGATGTCTGGCCTATGTGGCTGAGAGCATCCGCCAGTTGGTTCGAGACTCCTGCCACATGGATGGCCAGGAAATCCGCCTCTAGCCAGCTGATGAAGGTCCAGATCCGGAGTGCCTCCCTGCATAGCAGACGGGAGTACATGCCGCCCTGTTTGTTGAGGTAGTACATGGCGTGGTATTGTCTGTCTGGACTTGGACCACTTGACCCCGGAGCTGAGGAGCGAAATCTGACAGTGCTAATCTGAGTGCTCTGAGCTCCAACAGGTTGATGTGGCATCAGGACTCCTCAGGGGTCCAGAACCCATGAGCTCTGTTGTCCCCCATGTGGGCTCCCCAGCCCATGAGAGAGGCATCGGTCGTAGGACGACCGTCGGCTCAGGGCGGACAAACGGGATCCCTTCCCGCAAATGACTCGGGATGGTCCACCATTGGAGAGCATCCCACATCCTCTGGGTGACAGTGACCAGCTGGTCGAAAAGACCCTGATGCAGAGACCACTGAGTGGCCAGCTCCTACTGAAGGGGGCGCATGTGCAATCTGGCCCAATGGACCACTGAAGTGCACGCCACCATGTAACCCAGAAGGCGCAGGGAGTCCTGGGCAGGCGCAAGTGCCCAACCAGAAATGATTGGGCAAAGGAGGAAAGAACCTCCGCCCTGTCCACCGGGAGCCGAGCTCTGGCTTGACGAGAGTCGGGCTCTTCCCCGATAAAGCCCATCACCTGAGAGGGCACGAGTTCTGACTTGGTCTCGTTGATTAGGAGGCCCAGGTGGGAACAGGTTTGGAGGGTCAGGTCCCTGGACCTCTCCACCTCCTGTAGGGAGGAACCTGCCATGAGCCAATCGTCTAGATAGGGGTAAATACGAATCCCTTGACACCGTAGATGGGCTGCCACCACTGCAATGCATTTGGTGAAGACCTGTGGGGCTGATGACAGGGTGAATGGCATGGCTCTGAACTCTCGACAGGGCCCTTCGACCCTGAAGCGGAGGAACTGCTGGTGGGACGGATGGATTGGGACATGGTAGAATGCGTCCTGAAGATCCAGTGAATAGAACAACATGTTTTGCTCCAGAGATGGTATGATCTGGGGCAGAGTTACCATCCGGAAGGTGCGAGACCTGAGATATTAATTCAGGTTGTGGAGATCTAGGATGGGGCGCCAACCCCCCATCCGCTTGGGCACCAGGAAATACCTGGACATGAAACCTGGATCTGTAAGAGGAGCCGGCACTGGAGCTACCACCTCCTTGTGGAGGAGCTGAGCAATGTCGTTCCGAAGGGCCGACTAAGCGCCGACTGAGATCCTTTCTTCCCGTGGGGCACGGGCCCGGCTGGGGGGTACTGCTTGAACTCTAGAGGCAGTCCCTGCCTGACCACTTCCAGAACCCTCCTGTCCGAAGTGATACCAGACCAGGCAGAAAGAAAGTGGCGGAGCCGGCCCCCCACGGGAGGACCCAGAACTGGCATGACAGGTGAAGGGGAGGCCACCCCCAACCCGTCACTGTGCAGGCTTGGAGGAGGAGGGGGCACCTGGACCGGCACCTCAGCCTCCTTTGCAGGGCTCTTGGGGACCTTGCTTGGGCCTAGGGCGCCAAGCTTGAGCCTGCTGCTGTTGTTGACCTCACTGGAAGGAGGGCTGTCTAACCGCAGGGGAAGAAAGCCGAAAGGACTTCTTCTTGCGCTTCTGCTGGTTCTTGCCCAAAGAACCCTTAGCAGAAGTGGCATCTAAGGTGGCATTAGATTGCTCAATGCGCTGGAGATGATCTGCCACTCCCGGACCAAAGAGGTCGGTGCCAAGGAAGGACACATCAGCTAGCTTGTGCTGAGTATCCGCTGGAAAGGAGGATAACCTCAGCCAAGCCCTGCGGCGAGTGGCCACTGCAGCAGCTAGTGAATGGGCATAGGAATCCCAATGTCCAGGGCCATCTGGAGCTGTTGTTTAGCAACAGCACGGCCCTGGTCACGGACCTGCTTGACCGTGGTCTGCATGTCTGCTGGAGACGAGGGAGGACTTCATCAAGCGACCCCAGTAGGGCGTGACAGAAGTGTGCCATAATCACTGCCGAGCTGGCCTGACGAAGGCCCAGGTATGATGCCGCATAAACATTCTGGGCTGAATGGTCCATATTTTTGGACTCCTTGTCCGGAGGGCGGTCAGTATCCGCAGAGCTGCCCATGCGCCAAAACACTGAGGCAGTCACAAGGCTCTCGGCCAAGGGATGCTCAGTGAAGCCCACCAAGGACCCCATGGGCACCGTTTATTTGCGGGCCATACGGGCAGATGGAGCCAGGCAAGAGGCAGGGCACTGCCAAAGCTGCAGTGCCAGGCCAACTATGGCTTCGGCCACTGGAAAGGCCTCTTGTCAGGGTATCCCCCCCTCTTAAGAATATCCGTGAGAGGATATTCTGCCTTCTTTTGTATAGGCTGCAAAGGCATACCCGTGGACTCAGAAATGAGTCGAAGGATGCCCTGGAAGGAAGAAGGACCTTTCTCCAGGCCTGTCACTGACAGCTCATCATGTGAGTGAAGGCCAGAGTATCTGAGTCCGAGGAATCAGGATACAGGGGTCTCCCACCTATGTCCCCCTCGATGCGCCTAGGGCGATCAGGAGTAACAGTAATGGGCAAGCCCGTAGTTGTCCAATCCTCTTTAGAGGAAGCCCCTCCCTGAGGCTGTTTAGGTGGTGGTTCCACCAAAATTGGTGGGGAGCCCGTAATAGGCTGACTAGAAATACATGCCGGTCCCACCGGAGGGAGAACCAGAGTCCTCAGAACCGAAGGAGTCTGTGTCGGCCGAAGAGGCTGGGGCCAAGTAATGGCTGGTACAGCTGGAGTAGACGTCTTTTGACCGGTCAAAAGGAGTTGCTGCCACATGAGGTTCTCATAATGTCGACGGAGTTTCCGTCTAAGTCTCTCCTCGTCCGAGGAGGATGAGGAATGGCGGCGTCACCTCTTCCAGGAGTGTTTATGACCCTTTCTCGTTTTTTTGACCGACGGGGTCCTACTCCCCAATCGAGACCGACGGCGTCGACTCTGTCATTCAGGAGAAGCCAGATTCGGTGAAAACTGAGGTTCTGGCTCTTGTCCCTCGATCGGGATGCCCAAAGGACGGGTCTCCTCGTCGGAGGAGAGATTGGGAGTCCTCTCCAAGGAGTCAGTGACAGGCGTCGGCGACAATAGCTCAATTGGGTCAAGAGAAATTCGGCCGGTTCTGCCGTGTCTTCGACCCGTGCCCTGGCCTGATGGAAGGTCCGAATGCCGCAGCCAAGGAAGCGATTCTCGACCGTGGCTTAGACCGCTTGCTCCTTGAGTGTCGGACCGCCTCGTCCCAGGAACGTCTTCTTCAGCTAGAAGAAGATGATTTGGGGTCCTTATCCTTTTTCTTGATTGGGAGGAGGCGAGCGAAGCGCCTCACTCAGAAAGGACCCAGTGAAGGTGGAGCCCAGGTTGAGCGGGACGAAGAAACTCGTTGGCAGAAGCTTGGGCAGCTTCCTTCTAAAGCCACCATCTGTTCGAGCTGCTCATCGGATCCCGCAGCCGCGGAAACCGCCCACCTGGCCTCCTTCAATTTCACCAGTGGATTGCGAAGCTCCGGTCTCCCCAGATTAAGGCGCGCCTTGCGGTCCTCCAGGATGGTGGGATGGAAGGCCGAACAGATGGTGCAAGCCAAAGTATCGTGCACGGCACCTAGGCAGTAAACGCATGAGAGGTGGGGATCGGTGCGAGACATTTTCTATCCACAAGGACACTGGCGAAACCCGGGGGACGACTTGTCCTCCATATCCGAAGCGTTCGGATCCAAATCGTAAACTCTGATGAGTTTTAAGGTGAGTAAGTGCTGCGAAAACCATCGATTAGACTCCAGGGCCTACAGTACTTGCAAAGTAGCACGAGGGAACCTGTATCTTCCAGTGGAAAGGAATATCTGGCATCATGGGGCGAAGCCAAGGTATTTACCACCCGGCTGGGTGGGAGGAGCCAGCTTGAAGACTTCTGGCAAGATTTAAAGGGGAAAGGGACAATGCCAGACAGTGTGGATGAACAACATATCCACGCTCCTAGAATAATGCTTTCAAGAGAGAAGCATAGCTCACAAGTTGCGACTGGCTCAACAGGAGACAGGGTCAATTCTCCAAACAAAATTCAAATCCCAAGCTGGGACAGGAGAACAGACTGGGGTTTCAGATGCTGGATGCACCCTCAAAAATGTATGGGAGACATCCAGCTGAGCTATCGTGAATCGCCCATGGGTTCATGAAATGCAGAAATAGTTGAAAAGTGTACTTTGAGGAGGAGTACTCAAGACCTGGTCAGGCGACAGAGAGATCAGTTAGTCCAGGATCTGGCTCAACGGACAGGTGAAAGGGCCACATTATGTTTGGCAGCCCAGATGGCAAACCGCCCACTTCATGACAAAAGTGGCTGAGTGGGAAGGCCTCTGGGCAGCCACCAGGACGTCCTGCACTCTGCTGGAGGCCCCAAACCTGGCAATAGTTATATCCTCTGGAGCCAAGCATGCAGATGAAGGGACCTGAGGTTGGGATAGACCAGGGTCCCCTGAGCCTGGGTCAGCAGATTCCTGTAGAGGGGTAGAGGAAATACAGGTTACTCACCTGTAACAGGAGTTCTAGGAATGGTATATGTTGTTCATCCACACTCATTGGCAGTATCCTTGCCGCTTTAAATCTTGCGGAAGGTCTTCAAGCTTGCTCCTCCCACCCACCCGGGTGGTATAACTCAGCTCCGCCCATGACGCCAGATCTGGCCGCTGGAAGCTCAGGCTAAAGGTCAAGCCGAGGAAGTCAATGTAGGGATGAACAACATATACTATTCCTGAACTCCTGTTACAGGTGAGTAACCTTACTTAGGGACATGGATATGTTGTTCATCCACACTCATTGGCAGACTCTAGCAGTTCTCCGGGAGGAGGGAGGCAAACGCACACCCCATATACTTACTTGGGAAAGAGAGACTGAGAACCGAGGCCCCAAAACCAGCATCCCGGCGACTCAAGGTCGATGTAGTGGGTAATGAAGGTGTTTGCTGACTTCCAGGTAGCAGCCTGCAGATTTCCTGGATAGGGGCGTCCCTGGAAGCAGCCACCGTTAGCAGCAGTATGGCGGGTAGAATGAGCTCTTATCCCTCTGGGAGGCTCCATGCCCGCCAACTTATAACGAGAGATCTATGCAGGAGGTTACCCACCTGCTTCTCGTCCGCTGGCTGCAGGTCTGCCAGATCGCGGCTTCAGCGTGAGGTGACAAACAGCTGGCGAACCTCTCCTCAACTTCAGACCGTGCCGCCTCCTTTATAATAAGCGAGCCTCTAGGGTCCAGAGTATGGAGCCTATATCTGGCCCGAGGTGTGATTGGGAGTAGAACACGGCAGAGTCAACACCTGGTTAAGGTGGAACTCCGACACCACCTTCGAAGGAATTTCGGTGGGGCGCAGGACAACCTTGTCCCTGTGGAAGACCAGGTAAGGAGACTCGATGGAAAGCGCCTGGAGCCTCCCATCCTTCTGGCTGACGTGATAGCCACCAAGAAGGCGGTCTTCCACGACAGGTGAGAGAAAGCACACCTGTGCATAGGTTCAATGGCTTGCCCATGAGCTTTGCCAGTACCAGCAGTAGATCCCACGGTGGGGTTCCCTTGCTGGAAATGTGATCAAGGCCTTGCTGAAAAATGCCAGACCACCTTCTCCCTCATACATCGACTGCTTCCTGCCCGCTACCGTAAGCAGAGATGGCTGCCAGGGTGCACCCTAGGGTCGCCGACCTAAGCCCTTGACTAGAAAGGGACCATAAATAGTCCAAGATGCTTGCCAAGGAACAGGAGGAAGGGTCCAAGCCCTCGTTTCGACACCAAATGGAAAACCTTTTCCATTTGAAGGCATAGCATTTTCTGGTCGACTCACGGGACGCCCTCAACTACATTGAGGACCGGTCGGAAAGACCTGGGCGCCTGGAACTCTAGCCGCTTCAGGAACCAGGCCGGCCAGGTGTGCAGGGATTGGAAGGTCCGGATGGAACACCTTCCCTGATTGACTGAGAGCAGGTCGAGGCGAGCTGGAAGCTGCAGCGAGTCCTGGAGCTGAGACTGAGGAGATCTGGGTACCAGAACTTGGCGAGGCCAGTCTGGGGCTATCAGAATCACCTGCGCCTTGTCCCTCCTCGCCTTGAGAAGCACCTTGTGGATCAAGGGAAATGGGGAAAGGCGTAAAGAGGCCCGGGTCCACTGCCTCGAGAAGGCATCCCCTGCAGCGAGCCCTGCTGAGGGGCGAGTATGGAACAGACTCAGCTCGCATGCTCCATGGAGGCAAACAGGTCCACCTGAGGTGTGCCCAAAGGGAGAACAGATGCTGTACCACCCCGCAGGAGAGACCACTGGGATGCAGCCCTATCCGACCAGGGCATCGGCCAGGGTGTTGGAGGCCCTGCCACGAATGGCTAGAGATCCGCCTCCAGGCTGCGCAGACGAGTGACCAAATGCGGAGAGCCTTGCATAGAAGCATGGAGCGCGGGCCCCGCCTCTGGCGGTTTAGATAGTACATGGTCGTGGGTATTGTCCGGCCTGGACTCTCGGACCACTTGACCCCGGAGGAACGGAGCAAAGGCGGTGAGAGCTAGGCGGACCGCTCGGAGCTCCAGAGGTTGATGTGGCATCGGGACTCCCGCGGGGACCAGAGGCCATGAGCCCGGTGTTCCCCAGATGGGCACCCCAACCCATCAGAGAGGCATCGGTCGACAGAGAGACCGTCGGCTCGGGCGGATTACGGGATGCCCCCTGCAAATGATCTGGAACGGGTCCACCACTGGAGAGCGCCCACATCCCTGTGTCACCGACACAAGCTGGTCCAAGGATCGCAGCGTCATGACCACTGGCTGGCCAGTCCCCACTGAAGGGGACGCATGTTCCAGCGGACCCAGCGGACCACGCTGGTGCAGGCCGCCATGAGACCCAGGAGGCGCAGAAGTCCCGGGCAGAGGCTAGTGCCCAACCAGAAATGATCGGGGCAAAGGGAGGAAACCCCGGCCCTGTCCGCCGAGCCGCGCCTGGCTCAAGAGTCGAGCTGGGCGCCCGATGAATAGAATCACCTGCTCGCCTCGAGTTCCGACTCGGCCTCGTTGATAAGGAGGCCCAGTTGAGAGCAGACCTGGAGGCCAGATCTCTGGACCACTCCGCCTCCTTCCTGGAGGGAGCTGCTATCAGCCAGTCGTCCAGGTAAGGGTACACCTGACCCCTCGGCCGCAAGAATGCTGTCACCACTGCCATGCATTTGGTGAAGACCCTGGGAGCTGGAGACAAGCGAAGGGCATGGCTTGGAACTCAAAGAGATCCTTCCGCTGAAGCGAAGGAAATCTCTGGTGAACGGACGGATAGGGACGTGGAAAAACAACTGCAAGTCCAGAGAGAGCAGACCACTGCGTTCCAAGGATGGTATTATCTGAGCCAGAGACCATCCTGAAGGTTCGAGACCTTAGGAACACCATTTGAGTAGGTGTGAGTAGAAATGAGGCGCCAACCCCGATCTGCTTCGGAACCAGGAAGTACTGGACACAAACCCTGGGTCTGAAGGAGGGTCCACCACCTCTCTTACCACCTCCTTCTGGAGGAGGAGGCCGATAATGGGCTCGACGAGCCGCCAGTGAGGCTGGGATCCCGAGGCCCCCGAGGGCCGACTGGCCTGAAGGGTGGTGCCTGCTCAATTCCAGAGGCAGGCTTCCTTCCCACCACCTTCCAAGACCCACCTGTCCGTGGTAACAGCGGACCAGGTGGAACGGAAGTGCTGGAGCCGCCCCTCTCACGGGGGACCTAGGGTAAGGTGGACGGGGATGGGGCGACACCCCTCAGCCGTCACTGGGCAGGCTTGGAGGAGGAGGACCGGCCGAGGGACCTCCTGGGCCCCCTCCTCCCTGCACCTGTTAGAGGAAGCCGGGCGGCTTGGGTTTGGGATGCCAAGGCCGAGCCTGCTGGCCCCTGACGTTGTTGGTCAAGGCCAAAGTACCAGAAGGGACGGAAGGGCTTAGGCTGTGGTTTGCTGACCTTTGTCCTTCTGGCCGGAAGAGACCGAGGTCCAAGGTGGCATTGGACTTCTGATCCTCTGCAGGTGACCTTCCACCCCAGGGCCAGAAGAGGTCAGTCCCCAAAAGGGAACATCCGCCAACTTGTGCTGGGTATCCAGTAAAGGTGGATATCCTCAGCCAAACCCGGCTTGACGACATAGCCACTACGGCACCGATCTGGCACATGAGTCCCCCTATATCCAAAGCAGTCTGAGCTGCTGTTTGGCCACTACTTCTGCCCTGGTCCGCACCTGCTAACCGTAGTCTGCCAGATCGGCGGGAAGATGAGGATGACCTCATCCAGGGAGCCCAACAGGGCATGAGAAAATGTGCCATGAGGGCGGGCCGAACTGGCCTGGACGAGAGCCGAGGGAGGCCTTAAGCGTGAGACTTTTAGCCCGGCGTAGTCAATTTCTTGGACTCCTTGTCAGGAGGTTTGTCCACATCCTGGCGTTACCGGGCGCTACCGAGAACGCTTGTCGGTAACCAAACCCTCAGCAGAGGGTGTTCCGAAACCGGACAAGGAACCGGTAGGGACCGCTGATACTTCCTGGCCATCCTGGCCGAAGGCGCAGGGCAGGGGAAGCAGGGCGCCGCCAAAGTTCCAGTGCCGGACCCACTATGGCCTCGGGCCACCGGAAAGGCCTCCGTCCGGAGAATCCCCTCGGTCCAGAATCTCCGTGAGGGGATACCTGGCCCGCTTGAAACGAGTTCGAGCTCCATCCGGTAGACTCGAGATGAGCCGAAGCAGTCTAAGGAAGAGACGACGGGCTATCAGTCCAGTGACCCGACCTCCTGAAGACTCCAAGTCCAGTAGCTTGAGAAGAAGGAGGAATCATCTTCGGGACTCGAAGAAAGTCCTCGAGAAACTGCCTCTGGCCTGAGCCACCCTTCACCTGCCGAGGTCGGTCGGGAGTGAGGGTAACTGACAGCCGATGGTGAAACCCTTAGCCGACCGAGAATCCTTGGTCAGACCCCAGTGGTGGCTGTAGGCCGGAGGTTCCACGGAATCGGTGGAGCAGCTGGTTTCCTACGAACAACGGCCTGGTATAGGCTCCTCGGACAAAGTGAGGGAGTGTGCAGCCACGTTCGGTGACAGTCATAATGGCAAGGCGCGGTCGGCTTATTCCCGACCAGGAGGAGCTGTTGCAACACTCAAGGTCCTCATTACCGTCTCGGCGTAATTTCACGCTGAAGCCTCCCTCATCGGGGAGGAGGACGGCGAAGGGCGGCGGCACACAAGCGGCTGCGAGACCCGAGACCGCTATGGCGGTGGAGCGGCTGGACCTTGAGATCGAAGACGAGACCGAGAGTCCGGAATTTCCGGGGAGTCCGGTCACGGGGAGGTGTCGGCGGAACCGGCACTCCCTTAAGGCTGGAAGGTCCATCCGAGGGCTCCCGAGACCGAGGCACAAGAGCCAACACGGGATCCTCAACTCCTCCCGGGGAACCGGGAGAGAGGAATCTCGGCTGCTAAAGGCGACAGCCAGATCAATGGGTGAGAAAATCTACGACTTCATCAGTGGAGTCTCGGTCAACTGACCTGACGGGGACACCGTGAGGCCAGTGGCCAGCCAGTGGTCGGACCGGCTTCACGGACCCACGGCCCGGGAGAGGGACCTTTCCAGCACCCAAGAGCGTCGGCGGAGGGACTTCCATATCCCTCTTTTTGGACCGAGAATAAGGTCCAGCAGGCGAGCCCTTCTCCATTAGTGGAGGGACAGACAAAGCTCCTTAAAAGAAGCCGTGTAGGAAGAACCCGAAGGCGGGATAATGCCGCGTCGAGGAAGATACGACCTCGCGCCGCCCTCCTCTTGCGAGGCCATCCGCTTACGAGCTGATCCGACCGCCAGCCCACGGAACACCGTAACACGGCCTCCTTGGACTTCACCGAGGAAACGCTCTCGGACGGCCCAGTTGCAATCGGGCAGCACGGTCTTCGAGGGACGAGGGCCGAGAAAGATGAGCACAGGTCGCAAGCCCGCGGGTCGTGCTCAAGGCCTAAGCAGTAGACACACGGAGTGTGGATCCGTCCGAGACATCTTCTGCACCGCATGGGCATCTCCAATCCGGAGTCGATTTGTCCATCGCGGCCGCGAGGGATCGAAGACTTTTGCAAATTTTATTTTTAAACCTGAAACGGAGAAATAGGAACCAGTCATGAACGCAGAGCGCAAGGAGGGAACCTGAGCTTCAGCGTAAGGAAGATCTGGCGTCATGGGGCGGAGCCGAGAGTTATACCACCCGGGTGGGTGGGAGGAGCAAGCTTGAAGACCTTCCGGCAAGATTTAAAGCGGCAAGGATACTGCCAATGAGTGTGGATGAACAACATATCCATGTCCCTAGAACCAGAGGTTCTTCCGCCAGCTGCTGAAGTAATGGAAACCATATCTGCCGATGCCAGAATGGAGCTATCAGGATCATGCTGGCCCCCTCCATCTGCAGTTTGTTTAGCAACCTCTGAATTAGAGGAAATGGAGGGAAGGCATAAAGGAACTTCCTGCTCCAGGACAGGGACAATGTGTCTTGCCAGAAAACTCCAGGCCCTGGATCAAATGAGCAAAAATTGGGAAGTTTTGCGTTGAGTTTGGACACAAAAAGATCCAACTCTGGATGCACCCATCTGTCAAATAGATATTCTGTGATGGATGACAGAAGCTCTCACTCGTGCATGCTGGACTGAGTCCAGCTGAGACTGCCCGCTAGGGTGTTTAGCACCCCAGGGATGTAGATGGCTAAATGAGTCAGGCTGTGATCTAATGCCCAATACCATACTCTCATGGCCACTCTGCATAGGGGGTACGAATGTGTTCCCACCTGCTTGTGATGTAGTACACTACATTTAGGTTGTCTGACTGAATCAACAACTGACCCAGATGAAGGTGGTTCTGAAAGGCCTTCATGGTATAAAGAACTGCCCGCATCTCCAGGACATTGATATGCAGTGAAGATTCTATCTTGGGTTTGGAAAGGGCCCAGGTGCACTCCCCAGCCCAGGCTGGAAGCCTCCGTGGTGAGGATCTGCTGTGGAGAGGAGATCTGGAATGGGATGCCTTGCAGTAGATTCAAGAAGTCCATCCACCACTGTAACATCTTGCAGACTGGGAAGAGACCAGGATTAGGTGATCTAACTTGTCATGGCTGGTCCCACTGCACTCTGTGGGTGCGCATATGGAGCCTGGCCAGTGGAACAGTGAAATGGCAGCTGTCATCAGACCCAGCAGTCTCAGGTATACCCTGGTAGGAATATACTGGCTTTGAGCGACTGCCTGAGCTTGGGCTATAAGGCACCCTGTTCTGGGTCAGAAAGGCCTTCCACTGCGCCAAATCAAGAACTTCCTCTATATGTTTCAGCCTTTGGGACGGCGCTAGAACCAACTTGGGCAGACTGACAGTAATGCCCAGAGAGAGGAATAGCTGGAGGGTTCTCTCCAGAGTCAGGAGGACCTGTGCCCTGGATGAAGCCTTTAGGAGCCAATTGTCCAGATAAGGGAAAACATACTGTACATTCCTTCCCTTCTAAGAGCTGCTGCTACTGCTGTTAAGCACTTGGTAAAGACCCACAGTGCAGAGGACAAGCCAAATTGCAGCACTTTGAACTGATAATGCTCACCCTGGAACACAAAGTGGAGAAATCTCCTGTGAGGAGGAAAGACCGATATGTGTGGGTAAGCATCCTGCATGCCCAGCAAGCATAGCCAATCACCTGCCTTGAGGTGAGGCATCAGGCCTGGCAAAGTTACCATTCGGAACTTTTTGTACTGGACTTACAGATTGAGGTCCTTTAGATCCAGAATGGGAATCAAATCCCGGTCCTTTTGAGGACCAGGAAGAACCTGGAATAAAGCCCCTTGTTTCTCTGGCACCTGGGGACTGCCTCATTGGTCTTCTTGTGCAGAAGGGACTGTACCTCCTCACAGAGAACAGACAAGTGAGCCGGGGGGGTAGCTGGAGGACAGGGGAGAGGATTTTGAAGGTTGCTCTGTGAGCTCCAGTGTGTGACCTCTTTCTATCATCTGCAGAATCTAGGCATCTGAAGTTATGGTTATCGATTGATTTAGATGTAGGGAGAATCGATCTCCTACCACCACCTCTTGGTCGGGGACCATAAGAGGGGGGTCTGGCAAGGAGTGAAGCAGAGGCAGATCCAGCTGCGGGGGCTGGTCCTTCACTTCTGGTATGCTTGGCGGCAGCTCCAGCATTTGAGAGAGTGGGCAAGGCAGGAGAGGCTCTGTGTTTCACTTAGGGATGAGAGGCTGCACTGAGTCTACTGGATGCCTTGCGAAAAGGAGGGCACTGTCTATCCCTCGGCTGAGTATGGCAGAAAGATTGGACAGACTTGATAGCCCTGCTGGAGGCCTGCAGATCATTGACAATATCCTGGACGTCAGGGCCAAAAAGCTTTGTGCCATTAAAAGGGGCATTAAGCACCTTCTACTGAACATCAGCAGCAAAGCCAGAAACTGTCAACCAGGAGTGCCTAAATAGGCATATGCCCATGGCAGAAGCCCTGGCAATAGTGTCAGCCATGTCACAGAGGGCCCTGAGGAGGTGCTTTCTAATGTCCTCAGCCATCTGCAGACACTTAAGAAGCTCCTGCTTCTGTGTGCCATCTGGGAGGGCCTGGGCAGCAACCCTGCCCTTCTTCCAGTTGGAATTCTGGTACTTCACCATATGAGACAGGTAGTTTGCAATCCCCAGCCCGAGGGTGGAGGAGGGTTTACCCCAGAGGTCAGTTCTGCAGGACTTTTTGTTTGGGGAGTGGGAGCTAAGGTGCTTAAGTGCCTTAGACCTGTCATGAACTGCCCTAATGACCACTGAGTATGCTGGGCAGCATAACAGGCGAACCACTGGGGGGCATGGTAAAGTTTATCTGCCCTACAGCGCATAGCTGGCACCATGTCTGGCCTACGCCAGGCTGCGTATAGCTACATTCCTCAAGGCAGGTAAGACTGGAGGAATGATTCTGGGGAGACTTGGGATCTCCAGGACGCCCACCAGCTCTTTCCTGGTGACACCCTCTTCCTCAGTGTGGAAGCCCATGGCTGAGGACAAATGCGTCATCACATTGAAAATGTGGGGTCCTCGGAGGAGACCTAGGAGTCTGCTTAACAAAATCGTCTCTGACTGAGAAGCTATACACCTGTCAGAGACCAGGATTCTTCCTCTTCTTCCTCATGTTCATCAGGAAGAATGAAGTCAAGATAGTACTCCTCCTCGACGTTGACCTCTTCCAAATCCAGGCCCAATGTCAGATGCACTGATGACAGCCTGCGGGGAGTCTCCTGCAGCGGAGAAGTACGAGCTGATGACAAAGCTGTCGTCGATGGCGCCGGTGATGTGGGCCTGTACATGCCCATCTGCTGGATAATCATCTAAATGAATTTGGTTAAGGTCTCGTTTAGGTCGACGACCATCGACGACTGTGTTGATGGGGGGAAGTGGGGAGGGTCAATGGAGTAGGCAATGACAATCCGCCTGAAGGATCCTGAGGATCTAAGGAGCTTGTAGTCCTATTGGAAGGAGAGGGGCCAGGCCTCATGAAGGAGGAGCCAATGAGCAGGAGGTCAACGGCCAGCCACCCCGGAAAATGGGGCAAGTGCACTGTCGGTATGGGTCTATAGGGCACAGAGACTTGGACATCGACTTTGTGTGTCAGTGCAGCTGCAGCCAACAAAGATTCCCTAGATGAAGGAGAAGAGGCGCGGGAGAGAGAGAGAGAGAGAGATCACTGCCAAAGGGGATGCGGCTGCGATCTCGGGTCTTTGTGCACTTTCTCCCGAGGATTTGTCTCAGTCCTTGAGGCCTGGGAGCTCTACGACCCTGCTGGTGACTGAGAGGCCGGGACCCCAGAGGACCCCAGCCCGGAACTGGCTACCTGTTGATCCATCAGTAAATTTTCAAGTGCCGCTTTGCGTTGCCTGAGAGTTGTTTGGTTAAACTTCTGGCAGAGCTCACAGTCAGAGACTTTGTGGTCAGGCCCAAGACAGCAGACATAAAGAGAGTGTTCATCTGTGGAGGCAATCTTCTTTCCGCAGCAGCAGCGATGGAAGAGAGAGGTCAGTGGATTAACTCACGACATAAACAAAATAAAGGAATCATGTTAATAAAAGAGATTCTGAAATATTGCAGAGAAAAAGCCATAGGTGAAAAAATGGTGGGAAACTACATTGGAGCTTCTGCAGAGACCCATGTAATTGAGTCGATGACGGGAAAGAACTGAGGAGGGAGCAGGGCCACTCACGCCTATATAGGGTTGATGATGTCGACGGATGTTGACGGCATGGGTGGTCCCAGCTGTACTGTTGAAAATCTTCCGTGTGGATCCTGCCTCACTGACGGTGACGATCCTTCGGTGTGATCTGATAATGAGATACCCCTGAAGAAGATGCACTGCTACAAAGACAAGGGCACCTACAGTATAAACGATATGCTGATTAATGTGATGATAGTGAGGGGAGTGGTATGAATTGGGAAGAGCTAACAGAAAATGAATGATTAACGGGGCTACAATTAATATATTATTATGTAGCACAGCATGAAATGTGCCTATGTTAGAACATGTATGCAGTCCACATTGTAATTCCTAATATATATCTATGTGAACATTTTTAATAACAATGTCATTCAAAACAAATGGAATTTGCCATTTTTAAACACCACTGAGATTTATTTTTTCATATAAACTACTGTACCTGTCTGCACCATATTTACAGCTACACAGTGCCAAATGTGTGTAAACCTCCTATTTGGTGCCATATCTGTAGTGTACAACATGCTGATTTGTACTCAATTCTGGGAAGAAATGGAAAAAATGGATATTAAGATTTTGTAAAACAGAACTGCCCATTTTTGAAAAATGGGAAATCAGTGGCACAACTCCCAGTCTGAGTAAGGGTGCAGCTGTGGTGGCAAGAGGAGGGCAGAGAGTTCCAAAGGGGGAAACTGGAATAAAAAAGGGCCCATCAGGATTTAGGCATCAAAGATGACATCTATGTGGGACTGCAGCTGGATGCTGTAGTAAGACGAATAGAAGAACAGGTAGCACCTCTGCAGATTTCAGTAATGAGGATGCTCCTCGCTGTGGCAGCAAAATCCACTTTAAGCCCTGAGGCCATTGGGGTACAACACCACCAAAATGATACTACTGCTGTAATCTGCCTGGACAACTGTAGGTGGAGTTTGCAAAGGTTACAAACAGCTGCTTTGTGCTAACCCTGAAAGCACAAGTTCTGTTTAAGACAGAGCTCCAACTTCAAATCAAACTGTGGAGCACCTCATTAACTCCGAGTCCGCAGGCATGAGGTATAGGAAGGAACACTGTAAAAATTCAAGGAGGACTGCTTCAGGTGTTACAGCAGCTGGAAACCACCTAGGCAGACATTCAGGGCATCTGCATACCATGGAGAGAGCCTTTGTCCAGCTTCACCAGACTATACCTTCCAGGAAGGAGCTGAAAAGGCTAAGGCCTGTAGCCACCAAAACAATCTACAGATTTATAGCCTTCCAGAGGTATGGGTAAGCCAGGACATAGTACCATTCCTCCAGCAACTCCTCTGCACTACTCTACAGATACCTGCAGACCAAGGCTTGGAGACTGAGTAGGCACATCGGGTCTTAGGCCCCAAACCAGCTGCATCGGGAGACCAGGCTGCAGTCGTCATCCTTCACTTTCTCCATTTCCTCGATAAAGATTTGTCCTGCATTCCACTTGGAAGGTCAAGAAAGTTCATTATGAGGACACCAGACTTTTTTACTTGCTGTTTTAAGTCCCCTTCATCTCCAAGCCTGCATCCATCCTCAGGTCCCAAGGTGAACTCAGCAGCATCACGGGGTGCTCACCCTGGCCACGGATCACCCCTGGGCGGAGTAGGAGTATACCCAACTCCCCCAGCCAATGTCCAACATGTTGGGTGGCCCATTCGTCCCCACCGAGATACCGAGGCCAGTCTCCTGGTGCAGACTCGGGGCTTTTTCCCTTTTCCATGGAGATGTGATTGCGCCATGACATCTAGGCATATGCCGATGTCAACCAAGCTCCTTCCCTGCTACTGCAGCACTGAGCTGCCATGCCCCCAGCCTCTGCCAAAGGTCGGTTCAACATCAGGCCAAACCCGTCCCCAGGGGAGATCAGCAGTCCTATGGATGCTCAGCCTCCCCTCCCGGCCAGCCCTCCAGCTCCCGGGGCTGGTTCCTGAACCCAAGGTCACTCGCATCCTGGCGGTAGCACAACCACCTGCACTCAAGGGCCGGCTATGAGGGGAACTAGACTTATATTGATAATGATTACCCTCCCTCGGCCTTGATAGGCCATATAGATTTTACTTGCTCCCAATGTTAAGGACCTTAAAGGAGCAGGGGTTGAGATTCCGCACCCTCTACATGCCCCACTTCACTGCCTTTTTCTTAGATGGCACTCAGGTCTTTATGACTCCAGAAGCTGCCCTTAAACAGCTGCAGTCCAGAGGAATCTCAGTACCCTTACCCCAGCGACCTGCCTTGCAGCCTACTCTAGCTGCAAAACTTGCCAGACAAGTGTGGAATTCCTCCTCTTGCAAGTCCCAGAGAAGACAACAGGGGACTGCAGTGCTTGAACAGGTTATCTCCGAACTCTGGCAGGGCCAGTCTACGTCCTCTGGGGCTTAACCAGATGCCTCTGCCACTCTTTGAAATCCCTGAATGGTTTTGACTTACTGCATTACCAGGTACACCACATCCGGTCTCTCCTCCCACCTCCCCTGAGGTCTCATTTTCTCTGTGCCCAGTCCCTGGTCGCCACTACCTCTTGAGCTGCCACTATAATGGGTCCTAACAGCTTTAGCACTGAGCCCCTAGTTTACGCTGAGCGCTATGCCAGTACTGACGCCCAATGGTTAATAGCTTCCAGTCACTGCAGATTCCCCTCTCCCATCAGCGTAGCTGACTTAGCTCTTGCCCTAACAACCTAGCAGCCATACTTTTTCCTTAGTGGGGCCCAATACTGAAGCTCCTTTCTGGAATGGCCCAGCATTGCACCTCCTCTGCTTACCCCTAGTGGCCTTGCCTATCTGGTTCTCTCTCTGCGGGAGGGGTTGGCGAGGTGCTTTATGCCCCTGCATGGAGCCATTTCGTGGCAGCCTTGTGGATGCTGCAGCAATGACCTACCTTGCCTCAGCTTAACTTAGCCCATAGCCTTGGACCTTCCTTTTGGTGTTAAACAGCAAACTAGAGAGATATCTGTCTATAGTGCTTTGGGAGGAGAACCGCTCCTCAGTGGGGTGAGGGGCTCATGTACAGTGGCAGCTCATAGCTGTAGTCAGCAGGGCTCTGGGGACCACTCATGGACTTGGTTGGAGGGTGGGAGTGGAGGAGGAGAGGGCTGAATGTAAGATGCCTTCCCTTGAGGCCGTTTCAGCAAGGATATAAGACATTTTGCTCAGCTTACCACAGGAAATGTGCTCCTGGGCTTTCACTAGTGCCTCTGTTTGACAGACTGCCATCTTCGTGAGTTTTCTGGTCAGCACTTGGCCATGGCGTTGCACTTGCCTTCTGCGGCCTGCCTTGCCCTCTGGTCATTACTTTTTGGCCTTATGCAAGATGTTCTAATTGATTTATTCTACTGTGTGTTTGCTGGCTTGCTACTTTACTTGGCCTCTCCCTTTAATACATTTACCAGCTCTTCTCCGGAAATCAGCTTTTCTCCTTCCAGGAGCTGCAGGCCCAGTATGCAGGTGTCAGCGTGGCTCAGTTGGTAGCACATCCGCCTCTGGACCAGAAGGTCGTGGGTTCTCGTCCCACACCGGGATTGGACTTGCACCTAAAAATCGCTGGCATCCGAGTGCAGTATTGGGGGATGCTGTACTGCTGGGGTGTGCCGTCGTTCGGATGAGACGTTAAACCGAGGTCCCTTCTGCCCATCCTGGTGTTGTCCTGGTGGGTGTTCAGGTGGAAGTGAAAGAACCCAGGGCACTCTTTGCAAAGAGTAGGGAGCATTCCTGGTGTCCTGGCCAACATTCCCCATCCCATAAAACCGGTTCATGCAATTATCCAGGCTGTGTGTGGGTGATGATGTGCGATATGGCCGCCACCACACATTTAGTCACTTCACTACCAGTCTAGCATTGCTTGTAAAGCCCTTTGGATGTATGAAAAGCGCTACATAAATACTGATTCTTCTTCTTCTTATTCAGTGTTCAGACTTCTATCGCTTTTTGCAATGCAGTCACTATATCCTCTCTCTACCATGGGCTGTGCAACAATTAGATTATCTTCCTACACTTCACCATTTCTTTTCTTTCTTTAAATCTAGAATTCCAGCCGGCCCAGTAGTTGGATTTTCCCCTTGCGACGCTGACGACCTGGGTTGAGGCGGACCGCGTCGGAGGAGTCGTCGGGGAGAGAAGGATGGGCGTCCATGGACGGCTCTCCTTCTCCGGGAGGAGGGTGGGGAAGTGCCCCGTGCACTGAGGACTCCTGGTGGAGGCCGGGAGATACTCACGCTCCGGTGCATCGCTTCATGGGAGGCGGGGCGGATGTTGCACATCCCCGCCTCTAAGAATACAGAAAAAAAGGAGAAGGCGGGCGTAGGCCACTGTCTCAGTGAAGCCCTCAGTGAGGCTTCGATTAGCCATCATCACCGCTTCCCCCGACCAGTCACTAGTTCCTCGGCACTGATTGGGGACCGTTGCCACAGCCCCACCCTCCGTGAGGTAAGCCAGGGGTAACTGGGGGAGTCAGCAGCAAATAGATGACGGTGGGAGTCCCGGGGCCATGACCAGGGATGAGGCTGACAGTGGCACTGCCAGGAAAAATAAAGAATTAAAAAAAAAAATATAGAATTACAGCTCACTTAATTTCAATGCTAACCGCAGGCGTTACAAGCTAACAAGGCAACTTCTCCTGGATGTGGCCCAAAAGTGGAGTGAAGAACATGGAATACCAATTTTTGAGCAACAATGGGAAATTTCCTGTTTCACAACAACCCAGATAAGAGCATTTCATCGGTGGAGGGAATTGGAAACATCTCATCTGTTATTTTAGAACCCCGGTCATTACAGCCCATAATTTACCAACAAGAGATGCCTCCTGCTGGAGACAGTGCGTAAAATCCTGTGTGACCCACACATATGTAATGAGGACTTTTTTCAAAAACCACTGGGGCTCATCCCAGAGGATTATATGCTCCTAGTTTACCCCACCCCCCCCCGGCTTTTGTGGGAAACACGCTTGTTATATTCTAGGTATCCTGCTACTGGCCAGTAAAAAAGAAAAAAAAGAGACCATGAGACTCTGGCATACCCCCATCCCCCAGACACTGGCACCTGGAGGGCGATGGTAGACCAGATTTATAGATCTGATAAGATAACTTACTCCCTGAATAATAGGGTGGACCTTTGAAGCATCAGATTGACCTGCCAGACAGTATATGTTATTGTCATCAAGGCACAGGTCAGGAAGCATAGGAAGACCAGGAGCAGTTGTCAAATTCGCAAGTTGCGTTTTATTATTATCAATAACAATAAAATAAATATTGTTCAGTAGAACTATTTACAAAGGCAGTACAAACAGGGAAAACAAATTCCTTCATCTGCAGATATCTTTTCAACTCCTAATCTCAGTCTCTGTCTCTCACTCTCTCTAGCAACAGCATTGCTGCTCTTTTTATATGTCTTTGCCCGGGAACTCATTAGGAGACATCCTGTTTCTCACAAAATGTTCTTGCCAATTTCTTTGCAGGTGCAACAAGCCTGAGAGGAGCTCAAACTGCATCTCAAGTTAACCCACTAAATTCCAAGTAGCTTTTCGCAATCATTTCAACAGTATAACAATATACATTTTCAAACAAAGGGATCCCAGTATCATTTACAGTTTCACACAAAGATTCACATATATTTTTATAATATAACTGCAGATACACAAGGGGGAAAAAGACAAACAGCAAATGAAGGCAGAGCGATAGCGAAAGGTGGAGAATCACAAGACCATTACAGTGATCAGTTCCTGGGTCTCACAAGAACATTTGATTGCGCAACCAGACAGATAAGAAACAGAAACGGAGAGGATAGAACAGATTCTTGCTTTAAACTCTTTCTGCATAAAAAAATGGGACAGGGCCTTCTTCAACCCTGTCACAGTTATGACCAACAGGGCAGACCTCTGAAGCATCAGATGGACCAGCTGGACAGTATGCGTTATAGCCTAAGATAAGGACTTAGTTCCAATGAACCCCCCTCCTCCCACTAGTCCCCTGTTATGTCAGCATGGTGGTCCCTCACATTCCCAGTACATCATTACAGTACTCACCAGCAGGGATAGATGAGTTTTCACCTATGGCTAGAACCATTCATGGGGTAGCCACCATCCCCTCCCGCTACCTTCCCCAGTACAGGTGTGCCTTGGTAGTTACCTGTATGCCACAGATAACCTGTGTACAGTCTAGCACTTCCAGTGCCTCTCAGGGCTCCCCTCACTGTACCTAAGGGGTACCCCGTCAGACGCCAAAAATTGCATTGTTACTGGACCTGGTTCTATGAAATGTTAACAAGGCTCCTGAACACATTTTGTCTATTTGTACCTGTATAATCTGAATAAAACTTCATTGCAAAAAATAACTTGTTGACTCTTTCCAACTGTCTCAGACTGTAACACTTACGGCCCCCCCCCAATGGTGGAAATCAGATGATTCTGAGATGTTCAGAGCTACCTTGCACAGCCTGTGCGATTGGAAACCTCCTTTGCTCATTTAGATAGAACATGGCTGTTATGTTGTACATATTCACTTGAAACACACACCTCCCCCGCAAGTGCAGTGGTAGCGCTATGGCTCATCACTCCGAAGAGCCAGGTTCTGGAACAAGCCTGGGCCATGGGAGGGCTGGCTGGGGTGGAAGGGGGCAGATTGAGTGTCCTACATGACGCTCTCCTCCTTCAGAGAGGGAGGGTGTCACGTCCTGTTGCTTTACTGCCAGCTGGGTGACCACAGGTGGTGGTGCAGGGGATAAGCGACTGGTAGAAGGGGACCCTGGAGGCGGGTCCACAGGTTGGCTGCGTCAGGCCTGGAACAGCCCAATCCTGATGCACTCTTCTGGTGGGGGATGGAATAACTGTGGAAGGGCTGGGAGGATGAAACCTCGCTGGTCACCATGTCCCACACTGGACTCATCCCCGTCCCCATGACACCATCAGTCTTTACCTCTGCCATGGGGGTCTAGATTGATGCAGATAAAAAAATGCTATAGAGCTGAAGGCGTATGGGGGCACAGCGGTGTGTTGCGGATGGACTGATGATCCCAGGAGGACAGGTGTCAGAGTCTCAGTCGGATGGGAAATGAGCATCTGATGGTAGGTGGAAGGAGGTCCCGCCTGTGACTGGGAGAATAAAACAAACTGCAAAAAAAAAAAAAAGCACATAATCCCCACCAAAACAAGGGTGTTTGTGGTACTAGGTAAATCACATTTAGTTCTAGAATGGTGAAGTGCACTTTACACTTCTGTGTAATCTACAAATCATGCACTGTTCTCCTAACAGGCAAACACCCCTCCCCATCACCAGGAAGGTACAGTATCTGTGTTAGGTGCAGTGTGTGTGGCAGGGGGCATGGCTAAGCAGAACTTTGCCAAATCTATGGGTCCCAGGACTATGGATTTTGCTTGTGACTCTTGATCAGAACAGCACTACCTCAGCCAGAACCAAACATCTTAAAAGGTGACCCTGATAAGGCCCTGAACCACTGGTTCAGAATCATGTGTCTTGATATCTAATAATAAATTGCTTTTCCATCATTAGTTGTAAGTGTTGTGATTCTTCATACTGTTTGTGATTCTTAACTTGGAAAGTTTCTTGTATGGCTAAAGTAAGTTTTGGTTGAAATGCACTGTTCTATAAGCCCAACAACTCACTCTAGTACGTGCTGTAAGAATACCCTGCTTTTGCAGGGGTGTACAGTATGACTGATGTCCTGGAAAAGAGCTGGATCTGACTGCACTCTACATGACCGGCTCGTCATCTGTACAGCTAAGCAAAGCAGTTTGCAATGCTGGCAAAGAACTGTGTAGTGACTCTGCCTTGCCAGAACAGTGGCATGAAGTGCTGGGAACTGGCTGACATCACCAGTGAAGATGTTAGGAAGCTGCCCGCTATGCCTATGTGACTAATCTGTGTAGGCGTACTGCTGACACTTCATCAAGCTCTAGTCATCTGTCTCAGCATACCATGTCATGTGTTATTTCTTTCTTAAAGGGAACAGGCAGCACTACCAGCCCCACATCCAAGTGTGGGGCTGGTCTAATGCACCTTGTGTGCAGAAACATTGTTTTTTACTGATTGTTTACTGCAGTATACTACATTGTACCAGGCTGATTTTGCTTGACTTGAAAGCTGACATTTGCAGTAACAGAAATCCCAGAATCCTGCAGCCGACACCAGAGCAGGGCTGTAGCAATCTACAGGTGTGGTGGGGAAGCAGTCGCCAGGCAGCTCTCCTTCCCGGGTGAGCCTCTGCCCCCCCCCATAGTTCTGCTCCCACCGGGTGGAGGTCCAGTGGGAAGCACAGGCAGGAGGGGGTGGCAGCGACAGCCAGGGGTGGGGAGGAAGGGACTGAGCTGGTACAGCGTATGCCTCCACGCACACATATTTACATGCCGGGGTCCGGGGAGAAAACGGGGACAAAAAACGAAAAAACTACTAATAAAAAAAAAATCCCTGGTAGTAGTGGTCCCCCCCTCCCTCTGATTGCCAGCCCGTAATGATGTTAAAATATCCCTGGTGCTAGTGGTCTCCACCCCCCTGATCGCCAGCCCGTGCTGATGTTAAAACATCCCTGGTGCTTGTGCCTCCCCCGACCGCCAGCCTGTACTAATATTAAAACATCCATGGTGCTAGCAGACCCCCGATTGCCAGCCCATACTGATGTTAAAAGACCCCTGTTGCTATTGGCCCCCCGCTTCTTCCACTGATTGCTGGCCCCTAGGACAACCTGACAACCCTCCCTGGAATCCAGCAGTCCCCCCTACAGTGCCAAACTCCCCCCCAGTCACCTTACCAGTATCCTTGGTGATACAGGTGCACATACGGTGACCGGCACAGACCTCCACACACCTCCTCGGCCAGCCACTGTATGTACAGGCAGGAAGCGTGCATCTTATTTATAGGACAGGGCGCATCACCCTGTCCTATAAATTAGACACGTGCTCGCTGCCTGGACACATGGCAGCTGGCTGAAGAGGTGTGTGTAGGGCTGTGCCGGTTGCTGTATGAGCACCTGTGGGTCTAAGGATACCAGTAAGGTGACAGGTGGTTCTGTGCCACAGGTTGGGGGGTCAGCTAGCCACCAGGGAGGGTTGTCAGTTGTCCTACTTGGCTGGCAATGGGGACCATTACACCAGGGATGTTTTAACATCAGTACTGGCTGGGCGATTGGAGGAAGGGGGACCAACAGCACCAGGGATGTTTAACCATCAGTATGGGCTGGCCATCGGAGGGAGGGGGACCTCTAACACCAGGGATGTTTTAACATCATTACAGGCTGGTGATTGGAGGAAGTGGGAACCACTAGCACCAGGGATGTTTTAATATCAGTATAGGCTACTGATTGGCGGTGGGGGGGATCACTAGCATCAGGGATGCTTTTAACATCATTACAGGCTGGTGACTGGAGGGAGTGGGGGACCACTTGCACCAGGAATCTCTACACAGGTCTGGGGGGGTGTGGCATTGGGGGGGTGGCGCCATGCTAACCTGCCTCTCTACCCATGAATGAGCCCATAATGGGTATGCAAATAGCCCCTTAGTGCCCTGCATAAACAATAAGTTCAACCGCATGGGTCCCTTTGAATACTGCAGATAGCACTCCGGTGCTATCCAGTCTGGCGGCATACTTCGGGATCCATGTCAGGGCAGCACTACTTTGCATAGCGCTGTGCCGACATGACCCCATATTCAGTCGAATAGCGCCAATGAGCTATTCAACTGAATATAGCATGTTTGGGCTCCCGGGCAATTGCAAGGTGCAACGCAATGTTTTGCGCTCTGCTTTGTGCTATTTTGAGTATCAGGCCCCATGTGTCATACACGTAGCACTACCACTGCAATTTTAATTTCAGCAAAAACTAGTATGGTTATTTAATAAATGACTGGATTCAAAAAAGAGTAAGAAATGGGCATCGAGAAAAATATGATTATACGATCAAAGCATTTCTTTATACAACTAACACCCACAGCAAAAAAAAGTACAAAAGGAGGTATTTTTTAATTCATACCGTGACTAGAGTTTAGTCCATAAAATAAATAGCACCTCCATACAACTGCGCCAAAAGATGAAAATGTGGATAGAGTATGCAAGGGGAATGGGAGCCCTACAGAATCTCGACATACAACTGCTCGAGAGCCGATATCCCAACACCGTCTTCCCGACACTGAACTGCCCAACACTTGTATAATCCCAACGCAGGACTGCCCAACAGTCCAAGTCTCAGTGACCTGGAGTTTTTTTTATTTAGTCTTGGAGGGTGTGGTTGGGGGGGGCAAAGCCTCCCATAAGAGGGGGTGACTGTTGGGCACTGTCATGTCGGCATGTTCAGCTTGTCGGGCACTTCGGTGTTGGGAAAATGGAGTCGGGATTTTGTGTGTTGGGAAGTTAGATGTCGGGATTTTGTACTAGACTCAAGAGGAACATATACAATAATTACATAACACTTCTATTCATAAGTGGTGGGAAAGCATATCATACTGCATGAATACATTAAATAAAAAACATCCCTGTTGCTTGTGACTAAACCACATAAGGCGATACATCAAATATGTATGTGAATATGTGTAGTTCAGATTAATATTTAATATGTGCATTAGTGTGACAATAATGCGCACGCTTGGTGCCACGACTTCAAATTTCAAACATAGTTTTAACTGTGATTCAGTATTCATTTCTGGAGAGGAGCGACCTGACTATCTATTATCCTAAACTGTATTTATTCAGTGTTGCTGGAAATTTCCAAACTCGTCCATGGACAAGTTGAAAAGTGCTTCAGCGCCATGTTGAGTGAGCATTACTTGTGAACAGGTTTCAGCGTTAGGCGACAAAAATAAGAGTGGGCTATCAGGGCTACAATTTCTTCTAAATAATAAAAACACAATAAATGCTATTTTATGACATTCTTTCAGCTTAAATGCCTTAAGAGTTCTTGTAGACTGCTGCAGGCAATCTTTTGAGTGAGGACGGAAAGGTCAGACAGCGTCCCTTTAAACTAGGTGTGCTCATTTGTATCTGAAATCTGGACTCTTGCGTGAGGAGAGAACATATGTGCCTTAACCTCTACCATGCACCAGAAACTGAATGGAGCCCCTGACCATTAGCTGCATGCCATCAGGATCGAGACAACAGTGCAACTACCTGGGGGAACCTCCACCCAGGCTCCTCACTGTACTTTTGGTGTTACTTTTCTTGCAGGTAGGCATACTAAGGATTGACCAAAAGGAGTCCTGTACCACAGCCAAGACTCTGAATCAATAGTGTCACCACCTCCTGAACCTGGCAAGTCCCTCAGCCAGTTGCAGCCAGTACTGTTGGAAAGATCAAACCCTTCATGGTTCTAGGCTTCCACATGGGGAGAAACTGGATGCTACTGCATTGTGTGTGTGTGTGTGTAGGTAGGGGTGCTACACACAGGTTTCCTGTCGATTCCAGTTTCCAGCTGTCAATGGCAGAGGACAGAGCACCATGATAGACCTGCTAAGGGGGTCCCATCTCAAGAGGTTCGACCATACAGTTATATCATTGTCCAGAGATCCTCAGCTAATGTTTTGCCTGGCCGGTAAGCTAATGGGGTAAAACAAAATTCTATGAACAAATACCCACAAGGTTACCGAGTCTTGATCTGGCAAGGTCATGAGGTAGTGGGTTCCAGCATACCCACAAAAGGTGCTCTATTAGGAGCGGGTATCACGCAGCAGCCCACCTTGGATAGGGTGTTAGATAGGGATGAAGTGTGCCTCAGATCCCATAAACCCTAAAATGCTTTATAGTGTATGGTGCACATTAGTTCAATATTGTTTTCTCTAGTGTAGCTAGCGTTATTCTGCTGTGCTAGTGACATTCATACTACAGCAAACGACTTTAGCTCTGCTGCAGTACAGACATCACAAAACAATACAGCAGATCAGCTAATGCTGGCTCGTGCTACCGCTGGTAGCGGGAAACCCAAGCGAGTGAGCATCTGTCATTCTAAAGTTAAAAAAACAACAACACAGAACTCAATGACGGTTCATGAAGTGTCAGTAGCACCTGCAAGGAAGCCGGTGGTTATGTGTGTGTGTGTGGGGGGGGGGGCGTGATGGCGCAGTTCATAGGCCAATGGGAAGTGAAGACTGGAAACTGAAACTGATCCGACGGCCTGAAGTAAATCTGAGTAAGTAATAGATATTTTTCTGGTATTGTTTTCCCAGGGAAATACAAAAGTAGGACCAGAGAGCTGCCACTGTTGATAATTTACTAAAGTCTGATTCTGTTTGATCTCCGATGTCAAGACATCAATGACACCACATGAACTGTCATTGAGTTCTATATTTAACTGAATGCCAGTGTTTTAAGAGGTTGTTTCACCATGTGTTATATAAAATTATGTATGGCAGCCCATACAGAAAGCTATTCTTCCACCTCATTGTTACCATGATGACAGACAGACCTCTTGAGCTTCACTCTCAAGGTCCTCATCATCATGGTAACCACTCAGTGGAAGAACAACTTTGTTGTGTGTGCTCTCCCATGCACCATTCTATATGTATGATCTTTCAGTCTCCTGTACACAGGAGGAAGTGCTTTCTAACATTCTGAGCCAAGAGGCAGAGAGAGAAGCTCCACTGTGTGTCTAACGAGTCCTGCTACTAGCTCCTGACTTTCGCCACTATGCTACAGCATGTAGCCATGAAATTAGGTGTGGAGATTCTGATTTCCCCCAAACTAGACAAATGCTGTCAAACTGGACTAAGTTATCAGAAAGCATGCTCCTTTATGGCGAGAGGGTACCCTTGAACCATTCAGCTATGTATTCCATCAAAAGAAAATAAGAACATAGGAAAGAGACGGCAGATGGGGACTGCGTAATCCATCTAGTCTGCCCATTGTGGCTACCCCCAACCCCCTAGTTATTTTCCCCTAAGCTGCCCACAATGCCTATCCCATGCAAGCTTGCATTCTCGTACTGTGTTTGAAGCTACCACCTCTGGTAACAGGCTGTTCCATGGGTCTATCACTCTCTCAGTGAAAAAGTACTTCCTGGAGTCGCTTTTAAACCTACCCCCAACCAAACGCAAGTTGTGCCTTCTTGTACGTGCAGTCCTGTTTTCCTAGAATAGGTGTCCCTTCTGGGTTATGTTAATTCCCTTGACGTATTTGAATATTTCTATCATGTCCCCCTATTTCTTCTCTGCTCCAGGAAGAATAAATTCAACTCCTTGAGTCTTGTCTCGTGTGGCTCATTGTGCAGCCCCTACACCCTCTTTGTGGTCCTTCTCTGTACTGTCTCTAACCAGTCAATGTCATTTTTCAGGTGAGGCCTCCAGAACTGGATGCAGTATTCCAGGTGTGGCCTCACCAAGGATCTGCAGAGTGGCATGATAACCTCCTGCCTTCTGCTTATAATACCCCTGCATATGCATCTGAGGATGCCACAGGCCTTCTGTGCTGTTTTCCCATCTTTAAGTCATTGGTGATGATTATCCCTAGGTCCCATTCCATCTTTGTCTCCTCTAATTGATGCCCTTCCAGTATGTACTTATTTCCTGGGTTCCGTTTTCCCAGGTGCATTACCTTGCACTTCTTGGCGTTACACTTTAACTGCCAATTTCTGGACCATTCTTCCAGTTTTCTGAGATCCGCTTCCATGCTTGAGGCTCACTCCTGTGTGTCCGCCCTGTTGCAGAGCTTTGTATCATCTGCAAACAAGCAAACCTTCCCCTCCAGCCTATCGGTGATATCGCTGATACATATGTTGAATAAGACTGGACCAAGCACTGACCCTTGTGGGACAACAGTGGTCACTCTGCCCTCCCTTGATAATGACCCACTGACCAAAACTCTTTGGGTCCTACTCTGAAGCAAGTTTTGAATCCAGTTGACAATCTTCTGGCTAACACCTGTGAGTTCCAGTTTGTTAGCTAATCTCCTGTGGGAATGGTGCTGAATGCTTTGCTGAAGTCTAGGTACACCATGTCCACTGCCCCACGTTGGTCTGCTGTTCTGGTGACGCAATCGAAAGAAATCCATCATGTCTGTTTGGCACGAGTGCCCAGCTGTGAAGCCGTGTTTCTCTGGGTATAGTTTTCCACTTTCCTTTAGGTATTCCGCTAGTCTCTCTTTTAGCAGTGATTCCACAATTTTCTCCACTACAGAGGTCAGGCTGACTGGGCAGTAGTTTCCTGCCTCTTCCATGCTTCCACTTTTCTGCAAGGGCACTACTGTTGCCCTTTTCCAGTCCTGTGGAACTCTGCCACTTTCCAGTGACTTGCTGAATAGCTCAGCCAGTGGTGCAGCAATTTCTTCCCCAAAGCTCTTTTAGTACTCTAGGGTGGATACCATGGTTTTATCCACCTTAAATTTACTAAACTCTTTTAGGACCATCTCCCTTGTGAAGAGGCTTGTGCCTGCCCATCGAATATTATGCTCTGTCTTACCTAGTGAAGGTCCTTTACTGCCATCTTCAAATATGAAGACTGTGTAGAAGAATTAAGTCAGCAACTCTGCTTTGTCTTTGTCTTTCTCTAATAGCTGGCCCTCTTTTGTTGTTAGTCAGACTAATCCCCCTTAGTTTTCTTTTTCTTGTATGTATCTGTAGAAAGTTTTATCTCCTTCTTAACCCCTCGCTATTCTCTCCTCTGTCTGGGCTTTGGCAATCAAAACTGCCTTTCCAGCCTGCTTGAGTTTGTTCCTGTATTCTTCCGTCTGTTTCTTTTTTGTCTCCTTGTAATGTTTAAAGGAAAACACTGGAAAAGGCACAGCTTTCCACAACCACTACAAAATGCTTGAAGACAGTAATACATTTTTTCGAGTTACCTCTAAATGCTTTTTCAAGATTTAAACAGTGACTTTTAACTTCTACATTCTATTTCTGGCAGCCACGATCTCATGAACCACCACCAGCTTCCCTAGCTCACGTTATGCTAATATGTCCTGCCAACCAATGGCTGAGGTTGACAGGACATACAGAATGTATAAAAGTGAGTTAGGGAAACTAATGATTTCTCAAGAGATGGTGGCTGCAATACTAAGAATGCAGAAGTTACAAGTCACTGTCTAAATCATTAAAAAAAGCATTTTGAAGTAACCATACAAAAATTCCATTACTGTCTTCAGGCATTTTTGTAGCGGCTGTGGAAAGCTGTGCCTTTTCCATAGTTTTCCTTTGAAAGCCCTCTTCTTTTCCTTGATTTTGGTTGCTACCTCTGTGGAGAACCATAGAGGGTTCTTCTTTCTTTTGGACTTGCTGATAAAGTGTTACTGCATCTAAAAAAGATGTGTGTACTATCCTGTAAATAAACTTGCTTCTGTTTTTTGCAACTCGAACTCTAGCACACCCTTTTTACGTCTGCTTAGTATGATGAACAGACAAGCCAGGGTGCAGAGGGATGCACTGAAGATCAAAGTTAAATTGGGTAATTTGTTTAACAAAGTTTAGAATCTGTTGCCATAGGTGTATAACACGCCCAGTGTGTTTGCAGCAGCTGCCACTGCAGAGATTACCAAGAACCCACTAGGCATGCCCCAGAAAGGAGTCACCTCAGCTGAAGGCACAACACCATTGTAACAGTGAACTTCCTACTATGAGCCCAGGGCAATCAACTCAAAAGACAGACCCTCTGAGTTCCTTGTTTTGCACTGTGTGCCGGGCTTAGGCAACCCTTGTGGACAGGGCTTAAAAGCATACATGACAACATTTTCTTCAAGGTCCTGACAGCACTGTAAACAAACACAGAGAACATCAGATTGTAATTTATCTCTAATCAGTCTTGCTTCAAGGTCCTGACAGCTCAGTAAATATAAATGTAACCCCCCTGCAAATGGGGGTTCCCAAAAGACTTCCAGGAGCTTGCTTGAATGCTCCAAGCCTGAATGGTGTTTGGCATTTAAGCCATTTATCAGTGAGTGTTTTTAGAGCCTCTGGTACTGTCTCTTAAGAGCTGTCTGCTTGCAGACATAATTAGTTGTATGGGGGACTGTGTGTTTCTTTGATTGGAGTACCACTCAAGCTGCTGTAATTCACTTCATTTTTGCAGTCACTAGGGTGCAAAAGGAACCTATCTGAAAGATGTAACTGTTTGCCAGAAATTATTTAGAGTAATAATGAAATTACAGTTTGTCTAACCTGCTTTCTTTGCAGTCAGAACTGTGTCTGCTAGTTCCCCATTCTAGTTTTGAACTGCTGAACTGGACCAATCAGTGTGGGGTAAGCTAGCTCTAAAATGGTGCCTTGGACGAATCAGAACTTGGACTCATAATCTGAGCCAGCCACAAAGAGGATTGTATGGGCAGTGACTCTGGGAGATGAGTTTAGACTTCAGTGCCTTTTTGGACCAACAGCAGCAGTCTATTGTGAGTGACAGCCAATCCAGTCAAGAACTGGGAGGAACTCAAAGGAAGTGCCGGTTTTGTCGGTTGGAGTTTCAGTTGAGCTTTGGCAGTGAAGAAGGAAGGAGCCCTGTGCTTTTCAGTGTGCAGTTTTAGTCAAAAACGTGTGTAAGGCCCAGAGTTCGGTCTGCAGCTTGTGTAACAGCTTGTTAGGACTGAATCCGTCCTGTGAAAAGAATCAAAGGATCTCTGAAGAGTAGAAACCAGGCTCACCCTGTAGAAGACTGGAGGAATTGCTGAAAATTGCACTCTGTCTGTCAGGAACTGAATCTGCTGTGTGTTCTCCCGGGTATTGTGCAGTAATTGCGATCGGGATACAGATGCAGCCTGCCTGGTATAGTGCTTTCTTTTATATGGATGTGTGAAGAGGTTTGTGTACCTCAAGTGAGCCCTGCTGACATTGAAGGACCCTATCTTATTTGGAGGTCGTGAGTACTAATTCAGGGTCGCTCCCTGTTGAATTGCCACATTAAATCCAAATGGAATTACTGTACTGCTGACTGTTTAATTCTCCTTTTCTCTGTGTGAAAGGGCCCCTACCAGCTGCCACGGTTTGGACTAGCCACTAGGGCTTGGGTACAGGGACAGTAACTGATAGGGATAGGCCTGTCACAGAGCCATAGGTAGATTATTAGAGTGATAAGCTAATTAACCTGATTTCCCCTGTCCTTGTTATATCCCCTAAATAAATCAGAGCTGCTTGTTTCAGCAAAGTTATACTGCCTGAGTATTTGTCTATGTTAAAGTACTGTACTGTGATTGTTGCACTGTATCTCATTTCACAGGAGGTCCCAGTGCCGGAACTAGACCTGGGGTAAGTGTATACTGTGAAGGTAATTCTGATATATTGTGTGGGTCACTAGTGGAAGAAAGGGGGTTGCAGTGTCCCAGAGGGCTGTGACCAAGTTAGTTTAACTATTGCAAACCCTGACCTCTGGGTGGAGGCACCGCCATTGGATCCAGGCCCCTCAACCTGTTAGTGGCAAATCAGGCAGGGGTAGTAGCCCCCTGAGATAGTGCCATCTAGGGCTTACATCTTGGAGGCTCACCGCTGGGATTGTGTGTCCTAGTGCTTTATTTACGTAACCACTGTTAAGAAAAAAAAATGGGTACCCGACAGAAGTGGCTGTGCAATCGCTGGTGGAGGGTGTACTGGGGAGGAGATCGACCCCAAAATGCTATGCTTATCCTGGACATCCCCCTGGGTATCAATACGGACACTGTGCAGGGAGTACTTTCCAAGGTGGAAGGTTTACAAAACCCTGTGGTGGTGGGTCGGCATGCTAATCTGCTCACCCACACTTTCCTGGCCCTAGTAGAGTTTAAGGATCCCATAGATAGCTCCAAAGTGCCACAGACCAACCCCCAAAGGGAGCCTCACTGCTTGAGAGTGATAACTAAGGACAGTAAAGACCTGGGGGGAATCAGCTCTCTACCACTATCTGAAACTTTGAGGAGAAATTTGCTAAATGGTTGCTGGAGAAGGAAAACTGTGGAGGACTTGAAGAAACTATTCTTGCCACCTGGGGTGTTCCTCCCCCAACACCCTCTCCTGCTCCAGTGCCCGTAATGGTGGCTGAACCAATGCAGACTCCTATTTCTGCACCTGCCATTGGTCACGACTCTTACCGAAGGTTGAGGATCTTCTCTGGCACCCTCCCCACCCCCCAAGGGGAGGATGACTGGGAGACCTGGATAGACTATGTTGCCCCCCAAGTGCTAGAATGGCAATGCTCGGAAGGCGAAAAGCGAAAGAGGGTTAGTGAGACCTCCGAGGTCCTGCCTGGCTACCATCCGTGCTAAGCGGCCCAGTAACCCTGAGCGACTGCACAGGCCTATCTTGAGGCCTTGGAGAATGTGTATAGGAGCCCAGATTCTAGTGAGGACCTATGGTGGAGAGTAAGAAATGCACAACAGTACCAAGGGGAGTTGTTGTCTGTGTATGTCTCTCGGCTGGAAAAATTGTTGCAAGAATGCCTCAGAAAGGGTAGTTTGCCAGCGATTGAACTGGACCGAACCAGACTGGACCAAATCCTTAAGTCTACCCCTTCCACCAGAACTGCTGTTGCTTCAGTTACGCTGGCAAGTCGACTGGAATCCCCACCCTCCTATGATGAGTTAATGAGAGAAATTCGAGAGAGTTGAGAAAAGCGACCTGGGGAGGGACCTGCACCAACAGCTGTGGCTACGACCCGAGTGACTGAGGGTGACCCATCAAGGAAGTTCAGGGCAGAGGTTGACAGTCAATGAGTGCTCTGACAAGGAAAAGATATGCCACAATGGAGGCGAACCGTTGAGAGAGATCCAGGAATTCCAAAAACAGTCCTTTATGAAGGCCTCACGGGCGACCTATATCCGACTGCATCTGCTATGGGGGTGGGGTACCCACCATGTATCTCCTGCTGATAATAGCTCAAACTCAATTCCTTGACCATGGAAGTGGAGAAACTGACGAATGTCTCCAAATGTATCACGCATGAACAGAGATGGCTGCAGTTTCCAATTAGTAGCACCCCGCCCTGGCTCCCAGTGTGGCGCCTCGGCCAGCTCAAACTCCAGAAAGTATGTTTTGCTATAATTGTGGGAAAGATGGGCACATGAAAAGGAAATGCCAGTCCCCAAAAGACACTGACAAAGCTAGCATATAGGCTACAAGGAGAGCTTGGAGAACAAATCAGTGGTTAAGAGGTGCACCAATGATCCCCAGTGAGGGCACATTCAAAATGCTAATTCACGCCCTTTGTGGCAAGGTCAGTTGCCCAGCTTCCTCCCTACCGCCTCTCCAGACTGGTCCAGAATAGTGGTCCTCCATGGAGACCACTGTAAAGGTGGAATGGAGTGTCTCACAAGAGCTGTATTAGACAGTGGCTCCCAAGTGACAATTATGTTCCAGGATTGGTATCAGAAGCACGGTCAGATGTACCTACAACCATTAGAAGGGACTGCATGTATGGGGGTTAAGTGAGAAGGCCTACCCTATTCCGGTATATCCGAATCTATTGTCTTTTCCCACCTCCGCGGGCTGGAGTTGCTTTTAACAAGTAGAGACTCCTAGCCTTAGTGTGTCCCACTCGACTGTATGATGGTGTCCCTTTTTGATTGGAAACAAATGCTCATATGTTCAAGGCTGGCACAGTTGTGTTATGAAAACAGGGGTCAAAGACTAGTAGAGCTTAAGAGTCTGGCTTTACAATTAAAGAGGCCTATGAGGCACAGAGAAATGCTGAAAAAACAGAAACCAGAGGAACCCGTCGAATTGTATGGAAGAAGGATCCTGAGTCTCTGATCCTGGTGCCAAATGCCTAGTGTACCTTACAGAGAGAGTCCGTATCAGAAAGGATGTTAAGAATAAAATATTAATGTTGGATGCACCAGGCGCATGGAAAATTGCAAGAGGGACTGGTCAAGCCTAGTATTTTGCCAGCTAGGCCATGCTTATGCCAGAAGGGTAATGGTCCAAGTTCATAATGTGTCTGAAGAGACATTCGAGTAAACAGAGGTTGCATCCTGGCATGTGCATTGTCGCAGACACTGCAGTGCTACCCAGCAGCAAGAGTTCAAGGAAGAATGACAGAGTAACGCCTGACTTGTTTGATTTGCGACTCCCGCTGCCAGCTGAATGGAAAGTGAGGATGATGAGAGAGCTTGCCCAGAGAGACCAGGTGTTTTCTTTAAAGGAATGGGATGTAGATGCGCTGCAAGGAGCTGAGCACAATGTCCGCTGCATGGAAGAAGACCATTTCGTGGAGAGGTCTCGACGCCTGGCACCTGCTGACATAGATGATGTGAGACGGCATCTGCAAGAGATGTTAGCTGCTGGTGTAATACAAGAATCCAGAAGCCCTTTATGCTTCCCCCATTGTGGTAGTGAGGAAAAAAGAATGGAACAGTAAGGATGTGTGTGGATTATCGCACCTAAACCGGGCGGACTCATCCCTGATCAGTACACAATGCCCCGCATTCAGGATGCTTTGGACTGCCTAAACGGGAGCAAGTGGTTCTCTGTGCTGATCTCCGCCAGTGGGTACTACCAGATCCCGATGGCCCCAGAGGACCGTGAAGAAGACGGCCTTTATCTGTCCGCTTATTGCTATGAATTCATGAGGATGCCTCAAGGATTTCAGGTGCCCCAGCCACTTTTCAACGATTGATGGAGCGTGCAGTGGGGACATGAACTTACTAGAGTGCCTGGTATACCTAGATGATGTTATTGTGTTTGGCAGCTCACTGGAGGAACATGAGAGCAGATTATTTAAGGTATTGGACCGACTGGAGGACTTTGGCCTTAAACTGTCCATTGATAAGTGTCAATTCTTTCAAACATCAGTAAAGTATGTGGACATAGTATCCAACTGAGGAATAGAGACTGACCCAAGTAAAGTTGAGGCCTTGACCACCTGGCCACAGCCCAAAATCTAAAAGAACTGCAAAGATTCCTGGATTCTGTGGTTATTATCGGCGCTCATCAAGGACTATTCAAGAGTGATCCCGCCTTTACTTAACCTTACTCAAGGGTATCCCCAACCCACAAAAATACCAAAAGTCAGCGTCCCCTCAAGACTGAAAGAGTGTATTTTCATCCGAAAGTGAAGTATTTGGGCCCGCTGGACTCCTGATTATGAGACTGCTTTTCAGGAGATCATATATCAACTACCCATGCTCCAGTGCTGGCCTATGCCGATCCAAGAAAACCTTACGCCCTGCACACTGATGCTACTGCAAGGGTTGGGGGTCCTTGTACTAAGAGCACGAGAATGGCCTGAGACCAGTGGCCTTTACCAGTAGAAGCCTGACCCCATCCGAAAAAACTATCCTGTACATAAGTTAGAGTTCCTAGCTTTGAAGTGGGCTATTGTTGACCAATTCCATGAGTACTTGTATGGGGCTAAAATACTAGTAAAACTGACATAATCCTTTGACCTATGTGCAGACCTCAGCTAAGTTGGATGCCACTGGCCATAGGTGGCTTTCTGCATTATCTACATATCACTATGCTCTCGAATACCGAGCAGGTCTGAACCACATAGATGCTGATTCTCTCCCGGAGGCCTGTTCCCAGAATGATTGGGTCCGATTGGCAGAACCTGACATTCGGCACTCTGGCGGAAGTTTGACAGGGAGGAACAATGTCCACGGATGCAGTGGACTGCATGGTGGATTCCTTGGGACCCTCTGAGAATTGTATACCTGCTGCTTATTGCCACTTTTCTGCAATAGACATTGGTGCACTGCCTCAGCTGGACAATGACAGTATTCAAGTGGCTCAATCGCATCCCATGATCAAAGCAGCTTTAGAAGCCCTATGTAGGAAAGATGTGTCCAAATTACGCTCCACTGATTTGAGAACTGCAATTGTTATACAAAGAAGGTCCTAAGTTGAAACTGATCAATAAACTGTTATACAGAGAAACAGTAGACAGAGGGGACAAGTAGACAAACAACAACTAGTGCTGCCCACTGCCTTCGAGACTCAGTATTGAGGTCCTTGCACCACACAGGGCACCTTGGTATAGAGAGAACACTTGACTTGGTGAGATCCAGATTCTATTGGCCTAAGATGGGGCTGATGTGAGCAACACATTCGAACCTGTAGTCGCGCCATAGAGGAAAGCTTTGTCTCTGAGGGCTGCCTCCTTGTTAACATAACCACCAGTGCACCCATGGAGCTGGTCTGTATTGATTTTCTGAGTTTGGAGTCAGATCAAAAATATCAGTAATGTGCTGGTGGTCACTGACCATTTCACGTAGATATGCCCAAGCTTTCCCCACCAAAGACCAGAAAGCATCCACTGTAGCCAAAGTACTTGTAGAAAACTTTTGTTCACTATGGGCCCACAAAGAATCCATTCTGATCAAGGAGAGACTTTGAGAGTCGCCTGATCAAAGAGATGCTTTCTCTGTGGGGAGTGAGAAAGTCCAGAACCACTCCTACCACCCCCAGGGGACCCACAGCCTGAACGTTTCAACCGCACTTTGCTAGATATGCTAGGCACCCTGCACCCAAAGGACAAGCCTAGATGGAGCCAAATAAATTAGCACCCTGGTACATGCTTATAACTGCACCAAGTGATGCCACTGGATTCTCCCCCACCACCTGATGTTTGAAGAGAAGCTCGACTACCAGTAGATGTGTGTTTGGGGTCTCTCCTGATGGGGTTCAAGCTGACAACTATTTACAGTATGTGCAAAGTTAAAGGCCCAGCTAACTCTATGCGTACCAACTGGCTCAAACCATGGCTGCCAAAAGAAATCTGGCCAACAAAGAAAGGTATGATAAAAGGTGAAAGCACAGGAACCCAGGAGGGAGATCGGTATTGCTAAGAAATCTCGGACTGCATGGCAAGCTACAAGATTGCTGACAGATGGCACCATCTCCCTCACATTGTAGTGGGCAAACTAGATGATCTGCCAGTGTACAAAGTAAGGCCTGAGAATAATTCAAAGATGTAAAACAATGCATAGAAATCATTTACTGCCCATTGGACAAATCTTAATTGAGTCTGAGCCCTAGAAGATGCCCTCTGGACCAGTGACTAGAGCTGCTGCTGAAAAGATCAAGAAAGTCTGCACCTACAGAAGCAAAGTTAAAGTGTTCCCTCCACAAGTCCCAGTTGAGCATGACTGTCAGTCCATATCGGAAGAAAGTGAGAGTGACTTTGAATACTATCCTTCTTAAACTGAGTCAATTGTTTCGGGGCAATCCCTAGTCAATACTGGAGACAAAGCTGGGCCTTCTGACTGTCTGCCCCCAAGCTCATCCCTGGAGCCAATGCTCCCAGAAAGTGAAGTGCAAAGCATCAGATCAGATGAAATGGAATCATTGTGCATGGTTGAACTGTTTGAGCTTTCAGGGAGGAAATGATAGATTGGGGCAGACTGGTGATACATCGAACAAGAAGAGTATTTTGAGTGCCCTGACAGTCCACTGCCAGTGTCCGAAAGCTCTCCATGTGAGCCAAATGTTGTGGACTCAGAAACTGTAACTCCTGGAGCTGAAAGTGCCCAAGTTCTAGCCTCTCTACCCCCATGGAGACTCCTGACAAGTGAGGACAATGCTGAAAATGAGGCTCAGAGTGCAGAGACTATAACAGTTCCCCTAGAAAGACCTGGTCGAGCTGTAAAGCCTGTGGTGCACCCTCAGTTATGATTCCCTTGGGAGGGCCTGTGGATTTGCCTCAATGTTGTCCATAAAGGAGTGTATGTGTCCCCGAGCTCATTGCCCAAACTGAGCGGGCCAGTGCTAACTCCAAGTTACTTTGTGTTGTTCTCTACATGAGTCCCTTGTCCCATCCAGCCCCAAGGTAACTGATAGGGAAGGGCCCCTCTCTTCAGGTTTCATGTACAAGAGGTAATACTTGAGTTATGGTACAATGTGTGTGTAATACTGTGTAAAGAGTGACGTACTGCAATGTTTCAGAAATGTGTTCTTGGTAAAATGATATATTGACTGATGATTACATGTGTGAGCCTAATGCAAATGTATATGGTTGCAGTAAAAGCTTATAGGTACTTTGCTTGACGCTGGACGCCAAGCTTTCCCAGGCCAGGAAGGGTGTAACCCCTGCAAATGGGGGGTTCCAAAAAGACTTCCAGGAGCTTGCTTGAATGCTCCAAGCCTGAATGGTGTTTGGCATTTAAGCCATTTATCAGTGAGTGTTTTAGAGCCTCTGGTACTGTCTCTTTAAGAGCTGTCTGCTTGCAGACATAATTAGTTGTATGGGGGACTGTGTGTTTCTTTGATTGAGTACCACTCAAGCTGCTGCTAATTCACTTCATTTTGCAGTCACTAGGAGTGCAAAAGGAACCTATCTGAAAGATGTAACTGTTTGCCAGAAATTATTTAGAGTAATAATGAAATTACAGTTTGTCTAACCTGCTTTCTTTGCAGTCAGAACTGTGTCTGCTAGTTCCCCATTCTAGTTTTGAACTGCTGAACTGGACCAATCAGTGTGGGGTAAGCTAGCTCTAAAATGGTGCCTTGGACGAATCAGAACTTGGACTCATAATCTGAGCCAGCCACAAGAGGATTGTATGGGCAGTGACTCTGGGAGATGTAGTTTAGACTTCAGTGCCTTTTGGACCAACAGCAGCAGTCTATTGTGAGTGACAGCCAATCCAGTCAAGAACTGGGAGGAACTCAAAGGAAGTGCCAGTTTTGTCGGTTGGAGTTTCAGTTGAGCTTTGGCAGTGAAGAAGAAAGGAGCCCTGTGCTTTTCAGTGTGCAGTTTTAGTCAAAAACGTGTGTAAGGCCCAGAGTTCGGTCTGCAGCTTGTGTAACAGCTTGTTAGGACTGAATCCGTCCTGTGAAAAGAATCAAAGGATCTCTGAAGAGTAGAAACCAGGCTCACCCTGTGAAGACTGGAGGAATTGCTGAAATTGCACTCTGTCTGTCAGGAACTGAATCTGCTGTGTGTTCTCCGGGTATTGTGCAGTAATTGCGATCGGGATACAGATGCAGCCTGCCTGGTATAGTGTCTTTCTTTTATATGGATGTGTGAAGAGGTTTGTGTACCTCAAGTGAGCCCTGCTGACATTGAAGGACCCTATCTTATTTGGAGGTCATGAGTACTAATTCAGGGTGCTCCCTGTTGAATTGCCACATTAAATCCAAATGGAATTACTGTACTGCTGACTGTTTAATTCTCCTTTTCTCTGTGTGAAAGGGCCCCTACCAGCTGCCACGGTTTGGACTAGCCACTAGGGCTTGGGTACCCAGGGACAGTAACTGATAGGGATAGGCCTGCACAGAGCCATAGGTAGATTATTAGAGTGATAAGCTAATTAACCTGATTTCCCTGTCCTTGTTATATCCCTAAATAAATCAGAGCTGCTTGTTTCCAGCAAAGTTATACTGCCTGAGTGTTGTCTATGTTAAAGAGTACTGTACTGTGATTGTTGCACTGTATCTCATTTCACAGGAGGTCCCAGTGCCGGAACCAGACCTGGGGTGAAGTGTATACTGTGAGAGGTAATTCTGATATATTGTGTGGGTCACTAGTGGGAAGAAAGGGGGTTGCAGTGTCCCAGAGGGCTGTGACCAAGTTAGTTTAACTATTGCAAACCCTGACCTCTGGGTGGAGGCACCCGCCATTGGATCCAGGCCCCTCAACCTGTTAGTGGCAAATCAGGCAGGGTAGTAGCCCTGAGATAGTGCCATCTAGGGTTACATAAACACAGTACATCAAATTGTAATACATCCCAATTAAGTCTTTGCTTCCACATGATGGAGACTTACACACAGCACTGTACCAGTGAAAAACAACATGGGCTTAAAATGGGTAGATAAAGGAGGGCTTGGCTTCCCATATATCAGGGGTTATTATCTAGGAACACAATGCTGGTACATACAAGACTGTGTTACTAAGAGACAGGTGGCCAGGTGGTTAGGTCTGGAAGAAGAGGGCTGCCGGGCCATCTTTATGTTTTCCTAGAGTTGGGTGGTAGGCATGCTTACAGGCAAACACGATAATCCTAACTCACTGGCACAGTATGTTCTAGGAGGTGTGGGAAGAGGCCAAAAAGAGGAGGAGGGGCTTGAGAAGGCAATACCTTACTGGTGTCGGTAACTAATAATCCAGGCTTTTTACCTGGTTTAGAGGATGTAGGATTTGGAGGTCAGAGGAGCGAAATGTCTGGGTGACCTTTATACAAGTAGAGGAATGCATACTTTTGTAGACATGCAGGGTATGGTGGGGCTTCCAGCCTCACATCATTTCAGATATCTGGAAATCTGGGCAAATGGAGAGGCATGCATAGGGATCCAGAAGAGCCTCCCCAATGGCAGAAATAGAATAGGTGGTTTATAGTGCTAGAAAAGAATAACAAAGGTTTAAAAGGGAAAATGGCAAAGCAGGACAGACAGTATTTTCCTAATTTGTCAGGAAAGCTGAGGGCTCACTGGGAGAGGGACCTAGGTGTGACAATTATGGACACAAACTAGGCCTGCTGTTACGCAATAAATAAAAAGGGTCTCAATACGAATTTCTTCACTGACTGTATTGCCCACCTAGTGTGGTCCATAAATTTAACCCGGCAGTGTCCCCAGTGTGTGGTAAATGCCAGAGAGTGGTGGGGATGTATATACACTACTTTAGGGAACGTCCCACACTGAAACCATTCTGGTTGGTGATATCCCAAAACATTACTGTGATGTGTGTTAACCTGTAGCACATACACCTATCTTGCTCCTCTTGGGGATGGACTATTTGGGAATGGAAGGTTGGGAACCATATCCGAGATGGGTGAGGGTGTTAATGCTCTGGTGAGACAATGTATGCAGAATACCTGGGTCTTCTGTAGCAGCCTACACTACATACAGTGGAGGGTCTGGCTATCAGTCCCTGTCACTGGAATGCCTGACATAAATCATAAAGGCAAGGAAAAATGTTTGTTACTAGTTGGGCAGTTCAGGACTCTCTCCTCCATCAAGTACTGCTGTGCAGGAAGGCCTGATCTAATGTTTCTTAGGTGCAGGTATCACTGGAATGGTGCCAGTCGGTGTAGCTGGACCAACAAACTCTTTCCAACATCTGTAGATGGAACAATATGGAATGGTTTACAATTTAATTGTTTTTTTATGCAATGTAGAATGACCTGTTTGTTTCCGTTGTTTGTTCTCTCTTTGAATTTGTAATAGAACATAGAAACATAGACTTTGACAGCAGATAAGGACCGCTTGGACCACCCAGTCTGCCCATTTGCCTACCTATTGGATAAGCTGCAGATTGTAGTTAACCAACAGCCTACTTCCTCCTGCCCCCCACTAAATTGCTTTATGTCAGTCACGCATTCTTGAACTTCTCCACTGTTTTGACCTACCTCCTCAGGAAGGCTGTTCCATGCATCCACCACCATCTCTGTGAAAAAATACTTCCTCCACTGCCCTCAGCAATTCCCCTCTACCCCTTTCAAACTGTGCCCTTGTTCTTACATCTCTTTTTCTGAAAGATGCTATCTCTTTGACTTTGTTGATTCCTTGAGGCACTTAAAAGTTTCTATCCTTGTCCCCCCTCTCCCTCCCTCTCCTCCAGTGTATACATACCTAAGCTCCTATAGTCTTTCTTCGTGTGGCTTCTGGGTGCAGACCCGCACCATTTAGTTGCCCTCCTCTGGACTGCTTCCATCCTGTCTATGTCCTGTATGGAGATGGGGTCTCCAGAACTCCACTCAGTATTCCAGTATTAATCTTTGAAAACTTTAATAAATAAATTATACAAAAAAATGATTAAATATCTGGCTAATGTCCCAGGCTGATCCCTAACACTTTGGGCACAATATCAATCCTGCACATACCCTATCAGGCTCCTTTTGTTTGTTGTTGTTGCGGTGCTCAGATATCCAGCCTCCATTTGAACAAGTCGGTAATCTGGGTCCCCAGTCAGATTTGGGGGATATGTGATCATATGGGTTGGATGTCTGGATCCAGGTGTAGGATTTTTGGATCTGACCCTTGGAAATTCATGATCTGTTGTGATCTGACTGTCAGATCCCTAGGATCCAATAAGATCCATTGCTTCCAGTCAGATCCATTCATGGGATCCAATGAGACAGGATCCGTGGTCAGATGCCATCAATATCTGATGGCACCCGACATCCAGATAAAACAGTAGTATCTGCTGGTATCCAATCTCAGCAAATACTATCCAAGCACATGTTTTTCCCTTTCAGCCTTCAGTGGTAGTCCCCCCCCCCACAGCTGTATCCTTTTCTACTCAATTCAAATTTACTCCCTTAACTGGGGGTTACACACCACTCCCCAACTGCACACTCCTACTCCCCTTTCCCTCCTTAATTGTATAATCCCACAAAAAAAATGTGCACGCTAACCTGCCTCCTCCCAAAATCTATACTCCATCCCTTGAAACTATTCCAAAACATGCCCCCACACCTTTCCCAGATGTACAGTATAACTCTGTATTCCTCTGCTCTCTTTATTTAGCCCATTTTCCCACACAACTTGCCAACATACTACACTTAACATTAAGACCCTATTCAAATTTGTATCTCAGTAACCTTTAAAAAATTGCCCCTCTCCCTAAATCTGAACCCTCAACTTTGCAACCCTTCTACAATATACATGTCTGCCGCAGCAAAATTTGCACCCTTACCCTTTACACCATTCCCAAAATGTGTACCCCTACCCCTCATCCCATAAAACTGGTGCCCCATTCCTGTACCATCCAAGATTTATACTACAAACCCCAATCCCTTCCCCAAATTTCTATCCTGTTCCACTATACCAATCCCAAAAGTTGTACCATACCCCAGATTTGCACCCTTTTTTCTACACGTCTTGCAAAGTTTACATTCTTACAGCTGCACCAGTTTCAACAATATGTACGCCCAGCCCCAGCATGGCTCCTGAAATGTTTACCCTTACCATCGCAAAATGTGTACCTCCTGTTCCCACTCCACTCCCAAAAATTGTAGCCCCTACAACTCTCCACAGATCTGTACCACTACATCCACCCTCCCTCAATTTGTATCCTTTCTCCTGTACTCTTGTCAAAATTCATAACCCAACCCCAATCTTGCCCCACAATTTCTACCCCATGGCCCTCAACACTCCCAAAATATGCCCCTCATCTGCACTCCTCTAAAAATCTATACCTACCCCTCACACTCTTCCCCAAGCTTGTATATTTACTCTACACTCCTTCACAAATCTGTACCCATGCTCACGCTCCACCCCCTCAGGATTAGGACTGCTCCTTCTGTGCCCCTGCTCAAATTCATACCCTACTTACAGAACTCCAACAAATTGTCACCCCTTCCATAATTTCCCCAACCAGCTGGGCATCATGCTCTGCTGAGCTATTTGAGGGCAAGTGGCACACACAGACCAGAGTGACTCTCTTGCCCACCTTTTCCCCCAGCTTGACTCTGTGGGACTGTTATTCCCTGATGCCCTCCTACTCCACCACAGTAACTCCCATCCTAGGAAATGAATCTGAATGCAATGTGGGAGCAGGAAGCTGCAGGAACTACATCTGGGGCAAGAGAGGAACATTACGAATAAAATTTACATTTTAAGAGCCTGTTGGGGTTGGGAACCATTCTCTTGCTTAATACTGTCCCCAAGATAGTATTGGTTATCCTGAGAAGTTACCAAATATTTATCCATGGTGCTGTATCGGTATTATTCCGTGGACATATGCCCCAATCAGACACTCAGAAGAAAAAACTTACTTTCGTCATTTTACAATCTGATGGGCTATGTAAATACTAAAGCAGCAGTACTAGATAAAAAAAATCTGATCTTTTGCAACAGTTTGTTCCCTGTGCTCTGCTGAGCACTTACCTGATAATCTTTGTTGTTTGTGCTGTACTATCACCCCGTAATTTGCTCCGTTTTTCTTTGTTTTTGTTTACATTTCATCCTTAGCTTCGCTACCCTTCTATCTTGCTCTTCCCCTAACCCTTCCCCTCCCTCCCTCTCCTGGCCTTCCCTCATACTTCCCCTCTCCCCCCTCCCAGCTTAATTTGTCGCTATATTGCTCACTCATTTTTTGGCACTTGGGGCTCCTCCCGCTCAACATCTTGTTTCCATTCCACCCCTAGAACCCTATTTTCTGCAGACAAATGACTGGTTTCACCATCAGGCATCTCATACCCCTAAGTGTGTTAGTTGGCCCCCGTTCCCTTATCCTAGTCTCCTGTGTAACATGTACTACTCTGGTATATCTGTTGTATCTACTTCCACTGTAACTGTACTACTCTGTTTGTATTGTGATCAGGATGTGTAACCTATGTAAAGAGCTCTGAGCTCAAGAGGTGTTATCCGAGACATTAATAAAAATAAAAAAAAATAAATACATTTCTCCTATATCCGCCATGTTGAACCTCTGCTGCCAACTGTGCATGCACAAGACTTGCAGTACTACACAGAGACAGCGGGAATGCGCTGCAGAGGGTTTCATGGAACTAAACAAAAGATCTGATGCAATATGAGGGGGGAGCTTGACTGCAAATTAGGTACTAGCCATATTTTCTGTGGATCCACAACAATGGAAATAAATTTTAAATATTTAAAAATTAAAGACCACTCAAAAACAATATTTACAGATATGGAAACTGGAACTGTGGCTGCGCTTCCAGCCAAAAGCAGAATTTTGATAATCACTTCCGATTATCCAATATGCTGCGTTAAGCTAACAGAACATGAAGAAAATGAGGTACTTGATATTTCAATGTCATCGGTACTCACCAAGATTCCATCACCCAGTAAAAATGTCTGGGGAATCTTGTATGAATCCACCAAATACTTCAGCACCTTATTTGCAATAAATAAATCCTGGTTACTTTCATGTTTGGGGAACAAAGTGTAATTTTTAAATTAATTTGTAGGTGATCTCCAAAAACAAGGCTAGAATACAAAACTGAAAACAATTACAACATAATCAAAGAAGAATACCATGTAAAGAATGCTGTCGACGCATCTGATTATTGATAAATATTATAAAATGTGAAGGGAAAATCCTGCTTCCTGATTGGTAATGGTTCCAAGGCACCGAAGTCCAGGAATAGGTACTACAATGCACTTTTATTTTTTGTTTGTTTACAGTGGACCCTTTTTATCAGCACAATAATCCACTCCAGGGTGTGGGTTACTATTCCTGAACCGCACAACCAGGTGGTTGAAGACACTCGTTGCAACTGCCTTTGACCCTCACAATGCACCTGGGCATGCAGTTTAGAAATAGCAACCCACACACTGTTGTGTCTTACTGCTTACTTATAAACTGGGAAAAAGAAACCAAGACCTGTGATTGGTCAGGTGTTTTCACATGACCGTGTGTTATTCCAGCACAACAGCACAGGTCAGATGTATTTAGCTTTATGAGTCTCCTTACTCAGTTTAAAACTAAAAATCAGAGAAATCATTTTATAATTGCAGTAAGGCATGCCACGGTGTGCCTAACTGCAGTACAGCAGCACTTCTTGGTGTGTGAGGCACTCAATGTCTTGCGCCTCCTGAGGCATGACCATTTTCCCACAGTAATGCATACCCTTTCAAGTCTACTGCTTAAATCCACAAACAACGCACCTATGAACAGCTAATGAAGTGCTGCCACCTCTGGAGGAGTGTATGTGAGGGAGGTGGGGTAAGTGCATCTGAACAGACACACCAACACCTTCATCCACATTCAATTTTTTTTAACTGAAACTACAGAACAACTGCCCTATATGGTGGCCACTGCTGTTAGTTAGGTATGCCTTGATAATAGTCCTGCTGCAGTCTCTAAGCTTTGAAAATAAAATACATCTCACTGTATAAGCTAGACATTTAAAGTTTGTAGTTGGTTTTTTTTGTCAATTTCTATTGAAATGTTGTAATGAAATCCACAAATCTGTATTTAAAGGGACACTGTCAACCCCCTTAGGCCTCAAAGTGTGCCTTGTTTAAAAAACACATTTTATGATTGCCAACGTTCTGTAAAGATTGCTGATGTAGCTAGTAGTTTGGTTCTGATTCTTTTTTTCTTTTAAAAAGTGAAAAACAGTCTGCCCATCATACTTGCGTTACCAAACAAAAACGGGTTTGTTTACATTCCTTGATCACCTCCCACTGCATCTTTCCTGGACTTGGGAACACCTCCAGCACAGTCTAGTCACTCACGATGCAGTGCGAGTTTAGGTGGCTACTGCCTCATGAGTGAGTGCACTGTTTAGGGGTTCTTCCAATGTTACTAACATACTAAAATGCCAGCAGAATAGGCCTAATGGTCTTTCGTGTCTGCTCGTTTGGTCAGCCCCAACCCTGGGTGCTGACCTTGCTGTCCCCCTCGCCTTCTCTGGCTTCTCCCTTCCCAGTTCCGGATATTCTTGCTGCATTGGATTTTGCTTCTTGAACCCTTCCCCTGTACCTGTCCCACCCCCTCTTGAACCCCTCCACTGTCTCTGCCTCCACCAGTCCCCTAGGTAGTGCATTCCATGGCTCTACCACCTCTCAGTGAAGTAGCACCTCCTCCTTCTCCCTGAATCTTCCCCTCCAGCTTCCACCCATGCCCTCTGGTGGCCCCTCCTCCTTCCTTGAAGCACCCTCACTGTTCCTCCCCTATTTACCTCTTCATGTACCTGAAGACCTCTATCATGTCCCCAGTCCCTTCTCTCTTCCAAAGTGTACATATTTAGCTCTTGAGCCTCTCCTCACTAGTCCTGTCCTCACAGTATTCAAGAAGAATAGATACAGGATTTGAAACACAACAAAGTTGCTTATAAATATACATTGCCATGCATTTCAGTTCTACTAAACAAGGAGATAGACAAAACAAACAGAAACATCAATGAATTTTACAGCAGGTAAGCAATCATAATATGTAAGTTTTAACTAGAAATAAGATGATGCAAAACAGGTTGACAGTGTCCCTTTAAACCCAAATACTTAATTTAAATACAGCCATCAGCATCACAATTTGGTGATTTGGAGTTCAGGAAAAATAGCCAGATACGGAAATCAACAGCAAAATGGCAGCTTAAACACTGCTTCTTTTGAGAACTCTACAGCTTGTTGAAAAGGTAGCATGTCCAGCCTTGTTCTTTGTTTGTTTAGGTTCAATCTAGTAACTCAACTAAAACAAAATATTTAATTTGAAGCTCTGGTTGTTATTACAGTCAATATGTGCTGACTAGATAAAGGAAATGTTGACTGTTTGCCTTGTCATTTCTGGGCCAGCAGTCAACATGTGCGACTGAATAAATACAGTAGTGTTTATCACAGGACGGCGGGGGGGGGGCTTATTTCTGTAATCAGTTCCCTTCATATTTCACCTGCTGACACTCAGGTTCATGGCTCAACAACAAAAGATAAAGGAATCGCATACAGTGCACCTTGAACCTGAACACTGGGGGCTGATGCTTGTCAACACGTACAGCAATAAAATGCTGCGGGTTCCGCTCATTCGGTTGTGCAGGAGCTCGGACGGGTTCCTGGATCACGAGGATTGCTATTTCAGTAACCACTGCCTTTTACAAAGAAGACGGAAATGTCACCTGCAAGTGTGACATCTGTCTTAACATATCCTGGCTGTTTTCTGAGACACAAGTACTGCTGAAACCTGGAAAATGGACTAGCAGTGTTAACCAATGTTCAGCCTACTACACAGCATATTTCACATCTTTACTCAATGCCTTCATAATTCTGTGGTGCTGTGGCTGAACAGCAGGCCTGAGCAGTTGCTTCCTGACACAGAAAGTGCACGTATTGCCACAGAACTCCATATTTGTGGTGATTTTTATTGAAAACAAAAGTACTAGTTTTCCACAATTCAGGGTATTTTCCCATCTTTATTAGTCCTTAAGCCCCTCCCGATGCACAATATCTGATATCATCAGTGACATCACATGGCGTGTTAGCCAGTGGCTGGGCACAAATCTGCCACAGAATGCCCCCTGCAGAAGCACCTTAGCGTACTGCAGTCTTGAAGCCCTGCCAAGGAACTCGGGTCTGAGGTACTGCAGCAAACCAAAGGCCCTGATATTTCTTATAATGTGTATATTTCCTTAAATGAGCTGTCAATCAAACAACCACTATCAATGTTCTGAAAATATGACCCATAACAGAAGCACAGCTGGGCCATTCCAGAAAAAGGTTTGCCATTTCCCATCTTTGAAATGTGTAACACTTTTTTCATTAATGTAAGTTGTTATGCTGGTGACAGGAGTAATCAAAAGTTATTATACCCTTAGCTACAAAACCCTGAAGGGCCTTGTAGTCTCGCTGGAGTAGGTAATGCGTTTAAATTGTTCAACACCACCTTTGCATGATCTGTCTGTCAACCACTCCCCAACACAGCCCATCAAACGCAGCCTGTCAAAACAAACAGAAAAACTAGCGTTGGCTGGCACTAACGGTAGCTGGCCCTGTGCTTGTGAAAATAGTATAGTGATGTAGTTAAGCATCAAGCGGTATTGGCTACTAGTCCAATGGGGTGAGTTTGCTCCAAGTCACTTGTGGCCCTGGTTGCCAGCTATGCCTCACCACCCCAGTTCCCAACTGGGTTACTGCCTCCATACCACTGGCAGCTTCGTCACTGTCCCTTCCCACTGCAAATCACTTGCCCTTCTCTTCTACCAGGTGCCCAAGCACCCCATTTCCAGCATAGTCACTGCCTCCTCACTGATGAGCTGTGTCACTGCACCATTACCAGCAATGTCGCTACCTCTCAGTTTCCAGCTATGCCTATGCCGATACCACCTTGTCACTGCCCTGTTACCAGTTGTGTCACTGCACAATTACCAGCTGTAAACAGAACAACAGAAAGGCAGCACTTGAGAGACCAGACATACTGGCAAAAATATAATTTATAATTTAATTTTAATTGTGATCCATAGAGGACACAAATTGCCCACCCAGGCCCTTTGACCAAAGGGTCTCTGTCAGGGGAAAGTGGTCAAAGACCCTATGGTCGGAGCGCCAGTGCGGGCAGTCAGCATTCTCTAGGGATCAGTTAAGATTCTTTTATAAGCTTTTTTTGAGGGTATATTTGGTCTCTTGAGTGCTACCTTTCTGTTGTTCATTACAGCTGGTAACTGTGCAGTAACAGAGCAGGTAATATTTTTGCTGGTTCATCTGGTCTCTCGAGAGCTACATTTCTGCTGCTCTGATTACTTTTAGTTTTGGCTACTGAGGAAGCTCTGGCTTGTTTTTTTCTGAGCACGCTGTAAGTTTTGTTTGAGACAATTACCAGCTGTAACTACCCCTCTACCAGCTGCGTTATTGCCATTATTATCAGCTGTTACCGCCTTGTTACCAACTGTGTCAGTGCCCAGTTACCAGCTGTCACTGCCCCCTTACCAGCTGTGTCACTGCCATCATTATCAGCTGTCAATACACTGTTACCAACTGTGTCACTGCCCCGTTACCAGCTGTGTCACTGCACTCACTGCCCCATTACCAGCTGTGTCACTGCCCTGTTACCAGCTGTGTCAGTGCCCCATTACCAGCTGTGTAGACATCACAAAGCCAACGCTCTCATAAGACCTTAACCCCTCTCCCCAACAGGTCTGGTGCCAGATTTACAAATGCAAGTGGCCAATCAATTGCATCATAGTGATGCATTATGAATTACAACCCCCCCCCAATGCTGCTGTTCAGCTCAGCCTGCTGTGTCAATGACCCGTGCTAAATTAGTTGATGCCAAATTTAAACAGAAGTACTTTAATACTGTTACTAAAGTATTTTTTTTCCTGTACTGTTTTATATTTTCACATAGCTTTTTAACCACTTGGTGCTGCGCAGCATGCTAACCCCAGCAACCTCAAGCATCCATTAGCCTGAAGACAACGGCCTCATCTGCCCCTAGCTCTGGAGGAGGGACAATTAGGCAGAGTAGCAGTTCAAGACATGATAAATAAGCAGCTAGGCCTACCAGCGTTGGCAGCTGTCTTCCAAACAATGATGGGTTTTCTCCTTTTTTCTCTCCTGTTGGTCTGCCTGCGCACCAGTGTGACATGCTGCTCCTGGGCCATCAGGTGTCTCACTGTTTCTGTAATTATGTCTCTCTGTCTGCTTGACTCATTTCTATCCCAGTTTACAACTCCAGCTATAACAAACTATATCACATTTCTTGTTTGCCATAAAGCTTTTTCTCCTTTGGGTCAGGTGGGTGGCTATTCAGCCCTGCTCCTGCCCCCAATGACTGGCTACTGCCTACTTCAGTCCCAGAGGCTTAAGTCCCTAGTGGATTCTCCCCCACAGCAGGGCAAGAGGAGGGAGGGTTATCCTCTCCCCCCCCGACACACAATCCAGAGTGCCCCAGGGACCGAGTGGCGGTGCACGCTGAGGGAGAGCAGGCAGGGCTTTATTGAGCCTGCCTGACTTCCATCTTCCATTTCTCTCCATGTTCCTCCTGACCATAGCGGCACACAAGTGTGTGTGCAAGGATGTGCACCACACTGCAAAACTGTAGCTCACACCCATTGGAGTCTCTCGGAGCCTGCACTATCTCTAGACCTCCCTTGGTGGCAGTCAACGGCCAAGATGACTGAGCTACTCCTTACCCAGATAGGAGACAAGTACTGGGGATGCTCAATCCTCTCCCTCTGAGCCAACCCTCAACAACTCAAAGTCATTCTCAAACCTGGGTCGCCGGCATGGTGGCAGGTGAGGCGCAAGTGCCACAGTTCTGTGTGCTACTGGGCCACCATATCACATTTCTGTGGTCTTGTCATGTTGAAATGTAGGCAAATATAAAACTGCTTCAGAAATGTGTATCCCAAGGGCTTGCAAGCAGACCAACATGGGGTTGGGGGTGAATTTGCAAAACACAAAACAGCATTCTGATCTTTTTATTGAGGCATCCTGCGGTTTGGCTAAGTTACTACCAATGTTTTATTTTATTTTCAATATAGTACCTTGCAATCTGGATGCTATTTGTATCTGGCCTGCTGCCTTGTCTACTTTCAACTCAACCAGCAGGAGAACACATTAAAATGTTAATAAACAGACTACCTCATTCATATTTTCTGGCTGGCTGGCGATTAGCAGATTTACTGTGCAACAAAGGAACAGTCTGAGTGAGCAGTCAGCCGACAAGAGTTTGAAAGGTTCTGTCTAAGTTAGATCACTAATAGAACAAAATGGAAGGAATGCACAGACAGGGAACAGGAGAGCAGTGCAGAAGTAAGGAGTGTGGGAGACAACACGGGTAGACTATAAGGCCACATTCACCTTGAGCGCAAACACAGGTACGAGGAAAACTCAATGAAATTGGCCAGAGAGGTATTCTAGAAGGATGTCTGCAAGCACTTTTCACTGAAAGAGTGGTGGACAACTGGAATAAACTGCCTGAGGAGGTGGTAAATGGCCAAAAGCAGTGGGCCGCTTCAAATTGTGGTGAGCCAGTCACACGATCATAGTAAGGGGCAGGATGACCACTGGGCCTAAGTACTGTAGTCGGGTAGGAGGGGCTGCCTAGATGGTCTGGTCTTTATCCGTCATCACTTTCTATGAAATACAAAAGACACCAATATGGTGGAAAGTGAGACCAAGAGAAAACAAACTGTAAAGGCAGTACCTAACTCACCAGCATTACTTTAACATTGGGGCTGGCCTGAACATGCCATGACTGATCTCAGAGACAGCTGTGGATAGAAACACAGAATTTGACGGCAGATAAGGATCACTCAGTCCACCTAGACTGCCCATTTCCCTACCCAATGGATAAGCAGCAGATCCTAGTTAACCAACAGCCTACTTCCTCCTACCTCCCACTAGAATTGCCTTATGTCTGTCCCATGCATTCTTGAATTCCCCCCCCAGTTTTTAACTCCATGACCTCCTCAGGAAGGCCATTCCATGTATCCACAGCCCTCTCCATGAAAAAATACTTCCTCACATTACCTCTGAGCCATCCCCCCTCTATCTTCAAACTGTGCCCCCTTGTTCTTGCACATCTCTTTTTCTGAAAGATGCTACCCTCTTGGACTTTGTTGATTCCCTTGAGGTACTTAAATGTTTCTATTGTGTCCCCCCTCCTCAGGTGTACAGATATTAAGCTCCTTTAGTCTCTCTTTGTATGTTTTCTGGTGCAGACCCTGCACCATTTTAGTTGCCCTCCTCTGGACAACCTTCATCCTGTCTATGTCCTTGAGGAGATGGGGTCTCCAGAACTGCATACAGTACTCCAGATGGGGTCTCACCAGCTGTCTGTACAGAGGGCTAATGACTTTTTTCTACTGGTGATGCCTCTCCCTATGCATCCCAGTATCCCCCCAGCCCTCCTTACTGCCTTCTCACATTGCTTGCCCACCTTTAGGTCGTCTGATATGACTACCCCCAGGTCCCTTTCCATTTTTTTTGTTGTTAGTATCTCACCCCCCATTGTGTATTCTCCCCCTGGATTTTGTTTCCCAGGTGCATTACTTTGCACTTCTCTGCATTGAATCTAAGCTGCCATATATTTGACCATTCCTCCAACCTTGCCAAGTCCCTTTGCATCCTCTCCACCCCACCTTCTGTATCAACCCTGTTGTAGATCTTTGTGTCATCTGCAAAGAGACATACTTTTCCTTCCAGTCCCTCTGCAATGTCACTTATAAAGACATTAAAGAGAACCGGTCCCAGTACTGAACCCTGCGGTACCCCGCTAGTAACCCCCTTTCTTCAAGTGGAATCCGTTTACTATTACCCTCTCGTCCTGTTGTCCAGCCACTTGTAGCGTAGTCATCGTAGAAGTGCCAACTGCTGTCATAGGCTGAAGGGTAGAGGTTGGACATACGGACAATAAGATGTCAGCGTGGCTCAGTTGGTATCAAATACACATCTGGGGCATAAGGTTATTGGTTCTAGTCCCACACCAGGATTGGACTTACCCATAAAGAACAATTACGTAGAACTTACTGCAACATGACAACCAGAGTGTGCACTGGGAGCATGGTGCTCAGAACCAACAAGTAGCCCAACTACAAAGTTTCAAGCACACACACAAACCTCAATGGGCGGGACACTAGAACAAATTCTTCAATTCAGTTCAAAACTCCATTTTAATAAGACGTAACACAGATGATGTCCCACCTGACATGTTTCAGACGCAAGTCCTTTTTCAAAGGCTTACACACTTACTGTAACAGTAGATCTTCGAGGGAATCTCTTTCATCAGGTCACAGTTAGGAAACTCACAGCTGTCAGGCACTAGAACCACATGGAAACTTTTCTCTAGCAGTCTAGTAGGTGCTGCCCACGCTGACATCAGATGCCGACATCCTAAGGTATATAAGCATGGGCGGCCCCTCCTTAGCTCCGTTGCTGGATACCATACTCGCCAGGCCCCCCTCTAGGGAACCAAGGACAGAGATGAGGTGCCCAGCTATCTGAAAGGCTGAAGCAAAAGGTATGCCCTCCTGGAGAAAGAGGCAGGGACAGGGAGCCCTGAAACCCCCCCCAAAAAAGGGGGATGGAGGGTGGGTCGGCATGACCTGATGAAAGAGACTCCTTCGAAGATCTACTGTTACAGTAAATTCTTATGTAACTGTTCTATCTTCGTTGGGAATATCTCTTTCATCAGGTCACACTTATGGAACGAGTACCGAGCAGTACACACAAAAAGACAGTCTGGGCGGCAGGAGACCAGAGGCCTAAGAAAGACAGCCTTGAAGCACTGCTAGGTCAATGTCTGCCCTCCTCCTAGAGCAGGGGTGTCCAACCTTTTCGGGGTCGTAAGCCACATTTAAATTTCTGAGTAAGACGTGAGCCACAACAACGTGCGGCCCGTATCATACCCAACGTGCGGCCCTTACCATACCCATATTTACCCATATTTAGGAATTTAAATAACATAGTCATAGTCAATAATCATATTTTTTTTAAGTTTTATTAAGTAATAGTATTTTTAAAAAATAATTGTAATTTTACAATAATTATTCATAGCAGCTCTGGAGCTTTAGATTTTCTTGCAGGCTTAGTAAAAGTAGCTTGTTGTGCACTCATGGCACTTTTCAGCTCCTGTACTTTGACTTTTCTCAAATTTAAAGACTGTGATGTACTTGACAGGTAACTGACAAATCCATCATGACCACAGTAAACTGCTCTAAAGCAACATGTGACTCATGAGCTACAGGTTGCCACCACTGTCCTAGAAGCAATGTCCAGACTGTGGTGTTTAGTGAAACTGTGGACAGTGCTCCAGGTTGCAGCAGCACAACTTTCTGCAGCCGACATGCTCCTGAAACAGGAAACAGAAGTGGTCATGCCTCTGGTTGAATGCCCATGGACAACACCAGGAAGTTTCTTACCATACTTCCTACAGCAAAAAGTAATACAGTTGGCCAACCATTTGGACAAACGCTGCTTAAGACAGAACACCCTCTCTCCCAGGGGCGAAGGAACAAATGAGCAGGAGGACTTGCTGCAGTCCTTTATGCAGTTTGTGTAATATCTCAGGACTCTACACATCTAAAGTGTGTTGCAATGTTTCTCCTGGACTGGCATGCTCAGGAGAATAAACAGGCAGGTGGGTGGCTTGATTTAGTGTGAACTCAGTCACCACCTCAGGCAAAAACTTAGGGTTAGTCCACAAGGACATCCTGTCCTTGCTGAAAATCAGATAAGGAAGCTGGCATATAAGGGCCTGCAGCTCTGAGATCCTTCTAGCAGAAGTAAAAGCAACTAAAAATAATGCTTTCTACAACAGAAAGTGTAGCTTGCAAGTCATGGCCGTCTCAAAAGGAGCCAAAGTAAGCTTTACTGACACAAAATTCAGGTCCTAAGCCAGGACTGGAATATGGATAGGAGGCTTCAGATGCAAAATGCCATGCAAGAACGTATGGGCCACATCCAGCTGGACCACAGTACAGACATCAGTGGGCACATGGATGGCTGATATAGCAGACAAGTGCACCTTAATAGAAGAGTAGTGGAGTCCTGCATCAGACAGGGACAGGAGATACTCTAGAATCTGATTCACTGGGAAAGTAAAGGGATCCAGGTGATGGGAAGCAGCACATAAGGCAAAACAGTTCCACATCATGGAGTAGGTAGCCTTGATGGAGAGCTTCCAGGCAGTCACCTGGACGTCAGCCACTTTTGGGGACACCCCAGATCTGGCAATGGCTATGTCCTCAGGAGTCATGCATGTAGATGGAGAGACTTGAGGTACAGATGGACCAGGGTGCCATGTTCCTGAGTCAACAGGTTCTTGCACAGGGGCAGGGGTACTGGAGGTTCCACTGCTAATTGTTTCAGTAATGGAAACCATACCTGACAAGTCCAGAAGGGTGCCACAAGAATGGGTGGCCCCCCTCCATTTGGAGCTTGATTAATACCCTGGATCAGAGTGAATGGAGGAGCGGCACAGAGGAACCTCCTTTCCAAGAGAGGGACAACGTGTCTCACCAGAAAACCCCAGGCCCTGGATTGAGCAAGCAAAAAAGCAGCAGTTTTGTGTTGAGTGGGGATGCAAAAAGATCCAACTCTGTATGACCCAACCTGTCAAACAGGTCTTCTACTACTGAAGGCAGAAGTTCCCATTCATGTATTCTGGACTGTGACCTGCTTGGCCTGATTGCCAGGTTGTTCTGGATGCCAGGAACATGGATGGCCAACAGTTCTAGACCATGTTTTAGAGCCCAGTACCAAACTCCCATCGCCTTCCTGCAGAGGGTAAGAAAGCCCCTCCCTTCCTTGTTTATGTAGTGCAGTATACTACACTGAGATTGTCCGACTACACCAGCAGAGGCTCCGGAGAGATTATTCTGGAAGGCCTGCATAGCATACAGAATGGCCTCATCTCTAGAAAGTTTATGTGGAGAAGAGTCTCTGCCGAGGACCGCGTCCTTTGGGTTTAAAGGGTGCCTAAATGCACCCAGCCCAGTCCCAAGGCATCTCCGGTGAGGACCTGCTGTGGGAAGGGATAAGAAATTGGAGCCCTCTCAACAGATTGCTGGGGTCCATCCACCACTGGAGTGCCTTGCAGACCCAGGAGGAGACTAGAACCTGCTGTTCTAGATCGTTGGTACAGTGATCTCCACAGCACCCTAGAGCCCACTGGAGGATCCGTATGTAGCCTGGCCAGAGGTATGGTAACAATGGCAGCTGCCATCAGGTCCAGCAGCCTCAGGAATGTCCTGGCTGTGACATACCGGCTCTGAGAAACCAACCGGTCATCAGCTATCAAGCGGTCTGCCCTATCCCTGGGCAGGAAGGCCATGTCTTGAGCCATGTCCAGGACTGCCCTGTTTACTGAAAATGCTGGCAAGGGGTCAGGACGGACTTGAACACAATGAAAGTGATCCCTAGGGCCTGGAACAATTGTCTAGCGCGCTAAGTCTGAGATAGGAGTTCCCTGGAGTTCGTGCTAAGGTCTGATACAGGAGTCCCTAGACTGAGTTTTAGCAGTCGCAAGATAAGGAAGACACACAGTTCGTCCTCCTGAGGGCAGCTGCCACAATGGTTAAGCATTTTAAGACCCGTGGTGCAGATGACAAGCTAAGGACAATACTCTGAACTGGTAATGTTCCCCTGGAACAGAACCCAGTGATACAGCCTGTGAGGGGGGACAAACCTTGACATGCAGGTAAGCGCCTGCATGTCCAGGAGTACAACAGGCATCCTGTTTTAGAACTGATAGCAGACCTTGCAGAGTGACACAGAAACAAATAATTTGGTGGCAGATAAGGATCACTTGGCCCAGTTAGTCTGTCCATGTTCCCTACCTACTGTCAGACCGTAGACCCTGCTTTACCTCTGGATTTACCCCACTTTCCTTGCTTCTAAGGTTCCCTTATACCTATCCCATGCCTTCCTAAATCTCATTACAGTTTTCGCTCCCACCACCTCTTCAGGGAGGCTGTTCCAGGCATCCACCACTTTTTATGTGAAGAAGCGTTTCCTTACATTTCTCCTGAGTCTACTCCCTCCAACTTCATCCACGTGACCCCTTGTTCTTGTGCATCCTTTTCTCTGAAAAAGGCTTCCCTCTTGAACCTTATTTATACCCTTGAAGTATTTGAAAGCCTCTATCATATCCTTCTCCCCTTTCCTCCGTTTGTAAATACTGAGGTCTTGTAGTCTCTTTTAATAGAGCTTTTGATGCAGATCCGCACCATTTTAGTTGCCCTCCTCTGGACTGCCTCAAATCTGTCTACATCCTTTAGGAGAGAGGAATCAGAACTCGACAAAATACTCTGGGTGGGGTTTCACTAGAGACTGATACAGAGTATCACCACTCCTCTCTTTCTGCTGGTGATACCCTTCCCTATGCAGCCTAGCATCCACTGACTCTCCCCACTACCTTATCACACTGTTTGGCCACTTTTAGGTCATCAGATATGATTACAGCCAGGTCTCTTCCTGTTTGGTGATTCGAGCTGTACCCTCCCCATTTGTACTCTGACCCTAGGTTTCTACACCCCAAGTACATGACTTTGCATTTTTGCACGAAACTTAGCTGCCACATTCTAGACCCTCCTCAAACTTACCTAGATCTTGGTCCATTTTCTACCCTCTGAAGTAACCACTGTATTGCAGATTTTTATGTCATCTGCAAAAGACATACTTCCTTCTAGTCCCTCTGCAATTCTGTTTATAAAGATATGAAAGAGGACTGGTCCCAATACTGATCCTAGCAGCACACCACTAGTCACCTCTCTTCCTTCCTTGGACCATTCTAAACTTCTTATATAGGATGCAGAAGTTTAGGTCTCTAAGAGTCTAGAATGGGCACAAGTCCCCCATGGACTTGGGAACAAGGAAGAAATGGAGTAGAGCCCCATGTTCCTTTGCTTCTGGCGTGCTGGTTCTATGGCCCTCTTGTGCATCAAGTTACACACTTTCAGCAGAAGCACTGGTTATGTGGTCTGCAGGACAAGTCAAAGAAATAGGAGGAAGATCTGGAAGCTGTTCCACAAGTTCTACAGCATGGCCCTGTTCTATTAGTTGCAGGACTCAAGCGTCAGAAGTGAGGGCCCTCCACTTTTCCAGGTGGAGGGAGAAACAACCCCCTACCATCACCTCCTGACTTGTGACTGGAGGAGGGGAGGCACTGAGCAAGGAATCATGCTGAAGTAGATTTGGCATCTGAAGCCACACCTCCATCTCTGGGGCTCTTGGGAGAGGGCCCAGTGGTGGAGGAAGGGGCAGGCAAGGCAGACCAGGCTTGGCATTTGCCCTGGGGTCTTACTCCTAGGTTGTGTGTGATAAAGAGAATGGACAGACCTGATAGCCCTGCTGGAGGCCTGCAGGACATTAATAATATCCTTCACATCAGGCCCAAAAGCTTGGAAGCCCCCAAAAGGGGCATTCAACACGTTCTGCTGGACATCAGTAACAAAGCTAGATACCCTCAGCCAACAGAGCCTTCTGAGGCAGATTCCAGAGGCAGCGGCTCTGACTATGGCATCAGACATGTCATAAACAGTCATCAGCAGGTGCTTGTTCATATTGTCAGGAGACTAAATGACCTTGAGCAGTTCTTGCCTCTATGAACCCTCTGAAAGGGCTTGGGCTACAGCTTTGGCCTTTTTCCAGAGGGCATTCTAGAATTTGACCATATAAGATAAGTAACTGGCAATCGTGAGGCATAAAGTGGCCGAAGAAAAGGTCCTCTTACCCCAGAGGTCCAGCCTCCTTGATTCCCGGTCTGGAGGGAGGTAACTGAGGTGCTTAGGCACCTTGGACCTATCAAGGGCAGCTTTTATCACCATTGGGTCAGTCTCAGGCTGGGCAGCATAACAAGGCTTCCCTAAAGGGGCCTGGAAAGTTTCCAGTCTTCCTTCACATGGCAGGGACCATACTGGGCCTATGCCAGGCAACTGTGTTAGCCTACTCCAAGGCAGGCAAAGGGGAGGGATGACCTTGGGTAGGAATTCCAGAGTTTCAGGAAGTCCACCAGGTTCCTTCTGGTGACATCTTCCTCCTCAGTCTGGAACCCCATGGTAGACTGAAGCTGCTTTATGAGGGAGAAAAGGAGGAATCCAGAAGTATGCATGGCAGAGTCCTCACTCCTAGAAGAGCCTGTGGATCTGTCAGAAACTCTCTAAACCTTATCTAACCTGGTGTCCTTCATTTTTCTTTCCTCTTCACAGCTGCCCACACATCTAGAGGAGGTTGTGAGGGCTCCTGAAGCTGCCTTCCCTCAGAGACCACACACTCACTGCAGGTACAGATATTGTGGAGCAGCGTGGTGGCGCTTGAAAAAAAGGAACAGTGCGGTGGCACTTGAAAAAAGGCTGGATGCTTGCCCGAGGTCTTGAACGAGGGACTTGTTTGCCCCGCCAACGTTATGCATTGGCTACCCCACCACCACCCTTGGTGATCAAGTAATTATATAGGAAGGCTCATGTGACTTTCAAAAACCTATCAGCCCATTTCCCCACTAGCAGTTTATACGCTTTCACCACCAGTGGCCCGCTAGCACAACTATATTCAATCCCTAATAACTGCAACATCATGCAACTTCTCCTGGCTCTAGCTTTAGTCACCTACTCCCTACCCTCATTGTCAGTCTCCCCATCCACCCTCCCCAAGGAGGGGTCAGCCAAACTGTATCCCAGCCCCATGGCAACCCCTTGTCTGAACATAATGTCCCACCCCTGGGGCTACCTAATACTTCTTGGCTTGCTACCCCCTCCTCCTCCCGCTTCACCATCATGTTTACCTGCTCCTCCCTCCTGAGCCCTTGACCAGCCCATCTCAATCCTACCCCCATCTCCAAGGCTCTCGAAAAAATAGTCTCTAACCAGCTCATCAACCACCTGTCTATGCATAACCTGCTCTGTACAGAACAACATGGCTTCTGGAGGGGCCACCACAGCACCACCACCACTGCCCTCCTCGAGTTTACATCATTCATACATGAGGCCCTGGAACAGGGCCACCTGGCTGGGGTTATCTACACCGACTTGAGCAAAGCATTCGACCCCATCACTCATGCACTGCTCCTATACTCCCTCCCATCTCTGGGCATTTCCCCAGAGGCCACCTCCTGGTTCAAAGATTATCTCTCCGGCAGAACACAACACGTCAAAATAAACACCACAATCTCCCCCAGTAGACCAGTCCTATCAGGAGTACCACAAGGATCCATATTTGGCCCCTTACTTTTCACCCTCTTCCTGAACTCCCTCCCTAAATCCCTCAGTGGGAAATTACTGCTTTATGTGGACAATGCTGTAGTTTTCTGGAAACACCCCACCCTAACTCCCTTCAACATGCCCGTCAGGGTTTCTTTGGGGAACTTGAAACTTGGTTTTCTGACCACCGTTTAATACTGAACTACAAGAAAACTAAGTCCATGATCTTTGCCTACCGCTAGAGCCAACACAGTATCTATCCGTAAACCATCACTAACTCGCTGAGTACCCACATAGAACAGGTCACCTCTTTTAAATACCTGGGTGTCTTGCTGGACACCTCCCTCACCTCACGCCCATATGCATCACCTCTCCTCCGCCATTAACTCCAGGCTGGGGCTGCTATACCAACATAAACACTGCCTACCCCCAAGGCCATCCGTCTTGCTGTATCCTCTTCCTCCATCTTATCCTTGGTAGACTATGGCATCGTGATCTATGGGACTGCAGACCAGACTGCCCTACATCATGTAAAACTAGCACCCAGTAAGGCCTGCTGCCTCATGTCAGGATGTGATAGATTAACACACATCTGTGAGCTTTACAAGCTTACAAACTGGCTCAACTTTGAAGGTAGACATAAGTACCATACCTGTCTCCTTGCCAAGAAGATACTGCACAAGCAAGTCCCCTCTGGCCTCCACCCCCTCATCCAAATGAACTCTCACAGAAGAGCCTCCAGAAGTTCTGCAAAAAAAAAAAAAACTCCTTCCTAGTCCCCCACTATAGGACCTCCCTTGGTCAAAAGTCCTTCCGCTATCGCACCCCCCTCTGGCTGAACAGCCTACCTCCCACCACCTCCTTGGAACCTAGCCTTGGCTGCTTTAAAACTGGATGAAAGACCCTTCTACTAGACTCCTCCTGTGGCTGTTTTTAGCCCCACCATCACTTGAGGATTTGCCTGTTCGCCCCCCCGGCACAGTGTCCTGTTTTTCAGACATGAAAAATTCCCTGACGCTATCCCTCTGAAGTTTAACTTCTCTATTTGCTTCTTATTTGCTTTATTCTACTAGTGTGTATTGTGATACTACTGATGCTGGGTCACTTGCCCTAAACTATATCTACTTTGAGCTTTGTCACTGTCTATATTCCTGCACTGTGTTCCTTTATATGCTTTGTATTCCTGATGTGAAGCCTTTGCAAAAGAGTCTTTGACGCAAAGGGATGTAATTCTGATTGTCTAAATTAATAAAAATTAAAAACAGAATAGTCTGTCCCTAGGTCTTCACCTCCTCATCCTCATCTGGGAGGATGAGATCAGGACTGTATTCATCCTCGTCATCGCTGGGGTCCGAGGGAGGCACCGATGGAAGCAATGATGACGACACCCCGGAGGGTGGAGGGTGCTGAGGCCGGGCGAAGGTGACAGAGTATCTCTCCATAGCAACAGTGATGAAGGGCCTGGCGAGGGAGATACTGTATAATCATTACAATGGAGGAAAGCACCGTATAACATCAGCGATTGGCTGAGACATAGTAGGACTTTGTGGCAGCGGCGGGGACTGCAGCAGTGGCATCCTGATCAATGCTGGTCAACAAGGAGCTCGCGGTGCCCATGCCAGGGAACCCTACGGTGCCAGAGGTCACTGGCGGATGGATGGCATCAATGACTCGAGCGAGCCCATGGTCGATAGCCCTTTGCCAGCTGTGGAAGGCCAGATGGAACTCACTGCCATAGCTGGCCTGACAGATACTGAGGCCTGAGCAGCAAAAGAGGTCGACACTGAAGTGATCAACGGCACTATCCCGGAGGAACAAGGTGGTAATGGAGACCAGAAGCGCACCTGGAGGGAACGGCCTTTTCTGCATTTCTTGTCCTGATGAGAGTGTTTCCCTAAGGACTTGTCCCAGGCCTTGAAGGCCTGAGAGCCAAAATAACGTGCTGGCAACTGAGAGGGGGTCATCCCCAAAGGCCCCTGCTCAATCCTGGCTACCTGTTGCTATAGCAGGAAGGTCCACAGGGCTTTCTGATAGTGCCGCAGTGTGGCGAGGTTGAACCTCAGGCACAGCTGCAGGTGAGGACATCGTGGTTAGGCCTGAGACAGCAAACACAGACGTCATGCTCGTCTTTGCAGTAAATCTTCTTTCCACAGTGGCAGCGACTGGAAAGCTTGGCTGATTCTTGCGTGAACAATATACAAAGGAGGAGAACCACTTTGAAATAAAGTGATTCCACTGCAGAAGAAAAATTAAAAGGTGAGTAAATTTGGCGGTTGACTGGGCGGCGAAGCTTCCGTGGAATCTGTGCTAGAATGGTCGACATTGGAAAAAGAACTGAGGAGAGTGAGGCCACCCCGCTTATATACCTTAGGATGTCAGTGTCTGACATCATCATGGTGACCCTACTAGACTGCAAGAGAAAAGTTTCCATGTGGTCCTAGCGCCTGACGGCTATGAGTTCCATATGTGTGACCTGATGAAAAAGACATCCCCGAAGAAGCTACGATGGCACCCAAGTGCAGTATTAGGGGCATGCTGTACTGTCGGGTTGTGCTGTGCTTTGGGTGAGACATTAAACCAAGGTCCTGTCAGCCTATTCTGGTGATTGTCTAGGTGAATGTTAAAAGATCCCATGGCTCTTCTCAAAAAGAGTAAGGGAATTTTTCCCACTGTCCTCATCAAATTTTCCCCATTCACTAAAATGGCACCAGCAGCTTAATCCGGTTCAATTTCAGTTGGTTTGCATCTGTATTCCCCATCCCCAGGGGTGGGGGTGGGGTACAGATGTTGAAAAGAAGCTGTATTGTCTAGCCCTCCTTTCCCAGGAAACAAAAACTAATTAAAAGTAATAACCAAGTAAACAAGGGGCACTGATCAGACTCACTCACACTGCTGCAGCTTCTCCAGTGATTCCCTTCGTGCAGCATCAAGATGGTCTGTTTTGCCATGCTTGCCCAGGGCTGGCAAACAGAGAAACTAAAAACAAACAAAAAAAAAAACTGTGCATATCTAGTTGCAGTCAGCACAGCTCTTAAGGTAATCAAAGCAGCTGTTGGGAAAAGTGCATCTATTTGGATATGTGATCATGGCTGGGTGCACCCAAATTAAGTATTACCCTTTTGTTTCTCTTCAGGTACACACCAACCTTTACCAGCAGCGGGGATGGGCACATGACCACCAGACATCATGTTTTTGGGGGAACCACCTCAGGCTACATCGCGAGGCTCTTGTATGAAGGATGTGTACCTGTGTATGGCTGGCATAGGATTCGAGTCATCTCTATACTTTCATTTTTTGCAAAAAAAACTCTATGGTCATCTGGAAAGATCACTGTTTTTTAGTTATTTTATTTATTATATGTTTTAAACCAGGAAATGCACACTATGCTGTAATAGCTTGTTTCCAGGTGCATGTGGTGGGGCGTTGTTGGATTTGTTTTATTGACAGGGGCAATGTTGGCCTTGACACTGGGGGACACTTCCCTACTCTTCTTCAGTAAGTACCATGGGATCTTTTACTCCCACCTGGGCAGTGACCAGAGATGAGCAGAACGGACCTATTGTTTAACATCGCATCCAAAGGACAGCACTTCAGCAGTGCAGCACACTCCTTATTCTGGACTGGAGTGTCAGTTATGGGTATTACCCCAAGTACCTGGAGTGAGACTAGAACCCATAACCATCTGATCTTCCAGCCGCAGAACCCATGACCATCTGATCTTCCAGCCCTAGAAGCGAGTGCGCTACCTACCGAGCCACTATACTGCTGCACTTTGCTCTAGTCAAGAGCTGGATACTGCATTAGGGATACACATCGGGAAAGAGAAATTCCATAGGTGAGAATGTTCCTATGGCAAAAATGCTGCTATATGCCATTTGTAAGATCATCAAGCCCAGTATTCACAAAAGAAGATGAGGAGGAGTTACCTAAATCAGACAATAGAAGCACTCTGGGTAGGGGGGTTGACACCAATCCATTCACAGAAGAAAGAGTCCTGAAAGAACTCCTAAAACTCAAGGTGGACAAAGCAATGGAGCCTGACGGGATTCACCCCAGAATCCTAAAAGAACTAAGGGAGGACCTAGTGACACCACTGACCACGCTTTTTAACAAATCATGACAGGATGGGGCGGTACCTGAAGACTGGAGGAGGGCAGATGTGATTCCCCTTCACAAAAGTGGGAGCAAGGTAGAAGCAGGAAACTACAGACCTGTAAATTTGACCTCAGTGGTAGGGAAAGTGATAGAATCACTTCTGAAAGAAAGCATTGTTGAGTACCTAGAGGCCAGCAGGGCACAGGACCCAAAGCAGCATGGATTTACAGCAGGAAGGTCATGTCAGACGAATCTAATTGATTTCTTTGACTGGGTGACCAAAGTAATAGACCAGGGAGGGGCTGTGGATATGGCCTACCTAGACTTTAGCAAGGCATCTGACACAGTCCCGCACAAAAGATTAATAATCAAGTTAGCCAGCCTGGGAGTGGGTCCCAGGGTGGTAGCCTAGGTAACAAACTGGCTGCACAAAAGGACACAGAAGGTAATAGTGAATGGAACCCATTCTGAAGAAGGAGGTTACTTGTGGAGTACCTCAGGGCTCAGTACTGGGTCCAGTCCTCTTTAACATCTTTATAGCTGACATTGCAGAGGTCTGGAGGGAAAGGTATGCCTCGTTGCAGATGGCACAAAGATCTGTAACAGAGTTGATACACAAGAGGGTAGAAAAGATGAGAAGGGACTTGCAAGGTTGGAGGAATGGTCAGACATATGGCAACTTAGATTCAATGCAAAAGAAGTGCAAAGTAATGCACCTGGAAACAAAACCCAAGAGAAGAGTATACAATAGCAGGGAGGTACTAACAGCAACAAAATGGAAAGGGACCTGGGGTAGTCATATCAGATGACCTAAGGTTGGTAAGCAATGTGAAAAGTCGGTAAGGAGGCCGGGGATACTGGGATGCATAGGAAGGGCATCACAAGTAGAAAAAGGAAGTGGTTATCCCTCTATACAGACAGTTGGTGAGACCTCATCTGGAGTACTGTGTGCAGTTTTGGAGACCTAATCTACGCAAGGACATAGACAGGATGGAAGCAGTCCAGAGGAGGGCAACTATAATGGTGCAGGATCTGCAGCAGAAACCATATGAAGAGAGACTGAGAGAGCTTAATATGTGTACTCTTGATGAAAGGAGTGACGGGGGGACATGATAGAAACGTTCAAGTACCTCAAGGGAATCAACAACGTCCAGGAGGGTAGCATCTTTCAGAAAAAGAGATGTGTAAGAACAAGGGGGCACAATTTAAAGATAGAGGGGGGACGGCTCAGGGGTAATGTGAGGAAATTTTTTTTCACGGAGAGAGTGGTGGGTACTTGGAACAGCCTTCCTGAGGAGGTCGCTGGGTCTAAAACAGTGGGGGAATTCAAACATGCATGGGACAGAGACAAGGCAATTATAGTGGGGGGTTGCAGGAAGTAGGCTGTTGGTTAACTAGAATCTGCAGCTTATCCAGTAGGTAGGGAAATCGGCAGACTGGGTGGGCCAAGTGGTTCTTATCTGCCGTCAAAGTCTATGTTTCTATGTAAGCCACTTTTAGTAGGAACTTCTGGAACTTTTTATAATGTTTTAGAGTATAATTCGGGACCACACAGCTATAATAATGGACGCATGACTTAGATCAGGCACACCATCCTGAGCAATAAGAGAAGTTGGGCTGGTGGCCTGGGCCAGTGGGTTGCACTACAAATTGGATGCGGTGTTGTTCTGTTTAAACAGGACCAAGAGATTCCTTTTCAAAAGATAAAAAGAGCCACCAGCCCTGTGTGGCCTTGAGTCAATCTCTACACCTCACTGTGCTTCATAGAAACATAGAAGTTGACAGCAGATAAGGACCATGAAGGCCCATCCAGTCTGCCCATTTCTTTCTACCTTATGAATGTGCCATCGGCCTTTGCTCTGTCAATGGCCTATCTATTCATACTCATCTGTATTGCTCCCTTATACCTATACCATGCCTGTCTGAAGCCCTGCACTGTATTCATATCCACCACTTCCTGAGGTAGGCCGTTCCATGCATCCACCACCCTTTCTGTGAAAAAGAACTTCCTCACATTACCCCTTAATTGGCCTCCCTCTAATCTCATGCTGTGTCCTTTTGTCCTGCTATTTTTCTTGTATTGAAACATGTTAGACTTTTTCACCTTGTTAATTCCCTTAAGGTGTTTGAATGTTTCGATCATAGCACCTCACTCCCTCCTTTGCTCTAGGGTATACATACTGAGCTCCGTTTTATCTGTCCTCATATGTTTTCTGATGCAGTCCCTGCACCATTTTGGTTGCCCTTCTCTGGACTGTCTCAGTTTGGTTAATGTCCTTGTGAAGGTGTGGCCTCCAGTACTGCACGCAGTACTCCAGATGGGGCCTAACCAGTGTCTTGTAAATACAGGTTACTCACCTGTAACAGGAGTTCTAGAAGTGGTATATGTTGTTCATCCACACTGTCTGGCAGGTTTCTTGCCGCTTTAATTCTTGCCGGAAGGTCTTCAAATTGGCTCCTCCCACCCTCTCAGGTGGTAAAACCTTTGGCTCCGCCCCATGACGCCAGATCTACCGTGCGTTGGAAGCCAGGTTGCGCGCCAAAGCCGGGAGGCTGGGTGGAATGGGATGAACAGCACATACCACTCCTAGAATTCCTGTTACAGGTGGATTAACCTGTATTTAGGGACGTGGATATGTTGTTCAATCCACACTGTCTGGCAGACTCCTAGCAGTTCTCTGGGAGGAGGAAGGCAAGGCGCGCATCCCCTACTTAGGAAATAAGGACTGGAGAACCGAGGTCCCAAAACCAGCATCCCGGCGTGATTCTAGGTCCATGTGGTAATGGGAAATAAAGCTGTGTGCTGACTTACAGGTAGCAGCCCTGCCGATTTCCTGGATAAGGACGTCCCTAGAAGCTGCCACCGAAGCAGTAGTGTGGCGGATAGAATGAGCTCTTATCCCTTTGTGTGGCTCCATGCCTGCCAACCTATAGCAGAGATCTAAGCAGGAGGTGACCCACCTACTTATCGTCTGTTTGGCTGCAGGTCTGCCAGGTGCGGCTTCAGCGTAGGTGACAAACAACTGGCAAATCTCTCCCCGAACTTCAGCCGTCCGCTCTTTATAATAAGCGAGCACTCTTCTGGGGTCCAAAGTATGGAGCCTATATTTGGCCTCAGAGGTATGATTGGGGTAGAACACCAGCAGAGTCAACACCTGGTTCAGGTGAAACTCCGACACCACCTTTGGAAGGAACTTCAGGTGGGGGTGAAGGACAGCCTTGTTCCTGTGGAAGACCAGATAAGGAGACTCAATGGAAAGTGCCTGGAGCTCTCCCATCCTTCTGGCTAACGTAATAGCCACCAAGAAAGTGGTCTTCCACGACAGGTGGGAGATGTCACACCTGTGCATCAGTTTGAATGGCTTGCCCATGAGCTTAGCCAATACCAGCATTAGATCCCACGGAGGTGGAGGTTCTCACACCAGAGGGGATATGTGACCTAGGTCTTTGAAAAAGTGCCCGACCACCTTCTCCTGTGCCACTGACTGCTTGCCGGCCCGCACCCCGTAAGCAGAGATGGCTGCCAGGTACACCTTAAGGGTAGTCGACCAAAGCCCTAGCTGAGAAAGGGACCATAGGTAGTTCAAAATACTAGCCAATGGACAGAAAGAGGGGTCCAACCCCTTGTCCTGACACCAAATGGAGAATCTCTTCCATTTGAAGGCATAGCATTTTCTGGTCTACTCCTTACAGGATGCCTCAATGACATTGAGGACCTCGTCAGAAAGACCCAAGGCCTGGAACTCTAGTCGCTCAGGAACCAGGCCATCAGGTGCAGGGATTGATGCTCCTGATGGAGAACCTTCCCCTTGTCGACTGAGATCAGGTCCGGACGGGCTGGAAGCCATCTCGGGAGCCTGGAGCTGAGGCTGAGGAGATCTGGGTACCAGAACTGACGAGGCCAGTCTGGGGCTACCAGAATCACCTGTGCCGTGTCCCTCTTCACCTTGAGAAGTACTTTGTGGATCAGGGGAAATGGAGGGAAGGCATAGAAGAGTCCCGGGGTTCATGGCCTCGAGAAGGCATCCCCCTGCAGCGAGCCCTGCTGAGGGGTGGGCGTGAAACAGCCTCAGCTCCGCATTCTCACTGGAGGCAAACAGGTCCACCTGAAGGGTGCCCCAATGGGAGAACAGGTCTTACACTACCTCTGGCAGGAGAGACCACTCGTGAGCTGCACACCTATCTGGCTGAGGGCATCGGCCAAACTGTTGAGGCTCCTGCCACATGGATGGCTAGGAGACAGGTCTTCAGGCTTATCACGAGAGACCAAATGTGAGGCTTCCTTGCACAGAGGCAGGAGTGCGTCCTGCCCTGATGGTTGAGATAGTACATGGTTGTGGTGTTGTCTGTCTGGACCTGAACCACTTGATCCCATACAAAGCGGAGGCGGGCGGTGAGGGTAGTCGAACCGCCAAAGCTCCAGCAGGTTGATGTGGCATCAAGACCCTGAGGGGACCAGAGGCTGTGGGGCCCGGAGTTCCCCAGATGGGCACCCCAACCCATCAGAGAGGCCGGTCATAAAAGTGACCGTCGGCTCGGGCGGACAAATGGGATACCCTCCTGCAGACAAGCTGGGATGAGCCACCACTGCAGCCATCCCACATCTTCTGGGTCACGGTCACTGGCTGGTCCAAAGGACTAGTGTGCTGTGACCACTGGTGGCCAGCCCCATTGCAGGGCGATATGCCAGCGGGCCCAACAGACCATGCTGGTGCAGGCCACCATGAGGCCCAGAAGGCGCAAGAAGTCCCAGGCAGGGTGCAATTGCCCAACCAGAAATGACTGGGCAAAGGAGGAAAGGACCTCGGCCCTGTCTGCCGGGAGCCGGGCTCTGGCTCGAAGAGAGTCGAGCTCTGCCCCGATGAACTGAATCACCTGTGATGGCACGAGGTCCGGTTTGGCCTTGTTGATCAGGAGGCCAATTTGAGAGCAGACCTGAAGGGCCAGATCCCTGGACCGCTCCACCTCCAACCTGAAGGGAGTTGCAATCAGCCAGTCGTCCAGGTAAGGGTACACCTGGACCACTCTGCACTGCAGAAATGCTGTCACCACTGCCATGCATTTGGTGAAGACACTGGGAGCTGGAGACAGGTCGAGGGCATGGCCTGAACTCGTAGAATTGATCCTCTGCTCTGAAGCGGAGGAATCGTTGATGAAACGGACAGATTGAGATGTGAAAAAACATGTCCTGGAGATCCAGAGAGAAACCACATGCCTAGTTCCAAGGATGGAATGATCTGAGCCAGATGACAATCCTGAAAGTGCGACCTTAGGAACTTGTTCAGGTCGTGCAGATCGAGAATGGGCACCAGCCCCCATCCGCTTTGGGGCCAGGAAGTACCTGGACACAACCCCGAGTTTAGAGGAGGGTCCGCCACCTCGCTGATTACCTCCTTCTGGAGGAGCCGACGAGAGGCTGCGGAACCTGTAGCCCCCGTGGAGACGACGGCTCGATAGGGAGGGACTGCTCAATTCCAGAGGCAGACTGCTGCCGACCACTTCCAGCACCCAATGGTCCGTGGTGATAGCGGACCAGGCGGAAAGGAAGTGGCGGAGCCATCCCCCCCATGGGGGGAACCTGGGGAGGGGTGACGAGGTTGAGAGAGACACCCCATAACCCGTCACTGGGCAGGCTTGGAGGAAGGGCCAGCCAAGGGGCCGCCTGGACCTTTCTCTCCAGGCTTCCTACTTGAGGAAGTGACAGACTTGGCCTTAGGGCGCCAAGTGTGAGCCTGCTGGCCCTTTTGCTGGTGCTGCTGGCCTGGACGTGCTGCAGGGGCAGAAGGGCGAAAGGGCTTATGCTGCTGCTGGTGGCCTTTGTCCTTCTGGGCAGATGTGACTGAGTCCAAGGTGGCGCTGGACTTCTCAATTCTCTGGAGATGGCCTTCCATCCCCAGCCCGAACAAGTCGGTGCCCAGGAAGGCAACATCTGCCAGCTTGTGCTGGGTATTCACTGTGAAGGTGGAGATCCGCAGCCAAGCTCTGCGGTGCATGGCTACTGTGGCCACTACTGACTGGGCACAAGAGTCTCCAATATCCAAAGCAGTTTGGAGCTTTTGGCAACCGCCTTTCCCTGATCCCACCTGCTTGACCGTCATTTGAAACAGCTGGGAGATGAGGAATCACTTCATCCAGGGAACCCATAAGGAAGTGTGAAAAATGTGCCATCAGCACGGCCAAACTAGCCTGTCGAAGACCAAGGGAGGAAGCAGCGTAAACTTTTGGCCCTGAGTAGTCCAGCTTTTTGGACTCCTTGTCAGGCGGTTTGTACAAGTCCCAAGCATTTCTGGAATGCCAGAAAATGCTATCAGTTACCAGCCCCTCCGCAGAGGGGTGCTCCAAAAAATCGGAGATGGAACCGGTGGGAACTGCGTACTTACGAGCCATCCTGGTCAAAGGCGCAGGACAGGATGCAGGCCGCTGCCACAACTCCAGGACTGGGCCAACAATGGCTTCGGTCACAGGAAAGGCCTCTGTGGGGGAGTCCCCTCAGTTCAGTATCTCCGTGAGGGGATATCTGGCCCGTTTCTGTACGGGTTCGAGCTGCATCCCAGTGGACTCTGAGATGAGCCAAAGGATTCCTAAGAATGAGGATGGGTTCTCTTCCACCAAATGACCCCCTGTAGATTCCACGTCAAGGGACCTGGAGTACAAGAAGGAGTCGCGAACAGCTGCTGAGCACCTGAGCCACCTTCCACTCGCCGAGGCCAATCGGGGGCGAGGGTGACTGACAACCTGTGGGGCAAGCCCTGACCTGACTGAGAATCCTTGGTCGGGGCCCAGTCTTTGGTTGAGGAGGTGGTGGTTCCACCACAATGGGTGGAGCAGCCAGTTTCGGCCGAGCAACCATTGCTGGGGTCGGCTCCTCGACTACAACGAGGGGTTGCTTCGGTCGATCGGGCGACAACCACTTAATGGCCGGAGAAGGTGACGGAGTCAGCTGATTACCAGCTAACAAAACTTGTTGCTATCATGTCCTCATAGAGCCGACTTAACTTTCGCAACAACCTATTCTCTGAAGAGGACAATGAGGACGAACAGCGATGCCGCTTTCTGTGATGCCAGGACTGAGACCGCCGATGTCGGCGGGACCCACCTGACACAGAGGGGCACCGAGACTGAGACCTTCGGGGTCACCAAAGGTGAGTCAAAGAGGAGACGGGGGAAACCCGCTCATCCCTCGGTTCAGGGTCCTTGACCGGGGACTTTGGCACAGGAGGCACAGGAAAGTCCTTGGTAACCACCGGGGGAACCGGTGAAGAAGGGTTGTCGGTTTCTCCAGTCGACAACCCATCCATCGGGTCAAGAAAAATCTCGATCGCGTCGACTGGTGTCTCGGCGGGCTGACCTCACGGGGACACCATGAAGCCAGCAGCCTTAGCCACAACCTTGACCGAAGTCGAGAGCCGACGGTCCGGGGAAGGGGATCTCTCCCACTCCCACGAACGTCGATGGTGGGACTTACCTTTCGGTTCCTTTTTCCTCAACCTACTCGTGTGTCCCAAGGGTCCTTCTCCCTTGGTGGAGAGGGACTGACAAAGCTCCTTAAAAGAAGCAGTGTAGGAGGAGCCCAAGGAGAGTGGGATAAACGCCGAAGCAGAGGAGGAAGAAGACGCGGCCTGGGCTGCCTCCTCCTCGAGGGCGATCAACTGCTCCAGCTGCTTCATGGAGCCTGCAGCTGCGGACACTGCCCAATGGGCCTCCTTCGACTTCACCAGCAGATACCGTTTCTCGGGGCGCCCCAGTTGGAGTCAGAAAGCATGGTCTTCCAGAACCGAAGTCATGAAGGATTTGCAGAGATCGCAGGCCTGTGGATCGTGTGCAAGACCCAGGCAGTAGATGCACGTAGTGTGGGTCGGTCTGGGACATTTTCTGCCCTCAAGGCCACCAACAGAAGCCAGGAGTGGGTTTATCCATCGCAGCTGCAGGGTAGATGAAGACATACAGTAAGTCTAGTGAACTTTAGAATAATTTAGGAAATTCCGAAGGATTAGGATCCAGGCCTAAAGCGGAGGAGCTAAGGAGGGAACCTGATCTTCCAAGCGGGAAGGAAGATCTGGCATCATGGGCGGAGCTAAGGGTTTTACCACCCGGTGGGTGGGAGGAGCCAGCTTGAAGACCTTCCAGCAAGAATTAAAGTGGCAAGGAACCTGCCGGACAGTGTGGATTGAACAACATTCCACGGCCCCAGAAAGGAGATTACCTCCTCTTATGACTTGTGATACCCTACTAATACACCTCAACATCCCCTAGCCTACCTACTGCTTTAGTTGTTTCCTTGGATGATTTCAGGTAATCTGTGATGATGATGCTTAAGTCTCTTTCTTCCCTTGTGACTGCCAGCAGCTCCCCTCCCAGCCTATGGGTGGCTTCAGGGTTTCTCTTCCCTATGTGCATGATCTTGCACTTCTTTGCGTTAAACCCCAGTTGCCACTCTTCTGACCATTTTGCCAGTTTATTCAGATCTCTCTCATTCCGCCCACCCCATCTGGATCATCTACTCTGTTGCAGATCTTGGTGTCATCTGCAAACAGACAAGCCTTACCCTCTAGTCCATCTGCAATGTCACTGATGAAGATATTAAAGAGGACTGGTCCCAGGACTGACCCCTGAGGTACTCCACTTGTGACCTGCATCTCTTCTGACTATACCGTTTATCACCACTCTGTTTTGTGCCCGTCAACCAGTTTGCCACCCAGTTGACCAACTTCTGACCCACCCTGAGCCTACCCAGCTTATTAATCACTCTTCTATGTGGAACAGTATCGAAAGCTTTGCTGAACTCAAGGTAGGCGACATCAACTGCTCCCTCTTTGTCTACCACTCTGGTTACCCAGTCAAAGAAATCTGTGAGATTAATTTGACAGGACCTTCCTGTTGTAAACTCATGCTGTCTTGGATCCTGTGCTCCTATGGATTCCAGGTGTTGCACTATCCTTTCCTTAAGGAGTGCCTCCATAATCTTGCCCACTACTGAGGTAAGACTGACTGTTCTCTAGTTCCCTGCTACCACACTTGTGAAGTGGGATCACATGAGCCCTTTGCCAGCATTCTGGAACCTCTCCTGTGTTCAGAGACTCATTAACAGTTCTGATAATGGCTCTGCTAGTTGCACCCTTATCTCCTTTAGTACCCTGGGATGTATGCCATCACGTCCCATTGTCTTGTCCACCCTGAGCTTATTGAGCTCTTGTAGGACCCTTTCTTTTGTGAAGGAACTAGAACACACCTCCCTCCCCCGTGTCCATGGTGCTGAGCTGTGGGCCCTGCCCTGCCTTCCATTCAGTAAATACTGAGCAGAAGTATTTAGGATAGATGCTTTTACATGGTCCTCCTCCTCCTCACATGCCCCCTTATCCCCTTTGATCTTAGCAATACCCCCTCTGGACTGTCTCCTTTCACTAATGTATCTATAGAAAGTCTTGTCACCTTCTTTTACTGTCCGTGCTAGTGTTTCCTCGGTTTGGGCCTTTGCCTGCCTTACTGTCTTTCCTGCTTCTCTTAGGGAGTTTTGGTATGCCTCTCTATCTTCATCCCACTGCGTTCCCTTATATTTCCTGAAGGCCAGTGTTTTGTCTCTGACTTTTTCTGCTACTGTTTTTGAGAACCAAAGTCGTTTCCTTCTTCTTTTGCACCTCCTTTTCTCTCTAACACAATGGGACGTTGCTTCAAGTATCTGCATCCTTAATGCTTGCCCACTTTGCCTGTAACCCCTCACCTGTATTTCTTTTTGCCCTCACCTGTATTTCTTTTTGCCACGGCTAGCTTACCTCTGTTGGCCATCTTATCAAAGTCAGCTCCTCTGAAGTCCTATATTTTTGCCTTGGAATGGGCTGATTTCGTTCTAGTGGCCAAACTGAACCATACTATGCGATGGTCACTGGCCCCCAGGTGACCTTCTACCTGGAGAGCTGCACTTTCCCTGTTAGTCAGTACTAGATCTAGGATAGCCCTGTCTCTTGTGGGTTGTTGTACCAGTTGTTTGAGTCCCTCCCCTGCAGGGAATCCACTATGTGTCTAGTTCTGGCAGATGTTCCTGCTGGGTATTGACCAATCTGTATCTGGCATGTTGAAGTCTCCCATTATCAGAACTTCCCTTTAGCCATCATGTTTTGTATATCTTCTAACAGTAATGTGTCTGTGTCCTCCCCTGGTCTAGAGGCCTGTAGACAACCCCAGTTCATATGGCTATCCTATTTCCTGTGTCCAGGGTGACCTACAGTTCTTCTGGCTCCTTATGTATTCTGAATGTCTGTAGCTTTGATATTTTCTTTGACATAAAGGGCCACTCCACCCCCACCACTGTTTGCACCTCTGCCTCTTCTGAACAGTACATAGCCAGGTACTAAAGTCTCCCAAGTGTGGGTTATTGGTAAACCATGTCTCGCTAATAGCTACTATGTCCAGTTTAGCCTCTGTCATTATTGGCTGCAGGTCTGGGATCTTGTTTCCCAGACTGCAAGCATTTAATACATAATTTTCCATTGGCAAGATTTCAGTGTGTGTTTGTTGTTGAGCAAGGTCAAGCGTTTCCCTATGCGTTGTGTAGGGAGCCAGACCTTTTCTTTACCTGGTGATGCAAATGAACTACAAACATGCTGAACTCCTGTTTGACCACCAGCTGAAGGGGAGGTGTTCTTCCCATTCTGATGTACCCAGCGCTGCACCCCTCTCCCATTTGGTTGGTTTAAATATTCTGCAAAAAGACTTAAAACTTCTGCCCCAATGCACTAACTCCTCCTTAGTCAGATGCAGTCCATCAAATTTAAAACGTTCGCTCCATAACTGTTGCCAGTTCTCTACATATTTATGTCATTTGTCCGGACACGAGCCCTTGAGCCCTTATGTTTGAGCTCTCTCCCTTTCTCTGACTCTTCCGCCCATCTGCCCCCTCTCCCAGACTGGCAGGATCTCAGAGAAGAAGATGCCAGACGAAATAGATGATAGTTTGTCACCCAGCCTGGTCAGGTGTTCCTTGGTCTCCACAACTGACTGGCTGGCGAGATCGTTAGTCCCTATGTGTACCAGGACGTCAATGTTTTCTCCTGCTTCCTGTACAATTTTAGCAATGCAGTCAGTGTCTCTCCACGCTGATGTACCTGGGAGACATCTCACCATTACCCCTGGCTGGAGATAAGTATCAACTCCCCGAATCATGGAGTCTCCTATGATCAGAAGTTCTTTAATTTCCTTTTTGCTTTTTTGTTTGGTTCCTGTTTTGGTAGTGTTGTTGTGCTAGCTCCTGTGCTGCAGAGTCCTGCTCTGCAGTGTCCTCTGCCCTTTGTTTGATTTTGGAGATAGAGGCAGATACCTGTTTGTAGTTTTTATATGGTTTGTGAAGGTGATATGTTGGAGAGCACAGGTGGCGGGGCACCTGATTTGCCCTTCCTAACTACCTGCCAACGTCCCAGACCAACTACCCTCTGCAGTCACTCTGCTTCAGTTCACTCTGCTGAAGAACAGGAGTTTGCAGGACACCCACTGAAAACAGAATGCTGCATCTTAGCTGGACTTTCTTGGGTAAATGTTTGCTTCCCCCCTAATTTTGTTTATCCACCCGGCCACAGGGAGACCTCCTTCCACCTACTGCCTATGCCCTAATTCCACCCATCGAGATCCTGCCAGCCTACCTCCCAACACTTAGCAGATCGCCCTAGACTCATTACTGTGCTGCCCCTATGGGCTCCCCCAGCATTTCTTCCCTGCTTCAATCTGGCCCTCATGGCAGGGAGGGCGGGGATTGAAAGTGTCCAGGGAGGTGGTCATTGCAGATCCAATATGGGCATGGTGGGGTGGCAGAAGTTTCATCTGCTTGTAGCCCGTGCCATTTCCCCCTCTTTTAGTATCCCTGCCTACTCCTTTGGGGCATGCTGATGTCACTGGTTGCCAGTACATCTAACACACCCGGATGACAGAGCCATGCTCCAACAACCCTTCTGCGTTCTGCTATTCCCTTGCACTGCCACCTGTGGTGGTAGAGAAGTGGATCATCAAAACCCTCCTCCCTAGAGGAGAGTGTCAGATGGGTGCTCAATCCTCCACACCCAGAAATTCAGTGAGGAACCATTTGGTGGTAGTTTATCCCTGGGCTTTCTTCAGGTCAGCTACCTCTAGCTCACAGGTCACACAGGGAGAAACAAACTGGGCTTCTAGGGTACCAGACAGGGAGAAACAGAATGGAAGCCTTGGCAGTGGCACAAGCACCCGCCACCAAAATAAAATGATTTTATTTAAAATCATGTCTGCCGACCTCCACTAGTCAGTTGCAGGATCAGGTGGGGGGGGGGACAGAAAGGACAGGGTCTTCTACCCTACTAGTCTCCTCTCTGGGAGTTGGGTTGAAACCGAGTATGTGGTACGTGGTATGTATTTATGTACTACTGACTTTCATGAGCCCTTGTCCCCCAAACCCCGGGCAGCCCAGTAAGACCTCCTGTTTGCAGAGAGGATGCCCCTTTTTAAGAACTTGTGAGCAGGAGTAAGGATTTCAAGAAGACCTACCAGCCTTCCTTTTCCCAGTGGGAGGGTGGATTCTGTAGTATCGAGTTCCCTTGACTCTGCACTACCTTCAGTATTTGAATCCCACCACAGCCACTGGCTACGTCTTGCCTAAGTAGTTTTTATACAATAGCCGAGCGGTTCTATCTTATCAAGGCACACAGTCTTTTCAAAACCCTTGTATTAAAATGTTAAATCACTCAATCAGACCCCAGGCATGGCTTATATGAAAATCACAAAAGTTTACTTAACATAAATGTAACCCCCCTGCAAATGGGGGTTCCCAAAAGACTTCCAGGAGCTTTTGCTTGAATGCTCCAAGCCTGAAATGGTGTTTGGCGTTTAAGTCATTTATCAGTGAGTGCTTTTGAGAACCCTGGCACTGTCTCTTTAAGAGCTGTCTGCTTGCAGACATAATTAGTTTTAATGGGGGACTGTGTGCTTCTCTGTTTGAGTACCACTGAACTGCTGCCAATTTACTTCATTTTGCAGTCACTAGGAGTGCAAAGGGAACCTATCTGAAAGATGTAACTGTTTGCCAGAAATTATTTAGAGTAATAATGAAATTACAGTTTGTCTAACCTGCTTTCTTTGCAGTCAGAACTGTGTCTGCTAGTTCCCCATTCTAGTTTTGAACTGCTGAACTGGACCAATCAGTGTGGGGTAAGCTAGCTCTAAAATGGTGCCTCAGATCAGACTGGCAGAACTTGACTCAATCCGAGCCAGCCACAAGAGGATTGTATGGGCAGTGACTCTGGGAGATGTAGTTAGACTTCAGTGCCTTTTTGGACCAACAGCAGCAGTCTATTGTGAGTGACAACCAATCCAGTCAAGAACTGGGAGGAACTCAAAGGAAGTGCCGGTTTTTCAGTTGGAGAGTCAGTTGAGCTTTGGCAGTGAAGAAGGAAGGGCCCTGTGCTTTTTCAGTGTGCAGTTTTAGTAAAAACGTGTGTAAGGCCCAGAGTTCGGTCTGCAGCTTGTGTAACAGCTTGTTAGGACTGAATCCGTCCTGTGAAAAGAATCAAAGGATCTCTGAAGAGTAGAAACCAGGCTCACCCTGTAGAAGACTGGAGGAATTGCTGAAAATTGCACTCTGTCTGTCGGGAACTGAATCTGCTGTGTGTTCTCCAGGTATTGTGCAGTAGTTAGCGATCGGGATACAGATGCAGCCTGCCTGGTATAGTGCTTTCTTTTATATGGATGTGTGAAGAGGTTTGTGTACCTAAGTGAGCCCTGCTGACATTGAAGGACCCTATCTTATTTGGAGGTCGTGAGTACTAATTCAGAATGCTCCCTGTTGAATGCCACATTAATCCAAATGGAATTACTGTACTGCTGACTGTTTAATTCTCCTTTTCTGTGTGAAAGGGCCCTACCACTGCCACGGTTTGGACTAGCCACTGGGGCTTGGTACCAGGGACAGTAACTGATAGGGATAGGCCTGTGCACAGAGCCATAAATGGATTATTAGAGTGATAAGCTAATTAACCTGATTTCCCTGTCCTTGTTATATCCCCTAAATAAATCAGAGCTGCTTGTTTCAGCAAAGTTATACTGCCTGAGGTATTTGTCTATGTTAAAGTACTGTACTGTGATTGTTGCACTGTATCTTATTTTACAGGATGTCCGGTGCCTGAACCAGCCTTGGGGGTAAGTGTATACTTGAAGGTAATTCTGCATATTGTGTGGGCCACTAGTGGGAAGAAAGGGGGTTGCAGTGTCCCAGAGGGCTGTGACCAAGTAAGTTTAACTATTGCAAACCCTGACCTCTGGGTGGAGGCACCACCATTGGATCCAGACCCCTCAACCTGTTAGGTAGCAAATCAGGCAGGGTAGTAGCCCTGGGATAGCTCATCTAGGGGTTACATCTGGAGGCTCACCGCTGGGATTGTAAAACCTCTAGTGGCCATTACGAACCACGTTAAGAAAAAATGGGTACCCGGCTGAGAGTGGCTGTGTGCACCGCTGAGGAGGTGTACTGGGAGGAGATCGACCCCCAAAATGCTATGCTTATCCTGGACATCCCCTGGGTATCAATACGGACACTGTGCAGGAGTACTTTCCAAGGTGGAAGGTTTACAAAACCCTGTGGTGGTGGTCGGCATGCTAATCTGCTCACCCACACTTTCCTCAGCCTAGTAGAGTTTAAGGATCCCATAGATAGCTCCAAAGTGCCACAGACCATTACCCCAGAGGGAGCCCCTCACTGCTTGGAGAGTGATAACTAAGGACAGTAAAGACCGGGGGAATCAGCCCCCACCACTATCTGAAACTTTTGAGAAGAAATTTATTGAATGGTTGCTGGGAGGGGAAAACTGTGGGAGGACTTGAAGAAACTATTCTTGCCACCTGGGGTGTTCCTCCCCAACACCCTCTCCTGCTCCAGTGCCCGTGAATGGTGGCTGAACCAATGCAGACTCCTATTTCTGCACCTGCCATTAGTCACGACTCTTACCGAAGGTTGAGGATCTTCTCTGGCACCCTCCCACCCCCAAGGGAGGATGACTGGGAAGACCTGGATGAACTATGTTGCCCCCAAGTGCTAGAATGGCAATGCTCGGAGGTGAAAGAGGTTGGTGAGGCCTCGAGGTCTGCCTGGCTACCATCGTGCTAAGCAGACCAGTAACCCTGAAGCGACTGCACAAGGCTCATCTTGAGGCCTTGAGAATGTATAATGAGAGCCCAGATTCTGATGAGGACCTATGGTGAGAGTAAAGAAATGCACAACAGTACCAAGGGAGTTGTTGTCTGTGTATGTCTCCAAGCTAGGAAAAATTGTTGCAAGAATGCCTCAGAAAGGGTAGTTTCCAGCGATTGAACTGGACGAACCAGACTGGACAGAATCCTAAGTCTGTCCCCTTCTCAGAACGCGGTTGCTTCAGTTACGCCTGGCAAACCGACTGGAACTCTGCACCCTCCCAAGGATGAGTTAATGTAGAGAAATCGAGGAGTTGAAAAAGGCGACCTCGAGGAGGTACCTGCACCAACAGCTGTGGCTACGACCCGGTGACTGGGGTGACCCATCAAGTGAAGTTCAGGGCAGGGGTTGACAGTCAGTGCTCTGACAAGGAAAAGATATGCCACAATGAGGCCGAACTGTTGAGAGAGATCCAGGAATTCAAAACAGTCCCTTATGAAGGCCACGCCTGCAAGTACAGGCCCTGACCTATATCCGATCTACATCTGCCATGGGGGTGGGGTACCCACCCATGTATCTCCTGCTGATAACAGCTCGAACTCGATTCATGACCATGGAAGTGGAACTGACGAGATGTCTCCAAATGCTTATCACGCCGCAGACAGAGATGGCACCAAGGTTTCCAGTTAGTAATCACCCCCGCCCTGGCTCCCAGTGTGGCACTCGAACAACTCAAACTCAAAAGTATGTTTTGCTATAATTGTGGAAGGATGGGCACATGAAAAGGGAATACTAATCCCAAAAGACACTGACAAAGTTGCATATAGGCTACAAGGAGAGCTTGAGGAACAAATCAGTGGTTAAGAGGTGCAGAATGATCCCAGTGAGGGCACCAAAAATGCTAATTCACGTCCTTTTGTGGCAAGGTCAGTTGCCCAGGCCCACCACCGCCTCCAGACTGGTCCAGAATAGTGGGTCCCTCATGGAGACCACTGTAAAGGTAAATGGAGTGTCTACAAGAGCTGTATTAGACAGTGGCTCCCAAGTGACAATTATGTTTCAAGATTGGTATCAGAAGCATTTGTCAGGACGTACCATTACAACCATTAGAAGGACTGCATGTATGGGGGTTAAGTGAGAAAGCCTCACCCTATTCTGGGTATATCCGAATTTGGCTGTCTTTCCCCACCTCCGTGGCTGGAGTGGCCGAACAAGTAGAGACCTAGCCTTGAGTGTCCCCCACTGGACTGTATGATGGTGTCCCTTTGTTGATTGGAACAAATGCTCCATATGTTCGGAAGGCTGAAACAGTTGTGTATAAGAAAACAGGGGTCAAAGACTAGTAGAGCTTTAAGAGTTCGGCTTTAAGTAAGAAGGCCTATGAGGCACAGAGATGCTGAAAAACAGAACCAGAGGAACCGGTCGGAATTGTATGGAAGAAGGATCTGAGTCTCTGATCCTGGCCAAATGCCCAGTGTACCTTACAGGGAGAGTCCGTATCAGAAAGGATGTTAAGAATAAAATATTAATGTTGGATGCAACCAGGCGATGGAAAATTGCCAGAGGGACTGCTGGTCAAGCCTAGTATTTTGCCCGCTAGAGCCCATGCTTATGCCAGAAGGGTAATGGTCCAAGTTCATAATGTCTGAAAGACATTCGGAAAACAGAGGTTGCATCCTGGCTAATATGCATTGTGCGAGACACTGCAGTGCTCACCCAGCAGCAGAGTTCAAGGAAGAATGACGAGTAACGCCTGACTTGTTTGATTTGGCGACTCCCGCTGCCAGCTGAATGGAAGTGAGGATCAGTGAGAAGCTTGCCCAGAGAGACCAGGTGTTTTCTATAAGGAATGGGATGGTGATGCGCAAGTGAGCTGAGCACAATATCCGCTGCATGATGAAAAGACCATTTCGTGAGAGGTCTCAGCCTCGGCACCTGCTGACATAGATGATGTGAGACGGCATCTGCAAGAGATGTTAGCTGCTGGTAATACAAGAATCCAGAAGCCCTTATGCTTCCCCATTGTGGTAGTGAGAAAAAGAATGGAACAGAGCAAGGATGTGTGGATTATCCTTCTGTAAACCGGCGGACTATCCTGATCAGTACACAATGCCCGCATTCAGGATGCTTGGACTGCCTAGCGAGAACGGTGGTTCTCTGTGCTGGATCTCGCCGGTGGAGAACTACCAGATCACGATATTGAGGGACCGGGTGAGAAGGCAGCCTTTAATCACATCAGCGGCTTCTATGAATTCATGAGGATGCCTCAAGGGTTTTCAGGTGCCCCAGCCACTTTTCAACGATTCATGGAGCGTGCAGGGGACATGAACTTACTAGAGTGCCTGAGCTATACCTAGATGATGTTGTGTGTTTGGCAGCTCACTGGAGGAACATGAGGAAGCAGATTATTTAAGGTATTGGACCGACTGGAGGACTTTGACCTTAAACTGTCCATTGATAAGTGTCAATTTTTCAAACATCAGTAAGTATGTGGACACATAGTATCCACCGAGAAATAGAGACTGACCCAGTAAAGTTGAGGCCTTGACCACCTGGCACAGCCCAAAATCTAAAAAGAACTGCAAAGATTCCTGGGATTCTGTGGTTGATTATCGCTTCAACAAGGACTATTCAAGAGTGATCCGCCTCTTTTCTACTTTTAACTCACCAAGCAGGTCCCCCAACCCACAAAAAATACCAAAAGTCAGCTGCCTCAAGACTGAAAAGAGTGTATTTTCATCCTAGTGAAGTATTTGGGGTCTACTTTGGACTCCCTGATCACTGTGAGACTGCTTTTCATGAGATCACATCAATCCTTACCCATGTCCAGTGCTGGCACTATGCCGATCCAAGAAAACCTTACGGCCTGCACACTGATGCTAGCTTGCAAGGGTTGGGGGCTGTGTTGTACCAAGAGTTACCTAGAATGGCCTGAGACCAGTGGCCTGCCAGTAGAAGCCTGACCCCATCCGAAGAACTATCCTGTACATAGTTAGGGTTCCTAGCTTTAGTGGGCTGTGTTGACCAATTCCATGAGTACTGTATGGGGCTTTAAATATAGTAAAGCAGCAATAATCCTTTGACCTATTGCCGGACCTCCAGCTAAGTTGGATGCCACTGGCCATGGGTGGCTTTCTGCATTGTCTACATGTGTTATGCTCTCGGGAATACCGACGGGTCCTGAACCACAGATAACGATGCTCTCCCAGGAGCCTGTTCCCCAGAATGATTGGGTCCGATTGGCAGAACCTGACATTCGGGCACTCTGACAGCAAGTTTGACAGGGAGGAAAACAAATGTCCACGGGACCCAGTGGACTGCACAGAGGATTGCTTGGGAGCTCTGAGAATTGCATACCTGTTGCTTATTGCCACTTTTCTGCAATAGACATTGGTGCACTGCCTCAGCTGGACAATGACAGTAGACGGCGCTCAATCCCGATCCCATGATCAAAGCAGCTTTAGAAGCCTCTATGCAGAAAAGATGTGTCCAAATTACGGCCCACTGATTTGAGAACTGCACTGTTATACAAGAAGGTCCTAAGTTGAAACTGATCCAATAGCTGTTGTGTATACAGAGAAACAGTAGACAGAGGGGGACAAGTAGACAAACAACAACAACTGAGTACTGCCCACCTTTAGAGACTCAGTACTGAGGTCCTTGCACAACCACATGGGACACCTTAGGTATAGACAGAACACTTGACTTGGTGAGATCCAGATTCTATTGGCCTAAGATGGGGCTGATGTGGAGCAACAATTCGAACTGTAGTCGCTGCTACAGAGGAAAGCTTTGCCCCAGAGGCTGCCCCCTTGTTAACATCACCACCAGTGCACCCATGGAGCTGGTCTGTATTGATTTTTCTGAGTTTGGAGTCCAGATCAAAGAAATATCAGTACATGTGCTAAGTGGTCACTGACCATTTCACGACATATGCCCAAGCTTTCCCCACCAAAGACCAGAAAGCATCCACTGTGGCCAAAGTACTTGTGAAAACTTTTTGTTCACTATCAGGGCTCCACAAAGAATCCATTCTGATCAAGGGAGAGACTTGAGAGTAGTCTGATCAAGAGATACTTTCTCTGTGGGGAGTGCGAAAGTCCAGAACCACATACCACTTCTAGGAAATCCCACAGCCTGAACGCTTAACCGACACTTTGCTAGGATATGCTAGGCACCGCACTCCAAAGGACAAGCCTAGATGGAGCCAACAAATTAGCACCCTGGTACATGCTTATAACTGCACCAAAAGTGATGCCACTGGATTCTCCCCACGCCTGATGTTTGGAAGAAGCTAAACCACCAGTAGATGTGTGTTTGGGGTGCTCTCCTGATAAGGTTCAAGCTGACAACTATTTCAGTATGTGCAAAGTTAAAGGCCAACTAACTCATAAGTACCAACTGGCTCAAACCATGGCTGCCGAAATCTGACCAACAAAGAAAGTATGATAAGGGAAACACAGGAACTCCAGGAGGAGATGAGTATGCTAAAAATCTGGGACTGCATGGCAGAACAAGAGTGTGACAGATAACCATCTCCTCACATTGTGATGAGCAAACTAGATGATCTGCCAGTGTACAAGTGGCACGAGAATAATTCAAGATGTAAAAACAATGCATAGTCATTTACCATTGGACAAATGTAGTGAATCTGAGCCCTAGAAGATGCCCCCTCTGGACCAGTGACTAGAGCTGCTGAAGAAAGATCAGAAAACACACCTACAGAAGCAAAGTTAAAGTGTTCCCTCCACAAGTCCAGTTGAGCATGACTGTCAGTCCATATCGGAAGAGTGAGAGTGACTTTGATCTGCACTCTTACGAACTGAGTCAATTGTTCGAGGCAATCTAGTCAATACTGGAGATGAGCGACCATGGACTGTCTAAGCCCCAACTTCATCCTGGGTGTCCCGAAAGTGAAGTGCAAAAGCATCAGATCAGATGAAATGGATCATTGTGCATGGTTGAACTGTTTGAGCTTTCGGGGAGGAAAATGATGGATTGGGTCAGACTGGTGATACGCAGAACAGAAAAATATTTGAAGTACTGACAGTCCTGCAGTATCCAGCTCTCCCATGACCAAATGTTGTGGATAAAACTGTAACTCCTGGAGCCCAAAATTTGCCCAAGTTCAACTCTCTACCCCAGGAGACTCCCCTGACAAGTGAGGACAATGCTGAAAATGAGGCTCAGAGTGCAGAGACTGTAACAGTTCCCCTAGAAAGACGGTGAGCTGGAAAAACCTGGTGCACCTCAATTATGATTCCCTTGGGAGGCCTGTGGTTGCCTCTCAAATTTGTCCATAAAGGAGTGTGTCCCGGGCTCATGCCCAAACGAGCATCAGTGCTAACTCAAGGATTACATGTTGCCCTCTAAGTATGGTGCCCTGCCCATCCGACCAAAAGGTAACGATAGGAGGGCCCCCTCTCTTCAGTTTCATGTTCAAAGAGCAATAACTTGAGTTATGGTACAATGTGTATGTGTACTGTGTAAAGGTAATGATACTGCAATGTTTCGAAATGTGTTCTTGGTAAAACGATATATTGACCGATGATTACATATGTGACCTAATGCAAATGTATATGGTTACAGTTGAAACTTAATAAATTGCCTTGGCGAGGACGTCAAGCTTTCCCAACTAAGGAAGGTGTAACCTGCAAATGGGGGTTCCCAAAGACTTCCAGGAGCTTGGCAGTGCTCCAAGCCTGAATGGTGTTTGGCGTTTAAGCCATTTATCGTAGTGTTTGAGAACCTCTGGCTGTCTCTTTAAGAGCTGTCTGCTTACGACATAATTATGGGAGGACTTGTGCTTCTGTTTGGTACCACTCGAACTGCTGCCAATTACTTATTTTGCAGTACTAGGGTGCAAAGAACCTATCTGAAGATGAACTGTTTGCAGAAATTATTTGAGCAATAATGAAGTACAGTTTGTCAAACCTGCTTTCTTTGCAGTCAGAACAGTAACCTGCTAGTTCATTCTGGTTTTGAACTGGAACTGGACCAATAGTGTGAGGGAAGCTAGCTCTAAAATAGTGCCTTGAACGATCAGAACTTGGACCACAATCTGAGCCAGCCACAAGAGGATTGTATGGGCAGTGACTCTGGGAGTCTAGTTTGAACTTCGAATTTTTGGACCAACAGCAACAGTCTGTGTGGTGACAGCCAATCAGTCAAAGAACTGAGGAGAACTCCAGGAAGTGCCAGTTTTTCAGTTGGAGGTCAGTTGAGCTTTGGCAGTGAAGAGGAAGGAGCCCTGTGCTTTTCAGTGCAGTTTCCTTGCACAACCACATGGGGCACCTTGGTATAGACAGAACACTGACTTGGTGAGATCCAGATTCTATTGGCTAAGATGGGGCTGATGAGGAGCAATACGTAACTTGTAGTCGCTAATACAGAGGAAAGCTTTTGCCCCAGAGGGCTGCCCCTTGTTAACATAACCACCAGTGCACCCATGGAGCTGGTCTGTATTGATTTTCTGAGTTTGGAGTCGATCAAAGAAATATCAGTAATGTGCTGGTGGTCAATGGACCATTTCACGAGATATGCCCAAGCTTTCCCCAAAAGACCAGAAAGCATCCACTGTAGCCAAAGTACTCAGAAAACTTTTTTGTTCTGCGGGTCTCTACAAAGAATCCATTCTGATCTGGGGAGAGACTTGAGAGTCGTCTGATCAAAGAGATGCTTTCTCTGTGAGGAGAAAGTCCAGAACCACTCTACTACCCCTAGGGGACCCACAGCCTGAACGTTTTCAACCGCATTTGCTGATATGCTAGGCACCCCTGCACCCAAAGGACAAGCCTAGATGAGCCAACAAATTAGCACCCTGGCATGCTTATAACTGCACCAAAAGTGATGCCACTGGGTTCTCTCCCCACCGCTTGATGTTTGGAAGAGAAGCTCACTCACCGGTAGATGTGTGGTTTTGGGGTCTCTCCTGATGGGGTTCAAGCTGACAACTATTTTATGCATGTGCAAAAGAAGGCCCAGCTAACTCATGCTTTCTAACTGGCTCAAACCATGGCTGCCAAAAGAAATCTGTCATCAAAGAAAGGTATGATAAAAGGTGAAAGGACAGGAACTCCAGGAGGGAGATCGGGTGTTGCTGAGAAATCTGGGACTGCATGGCAAACACAGATTGCTGGACAGATGGCACCATCTCCTCACATTGTAATTAGGCAAACTAGATGATCTGCCAAAATTGTACAAAAGTAAGGCCTGAGGGCCAATTCAAAGATGCTAAAAAGCAATGCATAGAAATCATTTACTACCCATTGGACAAATCCTAGATTGAGTCTGAGCCCCAGGATATGCCTCTCTGACCAGTGGACTAGAGCTGCTGCTAAGAAAGATCAAGGAAGTCTGCACCTACAGAAGCAGAGTTCAAAGTGTTCCCTGCACAAGTCCCAGTTGAGCATGACTGTCAAGTCCATATTAGAAGAAAGTGAGAGTGACTTTGAATACTATCCTTCTTACTAACTGAGTCAATTGTTTCGGGCAATCCCCAGTCAATACTGAGACAAAGCTGGGCCTTCTGGACTGTCTATGCCCCCAGCTCCCTGAGCCAATGCTCCCAGAAAGTGAAGTGCAAAGCCATCAGATCAGATGAAATGGAATCATTGTGCATGGTTGAACTGTTTGAGCTTCAGGGAGGAAATGATAGATTGGGGCAGACTGGTGGATACACCCGAACAAGAAGAGTATTTGAGTGTCTTGACAGTCCACTGCCAGTGTCCAAAGCCTCCATGCGAGCCAAATGTTGTGGACTCAGAAACTGTAACTCCTGGAGCTGAAAGTGCCCCAAGTTCTAGCCTCTACCCCCATGGAGACTCCCCTGACAAGTGTGGACAATGCTTGAAAATGAGGCTCAGAGTGCAGAGACATAACAGTTCCCTAGAAAGACTGGTCGAGTTGTAAAGCCTGTGGTGCACCCTCAGTTATGATTCCCTGGGAGGCCTGTGGATTTGCCTCTCGAATGTTGTCCATAAAGGAGTGTGTGTGTCCCGAGCTCACTGCCCAAACTGAGCATCAGTGCTAACTCCAAGTTACTTGTGTTGCCCTCTATATGGTGCCCTGCCCCATCCAGCCCCAAGGTAACTGATAGGGAAGGGTCCCTCTTCAGGTTTCATGTACAAGAGGTAATAATCTGAGTTGTGGTACAATGTGTGTGTTATACTGCGTAAAGAGTGACGTATCAATGTTTCAGAAATGGTTCTTGGTAAAATGATGTATTGACTGATGATTACATGTGTGAGCCTAATGCAATGTATATGGTTGCAGTTGAAACTATGGGTACTTGCTTGACGCGGACGCTGCTTCTTCCCAGGCCAGGCTGGGTGTAACTCTCCTGCAAATGGGGGTTCCTGCAAAGATTTCCAGAGCTTGCTTGAATGCTCCAAGCCTGGAATGGTGTTTCATGCTAGCTTTACTTATCAGTGAGTGTTTTAGAACCTGTGGTACTGTCTCTTTAAGAGCTGTCTGCTTGCAGACACTAATTAGTTTGTATGGGGGACTGTGTGTTTCTTTTGATTGAGTACCACCATGTTGCTGCCAATTCACCCCATTTTGCAGTCACTAGAGTGCAAAGGAACTCTGTCTGAAAGATGTAACTGATTGCAGAAATCATTTACAGTAATAATAAAATTACAGTTTGTCTAACCTGCTTTCTTTGTGTCAGAACTGTCTGCCTAGTTCCCCATTCTGGTTTTGAACTGCTGAACTGGACCATAGTGTGGGGTAAACTAGCCTAAAATGATGTCTTGGATTTAATCAGAACTTGGACTCATAATCTGAGCTACCACAGAGAGGATTGAAGCAAGCAGTGACTCTGGGAGATGTAGTTTAGACTTCGGGCCTTTTGGACCAACAGCAGCAGTCTATTGGGAGGACAGCCAACTAGTCTGAGAACTGGGAGGAACCTAAAGGAAGTGCCCGGCTTGTCTGTTGGAGTTTCAGTTTGAGATCTGAAAGTGAAGGAAAGAAACCCTTGTGTTCCTTCAGTGCAGTTTCAGTCAAAAACGCGTGCAAGGGCCCAGAGTTCCGGGTCTACAACTTGTGTAACTGCTTGTTAGGACTGAACTGATCCTGTGAAAAGAATCAAAGGATCTCTGAAGAGTAGAAACCAGGCTCACCCTGTAGAAGACTGAAGAAATTGTTGAATTCACACTGGTCTGTCAGGAACTGAATCTACAAAGTTCTCCTGTTATTGTGCAGTAATTGCGATTGGGATACAGATGCAGCCTGCCTGGTATAGTGCTTTTTTTTACCATATAAATTGTGTGAGGAGTCTCTTGGAGATCAAAAGTAGCCCTGCTTGACATTGAAGGACCATATCTTCTTTGGAGGTCGTGAGTACTAATTCGGGTCGCGCCCTGTTGAATATTGCTACATTAAATCCAAATGGAATTACTGTACTGCTGACTGTTTAATTCTCCTTTCTCTCTGTGTGAAGGGGCCCCTACTAGCTGCCACGTTTGGACTAGCCACTAGGGCTTGGGTACCCAGGGACAGTAACTGATAGGGATAGGCCTGTGCACAGAGCCATAGGTAGATTATTAGAGTGATAAGCTAATTAACCTGATTTCCCCGTCCTTGTTATATCCCCCTAAATAAATCAGAGCTGCTTGTTTCAGCAAAGTATACTGCCTGAGGTATTTGTCTATGTTGTTACTGTACTGTGATTGTTGCACTGTATCTCATTTCCCCACAGGAGGTCCCAGTGCCGGAACCAGACCTGGGGGTATGTGTACTGTGAAGGTAATTCTGATATATCGTGTGGGGCACTAGTGGGAAGAAAGGGTTGCAGTGTCCCAGAGGGCTGTGACCAAGTAAGTTTAATCTATTGCAAACCCTGACCTCTGGGTGGAGGCACCACTTGGATCCAGGCCCCTCAACCTGTTAGTGGCAAATCAGGCAGGGGTAGTAGCCCCTGGGATAGCGCCATCTAGGGGTTACAGCAGGAAGTGTGGAGGTGCAGGACTGAGTTACTGTCCGAGTAAACTGAAAATGCCAGTAATTAAATGATTAAAAGGAAAGATAGAATTGCCTGGAGTCTTCAAGTATTAATTGATACAGATTTGGTTTTAAGAAATCAAATGATTCTGTTATACATAGGGGAAGAAGGTTTAGTACCTCCAAAAAAAGCAAACTTTATTTATATTTGGCTGCAGCTAAGAAGGTCATCACCCGCTTATGACGGAAGTCCACAGTCCCAACTTTAACTCACTGCCATTCTGTAGTGTCAAGAGATCTATTACCTGGAACGACTCTTTGCTAAAAGAGCTGACCGTATTCCCCAATTTGAAATTTATTGGAGGTCTTGGGTCCTCTATATTTCCCATTAGATGATTCTTTATCCCTGATATGATAAGCCCCTGGGTACCTACATCTCTTCCTCAAGTAGTCCATTATCAATTGTATGATGCCAATAGACATTATATGTCTGAAGTGATTTGTACAAATGGCTTAAACTGGATAGAATGTCCTGTAACATATGAATTTCCACTGTATGTGTATATCATGAACAATTAAATTGCTGTACATATGTATTCCTGCTGTAATACTGACCTGAAAATAAAGAATATAAAAAAAAGGAAAGATAGGGGCTATCTGGAACCCTTGTTTGTTTACTAAGAGATGTGCATTTATGGTCGGAAGTGCATAACTGCTGAAGCAGATGCTGTAGTGTGGTAAGATGTACCTCTCAGCTGTTCAGAATTTTATGAGAGGGATCCCATAATAAAACTACTCCGGAGCTCTCTGCTGCATGTTACAAATAAGTTTTCAAGTAGCAGTTCCCCTTAATCTGTATTGCACAATCAGCTGTAAACTTGATGAACCTGAAAGCAGTAATATCCAGTGTACTGAGCTCCGCTTTCCCTCATAGGATGATGTGTCCCACAGTTTGTCTGTGTTTTTTCTCCTGATTTAAGCGACAGTATCCCACATTTGGGAGACGGGAGGTTCAGAGGTACATAGCATCATTACTGGTACCAAGGTGCTGCCTTTCAGTGTGTGGACAGATTGGTTTTTTTTTTCCCAGTAGGTGTTTTGCTATGACGATAAACACCAAGAATGAGATAATGTCATGTTAGCTATATGTAGGCTGAACAAGCTAGCTTTGAGAAGGTGGAAGGAATGAAAGAAATCCCACAAAAGTCAGCTGGCTTCAGAATGGAGGAAGGCTCTTTAGTGAAAAATGCATAGTGTAAAGATTCCGTGTTTGTTAGAATCATCCATTTAAAGAGAACCAATCTTGGACCCCCCCCCACAAAAAAAAAGCTCAGCCCTTGGCTTCCAATAAGGCATTTCTTGTTACTTGAGCAGTGCCTTTGTTTTCAAGAAATGCAAATGTAAAATATAAAACAAAGTATTCAAAATACTGCTCCCGTTTTATTTTTATGGAGTGTGCTCCTATGTGCTGCAAACTAACAGGTGACAGAGTGGCAGCACATGGGGATGGTGCTGTCCTGTATAGTAGTGGAAGGGATTGAGCTGCTGATTCTGTGCAGCCTAAATACAATCCCTTCCCTCTATGAAATACTGCAGCGTAAAATTACTTTGCTTTCTTTGGGGATTTGTGGATTTTCTTTATATGCAACATGACTCATGCTCTTCAGAGGAAACGTTTTCTGTTAACAGCATGCTTTACAGGTAACACAGTCCTTCAGTTTGTAGCCTACCTGCTGACACAGTTTTACTTTTTGGGTTCCCAGATTTCATGAAGCAAGTCTTGTCCAACATCAGTGTTAATGGGTGGTATCAGCAAATCACTCCAGTGCCAGCATATAGAAATAATTAGGCAGCATTCTAGAAGGGTGTTTGGAAACCTGCGTCACAATTACAATCTCTTAGCCTGATGAGTCATCTAACCCACCTCTTATTCTTTTCCCCTTGCAGTGCTCACGTTTCGCCTGTCAACAGCCTTGCAGCCCCAGGAGAGTAAGTGCCTTGTTGCAAAGCTTCAGTCATTTTTGAACCTCATTTTCTGTTAACAAAAGAAAAACACAGTATTAATGTTTGGCATGCTTTTGTCTCTGGGGTGACTTTTGCAAAGTTGTTATAAACTATGAGATAGCAGCTTGTAGTGTTGCCACATGTTCTTGTTTCGCAGAAATGCCAGCTAAACAGGATTTTTCTACACCTTTGCTTTTAGAACAAAGTCAACAATAGATTTTATTTTTAGAATGTAATTACCCAGCACGCCAAACTGAGAATGCAGCACTCCATTTACAGCTGGGTCCTGCTTTTACCCAGCTTCACTGCCACGAGAGTTAAAAGCATAGGGATGTCAAGTGACCCGACCAAAATACAGTATGATAAGGATTACTGTTAAGTAATAAGGCATGACAGAGTGTGCTTTGTGTTGGGATAATGACACCCCTCGGGTGGGTTGAAGCCCGAGGCCTAAGGCTGAGAGTACCATTATCCCAGCACAAGGTACGCCCTGCAGTTCCTTTTTGCAATTATGAAATTGTCCCCTTGTATTAGAAACTAATTTAAAAAAAAAATGTTTTTAAAAGAAGTAATAGAAGAAAAAAAAATAGCCCTAATGAGCCACTGTAATTTTGCTGTTTAGCTAGTAGATGGCAGGTGCTGCATTAAAAAAAAAAAATACAAGTAATTGAATTGAGGTTTATTGATACAGCTGTGCCTGCTTGATGTGATCAGGTCAGTGAGGAGGGGTCACAGATCTTTTTCCAGTGCTGTTTTACTGGGATGACAGCATTGGGTTCACGTTTCTATATTTTTTGTACCCATTTCATAATCGGAAATATTCTGCTTTGCAGGTTTCTGTATATCTCTCCTAACCACATGCATATACTCTAAAACCTCATACCCAGTGCTCTGCATCATGGGTATGTAAATCCATCCTTGGTGGGAGGGAGGGGCAGGCTTGAAAGGCTTTACCAAATCTAGTCACCTTTTAAACAGGCATTTGGGTTTTAGTCAAGAATGAGAACACAAACTGCAGACACTTTGTGTTTTTTATTTATTCTTAATCCTTAGCCTAGTGCAGTCGGTAGATCAGGCAAGAACCAAATCATACCCAGAAAAAATCCCAGGCATTTAGTACACTCAGCGGTAACATGTGAGAAAGGCAGTTTAGAAGATGCAGGCTGGCAGTATAGCCTAGAGGTTGGAGAAATGAGCTGTGAACGAGCTCAGTACATCCAGCAGACTTGGTTTTGATTCCCACAACCTCCACTTGCATACTGCATGACCCTGAGCAAGTCCTTCACCTCACTGGGCTCCTAGGAGGCACATAGAGTGGAGCTTCCACTCAGTGTGCCTTTCCAAACCAAAAATACTAAATTTAACAAAAGAAAAAGAGCAAGGTATGGAAATGACTCATTAGGAAAGGAATCTGGGTTTATATGGTGTCTTTCACAAACTTTGTATCCCAAAGTAGATTGCAAGCCATGAATCATTATGGCAGTCATTAGGTATCGCACAGAGATAAGTAGAAGTGAGAGAGATAAGGAAAGCTTGAGGAGGTGAAGCACAAAGTAAGAGAGAGTGAGAGAGATTAAGTAACTTGCTCAGGGTAATGTAGTAAGTAATCAGGAGAGGTGGGGTTAATAACGGGGTTTCTGGGTTCGTAGCTCTGCACTCCAGTTGCTAAGCCACAGTTTCTGAAGTCATTTTTATGTTGCCACATTTTATGTTCATCATGTTGGAGGTTCAGTTTTGCAGCCTTGTCGTTAGCACTAATGTCCTCAGTATCCCATAAACTCAGGGAGCAGTGTCTGTTGTATGCTAGCTCATCTTAGTCATAAAAACTGTGATCTTAAACTATGGGTATGGAACAACAATAAAATAAAATAAATAAAAAAACAGAGCAGGCTATGAATACAAAACGCGTGGCTGCCTTGTCTAATGATGCTTACCATTAATGGTCTGGAATGGTATTATTGATGTCCTAGAATGTTAGGCAGTAAGAAACAAGCGAGCAGCAACTGCTGACTAGAAAGGGATTTGGAGTAGTTACAAAGGCAACAAAATTAGATTAATTGCATAAAAGGTCAAAATCAGATTGAATATTTGATCGACACTAGAGAGGAGGGCATCTAAAGATGTCAAATTACTGTTTCTTACCACCTTTTTTTTTTTTTTTTTTTTTAAACACCTTAATCTATTTCCTCCTGGTCCCCAGTCGGCTCACATCTACAACCACCCACCCAGCCCCGCACCCCCGCACTCGACATCAGGCAGAATCCTATTTTCCCCATGGTTTCCTCCATGGCAGGGGCGGTGAGGAGCCCCCAACTCAACCTGCCTCTAATAAGATCCAACGTCCGGGAAGTGCCATTCAGGGTCGGGGCCTATGGTGGGTGGCTGTTCACTCCGCTGTGACCAGGTACTGTTTTCCTGGTCTGATTGGACCCCTGGAGATGTGGAGTGCAATGTCACCGACAGGGGAGCATGAATGCATCCGACATGCTCCCTCCAGGCGCCTGCCCATCTCTACCCCTTTCCTGCAGCATCAGCACGCTGCCCCAGCCTCTGCTAGGGGCCAGTCTAGGACCCACCACTGGCATCCCCTCCCCGAGAAGAGAGCAGTCCTCGGATGCTCGATCCTTTTCCTCCTGCCAACCTCCGTGGCCCAGTGCTCGCTCCCAAACACGGTTCGCTGGTGTAGCACGGTAAGATATCCAGCGCCTCAGCCACTGGTCTGGCTCCAATCACCTTTTTAAGTGGGGAGTAAGCTGTAGGGACAGATTTACTCTATTGGGATAACATCTTATAAGACGAAGATCAGTGGGGATCTACAGTATGAAATAATACGCAGAGCTGTGTGGTCTAAAAGTTTTCCCCTGAGGTATTAGCAGTCCATTAAAACTACAACTAAATAGCAGAGCAAGCACTGTTCCAGTGCGTAGTTTGTACTTCAGCATCTTCAACTTGGCAGACAAGAAAGGTGCTCTGAGCACTCCTGTTGGAAGAGCAGTGGATGCAATCTAGCCAGTCAGATTGCAGCAGGAGGCCGGCCCGGTGGTGCTGAGGGTTGAGGCACTGGATGCCACACCTTGTGCCATGCCGGCAACCCGGGTTTGGAAGTGGACTTGGGGTGCCAGGGGTTGGTAGGGGAAGGAGAGGATCGAGCATCTGGAGGACTGCTCTCTTCTCCTGGGGGGGGTTGCTGGGAATTCCCACTTGGTGACGGCTCCTGTTGGAGCCCAGGAGCATTACACCTAAGTGGCGATACAAATGGGGTGAGGCAGTGGCGGACGTCTGCAGGAAGGGTGGGTATGCGTCTTCCGTGTGCTGGCATCATTGCATGTCCATGCCGTGGGGAAACCTAGCTAAGGAGAAAAACCCGGCTGCTGGTGGGGGGGCGAAGGTGGACCATAGTGGCCGGTCCCGAACCGACTTAGCTCTCCGTGATCCCTCTCCTGTAATGGCCCACGGTTGGGAGGGATCCAGCACCAGATTCCTCGGTCGGGAAGAGATTCAGGCTGGGCGTAAAAGGCCAATCAGGGTGGGTCTGCTTGAGAGAGTCTCTGGCAACCAGCGACTGGAGTGAAAGAGAAAAATGGACCAGGGTTCTACCTACCCCAGGCCCTAAAAAAGTAGTTTATAAGAAGAAGAAGAAAAAAAAAAGGAAAATTGTATTCAGTCAACTCTATTCAAATGTTTGATAATACAGTTTGCAGAATACAACCCAGCCCTACAAAGGCCAGTACTTATTATTAGTCTCCAGGGGCCTGGCAGCATACTGACTTGTCCCTGCCTCAGCCTGATTGAGGGGGAGTGGCACTGTTTTTCCCTGTGTCTGTCTCAGCTTCAGGATTCTAGCATGCATGGGCTTCAAGCCCCAGTGCATGTCGTCACAGCAGAGACAGCTGCCTGGCTTGTTCTCGGAGCCAGGTTGCCAGCACCTGACTGGGATCTATGCATGAAATGTTCAAATAAATTAAAAAAAGCTTATTTCCCCACAAATGGACTGTTTAAAAAAAAAAAAAAAAAAATAAAAAATAGTTGACCATTTGTCAAAGCATTAATTTGTGGCCAAACAAGCTTGGGGTAAAAAGCAATCACAATATTTTCATCTGGGTTTATTTCACATTTTCAAAGCTTACCTGGAAACCATTAAGTGCTTCAATATTTTGTTGCCTTGTTTCTGGATCACCGTCCTTGAAAAAGCTACCAGTTTAGCAACAAAATGTCAGAAGGCACGTGATGGTAACAAATTAGTTTGCTAAAGAGGACAGCAAGTTGCTTGCCAAGCATCAAAATTGGACTCGCTGACTGTGAAATCTCAAACCCCATTTGGTGATTGCCAGTTCAGGGGAGTAGTCCGAACTGGACAGGATACATCCAAGGAACACGGGGAGGTGCTAGCTAGCTAACTATTCAACTGCAGCACTTATTTATTACCCACCACCCCAATCGTACCCTGCTGCCAGTCACACCTCACCCCTCTCCTGGTGTTTGCTGACCCCAGCAGTAATTGACTTGACGTTTACCACAGGCTACCCTCCCCCCCCCACTCTACCTGCCCCCCGGGTCCACTACGCTTTTATCCATATGCACTGACAAGGCCCTCTGGGTTGCTCCTCTGCATACCTCCTAACTCCTTTTCCACTGTAAACAAGTCTAACTATCTGTTACCTGCCGCCTGTTACAATACTGTACCACTCTGTTATACTGCAGCTGTTCTTCCTCTTTTTACTCCTCACCTCTTCTTTCTCCTTCCTGAAACCGAGGTTTTCGAATAGTTGTTTTGTTTGTAAACATTATCTGAATAAAAGATTGTACCATACTGTTTTTATGTAACAGCTTGTCATGCCATTTTAATGATATATTGTATGTTTGTTGTTTTCCTGTGACATGGGACCTCTGTAAATGAGCTGTTAGCTCAAAGGTATTAATCCAGGATGTGAGTAAAATAAAACATAAAAAACTAATTATATCAAATCTCAGAGCAATGCTAAGGCAGATTCAGAATGGGGAAATGGCATACAGGACAGGAGAAAAAGGGCTTAAAATAGAATCAGAAGGTATCAATCCAAAATGTCCACTTCCAATGTGAAATGCTGCCTCCAAGTCTACAGTGTAAATATATTGTGGGCCTGATATTCAGCTACATTTAAAAGTGGTTACAAAGATAACAGATGCGCTTAGTGTATTGAAGTCACAAACCTTTCTCTTGTGCCCACAAAGTGCATTTTGACAACATGGGACAGGAAGCAGGGGCCACAGTGAAAATGACCTTTACAGCTGTTAGGCCTGTGAGGATGTGATATACTGAATGAATACTATTGCGAAGTATTCCATGTGAGGGGAGGCTATTACCAGAGTGTGGGGTGCAGGATGAAGAGATGGTAGGAGGGAGGACTGGAATTGGGACCAGTCTTGCAGGAAAGATTCTGAGGGGTCAGAACTCTAAGGTGGACAAAGTGCCCATTCCTGATGGGTTACACCCTGGAGTGCTGATGGAAGTGGGCAGACACTGGCAGTGCCACTGACACATCTGTTCAGCTGTTCCCTAGAGACCTGGGTGGTTCAAGTAGACTGGAGGGTAGAAAATGTAGTGCTGTACTTGGGATAAAGATGTAATTCAGACTTTGACTGTGGGCAAGCTACTGGAATCCATCATTGAAGAACACATAGTAGAATTCTTGGAGACAAATGGATTGCAGGACAGGAGGCAGCACAGGTGTGTAGCAAGGAGGTCTTGCCAAGCTAACCTGATTGACTTTTTGGGTTGCACAGCCAGTGGACAGGAGCCAAGCAGTGGATGTGTTGTACTTTGGCTTAAGCAAGGCCTTAGATTTCATATCACACAGAAGGCTCAGAAAAAAAGCTGGGCATCCTGGTGACAGACTGACCAAGTGGATTGGGAAACTGGCTAAAGGGAAAGATGCAGAGGGTGGTTTTCAGTGGGGCATGGCTGAGCCCAGGGGAATCGCAGGCAGGGTACCACAGGGATCAGTTCTGGCACCGATCATTGCAATATCTTCATCTGTAATATAGTAGAGAGAATTCAGAATGAGGTATGCCTCTTCTGATGACACGAACATCTGCAGCAGAGTGGATGTGAGGAGGGAGTTAGAGAAATGAAAATGGGCTTGCAAAAACTGGAAAAGTGGTCCAGTTTATATGAAAGCTAAAAAGTTCAGTTCAAAGAAAGTGGAAAGTGATGCACCTTGTTAGAATGATTCCTAAAACGGACTACAGGATTGGGAGAAAGTAAGGGTGGTGCAGACAACAGAGGCGTGAAATCTAGGGAGAATCGTAGGTGACCACCTCGGTTCCACAGCTGAGTACAACAAGGTACATGAGTGGGCAAATAGGATGCTGGGATGTATAGACGCAGGATTTAATAGGAGGAGAAAGGAGGTGATGCTGCCTCTGCACAGGTCTCTGGTAAGGTCACACCTGGAGTACTGCACACAGTTCTGGAGTTCACACCTCCATAAAGACAGGGGCTGCATGCATACCATACAAATGAATGCCACAAAGATGATCCAGGAACGCTAGATGAGGAAAGGTTGGCAGACCTTAACATGCATACACTGGAGGCCAGGAGGAAAGAGAGGATGAGATAGACATACAGGGTTCTTATTAGGAATGAACAAGGCAAACTATAAGGACTTGCTCAAGAGGAACGAGGGCACAGTGACTAGAGGACATGGGTGGTTGGCAGGAGGGAGATTCAGGAGGGACTTTTGAAAGTTCTTTTTCATGAAGGGGGTGGTGGACGAATCGAATGAACTGCTCCGAGAAAAGAGGTGGTTAAAGCCAAGACTGTGATGGGGTTTAAACTTGGGTGGGACAGATATAGGTTCATAGATGGGTATCAAGTTCAAAGAGACCGAAGATGTAAGGAATACTGGAACCGACAGGCAGAAGAAGGGAAGGGGGCAACATCACTGGGGCTATTGAATCTTTAAATCTAGCCCAGTGTTGGTCCAAACATGGAGCTAGGTGGGGAAATGTGCTGGGTGGCTCGACCATTGCGTCTTTTTCTGCTGACGGGTGCTGTTTCTATGACAAAAGGAGGTCCTTAGTGTGATCTCCTTCCTCTGGCCTACCAGTGGCCAGTAGTACAGCAGGAGAAGCCACCAACCCACCTTGGAGACCTTGTGCATCCACCTGATAGTGCTCGTGACTCCTGCTAACAGTGACCAGTATCCTGGTCTTAGTCAAGAACCCAGGACCCCCATATGATGAGCAGACACACCCTCCAGTCAGCCATTAGGCCATCCCTGTCCCTTTCTCTGTAATTTTTATCAGTCGGTCACATGCAGATGCAGTATCCTCCATGGCTACATTACCTGGCTTCCTGTTTTTGACCAGTCAGAGGGCATGGGCTGATATATACTGCAAACCAGTGTTCAAGTCTGGATATATCTAAATATCAAGTATTCTAACATGGAGATTTAAGATTCTGTCACTTTAGTCTTGGGAACTTCATGTTTCCTTTCCATGTTACATAAAAAATGTTTTCAAGGTGGTTATCTTGTCTGACTTTTTTTTAAACTTTATATTATAAAAAAATAAACAATGAAAGAAGTCAGAAAACTTGGCCAGGATTGGCCCAGAATGATTGATTGAGTGCGGCAGCTCAGAACTTTGTTGCCATTTTAAACTGCCACAACTTCACAAGCTTGTTTGAAAGAGGTCTACTCTAAAACTCGCAGTTCAAAGTGGTATACAGTAATCAAAAAGCTTTACCCATAGTCCTCTCCATGGCAGCGAGCAGTGGGACATCTGCACAGCATGCTGGCAACCCAGGTTCATGACCAGAGACCAGGATGAGAAGAGCAGAGCCAGGCAGGAGGATGGTAGAGTGTCCTCCAAGAGGAGGGTAGTGAACCACTTAGGTGGCTTCTGCTAGAGCAGTGGCAGAGGTGCCTTAGCTGACACTGGTGACCATGCCTCGCAGGCACACACTTGAGGAGGTTGGTGGAGGCAGAGACTAAAAAAAGGGAAATGCTGCCTTGGTATGACAGTTGACTGGTCCTCTCCTCCTCACATCACCCCCCATGCACTATCGTGGTCACTCTTCCCACCCAAGTCTGCGTCCAAGGATGTCATGGCACTTCCCTTCTCGACTGGTGATGGGGAGTCCCTGGAAAAGGATACAAGACTCCTGTTGTGCTGGAAAACTTGGGGAGACAGGAGACCACAGCAATCAGTGAGGGGTTAGTCTGGCAGGGCTACAGGGCCTGAAAAAGTTGGTTGCTGTGAGGCAGAGGCTGGAGCAGAGAAAATATAAAAGGCATTATCCAGAATGGGGAAAAGGTGCATATGTACTGTATCACATTGTGCACTAATGCTTATTAGGGGTTGGGCTTACTCCACCTACTTCACCTTAGGCTGTTGGTTAAATAGGATCTGCAGCTTATTCTCTAGGTAGGAAAATGGGCAGACTAGGTGGGCCAAGTGGTCCTTATCTGCCGTCAGTCTATGTTTCCTGTTACTCAGTGGCATATCAAGGCATCTCGTAGCAGCAGATATTAATGTTCTATACAGTATGCTGCCACAACTTCTGAAATAGAAACCATATCCCCTTATAAACTAATTTCAGTTACATTCTTAATGTTGGTCAGGAAGAGAATGTTAGCCAATAGATATCCCTTGTAACCTGATTATGTTCTGTTTTGTGTGTGTGTGTTTAAGACCTCACAACAGACTGCATTAAACAATGACATGCTTCCTCCTCACTGTCTTCTCATTCAGATTGAGGTTATGGCTTACGCAAGGTCTTCTTGCACAACCTGTTGTTTATATACTTGCACTGTGTGGTTAAGAATAAAAGTGCAGGAATGCATTTTCCAGAAAGGCGAATTTAATTTGGTTTATTTCCTTTTAAATATTGCAGTTTCTTAGAAAAGACCATCCGGTCCGCAGTGGAGCAGCATCTTTTCGATGCGCACAGCTTAGGAGGCCAAAGCTCAGAGGACTCTGAATCCGGGACCTCCTCTTCCTCTCCAGCTGTGTCTGCCAGGCAGAGAAGAAGGCATCTAAAGGAACATGATGAAACAAGGAGAAGCAAAAACGTGTATGGAAACTAGTATTTTACATACTGTAGTGGCAGAAGTGGGCAGGGAATTCAAAACCTGGCTTAAACAGTTGGACCTACTGGTGTAAACATTGGTGGGGGGGATTTTCAAAAGGGTTGGATGCAGGTTCAAATTCATGCTGCATTGGCATCCATTTTCTTGCATCCATGAAGCCCCATGGCTAGTTTCTCTTATGACAAAAGTCATAATTTGCAGCCAAAAATGGACAGAATTACATCCAAATTGATGCAGTGAGTTATGCCATTTTGGATGAAACTCGATGCTGTTAGCTCATCTAAAAGATACTCTAACAAGCAAGAAGAGGAATGAACAAATGTAGCATAAATGGACTGACTGGCTAAAATACGCTTATGTATAACAGTTGAGAATGCGTATGTACTGTATTATATACAGGAGATATAACCAGCTGCTGTAATCCTTTGAAGCCATCAATAAGCAGAGTTTGAAAGATAGTCTAACAGGTTTAAGTGCATTTCATGCTGAGAATAGCAGCAGAAGCATCTTGATGGAACTGTTTAAAATCCTCTCCAGTGGACCAGAATTACGGCAAAGACAAGTGAAAGCACTAATTGGCTTTAAATATTGTGAGGAAAAACATTTTTTTTTTTTTTTTTTGCGTTTCCTGTTTCAGATATTTACTGCTGTGGACTTAAGGGAAAAGGATGTCATTTCTTGTCAGGTTACGGTTTGCCCTTTAGTGTATGTTATCGATGCCTTTGATCATGCAGTTTGGGTACTTTTTTTTTGTCCATTAACCATCCTCATCATTCTTTTTAAGACTGTTTGGCATGGCCGAGTCTTACTCGCAGATACAATGTCGAAGGTCTGCAAGAAGAAAGAAGGAAAATTACCCAGTGACTGATGGACTGCTTTTGTTTGTGCCTCAATCAGTCCTTCAGGCCAAATGCATATTACTGTTTAGTGTACTGTATACCCATGGATGGCAGACTCTGGATGGCACTGTAAAATCCATTGCTAGAGATGAAGGGCTGAAACCCAGTCACCCTGTAACTAGGAAAGTGAACTTTCTGGCATGTAGCATTGCTTTGGCAGCAGTGTGTGCTGATCAGCTTAAGACTACTAAATGTGTATGGGGATAGCACCCCCGTTAGCCTCGGTTCCAGGTGCATCAACAGAATTTTAGTTCCTTTCAATCAGTGGGTCAGGCTGTGTAAATATTTTCACATAGGCAGGCCAGCCGTCTCCGTCTGTGACACAGACTTCTTGGGTTCTGGAACAGACCTGGGTAGTCAAAGGGCCAGCTGGGGGCGGGGAAATGTGCCCATGGTCGGCTCTCCTCTCTGAAGGGAGGGAGAGGGGGCTGTGTGTCTGGTGCAAGTCGGACCCCTAACGGAGGCTGGGGGCTTCACTGCGACCGGCGCATGGACTTCTCAGGAGGCATGTTGGACACTGGCGTCATTGCATGTCGCGACTCCTTGAGGGTAGCAGCAACAAGAAAAAAACATTGCGGCGACCATTAGTGATGCCCGCCTCCTTGGCCCAGGTTGCCAACCACAGCACTCCCCAAATTGACCTATCCCGTCCTCCACTGGCTCTGGCCTGACCTTGGCCGCTCCTGGGGAAAGCCAGGGAGGCAATGTTGATGAGCACCCCTACTGGCAGCCTTCTCCTGTCATCTCATAGGTTGGCATCAGTGTGGGTGACTGTGCCCTGGGGGGGCAATCCAAGGGGTGTTGTTCTGCAGGTAAGTCCGTGGGGGTGAGGAGGATCTGGGGAGGGCAGGGCTGAGCATTCATGGTCTGTGGTAAGAAAAGCACAGTAAATAAAAATATATATCTTTACACTTACATTTAGTAGTTTTGGCTACTGAATTTGGACACTGCTGTTCCTGTTCTTGTTAACTGTTTCCATGGAGGCCCCATAGATTTTTTTTTTTTTTTGACACTGATGTTCCCATTCTTATTGTAATTTTTTCCTTGGAGGTCTGCCCTCCATCCTCCTCCCCAGCAGATTGCCTTTCCCAGTGTTTCTTTCACAGTCAACAAATTGTAAATAAAAATAAAAAAATGGGTAAAAGTAGGACCACACTAAAATTAAGATGTGGCATCGCAGCTGTATTATCATGGATAAACATAATGTCAAATGTGCAGAAACCCTCTGAAAATGAGTTGTATGTCAGATAGCTTGTCCTGAGTAAATACAGCCTATAAGTGGATAAATGCAGGACCCTACTGAAAATGAGATATTACATCTTAGCTGGGCTACCCAGGGCACAGTATTTTAAATTGGTAAAAGCAGGACCCTACTGAAAATAAGGTACTGCTGCTCAGCTAGGCTATCATTGGTAAATGCAGTGTAACAATAGGGAGAAGTAGAACCCCTCTGAAACCAAGATGTGGCATTTTAACTGAGCTCTTTTGGGTAAATTAACTAAAGTACCACCGACAGCTTAATCCGAATCAATTTCAGTTGGTTCACATTTGTATATCCCCCTAACCCCACCACCACCACCAGCCAGGACTAGACTGAAAATAGACAGTACTGCCTAACCCTCCTTTCCCAGTCAACAAAAACTAAAATAAAATCAATTTTAGAAATGAGTAAATGCTGGACCCTAGTGGAAATGAGAAATGTTGCATTCCACCTGAGCTGGCCTATCCTGGGTAATTACAGTGTAACAAGACCCCAATATAAACAATATGTTACACCTCAGCTGGACTGTCCTTGGTAAATACAGCATAAAGAACGGGAGAAAGCAGGACCTCACTGAAAATAAGATGTTGCATCTTACCTGGCCTGTCTTTGGTATATGCACTGTAAAATCTGGACCCCCACTAAACACAAGCTATATTGCATCTCTGCTGAGCTAACTTGGCGAATACAGTGAAAAAATAGGTAGAAGCAGGAACCTACTGAAAAGTGATATTACATCGCTTAGGCTGGTCATCCTTGGGTAAATACAATATAAAAATGGTGAAAGTGGGCCAGATGACTGGCACAGTGGTAGCACTACTGCTTGCTCTCCAGACAACTTGGGTTTGTGCTCAGAGCCTGGGATAGAAACATAGACTTTGACGGCAGATAAGACCACTTGGCCCACCCACTCTGCCAATTTCCTACCTACTGGATAAGCTGCAGATCTCTAGTTAACCAACAGCCTACTTCCTGCCACCCCACTACAATTGCCTTATGTCTGTCCTATGCATGTTTGAATTCCCCACTGTTTTAGACCCAACAACCTCCCCAGGAAGGCGGTTCCATGCATCCACCACTCTCCATGGAAAAAATTTTCTTACATTACCCTGAGCCGTGCCCCTCTATCTTTAAATTGTGCCCTGTCTGGTGCTCACTGGTGAGATGGAAGTTCTATCATTCATCTCAACACACTTCCTGCCTTGGGGAGGGAGGGCACCTCCTTCTGCTGCATGACTGCCCCCTGGTGGCCCAGGGGAGTGTGTGTCGTGTAGGAAGGAATACGTGGTCTTTCTGGAGCGGTTCTCATTGGCACACACTTGGTTGCCTGGCCAGTGACATGGAGGTGTCACGGGGCAGTAGGGGAATTTCAAAGGTAGGGTGAGGCTCACCCCCCTTTCTGACAGCACTGATAAGTGTCGTCTTGGGGGGGGAGGGCTCGTCAGGATCACACATAAGGGAAGGCTTAAGTGGGATAAAATACCCCAGCAGCCCCAGGTAGATGAAGCCACCCCACACCCTCACACCACAAGAGAGTCCTGCTGACTATTCTACCACCTCAACAGCTCCTAATCCTGGACCTTGACCATCGAATGTGGATTCTTCTCCAGATGTGGGGAACTTGGGGGGGCCACCCAAAGGGGGAAAGCTGTAGGTTAATGTCTGGTATCCGGAGAGGTTGTTGAGCAGAGGCTGGTGGCGGATTGGGTTCTCGGCAGACTCTTACGGCAGGCAGGAGGAAGACCTTGAAGCTGGTGAGGAGAAATGGGGGTCTAAACAGTAAGTGTGACCGAAAAAAAAAAAGGGGGTGCTGAAAGGAAGAGCCCACTGAAAATGAGATGCTGCATCTCACCAGGGCTATACTGAGTTAATATATTGTAAAACGAGTAAAAGCAGGACCCCACTGAAAATGCTGTATGGCATCTCCGCTGGGCTGTCCTTCATAAATGCAGTGTAAAAATGGGGAAAATGCAGGACCCCCTCTAAGGAAAAGATACTGCAGCTCAGCTGGGTTATCCCATGTAGCTATAGTGTTAAAAAAAGGGCAATGGCAGGGCCGCACTGAAAACGAGAGATGACATCTGATCATAGCTACTTTTGGAAAATGCTGTGTAAAACAGGTAAAAGAAGGACCCCAGTGGAAACATGATTTGGTGTCTGTGCATTATCCTTGGAAATACATTACAAAGTGATGTAAAATGAGTGGCACATTAAAATCGAAATATTGCTTCTGACTCGGGTTGAGCTATCCTTGGCAAATACAGTGTGCAAATTGGTAAAACTAGGACCCCACTAAAAACCAGGTTTTGCATCTCTGCTTGATTATCCAGGGTTAAATACAGTGGGCAAATGAACAAAAGTGGGATTGCACTGAAAAGGAGAGACTGTGTTACATCTTTGAGTAAGTACAGTACAACAATGAGTTAAAGAAACGTATTTCATGTCGGCCGGACCCATGGTTAATACATTATAAAGATGGGTGAAGCCAGGAGCCCACTGAAAATGAGATGTTACATCTGTACTGGGCTGTCATGCTTGAATACATATTTAAAATTAATAAAAGGAGGACCTCACTGAAAACAAGAACATTTAAAAGTCACCGTTACAAGCTGTTACCAACTCTTGTTTATAACTGCATCTTGCATCAGTACTAGTGAGCTGTGACACCAGATTACAGCAAGTGGGTTGTATCAGGGGCAGTGAGGCTCTGCACCATAAAAAATATGTTAGGCTAACCGACAGAAGCGTTTCTGCACTGAAAAGCAGGACCCCAATCAAAAATGAGATGATGTAGCTCTGTCGGGCTATCCTTGGTAAATACATTGTTGAAAAAAACTCCTAAAAGTGAACCCTTTACTTTTGGAATGTTGAGTGCCGTGGTAATTCTGTCTTTAAAGGGGTTGGGTGGAGCAGTGTTGCTGAACAACTTCCCATTTAAAGCCAGCTTCCTTGTACTTACATCGCCAAGCTTACATTTCTGAATCATTGCTGTTAAAACTGCAAGTAACTGTATCTGACTAGCTGATCGTTCATACTCCTTTTAAGAATTCCAGTGGCATGATGCTAGGTGCAAAAAGGGTTTGCTGTTATCACCACACAGCTACAGTATAAATGAGGGTGGCCTTCTGGTCTTCTTCACACAAGGATGTCTGCTGTGAAATCACACAGGTAGCCATTTACAGTGCAGTCCAGATAATGGCAAGCAAGACAGGGCAGATGCAGTTTCCTGCTGTAATTCATTATGTTAGAAGAGAAAAAAACAAAACGGCTAGTGTGTTGTTTAAAAAAAAAAAAAAAAATGTTTATAGCAGGTAATGCAGCTCTGTTGCCGCTTGCAGCATGAATAACAACCTGTGCAGAGAACTGCCAATGTTTCTAAACTTCGGCAATTTGCCCACTGATCACAGGGTTCAGTAGATGTCGGGGGAATGGATCTGTTGACTAATTTGTCACACACTTTGACAAATAATGGGAGATTATCTATAATAGGCAAGAAATCTGTGCGTTTCCTGTTACATTTAAGCTCCACTTATCTCATGCATGTCAACACGCTCTCTGGAATCACATTTTGTTTTGGTGATGGTGTTTTTTTGTCTTTACTGATTTTGTTACATGAAAATGTGTTTTAAGCACTCTTTCTGAAGTGTATTTTTTTTCCTCACTTCGATTAGGGAGGACATCAACAAAGAGAACATCCCCTCTGAAGACAGAAAGCTAACTGCGCAGGAAGCTGATAAGAAGCTGGGAGACAGTGGTTCTGGTTACATAGAAGAGAGAATGAAACCAAAGCGACAGAAGTCCAGCAGCCGGCTGTCAGAGCTCAGTGAGAACCAAGACAATGCTGTGGTAAGTGCAGGCAGTCTGCAGTTGCAGCTGGGGACCAGGCAGGGAATTGAGGAGAGGATCTGCTTGCACCTCTTGGCACTGTAGGATGCTGTTAAATTACCTCAGAGCTCAGCAGAGTCATTTCTTGTAACAGGATTATGTCTTTATCTGTTAATCCTTTAAGAGGGCTACACTGGAAGTACTGCATTGTGCACAAGTTTTGGGTGCACAGCCATTGTGTCCACAGAGCAGGTCAGTGCTGTAAGCAGAGCTTCAGACCCCCACTAGATTCTGTTTCATGAGCTGCGCATTACAGAGGGCTGCACTCTGCCTTCAGAATACCTACGACCCCATGCGCTATAACATTTTACCAAGGTCACTGTATTTCATTCTTTACCGGTAAAAACTGTCAAATTCCGGAATTTGGGCTGCCTTCACACCGTTAAAAACAAAGAATTTCGTGGAATTTGGCATTTTGGACCAGATCAATAAATCTGCTGAACTTGTGTTTTTTCTTGTAATTGCTTCCAGTGCCATTTTCAGTTTGCTTCACTTAATGTTCTGTATATTAAGCCTTCTTTTATTCTGGTTATTTATCCACATATTTAAAGTATGACAGTAGAATCCTGGTAAAATCCAGAAATTAGACTAACAATCACTGTGCAATTACTGGACTTTCAGGTCTTAAAAATGTAATTTCATTATTTTAATCACCGTAAATCAGTGGCATTTTATATGTAACAGGCGGATATTCTGTCAGCATTTTGTTTCAGGGGCTGTACGGTAAGAACACACAGACAGTGAAACAATCATGACCATTTTATGGGGTTCTAAATCTGTAACCGAAGGGGCTTTTGATTCCTGTACTGCCATGGCATTACTTTAACTCGGAACATATAGCTCCAATACTCTTGCATTGGCTTTTTGTAGAATGCCAGCATGTTCTGGTGGCACTCTTGGAAAACAGCTCAGGAAATGGATTGGAATCCTGTCTGGTCTGGTGAAGAATGTTGCCGCTAGTGCACAGGGCAGCCTGCAGCTGACTATTGAAGAGGCAGGTCTTTTTCCCAGGTCATAGATACATAGACAGTGTCAGCAGATAAGGGCCTGTGGCCCACCCAGTCTGCCCATTTGAGCTTGTAAATTCAGTTTATGTTTTCCTAGAAGTCTGTTGCCCCTTATCCCTGACCTCCAGAATTCCTTTATGTCTATCTCATGCATTCTTAAATCCAGTGATTGTTTCAGCCCCCACCACTTCCTCTGGCAGGGTGTTCCACTTGTCCACCACCCGTTCTGTGAAGAAATTCTTCCTCACATTTCCTCTGAATTGTCCTCTCTCCAACTTCATCCCATGCCCTCTAGTCCTGGAACATCTTTTTTGCTTAAAAATAGTGTATTCCTGCACCCTGTTCCTCCCTGTAAGATACTTGTATGTCTTTAGCATATCCCCTCTCTCCCTCCTCTCCTCGAGGGAGTACATATTCAGTTCCTTCAGCCTGTCCTCATAGGACTTGTGATGCAATCCATGTGCCATCTTTGTTGCCCTCCTCTGAACCTTCTCTACCCTGTCTATGTCCTTACGTAGGTAAGGTCTCCAGAACATCTAGTTATACACTGAGTAGGGCTAACAGGCTGTCTCCCTTCTCGGGTCATCTTAGATGTGGGCTTGTCTTGCTGTGATGCCACTGAGAACCTTCTTGCTGTCTGACTCTGAAATGGAAGCTTAGCTAAGTCATAGGTGATATGTTCTTCCTGACCCATACTGCCATCTAAAGTTTTCGTTTTTTTTCTGTTTTGTTTACAATTCTGTTTACACCACTTATTGTTCTCCTATGCCCACACTCCTTTAGGAGTTGCCAAGTTACCTATCCGCTGTTGTCCCTCCTTACTAGGTTTGCTAGCCAAGGCACCTAGCTTCACCAGAGCTATTTTCTTCTAGGTTGCTTGAAAGGACAGAGCAAATAACCTTACTAGAGCAACAATAAGGATTAAGGCTTCTTTTGACTGGGCAGGTATACTGTGTGTTGTTTTTATTGCATTCACAGGATTGTTACTGTTTGTTGCTAACAGTTTATTGCTTTTATTTTCTCTAATTCAAATTCTTGTTGCTGGGTGTACATTCTGCTGCATTATTACAGGGTGTGCCTACAGGTTGTGCTTACAGATTACTGCTGTAATCTTCTGATTCAAATTGTCTTTTGCAAGGTATATCTTCTGTTACTGCTTTATTTTTCTGTGTAGCAAAGTGTTTCTTACAGGGTATATCTTCTGTGAAATTGTTACAGGTGGTGCTTTATAGGTTTCACAGTTTTATCTGTCATTAGAATAAGCTTTCAGGGCTACTGCATTTGTTGCTGGTTGGTTGTTTCTGTTCTTACCTCCTTGTTTCTTTCGCCCGTGGTTCTTCTTTTTCAGCAGAGGAAGGGCTCAACCACCCCACACTACACTCCTTTTATAGGGTAGCACAGTCGTGACATTTCCTGTAGGAAAGCAGGAAGGGGCGGATCAGAGGGGTATGCACACAGTGACCTCATTTACAGGGGTACTGGTAATTTAACTTGTTATAACAAGTTATACAAAAACAAACAACCAAAACACAAAATCAAACTTTTGCTTTCATTTTCTTCCTTCTAATTAATCTGACCAGGTTATAAACCCAGCAACTTACCTGGAATGGATATCATTAACTGCAGGTACTGTGGAACACTTTTCAGAAGGGCAGTTTTACAGGATTTAGGACACTGTCCTACATGCTGGGCCATTGGAGATCTAAGGGCTCAGCTCCAGGCAGCATGGGCAGAGATTGCGTAGCCTCAAATTACATATTCAAGAGGAAATGTACTGTAAGATCCGCCCGCAATTTCCCCAACATCCAACAGAAGCACCTCGACTGCAGAGGGTAGTTGGTCTGGGAGGTTGGCAGATGGTTAGGAGGGGCAAATCAGGTGCCCCATTACTCGGTGCTCACCAATGTATTACCTCCACAAACCATATAAAAACTACAAACAGGTATTTGCCTCTATCTCCAAAATCAAACAAAGGGGCAGAGGACACTGCAGAGTAGGACACTGCAGTACAGGAGCTAGCAAAACAAAATGCACCCAAAACAGGAACCAAAATGAAATCCAAACAACTTGATCATAGGAGACTCCATGATTGGGAGTTGATACGTATCTCCAGCCAGGGGTAATGATCAGATATCTCCCAGGTACATCGGCGTGGAGAGACACTGACCGCATTGCTAAAATTGTTCAGGAAGCAGGAGAAAACATTGACGTCCTGGTACACATAGGGACTAACGATCTTGCCAGCCGGTCAGTTGTGGAGACCAAGGAACACCTAACCAGGCTGGGGGACAAACTATCATCCATTTCATCCGGCATCTCCTTCTCTGAGATCCTGCCAGTCTGGGAGAGGGGAACAGATGGACAGAAGGTCAGGAGAAGGGAGATAGGGAGCTAAACATGTGGCTCAAAGCCTGCAGCAGGAAAAGGGACAAATTTGTAGGAACTGGCAACAGTTTTGGGAGCAAAGTTCTTTAAATTTGATGGACTGCATCTGACTAAGGAGGGAGTCAGTGCATTGGGGAAGAAGTTTGATGTCTTTGTAGAATATTTAAACTAGCAAATGGGGAGAGGGGTGCAGCACCCGAAATGTCGAATGGGAAGAACACCCCTTCCCGCTCAGCTAGTGGTCAAACAGGAGTTCAGCATGCTTGTAGTTCATTTGCATTACCAGGTAAAGAAAAAGGTCTGGCTCCCCATACGATGCACAGGGGAAACGCCGGACCTCGCCCAACAACTGACACACCAAAATCTGACCAATGGAAAATCATATACACATATGCTCGCAGTCTGGGAAACAAGATCCCAGACCTGCAGGCAATAATGACAGAGGCTAAATTGGACATAGTAGCCATTAGCGAGACATGGTTTACCAGTAACCACACTTGGGAGACTTCAGTACCTGGCTATGTGCTGTCTCAGAGAGACCGAGGTGCAAAAAGGGGGGGGTGGAGTGGCCCTTTATGTCAATGAAAATATCAAAGCTACAGAAATTCAGAATACACATAAGGAGCCAGAAGAACTGTGGGTCACCCTGGAAACAGGAAATGGGACAGCCATACGAACTGAGGTTGTGTACAGGCCTCCAGACCAGGGGGAGGACATAGACACATTACTGTTAGAAGATATAGAAAACATGACAGCTAAACATAGAAACATAGAATTTGACGGCAGATAAGGACCGCTTGGCCCACCCAGTCTGCCCATTTCCCTACCTAATGGATAAGCTGCAGATCCTAGTTAACCAGCAGCCTACTTTTTCCTACCCCCACCCCCTAGAATTGCCTTATGACTGTCCCATGCATGCTTGAATTCCACCACTGTTTTTGATTCCACAACCTCCTCCGGAAGGCTGTTCCATGCATCCACAACCCTCTCTGTGAAAAATACTTCCTAAATTACCTCTGAGCCCCCCATCTTCAAATTGTGCCTCTTGTTCATACACACCTCTTTTTGAAAGATGCTACCTCTGGACTTTGTTGATTCCCTTGAGGTACTTGGAAGTTTCTATCATGTCCCCTCTCCTCCTTTTCTCGAGGCTATCATATTAGCTCCTTAAGTCTCTTCATATGTCTTCCGCAGACCCTGCACCATTTAGTTGCCCTCCTCTGGACAGCTTCCATCCTGTCTGTCTTTAGGAGATTGGTCTCCAGAACTGCATGCAGTACTCCAGATGGGGTCTGACTAGCTGTCTGTACAGAGGGATGATAACTTCCTGTTTTCTACTGTTGATGCCTCTCCTATGCATCCCAGTATCCCCCCAGCCCTCCTTGCTGCCCTCTCACATTGTTTGCCCACCTTTAGGTCATCTGATATGACTACCCCAGGTCCCTTTCCATTTTGTTCAAAGGGAGGTTCTGATAATGGGAGACTTCAACATGCCAGATACAGATTGGTCAATGCCAGCAGGACATCTGCCAGAACTAGACACATGGTGGATTCCTGCAAGGGAGGGCCTCAAATAACTGGTGCAACAACCCACAAGAGACAGGGCTATCCTAGATCTAGTACTGACTAACAGGAAAGGATCATGGATCTCCAGGTAGAATGTCACCTGGGGGCAGTGACCATCACATGGTATGGTTCAATTTAGCCACTAGAACAAAATCATCCCATTCCAAGGCAAAAATATGGGACTTCAGAGGAGCTAACTTTGATAAGATGGTCAACGGAGTTAAATTAGCCCTGGCAAAAACAAATACAGGTGAGGGGGTACAGGCAAAGTGGGCAAGCATTCAAGATGCAATACTTGAAGCAACATCCCATTGTGTTAGTGAGAAAAGGAAGTGCAAAAGAAGAAGAAAACCACTCTGGTTCTCAAACACAGTAGCAGAAAAGGTCAGAGCCAAAAGGCAGGCCTTCAGGAAATATAAGGGAACGCAGCAGGATGAAGATAGGGAGACATAGCAAACTTCCCTAAGGGGAAGCAGGGAAGGCAGTAAGGCAGGTAAGGCCCAAGCCGAGGAAACACTGCTTACGAACAGTAAAAGAAGGCGACAATACTTCTTTTGATTTGTAACCCCAGGCTGGTATGCCGTTTGTATCTGCCAGCTCTACCAGGTGGGCTGGGTTCGAGGAGGAATAGGCCACTCGGCACAAAGGCTAGGTTTGGCTACTCTGCACAGGGGCACCCAAGTAACTCCGAACTCAGGAAGCAATAACTGTAATGTCCAATACCAGAAGTGGGATTCTAAAGTGTGGCTTTTATTCACATCCGAACAGAATAAACAAAGCATAGCTGGACTTCCATGGGGCTACACTCCTGGTAATGCAGATTAAAAGAGACCAGAACACATCCTCATCACTTTAGCCCTCAGGCTCTACAACACACTGGGCACACAGCCTGGACTTGTACGCTGCTATGGGTTACACAGCCCGAACTTGTACACTGCCCTGGGTTTTCCCTGGCTCGGCTCCCTTGCCAGCCACTTGGACACCTTCCATACTTCATGGAAACATTTTCTGGTGGCTCCCTGTACCACTCAAGAGCACCTCGGCTCCATCAGGGAATCTTCCTCTTTAATCCCACGTCTGGGTACTTTCCTCAGGCACTGGCCAAGTACCTGAGGGAAAGCAAAAGGTGTCTCAGAGCAAATCAGTAGAGGTGAATTTGGTTACTACTGATAGGGGGGTCTCCTACCTCTCACTCCCACAGTTCATACCCAGCCATTTCTCTGGACTGTAAACACCTCATCCTTTAACACTTTGCTGCGTAGACTTTTGCTAAATGTATTTCACATTCAATCTTCTTGTCTTGCTTCCCATTTGTGCTGGACTTGAACATACTTAAGATAAGTGTCATTGTCCATTACTCTAGACCCCCCTGTGGATTAAGCAGTCCAATCCCCACATTCTTTCTTTCTTTACATTTGTGCCGGCCTTGGACATACTTATAAGTGGCTTTGTCCATTACTCTAGACCCCCACTGAGTTAAGCAGTCCAATCCCCACATCTTCCAGTTGTACTTGGCTGTCTTTTCCTGACCCTTTAGTTTCCTTCTGTTCAGTTGAAAAACACTTGGCCCTTTTTCAGCACAAACTCACCCTTTGGTTGCAGGTGCCCCACAGGCATTTCCTCCACAAGGAATCTTCCTTTCAGAGCTTCTGTTGCCTCAGCACAATTCAGACAGGCAGCTTCTTTCCCTTAGCCGGACCCAGAGGGGTTGCCCCTGGAAAACAGGCAGACACCTTCCCCCCATCCCCTCAGGGATGGGGCTGTGAACCATTGAGAGCGATCTCCACATCTTCAGTTACCAGTTCCTGTGTTCCTCTTCAGGTGGAAACACACACCTTAACAAAAGTAGCTCTGTAACAGAGCTTAAAGCTCTGAGAGCCTGCACACTCTGCTGCACTAAAGTCTCTCTCTCAGACTGCACACATACTGGCTTCAAATTCCCCAACGTTCTACTCTGACCTCCAACTGCAGCATTCCAGTGTGGCTTATGCAGCTGCGACAGTTCTAAAATGATGTCATCCCTCAGTCTCAGCTGAGACTGAGAACAGAGTGAGACAGTGTGAAATCCATTTAACTGGAGTTTCACAAGCTACCTTCCCTGCCTACCACTAGGTCTTACTGGGATTCTAGTAACCCTGGGTAACAGGGAAGTTACACTCACCCTGGGCCGGGAAAATTAGTGTCCACAGTCATTAATCACCCGGCTTAGGCCATCTCGCCCCATGTGTTGACTACGGGGAGGTAGCGCTACCTTTTCCCCTACCATGTGCTAGCACAGGCAGGTAACACTAAGGCCCTAGAGGTCTTGTGCCTTGTGCTGACATTTCAACCTCTACTCTACACGCTAACTATGGGTACCTAGTGGCTCTGGTAGAACTGTCCAGAGCATAGCCCTAGTAGATCAGCTCTGCAGCCCCTATGGCTGTTCAGGACCACAGCTTGTCTATCCCCACGATCCCTCTGAGGAAAACCTGTCTGCCTCTAACTCAAATTTCCCAAAACAAACGGGACCTCCCTGACCCTGGACACCATGCAACCATACACCAGGAGCTAATACCATACACTGTGCATTACTCCCACGCTCCCCACAACCATACCTGTGGAAGGAAAAAGTTACACACAGTAACAACAAGAGTACTTTAAACACTACACTCTAAAGTACTAGTGAGGAACTCTGATGCGTCCCTCTTCCTCCTCCTCTTGTCTTCTCTTCTGTCTTCTTCAGGAACATCTGCAAGAAAAAAGAAAGACAACACACACTCCTAATCTGCATACAGTCTATCTAAAGCCCCTACCATCAAAACACTGGAGAATCCCAAAAAGATATTTTTTAGAAAAGTATAAACATTAGAAAACAGTAGAAAACAATGACATTATTTACAATACACCATATTTGGGGGATGGGGTGCCCTTAAAGTCTCATCTAGTGACCACAGTGCCCGAAGGCAAGTCCATTAAAGAGTCTCTCCTGGGCCGGAGCCCGGTGAAGCACAGTTCTAGCAGGCCAGAGTCCTGAAGGGGAGAGTCTTTGAGGACATTTTGAACATCTGGAGTCTGCTAGTGTAGGGTGTGTACTGCAATGTCATAAGAATAGAAAAAGTCTGGACTTACCAGTCCCTTGTAGAGCGAAACTGCACCAAACCTAGTCCTCAGCCTAAGACTCTCCCTGGCAGCATTCTTCCGCTACAGCTGGGCAGACATCTTCTGGGAACGACAGGAGGACACATCTGGAAACTGCTGGGATGATGTAATCTCTGGAGATGGAACCTTGGAACAGGAACAAAAAGGAAAAAAGCTGGTCTGAAGTCATCCGATTACTAGGCGATGAATCAGGAATACAGCTGGGCTGGTGTCCTCTCTGGATCTGAAGTCATCTGGTGGGCCAGTTGATGGATTCTGGGAAGCCAGTACACTGTAGAACTGATTATTGTGGGGCACCCAAGTCCTGGATGCCCATACTGGCGGAACAACATAGGTACTGCAATGGCTGGAGTGGCAGCACTGGCTACCACTGCTTTGCTTTCCATTTGGTAGGCATGGGCACATTCGCAGGAAGGTCTTTGCATTGTGGCCAATAGCACAATGGGTCAGGTGCTTGAATTATTACCCCGACTAAGCGCTCATAATTCACACTGTGAAAGGTTTCATGTCCCTCTCCATCCACAATTTGAACAGTGTCCATTAACAGTGTCCTGCCTCTTTTCCACTGGATGTATTTTTAGTGAAACATTCTGTGCTTGACATGCTTGTTTGCCCAGGATGCACACATTTCATTGCTTCTGCCCAAATCCAGGACTTCTGTTTTGTTAAATCTCCTCCCAGACTCTCCGAAGGTAGGAAAGGACATCCATAGATGTTATTGCCTTCCCTCTGAACCAGTCTTTCCTCTTTACTAGCTTTGGTCAACCTGAGACCTCTGGCCTGGCTTGGGGGCGGCCAGTCCTGGTTCTGCCAGCTACGCATTCTCAACGAGACAAAAAATGGATCCCTAGCTTCTTCTTGCATAGCCAGGGCAGTGGCATCACCACTGTCTTCCATGCATTCCTCTGAGGCAAGAGCTTGAGGCTGTGTACCACTTCCTTTTTCACAAGGCCACATAGGTTCCCCCTCTTCTTCTTCCTCACTGAGTATCTGTGCCCAGGAGTGAGCAGTCATCCTCACTCCTGAGACTATCCACTCTTCGCTGAGCGCGAAGGTCGAAACCTCCCATTCAAAGGCCTCCCTCATCTTATCTTCACCTATGAGACTTGGGCTAGGCCCTGCTCTCCACGGGTCTACTGATGCTGTTTCTGATATGTCTCTCTGTGACTCAGAATCAAAACATCAGCACATTGTTCTGTCTGTAAATCTGCACCCTCTAGCTTTGTGCCACTCCCTGAGGGGCCTTCTCCAACAGGCTCCGTCTGGTGCTGTGTGCTGCCAGCTGCAGATTCTTGAACTTTTGTCCAGGTGGGAGCCAAACAAATCTTGGGCGCTTTAAATAAACCATATTTCTCTAAGCACCCAGAACAGTGAGGTACCATGAAGATGTCCCTTCCAGCATTTAAGCACATCAAACATACTTGCATTGGCTATCCAGGAATCATCACATGAGGAGGCAGTCATCCTCCGTAGTAATATCTCTCAGTGTCCCTTAACTTGTTTACTTCTACTGCTACCACAGCCTGGGCATGATCCAGGTAGCGGGCTGGTCCTGAGGCCATGACCGCAGAGAAAAAACAAACATTCACTGTTATTTCAAGTCCCATATCACTGAAAACTTTCCTTCTCTTTAAAAATGGCTCCTCTGCTGCTGTGTTTACATTTCTACCCCACCCTGTAATGGCGGCGGCAGCACTCCTACGCATCAACATTCTGAAATTAGGTCAACCACTGTGCATCCGATTTACACTCTACTGATACTGTTGCTCAAACTGCAAAACTTGCACTGTTCTTTATTCTAGCACATTTATATGATTTACCACGGACTTTTCACTTGCTGAACACATTGCTGTAGCTCACAGTCAGTTAAAGCCTCAGTATTTCAAGCACAGGATTGCCTGTAACTCTTGCTGCATATCTGATGCAACTCACAGTCTCTCGGCTTTGAAACTTATTCTGACACTGAACCTATAATTATGCTCACAGTCGATGGCTTAAAATGCTTGCTTTTGCTGGTAAAACTTAACACAGTCCTTCTATGCAAAGCGATTACACTGCTACACACAGATTCATCTGGCTTTTGGCAAAATCACTTAGTTTGAGCAATTATTTCTGTTAGTACTCACTGTTCTCAGTAGCTATTTGCTGCGATGGAAAACAGCCTTCAGCCAGTCTTGGAGGCCTCTGGAAAGAAGCGGGTTGGCAGTCCTGCCAATTGTCCCTCTAACACCACACTCACAGTCCAGTCGATCGAGATGTGGGTTGAGCCTGAATTCAAACAGAAAAGTCAGTTTTGAACTTTTACAGTGCTTTCAGTCACCTGATGCTCCACCTAACAAGTCAGTTCACACTCCAGTCACTCTCCCTCTCGAATGCTGTGCAGTTGCTCTAGAGCCGGCTTGGGGGCGGGACTGATTGCAGTCTCACCAATCACTCGACACCATGCAAATGAGCCTCTTTCTGCTCGAGTGCTCTTCTCCTCATAGCGATCATTGAGCAGGCAAATTTAAATGGCAAAACCACACTTTTTTTTTTTTTTTTCACCGAAGCTCCTCTGCAGGAGCACCATTTCATCCATTTTTCATGGCCATTAAGCACAAGAAGTCTCTCAATTCACAAGAAAGCATTTCCAGTGTCCAGGGCACAATTTTCCTTTTGCTACCCACAGTTTTCCACACTTTTCTTTGTAAAAAATAGTTTTAACAGCTGGTAAACTCTGTAAATTTGATGCAGGACAAGGGCATACACTCTCAGGCTTTACTGCTCCTTGGTAAACAGTTGGCATTTTAACAGCAGCACATGGACAACAGCACACAGCAGCACATTAGTTAACATTGCTTCAGCTTTTGGGCTACCCACTGCCAGATAGCCAAAAGCTAGCCCCTTGCTTACGACCTTTCTTACATTCCTCCCTAAATTCCAAACCCAAATCCTCAGCGGTGCCTCTTATTTTGTAACCCCAGGCTGGTATGCCATTGTATCTGACAGCTCTACCAGGTGGGCTGGGTTCAGGAGTTACAGGCCACACTGGGCACAAAGGCTAGGTTTGGCTACTCTGCACAGGGGCACCCAAGTAACTCTGAACACAGGAATCAATAACTGTAATGTCCAATACCAGAAGTGGGATTCTAAAGTGTGGCTTTTATTCACATCCAAATAGAATAAACAAAGCATAGATGGACTCCCATGGGGCTACACTCCTGGTAATGCAGATTAAAAGAGACCAGAACACATCCTCATCACTTTAGCCCTCAGGCTCTACAACACACTGGGCACACAGCCCGGACTTGTACGCTGCTTTGGGTTACACAGCCCGAACTTGTACACTGCTCTGGGTTTCCCTGGCTCAGCTCCCTTGCCAGCCACTTGGATGCCTTCCATACTTCATGGAAACATTTTCTGGTGGCTCCCTATACCACCCAAGAGCACCTCAGCTCCATCAGGAATCTTGTCTTTAATCCCACATCTGGGTACTATCCTCAGGCACTGGCAAAGGTGTCTCAGAGCAAATCAGTAGAGGTGAATTTGGTTACTACTGATGGGGTTCTCCCACCTCTCGCTCCCACAGTTCATACCCGTCATTTCTCTGGACTGTAAACACTTCATCCTTTAACACTTTGCTGTGTAGATTCTTGCTAAATGTATTTCACATTCAGTCTACTTGTCTTGCTTCCCATTTGTGCTGGACTTGAACATACTTAAGATAAGTGTCATTGTCCATTACTCTAGACCCCCAATGGATTAAGCAGTCCAATCCCCATCTTCCAACTGTACTTGGCTGTCTTTTCCTGACCCCACAGTAACAGTCCTTTAGTTTTCTTATGTTCAGTTGAAAACACTTGGCCCTTTTTCAGGCGAACTCACCCTTTGGTTGCAGGTGCTCCAGGCGTTTCCTCCACAAGGAATCTTCCTTTCAGAGCTTCTGGTGCCTCAGCACAATTAAGACAGGCAGCTTCTTTCCTTAGCCAGACCCAGGGGTTGCCCCTGGAAAACAGGCAGGCGCCTCCCCCCCCATCCCCTCAGGGATGGGGCTGTGAACCATTGAGAGCGGTCTCCACCACTTCAGTTACCAGTTCCTGTGTTTCTCTTCAGGTGGAAACACACACCTTAACAAAAGTAGCTCTGTAACAGAGCTTAAAGCTCTGAGAGCCTGCACACACACTGCTGCACTACAGTCTCTCTCTCTCCGACTGCACACAGACTGGCTTCAAATTCCCCAACGTTCTACTCTAACCTCTAACTGCAACATTCCAGTGTGGCTTATGCAGCTGCGACAGTTCTAAAATGATGTTATCCCTCAGTCTCAGCTAAGACTGAGACAGAGTGACGGTGTGAAATCCATTTAACTGGAGTTTCACAAGCTGCCTTCCCTGCCTACCACTAGGTCTTACTGGGATTCTAGTAACCCTGGGTAATAGGGGGGTTACAGATACATTAGTGAAAGGAGAAAGTCCAGAGGGTTATTGCTAAGATAAAAGGGGATGAGGGTTCATGCGAGGGAGGACCATGTAAAGTATCTATCCTAAATGGATACTTCTGCTCAGTATTTACTAAAGAGAAGGTAGGGCAGGCCCACAGCTCTCACACCATGGACACGGGGAGAGGGAGGTGTGCACTAATCCCTTCACAAAAGAAAGGGTCCTACAAGAGCTCGATAAGCTCAGGGTGGACAAGGCAATGGGACCTGATGACATACATCCCAGGGTACTACATGAGCTAAGGGTGGAACTGGCAGAGCCATTATCAGAACCGTTTAGTGAGTCTCTGAGCACAGGAGAGGTCCCAGAAGAATGGAGAAGGGCTCATGTGATCCCGCTCCACAAGAGTGGTAGCAGGGAGGAGGCAGGGAACTACAGACCAGTCAGTCTTACCTCAGTAGTGGGCAAGATTATGGAGACACTCCTTAAGGAAAGGATAGCACAACACCTGGACTCTATAGGAGCACAAGATCCAAGACAGCATGGGTTTACAAAGGAAGGTCTTGTCAAACTAATCTCATAGATTTTTGACTGGGTAACCAAGTGGTGGACCAGGGGGCAGTTGATGTTGCCTACCTTGACTTCAGCAAAACTTTCCATACTGTTCCACATAAAGATTGATTAATAAGCTGGATAGGCTCGGAGTGGGTCAGATATTGTCTAACTGGGTGGCAAACTGGTTGACGGGCAGAAAACAGAGAGTGGTGGTAAACGGTATACAGTCAGAAGAGATGCAAGTCACAAGTAGGGTACCTCAGGGATCAGTCCTGGGGCCAGTTCTCTTCAATATCTTCATCAGTGACATTGCAGATGGACTGGAGGGTAGGGTTTGTCTGTTTGCAGATGACACCAAGATCTACAACAGAGCAGATGATCCAGATGGTGTGGGCAGAATGAGAAGAGATCTGGATAAACCAGCAAAATGGTCAGAAGAGTGGAAACTGGGGTTTAACGCAAAGAAGTGCAAGATCATGCACATAGGGAAGAGAAACCCTGAAGCCACCTATAGGTTGGGAGGCGAGTTGCTGGCAGTCACAAGGGAAGAAAGAGACTTGGTCATCATCATCACCGATGACCTGAAATCATCCAAGCAGACCTCTAAAGCAGTAGATAAGGCTAGAGGGATGTTGGGGTGTATTAGTATGGGTGTCACAAGTTGTAAGAGGGAGGTAATAATCCCTCTTTACAAGACACTGGTTAGGCCCCATGTGGAGTACTGCACGCAGTACTGGAGGCCACAACTTCACAAGGACATTAACCAAATTGAGGCAGTCCAGAGAAGGGCAACCAAAATGGTGCAGGGACTGCATCAGAAAACATATGAGGACAGATTAGCTGAACTCAGTATGTATACCCTAGAGCAAAGGAGGGAGAGAGGTGATATGATTGAAACATTCAGACACCTTAAGGGCATTATTAAGGTGAAAGAGTCTAACATGTTTCAATATAAGAAAAATAGCAGGACGAGAGGACACAGCATATTAGAGGGAGGCCGATTAAGGGGTAATGTGAGGAAGTTATTTTTCACAGAAAGGGTGGTGGATGCATGGAACAGCCTACTTCAGGAAGTGGTGGATATGAATACAGTGCAGGGCTTCAAACAGGCGTGGGATAGGCAGAAGGGAGCAATACAGATGAGTATGAATAGATAGGCCATTGACAGAGCAAAGGCCTATGGCACATCCATAAGGTAGAAAAAATGGGCAGACCGGATGGGCCTTGTGGTCCTTTTCTGACGTCAGCTTATATGTTTCTATGTACCTGTGCACCGCTGCTCAGGCCCATCCTCCCATTGAGCTGTGGTTATTCCTCCAGGCGGGGACAAGGCAGAGGAGCAGACCCTCGAAGTATTGTGGTTCGTTGGGAGGCCAGAGGGATTAGACAGGCAGTAGGGATCCAGAGTAGTGCTATGTGCTCCATCATCCATGAGCATAGGACCCATTTTCCTGGTCTTCTCTCCAAGAATGTCGGCACACAGAGACCAAGGAGCGTATCACTAAAAAGCATGTTACCACTCCTGGATCCCGGCCATGTCCATCCTTTCCCTTGGTGCCCTCGACTGCACTTCCACCTGAGGGTCCCCAGGTAGCAGCATTGCAGCTGGAACAGCCACCCTCCCTCCCAGAGGAGGAGGAGAGCATCCTATGGGAGGAGGAGGAAGAGAGCATCCTGTGGGATGCTCATTCTCCTCCTCCCAGCCGGCCCAGATGACCCTGTGCTCACTCTCGAATTTGGGTCACACGGCCATGAAGTGGTAGTGCTACCGCTGCACTGATGGGACAGCTGTTTTACTTTTTTTGATCAAGAGGGAATGAGTTGACAGGTTGCATGAGGCTGACAAATGAAAGGGTGGAGATGAAGAGTCCATTGCAGCCACTTGACTCACTGTGCTAGTACTCACAAAACCCATGTATATTTGACTTTGGTGCCTCTGAATCTGCAAACTGCCTGAAACAGAAGCAGCATAGCTGCAAACACATCAACTTGCAGGAGTCCTAGGATGCAATGGCAAAGTCAGGCCTGCTTGAAAGTGGTGCAGGAGGGATCTGTAGTGCAAAAATAGGAATGTTGCAAACAATCTGTGACTTTGAGGGTAGGAGGGATGAGACATACAGTACATGGAGGTGAAAAGGCGACTGAGTTTCTGGGAGAGGGGCTGGAATGTCAGAGGAGGAGAGAGCCTTGTGGAACACACTTTGCAGTGGGCACTTAGCAGCCATCATTTATTATGGGGTATTGAATTGTCACCTGTTCACCCTCCCCCTGGGATTGAGCGCCTGGCTTCAAAACTCTGCTCCAAGCATCAGTTGTGAAATGATCAGTGATGAAAGTGAACAGGAACGTGCAGGAACTCAGTTCCTGTACTTTTTTTGTAGCAGGAACAGAGTTCCTGTACTTCTTCCCACTGACACTGGAACTGAAATTCTTAAACCAGCAACATAATGACAGTTTCTAGGGACATGGATATGATGTTCATCCACACTCATTGGCAGTATCCTTGCCGCTTTAAATCTGCGGAAGGTCTTCAAGCTTGCTCCTCCACCCACCGGGTGGTATAACTCGGCTCTCCGCCCATGGCGCCAGATCTTGCCCGCTTGGAAGCTCAGGTTTCCCTCCTTAACGCTCTCGTTTGCGGCTAGTTCCTATTTCTCCGTTTGCGGTTTAAAATAAAAATTTGCAAAAGACTTCAGTCTTCGATCCCTCGCGACTGCGATGGACCGTCGACTCGGATTTGGAGATGCCCATGCGGGCGAAGAAGATGTCTCGGGCGGATCCACACTCACGTGTGTCTACTGCCTAGGCCTTGAGCACGACCCGCGAGCTTGCGACCTGGCCATCCTCTTTCTACAAACCTCGTCCTCGAAGAACCGTGCTGCCCGATTGCAGCTAGGCGTCGAAGCGTTCCCTCCGGTGAAAGTCAAGGAGGCCCGGTTGGCGGTGTCAGCGGCGGGCTCGGCGGATCAGCTCGGCGGATGGTGGTCTCGAAAGAGGCCGGTATGGGCCGTATCTTCAACGCGGCGGCATTTATCCGCTCTCTGGGTTCTTCCTACGGCTTCTTTTAAGAACTTTGTCTATCCCTCTCCACTAAAGGAGAAGGGCCTGCGTCTGCTGGACCTTATTCTCGGTCCAAAAAGAGGGACAAGGGTAAGTCCCTCCGTCGACGCTCTTGGGAGCGGGAAAGGTCCCTCTCCCCGGGCCGTCGTCCGTCGGCTTCGGTCGACCGCTCGGCTTCGGCCACTGGCCTCACGGTGTCCCCGTCAGGTCAGTTGACCGAGACTCCCACTGATAATCAAAGATTTTCTTCGACCCATTGAATGAACTGTCGCCTTTAGCAGCGAATTCCCTCTCCCGTTCCCCGGAGGAGTTGAGATCCCGTGGGCTCGTCTGTGCCTCCGGTTCCGGAGCCCTCGGATGGACCTTCCGAGCGAAGGAGTGCAGTTCCGACCGACACCTCCGCACCGACCCGGAAATTCGGGACTCTGGTCTCGGTCTCGGACCTCTTAGCGGTCCAACCGTTCCCACCGTCATAGGCGGTCTCGGTCGGCACACCGATAAAGCGGCGTCGCCGCTTCGTCCTCGTCCTCCTCCTCGGATGAGGAAACTTGGCGTAAATTAAATCATTGATCACGAGACCTTATGTTGCAACAGCTCCTCCTGGCGGGCAAACGCCGACTCCGGGCGCCTCCCGGCCATTGAAAGTCGCTGTCACGGTGACGACACAACCCCTCGGCTTGTCCGGGCCCTGTACCAGGCGGTTGTTGGCCAAACCAGCCCTAACTCCACCGATTCGGTGGAACCTCCCCCTCCACAGCCACCAATTGGGGCTCCGACCAAGAGATTCTCGGTCGACTGAGTTTACCCCATCGGCTGTCAGTTACCCTCACTCCCGACCGACCTCGGCGGGTGAAGGTGGCTCAGGCCGAGAGAAGCTTGTCTTCGAGGACTCTTCGGTCCAAAGATGATTCCTCCTTCTTCTCCAAGCGACTGGACTTAGAGTCTTCAGGAGAGTCAGTCAATGGGCGATAGCCACGTCGTCCTTCTAGGACTACTTGGCGCATCGAGTCTACGGGATGGAGCTCGAACCCGTTTTCCAAGCGGGCCAGGTATCCCCTCACGGAATTCTGGACGAGGATTCTCAGCGGAGAGCCTTTCCGGTGGCGAGGCCATGAGTAGGTCCAGCACTGGAACTTTGGCAGCGCCCTGCTTCCTGCCCTGCGCCTTCGGCCAGGATGGCCAGAGTATCACGGTCCACGGTTCCTTGTCGGTTTGAACACCCTCTGCTGAGGGTTGGTTACCGACAGCGTTTTCCGGCCCGGCTAGCCAAGGGATGTGGACAAACCTCCTGACAAGGGTCAAGGGTGGACTCGTCGGGCGAAAAAGTCTCACGCTACGTCCTCTCGGCCTTCGTCCAGGCCAGTTAGAAGCCCGTCCTCATGGCACATTTTCTCATGCCTGTTGGGCTCCCTGGATGAGGTCATCCCTCATCTTCCCACCGATCTGCAGACTACGGTTTAAGCAGGTGCGGGACCAGGCAGGGCAGTGGCCAAACAGCAGCTCAGACTGCTTTGGATATAGGGGACTCATGTGCCAGATCGGTGGCGGCCGCAGTGGCTACTCGGCAGGGCTTGGCTGAGGATATCCACCTTTACCCGGATACCCAGCACAAGTTGGCGGATGTTCCTTTGGGGACTGACCTCTTGACCCTGGGGTGGAAGGTCACCTGCAGAGGATCGAGAAGTCCAATGCCACCTTGGACTCGGTCTCTTCCTCCAGAAGGACAAGGCCGCAAACCACAGCCTAAGCCCTTTCGTCCTTCTGCCTTCCCAGTAGCAGCCAGCCCAGCAACGTCAGGGCCAGCAGGCTCTGTGGCATCCCAAACCCAAGCCATGGCTTCCTCTAACAGGAGGCAGGGAGGAAGAAAGGGCCCAGAGGTCCTCGGCGGTCCCTCCTCAAGCCTGCCCAGTGGCCGGGCTGAGGGGGTGTCGCCCCCATCCCGTCACCTTGCCCACCGTTCCCCGTGGGGCGCCAGCTCGCACTTCCGTTCCACCTGGTCCGCTGTTGCCACGGACAGGTGGAGTCTTGGAGGTGGTGGGAAGAGGCCTGCCTCTGCAGATTGAGCAGGCACCACCCTTCAGAGCCGTCGCCCCTCGGGGCGCCCGGGATCCCCAGCCTCACTGGCGGCGCTCGTCGAGCCGACATCCTCTCCTCCTCAGAAGGAGGTGGTAAGAGAGGTGGTGGACCCTCCTTCAGACCCAGGGTTTGTGTCCAGGTACTTCCTGGTTCCGAAGCGGACGGGGCTGGCGCCCCATTCTCGACCTACGACCTAAACAGTTCCTAAGGTCTCGAACCTTCAGGATGGTCACTCTGGCTCAGATAATACCATCCTTGGAATGCGTGTGGTTCTGCTCTCTGGACTTGCAGGGACAGCGTTTTTCACGTCCCTATCCGTCCGTCTCACCAGAGATTCCTTCGCTTCAGGCGGAAGGATCTCTTGATTCAAGCCATGCCCTTGGCTTGTCTCCAGCTCCAGGTCTTCACCAAATGCATGGCAGTGGTGACAGCATTCCTCTCGGCGCCGGAGGGTCGGGTGTACCCTTACCTGGACGACTGGCTGACAGCAGCTCCCTCCAGGAAGGCGGGTGGTCCAGAGATCTGGCCCTCAGGTCTGCTCTCAACTGGGCCTCCTTATCCAAGCCAAGTCAGAACTCGAGCGGAAGCAGGTGATTCTATTCATGGCGCAGCTCGACTCTCTTCGAGCCAGGCGGCTCCGCCGGACAGGGCAGGTTCTTCCTCCTTTGCCCGATCATTTCTGGTTGGGCAATTCGCCCTGCCGGGACTTCCCTCGCCTCCTGGGTCTCATGGCGGCCCCTGTACCAGCGTGGTCCGTTGGGCCCGCTGGAACATGCATCCCCTTCAGTGGGACTGGCCAGCCAGTGGTCCTGGCTGCGATCCCTTGGACCAGCTTGTAGCCGGTGACACAGGGGATGTGGGCGCTCTCCAGTGGTGGACCGTTCCAGATCATTTGCAGGAGGGCATCCCGTTACGTCCGCCCGAGCCGGCGGTCCTCTCTGTCGACCGATGCCTCTCTGATGGGTTGGGGTGCCCATCTGGGGAACACCGGGCTCATGGCCTCTGGTCCCAGCGGGAGTCCCGATGCCACATCAACCTGCTGGAGCTCCGGCGGTCCGCCTGCTCTCACCGCCTTTGCTCCGTTCCTCCGGGGTCAAGTGGTCCGAGGTCCAGACGGACAATACCACGACCATGTACTGCTCTAACCGGCCAGAGGAGGGGCCCGCCCATGCTTCTATGCAAGGAAGCTCTCCGCATTTGGTCACTGCAAGCAGCCTGGGGCGGATCTCCTAGCCATTCACGTGGCAGGAGCCTCCAACACCCTCAACCGATGCCCTGAGCCGGATAGGGGCTGCATCCCACAGTGGTCTCTCCTGCAGGTAGTACAGCATCTGTTCTCCCTTTGGGGCACACCTCAGGTGGACCTGTTTGCCTCCATGGAGGCAGCGAGCTGAGTCTGTTCCATGCCGCCCCCCTCAGCAGGGCTCGCTGCAGGGATGCCTTCTCGAGGCAATGGACCCCACGGGCCTCTTTACGCCTTTCCCCATTTCCCTTGATCCACAAGGTGCTTCTCAAGGCGAGGAGGGACAAGGCGCAGGTGATTCTGATAGCCCCAGACTGGCCCGCCAGTTACAGGTACCCAGATCTCCTCGAGTCTCAGCTCCAGGACTCCGGCAGCTTCCAGCTCGCCCGGACCTGCTCTCAGTCAATCAGGGAAGGTGTTCCATCCGGACCTTCAATCCTGCACCTGGCGGCCTGGTTCCTGGCGGCTAGAGTTCCAGGCCTTGGGTCTTTCCGGCTGAGGGTCCTCAATGTAGTTGAGGCGTCCCGTGAAAGTCGACCAGAAAATGCTATGCCTTCAAATGGAAAAGGTTTTCCATTTGGTGTCAGAAGCAAGGCTTGGACCCTTCCTCCTGTTCCTTGGCAAGCATCTTGGACTATTTATGGTCCCTTTCTAGTCAAGGGCTTAGGTCGGCGACCCTAAGGGACACCTGGCAGCCATCTCTGCTTGCAGGAGCGGGCCGGGAAGCAGTCGATGGCGCAGGAGAAGGTGGTCTGGCGCTTTCAAGGCCTTGATCACATTTCCCCTCAGTCACGGGAACCCCCACCTCCGTGGGATCTACTGGTACTGGCAAAGCTCATGGGCAAGCCATTCGAACCTATGCACAGGTGTGCTCTCTCTCACCTGTCGTGGAAGACCGCCTTCTTGGTGGCTATCCGTCAGCCAGAAGGATGGGAGAGCTCAGGCGCTTCCATGAGTCTCCTACCTGGTCTTCCACAGGGACAAGGTTGTCCTGCGCCCCCACCGAAATTCCTTCCAGAAGGTGGTGCGGGTTTCACCTTAACCAGGTGTTGACTCTTGCGGTGTTCTACCCCAATCACACCTCGGAGGCCGAATATAGGCTCCATACTCTGGACCCTAGAAGGCGCCGTTATTATAAGGAGCGCACGGCTGAGATCGGGAGAGGTTCGCCCAGCTGTTTGTCACCTACGCTGAAGCCGCATCTGGCAGACCTGCATAGCGGAGCGATAAGCAGGTGGGTAACCTCCTGCATAGATCTCTGCTATAAGTTGGCGGGCATGGAAGCCTCCCAGAGGGATAAGAGCTCATTCTACCCGCCATACTGCTCGAACAGTGGCTGCTTCAGGGACGTCCCTATCCAGGAAATCTGCAGGGCTGCTACCTGGAAGTCAGCAAACACCTTCATTACCCATTACCACATCGACCTTGAGTCACGCTCGGGATGCTGGTTTTGGGGCCTCGGTTCTCAGTCTCTCTTTCCCAAGTAAGTATATGGGGTGTGCGTCTTGCCTCCCTCCTCCCGGAGAACTGCTAGAGTCTGCCAATGAGTGTGGATGAACAATATCCATGTCCCTAGAAATACAGGTTACTCACCTGTAACAGGAGTTCTAGGAATGGTATATGTTGTTCATCCACATTTCCACTCGACCTCCGGCTTGACGCACAACCTGAGCTTCCAGCGGGCCAGATCTGGCGTCATGGGGCGGAGCCGAGAGTTATACCACCCGGGTGGGTGGGAGGAGCAAGCTTGAAGACCTTCCGGCAAGATTTAAAGCGGCAAGGATACTGCCAATGAGTGTGGATGAACAACATATACCATTCCTAGAACTCCTGTTACAGGTGAGTAACCTGTATTTCTGGTCCTGTGACCTGAAATCAGGGTTTCCATAACAACATTTGACCTGTACAACTGTGCTATTTTGCTAGAAATACTTCAATATCTCTAACTGAATCTACTAGAGTCTAAACAGATAGATGTGTCTTGACACAGCTATCCTTAAGATTGAGGATCTTCATTCTGCATTTCATATTTACCAGTGCCTGAGTTCCTGTACTTCTTGTCTACCACTTGCACCACTGGAAATGATGTGTTCTATTAGAGGGTTTGGGGTAAATCAGGGGATGGGGGGAATAAAGGAATGAGGCCACCAGTAAGTTCTGGAGGCAGCCTGCATGCTGGTTTGCTGATTGGGCCCCATTTGCTGCTTAGTGCTAGAAGGCAGCCATGTAGCAGTTTGAGTAGCTCCCACCTCCTCGGGAAGGAGAGCATGTGATCCTCCCCTGCTGGCTTCCACGCCTGACATCTCGGGTTTGGAGCATGAACTCTGGTCGCCAGCATGCCGGACAGTCCCCTACCAAACTGATCCATTCTTTAAATATTTGAACTATTTTTTTGGTTTTAAATGATGATTGTTTTAAAGTATTTTTCTTTTTTATATACATATATTTTTGTTTCCACGCCAGCTGCACAACAACCTATGCTGGCTTTAAGCAACTAGCCAGCACCATCTTCCATTAACCGTGCTGCTTTTACTGCTGTTCTCCCATGCCTGTACCCACCTTGTCAGAGTTCAGTGGGAGGTCTGTCCTCCCCCTGATGATCCAGAATCTGGAAAGGCAGCTGGCTTCATGGCATGTGGCTTGGGGGTACTAATGTCGTCATTTACACAGTGACTTTTTTTTTTTTTACCCTTGTTTTTTCCCAACCCTCTCACCGCTCTCCACCCACACAGTGGCATTGCCCAGCTGGCTTTTAGCTTCTCACAAATGCAGCTTCCCAGGGTAGGGGGAGGCAGGGAGAGCAAGCTCCTTGACTCACAAAAGGGTTCGAAACGGCAGTGGATGCAGTGCCACCTCCTTCCCAGCCTGCCCACCCTGACAAACATCCCAGGACCACTCCTGAACCAGGATTGCCAGTTTGGCAGTGCACTTGGTCCATGGGTAGCTCAAAACTTCAGGTATCTTAAATATAATAATGGTAGCTATTTTTCTTTTTTTAAATGCAAGATGTAAATCGTGTCAGATACTGTGGAACTGCTTTCTACAGCCCTCCAAACGTCCTACTAGTTCTAGTATGGGGGTTGGAGATTTTTAGGCCTTAATCCACACAGTTCCTCTCCCCCTCCCTAAAAGTATCTGTCTTTGTTACAGACATCAGCCACAGCAATTTGAATCACTTTCCTTATTTTGGAGGAAATTTGCCTCACAGAAGACCAGGCAGTGGCCAAATATAGAAGATGCACAAAATCCTAAGAGTACTGGTTCTCCTTCCAGTGCTCAGAGTACCATACAAGTATAATGTTACAAAAAACATAGGTGGAGAAGTACACAATGCCAAAATAGCAATAATAACATGCAATTAAAACCTGTGACAAGCCACAGAACCAATAAAATACAAAAATAAAGTGCAAAACACCAATCTCCGTAACCAATAAATATAATGACATTAAAGCCATCAAAGGCCGTGCCTTTTGTGTAATTACTAATAAATTCTCTTGCTTTCCACGCCCTCTGTTAGTTTGTTTTGCTTTATTCATTATTTAGGAGCATCTGGATCTGTCATTGTGTGCCCTGCCTCTCCTCTCTGAAGTCCCAAAAGGCAGGCGAATGTCTGATTCAGAAAGCATAACATGGCTTTCTTCTTAAAGGTTGTTGGACAGTGAGCCAGCCAGCTGTCAACTGGAAGAGTTTCTAATGTTTCTGAAATCCAAATGTATGCTACAGACATAACCATGGCAAATAAAATGCAGTTACATCCTACCACCTCTCTGGTCGCGTTTCCGAAACCACAGAGACTTGAGGAATGACCAAGAAGTGACCCAAGCTCATTTGTATGGGGGACTACCAGGTAGTAGGAAAAAAAAAAAAACCTCCTGATTTGGAGACTAGCTCTTCGTCACAGAGAGAGAAATTCTCCACAGATTGAAGATAAGTAATTTAAGGTTGTGTATAGTGCTTCAGTGCCTAGGCAGGCAACCACAGTTAGTGAATTTGGCAGACACCACAGTGGTTTTTTTTTTTCCTTTTCTTTCTTTATCCCCCAGAGGCCACTGATCTGCCTTACCTTCACGTCATGGCTTCACCCTCAGGTCAATCCGCCGTCTCCCTCGAACTGACCTCCCACAGCCCCACCTGGGCCTCGCGGGGTTACCCCTCGCGGCTTGCCCCCATGGCGGGGTGGAGCACCTCCGGAGCTCAATCCACCCACTCAGGATCCGGTACTGCTGCGCACCCAGGCGCCGGGAGAGTCCGCTGCGGAGACAGCCATCATGCCGCTGCGACCAGTGCCCTACTTTTCCACTTTTTCTGCCCTCTAAGCCGGCTGGCATGCAATGACACCAATGGCCACGAACGTGCACGCATCCGCCCACGTTCTGGCCAGGCATCAGCCCCCGACTGCTGTACTTGTGCTCCTGGCAGCAGTGGTACCTCCGGTCTCCACCGGGGGTCCTCCCTGCACCGAGATGCCCCTGGATCCCCCCCCCCAGGGAAAGGAGAGCTGCCCGTCGGATGCTTGATCCTATTCCCTCCCTGCCGACCCCCAGCACCTGGGCTCGTTCCCGGACCCGGGTCGCTGGCGTGACGCGAGGTGTGGCATCCAGCGCCTCAACCCTCAGCGCCACCGGGGCGGCCACCACAGTGTTTTTTAATTGGCAAAGAGCTTTTTTAGTCATTTAAAATTGGGGCCAGAATATACAAAAGAAGATTCACTAGGACAGAGCACAAAAAATGACTGTTGTTCAGTACTTCTAACTTTTACTATTGAGCAGTAAGGGTTTGCACATGGGATAGCTGTTGGTGTAAACAACTGCATGCACTGGTGGTGTTGGTGTGTGGGAGGGGGGCATACTGTTAGCTCAGGTTCGTAATCAGGGCATCCAGAATTGCTTTTGACACCAGTATCAGATGTCGGAGACCATATCCTGTCCTTTCAGAAAGCAGCTAACATGTTCCTGAGAGTTCACTTGGATGAAGGAACTCGCTGTCTAATAATCATTTGGGTGGGGTGGTGGATTGCAGGTGAAAAGATAAGGAGCTCGAACTGGTGCCCCATGTACACAAAACATGATCCTTCTTATGACAGCTCAGTACAGGCTGACGCATAGCTGCATGACCAAAGTGGTATCAGGTATTGCACAATAAATCTGGTTGATACCAGCTTAGCAGTGATTACGAAGTCCAAAGTTAGAATCTTTATCAGACAGAGAAGGTAAATACATAAATGTAAGCACGCACAGTGTCCATAAGTAGTCCTTAAAATCTCATCACCAAGGGATGACAGTTTTTTAAAGCATAGTCCCAGTTGCACTTTCCTTTGCTCTGAATTTAATGGGTTGTACCAACAACCCAGTGGGGCACGCAGGTACAGGTTTGCAGTATTTTCCTTCACATTATGATACTCAGTAAATCTTTCATATATAATAAACCAGGATTGCAGTTAGCTACTGGCGCCCCTGTAGCTGGGACCCACAAGAGCCAGTATACATGGCACTTTGTTTCTTGTACACTTTACCACAGGTGCAGCTTCGTCTTTAACTACAGTGAGCATGAGGCTTCACCCTGCACAGTCCTTCTTCTCAGGAAATGAGTATTTCACTCCTTAGAGCTATCTGGGGAATAGAACGACCAAGACTTCCCCCTAACCCGGTACCAGTTTCCCACTACCAACCCTGCTTGAATAGGATGAGGGCCCCAGACCCTTAGATTCATATACACTCACTCCACAAGCTTTCATGGCAGTATATTTACTGGTACCAATGGGGACTGCTTCCCCACACAGTTTACATGGCTAGAAGAGGCATACACTTCCTGGGGGTCCGAGGGTGCCACCAGTGATGCCTATCACTGTCCCCCAAGAACTGAGCCCCATGGGCAGAGAGTCCAATCCACATTAATACTCCTTAAGGCTATATCCCCACATGAGGGGATTGCAGTTTAGGGGCATGGAGAGGTGGACACCTCTTGGTGGGTCTGAGGCTGACACAGGTGCCACTTTGCTCCCCCTCCCTGGGGAGAGGATCCAGACCAAAAGACTTCTATGGGAGCTTATTTTCAAGCCCTTCTGCCTAGTGCAAGGAGGGGAGGACACGCTAGGTGCCTTCTGCCTGTGGTTCTCAAGCCAAAAAAATAACAACTGGTGGCCAGGAAATACTGCTCAGCAGAACTTATCATGGCTCCTATTCCTTTATTCCCCCGACCTCTGAGGTACCCCAAACCCTGATAGAACACATAATTTCACACAGTATAAATTAAATCAGTTTCTGATGTATTTTCACTTGAAATGTTTCTCCTGTGCTTGTTTAAAGATAAGAAAATGTCCATTCTTTTACTTATGCAGTTGGGGCTTTAAAACTCTCTGAGGCCGCACAGAATTGTGCTGGTAGCTGCATGTGGCCACGGTGACCTCATTTGAGAAACACTGCCCTATGCAGTCCTCATAGAAAACGGTTTTGTTTGACCTCCATTTCTCTTTATCAGAAAGTTGCTGATTGTTCATCAGATAAGTCATTTTCTTCTCTTGGTCCAAGACTTTGTGAATCCATGGGAGATGTGCCCTTCTGGGGAGCCCTGCCAGTGGCAGACGCCACAATGACAGCAAGTTATTTTGGGGCCGTCCACACAAGGAAAGAGGTTCAACCCAAGGAGCAGGCACAGCATGACTGATAAGCACCTCCCCAGAACTGAAGCAACACTTCCTGTCACGATCTCTGCTACAGGCGGCTGGCTCCTCCCTCAGGAAGCTGGAACAGGCCAGCTGGCCCAGCCCACTGAGACTCTAGAGAATTTAACCCATTAGGAGAATTCTAAATAGGTCTCGCAGACCTACATAGGATTCTAATCGGGTCTCGTAGACCTACATAAGAAGCAGAGCTCCTTCTAGGGGCTACATAATAATATCAGGTATAGTACAGATCCCTGGGGAACTCTTCTTGATACTGATGTAGTGTTCTTTTTCCCGTGTCTCACTTTTTGATCTCCCCATCCACCCCTTGATACTGTGTATTTCAAGTTTGGTAGCAGCTGGGTAACCAGGGCTAAAATATAGCTAAATAATCGTACCTCCTGCAGGTATGCTCCATGTGCACTCATGGGACAGTGAGTACATGGTGACACCAAAAAAAGTGATACATGTCATAGCTTCCAATACTGTATGCCCTGCCTGCCATTCACTAACATTTAATGCAGATCCTACCTACACTGACAGTTATAGATCCATAGTGATGAGTACATTACCACTGCACGAAGTGTAACTGGGGGTGGGGGTCAAACCTGCTATAACATTGTCCACTGACTTCCATGACTGATCACCTCATGGTAGCACCCCACTGGCTGCCACCACAAGTGAGGAACGAACACACTAGACCTGTGGCATGGAGGTTGGGACACTTTCATGAATGGCAGAGCATACTTTTGTTTTCTCTCTCTCTCAATCAAGCTGTCTCCACCCCAAAAAACCACCAATCCAGCTCTGGCTGCCCCAGTGAACTAACAGCCCGGTCCCAGTTCCACCTCACTTATCCTCACAGTTTGTACCCTCCTGCCTCCCCCCACAGCAGGGTCATTGAACTGTTAAGGTACGGTGAGGAGGAGGAGAGAGCTGAGCGGGGCCTTGAGATGGCCATGACTGCTGTCCCAATGGCATGTGGAGTTTTTTTTCCCTCCCCCTTATGGTCTCATAGTGGCAGGATGAACGTGTTTGTACTCCACCTGGAATGCACCCACCTCCCTGTTGCCTTAGCAGTGCCCTTTGCACTGCCTGAGGTAGGTAGCGTATCACCCCCTCACTTGAGAGCAGGATCCCCATCCAGCCATGAGGGGTCACACAGCAGGTACTGGCATCTCCCCAAGCTGGGACACACTGCGCCTTCAACAGATCTCCCAGCCCTTTAAGTCATGATGTTGGCTGTTGGATCTGCCCCTGAACCCAGGCCACTTACATGATAGCGCATAGCTCCAGCATTGGGCCTTCTTAAAATTAACTGTGTGCCTCCTGTGCCCGATGGCAGGCTGATACCATGCTAGTAAAAAAGGTCCGTCCATCTAAAATGTTGGAGGGAGCAGAAAGATGGACTATGTAACTCTGATGGGACCATCCCGGTGAATTCAGAATGAAAGCATTGTTGACAATTTTGAACTGAAAGGCACCTATTCAGTCTCCAGGAAAAATTTTATCCGGACTCTGGTTCAGCTGGCTAGACATATGGCATTGTTGGATACCACACATATCCTCAGAAACTCTTTCAGTTCATCTCCTTGCTGCTGCCCCAGTTGAAAGCCTTAAAGCTTTATACCTAGCAAGGTGAGAATCATTTTTTTCCAGTTGTTTTACCAGGAGTAACACACTAAACTGAAAGCTTGTTTACAGGTGCGACCTGAGAGCACAGGGAAGTTAAGTGACTTGCTCAGGGTCACACAGTATACAGAGTAGAGGCTGTGGGATTCAAACCCAGGTCTCCAGATTTGCAGCTCAGAGCCTTAAATCACTGCGCTATACTGCCTCCAAATAAACCACAAAGAATGTGTGCTCTCCATACAAGGTGCTGCTGTTAGGCAAAGGCAAAGTCAAAGAAAGCAGCTCCCATTAGAAACGCTATGAAGTGCTAGTGTGTTTATTTAGATAACTGGAGACACGTGAAGCTGAATCAGGAGCAAGACTGACAACTGGATACTAATTCAGAATCCAAAGACTGGGGTGGATGTCAAATTTGGGCAGCCTGACTATGTATTTTTCCTAGCTGGTCTCTACTGATGTGCTTGGGTAAAGGTGGAATATCCTAATGGGCTGGTTTCATGGAGACCCTTGTTGCCATCTAAAGGTTGTTCAGGATCTGGCAGCTTGGCTTCAATGCCAAGAAATGCAAAGTTATGCATATTGGAGCCAAGAATCCCAGGACAGGGTACTACCTGGGTGGAGTCAGAGTATCTGGATCAGAGGAGGAGAAGGACCTGGGAGTGATGATCACTAGTGACCTGAAGCACTCCATGCAGTGCAGGAAAGCAGCAGCAAAGGCAAACAAGATACATTGATGCATATCTAGGGGGATCAGTAGTAGGAGAGAGGAGGTTATACTGCCCTTGTACAGGTCACTGGTAAGGCCGCATCTAGAGTATGGAGTTCAATACCGGTGTTCAAACCTCAAAAAGGAAATTAACCTGCTGGAGAAGGTCCAGAGGAGGGCTACAAAGATTATTATGGGTCAGCAGGGTAAGGCGTGCAAGGAGAGGTTGAGGGCACTGAACATGTACTACGTGGCAGACGGGGGAGAGAGAGGGGACATGATTGGGACTTTCAAATACTTGAAAGGGATAAATAAGGTTGATAAGGAGAGTCTCTTTAAGCTGAGTGGCAGCCATAACACGAGGGGGCAGAGTCTTAAGCTGGAGGGTGTGAGGTTTAGGAGGGAGGTCAGGAAGCACTTCTTCACAGAGAAGGTGGTGGACTCTTTGAATGCGCTGCCTGAAGAGTTCATCTCATTGAAGACAGTGGGCAGCTTTAAGAGAGGCTGGGATAGGCATAGGAGGAAAGTAAGGATCATGGGTAGGGAGAATGGGAGGAGTGGGGAGGGAGGGCAGGGACAGTAGTTCAAGCTGTGGACCCTGCAATATGAGCAGACTTGATAGACCAAATGGTCTTCTTCTGCTGGCTTCTTTGTATGTTCGTATGTTTCGTTAAGGCCTCAGATGTCCCAAAATCATTTATAATATACTGTCGTTGGTTAAGAGACAAGGGCTTTAGTATATGAGGGACATGTATGAGATAGAACTGCGGAAGGGCTGAATTTATGGCTCAACCATAGCACTTTGCGCTACTATAAGAGAGGCCATGTCCTGCAACTTAATTTGTGGGTCGGCAGATGTCAAGCAGCGTGACAGAGATGGTGCAGTCAGTTTCAGGGTTAGGACTGTATGACTAGCTTGTGTACAAACACCGTAGTAAGTAAGCAAGGATGGCATTTGCTGAGGGTAATGAAAGGCACCATGGCAGATGGTTTAGGCTTGTCAACTCAGGGGCTTCTGGCAGTGACATTAACATCTGCAGTTATTTAATGGGGTCAGAATGTCTCCTCAAAATGGGATGGGCCTGGGATAGAGGGTGGCTAGGTCCATCAGCTGAGATACTTGGAAGGAACAAAGCGCTGTGAAACAAAAGAATAAGGTAGCATAAGATGATAGACCTGCTATTATAGTAATATTGGAAACTTCTGAATATGAAACATGAAGGTAAGCAAGATTTGTGAGGCAGGGACCATCTGGACAAAACCACTGGGAACAACAGACTGGAATCTTAGAAAGTTAAAGGTAAATCCATTAGACAGTTCAACCTGCCTAGTGAGGTGTTACTGGCTTGCAGACAGCTTTTAATTGTGCATCTGAGGCAGAGCCTAGGGTACACTGTGGTAAGAGATGCCTGAGCAAACAGTAAAACCTTCTCTGAGGGCGTCGTTGGGAGAACAGATTATTCTGGAGATTTGTTAGGTTTTTGCTGTAGTGTACTATTGTGAGAAAAAGATCATGTATGGGTAGGAATGCCATTCTTGCAGGAGCATGTGCCTAGTTGGAAAGTAGCTCAAATCCTTTCTAGTGCCAGCTCATAATGGTAAACAATTGGGGACTGCTCCTCCATCCAAGTGACCAAGGTTCTCACCCTGAGCTCATGACATCAGGAGCGGAGGCTGGAAGAGCTGCAGTGCATCCTTTGAATGCTCTTCTCCTGGGTGGGAGAGTTGCACCACATCACATCATTAGTAGTTGCTGGTGGGGGCTTTGTGGTGCATTCTTGGTGGTGTGGGTGCTCATGCACTGCCGCCCCCCACAGTCATGTTGGGAGGTGGTTGAACCCCCAGAAAAGGAAAATGACCATCCACCAATCTGGAGGACAGCTCTTGGGTGTCCCTCCTATTTCACCAGGCTACACAATCAACTTCACTCCCTCGGCTTTTGTTCCTGGGGCTTTCTGGAAGCTGCTTCTCTGGAGGCAGCAGAGAACCTCCAGCAGAGATATGCAGACCTTATAGGATGATGGAGGACCTGAGGGAGCCTGCAGGAGGTTCTAACAGTGGACATTGATCCTGGCGGACAGCAGGGATCTCCCTTGGGTTACCAGAAGGAGTGGTCAGGCAGTGGTGCAGGTAGAGTGTAAAAATATAATCCTGTCTAGTGGGTTGAAATTGTGAAATGCCAACAGCAGAATGCCAGTGAGGTGGAGAAATGCCAGAGTCCATTTTCTGATGTAAGTTAATTGATTAATTCATGATGAATCATTAAATTCCTAAAGCCCAGCAAATTTTAGCAACATTCCATGGAATCGTACTTTGGCATCTCCAAGGCCTCACTTATTCTCTCACTCTGCAGCCTGTTTTGCTTCCTAGTCCCCATAATCAAACTTAAGTTCCTCACAGTAGGAGGGACTGCCCTCGATTTACCACTCAGTAGCCCCTTGTCCCATACAACGGAGTTGCTATCCCACATTTTTCACAGATTATTAAATGGGAAGTTTGTACTAATCCTAAAGATAATGAACATGCAAGCAATTAATTCAGCAGGAAACTGAGTTTCATTCTCCATAATACTGTATGATAAAACTCCCTTTTACTCCAGCTCTGTGCCCCACAGTTGGGTAAGGATGGTTTCAGTGTATGCCCATTATATAGTTTTCCAGAGGTCAGGGGCTTCCTTTTCCTTTGTGAGGGAGGAGAGGTGCCAACCTCGCCAATCCCTGGGCTACCAGCAGAAGTGCTTCATACACTTACAGCATCTGAACAAGTTGGTGACACCAAAGTTTGGTACAAATTGCCCCCCCCCCATTCTCCCTCCCCTCGTGTAGGGAATAATGCATCTCACAACAGGACTTTCAGAGTTTCCTGAGATCAGAGGATAAGGCCGTGTTGTTTGTTTGGAGAGTTGGGGCTGATGCTGCTCGCCTTTGGGTAATTGAATATTTAAGTAGGCACTAATCGGGCTGCTTGGGGGGGGACATGATAGTAGAGTAGAGTTGCTTAGGTCGAGATGGGGTTACTGGATGTTACACTGCCAAAAGAGGCTTTATCCCAGACCAGCCCCCCCCCCCGACCTCACCTGCAGCAGTGCCAGCACCAGTGACTGACCACCACCCACAACCAAAAGTAAGTTGTGTATGTGTGTGTGTGTGGGCGGTCATTGTGTTAAGTGGGTGCTGCTAAGGTGGGGGGTCTTTTATGTTGTGACAGCAGGTGGGTAGAGGGCAGTTAGCAAGTAGGGTATTTTCTAACTGCTAGATGTGGAATCTGAGTCAAATTACGAATCCAATCCCCTTTATCAGAGTTAGGACTTTGGCCTTTAATGCCAAAAATCCTATTTCTAAAACAAAAAGCTTGAAATACGAGGTATCTGACTCCATAACTGATTCCGGCAGCCACACTGATACAGTGAAACACATACTCAGGATAAGGCAGTAGTCTGCTCTTTAGTAACATTAAGGTTTTTGTTATATTAGTGGAAAAACTTGCCATTGCAGATATTAGTGTGAGCGCCTTATTGTTGCCTCGGCCTCAAATACCTGCACTAGCTGAGTGTACACTTGGGATTTTTGAAACATGTTGCTGGGAATTGTGAAAAATGAGGCTTGCTCGACTGGGTGGATGGATGATGTAGCTGTGATGTGCAGAGCAGGTTGAAGACCAAATCTTTGCCTAAGCATACCTTCTGCGTTACATGGGCAGGCTCAGTTGTGCAAGATGCTGCAGTGCCTTGGGCATAAAAACAAAACCAAGTTCAGTAAATTGCCAGAAGTCCGCCCACGCAAATGTGGGGACTGAATTCCACATTGATTTGTGGATTTGTATACCACTTACATCTGCGATGGTAGAAAGTATCCTTTCTCAGTTTGTTAATGCTAATCTGGGTAACTCAAGTGATGACATGGCCCTGTCAAAAATATCTTGGTACATTCCTCGTCTATAACTTGAATTCATCTAAACAGCTGAGTGCCCCCAGCACGTGCTTTCTTCTCTGCTCTTGTAGTCCTGGTAGTGGTCTGTGTGATTTCTGACAAGCCCAGCTGAGCCTCTGAATCGATCCCCTTTTTAAGACTAGACTATTCCTATGCTGCAGCAGAGGGCTTTAGAAAGTAAGGCAAGGTGGAGCTGCAGAACATTTGCACAAGAACTATGCAAGCTGGAATTCTCCATCAGAAAGCTGCATGTTAGATTTGTTTTGCAGGAATTAACCCTATTTGCCTGCAGTACTAGCTAGCTACTGTTATAGAAACAATTTAACTTAAAATTAGCTGTAATTTGTTTTGTTAAGCCAGATGGCAGATTCTGACTCATCAGAACATATGCACATGAAAATCTGTCCATGTGTTACTGAGCTGAGTGAATTACCTGAATCCAGCTGGCTGATCCATCAGTGAAAACACATGCCATTCTCTAAACTAAAGAAGGCCCTAGTATAGTCCTTCAGCTGCACAGTGACAGCAAGCTAACGGAAATGGCACTTAATGGTGGCATGAAACTGGTCTCAGAAATCCAGCTCTCTGATTGGCTAACTACTTTTACATACGAACATACGAAATTTGCCAGCAGATAAAGGCCCAGAGTCTATCAAGTCTGCTTGAATGTGCAGCTAGCACCCCTTATTCAGCTGCCCTCCTTCCACCCTTCCCCTTCATTAACCCTCCCCCTTGTCCTGTCCCATCCTCGTTTGAAGCAGTCCACTGTTCTACTGCATACCACTTCAGCAGGTAACGCATTCCACCCTGCCACCACCCTCTCTGTCAAAAGTGTCTCCTCATCTCCCTCCTGAACCTTCCTCGCTCCAGTCTCATATCATGGCCCCTGGTGTCCCTCCCCTCCCTTACTTTGAACAGCCCCTCTGTACCTGTCTTGTTTATTCCTTTCATGTATTTAAAGGTTTCAATCATGTCACCCTGTCTCTCCTCTCTCTCTCCTCCAGTGAGTACATGTTCAACTTCTTCAACCTCCTCTCGTATGATAAGTCCCCCAGCCCCTTGATCATCTTTGTCGCTCCTGCTACACCCCCTCCAGTGACTTAATGTCCCTCTTCGAATCACGGACTCCAGTACTGCATGATATTCCAGGTGTGGTCTAACTAATGACCTATACAGTGGCAGAATCACCTCCTTCCCTCCTCGAGGATATACCCCTTACCAATACAACCCAGCATTTTGTTTGCCTTTGCAGCTGCCTTCCTACATTGTGCCGAGTTGTTCATTGACCCTGTAATGAGCACACCCAGATCCTTCTCCTCCTCTGTCTGGTCTAGCTGCACTCCCCTAGCTGGTAACTTCTCCTTGGTTCTTCATCCCAAAATGCAGCACCTTGCACCTTTTGGCATTAAAGCCCAGTTGCCAGGTGTCTGACCAGGTTTCAAGCTTTGCCAGATCATCCTGCAACCCCTGCCATCCCCCTAGGTCATCCACCACCGCGCCTACCTTGGTATCATCTGCAAACAGACTGATCTTGCTCTTGATGTCCCATGATATGTCTGCAATGAATATCCCAAACAACACTGGTCCCAACACCGAGCCCTGTGGAACACCGCTCGTCACTGCCCTAGGGTGTGAGAGCTCCCCACCCACCATCACCACCCTCTGTTGCCTTCCCTGCAGCCAGTTTCCTACCCATCTCACCAGCTTTGCACCGCCCTGTGCCTACTAACTTCCTTCCCAGCCTTCCATGTGGCACTGAGTCGAATGCCTTACTGAAGTCCAGATACAGGACATCCACTGCATGGCCCCTGTCCAGTTGCCTAGTTACCCATTCATAGAACTCAACCAGGTTGGTTTGGCAGGATCTGCCACGTATGAAGCCATGCTGTCTGCTGTCCTGTAGTCCTTTGGCCTCTAGGAGGGCCACCAGCCTCTCCTTCAGGATAGTCTCCATTAGCTTACCCACGATGGATGTGAGGCTCACTGGTCTGTAGCTTCCCGGTTCATCCTTGGGGCCACTCTTGTGGAGGGGCATCACATGAGCCATCCTCCAGTCCTGAGGTACACACCCCGAATGTAGTGAGGCATTAAATAGGTCTGCCAAAGGTCCTGCAAGGACCTCTGCCAGCTCCTTCAGTACCCTGGGGTGAATGCCATCTGGGCCTGGCACCTTGTCCACCTTCAGTGCCTTCAAACCCTCTCGAACTCTGCTCTCCATGATTTCCCATCTGTCACCACTTCACCCTGCTTCTGCCATTTCTTCCACCTTGGGTGTCACCCCATCTTCTCTTTAGTAAATACTGAGCAAGTACTCATTTAGTGCTTCCGCCTTATCACACCTGCTTCCACCCAACCCCCTCCTTCCTTATCCTTACTATGTGGTCCTTACAGCTCTTTTCTCCTGATGTACTTAAAGAAGTCCTTCTCCCCTTCTTAATGCCTTGTGCCAGCCTGAGTTCGTAGATGCTTTGGCTCCCTTACTGCCTTGTCACCTCCACGATTCTGTCAAGTATTCCTCCCTGTCCTCCCCCTCCCTGTTTCTTGTACTTCCTAAAGGCAGCTCTTTTCCTCCTTACCTTTTCCATGACCTCCTTGCTCAACCAGATTGGTTTCTTAGCCCTAGCCTTCTTGCTCTGGGCTTTGCAGCAGAGTTTTGGTTGCCTCCACTATCCCCAACTTTATGAGCTCCCACCTCTGGTTAGTGTCCATACTAGATTGAATTCTGGCCAGGTACTCTTTACCACTTCCCCATCCTCCCAAAGTCGGCCCTCCTGAAGTCCAGCACTATTGTGCCAGATTCCCTCCTTCCTTGCCCATATCCAATGTGAGCCATACTGAGTGGTGGTCACTCCCTGACAGCGGTTCTTCCACTGTAAGTTCTCTCACAAAGTCCCCATTTGCCAGCACAAGGTCAAAGGGTATTCCCTAACCTGGTTGGTTCACTGACCATTGCAGCAGGAAGCTGTCCTGGAAGGCATCCAGCAGTACCTGCTCCCTTCTGTTCCTGGTTGTTGGGGTGCTCCAGTCCACTCCTAGCATGTTAGAGTCTCCTACAATCACACACTACCCTTCTGCAGGTCCTCCTGATCTGTCCCGCTAGTTCCTTTCTAACTCCTCCGTCTGAGATGGTGGCCTGTTACCACTCCTATTCTAAGAATCCTATTCTTGGAATCCTGGATTGCATCCAAAGTGACTCCATACTACCCTCCTCCCCTTCCTCCTTACACACTTCAGTCCTTCCTTCACATATGGTGCCACCCTCCTTTCCCAATCACCTGTCCCTCTGAAATAACCTGTACCCTGGTACAGACGGGTCCCAATCATTGTATTGGGTGGCCCATGTTTTCCGTGATAAGCTGCAATGTACCTCTCCCTCTGCCATGAGAACCTGTAACTCTGCAGTTTTCCTCCCCAAGGCTCCTAGCATTAAGGGTAACCACCTTCCACCCTTTTCCCCCTCTCCATCCTGCCCTCCTTTCCTAGCATCACCAACAGTACTTGCCATTTTGTCCTTTGTCACTGTTTTGGGGGTAAGCTCATATGGTTTCCCCAACCTGTAGTCTCTGCATATCTCTTCCCCAACTGCCACCCCCCACTCCTAGTTTAAATTCCCAACTTCCTTTATGTACTCCTCCATCCTCTGTTTCAACACTTTCTTTCCCTCCTCGCTCAAGTGTAGTCTGTCCTTGGCATAGAGACTACACTGCCCTCCCAGGTCCCTCCCACCCCCCAACAGCCCATACCCTTTAGCACAACACCAGGTTCTTAGCCATCCGTTAAATTCCTCTATTCTCAGCTTTCTTGTTGTGCTTGCCTTTGGCACCGGAGTATCTCTGAAAAAGTTACTGATCTTCCTGCCCCTTACATAATGTGCTAGTTCCTCAAACCTCCTCTGGACCATATCTGCTGTTTTGTCAGCCAGGTCGTTCGTCCCAAGATGTATAATTAAATGAGGCTTGTCCCTACCCCTTCTAGCATATTTCAGAACAGACTGTCCCACCCTTTCCGCTGTCATTCCTGGCATGGCCTCCACCCAAATGCGACTATGCCTCTCCCCCTTGCTGCCCCACCTAACTCCTCTTAGTATTGAGTCCCCCAGCACTAAGATTCCACCCCTCTTACTCCCTGCTTGCTTCCATTCATCTCCCTCTTTCATTTCCAGCTCTTCTTCCTCCTCCTGCACATTATTTCCCCCTTTTACCCCTGTTGCAGTTCTCCCAGCAGAACTTCCCCCCGCTCCAGTTTGGTCCAGGCATTTATCAATTACTCCTCTAATTTCATCATTTCCCTCCTCCACCTTCTTCCTCTCTAGCAGTGCAAAACTATTTTCTGAAGGCCCTTCGCAAATGCCGGCTCCCTCTCTCTTCGTAGTAAGCTGTTCTCTCCTTTCCACTCCATGACTTTTGCCACTTCTTCGCCTCCCCTCACAAGTCCCTATCTCCTCCTTCCATTTGTTTTTTGTCTCCTGACTTTTAAAATGCCTCTGAAAAATCCTACATTCTCATTAGTTAAACAGGTTCCAAGAGCCAAGGGTTAATTTCACAGAGATGGACAGGAATTAGAATTTGGAACTTGTGCTGCCAACTTGTTTTTGATAGGAATACAGTATCTAGGCAACAGCTACAACATTCTGTAGTTCTAAATTGTGGTGGAAGATGTGATTTTTTTTTTTATTGTTGGGGTGTCTATTATGTATGCAGTAAGACATGGGGTCAGGGCATTGGTTGTCTGGAGTTAGTGCACACCCAGGTACGTAGCGAGGCATGAGGCACTTGTGCTGAGTGCCTTCAGCACCTGGAACTGCATCAACCCCAGACAAGAACAGGCCTAGAGTGACTTATTTCACTTATTAAATGGGTAAACTGAGAAACAATTTAAAAACAAAAAAAGACTACTTTTCAATTTAAAACAATACGTATTTTTTTTGTTGAAAGTAATTACAGTAGTAAAAAGTAGTTCCTCTCTGTGTGACAGTCACCTGTGTTTCTAGACATTCACTAGATGGAATGTTTATCATGGAATACAGAAATTCAGACTTTTGCAGAATTCCTTTGGCAGATTGTTCACCCGCTCACACTCAACAGAAGGCCCTATCTGGATCCATGGTCTCAATTTTATCTGTGGCAGGGTACACAGCAGAGATTGCCATGGTAAGGATAGAAGTGGGATTTTTCATGGTCACCAAAGAAACACCACAAGCAATAAGAGTTGTGAAACTGTAGTTCTCGATTTGATTTTCATTCATGTTATGCCCTTAGTCATGTCGTAAACATTTCACCTCTAGCAGCTCCTACTGGCTTTCTCAGGCTTCACCTAAGTAAGTATCGGAACAAAATAAACAAATGTAACTACAATATAAAATCTTTTTAAAGAACGCCTTTCCAAGTTGTTTTTTGTCGGTTATTAGTCATAAGTGCAGTAACTTTCCAGGGTCTATGGGTTGTGCTGGATTTACATACCTCCCCATGGGACTTAAATTAATCTAGAAAATCCCATGCCCCACTGTGTGTGGTTCATTACACAACCTCTGGTACAGAAAGAAAGGAATTCGGTTTTATATATTGTCTTTCTTAGAAACTGTATGTAGGGGCACCACTTAAGGGGGGCGGGGGGCAGTCCCCCCACCCTGCATTGCAGGCTATTGTTGTTTTTTTCGTTTTTCAGCCCCTGGCTCCACCCCCACTACCCCTCTGACCAGTTGTTGCCCCCCTGTTGAAAGCTGAAATGCCCCCCCCCCAACTGTATGCCAAAGTGCTTTATAGTCCGGGGGGGGGGGAGAGAATGCTGCGGCCATTTGAGGTGCACACTGGAGAGTTACACAGCACAGAAGTAGACCGAGGTTAAAGGTTAAGCACAGGAAGGTGAAGTGACTTGCTCAAGGTCTAAAAATGAATAAGTGGCAGTTGTGGGATATAAACCCGTCTCTCCAGATTCACAGCTTTACAGACTACACTGTGTAGAACTACCCTTTTGTAGACCTAAAATCCCAGATTCTATGTTAGTGCACCTACACTTTTCAGTTTTGTACGAAGCTGTGGGTCGAGCTAAACACTGTCTAGAAGAAGAAGAGTAATAATCAGCATTTATATAGCGCTTTTCATACATCCAAAGCGCTTTACAAGCAATGTTAGACTGGTAGTGAAGTGACTGAATGTGTGGGAAGATAGTTATCCTAAAATAGACATTTGTCTTAGTTTAGAATGGCATAAGTCACTCTAAGATTAACATTTTTCCTTCTAAGCGACACCTAATGTAAATGGCATTCAGCTTCATTGTGGGCTGTTTTATATGGGGTTTTATGATTACCCGATACTACTAGCATCACCACTGCGCTACTCTTATGCCTTGCCATACACACACACACAGTACACACAGTGGTAACTATATTGTGGCATGGGTAATGTATTCATTTAGACTGTGGCGAAAAGAACATGGGTTATGCAAGGCCAACTCTGATGAATAATTTGCAAGAACCTAAATTCGCCCATCTCAACATCTTTAATTAATTAATTTAATTAATGTGCTGTGTGGTGCCTCTCCATTTCATTGTTCTTAATGTTTTATAGGTTATGGAAATGTTTGCCTCCACCAGGACTGCAGATAAATCCAGGCCCGGCGACATGGACATTTTGGTGATGACAGGTAGGTTTTAACAGTTACTGCAACATGCAGGTCTCATCTTTTTCCACTTGAGCTTTTTAACTGCACAGTTTATGTTTGCAGATTTATTTCATAGTTAATAATGTAAGTAGTTTTACCCTATTTGTTAAAGCCTTTAGATAAAACATAGTCACTTCTTACCCTGGCAAGCCATTGGAAATGTAGTCTGATTCCAAATGACAGCCAGTGTGGAGGGATGGTTAAAAGACACTTCTGGAAGAAATGCAAGAGGAAAAATGGTGGTGATCATTATGAAGACCCTAGTAGTCTACGTGCCCTGTGTCCCCCTCCACCCCGATCTCTACAGTCTGGGTGAAGTTAAATGGAGTGATGGGGCTGGGAGGTCACCAGGGTCTGGGTGGGGGGGCAACAGCCAGGAGCATCAATATCTACAGTTAGAAAATGCTATAAGGCACAGCAGTGTGTGGGTTATAGTGAGATTTACCATGTGTTGGTTGTCTTGCCTTGTGCCTTAAAACCGCAAGTGGGAAATCTCAATGAACCAGTCTGGAGTGCAATATTGCGTAATAAAATGAATCTAATTTTTAAGAAAGATAAAAACAGTGGCCAGCCCAGAGATGAAGAGGGTTGAGGCACCATAGGCGCCTTTCCTTTTCCCATGCTGGCGACCCAGGTTCAGGAACAGACACTGGTCGCTCGGGGGTCAGGCAGAGGAAGGAGGACTGAGCGTCCACAGGACTGCCCTCCTCCCTCGGGGAGGGGTGACTCTGGTGATTGACCACCACCTGGAGGAATCCAAGTGGTGGTGCACACAAGTCACTGACTAGGAAGGGCTTCATGCTCTGAGCACCGGGGCATCTCTGCGGAAGGAGAGCACGCACAACATGCTCATTACACGTCCTGTGGAGCCCACAGGAGAAAACATAAGGTGGAAAACTGGGGGACGGGCTTCATGAAGCCCTGCCATCAAGCTGTTGGCCCACCTGATATCTCTTGATTCTGGAACAGTCTGGACTTTTGTTCTGGGTGGGGGAGGAAGTCCTTCCCTTCTTGGCCCCGCTGTGGGGGAGGGGGGCAGTCTGTGGCAGATAATGTTTCTGGACACCAGAGGAGAATCTGGACAGCTGCAGCCAGCGGGGATGGGGCGGAACAAGCCGCCCATCCTGCCAAGGAGGATAAATACCTCTATAGGAAAAAGAAAGAAAGATGAAAACAATTGAACAGAATGCAAAAACAACAGAAGATTTCAGTCTGTGGATCATGTGAAAACTTACCCACAGGTTCCCTTATTCCTCAGTGGCCAGTCAGATTGCAGTATGCAAATGAACCATTTTGCAGTTCAAAAATGACACAGTCCCCTCTGCTTTTTATTTTTATCACAGCTTTCTTTATCCCAGTGATCGCCCGGCCGCTGGCACCCGCACTCCCAGACTGGGTCTAGCGCGCGAATTATGCCCTTTCCACACAGGCCAGCTGGAAGCAGGATTCCCCCCCCCCCCCAAAGGGGACCTGTCGCACAGACATCCGCTATTGTGGATGCACCTCTCCTGTCTGGGGGAGCAGGGTGCGGCCATCAGCCACCGCAATTGCCACGCAATTTTCTGCTTAAATTTTTTTTTTTTTTTTAACTCCCCTTAGGAGCCAGACGTGCAATGGCGTCAGCACAGCTGGGCAGATGCCTGCTGTGCCCCTTCCATTACTATGCACACAACTGTAGGGCACCTAGCCTCTGCTAGATGCCACTACAGCATGATGCAGTTCACCCGCCTCCCCAGAGGAAGGAGAGCAGTCATGGGATGCTCAAGCCTTCCTCTCCCCTGCCAACCCCCGGTGGCCCGAGTCCATTCCTGAACCTGGATCGCCAGCGTGGTACTACGTGCGGCGTCCAGCGCCTCAACCCTCAGCGCCACTGGGCGGTGGCCCTCTGCTTTTAAATTATTTTGGAGATGTACATCTCTGAAAAACTACCTACTAATGTTCTTCTGGGAGAATATGCACTTTTTTTTATTTAAAAGTATTATGATTATATACTATTTTTGTTGACTGGGTAGGCACATTGGAAAACATGTTTCCTGTTTTCAGGCAACCAGGATTGTACACTCAGTAGTGAGCGGTACAGTAATGGTACAACGGACATACATAATGGTCCCAAGAACATCATTTTACAGTGGAGAATTTACAATGAACAACATGTTTTATCCAAAGCAAGGGCATACAAATGTAGCTTGTAGAAGTTCCCTTAGTTTGTCCTTGAAGTTGGCATAGGATACAAATTCCAACAAGTTATAAGGGGAGCTTCTTTCAGGGTCTAGGATTGGTAACTCATCATAAATAGTAGGCTGCTTGGAAATCCTAGTTGAAGGCTGGTTGGCCTGCGTTTCCATCATGATAGCATTCCAAAACAGAGTTCTGTGTCTTAGCTGTCTGCAGCTTTGCCTTTGCTTGTGTTCCCATGACAGTACAGGAACTGCTATGGGTTCACTCAGCTCAGCCTTCTCGCATATAAACAAGACTATTGGAGAACTGTGCCAGTTACACAGTTGAAACTTCTCTCATAGCTAAGCCTTCTCTCCTTATTAACATGACAGTTGGGAAACTGTCATTGTTACCTACACAAGACCCTCTCTCATATTAAACATGGCAATAGAAGAACTGTACCATTTGTAAACACAGCTGAGCGTTCTCTCATGCTGACAAGACAGTAAAGGAACTCTGTCATGGGGACACATAACTGAGCATTCTCTCACATACTGTACACGTACAAAATAATGTATGAGCAACTATACACAGCAAGTCTGATATTTCCATCTTGGGGTGAGCTGACATCATAGACCTGGGGATGAAGCTCAGGAGGTCTCAAGAGGTGTCTATGTCCTCACATTCTGAGATAGAAACATTGGCCTTGTTGTGTATGGATGCCCATACATTATTTTGTATGGTGTGTGTGAGTGTGTGTGTGTGTGTGTGTGTGTGTATATGTATGTATATGATATATATATTTATTTATTTTATTATTTACCTTTTTTCTGATTCTGCCTTGAACTGTGGTTATGTAAACAGAAAACAGCAAACAGTATAAGATTAAAAACATCTAATGTGATTTAATTGATACCTACATGAGCTGGAAAGATTTCTAGTAGTTTATCTTTTAATAAATCGTTCACGTGAGGTGATTTCATTCTTACTAAGAAGTTTGCTCTGAGGACTCTATAGTGTAGAGAAACACGAGGAATGAAACACTGTTGCACCACAGTGGTGATGCAGCTACTGTGGCACAACAGCATTTTGACATCTCTTCTGTGGTATAACAGCATCCAGAAGTGTATGGATTTCCAAACACGCAAGAGTAGAGGCACTTAGTCATGAGTACATTCAGGTGAGCTTTCTTTCATGTTAACAAGGCTGTACATGAACTGTGTCCTAATTACGTGCAGCTGAGCTGCCTGCCTTTTCCAAAGGAATGCTGAGTGATAATTACACACAGCTGAGCCATTTCCTGTATTGACAGTACAAGGACTGTGTCATAGTAACACACAGCCAGGCCTTCTCACAGTTTGACAAAACAATAGGAATGCTGAGTGATAATTACACACAGCTGAGCCATTTCCTGTATTGACAGTACAAGGAATGTGTCATAGTAACACACAGCCAGGCCTTCTCACAGTTTGACAAAACAAAAGGAATGCTGAGCCATGGTTCCATGGGTGGCGTCTCCATGTTGACATGCCAGCGTGTCATAGTTACACAGAGGCATGCCTTCGCTAACATCAGAGACCTAGAGCATGACTTATTCTTCTTAACCATTCAGAGCTTGTGTACACACTGCATGAGACACTCCTTATTCAGCAAAATGGTTCTCTCACGCTGAGTGTACTGTTGACATGGACACTTCTCTTGCGCACAGCACACATCTGCTTCAAACAACTGGCAATTGATAATTAACAGTTTGGACAATAAAAAAAGTAGATTGCACTCTTATTTATTTTAGTCAAACTCCAGCTCAGGATTTAAAACGTGGTAGTAGAAGTGCTGCGGGTACTCTCTGCTTTATAAACGTAGTTTCACTTGTGCCTGTTGAGTGTCAGAATAGCTTTAATTCACTGTTCTCACACTCAGGTGACCTTGTGTGAAACAACAGAGCAAAGAGTGCCCGTGGTCTTTCTTTAACATAAAACACTAACAGATATGTATTGATTACACACACCTGGAGAGTGTGTTGTACTCGATTAATACAACCACAGCAGATTTTCACGGGGGTTAAGAAGATTTACAGCTATGCTCACATCCCACAGTCGTGGTGGCACTGAGGCTGCCCTGGGTCTCCCCCAACCGGCTGCTGCTCACCAGAATGGGGGGCCTCCTGGCTCCCCTTTTACCCCCATGGAACTTTCAGTCTCAAGTTCCAGGCAGGGAGCCCCAGGCCTGTGGCACGGTGGCACAACAGGATGTCATGAGATCATCTGAAGGAAGGTTTTTTTTGTGTGTTTTCCACAACAGCGGGAGGTGTGGTGTGCAGTGACGCTGTGACGCAACTTCACAATGCATCTGGCACACCTCCTGGTATCAACACTAGCCAGATCACCGGTGAAAGAATGAGATGTTGGTCACCCAGGAACCCTACACTGGAAGACACCCCCCCCCCCGGAGGTGGAGAGCATGCATATGCTGCTCAGTCCACCCCCACCGGCCCTTCCTCCAGCCACTGTGGTGTGCTCCTAAACCCAGGTTGCCAGCGTTGTGAGTGGTAATTCTACTGCTGTGCCAGCAGCCCAGCCTTTTGCGGTGATGTTCTGAAGAGAGGGTAATCTTTAATTACTGTTTTTTAATATGCTGAACATACTAGTTGTCATTTATGTTGGAGACCAGCAGCCTTTGACTCTATCAGAATCTAAGCCAGTTTTGTTGATGTGTTTTTTGAAGATTTTAGTTGGGGGTGGGGGTTGGTTACTCGGAGTACCCACTGGCATGCAACTGAGGAGCTGTCGTGACACGCACTGCAGGGGAGACGCACCTTCATAGAGTAAAGGTACAGCTGTGGCAGCAACCACAAGGTAAAGAGGGACTAGCAGGGTTAAAAGGGAGAACTGGCATGTAGTACCAGGGTGCAGGCAGTCCCCACAACTCGCTCATGTACCTGACATTCACCCTTGGCCCATACCTCTCAACCCTTAATACAAAAAGCAGGGGCAAGACTTTATAAAACTAAGGAGGGGGGTTCAAAATCGGAGACACCATCTCAAAATGGTAATAATAGTTCAGGAAGCTGTTGAAATAAGCAGTTTACTGTAGTGTAAAATAGTACTGGAATTACAGTGGGGCTTCCTAAGACCCTGCATATGTAACCCCCCTGCAAATGGGGGTTCCCAAAAGTCTTCCAGGAGCTTGCCTACATGCTCCAATCTGGGCGGTGTTCGGCATCTGAGCTGTTTAAATGTGGTTCCAAGTGAGTGCTATTTGAGCCTCCACATACTGTCTCTTTAAGAGCTGTCTGCTTGCAGACTTAATTAGTTTGTATGGGGGGACTGTGTATTTAATGCTCGAATCCCGTCCGGGCTGCTGTCAATTCGCTCTGTTTCTGCCGTTGCTACATGTGCAGAGGGAGCCTTGTTGAAAGATATAACTGTTTGCCAGAAATCATTTAGAGTGTCTGAGAAAATGTAGTTTGTCTAACCTGTCTTCATTTCAGCACAAACTGTTTCAGTGTAACTCTTTCATTTTGGTCCTGAATAGCTGACTTGTACCAATCAGGATGATAGGGGGACCCTAAAGTGGAGCCTGTGGACGAATTGGAACTTGGACTCTCAATTTTGAGCCAGCCACAAGGGGATTGTATGGGCAGTGACTCTGGGAAATGTAGTTTTAACCTTGGCACCTTTTTCCACTAACAGAGGGAGTCTTATTGTGAGTGACAGCTGAACCAGCCAACAGAATGGTGTGGAGCTAAAGGAAATGCCCTGCTCTGTGACTGGAAAGATTAGATCAGTTGTGACTGTGAAGAGAGAAGGAGCTCTGTGCTTCTGCGGTGTATAGTTTCGCGTGGGAAGCGCGTGTGAGGCCCTGAGTTTCGGTCTGCAGCCTTTGTGAGTGCCAGTTTGGACTGAATCAGAGTTGTGAGGAGAAAGAAGCACTAGAAGTGTGGAAACCAGGCTCACCCTGTAGAAGACTGGAGAAATTGCTGAATCGCGCTCGGTCTGTCAGGAACTGAAGCTGCTGTGTGTGCTCCCGGGTATTTTGCAGTAAATTGCGATCAGGATCGAGGAGCAGTCTGCCTGGTATAGTACTTTCCTTTTACATATGAATCCGCGTAGTGCTTGTGGAAAATCGCTATTTCCAATCCCTAGTGCTGTGTGTTGAAGCTGGAAGCAAACCCCAGCTTGTCTCGGACTAAATCCATTTGCTGTCAACTGCAGTGGGGTCCAGTCACAAAGACTTTGTCTCCATGCCTTGTTGTTCTGGCAATCCAGAAGAACATCCACCATCTGGTTTTCAGCTTGGGTATTGTGAGTACAAGTCAGGGTATTCCCTGCAGCCTGTTTTCAATCACAAGTGTGTCATCTAATTCTTGTTGTTTCACTGCTCATGGACTGAGCCATCTGGCTCCGGATTACAATTAGGTGTTGTGCATATATTTTCTTCTACAGACCTATCCATCTGCACCTACCGGCCAACCCGGGCAATGGACCTGGCTAGCCCCCCCCCCCAACCTGGGTACTCAGAGTGTGACTTTTCAGCCCCTGTATGTGTGCACAGTACTGTGATTTAATGCCACCAATTAACCTGATTTCCCCCTCTCGTGTTACTGCTCCCTAAATAAATCAGATTTGTTGTTGTTATACTATATATTGTCTGTGGTGTTGGTACTTATGGAAACAGTATTGTGTTTGCTGTGTATGTTGTTTAACCTTATTTTACAGGGGGTCCTCAGAGACATGCTGCAGAATCAGTCTCGAGGGTAAGCGGTATCTATATGAGTGAACAGTGTCTATACGTGGGGTATTGGGGCTGTAACTCCGGTGTACTGTGAGAGCCACTAGAGGGAATAAAAGGGGGTCTCAGTGTCCCAGAGGGCTGTGACCAAGCTAGTCTAACCACTACAAACCCTGACCTCTGGGTGGAGGCACCCGCCATAGGAGCTAGGCCCCTCAACCTGTCCATAGTCAAACAGGCAGGGTAGTAAACCTTGGGATAAGCGCCACCTAGGGTTACACATAGTTCTGAGTGAGTCCCAGTAAGTAGCGATCGTTTTACCATTTACATATAATGGGAAGGGGTGCTTATTATGAAAATAAGACCTCATGGGCTCACAAAGCTCACAAACTGTAACTCGATGTGGGGCAAAAAGCATTTCTAAAGGAGCAATAGTCTGAATCTGTACTCTCAGAACTTTGTTACACTGAAAATCACTACTCTTCAGTATTGGAAAACACCAGTTTTAGTAGGAACAGAGACAAACTTTAAAGCAAAATCAGGGACCTCCCTTTAAAAATTGGGGACTGTTAAAAGGTAAATCCTATGGTATACAGTATTGTGTGCCTTTAAAGCTCAGCTTGCTGCAAGGAAGTAAGACACTGACCTGGAGATTGGGCACCAGCAAATAAAGAATAAAAATTAAACTTATATGTGTGTACTGATTTTATTTCCCTCTTTGTAATTGTAGGAAGGAGAGTGAAAATGATGCTGATTCACTAAGATATCCAACGGTAAGTGCCTGAAGATTCTGACTTACAGAAATGCAATAGTTATTTCTTCAAAACCTTGAAATTTGTGATAGCTACACACAAAAAAAACATCAGAAATGTACCAGGCTGATCCTGTCGTGTGTGCCTTAACCAGCCCATTAACTGTCTCTGAAATGCAGCCCTGCAGAATTGTTGCTCTCAAAGACCGGACCATTTTCATGTGTTGACTTTGGAAAATCCTGTTTTGGATGTTGATTTCTCCTTTATTTCATGCCGTGACTAGCTATGCCCACTCTCGGAAATTGCGTGCGACTGGCACAGTTTTGGACCTTTGTCATTACGTACCTACAAACATGCATGAACAGTCCTGCTACTAGCTGGCCCTGCGCAGGTTCCATGTCATAATAGCTATCACTATTATGGTGAGTGTATAGCGCTGAAAAGCAAATCAGCAATATACACATGCCGGCAAGTAGACATCCGACAACTAAAGTAAGCGTTGATGTGGGGGGGGGGCTGCACCTGCACCCCCCTGATTTATGATTACCAACTCCAAGGGGTGCATGTCGGGAGGGTGATACTTCATAAGGGGAAAACACGCCCCAGCAGGCAGTGGCAAAATGTTTCCTGGTCCCTAACTCGTACCTACTGCCCCAGAGCTAGCTACCCCTCACCGCTACACCACATGACTAGCTCGGCTGCAGCAGGCACACTACCCTCACAAACCCTCTCTCCCTCCCTCCCTTCACTATTCCTCCCTTTCGTCGCCTCTACCCTACCATCGCCTTCATATAGGGTCGCCACTTTTGTAGGTGTCTCAAGAGGATAGCGCTTGTAATGAGTCACTTTTAGCAGTCGCTATTCTCACTGAATACCCCCTACGCATTACCAGGGCATGCTCATGTAATTGTCTGTGAAAGGGGAATATATGAGGCAGGGAAGATTATGTTTAAAAATAGCAGCGTTGTTGCTGCTGTGATACAGAAGTTGATTTGAGTATTTGTTGGGGACAAGCTGTGTGTGGCATTGTGGAGGTAACCTTGCGTGAAGCACCTATGTGACCAGTTTGGATGGGATCAGATGCATAGCAAATAAATGGCATTCATAACTTACTTTGTGCAGCAGTTCAGAGAAAATTGTGTCCCTTTCTTTTGCTGTAATACACCAGGTAAAATTTGCAGTGGCTACTAGTGGGAATTCCAGACTCGCCACCCTCTGGTAGTGGTCAGATCAGGCAGAGCTGACAAATCATCATTTCTAAAGCAAAGTAAACAATCAGGCATGTAAGAAGAGCAATAACAGATAGGCCAGGAGCTGAGGCAAGCATCCAGAAAACACTGACAGTGGGGATGAGTGGGCTTTTTAATGCATTTTGCAGTTTCTGATCATAACATAGAAACACAGACAATGACGGCAGAAAACAGTGATGTTCCTAGCTGCAAAGTTCCTTTTCTGCCAGTTTGACCTATCTAACATAACGAGGGAAAGCATGATAGCAAAAATGTACCTCTGCCTTTTTATTCCTTTTTCATCACCTCTTTTCTCTCGCTTCTAATATGCCTTTTCCCAGTTGAGACTGCTTTGGATTTTTCTGATTTGGAAGTAGTGGTGAGCATCACTAAACGTGGCTGCTGTCAAGGTTTTCTCATTATTTTACCTGCATTTGAACACCAGCTGGTCACTGAACACCTCGCTGTTTCACTTCATTTTCTTGTTATTAAGCTAAAGTAACATGCAACATAAACCACTCCTGACCTTATAGGACACTGGGGATATTAAAAACTAACTCAATACTACAAAACTGAGGTCCTGATCACAAAGCGGTAGCACTACACATTTCTTGGTGACCGGCATGGAATAAGTATGATTAATGAACGACACCAAATCCAGTGTTAGTGAAACCTGAATACTGAACTGCAGCAAGAACAACAAATACCATTGGGCAAAAGCAGATAAGTAAATGTTATGGTAGATGCAAAGCAGTTTTGGCTTGAATATAATTAGAACGTGGGTAATTTGCCAACAAAGTGCAGTGAGGGATCAGTAACATAGAGGTGGAGTACCCTGGTCGATGCTTAGGAGGGGGACAGAAGCTGTGCCACAGGGTAAGTGGTATGGGTTAGAAGTAGTTACAGCCTGAGGATATAAGATGTTTCCTCAGAGCACTCTAAAGGATAACTGAGTGGGTGAGTTGTGTATGTGGGAGGGGGGGCAGAACCTTGAGGGAAATGAGGAGAAGGCCTCGTCACCCATTCTAGAAGCATATTAGCGGATGGTGAGGAAGGTATTGTAGATGGATCTGAGTGAATAAGATGGGTGAGCAGTTTGTATCAGAGAGATAACGGCAGGGGAGGCTGAACTGAGTAATTTGAAGATGAAGCATCCCTTTGCGTAGGAACGAGAGGCTGAGTGGGACAGCCAGCCCAGGGAGGTATAGAGTGGGCAGTGATGACTTATTTGGCGGCAGGACAGAGCAAATGGGCAGATATTGAAGGCAACATCCCATTTGAGGAGGTGTATAATGATGTCACAGTCAAAAGTTGTCACTGGTTAATGATGTCACACTCAGAAAATGTCAGTTAATAATGTCACACTCCAAAGATAACCACTAATGAAGTCATGTTCAGAAGATGTCACTATTTAATGATGTCACACTCGGAAGATATCACCATTTAAAACCATTTTTCATAATCCCCCAGCACTTCCTCCACTCCATGTACAGAAAGGACCATCAGCTGAAGCATCATTGGCGGAGGGGGGCCTGGGAGGATGCCAGTACACACATAGTAACACTGGAGGAGGCAAGAGCACCACCTGCACCCCCCCCCAGCTCCATTTCTGCAGCAGAGCCTTGGAGTTCATTACACTGCATGCATTATGGTAGAAGCTAGTCCTCACCATCACCACCACCAGTTTTATAAAAGGCTGTATTGAGAAGCTGGGTTCCTTCCGAATTAGGAATGGACGTTTTAATTCTAAAGTCCAGGTTATTTAATTAAAATAGCAGATGTAATTAGAAATAAATTGTGTTTAGTGGAGGAAAAAAGCTTACCAAAGTAATTGGAATAACTGCTAGTCACAGCTATGTAGTTTCACAATAAAAAATGGAAAAAGAAAATTAAAGAAAATGAAAGTTTGCATTACCCCGAAATCTTATTATCTATGAACTTTCAGGTCACACAATGTCACATTCTTCCATGTTAGTCAGGAATTTCTGCAAACTTTTAAGCCTAATGCTTAAGTAGCTTAATGAGCATAGCTTTGTTAACAAATAACTCGTTCAAAACAATGAAAGGCCTTTACTTTTCTTAGTAATGAAACTAGAGAGGCGTTCCAGAGCTAGGGCTCGAGTTGGCTAAATAGTATTAGCTGCCCCAGGTGGCAGGATTTATTACCTCCCCCTCGCCTGCTTTGCTTTGTGTGTGAATTTTATTTTCACCATTAGCTATCCCATGCGCATGAGCGAAAAACACTGTCACATTCTGTACTTCTGAAATGACAGCCGACCTGCGTAACATAGAAATTGGCACACTGAAATGACTGCGAAGTGCCACAGACAGCCTTTCGAAGTGCCTGCCACCTTGGAAACTGGAGGTAAATGAGAGTGAGCTGATAGCCAGCAGGACAGTAACGCGAACAATATTTGCTCATTCTCAAGCTGCATGTTCCTTGCTTCCTGGATTTAAAGGGTGCTTTTGTTGGCAATATCTTTATGTAAGCGCCCAAACTTTAGTGAAATTATCAACAACAACAAAAGTCTTATCTTATACATACTATTAAGGAACTAAAAGCTGCAGAGAGAGTTTGGATTAATGAAATCCTCAAAGCCAGTTTGGGATCTGCAAGCTTCTCAACACAAACTCCACCTCTTTAAGTATTTGAGTAAAGTGCTATATTTTTGGTAAGTACATTTCAACTCTTTGTTATCCACTGGGCAGATATCTTGCTGGAGTGCTGTCAGAGGACAGCAGTAATGGCCTGTCAACTGTGGTTACAAGCAGTGAAGAAACAAACAAGTGCTTTGTGTGTCTGTGTGTGCTCATCCATCAGCAAACATGGATAGAATGCCTGTTTAAGTATTGATTGGTTGAATTCTAGCCTCAAGTCAGCAAAATGCTATGGTAAACCAGACGATTCTATTCCATGCTTGATTTAACGGCACATGCTACATATTGTTAATAGGCTTGTCTCCATGGGTGGTCCGTTCCAGATTGTTTGTTGAACAAGTGACCTCAAGTCTGCCCCTAAGCGCCAGTCAGTTTGCCCACTAGAAACTAAGGTAAATTATAAGATGCTGTCGTTTGTGGGGGAGTGGCAGATTAAGTAGGAAAAGAACAAAATATCTTTCAGAAGGCACCTGTGTTAGTGCTTCAAAAGTGACGTGAGGCAGTGTGCACGTACTGCAGTTTAGAGTGTTTGCTAGCAGGGACTTGCCTCCATATAACAGTTGTGGTAGGCAATCTGTTGAAATAAGCCTGTTGAAAAAGGCAGCATATCACAGGCCGGAGGTGTTGCTTTTTGTGTTTAGTATTCTCACAACTTTCATATATTTGATAATTAGGCCTCAAACAGTTCATTTTAAGTCCGCTTTTATTCATGGAAATGTTGGCCACTTCAGTTTAGGTTGATTCATAATTAGTCTATTACACCTTTGCATGAAAATCCTGCCAGCTTTTGAAGCAAGATTCTCTCTTTGTGGCCACCCATGAAATATGGATAATCGCCAGTCTAATAGCTGCCTTTTCCCAACAGAATAAAATGGAGTATTATTCCTCATCGCGTCCCACCTCCTTTCCACCCATCCCAGCATCTACACTGCTTCTTTGCTGCAGTGGAGATACCAAGCCCCTGACTGTTGGATTTCTGTAATGCTGCTGTAATACCCAGAGCACCTCCATAAATAGCCCAGCTCCCCACGCCCAGCTACACAACAACCACAGGAAATCACAGAATGTGCAGCCAGCTCAGCTTAGCTGGCACTAATTGATGTAAGCCTGTTCCTCCTGCATGATAATATTCACGTATGTCCTGTGTTTCCAGCCTTCTGCACAGAGCTTCTATCAGGGACAGATAGAAAACAAGCAGCATGCAACTGCAGGCACTGCCTGTGTATCTGTGTGTGCGTTTGTACGTGATTGATGCATCTGACATTGTAAACACTGTGTTGCAAAAAACAAAATGCCAGGATTTGTTTGAGATCTCACAAGTCATGCTCCGCACGGAGGCTAATCAATGACTTTGGGCTTGGAGCTGTCAGTAAAAGAAGGTTCAAGAGCTGCTGGCGAAGGCTGTTAAATGTAGAAAAGTTCCAGAAACAGATGGAAAGATGCTGTTGCTGACACAAGTGCTTATTAGCATTTTGGGGTCACTGGGCTGGGATTGAGGAATCAAGTCTGGAGGCAGAGGGAATGTTTGTTGTCCAACTGTAGCTCTGAGGAGTTGAGCAGCTGCTGTGTTTTTTTTCTCTGATTTGCTGCAGATTTCCACGATGAAGATTCAGGAGGTGCAGAGTAACCCCGACACAGTGAAGAGCCAGAGAATCCAAGACACTGAAGTTCTGGAGGAGAATCTCCTTCCCGATGTGCCTCGACTGGACTTGACAGCACTTTCTGAGGATAACAACTGGGAGGTAGACTTTCTTTCTTTCTTTCTTATTACAAACAGGAAGGAGGTGCAAGGGTGACTGATGGGGAGATAAGAAAATGTGGCTAGTTAAATTTTTTTCTGTGCCCTGAATACTGTCTTGTAGATGCATGCCGGAGGGTGTGGAGAATATGTATGTGTGTGCATGCATGTGTGTGTGTGTGTGTGTGTGTGTGTGTATACCCATGGGAAAGGAAATAAAATAATGTTCTCTGATGTAAACAAGGTCTCTGATAGTGGTAATCATTTAGCATCCAGGTACTGTATGCCACAGCTATCCACAGAGAGCCGATGGGTTATTTGTGTCGATTGTAAAGCATTTTGAGATGCCCCTAAAAAAGGTTAGCTATCAATGCAAATGACACATGTAGGAAGCATTTTTTTACACTGTTGTATGCCCCCTTCTAGTCTCTGCCTTATACTTCTCTCCAGATCCCAGGGTCTCCCCCAGCCGATCCTACCTGCTCTATTCGTCATCCTTCACACTGCCGTGGCTTTAAAGGGAATGGGGTGGAGGAGGTTCACCCTCAAGCTACTTGAATTTCATGAGGAGATGAACTCGGAGTGGCAGGCTTGGTCTGGGTGCATCGGGGTTCCTTGTCTGTTGGAGGCAGGGCCATTTTCTCTGTTTCTCCCACATGTCAGACACAGGCATGCAAGGGGAGACCAAAATTCAAGCACACATCAAGCTTCTTGCTGCATCGGTTCCCTGGTCTGCATCTGACCACCCATGGCACCGTTGGCTGCACTGCCACTTGTGAGCACTGGAACACTCGATCCTCCTCTCTCCAGCCGGCCCCTGACACCCCAGGCTCGTTCTCAAAACCGGGTCGCCAGCATCGCGAGCAGTAGCTTTACAGCTGCACCGACAGGCAGCCAGCTAGGAAGCATTCTTCACATTGAATTCCCAGCTGTCTGTCAGTACTATGCCTGGTGGTGGGGTGTTAGTTTATACGGTTATCAGGCAGGCATGGGAATCACTATCATCCAATAGAACTGCATTCACATTTTGAGAGTACAATCAACTGTTTAAAGCACAATGCAACCCAAATAGTCTAACAAGTTTAATTTAGTGTTAAGGAGAATCAATTGGCTAAAACATAAAATTACATATTTTGCCATTTCAGACTATCACCCAGCTATTTGACAGCTATCAGTCACCCTGAGTGGCAGCACTAAAGGCTGAAGCACTTCAGTTATGCACAGGAAATACAATGCCGGCCACTGCAGTACAAGCCTGCCCACACTGTCTAATTAATGTGCTTTAACCTGCCTTGAGGGACTACTGCGAGTGGGTGAGGGGGTAGTGCAGACTCAGTACCCATCCACTCCTTTGCCACTCATGTGAGACTGCCAAAAGGGTGTCAATTAATTCCAGTCATGATGGGTTTTGTGTAATGTGGGTTTCGTCCACTAGTAACTGGACTGAGACCACCACAGTCTGTTACACACTGGCTACTGGATAACAGCTTTCAGACACTACCATCCTGGACTGGAATTGAACTGGTGACCTAGAGGTAAAAAGCTCCATAACTCTCTGCCAGATCCGATAGTTTCGCGCCAGGTCTTGGCGGCGCTACACACCACCACACCACACTGTTTAAAACCATGCAGCAGCCACAGCACTATCTTGGTAGGTAATCTCTGCCTCAGTTAAAGTGGAAACTTGAAACATGTACACTCTCAGTTAACTGCGGTGGCATTTGGCACCTAATGCCTTTTTAAAGAATTTAAACCCTGTGACCACAGGTTTAACACAGATTTGTGTTGTAGGACAGTTTGATTTTAGCATGTTCGTTTTGTCCTTTTGGAATACATATTGAAGTTCAGATCTGAACTGTCATTCTGGGTTGGACCATTAATACAGCAGGGGTGCAGGGCTGGTAACCCAGGTCCGTGTTACAAGCCTGGCACATTGATACAAGCTAGCAGAAGGAGAATGCTTTCCTCCGTGGCAATTGGGGGGGGGGGGTAGTTAGCAACTCCTGCTGCAGTGCTTCCCTTGGGAGAGTGAGGGAAACATAAACTATCCTGGTTAGTGGAAGCCACTGCTCCGAGGTCCTCATAGGCACTCATTAATGCAGCCAGTAGCATTCAATGGTGGCCCTCCCTCTTGTCAGTCAACTGAAGCTTTAGCCTATTCCAGCCTTTAAAAGAACATTTATTATTTTTGAAGGTTGATGCTTCTGCCTAAACAAAATTGTTTCTCCTGTGGCAAAACTCTAGATCTGATTCTGCCGGAGAAGGGCTATTTTTAATTTTTTTTTACAATCACGTATGTTCAGATGTTATCTGATCTTGGGTAAACAAGTATCACACAGAAAAAGAATCCATCGACATTATTGATAATGACTCCACTTCAGGACTAACTAGTACAAAAGGAAGTAAATTCCAGTGCTTCATGGCATGCAAGGTGTCAGTGGCATATAGGCAGTATCCTCTCTTCCTTCCCATCCATTCTCCCTTCACCAGTTTCCCTCTGCATGCTTTTCATTAACCCTTGGAATCACTGACTGCATGGAGCCCCAAGTGAGTGTCAAGGCATGAGTCGTCTAAACCTAGTTTTCATTCCAAAGATAACTCTACTATTTAACTGAAATGGTATATACAGTACTTTTGCTGTGCAAGTGTGTGTGTGTCAGCGTTGACTACAGAGATGTGGTTTGTAGCGCTGTCTGCAAATCCTCCTTAGCCAGACTGGACCCTCTTTTACCCCTGTTGAGCAAAGAAGGCAAGTGGTGGCAGTACCACCCCAATGCCAGAGACCCAGGTTCGATGGCGCCCCAGGGCAGAGGAGAGGATCGAGCATCCCAGTGATGCTGTGTACTCTGTGAAGGGAGGGACACCTTCGCCTCCAGTACTGCTACCTTGGTAACCACAGTTGGCAGTGCAGCATGCACTGAGAGGGAGAGGGAGGATACCGGCCAGGGCCTGCATGGTCTTGCATTGCAGGAGGATGCGCATTGATCCTTCTCATGCCAGCATCCTCCAGGGGAATCGAGGGAGAAAGTGGAGGCGTCCCCATTGCTGGCTTCCTGGGACTCCAGTACATGTGGGTTGACCCCCACTTCCTTGCTACATATTGATATTGTGAACATTTGGGGGTATATCCCCTCCACACTATACCTTACCTGGGGGGGTTAAGGTTAGGGTGTGTGGAGAATGGTGAGCTGGGTAGGTGAGGGCTGGTAGGAGGATACCAGAGGGTTCCAGTGGGAGCCAGGCAACATTCTGTGATTTGCATGTAGTTTGCCTATATCTTGAGTTGCTTGTTTTGGGGTGTTGATAAAATCTGTAGTGGAAATGGCTCCGTTTTGTATTTATGAATATTGGTGGGTTTAGTGACTCCTCATGGTGTTCCACTGTTTCAGTCAGATGTAAGTTTGCTCCTGACTATTAGGTTGGAATCGTTAGGGGGTCATTAAAAGAGAGCAAAGGTGATTCCTGGAAAATGCTTTTTTAGGATGTCATCCTCAATGAATACTGGTTACAGGTCTTTCATCCTTTTTCATAGGGGTTTTGGGTTGTAAGCAACAACTAAGGATGTCCAGTTGGTGGTAGTCTTTTCTTTATATTGTAGTAGTTCTCTTGGATTAAGCATGCCATATTCCAGTGTCAGGTTCTCTAGGGGAATGTCACTGTTCAGTAAATGTTGTTGTTTTTTTGTTTGTTTGTTTGTTTTTGTTAGTGAGACAAGGTATTTATCTCTGTCCTCCTCACTGGAACAGAACGTATCTGTACATTACAGATTTTTTTTGCAGGTGGTTTCTTGGTTTCCTGTAGTTACAAGTTTGTAAGGTTTGATCTTTGATGGTAAGGCTTGCACCTGGAAATGAGCCTTGGCTCAGTGTGCCTTTCCCGGTCACCAATTTTAAATAAATAAATCAATGAAATTGAAAATAAATCAATGAAATTGATGATGATGTCAAGAGTCCACTCCTTTTTTGGTCTTGATTACCCTCCCGGCACATAGCACTGCTCTCTGTGCTCCTCTTTCTCCATCCCCCTTTCTTGAGGGGAGACGCTATTCTCATTTCTGAAAAAGAAAAAAGAAGGGGGTGTCCACACTGGGCGTGTCTGTTTCTTACCCTTATTTTTTTCTTTGATTTGTATCCCTTACTTGAACTAATTTAAAAATGCAAATACACCTTACAGTAGTGACCCAGTAGGTGCACAGGTAACTGAAATGACAGCTGCTACAGCTTAAAACATCCCCAGCATGTACCAGTTTTTTATCTCTCCCATTGTAATCTGCTTTGGCAGAAAAAATCAGGGCCCTAACCTTCTTTCCTGAGATTCCTTGTGTATACACACACACATTGTCTCTCACTCACACCGGTGCAATGTAGTGGGGCCTGTAGTGAACATACCCAATATGTGTGCAGCTCCCATTTCAGGTCTGTGTACATATGTGCCTTAAATCAAACTTTTTTGTCAAACTTGCATTTTTTCCCTTCAGCATCCCTGATTGGGACCATCTTCTGTTGAGTCCAGGTGCCACTTTCTATACTAAAGGGGCCATCTGTGCAGACTGTCACCTATCTTCATAACCCCTGCACCATACCATAGCTAAACCCCTCCACAAGCCAACATTTTTGTGGGGCAGGGGAGATAATATTGATCCCAAGGGTTTTCTAGTACTGGTTTTTTATGTGAGTGTGCACCTCAAACACAGTCCTCCCACCAACATTTTATTGGGGGGGGGCAAAGAGCTGCACATCTCCTCCCATTTTGGAGCTGATTTTTCATTGGTGAAGAAAAGCAGCGTGCACCCAACATCCATTTTGTGTTTAATATTAGCATATTTGTTTGGTTAATGAAAACTCCATGTTTTGTTTGCAGTGTGGCGGTAGTAGTGGTGTGCTGTCCTTCCTACTGCTGTTGCTGTCATGTACATCGGCACTGTCACAAATAGGTTGTCATTACCTTCTGTAGTACTTTGAGAAGTACTATAGGTCTCTTTGTCCTGTTGGAGCATCCAGAAACTCTGGAATTTTATTGTATCCCTGTGCTTGCCTTGCAGCTGTATTGTTGTTTCTCTTTATGAGCCTGGTGATTGACAAGTGGTCCTCATCAACCTTGCCCATATCTCAGAAGACCGGGCAAGTGATAAAGAGCCTACACAAGTCAGGGGATTTCTTTATTAAATTCAGACTTGTGAATGTATTTTATATTGATTTGCAGATCCGTTCCAGCATTCCCTTCGTGGCAGAGGCAACAGATCCATTTCCAGGCTCACCTTTTCCCTCACAGGCTGGCCGCCTGATTCGCCAGCTCCTTGATGAAGACAGTGACCCAATGTTGTCCCCTAGATTCTACCCTATGGTCACAGCCAGCAGTTCCTGGATGACCCTGAAGTGCCTCCCTCTCCCAATTCACACTTCGTTCATGAGGTGAGAAGCTGCTCATTTCCTTAGTAACACAGAGATGAAGTCTGCCATTGTGAATCTGATCCAATCCACTTGTTTGGAAGCCTGGATGGAATGGAAAACCTAGTTGACTGACTGACCTACCTTCTGATCTATACATGAGAGCTGCCAGTACTCAATAATAGTGGTACGTCAGAAATAGCAGGCGGGGGAGGAAGCCTGAAATGATCAAGGGAGACCGTGTGATGGATTTGTTTTGAATAGGTAGTGTAACGGGGCACATGGCATTAAATGCAAAGTTATGCATGTTGAGGCCAAGAATCTCAGGAAGGAGTACTAGCTGGGAGGGGTTGGAGTATCTGCAACAGAAGAAGAGAAGGATCTGGGGCTGATGATCACTAATGATCTGAAGCACTCCACACTGTGCAAGCAGGCAGCAGCAAGGGTAAATAAGATGTTGGGATGCATATCTAGGGGGATCAACTGTAGGCGAAAGGAAGTTATACTGCCCTTGTACAGGTCACTGGTGAGGCCACAGCTAGAGTATGGAGTACGGTACTGGTGCCTGCACCTCAAAAAAGACATTAGACTGCTAGAGACAGTCCAAAGGAGGGCAACAAAGATGATCGCAGGCAGCAGGGTAAAGCATACAAGGAGAGGTTGAGGGCACTAAACATGTACTCTTGAGTAGAGGAGGAGAGAGGCGACATGACTGAGACCTTCAGGTACTTGAAAAGGATAAATAGAGTGGATAAGGAGGGTCATTTTAGGCTAAGTGGCAGCCGTAACACGAGATAACGCAGTCTTAAGCTGGGGGGGCTAGGAGAGAGATTAGGAGGTACTTCTTTACAGAGAGGGTGGTGGCCACTTGGAAAGCACTACCAGAGAGGGGGTTTCGTTGAAGATGGTGGTCAGCTTCAAGAGAGGCTGGGATTGATACAAGGGAAGGGTAGACTCATGGGTGGGGTGGATGGAAAGGATGGGTGAATTGGGGAGGGAGGACAGTTCTTCTGGCTTCTTCATATTGTCGTAGGTTTTGAGACAGGGCTTTTCTACACACATGACTAAACATAAATAAGTAAATAAATGCTATTAGCACAATTAATTTTATGTTTAGGTAAATTTAATTTTCCTGATGAAAATACTGAAAGTAGTTTTAATCTGTATACATGATTTTTTTTTTTTAAAAAGCTTGTTTTCTGAATTAGAGTGGAACATCAATGAACTGTGCCCACTATCATTTGCCAGCTCAGGAAAGCTCTTTTAAATAATGTACTGAGCTGACCTGTAGATGGGCAGCAGTCCAGAGACATTCATGAGAAAGCCTGCCCCATATTGATACTACATTTGCCACCACTTTTAGAACTGTGTGACATCACTGACAATCAAGTTGTGGCTAACCACATGGTAGTCAAGCACAACTTGATCACCAGTGACATCACAGGGTTCTGAAAATGTTAGTAATCTAGTATCTGTAGGGGGCAGATACGTCATCCATATCTTTGGACTGCTGCCAGCTACAGAGCTCAATACCTCATTTAAATAGCTTTCAAGGACTTTTAATATGATGGGCACTGTTCATAAATATTCCCTTTATAACAAGTGCCTGTGCTCTTACTGCAGTGATGTTATTTTCAGTGTGCTGAAATCTTATGTCTCCTACCTGTTTATCTGGGATCCCTCATAATGTGGTATTTTGTTGTTGGATTTGGTCATGGGATTTTGCAAGTGCGAGTGTCTAGGCACTAAGTGACAGATGGTTCTGCTTTCAGCTTCTGTTGTCCTCTGCACATATTGGAGCCTTGTTCTTGTTTCCCTTTTTACTGGCACCGTCTCCAGCACAGGAACTTTTTGGGGGGGAGCACACTTGAACATGCAGAGGATTATTTCCTCACAGTACCCACTCTGGTTACATGCAAACTAGCAAATGAGGTGTATGCACTGTTTCCAAAGCATTCTAATACAGACAGTTCCGCTTTCCTAGGCTTTCAGTCCCTCACAATGCCATGTTAATCCCCCAAACAAACTCACCCAGACTTGAAGTATTGTTTTTTGAACCTCTTAGTCTAGAGGGCTTTGGAAGCCCCTGACTGTGGATAACGTGTGTTTGTTGTGTGCAGCAGGCGTCGAAGCTCATCCCTGGGCTCCTGCGAGGAGGATAGAGAAGACCTAACTCCTGTACAGATGACCAGGAAAATCCAGAGCCTCAAGAAAAAGATCCGGAAGTTTGAGGAGAAGTTTGAAGAGGAAAGGAAGTATCGAGTAAGACAAAAAGCATTTCACATTTATTGTGCGGGTTCTCTAAAAGTGTTTGTGAAACCACAAAGGAGCAACTTCCTACATTTTAAGATTTACAAATGGGGTGGGGGTGGTAAATTTTTTTTTTTTTACAGCTGAAAGCTCACGTGATTCATTTTCAGTATTCAGCTTGTTATATAGAGGATAAAGTATGGGTCTGGTTGTGTAATGAGAATTTACATACGCAGACCCATATTTCCTTATATAGTGTTGGGTTTCTCTTTTGCCTCAACAATTATATAAAATAAATGAACTGTGCATGCTACGTTTCGACTCACGGCATGGTCATAGTCGGCTTTCACTTTTATTTCAAATATTTTGTGGAGTTCCCGTAGCAAATGTGGCATATTTAAGTTTAAATGTTACTTATGAGTGTCCTCGTGGCAGTTTGTATCCATGCTGGGTTTGCGGTTAGGAGACAGTGACCGAGGTCGAGGAAGTTCAGAGTGAATTGCATCGCAGAGAGTGGGGAAACCGTGATGTACATGCTTACGTTAAATTCTCCTTATAATGGCAAATTATGCTACAGTTTCCTACGGAAAAGAGGAAGCTGTTAATTATATAAAAATAACGAGCAGGCAAGTATGTGTTCTGAAGTTTTACACACTTGAGGTTTAAAAAAAAAAAAAAACGTAGCCTACAGTTGCTATGTTTTAGTGTTTTATCACACTGGTGCAGGAACTAAAGATTGCCATGTTTCCCACAGAGTTGTACTGTAAGTGAAAGGAGTTACAGTGCTCCAATGCCAAATAACTGGTATGATGTCATACCTGGTTATCGTGAGTGTTTGGTCACACTGGATAATCTGTGTGATGAAGAGGGTCATCAGTTCTTATAATATTCAAAACCTTTATTTCAATTGTCTGGGTTTTACCTTTGTCCGTTTATTTACTTACTGAACTTCTGTTATGTTTTTTTTTTCCCTCCTCCCTGTGGTGCTGTTTATGCTGTCACCCCAGCCCCTACCTGACGTGGCACTGCATGACTGACCACCCAGGCCAGGGCCCTCTCACCGTACAGCAAGAGAGAATTCCATGCAGCTGCCAGGTGGCACCTAAAAATCAAGGATACAGACACATCCAGGGCATGGCTGTTCAAGGGAGAGCTCTCTTACGTGTTCTCTCTGTTCCCCATGACGCTTGCTTTTGCAGGCTATAAATGGGACCGTGTGGTGTGCCCTCCCACTGATGTGTACACTGCTGTAGATCCCTTCAGCCAAGATGTCAGTACTAAAAGTGCTAAAAAGCACTTGGCCAAGACTCAGGGGTCACTGCATTGCCATTTCAGGTAGCACATACACCCCTGGCCACTGATGTATGACATTTCAGACTCAAGGTATATTTATTTGTTCCTCCCGCCACATACAGGAGAACTTATTCTTGGGTTGCATCTGACAGCTGATGTCCTATTGAGGCCAGGGAAGCACTGTCCCCATACTGGAGGACAGTTATCCCATCTTCTCTTCTGTTATATCATTCCATTTTTGCCTTGGGTCTCCCCACCTCACATACACACATAAGCTGATGAAACCCATACAGAGTTGCCTCTCCTTGATAGGGCCTCCAGGGTGGTGGGCTGACCAAGTAAAGTGTTATCCAGTCATCACTGTCAGTAGGGTGGCCCTCAGCACCACCATGTATGACATCTGCATCCGAGTTGGGCATTCTGCATTGCCACTGAAATCATGGAGCTACTGGAGGAGGGGAGGATTGGCTGCATGTCTCCCACTACTCTTTGTTACCAAGGGGCAGGCATTCATTGAGAAGCACCAGACTCTAGAGGCTTTGCATGTTCCACAGGCCTGACTAGGGTCCCCCAGGTGGCATGCACGCACACTGCTATTCCATTGTGCATCCTGGCCTTGACCTTTTCAGTGTAACCCGACTCGGGCTGTCCCCATGTCAGCCAGTATCAGTTGAATGCTACTCAGCAGCTCATGTCACTGCGACCCAGGGACTGACCTGTGGGTTGCAGAAACTTTAGAACATGGCACCAGAACGCATGCCACTGCATTTGTGGCATTAGAGTCTGTTGTCATGGAACAGACTGTAATGTCATAAACCAGCCACACAACTTGCAATCTACTATTTTAAAGAAAACCGTAAAAGCTGTAATGAAAATAAATAAGTAACCACCCACCCACACAGCAAGCCTTCCTGTAGGGGCAGCGGTAGAGCTGTTGTTCATGATGCCAGAATCCGGGCTCGGGAATGAACCCAGGCTGCTCGGGGCTGGCCGGAGGAGGACTGAGTGTCCCAGAGGATGCTTTTCTCATGTGAGAGGGAGGTGTTGCCTTCTCAGTACTGCTGCCTGGATGACCACAGGTGGCAGTGCACAGGAGGTATGGCAGAAGGTTGGGAGGGGTCGCTGCCTTGCTGCGTGCCAATGTGCTTGGACTCTTAGGAGGCTAAGGTTCTCAGAGATGGGAAGCAGTGAACTGCAGAAAGAACACCAGCACAAAGCAAGTTGATAGGACACATTCGGTTCCTGACCTGAATAACCAGCCATCCTACCTTGAAGGTCCTCAGTTGAGAGGACCAACATCTCACCTGGAATGGCCAGCCATGCAAGCCCCACCTCTGTGGTAAGGGGGGGTGGAAAGGGGTAAGTGCTGGGGGATGGCCTGATATGGGGCTGGATGGTAGCCACAGGATGGGGACAGTGCCAGAGAGCTGGGGCATAAATAGTATAAAATTCAGAATAAAATAACCACACAACATAGAAAAAAATCCACAAAGATGTTCTTAGTAAATGAGTAAGAACTCAAAAGCATGTTGTAAACCCCAGCTTAGAACTGTGAAAATGAAACACAGTGCATTCTCTGCTGATCTGCATTAGCTGACTAATTAATGTTTACAAAAGATGGGAGGTGGTCCAAGTGCATAATGCCCTCCATTATCTCAGGAGGTTGTTCACCCCTCACCAGGTCCATGCCTCAGCTCATCTGGGAACCTGTCCCTCTGCCGGAGGAGGGAGGTAAGCCCTAAGCTAGACAAGAGTCATGGTAGCCTTTTGTGTGGGAGAGAGCCAGCCGGCCCAAGGAGGTATAAACTGTTTTTTTTTTGGGGGTCTCACTTACACAAGGACTTGTTGAAGGAAAGGTTGCTTATAAGTATTGATCATACTGTATATGTTTTAACAGATCTATGTTCCTAAAGCGCAGTGTTTTTATGTAGAAAATAACGGTTGCATCACTTTTAGTCAGGGATATTCTTCATCCAGTTGTGCTGTGAGGAAACTTGGGTTGCTTGTTAGCACATTGTATATAGGTAGTCTGTGGGGAAGGGGAACTGCTGCCTGAGAGCCAGGGCTCACTAATCGATGTTCCTAGTGTTTAACGGCATTGAAACTGTTGGTGGGGGCCGCAGAGACCCCCTCCACTCCCAAAAGTGATGAAGTAAACCCTGTAGATCATTTAACATTTCCATTTTCTTACAGTTGAAGCAGGTGTGTAGGGGTTAAAGATGGGGTGTGAGCACCATTCCAGTAGCTCCCAGCTCTCTTAAATTGTCACTTTAACAGTGGAGGCAACCATGTAACTTAGGGTCAGCTCCACAGTTGAGCAGACAGTCTCTGTTTAACTGCATCTGTCAGAGAATTTTATTTATGGGTAACTGTGCAGAAGTGGATCGGCATTCTAAAGAATACTGGTGTATCATTTCAATTTTTATTTTGTTTTTACGTGTTTATATTATGTACCTTGAATTTTACCTCTGTAACCAGTTACGGCCGTTTCACCTTCTGTATTGTTTTAATTTGTTTGTACTATCTTTATTGTAACCTCCTGGGTCGTACCTGAAAATAGGCATTTGATTGTCTAGTGTGCTTACCTGGTCAATAAAAATCTTCCCTTCTTAGACAGAAAGTGTATGCAGATTTAGTCAGTGTTACCACAAATCATTACCAGAAATACTGCTGGATGTAGCCCTAGCGATATGAAGGTAACAATAACGAACCAATCTCATACAGTAGGCACAAGCTAGGTTATATGATCACCTTGACAGGGCAGAGTAACCTCCTATGTTTTGAAGAAATCAGATTATGGGCTGTTTATATCATGCCTTTTCACTTCCAGTCCTGTTTTGTCTTTCCACTCTTCTTTTTTTTTTTTTTTCATGCTTTGCATTTCCTCACCAGAACATTATTGCTTCATTGAAATACATTTTTTTTCTGTAAGCTCATAATATGTAATAAATCATATCACACCTTGTTGAAATTAAAGAGTGAACCTTTCTGTTCACAGCCCTCCCATGGTGACAAAGCAGCAAACTCTGATGTACTGAAGTGGATGAATGAACTAGCTAAACTCCGAAAACAATTGAAAGGTACCACTTTGTTTTTATTTTGCAGTGCATTATTTCTAGGAGGTGGATATGGTTCACTTATCCACACTTCTGTCAGTCTCCCTTTAAGAGAGCCTCCCATCACCCAGGTGGTAGATCCTTGGCTCCCCCCATGATGTCAGATCTTCCTTTCTGCTGGAAAAGTCAGGTCTCCTCCTTCGCAACTCTGCTCACAGTGTAGGCCCGAAACATTTTTTTGTTTTTCAGATTTTTCCCGTTTTTTCTAATTTTCTCCCATAGTCCTGGGACCTCAGCACATGGCAACACATGCACGTGGAAGCACCACGTGCACCCCATGGCACTAAGATGGCCCTTACACCCCACCCTGGCTGTTGCCTGGGCTCCCTGCTGACTTGGCTACTACCCATCCTCTCTTGGGTGGCAGCCAAGAGCTGGGAACCCACATCCTCCGGGGAAGAGAGCTGCCTTGTGGCAGCTCAGTCCAGCTCCTCGGGGCCCAGCCGACCCCCAACAACCCACGTTAGTTCCTGAACCTGGGTCGCCGGCGAGGCATGAGGTGTGGCGTCCATCCCTCAGTGCCACCAGGCTGACTTCGGCCTAAAACATTTCTAAGTGTGCCATTTGGCTAAATTCATTCAAAACGTAATACATTGGATATATTCCTCTATTCCGATCTCATCTACCGATGTTTACCAAAGACTAGGGGGATTCTAAGCTGCCTCCCGACTTCAAACGCTGTATCCAGTGCAATCAAAAAATGTCACAGATGAAGCTGGCCCGGTGGCGCTGAGGGTTGAGGTGCTGGACGCCACACCTTGTGCCACATTGGTGACCTGAGTTCGGGAATGAGCTCGGGCCATCGGGGGTCAGCAGGGGAAGGAAGGGATCGAGCATCTGGAGGACTTCTCTCCCTTCCCGGGGAGGGATCCAGGGACTGCGCCGCTCCATAGCGGCCCCTGATGGTAGTCGGGGGCAGCATAAGGAACAAACGGCGCTGCAGGATGCGGGCGGACATTGGCACTTTGTGCCTCAGACATCATTGCACATCCGAGCTCAGTGGTAACCTTCCAAGGAGAAACCCCTGCTTGGTCTGGGAGGTGAGAAGGGCTCAATAGCAAGGCAGCTTACATTTCCATCACGGGCTCTCTCCTGGTAGCTGATCCAACCCACCACGGATGGACCCTCTAATTCTCAGAGTGGCCACCAGGTAGGTGAGGCGGGCCCTCCCTCGGGGAGTGATCAGGGGAGCTGGGAAGTCCAGTTGGGGGATGCTGGAAGGGAGAAGAGCTTCAGGCTGGAGAGTAGAGGAGTCTAGCTGAGAGAGCACCTCTGAGAGATGCCCTGGCTAAGAAGGAGAATAAAAAGAGCGTACAAAAAAAAAAAAAAAATGTCATGGATGGATCTGCACATGTGCATTTACTGTTTGGGTGAACAACACGATGTCGCTGCCTGTGTCAGGCTATGCTTTCCGCTTCCCTGGAAGACTACTATGCTCAGCTTCTCCTCGGTCGGCCAGACAGAATCCGCTGGTAAAATCCAAGGACGCTTGCAAGGTGGTCCCCATGACTGCGGGGTCTGCGGCCCAGCTGGCATCTATTGAAGAGGTGCCAGCCAAGGCCACAGCGGGTAACTCATTGGTCTCAATACTGCTCTCGTTAGGGACCAGTTTCAACACACCCTTTGTGGGTAACTTTTGCGAAATGTGCAGAACCTTCCAGATCTTTGGGAGAGCTCTGCTCACCACAGTAAGGCAAACAAGTCCCGCTGTCTGTCGTGGGAATGGGAAAGTGTGCTCTTCCCACTCCCTCAGCTCCATTGACTGCTCGATGGTTGCCAAGTGCTCAGCTTTGACCAAGCCCACTTTAGTCAAGGGACATGTCACTAGCTCCACAGTGATCCTGGCAGGCTTGTCGGCATTGACATAGGTCAAACAGGTAGTCAAGATTTTTCTCGACCCTGTTGACTCGTTGTCAGAGGGGATTGAAGATGATTCAGTCTCCAGGATCCAGTCCTGTAGGGCCTCACTCAAGAAGGCGAGGAGCAGTTAGCAAACCTGGCTGTCTCCTCTCAGGAGTTGCCTCCTTCCAGGGTTGAGTGGCCAAACCCTATAAAGTTGTCTACACTGCCCATCGGCCATGTTGACGTTCGAGGTCCAGGTCAAATGATTCCTAACAGTCTCAGTCTTGCTCGACTGGCAGGCGTCGCCATCAGCTCTTCTTCCTCATCATCCTTGGATGATGAAAGGCTCAATGGTGTATGTGGCAGCACTATGAAGAGCTCTTTTGGCGCAGTGGGCCTTGGTTGGGCAGTGTGGGGCTCTACCCTCAACTCCTGTGGTCATCTTGTCGCCTGTTTCATCCCATACAATCCTGCCAAGACAGCTGTCCCAACCGAATCTCTCCACTGATTCAGGAGAAACCACATCCACATCAGGCCCTGCAGAAAGCCCCTTTCAGGACTCCTGTCCAGCTACATGTTGTCAGGCCAGTTATCTGTGGAAATCCCACACTCGGATGTGTCCCGTGTGGTGCATGGTGGCAAACAGCCAGGGCCATTTCTGAAGATTCCTCGGATGACTCGATGGGTCCTCAATGCAGTCCTGAGGACTCATGCTTTTCCATGATTTGACTGAAGAACTGACCACTGACTATGGGCTGGTGTCCTTCAGAACTCTTCCCAGCTCATGTCTGAATCCAGTGGAGGTTCCTTGGAGCCAGTCCTGAAAGAGCTAAATACTCTTTCACTGAGATTCTGGATAGGGATGAATGCCCGGGGTTGCCTTCCCAATAGCCACGGCCATTCTGGGACAGTGCTGGAGCTTTGGCAGCACCAGCTTCCTGCCTGGCATTCTCTGCCCATATGGTCCCTAAGTATACAGTCCTACCAGCTCCTTGTCCAGATTTTGGACCACCCTTTGGCCAAGCGATCACAGTGCATGAGCAGGTCTTCTGTAAATCTGGCAGTACTCGGGATGTGGACAAGCCCCAGACAGAGTCTAAAATGCCTGACCACACAGCAAAGATTTACGCTGCATCCTCCCTAGGTCTCCATCAGTCAAGCTATGCACTGATATGGCCCATGTTGGTCACTCTCTGATGGGAGTCCTGTAATGTCTTCCCATTCCTCCTTGCTGACAAGCAGCTAGTGGTGGAAGTGGTCTGAGACCAGGATCAGCACTGGCTAAACACCAGCTTCAGACGGCCTTGGATGTGGCGATTCTTGCGTAATCTCATGGTGGTGGCGGCTGTGTAATGCTTTGCAGGGCCTGGCTGTGGATTTCCACCTTTACAGTGGATACCATGCACAAGTTGGTAATGTCTCTATCTGGGGCAACCACCCTTTGGCCCTGGGGTAGGAGGACATCTCACCAGGATCAAGAGTCCAGTGCCACCATGAATTCTGTGACTTCCTCTCAGAAGGACCTGAAAGGTCAGAAACTGAAGAAGATTTTTCAGTTGCTACCCTTTCTGTCACAGCAGCCTAGGCAGCAGCAGCCCCAGTAGGGGCCGTCTCAGGCTTGGCGCCCTAAGACCAAGTTCCCCAGTCAGGGCCCCTAAAAGGGTGGCAGTAGGGGCAGTGGTGCCCCTCTGGCAGTTGGGTGCAGATGCCTCCTGCAAAGCTGCCCAGTGGCAGGTTAGGGGGGTCTACCTCCCACCCGTCCAGTCCCTGCCCCAGCTCCCCATGGAAGGTTGGCTTTGCCATTTCTGGCACAGTTGTCCATAATTACCTTGAACAGGTGAGTCCTAGAAGTGGTGGGCAGAGGACTGCGTCTTGACTTCAAGGCTCTCCTGCTTTACCGATTCCACACGCCAAGGGAGTCTGTGGTGTCACAGGACACACTGTCCGCCCTCAGGGAGGATGTTGCTCAGCTCCTTGAGAAATGAGCCATAGCCCTTGTTCCAGACCCCGTGGCAGGCCAGGGCTTCATGTCCAGGTATTTTCTGTGATATGAACCAGTTTCTCAGGAAGTGCAAGTTCATGGTGGTCATTCTAGACAGATAATACCATCTCTGCAGCAAGACATGTGGTTCTGCTGTCTCGACATCCAGGATGCTTTCTTCACATTGCAGTTCATCCATCCCACTGGTGGTACCTTCAGTTCCATGCAGAAGGGATTCTTTCCAGTTCCAGGTCATGCCAGGAACCCCAACAGCTACAGGAAGTCCCTTGCAGGGTGTGAGTGCCCAGCCTCAAATGATTGGGTAGAAGAGGTAAGATCCAGTGCCCAGGCTCTTCTCGGTGCCCAGGGTCTTCCCCAAGTGCATGGCAGTGGTGGAAAGTTTCCTGTGGCACCAGGGGGTCAGGTTGTACCCCTCTCGGATGACTGACTGATCGCGGGGTCTGTACAAAGAGGCTGTGGAATGGTCCAGGAACCTGGCTTTTCAGAGCTGCAGAAACATGGGCCTTCTGGTCAAACCGGCCAAGTCCAAACTGAACCCCTCGCAGGTGATCCATTTCTTTGGGGCAGAGCTAGACTCCATTCGGCCAGGGCCCAACTCCTGTGGACTAGGCACTCCTTCTTACATCCTTTACCTGATCATTTCAGGTTGGGCACGCATACCCTGCATGGGACTTCCTGCTGCTGCTGGGTACGTGGCATCCTGTACCAGCATTGTCCAGTGGACCCACTGGTGGATACAACACCTCCAGTGGGAGCTGGGCCATTAATGATTCCATTGCCTTGGTTACTCGGACCAGCTGGTCACAGTCACCCAGCCAATGTGGGATGCCATCCAGTGGTGGCTCATCCCAGAGCATTTGGAGGAAGTAGTCCTGTTTGTCCACCCACAGCCACTCTCACTACAGACCTGTCCTGGTGAGGTGGGGAGTGCACCTGTGGAACCACAGGGCCCATGAGTTCTGGACCACCAGGGAGTCCCACCACCACCACATCTGCCTACAGGAGCTCTGGGCATTGCATTTAGCTTTGATGAAATTCGCTCCTTTTGTCTGAAGTCAGGTTGTACAGTTCCAGATGGACAACACCACACCATGTTCTACTTGAACAAGCAGGGTGGCACACACTCCCTTCCATTATGCCAGGAGGCTCTTCGCACCGGGACCCTCATACGCAGCTTAAGTGCAGATTTCCTGGTGATCCATGTTATGGAAGCCAACAACCAGCTGGCGGATGCCACCAACTGGGTGAGCTAGATGTCACACAAGTGGACACTGCGTCAGGAGGTGGGGAACCACCTGTTCTCCATGTGGGGGCACTCTTCTGGTGGACCTCTTTGCCTCCAGGGAGAATGCAAAGCTGAAAGCTGTTTAGTGCCCACCTCCTTCAGTTTGGAACACATCTAAGGGATGCCTTTGTGAGGCCCTGGACCCCAGGCCTCCTGTGCACCTTCCTCCCTTTCCCTTGATCTACAAGGTGGTGGACAAGGTGTGAAGGGACAAGATACAGATGATCCTAATAGCTCCAGATTGACCTCACCAGTTCTGGAACCTGGATCTCCTCAGACTCCTAGCAGACCTCCATAGCAGCTACCTCTGCACCCGGATCTGCTGTGTTTTCATCGAGGAATATCTTGCAACGGATCTTCAATTCCTGCACCTCATAGCCCAGTTCCTGGGTGGCTAGAGTTCAGGCTCTGGCCTTTCAGAGGATGTGCTCCATGTTGTGGAGGCATCCCGAAAGGAAGTCAACTCAGTGCTAAGCTTTCAAGTGGAAAAAGATTTTCAATTTGGTGCCAGGGCAGGGGCTTGATCCTTTGCCTGCACTTTTGCTACCATCCTGGACTATCTCTGGTCCCTGTCCTAGCTGGGGCTGAGATCAACAACCCTCAAGGTGCACCTGGCAGCCATCTCTGGGGTTTTTCTGTCTTTTTTCTCTTCTCTTCTCTTCTCTGGAACCCTCAATATATTGGTAACAAATTATTTTCCTGTGAAATCGCTTTTAGCAGATCCAGGCACTTTGAAATTTATGTAATGCTTGAACCAATATGTTAATATTACCTATTTATTTGGGGTTATATACTTTTTATGTGTAATAAGCTTTGCTTCCTATTTATAGTAATTGATGTATTTATTCAAATATAATGCAACAGATTGGCACTTTATAGTAATAGAAATGGATTAATAGGAAATCAAATAGCACATGTTTCTGCTTTCCTTTTTTACCTATGTATCACATTTAAAATGGATTTTTGTATACAAAACTGATTGGTTGTAACATTGTCTGAATGTTGTGATGTCACACTGTTAACACTTTATAATGTGGTACTGGTGGATATGGGTGACTCCATCCCTCCCTCCGATGAAGGAATTGTCCCCTTGAAGCCCAGGGAACTTTGCAGATGTAAAATAAAATATGTTTGCATTTTTACTCATGTTTTATAATTCATTTTTATTTCCATACAGCTCTGTATACGGGCACGGGCTGGTATGCCGATGGTGGTGCAAGAGAAGGTGGTTGGGCATGAAAGGCTTTGACTACTTGAACCTGCCGGTGGGTGAACCACCACAGCCTTGGGACCTGTTGCTTGTTCTGGCCATGCTCATGGGCAAGACTTGGGACCTGTGCGCAGGTGTGAGATGCCACACCTCTCATGGAAAACTGCCTTCTTAGTGGCTGTTGCCCCTGCCAGAAGGAACAGTGAGCTCCAGGTGCTCTCGGTGAAGTCTCTGTACCTGGTTTTCCACAAGGACAAGGTAATCCTTCACCCCCACCCGAAGTTCCTCCTGATGGTGGTATCTGAGTTTCACCTTAACAGGGTGATTAACCTTCTGGTATACTTTACTAACCCATCTTCGGAGGCCAACCGTAGGCTCCATACTTTGGAGCTGTGGCATGTGCTGTCTTATTATACGGAGTGCATGGTTGGAGTTTGGGGTGAGGCTCACCAGCTCTTTGTAATGTATGCTGAAGCCACACCTGGCAGACCGGCAGCTAAGAGGACAGTTGGTAGGTGGATTGTCCCCTGCATCAACCTTTCCTATAGGTTGACTGGTAGGGAGCCTCCCATAGGGTGTGGGGCTCATTCCACCAGATATACTGCTGCCTTGGTGGCTGCTTTCAGGGATGTCGCTGTACAGGAGATCTGTAGGGCAGCTAACTGGAAGTCGGCACACACTTTTATACCTAATTACAGCATTGACATTGAGTCATGCCAGGATGCTGCTTTTGGGGCCTCAGTTCTCCAATCTATGTTTGTCAAATAGGGGTACACACCTTGCTCCCTCCTCCCAGAGAAGTGTTGGAAGTCTGCCAAAGTGTGGATAAGTGAACCATATCCACATTCCTAGAAATGAGGGTTACTCACCTGTAACCGTAGTTCTAGGAGTGGTATATGGGTCACACCCACACAACCCATCCGACCTCCCCTGGCAAGTGGCACACGGATCCCTGCTTCCGACATGCAAGATCTGATGTCACAGGGCAGAGCCAAGGGGATATATCACCCGGGTGGTGGGAGGAGCTTCTCTGACACTAGGTCAAATCAGCTCTTAAAGGGAGACTGTCAGAAGTGTGGATGTGAACCATATACCATTTCTAGAACTACTGTTACAGGTGAGTAACCCTCATTTGTTTTAATTAAATGTAACTTTTCAAACAGTACATGATATTTGGTATGCAGTATGGTGAAGTACAGTTCTACCACAAATAAACCAGCACACAGGGTCTGTACATAAGGTAGTTACAGTGTTAAATTGATCGGCTCCATAAAAAACTAAGTAAATTCCCAGGGCAGAAGCATAGTTATAAACATAGTAAGGACATTGTTTAGATCCATTACATTGACCACTTGAATGAACTGTCACTTTAAGTGGTGCTCCGAAAGTAACTGCTAATGGAAGGCCTAGACCACTGGTAGCCTTTATGGCGCTGAATAGTGTCTACTGTCAGTCTGTTCAGGGTGTGGGAACTAGAATGCTAAAGTTGAGAAATAGTCAGTGATGCTGGGGGATCATGCAAAAGAGATGAACCATAATAAGTCCATCCTTGATGGGGAAGGGGGCTGATGAATAAGCAGAGAGTTGCAGCTATGCATTGGGATGAGAGAACAAGTCCTCATATTGACATCTGCAGAGGGTTCCGAAGGTGTAGAGTTGTAATTATACATGGAGGGGGGGAGAGGACAGGTCCTCACAGTGACACCTGCAGAGGGTTCAGAAGGTGCAGAGTTGTAGCTATTCATGGGGGAGAGGACAAGTCCTCATACTGACCTCTGCAGAGGGTTCAGAAGGTGTAGCGTTGTAACTATACATGGGGGGGGGAGGAGAAGACAAGTCCTCATATTGACTATTGCAGACGGTTCAGAAGGTGTAGAGTTGTAGCTATACATGGGGGGAGAGGACAAGTCCTTGTATTGACATTTGCAGAGGGTTCAGAAGGTGTAGAGTTGTAATTATACATAGGGAAGAGGACAAGTCCTCATATTGACATCTGCAGAGGGTCAGAAGGTGTCGAGTTGTAGCCATACGTGGGGAGAGGACAGGTTCTCCTCCTGATATCTGCAAAGTGTTCAGAAGGTGTAGAGTTGTAACTGTACCTGGGGGGAGAGGAGAAGTCCTCATATTGACATCTGCAGAGGGTTCAGAAGGTGCAGAGTTGTAGCTATACATGGAGGGGATAAGTCCTCATATACTGACATCTGCAGAGGGTTCAGAAGGTGTGGAGTTGTAACTATACATGGGGAGAGGACAGGTCCTCATATTGACATCTGCAAAGGGTTCAGAAGGTGTGGAGTTGTAACTATATATGGGAGAGGGCAGGTCCTCATATGGACATCTGCAGAGGGTTCAGAAGGTGTGAATTTGACAATCAGGTAAGTGCAAAAAAGAGAGGTGGAGTAGAGTGAGGTAGGGCTGTGTTATGCTGACTTCTCACCTGTGTGGAAGGAGAGACAGGTGGTATTTGCCCATTTCAGAAATGGGAAGGGCCCCAAATTTTGTTGTAAATGGGAAGTTTTCATGCTATGAGATTGGCCTCCTTCTCATATTGTGCAGTGAGTGAGGAGAGGGGAGATTTACCTGTTTCATAAAAGTGTGGGTGGGTTCCGGGTCCCTTCAGTGACACATGATTACTCTCTTTGCCGCAGCCAGGACTCCGGTCACCCGCAAAGTTTGTGTGGCTGTCAGGATGAGTCAGGAGGCAGGATACCCACTATCGCAAAGTGAAGATCCTCCAGTTTCTGTTGGACCCCATTTTGGTTATACAAAGCAGAACTAGTCTCGCACAGTGACTGCTGGAGGTGCTTTTCCCCTTAGGCATCCCTCTCCTATATTGTCTGGTACTGTCCCTCTTTGGACCAATATTGGGACAAAATCTGGGCTCACTGCAGAGAGACTGCTCCACTACCCACACCAAAATATCCTCATTTTGCTATGCAGTACATTATTTTAAATCTCTGTCCCAGCATACTTGCAGTCAGTACTAACATTCCATCCAGTCCCGATGTAGAAAAGTCTGCTAATGGGAGGTTTTCAAACTAGATGTAAAAAAGTGTGTCATGGGCCAACCTGATACGAGGTGGCAGCTTATTCTTCTTCATAGGGGCAGCTACCAAAAAAGCTTGAGGTCCAACAGTAGGTAAGCTTTGGATGATATGCCAGTGGCCCCTGCTTCTGGGACCTTGGTGTCCTTGCAGGAGCCAGCAAGGCCAGGAGCTCCAACGTGTAGGTGGGACCCTACATGTCGGACATGACAAATCATTGTCACGATTTTCTCCTGTTGTCTGTCAGCAGTTTGGTTTCAGTATTTCCATTTAAAGATGTCTTAGTTTGCTTATATACTTTAGATAAGTGAAGGATTCCACTTTCACATCGAGGGGACAGTCCTGGATCCTATGTCAACTACAGCGATCACTGCTGACCCACACATACCCACTAGCTGTCTCCTGGTTTATTGTCCTGGATACACATTGCTGGGTGGGACTGGAATTTTCCAGCCAGAGAGGCAGGAGACCTAGAGGTCCAGGCACAGCAACTGGGCAGGAAGAGGGTAGTCTGAGTGCCACCATTATTTCCATCTGTGTTAAATGCCCGATATTACTGCCATATTACCCCTCGGGCAAACCAGAGGCAGTAGACCTGTCAGAAGTTGGCTGGGACCAGGTTCACCCACCACACCACCTGCCATTATAGCACTGTGTCCTACAGATGGCAGGATTTCACTCCTCTGTCTGGAACAGTATATTCCTGGACACATGACTGCCTGCCACTGGACCACCAGGGGCAGTTGTGTAATGGCAGGAGCCACCCCTCCTTCCTGAGCCAGAAAGCATCAGAGATGGACCCTTTGCACTGCCTCTGCTGCCCTACGTGTGTTGGTCCAGGATCAGGACACAGTGCATAAACTCTGGTCATCGCATGGGAAGTCAGTGCCATCAGATGCCCTTGTAATAATAATTCATAATATACTTACAAGTTCAGGAGACTTCTCTGATGGTTGTCGACTGTTTGCAGTTGTGCTCTGTGGGTGCCAGAATCCCCTTGATTTCTTATCACTGCAGTGATCTCACCTAAAGACTGTGAGGAGAAGCTGGTGCAGCTGTAACAGACTTTGTCCCTGCCTGTAAATGTACAAATTGAGCTGACATGATGAGCAGTCAGTGTATGTAGTCCCTACACTGCCAAGTAAGGGAGACGTGAGTCTAGGAGCAACCTCTGGTCTGTTGCTTACTGGGACAGCAGAGGGCAAGCATGTAGCAGAGGGAATGTGCTGGCTCTGTGGGGTTGAAATTTTGTGCCCATCCGTCTGCAGTACCCCCTGCAGCTGAGTTCGAGCAAGACTAGTTGGGGTCCTAGAGGAGACTGTCCCCCTTACCACTTGTGTCTGGGCTGAGTGCAGTCGTGCATTCTGTGGGGAAAACATGGGGGTCTCCCTCCAGAAAGAATTGTAGTAACCTGCTGTGAGGTACAGTCTGAGTTCGGTTGTCCCTGTAATGTGACCTTGATTTTCTGTCTCAGATACCAAACTCAAAGTTTCCGAGGAGGACCTGGTTCCTCAGGTTCGTCAGCGCAGCAACACCCTTCCCAAAAGCTTTGGTTCTCAGCTTGAGAGAGAGCAAGAGAAGAAGCAGGAGGCACTGGATAAAGTAACAAAGCCGAGCGCAGAAGTAACTCTTGACTCCATTCAGAAGAAACTGCAAGAAAAAAGGACTGAGATGGCCCGATCAGAGGACATTAAGGTATGACTGCACAGTCTGCAGGCCTCTCCTCGCAGATGAGGTGTCCTTTTGTGAAAGGATTGTCTACTAAATTCATTTCATTTTATTTATACCAAAGGCCTATGGACAAAATGTCCATTTTCATAGGCAACTGTGGTCAAAATACAAAATGCATAATAAATAAAGATAGATCATCATTTGGTGCAAATTAATACAATTGCAGTGTCCCAGGGTTTGTACGTAAGTTTGAAAACCATAGACAAATTGCCCGTGTGTCAGTTCCTTGGTTAAATAATTAGGCAGAGTATTCCAAAAACTTCCTACCTGATGGAAAACATAGCACTGGCCAACATTACTTTTACATCATGGTAACTTCAAGTGAGAATAATCCTTAAACCTGATCTGTACCGAAATAGTATCCAAGGTATGAACTAGGGATTACATAACTCAGTTTGCAGGCCCAACCCAGGTAGTATGCAACTCTTTGTCTAAACGTAGACCAAGGCATAGTGAGCAAGTGTGATAATCTAATGGTAAATCAAAAGCAACCTACTATATGTTCTGTATTCATTAATACTTCAGTCCTATGCAAGGCTGTTTTACCAGCAGATGAATAAATTACAAGACCATTTTTAATTACTGGTAAAATATGGTACAACGTAGCCTGCTGCAAGATTTGATTTATCACCATAAAGAACTCCAATTTTTTTTGTACATTATTTTTTCGCCCTCCTCATGCTCGCAGTCCCCACTCCTTCAGGCTCTGCACATCTCGATAGCCCTTCCTGTCTAACCCGGCCCTCCTCTTACTCCTCGTGTGCAGCTGATCCGGGATATCCTGGTGTATCCCTTGGGCGGGCCCTCCCTCTGAGGGGAAGGCACCGGGGAAAGGATGACCCCAGCACACTCTTCTTAGGGCTGGGGATGCTGTGGAGAAGGAGGCCCGGGAAAGGCACTGGGAAGCAACCCGGGGACAGAGGCGTCATTAAGTGACCAGCAGCGGTATTTCCGTTTTCTGGTGTTCCCCTTCATGCGATCCACTGTTGTGCCCTGGTCTCTACCAGGCCAGCTGCAAGGCGATCATCGTCCTAACCCTCCCAGGGAGGCAGTCCTATGTATGCTCAATCCTACCCCTTCCCTGCCAACCCCAGCCGAATCCATTCCCTAACCGAATTAGCTGGTGTAGTTCAGTGTGGCATCCAAGCGCCTCAGCCCTCTGTGCCACGGCGGTTAAGAACTCCAAATTTTTGATAACTAGATTTACTACATTCCCAGTATGTTAGTTTGACTGAGAGCGATTATCCAGGACCAGGCCAAGATACCAATAAAGTTGACCTGATCCAGAATGGCCCCAGTACCAGTTTTAATGTTAAGTGGAGGACTGACACCTGTTTTTCTCTTTGAGCAAAACAGTATTTTTGGGGCATTTAAACAAAATATGTTGGTCAAGAACCAGTTTTGAACTGCATCAAAACCATATTGAAGTTGCTGAACAAAGACTGTTGGGATTCTTATTATTAAAAAGAACATGGTGTCGTCAGCGTACATTAAAATTCAAGTGAGACCTATAGCAGGGTTGCTGTAATTTAATGACTTGGGATGCACTGAAAGTAATAACCAGGGGGAAGATCATCAGTCCTGCTTTGGCTAAGAAGAAATTAACCTATTTAACCTATAATCTGTTATTGGATAAAATTTCAGAACTGGAAAAAAATGCACAAATCTAACCCCAGCCAAGACTCTGTTAACCAAGAATTAAATAAAGACAGAGAGGAGTTACAACAATTAGAAAATCAGAAGGCAGAGGGGAAGCTACAGTTTGCCAACTAAAAATATCAGGATACTGGAGGCGAGCTGCTAGATTGCATGCCTTCCATCTTGAAAGCCTAGGCTGATAGGACAGTCCCCATAAAATAAATAAATAAATAGAACCTGGTTCAACCCTGGCTAAAACCAAAGGATATAGCAACCCAATTCCAGCAGTATTATCAGAAATTATATACTGAGGAGATTAAAGGAGATGAAACAGTTCCACTGACTAAGGTATTCCTGCCCATTTTAAATCTACCTAGGTTATCACCCCAGGCCACAAAGAAATTGAATGCCCAATTCATGAAGACATGAAGTAAGACAGGGTGTAACATCTTTACCTGTAGGAAAACACCAGGCCCAGAGGGCTTTGCAGTCAAATTTTATAAAAAACTGTGGGATACTCTGGTACCTATACTGGCCCAGGTATTCAATAACTGCCTAAAGGAAGAGAAAATACCCAATTCCTGGAAAGATGCATTAATAGCAGTACTTCCCAAACCGGGCAAACCCAGAAATGTCTGTGAAGCCTACAGACCAGTTTCATTATTGAATCAAGATTTAAAAATTCTTACAAAAATATTCTCTATTAGATTGCAAAAACATATAGAATCTTTGATTCACCTGGATCAGATGGGTTTTATACCGAATAGACATCTTATGGATAACATTAGGAAATTATTGAGTATTTTAGTTTATAAATCCCCTACTTCTACTTCTCAGCTGGTCATTTTCTTGGAGGCTGAGAAGGCATCTGATCGCCTCATCTGGAATTACTCAAAGAAGGTTCTGGACCACATGGGCCTGGGGAGCAATTTTTGAATTGGATCTCGCTGTGTTATGAGGGACCTAGAGCTAGGGTAAAGGTTAATGAAACCCTTTCAGCACCATTTATGATTGAGAGAGGCACTAGACAGGGGTGCCCACTATCACCCTTGTTGTTTGCCCTCACTCTGGAACCCGTGGCTGCAGCAGTCAGAGAAGTAGGAAATATTCAAGGGATTAAAATTGGGCAACACACCTGTAACATTTCAATGTATGCAGACAATACGCTAATATACTTAGACGACTCCAAGCATTCTACTCCATCTCCAGCAATTGCTGGAAAACTATGGAAAACTTTCCGGATTTAAAATTAATATGGATAAATCAAAGTCCTTAGGGTAGGAGACTCCTCTCTGGAACTAAAAGCCAGTATCCCCTTCAAATGGGTTAATAATAAAGTTTGTCACTTAGGTATCTGGATTCCCCGTGTTTATCTAAATTATACCAACATAATTATGGTACCTTACTACAACAGGTATATACGGACCTTAATAGATGGAGAGAAATACCACTTTTTTTTTCCAACCGGTTAGAAACTATAAAAATGAATATTTTGCCGAGGTTTCTTTTTTTTGTTTTCTGCCCTTCCCATTCCTGTCCCTCTAATAGAATTTAAGACCTTAACTAAAAAGCTTTCTAATTTTGTATGGGCTGGGAAACTAATGAGGATTAAACGAGCAGTACTTTTGGAATCTAAAAAAGTAGGGAGTTAGGGCTTACCTAATTTGTATATGTACTACCTGGCGGCACAACTGACTCAGTTAAAATACTCAGTCCCATGCATCCAGGGGGTTGGTACAAACTAGAAGAGGGCACCCATCCTTGTATTCCCCTCAAATTCCTCCCATGGAGTGTGATTTCAAGAGACTTGAGGGATATAAAGAATCAGTGGACCAGACTTACCTTAGCTGTCTGGCTGAAAGCTAGAGCAAGATGGGAGCCACTTTCTTACATTTGGCAACATATACCACTTCAATACCTCCCAGATTTTCCGGTGGGGGGCAGAGATGGATGCTTTGAGAGGTGGGTGGGTTTAGGACTTGGATATCTATCCCAATTTCTATGCGGGGATGTAATTATGGACTATCAAACAGAATATGGATTATCTAAGCATGACTTTTGTTGATACTTACAGTGCCGCCACTGTATTCGAGAAGGCCCAGGGGTTCCAGCTGTAACATCTCCTTTGTCCTCGGGTACCCTATTAATCTACACTAAAAGCTTGTTATCAGATACTAAACATATTATTTCTCTTAGTAATAAAATTATGGAAGGAGGAGTAGGCACGTTAGCAATACAAAGAATACAAGATAAATGGGAGGGTGAACATGGACACACCCTCTTGGACCAGGACTGGAGGAGAACATGGAGAAATATACATAAAACCACAGCATCTATAACATGGAGAGAATTTTGGCAGAAAGTCTGTGGCCATTTTTTAATAACATCCACGATCTCCAAATATTATGCCACTTTCCTTTCAGATCTTTGTTGGAAGGTGCGGCTGAGGGAACACATAACCATGTGTTTGGGGTTATCCCAGACTTAAGAGCGTAATGGTCACAAGTAGGTGGCGTTATCAAATCCATTCTGGGCCTGGTGCATACTCATCTTTTGAAAATGTAGTATTGGGTTTGACCGGAGGAAATTCATACATCTGCTTCTGAGTATTTGTTCCTGATTTTAACAATAGCAGTGTTAAAGGTTATTACCAAAACTGGCCTACTCCAAATTCATTAACTCTAAAGCAATGGCTAAATAATTTGAAGGCCATTAAAAATATGGAGGCAGTCACGGCCAGGCGTAGACTCAGATGGAGAAGTTTAACTCTAGATGGATCTCATTATATGTTTATATAGAAGAAATGGAAGGTGGGCCAGTTCTGGAGCAATTTTTAACTTGAAGGGACTCTTTTTTTTTTTTTTTTTTTTAATGTACCTGATTTGTTTTACTTTATTTCATTCTTAGATCCACCACATTTATATTTGTTCAGTAATTGTTCACAGGAAGTAATGGAGAAGGGAATAAGGTCACACATAAAAGGCAATGAGTTTAAAGGTTTAACAAGTTGTATTTAGTTTAACAGAATGTTAAAGTTGAAGATTAACTTTGAATAAGTTACTTCATTGGTTGTCTTTGTGAAACAATATATAGGTAAAGGGCAGACACTCATGAGAAACCAACAAGCACTCGATCAAGGATGAGCTAGTAAAGATGTGGACAATATATTCCTTTTTATATTCTTCAGATGTGATGAATCTGGATTATTATTTTTATTCATCAGTTCTCCGGGGATAACAAAATTTCAGGATGCTTGTCGGGATAACAATGGACATTCCTGGAATATAGACAAAAGCATTAACTTACTATACGTATTTTACATTAGAAGTTCAAGCTTGTTTGGACTATTTAGACTGTGATTTACTAGATTAGTCCTTTCTGTTGTTTTATTTTTGTATACTGTGCCATCTTTGGTTATGATCTTTGTTGTGAATACTGCTCTCTAATTAAATAAAGAGATACAAGTTAAAAAAAATACCAGTGAGACTAGTGACTGTTGATAATTTGTTCAGAAACAAAGTGAATAGAAGGGAGCCTAGGATAGACTCTTGAGGGACTCTCAACGGAACTGGAAGTGTAACTTGTCCCAAATTCTTTCTTGTACTCAATTAGAAAAATAATTAGAAAATCAGTTAACAACAGGTTGAGAAAAAACCCAGAGAAATAAACTATCCAGTAGCAATGAATGATTTAACAAGGTAAAAAGCCTTTGATAAGTCTATATACAGAGCTCCAACCTGTTCTCCATTTTCCAAGCCTTGTGAATAACATTTGTAAATTCAACCAAAGCTGTAGTAGTGCTGTGGAGCTTCTGAAAACCATACTGCTCAGCACAGTTACAAATTATAGTTTTGAAGTTAATCAATTTGATCATGAATTATCCTTTCTAAGGCTTTGGACAATGGAGAAAGTCTAGAGAGAATGCGTAGTTGGTCACATTATTCCTGTCACCAGCTTTAAACACAAGTGTTACAGTCATGTGTTTCCAAACTGCTGGTACATCTTAAAAGTACCAGGGAAAGTTGAATGATTTAGTTCTAAGAACCACCACGTTCCCTCAGTGCAGTACTCAATAGCTTCAAATCAATACCAGCAGTTCCTGTACATGTCTTCAGCTTTAATGTTTTTCTGTGTAAACAGAAGAGGGAAAGAAATAGTGCCTTAGCTGGGGTTTGACCCCAGGCTGCCCAGAACACTGTTTCCTGGCTGTGCTACCAACAGCACGCGCCGCAGCAACAGGAAACCTGGGACTCCCAAACCTGACTCTCTCTCCAGTGCATGACCTGATGCAGCACTGATAGTTACATTTTTCTACACAGGGTGTGGTGTGTATGATATGGAACCCAATAGTCAGAAGAGAGAAAGAAGCAAGTGCCTAGCTGGTATTCTTTCTCTTATGTTTATTTGGATTCCGTGATACGTAATCTGCAACCTTGTGTATGAAAATGTTTTGGTATGGGTGCTAATGCTCCTAAAATAAAAAGGCGGATGGGCCAAATCTCTTTAGAACAAAAACCATTGGCAGCCACGTTTGAAGTAAAGGAGGCCACTTGTTGTGCCACCAGTCGTTTAACTGCAATGGTGAAATATTGTTTGAAACCATATGTCAGATAGATAGGTACTGTGTTTCAGTGAGCACATCTTTCTGTGAGTTGGGTGGGCCTGCCTAGAATGATGACATTAAGTGGCAGTACTTCATCACTTGATGTAATTGGCACTGATGATATTACTGACAGATAGAGCTGGTGATTTGTTCTGGGGTCAGCCAGTACTGCACCACTGAAACCCTACTGTTTTCCTCCCAGTGTCCCTTTCTCAGCTGAGGGAACTTCTTCAGTTTAGACCTTACCCCAGCACAGCAGAACTGCAACATCTCATGACCTGAAGATAACTGGTGGTGCTGGGGTGTAATCTCACAGCTGCATTAGCCTAAGCCAAGAACTCCAGTCTAAAGAATGGCTGCCTCTAACGACGGACATGACATTCAGAGTACTGCAGCCAGTACTGGTCGCTTGTGAAAGTGCTGACTGATCATACGAAGGCGCAACCTGTTCACAAGAGACTAGTCCAGTTAGCACATGCTCTGGGAGCATTACTCTACTCCATACTTATCTGTCCTACCACCCAGGGTCCAGGCCCAGTACCTTTTTTGTCAGGCCATAGGATTAACATCTTCTGTCTTGGAACAATGGGGCCAGGTTTTGATCCCACCCTTCTGAGAAGCTGATAGTCAAGGCATTTTTGTTAAAAATTAATTTTGTCCCATACTGCTCAACTATTCATTGCCGATGAGTGGGACACTGTTTTTTGTTGTTGTTTTTTTTTTTTTTTTTTTTAACTCTTTGGTAACTGTGTAAGGTCCTCTAGGCACAAACGCCTGTTTTCAGAGGCAACTCTGGAGCACTGGGCTGGTTAAGTGACTTGCTCAGAGTCACACAGTATGCAAGTAGAGGTTGTGGGAATCAAACCCAGGTCTGTTGGATGTACTAAGTTCATTCACAGCTCGTTACTCTAACATCTAGGCTGTACTGCCAGCCTGTTCCCTCACAATGTGGGAGGAAAAAGGTCAAATTTAGGACACCTCATCGAATCCTAGCACTCTAAGCTCACTCCTCTGTGAAGTTTGTTCCTTCCTATTGCTGTTGATTAAGCAACACTGATGACTATAAATCTTCATTTTAAAATCTCAGTGTAAAGCAGGGGACAACGTCACATTCTTCATGTTGGACAGAGGCAGTCTGAGGCATAAAGAAGGAATGACCCTTTGGGACAGCCTAATGATATGTTTTCACCTCCCTGCTATCTTTCTCCATGCTTAGCATCTTTCTCACACACACACACACACACACACACACCCCGCCCCTGCCCCCACCACTTTTTCTTGGGTTCAGCCATTCAACTTATGCCCCATCTGCATGGCCAGGCTTTTATGAATTGAAAATATACTGCTCAGTGCCCAGGACATTGCACAGGGATCAAGGATGTATATCAGTCTCAAACCAGTGTACATGGGTCAGAAGGATCGAGCTGATCTGCTACACATCCCTGTAGTTATCAGTTTCATTAGATAAGGGGTATGTTGAGAGTGAGACCTACAGACAGATGAAATTGCCTTTTAGGATCTGTTTGACTGTATTGCGATTTCAGTGAGTCAGGAGAGAGCTGCACTCTTACCGGGTGGTTCAGCTTTTCATTTTGTCTGCACACAGGAGATGACAAGGGACCAGATCTCAGAAGAAAAGGTGGCCCTTCAGAAAGCCTTACTGTATTATGAAAGCATTCATGGCAGACCCGTATGTAAATTCTTTTATTTTACTACTCATTATACCATTTTACATTCTCATCGATCAGTCCCATCTCAGTTTTTTATTCAGTACAGGTATTTGGCTAGACTGTGGAGAAATTTGAAATTCTGAAGGCGTTTAGCTGTGCATGCAATGGTCACATATACTGTATAGTATAACCACAGGAAGTAAAGAAAATCTATTGTACTCTTACAGGGAACATTCATACATGGTGGTTATTATATATTTAAGCCCAGGAAACACTCTATTAAACAAGATATTGGGCTGACCTGTGGCTGGTAGCAGTCCTGAGAAATGCTGTATATAACTGTCTGATATTGATATTACAGTGCCTCTGTTTTATAGAACATTGTGATGTCATGTAGGAGCAAGCTTGGCCTAACTACATGTTGTCCAGTAATGTAGTATCAAAACAGCAGATGTAGTCATCTGTTTCACTGACTGCAATTCCACCTTCCAGGGGGTCCTCAGGGCATCCCTGCCACATGGTGGATTCCTTCAGAGGATCTGAGGCATCCCCCAGTCTATCTAATATATGGGAAGCAGGGTGGGCAGTCAAGTTGGCAGTGCCTGAGAGTACCAACATCACTTGGTGTATTCTGGGACTTTGTGTTTTTTTTTTTTTTTTTTTATTCAAGCCCCATGGGACCCCAGCAGCAAGGGAGCTATGTTCTCATGTGGATGCAGATGCATGCCTGCACACAGTGCAGACTACTGCCCTCCCTCAATTAGCTCCAACTGCACTTCCACCTGCAGTCACCTAGATGGCAGCATTGCATCAGAGACTATTGCCCTCTTTCCCTGGAGGAGGAGATAATCCATTGTGACACTCCTCTTTCCTCCCATTGGCCAGCCAACAGCGTCCCAGGCTCAGGCTTGTTCTGGCTGAAAAACTGATCTTTTTAAATCAGAATGTTATCTGCCTTATCCTGCTCTTCCAAAACCAAAAAGATGAGCGCCCAAAAAAAAAAAAACTAATTAATGGAAGTCTGTGCAAATAAATTTATTGGCAAGACCATTCATACTATGTTTGTTAAAATAAATAAATATGAAAATAAAATAAACATAACCAATTGTCGACTGCCAACAAGAGCCCCAGCATTTTGAAGGGAAAGAATCTCTTTCTCTGGGGTCATTATCCTACTCTTCTACTTTAGATGATTAGCATAAAGTTAAATCATATAATTAACTCTCCAGAGCCATGACAGAGGCTGTAGCAGTGACATAGATAATCACAGCCTGCAGGAGAGGCTAGTAGACTAGCTTTTGCATTACTGCCCCCTAGTAAGCTGGAGAACACTGCATCCATAGCATCTCATTTACAGATCTGCGAGAGAACATCCAGCCCCACTGTGACACACCATCAAACATGGTCTCACAGAGACATAGCACAGTTACATTTATCACACAATACATTTCTCTTACAAAACGTCATTGTATGTGAGCTTGGAATTAACAGCGCTGGTGTCTCTTGGAGGAGGGGGAGTTTGACAAAATGACATCCAGCACTCTTAGGCCTTGCCTCTCACCTCCTCAGGTGCTGGATTTCTGTCTCCTGAAACAAAAGGGGTTGCCGGTGGAGTTTAAAGGGTGATGGGGGCAGGGGCATAATACAGTAGATTGCCTGAGATCTGACGGGGAGGCCATACAGCGAATGAGGAAACAAAATTTATCAGCAAAACACACCAACCCTTTAGCCTGTTGCTTTTTTGGAACGTGTCTTTTAGTGTTGGTTATGTTTCCTGAAGACCAGAACAGCCTGATTTGATTATGTTTATCAGCGATCATCAGAAGAGTTAATGAGCACCAAGGCACAAGCAAGCCTGAGGCTACAAGTGCTGCTCAGCGCTGTGTTTCTAAATGACAAGTCACTTTGTAAAGGCCACCCTCTGTGCACTGCAGACAGTCTCTGATGTCCTGAAACTCATTAATGAAGGGACGCGCACGCTAATGAAAAACCCTTGTTCTCATTAAGTGCCAAAGACAGAAAAGTCCAGCTGCTGCCAACTCAGTGGGATGTGCTTTCCTCTCCTCTGCTTGCAGGTCACAAAGAATGAACGCCAGCTCATGAGGCCAGTGTATGAAAGGTACCGCTGGTTAAGCAGATCTCCCAGAACGACAGCCATTCCCATCATTGTAGTAGTGTGCATGGTTCCAGCTCCCACGGCCCTGTGCTTTATGTATGGTCTGAGATGTGGCACTTTGTTTCCATCTCCTCATGGAGATTAGCATAAAGAACCCCCATAGTGCATAAACAGGGTGCCCACCAGGTTAGATGCATCCAAGCACTAGACAGCCTTTCTGCACTTCAAACTACATTGAGTTATTGCCTCTATGCTGGTTACCTCCAGTTTTAAAATGCTTAGTAAAGTTCCAGCTTAAGTACTTCTCACATTACCTCTACTCATTAAGACTGGTTTTAAATAGAGGTGCAAAAAGTCTCCAGTTTGTTGGCCATGTAGAAGCCAGACCCAACATTTTTAGTAGTCAGAACTCATATAATGGTGCCCATTTCATGAAGCTGTGCAGGGCAAGCAACCAAAACCCAGTGGCCATAGTTTTGAGTGGCCACTGATCATTTTAAGTGGTCAGTGGCCAATTTAAACCACAGTGATTTATTTTTGTGGAATCTGGCCACCAGAAAAAAGTCATGGTTGATGTTAGGGAAACTCAGATTATATAAAATCCAAAGAAACTTTGACTTTCAAGCGATTTCCTCCTCCCCCATATTACTAATGTATTTGTTTGAAAACAGGATCTGCCTGATGAACACAGGCTCCTCTCAAAGGTCAGATTCCCAGATGGGATACCATAGTCTGCTACTGTAGAAAAGAAACAAAGATGCAGGAGCTTCACATCAGGCAGACTCGATTAACTGTAAGGCCTACTGTTGTCAGATTTATATGTCAGCTCAGGAATATGCATCAGGAGCAGGTGAACCGAGGGAAGACTGTCCTGCTTTCATGCAAATTCCTTCATTATTATGGATAGAATGACATCAGAGTCAGATTTTTTTGGAGAGGAGGATGTTGGGTGATTGAGATCTGCTGATATTCTCTGCGATGTTGGTGCTGGTGGCTGGATATAATGAAATGTCTGCTTTAAAGATCAATGGCAACCATTTTACACATTGTTAAAAAAAGCCAGACGTCAAGTCCCTGTGTCATGAGTACTATTTCCTGAAAATGTTATGCTATTTGGTTTTGTGGTTTTCTTTAAATCAGCATTTGTTAACTTGTTCTGCACTAACTGGAAACAGGCTGTTTCTGTCCCTCTAACTGAGCCTTGGAGAGTGATGACATCATACTGGACTAAGCTACAGCTTCAGCAGTGTAAGTCCCTCTTGACCGAAGAGCTGTTATTCCCATTTAGAGCAATCTGTGAGTTAATTGTTTGCTGTCCAGGTTTTTTACCTGGTATTTATTCAGATGAATTAGCTGAAAATCCACATTTTGTTCTTCTAAAAGGCTGATCATTTGAATGTCAGTGCTTAATTGAAGTGGTATGCATTTGAGAAATCAGCTAGTCTGTATCATAGCTGCTGCCAGTTCTTTCTCATCAAAACTCTGTTTTTCCTAGCTATATAACACTGGGTTGTTTAATAGATATAAAATAAATCTAAAGTATGTTAATTCACACAAGTAGTTTTTCTTGATGTAGCCTCAATAAATAGGTTCATGTAAGAACATTTTTCCTCTCAGAATGACAAGTGCCTGCCACACTTTGCTATTTCAGGCACATGTACTATATGAACTCTTAAATTTGTTGGTTTCTGTGTGAAAATACATCATGTGTAACTAGAAACACTATATGGCATCCTAATGCCCCATCTCCTGCCTACAGTTGAGGCAGTTGGACTCTGATTCCCCTGTCACCTGCCCCACAAGCCCCTGTCTCCTGTCCCACATTTGAGGCCGCCTGACCCTGCTGCTCAGTCTCTTCTCTCTCATAGAGTCAGGTTGCTGCGCCTGTTACCCCATCTCCTGCCTGAACAATCGGGCCTCTACCACCCTTGCTGCCCCTGCCTAAATAGTTGGTGTGCTGCACCCTGCTATCCCTTTTCCCCCAGCCCTGTCAGAGCCACTGCTGTTGCCCCCTGTTCCTGTCACCACAGTGCTGTGCTGTGCTGTGCCCTAGAATTCTGTGTCCCTTGCCTCCCCATTTGGAGCTGCTGCTCATGCCACCAGAGGTGGGGCTTTTATTGCACCCTGCTAACTATTTCCATTTTCCCAAATGGGCAGGGCTACTGCACTATGCACATCCCATCCCACAGTCAGGTGCTGTACCTTGATGCCCCCCATATCCTGCCCCACAATCAAGGTTTCTGCACCATGCTGCAATCTGTCCCCTGCCACCATAGCCAGAGCTGCTTCGCCCTATTCCTGTCTACCCAGTCAGGGCTGCTGTGCCCTCCTTCACTCTACAACCCCATGACTTCACAGGGTTGATGCATCATGCTGCCCCCTGCCACTAAAGTCAGATTTTGTGCTACACTGCCCCCCCCAAAAAAACAGAAAAATACTTTCATCTTGTGTTATGGTGGTGAAGAACAGAGGGCAGTAGGGTGCAGAAGTCCTGACTGTTCAGCCAGGAGTCAAGGGAAGCTTTAGGGTACAGCAGCCCAAACTGTGGGACAGGATGCAGCAGCCATATCTGGGTGGAACTGAAACAACTGTGGAGGCAGAGAACAGGGTGCAGCAAATACTGTAACTATTTTGGCAAGTGGCAGCATGGTGCACCAGCCCTAACTGTGGAGGCAGGGGTCTCTAGGGCACAGCAGGCCTGCCTGAGTAGGCAGGAGCAGGGTGCAGCAGCCTTGGCTGTGGTGGCAGGGGACTGTGGACAGCATGGTGCAAAAGCCTTGACTGTGAGGTAGGACACGGGGGGGGTCAGATTACAGCAGCCCCAACTGTGGGATGGGGTGCACGTGGTGCAGCAGCCATGTTCATTTGGGACAATGGATGTGGATAGCATGGTGCAGGAAAATCCCCACCTCTGGTGGCATGGGGCTGCATGGCGCAGCAGCTCCAGCTGTAGAGGCAGGAGACATGGGACTCTATGGTGTAGCAGAGCACAGCAGCCCTGACTGTGGAAAGGGTGACAAGGGGCAACAGGGTGCAATGTCCCCAGCTATGGGGTTGGGGGATAGAGGACAGCAGGGTACAACAGCCCCAACTGTTTGAGCATGGGGCAGCACATCACAGCAGCCCAGACTATTCAGGCAGATGATGGGGGCAACAGAGTGCAGCAACCCCAGCTGTGTGGGAGAAGACCGTGGACAGCAGGCAGCAGCCTCAAGTGTGGGGAAAGAGACAGGGGCTTGTGGGGAGGGGACAGTGCAGCAGAGTGCAGCTGCCTCAGCTATGGCACAGGAAACAGGGGCAATCAGGATGCTATATACTGTTCCTAGGTATACAGTATGTATTTTCACACAGAACCCATCAAAGGACTGAAATTGTTGAGTTCATATATTACATGTGCCTAAAATATCAGAGTGTGGCAGGTACCTGTTTGTCAATCTGAGAGAAAAAAAATGTTCTTACATGAACCTATTTATTGAGGCTACATCAAAGACAAACTACTTGTATGAATTAACAAACTTTAGATTTATTTTATATCTATTAAATAAACAACCCAGTGTTATACAGTTAGAAAATAATGCAGAGTTTTGATGAGGAAGAACTGGCAGCAGCAGTGATACAGACTAGCTGATTTCTAAAATGCATACCACTTCAGTTCAGCACTGACATTTAAATGATCAGCTTTTTAGAAGAACAAAATGTGGATTTTCAGCTAATTTATCTGAACAAATACAAGAGACTGAGTTAGTGGACAGCAAACAATTAACTCACAGATTGCTCTAATTGGGAAGTTGACAGCTTTTTCAGTTCTTAAGTTAGGCAGGGACTTACACTGCTGAAGCTGTAGCTTAGTCCAATATGATGTCATCACTCTCCAAAGCTCAGTCAGAGGGACAGAAACACCCTGACCATTTCCAGTTAGTGCAGCACAAGTTAACAAATGCTGATTTGAAGAAACCCACAAAACCAAATAGCATGACATGTTCAGGAAATACTACTCATGACACAGGGACTTGAATTCAGGTTTTTATTTAACAATGTGTAAAATGGTTGCCGTTGATCTTTAACATTGGCAAGGGAGGGGGAGGAGTCCATTGAGAAGTCTTTACAAGTCGGTGAGCTGGTAACATTAGTGCTATCAAAAACCTGTCTCTTCCTCAGTCACAAACTAAACAAAGGGGGTTGGCCCCATAGCACAGCTGCTGGGGAGCTGCTTACCATACAGACATTCTGGGTTTGGGCTATCTTGGAAGCATGGGGTGTGTGTGGGTGGCTTAGTGCTACCTTGAAGATGAGACTAGGGAGGGGCTTCAGACTCTGCCTTGGGAGCTTGGTGTTTGAGGGACTGGAGAAAAACTTTGTATAAAAGTAAGGAGTTGTCTGGGTGGATGACTCTCCTTGCTCCACCCACACATGTCCATAAAGGGCCTCTTCACCCATTTAAAAGAGGTACCCAGCCCACTCCCACACCAGAAATAAGCACTTGTTAGAGCCAAGGACAGATCAGGGTATGTGGGGAAGGGGGGCTCCCATGGATGCTTTGAAGAGGGTTAGCAGTGCCAAATTTGGATGGTGATCATGGTTAACTAGGGTGGGAGAGGACTTGATTTAGGCACGCCCAAATAAAGAACCCCAGTGTGATTTTGGTGCAAGTAAAAAGAATGAAGATCAAATGTAATGAACTTTTGAACCTCATTTTATGGTTAAAGTATGCCTTGACATGAAAAAACTCACAGTATCAAAAAGGTACTTCTTATTTTGAGGGTTTATGAAAATCATTTAGTCTTCCTGCAGCTGGCTAAATCCACACACTGCTCCCCAGACTGAGACATCTCAACTTACAGAACATGAGCAATCACAAACATGATCATTGGCAAACACGAACATTACACTTAAAAGACTTGCAAGTCTAAAGTTTGATAGCCCACTTGAAGAGCATTTCTGAGCCTGGTCATGCTAAATGGATCAAGGGAGTGGGGAAGGAAGCTTCTGAATCCATCAGAACCTGGTTAGGATTTGGTCCAGCTTTTGACAACCAAACACCAGTCAGAATCAGGTGTGTGTGTGTGTGTATAATACACACACACATGCCCCTCCAGGGTTCCTGACATACACTAGAACATTTTAACATGCACAGCAGGGACTTTGGGAAGGGGTTGTATTTGGGTGTTTAGTATTAAGATGGTGTGGCAGGGGACAGCATTTGGCCAGTAATAAAAAATGCAATCAAGGACAGGACCTGGCTTGCGCTAACCCCACACCACCAGGGTGAGCCAAATATTACAAAATGAATTTGCGGAGGAAAATTGGTGCCCAAAGAGATGACCATGTTACTTGATCTTAAGTAGGTTTTTAATTGTATGCTAATAATTAGATCTCATAATTACTTTTTCTGGTGGCAGATCAAGACCAGCACAAGTAATCTCTAAGGCTGAAATCTAGTGGAGAACCACCACCATGAAAAGTTGCTCTTTTAAATGAATTGGCCATTTTTGTTGTAAAAGTCTTACATTTCTTGTGTGGAATTGAGCCATAGCTGGTTTTTGTTTTCGTTTCAGTGCAAGCATGTCGAGAGTCCTCACCCCTTCTCGTGTCATATATAGAATTTTTTGAGGGAAAAATGTCCCATCCCATCGCACTTTTTTGCACACATAAGTTCTCATGGGGTTGATCATTTCTTAATAGGATTTGGTGGAATTTCACAGATCTGTGTATTTGGCTGTGACTCATCCGTCTCGAGTTGAGTCATGAACTTTGGCATGCTGACTTGTTGGCTAAAGCCTTACCAAAATAAGACATTTGGCTGAGTAGTTTTGAATTTGTGTGGGGCTCAAATTTTCATTTCATTTTTTTGTGAAAATTTGAAAATATTTCTTTGCTATTACCTCGCCCATCTGTGAAGCTAGACATCTGCAAATTTGCATGCATAAACTTCTTGGAAGGATCATACAAACTACCAAACCTGGAGAGATTTTGTTAACTAATTTTTAAGTTTCTAGGGTGTATAATTTTGCTATTTAATTACTGTATTTGTGAAATTTTGTGGACATTTTCTACAAATCTGGATGTTTGTAATTTTCATGCTATTTGATATAGACCTAAATTTTGAATGCATACCCAGGGCTAGATTCTCAAAAGGTTAACGCAGGGCTTTCACAAGTCCTGCATCAAACCGAGCGCTTCCCCGAACACATTGCCACACTGTGCGCCCGATTCACAAAGGTTGCATGCATTTGCGACACTTTACCCCCTTTACGGTGGCTTGGGCCAAATATTTTGCGTAAACCCTGTAAAAAGGTCCAGAAAGTTAGACCAGCAAAACCTGGTCTAACTGGCGGCATGTGGTGCATACCAAGTTTTATACAGCAGTGAGGCGCTTTAGGGGCCCTTTTGGACCATATACACGCCTCCTTCTTTTACTCATAGTATGTCAGCTTATGGCCCTTTAAGACATAGGCATCCAAGTTTCTTTTACACTGAGCCTTATTTACAGTGTATACAACTTCCTCTGGTAACCTATTCCACGGAGCCACCACTCTCTGTGTGTAAAAAGCCATCCATCTACTTGAGTTACACTTTATATGTCTTAACTGAAGATGGTGACCTCTAGTGCGTCTATCATTTTAAACTGTAGATTCAATTAATTTAATATACAATCATCTTGCATTATATCATAACACAGCATCAAGTCCCTCTCACTCTTCTAGTCTCTAGTGACATTAGCCTTAGATTTACCAGTCTGTGCTCATAAGATCTAGCCTGCATACCATGCACCATCCTAGTGGCCCTCCTCTGCACCCTCTCCAATCCATCCACCGTCCCCTATTTATGGGTCCACACACTGGGGCACCGTAATCCAGAATAGGTGTCACATATGCCTGTACAAAGGCATAATCACTGCCTCATTCCTACTTGAAGTTCTTCTTTATATTCCATAAAACCCTATTTGCCTTTATTATCTTTTTGTCACACTGAGCCTGGTATTTCAATTTCTGATCTACCCATATGCCCAAGTCCCTTTCTACTTCTGACTTCCTTAAGGTATGCCCATTTATCTTATAATTGTATTTCAGATTTCTATTTCCCATATGGATCATCACACAGCATTTATTTATGTTAAAACTCATTCCCTTTTGAATGGCCCATTTATGGATCTCATCCAAATCCTTCTGAATTGTTGCTGCCCCTGCTGATTGTGTTACCAGGCCAGCAAGCTTTGTATCATCTGCATACTTGCTTTCCCAATTTTAAGCCCCCTTACCCATCTGTGCAATGAAAACTCTAAACAGCACTGGACCCAGAACCGACCCCTGAGGAACCCCCCCTGGTCACAGGAATCTCATCAGACAGATACCCATTTCTACACACCTTCTGGGTCCTATCCACCAGCCATGCTTGGATCCATTGACATACTCTGTAGTCCATATCAATATCTGATAAACAGTTTAATATTTCCATGTGTGGCACTTTATCAGATGCCTTTGCAAAATCCAAATATATATAATCCACCAGTTCCCCTATCCACTGCCGCTGAGATCTTTTCATAAAAACACAGCATGTTTGTGAGACACTACCTGCCAGCCACAAAACCATGCTGTTCCTTATCATCCCTACCAGTCTTGGTCAGATGCACATTTATTACATCCTTCAATATTGATTCCATCAGTTTACCCGGTTCCGAAGTCAAACTTACAGGTCTATCGTTTTTGCAATCTGCTCTATCTCCCTTCTTATGAATGGGTATCATACTCGCCCCTCAACCCATTGCATCTAGTTCCTACCACCTGTGACCCTTTGCACTAAACTTCCTCCTAACCCTATCCATTAGTTTAAACCCCTAACTGCCCTGACCTTTGACATGACCAGTGTCCCTCCTCTTGACACAACTGCAGCCCACCTGAGCATCCAGGCATTCCTTGCCCCAGAGTGCCCTCTAGATGGCCAGAAAAAGAAGACCTCCCCCCCAACAGAATCTTAAGGCCTGTTTACATGGACACATTTGCACCGCAGCATAGGATCGAGAATCCCGATTGCCAGCCGGGGAATGCTGCAAGTCCCATGTGCTGTGTGTTCGGCACACCCGAGGCATGCGGCATTCTAACTCTTGCGAATTGAGCCCCCAGTGTCTGTGAATCCGGTCATCTTAAAAAGCTGGAGGAGCTCAGTTCAGTAGTTCTAAATCTACATGGAATTACCGCAAGTACTGTAATTTAATTGGAAAAATGCTCTCAAGCGTTCATAGTGATATATTGGGTAATGCCACCTGAATTTCCCTTTAACTTTTGCAAAGCGCAATCACTAGTGCATAAGATAAGCTGAGTGGAACTGTTTGCAGTCCTATAGTTCCTTCCTGGGTTACTGTTTTTTTTACCCACTTGTTTCAGAGCCACATGCTCTTTTTCCTGTCAGACCTATCCCATTGGAGTAGCGGGAATGCCTTGTCCTTGGTGCCCCAGTAATTTTCTTCCCCCATGAGGCCTCTATTAGTGCCTCTAATTCCTGGTCTTCCAACTGCATCAAACTCTGTGGCTAGTCAGTTATGCTGGGTGTGATTCTTATAGGACCTGCTTTCAGGTCAGAATTGGTCTTCTGTGCTTCCCTTCTCCTACTAAACATCTACTGTTCTTGTGCTACCCAGCAGAGCTGTCCTTCTCTTAGTAAACTCATGCATCTAGTTCCTGCTACCGTGACCCTTGCACTAAACTTCCTCCTAACCCTATCCATTAGTTTAAATCCCCTAACTGCCCTGAGCTTTGTTGTGACCAGTGTCCCTCCTCTTGACACAACTGCAGCCCATCCTGAGCATCCAGGCATTCCTTGCCCCAGAATGACCTCTAGATGGCCAGAAAAGACTCCCCCAACAGAATCTTAAGGCCTGTTTACATGGGCGCATTTGCACGCAGCAATCCAAGCACTTGGATTGCTGGGTGCAAATGTAACCATGTGGAAATTTACTCTAATCCATGAGTCAGTCCTCGCTCCTCTCCTGGAGATGCTGCAGAGCTAGGGATGTGTTCAGGGACGAGCTGTGTAAGCAACTGTGTGGACAAGCTGCACTGCTTGCTTCTAGGCACCCAGCTGGTGCCGCCATGCAACTGACCACCCTCCCCCTGCACTCATGGCCCCGCTCCAGCATGGCTTGCATCGATTTTTGAGAGGGGCCATCTCAACACAAATTAATCGGCACAAGAAGTCTCGGTAGCACTGGAGCAGACTGGTGCTTTATGTCAGGGGACAGCTGTGTAAACATGCCTTTAGCAACAGTTGGCTTGTCTAGTTTCTTTCACTGTCATTCCTCACAGGCAGAGAAACATGAGGGCCTTGGAGAAGAAACCACTGGATCTTCCCCTAAAGAACATCCTAATTCAATAAATGACCTCTTCCTAGCCACATAACGTGTACTACCTGCCTCAATACCTACAACAGTCAGCCTTTCCCACTAGCTGCTGTGCTTCGCTGTGGATCAGACTCATTTGACCTGTATAGCAGGCAGGAAAATCATCTAACCTGCACTAGCATCATGGTCCTGCAATGACCCTCCAACTCTTCTCCTAATTTTGTAATGGAGTCCCTATAAAATCCAGCCTTATTACCACTGTACCCAACCATTTCCTTAACAGGTTAGGTGTAGGACTGGGCAACTTTTATGGATATGATCTCCACAAAATTGTCATTAAAATTCCACAATTTTCACAAAACACATGAAATTCGAGTTTAAGTATCGTATTGTTTTGCAGTACTTAGCTGTGTCTAACATGGACATACAAAAGCAAGAAATTTAAAAGTTAGGCGACATGGCCTCCTTTGTAGAGGGTATGATCCTGCCAAGCATGTTAACATTGTGTTCTCTAGTATTAATGTTACAGAGGTTATAATTTAGCAATGTATGTTCTTGGCAAAATGTAATTTAAAAAATGTCTGAATGTCTAGCTGCCTACAGTTTAATTCAGGCCCCCTTTAAAGCTAGAGTTCTGCAGCTTGGCACAAATATACATGAGGTACGGAACTGTATACCTGCCAAAGCTGGTGAAATCTGGACAAATGGTTTTCAGAAGGAAATAACAGAAAATTAAATTTTGGCAAAATGTTGCAGAATCATTATTATGCTAGTGGAAATTTCTGTTTTGCACAGCCTTATTTTTTAACTATAATGCTCCCTTTGCTTAGCCAGAAACCTTGCTTATATACATGATGCTGCATAAGTTCACCATGCTCAGGGGGAACCTAGATTTCAGTTTTTAGCCTTCTGTTTAAGGTGGTTCCCAACACACTTGCAGAGTTTGGAATACATATCGGAGTTACTTGTTGATCACCTAAAGGATTAATTAAAATGCAGATCATCATACTGTAAGGGATAATGAGAATGCAGATAATTGTGGATAGCTGGCTTAAAATGGGACTATGGGAATTTTTTTTTTTTTTTTCATTATTTTCAGTTTCTATACCCAGGCTAGCCCAGCTGAGACGCACTATCCCATTTGCAGTGGGATCCTGCTTCTACCCAATTTTACAGCTGGGTGGTTTAAAGTGTGGGTTGGGGAAGTGACTTGCTCATGATCGCACAGTGAGCAGTGGCTGCTGTGGGATTTGAACCTAGAATCTCCTGGTTCACATTTCTATATTTTAACCACTGGACCACACTGCCTCCCTGTACCAGTGAGGTCAGTTTGAAGAATTTCAAGACATACATCACCAAGCTATCGTTAGACTGGATCATGTTTTCCCTCCACAAACTCTGCAAATAAAAATGAACTGTAGAGGTTAACAGAGAAGCAGTAGAGGAAACGGAAAGAGGGTTCGAATGTAACATGCTTGTTAACACCTGTCACAGGGTTCCCCTCCACATCGAAGAAGCCTTTGCTGCAGCCAATTATCGAGGGGAAACAGCTTCTTCTTCAAGGAGAAAAGGTGAACACCTCCTGCTGCTAACTAATATTGCTTAAACTGCACCAATCCTAAATACACTTGAGGCGCTGTGATTTAGCCTGTCGATTTCCTGCTTAGAAATCAGTAGACGCTTGCCGGCTAAATGATTTTTCAAATTTAAATGTACCAGACTTCAGTTTTTCTGTTGCTTGGCTTACTTTTTTAATTAATTTGATTTTCTCTCCCCCTTTTGCTTGGAATGAGTCAAATGTATATTTTCACATTGTCTTGCTTAACTGCTGAGTGGTGTAGTAATTGCAGTGGAAAACCTCTGGGCTGTGATTTAAGATTGAAAGGTTTGTAAGTGTGCACATGCAATCTTAAATATGGGGAGGGGTCCCTCTCATGGGGGGGTCCCTCCCCTCCCTAGACATGCAAAAGTATACACAACAGAAAGTTTGAACTTGCATGATTTGTGGCACATATCTTGGCTCCAGTGTGTACATTCTCATATTTTTTGCTTTTTTTTAAATTTTATATTCTTCAAAAGAAAAAGAATGTTTTTAATGCATAACCTCTCTGCAGCTTGTTGTGTATCCAGCAAGTCCAAATCCCCAAACCTGAGAGCACTCACATATCGTGTCATGGATTTGACATACTGCATGTATTCACTTCAAATTAATGGAAGTTACTTCTTAGAGGCCGCCTACTAAGGGCAGGAGTACCATTTGTAATATCCCTTTAACATTGCTGGAGGTCAGGTGTGAGCTCTGGAAATCTTTGTAGGACATGGGGTTTTAGCAAAAATTCAGAGGAATCCTGGGAATTGGCTGTGACTCAGAGCTCCAGCAGACGGGTCATTGCAGACCATGCATGTCTGACTGCAGAGATCTGTGAGATGTAGAATACTACTGTCCAGTTCCTAACCACTGTATGTGACTAACATGTCATAGTTTTCCTGAAGGATTCAGAAATTAAATGCAGCTTCCATTAGAAATACTACCCAGCTGGCTCCGTGGTACAGCTTGAGAATCTTGGGTTTCCATGTGGGAGACCCAGGATCGACCGTGTCCTGCTCATGCCATCAGTAACTCCCAAGTGCTTGCACTGCATTGTAGCTCTCGAGCTCTACTTGGAGAGGATGACGAGGTTGCAGCTGTGGAGGATGAAGAGGTTGCAGCTGTGCTGATACCCTTTTGGGGTACTGCGACAGCACTGGAGCCAAGCTTGCATACTTTTTACATCGTGTCTTACTGAGGAAAGTGTTGGGCATATGGCTAGCCTCTCTTGGGGGTTGGAGAAGAGGTAAGGAGGATGATGGGGAAAATAGTGGCAAGTGTACCAGACCACAGACCCAGCAGCTAAAATGAGTCACCACCCTGCATGCCAAGGCATACTTTCTGTGGTGGACCAGACTAGAGAGATGTGTAGACCCAGCCTGTACTGGGGCTGTAAGTAAGCCCAGGGCCCTTGTTAAGTACATAGTGGAGCTTCTTATGTTGCTCAGCCAAGAAGCAGCTTTCTTACTGTTCATAGTCTGGACCATTTAATCTGTTCTGCAGTCTGCTGCAGATATGCAGCCTTTGGCAGTGCCCACAGGAGGAAGATACGTAAGGCGTTTTTACACACAGGGTTTAGAAACGGAATGAGCATTACCTTTTTGGTGCCATTGTACTCCATTGCATTCAGTGTTCCCTTTACACTCCGCGAGTATTCCAGCAACTCCTGCCTCCATTTGTTTCGGCTCCCACACAGAGTTTGCCTCTCTATAGGCTGTTTCTGCAGCGCTACTGGAATGGCTATTTTACACAGCCAGATGAAACGGAACACATGGGTGCAAACCGCAAAAAGCAGAGATTGTGGTTTGCACGAACATTCACAAAGGGAATGGAACAGATGTACTTTACACACAAAGGATGTAAAGGTATACTGTTTCTGTAACCGTCATTCCGTTACAGAAACCTGTGTGTAAAAGCACCTATAGTTTGTCGTACTGGAAATTGACATCCACAGATGCTAGAATGCAGAGCTGCTGTCCAGTTATCTGCCCATTAAATTGTTCCTCTGAGCCATTTAAGGAGCAGCACTCATCAGTTTGACTGGTTACCTGCCTCATGCCAGGTGTTTTTTTTTTTTTAAAGAACTGTCAAACAGCTGCATGAACAGTGTGGCAAGAACAGAGCTCTCAGCAAAAGCTCCTGCAATATCTAACTCACAGAGAGCGACGGCTTAGAAGAGATTTCAGAATCTACAAGTAACTTCTCACTCTGCAACACCTAAAGGGAAGGCTCGTGAACTGTCTTTCCTTTAAATCTGCACAGCCTGGGCCATTAATCCACCAATGTTTTTTTCTCTGTTCCTTTCAAAAGCAGCAGGATGTGAACTTTAATTAGTTTCCAAAAGTCAGTGTGTGAAAAAATCTGCTCAGAGGCATCTTACAGGTCATGAACCCAGAGATGCAGTGCATCATGTGATTTGGTGATCTAAAGATACTTTATCTTGTATACAGACAGCAAAGCTGTGGCATGTAATCCATGGACCATTCCTGAACTGTACAGTAAAACAAGCACAAGAGTAAGCACGCTTAATATTGTCATGAATTTTACCTCAAGACATGCACACAATCAGTATACTAAAACACATTACTAAGCACTGCCTCATAGGTGAATAAGAATGTATGTGCCTCAGTTTACTAGTGTGACGCATACAATTTAAAACGATGTGCCAGAATAACTCCCATAGATGCTGCTTTCTGAAGCACTGAACAAGAATTACAGCAAGTAATTATAGACCAGTTAAAACAAGAGTAACTGAACTAACTTAATTGCTTTATATCTGCCTTGAGTATACTGTGAAAAACCATTGTGCCAAATACTGTTTTAGAAGAGGGCTGCTGTCTGCAGTCAGATGCAAATTCATTTATTGGCTCAAAGAGCAGTTAAACTCCTCACATGAAACCTCCTCTAGAACTTTGTTTTGAACATTTGTACAGTACTGGCGTGGTAATATACTTTATTTCTAGCTGTCTAGTAAGTGCAGAAGTGGTGTCTTTGCCAGAGGGAGTGACAGAAGTTTGTAGTTTCTGACAGCTCTGCTACATAGCAATATTTAGGCACCAAACAGTAAAATGTGATCTGAGCAAAGATTGAAAAGCAGATAAACACACCTAAAACAACCAAACATCTTGCAAAGCCATTTTCCTTAGTTAAGTAGAATACTGGGGGCGAAAGCACACAGTTCTAAACAATGCGGCCCGAATTCAGTCGGGTCCTGATGCTCAAAACAATTGTAAACCCAGTAATCGAATCAAAAGCAGTTAAACTCCCAAACAATTTGAAAGCGTTTGTCTACGTTTTGATCATACATGAAAGAAGAAAGCACTTACCTTTTAAATTTCATTTGCATCCTTTTTCATCTCCTCTTGTTCTATCTTTTTATCTCCTTTTCTTCTTCCCTGTTCATTCTTGTTCACTTTCTTAGATATTTTTCTCTCTTTATGTTCTTCCTGTATACAATCTTACACGTACTTGTATTAAATTACAGCATAATAGAAGTACAATCACGACTGCTCATATTTCTTGTTTGTATCTACTCCTTTTACCCCTTGAAGCATAAATTGCAATATTTTCTCTCTATCATACAGATTATACTGCTACATATTGTTTTCTCAACATTTGTTTTCCCCTTTAATATCATTGTATAATACTTCAGACATCATGTTTTTTCCTTCTCCTATTTAGAATTGATGTAAGTGTATATTGGAAAATGTAGTGTATTTGTATGTATAATTACAATAAAAAGATTAACTGCAAAAAAATGTAATCTGCACCAGCACTAGAGGAAGAACACAGACACTGAAGTGCAAGCCACATACCCTAGGGGAAAAATCTAACAAGAATGGACTTAAAAAACGAAGAAGACTGCATCTTTACATCACCAAACGCCATGATGCATTGCATGACAGGGGTCATGACCTGTAAGATGTCTGAGCAGTTTTATTTTTAATCTGACTTTTGAAAACTAAAGTTGACATCCTGTTGATTTTGAAAAGGAACAGATAAAAACGTTGAGGGATTAATGGCCTAGGCTGCAGAGATGTAAAGGAAAAGCAGTTCACGAGCCCTTCCCTTTAAAATGAATACGTTCTCCCCCATTGGGTTATTGTTAAGAAACCTTAAATGCTGTAAGGGGGCATACCTTGTACAAAAGGAGAATAAGAAAATGCATGCTTCCACCACACAACCACATGCAAACCTGCAAATCAAAGATGAACAGCCTGCAATATTTGTGTTGCGGAAAGGCTTCTCTTCCTTGATACTGCACAGAGAGGATGAGACTTTACGTGGCTAATCTGCAGATGTGAAATGTCTTGCAGGACACTTATTGTGATGAACTGCCATAAAAAAAAAAAATTAGTGTTTAATGTTTGTTTTAACAATGACTGAACTGGATGGCTCAGCGGATTGTTGGCACTGTAATGAGCCACCTCAGCCAATGACACCTCTAGGTCAGTGGTTCAAATCCAACACAGATCGATAGCGGCCAAAAGCCATAATCATCTGAGGGCTGGTCAGTGGCCTATGTGAAATGAGTTGTGGTGGTCTCAGTCCATTTCCCAGTAGGCAGGCGTCTACATCATAAAACCACCAGCACACTGGCACTAACTGGTACCCTATTGGCAGTCTCACATAAGAGGCCGAGGACTGAATGGGCATGGAGTCTGAATGTTGAGGTCCCTCCATGGCAGGGTTGAGGCACTCTGGCAGGGCAGTGTGGGGACACTCGCACTGTGATTGTCATGTTGTACCTGTCGTGGATAAGAAGAGGAATTCGGGTTCCAGTGCTTTCAATCCATCACCTTTCATAAGCACTAAAATTCACACAGAAAAATAAACTTAAAAAAAAAAAATTGAGGGCCATCCCAGTGGCACAGTGCCAGCATGTTGCGCTGTCAGCTGGAAGAGTGATGTTCGTGTGTGATCACCAGAATCCCACACTGAGGATGGCGGGAGTCTGTGAACCTCGCACAGGTGTGGCACTGAGCTCCAGTGCAGCAAGAGTATGGGCCAGCCAGCAGCATCTGCATACCAACAAGCAGAAAACAGTTCACAGTAGGGCCACAAAGCAACAGATTGCTTTATTAGTGCCAATGAAAAAAGTGCTGATATCACGCTGTGTAAAATAACCGAACTCACCTACTTATTGAGGCCCACTGCCTCTTCCCCAGGGGGCCTACCCCCTGCCAGCTGAAGAAATAGTTTTAAAAGGTTTCAACCCATGTGCTTATCACACAGTAACCACACAGGCCTGCCATTGACAGAAACTGGTACAGAGAAACTTTTCAAACGTTTATTTTATCAATTCGGAAAACTTGAACAATCTCTCTGCATTTAACCATTGCAGTGTGGCACTTTAGCTGGAGAGGGATGGTTACCTTGTAGTGACCACCATGTCCTGCACAGTGAAAGGTTGCATGGGGGTGGGGGTAGTGCCATGCCACATAAGTAATTCTCAAATGCAGTAAGATTGGTGGAGAAATTCAACGTAAAATAATGTTCAGAAAAAGAGATTAACAGAAAACTGAATACTAATGCAAAATTTTCACAAAACCTAGGCTCATATCTCTCCTGCCTATATTTGTTTGCATGCTGCCCCCCACCCCAATCCCTGATTGCAGGAGGTGGAGTGAGTAGTAGCTCCAAAAAATCTGGCCAGCCCTGTTGCCCTTGACCAAAGCACACCCACTCCATTGTAAGAGTTGTAAAAGATGGAGCGAGCAGGCATGTGACTGAAATTGAAGGAGCAGAGTGGTTGTGTCATTTATAATGCTGGGCAGACTGTCAGTTGTCCTAGCATCTTCAGTGATGTAACTGCTCTGCCTTTCCCTCCTGGTCACACTTCCACCTGATTCTGTCTCTTACAGTCCTTATAACAGGCTGGCAGTATAGCCTAGAGGTTAGGGTAACGAGCTGTGAACGAGCTTGGTACATCCAGCAAACAAGACATTGGTTTGCTTCTCACAACCTCTGCTTGCATACTGTGTGACTCTGAGCAAGTCACTTAACTTCCCAGTGCTCCCAGGTCACCCCTGAAAACAGGCACTTGTGCCTAGTGGGCCTCACCCGGTTACCAAAAGACTAAAATAAAAAACTGAGTGGACACTGATAGCTCAGTGATAGAGTACTAGAATGGTATTCTGGGGGTCTGGGTTCAGTACCTAATAGAAACATAGAAGAAGACGGCAGAAAAAGACCAGTGGTCCATCCAGTCTGTCCATGGTCCCTCTATAACCTCGTGACCTGCATCAGTCATGGTCTTTACTCCTCCCCAGCAATCCATTTGCTTACAGTGGCTAATAGTGCACCATTGGGTAATTGTCATTGCTGTCAAGTAGAAACCCTTCTAATTAGCAGAGAAAGTGAAATACTAAAGATCGTAATGACTATCTACTTAAAAATATTAATTAGATTTTTTGTCTGCTGTTTTTGGCAAGGCTAGCTCTTTATGTACTATATTTGGGTGGGGGGGACTGTGGTGTGGTACAATATACAGATATTGACTTGAAGTGTAGGGATATATTGTAGTGGGAAAATATTGCCCGAAGGATAAACTATTGCCTGCTAGTAGTTATATTGTCCGAACAGTATGACTGTTGGAAGGCAGTAGTTCATCCCGTGGTGTCAAGATACTTTATTTGCTTTTGATGCAAGGTAAGGTACATTAGGCATACATGTGCCTATTTTCAGACATGACTTGAGAGAATTACAGACTAACAGCAGGCAAAAATATACAGCAAACAGTATGCAAAAATATACAGCAACATCATCAGGGGTTACAATTAATAGACATTACAAAACAGGCAGTATTGCACACAGAAACAAATACAGTAGACAGTGCAGTTGAAGCGTGCTTGGAAAAAATGAAACACAGAATAGGAAAAATCGGTGATGTAAACTTTTGCTCTTGCAGGTACTAAATATAGAGAGCAAATACATTTAGTGTAAAAGATAATACATCAGAGAAATTTGGTAGAAAATACACGTGTTAGGCAGCCAATCCTGTGGTTTCTAGCAAGGGCTGGGAAGATGCAGTGATTCCTTTAGAGCCTTAAGGAGGATGTGGTGACTGGGAGAGGCATAATTCTGGAGAAAGGGAGTTCCAGTAGATAGGATTATAGACTGCAAAAGCCAGTTTTCCCTGGCCAGAGGAGCACCAATGCTCAATGAGAGGCTGGGCGTCTACAGACCTTAGCGAGTTCATAGGAGACAGGTGCTGCAAATACCATGTTAGGAAAGACGGGGAGCCTGTTCAAAGGAGTTTGTCCACAAAATGACCTAGAGCAAGCGATCCTTGGTGAGCAGAGGAAGGCCAGCCCAGACAAGTGCAGAGGAGACAGTGATGTGTGAACTTCGGAAAGGCCAGGGCAGAGCAACACACATTATTGTATGTTGTATCCCACCTAGAGAGGACAGTTTTGTTTGCACCCAGGAATGCCAGAAGGCCATACGTGAGACCTGGCAGGAGGACATCTGAAGCTATAGACTGTCAGGCAGTCGGGGATATACAGTGCTTGACCCTATGGGCCTTGCCCAGCTTAACGTTAACAGATTTGCAGACTGAGGAGAGATGGATGGAGGAATCAAGGGAGGGATCTAGCCATGCTCATACATGTTTGAAACTGCTGCCACTCTCAAGTGGGGACCCATCGTTACAGCTGATGGAGAATTTTGAGGGGGTTGCATGGAGTTTCAACTTGGAACCATAGAGTATGGATGTGGTCTTTTTGCTGTTTAGGATGAGCTTGTTTGAGGATAGCCAGGATTGGGTGATTACAGTGGCATCAGAGAGGGATTTCTGTGTAGTGAGAACAGTTTGGGCTTTGTAGTCATGCAAGGTCATCAGCCAATGTCCCACCGCTGTAAAACAGCTGTCATAACCCGTACTAAAAGTGGTGACTGCTCCACCCCTAGCAACTACCTGACCCATCTCCATCCTCCCCACTCTCAAAGGCCCTTGAAAAATAATTTCAGATCAGGTCACTGAATACCTGCTCGTATACAATCTACTATGTAGGGAACAATATGGATTCAGATCTGGCCACAGCACTACCACCGCCCTTTCAGAATTCTCTAATTTCCTTCACTCTGCCTTGGATAAAAGCCACCTTGCCGGCACCATTTATATTGACCTCTCCAAGGCCTTTGATAGAGTCTCCCACCCCCTCCTGAACACTCTCCAGCACATCGGTGTATCATGTGGCCTCCTCTCCTTGTTCTCCAGCTATTTCACCTCTACATCTCAATGTGTCAAAATTAACAACACCTTCTCTACCACTCTACTGGTGTGCTCTGGGGTCCCTCAGGGCACCATCCTGGGTCCCCTACTCTTTAGCATTTATCTTAATGCCCTGCCCAACTTCTGCTCCGGTAGTGTACTTCTCTATATAGATGATACAGTTCTTTCGCCCCACTCTGACCCGCTGCCTCCAGTCCTCCTTCAGGACTCTTTCAAGCAAACCAAAACTGGTTTGCTGACCATGGACTAGTCAACATCAAAAAACAAAGACCATGCTCTTTGTGCATTTTCAAAACAAGGCCAGGGCGTCCACCTAAGGATCCTTTCCAGCTCTGTTTCCCGCTGGATCAGGTCTATACCTACAAATACCTGGGCATCACCTTTGACACCACCCTCTCCTTCATGAACACCTTGCATACTGTCCTTCGCCACTAATGCCCGTATAGAAGCCTATTTATCAACATAAGGACTGCCTACTGCCCGAAGCTCTCCAACTGGCAGTCACATCCTCAGTCCTATCACTTGTGGACTACAGACTCACTATAAACACAGCCTGGGACCCCACCGCACTGAACAAAATCCAATTGGCAATCAACAAAGCATGTTTGCTCCTCACCCGGTGCAGATAATGATTGCATACCTGCACCCTCTACTCTCTAACCAGTATTCTCTCGCTCGACGAACATCTCCAATACCAGGCATGCTCCTTGCCAAAAAAATTCACCTGGGTATGACCCCCCCTCCCGGGGTATCCGCATCCCTTATCCCAGCCACCACCTCTATTGCCACTTGCACTGCCTCTAAGAATGTCTGGAAGATACCCAGGGTTAGAACCACCTCAGCACAAAGATCTTTCCCCCGTTAGAGCCCCCAACTAGTACAATGCTCTCCCACCTGCTATCACCTCCTTACCCAAAATAGGTCCTTTTTAAGGCAGCTCTAAAGAAACACATTCTGTCCTCTCGCAACTGTCAGTGTGCCCGATAAGCCTAGAAACATAGAATTTGATGGCAGATAAGGACCACTTGGCCCACCCAGTCTGCCCATTTCCCTACCTAATGGTTAAGCTGCAGATCCTAGTTAACCAACAGCCTACTTCTTTCTACCCCTACCCCCTAGAATTGCCTTATGACTGTCCCATGCATGCTTGAATTCAACCACTGTTTTTGACTCCACAACTTCCTCCAGAAGGCCGTTCCATGCATCCACAACCCTCTCTGTGAAAAAATACTTCCTTACATTACCTCTGAGCCACCCCCATCTTCAAATTGTGCCCCCTTGTTCTTGCACACCTCTTTTTTTGAAAGATGCTACCATCTTGGACTTTGTTGATTCCCTTGAGGTACTTGAAAGTTTCTATCATGTCCCCCTCTTTTCCTCGAGGCTATACATATTAAGCTCCTTTAGTCTCTCTTCATATGTCTTCTGGTGCAGACCCTGCACCATTTTAGTTGCCCTCCTCTGTACAGCTTCCATCTTGTCTATGTCCTTGCGGAGACTGGGTCTCCAGAACTGCACACAGTACTCCAGATGGGGTCTCACCAGCTGTCTGTACAGAGGGATAACAACTTCCTGTTTTCTGCTGGTGATGCCTCTCCCTTTGCATCCCAGTATCCCCCCAGCCCTCCTTACTGCCCTCTCACATTGATTTCCCACCTTTAAGTCATCTGATATGACTGCACCCAGGTCCCTTTCCATTTTTGTTGTTGTTAGTATCTCACCCCCCATTGTGTACACTTCCCCTCGGTTTTTGTTTCCCAGGTGCATTACCTTGCACTTCTTAGCATTGAATCTAAGCTGCCATACATTTGACCATTCCTCTAACCTTGCCAAGTCCCTTCTCATCCTTTCCACCCCACCTTGTGCATCAACTCTGTTGCAGATCTTTGTGTCATCTGCAAAGAGACATACTTTTCCTTCCAGTCCCTCTGCGATAGCCAGCTTATAAAGGCATTGAAGAGGACCCGGTCCTATACTGAACCCTGCGGTACCCCACTAGTAACCCCCCTTTCTTCAGAGTGGACTCAGTTTACTATTACCCTCTGTGTCCTATTCTCTAGCCAATTCTTTACCCAGGCTATCATCTTGGGACCCACTCCCAGGCTGGCTAACTTGTATATTAATCTTTTGTGTGGGACTGGGTCAAATGCCTTGCTAAAGTCTAGGTAGGCCATGTCTACAGCCCCTCCTGATCTACTACTTTGGTCACCCAGTCAAAGAAATCTGTTAGGATCGTCTGGCATGACCTTCCTGCTGTGAATCCATGCTGCCTTGGGTCCTGTGCCCTCTGGCCTCTAGGTACTCGACCGTTCTTTCCTTGAGTGATTCCATCATTTTCCCTATCACTGAAGTTAAACTAACAGTTCTGTAGCTTTCTGCTTCTGCCCTGCTCCACTTTTGTGAAGGGGAATCACATCTGCCCTCCTCCAGTCTTCAGGTACCACCCCATCCTCCCATGATTTGTTAAAGAGGGTAGTCAGTGGTGTCACTAGTTCTACCTTAGTTCTTTTAGACTTCTGGGATGAATCCATCAGGCTCCATTGCTTTGTCCACCTTCAGTTTTAAGAGTTCTTTCAGAACCCTTTCTTCTGTAAATGGTCTGGTATCAACTTCTGTATCCAGAGTGTTTCTATTGTTTGTTTTAGGTACCTCCCCCTCTTCATTTGTAAATACTGAGCAAAAATATTTGTTTAGTAGGCCTTTTCACCATCACCCTCTGCCCCCCCCTTTAGTAAGCCTCACTATCCCTCCCTTAGTCTTCCTTCGCTCCCTGATTTACCTAAAAAAGGTTTTATCCCCCTTCTTAACTGAGTTGGCTATCTTTTCCTCGGTTCAGGCCTTTGCTGTTCTGACTGCCTTCCCAGCTTCCTTTTGCTTTAACTGATACAATTCTCTGTCCTGCTCCTTCTGTGATTCCTTGTACTTTCTGAATGCTTTCTTTTTCTCTTGAACCTTCACTGCCACCTCCTTTGAGAACCATAGTGGTTTCTTACATCGTTTTGTTTTATTTGCTTCACACAAAGGCTTGTTACCTCTGTGATGGCAGTTTTTATTATTCCCATTGTTCTTCCACCCTCCTTCCTGCCCATTTGCTAGTGCATTCCTTAGGCACGCACCCATTTTGGCAAAGTCAGCCCTCCTGAAGTCTAGTACTTTTGCCTTGTGTATGGCTTGACTCTATTGCTGTGCTTATTGTGAACCATACTGTTCGATGGTCGCTAGTTCCCAGATGGCTACCCACTTTCTACATCTCTGATCTCCATCTCCATTTGAGAGAACCAGGTCTAAGATTGCTCCCTCTCGAGTGGGTTCCAATACTAGTTGTCTAAGGCATGCACCCTGTAGGGCATCTAGAATAACCCCACTCTTAGAAGTGGCTGCTGCAACTGTACTCCAGTTAACATCTGGCATATTCAGATCACCCATCGGTAATATCTCCCCTTTATCTGCCATTCTAAGTATACTTTCTATCATTTCCTTGTCCATTTCCTCCCCCTGAGAGGGAGTCTGTATACAACCCCTGTGCAGATTGTGGTGCCATTGCCTGCCTCCAAATTGACCCACAGTGCTTCCTCTCCTCCCTGTTTACCGTTTTGTTCTGTTGCTTTGATTCCTTCCCTTATGTAGAGTTACATAGCCCCAGCAACTCCTCCAACATTACTGGTGGTATTTGCCTGCCACAGTCTGTGACTCTCAGAGGCAACGCCCTCAGCTCCGCCTCTGCAGCCTATAGGTCCAAATGTTTTAACTTAACAGGTAGGCCCAGCACATACTAGTGTTAGGTTTGTGTCTTTCTTTTTATGACAGTGCCTCCTCTGAGGCAGCACTTATTGTAACTATGTACACCAACTGTGATCTGATTGTAACCGTTGTGCTTCTACCACTATTTGATTGTAACTATGTACTTCAACTCCTATACTTAGTTACCACCTGTATAGGACAACTCCTCAGCTGTATCTCATCATTCTGTAAACAACATTCGCAAGTGCTGTCCTGTAATAACCTTATTCACTGTACTTCACTGTGTTTTTTACTTTGTTGATACTGTACTTTACTATGTGGTTGACTTTAATTGAACATGGAGCCTTTGGAAACGAGTTCATGACTCAAAGGGTTGTAATTCCTATGTTATCTTAAATAAAAATAAGATAAATACATAAAAAATACAGCAGTGAGCTGCAGCCAGAAGCAACATCATGGAGATAATTGATATAAGTAAAGAAAAGAGTGGGCCTAAGTTTGAGCCCTTGGTAATCCCAATGATAATGTCAGCAAGGCTGGAGATAGCAGAGTAGAGGTGAACTTGCTGAGCTTACTGTGAGGGGCTCTTGCAGCAGGCAGTAACCATACGGACTGAGCTGCCAGGCACTAGGACCACACGGAAAATTTCTAGCTAGCAGTATACAGCGGTGGACCACCCTGATGTCGGTACACGATGTCCGACCCATGGTATAAAGAGGCATTTTCCGCCATTGACCCACTCAGATCGGACCTCCATGGACTCCTGCTTCTAGTCGTCCGCCATTTTTTAAGCGTTTTACCACGATTTGTTAGTTTACAGCTTAACATCTTTTCTTTATTTTCTTCGAGTTTCTGCATGTCTTCTTCTCCAGTGCTGTCTTCTGACCAGTGAACGAAGTATGCCTGTGGCAAGCAGATCCCTGCTAAGGATGGACACTCCTCATGCCTGCTCTGCCTAGGCCCTAACCACGATACTGAGGCCTGCCAGCACTGCCGGGAGTTTAGCCAGGCCACACGGAGATGCCGCTCGAAGACCCTTCAGGCTTTCCTTCTACAGCAGAAGTTAGCAATGATGGAGAAGGAGCTCCAGGTAAAAGCTCTTCTTCCTCCCCGGCCTCTGGGGCATCTACTTCTTCTTCCCACAAAGAGAAGAAATTGGACGGGAAGCATAAGTACTGGGACAAGGACAGGGGTCGGCCCCAGTCGACTTCCCATTCCAGGTCACCGCACAAGTCAGCAGCTGCTTCTGGATCTTCCTCCCACAGGAGGTCGGTCCCTTCTTCGCTGGCAGTCCTCACCCCTTCCAGGTTGTCCGTGTCTTCACCGCCCCCCATCACCGTTTTGGGCGAAGGCTCTTCTGGGCTTCAGACTCTGTCACCAGTCCCAAAACCCCTGAAGTTCAGGCCCCTTCTCCCAGCGGATTCTCAGCCAGGCGGCTCAACTGGCTCTTCGGGCAGTGGGTCTCAGCCCACCACCCCTCCAGTTTTGGCATTGCTGACGTCGGTCCCGTGTTCTGGGACCGATGTCTCTGATGCCTGGAGCATGCGCTCGCCTCCCACTCAGGGGTGACTTCTTATCTCCGGTGGGAGTTTCTCCCCTATGCAGGTTACACCTGCACTGGCTGTTTCACCTGATTGGAGTCATCCCCCTTCTCTTCAGTCATCGCTGGCCACCTGGCGCCCTGACCTGGCGGCAGCCCCTCACCATTGTCGACTAAGCCCCAGCTGGCGCTGGCCGCTCCTTCAGGACGCCTGGCCGGTGCCTTCTGAACGTGCGAGCCCTTCAGGCTAACGTGGCTAGTCCTTCACCACAGGAGCTGTCGTCTGGTCACTTTGTTCTCCAGGGACTGACGCCAGAGTCTGCAGAGACTCCGGGACCAACACCAGGGGATTCCATACCTACCCACCCAGCACCACCTCCCCTACCACCGCTGTTAGATTACACTGCCTTATTCACGACTTGGTGGGAGTTCATGCAGAACAAGGAACCCCGGACGAGGCCTCCTACCCCACCTCTGAGGTAGCTTCCCCCCTCATCAGTCCGGGTTCTTCCTACCACTCCCTGGTCTCCTAAGTGACAAGGAGGACCAATGCAAGAAGGAGCGCCATCCTCGATGCCTGTGTCCCGAACTCTGAACCGCATCGAGGATTGCCCGAGGATTCCAAGTTAACTCGAACCTGAGAGCTCAAGGATACCCCAGATCCCTCCTGATGATCCCGCTTTCCTGGACCTCATGAGGCACATTCAGTCCCTCATGGGCTGGGACTCTGAGGAACTGGACCCAGAACGCCGACGTCTGACAACCTTCCTCCACAAGAAGGACTCTTTGCTTATGGTTATCCTCCCTCTCATTAACTCCTTCAAGGATGTCAACATGGCCACCTGGAATCACCCATCTTTCACCCCGGCCCTTCCTAAGAAGGCAGACAGGCTTTGTCACACCCCCAGGGACAAGCCTTTTTATGGGGAGCATCTAGTGGCTGTCTTTGTACAGTCATGAGCAGAGTTCATAACCACTGAGAGGCCCAGACACTTCAGTGCACACACACCCCAGATAAGGAGTCTAGGTAGGTGGACTTCTTAGGGAGGAAGGTCTATGCCTCAGCCATTGAACTTCTTGGCCCACATGGTCTAATACCAGAATGCCCTGTGAGACAAAACTCTGGAATTGGTGCAAACCCTCCCAAAAGACCCTACTGAGTCTCAGTTGACCCAGCTCCTGAAGTCTGGGTCAGACATCGGCAATCATGTCCTGAGGGCATCTTACCATACTGCAGATGTGGCCGGACGGGCAGCAGCCACGGGCGTTTGTATTCGCCGCCATTCTTGGCTCAGGGTTTCAGGCTTTGCCCCTGATGTGCAGGCCAAAATCCTTGAAGCTCCCTTTAGGGGATCAGTTCTCTTTGGCGAGGATGTTCAGAACATTATCTCCCGCCTACAGGAATCTGGCCAGGCCCTTAAGTTGGTACATTCCTTGTACTGCTCCCATCCAAAACCCCAGTAGCATCAGCCCTTTCGGAGGAACCAACACCAGCAGTCCTGAAGACAGCATCCCTGGGGAGCCTTCAAGCGTAAGGCCCCCTCCCAGGTGACAGGAGCCTCAGCCCCTAGGGCCTCCCTGCCGCCCTTCCATCCTAGGTTCTTCAGCATGACTCATTACCCAACCCCCTCCCCCAGCAGGAGCTTTGGTAGGAACAGTTGGGGGTTGCTTCTCCCTTTACCTGGACGGATGGCGCAGAATCACCTCTGATCAGTGGTTGCTTCAACTTGTAGAAAGGGGTCATGATCTTGAATGTCAAGAGATATCCCATATAGCCGTCCCCCTGTTACCCTCCAGATCCTATTGCCCTTATCCAGGAGGAGATCCAGGCAGTTCTGGTCAAAAGGCCATGAGAACCTGTTCCCTTAAATTGAAGGGGAAAGGGTTTCTGTTCCCATTTTCCTGATCCCAAAGAAGACCAGCGAACTGAGAGCAATTCTGGATCTCAGCCAACTAATCTGTTCATAGAATACAAACACTTCAGGATGGTTACCTTCAGGGTCTCTTCCTTCTTCATCAAGGAGATTGGCTGTGCTCTCTGGAGATGCAAGATGCCTACCTCCCACATCCAGGTTTTCCGGCCCCTAGGGCGTTCTACTACTTTGCTTCCAGGAACCACAACCAATTTGGGCCCTACCCTTCCAGCCTTTTCTCGCACCTTGAGTATTTACCAGGTGCCTAGCAGTAGTGGCTGCGGCCTTCAGGTGACAGGGCCTTTACGTCTTCCCCTACCTGGATGATTGGTGCCTCACAGCCACCTCCAGAGACCAGCTGCTCCGGACAATGAAGATCACCTTCAGTTTGTTTCGGACACTGGGCATCACCCTGAACCTGCCCAAGTCCTCCCTCTGGCCAAGTCAAAGACTGCAGTTCATCGGGGCGATCTTAGACTTGACTCCGGGCAAGGCCATCCTGCCTCCAGACAGAGCAGTCCGCCTGAGAGCACAGGCCCAATTGGTGTCTTCATCACATCAAGTCCCAACCAGGTTGTTCCTCAGGCTTGTGAGGCATATGGTGGTGGCCATAGTCACTGTTCCACTAGCCCACCTGAACTTGAGGGTACGTCAATGGACCCTATAAGTCCAATGGGATCAGCGCATGGACAGTTTGGAACAGGGGATCCTAGTATCCAATCCTGTATGGCAAACGTCCTGGTGGCTGAACCCCCTCCAATCTACTCAGGGAGGTTCCCTTCCATGCGAAATCTCCAAGTCAAATTCTCGTGACAGATGCGTCCACTCTGGGCACCCCAGGGACTTGGTCTCAGCAAGAACAGCATGTCTACATCAGTGTACTAGAGATGCAAGCAATCCTTCTTGCCTTTTGGTCATTCAGACTCATCTGCTCCCGGGCCCTTTCCTGATTCAGACAGACAGCATGTCAGTAGTCTTCTTACCTCAACAAGCGGGGGGCTCACTCATACCCTCTGTGAAGGGAGGCCATGAGAGTTTGGTATTGGGCCATAGAACACGACTTGGTTCTAATGGCAGTTCGTGTTCCAGGTGTCCAAAACATCCTGGCCAACAGCCTAAGCAGGTCCAGGTCGAAAACTCACAAATGGGAGCTCCTATCCTCCGTAGCTAAGGATCTCTTCTACAAGTGAGGTCATCCTGAGTTGGACCTCTTTGTGCCCCACTCAGTGCAAAACTGCCCAATTTCTGCTCGCTAAATCCAGGGCCTGGTGTTTTCTGGTGAGAAGCGTTGTCCCTCTCTTGGACAGGGAGGTTTCTGTATGCTTTTCCTCCCTTTCTGCTTTTACAGAGGGTTCTTCTCAAGCTGCAATCAAGAGAGTGGGAGATGATTCTGATAGCTCCTACTGGCTATGCCAGATATGGTTCCTGCTGTGGCAGCAACTAGCAGTGGAGCTGTCACTTCCCCTGCCTCTTGCTCTGACCTGCTGTCCCAGGAGGCGGGCGCTCTGATTCACCGGATCTGAAGTTGCTTCATCTCCATGCGTGGCTGCTTCAGACATGGCTGTGCATGCTGTGGGGGTTTCCTCTGGGAGTGGCAAATGTCCTTGTGGCCACAAGGAAGCCTTACCTGAGAGCCACTTATGCCATAAAGTGGAAGTGGTTCTCCATCTGGGCTACCGCTCGGTGCTTGGACCCCGTCACCTGTCCAGTGAATCTCATCCTGGATTACCTCCTTTCCCTTTCAGACTCCAGTCTGGGTTACTCCTCTATCAAGATGCACCTTTCTGCCAATTCTGCATACCATGCACCCATTGATGGCAAAATATTGCCCAACTGGATCTGTCCACACCTTGCGGAGCATTCTTCATTTGAAACCTCCCATTGAGGGACCCAGTCCACCATGGGATCTGTTGTTTATTTTGGAGAAGCTCACTCTTTCTCCATTGAACCTTCCATGAAGCTGCAAGCTATGCTTTCTGTCATGGAAAGTGTTATTTTTAATTGCCATCACTTCAGCTCGGAGGATTTCTGAGCTTCTGGCTCAGATGCGTAAAGAGCCTTACTTGATTTTCCACAAAGACAGGTTATCTTTGCGGACCAATCCTAGGTTTTTACCGAAGGTGGTGTCTGAGTTTACTTTGAATTAATTCATCCACCTACCTGTCTATTTTCCTGAGTATTCCAATCAGAGCTTTACTCCATACTCTAGATGTTCATTGGGTGCTCCGTTTTACTTGGACCGCACCTGACCTTTCAGAAAATCCGACCAGTCGTTTGTTTTATTTGCCCCCAGGAAAGAAGGGGTTCCTTTTTTCAAACAGTGTTTATCTAAGTGGTTAGAGAATTGCATTGTGTATTGCTACTGTAAATCGACAAGCCTTTGCCAGACCAGGTCAAAGGTCATTCTACCAGGAGTTATGACTGCCTCCACTGCGTCCTTCAGAAATGTGTCTGCTGCAGACATTTGCGCGTAGCGCCACTTGAGTTCTGTCCATACTTTCGTTAGGCATTACAGTTTTGACATTGTCTCCAGGCGCAGAGCCAGTTTCGAACTTGCAGTCCTCCAGGGCTCCTGTTGTAAAGTTCCTATGACTGCTGTTGTCCTGCATCCAGTTGACTGATTCTGTTCATCAACTACTTGGATTTAGTTCTTATGGTTGTTGCCTGTTGCAAGGCCCCTCTAAGTAAGGTAGAACAGTTACGTAGAACTTACTGTAACAGTAGGACTTCCAGAGGAGCTCTTGCAGCGGGCACTACATTCCCTCTTTCTCCGACTGCTGTTTCTCCATCGAGCTTTTCTGCTTTCCTCATTTAGAGGAGCCTCCTCGGGTTTCCAATTTCTGTCCATGCTGGGGTCTCAGCGGGAGAACTGGGGATGGGATGAGGACAGCCCCATTTATACCATAGGTTGGACGTCAGCATTCCAACATGAGGGTGGTCCCCACTGTATACTGCTAACTAGAAGTTTTCCATGTGGTCATAGCGCCTGGCGCTCAGTCTTTATGGTTACTGCCTGCTGCAAGAGCGCCTCAGGAAGATCTTACTGTCACAGTAAGTTCTTAACGCCTAACTGTGTGCTTTTCCTGCCACATAGGTAGTTGGAGAACCAGGAGTTTACAGGCAGGGAGACACAAAGGGATGTGATTTTAGTTTTGAGGAGCGAGTGATTGACCAGTTCAAATACATTAGTGAGGTCAGTAAACAATGTGTCAGTTAGCAGCCCAGGGTCCATAGATAAGATGATGTCATTTGTCAGTTTGGCCTGGGCTGGGAAATGTCTGTTTTTCTAAAACCAGGCTGGGTGGGAGGCAGGAGATTGTACTTGTATAAATGATCATTTAACTGTGATGCTGCAGTTCTTTCCTGGGCTTTGGAGAGGACTGAGAGTATGACAGTGGGGTGATAGCTGTCCATGGGTCTGAGATCACCTGCTTTAAACATAGGAGTGATTTTTGGTGATTTTCCAGATACCAGGGACAACTCCAGTGGAGAAGGAGAGATGATTTTTGAAGACGGGCAGCACTATGGAGGGGGCTGTGAGCTTCAGCAGCTTTGATTCTCACTATATCCAAACATCCGATCAATATCTGTTGTATTGAACCTTAAAAAAAAAAAAAAAGGGCTGCCATCTTGTGGTGGGGAATGGAAGTTCATTACTTTTATCAAGAAGGGGGTCATGGGATGTTAAACTATATCAAACAAGAGGAAAAGTAACTAGCGCTCTGCATCGAGAATGATGTCATGTGTTTTAAAAAGACAAAATCTATGATATGCATGTACCAATTTGGCAGGCAGTGGTTTCTGAACTATTGCCCATTGCTAGGACTGTTGACTAATGAAATGTAACCCCTGCAAATGGGGGTTCCCAAAAGACTTCCAGGAGCTTGCTTGAATGCTCCAAGCCTGAATGGTGTTTGGCATTTAAGCCATTTATCAGTGAGTGTTTTAGAGCCTCTGGTACTGTCTCTTTAAGAGCTGTCTGCTTGCAGACATAATTAGTTTGTATGGGGACTGTGTGCTTCTCTGAGTACCACTGAGCTGCTGCCAATTCACTTCATTTTTGCAGTCACTAGGAGTGCAAAGGAACCTATCTGAAAGATGTAACTGTTTGCCAGAAATTATTTAGAGTAATAATGAAATTACAGTTTGTCTAACCTGCTTTCTTTGCAGTCAGAACTGTGTCTGCTAGTTCCCATTCTAGTTTTGAACTGCTGAACTGGACCAATCAGTGTGGGGTAAGCTAGCTCTAAAATGGTGCCTTGGACGAATCAGAACTTGGACTCATAATCTGGAGCCAGCCACAAGAGGATTGTATGGGCAGTGACTCTGGGAGATGTAGTTTAGACTTCAGTGCCTTTTGGACCAACAGCAGCAGTCTATTGTGGTGACAGCCAATCCAGTCAAGAACTGGGAGGAACTCAAAGGAAATGCCGGTTTTGTTGGTTGGGTTTGAGTTGAGCTTTGTAGCGAAGAAGGAAGGAGCCCTGTGCTTTTCAGTGTGCAGTTTTAGTCAAAAACGTGTGTAAGGCCCAGAGTTCCGTCTGCAGCTTGTTAGGACTGAATGCGTCCTGTGAAAAGAATCAAAGGATCTCTGAAGAGTAGAAACCAGGCTCACCCTGTAGAAGACTGGAAGAATTGCTGAAAATTGACTCGGTCTGTCAGAGACTGAATCTGCTGTGTGTTCTCCCGGGTATTGTGCAGTAGTGCATTGGGATACAGATGCAGCCTGCCTGGTATAGTGCTTTCTTTATATAAATGTGTGAAGAGGTTTGTGTACCTCAAGTGAGCCCTGCTGACATTGAAGGACCCTATCTTATTTGGAGGTCGTGAGTACTAATTCAGGGTCGCTTCCTGTTGAATTGCCACATTAAATCCAAATGGAATTACTGTACTGCTGACTGTTTAATTCTCCTTTTCTCTGTGGAAGGGCCCCTACCAGCTGCCACGGTTTGGACTAGCCACTAGGGCTTGGGTACCCAGGGACAGTAACTGATAGGGATAGGCCTGTGCACAGAGCCATAGGTAGATTATTAGAGTGATAAGCTAATTAACCTGATTTCCCTGTCCTTGTTATATCCCCTAAATAAATCAGAGCTGCTTGTTTCAGCAAAGTTATACTGCCTGAGGTATTTGTCTATGTTAAAGTACTGTACTGTGATTGTTGCACTGTATCTCATTTCACAGGAGGTCCCAGTGCCGAACCAGACCTGGGGTAAGTGTATACTGTGAAGGTAATTCTGATATATTGTGTGGGCCACTAGTGGGAAGAAAGGGGTTGCAGTGTCCCAGAGGGCTGTGACCAAGTTAGTTTAACTATTGCAAACCCTGACCTCTGGGTGGAGGCACCCGCCATTGGATCCAGGCCCTCAACCTGTTAGTGGCAAATCAGGCAGGGTAGTAGCCCTGGGATAGCGCCATCTAGGGTTACATCTTGAGGCTCACCGCTGGGATTGTGTGTCCTCTAGTGGCCATATTTACGAACCACTGTTAAGAAAAAATGGGTACCCGACAGAAGTGGCTGTGCACCGCCAGGAGTGGTGTACTGGGGAGAGATCGACCCCAAAATGCTATGCTTATCCTGGACATCCCCCTGGGTATCAATACGGACACTGTGCAGGAGTACTTTCCAAGGTGGAAGGTTTACAAAACCCTGTGGTGGTGAGTCGGCATGCTAATCTGCTCACCCACACTTTCCTGGCCCTAGTAGAGTTTAAGGATCCCATAGATAGCTCCAAAGTGCCACAGACCATTACCCCAGAGGAGCCCTCACTGCTTGGAGAGTGATAACTATGACAGTAAGACCGGGGAATCAGCCCCACCACTATCTGAAACTTTGAGGAGAAATTTGTTGAATGGTTGCTGAGAGGGAAAACTGTGGAGGACTTGAAGAAACTATTCTCTGCCACCTGGGGTGTCCCAACACCTCTCCTGCTCCAGTGTCCTAGATTGTGGCTGAACCAATGCAGACTCCTAGCTTCTGCACCCGCCATTAGTCACTTACTCTTACCGAAGGTTGAGGATCTCTGGCACCTCTCGCACCCCCCAAGGAGGATGACATCGGGAGACCTTGATAGACTCCAGTTGCCCCCAAGTGCTGGAATGGCAATGCTCGAAGGCTAAAAGCTTAAAGAGGTTACAGTGAGAGTTCCAGGTCCTGCCCCGTACTTCATCCGTAAGCAAACGGGCCAGTAACCCTGAAGCGACTGCACAGGCTCATCTTGAGGCCTTGGAGAATGTGTATGGGAGCCCAGATTCTGATGAGGACCTATGGTGGAGAGTAAGAAATGCACAACAGTACCAAGGGAGTTGTTGTCTGTGTATGTCTCTCTGGCTGGGAAAAATTGTTGCAAGAATGCTTCAGAAAGTGGTAGTTTGCCAGCGATTGAACTGGACCGAACCAGACTGGACAGAACTTTAAGTCTGCCCCTCTTCAGAACTGCTGCTGCTTCAGTTACGCCTGGCAACCGACTGGAATCCTCACCCTCCTATGATGAGTTAATGAGAGAAATTGAGGAGTTGAGTAAAGGCGCACCGGGAGGTACCTGCACCAACAGCTGTGGCTAATGACCCGAAAGGACTGAGGGTGACCCATCAAGTGAAGTTCAGGGCAGAGGTTGACAGTCAATGAGTGCTCTTGACAAGGAAAGATATGCCAGCAATGGGGCTAACTGTTGAGAGAGAGATCCGAATTCAAAAACAGTCCTTTATGAAGGCCATCACTGCAAGAGGGATGCCCTGACCTATATCCGACTGCATTCGGTTATGGGGGTGGGGTACCACCCATGTATCTCCTGCTGAGCACAGCTCCAAACTCACTCCTGGACCATGGAAGTGGAGAAATCTGACTTAGATGTCTCCAAATGCTTATCACACACAGACAGAGATGGCACCAGGTTTCCAGTTAGTAATACCTCCGCCTCTGGCTCCCAGTGTGGCGCCCGCCAGCTCAAACTCCAGAAAGTATATTTTGCTATAATTGTGGAAAGATGGGCACATGAAAAGGGAATGCCAGTCCCTAAAAGACACTGTGACAAAGCTGTGTATATAGGCTACAAGGAGAGCTTCTGGAGAAGGTTGAAATCAGTGGTTAAGAGGTGCACACATGATCCCAGTGTGAGGGTACCAAAAATGCTCATCTCATGCCCCTTGTGGCAAGGTCAGCTGCTCAGGCCCCTCACTCATCCGCCTCCAGACTGGTCCAGAATAGTGGGTCCCTCCATGGAGACATACTGTAAAGGTGAATGGAGTGTCTACAAGAGCTGTATTAGACAGTGGCTCCCAAGTGACAATTATGTTGCAGGATTGGTATCAGAAGCATTTGTCTGACGCATTTTGCCAAATCCATTAGAAGGGACTGCATGTATGGGGGTTAAGTGAGAAGGCTCACCCTTGGTCTGGCATATCCCGACTCCTGCTTGTGTCTCCTCACCTCGGCATAAGTGCGGGCCGGGTCAAGAGACCCTAGCCTTAGTGTGTCCCCCACTGGACTGTAGTGATGGTGTCCTTTGTTGATTGGAACAAATGCTCATATGTTCGGAAGGCTGGCACAGTTGTGTTATGAAAACAGGGGTCAAAGACTAGTAGAGCTTTAAGAGTTCCGCTTTAATTAAGAAGGCCTATGAGGCACAGAGAGATGCTGGAAAACAGAACCAGAGGAACCGGCCGAATTGTATGGAAGAAGGATCCTGAGTCTCTGATCCTGGCGCCTAAATGCCCAGAGTGTACCTTACAGGAGAGGTCCAGATCAGAAAGGATGTTAAGAATAAATATTAATGTTGGATGCACCAGGCGATGGAAATTGCCAGAGGGACTGCTGGTCAAGTCAGTATTTTGCCCGCTAGGAGCCCATGCTTGGTTGCCAGAAGGGTAATGGTCCAGTTCAGCAATGTGTCTGAAAGAGAATATTCGAGTAAACAGAGGTTGCATCCTGGCATGTGCATTGTGCAGACACTGCAGTGCTACCCAGCAGCAAGAGTTCAAGGAAGCAATGACAGAGTAACCTGACTTGTTTGATTTTGGCAACCCCCCTGCCAGCTGAATGGAAAGTGAGGATCATGAGAAGCTTGCCCAGAGAGACAGGTGTTTTTAAAGGAATGGGATGGTGATGCTGCAAGGAGCTGAGCACAATATCCGCTGCATGACGCAAAGACCATTTCATGAGAGGTCTCACGCCTGGCACCTGCTGGACCTAGATGATGTGAGACGGCATCTGCAAGAGATTAGCTGCTGGTGTAATACAAGAATCCAGAAGCCTTTATGCTTCCGTGTAGTGGAGGAAAAGAATGGAACAGTAAGGATGTGTGTGATTATCGCACCTTAAACCGCGGACTATCCCTGATCAGTACACAATGCCCCGCATTCAGGATGCTTTGGACTGCCTAAACGGAGCAAGTGGTCTTCTGTGCTGGATCTCCGCAGGGTACTACTAGATCCCGTGGGCCCCAGAGGACCGTGTGAGAAGACTGCCTTTATCTGTCCGCTGGTTTTATGAATTCATGAGGATGCTCAAGGATTTCAGGTGCCCCAGCCACTTTTCAACGATTGATGGAGCGTGCAGTGGGGGACATGAACTTACTAGAGTGCCTGTATACCTAGATGATGTTATTGTGTTTGGCAGCTCACTGGAGGAACATGAAAGCAGATTATTTAAAGTATGGACCGACTGGAGGACTTTGGCCTTAAACTGTCCATTGATAAGTGTCAATTCTTTTCAAACATCAGTAAAGTATGTGGGACACATAGTATCCACCGAGGGAATAGAGACCCACCCAAGTAAAGTTGAGGCCTTGACCACCTGGCCACAGCCCAAAAATCTAAAAGAACTGCAAAGATTCCTGGATTCTGTGGTTATTATCGGGCGCCATCAAGGACTATTCAAGAGTGATCCGCCTTTACTTAACCTTACTCAAGGGTATCCCCAACCCACAAAAAAATACCCAAAAGTCAGCCCCTCAAGACTGAAAGAGTGCATTTTCATCCAAGTGAAGCGTATTTGGGGCCGCTGGACCCCTGATTGTGAGACTGCTTTTCAGAGATCATATATATCAACTTACCTATGCTCCAGTGCTGGCCTTATGCCGCATCCAAGAAAACCTTGCAGCCCCGCACACTGATGCTAGCTTGCAAGGGTTGGGGCTGTGTTGTACCAAGAGTACTAGGAATGGCCTGAGACCAGTGGCCTTTGCCAGTAGAAGCCTGACCCCATCCTAAAAGAACTATCCTGTACATAAGTTAGAGTTCCTAGCTTTGAAGTGGGCTATTGTTGCATCAATTCCAGCTTAGTACTTGTTGTATGGGGCTAAAATACTAGTAAAACCTGACAATAATCCTTTGACCTATGTGCAGACCTCAGCTAAGTTGGATGCCACTGGCTATAGGTGGTTTTCTGCATTATCACATATGACTATGCTCTCAATACTGAGCAGGTCTGAACTACATAGATGCTGATGCTTTCTCCGGAGGCCTGTTCCTCAGAATGATTGGGTCCAGGACAGAACCTGACATTCGGCACTCTGTCGGAAGTTTGACAGGGAGGAACAATGTCCACGGATCTAGTGGACTGTATGGTGGATTGCTTGGGAGTTCTGAGAATTGCATACCTGCTGCTTATTGCCCTATCTGCAATAGACATTGGTGCACTGCCTCAGCTGGACAATGACAGTATTCGGCGGGCTCAATCTCAGCGATCCCATGATCAAAGCAGCTTTAGAAGCCCTCTATGCAGGAAAAGATGTGTCAAATTACGCCCACTGATTTGAGAACTGCACTGTTATACAAAGAAGGTCCTAAGTTGAAACTAACTCAATAAACTCATACAGAGAAACAGTAGACAGAGGGGGACAAGTAGACAAACAACAACTAGTGCTGCCCACTGCCTTTCGAGACTCAGTACTGAGGTCCTTGCACAACCACATGGGGCACCTTGTATAGACAGAACACTTGACTTGATGAGATCCAGATTCTATTGGCCTAAGATGGGGCTGATGTGGAGCAACACATTCAACTTGTAGTCGCTGCTTACAGAGGAAAGCTTTGCTCCCAGAGGGCTGCCCCCTGTTAACATCACCACCAGTGCACCCATGGAGCTGGTCTGTATTGATTTTCTGAGTTTGGAGTCAGATCAGAGAAATATCAGTATGTGCTGGTGGTCACTGACCATTTCAACGAGATATGCCCAAGCTTTCCCACAAAGACCAGAAAGCATCCACTGTGGCCAAAGTACTTGTAGAAAACTTTTTGTTCACTATGGGGCTCCACAAGAATCCATTCTGATCTAAGGGAGAGACTTTGAGAGTCGTCTGATCAAAGAGATGCTCTCTGTGGGGAGGCGAAAGTTCAGAACCACCTTACCACCCCTTGTGGACCTACAGCCTGAACGCTTTAACCGTGACTTTGCTAGATATGCTAGGCACCCTGCACCCCAAAGGACAAGCCTAGATGGAGCTAAACAAATTAGCACCCTGGTACATGCTTATAACTGCACCAAAAGTGATGCCAATTTATTCTCCTCTACCGCCAGGATGTTTGAAGAGAAGCTCGACTACCAGTAGATGTGTGTTTTGGGTTCTCCTGATGGGGTTCAAGCTGACAACTATTTGCAGTATGTGCAAAAAGGCCCAGCTAACTCATGCGTACTAACTGGTTTCAAACCATAGGCCAAAAAGAAATCTGGCCAACAAAGAAAGGTATGATAAAAAGGTGAAAGCACAGAACCCAGGAGGGGAGATCGGGTATTGCTAAGAAATCTGGGACTGCATGGCAAGCACAAGATTGCTGACAGATGGCTACCATCTCCTCACATTGTAGTGGGCAAACTAGATGATCCAGTGCCAAAGTAAAGGCCTGAGAATAATTCAAAAGATGTAAAAACAATGCATAGAAATCATTTACTGCCCATTGGACAAATCCTGATTGAGTCTGAGCCCCAGAAGATGCCCCTCTGGACCAGTGACTAGAGTTGCTGCTAAGAAAAGATCAAGAAAGTCTGCACCTACAGAAGTATATGTTGGAAGTGTTCCTCCACAAGTTCCAAGTTGAGCGATGACTGTCAGTCCATATCAGAAGAAAGTGAGAGTGACTTTGAATACTATCCTTCTTACGAACTGAGTCAATTGTTTCGGGGCAATCCCCTAGTCAATACTGGAGACAGCTGGGCCTTCTGGACTGTCTAAGCCCCAGCTTCATCCCTGAGCCCATGCTCCCAGAAAGGTGTGCAAAGCATCAGATCAGATGAAATGGAATCATTGTGCATGGTTGAACTGTTTGAGCTTCAGGAGGAAATGATAGATTGAGGGCAGACTGGTGATACAATCTCAACAAGAAGAGTATTTTGAGTGCCCTGACAGTCCACTGCAGTGTCCCGAAAGCTTCCATGCGAGCCAAATGTTGTGGACTCAGAAACTGTAACTCCTGGAGCTGAAAGTGCCCAAGTTCAGCCTCTGTACCCTCCATGGAGACTCTGACAAGTGAGGACAATGCTGAAAATGAGGCTCAGAGTGCAGAGACTATAACAATTCCCCTAGAAAGACTGGTCTCAGCTGTAAAGCCTGTGGTGCACCTCAGTTATGATTCACTTGGGAGGCCTGTGGACTTGCTCTCAATGTTGTCCATAAAGGAGTGTATGTGTCCTCCGCTCATTGCCCAAACTGAGCATCAGTGCTAACTCCAAGTTACTTGTGTTGCCCTTCAGTATGGTGCCCCTTGCCCATCCAGCCCCAAGGTAACTGATAGGAAGGCCCTCTTTCAGGTTTCATGTACAAGAGATAATAACTTGAGTTATGGTACAATGTGTGTTATACTGTAAAGAGGACGACTGCAATGTTTCAGAAATTGTTCTTGGTAAAATGATATATTGACTGATGATTACATGTGCGAGCTTCATGCAAAGTGTATGGTTGCAGTTGAAACTTATGGTACTTGCTTGACGCGGACGCCAAGCTTTCCCAGGCCAGGAAGGGTGTAACCCCCTGCAAATGGGGGTTCCTAAAGATTTCCAGGAGCTTGCTTGAATGCTCCAAGCCTGAATGGTGTTTGGCATTTAAGCCATTTATCAGTGAGTGTTTTAGAGCCTCTGGTACTGTCTCTTTAAGAGCTGTCTGCTTGCAGACATAATTAGTTTGTATGGGGGACTGTGTGCTTCTCTGAGTACCACTGAGCTGCTGCCAATTCACTTCATTTTTGCAGTCACTAGGAGTGCAAGGAACCTATCTGAAAGATGTAACTGTTTGCCAGAAATTATTTAGAGTAATAATGAAATTACAGTTTGTCTAACCTGCTTTTTTGCAGTCAGAACTGTGTCTGCTAGTTCCCATTCTAGTTTTGAACTGCTGAACTGGACCAATCAGTGTGTAAGCTAGCTCTAAAATGGTGCCTGGACGAATCAGAACTTGGACTCATAATCTGAGCCAGCCACAAGAGGATTGTAAGGCAGTGACTTGGGAGATGTAGTTTAGACTTCAGTGCCTTTTTGGACCAACAGCAGCAGTCTATTGTGAGTGACAGCCAATCCAGTCAAGAACTGGGAGGAACTCAAAGGAAATGCCCGGTTTTGTCGGTTGGAGTTTGAGTTGAGCTTTGGCAGCCAAGAAGGAAGGAGCCCTGTGCTTTTCAGTGTGCAGTTTTAGTCAAAAACGTGTGTAAGGCCCAGAGTTCGGTCTGCAGCTTGTTAGGACTGAATCTCCTCGAAAAGAATCAAGGATCTCTGAAGAGTAGAAACCAGGCTCACCCTGTAGAAGACTGGAAGAATTGCTGAAAATTGCACTCGGTCTGTCAGGAACTGAATCTGCTGTGTTCTCCCGGTATTGTGCAGTAATTGCGATCGGGATACAGATGCAGCCTGCCTGGTATAGTGCTTTCTTTTATATAAATGTGTGAAGAGGTTTGTGTACCTCAAGTGAGCCCTGCTGACATTGAAGGACCCTATCTTATTTGGAGGTCGTGAGTACTAATTCAGGGTCGCCCTGTTGAATTGCCACATTAAATCCAAATGGAATTACTGTACTGCTGACTGTTTAATTCTCCTTTTCTTGTGTGAAAGGGCCCTACCAGCTGCCACGGTTTGACTAGCCACTAGGGCTTGGGTACCCAGGGACAGTAACTGATAGGATAGGCTCTGCACAGAGCCATAGGTAGATTATTAGAGTGATAAGCTAATTAACCTGATTTCCCTGTCCTTGTTATATCCCCTAAATAAATCAGAGCTGCTTGTTTCAGCAAAGTTATACTGCCTGAGGTATTTGTCTATGTTAAAGTACTGTACTGTGATTGTTGCACTGTATCTCATTTCACAGGAGGTCCCAGTGCCGGAACCAGACCTGGGGGTAAGTGTATACTGTGAAGGTAATTCTGATATATTGTGTGGGCCACCAGTGGGAAGAAAGGGGGGTTGCAGTGTCCCAGAGGGCTGTGACCAAGTTAGTTTAACTATTGCAAACCCTGACCTCTGGGTGGAGGCACCCGCCATTGGATCCAGGCCCCTCAACCTGTTAGTGGCAAATCAGGCAGGGGTAGTAGCCCCTGGGATAGCGCCATCTAGGGGTTACACAAAGATAGGGCAGGGCAATAGGAACAGCTTTTTTTGGTCATGTGACCAGCTTTTGGCCAGTCACAGACCAGGATTTATATCCAAGGTTTAATAAAAGAATACATTAGATTAAAGGGACGTGGATATGTTGTTCAATCCACACTTACTGTCAGGTTACCTGCCACTTTAAATCTTGCAGGAAGGTCTTCAAGCTGGCTCCTCCCACCCACCTAGGTGGTAAAACTCTCGGCTCCGCCCCATGACACCAGATCTTCCTTACCGCTTAGAAGATCAGGTTCCCTCCTTTGCGCTCTGCGTTTTAGGCCTGGATCCAAACTCTTCAATTAACACGAAACTAATTTTAAAATTTACAAGACTTCGGTCTTTATCTTCCCCCGCAGCTGCAATGGACAGATCGACTCCCGGATTTCGTTGGTGCCCCTGTGGGCAGAAGATGTCCTGGACTGATCCGCACTTCACGTGCATTTACTGCCTGGGGCTTAGCCATGATTCACAGGCCTGCGACTTGTGCAAGTCCTTTTCCGCTATGGTCTTAGAGGATCGCTACTGCCAGATTACAGTCTTGGGTGCCCAGAGAAACATTATCCTCTGGTCAAGTCGAAGGAGGCCCGTTGGGCAGTGTCCGTGGCTGCGGGCTTGGCTGAACAGCTTAAACAGATGATCGCCCTCGAGGAGGAGGCGGCCCAGGCCGCAGCATCATCATCCCCGGTCACAGCATTTATCCCGCTCTCCTTGGGCTCCTCCAACACGGCTTTGTTCAAGGAGCTTTGTCAATCCCTCTCCACCAAGGGAGAAGGGCCTTCGGGACATTCCTCTTGGTCCAAAAAGAAGGACTCTAAGGGTAAGTCCCACCGTTGATGTTTGTGGGAGTGGGAGAGGTCCCTCCCGGATAGTCGACACTCAACTTCGGTCAAGGTTGCGGCTAAGGCCGCTGGCTTCACGGTGTCCCCTTCAGGTCGACAACACGGTCGAGATTTTTCTCGACCCATCGGACTGTCTGTCGACTGGAGAAGCCGACAACCCTTTTCACCGGTTCCCCCGGTGTAAACTGAGGACTTGCCTGTGCCTCCTGTGCCGGAGTCCCGGGTTAAGGTCCCTGAACCAAGGGAGGAGCGGGTTTCCGCCGCCCCCTCCCAGACCCACCCTCTGAATCCCCAAAGGTCTCAGATCTCTTCCAGGTCCAGCCAATCCCACCGACATTGGCGGTCTCAGTCTCGGCACCATGGAAAGCGGTGGTGCTACTCATCCTCGTCGTCTTCCTCTTCGGAGGATAGGCTCCGCACAAATTGTATCGGTGCTACGAGGATCTAATGTGGCAGCAGCTCCTTTTGTCCGGGAATAAGCTGACTCCGTCGCTTCCCCGGCCATTAAGTGACTGTCACTGGAGCGGCCAAAATGACCCTTCGTGGTAGTCAAGAAGCCGAAGCCGGTACCGGTTGTTTGGCCGAAACCAGCTGCGCCACCCATTGTGGTGGAACCCCCGCCTCCACAACCTAAATCTGGGGCCCCGACCAAGGATTCTCGGTCGGGTCAAGGCTTGCCCCACCAGTTGTCGGTCACCCTCACTCCCGATCGACCGCGGCAGGTGGAGGGTGGCTCAGGTGCTCGGCAGCTGTTCGCAGACTCCTCGGAGTCTGACAGCTCCTTGTTCTCCAGGCTGCTTGACCTGGATTCCACTGGGGGTCAGTCAGTGGATGAAAGCCCATCCTCGTTCCTTGGAATGCTTTGACTCATCTCAGAGTCCACTGGGATGAAGCTCAAACCGTTTCAAAACGGGCCAAGTATCCCCGCACAGAGATAATGGACTGAGGGGATTCCCCCACTGAGGCCTTCCCGGTGGCCGAAGCCATTGTTGGTCCGGCCCTGGAGCTATGGCAGTGGCCAGCTTCTTGTCCAGCACCTTCGGCCAGGATGGCTCGAAAGTATGCTGTTCCCACTGGTTCACTCTCCGGTTTCTCGGAGCACCCCTCTGCGGAGGGGTTAGTGACCAACAGCGTTTTCCGGCATTCTGGGAATACTTGGGATGTGGACAAGCCACCCGATAAGGAGTCCAAGAAACTGGACTACTCCAGGCGGAAAGTCTATGCTGCTTCCTCCTTAGGCCTTCGTCAGGCCAGCTCGGCCGTGCTGATGGCACACTTTTCACACGCCCTTTTGGGCTCCGTGGATGAGATGTTTCCTCATCTCCCGGCTGACCTTCAAACGACGGTCAAGCAGGTGCGGGATCATGGAGGGCGGTGGCTAAACAGCAGCTCCAAACTTCCTTGGATATCACTGACTTGTGTGCCCGGTCAGTAGCGGCCGCAGTGGCCATGCGCCGCAGAGTTTGGCTGCGGATCTCCACTTTTACAGCGGATACCCAGCACAAGCTGGCAGACGTCCCCTTCTTGGGTACCGACTTGTTCGGTCCCGGGTGGAGGGTCATCTGCAATGGATCGAGAAGTCCAACACCACCTTGGACTCGGTCACGTCTGCCCAGAAGGACAAAGGCCGCCAGCAGCAGCGTAAGCCCTTTCGTCCTTCAGCCCCTGCAGCACATCTGGCCCAGCAACACCCGCGTCGGGGCCAGCAGGCTCACACTTGACATGGCAAAACCAAGCCTACTGCTTCTTCCAGCAGGAAGCTGGGAGGAAAAGGCCTAGGTGGCTCCTCGGCTGGCCCTTCCTCCAAGCCTGCCCAGTGACAGGTTGAGGGGCATCTCCCCCAACCTTGTCACTCCTCCCCGGGTTCCCCGTGGGGACATCTCCACCACTTCCTGTCCGCCTGGTCCAATATCACCATGGACCGCTGGGTGCTGGAAGTGGTAGGAAAGGGTCTATCTCTGGAATTCAAGCAGTCCCCACTTATCGAGCCGCTGTCCCATGGGGGCTACGGGTTCTCAGAAGCCTCTGTCGGCTCATTGAGCCGACATTGCCCTGCTCCTCCAGAAGGAGGTGATCAGGAAGGTGGCGGATCCTCCTCCAGACTCGGGGTTTGTGTCCTGGTACTTCCTGGTCCCGAAACGGACGGGGGGCTGGTGCCCCATTCTACACCTACACGACCTGAACAAGTTCCTAAGGTCTCGAACCTTCAGGATGATCACTCTGGCTCAGATAATTCCATCCTTGGAACGAGGTGTGTGGTTCTGTTCTCTGGACCTCCAGGATGTGTTCTTTCATGTCCCAATCCGTCCGTCTCACCAGCGATTCTTCCACTTCAGAGCAGAGGGATCCCTTTACCAGTTCCGGGTCATGCCCTTCGGCCTCTCTCCAGCTCCCAGAGTCTTCACCAAATGCATGACAGTGGTGACAGCATTCCTGCAGCACCGAAGGGTCCGGGTGTACCCTTACCTGGACGACTGGCTGATTGCAGCCCCCTCCAAGTTGGAGGTGGAGCAGTCCAGGGATCTGGCCCTCCAGGTCTGCTCTCAGATTGGCCTCCTTATCAACGAGGCCAGACTGGAACTCGTACCAATGCAGGTGATTCAGTTCATTGGGGCAGAGCTCGACTCTCTTCAAGCCAGAGCACAGCTCCTGGTGGACAGGGCTGAGTTTCTTTCCTCCTTTGCCTAGTCATTTCCGGTTGGGCAATTGCGCCCTGCCTGGGACTTCCTGTGCCTCCTGGGCTTCATGGCGGCCTGCACCAGCATGGTCCGTTGGGCCCGCTGGCACATGCGTCCCCTGCAATGGGGCTGGCTCGCCAATGGTCACAGCGCCTGGTCCTCTGGACCAGCCAGTGACAGTGACCCAGGAGATGTGGAACGGCCTCCAGTGGTGGCTCGCTCCATCTCATCTGCAGAAGGGTATCCCATTTGTCTGCCCAGAGCCGACAGTCACTCTTATGACCTGCTGCGCCTGATGGGTTGGGGTGCCCATCTGGGGAGCTCAGAGCACGCCCCTGGTCCTCTAAGGAGTCTCAATGCCACATCAACCTGCTGGAGCTTCGAGCGGTCCGACTTGCCCTCACCGCCTTTGCTTCATTTGTCACGGGGTCAAGTGGTCCAGGTCCAGACGGACGACACCACGCACCTATGTAGTACCTAAACCACCAGGCGGACGCACTCCTTCCCCTGTGCAAGGAGGCTGTCCGCACTTTGGTCTCTGTGAGCAGACTGAGGTGGATCTCCTAGCCATCCATGTGGCAGGAGCCTCCAACACTCTGGCTGATGCCCTAAGCCATATAGGTGCTGCATCTCACAAGTGGTCTCTCCTGACGGAGGTAGTACAAGATCTGTTCTCCCACTGGGGCACTCCTCAGGTGGACCTGTTTGCCTCCAGGGAGAATGCGAAGCTGAGTCTGTTCCATGCCCTCCCCTCTCAGCAGGGCTTGCTGCAGGGGGATGCCTTCTCGAGGCCGTGGGCCCCAGGCCTCTTCTGTGCCTTCCCTCCATTTCCCTTGATCCACAAGGTGCTTCTCAAGGCAAAGAGGGACAAGGCGCAGGTGATCCTGGTAGCCCCAGACTAGCCCCGTCAGTTCTGGTATCCAGATCTCCTCAGCCTCAGCTCCAGGCTCCCGAGGCGGCTTCCAGCCCACCCGGATCTGATCTCAGTCAACAAGGGGAAGGTACTCCACCCAGATCTTCAATCCCTGCACTTGATGGCCTGGTTCCTGAGCAGCTAGAGTTCCAGGCCTTGGGTCTTTCTGACGAGGTCCTCAACATTGTTGAGGCATCCCATAAGGAGTCAACCAGAAAATGCTATGCCTTCAAATGGAAGAGATTCTCCATTTGGTGTCAAGATAAGGGGTTGGATCCTTCCTCCTGTTCCTTGGCTAACATTCTGGACTACCTGTGGTCCCTTTTTCAGCTAGGGCTTCAGTCGACGACCCTTAAGGTGCACCTGGCAGCCATCTCTGCTTACCAGGCACGGGCCGGAAAGCAGTCGGTGGTGCAGGAGAAGGTGGTAGGGCACTTTTTCAAAGGCCTTGATCACATATCCCCTCCGGTGCGAGAACCTCCACCTCCGTGGGATCTACTGCTGGTATTGGCTAAGCTCATGGGCAAGTCATTCGAACTGATGCACAGGTGTGATATCTCACCTGTCGTAGAAGACCGCCTTCTTGGTGGCTATCACGTCAGCCAGAAGGATGAGAGAGCTCCAGGCGCTTTCCATCAAGTCTCCTTATCTGGTCTTCCACAGGGACAAGGTTGTCCTGCGCCCCCACCCGAAATTCCTTCCGAAGGTAGTGTCGGAGTTTTACCTTAACCAGGTGTTGACTCTGCCGGTGTTCTACCCCAGTCACACCTCGGAGACCGAATATAGGCTCCATACTTTGGACCCTAGAAGAGCGCTCTCTTATTACAAGGAGCAGATGGCTGAGTTCGGGGAGAGGTTCGCCCAGCTGTTTGTCTACGTTGAAGCCGCACCTGGCAGACCTGCAGCCACATGGACGATAGGCTGGAGGGTCACCTCCTGCATAGATCTCTGCTATAGGTTGGCGGGCATGAAGCCTTCCAAAGGGATAAGAGCTCATTCTACCCATCATACCGTTGCTTCTGTGGCTACTTCCAGGAACATCCCTATCTAGGAAATCTGCAGGGCTGCTACCTGGAAGTCAGCACACACCTTCATTACCCACTACCACATCAACCTAGAGTCATGCCGGGATGCTGGTTTTGGGACCTCGGTTCTCCAGTCCTTACTTCCCAAGTAGGGGGTGCACACCTTGCCTCCCTCCCTCCTCCTGGAGAACTGCTAGGCGTCTGCCAGTAAGTGTGGATTGAACAACATATCCACGTCCTTAGAAATACAGGTTACTCTCCTGTAACAGGAGTGGTATATGTTGTTCATCCACACAACCCACCCGACCTCCCCGGCTTCGACGCACAACCTGGCTTCCAGCGGGCTAGATCTGGTGTCATGGGGCGGAGCTGAGAGTTTTACACCCGGGTGGGTGGGAGGAGCCAGCTTGAAGACCTTCCGGCAAGATTTAAAGCGGCAAGAAACCTGCCAGTAAGTGTGGATGAACAACATATACCACTCCTAGAACTCCTGTTACAGGTGAGTAACCTGTATTTTGAACAGCTTTCCAGTTCTTATAGTTTTATTACCATGAGATAATGACCACCAGATCAGTTTTGTCATAGGATGAAATTGATTGGTCACGTTATACTAGAAGAATTTGCATTTTTATAGCGCATTTCATACACATTGTATACCCATTGAGAAAGACTAGTAGTGAAGTGACTGTCAACGTTTAGTGGCAGCCATTCCTCATATCCGCACCCGCACACAGCCATGGACAGTTGCCTGAACCAGTTTTATTAGAAGAGGTTGATAATGTTGCCCACTGCAATGGAAAATCTAGTACTCTTGTGAATAAAGTGCCATGGGGTTCTTTGACTTGCACCTGGACAGCCACCCGGAAAGCACCAGTAATGGGTAGAAGGGACCTCAGTTTAACATCACATCTTAAGTATAGCACACCTCGATGGTACAGCAACCCCCCAACCCCCTCCCAAAGTCCCATGACTGTTTAGTGCATAGATGGATGTGCAACAGCCTGAGCTCCACATGACACATCTATTTTATACTTCATTATAAATTTCTGATTAGTGTTAAGCCAGTCAAAATGCTCCATAAGTTGGTTTTGTGTTCCCTATGCATGCTGCTTTGCATTATGGGATACACTGGGATATACTTGGTACATCTTTAAAACCTGGTGAGTTGCCAGTATGCTGTGTAAGTAACCTTTTCCCCGTCGCCGTTGCATTGCGATTCAGTTTATACCTTTGGGTTCATCGTGAACTAACAAATTGCAGTCCATGGTTTTACTGACTTCCTATGCTGGGTGGAGACAAAAGCTATAGCACACTGATGGGTCCTAACAAAGATGAAGCATGTCTGTGGTGTACTGTTCTCAAACTTACAGATTGTGAGGCCTTCTGCCATGTTACAGATCTGCTTAAAGTCAAGGCAACATGAAAAGGCGAAAAGAAACACACATGCAACTGGCCAGACAGTTACTGCTGCAAATTAGCGATCAGTCACATAAGCAAACAAAATGCAGCATACACAAAAACCCTGGGACTTTGATGCCCTCTTTTCAGGGGGTGAATGAAGAGGCAGAGCATCTTGAAGTGCCAGGGTGCCAATATCGTTTTTGGCTTCGCAATAAAATCTCACTGTTTTCAGTTTTTGTGTGTGCGGCAGTTCTTTTTGTTTCTTTTAAACTCGTGGCAGGCTGATGTCCTTCATGGTGATTTGAATACATTGTCCATAATGCGGGGAGGGCATTAGGAGAATATGTGTAAGTTTATGTTTCACAAACCTGCCCAATTAGTTAGAATTATGGAGACTATTATTCCTGTTTTAAAGGGAGGTCATTTGAATGAGTCTTTATGTTGAACCCTAATCAAATCTCTTGCAGCTTATTAAAGTTTGTTCATTGCCAATTTTTCTCCATATACTTCTCAGCTGAGGAGGTTGCTTTGGTTCTAGTATTTACTTTGTGACTGCCACTTATTGTTTCAAAATGAAATGAGTTCTGGTCAGACTAGAGCCTAAATGGCTACTAATTATTTAACCTGATAATGGATATAAAATAATACTAAGGTGAAGATAAGAACTAGGAGGCTGCAAGCCCATTTGTGTTCCAACCTTACTTGTAATACCTTAAATTAGCATTATTGAGTATGTATTTTATCTAATCTGGCTTTAAAATTATGTTTACTTTGAGCAGTATTATGTTTAATGGCAGAGAGTTCTATAGATTCACAACTCTAACGGTGTACTGAATACATTCTAGTATTAGTTCTGAACTCTTCCTTTGTTTGTGTCTTGATTGTAATTCACTTGTTGTATTATAATGGTGGAATAATGCCTACTTGCATCACAATGGTAGCTATAGTTTACAATAGAAGCAGTAATGGTAGTAGCTAGACAGGTGGTCTAAGGTTTAACAGTTGAAATTCTACACCAAAAGTGCAAGGTGATGCACCTAGGGACAAAAGCCCCAGGACAAAGTGTTGGATGGAGGGGTAAAGCGCAGCACTGTGGCTGAGAAAAGGACCTTGAGCGATCATTAGTGACTCTCTTCAAAATTCAAGCCAGCGCAACAAGGTCTAATATAGAAATATAGAATTTATCGGCAGATAAGGACCGCTTGGCCCACCTAGTCTGACCATTTCCCTACCTAATGGATAAGCTGCAGATCCTTGTTAACCAACAACCTAGTCTTCCTACCCCCCACTAGAATTGCCTTATGTCTATCCTATGCAAAATGCTGGGATGTATCAGTAGAGGTATTGACAGTAGAAGAAAAGAGGTGTTACTGCCACTTCTTTGAGTGTTGGTGAGGCCACACCTGGAGTACTGTGCCCAGTTCTGGAATCCTCACCCCAGAAAGGATAAAGACAGGCTAGAGACAGTGCAGGGGATCTTACAGGTATCTGCTTAAAGCACTGAACTTACACTTGCTGCAGACCAGACAAGAGGGGTGATATGATGTGGACCTTCAGGTTTCTGAAAGGAACAATCGGGTTTCAAGCACATGTGATAGGCACATGGAGATCCTGGGGGAGGAGGGTAAGATCTGGGGAAGGGGGGGCGGAGCTCAGCAGCTGCAGCAATACTGGGCAGACTAGGCGGGCCATATAGTTCCTTTATCTGCCAACATGTATGTATGTATGTATGTATCTTACGAGACAGGTAAAAAAGAACATTCTAAAATATAATACAAAGGTGTAAGTTCAAAAGAGTCACTGCAACACGCATTGCTGCTTTAAAATGTGTTTCCAGTTGATAGGTACTAACTGACATTTATAGCACCATTATTGTTCCTTTGACATATCGAATGGATCTAGAGAAGGTGCGTCATACTCTCCAGTTATGAAAGGGATGGCTAAGGGCGTGTTTTACTGAAGAAATAAGGAACGACAGGGTGTGTGTTTTTCTGGAATAATGTCACGCATCAGATGTGCTGTGAGACATGAGACACTGATGAGTGCCTTCCACCACCTGAGAAGTGACATTAACCACTGTGACACACACCCTGGAATGCCTTATTGCAATTATAAAATGGATTTTGTAGAATGAAAAAAAACGTTTTTATGTTGCCAGTCCCTCTGTACAAACAGCTGGTGAGACTCCATCTGGGGTACTGCGTGCAGTTCTGGAGACCCAATCTCCATAAAGACATAAACAGGATGGAGCAGTCCGGAAAGGGCAACTGAAATGGTGCAGCGTCTGCACCGGAAGACATATGAAGAGAGACTTAAGGAACTTAATATGTATAGCCTAGAGAAAAAGAGGGGAGAGGGGGGACATGACAGAAACTTTCAAGTACCTCAAGGGAATCAACAAAGTCGAAGAGAGTAGCATCTTTCAGAAAAAGAGGTGTGCAAGAACAAGGGGGCACAATTTGAAGATAGAGGGGGGTGGCTTAGAGGTAATGTAAGGAAGTATTTTTTCACAGAGAGGGTTGTGGATGCATGGAACGGCCTTCCGGAGGAGGCTGTGGAGTCAAAAACTGGTGGAATTCAAGCACGCATGGGACAGTCATAAGGCAATTCTAGGGGTGGGGTAGGAAGAAGTAGGCTGTTGGTTAACTAGGATCTGCAGCTTATCCATTAGGTAGGAAATGGACAGACTGGGTGGGCCAAGTGGTCCTTATCTGCCGTCAAATTCTATGTTTCTATGTTATGTCCGTCGAGGCGCAATGATAGCGCTACATGCTTATTTAGCAACCTGCATTTGGGAATAAGCCTGGGTCACTGGGGGCCAGCCGGTGGGGAATGATAGAGCATCCCAGAGTACGCTGTCCATCCCCAGGAGAGGGAGGGTCCTGTCTGCCGCTACCACAGTGCCCCCTGAGAGGAGGGGACCATAGGAAGCGGTGTTACCAGGTGTGGGAGGAGCCATGCTGGCTGCAGATGACATCACACTTGTGTGGGTAGGTCCTTGCAGCCCTTGAATGTGGGGATGTGGTAGGGGCAGAAACAGGATAACGAGAAACCGGTGCCCTGTGCTCGATGATGAAGGGCTCCTAGGGCCATCACAACCCCTGCCTGGCAAGGAAAAGGTTTCCTCTTGACAAGACAAACTCTAGGGATATATTCCCTTCACCTGTTGGGGGGGAGGGGGCAACATGCAGCACTGTGGAGGATGACACCTCAGGCGCTCAGGTAGGACCAGGATTCATGGCTGGCCTTGGGGGTCCTGGAAGGAGTTTGGGGGCAATGTGAGATGAGGGCAGAAAAATAAAGTACAAAAAAAAACTTTCACGTAGGTTTTTTCTTTAGACGGCGATGTATTGATATCACAGTGGGAACTATAGCTTTCTGGATTATTTCTATGCTGGTTCACATCACAATTGGTGATCCAAAAACCACCACCTGTAAATCAAATGCAGACTTGATTAGCAATAGTTGCTAATTAATTTTCTTTCCATTTTGTGTTAAAATTTCCAGAATGGCAGTAATTTTGTTCTGCATTTGTGGTAATTTTTCCCGTAACTGCAGTTATTTTACCCAGTTAAAGTATCAAGTTCCAAATTGTGGTAAAAAGTACAGAGCTGTGGTAAAGTGCCTGACAATTTGGCACATAATTTGGCACCGTCTTCAGCAACTGCAGTCTTTTGGGCTGTAATAACCATTTTACAAAATTGCTCCTCAAACCTGATTGGTTGCTTTTTAACCAAAATTTTTTTTATAAATGATTACCACTAATCAAGTGTCTGAAACTAATTTATGCCTTGTATAACTGGCTTTCACCTAATTTAATACTCAAAATGATATTTTCCAAATACTGTCCCACAAATAATGGGCTTCCTGAATATTGGCAAACAATTCCCAAATACCCCACTAATCATGGTATTTGGTAGGGACTGAGGACAAAATACAGCCTTTCCCTCTCTCCAGGTGGTATGGGCTAGTTTCTTTCTTCTTCCATTCCAATCTTTTCACATCCACCTTCATTTCCCGGTGCCCTAGACCCTTCAATAAAAGCGATCCTTAAAACTGGTAGCTCCTGGCACTATGTCAGGTGCCAACAGCTACTTTTTTTTCCCTTGCATGTTCTGTTTATCCCCCTTCCAACCCAGCTGCCCACTCCTTTGGGCGGCCAAGTCTCACCCTCCACTGCTCCCCCATTTTGCCATCTGTTGCCCCGTCACCTGACTGTCCCGATGTAGTCTTTTCGGCTTGGGGTCCCTACCCATGGGAGGCATCCGGGAGGGGAGACCAAGGTACCTCGCATCTTGGTCGGGTGGCAGGGTGCAACTCTGCGGCTTCCCAGCTTCGCGGCCAAGGGAGGCGGGCTGTCGTCATCCGACCGGCACAGGTGGCCATTTTTCTTTGTTCTGTTTCCCCTGCCCCTGCTGGATGCACACTGTGACATTCTCATTGACTGTGCATGTGGAGTGTGGTCACCCATGCCACAAAGCGCAAGGCTGGATCTGGCCACGAGGAGCCACTGAAGGGCGGTGCATCCACAACCCTGCCCCTGGGAGGACAGCATCCAAGAGACACTCTTGAGCCTTCCCTGCAGGTCTCCGCTCCTGATGCCCAGGCTCGGGCGTGAACCCAGGTCGTCAGCATGCCAGGCGATCCCCTGTCACCCGGTGCCACGGAGCCGACACAACAGCTACTTTTAAAGTGCACCCCCACCCGAACCTAACTGCCCACATTCCCCAAAATACACACATTCAGTCTGCCTCAACCCTCCTGAACCTGATTTTGGGGGGGGGGTAGCAGAAATTCAGCCAGTCAGTTGTGTCCCCCAAGTGTACCCTCTTCCTACCCTCTCCATACTATTCTTGCCTGGCTGGTCCAGTGCTGGCAACCCAGGTTCAGGAACAGACCTGGGATGCTGGGGGTCAGCTGGGAACGAAGTGGGTAGAGCGTCCGGAGGGCTACTCTCTTCTCTGGGGAAGGAGGATTACAGCACCCGGTGTTACAGTAGCTTGGCCCCTAGCGCCAAAACTGGGGAGATGGAGCTGGGGTGGCTGGTGCTCAGAGAGCTGCTTGGGGCCAAGGGGAAAAAGCATTAATTGCAAAAAATTTGTGCCTGGAGGAATGAATGGGCAGTAGATGCACAATCACGGGGTGGGGGTTAGTGAAATTAGTGATGCTAGATAGCCTGATTTGGTCTTTAAGACCAGGGAGGTGGCTGGGAAAAGATTGCGGGGGGGTTCAGGAGACTAGCCTGGTCACAAAGGATTTTCCCCGTCCACTCTTCAAGCCAAATACTAAATAGGATAACGAATACCCCCATAACATTCAGGTAAAATAGTTGAAAAATTACGATTTTACACAGTCCTATGTACCATTCGGGACAATCTAACTGCAGAGCTGAGAGTGGCTCCTTAACCAAAAAGCCTGCAGGGATAAGGCGTGGGACCAGATCAGTGAAAAGGGATATGCGGCACTATTTTAACACTGCTGCTTTATTTCACTGATACTGTGTCGCTGATGTTGGGCACCCTATATTCCACAGGTTAGGGCACCAAGCGGTGAACCTAACACCAAACCTGGGGTTGAGTCAACACTTGCATAATGTGTGACCCTGATAACCTCCAGGCAACGAGCTTTGGCTCAGCTTGCTGTTCCGGTCAAAGAAAACTGTAAAATAAACAAAAGATAGAGATCTTCTGACAATTACGTGAACACGTACGGATGAAATGCAAATGCCCCGACAGTACTACAGCTGTCCATCCTGTGGAATCATGCACTATTCAAATAACCGTGTTTCTATAAATAATGCAGTAGTGCAACGTACCTTAAAACAACAACACGAACGTCAAGAGAACGACAGATCTCTTCGTCCAGAGAAGTGGAAAAATGTATACAATTTAGAATGAGAGCTCACTGCTCTAGAATGCTCTGTCGCTCGAATCGAATAGCACCGTATCCGCCTAGTTCTAAGTCAGTTTGCCATTCCCTTCTTGAACCTCCATGCTATTCTGTAACCTGCGGTTCCGTCTCTTATTCCACTCCGGCACATTGCTAGAAAACTTGTTTGTAAACACTGGCCACGTGCGCACGTTGCTCCTTCCACTTTATTCACTACAATGCTTTATGCAAATGTCCCGCCGCAAAGGAGCCCGGTAGGGATTGTTGCGTTACTTGCGTAAGTGTAGGCAAGACGGCTCCTCCTGCTGTACACAGACTGAAGGAAAGCGAGGTAACAACTACTCTTGACTCTCGGCAGAAGGCACTCTTGTCAAATGTCGTGGGTGCCATCTCCCGGCTTGTCAGGGTTTTACACTTGAAGAAATCTCGGCGGTCAAAGGACCTTCTGTTCTTTGGTGGTCCTTTTTTATGAGAACTAGCTAGCTGTACGCAAACTATGTAGTGCCAAAAGGACAATGCGACCCTCAAGTAGTCAATTTATTTTCTCTCATCATCTTTAGCCAAAATACACTGAAATTACTGCTGTCCTAGTTCCGATAAGAGCAATGCACCCCATTCTGTTCTACAATGAATTAGTCCTTTCCTGTCAATTGAACTATCTCACTTTAAATGAAAGTACTAGTTCCTGTAAAAGCAAAGGACCTCGTTCTGTTGTGCAATGTACTGGTCCTCTGTCAATGTATTTATCTTTTGGGGTTAATCTCCTTTACACAGTGCAGGCCCCTGTCCTGGTCTGAGCCCCCACCATCATTTTGTTTCTCAATGACTTACTTCGACCCCGCATCTTCCTCCATGACTCACCCCCTGTGGTGGGGCTGGTAGGTTCCCCTACTGCCAAACAGTAAAAAATCAGGTTCATGGGAGAGGGTCCAGTCACCAGTGTGGGACATGTGAGGAGTCGGACTTCCCATGCTGCACTGCCTAGCATTTTCCTCCACTTTTTCTCCCCCGTGGGACATCGATACTGGGGTGTATGCAAGCTTAGTGCACGCAACCATGTGAAGCACCTCACCATTGGCACCCCCCCATCCTGTAAGCCACTCCAAGCACACTGCACCCTGTGGTCCCCCAGGTGGCAGTATTGCACCGGAGATAACTGCCCCCCGTCCCTGGAGAACAGCATCCTCTGGGACGCCTGCTCCTTTCTCCCCTGAATGGCCTCCGATGACCCAGGCTCACTACTGAGCCCGGGTCACTGGCGTAGTGAGCAATGCCACTTGTCTAGTGGGCTGACCCCTTTTCTGTCATCGGAGTTATCTGATTTTAAGAAAAAAGCTAGTTCCTATAAGGACCTCATTTCGTTTTGCAATGTATTAGTCCTTTTCTGTGATTGGAATTTGGAACTACAGTATCTGATTTTACATGAAAGTGCCAGTCCTTATACAGGCAAAGGACCTCATTTGTTTCTGTAATGTTTTGGTCCTTTTCTGTCATCAGAACTATCTGACTATATCCAAAAGAAAACTACTAGTTTCTGTGTAACCCCAAGGGGGCGCTACCCTTAGGGCTACTACCCCTGCTTGCCTCCCTGGAGGCAGGGTAAGGGGGCCTGGTCCGTTGGCGGGTGCCTCCACCCAGAGGTCAGGGTTAATACTGTTGGGATTGCCTCGGTCACAGCCCTCTGGGTTACTGCAACCCCCCTTTCGTCCCACTAATGGCTCACACAAAGTACCAGCAATACTTTCCCTCAGTACACTTGCCTTCCGGCTGGTATCCCTCAGCACCCTCCGGGGAGCCCCTGTAAAGTAAGAAGTGGTTATATCACAGGTACTATAGAGTAGTTCACCATAAACGCACAAACTAGCCAGGGTGTAGTTGCAGAACAAACAATCTGATTTATTCAAGGGGAAGTAACCAGGAAGGGGGGAAATCAAGTTGATTGCTTTGTCACTATACTTATCTACCTAGAGCTCTGTGCACAGGCCTGAACCTAGTGTTTACTGTCCCTGGGTACCCAAGCCCTAATGGCTAGTTCACCGTGGCAGCTGGTTGGGGCCCTGACACAGAAGTACTTTTGTAATGCTGATAAAAGTCAGGATGGGAAGGAAGTTTTGCTAGGCAGCCAGCAATAGAATAAAATGCTTGAGACCACTGTTATAACTTAGCAGGGAGCTACCCTGGTTTAGTACTCATGACTCCAGCAAGCACAGTTTCTGCACAAGGGGCAGGGCTAAGCCCGAGTTTCACCAGCCTCCTCACACATTTATATGGTAGAATCCAGAAGGGTACCACACCAGGCCGCGGCCTCCAGGGCTTAACACGAACTCTCAGCTGGCTAAGGAGCCGCGACAGCAGTTTCAGCTTTTCCAAGGACTGAGCGCGATTCAGCAGATTCTCAAATCCTCCAAACAGGTCAAGCCTGGTGGGTAGCTGGGCTGGCACCAGCCTCCTCTGACCGCACGCAGTAGGACTATTCAGACTCGCTCCAACGGCAAGACGGCCTCTCAGGCCGTCACGCGCTTCCCGTGCGACCACTCTGTCAGCGCAGAAGCACACAGCTCCTTCCTTCACCTTAGGCATTACACATCTGCCCCTTCTCTGCCTGGGGCTCTCCTTAACATTCGGGCGCTACCCATGCCCATTGGCTGGCATGCCTGTCCATCAGGCAATCCTCTGCCCCCACAGGTGCGAAAAAAGGCGCTATATCCCATAATGCCTTCTCCATCCTATGAGCAGCTCCCCTATTGGTCATGCAGCTCTCCAGAGTCCCGAAGTACTGATTGGTCCAATTCGGCAGTTCCGGACCAAAATGGAGGAGACAACCGAGACAGTCCTCACCGCAAAGGAAGGCAGGTTAGAACAACTACATTATCATTATCATTCCGTTATTTTCAACAGACAATCATATCCCCCCAGCAAAACTCCCTCTGGGCCACTAGCGACCCCAGAAGCGAGCTACCTTTCAGCGGCCCGGGCGGGACTCGGGCATGCAACCCACAGCCCCCCCCATTCTGATTAATTACGACTGCAACAGGCAGTCCTTAAAGGAACAGAAACGGAGGCTCACTTAACAGCTAAAAACAGGTCCTAGCCTGGTAGAGAGCACTTAAACAGGCTCCGAGGGAGCTTTCAAGAACCCCCATCTGCAAGGGGGTTACACCCTCCCTGGCCTAGAAAAACTTGGTGTCCTCGCCAAGTAATTACCCTTAGTTCACCTGAAGGCACACAGCCTAAGTGACAGTACATCACACTTTACATTACATACATGAATATTTGCAACGTAGTAGGGGTCATACACTGGTATACACACACAACCCTTTGTTCCTCTTTCTCCCAATCAGGTCAATATTTCCTGCTCACAGCCCCGGGTTGGAACCCCCCCTTTAGCTACTGGCTGGTTACCTGAAGCCGGGGCTCCCACCAGAGAATATTAACAGACTAGAGTCATCCCCAGGGCTAACTTAGGCAAAGAGCTCGGGACACGACACCCCTTTATGGACCACGCTTAGGGCAGGTCCACAGGCTGGCCTAAGGACTCGTAACTCAATTTTACTACAGGCCGTACTTCTCGGCTGGAGCGCCTAGGTGTCTCGGAGATCCTGGACACAGGTCCTGATTCCAACTCAGCCCCACTGACAGTAGGGATGGGAACCTCCACAGAGGAATAGGGCTTGGTACCCATAGCACTATTGATGGCCTGACCCTCTACCCCAGGTCCCACTTCACTGGGCTTAGCCAAGGGCTGTGTATTTGCTAGTAAGGAACCATTGGTGCATTCAAAATATTCCTCCGGTTCAGGCATAGCACTGACTGGTCCCCCCACCTCACTCTCTTCGTCTGAAAAGTCAGATAATGCAGCCAGACCAGACCAGACAGTTCAGCCAGGCTCAAGGATCCCACCCCTGGGGCGGTTTTGCCACCCAGCTCATGTCCTGGAGGTATCGGTTCCGGAGTTAAAATATGGGGCTCGAACAGTCCAGACGGGTCAATCTCACTTCCAGAATTTACAAGGGGATTGCCCCGAAACAACTGGCTCAGTTCATAAGAGGGATAGTATTCAATATCATCTTCATTGTCTTCTGACACTGATAGTTGATCATCACCTTCCCCAGGCTTGGACAAGGCTCTCTGGGTTGGCTTACTGAAGGATCCACGGGTTTAGTTTTTTGCTTGGCAGCAGATCTAGTCACCGGCCGGAAGGGGGCGGCAGTTGAAGGTTCAGCTTCAATTAGGATCTGTCCGATTGGCAGCAGGTGATTTCGATGGATAGTCTTCACATTTTTGGAATCGTTTTCAGGTCGCACTTTATACACAGGTAAATCAGCCAGTTGTCCCACAGCGATGTGAGGGAGGTGATGCCATCGGTCAGCAATCTTGTGTTTTCCATGCAGCCCCAGGTTCTGCAGCAACACTCTGTCCCCTTCTCTTAACTCCAATGTCTTCACTTTCTTGTCATACCTCTCCTTATTGGCCAAGTTTCTTTTAGCCGCCATGGTCTGGGCCAACTGATAAGCGTGGTTTAACTGGGTCTTCAATTTCTGTACGTATTGTAGATGATTTTCTGCTTGCACCCCATCAGGGGGAAACTCCAAAACACACATCCACGGGCAACCTAGCCGCTCTCCCAAACATCAGTCGGTACGGAGAAATTCCTGTAGCATCACTCTTGGTACAGTTATAGGCATGAACCAGGGTACTGATCTGCCGGCTCCATCTTGGTTTGTCTTTGGGTTGCAATGTGCCCAACATGTCAAGCAGGGTGCGATTAAACCTTTCAGGTTGGGGATCTCCCTGAAGATGGTAAGGGGTGGTCCTTGACTTTCTCACCCCCCACAAGGACAACATCTCTTTAATCAAGCGTCTCTCGAAATCCCTCCCCTGGTCGGAATGGATTTGCTGAGGGGCCCCGTAGTGGACAAAAAAGTTTTCGACAAGTATCTTGGCCACCGTGGTTGCTTTCTGATCCTTAGTAGGGAACGCCTGTGCGTACCGGGTGAAATGATCGGTAACCACCAATATATTACTGAAATTTCTCAGATCGGGTTCCAGGCTTAAGAAATCAATGCAGACTAGTTCCATAGGAGCACTAGTAGTAATGTTAACCATAGGAGCAGCCCTCTGGGGCAAGGCTTTCCTCTGCAAACAGCGACTGCAGGTCTTGACATACTGCTCCACATCTGCACTCATTTTTGGCCAGTAAAACTGGGCTCGTACCAAGTCGAGAGTTTGGTCGATACCAAGATGTCCCATCTGATTGTGCAATGACCTTAAAACCAGTTCCTTTAACTCGGCCAGCAGCACCAGCTGTTGTTTGACAATCTGGTCCCCTTTATGCACAGTCTCTCGGTATAGTAGTTGGTTAATCAGCCTTAGTTTGGGCCCTTCTTTATATAACAAGGTGGCTCTTAAGTCAGTGGAGCGCAATTTGGACACATCTCGCCCGGCCTGCAGGGCTTCCACCACCAGTTTTATAAAAGGATCTCGGGATTGAGCCCATTAAAGACTAGTATTGTCGAACTGAGGTAGTGAACTAGTGTCCAGAGCGGAAAAATGACAGTAGGCAGCAGGTATACAGCTCTCAGATGGCCCCAAGCAATCCACCATACAGTTCACAGCGTTGGGGGACACCTGATCTTCCTTGTCAAACTTCTGGCACAGAGCTCTTATGTCGGGCCCAGACAACCTGATCCAGTCAGCTTGGGGCATGGGCCTCCGAGAAAGGGCATCCGCATCTATATGGTTTAAACCGGCCCTATATTCAACAGCATAATCGTAGGTGGCCAAGGCAGAGAGCCACCTGTGGCCAGTGGCGTCCAACTTGGCTGAGGTTTGCACATAGGTCAAAGGATTGTTATCCGTCTTTACTAATATCTTGGCACTGTACAAATAGTCATGGAACTGATCAATGATGGTCCACTTCAGAGCCAGGAACTCTAGCTTATGCATGGAATAATTCTTCTCTGACAGGGCCAGACTTCTACTGGCAAAAGCTACAGGCCTTAGGTCATTTGAGTGCTCCTGATACAACACGGCCCCCAACCCTTGAAGACTAGCATCGGTATGAAGAACGTAGGGCTTGACCAGGTCAGCATAAGCCAACACGGGGGCATGGGTGAGTTGATATATGATGTCATGGAAGGCGTCCTCACACTCGACAGTCCAACGTCCCCAAACAGTTCATTTGACTGAAAATACCTCTTCTCGGCGTCAGATCGTACAACCTTTTTATACTTTTTGTGAGTAGGAGGGTACCCCTGAGTGAGGCTGAGAAGGGGACGAATCACTCAGGAATAGTCCTTGACAAATCGCCTATAATATCCACAAAACCCCAGAAATCGTTGCAACTCCTTCAAGTTCCTGGGTTGGGGCCAAGTAGCCAACGCCTCCACTTTGCTAGGGTCAGTCTCTATGCCCTCAGTAGACACTATGTGGCCCACATATTTTACGGAAGTCTGGAAAAATTGACACTTATCTATAGACAACTTGAGGCCGAACTCCTCCAGCCGATTCAGGACCTTGAATAGTCGCTGTCCGTGTTCTTCCAACGAGCGTCCAAACACTATGACATCATCTAAATAGACCAGACACTCGAGCAAATTCATATCCCCCATGGCTCTCTCCATCAGGCGCTGAAAGGTGGCCGGGGTGCCTGAAATCCCTTAAGGCATCCGAATGAACTCATAGAAACCTAGGGGGCAGATGAATGCAGTCTTCTCTCGGTCCCCTGGGGCCATCGGGATCTGATAGTACCCGCTGCGGAGATCCAACACAGAAAACCACTTGCTGCCATTTAAACAGTCCAAGGCGTCTTGTATTCGGGGCATGGTGTACTGGTTGGGGATGGTCCACCGATTCAACGTGCGATAGTCTACACACATCCGCACCATCCCATTCTTCTTCCTTACCACCACAATGGGGGAAGCATAAGGGCTCCTGAACTCTTGTATCACACCAGCCGCTTACATCTCTTGCAGGTGCCACCGTACATCATCAATGTCAGCCAGGGACAAGCGCCGGGATCTCTCTCAGAAAGGCCTTTCGTCATGCAACCGAATGTGATGCTCGGCCCCTTGCACACATCCCACATCCCATTCTTTCAGGGAGAACACCTGGTCCCGTTGGGCAAGCCTCTCACTGATCCTCTTTTTCCATTCGGCTGGCAACAGAGAGTCACTGAAATCAAACAAATCAGGAGTAACCCGATAGTCTGCCTCGGGACCCTTGCTACTGGGCAGTACTGCGGTATCCGCACAATGGACACTTGCTAGGGTACACCCTCTTCTAATTTGAATCTCTTTGTCGGACATATTATGCACTTGAACCATCACTCTCTTGACATAAGCATGAGCTCTAGCCGGCAAGATACTGGGTTTTATCAACAGTCCGTCTGGCAATCTTCCCTCTCCAGGCGCATCCAACATTAACAATTTATTTTTTACATCCGTCCTTAACCGTACTTCTCCATGCAGGACACACTGGGCATTTGGGGCAAGTATCACTGGAGCCGGATCCTTTTTCCACACCACCCCCACCGGGCCCTCTAGTTCCTCCTGACCAACCCTCCTCTGGGTGGCAACTGCATTTTGGAGCACAGCGGGAATTTTTAGAACTCGCCCAGCTTTGAACGCTTATTTTTCTGAGCACAACTGGGCCAATCATCCAAACATATGAGCATTCGTCCCAATCAGTAGGGGCACCCCATCGTACAGTCCAGTGGGAGGGCAAACTAAAACTAAGGTTTCCACCTGCTCATCCATTCCAGCCACAGATGTAGAAAATGATACCCAAACTCGAATATACCCAAAATACGGATATGTCTTGTCGCTCAACCCCCACACATGTAGACCATTTAAAGGTTGCAGGGGCACCTCAGGTAAATGTGTCTGATACCAGTCCTGAAACATGATGGTTACCTGAGAGCCACTGTCTAATACAGCCCGAGCAGGGATCCCATTCACTCGCACCGAGGTCTCCATTTAAGGCCCAACCACATCAGACCAATCGGGTGCCACTGCATTGAAGGTCGACTGAGCCTGGGCCCGAGTCACAAAACTTTTCTTGGGGGGACGAGACTGGGTCCGGCGATGCAAATTGATCAGTCTGCTATTAACCTTCCTTAAATTCTCCGATCTCTGACACTCAGGTTGGAAATGTCCATCTTCTCCGCAATGGTAACAGAACTTGGGGTCCCGGGGATCACTGTTTGGCGGTGGGCCCCGTATTTGTGGGGGGCCCTGAGAGGGGTGAGTGGACTCCCTTGGTCCGGGGGGTCTGATTGCGGCTTATTTCAGGGGCCCCGGACCTAACAGGGTACATAGCAGATTGCTTTAAATCCTTCACCAGTTTCCGTAAATTCCTGAACTCAGCCCTCAACTCACTCTCTACATGGGGGTCAGAAGAGACAACTCGCATTCCCACAACACCAGAAAAATCTGGGGATCCCTCAGGCCCTCTGGACAGGCTGACCGCTTTGGGGTGTTAGGCTCAGGGGTCCCACTAGGGTTTACTGCCCCCACACATGGCTCCCACCCTTCTTCATCAGTCTCCACCTCCCTAATTTCCCTCATTAATTGACAATATTCGGGCGGGGTGGCCCGCCGATCATGTAACTTAAGTTTTAACAGTATTACACTAGAAAATCTGGCAGATTTTAAAACATGTTCTAACTGGACCTGATTCAGGGCTGCAGCAGTGATTCCCCCTTTTCTATAGGCCTTCTGCAAGGCCCGCTCCACTCTAGTGACAAAAGCGGACAGTTTCTCGTTTCTCCAATGCTTAGCAGACCTGAACTTTCCATAATAAGTCCTCACCAGTCTTTGTACTCCCAAAAACCCCTTCTAAAGCAGAGAGATACTCTGCAGCGGTGGCTTCCGGACTGGTGGCCCGGAAGAACCTAATGGCTTCTAAAGCAGGACCCCGCAAACTCTCCATCAGCCTCTTCCTTTTCTCCCCCTCAGAGCACTGCCATTCCTGGACTAAAGGGGTGGCATAGTCCATCCAAGCCTCCAGGTCATCCTCCACTAGAGGCACTGGCACTGTACCAGAGAAAAGTTTTAACTTTCGGTAAGAATCGAGCTGTATGGGTGGGACCACTAGGGGCAGGGAGGCCAGCACAGAACTTTTGGGCGGGCAAGGGGAGGTGCCAGGGGAGCACTGAGGGGTAGCATCACTGGATAAATCTAAGGCTTGTAGCAGTTCCTGGGTAGTTCTTCCCTCCACTGCCAACAATTTAAGCAGTTTGTCTTTAAAACTATTCATTTGAGGAGACCCCCAGGAGTGACTGACCCACTTCGAATATGGATTAATCTCCACCCCTGTGAAGCACCCTCTGGATAAATCACAGGAGGTACCTTCTCGGGGTCGATGGCCACACTGCACAGAAGTAACACCTGCAACGTCTCGTCAAGCAAATCAGCCATACGCCCTTTTACCTCCACTTTGCCCAAACATTTTACTCACTCTGCTGCAGAAATGATGTCAGCAGTTGGGGTTCCTAAAGGCACATCTAACAGTAACACAATCTTCTGGGAGTCTAGCTCTTCGGCTTCACACCACCCCATCAGTCTGTGTACCATGGTCTTAATATGGCCCAGCTTAATTTTTCCCAACATATCCCCTTTCACTTTTTCCATTTCTTGTGTGTTTCCCCACTTGGCCACTAGGGAACACTAATCCCAGCAGTGCCTCCAATTTGTAACCCCCAGGGGCGCTACCCTTAGGGCTACTACTCCAGCCTGCCTCCCTGGAGGCAGGGTAAGGGGGCCTGGTCCGTTGGCGGGTGCCTCCACCCAGAGGTCAAGGTTAATACTGTTGGGATTGCCTCGGTCCACAGCCCTCTAGGTTACTGCAACCCCTTCGTCCCACTATTGGCTCACACAAAGTACCAGCAATACTTTCCTGAGTACACTTGCCTTCCGGCTGGTATCCCTCAGCACCCTCCGGGGACCCCCTGTAAAGTAAGAAGTGGTTATATCACAGGTACTATGCAGTAGTTCACCATAAATGCACAAACTAGCCAGGGTGTAGTTGCAGAACAAACAATCTGATTTATTCAAGGGGAAGTAACTAGGAAGGGGGAAATCAAGTTGATTGCTTCGTCACTATACTTATCTACCTAGGGCTCTGTGCACAGGCCTGAACCTAGTGTTTACCGTCCCTGGGTACCCAAGCCCTAATGGCTAGTTCACCGTGGCAGCTGGTTGGGGCCCTGACACAGAAGTACTTTTGTAATGCTGATAAAAGTCAGGATGGGAAGGAAGTTTTGCTAGGCAGCCAGCAATAGAATAAATGCTTGAGACCACTGTTATAACTTAGCAGGGAGCTACCCTGGTTTAGTACTCACGACTCCAGCAAGCACAGTTTCTGCACAAAGGACAGGGCTAAGCCTGAGTTTCACCAGCCTCCTCACACATTTATATGGTAGAATCCAGAGGGGTACCACACCAGGCCGCGGCCTCCAGGGCTTAACACGAACTCTCAGCTGGCTAAGGCGCTGCAACGGCAGTTTCAGCTTTTCCAAGGACTGAGCGCGATTCAGCAGATTCTCAAATCCTCCAAACAGGTCAAGCCTGGTGGGTAGCTGGGCTGGCACCAGCCTCCTCTGACTGCACGCAGTAGGACTATTCAGACTCTCTCCAATGGCAAAATGGCCCCTCAGGCTGTCATGCACTTCCCGCATGACCACTGTGCCAGCGCAGAAGCACACATCTCCTTCCTTCACCTCAGGCACTATGCATCTGCCCCCTTCTCTGCCTGGGGCTCTCCTTAACATTCGGGCACTACCCGTGCCTATTGGCTGGCATGCCTGTCCATCAGACGATCCTCTGCCCCCACAGGCGAGAAAAAGGCGCTATATCCCATAATGCCTTCTCCATCCTATGAGCAGCTCCCCTATTGGTCATGCAGCTCTCCAGAGTCCCGAAGTACTGATTGGTCCAATTCGGCAGTTCCGGACCAAAATGGAGAAGACAACCGAGACAGTCCTCACTGCAAAGGAAGGCAGTTAGAACAACTACATTATCATTATCATTCCACGTTATTTTCAACAAACAATCATATCCCCCCAGCAAAACTCCCTCTGGGCCACTAGTGACCCCAGAAGTGAGCTACCTTTCAGCGGCCCAGGTGGGACTCGGGCATGCAACCCACAGCCCCCCCCATTCTGATTAATTACGACTGCAACAGGCAGTCCTTAAAGGAACAGAAACGGAGGCTTCAAAACGCTCCTTGTTACTCACTTAACAGCTAAACACAGGACCTAGCCTGGTAGAAAGCACGTAAACAGGCTCCGAGGGAGCTTTCAAGAACCCCCATCTGCAAGGGGGGTTACACCTGTAAGAGCAACAGACCGAATTCAGTTCAAAACTGTATTGGACCTTTTTGGTCATTGAAACCATCTGGCTTTTCATGAAAGGTTAGTTCCTGTAAATCAAATTACCTAATTCTGTTCTAGTCCTTTGTATTGGACCTATCACAACTTTTGTTAAACTATGCATTTTAAATATGAAAAGATCCTATTAGTAGATTTTTTTAAACTGTATTGTTATTGTCTTCACTTGCCCCTTTCAGTAAGCTGCCACAGCCGGAACACCTACCAATCTTCAGGATTTGGCTTTACTTCCTTTGAGAGTCTCCATGGTATGCCCAACATGGCAGGGCCTTCAAGGCGACTCCAAGCCTCTCTGGAATCTGCATAGTACGTTGAAGATTTGAGAGAGACTAGCTGGTGATGCAGAGCCAGCAGGTGGCACATTTCATCTTACAGAGGAGCCTGCCAGGACACAATGCAGTGCCACAGGTTCCAGAATGACAGAAAATGTCCCTTTGAAATTGCCTTGTTTCCTGCAGTAACTCTGCTGCAGAATTCTGCAGTATTACGCTGCATCCACAAGGGCTCTACTTCATGGTCAAGAGTCTTTTTTTATTTTGGCTCACGCTTGCGTGCCAGCCAACATCTTGCAGTAGTAGCAGATTTGGAGGCGCAGTCACTGTTGGGGCGAATGCAGGGAATGCATCAGTAGGTGCGTCCCTCATTCCCCAATCAGCCAGCAGCAGGTGCTGACATCATGAATCCCTAATGTGGCCACCAGATCTAAGAAAAGGTCCGCTGCAATGAGAGCGAAGCTCTCATGCAACGTGACCACAACACGCCTCCCGATGAGCACACAACATGGCGGCAGTGACTGCCGCTGCCTCCTGTCACAATGCCAATGGGGAGCCCTCCCGTCGGCATAATGACCCCCTCCCATTTAAAATGTATTCAAGGAGTGCCCAATCCCCTCGGCATCATGTGCCCCCCAACAGTTTTTCTTTGCTGTGAGGGGCCCAATCCCTGTCGGCGTTTGCCCCCGTCCCATTATTTTGCCGATGGAGCTCACTCCCCATTGGCATATATCCCGCTTTTTGTTCTGTGCAAGGAGGTGCCCAATCCTCTTCGGCTCGTGTCCCCCCTTTGGTATGTGCCGACAGGGTGCCCAATCCCGTGGCTACATCCTCTCCCCAAAAAAAACACTTAGATGGCAAGCTGGGAACCCACCCCAGCATGCCAAATCCCTTGCAAAAGAAAAACCGTCCTGCAATGTTTGTCTTTTTTGTAAACCTATAAAAAAGAAGATGGTCCCTCATGGTCTCCTGCCCCCTCCCACAACCCCACTCATCTTCTCGCACCCTGCCTCCCCCCCCCCTCACCCCATACTTACCTCCAGAGTCGCGGGACGATCTTGGTGGACCGGAATACATCTTGCACTCTTCAAAGCCGACCGTGAACTGAAGAAATGCTGGTAAGCTGTATAATGGCACAAATATGTTTTTCAACTTTGGTGCATATCTCAGCCATTTTTGGGAATTTTGGCACCAAAGTTTCAACATGGGGTTATTGGGACCCTCCTCATGAATTCAGGCACTGTCATGGCGTTATTTGGTCCTGAAAGGTGATTTTGGGTCACTGCGCAGAATCACTTTTGGGACCGATTAATGAAATGACAGTGCCACTGTTCATGAGGGGGCTCTCAAAAAGCCTATGTTGCAAATTAGTGGAAAAATCAACAAAATGGCTGTTTCTGAGCGTCGCTTGTGCAGTTTCCACGCTGCGCTTCGTAACAAGTAATTTGTAATATTTTACTCCAGATTTTCAACATTGACATTTTCCACCTCCTTATGAACAGTACAGCTGTCATTTTACATATCCTGGCCGAAATGTGTTTTGGCACGTCCGGTGCAGAACAGCGCAGTCGCTGTGTGAAATCAATTTTCAGGACAGTTTAAGGAAATGACAGTGACACTGTTCATGAGAAGAACTCCTAAAATGCCTATGTTGAAAATTTGGTGACAAAATTCCATAAAATGACCGTGTTACAAGTGTGCGTTGTGCAGTTTCCACGCACCCTTGTAACGTCACAAATTTGCAATATTTTCATACAACATTTTTAACACTGGCATTCTTTCACACCTCCTTATGAACTGTACAGCTGCCATTTTTCACATCCTGCCCTAAATGTGTTTTTGCACCTGTGGCGCACAATGAAACATAGAAACATAGAAGTTGACGGCAGATAAGGACAGTAAGGCCCATCCAGTCTGCCCATTCCTTTTTCTACCTTATAAATGTGCCATCGGCCTTTGCTCTGTCAGTGGCCTATCTATTCATACTCATTTGTATTGCTCACTTATGCCTATCCCATGCCTGTTTGAAGCCCTGCACTGTATTCATAGTCACCACTTCCTGAGGTAGGCCATTCCATGCATCCACCACCCTTTCTGTGAAAAAGATTTCCTCACATTCCCCTTAATTGGCCCCCCTCTAATCTCATGCTGTGTCCTCTTGTCCTGCTATTTTTCTTATATTTAAACATGTTAGACTCTTTCACCTTGTTAATGCCCTTAAGGTGTTTGAATGCCTCGATCATATCACCTCTCTCCCCTCCTTTGCTCAAGGGTATACATATTGAGCTCTGTTAATCTGTCCTCATATGTCTTCTGATGCAGTCCCTGCACCATTTTGGTTGCCCTTCTCTGGACTGCCTCAATTTGGTTAATGTCCTTGTGAAGGTGAGGCCTCCAATACTGCATGCAGTACTCCAGATGGGCCTAACCAGTGTCTTGTAAAGAGGGATTATTACCTCACTCTTACAACTTGTGATACCCCTACTAATACACCCTAACACCCCCTAGCCTTACCTACTGCTTTAGAGGTCTGCTTGGATGATTTCAGGTCATCAGTGATGATGATGCCCAAGTCTCTTTCTTCCTTTGTGACTGCTAGCAACTCCCGCCCAGCCTATAGGTGGCTTCAGGGTTTCTCTTCCCTATGTGCATGATTTTGCACTTCTTTGCATTAAATCCCAGTTGCCACTCTTCTGACCATTTTGCTAGTTTATCCAGATCTCTTCTCATTCTGACCACCCCATCTGGATCACCTACTCTGTTGCAGATCTGGATGTCATCTGCAAACAGACAAGCCTTACCCTCTAGTCCATCTGCAAGGTCACTAATGAAGATGTTGAAGAGGACTGGCCCCAGGACTGATCCTAGTACCCACTTGTGACTTGCATCTCTTCTGACTGTATACCATTTACCACCACTCTCTGTTTTCTGCCCGTCAACCAGTTTGCCACCCAGTTGACCAACTTCTGACCCACCCGAGCCTACCCAGCTTATTTATCAATCTTCTATGTGGAACAGTGTCAAAGCTTTGCTGAAGTCAAGGTAGGCAACATCAACTGCTCCCCCTTGGTCCACCACTCTGGTTGCCCAGTCAAAGAAATCTATGAGATTAGTTTGACAAGACCTTCCTTTTGTAAACCCATGCTGTCTTGGATCCTGTGCCCCTATGGATTCCAGGTGTTGCACTATCCTTTCCTTAAGGAGTGCCTCCATAATCTTGCCCACTACTGAGGTAAGACTGACTGGTCTGTAGTTCCCCACCTCCTCCCTGCTACCACTCTTGTGGAGCGGGATCACATGAGCCCTTCTCCAGTCTTCTGGGACCTCTCCTGTGCTCAGAGACTCACTAAACAGTTCTGCTAATGGCTCTGCTAGTTCCACCTTTAGCTCCTTAAGTACCCTGGGATGTATGCCATCAGGTCCCATTGCCTTATCCACCCTGAGCTAAGCAAGCTCTTGTAGGACCCTTTCTTTTGTGAAGGGAGTAGTGCTCACCTCCCTCCCCCCTGTGTCCATGATGCTGAGCTGTGGGCCCTTCTCTTCAGTAAATACTGAGCAAAAGTATCTATTTAGGATAGATGCCTTTACAGGGTCCTCCTCCTTACATGCTCCCTTTTCTCCATTAAGCTTAGCAATACCCCCTCTGGACTTTCTCCTTTCACTAATGTATCTATAGAAAGTCTTGTCACCTTCTTTTACTGTTCGTGCTAGTGTTTAATCAGTTTGGGACTTTGTCTGCCTTACTGCCTTCCCTGTTTCCCTTAGGGAAATTTGGTATGCCTCCCTATCTTCATCCCGCTGTGTTCCCTTATATTTCCTGAAGGCCAGCCTTTTGGCTCTGACCTTTCCTGCTACTGTATTTGAGAACCAAAGTGGTTTCCTTCTTCTTTTGCACTTCCTTTTCTGTCTAACACAATGGGATGTTGCTTCAAGTATTGCATCCTTAATGCTTGCCCACTTTGCCTGTACCCCCTCACCCGTGTTTCTTTTTGCCAGGGCTAGCTTAACTCTGTTGGCCATCTTATCAAAGTCAGCTCCTCTGAAGTCCCTTTTTTGCCTTGGAATGGGATGATTTAGATGTAGTAGCCAAATTGAACCATACCATGTAATGATCATTGGCCCCCAGGTGACCTTCTACCTGAGATCTGTGATCCCTTCCTTGTTAGTCAGTACTAGATCTAGGATAGCCCTGTCTCTTGTGGGTTGCTGTACCAGTTGTTTGAGGCCCTCCCCCTGCAGGGAATCCACTATGTGTCTAGTTCTGGCAGATGTTCCTGCTGGTATTGACCAATCTGTATCCGGCATATTGAAGTCTCCCATTATCAGAACCTCCCCTTTAGCTGTCATGTTTTGTATATCTTCTAACAGTAATGTGTCTATGTCCTCCCCCTGGTCTGGGGCCTGTAGACAACCCCAGTTCTTATGGCTGTCCCATTTCCTGTTTCCAGGGTGACCCACAGTTCTTCTGGCTCCTTATGTGTATTCTGAATTTCTGTAGCTTTGATATTTTCATTGACATACAGGCCCTCCTCCCCACTTTTGCACCTCGGTCTCTTCTGAACAATACATAGCCAGGTACTGAAGTCTCCCAAGTGTGGTTACTGGTAAACCACGTCTCACTAATTGCTACTATGTCCAGTTTAGCATCTGACATTATTGCCTGCAGGTCTGAGATCTTATTTCCCAGGCTGTGAGCATTTGTGTACATGATTTTCCATTGGCCAGATTTTGGTGCGTTAGTTGTTGGGTGAGGTTTGGCATTACCCCTGTGTGTCGTATGGGGAGACAAACCTTTTTTCTTACCTGGTGATGCAAATGAACTGCAAGCATGCTGAATCCCTGTTTGACCACTAGCTGAGGGGGGGTGTTCTTCCCATTCGACATATGGGGTGCTGCACCCCTCTCCCCATTTGCTAGTTTAAATATTCTGCAAAGACATCAAACTTCTGCCCCAATGCACTGACTCCCTCCTTAGTCAGATGCAGTCCATCAAATTTAAAGAACTTTCGCTCACAGAACTGTTGCCAGTTCCCTACAAATCTGTGTCCTTTTTCCTGGCACTTGAGCTACATGTTTAGCTCCCCTATCTCCTCTTCTCTGACCTTCCGTCCATCTGCTCCCCTCTCCCAGACTGGCAGGATCTCAGAGAAGGAGATGCCAGACGAAATAGATGATAGTTTGTCACCCAGCCTGGTCAAGTGTTCCTTGGTCTCCACAACTGACCGGCTGGCGAGATCATTAGTCCGTATGTGTACTAGGACATCAATGTTTTCTCCTGCTTTGTGAACAATTTTAGCAATGCGGTCAGTGTCTCTCCATGCTGATGTACCTGGGAGACATCTGACCATTACCCCTGGATGGCGATGGGTATCAACTCCCCGAATCATGGAGTCTCCTATGATCAGAAGTTTTTTAGATTTCCTTTTTGCTTTTTTTGTTTTGGTTCCTGATTTGGGTGAGTTTTGTTGTGCTAGCTCCTGTGCTGTAGTGTCCTGCTCTGCAGTGTCTTTTGCATCTTTGTTTGATTTCAGAGATAGAGGCAGATACCTGTTTGTAGTGTTTATATGGTTTTTGGAGGCAATATGTTGGAGAGCAGAGAGTGATGGGGCACCGATTTGCCCTCTAACCACCTGCCAACCTCTTGACCAACTACCCTCTGTGGTCGAGGTTTTTCTGTGGATGCTGGGAAATGGCGGTGGTTCTTATAATGTATTTCCTCTTGAATATGAAATCTGAGGTGCAATCTCTGCCCATGCTGCCGGAGCTGAGCCCTAAGATCTCCAAAGGCCCAGCATGTAGGACAGTGTCCTAAATCCTGTAAGACTGTCCTTCTGAAAATTGTTCCACAGTACCTGCAGTTAATGATATCCATTCCAGATAAGTTGCTGGGTTTATAACCTAGTCAGAGTAATTAGAAGAGAAAAAAAGGAAAAAAAGTGCAAGTTATGGTTTGATTATGTTTTGTTTAACTTGTCATAACAAGTTAAATTACTAGTACCCTGTAAATGAGCTCACCTTGTGGAGGCCCCACTGATCCACCTTCCTGCTCTGCCACAGGAAATGTCACAACTGTGGTACCCTATAAAAGGAGTGTAGGTGGGGTGGATGGGGTGGTGGCTGGCCCTTCCCTGCCGAAAAAGAAGAACCACGGACGAAAGAACAAGGAGGTAAGAGCAGAAACAATCAGTCAACAACAAATGCAGTAACCCTGAAAGCTTATCCTAATGTTAGATAAAACTGTAAAACCTGTAAAGAACCACCTGTAATAATTTCAGAGAAGATATCGATGTAGAAACACTTTGCTACAGAGAAAAATAAAGCAATGAAATGTTAGCAACAAACAGTAGCAATCCCTGTGAGTAAAAATAAAACACCACCACACAGTAAATCTGTTTAGCCAAAATAAGTCTTAATCCTTTTCCTTTGCTCTGGTAAGTTTCTCTACTCTGCCTTTCAAGCAGTCTTAGAAGGAAAGAGCTCAGGTGAAGCTAGGTGCCTTGGCCAGCAAACCAAGTCTTGGTCACTGTCATGAAATCAACGTTTCGGACAAATTAACAAAATCACAGTGCCACTGTTCATGGGGAGGTCCCAACATGCCTATGTTAAACATGTGGTTAAAAGTCCCAAAAATAATTGAGTTCTGGACGTGTGTTGCACAGTTTCTATGCATGCTCATAACTTCACCAATTTTTCATATTTTCACTCCAGATTTTCAACGTTGCCATTTTTTTACAGCTCCTCATGAACAATACAGTTGTCATTTTCCACATATTCCGCAAAATGTGTTTTCATCCCTGTGTCGCCAAATGGCATAGCCGCTGTGCAAAACCACCTTTCAGCTAACAAACTGATAGTGCCGCTTTTCATGAGGTGGGCTCACAAAACACCCATGTTAAAAATTTGGAGTGAAAATACCAACAGACGCCTATGGTGTTACGGTTTCCAACTGTAGCACCCCACCCTGTTGAGACTGACAGGCGTCAGGGGTGTGACTTGGGATCATCGGCTGTAAATCTCATGCCATTCCACCCCCTCCACCCTGAAGCCAGTGACAGGCATCGTGGTATGCCTTGCACTGTTCGGCCACAAAGTTCACCCCATTCTTCTGTACTGCACCCACCTCAGCATATTTCCTTATGGAATGGGGAAGTATAATACCCAAAGACCCCAAGGTACACCACGCCACTTGTCAGTTTCTACAGGGTAGGGTGAGGTACAATGGCATGAGCGTTACAGCCGATGACCCAAAGGCACACCACAATGCCTGTCGCTCTCTACAGGGTGGGGGTGGGGTTGGCGTCACTTCAATACTTCACTGCCATTCCTATTATGCATCTCTAACTCCTGCACTAACAATGTCAATGCCAGCGAGACAACATTTGGCATTGACAAATGCTTGTTTTATTTTGTTATATATTATTATGAAGATCGGGGTCAGGATGGGGGGAACCGCTAGACTACCAGGGATACTGGGTGAGTTAATTTTTATTATAGTGCAGCTCGGGGAAGGGGGGAACCGCTGTACTACTAGGGAAACCAGAGGGGTTCATTTCTATTATTATGAAGATCGGGACCTTACACTATGGAAAAGGGGTTTGCATGTATTTTTTACAAGTGAGCAGGGCTGGGAAGGGGGGCAACCTACACTATGGAAATGGAAATGGAATTGGGGTTGTGTAGTACTTTTAACAGTGCTCAGGGCTTGGGGGGGCTGGCCCGGAGCATTCCACCAGGTGCAGCCATGCAAATGAGCCCATAATAGGCATGCAAATTACCGCTTTGTGCCCAGCATGGCCAACGGGCTCATTTGCATGTTTGGGCTTAATATCACCCATGGGGGCTGTAGCGCATATAGGTATATGTCATGCAGTCCCCTATGGGCGGTCTTCAACCCTGCACCCTGGATGCACTGCACCATGTAAAAAAGAATCCAGCACTCCAAACTTAATGGATACAATTCAGTGAGAGTTTTGTTATATAAATATGTTGAAAAAATAAATACTTACAACATGTAGTGAAAAAAATAAAGTGCAGATAGCACAGACATTTCAGCTTATACACCCCAAAGTACTAGCCTCTGCACTTGAGGGTAATACAACCCCTTCCTTAGGAGCTGTGACCTAAAGCAAAATAAACTATTCCTCTTATACTTTACATCAAACAGGTGTTCATTATTAAATTTAAATCAAACAATTTCACTCTAATAAAAAACGTGCTAGTGAATAAATGCTACCACCAGAGAGAAATGGAAAAATGGTCTATCTGCCAAATGAGCTCTTATTAGTGATGAAAGCTGCAACTTAATTTATGGGCAAATTCCCCTCTTTACAGAATTCACCACTGCTGGAGTGGCAGAATGACCAGCTCCCACAACACTAGGTGGAATTTCAAACAGTGCAAGAAACAACCTATAAAAAATCACAATGATATTTTTATTATTAAAATTGAAAGAGAATCTATACATGCTATGGCACCATAGACTTTTGGATAGAGGGAAACATCATTTTTTTATATATTTAATTCTTAAACTGTTATCTTCTCAAAACTGTTACACCATTTAATATACAGTTCATTGTTGTTTATCAGCAACAATAAACCAAATGACAACAAACTTAGATAAAGTTAATACCATATTTAAGATACCACTCTATTTTCTATTTTATGTCTAGATTTTATACCCTGAAATGTGTGTGCCACTCCATCTGTTCATTAAACCCATGAGGTCGTAATGCCCACTTACTGTGCTCCACACATCCAGGGTCTGATATTCAAACAGACTGCGTGATCTGTTCAGATGGCACAGTCTATTTAAATATGGCGCCAGAGGCTCTGAATATGAGGCCCATTGTGTCTAATTACCTTTGTTTGTTGTTTTTCAGTTTTATTACTTTGTATTTATTCTGCCCTTTGCAGTATTTACAAAATTTAATGTAACCCCCTTGCAAATGGGGGTTCCCAAAAGTCTTCTAGGAGCTGACTAAGTGCTCCTAGCCTGAATGGTGTTCGGCGTTTAAGCCGCTTAACTGTGAGTGCTTTTAGAGCCTCTGGTACTGTCTCTTTAAGAGCTGCCTGCTTGCAGGCTAATTTAGTTTGAATAGGGGGACTGTGTGTTTAATGCTCGACTCCCGCCCGAGCTGTTGTCTAATTCATGGGGGTAGGCAGGCATATTCCAAGCACTCCATGGTGTGCAATTTTATTTAAGGGGGTAGCAAATAGGCTCTGAACTGCTTCCTTTTTCCATGAAAACTAACAAAGAAAATACTGAATATTTCTGTAATTTTATTTATAGGAGTCTAAACTAGAAGGACTAGTCACTAATACTCTCTTTGCATCCCAAGGACAATACACCTTTACAGGCTCTGGGCTGGTATGTGGGTGTCTTAGGGAACAATGCATGGCAACAACCACCGTCATGAGATACAAAAGTTGTATTTATTGTGCCAAATGAGGCAACACACACAGTCCTGGTGTACATTTTTATATTGTCTGGCTACACCCGGGGGGGAGGGAGCTCACCCTAACAAGGGGAGGTAGTAGTGAGTCCACTTGGTGTGCAGATCTGAAATCCCTGGCTACACCCTTGGTCTAATTGCTCCATTTCTGCAGTCGCTAAGAGCGCAGAGGGAGCCTAATTGAAAGATGTAACTGTTTGCCAGAAATCAGTTAGAGTGTTAATGAAAATACAGTTTGTCTAATCTGCTTTTCTTGCAGCTGTGACTCTGTGTGTGATGCCCCTCCATTTTGGACCTGAACTGTTGAGCTGGGCCAATTGGGTTAGGGGAACCCTAAAATGGAGACTGCTTGGAGCCAACCAGAACTTGGACTCTCACCTGGAGCCTGCTACCAAAGGGGAATATATGGCAGGTGCCTCTGGGAATTATAGTTTGGACCTTGGCGCCTTTTCACACCAACAGAGGGAGCTCTGCTGTGATTGACAGCTGAATCCACTAACAGAACTGGTATGAAGCCAAGGGAAATGCCCTGAACTATTGCTGGGAGGATCAGATACGAGTTGACTGTGTAAGGAGAAGGAGCTCTGTTTGCTGCGGGGTATAGTTCATGCAGAAAGCGCATGGGAGGCGCTGTAGGCGGCCTGCAGCCGTTAGAGTGAGTGAGTCGGGCTGAACCTGAATTTGGAAGAGAAAGCAGAAGTGTGCAGAACCAGGCTTGCCCGTAGAAGACCGAAGGTTTGCTGAAGTGCGATCGGCCTGTCGGGGACTGCTGATGCTGAGTGTGCTCCCGGGTCATTTGCAGTGTTTGCGATCGGGATCGAGAAGCAGCTGCCTGGTATAGTAATTTCCTTTACATATGAGATGTGTCCAGTGCTTGTAGAATACTTGATCCGTTCATCGTTACTGTGAGTTGTGAGCTGAAGCTGGAAGCTGAACTCAATTTAATCGGACTGAATCCGCCTGCTATTCAAAGCAGTGGGCCCTGTCACGAGGGCCTCATCTCCATGCCCTGTTTTCTGGCAATCCAGAACAACCATTTCTTTCAGGTACTCTGCTAGGGGTATCGTGAGTACAAATCAGGGAAACTCCCTGCACCTTTCATTTAATCAAAGTGTGTCAACTGATCTCTGTGTGTTTTCTTTCTGTGGACTGAGCCATCCGGCTCCGGATTACAATTGTGTGTTGTGCATATATTTTCCTCCCACAGGGCCCCATCCAGCTGCACCAGCTGGTCAACCCTGGGCAACGGACCTGGCTAGCCCCCCCCCATCCTGGGTACCCAGAGTGTGACACTACGGACCCTATATTCATGCACAGTACTGTGAATCAAGTATCTCCAAACCAAATCAGCCTGATTGCCCCCTCCTTGTTACTGCTCCTTTAATAAATCAGATTTGTTGTTATTGAACTATATTCTGTCTGTGGTGTCAGTACATGTGGAATAAGCATTGCATTGTGGCTGTGTGTATTATCTAACCTTGTTTTACAGGGGGTCCTCAGAGACGTGTTGCAAGAATCAGTCTTGAGGTAAATGGTTACTGTATGTGTAAGAAGTGTGCATATGTGGAGTATTGGGGAGGTAACTCCAACGTACTGCGTGGGTCACTAGTGGGAACAATGGGGGGTCATAGTGTCCCAGAGGGCTGTACCTGAGCTAGTTTAACCACTACCGACCCTGACCTCTGGGCGGAGGCACCCACCATTGGACCTAGGCCCCTTAACCTGTCACTAGCCATACAGGCAGGGGTAGTAGCCCTTGGGATCGTGCCACCTAGGGGTTACATTAATATTTATGCAGTAGTGTTATTAGTTTTTGTTTTATTTATTTATTTAAGTCTCAGATTACATATACCTTTGAGCTAAATGCTCTTTTATAAAGGTTCCACGTCAGTAGAAAGGATAACAGATTAAACAGGACAGTAAAGTACGGTACAATAAAGTGTAAATACGGGGTACAAAACTCATAATGGACACAAAATCATAATGAACAATCAACGTAAAACAACAGAGACACATTATGCTGTTTATTAGTTTATAATAACTGGGTCTTCCTTTTTGACATTGGAAATCCATGGCGTTATTTGCTGTATTTGAGGAGTGTTTATTATGGCAAACAAATGCATGACTTCCATCACTCTGGGCATGCACTCGCTGCATCTCTTCCTCCTGGACCATGCCTGCCTTGTCTTTCTATGAGAGACAGTACCGCCACTGGGGTTTATGTAGCATCTAACCCCTCGGGTGTGTATAAACTTCTCGTTACACACATCACCCCATACTTTATTCTCCATATATTTTGCAGGAATAATAATAATTTATGTTTATATCACCCTGAGGTTCCCACATGCCATGTTTATTTATAAATTATAAGAACCTTTTTATATACAGTGGGTTGAGAAGGAAAACCCGAGCCATTTTCCACTGTTTTGCATGATCCATACCGTAGGTTTGAGCCCTAGCTGAGTGGTCACAAGAAATACATGATATTCTAGCCTACTGCTCTGACATTTGCATTAATTATTGCACGACATTTATATAACTTAATGTGGTTATTTGGAAAGTCTGTGGTCTGCTGTATGCAATACATTTTTTTGACTATACAGTATTTTCCATTCACTGAAACCGAATAAAAATGGACTTTGAACTCAGAATGCCTTTTTGTTTGCCTTTTTTGGAGAGTGCAGGGAACACTGTTTTGTTTGCTGACTGTCTGGGGATTGGCTACCCCTATCTCCTGCAAAGCCCTGCTCTGTGAGCAAGACCTTTCTGAGCAGAACGCATACCAAATTTATAGTACTCAAAGGGTCACAGGCTTATTGTATTTAAAGTGGCCTGTATTGGTCCAAACTGCTTTAAAGTTATTACATCATAAGTTATTTGGTGCCACCATCCCCTCCCCCTCAGTGACCTTTTATTTTATTACAGACTCCAACCAGAATACTTGCAAACAAGTTATAATTGAACATACAGGCAAATAAGCCTCTCCACCCAAAAGATGGAAGATAAACCTCAGGCACTGTAACATTTAATACTCACTAGCCTCAGTCAATTATAGAAAAATTCCTTTAACAGACAGGTAGATGTGTATGACATGGAAACACATATGACAACCCAAACACGGGGAGGCTCAAGGAGAATAACTTTGTGGCTGATGGCATCTCAGAGGGAAATATGACCCATGTCCAGCATATTTTAAACAGTGTGAATGAGTGCTATGTATTACACAATGTGTTCAACTCGGACATATAGCCTACTAACCAAGACTTGCATTTCCTCCCTCTGCACTCCAGCCCACCTAACCTCCCTCCCATAAAATCCTATTTAGCTGTCCCTGAGGCCTCCCACACTGGCAACCTGGGTTGGGGAATGAGTCGCGAGTCACCAGGGGTCGACTGGGGGGGGGAACAGATCCTGTATCTGGAGGACTGCTTTCCTCTCCCAGGGAGGGTGGGTCGTGCTTCCGTCAGTGCACCTGACACCCAGCGGATGGCAGTCAGGAAGTTCAGTAGGGCAGGTGCGATATCGACAAGATTAGCATAGTGATGGGAAGGTACAAAATTGAGGAAAATCACTCCGGCCATGTGGGATGAAGACAGCCCTCTCACAGGCCTGTCACCACAGACCAGGCACCCAGACTGGATCCAGCTTGGGGGCCATCGGCATGTCCTCCCATTCCCACCACAAGGGGTACATCATGGGGCACAAGGGGGTAAGACTTGGAGATGGTGAGTGATGGGGCTCGGGAGGGCCGCCAAGATGGGGGCCAGCAATCAGAGTCCGAGTGTTCAGTCTTGTGCACCAAAATCTATTTGGATTTTCTTCATGAGGTTCATGGCATTTCTTGGATCATTATAATGGTACATCTGTCCAGAGTATAAGAACAAGAATCAGCATTTATATAGCGCTTTTCATATTCAGTGTATCCCAAAGCGCTTTACAAGCAGTGCTAGACTGGTAGTGAAGTGACTGAATGTGTAGTGTTGGCCATATTGCACATCAGCACCCACATACAGCCTGGACAATTGCATGGACCAGTTTTTTTTTTTTTTTTTTCAAATTTACCAACTTTATTGAACTTGGTAGAAAAACAGACAATAAGGAACAAATGAGGCAACAGGTGATATCAGTTGTCCAAGTTGACAAGAAGAAAAGTTAAGACAAGTTTAGTAACCAAGTCTTTATGTACAACCACCCCTTCCCCACCCAAAAAAAAGGCCATCATGGACCAGTTTTATGGGAAGGAGCTCTGAATCTCTTCGCCTGTTGGTCCTGCTCTGCAGAACCTCCCTGGGTCAACGCTCATTTGCCTACCGGGCTCCTTGCTGGTGGAAAGGCCTCAACACTGAGATCTCCTCTGCTCCCAAGCTAGGCCCATTCAAATTAAGGCTCCGGCTCCACCTCTCTGCTTCCAGCACCTGCGACTGCCATGCCTAGCCAGCCCTCACAGCTATCCTGCAGACCTAGTTGCATTTGTCCCCTACAGCACTTCTCTCCTCTTTCCCTACCTTCCCCCTCCCATCCCCCTTCCTCCCCATCCCCCTTCCCCTCCCATCCCCCTCCCTCCCCATCCCCCTCCTCCCCATCCCCTTCCTCCCACATCCCCTTCCCTCCCCATCCCCTCTCCCCTCCCATCCCCCTTCCCTCCCACATCCCCCCCCCCTCCCCATCCCCTTCCCCTCACATCCCCCTTCCCTCCCCATCCCCCCTTCCCTCCACATCCCCCTCCCTCCCCCATCCCCCCTCCCTCCCATCCCCCCTTCCCCTCCCCATCCCCCCCTTCCTCCCCATCCCCCTTCCCTCCCCATCCCCCTTCCCCCCCCATCCCCCTTCCCCTCCCACATCCCCTTCCCCTCCCACATCCCCCTTCCCTCCCCCATCCCCCTTCCCCTCCCATCCCCCTTCCCTCCCCATCCCCTTCCCCTCCCCATCCCCCTTCCCCCACATCCCCCTTCCCCTCCCCATCCCCTTCCCTCCCACATCCCCCTTCCCTCTCCCCATCCCCCCTCCCCTCCCACATCCCCTTCCCCTCCCACATTGCCCCACTACTTCACTTCTCTGGTTGACAACTGCCTCTGGCAGCTCTCACCACCTCAGCATCCCCCTACTCTGTTACCCCTAGTACCTCTGCCTGTATTTTCCTATAAGTATTCTTTGGTTTTATTTGCAACTGTGTGTTAAATCTGTTTTATCCTCCCTAAATTTACACTTGCTTTATTGAATATTGCATTTGCTCCACTGTGTACAGTGTATTGTCCAGTCTCTGATGTGGAACCTTTGTAAAAGAGCCTCGGCTCAAAGGTACTTGTAATCCTAGACTTAAATAAATAAAATAAATAAGGGGAATATTGACCAGGACACCGGGAATGCCCCCTACTCGTTCAGTAGGGGGTGCTGCCATCTGCAGTGAGCGGCTCCCAGTGGCAGAGGAGCCATGGAGTTCATGGAGGAAGGAGGTCTGGAAGGTGCGGAGGGGCTATCTGCTTCCAGCCCCATCTGTGAGTCTGTTTCTTGGAGGGAATGTCTGCGATTGGTCCTGGAGCGGGACTAGCAGGCCAGCTTACCTGCCATGAGAAGTCGGCGAATAATGAAGAGGATGATTTGTTCCTCGAATTAGAAGGCAAATGATGGCAACTACTGGAGGTTATTGCTGCACAAGAACGCCTTCTACTGAAAGGTCGGAATGTTACTTTACAGATGGTTGATTCACAGGGGACCATTTTGGAAGCTGAAATGGTCACGTTGCCACTGGATCATGGTCTGCGTGGAAAAGGCAGCTGCTCCAAGGGGAGCATGGAGCTTGTGGAAGATGAATGCCACGACTGTGAGCAGGAGGCTTTGGGCCCTCTCCTGCTACCTGATGGGGGTCAAAAGTGTGGGGCTGGTCTGGCTATCACTTTAACTGTGCTACGAGCCTCTTTCTCCAATCCAGAAATCACAGGTATGTCTCCTGGTCCTTCTGTAGGCGAGGAGTATCAAGTACACAAAGATGCTGTTCAGCTCCCTATTAACAGTGACCATCTAGATGGGTGTGCTCCTGTTTCAGGGCCTGGGTTGGAAAGTGATCCTTTAGACAGGGGGCAACCCCATATCGTGGCTTAAGGTACTTTTGGTCTTAGAATTATGCAACAGGAGTCTGAAAATGATGGGGAAGATTTCATTACAGTGCCGGCTGACACTGAGCCAGTACACCATTCCTTTGACTATTACATTTGGCTTCGGGCCTTACCATTTCTGATGCCCTGGAACAGGCAGGATGGGAAAGGAGCCCACGTAGAGACCAGCCATGGGTGTCTCCTGGTCCTGTCCCAGCCAGAAAATTAGGCTCTCCTAGGGGTGGGTCAGGGGTGAGAGTCCACTACATTTACCGGAGGACCTTGCTTTGACCAAACACCCTGTATTATAGTTGCATGCAGAGCCATTTATTGCTGCACAGCATCTATCCAGCAAGTCTGTGAAGATCCAGTATTGCCTAGTAACATTCCTGCTGGTCAGGAGCACCCTGTTTCTCAGCAGGGTCACAGACCCTCCCCCCTTCTGGGGAAAAGCGTCCTACAGCTCCAGGTGTGGATACTAAGACTGGGGCATGACAGTCCTGCAACTTGAGACATATGCTGGGTAATTTCATACCCCTACACTGGCTAAGAGAAGGAATGTGGCGCATTAAATATCGGGGTGGGCTAGATGAGTTTCCGGATCGGTTATATGTTGGGAAGTCATTGGTGAAACAAAGTTTACAGTTTCAGGCCAGTGAGATCTATGCCCTAATACATACTGCTGGGGATACTAATTTTGATCTCAGCTTTAAGACTGCTATAAATCTTCAGAACTTTCGGATTCGATACCAGCAACTGCAGTATACTCCCTTATGGTCACCTTTTATTGTTATTCCCCTGACAAAACTTGCATTTAAGGTGATTACTATACTCTTCAAGAATGAGGGTGTGTGTGTGACAGATATTTTGCATTGGTTAAAGGCCAGATGCATGATATTGGGTAACCCAGATCCAATTATGGATTTGGAACAACTCTGGACAGGGGGTTGGCGTATCTGTGTTTGCCTGCTGACTTTGAACGGAACTATCCAGCATTTACCTAGTTGTTTTCATCTTGGTCGAGACAGAGGTTTTATTTTCTATCCTGGGCAGCTGAAGTCTTGTTTTTGATGTGGGGTCTGGACACATTTGAGTAGTGCCTGTGACAAGCTGAAGTGTTCTCTATGTAGGGGTATTGGGTACACCAGTGTGGGATGTCCTACGCCAGTGAATTGTAATTTATGTGGGGAGGTTGGCCATACTTTTCATGCCTGTCCCTGGGCAGCTCATAACAAACCTGCCCCTGAACAGACTGACCAAGATGATATTGTGACTAGAGCCTGGGAACAGCAGACTCAAGGGCCTGCTTTTGTTCCTGTCGCACCTTCTTTGACAGCTTTGTCTCTGCTACCTCATCCTTGTGAGGCTTCTGACCAGTCTGCCTCATCGCCTGGTCCTGAGATTGGGGACAAGGCCGATCCTGACCGTACAGCAATACCCACTGTATTTCCTTTGGCTAGTGATGTGTAGGCTTCCCAGGACCTCCCACCTACAGAGGTCATGCCCCACCCCCGCCACCTTAATGGAACCAGGTTCTGCCTAGGAGAATTTCCAGGAATAAAATGCCTAAAGAGCTGCCTCCGGGTAAATTGGTTCGCAAAGGTTCCCTCCCATTGACAATAGGTTTTCAGCTTTGGCAAAACGTAAAGCTTGGGGGGATAGTGAAGAAGAGTTGGATACTTCCTCACTCACTTCTTCCATGGTAAGAGACATGGATATTATTTTGGCAGACTCTAAGGTGCCTAGAAAAAAGAAGGTTAAACTTAAGAAACTTGGAAAACCTTGATATGAGTGAGGGGTGTTGTTTGTGTTTTTTTTTGGTCTTCATGACTTGGTTGGTTGCCTCTCAATGCAAATAGCATTAAAAATTCTAAACATCGATATACCACCTTTTCAATATTGCGAGACGTTCGGTGCTATGTATATTTTTCACAAGATACCCGTTTATATACACTAGGGGATATTGCTATGGCCACAGGAGACTAGTTTGGAGGGCCTTCCTTCTGGTCCATGGGGGAAGACCCCTGTTCAGGGGTGGGTATCTTATTTAATGTATGGGGGATAGTGGTAAATACAGTAGATTAGTGAATTTGGTTCCCAGGAGGGCTTTGTTACTTGATATCTATTATCAACAACAAGAATTTTGTGTGATCACACTTTATGCACCACAAACAAAAGCCTTAAGAATAGAAGTTTTACAAGTCATTCAACCTTATTTATATATATACCACAAAAACTGTGGTGTTCGGGGGTGACTTTAGACTCCAAAATTGTATGCTGATTCAAGTTTTTTGCATAAATTAATTACTGGGGCAGCTCTTAAGGATGGGGCTGAAGGGGGATGACAACCTCCACGCCACACCTTTTTCAAAGGACTCCTATCCGTCAGAATTGATTTTTTGTTTCACTATGGGTGCTGTGTTCTGGGTTTAAGGTGGCTCCTGTTGAGACTACTGATCATGGTTTATTACTTTGTTCTATGGGAGCTGCATTTAATGAACCTATAACCCACCACATGTGGTGTTTAAATATTTCCCTTTTAGAAGATCAAGATATCTGGAGGGCGGTCCAAGAATTGTTAGAGGCCAGACAATCGGTCTTTGCTCTTTATGATGACTCCTTACAAAGGTGGGTTGACACTAAATGTGACCTGAAATCATTATTTCGTATGTGGGCTAAATATAAACACATGACCATGCTAGACTACAAACTTTGTACTATAAAATTGCACATTTTGCCATGAATGCTGACCCAAGGACCCACCACTGTGAAGCCCTCACCTCCCTCAACTGGCCCCTCCTGAACCATAGGCTCCAGTACCCCCTGTTAAGCTGGACGTATAAGCTTCTTGGTGTTGGCCTTCCTGCAGGGCTAACTGGGCTACTTGCCCCAAAGCAACCCAGCTGACTACTCAGGACCTCTGGCAAAAAACTCCTGGACCTGCCCAGGGACAGCTCCACAGCTGGCAGTAAATCCTTAGCCCATATCGCCCCTGCGCAATGGAACAAACTCCCCAGACACCTTCAGGAAGCCCTCTGCCTGGCCAGATTCCAGAAAGGTCTGCGGGCACACCTCCTAAACCACAGCCCCTGCTCCTGCCCTGATGGCTAGCCTACTCTCCCTTCGTGGCTTGGCCACAAAAAATCCAATGTCCTAAACCTGTCAGCTGCTATTGTTGAATTGTGTAACTGTGCTGTAATAACCGCTCTCCTCAATGAAAACTGTATAGTTGTATACTATCTTTGTATTATTGTACTCTATGTACTGCACTGTTTCACTTTTATGTATGTGCACTGTTTTTTGGAACTAATTCCGGGTCGCCCCTGAAAAAGGGACCTTCAGGGCCCAGTGGGCTTACCTGGTTAACAAAATTTTATAAATGAATAATATAAACAAATATACATTACCTAGACCTTTGGAGACACCTTCAGTCTCTGATTTCACAGTCTTTTGCAACAGGCTTTGATTATCGGGAGCAAATTACTAATATATTAGCTGATATGTGTGAGGTACAGTATGACCGAGCAGCCTCTTAAATAGCAGAACAGAAATATGGTACTTGTGGTATGAGGGAACAAGTGAATCCCTTTGACTATTGTAAGGACTGTATTGACATGAAATACATGCCCAGCCTGTACAGGCGGGATGGTTCTTTAACGTCACATAATTTAGAGATGGCCAATATAGTTTTTAATCACACCTCTGACCTCTTTGCTAAAGCATCCACAGCCCCTGACGAGGTGTCCAGTTTTTTTATCTGGTCTTCTCCTTCTGCAATTGCCAGTTAAGCTTCAGAAAAGTTTACTGCTTCCAATCACAGAGGGGGAAATCTGGGGGGCGGAGGAAGCTAGTCGGGGGGGTATTGCCCTGGGCCCTGATGATCTCCCTATCGAAGTGTATAAAAAATTTATAGATGGGCTCAGTGCCTTTCTTGGGCCCTTTTTCAATGATACAGTTCAAGGTCGTATGGCGGTACTGGATGCACTCTCTGAAAGATTCCTGATTTACCTTTTTTAAAAGGGGGATAAAGCAGATTTAAAGAATTGGCGTCCTATTAGTTTACTGAAAGTAGACTGTAAGTTATTATGTAAAATTGTGGGTAATAGGTTGAAAGATACAGATCAAATATTGATTTCCTCTACACAAACTTGTGCTTTTCCATGTAGATCTATTCAGGATAATTTGCTTCTGTTGAGTGAGACATGTGCCCAGCCAGGGACTCAAGGGTTAATTTTGAGCTTAGATCAGGCTACGGCGTATAAGGAGGTTGATCATGATTATCTATTTCAGGTTTTATTGCATTATGGGTTACCGCCTGCCTTTGTGGGGTAGATTAAAATATTTTATTCTGGCATTTATACCAGGCCAGTGGTTAATGGTCTCCCAGGAGCTGCAGTACCAATACACAAAGGGGTGCAACAAGGATGCCCCCTTAGCCCCCTGTTATATATATTTAATACTGATACTCTTCTTCATAGTTTAGAACAGATTCTGAATATTAAGCATATTGGGGGAAGTGGGGGGTTACATTTCCCAGTGCTATGGCATATGCAGATGATATCTGTTTGATGGTGGCGGATACTCCATCAGCTATTATTGCACTGGGTATCATTTCTGGTTTTTCAAAGGTTTCTGGAGCCTTTCTTAATAAAGACAAGAGTCAGTGTTTGCTTTTGAATTCTGGACAGCAACCTCAGGGTGGTGAAATATAGGGAATTCGAATTGTACCAGGACCAAATAAAATATTGGGTGTTTTGTTTGGTGATGGTGATTTGGCCTTCTTAAACTGTACAGCAGCATTTGCAGAGGCAGACCATAAAGTGGAGAAACGGAAGGATTGACCTATGACAAAAAAGGAACATGTCTTTTTGGTGAAAACCTTTATTGTTCCCATTTGTTGTATATTAGTTATGTTTTTCCTTTACTGGTAAAACTGGAAGTACTGGTATACAATGTATTCTTTAGACTTTTGTGGGGGAGTAGGTTAAACCCAATTAAGAGAGCTGTCACATATCACCCTGTTAAAAGGGGGGCCTTAATATGGTCAATCCCATTGTGTTTTTCTCTTCTATTTATGTATGTGCCAATATTTTACCAGTGGTTACCCGGCAATGGCATGTCTGGGCTCAATTTTATTTTGCCCGATGCCAGTTCTTTTTCCAAAAATGGGAGGAAGGCCATTGGGGGGTATTTCAGCATTTACCGAGTAGGGTGGAGGGGGATTTAGTTTCACATTTTCAGAAATTGAAAAACTGGAGAGTCACTATTTCCTTTATAGTCACAGTACTAGAAAACTTTTTTATGGGACCATTATTAAATCTTACTTTTCTGGTGAACCTTGTTTTCAGTGCCACCCTGTTGTGCCAGAGAAATGCTTGTTAGATCAGATTTTTGATCTCTGAATACCATCGAAAATGTGGGATTTGGTTTGGTTGTGTTGCCATGAAAAACTTAACATCTGGAGTAATCATCGACATAAGGATGTCGAGGAAAGAAACTGTTCACATTCTGAATGTATAGTACAGGAAGAAACAATGCTGTATTTAATTTTTACAATGTCAATATATTGTTGGCCTTTGGCCTGCTTTAGCCATTAAGTGGTGTCTCCCTTTATTTCAAACCATAACGTATGAAGTGTTAGTTTTTGGTGTTTTTACAGATGGGTGGACAAACTTTCATGCTGGTACCTTACGTCTGGTATTTGCCTGTATTAAATGGTGTATATGGCACATGCGACGTCAACATTGTTTGCAGCAAAAAGTAATTCCTTTGGATGGTTTAGTGCATATGATTGACAGGAAGTCGTTCTGCTTTTTAAAAAAGATAGCAGTGTATTGCCCACTACGGCACTGGCTTTATGGTGGAGACATTTTCCATGGCTACCACCTTAAAGTTGTTTGGGCCCAGAGAATGACAGTTGCTGGTTTCACAGACTTGATCAGTAGTTCTCATATTTGGGTGAGTGTAGTACATGATATAGAGATTGCATGACAATTGCCTTTCAAGTCACACAGGTTCCAGGTGTGCAACATTGTTTAGTGTACATACTGCATTATATATATCATAGTAAGAATGATTGCAGCAAATGTTTACCAGGTTTTGTTTCTATCCTCAGCATGTTACTATGAGTTTGATGTTATTTCCATTTCATTATTTCCATTATTCCGTTTCTTTTTATTTCAGATTTTTCTTTAGTTTTCAGCTTGGTTATTAGTGATGCTGTTACCTCTGTTTCTTGCCATATGATGGACAGGATTTTCTTTTAAGTTTGCTTTCTCCTTGTTTGGATTTTGGGGTTCTGTTTATAATGATGATTTGTGTTTCTTTTTGAGCTGTGATGTTAACATGCCTGTATTATTTTGATTTGGTTGCCTATGGGTAGAAGGGACCTCGGTTTAACATCTTATCCGAAGGATGGCACACCCCAGCAGTACAGCACCCCCCAATACTGCACTCGGGTACCAGCATTTTTAGGTTCAAGTCCAATCACAGTGTGGGATCAGAACCCACGACCTTCTGGTCCAGAGCTGGATGTGCTACCATCTGAGCCATGCTGACACCACCTGGAATCTGACTGGGTATTGCATAGCATGGGAGATCCCAAGGAGTGGACAGGGTATAGCCCTGATAGTATCAAATCTGGGAAGGAAGAGAATGGAGCACACACCAGTGCTAGTAATTTTCTTTTACTTTGGTGAGAATATAGCACAAAGATGCAGACAAATCACCCCTATGCAGCACCTACTAATGGAACTTCATCAGAAGGATGGCATTAAAAGCTTTCTTCCAGCCTTGAGTGGCAAAGGTTAGCTCTGGATAAACTGAGATTTTGCACCATCCTCCAAAGTGAATGGGTCCACCTTCCTGACAGCTCCACTACTCTGTCTTTCTCATGTGCCCTGGCGAGGATTGCTAAGAAGGTGAGTGGCTAGTTCTGATCATTTCTCCTTTTTCTTGGGGTAATCTGATAAGCACGATGTACTTTAAGGGATGGTTCTAGTTGTGAGTGCTACCTCAGCCGGGATTCAACAAATTATACACATTCCTCTCCTTCGGAGAATTCTGTCAGATCCAGAATTTGCAAGTAAGTCACGCTGATAATATTCTCCATGGACTCTAATCAATATCTCAGAGCTTTACATTCTTTATTAAAGCCCAGTATGATGTGGTGGCAGTGCACAAAGTGCCCCCCCCCTTCATGTGTGATAATGCTGCCATGGACTGTGTCTCACAAGTTGTCAGGCGAACATTAAATTCCTCCACTTTTGTGTTCAGTCTTGCCATCTGCTTATCAAGCGCTTTTATCGCTTGCACTGAGTCATGTATTGTATGCTTCGGATCACTTTTGTCATTTGTGAGGACCACTGTGTCGCTTGTATTAGGCCTTGACATTTGCTTCCCCTGCTGTCCTCTACCATCTGTTGTTCCTTTCTTGGGGTTTCCATCACAGATTTGCTCCAGAAGTTCAAAACTGGCAGAGTTCAATGTGCTAGTCCTCTTTTAGTAATTGTTATCAGCTTCTAGTCAGTAAACAGCATTTTGATTTCAATGCTTAAAGTCTCTGCGGGAGAGCCAGACAGAAATGTATCTGTCTTTTTAATGGTTGCAGGCTCTGCCCCTCAGGACAGCAGATTCTGGGGCCATTTTGGGACCTATGGGGTGTCACATTTGAAGAGTGACAGCTGCTCGAACCAACATGAGAAGCTCTGAACTGTTGTTATAAAAAGGGATCTCGGGCCTGACAGCACAGTGGCAGTGCTACTGCTTGTGACGCTGGTGACCCGGGTTCCAGAACAAGTCTGGGACATCAGGGGCTGGCTGTGGGAGGAAGGATTGAGTGTCCCAGAGGACTCTCTCTTTCCCTAGCGAGGGTGGGCCCCGTCTGCTGCTGTTACACTGCTCCTGGATGCAGGGACAGTAGGGCTTGACAAGACTCGGGGTGGGCAGAACCACACTGGCTGCAGGCAAAGTCACAATTGCATGCATGCACCCTTGCAGCCCTTGCATGCATGTCTCCTGAGGATTGTTGGAGAAAATGTGAAAAAGAAATGAACGACACTGCAGCTGAAAGACTAAGGCTCCCGCACTACTAAGTCCTCTTCCTCACCAAGGATGCCTCTTAATGAAACTGGAATAGTTCAAGGTAACCCCCACCCTGACCCCCACACGGGGCACAAGCTCATGGCTCTTTGAGGATGGTACCATGGGGAGGGAGGTAAGAGAGACTGAGGTAGCTATGAGCCTAGAGCTAATTTGGGGGTAGAGTACAGAGAGCATAAACAGAAATTACAAAAAAGGGGTCTGGACTTCATGTGACGCGTTGCATGGAGCTAGTGGCTCTCGAGTGAGCTCTGGTAAAGGCCTATAATGATCTATTGTAATCCGTCATTTAAAACCTCATTTTACCTCCAGAAACATCTACCACTTAAAAGAAGAGAAGTTGCCACATCTATCCGTGCTGACAGACTTCAAATGGCACAAAGTAACACTGACCATCCGACTGATCTACAACCACTGCCAATCCTGGCCAGAGCCCAGGCCCCAAAGCGGCACAAAACTAACTCACCACTGAACTCCCTGCCTAATTAAAGCTCTGAAAACAGCATACTGGCACAATTTCTGTGCAGTGCCATCAAAAATGGTCATGATTGATACGAAGAATGATGTTAAAGCTGCTAAGCCTCGATGGATACCATCAACAGATGGGTGCGATGTGGAGGTGTGGGTAAGCTTTACTGAAGGATGCCACTGTGAAAGATGAAAATAAATCATTTATTTTAGGAAAGTTACCGTGTGGAGATAAAATCCATGACCAAGAAAACTAGAGTAGACGGAACAACCTGCTCATCATTGGTATCTTGGAAAAATGGAAGGGTCTTATCCCATTAAATTGGTATGGAAGATTTTTGAACAAATTGCTGGACCACCAGCCGACAGACAAAAATACCTTGTAAACGGGCACACAGAGCTTCTTGCACCCATACCACAGAAGAGTGAAACATTCGAGCTGTAATCTGTCGCTCTTGAACTTTCAGCATAAATCATACATTCAACAGGCAGCTTGCACACAACCCACACTCCACTGGAAATAACATCGCTTTGCCTATTTAATTATCTCAGCCAGGTGGTCTGAAAGAAAAAGCATATAAATATGTAAAACAAAGACTGCATGCAGGGAAGCAAAATTCCAGGTGGTCTTACACTGATTTTGCACACTCTTCAAGTCTCCCACACCTCTGAGTCAGCAGCAGGAGCAGCATCACAGCATCTACCAGATATCCTGCTACATTTGTTTCCCAAGTCAAAAACGCACCGCCTCCCTCCCACATGGACCACTGAACACGCCAACAAGTATGCTGGATTAAGATGGTGATTCATGTCAGCTCCTTTCCTGCCAAGGCAGTATTTTCTCCCCAGCACAACCTGATGCAAGATATGGGGAACCGGTGCACCAGGGAGCAAGATTTTCACTGCGGTTACTTCGGTGGATACACCGGGGAGAGGGTAACGGAATCGAATGACATGCCTGAGGCAGCACACTGCAGGCACTTTGGCGAGTGACGCAATAACTCTGCACATCGGATGCCACATTACATTGTGCTGCTGATTGTGGACTTTCTCCTGTCAGAGATGCTGGACTACTGGACATGTTCTTAAATGGGCCCTTGCTCTGGCAATGCTATAGAAGCTGACTTATTCTACCCTGCAGGTAAGCACTGCAGAGGGGACCCTGATGTTGTTGACTTTCAGAACTGCAACTGTACGTCCCTGAAAACCCCAGGTTCTAAGGTGAAACTTGATATAATGACTGAAAAGATGAACAGGGTACTGGATAAGGGAAGGGAATGAGGCTGCTTAGTTGCACAGCCCAAATGAGATGTTATACTCAATTTATTATGACACTCTCACTTGGGAAATTATGTATGTTGTCACTGTACTTGGTTTGTTAGATAAACGTTAAGTTGATGTTTGCACATTTCATTTTAAATGACTGATGCAGCCAAAGTTTTAATCCCGGAGATGAGGGGTGGAGATCAGAGTGTTGAATAATGGTGGACCCCTACCAAACAGAAATTATTAGGTACAATATGATGTTTAGCAACTAGATACTATAATGTCTGCCACATCGCAGAGGTAGAGGGATTGTCAGAACAAAACATTTACAGTGCCACCGCTCAGTACTCCTGATCGGCTCAAGGGATTTCTTAGAGCTAATGAAGTAAACTACATTAGGCCTCGCTGTAGTTCAGGAGAGCAGGTAGGCTCCATGTAACCCCTAGGTGGCGCTATCCCAAGGGCTACTACCCCTGCCTGTTTGACTACGGACAGGTTGAGGGGCCTAGGTCCTATGGCGGGTGCCTCCACCCAGAGGTCAGGGTTTGTAGTGGTTAGACTAGCTTGGTCACAGCCCTCTTGGACACTGAGACCCCCTTTTATTCCCTCTAGTGGCTCACACAGTACACCGGAGTTACAGCCTCAATATCCCACGTATACACACTGTTCAGTCTTATAGATACCACTTACCCTGGAGACTGATTCTGCAGCACGTCTCTGAGGACCCCCTGTAAAATAAGGTTAAACAACATACACAGCAAAACACAATACTGTTTCCATAAGTACCAACACCACAGACAGTATATAGTATAACAACAACAAATCTGATTTATTTAGGGGGCAGTAACATGGGAGAAATCAGGTTAATTGGTGGCATTAAATCACAGTACTGTGCACACATACAGGGTCTGAAAAGTCACACTCTGGGTACCTGGAGCTAGCCAGATCCATTGCCCAGGGTTGGCCGGGCAGGTGCAGATGGATAGGGCCCTATAGAAGAAAATATGCACAACACCCAATTGTAATCTGGAGCGGAGGGCTCAGTCCATGAAACAGTTAAACAACAAGAATTAGATGACACACTTGTGATTGAAAAACAAGCTGCACGGGAATACCCTGATTTGTACTCACAACACCCAAGCTGATGATTGGATGGAGAATGTCCCTCTGGATTGCCAGAAGAGCAGGACATGAGGACAAGGTCCTTGTGACTGAACCCCACTGCAGTTGATAGCAAACGGATGTAGTCCGAATTAAGCTGGGGTTTACTTCCAGCTTCAGCACACAATTCACTGTACAGGCGATTTGAAATAGCGATTCCCCACAAGCACTACGCACATTTATATGTAAAAGGAAAGTACTATACCAGGCAGGCTGCTCCTAGATCCTGATCGCAAATTACTGCAAAATACCTGGGAACACACACAGCAGCTTCAGTTCCTGACAGACCGAGCGCGATTCAGCAATTTCTCCAGTCTTCTACAGGGTGAGCCTGGTTTCCACACTTCTAGTGCTTCTTTCTCCTCACAACTCAGATTCAGTCCAAACTGGCACTCACAAAGGCTGCAGACCGAAACTCAGGGCCTCACATGCGCTTCCCGTGCAAAACTATACACCACAGAAGCACACAGCTCCTTCTCTTTTCACTGCCACAACTGATCTGATCTTTTCAGTCACAGAGCAGGGCATTTCTTTTAGCTCCACACTATTCTGTTGGCTGATTCAGCTGTCACTCACAATAAGACTGCCTCTGTTGGTAGAAAAAGGCGCCAAGGTCAAAACTACATTTCCCAGAGTCACTGCCCATACAATCCCCTTGTGGCTGGCTCAAATTAAGAGTCCAAGTTCTAATTCGTCCACAGGCTCCATTTTAGGCTCCCTTAATCCAATTGGCCCAGCACAGCAGTTTAGGTCCAAAATGGAGAGGTAACACACAGAGTCCCAGCTGCAATAAAGGCAGGTTAGACAAACAATTTTGCTAATGCTTTAAATGATTACAGAAAAAACAGTTACAGCTTTCAGATGGGCTCCCTTTACACCTTCAGAGACCGCAAAATGGAGCGATTACTCCGTAGCTCGGGTGGGATTCGAGCATTAAATACACAGTCCCCCCATACAAACTAATTAAGTCTGCAAGCAGACAGCTCTTAAAGAGACAGTACGTGGAGGCTCAAATAGCACTCACTTGCAACCACAGTTAAGTAGCTCAGATGCCAAACACCACCCAGGCTTGAAGCATTCAGGCAAGCTCCTAGAAGACTTTTGGGAACCCCCATTTGCAGGGGGGTTACACCCTTTCTGGCCTGGAAAACTTGGCATCTGCGTCAAGTAAGTACCCCCATAAGTTTCAATACAACCATATATCTTTACATCAGTATCACATTAGGCTTATACATGTAATTCAATCAATCAATCAATCAATACTTTATTTTTAAAAGGCGCTTTTCTTCAACCAAAGCGCCTGTACAATTTCATAAAACAATAAATAAACAAAATTTAAAATTTATTATAAATTATTAAAAGCTATATTAAAAGGTGAGTCTTCAAAGCTCCTTTAAAAGCTTAGGACAGTCGGACAATTTCGCACCTGACGGGTAGAGAATTCCACAGGGTGGGGCCATAAAACTGAATGATCTAGCCCTTGAAGTTTCAAGCAGACCTGGGAATCTCAGCAATCCTACGTCAGTGGATCGGAGGGGCGGAGGACGGTAGGGGCAAGGAGCTCTTTCAGGTAAGTAGGTCCTGATCGTGTAGGGCTTTATAGGTCAGCAAACCGACCTTGAAGGTGATTCGCCAAAACACTGGCAGCCAGTGCAGTCCGTAGAGCACAGGCATTATATGGCTAGATCTAGAAGATCCAGTCAATAACCTGGCCGCCGCATTCTGCACAAGCTGCAGACGGCAAAGTTCAACCCCCGATAGCCTTAGGTACAGGGAGTTGCAATAGTCAAGGCGGAAGGTAACGAAGGCGTGGATCAACGTTGGAAGATCCTCTGGAGGAACCTGGTGCTTCACCCTAGCGATATTCCTCAGATGGAAAAAGGAAGTTTTGACCACTGCTGACACCTGGGATTCAAGTGTCAAGTGGTCGTCAATTATTACGCCAAGATTCCGCACCTGATCTGAGGTTGTCAGCTGAACGCCCCCAAGCCATAAGCCTGAGGGCGATCTATCCGGCAAACCCGCCTCACAGCGACCTCGATCCACGACTAACACCTCAGTTTTCTCCGGGTTTAACCTCAGCCAACTCCCACTCATCCAGTCCTGGATTTCGGCAAGGTAGTTATTAAATACCGATAAGGCAGCATCCTGATCGGGCACAAAAGACATATACAGCTGGGTATCATCTGCATAGCAATGAAAACCCAAACCATATCATCTAATATTCGCTCCCAGCGGCAGCATATACACCGCAAACAACATAGGTGCTAAAATAGAACCCTGCGGTACCCCGCAGGATAGGGAGACTGATGTCGAAGAAAAGATTTCCGACACCACCCTCTGAGTCCTACCCTCGGGGTAAGATTGAAACCACCTGAGGACCACACAGATAATCCACAGATGGACTGCAGATGCTCCAGCAGCACACCATGGTCAACAGTGTCAAATGCTGCAGAGAGATCAAGGAGTACCAAGATAGAACAGGTCCCACGATCTTCGCTATTAGGAGGTCATTTAGCACCCAACAAGTGCTGTCTCGGTACTATGCCTTTTCCTAAATCCTGACTGGAGAGAATCATAAATATTGTTTTTGGTCAGATGATCATCCAACTGTACTGTGACCACCTTCTCAATAACTTTACCCACAAAGGGTAAGTTAGAGACTGGTCTGTAATTTGCTAGACAGTCTGGGTCTAAGGAGGATTTCTTTAAAGAGGCTAACTATAGCCTCTTTAAGGGGATCAGGAAGATCCCTCTCTAAAGACTTCCAGACTATCAAAGCCAGGACTAGGCCAATTTTATCCACACAATCCACTAAGAGACGTGTGGGGCCAGGGTCCAAATCACAGTTGCTTGGTATAGGTGCTGGATGACCATCACAATATTATCAATTGTGGGAGGCTGAAGTCAGACCATACAAACTGAGTGTTCGACATCTCCAGCCGACCATCACCGCTCCCATTGTAAAGGGAAGGACGGACAACCGACCTGATTTTGGCAACCTTATCTGCAAAGAAGAGAGCAAATCCTCACACCGTTCTAGAGAAAAGGCTCTTCTGGCTGAAGACAGGCTGGATTGCACAGTCTGTCCACAGTCCAAAGAGCTGAGCTGGTCTATTCTGTGCAGCCGCAATCTCTCTGACAGGAATTCTGCCTTCTATAGAGAGAGAGTTGGATTGATAGGCCATAATGGTCCATCAAACTAAGTTTGTCATCATCCAGACGGACTTCCTCCAACGCCTCTCAGCCTTCGTCCCCACCTTCCTCACTCCCTCACGGTCTCATCAAACCATGGAGACCTGGGGCGAAGAGTGAGAGGACAAACACGAACAGGTGCAATAGAATCCAGGGCCCCTGTCACCGCCTTATTATAGGCATGTACCAGGTCACCTGGATCCAAGCAATCCATCGGTAGGCCCGATAGGTCCAGCACCGCCATCAGGTCATCCGAGGACACACCCCTTAAAGGGCGGTACCGTACCATCTCCGAAGGGGCTGACCTAATAGGGGTGGCCTCAAAACTGAACCTAATGGAGTGATGGTCAGACCATCCAAGTGGTTCCACCACCAAATCAGATATCCCCATCCCCAGAAGGAATACCAGATCCAATGAGTGTCCACCAATATGAGTCGAGGTGGAAACAACCTGTGTGAAGCCCAGTGATACCATCAACTGGAGGAAGTCTTGACCAAAGCGTGAGAGTTCATCGTCGACCCAAGCATTGAAGTCCCCCAGAACCAACCATCTGGGGGACCCCAATGTCAGGTCGACAATGAAGTCTGCAGCCTCCCGCAGGAAGACATCTCGTCACCTGGTGGGGCGGTATATGAAGTATCCTGCACCCCACTACACGGCTAAGATACATTCAAGGATCTGGTACATACCACCGGTACCTCCACCAGGCCCAGTTCTGACTTAAAACATATGGCAACACCCCCGCCCCTACGATCCTGCCTCGAGCGGTGTATCACCGAGTACCCGGCTGGAACTGCTGCTGCTAAAACTGGCCCAGCATTTCCATCCAGCCAGGTCTCGGTGATGCATGCCAGGTCAGATGACCCAACAAGATCGGCTATAATGGCCGTCTTGTTTTTAATAGACCTGGCATTACACAACACCGCCCGAGTAGGATGAGCCTCCGAGGATGACCGCCTTGCCTGCTGATCATAATCAGAACCCTTGGGTATGGGCACCAAGCAGGGAGAACCCCTTTCCTGTGCCCATTTCGCCCCAGGGCGTCTCCTTGACCCCACTATCTCTATCCGCCCGCTCCTTTCCATTCCCCCAGGCCCGGCACCAGCCCTCCTCCTCCCCTCACAATCCCCAAAGCCCTACATCTTCTATAAACTCCGGGTGACAGGGAGGACAGGAAAAAGGACGAAGGTCCCTGAGCCTAGAGGGGGAGTAATACCCGACCGTCCTATTTTCATTCCGACACATAGTTAATACCTCAATCCACAATAATAAACCCCACAAACTTATATATATAAAAAAAAAAAAAAAACTAAAGCACAGCACTCAAATACAAAAATATAAATATAACAATAAACAAAATTATACCTTATCAATGTGTCAATATTTATGCTTTAAATTTATCAAAATATTTTATCCATCTACCCCCCACCCCCAGTGCTCTCACCACTGAGGGAAGAAGCTTGCACCTATACAAAACCCCTAACATAAAATGAACACAAACGAGAGTCCAAAGTCTTTTATGTCCACACTTGTGTGCTCTCACCACTTCAGCATGGGCAAACTTTAATCAGTCTCCACTCACAAGACTGAAAAAGTTATAAATGAACTCAGTTTTAAGTTCTTCCAATAGTTCTCACCCGCTGGTTACAACAGAAAGAAAAATTCAAGTATACTTCACCAGTTCGAGCAGTCCCATAGTTCCAAATTCCATTCAAAATTTCCCAGTGACCAGAAGCCATAGTCCTGCAGGCAATAAGCAGACAACGTCAAATATACCTCTACTGCAGGTTCCAACTCCACCCGACCCTCGCTGTAGAGAGGCAGGCTGGACCACCCTCCGGTGGTACTCCTACCTCAGCTAGGGAGAAGAGTAACCCCCCACCACCCTTCGCAGGCAGAGAAACCCATCTCCCTGTCTGGGCCAGGGAATCAGACCCCACAAATTTGTAGATAGTATCAATAAGCAGATTTTCACTGCCTGCTATCCTGCAAACTACTTCCTCTTTCCAGCAGGTCCGCTCCAACTATGGTACTAGCAGCCCTTTCCTGTAGTCCGATCAAGTTATTCCCCGAGTTGAAACTGGTACTCCGTCGCTACTTGATACATTCGTTCCTCCTCATTCGTACGCCATGTAGCGCCACACCAGGCAGAGCAGCCACTAACTTCCAGGGCCAGCCACCAAATTCCCGACAGAGCAGCCAGAGACCCACACCCGATGAAGCAGCCCAAACGAGCAACCAGCGGAAAGTCAAAACGCCAACCAGGCAGAGAGTCTGCTTCAGGTAAGTCTCTTTCTCTATATATATATAAAACGACTCAGATCCAAACGATAAAACAACGAAAGAGAATATATAAAACAATAAATAAAATAATCCAAAAGCAATAGCGATAGCTAGCGAAGTGGTGACGAAAGCGATAACGATAATACAAGCCAAAAATCAAGTGCTCACAAACTCACGGACGGCAGCCCAGCGTGGCCGCCATCTTGCTCTAGAAAGCCAATTATCAGTCAACATATCACCTTACCAGAAACACATTTCTGAAACTTTTCAGTACATCACTTTTTCACAGTATTATACACACATTGTACCATAACTCAGGTTATTACCTCCTGCACATGAAACCTGAAGGGGGGGTCCTTCCCTATCAGCTACCTTGGGGCTGGACGGGGCAGGGGCACCATACCTAGAGGGCAACACAAGTAACTTGGAGTTAGCACTGATGTTCAGTTTGGGCAATGAGCTCGGGGACACATACACTCCTTTATGGACAACATTGAGAGGCAAGTCCACTGGCCTCCCAGGGAATTATAACTGAGGTGCACCACAGGCATTACAGCTCAACCAGTCTTTCTAGGGGGAACTGTTGCAGTCTCTGCACTCTGAGCCTCATTTTCAGCATTGTCCTCACTTGTCAGGGGAGTCTCCATTGGGGTAGAGAGGCTAGAACTTGGGGCACTTTCAGCTCCAGGAGTTACAATCTCTGAGTCCACAACACTTGGCTCACATGGAGAGCATTCGGACACTGGCAGTGGACCATCAGGGCACACAAAATACTCTTCTTGTTCTGGTATATCACCAGTCTGTTCCAGCCCATCATTTTCCTCCTCTGAAAGCTCAAACAGTTCAACCATACACAATGATTCCATATCATCTGACTTGATGCTTTGCACTTCACTTTCTGGGAGCATTGGCTCCAGGGACAAAGCTGGGGGCTTAGACAGTCCGGAAGGCCCAGCTTCACCTCCAGGATTGACTAGGCGATTGCCCCGAAACAATTGACTCAGTTCGTAAAAAGGGTAGTATTCAAAGCCACACTCACTTTCCTCTGACATGGACTGACACTCATGTTCAACTGGGACTTGTGGAGGGGAACACTTTAACTCAGCTTCTGTAGGTGCAGACTTTCTTGATTTTTTCTTAGCAGCAGCTCTAGTCACTGGTCCAGAGTGGGCATTTTCTGGGGGCTCAGACTCAATCAAGATTTGTCCAATGGGCAGTAAATTATTTCTATGCATTGTTTTAATATCTTTTGAATTATTCTCAGGCCTTACTTTGTACACAGGCAGATCATCTAGTTTGCCCACTACAATGTGAGGGAGATGGTGCCATCTGTCAACAATCTTATGTTTGCCATGCAGTCCCAGATTTCTTAGCAATACCCAATCTCCTCCTGGAGTACCTGTGCTTTCACCTTTTATCATACCTTTCTTTGTTGGCCGATTTCTTTTGGCAGCCATGGTTTGAGTCAGTTGGTACACATGATTTAGCTGGGCCTTAACTTTGCACATACTGTAAATAGTTGTCAGCTCGAACCCCACCAGGAGAAACTCCAAAACATACATCTACTGGCAGTCGAGCTTCTTCCAAACATCAGGTGGTAGGGGAGAACCCAGTGGCATCACTTTGGTGCAGTTGTAGGCATGTACCAGGGTGCTAATTTGTTGGCTCCATCTAGGCTTATCCTTTGGGTGGAGGGTGCCTAGCATATTTAGCAAAGTGCGTTGAACGTTTCAGGCTTCGGATTTCCAGGGGGTGGTAAGGGTGGTTCTGACTTTCGCACTCCCCACAGAGAAAGCATCTCTTTGATCAGACGACTCTCAAAGTCTCTCCCTTGATCAGAATGGATTCTTTGTGGAGCCCCATAGTGAACAAAAAAGTTTTCTACAAGTACTTTTGCCACTGTGGATGCCTTCTGGTCCTTGGTGGGGAAAGCTTGGGCATATCTCGTAAAATGGATTACTAATATTTCTTTGATCTGACTCCAAACTCAGGAAATCAATACAGACCAGCTCCATGGGTGCACTGGTGGTGATGTTAACAAGGGGGGCAGCCCTCTGGGGCAGGGCTTTCCTCTGTAAACAGCAACTACAAGTTTGAATGTGTTGCTCAACATCAGCCCCTATCTTAGGCCAATAGAATCTGGATCTCACCAAGTCAAGTGTTCTGTCTATACCAAGGTGCCCCATGTGGTTGTGCAAGGACCTCAGTACTGAGTCTCGAAAGGCAGTGGGCAGCACTAGTTGTTGTTTGTCTATTTGTCCCCCTCTGTCTACTATTTCTCTGTATAACAGTCTATTGATCAGTTTCAACTTAGGACTTCCTTGTATAACAATGCAGTTCTCAAATCAGTGGAGCGTAATTTGGGCACATCTTTCCCTGCGAGGGGCTTCTAAAGCTGATTTCGGTGGATCTCGGATTGAGCCCGCTGAATACTGTCATTGTCCAGCTGAGGCAGTGCACCAATGTCTATTGCAGAAAAGTGGCAATAAGCAGCAGGTATGCAATTCTCAGAGGGTCCCAAACAATCCACCATACAGTCCAACTGAGTCTGTGGACATTTGTTTTCTCCTGTCAAACTTGGCAGAGTGCTCGAATATCAGGTTCTGACAATCTGACCCAGTCAATCCGGGGAACAGGTCTCTGGGAGAGAGCAACAGCATCTATGTTGTTCAGGCCTGCTCTGTATTCAACAGCATAGTCGTATGTAGATAATGCAGAAAGCCACCTATATCCAGTGGCATCCAACTTAGCTGAAGTCTGCACAAAGGTCAAAGGATTATTTTCAGTTTTTACTAGTATCTTAGCTCCATACAAGTACTCGTGGAACTGGTCAACAATAGCCCACTTCAAAGCTAGGAACTCTAACTTATGTACAGGATAGTTCTTTTCAGATGGGGTCAGGCTTCTGCTGGCAAAGGCCACTGGTCTTAGGCCATTCTTGTGCTCTTGGTACAAAAATAGCCCCCAAGTCTTGCAGGCTAGCATCAGTGTGCAAGACATAGGACTTCGCTGGATCTGCATAGGCAAGAACAGGAGCGTGGGTAAGTTGATATATAATCTCATGAAAGCAGCTTACATTCAGGTGTCCATCAGGCCCAAATACTTCATTAGGACGGAAATACACTCTCAGGCTCAGAAGAAACCGACTTCTTATATTTTTGGTTAGTAGGAGGTAACCTTGAGTAAGATTAAGTAAATGACAAATCACTCTTGAATAGTCCTTGATGAACGGCGATAGTAACCACAGAATCCCAGGAATCTTTGCAGTTCTTTTAGATTGTGGGGCTGTGGCCAGGTGGTCAAGACCTCCAACTTTACTGGTCTGTTTCTATTCCCTCGTGGATACTATGTGTCCCTCATACTTTACAGAGGTTTGGAAGAACTGACATTTATCGCTCAATAATTTAAGGCCAATGTCTTCCAGTCGGTCCAACACCTTGAACAATCTGCTCTCATGTTCCTCCAGCGAGCTGCCAAACATAATAACATCATCTAGGTATACCAGGCACTCTAACAAGTTCATGTCCCCACCACACGCTCCATCAGTCGTTGAAAAGTGGCTGGAGCACCTGAAATCCCTTGAGGCATCCTCTTGAATTCATAGAAACCAAGCGGACAGATAAAGGCTGTCTTTTCACAGTCTTCTGGGGCCATCGGGATCTGGTAGTACCCACTGCGAAGATCCAACACAGAGAACCACTTACTACCAATCTGGCAGTCTAACGCATCCTGAATGCAGGGCATTGTGTACTGTTCAGGAATAGTCCGCCGGTTCAAGGTGCGATAATCCATGCACATCCTTACTGCCCCATTCTTTTTCCTCACTACCACGATAGGTGAAGCATATGGGCTTCTGGATTCTTGTATTACACCAGCAGCAAGCATCTCTTGCAGATGCCGTCTCACATCATCTATGTCAGCAGGTGCCAGGCGTCGAGACCTCTCACGAAATGGCCTTTCATCATGCAGCCGGATATGGTGCTCAGCTCCTTGCATGCATCCTACATCCCATTCCTTTAAAGAAAACACCTGGTATCTCTGGGAAAGCTTCTCACTGATCCTCACTTTTCATTCAGCTGGCAACGGGGAGTCACCGAAATCAAACAAGTCAGGTGTTACTCTATCATTCTTCCCCGAACTCTTGCTACTGGGTAGCACTGCAGTGTCTGCACAATACACATCAGCTAGGGTGCAACCTCTATTTACTCGAATCTCTCTTTCAGACACATTATGAACTTGAACCATTACCCTTCTGTCATAAGCATGGGCTCTAGCAGGCAAAATACTAGGCTTGACCAGCAGTCCCTCTGGCAATTTTCCATCGCCTGGTGCATCCAACATTAATATTTTATTCTTGACATCCTTTCAGATACGGACCTCTCCCTGTAGGGTACACTGGGCATTTGGTGCCAGGATAAGAGACTCAGGATCCTTCTTCCAGACAACTCCAACCGGTTCCTCTGGTTCCACTTTGTCAGCATCTCTCTGGGCATCATAGGCTTTCCTGATCAAGGCTGGAATTCTTAGTGCTCTACCAGAACGGGACCCCTGTTTTTCATAACACAACTGTGCCAGCCGTCCAAACATGTGTGCATTAGTCCCAATTAGTAGAAGAACCCCATCATACAGTTCAGTAGGGGGACACACTAAGGCCAGGGTCTCTACTTGCTCGGGCACTCCAGCCACGGAGGTGGGAAAAGACAGTCAAATTCAGATATATCCAGAGTAGGGGTAGGCCTTCACTCTAACCCCAGACATGCAGCCCTCCAATGGTTGTAAGGGACATCAGACAAATGCTTCTGATACCAGTCTTGAACATAATTGTCACTTGGGAGCCACTGTCCAATACAGCTCTTGTAGACACTCCATTCACCTTTACAATGGTCTCCATGGAGGGACCCACTATTCTCGACCAGTCTGAGAGGTGGTAGCGGGGCCTGGGCAACTGGCCTTGCCACAAAGGGATGTGAGTTAGCATTTTGGGGCCCTCACTGGGATCATTTCTGCACCTCTTAACCACTGATTTGTTCTCTGAAGCTCTCCTTGTAGCCTATATGCAACTTTGTCTGTGTCTTTTGAGACCGCATTCTCTCTTCATGTGTCCATCCTTCCCACAATTATAGCAAAACATACTTTCTGGAGTTTGAGCTGGCGAGGCGTCATGCTGGGAGCCAGGGCGGGGGTACTACTAACTGGAAACCTTGGTGCCATCTCTGTCTGCAGCGTGATTTGGAGGCATCTCATCAATTTCCCCACTTCCATGGTCAAGACATCGAGTTTTGAGCTGTTGTCAGCAGGAGATGCATGGGTGGGTACCCCCACCCCCATAGCAGATGCAGTCAGATGAGGTCGGGGCCTGTATTTGCAGGAGCGGCCTTCATAAAGAGACTGTTTTTTATTTCCCTGAACTCTCTTAGCAGTTCACCCCATGGTGGGACACCCTCATTGGTCCCCACTTCACAAGGACCTTCCGATGCTGTGATCACTTGTGCTGCACTCACCCCAGAATTAAAATCCCCCTCCTCATCTTCAGCCTCCCGAAGTTCTTTTATTAAGTCATAATAGTTTGGTGGGTTACCGCTTCTGTCTGGGAGCCTTAATTGAAGAAGCTGCAATTTAGAATGCTTTGCATGTTGTAGTAGGTGCTCCAACCTTACACAGTTTAAGTCACTGGCAGCCACCCCACCTTTTCGGTAAGCCTTCTGCAGAGCTCTTTCCAGATGAGTAACATATGCAAAAAAACTTTCCCCTGGCCACTGTTTTGTACCTTGAAATTTCCACATCAAGCTCTCCCCTGACTCAATGCTCCCAAAATTGCCTTCAAGCACAGATAGGTACTTCTGGGCAGATGCATCAGGATTTGTGGACCTCAAAAATTTATGACCTCTAGGGCTGGACCCCTCAGACTTTCTATGATTCTTTTTCATTTCTCAGCCTCTGCACACTGCCGTTCAGGTATCAGGGGGGCAACACAATCTATCCAGGTGTCCCAATCATCCTCCCCTTGGGGGGTGGGGAGGGTGCCAGAGAAGATCCTCAACCTTTGGTAAAAGTCATGACTAATGGCAGGTGCAGAAATAGGAGCCTGCACTGGTTCAGCCCCAGAAAGAGGGGCAATAACGGGTGCTGGAGCGGGAGGAGGTGTTGGGGAGGAACACTTCAGGTGGCAGAAATAACTTTAAGTCCTCCACAGTTTTCCTTCCTCCAGCAACAACTTAGCAAATTTCTCCTCAAAGTTTCAGATGGTGGGGGCTCATCCCCCTCGGGTCTTACTGTCCTTAGTTATCACTCTCCAGGCAGTGAGGGCTCCTCTGGGGTAATAGTCTGTGGCATTTGGAGCTATCTATGGGTCCTTATACTCTACTAGTGCCATGAAACTGTGGGTGAGCAGATCAGCATGTCGACCCACCACCACAGGGTTTTGTAAACCTTCCACCTTGGAAAGTACTCCCTGTACAGTGTCCGCATTGATACCCAGGGGGATGTCCAGGATAAGCATAGCATTTTGGGGGTCGATCTCTTCCCCAGTACACCACTCCACCAACCGGTGCACAGCCACTTCTGTCGGGGTACCCATTTATTTTTTTTAACAGTGGTTCATAAATGTGGCCACTAGAGGACACAAAATCCCAGCGGTGAGCCTCCAAGATGTAATCTCTGGGTGGCGCTATCCCAATAGCTACTGCCCCTGCCTGTTTGACTACGGACAGGTTGAGGGGCCTAGGTCCTATGGCGGGTGCCTCCACCCAGAGGTCAGGGTTTGTAGTGGTTAGACTAGCTTGGTCAAAGCCCTCTGGGACACTGAGACCCCCTTTTATTCCCTCTAGTGGCTTACATAGTACACCGGAGTTACAGCCCCAATACCCTATATATGCACACTGTTCACTCATATAGATACCACTTACCCTCGAGACTGATTCTGCAGCACGTCTCTGAGGACCCCCTGTAAAATAAGGTTAAGCAACATACACAGCAAAACACAATACTGTTTTCATAAGTACTAACACCACAGACAGTATATAGTATAACAACAACAAATCTGATTTATTTAGGGGACAGTAACATGGGAGGAGGAAATCAGGTTAATTGGTGGCATTAAATCACAGTACTGTGCACACATACAGGGTCTGAAAAGTCACACTCTGGGTACCCAGGTTGGGGTGGGGGCTAGCCAGTTCCGTTGCCCGGGGTTGGCCGGCAGGTGCAGATGGATAGGGCCCTGTAGAAGAAAATATATGCACAATACCCAATTGTAATCCGGAGCCGGAGGGCTCAGTCCATGAAACAGTGAAAGAACAAGAATTAGATGGCACACTTGTGATTGAAAAACAAGCTGCATGGGAATACCCTGATTTGTACTCACAACACCCAAGCTGAGGATCGGATAGAGAATGTCCCTCTGGATTGCCAGAAGAGCAGGGCATGAGGATTGTGACTGGACCCACTGCAGTTGATAGCAAATGGATGTAGTCGAATTAAGCTGGGGTTTACTTCCAGCTTCAGCACACAATCCACTGTACAGGGGATCTGAAATAGCGATTCCCCACAAGCACTCCGCACATTTATGTGTAAAAGGAAAGTACTATACCAGGCAGGCTGCTCCTAGATCCCGATCGCAATTACTGCAAAATACCCGGGACCACACACAGCAGCTTCAGTTCCTGACAGACCAAGTGTGATTCAGCAATTTTTCCAGTCTTCTACAGGTGAGCCTGGTTTCTACGCTTCTAGTGTTTCTTTCTCCTCACAACTCAGATTCAGTCAAACTGGCACTCACAAAGGCTGCAGACCCAAAACTCAGGGCCTCACGCGCGCTTCCCGCATGAAACCATACACTGCAGAAGCACACAGCTCTTTCTCTCTTCACTGCCACAACTGATCTGATCTTTCCAGTCACAGAGCAGGGCATCGCCTTTAGCTCCACACTGTTCCGTTGGCTGATTCAGCTGTCACTCACAATAAGACTCCCTCTGTTGGTAGAAAAAGGCGCCAAGGTCAAAACTACATTTCCCAGAGTCACTGCCCATACAGTCCCCTTGTGGCTGGCTCAAATTAAGAGTCCAAGTTCTGATTCATCCACAGGCTCCATTTTAGGGCTCCCTTAACCCAAGTGACCCAGCAGAGCAGTTTAGGTCCAAAATGGAGAGGTAACACACACAGAGTCCCAGCTGCAATAAAGGCAAGTTAGACAAACTACAACTTTGCTAATGCTTTAAATGATTACAGGCAAACAGTTACAGCTTTCAGATGGGCTCCCTTTGCAACTTCAGCGACCGCAAAATGGGCGATTACTCCATGGCTGAGGCGGGATTCGAGCATTAAATACACAGTCCCCCATACAAACTAATTAAGTCTGCAAGCAGACAGCTCTTAAAGGGACAGTACGTGGAGGCTCAAATAGCACTCCCTTGCAACCACAGTTAAGCAGCTCAGACGCTGAACACCACCCAGGCTAGGAGCATTCAGGCAAGCTCCTGGAAGGCTTTTGGGAACCCCCATTTGCAGGGGGGTTACACTGTAGATAGACCCATCTTGGCAGAGAATGCAGGGAATGTTGAGGGCTTTAGACCTCCTTGTTATGATTTTCATAGTTCACCTTTAAACGGCATAAATGTTTATTGTGACGGGAAGGGTGTGGTTAGGAGGGCACATCCAGCTAAATCTGGAATACTAAAGTTCCTACAGGGGAGGGGAGAGTATGTGTGTGTTATGCATTGGGGGGCTGGGGGAATTATGCACAGAGAAAATCTGATGTATAACAGAATATGGATAACATGTAAGAGAAATAACCCAATAGCGGAAGAGGCGCCAACGAGTGGGCAAATGGATACTTGGATAGAATATGAGGGGACCTTAATATACCACACAACTCTCCGATATGGATAGGGCCACACATTTACTTACCTGGAACAATAAAAAGTGGATACCCCAGGAAAAGATCAGGGGCAGATATTAAAACTTTGCGCTGGGTGCAAACTAATTGCACCATGAGTGCACCACATTTGAACTGGATTGCTGTATTCAAAAGGCCAAGTAGCACTGGCACTAAAAGATAATGTATGCAAGGTGCAAAGTGAGGGGCGGGACATGCACAGGTGCAATGGTATATTCAAAACAATGGCGTGGCATAGCGGCGTTAGTGCGACATGTAGCATAGGCGTAAATTGCTGCCTATGAAAGGTAGTCTTGACTCTGGGCAGACCAAGGATGGGGGGTGTGAGCACAGCAGCAACAGTGAACAAGACTGTATGCAGCCAATGAGGAGGTAGCAAGGGCGAACAGCCACCTTGGGCAACTCCATATACACAAGCGCCCAAACTGTGGAATACAATGCCTCAGCATTGCTTGGATGCTAACAATCATGCACATTATACGACGGAGCTAAAACTCCACTTGCAGCACCAAACTAGCTGAGTTGTTGTATGTATGTATTGTATACTGCATCATCACATGTAGTGGCTCCGGGTTGTTCCTGAATATGGGCCATGGCCCACTGTGGCTACCCGATTAACACAGCAATAAATACGTATGAAAGTATTAAACAACTGGCAGTGGCCGGCTTGTTGGTGCAGCGGTTGGATCTCTGCTTGTGATGCCGGTGACCCGGGTTCGGGATTGGACCCGGGATGTTGGAAGGCAGGCCGGAGGAGAAGGATGGAGCATCCCGAGGACTGCTCTCCTTCTCCGGGCGGGAGGGAGTGAGACCAGTGTTGACAGACCCGGGTGGAGGCGGGATATTGACAGTGACTGGTGCCAGAACGTTAGGGTGGGGCGGACACCGGACTTCTTGTACGTCCCCACCCCAGGAAAAACTAAGAAAAAATCTCAGCTCCCGGCCACCCTAGATGAAGCCCACCTCAGCTTCAATTAGCCTCCAGGCTAGCCCTCTGACCTATCCCATAGTTTGCGGCACTGTTAGGGGGCATGTGCCGCAGCCCCGCTCTGGGGGGGATAAACCAGGGGGTACTGGAGGGTCGCAGACGATTTAGAGGTGGAAGCCAGAGGTCTGTGACCAGGCTGATGTTCCAGGTGGCTGGCAGCAGGGGAATAAAGCATAATAAATAAAAACAAACAAAAACCCACAACTGGCAGTGCGGCCATATGGCACACACCTCCAGTCCCACCATTGGAGTACACCAATACACTCCAGCACACAAATGCAGCACTGGGGAACAAGCTTAACCCCCCCCATACCAGCAGCAAGGGACTTAGGGGGAGGTCAGGAAGGGATGCGAGAAAGGGTGAGCAAGTAGGGAGAGGGGGAAGGAAGCGGTGAGGGTGGTAACCTTGAATGCTAGGAGTCTAGGGAGCAAAACAGCAGAGTTACAGGTTGTCATGGCAGATGGGGAGGTGGACATGGTGACCATCACTGAGACATGGGCCACCCAGTACCATGACTGGGACCTGGCAGTACCAGGATATAGGATATTTTGGAGGGACAGGGCAAAAGGAAAAGGAGGGGGGTGGCGCTGCATGGGAAGGAAGGGTTGAGGTGTGTCAGGGAGGAAAAGGAGGAGGGCAGCACGGAGTCATTATGAGTGCAGCTCCAGGACTCCAAAAATAGGACCCTCAGGATGGGAGTTGTGTGCAGGCCACCCTCTCAGACTGAGGAGTTAGACAGGGAACTAGTGGGACAGATCAGAAGGACCTGTGGGATGGGCAGCACCGTGACTGTGGGAGACTTCAACCTGCCGGGAATGGATTGGGGTACCCCAGCCACCATGAATAGGAGGGAGCAGGTATATCTGGATGCTTTCCAGGACAGCTTCCTAGTGCAGATGGTCAACAGAGCCAACCAGGTTAGGGGAACCCTAGATCTCGTGCTGGTGAATGGTGAGTTGCGATGGAGCTGAGGGTGGAGGAACTGCTGGCGGGGAGTGACTACCACTTGGTGTGGTTCTCAATAAACATGGGGAAAGGGGGAGTAGGAACATGCACAAGGATGTTAGACTTCAGGAGGGCCAACTTCTGGAGGATGAGGGAAATAGTACAGGGGTATCTGGCCAGGATCCATCCAAACATGGACACTAACCAGAAGTGGGAGGTCATTAAACTGGGAATTGAGGAGATAACTGTAACATGTACAAGGGTCCAGAGTAAGAGGGCTAAAGCCAAGAAGCCTAGCCAGGTGAGCAGGGTGGTCATGGAAAAAGTAAGGAAGAAAAGAGCCGCCTTTAGAAGGTACAAAAAAACAGGAAGGGGGAGGACAGAGAGGAATACCTGAAGGAATAGAGGGAGGTTACAAGGGCAGTCAGGTCAGCCAAGGCGTCCATGGAACTCAGGCTAGCACAGGGCATCAAGAGTGGGAGGAAGGACTTCTTCAGGTACATCAGGAGAAAAGGGTTATGAGACCGAATAGTAAGGTTAAAGAAGGATGGGAGGGTGGTGGAAACAGGGCAGAACAGGCAGAAACATTAGCAAAATTACTTCTGCTCTATATTTACTAAAGAGAAAGTGGAGCTGTACCCAGGGGGGTGGGAGGGGGGCATGGGGGCAGGTGACAGATTGGGAAATCCAGTTGGCAGAGTACTCGAGGGCTTGGGGCACTGAGGGTGGACAAGGCACCAGGACAGATGCGCACACCCTAGGGTGCTGAAGGAGCTGGCAGAAGTCCTGGCAGAACCCATGGCAGACCTGTTCAATGCCTCCCTGGACTCAGGGTGTACCTCAGAGTTGGAGGATGGCGCACATGGTACCTCTCCACATGAGTGGCCCAAGGATGATCAGGGAACTACAGACTGGTATTTCTCACATCCATCGCGGGAAAGCTGATGGAGACAATCCTGAAGGAGAGGCTGGTTTCCCTCCTAGAGGCTAATGGGCTGCAGGAGAGTAGACAGCATGGTTTTGTTTCAGGCAGATCCTGTCAGATCAACTTGGTGGAGTACAATGACTAGGTAGCCAGGCAATTAGAGAGGGGCCATGCAGTGGATGTTCTGTACCTAGACTTCAGTAAGGCATTCGATTCTGTGCCACATGGAATGCTAAGAAGTAAGCTGGAAAGCACAGGGGCAGGGGTGAAGATAGTGGGATGGGTAGTGAACTGGCTGCAAGGGAGACAGCAGAGGGTGGTGGTGGGAGGGGAGCTCTCATCTCCCAGGACGGTGACAAGTGGGGTGCCACAGGGCTCTGTACTGGGGCCGGTGTTGTTTGGGATCTTCACAGCAGACATCGCAATAGGTATCAAGAGCAAGATCAGACTGTTTGTAGATGATACCAAGATGGGAGCAGTAGTGGATGACTTAAAAAGGTGGCAGGGGTTGCAAGATGATCTGACAAAATTGGAGGCCTGGTCAGACACTTGGCAGCTGGGGTTCAATGCCAAGAAATGCAATGTGCTACATTTCGGCACAAAAAACCCAAGGAGGAGCTACCAGCTAGGGGGGATTCAACTAGCCAAGATGGAAGAAGAGAAGTATCTGGGGGTGATCATAACAGGAGCAATGAACAACTCAGCACAGTGTAGAAAGGCAGCTGCAAAGGCCAACAGGATGCTGAGTTGTATTGCCAGAGGCATATCCTCCAGGAGGGGGGAGGTGATCCTGCCGCTATACAGTTCACTGGTTAGACCACACCTGGAGTACTACGTGCAGTTCTGGTGACTGTACCTGAAGAAGGATATTAGGTTACTGGAGGGGGTGCAGCGCAGGGTAAAAAAAATGATCCAGGGACTAGAGGACTTACCCTATGAGAGTAGGCTGAGGGAGCTGAATATGTACTTCCTGGAGGAGAGGAGGGATAGGGGGGACATGACTGAAACATTCAAGTACATGAAAGGAATAAATAAGATGGGAATGGAGGGGCTTTTCAAATTAAGATGGGGAGGGACACTCAAGGGCATGATCTGAGATTGAAAGGGGAAGGTTCAGGAGGGAACTGAGGAGATACTTTCACAGAGAGAGTGGTGTCTGGGTGGAGCGCATTGCCAGAGGAAGTGGCATCCTGTAGAACAGTGGGCTGCTTCAAGAGGATGGGACAGGGTAAGGAGAAGGTCACTGGAGGGGAGGGAGGAGGAGGAGCAGCTGCAGTATAAGAACTGCCAGCTGCACAATCAGCAGACTTGATTGACCATAAGGCCTTTATCTGCTGGCAATTTTGTATGATGGTATGTAACTGGAGGGTGTTGAAGGGAGGATGCACAGGTGGCCAGGTTGCACCATATAGTGGGTTATGCCACAAGGCTGGGGCCATCCCCACAGTGCACATGTTCCAGTGTTGGGACTACCCTGACACTGGTGTGCATGTCTGATGGTGTTGTCACCCCCCGCCACATACCTCACATCTGTACAGACATATGGCACACATGGCCAGCCATGTGTATGTTACTGTGAGTATCCCATGCTAGTGGCGCAGCATATGTGGACACAGACTGGCATGACAATGGTGTCCACTATCAGAACACACCTGCTAGCTGGTCCTGTCACTGTGCGGAGCAGCAGTCATTGATGCCTGACACACTGTAGGCATTGCTGTGTCTCCCACTAAACCGGCCACTATGGTACTGCAGTGTCTGCTGTGAACTGTAGCAGGGACTACAATATGTTCATGGCATGCGGCACCAACACTTGTGGCTGTGGTGCTAGTCCCCTGGGGTACATTAGACTCTGCTGCTGTGTACAGACATAGTCTACAGCTACTGACATGTTTCTCCAGTCTGACATACAGGTGGTGCTATGGGGAGACCCAGCCTGCAGCTATCGACTTGTAGTTCTAGTCCAACCTACAGTTGGAGCTGTGTGCACCCTGCAATAGCGCCAGGCAATCCACATGGATCTACATGCAAAGCAGGCTGTAATGAGATGCTAATGAGGCTGCTTGCCCATGGATTGCCTAAGTAGGCTCATTTGCAAAGCACTTTTGAATATAGCAAACTTTTGAGTCGGGCAAGCATGTTAGTGTTGGGCAAATGTTCTAGCGCCATGCAAATGAGTTTGCCCTGTGTTGAACTGTCAGAACTATAGCACAGTTCTGCAGTATTTGGTCTGAAGTGTTGTTTGCAGTTTTTTGTGAATCGACTTCTTTGCTAGCACACACATTGGCCACGTAGTTCACCTTTGCCTTCCTGCACATCTGTGTGCACTGGGCTGCTGTTGTAGTTCGCACTGCCCGGTTGCTATATTCAGAGCTGTCTAATGTGCCGGGCTATGTTTGTGTAACCCCCAGGTGGTGCTATCCCAAGGGCTACTACCCCTGCCTGCTTGACTACTGACAGGTTGAGGGGCCTAGGTTCTATGGCGGGTGCCTCAACCAGAGGTCAGGGTTTGTAGTGATACTAGCTTGGTCACAGCCCTCTGGGACACTGAGACCCCCTTTTATTCCCTCTAGTGGCTCACACAATGCACAGAAGTTACAGTCCCAATACCCCACATGTGCACACTGTTCATTCATAAAGTACCACTTACCCTCGAGACTGATTCTGAGGTTCGTCTCTAGGGACCCCTGTAAAATAAGGTTAATCAATATACATAAACCAATTCAATGTTTGATATGTAGGTACTGACACTTCAGACAGTTTAAAGTTTAACAACATCAAATCTGGTTTATTTAGGGGAATAAAACATGGGAGGGGAGATCAGGTTAATTGGCAGAATTAAATCATAGTGCTGTGCACACATACAGGGTCTAAAAAGTCACACTCTGGGTACCCAGGTTGGGGGGGGGCTAGCCAGGTCCGTTGTTCGGGGTTGGCCGGCAGGTGCAGATGGATGGGGCCCTGTAGAAGAAAATATATGCACAACACCCAATTGTAATCCAGAGCCGGATGGCTCAGTCCATAAAGCAGTGAAACAAGAAGAATTAGATAACACACTTGTGATTGAAAACAGACTGCAGGGGAATACCCTGATTTGTACTCACAATACCCAAGCTGAGGACTGGATGGTGGATGTTCTTCTGGATTGCCAGAACAACAGGGCATGGAGACAAGGTCCTTGTGACTGGACCCCACTGCAGTTGATAGCAAACGGATTTAGTCCGAGATAAACTGGGATTTGCTTCCAGCTTCAATACACAGCACACAGCATGGGGAGTTGGAAATAGCGATTCCCCACACGCACTACGCACATTCATATGTAAAAGGAAAGTACTATACCAGGCAGGCTGCTCCTCAATCCCAATTGCAATTACTGCAAAATACCTGGGAGCACACACAGCAGCTTCAGTTCCTGACAGACCGAGGTTGAAATGATTCAGCAATTTCTCCAGTCTTCTACAGGGTGAGCCTGGTTTCTCTCTTCAGACTTCCTTCTTTCTCCTCACAATCTGATTCAGTCCAAACTGGCACCTAGCAGGCTGAAGGAGGAACCTCAGGGCCTCACAAGTGCTTCCGCATGAAACTATACACCGTAGAAGCACAGAGCTCCTTCTCTCTTCACTGGCACAACTGATCTGACTTTCCAGTAACAGAGCAGGACATTTCCTTTGAGTTCCTCCCAGTTCGGTTGGCTGATTCGTCTGTCACTCACAATAGAACGTCCTCTGTTGGTGAAAAAAGGTGCCAAGGTCAAAACTACATTTCCCAGAGTCATTGCCCATACAATCCCCCTGTGGCTGGCTCAGAATTGAGAGTCTAAGTTCTGATTCATCCACAGGCTCCATTTTAGGGCTCCCTTAACCCAATTGGCCCAGCACAGCAGTTTAGGTCCAAAATGGAGGGGTAACACACACAGAGTCCCAGCTGCAATAAAGGCAGGTTAGACAAACTACAATTTTGCTAATGCTTTAAATGATTACAGGCAAACAGTTACAGCTTTCAGATGGGCTCCCTTTGTGCTTTCAGCGACGCAAAATGGGCGATTACTCCGCAGCTCAGGCGGGGATTCAAGCAGGGAAGCTTCAGCCCCCTGAAGCATTAATTATGTCTGCAAGCAGACAGCTCTTAAAGAGACAGTATGTGGAGCTCTACCAGCACTCACGGTGCCATTCTAAGCGGCTTAAACGCTGAGCAGCCAGCATGCAGGGGAACACTTAGGCAAGCTCCTAGGAGGCTTTTAGGAACCCCCATTTGTAGGGGTTACACCCTTCCTGTCCTGAAAAGAGCTTGGCGCCCATGTCAAGTATGTACCCCATAAGTTTCAATACAACCATATACATTTACATCAGTATCACACTAGGTTTATACATGTAATCATCAGTCAACATATCAACTTACCAGAAACACATTTCTGAAACTTTTCAGTAACTCACTTTTTACACAATATTATACACACATTGTACTGTAACTCAGGTTATTACCTCCTGTACATGAAACCTGAAGAGAGGGGGCCCTTCCCTATCAGCTACCTTGGGGCTGGATGGGTCAGGGGCACCATACCGAGAGGGCAACACAAGTAACTTGGAGTTAGCACTGATGTTCAGTTTGGGCAATGAGCTCGGGGACACATACACTCCTTTAAGGACAACATTGAGAGGCAAGTCCACAGGCCTCCCAGGGAATCATAACTGAGGTGCACCACAGGCTTTACACTCGACCAGTCTTTCTAGGGGGAACTTTTACAGTCTTTGCACCCTGAGCCTCATTTTCAGCATTGTCCTCACTTGTCAGGGGAGTCTCCATTGGGGTAGAGAGGCTAGAACTTGGGACACTTTCAGCTCCAGGAGTTACAGTCTCTGAGTCCACAACACTTGGCTCACATGGAGAGCTTTCGGACACTGGCAGTGGACCATCAGGGCACTCAAAATACTCTTCTTGTTCTGGTATATCACCAGTCTGTTCCAGCCCATCATTTTCCTCCTCTGAGAGCTCATACATTTCCACCATGCACAATGATTCCATGTCATCTGACTTAATGCTTTGCACTTCACTTTCTGGGTGCACTGGCTCCAGGGACAAAGCTGGGGCTTAGGCAGTCCAGAAGGCCCAGCTTCCTCCATAATTGACTAGGGGTTGCTCTGAAACAATTGACTCAGTTAGTAAGAGGTAGTACCCAAAGTTGCACTCACTTTCCTCTGACATGGATTGACAGTCATTTTCAACTGGGACTTGTTGTGGGAACACTTTAACTCAGCATCTGTAGGTGCAGACTTTTGCTTTGCTTAGCAGCAGCTCGGGTCACTGGTCCAGAGGGCTACGTTCTGGGGCTCAGACTCAATCAAGATTTGTCCAATGGGCAGTAAATGATTTCACGCATTGTTTTAACATCTTTTGAATTATTCTCAGGCCTTACTTTGTACACAGGCAGATCATCTAGTTTGCCCACTACAGTGTGAGGGAGATGGTGCCACCTGTCAGCAGTCTTATGTTTGCCATACAGTCCCAGATTTCTTAGCAATACCCGATCTCCCTCCTGGAGTTCCTGTGCTTTCACCTTTTTATCATACCTTTCTTTGTTGGCCAGATTTCTTTTGGCAGCCATGGTTTGAGCCAGTTGGTATGCATGATTTAGCTGGGCCTTTAACTTTTGCACATACTGTACATAGTTGTCAGCTCGAACCCCACCAGGAGAAACTCCAAAACATACATCTACCGGCAGTCGAGCTTCTCTTCCAAACATCAGGCGGTAGGGGGAGAACCCAGTGGCATCACTTTTGGTGCAGTTGTAGGTATGTACCAGGGTGCTAATTTGTTGGCTCCATCTATGCTTGTCCTTTGGGTGGAGGGTGCCTAGCATATCTAGCAAAGTGCGGTTGAAACGTTCAGGCTGCAGGTCCCCCAGAGGGTGGTAAGGGGTGGTTCTGGACTTTCGCACTCCCCATAGAGAAAGCATCTCTTTGATCAGATGACTCTCAAAGTCCTTCCCTTGATCAAAATGGATTCTTTGTGGAGCCCCATAGTGAACAAAAAAGTTTTCTACAAGTTCTTTCGCCATAGTGGATGCCTTCTGGTCCTTGGTGAGAAAACTTGGGCATATCTCTAAAATAGTCAGTGACCACCCAGCACATTACTAATATTTCTTTGATCTGACTCAAACCAGAAAATCAATACAGACCAGCTCCATGGGTGCACTGGTGGTGATGTTAACAAGGGGACAGCCCTCTGGGCAGGGTTTTCTCTGTAAACCAAGCGACTACAAGTTTGAATGTGTTGCTCAACATCAGCCCCATCTTAGGCCAATAGAATCTGGATCTCATTGTCAAGTGTTCTGTCTATACCAAGGTGTCCATGTGGTTATGTAAGGACCTCAGCACGCGTCTCGAAGGCAGTGGGCAGCGATAGTTGTTGTTTGTCTATTTGTCCCCTCTGTCTACTGTTTCTCTGTGTAACCCCCTGCAAATGGGGTTCCCAAAAACTTCAGAACTTGCTTGGTCTCCAAGCCTGAATGGTGTTTGGCGTTTAAGCCGACTTTATCAGTGAGTGTTTTAGAGCCTCTGGTACTGTCTCTTTAAGAGCTGTCTGCTTACTGTGAACATAATTAGTTGTATGGGGACTGTGTGCTTCTCTGTTTGATACCACTCGAGCTGCTGCTAATTCACTCCATTTTTGCAGTCACTAGAGTGCAAAGGAACCTATCTGAAAGATGTAACTGTTTGCCAGAAATCATTTAGAGTAACATGAAATTACAGTTTGTCTAACCTGCTTTCTTTGCAGTCAGAACTGTGTCTGCCTAGTTCCCATTCTGGTTTGAACTGCTGAACTGGACCAATCAGTGTGGGTAAGCTTGCTCTAAAATGGTGCCTTGGACGAATCAGAACTTGGACTCATAATCTGAGCCAGCCACAAGAGGATTGTGGGCAGTGACTTGGGAGATGTAGTTTAGACTTGTCGCCTTTTTTGGACCAACAGCAGTCTATTTGGTGACGGCCAATCCAGTCAAGAACAGGAGGAACTCAAAAGTACCCGGTTTTGTCTGTTGGAGTTTCAGTTTAGCTCTCTGGCGGTGAAGGAAAAGAAACCTATGCTCCTTCAGTGCAGTTTTAGTCAAAAAGCTGTGTAAGGGCCAGGTTCGGTCTGCAGCTTGTGTTGCTTGTTAGGACTGAATCCGATCCTGTGAAGAGAATCAAAGGATCTCTGAAGTAGAAACCAGGCTCACCCTGTAGAAGACTGGAGAAATTGTTGAATTGCACTCGGTCTGTTCAGGAACTGAATCTGCTGTGTGTTCTCCCCGGTATTGTGCAGTAATTATGATCGGGATAGAGAAGCAGCCTTGCCTGGTATAGTACTTTCTTTTTACCATATAAATGTGAGGAGGCTTGTGTAGTCTCAAGTGAATCCTGCTGCCATTAAGTGATTTTTGCCTGTGACTGTTTACTATATAAATGTGTGAGAGTCCCTGAGCTCAAGAGTAGCTCCAGACGTTGAAGGACTCTACTTGTTTGGAGTCGTGAGTACTATTCAGTCGCTCCCTGTTGAATTGCCATTTCATTAAATCCAAATGGAATCACTGTACTGCTGACTGTTTAAACTAATTTTCTTTCTCTGTGTGAAGGGCCCTACCAGCTGCCACGGTTTGGACTAGCCACTAGGGCTTGGTACCCAGGGACAGTAACTGTGTAGGATAAGTCTTCTAGAGAGTCATAGATAGATAGTAAAGTGATAAGCTAATTAACCTGATTTCCCCTGTCCTTGTTATATTCCCATTATAAATCAGAGCTGTTTGTTTCAGCAAGTTATACTGCCTGAGGTATTTGTCTATGTTAAGTATTGTACTGTGAGTTGTTGCTGTATCTTATTTTAGGAGGGTCCCAGTGCCTGAACCAGCCCTTGGGGTAAGTGTATACTGTGAAGGTAATTCTAATATATTGTGTGGGCCTAGTTGGGAAGAGGGGTTGCAGTGTCCCAGAGGGCTGTGACCAAGTTAGTTTAACTATTGCAAACCTGACCTCTGGGTGGAGGCACCCGCCATTGGACAGCGCCCCTCAACCTGTTAGTGGCAAATCAGGCAGGGGTAGTAGCCCTGGGATAGCGCCATCTAGGGGTTACATCTGTATAATCAGTCTATTGATCAGTTTCAACTTAGGACCTTCCTTGTATAACAATGCAATTCTCAAATCTGTGGAGCTAATTTGGACACAACTTTCCCTGTGTAGAGGGCTTCTAAAGCTGATTTGATCGTGGGATCTCGGGATTGAGCCCGCTGAATACTGTCATTGTCCAGCTGAGGCAATGCACCAATGTCTATTGCAGAAAAGTGGCAATAAGCAGCAGGTATGCAATTCTCAGAGGGTCTCAAACAATCCACCATACAGTCCATTGCGTCCGTGGACATTTGTTCCTCCCTGTCAAACTTCTGGCAGAGTGCTTGGATGTCAGGTTCTGACAGTCTGACCCAGTCATTCCGGGGAACATGGCCTCGGGAGAGAGCATCAGCATCTATGTGGTTCTTGGCCTGCTCTGTATTCAACTGCATAGTCGTGAGTAGATAGTCAGAAAGCCACCTGTGGCCAGCAGCATCAACAGCTGAAGTCTGCACATGGGTCAAAGGATTGTTGCAGTTTTTACTAGTATCTTAGCCCCATACAAGTACTGGTGGAATTGGTCAACAATGATGCCCTTCAAAGCTAGGAACTCTAACTTATGTACAGGATAGTTCTTTTTGGAAGGGTCAGGCTTCTGCTGGCAGGTCACTGGTCTCAGGCCATTCTAGATTGCTTCTGATACAACACAGCCCTAAACCTTGCAAGCTAGCATCAGATTGTGTAGGACATAGGGTTTTGCTGGGTCTTCACAAGCCAGGACATGTAGCGTGGGTAAGTTGATATACAATCTCATGAAAAGCATCTTCACAATCAGGTGTCCATCGTGCCCCAAAAACTTCATTAAGACAGAAATACACTCTCTCAGTCTCAGAGGAAGTTGACCTCTTGTATCTTTTGTAGGTAGGAGGGTACCCTTGAGTAAGATTAAGTAAAGGACAGATCACTCTTGAATAGTCCTTGATGAAACGGCGATAGTAGCCACAGAATCCCAGGAATCTTTGCAGTTCTTTTAGATTGTGGGGCTGTGGCCAGGTGGTCAGGAGCCTCAACATTACTCGGGTCTGTCTCTATTCCTTGGTGGAGATATGTGTGCCACATACTTCACTGGATGTTTGGAAGAATTGACATTTGTTGATGAACAGTTTCAGGCCAAAGTCTTCCAGTCGGTCCGACACCTTGAACAATGTGCTCTCATGTTCCTCCAGTGAGCTGCCAAATACAATAACATCATCCAGGTATACCAGGCACTCTAATAAGTTCATGTCCCCCACTGCAAGCTCCATCAGTCGTTGACAAGTGGCTGGGGCTCCTGAAATCCCTTGAGGCATCCTCATGAATTCATAGAAGCCAAGCAGACAGATAAAGGCTGTCTTCTCACAGTCTTCTGGGGTCATCGGGATCTGGTAGTACCCACTGCGAAGATCCAGCACAGAGAACCACTTGCTACCGTTCAGGCAGTCTAAAGCATCCTGGATGCGGGGCATTGTGTACTGATCAGGGATAGTCCACTGGTTCAAGGTGCAATAATCCACGCACATCCTTACTGTCCCATTCTTTTTTCTCACTACCACAATAAATAAAGCGCATGGGCTTCTGGATTCTTGTATTACACCAGCAGCAAGCATCTCTTGCAGATGCCATCTCACATCATCTATGTCAGCAGGTGCCAGGCATCGAGACCTCTCACAAAATGGCCTTTCATCATGCAGCCAGATGTGGTGCTCAGCTCCTTGCACACATCCTGCGTCCCATTCCTTTAAAGAAAAAATCTGGTCTCTCTGGGCAAGTTTTCTACTAATTCTCATCTTCCATTTGGCTGACAATGGGGAGTCCCCAAAATCAAACAAGCCGGGCATCACTCTGTCATTCTCCGTCGAACACTTGTTACTGGGTAGCACTGCAGTATCTGCACAATGTACATTAGCCAGGGTGCAACCTCTATTTACTTGAATCTCTCTATCAGACACATTATGAACTTGAACCATTACCCTTCTGGCATAAGCATGGGCTCTGGCAGGCAAAATACTTGGCTTGACCAGCAGTCCTTCTGGCAATTTCCCATCGCCCGGTGCATCCAGCATGAGGATTTTATTGTTGACATCCTTTCTGATACGGACTTCCCCCTGTAAGGTACATTGGGCATTTGGAGCTGGAATCAGAGTCTCTGGATCCTTCTTCCAGACAATTCCAACTGGTTCCTCTGGGTCCACTTTTTCAGCATCTCTCTGTGCCTCATAGGCCTTCTTGATCAAGGCCGGGATTTTCAAAGCTCTACCAGTCCTTGACCCTTGTTTCTCATAGCACAACTGCGTCAACTGTCCAAACATATGCGCATTCGTCCCAATTAGTAGAGGAATGCATTCATACAGTCCGGTAGGGGGATACACTAATACCAGGGTCTCTACTTGCTCGGGCACTCCAGCCACGGAGGTTGGAAGAGACAACCAAAGTTGGATATACCTGGAATAGGGGTAGGCCTTCTCACTTAACCCCCAGACATGCAGTCCTTCCAACGGTTGTAAGGCTACATTAGACAGGTGCTTCTGATACCAGTCCTGAAACATAATTGTCACTTGGGAGCCACTGTCCAATACAGCTCTTGTAGACACTCCATTCACCTTCACAGTGGTCTCCGTGGAGGGACCCACTATTCTGGACCAGTCTGGAGAAGTGGTAGCAAGGGCCTGGGCAGATGATCTAGCCACAAAGGGATGAGTTAGCATTTCTGGGACCTTCACTGCGGTCATTTCGTGCACCTCTTAACCACTGTTTTGTGCTCCAAAGCTCTCCTTGTAGCCGGCTCACCACTCTCTCTAAGTCTTTCCGAGACTGGCATTCCCTCTTCATGTGCCCATCCTTCCCACAATTATGGCAAAATATGTCTGCTGAAGTTTTGGGTGACCGAGGCATCACATTAGGGGCAGCGGCATTGGGTACTATTAATAGAAAACCTTGGTGCCACCTCAGCCAGCGTTGGGTTGGACATTTGGAGACATCTCTTGAGTTCCCTCACCTCCATAGCCAAGACATCAAGTTCTGAACTGTCGTCAACATAGGGGTGCCTGGGTGGGCACCCCCCACCCCCATAGCAAGCAGTCAGGCAAGTGTCAGTGCCATTACTCTAGTGGGAGGGGCCTTCATGATGAGACTGTCTGTTGCTTTCCTAATCTCCTCAACAGTTCATCCTATGGCAGAACATTGTAGCCATCCTCTCTGGCTGGGCCCCCCTTGGCTGACATTTGGGTCTCTGGTTCTGTCATGTGATTTCAGTGATTCCAGACCATCAGTGTCTGACCCCGCACCTGGGGCAGGGGATGTAGCAGCTACGACTGCAGAGGGCTCTGAAAAACCTTCCTCCTCCTCAACTTCCCATACATCCTTCATCAACACATGGAAAGGCAAGGGACCAGATTTCCTTTGATGCAGTTGCAATTTGAGCAACACACAGCTAGAGTGCCGGGCAGAGCAGAGTATATGATCCAGTCTTACCCGGTCCACTTCACTAGAGGTCCAACCCCCCTTTTCGAAAAATGGTTTGCAAGATTCCCTCTACTTGATCCATATAGGCAGATAACAATTCCCCGGCTGTTGTCTAACATCTTTAAGCTTCCATTTCAAGGCCTCAACACTAGTGGTGCCCCCAAACACATTTCCAAGGGCAATTATGTACTCTTGGGCTTTAGCGTCAGGGTCAGAGACCCTCAGGGAGCGAAAACTACGTAGGGCAGGTCCCTGGAGGCTCTCCCCCAGGTGAGCCCTTTTTTCTGCCCCAGAGCATTGCCAGTCTTGTACCGCAAGAGTAGCAGAGTCTATCGAGGTTTCCAGATCGACCTCCCCATTTGGAGTAGGGCGGATGCCAGAGAATACTTTGAGCTTGCGGTAAGAGTCATGACTAACGGCGGAGTACAAACATAAGGGAGCTAACACTGGCACAGAAGGAGGGCAATACTCAGGTGCGGGGGAGAGGTTGTTGGGGGGAAACGCCCCAGGTGCAATAATAGTTTCTTTAAATCCTCCACAGTTTTCCTTCCTCCAGCAATAATTTCGTAAATTTCTCCTGAAACATTTCAGATAGTGGGGGTTGGGGGTCATCCCCCCCCCAGGTCTTTACTGTCCTTAGTTATCACTCTCCAGGCAGTGAGGGCTCCCTCTGGGGTAATAGTCTGTGGCACTTTGGAGCTATCTATGGGGTCCTTATACTCTACTAGGGCCATGAAAGTGTGGGTGAGCAGATTAGCATGTCGACCTGCCACCACAGGGTTTTGTAAACCTTCCACCTTGGAAACTACTTCCACTACAGTGTCTGTACTGGTACCCAGTGGGATATCCAAGATAAGTATAGCATTTTGGGGGTCAATCTCCAGCCCAGTACACCACCCTGGTGTACAGCCAGTTCTGTTGGGGTATCCATTTATTTTTAACAGTAATTCATAAATGTGGCCACTAGAGGACGCTAATCCCAGCGGTGTCTCCAAGATGTAACCCCTAGGTGGCGCTATCCCAAGGGCTACTACCCCTGCCTGTTTGACTACGGACAGGTTGAGGGGCCTAGGTCCTATGGCGGGTGCCTCCAACCAGAGGTCAGGGTTTGTAGTGGTTAGACTAGCTTGGTCACAGGCCTCTGGGACACTGAGACCCCTTTATTCCCTCTGAGTGGCTCATACAGTACACTGGGTTACAGCCTCAATACCCCCACGTATACTCACTGTTCACTCCTTATATATCATCACCCTCGAGACTGATTCTGCAGCATGTCTCTGAGGACCCCCTGTAAAATAAGGTTAAACAACATACACAGCAAAACACAATACTGTTTCCATAAGTACCAACACCACAGACAGTATATAGTATAACAACAACAAATCTGATTTATTTGGGGCAGTAACGGGAGGGGGAAATCAGGTTAATCGGTGGCATTAAATCACAGTACTGTGCACACATACAGGGGCTGAAAAGTCACACTCTGGGTACCCAGGTTGGGGGGGGGGATAGCCAGGTGCGTTGTCTGGGGTTGGTTGGCAGATGCAGATGGATAGGGCCCTGTAGAAGAAAATATATGAACAACACCCAATTGTAATCCGGAGCCGGATGGCTCAGTCCATGAAGCAGCGAAACAACAAGAATTAGATGACACACTTGTGATTGAAAACAGACTGTAGGGGAATACCCTGATTTGTACTCACAATACCCAAGCTGAGGACCGGATGGTGGATGTTCTTCTGGATTGCCAGAACAACAGGACATGGAGGCAAGGTCCTTGTGACTGGACCCCACTGTAGTTGATAGCAAACGGATTTAGTCCGAGATAAGCTGGGGTTTGCTTTCAGCTTCAGTACACAGCACACAGCATGGGAGATTGGAAATAGTGATTCCCCACAAGCACTACGCACATTCATATGTAAAAGGAAAGTACTATACCAGGCAGGCTGCTCCTCGATCCTGATTGCAATTACTGCAAAATACCCGGGAGCACACACAGCAGCTTCAGTTCCTGACAGACTGAGTGCGATTCAACAATTTCTCTAGTCTTCTACAGGGTGATCCTGGTTTCCACTCTTCAGACTTCCTTCTTTCTCCTCACAATTGGATTCAGTCTGAACTGGCACTTACAATGGCTGAAGGCTGAACCTCAGGGCCTCACCTGCGCTTCCCACGTGAAACTATACACCGCAGAAGCACAGAGCTCCTCCTCTCTTCACTGTCACAACTGATCTGACTTTCCAGTAACAGAGCAGGGCATTTCCTTTGAGTTCCTCCCAGTTCGGTTGGCTGATTCAGCTGTCACTCACAATAGAACTCCCTCTGTTGGTGAAAAAAGGCACCAAGGTCAAAACTACATTTCCCAGAGTCACTGCCCATACAATCCCCTTGTGGCTGGCTCAGAATTGAGAGTCCAAGTTCTGATTCGTCCACAGGCTCCATTTTAGGGCTCCCTTAACCCAACTGGCCCAGCACAGCAGTTTAGGTCCAAAATGGAGGGGTAACACACACAGAGTCCCAGCTGCAATAAAGGCAGGTTAGACAAACTACAATTTTGCTAATGCTTTAAATGATTACAGGCAAACAGTTATAGCTTTCAGATGGGCTCCCTGTGCGCTTCCAGCGACCGCAAAATGGAGCGATTACTCCGCAGCTCAGGCAGGATTCAAGCAGGGAAGCACCAGCCCCCCTGGAAAAGCATTAATTATGACTGCAAGCAGACAGCTCTTAAAGAGACAGTATGTGGAGGCTCTACCAGCATTCACAGTGTCATTCTAGCGGCTTAAACGCCGAACGCCAGCATGCAGGGGGAACACTTAGGCAAGCTCCTAGGAGGCTTTTTAGGAACCCCCATTTGTAGGGGGTTACACTAACATACAACAGTTAAAGGGATTCTGGGCAGGAAAGAGATTGTGTTAGCCAGCAGATATGGACATAATAATGACAGCCCTATAGTTATCACAGAAATAATGACATTGCTATTGTGAGGTAAAAGGAAGCAGGCTGAACTGGCGATATTTAAAGCCACGCTGAATGATGTGGCACAAGTAGAAAAAGCAGGGCAACTTCTGGCTTTATGCCTATAAATGCAAGAACCCTCACATATAGTTAGAGTCATAAAAAATCAAATCACTGGCACTACTCTAACAGCACTGCAAGATATAGCTGGTGAATTTCTGAAATATTACGAATCCCTATGTATCATTACTGAGAAAGCTATCACAGTGGAAGCAACTGATGCATTTTTAGATGAGGTGAACTTCCCCCAGCTAAAGAGATCTAATCCTTCAGTGGCCACTGATGTAAGGGAGTTGTTGATGGCTGTCGCGTCACTAGCTATGGATAAGTCCCCAGGGCCAGATGGTCTGACATCTATCTTTAAAAAGGCACTTAAAACTGATATAGTAATTCCACTTAGGCAAATGTTAGAGGAAGTATATGGGGGGTGGCATAGCACAAGAACTGCAGCAAGCCCATATCACTCTTTGGTAACCAACTTCAGACCCATATCCTCTGAACCCGGATATTAAAGTACTCACTACGGTGATAGCGCTTACAATGTAGAAGGTTTGGAACAGACTAATGGGGCCAGAGCAAACAGGTTTTTTTTTGGGGGGGGGGGGAGCGTAATTGGATCGCCTGTGGAAGGTTGCTCACAGTTTTTCTGCATCCAGAAATGCTGGTGCCATTGTGGTGCTGGTATCCCTGGATGCAGAAAACACCTACAAAAGAGGCTCCTGGAATTACTTATTCAGGGTTTTGGAGAACTATGCTATTCCAAACCAATTCATAAAATGGATCCAGGTACCATACTTAGCACTATCTGCCTGGATTAACTGTAATGGAGTTATGTCTTCTAAGCTTTTGACTTAGCAATGGAACTTGACAAGGGTGGTCCATCCTTCTTTTTATTTAATTTATATTTGTGAAACCCCCCCCTTCCCATTGTGTAGGGGCCAGGTGTACCGGTGGGAAGGGGGTCCCAGACTCCAGATATCTCACCAAGTTCTCCATGGACTCAATAGCAGCAATTTTTTTGTAACCCCTAGGTGGCGCTATCCCAAGGGCTACTACCCCTGCCTGCTTGGCTACTGACAGGTTGAGGGGCCTAGGTTCTATGACGGGTACCTCCACCCAGAGGTCAGGGTTTGTAGTGGTTAAACGAACTTGGGCACAGCCCTCTGGGACACTGTGACCCCCCTTTGTTCCCACTAGTGGCCCACACAGTACACGGGAGTTACCTTCCCAATACCCCACATATGAACACTTCTTACACATATAGATACCACTTACCCTCAAGACTGATTGTGCAGCACGTCTCTGAGGACCCCCTGTAAAACAAGGTTAAGCAACATACACAATGCAATGCTGGTTCTATATGTACTGACAACACAGACAGTATATAGTTCAATAACAGCAAATCTGATTTATTTAGGGGACAGTAACATGGGAAGGGGCAATCAGGTTGATTTGATTTAGTAAGGTTCAAATCACAGTACTGTGCATGCATATACGGTCCAAAAAGTCACACTCTGGGTACCCAGGATGGTGGGGGGCTAGCCAGGTCCGTTGCCCGGGGTTGGCTGGCTGGTGCAGCTGGATGGGACCCTGTAGGAAGAACATATACGTACAACACAAACTTGTAATCTGTAGCCAGAAGGTTCAGTTCATGGAAAGAAACACAATAAATCAGATGGCACGCTTTTGATTTACAAGCTCTTGCAGGGGGTTGCCCTGAATTGTACTCACAATATCCCACACAAGCTAGAAGGTGTTGTTTCTGGGTTGCCAGCATTTAGCACACAACTCACAGCAGAGGGGAAATGGTATTGTGGTCCCCACAAGCACTAGACACATTTATATGCAAAAGGAAAGTACTATACCAGGCAGGCTGCTCCTTGATCCCGATCGCAATTACTGCAAAAATATCCAGGAGCACACACAACATCAGTAGTCCCTGACAGGCCAATCGCGTTCAGCAAACTTTCGGTCTTCTTCAGGTTGAGCCTGGCTTCCACACTTCTGGTTCTTCTTTCTCCTCACAAACTCGGATTCAGTCTAAACAGGCACTCACAACAGCTTCAGGCCGACTTCAGGGCCTCCCAAGCGCTTCCCGCGCGAACTACACACCGCAGCAAGAGCAGGGCTCCTTTTTTCTTCACTGTCACTACTGATCTGGCTTGCCAGCAACAGTCCAGGGCATTTCCTTTGGATTCCCTCCAGTTTGGTTGGCTGGTTTGGCTGTCAGTCACAGTAGGGCCCCCTCTGTTGGTGCAAAAAGGCGCCAAGGTCCAAACTACATTTCCCAGAGGCACTGGTCATACAGGACAGAGGTGGTTGGCTCCACAATGAGAGTCCAAGTTCTGATTTGCCAGCAGACTCCATTTTAACAATCCCCACTTCACACTGATTGGTCCAATTCAGCAGTTCAGTACCAGAATGGAGGGCTAAGCAAAAACAGTTCAGACTGCAAAGAAAAGCAGGTTAGACAAACAGTATTTTCATTATTACTCTAAACAATTCCTAGCAAACAGTTACACCTTTCGGTAAAGCTCCCTCTGCGCATTTATCGTCGGCAGAAACGGAGCGAATTGACAGCAGCCTGGGTGGGACTCAGGCATTGAAACACACAGGCTCCATCCAATTAATTATGCCTGCAGAGCAGACAGCTCTTAAAGAGACAGTACGTGGAGGCTCAAATAGCACTCACTTGGAACCACATTTAAACAGCTTAGACGCCGAACACCACCCAGACTTGGAGCACTCAGACAAGCTCCTGGAAGACTTTTGGGAATCCCCAATTGCAGGGGGGTTACACCCTTACTGGCCTGGAAAAACTTGGCATCAGCGTCAAGTAGGTACCCCCATAAACTTCAATATAAAACCATATACATTTACATCACTAACATATTAGGCTTATACGTGTAATCATCAGTCAACATATCACCTTTGCCATAAACACATTTCTGATACTTGTCAGCACATAACCTTTTGCACAGCATTATACACACATTGTACCTTAACTCAGGTTATTACCTCCTGCACATGAAGCCTGAAGAGAGGGGGCCCTTCCCTATCAGCTACCTTGGAGCTGGATGGGGCAGGGGCACCATACCTAGAGGGCAACACAACTAACATGGAGTTAGCACTTATGCTCAGTTTGGGCAATGAGCTCGGGGACACATATACTCCTTTATGGACAACATTGAGAGGCAAGTCTACAGGCCTCCCAGGAGAATCATAGCTGAGGTGCACCACAGGCTTTACAGCTCGACCAGTCTTTCTAGGGCGAACTGTTACAATCTCTGCACTTTTAGCCTCACTTTCAGCACTGTCTTTACTTGCCAGGGGGTTTTCTTTCGGGGTAGCAAGGTTAGAACTTGGGGCACTGTCAGCTCCAGTATTTGCAATTTCAGGGGTCACAACACTTGTTTCACAGGTAGAGCTCTCCGGCACTGCCAGTGAACCATCAGGGCACTCAAAATACTCTTCTTGCTCTGGTATATCACCAGTCTATCCCAGTTCATCATTTTCCTCCTCTGAAAGCTCATACAGTTCCACCATGCACAGTGATTCCATGTCATCCGACTTAACACTCTGCACCTCACCTTCTGGGAGCATTGGCTCCAGGGACAAAGCTGGGGGCTTAGACAGTCCAGAAGGCCCAGCTTCATCTCCATAATTGACTAGGGGATTGCCTTGGAACAACTGACTCAGTTCATAAGAAGGGTAGTACCCAAAGTTGCACTCACTTTCCTCTGAAATAGACTGACAGTCATTTTCAATGGGGATTTGCTGTGGAGAAAACCTTAGCTCAGCATCTGTAGGTGCAGGCTTTCTTTGCTTTTGCTTAGCAGCAGCTCTGGTCACCGGTCCAGGGGGAGCACTTTCTGGGGGCTCAGACTCGATCAAGATTTGGCCAATGGGCAGCAGATGATTTTGATGCATTGTCCTAACATCTTTTGAGTTATTCTCAGGCCTTACTTTGTACACAGGCAGATCATCCAGTTTGCCCACTACAATGTGAGGGAGATGGTGCCACCTGTCAGCAATCTTGTGTTTGCCATGCAGTCCCAGCTTTCTTAGCAATACACAATCTCCCTCCTGGAGTTCTTGTGCTTTCACCTTTTTATCATACCTTTCTTTGTTGGCTAGACTTCTTTTGGCAGCCATGGTTTGAGCCAGTTGGTATGCATGATTCAGCTGGGCCTTTAACTTTTGCACATACTGTAGATAATTATCTGCTTGGACCTCATCAGGAGAAACTCCGAAACAAACATCTACCGGTAGTTGGGCTTCTCTTCCAAACATCAGGCGGTAGGGGGAGAACCCAGTGGCATCACTTTTGGTGCAGTTGTAGGCATGTACCAAGGTGCTAATTTGCTGGCTCCATCTGGGCTTGTCTTTTGGGTGGAGGGTGCCCAGCATGTCCAATAGAGTGTGGTTAAAACGTTCAGGCTGTGGGTCCCCCTGGGGGTGATAAGGGGTGGTTCTGGACTTTCGCACTCCCCACAGAGAAAGCATCTCTTTAATCAAACCACTCTCAAAGTCTCTCCCTTGAGCAGAATGGATTCTTTGCGGAGCCCCATAGTGAACAAAAAAAGTTTTCTACTAGTACTTTTGCCACAGTGGATGCCTTCTGGTCCTTGGTGGGGAAAGCTTGGGCATATCTTGTAAAATGGTCAGTGACCACCAGCACATTACTAATATTTCTTTGATCTGGCTCCAATCTCAGAAGTCAACACAGACCAGCTCCATGGGGGCGCTGGTGGTGATGTTAACAAGGGGCAGCCCTCTGGGGAATAAGCGTTTCTCTGTAAGCTTAGCGACTAAGTTCGAATGTGTTGTTCAACATCAGCCCCCATCTTTGGCCGATGGAATCGGGATCTCACCAAGTCAAGTGTTCTGTCTATACCAAGGTGCCCCATGTGGTTGTGTAGGGACCTCAGCACCAAGTCTCGGAAGGCAGTGGGCAAAACTAGCTGTTGTTTGTCTATTTGTCCCCCTCTGTCTACTGTTTCTCTGTATAACAGCCGATTAATCAGTTTCAACTTAGGACCTTCCTTGTATAACAATGCAGTTCTCAAATCAGTGGAGCGTAACTTGGATACATCTTTCCCTGCGTAGAGGGCTTCTAGAGCTGATTTGATCATAGGATCTCAGGATTGAGCCCGCTGAATACTGTCATTGTCCAGCTAAGGCAGTGCACCAATGTCTAATGCAGAAAAGTGGCAAAAAGCAGCAGGTATGCAATTCTCAGAGGGCCCCAAACAATCCACTAGACAGTCCACTGCGTCCGTGGACACCTGTTCCTCCTTGACAAACTTCTGACACAGTGCTCGAATATCAGGTTGTGACAGTCTGACCCAGTCATTCCGGAACAGGCCTCCGGGAGAGAGCATCAGCATTTATGTGGTTCAGGCCTGCTCTGTATTCAACAGCATAATCATATGTAGCTAATGCAGAAAGCCACCTATGGCCAGTAGCATCCCACTTGGCTGAAGTCTGCACATAGGTCAAAGGATTATTGTAGTTTTTACCAGTATCTTGGCCCCATACAAGTACTACGCGGAATTGGTCCACAATGGCCCAATTTCAAAGCTAGAAACTCTAACTTATGCACAGATAGTTCTTTCAGATGGGGTCAGACTTCTGCTGGCAAAGGCCACTGGTCTCAGGCCATTCTTGTGCTCCTGGTTCAACACAGCCCCCAAACCTTGCAAGCTAGCATCAGTGTGTAGGACATAGGATTTTGCTGGATCTGCATATGCAATGATAGGAGCGTGAGTAAGTTGATATATAATCTCATGAAAAGCAGCTTCGCAATCAGTTGTCCATCTTGCCCCAAAAACTTCATTAGGATGGAAATACACTCTCTCAGTCTCAGAGGAAGTTGACCTCTTGTATTTTTTGTGGGTAGGAGGTAACGGAGTAAGATTAAGTAAAGGACAGATCACTCTTGAATAGTCCTTGATGAAACGGCGATAGTAGCCACAGAATCCTAGGAATCTTTGCAGTTCTTTTAGATTGTGGGGCTGTGGCCAGGTGGTCAAGGCCTCAACTTTACTCGGGTCTATTTCTATTCCCTCGTGGACATTATGTGTCCCATATACTTTTACAGAGGTTTTGAAGACGCATTTATCGATAGATAGCTTAAGGCCAAAGTCTTCCAATCAGTCCAACACCTTGAACAATGTGCTCTCATGTTCCTCCAGTGAGCTGCCAAACACAATAACATCATCTAGGTATACCAGGCACTCTAATAAGTTCATGTCCCCCACTACATGCTCCATCAATCGTTGAAAAGTGGCTGGGGCACCTGAACTCCCTTGAGGCATCATCATGAATTCATAGAACCAAGCGGACAGATAAAGGTTGTCTTCTCACAGTCTTCTGGGGCCATCGGGATCTGGTAGTACCCACTGCGAAGATCCAACACTGAGAACCACTTGCTACCATTCAGGCAGTCTAAAGCATCCTGAATGCAGGGCATTGTATACTGATCAGGGATAGTCCGCTGGTTCAAGGTGCGATAATCCACACACATCCTTACTGTCCCATTCTTTTTTCTCACTACCACGATAGGCGGACATATGGGCTTCTGGATTCTTGTATTACAATCAGCAGCAAGTATCTCTTGCAGATGCCGTCTCACATCATCTATGTCAGCAGGTGCCAGGCGTGAGACCTCTCATGAAATGGCCTTTCATCATGCAGCTGGATATGGTGCTCAGCTCCTTGCACACGTCCTTTAAAGAAAACACCTGGTCTCTCTGGGCAAGCTTCTCACTGATCCTCATCTTCCATTCAGCTGGCAACGGGGAGTCACCAAATCAAACAAGTCGGGTGTCACTCTATCATTTTCCCCCGAACACTTGTTACTGGGTAGCACTGCAGTATCTGCACAATGTACATTGTCCAGGGTGCAACCTCTATTTACTTGAATCTCTGTATCAGACACATTATGAACTTGGACCATTACCCGTCTGGCATAAGCATGGGCTCTGGCAGGCAAAATACTTGGCTTGAGCAGCAGTTCTTCCGCCAATTTCCCATCGCTGGTGCATCCAGCATGAGGTTTTATTCTTGACATCCTTCTGATATGGACTTCCTGTAAGGTACATTGGGCATTTGCGCCAGGATCAGAGACTCAGGATCCTTCTTCCAGACAATTCCAACCAGTTCCTCTGGTTCCACTTTTTCAGCATCTCTCTGTGCCTCATAGGCCTTCTTGACTGTTGCCGAATTTTAAAGCCTCTACCAGTCCTTGACCCCTGTTTTTCATAACCTCAACTGCGCCAACCGCCAAACATATGCAGATTCGTCCAATTAGTAGCGAACCCAATCATACAGTCCAGTAGGATGGACACACTAAGGCTAGGTCTCATTTGCTCTGCCACTCCAGCCATGGAGGTGGGGAAAGACAGCCAAATTGGATATACTCTGGAGTAGGGGTAGGCCTTCTCACTTAACCCCCACACATGCAGTCCTTCCAATGGTTGTAAGGGTACATCTGACAAATGCTTCTGATACCAATCCTGGAACATAATTGTCACTTGGGAGCCACTGTCTAATACAGCTCTTGTAGACACTCCATTTACCTTTACAGTGGTCTCCATGGAGGGACCCACCACCTTGGACCATTCCAGAGAGACAGCAGCAGGGGTCTGGACAGATGATTTAGCCACATAGGAATTGGAGTTAGAGTTTTTGGGCCCTCACGGGGTCATTTCTGCACCCTTAACCACTGATTTGTTCTCCAAGCTCCCTTTGTAGCCGCCGGCTCACCACTCTTCTAAGTCTTTCATGACCAAGTATCTCTTCATATATGGCAATCTCTTCCACAATTGTGACACATGATAGGTTCCTGGGTCATTCTTGGAGAGAACATTTCCTGAGGAACTGAAGGATTGGCAAAGGGTGTGGATCCATTAATGGCTGGTGACAGTGGAAGGGGTGTAACGTGTCTCAACAGTTCCTTCATTGTGGCAATACATTCACTGATCTCACTCTGAGGGTTATCCTTTTTATAGGATGCCTGAGGGGGCACCCCCACCCCCATGGCAGTCACAGCCTGAGCAGAATTAGAGTCTGGTCCCACAGGGGACTTCACAGGGGGAACCTTCAGTTGTACCTTTCTGACTTCCTTCAGCAACTGTTCTCTCCACTGTTTAGCTCATGACGGCATACCCTCCTTGGTCCCCACTTCAGCAGGGCCTTCCGATGCCGTGATCTCTTGGGTCACACTCACCCTGGAATTACAATATCCCTCTTCGTCTTCAACCTCCCAGAGTTCTTTTATCAAGTCACAGTAGTCCGGTGGGTTACCCCTTTACCCCTTCTATCTTGAAGCCTTAGTTAAAGGAACTACAATTTAGAATGCTTTGCATGCTGCAGTATGTGCCCCAATCTCACTTATGTAACCCCTAGATGGCGCTATCCCAGGGGCTACTACCCCTGCCTGATTTGCCACTAACAGGTTGAGGGGCCTGGATCCAATGGCGGGTGCCTCCACCCAGAGGTCAGGGTTTGCAATAGTTAAACTAACTTGGTCACAGCCCTCTGGGACACTGCAACCCCTTTCTTCCCAGTAGTGGCCCACACAATATATCAGAATTACCTTCACAGTATACACTTACCCCCAGGTCTCAGTTCCGCACTGGGACCTCCTGTGAAATGAGATACAGTGCAACAGTCACAGTACAGTACTTTAACATAGACAAATACCTCAGGCAGTATAACTTTGCTGAAACAAGCAGCTCTGATTTATTTAGGGATATAACAGGACAGGGGAAATCAGGTAATTAGCTTATCACTCTAATAATTCACTCTATGGCTCTGTGACAGGCCTATCCCTATCAGTTACTGTCCTGGTACCCAAGCCCTAGTGGCTAGTCCAAACCGTGGCAGCTGGTAGGGCCATTTCACACAGAGAAAAGGAGAATTAAACAGTCAGCAGTACAGTAATTCCATTTGGATTTAATGTGGCAATTCAACAGGAGCGACCCTGAATTCAGTACTCACGACCTCCAATAAGATAGGGTCCTTCAATGTCAGCAGGGCTCACTTGAGGTACACAAACCTCTTACACATCCATATAAAAGAAAGACTATACCAGGCAGGCTGCATCTGTATCCCGATCGCAATTACTGCACAATACCCGAGAACACACAGCAGATTCAGTTCCTGACAGACCGAGTGAATTTTCAGCAATTTCTCCAGTCTTCACAGGGTGAGCCTGGTTTCTACTCTTCAGAGATCCTTTGATTCTTTTTCACAGGAACGGATTCAGTCCTAACAAGCTGTTACACAAGCTGCAGACCGAACTCTGGGCCTTACACACGTTTTTGACTAAAACTGCACACTGAAAAAGCACAGGGCTCCTTCCTTCACTGCCAAAGCTCAACTGAAACTCCAACCGACAAAAACCGCACTTCTTTGAGTCCTCCAGTTATTGACTGGATTGGCTGTCACTCGCAATAGACTGCTGCTGTTGGTCCAAAAAGGCACTGAAGTCTAAACTACATCTCCCAGAGTCACTGCCCATACAATCCTCTTGTGGCTGGCTCAGATTATGAGTCCAAGTTCTGATTCGTCCAAAGGCACCATTTTAGAGCTAGCTTACCCCACACTGATTGGTCCAGTTCAGCAGTTCAAAACTAGAATGGGAACTAGCAGACACAGTTCTGACTGCAAAGAAAGCAGGTTAGACAAACTGTAATTTCATTATTACTCTAATAATTTCTGGCAAACAGTTACATCTTTCAGATAGGTTCCTTGCACTCCTAGTGACTGCAAAATGAAGTGAATTGGCAGCAGCTCGAGTGGTACTCAGAAGCACACAGTCTCCATACAACTAATTATGTCTGCAAGCAGACAGCCTTTAGAGACAGTACCAGAGGCTCTAAAACACTCACTGATAAATGGCTTAAATGCCAAACACCATTCAGGCTTGGAGCATTCAAGCAAGCTCCTAGAAGTCTTTGGGAACCCCCATTTGTAGGGGGTTACACCCTTCCTGGCCTGGGAAAGCTTGACGCCCGCATCAAGCAAGTACCCCCATAAGTTTCAACTGCAACCATATACATTTGCATTAGGCTCTGCATGTAATCATCAGTCAATATATGATTTACCAAGAACACATTTCTGAAACATTGCAGTCGTCATCTTACACAGTATTACATACACATTGTACCATAACTCAAGTTATTACCTCTTGTACATGAAACCTGAAGAGAGGGGACCTTCCTATCAGTTACCTTGGGGCTGGATGGGGCAAGGGCACCATACTTAGAGGGCAACACAAGTAACTTGAGTTAGCACTGATGCTCAGTTTGGGCAATGAGCTCTGGGACACATACACTTTTATGGACAACATTGAGAGGCAAATCCACAGGCCTCCCAAGGAATCATAACTGAGGTGCACCACAGGCTTTACAGCTCGACCAGTCTTTAGGGGAACTGTTACAGGTTCTGCACCTGAGCCTCATTTTCAGCATTGTCCTCACTTGTCAGGAGTCTCCAGGGGTAGAGAGATAGAACTTAGGGGCACTTTCAGCTCCAGGAGTTACAGTTTCTGAGTCCACAACATTTGCCTGCATGGAGAGCTTCGGACACTGGCAGTGGACCGTCAGGGCACTCAAAATACTCTTCTTCTTGTTCGGTGTATCACCAGTCTGCCCCAATCTATCATTTTCCTCCCTGAAAACTCAAACAGTTCAACCATGCACAATGATTCCATTTCATCTGATCTGATGCTTTTGCACTTCACTTTCTGGGAGCAATGGCTCCAGGGATGAAGCTGGGCTTAGACAGTCCAGAAGGCCCAGCTTTGTCTCCAGTATTGACTAGGGATTGCCCCGAAACAATTGACTCAGTTCAGTAGAAGGATAGTATTCAAAGTCACTCTCACTTTCTTCCGATATGGACTGACAGTCATGCTCAACTGGGACTTGTGGAGGGAACACTGTAACTTTGCTTCTGTTGGCAGACTTTCTTGATCTTTTCTTAGCAGCAGCTCTGGTCACTGGTCCAGAGGGCATCTTCTAGGGCTCAGACTCAATTAAGATTTGTCCAATGGGCAGTAAATGATTTCTATGCATTGTTTTTACATCTTTTGAATTATTCTCAGGCCTTACTTTGTACACTGGCAGATCATCTAGTTTGCCCACTACAATGTGAGGGAGATGGTGCCATCTGTCAGCAATCTTGTGCTTGCCATGCAGTCCCAGATTTTTAGCAATACCCGATCTCCCTCCTGGAGTTCCTGTGCTTTCACCTTTTATCATACCTTTCTTTGTTGGCCGATTTCTTTTGGCAGCCATGGTTTGAGCCAGTTGGTACGCATGAGTTAGCTGGGCCTTTAACTTTTGCACATACTGTAAATAGTTGTCAGCTTGAACCCCATCAGGAGAGACCCCAAAACACACATCTACTGGTAGTCGAGCTTCTTCCAAACATCAGGCGGTGGGGAGAATCCAGTGGCATCACTTTTGTGCAGTTAAGCATGTACCAGGGTGCTAATTTGTTGACTCCATCTAGGCTTGTCCTTTGGGTGCAGGGTGCCTAGCATATCTAACAAAGTGCGGTTGAAACGTTCAGGCTGTGGGTCCCCTGGGGGTGGTAAGGAGTGGTTCTGGACTTCACTCCCACAGAGAAAGCATCTCTTGATCAGACGACTCTTCAAAGTTCTCCCTTGATCAGAATGGATTCTTAGTGAGCCTCATAGTGAACAAAAAGTTTTCTACAAGTACTTTTGGCCACAGTGGATGCTTTCTGTCTTGGTGGGGAAAGCTTGGCATATCTCATGAAATGGTCAGTGACCACCAGCACATTACTGATATTTCTTTGATCGGACTCCAAACTCAGAAAATCAATACAGACCAGCTCCATGGGTGCACTGGTGGTGATGTTAACAAGGGGCAGCCCTCTGGGGCAAAGCTTTCCTCTGTAAGCAGCGACTACAAGTTCGAATGTGTTGCTCCACATCAGCCCCCATCTTAGGCCAATAGAATCTGGATCTCACCAAGTCAAGTGTTCTGTCTATACCAAGGTGCCCCATGGTTGTGCAAGGACCTCAGTACTGAGTCTCGAAAAGCAGTGGGCAGCACTAGTTGTTGTTTGTCTACTTGTCCCTCTGTCTACTGTTTCTCTGTATAACAGTTTATTGATCAGTTTCAACTTAGGACCTTCTTTGTATAACAGTGCAGTTCTCAAATCAGTGGAGCGTAATTTGGACACATCTTTTCCTGCATAGAGGGCTTTCAAAGCTGCTTTGATCATGGGATCGCGGGATTGAGCCCGCCGAATACTGTCATTGTCCAGCTGAGGCGGTGCACCAATGTCTATTGCAGAAAAGTGGCAATAAGCAGCAGGTATGCAATTCAGAGCTCCCAAGCAATCCACCATGCAGTCCACTGCGTCCGGGACATTTGTTCCTCCCTGTCAAACTTCCGGCAGAGTGCCCGAATGTCAGGTTCTGCCAATCGGACCCAATCATTCTGGGGAACAGGCTCCGGGAGAGAGCATCAGCATCTATGTGGTTCAGACCTGCTGGTATTCGAGAGCATAGTCATATGTAGATAATGCAGAAAGCCACCTATGGCCAGTGGCATCCAACTTAGCTGAGGTCTGCACATAGGTCAAAGGATTATTGTCAGTTTTACTAGTATTTTAGCTCCCATAAGTACTCATGGAATTGGTCAACAATAGCCCACTTCAAAGCTAGAACTCTAACTTATGTACAGGATATTCTTTTTCGGATGGGGTCAGGCTTCTACTGGCAAAGGCCACTGGTCTCAGGCCATTCTCGTGCTCTTGGTAGAACACAGCCCCCAACCCTTGCAAGCTAGCATCAGTGTGCAGGACGAAGGTTTTCTTGGATCAGCATAGGCCAGCACTGGAGCATGGGTAAGTTGACATGATCTCATGAAAAGCAGTCTCACAATCAGGAGTCCATGGCCCCAAATACTTCACTCGGATGAAAATACACTCTTTCAGTCTTGAGGGACGCTGACTTTTGGTATTTTTTGTGGTTGGGGATACCCTTGAGTAAGGTTAAGTAAAGGCGGATCACTTTGAATAGTCCTTGATGAAGCCCGATAATAACCACAGAATCCCAGGAATCTTTTGCAGTTCTTTAGATTTTTGGGCTGTGGCCAGGTGGTCAAGGCCTCAACTTTACTTGGGTCGGTCTCTATTCCCGGTGGATACTATGTGTCCCACATACTTTACTGATGTTTGAAAGAATTGACACTTATCAATGGACAGTTTAAGGCCAAAGTCCTCCAGTCGGTCCAATACCTTAAATAATCTGCTCTCATGTTCCTCCAGTGAGCTGCCAAACACAATAACATCATCTAGGTATACCAGGCACTCTAGTAAGTTCATGTCCCCACTGCACGCTCCATCAATCGCTGAAAAGTGGCTGGGCACCTGAAATCCCTTGAGGCATCCTCATGAATTCATAGAAGCCAAGCGGACAGATAAAGGCCGCCTTCTCACGGTCCTCTGGGGCCATCGATCTGGTAGTACCCATCGCGGAGATCCAGCACAGAGAACCACTTGCTCCCGCTTAGGCAGTCCAAAGCATCCTGAATGCGGGCATTGTGTACTGATCAGGGATAGTCACCGGTTTACAGTGGATAATCACACACATCCTTACTGTTCCATTCTTTTCCTCACTACCACAATGGGGGAAGCATAGGGCTTCTGGATTCTTGTATTACACCAGCAGCTAACATCTCTTGCAGATGCCGCCTCACATCATCATCCCAGCGGTGCCTCCAAGATGTAACCCTAGATGGCGCTATCCCAGGGGCTACTACCCTGCCTGATTTGCCACTACACAGGTTGAGGGGCCTGGATCCAATGGCGGTGCCTCCACCCAGAGGTCAGGGTTTGCAATAGTTAAACTAACTTTGGTCACAGCCCTCTGGGACACTGCAACCCCCTTTCTTCCCAGTAGTGGCCACACAATATATCAGAATTACCTTCACAGTATACACTACTCCCCAGGTCTAGTTCCGCACTGGGACCTCCTGTGAAATGAGATACAGTGCAACAGTCACAGTACAGTACTTTTAACATAGACAAATACCTCAGGCAGTATAACTTTGCTGAAACAAGCAGCCTGATTTATTTAGGGGATATAACAAGGACAGGGGAAATCAGGTTAATTAGCTTATCACTCTAATAATCTACCTATGGCTCTGTGCACAGGCTCTATCCTATCAGTTACTGTCCCTGGGTACCCAAGCCCTAGTGGCTAGTCCAAACCGTGGCAGCTGGTAGGGGCCATTTCACACAGAGAAAAGGAGAATTAAACAGTCAGCAGTACAGTAATTCCATTTGGATTTAATGTGGCAATTCAACAGGGAGCTAATCCGAATTAGTACTCACGACCTCCAAATAAGATAGGGTCCTTCAATGTCAGCAGGGCTCACTTGAGGTACACAAACCTCTTCACACATCCATATAAAAGAAAGCACTATACCAGGCAGGCTGCATCTGTATCCCGATCGCAATTACTGCACAATACCCGGGAGAACACACAGCAGATTCAGTTCCTGACAGACCGAGTGGAATTTTCAGCAATTTCTCCAGTCTTCTACAGGGTGAGCCTGGTTTCTACTCTTCAGAGATCCTTTGATTCTTTTCACAGGACGGATTCAGTCTACCAATGTTGTTACACAAGTTGCAGACCGAACTCTGGGCTTACACACGCTTTGACTAAAACTGCACACTGAAAAGCACAGGGCTCTTCCTTCTTCACTGCCAAAGCTCAACTGAAACTCCAACCGACAAAACCGGCACTTCCTTTGAGTTCCTCCCAGTTATTGACTGGATTGGCTGTCACCACACATAGACTGCTGCTGTTGGTCCAAAAAGGCACTGAAGTCTAAACTACATCTCCCAGAGTCACTGCCCATACAATCCTCTTGTGGCTGGCTCAGATTATGAGTCCAAGTTCTGATTCGTCCAAGGCACCATTTTAGAGCTAGCTTACCCCACACTGATTGGTCCAGTTCAGCAGTTCAAAACTAGAATGGGGAACTAGCAGACACAGTTCTGACTGCAAAGAAAGCAGGTTAGACAAACTGTAATTTCATTATTACTCTAAATAATTTCTGGCAAACAGTTACATCTTTCAGATAGGTTCCTTTGCACCCTAGTGACTGCAAAATGAAGTGAATTGGCAGCAGCTCGAGTGGTACTCAGAGAAGCACACAGTCCCCCATACAACTAATTATGTCTGCAAGCAGACAGCTCTTAAAGAGACAGTACCAGAGGCTCTAAAAACACTCACTGATAAATGGCTTAAATGCCAAACACCATTCAGGCTTGGAGCATTCAAGCAAGCTCCTAGAAGTCTTTTGGGAACCCCCATTTGTAGGGGGGTTACACCCTTCCTGGCCTGGGAAAGCTTGACGTCCGCGTCAAGCAAGTACCCCCATAAGTTTCAACTGCAACCATATACATTTGCATTAGGCTCGCACATGTAATCATCAGTCAATATGATTTTTACCAAGAACACATTCTGAAACATTGCATACGTCACTCTTTACACAGTATTACATACACATTGTACCATAACTCAAGTTATTACCTCTTGTACATGAAACCTGAAGAGAGGGGACCTTCCTATCAGTTACCTTGGGGCTGGATGGGCAAGGGCACCATACTTAGAGGGCAACACAAGTAACTTGGAGTTAGCACTGATGCTCAGTTTGGGCAATGAGCTCGGGACACATACACTCCTTTATGGACAACATTGAGAGGCAATCCACAGGCCTCCCAAGGGAATCATAACTGAGGTGCACCACAGGCTTTACAGCTCGACCAGTCTTTCTAGGGGAACTGTTACAGTCTCTGCACCTGAGCCTCATTTTCAGCATTGTCCTCACTTGTCAGGGAGTCTCCATGGGGTAGAGAGGCTAGAACTTGGGGCACTTTCAGCTCCAGGAGTTACAGTTTCTGAGTCCACAACATTTGGCTCGCATGGAGAGCTTTCGGACACTGGCAGTGGACTGTCAGGGCACTCAAAATACTCTTCTTGTTCGGGTGTCACCAGTCTGCCCCAATCTATCATTTTCTCCCTGAAAACTCAAACAGTTCAACCATGCACAATGATTCCATTTCATCTGATCTGATGCTTTGCACTTCACTTTCTGGGAGCAATGGCTCCAGGGATGAAGTGGGGGCTTAGACAGTCCAGAAGGCCCAGCTTTGTCTCCAGTATTGACTAGGGATTGCCCCGAAACAATTGACTCAGTTGGTAAGAAGGATAGTATTCAAAGTCACTCTCACTTTCTTCCGATATGGACTGACAGTCATGCTCAACTGGGACTTGTGGAGGGAACACTGTAACTTTGCTTCTGTTGGTGCAGACTTTCTTGATCTTTTCTTAGCAGCAGCTCTGGTCACTGGTCCAGAGGGGCATCTTCTAGGGCTCAGACTCAATTAAGATTTGTCCAATGGGCGTAAATGATTTCTATGCATTGTTTTTACATCTTTGAATTATTTCAGGCCTTACTTTGTACACTGGCAGATCATCTAGTTTGCCCACTACAATGTGAGGAGATGGTGCCATCTGTCAGCAATCTTGTGCTTGCCATGCAGTCCCAGATTTCTTAGCAATACCCGATCTCCCTCCTGGAGTTCCTGTGCTTTCACCTTTTTATCATACCTTTCTTTGTTGGTGAATTTCTTTTGGCAGCCATGGTTTGAGCCAGTTGATACGCATGAGTTAGCTGGGCCTTAACTTTGCACATACTGTAAATAGTTGTCAGCTTGAACCCCATCAGGAGAGACCCCAAACACACATCTACTGGTAGTCGAGCTTCTCTTTCCAAACATCAGGCGGTAGGGGAGAATCCAGTGGCATCACTTTAGTTGCAGTTATAGCATGTACCAGGTTGCTAATTTGTTGGCTCCATCTAGGCTTGTCCTTTGGGTGCAGGGTGCCTAGCATATCTAGCAAGTGCGCGTTGAAACGTCAGGCTGTGGGTCCCCTGGGGTGGTAAGGAGTGGTTCTGACTCCGCTGACTCCCCACAGAGAAAGCATCTTTGATCAGACGACTCTCAAAGCTCTCCCTTGATCAGAATGGATTCTTTGTGGAGCCCCATAGTGAACAAAAAGTTTTCTACAAGTACTTTGGCCACAGTGGATGCTTTCTGGTCTTTGGTGGGGAAAGCTTGGGCATATCTCGTGAAATGGTCAGTGACCACCAGCACATTACTGATATTTCTTTGATCGGACTCCAAACTCAGAAAATCAATACAGACCAGCTCCATGGGTGCACTGGTGGTGATGTTAACAAGGGGCAGCCCTCTGGGGCAAAGCTTTCTGTAAGCAGCGACTACAAGTTCGAATGTGTTGCTCCACATCAGCCCCCATCTTAGGCCAATAGAATCTGGATCTCACCAAGTCAAGTGTTCTGTCTATACCAAGGTGCCCCATGTGGTTGTGCAAGGACCTCAGTACTGAGTCTCGAAAAGCAGTGGGCAGCACTAGTTGTTGTTTGTCTACTTGTCCCCCTCTGTCTACTGTTTCTCTGTATAACAGTTTATTGATCAGTTTCAACTTAGGACCTTCTTTGTATAACAGTGCAGTTCTCAAATCAGTGGGCGTAATTTGGACACATCTTTTCCTGCATGAGAGGGCTTCTAAAGCTGCTTTGATCATGGGATCGGGATTGAGCCCGCTCGAATACTGTCATTGTCCAGCTGAGGCAGTGCACCAATGTCTATTGCAGAAAAGTGGCAAAAGCAGCAGGTATGCAATTCTCAGAGCTCCCAAGCAATCCACCATGCAGTCCACTCAGTCCATGTGGACATTTGTTCCTCGTCAAACTTTCGGCAGAGTGCCGAATGTCAGGTTCTGCCAATCGGACCCAATCATTCTGGGGAACAGGCCTCGGGAGAGAGCATCAGCATCTATGTGGTTCAGACCTGCTCGGTATTCGAGAGCATAGTCATATGTAGATAATGCAGAAAGCCACCTATGGCCAGTGGCATCCAACTTAGCTGAGGTCTGCACATAGGTCAAGGATTATTGTCAGTTTTACTAGTATTTTAGCCCCATACAAGTACTCATGGAATTGGTCAACAATAGCCCACTTCAAAGCTAGGAACTCTAACTTATGTACAGGATAGTTCTTTTCGGATGGGGTCAGGCTTCTACTGGCAAAGGCCACTGGTCTCAGGCCATTCTGCTCTTGGTACAACACAGCCCCAACCCTTGCAAGCTAGCATCAGTGTGCAGGACGTAAGGTTTTCTTGGATCAGCATAGGCCAGCACTGGAGCATGGGTAAGTTGATATATGATCTCATGAAAAGCAGTCTCACAATCAGGAGTCCAGTGGCCCCAAATACTTCACTCGGATGAAAATACACTCTTTCAGTCTTGAGGGACGCTGACTTTTGGTATTTTTGTGGGTTGGGGGATACCCTTGGTAAGGTTAAGTAAAGGGCGGATCACTCTTGAATAGTCCTTGATGAAGCTCGATAATAACCACAGAATCCAGGAATCTTTGCAGTTCTTTTAGATTTTGGGCTGTGGCCAGGTGGTCAAGGCCTCAACTTTACTTAGGTCGGTCTCTATTCCTCGGTGGATACTATGTGTCCCACATACTTTACTGATGTTTGAAAGAATTGACACTTATCAATGGACAGTTTAAGGCCAAAGTCCTCCAGTCGGTCCAATACCTTAAATAATCTGCTCTCATGTTCCTCCAGTGAGCTGCCAAACACAATAACATCATCTAGGTATACCAGGCACTCTAGTAAGTTCATGTCCCCACTGCACGCTCCATCAATCGTTGAAAAGTGGCTGGGGCACCTGAAATCCCTTGAGGCATCCTCATGAATTCATAGAAGCTAAGCGGACAGATAAAGGCCGTCTTCTCCACGGTCCTCTGGGGCCATCGGGATCTGGTAGTACCCACTGCGGAGATCAGCACAGAGAACCACTTGCTCCCGTTAGGCAGTCCAAAGCATCCTGAATGCGGGCATTGTGTACTGATCAGGGATAGTCCACGTTTAAGGTGCGATAATCCACACATCCTTACTGTTCCATTCTTTTTCCTCACTACCACAATGGGGAAGCATAAGGGCTTCTGGATTCTTGTATTACACCAGCAGCTAACATCTCTTGCAGATGCTGTCCTCACATCATCTATCCCAGGGTGCCTCCAGATGTAACCCCTAGATGGCGCTTATCCAGGGGCTACTACCCCTGCCTGATTTGCCACTAACAGGTTGAGGGGCTTGGATCCAATGGCGGGTGCCTCCACCCAGAGGTCAGGGTTTGCAATAGTTAAACTAACTTGGTCACAGCCCTCTGGGACACTGCAACCCTTTCTTCCCAGTAGTGGCCACACAATATATCAGAATTACCTTCACAGTATACACTTACCCCAGGTCTAGTTCCGGCACTGGGACCTCCTGTGAAATGAGATACAGTGCAACAGTCACAGTACAGTACTTTAACATAGACAAATACTCAGGCAGTATAACTTTGCTGAAACAAGCAGCTCTGATTTATTTAGGGGATATAACAAGGACAGGAAATCAGGTTAATTAGCTTATCACTCTAATAAATCTACCTGTGGCTCTGTGCACAGGCTCATCCCTATCAGTTACTGTCCCGGGACCCAAGCCCTAGTGGCTAGTCCAACCGTGGCAGCTGGTAGGGGCCATTTCACAGAGAAAAGGAGAATTAAACAGTCAGCAGTACAGTAATTCCATTTGGATTTAATGTGGCAATTCAACAGGGAGCGACCCTGAATTAGTACTCACGACCTCCAAATAAGATAGGGTCCTTCAATGTCAGCAGGGCTCACTTGAGGTACACAAACCTCTTCACACATCCATATAAAAGAAAGCACTATACCAGGCAGGCTGCATCTGTATCCCGATCGCAATTACTGCACAATACCGGAGAACACACAGCAGATTCAGTTCCTGACAGACCGAGGAATTTTCAGCAATTTCTCCAGTCTTCTACAGGGTGAGCCTGGTTTCTACTCTTCAGAGATCCTTTGATTCTTTTCACAGGACGGATTCAGTCCTAACAAGCTGTTACACAAGCTGCAGACCGGAACTCTGGGCCTTACACACGTTTTTTGACTAAAACTGCACACTGAAAAAGCACAGGGCTCCTTCCTTCTTCACTGCCAAAGCTCAACTGAAACTCCAACCGACAAAAACCGGGCACTTCCTTTGAGTTCCTCCCAGTTATTGACTGGATTGGCTGTCACTCACAATAGACTGCTGCTGTTGGTCCAAAAAGGCACTGAAGTCTAAACTACATCTCCCAGAGTCACTGCCCATACAATCCTCTTGTGGCTGGCTCAGATTATGAGTCAAGTTCTGATTCGTCCAAGGCACCATTTTAGAGCTAGCTTACCCACACTGATTGGTCCAGTTCAGCAGTTCAAAAACTAGAATGGGAACTAGCAGACACAGTTCTGACTGCAAAGAAAGCAGGTTAGACAAACTGTAATTCTATTATTACTCTAAATAATTTCTGGCAAACAGTTACATCTTTCAGATAGGTTCCTTTGCACTCCTAGTGACTGCAAAAATGAAGTGAATTAGCAGCAGCTCGAGTGGTACTCAGAGAAGCACACAGTCCCCCATACAAACTAATTATGTCTGCAAGCAGACAGCTCTTAAAGAGACAGTACCAGAGGCTCTAAAAACACTCACTGATAAATGGCTTAAATGCCAAACACCATTCAGGCTTGGAGCATTCAAGCAAGCTCCTAGAAGTCTTTTGGGAACCCCCATTTGTAGGGGGGTTACACTTAGTTTAAGTCACTGGCGGCTACCCACCTTTTCGGTAAGCTTTCTGCAGAGCTCTTTCCAGACTAGTAACATCGGCGGACAAACTTTCCCCCTGCCATTGTTTTGTACTTTGAAATTTCCACAACAATCTCTCCCCGACTCAGTACTTCCAAAATTACCTTCGAGGGCAGATAGGTGCTTCTGGGCAGATGCATCAGGGTTCGTGGATCTCAAAAATCTAATGGTCTCAAGAGCGGGAGCCCTCAAACTTTCTAGGATTCTTTTTTGTTTCTCAGCCTCTGCACACTGCCACTCATGCACCAAGGGGGCACAATCTATCCAGGTCTCCCAATCATCCTCCCCCGGGGGGTGGGAAAGGTGCCCGAGAAGATTCTTAGCCTTCTGTAAGAGTCATGACTAATGGCAGGTACTGACATAGGGGCCAGCATTGGCATGGGCATAGAAGGAGGAGCAATAACAGGTACTGGAGTGGGATGGGGTGTTGGGGGAGGAACACCCCCAGGTGGCAGGAATAGTTTCTTCAAGTCCTCCACAGTTTTCCTTTCCTCCAGCAACAATTTAGCAAATTTCTCCTCAAAAGTCTCAGATAGTGAGGGAAGGGGGGCTCATCCCCCCCTAGGGTCTTTACTGTCTTTAGTTATCACTCTCCAGCCAGTGAGGGCTCCTCCAGGGGTAATAGTCTCTGGCACTTTGGAACTGTCTATGGGGTCCTTATACTCTACTAGGGCCATGAAAGTTTGGGCGAGCAGATTAGCATGTTGACCCACCACCACGGGGTTTTGTAAACCTTCCACCTTGGAAAGTACTCCCTCTACAGTGTCCTTATTGGTACCCAGGGGGATGTCCAAGATAAGCATAGCATTTTGGGGGTCGATCTCCTGCCCAGTACACCACCCCACCAACTGGTGTACAGCCACTTCTGTTGGGGTATCCATTTATTTTTAACCGTGATTCATAAATGTGGCCACTAGGGGATGCTAATCCCAGTGGTGCCTCCAAGGTATAACCCCTAGGTGGCGCAATCCCAAGGGCTACTACCTCTGCTTGCTTGGCTACTGACAGGTTGAGGGGCCTAGGTTCTATGACGGGTGCCTCTACCCAGAGGTCAGGGTTGGTAGTGGTTAAACTAACTTGGGCACAGCCCTCTGGGACACTGTGACCCCCCCCTTTGTTCCCACTAGTGGCCCACACAGTACACAGGAGTTACCTTCCCAATACACCACATATGAGCACTTCTTACACATATAGATACCACTTACCCTCGAGACTGATTCTGCTGCATGTCTCTGAGGACCCCCTGTGAAACAAGGTTAAGCAACATACACAACACAATGCAATGCTGGTTCTATATGTACTGACAACACAGACAGTATGTAATTCAATAACAACAAATCTGATTTATTTAGGGGACAGGAACACGGGAGAGGGCAATCAGGTTGATTAGGTTTAGTAAGGTTCAAATCACAGTACTGTGCATGCATATAGGGTCCAAAAAGTCACACTCTGGGTACCCAGGATGGTGGGGGGCTAGCCAGGTCCATTGCCCGGGGTTGGCCAGCTGGTGCAGCTGGATGGGGCCCTGTAGGAAGAAAATATATGCACAACACAAACTTGTAATCCGGAGCCAGACGGCTCAGTTCGTAGAAAGAAACACAATAAGTCTGATGGCTCACTTTTGATTTACAAGCTGTTGCAGGGGGTTGCCCTGAATTGCACTAACAATACCCACACGGATTTTCAAGCTGGAAGGTGTTGTTTCTGGGTTGCCAGCATTCAGCACACAACTCACAGCAGGGGAAATGGGATCGCAGCCCCACAAACACTAAACACATTTATATGTAAAGGAAAGTACTATACCAGGCAGGCTGCTCCTTGATCCCAATCACAATTACTGCAAAAATACCCGGGAGCACACACAGCATCAGCAGTCCCTGACAGGCCGATTGCATTCAGCAAACTTTTTGTCTTCTTCAGGTTGAGCCTGGCTTCCACACTTCTGGTTCTTCTTTCTCCTCACAAACTCGGATTCTGTCCGAACTGGCACTCACAACGTCTTCAGGCCGACTTCAGGGCCTCCCACGCGCTCCCCGCGTGAACTACACACCGCAGCAAGAGCAGGGCTCCTTCTTTCTTCACTGTCACTATTGATCTGGCTTGCCAGCAACAGTCCAGGGCATTTCCTTTGGGTTCTCTCCAGTTCGGTTGGCTGGTTCGGCTGTCAGTCACAGTAGGGCTCCCTCTGTTGGTGCAAAAAGGCGCCAAGGTTCAAACTACATTTCCCAGAGGCACTGGCCATACAGTACAGAGGTGGCTGGCTCCACGATGAGAGTCCAAGTTCTGATTTGCCAGCAGACTCCATTTTAACAATCCCCACTTCACACTGATTGGTCCAATTCAGTAGTTCAGTACCAGAATGGAGGGCTAAGCAAAAACCGTCCAGACTGCAAAGAAAAGCAGGTTAGACAAACTGTATTTTCATTATTACTCTAAACAATTCCTAGCAAACAGTTACAGCTTTCGGTAAAGCTCCCTCTGCGCATTTATCGACGGCAGAAATGGAGTGAGTTGACAGCAGCCCGGGCGGGACTCGGGCATTGAAAACACAGACCCCCATCCAAATTAATTATGCCTGCAGAGCAGACAGCTCTTAAAGAGATAGTACGTGGAGGCTCAAATAGCACTCACTTGGAACCACATTTAAACAGCTTAGGACGCTGAACACCACCCAGACTTGGATCACTCAGACAAGCTCCTGGAAGACTTTAGGGAACCTCCATTTGCAGGGGCTTACATTTACATCAAGAAAAAGGTGCCTTACCTTAAGATGTCTTCTCACACCAGCACTGAGCCCTAAAGGCAGACCTTTTTCACAACAGGCCAAACCAGCAGGTGGACTGATCAGTTCATCTTCAAGTTTTTCCACCCACCAGTCTTGGAGCAGGAGGGTGCAGGAAACAAATACTTCAAGACCCCAGGGAAATCGTGGAAATCCCTAAAAACTAAAGGACTTGTTATTTCTTTAAAATCCTTCATTAGAAATGATCATACTGGACTCCTGTTTCCCCCCAAAATGAACCAAGTTTATTCTCCTGAACTCGTAAAGATTGCAAGAGCTCCAGGTCCCAGTTACTTGAAACTTTTAGTTTTTTTTTACAGCTCCAGACCGCCACCCACTCCCATCTGTCTGCTCCTTGTGAGTTGAAGTGCCACTGGTCGAGGATCTGCCACCGTCCTCAGGACCCTCTGCCAAGGTTCTGCCAGCACCTCGGCAGCCCCCGATGGCTCACTAGATCCACTCCACAAGCTGGGCCCAACATCCCCGGGGTCCTGCACTACCTGCCCTCTGATGCTACGCTAACTCCCTGGATGCTGTCACCACCCAGTTCCAAGGGGACCCAATAGCCAAACAACCACAACTGCCTTGCTGCACACCTCCCTCAGACACCCTAAAACCCAAGAACCCGGTGCACCTCTGCCGAAACTGCCGACCTGCCTAAGAGGAGGGGGGCCGCCTCCGGACTGCCCTGCAGCAACACCCGCCGATCTCTCTCCTGAATTCTCCGCAGCTACCGCTCTCCCTCCCTCTCTCTCTCTCTCTCTCTCTATATATATATATATATATATATAGATACCCAAACTGCTGCCCCAAAGTGGCGGCAACAGGGAAATTCACCCCCAAGTGCATAGACTCCCTAAGCACCGGGGGACGTCCCTAAGGGGGAGAAATAATCTCTCCAGTAAGGGGAGCTTACACTCTCCCTCGCCTAAAAAAAAATTCACTCCTGAGAATGCAGGCAGAGGGCCAAGCAGGCCCCCTGACCAGAAACCCCGAATAATGCACACTCCCCAGAATGCCAGCGGGGGCACCCACAGAAATTGACCTGTAGGGGGAAAACCTTCCCAACTACCACTATCTCCCAAGAAAACCCCACAAAAACAGAAAAATATTCTACCTTAAGTGTGCCAGGAGGCCCCACTACTTTTAAACTGCCATTTGGAAAACTTTGAAAACATTTATTAAATACTGAAAACATTTTTGATCATCGTATTTATATATATATTGAGGTAGATAAAGTTGCAGTTCCACTTATTCCCCTTATACTACCCAACAAATTGGATAGAAAAAAACTTCAACAACTTTAATACCAATAAGTTGTTCAATAGTCACACACACACACACACACACACACGCACGCACCGCACATGCGCATGCGCACGCAAACACACACATGCACTCTCACTCAAGGCAGAGTTTAAACACTCAACTTTAGATTAATGCAATTAAATAAAAAGTAGATTTATAAAATTAAAATCATTAGTATGATTATGTATTTTTCTTAGACAAAATTATTATTAATGCTCTCCCAGATTTCTTAAATCACTAGATTAGAAAATTAACCTGAAAGTCCAAACAGTCTCTATATAAATAATCCCTGCTCTGATGAGCATTCTTCCTGGCACAGTTCAGTTTGTGGGGCTTAAAGGACACTGTCAACCTGTTTTTCATCATATTATTTCTAGTTAAAAACTACATTTTATGATTGCTTACCTTCTTTAAAATTCATTGATGTTGTTGTTTGTTTTGTCGGTTCCCTTGTTTAGTGGAACTGAAATGCATGCTAATGTATATTTATAAACAACCTTATTTTGTTTACAATCCTGGATCTGTTCATAGTGTATAGTGGAGTGCTGTTCTGTATAGAATTCCATCCCTTTCAAAATGCTGTTCTACCACAGTTCGAGATCATGGAATGCTGTTCTACCCTACTGTGGTAGAACAGCATTCTAAGAACCTCTAGAGACTGCATGAGTCAGTTTCATTTTGAAAGCAAAAGAACTCACTAAACACATTTTTCACACAGTACTATACACTATAAAAAATACAGGATGAACAACTCTATGCACAACCAGTGTGTTTTACCACCTCGGGGTTCTGATTCCCATGGACCTCTCGAGCTTCGCTCTCGAGGTCAGAGGGAATCAGAATCCCTCTGTGGCAGAACACACTGGTTCTGCATAGTTGCCCATCCAATATTCTCTATTTACTGCATACTACCTGAGCATTAGAAACACACCCAAACAGTGCAGTCACTCTTGAGGCAGTAGCCTCCTAAACTCCCACTGCATCATGAGTGGCTAGACTGTGTTGTGGGTGTCCCCAAGTCAAGGAAAAACACAACTGGAGCTGATCAAGGAATGTAAACAAACCTGTGTTTATGTGGTAACACCAGTATGGTGGGCAGTCTGTTTTTCACTTTTTTAAAGAAAAAAAAGAGTCAGAATCAAACTACCAGCTACATCAGCAATCTTTACAGAATGATGGCAATCATAAAACGTGTTTTTTTAAACTAGGGACACTTTGAGACCTAAGAAGGTTGAAAGTGTCCCTTTAAATGGCAGGACCTCCACCTTGTGGAAAACAGAAATCAGGATCCGGCTCGTGGTGAGGTCCCCAAATGAGTCTTTGGTAATGATAAAATCTTTCATTTGGCATCCTGCCAAGTCTTGAACTAGGGCAAAATGCTTGCACAAAGTCAAGCCAGACCAGGGTGCAGTGTGACACATGGCACGTGCTTTCTGGAAGAATTGTTGGGATGGTTGACCCTAACTCCAGGCTTGGACTGCAGTTTTTGTTGCTGCTCCTTGTATACCCATTCCTCATGCATTTCTTCAATCACATCCCACGTTCTTTTGGACAAATATGGATAATCTGCTGAAGGATATTCAATGTGGATCCTCCTCCTAATCCACCTTTCTGCCTGGGATCATTTGGGTAGCTCCCTTACAGTGATCCTCCTGGCAAGTCCTGGCTCCAGCCATGTTCCATTCCAGTAGACAACATTAACAGGGTCACTTCTAATTAGTCCATCCATCCTGACCATCAAAGCTTTGGAACACACCGGCATACGGGGGTTTCTATCTGCCAAGGTGATTACAAGGCAATGAAAAGGCCGGGGAATAGCTCACTGAACCTCATAATCAGCTACCTAAAATCTTTTAAAGAGCAGCTTCTCCTCATCAAACTCTATCTCTTCTGGTATCTCCTCTCTCTTGATGGACACTCCAGTTCATCCCAATTTAATTACTGGATGGGTCCTCACCACAGGAGATGCCTCTGACTATTGAAGGGGCGCAGGGTTGTTGCTGGACAGGGACCCTGGTGGGGTCCCACTGGGCCCTGGGGGGGTCACCCCATGGACTTCTCAGGCCCCTGCCCCTCCCTCTGCCATGGGGATAGCGGACAGCCAATGACGAGGAGCTGGGAAGATGTTGATGCTCCTTGCCACCTCTCTCCTTCACCTCCTCTTCCACTGCTTCTGCCACAACATCAGGGGATCGTTCCCTTGGTTTTTCCCCTCGTCTTCTCTGTCCCGAATCTCAAGCTTCTCAAGGGCTCCGGCCTCCTCACTCCCTCGAGACTATATGGATTGCAGCCCCCCGAAGAACTGGAGGGGTATCCCCAATGAAATATAGGCAGAACATGGTCAAATATACCTCCAGGAGCAGAGCTGGAGCAAATCGAACACACGGCAGTCTAATTACACATTTTCTCCTAAATCCACATCGAATGCATCTCTCATCTACCTGACCCCTCCCTCTCGAATTTCAGAGCCAGGTTAAGCGGAAGGTGGGAACCATAGCCTGGGGTTCCTCTAGGGGAGTAATCTCTTCAGCCTTAAATCCTCTGCCAGCCATCTTGTAACTCTGACTTATCAGATCGCCTTCCAACCCTTTTGCTTTTTACTTCGGTGATGGGGAGAACAGGAATTATTTAAAATACAGGCCTCTCCTCCTCTGAAACACCACTCAAGACTTTTCAACACAAGCTGCTAACTCTCCAGTCTCCTTTACAATATGGTACCTAGCTCTCAGTCTGTTTTTGTCCTCTCACCATTCCACCAGCCAATCAGAAAGGCTGGAGAATGCCACATGACTTCCCAGTCACACATGCAAGCACTAGAGACCGAAAGGGAGGATTTAGGCCTAACCATCTGAAATTGCTTACCCCATGCCACCATCCTTTTTAAAACTGCATCACAGGTCTTGGCCCAAGGTGGCTGGCCCTGCCAGCTCCTTCAAGCTCTGGAAATGGGGCAAATTACCTGCTGGGCATGAAAAGAATCTGGATGAGCCCCAACAATCTGTAACCCCCTTCCCATTATCTAGGGGCCAGGTGTACCGGGGAAGGGGGCCCAGACTCAGATATCTCACCAAGTTCTTTATGGACTCAATAGCAGCAATTTTTACATCAGGAAAAAGTGCCTTACCTTAAGATGCTGTCTCATACCAACACGAGCCCTAAAGGCAGACCTTTTCCTCACAGCAGGCCAAACCAGCAGGCAGACTGATCAGTTCATCTTCAGGCTTTTCCACCCACTGGTCCCGGAGCAGGAGGGTGCAGGAAACAAATGTTTCAAGACCCCAGGGAACCGTGGAAATCCCTAAAAACTAAAGGACTTACTTAATTAAAATCCTTCATTAGCAATGATCAGACTAGCCTCTGGTTTCTCCCCAAAATGAATCAAGTTTATTCTCCTGAACTCGTAAAGATTGCAAGGGCTCAGGATCCCAGTTACTTGAAGCTTTCAGATTTTTTTTTTTGCAGCTCCTTGGTGCTTAACTTTTGTACACAGACTAATTTCTATTGAGAGAGAGAGATGCAGGCTTTCTTAGGCCTAGATTTTCTGTACAAACAGAACCAACAGCAAATCTCAAATTCAGGACTAGAACAAATCTCAGAAGTTTCCGGAAGCATGAAGCTCCCACCACCCACTGGCACTGGTAAGCACCTTAACACTGTTACTGATTTCCACACTGAGCATCTTTCCTGAAGGTCATCTCATGACTGTCCCATTCCTAATGGACTTTCCCAAACAATTTATTTTTCTTTTTCCTCATCCTCATTAGGGGAGCGATGTGCTCCTCTGCCGCTGCCAGGTTAGTTCATACTCAGGGCAAAATGTTTAGCAGCCCAATACCTCCGCGACTGCCCTCCTTAAGGCCTCTCTCACTTTAGTCGTGGACTGGCCTGGTCACTGGTGCTCACTCTCTCTCTCTGTCTCCAAAACTTGCTCCCAAGGCTTTCCCTGAAGGCAAGCCTCCTGACAGTTACAGTGGCTCCCTTACTTCCAGTTTCCTGTTGCCCGAAATGAGCCATGGCCTATATTGGCCTAAAGGCCTACCCCATCTGTAAGCCCTGGGACCTGCCCCCAGCATATAGGAAATGACAGGTCTCATTGAGTCCAGACCGCCACCCACTCCCATCTGCCTGCTCCTTGTGAGCCAAAGTGCCACTGGGGAAATGGGGTCAAGGATCTGCCACCATCCTCAGAACCCCCTGCCAAGGTCCTGCCACCACCTCGGCAGCCCCCAATGGCTCACTAGATCCACTCCACAAGCTGGGCCCAACACCCCTGGGGTCCTGCACTACCTGCCCTCTGATGCTACGCTAACTCCCTGGATGCTTTCATCACCTAGTCCCAAGGGGACCCAGTAACCAAATGACTGCAACTGCCTTGCTGCTCACCTCCCTTGGAGACCCCAAAACCCAGGAATCTGGTGCACTGCCACCGAAACTGCCGACCTGCCTAAGAGGTGGTGGGGGGTTAGAATCACCCTTTAGACTGCCCTGCAGCAACACCTGTCAATCTCTCTCCTGATCTGTCTCCAGCTCCCTCTATATATAGACACTCAAACTGCTGTGCCCAAGTGGCAGCAACAGGGAAATTCACCCCCAAGTGCACAAACTTCCTAAGTACCGAGGGGTTCCTATGGGCAGAAATAAGCCTCCTGTAAGGGGGCTTACATTTGGAACCATTAGCGCTAAAATTAAACATAATCCAGATATTCAGGGATTTTTGGAAGACTCAAGTATATAGATTCTCCTTTATGTAGATGATATTCTGCTCCACTTAACTTCAACTACCTCCCTCCTTAAGGCTATCTAGTACTCCACATCCATAAATTGGGGCAAGTATCCCTTTATGAACTCAACATATCCAAAACTAACCAACTCCCGTTGAATAGCAGGGTCAGAAAACAGAACATCAATGAAAAAGGCCTAAATTGGACTCCTAAAAGTATGATCTGCCTGGGAATTCATGCATCCATGTCTAATATCAGACCGATAAAAGAAATTTTGACTAATCTAATTGAAACAAGATTTAGACCTGTGGGCATCGCCGCCCCTCTCCCTGTTGGGCAGACTGAGAACAGTGAAAATGAATGTGCTTCCTAGAATATTCTGTCCCTTGGCGATGCTCATGATGATTCTTCCTCTGACCTGGTTTCTTTTGTTTTGTTTTGTTTTCATTGCATTTTATAGATAAAATGCATACAAGCAATTGTAGCGATGCAAGGAACTGCAAAACGAATATAATTAATAAACACGTTCGGTCAACATAGGTTGAATGTGTTAAATTTCTTTTCGTAACCACATGAGGGTAATCTCAGTGACTCAGTCCTTATGTTACTACCTCATCAGGAGCCATAATACAACCAAATGCTCGGTGGAAATCAGGATGCTTTAAACAGCTTGTTCTAACATTGCTAGCTCTAAGGCTATATCTATGCCATATTTTAATTAGTCTGGACATAAAGTAAGAACACGCATGGCCTATGAGCTACAATTTTAAGAGGAATCAGGAGCTTACTAAGTAAGCAACAAGACATGAGGGGGTGTGCATTTGACATTTCCAACACATGGCCAGGGTGCGTGGTGAGGCACAAGGCTGCAGGCTGCATGCCTTCAGCCCCTGACCATGCATTATAAATGTCTAATGCACAGTCCCGGAGTGTCTTATTGTGCTTATAAAATGGGTATTTAAAAAAAATTATAGTCTAAAAATTAGAAGAAATATGATTTAATATGAAAAAATAAGTTTTTGTGTTCATTTTTGGTGAAGATAGTTCTCCGTCTAGAATGTTTGGGTGTGCTAAAAAGACTTTTGTCCTGATGTTGTACCCATAGTTGTAGCTGCATAGCTTTAGTTTGTTTAGGCTTTGTAGTTTTACTCCTGCCCCTTCCCCCCGCCAGTCCCAACACATAGGGTTGATGGTAACGGGGAGCAATGTGTATTTGCAGAGACATGCTGTGAGTGAGACAGAACTCTTTTATTAACTGATAAAGACAGCTCCAGTGCAAGAAAGAAAGACTGCTATCAGGACTGCTGCTTCATGGCATCAGGAGCGAGTGAGGAAGAACTGATGTACCAAGCAGAAACCAGAAGTGCTCTCCACAGCAACCCCCCCCCCGCCCACCATTGATCTTTTTTTGTTATGTTTAATTTTTATGTTGGCGCGCTTGCGCAGCCAACATCATGGGACACTGTAGCTTTAGAGGGTGCGGTCGCTGTTGGGTGAATGCAGGGCATGCACCAGTAGGTGTGTCCTGCAATCCCCAATCAGCCTGCATGCTGGCGCCACACCATGCATACATAATGTGGCGAGCACATCTAAGAAAAGGTCCGCTGCAATCTGAGCAAAGCTCGTCAGATGCAGCGGTCCTTTTCTTGCCGTGCTCGCCGCCATTATGTACATGGCGGGACACTGGCAGTAGAACTGCCAACTCCGGGGGGTGCCCCCTGTGAATGTGCCGATGGGGGAGCCCACTCCCCGTCGGCATAAAGCACCCCCCCATTTGTTTAATGCAGAGGGGGTGCCCAATCCCCTTGGCTCTTACCCCACCAACCCTTTGCTTGTGTGCCGCCAGGGAGCCCACTCCCATCTGCAGAAATAACCCCCCAATTGTTTAATGGGGGGTGCCCAATCCCCTCTCGGCTCTGCCCCTCTTCTTTGTGTGCCGACAGGGTGCCCAATCCCTGTCGGCATAAATTCAGCCCCCGTGTTGTTTGCTGATGAGGGTGCCCAATCCCCTGCCGGCTACAGACACCCCCAACAGTTAGGTGGCACGCTGGGAGCCCACCCCAGCATGCCAAATCCCTGGAAAAACCCTGTCCCACAATGTTTTGTTTTTCTTTCTTTTAAACCTGTAAAGGAAAAGCGGTCCCTTGTAGTCTCCATTGCCCCCTCCCCCACCTGCACCACCCACTGTGCACCTGCCTCCCCACAGCCCCCTCACCCCATACTTACCTCCGGAGCTTGGCGCGACGATTTGTGGACCGGAACACGTCTGCACTCTTCAAAGCCGACCGCGAACTGAGGAAATGCCGGTAAGCTGTATAATGGGATAGATAGGGTTTTTTCAACTTTAATACATATCTCAGGCATTTTTGTGAATTTTGGCCCCAAATTTTCAACATGGGGTTTTTGGGACCCCTTCTCATGAATTCTTGCACTGTAGTGGCGTTATTCGGTCCCAAAGATGATTTCGCAGTCACTGCATGGAATCACCTTTTGGGACCATGTAAGGAAATGACAGTGCCACTGTTCATGAGGGGGGCTCTCAAAAACCCTATGTTGCAAATTTGGTGGGAAAAATCCAAAACATGACTGTTTTATTTAGCTATAACCGCGCAATGCACGCTTGTGTTACTGACCGAATATTTTCATGCCAGATTTCAACATTGGCATTTTACCACACCTTCTTGTGAACTGTACAGCTGTTATTTTTCACATCCTGGCGGAAATGTGTTTTTGCACTTCCAGCGCAGAATAACACAGTTGTGGTGCGAAATCAGTGTTCGGGACACATTACGAAAACGACAGTGACACTGTTCTTGAGCAGAGGTCCTAAAATGCCTGTGTTGAAAATTTGGTGACAATGCGTCATAAAATGACTGTGTTATGAGCGTGCATTGCGCAGTTTGGCACGCTCGTACGTTCGCAAACTTCTAATAATTTTTACTCCAGATTTTCTACAGTGCCATTGTTCTGCACCTCCTAATGAACAGTACAGCTGTCATTTTTCACATCCTGACCAAAATCTGTTTTCGCAGTTCCGGCGCAAAATAGCGTGGTCGCTGTGGAAAGTCCGTGTTCGAGACACATGATGAAAATGACAGTGACACTGTTCATTAGCAGATGCCCTAAAATGCCTATGTTGAAAATTCCAGAAACAAAGTCAATAAAATGAGTAGCGAGGAGCGGCGCTGCACAGTTTGCACGCACGCTCATGAGTTTGTGAATTTGTAATACTTTCACTCCAGCTGTTCATCATTGGCATTTTTCCATACCTCCTTATGAACACTGCAACTGCCTGAAATGTGTTTTCGCATGTCCGGCACAGAATTGCACAGCTGCTGTGCGAAATCAGTTTTTGGGACAGTTTGAGGAAATGACAGTGACACTATTCATGAGCAGAGGTCCTAAAATGGCTACGTTGAAAATTTGGTGCCGAAACTCCATACAATGACTGTGTTGCAAGCGTGCATTGCGCAGTTTCCACGCATCCTTGTAACTTCATCAATCTGCAATATTTTCATGCCACATTTTCACCACTGGCATTTGTGCACATCTTCTTATCAATAGTCCAGCTGCCATTTTTCACAGCCTGCCCAAAACGTGTTTCTGCAGCTGTGGCGCACAATGGCGTGCTCGCTGTGCAAAATCACCTTTTGAGACACATTCACAAAATCACAGCACTATGCGTCTCTTGCTACGCCACTCCCACTGCCAATGCCAGCGCGACAACATTCAGCATTGACAAATGCTTGTTTTTATTTGGACTGAATGATCTGACTGCTGTGATAGTACTGGGAATCAGTAGCACAATGGGCAACTACATTCAGACTGTCATGTCTGCCAGGAATACCGAAGCACAGCTCGAGCAAGAGCTCAACAGACAGCTTAATTTTGAGTAGTTAAGTAACTTCTTCAACTTCAAATGGTCAGAATTTATATCATGTATTTATATGTTAAGAATCACCTTGAAGGAGTGATCAAGTGATTACTGGGGAAGGGGGGGGTGCTGTCAGGCACTATAGCTGCAGTTGGGACTTTGGCTGTGACTACGATCATGACTCAAACAGAAAAGCAGATCGTATATTAGCTAAGATAAAATTAGTTTACTTACAAAAGTAAATATACTACTACTTTTCCACTGTGTGCAAGTAAGTCTTGATGTAGAGATAAAATGGGGCACTGTACGGGATATGTGGGCTAAGAGAGGTGGAAAAATGGCAGCTGTAATTTTTTGAAAATTCTATTGGCCCACAGATTTCATTGCAGTTCTGCATCCAGCTGGCCACCACTTGTTTTTTTATTGTGTTGCTTGTACCCATGTGCAAGAAACACATTGCGTCAGCTTCCTTCACAAGCGGGTTGTGGAGGCATGGCAGTGTTGTGCCGAATGGCCGGAGTCCGTTCTGGGGCTGGTCTCTGCCACGGCAAACAGAGGAGCATGCTGTCGATGACGGCAGTCAATGAGCATGCCACTCTGCTCAGAGAAACTGGGCCACTGCAATCAGGGAGTGCCCCGTCATTACGCAATCAGCTGTTTTTGCTGTGGAGCGTCCCTGACTGCAGCAGCCAATTACAGCTGCATTGTGTGATGTCCCTATGGCGATGGCTTCTCCGTTGGCCTCTCACAATCCCCAAAATTCCAATGGGAAGCCAACAAAAAGCCACCACCTGCCTCTCCCAGTTCTAAAGCCAGTGGGGTGCCCAATCTCCTGTCGGCATGCCCCTCCCAGTTCATTGCCGACAGGGTAGCCCAATCCCCATGCGGCATGATGTGTCCCCATTTGTTGTGTGCCGAGGGGTGCCCAGTCTCCCTCGGCTCATGCCCCCTCAGCACACTGTATGGCTGATGGGGTGCCCAGTCCCTGTCAGCTCCAGTCCCCTTCCCCAACAAACATCCAGGTGGCGTGCTGGGAGCCCATCCCCAGCATGCCAATAATCCTGCAGTGTCCTTTTTCAGCTTTTTTCTTTCAATCCTGTAAAAATAAAGAAAACGGTCCTCGCTGTCTGTGGCATTCCCTCCACCAGCCTGCGCCCATCCTCTGTGCACCTTACCTAGCCACACCCCCCTCACCCCATACTTACCTCCAGAGGCTGGTGTGATGATCTTTGGTGGACCGGGAACACGTCTGCACTCTTCAAAGCTGACCGCGAACTGAAGAAATGCCGGTAAGCTGTATAATGGCATAAATAGGATTTTTTCAACTTAAGTGGATAGCTCAGCCATTTTTAGGAAATATTTCACCAAATTTTCAACATAGGGTTCTTGGGACCCCATTTCATGAACTCAGTCACTGTCATTTTTTTTTTTATTTTTCATACCTGCCACAGTCCCAGGAGACTCTCTCTCAGGCATCCAACTTGTATCCTGCCCTGCCTGAAGCCCCCCTCGACCGCACCTTCCTCACCTCCACCCCCGGCCTGCAGCTGGCACCCCCAGCTTAACCCCTCTGGGTGGGGCCGCCCCTCCTACCTTGGGCGCACTTCAAACTTTCTAGACTCCAGCTGCAGACGTTGGCCCCTGGGCGGAGGATCTATGAAGGTCAGCGAGGTCAGGCCCAGCAGTGGGCATGGTGGTTGGTGCCGTCGCCTACCCCGGGACCATTTTTTTTCTGTGTTCTGTCCCCTTCCCCATGTGTGGGCACGCCCCAATGCTATCTGGTGCACGGCTACCCTGCCAGCGTCGGCCATGCTAGTGCGTGCCTGCCTGGCTTGCTGCAGTACCCCTGGCCTCCACTGGAGGTCTCTGGCTTGCCGGGCCATCCCATCCCCTCTAACGGGGAGGAGAGCACCACTCGGGCACTCAGTCCTCAACCCTTTCCCTGCTGACCCCCGGCAACTGAGTCCGTTCCTGAACCCGGGTCGCCGGCGTGGTGTGAGGTGTGCATCCAATGCCTCAACCCTCAGCGCCACCGGGCCGGCAGTCAGTGTCATTTTTGTTATTCAGTCCCGAAAGGTGATTGCGCGGTCATCATGCTGAATCACCTTTGGGACCGACAACGGAAAACGACAGTGTCACAGTTCATAGAGGTAGGCCCCCAAACCCTATGTTAAAAATTTGGTGAAAAAATTCCCAAAAAAGACTGTTTTACTAGCGTGCATTGCGCAGTTCCTATGCATGCTCGTAACTTCAAGAATTTTTAATATTTTCATTCCAGATTTTCAGCATTGCCATTTTACCACTCCTTATGAACAGTACAGCTATTTTCCATATCTTACTCGAGTGTATTGCACATGCACAATGGCACGGTTGGTGTGCCAAATCAATGTTCAGACAGATTAAGAAAATCACAGTGGCACTGTTCATGAGCAGAGGTCTTGAAATGCCTATGTTGAAAATTTGGTGACAAAGAATCCATAAAATGACTGTATGTTCTGGCGTGCGTGCGCAGTTTCCATGCACCCTCGTAACTTCACAAATTTGTAATATTTTCACTCCAGATTTACAGCATTGGCATTTTTCCACACCTCCTCATGAACAGTACAACTGTCATTTTTCACATCCTGGCCAAAATGTGTTTTCACACTTCCGGCGCAGAATAGCGCAGTCGCTGTGGTAATCAGTGTTCGGGACAGATTAAGAAAATAACAGTGACACTGTTCATGACGGATGTCTAAATGCCTATGTTTGAAAATCTGGTGTAAAATTCCAAAATAATTATGGGTGCGAACACAGTTTCTACGCACGCCTGCGGATTTCACCAGTTTTTTTATATTTTTACTTCAGATTTTCAACATTACCATTTTTTTACATCTCCTCATGAACAGTACAGCTGTCATTTTTCACATCCTGTTCGAAATGTGTTTTCACACCTGTGGCACCAAATGGCTCAGTCGCTGTGCAAAATCACCTTTCAGCTAACGAACTGATAGTGTCACTGTTCGTATAGTGGGGTCATAAAAAGCCCATGTTGAAAGCTTTGAGTAAAAATACCAAGAAATGCTCAGGGCATTAGGGTTTAAGATCATAATGCCCTACCCTGTAGGGACTGACAGGAGTTAGGGGAGTGACTTGGGATTGTCGACAATAATGCTCATGCCATTCCACACCCACCTACCCTGCAGCCAGTGACAGGCATCGAGTACGCCTTGGACTCTTTGGCCCCAGAGTTCACCCATTCTCCTATACTGCACCCATTTCAGCGTATTTCCTTGTGGAATGAGTGAGTGTAAAGCCCGAACACCCAAGGCACACCACTACACTTGTCAGTGTCTGCAGGGTAGGGTGAGGTGAAATGTCGTGACCGTCCATGGGAGATGACCCAAAGACACACTCAATGCCTGTCCATCGCTGCAGGGTGGGGGTGGAGTTGGCATCAATTCAATACTTCACTACCATTCCTATACTGCATCTGTCTAACTCCTGAATTCCACCGCTAATGCCAGCAAGCAACCATTCGGCATTGACAAATGCTTGTAACCACTTCTAATGCATGGTTAGCAACCAGTCATGATGTAGGATTTCTCTCCCCATTTTATAAATTTACTTAACACTAACAGGTCTGAAAAAATGACCTACTGTAAATGAACTATGAACATGGACAAGTTAACGGATAATGCCTGCAGTAAGCAAGAAGGGTGTACCTTATTAGAGGAGTAGGTCTGAGTTTTTTTTTTTTTGTAATTTATCTTTACTTGCCCTCGTCCTACCAGCTCCATTTCCTGGGGCGCCAGAGGAGTCCACTCTGCAATCGCCTCACTTGTGCTGACCTGTTCCCCATGAAGGTCTTTCGGACGGGGACAAGGTGGGGCCCACACCCCAAACAGTTCTTGTCTCATTGGGCTCAGGCAGTCAGGCAGGCGGGAGCACATCAGGGCCATACTCCGGTGCTCCATCTCCCAGGAGCTGGAGGGTATTTTCCTCCTTTCTTCAGCCATAAAGTGAGCCCTGACATCAAGGCACAATGCGCCAATGTCCATTATGTGTTCCCCACTGTGTCTGTCTCGGTGCTTGCTGAGCACCAGGCTTCCACCTGGTGCCAGTCAAGCACCGAGTCACTGCCCCTCTCCTTCCCCAGAGAAGACGAGCTGTCCTTGGGATGTTCAGTCTCCCCTCCAGCTTCCCGGGCTCGTTCCTGAACCTGGTTCACTGGCGTCATGAGCGGTAGTGCTACTGCTGCACCAGCAGGCCAGCCATTAGGTCCGAGTTTTGCTGCACTATATTAAAATCACAGTTACAAATGCTTTGCAGGTGCCTGCCTCAGATTCAGCTATGTGGCTTAGTGCGCACCTTCAACTGCTTCAGCTACCCAAACCTCTGAGAGAAAGAACACTCCGCACAATGTTAAGAGTGCCTGTGGTGCAAAAAGCTACATGCAGGCACCGCCATTGATGCACCTGTGATTCACAACCTATGCACTTGAAAGTAAGAACAGTGCACAGAAAGAAATGCTGTGCCAACTGCCAAACTGCACCACACACACCCATTGGCATAATCAGTTCACAGTACAGACTCATCCATGGCACATAAATACCCCCTCATGATCAAACTGTTACATGAAACACTTGAAATAATGGTCATGCATATTCCATATAGTCTCGATCCAAAAGTTCACAGTCTAAGAGGTTACCTGAGAGTTGTTACAAAAATGGCAGCGATTGTGGCAAACTGAATATAGTACAGTACCTTAACACCCGACTGAATTGTTAGTTGCATTCTCCAAGGGTTCACTCTCCATCACTTAATTGTTCAGCTTTAGAAGCTTTTCTGCAAAGTGGCCTGCTGCTTGGGGATCTGGGAAGTACTGCTTGTCTTTGTAAGTGAATTGCAGTCTAGCTGGAAAAGCAATTCAATAGACAATCCCCACTTCTCTCAGGTTTTTAGCAACACCCTCAAATGCTTTTCATCTCATGTACAGTAAGTAGCGTATGAGTAACTGGGGAAACATATGTAACCCCTAGGTGGAGCTATCCCAAGGGCTACTACCCCTGCCTACTTGGCTAGTAGCAGGTTAAGGGGCCTGAGTTCTGAAATGGGTGCCTCTACCCTGAGATCAGGGTTGGTAGTGGTCAAGCTAACCTGGGCACAGCCGGCCGGGACACTGTAACCCCTCATCTTTCCCCTCTAGTGGCCTGAACACTGTACAATAATCACTTTCACAATACCCCTGGTACACCACACAAGTACCCACACTATTTGCACTTACCACCAGGGCTGGTTCCTCTGGCTTGACCCTGGGGACCCCCTGTGAAACAAGGTTATGCACGGCAAATAGCAACAGTACAGTACTTTGAGCACAAACTGGAACCACAGTCAGATTACATGCAGAAAAAGTTAGATCTGATTTATTCAGGGGACTTGAACAAGGGAGGGGCAAAATCAGGTTAATTAGCTTAAAGGTTATGTCAGTCAAGCAGTTATGCATGAGCTTTGAGTTCCCCCCACACAGTCCACTTCTGAGTACCCAGGTGGACAAGAGATGGGCTAGCCACGACCATTGCCCGGGGTTGCAGCTGGTTGGGGCCCTGTGATGGAAAACACAACATGCACAGTACACAATATTTGTAATCCGGAGCCAGAGGGCCCAGTTCATAAAGGAAACAAAACAACAAGACAATCAGATGACACACTCAGATTAAGCTGTTGTTGCAGGGAGCTACCCTGGTATTTACTCACGATACCCAAGACTGGACACAGGCTGGACAACAGTCGATACTGCAGGTGGTTGATCTGGAATGCCAGGAGAAGCAGGGCCCACATGAGTCGCAGAGGTGTCATTCCTGTTCAAGCGTGGAGCAGGGGGCTGATCCCCAGGCAGATCTCTCGTTGATGGCTTCTCTGTGCAGTGGGTAGTCTGGCTGGGCCAGTTTGGCAAGGCCCAGACCGCATGAAGACAAATTCGGATGTAGTCCATTTTGGGCTGAATACAGCTTCCAGCAAGCAGAACACAGTTCACACAGTGGGGGACTAACTCACGACCCACTAGCAGCTCATAGCACATTTACATGTAAGGGAATTCTACTGTACCAGACAAAGCGCTCCCCGGTCACAATCGCAAAGTCTCTGCAAACACCAAGAGCTTAGGGGTAGCTGGAACTCCTGACAGGCCGATCGCATTCAGCAAAATCTTTGGTCTTCTTCAGGTTGAGCCTGGGCCACTTCATTAGCTTACTTTAGTCACACAAACTTGGATTTAGTCCAAAATAATTCTCTTCTCTCCCTCTCAGGAGCAGCACACCGACATGCAGGCCAAAAACTTAGCCTTTTCAGAGTTCTCCCATGCGAATCCACTCAGGATTGCTGCTCAGAACCACTTCAGCTCCTTCTTGTTCAGCTTCCAGCTTAGATTTAACTGAAAACTGCAAGCAGCCTGGTACTTTCCCAAGATCCAAAAGATTTGGTTGGCTGATTTGGCTGTCAGTCAAAGCAAAGCGCCCCTTCATTTGCAAAAGCGCAAAAGTTCAAACTACAGTTCCTACAGATTTTGAATTCAGACAGCTCCTGTAGTCCGGCTACATTTTAGGTCCCACCAGTACTGTTTGGTCAATTTGCAGTCCAGGACCAAGATAGTGGAGACAAACAAAACAGTCCTTGCTACAAAGAAAGCAGGTTAGACAAACTACATTATCATTATCACTCTAAATGATTTTCAGTAAATAGTTACATCTTTCAACAAAGCTCCCTCTCAGATTACTTAAGCTGCAATCAGGCATCTCTTAAAGAGACAGTACACAGAGGCTATACAGGCTCTGGTAATCACATTTAAACTGCTAAAATGCAGGACACCAGCCTGACAGTGAGCATTTAGGCAAGTTCAAGGAAGACCTTTTGGGAACCCCCATTTGTAGGGGGGTTACACCCTTCCCTGCCTGGGAAAACTTGGCATCCACGTCAAGTCTGTACCATCATAACATTGAAAATGCAACATATACAAGACATTTATACCATTAGTATGCTATACAAGTACTATCTGCTCCATCAATTAGCATAACTTGTCACTTTACTAAGCATTTCAATGTACTCCACTATATCATTTCCATTCTGACAATACATTGTGCATATTTCACACAGGTAAATTGAACATTACTGTACAGAATCATGTAATAACTTCTTGTACTCTAAACAATGCAAGAGGGGGCCCTTCCCTATCAGCTAACTTGGGGATGGATGGGGCGGGGCACCATGGTGAGAGGGCAAAACAAGTAACCTGCAATGGGCTGTCAAGCTCAATTTGGGCAGTGAGCTCTGAGAGACAAAAACATCTTTGTGGACTACATTGAGAGGCAAATCCACTGGCTTCCTGGGGGAATCGTAACTGAAGCGCACCACTGGCTTGACAGCTCGGCCACTCTTTCTGGGGTGAACAACTACAGTCTCTGTACTTTCAGCAATGGTCTTGGAGCTTTCATCACTTCTAAGGGGTGCCTCTGCATGAAGGGGAATGTCCAAGCTGGGAGCACTGTCAGCCCCTTGCTCTGTAGTCTCTGTTTCTTCAACACTTGGCTCATTTTGAAGACACTGGCACTGAAGGGGGGTTGTCAGCACTCTCATAGTATTCCTCAAGTTCTGGCATGTCACCAGAAAGACTCATACCATCAGCCTCTCCTTCAGGCAAATCATACAGTTCCACGATACACAAAGACTAAGCATCCTCAGACGTGATACTTTGCACTTCACCTTCAGGGAGCATTGGCTCCAAGGATGATGCCGGGGCATTAGGCAGTCCAGAAGGCCCAGCTTCATCCCCATAATTCAACACAGGATTTCCACGAAACAACTGACTTAGTTCATATGAGGGGTAATAGGCATTATCACACTCACTGTCATCCGAGTTAGACTGGCAGTCACTATCATTCTGGGCCTGCTGCAGGGGAAGTCTTAAATCAGCAGCCACGGGGGCAGGCTGACTCTGTTTCTTTCTTGCAGCAGCACGAGTCACTGGCCCAGGGGAAACAACCTTGGCAGGTTCAGCCTCAATTATAACTTGACCAATAGGTAGCAAGTGGTTACGGTGCATGGTCTTCACAGCTTTGGAGTTATTCTCTGGGCACACTTTGTACACCGGCAAATCATACAACTTTCCAACTATGAAATGGGGAAGATGGTGCCATCGATCAGCAATTTTGTGTTTACCATGCAATCCTAAATTTTGCAACAACACACGGTCTCCAGGCCTAAGCTCTTGAGCCTTTATGTTTCTATCATGTCTCTCTTTGTTGGCTAGATTTCATTTGGCGGCCATTGTCTGGGCCAGTTGATAGGCATGGTTCAATTGAGCTTTAAGTTTTTGAAAATATTGCAGGTAATCTTCAGCTCAGACCCCATTGGGAGAAACCCCAAAACAGACATCAACAGGCAGCCGGGCCTCTCTCCCGAACATGAGGCGGTAGGGAGAGAACCAAGTAGCATCATTCTTCATGCAACTGTATGCATGTACCAAGGTGCTAATCTGCTGACTCCATTTATGCTTGTCTTTTGGGTGAAGGGTGCCTAGCATGTCTAGCAGGGTGTGGTTAAAGCGTTCTGGTTGAGGATCCACCTGCGGATGATAAGGGGTGGTTCATGACTTTCGCACCCCCCATAGAGAGAGCATTTCTTTGCTTAGCCGACTCTCAAAGTCCCGGCCCTGATCAGAGTGAATTCGCTGGGGGGCACCATAGTGGATGAAGAAATTTTCCACTAGCACCTTGGCCACGGTAGATGCTTTGTGATCTTTGGTGGGAAAAGCTTGTGCATACCATGTGAAATGGTCCGTAACCACTAACACATTGCCAGTGTTTTGCTGATCAGGCTCTAAACTCAAGAAGTCTATGCAGACTAGTTCCGTTGGGGTGCTGGTAGTAATGTTGACAAGGGGGGCAGCCCTCTGAGGTTGGGCTTTTCTCTGCAGGCAGCAACTACAAGTCCTTACATGGTGCTCAACATCAGCCCCTATCTTAGGCCAGTAGAATCGAGATCATACTAGGTCAAGGGTCCGGTCGATACCGAGGTGGCCCATGTGATTGTGGAGGGACCGCAGTACCAAATCTTTGAAGGCTGTGGGCAGGACCCGTTGTTGCTTGTCTATTTGGCCACCCCGATCTACTGTCTCTCTATACAACAACTGATTAAGCAGCTTCAACCTGGGGCCTTCTTTAAACAATAAAGTGGTTCGCAGATCAGAGGATAGCAACTTGAACACATCTTTTCCTGCACGAAGGGCGTCAAGTGCTGGCTGAATCATAGGATCTTGGGATTGAGCCCATTGAATGCTGTCATTGTCAAACTGAGCTAGTGCACTAATATCTAGAGCAGAAAAGCGGTATTACGCAGCTGGTATGCAGGTGTCAGAGGGGTCCAAGCAATCTGCTAAGCAGTCTGCTGTGTCCATAGACATCTCTTCATTTCTATCAAACTTTTGGCACAATGCTCGGATGTCAAGTTCACACAGCCTGATCCAGTCACTCTTGGAAATGGGCCTCCGGGATAGGGCATCAGCATCAATATGATTCAGGCCTGGTCTGTATTCGACAGCATAATCATATGTTGACAATGTAGAAAGCCACCAGTGCCCCATGACGTCTAACTTAGCTGAAGTCTGTACATAGGTCAATGGGTTATTGTCAGTCCTCACCAATATTTTCGCCCCATAGAGGTAATCATGAAACTGGTTGACAATGGCTCATTTTAGCGCAAGGAACTCCAACTTGTGCACAGGGTAGTTTCGCTCTGATGGGGTCAAGCTCCTACTGGAGAATGCCACTGGTCTCAAACCATCCTCATGGTCTTGATACAGTACAGCTCCTAGACCCTGCAGACTGGCATCAGTATGCAGCACATACGGTTTGGTGGGATCAGCATAAGCGAGGATGGGGGCATGGGTGAGCTGGTATATGACTTTGTGGAAAGCTGCTTCACAGTCAGGCATCCAACGGGACCCGAAAAGTTCACCTGGGTGGAAATTTGTTTTGTCTGGTTCTTTGACAGGCCCTTTTTATGTTTGCTTGCATGCATGTCCAAGAAACATAGTGCCATCATCCGAGTTTCCGGAGGTGTGGCACCCGTCTTCCAATTCAGTCAGTGTGTTTGCAGGCACGGCCACAGTTCTCCAATGAACGCTGCAGCTGTCTATGACCGCAGTTGAAAATGCAGTGCTGTACAGTTGAAAGGGAGAGCTACGATTCAGTGAGCAGCGATAAGATATCGCGTGCTCATGCATGCTCTCTCCCACACACACTACGCCGCATACTGCGTGCTCGTGCCCACGTACACGCTGTATAGCCAAGGGGGTGCCCAATCCCCATCGTCTGTGCTGCCTCCCCTCCCCAGCAGAGTTCCAGATGCCATGCTGGGAGCCCACCAAACATGGCAGCATATTGTATGACCCGGCGTGGGTGCCCAGTCCCCGTCGGCTCCACTGCCCTCCCCAAGAGACTACAAGGGTGCCTTGCGCTGGGAGCCCACCCGCGTGGCAAAAGATTCGTATGGCCGCGGGTTACCCAATCCGCGTCAGCTTCACGACCCCCAAACAGCCTTCCAGCTGCCACGCTGGAGCCCACCCCAGCGTGGCAAGCGTCTGCGTTGTCCAAGTAATAAAAAAAAAAAAAATCTGAAAGAAAAAAACCTTCCCTCGCTGACTGTCCTGACCCAATCTCCCCCCACCCAAGGCCACCCTCTGTGAATCCACCTCCCCACACACCCTCTCTCACCCCATACTTACCTCCAGAGCTTGGCGCGATGATCTTCGGTGGACCGGGAACACGTCTGTACTCTTCAAAGCCGACCGCGAACTGAGGGAATGCGGTAAGCTGTATAATGGAATAAATAGGGTTTTTCCAACTTTAGTGCATATCTCAGGCATTTGGAATTTTCATAAATTTTCAACATGGGTTTTGGACCCCACCTCATGAACTGTCATGGCGTTAATCGGCCCGAAGGTGATTTCGCGGTCACTGCGTGGAACCACCTTTTGGGACCAATTTATGAAATGACAGTGTCCAGTTCGAGAGGTAGGCCAGCCAAAACCCTATGCTGAAAATTTGGTGGCAATCCCAAAATGACTGTTTTCTGAGCATGCGTTGCGCTGTTCCTAAACGCCTCGTGAGTTGCGAATTTTCAATATGTTCACTCCAGATTTTCAACATTGCCATTTTACACACCTTCTTATGAACAGTACAGCTGTCATTTCCACATCTGACCCAAAATGTGTTTCCACCCATGTAGCGTACAATGGGCGCAGTCGGTGTGTGAAATCAATGTTAGGGACAGATTAAGAAAATGCGTGTGACGTGTTCATGAGCAGAGGTGTTACAATGGCTATGTTAAAATTTGGTGAAATCGTCTTAAAATGACTGTATTACAAGCGACCATGCGCCAGTTTCCACGCACCTCGTCTTCATGGATTTCTAATATTTTCAGTCAGATTTTCACCACGGGCATTTTTCCACACTTCCTTATGAACAGTACAGCTGTCATTTTTCACACCATGGCGGAAATGTGTTTTCGCACTTCCAGTGCAGAAATGCGTGGTCGCTGTGGGAAATCACTGTTCGGGACAGCTTAAGAAAATCACAGTGACACTGTTCATGAGTGGAGGTTACAAAATCCCTGTGTTAACAATCTGCTGTAAAAAATCCCCAAACTAATTGCATTACGGGTGTGTGTTGCACATTTTCTATGCATGCTCGTGACTTCACCAGTTTTTTTAATATTTTCACTGCAGAATTTCAACATTGCCATTTTTTGCACCTCCCCATGAACAGTACAGCTGTCATTTTTCACATCCTGTTCGAAATGTGTTTTCGCACCTGTGGTGCCTAATGGCGTAGTCACTGTGCAAAATCAGCTTTCGGCTAACAAACTAATATTGCCACTGTTCATAAGGTGGGGTCACAAAAAAAACATGTTGAAAATTTGGGTGAAAATGCCAACGAACGCCTGAGGGTGGGGTTTCCGACCGTGCGCCCAGCCTGTAGAGATTGAGAGGCATCAGGGGTGTGACTTGGGATTCTCGTCTGTAATGCTCATACCATTCCACACCCTGCAGCCAGGGAGAGACATCGAGGTGTGCCTTGGACTCTTCGGTCCCAAAGTTCACCCCACTCTCCTATACAGGACCCATCTCACCATATTTTCTGATGGAATGGGGTGAGCATAAGGGCCAAAGACTCCAAGGCACACCGTGACAATTGTCAGTGTCTGAGGATAGGGTGAGGTGAAATGGCATGGCCATTATGCCTGATGACCCAAAGGCACACCCCAATGCCTGTCAGTCTCTGCAGGGTGGTGGTGGGGTTGGCTTCAGTTCAATACTTCACTGCCATTCCTATTATGCAGCTCTCTGACTCCTACACTACCAATGACAATGCCAGCAAGCAAACATTCGGCATTGACAAATGCTTGTTGTATTTCCGATTGGTGGGAGAGGCAACCCTAGGTAAGATTCAAAGTGGCGAATCACTTTGGAATAGTCCTTTATAAACCGTGGTAGTAGCCACAGAATCCCAGGAAATGTTATAGTTCTTTCAAATTGTGGGGCTGGGGCCAAGTAGTCAAGGCTTTAACTTTACTAGGATCAGTCTCTATCCCCTCTGTAGACACTATGTGCCCCACATATTTCACAGAGGTTTGGAAAAACTGACACTTGTCAATGGACAGCTTGAGGCCGAAATCTTCCAGTCGGTCTAGTACTTTGAACAGTCGACTCTCATGTTCCTCTGGGGAGCTCCCAAACACAATAACATCATCCAAGTAAACCAGACATTCCAGCAAATTCATGTCTCCCACCACTCGTTCCATCAGTTGCTGGAAGGTGGCTGGGGCGCCCGATATCCCCTGTGGCATTCTCAGGAATTCGTAGAACCCCAAAGGACAGATGAAGGCTGTCTTCTCATGGTCCTCCGGAGCCATCGGAATCTGGTAATATCCACTGCGAAGATCCAACACCGAGAACCATTTGCTCCCATTCAAACAATCCAGAGCATGTTGTATACGGGGCATGGTGTATTTGTCAGGGATGGTCTGCCTGTTGAGGTTCCAATAATCCACACACATTCATACTGTTCCATTCTTCTTACGCACAACCACAATGGGAGAAGCATATGGGCTCCTGGATTCTTGCATCACACCAGCCGCGAGCATTTCCTGCACGTGTCTTCTCACATCGTCTATGTCCGCAGGGGCTAGGCGTCGAGACCTCTAGCGAAATGGCCATTCATTGTGCAGGCGTATGTGATGCTCCGCACCCTGGACACATCCCACGTCCCATTCCTTCAATGAAAACACTTGATCTCTCTAGGCAAGTTTCTGGCTAATTCTAGTCTTCCATTCAGCTGGCAACAGGGAGTCACCAAAATCAAACAAGTCGGGAGTCACTCTATCTGTCTTGTCAGGGGGCTTGTTGCTGAGCAACATTGCAGTTTCTGCGCAGTGTACCATAGCTAGGGTGCATCCTCTGTTCACCCGGATCTCCCGATCTAACACATTATGAATCTGGACCATCACTCATCGTGCATAGGCATGAGCACGAGCTGGCAAGATGCTGGGCTTAACCAATAATCCTTCCGGCAATTTTCCATCGCCTGGCGTGTCTAACATCAGTATTTTATTCTTGACATCTTTGCGGAGGCAGACCTCCCCTTGAACGGTACACTGGGCGTTGGGGGCCAGTACCATTGAATCGGGGTCCTTCTTCCACACGACCCCTACCGGTTCATCCTGGTCCACTTTCTTGGTGTTCTGTGCAAATCATAGGCCCTCTTGATCAGAGCGGAATTCTTAGGGCCCTCCCAGTCCGTCGCCCTTGTTTCTTGCGACAGAGTTGTGCCAGTCTCCCAAACATATGGGCATTGGTCCCAATTAACAGGGAACCCCATCATACAGTCCAGTAGGGGGACACACAAAGGCCAGTGTCTCAACTTGCTCCTCTACACCAGTTACAGCTGCAGGAAATGACAACCAGAGGCAGACATATCCTAGGTAGGGATAATACTTGTCGCTCAGCCCCCACACATGTAGGCCTTCCAGGGATTGTAAGGGCACAGCAGATAAGTGTTTGTCATACCAGTCCTTAAATACAATGGTCACTTGTGACCCACTGTACAGCACAGCCCGAATAGGAATACCACTAACAGTCACAGTAGTCTCCATTGAAGGGTCCACTATTTTGGACCAGTCTGGAGGGACAGCAGCAGGGGCCTGGACAGATGATTTAGCCACATAGGGATTTGAGTTACTACTTCTTGAACCCTCACTGTGGTCATTTTGGGCACTCCTCGACCGCTGATTCTTTCTCCGAAGCTCTCCTTGAAGCCTGTATACAACTTTATCTAGGTCTTTTGTGGACCAGCATTCTCTCTTCATGTGTCCATCCTTCCCACAATTATGGCAAAATATGTTTTCTGGGATTTGGGGTGGCCGAGGCATCACACTGGGAGCTGGGGTGGTGGTACTACCAACTGAAAACCTTGGTGACATCTCTGTCTGCTGTGTGGTGAGCATTTGGAGACATCTCATCAATTCTCTTACTTTCATAGTCAAGACATCGAGTTTTGAGCTGCTGTCTGCAGGAGATGCCTGGGTGGACACCCCAACCCCCATAGCAGATGCAGTTGGATACGGGTCGGTGCCTGTACTTGCAGGAGCTGCCTTCATAAAGAGACTGTTTTTTTGTTTCCCTGAACTCCCTCAGCAGTTCATCCCATGGCGACACACCCTCATTGGTCCCCACTTTGGAAGGGTCTTCCGATGCCGTGATCACTTGGGTTGTGCTCACCCGAGAATTACAATCCCCCTCTTCATCTTCAACCTCCCGGAGTTCTTTTATCAAGTTACAATAGTCTGGTGGGTTACCCCTTCTATCTGGGAGCCTTAATCGAAGGAGTTGCAATTTAGAATGCTTTGCATGTTGCAGTATGTGCCCCAACCTCACATGGTTTAAGTAAGTGGCGGCTACCCACCTTTTTGTTAAGCCTTCTGCAGCACATTTTCCAGATGAGTAACATATGCAGACAAACTTTCCCTGGCCATTGTTTTGTACCTTGAAATTTCACATCAAGTTCTCCCTGACTCAATGCTCCCAAAATTGCCTTGAGTGCAGATAGGTACTTCTGGGAAGATGCATCAGGGTTTGTGGACCTCAGAAATTTAATGGCCTCTAGGGCGGGACCCCTCAAACTTTCTATGATCCTTTTCCATTTCTCAGCCTCCGCACACTGCCATTCAGGTACCAAAGGGGCAACACAATCTATCAAGGTCTCCCAATCATCCTCCCCTGGGGGGTGGGGAGGGTGCCGGAGAAGATTCTCAACCTTCGGTAAGAGTCGTGACTGATGGCAGGTACAGACATAGGAGCCAGCATTGGCACGAACACAGAAGGAGGGGCAATAATGGGTGCTGGAGCGGGAGGGAGTGTTGGGGGAGGAACACCCCCAGGTGGCAGGAATAGTTTCTTTAAGTCCTCCACAGTTTTCCCTTCCTCCAGCAACAACTTAGCAAATTTCTCCTCAAAAGTCTCAGATAGTGTGTGGGGGGGCTCATTCTCCCCGGGGTCTTTACTGTCTTTAGTTATCACTCTCCAGGCAGTGAGGGCTCCTTCGAGGGTGATAGTTTGTGGCACTTTGGAACTGTCTACTGGGTCCTTACACTCTACTAGCGCCATGAAACTTTGGGCGAGCAGATTAGCTTGTCGTCCCACCACCACAGGGTTTTGTAAACATTCAACCTTGGAAAGTACTCCATCTACAGTGTCCTTATTGGTACCCAGGGGAATATCCAGGATAAGTATAGCATTTTGGGGGTTGATCTCCTGCCCAGCACACCACCCCACCAACTGGTGTACAGTCACTTCTGTTGGGGTAGCCATTTATTTTTAACAGCAATTTGCAAATTTGGCCACTAGAAGACACAAAATCCCAGCGGTGAGCCTCCAAGATGTAACCCCTAGGTGGTGCTATCCCAAGGCTACTACCCTGCCTGCTTGGCTAGTAGCAAGTTAAGGGGCCTGAGTTCTGAAATGGGTGCCTCCACCCTGAGATCAGGGTTGGCAGTGGTCAAGCTAACCTGGGCACAGCCCTCCGGGACACTGTAACCCCCCTCTTTCCCCTCTAGTGGCTTGAACACTGTACAATAATCACTTTCACAATACCCCTGGTATACCACACAAGTACCCACACTGTTTGCACTTACCACCAGGACTGGTTCCTCTGGCTTGACCCTGGGAACCCCCTGTAAACCAAGGTTATGCACAGCAATTAGCTACAGCACAGTACTTTGAGCACAAACTGGAACCACAGTCAGATTACATGCAGAAAAAGTTAGATCTGATTTATTCAGGGGACTTGAACAAGGGAGGAGCAAAATCAGGCTAATTAGCTTAAAGATTATATCAATCAAGCAGTTATGCATGCACTTTGAGTCCCCCCACACAGTCCACCTCTGGGTACCCAGGTGGAGAAGAGATGGGCTAGCCAGGACCATTGCCCGGGGTTGTAGCTGATTGGGGACCTGTGATGGAAAACACAACATGCACAGTACACAATATTTATAATCCGGAGCCAGAGGGCTCAGTTCGTAAAGGAAACAAAACAACAAGACAATCAGATGACACACTCAGATTAAGCTGTTGTTGCAGGGAGCTACCCTGGTATTTACTCACGATACCCAAGACTGGACACAGGATGGATGAAAATTGAGACTGCAGGTGGTTGATCTGGAATGCCAGGAGAAGCAGGGCCCACATGAGTCACAGAGGCATCATTCCTGTTCAAGTGTGGAGCAAGGGGCTGATCCCCAGGCAGGTCTCTCGTTGATGGCTTCTCTGTGCAGTGGGTAGTCTGGCTGGGCCAGTCTGGCAAGGCCCAGACTGCATGGAGACAAATTTGGATGCAGTCCATTTTGGGCTGGATACAGCTCCCAGCAAGCAGAACACAGGTCACACGGTGGGAGACTAACTCACCACCCACTAGCAGCTCGTAGCACATTTACATGTAAGGGAATTCTACTGTACCAGGCAAAGCGCTCCCTGGTCACAATCACAAAGTCTCTGCACACACCGGGAGCTTAGGGGTAGCTGGAACTCCTGACAGGCCGATCGCATTCAGCAAAATCTTCAGTCTTCTTCAGGTTGAGCCTGGCCCACTTAAGCAGCTTACTTTAGTCACACAAACTTGGATTTAGTCCAAAATAATTCTCTTCTCTCTCTCTCAGGAGCAGCACACTGACATGCAGGCCAAAAACTTAGCCTTTTCAGAGTTCATCCATGCCAATCCACTCAGGATTGCTGCTCAGAATCACTTCAGCTCCTTCTTGTTCAGCTTCCAGCTTAGATCTAACTGAAAACTGCAAGCAGCCTGGGATTTCCCCAAGATTCAAAAGATTTGGTTGGCTGATTTGGCTGTCAGTCAAAGCAAGAGTTCCCCCTTCATTTGCAAAAGAGGCGCAAAAAGTTCAAACTACAGTTCCTACAGATTTTGAATTCAGACAGCTCCTGTAGTCCGGCTACATTTTAGGTCCCACCAGTACTGTTTGGTCCAATTTGCAGTCCAGGACCAAGATAGTGGAGACAAACAAAACAGTCCTTGCTACAAAGAAAGCAGGTTAGACAAACTACATTATCATTATCTCTCTAAATGATTTTCAGTAAATAGCTACATCTTTCAACAGAGCTCCCTCTCAGATTACTTAAGCTGCAATCAGGCATCTCTTAAAGAGACAGTACACACAGGCTATGCAGACTCTGGTAACCACATTTAAACTGCTAAGACGCAGGACACCAGCCTGACAGTGAGCATTTAGGCAAGCTCAAGGAAGACTTTTTGGGAACCCCCATTTGTAGGGGGGTTACACATAGAACTTTGGAAACTCCCAGCTTTATAGATCCCTGCTCCTTCGCTGTTTTTAACACCAGGCCCCTCTCGTGTTGAAGCTATTGTGAAGAGAATAGGTCTTGGGCCCATTACTCATTGCCACTGTGTGGTGGAGGGTGATACGATAAGTCTTTTGGATACAGATACCATGTCCAAGTCCAGCCACTTTAGTCAGTCATCTTTCCAGGATAGTGGATAGGTCCCCATCCTCAGTTTCCTCTGGGACACCTGGTAGTCATATATTAGCAGACCTTTCAAGATTTTCCAATCGATTCTTAACTGCTGCTTGACTTTTGACTAGCATGGCAGTCGCAGCCTCTGCTTTTCCCGCCATGCTACCTGACTCCGCACCTGACCCAGCAATCACATCTACTCTCTGTTCCATGATCATTAGCCTTCCATTATGCTGGTTCAGCTTTTTATCTAGCTGCTGGATGGTCTGGTTTAATAAAGTGATGGCCCTTTGCAGTGGTTTAAACATGGCCGGCTGGGCTCCTGCATCCTCCGGCACTTGATTACCCAAAAGCTAGTTGGAAGGGCCTACTCCAGAGGAATTGGTCTTTGTCATATTTTTCAGCCTCCCAATTCTGCAACATACACCAGAGGTATCGGCACTAGTTAACAAGTTCACTATGCTCTATAAAAGTAAAAAAAAAAAGAAAATACAAATTCAATCTTTTATCTTGGAGTAGCGTAATTAATATGGAGCTCAAAAAGTGCAACTACCATTATTTTTTATTTTTATTTATTTTTTATTTATTTAGCTTTTGTTGACCGGGTAAGAGCACTAGACAAATCCTGCCTATTTTCAGGCACGACCCGGGGGAGGGGGATACAGATGAATGCCAACTGACCTTGAACCAGATTAAGCTGTTTGACAGTGTCAGTGGCTCAGTAGGTAGCACACTCGCCTCTGAGGCCGGGAGATCAGAGGGCTGTGGGTTCAGTTCCCACCATGCTAGGCTGTTGGCTCCACCCCATGACCTGGTTTCAAAAACTACAAGCCATTTTTTCAACTTCTTGTGGAATGGTGCCAAACCTTGAAGGGCACACTTAAAGTTAGCAGCCCCAAAGGCAAAAGGAGGATTAGCCCTTCCTGACTTTCTCTCATATTTCCACATTCTACAAAGGGCTAAATATTTTAGTCGGGTGAACAGATAACAGAGGAAACTTTCTCAAAACACATCCCGCAGTGGTTGGCAATAGAGCTGCAACAATGTGCCAAACATATTGATGTCAAAACACTGCTTTATACCATCTCCTTGAAAATTAGCTATGGACCTGAAAGACTCCCCAGTAAGAGCCACTGTAGTTAGGTAGGCAGGTCCGTAGAATCATGAAATATGCCCCAGAGTGTTAACCATCACAACCTATACGGCACAGAACTCAGATTAAACCATCTCTGATAAAAAAAAAAAGCAGGAAAGAGCTATAGATACATAGTTACATAGATGCTGTCAGCAAATAAGGACCGCTAGGCCCATCCAGTCTGCCCACTTAGGCTGCCTAATGAAGTGTCCAGTGGCCCTATCTGGTTATTGACTTTAGCCTTTTCTTCTTCTTTAATTGGACAATTCTGCAGACTTGATAAATGGACTCTGTTTCTTCAAATGCAAAGACAATTTGTGCTAGAAGCTAAGGATGTATTCACATTCATGTAAATACAGCATCTATTGGCAAAAATCCTAGGAAGACTATCTTGGCAGACTTCCAGTATGATTACCCTACTAGAATGCACATGCCTAACACCAGAAATTCATCCACTGTCCATGCTATACAGGACCATCACACAGGGGATGCCCCCAAGGGGGAGCAGTTGATGTCACCTACCTTGACTTCAGCAAAGCTTTCAATACTGTTCCACATAGAAGATTGATTAATAAGTTGGGTAGGCTCAGGGTGGGTCAGAGGTTGGTCAACTGGGTGGCAAACTGGTTGGTGGGCAGAAAACAGAGTGGTGGTAAATGGTATACAGTCAGAAGAGATGCAAGTCACAGGTGGGGTACCTTAGGGATCAGTACTGGGGCCAGTCCTTTTCAATATCTTCATCAGTGAAATTGCAGATGGACTGGAGGGTAAGGTTTATCTGTTTGCAAATGACACCAAGATCTGCAACAGAGTAGAAGATCCAGATGGGGTGGGCAGAATGAGAAGAGATCTGGATAAACTGACAAAATGGTCAGAAGAGTGGCAACTGGGGTTAAATGCAAAGAAGCGTAAGATCATGCACATAGGGAAGAGAAACCCTGAAGCCACCTATAGGTTGGGAGGGGAGTTGCTAGCAATCACAAGGGAAGAAAGAGACTTGGGCATCATCATCATCACAGATGACCTGAAATCATCCAAGCAGACCACCAAAGCAGTAACTAGGGCTAGAGGGATGTTGGGATTTATTAGTAGGGATATCGCAAGTCATAAGATGGGGGTAATAATCCCTCTTTACAATACACTGGTTAGGCCCCATCTAGAGTATTGCATGCAGTACTGGAGGCCGCACCTGCACAAGGACATTAATGAAACGGAAGAAGTCCAGAGAAGGGCAACCAAAATGGTGCAGGGACTGCATCAGAAAATATATGAGGACAAATTAACAGAGCTCAGTATGTATACCCTAGAGCAAAGGAAGGAGAGAGGTGATATGATTGAAACATTCAAACATCTTAAGGGCATTAACAAGGTGAGTCTAACATGTTTCAATATAAGAAAAATAGCAGGACAAGAGGACACAGCATGAGATTAGAGGGAGGCTGATTAAAGGGGAATGTGAGGAAGTTCTTTTTCACAGAAAGGGTGGTGGATGCATGGAAAACCTACCTCGGGAAGTGGTGGATATGAATACAGTGCAGGGCTTCAGACAGGCATGGGACAGGCATAAGGGAGGAATAAAGATGAGTATGAATAGATAGGCCATTGACAGAGTACAGGCCTATGGCACATTCATAAGGTAGAAAAACTGGGCAGACTGGATGGGCCTTGCGATCCTTATCTGCCGTCAGCTTCTATGTTTCTATGTTTCTACTGAAAAAAAGCACTCATATGGACCATAGAAGAAGAGGACTGGGATAAACTCTTGTAGAACATACGTAGATTTATTAAGTTTGACTCATACAGACTGATGCAGTGGAATATTCTGCATGACACATGCTATACCACTGTCAAACCGTGTGAATGACACACACTAGGGTTCCCGATATGTACCAGATGTGCCACAGGTACAGGTAACTTACTTCACATTTTATGGGAACGTTCTAAAATAAAACCATCTTAGCAATAAATCCCAAACTACCTAGACCCAGTGCTGGGGCTAGAGAATTAATTTATGCCTCAGACATGCCTTATAGGCCTAGGACAAGAAACTCTCATGGGTTCCTGAAAATACCATTTCTTGTTAATAATGATGGTTCCAAAAAGACATCCTGAGGCATTGGTTAGACAAATCCATTCTACACTAAAAGAATTACATCATGAAATTGTGCAGGCAATATGCAGGGAAAGAATGCTAGCATCCATGAGAAACAACTACAAGGGCTTTCGTAAGAGATGGGAAACTTGATATATCTTAGTGGGTCTAATAGAGGCATGATATTTGGCGGTAATGTCTTGCTTGTGTATATACTGACCCAGATATTCAAAAGGGTTGCGCCATGCGCAACAGGGTTGCGTGTGCGCAACTCGAAAATCGCCATTCTGCGATATTCAGAAGGGGCCAGTTATCCACGAAAACATGCTGAGCAACAACAGCGCAATGGAAATGAAGGCATGTACAACAAAGGCGGAGTCCATGCATAAAAGTGTGCAATGCGATATTTGAACACTTACTTAATCGCAAGTAGCTCAGCGGAAGTTGCGCAGTAGTGGAATTGAGCCAAAATAAAAAGGCTCAAGGAACGGTGCAAGAACCCAGCAGGCCGCAAACTGGGGGGAGAGAGACAGAGACAGAGAGAGACAGAAGCTGGAAGGGCAGACAGGGACAGTGGGTCCAGGAGGACAGAGAGGCCAGCGGGGGTGCCTGGTGCAGTGGAAGCAGCAGTGGGGGCAGCGGGGTAACACAGAAACAGCAGCCGGGGGCGAAGCCAGGAGATGGACAGTGCCAGCTTCCACATGAAAGCTGTAATGAGGGGGTGAGACACCATGCTGCAGGGGGCGTGGCGGCGAGGGGGCCTGCTGAGCGTATGCCCCGACAGGCGGTATCGTGCCCGCCTCAGCTCGAGCTGTGCACAGATGTCGAGTAATCGTGGCGGTACCGCCTGAACAGGGCAATACTGAGATGGCTCTGTGAGCTGTGCAGTGATGTGATGCAGGCACCCTCCACACGGAGTCACGCTCTGTCTGTGGAGACCAAGGTGACAGCCTGCATGTGCCTGCTCACCATGGGCACCTTCCAGAGGCTGACAGGGACACCACAGGCATTACACAGTCGGCCACGTCCACGCATCCTCACCCAATTCCTCAGCGCCTGCTGCCTCATGCTCTGAGGTATCCATTTCCCCAGCACCGTGGCAGGCGTGCAGCAAACATGCAGGAGTTCCACAGGGTAGACGTAATGCCTGGCATGCTAGGGGCCATAGACTGCACCCATGTGGCCATTCGACGCCACCTGGCCCCGACGGCCAGGCATATCGGAACCAAAGGGGTTTTCCAGTGTCAACTGCCAGGTGGTGTGTGATGCCACTGGGCGATTATCAATGTCTGTGCCACACACCTGGTGGAGCACATGATGCCTCATATGGCACCAGTCTGCACTGTGCTATCGATTCGAGAGTGGGGACATCCCCACGGGTCATCTAGTGGGTGAGTACACATGTATGGAATGCAAACTCTGGGAAAGGGTGGGAATGACACAGGTACCATGGTAGTGGCACACAAGGATATGGGCAATATGGACCTGACATGACACTGCTCTCCACTATCTCCACACAGGTGACTGTGGATACCCACTCCGTCCCTGGCTGCTCACACCGTACCGGTGCCCCACGACCCCAGTGCAGCTATGCTTCAATGAGGCACATGCCGCAACACGTAACATCATAGAGCGGGTGTTTGGGATGCTCAAGGCACGCTTCCGATGCCTAGACACCTCCGGCGGTGCCCTACAGTACAGCCCCCAAAAGGCCTGTGGGATATTCCTGGCCTGTTGCATCCTGCACAACATGGCCAAAGACCATGGGATAGCCGTACAGGTCGAAGAGGGGGACAGCGATGGGACGCCAGTGGCGCCCGGGTGATGTTGGTGATGAGCAGCCCCCAGGACGGAGGGACCCCGACTGACCCGGCAGGCCCAGCTGCACTGGGACACCATTGCAGAAGAGCACTACGCCCAACACAGGTAAGTCAGGGGACATGTGCAGGCAACACTGTCCATGCGCAAACCACAGGCACACAGGGGAACACACCGTGCATGAAGGTCAGGGGAGTTGAAGGTTCCAGGCATACCAACACACCATCAGGAAGGGGTGAGCACTCATATGGACACACACACACACCAGGCAGCGTACATGGGCAGAAGCACAGCACTGCGGAAACGACATTGCCAACACACAGCACCACCGACCACCCCCACCACCTGTACCATCCAAGTACGTGTGTCAGGACCTGGGCACCCTTGCACCTTGGTGTACAGTGCAATGCAGGCATCATCATGCACACGCACCTGTGGACAGCAGTTGGGAGAGTGTGCAGGTGGTCCGTGTGTCAGCGTGGTGAGCAGAGCACCCAGCAGTGCACTGCCCACCATGACACACATTGCACACAGGGCAGCACCAGACGGGGCCCACACTGGGAGACAGCTCAGTCATGTAGCACTGTCCCACGGCCACCACGGATGCGTGGGCGCCCACCGTAGCCCAGCAGCACTGGCAGGCTGAGCAGAGGCCACATGGGGTGGCACTGTTGCACCACCAGGGTCCCACTCTGTGACGAGAGCGACCTTGCCCACACAGGGGTCTGCATCATGCCGAACAAACATGCACCAGGGGTGCTCGGATGCCCACAGCAGAACCCGCGTCGACAGGCCTGGTGTCGACGACGCGGGAATGAGGAGTGGAGCGCACTGTGTGGGTGTGTGGTACAGGGCACCTGACAGTGTGCTGTCGTCGCGACAGAGACCACTGCCTGGGTCAGCCTGTCAATGGCGGCGGTCACATCCGTCCGCATAAGGACCAGCTAGGCTCAGTCCAGCACACTCCCTGCTGTGCCGCTCCACGGACACAGACAGTGCCTCCACAGACCTTGCAACCCGCCCCTGCAGCTGTACTGATTCCTGCAGCAGGCGGGTGTGTGCGTCCAATGGGTACTGTGCCCCAATGGCATCGTGACCCCCAGGGTGTGGACGGTCCGGTGCACAGCACCCCTTGAGGGTGGGCACTGTTCGCCAGGACCAGGTATGGGTGGATCAAAGGGCGGTGGACATGTGCCACTGCTTGACACTGTACCCCCAGACCTGGTGTGCGACTGCTGCTGCCGCCCCTCCAACTGCTGAGCCCCCAGGTCCACCTGTTCCACCTCTGTGCTGGCAACAGCGCGGACACCTACACAGCCACCGGTGCTGCCCCACCGGTGCTGACAGGCACAGCCTGGGACTGTGCCAGCATGCTGGTACACAGGTGTGAACCAGGAAGGCCCAGGGGCACGTGCTGGCCTGCCATGTGTCCGTCATGGGACACACACCTATCACTGCCCATTGCAGGCCTGCTATCATCAATGGTGCAGGTATGTGCCACTGCCATAGGCACAGCATGCTGGCATACCTCCATGCCGGACTGCTGAGACACAGGCTGTGCACCCCCGCACCGTATCACTGACACCAGAGTTGTTGGCCCAGCGTGCATGCTGCTGCAGTGCCTGATGGCTGGTGGCGGAGGTGGATGGTCCTCCTCACGTCCCAGCAGGTCTGCATCATTGTCTGGCCCCTACCACCACCGCCTCCTGAAGACGAACAGGATCTGTAACAGAGATAGAGTACATGTGAGTGCATGTGAACAACAGCTCCCCCCCAACACCACCACCATGTCATACCGTGCAGAGATGGGCTTCCACCTGTCTGGAATCCTCCGCCTGGTACGCCCGCAATGGCACTCGGCTGTATGGCCGCGACCAGTGTCTCCTCCATTGGGGTCAGCTGCAACACCACTGGCGGGCCCCCACCAGTGCCAGCACGTGCCGCCCTGAAGGCTGCCACCTTCTCCTTCAGCCTCCTGCGGTCAGTCCCCATCTTCTTCTTGCATTCCTGCATGGAGCTGGTGGCTTCGTGCAGGTTGACGGCCGAGCTACCCCTCCCATGCAGCTGCACGTTCCTGAGGGTGCCCTCCATCCACTCAATAGTGGCTCATCCTCCAGGTAGGCCTGGAAGAGGCCTCCGTCTCTGCCGCTGTGAAGTTCGGCCTCCTCCTACGCCCGCCGTCCTCACCCTCACCTTGGCTCTGGTCAGTCATAGTGATCTGCATGGGTGGAAGTGGACACCTGTCACTGTGCAGTCGACAGCATTTCCCCACGAGCATAGGTGTCGGCCCGGGGGAGGCGGAAGCCCCCCACGTTTCTTCTCCGTATGGCAGATACTGATAGAAAGGGTGCCCTTTGTCCCTTTATAAGTGCCCTTTTGATTCTCAGCCCCCTCAGCCTTTATCATCCTCCGGCACCCTTGCCCATGAGCATTGTCCTGAGCATCACACAGCATGTAACTCACCTTCACCTGCAGTAACCGAATCTGGCCAGCACAACCCACTGTCACGTTTTATAGCGCAACACATGCAAATGAGGAGTGGCGCAACTTTAATGACATGCTAATTGCGCCCTGCACCTTTGAATGGCTGATCGAATGATTTGCATATGTCGCTGAATATTCCGGATTGCGCTTTGCACATCGGAAGGGCCGGCTGAGCCAATGGCGCAGATTTGTGCCTGCATGCTACACTGCATTGCGCATGCCCAGACAGCTACGCATCGCCTTTCGCGCTGCGCAGACCCGCTGAGCGATAGGCAATTCAGGCCATGGCCACCATTGTGCCAGTGGCGCTACAGCACTGGGCACTATATGGCACTGTGGCACTACTGCGCAATAGTCCACTGTGGCACTGGTACGCAGCTTGGCAGTCGCGCAGGATGCCTATACGTCCGATGGCGCTGTGCGAGCCTTGCGTCATTGTCGTGACCTTGTGTATGCCCCTTTGCCCTGGCCGCTGTTCGCATGCCATGTGTATAACTTTCATTGCGCTGTCTGGTGACAGCGCTATGTGAGGACGGCGTTCTAACAGCGCGATTGGAGCCTGTGGTGGTCTATTGCACAACATCTCCACATGGGGTTACAGTGCAGCGGAGTGCCATATTGCCTGCTGTAAACTGGCTGAGATGGCTAGGAGGAGGGCAGTGAGTTGGAGCCCACTGAGGTGGCCAACCTGGTGGCCCTGGTGGAGCCCCACTGTGAGGCACTCTATGGTGAGGCCCCTCACCATGCCAAGGCACGCGTGTGGCAACATGTGGCCACTGACCTGGTGGAGGTCACTGGGCGGGGCCGGCCCTGCTGAACAGTGCGGCACTGGTGCGGTGACCTTCGCCGAGGGAGCCGGACATGTTGGCCAGGCTGCGGCAGCGTGCCAGGCGGGCGTGGTGCCTAGGCCAGGTGAGTGTACCATCTATGCACCCATATTCTCTGTAGGGTGTGTGTGTGCTTGTGTGGCTGTGCATAGGTGACAGCTTGACACGGTTGGCTGTGGCAGTCTGTGCAGCTGTGCGATGGATGGTTATGGCTGTGTGGGCGGGCACTCTCACTGGGGCAGGGGCACTCTGCTTTGAGTCATACTGATGTTTGTCTCAACATATGTCTCCCACAGGCCGGGATCTGAGGATGCAGGGCCGGGATGAGGAGGGCGTGCCAGGGCGGTGGCAGCAGGAGTCGGCACCGGAGAGAGCAGCAAGCAGCTGCAGCAACAGCAGCAGGGGCAACAGCGGCAGACAGAGTTGCTTGAGCAATGTGAGTATCATGACTTCATGGATGCTATTGCATGCTGGGGGGGGGTCCACTAGCCCTGCATAATACAACCATGCAGGAAAGGGGAGGTCATAATTCCACTATACAAGACACTAGTGAGGCCCCACCTGGAGTACAATGTACATTTCCGGAGACCATACCTACGTAAGGACATAGAGTGGCCAGGGAAGGTTCAGAGGAGGGCAACAAAGATGGTGCATGGCTTGCATCACGGGTCCTATGACGACAGGTTGAAGGAACTGAACATGTACTCCTGGAGGGAGGGGAGAGAGGGATATGATGGAGACATCCAGGTATCTTACAGGGGGATCAGGTGCAGGACACACTTTTGAAGTGAAAAGATGTTCCAGGACTAGAGTGCATGGGATGACGTTGGAGGAGGACGATTCAGCGGACACATGGTGATAGACTGTCTTCACAGAGCGGGTGGTGGACAAGTGGAACACCCTGCCAGAGGAAGTGGTGGGGGCTGACACAATCACGGGATTTCAGACTGCAGGGGACAGACATGAAGGAATTCTGGAGATCAGGGGTAAGGGGCAACAGACTTCTAGGGAAACAACGTGAACTTACAAGCTCATATGGACAGACTGGGTTTGCCATAGGCCCTTATCTGACGACACTGTCTATGTATCTATGTATGTAGGCACGACACAGGTGACATGCATCACTGTGCAGTATCATATACGTCTGTGTATCGTCACTGGTGGTCCAGGCATGCACTGGGCACATAGCTGTGTAACTGGCATCGCACCCGTTGCCACGTCACTTGCCAGCCTTGTTTGTACTGTGATGGATGTGGGCAGTGTGTGTGGGCAGTGGTGCACATAGCTGGTGCCGCCAGTTTGTGATGGCCATGTGCATGTTCACTGTGGGTGGGTGTATGCCATCACAGGTGCGGGACATTGGGCTATATGGCTTGCAGGTTGGGTGGTGTTCAGGGTTGTGGTCAGTCTCAGCCATTGACTGTGTTCCCATTTTCCTAGGCCTCGAGGTACTCAGGAGGATGTCCCAGGATCTTCGGCGCCTCACCCAGGTTGGACTTCAGAACCAGGAGATCCTGCAGGCCATACAGCGCCATGGTGATCGGCGAAGGAGGCACAGGAGGGGTGCCAGCAGGGGAGGACCAGCAGCCAGCTGGGCCATAGCCCATTCCTTCCCACTTCTCCCATCCCTATCACCCTGCCTTCCTCTCCAAGTTTTTATTCCCTCCCTAGACACCCCTGCCTTTTACCCGTCCCCCACTTGTACATAGTTTCACTTGGTTTTGTGATTAATCTTTTAAATATACATTTCTATTTTGATATGAATACTGTGTTGGTCTCTGATTTGTAGCTGGCTATGGGTGCTCAGTTGCAGGGGTGTACATGCCATCTGGGCTGGTATGGTCCTGGGTATGTGTGTGTGTGTGTGTGCATGTGTGTGCATGGGGAGTATCTCCAGCATGGCAATGACTTTCGGTTGGTCTTGTTGTCTGCTGCCACCCACTGCTGGGTACAGGGTGTCTGGCTTGTAGGCTTCTGTGTTGCACGGGCTGATGAGTGCTGGGGGACTGCATGGTTTCCTGCAGTGCCAGTCACTGCACATGGGTGGTGTCTTGGGGTCACAGTGCAGGGTGTGCTGTGCGTCCGGGGGGCTGATGTGCACTGTGGTTGTCAACCCCCTGTGTGTGGCACTCTCCGCCTGCCAGTGGTTGTGCTGGGGTGTCATGGCTCTGCTATGCTTTGTTGGCTTGTCCCCATGGGCAAGTAGATCATCTGTCCCACCCCCAGTGATGCTGTTCTTGGGGTGCGCAGGTGTGGTGTGGGTTCTGCAGTGTGTTCCTGTGCCCATGTGTGGCATGGCTGGCGGTGGGCCCCAGTCTGCCTCCCTGGATGTGCAGTTCCATTGCTCTGGGGGGCTGTGCTTGCACTATGGCAGCTCTGGAATGCTCAGCTGAGCTTCCCTGGTTGCTCCATAAGCAACATTTTGGCTCAGCTTCTCCTTCCTGGTTTAGCGATGGCACAGTATGTGCGATATTCAGATGTTGGTTGTGCGCAATTTGCTCTGCTCCATGTGTGAATATCACACCTGTTGCGCATTCGCCAACTGGTTTTGTGCTTGCTCCTGCTGTTGCATTTCGTTTTGAGCGCGGTTTGAATATCTGGGCCACTGTATACTCATGAATAAGCCCTATCCATATATGCAACACAAACTCGATACACTGATTTTCTAAAGATAATACCTAAACCTGTGCATTTGGGGGGTGGAGTGTATTGTTGGGAGGGGGGAATACTGTGTGCCTTCAAAGTACAAGCCTGTATTACCATGTATGTGCCATATAAAATGTAACCCTCCTATAAATTGGGGTTTACTAAGATGTATTCCTGGGCTGCCTAATGCCCACTGTCAGAATGGTGTCCTGTGTCTGCAGTAGTTGTATGTGTCTGCATGACAGTGCTATAGAAAGCCTCCGTGACTGTCTCTTTAAGAGAGTCATTATGCTGTGTTAGAAATTAGTCCAGGCTGGATCTGAGTAGTTTAGGGCTTGTGACCAGCCAGGCGAGTGGTGTTTCTGCTCGATTCTGCAGTCGCTTCACGCACAGAGGGAGCTCGGTTAGGAACTGTGTTCATTTATTACTTATCTGCCTTAGTAATAATAGTATAGAAGTTTGTTTAACTTGCCTTCTCTTGCAGCTTGGACTTTTGCATAAGAGCCACCATTTTGGTTCTGGACTGCCAGAGTGGGACCAGTCAAACCTCAGGGGACCTAAAATAGAAACTATCCCCAGAGGTCTTGTGGGATTGAAATCTGTAGGAATTGTAGTTTTTAAGGTTTGGCGCCTAAATTGACCTGGAGGGGGAGCCCTTGCTGTGACAGACAGTTCCCTCAGCCAACCAAACCTTTTGGATCCCAGAGGAAATCCCCAGAACTGCCTGCAGCAGAGTCAGTTGTGAGCTGGAATTTGGAGAGTGAACAGCTCAAGCCATGGAGCAGCTGCGCCTGCTCCTGCGTAGGAGTAAGGGAGAATTGGTGGGAAGGTTGCGCTGGCCTGCCTGTCACATCTTCCAGTGAGAAATCCTGTGAATGTGAAAGTTGGACTTAAATCTAATTCCTTTGTTTGAGATCTGAAGTCTGAAGAGAAAGAGAGTGATCATTGCCTGAATTTGGAACCGAAGACTTGCTCCAGAAGCAATTGGCCTGCCAGGTACCGAAGTGAATCATGGATTGAAAGGTTTGCGCAGAACTTCTGCTAAATTGCAACCGGACTTTACCCACACTGTGACTAAGAGTTGTGTTTCTTATAAGTGTGCTGAATGTGCTGTGTGGGTCACAATTTGGTTTCCCGCCTTCAAGTGTGTTATTCGTTAGTCCTGCCTCCTGGTCTGGGTAGTGTGAGTACCAAACAGGGTAGCTCCCTGCAACAAAGCTGCAATCATTGTCTGTCATCTGATTTATTTGTTTGAGTTTATTACACTGAACTGAGCCATCCGGCTCCGGATTACAAATTCTGGGTTGATGTGAATGCTAAGTGTTTTCTTTCCTAAGGGTCCCAACAACAGCTGCAATGCCGGCCTACCCTGGGCATCACCTCAGGCTAGCCTGCTTAACAACTGGGTACCCAGGGTTGTGTGACTGTATACAAGGGACTCACTGTGCATGCATGTTCAGCCTGAATTAATCAGATCTCTCAATCATCCCCTAGATTCATGCCCCACCCCTGTTCACTTCCCCCTGAGTGAATCAGATTTTGTTCTTTTTGCATTTACCCTGGCTAGTGTGTACCTTTTTGGTGGGGGTATTGTACTGCCATTGAACTGTTGCATTATAGGTCTTACTTTACAGGGGGTCTCCAGGGCAGCTGCAGAGGATCCAGCCCTGGTGATAAGTACAAGGGGTGTGAGCAAGTCATCATTGTCATATGGTACATGTCAATGTTTTGCTGCTATACTGTTTAGGCCACTAGAGGGGTTGGTGGGGGGTTATAGCATCCTGGAGGGTTATGTCAACAGCAGTTACGCTACCCCAGAACTATTCCTCTGGGTGGAGGCACCCGTTCAACGAGCTCAGGCCCCTCAACCTGTGCCTAGGCACACAGGCAGGGGTAGTAGCCCTTAGGATAGCACCACCTGGGGGTTACATCTTGGAGGCACTGCTTGGGATTAGCACCCCCTAGTGGTCAAAATCAAGAATTTCTGTGAAAAGTTTAATGGGTACCGCTGTAGAAATGGCTGTGCATCAGTTGGTGGGATGGTGTACGGGGCATGAGATTGACCCCCACAATGCCTTGTTAATACTGGATATACCCCTGGGCACTAGTAAAGACACTGTGGAAGGTCACTTTCAAAAACTGAATGCTTGGGAAAAGCTGTGGTGGTAAGCCGACATACTGACTTGACTGCCCAGACCTTAATGGCCTTAGTGGAGTGTAGCAACCCCATGGACAGCACTAAGGTGCCCCATACTATTGCTGTTGAGGGGTCCCCAGCTGTCTGGCGGGTGGTGACTAATGATAGTGAGGACCCCTTAGAGAACGAGCCCCCACCCTTATCTGAGACCTTTGAGGAAAAGTTTGCCAGGTTGTTACTGGAGGAGGGTAAAACCATGGAGGACTTCAAACAGTTATTCATGCCACCTGGGGGAGTTACTAACATACTAACATGCTAATTGCCAGCAGATTAGGCCTTATGGTCTATTGAGTCTGCTTGAACCTCAGATCCCTAGTTGGGTGCTGAGGCCCTCCCCCCCTTGTGTTCCAGAAACCCCTATCATCCATCCCCACCCCCCCGGGCCAGGCCATCATCTGATGATACATCACTTTCTGTGTCTACTCCACCCTCTCAAGAAGCCCTCCACTGTGGATCTCTGAACCAGCTCAAGCCAGGCAGTGCATTCAAGGTTCACCACCCTCTCAGTGAAAAACCTCCTCCTCTTTCCCCTCACCCTTCCACCTTCCAACTTCAAACCATGCCCTCTGGTGATACCTCCCTGCTTTAGTCTAAAGATCCCTCCATGTTTACCTATTTATTCCCTTGAGGTACTTGAAGACCTCAATCATGTCCCCCCTGTCTCTCCTCTCCTCCAATGAAAACAGACAGAGCTTCTCAAGTCTGTCCTCATAAATCAAATCCCCTAGTCCTCGTATCATCTTAGTTGCCCTCCTCTGTACCCTGTCCAGGAGCTGTATATCCCTCTTCAAGTGTGGTCTCCAGTACTGTACACAGTACTCAAGGTGTGGTCTAACCAGTCCATTGTACAGCGGCAGAATCACTTCCCTGCTCCTAGAGGTGATCCCCCTTATGATGCATCCCAACATCCTGTTTGCCTTGCTAGCCGCTCTCCTGCACTGCTCAGAATTATTCATACATGCATCCACCATGACCCCTAGGTCTTTTTCCCCTATTGAGGCCTCCAGCACCTCCCCTCCCATGGTGTACCTGTGTTTAGGGTTTCCTCGCCCAAGATGTAACACCTTGCACTTGGTGATATTGAAATTTAATTTCCATGTGTGAGCCCAGCTTTCCAGGGTGTCCAGGTCCCCTTGCAGGGCCAACCTCCCCTTTCCCCTCAACTACTGCTCCCATCTTGGAGTCATCAGCGAAGAGACTCATTTCACACCCTATACCCTCCCTGATGTTCGATATGTATGCATTAAACAGGATCGGACCCAGGACCGAGCCCTGCAGTACCCCACTACCAACCTCTCTAGGGTTCGAGAGCTCCCCACCGACCACTACTCTTTGGGTGCATCCAGCTAGCCAGTTTTCAATCCATCTGACCATCAAAGGGCCTACTCCCAACCCCATCAGTTTCTCCACCAGATCATTGTGGGGGACAGAGTCAAACACCTTGCTGAAGTCCAAGAATAATACATCCACAGGCTTTCCCCTGTCCAGTTCTGATGTTACCCATTCGTAGAACTCCACAAGATTGGTTTGACATGATCTACCTGGCACAAACCCATGTTGCCGACTATCGAGACCTCCCACCTCCTCCAAGTACACCCCCAATCGTTCCTTTAGTATACTCTCCATTAATTTTCCAACCACCGAGGTCAAACTGATGGGTCTATAGTTACCTGGTACTTCCCTCGACCCCCCTTTATGGATTGGCACCACATGTGCCTCTCGCCAATCCCTAGGTACCCTCCCTGTCTTAAGCGACCTGTTGAATTGCTCCGCCAGCAGTGCAGCCAGTATGTCCGCCAGTTCCCACAGTACTCTTGGATGAATGCCATCCGGCCCAGGAGATTTGTCTTTCTTTAGGGCCTTGAGGGCTATCCACACCCTTTCGGTGAAGATAGCATCATCCGTCCCCTCCACCTTACTGGCCTTTTTATCCTTATCCTGTTGTGACACCCCTGGGGTACCTCTTCCTCCCTCTTGCTCCATTTCTGTTGCTCCCCTGATCCCACTCACTGCCGCTTCTATCTCTGTCGTGCCTTGCTTTGTAGATATCCCATCCCCCTCCCTAGTGAACACAGAGGCGAAGTACTCATTTAATATCTCTGCCTGGTCCCTCGCCTCTTCCACCCACCCTCCTTCTGATCTCAATAGAGATTTTTCTCCGCTCCCCAGTGTACCGGAAGAACCCCCTTTCCCCTCCATGTATCCCCTGTGCCAGCCGCTGCTCTTTACTGGACTTTACCCCCCTCACTATCCGGGTGACTTTTCTAGATGCAAGATGGTACAATTCCTTATTCCTATCCCCTCTTGTTATTTTATATTTTTTGTAGGCCGCCTTCTTTTCTCTGACTGCTACCTGAACCTCACTGGACCACCAGCATGGTTTATGTGACCTTGCTCTCTTACATTTCACCTTAGCGCAGGTCCTGACTGCCTCATGAAGTCCCGTTTTATGACCTCCCATCTCTTTCCCACATTTGCCATTGATGTAATCCCCTTCAAGTGATCCTTGAGAATATTTCCCATGCCCACAAAGTCTGCCCCCCTGAAGTCCACTGCCAGTGTCCTAGATCTCACCCTCCTCCCCATGCTTATTTGAAACCAGACAGTATTGTGGTCGCTCCCAGTCAGGGGATCCTCTACAATCAGGTCCCTTACCAGATCCCCATCTGCCAGAACCATGTCCAGGACATGCCCCTCCCTTGTGGGCTCCATCACATGCTGTGTTAAGAACACATCCTGGAAGCCGTCCAGCAGCCTCTGCTCCTTGGCCACCTTAGAGGACATGGTTCCCCAGTTTGTACCTAGCATATTAAGGTCCTCCATCAACACCACTCCTTCCCCTTTTGGTCCACACTGGGCAATGATGTTGTCCAGCAAACCATCCTCCAGAACATCACCCATCCCGGGGGGCCTATATACTACACCCAGCTTGACCTTACCTCCTGCTGGGGTTCGTAAGGTGACCCATAAGGCCTCCACATTTCCCTCTGCCTCTTCTACCCTAGCAATTTCTATGTCATCTCTAATGAACATAGCCACTCCACCCCCTCTGCCCTCCTTTCTATCCTTCCTAAGCATAGTGTACCCGCATGTTTGAGGTCCCACTCATGGTTTTGTTGTGCGTTTCCGTGACCACTGCCACATCCACCCCGAACAGCATGGCCTGGAACTCTGGCAACTTGTTTCCCAAGCTCCTGGCATTTACTAACACCAACCCCCACCCCTTATCCCTGATCCTCTTTGTTGAACCCCACCCAGGTTCCTTATACTTCCATCCTCCCTCTGCTCCTCCTGAAACCTCCACCCCCAGTCTGTTTCCCCTCCCCCCTGGGTTTGAAGGCTACTTCCCTCATCTGGAGGAGAGGGCTTCTGGTCAGCCCCTCCCTTATCCCTTCCCCTCTCACAAGTTTAAACCCCACCTTTCTTGAATGTAGTCAGCCATCCCCCGTTTAAGGACTTCCTTCCCTAACTGGGCAAGATGAAGCCTGTCTTTGGCATACAGTCCCTTATCCTCCCAAACTCCTTTTCAGTTCCCTAACACCCCCAACCCACTCTCTTCACCCCACTTCCTGAGCCAGTCATTAACCTCTGTGATCTTCATTTTTTTCTCCACTGAGGCCTTTGGTACTGGCAATATCTCCGAAAAGGAAATGTTGTATCTATTATCCTGACAGACTCTGGCAAGTTCCTTCCCTGTTGCCCATGCCAGCCCCAGTACCAGTCCTTTCACCAGGTCCTGTGCCCACAACAGTACCAGCATCGACTCCTGTGCCTGAAGTTAGTCACGACTCATACCGCAGACTGAGGATGTTTTCAGGCACTCTCCCAACCCCCCAGGGGGAGGCTGACTGGGAGGCCTGGATAGACTATGTTGCCCCCTTGGTACTCATCTGGTGCCTCTCTGCCCCTGAACAGGGTGCTCAGCTTGGCCAGCTCTCCTGAACCTGGCCCCCGGATGGACAGCATCCCCGGAGCTGCCGCCCAAGACCACAAGCCTTGCCACAAGGACTGAAGAGCTGCCTCTCTGCCCCTGACCAGGGCGCTCAGGTCCACCGGCTCTCCTGGACCCGGCCCCCAGACGGATGGCATCCCTGGAGCCGCTGCCCGAGACCGCAAGCCCGGCCACAAGGACTGAAGGGGTATGGCACGAGAACAGCCAATCGGAAACTGAGTGCTTCCTCCTGCTATGCTCCGATTGGTCCAAAGTTCTCTCCTGGACTGTTTGCCTCCTGGCACCTTTTTTTTTTCTCTAATTTCAATCTGCCTGCTGTACTGAACTGTACCTAAATAGATCTGTAATTGCTTGATTTTAGCTAATGTTGTAAAGGATTACCTGTTTAAAGCCATTTACTGTGTTTTAAGTGATACAGCCCTCCTCTCAGTATTTTATCCCTCTCTCTTGCTGCACGCCCTCTGGCGCCGTTCCTTTGTCCTCTCCGACACCTCCTGCTGCAACTGTCTGCCACCCAGCCCACAGCCAGGGCTAAAAGCCTCTCTTCTCTCTTCTCCCTGCAGCTGCCTCTCTGCCCCTGACCAGGGCGCTCAGCTCCGCCGGCTCTCCTGGACCCGGCCCCCAGACGGACAGCATCCCCGAAGCCGCCGCCCGAGACCGCAAGCCCGGCCACAAGGACTGAAGAGGTATGGCAGTTGGTGCCCTGCCACCCCACCCTAGCTCGGCTATTATATTTATAGCTGCGGTAGTCACATGAGCCGAAATTTACTTATTTCTCCATTGGCTCCTTATACTCTTGCGCCACTAGAGGGACATGGTTGCCTCCATATCTCTCCAGCCGCTATGCATCCCTATTGCATACAGTTGCCTTACCCACGTTGCCTGCTCTGGGTGTTATGGTTTAGTGCCTTCCTAGGGACGTCAGGTACACCTGCCCCCCCACCCACATACTTAGTTAGCCAGCCAGAAGCAAACACAGTAAGCTACATAGGTATGTTACCACACACCCTGACACTTTGTCACAGTAATCATCCACACTACCCCGCACGACCGTGTGCATCCGTTACACGCCTGCCTGACTTCCTTATCACTCTGCTCAATATAGTGACAACTGCACCTTACAATGTCACATCAGCATGTCCCCATTTTTGATGCATCTCAACAACTTACAACTACTGCAAGGCCAAAGGCCAAATTCCTTGCTCTCCTGCTCCTCTTCCTCCTGCTAGCAGGTGATATCCACCCTAACCCCGGTCCCCCTCCTACAAACTCTCCTACCCACCCCGTCACACTCTCCACTCCTCTAACCCTACCAAACGGACTAAAAATTATCCACCTAAATGCCTGCAGCCTCACCAACAAACTACCCCTACTGCAGGTCATGGTCCTCGAGTACAAACCTGATGTCATCATAGTCTCTGAAACTTGGCTATCGGGCCATATTATGGACCACGAAGTCCTGATCCCTGGATTCACTACAACTAGAATGGACAGACAGGGAAGAGGTGGTGGAGTGGCGATCTAAGTCTCTTCCTCCCTACAACAGTCGTGTGGAAGGAAACATCTCCCTCCTCCCACGAAGCTATCCTACTCAGCCTGCATTTTTCTCACTCCTGCCCTCTTTTCGTTGCAGGAATATACTGCTGCCTGGGTCAGCCCTCCTCCCAAGTCACTGATCTGATCAAGAACTTAACAGCCCATGCTCACTCTGGTGAACTTTACATACTGGGAGACCCAAACATAAATTGGCTCTCAAACCCATTAGCCAAACCTCGCTCTGACATTGAGTCACTAAACCTGACTCAACTAATACAGTAACCTACTCACGTAAACCGTAGAACAAATAACCACTCCCTCCTGGACCTAGTTCTCACATCCCACCCTCATAGGGTTAGGGCTGCTGGCCTCCTACCGGATGCTATAAGTGACCACCACCCAGTATACATGATTCGTAAAATACAGAGACAAAAAATTCCACATAAAGTCCTGTTAACACGCACCTACTCCTCTCTGGACATGCTACCTCTGCACCATGACCTCACCAACACAGACTGGTCCCCACTTGCCGTCTGCACCAGTATCGATGTGGCTCTCCAATCGTTCAGTGATAAGTTCCTCCACGTATGGAATCAACACGCACCGCTGCGTAAGATCAGAGTCCAGGGCAGTCATCTGCCCTGGGTAACCCCTGAGCTCCTGTCCTGCCAAAGAGCCTGCGATGCTGTTTGGCAAAAGCACAAGGCTACCAAATGCCCTAGTGACTTCCAACGATACAGGGAGCTTCGAAACAAATGCACCACAGCTATCCAGCTGGCCAAACCAAAACAATAACAGGCAAACTTCCATGCTAACACAAATAACCCTTCCAAATTCTGGAAAGTGGTCCAGTCCCTCTTCTCTCCTTCCACCAAGCCTCCCACACCTACCATTAGGCAAAACCTCACTGACATCTCTGAGCCGCTGACAGTCACCGACTGCTTTAACTCCCACTTCACGTCCTGCGCTGCTATGCAAATGGCACCCCGGGCAGACTCAAACTCCACCACAGGCCCGACCCCACTTCCTGCTCCCCCCTCCCCAATTCCACGAACTCCCACTCCCAATGCCCCCTTCTCCTTCACCTATATCACCCCTGCTGCTGCTCTCCTAGCCCTTCAGTCTATCAACCCAGCTAAAGGCTCCTCACCAGATGGCCTGGATCCCATGCTCCTCTCTCTGTCTGCTGCTGCCATCTCCTATCCTATATCCATCTTGCTAAACCTCTCTTTTGCCTCCTCCACTGTCTCTGCAGCATGGAAACATGCCACGGTTCTTCCACTACCCAAAGGGGGTGATCCCTCCTCCCCAAACAACTACCGTCCTAGCTCTCTCCTTCCCACTCTGGCAAAGCTCCAGGAACAGCTAGTCCTTGAACAACTCACCTCCTACATTACTGACTCCTTCTTTCTCACTCCTATCCAAGCCGGGTTCAGGAAACACCACTCCATTGCCACCTCGCTTTTACGCCTGACAGACACAGTCGCCTTGGGTATGGACAAAGGCCACATAACCTCAACTATTTTTATCGACTTGGCCAAGGCCTTCGACACTGTCTTCCACCCTGTTCTCATAGACTGCCTCAAGACCGCAGGTCTCTCGCCAAATGCCACTGACTGGTTCAAATCCTATTTATTGGGTAGAACTCAATCTGTTCGGACAGCAGAGGCCATCTCCTCTCCCCTCCCCATTACCATGGGAGTTCCCCAGGGATCAGTACTAGGACCACTCCTTTTTTCTATTTTCCTAAACGACCTCCCTCAGGTCTGCTCAACTACTGATATACACATGTATGCAGACTATACTGTGCTGCTCACAACGGGTAACTCGGTCCCTGATGTCACTGCCAGACTACAGTTAGATTTTGAAAAGGTGCAACACTGGCTAAGGGAACACCATATTTTCCTAAACCCAAAGAAAACAGTCTCTATGATGTTTGGTACTAGGCAGAGGTTGGCAAGGCTTCCCTCCCTACCCACCTTCGTCACTACAGATGGAACTGTACTTGAAGACACCGCTTCCTTCTGCTATCTAGGAGTCTGGCTCAACAGAAACCTAAACTTCTCCATCCCCGTCGATGCTATCCTAAAGAAACTCCAGCCTAAACTAGGGGCCCTCTATCATAGCAGGAGGAGTATCCCTCACTTTGCCAGGAGGGAACTAGTACACAAAATGATACTGCCTACTTTCAACTATTGTGATGTCGTATATGATGCTGCCCCTCAGTCCTCCTTATCCAGGCTTGAACCTCTCTTCATCTCCTTCTGCCGTTATGCCTCAGATGCACCTGCTCTGACACATTACTGCTCCCTCTACCGCTCCCTGAATTTCCCTTCACTTGCTGACAGGAGAACACTGCACGCGGCTAAGTTTATCTCAGAATTCTGGTTAGTCTCACTGCCATCTTATCTAGTCGCCTCCTTATCCGTCCCTCACCAGTCCAAATACACCCTCCAGTCTGAGGACACCTGCTCCCTAAATATACCTTTCAGAAACACTACGTCAGGCCAATTGGCTTTCTCATATCGCCTACCTAATCTTTGGAACCTACTTCCAGCCCAAATCCGCCACTCCTCCTCAGCCTACTCCCTTTCCTCTTCCCTAGCAAACTACCTAGTGACAAACTGCAACTGCACTAACCCCTGAGGGCCGGCCAAATTTCTGCTGGTTTTTATTCCGCCTTAGTATTAGCCCATGCAAGTCCGCAGTTACTCCGACTTAGTGCCCTCTCACTCTACTTCCCACCCCCTCCTCACCCATTCCATCTATCCCCCAAACTCTGAAACTATGTTGTAGTTTGTAAACTGTACAATCTGCTAAATGTATATTTATATGTATAGCAGTATACATGTATGTATTAGGTGTAATGTATCTATTATAGACCTAGTTATATATGGTTGTTAACCTAGCTGCTACTGTACGTATCATGTTGCAATATTGTCTGTTGTCCCAATCCCCTTCCCCCAGGATGTACCGTGAGACGAGCTTCTGCTCAGTGTAACTTTCCTGGTGAAACACTTCAATAAATAAATAAATAAAGTACCTGAGTGGCAGTGTGCAGAGACAGAGAAATGTGAAAGGATCATGGAAAGTTTAAGGGGCCCCACTTTGGAAGCGGTCAGATTCCTGAGGTCCACAAACCCTGATGTGTCAGCCCAAAAGTACTTGTCCACACTAGTGGGTGTTTTTGGTAGCACTGAATCTGGAGAGACTTTGACATGGCTATTCAAAGGCACCAAAACAGTGGAAAGGGGAATGTTTGTCTGCATATGTTACTCGCTTGGAGAGGGCCCTACAGAGAGCTTACCGGAAGGGTGGGGTATCGGCCAGCGAACTGAACTGTGTGAGATTGGATCACACACTACAATATGCCAAATATTCTAAATTGCAAATTATCCAGCTAAAGTTCCAGGATAGGAGGGATAATCCACCTGATTATTGCGACCTGATAAAAGAACTCAGGGAGACAGAAGGCGAGGAAGGAGATTGGAATTCTTGTGCGGGCTCAGCCCAAGTAGCCCTGGTACAGGAAAGCCCTTCTGAATCAGACACTGCTAAGGATGTTCCACCATGGGCCAACCTGTTGAGAGATGAACTGCTGAGAGAAGTCAGAGAAATGAAAACGGGTGCCTCTACGAAGGCTCCTTCCAGAGACAAAGACCCTGGTTCCTCTTAGAACGTGTCTGCTATGGGGATGGGAGTGCACGCTCAAATGTCTCCTGCTGAGGGCAACTCAAAAACTAAACAAGTGAATTGACTGCTGCAATAAAGGAACTACTGAGACATATTGCATTACCTTCAACGCCGCAGGCAGAGTCGAACCACAATTTTCTGTTGTTAGTGCTTTAGTTCAAGCCCCAGATGTGCAATGTTTCAGCCAAGACGGACTCAAGAACCTGTAATTTGTCACAATTGTGGAAAGGATGGGCATATAAAGAAAGAATGCCAGTTTCAAAAGGATTTAGAAAAGATGGTAAACAGACTCCAAGGGAAGCTCCGAAAAGCAAACCAATTGCAGAGGGGTTCAAGAAATCCAAATTCCAATTTCTTCGTGGCTAGATCATCCATCCAGGTTCCTCCCAAAGTCCCTCCTCCAGACTGCTCTAGATTGGTGGGCCCTTCTATGGACACTACTGTACACATAGATGGGATTCCAGCCCAAGCAGGTTTAGACAGCGGGTCTGAAGTCACAATAATTTTCCAAGACTGGTTCGAGCAGCATTTATCTGACCACTCATTATAACCCCTTGATGGACTGCATGTGTGGGGGTTAAGTGAAATGTTGTACCCTTATCTTGGCTATTTAAAGGTGTGGCTTTCTTTTCCATCTTCTGTGGCTGGGGTGGGAGATGCTGTGGAAACGCTAGTCCTGGTCTGCCCTTTCACCGGACTTTATGATGGCATCCCTGTACTGACTGGCACCAACTCACACATGTTTGGGCACCTGGCCCAGCTATGTGAAGAAAGGTAGACAAAAAAGACAGGAAAAGCCCTGCGAGTTCATGCCCTGATCCAAAAGGCCTACGAGACGCACCTGCGTCCCGAGCAAAGTGATCAAGATGAGCCTGTGGGGATGGTTTGGAAGAAGGATCCTGTCACTATTACGTTACCTCCCAATGCAGAATGCAGTATTAGTGGTGAAGTACGGCTGCGGAAAGATGTTACTAACAAAATTTTGATGCTGGATGCCCCAGATGAGGGAAAATTACCCAAAGGACTGCTGATTAAACCCAGTGTGCTTCCGGCCCGGGCTCATGCTTACGTTTGACGAGTGGTGGTACGAATGCAAAATGTTACAGACCGAGACATCACGGTACACAGAGGATGCACCCTGGCTAAAGTCTATTGTGCCGACACTGCTGTGCTCCCATCCCAGTGCAGAGCTGGAAAAGGATGTGAGGTATTGCCTGATATGTTTGATTTTGGGGTTCACCTCTTCCCAACAGTTGGAGAACCAGGATCAGTGAGCTGGCCCAGAGAACCAAAGTATTCTCCCTCAAGGAATGGGATGTTGGTTGTGTCATGGGTGCTGAACACCACATTCGCTTGCATGATGAGAGACCCTTCAGAGAGAGAGATCCAGATGCCTAGCTCCTGCCGACATAGATGATGTCTGATGTCACTTACAAGAGATGTTAGCGGCTGGCATCATACAAGAGTCATGCAGCCCATACGCCTCCCCAATCATTGTAGTGCAGAAAAAAAATGGATCTGTTCACATGTGTGTTGATTATAGGATCCTCAACAACAGAACTGTGCCGGAGCAGCATACAATGCCATGTATACAGGATGCCCTGGACTGTCTAAATGGGAGTAAATGGTTTTCCGTTCTCGACCTCCGAAGCGGATACTATCAGATCCCAATGGCTCCTGAGGACAGGGAAAAAACTGCATTCATTTGTCCCTTGGGCTTCTATGAGTTCCTCCACATGCCCCAAGACATATTGGATGCACCAGCAACATTCCAGTGACTAATAGAGCATGCAGTGGGAGATATGAATCTCTTGGAATGTCTGTTCTACCTTGATGATGTCATAGTTTTTGGAAAACTCTCAAGGAGCATGAGGCTCGCTTATTCAAAGTATTGGACAGACTTGAAGAGTTTGGTCTTAAGTTATCCATTGACAAATGCCAGTTTTTCCAGAGTTCTGTCAAGGTACATGGGTCACATCATTTTTTTTTTTTACTTTATTTCTTTCTGTTCCTCGTGGACCGGCCCCCTTCCTCTGGCTCCCCCAGCCCTGTCACCCCGGAGTCCACTGGTACTCACCTCTGGCTTGAGGTGCTAGCTGGCCGGGTGTGGCACCTGTGGAGGGCTGGGATCATCCTGCCGGTCCATGGTGTTTTCTGCCTCCAGTTTCTCCTGTTTCCCTGAGTACAGGACTTGGCGTGCAATGACGCCAATGGCCGAGTGCACAAGCGGCATGCCGGGCGTCTGCTTTGTCTCCATCCCCTGTCCTGTGGGATAGGTGTGCTAGCCTCCATTTGCCACTAGGGGCCAGGCATGCACCGATTGCCAGTCCTACCCCTCCCTGGGATAGGAGAGCTGTCCTCCGGATGCTCAATCCTCTCCCATCCTAGCCAACCCCTGGTGACCCGCACGCACCATGAACATGGGTTGCTGGCATGGCAGGAGGTAAGGCATGATGCCTCAGCCCTCCACGCCACTGGACCGGCCTCGTGGGTCACATTGTGTCATCAGAAGGCATACAAACCGACTCCAGTAAGGTGGAAGCCTTAACCCGTTGGCCAAAGCCCAACAACTTGAAAGAGCTCCAAAGGTTTCTTGGATTCTGTGACTATTATTGCCAATTTGTGAAAGACTATACCAAGGTGATCCACCCCCTACTAAACTTAACTCAAGGGTATCTGCCTACTCACAAGAAGTTTAAGAAGGGCGCTGACAAAGATGCTGAAAAGACCAATTTCAGACCAAATGAGCCATTTGGGCAGAGATGGACACCCGATTGCGACATTGCTTTTGAAGAAATAATTTACAGACTGACTCATGCTCCCATACTTGCTTATACTGATCCATCCAAGTCTTATGTGTTACATACAGATGCCAGTTTGAGTGGTCTCGGAGCAGTACTCTATCAAGAACATCTGGAAGGCCTGTGTCCTGTCGCCTTTGCTAGCAGAAGTCTGACATCTTCAGAGAAAAACTATCCAGTGCATAAATTAGAGTTTTTCGCTTTCAAGTGGGCCATAGTTGACCAATTTCATGAACACTTGTATGATGCTAAAATCTTGGTCAAAACCTATAATAATCCATTAACGTATGTCCAAACCACTATTAAACTAGATGCTACTGGACACAGATGGCTTTCTGCTCTAGCAACTTATGATTATGCGGTGGAGTACTGACCAGGCCTAAACCACATAGATGCCAATGCTCTTTCACGAAGACCTCCTTCTGATCAACTGTGGGTCCATATCCCTGAGCAATCTGTAAAAGCACTATGCCACAAGTTTGACCCAGAAGAAACCTTGTCATCTGAAACTGTGAACTGTCTGGCAGATTGTTTGGGACCTCCAGAAACATGCATACCAGTTGCCTACTGTAACTTTGCAGCTTTAGACTTGAGTTCTTTACCACAGCTAACTCCAGCTGATATCTGCAAGGAACTGTACTATGATCCAATGATCAGGCCAGTGGTTAATGGAAAGGGGAAGATATCTCAAAAATGTGGTCCAGTGACCCTAAGACTGCCTTACTTCTTTGAGAGGGGAGCAAGCTCAAGCTTCAAGAACAGTTATTGTACTGAGAGCTTACTGACAGCCAAGGTGAAATTGTGAGAAAACAGCTAGTACTGCCAGCTAAATTCAAAAATATTGTCCTAAAAGCTTTGCACAACCAAATGGGACATCTAGGTAGTGAGAGGACCCTTGATCTGGCCTGTTCATGTTTCTACTGGCCTAAAATGGGCCTAGACATAGAATAACACATTAAAACCTGCAGTAGGTGTCTTCAGCGCAAGACTTCACCACAAAGAGCAGCCCCTTTGGTCAATATTGTCACAAGTTCGGCAATGGAGCTTGTCTGTATCGATTTTCTTAGTCTGGAGCCGGATTCCAAAGGCATTGCAAATGTACTGGTAGTCACAGATCACTTCACGAGATATGCATAGGCCTACCCAATCAAAGACCAAAAGGCCTCCACTGTAGCCAAAGTCCATGTTGAAAAGTTTTTTGTACATTACGGTATCCCCCAGTGTATTCATTCAGATCAAGGCTAGGACTTTGAGAGCAGGCTTATTAAAGAATTATTGTCTCTATGGGGTGTAAGAAAATCCAGAACAACCCCTTATCATCTTCAGGGAGATCCACAACCAGAAAGATTTAACAGAACCTTACTTCATATGCTGGGCACTCTGCAACCCAAAGACAGACCAAAGTGGGGCCAACAAATCAGCGCCCTTGTCCATGCTCATAATTGCACAAAGAATGATGCTACTGGTTTTTCACTGTACCACCTTATGTTTGGCAGAGAAGCTAGCCTTCCAGTTGATGTATGTTTCGGAGTGTCTCCTTATGGTGTTCAGTCAGACAATTACCTGCAGTATGTCAAAAATTTAAAAGCCCAACTGGACCATGCCTATCAGCTTGCAATCACCATGGCAGCAAAGAGTAACTTGACTAACAAAACTCGCCATGACAAACGTGTTAAGGCCCAAGAGCTTCAACCAGGTGACAGAGTACTAATGAAAAAACTTTGGACTTCCAGGTAAACGCAAAATAGCCAACCGCTGGAGTCACATTCCATATATAGTAATCAGTAAGCTGCATAATATGCCAGTGTATAAAGTACGTCCCAGAGGGACACCCTCGTGTTGTTAAAACCATTCACAAGAACCATCTGTTACCTATCGGCCAAATAGTAATCAATACTGTTCAAGAGTCTGAAGCTCCTCGGCGCCCTGTAACTAGGTCTGCTGCTCTGGCCAAACAACAAAATCAGCAAACTCATGCTTCCCAGCCTGTTGCTCCCAATAATGTCTCCCATCCTGCAGACATTGCAGATATCGAAAATGCTGAAAGTGATGATGAAAGTGAATTCTATCCTGCTTTCTACCCATCTTTTGAACTTGAGAGAGTGTTCCAGGGAATTCCTTCCATTAACTATGGTGATGACTCTGAACTCCCAGCTGTGTTAACGGATTCCAGTTCTTCAATGGTACCTGAAACTCCAGGAAGTGATGCTCACAGTGTAGACCTTGAAGAGGCTGGATCCCTTTGTATGGTGGAATTAATGGAAATCAGTCAACCTGAACACAATGAGGCAAGTAGTGACCCTACAAGCGACCACACAAGTGCTAATGAACTAAGTGGGCTAAGTGGACTGTTTCATGCTAATGAAACTATCATTCCAGAGCCAGAAAGATGTGTCTGGGATGATTCTGACTTTGCGGAAATACCTCTGACAAATGACAGTGAGCTTCAACAACACTGCACCTGTTCAATGAGCTCAGGCCCCTCAACCTGCACCTAGGCACACAGGCAGGGGTAGTAGCCCTTAGGATAGCGCCACCTGGGGGTTACATAAAATTTTAAATAAAGTTTATGTATTTAAAAAAGGGGGTCTGGGATGGAGGTGACCAGGACTATGAGAGATCTCAGAGGGTCCAAACTGGCTGTCCAGAGAAGGTGTTAGAGCTGTGCTGTACAGGCCTTGGTTCTGTCAGATTGATAGTGTAAAAGCTGCTGAGCCCTTGCAAGGAAGTAGTGGTATTTGAGTGTTAGCCAGCACAAGTGACAATGCTGAAGCGATTGTGCAGAGTGCAGAAATTGAAGAAGAAGGGGGAGGACCAGGCAGAGGCACTGAATGAGTACTTCTGCTCTGTGTTCATGAAGGAAAGGGGGGCAGATACCCCATGGTAAGGGTGGAGTGGGCAGGGGGGCTGGGGTGACTTATATCAGAATTACGGAGGACAGGGTGCTAGAGGGACTAAGGGCACTGAGGGTGGACAAGGTGCCGGGGCTGGATGGCATTTACCCTAAGGTACTTAGGGAGCTAGTGGAGATCCTGGTGGAACCACTGGCAGATCTGTTCAGTACATCACTGGACACAGGATGCGTGCTGCAGGACTGGAGAATGACCCATGTGTTGCCCATTCATAAAAGTGGCCCGAAGAATGATCCAGGCAACTACAGACTGGTGAGTCTCACTTCAATCATGGGGAAACTCATGAAGTCAATCCTAAAAGAGAGACTGGTGATCTTTCTGGAAGACAATGGGCTCCAAAACTGCCATCAGTACAGTTTTGTATCTGGCAGACTCTGCCAGATGAACCTAGTTGAGTACTATGACTGGGTTACCAGGGAACTGGACAGGGGCCATGCAGTGGATATCCTATATCTGGACTTCAGCAAGGCCTTTGACTCGGTGCCGCATGGGAGGCTGGGGGGAAAACTAGAATACATTGGAGTGGGGACAAAAATGGTCAACTGGATCACCAACTGGCTGAGGGGTAGGCAGCAAAGGGTGGTGGTAGTGGTGGGGAACGCTCATCAACAAGGGACGTTACAAGTGGGGTGCCCCAGGATTCAGTACTGGGACCGGTGTTGTTCGTGATATATTCATAGCCGATATCTCAAACGGGATCTGGAGTAGGATCAGTCTGTTCGCAGGCAGTACTAAGATCAGTGCAGTGGTAGATGACACAGAGGGGTGGAGGGGGCTGCAGGAAGACCTGACCAAACTACAGGAATGGTCGGAGACATGGCACTTGGGGTTCAACGCCAAGAAGTGCAAGGTACTGCACTTCACAGCAAGGAACCAGGGAAGGAAATATCAGTTGGGAGGGGTACAGTTGGTAAGCACAGTGGAGGAAAAGGATCTAGGGGTACTAATAACAGGGAGTATGAACCACTCAGCTCAGTGCAGGGAGGTGGCTGCAAAGGCAAACAAGATGCTGGGGTGCATAGCGAGGGGAATCTCCTCCAGGCACAGAGAAGTGATCCTACCCCAGTACAGGTCGCTGGTCAGGCCGCACCTGGAATACTGCATGCAGTACTGGCGTCCATTCCTGAAGAGGGACATCAGACTGCTGGAAGGGTTGCAGTGTAGGGTAACAAAGATGATACAGGGACTTGAGGGAAAATCCTATGAGGAGAGGCTGGGAGAGCTGCAAATGTATTCCCTGGAAGAGAGGCAGGATGGGGGATATAATTGAAACTTTTAAGTACCTAAAGGATATTAACAGGATTAATACAGAAGGGATTCATCAGATCAGAAGGGGGAGGGACACGAGAGGGTATCAGCTGAGATTGGAGGGGGGGGAGACTCAGGAGGGAAATCAAGAGACACATTTTCACAGAAAGGGTGGTGGATAAGTGGAAAACTCTGCTTGAGGAGGTGGTATCGTGTAGAACGGTGGGAGGATTTAAGAGACGGTGGGACAGAGTGGGGTGGTGGTTATGAGGAGGGAAGGGGAGGGTGAGGCAGCTGCAAGTTGAGGGACTAGCTGCACAATTGGGCAGACTTGATAGACCGTGAGGCCTGTTTCTGCTGGCATCTCGTATGTTCATATGAAGCCTGGGCTGCTGGTGCAGGTCCTGTAACAGGCATTATAGCTGGGTGTCAGGCTCCCACTGTCCTGAGGTTTACAAACTGAGACATGTGAGTCAGTCCAGGATCTCAATAGTTGAGAAAGGAGAAAGTGAGATAGCCTGCTGAACCTTCAGAAGCAAGCCAAGAGGTCAGCCCCTAAGAAATGTGGAGCGAGCTTGCAGAGGGAGTCCAGATGAAAGATGATCCTGAGGCCTACTGCACCAGGAGGAGTCGTACTGTTGGGGAACTGTGAGTAAAGTCAGGGCTTGCCCTGCTTTAGGTAAAACTAATGTTTGTTGGGATCTGATTATTGCATTTGGCCATTGGGACAGAATCTACAGATACCTTGTGTTTGACATCCAGTGTCATTTAAGCAATTACATGGCCTTTGGGAGGATTCATTGATTCGAGCATTTTATTATTTTGTTATTATTCTTTAGCATGTCCCTGGCTGTGAAAATAGTGGAGGCCTGTTGATGTTGCACATGGTTTGTCAGCGGTGATAAACTTCAGCAAAAAGGTACCAATGCTTTGTGAAACAAATCCTCAAACCTTAATGCTAGCATTCACTCCATGAGAGCTCTTTGAGAGTTCCACCACTTGTGTTCTGTACACTCTTAGCATTGCATTCTCGGCCTTTCTAAGTAAAATCAAGCCATAATCAGCATGCCAGAAACAAATGCGAATACCTCATGAACCTTAAGTACTACACACAAAGTATGAGTGGCAACGTTGTTCAGCACAAAATTACCTTTCCATCGGTGCTATGCAATTAATTATAAGCAATTTCTTTTTTTTTATATTACTCGAAATAGCAAAAAAAGTGTAGGTTTTTTTGCAATAAAAAAGGCAACGTAAACCATTTTGGCTGTAAATATGTAATATATCAACACCAAATTAAGTGTCCATACAATAGAAGCAGATACAATAGTAAATTTGTACTAAAAAGCAATTTTCTAATATAAAACATTATTTTTCCCATTTTATTCAAGGTGCTTTGGTGAGACTTTTTTTTTTAACTCTCTTTATCTCCACAGGCCCTGGAACTCTCTCAGACATCCTCACTCACCAACCACTGCATACCACCCGCCTGAAGCCACCCCACTGAAAAATCAGAGACAGACTCTCCCCTATCTACCTGTACTGGTGGGGCACCAACGTCGGAACCAAGGCAGGTCGGGGGATTGGGAAAGCCAGCAAGGTAAGCCTGGCATTGGGTGTGTTACGCTGGGGCATGGGAGATGCTGCCACCTATCCAGGGAGCGGGGCTTTTTCTATAAGTGTTGCCCCTGGAGCGCAGATGTGCAGATGTGCAATGACGTCTGCGCAACAAATGTGCTGGCGTCTGCTGCCGCTCTACCCCTTGAGTGCGGCATTGCTGCTGCAGTGCCCTCGATCTCCATCGGGGCTACTGGCAAGTGATGCATGGCCCACTACTCCACCCCGGAGAGGAGAGCTATCCTCTGTATGCTCGATCCTCTCCTCCAGCTGACCCTGGCATCCCAAGTCCATTCCTGAACCCAGGTCACCGCATGATGTGAGGTTTGGTGTCCAGCGCCTCAACCCTCAAGCGCCACCAGGCTGGAGTCGCTTTGGTGAGGCTTGAGGGACAAATGTCAGCCATACACACCGTATCATAAACAAATGCAAATAACTCCTAAAGGATACGTTATACACAGAAAGTATCAGTGGCAAAGTTGTTCAGCACAAAATTACCTTTCTAATAGTGCAATGCAATCAATTGTAATCTGTTCGGTTGTTATTTTATACTAGCTAAAATACCAAAAAAACTGTTTTTTTTGGATTTATTCAAGGTGCTTAGGTGAGGCTTGAGAGACATACGTCAGCCATGCACACCATACCATAAACAAATGCGAATAACTCCTAAAGAATACGTGATAGACCCAAAGTATCAGTGACAAAGTTTTTCTGCATGAAATTACCTTTCTAACAGTGCTATGCAATCAATTCTAAGCAATTCGGTTTGTTTTTAATATTTAGGTAAAAACGGCTGACTTCCTCAAACATTTCTAGGCCTGAGTGAAAGAGAAAGCCAGCTGAGTACATCTAAAGTCGTTATTGGCCTGAGTGGCTATGCTTTGAGATGACACCTATAGGCGTATCCAGGCCTGAGTGAGTTAAACCTCAACGGAGGTATTTGTAACTCCCAGCTAGATGGCCTAATCCATTAAAATACTTCCCTAACTATGATACAGGTGATGCAGTTGCAGGGCAAGCCCTGATTTTACTCACACTTTCCCAGATCAGGGAATTGTGCTCAATATGCATGGCTGTTGGTGCAATTTGAGATTAATCCCTCTCTGGCTGGTTTCACTTTCTTGGTCTCTCTCTCTCTCTCTCTCTCCAGTTTGCAACTGCTGTTGGTGTCAGAGGGGCACTGCCTAGTCCTATGACTTAAATCAGGCCTATGATGACATTCAGAAGAATGATTCTCTGGTGCATAGGGCAGCTCTACATGTAAATACCTGGATCTGACCACTCCACCCAGCATGTCATTGTATCCAGTCCCGAGGGGTGGTAATGACCAATACTGACTGTGGTACCAATTGAGTGGTTTCGGTCATAGTCTCCAGTTGTAATACAGCAAAAGTTTCTCTCACCGGCAGAAGTCTTCAGCTTTGCTCTCGTGTTGTATGTAGCACAAGGTTACCTCCTTTCTGTAGCAGGAGTATTGCTTCTCACTTTTCCTGCCATCTCTGGCAGACATGCAGTCTATCTGTGCAATGCAGCAGCTCACACTGTCTCTCTAAACAGCACACAAGTATCAGTCTGTTCCGCACCCGAACTCTGGCTATCTGGGTCCTGGAACAGCCCCTGCCATTCACAGGGGAATGGTAGCTCTTGATTTGTTAGTTGAGCTGTCAATCGTTTTAGGCAATTCTGGGAGGTTTGTTACTTGACAGGCAATTGGCAGCTGCAAAGGTGCCTGAATTAATTACATATTTCACAAGTCCAGAAGCCCATCGGTTCTGTTCACAAGCAATCTGACTCTGATTGGTCACCCAGTCACCCTCTGACCTGGTTCCCATGTCAGCTCATGGCAGAGATGACAAAATGGCTGCTATCTATGGTCCAAAGACAATCTTTCTGCAAAGCCTTTATTTACATAGCTCTGTAGTTTAAATGGTAGTTCAGTCCACAAACCAGTCCTGCTTGTGCGCTTCATGTTTGGGTCAGTTAGGGCAGTGCTCAGGAAAGTCCTGGTCCAGTCAGGAGTGCTGAAACATCTACTTTGTTGGTGGTGGCTTGCACATTTGATATACAAGTGCAAAGAAGCCTTAACGGTATAGTCCCCATGGTGGGGGAAGGGGGAGAGAGGAGGTTTACACTCTACCCACTTCAATTCCAACAGGAAAGTCCAAACATATGTATAACATATTTAGGCTATCTACACACCTGATGCTTTTCTAAGACTAGGCAGTGTCATACAGTATATCCAACAGTTCTGTGTAGACAAATGTTTCCTGTCTAACAGTGCTTTTTATAAACAGTTTCCACATATCATCCCGGGGCATCTGTAAACAGTAGATGGGGTATGGACTGGGGTATTACGTATATACCCTTGTATACTACATCATAGGTAGATTGGTAGAGCACCAGGGGCATGCTATGTTAGTTTGATTGAGGTTCTTAAACATCTTCCTCCTAATTTGGGGTCTTGACTCCTGTTTCCACGACCGGTGAGGGAATATCTTCGGTCAAAGTCAGTTCCACTATGTCTCCTGGGCCTGGGTGCTCTCCATTGTCTTCTGCAATGTTCTTCACAGGTGCTGGCCTTGTATCCATGAGTATGAAAGGTTCTTCATTTAGATACAACTGGATTTCAGGCCAATTGGTTCCCACCCTAGATATAACATCCTACAAAAAATTGGGAATATGTACTGTACAGTAGTTCTGCATGAGTTCAGTTTCCACATCTGATGAGTACCTGTCCATTACCCACTGGGGACACTAGGTTTGCCTTTAGCTGTGGTGTCTTCTTGCACACACCAGATTGGGTTTCTTGTCACTGATGCACTTAGGGTTCATCTGGCGTGTCTGAGCAAGTATCCATTTGCCAAATTTGCAGCGTGAGGAGGCATTGCCACATAAAGTGTCCCTTCTGTCATTGCTGTAAAGGCACAGTGCAAGCTGACAGAGGCCATCAATGCTATGTGCAAGAGCTGCAGAATAGGTAAAACAAAATGGTACTGGGAAATGTGGAGACATACAAAAGAAAAATTTGTATTTGCCCATAACAGCAGGATTGCTACGGGGGTGGGGGTGGGGTGGTGGGGTGGTGGTGGGGGAACAATTATGCCAGTTCTGATAGTGGAGGAAGGCTTGGTTGCAGGCATGCTTACTATGCAGCAGATCTCTGATGAGGCGGGTGGTCTGGATACCACTGCAGGACCATCATGGCATGGTGAGTATTGCCACAGGACATTACAGACATGTGCATACATGTTCTGTGCATACTGGTGAACAGTCATGGGAACACTATTGCAATGACTGCAATGACTGGTCTGCTATCACACCTGTCTGCACGGTACACATGTACCTTTGGTGACATTATGGGTTGCTCCATACATGATAGTTGCGCATTCATGACACTGGTGAGCCTGTCACTTGTATGATAGCACCACTATTGTGATGATAGAACACTACACTTTAATCACAATCCCACATCTCACAGTTCCTATAGATAACAGTGGTGATGGTGTGCCATTTGAGGGGAACAGCCAGCAACGCATCCTAGAGGAAGCGATGCTGGTTGTGGACACACAGGAACAGCACAGATGTTCCTTGACAGTGATGCAGCAGAGGTGGTGATGGAGGATATACCAAGAGATAGTGAGGAAAGAGTGCTGCTGGATAAGGTGGTTTTCCCCCACTGGGCAGAACAGAAACAACAACCTAGAACATGCTCACAGGATAGGAGGCTTATAAGGTCCACACAAAGCAGCCATGTTGTCAGGGACAGTGACACTGTACATAGCCTCCCCAGTGCATTACAGGATAAATGCTTAGCCACAGCACAACAGGCACACACCACCAAAGCACAGCAACACATGTAGCCCATGGCCACACCACAACAGGGACCACTACATGCCTAAGGCCCTCAGTAGGCACACCCAGTAACTCTTCCAGATGAAACAAAATGCCAACATGTGTAGTGTCATTACAAGCACTCACCCACACAACAGGTATATAGGGCTGGCAGTATAGCCTAGAGGTTAGAGTAATAAGCTGTGAATGAGCTTGATACATCCAGGAGACATGGATTTGACTCCTACAACCCTCACTTGTATACTGTATGACTCTGAGTAAATCACTTAACCACCCCAGTGCTCTCGGATCGTCCCTGTAAAAAGGTCTTGTGCCCCGTGGTCCTTACCCAGTTACCAAAGAATTTAAAAAAAATGCTGAACCCCATGCTTAGAAATTCAGGGCTCTGTACCATCAGAAAACTGTAGTAGAGAAGTGGGCTGCAGTTGAGGTTGGTCATCTGCATTAGGAGGTTAGCGAGCAAGGCCAACAGTCATCACAATTGCAGTGTGAGGCTGCTGAAGTATTTCTGAGGGCCATAAGGGCACAACTTCATGCAACCCATGACCTCATACACTATGTGCAGCAACTGCATCACATGCCAACATGTTCTCCTGTACAGGAACACTGTGGCCGTGGAATCCCAGGCAGCAGCCATGGCGCATATAGCCAATTCTGTCATCATGTTTAAACAGACTCAACACTAGAAGACGCCTGCATCTGTGGTGCACATGCATGGACACTATGGCAGTATGGTTGTGGTAGGGCTGAAAAACCAGCACAGCAGACACCTGTGCTTGTCATATGGCCTCATCTTAGGCTTTCTTCACACACTCTGTTAGCATGGTCAACACCAGGGTCAGGTGGTCATGCACACTTACTTAGTGTAACCACCACCTGCAATGGGGGTTCCCAAAGTCCCCTAGTAACTTGCCTAAAGACCCCAGCCTGGATGGCGTTCGCAGTTAAGCCGCCTGTTTGTGAGTGCTTCTAGAGCCTCTGGTACTGCCTCTTTAAGAGCTGTTTGCTTTGCAGGCCAGTTTTGAACTGGAGGGGGTTGTGTGGTTTCCTGCTTGAGTCCTGCTCAGGCTGCTGACAAGGTGCTCCGTTTTGCAGTTTCTAAGCGGGCAAAGTGAGCACTCCCCAGGGATGTAACTGTTTGCTAGCGATATGTTAGAGTGGTAATGAAAATGTACTTTGTCTAACCTGCCTTTCTTGCAGCAGGAACTTTGTGTGCTTTGCCCTCCATTTTGGATCAGAACTGCAAACTGGATCCAATCAGAAGGGGCACTTAAAATGGAGTATTGAGCAACCAACCAGGATTAGGACTCTCTCGGGAGCCGGCTGCCAATGGGGGATATAGCCAGTAATTCTGGGAAGTGAAGTTCTGGACTGTGGTGCCTTTTCGCACCAATGGGGGAAGTTGTAAGTGACTGGCATCTGAAGCCCTCCAATTTGGTCGGGTGGCACCCAATTGTAATCCCCTGCTCAGTGGCCGAGAAGGCAGATCTGTTGTGGCCGTGTCTGAAGAAGAAGCTCCGGGCTTCTGCGCTGTATAGTTTTCGTGTGGGAAGCGCATGTGGATGCCAAAAGTCAGGCCGCACGTTTGCCGTGGTGACTCGGACTGAATCCTCTGTGTGTGGAGAAAAAGGAGAGGCTGCGTGGCCAGGAACCAGGCTTACCCTGTAGAGGACTGGGGAATCTGCTTCATCGTGCTCGGTCTGTCAGGAGAGTGAAGCTGCATCGTGAATTCTCGGGATGGCAGTAAATGTGAACGGGATATGAAAGCGGCTGCCTGGTATGGTAACTTCCTTTTACATATAAATGTGTGGGGAGTGTTCTGATCACCGGCTTGTGTCCCCCTGCTGTGTGAAAGGTGTCCAGCCACAAGAGTCGTGAGTAAAATCAGAGTAGCTCCGCCAGCTGATCCATTGAATTGCAAGTGTTTCATCTGATTTTCTTTCTTGATACGAACTGAGCCCACCGGCTCCGGATTACAAGTTGGGTATTGTGCAAGTATTTTCTATCCTCAGGGCCCCAACCAGCTGCACCGATCCTGGCTAGCCCCCATCCTGGGTACCCAGTGACAGTGACTTATAGGGACTCTAACCATATGCACAGTGCTCTGAATAGTAGTGTGACTGAATTAATTAACCTGATTTCCCCCTGTCCTTGTTACTATCCTCTAAATAAATCAGATTTGGTTGTTTGGCAAAGTTACACTGCCTGAGATATGTATTTGTGATGAGATATCGTACAGTGGCTATTGTATTAAACCTTCTTGCTTTACAGAGTCAGGCTGATCGAATCTGTCCTGGGGGTAAGTGTATACTGTGAAGGTACTTCTGATATATTGTGTGGGCCACTAGTGGAAAGAAAGGGGGGTTGCAGTGTCACAGAGGGCTGTGATCAAGTCATACCAGACAGTATTAACCCCGACCTCTGGGTGGAGGCACCCACCATTGGACCTGGGCCCCTCAACCTGTTAGTGGTTAAGCAGGCAGGGGTAGTAGCCCTTGGGATAGTGCCACCTAGGGGTTACACTTGTCATCTGTAACACTCTTGGGAACACTCCCTGCTGACTCCTTTCTAACATATAGCAGCAGGGTACAAGAAAATAACAGTTATTGCATCACCTGTATGACTTTCAAGTACAAAAAGATAATTCTTAAGCATTTCACAGGTTAACCCTTTATAACTCTACATATTACCAGGTATAGCCTCAATGAGTCATTAAATTACTACTCCCGAAGACAATTTGAAGTATAAGATAGTGGGCAAACCCAAGACCATTTCATGGTGCAAAATCTGGGTTACTAGCTATCTGATAAATCACCCATCTCCTCCAGAATTCTTCAGCTTTAGCCGATTTATCACATATGGAAGCCGTAAAGGTTTCAATTCTGTGGATAGTATTAACTAAGGCTACCTAGTTGGACTTGTGCGGAGGGGTTCTTCATAGCCACAATTTAGTGATAAGTATTTTTGCTGCCATAAGTAAAATTAACAGCAATTTCAAACTTGGCCCCTTAATTGTCCTTGGTGGAATGGAGAGAAGGGACAGCTGAGGAGTAAGGAAGTCCTACTCTACAAACAAAGCATTGAGGGTTTTGTTAGCCCCTTTCCAAAACATGTGCACAATGAAGCATGTCCAAAAAAATATAGGTACGAGTGGCGAGTGCCCCTCCACAACCTCTCCAACATTTCTCTATGTGAACCCATATACTTTGCCTGTATTGCAGGAGTACGGAAATAACACTTGCAACATTTCCCTGAATAATCTCGCCACTGTAGAGAAGAGGTTAGCCTGTAACTTAGCAGAGCATATTTTGTCCACTTCTACATTATTATATGTACATTTAATTCCTTGTTCCATCTGTTCAGGATTAATAGAGATGAGGAAGGTAAAAGTTCAATAAGGCCTTTATAAAGGTTGCCAATTAAGCATGGTCATAAAGAAGTCTGTTGATGGTCCTTGAGTAAAGTAAATACAAACATATGAGCATATGAAAATGCCAGTAGAAACAGGCCTCACAGTCTATTGAGTCTGCTCAATTGTGCAGCTAGCCCCTCAACTTGCAGCTGCACCACCCACCCCTCTCCTCCTCACAATTACCCCCCTCTCACTCTGTCCCATCCCCTCTTAAAACCGCCTACCGTGCTACATGCTACAACCTCCTCCAGCAGAGTATTCCACTTATCCACCATCCTGTCAGTGAAATAATGTCTCTGACTTCCCTCCTGAATCTTCCCTCTCCAATCTCATCTGGTGCCCCTCATGACCCTCCCCTTCTAATCTGGAAAATCCTTTCTTTACTAGCCTTGTTATTCCCTTTAAATATTTAAAGGTTTTGATCATATTCCCCTATCCTCCTCTCCTCCAGGAATATATGTTCAGCTCACTGCAGCGCTCCTCATAGGAGTATCCTCTAATCCCTGGATCATCTTTGTCACCCTCTGCTGTACACCTTCCAACAATCTGATGTCCTTCTTCAGGAATGGGCGCCAGTACTGCGTGCAATATTCTAGGTGCAGCCTGACCAGCGCCCCGTATTGGGACAGGATCACCTCCCTATTTCTGGAGGATATTTCCCTCGCTATACACCCCAGCATCCTGTTGGCTTTTGCTGCTGCCTTCCTGCACTGAGCTGAGTTGTTCATACTCCCTGTTATAAGCACCCCTAGATCCTTTTCCTCCTCAGTGCATTCTAGCTGTGCACCCCCCAGCTGATAGCACCTCCCTGGTTGTTAGCCGTGAAGTGCAAGACCTTGCACTTTTGGTGATTAAACTCAACTGCTGTGCATCCGACCACTCATGTAGTTTGGTCAGGTCCTCCTGCAGCCCCTCCATTTGATGTCATCTACCATGGCAACCATCTTTGTGTCATCTGTGAAGAGACTGATCTTACTGTGGACCCCATGGGAGACATCAGCTATGAATATCCTGAACAACACCGGTTCCAATACTGATACTTGTGGCACCCTGCTCATCATATCCCTCAGTGATAAGCGTTCCCCACCACCACCCTTTGCTGTCTTCCCTTCAGCTAATTGGTGATCCAACTTACCATCTTTGTTCTTACCCCTATATATTCCAGCTTCCCCCCCAGCCTCCCATGTGGCACGGAATCAAAGGCCTTGCTGAAATCCAAATACAGGACATCCACCGCATGGCCTTTGTCCAGTTCCTTTGTCACCCAGTCATAATACTCAGTCAGGTTTGTCTGGCAGGATCTTCCTGAGACAAACCTGTGCTGCTGCCCATCCTGGAGACCATTGTTGTCCAAAAAGGTCACCAGCTTCTGCTTTAGAATCATCTCCATGAGTTTTCCCACAATTGATATGAGGCTTACTGGTCTGTAGTTCCCTGGTTCATCCTTAGGTCCACTTTTATGAATGGGTACCACATGGGTCATCCTCCAGTTCTGTGGTATGCATCCAGTGTTCAAGGAGGTATTGAACAGGTCAGCCAGCAGTCCTGCCAGGACCTCCACTAGTTCCCTAAGTACCCTAGGGTGAATGCCATCTGGACCCGGTGCCTTATCCCCCCCTCAGAGCCCTTAATCCTTTCAGCACCCTATTCTCTGTAATCCTTATATCAGTCACCTCCCCGCCCTCTTCCTCTCGCCCGCTGTTGGTATCGGCCCCTGTCTCCCTCGTGAACACAGAGCAGAAGTATTCATTCAGTGCCTCTGCCTGGTCCTCCCCTTTTCCACCCAGCCCCCATCTTTCCTAATCCTCATAATCTGATCTTTGTTTTCCCATCTTTCACTGATGTATCTGAAGAAGTCCTTTTCTCTGTCTTTTATGCCCTGTGCCAGTCTCAGTTCCCTGGAAGCCTTGGCGACTCTGACCAGCCTGGTAACCTCTCTGGACTTCTTCATACACACCTACCTGTTATCCCCCGTTTCTTGAGTCTCTGAAATGCCCTTTTTTTGACCCTCACCCCTTCTATGACCTCCTGCGTCAGCCAGCTAGGTTTTTTTGCCCATCCCTTCTTGCTCTTTGTTCTTGTACATGTCCCAGTAACCTCCACTAGCCCTTTCTTAATAATATCCCATTTTTGACTAGCATTCATGCGTGGTTGTATTTCCGCCAGATTCCTGCCCAAAATTTCCCCCATCCTTTTAAAGTCACTCCCTTAAAGTCTATCACTCTGGTACCCATACCTCCTGTTTCCCTGCCCATGTTGAGTGTGAAACATACCTTGTGGTCACTCCCAGCCAGAGGGCCTTCCACCTCCAGATCCCATACAGCCTCCCCATTTGATAGAACCGAGTCCAGAGTTCTATCCAGTCTAGTTGGCTCACTGACCAACTGCACCAGGAAGCTGTCTTGAAATGCTTCTAGTAAGACCTGCTCCCTTGCACTCTTGGTGGTTGGGGTGCTCCACTCAAGCCCCAGTAGGTTGAAGTCTCCCACCACCACAGTGTTCCCTTTCCTACAGACCCTTCTGATTTGCTCAGCTAAGTCCCTATCCAGATCCTCCCCTTGTGCTGGCGGCCTGTACACCACCTCATCCTCAATGTCCTACGTTTTGAGTCTTGAACCTGCATCCACAGGGCCTCTGTTCTGCCTTCCTCCCCCTCCTCCCTTATGCACCTTATCCCCTCCCATGCATATATTGACACCTCCTCCTTTTCCCTTAGCCCTATCCTTCCTGAATATCCTATAACCTGGGATCATCAAATCCCATTTCTGGAACTGGGTGGCCCATGTTTCCATGATGGCCACAATGTCCACCCTTCCAATTGCCAAGAGAGCCTGTAATTCCGCTGATTTGTTACCAAGGCTTCTTGCATTCAGTGAGACCACCCTCCACCCCATCCTGCCTCTCCCCTCCATGAATTACCCTCTTTCTAATCCCCCTGTGCCACTGCTCCAAGTTCCTCCCTGCTAGCCTGGGTGGTAGCTTGTTTGGCTCCCCTCTCTGGGATTCCTGCCTACCATCTATCCAGTCACCACCCCCACCTAGTTTAAATCCACCTTCATAGCTATGTATTCCCTACCCTCTACTTTAGTACCCCCTTCCCCACCCCGCTCAAATGTAGCATATCCCTTTCATAAAGTTCATTGTTGTCCCAGATTCTGTCCCAGACCCCCACCAACCTGTATCTCCTGGATCGACACCATTCCCTAGCCAGGTGTTGAACTCCCCAATTCTTACTTTCCTGGCTTTACTAGCGCGGGGTGCTAGGAGCACCTCTGAGAAGGCCGATTTCCCTAAGCTCCCACACAGCCTGCCCAATTCCTCGAATCTCTCCCTCACTACTTCTACCATCTCCTCACCAGATCATTCATTACCCATGTGCACCACAAGATGCAGTTTCCTCCTTCAATCCCAGCACACTTTAGAATTGACTGCCCGCCCTGCCTGCAGTTAAGCCAGGTATAATTCCACCCAGATATGACTATGCCGTTCCCCTTGCTGTCCCATCTAATCCCTTTAAGTATGGAGTCCTCCGGCACTAATACCCTTCCTCTCCACCCTCGCCCCGCCACCCTATTACCTCGGTATCTTCTGCAATAGTCCGCCCAGCTGAAACCCTGCTCTTCCCTCCTATGGTCCCCTCCCCGACCTATTCCCACCCCCTTACTGCTCCCTTCTCCTCCTCCTCCCCCCATCTTTCCCTTCCACCCTGGTCTCTCCCTCCCTCCCCCTCTGCTAAGTCCCTCTCATTCTCCATTCTAGCATCACTTCTCTCATGTTTATCCCTGCTCCCTTCATCCATTCTTCCAGCGGTGCCCCTCCCCCCTTACCCCTACCACAATCCTCTGCCTGACCACTGACCCTTGTGCCATCTCCCACTCCCCATTACCTACCCCTTCTTGGAGGTCCCTCACCTCCTCTTCTCCTCCTCCAATGTCGTCAGCACCGCAAACCTATTACATGCCCTCTCGGCTATGCTGGGTGTGGGCTCCCCTTCTCCTGCCCTTACCCCCTTCCCATGCTAGGCCACATATTTGTACTCCTTCTGCCCCTCTGCCCCTCCAAATCGTTGTTCCACCCATGTGGTGTGCTCCTGTTGCCTCTGCCCCAGGTCCCTTCCATTCTCCTCCCAACCTCCCCAACTCCCTACCAAGCCACTGCACTTCTTCCTCGAGTCTCCTCAGCCTGTGACAGATTGGACACCCTCCTAGCTTCCACAATACGTTCATCCAGACTGCCACCCCACAACCATTGCAACCCACTATTCTACCCCTGATGGCCCTTCTAGCATCTTGCTGCCCCCTGTGCTGTCCCCATCCTCCTCCATTAGTGCTACCCCACCCGCTAGTGTGCCCTTCCCCAGCTCCCTCCATTTGCCCACCTCAGTGCCTCTTTACTCCCAGACTACCCCTGTAGACAGACCTTATCAAATGTGTCCTTACCAAACCCCTGCCCTGCTTCCTGCAAGACCCTAGACTTAACAACTCTTCCCCATGTAGTGACAGTAATTTGAAGCTCCCCCATGACCCCAGCAGTGATTCCTGTGAAGACAGTAGAAGATTCAGTACCCCTCGAATGCAGTACGTACAATTGACTTTCCCCCAGAACAACAGTTACATACTCCCAAATGTCCTGTATCAATCACTTTAAGTTCTCCTTATAATACAGAGCCCAAACAGTTTCAAATGCCCCCAAGTGTCAATTAGCAGTCACAATGCCATGCTCTGTAGCAGATCCTCCAGAAATGGAACAGTACCATGTTCCTGACACAGCCACAGTGTCTCTGACCCTGTACTAAAGCCCTCCTAAATTGAAAAGACACAGTAGTGTCCTTACCTCTGGATGTATCTTTCCGTCAAGCTCCTCCAGCTGCCCTCACCTGATAGATGCTCCTCCTCCTGCCATCCACCAATACCCAATCCTCTCAGGTAGTGATCAGCTTCTTTTGGTATATTTGTAAACCTCTTCCTCCCTCTAGAGGCGGTGATCCTTCTGTGGCCTGTTGGTTCACTCATGGATCTGGCTCTTCCTTCCCTGGGTGCTTAATATAGGTCAGGGCCGGGGAAGGTGGGTGGGACAAAACACACCTCTCCTTCACTCCTTAGGACTTGCTCCTGCTGTCTCTCTCATAGCTCCCTCAATCCCTCTGATGTGCAGCAATGACCGCCTGGTCCCTTGCTCCTAGACCTCTCAGTGGAGTGAGCAGCAGTCAGCGGGCTTTTAAAGCCAGCTGCTCTGTGAAACCCCCTCATTTCCTCCCGAATGGCTCCTCCAGGAGCCTACATCTTCCAATCCCATTCATGGGATAGGCTGCTGTCTTCGTCTCAGGATTGGCTCCCTCCAGGAGCTGGAAGACCACTGCTTGGTGCAGCGGTGCAGCCCAAGGGACAAATAACACACCGCTCCCTTCTCTCCCTTAGGTCCTGCTCCTGCCGACTCTCTCCATGGCTCCTCGATCCCTCTGATGTGCAGCAATGGCCACCGTCCCCTTGCCTCAGGACCTCTCAGTGGAGTAAGTAGCAGTTGGTGGGCTTTTAAAGCTGACTGCTCCACTTGAAACCCATTCCTTTCCTCATGATTGGCTCCTCCAGGGCCTACATCTTCCTATCCCATCCACGGATAGGCTGCTGTCTTCTTCTCAGGATTGGCTCCCTCCAGGTGCCGGAATGCCGCTGCTTGGTGTGGCGGTGCAGCCGAAGGGAAAAAAAACACACCTCTCCCTTCTCTCTCCCTTAGGGCCTGCTCCTGTTGACTCTCTCCTCAGCTCCTTCAATCCCTCTGATGTGCGGCAATGGCCACCTGGTCCCTTTGCTCCCAGTAGGGGAGGACGTTCTGAGAGTTGTTTAAACTGCAAGTCCATCTCCAGTAAATAGGATTTCACTTATAGATATCTAAAGTGGGCCTGCCTAGGAAGGGCATATTCCCTATGAAGGTCTGAGAAGGAGGAGAAGCCATGTGTCATATGGTATTGATAGACATATTTCAAACTTCAAAAAAAAGTTTGTGGAGGGATATAAGTGGTGATGGCTGTATATCTAGTGAACCTGGTTAAAGGTATCTCCTCTAATGGATGCACAAAAATATATTTGTCAATTTCAAATAAATCTTTCAAGGAGAATTCAATAGTTTTCCAATGTGGCATATACAGAATGTGGGAATAAGCCATACTATCTGAAGTTGAGGTGCCATAGCATAAAGAAATAAGGTTGGTAAGTTTACCCTTGTCCTTTAGCTAAAGAAGCCTTCAAGGGCTCAGAGCAGCTGCACAGATGGAAAAGGAAGCCTGGAATCTAAATAAAAGCAGTGGTCATCTACGATTATGGAAGATAAACACAGATTAGGCAATTGAGCCATGAACAAATTCAGAATCCGACCCAGAGATGGACATGTGGAGTTGGGTAAAATGACTTTAACCCTAGCGGGTACATGACTTTGAAATTTATAGCTGATATAGCTTACAAGTTAAAATATTTTTTCGCTGAATCTCTTGCATTTTATAAATAAATTATTGGAACATATATTTATGCTTTCAGAGTGTGCTTTACAAAGCTATGCCTAGAAAAAAGCATAATAAGGGAAGTGCTTATGGATAGTTCACATAAATAGTGAGCATTTAACTGAGATCAATTCAGAGTTCAGGGTACAAAGTCATTTCATTTGGACATAATATAAACCATCCATCTACACCATAAGATTTCAAATTTAGGTACATTGTGCTGTAATTTTCCTGTAAGTTTATCCATATCAAACATAGTTATCATCAGTTGCTGCCACAGTTCTACGGTAGGTGGGTTGTCCAAGAGCCACTGTTTTGTAATGGCTTTCTTAGCCAGTAGTATACAAATTGACAGAAGTTGTCTAATACATGGCAGTTAGAATCCATATGGCATGTTTAAAAATAACACCAATTGTTGGGTAAGTTGCAGACTTGTTTGGAACATCTCCAGTTGGGATTGTTGGAGATCTGTATAGAACTGCGTGAGTTTATGGCATGATGACCATAGAATGTGGGCATGTGCTGACCCAGTTCCCCACATTGTTGCCAGCAGAAGGTCTGATTTAGGGCTTTCACTTTGCTTACAGAACAGGAGTGCAACCCCGAGAAACACTTCCATAAATATTCCTTCCAAGTATGGGAGGAAATAGGTATATGGATATATTTCATATACTGTTCCATTGTTCCTCAGAAATATAAATCCTGGATATATTTCATGTACTGGTTCACTATTACTCAGAAATATTAATCCTCAATATATTTCTTGTACTGCTTCCTTGTTTCTCAGAAATTTTAATCCCCAGGTCAGTTTATCATCTGAGGCACAAATAATCTGTGGATGGGGCTTCAAGTTCTGTTAGTGCTAGGTAACGTCTGGAGAATAAGCATGATGAGAAACAAAGCAGATTGCCCTTATGGGCACTTCTCTTTTTGTCACGGGATAAAACTTTTAACCTGGGCATATCAGGGCCGGCCAGAGTGCAGAGGGTTGAGGTGCTGGATGCCACACCTCACGCCACCATGGTGACCCGGGTTCGGGAATGAGCCTGGGTTATCGGAGGTCATGGGGGGACAGGGAGAGGTTGTGAAAGGCTGCCAGCTGGCAGCTCTGTGCCTCAGGAGTAGTATCACATCTCCTCGGAGCATGGCCCCCCCCTGCTGGAGGCCAGAATGGAGGCATTGCTCCAAGGAGTACCGACACTAGACCAAGGAGGGAGGGAGGCGGGAGAGACTGGCACTGGGGCTGCGGTGCACATGTGTGCCTCACGTGCCGTTTCTGGGATCTCAAGATTAGGGCACAGCCAGGGAGAAAATGGAGGATAACACGAGGGCCACCCAAGGATGAAGCCTTTGGGCTGGGCTCTGGGCTTCTCTCAGGGTGCGCAATGGTGCTACAAGCCCCCAAGCTCTGGTAGGGTGGCGGATGACTGGGGGACCTGCTGTAGGAGGATAAACAGAACTGTAAAAAAAAAAAAACCTGGGCATATCTGAGGTGATCTGTCAATTTCTAAATATATTTTGTTATCAATGTTGGAAGGTCTAAAATATCAGGGCCCTGCATGGCATGTAGGACAAGAAAAAAAAAAATCAGCCTTTCCATCCTTTGGAAGAAAGAATCCAGTGTGGCTGGAGAGAATTAAGGTTGCAAGTCAGTGGGGTAGTAAGATGGAGGAATGAGAGGATAGATGGATGGGCTAGTGTGTTATGTCAAATGTTAATTGTTGTATTTGTGAAGGAATTATCTCCCTGAGGGTTATGAGGCAGTGTCTGGAGTTGCAAGACACCCCAAGTAATGGTGGCTAAACCTTTCTCAGCCAGCCTCCTGCCTTCCATAATGGCGTCATATCTAGGGGATAGCCAGTATCTGTACGGAGTTGAGTTGCCCTATGGTACCGTCCAATATGAAGGAGTACCAAAGCTTCCTGAGCTTTAGGAAGCTGTAAAGTGGTATATTTAATTCTAGGTCTGCAGCCACAAACTGGATGTTGGAATAGGAATGGGTTAGGGTTGTGCTACGTAAAACACCCTAGGGAGGAGGAGGAGATTCATAAGCACAGTATCGGCCCGCTGTATAAGCGGGAGATTAATTGTCATCTGTCCAGGTCTACCTGGAAGGCTTATGTGACTGTGGAATAATTGGTGGAGTACAGCTGGCTCAGGTCAGTGGTTAGGTGAATGCCTAAGTACTTAAAAGACTGCATTCCCCTGTATCTAAAATTCTCAATAAAAAAGATTAACTGAAAAAACAGACTGAATTTCCAATTTTAAAATTACATTTTTGTATGATCTGGAACATTGGATGATAATTAAACTGCAGGACTTCTGTTTCCGAGGTATTTAATTTATTGCCTGCACAACTCCCAAAGTTGGTCAGGAGGTCCCACAGACATGGAAGAAACTTATCAGGCTCAGTTAAATAAATCAAAAGGCCATCTGCATAAAGTGCTTGGACTAAAGGGAGGTATTTATTCTTGTAGTTTGGTTTTGATTATTCAAACTTGTAATTTGGTTTGCTTGTTCTAACAGTTTGCACTGGGATGTGGACCTTCTCCCACCCCTCACCGCCACCACTATTAAATGGGCAAGTGGACCACTTCCAATAGCGGTTCAGCCTATTAGGAAGGAGCAGGAGGAGGAGTAATTTAGAGGGGGGTGAAATCTGGTTTAAAGTCTTAAAGAAAGACTGATGCAAATGTAATGGTTGTACTTTTTTTTCTTTGAGGTAAGGGCTATTCTGGGGACAATGTTTTGACAGAAATGTTGGGTGGGTGAAAGTAGTCAGGAACAAGGGTCTTAAGGAGATACTGCTGCATAGGAAGGGACTATAAGCTGAAGAGGGGGTACGGACACCACTTAAGTAAGAACTTTAAGATGCAAGGGGGATAAGGGCAGCACAGAGGTATGAAAATGGAGAGAGTTGAGGGAAGACGTGCCAGAGGGTGGCATGGCAGAAATAGGGAGGATGGGGACAGTGCAATGGGAGGGTACAGGGAGAAGCAGGATGCTCGGGGTCGGCATGGGAAGAATAGTGGGCTGCAATGGCTGTGGGGCAGCTGTTTGGATGAGCATATTATGGAAGCTAGGTGGGTATCCAATCTGTTGTAGGCTGGAGGAGAAGTGCAGTGGCTGGATAAGGAGTTGGAGAGGGTGAAGGGAGAGACAGCTGGGGCAGGATGGCCTTCGGCACAAGGTAGCATGGAGTCAAGGCATATGAGGAGCATCAGAATTGAAGAGGGAGAGGCAGGGAGGAGGCGGGAGGGGTCAGGATGAATGGGAAGTCTAGTAACGGAGGTAAGCCTCAGGGAGGGAAGAAGGAGCCTAGTTTCAGCAACACTGAGAAGGCAGGTAACAGGTTTGCAGTGTTGGCAGAAATGGTGGAGGGGGAGGCACCGGATCTCCAAGATGGCGCAGGAAGGAATAGGGGTAGGGACAGCCCAGGTGACAGCAGTCGGACAGATGAAAGAGGGAAGGGGGAAAGGGACACAGCTGGACTGGTGGACAGAGGGGACGGGGTAATGGGGAAAGGGCAATTCTGATGAAATAGATGCTGGAGACGCAGCAGGACAGTGATGGGGACCCAGGGTAGAGGGTAGAGTAGGGGAAGATAGTGAGGGAGTGTTGGGGGAGGGTGCAGGCCAGGGGTGAGAGGTTGGGGAGGCATGGGGGGATTGGATGGAGTTACTAACGGGCAGGGTAAAGTGGTGTCTACTAACAAATACGTGAGAAGAGGTTTGGGGGTATGAGAGATGAAGAGGGGCTTCTAATGCTGGGGATTCTATACTGAAAGGGATCAGATGGGGCAGTAAGGAGGAAAAGCATAGCCAAATTTGGGTCAGATCCAAACCTGGGCTGATTGCGGACAGGACGGGGCAGTCTCTTCTTAAATGTGCAGGGAAGAGGAGGAGGAAACCTCATGTAATGGTGAACGTGGGTATGAACGACCTGGCAGGGGGGATGGTGGAAGTGGTATGGGAGAGGTTTGAGGAACTGGGAAGGCTGTGTGAGGAGATAGTGGGATCGGTGGTCTTCTTGGAGGTACTCCCAGTACCCTGCGTGAGTACAGCAAGGAAGGATAGGTGAGTTTAATACTTGGCTGGGGGAATGGTGTCACTCAAGGGGGTAGGGGTTGGTGAGTGGCTGGGGTAGAGCCTGGGACAGGAATGATCTGTACCCCAGGGACAGGCTACACCTGAGCAAGGAGGGAATGTGGTACTAAAGCAGAGGATAGAGGCACATAGAAACAAAGCTGAATTTAAGCGAGAAGGGGGGTGGCGGTGGTCAGCTGGTGAGGCAAGATCCCGGAGGGGGCCTGACAAGCTTACCCCCCAAGTTAATGGGGAAGGCAAAGGGGAGGGGACACGGTGGGGGGAGAAAGGAGGGAGAAGGGTTAGGGAGGGAAAGGAGCGGGTTGGAGAGTGGTCTCACTGAACTCAAGGAGCCTTGGAAACAAGTCAGCTGAATTTCAGACCCTATTGGCAGAGGGGAGGGTGGAAATTGCGGCCATCACGGAAACGTGGGCCACCCAGTACCAGGACTGGAAGTTGATGGTCCTGGGATATAGGATATTCAGAAAGATAGGACCATCCACCAGGTCTTTACTGTACTAGTTATCACTCTCCAGGCAGTGAGGGCTCACTCTGTGGTAATGGTCTGTGGCACTTTTGGAGCTATCTATGGGATCCTTAAAACTCTACTAGGGCCAGGGAGAAGTGTGGGTGAGCAGATTAGCATGCCAGGCCAACCCACCACCACAGGGGTTGCTGTGAAAAGCCTTCCACCTTGGAAGAGAGAGTACTCCCTTGCAGTGTCGTGTTATTGACTGCCCAGGATGTCAGGATAAGCATAGCATTTGGGGGTCTCCTCCCAGTACACCCTCCACCAGCGATTGCACAGCCACTTCTATTAGGGTGCCATTTTTTTCTTAATAGTGGTTAAGTAAATATGGCCACTAGAGGTACACACAATCCCAGCGGTGAGCCTCAAAGATGCAACCCCTAGATGGCACTATCCCAGGCTACTACCCCTGCCTGATTTGCCACTAACAGGCTGGAGAGGGCCTGGATCAATGGCAGTGCCTCCGCAGAGGTCAGAGTTTGCAATAGTTAAACTTACTTGGTCTGACCACTCCCAGGACACTGCAACTGCCTCTTCCCACTAGTGGCCCACGTATATCAGAATTGCAGCTACACAGTACACTGCCCCCAGGACTAGTTCCGGCACTGGGACCTCCTGTGAAACAAGACTGGTCACAACAATCCACAGTGATACTTTAACACAGACAAATACCTCAGGCATATAACTTTGCTGAAACAAGCAGCTCTGATTTATTTAGGGGATATAACAAGGACAAGGGAAATCAGGTTAATTAAGCTATCACTTTACTATCTACCTATGGCTCTGTGCAAGGCCTATCCCTACCAGTTACTGTCCCTGGGTACCCAAGCCCTAGTAGCTAGTCCAAACCGTGACAGCTGGTGGGGCCCTTTCACACAGTGAAGAAGAAAATTGGACATTTAAACAGTCGAAAAGCAGTACAGTGATTCCATTTGGATTTAATGTGGCAATTCAACAGGGGCGACCCTGAGATTGGGTACTCACGACCTCCAAACAGAAGATAAGTCCTTCAACGTCAGCAGGGGCTACTCTTGAGCTCCACGAGACTCTTCCACACATTTATATGGTAAAAAAAAGTACTATACCAGGCAGGCTGTTTCTCTATCCCGATGTAATTACTACTGTGCACGGGAGAACACCTGACAGATTCAGTTCCTGACAGACCGAGTACAATTCAACAATTTCTCAGTCTTCTACAGGATGACCTGGTTTCCTACTCTTCAGAATCCTTGATTCTTTTCACAGGACGGATTCAGTCCTAACAAGCAGTTACACAAGCTGCAGACTGAACTCTGGGCCTTACACACGTTTTTTCACTGAAACTGTGCACTGAAGGAGCACAGGGTTTCTTCCCCTTCACTGCCAGGCTAAACTGAAACTCCAACAGATAAAACCGGACACTTCCTTTGGGTTCCTCCCAGTTCTTGACTGGATTGGCTGTCACTCACAATAGAATGCTGCTGTTGGTCCAAAAGGCAGCCAAGTCTAAACTACATCTCCCAAAGTCACTGCCCATACAATCCTCTGTGGCTGGCTCAGATTATGAGTCCAGAGTTCCTGATTCGTCCACAGCACCATTTTAGAGCTAGCTACCCCACTGATTGGTCCAGTTCAGCAGTTCAAAACCAGAATGGGGAACTAGGCAGACACAGTTCCGACTGCAAAGAAAGCAGGTTAGACAAACTGTAATTTCATTATTACGTAAATGATTTCTGGCAAACAGTTACATCTTTCAGATAGTTCCTTTGCACTCTAGTGACTGCAAAATGGAGTGAATTAGCAGCAGCTCGAGTGGTACTCAAACAGAGAAGCACACAGTCCCCCATACAAACTAATTATGTCTGCAAAACAGACAGCTCTTAAAGACAGTACCAGAGGCTCTAAAAACACTCACTGATAAATGGCTTAGCGCCAAACACCATTCAGGCTTAGGAGCATTCAAGCAAGCTCCCGGAAGTCTTTAGGAACCCCAGCCTTGCAGTGGGTTACACACATTATTGGGTAGGAGGAACGGGCAGGGTGCTTTGTTGGCATATAGACTCAAGAAACGACAGGCTAACATACATATTGTGGGTCTGAGGATACTGCAGGTATGAACATATGAACATATGAAATTGGTCAGCAGATGAAGGCCTAGAGAGGTCTATCAAGTCTGCTCAAATGTGCAGCTAGCACCCTTATTCTGCAACTGCCCTCCCTCCCACCCTTCCCCTCCATTTGACCTCCCCTAGCCCTGTCCCCAGCCCTTTTCCAGAGCAGTCCACTGTTCTACTGATAGCCACTTCATGTAATGCATTCCACCCAGCTTTACCACCCTCTCTGTAAAAAGTACCTCATCTCCATCCTGAACCTTCCTCCAACCTCACATACGGCCCCGGGTGTCCCTCCTCCTCTCCTTACTTTGAACAGCCCCTCTGTACCTGTCTTGTTTATTCCTTTCATGTACTTAAAGGTTTCAATTATGCCCCTGTCCCTCCTCTCCTCTAGCGAGTACATGTTCAGCTCCCTAAGCCTCCTCTCATATGACAAGTCCCCCAGCCCCTTGATCATCTTTGTCACCCTGCACTGCACCCCCTCCAGTAACTTAATGTCCCTCTTCAGATACGGGCACCAGTACTGCACGCAGTACTCCAGATGCGGCCTGACTAATGACCTATACAGTGGCAGAATCACCTCCCCCCTCCTCGAGAAGGTACCCCTTGCAATGCAACCAGGCATTTTGTTGGCCTTTGCAGCTGCCTTCCTACATTGTGCAGAGTTGTTTATTGACCCTGTAATGGGCACCCCCTGATCCTTCTCCTCTTCTGTCTTGGCTAGCTGCACTCTCCCCCAGCTGGTAACTCCTCCTTGGGTTCTTCACCCCAAATGCAGGTCCTTGCACTTTTTGGCATTAAACCCCAGTTGCCAGGTGTCTGACCAGGTTTCCAGCTTTTCCAGATCATCCTGCAACTCCTGCCATCCCCCTAGGTCGTCCACCACGGCTCCCATCTTGGTGTCATCAGCAAATAGACTGATCTTGCTCTTGATGTCCAATGATATGTCTGCAATGAATACCCAAACAACACTGGTCCCAACACCGAGCTCTGTGGAACACCACTCGTCACTACCCTTGGGGATGTGAGAGCCCCACCACCCTCTGTTGCCTTCCCTGAAGCCAGTTCCCTACCCATCTCACCATCTTTGCACCTGCCCCTGTGCCTTCTAACTTACTTCCCAGCCTCCCATGTGGCACCGAGTCGAATGCCTTACTGAAGTCCAGATACAGGACACCCACTGCATGGTCCCTGTCCAATTGCCTAGATACCTAGTCGTAGAACTCCACCAGGTTGGTTCGGCAGGATCTGCCAAGTATGAAGCCATGCTGTCTGCTATCCAGTAGTGCTTTGGCCTCCAGGAGGGCCACCAGCCTCTCCTTCAGGAAAGTCTCCATCAACTTACCCACAATGGATGTGAGGCTCGCTGGTCTGTAGTTACCCGGTTCATACTTGGGGCCACTCATGTGGAGGGGCACCACATGAGCCATCCTCCAGTCCTGAGGTGCACATCCCAAGTGTAGTGAGGCATTAAATAGGTCTGCCAAAGGTCCCATAAGGACCTCTGCCAGCTCCTTCAGTACCCTGAGGTGGATGCCATCTGGGCCTGGTGCCTTGTCCACACTCAATGCCCTCAAACCCTCCTGAACTCTGCTCTCCATGATTTCTCCATCTGTCACCCCCTCCCCCCCCATTTCTGCCATTCCTCCTCCCTTGGGAATCACCCCCCTCTTCTCCTTAGTAAATACTGAGCAGAAATAATCATTTAGCGCTTCTGACTTATTTTCCCCTGCTTCCACCCAACCCCCCTCCTTCCTAATCCTTACTATGTGGTCCTTACAGTTCCTTTTCTCCCTGATGTACCTAAAGAAGTCCTTCTCACCCTTCCTAATGCCTTGTGCCAGCCTGAGCTCCATAGACGTCTTGGCTCCCCTTACTGCCCATGTCACCTTCTTAGATTCCTTCAGGTATTCCTCCCTGTCCTCCCCCCTCCCTGTTTTCTTGTACTTCCTAAAGGCAGCTCTTTTCCTCCTTACCTTTTCCATGACCTCCTTGCTCACCCAGCTCGGTTTCTTAGCCTTAGCCTTCTTGCTCTGGGCCTTGCTGCAGGTTTTGGTTGCCTCCGCTATGCCCAGCTTTATGAGCTCCCACCTCTGGTTAGTATTCATGCTAGGTTGTATTTTGGCCAGGTACCCTTTTACCACTTCCCCCATCCTCCCAAAGTTGGCCCTCCTGAAGTCCAGCACCCTTGTGCCAGATTCCACTCCTTCCTTGCCCATATCCAATGTGAGCCATACTGAGTGGTGGTCACTCCCTGACAGTGGTTCTTCCACCCTAAGTTCCCTCACAAGCTCCCCATTTGCCAGCACAAGGTCAAGGGTATTCCCTAACCTAGTTGGTTCACTGACCCATTAGCACATTTGCATCAGGAAGCTGTCCTGGAAGGCATCCAGCAGTATCTGCTCCCTTCTATTGCTGGTTGTTGGGGTACCCCAGTCCACTCCTAGCATGTTGAAGTCCCCCACAATCACCACATTACCCCTTATGCAGGTCCTTCTGATCTGTACTGCTAGTTCCCTGTCTAACTCCTCTGTCTGAGAGGGTGGCCTGTACACCACTCCCATTCTAAAAGTCCTATTCTTGGAATCCTGGAATTACATCCAAAGTGTCTCCATGCTACCCTCCTCCCTTTCCTCCCTTACACACTTCAGTCCTTCCCTCACATATAGTGCCACCTCCCCCTTTCCCAATCACCCTATCCCTACGAAATAACCTGTACCCTGATACAGACAGGTCCCAGTCATTTTATTGGGTTGCCCATGTTTCTATGATAGCTGCAATGTCCACCTCTCCTTCTGCCATGAGCGCCTGTAGGTTTGCAGTTTTCCTTCCAAGGCTCCTAGCATTAAGGGTGACCACCTTCCACCCCTCCCCCCCATCCTGCTCTCCTTTGCTAGCATCACCAATAGTACTTGCCCTTTGTCTTTTGTCACTGTTATGAGGGGGTAAGCTCATGTGGCTTCCCAACATGTGGTCTCTGCATGTCTCTTGTCCATTTGCCACCCCCTGCTCCTAGTTTAAATTCCCAACTTCCTCTATGTACTCTGCCATCCTCTGTTTCAACACTTTCTTTCCCTCCTCACTCAAGTGTAGTCTGTTTTTGGTACAGAGACTACTGTCCTCCCAGATCCCTCCCCATTCCCCATCAACACATACCCTTTAGCATGACACCAGGTTCTTAGCCATCTGTTAAATTCCTCTATTCTCAGCTTTCTTGTTGTGCTTCCCTTGGGCACTGGGAGTATTTCTGAAAATGTTACTGATCTTCCTGCCCCCTCACATAATTGTCCAAGTTCCTCAAACCTCCTGTGGACTATATCTACCATCTTGTCAGCCAGGTCGTTCATCCCCAGATGTATAAATGATGGTGCAACACATCCCAACACTTCAGACATAAATTGAATAATGCACCTCTTTTACAAAAATCTATATGCCTCCCCATACCACATACCATGGATCCATTAAACAATTTCTGGATACATTATGTATTCCACACCTATGCAAGGACATAGATGGGACTGAGAGGGTGCAGAGAAGGGCAACAAGATGGTGCACAGTATGCAGGGGAAGTTATATGAGGAGAGGTGGAAGGAATTGGATCTGCATCCATTGGAGACTAGAAGGGGGGGCATGATACAGACATTAAAGTACAAAAAAGGGGATCAATAAAGGAAGGGAGGGGAGCTTATTTAAGAGGAAGGTAGGGGTTAAAACTAGAGGGCATAGTCTAAGATTGGAGAGAGGAAGATTTAGGGGAAATGTGAAGGGGTGTTACTTCACATAGAGAGTGGTGGAGGCCTGGAATAAACTACCGGAGGAAGTGGTGGGGGCAGAAACAGTAGAGGGATTCAGGAGGGCATGGGACAGACATAAGGGGCTGGCAAGTTTGGGGAGAAGTCCCATGACATAGATAATGAGTAAGGGGGAAAAGGGGTTGACTCGATGGGCCAGAGGGTGCTTTTCTGACGTCAGATTTCTATGATTCCCCAAATCTGTCCTATGGAGTCCATAGGTCTAGATGCTCCCCTTACCTGTGCTGAGATTATAGAGGTCATTCAGATGCTCCCTAAAGGGAAAGCTCTGGTGCACCATGTGTTCCCCATAGACTTGTACGATATTCTGCTGGAGGATCTGCCCCCGCTATTGGCAATGTTCCTTACAACATGGAGTATTATCATCCACCCTTGAAGAGGCTGTAATAACAATCCCTCCAAAAAAAGGAAAGGATCCCAAGGATCCCATAGATCTGGGAAATTACAGGCCTACATCCCTTATCAATGTGGATGCCAAAATCCTGGTGAAATACACACTGCTCAGTCTCTTGAACTCTGTATGATAGCAGCCCACGCTGGCAGTGGCCATAGCCTTTGATTCCGTCAACTAGAATTTTTATTTTATGCTCTCCAGCAAATGGGATTTGGCCCAGAATTTGTGGCCTGGGTATGCCTGTTCTACCACTCACCTAAGGCCTGCATTCTACTAATTGTCTGTGTTCCCCTCTCTTTCCATTGCACAGAGATACCCACCAGGTCTGCCCCCTTTCACCTCACCTATTTGTTCTGGCTATTGAACCCTACGCCATTGCTATCCAACATCACCCTTCCCTCCCCAGAGTTATTTGTGGTGGACATGTGCATCGGGCTCTGCTGTATGCGGATGACCTGCTCATCCTATAACAGGATGGCCAGTCTGCATTGGACCCGTTGATGAATCTCCTATCAGACTTCTCACAGGACTCAGGCCTAACAGTGAACAAAAACATGACAGAGATATGGCCCATCAGCAGCATTATATGACACAGGGACTCTGTGGCAACCACATGGAATTACATACTTGGGCATCAAAATTCACCCAGACACCTCTAAGATGCTCTGGCTCAACCTTCAACATATGAAGGAGTCCATCAGAGTCCAATTAACTAGGTGGAAGCCATTCATTTTTTTTAGTAGGCAAAACTGAGGCTTATAAAATGATGGCAGCACCTTTCATACTTTATCTTTTATCCTAGTTACCCATAGCCCTACCTTTGAAATGGTTCTGGGACATGGATCGTCTGGAGGGTGAGAAGAGAAACCCCTCACTTTAGTAGAGGAAAACTCTGCAATCCTTGGACAAAGAGGGTTAATGCCTCCCCTGGCTATATGGCTACCATTTGGCATTCAAAATTACCCACACCATACAATGGTTCTCCCCCACATCAACATCTTCTGCTTTCTGGCTGCAGATGGAACAGACTTCTAGATGGTACTCCATTGGCAGCTGCACATCTGTACCACTCAGCAGATAAATTAATGCAGTCTTACCCCACCATCTCTTTCCACCGTTAGAGTATACAACGGTGGCGAGTTCATTATGTGTCTGGTTCCCATAACTTGTACTTGTCTATGAACCTATAAACCATCATATTCTCCAAGAAAGCTTGGGTTCATATGCATAAGTCTCTGTAGACTGATCCCACGCCTCCTCAGCTGGAACCTCTGTAGGGGAGTGAATCTCTACAAATTGGCCAACAGTCTCCCTGCTGTCAAGCATGGGCCAAACAAGGTATTCGCACAATTGGAGATATCCTTACTTCCCATGCACATCATGTAGACTCCTTTACTAATCTGCAATCCAGATATGGCATCCCAAAATAGGACTTGTGAAGATACCTCCAGCTCTGAAGCATGGTAACCAATAGGTTAACCAGAGCACAAGAAGCACAAGTGCTCTTCACAACCACCCTAGTTGAAACCATCCTGCTAAAGTCCAAGGGCAGATGAAGTCATATATACGCCACCCTGCAGAACGGTCAACCAGACTTGTCCTTGCCCAGATCCATGTAGGAAGCAGAGCTCCAAACCCAGATCGGAGACACCCAATTGACTAGTTGCCTATTTCAGGCACATAAAGCCTGTTGGGACAGTTGTAGCCACCTCGTACAAAACAAAGTCCTACTCCGGTGGTACCGCACCTCTTCAGTTCTTTTCAAAATGGGTTTACTACCACAAGATAATTGCTAGTGATGCCAACATCCGGGGATGCACTTATTGCATATCATATGGTCCTGTCCTGCTCTACAACCATTTGGGCCACTATTGTAGACATTTGTTCCAAACCATAAGGCAACACTGTGGCATAGGATGACTCTCTCTTTTTATTAGGACTGAAACACCCTTCGTAACCCAAAAACATACCTATGATGTATTGGATAGTAGTCGCAAGTGTGGTCGTGAGGTGTCTAATCTTATTTAAATGATGTACCACAGAGGTTCCTACATTTGCTGGATCAACTAACTTTCTTTGGAAAACTCATCACACAAAGTTATGAACACTCTCAATCAATATCACTGTATTTGGGGCACTTACCTAAATTCTGTATTCTATGCTCAGAGCTGTACATGAACTTTATGCTCCAGTGAGGGAGGGAACCATGGAATCGGATTTACTGGATGTTAATGTCTAGTTATACTTGTGTCTTTACAGACCTGTACCAAAGAATACTATTATTTCTTTTCACTTGATGTTACTGGTTTTGTTGCATGTTAAAATGTTAACAAAAAGATTAACTGAAAAAAAAAAGCTGACTTATGTTTTCCACGTCCCTAAACTCTGGGGCTCTCTCCCACTTGCATTCACACTGCTCCTTCCCTTAGCACTGACATTTCTCCTTCATAATTTTTCTACTCACTCCTGCAGTTGCTCCTGGTACTTTGTTGGACTCCTGTTTGCTGCTCTCCACCCTTCTGTGACACTAGTACAACCCCCTCTCCCCCAGTTTTTCAGGCACTACCCGTACCTCTCATATTATTGCATTATAATTAATGGTTCACATTTTTTCTCATAGAAAATACTGTGTGTTAAATATCGTAATGAAGGAGAGTTCATTACGGCAAGCACACAACACTTTCTATGTGAAAAGAGCGAGCCAAAGCCACTGCCTCACGATCACCACATACTGTTTTCCTCATCAACTCCCACAATGAAATCCACTCACCTCAGAAGCCATATACCAAAACAACAGAGCCGCAACAGCTGCTCACCTTTCCTGACAGAAAAACCTAAAAATCTCCTGCTCATACAAAACAAACAAAAAAAAGCATCAAACCTTGACCATATATTGCACCGGCTCCCTAAATGAGCTTCCTCTCTTCTCTCTTCTCGTCCCCCCTCCTCCCTCTCTAGGTCACATGACACCCTCTCTAATAACCTCCTAGTAACCACCACGGAGACAGAATTCCACAGAACCACAGCAACTTCCAGACTTTACTGTTAAAAACATTTTTATTTCTTAACAAGTTAAATTTATTTAAAGTTAAACATTAAAGTTTGCATCTAACAAGCTTAACTAATTTGCTGTTGAAAAATAAAATCTTTGAAGCACTCCATGAAGGTAAGCCTAGTCATTTCAATTTAACTACTAGGCTCACATTTCAAACAACTCCTGAGGTGAAAAAACACAACCCATTGAATTATATATGACAAAATATGGGTTGGGGTGTGTAAACTCAAAGTTTACACACACCCTTGGGGTTAGATACAGTTCATGAACCCCTCAGGTGTGTATAAACTTCTCGTTACACACCCTGACTCATACTTTATGCTTTATGTAGTAACTAGGGGCCTTTCTTTATCATAGGAGAAGCTGGTTATAATTCATCATTATAACCCACATGCTATAATGCTGAACACGTGGCAGCTTTACCTCAGCCCCACTTGCACTGATTCATTTGCACAGGTGCCACAAGTGTCATCGATTGGCAATGAAAAACAACAGTCACAGAAGTTAAACACCACAGAACAAATATTTTGTCCTCACTAACCTTTCCAAGCAGTTACAGGCACTTTTGAACATGGCAGTGAGATTCCAGACAGCAGATTACACAGGCTCCGTAGATCTCACAATGAATATGTCTCTGTCTCCACAGAAACAGCTATGAACTCTGACCTGTGGACCTGGTTAGCATATTGTCATGAAGACAATGACCTGGACGTTATAAAAATTGTTCTGAATGTGAACCAAAAACACATTAAATGTTAACATGTTTGCTCACCATTAAAAGAGTTTCGTAGTATGAGTTAACTGTTTACTACAGATTTGATTAGCTGCCGTCTTTAATGTAGGAACAAAGTCGTTGCTGTCTGACACTCTAAATTAAAGCAACATGTTCTTTGGCAATTTCAAAAAGTCAGCAAAGCAGACAAACAAATGTTTTGCAACAGTATGCCTCAGTATTCCTCAGTTTGTTCACTTTAATTGCAGCGTTACATGTTGTAATGAATAAAAATCAGACATGACTTGTTTTAAACACAGTTTTTTATTTAAGGAAATCAGGTTGGAGAAAAAATGTCCCCCAACAATTATACAAAACAACACATGAGGGGAGTGCAAAACTCAAATTTAATGCACACTCACAGTGTTTGATGCTTTGCATCCCACACCTCAGGTGTGCATTAAATTCTCGTTATGCAGTCCAACCATGTATTAGTCTATATATAGCTCCCTACTTATTGTTCGTATTGGTCTTTTTCATCAGTTTATTGTACTGCATAATTTCTGCTCAGATGCATTGCCTGTAATTGTTTGTTTTACTTAGTTCCATATTATTGCATTTTTGTTCTTTGTACTTTGTATCTGCACTACTCTCTCCTCTTTCCACTCCCCCCACCCCAGGACACATCTGGAAATGAGCTGATACCAGTTCAGTATGTCTTTCCTAGTAAAACTTCTGAAATAAATATATAAACAAATAAATACATATAGAGAATAAAGGATGGGGAAGTGTGTGATACGAGAATTTAATGTACACCTGAGTTCTGTCATACACAAACACATTGCTGACTTACACACACACACACACACACACACACCACACACACACATACACACACACACACACAGTCTCTGCCTCTTCTGTCCCTTTCCAAACTGAGCATTTGTTTTTTTGTCCTTTCTTTTGCTCTTTTATTTTTTTTATTACAGTATATATTTGCACTTACAGTCAGCTGCTGGGATCGCTATCATGCTAGTGCTGTGAGTCAAGTCAGGGCCCCATTCCTAAAGCAGAAGAAAAGCAGGATCAAGCAACCTGATACACGTTTTTTAAAATTGGTAAATGTAGGATTTAAATAAAAACTGAAAGTGTGCAGGGCAGGCTTGTTGTGGCGGCTCCTCAATAAAGCAAGAGATGGAGCTGCCATGTTTACAAAACGGTTCTGCCCACCTACGTGCTGAAAAAGAGCCAATGAGGGAGCGAACAGTTTAAAAGGACAGTGCGTGAGAATTCCGTAACAACCCGCGGGTTATTACGGAAAATATCAACTCGGGCAGCACATACAAAAAATTGCTGACCAGTAATTATACATAAATAAATACTGACATAAATCAATGGCTTCACTTACAGAATGTTATATTGTAAGAAATGTCTTAATCTGCAATGAGATAAAAACATTAGCACATACATTAAGAAAGTTCATCATTTCTATAAACTCATATTGCAAACATCTATAATACTGTATTTGTTGACACTCAGCTGTCTGTCAATATCTCTCTTTTTTATATAAAAATGTTCCTACCCTTGTCTGTACCCTTAACTGTAATTGTAGTGTTTTACTTAGATTCGAGGGATCTTATTTCTGTAGTTCTAAAATTACTGAAATGATTTACATGTTCCTGTTTGAACATTTGCTCCAGCTTAAGTTCACATGTTCCTTCAAACAATTTTAAAAAGTTAACAAAGGAGACAAAGACATATTTTGCAGTAGTATGCCTCAATATTCCTCATAACGGAGTGACTTATCACTGGAGTGAAAGTGGGCTTCTTCCTAAATTAAAGGCACTTGAACTATTTAGTTGTCATTTCCTGATAATCCTGTTGACCTGAACTGGCAAAAATACTTTCAAGTTCAGGTTCCTTGTGACTATGTATAAATAAACTGTCTATTATGTAAAATGTGTTCAGACTTGCAGTGGGTAAAAAAACAGACCTTTCTTTAGGACAGCTATGTCATAATCTGTAAGCGTATGGTCAGAAATACTGATCACAGTCACTTCTTTCCTCATTGGTTCCTTACCCCGCTAAATTGGAATTGCATGACTTTTCCGCCTGGTACTCCACTGCATCCTCTTCCTCCCATACTGAAACGTATGATCCGTTTGTTGTGCTGAGACAACTGTACCAGGGAGCTGGGATCCTTGTCTAAAAGAATTATGACTGGGAACTTTCCCTGTCAGTATTACTTACTTATGAGTCTCTGTGCTGTAATCAACAGCAATTCGTTCCAAATTTTTAAGAATCAGTTTTGTGGTCTAGGATTTATTTCTGTTACTTATACTCTGACCATGATATTAAAATGTTTTCCAATTAAATACACAATTATTTTCATAACCTTCAGTATTCCTTTTGAACTTATGTTGCTTCACTTTCTGAATTTCACTGTCACTTTTTTCCAATTAGTGATTTCATAGCCTCTAGGTGCTACAAAACTCTGAATGAGTCACAGATTGTTAGTTTCACTTTCTTTTGCTTTACGCTGTTTACTCACATCAGTTTGTATTTGCTGGGAGTTCTCCAGAACCAACTGGATCAGTTTTGTGGACACCTCCTGTAATATGTTCTCCCACTGTTGCACAAAGGTAATTTGCTCCTTCCCAAATGCTGGGCTTTTCAACAGCTTCCCAGACCTGAACTGTGTGTTTTTTGTTTTAATAATGTACCCTCCCTGCTCTCATCGCAGCTGTCCCTCTCAGAGCTGAACCTCATTATTTTCAACAAATAAGCCTCGATTTCCATCTCAGTAGTACCTCCTAGACCCAACCCGCCATTTTTTAAAGTACCCACCCAGCTCCCAGCTCAGCTGTCCCTCCTAGATCTCAACCCATTTTGCCTTTAAAGTAGATACACTCCTCAGACCTACTGTATCTCAGTAGTCCATCTCTGACTCTCCAGACTTTGTTCAAAATCCTCTCACCACATTCATTTCAAAAATTCCTCACAGATCCTGACCCTCTTTTATTTTTAAATAAATTACATTCCCCACACTCATCCCAGCAGACCCTCCTACTCACTTCTATCTCAGTAGTCTCTCCCAGATCCCACACCTCCATTAAAAAAAAAATGTTACCTTATCTGCTTCTATCTCCCCTCTGCTTCCCAGATCCCTCTCCACATTTTTTAAACAAAGGTTACCCTCCCCAAACCCAGCTCAGCAGACACTCCTAGACACAAACCTCCCTGCATACATCTCAGCAGTCCCTCCTTGACCCCAGCCCTTCTTGCACCCATTTCAGTAGTCACTACCAGAACCCAACCCTCCATTTCTTATTAAACAAGTTGCCTTCCCCGCACTCATCACAGCAGTTCCTCCCAAGCCACAACCCTCTCTTCCTTTTTAGATAGGTTACTCTCCCCATACCCATCTCATCATTTTCTCCCAGACTCAGACACTCCCTAGAGCCCAGAGATAGAGGGATTCCCAGGTGCACTGAGGCTGCCTCCCCTCCAAACTTGCATCTGCGCAACAGGTTTAAAGTTATTTAAAAAAATGAGTTTTCATGTTTCAGTGTAATTTATCTTTCAAAAATGGGTGAGGGGCTGGGTGGTGCAGCTGGGATTTAAGGGGAAAAGATAATTTCTTAAAAAACAACAGAGAGTTGGGATATGTGAGGGACTGTTGAGATTATGTGTAGTGTGGGTATTAATTTTAAATGTTTAACCAGCACCCATAGTGATGAGGGAGGACCTTGACATGGTAGCACTGCTTACCATCAGTGCTCCCAATAGCACCCATTAGCAAAAGGTTGGAGTCTGTGTAATTGGGTGTGGGGCATCTTTATGTGCACACAAGTGTGTGCCTGTGACTATGTACATGTGTGTATGTGTCTGTGTTAAGAAAAACAAAATCACGCATCATGGGAAGTATATGCAAATCACCAAGAAAGTGTGTAGGCCACACAGTCTGTAAAGCCTCAAAACAGAAGATGCAATATATGTTTTGTCCATCTCAGAACTCATCAATATGCCTCATCTGTATCTCAGCCCAGGGGAAGGAGGAACCAACCCTTCACGTGTATCAGGCTTGTAGTACGAGAAGCCCCAGAGCATGAGGTTGGGGGGGCATGCACTGCTGCAAGCAAATAAAAAAAATAAATAAAAGATGTAACTCTCTTTGCTTCAGGGCTTCTCAGCCCAAACAGGAAGGAGGGGGTGGCCATCACTGTAGTCTAGTAGGACTGCAAGGACTTCCTGAAAACAGGCAGGGACAAGGGATTTATCAGCACTAGCTGGAGGGGAAACACCACAGTGTGAGGTCGGGCATCATTATGCTGCTGTAAGCAAATAATAAAGCTGTAACTCATTTTGTTTGCTTCAGTGTAGTTCATGAGAACTGCAAGGGAGAGAGGACAGTGACCATGTAACTTGGTTGCCCAATTCGAGGATGGTGGGAAGAGGGTAGGAGCTGGGATCTGCATAAAAGGCCATCCATTCACCATGTCTTATCATGCTCATGTCCCAGAGCATGAGTGCAATAGAGCAGAAGTGGAACAGATTACTACTGGCATTTTAGGCATTGGCAGGCATCTGCAGGTAACAGCAGGCATGCAGGGGGCTCTGCCAGTCTGACAAGGTAAGCCAGAGTACCTGTTAATTTGCTATTTCCAGGTTAAGAAGCTACAGGAAGAGAGATAAGAAGTGTCTGCAGGGAAATAACAAGCAGATAGTTGCTACAGGTGGGAATAGGAGAAACCCCTTATCTAGGGTATGGCACAGAAGCCATTCTGGAAGGGCAATAAGGGGAGGGTTAAGTAAAAAAGCAAGTAGTATAGAGGCAGAGAGGTACAGAGTGTGATATACTAAAGCAAGAAAAGGGGAAAGTAAGAGCAAAAAAGGGAAAGCAGGAAACACCCTATCTAGGGTATGGTGATAAGGTAAATACTAACTGAAGGTGTAGGCAGAAAAGGACCACATACAGGAAGGGGACAATGGGGGCAAAGTACACTTGATAGTAGTAGACAACAAAACATAAAGCCAAGCATAGGAGTGGTGCAGTGCAATGGATGTGGAGCTTCAGTTTTCTGGGAGACATTTTGGAGACTGAGGTACTGTCCACTTCTGCACACACCTCTTTGGGTTGAGAAATGAAGTCACCATACTCTGGGTTGAGCTGGCTAGGATCCAGGGAACCCCACCCATGGGCCACTGAGTCTATTACCATTGCTCCAGATGTTGCCTAAGAAAAGAAGGGGTCAGCTGAACCATGCTAGGCTACGGGAGGGGGAGGGTGGCAGGTCAGGGGCATATACCTAAGCCTGTGCCACTACAAAAGTCCTTCACTATTCTGGTGGGATGGGACTACTGGGAGGAGACACCCAAAGTAGCATCAGGAGAGGATTTGGGGTTCTTTCATAGGAGAGGCCCCAAGGTGGAAGGTAGAGGACCCCAGCAGAGAAAGAAGTAGCTTCTGGTGGGATACACAACTGTTATAGGGTATATTTGGGAACAGGAAGGGGGGAGGGAGAGAGGGAGGTAAAGTGCCTAGCTGGTACCAAGGCTCAGATGGATGGGCACCAGATCTTAAGGATTGCTAGGGTGGCAGGGCAGGGGGAGGAGCTGGATGTCATTGTCCAGCTGGGGACTAATAACCTAGCAGGAGATGGTGCTGGGATTGTGCAGGGAGAGTTCAGGGAACTGGAGAGGGATCCAAGGCATGTAGTATGCATGGTGGCTTTTGCTGAGGTACTGTCTGTCTATGACCAGAAGAAAGATAGGGTACTCTGCACCATGAACTTCAACTCATGGTTGAAGAAATGGTGTAGAGAAGAGGGTTTCAGCTACATTTATGACTGAGGACCAACCTGGAGGGATATGGGCCTATGCAGAGGTGATGGCCTGCATCCATCAGGGAAGGGAACAGCAGTCCTCAGTGAATGGTTTAAATGTTACTCTGATGAACATTTAACCCCAGGGAGCAGGACAATGGGAACAGCAGTGAGGAAGAGGACAAGGGGGAAGAGAACAAAAGTTGCAAAAAGAGAGGGGAAATGGGGTGGGGCACAAGAAGAGGAAGAGAGGTTGCAGGCAGAGTGGGAGCAAGGTGTGGAAGGCCATGTGTGCAAATGCAAGGAGTCTTGGAAATATAATTTTAGATTTAAGAACCATCATGGTGGAGGCAGACCTGGATATTCTGGCCATTACTGAGTCATGATGCACAGACATCCACAACTGGGACATGGCCATGCCATCCTACACTCAGTGCAGGAAGGATGGGTGGGGAGGAAGAGAGGGGGGTTGTGCTGTATGTAAAGGAGGGTATCAAAGTGATGGAAATGCAAGGGAACTCGGGGTTAATGATGGATCGGAGGTACTGTGGGTCACACTGGAGCCAGGAGCCAGAGATATGATTCGTGACAGGGTGATAGACCTCCAACACAGGGGGAAGAACTGGATGAGGCCCTGGAGGAAGTCAACAGTGTGAAGGCAGAAAAAGGGGAGGTACTGTTGGTGGAGGCCTTCAATTTGTCAGCTGTAGTGTGGAGCCTCCCAGCCACAGCCTCAGACAGAAACAGGGACTTTCCTAGACTCCCTGCAGGGGCCATTGTTCAGGCAACTAGTCAAGGAGCTCACTCCTGATGGGGCAATACTGGACCTGGTGTTCACAGACAGGGACAATATTGCATACAGTATTGTATGTAATCTGCCACTGATCTTTCACTTTGTCTAGGGGCCCCGATGTTATTGGGGGGCACAGACCTGAAACCTTCCTGGCTCTTTCATACCAAAACAGAAAAAAGGCAGGCCTTACCTGCAGATGTGTTCTCACTCATGCAGCCCTTCCCTTACCCTTACCCTTGCAGCAGCTCTCAGCTCTGGGTAGCATCTCCGCAGGTCTTATAATGGGGGCTGGCATTCTCTCCAAACAGGAAATAATGTTGAGCAAGTGGTTTTAAATCATTGAAATTATCACCCATGACATAGAGAATCACAGGAACAATAAAACTCTTTATTTTTAACGTGAAATGATTGTGCCCAAAATCCAAAATGCCCAAATCAATTAATAGGAGCAGCTCCTTGTCAGCTGAGAGATCAGGTATAAGAGTACAGTGGCTTTCTCAGAGCACACATGAGATGACCACAGCAACCACAGATTTTTACAAGGCCTAGAACATAGACCACTCTGGCTCCACATTTACTTTTCCCTTGGGCAGAGATTTTATTCATATTCAACCCAGATTTTTCTTCTGATAAACCTTTCCAATCCTTTAACCTTCCAGTGGGGGGAGCGCCTTACTCCTCCCATGCCAGCTGAGCCAAGAATTGACCTTGGGGTGAATGCAGCCTAAGTCTCCTGCAGCTGCTCCCAGTAAATGTCCGTTCTTGATTTCATGAGCCAAACAAAGGTGCAGATTTCCTCCTCTTTTCTCCAAATCATCTACAGGCTGAACTTTAGGCTTTAGCGGTGGCTCTCTCCTTCCCAAAATACCAGTTTCCTAAAATTTACAGCCCTTGGCTGGCCCAGTGGCACTGAGGGTTGAGGTGCTGGATGCCACACCTCGCACCATGCCAGCGACCCATGTTCAGGAATGGGCATGGGCCATCGGGGGTCAGCAGGGGAGGAGAAAGATCAAGCATCCGGATGACTGCCTTCCTTCTCTGGGGAAGGGGTGTTAGCTGATCCTGGCATTGGTTGCCCCCTGGCGGAGGCTGGGGGACACAGCATCACACCGTAATGTGGGTGGAGCTGGAACGGACGCTCGCCCACTAGCATCACTGCATGTTCCCAGCTCCAGGGGAAGTCAAAATTAGGAAAAATCGCTGGCCCCCATGTGTGAGCCAACCCTCCAGCCATGACAGTTCCGCTTCAGTGGCCCCACTTGGGGGGGCATCCCTAGGTGAGGGCTTGGGTCGATGAGCTCAGAGCAAGCCCGTTCATGGGGCTAGGGGTGCCCGCTGGCAAAAACATAATGAGAAAAAAAAAATTACCGCCCTTAATGAGTCTGACAGGCCTGCTCCAGATACGGGCATGGCAGGCCCCATAGCAAATCCCAAACCGCACTCCCCTTACTGAACTCTCCCTCCTGGCAGCGTGTCACATGGTAAAGGCCCACCGAACCTGCCAACTCCAGCGAACCTGCTGCACTCCTACTATCATTGCAACAGCTCCACTGCCAGGATGCCTCACACTCAAATGGGATACAGGGACCCCTGAGCTACAGAGGGATTCTGGCACCTTTCCTTTTTACCTTCAGCTTCCAGCTGTCCCCTCCTGCTTGCAGATAATGAACATCACTTCCCAGACCCCACGGCCACACAACTCCTGCCAGCCCTCCCTTGGAGACCATCCCCCCATTTCGCTCTGCAGTTGCCATGCCAGCTCCTCCAGGCTGGGGTGCATAGGGAGATGTATTACCAGCAGTATAGATCGGTGGTGAGACCTTAGTTCGAGTACTGCATCCAGTTCAGGAGACATATCTCAGGAGGGACATAGACAGGGTAGAGGCTGTAAAGAGGAGGGCAATTAAAATGGTGCAGGGGCTTCATCAGAAACCCTATGATGAGATACTGAGGAATCTTAATATGTACAGTATGGAAGAGAGGAAGGAGAATGGGAACATGATAGAGATCTATGAATACCTCATGGGGTGAATAAGGTACAGGAGGGGAGTATTTTCCAGAGGAGAAGGTGCACAAGAACAAGGAGGCATGCAATGGAGCTGGAGGGTGAGCGAGGACAGTCTTCCAGCAGAGGTGCTGGTGGTGAAAAGAGTGGTGGGCTTCAAGCATGCATGGGATAGGCACATAGGAATTTTGATAAGAAAATGGGGGGAGGGGTAGCTGGAGATGAGGTAGGGTATGAGGTGGCAATATAGGCAGGGGAAAGTGGGCAGACTGGGTGGGTCAAGCAGCCCTTATCTATTGACAAATTCTATGTTTCTATGTAAGAACCAACAACAGCTGCTTCAGCATTAGCTTGATGTGTTAGTGTGTGTTTTTGTACTATCATTGTGATTTAAGTGTGGGATTACTGTATTACAATATTATAAGAAGTAAATTACTATCAAAGTTACACATTAATTCTATATCCCTTATCAGGTTAATGCATCAGTAGCAATTTTGGCTCTGACTGAAACTTGTTATTAAAAGCAGTTTACAAATCATACTGATATCCCCACATACTAAACGCAGGGTTTTCTCCTGGTGATTGACTGGAATTACAGTTTCACTCATGCAGTATTTTAGGCTATATTTATTCAAGTTTGCAAACTACATGGGACTTTGTTTAAATTGATCCCTTTTTTCAGGGGAGGGGCAGGACAAATCGGTATGCACCTGCTAGAGTGGGGGTGCTCTTTGACCTATGGGAGAGAAGAACCCTTTTCTATTACAGTATGAGGAATGCTAAATACAGATGTTGTCCATGTACGATACTGAATCAAATATTTCTACACATCTGAATGACATTTTATTGTTTAAAATGAATATGAGTATGAAAATGTTGACCTGTTTTTCTTAAAACAAATAGCATTTTACCTGCAGCACATTAATGTACATATACACAGAACACTAGTCTATCCAGCATTTACTGTTTAAAATCTAATTTACATTAACAACAGTAGTGACAATCATGTTCTCCAGAGTACCATCACTGATGTTCAGCAGTCTCTAAGGTTCTATTAAGATACTGCCATATACACTGAAACACAGAAACAGAGAATTTGTTGAAAGAAAAAGACTGCTTGGCCCACTCAGTCTGTCCAAATGGTCCCTGCCTAGGCTGTGTCCACAGTCCCTAACTGGTCTCTGGTGACCCTCCCTCCTCTCTGCCTATTTACTATTATACAATGATATGAATAAATGCAGCTTCGTGATTGGTCACACTGCCCTAGATACAGTGATGTTATCTGACAATAGCATCACTGTATGAAGGGCAGGCATGAAAAAGACCGTATTACCAGTTCAGAAATCCCTCCCTACTCCTTTCTCAGTCCACAGAAAATTAAGCCGTCAGCAAAAGTGCATAAGCCATCAAGCCATCATGCCCCCCCCACACACATACACACATATGCGCACACACACATACACACACACACACACACACTCTGTTCCTCACTTCTGGTTTTCTTTCTTTATACTATCACTTTTGAATAGTATAAACTGTTTATACAACACTGCAGCTTGTGTAGATGAGTGTCTGCTTCTTGAAATGGACAGCGTGTGGCTGTCTGTTTCCACTACTGATCACAGTCGCTTGCTACCTTTTATTAATTTTCTTTCCTCATTTCATACCATCCATGAATGTCCCAATCAGATTCACAACCAGAAACTTGACAACAAAAGTAAATTCAAGCTGCTGTGATCGACTTTTTGGTGTACTCGGTCATCAGCACTATTGTACAGGATGTGACATATTAATGTAAAAGGAGCAGAAATTTAAAAACTGTGTATCTGAATGGATTTATTTGTTTCTAATTTAGTATCAACACTGTTCATATACGATTGGCCTGAGGAAGTGACGTTAGGCCACAAAACTGTTGCCTCATGTATATGGGTGTGAAGAAAAAGAGTTTAATAAATATATGACTTTTGATGGACTTTGGATTATATCTTACTTTTTTATAACATTTTTGAACATTGAAGCCTATAAGTAAGATTGTCCAGAATTACACTGTATGTAAGGGCATCCTATATCAACACCAGTAGTAACTTGTGTCTAGTGGGCCTTATCTGGTTACCAAAGACTAAAAAAAAAAAAAATATATTCCTTGTTGTTGAGGTACAGGTCAGGAAGCAAAAAAAAACAGGAACAGTTGTAGAATTCACAAAAAGGGTTTATCAGTACCAGCAGTAACACAGAAAAATAAAATTGTTCAGAATTACTATTTACAAAGGCAGAATAATCAGAGAAGCTCCATCTGAATTTTCCTTCAATCTCTGTGTCTCCCAGAACATTGCATCTCTCTCTCTCTCTCTCTCTCTCTCTCTCTCTCTCTCTATTAAGTCTTTGCAAACTTCTTAACAAGCATCCTGTTTTTTTCTAAAATGTTCTTGTAAATTTCAGGCAGGTGCAGCCAGAACACAATGTCCCAGAACTGAGGCCCCTTCTCCACAGCTTCTGAAAAAGGGCTTAAAACTGGTCTTAGGTTAACCCCTTGAGTTCCCAATAGCTTTCTGCAATCATCTCAAACTATAATTATACACATTTCAATAGTAACACTATATAATTTCTAAACAAAGGGATCCCAATATCAGTTACATTTCCACATAATGATATACATATATTTTTATAGCAGCATATATGCAAGGGCGGAAAAGACAGAAACAGCAAGGTAAGACTGAGAGACAGTGAGAGGCAAAGAACTGCGAGATGGGGTGATCAAATCCTAGGTCTCATAGGAACATTTGGTTGCACAATCAGACAGACGAGACAGAAAAGGAAAGACCAGAATAGATCCCTGCATTAAAACTCTCCATAACAACTGGAACAGGGTCCTATTCAACTCTATCACATATACCCCCTCCTTAAAAGGGAATCTGTTTCATCAAACAGGTTTCCAAAACTTTCTATTAATTCTCTACTAACTTTAGCTTCTAACTTTCAGAAATTAAACACATGCGCAGTATCTTTTTTTCTATAACAGTACAGCAAACAGTAAAGTTTAAACTCATACATTTGTTTTCAACCTTCAGAACCCTCAATTCCTGATCCGTATCTTGACAGAAAACCAGCATTGCTTTTCTCTTTACCAGATTTGTGTATCACCTTGAATTTCAATAGCTGTAGTGCCAGGTACCACCTTGTGATTCTGGAATTTTTATCTTTCATTTGGTTAAGCCAAGAAGCCAGGAAGGGGAGGACAGGGAGCTGAGGTGCCTACCAGGTGCCACAGCATGGATGGATGGATGGGAGGAAGATCCTGGGGATCACCGGGAAGGCAAGACAGGAGGGTGAGCTGGATGTCATTATCCACCTAGGTACTAATGACCAAGCAAACGGGGAGCCTAAGGAAGGTCAGGAAGAGTTTAGGAAATTGGGGAGGGATCTCAAGCAAGCAGCTACTTCTGTCACCTTCTGGGAAGTACTACCTGTGAGAAGCATGTGAGAGTATAGGGGCACACACACCAGGAACTTTAACTCATGGTTGAAGAACTGGTGCTGTGAGGAAGGGTTTGGATTCACTGGTGACTGGTGACCCACCTGGAGGGATGGAGGCATGTTCAAGCCTGACAGCCTGCATCTGTCCTGGAGGGGAATCCAAGCACTCAATGATAAGTTTAAATGCTACATGAACAAGCATTTAAACTAGCCAAGGGGGTGGTAGGCCAACAAGGAGGGTACCTAATTGTCCGCCCTCCACAGCTAGCAGTGGAACCAGTGAACAGGATGAGGGGATATTTCTACAAAGCAGTTGCAAAAGATGGAGATAAGCACCCAAGAGGTGGATAGGCAGAAAGGGGGAAAAATTCAGCAGAAGGGCAGACAGCAGGGAGAACGAGGGATAAAGGACAACCAGGGAGGGGGCTGGAGTAGAACAGCTAAACAGTTCAGGGAGTTCAAATCATGGAAAACCATGTGTGCCAATGCCAGGAGCCTTAGTAACAAGATGGAGGATCTGGAGGCTGTCATGGTGCAGTCGGACCTGGACATTGTAGCCATCACAGAAACCTGGTGTAATGATAACCACAACTGAGAGATGGCCATACCTGGCTACAACATATTCAGAAGAGACAGGGCAGGAAGGCAGGAAGGGAGGAGAAGTGGCACTTTATGTGAAAGATGGCATAAAGGCCACAGAGATCCAGGAGGAACAAAATAGGGGAGAGAGACACTGTGGGTTAAGCTGGAAAGGAAAGTGGGGTCAGCCATCCACACGGGGTGGTCTACAGACCACCAGCCCAGGAGGAAGAAACAGGGAGCTGATGCTAGCCATCCAAAGGATGATAGACAAGGGTGAGGTGTTGCTGGTTGGAAACTTCAATATTCCAGACATGGACTAGAGCCTCCCAGCAGCAGCATCAACCAGGAGCACATTTATCCTGGACTCCCTTCAAGGTGCCTTCCTCAAGCAACTGGTCATGGAACCAACTCAGCAGAAGGCATTACTGGACCTTGCGCTCACAAAGGGGGACAGTGTGATGGGGATAACAGTGGGGGAGCATCTGGGGAACAACTGTGGTTTGAAATCACAGAAGGAGCAGATCCAAACCGCACAAAAACACGTATCCTGGATTTTAGAAAGGCAGACTTTGGGAAAATGGGGAGATGCTTGAAAGAGGCATTAATCGGAATGGGGCTGGAATCAGGGGTTGAGGAACAGTGGGCAATATTTAAAATGGGGATTACAAGAGCAACAGAATTATGCAATAAGCAGGTTAACAAGGGGAAAAGGAAGTTGAGGCCATTATGGTTTTCCAAGGAGGTAGAGGAGAAAGTGAAAGCCACAAAGAGTGCATTCAGGCAATACAAAAAGACACAGGCAGAAGGGGATAGGGAGAAGTACCAGGAGAAGCAAAGGGCAGCAGGGAGATCAGTAAGGGAAGCCAAAGCTCAGACAGAACAGCACATCACAAAATCAGTGGCTAGAGGGGATAAAACCTTTTACAGTTACATAAGTGAAAAAAGAAAGGCAAAGGGAGGGATAGTAAGACTGCAGGGGGATGGAGGCCGCATGGAGGATGGCAATAATAAAGCTGACATACTGAGCAGGTATTTCTGCTCAGTCTTTACTGAGGAAGAGGAGGGTAATGGGCCTGAAGGGAGTACAAGGGGTGGGAATGGCGCAGAAATGGACACGAGTCCCTTTACATGGGAAAGGGTCCTGAAGGAACTGGAAGGAATAAGAGTTGATAAAGCAATGGGGCCAGATGGGGTGCACCCCAGGGTCCTAAAGGAACTAAGAGAGGGGACTGGCTGAACCTCTGGCAATCCTGCTTAGCTGATCACTAGAAACAGGAGAGGTACCCAAATACTGGAGGACAGCATATGTAGTCCCCTTATACAAAAGCAGGAACAAAGAAGAAGCGGGGAACTACAGACCAGTCAGCCCAACCTCGGTAGTGGGGAAGATCATAGAAGCACTATGGAAGGAGAGATTGGTGGAACATCTAGTTGCCAATGGACTACAGGACCCAAGGCAGCATGGTTTCACCGGGGGGGGTGTCATGTCAGACCAATCTCACTGGATTTTTCGATTGGATGACAAGGGAGGTGGCTCAGGGGAAGGCAGTGGACATGGCCTATCTGGACTTTGGAAAGGCCTTTGACACTACGCCACATAGAAGGCTATTAAACAAACTGGGGAATATGGGAATGGGTGGGACAGTAGTGCGGTGGGTAGGTAATTGGTTAGGTAGCAGGACACAGAGGGTGGTGGTAAATGGCTATCACTCCACAGAAGGAAGAGTGGCCAGTGGGGTACCACAGGGATCAGTGCTGGGACCAGTCCTAGTCAACGTCTTCATCAGTGACATTGCGCAGGACCTAGAAGGCAGAATTTCCCTGTTTGCTGATGACACAAAGATCTGTAACAGAGTGGACATGCCAGAGGGTGTAGACAGAATGAGGAGGGACCTGCAGAAGCTTGAAGAATGGTCAAGGGTTTGGCAGTTAAAATTCAATGCAAAGAAGTGCAAGGTGATGCATATGGGGCACAAAAATCCTGGAACAACATATCAGTTGTGGGGTGAGGATATAGCATGCACTAAGTAGTAAAGGGACCTTGAGGTTATCATCCCTGATGACCTCAAGGTAGGGAAACAGTGCGACAAGGCAGCAGGTAAAGCAAATAGGATGCTGGGATGCATAGGCAGGGGCATCACCAGCAGGAAAAGGGAGGTCATAATTCCACTATGCAAGACACTAGTGAGGCCCCTCCTGGAGTATAGTGTACAGTTCTGGAGATCTTACCTATGTAAGGACGTAGACAGGCCAGAGAAGGTTTAGAGGAGGGCAACAAAGATAGTATAGGGATTGCATCACAAATCCTATGAGGACAGGTTAAAGGAACTGAATATGTACTCCCTGGAGAAGAGAAGGGAGAGAGGGGATATGATAGAGACATACAAGTACCTTACAGGGAGGAACAGGGTACAGGAACACACTATTTTCCAGTGAAAAAGATGTTCCAGGACTAGAGGGCAAGGGATGTAGTTGGAGGGAGGGCGATTCCGAGGAAACATGAGGAAGACTTTCTTCACAGAATGGGTGGTGGACAAGTGGAACACCCTGCCAGAGGAAGTGGTGGGGGCTGAAACAATCACGGGATTTAAGAATGCATGGGATAGACATAAGGGAATTCTGGATGTTAGGGGTAAGGGGCAACAGACTTCTAAGAAAACATAAAGTGAACTTACAAGCTCAAGTGGGCAGACTGGATGGGCCATAGGCCCTTATTTGTATCTATGTAAGCCAACAGAGAGGATTGTGATCTGTTATAAGTACAAAGTCAGCTCCTGGCAAATAAAACTTAAGGAACTCCATGGCCTACTTTGCTGCTAGACATTCCTTTTCAACGGTGGAGTACCGTTTCACTCTGTTGTGCAATTTTCTACTTATGTATAGAATAGGATGTTCAGTCCCTTCTATATTTTGACTCAGGACTGCACCTAGGCCTAACTCTGATGCATCTGTTTGTAACAAAAATGGTTTCTCAAAGTCTGAGCTTCTTAAAATAGGGGCTGAACATAATGCAGCCTTAATGGTTTGAAAAGCTTTGTCACACTCTGGGGTCCATTTCACATTATTTGGGTATCATTTTTTCGTGAGTTCAAGGACGGAAGTAGCTAACTCAGCAAAGTTGGGAACAAATCTCCGATAATAACCAGCCATCCCTAAAAATGACCTGACATGATTTCCTAGTTTTAGGGACAGGGCTGTTAGCTACAGCTTTTATTTTAGAAATGTCTGGCTTAACTTCTCCATTTCACAACACATAGCCCAAATATCTGGTTTGCTGTATGCCCAATGCACATTTGGTAGGATTAATAGTCAAACCTGCATTTTCGATAGCTTGGATAACTTCTCATAGGTGTTCCAGGTGTCTTTTCAAGTCTGGCCTGTACACCACGATATCATCCAGGTATGCAGCACAATAACCAGTATGAGGTGATATTACATCCATGTACCGCTGGAATGTAGCTGGTGCACCACGTAAACCAAATGGCATGGTGGTTAACTGATAGAATCCAACAGGAGTGGCAAATGCAGTTTTGTCTCTGGATTCTTTAGCTAAAGGGAATTGCCAGTAACCCTTGGTGAGATCGAGAGTACTGATATACTTTGCACTCCTCAGTCTGTCCACCAAATTATCTATTCTGGGCATAGGATAACTGTCAAATTCTGACAATTAAGTTTCCTAAAATTAAGGCAGATTCTAACACCCCTTTCTTTTTTGTTTACAGTTACCATTGGAGAGGACCAAGCACTCCTCAACTCTTCTATGATACCCAATTCTTTCATTTTTTATATTTCCTTAACCACATCAGCTCTTAAGCGCCCTGGAAACCTGTATGTCTTTTGCCTAATAGGACGAGCATTCCTTGTCCCTATAACATGCTCAACCCCTTTTGCTCAGCCTGGTACTGTGGTAAAAGTACTGTTAAATGTCTTTAACACATTATGAATTTCTGCAGTTTGTTCTGAGGTTAAGGAACATTCACCTTTACAGCATCAGCAGTTACAGTTCATTCCAGTCTATCATCAGCTACATCAATATCTTCTTTATCGGTTGCTGGTAAAACTAATAAAGCAGCTTTTGCCATTTTTTTCAACCCATTTCTTGAGGAGGTTAGCATGGTATATCTTACTAGGATTTTTCCTGTAAGGGGTCTCTATCTCATAGTTAACGGTGCCAGTACGTCTAAGCACTCTATAAGGCCCTTGCCCCTTCATTAACAGTTTATTTTCTGTTGTGGGCAACAGTAGTAAAACCTTTTCACCTGGCTCAAAAACTTTTTCTTTTACCCCATGGTCATAATATACCATCTGCTGGTTTTGGGCTCTTCCTGATTACTATGGGCAATTTCAACATATTTTGCCAGCTTCTTTCTTAGGGCACACATATAAGAAGATATAGATTGTTTCTGAGTGGGGTTATCTTCCCACATTTCTTTTATCACATCCAGTGGCCCTCTTGGCTGCCTACCATACAGCATTTCAAATGGTGAAAACCCTGTTGATGCCTGTGGCACTTCTCTGTAAGCAAAAAAGTAGGTAAGGCAGGTATTGGTCCCAATCTTTCCCTTCCCCTTTTACAAGCCTTTTTAACATGCGTTTTAAGATTTGGTTAAAACACTCAACAAGACCGTCTGTCCGAGGGTGATAGGGGAGGTTCTTATGGCAGTGATACCTAGTAGTCCGTACAGCTCCTTAAGCAATGCAGCGCCAAAATTACTACCTTGATTAGCAATAATTTCTTCAGGTATGCCCACTGTGCTGAAAATCTTTGCAAGCTCTGCTGACACTTTTGAAGCTATGACAGTACACACTGGAACTGCTTCTGGGTATCGAGTAGCATAGTCGCATACTACCAGGATAAATCTATTACCCTTTTTACTTTTGTCTAAAGGACCAACCACATCCATTGCAATTCTCTCAAATGACACATCTATCAAGGGTAGGGGTATCAGGGGCACCTTGTCTTTTTCAGTGACTGGGGCTACTTTCTGATACTCAGCACAAGAACTGCAATAGGTAGCAACATCTTCATGAATTCCAGGCCAGTAAAATCTATATAGTAATCTGGCAAGGGTGCATGATCCCTCCCTGGGTGCGATCCCTCCCTGAGTGACCGGCCATAGCACTATCATGTGCTATCTGTAACAACTCTGTTCTATACTTCTGTGGTATAACCAACTGTTCTGTCTGTTCTTGTGTCTGAGGTTTAACCCAAACTCTCTACAGTAGCCCATTAAATTTTTTAATCATTGGTTCACCCTGTTTTGGTTTCATCCCCAGCTGCTTAAAATAACTCTGGAGAGAAATATCATTAGCATGCTCTGAAACAAAATCACAATCAGTTATCAGTTTAGCTTCAGCATTTTCATATTTAAATCCTATATGTCCATCAATCTTTTGTTGCCACTGTTGTTTCAGATGCCTTCTTTCTTTCCTGGACTTCCGGATCTTGGAGCTATTCTCAAACAAGTATGAATCAAAGTCACTGAAAGGAAGTGTCTTCACTGTTTGAGATTTTCTTTGCCTGAGCTCTCGTTGCCACTGTTGCTGAAACTGCAGGGTTCAGTTTCTCTGAGATTAGCTCAGTAAATCCTGTACAGTCATTTCCAATAATCATGGGTACAGGTAACTTAGGTACAGTACTACCCCCACTTTAATTTGGTGTGACACACCTTTAATGGTCAGAGTCACTTGAGTGGTGGGATATTATTGAGTGTCCCCATGGATACAGATGACACCAGTACCTGGTCCTTTTGGACATTGTTTTCCTAGCACTTCAATATGTACTAGGGTCTGTCTGCTTCACGGATCTATAAGTCCCTTCACAGTCTTATCTCCCACCTTCACATTGGTTAAGTACTTGCCCTAATTTGCTAATGACAAATCTGCTCCAGTGTCACTCTTCTTATGGCAATTTCTTGCAATATGACCTGGCTTATTACAGTTATAGCAAATAACATCCTTGGGCACAGATTTGTTACCCCCACCAGAGTTCTGATCATACTTGGAGTTTAAATGGGAAAAACAATGTCTTACCAGTGCTTGGCTGTTCCCTCACTGCTGTGGCATCTGTCTTGCATTTGGTAGTCTTCAGCCAAAGAAGCAGACTTTTTCCCACTTCCTGGTCTGTGTTCCTTTACTCAAAGATGCTCATCTGTAGGCAGGATGTTGATGAATTGTTCCATTGCAAATGTGTCGATGATCTGTGGGACTGTTTTGCCTTCTGGTTGGAGTCATTTTATCAGGAGTTCCCTAAGTCAGGTGAAGGCTTCTTGAGGATTGTCAACCGAGTTGTACCTCAGAGATCGAAATCTCTGCCTGTAGGTCTCTCCTGAGATGTCGAATCTTTAGGATTTCACTTTTCACCAGGTCATAGTTTTCTGACTGTGCAGTGTCCATATTGCTTTAGGCAAGTTGGGCTTTACCTGTCAAGTAAGGTACCAGTCTGGTTGCCCATTTCTGCTTTGGCCACTGGCAGGCTGTGGCAACCCTTTCAAAAGTTGTCAGGTATGCTTCAATATCATCGGTGGGACACAGCTTTATAAGTTTAATGGCCTTTAAGTTGCTTGCATTTTGTTGCTCGTCTGGATCTGTGCCAGATCCTCTGCCTGTGATAGCTTGCAAGGCATCCAGCAATCACTGCTCCTGTCACTGCATCTCTTCTCTCCTCTGCTTCTAAATGTTGAATCTCTTTTTCTCTCTGCTTCTCCATCTCTTTTTGTTGTATAGCCCACCATTTGAAAAAGGCAGTCAGGCTTTCAGGTTGTCACTGCCTGTTCTTTTTCTATAACTGGTGCTAGCTGCACAGTCTCAGCTTGGACTGCTGTCTCTGCTAGTTTGGCTGCCATTCTCCTGGTAACCACTGCTGGACTTGCTGCTGCAGAATCCATACCTTTCTCTATGCTTCCCTGGTACTAGGTCCAGTACCCATGCACAAAACTCCTGGCTTAGAGTATGCACGGCGTAAATCCCACTTAGACTGACACCATCTGTCATCAAGGCACAGGTCAGGAAGCACAGGAAAAACCAGGAGCAGCTGTGGAATTCGCAAAAAGTGTTTAATAGTACTAGCAGTAACATAAAAAAAAATTGTTCAGAATAACTATTTACAAAGGCAGAATAAACAGAGAAGATCCATCTGAGTTTTCCTTCAATTTCTGTGTCTCCCAAAACATTGCAGCTCTCTCTTATTAAGTCTTTGCAAACCCCCTTTCTTAGCAAGCATCCTGTTTTTTTATCAAATGTTCTTGTAAATTTGAGGCAGGTGCAGCCAGAATACAATGTCCCAGAACTGAGGCCCCTTCTCCACAGCTTCTGAAAAAGGGCTTAAGACTGATCTTAGGTTAACCCCTTGAGTTCCCAATAGCTTTCTGCAATCATCTCAAACTATAATTATATACATTTCAACAGTAACACTATATCATTTCTAAACAAAGGGATCCCAACATCAGTTACATTTCCACATTATGATTTGCATATATTTTTATACCAGCAGATATGCAAGGGAGAAAAAGACAGAAACAACAAGGGAAGACTGAGAGACAGTGAGAGGCAAAGAATGGTGAGACTGTTGGAGTGATTAAATCCTAGGACTCACAGGAAAATTTGGTTGCGCAACAAGACAGACAAGAGACAGGAAAGGAAAGAACAGAACAGATCCCTGCATTGAAACTCTCCATAACAACTGGGACAGGGTCCTATACAACTCTGTCAGATCTCCCTATGCTTATCCTATGCATGCTTGAAGCCCCCCTACTGTTGTCACCTCCACTACTTCAGGAAGAAGTCTATTCCAGGCATCCACCACTCTTTCAGTGAGGTATTACTTCCTAACATCCCTCTTAAAACCTTTCCAGCTTCATCACATGCTCTCTGGTTCAGCTGCTCTTTTTCCTCTCCTGTACCCTATTCACCCCCTCTGAGGTACTTGTAGGTCTCCATCATGTCCCCTCTTGCTCTCCTGTCCTCTGCCCTAGAGTGAATGTGTTGAGATCCCACAATCTTTCCTTGTAGGACTTTTGGTGCAAACCCTGCACAATTTTAGTTCCCTCCTCTGGACTGCCTCCATCTTATCTATGTCCTTTCTGAGGTGTGGCCTCCAGAACTGGACACAATACTCCAGGTGGGGTTTCACCAGCAAGTACTACAGTGGCAGCACTACCTCCTTCCTCCTGTTACAGCTACTTCTCCCAATTAATACATTCCAGTGTCACACTGGTCCTACCCGCTGCTTTGTCATACTGCCCTGCCATGTTGAAATTGTCAGTTATGCTAACCCCAAGGCCCCTTTCCTGCATAGTGACTGTCAGTACCCCCATCCTATACTTAGCTCCTGGGTTCCTATGCCTTAGAGGCATGATTTTGCACTTTTGGGCATTTAACCCTGATTGCCATGCTCTTGACTGCTCCCCAAATTTCCCAAGATCCATGTGCATTCTCTCTACCCCACCCCAAGTTTCCATCCAATTACAGATTTTGGTATCATCTGCAAAAAGGTATACTTTCCCTTCCAGTTCATCTGCAATGTCACTTATGAAGACATTAAAGAGGAGAGGTCCCAGTACTGAGCCCTGTGGCACACCAGTGCCCACTCATCCATCACTGGAGTGAGTGCTGTTAACTACCACCCTCTGTTGCCTATCCGTTAACCGGTTTCTAACCCAATTCACCACTTGGATTCCACCCCTAGGCTGCTCAATTTTTTAATCAGTCTCCTCTGCAGCATAGTGTCGAAAGCCTTACCAAAGTCCAGATAGACCATATCCACTGTCCCTCATTATCTATTTCCCTGGTCACCCAGTCAAAAAAAATCAATCAGATTTGTCTGGCATGATCTCAACCCCCCCCCACCTTGCATCCATGCTGCCTTTGTTCTTGTAGCCCACTGGATTGACAATACTCTACCAATCTTTCATTTATCTGTGTTTCCATTAATTTCCCCACCACTGAGGTGAGACTCACCAGCCTGTAGTTGCTAGCCTCTTTCCTGATGTCACTCTTATGTACTCTTATTTAGAGGGACCACATCTGCTCTCTACTAGTCCTATGAAACCTGCCCAGTTCCAGTTTACCTGGTACAATTCCCTGTCTTTCTCCCTCTATGTTTCCTTATACCTCCTGAATGCCACCCTGAGTTCCTTCATAACTGTGGTCACTTCCCTAGAGTAACACAACAGTCTCTCTTTCCTTTTTCTTTTACTCACTTCCTTCACACACAGGCTGGTTGCATTAATGATGCCCTCCCTTATTCTTATCCATTGTTTCTCTTCTCCTCCCTGGCAATCCTCCCCTACTATGCAGTTTCTGAGGCAGTCCATTTCTTTAAAATCTACCCTTCTACCATCTAGAACCATTGTCCTAATGTGATTTGCCTCTTCTCCCTATTTAATAGGTGATCACTGGTACATAGCGGACTGCCCACGGTGACATCTGCAATGATGCCCCTGTTTATAAGCACCAGGCGCAACACTGTCCCATCCCTAGTGGGTTCGTTCACTAGCTCCCTGAGAGAAGCCCCTTGTAGGGAGTCAAGGATGGCCCTGCTCCTTGTTGAAGCTGCAGCTGGAAGGCTCCAATCCACATACAGCAGACTGAAGTTACCAACTAGCAGCACCTCCCTATTATTTCCCATCCTGATAATGTCTTTCCTAAGTGCCTAATAAAACTCCTCTCCTTGCACTGGAGGTCAGTATACCAGCCCTATACAGGTAGTGGCCCCAGCTTCTGTCTGCAGAATGACCCACAGTACCTCCAGGACTTTCTTTTCCTCCAGGTACCCCTGTACTTCCATTGCCTTAATTCTCTCCCTCACTTACAGTGCAACTCTCCTCCCCTCCTCCATCTTTCCTGAACAGAAAGTAGCCAGGTATGGGCATATCCCAGTCATGGCTGTAAGTGCACCATGACTACATTATAGCCACCAAATCCAGGTTAGTCTCCTCCATGATGGCTTCCAGGTCTGGAATTTTATTACCCAGACTCCTTGCACTGGTGCACATGGCTCTCCATGTGTTACACTTTCTGCCTGCCTCCCTGCTTTCTCCTCACACCTGTGTTTTTCCCTGAAGCTCCTCCTGACTCCCCTCTTCCCTTGTTGCCCTCTCTGCTACATTTCTCCTTTACTCCCCACTACTTGCTTTCCTGATTTATACCCCTCTTGTCCTTTGCCTTGTCTCCACCCCTGTCTTCTTGCCCCCTGCCCTGGGGCAGCTTCCTCCCCTCAAGACCTCCCTCCTGGTTGTTCCATCATCGGGGGGGCAATTTTTGCCTCCCTCAATTTTATAGCCTCCCCCCAGGCTATATTAAATGCTCAGCCAAATAGCATTCAGACCACCCACTAAGGGACTGTGGTCACCCTCCTGGAAGGATGTAGACCATCTTCCCTAGAGGCCCATATCCTCCCAGGCTGGTCCCCAGTCTCCATTGGAGCCAAAGCACTCCTTCATGCACCATGCCTTCAATCAACTGTTAAAAGCCCTGGTGTGCAGTGCCCTTCTCTCTCCCCAACCATACACAACTAACACCTTGGCAAATGCCACAATGCATTCTACCTACTTAAAGCCCCTCCCCAGCTCCCTGAAATTATCATGTACTACCCCTACCCCTATCTCTTGCTAGGTCATTTGTCCCCAGATGAACAATGACATCTAGCTCCCTGTAGCTCTAGCGATCCTCTGGTTCATCTCCATCCTGCAAACTCAAAGCACCAGGGAGGCACTTCACCTCCTGATCTCTTCCACCCCAACAAGTCTATCCCCCTAACAATGGAGTCCTCACCTGCAGTTGCTTCTTCCTTGGCTGGGGGCCTCTTCCTCCCTCCTTAGAGACTCCACTTCTGAGGACCACCACATCCTCCATTCCCACTGCAGTGGAGACTGCCTCCTGGCTGTCTTATCCCACCAATATGGCTAATGAATTGTGCAGTAGTACAGGCTGAGGAGTGCATACCCTTTCCACCACCCCCACCCTGATGGAACAACCAAGGTCCAGGTGCTCTGCCTGGGCATCCTCTGGGGAGTGTTGGCAACACTTGGTGGCCCCTGGGTGGGGCAGAAGGTTCTCTGCACCCTTGCAAGTTTGTCCAGCAATCTCTGCCCTCAACTCAGAGAGGTGAGTACAAATGGGGCAGCACTTCAGTCTCCAGAATGTGTCCTGAAAGACTGCGGCTTCACATCCAGTACACTGCATCACACCCCTGCTTTTTCCTTTTTTAGCCTTTCTGTCTGTTGTACCTTCCCTCCTTCCTTCTATGCCCATTGACTTCCTATGTCTTTGTTTAACATCCTACCCTAGATATGGTGTCTCTTACTTTCATTTTTCAACCCTGCTACCAGTAGCTACCTTTTTCTTATGTCTACTATCTCTTATCTCTTAGTTGCTACCCTACTACCTGTAGCTACATAACCTTAAGCTGTCTATTTCAGTATATCTGTACACAGTACTGTGTTTCACCTACCTTGGTCTGGTGTTCTCTGCTGTAGAGTCTCCTGCAGACCAGCAATAGAAAAACAGTTATTACTTACGTAACAGTAGATCTTCAGAAATTTATTTCCTTCAGGCCACACTTATGGAACTTACAGCTGCAGGATCTAGGACACATGGAAACTTTTGCAAGCAGCCCACTAGGGGCCACCCACAGCAATGTCCTACATCACCTCTTCCTATATAAATGAGGGCGGTCCCTTCCCTCCTCAGTTCCCAGCCAGAGATCATGCTCAGAAGACCTCTTCTCAGTGAACCAGGAGAGAATGCATGGCTCTGCCAAACAAGGGAAGCAGAAAAACCAGAATGAAGCCACTGGATAAACCTTCACAGAGAAGGAAACAGCATGTACAATGCAGTAGATCCCTAGGCACTCTCTTCATAGAACCAGGTGAGAATGCATGGTGCTACTGAACAAGTGAGGCAGAAACACCAGCATGAAGACATCTAATAAGCCTTCATAGAGAAGAAGACAACATTTACAGAGCTGTAGAGCATGGCCTGATGAAAGAGATTCTCTCAAAGATCTACTGTCATGGTAAGTATGTAACTATTCTATCTTCTTTGAGGATATCTCTTTCATCAGACCACACCTATGGAATGAGTACCAAGCAGTACTGACCATTTACAGTCTGGGTGGCTGAGGGTTACAGGCCTACGAAAGGAGGCTTTGAAGAACTGCCAGGTGAAAGACATCTCTTTTTCAGAATGCAACATCCAGATTGTAGTGCTTAGTGAAAGTGTGACCAGTACTTCAGTTGGTATCTGCACATATCCTCACAGCAGATACATAATGGAAGCATGCAACAGAAGTGGCCATGCCGCTAGGGGAATGATCACGAACAACAAGAACAGGAAGTTGTTCACTGTACCACTTGTAACTGAAAGTAATACAGTTGACTAGCCATCTGGGCAGGCACTGTTCAGAGACAGAAGTACCCTGTTTCCCAAGGGTGGCTGAAACGATGGCTGCAAGGACTCTTTGAAGTCAGTCATATGGTGTATAGAATGCTGGGTATTTTATATATTGATACTAAAAATTCAGGGTGATTACACAAAGGCACCCAGTCTTTGTGCACAATGCGAATAAGAAGTCTTGCATGTTAGCTTGAAGCAGTGACATTCTTCGAACAGAAGAAATAGCAATTAAAAGGAACTCTCTTCAAGGACGGAGGCCAATGTAATCTAGTCACATCTGCCTCAAATAGAGCCAAAGTAAGTTTCTCCAGTTTAGGCCCCAAGCTAGGACTGGGTTACAAATAGGAGGTTTTTAATATAAAAGGCTTCTCAGAAATATACGGGCCCCTATCAGCCAGGCAAACATATGACTTTCAATAGGCAAATGGAAAATTGGAGTAACAGCCAAGTGCCACTTTAGGAGCCTGCCTCTGACAAGGTTAGTAGATACTGCAGACTTTGGTTTACTGTAAGAGTAAACTAATCTAAATGGTGAGAAATGGTCCACAAAAAAAAAATGGCTTCAATGTCATAGAAAAAAGAAGTGGTTCTGGTGGGAGGCTTTCTGGTTGCCTCCCAGGCCATAACCACCTGTTAAGAAACTCCAAGTCTATCCATGGCTATGTTCAGAAAAGCCATGCAGGACTGTGACTCAAGTGGTGTCAGGAGAAAATAGCGCTGCAGTATGGGCGTTGGAATTTGAGCGACTGCATGACGATGAGGGAAACAAAGGTGAGTGTGCCACATCAGCGATGGAGGGTTTCAGCACTGTGCCTGCCATGGACTGCATGGGTTACTGTTATGTGCATCTCATAGTCTGTTTATTAATACACAGCGGGGTGTGGGGGGCTTCACCCCCCCCCACATAACATGTATTCTTTGCGCTGTTCTGGTGAAGCTCTCTTGTGTTTGTCTGTTAGTGAATTAGGTCTACGGAACGTGCAGCCCAAATGTTGTGCAGGTGTAGCTCATTGCTGTAGGTTTCTGTGCCGTGCTGTGCACTGTCTGTGTATGTCAAGTGTATGTCATTGGGATGTGTGGGGACTTCTGTGTGGTGTACTTTTACTGAGATAGTGTTTTGAGTTGAACCGCAGCTGTGTGGTCAGCGTACTGTGGTGCTTCCTTCCAGCTGTGATGTGTTGACCGACATGTCAGTGGAGTACTTGAAGAGTCAGAAGGGCAAGACTCTGTTACTTTATCAGGGCTACCTGTATAGGATTGACAGAGACCTTGGGGCCGGTGTTTGGCTTTCTACATTGTGTACTTATTGCATACATTTTTTACTGGGGTATGTTGCTGTTTTTACTACTTGTTGTTATGTATCAGTGCTGCTGTAGCACTCGCTGACAAGGTCTTACTGTTGTGACTCTCGCTGTTGTTGTCTAGCTGTTTTCACTTAGTACTAACTCAAATTGGGGTCCTAATAGATCACAGCATATTACTGTTGTGAATGATAGTAGGCCCTTGCATAAGGGCAGGAGAGGAGTAATTCCACAGTCAGTTTCTGCAGTATGTAGAAGTGAATGTGTGTGGATCAATGGGGAGCAATGAATACTAGAGCTGCCCCTTCCACTGAGAGCATAAACGACACTTTCCACTTGAAAGAAGAGGAAGGAAGGTCACATAAATATTTCCCTTACCAATAAAGGGATAGTGCATCTCATCAAAAAGAACTCCAGGTCCTGGAGCGAGTGAATAGAACCCCAGTAGTTTTTCTGCAGTATGTGGGGATACCAAAAAAATAATTCAACCCTGTACATCTGCCACACAGGTCTTCCACTATGAGTGTCAGCAGGGTGCAGCCATGCATGGGGGACAGTGACCTGTTTAGCCTGTCTGGTGAGACATGTTAGGCCTTCTGGAATGATGACTGTTTAGCTCATAATCCAGAACCTCATTGATTCCCTCACAGGGGAGAATGAATGCCCCCCTACTTATTGATATTGCCCCTCTGTGTTCACAGAGGGCCTGAGGACATAGGTAGTGGGAATATTTGGGGAGGGGCTGAAAAGGATCCCCGTTTACCAGACTGGCAGTCCCTTGGCCACTGGAGCACCTTGTAGGCAGAAAAGGACATGAGAACACTCTGTTCCAGAGTGTCAATATGCTGAGTCCCCTAGACTCTTTAAGGGTCACTGAAGAATCCCTAAATATAATTAACCTGGCCCTGGATATCAGGATAGTGGCCATTATTATAATGTCTAAAGATCCTAGGAATATTTTAGCTATGATAGGCAGGTTGGTGTGGACAACCTAGGCCGTGCTATCAGACAGTAGACCCCTTCCAGGTGTAGGATGCCAGGGTCTTGAGTAATGTCCTGGATTGCTGCTATAGAATGCAGATACCGGAATGGGTAGAGTAGACCTGGGGCATGTTGACTGTGAAGCCTAGAACATGAAGCACATATCTGGTGCATGCAAGAATGTAGGGTTGGGTGGACCGACCCATGGTAAATCAGGCCCCCCAGATCCAATGCAGTCCAATGGACCCCGATAAATATGAGTCAAGTGGTTAGATGTACTGAGTCCATTTCTGTCAGCCTCAATTCCCTTTTATAAAAAAAAAAAAAAAGCACTACCTTTATATTTGCAGCACTTCTCTTTTGCACCTATAGATGGAGCTTGGATTTTGTTGGGGGCCTGGCCAGCCGGCAGTCACATGATCGTCGCATCCTCAATTCAGATATCCGACCCCTGGCATCTGGCATCCTGATTCCTAGCACGCATAATAGCAATGGCGGGGGGGTGGATGGCAGGCAAATAAACTGGCAGCATGAGCGAATGAGCGCTGGGACCACCGTAGGGCAAAGAACTTGACTGGCCACATCTAGCCAGATTGACATGGTGGTAGCCTATAGCTAAATGGATAATGCCTGTCAGTCCTGGCTATTGACTGACATGATGGTAGGGTGGGTGGAGCTGGAACTATCTGTAGCTTGGCATGCATTAGAAAAGGCACCATTAAGATAGAAAAATATCAGACAGAACAAATGCTTGTCTCTCAGTCTTCTTGAGTCACTTCTACTTCATGTTTTAAATATACAAGATTTTGAAATACTTGCCTTTGATAGATAACTTGTGCATGCTGCTTGTGCTTGCTTTTTACATAAAAAAGAAATTAGCATTTGGCTTTTTGCGACTAAATATAACTGAAAAAGCAAAAGGAGGGAGTTGGGAGAAGGGAGAGAAGATCGTGGGTAGGGTAGGGGACATCTGCAGCGCCCTTGGTGGGGGCCAGACGTCTCATGCACTGAATAATCACACAAAAGCTGAAAATAAAGACGTTTAAAAAAAAGCTGTCAAGAAAGAAAACATACACTAATAAATTGGTACTACTAGTCAGGGTGTTTTGATTTGAATAAGTCGGTGACTAAGTTCGTGTGGAGGAACTGTTACTACTAGACAGAGTCTGATCTGAACAATTAAAATCTGCTAGATAAAACATAATACAGAAAAGGAAGTCTTTTATTTTTTTACAGTAAAGGAAAGACTTTGTTAAAGTGGGTGAGTGAGGGGTGTGTGTGTGTGTGTGTGTGTGTGTGGCAGCCTGTAAGGTCGCCCTGGTAGGGTAGAGGAACCGAGAACTGAAAACAAGGTTACAAGACAATAATCTATATATGAAGAAAAAAGCTGCATATATTTTTTTAAAACTGAAAAGAAGAAAACAAACATAGTAGCTACAGTGGTGGGAGGTGGTGTGTGGCTGTGAAAGCAAGCCTGCCCTGGCCTGGAGAGGGCAGAGGAACTTGGGAACTGCTGAAGTCTATAAAGAAACTACATACTGTACATGAAAAAGCATTTTTGTATGTACAAAAAAAATTAGCCTAACTACTGTGGTGGAAGGGGGAGTGTGGCTGTGAGGTCGAGCCTGTACTGAGTAGGCACAGGAACTTGCGAACAAGTGAGAGGACTAATTTAAAAAGAAAACACATACAGGAAAAAGTATTTTTGTGTATAATAAAAAAAACTGAAAATGCATGCCAGATAAGGCGAGGAGGAGGCAGAAATGGGGAAAGGTATGGGGAAACATATAGCACAAACAACACTGCACAGTCTGACTGGTAAAAGACCAGTTCCAGGGACTTTTTCCAGTAACAGTACTGGTTCTTCCTCAATGTTGTTCAAACGGACAGGAAATGCCAAAACTACCTTAATTAAAACTACTGGAGTAGTCAGCAACACAAGGAGTGGCAAGCAGAGATATGGGACCTATGTGTACCATAGTACCAGTACATATTTGAATAAAACAGACGAGGAGAAATCTAGCTCTGATGAGAGTAATGAAATGGAGGATGTAGGCAAGGAGGGAGAAAGGCAGAAACAAATGGAAAGCCTGAATGAGGAAGAGGTGGCAGCTGCACAGATGCAGGATGAATGTTATGATTTGGACTTGGATGAGACGGGCACGAACAGTGAGGTGCAGGTGCAGGAGAAACAAAATGAGGGGGCAGTGCATTCCAGTTTGGGTTCTGTTATTGGCCTGGAGGAGCTGTTGGATGACGATAAGGGTGAAACAGAGACAGTCCTTGATGTGTAGCATCCCAGTGTTGAGAAAGAACAACAAAGTGGAAGTGACAAAGGAGGCCAGTATAATATGCCTGGTAATAAAACAAAAAAGGTGACATCTTATGTGTGGTCTTACTTTTTTTCTGGCTGCCAATAATGAGTTACGAGCAGTTTGTTCTACATGTAAAAAGACCATCAGCAGAGGGAGCAAAAAAGGTGCTTTGGGTACCGCAGCATTAAAAAGACATTTAGAGAGATGTCACCCATTACGTCTCAGGTGTGATTTTTTTTGGTCAGAGAGAAATAAGACAACATGCAGGCAGAGTTAGGTCAGACTACACTTGCACCTGTTGTATCAAGTGGTAGCAACAGCCCTGCTGCTTCAGTTGTACTGTCAACTCTTTCCTAGTCTTCTTCTAGAATGAGTATAAGTATTACAAACAGTCCCCTTTTGCCCTTATCATCATCCAGCACTCCTAATGTTGGCCATCTGAAAACGTCAACTGTTAGAAGACAGCTCACAATTTCAGAAACAATTGAACGTAAAGTTAAATACCAGCGTACTCATCCTGAGGAAATTGCTATAACACAACTAATTTCAGAGATGATAGCACTGGAGTTACAGCCTTACAAAATGGTGGAGCATGTAGGATTCAAAAGGCTTTTGAATCATGTTGCCCATCTTCAGGCTGACCTGGCTAGGATTCGTGAAACCTCCTCCCCCACCCTGGGACCACCAGGGCCAATGCCACTACCTCAGAGGTTGCCAAGAAAGAGGAGAGGCTGGACCAGGGTGGGCTCAGGGAGGGAGAAGGTGGTGGAACAGAGTTGCATCCCTCCAGCTGTACCTCTCCACAATTCATTCGCTCTTCTGGTGGATAGTGGTTCCTCTATGGAGGCACCTGCAGTGGAGACCAAGGAGTATGCTGGGAACCTTCACAAAGGAGACCCACAGGAGGGTGGCATGGGACCCCACAGGGAAGGAAACAACCCTGGTGGGGACTCAATCATTAGGGGGTAGAAATGGGGGAGGAAGGGAGTGGGAGTAGGTGCCTTCCTGGTGCCCACGGCTTGGAGGGACGGAAAGATCCTCAGGATCGTGGAGGAGCTGCCACGAGGGAGGCAGTGGATGTCATTGTCCACCTAGGGACAAATGACCTGGCTAGGAATGAGATCAGAGCAGTGCAAGAGGAGTTTGTAGAGTTTGGGAGGGGCCTTAGACAAGTAACGCATATGGTAACCTTCTCGGAGGTGCTGCCTGTCTATGGCAAGTGTGATGCTAGGGCACTCCTCACCAGGGAATTCAATGAGTGGTTGAAAAACTGGTGTGGAGCTCAGGGTTTTGGCTTCATTGGGGACTGGGGAGCCACCTGGAGGGATGCAGACCTATACTGGTGCGATGATCTGCATCTGTCCGGGGGAACCAGAATCCTAGGTGAGAGGTTTAAATGCTTCATTGGCAAGCATTTAAACTAGCCAAGGGGGGAGGCACCGAAAAGGAGCAGGGAAATCCCAGCCTCCCCCCACAAAACATGGTAATTAGTGAGGTAAACACCAAGGTAGAGAAGTTATTAGAGCAGAACAGAGGTAAATGTAAAAAAGGCAAAGGCAGTAAGGACAGGAATGGGGCTAAAAGGGGTAAGGCTATCAAAAGTGGAGGTGGTGAGTACCAATGCCTAGTCTGTGTAACAAGCCCCTGAACTAGTGGCCTTGATGGAAGAGGGTTGCCTGGATATTGTGGCAGTCATAGAAACATGGTACACAGAGAACCATGACTGGGATGTCAACACACCAGGATACACAATCTACAGGAGGGACAGGGAGGGTAAAAGAGGAGGAGGAGTAGCTCTCTATGTAAAGGAAGGAATCAAAGCAACAGAACTAAAGAGTAAACAGGGAGCAGATGAGGCACTCTGGATCACCCTGGAGACAGGAACTGGCACCACAATCTGCATGGGGGTTGTATACAGACCCCCATCTCAGGGGGAGGGAATGGACAAGGAAATGATAGAAGGCTTCCTTAGAATGGCAGAAAAGGGGGAGATATTGTTGATGTGGGACCTGGATATGCCAGATGTTAACTGGAGCACCTTTGCTGCAGGCACATCCAAAAGCAGAGTCATTCTTGATGCCCTACAGGGTGCATGCCTCAGACAGCTAGTATTGGAACCCACTCGGGAGGGAGCAATCTTAGACCTGGTACTCTCAAATGGGGATGGAGAAAGAATCTCAGACTTAGAAGTGGGTAGCCATCTGGGAACAAGCGACCGCCAAACAGTGTGGTTCACGATAAACACAGCCATACAATCAAGCCATACAAAAGCAAGAGTATTGGACTTTAGGAGGGCTGACTTTGGGAAATGAGAGTGCCTCAGAAAAGCACTAGCAAACAGGCAAGAAGGAGGAGGAGGAACAATGGGAGTAATCAAACAGCCATCACAGAGGCAACAAGCCTTTGTGTAAAGCAAATCAATAAAACACAACGAAGGAAAAACGCTATTGGTTCTCAAAAGAGGTGGCAGGGAAGGTTAAGGAGACAAGGATAGCATTCAGGAAATATAAGGAGACACAGAAGGAGCAGGACAGAGAACTTTATCAGTTAAAGCAGAAAGAGGCTGGGAAGGCAGTCAGAATAGCAAAGGCCCAAACCGAGGAAAGGATAGCCAATTCTGTTAAGAAGGGAGATAAGACCTTTTATAGGTACATTAGGGAGCGAAGAAAGACCAAAGGAGGGATACTGAGGCTTAATAAAGGGGAGGAAATGTGGGTAGAGGATGACAGCGAAAAAGCAGGGATACTGAATGAATATTTCTGCTCAGTATTCACAAAGAAAGGGGGGGGGGTACCTAAACCAAACAAGAGAAACACTCTGAAGACGGGGGTCGATACCAGTCCATTTACAGAAGAAAGGGTTCTGAAAGAACTAATAAAATTGAAGGTGGACAAAGCAATGGGGCCTGATGGGATTCACCCAAGAATTCTAAAAGAACTAAGGGTAGAACTAGTGACACCGCTGACTACTCTCTTTAACAAATCATGGGAGGATGGGGTAGTACCTGACGACTGGAGGAGGGCAGATGTGATTCCTCTTCACAAAAGTGGGAGCAGGACAGAGGCAGGAAACTACAGACCAGTTAGTTTGACCTCAGTGGTAGGGAAAATGATGGAATCACTTCTGAAGGAAAGAATTGTTGAGTACCTAGAGGCCAGTGGAGCACAGGACCCAAGTCAGCATGGATTCACGATGGGAAGGTCGTGTCAGATGAATCTAATAGATTTCTTTGACTGGGTGACCATAGTAGTAGACCAGGGAGGGGCTGTGGACATGGCCTACCTAGATTTTAGCAAGGCATTTGATACAGTCCCACACAAAAGATTAATACACAAGCTAGCCAGCCTTGGAGTGGGTCTCAAGGTGGTAGCCTGGATAAAAATTGGCTAGACAACAGGACTCAAAAAGGTAGTAGTAAATGGAGTACACAGTGAAGAAAGGAGGGTTACTAGCGGGTACCGTAGAGGGTTCAGTAACGGACCGTCCTTTTAATGTCTTTATAAGTGACATTGCAGAGGAACTGAAGGAAAAGTATGTCTCTTGCAGACGACACAAAGATCTGCAACAGGGTTGATACACAAGATGGAGTGGAAAGGATGAGAAGGGATTTGGCAAGGTTGGAGGAATGGTCAAATGTATGGCAGCTCAGATTCAATGCAAAGAAGTGCAAGGTAATGCACATGGGAAACAAAAACCCAGAGGAAGAGTACACAATGGGGGGTGAGATACTGACAACAGTAATAATGGAAAGGGACCTGGGGTAATTATATCAGATGACCTAAAGGTGGGCAAGCAATGTGAGAAGGCAGTAAGGAAGGCTGGGGGGATACTGGGATGCATAGGGAGAGGCATCAATAGTGAAAAAGGAAGTTGTTATCCTTCTGTACAGACAGTTGGTGAGACCCCATCTGAGTACTGTGTGCAGTTCTGGAGACCCCATCTCGGCAAAGACATAGACAGAGTGGAGGCTGTCAGAGGAGGCCAACCAAATGGTGCAGGGTCTGCACCAGAAGACATCTGAAAGAAAGACTAAAGGAGCTTAATTTGTATACCCTTGAGGAAAGAAAGGAGAGAGGGACATGATAGAAACTTTCAAGTACCTCAAGGGAATCAACAAAGTCCAAGAGGATGGCATCTTTCGGAAAAAGAGATGTGCAAGAACAAGGGGGCACAATTTGAAGATAGAGGGGGGACGACTCAGAGGTAATGTGAGAAAGTATTTTTTCACAGAGAGGGTTGTGGATGCATGGAACAGCCTCCCTGAGGAGGTCATGGAGTCAAGAACAGTGGAGGAATTCAAGAATGTATGGGACAGACATGAGGCAGTCCTAGTGGGGGATAGGAGGAAGTAAGCTGTTGGTTAACTAGGATCTGCAGCTTATCTGTTAGGTAGAAAAATGGGCAGACTACGTGGGCCAAGCAGTCCTTATCTGCCGTCAAATTCTATGTTTCTATGTTTCTGTCACCACAATACTATATTCCATCCAGGAAATATTTCTCGACTGTCGTCATACTGCAGATGTATGATTTAGTAAGAGCTAAACTAAAAAATGGTAAAAAAGCAGTTGCTGGGGCTGTCCATCTGACTACTGACATATGGACAAGCTGCCAGCTAGAATCATTTATGTTGCTGACTGCACATTGGCTAATGTTTACTCCCTGTAGTGACACTGACAATTCCCCTCTTAAACTGGCTTCCCTTCACATACAGTATATCCCGTAGGATCACACAGCTTCCAACATCCTGGATGAGCTCAATAGAGAGATACAGTACTGGCTTACTTCACAGGGGCTTTCTGTAGGTTTTATTGTGGCTGACAATGGTTCAAACATAAAGAAAGCATTGTCTGATGGGGGCTTTGTCCACATTCGATGTTTTGCACACCGCCTAAATTTGATCGTGCATGCCTTTATGGAAGAGGACAGAGATATAAAGGCTCTCACATATGTAGAAAAAAAGAATATGCACACATTTCAGCCATTTCTGCAAAGCACGCCAACATCTTTGGGCCAAACAAGAAGAACACAGACTGCCTCCTAACACACTTATCCAGGATGTTGCAATGAGGTGAAACTCTACCTTTGTTCCAACGATTGCCGGAGCAAAAAAAGGCTGTAAGACAGTATATACTAGAGAACAGCATAGGGAATGCTGATGTATACAACATTAATCCTCAGCAGTGGGCTGTTTAAAACTTTTCATCAAGACCCTGCAACCCTTTGAGGAAATTACTAGGGAAGAGTGTTCCAACAATGTCACACTCAACCCAATAATCCCACTGATCAAGATTCTTAGATTTCGGCTGAATGCAATCAGGGATGAGTTGGAAGGTACAAGAAGCCAGTTTCAGATGGGACAATCTAGTGCAACTGAAAGGGACTTGCCACCCAGAATAAAAAAAGACATAGTACAAAGAATGATTAAAAAAGTCAGAGATGATGAGAAACTCGGTGAAATGCTCGCAGCAGAACATTACATTATATCAACAGTATTAGACCCACGGTACAAGATGAAACACCTCTCACAGCATAACCCAAATGTGTTCCAAAACTGCAGAGAGAAAATCATTCAAGAAGTTGATTTGCTTTTGAAAAAAAACATGAAAACAGATGTAGCCCCCTCATCCATTCCTTCTGCACCTTCACATCCCTCTCTTCTCAGTCAGGCTACAAAACAGTCAGTTGCTGCCATTCATTCTACCCCCAGCAGTCATCTTTGGGGTCACTTGGATGCTGTCATCCTTGAAGAATCAGCCCTTCCTTCTCCACATGTCACTGTTTCTGCTCAGGCCATGGTTGACTGCTATTTAGCAGAAAAAGGTATCGAATGGAGTGAAGATCCCATAAAATACTGACAAAGCAAGAGCTTGTATGGCCTGACTTGTGCACATAGCCTTGAAGTACATGATCTGTCCCCCAACCAGTATATTTTCAGAGCGACTCTTTAGCTGTGCGGGAAATGTTGTAACAGATACACAGTCTAGGCTACTACTAGAAAATTTTGAAAAGTTAACATTCTTAAAAATAAACCTTTCATTGACTGGTTACACCTATGATCTGGAGGCAGCAAATACATTTCACAGTGTCTTCAAACATGTCTACTTAGAAGAGTAAAAAGATCACCATTTATTCAGAAAAATAAATCAGTAAGCCCATATGTGGCCGACACAATTTTTAAACCCGATGGCACAATGTTTTCAGTATGTCCTCCTCACAGACTTTGCTAGTTTTTGGATTGCCTGAACCTGATGGCACACATTTCGTAGCATGTCCTCATAGAATTGTCTAATTTTTGGACCACCTGAAGCTGAGACTGATGGTACAATGTTTTTAGCATGTCCTTCTTACATACTTGGCTAATTTATGGATTGCCTAAACCTGATGGCACACGTTTCGCAGCATCTCCTCATGGACTTGTCTAATTTTTGGATAGCTTGAATGTAGGACAGTCTCTGGTCTCCTAAGGACATGCAGTTAATTTTTTGGTGGGGGGGTTCCCTAAATATGTCATCAATTTGGGTGGGTGGGTGGAGGGGATTCCATGCCATTAGAAAATAACTGCATGACTCTCAGTGGAGCAGAGAAGGAAGTAGTAGAACAATGACCAACTGATATGTCCATTGTATGATACTAACTGGGAATGGGATTCCCCCTCAGAGGTCAGACAGGTCAGTTTACAGTTACAGCATGAGTACTGAGGTAGGGAACAGACAGAGGTCAACTGCATGACTGCCATCTTCAACTGACCAGTACATCAGTGCTATAAACCCACAGTTTTCATTTTCTAAAATGCTGCTTACAATTCTGTGAGTGAGTCACAGATCTCAGTGTCATTTTATGCAATTAGAGCACTATGTACAAAGCAGGTGGGGGTATGTTGAAAATTCACATACCCCGCCCGCAGCTCTGCCCATCTGTGGACAGTTGCGCCCATACCAGCAGTCACTAATGTTGGCCACCTGTCCATGGCTCCTCCTCTCCGGTGTGCAGGACTCTGCAGGGCAGCCAGGGGCGGAGTCACAGACTCCGGCAGGCATCCAATGGGATGACTGTCCCGGGTCCACCAGTGGATCCCTCGCACAGCGAGGCGCTGGTCCGGGGTAGTGTATGCCTACTGCAGACAACAGACCTGCACAGCATGGCCTTATGGCCAGTCAGTTCACCGGCGCGGCCCTTGGCAAACAGTGCCCTCATGGTGCACTGCAGGACCTCGGCATTGAGACCTGCCTCCAGGCCCACAAGCCCGCAATGGCAGCCTTGCCCTGATCACAATATGGCCATGCCCCAATACCCCTGTGCCCCTGTAGGTGGGCATGTGATACAGTCTGTCCCCCCCCCCCGGCTACATCTCAGTGCTGCCACTACTCTGACGATTCGGACACTCGCCCATCCCACTGCCCCTGCCCTCTATGGCTGCCTAGTAGGCAGGGGCAGCACAGACAGCACTGTCCTGGTGCCCCAGCATCTGATGGATAGAAACCAAGGGGACATGCAGAGGGTTACGGCAGGGTCTACCCTGGTGTACTCTGCACCCATGTGGCCAGTAGTATGTGGTTTAGTGAATACCACATAGTGCTGGCATGCCCCAAGAACTCCCCCAGTGTGGTGCGGTCCACAGACATGGGGGAATCGGTGCAGTGGGTCTGCATGCCCCCGTTTGTGCATCCCACACAGGGGGCGCAGTGGGTGTGGGGTGGCTACGCACCTACGTTACGTGGCTCATAGCCACTTTGCAACTTTGTGCATAGTGCCATTATATAGCAGATTTGCAGCTTTCATCACATTTTATAAAAGGTTCTGATTCGAATCAGAACTAAGCAGAAGTTAACAGGACTTTGGCCTGGATCTTGATCCTGATAATAAGGGTCAGGACCTCTTCCGGTCCGCCAGTCCCTACTAGAATGTGTAAAAGCTGCACCTTGGAGTGAGCTTGTTATGAACAGTCAACGAGGTAATGTAAAACTTAAAGCTTGCCCCTGCGAAGAGTTGTTACCAGCACTGCAAAGCGTTTAATGTAAACCCATTGTTGAAATAATAAGCCAACAGGAATACTCTGGATGGACAGTGTTCTCCTTGAGATCAAGAAATGTGATATGAAGGCATACCTCCTACCTAACCAGGGATGACAGCCAATCCCCTACCTGCAGCCATGGAAACAGGGCTCACGGGGAACTATTCTGGACTTTCTGTGATCAATAAAAAAAGTCCATGCTCTGGGATCTGGAGTAGGCTTCAGATCCCTTGTCCATTTCAGGACTAGGAGGTGCCACGAAACAAAACCCTATGTGCCTTTCTTCCTAGGGAACAGGGTCTATAAACCTTTGTTTGTAACAAGTTGGGCAATTTCTCCCAGAAACATTGCAAGATGTTCTGGAGAGTAATGAGAAACATTTGGTCTGGAGATAGTTCAAAAAGATCCAGAGCATGTCCACATGCTGTTATTGCTAAGGCCCAGGCATCTGGTGTCACTACCCTCTCCTGTATCGGGGGGGAGAGGGTAAGTGACCTCTGACAACCCCCCTTTGCAAACAATGGTGCTGGAGTCAGCAACAGTGTGTCCAACAGAACTAGTTACTGCTGTTGCTGTTCCCCCTTCCATGCTTAGGGGCTCATGGGGTGGACACTCGGGTCGTTCATGTGGTAGGCAGGTCTCCTGCTGCTCTACCTTAATGTAGCCCAGGTGCCATGTGCCAGTGGCTACTACCCCTACCTGTTGTCCCTCTAACAGGTTAATGGGCCTGGGTCCTGTTATGGTGGTGTTCAGGGGTTCTATCCCAAAGATAAGAAAAACAGTGCTGCGCCTCCACCCAGAGAAAAGTAGAAGTGGGTAAGGTGACTGGCTGGCACAGCCCCCTGGGATGCTGCACCTACCCACCTCCCCTACCAACCACCCCACATTCTGAATACCCAACTGGTTAACAACACCATAAACCATGAACAATAATGATCTGACAGACTCAGAGAATTCCTTCACACACAATTTCAAATGATAAATCACAGCTTTATTAGGGGTGAGGACTAGGGAAGGGATACTGGGATAAAAGATAGTTGTGAATAAAAAAGGAATAATTAGCATGAGCAAGTAATAACAACAACTGGGCCTGCAGGCCAAACCCACCTCCCACTGGTACCAGTGTGTCCCAGGATGTTCTTAGGGGTACCCACTAGGTGCAGGCCAGGTACGGTGCTGCAGGTTGGACGGCTGTTGGGGCCCTGAAACTTTGCAAAATGCTTTGAATAGAAAATTTAAATTTCCCTTCACCCTTCCCAGGAGCCAGGTCCTGGGTACTCATGGTTCGTAGATCTCTGATGCCTGAAGTATGGCACTCCTACAGTCAGTGCAGCACAGGGCAGGAGAAAGCCAGCTGTGGTTCCTCTGGCAGTATGGAACTTGCTTGAGGATCTCGCAGCTGGTCACCTTGATTGTAGCTCTGGCTGCTTATCACCTTCAGCCACTTCTGGCCCATTGTCGAGCTCTGTAGCAGGACAGCACCAGCCCCAGAAGGCCCAGACCCGGGAGTGGCTCCACAACCTGGCTCCCCACACTGGATCCCAGGTGCCCTAGCACCTCAGCATGCACTGGTGACCTCCTGAGACAGTGAGTCCCACTTGGAAGGGGTTAGCTGTTTCCTTCCCTGGCTTTGGGTGAGAGATCCCAAGTGGTGGGGGTTCCTCTGCAGTCCCTGCACTGAGTTTGAAGACACACAGAATTCACAGGCAGTTACTAAGTAAAGTCCAATGCCAGTTGGAGTGGGTGCTAGCCTTAGTTCAATGAAGACCAGGTGCGAACAACAGGGGAATCCAAACACAACAAGCCCCTGCACACCAGTCTGCACCTTCCAGTTGGAAACTGTCCACCACCTTTTCTTCGGCTGCAGCAGGGACACAGCTCTCAGCTCTTTCAACCCGTTCACTCTGGGGAATGTACAGCACCTGGCTAGCACCCTGACATCTAGAGACACTTTGCCTCTTCAGAATCCCAACTGCAGTACTATACAGGTAAAACAAACTCTCGGCAACAACTGTGCTGTTTCAAATAGAACAGCTCAGTCTTTTCAGCTCAATTCAGTCCAACAGTGCAGGGTTTCTGCGTCTTTTAACTTCTCCAAAATAATCACACAGCTCACAGTACCTGGGGAATCAAAATATCAGTTCAGTTTCTTGCTCTCCTTTCCCTGCTGATCCTTCCCTGAACACAGCAATCTCCTCCGGAAGCCTGGGAAATGCCTCCCTAGTCCAGATCCACTCTCACAGGAGTCTTCTGACTCATACAGAGCCTGGGAACAGACTGACTCAATCCCAGAAAGTTCAATGGGTTTCACTCGAGAATCCAAGGTGCTGATTGGCTGATTGAGCCTATCAGCTGTCCATATCCATAGATATCAATCTTTCTAGGTGACTTATTGGGGGATAGTTTAAAAACCTGAATTAGTCTCCTCCCTTTCCCAGAAGTCCCTCTGACACAGTTTTAGGCACCTAGACAGCTGACTGACTGCTGTAAAAGGTTAAAGCATCATCAACATGATGGCTACTATTCAGTTCCATTAGCAGTCCTCAGGTGATCCCACAATAAGAGTCTATTGCAACCCGTGGCAGTGCTATTTATTTACCAGTCACCCACAGCCACATAGCCAAAACTGTCCCCTTCCAATCAAGCCCACTCTTGTATACTCAGCCCTTATGCAACTGCTGTTTCTGCCGCCAAAACACCATCCCCCTAGGTGGCAGGCAGCATCTAATCAATATTCATGTGGGGCTCATTAATATTCATGAGCCCCACTTTATGCCCCAATGTCAAATTTATCCACTGCAGTGTTCAGATTACTGGCCCCTATTTAGGTGAGCAGGGCGCTGGGACCGTGGAAACTCTTCCCCAGTTGACTGCAAAATCACCGGTCGGCAAATCTAAGGCACCGCTTGTGTCTGCGTAATCCCCACTTGCACCTCGGTGCATTGCCAACAGTGGGAGATCGCAACTCATCAAATAAGCCAGAAATTGGGCTAAATTAGTCTAAGGGGCTGCTCAGAGAAATACCGGGGACACCATAGGCACTGGGAAACGAAGAAAATGGCAAGTGACAGGGCAACTCAGGTGAGCCCCCAAAGGGGGGTTACATAAAGGATGTCTTGTGGCAGTGGAACAGGAGTGAGCACTGGCTGGAAAAACCAACAAACTTTATCTACTCCTCAGTTGGATATGATAAAGGCTGGAAGAGATTTCCTGGCTCTGCCTGAGATCTACAGGCTAAGAGGATGTCCTTTAATTTCAACCCCTCCTGCTTTATACTTTTTGTAAGAGGGTGGCATGGAGCATGGCCTTTTGCATATCATTAGAAAAGCCAGCAACCCTGAGCCAGACATGTCCCTCGACAAGAGCCAGAGACAGTTGCCCTGGCAACATCTGCGGTGTCATAGGCCTTATGTAGGAGTGTTTTCCTATTGTCTGCTGTTGTTGAGTGATCCTTAAATAGCTCCTACTTAGGCACAGCTACTGGTGGAGCTTAATCAACTGCATCAGCTGTCCAGAGGACATGTTGGCCCATGGTTTACAATCCCCAGGCCTAGATATGTCTGAGGGAAAGGTCCTTTTGCCCTGGACCTCCAGCTGCCCAAGTCCAATATCAGGCTTTGTCATGGGGCAGCTCTTATGATCACAAGGATAATGTTCAAGACCTTGAACCTGCCCTTCTAAATGTGGCCGGAATACTGTTGGTCTTATGGTAGACAGCAAGGGTGGCATCCTCCCAGGTAGACAGGGTGGGAAGGATAATGATGGAAGGGTGGCCAAACTTTGGAAATGGCCTATTCCTATAAAGCAAGCCCCCTAGCAGCCTGTCAGCTGCTGAATTATGAATATCAAAGATGGGACCTCAGGGGGACCTGGACATAATATAATGGGTCCTCGCTCCCTGTAAGCACAGTGGCCCAGAGGGGCTTTGCCACAGTCTTCCTCCTGATCTTTATCCTCTATGTTAGAGACAGGATGATACTCCTGGGCATCATCGATGTGGGTGACAGAGTGCAAGGAGTGAGCCTGTAGGGCTGTCAAACAATCGAGAAGGGATCTAGTGTCATGCCTTGGGAGGCGTTACCATGAGATTTTAGTTTAGATGCCTCGTGGATGGGATCCTTGTTACAGGAGGAGGAGGAGGAGGAGGTAAGAGGTGTCCTAACATATCCGTATGAGGCTAGAGTACCACTTTGACACTAGCGCTCATGTAGTTGATGGGAACACCAGTGGATGTCGAGTGAGGAGGCAGAGGTACCACTGTCAATACTGAATATCTATGTATGTCGATGGTGGAGGCAGAGGCAGAGGCACCAGCATTGATGCTGAATATCTGTAGATGTCAACAGGTAAGGAAGAGGCACCACTGTTGATATAAAGGTCTTGGTATGAAACCATGTCAACAGGGGAGGCAGTGGTGCCACTGTCATTGTTGAGGAACTTGCATGAATATAGACCGATGAGGCAAACATAGAAACACAGAAGTTGACAGCAGAAAGAAACTGCTTGGTCCATCTAGTCTGCCTATTTGTTTTAGACCTGTTTTGACACTCTAGTTGCCCTTTGTAGCCAGGGATCCCTTGTGTCTATCCTATGCATTCTTGAATCTTCCCCACAGTATTGACCCCCACAACCTCTTGGGACAGGCTGTTCCAAGCGTCCACCACTCTTTTTGTGAAGAAAAACTTCCTGGTGTTGGTAGAGAACCTCCCTCCTTGAAGCCTGAGGTCATGTTCTCTGGTCCTGGAGCTCTTCTTGAAGTGAAAAAGTTCCTGTGCCTGTACCTTGTTAATACCTTTTATGTACTTGAATGTTTCAAGCATGTCCCCTCTCTCTCTTCTCTGCTCCAGGAAGTACATATTCAGTTCCCTAAGTCTTTCTTCGTAGGACATGCACTGCAGACCCTAAATCATTTTTGTCACCTTCCTCTGTACTGTTTCCACCCGGTCAATATCCTTCCTGAAGTGAGGCCTCCAGAATTGGACTCTGTATTCTAGGTGAGGCCTGTCCAGCAATCTATACAGTGGTAGTACCACCTCTCTCTTCCTGCTTGAGATTCCCCTCCCAATGCAGCCCAACATTCTGTTGGCCTTCATTGTTGCCTTCTCATACTGCTTACTAACCTTCAAGTCATCTGAGATTATGATTCCCAGATCTCGTTCCTGGTTTGAGGCTGTCAGTCTTTCGCCTCCTAGGTAATACTCCTTTCTTGGATTTTCCTTTCCTATATGCATGACCTTGCATTTTTTGGCATTAAATCTCAGCTGCCACACTCCAGACCATTCTTCTAGTTTCTTGAGGTCAGCTTCCATCTTGCTCACTCTTGCTGGGGTGTCCACCCTGCTACCTATCTTGGTGTCATCTGCGAACAGACATGCCTTCCCTTCCAGCCTGTCAGTGATGTCTGCTATAAAAACATTGAAGAGCACAGGCCCTAGCACTGAGCCCTGGGGGCACCCCGCTGGTCACCCTGCCTTCCGTCGATTGTGCTCTATTAACCTGTACCCTCTGGGTTCTGCCTTGGAACCAGTTTTGTACCCATCTGACTACTTCTGGACCAACCCCGTGTGGTCAAGCTTCTTTACCAGCCCTCTGTGTGGAACCAAGTCGAAGGCCTTACTAAAGTCTAGGTAGACCACATCTACTGCCCCACTGTCATCCACTATTTGTGAAGCGTAGTCAAAAAACTCGAGCAGATTTGTCTGGCATAACCTACCCGCTGTGAAACCGTGCTGTTTAGGGTCTTGTTGGCCGCTTTTTTCGAGGAATGCTATGATCCTCTGTTTGAGTAGTGTATCCATTAGTTTCCCTACTATAGACATGAGGTTCACTGGTCTGTAATTACTAGCCTCTTCGCAACTGCCTGATTTGTGAAGTGGAACCATTATTGCCTTTTTACAGTCTCCGGGTACCACACCGCTCTTCAAGGATTTCATGAATAGAAGTGCCAGAGGGGCTACTAATTCTGCCCCCAGTTCCTTAAGGATTCTGGGGTGCATCTTATCTGATCCCATGGCTTTGTCTGCCTTTAGTTTATTTAGCACCTCCCATACTTCAGCTTCTGTAAAGGGACTCATGTCTACCCCTGGTCCTGGGGTGTTGTGCTTTTTTCAGGGCTAGGCCATCCCCTGGGTCCTCTTTGATAAACACCGAGCAGAAGTATTTGTTGAGGATTTCGGCTTTCTCTGGGTCATGTTTGGTGCATTTCCCTTCTTCAATAGCAATCTGTACTATCCCCTCTTTTGTCTTCTCACATTCCCTAATGTATCTAAAAAATGATTTGTTTCCTCTCTTTGCCCCATCTGCTATCTTTTCCCCTGTCTGGGCTTTTGCCTTTCTAATTTGTTTGCTTGACTCTCTCAATTTTTGCCTTGTACGTCTCCCAGTCTTTCTCAGGTTTGGTTTCCTGGTATATGTCGTATGTCTTCTTTTTTTCTTTGACTGTGGTAGCCACTTCCTTGGAAAACCATAGAGGATTTATTTTTCATTTTGCTTTGCGGACCCATCTGGCACATTGATCTGTGGCAGTCTTTATTGCTGTCTTGAGTCTCCCCCACATGACCTCCACCTCCTCAACCTCTATTTCCATTAACTAGCTACTCATGTTGTTCCTCATATTTTGGAAGTCAGACTTTTCTGAAATCTAGCACCTTTATCTTTAAGTGGCTGGTGTCCTGTGTTATATTTACCGTAAAACTTACCATACAATGGTCACTGTTGCCCATATGACATCCCACTTCGATAACCTTGATCCTTTCTGAGTTTGTGAGGCTAAGATCAAGAATGGCATCTCCCCTTGTTGGGGTTTTAACAAGTTGGCACAGTCCTGTGCCTTGTAATGACAATAAGAAGTCCCTACTTCTTGTTGTTGCTGCCGTTAGTCTGCTCCAGTTAATATCTGATAGACTGAAGTCCCCCACCAGTATTACTTCACCTTTATCAGACATTTTGTGGATTTCCTCTATTAGGTCTTTGTCTCCTTTATCTCCTTGATTTGGAGCCTGTACATGATGCTGACTCTGAAAGGTTTTCCCTTGCCCATGTCTCCTGTTAGCCACAGTGACTTGAAGTCCCCAGGTTGCCCTTTTACTTCTGTGGCTTGTGGCTATGCCCCCCTCTTTTTTTTGCCTTGCCTATCTTTCCTGAACAGACTGTAATTGGGAATGGCTGTATCCCATCCGTGGTTTTCCATGAACTTTGTTTCTGTTACAGTCACGCAGTCCACCCTTTCTGTTTCCAAGATGGCTGTTAGTTCAGGAAGTTTGTTGGTTAGGCTCTGGGGCCTGGATATTCAAAGGGGTTGCACCTGGTGCAATGGAGTTGTGCCAGCGCAACCCCGCATTGCGCCCTGATGGGATATTGAGATGCCCGCCTGGCGCAGAGCAAATCCCGATGCGCTGGGGTGCAATGATAATGTATGCGGTGCAGATGCAGGGGGCATGCCATGCATATGTGGCACATCCTGATATTCAGCCCAGGATGTGTGGTGCATATGCCAGTGCACCCCTGCACTGCACTGCATGGGGGGCTCAAAGATGAGCCCGTGCTGAGTAGGAGCAAATGCCGGCCACCCACAGGTGGGCTGTTGCACTGCAGGGCGCAACACAGCAGCCTGGCCGTGGGTGGCCACCCGCCCGGCCAGAACACCTTCCACAATCACACACATCCCTGGTGGTCTAGTGGCCCCCCCACCCGTAGCTGCGATCACACTGTATATGTTTATAATGAGATCCCTGGTAGTCTAATGACCCCCCAGTCTCCGATTCCCCGATGTGTATGAAACATGTCCAACCCTGGTGGTCCAGTGGTCCCCCTCCCACCAGTGCCGATACATGACAATATGATGTCTCTGGTGGTCTAGAGGAAACTCCCCCACCCATTGCCGCGATCGGTAAAATCCCGATTGAAACACCCTGGTGATCCAGTGGCACCCCACCCCAACCACCCACACAGGACCCTTGTCCACCCCATCATAGGCAGGCAGCAGCATCCTGCCCACACCACCCGGCCACCCGCCGAATGACAGGTACAGTATGGGCTGTAAGCCCATTGGTCCCTCAGTGTGGACCAATGGGTTTGCAGGGCATACTGTACTAGACACTCCACATCTGTGAATGACTCCATACCTGTACCTGTCATTCGGCAGGTGGCCAGGTGGTGTGCAGGTGGGATGCAGCTGCCCATGAGCAGGGGGAGCAGGAGTGGGCAAGGTGTTCTGTGTGGGTGGGTGGGTGGAGGAGGTGCCACTAGATCACCAGGGCATTTCATCACGGGATTTTTTCCGTGATTGCAGCAACGGGCGGGGGTTTCACTAGACCACCAGGACATCATATTGTCATGTATCGGGGACTCGGGGACTGGAGTGGGAGGGGGACCACTGGACCACCAGGGCTGGACATGCTTCACACACATTGGAGAATTGGGGACTGGGGGGGCACTAGACTACCAGGAATCTCATTATAAACATATACCGCACGATTGCAGCTACTGGGCGGGGGATGCCCCAGGATCCCCACAGCACACGTCATGCTGTGCAGGGTGCCAGGCACAAGTTGATGGCCTTCCCTGCGCAAGGCATGCAAATGGGGCCATAATGTCATGCAAATGGCCCCATTTGCGCCTTGCATATATTATGACCTCATCTGCATGCCCCCTGCTGAATATCGAGGGTGATGCTCCTAGTGCAACTGCACTTGTGCTGGCACATCCCCGTGCTCCCTATCTGTGGCTTGAGCAGTGCCACTGTGTCATGTGCAGTTTATGCGCTGCCCGTCTCATATTCAACAGTGCTGCACCATGGTGCAGCACTGTTGAATATCACCTGGACCTGGCCTCAGCGCATCACAGTTGTGCTGCACCCAGGCTTGCACCACTGCTTGGCGCACTCTGAATATCCCTGCCCTAGTATTTGCAACCGTTGCCTTCCAGGAATGTACATCCTCTTTGGCGTGAGGTTGTACCCTCTTCCTGGACTGTTCCAGTTTGCTGTGGAGCAGCAGTCTTCCAGGAGACATTCTGGAGACTGCGTTGCTGCCCTATTTGCAGGCACCTCTCTGGTCTGAAGGAGGAGGTCACTTGACTCCATGCTGACCTGGCAGAGATTCAGGAAACCTGCTCCCCCACCCAGGGACCACCCAGGCCACTGCCACTACCTCAGAGGTTGGCAAGAAAGAGGAGTGGTTGGACCATGGTGGGCTCAGGGAAGGTGAGGGTGGTGGAACAGAGAAACATCCCTCCAGTTGTGCCTCTCCATAATTCATTCACCACTCTGGCAGAGCATGGTTCCTCTATGGAGGCACCTGCAGTGGAGACCAAGGAGGATGCTGGGAACCTCCACAATGGAGACCCACGGGAGGGTGGCACAGGACCCCACAGGGGAAGGAAATAACTCCTGGGGGGGACTCAATTGTTAGGGGGTAGAACTAGGGGAGGGAGGGAGGGAAGGTGCCTGCCCAGTGCCATGGCTTAGAGGGACAGGAAATGAATCCTCAGGATTGTGGGAGCAGCTGCAAGGGAGAGTGAGCTGGATGTCATTATCCACCTAGGGACAAATAACCTGACTGAGAATGGGATCAAAGCAGTGCAACAGAAGTTTGTGGAGTTTGGGAGGGGCCTTAGGCAAGTGGCACACATGGTAACTTTCTCAGAAGTGCTACCTGTCTTTGGCATGGATGAGGCTAGGGTACTCCGCACCATGGGATTCAATGACTGGTTGAAAAACTGGTGCAGAGCTCAGGGATTTGGCTTCTTTGGGGACTGGAGCTCCACCTGGAGGGATACAGGCCTATACAGGCACGATGGTCTGCATCTATCCAGGAGGGGAACCAGGATCCTAGGTGATAGGTTTAAATGCTTCACTGGCAAGCACTTAAACTAGCCAAGGGGGGAGGCACTGAAAAGGAGAAGGGAAATCCTAGCCCCCAAAAAATCAGGGTAATTAATGAGGTAAACACCAAAATAGAGCAGTCGATAGGGAGAAGGGCTGGGGTAAATGAAGAAAAAGACAAAGGCAGTAAGGACAGGGATGGGACAAAAAGAAATAAAGCCATAAAAAAATGGAGGTTAATGAGTACCAATGTCTGTGGTCTAGGTAAAAACCTCCCCGAAATGGTAGTCTTGATGGAAGAGGGATGCCTGGATATCGTGGCAGTCACAGAAACATGGTACACATAGAACCATGACTGGGATGTCAACATATCAGGGTACACAATCTACAGGAGGGACAGGAGAGAAGAAGAGGAGGAGGAGGAGTAGCTCTCTATGTAAGGGAAGAGATCAAAGCAACAGAACTAAAGGGTAAACAGGGAGGAAAAGAGGCCCTGTGGGTCACCCTGGAGACTGGAAATGGCTCCACAATCTGCACAGGGGATGTATACATACCTCCGGCTCAGGGGGAGGAAATGGACAAGGTAATGATAGAAGGCATCCTTGGGATGGCAGAGAAAGGGGAGATATTGCTGATGGGGGAACCTGAATATGCCAGATGTTAACTGGAGCACCTTTGCTGCAGCCACATCCAAGAGAAGGGCCATTCTCAATGCCCTACAGGGGGCATGCCTCAGATAGCTAGTTATGGAACCCACTTGGGAAGGATCAATCTTAGACCTGGTACTCTCAAATGGGGATGGAGAGAGGATCTCTGATCTTGCAGTGGGAAGCCATCTAGGAACAAGTGACCACAAAACAGTGTGGTTCATGATTAACTTAGCTGTAGAGTCAAGCCACACAAAAGTGAAGGTACTGGACTTCAGGAGGGCTGATTTTGTCAAAATGGGAGAGTGCCTCAGAAAAGCACTAGCAAACAGGCAAGAAGGTGGTGTGGAGCAACAATGAAGAAAAATCAAAATCACCATCATAGAGGCAACAAGCCTTTGTGTGAAGCAAATAAATCAAAACAAAAGAAAAAACACTATGGTTCTCAAAAGAAGTGGCGGGGAAGGTAAGGGAGAAAAAAAGACAGCATTCAGGAAGTCTAAGGAAACACAGAAGAAGCAGGGCAGAGAACTGTACCAGTTAAAGCAGAAGAAAGCGGGGAAGGCAGGCAGAATAGCAAAGGCCAAACCGAGGAAAAGATAGCCAACTCAGTTAAGAAGGGGGATAAAACCTTTTAAAGGTACATTAGGGAGCAAAGAAAGACTAAGGCAGGGATACTGAGGCTGAATAAAGAGAAAGGTGGTTGGGCAGAGAGCGTCAGTGAATAAGCAGGGATACCGAACGAATACTTCTGCTCAGTATTCACAATGGAAAAGCAGGGAGAGACACCTAATCCAGTCAATAGAAGCACTCTGGATAGGGGGGTTTATATTAGTCCTTTCCTAGAAGAAAAGGTTCTGAAAGAACTCTTAAAAATGAAGGTGGATGAAGCAATGGGACCTGATGGGATTCACCCCAGAATTCTAAAAGAACTAAGGGAAGAACTAGTAACACCACTGACTACCCTTTTTAATAAATCATGGGAGGATGGTGTGGTACCTGAGGACTGGAGGAGGGCAGACGTGATTCCCTTCACAAAAGTGGGAGCAAGACAGAGGCAGGAAACTACAGACCTGTCAGTTTGACCTCAGTGGTAGGGAAAATGATGGAATCACTTCTGAAGGAAAGAACTGTCGAGTACCTAGAGGCCAGTGGGGCACAGGACCCAAGGCAGCATGGATTCACAGCGGAAAGGTCATGTCAGACAAATCTAATTGATCTCTTTGACTGGGTGACCAAAGTAGTAGACCAGGGAGGGGCTGTGGACATGGCCTACCTAGACTTTAGCAAGGCATTTGACACAGTCCTGCACAAAAGATTAATAAACAAATTAGCCAGCCTGGGAGCAGGTCCCAGGCTGGCAGCCTGAGTAAAACACTGGCCGGATAGCAGGAAACAGGGGGTAATAGTAAATGGAGTTCACAGTGAAGAAAGGGGGTGTTACTAGTGGGTATCGCAGGGTTCGGTACTGGGTCCAGTCCTTTTTAATTTCTTTATAAGTGACATTGCAGAAGGGCTGAAAGGAAAAGTATGTCTTTTTGCAGATGACAGAAAGATCTGCAACAGGGTTGAAATGCAAGGTGGGGTGGAAAGGATGAAAAGGGACTTGGGAAGGTTGGAGAAGTGGTCAAATGTATGGCAGCTTAGATTCAATGCAAAGAAGTGCAAAGTAATGCACCAGGGAAACAAAAACCCAGGGGAAGAGTACACAATGGGGGGTGAGATACTGACAACAACAGAAATGGAAAGGGACCTGGGTGTAGTCATATCAGATGACTTAAAGGTGGGCCAGCAATATGAGAAAGCAATAAGGAGGGCTGGGGGGATACTGGGATGCATAGGGAGAGACATCACCAGTAGAAAACAGGAAGTTGTTGTCCCTCTGTACAGACAATTAGTAAGACCACATCTGGAGTACTGTGTACAGTTCTGGAGACCCCATCTCCACAAAGACATAGACAGGGTAGAGGCTGTCCAGAGGAGGGCAATGAAAATGGTGCAGGGTCTGCACCAGAAGACATGAAGAAAGACTAAAGGAACTAAAGATGTATAGCCTCGAGGAAAGGGGGGGGGGGACATGATAGAAACTTTCACATACCTCAACGGAATGAACAAACTCCAAGAGGGTAGCATCTTTCAGAAAAAGAGCTGTGCAAGAACAAGTGGCGCAATTTGAAGATTGAGGGGGGATGGCTCAGAGGTAATGTGAGGAAGTATTTCTTCACAGAGAGGGTTGTAGATGCATGGAACAGCCTTCCTGAGAAGGTCGTAGAGTCAAAAACAGTGGGGGAATTCATGAATGCATGGGACAAACATAAGGCAATTCTACTGGGGGGTAGGAGGAAGTAGGCTGTTGGTTAACTAAGATCTGCAGTTTATCCGTTAGGTACAGAAATGGGCAGACTATGTGGGCCAAGCGGTTCTTATCTGCCATCAGATTCTATGTTTCTATGTTTCCAGCCAAGAGATTATGGAGGTTGCTGGTTCGGGTGGATGTTGGCTCTGATTTGTTTTCTGAGGATGTATGCGTGCATTTGGCATTTTGTGGAGTGATGACCAGTCCACTGATGGCTGGGGTGTGAGCTGCATCATACTCCCCTTTATTTAGTTTAACCTACCTATATAGACATCACATTTTTGTCCGAGTAATAAAGTTTTTTTAATAAAAAAAAAAAAAATTCTCTGAGTGCTCGCACACCTTCTCTGTTAAGGTGCAATCCGTCATATTTAAAAAAGCTCTTTCTCAAATGTTCCAGTTCCCTATATAGTGGTATCCCTTGTCTTGGCACCAATCATGCAGTCATGAATTGAATTTGCCTACTTCAATCTCTCTGACTCGCTTGGTGCTTTTTCCTTTTTCCCACACTGGCATCACTTTTGAGAAGGCTAATTTGGATGAAAGGGAAGAAAGTTTTTCAGCCAGGTCCTCAAAGTGTTTCTTGGCCTCCTGAATTGTATGATTTGCCAAGTCATTGGTACCAAGGTGTATTGTTATATGTGTAACATCCCCTGATTCCTGCACAATTGTCTTTATGCTGTTAGTGTCCCTGCTTGCAAAGGCTCCTGGTAGACACTTTGCCACAATGTCACTTTTAACATTTTGTGTTAGGTGGTGTTCCACTCCTCAGATAATGGAATCCCCAGTTATGAGAATTTAGCTTTTATTTGTATTTGTGTCGTTTTTATTTTGAGTTTTAGTATTTTTGTTGTTATTGCATTTGGTTTTGGTATTGTTGTTGGTTATATTTTGAGTATTAGTATTTTTGTTTTTATCATAGTTTGTATTGGTTTTAATTGGCGTGCTAGCCCTTTTTGGGGGCTTGATTTCTTTACCTTGTATTACTTTGTCTGTGGTTGGTAGCAGTGGAGCAAACCTGTTTTTTGTTTGGATGGCCAGGAAATGCTCCTGGTTTTTGGCTTCCTTCCTGGGTCTCCTATGATGCCTCTTTTTTCTTATCACCTGCCAGTCTCTGGGCCCTGCCTCGAGTCCTGTCCCCTGGCTGACATGCTGGTACTGGTGGTGGTGGGGGCTGAGGAGGTGTGCTATAGAGTTCCCTGTATTGGAGGCCGTATAGTAAAGTCCAAGCATCCTGTAGTTAGGCTGCAAGATCTGCTATGGTGCAACACGCATGGCAGGGTCCTGGTTGCCATTTGTAGTTCCTAGTGTACAGTGCACTGCAGTTTTCGCAACTGACAAGGTCCATTTTTTTTGTTTTAGTTGAGAGATAATTCTGATTCCTGTTTCTTGGTAGGAAGTGTGGACGAAAAAGAAAACAGAACAGTAGTTTTTGTTTATTTTGTTTGTTTTTTTGTACTTTACTACCTCCTATCAAGTGTTGTGGGTGACACTAAATGCCTATAAAGCAAGAGCACTGTGGAGAGGGTGGGTGGGCGTAACCGTTGTTACTCCTTCTTGCTGAAAAAACAATCAGTTTGTTAAGGTCTGCCACTTAGTAGCACAACTAGTGTTTTGATGAGAAAAGGTCTCTTTCCCAGTCGGTGAAGATCATTGAAGCTCAGCAGACAGTAAGGCTAGGGGCTGGACCGCACTTGGTGTATGACTCCTAGGGTTGCCCTTTGTGTCTGAGCTGTTGCTTCTGGTTGTTTCTGGCTGAGAGCTTTCTATTTGCTGACCACTATTTCAGTGGTGGGTACAGCAGGCAGTAAGGATAGGGGCTGGACCACTCTTGGGGTATGCCTCCTAGGGGTGCCGAGAGCTTTCTATTAGTCGACCACTATTTCAGTAGTGATACAGCAGTACAAATGCTGATTTGCACACAGCAGCTAGGAATTCTTGGTAAGTGTTCCAACTGCTTCTCATGTTGAGAGAGCAGCCGCTGGCTAGGTTTGAGCAGAGCGATCAAGGAGAGAAGTCACCTCAGTGGAGATAGGACTGTGCACTCCAAGGGGGAATACAGACAGGTAGAACTGTTGTCAAGGAATCCCTGCTTCTGTACCTGTCAGAGTCTGCCTTCCCACCGTGATTGGTCTCTCTCCCAGTTGGTGAAGATCAGTGAAGCTCAGCAGAAGAAAGCAGTCGCTGGCTGGGTCTGAGCAGAGTGATCGAGGAGAGAAGTAAGCTTAGCAGAGATTGAAGCCCGGACTGTGCACTCCAAGGGAGATTCAGCCAGGTAGAACTGCTGTCAAGGAATCCCTGCTTCTGCACCTGTCAGAGTCTGCCTTCTCTCCATGACTGGTCTCTCTCCCAGTCGGTGAAGATCAGTGAAGCTCACTAGACAGTAAGGTTAGGGGCTGGACTGCACTTGGCGTATGCCTCATGGGGTTGTCTGAGCTGCAGTTGCAGAAGTGCCACCATTGATGAGGTGATTTTATCAACAAGGGCAAAGAAGTCAATGGGGAGGCAAAGGCACCACCATCGATATCACTGCAGAGGTTATGTACCTGGTAGAGGTAGCCCCAGCCACCTACCTTGGTGTCCTGTTCCGTGGTCGGGGCAGGATAGAAGCACCACCACCAAAGCAGTTTATATCAGGAAAGAGGGTCGTCCCTGAGAGGTGAAGGGGTGATCTGTGCTGCACCCAAGGGAGGTCTTTCCCTGCCTTGATCCTGGGGCTTGTGCTCGATATTCCCACTACTTGCAGAGGTTGGTGACACAATTATCATGGAAAAAAAAAACACTGTCAGACTTAAAGAGTTATTTCCTCTCTTTCAATTGCTGGAGTATGTCACCGGTTCTTTGGACGACACACAGGTTGTCAAAAATATAGTAAAAGTAATTGTTTCTATAGATGGGAAAAAGAAAAAATGGTGGAAAAAGCAATGACATGTCCACAGTAGTCCAATGAGCGTTGATCGGTGGCAGGGAAGGGGCTGCCCACATTTATATAAGGAGACGCGACATAGGTAACATAGGATATCGCTGTGGATGGCACCCAGTGGACTGCTTGCAAAAGTTTCCATCTGGTTCTAGAGCCTGGTGGCTATAAGTTCCACAGATGTGGCCTGATGAAAGAGATATCCTCAAAAAATATCATAATGAATTGCTCCTGAGCTAGATTCTAACTTAAAAAAAGGAAGCCCCTTGTAAGTGTTGTGTATCTTATAACGCTACTATCACACCTATTGCCAAATAAGACAAAAAGCATCACTTTCTTTTTTTAGACCTTGATGTTAGCCCACTTAACACTCTGTAATACAGAGTTCAAGTTATTTCTTTCAAATATTTTAAGAAACTGGCAGTGACAGGAGAGTGTCTTTCGAAGTCAAGATTGCTCAGTTGATCAGTATGCACACAAGATCATACGCTTTGGCACCAACATTCCTCTTGCTCATTCCAAGTCAATAAAAATGCAGATTTCCAGATGCAGAAAGACTACCACAGACATCAGAGGCCCATTTCCCATCTCCTTTCTAGGCAAACTCGAGACTTTTGCTTGTCTATTTTATCTACAGGGAACATTCTTCTATATAAAGAAGAGTTTTTTTATCAAGATTTGTCCAAGAAACTACTGCAGGACTACAACAGATCATGCTGACGCAGATGCGAAAGTAACTAATCGCTAATCCCACTTTCATATTGAGCATCTGGCCCATGGGGTGGGATTACTTGGTGTTAATCCTCCATTGTGCCTTACCATGTAATGCAGATGCCAGTCAATGCCATATGCTCAGGTAGTTAGCACACTCACGTTTGGGGTTAGAAGATCAGAAGGTTATGGGTTCAAACAACATGAAGTCTTGCTGTATTCAGATATAATGCAGTTAGCCCTAGCTCTTGAACTGCCCCAGAGAGGAAAGAGTTAACTCTATGCAGAAGCATAGAATGTTGAGCTCGATCTCAGTTTTCAAACCTCTGTCTGTGGTACTTCCCAGTGTAACCGTCAGATTCTTTACTCTGCCTAACAGTGAAGTCTTTCCGGAGATTTTCTCTGCTCGGTTCGGTAAAAGTAAAGCGTTCAGTTTAAACCATATAATTTTTTGTTATTTTCAGATTTCCAGCCTCTGTCTATGGTACAGGTAGTGTGTAGATAAGTAGTGACTGTGTTTTGTTCTGTGAAAAAGTTGGAAATTGTCCTTCTCTTCGGTTTCTTTCCAGTCAGTCTGGTTTGGAACCGACCCATTCTATTGAAATTTATTTCTGAGATTAGACCCATTCTATTTAAATTTATTTCTGGGATTAGAGTGGTTGTTTCTTGTATACAATTCTGTTATGACAAGCTGGGTAGAATGCTCCCTTCAGGCCTGAGGGCTCGTTCGACTAGGGGTACAGCTGCTTCCCTAGCTGCAGCCAGAGATATACTTTTGTTAGAGATCAGTAAAGCAGCCACCCGGAAAACAGTACATACTTTTACCAAGCATTACTCCCTGGACATCAAGGCTAGGAGTGGTGCTAGGTGTGGCACAGCAGTACTGCAGAGCCTCTTCCCAAAGTAGTTTCTGCATTCCCTCCTCCATAGGGAACTGCTTGGTAGTCTGCATTATGTCTGAATACAGCAAGACTTCATGTTGTTTGAAGAAAAAAATTACTCACCATAGTAATGTTGTTTTTTCTAATGGGGTCTTGCTGTATTCAGACCACCCCCCTGCCTCCCCGCTCAGAACCTGGTGTTTGGGAAGTGGGCCGGCAGGTACAGTGTTGCACCTCAGGGGTGTATCTTGTACCTTTTCTCTTGGGTGGAGTGGATGTTGTTATTATTTTTCTGGTGTTTAATACTTAAGTATTGGCACTACCTTTCCTTCTTGGGTTCTCGATTTGAGTCTTTTGGGCCCCAAAATAATTTTTTGCCCTTTGGCTATATGTTGAACAATTTCCATAGTATAGTATGTTAGTTAGTGTGCTCGTAAGAATCTGATGGTTACACTGGGAAGTACCACAGCCATAGGTTTGAAAATAGAGCTGGAGCTCAACATTCTATGCTTTTGCATAGAGTTAACTCTTTCCTCTCCAGGGCAGTTCAAATGCTGGGGCTAACTGCATCATGTCTGAATACAGCAAGACTCCATTAGAAGAAACAACATTACTATGGTGAGTAATTTTTTCTTCTAGCCCACACCAGATACTCTGGGCAATATCTATAATGCAGTATGACAGGGGTGATGCACTGCTGAAGTACCATCCTACAGATTAGACAGTAAACCTAGGTTCCTCTGACCATCTCTGGTAACAGTTCAGATTGGAGTTTAAGATATCATGACACTTAAAAGTAGGGGAGGTTCACCAGTGTCCTAGCCAACATTCCCCTTGTCAATAAACAGGTCCATGTAATCTACCAACCAAGACATACCTGTAAATGAGCTACCACAGCACAGTGTGCCTTTTCTGGTAAAAAAAGGGCTGCACATATAACAATACAACCAGGAAAACACATTTTCTTAACTCGAGAGAAATGCTGCAGATGTTCTTAGCACACAAATGCCAGTTTATTTACAAACTAAACATAGGGTAATTTCTTAATATCCATTTTTTCATAGTTTCCAGAGAAAATAACCTATCTGATTTGCATTACCTTTCTTTTAAAAAATTGAAGTACATAAAAACATTAAATCCCTGCACATACAGAAAGCAATGCAGTGCTAGTAATCTAACTAAAGCTCCATTACAGCACTATACTAGCGAGACCTCTTCTTCACTAATGTGCCTCCCCACACCCACTAGACACTATTTTTATCATGATGCAAGAAGAGGAGCCTTCAGTACTGTTTGACCTTCTTTTCACACTGAAGGGCTCTCACAGGACTGAGGTTAGGCTGTGCCAAAACAAGGAACACAGAGGATTTAAAATATGTATTTTAGAATAAGGTTCACCTACAGCAGAAATGGTACAGAGACATTTCCAGATTCACTTGAGATATTATAATGATGGGGAAAATTGATCCGTTCCAGGTCTTGCAGTGAGAATTAGGCCAAGGTCTCCACTGGGGATGCCGTAAGCATCTAGGTATGACAATTAATTAGCAGCGCATGAGCAGAAAAAAAAGCTAAAGGGTGAGGCCAGTTGGGTAACAGAATTTTAAAGATGCATGTCTCAGCTTTAATGCTTGTGTTATAGGGGGAAAAATCCAGTGTTTATTATTTGCTGTGACATCAAAGCAGGCTTTTTAATACCCTTTTAATATATGGTAAGGGATTTCACCCCCAGGGAAACTGCTCGTTTATCACCCTGTAAACTAAACAATTAATCAATTATGACATCATGCATTAAAACCATCCCAAGCATAGTTTAGCAGAAATCCAATCAAAGTTATCAAAATACCATTAACATATTATCAAACCCTAGAAATCAAACAATCATGACATTATCAACTGACAACATTTTAAGACTGCGTTGTGATCTCTTAAAACTCACTTGACCTCTCAGTGCTTCAGTCCATGCTGCTGAGGAAATGGATAAATAGCAGGTCCACTGATGAAAATAAGACATCCTAGATAAAAAAACACAAAATACGTGATAACGCATGCTACAAACAGTTCCTATTCCAGCCCCCAGACCAAACTCCATACTGCAGCTACTCATCTCAACTTCACATAAGACACAGAACTCAGCAGAATAAATGTGATTCACCACAACTGACATTTTGACAGAAACATCACTAACATGAAGACAGACACTTTAAAACTGAACTAGCAAAGTAGCCCGAGATTACAGAAAACTTAGAAAATCCATTTTACTGCTCTGCTGCTCAGCCACATGTCAACTAAAGCATCTCATCTCCAGCTTAATGAGGAATAATTGAACGCTACAGAAATTCTCTACAAAAACGCTTACTTAGCAAGCACTAGTTAACCATCCCACAAATTTGAAGTGACAAAATGTTTTGGCCATGGAGTCACTTGTTGACTAGCCAGATAGAGAACAAACTAGGGAAGGAATGAACACTTGGAGAACAACCTCTCATCAGAGCCAACACGGCTGCTTCAGAGTGGCGAGTCCGAGTGAAAAGTGCCTGGAGCTCCTGCCACGACTGACGCTATACCTGCATGGTACTCGCATATGTGCAATGACCGATAATTACTGCGCATCTGTGAGAAAGAGCCTGCCATGCCCAAGATGGCTACCGTGACAAAAGTGCACATGCGCAACAATCGCACATACGCAATGAGCTCATGGTGGCCATCTTGGGCATGGCAGGTTCTTTTGTTTGCCAACTGCGGAGATGATGGGCAGAAACAATATAGTGCCCCTACGGGGGGGGGGTTGTGCGACCCGGGGTGGGGAGGGGCAGCGGACAACTAACCCACCAATACTGACAACAGCACTGTGGAAGAACAGAGCTGAGGCATCTGGCCACGTGCTTCCAGAGCCCATTTTCATTCTCCTAGCAAAGCACCTGCAGGGCTCTGCCCATGCAGCAGTAGTAATTCCAGCTCAGGGTGTAACAAAGTTGATAATGCCACATGCTTTCTAGGCTCATGGCTTATCACCTTGTTAAACCCCTCGCTGTAATTAATCTTCCTGTAAACCAGTCCTTCCTTATCATTTATTATGTTTGCTTGCACGCATGTGCAAGAAACATAGTGCCATCATCAGAGTTTTCGGAGGTGTGTCAGCCCTCTTCCAATTCAGTCAGTGTGTTTGGAGGTGCGGCCGCAGTTCTCCAATGCCTGCTGGAGCTGTCTATGACAGCTCCAAAATGCAATGGTGTACAGTTGAAGGGGGCTACGCTTCGGTGAGCAGCGATCAGATATCGCCTGCTCATGCGCTCCCCTACACACACACACACACAGGCACAGCATACGCGCATGCTGCGTGCTGCCCCCTAGCACACACTGTATAGCCGATGAGGTGCCCAATCCCCGTCGGCTGTGCTCGCCCCCGAAAAAACAGTTTCATATGCCACATTGGGTGCCCACCCCAGCATGGCTACACGTCGTATAGCCGACGGTGCCCAATCCCCGTCGGCTCCACTGTGTCCCAGTACAGGGTACGCTGGGAAGCTCATCCCAGCGTGGCAACAGATCACCATGCCGACGGGGTGCCCAATCCCCATCGGCTCCACACCCCAAGCCATCCTTCTGCCATGCGGGGCCCACCCAGCGTGGCAAACGTCCGTGTTGTCGTAATAAAAAACCTGAAAATCGAAAACGGTCCCTCGCTGTGTCTTCCCCACCCGCACCCACCTACTGCTCACCTGCCTTCCCACATCCCCCCACCCCATACTTACCTCTGGAGCTCGGCGTAATGATCTTCTGCAGACCGGGAACACATCTGCACTCTTCAAAGCCGACCGCGAACTGAAGAAATGCCGGTAAGCTGTATAATGGGATAGATAGGGTTTTTTCAACTTTATTGCATATCTGAGGCATTTTTTGGAATTTTTGAACCAAATTTTCAACATGGGGTTTTTGGGACCCCTTCTCATGAATGCTGTCACTGTCATGGCGTTACTCGGGCCTGAAGGGTGATTTCACAGCCACTGCATGAAATCACCTATCCGGAATGATTAATGAAATGACACTGCCAGTGTTCATAAGGTGGGCTCTCAAAAGCCTATTTTAAAATTTGGTGGAAAATTCAAAAATGACTGTTTATGAGTGTCGTTGCGCGGTTCCTCGCATGCTTTCGTAAGTTCGCAATTTTCAATATTTTTCACTCCAGATTTTCAACATGCCATTTACCACACTTCTTATGAGCAGTATAGCTGTCATTTTCACATCTCACCAGAATGTGTTTCCGCCCATATGAGCGCACAATGGCGCAGTTGGTGTCGAAATCAATGTACAGGACACATTAAGAAAATCACAGTGACTACGGTTCATGAGCAGAGGTCTTAAAATGGCTATGTTGAAATTTGGTGAAAAATTCCTAAAATGGCTGTTTTCACGAGGCGTCGTTCACGCGGTTCTCATGCGCTAAGTTCTGGAAATTTTCAATATTTTCCTCCAGATTTTCAACATTGCCATTTTACCACACTTCTTATAAGCAGTACAGTTGTCATTTTTCACATCTCACCACAACGTGATTCTGCCCATGAAGCATAAATGGCGCAGTCGGTGTGCAAAATCAATGTATGGGACACATTAAGAAATCACAGTGGCACTGATCATGAGCAGAGGTGTTAAAATGGCTATGTTGAAAATTTGGTGAAAACATTCCAAAATGTCTGTTACGTAGTGAGCATTGCGCAGTTTCCACGCACCTAGTAAGTTTATGAATTTGTAATATTTTCAGTCCAGATTTTCACCAGTGGCATTTTCCACACCTCCTTATGAACAGTACAGCTGTCATTTTCCACAACATGGCTGAAATGTGTTTCACACTTTCAGCACAGAAATCTTGTGGTAGCTGTGGGAAATCATTGTTAGGGACAAATAAAGAAAATCACACTGACACTGTTCATGATCGAGGTCCCAAAATGCCTGTGTTAGCAATCTGCTGTAAAAATCCCCAAACTAGTTACATTATGGGTGTGCGTTGCACAGTTTCTACGCACGCTCGTGACTTCACCAGTTTTTTTAAGACTTTCACAGCAGATTTTCAACATTGCCATTTTTTACATCTTCCATGAACAGTACCGCTGTCATTTTTCACATCCTGTTCAGAATGTGTTTTTGCACCTGTGGTGCCAAATGCCATAGTCACTGTGCAAAAGCAGTTTTCAGCTAACAAACTGATAATGCCACTGTTCATGAGGTGGGGGTCACAAAAAAAACATGTTGAAAATTTGGAATGAAAATACCAACGAATGCCTGAGGCGTTCAGGTTTCCGACCATAATGCTCCACCCTGTAGAGAATGACAGGCATCAGGGGTGTGACTTGGGATTCTTGCCTGTCATGCTCATACCATTCAACCCCCACCCACACCCTGCAGCCAGTGAGAGGCATCAAGGTGTGCCTCGGACTCTTCGGGCGCAAACTTCACCCCATTCTCCTATACCACACCCATCTTACCGTATTTCCTGATGGAATGGGGTGCGCATAAGGGCCAAAGACCCCAAGGCACATTGTGACACTTGTCAGTGTCCGCAGGGTAGGGTGTGGTGAAATGGCGTGGTCGTTATGCCTCATGATCCAAAGGCACACCCCAATGCCTGTCACTCTCTGCAGGGTGGTGGTGGTGGTGGGGTTGGCTTCAGTTCAATACTTCGCTGCCATTCCTATTATGCAGCTCTGTAACTTCTACACTACCAATGCCAATGCCAGCAAGCAAACATTCGGCATTGACAAATGCTTGTTCTGTTTATATTTACAGGAGATTGGAGCTGGAATGAGTCATTGAACACATCACAGTATCAGGATACCGACTGGAAGTAGAGGTTGCTTACTTGTAACCATATTTCTAGTACTTAAGCAAAAACGACCAAGAAGCCAGTCATTTCCAAGGGATAGGAGGCAGTATAGTGCTGTGGTTTAAGGCACTGAGTTGCAAACCTGGAGACCAGGGTTTGAATCCCACAGCCCCCACTTGCATACTGTGTGACCCGAAGCAAGTCACTTAACTTCCTTGTGCTGCCAGGTAGCACCTGGAAACAAGCTTTGGCTTAGTGTGCCTTTCTCGGTTAAATAATTTTCACTTTCCCTAATGACTGGTAGGAGGGAATGCGTGGCCTGAAATGTAGACTCAGGCCACCTCCCACCAGCCGGTCATTAATCTAAGGAAATGTCTGGCTTTGAATTACTTATTTTTAGATTTTGGCAAAGTGCAGCAAGTCGTGCATGCTGCACAGTATCAGTTGGTAGCTGGAGCGATAATTTCTGAGAGGTTAATGACTGATCCAGTAACATAAATAGAGAAACAGAATATCTTGTCAGATACGGTCCATGTGGACCATCTAGTCCACCTATGTATACTAAGCCCCCCTTCAATTAGGCTGCTGTCTTAAGTTTACCACACTGAATACTGAAATCAACAAAATTTGGTGAGTAAATTGAGTGGATGGTCATGTAGTAAAAAAGACTTGGTAGCACTTTAAATATTGCAAGGAAGAAAAAATATTTATTTTCCAAAACATACATAACAACCACACTAAAGTGCCATATTGAATAATTTAATATCACAAAATTATACTTCGTACTACCATAAACATGACCTACCCAAGTCCAGTGCGCCTAGTCACTACAAACCCCTGCACTTCGCCAGACTGGCTTCCTGAGGGGGTCAATTAGCTCACCAAATATTGTTGATTTCAGTATTCATTGAGCAACAGTGCTAAACTGAAGCTCTTTTTGGCTGAGCAGCCCTGTGATCTAGTCAGCACAATTCCTATATCATTTGTTCTTTAAGTTTACCACACTATCTGTCCCATGCCAGCTTGAATTCCCTGACCATTTTTGACCCCACCACCTCCAGGGTTAGGCCATTCCAAGGCTCCACCACCCTTTCTGTAAAGAAGAACTTCCTAGGGCCAGCCTGCTGGTGCAATGGTTTTATTGCTGCATGCAATGCCAACAACATGGGTTCTGGAATGGACACGGATGTCAGAGAGCTGGTGGGGGAGGTATGGTTTGAGCATCCCACATCCTGCTATCTCCCAGGAGAGGGGGGTACATGGCCCAGTGTTTGCTAACCTCTGGTGGAGGCCAAAGGCATAGCCGCACATCAGGTCCTGCTGTGTAGGGAGCACAACGGACACTGTCTCATGCCCTGACATCCTGGCACATCATGCTCCCAGAAAGAAAACCAGGCAAAAGGCTCCCTGACTGGCTGGATGATGGTTGCTGGTCCCCTGCGACCACAAAGCTCTGGATAGCCTGGACCAACCCCAGCAGCACCCGGGCCAAGTAAGTTGTACTGGCCATCCCCACCAGTTCCTTCCCCCTCAGAGGGGGGGACCCGTTTGATGAAGGGAAACATTGGGTTACCTGGGGAAGCTGTAATGTGGGGTGGTAGTTGGCAGCGGGGACAGAGTGCCAGCGGAATGCACCTAGGTGACCCAAAGGAGTGGCCAGTCGGGGAGTGTGGGAGGTGCAAAAAAAAAAAAAAGAACTTCCTTGCATTGCTCCTAAACCTACCCCCTTTAGATGCATGTCATGACCTCTGGTCTGGGTGCAGTTGTTTACCTGAAGGAGATCATGTATCTGTACCTTGTTGTTACCCTTCAGGTATTTAACAGTCTCTATCATGTCAAAGCTAAGATGGTGTTGGGTGTGTAGATACACCAAAGAATCACTTGCAACCTTTTTTAATAATGCTTCATCTAGCCATGAGAAAAGACGCGTCAGTCAGGCTTTAGTTCTCAAAAAGCACTACCTTGCAACAGAACAACAGAAGAGGAAGAAAGATTCCTCTTCTTCCGATGCAGAAACTCCAATCAAGAAAGACCCATTGGGCTGCTACCTTACTGGTTTACCTGGATCTGGGAAGAAGCAGATGCCAGTTGGTGTTAGGAGTCTGTTCATTGTTTCAGTGGACTCTACGAGTTTCGACTCGGACAACAAGAAGGAATCTGTTTTCTCCGATACTGAATTACAGGGTCCTGAGGCAGAGAGGGAGTTTTCTTCTTCCATAGATACGTAGCCAGCAATTCCTTCCTTTCAACAACAACAGCAACAGCTACAAAAGTGGTCAGTTGTGGAACCACCGCAAATACTACTTGGAATACAGGGGGAAAATGGCAGGAGACTTTCAAGGAGCATAGCAAGGTGGGGGGTTCAGACAAAAATATTTCTGAACTATCTGTCTTATCACCTGTCAAGAGGTAGTCCCACCCCCATTTCCACCATCAACAATTTTACCTGCTAAAGCTGAATTTAGATCCATCAAGGAAGTGACTGCTTAGTTTTCTAGTCTCTTTTCCTTTTTGACTATGTTTGATAAAAAAACTCGACCTACTGATCAGCAGGTCAGATATGTTAGATAATGGAATGAAAAACATTAAATCTGAAATGGAGAAAGTCTCTGAAACACAAAAATCAATTCAAAATCAAGTGGTGGTAATACAGCAAAAATCACTTACAAATGAAGCACTTGCGACCACAAACTTGAAAGTAATTATCGCACTTCAGAGGAAGAATGAGGCTATGGAGAACACAGCTCAGTACAAGAACCTGAGATTGGTAGGAGCTCCCAACTCCCATGATAAAGAGTATGACTGAGCTTGTGGCTCATACCCATTATGATTAATGTTCTTTACTACATATATGTAATAACTTGATCCCTCCCCCCTCAGCTTTCAGTTCTCATTAGTGGACTTTACCCTTAATTATTATAATTTCTTATATTTGTGTGTTTACTAGTGTTGGAACTATTATACTTATGTCTAATTTTGACGATGATATGATATACATGTATATGGCATATATCATGCACTTGTAAGATGCAGACATTAAATAATAATAATAAAAAAAATGTCTGTATCATGTCATCCCTATCCTTTCTTTGTTCCAGGGAATACATGTTGAGCTGTTTTAGTCTTGCAACATATGGCTCGTAATGCAGACTGTGCACCATTTTTGTTGCCTTTTTCTGAATAGTCTCTAGTCTATTTACATCCTTCTTAAGGTGAGGCTTCCAGAATTGGACTCAGTACTCCAGGTGAGGCTTCACCAGGGACCAGTACAGCAGCATAATCACTTCCCCTTTTCCTACTGGCTATGCCCCTCCCACTGCAACCCAAGATGCTGCTGGCCTTTTCTGCAGCCGTTTCACATTGCTTGCCAACCTTCAAGTCATCAGTGATGATAACCCCAAGATCACGCTTGTGTTTTGTTGCCGACAATTTTTCCTCATTTAGAAAGCGATTCCTCCCCAGGTTGTGTTTTCCTAGGTGCACAACCTTATAATTTTGATGTTGAACTTCAACTGCCAATTTCCTGACCATTCTTCCAATTTCCTAAGGTCTGACACCATCCTTTGAGTCCCTTCAGCTGTGTCTACTCTATTGCAGAGCTTTGTGTCATCTGCAAATAGACACACCTTCCCATTTAGGTCATCAGCTATGTCACTGATGAGTACATTGAAAAGTATTGGTCCCAGCACTGAACCCTGTGGAACACTACTTGTAACTCTACCCTCCTCTGATAGTGAGCCATTTACCAATACCTTCTGAGTCTTCTCATTGAGCCAGCTTTGGATCCAGTTTACAATTCTTGGCCCAGTACACGTGTGCTGCAACTTGCTAATTAGACACCTGTGTGAAACAGAGTTGAAGGCCTTGCTGAAGTCTAGGTACACCGCATCCACTGCACCCCTACTATCCATCATTTTTGTGACCCTTTCAAAGAATTCGGTTAGTTTGGCAGGACCTACCTGCTGTGAAGCCATATTGTTTTCAGTCCAGCTGCCTGCTATTTTCCAAAAATGTCACTATCCTCTCCTTTAGTAGGGATTCCATTAGCTTCCCTACTACCGAGGTGAGGCGGACTGGGTGATAGTTCCCTGCTTTTTCCCTTCAATAGCCAATCAGGAGTCTCACGAGGCTCATGAAAATTGAATTAGACTTCTACAACTACTCAGTTCACATCCACACTTAGGCAGTCTTCCACTGAATTGACTCTTCCTACCACCCAGCTACGTGGTCCCCTGGCTTTGGCCCCACTGCACTCAGCTCTGCATGCTGTAAGAGGAATCTGTGGCAAGTCTTGCCATTGGAGGACAAGTGGGTCATGTAGATTTGAGCTGAATAATAGTAGTTGAATTATAGTTAAGTGTAAGTGACCTCTGTTTCATGCTACTTAGATTCAGTTCACTAGCCACACTTAGGCAGACTCCTAGCAGACCACGGGGGTGGGAGGGCAAAGTACATTCCCTAAATTAGTCAAATAGGGGCTGGGAGATCCAAAAGCAGGGCCTCAATGACTAAGCGAGTTGGTACTGTAATTGGATATGAATATGAACTAATGCAACTAGGCAGCAGCCTTATGTATCTCAAAAATGGGGCTGTACTTTGGAGTCAGCCACGATGCAATGCTCTTATAAAAGTTTCTGTCAGTGACATGTTGCAAAATACTGCACGAAAAATGACTCCAATTTGTCATGCAGAAAAGTGTGACATGCTTATCACAGATCACTGCACCTTGGCCGACTCTGCTGTAGCTGGCAACAGCATGTCTGGTGGAGTGAGCCTTCAACTTCATGAAGGGCTATAACTCAGTCAGCCAATAACACAGCATGATGTAGGATGTGATCCACCAGCCAACTGTCTGCTTGGCTGCCGATGTACCTAAGCTGACATCAGCATAGGTTAGAAACAGTTGACAAGCCTCACCATGAAATGTTGCCATTCACTCATGGTAGAAGGGGACAGTCCTGTGAACATCTAGCTTTTGGAGCCTTTGTTCAGCTTCTGAAGCACAAGTCTTGAGAAAGAAGGCTGGCAAAATGAGTACCTGATTCAGGTGAAACTCAGAAACTATTGTACCTTGGGCAGGAGTTTCCCATGGTGGGTGTAAGACAACCTTGTCCTTGTGGAAAACTACACATCGTGTCTCCACGGCTAATGCTTGAAGCTTGCTCACCAATCTGATGAAGGTAACATCAACCAAAAATGTGGTTTTATGCAAGTGTAAGAGATGACACTTGCTCATAGGCTCAGTTGATTTACCCATTAGCTAAGACAGCACCAGTGGTAGGTACCATATCTGAAGTGGTTCACTGGATGGGATAGGTGGTCTAGCCCTTTACAGAAATGACTGATCACTTTGTCCTAAGCCAACTCTGGTAGAGCTGCCTTTGCATGGTATGCTGAAATGGTGTCCAGATGCACCTTGAGTGACATGACTTGCAGTCCTGCCTGAGACATGGACCAGAGATAAAGGAAAGTGTGCAACATGGAGCCAGAGAAGGGGAGCAATCCATGCTCCTCACACCACCACCACAAGTGTAAATGTAAGTCTTGCAAGTTAACTCCTTCCAGGATGTCCCTAGAACTCTGAGAACATTCTCAGAAAGTCCAAAGACTTGGAATTCTAGTCACTCAGGAATCAGATGGTCAGGTGCAGGGCCTGCAGGTCTGAGTGCCTGACAGTCTCATGGACCACATCAGCAGGCCTGGAAGAAGTGGAAGCAGCCACAATAGTCTGTTGTTGAGACTAGGGAGAGTCTGGTACCAGAAATGGCATAGCCAGTCTGGCACAATCAGTTTTAAGGGTACCCTCTCCCTCTGCACCATAAGTACCACCTTGTGGACCAGAGGGAACAGAGGGAAAGAATAAAACAGGTCTTGAGCACAGGACTAGTCAAAAACACCCCCCTGCAGTGTAATCTGCTGAGGAGAACAAACATAAAAAAAGCCTGTTTCCTGTTTTCCCAGATCAGATCCACTGCTGGTATTTGCCACACTGAGAACACTGGAATACCACCTGTGTATCCAGTGACTCGTGGAATGCCTCTCCAATATGACTGAGAGCAACTTCCAGCTGCCTTTCTGCCCCAGTGACATTGACTGCTACCAGGTCCTTATGCAGGCTATGTCACAATTTGTCCCAGTCATTTAGCTCCGTGACAACTTGCCCCATTCTATTCATTCTGGCATCAATCGGCTCCCATGTCAATTTGTCCCCAGACAATTTGCCCCAGTGTAAATATTATAAAATAAACTCCAGGTGGGTGCAATTCACCCACTGGATGAAGTGATGTGCTCAAGGGTTGTAGAAGTGGAAGTCATACTGTAATTGCTGACAAGTGGTGCAAACTTTGGTAGCACTAGGTGAACTGTGCATAGTTCCAGCACATTGATGTGTAGCCAGGTTTTTCTCTGCAACCAGAACCCATGTGCTCCATGGTCCTGAAAATATGAAGTCCTATGCACCAGCAATGCATCCAAGGTCAGTGTCACAAAGGGCTTTTCTTGGATGAACTGGATGGCCACCGAATGGTTTATTGGAGATAGCCACTAATGGATGAGGTCCAACATCAGCTGAATCACCTGGACCAATTAATTTAGGACAGTGTGGGACTGGGATCAGTGAGGGCACAGTTTTGACTGCATGGTTCTCATGAACTAGTGGGCCCAGTGCACCACAGTCGAGGTACAGCTGAAAATGTCCTGAAGCCAGAAGAAATCAAGACAGGGTATGATTTCCCAATCTAAAATGATTGAACAAAGAAGAGCTGTCCCTTCCCTCTGTTTGAAGGCAGACATACGAACATACGAAATTTGCCAGCAGATAAAGGCCTAGAGGTCTATCAAGTCTGCTCGAATGTGCAGCTAGCACCCCTTATTCTGCAGCTGCCCCTCCCTTCCACCCTTTCCCTTTATTAACCCTCCCCCTTGTCCTGTCCCATCCTCATTTGAAGCAGTCCACTGTTCTACTGCATACCATTTCAGCAGGTAACGCATTCCACCCAGCCACCACCCTCTCTGTAAAAAAGTGTCTCCTCATCTCCCTCCTGAACCTTCCTCGCTCCAGTCTCATATCATGGCCCCTGGTGTCCCTCCCCTCCCTTACTTTGAACAGCCCCTCTGTACTTGTCTTGTTTATTCCTTTCATGTATTTAAAGGTTTCAATCATGTCACCCCTGTCTCTCCTCTCCTCCAGTGAGTACATGTTCAACTCCTTCAACCTCCTCTCGTATGATAAGTCCCCCAGCCCCTTGATCATCTTTGTCGCTCTGCGCTGCACCCCTCAGTAACATATGTCCCTCTTCAGTTCGGACGCCAGTACTGCACGCAGTACTCCAGGTGTGGTCTAACTAATGACCTATACAGTGGCAGAATCACCTCCTCCCTCCTCGAGGATATACCCCTTGCAATACAACCCAGCATTTTGTTGGCCTTTGCATCTGCCTTCCTACATTGTGCCGAGTTGTTCATTGACCCTGTAATGAGCACACCCAGATCCTTCTCCTCCTCTGTCTGGGCTAGCTGCACTCCCCCTAGCTGGTAACTCCTCCTTGGGTTCTTCATCCCAAAATGCAGCACCTTGCACTTTTTGGCATTAAAGCCCAGTTGCCAGGTGTCTAACCAGGTTTCAAGCTTTGCCAGATCATCCTGCAACCCCTGCCATCCCCCTAGGTTATCCACCACTGCGCCTACCTTGGTATCTTCAGCAAACAGACTGATCTTGCTCTTGATGTCCCATGATATGTCTGCAATGAATATCCCAAACAACACTGGTCCCAACACGAGCCCTGTGGAACACTGCTCGTCACTGCCCTTGGGTGTGAGCTCCCCACCCACAACCACCTCTGTTGCCTTCCCTGTAGCCAGTTTCCTACCCATCTCACCAGCTTGCCACCCCTGTGCCTACTAACTTCCTTCCAGCCTTCCATGTGGCACTGAGTCGAATGCCTTACTGAAGTCCAGATACAGGACATCACTGCATGGCCCTGTCAGTTGCCTAGTTACCCAGTCATAGAACTCGACCAGGTTGGTTTGGCGGGATCTGCCATGTGAAGCCATGCTATCTGCTGTCCTGTAGTCCTTTGGCCTCTAGGAGGGCCACCAGCCTCTCCTTCAGGATAGTCTCCATTAGCTTACCCACGATGGATGTGAGGCTCACTGGTCTGTAGTTTCCCGGTTCATCTTTGGGGCCACTCTTGTGGAGGGGCACCACGCAAACCATCCTCCAGTCCTGAGGTACACACCCGAATGTAGTGAGGCAGTAAAGTAGGTCTGCCAAGGTCCTGCAAGGACCTCTGCCTCTTTCAGTACCCTGGGTGGATGCCATCTGGGCCTGGCGCCTTGTCCACCCTCAGTGCCTTCAAACCCTCTCGAACTCTGCTCTCCATGATTTCCCCATCTGTCACCACTTCCCCCTGCTTCTGCCATTTCTCCCACCTTGGGTGTCACCCCCCTATTCTCTTTAGTAAATACTGAGCAGAAGTACTCATTTAGTGCTTCCGCCTTATCGCACCCTGCTTCCACCCAACCCCCCTCCTTCCTAATCCTTACTATGTGGTCCTTATAGCCTCCTTTTCTCTGATGGCTTAAAGAAGTCCTTCTCCCCGCTTCTAATGCCTTGTGCCAGCCTGAGTTCCGAGATGCTTTGCTCCTTTACTGCCCTTGTCACCTCCTTCGATTCTGTCAAGTACTCCTCCCTGTCCTCCGGCCTCCCTGTTTTTTTGTACTTCCTAAAGGCAGCTCTTTTGCTCCTTATTTTTTCCATGACCTCCTTGCTCAACCAGATCAGTTTCTTAGCCCTAGCCTTCTTGCTCTGGGCTTTGCAGCAGGTTTTGGTTGCCTCCACTATCCCCAGCTTTATGAGCTCCCACCTCTGGTTAGTGTCCATACTGGGTTGAATTCTGGCAAGGTACCCTTTTACCACTTCCCCCATCCTCCCAAAGTTGGCCCTCCTGAAGTCCAGAACTATTGTGCCAGATTCCACTCCTTCCTTGCCCATCAATGTGAGCCACGCATACTGGTGGTGGTCGCTCCCTGACAGCGGTTCCTCCACTGTGGTTCTCTCACAAGTCTCCATTTGCCAGCACAAGGTCAAGGGTATTCCCTAACCTGGTTGGTTCACTGACCATTGCAGCAGAAAGCTGTCCTGGAAGGCATTCAGCAGTACCTGCTCCCTCCTGTTCCTGGTTGTTGGGGTGCTCCAGTCCACTCCTGGCATGTTGAAGTCCCCACAATCACCACACTACCTTCTACTTGAGTCCTCCTGATCTGTCCCGCTAGTTCCCTGTCTAACTTCTCCATCTGAGATGGTGGCCTGTCACCACTCCCATTCTAAGAATCCTATTCTTGGAATCCTGGATTTGCATCCAAAGTGACTCCGTACTACCCTCCTCCCCTTCCTCCCTTACACACTTCAGTCCTTCCTTCACATATAGTGCCACCCCCCTCCTTTCCTAATCACCCTGTCCCTATGAAATAACCTGTGCCCTGGTACAGACAGGTCCCAGTCATTGTATTGGGTGGCCCATGTTTCCGTGATGGCTGCAATGTCCACCTCTCCCTCTGCCATGAGAACCTGTAACTCTGCAGTTTTCCTCCCAAGGCTCCTAACATTAAGGATAACCACCTTCCACCCTTTTCTCCCCCGCCCATCCTGTCCTCCTTTCCTAGCATCACCAACAGTACTTGCCATTTGTCCTTTGTCACTGTTACATTATGTTGGCTTGGAGGGAGTCCAGCTCCACTTCAATGATCAAGATCACCTGCTCTGGGGTCAGCTTGGACTTAGCCAGGTTGACTAACAGACCAAGGTCCTGGAATGTCTGGATAGCCAGACACCTGCAACATTCCACATCCAGATTTGATCTGAGCCAGCTGTCGGGGTATGTTAATATCTTTACCCCTCTGCACCTGAGGAAGGCTGCCATGACTGATAGATACTTGACAAACACCCATGGTGCCAATGAGATGTTAAACAGCATGGCTTGGAACTGATATAGGGTTCCATCTATCCAAACACAGGGGATTAAAGTATCTTCTGGGGAACAGACCAAAGAAAATATGGAAGAATGCATAATGGATGTCTAGGGAACAAAATCAAGCTTATGACTCCAGAGACAGAATTATTCGATGTTTCAAAAATGTATTGGGGAGCTCAACCTCTTTTTTCCCAAAAGGCAAAAAACAGTTATAGTGGAATTTCAAAAGTGAAATTTTTTGTTGCCGTAATATTTTGCCACAAGGCTTCCTCAAGAGACTTAGGCCCAGATATTCAAAGCATAGCGCAGCGCACAAACCAATAGCGTGGGAATAGCGTGGAGCCGCCATATTCAAAGGACCAGTTAGCGCGCGCTAACAGCATTAGCGTGGGGCAAACCACTAATGTATGCAAGGGGCAAAAGGAAAGGGAGGTGGCCAAAAGAGACGCACAAAGGGATATTCAAAGGCCCAGCGCCGCACTAGGACACATAGCGCGACACGTAGAGCGGCGCTAGTTACCACCTATAAAAGGCTGGTCTTAACCCAGGGCAAAACACAGAGGAGGAGGGACCACAACAGAAAGTGGGAATGTGTGCAGTGCCAGTAGCAGTGATGCTGCCATTGATAGCAGCTGTAGTGGAGGAGGAGGAGGAGGAGAGGGAGCAGGCACAACATGGGCCACAACTCAGGCCAAGGAGATGGTATGCTGCAAACAGGTGGTACCAGCCCAGGATCTCCTTCGAGACCCTGCCTGATGACCACATCATTGGCCGGTACAGGATGAACAGGGGAATGTTGAGGCAGGTATGTGAACTCCTGCATGAGCAGCTGCACTCAAACACCAGATGCAGCCATGCCATGACAGTGGAGGAGAAGGTGACAGCAGCGATGTGCTTCCTTGCCACAGGGACATTCCAACGACCAATGGGGACACCATTGGGGTAACGCAGTCTGCCACCTCATGCCTCCTGACCCAGTTCCTAGAGACTTTCCTGCCACATGCTGGGGAGTTTATAGTATTCCCCAGCATGGCAGCAGAGCGCAGAGAAACAATGCAGCAGTTCCATCGAGTTGCGCACCTACCATCTGTACTGGGTGCCATTGACTGCACCCATGTCCCCATCCATGCACCACCTGGCGATGGCAGTGACGTGTATGTAAACAGGAAGGGGTACCACTCCATCAACTGCCAGGTGGTGTGCGATGCGGCTGGGTGCATCGGCAATGTCTATGCACAGTACTCCGGCAGTGCCCACGATGCCTTCATCTGGCACCAGTCCCAGCTGTGCCAGACTTTTGAGGAGGGCAGGATACCCAGTGGGCAACTAGTCGGTGAGTAGTAGCATACAAGACATACACACAACAGCATGGATGGGGGCAGGCATTGTAGGCCAGGGAAGAGGTGTGGGAGGGCTACACAGAGGTGCAGGACAGCATCCGACAGACTGCAGTACGGCACTAACAGGTACACATCTCTTGACAAGGGACAGCACCTATCCCCTGCGACCCTGGCTGCTGACACCAGTACTCCGACCAACCACAGTGGCCAAGGAGATGTACGAGGCACATGCCAGCACAAGGAACAGCATAGAGAGGGTGTTTGGCATCCTGAAGATGCGATTCAGATGCCTAGACACATCAGGCGGTGCCCTACAGTATACACCTCAGAAGGTATGCTGTATCTTCCTAGCCTGTTGTATGCTGCACAACATGGCAATGAACCATGGGATACAGGCACCCGAACCTGAGGAACAGTCTGACAGTGAGCCAGAGCCAGCGGTCAGGGGGATAGTGGAGCAACTCTAAAGGAGGGACCCTCGCATGGCACGCAGGGCCATAGAGCACAGGGACATCATCAGGACACTGTTACAGACAAGAGGATAAGTACAGACTGCACAACAACTTTAAAGAGTACAATGAATAATCTATTTAATGTGCACAAAGAAACAAAACAGTGACACCAACAATCACAACAGCAAACCAACACAGTGGACCAGACAACATGTGTGCATGTGGTGTGATGTTGGGGGTGTGCAGGACACACGTGGGGGGGACAGACAGAAATGGTGTACTGTCAGTGGGGAAGTGTGATGTGTGCTGTGAGGGTAAGGGGTGCAACTGTGGCAGTGGAAGTGTGCGTGTGCATGTGATGGAGTGCGTGGGTGTCTGCTAGTGTGTGCGTGTGCATGTCTGCATGTGCATGTGGGTGTGCCAATGTTGCAAAGGGGGGCAATGACTGCACAGTGACGCAGTGTGATTGTGATCATCACCACCGCCTACCACCACACGTGTGATGTGCACCAGTACCGTGGGTCACAGACCCTGGCATGCTCTGGGCAGAGGACAACGCTGATGAGAATGGTGAGGCAGACAGGGTCAGCCTCCTGTGCCCCCAGGGGATGGTGGAGCCTGACAGGGTGGGTGGACGGCCACGACGGTGCTGGGTTTCTGATGGTGTATGTGATGCTCTGGAGCTGGACCCACTGGCAGCCCTGCAGCCACAGGTTGGCTGCCTGTGTGCCCCTGTGCCGTCTGCACCATGACCAAGCATCCCATGCTGGCGACCTCCACGTACACCACGCAGTACGTTCCCAATGTCGACCACAGCAGCCATCAAACCAGCAAAGCCGCGGTCGATGGCACCCACCAGGTAGCCCAACCTATCCTCCACCCGCTGTTCAGCATGGGCAAAGCCTACTGAGATGGCCTCCCTCATCTGTGCCAGCTCATGTCACAGCTCCCTCCATATGCCATGCAGGTCCATACGGGCCTCCTGCTGGGAGGTGACAACAGCCTGCAGGAGTGGGCTGGCACCATGGCCATCCTGCCCCAGGGGCACAGACCCCTCAGCTGCAGCTGGCACAGGTGCCTGCTGCACAGGAGGAACTGGATGCTGTCACATGTCAGGCATGGCCTGCTGCTGGCGACTACTGGTGGTGGTCTGTGGCACTGTATGGACAGGGACCCCAATATGGGTTGGACACTGCACGTCCTGCAGTTCAACGATGTTCCCCACACTGCCCACCACCGGATGCGCAGGGACAGCCACACTGGTGATGCTGAAGACACCACTGGCACCTGTTCCACTGCCTGCCAGCAGCCCCACCCCTGCATCCCCCTCCACAGGCACGGCCAGGTGTTGGGAAAACTCTGACATGTCAGTGTGATCGCCACTGGTCACAGTGACTAGTAGGACCTCCCCTACACCAACATCCTCCGTCTGTGCATCATCCAGGTAGCTAGTAGTGTATCCCAAGCCCCCTACTGAGGTGTGACCCCCCCTCCCCAGGCAGTTGCAGCCCCTGTCCATGGGATTGCCACACATGCATTGTGTCTGTGTGGCCATGAGTTGCACAGAGCCCAGATGTTGGTGGATGTTCTCCATCATTCTCCTCCATAACCTCTGGAACTTGGTCGTACATCCTTGGCTGCTCCTGTTGTTCCGCAGGCCTGGCAGACACCGCTGTGGAGAAAATAGGGACAGGGTCAGTCACCCCGTACATGGACACTGTGCCCTAACACCACCATCACCACCACACCATGCAGACCCCAGGACATGTACCCCCTTCACACAAGCCCATGACCACATGCACCCACCCAACCCACAGTGACCATGCCCTTGCCGTGCAGCTTTTTGGCAGCCCACAGTGCACCTTGTGCAGGACACCAACAGCAGGACCATGCACCCATGCCATCACAACATACAGGGTATACACATGTGAATACAGACCTGTCCTGGGCAGTGTAAGAGGCATCTCACATCCACCACCTGGCACACTTGTGACTGCCACCGTCCTCAGAGTCGATGCCATCACGGCCATGAATGGCTCCTCCACCCGCTACTGTTGTTCAGGTGGTCCTCCACCGGTCCTCATTCGGTCCTGCAGTCACTGTGCCTCCTCCTCCTTTGCACGTCACAGAAGGTCGTTCTAGCACTTTTGCACAGCCTCTGTTGTCCTGCCACATCCTCCTACAGCATTGACAGCAGCCGTCACCTCCTCCCAGGCTTGGTGCACCACTGCATCCGTGGCCCTGTGTGTGCGTAGCACCTGCTCCCTCTCCTTCACTGCATGAACGAGTGTGTTCAACTCCTTTTGGGAGAACTTGTGTGCCCGTATGTGCTCTTGCCGTGCTGCCAAACCTATGGGTTAGTTGAAAGGGGACATGTGTCAGCGGCCGTGTCAGTACTGTGTTGCATTACACATAGACATCATGATGCCACCCACTACATTGACTCAGGCCACATGGACATGTCATAGTGCATCAAGTGCATGTACGGTGCACACGGCCACATAGTCACTGTCCGTCCTGTGTCTGGACAGTGAGCCCTGTACCCACATGTGCAATGCTGTTGCCCGTGGCTGGTATGTGCTCCCATGACTGGGTCCACCCCTACGCCAACCACCTGGCACTGTACTGTGCCCTTCGTGATCACTACACTGGGTGCATGGACAAGTGCACTGGCACGTAGACAATGTCAGGACACCAGGCAAAGTCCACACGGTGCATGTGATGGCACAGCACCGGGACCCTGTGTACTTCCTGCAGGGGGGCCACAGCCTACCACGCCACACATCCAGGGAATCATGTCAGTGAGCCACTGTTGCAGGACACACCACAGCAGTGCACTAGTGCCCGTGCCTGGTGGACACAGTGTGCAGGCAGTGCCACATGGCACAGTTCCCTGCAGGGGAACGTGCACAGTGTACTGGACAGTATAATGCCCAGGCAGACGTCTAGGGCTGTGCACCATCACACAGCACAGTGCTTGCCTGTGGGCCAACATGTGTCTGACCATTCACCAGAAGGTACATCTGTGTGCTTCAGTCCATGCTGACCCTGTTCTGAGCTATTGCCATTCAGAGTGTCCTATGGCAGTCATACATACCTGCCTCTCGCTGCTCATCCCCCTGTTGCATCTCTCCACCAGTCTCTTGTTGATAATCACTTTCTGTATTATGCTGCATTACCACAACACAACACTGGGGGTGCACCGCTTGCCCTTTTATAGCCCATCCAGGCAATCAAGCCTGTTAGGCATGCAAATCAGCGCATAATGATATGCCAATCACACATTTTGCCCCATACATACACAAGTACCCTCTTTTGCATACCCCTGTTGAATATGGCCCTGATTAGCACCGTGCTATCACAGTAGCACTGTGCAAAAAGCCAGCGAAGAGCTATTGGAGGGGCAGCGCCGCACTATCCCATTAGCGCAGCACTATGTGCTTTAGCACAACCTACACGCATGCTCATGAGGCCCCCATGTCCATGCTATCACCCTGGCATAGTGCGATGTAGCACCGTACTAGCCAACACAGCGCAGCGCTATATGCAAGCGTGGTACACAACCTCAGGGTCATGTTGGGGGTCATGCATGCGCAGTGTGAATACTTCTGGGTAGCGCCACGCTATGTCATGTGATAGCACGGCGCTACAGTGGTTGTTGAGGGAGAGTCCTGGGAGTGCCAACCTTGAGAAGAGACAGGTTGTGGGGTCTACCAGCTGTATTAGAGATGGAAGGATGTTCCAGACAGCGTGCAGTTGTGCACAGGGACAGGCGCTGGGGGGAGGTCGAAACTGCAAACCTTGTGCAGCTTGTTATGAAGAGGCATAGGAGGCTGTTTGGGGAGGTGAGGGAGGGGGACCTCCCACGAATGCAAGTGTCGGACACAGTGGCGAGGAAACTCACTGCCCACAGTGGGATACCCCAGAACACAGAAAAGTGCCACCACAGGTACACTGACCTGAGACGCAGGCAGAGGCAGCAGCTGGAGCGCTACAAGCGCATGGTGTGTGATGGCACTGTGCCCGTGCCAGGTGAGTGGTGTTGCATGTAGTGTACCAACATGTCAGGCTTCGCGTGTGTGTGTGTGTGTGTGTGTGTGTGTGTGTGTGTGTGTGTGGAGGAGGTGGTGTGTCTGTGTGGGGGGGTTTGTTTGTGTGTGTGTGTGTGTGCAATGATACATGGTGCTGTTGCACACTGTGAACAGGCGGAGTGGCACATTTATGCCCCCTAGGGGCACGGTACATGCCGTGACCATTGCTGTGGGAGGTGAGTTGGGTCATGCTGTTTGGCATGTCCCAGGGCATCACTGGCCTGTGGACGGCAACACCAGTTGCAGGAAACCTGCTCATGGTGGACCATTGACGTACTCACATGGGTATGTGGATGTTCGCATGGGAGCTGCAACGGCCACTATCGCAGTACTGCAGCACCATTGATCACTGCCGTGTGTGCCTGGCGAATGCGCCATGGCCACTGCCACCCTCTGTGTGGGGGTCCTCCCTGTTTACTCCATGTGTGTGCATTGTGGTTGGGGTTGCATGTTCATCTTGCTGTGCTGCACATGGTGTATGCTGTGCCATGCTGTAACACCACTTTCTCATCTGTCCACTGTAGAGCAGATTGAGCAGCCCATGGCTGGAGGAGGGAGTCATCCCAGGCCACAGGAGCAGAGACGAGGCAGCCCGAGGGTGCCATCCCTTCCACAGCGGGCGCAGGAGAGCAGCCCTGAAAGCGGTGGTGTGTTGCGTGAGTACCTGTTTCATTGCTCTGTGATCTGTGCCCTTTCACTAGGCTGTGTGTCACATCTGGGTGTCCAGCCACTGACTGGTCTGGTGGCATTTCTGCAATGGGCAGTGGGCCAGTGTGGTGTAGCAGTGTGCTGTGCGGTACACCTGTGTTTCACACCACAGTTGGGTGCTGTCAGTCCTGCCCGGGGAGGGTGCTGTCAGCTTGCATTGCTGTGCGGGTGACTGATGGTGGTGGTTGCTCAGGTGCCGAGGGTTCCATGGGAACAACATGCTGTTGGATGACCTGTCCACCTCTGTGGTCCATCCACACCACCACCCACAGGGTGTCCACATTTACACAGGTGGTGGTGCCTTGCTATGCATGCGGGACAACACGCACCATGCCTTATGGGCATACCTCTCCTCCTTCTGTCCACCAGCTGTAGAGCATTGCCTGTCACCCTGTGCTATATCCTGGCACTGTGCCACAAGCATTGTGGAGTCCTTCCATGTGTATCTCATGGCGAGGTTACTGTGTTGCAGTTTAGTTGCAGGGTACTATTGTCACTGTGCTATTACATTATGTGCATCGTCGCCTGCCAATGTTGACCGTGGCTGTGGAAGTAGTACTCACAGGGTGGAGGAGGGGGGGTCCTGTTATGTGGGTTGGGGACACTTCCATGTACCATGTCACAGTTCGGTGGTATGCTTTCAGTGGTCTTGCCTGGTGGCATGTGAAGGCCCTTCACAGACAGCATCTGTGCCCTGGCTGACTGTTATCCCCTGGCCTGGGTCGGTCATTGGCAGGCCACTGTCATGGTTCATTGATGCTCCTGCATGCCTGTCATTGTTTGTTCTGCACTCTGCATTACTGTACATTTCCATGTGTGGGTGGGCAGCACGTCCCAACGTGTGGATGCCCTTGTTCATGTAGTGGCGTGGCCCTTGCACTCAACTCTCCAGGTTTCCAGCTGTGTGTCTGCCGTGTCTCGCTGTGTGCTGTATCAGGGTGGGTGGTGTCACATGTTCCCTGGTGCTGTCAGGATCACTGTCATCATCAGTGTTGGGCTTTGTGTTGGTGTTTGTGTTGCCCTGTGCTGCTTTGAGGGAACCTTCCATGTTGTCCTACCAGTGCTGAACTCAACTCCGCCAGGGATTGCCCATTGGGACATGCTGTCCATCTCTGTATGGCCACCTTTGACTAATGTTTGCCTCCTGTCTGGTGTACCATCCTCATGGTCTCTCCCTTCCTCTTGTAGGTCCACTCCGGGCATCGCTGTGGGCGACAAGGCCCGAAGAGTCAGAGGGCCCAGAGGACCTGCTGCGCCGCATTGTTAGGCAGCAGAGGACATTAATTGAACAGCATGCCATCATAATCATGGAGACTCGGAGGGTGGCTAATATTCTGGAGGCTCGTCTCCCTGATCCAGCGGGCAACTAGTTATGCCCTGTTTTCTTGACATCTTCCCTCACCACACCTCCTCACTGGACTTATTTGTCCCTTCCTTGCCTATTGTCATCTGTCCCTGTGTGTGTCCTCCTCCCCTTTGCAACCTTGTCCTGTGTCTTCCTGTCCCTCCATTTGTTGTCATCCTTATGTTTTCCTTTGTGAGCCTTTTTAAGCCGATGGTGCTTGCCTTTTGTTTTCCTGTAGTAGGCATTTGGGGTTGTGTGTTGGGGGGGAGGTTGCTTGGTGGGTATGTTCTTGTTCTGTTTCTGTGTTGTGGGGAGGGTTGTACAGTGGTGGGTGGGGCATTTTTAATTCTGGGTTTTGTTCTTTGGTTTGTTCTGTGTTTTATTCGCTGTAATGTTTCCATTTCCTTTACTTTTCATTATTGTTAATTACAGTGGTTTATGACATTTTACTGTGTCCTGTGTCATTCTTGGGTGCTGGGGTTCCACATGCTTTGTACTGTTGCTGGTGTTCTCCACATGGATCTGTGTTGTTGCTGGACATTCCCGTGCATGTGTGGCATCCTCCTGGATGTGCACTGTGGTGTGCTCCTGATTACCTCATTCCGGCATGTGTTCCCTTGCATGTGTCCCAGGGGCAGGCTGTCTCTGCACTGTGTTCCATTGCATGTTTGCATTGCCTGCCTAGGGCTATAATCAGTGCTGCCTTGTGTGCTATATTCAGTGCTGTCTTATTCCTGGGCTGTTTTTGCCCTGTACTCCTGGCCCTGTTTGCCCGGCTTCCTTTGCTTGCTATATTCAGCTGGTTTTGGCCCGGGCTATTCCCTTTGAATATGGCTGGCATTTTGCTCCGGGCTAAGTTTGCACGCCGGGCAGTGCTAATCTCAGCCAGGGGCTAACCTTTGAAGATCTGGCCCTTAGTATCTACAAAAGTTTAAAAAATATATGCAAAAGTTAAATAATTTATTCAAGCCTTTTCTCCTGCTCCTAATGTCATGTTTAATCTTTTATACAAACAGGGTAACATTTCCTACCTGCTAGTGCTGAGAATCTCGAAATTTCCCTAAATGTAACATGTTTGAAACCATTCTGGTTATGTCCTGTAATAAATGTATAAAAATACAATTTTTACCAAAAGCAGTTTCTATTTGCTATTTACAGGTCATCCAAATTCTATATATTGGGTAATCTTCGTGGCTAAATATTCAAAATCTGTACAGAGTATCCCCCATATCACAACAATTCCACCTCACTCGCTCAATAATAGAAGAACTTTCCATAACAATATATAATTCTTTCCATATTAATTCCATTTTCATTATGTATTAATAATATCTCTAGGAATTTTTTGTAACATGAAATATACTTAGACATATTGGTTCTGATTCTAGAACTCTGAACTGACTGGCTGTTTGAGAAGAGCTCCCAAAGCTAAGTGCTTTTTGATATAATTTTCAGTTTAAAAATTGTTTTGTTTTATGTAAATTTAGGTGATTGTGAAAGACAACCCTGTAGGCTCTAGGAAGATATAAAATTTGTGTGGTAGATATTTGTTGGAAGTCAGAAGGATCAACACATTTATTTAGTGTGATCTTTCTACTCTGATGTGGTTAATTTTAATACTATAGTTTAAACCCTTTCTGTATGTGCCTTTGGTGGTGTCTGATGTTGAGAACCTAAGTGTCAATTGTGGGTATCCTATCTGTTTTGGTAGGTACTTTATTTTCTTTGTTAAACAGCTGAGTATACCTATTGCCTAATACTTTATAGTACATTGTATCTTTTTGCTCAGTCTCTGATTTTTCTCTTCTTTCTCCAATGTTTTAGAACTGTTTAGTTATTGTGGCAGAGGTGTGGTACTGTGTTCTTTCTTGTAGTTCAAGGTGCTTTTGGAACTGCTGATTTCTATTGGTTTAAACGACTACATTTTTTTTCTATTTTAAAAAAAGCTACATCAACTTGGTTTGTTGTCACCTGTTTGTTGTTGCTAAGTAGCAGATGTTTTTGCATTGTGCTCTGATTCTGTGATAGAATCTGTATTAGTAGAAGGTAGATTATTGTGATTGTAGTTACCTTTGATGGTAAGGATAAAGAGGTGAGATAGAAGTGTATGTATTTTCAAATATTATAGAGGAACAGTGGCAGAGATTTTTAGGACAGTAAATTAATAAAAAGGGAACTAGGAGAGCTTCAGTAGCAGACAAGTAGTGGAATAGCAGTATAATTGCAGTATAATGTGGGGAGTGGTGCAATGCAGTGGCTGTGGGGCAGCCATATTCAGGCAGATCTTCTGGACACTGAGGTGCTGCCCTATCTGCATGCATCTTTCTGGACTGCAGGATGAGGTAGCCAGACTCAGAGCGGAAGTAAACTGGGTCAGGAGTACCATCACCCCTATCCAGAGACCACTCAGTCCAATGCAGCTGCCTCAAAGGATGCAGAGAACGAGGAGTACTTGGATGACAGTGGGCTCAGGGAGGGTTAGACCAGTCAGGCAGAGGCACATCCCAGATCCTATTCCACTCAAGAACTCATATGCCACACTGCCAAACAGGGACAACCAAATAGAGGTACCCAGAGAAATGGAAGGAAAGGATGTGGAGGTTAGCCAAGTGCAAAAGATGGAGATTAGCGCCCAGGAGGTGGATAGGCAGAATAGGGGCAAAATTCAGCAGAAGGCAGACAGCAAGGTGAACCAGAGATAAAGGACAACCAAGGAAGGGGCTGGAGTAGAACAGCGAAACAGTCTAGGGAGGTCAAATCATGGAAAGTCATGTGTGCAAATGCCAGGAGCCTTAGCAACAAGATGGAAGATCTGGAGGCTGTCATGGTGCAGTCAGACCTGGACATTGTGGCCATCACTGAAACCTGGTGTAATGATAACCACGACTGGGAGTTGGCCATACCTGGCTACAACATATTCAGAAGAGACAGGGCAGGCAGGAAGGGAGGAGGAGTGGCACTGTATGTGAAAAATGACATAAGGGCCACAGAGATCCAGGAGGAACAAAATGGGGGAGAGATACTGTGGGTTAAGCTGGAAAGGAAAATGGGGCCAGCCATCCGCACAAGTGTGGTCTATAGACCACCAGCCCAGGAGGAAGAAACAGATAGGGAGCTGATGCTAGCCATCCAAAGGATGGCAGACAAGGGTGAGGTAGTACTGGTTGGAGACTTCAATATTCCAGATGTGGACTGGAGCATCCCAGCAGCAGCATCAACTAGGAGCAGATTTATCCTGGACTCCCTTCAGGGTGCCTTCCTCAAGCAACTGGTCATGGAATCAACTCGGCAGAAGGCAATACTGGACCTTGTGCTCACAAACAGGGACAGTGTGATGGGGTAAGAGTGGGGAGCACCTGGGAACAGTGACCACCAGTCACTGTGGTTTGAAATCACAGAAGAGCAGAACCAAACCACACTAAAACACGATCCTGGATTTTAGGGGGCAAACTTTGAGAAAATGGGGAGATACTTGAAAGAGGCATTAAGGGAATGGGCAGGAATCAGGGGTTGAGGAACAGTGGGAAGTATTTAAAATGGGATTACAAGAGCAACAGAATTATGTATTAAGCAGGTTAGCAAGAGGAAAAGGAAGAGGAGACCATTATGGTTTCCAAAGAGGTAGCAAAGAAAGTGAAAGCAAAAGATTGCATTCAGGCAATACAAAAGACACAGGCAGAAGGGGATAGGTAGAAGTACCAGGAGAAGCAAAGGGAGGCAGGGAGGTCAGTAAGGGAAGCCAAAGCTCAGACAGAAGAACACATTGCAAAATCAGTGGGTAGAGGGACAAAACCTTTACAGGTACATAAGTGAAAAAGAAAGGCAAAGGAGGGATAGTGAGACTGAAGGGAGGATGGGGGCTGTGGAGGATGACAACAGTAAAGCTGACATATTGAACAGGTATTTCTGCTCAGTCTTTACTGAGGAAGAGGAGGGTAATGGGTCTGAATGGAGTACAAGGTGAGAATGGTGCAGAATGGACACAAGTCCCTTTAACGAGAAAGGGTCCCGAAGGAACTGGAAGTAATAAGAGTTGATAAAGCAATGGGGCCAGATGGGTGCACCCCAGGGTCCTTAAAGAACTAAGAGAGGTGGTGGCTGAACCTCTTGCTATCCTGTTTAGCCGATCACTAGAAACAGGGAGTTACCCAAAGACTGGAGGATAGCAGATGTAGTCCCCTATACAAAAGTGGGAACAAAGAGGCGGGAACCACCGACCAGTCAGCCTCACCTCGGTAGTGGGAAGATCACAAGCACTACTGAAGGAGAGATTAGTGGAACATCTGGTTGTCAATGGACTACAGGACCCAAGGCAGCATGGTTTCACCAGGGGAAGGTCATGTCAGACCAACCAGATTGAATTTTTGACTGGGTGACTAGGAGATGGATCAGGGAGGGCAGTGGACATGGCCTATCTGGACTTCAGCATGGCCTTTGACACTGTGCCACATAGAAGATTATTGCACAAACTGGGGAATATGGGTGTGGGCAGGACAGTAGTGCTATGGGTAGGTAACTGGCTGGGCAGCAGGACACAGAGGGTGGTGGTAAATGGCTGTCACCCACAGAGGAAGAGTGACCAGTGGGGTACCACAGGGATCAGTGCTGGGACCGCTACTATCTAATATCTTCATCAGTGACATTGCAGGACCTAGAAGGCAGAATTTCACTGTTCGCTGATGACACAAAGCTCTGTAACAGAGTAGACACACCAGAGGGTGTAGACAGAATGAGAAGGGACCTGCAGAAACTTGAAGAATGGTCAGGGGTTTGGCAGTTGAAATTCAATGCAAGGAAGTGCAAGATAAAGCATATGGGGCACAAAAACCCTGGCACAATATATCAGTTGGGAGGGTCAGGATATAGCATGCACCAAGCAGGAAAGGGATCTTGGAGTTATCATCTCTGATGACCTCAAGGCAGGGAAACAGTGTGACAAGGCAGCAGGTAAAGCAAATAGGATGCTGGGATGCATAGGCAGGGGCATCACCAGCAGGAAAAGGGAGGTCATAATTCCACTATATAAAACACTAGTGAGGCCGCACCTGGAGTACACTGTGCAGTTCTGGAGACCTTACCTACGTAAGGACATAGACAGGGTAGAGAAGGTTCAGAGGAGGGTAACAAAGATGGTGCATGGATTGCATCACAAGTCCTATGAGGACAGGTTGAAGGCACTGAACATGTACTCCCTGGAGGAGAGGAGGAGAGAGGGATATGATAGAGAGACATACAAGTATCTTACAGGGAGGAACAGGGTGCAGGAATGCACTATTTTTAGGCTGAAAAAGATGTTCCAGGACGAGAGGGCATGGGATGAAGTTGGAGGGAGGACGATTCAGAGGAAATGTGAGGAAGAATTTCTTCACAGAACGGGTGGTGGACAAGTGGAACACCCTGCCAGAGGAGGTGGTGGGGGCTGAAACAATCACGGGATTTAAGAATGCATGGGATAGACATAAAGGAATTCTGGAGGTCAGGGGTAAGGGGCAACACAGACTTCCTGGAAAACATAAACTGAACTTACAAACTTAAATGGGCAGACTGGGTGGGCCATAGGCCCTTATCTGCCGACACTGTCTATGTATCTATGTATATACAATGTGGTAGCTGCACCTCTTGTGCCCCAGCCTGGCTGCCAGTCCTCCTTGGAAAAGGAGGAAACCCCTCTTACCCTGCTTGACTGTAGCAGGGCCATGTAGGCCCCCATGGACATTAAAGCAGGAGTACAACAAAAATGTTTTTCAAAAAAACTAGTTTCAACTTTAAATACTAAAAATGTTGGTACACCTATCAACTCTATTTTTCTAGGTACCTCCTATGCTGTGTACCATGAGTTTTTTCCAGTCCTAACCCTTGCCAAGTATAAAATGATATTTCTAATCCAAAAGTAGAGGCCATCTTTATTTCTTGAGAAAAAAAATAAAATTAAAACATTTATAAAATACTCAAATTTGGGTGGAAATAGAACATTGTACCACCAAAAAAACTGGAAGATGCATGGAATCTTTTATAGTAAAAAAGGGTAGGGCCAAATGTTTTGCTCAGTTATATGAACATACATATGAACATATGGTGAAGCCAGTAGAATAAGGCCATTGGGTTTATTGAGTCTGCTCCTATTGGGGTCTCAGTGTATGCCTGACAATAGCTGTGCCTCTCCCATCCCAATTTCATTGCACTGCTGCTTTAAGTAATGGCACCCATAAAAGCAGGGCTAAGAGTGCCAGAATCTCCAATTTTTTTTTTTTTTTAGTTGTTTAACCAGGAGTAGCACACTAAGCCGAAAGCTTTTTTACAGGAGCGACCTGGGAGCACAGGGAAGTTAAATGACTTGCTTAGGGTCACACAGTATGCAAGTGGAAGCTGTGGGATTTAAACCCAGGTCTAATCTGCTGGATGTCACCAGATTTGTAGCTCAGAGCCTTAAACCACTGCATTATACTGCCTCCCTATGTGCACGCTATGCCAGAACTGTGTACTAGTGAATCACATAGACTCCCAATAGAGCTTGCTGGCAATCAGTAGTTTAGCATGGTCTGTTACAGACACCTATTATCTGCAGATGTACTATATGCTTAACTATAAAAAATCTGTAGTTTGCCCATAACCAAACACTTGTCATACTACATCTGTTTCAGTCTATTACACTGCACCACTGCTTAAATCAACTCAGCAGTGAGAAGATTTAATTTGCATGTTGTCATTAATATTATTATTCAGTTCTAATTATCCTGAACATTCATGACACAATTATGTAATTATATTGTGCACATTCATAATATGTTACATTTCCAGGTTGAACTTGGTGTTCACATTTCCATCTTTACTTCACTTAAAACACAACTCTTTGCAACCCTCACTGTTCATACACAAGGTATCTGGCAGAACACTGTTCTAAAACATGTGTTAACTCTAAGACCCTTCCAAGTGTAAGCTTTTATGGTTCACTTGTGATTGCCAGTCCTATGAAAGGAGTGTGCCCAGTGTTTCATCTATTTACACTTAGCCCTAATTTCTTTTTCATCTGTTAGGAACCTATTTAAATCCCCCTGCATTAGACTAACATTAGAATCTCCAGGCTTCTTTTCTCTGGTCAGAGAGTTAACACATGCTTTAGAACAGCTTGCTGCCAGACACATTGTGCATGAACAGTGAGGGTTGCAAAGAGCCGAGTTTTTTTGTGACGTCATTTGCAATGCCCTAGTAGTCCGAGGAACACGTGCAACCATGCAGAACAGTGACTGTTTATGTGGAGGTGGGTACTGAGGGAAAGTTCAGGATTTAAAATTTGGGGTTTCTAATCCCTTGAGGCTTAGTCAAAGGTTTTTTTGGGGGGATGGGGGGGTACACATCTCCCTCTTACCCTCCCCACAGTAGTCGCACTAATTGTTTGATGCCTCCTACTTCATGGCTAGCAATTATGTTAAATTTACCAAAAGAAATGTCAATCTTCCAAAAGATAGCAACAGACAGTTTTGTAAAGATGCTGCACAGAATCCACAGTTTTATTGTGTGACTGAAATATATAATTTGTTTGATATGTGTTTATTTCATAATGTAGTTGACTAACACCAGCCCGAATCCAACCACCAGACTCACGGCGCCTTACCGGCAGAAATGTCTACTAGCAGATCCCTTTAAAAGCTTGTCTTAGTTGTAACTTGTTAAGAAAAAAGGAGAAAAAGTGGTTGATCCAATAGACATTTTTATTTATTTTGATATTTTGTCATTTTGTAACACGCAATTTAATAGAAAAGCAGACAGAAATTATGTTCCCATCATTAGTGGAAACCAGGGGATAGTGCAATGCCAAGTTTGCTAACCTCTTAATCATGGAAGAATAAGTAACTCGCAACATCATTTGGGCTTCTCAGTGAGTAGCCCCTATAAGGTGCATCACTGGAAATTACTGTAATGAATGAAACAGAATTGGATGGAATTTGTTGCTCTCTTAGCTTATGTCCAGTATACAATGCATTAAATAAGTGGGTTGACATTCCAATTTTCTTCCCCAAAAATGCTATTTACTAATCAAATGCAGCCTTAATTAGCAGCAGTTGCTGATCTCCTGATTTGCTGCACTGCAGTAACATTTTCGGAGTTGCAGTAATAGCACGATCCCTTGTGGGGCACGGCAAATACAGCACAGGAAAGTTTGCCACGGGAAAGTTCAGTACAGGGAAGTTCAGTACAGGAAAATTAAATGGCTAGAAATTTGGTCACACATTTCACTGGAGTGGCGATAATAGTAAATCTATGCTTATACCTTAAACTTCACTGGAGTGGTGATCCATGGTGGTGTGGTGTTGTAATAGTAAATCTATGCTTATACCTTAAACTTCACTGGAGTGGTGATCCATGGCAGCGTGGTGTTGCAATAGTAAATGTACTCTCATACCTCAAATTTCACTGGAGTGGTGATCCATGGTGGTGTGGTGGTGTGGTGTTGTAATAGTAAATCTATGCTTATACCTTAAACTTCACTGGAGTGGTGATCCACGGCAGCGTGGTGTTGTAATAGTAAATCTATGTTTATACCTTAAACTTCACTGGAGTGGTGATCCACGGCAGCGTGGTGTTGTAATAGTAAATCTATGCTTATACCTTAAATTTCACTGGAGTGGTGATCCATGGCGGCATGGACCAAATTTACAGCTGTTTAATTTTCCTGTGGTGAACTTTCCGGTGGCAGACTTTTCTATGGCAAACTTTCCTGTGCTGTATTTACCTACACCCGATCCCTGTCAATGCTGGAGGGGGGACGGAGCATGGATGGTCAGTACTACCGCCACCTAACCCCGCTGATAGTGGGAGATTAAACAAAATGTGATTTAAAAAAAAAAAAACATTTAGTGAAATTGTTCTTCAAACCTGGATGGTTGCTAATCAAAATGTTGTTGATTAGCAAAGATTGCTAGTCAAACTTCAAAAATTAATTTATGTCTTGGTAAATACAATGGAAACACCTTGGCTCTATGGAAAAATGCTCACAGGTGTCTGGGACCTTTATCTATGTTGTAATGCATTTACTGAAACAAGCACAGAAAAAAAATATTAACAGTTTGCTTTTGCTTCCATTTGTGACCTTAGATACTGAAATTTATAATACAACTGTCCATCAGTTTGACATCAATGCAGAACTGGAGAGGAACAGACAGTTTTTATATTCAGCCAGGTCTGTGTGTACAATATGCAGAAATGCATGCGCGTAGGTCTTATACAGTGGGTTGGATGCATTTCTTTGTGCACACATCTTAACTGTCCCTGATTTTACCTCAGTTATGTCCTCTGTCCTCAGACTGGTGTTTCTGTCACTGGACAGTAAGAATATCAAGCATGCAATTCTGCCAGAAATAAGTGTTACTGTCTTGTTCTTCAGAAAATGCCTTTCAAATTACTTCACACAGTACAGCAGGCTTCTTGAGCTGATAATTGCCATGGTTTAAGATGTGTCCCTGATTGCTGGCATTTGTTCCTGATTTTTTAAGGCCTTGTCCTTGAACGGCAAGGCTGGAGGTTGTGCGCTGCGCTCTTACTCATCTGCCTATGCATGTTGAAAGTGAAAGGAAATGGAGTCAGCAGGTGACACCTGTGTGAGGGCAAACAAGACCACTTACCTGTATACCCACTGGGCTACTAGAGTTCATTTTTTAAATGTATAAATTTAGAAGTATTTTTAGGGCAAGGGACAGCAGTGCTGGGGAGAGAGGGAGTCCTTTCTGTACAACAAAGAGCCTTACTGGTACAATAGTAAATGTTTGCTTCAGGAGCTAACTAGTGACTGGAGCAAACTACTGGTAAATTGGAATGTGCCCCAAATCATATTAAGTGCTAACGGCATGTTCTGATCAGATATACCAACCGAATGAGCTGGACACTATTAAGACTACTCCTGTAAACCACAACACCCTGCTGGCCACATCAGGTATGTGGCCAGCAGGGAGATATGGGGCTGGCAGGTGCAAAGGAGCAGTTAGAGTAAACGAATGGCAGTTGCTCCTGTGGAGGACTCTGCTAATGTCAAAATTCATCATGAAAATGACCTGCTAGCAATAGCAAGGTGCTAGTGGGTAATTTGCATTTCATTATGGCCTCAATACAAGCCAGGAGTAAATGCCAACTGCATCCCCCACAACAACTTGTCCATTAATGTAGCTCCATTCTCTGGCTGTCTAGTGGTTCCCACCCCCAGATCACCTGGTGTGTATGAAACTGCATTTCCTAGCTGTCTTGTGGTCCCCCCCACCCACAACCACTTATACAGTAATGTGGCTCCAGTCCCTGGCTGTCTAGTGGTTCTCCCATCCCTGACCACCCATTTGTTACTGTAGCCACAGTCCCTGGCTGTCTACCGGTCTCTCCCCAGATAACGAAAATCTGTCCCACAGTCAAAGTTTCCACATCCCTCTTCACTCCTCTAAGCAAAGCATCCTATCCTCCCTGGTAGTTCAATGGACAACACCACCGACATCCCTTGAGACAACAGTCCCTCTGACAGCAGCTGGCACTCTCCCACCTCTCACCACCACCACCACAACTGTCAGCCACTATCTGGTTGTGTGAGGGCAGGGACTGGTGATGGTGGTGAGAGATGGGGAACTGCCAGAAATCATCTAAGGAGGTGGCTTCCTCACAGGTCTGGACTGGACTATGGGGGGGCAGAATGCTTTGCCCAGAGAGACAGTCTGGGGGGTGGCAGTGCTGTCAGTACTGTTATAGGCAAGCGGGGTGGGGGTGGGGGACTTTGGGATATTTTTTCTGCAATTAGGGTTAGTGTGGGGGAACCACTAGAGAGCCAGGAAATGGGGCTACATTAATGAATGGGTGATCAGGGATTGGGAGGATGACTAGACAGCGAGGGGGAATGCAGGGTTATACACAGACGGACAGTTGGGTGGAGGGGGAGCACTAGAGAGCCAGGGATTGTGACTACAGAAACAGACAGGCAACTGGGGGAAATGGCAGAGTGGGCATACATCTGTGCAGGCATTTCATAGTGCTGCACTAATGGCTGTTTAATGCTATGCCAGTTTGCCTACATACGAGCACAGTCAGCTGCTTTGCACATATGCACTGGCTTCTGTTAGTGCTGTTCACAAACAGGTTAGCGCCTCACCAATTGTACCTTTTAATATGGCACATTTAGCAAGCCCCCTGTTTTTTTGTGGCATTAATCACTGTTCAAGAGGCACTAACCCATTTTGTGCTCACTAACTGCCTTTCAATATTCCAGCCTAGATGTCTGTTTTATAAACAAGGTTAGCACTCATGAAGATACAGAAAAGTGGCTCTTATATAGCGCCTGTCAAAGGCCATTACAGTATGCCATGTTGCAAATGTGTATGACTGGGCATGATACCAGGAAATGTTCCTTCTCCCTAATCCTCCTTACCTTAGGGCCCTAGTGTGCACTTCTGTTCCTGTACTCTGGGAATGATAGCCAAGTCTGTACTTCACCCACCTGCTCCATGTGATCGAAGCTTCTCTCTGGCATCAAGAGGCATCCCCAAGCTTGTGCTCTGAAACACAGTTTAGCTACTTTGTCACCTGTCCCACACACAACTCCATCCTTTTCATCCTCTCTGTTTCTGGTCATAGCATTGTGACCTCCCTTACTGCCTCCCCGAATTAGTTCTGTAGGCAAGAGTACTGGCTGCAAAAGGTTGCAACCAGCTTGTCAAGGCTGCCACACTTTGTGAATGGTAAGAAATCTATGTGACTATCTCAGCTGCAGGCAATTTCTTAATTTTAAAATGGCCACTCTGCTGCTTGTTGTTTCACAGCTAAACTTCTTACTCATGAGCTGTGGTCCTAGAATTAAATACAAATATGTATTACAAGTCATAATGTCTGTATATAATAAGAAAAAAGAAAAACAGAAACTTAAAATGCCTAGCAAAAGAAGTAATTACTGTACTTCCTATACTCTACAGTATATCTTAACTGTACTCTCTTTTTGGCACAGGGTACCTGTTCTCCTTATAGAACTGCTGTGAGCTGCTCATCATATTTGTTTGAAATATGGAACCTAGATCCAGCCCTCTGAAGCTTATGGATCTGAAGCTCTTGTGGAATCTGGGTGTGAATGTGAACTCTGTGACTTAACATACTTTGTCAATGCACATCATTTGTGTGGCAGGATTCCATTGTTCCTTTTCTTGCATCTATTACCTGCTTTCTCGTATCCTCCTTTTGATTACTGTGCAGGTTTTGTCCTAAAAATTAGGACATCATGTAGGTAGTGTGGCCAATTTCTGTCATGATTAAGATTGTTTCAGTATCATCCAATGTTGAGTAATTTTACCAGAGTTCATTAATGATCTTATGTGCAATAGTCATTATATTTCATCAAATAGAAACAACAATGTTATTTGCCACTGACTAGTATTTTAATCAGTGTTTTTGCTGTTCTTTGTGGCTGTTTTTATATTTCAGTTATGCATTTATGCACTTTGGCACGTTTTGTACATGGGTATTAGTAGTCTCTGCTTTGAGGCACATTGGTGACTTAACATACTCATTAGAAACTGATCTTAAGCTGTGTTCTTTTAAGAATACACCTTAAAGGAAAACTGCATGTTAAAAACAGGAAAATATATGTATTACTACCAGTTTTGAGTTCTTACTTCATCCCAGTGTTTTGTGTCTGCCTAGGCTGTGAGAGGAGTTTTTTCTAACTTTCCCTGGGTGTTTTAATGGCCTCTGGGGGCTGCCATTTAGGTTTGTTTTATTGCATCTTGTCCAGGATAGTCTTCCCAGAGTGCCCTTTGGTTTGATGTCTAATAGCCCCTACAGCAGGCCAGTGTCTTGTTACAGTGTCTTATAACACAACAGAGAAAGAACACTGCAGCTAGGATTCACATTGCTAGACTCTGGGTAAGTATGACAAATTTCCTAAATATTGGTACCTTATCCAGCTGTGTTCTGCTTGGGGGGGTATGTGTTTAAACATGTAACTTTCTATAGTATATTGCACAGCAGTGTGAATCCTGGCTGCAGTGTTCTTTCTCTGCTGTGGCTAGGTAAGACACTGTAGCAAGACAATGGCCTGCTGTAGGGGCTATTAGACATAAAACCAAAGGGCACTCTGGGAAGACTAACTTTGAGAAGATGCAATAAAACAAACCTGAATGGCAGCCCCCAGACATCATAAAACACCCTGGGAAAATTAGAAAAAACTCCTCTCACAACCTAGGTAGAAACAAAACACTGGGATGAAACGAGAACTCAAAACTGGTAGTGATACATATATTTTCCTGATTTTAACATGCAGTTTTCCTTTAAAAGCAGTGTTTTGTCCAGTCAGTTACCCCTGGAAAAACCACAGTGAGCAGAAGCGAAATGTCCGGAGCTAGTAACACCTCTGTTTTGTTTAGCATTTTAAAACCTTTCCATGAATATTTTTTATGTGTGGCTACAGTACCTGTTCAAAATAAAATATGTATTGTCTAAATGCTTATCTGTTATATAAAGTGCTATAATGTATCCAGAGTAACCATGCCTAAGTGTAAATACTATGATCACCACATACTAAAATAAATAGTTTCTTAAAATAAGCAAAAACATTTTGCTTTCTAAAGATGCTGCTTTGGGCATGGCTACAAGCTATTCAAATTGCTCACCACTACCATGGGTAGTAATACCTTTGTGTGCACAGTAGAACCACCTTGCACACTAAAAAGCTCAGTTACTTAGCAGCAAAAGTAGATCTTTGAGAGGATACTCCACCACAGAGCCATGCATATTGAACTGCAAGCTGCCAGCATCAGAACCACTCAGAAATTTCTGCCTAGCTGGGTCCAACCACAATGATGAACACTGGCACTTGTGTAATGTAGGTGGCTCCACACCTCCTCAGTTTCCTGCAAGAGATAAACCTGAAGTAGCACATTTCTGACAGGAATGGGTGACAAAACCCCCTAACCAGACCAGCAGGAGAGGCGAGGACAAAGATACCACGTCGAGGGGCACATAAATGAGAAGACCAAATGTGTAGCCATCAGCAGATCTTCAGCAGTAGCCAACCTGAAAAGACTGACAGGAGTAGATGTGTGAGATTGCCGAGGGTATATGGAGGAGATTCTCCCTAATATCTACTGTTACTGATAAGCAGGTAGGCAAGCAAAATTGAGTTTTCTTTAGGATAAGATTATTAAGAAAAGTCCTATTTACAAAATCTTCCTGAATAAGGCATGCTTCAAAATATAAAAATACCACAGAGTGCAATGACAACACGCTGTACAAAATACATCAGAAATTTACATTGTTTGACAAGCTTTCATTATCAGTGATTCCCTCAAACAAACAAGTCAAGGCAATGAGGTATACAGCAAGGCACTGAAGATGCTGGGGTGTATAGGGAGTGATTCTGACAGTAGGAGAAGAAAGATGATGCCACCATACAGATCTCTGGTGAAGCCTCACGTGGAGTACTGCGCCCAGTTCTGGAGTCCTCACCTGAGGAAAGACACTGACAGTCAGTAGAACGAATGGTTACCAGGATGATTCAGGGCCACCAGGGCAGATCCTATGAGGATCAGATGGAAGCCCTACATTTTGGAGGCCAGGCGGGAGCAAGGGGGGGGAAGGGGCATGATTGAGACATGTAAGTTGCTCAGGGGTATAAACAAGGTCAATAGAGAGAACCTATTTGTAAGGAAAAGAGATGCAGTCACTAGGAGCATGACTGGAGGATGGTGGTTGCTAAGTTCAGGAGAAATGTAAGGGTGGTGGAACCAACGGCCAGCAGAAGTGGTGAGGAAGCTACCCTAAATGTGTTTAAACATGGTTGGGACAGGGCAAGGGGACTCATAATACCTAGGAAGGGCCATAATGGTTCTGAGTAGTACATTGAGTGGTAAGGGACTGGGGAGGGGGGAGCAGCTCACCAGCACAATAGGTCGGCAGGGATGAGGTAGTATAGGAAGGCAGATTCGACAGACCTTTGGTCTGCTTTTGTCAAATCCTATGTTTCTGTTTTTCTGTGACATTTATCCTTAAACAAATAAGTATACTGCCATACATGTATTTATTTAGTTCAGAAGATTTACCAGAAAAGATATACTGAGCTGAAAGATTTAATTTCCAGATGCGTCCTGGAGGAGGGGGAAATGAGAAAGTACAGCAACAAGTTACAACAGTCAGTTACACAAATCAAAAATATAAGTGAAACAATTAAGTAGCAACATAGAAACACAGAAACAGAATTTATTGACAGAAAAGGACTGCTTGGCCCACCAAGTCTGCTCAGATGATCCCTGCCAATTCTGTATCAGCAGACCCTATTGATCTCCAGTAATTCTCCCACACCCTGCCTATATACTAGTATTTCCTTATGCCTATCCCATGCATGCTTGAAGCATCCCCACTGTTTTTGCTCTCAACATCTCTGCTGGCAGACTGTTACAAGTGTCCACCACTCTTTCAGTGAAGAAGCACTTCCTCAAATCCCTCTTAAAGAGCACCTTTCATGATGGTCCAAAAAGTTACAGCTTGTAGTCATTATATGCAGTACTAGACCCAAAAGGTTGTGTGCATTTGTTATTTTTGGCCAAGGTTTACTCTACTTTCCATAATTTGAATTTGTTTTGGAGCCCTGCTGCATTCGCCTTTGCTGTTCAACTGCTGGGCTGCTGGCTTCTGATGACATCACTATAGGGCAGATGAGTGACTCACACTATGCAGTTGCAACATTGTTGCAAGGGAACACTACCAGTACTCAGTGTACATACTGTGTTTCCCCTTCCCCAAGACACCCTGTTAGCAATGCAGTATGCCAAAATCCAAATGCCTTGTCACTATGTTTTTTCTCTGTGTGTGAAATTGACTCTGCCCTATATTGATGTCAGCAGTACAACCCTGGGCCCACAGCAACACCAGGCTTGCTACAGAAACTCTGGTACACCCTGCAGTTTTTAGCAGCTCAGAATAAAAAAAACTAATTGCAGTTGACAATAATGAAATACAGTTCCAGAATCAATGCAAGAAGGGGTAATTTATGCATGAAAGTCAAAAGGACCATGAAAGGTGCTCTTCCAGCGTCACTGCATGCCCTCGTGTCCTGGTGCACTTCCTCATTTAAACTAGATTCCCCTTCTGTACCTCATTTACCCCCATGAGATACCTGTAGGTCTCTATCATGTCGCCCCCTCTCACAGGGTGTACATGTTGAGATCCCTCTGTCTCTCCTCATAAGGCTTTTGATGTAACCCCTGCACCACTTTTGTTGCCCTCCTCTGGACTGCTTCCACCCTATGTTGTTTCTGAGATTTGGTCTCTAGAACTGGACACAGTACTGCTGATGGGGGTCTCACCAGCAACCGATACAGCGATAAAACCACCTCCCTCCTCCTGCTGGCCATCCTACTCCCTATGCACTCCAGCATCCAACTGGTCCTGCCCCACTGCCTTGTCACATGCCCCGGCACTTTGTGGTCATCAGATATGACAACCATAAAGTCTCTTTCTTCTTTCTTGCTTAGTGACCATCAATATCTCCCCCAGTTTTATACTCGGCTCCTGGGTTTCTATGTCCTAAGTGCAGGATTTTACACTTTATAGGCATTGAACTCCAGCTGCCATGCTACTGACCACTCCTTAAGTTTTCTAAAGTTCCTACTCATTTTCTCCACCTCTTCCTAAGTATCTACCCAGTTACAAATTTTGATGTCATCTGCTAAAACGCATACCTTTCCCTCCAGTTCTTCTGCAATGTGACTTATGAAGACACTGAAGAGGACCAGTTCCTGTACTGAACACTGCGACACCTCACATGTCACTATCCCCTCATCAGAGTGGGTGCTGTTTACCACCACCCTCTGTTGCCCATCCAATACCCAGTTTTTATCCAGTTTATAACTTTGGATCTCTCCCCTGGGCTCTCCTATATGGCACATTGTTGAAGGCCTTGCTGAAGTCCAAGTAGGCCATGTCCACTGCATTTCCCTGCTCTATTTCCCTCGTCACCCAGTTGAAGAAATCAATCAGATTAGTCTGGCATGACCTCCCTGCTGTAAATTCATGTTGTCTTTGGTCTTGTAACCTGTCGGATTCAAGATACTCTACTAGCCTTTCCTTTAACAGGGTTTCCATTAATTTCCCAACCACTTATGTGAGACTTACCAGCCCATAGTTGCTAGCCTCCTCCCTGCTGTCACTCTTATAGAGTGGGACTATGTCTGCTCTCCTTCAGTCCTCCGGAACTACTCCTGTTTCCAGTGAGTTGTTGAGTAAGGCCACCAGAGGTGCAGCAAGCACCTCCCTCAGTAGTCTGTCCAGACAGCACTACACTTCCCCTTTTGGCCATTCTTTGTAACACAAGGTCACTGAGGAATAAGACAGTAGTCATGAGGCTTTCATCACTGATATGTATCATGGAGATCTGGTTGGGTGATGATGCCAGACTTGTCTTGGAGGCATCTGTCCTGCCTAGTTATTCCGTGGTGCACTGCCCAAGGAGGGATCACGGAGGGGGTGGGGGTGGCCATTTGTTTTAAATCCACCTTGAGACTCACTGCATTCCCCATGGGATCTTTCAGGTCCTTTGAATATGTGGTGGTTAGATGTGCTCCAGGTATTAGTGGCAGGATCATTCTCATATACTGACCCAGAGCTGTGGGAGTGATTTCTTGCAGGAGTTGGTGGACTTCATGGCTGAACATATGTTGGACGCCCCCAGACTGTTAGAGGTGGGGGATCTAGACAAGGCAGAAATACTGAACAAATACTTCTGTTTGGTATTCACTGAAGAGGGAGAGGGTCAAGTACCACAGTTGGGGAGCAGAGGCAATCGGGGGGGGGGAGAAGTGGACACCAGTCCATTCACAGTGGAGAGAGTTTGGGAGGAACTCACAAAGCTGAAGATGGAGAAAGCCATGGGGCCTGATGGCATACACCTGAGGATATTAAGGGAGCTGTGAAGGGAACTAGCAGCATCTCTGGCCACCCTGTTCACAAAGTCACTCAACACAGGCATGGTTCCAGATGACTGGAGGAGGGCGCAGGTAGTTCCACTGCACAAAAGTGGCAGTAGGCTGCAAGCAGGGAACTACAGGCCAGTCAGCCTCACCTCAGTGGTGGGGAAGATCATGGAGACACTGCTGAAAGAAAGGATAGTGGCACACCTGGAATCCACTGGTTCCCAGGATCTAAGTCAGCATGGATTCACATCAGGAAGGTCTTGCCAAACAAATCTGATAGATTTTTTTGATTGGGTGACTAGGGAAGTGAATCAGGGAGGGGCTATAGATGTTGCCTATCTGAATTTCAGCAAAGCCTTCGATACAGTCCTACACAGAAGGCTGGTTAACAAGATGAGTAGTCTGGGCATGAGACATAAAGTGATACAATGGGTTAGAAACTGGCTGATGGACAGAAGGCAGAGAGTGGTGGTAAATGGGATCCAATCCAGGGAGAGAGGGGTGATCAGTGGAGTGCCACAAGGATCAGTACTGGGATCCATCCTGTTCAATGTCTTTATTAGTGAAGAGGGGCTGGAAGGAAAGGTCTGCCTATTTGCAGATGACACCAAGATCTGAAACAGGGTGGATGCTCCAGAAGGGGTGTAGAAAATGAAGAGGGACCTGGAGAAACTTGAAAGATGGTCGGAGGTGTGGCAACTGAGGTTCAATGTGAAAAAGTGCAAGATAATGCACCTGGGTAGGGGGAATCCTGGGGAGAGCTACAGGACAGGAGGGGGGTGCTAACCTCACCAAAGAGGAGAGGGACCTAGGGGGTTATCATATCTGATGACCTTAAGGTATCAAAACAGTGTGCAAAGGCTACAGGGAGGGCCAGTGGCATGCTGGGGTACATAGGCCGAAGTATTACTCGTAGGGGGTGGGAAGTGGTGATGCCATTGTATAAAACACTGGTAAGGCCTCACCTGGAGTAGTGTGTGCAGTACTGGAGACCACTCATGTGTAAGGACATAAACAAGGTGGAGGCTGTCCAGAGAAGGGCAACAAAGATGGTGCATGGTTTGCACCACACAACATATGAGGAGAGACTAAGAGATCTCAATATGCGCTCACTGGAGGAGAGGAGAGAAAGGGATGACATGACAGAAACTTTTAAGTACCCCAAGGGCATAAACAAGGTGCAGGTTGGAGATCTTTTCCAATGTAGAAAAGATACCAGAATGAGAGGGCACAATGTGAAACTGGAGGGGAGGGAGATTAAGAGGTAACGTGAGAAAGTTTTTCTACACAGAGAGGGTGGTGAACACCTGGAATAGTCTGCCAAAAGAGGTGGTAGGGGCATGCACAGTGGAGGGGTTTAAACATGCCTGGGACAAGTACAGGGGAACCTTGGGCAGGAAGGGAGTGAAGAAAAGCCATTGACCACTTAGGGTGAGTGGATACATACATATATAGGTCCTATTGGCAGACTGGCTGGGCCTAGCGGTCCTTTTCTGATGACAATTTCCCTGTTTCTATGCTCCTATTTCAATGCCTGGACCGACAATGAGTCCTTGCATTCTGGACAGAAACTCCTCCAACTGATGTTATCACTGGGACTAACACAGGCAGTTGCCACTGGAACTTATAAACATGGCCACACTTTGGACCTGATTTTCTTATTAGGACTTAACATTAGTGTGGTCAAGATGATCCAGTCTTCTGGTCAGATCATCATGCCATGTCATTACTTGTGGGGTTCCATTTGGATACTCCCTCTGTGAAGATAATGCGGTACCTTCTGAAATATATTTTGCAGCCTCACAAGCTCCAGGAGGTATTGGATGCCGCAAGTGCGGTACCTCAGGGATCAGTCCTGGGGCCAGTCCTCTTCAATATCTTCATTAGTGACATTGCAGATGGACTGGAGAGTAAGGCTTGTCTGTTTGCAGATGACACCAAGATCTGCAACAGAGTAGATGATACAGATGGGGTGGGCAGAATGAGAAGAGATCTGCATAAACTAGCAAAATGGTCAGAAGAGTGGCAACTGGGGTTTAATGCAAATAAGTGCAAAATCATGCACATGGGGAAGAGAAACCCTGAAGCCACCTATAGGCTGGGAGGGAAGTTGCTGGCAGTCACAAGGGAAGAAAGAGACTTGGGCATCATCATCACCGATGACCTGAAATCATCCAAGCAGACCACTAAAGCAGTAGGTAAGACTAGGGGGATGTTGGTGTGTATTAGTAGGGGTATCACAAGTCAGAAGAGGGAGGTAATAATCCCTCTTTACAAGACACTGGTTAGGCCCCATCTGGAGTACTGCGTGCAGTATTGGAGGCCACGCCTTCACAAGGACATTAACCAAACTGAGGGAGTTCCAGAGAAGGGAAAGCAAAATGGTGCAGGGTCTGCATCAGAAAACATATGAGGACAGATTAACGGAGCTCAATATGTATACCCTAGAGCAAAGGAGGGAGAGAGGTGATATGATCAAAACATTCAAACACCTTAAGGGCATTAACAAGGTGAAAGAGTCTAACCTGATTCATTATAAGAAAAAAAGCAGGACAAGAGGACACAGCATGAGATTAGAGGGAGGCTGAATAAGGGGCAATGTGAGGAAGTTCTTTTTCACAGAAAGGGTGGTGGATGCATAGAATGACCTACCTCAGGAAGTGGTGGATATAAATACAGTGCAGGGCTTCAAACAGGCATGGGATAGGCATAAGGGAGCAATACAGATGAGTATGAATAGATAGGCCATTGACAGAGCAAAGGCCAGTGGCACATTTATAGGGTAGAAAAAGAAATGGGCAGAATGGATGGGCCTTGCGGTCCTTATCTGCCGTCAGCTTCTATGTTTCTATGATGTCTCAGGTGTGTTGCTTGCTGGTGCATAAGGTTCTGAAAAGGCCATAGAGCACCATAATACGATTCTTATGGCTCCCCTACATTCCATTGCACCCTACTGCATTCATCCCTTGACATCTCATCATAGTTCACCATGGTACTGTGATGAACTGTAGCATATAATTAAGGAACCAGTGCCCCCCCAACTCTGCTACTTAAATACCTGCAATTTTGTCTAAGAACACCAGAATTTTTGCTTATTTTAAATTGTTAGAGGAGTTCTTTGTCTTATGTTTCAGCTGAAATATGTTCAAGCCTGACCACTGTGACAAAGTGACCACCTCACCTGGCTGGGGCTCAATGGCTGTGGGAGGAGGTCTGGCTCTTCTTTTACTGGGTTGCCAATCTCTCATAGCTGTTGATGTGGTTAAGGATCTTTGGTCATTTTGGACTGCATGCTGACAGCAGAACAACAGGTGTTAGCGGTGGTCCAATCTGGCTTTTATCACCTCTGAAACACTGCCAGATCAAACCGCATTTGGCTCCGGTGAAATTGGTGACAACCGTTCATGCTTAGTCACCTCTAGGTTGGAGTACTGTAATGCTTTTTACTTAGGGCTATCTGGAGGTCTGATGCAATACCTGCAGCTGGTCCAGAATGCTGCAGCCTGGCTCATGGTGGGTTCCCCTCATAGTGACCACATAACCCTAGTCTTGAGTGTGCTACACTGACTGCCTTTGCGGCAGCATATCACCTTCAAGATATGCTTGGTAACATATAAGGCCCTATGTAGTTTGGGACTGGACTACTTGAAATATATCCTGATTCCTTAATTCCTGGTCTGACCCCTCTACTCCACCAATGCGAGCCTGCTTGTTGTCTCCCCTTCCCATCTGAGACTCTCGGGAGACAGAGCTTTTGGAGTGGCAGCTTCAGTGCTGTGGCATTCACTTTCTGGGGACATCTGCATAGCACACGTGGTGAAGGCCTTTGATGCCTCACTGAAGACTTGTTTATTTGAGCAAGTCTTCTCTCAATAGTTACTTTTTATCGAATCTGTATTTTAATGATCTTATTTTGCTTATATTTCAAATTATTGATATTACATTTGCTTATTTTGCACCTCTGATTTGTTGTATTTACAGCACCCTGAGCCCTTGGAAGAGGATACATTATAAAAAAAGATTGCCTTGTCCCTGTTTTGCTTAGCCAAAGCTGTGGTTGGAAGGCTCCAATCCACATCTGGCAGACTGAAGTTCCCAACTAGCAGCACCTCCCTCTTTTTTGCCATTTTGCTGATGTTTTCCCCTAGTGCCTTATCTAACTCTTCCACCTATGCTGGAGGACTGTATATCACACCAGTATGTGTAGTGGCCCCAGCTTCTGCCTCCAGTGACCCACACCACCTCCAACCCTTCCTTTACCTCTAGGTTTCCTTGGACTTCCATACCCTGATACCCTCCCTCACATATACAACAATCCCTCCTCCAGCCTTGATACCCTCCCTCACATGTACAACAATCCCTCCTCCTCACCTCCCTATCTCTTCTTAACAAAGAGTAACTTGGTATGGCCATGTCCCAGTCATGATTTTCAGTGCACCATGGTTCTGTTATGGCCACCCGATCCGGGTTTGCCTTCACCATGATGGCCTCCTGGTCTGGAATTTTATTTCCTAGACTCCTTGTGTTGGCACACATGGAGCTCTAAACCTTGCTTTCACCCTGCCTGCAACCCCTTCCCCCCCACACTGCTCCCCAAAACTCCCTCTGCCCCTTGTTCCCTCATTACTGTTTCTTGCCTTCTCTACCCTTTTCTTATTGCATCCACTGTTCACACCCCTCCTTGTCCTCCACCTTGTCTACACCCCCTTCTTCTTGTGCCCCTGCCCTGGGGAGGTTTTCCTACCTCATGCCCTCCCTGCTTGTTGCTATGTCCTGTGGTGGGGGGGCATGTATGCCTTACTTGGTAATACAGCCTCCCCCCTCAGCTAGTTTAAATGCATATCCACCTAACATTTAAACCTACCACTGAGAACTGTGGTCCCCTTCCCAGAAGGATGTAGATGGTTACCTCTGTACTGGCCCACATCCTTCCAGGTTGGCCTCCATTCCCCAATAAAACCAAAACCCTCTTCCCTGCACCATGCCTTCAACCAGCTCCTGAAGTTCCTGGTGCAGAATGCCCCAGTCTCCCTTCACCAGTACACAGGTGGCACCTCAGTGAATGCCATCATGCTTGCTACCTGCTTAAGGTCCCTCCCCAGCTCCCCGAACTTATCTTGTACTACCCCTACTCCATGCCTAGCCAGATCATTGGTACCCAGGTGGACAATGACATCCAGCTCCCTCCCATGACCTGTCACCCTAGCAATCCTCAGGATCTGCTCTCCATCTCTCGTAGCTATACACCAGGTAGGTACTTTACCTCCCTCTCACATCCTCGACCTTCTCCCAAGTCTAGCCCCATAATGATAGAGTCCCTCAAGAGCAGCTGCTTCCTTCTCAGCTGGGGCCTCTTCCTCCCACCGTGGAGCCTCCTTTTTGAGGCCCCCACATCGTCCGTTGGCAACATATTGGGTTCCTCCTCTTGGCTGTCCTGTTTCACCAACACGGTGAAGGAATCTTGCAGTGGCATAGGTTGAGGTGTTTGCACTCCACCTCCCCCCCCCATCCTCCCTGAGCCCAACATGTTTCAGTTGTTCCATCTCTGCTTAGGCAACCTCTGAGGCAGTGGTGGAAGACTCAGTGGCCCCTGGGTGGGGAAAAAGGTCCTGTGCATCCTTGCTGGCTTAGTTCGGGGTCAGCGACCTCCATCCTCAAACCAGAGAGGTGTATGCAAATGGGCCAACACCTCTGGCTCCAGAATGTGACCTGAGACTGCTGCTCCACACTCATTACACTGCACCATTCCCATGTTGTTCATCTGTTTTATTACAACTACTAAACCTGGCCTATTCCCTTCTACCCCCTGCCTACACCCGTTTCCTCCCTTCTCCTTCCTTCTTTTTGAAATTGGTTTACCTCCTTACCCCAGAAAGGGTTTTATCTTTCTTTCTATTGATATTACTACCAGCTAAACCCTTCCAAATACCCCAGTGCCTCCGTAGTATGCCTTTTTAACTTCCTTTCCTTACCCGAACTGGCTAAATCACCCTACCCCAGATAGGGTGTCTCCTACCTTCCCAGATAGTAGCTACCTGCACCTTAGTCCTGCAATTATTACTCCTTGCACTTAACCCACCACCTGTAGCAATTTACCTTGCTTCATTTTAGAGTAGATGTACTCAGAGCTTGATTTTTCTTAACTTGTCTTGAGTCTCTCTGGCAGAGCCCCCTGCAGACTGAAGTCAGCCTACAGATGTCTGCCGATGCCTTATGTTAGCTAGTAAGTAAGTAATTTTTTATTTATATGGCGTCCAATCCCAGGGACTCTGGACATCTTACATAAAGTGCAGAGTAAGCAGGGGACAAACCATACAACAATACAGGGATAAATACAATAAATTAATAAGTTAACGACTAAGATAATAAATCATAATTAAAAACCATCATTTCCAAGGACATGCTTTCTTAAACAGATTTTTAAAAACCTCCGACAATGGGGCCTCCCTCAATGGTCTCAGAGGTGAGTTACAGAGGGCCAGGCCAGCCTCCTCAAATGAGCAGTCACCAGAGGTTTTCAGCCTGGCCCTCAGAACTGCCAGGAGGCCCTCAGTGGAGGAACAGAGTGAGCTTAAGGGATGGCAGGAGTAAGGAAGTTAGACAGATACCCAGGGCCCAAAATGTATAGGGACTTATAGGTGAGCAAGCCCACCTTGAAGATGATCCTCCACCTGACAGGCAGCCAGTGTCGACCACGTAGGACCAAGGTCACATGACAAGACCTGGGCAGGCCTGTCATTAACCTGGCTGCTGCATTCTGCATTAGCTGCAGTTGGTGGAGTATCCCTCCACTGACCCCAAAGTACAGAGTGTTACAGTAGTCCAGCCTGGACGTCACAAAGGCATGCACCAGTGAAAGCAGGTCTTTGGGTGGAATAAAGAATTTAATCCAGGTGACATTCCTTAAGTGGTAAAAACACTTCTGACAACAGACAACACCTGAACATCATGTGTCAGCCTGTCATCAAGGATGATGCCCAGATTTCTCACCCTACAGGATGCCATCAATAGGGTGGACCCGAGGACTAACCCTGTTGCCAGACCGGAGGCACCCCCATCATACCTATGACCAGGCTCAATCACCAGCAACTCCATCTTGTCAGGGTTAAGTCCCAGCCAGTTAGAGGACATCCAGCCCTGGATCTTGGCCAGGCACTTATTCAGCACTTCGACAGCACTATTTGTTCAAACAACATGAAGTCTTGCTATATTATAGACATTAGCAGTTTGTTCCAGCTCTAGAACTGCCCCGGGGTGAAATGGTTAAAACCATTCCAAAATAGAATTTTGGCACGAGAGCAGCTCTATCTGTGTCCTTTCAAACTTGAACTGTCAGATTCTTTACTCCGCCTCAGTGAACAGTCGCTCCGGAGATTTCTCCTTCTGCTCGGTTCATTTCTTGGTTTAAAAGTGTTTTCTCGGTTGGATTTAACGAGAATAGTTTTATTTTAACACATAAAACCGTTGGTTCAAGCTCTATCTGTGGTAACCGTAAGTAAATGAAGGTTTTGTCTGTGTGGAACTTGTAAGTTATTGGTTCGGTTTTGAACTGATCAGTGGGTTTAAAACTCATTTAAAACTAAAAGTTTCTATTTTAGAGTGCGGTTCCCGGTTCTTATCGGTTCTAAAAAAAATGGATTTATTACGTTTTTTTCCAATACCCGTGACACGGTTTGGAACCGATAAGGGTTTCTTGCCTGGCACTGCCGTTAAAAGGGCAAGTTTTTGGTTAGGCTGGCATTATGTCTGAGAAACCCAAAAGAAAAACCGGGCCCACTGGGTTTCAACACTGTGATGTTTGTGGGAAGTCTTTGCCTTAGGGCTGACCCACACATGTGTTTATTGTCTGAGGTTTGACCACCTCCAGTCAGACTGCCAGGTATGTAAAATTTCCCTGCAGCCACCCTGGAAAAAGATTGGGCAGGCTCAGGGCAGGAGGTAAAAAGTCCGCTGACCCGATGGCCAGCCCGTTCAGTGCCAACCGAACCAGAGGGAGTGCCCTCTGACCAGGGCCAGACTTCTCGGCAAAGAAAAGCTGGTTCTGAGGAACCAATTCCAGTAAAGAAAACAAGAAAATCAGCAGGTCTGAGTCCAAAATTCTTCTCCAACTGCTGCAGAGATAGCAAAAAGCCATACAAATTGTCCAGTCACTGTCTCAGGTCCGTCAAACCACCACTATCTGGTAAAAGGTCGGTTCATCCGGTCCCAGTGGTTCAGGATTATGATATTGAGAATTTTATGAACCAGAGGAGAGGAGGAGGATTATGAACAGTATGAATGTGGCTGGGAAGGTCTGGGTGTGCCCATTGAACGGACATCTCCCCAGACAGACCTTTAGAATCTCCCCTATGCTGTCTGAGTCCCCATCTCATTTTATGTTTTATAAAAAGTTGTTGAAACCCTCCATCTTCCTTTAGAAGAGGCTGTGGATGAGCAAGAGGAGCCTGATTTTGTAGAAATGATGGATATTCCAGGTCTAGGAGATTGTCTATTCCTTTACATAAGTCTTTTATGAAACAAACAATTAAAATTTTAAAGCTCCTAATTCTGTGCCTCCTGTAGATAAAAGATGGACAGAAGGTATACATTGTCAGGCCCTGATACAGAATTCCTTTCTCAGCAATGCAGTCATGTTAGGGTAGTTCAGGCTGCTGCCTGTGATAAAGCTAATATTCCCTTGGCTTCACATCCTCCTGACAAGGATTCCAGGAAGATTGATGCCATGGCAAAAAACAGTATATGGCAACCTCTCTGGGACTCAGGCAAGCAAATTATATAGCTTATGTAGCTAGGTATCAGAAATCTAGATGGGATACTGTTATGCAATTGGCCAAGCAGGCCCATGGCCAGCTAGCTAGTGAACTAGAACAGGTGGCTGCTGATGGCATTGAAGCCTCTAAGGTTCAGTTTCATGCTGCTGTGGATGTTAATGATGTTTCCTCTAGGGTCATGGCCACATCTGTAGCTTTTACGCAGTTGGCCTGGCTCAGGTGTACTAGTTTGTCACAGGATACCCAGACTAAGGCTATGGATTTTCCTGTGGTGGGAAATTCTCTGTTTGGAGAGCAGACAGAGAATTACATGAAAAGATGGATGAATATAGGACTACTTACAAGAGTGCCCAGGCTAAGGAGCGCAAGCCACTCCTCAAAGGCATGCCCCAGGGGTAGGGTGAGGCCTTTCACAGGCCTTTCTACCAGACTCAGGCCTCCTCTGCCTTTGCTCAGAGGGGCTTCTTCAGAGGCAGGGCAGATGAGGGGTGGGCAGACCTGCTCCCACCCCCAACCTAAAGCTCCTGCGAAACAGGCACCCCTGATGGGGTGCCCAGGCAGTCTCCTGTACGGTGGGGCAGGCTGGCTTACTTCAGTCAGAATTGGGCTTCTTTAACCTCAGACAAGTGGGTTCTGGAAGTAGTAAGCCAGGGTCTGGTTCTCAGCTTCAAAAGTTTCCCAAGTTGAGAAGCAGACTTTTCTACCTGCAAGTGCTTCAGAGACCCTCGCTCTGGAAACAGAGGTCTCATCCTGTTAGCTCTCAGAGCAGTAGAAAGGGTTCCTCCCTGCATCAGGGCAGGGTCTGTATTCAGATACTTCTTACCCCAAAAGACAGGAGAATGGTGGCCCATTTTAGATCTCAGATATCTGAACAAGCATCTTTTGAAACCAAAGTTCAAAATGGTAACTCTTGCAATGATTTTACCTTCCCTAAGGCCAGGGGACTGGCTAGCCTCCCTGGACCTCAAGGATGCCTATTTCCATGTCCTAATCAGAAGATCCCATCGAAAGTACCTCAGATTCGAACTGCCCTCAGGTCATTACCAGTTCAAAGCAATGCCCTTCGGCCTTACCTCTGCTCCAAGGGTATTCACAAAGTGTCTAGCAGTGGCAGTGGCCCACTTAAGGAGGCAGAGGATTGCTGTTTTTCCCTATCTAGATGACTGGCTCATTGTAGGCCAGTCCCCAGAACAGGTAAAATCTCACCTGCAGGTCACCCAGCAGCTTCTCACCTCCCTGGGTTTTCTGCTAAACCTACCAAAGTCGGTTCTGGAACCAGTCCAGGTACTCACCTTTATAGGGGCAGAATTGGACACAAAACTAGCAGAGCCTTTCTTCCCCAGAAAGGTAAGGAATTTAGTGGCTCTGGCCTCTTCCTTCACTCTGCAGGTCTCTCGACCAGCAAGACACTTTCTGCAGCTCCTGGGGCACATGGCTGCATCCACAGCTATTGTGCAGGGAGCCAGATTTCAGATGAGAGACATTCAGTTTCACTTGAGAATCTTTTGGTCTCAGAGAAGAGACCCTTTCCAAGTTGGTCCCAGTGACTCGAACCTTGATCCTAGCTCTCCAGTGGTGGCAGGATCAGAGCAATTTAAGAGCGGGGGTCCCCTTCATTTCCCTTCTCATGACTTGACTCTCACTACAGATGCTTCCCTTCTGGGTTGGGGAGCCCACATGGCGACCTTTCCACTCAGGGAGTTTGGTCCCCCCAGGAATCTCTGCTCCACATCAATTTGCTGGAACTCAGAGCTGTCTTTTTAGCTCTTCAAGCTTTTTCTGCATCTGTCCATGACAAGGTGATACAAGTCAGAACAGACAACACCACAACAATGTGGTACATCAACAAACAGGGGGGCACTCGGTCTTCGGCCTTGTGCACCGAGGCAATGAAGTTGTGGTCTCTGGCCTATTCCTGAACACTTCCCTCATAGCAGTTCATCTTCCAGGGAAGGACAATGTCTAGCGGATGCCCTCAGCAGGATTTCCCAGGGCCATCACGAATGGTCCCTGGATCCTCAAGTGCTGGGGATAGTTTTGCCAGGTGGGGCATCCCTCAGATAGATCTTTTGCAGCCCCAGACAATCACAAACTTCCTCTGTTCTGTTGCAGGCCTCCAGTGCTGGGCTCAGTTCCCCTGGATGCCCTTCTTCTGGATTGGGAGGGGAAGTTCCTCTATGCTTCCCCCCCCTTTCCTCTCCTATTCAAAGTACTAGTCAAAATCAGATCGCAGCCTTGCAGGGTGATTCTGATTGCCCCGGATTGGGCCAGGCAGCCCTGGTACCCACTCCTTCTGTCTCTGACAGTCCATCTTCCCCTGTGCCTCCCCAGGATTCACAATCTGTTGACTTGTGCCCAGGGAAGGGTTTGGTATCTGGACCTCAAATCCCTCAACCTCAAGGCCTGGCTCTTGAGGAGTTAGAGTTTGCTGATTTACACTCTCTCAGGGTGTTCTTGAGATCTAAAGGCTTCCAGAAAGCCTTCCACTAGGAGCTACTTATAGTTCTAAATGGAAAAGGTTTTCCATTTGGTGTGCTAGGAAAATATTTCCCCAGAATCTGCTGAATTGCCCTTTTGTTAGATTACATGGTACATCTTAATTCCTTGGGTCTCAGAACAGCTACCCTGAGAGTTCATTTGGCAGCTGTGTCTGCTTTTGTGTCAGCAGGAAAGTCATCCCCTCTTTCCTCTCATCCTGTGTTTTCCAAGTTTTTTAAGGGGTTACTCCATACTAATCCTCCCTTTCGGGAACCGGTCCCTGCTTGGGACCTTAATGTTTGCATTGCCCAGTTAATGCAACCCCCTTTTGAACCTCTGTCTTCTGCAGAGCTTAAGTACCTAACTTGGAAAACTGTTTTTCTAGTGGCTATCACTTCTGCCAGACGCATAAGTGAATTGCAAGCCTTGTCAGTGGAGACTGACTTTATTTCTTTCCACAGGGATAAGGTAGTCCTTAGGACTAATAGGAAGTTTTTGCTTAAGGTGGTTTCAGATTTCCATCTTAATCAATCTATCTCCCTTCCAGTATTTTTCACTGATCACTCCTCTTCGGGTGAGAGGAGGTTGCACAACCTGGATGTTAAGAGAGCTCTTAGTTATTATATAGAGCGTGCCAAAGGTCACAGGTTTGAATCCTCCAACTTTTCCTTACCTATGGTGAAGTTGGGAAAGGCAAACTGCCACTAAGAGATCAATAGTCAGGTGGATTGTCTCTTGTATCCAATTTTGTTATCAGAAGTGGCAGAGCCCCCTCCAGGTTTGAGGGCTCATTCTACCAGGGTACAGCTGCTCTCTAGCTGCTGCCAGAGATATCCCTTTATTAGAGATTTGCCAGGCTGCTACTTGGAAAACGGTACACACTTTTACCAAGCATTACTCCCTGGATGTCCAGGCCAGGAGAGATGCTTGGTTTGGCACAGCTGTTCTTCAGAGCCTATTCCCTAAGTAGGTGCTGCCCCTCCTCCATGGAGGTACTGCTGTGTATTCTGCTAATGTCTATAATATAGCAAGACTTCATGTTGTTTAAAGAAAAAATTACTCACCTTAGTAATGTTGTTTCTTCTAATGGAGTCTTGCTATATTATAGACCTCCCCCCCAACCTGCCCCTCTCAGAACCTCTACTTGATGGGGTGTGGGCAACTTAAGTGTGGGCACTACTTATGTCCTGTTAGCATTTGTCCCCTTTGGGACTTTGGGGGTGTGTATGTGTACGCGTGTGTGTGTTTTATTATACTTATGTTCCATTTTCATATTATTAGAATGGTGTTAGTATTTCTGGTCCCCTGATTTGAGTCTTGGGTGTTGGGACCATCAATGGTTGTTATTATTTGGGTAGCCATTTGGCTAGTGTAGGTTACAGCTTTCACACAGACCTTAGTGAGTTTGGCTCATAAAGATCTGACAGTTCAAGTTTGAAAGGACACAGATAGAGCTGCTCTCATGCCAAAATTCTATTTTGGAAAGGTTTTAACCATTTCACTCCGGGGCAGTTCTAGAGCTGGAACAAACTGCTAATGTCTATAATATAGCAAGACTCCATTAGAAGAAACAACATTACTAAGGTGAGTAATTTTTTCTTCTGGGGCACACGACATATACAGCTGGGTATCATCTGCATAACAGTGAAAACCCAAACTGTAACATCTGATAAGATCCCCCAGGGACCGCATGTATACTGCGAACAGCATTGGTAACAGGATTGAGCCCTGAGGAACTCCACATGACAGGGGCTTTGGGGTTCAACTCCTGCTCCATTTTACTCAAGCTCTGGGACACAAGCGTGATATGATATGCTGGAAGGAGATGAATTTAAAGTGTAGAAGAAGCTTCCTGCTTTGCTCTGATTGGCTGCTTTCAGTGACATGGTCCTCAGACCTGAACTCCTCCAAGATGGCACTGTTTCCCCCTCCCGTGCCTGGAAAAGAAAGCTATGTCCAAAAACACAGGTTAGTTCCAGCAAAAATGGCTACAAGCAATGTGTTTTACCTACAGCTCCCTTACAGAGCTTGGTGCTGCCCTCCTACACAAAAAGCACCCAGAAAGTAACAAAATGAACAAGATGAGCTAGGAAAAGCAGCCGAAGAGCAAGAAGTAATGTAAATGCAAACTGGAGCACAAATGGAGTATGAAGAAGGCACTGCTAGGTATGGTTTTAAAGTGCTGATGGCAGCAATTGGAAGGGTGAATGAAGCCCTGTTGGTGCTTTGTTCATCAGGAAAGGATGGAGGAAACTGGGTGAGGCAGTTAGAACTAAATTAGGGCAGGAGCAGTGGCAGTGGGGGGGAATTGTGGGGCAGCAAAATAAAGCACACGATTAGAGACAACTGTAGGAGTGAATAGTGAATTCACAGAGAAGACATTTGAATGTGAGGAAGGAGCAGTATGAATGGTAATGGGAAGAGAGCCCCAATGTTTGGGGAAGTGGAAGGAGAAGGTTGCTTGGCCAGCAAAGGATTTTACATAGGGGACTGCAAGAGAGTGAGGGCCAAAGCTGTGAAGGGAGTAGGAGGTAGAAGGCGGGGGGGGAGTTGAGGAGGGAGGAGAGGTAAGGAAGAGGACTCAAGCCAGAATTTATTGATGAAAATGGCAGAATGAGTGAGGTGCGAGGCAGCAAAGGGTGGAAAGGACAAGGAGAATTAAAGGGAGCAGTGGTAGGTTCTGGAAGACAGTCAAGGACAAAGTGGCAGAAGGAGTGTAATAGTGGGTCCAGTCTGGCTAGGGTGGATTTGGTAGCAGCACTGTAAACAATGTCACCATAGTCGAAGATGGGAGAATCATATTCGAGACAATCTCTCTGTAGGTAGGAAGTGGGATACTTGCTTTATTCCTGTAAAGTGCACCCAGTCTGGAGCGACGCTTCTGATGGACGACATCCGCATGAACTGAAAAATAGAGATGATGATCCAGCCAGACCCATGAAATATTAAAAAAGGAAACATCCTCAACTGCAGCATCATCAAGGGTATGAAAGAAAGGGAGGGCCTATCTAGTCTCTGCTTTATGCCAAAAGTCATGGAGACCATTTTCTTGGCATTGAGGGACAAATGATTAGCCCAGAACCAGTGCTGAATGTTTATGAAATCCAGTTGCTGTAACAGTCTGGTAATCTGACTATGACTTCACTGTTTCAAAAGCAATTGAACTATCTTCTTTGATGACATTTTGTTGCACAAAGACACACACACACTGAATGATTCCCAAGCAGTTAGCACTGTAGAGTGGGAGGAAGGCCAGACAAAGAGGATATATAGTTCACTAAGACAACAGGCCACATATGGTGACAAGATTGAGGCCACTCTGCAATGGGGTACCAGACCCAAACAGTACTGTTAAGTGAAAGTATTGATCCAGACCCCTAGTGGCACAGCATACATAAGGCACCAGAAAGGAATGGAAGCAAGCCACAGAAGTGGCCAAACCATCAGTGTCATGTCCACAAAAAAGACCAAAAAGCATGTTTCCATGCACTTGGTAACATAAGAAAAAACAGAATGTCAACCACTTGGAAAGGCATTGTGCAAAACACAGTGGGGCCCACCATCCAGGGGTGAATGAAAAACAAAAGCAGCAAGGATTCCCTACAATCCTAGGTGCAAAATAATAGAAGCATAATAGTCTAAGGGCTACAAGAGAATGTACGATAACCTCATATGCAGGCAATCTAGAGAAACACTTGGAAAAATCACAGAAAGGTGAGTAGTTTGATTCATGGTTAAAAGGAGACACTACCTTGAGAAGGAACAAAGGATGGGAAAGATACTGCAGATGTTACTGACAGATAAAAAACAAGGGTCCATCCAGTCTGCCCATAAAGAGTTTCCCACCTGTCCCCTTGACCAAATGTCCTTTTATCATTAAATAAGGTTGTTGATTCAACAGTAAGCAAACTGTACAAACTCATGAAACAAATATAAATTACCTAATGTCTTGATGGATTTTTTGCCCCCAAACCCTCCGTCATGTCCCAACTCCTTAGCTCCTCCTCCTCGAATTATCAGCCCTTTAAAAACTGTCCCAGCTGTGTCTGAACCTATTCACAGTCCCTGCCCCAATCACTTCTCCCAGTAATCTGTTCAAAGGCTCCACCACCCTCTCAGTGAAGTAAGACTTTATCACCTCTTTCCTGATGTTTCTACTGTCTAGCAAAGATGTCCTCTCATTATTGTGCTGTTGTTACTGTTGTACTGGTCTTCACCACTTGATTGAGGGAATGGTGATAGAGGAAAGTTTCAGCTACTTTGAGGACCTAGCTACTACCAGGAAGGATAAAGGTCTGTACAAGAGGGATGGTCTACATCCATCCAGGAGGGGGACCGCTCAGTGAAAGGTTTAAAGATTACTTAAATGAACATTTAAACTAGCCAAGGGGGGTGGAGGAAGACATAAGGCAAAAACAGCCACCCTCCAAAGGCTGTGAATATAAGTATCAGTGTCAGAGTGAGTAAAGAGGGAGGTCATAAAGATAAAAAGAGCAGAAGTCATCAGAATGGTACTAAAATCTGGAAGGCCATGTGTACAAATGCTTGAAGTACAGGAAATAAGCTTCCTGACTTGGAGCCAGTTATGGCAGAGACCAGCCTGGATATAGTGGCCATTATTGAGTTGTGATGTAATAAAAAAATGCTACTGAAATTTGGCCATACCAAGCTATAATCTGTTTAGAAAGCACAGGGAGGGTAAAAAAGGAAGAGTGTGTTTTCTGTAAAAGAAAGCATTAAATTGACAAAGATACAGGGGATATAGAAGGGTTGAGAGATACTGTGGGTCACCCTAGATAAGGGAACTGGCATCATCATTTGCAGTGGTGAGAACGACGTCCTTTGAATATGTGGCCATTCAAGGGATTGTGGGTGCAGGTTGCAGGATCCTTCTCATTTACTGTCCTCCAGAGGATGGGAAGGAATTAATGCAGGAAGTCACAGACTTCATCATTGAACTGGTGTCGGAGTCACCCAGATGGATTATTCTGGGCAACTTCAATGCCTGAGTCAACAATGAACTCTTGCAGTTTGGGCAAGACTTCATCCAGTTGATCTAAACATTGGGCCTGACACAGGCTGTTACCTTTGTAACCATTTACGCAGCCATTCGTTAGACCTCATCTTCTCACTGGGACTGGAGGTCATGGACCTAATGGTGTAACCAGTTGTTTGGTTGGATCACCATACTGTGAGGTTCTCATTTGAAGCGCCCCCCCCTCCAATAGACCCTCCACTACAGAGATGGTCCAGTACTGCCCTTTGAGGAATTTGACCCTACAGAGTATGAAGGCGGTGCTTGACCTATCAGGTATGATAAGTGCTTGCAATGAGCCGGGGGAGTTGTTTTTGACATATAAAAGGGGTTGTAGCTGAAGCCCATGACTCTATCACACATGTCCATGTTTGACCACTCACTTCACACCGGGGATCCCCTTGGTTTGATGGGACTGTCAGGGAGTTGAAGATGAAGGGTCAAAGGTTGGAGCAACATTGGCAGAGATCCTGATCTGATGGAGATAATCTCCATAATGAGACACCAGTATAAGCTTATCAATCAGCAATCTCCTGTAAGAAGGCAGAGTTCCTGTCCAGGGAGATAGCTGCAGCAACTAATAGGCCATCTCAGCTCTTCCGGACTGTTGACAGGCTATGTAATCCATCCTGTGTTCAGTCTGTGGGAGCTTTTTCACAAATAAGGTGTGATGAATTCACTCTGTTCTTTGCTAAGACTGCCTCCATCTGGTTGGGGATTCAATCAGCGTCCTCTATGGGGCATGCAGTGGTAGGCTGGAGGTCACGGGCATTCATCCTGTCTGGTTCAAATTCCACCAGTTGGCAGTCATGGATGCTGTCATGGTCATCCAGGAGTTGAAGCTAACCTGCTGTAGTTTGGACCCTAGTCCAACATGCCTTTTAGTGGGTTGTGTTGATGTCATCGTCCCGGTCCTGGCTAGGGTAGTCCGGTGTTCTCTAGTGATCGGGGTCTTTCCTGGACCCCTGAAGGAGGCAGTCATAAGACCACTCCTATAGAAAGCTTTGTTAGACTCAGACTGCCTGGCTAACTACAGACCGGTCTCATAGAAACTTTGTGGCAGAAAAGGACACACTGGGGTCTCTAACCTTCCCTTTGTGGCCCTTCAACTGAAGACTCATTTGTCAACACATGACCTCTACAACCCTCTCCAGTTGGGTTTCAGGAAAAGGCACAGCACTGAGACTGCCTTTGTTTGGGTGTTTAATGATCTCCGGATGGCGAGGGATAGAGGAAAGCATTCCATCCTTATCCTCCTTGATCTCTCAGTGGCATTTGACACTGTGGATTATGGGGTACTGTTGGAACACCCGCAGGTTTGTTGTGGACTGGCTGGTACAGTCCTCAACTGGTTTCAATCATTTCTCACTGGTAGGATGCAGCGGGTGGTGTCAGTAATTTTTTCCACGGCATCCCTTCCCCTGCCATGTGGGGTCCCACAGGGCTCCATTTTGTCCCCCATGTTGTTTGTGGTGTATGTGCTATCACTAGGGAACATTATAAGATGGTATGGCCTGAGTTTTCACTGCTATGCGGTTGATACTCAACTACATCTGTCTTTTGCACACAAGCAGCATGAGGCAGTCTCGGTATTCAATTGGTGCATTACTGAAATCCAGGACTGGATGAGGGCCAGTTGATTGAGGCTAAATCCGGATAAGACAGAAGTACTAGTGGTGGAACCTGGTTGATTTTAGCTGTTTTTAGATAATTTTGCTCACTTGTAAAGTGCCTTGAATCTCAATGAAAAAGGGCGCTATACTAAATAAATTGATGATGATGAAATTGATGATATACAGACCTCCATCACGGGGAAAGAGTTAGATACGGAACTGGTGGAAGCCATTGGCTAAATGGCAGAAAAGGAGGAATTGCTGCTTGTGGGGTACTTCCATAAGCAAGATGTTGATTGGAGTCTCCCTGCTGCAGCTTCAACTAGAAGCAGAGACATCTTGGACTCCTACAGGGGTCATTCCTCAAACAGCTAGTCAGTGAAATGACTCATGATGGGGCTATACTTGAACTAGTACTTAAAATGGAGACAATGTTGCAGATGTCAAGGTGGAAGTCGCCTGGGGACCAGTGATCACAGTACAGTGTGGTTCAATATAACAAAAATATATTTCTACCCCACTAGAGTGAGAGTCCTGGACTTTAGGAGTGCAGATTTTTGTAAAAATGGGTGAATGCCTAAAAGATGAACTGGTGAGGGGAGATAACCTAGGTGAAGTGGAGGAACAGTGAGCAAAATTAAAGAGTGCCATAGTGAGGGCTACATATCCCTGTGTCAGGCAAGTGAGTAGAAGTAAGAGGAAAAACAGACTACAGTGGTTCTCTAGGGAGGTGGCTACGAAGGCGAAGGCTAAAACAAAGGCATTAGGAAGATATAAGGAGACATAGAGGGAGGATAGGGAAGTGTCTTTGCAGAAGCAGAGAGAATCAGGGAAAGCAGTAAGGAGAGCAAAGGCAACAAACTGAAGAGAGGACAGCCAAAGAAGTAATGAAAGAAACGGGACAAGACATATTTAGGTATTTTAGTGAAAAAGGAGCAACGGGAGGAATCGTAAGATTAAAGTGATTTTGCGAGGTTTCCCAGATGCCTTTTTCACATAGTATGCCATTGCCACCCATGCTTCAGATGTTGAAGCTGCAATTTGTTTTGTAAAAAAAAATCTGTCATAGTCATTTTTATTTATGTTTTATCAGCACTGTGTCCTCCAGTTTTCTGTGTGCAGCCACACCCCCAAAATGATGCCATGTAAGGGAACTATCAATGTTTTACATACAGCACCAAGGAATTATGGGTAAACATTAATATAAATACTAGTTACTCAAAGGTGCAGCCCCTTAGTTTGATGGTGCTGACTGCACCTAATATGTAGATGTACACAGGAAGGCACTGTGGATACAATAAGAAGTCTTATATTTCTGTAGTGGCTTCAGCAATAAAAGCTCTCATATGTTTATTTTCAAAACAAGGCATTGTGCATATAGTATCTAGCTGACAAGATTTCTTTACTGAGAGATGTAGTCTCCTATGTCGGTAGTGTAGACGTCTGCAATACCAAGACTGATCAACAGAGATCTCCATTTCAAAACAGTGTTTAAAAACGTATGTGTCCCTTGCATGATGTCACACTTCGGGGTTGCATCACTCAGAAAAAAAGGGGTGGGTTATGCAAATGAAGCAGAACACAGAAATAAAAGCATTTATTTAATGGAAAACAGCACTTTTAGGCAGTTTGAATGGTAGGAGATTGAATCACAACTCCTACAGGTTACTATAGTTTACTACTCCCATTTTCTATGGCAACCCTCACAAAATCACTTTAGAAAGGGACAGGGGACTCCACAGTAGGAGAGCAGGAAAACATCAGACATACTAAACAAATACTTTTATTCAGTATTCAAGGTGAAGGAAGATGGGGATGGGCTACAAAAAAAGCAGTAAATGCTCTGTAAGAAGGAAATGGATATCTGTCCATTATCTGAGCAGTGGGTACTAGCAGAACTAGCTAATCTGAAAATAGACAAGGTAGTAGGACCAGAGGGGGTACATCCTAGGAATTTAAATAACTCAGGGAAATACTAGCTGCATTGCTGACAGTTCTTTTGAACAACTCACTAGAAACAGTGGTTGTTCCACAGGACTGGAGTAGGGCAAATGTAGTCCCACTTCATAAAAGTGGTAGCACAGAGGAGGCTGGAAATTATAGGCCAGTCAGTCTGACCTCAGTGGTGGGAAAGTTAATGGAATCTTTTTAGGGCTACAGTGGGCATAGCCCTGCAGACCTTTTGGGATGAGTAAAGGGACTCCATATTCCTTCCTAAGTTTCCACCCACTGTTCTGCCCACTGTGCCTGACTGCCTTTTAGGATGAGTAAAGGGACTCCACATTCCTTCCTAAGTTTCCATCCACTGTTCCGCCCACTGTGCCTGACTGCCTTGCTTGAATTGTGACTTTTTTCCCCCATTCATTTCAAGTAGAAAGTTGGATAAAAAAAGAAAAAAAAAACACAGAATCAAGTCCTGTTTCTTTGAAGTAACCCCAACAAGTATACTGATCATAAAACAGCTGCTGTGAATGGCTTTGTGATGTGTGCGTGTGTGTGTGTGTGTGTGTGTGGGTGGGGGGGTTGCATTATCCACAGTGGGAGATTCAATAGCACATAGTGCATGATAGAGCTTTTGTTTAATCTCCACTTAGATCAACCCTGTGTGACTGTACATGGCCCAGGGAGGATGACATGACCAGCAAACAAAATATCAGAACTTATATAAACTCTAAATACAATGCAGGCTACTGAATCTATTGAATCCTACCATGCCCCGTACTTTATAGCATTCAATCCTGGGGCTCACACATACTCCTTTTCTCCATCCACCTTCTCTACATCCAGCTTTACCAACTCCTTTCTGTGCACCATGCCCTCCTAGCCTTTCTCCCCTACTTCCCTCCCTCTCTTCCCCCCTACCTTCACCTCTACCTGGTGTATATTTTTAATTTTATTTTTTTCTTCCGTTACTTCCTCCTGCAACCTTAGATAACCTGCTTTATCTTCCTATAGACACTTCTATGTATGTAAATACTGTGTAATCTGTACAATATCTGTATAATTCTATGTACATATGAACTTCTTTTTCTTCCTCTCTGTAAAGAGTATTATCTGTATTGCCTTGTAAATACCTGTGTTGACCTGTATATACAATTGTTCATGCTCCACCCAGGTCCATCTTGCAAACGAGCTTCTGCTCAACGATGAACGCCTGGTTAAATAAAGACTTGACTGATTGATTGATTGAATCTCTCACTGCTGCATATTGTTCTAAGGCCAGCTGCAGGAGATTCAGGGATTTATTGTAACAGAAGATGTAAAAAGTGTTAATAACCCCTTTTATTTTGATGGTGATTGCTACAATTTACTACGGCTTGCAAATTACAGAGCCACATTAAAAAGTACAGTTACGTAAGAACTTACTGTAACAGTAGATCTTCGAGAGAGGCTCTTGCAGTAGGTAATTACATATAGGACTGATGTTGGCAGGCGGCAGGATCCCACGGAAAAATTTCTAGCTAGCCGTCCCCGTCAGGTGACCGGCGTCAGGAGACGTTGGTATAAAGGGGCGGTCCCTGACACCTGCCTTCCAGTTCTTTCCCGCCACAGGCCAAAAGAGGCTGGATGAGAGAGGAGCAGATATTTCCCCCTGGAAAAGGAGCTGAAAAAACTTAGGGGATGGAGGGAGGTAGAGTTTACTGCAAGAGCCTCTCAAGATCTACTGTTACAGTGTTCTTGCATGAATCTGTACTATCTTACTCGAGAGGGCTCTTGCAGTAGGTAATTACATATAGGACTGAGTCCCAAGCAGTCTGGAACAAGGAGAAGCACATGGGAGGAGGAAATCTACTCCAAGTAGAACCTCTAGCTGTGCAAGCCTGAAGAGAGAAGGCCTTGCAGAACAGCCAGCCCGAAGCCTGCTCTACAGTGAAAGGCAATATCCAAACTGTAATGTTTTGTAAAGGTATGGACGGAGGTCTAAGTGGCAGCAGAACAGATGTCCGCTGCCGACACATTCTTGAAACAAGCCGCTGAGGCGGCGACTCCCCTGGTGGAGTGGCCTCTTACTTGACCGGGGAGGGTCTTGTTGTACTTGTCATAACAGAAAGTGATACAATGAGCCAACCATTTAGATAGGCATTGCTTAGAAACAGGATTGCCTTCCTTTTTGGCTGCAAAAGAGACAAACAGTTGATCAGTCTTCCTGAGATCCTTTGTCCTGTTAGTGTAGTATCTCAGAATCCGGTGAACGTCCATAGTATGGAGTAAATACTCCCTTTGATTGGAGTACTGCATAAAAAAGGTGGGTAACTCTATGGACTGGTTCAGAGTAGACTCCGCTACCACCTTAGGAAGAAATTTAGGGTTAGTGTGCAGACCCACACGTTCCTTGTGAAAAAATCAAGTATGGAATTTTACACATCAGTGCCTGGAGCTCGGAAATTCTCCGAGCAGATGTAACGGCTACCAGGAAGAGAGTCTTCCATGAAAGGAACTTCAAGTCTGCAGAAGCTGCCGGTTCAAAAGGAGGCAGAGTAAGTTTCTCAAGAACAAAGTTCAAATCCCAAGGAGGGGCAGGAGTACATATAGGAGGTCTCAGATGGAGAACCTCTCTGAGGAAAGTCTTAGAGACTTCCAGCTGAGAAAATGTCTTGTCTACAAAGGGAACATGATAGGCCGAGATGGCCGCCATGTGAACTTTCAGAGAAGAGTGACTAAGACCCAGGTCAAAAAGATGGCGTAGGTACTCCAGTAGTAGCTGAGCTGAACAGGAAAAGGGTTCCACGTCTTTCGAAGCAGCCCAGATAGTGAACCTTTTCCACTTCATGGCGTATGTAGATCTAGTGGAGGGTTTTCTAGCCTCCACCAAAATCTCCGCCACTTGGGGAGAAACCCCAAAGCAATTTTGAGCTATGTCTGCAGGAGCCATGCATGAAGCTGAAGTGACTTGAGACCTGGATGGACCACAGTCCCCTGATCCTGGGTCAGCAAACCTTGTGATAGAGGAAGAGGAAGAGGAAGGGGATGATCCTCTGATTATTGTTGTAGAAGAAAGAACCAAACTTGCCTGGGCCAGAAAGGAGCAATCAGAATCATTCGTGCTCCTTCTGAAACTAGTTTCTGTAAGACTCGTGGGATGAGAGGAAGTGGGGGAAAGGCATAGACGAATCTGTCTTTCCAGTCTAGAGACAGAGCGTCTCTCCAGAAAACGCCTTGCTCTGGAACGAGTGAGAAGTCGGGAAGCTTTGCATTTAGAGGAGAAGTGAACAGGTTGACCTGTGGTGTTCCCCAGTGTCGGAAGATACCTTCTAGAACCCCTTGGTCCAGTTCCCACTCGTGAGCCAGAGTGGACAAGTGACTTAGCTTCTCTGCCAAGGTGTTGTCGATTCCCGGAACATGAATTGCCGTGAGGTGAAGGTCGTGTTGTGCTGCCCAATCCCAAACCATCATTGCTTCCCTGCAAAGAGGGTAGGAGTGAGTCCCCCGTTTGTTGATGTACCAAACCACGCACATATTGTCCATCTGGACGGCTAGGTGGCCGGGAAGAATGTACAGGTGAAGGGCTTGGAGAGCATACAGAACTGCCCGAAGCTCGAGCACACTTATGTGGAGTGTCTGTTCAAGCTTGAACCAAGAGCCCTGGGTCCGATGGGGACCAAGATGGGCTCCCTAACCTTCACCCGAGGCGTCTGTGGTTAGAGTCTGGGAGGGAGGAGGAAGGAAGAAAGGAACTCCCCGAAGCAGGTTCTCTCGAACCATCCACCATTGCAAGTCTCGGTGAGGAGACTAGAACCAGGTGATCTAAGTCGTCCACCAACTGATCCCATTGGGAGCGGAGTGTCCACTGAGAAACTCTCATGTGGAGCCGAGAGCGAGGGACTGACGGGATAGCAGCCACCATGAGCCTGAGGAGGTGAAGGACCGATCTTGCACTGACCCACCTGTGGCCGGACAACAGACTTATTTGAGTCTGGAGAGTGGACGCCCTGTCCGGTGGCAGGAAGGCCCTGCCAATGGTCATGTCTAAAACCGCCCCTATAAACTGTATTCTCTGAGATGCGATCAAGTGAGACTTGAAATGGTTGATGGTAATACCCAGGCAGGCAAAAATCTGCTGGGTAAGGGCAAGGCAGTGCAGGAGTTCCTCCCTGGACGAGGCCGCCAGGAGCCAATCGTCCAGGTATGGGAAAACTTGTACCCCCCCCAGTACACAGGTAGGCCGCCACCACCACAAGGCATTTGGTAAATACTCGGGGAGCCGATGATAGGCCAAATGGAAGTGCCTTGAACTGGTAGTGGTCCCCCTGGAACGCAAAATGAAGATATTTGCGGAAAGACGGGCGAATGGAAATGTGCAGGCAAGCATCCTGCATATCCAGAGCGCACAGCCATTGGCCCGAATGGAGGAAGGGCAGAAGGCTCTGCAAAGAGAGCATTCTGAACCTTTTGTACTCCACAAAAAGATTCAGGGAACTGAGATCTAGAATGGGTCTTAGATCTCCTGTCTTCTTTGGGACCAGGAAGAAGTGGGAATAGTAACCCGTTCCCTGAAGATGAGGAGGGACAGGTTCTATCGCTTCTTTCAGCAACAGAGCTGAAATCTCACCCTGGACCAAGAGATGTTCCCGAGAATACGATGACCTTTGGGGGGTGGCGAGGTGGTTTCTGTAGAAACTCTATTGAGTGTCCTTCTGCGATCAGCTGGAGCACCCAAGAATCTGATGTTATCCTCTCCCACCCCGGAAAGTGGAGGGAAAACCTCCCTCCTACCGGTTCCTATGGGGAGTCCGGAAGCTGTGGGAGAGGAAAGGAGTCAGGTGGTGTGGGGCAGCACCACAGCTGAAGCACCTGCTGCTTTTTGGGTGGGGGCTTAGCAGCTGTGGGGGCCCGTTTAGTGGCCCGCTTCCCTGGAGGTTTCGCCTTAGGCCGATTCCATCTGCGAAAGGGATGGCACTTCGGCTGGTGGGGATGATACATACAGTCAACGGACTTTATTGCCACCCCCTTCTCCTGAAAATCAGTGATGATGTCCTTGACATCGCCACCAAAAAGCACCGACCCCCGGGAGGACACTTCCTGAATAGTGGACTGCACTTCCGGGACCAACCCTGACACACGGAACCAAGTGTATCGACGTAAGCCTACGGTGAAAGCTGAGTTCTGTCCAGCAGTGTCCGCTGCATCGTAGGTCACACGAAGCATGTGTCGACTGGCCGAACGTGCAGATTGGACAAGGTCAGCCAACTCCTGCTTGACCTGAGAGTCCAGCAGGGAGTCCAATTTGGCTTCCACCTGAGTAAGAATTGCCTTCTAGTAATCCCTCATATGACCGACATAGTTCAGGGCCCTGATCCCCAGCGTGGAAGAAGCAAAAATCTTCTTACCATACTGGTCCAGTAGGCGGGATTCTTTGTCAGGTGGCGACAAGTTAAGGTGTTTTGGGTTAGCCGACCGTCCGTGAGCAGCGCTAAGCACTACCAAGTCAGCATGAGGGTGAGAATCTAAAAAGTCAACACCCTCAGGAGCCTGGTATAGCCTGTTCGACTTCCGAGGAAGTGGGGCTAGAGCTGACGGCTGTTTCCAAATGGTGGTATCAAGGTCGGCATGATAGAGCAACATTAAACGAGAGCTAATTTAGTTAAGGGGAACATACACACCAAATATCACTAGTTTTTCTTGTTACTGACAACAAAGGAGCACAACGGTGATGATATGAGTATATCACATAATTTGCATCTTTTGTAATTACCTGCATCTACCATTTGTACTGGTTCCAGAGTGGCAAGAGTTCCAGCATTTGGGTCTCTCTGACAAGGTCCTCCATGTTGTAGATGCCTCTCAAAAGGAGTTAACTTCTCAGTGTTATGCCTTCAAATAGTAACACATTTTCCATTTGGTGCCAGGACAGGGAACTTGACCTCCTCTCTTGCCCTGTGGCTACCATCCTGGATTACTTGTGGTTCATCTCTCAACTGGGCCTAAGGTCGATGATCCTCAAGGTGCACCTAACATGCTAGCCCAGTGGCATGGAGTGCTGAGGCACTGGGCACCTTGCTCTTGCCACACTGGTGACCCAGAGTCAGGAATGGACTCAGGTTGCTCGGGGGCTTGCAGGGTGAGGGAGAATCGAAGATCTATGTACAAGAAGCTTGCAGTAAGTAGCCACCACCAGCCATCCAGTCAGATACCTCCAGCAGCCCAAAGTATGGTGCCAGCATTTAATCATTTGTGGGAGATACTACTGCTAGTGGTTTAGGGTGTCATTCGTACTCAATGATCATTCAATGCTTTGGTGCTGCTAATCTGCTCTCTTTCATAGACATTACATTTATAATACAAATTAAGAAAATACACATTTTAGACACTTACTAATTTGAGGCAGATTCAAATCATAGCTCTGTAACCCAATGCCATACCTCGGTGCCTCCACTCCTCCATTTTCTTTCATGGCTGTGATCAAGACCCTTACTGGGGGAACAATGGAACTTCTCTATTGTAACTTGAATTTATTTCTTGCTCTGGAGCGAATGGTTAATAGTCATTACTCTCACCTATGCAGAGATAATGAACACTGGCTTTGGATCAGTGAAAGTGGTGGGCCTTGAGGAGCCATCCAATCCTCATCAATATCCAATTCTTTGTTTCTGTGAACATGTTAGATATTTAGTGTTATTGACGCAATAGGTTGTATGCTTGCCTCTGGGGCCAGAAGCTCATAGGCTGGTGCCCCATACCAGGAAATTGTGCTAATACCCAGTATTGATACTGTAGTGTAGTATGGGATGTACCACACTGATGTTGAGGTGCTAGCCTTTGTATGAGATGTTAAACCAAGGTCCCTTCTGTCCATCTTTTCGGGTTGTCCAGGTAGAAGTTAAAGATCCCATGGAACTAAATGCAAAAGTCAAAGAACTTTTTATTTTAAAATCAGTTAGCAAATTATAATACAATATTAATAAATATATCATGTCATTATTCCCTACCCCTAGTACCAACCCCCTTATTATATGCACGTCTTTGACACAATTTCGGCTAAACAGTATTTCTAGTGACATCATTACGGGGGTATCAAAAGGTTTTTCCCATTAGTTATGGAAAGCTTCATTCTCCATTATTAGCAATTCCTCCTAATAGAGCAACCTAATTAAGACTTAAAATTGCCCAACCATGATTTCAGCTACCACATCCTGGTTAGTATAAGAGATACTTGGCACTGTGCTTGCCATAGAAAATATTTGAAGATGATGAACACCAACTGCTGCATTCCCGCCTCACACTTCCCCTGTGGAAAGAAGTTTAGGCTGTAAACAATCCATTCATCTTGAGGACTGCACAAAAAAGGCTCCCTTAAGACCCTTAAAACATAGCCCCAATGTTGAGAGTAAAGGAGCATTCCAAGAAAAAGTTCTTTATTATTTTGCTTTGCTTTACAAAGGAGACTATTGGATAGTACTGTTTAATCAAGTTTTTATGCATTAAGTTTCCTTTCAATTATAGTCACACAAGCAGACTTAAAAAAAAAGTGAGATGCAATTGCATGGTTATCAGGATCCTTGCAGTTTGCATATCACAAGAGCCACACTTTAAACAGAGAAATTTACAGCAGATAAGGCCCACTAGGCCCACCAAGTCTGCCCATTTTCTCTACCTGCTGCAGAAACCACAGACCCAACTTGGCTTTGTTCTCTTTCTTATTGCTCGGGTTTGGCAACTTGCTCATTGTGGTGCTTCACAAGGGACCAACATCCTACAACGAAACCAATCTGGCCCAAATTCCTCACCTGCAGCCCTATCGGATCTCGCCAGAGCTAGTTTGAAGGACAGGATAGTGGATTATCTTGAATATAATGAGTTACAAGATCAGAGACAGCAGGGGTTCACAGGAGAGAGGTCATGTCAAATGAATCTGATAGACTTCTTTGATTGGGTGACAAAGGAAGTTGATCACAGTGGCACAGAGGATTAGGTTTATCACCTTTTAAGATGTCCAAAGTGGGACATTTCATACTGAAACTTGACTTTTCGTAGCACAGTATGTAACCTGTAACAGTGCAACAGATTTCTTTTCTCAACATAATCAGAACTAAGACTAATTGTAGTTTCTTAGTTGCTCATATTGTTGCCTATAATGCTAAGGTACTGTAGTTAAAGTGTCAGTTTTTTGCAACTTCTAAGGGAAAGTAAGAAAACATTTTTTCTACTGTAAGATCAGGACATTTAGCATTTTCATGTGTTTTTTTGGCAGGATATGGCCGTCCAAACCAGGACTGTGCTGACAAAATCAGGGCAGGTGGTAACCCTACAGGGAATGTGGCACACCTAGATTTCAGTAAGGCATTTGACACCATTCAACATAGGAGACTATTACATAAGCTTGGAAACTTAGGAGTGGTTCCAAAGGTGTTAACTTGGGTAAGAAACTGGATAGGAAATAGGAGACAGGGGGTAGCAGCAATGGGGTTTACTCAGAGGAGGGAGGGAGGGAGGGGAGGGTGACCAGTGGGGAATGCAGGGGTCAGTGCTGGAACCAGTCCTCATTAATGTATTTATTAGTGACATTGCAGAGGATTTGGAGGGAAAGGGCTGCCTATTTGCAGATGATACCAAAATCTGTAACAGGGTGGATATTCTGAGGGGGAGGGGGTGGAAAGAATGAAGAGAGACCTGAGAAAGCTAGAAAAGTGGTCTAGGGTATGGCAACTTGATTTCAATGGGAAAAAGTGCAGAATAATGCACTTGGGATACTGAAACCCAGAATCTGAATACAAAATGGGAGGAATGATATTGACAAGAATCAAGCAGGAGAGAGACCTCAGTGTAATTGTCTTGAATGTCTTTAACATGGCTAGGCAATGTGATAAGGCAGCTGGAAAGGTAATGGGATGCTGGGTTGTACAGAGAGAGGGATCACCAGCAGAAGTAGGGAGGCTGTGTTACCACTGCATAGGTCACTGGTGAGACCTCATCTGGAGTACTGTGTACAGTTCTGGAGACCACATCTATGGGACATAGAGTGGAGGCAGTCCAGAGGAGGGCAGCTAAGATGGTGAGGGGCCTGCAACATAAAACCTATGAGGAGAGACAGAGGGAACTCAATATGTACATCCTGTAGGGAGCTTCAAGCATGTGTGGGATAGACCGTGGGATAGACACAGGGGAATATCAGGTAGAGTAACAGGGGAGGGAGTGCGGTTTTGTTCAACTACTCCGAAGGCCCTGTCCTCAGATGTTTTAAGTCTGGTTCTGGGGACAGCCAGGAGGCCCTCCTGAGCATAACAGAGGGGTTGGGCAGGAAGATAAGGATGAATGAGCTCACACAGAGAGCCCAGACCCAGACTGTGTAGGGCCTTATAAGTTAGCAAACCAACCTTGTAGGAGATACACCACTTAACCGGCAGCCAGTGCAATCCTTGGGAGCTCAATCAACAACCTTGCAACTGCGTTCTGCATTAGCTGCAGGTGCTGCAGTGTACCTCCACTGACCACAAGGTAGAGGATGTTACAGCAGTCAAGCTGAGATGTCACAAAAGCATGTACTAGACAGGGCACCAGGGGGGTTAACTGAATGAATCTGGCTAACATTCCTCAGATGGTAGAAGCCATTCTGGATGACTGCTGACACCTGAGCCTCAAATGTTAGCCCTTCATCTAGGATGACACCCAGATTCTTCACCTTTTTGGCAGCGCCAAGGCTAGAGGTACCAAGGTAAACCCTTCCAGTGCTCAGAGCACTGGCATTATGGCACCGGGCATAGGGTTGTCATGGTATAATTGTGTGATGGTATACTGTGGTTTGAAACCACATGGTATTGACAACATGACAGATTTTACAAACCGCGGTAACCGTGACTCATGGTAAACTGCAGTATGTGCCTACTGACCATGTTTCTGGCAGTGTGAAGGGGTGCACTACATGGGCAGTGTGCCCTTTGAAAGCTTTTTTTTGTTTTTTCGTGATTCAATTGGTGGAGATAAAGGGAACTCAGCCAGTTCCCTTCCACTGTTTTAAAATGGGCATTCTTCAGTGTGGTCTGTGTGCAGGCTTCATGTGCAGAGGGAGAGACAGATCCAGAAGGAGCAGCGAGGATAGGAGAAGCAAGTTTGCAGCCACGAGAGCACTTGTGCAGAGTGAAGCACGAGTATTAAATTTATTTTAGGCCCACTGACCGCACTGAAGCAATTTTTGGAGTCCGCCCAACGAACCCCAAAGTTCCCAACCGAGTACTCGATCCCAGTCTTCTGCCCCGAGTTCCTCCCCAAGTCCCCAGGCCACAGCAGAGACTGTGAGAGATGGAGAGACAGAGTGAGAGACCTGGGCCAGCTAGTGATGAGTCAAGATGATGAGAGGATTGTAGGAGACTACCTCTGTTCCTACCCAGTCCAGTTCTTGTTCTGTTTTGTTTTTACCAAAAGTGGGATTGTGTATTGGGTAAAACAGCCACAAGTGGCACGTGGCAGTGGCAATGGCTCAGGAGTTGGGGTGGGGAAGGGGATGAAAGTGACTGGGGAAAGGAGAGGGAATTATAATTTCCATTCCTGACCTGTATCCTTCCTATTAATCCTAAAATCCTACTATCCTTGGTGGGAAGGGAAACCTGGCCTCATTAAGTTGGCCTGAAGTTGAACTAAGTTGGCTTGTATGTAAAATAAATGTGAGAGGAGGACTTCACTGGGCTGAGACTGGGTGGGGACAGGGAATGATAGTGATGGAGGAGATGATGGTGGATCCTTGGTGGGAATTGGGAAACCTGGCCTTAATTAAATGTGAGGGATTAATATTGGGGTTACTACTACTGATTTGGATGGGAAATCAGTGCTTTATTACTAGGGGAAATTGCCTGATTGCATTTTGAAAACAGGGGGACCTTTGAGGTGGCACAGCAGCAGGCACAAGTCAGTGAGTTAAGTCACTGACTGGCATTATTTATGGCACATGCTAGATGGGATGGCATGACTGAAAGGTGTTGGGGCTGGATCGGAGTGGATCGGGGGGGAGAGTGTATGGATGGAATAGATCCAGTCCAGTTGGTGGAAATGGGAAACCTGGCCTGAAGTTGAATTGTGTGTAAAAAAAAAAAAAAAAAAGTGTTTTTCACTGAGTTTTCCCAAAGGTGGTATTGTCTCTCTGGCAGCCACAGGCTGGCAAGTTGGGGAACTGCCAGTGCCCATAAGAGGAGCTAGAGAGTGAGACTCAGAGTAGTTAGCACCCACTAGCCTCTGTCTGCGCCCTGTACTAGACCAAGCCAGCAGGCACCAGCAGCCATGTTATTTGCCCCTCTTTACTGTGGCACTGGGTGGCAGTTTGGAATTTGCACTGCATGCACTCACTGGCAACTGGCAAAACTGGAAAGGAGTTGGAGTAAGTAGGAGGGCGACAGATGCATCAAGGCATAGGCGTAGGCAAGCAGCTTGAGGCAAAAGCCAACCAGCCTGAGCCCAAGACGATCTTTTGGTGGATTTCCGACGGGTGTGGGTAGTCTGGGGGGGAGGGGGCCGAGCTTTGTAGAGCAGAGGAGGGTACACTTAGACACCTGCCTGCGTTTCTTACTTTCCTTCAGTAAGCTAAGCTGCATGTAATGTAAAATAATAAAGAGACTAAATAACAGAAGAATGAGATACAGATACAACAGACATTATTCAGCATTAAGGCATGATGATATTTATTATGCAAAATAAATAATGCAATACATATTATGATGGCATGCAATGGAGCAAGCAATAGTATTATTCATAAAAATATTGTTATTTGAGAGAATGTATCACAATTCTTTTGCTGACTGAGATTAGAATAGAAAATGCATGGCATTTGGCATTGGCAGGCAGTGACAACGTGGTGGGCGGTGGCCTGGCGGGTGTCACTCTATCTGGTTATTTAAATTTTAAAATGTCAGTCAGACACAGGGAGGCAGCAAAAATCTAATTGGAACATTACAGGTTAAACTTACTGCAATGTATGCATGACGCATCACAGTTCAAGTCGAGTTACACGTAATGCCCGCCCGCCAATGTGCCATCATGATTTCTTTGCTTGCTGCAGTCCAGACTCGTGACAGTCTTGGCAGACTGGCGTTGCAGTGCAACTGTGTGCTTTGTTAGATTTCTGTTTCTGCTATTATGATTTCATTGCCAAATTCCATCTTTCATCAGATGCCATCCTCCTCCCACCATGCCAACCAAGCCAGTGGGGGCTAGTGTGGTGGTGTGTGTGGTCAAGTCATGTCACCCAAGGTTGGTGAGTGGAGATGGCCACATGGTCACTGTGTCCTTGGGTTTGTGTGGTTACGATGAGGTCAGGTGGTCATGGTCAGGTCTGGTCGATCAGTGTCAATGGTATCATTTGTCAGCAGCAGTGAGTCAGTCAATTTTTTAAGTAGCTCTCGTCTCATCTATTTTGTTTCAATTTCTCAAGCTGCTGAACACTGTAATCTTTCTTATGGTTAGGTTATGTTGGTAAGGTAATCATTTGGTGTTGTAATTATAGGATTGGGAGTCACAATTGATCTTGAAACATGGCAGATGTGGAATTGGTACTATTACTGGAAGAGTTGCAACAGCAGGAGGAAAGCCAGAATCAGAGTAGTAGTCAGAGTCGTGACCATGACCAGACTCGGCAGCAGAGTCAGATCCCCCCACCTCCTTCTCCTGTCTGTGAGACTCCAACTACAAATGAGTCTGATGGGAAAGTGGATGAAAACTGTGACCTTTTCCTGCCCAGAAAAAGAATAAAATCCACAGCGTGGCTACTTCGGTTACAAAAAAATAGTGATGGCATCATGCATAAGCATGGGAAGCCTACCTGCTGTACGTGCAAAACAAGAATTGCAGCTCATGGAGGGAACACTTCCAATTTGTTTAACCACCTGCGAGAGTATGACCCACTTCAATACAGTGAAGCTCAGGTTATTATCAGCTCGGTTGGTTTTTTGACTTAGTTTGAATTTGAACTTGTATCAATCGCAGTCAGAGAGAGAACAGAACAGAATAGTCACAAAAAAAAGATGTCACGGTCTGATTTTTTCTCGTGTGGAGTGGAGGCGAACCAAGCAAGTGTGTTCCTCTTGTCTTGTCTACTGTGTCTTGACTGAAGTCTTCTCTTACCATTAAAAGCTGTGGTGGACTGGTGGTGGTGGTCCTGGTCTGTCCTTTGTCGGCACCACAGCCTTCTTGGATGGGTCTGGGGGCCACTGTTGCCCAGTGCCCAACTGCATGCCCATGCCCAGCTGGGGGGTGCTGGGGAGGGGATGTAGCTATGTACGGATTACAGAAGGTCATCGGAGACCAGTGGATGTGCACATCTGTGCAGTGTGCTGTTGGGTGGTGCACTGCCGGCTCTGGGTATTCAGGATTGGGAATTGGGATTTAGATCTCATTGGTTGGAATTGACTTGGATACCAAGGAGCTCATGATTGGATCATGATGGGATCATGGATGTTCTGGGTGGGTGGGAGGCTGGGAGTGAGAGAGGTAGAGGACAGGAAAGGAGGACACAGAGGAGGAGTCAGGGTGAATAAATGACAGAACAGTCATTCTTTCTACAGCAGTCAAGACTTGGGGGGATCACAACTGACCATCAAGGGTGTAGCAGCTGCTCATGCCCACCAGGGTGAGGAAATAGGGGAGGACCCTTGTCCCCCACCAGTGTCTACCACTCACAGTAGTGCTGCAGTGCAGTCCATGCCATGCAACTTAGTGTGACATGACAGACTGCATGAGTGCAGTACTAGTGTGAGTGATAGACACTGGTGGCAGTAGTAGGGGACGGGGGTCCTCCTATTTCCTATCATGGTCCACGAGCATAGGCAGCTGTGTGGCAGGTACTACACTGAAAAAGTAAATATGAACACAAATCTCTCTCCAAATGTATTTGCACTACATACTATTACTTTTACTAACTTCACTTGAGGGGACTGGAGGAACTGGGTCTGGGAGGGAGCCCAGGCTGTGAGGTGAGGACAGAGGGACACTCAGCCTAGCCATAGCCAGACAGTGAGCCTTGAATTTCAGACAGCGAGCCTTGATTTTCCAATCAGAACTGTTCTAATTCTATTAGTAGTGCTGTTGCTGTGCCTGCTTCTAAGGCTAGTAGCAGCAGCACACTACTTCATTGAAGTGCAACACTGTGCATCACTGCATCTGCTGCAACTCCAGTCTGCACCACCACCAGGAGTGGATGGAGTGACTGGACATTCTTTTCATCATCTCTCATCTGTAAATTATGACAATTTGACATAACAAAAATGTGAATCAAATGACCGACTTACTACTTGGACTCAGTGTGCTATTTTTGTATGGTACTGTATGGTACTTTTGGTATTGCTAGCATTTTGTGCTGTAAGCTAAGAGTACACTAAACACTTTACTTATAATGGTATGTCATGTGTCAGACTGCAATGAAATGAAAAAAAAAAGAATAAATATACTTATAGTGCTCGAAGCTCCATGCTCATCATCATGTCAGGAGGAATCTGACTTTTAGTCAATAAAAAATATATTTCTCTTGCACACACTTGATTCATTATCTTTCTTTTCTTTCATAAAATTCATGTGTCATTTACTAGTCTTTTAACTGCTTTTACATGTAAAATGTGTTTAAAATTGTATTATTTTTGAATATTTTAGGTTTTTCCATTGGAAAGCAGTATACCGCACGCATTATCATGATAACCATGGTATCACACACTGCGGTTAACATACCATCAAAATTTCATACCGTGATAACCCAAGCAGGGTAATCAGGGCACCAAATGCAGGATGTGCCCCCCCCCAAGAACATGATTGGTGACATTGCCCATTGGTGCCCTAATTGCCCAGCGCTTGATCACAGGCACATTCAGTGGTGGAACCCAAGGCAAAGCCCCGTTTCCCTCTCTGACACTGACAGTCCCTCCCTCCTACCCAGCTCAATCACCAGTACTTCAGCTTTTCCAGGTTGAGTCTCAGGCAGCTCAAAGACATCCAGCCCTGGATCTCAGCCAGACACTGGTTCATCATATCCACTGCCCCACGATCCTGAGGTGCAAAGGACAGATAGAGCTGGGTATCATCAGCATAACAGTGAAACCCAACTCCATACTGCCAGATGATCCCACTCAGGGACAGCATGTACACTGAATACAATATGGGTGAAAGGACCAACCCTTGGGATGCACCACAGTACAAGTTCATTAGGCGTAATGAGAAGTTACCCATCATAGCCCTCTGAGACCTGCCCCTGAGATAGGACACAAACCAGCTAATAACACTGCCAGTGAGTCCCACGTACTCCAAGTCAATCTAGTAAAAATCCATGGTGAACAGTGTTGAATGCTGAGGAGAGATACAGGAGAACAAGGATAGACCATTCTCCTCTATCCCTTGTACTGAACAAGTCATTCAAACACCATGAAGTCTTGCTATATTATGACCAATGCAGTTAGCCACTGCACTTGAACTGCCCCGGAGAGGAAAGAGTTAACTCCAGGGAGTCTGGAGTTCTACAGCGCAAGAGCGCTTATGCCAAAGCTCTATCTGGGCAGTTTCAAATGAAACTGTCAGATTCTTTACTCCGCTTCACTGAACAGTCGCTCCGGAGATCAGCTCCTTCAGCTCGGTTCATTTCTCGGTTCAAGCTAGTATTTTGGTTCATTTGAACCGCAAAAGTATTTATTTTACCGCATTTCAGTTAAAAGCTCTATCTGGTAAACCGTATACAAAAATTAAAGTCTGTGTGGAAATTCAATTATCGGTTCGGTTTTGAACCGATCGGTTTGCTGAAATTAACATTTTAAAGTGTTGGTTGGCTTTTAGAGTGCGGGTTCCCGTTCTTATCGGTTCTAAAAAAACCTTGCTTTAAAATTAGGTTTTTCAAATACCCGTGACACGGTTAGGAACCGATAAGGGTGTCTTGCCTGGCACTGCCATCAAAAGGGCAAGTTTTTGGTTAGGCTGGCATTATGTCTGAGAAACCCAAAGAAAACTCGGCCCACTTGTTTCAACACTGTGATGTCTGTGGGGAAGCCTTTGCCAAGGCTGACCCACACACCACTTGTGTTTATTGTCTGGGGCTGACCACCTCCTGTCAGACTGCCAGGTGTGTAAAATTTCCTGCAGCCACCCTGGAAAGAGATTGGGTCGGCTAGGGAACGAGAGGCTAAAAAGTCCGCTGACCCGATGGCCAGCCCGTCCAGCACCCACTGGACCAGAGGGAGTGCTCTGACCAGGGCGAGACTGGCAAAGGAAGGCTGGTTCAGAGGAACCAGTCCCAGTGAAAAGACAAAGAAATCAGTAGGTTTGGAGTCCAAAATTGTCTCTCCAACTGCTGAAGAAATAGCTAAAGCCATACAGATTGTCCAGTCACTGTCTCAGGGTCCTGTCGAACCACCAACAGTTGGTAAAGGGTTGGTTTGTTCAGTTCCAGTGGTTCAGGAGTATGATGTTGAGGAATTTTATGAACCACAGGAGGGGGAGGAGGAATTTGATCAATATATATGTGGCTGGGAGGGTCTGGACGTGCCCATTGAACCGACATTTCTCCAGACAGACCTTTAGAATCTCCTCCTATTCTGTCTGAGTCCCTCTCATTTTATGTTTTACAAAAGGTTGTAGAAACCCTCCAGCTTCCTTTAGAGGAGGCTGTAGATGAGCAAGAGGAGCCTGATTACGTAGAAATGATGGACATATCAGAGTCTAGGAGGTTGTCTATTCCTTTGCATAAGTCATTTAGGAAGCAAACAACAAAGATTTTAAAAAATCCTCATTCTGTCCCTCCTGTAGATAAAAAAATGGACAGAAGGTATACTTTGTCAGGCTCTGATACAGACTTCCTCACTGAGTAGTGTAGTCATGTAGGTGTGGTTCAAGCTGCAGCCTGTGACAAGGTTATTATTCCCTGGCCTCACATCCTCCTGATAAGGATTCCAGGATGATTGACATGGTGAAAAAACAGTATATGGCAGCTTCTTTGGGACTCAGGTAGGCAAATTATATGGCTTATGTAGCTAGATATCAGAAATCTAGATGGGACACAGACAGAAGTTAGCCAAGCAGGCACATGGCCAGCTGGCTAGTGAGTTGGAACAGGTGGCTGCTGATGGCATTGAAGCCTCTAAAGTTCAATTTCATACTGCTGTTGATGTTAATGATGTTTCCTCTAGGGTCATGGCCACTTCTGTAGCTTCCGTAGGTTGGCATGGCTCAGATGCACTAATCTGTCCCAAGATACTCAGTCAAAGGCTATGGATTTTCCTGTAGTGGTAATTCTCTGTTTGGGGAACAAACAGAAAACTATATGAAAAGATGGATGAATACAGAACTACCTACAAAAGTGCCCAGGCTAAGGAGAGGCATGCCACTCCACAGAGGCACGCCCCCAGAGGTAGGGGCAGGCCTTCCACAGGCCTTTTACCAATCTCAGGCCTCCTCTGCGCTTTGCACAGAGGGGCTTCTTCAGAGGCAGAGGTAGACGGGCACAAGTAAACCGTCCCCTCCCTCAGCCTAAGCTATTGCAAGCAGGCACCCTGATGGGGTGCCCAGGGCTGATTCTCCTGTACCAGTGGGGGCAGGTTGGTTTATTTCAGCCAGAACTGGGTGTCCTAACTTTGACAGATGGGTTCTGGACGATAAGCCAGGGTCTGGTTCTCAGCTTCAAACAGTTTCCAAAGATGAGAGCCAGACATTTTCCACCTGCAAATCCTACAGAAGCCCTTGCTTTGGAAGCAGAGGTTTCTTTCTTCTGGACTGCAAAGCAGTAGAAAGGGTCCCTCCTTGCCATCAGGGCAAGGGCTGTATCAAGATACTTTCTTACCCCAAAAAGACAGGAGAATGGCGGCCCATCCTAGATTTAAGGTACCTGAACAAGCATCTTTGAAACCAAAGTTCAAAATGTTAACTCTGGCAATGATTTTGCTTTTCCTGAGGCCAGGGGACTGGCTGGCTTCCTGGACCTCAAGGATGCCTATTTTCATGTTCTGATCAGGCCTTCTCACCGAAAGTACCTCAGGTTCGAACTGCCCTCAGGCCACTACCAGTTCAGGGCAATGCCCTTCGGCCTCTCTCTGCGCCAAGGGTATTCACAAATGTCTAGCTGTGGTAGTGGCTCATTTAAGAAGGCAAGGGATTGCTAGTGCTTACCTGGATGACTGGCTCATAGTGGGTCAGTCCCCAGATCAGGTAAAATCCCACTTGCAAGTCACCCAGCAGCTTCTCACTTCCCTGGAATTCCTGCTGAATTTACCAAAGTCAGTTCTGGAACCAGTTCAGGTACTAACTTTCATAGGTGCAGAATTGAAACAAAATTAGCCACTGCATTTCTTCCCTCGAAAGGGTAGACAGGCTCATTGCCCTGGCATCCTCCTTTACCCCGCGGGTTTCCCACCAGCAAGGCATTTTCTGCAACCCTAGGGCACATGGCTGCTTCCACAGCGGTAGTGCAAGGAGCAAGATTCCGATGAGGGACATTCAGTTCCATTTGAGGGCCTATTGGTCTCAAAGAAGGACCCCCTTCCAAATTGGTTCCAGTGACCCAAACTCTGACCCTGGCTCTACACTGGTGGCAGGATCAAAGCAATCTAAAACAAGGGTTCCTTTCATTCCGCCTCCCACCCTCACCCTCACCACGGATGCCTCCTGTTAGGGTGGGAGCTCACTTGCGACCTGTCCACTCAGGGAGTGTGGTCTCCTCAGGAATCTCTGCTCCACATCAACCTTTTGGAACTCAGAGCTGTCTTTCTAGCTCTTCAGGCATTTTCAGCTTCTGTCCAGAACAAAGTAGTTCAAGTCAGGACAGACAACACCACAACAATGTGGTACATCAACAAGCAAGGGGCACTCGGTCATCAGCCTTGTGCACAAGCAATGAAGTTGTGGTCTCTGGCTTACTCCTGAACACCTCCTGATAGCAGTTCACCTTCCAGGGAAGGACAATGTCCTGGCGGATGCCCTCAGCAGGATTTCTCAGGCCATCACGAATGGGCTCTGAATCCTCAGGTGCTGGGGTCGGTCTTACCAGATGGGGCACCTCAGATAGATCTTTTCGCAGCCCCAGACAACCACCAACTTCCTCTGTTTTGTTGCAGGCCTCCAGTGCTGGGCTCAGTCCCCTGGGCGCCTTTCAGTTGGATTGGAAAGGGAAGTTCTTGTATGCCTTTCCCTTCCTCTTCTTTTCAGAGTACTAGTAAAATCAGATCTCAGCCCTGCAAAGTGATTCTGATTGCCCCAGATTGGGCCAGACAGCCCTGGTACCCACTGCTTCTGTCCTGACAGTCCACCCTACCCTGAGCTTGCCCAGAGTCCACGACTTGCTGGCCTGTGCACAGGGGAGAGTGTGGTATCCGGACCTCAAATCCTCCATCTCAAGGCATGGCTCTTGAGGAGTTAGAATTTGCTGACTTACACCTTTCTCAAGGTGTTCTGGATATTTTAAAGGCTTCAAGGAAACCTTCCACTAGGGCCACTTACAATTCTAAGTGGAAAAGGTTTTCCATCTGGTGCTCTGAGAAGCAGATTATCCCAGAATCTGCTGATCTGCCCATTTTACTGGACTATTTGGTCCATTTAAATTCCTTAGGCCTTAGGCCAGCTACCTTAAAGGTTCATCTGGCAGCTGTCTCTGTTTTTGTGTCAGCAGGGAAGCCTGCTTCCCTTTCTTCTCACCCTGTGTTTTCCAAGTTTTTTAAGGGGTTACTTCACACTAACCTCTCGAGAACCAGCTCCCGCCTGGGACCTGAATGTTTGCATTGCTCAGTTAATGCAACTCCCTTGAGCCTCTGTCCTCAGCAGAGCTCAAGTTTCTAACTTGGAAAACTGTTTTCCTAGTGGCTATCACTTCTACCAGACGCATAAGTGAACTACAGGCCCTGTCAGTGGAAGAAGATTTTATCTCTTTCCACAGAGATAAGGTAGTCCTCAGGACTAACAGAAAGTTTTTGCCTAAAGTGGTTTCAGATTTCCACCTGAACCAATCCATATCTCTTCCAGTATTTTTCACTGAGCATTCTTCCTCAGGTGAGAGAAGACTGCACAGCTTGGACATCAAAAGAGCCTTAAGCTACTATTTGGAACGCACCAAGGATCACAGGTTTGAATCCCTCCAACTCTTCCTTACCTATGGCGAGGTTGGCAAAGGGAAACCTGCCACTAAGAGGACAATTGCAAGGTGGATTGTCTCTTGTATCCAATTTTGTTATCAAAAACTAGGTAGAGAACCCCCCTCAGGACTGAGGGCTCACTCCACCAGGGGTAGAGCTGTATCTCTAGCGGCTGCTAGAGATATTCCCATTCTGGAAATCTGTCAAGCTGCTACTTGGAAAACAGTTCACACTTTTACCAAGCATTATTCCCTGGATATTCAGTCCAGGAGAGATGCTCGCTTTGGCACAGCTGTGCTTCAGAGCCTATTTCCTAAGTAGGTTCTGACCTCCTCCATGGAGGTACTGCTGTGTATTCGCATTAGTCATAATATAGCAAGACTTCATGGTGTTTGAAGAAAAAATTACTCACCTTAGTAATTGCTTTTCTTCTCATGGAGTCTTGCTATATTATGACCACCCTCCCTCCTGCCCTCTCAGAACTTCTACTTGGGTAGGGTGGCAAATTAGTGCAAGCACTGTGTCATGCCATTGTAGTTTTTTTTCCTCATCTTCTTTTATTTAGGGTTAGGGAACTAGGTTATTTTATTTAGGTATATATTGGCCCCCTTCCTGGACTTGAGTCTTTGGGGGAAGGGGGGGTCCTAATGGTGCTTGTCAGGGGGGTAACTAATAATACTATTATTCATTGTTATTATTGTTATTGTTGTTTATATTGTTATTTCTACTAGTAGGTGGCCATTTGGCTAGTGTAGAGCTTTCCACACAGACTTGTTGCTTAGTATTAGCTTCGTAAAGATCTGACAGTTTCATTTGAAACTGCCCAGATAGAGCTTTGGCATAAGCGCTCTCGCGCTGTAGAACTCCAGACTCCCTGGAGTTAACTCTTTCCTCTCCGGGGCAGTTCAAGTGCAGTGGCTAACTGCATTAGTCATAATATAGCAAGACTCCATGAGAAGAAAAGCAATTACTAAGGTGAGTAATTTTTTCTTATGCACCCTGACCAGGGCAGTCTCAGTACTGAACTTTGACCAAAATCCTGAATATGGAGAGGCTCATATATATTGAAGGTCACTGAGTGTGTCTCCAGCTGCAACGCAACAACCTTCTCAATAACCTTGCCTAAAAAAGGCAGGTTAGAGACAGGCTGGTACCGTAGTTCACCAGGATATCTGGATCCAACATCAATTTTTTCCAAAGGGGTCTCACCAACGCACTCTTCAATGCCAAAGGGAAGACCCCCTCTGAAAGGGAACACAGAGTAATTGCTGCGAACACTGGGTCCAGCTGCTCAATGCAGCCCACCAAGAGTCGAGTTGGGCCTGGATCCAGTTCACAGTATGTTGGCTGCAGCCCCAGGATCACCTCTATGACCTCCTCAATCATTACTGACTGAAACTCACCCCATGACCACTGATCGCTGTTACAACATCCAGTTCCGACACTGCTAGGTGGTGACTGCCCAGTTAGAGAGATGCTGGCCCTAACAGAGGATGCTCTGAGAAGAACCGAGCAAACTCCTCATATTTTGTGAATGAAGCAGCCTTCACTGGCTCCAGAGATTCTGAATGCAAAAGCCTGTCCATCACCTGAAAAAGCTGAGCTGGTTGGTTCTTCCTGGCTGCAATCTCCCTGGACAGAAAGGCTGCCTTCTTATGAGAGATTGCCCTTTGATACTCACCATAGTGAGTATTCAAAGCCAGTTTGTCCTCCTGGGCCCCAGATCTCCTCCAATGCTGCTCCAACATCTGCCCCTTTACTTTCATCTCCCTCAGCTCACCGAAAAACAACAGTGAGCCATGGTGTGAAACCTATGGGCAAACACAAACTGGTGCTACAAGACTGAAAGCTCTATTATAGGCTACAACTGCTTCTTCCATACCCTCAGCACATGCTGCCATCATACCTGATGTGCCCAGTACCGCCAGATGTTCATCAGGTCTCAGCCCTCTCAAAGGGTGGTATCTGACCACTTCCACAGGGGGTGGACTAGATAGGTGTGCCCTGAACACAAAACTGATGGCGCAATGATCCAACCAGCTGACTGGATCAATTTTGAGGTTCTACACCTCAAGCCCTGTTTGAACACTAGGTTGAGTGTGTGTCCATGTTGATGAGTTGCAGTAGCAACTGCTTGTGCCAAGCCCAGAGCGGTCATACTCTGGAGGACATCCTGTTCAAAACGTGAGAGCTTGTCATTGACCCAGGCATTGAAATCACCAAGAACAATCCATCTTGGAGATTCTAACACCCTGTCAGCGACAAACTCCATGATCTCCTGCAGGAAGTCCCCCTCCCACCCTGGAGGCTGGTATATAATGAAGACCTTGCACCTGGACCCTCACACACATGGCTATGCACTCAAAGGATGAAGCATCCCCCACTTGGTGCACCATCATGTTCAGCTCAGATCTAAAAAATATGGCTACCCTCCCCCATGATCCTTCCTCAGGCAGTGCACCATGGAGAAACTGACAGGGACAGCCACCTCCAACACTGGACCGACTTCATCACCTAACCAGGCCTCCGTGAAGCATGCCAGACTGACAAATGAGAAACAAAATCCACAATAATGTAAGTCTTATTCCTCATCGATCTGGCATTACATAGTACCACCTAAAGAAGATGAGTAGTGGTGACCAGCCCATCAGCTGATTGTCCCCTTGATCCGGTGGAAACCTGGGGGATGGGGATTAAATGCCTCTGACCCCACTCCAGTCCCCATCTAACCCCAGGGCATTTCCTAGTCCTTACCATCCTGATCACCACTCCATTAGCCCCCCCATCCTATACTCTAGTCCTCCTGCACCACCTTCTAATAATCCCCAGCCCCTTGCACTGACGGTTTACCTCTTTAAGCAAGGGGAGACCCCAGAAGGGATGCAACTCTTGCAGTAGGGATGGGGGTAGCTGAGCCTTTGAGTCTGCTCAAGGTGACACATTCTTAGCAATCCTACTAACCGTAACAAATTAAAACCTTCCCACCTGTGCTCACCATGCAACACTTTTTTAAATCTGAGGTTTATTCACAAATTCATATCTTATTCATGTCAGGGGCTTGCAGCCATGTACAAAGTTGTTTCCTTAGAAAGTAATACGGCTGGCACTACTGCTTGTGATGCCAACCAGGGTTTGAGAACAAGCCTGTGTTGATGGAAGGCCAGCTGGGGGAGGATGGTTGAACATTCCATAGATGCTCGCCTCCAGGGAGTATGTCTCTGCTGCAACAGAGGTGTAGCGAGAGCCATGGATCAAGGGTGGAAGGCTTCAGAGGCATGACACTCTGCATCAGTCAAGATCTTCCCAATGTCAGGGAGTGGCACAGAGAAGTGGAAAAAGGCCCTGACTGATGCAGGATGCTGTCGCCACACGCCCTGCACAGCTGACTGGTTCTCTGCCTTGCCAACCAAAGTTTCAAATCTGATACTGGGGGGGGAGGGATGACGACTGGGCAGGATGACTGACTGATGTGGGCCAGTCACAAGGTTGGGGATAAACGTAAAATAAAAAAAATGAAGTAATATGGCTATTCACGATTTACAAAAACTACTGTATTTTGCATCTTGGAAAAGGTGCTTCTATGTCACCCTGAGGAGCTTACTGGAATTTATATAACCCAAAAGAAGCATTTAGCCATTACGTTTTGTCATTTAAACAGGTAGTCACATATAAAATTTAATGGAAAAGATTTAAAAGATGAAATAAAAACAGGAAGAAGTACCAACCTCTTATTACTAAACATTTTATGTATCATTTTTTCTTATTATATATGGACATTATAATTTGCTGTATTTTATGTATGTTATATCATTTTAGGATCACAGATCATAACTAAGCAGTTTAAATGCAAAACATCAAACAGTAGTGTGGTCATTTTGATATTAAGAATTTACCTGCAGCTGAGTTAAGAGTCATGTCATTTTTAAAGACTTTTATTGGCTGAATACAGAATACTCTCTTGCTGATTACATATGGAAAGGATGCAATATAGACACTGGGTCACCCTGACCCATTCTACTGACCCTCTTTGAGAACATCTCTGTCCCCTTCCCCTCTCCTCCTGCACAGTCACAATCAGTTTTATGATCATGTGGCAAAGGGTCGCGAACATCTCAGTGGGCACACTGGTGCTAAGCGATCAGAGTGACTGAACACTGAGCCACAAGTCAGGACCTGAAGAAATGTGTTTGCATTATATAAGTAAGCTATGGCCCACTGCTAATTCTGGTCCAAAGCATTTTAATGGGTATCAAGTGAATCTTGAAAATCCATCTCTTTTGTGGGAACAACCTCATGTGTGCCATTCCTGTGCTTGAGATGCTAAGATATCACAGGGTTACAGTAAATTACTGTTCCAGCCAAGGCACATAGTAAACACTTGGATTGTAAACAGTTCTACTAGTAAACATGATAATAATTTTGAATTCTGCTTGACTTTGATGGGCCATAGTCACAATAATTTCTCCATGAACTGTCAAAATGATGAGCAAAAACTCCCAGTTTCTTCTAAACATTTATTAATATATTTAATTTAAAGTTGTTTGATACTAACATCAGCTGTATGCTGCTGTGTTTTTTGTGGCATATTAAATTTCTTTAACTTATAGAAATGAAGTTATACTAACCTATGATTGCTTAAGTACAGTTAACATTACATTATTGACATTAAGAGGCGGTCAGATTAAGATTGGTGTTCTCAAAATGCACTCATAGACAAAGTCAGTGATATGATATCATTTAAGCAGTGTTAGTGGGCTCAACTCAGTAGGTTGCAAACTGGCCTCTGCAGCTGAAAGATTAGATTGTTATGGGCACTAGACCCACACCAGAAACTTGGGGCTAGTACCCAATACTGACATTGTTATGCAGCACGGGGGCACCGCACTGCTGAGGTGCCTTTAGAGGAGTCATTAAATTAAGGTCCCTTCTGACCCTCTCTCGTGGGTGTCAGGGGTAGAGGTTAAAAGGTCCCACTGCATTTATCCTAAGAGATGGAGAATTTTCTCAGTGTTCTGGCCAATGTTTCCATCAATAAAACAGGGCTATATCACAGCTCAGTCTGTCTTTTCTGGACAAAAATCATAAACAAATTAATGGACCAACATCACAACAGGTATCACATCGCCAGTTTTGTGTATATGTTTGCTAATGGACCAATATGGCTTCAAACATTTAAATCCAAGATACATAACATTATGACGCTGGCCCAAATACTATGAGGACCTTTTTTCAAGACCAGACTTTGTGAAGTTTACCGTATTCCATGGCAACTTCATGCCAGCGAATGGGCTTTGTGATATTATGTAACATTTCAAACAGCCAGCTAGGTCATTGCTTTAGTCCAAAATTAATATGATTGTGTTATAAAATGGGCCTTGAAAATTCTGTAACCTCATGGTCAAAAAGTATTACATGATCACTAGTTACTTTCTGACATCTGCCCATGTCACCTGAACTACGTACTTTTTAACAAATAAAAACCCATTTTAAAAGTGGGATAACACACTCTAGGTTGTAAGTTCATAAGGGCAACAACACACTTCTTGGGTGGCTGTTGTGCTAGGCTATACCAAATGCCTAAATACCAAGTCATACATTATTCTCTTGTAACCACACTCAGTCATGTGCTATCCCTTACATACCACAATGTAGCTTCACCAAACAGGTTGTCGACTGGATCAGAGCTAGAGACTGCGGGAAGGATTTTCAGTCCCTGACATCCCATTTTCAGCACAACTGAGCCCAAAGTTTGTTGGCCTAGCAGTGTCTGAAGTCTGAACTTTGAAACCTCTAGAGAGTAGCCAACACATTTTTATGTTCCTGGCAGGCAACTCATACCATTTAGTTACCTGCCGTATAAGATATTTCGGCCATGAAATAATTTGTTTTTTATCCAAAGGCTTGAAAGTACTTAGACTCGCAAAGCCCCACTTGCAACTTCCTGATACGAGCCCAGTGGTTGCAGCTCCTCCCCTTAAAACAGCAGTTTGATGATGCAAAGTAGGGAACGGGGCAGCAGGTGCTCTATAGAGCTACTGTTAGGATCGAGGGAGTGTGGCTGCCTAAAGGTACTGCCTTTATCTTTACAGGCATATCTACATGCATGGGGCTAATACATATATATTTGCCACATACATGTATACATACTTGTAAAGATAAAAGCAGTACATTTAGGCAGCCCCCCCCATCGATCCTAACAATAGCTCCACAGAGTGCCTGCAGCCCTGTTCCTTACTTCATGTCATCAAATTTCTATTTCTTAGGGGCTGCAGCGCTTGCTGGCTGCTCAGCTTGAATCAGAAACTTATGAGCTGGCCTTTGCGAATGTACTTCTAAACCTATGGATAAAAAAAATTATTTCACGGCAACAATAGCTTCTAGGGCATGCAGCTATGTGGTATGTAAAAAACAGGGTTCCTGAGTTGTGTTGCAAATGAGCAGACGCAGCTGCAAGTGGAACATGCATGAGCGTTTTGGAAATCCTGCCTTGCCCCTTTAGGAAAGAACACAAGAACTGACTTGTATCTTAGTGATGGACAGCATGTACTGTACCAGCCAAACATTATCTAGTTCTGCGCCATCAGAGCTCTACATAACAAGCATTTGGGAGGGAAATGCGCCCCAAAACTGAGCCTGTTATTTAACATTGCCTAAACATTTCATGAGAGGACCATTTTTTCAGTTGGCTACAGGCTGAAACAAGCAGCAGTTTGTATTATAGTGGTAATTTTTGTTTTGTGCCGTTACCTTTTTATTCCATTTTAGAGTGCCCTTTATTCCTGCCTTATAAGTGACCTTCTTTGTTCTCAATGTTGTGTTTGTTGAATAATGTGTTTTAGATTAGAAATCTATTTATTTGTACAATCGGATTTACAACCTTTGAGCCAGAGACTCGTTTACAAAGGCACCTCGTCACAGAGAGGACAAAACAGTGATACAGGTTACAGAATATGGACAGAGTTATATATATTTTGTACAATCTATATACATAGTTACATTTGAATCAGTATAGGACACCCCAGCTATACAGATGTCTAGCAGGGGGAGGGCTAGAGAAACCAGAGGGGAAGAGGAGGGTGTGTGTGAAGGTAGTCAGGAGGACTTTGTCGAGAACTGAGTGTACTGGGGGGGTATGTGAGTATTGGTTAGTGACAACAGCAGCGGGTGTTGAAAAGGTGGTTCTGAAGAGCGAGTTTAAAAGGGGCGATTTTGGGAGCGTTTGTGACGTGTGACGATGACAGGAAGAGAGTTGAACCAGGAAGGGGCCCTGTAGCAGAAGGATCTCTGAGCTAGTTCTGAGTACCATTAGGGTGGTCCTGTCAGAGCTGCGGGTGGAGACTGTGGGAGAGGCCTACTGAAGGGAGGCAGACACCCCGGGGGGAGAGCCTGAGCAGGATTTTCTTGGCTATTAGGCAGGTCTGGTAGTGAAGTCTTTCTTCGAAGTTGAAGAGATTGCCAGTGGCATAGAGATGGCAGGTATGGGTGAACCTAGGGGCACTGGTCGGGAGCCTACAGGCCTTGTTGAGTGAGAGTTGGATCTTATTAAGTGCAGTATTATCAGTGGCTCCGTATATAGGCAGGCCATAGTCCACTAGAGACATGACAGAGGATGTGATGGCCAGCCGGACAGCATCGGGTGGGAGACAATCCTTGTGGCGGTAAAGGAGGCCAATCCGAGTGTTAGTGGCAGTCGAGAGGGCATTAATGAGGGCACGGTAGGTGAGGGCAGTGTTGAAGGCAATCCCTAGGTATTTGTAGGTGGATACTGGCTCAAGGGGGTGCTGAGTGTTGGGGAGGATAAGAAGGGGGACATTCTTTGCTTTGCTTTGGTGGTGGGAGAAGAGCATCGACTTAGTCTTTCTTAGATTAATAACAAGTCCATGTTCCTTGAACCACTTTTCTGCCTGGTTGAAGGTGTGTTGGAGACAGTCCTGGAGGGAGGCAGATCTACGGTGTGAGGCATAGAGAACGGCATCATCCGCGTATAGAAGAATATTGCCAGAGCAGGATCTGGGCAGGGTGTTTAGGTAAAGACTGAAGTGTAGGGGACCCAGGATGGAGCCCTGGGGAACCCCTGAGCAGACAGAATGGGTGTCAGACAGAGTCCCATTGATTTTTATGCACTGGGATCGAGCTGAGAGGTAGCTAGAGCACCAGACAAGGGGACCAGTGAAGAAACCGATTTGGTAAAGGGAGTCAAGTAAGAGGGGATGGCAGACAGTGTCGAAGGCCTTAGATAGGTCAATGAACATTGCTCCAGCATGGTTGCCAGAGTCAAGGGAGGAGTGCAAGAAGCTGGGGAATTCTAGGAGGGCCGTGGCAGTGCTATGGTCTACGTGGAAACCATGCTGCTCAGGCCATAGGACGGCATATTTAGTTAAATATTTGGTGAGCTGTGTGGCCACCACTTGTTCTATAGCTTTGGAGAGTGGGGGAAGAATGGAAATTGTCCGATAGTTGCTGGGGGAGGACATGTCACCACTTTTATGAATGGGTGTGATGACAGCCATTTTCCAAACACTGGGGAATTGACCCAAGCAAAGGGATTGGTTTAGTAAGTCCGTTAGGGGGACTAGGACATCATCCAGGACTAGTCTTAGGATCTTGGTGTCCAGGGAGTCATTGCTTCGGCTACTGCTGCCTAGTGCTTTTAGTAAGAATGGCCTGGCTTCCAGAGCAGATATTTTGTGTTGGTGGAACTGAGGGCATTGCAGGACAGGGGGCTGGGATTCTGGTACAGGGTCAAAGAAACTACCGGGAAGGACGGAGCTAAGATCCGTGAAGGTGGTATTAAGGCAGTTTGCTATGTTTAGGGGGTCCGTGGTAATAGAGCCATCAATAGAGAGCTGGGATGGGGGGGCATGATTTCCCATTCAGCTCTTTAATATTACAGTCGTGGCCAAAAATATTGGCACCCTTGCAGTTTTTTCTAATAATGCACCATTCCTTCCAGAAAATTGTTGAAATTAAAAAATATTTTGGTATCCACATATGTATTTCTTTGGTTTGCAGTGGAATAAAACACAAAAAGCAGAAAAATTTACTAAGTCTTAGCTTATTCCACACAGAAATCCTTAAATGGCCCGGACAAAATTATTGGCACCTTTTAGAAGTAGTTAGAAATAATTAGATTTCAAGCAGATGATTCTCCTTCACTTTGAATTGAACTCACCTATGTGAGTTGCAGGTGCCTGCAATATAAAAATCACTCATTCAACCAGTTTGAATAGAGAAAAGGACTCATTCTTCTGTTTTGTGTCACTGTGTGTACCAGAATGAGCATGGAGAAAAGAAAGACAGCCGAGAATTGTCTGAGGAGGTCAGACAGAAGATTGTAGTAAGCATGGACAATCTCAAGGCTACAAATCAATCTCCAGAGACCTTGATGTTCCTGTTTCCACCGTATATAATGTTATCAGGATGTTTAAGGCCCATGGCACTGTAGCACCTCCTGGAGCGTGGCGCAAGAGAAAACTTGATTGAAGATTGCAGCGTGGATTGTTCGAATGGTGAGAAAGCACCTCGATCAACTGCCAAACAGATTCAAGCTGACCTTCAGACACAAGGTACGACAGTTTCAACTCGCACCATCCGTCGCCAACTCAATGGAAGGGAGTTATATGGTAGGAGGCCCAGGAGGACCCCACTGCAGAGAGAGAGAGACATAAGAAAGCCCGACTGGGGTTTGCCAAAACACACCTGAACAAGCCAAAATCCTTCTGGGAGAATGTCCTGTGGACAGATGAGACCAAATTACAGCTTTTTGGTAAAGCACATCATCTCTGTGTTTACAGAAAACAAAATGAAGCCTTCAAAGAAAAGAACACCTTCCCTACAGTCAAACATGGAGGAGGTTCAGTGATGTTTTGGGGTTGCTGTGCTGCCTCTGGCACTGTGTACCTTGAACGTGTGCATGGCATCATGAAATCTGGAGATTACCAGGCTATTTTGGAGCGCAATGTTGAACCCAGTGTCAGAAAGCTGGATCTCCGTCAAAGGTCATGGGTCTTCCAGCAGGACAATGACCCCAAACACACTTCAAAAAGCACCCAGGAATGGTTCAAGACAAGACAATGGACTGTTCTGAAGTGGCCAGCAATGAGTCCAGATTTAAATCCCATTGAAAACCTGTGGAGAAATCTAAAAACAGCAGTTGGGAGAAGGCACACTTCAAATCTGGGAGAACTGGAGCAGTTTGCACAAGAAGAGTGGGCCAAACTGCCAGTAGAGAGGTGCAGGAAGCTCATCCATGGCTATAGGAAGTGGTTGATTGCAGTTATTTTGACCAAAGGCTGTGCTACCAAATATTAAGTCTAAGGTGTCAATAATTTTGTCAATGCCATTTCTTTTAATTTTCTGATTTATAAGGATATATTAAATTATGAACAAAAACAAAGGTTCTGTAATATTAACAGAGATATAAAGAATTGTGGAGACCAAATACAGTTCTGTTGTTAATTTCAACTTATGTTTAGAGGAAATTATGAGTTATTTGAAAAAGTGCAAGGGTGCCAATATTTTTGGCCACAACTGTATCCCAGAAGGTCCAGGCTGACCCCCAGGAGGAGGTAAGGGTTGCCTGGTAGTAGTCCACCTTGGCCTTGTGGATAGCCCAAGTGTACTTATTGTGCACAACATTGTAAGCTTGTCTATCTACTGCCCTGCCAGTCTCTGTGCCAGAGGTTATCCCTCTCCCTGAGTTTTTGGAGCATGGAGGGGGTGACTCAAGGTGTATTTTGTTTTTTGGTGTGGAGTCTGGTAAGCGGCGCATAGAGATCACAGGCCTTGCTGAAAGCCTGTGTGAATAGGTTGAGTGCAGAGTCATTGCTGGGAGCTAGGTTGATGGGGGACCAGTCAATATGGGCAAGAAATTGCTTATGTTTTTTCAGGCCACCAGGTGGAGGCACCTGCGGAGAGTGGTTTGAGCCACTGGTTTTGGGGTGGAGGAGGACCATAGAAATAGGATAGGGGAGTGATCACTTAAAGAATCGTGGAGAATTTTTATGTCCTGGATTTTGTGGGGTTGGTTGGAGACTATGACTTCCAGGAGGGTGCTGGTTACACTAGAGGGGCTGAGTCTAGGGGGCTGGGAGACTAACTGGATCAAATCAAGGGCTCTGAATGAATCCCTTGCTTGGGAGGCAGAGGGACCAAGCCAACTGATGTTCAGGTCCCCTACCAGGACTTGTTCAGCTTTGTGTGGGAGAGTTGAGAGATATTCTGTGAGTGATGAGATTACCAGGTTCTGGTTCCTTGGGGGAACATAGGAGACTGTGATGTAGCGCAGGCCCCTGGAGGGATCAGTGATGATTTTGAGAGTGAGAGCCTGGGCTCCATTTTCAAGCTTGGAGGCAGGGAGCGCATGACCAACAATAGTGTCACGTATGAAAACCGCACAGCCACCCCCACGTTTGCCTACTTGATCCTCCCGGTAATGGGTATACCCAGGGAGTGAAACAAAGGAGTCAAGGGTAGATTTGGAAAGCCAGGTCTCCACAAGGGCAATGATGTCAGGCTGGTGTAGAATGACCCAGCACTGGAGCGCAGCACATTTGTTCAGCAAGCTGCAGATATTCAGAGAGGCAATGCAGAGTCCTGAGGACAATGTCTTGGGTGGGCTGGTGGGAGTAGGGCCCGGGTTGGAGTGGACATTTCCAGAGAGTAGCAGTAGCAGAGTAATAATTCTAACCAGGGGGTGGTAGTTGTTGGCATCCTTAGCTGGACGTTGAGATGAGGGTGAGGCTGCAGGGGTACAGGGAATGGGTAAGGCATGAGAGATAGCAATGGCGGTGAGGAGGTGGGTCCAGGGAGGTGCCCGGGTAGGCAGAGGGGTTGGGAGGGCTGCCAGGAGGTTGGTGCCAGAGCCTAGGACATGAGGCAAGAGTGGGGGGAGGTTGAGATAAGACAGGGTGGTCTAGGGGTGATGCCCACTGAGGGCTGGGATTGTGATCTGGCTGGAGAAAGGTGAGCACCAGGATGGCTAAAATAGTGAGGCACTGTAGAAGGGGATGTGCATGCATGATGCCTATATTTATAATAGTGGTGGACTGTATAAGGGTCTCAGCTGTGCTTCTAAGAAGGTTACTGCCACTTTGGAGTAGTGGTAGGGCTGCGGACTTTGGTGCACAGGGTACCAGGCTCAAGACCTCTGGGGGGGCAAGTGTCCTTGGGCCAGGATAAAATGGAAATCCAGACATTTGGGGGGCTGGAGTAGGCTAGGTTTGAAGCTGGCTGGAGGGGAGAAATAGAGACTCCTACTGGTCACAAGGGGAATGGAAAGTTGGGTTGGGAGGTGGACAGCAGGGGGCAAGGTGTATAGTAGAAGCACAGAAGCCCAGGCTAAGAACAGTATGGAGCAGTGATAGGTACTAAGCAGGGATGAGAGTGAAGGAGTGGAGTAGCAGGGGTGGATAGAAGGGCTCAAAGGTTAGAAGAGGAAGTGAGAATTCAAAGTGAATAGGGAGCAAGCAGGAAAATACCCTCTAGTGGCCGGCGAGTATAACCTGCTGATGGAGAAGTGGGTAGCAGGAAGTGACGTCATAGGAAAGGGACAATAAATTGAGGGTTGGACTTGGGTGGGAGGGTGGCTGGCGTGGGCGGGGCAGTTGACGCGCAGCGTCAATGGGCTAGCACACCACACAGAGTTCAGCTGTAGGAGGAGAATAGTTACCTTTAGGGCTCTGGTGGACCTCACTACCTCTGCTGTGTGCAGGCTTCCCTGGCTGTGTGTGAAATAAAGAAGGGCTTCAGTTTTGTTGTCAGGAGTTAGAGCTAATGTCCTCAGTGTCCCATAAGGTAATGCAGCAGTCTTTTTATGGAATAAAAAGGTATATGCTAGGGGCATGACTTAGCAGTGGACCACAGCAGATGCTACTTTTTAGAGCTTCCAGAGTTCTGAACCAAAGAAAAACAACTTTTAAAATAGGATTAACCTGAATTTTTGACTTCTAAAGCAACTCAAGATTTACTGGGGGTCATCTGGTGCTGGAAGATGGACAAACCCTTGAGTGCAAGACCACCCATTGACATTTTTGTACCAAAAACAGGAAAGCCATGAGACACAGGGCCACAACAGCTGGAAGGAGCAACAGGTAGTAGTAGCATCAGCCAGGACAAGGTATCACTTCCCACAATGAATCACACCCTCACACAACTTGTTAAAACCATTCCCCTATCTCCAGGAATTTGCTCGTATTATTAATATTCTACCTGTTAAAATGGACTAGAATATTACTTGGTTCCCTTTGCAGTAACAACTTGTGACCTGATTAAATATACTAGTCATTGAGCTCATCTTTAATACTTCTACTCAAATGTTATGTATCAACAGAATTTAACTTTATAGTAGTTCGTTATCCCTCTTAAGATGGTGGCTGAGGGACTAGGGTGGCTTTGGGACTAGACCCACATGGTGGAGTAGTGGCACATGATGTTAGTTTTGCCAGTGTGCAGGGTGCCCATGTGGGTTCAGTTATGAGTCCTATCTTTTCTCTGTGGGTATCAGTGTATGGTTTTAACTTTGCCTGTTTTCAGGTATTTCAGTCTATTTGGTACTCCAATATTCATCAACATTTACTCAAGCTAAGGTTCACATTTCAGGAAGTGGACTTAAATTTTTTTTTTTTTTACTGTTATTGTCATTACAAGTATTTATTATTTTATTTAGTTTTTGTTAACCAGGTAAGCACACTAGGCAAAACAGATGCCTATTTTCAAGTGCGATCGGGCGGTTACAAGGAAATGAGGAAGCAGATTACAAAACAGAGCTCAGGTAGATAAATATACAGATATTTCACAGATGAGGCAGGAGAGGCAAAAAAATGAAGCATACAATAACATACACAGAAGCAGGTAACTTAATATACAGACATTACAAACTGTGAGCAGAGAGGCAAATTTCAAATACCATTTCAAATACCAAAGGGTGCAAGCACGAGGAACACTGTGGGCAGGTAGGGCTAGGAAGGTAGCTGAGCACAGAGTCTGGGTAGGTGCCCCTCAAAGAGGACCAGTGGTATCCAGTGTGTCATTAGTTTAGGAAGGCCACTGGCATCATTAAGTGCAATTGCAGGCCAAGGAGAGCAGCAAGTGATCCAAGAGGGAGTTATGGAAACAGGTATGGGAGGCTGTAGTGTGAACAAGGGCAGGAAGTGAGTTCCATAATTTCTGAGCACAAGACGTCATGCTCTGTCACCCATTTGGGTGTGGGTATTGGGGACCTGTAATATTGCAGGACCATGTGACCTTAGGGAGTAGGAGGAGGTTTGAGGAGCTCTGCCAGAACAGGAAGAGTGGCCGTTCTTACCACCTTGTCAGTAAAACAACCTAGGACAAAGCTACGATGCTGGCCCAGTGGAAGCCAAGTAAGCTTATTGTAAACGTCGCAGTGGTGGGTGAGAAGCCGGGCTGCAAGGGCAAAGTGGCATATATTATTGTAGGCCATGTCCCATTTTGAGACGTGAGTTTCAGCAGCGTGAGCAAATGTGATGAGTCCATAGCAGAGCTTGGAAAGAAATACCCCACTCGCCAGGGCAATATGTGCAGCAGGGGTAAGAATGTTTTTTGTTCTGTAAGCCAAGCCCAATTGCTATTTACAGCTTTACATACAAGGTAAATATGCTGGGAGAGGTCAAGCTGAGGGTCGACGGTAACTCCCAAGTATTTGACCAAGTTGGCGACCATCATGGGGGAACTATCACCGCCAGTAATACGCAAGGGCACGGGGGACACTTTTAACTTAGCCTGGGAACCAAAACCTGAGTTTTCCTGAAATTGAGGATGAGCCTATTTTCTTTTAGCCAGGATTGTATATCACTAAAGTCGGCATTAAGGTGCCGGTTGATGACACTAATGTCACAAGAGTGAGTAATGATGATCAAGTCATCTGCATATAAGGTGGCACTGCAGTGAAATGGTACAGTGGGGAGATTGTTTACAAATTGAGAGAACAGGATGGGCCCCAGGACAGACTCCTGGGGAACCCCAGATTTGACTGAGGTGAGCTCAGAGACGGCCTGGTTAAATTTTGTAAGTTGCTGGCATCCTTGGAGGTAACTGGAAAATCACCCAAGGATGGGGTGGATAAGCCAACGGACCAGAGTTATGAGCACAGAAGTACATGATCAACCAAGTCAAAGGCCTTGAAAAGTTCAATGAAGATGGCACCAGTGAGTTTGCCTTGACCTTTGGCAACCCTAACCTCAGAGGTAACCTTAGCAAGGGCAGTTGAGGTGCTGTAGCCCTTAAGAAAGACATGTTGGGCTGCGGTCAGCAACTCATGTGACCGGATATATCTGGAAAGTTGGGAAGCAACAACTTTTTCAAGGAGTTTGCTGATGACTGATAAGATGGCAGTGGGCCAGTGGTTTTCAAGGTTTTTAGGGTCACCTTGTTTGAGAACCAGGACCACCCTTGACACCTTCCAAAAGGTCAGGGATAACCCCACAGGAGAGCGAAGAATTAAAGATAGAGGAGATGGGTAAGGAAATGAAGGGGGCATCAAGGTGGAGGAGTTTGGGTTCCAGGTTATCATGCCCAGCACTAGAGTGAGGTGAGAGACCAGAGAGCAGTCTCTGCATCTCCTACCTGGACACAGCCTTGAAATAAAATGAGGGGCTAGGGACAGATTCTGACTGGGAGCAGCGAGGCACACCTTGCTTACCAGGATCCAGATGAGGAAATAGGGAGGTATATGCAGACAGGTCAGAGAAATGAGAATTAAAGGCAACAGCAATTGTGAGCGGATTGTTACAATTTGTACCACCTATAGTCATGTCTGAGACATCCCCTTTAGAGGTTCCACTATGTTTTTGATAGTTCGCCAAAAATTCCTAGGGTCTCTGGCTATGGATAGCAATGCAGATTTGCAGAAACTACTCTTTGCTGACCTAATAGCTTTTTGCACACATTTCTGAGACGTCTGTATTCCTGGTAAATAGATAAGTCGTGCGAGGCCTTGAAACTAGCCCAGCATTTATCCCTAGACTTCATAAGGGCGAGTAGGCTACTGTGGAGCCATTTGGTAACAGTACCCCTTACTCTCCCTTTTATAAGAGGGGCATACTTTTCTTGCAGGGCAGTAAAGATGGCAAGAAAATTGCTTAGGCAGTGGAAGTGTCAGGAGATTCCAGTACTGGGGACCAATCTGTGTGTCACAGATCTGCATGGAAGAATTCCAAGTTAAAGTCGGAGAAATCCCTCATAAGGAGGATTTTATGTGGAATTTCTTGGTTATAAAGGCTCAACCTTGTGGTACAAAGATTTCTATGTAGTCACTAGTTATTCACATATGTGGGTTATTGCAGCCAATTTTAGACATAAGATGGCATAAATCTTTTCCTCAGACTATACACCTATAAAGATTCTGTGCTGTGTATAGCTTTTTGGGACAATATCCTATGTATTACCTATTAGTACTGTACTTCCCCTATGATGTAACCAAAGGAAAGGTGTTTAATATCTTTGTAAGAAAAAATCAACTTAACATTTATGTAACCTTTCATGGGATTTTATTGTAGATTATGCTTGCAAAATATATAAAAAAGGTATATACCACACCAGTGATGAATTGGGTAAATAAATCATTTTTAGCTAAATATTTGTTTTCACTTATAGCAAGTTATTTACTTAGAACATGTTATTTACGTTTTATAATCTGGAAATAGTATGCTTAGAACAATGGGTCAGATAAAGAGTTTACAGTTGAAAGAAAGGCGGGTCTAAGTAAAGACACTAATTCAAACACTGAAAATAGTGCGGTATACATCAATTACATAATGAGTTGTAGTGAAATAATACACGTATTTCTGCAGACGAGTGGAGAGACCTTCACAATTAACCTGTGGCTTCTCTATTCAGGAGTGATGATTGATCTTTCCACTCACTAGTGGAGATATACAGAACAATGTATCGGCAACATATACAAGGCCATTTCCATAGAGGGGTAACATATCACAGACCTTAGGAAAAGGGAAACTGTTTAACCAGAAAAGGCACTTTAAGCCAGATCTTGTTTCCAGGTGCGACCTGGGAAAACACGGAAGTTAAGTGACTTGCTCAGGGTCACACAGTATGCAAGTGGAAGCTGATGGGATTCAAACTAAGGTCTCCAGGTTTGCAGCTCAGTACTCTTAACCACTACACTGTACTGCCTCCTACCTTAAAGGAACACTGTCAACCTGATTTTTTATCATATTATTTCTAGTTAAACACCTACATTTTATGATTACTTACCTTCTCTAAAATGCACTTATGTTGCTGTTTGTTTTGTCTGTCTCTTTGTTTAGTAGAACTGAAATGCACACTAATGTTTATAAACAACCCTGCTTTGTTTACAGTCCTGGATCTATTCTTACTGCATGCTTCCTGAGCATTAGAAACACACCCAAATAGTTTATTCACTCATGAGGCAATAGACTCCTAAACTCCCACTGCATCATGAGGGGCTAGACTGTGTTGTGGGTGTCCCCAAGTCAAGGAAAAACACAGCTGGAGCTGATCAATGAACGTAAACAAACCTGTGTTTGTGTGGTAACACCAGTATGGTGTGCAGTCTATTTTTCACTTTTTTAAAGAAAAAGAATCAGAATCAAACTACCAGCTACATCAGCAATCTTCACAGAATGTTGTCAATCATAAAATGTGTTTTTTAAACTAGGGACACTTTGAGACCTAAGGGGATTGACAGTGTCCCTTTAACAGCTAAGACTGAGAGGTCTCTATGTTGTTATCTCACCCTGAGATAGAAACATCAGCCTTGTTGCGTATGGTTGCCAGTACATTATTTTGTATAGTATATGTTTATTTTGATTTAGCATTTTTCTAATTCTGTCTTGAATTGTGGTCAAATAAACAGAAAACAAACATCATGATAAGAGTTAAAACATGTAATGTGACTGAAAAGAGAACTACTGGGATACATAAAGCAGCCACAGCTGCATAAATTGGGGCTTCAGTCCCCCAGCCCCCCTGCAGGCAGAGTCATAATTTAGAATGAACATACAGGGCTTTGTAAATTCTGTGCTTCCCTTGTAGCAGGTCTCCATTTTCTGCCATGCTTATACCCACGAGATTGCACTGCACGAGGCGTATTTGTCGATATGATATGATGACACTCGCCCCTTCCTGTATGGTGCCCTATCGTATAGAGATTTAATAATCTCTGTATCTCCAATGCCTAAATGCCATGTGTATGTTTTATACATATATACACACACACATGGCATGTATGCACAGTCTTTGAAAATAGAGCAGGGTGTAGGAGATACAGAGATTATTAAATCTCCATACATAGGGCATGATACAGGAAGGGACAGTGGCGACTCATCATATCATGTTAATAGCACTCTCGTGCAGTGTGATCTTGGGAAGCAGGCACAGGCATGGCAGAAAATGACATGCTTGCTATGAGGGGAATACAGAATTTTAGAAGGGCTCTGATATGTGTATTCTTAAACTATGATTGTAGCTGCATGGTGGATTGGGGTACTGAAGCCCTGATTTATGCAGCGGTGGCTGCTTTACGTATCCCAGTAGATCTCTCTTAAGTAATATCTACATGAGCTGGCAACATTTCTAGTAGTTCAGCTTTAAACAAACAGTTTACTTGGGGTATTTTCAGTTTTGTTGATATCTTCATTATAAGGAATCTGAATTATAAAAACAGTCTGAGAAATAGAGATTTCCGATTGGCTGTATACATTCTATCAGCCTTATTTTAGTCATTGATTAACATGTATGTAGAGCCTAAACATATGCTAAATGAGGTTTAACACTAAGTTTTATTATAATAGCAATAAGGCACTCCCAGGGGTTATGTTAATGGTCCGTTAATCACCCTCTAGATGTCTATACCTCATGCCTCAGTGCACCCATTGAGGGTGACTAATGGACCATTAACATAACCCCTGGTCATGCCCTACTGTTTAAGTTTAGGTAAGCATGAAGAATCTTAATAGACACAAGATTCTGTGCTTCTGTACCACAGTAAAGACATAGCTACTGTGGTACAACTGCATTCTGACACCACTTCTGTGGCATACATCATTTGGAAATGTATGGAATTTCCATACACAATGCGGTACCATATGTAGTACTATATGTGCTATTTCACTGCAATCCATTATATTCCCTGGCCCAGATATTCAAAGGGGTTGCGCTTGGTGCAACAGAGTTGTGCCGGTGCAACCCCACATTGCGCCTCGGTGGGACACTGAAAAGGCTGCCCGGCACAGCGCAAATCCCAATGCACCAGGGCGCAACAATAATGTATGTGGCGCAGATGCAGGGGGCGTGCCCATGCATATGCAGCACATCCCGATATTCAGCCCGGGATGTGCAGCAGTATATGCTGGCGCAACCCTGCACTGCGCTGCATGGGGGGCTCAAAGTTGAGCCCGTGAAAAGAGGGAACAACTCCTGGCCACCCACAGGCAGGCTGCTGTATTGCAGGGCACAAAACAGCAGCCGCCAGCCGTGGGTGTCCACCTGCCCACCCAGAATACCATCCACAAGCACCCTTGGTGCCCTGGTAGCCTAGTGGTACCCCCCTTCCTCCTGATTCCCCGGGAAATATATAGTTACCATTCCCTGGTGGTCCAGTGGCCCCCACCCTCCCGATGCCCGATCGCCTGTATATGTAGCTGTAGACACTCCCTGGTAGTCTAGTGGACCCCCGCCTGATTCCCCGACTGTGGTAAATCATCGCATGTCCCTGGCGATCCTGTGGCACCACCCCTCCACCACACAGGCCCCTTGCCCACCCCGCCTCCCCCATCTTTGGCAGGCGAAGCAAACTCCACCTACTATTGCCTGGCCACCCGCCGAATGAGAGTTATAGTGGGGCTTGCAGGGCATATTGTATTAGACAGTCCCAAATATGTCTTCACATATTTGGGACTGTCTAGTACAGTATGTCCTGCAAGCCCATACAGTACCTGTCATTTGGCGAGCGTACGCGGTAGTTGCAGCCACCCGCGGAAGATGGGGGGGAGCGGGTGGGCAAGGGGGCCTGTGTGGGTGGGAGGGGTGGAGGGTGCCACAGGATCGCCAGGGACATATGATGCAGCGATTTACTGCGATCGGGGAATCAGGCAGGTGGGGGGGTCCACTAGACTACCAGGGAGTGTCTACTTATACCAGTGACTGGGGCATCAGGAGGGCGGAGGACTACTGGATCACCAGGGAATGGGTATCTATACATTTCCCTGTGAATCAGGAGGGAAGGGGTACCACTAGACTACCAGGGACGCTTTACGGTGGTGTACCGTGATCGCGGCTACAGGGTGGCGGATGCTCCAGGACCCCCCACTGTGTATATGTCATGCAGTGCAGGGTGCCAGGCACAAGTCGCCGGGCTGCCCTGCGCAAGGAATGCAAATGTGGCCATAATGACATGCAAATGGCCCCATTTACACCTTGCATATATTATGGCCACATTTGCATGCCCTCCGCTGAATAGCGCGGGTGATGTGCCTTGTGCAACTGCAGTAGTGTTGGCACATCCCCATGCTCCCTATCTGTGGCTTGTGCCAGCGCAGTGCCACTGCACCATGCGCAGTCTGTGCCACACTCAACAGTGCTGCACCATGGTGCATCACCGTTGAATATCACCTGGTCCTGGCCCTGGCGCATCCCAGTTGCACTGTGCTCAGGCATGAGCCACTGCCTGGTGCAGTCTGAATATCCAGGCCCTTATATACAGTATATGTAAGGACACAGTGGTGTGTGGGTTATGTGATAAGAGCATTACGCAAGTGCCTTCAGCACCTGGGAAGTGCTCTTATCACACAACAACCCACACACCAAAGTGTCTTACTCTGCTTATAAAATAGACCCAACAAGTACCCCCCCAAAAAAGTAGAACATTTTCATAAAAAAAAAAAAAAAATCATACAAAATATTTTTAGTACATTTTGAGGTAATTGTAAGAAAGTAGTTTGCCTATTCTGCAATACTACTGCTCTGCAACTACTAGTATCATGTAGAGGTTTGACTGCCACTAGAGGGTGCTGCTTCCTCCTTAGTATCGCTGTTCTTGTCCTTCCTCAACCCCTCCACAGTCACATCAGGTACAGTTTTTTTTTTTTTATGAGGTCAGGCAGCATCCATATTCTTAATCAAAAACAACTGACATTTATTGCTTTATGTATGTCGCAATGCAGCTTTCACTTTTGGTGGCCAGACTGGTGTTGGGCTGCTAGTTCAGCTACTGGGAGTTGTGGACCACAATGCGGCTTTCAAAGTCAGTGGGTCAGGCCTTCACTTACCAAGAGTAGCGAGTCATAGATGCAGGCATGATCTGACTTGTCTAGTGTTGCTAAGGCTGGATCTGAGAGCAGCAGATGTGGGCAGAGAACCGAGATGAGTGGCGGGACTACTGGAGTGAGCAGTGGGAGGAGACTGTAGCAGGAATGACTAGACTGGCGTCACAGGCCTTCTGTAGAAAATGTAAAAAACGGGAAAAAGTGACAGCATTTGTTTTATAAATTAGGGTATTGGTGGGGGAGGTTGTACGAATGTGGAATGCTTAATACAGAGGTGTAAAGGGTACAGGTTACATTCCTTTGCCAACATGGCTGCTAAAATGTTTTGAAAAAAAAAAAATTCTGGGATGCATTTATATCTCTGTGCTCTGCATCCTGCTTGGCAGAAGTATTACCAGTTGGGAGAATATACCCTGATAAGGGCACAACCAATGGTACCTTTCAACCAATCAGGACGCTGAAATTCCTTACCCGTTTTTTTAGGCTTAAATATTTCCCTGTAACATGAAACACCTCTCCAAAGGTCTCATTATGAATCCACAAATAGCAAGATTCTTTGTAACACAGTTCAATTTTTTTTTGTAAAACAATATCCTGTCTTATGTGCACCTGTGTCACTCGTTACACTGAGCCTTAGTGTACATACTAGAAGTTCTCCAGTTTCATCACAGCACAGCAGTGTTGCATTTTATAATGTCCACAGATAAATTGTTACCACAAACTCAATCAGTTTCAGATGCAGCAATGCTCCCTACTTCAGAAGCATTGTAGATCAATTTCATTTCTGTAGCCATTAAGAGGGTACCTGAAGAGTATATCCCTGTGATGCGTCCGAAGTTTAGCAAAGTGAACCAAAAACATGCTAAAGGTGTGTCTGAACATTTCAACCAGAAATCAGACAGGTCCCCAAGTTCAGAAACTAGGATTCAAAGTATAAATAGGAACTTCACCTGAAAAACATTGCAAGGAGGACTACAATGGACTGGTTGCCAGAAGGTTGGGGCCAGATTCTGAGTTGCGATCAGGGTTGGAATAAAATATGAGCATTTTATTGAAACATTGCATCATCACCAGAAAGGACTATATGCAGACACAGTCACATGTCACAGGAGGTACAGTGAAAATCAGCCATCCAGCTGTTAGCGAGTATTAATGGGGTTTGCACTCACTGTAGGTCAGTATGTGCCTGCAAACAGATCAATCACAGCATGTTATCATGCCAGGTACATGGCACAGTGCCATGCTGCAACCTGGTCACCTTTTCTTGCCTACAGGCATACTTCCCATAAGTGTTCCCACTCCCTAACCAGCCTATGTCTAATTAACCCTGGTGGTTCAAAGTTTTTTTTTTTGCGATTTATTATACTTTTTGTCCTCTGCCAGCATCGGCCATCTGCCCGGTTATGGACCTCGCCACTCCCTGGCCCCACATGAGCCGCACTCCTCCTGTTGCCCCCTTGGCTTACCCCCCCGGGCCGGGCCGCGGCACCGGCCAAAGTGTCACGGACATTGGTCAGGTCAGGGAGCTGGCCTGGGAGCATATGAGGAGTGGCAAGGCAGGCGTCACATAGGTGCTGGTGCAGAGTTTTTTCCCCCAATTGTTATCGAGGGTGGGGATGTGCAATGACATCCCACACCTGCCTCACCCTCTGGACATCCAGACGCTGGCTGCCATGGTAACCACAGCCTCCGCCAGAGGTCTGTCAAACAGCAGACATATGCTCCACCCTTCCCCCAGAGAAGGAGAGCAGTCCTGAGGATGCTCAATCCTTCTCCCCCGGCCGGCCCTCCGATGACCCGGGTCTGTTACCAAACATGGGTCACTGGCGCCATGAGTGGAAATCCAACCGCTGCGTGGACGGGCCGGCTTGGTTCAAAGGTTTTCAAATCCCACATGGAACTGTGCCATGATACTGGAAACTGGAGCTCCATGGGGACAGCTAGTTCCAATCTCTCAAGCACTGCACAAAATAGAGCACTCATGAAATAGGACATAAAAGATGACATCAAGGCTGAAAGAAATTAGCATTTTGAAGTTGGCATATACCAGAGTTTACCTATCGCGAGTCGACATGTACTGTGCCGACATCCTCGACAGCGACAGACACAATGCCGAGTGTTGGCATTGTACTGTTAGGGATGTTGACATGTTTTCTTCAGGGGGATGTGCCCCCTGAACCCCCCACCCCCCGGTTTCTAAATATACAACTCCGAGTTAGAGTTGTCTCAGGGAGGGGCAAAACACCGGAGATGAACTGCCGGCGTCAGCTTGGAACATCACAGTGACGCAATGCTTTAGAGTGAATTCTGTCACTGTGATGGTCTTCACTGTGTTGGTATTGCCGTGCAGTCGGCATATCATATACCAGGCAGTTTTAGTTCAGTCAAAGTCAAAAACTAATTTTTGTCAATACTATAGTGCAATTTTCAGCAATAAATCTTTAATTACAAAAAAGGTCTTAGAAATGCTGCAATCTGAATGTCTGTTAGGATTCTGACAGCCTTACATTAATCCCTGTTACACTGTCATATACAGCCTGATCACCATAGCACATGAATTCTTCCTGCTAGCATTCCATCCTTTAACACTGCTGAATGACTAGAATGATGCATTACAGTTCTGAACCAGCATTCTTAAACTGTAGGTGGAAGAACTTTGTTATTAAAAATCTCCCTCTCAATGAGGAAAACATTCAAAAAGTACACTTTTAACACTCTTCTTTTGGAACAATTTTTATAATAGCAATGAGGCACTCCCAGGAGTTAGATTAACAGTCAATCACTCCTTAGGGGCAATATGGCACTTAGATGTGCCTCGTGCCACATTACACCCCTAGGGGATGATTAACGTATTATCTAACCCCTGGTCATGCCTTATTGCTTAATTAAGTGCTTCCTGACAAAGACTTGGTTGAGTCAAAGTGCTGTGGCATTTGTAAGAGGTCACTGCAGGTGCATATCTGAATTCTATGAAGTAGTTTATTAAAAATTTATGGCTAAACATTGCACTATTGGGTTGTTACACTTTAAGTGTTAGTTTCAATGTAACTAATACTTACATGCAAGAGGGTAACTACACTGTAATTGCATTTTTTTGCATGCAACTACATTACAGATGCACTGCAGTTACAGTGTAGTAACACTGTAACTACAGTGTAGTTAAGTGAAACTTAAAGTGTAACCCACTATTGTATTTTGCACTGATTCATCTGCATTGAAAAGCCTGTGGAAGCTGAGAGAAATACTTATGAATTCTGACTTTGAAAAGACCATATCTGTTGGTCCAGGGTTTCTCCTCAACACATTCTGTCTTACGTGCTACTTTGCCCAGATGCTGGGCTGCACCTTGGTTACTGCCTGCTTTTACAAGATGGTAACATGTGGGATGCATAGCTAGGTAACTGTGACCTGGCTTACTGTGAACCTGCCATGTCTTTGTGCACGATTCTGCAGGCTATTTGCATGGTACCCCCACCCCCTTCCTTGACTGCTCATGATCCCATTTGCAAGTGAGAAGGGTTTGCGACCCCATTCAGCATAGCTAGATGTGGTCGCAGTGACAGGGGTGGTGCTATGCGGTCACTTTGCACCACCATCTGCCATTGAGAACGAGGCCCTTGATTTTTAACCTTATCACTTAATATTGAAACTGTCTGCATTGGTTGGGGGAAGAGAAAACACATGCGTAGCACTTCTGTTGCATGACCACTGGTCAGAAAGTTACTTTTGTCCTCATGAATAGAAAAAACATTGTTTAACAAGGATTTAAATGAAGAAGCCAAATTAGGCAAGTTGAGTGTAAGAAACAAACCTATTTTTTTCCGTAGTACATCAAATCTACTGAATAACCAAATAAAGTATTTTATAAAACGCACACTGATCACTGTTTATTCATAATGGTCACTGTGGAAATGTCAAGTGCTGGAACTGTGCGATACACACAATTTCAGGGTGGTGCTTGAAGAGGCCTATAAATAAATTCTGGTATCATACACTTCATGCATTTTCCTTAGAGCTTAGATATGGGTAAACGCTGTAGTACAGTCTAAGTTTTAAATCTAAATCTATGGCAGTCCTACTTCACATATACACACACTGTATTTTTTTCTTTAAAAACAGTCCTTATGACAAACAAAACTAGATTCAAAATCATGTCACTGACAGACAGCAATCCTGCACATCATTTTCCTACCAAGTAACCAATAACATGTAATAGTCGGCATATTGCATCAAGTCCCCATTTTTGCCTTCTGTGGTGTCACCAAGTTCTAGCTGCTGAAAATACTTGAATGAAATATAACTCTATTGAAGAATACCACGAGTTGATTCTCTCACCACAGTGTACCTGCCTTAGAACTTTCAGGTATGAACTGAGCAGTAATGGTTATCTACTGTACTAACCCAGCTGCTGTTTGGTCTGTCCCTGTATTCGGTGGGACCTGACGCTGGAAGTTTGCAAAAAAATAAAACATCTGTATGACCCAACAACCCCGAGCTACTGCTGAATTCTTTCAATCTACTACAGAAGATGGTGGTGGGCGCACACAACAGTTAGGGCGTCTGACAGTTTGCAATACTGACCGGAACACACTGCTCTGCCGTCTTTTATTTTTTTTACTTGAAGATGTGTCTGAAGAAATGGACTTTCTGGTCTGACTTTGTGCTTTAATTTGTTTCTCATGTTCTCTTATCTGCCGTGTTAGGTGGCTCTGAATAGCGAGTCCCAGGGATTCAGGGTCCAGGGAAGCTCCATAAACTTCCCATGTCATGCCCTGCTCATCCCACACAACATCCCGAACACGCTTTGATTGCGTGGCATCTGACTGACTACCCTTTTTTGCCCCTTTACCGGGGTCTTGTGAACTAGATTTGACAGCCTTAGGGGCAGACACATTTGACATGCCTGCCTTGGGTTCCTGCCTGTCTCCACTTTTCAGATTTGTTTGCCGCAAACCTTCTGTGCCTTTACAATCAGTTGATGACAGGACAGAACTTTGATTCAAGTCAGAAATAGATTCTGACTGGTCAGATTTACTATTTTGTTTGGTAACCACAGGTTTTGCTTGGATTAAATCTTTGCCGAATTCAACAGTCTTATTTTGTTCTGCACCCAGGCTACAGCTGACTAGTGGTCGGGGAGCATTCTGTGCCATGAGAGCAATTGCTTCTGTTGTCTCCTTTGTGGGACTGCTAGACTGTGACTGACCACCTTTCCCAGTTACTTCTAAAAGGACAGGGCATGCTCTGCTATCGCCCTGCTTGGACTGCGGTTCATTACCTACCCTGACTTGAAGTGTTTCTTTGTCCCTGCCACTCATGTTGCTAACTGCTTCCAACTGCTCTGATGTAGTACTGATAGTGTAAGAGGAAGATGTCTGGTTGTGTTCAGCAGTACTGCAATGAGGCTTCAATTTATTATGCACTTTCTGTACAGCAACTGATGGACAAGGTTCCTTTGTAATGTCAATAGGCAGGCAAGATTCTATGGACTGACTGCTACTCTGAATGCTTATTTGGTAAACAGGCTTCACTTCAAAAAGGGTGGGAGTGGTGGTCATTGGCATCTGAGACATATCCTGTGTGATACCTACAACCTTTAACTGTTCTTCTGATAGTATTTGTAATCCTGTCTCATTCGGACAAATAACATTTGTCTGTGTTCCTGGCGTGTGACTGGCAGTTTTTGCCATCTGAAATGGATCTGTGCCCTGAAGAATTATATGTTTGTCACTGTCTATTGCTGTGCTTCTGCCACGTGGCTCAACAGAATTAGAACATGGTGCAGTAGATATCGGAATGCAAACATCCTGTACAAAACCAAAGTGCTCTGAACCTTTTGTGATGTCACAAATGGGTTTTGTCGGGCTCGACCCTGTTTGTAAGCTATAAACAATTTGTAAATGGCTGTTTTCCTCCTTTACTTCATAAGAGGAGTTTCGGTTCAAAAATGGCAAAAGAATACTTGGACTGGTGGCAGCTGATTTGTTCTGGACACTGGCTACAGCCTGGACCTCAGCATCACAAGACCTCGTTAAACGTCTCTGTGAGAAAGGGCTATTATCCCACTGACTGGTCATGGTGGCCATTTCTTTGAATTTACAGGGATCCTGCTGAATCTGTATGGCTTCTTGAGGCAAGTCGTCTTTAGTACATGTTGGCTGTTCACCTTGAGGTACAGAATTCAATGGTTTGTCTAGACTGTTTGAGGAACAAACCTTTGCTTCCAAATCACATTCAGAAACCTTCATACTGTTTAACTGCTCCTCTAGATGAACAACGGACAGAGCCACTTTTTCTGACATTCCCTTTTCTGTTACCTTTACTGAGCTGGAGGACTCTAGATCACCTCTACAACCTGTTGTAGTTTTTACCTCCCCTTGAAGGTGAACCATTTTTGGTGCCACTTCTTTTTCAGATACCTCTGCTCTTGTGACTGGTTGAGCATCACGTTTGCAGCATTTAACAGTTCTTGACTCACTTTCTAGAGTATTCACAGACAAAGCTGATTTGGATGACATTCCCTTCTCTTTAACCTTTGCTGTTTCATCTGACTGACAATCTTCTTCGCTTACTTTTGCAGTTCTTAACTCGCTTTTCAGAGTAATCACAGACGGATCTGATTCTGGTGATATTCCTTTTTCTGGTACCTTATCTCTTGTGGTAGACTGAGCATCCCCTTCACTCCCCTTTACAATTTTTAACTCCTCTGTTAGACTAACCACATCCATAGCTGTTTTTGAAGAAATTTCCTTTTCCAATACCTCTGGTGTTCTGGCTGACTGAATGTGACCTCCACATTCCTTTGCAGTTTTTAACTCATTTTCTAGATGAACTGCAGACAGAGATGATTTTTGTGACGCTTCTTTCTCTGATATCTTTGCTGTTACAGCTGACTGAGCAGGCTTCCTGCTAGATTCTGTCCCCGTAGGTTCCAAATTTACTGCAGTCTCTGGCACGCTTTCAACTGAAGCAAGACGGTATGTGTCAATAGACTGATGTTTAATGCCCTCAGAATCAGAAAGTAATTTTGTAGCTGCTGGATGACCACTGCTGTCCTTCTCCACGTGATTCACAGATTTTGCCTGCAGGCTGCTCTCGACATGATCCGCCTGCAGTAGCTGGTTCACTGTGAAGCTCATTTTGTCAGAGCTTGCAGTCATGCTCTTGTCTGTCAGAATCTGTGGTCCTGGTTCACTGTTGCACCCTTTGTTGAAACCAAGCGGTGACTCCAAATCTCCCTTGAGCATCCTTTCAGATTTGTTGTGATCTCCACTGATGGTGTAAATGTTTCTGGTTTACAGTTATTGAACTCACAGTGCATTAGCTGCAGTGCAGGCTAAGCCAAACCAGTAAACTCCACTGGGCTTAGCAGGGGGAGTAATCATTCTACTTTCATCTGCACTTGTTCATGTTTTTCGTTACCGGTTCATGGGTCCCGAAGATGAACTCTTCATCATAAGCTATGACCACAGACCTCCTCATGGACCTCAGTTGATCTGGAGAAGTCCCCATGAGAATCTTCAATGATTTAGCCTGTTGTCACATCCTTTACAGCACAGCAGAACAATACTTTAGGAGAATTTCTTCTTTAGAAGCCCCTAAAAACGACAACAAAAAGCTGTTTTAATAAAATCTGAACTAAGTTTCTGATTTTAATAGTTATGATAGATGTAAGAGTTTTTAAACACAGCATACAGTGGCGTGAAAAAGTATTTGCCCCCTTCCTGATTTTCTCTATTATTGCATATTTGTCACACTGGATGTTTTCAGGTCTTTAGACAAAATGTAATATTAGATAAAGGGAACCTGAGTGAACAAATAACACTTTTTTTTTTTTTATTTCACTTATTTAATGAAAAAAAGTTAACCAACACCAATTGGCACTGTGTGAAAAAGTAATTGCCCCCTTACACTTAATAACTGGTTACGCCACATTTAGCTGCAATGACTGCAACCAAACACTTCCTATAATTCAATATCAGTCTTTCACATCGCTGTGGAGGAATTTTAACCCACTCTTCCTCGCAGAACTGCTTTAATTCAGTAACATCTGGTAGGCATCCGAGCATGAACTGCTTCGTTTCAGGTCCTGCCACAGCATCTCTGTTGGGTTTAAGTCTGGACTTTGACTAGGCCACTCTAAAACTTTAATTTTACTTCTTTTAGCCATTCTGATGTGGACTTGCTTTTGTGTTTTGGATCATTGTCTTGCTGCATGACCCAACTCACGCTTCAGCTTCAGCTGACGGAAGGATGACTGGACATTCTCCTTAAGAATTTTCTGGTACAGAGCAGAATTCATGGTTCCTTTAATTATGGCAAGTCATCCAGGTCTTTAGGCAGCAAAGCATCCCCACACCATCACACTACCACCACCATGTTTGACTGTTGGTATGGTGTTCTTACTGTGGAATGCTGTGTTTGCTTAGCGAGACATTGTGGGATCCATGTTGTCCAAAAGTTCCACTTTGGACTCATCTGTCCATAGAACATTTTCCCCAAAAGGCTTGTGGATCATCCAGGTGCTTCTTGGAAAATGAGAGACGAGCATTTATGTTCTTCTTGGTTAGCAGTGGTTTCCGCCTTGCTACTCTCACATAAGCCATTTTTGCCCAGTCTCTTTCTGATTGTGGAGTCATGAACACTGACCTTAGCTGAGGCAAGAGAAGCCTGCAGTTCTTTGGATGTTGTTTTAGGATCCTTTGAGACTTCTTGGATGATTTTACACTGCGCCTTGGAGTAATTTTGGCAGGCCGCCCACTCTGGGAAGGGTCACTACTGTTCCAAATGTTCTCCATTTGGAGATTATGGCTCTCACTGTGGTTTGATGGAGTCCCAGAGCCTTAGAAATAGCTTTGTAACCCTTTCCAGACTGATAGAGGGCAACAAAATGTTTTCTGATCTTTTCAGGAACTTCCTTTGATCATGGCATAATGTGCTTGTTGAATCTTTGTGCTGGCAATGTGACTCTGATGGTAAGGGCCAAAATAAGTGAGGTTTATATTGAGCAGGGCTGGCTGTAATCAAGCCTGGCTGTGTTCAATCAGCTGATTCTAATTATCCCTTTAATTGGGTTGATTTAACGAGGGGCAATTACTTTTCACACAGTGCCAGTTGGTGTTGGTTAACTTTTTTTATTAAATAAATGAAATAAGTAAAAAAAAAGTGTTATTTGTCCACTCAGGTCCCCTTTATCTAATATTATATTTTGTCTAAAGACCTGAAAACATCCAGTGTGACAAATATGCAATAATAGAGAAAATCAGGAAGGGGGCAAATACTTTTTCACGCCACTGTATATCATTCTGCAGAGTTCTATTTCATGCTAGTTTTTATTTGTGGTAACAGAACATTTCAGTACACATAACAGGACCTAATGCACTTTAAGAAAATATAGACATACTGCAGTTAGAAACTTATTCAAAAGTACTGCATGTGCATTGCATAGTACACAGATATATTCCTGACTGAACTAAACCATAAAGTTCCCAGCTCAAACCACTGAAACAGGAGTAACAGGTACTGGTGCTCATACAAATAGCGGATATCAGTAAATCAACATACAAAACTACATGGGATAGCAAAAGACATTGCCAGGAACTCAGTTAATTTTGCCACACTGCAGAAACACCAAGGTCCCGATGCACGTTCTCAGGGGACTTTCACAAAATTGTTGGACCAATGATTTTGTGCCTGTCCTTTTTCTGGTGTGCTCAAAGGGAATTGCAGAGCCCACTTGTACAGCAACATGACTAAGTTGGTGAATGTGTTAATGTATTTATTTCGATTTCTGCACACCAGCATAGCCTCATTTAAATTAGATGCCTATTTTTCAAGAAGGTCCTGTGGGACAGTCACAGCGGCAGAGACCGCATGTGCTAGGGAGGTGGAGGTTGCCATACAAATGACACACTGGACCCGCTCAGAAAGTATGATGGCTTTTCTGACACCTCCTGTCCTAGAACTTATTAAGGAAGACTGTAGGGGTGCGACAAAGTTGACAGGGTCAGAGATCGGCAAGGGAAAAGAGGCGAAATCAGCTCTGCATGGAGGAACAGGGCTTGAAGGGGGGGGAGAGATCCACTGGTTGACCAGTAATGCTCTTTAGGCCAGGGTTAGGCAGATGAGTCATTGGAACACCAGGGGCCAGCAGGAGGAAGATGGATGGAGGGAAATACTCCATTGTTCAAGTGGGCTATAAGGTACTGCCTAGTCAGGTAAGGAGGACAACTAAGACAGCAGTGCCTGTGCCATGGCCTCTGTACATACCACAGTGCCATGCACAGAAGTCAATGGGTATCACAAATCAAGAGTTAAGAAGTGCAAACTCTGTACTTCCTAACATTTGGTGATCCTCATTTTACTGTGAGGGGAGGCTCCTTCCCCCAGTCACTGAGTCTGATATTTGTGGATACCTTGATGGACTACACACCTAGCGACTGTGCATCAGGCCCCAAGCAGGGAGCAAAATGCCTGAGGGCAGGCCCTTATGACTTTGGATATTTTCTTTCCAAATGGGCTTTCCCAGTGGGGCACCTAGTGCAGCAGGCAGCATTTTCTCTGATTCCCCCCCAGCAAAAGCAGTAGCATCCTGCTCCCACAAGAACACCATTGTGGGTGGAGGGATCTTTCAATTGGCCAACAAAATCAACAATGTCACCTGAAACCGAATGACTGCATCAAGTGAGCAAGAGATCATCTGTTCTCAGTCAGGACACCTGTCTTGTCAGGGGAGCCTTTACATTTGCTGGCATCCTGGCACAAAAGCAATCGCTCACTCACATGATGCTCTCATTCTGCTCCAATGTTGTTGACTTCACTGACTGACCGATCCTACCCACCAACAAGACACTCTCACATGAACAGGATGCTGCCAGGACCTTTCATGGGAACAGAAGGAGCGGAAGACAGTTGTAGCGGACACTGCAAACTGTTTATTGATTAACTTAAAAGCTCTTTTAAGGGCTTCCAGACAGAAAAATTATGATTTTAAAATGATGCATCATAAATAATCATTATCAATTATGTTCAAAGATTATGTTCAATCTTAAAAACCATTACTGTGATCATGACTAACAATGATTAAACATGAATGTTAAATGACCGCCAATCAAGAGCCATGATGTTATAGAAATGGTGACTGTGATTAATGATGATCTAATGTTATTATATTTCATGACTGCCCCTGGTCAAGTTCACTGCAGTAAATGAAAAAAAAAAAAAAATCAGTCATCTTTTGTATGTACTTTTGGAATTCATCTTCTGTTTATACATCTTCATTGGAATTATCAGTTATGATGCATCTTTAATGCACACACACTCTGCAATTATACTTACTCTTACACCTGACTTCTTACTCATGTTATAAAGGCTTAAATTGTTCGGCTCCATTGAATGGCTGGTTTCTTTTTGGTGACATCTTACAAGCATCTGGTCTGTGCTCAAAAAACTTTCCTTATAGTCTGCAAACTAATATCATCAAGGCAAAACAATTTACAAAACTGAAATTACCATTATTTTGGTTCATAACCTGTGCTACTGAAATATGCAAATTTATTTATGCAACTGTTTATACTATACCTAACATAGCATGTACTCTTCCTAAAGGGATTACAACTTGACTTGAGCTGTTTAATCCCTGAACAGAACACAACTCCAGACCGCTCTTCTGCAGTCATCATTAACCATCCCTGAAGCCAGCCAGGAGAAAGCAGCAGCAAGGTACAGCTCAACCCCACCTCCTCCTCCAACCCACCCTAGCAGGACAGTTACAGTTACACTTATAGCTATCACTGGTCACATGACAGCCACTAGTTACGTATTTGATTGGCTTGGCTAAAAACCTAAAACCCAAGTGTTGTTTTTTCCATATGCTCATTATAATACTGCGACTCTAGGGGCATCATAGCTTACTCTGAACTCTTTGGCTATTCTACAGTCCCATCCCTGAGTGTTCATTCTTTTAACAAAGCTTAGTTTACTTTAGCTCTTTAACTTAAATTCACTGAGACAGTTTAGCTTACATTACTCAAAAAACTTAGTGTACATCACAAACACTCATTCCTTAACCATGTTTTTCTTAATCCTGTTACTACCCCTGTGCCCCTCTATCTTCATCCCTGCTGGTGAGCCCATTTCTTCTGCACACACTCCTCACCCAAGCTTTAACCCATTCATTGTCCTCAATCCCCATCCTCTATGGGACCACACAACTAGGGAATATGCACTAAACCTTGAGTACTGCAGCTCCCCTGCAATTCGTCGTGCCTTTTTTTTTTTTTACTTTGCTCAACCACACACTACCACTTCGTTAGTTATAAAACAATGAATGCTTTAATGGGTTACCTCATGACCCATGTTGGAAGGGTATAAACACTTCACAGAGACTTTGGATACAACAAATAATCTTTATGCTTCTACTATGCTCAGGTAACATACAACTAAATCCAGGCCCTAGTTCCCCTTTAACATCTACAGTTGACTTTGCATCAGCTAAAGGTTTAAAAATAATGCTTCTTAATATCTGCAGTCTTCAAAAAAATTGACTGATGTAACAAGCTTGGGTATCCCACACTACTCCAGACATTCTGGTATTAACAGAAATATGGCTAAAGGCAAACATCCCAGATCAAGCTGTAGCCCTTCTATCTTACTCCTTACATCGCATCGATAGATCTACAAGTGGTGGAGGGGTGGTCATATATGTCAGCAACAGGTTACCCTCTACTGTCTTTCATGCTATCTCAAAACCAAGGGAATTTAAATTCCTGGCATTAAAGCTATCCATATCATCTGCCAAATCTATTAACATACTAGGATGTTAAAGACCACCCTCGGGGGAGACTAGATCTCTTACCACAATTGCATAACTTTATTGACACTAGCACAAATGAAACAATAATACTTGGTGATTTTAACCTGGACTGGCTCAGTCGCAAATCAAATCCTCTAAAGAATCTCTGACGATCTGGGTCTGACTCAAATAATCACAGGAATCACCAGGTTAAACCCCAAAAATCATCTCACCAGAACATAGAAACATAGACTTTGATGGCAGATAAGGACCACTTGGCCCACCTAGTCTGCCCATTTCCCTTCCTATTGGATAAACTGCAGATTCTAGTTAATCAACAGCCTACTTCCTGCAACCCCCCACTACAATTGCTTTATGTCTGTCCCATGCATGTTTGAATTCCCTCACTGTTTTAGACCCAACAACCTCCCCAGGAAGGTGGTTCCATGCATCCACCACTCTCTCCGTGAAAACAAATTTCCTCATATTACCCCTGAGCCGTCCCCACTCTATCTTTAAATTGTGCCCCCTTGTTCTTACACATCTCTTTTTCTGAAAGATGCTACCCTCCTGGACTTTGTTGATTCCCTTGAGGTACTTGAAAGTTTCTATCATGTCCCCGTCCCTCCTTTCATCAAGGGTATACATATTAAGCTCTCTCAGTCTCTTTTCATATGGTTTCTGATGCAGACCCTGCACCATTTTAGTTGCCCTCCTCTGGACTGCTTCCATCCTGTCTATGTCCTTGCGTAGATGGGGTCTCCAAAACTGCACACAGTATTCCAGATGGGGTCTCACCAACTGTCTGTACAGAGGGATAACCACTTCCCTTTTTCTACTTGTGATGCCCCTTCCTATGCATCCCAGTATCCCCCTGGCTCTCCTTACTGACTTCTCACATTGCTTACCCACCTTTAAGTCATTTGATATGACTACCCCCAAGTCCCTTTCCATTTTTGTTGTTGTTAGTACCTCCCCTGCTATTGTGTACTCTTCTCCTGGGTTTTGTTTCCCAGGTGCATTACTTTGCACTTCTTTGCATTGAATCTAAGTTGCCATATGTCTGACCATTCCTCCAACCTTGACAAGTCCCTTCTCATCCTTTCTACCCCCCTTGTGTATCAACTCTGTTACAGATTTTTGTGTCATCTGCAAAGAGGCATACCTTTCCCTCCAGACCCTCTGCAATGTCACTTATAAAGATGTTAAAGAGGACTGGACCCAGTACTGAGTCCTGAGGTACTCCACTAGTAACCCCCCTTTCTTCGGAATGTGTTCCATTCACTATTACCTTCTGTGCTGTACCACTACTCTTATTAATCTTATCCTCACAAATAGACTGCAAAAAATTTGCAAGAAGCTGTTTTCCATAATGATCTGAGTGACCATGGTATATTAGCGTGTATAAGGAATCTATCAAAACCTACCATGTTAGCAAATCTATTAATAAGGGGAGTCTTAGAAAGTTTAATTCAGCAGATTTCTTAGCTGACCTGAGGGACATCAACTGGCAGTTGTTTTACCTAGCATCAACTATTAATGAGGCCTCACACATCTTTAATTTAACCCTTAGTGGGGTCATAAATAAATACACTCCGATGATTACTTGTAGAGTAAAAAAAGCATCCTGTTCTTGGCTTAATGGAGACATCAAAAAAGCTTTACTAAAAAGTGACCAGCTCTGGGCAACCACGAGATGCACTTAATCCCCTGAGGACTGGGTAGTATTCAGGGCATGCCGCTAAGCCTGCACCAGACAGGTGAGGCACACCAAAGAGATTTATTACCTGAATATCCTTGAATCAGTTAAAGGGAATCCAGCAAAAATCTGGCACACTGTTAAATCGGTAGAAGAATGTAAGGTATCCCCATCCTTGCCTGACAACAGTAGTTATGTAAGAACTTACTGTAACAGCAAATCTTTGAGAGAGGTTCCTGCAGTAGGTCATGACATATAGGACTGCACCCCCTGGCATCAGGACCGCATGGCAAACTTTTACTAGCAATGTCTGGTGGGGGACCGCCCACCTGACGTCACGTGACTGACATCAACGTGACCCTATACAGTGGACAGTCCCCATGCCCGCCTTCCAGTTCTCCCGCCGTAGATCCAAAGGGGTATGACAGGAGAAAGGATGGATATCCTGGAGCCCAATCCAGAACAGCCTGTAAGAACAAGTAGCAGGCTGGGGGAAGGAGGGAAGGAAAGTGTGACCTGCTGCAGGAACCTCTCTTGAAGATCTAGTTACAGTAAGTTCTTATGTAACTGTACTATCTTACTTCAAGAGGGTTCCTGTAGTAGGTCATAACATATAGGACTGAATCCCAAGCAGTCACCCTCAGTGAGGCCCACTGAAACAAGGGAGGAAGAAGGATAATGGATTGACCAGAGCAGGTCTAAGACAGCAGACCCTGCAGAACAGCTAGGCCAAATCCGGCCCTTCGCCTAGAGACAATGATCAAACTGTAATGCTTCGTGAAAGTGGTGACTGAACTCCAGGTTGCTGTGGCACAAATCTCAGCTGCAGAAAAAATTTTCAGGAAAGCTGCAGAAGCAGCCATCCCCCTAGTGAAGTGACCTCTGACCTCCACTGGAAGAGGATTATCGTACTTCTGATAGCGGAGATGGATGCAGTTAGCCAACAATTTGGACAAGCACTGCTTAGAAACTGCCAACCCCAGAGTTCTGGGGGCAAAGGAAACAAACAACTTATCTGATCTGCGGGCATCTTTGGTCCTGTGGATGTAGTAATGCAAAATCCTATGTAAATCCAATGTATGTAGAAGAGCCTCACCCTTATTTGAATGAATACGGTAGTACACCGGCAGCTCAATGGTCTAGTTCAAGGTGAATTCAGAAACCATCTTGGGAAGAAACTTAGGATTTGTTCACAGGACCGCCTGGTCTCTGTGAAAAATTAAATAAGGCTCCTTACACATCAGGGCCTGAAGCTTGGAAATCCTTCCAGCAGAAGTAACCGCAACTAAAAGGAGCACTTTCCAAGATAGGTAGCACATCTCACACCTTACCACCGGTTCAAAAGGAGGCGACGTAAGGTTTTCTAAAACAAAATTCAAATCCCAAGGCAGGGTAGGGTTGCAGATAGGGGGCTTCAAGTGGAAGATCCCTTTTAAAAAGGTTTTAGAGATCTCAAGTTGTGCAACAGTTTTTCCGTCCACCAAAGTATGATAGACAGAAATGGCAGACAGGTGGACTTTCAGTGAGGAACAGCTTAGACCAGAGTCAGACACTGACCAGGAAAAGGGGTCCCAAACTTTGGCGGCTGCCCAAATGGAAAAACACTTCCATTTCATAGTGTAGGTAAACCTTGTTGAAGGTCTTCTAGCTTCCACTAGGACTTGAGCGACCCTCTGGAAGACTCAAAAACATGACACAATTATGTCTGAACGAGCCACGCATGAAGATGTAAGGACCCGAGTCCTGAGTGCACTAGTCTGGCCTGTTTCTGCATCAACAGATCGTGTTGAAGCAGGAGGGATACTAGGGGTTCCATGGCCAGCTGTTGCAGGAGTGGAAACCAAATCAGCCTGGGCCAGAGGGGGCTATCAGAAGCATCTGAGCACCCTCTGCTTGAAGCTTCAATAGGACACGCTGTAGAATGGGAAAGGGAGGGGAAAGCATAAAAGTACTTCCCTGCCCAGCAAAGCGACAACGCGCCTCACCAGATAAAACCAGGCCCTTGAACGAGTGAGCAAAAACTAGGTAGTTTTGCATTGGATGGGGAGGCGAAGAGATCTATCTCTGGCAGTCGCCAACAATGGAACAGAAGTTCTGCTATGTCCTGATGAAGTTCCCATTTGTGAGCTTGTGTCGTTGTTCAGCTTTGGCTGTTCACCAGAACGCTGTGGATGCCTGGGATGTGTACGGCGATGAGGAACAGGTCGTGTTGGACTGCCCAGTACCACACCAGCATTGCCTCCCTGCAAAGGGGGTACACCCCGGTGCCTCCCTGCTTGTTGATGTACAAGACCACTGATATGTTATCTGTCTGTACTAGCAGTGTTCTCGCAGCAGGAGGGGCTGAAAGGCCTGAAGGGCGTAAAGAACTGCCCTCATCTCCGGAATGTTTATATGGAGAGATGCTTCCAGCTGGGTCCACAACCTTGCGTCTGATGATCCCCCAGGTGGGCCCCCCAATGCAGACCCGATGTGTCTGTGTTGAGGTTCCAGGAGGGAGGGGTTGTTCTGAAAGGCAACCCCCAAAACAGGTTTTGAGGATCCTGCCACCATAAGAGGTCTTTCTTGAGTGCACTGGACACCAAGACAGGATGATTTAGATCATCCGAATGCTGATCCCATTGGACTCTTATTAGTCCATTGGGCAACCCTCATATGTAACCTGGCCAAGGGGATCATAGAAATGGTCACTGCCATCAAACCAAGAAGGCATAAGAATGCTCTGGCAGCAATCCACCTGGGGGAGACTAATAATCTGACTTGCTCCTGCAGAGTATCCGCTCTGTCCAAGGGAAAGAAGGCTCCACCCTGGAACGTGCCCAATACCGCCCCAATGAATTGGAGACATAGAGAGGGAACCAGGGATGCCTTGAGGTAGTTGACAGTGATCCCCAGTTGAAAAAAAAGATTCAGGGTGAAGGACAGGGATTCCTCTAGGCTGCTCCTGGACGTAGTTGCCAAGAGCCAATCATCCAAATATGGGAAAACTGCAATGCTCTGACAGTGAAAGGCCGTTACCACCACTGCTAGGCACTTGGTGAAGACCCTGGGTGCCGAGGAAAGGCCAAAGGGGAGGGCTTTGAATTGGAAGTGCTCCCCCTGGAAATGGAAACGCAGGAAATGGCAGTGGCCAGGGAACACTGGGATATGCAGGTAGGCATCCTGCATGTCCAGTGCACAGAGCCAATGGTCTGGCTGTAGCAAGGGCAGAAAACCCTGTACTGTCAGCATGCAGAACCTTTTGTATTCCATGAAAAGGTTCAGTAGGTTGAGGTCCAGGATGGGCCTGAGGTCGCCCATCCTTTTGGGATGAGGAAGAAATGGGAGTAAAACCCTTTCACCCTCTGTGTCCAAGGGACTGGCTCTACGGTAGACTTTCGAAGTAGAGCCAGTATCTCTTCCTTGACCAGAGACGCCTGGTTTGGGGAGTAGCAGGATCAACCTGGAGGCGAGTCTGGAGGTCCTTCCAGAAACTCAAAGGTGTGGTCTCTTGACACTAGTTGCAAGACCCATGAATCTGACGTGATGCCCTGCTATTCCTCTAGGTGAAGGGAAAACCTTCCTCCCACCTGCACTGCTCTACCCAGGTCCACCTCGGAAATGAGTTTGCTCAACGGTGATCGCCTGGTTAAATAAAGACTTTGATTGATTGATTGATATTGTGCTGGGAGGTGGAGGAGGGGGAGGTGAGAATGAATCAGCAGGCAGAGGGACAGGAGGGGAGGGATCCCCCAGCTGTCCTCTGGATTTTGGAGGCAGAGGGTGAGATGACGGCTGACTCCGATGCTCTCCTTTTGTTCTGACGTCTGGAAAGGGTTGCTTACCTTGCCACTTGTTCTGGTGCTGAAAGGGCTGTTTTGGTTTGAAGCCCGCCTTGTACAAGGATTTTACAGATTTTAGGGCTTGTCCACTGTCCCGAAGACCCATAATGATGTTCTTAGTGTCCCCTGTGAAGAGAACTGATCCTCGAAAGGGGGCATCCTCGATGGCTGCCTGTACGTCCAGGGAAAGCCTAGAGATACACAGCCAAGCATGACGCCAGAGGCATATGGCCATGGCAGAGGAACAAGCCACTGCATCCACTGAGTCATAAGTGGCTCTAAGCATATGCCTGCAAGATATCTTGGACAAATGCAGGTCCTTAGCAAGTTCCACCTTGAGGTCCGAGTCCTCCACAGTCTGAAGACGAGCTTCCAGTTTAGCCATAGTGGCCTTCCGGAAGGAGACCATGTGTGCTATGTAGTTGAACAAATGAAGAGCACAGGTGGAGGGTGTGTAGAGTTTTCACCCAAATTGCTCTAGCTGCCTAGATTCTTTATGGGGGGGTACCCATGTGTTTTGGCTTGGCAGTACAGTCGTCAGCTGCAGCTATTATGATGGAATCTGCTATGGGATGGGAATCTAGTAAGGAAACATCCTCCAGCGTATGGCAAATACGGTCTGCCTTTTTTGGGATGGCCAGAATAGAATGGGGTAACTGCCAAACGGTGGTAGTGAGATCCTCATGGGGAGTGGTTCAAGGAGGAATGGGAATTGGAGATACCTCTTCTAGATCTAGGTGTTCAGCTAGATGCTTATGTTTGGGGTCTTGTTCTTCCACATTCCATCCATTTGCATGCTGGATGAGGCAGAGAAGTTCTGTAAAGGAGGGGTCTTCGTGAGGCGATTATGGCAACTCCTTACCCTTAGCTCCTGAGGTTCTGGACAGTCTGGAAGAAGAATCAGAGGAATCCTCCTCTGAGTCTGAAGACTCTTCTCTATCAGAGGTTCTAACACCTGGTAAGATGACCTCCTGAGTGGCACCTCTGTATATGTGTACCGTGGTTGACTGAAAAGAATCCACGGCTGACAAGGAGCTGGAGGGGTAGCCACCAGTGCCAGCATCTTTTTATCCAGGTGGGAAACCAGCTGAAATCTGGCTTCCTGTCACCAGGACTAAATCACAGACTGAAAGTCCTGTTGTGGTGGTGGAGGAGGCAGAGGAGGAGGCTGATAGTAGTGGGTGCCCATCCCCGGGTATTGAGGAGGGGGTATCCGGGTGGTTGGTAAAAAGGTGGGGTATAGCCTTGATACCTAGGATAATACTCCTGGGAGAAAGGGGCCATCATCGGGCCTGACAGCGGAAAACCAGACGTTGGAAAAACCTGGATAAGGGTGGTAGCCTGACGGATGGCCTTGATCCAAAGGAGGCCTCGAAGGGCCTGGAAAATTATCTGACACGGGGGAAAGTCGACATCAGAGGGTCTGGCGTCGGGTCGGCTGGCATCAGGAGCAGTCGTAAGGGCCCTGACAGTGACTCAGCCGGTAGGTTAGCGAAAGGGTCCAGCGGCACAGTGGGCATTAGGTGCACGGTGCCCGACGGAGGGACCTCTGGTGGCGGGGCTAATGAAAAGCCCATCAGAAGTGAGAGGACCTCCGGAGCCAGTGTCAGAACCAGTTCCAATGTCCCAGGGAGAGTATCTGAAGGAGTGACGTGGGTTATCACCACTGAAGTGGGAGAAGGTGGAGCCATATCCAGGGGACCCTCTTCCCCCTCCATCCCAGTTGCAATGTCTGGGGCTGGAGGTTTCACCAGGGAGGATGGAGGGGAAGACTTCTGCCCGGGGGGGGCCTGGGAGGAGGGCTAGCCAGCAAAGGTCAGTGAGCTCGACTGGACATCAGGCGTGTCGGCATCAGCCCCCGATGGATGAGCTTTGATTAGGCGGTCACCAGAGATCCTGGTGGCTGACTTGTCGGTCAAAAGAGCAGCCAGGTGGATGGGGGACTCCCGACTGGCTTATCGGTAGGTGTTGTGTGGATTCCCTCTTGGCGGGAATCTGTCTTACTGACTATCAGTCTCGCTTACCTGTAATAACTGGGCGCTCACTGGAGGGCGGCTTATCGGTTGAATTGCCAGGTTTGGACCCCATTTTAATGGGCCTAAAAGAAGAAGAAGATGTACCTGTGGGACTCATGGAAGCAGCATGGACAATAACCAGGGAAGGTGGCAGGGAAATGGTCTTGCTCGACGTGGGGGCCGCAGTCTTGGGCCCGGCGACCTTACCAGAGGAAACCCGCTCCCGGTCCTCCAAATGTTCCCTCTCCCTATGCTTCTCTTTATCTTTCTTTTTCTTCTTGAGCTCCGAAGAAGGAGAAGCAGAAGAAGTAGATTCCCTCAATTTCTGCATTTCTTTTCCAAGGAGGCCATTCTGGATTTTAGAAGATGGGCTTCCAGGGCTTGCTGCCTGCGTTTGCATGTCACCTGGTTGAAGGGTTTGCAATCTGGACAGGCCTCAGTATTGTGACCTGTGCCTAGGCAGAAGGGACAGCGCCAGTGGCCGTCCTTGTGAGAGATCTGGGCACCGCACTTTTTGCACTTCTTCTTAGACTTCAGAGTCGGAGGTGAAGAAGACATGAAAATGAATGAAAACAGACTTTAAATTTGAGAAGTAAGTAGTATACTTATACAAAATGGTGATCAACTGGAGCAACATTCACAGCGAGGTCCTTGAGCAGGTCGACAGTGGGAAAGAACTGGAAGGCGGGCGTGGGGACCGCCCACTATACAGGGTCATGCTGACGTCAGTCACGTGATGTCGGGTGGGTGGTCCCCTGACAGACATTGTTAGCAGAAGTCTGCCATACAGTTCTGACGCCAGGAGGCACAGTCCTATGTGTTTTGACCTACTGTAGAAACCCTCTTGAAGTAAGATCTTAATATTCATGACTCGTCCATTAATGATAAATCTACAACCTTAAATAAACTTAATGAACATTTTGCAACAGCAGGCCTTGCTTTTGTTTCATCCCAGGCAGCCTCACTATGCTCCTTTATTTCACAAACAAAGTCAATTCACAGGCCAGCAAATGCTGCCACCTTTATCTTCTCTACTATCACGTATAAACAAGTTGAAGATCAACTACCTAAACCCGACATTAAAAAGAGTGCTGAAGCAGATAACATATATCCTTTCTTTTTGAAGCTCAGCTATCATTACCTTACAGTCCCTATCACCCATCTATTTAATTTGTCTTTAACAGACGGAACCATACCTGTTAATTGGAAAGTAGCCCATATACGTCCCCTATTTAAGTCCGAAGATCCTTGCGAAATGAACAACTATAGACCTATCTCAATCTTGCCAGTACTTTCAAAGTTTTTGGAAAAACTGGTCAATATGCAGGTCAAAGAATTTCTAGAGAAGCATAAATTAATCAGCTCCATACAGATAGCATCATAGCACTATATCTGCTCTGTCAACAGTAACAAATGACTTGCTAGAGGCTGATGATGATAAACTGGTCACAGGGGCTGTATTTCTGGACCTTAGTAAGGCCTTTGATACAGCTGATCATGGCCTTCTTTTGGCTAACCTTAAGGAACTTGGGTTCCATAGTTCGGTGATAAAATGGTTTACTAGTTGCCTGGAGGAAAGACAGCAATAGATTAAGGCCAATGGGAAATTCTCTTCCTTGCTCCCCCTGGCAAGAGGCATCCCCAGGGATCTATCCAGGGACCCCTACTTTTCTTATAATACGTTAACAACATGAGCAGCAACATTGTTGATTCCAAAATACACCTCTTTGCTAATGACACTGTGTTATATATTTCTAAACCTTCATTTACACAAGTTTATACCGCCCTCCAGGATGACTTTAACCAGCTGCAGAATAATTTAGTCCAAAGTTATTACTTAATGCCAAGAAAACTAAAGTTATGTTTTTCCATCCGCCTAATTCATCTAATGCTCCCTCCAACTCCTGCCTCCCACGACCTACTGTCATCCTGCTTGATGACATACTTAATGTAGTGGAAAGGTTTAAATATTTGGGTTTCTTGCTAGACTCACTCTCCTTTGCTTCTCATATTGAGGTGTTAGTTACTGAGATTGAGGCTCGGTTTCTTTTTCAGGAACAAAACTTTTTCCTCTTATATCTCTATAATGAGATTTATCCAGGCTACATTTTTGCCGCTACTAGATTACATAGATACATAGACAATGTCGGCAGATAAGGGCCTATGGCCCACCTAGTCTGCCCATTTGAGTTTGTAACTTCAGTTTATGTTTTCCTAGAACTCTGTTGCCCCTTACCCCTGACCTCTAGAATTCCTTTATGTCTATCCCATGCATTCTTAAATCCCGTGATTGTTTCAGCCCCCATCACTTCCTCAGGCAGGGTGTTCCACTTGTCCACCACCTGTTCTGTGAAGAAATTCTTCCTCACATTTCCTCTGAATCGTCCTCCCTCCAACTTCATCCCATGCCCTCTAGTCCTGGAACATCTTTTTCACTTAAAAAATAATGTATTCTTGCACCCTGTTCCTCCCTGTAAGATACTTGTATCTCTCTATCATGTCCCCTCTCTCCCTCCTCTCCTCCAGGGAGTACATATTCAATTCCTTCAACCTGTCCTCATAGGACTTGTAATGCAATCCATGTACCATCTTTGTTGCCCTTCTCTGAACCTTCTCTACCATGTCTATGTCCTTACGTAGGTAAGGTCTCCAGAACTGTACACTGTACTCCAGGTGGGGACTCACTAGTGTCTTGTATGTGGAATCATGACCTCCCTTTTCCTGCTGGTGATGTGCATCCCAGCATCCTATTTGCTTTACCTGCTGCCTTGTCACACTGTTTCCCTACCTTGAGGTCATCAGAGATGATAACCCCAAGATCCCTTTCCTGCTTGGTGCATGCTACATCCTCACCCCCCAACTGATATATTGTGCCAGGATTTTTGTGCCCCATATGCATTATCTTGCACTTCTTTGCATTGAATTTCAACTGCCAAACCCCTGACCATTCTTCAAGTTTCTGCAGGTCCTTCTCATTCTGTCTGCACCTCTGGTGTGTCTACTCTGTTACAGAGCTTTGTGTCATCAGTGAACAATGAAATTCTGCCTTCTAGGTCCTGCGCAATGTCACTGATGAAGATGTTGAAAAGGACCGGTCCCAGCACTGATCCCTGTGGTACCCCACTGGTCACTCTTCCCTCTGTGGAGTGACAGCCATTTACCACCACCCTCTGTGTCCTGCCGCCCAGCCAGTTACCTAACCACCACACCACTGTCCTGCCCACACCCATATTCCCTAGTTTGTGTAATAGTCTTCTATGTGGCACAGTGTCAAAGGCCTTGCTGAAGTCCAGATAGGCCATGTCCACTGCCCTCCCCTGATCCACCTCCCTAGTCACCCAGTCAAAAAATTCAACAAGGTTGGTCTGACATGACCTCCCCCTGGTGAAACCATGCTGCCTTGGATCCTACAGTCCATTGACAACCAGATGTTCCACCAATCTCTCCTTCAGTAGTGCTTCCATGATCTTCCCCACTACCGAGGTGAGGCTGACTGGTCTGTAGTTCCCCACTTCCTCTTTGTTCCCACTTTTGTATAAGGGGACTACATCTGCTGTCCTCCAGTCTTTGGGTACCTCCCGTTTCCAGTGATCGGCTGAACAGGATAGCCAGAGGTTCAGCCACCACCTCTCTGAGTTCTTTAAGGACCCTGGGGTGCACCCCATCTGATTATGCAGATATCATATACAACAACAGCGATACTACCTATCTGTGTAAATTAGACACATTATATCATCATGCTATCCACTGTATCACCAATGCTCCAGCCAGAACCCATCACTGTACACTTTACAATGAGGTGAACTGGACCTCACTGGCTACTAGGCGACTAGTCCACTCCTATATCTGGGTTTACAAAGCTCTAACAAGCTGCCTAATCACATTACCACTCTCCTCCACCATTCGGGCAGCTTGTCTGTCCTAAGGATGTGCGCTTATATCTCCTTTGAGGTACCTAAAATACGTACTCGCTATGGCAAAGTAGCTCTCAGCTATGTACTCCCCTCAGTCTGGAATAAACTTCAAATCTTGCCTAAGATCCAAACTTTAATCCCACTGAATGCTTTCAAAACCTTACAAAAAAAATTATTACTGAGACCTGCCACTACTACTAATTTTAAATCTTACCTCTCTTCTTTCTTCCTCCTTCTTATATCCCTTTGATACATTTTGGATATTAACCTTTCTGTGGCATTGACATTTGTGTGATTGTTCTGATCAGTATTCTCTCTCTAATATACCTCATCATTTGTAAAATATGTATGTCCCTTCCTGAACTAAATATTGTACATATATTTATTGTATCAGCTAGTATTGTGTATACTAAAGTATATTTGTTCGAAGTTTGACATTAATGTACTGCACTATACTGCTTAATGCCACTTCATAATTTGTTTGTTTTCCTATGTAATTTTGACTTGTTTGTACACTAACGACGTGGAACCTTTGTAAAAGAGCCTTGGCTCAAAGGTAAATAATTCCTAGAATCAATCAATCAATAAATAAATAAATAGTATATATTGTATGTTTTGTATATATCTCCAAATATTTTTCATATTCTATTACTACCTTGTATTATGTTACCATATTACTGTACTTATTTTCTTACTGTTTGTACACGGGACATTCTTGGAAATGAGCTTGCTCAATGAATGTTATCCCTTCACAACAAACTTGGAACTTGAACTTGAAACTTGACTTCACATGATTTATAATTAATTTATTTTTGCTGATATTTGACATTCATATTTTCATATTAGTAATAGATAACACCTTGTTAAATATTACTTAGGTGACTTACGTTCTCACAATACCGAACTGAAATAATCAGTGATCATCCACAGATCATCAAAAACCATAATGCTGATTTAAGCTTACATAAATAATAAATAATTATCAGTTGCTGATTTGAAAGATGCATGCTTTATAATTAAATCAGGATCTAGATGATGATCTTCCTTGATGATCAGGTGACAGTTGATGATTAACAAAGATCAGTCATGACGGACCTTCACAACACATGAATGATGATTTACTGATTCGCCTGGAAGGCCGACATTAAAATCTCATAAGTCCTTTTAAGGGTTGTGGGTTAATAATTGGGCAGGCCAGTGGGAAATACACAAATATGCTTCAATTGTTTTAAGGACTTTGGAGGGGTCAGGGTTAGTTTCAATTTAGATTTTTATTTGAAACAGTAATAGTGCAGTAAAAACATAGGGCAAGTAAATCAGTTTATGGGCATGTCGTTTTAAAACCTATATGACACTATGGGCAAGTACATTTCTTTGTTTTGTTAGACATTTCATACCACAGCTCTGAGTGTTTTTCACTCCAAATGAACAGGTAATGTAGTAAACAACTTTCCACAGACTGGGAAAGGCAGCATGACCATAAATTAACATTCCAATGGTCCTCAGAGATACCTGGGTGGTCTGTATGACAGGAATCCTGCTCAGAGTCAGAGCTAGATAATAATCATTTTACTTAATCTGAGCTGCTTGTATAAAACTTCAAAGTTTTTCGCAAGTGCCTGATCTGCTACGAACAAGTATCAGAGATATGAGTGCCTAAGCCACATGTTGTAATAGTTTCTTGGGCCGATACTATAATTTTTACAGATGTGTCCTGATTTTGGTTCTTTGGCCTTGATTTTTTTCAGGCTGTGTCTGGGGCAGTCTATACTTGGCCTCAGTATTGCACTGGGAGCGGTAAAGAGCAAAGCAGAGCTATTAATAGCTCCTTCTATAAATAAACACAATACCCGTTTCTACTGCTGATGCCTGGCTCAGATGTAAGCCGCAGGAGGTTCTGGGATGCTCCCTAAGAGAGACTCGTTACAGGTGGGAGGGACGGCAGGATCAACCAGAAAAAAACAAAATTACAAGAACACTGACTAAAGGTAAAATTTAAGTTTTTATATGACAAGCCTTATGGGGACTGCCCCACATCTTAATGGACATTTCCCTTTAAATTACACCAGATGGTGGATTAGACGATTGAAAATAAAAAAACACTAATATGGAACAGAACATGAAAATTGTCTGAGTAGGAACAGATGAGCTAAAAACAGTATCTAAAGAGGCTGAGTAAAAGTTTGCAATTTAGAGTAAAATGCAACATGGGAAATACAGTTACACTACAAAGAAAAACAGAAACAAACGAAAATGCTCACAAATATAACCAGCATCTGGTTGGGTTATGAAATATGCTGGACGCTAATTTCACTTCAGTCACGGAATTATTTTAAGTTCTGTTTATTGAATCTCTGGATTTTCGACTGATCAACTACCCTTTTTTCCATGTGCATACTGAATCCCAGTTAGAACAAGCACTGTCAATGCCTCAATGTTTGCTTGCAAGTTTTGTAGTGAAATTGTTATGATTAGTTCAAGAGGAAGGATAAATTAATTTAAAGAAGGACTCCTGCTTTTGTCCATTTTTACAATGTATACACCCCAGGTAGTCAAGCTGCAATGTGACATGGCATTTTGGGCAGAAAAGATGGGATGACTGGCCTTTATCTTCAGACAGTTTCTATGTTTCAGTGGGGTTCTGCTGCAACCCTTTTTAGCAGCTGGGTGGACTGGAGCACTGGAAGGTCAAGTGACTTGCTTAGGGTCACACCTTGAGTATTTAACTGTAGCAGGGTTTGAACCTGTGATTTCATGATTCCCAACAGTGCTGTCACTATTATACCACTGTAACCCCTAGGTGGCGCTATCCCAAGGGCTACTACCCCTGCCTGCTTGGCAAGCAGCAGGTTAAGGGGCCTGGGTAATGAAACGGGTGCCTCCACCCGGAGGTCAGGGTTGTTAGTGGTCAAGCTAACCTGGGCACAGCCCTCCAGGACACTGTAACCCCCCTCTTTCCCTTCTAGTGGCCTGAACAATATACAACAATTACTTTCACAATGATCCTTATTCACCAGGCAATTACCCACACTGTTTGCACTTACCACCTGGGCTGGGTCCTCTAGCTTGACCCTGGAGACCCCCTGTAAAACAAGGTTAAGCACAGCAAATAGCAACAGTACAATACTTTTGGCACAAACTGGAACCATAGTCAGGTTAAATGCAAACAAAGTTAAATCTGATTTAGGGGACTTGAACAAGGGAGGGGTGTAATCAGGTTGATTTGCTTAAAAGCTATATTAATCAGACAGTTATGCATGCAGTTCAGAGTCCCTACACAGTCACATACTCTGGGTACCCAGGTAGGAAAACGGTGGGCTAGCCAGGAACATTGCAGCTGATTGGAGCCCTGTGATGGAACAAAGCAACATGCACAGCACACACTATTTGTAATCCAGAGCCGGAGGGCTCAGTTCGTGAAAGAAAAGGCAACAAGACAATCAGATGACAACACTTTTAGATTTAGCTGTTGTTGCAGGGAGCTACCCTGATGTTTACTCACGATACCCAATACTGGACACAGGCAGGACGAAATCGAGACTGCTGGCTGTTGAGCTGGAGTGCCCGGAGAAGCAAGGCCCACACGAATCACCGAGGTGTCGTTCCTGTTCAAGGCATTGAGCAGGGGGCTGATCCCCAGGCCGGTCTCTCGTCGATGACTTTCTCTGCATAGCAGGTATTCTGGCTGGGCCAGTGTAGCAGGGCCCAGTCTGTGGAGCTGGATACAGCCTCCAGCAAGCAAAACACAGTTCAGACACACAGTGGGGAACCAAATCACGACCCATGATAAGCACACAGCACATTCACATGTAAGGAAATTCCACTGTACCAGGCAAATGGCTCTCTGGTCGCAATTACAGAGTCTCTGCACAATCCGGGAGTTCAGAGGTAGCTGGAAGTCTTGACAGGCTGATCACATTCAGCAAATCTTCGGTCTTCTTCAGGTTAAAGCCTGGTCACAATTCAGTGGCTTAATTCACTCTCCAAATTTGGATTCAGCCCGAAAAACACACAAGTTCCCCTCTCAGGAACAGCAGGCAGGCATGCAAGCCAAACTCAGGCCTTTCCACAGTTCTCCCGTGTGAATCCACTATGGATTGCTGCTTGAACTATCTCGAGCTGTTACTTCTTCACTTCTCAACTCAGATCTAACTGAAACTGAAAGCAGTGTGGGACTTTCCCCAATATCCAAAAGGTTTGGTTGGCTGATCTGTCTGTCAGTCACAAGGGCTCCCCCTCCAGGTTATTTTAGGCGCCAAAAGCCCAAAACCACAATTCCTACAAGTTTTGGCCCCACTAAGTCCCTGTAGGCAGGCTCCGTTTTGGAGTCCCAAATGTACTGATTGGCCCATTCTGCAATCCAGGACCAAGATGATGGAAACAAACAGAACTGCCATGCTGCAAAGAAAGCAGGTTAGAACAGACTGCAATATTATTACTACTCTAACAAATGATCAGCAAACAAGTACATCTTCTAACAGAGCTCCCTCTTAGATTAATTATGACTACAATCCAGGCAGCTCTTAAAGAGACAGAACACACAGGCTATACAGGCGCTCTCTGGCAATACATTTAAATTGCTAAAACGCAGAACACCAGCCTGGCAGTGAGCATTTAGGCAAGCTCAAGGAAGACTTTTCAGGAACCTCATTTGTAGGGGGGTTATACCACAATGCCTTTCCTTGGGGGGGGGGGGTTGGATTTTGCAGATTTTGTGATCTCCTGCTTCCCAACAGTGCTGTCGCCAGCAGACCATTCTGCCTCTACTACTTGCTGAGGTTGCGGGGCTATAAGGCCAGTGACTGACAGTAATTTTTTTTTTTAAACAGTTTATTAACCCATGACAGCCCAGCTGAGATGCCGCATCTAATTTCCAGTAGGATCCTGCTTCTACCCATTTCCACAATGACACAGGATGGAGAACTAGGGGGTTAAATGACTTGCTCAGGTCATACTGGGAGCATCTGGGAACAGCAGGATTTAAACCTGAAAATTCTAAATTCCTAACAGTGCTCTAACCATTTGATCACAGTATGAGTGGAAGAGAGGCACAGAAAAGGCCAGCAGCTGCCCTCTGTATTTTTTCTTTTTATAACTTATTTCCACTGGATAGCCCAGCTAAGATGCAAGTTCATATTTCAAGAAGAGTCTTGCTCCTAGCTATCTTCACAGCTAACAGGACTGGAGCACTGCAAGGTTAAGTGTCTTGTTCAGGGTCACACATTGAGTATGTGGTGCTAGTGGAGTTTCTCAACATGTGATCTTACAGTTCATACAGCAGTCCATACTGCCTCCACTGCCTCGGGAGGGGGGGGGGCTACAATTTACTGTTCCAGAATATACCAGCTGAGATGCATCTCCTCTGCAGTGGGAATCAGCTTTTACACATTTTTTACAATATATATACCCAGAATAAGTCAGTTGAGATGCAACATCATCCGCAGTGTCCTGCTTCTACCCATTGTTACTATATTACTTACCCAGGAGAATCCAGCTATGATACAAAATTGCATTTTCAGTGGGGTCCTGCTCGTATTTCCATAGCTCGGTGTATAGGAGTACTGGGATGTTACGTGACTTACTCAAGGTCGCACAGTGAGTATTTGGTCTTAGCAGGGTTTGAATATGTACTCTTCTGCTTCCAACAGTCTCTAACCGCTAGACCACAATGCCACTTTTGCCTGCAGGGAAAGGGGGGACCTAAAAGGCTAGGGACTGTCGGCAATGTTTTGTTATTTTTAAACAATTTATTTAGCCAGGATAGCCCAACTGGGATGCAGCATCTCATTTCCAGAGCGGTCCTTTTACAACCTGCAGTCTGAATTAGTTCTCAGTACAGAAGAAAAAATTACTTACCATAGTAATATTGTTTCTTCCAAGGGATACTTCACCATGTTTTATTACTGCAATCAGCCTGCAGGTCTGAGCTGTCCTGGAGAGTGGAACTGTATGCAAACAGAGAACAATGGAATGAGCGCAGTTCATGCAGTCCTTGACAAAGGACTTTTTGCTGCGGCTATGTTCATGGACCTCACCAAGGCTTTTGATTTAGTTGACCATGGCCTTCTTATGTCAGCTCTTCTTAGTCTTGGTGTGTCCCGCGATGCTGTTGGGTGGTGTGGAAGTTATCTGATTAACCATACTCAATCTACCAAAATCAATGGATGTTGTTCTTTTTCCGCTTCTATTACACTGGGTGTTCCACAAGATTCTGTTTTGCGCCCTCTTCTGTTTAGTTTGTTTTTGAATACTTTACCCTCTGTCTGTTCAAAACCCCCAATTTTTGTTTTATATGCAGATGATGCAGTGATCCTCACGACCGGATCTAGCTTTGAGACTGCTCAAGATGATGTGACCTCTGATTTTTTGAAAATTCAGAACTGGTTTTGTACATATAAATTAGTCTTAAATGAAAAAAAGACAAAATTTATGTTTTTTATAACCACTGGAAAAAACTGAACGTTGAGCCTACTCTTTCTTTGCATACTGTTACTAGGGTGGAAACAGAGCAGGTTAAATATTCAAGTATTTAGGCTTTACTGTAGATTCAGGTATGAGTTATGAGTATCACATTACTAATATGGCTAAAATGGTTCTTCAACGGCTTGCAGCACTCTATAGATTGAATTCATTATTAATTCCTTCAACTAGATTACTTTTGTCCCAAAGTTTCTTATTACCAGTTATTGATTATGGCCTGATTTTTTTATCATTCTGCTGGGGATGGGTTATTGTCAAGGGTTAAAGTTCTCTTGAACCAAATTGCACGATTCACTATCTAATTACCATCCCGGACCCACCACTGTGTCCTGCTCAAGCATGTAGGGATGGCTTCCCCTAGAGTATAGATCTAAATTTCAACTTGGGATTCTGGCAAAAAAAGATAACTTTAAATAAGGCCCCTATCACTTTTCAATTTAAAAAAAAAACACATTAGTTCTACTGTAACTCCTACATTTGATAACCATTTCATTTCTGTCCCAGGAATGAAAACATCAGTTAGCCAGAAAACAATGTTTTATAATCTATCAATATTTTTAATGCACTTTTGACAATGTCTGAATGCACTGAAGTTACTATGTTTAGTTTTATTTATTTATTTATTTTTTTTTACTTTCTTTCTGCTCTGAGTTACCCCAGACTCTCTCCGGCGTGGACTCTTGGTACGACCTTGCTCCCACCCACCTGAAGTCTCCAGGACCCCTGCCTCTCCAGCTAGCCGATCTCCTCTCCGCCTCTCCTGGCCACACAATCCTCCGGTTCCGAGTCCCCCAGGGCAGAACTGCCAAACTCCTCCTGGCGCTCTATCTTTAATCCAGTACAGCAACCAGGGATTTAGAGAGGAGGACCAGAAGCAGGGGCTGGAAAGCAAGGCATTGGGCGTGGGGGCCAACCACTAGTCCTGCCTTCACCTACTAGGAGTCAGGGATTTTCTTGTGGTGCCACCCCTAATGGTGTGGTCATGCAATGGTGACAGTGCGTGGAAGGCACACTCCCACCCCCTTCTGGAGATGCCCACTGACACCATTCCCTATTGGCTGTCCCTGATCTGGTGTGTGGTGCCCCCAGCTGACACTAGGAGCCACTAGTGGATGGGAAAATCCAAGGAACCCACCCCAGGAGAGGAAAGCAGTCCTCAGGATGCTCAATCCCCTTCTCCCTCTGCCAACCCCCGGAGGCCCGTGTCCACTCCTGAACCCGGGTCACCAGCATGGCACGAGATGTGGCATCCAGCACTTCAACCCTCAGCACCATCGGGCCGGCTCTACTATGTTTCATTTTAGACAGGCTTTGAGAAATGATTTGTTCTTTGAGAGTGATTGCAAATGTTTTGGAAATTAGTATGCTTTGTATGTCAGTGTTTAGCTACATTAATTGTTTTTGCTTAGTAATTATTATATATTTATACTAATTTCAACCAAAGAAAATAGAAACCCCCTTAAAATGATTGGCCCCTACTGGGATAAAATATGGCAGACTAAAGTTACGCATCAAAACACCAAAACACTGATTGTAGGCAATGCAGAAGTACTGCTCAAGCAAAGTGAAGACTGGCAAAATAATTGATTCTTGGAGAACCTTTTCCAGATTTTGGAAGGAGAGGTAGGGTGGGTGTCTTAAGCATAGTGTGGGATCCCTTGGAAGAAACAATATTACTGTGGTATTTTTTTCTTCACTCTCCAGGAATCCCTTACTATGCTTATTATTGCAGACTACAAAGCAGTACATTGGAAGGCTGTGTACAGAATCTATTCAGGGAAAAGGTTCTGCAAGACAGCAGTGCCAAATCTTGCATCCCTTCTGCACTGTACGTCCAGACAACAGTGCCTTGTGAAGGTGTTTACTGTTTTCCAGATAGCTGCTTTACAAATTTCTAGCAAGGGGACATCCCTTGCAGCTACCACAGAGGTAGAGATGCCACGTGTGGAATGTGCCCTAAGGCCTTGTGGTGGTAGTGTGCCAGCTTTGCTATAACAGAACTGAATGCAGGAGACTATCCAGCAAGCAGTAGTTCTCTTGTAGGCTGGCCTGCCTTTGGCCACTTCACCATACATGAGGAACAGCTGTGAATGGGAAGACCTGAATTCCTTAGTGCAGTCTAGGTAGTAACTAAGTGCCCTCTTGACATCCTGACTGTGGAGCTCTGCTTTCCAGAGTTGGATTTTGTTGTAAAGAACACGAGAAGGGTGATGGACTGGTTCAGGTAAAATTAGACACTACCTTATAGAGGAATTTTCTATATGTCCTTAGGACTACATTGTCCTTGTGAAAGACAATGCAATTTGGATCTGTAAAGAGGCCTGCAGCTCGCACACCCTTCTGGCAGAAGTTATGGACATTAAGAACACTGTTTTCCGAGAGACATACTTCAAATCAGCAGTTGCCACAGGCTCAGAGAAGGAGTCCATGACCATTAACATAATACCTGGGAGTGGCTTATTGCTATCATAATAAAACTGTTTTTTTAAACAACATTAAACCATGTTCATCATATGGTTAGGCTCTACATGTATGTTAATAAAACTAAACATAAGATGTTACAATGTTTACAGTCAATTAGAAAGCTGCATTTCTCAAACCCTTGTTATAATCAGAGATATTATACCTGTACAATTCCTTGGTTTTGCTCAACTCTATTGCTCAGGTGGCCCATCTCATGTGGTGTCGTCTGGTGTGGGGCATCGGTAGGTAAGGCCATGCAACTACTAAGTGTGGTACCTTGTGCAGCTGCAATCAGGATTGTATGTTTCGTGTACATGGCCTCAGTTTTGCTGTTGATCTCCACTGAGCATGCAGTACCTGGTCAGGTGGGTGGGATGTCAGTGAGTACATTTAGACAATTGTTTGTTATTTCTGTCACCTGCTGCTGGATGTCTGTCATTGGTTGTGTTGACTTAGTCCTCCCCATACTTGCATATTTATGTGTGTGTGTCTGTGTGTGTGTGTGTGTGTGGTGCTGGGGGGGGGGGGTGAATTCGGAGTTAGGGTTTTCAACCCTCACAGCGAATTTCCTCACTTTTGTCGCTGTGGAACAACCCTAACTAATGCATTAAACAGAGTTTTTTGCCTCTAATATGTATATACATCTTTTTTCAGGGACTGTTCTGTACACATACAATACTCATGGGGTTGTGTGCTTCTATTACTGTGCTGCAGCCTGCATGTAGGAGATACCGTTCTTCCAGTCCTCCTGTAACTATTACTTTTCACCAGTGAAGCATGCAAAAGAATGAGTTTACTCAGCAGGAACTTCAAACAGATAATGTGCTTATTATTCACAGTCAAAAACACTGCATGGATCTCAAAGCAGATGTAAAGAATGCTGCTGCACTGATCTCTATAAGTGTGACTTCTAAACATATCCTGAATTATATACATTCTAAATTTACTGGCAGCTAAAGGGTTAACTTCTTGCTTTGTTACAGGAAAGGACTGAATAAATGAATGAGTGAGAAGAAGAATTAGCATTTATATAGCACTTTTTTGTACACAATGTATATCAAAGTGCATTACAAGCAATGGTGCCTATGCACCAACAGGTGGGAATTATATGCCAGAGGCGCGTATCTTACCCTCGGAGAGCCACACCTGCAGACAGGTGTGCACAGGTGTTCACTACCGCTGGCCACCTGTTCATGGACCCGCCGCCCCGGGCACGCAGAACACCGCAGGGTGGCCGGGGGTGGAGTCGTAGACCCGAATGGGGGCCGGGCATCCAGTTGGTTGCTCGGACAGGGTCACAGAGTGGATCCCTTACGCGGTAGGGTGCACGTTGGCAGCGCGCCCTGCGGATGACCATCGGCCAGCGGCTGTGGAGGCGAGAGGAGGGCAAAGCCACCAGCCCTATGCGGCACTGGAGACAGGTGCAGGGATGGGTGAGGGTCTGTTGGTGGTGCCGGGGGGACACAATGCCCCGCCATATGCCTGACGGAACCAGTGGCGGGTGTGGGCTGGCAGTGCCAGTCGGGGTGGGGAGGGCAGCATTCTTGGGCCAGTGCCACTGTGTTGCGTGTGTTGGGTGTCCGGTAGGGGCAGCGCACCGATGTGTGCTGGGGCGGGAGGTGGCCCTAGGGGGGGTGTTCAGCTGCAGTGGTCCCAGGGTACTGTGGGCTAACCGCCACATCTGGGCAGAGCCAGGATGCATGTGCAGGGCACGTAGGGGACTTATGACAGGGTTCTCCCTGGCATACCCTGCGCCCTCCTCCGCACCCCCGTGGCCAGCACTATGCACCTTAGTGCATGGCACGTACTGCTGGTACACCTCCCGCCCGCTTATGGCGCACTGTGATCCGTGGGCCCAGGTGCATTGGGTCTGCGCACCCCCGGTTTGTGCACTGCGTGGCGGTGTAATGGATGTGGAGTGGCTACACGTCCAAGTTACATGGTGCGTAGTCACTCCATGGGGTTTTGCATAGGGCCCAATGGTAGTAAAGTGACTGTAAACGTGTAGTGGTAGTCATTTCACACATCAACACCCACACACAGTGTTGGGAAAAATTACATGAACTTGTTTTATGGGAAAGATAATGTTGGCTAGGATGAAGGGGAAAGTCCCCTATTCTTGTCAATAGGGGGAACCTCTGTCCATCTTATGGTGAAGCCTGGTAGTGGAGGTGATGAAGGAGGAGGAGGAGATGCTGTTAGGGTTAGGGAACAAGCCTCCCTCCCAGCCCAGGAAAAACTTGGAGGCAACAGCAACAAATTCTGAATCTGTGCCAGCCCAGTGGTGCTGAGGGCTGAGGCTTTTGTAAAGCCCCTTACCTTGCACCATTCCAGTGACCTGAGTTTGTGTATGAGCTCAGATTGTAGGGGTTGGCCGGGGGAGGGGGGGAGCTGGGAGAGGACTGAGTGCCCACCAGGCAGCTCTCCTCTCCTGGATTGGGAAGCTGAGCCTTCCCAGCTCTTGGCTGCCACTGAGTGAAGGCTCAGTGGTAGCATCGAGCAAAATGGGGGGATGGTGCTTGGCCGGGTGGGTGGAGCAGGGCCACCTGTTCTGGCGTGCATGTGCAACCGTTGCTGCTAAGGTCCCAGGGAGTTAAAGGGGACAAAGCTGGGAAAAACCCCACATCCCCCTGCTGCCATACGTGACAGCCGTCGGGACTCTTGCGGTCCTGCACCGTGTGGCTCCTTGCCATCATATGAGACTGGGAGTTTCTAGTCTGGGGCCCAAAGACAGGCACAAGGTGGCAATGGGGACACCAACTGTCCTAACCAAGATTTAAAGAGCATCTTCCTAGTTGTTGCTCCCCCCAACATATGCAATACCTTACCTGCCCCAGAGCTGATTGGCATCAATAATTCCTGTTTGTTCTGCCCATGTAAGAAGTTATAACGCTTGTAAACAACTAAACAGACATCTATCCAAAAAACAAAGACACTTCCTCAACCCACCGACACCTCCCCATGTAGGCACATGCAGCCCCATTTTGTGATGTCAGAAAACGAAGGCTGCATGTGTGCACCCCACTGATTTCAATGGGGGTGACTTTTCCACACATTTTATTAACATTTATAGTTCATATTTTAATAAATCAAACTGACCGCTAGACTAACAGGGTCCCTGAGATTGTCCAACTGCATTTATGGGACTTGAGGCTGAGTTACGTCCTTTATGTACTAAAATTAGATGTAGGGCAATTAACTATTGGAATAAAATAATGAATATGGACAATAATGGCTGCCGAAATTATGTTGGATAGATTATGTGGATCGGGCGTGTGGCTGGTCATGCCCCGGCAACGTGGTTCTCCATGGTAAATCTGATGGTGAAAAGAATGGGCCTGGAAGATTTGTGGTCAAATAGGGCATTGTCTAATGTGAACTGCTATACAAAGGAGATGGGTCAGAGAATTAATGTTGTTGATATACAGAAGGATCTGTCAAAGATCCATGAGATAGATATACATGGAATATATTCTAGCATTAAACTTACTGGCGGAAATTGAACATTATTTAGTTCACTGTGAAAATAAATGGCATAGAAATGTGTTAAGCAACCTAAGATTGGAAAGTTTGGGAATAAGGCAGCTGCAATATAAAAAATGGTGGGGTCATTTTGGGAATAGACTGAAATATAAATGTAAAAATTTGGAATCCTCTAGTTTAATGCACAAACTGTTAGAATGCGATGAACTGTTGAATGACAGAATGAAATGGGTAATGCCACTAATTCATGTATGTAATTTAAAATGCAAAGAGGGTTGTATGAAACAGCTATTAAGACTGGGTAAAATTAAAGATATTTATGGCCTTGCAATGTTCATAAACAGAATAAAGATAGCTTGAATTATGTTTTTAATTTTAGAACACTGTTTTTAAGTGTAAATTCAGTGTAATTTGATATCTGTATTATGAATATGGTAAAGTGATGTAACAAAATGTTATTTTATACATCTTATTGAAATAATAAACTTGAACTTGAACTTGGTTGCCATGGACTACAAGACGCAAGGCAGCATGGTTTCACCGGGGGGAGGTCATGCCAGACCAACCTCATTGAATTTTGCGACTGGGTGACAAGTGAGGTGGCTCATGGGAGGGCAGTGGACATGGCCTATCTGGACTTCAGCAAGACCTTTGACACGGTGCCACACAGAAGACTATTACACAAACTGGGGAATATGGGTGTGTGCAGGACAGTAGTGCAGTGGGTAGGTAACTGGCTGGACGGCAGGACACAGAGGGTGGTGGTAAATGGCTGTCACTCCACAGAGGGAAGAGTGACCAGTGGGGTACCACAAGGATCACTGCTGGGACCGGTCCTATTCAATGTCTTCATTAGTGACATTGTGCAGGACATAGAAGGCAGAATTTCTCTGTTTGCTGATGACACAAAGATCTGTAGCAGAGGGGACACCCCAGAGTGCGTAGACAGAATGAGGAGGAACCTGCAGAAGCTTAAAGAATGGTCAAGGGTTTGGCAGTTAAAATTCAGTGCGAAGAAGTGCAAGATAATGCATATGGGGCACAAATACCCTGGAACAACATATCAGTTGAGGGGTGAGGATACAGCATGCACCAAGCAGGAAAGGGACCGTTGGGTTATCATCTCTGATGACCTCAAGGTAGGGAAACAGTGCGACAAGGCAGCAAGTAAAGCAAATAGGATGCTGGGATACAAAGGCAGGGGCATCACCAGCAGGAAAAGGGAGGTCATAATTCCACTATACAAGACACTAGTGAGGCCCCACCTGGAGTACAGCGTACAGTTGTGGAGACCTTACTTACATAAGGACATAGACAGGGTAGAGAATGTTCAGAGGAGGGCAACAAAAATGGTACAGAGATTGCATCACAAGTCCTGTGAGGACAGGCTGAAGGACTAGAATATGTACTCCCTGGAGGAGAGGAGGGAGAGAGGGGATATGACAGAGATATACAAGTACTTTACAGGGAGGAACATGGTGCAGGAATATACTATTGTCCAGTGAAAAAGATGTTCTAGGACTATACAGCATGGGATGAAACACAGAAACATAGAATTTGATGGCAGATAAGGACCGCTTGGCCCACCTAGTCTGCCCATTTCCCTACCTAACTGATAAGCTGCAGATCCTAGTTAACCAACAGCCTACCTCCTCCTACCCCCTACTAGAACTGCCTTATATCTGTCCCATGCATTCTTGAATTCTCCCACTGTTTTTGACTCTACGACCTCCTCAGGAAGGCTATTCCATGCATCTACAACCCTCTCTGTGAAGAAATACTTCCTCACATTACCTCTGAGCTGTCCCCCCTCTATCTTCAAATTGTGCCCCCTTGTTCTTGCGCATCTCTTTTCCTGAAAGATGCTACCCTCTTGGACTTTGTTGATTCCCTTGAGGTATTTGAAAGTTTCTATCATGTCCCCCCTCTCCCTCCTTTCCTCGAAGTTATACATCTTAAGCTCCTTTATTCTTTCTTCATATGTCTTCTGGTGCAGACCCTGCAGCATTTTGGTTGGCCTTCTTGGGACAGCCTCCACCCTGTCTATGTCTTTGCGGAGATGGGGTCTCCAGAACTGTACACAGTACTCCAGATGTGGTCTTACCAACTGTCTGTACAGAGAGCCAACAACATCCTGTTTTCTACTGGTGATGCCTCTCCCTATGCATCCCAGTATCCCCCCAGCCCTCATTACTGCCTTCTCACATTGCTGGCCCGTCTTTAGGTTATCTGATACGACTACCCCCAGGTCTCTTTCCATTTTTGTTGTTGTCAGTATCTCACCCCCCCATTGTGTACTCTTTCCCTGGGTTTTTGTTTCCCATGTGCATTACTTTGCACTTCTTTGCACTGAATCTAAGCTGCCATACATTTGACCATTCCTCCAACCTTGCCAAGTCCCTTTTTGTCCTTTCCGCCCCACCTTACGTATCAACGCTATTGCAGATCTTTGTGTCATCTGCAAAGAGACATACTTTCCCTTCCAGTCCCTCTGCAATGTCACTTATAAAGAAATTAAAAAGGTCCCGCCTCATTACTGAACCCTGCAGTATCCCACTAGTAACCCTCCTTTCTTCACCGTGGACTCCATTTACTATTACCCACTGTGTCCTGTTGTGCAGCCAGTGTTTTACTCAGGCTACCACCCTGGAACCCGCTCCCAGGCTGGCTAGTTTGTTTATTAATCTTTTGTGCGGGACTGTGTCAAATGCCTTGCTAAAGTCTAGGTAGACCATGTCCACAGCCCCTCCCTTGTCTACTACTTCGGTCACCCAGTCAAATCAATTAGATTTGTCTGACATGACCTTCCTGCTGTGAATCCATGCTGCCTTGTGTCCTGTGCCCCACTGGCCTCTAGGTACTCAACAATTCTTTCCTTTAGAAGTGATTCCATCATTTTCCCTACCACTGAGGTCAAACTGACAGGTCTGTAGTTTCCTGCTACTGTCTTGCTCCCACTTTTGTGAAGGGGAATCACATCCGCCCTTCCCCAGTCCTCAGGTACCACACCATTCTCCCATAATTTATTAAAAAAGGGTAGTCAGTGGTGTTACTAGTTCTTCCCTTAGTACTTTTAGAATTCTGGGGTGAATCCCATCAGGCCCCATTGCTTTATCCACCTTCAGTTTTAAGAGTTCTTTCAGAACCTTTTCTTCTGTGAAAGGACTAATATCAACCCCCCTATCCAGAGTGCTTATATTGACCGGATTAGGTATTTCCCCCTGCTTTTCCATTATGAATACTGAGCAGAAGTATTCATTCAGTATCCCTGCTTTTTCACAGTCACACTCTGCCCAACCATCTTCCTCTTTATTCAGCCTCAGTATCCCTGCCTTAGTCTTTCTTTGCTCCCTAATGTACCTATAAAAAGTTTTATCCCCCTTCTTAACTGAGTTGGCTATCTTTTCCTCGGTTTGGGCCTTTGCTATTCTGACTGCCTTCCCCGCTTCCTTCTGCTTTAACTGGTACAGTTCTCTGTCCTGCCCCTTTTGTGTTTTCTTATACTTCCTGAATGCTGTCTTTTCTCCTTACCTTCCCGCCACTTCTTTTGAGAACCATAGTTTTTCTTTCGCTTTGATTTGTTTATTTGCTTTACACAAAGGCTTGTTGCCTCTGTGATGGCAGTTCTGATGTTTCCATTGTTGCTCCACCCCACCTTCTGCCTGTTTGCTAGTGCTTTTCTGAGGCACTCTCCCATTTTGACAAAATCAGCCCTCCTGAAGTCCAGCACCTTCACTTTTGTGTGGCTTGACTCTACAGTTAAGTTTATCGTGAACCACACTGTTTGGTGGTTGCTTGTTCCCAGATGGCTACCCACTTCAAGATCAGAGATCCTCTCTCCGTCCCCATTTGAGAGCACCAGGTCTAAGACTGCTCCCTCCCAAGTGGGTTCCAAAACTAGCTGTCTGAGGCATGTCCCCTGTAGGGCATGGAGAATGGCCCTGCTCTTGGATGTGGCTGCAGCCAAGGTGCTCCAGTTCACATCTGGCATATTCAGGCCCCCCATCAGCAATATCTCCCTTTTCTCTGCCATCCCAAGGATGCCTTCTTTAATTTCCTTGTCTATTTCCTCCCCCTGAGACGGGGGGGGTCTGTGTACAACCCCTTGTGGAGCCATTTCCAGTCTCCAGGGTGACCCACAGTACCTCCTCTCCTCCCTGTTTACCCTTTAGTTCTGTTGCTTTGATCCCTTCCCTTACATAGAGAGCTACTCTTCCTCCTCCTCTTCTTCCCTTCCTGTCCCTCCTGTAGATTGTGTACCCTGGTATGTTGACATGCCAGTGATGGTTCTCTGTGTACTATGTTTCTGTGACTGCCACGATATCCAGGCATCCCTCTTCCATCAAGGCCACCATTTCAGGGAGCTTTTTACCTATACTATGGGCATTGGCACTCATCACCCTCCATTTTTTATGACTTTATTTCTTTTTGCCCCATCCCTGTCCTTACTGCCTTTGTCTTTTTCTCCATTTACCCCTGCCCTTCTCCCCATCGACTGCTCTATCTTGGTGGAAGTTGGAAGGAGGGTGATTCAAAGGAAACGTGAGAAAGAATTTCTTCACAGAAAGGGTGGTGGACAAGTGGAACACCCTGTCAGAGGAAGTGGTGGGGGCTGAACCAATCATGGGATTTAAGAATACATGGGATAAACATAAGGGAATTCTGGAGGTCAGGGGTAAGGGGCAACAGACTTCTAGAAAAACATCAAGGGAACTTACAAACTCAAATGGGTAGACTGGGTGGGCCATAGGCCCTTATCTGCCGGCAGTGTCTATGGATCAATGTGTCTACGTAACAGGGGCTAATTCAGATGGAGAACTAGATTCAGAGGCCTCATCTACAGTATGATCCCAGAGGACGGCCTCCACAGAAACAGAAGATGAACCCCCTAAAAGATAACAGGACAAGAACCCTGCCAAAACTGAAGAAAGGGAAAACTTGATTCCCTTAGAACTCTTCATTCTAAAATAATTTACAATGCTCACTCCAAATAAACCTCTCTTAGCGTTGGGAACTGCTATTTTTAATGTAAATAGCATCTTAAACAGGAAACAGAGAACTCATATCTTTTCCATGCTAAAAAATGCTCCAGACAAGATTTTCTTACTTCAAGATCCCTCAATTCAAACAAGATACGAAACAGAACAAACAGAAAGAAGGTGGACATAGGGATGCTCCTTCTGGTCATTCAAAAAAGATACTTGTGATTGCCTAGGTCTCCTGTTTAAATTCCCGGATGTAACAGTTTAAAAAATAGTTGTTATAGAACCTGTAGGGCTCTCCGTTTAGGTATTATTTTTCATGGGATGCATGTATGCTTACTAACCGTGCTGAATGTGCTCCACAAATTAAAGCAGCCCCAGTATTCTGTTTTAAACAATGCAAACCCTATGTCAGTAGGAGGTGACTGTACAGTTTCCAATTCAGAGAGAGGTTCAAAAACAAATGAAACGTTCTGCGAATCTAATTACGATGAAAATGGCAGGATTGCAAAATGTATAGCACCCCTCTGGAAGACACAGTTATATCAGAAAAAATATGGCCACTGGAATAGATGTTTTATGGATTTCCTGTAGGCAGTGCCATATGCAAGAAAAACTAATTCTTATGGAAATTTCAGACCACCCAATGATAGGTTTTCAGTTGAATTCTCCAAACACTGCATACAAAAATACACCGTGGAGGCTAAATATGAGCCTGTTATTATGAGAAGAAATTGCTAAACCTATACAAAGTCTGTTAGCCAGATAATCTGTACTCATCTGTTATGATGACCCCCCCCCCCCGGGAGTGGTAGGAAGATCTGAAAATTCCCCCTCCTCCCGGACTGGTAGGAAGATTTAAAAATGTACATTAATATTTGTTTCTGTAACCTAGCCAGAAAAGAAAACTGTCTCAATAAAAAAAATATCTGACACTGAGAGATCCATTAAAACTTATGGAGAGGGTGAGTCTAGGAGACTTTACCCTGACATCTCACATTACAAATATAAAACATGAAATGATTTTTTTACAATATGATAGGGTGGCCTTGCTTCTTTAAAAACAAAAATTTGGCACCCAGTCCACCACAATGTATGGAAACCCATATGAATGTTGTAAAGATATGGTACAGAAACAACATGGGTAGCACAACACAGACTGAGACAGTGCTCAAGAATACGGTAGATATTTATAAATATCTACAGACATAAGATAAAAAGACGTTTGGATCCAAAACTTTGGTTGAAAATCCTTAGTTATTCTTAAAAAGAGATATGGGCACCACCATTACCAGAGAGTATAGGACAATCCCTAATAATACCAATGGTTAGGAAAGAAACAGAATTAGCCATTAAGACTAAAAAAATAACAGCACCAGGAGAGGGTAGATTGCAATTTTTATAACAAAATTTAAGGACAGATTTATTCCAGTATTGCAGGTACTGCTAAACACTATTTTGAATACTGAAAAAATCTCTATAAATCTTTTGGATTCACTCTACAGATTTGCATTCAAGAAGGGAGACTCAAGAGACATACCAAACTAGAAAGCAATATGCATGATGAACTCAGACTACAATATTTTGATGCAACCACTAGACTATCCCGAGCAGCACAGCATGTTGTAATCCATTCACAAACGTGTTCCATTCCACGTAGGAATATACAGGTAAATTTGATTCTATTAAGGGAATTGTCTATATCTCAATATGTAGAAAAAGTTAATGATTTCATATTAACCGTAGACCAGCAAAAGGCCTTTGACAATGTAGACCATTGCTATTTACTAGAAGTTTTGAAGCACTATGGTATTCTAGTGCTTCACATCGTAACGTGACCCTTCTTTAGGGGGTGCCGTTACTGGATTTCATAATGGGCTTAAATATCCAATACGTCATGACATCAGAGACATTCAAATCACAAAAGCCAATCAGACATTAATGCTGACATGCTTAGTGTTTCTACGTATATGAAGCACCCTAAAAATAAATCAAGCATGGGCTGGCCCACCGGGCGCAGTGGTAACGCTACTGTTTGTGACGCCAGTGACCCAGGTTCGGTAGTGAGCTCGAGCTGCTGGAGGGCTGGCGGAGAGGGATCGAGTGCCCGACAGGCAGCTCTCCCTCTCCGGGAAGGGGTGGGCTGCATGCCCCGCTGCTATACTGCCACTGCCTGGGTGACAACAGAAGGTGCAAGTGCAGTCAGGGAAGCAGACCGCAGGGGAGGGGCTGGCATCGACCGAGGACCTGAACGGAGGCACATCTCAGCGTGCCCCCATCTCACTGGTTCTCCCAGTGTGCCGACATCAGAAGGGGTGGGACCAGAACAAGGAAATATCCTGCTCTCGATCCAGGTGATGAACCCCAGGCACCACGTCCACGGAGGAACCAGGGGCAGACTCCACAGTGCGCGCTCCCTTGATGTTCAGACGAGATTTGGGGAGCATTCTCTACCCTGCCTGGAGGGTTATCTGGGGGCTCTGGAAGTAATGAATGGAATGAGTTGCATGTTAGGAGCAGACTGCCCGGTCCTCTCAGGCACGTACCTGTGAGGTGCACATGGGGGTTCCGAGAGATGGGATTGACAGTAGAGAACAGGAGGAAAAAAAAAAAAATAAGTAAACAAATAAATCAAGCATGGCAAAAACAATTAAGGAGCTGAAAAACATTGACATATCATAAAATAAGAAGTTTAGTTTAGTTTATTAGTCTAGGAATTAATACCTTTGAGTCAGGGCACTTTTACAAAGGTTCCACGTCCCAAAGAACATTTAACAAAGCACAATACACATTACAGGTAAAACCAGACAGGAAAGTTACATCATAAATTTGCTATTAACAGTTTAAGGCAGTAACGTTTTTAAGTTTCATAGGAAAACAAGCTATAACAGGTTCAAGCGAGTAGACAATTTCGAGGTTAAGGAAACTTCCAGGGAGAGGGTGATCATTAGGCGCCAAAAGGAGGCTAGAGAGGAGGGAAAGGTGGTGAGCGGCAGAGTAAGTGAGAGGGACAGGAAAAAGGGGGAGTGAGTTTGGGTGGGAGACAGGAGTAGTAGAGGTACCAGAGGGTTCATTAGTCAGGGAGGAAGAGTTAAAGTAAAAAAAAAAAAAAGTATCAAAAAAACCAAAAATCAATCATCTGTATGGCACGAGAAGCAGAAAACTGCTGTTTATAAAGTTACAATAAAATACTGCTGAACCTATATGGTATTTCTATAATGCTCAATTAGTTATACATATGTCTCAAAGGCTTGCACTGCTATTGCAAGTTAAGGTACTGTGTGCTGTGTAACACCTTCAGCGTAGCACCCGAACAACGGTGCCAGTTATTCTTTGTGCCAGTGCTCTTCCCTGTATATATTTTCTATCTGCCCTATGACTGTGAGGTGATTGCTGCACATTCTGCTGAGCTCCCGGTTACCGGAGCTGCAATTTGGGCTAAGTGATATCAGCTGCAACTGGGGAACAGAATCAGTGTCTACGTCTACAGAGGAGGAAGGGGCAGGATGCTTCAAAGGCTCGTGCTGCTATTGCACGAGCGCAGTGGCACGAGCACCACTCAGAAGAGAAATTTGAACTTGGGACATTTAGACTAGAACTGCAAGTTTTTATGGTAGTTATATGCCATATAAGTCTGAAATTTATGTGTCTCTTGAGATATATACAATTTTATGGTTTGAGTCTCAGCCGTATGTAAAATGTGTATTTAAATGCCAGTTTTACTGAGTGTTTATTATTGTGAATTATTACAGGGAAGTTTGTTTAGAGCTTATATATAGGGACGTTTGTAATTATATATTTGTGTGATTCTAGGGGGAAAGGGTAACTGATACTGTTAAGAAATGAAGCTGATATTTGCACTTTTAGTGATTTTGTTTGGGGGGAGGAGATACTTAGTTTTGTAGTGGGGCCTACAGTACTGTCCCATAATTTCCACATGTGTTTTAAAGGAAGAGGTACTAATACCCAGTTGTATAAATTATCTGTGGTAGAATCTGCAGCAATTGGTTCCTCCTTGTGTACATCTAATTGTTTCGATAGTTATGTTAGGAGGAGCCAATTGTGGGAGTTTCTTAATCAATCTCTGGATGGGTTTTCCCCTATGTTGGCCAGAATGATTGGGAGTTTTTTTAACTGGATGTATAGGCCTCAGGGGAAACTATCAAGAAAATTGTTGGTCTTGTTACGTCATTTAATGATAATGCACCTAATGTGCTGCGGAGACATATATATCCTAACCCAGGCCCTGAATCTTTTGGTTTGAGGGGAAATAATAAGTACCTTAGTGAGGACTTTAATGTGGTGCATTTTAATGTTAGAGGAATAAAGGGGAAGTTGTATTCTATTAAAGATTGGGTGGGGGAATGCAACCTCAGATTCTTGTACTGACAGAGACATGGTTAAATAATAGGGTCTGAGATGCTACAATAGAATTGGAGCATTATCAAATGTTCAGGAAAGATAAAAATAAGAAAGGAGAAGGTATTTTAATTTATGCTAATTCTAAGTTTGAAATAGAAGATGGGGGGGGGGATCTTCTTGTGGAAGGGGGCCTGGAATGTTTACCCATTTTTATTAACTTCCCATACGTAAAATCTGTTTTGTTAATGGGAATTTACAAACCACCTAAAGTTAAAAATGAGACCTTCCTTCAGTTGCTAAGGTATTGTATGAAATATAGAGAAACCCATGGGATCCTTTGGATAAGGGATTTTAATGTTAACTGGGCCCAGGTAAACCCCACTCATCCCTTAATTGAAATACAGGAGGTTCTGGGATTAGTTCAAATAATAGATGATCCAACAAGATTGAATATGAAGCAGTTGCAGAATTCTACTGTTTTGGACCTTATATTTACAAATTGTCCAGAGGTGTATGGGAAAAAGGGGTTATGGTGGATGCTTTTTTGGACCATCAGGCAATATTTGCCACACATAGGGATATTAAAGTACCCCACAAATCTATCTTTTCAACCTGGAGAAGCTTTAAAAACTTTGATTATGTGAATTTTATGTTAGACTTAGAAAGTAGGAATTGGGATAGAATGGCATTGATACCTGGGGTGTCTGAAGTCTGGTCTTATTTCTATCAAGAGTTCTTTGATGTTTGTAACCACCATGCTCCTCTAAAATGTAGGAAGGTGAAGGCAAATAATGCCAAGTGGTATAATGCTTCCTTGCATAAATTGAAGAATGCAAGGAATAAAAGTTGGGTAAGAGCTAAACGATCTAACAGCCCTACTGATTGGTTGGCCTATAGACAGTTAAGGAATCAGTACACTAAGGAACTTAGAAGAGTTAAACAGGAGTATTTTAAGGAAAATTGCATTTGAACTATAGAACAAATCCAAGGCAATTCTGGGGTATTGTTTCTGACCATATGGGGAATAAAAATAAACAACAAATAATGAGGATTGAGTGCTAAGGAAAATCTATACCTCTTAGTCCAGAAGTAGCTAATATGTTTAATAATTTTTTTAACAATGTAGGGGTACAGGTTCAAAATCATAGTTTGGGGATAGGGATTGATTTAATTAAGAAGGGTGGAGGTGATGAGCAAATGGTAAATGGAGGGAAGAGGTTTTCTTTTGGCCATATATTGGTGGATGAGGTTAGAACTGAATTGTTACGGTTAGACGTCTCTAAGGCAAAGGGCTTAGATAACATCCCTAGTAATTTATTGAAATTTGCTGCCCCGTGTATAGCATTTCCATTGACCTATTTGTTTAATTACTCTCTTGTAACAAATAGTTATACGGAGGGTTGGAAGGTAGCAAAAATTATTCCAGTTTATAAGGGGGGTTCGAGGAGGGATATTAGTAATTTTACGCCTATTTCTTTGCTTTCACAGGTTTCCAAAATAATGGAAAAGTTAGTAGCTAGACAATTGAAAGATCACTTAAAAGGGGGTAATTTGTTGAACGAGTACAAGTCTGGATTTCGATTCAAACACAGTACCCAGTCTACTCTAGTAAAAGTGATAGGGGATATCCAGCTGTGCCTGGACAGGAGGAACTTTGTTGGGGCCATTTTTATTGATTTGCCAAAAGCTTTTGACACCCTAAACCATGATGTCCTCCTGTCCAGGCTCAGGGACCTGGGTATAATAGGATCAGAACAAAATGGTTTAGTTTGTATCTTACAAATAGGGAACAAATGGTAGAAATTGGGGAATTTAAATCCATAGTACTCCTGATTAAGGTAGGGGTACCTCAAGGTTCTATATTGGGTCCCCTACTTTTTAATATCTACATAAATGGCCTAAAATTTAGTGATCCTGATGTTAGATATCATAAATATGCTGACGACACGTTGATATGTGTGGAGGGGAGTTCCCTCGAAGGTATTACTATAAAATTGCAATCAGCCTTTTTTGAACTGCAAACATTTTTTGATACTTTGAATTTAATTATAAATGTAAAGAAAACATAGGAGGTCCACGTTGGAGGTTCTCCTACTTTATGCCCACCCTTAGATATTAAAAGTAAGAAGGGGGAGAAAGTTCAACAAGTTACAAGCTATAAATACTTGGGTATGTGGCTGGATTGTAGGTTAAAATGGGATAAGCATTTAGAGGGTTTGGTGAGTAGCCTCAGCAGGAAACTGGGAATGCCCTACAAACTAAAGTACTATATAGCTAAAGAAACTCGATGCAGGAGTGTGGAAACCATGATCTAGCCGGAACTTGATTATGGGGAATTGATGTATGGGGGGGCCTCGAGGGTGGAGCTGGCTAAGGTGGATGTGATGTACAGTAGGCTTGCCCGCTTCATCTTCGATGCCCCCAGAAACACACATCATTGTGATCTTCACAGGGCATTAGATTGGTGGTCTTTGGATGATAGGAGAAACTTCCATTTGGTAAATTTTATGGGAAAAATAGGGGGAATGAAGTTGCCTAGGTATATTCTGGATATGTTTGTTGTAAGAGAATTAAGAGAGGGCCTGCCATCCTCTAGGGGTATACAATATGTTATTTCAAAATGTAATTAGGGGTGGGTAGAGCTACTGTTTTAAGTAGGGGATCTAAGATTTGGAATGATTTGCCATTAGAAATGAAAGAAGCTGAAGTGGTTTTTAACTCTGGGTTGTCAAAAAATTGGTTTGAGAAACAATGTTGTCAATTAATTAGTTCAGGGAGCAACCTTTGTATAATAAGCTTTATTATTGAGCTATGGCTAAGGTGTGTTATAAAATAAAATAATGAAGCAATTCTTGATATAGCTTATATATTATGAAATGGGGATCATGTTGTTGGAATTAAGGATATTCCCTGTATTTCTATATTTTTAAATTGCTAATATTTCCCTGTATAAAGTTTTTGATAACTTATTTTTGGTGTCTGTCTTTTCGGATTTGCTATATTGCTGTGATGTAACTATTCATGTGTTTGTTAGGTGTAATATATATGTGTTAAAATCTAAAATTTGTAATGTATGTTTGTTAATCTGTAATATATGCTTTGTTAATGGACCTCCTTGGAAATGAGTTTTTAACTCAATGGAGTTTATCCTATATTCTTGTTCATTCATTATGAATTTGAATAAAATGTTACAAACAAACAATATCTTCTTTTCTTACACCACCAAATAACTGAAATACCTAGAGCAGACAGGAGAGTTTCAGGAGTGTTGCTAAATTTAGAGAAACGCAAAGGAATACCACTGAGAACCCAGGCAGACATACCTCAGAACACAGGGAAGATCAAAATCCACACAGCTCCAATTAAAATTTTAGGAATTTACTGTTCACCTGGGGGCCTAACCCATATTAACTGAAATGATAAATTAAGCACTGCTGAGAAAAAAGTAACAAACTAGCAGAACTGGCAAGGCAAGGCAAAGTTATTTCTACAACGCCCAATACCAGAGGCTCTGGGCGCTGTACATAAAACATACAAGTCCAGACTGGAAAGAGTAAACATAATTTATACACATCTCATTCCAGTCTTCCCATTTCTTATTTATGTATTTCTCCCAACAGAACACATGGAACCCACATTTTTTAGCTTATCTTTTAGAGTACTTTGGGGATGTCATACAAACAAAAGAGGACAGCAGAATGAGGCCTTTCCATCTATCAAGTCTGTTTGTATTGCACAGTCCCCAACATCAGCTAAGCCAGTTAAATCAGAAAAAACAAAACATACCATATTTAGAAACAAAAGAAGTGGGTCTTGGGATGACAAATCCATTAGCATTCCATTGGAGCATGTTCCTTTACAGGATTTGTTTTACAGTAACATGCTCACAAGTGAAGTCGATATTAAGAAATAAAATTACTACTCCCATTTAAGATGGAATGGACACAATGGAAGTTTGGCAAGAGAAAATATCAGTTAAACCCTAAATACCTAAAAGTGACTTTCTCAAAAATAAAATAAAAATAAAACTATGGAAGGTTCCATGTCATTTGGACAACACTGTACATAAACGTATACACTAATATTATGACTCTGTTCCCTGTAGATAAGTAATTTCAAGATTGTTTCCATGGATTTGTCCAGAGACAGTATTCACTGGGGAAGGAAAGGGGACCCAAATACAAGCAGGAGGGTGTTTTTTATGCCAGGGATGACAGTTGAGAAGTTGGGCCTGAGAATAAGGGAAATAGTAAGGGAGGGTGGAAGAAAACCTAATTTAGTTATACATTTGGGAACCAACAACCATGGCTGGATTAACCTGTATGCAAATTACACCATGGCGTAGGGCCCCAAGGTTCAGGAGGGCCCCACTGTTAACTTATTTAGAGTTACTTTCTTTAATCCCAGCTGTACTGGGCGACCGCTGACAGGCTGAATTACCCAAAAAGCACCCCCCTTCCTTGGAGTCAGTCAGCCCCCGCCCCACCTGAGTCAGCCTAGTGAGTGGTGTCTCCCCACAGCCACTCCGAAAAGCAAGCCTCTCAGTCTCTCCAACAGGTGGCTCCGGCTTCACCTCTGATCCACCCTGACCCCACCACACATAACCACTCATGTACATCAGAGGTCCTCTAGAGTTGTGGCTACTAGGGAGAGGGATTCAATGCATGCGTGTGCGTGGCATCAGGGTGTGTGGCCGGGCAGTGATGAGGAGCAGAGTTGGAGAATGAGAGAGAGCTGTGGTGGTCAGCCATCGGTGCCGGTGGTTGGTCTCGTCTATCAAAGAAGAAGAGTCTCTGTCTAAAGACACAAAAGTAGAGAGAGAGTCTGAGCAGGCCACGGGGGTCACCTGGAGTCGATTCGGCTTCAGTTCAGTGTCACATGCTGCTGGTGTTTTCCGTGTAGCCACTAGCCAGGATCAGTCAGTGCTGCTGCTAGTTTGGCCTGTGATCCTGATGTGACTTTGAGGAGTCCTCCCATGCCGGGCCGCGCTGCAGGGCTGAGTCGTGTCACCGCCCGCCTGCGTGATCTTGAGGAAACAATCAATAGGACAGACTGGATTCATCACAGTCGCATTCATATCAGTCAGGCCACACCAGGTAGGTTGTGTTAACTAGTCGTCTGCGTGCTGCAGTGTCCAAGCCATTTGTGCTGCAAAAATAACTAGTTTTATTGCATTGGAGAAACAAACTAAGCTGTGGTTGCCTCTGGTCATGGTCGGTCTGTGAGTGTTCAGTAAACTGAGTAGTGTACTGATGAGTCTTTGATAAGATTTGAGTTTGGCACTGAGTGGACCATGGGGTGCTGATAAGTCACCTGAGGGGAACTAACTTGTGGGACTTGCTCTTGCTGGCACAGTTTTGTCTTGGTTTGATTTGAGTCATATACATTACTGGGAAGTTGCAGCAGGCTGCTCTTGGAAACTTAATCTCTGAAGTGGCTGCAGTCAACACCTGCAGGTCCTGCAGGGTTCTTAAGGCTCAGTCTTTTTTGGCACAACTCTGTTTAGCTGCTTTGGCATCAATGACTTGGAGTAGGGGCAAGGATGTGGCAACTCAGCACTGGCAGCAAAGCAACTTTTAGGCTGACAACAAAACTATAAATGACAATGGAGATGGAGGAGAGGAGACAGTGGGAGAACAGACAGAATGAGGACAAAGATAGCTGCATAGAGGGTGATTGTGGCAGATGCATTGCAGAGGCAAGGAGCTTGAGCATGGCTCAGGTTTGGAGCTCGAAGGAGTCTTGAGCAGGGAAATGATGCGAGGGAGCTGTGAGCCCCATTAACTGCTTCAATACACAATTCAGTTTTTTGGTTTTGGCAGAGAGAATAGGTATTCAGGAAGGCATGTGCAGGGAGACTGTGGCAGCTACAATCCCCATTTTAGTTAATTTATTTATGTGGAATTTGAATTTGATATCTGGGAAGGCAGGGCACACTAATCGAAGTCTAATGTCCAGGTGTGTGTCGGAGGAGGGAAGAAAAGAGGAAGAAAAGAGGATCCATAATTAATAATTAATCCATAATTATTAACAACAAAAATAGTTACAAGGTACAGTAGTGACAAGGGAAAAGCAAGACAAGTTACAGGTAACTAAAAAGTGAAAATTTACAAAATGTTAATATTGTACTGATAAAATATTTCTTTATGCAGTTAATTGGTCATTCTGAATTGTGTTGTTTATAATCAAGGGCATGTGACCTGTCAAGTCATGTGGCATAACACATAGCATTATAAACCACATCCTGCTTGAGTACCCTGGTCGTTGCTGCCTTGCTGGCCTGGCACCACAGAAGAGTGGGATGTTGGCATTTAGGGGCACCCCAGGCCACAAAATATGACTTGGAGTAGGGCCCCCACATCCATTAATCTGGCCATGCCAATGACCTAGCTGGGGAGGAGGTGGAGGTAGTGCAAAGTAGGTTCAGGGAGTTAGGGAAGATCTGCAGGGAGGAAGAAAGTTTGCTGGCCTTCTCAGAGGTGATACCAATACCAAGGGTCAACAGAGCCAGGTAAAGAAGAGGATTTCAACATCTGGCTGAGGAAATGGTACAGGGAGGAGATGTTCTTCTCTATTGGGGACTGGGAGGAGACCTGGTCAAACAAAGCACTCTTTTCACCAGACAGGCTGCACCTCAGTAGGGAGGATTTGAGGGTACCCGGGGACAAACTGGGGGAATACATAACCACTACACTTAATTTAAACTACTGAGGGGGCACAGTGGGCGTGAAGGCCCACAGACTCCAAGAGGAGGAGGTCAGTGACTCCGCCCCACACACACACAGTGATAGAAGAGGTCTGGAGGGAGAAGGTGGAAGGGGCAAGAACACAGCAAAGGGTGGAGGGGGTGGGGAACACATAACAAGAGGGCGTGGAGGGGTGCACACAGAGGGGATAAATGTGAATAGAAGAATAGAGGGAAGAGAAAGAAGGTCAGATTCTAGGTGGAGGGTGGTGTCTCTGAATGCACGGAGTCTTGGAAACAAGATGGAAGACCTGCAGGCACTATTAGTGGATAGGAGGGTGGACACAGCTGCAGTAACCGAGACTTGGGCAACAGCTCTCCATGACTGGGATCTTGCGATCCCTGGGTATAGACTATACAGGAGGGACAGGGTGGTTGGGAAGGGGTGGCAGTTTATATCAGGAAGGGAATAACTTGCATGAGGGAGGAGTCTGAGGAAGGGGAGGTGGAAGCATTATGGGTTCACTTAAGGTCCAACAGAGGGAGAAAGGTGCAATTGGGGACCGACCAATCAGGATGAGCAGTGGGACAGGGAACTGAGCTCACAAATATCGGAAGCTGCGGGGAAAGGAGAGGTGGTAATTGTGGGGGACTTCAACCTGCCCAAGGTGGACTGGAGCATATCATCTACAACATGTGGTAGAAGTCAGGTGATCCTGGAAGGACTGCAGAGTGGGTTCTTGACTCAGGGCATTACTGAACCAACAAGAGCTGAGGAAATTCTTGATCTGGTGCTCACAAATGGGGAGCACGTGCTGGAAATAATGGTCAGGGAGCCACTGGGTGGAAGTGACCATTGCACAGTGTGGTTCCAGTTGGATATGGGCAGAGAAAGCATACGGACTAAGACCACAATCTTGGATTTCAGGAGGGTGGACTTCAGGAAAATGGGTGAAGTGTTAAGGAGCCATCTGGTGGGCATCAGAGCAGATATGGGGGTGGAACAAAGGTGGTCCATCATTAAGAAAGAAATACTGGTTGCCACAGATGAATGCGCTAGGCTCAGGAGGAAGAACACAAGGGCCAAAGCGCCCAGCTGGTTCAGTTCTGAGACTCCACCGGCAGTAAGGGAAAAGAGGTTGGCCTATAGAAAATTCAGTAAGACCAAGAGAGAGAGAGAGAGAGTTGGATAGGGAAAATTACCTAAGGTTGGCTAGTGAGGTAAGAAAGAAAGTCAGGTGAGCAAAGGCACAGAAGGAGCTGCAGATAGCCAAAGGAATTAAAAAGGGGGAGAAGGCTTTCTTTCGCTATATAAGTGAGAAAAGGGACAAGAAGGAAGGGATTGTTAGGCTTAGGAAAGGGGTGAAGTGGGTGGAGGATAATGGGGGAAATGCAGAGATACTAAATGAATACTTCTGTTCCATCTTCACCAGGGAGAAGGACAGACCAGTGCCTTCAGGACGGAAAAGAGCAAGGGGTGGGGGGTTGGGGAACACAGATGTAGTGATAGAGGAGGACAGAGTGAGGGAAGGGCAGCTGGCATTGAAGGTGGACAAATCATCAGGCCCAGACGGAGTACATCCAAAGGTAATAAAGGGACTGGCTGAGGAGCTGGCAAGGCCACTGGTAGATCTATTTAATAGTTCACTAGAGACAGGCATAGAAAAGCAGGACTGGAGAACAGCACGTGTAGTGACGCTCCACAAAAGCAGGCCCAAAGATGACCCAGGGGATTACAGACCAGTCAGTCTGACCTCCATTGTGGGCAAGCTCATGGAGACCATACTAAAGGAAAGGTTGATGGAACATCTAGAGGAGCATGGTCTCCAGGATGCGAGGCAGCAAAAGTTCATTGGGGGGAGATCATGTCAAACAAATCTGATTGACTTCTTTGACTGTGTCACTAAGACAGTAGAAGCAGTAGACATCCTCTATCTAGATTTCAGCAAGGCCTTTGACTCTGTGCCCCACAAAAGGTTGATCAGGAAGTTGGTGGATCTCAGGGCTGGGGAAAAGATGGCCAGATGGGTGGAAAACTGGCTGAAGGACAGAACCAGAGGGTGGTTATGGGGGGGGAGAGTTAACTGGCACCAGACAGGTAACCAGTGGGGTCCCGCAGGGCTCGGTGCTGGGGCCAGTGTTGTTCAATGTCTTCTTCAATGACACTGGAGATGGCATTAAGGGCAAAATGTGTCTATTCGCGGATGACACCAAGCTCTGCGGGAGAGTGGACACAGCTGAAGGGATACAGGACTTACAGGAAGATCTTAAAAAGCTAGGGAGGTGATCCAGGATATGGCAGATTGGCTTCAATGCCAAGAAATGCAAAGTTATGCATATTGAAGCCAAGAATCCGAGGACAGAGTACTACCTGGATGTAGTCCGAGTATCTGCATCAGAGGAGGAGAAGGACCTGGGAGTGATGATCACTAGTGACCTGAAGCACTACACACAGTGCAAGAAAGCAGCAGCAAAGCAAACAAAATGCTGGGATGCATATCTAGGTGGATCAGTAGTAGGAGAGAGGAGGTTGTACTGCCCTTGTACAGGTCACTGGTAAGGTCGCATCTAGAGTATGGAGTTCAGTACTGGTGCCCACACCTCAAAAAGGGCATTAACCTGCTGAAGGTCCAGAGGAGGGCTACAAAGATGACAGCCGGTCAGCAGGGTAAGGCATATGAGGAGAGGTTGAGGGCACTGAACATGTACTCCCTGGAAGACAGGAGGGAGAGAGAGAGAGAGAGAGAGGGGACATGATTGGGACCTTCAAGTACTTGAAAGGGGTAAATAAGGTTGATAAGGAGAGTCTCTTTGAGCTAAGTGGCAACCATAACATGAGGGGGCACAGTCTTAAGCTGGAGGGTGGGAGGTTTAGGAGGGAGATCAGGAAGCATTTCTTCACAGAGAGGGTGGTGGACACTTGGAAGCACTGCCAGAAGAGGTAATCTCGTTGAAGACAGTGGGCAGCTTTAAGAGAGGCTGGGATAGGCATAGGGGGAAGGTAAGGGTCATGGGTAGGGAGCATGGGAGGAGTAGGGAAGGAGGGCAGACATTAGCTCAAATAATGGACCCTGCAATACGAGCAGACTTGACAGACCAAATGGCCTTCTTCTGCTGGCTTCTTCGTATGTTCGTATGACAGTCCAACAGGTATTAGATAAAAGAAGACCTAAAAGTGTATGGGACGTGACATAACTTAGCTGTCATGAGAGGCTAGATGTAAGAGACAACCCTGAACACAAGCAGATAACAAAAACATTTTGTCCAAGGCAAGAATGTACAGCAATCTTTGAAACACAGCAACACCACACTACTAAACCGTTCCCTACGCAAAACTGTTTTGGAAGATGTTGTCTAGAAAACAGAAATTCATAGAGTTTGCTAAAATAATGTATGAATAACTAATCTTGTGTTTCTCATTGATAACATTTTCAAAACTGCATGCCAATACACTGAGGATGCTCCTTACAGGAATTTAATTTTATCTTTGGACTACTTAATGCAAACTAGTCTTTCAGCAGGACATCATTTACTACAAGTTTTGATTGAAGATCTATCTGTCAAGGAAGGAATACAAGCAGGTACCTCCTGCAGAATGTGCCTGACTGTGGAAATGTATTGTTCGGTTACCCCCTTAAAGTGTGTAAAATGGGATTGAATAAGTGGAACTATTTCTTTTCTTAAGAGATTGTTTCAGAACTAGGCAATCTTATTTGACAACATATACAGAATAAGATATGAATGAAATATAAACTAAAGAAAGAGACTTTAGAAGTTACATTTAAAATTATTTAATTTCATTAGTTTTATTTGGACTGCTTTGAAAGAGATACATAATAGATATTTGATTATACAATGGAGTAAATCGAATGTGGCAAATGCTGCATCCCGATTGGTTAGCTGGTACCTTTCCCGGCGTGGTATATCCTCCAGTGTACCCAAGGGAAAAAGTGCCAGCCAACCTTATCTCGTGCCAGTCTGATCACTTTCACTTTAATCGAAACTGCAGCCATTTGTCCTGTCACCGCTTCGCTAAAACACAGCGGTAAATTTTTAAAAAATGACATCCTCCTTCCAACCGTATGGACCTCAGTTACTTACAAAATATCTATAAAAATGAAATAAAACAACATTTGCCATTGTATAATATAAATTTAACCCTCCAGGGTGTGGGTATACTGGAGGACTTAACACAACTGGTGTGGTTTGATCACTCGGCTGCACCTCGTGACCGAATCACACCAGCCGTGGTAGATCCTCCAGTAAACCCACACCCTGGAGGGATAAATTGCTTAAATAGGAGCTTAAAGCTCCTTTCTTGCGTAACTTGCATTCTGTATGTTATTCTTTAGGGCTTCTTTAGAATGTTACTTGGCTGAATTTCTCATTTACTATTCTTGTATATGCCTCCTTTCAATAAAACATTCCCTACGCTTGTGAAAAATGCCTTGGGTTCCTTTATTTCCACCTGAACACCCACAAAGACAGCTCCAGATGGGCAGAATATTGGTTTAACATCTCATGTGAAGGACAGTACAGCTCGACAGTACAGAACCCCTTCCCAGTACTGCACTCAGTGTCAGCATTTATTGTATGAGCCTACTCCCTGTGTGGGGCTCAAACCCACAGCCTTCTGGTCCAGAGGTGGATGTGCTGCCAACCGAGTCACCCTGACACTTCAGGACAGAATGAAAGGTGGGGGAATAGCATGCAGATGACAGGGTGCTGGCCAGCCCAGGTTAGTGACAGGCAGGGGGAAGGAGGGATTCCCTTAGCTTAACCAGCTGCCACTACGTATGGCTGATCTCAAACCTGATGTGCGGTCATCTCTGAGTCTTGGCTTTCCCCCAGGATTCCTGTTCCCTCCATTGCCATCCCTGGGTAAACAACCACCCAGCAGGAGTACACCAACTGGAGTGGAGGAATCATAATCTACATTTCCTCACGTTACCAGTTTGAGTCTGTGCTCACCATCACCTTTCCCTATGCCTATGAATTGCTCCTCCTCAAACTCTCTTTCCCCTTCTCTGTCCCCATATACATTGCAGGAGTTTACTGCTGTCCCGGCATGTCACTACTTTCAGTCACTGAGCTCTTTTCCATTATCAATCCCATGCCACCACTGGTGATCAACTTATCATCGGTGATTTTAACCTCAATTGTCTCTCCCCTTCTCCTAACCAATTATGCTAAAACATTAAATCCCTTCAGCTGTCCCACTTAATCACAGACCTTACCTGGCTCAATCCAAAATCTTTTAACCACTCCCCTCTGGACTGGATCCTCTCTTCCCACCCCCACCATATGATAGATGCTGGTACCCTCCACGATGCCTTCAGTGACTACAACATGGTCTACTGTGTGTGCAAGATTCATTATCCCAAAGCCTCCATTAAATCCATCCAGATCCATTCTTCAGGTCACTGGATTTGTTCTCCCTCCATGCTGACCTGGTGGCTACCAACTGGTCTCCCATCCCTTCTGCCAGTAACATCAATTCTGCCCTCCAATTTTCAACGACAAATTCACATCTGACTGGGATCAACATGCCCCCTTATAAAACCAGGGTACAAGATTACCACATCCCATGGATCTCAGCAGATTTCCTGGCCTGCCATCACATACAAGACCTTGCCTGGTGGACCCACATGTCCACTGGCTCCCCTGCCAACATCATCGAGTACTGGACCCTTTGCAACACCTGTACCAGAGCTACAAGACTTACTAAGTCTGCATATTTTGCATCTACACTCCAGAACAACCTTAACCACCCCTCCATGTTCTGGATGGTTATCCATGCCTTTTTTGCCCCACCTACCCAATCTCCACCTCCTGTCCTGAAAGTGGGCGACACTCTTATTTCTTACTCTTTTGATGTTTGCCTCAGCTTTCAACTCTGTCTTCACCTCCTGGGCCCACCCTCCTCCCTCTCCCCACCCGCCACCCATCCTCCTTCTCTATTACCACTGCTTCTGTCAAAGCCTACTTGGCTCTAAACCCCCCATAAGGATGTGATTCATGATGGTCTTAAGCCCAAACTCTTGCACTCTATAACTGATATTGCTCTCCCTATCTCCTACCTTAACAACCTCTTCTCCTTAGCTTCTGTCCCTGACACCTGGAAACAAGCTACAGCCCCCCCCCCCCCAAAAGGAGGTAACTCCTCACCTACAGGCAACTACCAAACTATCTCCCTCCTCCCAACCCTGGCTAAGCTCCAAGAACATCTTGTTCTCTCCCAGCTCTCTCCCTTCCTTAACTCTTCCTCCTTCTTCACTCCTTTCCAGTCTAGCTTCTGAAAATCCCACTCCACATCCGCCTCCTTCCTCTGGCTCACTGACTCCATTCTATGTGGTATGGAGCAGGGTTAGCCACCTCTGTTGACTTGGCCAAAGCCTTGAGCACTGCTGCCCACCCCTTTCTCCTGGACAAGCTTAAGCCAGTAGGGCTTTCTGAGTCCTCCTTTGGGTTGTTCCCTCCTACCTTAGAGGCAGGCCTCAAGCTCTCAGGATTGGTGATTCCCTCCCCCCACCCTCATCTACTCAGGATTGCCCCAAGGGTCCATCCTTGGTTCCATACTCTTCTCCATTTTCTTGAATGACCCTCCCACTGCATCCATCCAGATGTACTCAGATGATACTGTCTCTAACCTCAGGGCCAGACTCCACTACCATCTAACTTTAGTTCCTGGCTAATTAGCTGTCCCTCGATGCCAAGGAAATGGTCTCTATGATCTCTGGCACCAGGCAGAGGCTTGCTCAGCTGACCCCCCCCCTTCACAACCCTGATAGTGAAGCAGTTGAGGCTGTCCCCTCATTTAAGTACCTCAGGGTGTAGCTGGATCGTCATCTTGATTTCTCAGTTCATGTGGATGCCATCCACCAGAAGCTCCACCCTATACAGGAATACAGGAAGTGTCCCACTTCCTGCCCTTCAAGAGACCATCTCAAAGATGATACTCCCCATCTTCGACTATGGTGACATTGTTTACATTGCCACAAAGATGGTACTACCCATCTTCAACTATGGTGACACTGTTTACAGTGCCACTTCCGAGTCCACCCTGGCCAGACTGGATCCCCTGTTTTACTCCTTCAAATTGCCCTTGATATCCCCCCCCACATGCACCACTGCTCACTGTACTCCTCTCTTTCCTTCCTCTCAACAGAAGCCAGACACCTCATCCATTGTGTCTCTTTGACCTCCAAATACTGGTTTGGCTACCTTCCCTCCTGTCTCACTTCTCTCATCACTTCCTCCCTTCAGCCTCTTACTCCCTTCACAACTCTGGTTTTCACTCTCTCACACTCTCCCCATGAAATCCTCTGCTGGTCCAACTTCCTTCTCCTTCTAGTTCACCAAATTATAGGTCTCGCTCCCCCTCATTATCCAATCTACCTCCTCCCCTTACACTCTTAAATCATTCCTCTGTGACCTCTCCACTCATTCCTGCAGCTGTGCCTGATACTGGACCCCGGACTGTGCCCACCTCCCTACTTTTCAACTCCCCCTTCACCCTGTGCCCTCACTGTTGCAGCCCCCTCACTTGCCCTCCTCATTTGCAGTTTTTGCACTGTAACCCTTTATTGCTTTTTGCACATTGCCAATTGTTTGTCTGCAGCACTTCTGTATTGTTGTACCGACTTACACAGTATCTTTTGCCTTTGCATATTGCTCATATTATTTTTGGTGCCTATTACCTTGTATTGGTATTATCTGTACTTTTTGTACTTCTGTACTGTGTTCTGTGCAGACTTTATGTATTTTCCTCTCCCCTTTCCCCCAGGACATATCTACAAACAAGTTCTTTTGAGCTCAGTATGTCTTTCCTGGTAAAACATTTGAAAAAAATAAACAAGGTCTTTATCTTTTCAACTGACTTGCCAAGTCAGTACTGGGGAGGGGGGAGATGGGCAGACTGGATGGGCCAGGGTGGTCCTTTTCTGCTGACACATTACTATGATAGTAAGACACTGCTGACAAAAGATGACAGAACTGTGGGGAGAGCACGCTAAAAACCTGTGTTACTGCATAAAACGCACAGCAGAAGGGAGGCCATGTAAACAGGCTGGCATGTGGAGCCTGCAGAGTGATGACAGACATATCGGCCACATATCTGCCCCACATTTGCCTTGCACATACAGTGACACCTCAACCAACAGCCTCACAGAGAGACGACCACTACTACTGACAAATCACATCCAATTAACCAGTAAAACATTCGCAGAGAGCAACATGAGTGATTCTGCCATGTGGTAGCTACAGTTCCCTGCAAAAAAAGTCACATAGAGGTATTTAAAAGAACCCAAAGCCCCACATTACCACTGACTGAGACCGGCTGTTGTCTCCATCACTTAGTGGCTAACAGCCTGACAAACAGTACCTACAGACTCAAAACATCGTACCAACACGTCTGCAAGCAAACACAAAAAGCAGGTTAAGCTTCTAAATCTGTGCCAGATCCCACCATGAAAAATTAAAGTACTAATCAAACATCTGCACCTCAGTCTACCATTATTTTCATTTTACCATTTAACACCGAGTGACAGTAATTCAGATTACAAGAAAAAAGTTTGCTGGGGGTGTGCGAATACCATATTTCAAATATTTAGCCTGAATATTCTATTTGGGGGACCAAATACTCAGTATTGATTGTATTCGGCATTAAGAACAGGGAAAAAAATAAATTCTCCCTTGCCAGGTGGTCTGAGCAGTTTCCTTTCCACTCTTCTCCCAACTCCAAAATTTTCTTGCCCACCTCCCCTGGTGTCCCACACAATTTTAAAAACAAAGGAAAGTGTGTGGCCGGCTTTGTCCTATGCCACCTGCTTCTGTGGAGGCAGGAAGAACACTGGTACAATCCACAGAGGAGCAAGTCTGTGCATGTCAACAAAAGCTAAATTTCTGTCAAAGAGTCTGCTTCCAGATTCTATGGAGGCTGAAGAGGGAGGATTCCAGTGGTACTACAGCCCTGCAACCAGCACAAGGAGAGAGAAGCTTTCCCTTTCTGCCTCTTCAACAGTCCTCTCACATGGAGCAGTTAAGATTTTGGTTTGATATGTGCCTGCTAATCATTTAAAGTTATCCTATTTTCCAAAACAGCACACGCTCCAGTTTATTTTAGTATTGTTTAAAGTGCTGGCGTTCTTAAAAGTGTTTATCAAGATGCCGTGAGATGTAAAATCTTAACCACAAGAAGGTTTAAAGTTCCCTCATTTATGTTTTTTTTTAACTCTTTAACAGAGTAATCCTAACAGGGCTAACAAGTCACACAGAGCACAGAAATGAAATAAAAAAATCACTGTGTGTAGCAAGGTAAGCCTAACTTCTCAGTTACGGGGTAACAGGCTTATTGGAGCAGTTTTATCATTTTTGAGCACTGAGAGGTGGTGGTGGCACTTTCCAACAGCCAGTATGCTAATTTAAAAGCTGAAACTGTATTCTTTCACTGGGCACAAAGCTAGAGAAAGTTTAAAAGCACACGTTTTCAAGAAGTTATAACAACAATTAAAGCAGAATAAATTGGTAATAGTTCTGTTAAGTTTTCAAAGCTCTATATTGGTGTAATAAAATTCCTATTATACATAAACTTAATATGAATTTTTATATTTGCAGAAAAAAAAAACTTTGAAAAAGCTCCAAAATTAAGAGTGAAACATTAGGGTAATAAAAACTGAAAAATCAACACGTGATGAAGTCATGAAGCTAGTTATATGAAACCTGCGAACCCTATCAATATTCTTCTAATGCATTCAGCACCTCAGGGACGTAACAACTAATCCAAGTTGGGACCATTACCCAGGGATAACGAATCTCAGTAAATTGTCAGTAGTCTAGTGGTACCCCCCACACCCCAAGAACTCATTACAGTTGACATAACATGCCTGACACAACATAAATGAAAAGCAGTTTGCAAGAAGGGCAGTACAGGCAGATAATTTCCAGTCTCTTTTTTTGTAAATCCCTCCCAGCCACGCTCACATTCCTTTTGAAGCCTAAAACCCAGTCTCACATAAATGCAAATTTGATGCTGTTCTTTAGTCCATCCACTACCATTAATCAAAGCACCAAAGGTGCTGAGAGAGTAACCAGAGCAATCTTTCTCATTTTGACCTGGGCCGGCTTTAGAGTTTGGGGGGGCCCCCCCAGCAGGATTAGTGAAGTCATGGGCCCCCCCCCCCACTTGGCCCACCTTCACCTCACGTGTTTTCCTGAAGCCCATATATGCATCATTTTATTTTATTTTCAGTACAACCAGCGATGGGGGAGACAGCAGCGTTAGTCCTCCGGGCTGTTCCTTCCATCCCATCTAGTGCTGCCCATTTGCCCCTTACTGACTGGCTCATAGCTTTTTCATGACATAATGATGCCACATCAGAGTGAGTTGCATAGTCCATTGATGCTGTTTTATGAAGATTAAAGAAAAAATAAAAATTAATACGGTAAACGACTCGGGTTGGGGTCCCCACGATTAGGGAGCCCCCAGTGACCGCAGGGTTTGCTGGTGCCTAAAACTGGCTATGGTTCTGGCTATCTTCCACTTCCTCATCCGTCTTTCCTGTTATTTTTTTCTCCATTCCATTTCCTGGATTGTAGGACCATACTGAGTGTCAATTTACTCGATCAGCAACAGAGGATGACAATAAGCAATCAGTATATAAGACACCTAGACCATTTTGCTTGTAGTTTCTAAATTCTGTTCTGCATGGAAAACCACGCAGAATGACTTTTTCTGAATGGAAAGACCAGGTTTTCATGAAGCTTGGGGTAGTGCCTGTGTAGAATTGTTGTTATTTTTTCAGATAGCACTGTTTTGGTCACCAGCTCATTTCACTTACTTTGCCGTTGAATCAGCACCAACATATTTATTATTTATTTTACTGAGTGTAGCAAAATGGCCTAACCCTCTATCATTATAAACTATAAAATAATGTTTTTCATAACGAATAATGCTACATAAATACCTCATGGTTCTGGTGACATCACTGATCTGCTTGAGTTTCGCTCTTGTGGCAATCTAATGTCAACACAACCCCTTCGTGCCTGGGAAGCAATGTACTCTATGAATACCAATTAATGTTTCTATATCACTGCCAGCCACACACAAGATCAAGGCAGTATATCACAATGCAATGACTCATTCAATAAAGCTTCTAGTCCACTACAAACCAATATACGAGACAGTATTGCAGTCAATGTAATATTCCTGAGAAGCAGCCTAACACAAAGGCAGTTTGCAAGAGGTGCAGTCTGCAGAATGTATTTGTAATACAAGTAGACACTTTCCAATTTGTTTTTAGTAAATCTCTTAAAATCACTTGCATGCATTCTAAAGCCTAAAACCCTATGCAAAGCATCATGGGTATACAAATACATGCGTTTGTGATGAGGGGAAAACTGTACTGGAAATATCTCAAATTGCACTAACCTGCTGATACTGTCACTACTTGGACCTTACTACAGCCGACACACACACACACACTAAATGTAACAAATGTAGGAAGGCAGTATAGCGCAGTGGTTTAAGGCACTGAGCTGCGAATCTGGAAACTTGGGTTTGAATCCCACAGCCCCCACTTGCATACTGTGTGACCCTGAGCAAGTCACTTAACTTCCCTGTGCTCCCAGGTCACACCTGTAAACAAGCTTTCAGCTTAGTGTGCCACTCCTGGTTAAACAATTGGAATTGGAACAATAAATCTGCACAAAAGAGTACATACAACAGTAAGAGGCGATGCAAGTTATTGCTTGAATAAGCAATAAGACACAATGAAGCATGCATTATGCTGATCTAACGGAACACCTGGGGTTTAGTGAGGCACAGTGCTGCTGGGGCAGTGCTTTCAGCCCCTGGAAGTGCGATTAGACCAGCATAATGCATGCCCCGAAGTGTCTTAGTGCTTATAAAATGGGTAAAGTGAGAACATGATGCCATGCGAGATGCCATAGCAGACATTTTGCATGGCATCAGGAATAAGATCAGTCTGTTCATTGATGACACCAAGTTGGGGGTGGTGGTGGACAACATAGCATGATGGCAGGGACTGCAGGATGACCTGACCAAACCTGAGGAGTGGTCAGAAGCGTGGAAGTTGGGGTTCAATGCTAAAAAGTGCAAAGTACTGCACTTCGGAGCAAAGAACCCAGGGAGAAGTTATCAGCAAGGAGGAGTGCAGCTAGGTACCAGTGAGGAGGAACAGGATCTAGGGGTGGTTGTAATGGGGAAAATGAACAATACAGAGCAATGTAGGAAGGCAGCGCCAAAGGCCAACAGAATGCTAGGATGTACTGCGAGAGGAATCTCCTCCAGGAGCAGGGAGGTGATCCTGCCTTTCCACAGGTTACTGGTCAGGCCACACCTGGAGTACTGCATGCAGTGCTGGCACCCATATCCGAAGAAGGATGTAAGATTACTGGAAGGGGTACAACACAGAATGATGAAGATGATCCAGGGATTGGAGGACAGGCCATATGAGGACAGGCTCAGTGAGCTGAATATGTACTCCCTGGAGGAGATAAGAGATCAGGGGGCTATGACCGAGACCTTTAAGTACTTAAAAGGGATAAACAAGGCAAGTACTGAAGATATATTTAAGCTAAGGAGGGGGAGGGCATGAGAGGGCATGGTCTTAGATTGGAGGGGGGAAGATATAGGAGGGAAATGAGGAGACACTTTTTCACGGAAAGGGTTGTGGCAGAATGGAGGAGGTGGTATCCTATAAGACAGTGTGTAGTTTCGAAAGGGGATGTGCTCGTTTCCAGGGCATCTGCGCATGAGACACACTTCACAGAATAAGAGTGTCTCACGCTCAGGAGAAAGGAGTGCTCCGATTGGTCAGGAGCGCTCCCTCGATCCATATTAAAAATATATATTTAAGTTATAAAAATCACTTATTTAAGTAAAATAAAAACAGTTTTGTTTAAAGGTACTCCAGAGGTTGAGTTACCTTTGTTAATCCCAACCTAGTAGCAAAAGACACCCAGCTGTGCCTCATACCGTATGATCTCTAGGCTTAAATTAACTGATGCTAGCCCGATTCTTGATAATGCTCTAATGCTTCATGTACCATACTAGTGTAACGCTCCCCTGCAATGGAGCTATCTATGCTGTTGATGAATAGTGATGCTTCTTGTGACTTGAGTGAATTGTTGTAGTGGGGGCTGGAGACTAGTAAGTGAGGAGGAGTGCTACTTCTTCAGCACTTCCTGTGCTTAAACTGCTGGCTCCACTGATGCAGTGAATAGTTCCTCCCTGCCACCAACAGAGAGTATGGCTGATACTACCTGTGGGACAGGAGTTTTCCCCAAACAGCCATCCAGTCAACCAGACATTAGCACATACTATAAAGTCAGTGTAGCTCAGTTGGTAGCACATCTGCCTCTGGACCAGAAGGTCATGGGCTGTGGTCCTGGGATCATGCCACAAATGCTGGCACCCACGTACAGTACTAGGGAGGTGCTGTACTGTTTGGTGTGCCATCCTTTGGAAGAGAAGTTAAACTGAGGTTCATTCTGCCCATCTCTGGTGTTATCCTAGTGGACGTCCAGGTAGAAGTAAAAGATCCCAAGACACTTTTCACAAGAGATGCGGACTCTCCCCAGTGACCTGGCTAATATTCCCCTTCCCATAAAACCAGTTCATGCAACTGTCCAAGGCTGTGTGTGGGTGCTGATGTGTGAAATGGCTGCCACTACACATTCAGTCACTTCACTACCAATTTGTCATGTACTGTAAAGTACTTTGGGATACAGTGTGTATTAAAAGCATTATATAAATGATAATTCCTCTTTTTTTTCTTCATAGACATGCAGGACATATGCTGGGGTAGAAAGTGTTTAGAAGGGACAGTGCTACATTAAAAAGGAATTTTGGAGATCATACATTTAGGACAGACACCTACTGCCATCTTTTGCACCTCTGATCTTATTTTCAACATGATTACTGGTGTCATAAGACATCGAGCAACCAGCTGGACCCCAAAGCCTGTATCATACCCACCATCTTGCTCATGGATCACAAGAGGACATCATTAATTTGCCTAGGTCTGAAGGACCTAATCAGCTGTCGAGCAGCCAACGGACAGGCGCTCCTGTAACTGACAACCAATCACAGCCAATACGAAGGCCATCTACTCGTGGTTTTCCCCATAGAACTTCTTCAGCTTTATTCCATTCATGCCTATGGGGCCCAAAAAGTAACAATTACCTGGGAGCACTTGGGTCAGTCATCTCAGCCTAGGAGATAGCTTGCAAAGGCTGTTGCCAGGATGTGAAGTACAGCAGTTGGGTTATGAGCCTTGCATTAATTAACAACCCAAGACAGAGACAGACAGACAGAGAGTGCAAGACTAACTGAGGGAGTATTCAGTTGATCTGAGGAAGCAATTGAGGTGATGTTTGAGGACAGCTGAGGTATCAGAGATGTGATTCCACCTGCAGCGGAAGCAGCTGGTAAGTCCAGCTAGGACTGTAAAGATCTGGGGCGGCTGCTGCTGTGAGACCAAGATTAACTGTCAGTAACTGAACAGGGCCCACGGGTCCTTTGATACAAACTTGTATAAAGTTGTACAAGACCACAACTGAATTATGGGGTTTGTTAAGCTAGTCCATCTGGCAAGGATTACAAGTCTGGGATCTGCTACAAACAGTTTGTTGTTCAATTTAAGAGCTCTAACGCTAGCCAACTATGTGCAACTAGCCTAAAAAAGTTCCATCGACTGGGAAACCACTGAGGCACAGGGAGCATCCTAGAGACATAGAGGCATATTGGTGCCAGTAAGGGAGTGAGGTACAGGTCAGAACAATGCAAGCGGGCAAGGGCACTGTGTTGGTTGTAGAGACAGGCTGCACTAAATATTTATTAGCAACTGCTGGGGCACTGCCTGCATAGAAATTGTTACTGTCTTAAACCTTGCCTTCCCAGCCCTAAGGCCTCTTTACTAACACCCCAATAAAATCCTTTGATATTTGTTTGAATTTCTGACTCACAGCCACATTTTTTTGTATATTAGGTTCTGCTGGATAAATGGTTATTGCACTGTGTGGAAGTCCAGGGGGCTGAACCAGTGGGGACCACAGTCAGTTGGTACTGTTTCCTGAAGGTAGTACTAGCATTATACTGGGCCCGTCCAAGATGAATGACAAAAATGATTCACGGCCAGCAGGGAAGATCCTTTTAGGAAAAGTTAAAAGACCTCAGCATGTACTTTCTGGAGACTAGAAGAGGACGGGTGGGCATAATCCAAACCTTTAAGTACCTCAAAGGCATCAAAAGAGTGGGATGGAGATATTCAGGCTCAGGGAAGGAAACATTATGAGGGGGCACAGTCTGAATCTGGAGGGGAGCGAATTCAGAAGGAACATGAAGTACTTCTCCACTGTAAGGGTGGTGGTCAGATGGAACCAACTGCTACAGGGGCTGGTTAATGTGGAAATTGTAAATGCATTCAAGCACGGTGGTACAGGCATATGAGTCTGGGGAGGGGGGAGCTTGGAGAGAAAGGGAGGAAGACACAGTGCAGCATGGCAGGTGACGGACTGGAGGATAATGAGAAATCAGATATGAACTGACCAGTAACAGACTGGATCCCCGACTGAGGTATGGAGCCAACAAGCTGGACGGACTAATGGTCTTAACCTGTCCGTATTGTGTATGTTTCTGTGTATATGCAAACCATATGCTATACATAGAAACATAAACAGGCACAGCAGAAGAAAAATGGAGGTCCGTCCAGTCAGCCCAGAATAACCAACCTGTTACCCATATGGACAACTGCTGAGCACGGTCCAGTGAACTAATTAACTGATACACAGCTCACTTCCCACCAACATTAATTACCACAGTTTCGGGCTTTACTATTTAAAAAAGGACACAATGTACTTTGAAACTGATACCACACATCTGTAAACTTAGAAATATGAAACATGATTTACAAATGTATTTTTGTCTAGTATATACTGTAGCAGTAGTAGTTGTTTTTATTTCTCTAAGGCACCCATCCCTGGAGGCTGAGGGCACCATTACAGTATGGTACATAAAAGATAGCTAAACAGCATGAGATCACAGAAAAACAATATAAAAAACACCATGAAATACAAAAAACATACTGGCCCCGATATTCAGAGTTGCGCCCGGCAATGGCGCAAGTAGGCGTGCAGCACAACTGTGGTGCACTGCTGAAACCCAGGGATATATTCAAAGGAGATCGTCAATGGCACATCCCCTCTGAATATACCAGGTAATGCGCACTGCACAAATATGATGCACTGGCGCAGCCCTCCAGACAGGGCTGAATACAGGGAATGGGAACTGCACCAGCGCAACAGAGTTACGCTGTGTGCAAATACCCGATGTTCAGCCGGAAGTATGCAAATGAGGCCGTAATGTATGAAAGGTGCAACTGGGGCCATTTGCATGCCATTATGGCCCCATTTGCATGCATAGTGCAAAGCAGGCCAGCAACTTGCGCTAGGCGCCCTGCACAGCATGCTGCTCCCAGAGGACAAGTGGTAACCCCGCCCCGTGGTGACGATCGCCGTAATATACCCTTTGAACAGTCCCTGGTAGCCTAGTGGAACCCCCACCCTCCCCGTAGTGCGATCGCCAACAGTGACTGGATCGACAGCCCTGGCAGTCCAGTGAACCCCCCCTCCCCACCGGTAGTTGCGCCGCTCGTACAGTAATGTGGACAATTCCCTGGTAGTCTAGTGGAAACCTCCACCCCGCCTATATCCCCGATCGCCAGTACGTGTAATGGACATATCTCCCTGGTGGTCCAGTGGCACCCCACCCCCACAGGACCCCACCCACAGCACCCCCGTCATTGTCGGTGGCTGCAATCCCACCCACATACCGCCCAGCTGCCCGCTGAATGACCAGCTTACAGCAACAGCTGTAATGCCAATGGCTGCACTGCATACAGTAAATGTCCATCACAAATATGTGAATGAAGTTATTCATTCACATATTTGTGACTGACACTTTACAGTATGCACTGCAAGCCCATTGGTCCACAGTGGCCAATGGGCTTACAGCTGCTACTGTAAGCTGTCATTCGCGGGTAGCAGGCGGTATGCAGGTGATTGCAGCTGCCGCCAATGACGGGGCTGTGGGTGGGGTCCTGTGTGACTGGGGGGTGGGGGTGCCACTGGAACCACCAGGAGATATGTCCATTACACATACTGGCGATCGGGATGGGGGCGGGTGGGGCTACTACTAGACTACCAGAGAATTGTACACATTACTGTATGGGCAGCGCAGATACCAGCAGGGAGGGGGAGTACTACTCGACTGCCAGGGCTTTTTCAACTGTCACTGTTGGCGATCGCTGCCACAAGGAGGGTGGGGGGGTACCGCTAGACCACCAGGGACCTTATGGGTACTTGTGGACAGTGTTCTGGGTGGGCGGGTGGCCACCCACGGCTGGTGGCTGCTGTGTTGTGCCCTGCAGTACAGCAGCTCGCCTGTGGGTGGCCACCATTTGAGATGTTTATTTCAGGCTCAACAGTGGGCATTGGTGTGTGACACATCCCAGGGTTGTGCCAGCATATGCGCCGCACATCCCGGGTTGAATATCAGGATGTGCCGCATATGCATGGGCACGCCCCCTGAAGATGCGCTGCATCCATTATCTTTGCACCCACAGTGCATCGGGACTTGCGCTGCGCAAGTCCCTCTTTCTAATATTGTACCAGGGCACTTTGCTGGGGTTGCGCTGGCGCAACTCAGTTGCACCAGGTGCAACCCCTTTGAATATCAGGCCACTGAGTATAGCAGCATAAAATCAATAAATGCAATAATAAAGATGATAAATAAATAGCTAGTTAGATAGAAAAACAGACAGATAGATACTGTAGATAGCTAAAGAACTGGGATGTCTAGACAGAAAGCAGGGGATTTAATTTCTGGATGCCTGTATAAACAGTAAGGTCTTAAGTATTTGTTGTAGTCTGTATCATTGAAGAATTTTAACCATCTTGGGCAGAAGACCCTACAAGGCCATCATCTAAAAATATAAATACTTACTATGCATCAGTCAATCAATTTTATTTTATAAAGTACGAATAATACATACATCTTACAGCATCAAAACCAGTGGCATAGTGGGGGGCAGGTCAGGCAAATGCCCATCCATCACTTCAGTGTTTGACTCTATTAGGAAATTTCCCACAAAACTGCCACACATGCACTTTAACGCAGCCATTTTCTTTTCCCTTACCAGCGTTGAAGTATGCACCGAAGCATGAGACAGCAGCAGTATGGGGACTGGGGGAGGGGATTACATGGTGTGGAGATGCGTCGTTAACTCACCACGTGACTCTGTAGCAGACTGTTATAAGACTCATGTGGTAAGTCAGCAGTGCGCATGTCAGCACTGAGAAAATCGCACTGACCACATTGTTGTGAGAAAAGGAGGACAGTAATCGGACTGTGGACGTGTGTCTGGATAGCTGGCCAGCAGGTGAACTAAACATAAATAAACAAACAAAAAAACCTAGGTGTGCTTACACGAGCAAGACATGAGCTGCTGCTGGGAATGTGCCTTGCCCTTTTCTACACTGCAGTCCAGAAATAAAAATACCACACAGAGACAAAGGGGAAAGAGAAAAAATATATATACAGTACAGGATGTGTACAGCCTTCTTGCCTTCATTTCTGAAGATTGCAGCCTGTGCAGCCACTTACAGCATTATCACGTGACGATTGGCATCTACTAAAAGATGTTTTCCTGCTGTGAATACTAAGTTATGCTACATGCTCAAAACAGTATGGTCATCTCTTCTGTTTCTTCATGCAGGGTGAATCTATGCTGTGTGTGGCAAAGAGCTGAAAACCACAGATGTCAGCAGTATGGGAAACAATGCTCTTTAGTCTTGCAGTACTTAGTTAATATTATAATTAATTTTTGCTATTTTCTCTGTGAATTAATTTCTGTTGTGTTGCAGACCCTCCAACTGTACCGTTTTTGCCAGTGCAGTACTGCAGTTTAAACACTGGTACCGGCTCCTGCCAATTTTGTACCGTGTACCAAATTTCAGCCACCATCCTGACCTGCTTTTAATATAATTTCTCCCCACAATAATATCTTCTGCTCAGACTGGTTCTTGCCATGTGTCCCGGCACACGAGCATCTGCGGTCTTCATGGTAACCAGTAACTTTGCTTTTGGTTGCATTTGTGGCACCACCGGCAGGGGGCAGGGCTCAATGCGCTGACTTAATATACTGTTCTTGACCCCCGGAAGTACTAGCAGTTCTGAGAGTGCAGCAGCTATTGTCAGAAGGAGTGAAGCAGTCTTGTGCGGAGTCCTGATCGCCCAATTTCAGTGTGGCACCTTCTTGCGCTCCACGTCCAGCCGCTGTCTCCCCTAACTGCGAGCAGAATTGAATTTGTGGCACTGTCAAAGAGACGTGATCAAGGATGGATGCAGAGTCAGAAGTTGTCAGGTTCAGCCAAGCAAATGCTAGGCAACATTTATTAAAGCCAGCAGATAAAGTAAAATAAAAGGCGAATTATACATGGCAAAAATAAACAGAAGTAAAATAAATACACATGAAATGCACTCTTCCCCAGAAAAAAAACTAGAGCATAGCAACAGGTCAGTCATTCACCAACCCTCTCTCCTCACTATCTGAGGAGATACAGAAAAGCTGCTCCTTTTATATCAGTGGGGGTCAGGTGATTCACCTGAAGCTCTGTCCACTGGCTTCAAGAATCCTTAATTTATAAAATACCCATTATTTTACATACATTTCACAGCAAAAACCTTCTTGTGTTTTATTAATATACAAAATGCTGTTAATTCACTTTTTCATGCTTAATTTCTAATATTTTACATTATTTCCTGGGAGCAGGCTCCTCCTCTTGAACTAGCCAGTATAAAGTACTGTGCAACAGGGCCAGTCGGCTCTTAGAGACACTGGGAAGCTCAAGGAGGAGGTACTACAACCAGGATATGTAATTTCTTTTCATCTGCTTGTAGTCCTTGCTACAGTTCGTTATCTGTATTCCCACAGTTTCATTGTCACTGTACAGGAGTTAAGGAAAAAAACAATAAACCACAATTGTGTTTCTCACTGCATGTTATTTAGGCAAACATTACTATTTCTGGTAGGCCTGGACAGACCTAACTTGTAAACAGTACAACAGTGCTTTTCTTGGTAAATTCTTGCTGAATTCTTTCCATAAATCTCATTATTGTTTAGTATTAGACTACACAGAAGTATAACTTCTAGCTCAAAAGTGAAAAGCCAACTGTGTACCTAAGATCACTTGTAACCTATATATAAACTCCTATACTAGGTTCCCAAAACAGAGCAGAAGAGTATCGTTATAAAATGTGCTCCTTGCACTACGGGTACTTCTCTGCACTTTGTCTACTCTGGGTTTTAAAAAAAAACCATAAACTCCAAAATTGTTTAAGTGTTAAGTGAAAGAGAAAGCATTCTGCCACTGTATTGGGCTGTATAAGTATTTATACTCCAGGACTTTGAAGCCCTACAGCCTAATTCAGAAATAATGGAGAGGAGGATGCTTTCTCCATGGTTTCTTCTTAAATAATCCTAGCCTCTTCCTTTCATTAGTACTGACACCTGGTCAGTCCAATACAATGTTGGGTATCACTAGTTGTTATTTTTTTTTGGGGGGGGGGGTCTCAGGGCAAGAAGACCAATTCGTCTCTGGAGCCATACATAAAAGCAGAGATAGTATGAGAACCTTTCCCAGGTGGCCTAACTGGGAAAGGGGGGAAAATGAAAGGATATAGTGATAGGATAGGTGTATACAGTATAGAGGGTGCTGCTGCAGCAGACTTAAAGCAGGAGAAAGGAAGAACGTTCCAGAAAACAAAATAGTCTTACTTCACCCTGTGACAGTCTCATCCCCACTCCAGCGGAAACCAGAGGATGCAGTCTACAGGTTTCCGTAACTGCAAAGGCAATATATAGTCAGACACAGTATCAGATCTCTCTGAGGAGAGAGAGAGCTTTAGCCCACCACTCCCAAAGCTCCACCTCAGGGTCCCTCATAAACAAACAAACAAACAAACAAGATTCAGAGACACATACAGAACTCTGACCTCTCTAAATCTATGTATATGCACTTACCCCGAGGTCTGACTGGTCTGACTGTACATCAGCCCCATAATGGGACAAAAAAATCAGCATTTAACTGTCCCTGCCCTATGTTTAGCAATAAACTTATATGGTTGCAGTGATGAGTACCAGCCAATTATGCAGGGCTTTTTATCTTTCATCACATGCAACCAGCAAAGTGGATTATGGTCAGTGATTACCTCAAATTGAGCACCCCATAGATAAAAATGTAATGCTTCAATAGCCCATTTAATGACTAGGCATTACTTCCCTATGGTAGAGTAACGTGTCTCCCTCTCATGTAACTTACGACTAATGTAAATTACAGGGTGTTCCTCTCCCTCAAATATTTGTGATAAAACAGCCCCAATACCCATTTCTGACATATCCGTCTGGACCATAAAAGGCCTGGAAAAGTCTGGGCTTTTTAACACAGGTGAGCCACCTAATTGTGTTTTTATGTTACAGAAGGCTTCTTCACAGGTTGGGGTCCATTTCACTTTTTGTGGGATGATTTTTTGGTGAGATCTGTTAGGGGCGTAGCTAGTGTGACAAAGTTTGGTACGAATTGCCGGTAGTACCCAGCTAGCCCCAAAAAAGATCTCACATGTTTCTTCGACTTCTGGCTATGGCATCGACTTTACCCACATCAGGTTTGATGTGACCACTGCCAACATAAAATCCAAGATATTTAGTTTCTTTCATCCCTATGGCACATTTAGTTGGGTTGATTGTTAAATGAGCCTGAGCGATGGCTTATAATACAGTCTCGAGGTGCTGCAGGTGCTCTTCCCAAGTTTTACTAAAGACCACCACATCATCAAGATAAGTGGTACAATAGGCCATATGTTGTTGTAATGTATGGTCCATGTACCGCTGAAATGTGGCGGGGGCACCATGCAGCCCAAAAGGCATTGTACTAAAATAACACAATCCAACAGGGGTAATAAAAGCTGTTTTTTCTTTTGACTCAGCATCCAGAGGCATCTGCCAATAGCCTTAAGTCAAATCAAAGGTAGTAATATATCGAGTATTCCCAAGTCTATTATATCATCTATCCTAGGCATAGAACAGGCATCAAACTTGGAAATGGTGTTTAATTTTCTAAAGTGTAAGCAGATTCTAATACCCCCCTCCTTTTTTCTGACAATAACCATAGGGAGGGCCCAGTCACTTCTGGATGGTTCAATAACTCCCAGTTTTTGCATTTTTCTCACCTCTTGAATTACCTCATCACGAAGCTTCTCAGGTATCCTATATGGTTTTTGTTTCACTGGAGTCTCCGGAGTAACCACAATTTGGTGTTGTATCCCCTCTGCTTTTCCAGGAGTAGATGTAAAAGTATTCTGGAATTTCGTAAGAACCAGATCTAGTTCTTGACGTTGCTGTGTCGTTAACACTGAATTTATCACTAAATTCCTCAATTCCCCTTGTTTCTCCAGCTTACAATATGCCATCTCCATATAATTTTCCTTCTGGTCAGGGCATATACACAGTCCTGTGTTGAGCCTCTGATACCATCTTTTCAGAAGGTTTGCATGGTAAATACCTTTGGTTTCCTTCCATCAGATAGTTCAATCTCATAATTTACAGGGCTAGTCTGCCTGAGGACTGCATATGGACCCTGCCATTTCATAAACAGTTTTTGTTCAGAACTGGGTAATAGCAATAGAACTTTGTCACCAGGTTGAAAAATCTTCTGTCCCACCCCCTTATCATAATACAATTTCTGTGTCTTTTGCTCATCAGTATTCTTCTGGTGGGCTATCCTGCTGTATTTAGCAAGACTAGTTCTTAACTGACTCATATACTCTAATGTGCTTTGAGCTATTTCCCCATTATTGTCCTCCCATTTCTCCTTCATAACATCCAGGGGTCCCCTAGGGTTTCTCCCATACAATGATTCAAAGGGAGAGAACCCAGTTGATGCTTGTGGAACCTCCCTGTATGTGAACATGAGGAAAGGTAGGTACTCAACCCATTTCCCTTCGTCCTGCACACATTTTTGCAGCATCTTCTTCATGGTCTGATTAAACCTCTCGATCAATCCGTCCATTTGAGGATGATAAGGAGAGGTACGAAGGGCTTCCACATTCAGAGTTACATATAACTTCTTCAGTAGACTGGAACAAAAATTTGCACCACGATCCGTTAAAATTTCATCGGGTATTCCAAATCTACTGAATAGTTTTATCAACTCATCCGCCATTTTTTCTGCTGGTACTGTTCTTAAAGGTATAGCCTCTGGATATTTTGTGATGTAATCACAAATAACTAAAATAAATCTGCTGCCCTTAGAACTTTTTTGTAACGGATCTACAATATCCATGGCTACTCTTTTAAAAGGTATGGGGATCACTGGAAGAGGTTGTAAGGGGACTTTCTCTTCTTTTTTGTTAATGTTGCCACCTTCTGGCACTCTTGGCAACTTTGGCAATAATTTGCCACCTGTTCAGTATTCCCGGCCAATAAAATCTCAGGAGGAGACGGCTAAGTGTACGGTCCCTTCCCATGTGGCCACTCAAGGGAATACCATGTGCGAGGTGCAAAAGTTTTTCTCTATAGGTACTAGGAACTAGCAGTTGTTGTATGGATTCCCCTGAATTTGGATGTGTACACACTCTATATAACACTCCCCTTTGTACCTTATATTTAGGCCCCTGAGTAGTAAGTATCCTTCTCCACCTGCTGAAACAAGTCATGTGAAGAAGAATCACATTGTTGCTGTAACCCAAACTTATTCCCCATTTTATCATGCAATAAGTCCTTATGCAAGTCCTTTTGGTGCAAAGTCCACTGAGTTTTCTCAAGTCTTCTTTCCCTCCTGGATTTCTGATCTTTTCCTGGGGCCCCATACAATTCTGGGTCAAAGGGAAATAATTTTGACCACTGTTCCTCTTGCTTACTTTGGGCTCTGATGGTTATAGCACTGACATCATAAAGTTCCGTTACCAAGACTTTAAAATCCAGATAGTCGTAGCCAATTACTACAGGTACAGGGAGATATGGAACCACACCCACATTCAGCTGACACTCAATCCCTTTAATAGTCATTTTGATGTTAGACAGGGGTAATAATGTGTGTCACCATGTACACGTTACACCAGTTTTTGAGCTGGTAGTCATTACTCTTTCCAACACATCAGCCCTGACCAGAGTTTGTCTGCTTCCAGAGTCAATTAAGCCGTTGACAGCCTCTTGACTGATGGTCACTGGAAGAAGGAACTGTCCCCAGTTAGCTAAGGTGAATTGTGTGGGTGCAGACTTCTTTTTTGGGACAAAAATGTGCGATGTGACCCTTGCCCTGACACTCTCTGCATATTATATCAGAATTATATGGTCTTTTTGGTTTAAAGGTCTGATTACCCCCTGTAACAGTCCCAGAAGCACTGGAAGAACTTGTAATAGGTGTTACCGTGCTAGTGGTCCCAGTACCTGTTCCAGCATAACCTCGCTGTCTATTCGGTCAGGCTGCAATATCGTCCTCAGCAAGGGAGATAGCTTTTTCTGAAGTCTCTGGTCGGTGCTCCCTCACCCATGTTTGCACATCACCAGGCAATACTTTAATGAATTGTTCTAGAATAATCATTTCTAGTATTTGATCAGGTCTCTTAAGTCCAGGCTGTAACCACTTGTGACACAGTTCCTTAAGCCTAACATATGCCTCCCTTGGATTGCCCGAAGTATGGTATCTAAAAGCTCAGAACCTTTGCCTGTATGTTTCTGGGCTTATATCATATCAGCGTAATATCTCTTGCCATACTGCATCATAGTTATTAGCCTGTAGACTATCCATATGACTATAAGTGAGTTGCGCTTTCCCAGTCAAATAAGGTGCAAATCGAATGACCCACTGCTCTCTCAGCCACCCACATGCTTGCGCCACATTCTCAAAAGTCATCAAGTAAGACTCAGTATCATCTGACTCACCCAGCTTTGTCAACTGTATGTCCTTAGGGAGGTCAGATGACGATGAAGTAGGTTGAAATCCCATGGCCTGTATGACTCTCAGGGTTAACTCATGTTTCTTGTCCATTTCCACCTGCTTTATGCAAAGCCACTGCAACAGTTCTTGAATATCATCAGGTGGAACGTCCTCAGGGGGTTCATCTACCAGAGACTTATCTTCAGGAAGCCCTCCAGTCACCCCTTCCTCTTCAGCTTCTTTCTTCACCTGGTATCAGGTAATCTAGTCAAGAGTGGTTCTCCCAGCTTTTCAGCCATAGTGCAGGTCAGAACACCTCTAGGTCTCTCAGACTGCTCCACAGCTGCTGGCAGGCGTCCACCTGGGCAGAAAACTACCCAAGCCAAACCAAACCTATACCACTTGTGACACCAGTGTCAAAGAGACGTGGTCAAGGATGGACGCAGAGTCAGAAGTTGTCAGGTTCAGCCAAGCAAATTCTAGGCAACATTTATTAAAGCCAGCAGATAAAGTAAAATAAAAGGTGAACTATACAGGGCAAAAATAAACAGAAGTAAAATAAATACACATGAAATGCACTCTTCTCCAGAAAAAAATAGAGCATAGCAACAGGTCAGTCATTCACCAATCCTCTCTCCTCACTATCTGAGGAGATACAGAAAAGCTGCTCCTTTTATATCAGTGGGGGTCAGGTGAGTCACCTGAAGCTCTGCCCACTGGCTTCAAGAATCCTTAATTTATAAAATACCCATTATTTTTACATACATTTCACAGCAAAAACCTTCTTGTGTTTTATTAATATACAAAATGCTGTTAATTCACATTTTCATGCTTAATTTGAAATATTTTACATTATTTCCTGGGAGCAGGCTCCTACCCTTGAACTAGCCAATATAAAGTACTGTGCAACAGGGCCGGTCGGCTCTTAGTGACACTGGGAGCTCAAGGAGGAGGTACTACAACCAGGATAGGTAATTTTTTTTCATCTGCTTGTAGTCCTTGCTACAGTTCATTATCTGTATTCCCACAGTTTCATTGTCACTGTACAGCAGTTAAGGAAAAAAACAGTAAACCACAATTGTGTTTCTCACTGCATGTTATTTAGGCAAACATTACTATTTCTGGTAGGCCTAACTTGTAAACAGTACAACAGTGCTTTTCTTGGTAAATTCTTGCTGAATTCTTTCCATAAATCTCATTACTGTTTAGTATTAGACTACATTGAAGTATAACTTCTAGCTCAAAAAGTGAAAAGCCAACTGTGTACCTAAGATCACTTGTAACCTATGTTTAAACTCCTATACTAGGTTCCAAAACAGAGCAGAAGAGTACTGTTATAAAAAGTGCTCCTTGCACTACGGGTACTTCTCTGCACTTTGTCTACTCTGGGTTTAAAAAAAAAAACATAAACTCCAAAATTGTTTAAGTGTTAAGTGAAAGAGAAAGCATTCTGCAGCTGTATTGGGCTGTATAAGCATTTATACTCCAGGACTTTGAAGCCCTACAGCCTAATTCAGAAATAATGGAAAGGAGGACGCTTTCCCTATGGTTTCTTCTTAAATAATCCTAGCCTCTTACTTACATTAGTACTGACACCTAGTCAGTCCAATACTATATTGGGTATCACTAGTTATTTTTTTTTTTTGTTGGGGGGGGTCTCAGGGCAAGAAGACCAATTTGTCTCTGAAGCTATACAGAAAAGCAGAGATAGTATGAGAACCTTTCCCAGGTGGCCTAACCGGGAAAGGGGAAAAATTAAAGGATATAGTGACAGGATAGGTGTATACAGTATAGAGGGTTCTGCTGCAGCAGACAAAGCAGGAGAAAGGAAGAAGGTTCCAGAAAACAAAATAGTCTTACTTCACCCTGTGACAGGCACTTAATATAATTTTGGCACACACTGACTATCCTGACGGTCATCTCATCTCTGAATGTCAGTAAGAGTGGCTAATGAGTCAACCTGCGTGGCCGCGGCCTGGCCCTTGGACAGGACCCGGCGTCCTCTCCAGCCTTTTTGTCCTTTGTTCAAGTGTCAGACCTACTGGTCACTAGTGCTGCAGGTCCCGACGCAGTGACTCGTGGGGAGTGTGACTGCAGAACTGAAGTACTCCGCCATGAGGGCTTTTTCAGCTAGGAACCGTAGTGTAGTGGTGAGTTGAACAGATCATTTGGCATACTGATGTGTTTGTTTGTTTAAACTGTAGCCCTGTCCACACTACACTGAAAACTCCCCTCTGTAACATTACAGAGGTTCCAATCCGTTACCGCAACAGTTTGTGTTTACACCTGTAACGTTGCAGGAGGCATTTTTGTAACGTTACCCGCTGTAGTGTGGATGCATGAGCGTGCAGCCCCAGCATTTCCTTTAGTGCAGCACGAACTGCATTGTGGGATAGGGTGCCGACCGTAATGGTCACTCGTCACCCACAATGTGGACCGGCTGCAACAGTTCCGAGCCGTTATCATGATGGTTCACTGGCAGTGTGGACACGCTGTAATGTTTACCGTCTGTAACGGTTTGAAACAGTTACAGGGTTTTAGTGGTGTAGTGTGGACAGGGCCTGTAGCTCTGCCAAGGTGGGTTTCGCTTGGTGACTTCAAACTATTGTAATGCAGTGCAAGTCAGTTACAGATGGTCCCCAAACAGAAGTGAAAATGTGTGCTTTTAGGCTAAGGCTGGTCATTGTGGTGAGACAGTGAGTGGGAAAAGTGGAAAGACTGGAAAGCAGTGTACTATGTGCAGGTGTCAGCAAATAAAATAAACAGAGGGACAAGTGGGAGTCAGAGGGAAAGGTGATAAACAGAGGTGTGCACAGACAGAGTACTGGCAGGGGAGTTAAAGATTCTAGATGTTGAAAGGAGTAGTGGTAACTTGGTGACTTACCAGTCACCAAAACGCAGGGTAAAAGGGTGGTTCACCAAATGGCTCAAGCGCCCCCTTCTTCAGCTGCTGGAACGATGGGATAAACTCTGGTTGGTTTGGAAGTCGTCGTCCTTTCAAGCTGACTTTGATGCCTACAGATCGTTGTGAAAGTTTGTAAAATGGAGATTCGCCATACCAAGAGTATGTACTACCGGAACCTGCTCACTGCCTCTGCCCCTACCCCTATGTGCTACTGGTCCCAAACTAAGGAAATTCTGGGGAATAATAAGACTCTTAACTCCAAGTGATATGCTTGTAAACTATATCCACTGCAATAATCCTCTATCGCCAGTGCCTTCAACGCCCTCTTTTCCACTCTTCCCACCCGCCTCTTTTCCACTCTTCCCACCCCATTCCTCCCCCCTTCCCCCTCTTTTTCCCTTGGCCTCCCTCTTCACCTGTATCTGCCCCCACCTCACTAGTACTTGCCCCTGTCACGAGGCAAGAAGTCTTTAAGTTACTTAAGACTATTCCTGCTCATGGCAGTGGTGGTCCTGATGGTATCTAGCCAAGGATCCTCAGACAGTTCGCCTCTTGTCTTGCCGAGCCTGTTACTAGGCATTTCAATCTCTCAATTAGCTCAGCCACTGTCCCCTCAGCATTGAAAATCGCCAAGACTATACCGATTTTTAAGAAAGGGGACCCCAAAATCCTGTCAAACTATCGTCCTATTTCACTCCTGCCCATGCTCAGTAAGCTGCTGGAAAAAGTCATGCACTGGCAGATATCCCAGTACCTACTTCAATCCAACCTACTGTACAATCCCTGTACAACATGGCTTTAGGGCTGCACACAGCACAACCACTGCTCTAACCCTCTTCACCAGCGACGTAAAAAGCAATATGGATAAAGGCTTTCTCACAGGAGCTGTGTTCATTGATCTCTCCAAAGCATTTGACATGGTACATCACCCCCACCTACTGGTTAAGCTGCAATCACTTGGAATTTCTGAACCCTCCCTATCCTGGTTCACCAGCTATCTTGAAAATCGCTCCCAGACTGTCTCCTTTGGTAAGGCACTCTCTGCCCCTGCCTCTATCACCTCAGGCATTCCATAGGGTTCAATTCTTGGACCTCTGCTCTTTTCTTTTTTTAATAACGACATCTCCAACTCTTCCTCACTCTGCAAGTCTATCCTGTCTGCAGATGATCTGATGCTTTAGTCTGCCTCCAAGTCTATTACCAACCTAAATCAACAATTATCGCCTGCATTTCAGAGACTTCAATCCTGGTTCTCCTCCAATTACCAAATCTTAAACCTATCTAAAACCCAGGCCATGTTATTTGTTTCCTCTAGATGGGTACAGACTCAGGCCCCTGAGCTTAATGCCCACGGCCGCGATGGGTTTTCAATATCTAACACATCATCTTTCAAGTACCTTGGGGTAACGCTTGACCCGGCACTTGATTTTGCCACTCATGTCAATGAGGTCTGTCGCACAGTTAACATCAAGATTAGTGCGGCCTACAGAGTGCGCCATTCTCTTACTCTGGCCGCTAGGACAGCTGTTGTGAGAGGTGTGTTACTACCGCAACTGCTTTATGCTCTCCCTGTCCTTTCTTATGCTAATGCTGTGGTTCTCCGTAGATGAGATGTTGCATATAACAACATCTGCAGATTCGCACTATCTGCCCCTCGTCTGACCCATCACTGCCGACTTTACTCTGCCTTAAATTAGCTGCCTCCCAATTCCCTTAGATCATATGCTCTCGGTTGTTTTATTGACTCATTAACCAGAACACCTCGCCCTGAAGCCCTGGGCGCTATGCTTACCCCTGTCTCTCACTCTTGTATCCTCAGGTCCTCTGTCTTCCCCTTGCTTGCTGTTCAGCACTGCTCTACTAAAATGGATGAGCAGACCTTCTCTTATTTTGTCCCGCGTTTCTGGAACTCTCTCCCCTCATGTGAAGAACTCATCATCTCACCTTACATTTAAGCATGCACTTTTTTCCCACCTTAATGCCCCTGACTACTGTGACTGTACCTAGGTTCTGTGGGGCACGCTGCTTGCCCTCCTACCGATCTCTTACCCATCCCGGTTTTTTACTACCAAGTATGTGTGTATAATTGTCTACTTAAGTCTATGTAAGACTTTTTGACCTGTCCTCTGTTTAATTTTTGCAATAATTGTATGAGTGCCATGCCTGTCAGTATTTTTGCTGTTAAGTTTTATGTTTTGCTTCTTTTTATACTGTCTGTATCGGTAATTTTGACTGTTATCTCTCCCTTTGTACCTCGCTGTTGTCATTGTTGTCTTTGCCACATTTGCTGTAACTGTACTCTCCCGGGTCGTGCCTGAAAATAGGCAGGTTTCTTGCCTAGCGCACTTACCCGGTCAACAAAAGTGAATAAATAAATAAATAAGTGTTCCAGAGAGGTCATGACTTCAGTGTAGATACTGAAATAAATCAAACAGTCTTCATTAGAGTAACTGACAACAGCTGCAGCATTGTATGTGATGATATATAATGATATATATATATATATATATATATATATATATATATATATAAAAATTTCCAATTGTTTAACCAGGAGTGGCACACTAAGCTGAAAGCTTGCTTACAGGTGCGATCTAGGAGCACAGGGAAGTTAAGTGACTTGCTCAATTCACACAGTATGGAAGTGGGGACTGCGGGATTCCAACCCAGGTCTCCAGATTTGCAGCTCAGAGCCTCAAACCACTGCGCTATACTGCCTCCCATATTGATGTTCTTGATGCCGTACAGCCAACATTCTTCTTTGACCTGCATATTTAGAGGCAATGAATTATGTCCAACATCTGAGTGAGTCTAAAAATAAAATAAATAAAAAGTTTCTTTCTAGCTCCTGGGACCCTGGTAAATAGTGGGGCTGCCCCCCCTCCACTCAGTGCAATTCCCCCCTAGCCCCCCAACGGCCCCTCACAGCAACAGACATGTACCTATTTTCATGTCAAATGTTGGAGAGTCTGGTGTTGTGTGTAACCACCCAGTCCCCTGGGGTTACTAGAATTCCCTCAGTGTGAGTGCTAGGCAGGGAGAGGCAGCTGGTGATTAACTGGTTAAATCTGGTTTTCACCTAGTCACTCTTTTGTTTACTTAGCCTCAGCTGAGATGAGAGAGATGAGCTCATTTAGAACTCTCACAGCAGCATAACCGCAGCAGCTGTGAGGAGGGAGTTTAGAATCTTGAGATGGTAGGTAGTCAGTCAGTGAGTTAGTCAGTTGAAGTCTGTAGTTGGAAGTGTGAGGAGTGACAACTGCTCAGCTGAGGGCTCTGAGTGGAGAGCCTGCTTTCTCACCCTAGTCCTGATATTCTCCAGTTTGCCAAGAGAAGTGGTGGAAACCACTGTTTACAGCAGGATCTCCTGATTTTCATCTCCGGAGGGGTGAAAAGGACTGCTAGTGGACGGATCCTAGGGGCAATCCCCTTTTTGATCCAGGATGTTTTAAGGCTGTCTGCAATTTCTAACAATGAGTAGGATCTGACTTTTTTTGCTGCAGAAAGCAAGTACCTGTGCTGTGGTATTTCTCTAAGAGGGAAATGCACAAGTTTTCTGTTCAGAAGTTTGAGACCGTTCTTCATGTAAAGTTGGCTGACAAGTGTGATGTCCACAAGTATGACTAATTCACATTGTTTGGGACTTTAGTTCTCTCACTACCAGTGTAGTGTGTTTTAAATGGTGGATGCTAAAGTTCATTCAATTATGCATTTATCCAAGTGTGTTCAAGATGTTTAAGGTGTAACACTGAAGAATGGCTGGGTATGGATTTGGGAGCAAAGGGTGGGCAGACCCCCACCTGGAGTAACCTGTTCAGGACTACAGGTTCAGCAAGGGTGCCTGGTTACATTAGACGTATGGCCAATGTCTGAAAAGGATTTTACCCCCTGAAGTGGGTTGTGCTAGTTATTAGCCAAAAGTATGTTCAGTTGTGGCCAGTGCCACTGGAAGAAATGAAAATGTCCCATGAAATATGGGAATACAAGGTGAAAGTGTTCTGTAAGTAAAAGTATGTTCAGTTGTGACCCGTGGCACTGGAAGAAATGTAAATGCCCTATGAAATATGGGATGCAAGTACAAGATGTTCAATGTCCTATGAAATATAGGAATACGAAGAGTTTCTGTCAGATACAGTCGTTTTGCTGTTCTGAAAGTTCCTAGTGCCACGATGTGGAAACCTTGGGGGTTCACCCTTGCTTTAGAGAACATCTTTTGGTATAAAGTCACACTCTAGAACCCAAACTATTATTTGGACAGTTACGTTATTGCTTCCTGTGTGGATTTACTGAGTACCCCTACAGAAGTATAGATCTAGCATAGCCCTAGCAAAGAGTTCTCTCCCCAGGACCTTTTTTTTTTTTGTAAATACCTTATAGGTCATAGGTGCTTTTGTACACCCCACCCCTTTTGATCGCTAGAGTAATGAGCCTGGAATACATTCCCAAAGCTAGGGATGGTGCAAATTGTCTAAATGTGTTTCAGAAGTCTGTGCCCAGTTAAGGGTGCCAGGGGTAGCTAACTGTGTAAAGTAGCGGGGGGGGGGGGTGGTTACAAAAAGTGGGGGCTCATCCAGGATGTTTAATTTGGGGAGAGAACCAGAGATTTTTTTTCTGACGGTATGTCTTACATCTTTCTGTCCAGTAGTGGTGTAGCCCAAACAGAAAGGAAGCTTTGGACAAGAGGATTTTTGCCCAGAAAAATGCCATCCAAATGTGCTGCTTGTGTGTTTTCATCTGTGATAATGGACAATAAAGCATTGAAGTGTGTGTCCTAGTCTCTGCATCAGAAAGTGCTTAAAGAACTTTTAAAATGCAATTTTCAAATTCCAAAAGTATTGTGGACTTTAAGGAACAGACTCAGATACATGCCCTGAAAGTTTCATGTGTTTTGTGTGCAAATTGGGAGAGTCACTAGAGAAACTGTCCAGAAACTGTGGTAGAAATGGTCAAAACGGAGCTCCCACCACTGAAACTGCAGCCGAAAAAAAAAGTTACAGTTTACAGTTTAAATTTGCTCCTGCTCGATGAATGCTGTGAAGGAAGAGCAAGTGAGGACAGAGAGGCTCAATTGCATGGCGTCGAGTGATTGGTCCAGCTGCATCAAGTTCTGCCCCCTGGCCAACGTCTATGTGCTGCAGAGTGTTCGAGGAGAAGAGAGTAGTATGCGAGCTGGTTAGACCAGGATCAACCATTGAGGGGCTTGTGAGTGTTCTGAACTTTAGTAAACAGACTAGTACAGTGTAATTTCGGGCTCAAACTGTTGTCTGATCGACTGGAGAGTGATCGAGGCATTCATGGCTATGATCAGCAGGACCACCAGCCCGTTTCACCCCACAGACCCTTCCTAGGATCAGCAGCAGGCCGCACTTTTCCAGCGGAGGGAACCAACTACTGAATTCAGTGAGTAAACCAGCAAACTGTATATGCAAATCGTGTGTAATTATCAAGCCAGCTGAACCCGCGTGCAAGCAATGTGATTTTTGTGCAATGAAGGACTGCAAGCTGTAGAAAACAGGGCAACAAAGAGAAATTCTGAGCTTAGATTGTGAGCAGCGATAAAAGGTTTAGCAACAATAACTTTTTCTAAGCAGCAGAACTGTGAGATGTATATGGAGGATGCAGCAAACAGGCAATCCTGTGCAAAGAAAGACTGTGGGGCTTACAAGTGACTTTGAGCATGTATAAATAGTTTTCCTGAGTTACTGCTGATCACAAAGTCAAGATACCAGTTTAAATTCATATGAACGTGCCGAAATGTACCAACAGAGCAGTCGATTGCAGTTTAAAGTAAATTCAGTAGTCAGAAAGGTCGGAAACAGTTTGAGCAAGATGAACAGAGTTTGATGCATGAGAAAAGTTACCAACGCCATTACAGGGCGGGGTCAGCAATGTAAACACAGCAGCAGGGAGCCATTTTGTGAGGCAATATGTAACTTATAAGCATTTCAGTAATAACAAGTTTGTGATTTTGCTTTCAGACATGGCTTTGGGAATTCCCCAATACCTGAATCATGCCTGAGCTTTGATTGCCGAAGAGGTGGCAGCACTAAGAGAGACAGAGAGCGCTTTCTATGGTAAAAGGGTACCTCCAGATGCAGCAATCCCTAGCTATCCAGTGAGACTGTGCATTGTGTCTCTAAAGGCTGGAAGGGATGCGTTTCTGATACCCCATTGCTTGGACTTCATTGTGAAGTATGGAATGAGCAGGGGTACAGTGCCAGAGAGGGCAACAAGAATTTGATTGGCTCCCACGTGGACCCTGGCAGGGGACCCTGCCTGCAGCAGCACACAGCACCAGTCTGAACCTGTTGGGAAAAATTCTTCAGAGTGTGTTACAGAAGGAGCAAGTAAAACTGATGTTGACCCACTGCAAGGGCAGAAACAGAGAGCGGTTTCCACGCCTGTGTCTCAGATGGACAATGCAACAGAAGGATCAGTGGATCGTGGAATCGGGGTCAGAGTCCTAGCCTAGCAGGGGAGGATGAATTGCAAAAGACATTGAATTGGGAGGTGTACACCTCCGTGCCCAGTGAGGAATGGAATGTCTCAGGAGTGAGGACGTTTTCTCACTCTTGGGCACAAATAATGAGTGAGGAAGAGGGGGATGAAAGAAAGGCATTTTCATGTTGAGGGCTCCAGTGAGTTGCCTCAAGCTCTTGCCTCGGAGGAGCCAGAGACAGTTGGAGAAGGCTCTAGCAACTTATCCACAGACATAGTGGGGGACAAGTTCTTTCATTCTTTGAGTTTGAGACAATGGCTCGACAAAGCCTGGCCACCCCCAAGCCAGGCCATGGGCTGCAGACTAGTAAAGAGTAGCAAGGGGGAAAGACTGATATGTAGGAGGGCTGGCACCACATATGGGAAGTCCTTTCCTACCTTTCCTCGCCAAATCTGGGAGGAAATCGAACAGAACAGGCAATCCTGGCTAATGGAAGAGGCAAGTAAGAATTTGCACCATGGTGTGGCAGAATGTGTAAGGGACAAAGTCATAAGTGATCACCTCAGATTCTGGAGACTGGGCAGGACTCTGTGCACACTGTGGATGGGTCTGGGAATGAAACATTTCACAACATCAGCTTTGAACACCCAGACGGGGTCCTAGTCCTCGCCCCACACCCTGAGTGGTACTACTCTTAATGGTGCCACTCCCTGTGAATATACCCAGCATGCCTAAAGGAAGTGAGCAGTGACAGGCCAATGTCTGTCATTTGAAGCAGCAGTATGTATGGAAGAAGATGTAGCTCTTCTGGTATTCCAGGATTTCTTCAGGTGTATCCAGATTAATCAACCCAGCAGTTTTCCTGTTCCATCGTTTGGTTTTCCAGATGACATCATGCCACAGCAGTTTTCCTGTTTCATCATATGTTTTTCCAGAGTACATCAGTCCAGCAGTATCCGAAGCTGCCATCTGGTCTGAAGGGAGAAGGTCATCAGCTCATAGAAGCAAGGTGATCCTTTGTTTTCGTTCTTCAAGGAGCTAGTAAGAAAACTTTTTTAATTTACATTAACTGACTTTGCACAACACATCATATATTCAAAGACTATCCACGGAACATTAATTTTCATCAAAGACTCTCCTCATGGATTGCAGTGCTATTCGGGTCCTGTCCTGTCCAAGAACTGTTCAGCAGGCTTCGGCCTAGGAGAGACTCTTTAATAGACAATGCCTACGGATAACAGTAATCTTGTCACTGGTAGGGACTTTGTAGGGCATCCCATTCCCAAATGTGTTGTATAAATATCTTCTTTCCATTTTTTACTTTTGTACTTTTATAGAAAAATATTTTTTTGGTTCTTTAGTGTTTAGGTAGAGGTTTAGGCACTGTGTGTAATGCAGAATGTGTTTTTGTGTTTTCTTCTCTTGCAGGTGTTCCTGAGGAAGAAATGAAGGGAAGAAGAGGATGTTGGAACTTATCTGACTTCCCATTTTCTTAGTGATTTTAGAATTGTTTATTCTGAGACTGCATGGGACAGACATAAGGCAATTCTGGTAGGGGGTAGGAAGAAGTAGGCTGTTGATTAACTAGGATCTGCAGCTTATCCAATAGGTAGGGAAATTGGTAGACTAGGTGGGTCAAGCAGTCCTTATCTGCCATCAAAGTCTATGTTTCTATGGTTACCAGGGTGTTAATATGTTTTTCTTCACAGGTGTGAAATTGTGGGAAAATGTTATGCAATGTAGTGTATGTTTCTTCTGTTGTTCACAGATACTCTGGAAAGTTGGGGGATAGGTTCCCTGGTAGGCAGCATAGTCAGACAAATTTTCTCTAGCGAGCTAGGGGGGTAGACAGGTTGGGGGTCCTGATCTGCAGTAGGGTTTCTCAGTACTGGTCTCTTAGGGCATACTTCAAGCAGTTTTCTTAGAGCCACTGAGAATCCATAGATAGATTGTAGGATAGGGGCTGAAGTTTCATTAGCCAGACTCTGTTTCTTTAGTGTTACCTACCTGTGCCTGACACATGGTAGGGGAGGGCCTGATCACCCCTCCCCGTAGGTAACACAGGAGGGGTAGGATGGTCTAATGCCGGATGGAGGTATGACTGCGAAGAGTCATTCATCTGGTTGCAGTGAGTATAATCACCCAGTCCCCTGGGGTTACTAGAATCCCCAGTGTCCATGCTAGGCAGGGAGAGGCAGCTGGTGAGTAACTGGTTAAATGGGGTTTTCACCTACTCACTCTTTTGTTTACTTAGCCTCAGCTGAGATGAGAGAGATTAGCTCATTTAGAACTCTTGCAGCAGCTGTGAGGAGGGAGTTTAGAATCTTGAGACAGTACAGTAGGCAGTCAGCGAGGCAGTCAGTTGAAGTCTGTAGTTGGAAGTGTGAAGAGTGAAAACTGCTCAGCTGAGGGCTCTGAGTGGAGAGCCTGCTTTCTCACCCTAGCCCCGATATTCTCCAGTTTGCCAAGATAAGTGGCGGAAACCATTGTTTACAGCAGGATCTCCTGATTTTCATCACCAGAGGGGTGAAAAGGACTGCAGGTGGATGGATCCTAGGGGCAATTCCCTTTTTGATCCAGGATGTTTTGAGGCTGCCTGCAATTTCTAACAGTGAGTAGAATCTGATATTTTTGCTGCAGAAAGCAAGCACATGTGCTGTGGTGTTTCTCTGACTAAGAGGGAACTACAAAACTTTTCTTTTCAGACGTTTGAGACTGTTCTCAGTTTAAAGTTGACTGACAAGTGTGATGTCCAAAAGTATGACTAATTCACATTGTTTGGGACTTTAGTTCTCTCACTACCAGTGTAGTGTATTTTAAATGCTGGATGCGAAAGTTCATTCAATTATGCATTTATCCAAGTGTGTTCAAGATGTTTAAGGTATAACTCTGAAGAATGTCTGGGTATGGATTTGGGAGCAAAGGGTGGGCAGACTCCCATCTGGAGTAACCTGTTCAGGACTACAGGTTCAGCAAGGGCACCTGGTTACTTTAGACATACAGTCAATGTCTGAAGAGGATTTTACCCCCTGAAGTGGGCTGTGCTAGTTATTAGCCAAAAGTATGTCCAGTTGTGGCCAGTGCCAGTGGAAGAAATGTAAATGTCCCAAGAAATATGGCAATACAAGGTGAAAGTATTCTGTTAGTAAAAGTATGTTCAGTTGTGGCCAGTACCACTGGAAGAAATGTAAATGTCCCATGAAATATGAGAATACAAGTTGAAAGTGTTCTGTTAGTAAAAGTATGTTCAGTTGTGGCCCGTGGCACTGGAAGAAATGTAAATGCCCTATGAAATATGGGATGCCAGTACAAGACGTTTGATGTCCTATGAAATATAGGAATACAAAGAGTTTCTATCAGATACAGTTGTTTTGTTGTTCTGCAAGTTCCTAGTGCCACGTTGTGTAAACCTTGGGGGTCCACCCTTGCTTTAGAGAACATCTTTTGGAATAAAGTCACACTCTATAACCCCAACTATGGTTTGGACAGTTATGTTATTGCTTCCTGTGTGGATTTACTGGGTACCACTCCAAAAGTATTAACCTAGCATAGCTCTAGCAAAAGGTTCTCTCACCAGGACCTGTTTTTTTGTAAATACCTTATAGATCATAGGGGCTTTTGTACACCCCCCACCCCTTTTGATCTCTAGAGTAACGAGCCTGGTATACATTCCGAAAGCTAGGGATGGTACCAATTGTCTAAATGTGTTTCCTAAGTTTGTGCCCAGTTAAGGGTGCCAGGGGCAGCTAACTGTGTAAAGTAGTGGGGGGTTCCATGTGTGTTGTGATTTTTGGTATGGGTTTAAACAGTATTAATGTTATTAAATATATTTAATCATGGACCTTGAAAATCCTAATAGAAGATTAAATGATAATGCAGTTCCTTCACTGAAGGTCACATATGATTCCTCTAAAGTAACATGCAACAGTACTTTTTCTGCTAAGGTATATTTACAGTCTACATTTTTACTCAGGTATTCCCTCTGTATCCCCAAGTTCACTATCAGCCGCCCCCATGAAACCAGTGCCCTTATAGTCTTCACAGTATGCTGCTGACCTTACTGTCAGCAGAAGGTTCCACTTGTACAAGTAAACACTTTTCAGTATTGATATGGCAGTCTTTGGTGACTGTTGTATCTGATCATGCTTGCTCCACACTAACCGAGGTGTCCACTGTTGACCCTGTCCATGCAACTTGGGTTTTTATCTTCAATAAAATCCCCAGAACTCACCACAAAGCATCTAAACCCCACAGCTTCTTGGGGCCAGACCCCAGCCTTTTTTCTTTCACAGTACATTACAATAATGCCTATGAGGTGAGTGATTGATGGCATTGTTGGTCAGCCAGTTGCCCACCACAGTTGCAGCTACGGACTTTAAGACCAGCTATAGTCTCCCACACCTGAATCCAGGGGAAACATTTTTCTCCCCCAGGAGTCAGAGGTAGGGAGGATGTAATGAAAGTGTGTTTTATCTTCAATAAAAGCCCCAAAACTTACCACAGAGCATCTAAATATCCAGAGCTTCTTGGGGTCTGGTGGCCCCCAGACCCCCGGCCTTCTTGGGAATATAGAAACTTTCTGCCCAAGTTCCAACCTACATTTATGTCCCACTACACCCCAGAAACTCTGGTACACAGAAGGATGTGCAAAGTTCCTCAAAGCAGGTTTCTTAATGGTAGTGACTTGCACAATGAAAGACCTGTTTAAAAAAATGAAATACTAATCACAATGCGGGCCAGAGCCAGTAATGCCTTTGGGAAAAGTGTTCTATCTTCATCTTGTTCTCTACTACTATATAAATTTTTATGTAAATGGAATTTTGATTTTTAGACATCTGCTACTGCTGCCCGTCTATATGTGATATCAATTTCCTTGTAAAAACATAATCATTTATTCAGAAACCAACTGTGATTCATAAAAAGAGGATTATGACATTATGTGCAGAAAGTAGTGTTGCTTGGAATTTGCTGAATGGAATCGATTAATTGGATTACGAGCTTTTTTATAGTATTCAGTAGTTTCAATATTTATAACCGAAAATCCAAATCTGAGACCCTGCTCAGATGTGGAATCCGAATCGGAATCTGATTCTGAATCCTCATCTATCTACAGCCTAATCCATCTTTTGACAACCTCCCACCACCTAGCAAAATGCCCATCAAGGACCAGGAAACAAGATCTCCTGTAACCTGAAGCATTGCGTGGGTCAGTCAGTCTGGGCAGTAACATGTATGTGGAGTCCTGTGAATGAAGTCATACAGACAGACTGGACTAGGACAGGGGGACATGTGGACTGTGTGTTATTACATCTGATTACAGAGCTCTGTGGTGCAGGCAAGCAGTGGCATATAAGCTAACACAGCCCCCCCCCGGCGGATCCCCCCCAGTCTTCGACCCCTGGACCCCCCAGCTACTGTGATGAATGGCACTGTGTGTCTTAATCTTCTTCTAGTAGTTAGTTACTGCCAGTGCCGACATGTTCATTCCTCCATTGACCACTCAATCTGACCCAACTTCCTTCCCTTTTTTATGCAACATCACTCCCATTCCTCCTCCTCTTGCCCTGAGTTGTTGTGTTCGACTGAGAACAAGTCCTGGGTTACAAGCAGGTACTACCAAAGTAAGCAAGCACCTGGTAGTGCTTGCCTGTAACTCAGGGCTTGCTTTTAGCCATTACTTGGTTAGAGAGGAGAAGGTATTAGAGGGATACTGGGTGAAAAGGCAAGGAAGTCAGGTTGGGGTGGAGTGAGTGGGTGAGGAAGGAATGTATTGAGCGTGCCAATAAGTAAAAGAAAAGGTCAAGAAAGAAAACACTGCATAGAGTGTCACTCTCACTCATCAGCTGTTGGGTCAGGTGGTTGGGGACTATAGGTTTGTGCTGTGGGGTCCTTCTTTTCGAAGTAGGAACCAGAGGCTAAAAAGGGATCCACGGGAGAGGGGGAGAGGGGTGCTGTTAAGTTATGTGCCTGCCGCTGCCTGCCTGACCACAGCTGATTTGTTGCTTTGGGGGGGTTGATGTGGTTAGATATATTGTAAGTCTGTCTCCCCCCGACAGTGTCCTGTGACTGACCTACAGTGTCTGCTCCACACCACAGTAGTACACGGTAATGTTGCCGACTGCTGACAGTGCCACTTATGTAAGAACTTACCATAACAGTAGACCTTCAAGGGGACCTCAGTCATCAGGTCGCACCGTAGAAATTTCTTCATTGGTGAAGCAGGATCCAAACAGAAGATTTTCAGCAGTACCACTGGGGACACCCACACCGATGTCATCTGCTGACATTATCAACCCTATGAAGGCATGAGTGGCCCCACTCCCTCTTCAGTTCTTTCCCTCGGAGACTATGGAAGCACATCTGTGCCATGGGGGACCAAGGAGAGAGAGGTACCAAGGGCAAAATAAAAGGCTGGATACACCAGAAAGCCAGTTCTGAGAAGAGAACCCCACAAAGGGGGATGGTGGAAGGAAAGGCAGACCAGATGACTGAGATCCCCTTGAAGATCTACTGTTACGGTAAGTTCTTACATAACTGTTCTATCTTCTCCAGAGGTATCGCAGTCATCAGGTCACACCGCAGGAACGTGTCTCAAGCAGTTACCAGTGCAACAGAAGAGTCTGGGAGAAAGACCAATCAAAACTCAGGACAGAAGGCCTGTAGAACGGTCCTGCCAAAATCTACACGGGCTCTAGAAGAAATGTCCAGACTGTAGTGCTTGGCAAAATTATGGACGGTACTCGAGATGACAGCAGTGCAGATGTTAGTGGCTGAAACCCCTATGAAACAGGCCACAGAGGTAGCCATGCCCCTTGTGGAATGGGCATTCACCGCCCCTGGTAACTCTTTGCCATGCTTGTAGCAGCACACAATAAAATATGCCAACCATTCGGACAAACATTGCTTAGAAACCTGAATGCTCTCTCTACCTGGGGTGAAAGAAACGAAAAGCTGCTTCAACTTTCTCCATTTCTTGGTTCAGAGCAGATAATACTTCAGAATTCTGCGGAGGTCTAGCGTATGGAGCAGTGGTTCCCCTGGACTGGCAAAAACAAAAGCAAATAAATAAATACTCAGGAAAATAAACTGGTAGGTGGATAGATTAGTTCAGGGTAAACTCAGACACCATCATTAGGGAGAAACTTAGTATTTGTGTGCAAAGACATCTTGTCTTAGTGAAAAATTAAATAAGGCTCCCCAAAGAGAGCCTGAAGCTCAGAAATCCTTTGAGCAGTGGTAATAGCAACCAAAAATAATGTGTTCCAAGAGAGAACGCATAGCTTGCAAGTCGTGGCTGGCTCAAACGGAGACAGGGTCAATTTCTACAAAATAAAATTCAAATCCTAAGCTGGGACGGGGGAACGGACTGGAGGTTTCAGATGCAGGATGCTCCTGAGAAAAGTATGGGATACATTCAGTTGAGCAACGGTGCAGCTAACAATGGGCTCATGAACAGCAGAGATAACTGAAAGGTGCACATTGAGGGAGGAGAACTGGAGGCCTGTGTATGACAGCGATATCAGGTAGTCCAGGATCTTGCTCACCGGACAAGTAAAAGGGTCTAGGTGATGCTGGGCAGCCCAGATGGCAAACTGCTTCCTCTTCATGACATATGTAGCCCTAGTGGAGGACTTCCTAGCTGCCATGAGGATGCCCGCCACTGTCTGGGACACTCCAAACTGGGCGATGGTTATGTCCTCAGAAGCCAGGCATGCAGACAAAGAAACTTGAGACTATAATGGAGCAGGATCCCCTAAACCTCCATCAACAGATACCTGTAGAGCGGGCAGAGGGACTGGAGGCTTTTCCGCCAACTGTTGCAGTAATGGAAACCATATTTGCCATGGCCAGAATGGTGCTATCAAGATCATGCAGGCCCCTTCCATCTGCAGCTTGATTACCACTCTCTGAATCAGACAGAAGGGAGGGAAGGAGTAAAGGAACCTCCCACTCCAGGAGAGGGACAATGCATCTTGCCAGAAAACTCCAGGCCCTGGATCTAGCGAGCAGAAACTGGGCAGTTTTGCATTGTGTGGGGAAGCCAAAAGGTCCAAATCTGTACAATCCCATCTGGTGAAGAGATCTTCTGTGACTGATGAGAGAAGTTCCCACCCATGCATGCTGGACTGCATCCTGCTAAGGCTGTCCGCCAGGGTGTTTAGCACACCTGGAATGTGGACTGTCGAGAGAACCAGACTATGGTCTAGTGCCCAGTACCATACTCTCATGGTCTCCCTGCACAGAGTGTATGAATGTGTTCCACCTTGCTTGTTGATGTAATAGACAACACTGAGGTTGTCAGACTGGATCAACAGCTGACCCAGAAGGAGATGGTTCTGAAAAGCCTACATGGCATACAGGACCACCCGTATCTCCAGGATGCTGATATGTAGAGAGGTTTTGATCTGGTACCATGTTCCTTGTGTCTGAAAGGGATCCAGGTGCACTCCTCAACCTGAACCGAAGGCATCCATGGTGAGAATCTGCTGGGTGGAAAAGATGTGGAATAGGACCCCTTGTACCAGATTCTGTGGATCCATCCACCACTGGAGCACTCTGCAGACCAGGGAGGAGACCAGCACTAACTGATCTAATTTATCTGTGTATTGGTCCCATTGCACTCTGAGGGTCCACTGGAGGACCCGCATGTGCAACCTGGCTAAGAGAACCATGGGAATGGCCATGTCCATCAAACCCAAAAGCCTCAGATATATCTTGGCTGAGATATAACAGTGCTGTGCTACCTCCTGAGCTTGGGCAATGAGGCACTCCACCCTTTTTTGAGGTAGGAAGGCCTTGCCCTGTGCTGAGTCCAGAACCACCCTTATATATTGCAGCCTCTGGGACGGGATCAAGATGGACTTGGGCAAGGTGACAGTGATGCTTAGGGAAGAGAACAGCTGAAGGGGTCTTTCCAGAGTCCAAAGGAGCTGCTCCCTGAATGGGGCCTTTAGGAGCCAGTCATCCAGATAGGGGAAAACGTACAGTCCCTCTCTTCTGAGCTGCAGTCACTGCTGCTAAGCACTTTGTAAAGACCCGTGGTACACAGGATAATCCAAAGGGCCATACCTTGAAATGGTAGTACTCACCCTGAAATAAAAACTGGAGAAATCTCCTGTGTGGTGGAAACACCGAGATATACAGGTAAGCATCTTACATGTCAAGAGAGCACAGCCAGTCACCTTGCTTGAGTAGAGGCATCAGGCTAGGCAGGGTGACCATGCAGAATTTTTTGTACTGAACATACAGACTGAGGTCTAGAATGGGCCTCAGATCTCTGATTCTTTTGGGAACCAGGAAGAACCCGGCATAAAATCCCCTATTTTGTTGGCACCTGGGCACTGGCTTGATGGCCTTCTTCCAAAGTAGGGACTGCACCTCGTCCCAGAGGACGGACAGGTGGGCCGGGGTACAGGTGGAGGGCATTGGAGGGTCTCTGGGGGCACCTCTATGAGCTCCAGAGTGTAACCCCTCTCTATGATCTGAAGAATCCAGGTATCTGAAGTGATGGTTCTCCACTGATTGAGATGGAAGGAGAACCAACCTTGGACCACCACCTCTTGGTTAGAGATCAGAAGAGGAGGTCTGGCCAAGAGTCAAGTGGAGGCGGATCCAGCCACAGGGGATGATCTGTCACCCCTGAGGCACTCAGCTGAGGTGCCAGAGCAGGAGGGGGTAGGCAAGGTGGTGGAAGCCTTTCTCTTACCTTGGGCACAGGGGTAGATCTGGACTTGTGGGACACCTTGCGAAATGGAGGGCACTGTCTCTCCCAGACTGTGTATGACAGAACAAGTGGACAGACTTTATAGCCCTGCCAGATGCCTGAAAATCACTGATGATGTCCTGAACATCTGGCCCAAACAGTCTAGAGCCACTGAAAGAGGCATTTAGCACCTTTTGTTGGACAACGGCTGCAAAGTAAGAGACCAGCAGCCAGGAGTACCTACGAAGGCAAATGCCTGTGGCAGCAGTCCTAACAACTGTATCCAACATATCGTAGAGGGCCCTAAGGAGGTGCTTGCTGATATCCTCTACATTTTGCAAGCATTTGAGAACCTCCTATTTCTTTGTTCAGTCTGGTAGGGTCTGAGTAGCAGCCTTGCCCTTCTTCCAGATGATATTCTGGTATATGACCATATGAGAGAGATAACTGGCAGTCTGCAATCCCAGGGTAGAGGAGGCATAGACCCTTATGCCACAAAAGTCAATCCTGTGGGATTCCCTGTCCAGAGGAAGGGAACTGAGGTGATTAGGCACCTTCGACCTGCAAGGGGCTGCCTTGATGACCTTGGAATCGGTCTTGGGCTAGGCAGCATAATAAGGAAGTCCCAGGTGGCTATGATATAACTTATCCGCCCCGCGGGGCATGGCTGGAACCATATCAGGTCAGTACCAAGCAGCAGTAGAGGCATTCCTCAAGGCCGAAGGATAGGAGGAATGATCTTAGGAAGAGATTTTGGGATTTCCAGAAAGTCTACCAGATCCCATCTGGTGGCATCCTCTCATGGCCTCCCTGCACAAGGGGTGCGAAGGCATTCCCCCTTGCTTGCTGATGTAATAGACAACATTGAGGTTGTCAGACTGGATCAACAGCTGACCTGGGAGGAGATGGTTCTGAAAAGCTTGCATGGCATACAGGACCACCCGCATCTCCAGGACGTTGGCATGCAGGGGGGTTCTCAACTTGGGACCATGTTCCTCGAGTCTGAAAGGGACCCAGGTGCGCTCCCCAGCCCATAGCTGAGGACAGCTGCTTTATAACATTGAAGAAAGTAGGGTCCTCTGGAGGAGACCTGGGAGTCTGCTTGACAGAGTCCTCACTCACTGAAGAGGCAGTGGACCTGTTGGACTGTTGACGGAAGGAGATTCTTCCTCTTCCCTCTCTTTCTGATGCAAATTGAGGTCAGGACAGTACTCCTCCTTGATGTTGACCTATTCCACCTCGAAGGTCCAACCAATGCAGGCCCAACGACAGCCCACAGAGTAATGACCCAAGGAGGCCAACGTGGCATCAACAATGAGGCCATTGTCTGCGCAGGGGACCCAGGTCTATAAGCGCCCATCTGATGGACCAAGACCATAGTAAACATGGTCAGGATATTGCTGAGGTTGACGAGAGTAGACTGCTGCATCAACAGAAGAGTGGTTGATGGCACAAGGCATGGTGGCCCTTCCGTCGAGTCTTGGGAGCCCTAAGAACCCGATGCTCGAGGGCCTGGAGAAACATCAGGACTCGATTGGAGGGCTGTTGTAGACGAGCCACGCATCAGCAAACTGGGAGCTGATGACCTGAGGGTCAACAACCAGCCCCCTGAGAGGCAGGCAGTATCACTGTCATTATGGGTCTTGTAGGAACAGAGACCTGGACAGAGACAGGGATCAGTGCAGCCACAGCTAACTGAGTACCCCCGGAGGAGGAGGAGGAGGAAGAAAAAGCCTTTGTGGAGCAGGACCACTGTCAGGGGGAGCAATCCCGATCTCAGTCTTTTTTATGACTTTTCCAGTAGGACTTGTCTCGGGTCTTAGCGGCCTGGGAGCTCGATGATCCCGCCAGTGACCGGGAAGGATGGATGCCGAGGACTCCTGGCCAGAACTGGCCACCTGTTGCTCCATCAGAAAGTTTTTGAGAGCCTTCTTATGTCACCTGATGGTGGTTTGGTTGAATTTATGGCAGAACTCACAGTCTGAGACATTATGGTCAGGCCCAAGACAGCAGACACAGAGAGAATGTTCGTCTGTAGAGGCAATCTTCTTTCTGCAGCGACAAAAGAGAGAAGTGGATGGAATAACTCTCGACATAAACAAGATAGGGAAATCTCTTGTAAAAAAGAGATTCTAAAAAACTAAATTAAATAAAGTTTTGGGCAAAAATGGCACGAAACTGCATTGGATCTTCTGTGGAGACCCATGCAAACAGAGTCGATGGTGGGAAAGAGCTGAAGAGGGAGTGGGGCCGCTCAATCCTTTATAGGGTTGGTGACATCGGCAGATGATGTCGGCGTGGGCATCCCTTGTGGTACTGCTGAAAATCTTCCACGTGGATCCTTCTTCACCGATGGTGAAGTTCTTACAGTGTGACCTGATGACTGAGATACCCCCAAAGAAGACCTGCAGATGACATTGACCCATGCTGCATTTAAGGTAAGATGACGGGGTGATTAAGAAGGGGGAAGGCTTTTCTCCATGCACTCTGAGGCATTTGCTGGACAGGGGGAGGTTGTTATATTTGGTATGTGCAGTTGGATGTGGAATCCAAACTTCTGATTCTGTCTTCCAATTCCCGCTCCAATGCCTTTCCAGGTTTTGGAATGGAACTATATATGGATTCGGATATTCTGATTATCCAGCATATTACTAAAAGAGCAGAATTAGTAGATTCTGAGCACCCCAAGCAGAAACGTAGTAAAATCAGAAGGAGTCTGAGGGACAACGATCACATTTTCATGCAGCTGTCTTATTAATAAAGACAAAGGAGAACAGAACTATAGAAAATATGTGAAGTGTTGGTAGAATTATGTGTAAATTACTTTGTTATGTTTTTGCAAGTTTTCTTAGAGCTGTCACAAGCTATTTAACAATAGACAGGGTTACAGGTGTATCGAAGTGTATCCTAGTTACTATCTAGGGTGAGGCTATGACATCAGTGTAAAGCATTATATTCCAATTGGTACTGCTGTATCTAAACAAGTTCATACAGTATCTTGGGTAGGGCTTCATTGAGGAATGTGTGTGTAGGGTGCACTTTGTATTTTTGCTGAAGGTAACCTAATTTCCATCCGGGGAATGGCTTCACAAGTCCTGTGTGTGCAAGGTGAGATTAGTATTTTTACTAAGGTTAGCCAAATCCCCCTCTTGGGTACAGCCTAGTAGCAGTGCATAAACTGAGATTAACAGTCGATAGGCACCAAGATACATCACACAAGAAAATGCAGGAGATACATTGCTGGGGGAGTAGGTGGAGTGCAGGGGCTGTGGAGAAGTCATAACCTGGAGGGAGCTCTGAGTACATGGCCAGTGCCTCAACTGTTGGAGGGGTCAGGAGTTCAGAGTGGAATTTGAGGCTGCAAGAGCAGAAACCTGCTACTTGAGAGCCACGGTCAGTGAAAAACCGAGGGGACTACACTCCATTGCTGCACAGGGCCCATAGACCCAACAGGGGCAAATGGACTGTAATTGGGAGGGAGGGAGGGAGGAAAGGCTAGGGTGGATGAGATACCAAAGGTGCAAGGTGTGCCCACTTCAAACAAGTACCTGCCCTTGCCAGAAGCCCCCAGAATGCCAGCAGTAGGTAATTAGGGCCACTGTACCAGGAAGGGGGCTCAGTCCATTGAAGACTAGCTAATGAAGGGTAGGAGTGATGTGGGTAGCAGACCTGATAGTGTATGCAGGCACAAATGATCTGGCCAGAAGTACAGCGAAAGTAAAGAACACCTTCTGCACCCTAGGTACAATTCTGAAAGACAGAGCGGGGCTGGTGAATGATCTCCGAGGCACTACTTCAGCCATGTTACAATCACAGGGATCAATACAAGATGGATCAGTTCAATGCGTGGCCAATGGTCTGAAGTAGGGGGATGGTTTTCATTTCTTAGGTGACTGGGGTCACACCTGGAGGGGCTGGAGGCTATTCAAAAGGGATGGACTGCCCCCCCCCAATGAGGAGGGCACCAGAGTGCAGGGACATAGGTTCTCACAACACCTAGGAAAGCCTTTAAACTTGGAAAAGAGGGAGGCAGAGCAGCTGAGGACAGGCACATCCACACATTTGAGGGGTCCATGATGGCCTGCCCCCAGCAACAAACAGACATGACGGGCAGGTAAAACAGAGAGTAAGTATGCAGGGGGCCTACTGTGTAAGACAAATGCAACCATATTGATTGAGCAGGATGGGGTTAGGGAGGAAGGGGGCAGTGGAAAAATGCAGGAGTAGGGTAAGTGCCAGGGGAACAGTAGAAGAGATATAATGCACGGTGATGGGGGGAGGGCCAATAGGGAGGAAGCAGGGGGTATGGACAGTGATGTATGCCAATGCAAGGAGTCCAGGAAATAAAACTTGTGACCTCCAAGCAATGATGGCTGAGACACAACTAGACATTGCGGCTGTAACTGGAAAATGGGTAACACAGCATCATGAATGGCAATTAAGGGTGCCGAAAAACACAATGTTCAGTAGGGATAGGGTACAGGGCAGAAGGGGTGGGGTGGCACTATACATTAGGGATGGTATCCAAGCCTCGAAAATGCAAGAAGTAGGGAAGGGTACAGGGATGGAGGCAGTCTGGATCCATGTAATTGTAGCGGGTGACAGCTAGGGTGCTGCATGGAGGGCACAACACTAAGGCAATAAACTGAAAAGAAAGCTACATGAAGAGATAACGGGGGTGGCATAATAAGGGGAGCGTGCTGATATCTAGGGGGCATCAACATGCCAGATGTGGACTGCAATATCCCAGTAGCAGCGACCGCAAGGTGTCAGTCTCTGGTGGATGCAGTGCAAGAAGCATTTCTAGTCAGGACAGTTGCAGAATCCACTAGGGAAAGGGTCACACTGGATCCGGTCCTAACAAACAGGGACAGAGTGGGGCAGGTAAAGGTAAGGGGAACCACTGGGATGCAGTAAACACAGGACCACATGGGTGGAGATCTTGCTGCACGTAGATAGCGTGGGGTCCAGGACTACGGTCAAAGACTTCAGGAGGGCAGATTTTAGGAGGATGAGGGAAGTACTAGGGGAAACAACTGCAGTTTGTGAAAGCAATAACAGGAGTGGGCAGCAAATGTGACTTGATAAAAGTGCAGGTACTGGAAGTGACAAATCTCTGCACAAGGACTGTGGGGAAGGACAAAAGGGGAGGAAACCACTGTGATTTTCCAAGAGGGCGGCAAAGACAGTGAAGGCAAAAAGGTCATTCATTAGGCATGAAGCAAGTCAGACAGTAGCACACAGGGGGATATATCAGGCGAGGTTGAGGATGGCCTACAGAACAGTGAGAGAGGCAAAAGCCAACACAAACGTGAGGTTAGCGGAGGGGGTTAAAGAAGGTGAAAAAGTGCTCCTTTGATACATCCTTCGATAGGACAGGAGGCTTAGTATCACCCCCCCACCGTTGGCACATGCAGGTAAATGAGACGATGGCAGGGACAACTGAAGCAACCAGAAAAAGAGAAGCAGAGGAAGCAGACAGAAGGAGGGAAGAAGAGGAATCAAGGCCACATAGGTAAGATAATTGGGGTTGGGGAAAGAGACAGGAAAGCAAAAATGGGAACAGAGGGAGGATAGGCTGCAGAACATGGAAGGCCATGGTAACAAATGCCCGCAGCCTGGGAAATAAAATCCCAGACCTGGATGCCTTGTTAGCAGATGAAAACCTGGACACAGCAGCAATGACAGAGATATGGCACACTGCTAATCATGGGCAACATTAATGTACTGGGTTATGCTCTGTTCAGGAGGGATAAGGAGCGTAAAAAAAGTGGAGGGGGGTTAGCCCTGCACGTCAGAGAGGGTATAAAGGCAACAGAGGTGCAGGGTTAGACAGGGGGAGGCTGAGACACTGTGGTTCACCCTTAAGTAAGGCAACGGCACAACAATACGCACAGGGGTTATCTACAGACCTCCGGCACGGGGGAAGAAGTGGAAAGGGAACTAGTGGATGAAACACGTGAGATGGCAACTAAAAGTGAAGTTCTGCTGCTGGGGGATTTCAATATGCTGAGCATGGATTGGGCCACCCAGGCAGCGGCTTCAACCAGAAGGAGAGGCATCCTAGATTACCTACATGGGACAGGTCTCAGGCAGCTAGTGCTTGATCCCACTGGAGACAGGGCGATTCTGGACCTGGTATTGACCAATGGGGACAGAGTCACAGAAGTCCTGGTAGAAGGCTAGCTGAGGTCCAGCAACCACCACATAGTGTGGTTTAGCATGCAGACAGTGACCCAATCGCACCACACAAAGGTGAAGGTTTTAGATTTCAGGAGAACAGACTTCGCTGAAATGGGGAGATGTATCAGAGTAGCCCTGGAGAAGGGGGAGGTAAGGGGGGTTGAAGAGCAGTGAGGGCAACTAAAAGGAGCCATAGTGCAAGTGATGAAACAATGTATCAGCTTGGTGTACAAAGGGAAGAGAAGGAGGAACCACTATGGTTCTTGGAAGAGGTGGCAGACAAAGTAAGGGCTAAAAGGGTGAGTTTCAGGAAATATAAGGGAGGTGTACCTTGAGTGTCTAAGGGAAGTGGGGAAGGCTGTTAGGAGTGAAAAGGCACGGACTGAGGAGGGATTAGCTTGGACGGTGAAGAAAGGGGACAACATATTCTATAGGTACATCAGCAAAAGAAGAAAAAACAGGGGAGGGATTGTAAGGCTCAAAGGGGAGGTACGAGAGTGTAAGGGGGGAGACCTAGACAAGGCACAAATACTGAATAAATAGTTCTGTTCAATATTCACTGAAGAGGGGGAGGGTCAGGGACCACAGATGCAAAGGGGGGGTAGAGGTTGACACCAGTCCATTCACAGTGTAGAGAGTCCTGGAAGAGCTCACAAAACTGAAGGTGGACAAAAGTATGGGGCCAGATGGCATACACCCGAGGGTATTAAGGGAGCTGCGAAGGGAACTAGCAGCACCTCTGGCAGCCATGTTCACCAAGTCACTCAACACAGGAGTGGTTCCAGAAGACTGTAAGAGGGCACATGTAGTCCCTCTACACAAAAGCGGCAGTAGGGAGGAGGAGGTGGGGAACTATAGGCCAGTCAGCCTCACCTCAGTAGTGGGGAAGATCATGGAGGCACTGCTGCAGGAAAGATTAGTGGCACACCTGGAATACAATGGTGCCCAGGATCCAAGGCAACATGGAGTCATAGCATGAAGGTTGTGTCAGACAAATCTGATAGATTTTTTTGATTGGGTGATGAAGGAAGTAAATCGGGGGGAGGGGCAGTGGACGTCGCCTACCCTGATTTCAGCAAAGCCTTCAACACCGTGCCACATAAAAGGCTGGTTAACAAGATAGGTAGTCTGGAATTGGGGCACAAGGTGGTAAACTAGGTTAGGAACTGGCTAACGGACAGGAGGCAGAGGGTGGTGGTAAATGGTATCCAATCTGGGGAGAGGGGGTGATCAGCAGAGGGTATACTGTTGCTACAGCAACACCAGTACAGCAAACTCCCCACAGTGAAACCCCCACCATGCCTATATCAGCAGCGATGGGGGTTTTGCGTCGAGACACTTGAGGGCGACTGAGGTAAATGTCTAACTCCACTGTCTGTGCGACATGGACTTAGATATCTGTAGTATGAGAGTTCGGGGCACAACCTCCTCGCATTGCGCGTCACGGGTGTTGCTGGCTGGTTCGGGGCACGTCACGGTTGGGGGTGTCGACTGGCTCCCAGCGCGGTCAAGGATGTTGATGTATTTGTTGTTCCACCGGCATCGTAGATCCCCAGCGAGGTACATCAGGGATTGGTCCTTGGGCCATTCCTTTTCAATGTCTTAATTAGTGACACTGCGAAAGGGCTGGAAGGAAAGGTTTACTTGTTTGCAGATGACACCAAGATCTGCAACAGGGTGGATACTCCAGAAGGGGTGGAGAAAATGAGGAGGGACCTGGAGAAGCTTGAAAAATGGTCTGAGGTGTGGCAACTGAGGTTCAATGCGAGGAAGTACAAAATAATGCACCTGGGTAGAGGGAACCCTGGGGAGAGCTACAGGATGGGGGGAGATGCTGATGATCATCAAGGAAGAAAGGGACCTGGGGGTTATCATTTCAGATTATCTAAAGGTGTCAAAGCAAAGTACAACAGCTGCAGGGAGGACCAGTGGCATGCTGGGGTGCACAGGCAGAGATATCACTAGCAGAAGGGGGTAGGTGGTGATACCATTGTATAAAACACTAGTGAGGCCTCACCTAGAGTACTGCGTGCAGTTCTGGAGGCCACATCTTTGCAAGGACATTGACAGGGTGGAGGCGGTCCAGAGAAGGGTGACCAAGATGGTACAGGGCTTGCACCACAAAACATATGAGGAGAGATTAAAGGACCTTAATATGTACTCGCTGGAGGAGAGAAGAAATCAAGGGACATGGCAGAAACACTCAAGTACCTCAAGGACATAAACAAGGTGCAGTGGGGAAGAGACATCTTCCAATTTAGAGTACAACAATGAGGGGGATGATATGAAATTGGAGGGGGCAGGTTAAGGGTAAATATGATAAAGTTTTTCTTCACTGAGAGGGTAGTGGACACATGGAATAGTCTGGCACAGGAGGTGGTGGGAGCTAGCACAGTGGAGTGATTTAAACATGCCTGGGACAGGCATAAGGGAACCTTAGAGGTAGGGAGGAATGATGAAAAGCCACTGACCAGATAGGTTCAGAGGCCGCAAACAGGTATAGCATTTACGGGCAGACTGGATGGGCCTAGCGGTCCTTATCTGCCAACAAATTTCTAGGTTTCTATGTTCTGTTTCTATATGAGAGCAGAGCAAAATCAAAGAAGAGGTAGTCAGGCTAAAGAAAGGGGAGAGGTAGGAGGATAATTCTGTTCAGTGTTCATGGTAGAAGACAGGGGCCACTGCTTGAAAGCAGCATTAAAACCAGTAATGGGTAACTAGCAGGTATCAACATGGAGCCTATCACAAAGGAGCAAGTATTAAATGGCCTATAGGCACTAAAGGTGAATAAATCTATGCACCCTGACTGGATGCACCAGATGGTGTTGAGGGGGGGGAAATGTTTAACCAGGAAAGGCACATTAAGCCAAAGCTTGTTTCCAGGTGCGACCTGGGAGCACAAGGAAGTTAAGTGACTTGCTCAGGGTCACACAGAATGCAAATGAGGTTCTGTGGGAGTCAAACCAAGGTCCCAAGGTTTGCAGCTTAGAGTCCTAAACCCCTGCGCATACTCCCTGCCCTGCAGGATCGCTGGCAGAGATCTTCAACAGCTCTTTGGAAACTGAGGAAGTATTAGGGTACTGGACAGCAATATATGTGGTCCCCCTACTTAAAACTGGAAGACAGAATGAGCCAGACGGGGGGTGGCGCTAAGACGCACATTTGAGCAGCTCTGCATCTTACTGAGATAAAAATCGTAATTCTTCTAATTTAATGCTGAAATAGATTAATATTTTTGCTGGTACTGAAATACTAACATCGCCTGGCAACGTTGGATACCACCCTTAGTCATGGGTCACAACTGGAAGACAAGTGGCAGTGGGTCTAAAACTACTCAGGCCTCTGAACTCCGGGCCGCCACCACCACAACAATGTCAATTGCCGGTTCAGAGACCCTGTGGAGGGCGTTGCAAGTTTCTATGCAGGCCATCGACCTGAAAGTTGAGTCAGTTCTCCAAAGATTTGTGGAGCAAGATGTAAAACTGGAAGCGGCTATACAGACTGCAACATCAGCAGAGAAGACTGCCAACCAAGTGATGGCCGCAACTTCCAAACTGGTGCAAGAAAATGCGCATCTGCAGTACTGCTTGGAGGCACTGGAGAACTCGAGCAGGGCGTCGCATGTGAGAATCATCGGTCTCCCGGAGGGGAGTGAAGATGGAGACCTGCTATCTTTTTTGCAATCCTGGCTAGGGGAGGCATTGGATCTACCCAGAGAAGTGATGGCAAACTCCTTTTTTAAGGCTTACTGTAAAATTCCTCGAGCAGCATGTCCAAGTTGGCGAGGCTCTGAGAACTGCTCTGCTAGTAACTGCAAACCCCTCAGTTAGAGGCACTCTGTTGCATGCAGCTAGATCTGCGGAACCTGAGTTTTAATGGGGCCATGGTTCATCTATTCCCCGACCTCTCCTATGCCACAAGGGCATGGAAGAAAAAGCTTGATGTGGTCTGGGCACAGTTTTGCAGATTGGGAATAACACACTCATTATTAATGCCAGCCCGGCTCCACATTCACTATGGGGGTCGCACGTTTCAATTTAGCGATCCGGCTGAAGTGGGCAAAAAGGTGGAGGTCATAAGCCATGAATTGCAAGTGCTGACGGGGCCAGAATACATCTGATTCTGAGGAGGAGACCTGAACCAGCTTATCTGAACTGAGGGATAAGTAAATGGTTGTATACTATACTCTTTAAAATGTAATAAAGTATTTTTTCTGGATTACTATAATCTACGTTGTTGGTTTACAATATCAGCTAATCACAAATCACTGGTTGATGTAATAAGAATCTCACCAACCAATTTATTTCATCTTGTTATGAGTTTGTATTTGAAAGGGTGTATCTGCATCTAAGTTTGTTACAAATGTTGGGATTACCGTTTTATGGATTTGGAGACATATCAACGCTGGTGGTGGAGTACAGATTTATTTTCGGACTTTCACATTTTGAGCTGGTTCCCCAAAAGCCTTAGTAACTGTAGCTTTATTGAACAAACATGTTGTTTGTAGTTGTCTGTTCCCCCACTCCTAATTCAAGACTGTGTAGGCTTCCAATCCTGGATGTATTTGCTTAATACTGCATGTTCGATGCCTGGCAGGAGACTGTACTGTATGTATTGTTTTTTCTGTAAAAAGCAATAAACAAAGTTCAAAAAAGAATGAGCTGGACAACTGCAGGCTGGTCAGTTTGACGTCTACCAAGAGGAAAACTACTGGACTCAATGGTAAAGAAGAGGCTGTTCGAGATTCTGGAGGTAAACGGTCTCCAGGATACCAGGCAGCATGGGTCTTGGTGAACTAACCTGATTAAATTCTTAACTGGATGGCAAGGACTGTAGATAAGGCTCAGGGAGTGTATGCCCTGTGCCTGGACTTCAGTAAGGACTTTGGCTCTATCCCACATGGTTGCTGGGTCAAGAAAATGGGCATCTTAGGGGCTGGGGACAAAATAACTGGATGGGAGAAAATGATGGAGTTGAAGGACCCACAGGGTAGTACTGAACGGGGAGCATTCAGAGATGGGGGTGTCACTATCAGATTGCCCCAAGGACTGGTTTTGGAGGTGGTCCTCTTTCTTTATATGTGACGTAAGGGAGGGTGTCCAGGGAAAGGTATGCCTCTTCACAGACAATGCTAAGATCTGTGGAAGGTTGGATAGTGAAGATGAGATAAGGGGCATGATGGAGGACCTGGAAATGCTGCACAGGTGGTCTAGGGTGTGGCAGCTGAGCTTTTACACCAAAGAAGCCAAGTAATGCTCATAGAAGCCAGAAACCTGAGTACAGAAAAGAGGATTGTGGGTGGAGAGAACAACAGAAGAAAGGGACATAGAGGGTGGTAATAATGGAGAACTTGAAAGCTGTGGGCAGAGCAAACAGCATGCTGTGATGCACAGGGAATGGGATTAGTAGCAGCGAGGTGATACTGCCTCTCATACAGATCACTGGGTAGACCATACTTGGAGTACTGTGTGTGCAGTGTTGGAGCCCATGGTTGAAGAACAACAGAGAGAGGCATGAGACAGTGGAAAGAAGGGTGACCAAGATGACAGAGGGACAGTAGGGGAGGTAACATGTGGAGCGGCTGGAAGATTTCAATATGTCATGTTGGAAGGTAGAAGAGAGAGAGTGGGACATGACAGAAACATTCACGTACCTCTGCAGGGTAAATAAGGCAAACAACAAGGAGCTGTTCACACCGAGTGGTAACAGGGGCAAGAAACACCATGAAGCTGGTGAGTTGGGGGGAGGGCAGAATGGATCTCAGGAAGTACTACTTCATGGAAAGGGTGGTAGAAAACTTGAACAGGCTTCCAGAGGAGGTCGTATGAGCTAAAACTGCCAGGAGCTTTAAAGTGGGAGGGACAGTCACTTGAGAGGGTGCAAGTGGGACAGCTGGGGGAGGTAGGACTTACCGCCGCTGGGGGCATTTCCCACTAATAGACAAGTTTTGGACAGACAAGATGGGCCACAAGGCCTTTGTCTACTGATAATATCAACACTTGAATGTGAAATATGGTGCAGAAAGCAAAATGCTCCACCATCTAAGTGGGAGCTAGGCCGTGTAATGCCGTGTAAACAATGCAGAGAATTTACATTTCAGTTCTCTGTTCTACTGGCTGGCAGGGCAAATACATTAGCACTGGGTCCTGCAGTGAGTTCATGGGTCTTTATTCTTGTCAGTGAAATGAGTTCAGTGCAGTGATGAAACATGAACTGGTCACATGAGAAAAAATGTAAACAAACATGGGAAACCATGAGCAGTGTCGTATGGTGCAGGTGTTTAGCTCATTGTGACCTGCATAAACAAAAAAAGTGAGCAAACCGGATAAAGTCAACATGTACTACATTACTAGGTAGAATAAGTTATGATAATGGGTTTGCTGTCTTCATATGTCGTGGACAAGCTCCTCCGATCTTCAACCTTTTCCCACTCTGCACTACCACTATCCCCTCAGGTCTACTGACAAGTCCCAGCTATGCATACCAAAATGTACAACAAAGATAGGAGAACAGGCCCTCTCTTCCTTCCAACCAAAGGTTTGGCATTCCCATCCTTTGATTATTCATAACATCTCTACTTATCCTTTCTTCAGATGTGACTAGAGCAAGTATTTGCAAGCCTCCTGAGTCTGCACTTGTACGTTATTGCTCAAGCTGCTACTTTTGTAATTGCTTTTCTTGTTGAAATTTGGAATTTTATATGTAATCTCCCTCCCAGTGGGGCTTATCTTATCTTATCTTTGCCCCTCGGGTGCTGCCTGTTCTGCCCACTGCCTCACCACCGCAATCCCCAGGTCCCCGAGTGCTTCCGAGACTCCATCTGGCTGCACAATATATTTTTCTTCCAAGTGGGGCAGGAGGAGTGAAGCCGCAGAACTGTCACGCTGTGCTCTGTATGACTGTGTGAGCTGGTGGTCTGCACATGCACAGTAGCACATATTGGTCTTCTTGCTGCAACTGTGGCCACACGGATGCCTCCCTGGTACTCCTGAACACTCAAAATAAGCTAGTCGGGGGCTGGTGACACGGAGGAGGCCCCTCAGAAGCCGCAGAATTATTTTATTAAACAGCGCCAATGGGCGCATTGGGACTATCTCTTAACTATTAATGAGGCTGCTATAAATATTAATTAGAGCCTGCCTAGTGCCTGGGGTACACTCTAAAATGGCACTAACGACAGGAAAAGGAAAACATTTTTATTTATAACTCTGCAGTCGGATGATAGGGGGTAGAGACTGCTACAAGACTGCAGAACAATTATGAATAAAAACTGTGTTGTTGGACTGCAAGAGCATTTTGAAGGGGATTCTATATAAGCTGCAATAGACTGTTTATTCTGCAGCCATACTGTGATCCTTTGACCTCCAGAGATAGCCAGTCAGCATTCTAGGTGCCCAAAATGAAAAGAAATGGCTTTTGGGAGAGGTGTGAACATTATTCTTGGTGCCCAAAGCAATCACCAATCAATAATTGAAGGGATATGATGTTTATTAATTTTACTGATGGACGGCTATTTTCACCCAATCAGAAGCTGACACTTCTGGAGTGAAATCCCAGGGACAGTTACAGTTCAGGGCAGTCTGACTTGGGCTCCCAGTGAGTCAGGAGGGCTTCCTTAGCCAAGCACCAGATAACTTGTCAAAATGTTTTCTACTGCCTGGAGAGCCAGTGTTTGCAGCAATATCTGCAGCATCGCGAGGAAGCCCTCAGCCTGTGAAGAGGATCTGTGGCTGTGTGCCAGAGACAGAAGTTTGCTGAGGTGGCCTGGAGTTGGAAGCCAGATGTGGAAAGAAGCTTGCGGTGCTCTGGTGCCTAGGAGTGTGACTGAACTGCTGAAATCCTGCTGTTTAAAGGCTTGGGTGCCACCCAAGAGACTGATTGCTGACCAGCCCAGATTGCCCCATCTGGAGGCGTGAATCAGATGGCAGCTGCTGTTTCCCGGTGCTGCTGAACCTACTCCAGGTGGAGAAAGAGAATGCAACCTGCAAAGGCCCATCTCGGAGCCAGGTAAGGGAACTGCTAGCCCTTAATAAGTGGGGTGGATCAGGATGCAGGGTGTCACGGGGCACGCGCCTGGGTGCTAGGGCACCCTTGACCCAGTTGGGGAAGTGGGACTGTGGGGTCACTCCTGGGTCTGGGTCCTCTGTGAACCAGGAAGCCCTGCATAGTGCTTCCGATCTCCAGCCAAGCCAGAAGTTACCTGATCCTGCAGGTCAGACAGAAGGTGACAAGCTGCCAGACCATCCTTCCCCATCCTGTGAGCATGCAGCTAGTCAGCGCTGCTCCAGGCCTCAGCCTGCCAGTTTGCTGCTACAGACCCTGAGAATCTGGACTCCAGAACCGTAACACAGGGCCTGCCCTGACCTGGGGAGTCGGTGTAAAGTTGCAGCAAGTTACAGTTTATCCAAAAGTCTGTTTCAAGGGCCCCAACACTGGCTAACCTGCGACAACGATCAGGCCTGCACCTTAATCTGGGTACCCAGTTAGGACTGTTAGAGGCCACTGGTACCAGTGGGGGAAGTGGCCAAGTTAAATGTATTACTGCTGTTGTAGGTGGGCACAGTTATTGAAATCATTCAGGAGTTTTGCCAGTTTATTCAGCATTACATTGGGCGGGAAGGTGTGTCTGTTCGCAGACAACACAAAGCTCTGCAACAGAGTGGATATGGCACAGGGGGTGCAGCAAATGAGAAGTGACCTCAAACTTGAAAAATGGTCAAGTATGTGGCAGCTAAAATTCAACTAAAAAAAATGTAAGGTCATGCATCTGGGTAAGAACAACCCAGGTACTGACTACCACCTGGGGGTGGAGGAGAGACTAGCAATCACCCGACACGGCAGAGATCTGGGGGTTATTTCAGACGATTTAGAAGTGGGTAACCAATGTGAAAAGCAGCAATGAGGACCAGCAAAATGCTAGGATGCATAGGTAGGGGCATCTCAGGTAGAAGAAGGGAGGTGATCCTGCCATTGTACAGGTCCCTGGCGAGGCCCCACCTTGAGTACTTTGTCCAGTTCTGGAGGCCTTACCTCAGGAAGGACATGGACAGACTGGAAACAGTGCAGAAGAGGGCAACTAAAATTATTCACGGTCTCCATGAGTTGTCTTACGAACACAGATTAAGGCAGCTCAACATGTACTCCCTGGAGCAGTGCAGAGATAGGAGAGACATGATTGAGGCATTCAGGTACCTAAAGGGTATAAACTAAATCCCCAATCAGGAGCTCTTTCTCATTAACAACTCAAAGAAAACAAGAGGTCATGACATGAAACTAAGGGGGAGATTCTGAGGCGATGTGCGCAAATTTTTCTTCACAGAAAAGGTGGCTGATCTGTGGAATGGCCTACCTGCTGAAGTCATTGACTCCAAAACAGTATGGGGATTTAAATTAGCTTGGGATAGGCGCAAGGGGGGTGGTGACAAAAAGTATCTGAGTGGGAAGGGTAGGATCTGGGCAGACTAGATGGACCTTTGGTCCCAATCTGCCATCACTTTCTATGTTTCTATGTTTCTATTACAACTGCTATTTTTCCTGCTTCCCCATACCCCCTGTCCCTATAATAAAAGTATTCTTGGTGTTACTGTTAAAAGCGTCTGTAAGCGTATTATGAGCTACAGTCATTAATAGCATGTGTTTTACAGTGTGACAGTATTACAGTTTAAAGTGGTATTTTGTGTCTGTGTGTGTGTGGAGGGGTGACTGGAAGGTGAGGTGGGTAGGTACAGTATCCCGGAAGGTTGTACTACGCAAACATCTGGTCCACTATAATTTTACTCTGGGTGGAGGCCCCGTACTATTTGTTTATATCTTTGGGAAGGATTGTCATTAGAACAGACCCCAGGCCCCTTAACCTGTATTGCAGTCATCAGGCAGGGGTTGTAGCCCGCTGGTACATGTCGTCTGGACTACATATGTAACTACTTTGTGACTGCTATCTTACTCGGTCGTACTGTACTTGCAAATCTTTTCACATGTAAGGTGCTAACTTGTACTCTCTCCTGGGTTATAGCTGAAAATCAGCACTTTATGTCTGATGTACCTACCTCCTTAACAAAATCTAAGGGCTCGATCCACAAAACTGGTGCAGTCACTCCGCACTGCGGAGGGTGGTGGACAGCCACTGAGGTCCTCCCCCAACTCACACGATGTGCACCCTTGGGGCACCTGCAGCATCCACGTCCATGGCTGCGTGCCCATTCCATGCCCGAGCCTTTGCCACATGACATTTTCTGTGCTGGCTGGGGTCAGGGGCTGGCAACTGGGCAGGACAGACAACTGCTTGGTCATTAAGGCTGCCAGAGCAAGTAGCATAACCAGTGGAGAGAGCAGACACCATGTAGTCTTAGAGGCTGCCATAGTACCTACATGCCCCACTCCGTCTGGCCTGCCATGCACTTCCAGGGCAAGAATGGCCCATGTTCCTCCAGGCTCCAGTCTGGGGAGCATAGTTACAGGGGTAAGGGTGTTGCCAGCATGGGTGGGTGACCGCCGGTTATATACGCAGCTGACAAAGGCTGCCATATCCCATGGATGCCCATGCTGTGGTGAGTGGGAGATCCACTGCAGAGTGGACTTGGGCATCCAACTGGATGCACAGTGATCTTGGTTGCTCACAGGCACTGTGCGGGTGCTCCGCACTAAAATGGTGCAGCACTGTGGCTCACACCTGTCCCTGTGTGGTCCCGGCGAGTGCAATGGTGATGACCTGTTTTAAGTGTATTCCCACACTTTTTGTGGATCAAGCCTTAAATAAGACTGCCCCACAGGGTCTTGATAAACTGCATGGCTTGGCACAGGGTGTCTTATGTTCTTTTTGTGGAATGCAGAAGTCTCTGCAAATAAAGATGGAACCAAAAGCTTCAGCTGAAAGATGGAAGGAATGTTTTTTTGTTAATAAAGGTTTTTAAATGTTTTTATACATAGTACATTCCCAAAGTGGTTTCCAAGCCATGACCAGCTGTAGCAGTCATTAGATGAGCACAGCGGGGAGTTATGCGAGAGTGATGGAGGTGAAGCCAAGGAAGGTTAAGTAGGCGTAAGGAAGGAGACAGCGAGGAACACAGAGAAGTTAAGAGATTTGCTCAAGGTCACACAGTTGTAAGTGGCAGTGGTGGGATTCAAACCTGGGCCTCCAGATTTGCAGCTCTAGGTACATGAATTATTAAGTTCATGGAGATACTGATAAGCATGAAATCACTGCACATCCAAAAAAATCACAACTTTCACTGTGAGAAGGAGCTGTAAGGAAGCACATGTGCCAGACAGTATCTAGCAGGAATAACTCAGCCCACAAAGGAGGCTTCTATTTTTTACATTTCCAACTCGCCCAGTATCCAGGACCTCTGTGGTTTAGTTAGTTCTGCATTTGGCAAAAAGTTTTGGTTTGTCCCATGTCACTCGTTCCTAGGGATTTCTTTAATCCATGTGTAGCCCCCACACGCGAGCAGTTATGGGGAATAACTTACTGTTTTAATCATGATTTTTGTCAGCTTGTCCTTGTCAGCAAATAAAGGGTTCAACTGTACAGCTCTGTGCAAATATACCTAGAGATCCCAACTGCACCCAAGATGTGGCTCGCCCGTGGACGGCAAAGACCAAAGAAGTGCAATGTGTTCTTCATCCAGAATACCATGGAGATTCCAATGTCATACACCCCTTCAAGTCTGGGATAGTGTAAGATGTGCCAACAGCTAACTACCTCATTTTGTACTGGACTATATTTATTTGTTTTACCAGGAAAAAAATTCCATTGAGCACTGCTCATTTACAAGGAGGTCCTAGAGAGGACAGACAGTAGCACAGCAAACCAGAAAAACATAACAAACCACAGAAATCCAAGGCAGCAAGTAGGCAACATTAGAAAATGGGCTTGAAAAAGAAAGCATCCTGATTGGCTGAAACCCCCAGTCAGGCAGGCATTTATTTTCCAGTAGAACCCACTAATAAATAAGTGCCAATTTGGGGTGCCCCATTACTTAGGGTATCACTGGGCACCCCAAATTTTCAAGCCATTCAACCACCAGCCTCTCAAATCTCTGACTACCTCTCCACCTACACTGTCCTATGTCCTGAGCAGCATGGCTTCCGAGCGGGCCACAGTACCAACACAGCCCTCCTAGAGTTCTCCAACTTTCTCCACTCCTCCTTAGACACTGGTTCTCTGGCTGGTGCAGTCTTCATTGATCTCTCTAAAGCTTTCGACACTGTCTCCCACCCCCTCCTTCTTGATGCCCTTAGTCTCTCTGGTTTTGCTGCTGGGCCTATCTCCTGGTGCACCAGTTATCTGTCTGACCGCTCACAGCATGTGAAAATTAATGGGACCTACTCAGACATCTGTCCCATCTTTTTCTTGGTTCCTAGGCTCCATTCTGGCCCTTACTATTCTCCCTTTTACCTTAACACCCTTCACGCCTTGCTCGGGAACATTCTATTGTATGCTGATGATGCAGTCATCTTTGCCTCAAGTCGTGAACCTCCTATTGCCCTCCAGGACTCGCTCAGAAGTCCTTCATTGAAGCCGAGGGCTGGTTCAAGGAACATAGATTGGTGATAAATCTTAAAAACAAAAACCATGTTCTTCACTCATCCTCAAAACAAGTCCTGCAACTTCAAACTCCTCATTCACTCTGGGTCCTCTTTCCCACTCGAACAAGTTTGCTCCTATAAATACCTAGGGATCCATTTGACCCTCCTCTCCTTCCATGGACACATCGCTGCCCAGCCACTGCCACTAATATCCGACTGGGCATCTTACATCGGTATAAACACTGCCTCCCCTGGGCTCTTGACCATGATCACCTCCCTCTATCCTGTCCCTAGTGGACTATGGACTGCAGGTGTGTGTGGTGCTGATCAGACCGCACTCCATAAAATTCGCACTACTCTGAATAAGGCCTGCAGGTTAATTACTGGGGCACCTAGGCTAACACACACCTGTTCACTGTATGCTAAAGCGCTGGTACTTGATCTTGACGAGCGCCTCAAATATCTGACCTGTACCCTACAAAAAAGACCCTCCTTGGGCTAACTCTCGCCTGGATTGACCACCACCATCCCGCTCTGTCCCACTAGTTCATACTCAGACCTCTGGAAAACCTCTCTTGTTATCCCTAGAGCTAGGACCTCTCACAGCCAAAGAGCCTTCAGCTTTAGGGTCCCTCCTGGTTCAACACACTGCCCCTCCATCTCCAAGCTCCAACTATATCGTGCTTTTCAAACGCCCTACGGAACCACCTTGTTAACACCCTCGCTGTAATTGCCACTAGTCAAAGCCGACTCAATACTAATGACAAAGCTTACTACTAAGCTGCTAAGGACAGCATAACTCTGGTATTGTTTGCATCAATCCTACCTGTACCAGCTTGTTTGTATCTATGTCTTAAGTTACTGTTATACTGTGTTATACTGTTATACTGTGTATTTTCGTTTGTCTTACTGTGACAAGGTACCTTTGTAAATGAGCCTATGGCTCAAAGGTTTTCCAAACTGCTGTCTAAATAAATAAATAAATTTTTATCTCCCGCTTAGCGAGTGACTCTGAGATGCAGCACACCACCCGAAAGAACTCACCTCCACCACACACCTCGAAGCCAAACAATTACTTAAAATAAAACAAAGACATGTTCTTAAAATAAAATTCAATTTTTTATGTTACAGCACACTGTTACTTCGGGACAGAGGTACTCGCGGCTCCCGCTTCCCCAAAATCTGGCTGAAGAAGTACTTAGAGCAAGCCAGCAATGCATCTCAGTGTCTGGGGAGCCAAAGTTAAGAACATCCCACCATAGTTCCGCATTGCAATCGTGCCAACCCCCCATCCTCGTTCGGTATATAGCAAGTTTAAAACAAAAAAAGGCAAGGGAGCTGATCACCTGCCTTGTATCAAATGTGCAAGCTAGAAAATAATTTCTCTTTTTTTTTTCCTCGCTAGCAAGTGAACAGCCCTCTCTGACCACAACATTCATGAAGCACAGTTTCCAGCAAACCAAACAGCCCTGCTGCCAACTTAATTTGTTTAATATGTAGGAAATATCCGGCTGTAAGAAATCCTCAGAAACAATTGTTATTTTTCAGATGTTAAACTGCCAGCATACATGTGGCTAGAGGTGTGTGAAAGTTGTTTTTTCCGCCGTAGCGGAACTTCCGTGAAATTTTGCAACCTTCATAGAAGTTTCCAAACTTCCATCTGTGGCGGATCGGAAAACTTCTGAAGGTTTGGGGTGAAATGTTGCCCTGTTCCGCTCACCTAGAGGCAGAAGAAATAAAAAAAAAAAAAAAGTAACCTGTGGTGTCCAGTGCCTGCCCCCCACCACCAAGCCCTGCCTGAAATAAAAATAAAAAAATCCCTGGTAGCTAGCGGACCCTCCACCCAATCACCCACCCCACAGTTAAAAAAAAAAATTGTAATCCTTGGTGGCTAGCAGTCCCTCCCCCCCCACCCGATCACTGCCCGATATTGAAAAAAATGCCCCTGTAATCCCTGGTGGCTAGTAGACCCTTCCCCCACCTGATCACTGCCCGATATTAAAAAAAATGCCCCTGTAATCCCTGGTGGCTAGCGGTCCCTCCCCTTACCCAATCACCCACCCAACTAGTCCAGGACATCATGCCTTTCCAGTTAACACCCCTCCCATCCCGATCCCCCATGTATAGTGAAAAAAACTTCTAGTGCCAGTCTTGCACTCTTGCTCCTGTTCTCCCTGGCTGTTTCCCTCTGCCCGTAAACAAGACTAAATTAACTTAAACATAAAAAAAAAAGAACTAACTTGGTGCTTGTATTTGTTGCACTCATCTTACTGTCTCGTCGAATGCAGCCACCCTTCCCAATGCCAGTACGATCCTTATGTTCATTACTGCCCGACCAGACCATACGAAGCTGCACTGCTTGTCATTGAGTGTGGTTCTGCACAAATCGATAAAATGAAGCACAAGGTAACACAGCAAGAAAACAAACACAGATGGGGGGAACAGTGAACAGAAGTGCTCTCTGGGGTGAGAGGGAGGGTTGAACACATTTACTGCCTCTAAGACAAGTGTAACAAAAAAAAAATTGTCTAATACTGCAGTGCCCTCGTGCCCTCTACTGGCAGGCATACCAGTACAAGGACTACTTTACATAAAAATGACTTCAAATCAATTTCTACTGATTTTTACAATTTCACTAATTTGTTTTTTAATACTGTGTAAGCACCCCTTTGGGCGCTTACTAATTAACTGTTGTAGCTAGGAGTAGTTAGGTGGGAAAAGCTATTGGTGTCTGTAGGTCTGGGATGCGGGCCTGCCTAGTGCCAGCAGGGGGACCCCTCCCTCAGAGGATAAACAGTGTTTTTGGCACCCAAAAGGAGGCTGATGGGAGACAGCCAAGAGAGACTCAGGGGTCAGCCAGAAGTTGGGCCATGGCGGGGCCAGGGTGGGCCGTTCACCACCCCGGCCCTCCTCCTTTGAAGATCAGTGAAGGATGTGCAGCAGTTTACGGCCATAGAGTGTCAATGGGAGTTGTGGAGCAAACAGTAGGGTCCTTTCGGTGCCAGATTATGGGAGCTGGAGCCCAGGAGAGGAAGACAGTGGAGCTTGCCAAGTGATCTCCAGCACCTTGGTTGGGGTAGGCACCAGAGGGGGTCCTGTAAATACAATTCTCACCCGGAGATGAGTGCAGCCCAGGAGCCAGTAAGTTCTTCTGGGGCTGAGCCTACTGTGGCAGAGGGGGCCTGGGGTGCGGTCCAGAAGTGGCAGCCTGGATCACTGGGGGTGTATTGGTGGCAGCCTATTCCCCTTTCCCGAGACCAAAGGGCTGCTGCAGTGTTTGGGCTCCCAAAGTGGTGCAGCCTGTGAAGGCATAAGGAGTTCTGTGTGGGAAGTGGCTGAATGAGACCCCAGGTGAGATAGCAGTCCATCTGGATGCTCTGTGTGGCATTACAGCTGGGCCGCTGGGTGGGCATAGTCCTGAACTGGAATCACTGCATGAGCGGAAAGTGCCTTAGGTCTCTGGGATTGCCAGGGACATATGGAACTCCTTGGGATGCTTAGAGTAGGCATGTGGCATCAGTGATTGGCTGGCAGGAGGGTTTTGGTGGTACTGTTCGTGCTAAAAGTTAACAGCGACGTAGTAATACAAAGTGCTCCCGTAATCAAGTTCTCCCTGTTTTAAAGTAACCCCAGTTTTAAGAAGGCAGACAAGAAATGGAATTGGGACAGCAGAAACATCTCATGCTGTCTCAGTTTGCTACCTCCGATTGAGCATTTGAGTGACAGAGAAAGAGATTAAGTAAATGTCTGGTGAATAGAAAGTTATGAAGAAAAGTAATATGTGAAGCAAATGCTGCTAAGACAACGTGTACTCCTGTGTGGCCTTTTTGGACCACCATTTAAAGTGCTGCTGTCAGGAATGTAGCCTTTTTGGCTCAAGGGGATTTCTGCATGAAACAGTCAATCTGTTGGAAAAAGAGATTGCTGCAGGATTTAAAGTCAGGCCCTATACCTGTGAATTGCTCCCACCACTGTTTGAGTACCTCCACGCTCCACGGAATGGTTAATCAGATTACTTGTTTACATTAAATCGGTTGTACTTTTTAATTACGGAGTGGACACTAAATTTACTATATGATAACTGTTCACGTATGTGCTTGTTAATGAACATTGCCCCTGCAGCTATCCCCACTGAGTGAAGTGACGTACTTGCTCCCTTGCATGCAAAGCCATTTTGCAACATCTGCGAACCAGGTAATGAGCATATTTATTTTCTGAACTGTGTTTTCTGGCTGTACAGTGCCCCTTCCCAGGACATTTAACATCTTTATACCCTCAGACACAGAGAGAGAGGCTTACACCTGTATAAAAATGTAATATGTAGTCCATTTTCTAAGCGCAATAATACCCTCCAGGGTGGGCGGTACTGGATTATACTGGACCTTTCAGGGGCTGTAAGGCCCTCCACAGGTGACACTGGGCCTCATTACGCCCCAGGGCGGTCCAGTATAGCCCAATACCGCCCTCCCTGGAGGGTATTAATGCTTACATATATTGCAAAGATACATGGCACAAATATAGCTCTAAAGTAGAATTCAGAGCTATTATTACAGATCGTAACCATAGTTAGGTGCCAAGTGCAAGATAAGGGGAAAGGGAATCCACAGTACTAGCAGGGGCAATTCAACGGGGGGGGGGGGCAGGCAACCCATAACAGTATTATCTCATAAACTCCATCGAGAAGTACCTTTGTCCACACAGTGGCTCTCTAGTAACACCTTGCTGAAGTGAATCTAATAATGTGCTCAGTTTAAAGGTGACTTACAACTTGCACACTCTGATGAGTATGTTGGTAACGTAATTTAGATCTAAGGGATTTTGCTTAAGAACACCTGAATCCTAATTGCCCAGGGCACATTTGTTATTTGTATTCTGCATTTCTGTGAAGCTTTCCAAATTGGCTTACTAGAAATAGACCCCAGACCAGACGCGGCTTAATTTTTCCATTATCTAGGCTATGAGACAGTGGACTGGATTTTCAAAGAATGGCGCAGGGTTTGCGTCAAGTCCTGCATCAAATCCTTGCACTGCCGCAACTAGGGCATTCCCAACTGCCACAACTGGCGACTACACCTCAGCAAGGACAGAGAGTTGAGGCAATCCAAGGAAGGGAGACAGAATGGTGCAAGGGATGCACCAAACGTCATATGAGGCGAGGTCAAGGGATCTAAACATGTACACTCTGGAAGAGAGGAGGGAGGGGGGGCATGGTGGGGACATTTAAATACCTCACGGGGTGAATATGGTACAGGAAGGGAACATTTTGCAGAAAAGAAGGTATACAAGAAGTAGGGGGCATGCAATGAAGCTGGGGGCAGTTTAGGACGGATGTGAGGAAGTATTTCTTTACTGAGAGGGGGTAGACGCCTGAAACAATCTTCCAGTGGGGATGGTGGGGGTGAAAATGATGATGGGCTTAAAGCATGCATTCAACGGGTATAAAGGAAAACTGGTATAAAAGTGGGGGGAGTCCAGAGACTGGGTTAGGGTCTGCAGTGGCAGAACAGGCAGGGAAAAGGGGCAGACTAGGTGGGCCAAGTGGTCCTTATCTGCTGACAAATTCTGTTTAAGATGTATGTTTGCCAGTCTGTGACTGCAGGTGGACTGTCGGTGATGAAACCCACTGATTATACAAACATACATATGAACCTATGAAAATGCCAGCAGATTAGGCCTTGAGGTATATTGCATCTGCTCAAGATGCAGCTCACAGTTTGATAACTACTGCTGCCCCCTGTGACGCTCGGCCAGCTGGTTAAGATTATTGAATGATATTTGTAATATAAATATAGTATGTGATTGTCTCACATAAGACAGCCTGGGCTTCCATGGGTCCCCGTCCCCCCCCCCAACCCCGGTTTCAGTGAAGCTACAGGATATGTAACTGACCAGGAGAGCTCTGTAATGTAATTAACTTCCTTGAGAAATTGCATTTTATGTCTTTTTATGACCTCATGCTTTAAAGTTAGGAAACTAAAATATACATTTTATTACAGAACAGGACATCATTTAGTTGATGCCTGTTGGCTATATTGCACCTAGGTGACGGATTGTGGAGTTGTAAACCTCAAAGGAACTGGTGGATCAAAAACTCATAATTTGGGAAATGAGTTTTTGCTGATGTCACCTTATTTAATACACCTCCTGATAGGCCATCATGTTTGTATTTTTTATATTCTAAAAGGAGCTAGATGACTCACAGAAGGGGTGTGGAGAGACAGACTTAAACTAACACTTGTGTCTGAACTGTTTGAGAAATACCGTCTTGGGACTCTAGAAAAACATAGCTCTCTGATTGAATTTAACTGCACTTACAGAGGTAATACATTAGATAGAAAAGATCTAACTATGTTGGTAGGAGTTTATTCTGTAGTTTTCCTTGTTTTTCTTTTATGTGATTGTGATGCTCTTTGATATATTGTTCTGTGTTTACATTTTTCATATTTTTATCCATTTTTAGTAAACATATTATTTAAAAGACTGCCTGGATGTCTGCCAGTTCTTTCTTTTTGCATGTGACGTATAGGTGGTTAAAGCTGACAAAACGGTTCAACAGTTGGATGGTGTTACTGAGCTTAAGTAAAAAGGTAAGAATATACCTAAGGTCTCTTACAGAGTTAAAAGGATTCATTTTGGAAGCCTGGCTGTGTGCCCCGGCGAAAGATTGTATCGCAATCCCTGAAGAGGGTACGTATCTGAGCCTGTTCACTCGGTATGCTAGCATAAGGGTCACAGTTTGAATCCCCCCAGAAAAGGTGATTCGGACCCAAAAGCAGACAGGAGGGTTACCCTGTCTGTTACCTGTTCACACTATTGCACTTGGAGGCTGGCACTGTGGGAGCAGAGGGCCTGACCTGCTGAGTGCATTTGTGACACCCCCCTCCCCAGTCCCTTCCATCCCTCCACTGATTTCCATTCAGAGTCCCCTTGGTCTCTGCCCACCCTACCTGTAACCCTGCCCATGTATCTATCTTATCCCTTCTTAAAATCTCGCACTGATTCACTTGATACCAACTCCTCAGGTAGCGCATTCTAAGGCATCACCACCCTTACCATGAAGTAATGCTTTCTCAGGTCTCTTCTATACTTCCCACCAACCAGTTTCAGGCTATGACCCCTCGTTGTCACTTCCCCCTTCAGTATGAACATCCCCTCTGAGTTTACTTTATTAATACATTTCAAGTACTTAAAATGTCTTGATCTTGTCCCCTCTTGTCTTCCAGGAAGCACATGTTTAGCTCCCTAAGTCTCTCTGCATAGGGCTTATCCCCTATTCCAAGGATTATCTTAGATGCCCTTCTATGGACCCCCTCCAGGAACATAATGTCCTTATTTCAGTAAGGGCGCCAGAACTGTACACAGTACTCCAAGTGTGGCCTCACCAAGGATTTATACAGTGGCAGAATTACTCCCTCCCTCCCTTCTGGAAGTGACCCCCCTAGCAATGCACCCTAACATTCTGTTTGCCTTAGCCACTGCTTTCCAGCATTGTCATGAGTGATTCATTTTACCAGTGATCATTACTCCCAGATCTGTTTCTTCCTCGAGACCGATAACTGAACCTCCCCCAATTTGTAGCTGTACCCTGGATTCCTAGCTCCCAAGTGAAGTACACTGCACTTCCTAACATTAAACCCCAGCTGCCATGTGACTGACCACTGTTCTACTCTTTCTAGGTCTTCCTGGAGTATTCTTCTCTCTTCCTCACTGTCCACCTCTGCACCTAACTTGGAGTCGTCAGCAAACAGGCTCATATTACTCCTATGTCCCATCGCAATGTCTGAAATGAAAGCATTAAATAATGTACCCAGAACCAAATCCTGAGGGACCCCCTCATATCTCATACCATTATAATCTGTACTACTGAATGTGACCAAGCTGCCCTCAGGCACGAGATTCATAGTCATCTTGCGCCCATGTGTGTGAAATGCTGTAACCAATGCAGCATTGATCTTCAAGTGCTAACTCCTAGTCTTGTGCACAGCCTCTGTAAATAAATGTTTGTTTGTGCAACTCTTAAGTCTGAGCACATTGTTACCTTAAGTTTAATGCTTAATCCTGAGGACAGTGATTGTGTGATTTACTAATACAAGTTACTGAAATTAAAACTTGATGATGGGACGCTAATGATTTACCTAAAGTGTGAAGTTAGTCACTGTGATGCAGAAAAGTGCCCAGCCACTGCTACGAAAGGTACCAAACCCATTTCTCCTTGCCAGAACCATCTCCCCTAGGCTCCATCAAGCTGAGACCACAGAAGTGTTACTACCTCGCTGTTGTCCCTGAGTGCAAGAGTGTCCGAGGGCACTCTCCGACCTCTCCCAGGTAGCGGCAACCTGCTACTATTATTATGTTTTTCCTGAGCTCAAAGAACTCAAGCTGGCCACCATGGTGTAAAGGGAAGTGTCCCCCAGTATAGCACCAGGGATCTCCTGACACTCTATTGCTAAGCGAAGCCCTGTTAGAATATGGATCTCAGCTTTACCACTGCAGCAATCCCTCCCTAAAAGGTTGTTCACTATAGTGGAGGACTCTAGGTATTACAGTGAAGTTGAGGGTAATTTCATATAGAATAATGCACTGGCAGATGTGTGTGTTATGAGGTTTTTTTTCCCACACACGGGGTAATGACCCATAAACCTTGAGGCCGAAACTCAAGAGGTTTATGAAGTCATCACACTCCAAGGGGATACAGAAATACCCTCATAGATGCACACCTATGTTTTATTTTTTAAAACTGGTGCATGGTGCTTTTTTTCCCTTCAGTAAATGATCAGTCTTCCACATTCTGGCTGCGTAGTTGGCTGCAAATCACCAACACACTTCACATAACTCCAGCCCTCTCCTTTAAAGCTTGGCTAAACAAGCTTTAATTATTTACTCAGTTCATAACTCTATTCACTCCAGCCATCTTCAGCCATCCGCAGGCGAGACGACTGACACCCCTTCTGCCATCAGACAGTATCACCGGCCAAGAACAGAGCACAAACAACAACCTACTAGAAAGCAAGTGAGATCACTATGTAGAAGGCTACTGGAAGTTGCCACTAATACAAACACAGACAAGGTGCAAAAATACAGGCTATATAGTGCACTGGAACACAATTGTGCCTCTAGAGTCTAGCAAGACATTTCTGCTTCGTACACAGTCTTCCAAATGCTGCCCCCCAACCCCACCCCTCACCTACTAAACAAATTCAGACTATTACCAGTCCAGGTATCTCATCTTATCACTTAACAGGTCATACATGTAACACCCTCCTCGGAAGGTGGCTTACTTGGACTGCCACCCGCTGTGCTCCTAAAGTTTATGGAGATCTACATTTTTTTGCTGTCAGCTCCCTCCTGCTTGACCTCATGTCTGGCAGTGGGAGACAGAATGTGACTGCACAGATATCTTTGGCACCTCCTGTGCCCTTTCCCCCAGGCTGTGGCCACATTCCTCTGTCTCAGTCCCCCGATTCTGGCAGGCAACTAAGGAAAGACGTTTCTGGTCCTCGATGCACCACACTGTAGACTGCCGTCAATGGGAAGCAAACTGAAAGGGAGAGAGAGCACGTGCTGTACAGAGCCACTCCCTAGCACTCTCTCCTCCCGACCCCAACACCAGACTCGATGTACCCACAACCCCCACTGATGCAACAAGACATCAGCCCAGGAGGGGCTACAACTACCAGGGGGGAAGGCAGCACATTTACAAAGGGCACAGAACTAAATAAAATAAAATGTTTGAAGCACAAGGCTCCTCTACAAACATGGCCACAGCCATGTTGGCAACCCCTGGCCCTGCGGCTCATCCAGTCAAAGGGCATGAGGCCCAGAGACAAAAACAAGAATTGTTGAAGGATGATGCAATCAGTGACCCTCCTACATGGACTGACAGGCTAAGGGGGACAATCACAGGGCAGAATAGGGCCAAAGGACTGACGGACAGCACTGCCTATCCAATGGGACACTGAATAGGGGAAAAGAAGTTTTAGAGCTCTCATGGAGCTTGTGGCAGTCTGAGAGAGAGAGAGAGACATTGAGGTGTTCAGACCTGCTGCTGGTGAGACCAAGTGAGAGGCCTAGCCAGGCCAACAACCTGCGAGCCTTCACCAGGGTTCATCCTGAAAATTCACTGTGAACCTTATCCTGGGCTTACACTGTTCAGAGACTGTGCCAGGGAAAGGCACCTGTGTAGGGAAAACTGTAAAGCTGTGCCAGACAAGCACCTGCTGAAAGAAACAACTGAGAGTTTGAGCCTGTGGGGCACTGCAGCATACAGAAACTCATGGCTGTTCAGAGACCGAGATATGCATCCTTCCCAGGTTGCCTCAGAGCCAGGTAAGGGCTTGCTGGCCCTCATCTAGTGGAGTGGGGGCCTACTAGCCCTTATCTAGTAGGGTGGATCGGGGAATAGGAAGCCACAGGGCACATGCCCTGAGAGTACTTTAAAATCCCGACATGCACAATCCCGAGCGTCAGGAGCCCTAGACTAACTTCCTGACACTTGGACTTCCGACACTTGGAATTTGCCTGCAGCAGAGTTGAGAATCATAAATAAGGGGGGGCAGGGGGGTGAAGCCCCCAATAACCCTTGCTGCGGGCAAATTCTGAGTATCAGGAAATTAGTCTCGGGCTTCTGACACTCGGGGATTGTGCATGTCAGGATTTCCTAGTAAATGTCCCTGAGTATGTGGGTACTCTTGATCTGGAGGGGAATCAGACTGTGGGGGTCACTCCTGGAGTCTGGGCTCCCTGGGAACTGGGAAGCTGTGGCATACTGCTCCTGTGACTGACGACTCAGCCAGAAGGGCAGTGTCCTTAGAGGTGTGAGCCAGTAGGGCTGTGCTACTACAGAACATCTGAGGGAATCAGAAGTGCTTCATCCCCAGGCCACAGGGCCCTGTTCCTGACTACTGCTAACCTTGTGCCTGTGTGCTGTTCCCTGCCTCAGCTAAGCTGCTGCATCCATGGGTCACATGAGTGCTGATACTGCTGAGGGGGTCTTTTGTACTTTTCCAGTTTTGGATTACAATCACTGCAGTTGGATTACAAGTTGGTTTTCAAGTATTTTCCATTTGGATTTCAACTTCTTTAAATTGTGCTAGCACACTGTGGGCCATTGTGAAGTTAAACTGCAAGCTTGCTAATTTTCATCAAGTTCACTACTGAAAGAACCCGGGTTATGTAGCTACCAGGCCTGCAGTAGGACTCTAGTGTAATTCCTGAGTACCCAGAGTCACTGGTTACTGTGTCATACTTGAAAATGTAGTTTTACTACCGGCATCACCTGAAGAGTTACCACACCCTGTGTAGTATAATTAAACAATAATGTAATGTAAGACAGGGTGTGTGTCGTGCTGAGATAACATCATGCCTTGGAGACTGGGCATGAGGTCAAGTGCATCCAGCATCTGAGAAGTGACTATCCCCATGACACATGACTAGGAGTGCATTATTGCAATTATAAAATGGCTTGCTTCTAAAAAAACAAAAACAAAAAAAAACATTTTTAAAATACATTTTTCAATAGGCATGATATTGTGCTGGGATAACACCAATGCTGAATGTCAGTGCTCAAGCAGAAAACTTGCTTCACAGCTGAGGACCATGCCACAGAACAAAAACGAACAGAGAAAGCAGCAGAATCCAGGCACCAGTCAGGCTTAGAAAATTTATTACAAAAAATATATAACTTACATAAATCACAAACACAGCTCGCAATGTGCAGGCAGCATGATGATGAAGCCCATTGGCGAAACTGGTTAGATGATTCAGTTCCCTTACACTCCTGCTGCTGCCATACTGTGAGCTGTGTTTGTGATTTACGTACGTTATATATTTTCAGTAATAAATTCTGGAAGCCTGACTGGTGCCTGGATTTGGCTGTTTTCTCTGAATGTCAGTGCTGACCAGTCAATGCCCAGGAATTTTTCTTGCCATTTCACAATTCCTATTTTTGTGCCCTGTGACTGGGTAGATGCTTCATAGACTGTGTGCAATCTGAGAGGGTGGCAGTGATCCACAATACAGTGGCTCTCAGGAGGCATTGTTATAGGGTGGGAGTGCTCAAGGTGACTGGCAACTGCCTAACCTTCTCTTTTCTTCTAGTTTCCAGGCCTGTGTTCTTAGGTATTGCATTCCATGGGGGTGGTACTGCACACAACATCTGGCCCACTTATTCTCTCTCTATGTGGAGGGACAGCACTATTTCTTATTTGTTCTGGAAAGAACCCCCCCCTTTCCACAGGAGAAGGAATGAACCGAACCCCCTCAACGAGGTGGGCCTTGTACATACGAACATACAAAAGTTGCCAGCAGCAAAAGGCCATCCTGGTCTATCTAGGCTGCTTGAGATTGCAGCTAGCTCCCTATTCAGCAGCTGCCTCACCCTCCCCTCCCTTTACCCACCCCCTTTGCTCCTGTCCCACTCTTCTTGTAGCATTCCACTGTGTTACATGCCACCACTTCTCTGTAAAGAAATGCTCCTCACCTCCCTCCTGAATCTCCCCCCTTTCTCATGTCATGGCCCTAGTGTCTCTCCCACCTCCTCCTGAATAGACCCTCTGTGTCTGTTTTGATTATCCCCTTCAAGTACCTGAAGGTCTCAATCATGTGCTCCCTCTTCTCCAGTGAGTACATGTTTAACTCTCTTAGTATGACCTCATATGGCAATTCTCCCAGGCCCTGAATCATCTTTGTTACCCTATGCTGCACCCCCTCAAGCAGCCTAATGCCCTTTTGTAGGTATGGCCACCAGTACTGCATGTAGTATTCCAGGTAGGGTCTAACCAACGATCTGTATAACGGTAGCATAACCTACTTTCTTCTCGAAGTAATGCCCCTTGCAATGCACCCCAGCATTTTATTGCCCATTGCTGCCGTCTTTCTGCATTGCATGGAATTGTTCATTGCTCCAATGATGAGAGCCCCCAGATCCTTCTCCTCTTCTGTTACCTCCAGCCACAGCCTCCTTCCCCCCAAGATGGTAGCTTCTCCTCGGATTTTTGTTCCAAAGTTCGAAGTATAGTACCTTGCATTTTTTTGCATTGAACCCCAGCTGCCATCTGTCAGACCATACCTCTAGCCTTGCCAGATCCTCCTGTAGCCCGCACCACCCAACCTGGTCATCCACCACCGCTCTCATCTTGGTGTCATCTGCAAATCAGCTGATTTTGTTGCAGATGCTCTCCGAGATGTCTGCAATAAATATGCCAAACAGCACTGCGCCCAACACCAACCACTGTGGAACATCACTTGTCACAGGCTTAAGTGATGAGTATTCCCCACCTACCACCACCCTCTGCTGCCTATCTTTTAGCCAGTTCTCCACCCACCCCACCAGTTTTGCTCCTGCTCCTGTGCCCTGTAGCTTGATTCCAAGTCCCCCATACTGTACTGAATCTAAGGCCTTACTGAAGTCTAGGTACAAGACATCCACCGCATGGCCCCTGTCAATTTGCCTAGTCACCCAGTTATAGTATTCTACCAGGCTGGTCTGGCATGACCTGCCCTTGACAAAGCCATGCTGCCTCCCATCCTGCACCCCGTTCACCTCCAATAGTGCCACTAGCCTATCCTTTAGGATGGTCTCCATTAGCTTCCCCACTACGGACGTCAGACTTACAGGCCTATAGTTCCCCAGTTCATCCTTGGGTCCAGTCTTGTGGAGGGGAACCACATGAGCCAGTCTCCAGTCATGGGGTACGCATCCTGTGTTTAGAGATTAATTAAATACTTCTGCAAGGGTCCTGGTAAAATTACCAGGCAGGGGTATGAACCCAAATACAATGATCTGGGAGTCACATTCATTTATATCTATATCCTAAATAACAGAAGTTTAGTAGAGAAACTATTCAGTGGCTACACTACATTAAATACTTTAGATTATAATGAGAATAATTACAAAAAAGCATATAGTTTTGGATTTTCTTTAAAAAACACACACACACACACTTACATGGAGTGTGCCTGCCTACTACATTACTGCATGTAATCCCAAAAGCAAGGGGTAATTCTCAAAGACAGATCAAAAATGCTGGTGTTCAACAGTGCTCCCTCGTATCACAAGGTAGCAAGTTCCGAAGATTCGGGGCACTGTTCACTTCAGAGAAAATCACTATTCATATGCTATATATCTGACTGGCAACAACCTTAAAACACTAAAGAAAATTCTAGAAGTAGAATAAGACACTCCAGAGGATGGGTTATGCCCAGTCAACATAGCTCATCGTGGGAACTCCCAAGCCATTAAATCACTTGCTATGTCAACAGAGTATAGCCTATCCCCTCTCATGTAATTCATTACAAGACCTTCAATGGAAGTTGGCAAAAGCCCAGGTTTATCTTCCTCAAACTGATTTTAGATCAGCATTTATAACAGCGAGTCAAATATAAAGGGGCCACTGTATTCCTCTCTCTCTCGGTCTCTGCCTCCTTCCACTTTCCATCCCTAAGGGCTTTTTAGGTGCCAACAAGCATAGCTTGCAAGTGCCTACTGTGGTCATGTGTACTCTTTCAGCATTTCCAGTCAAGATAAGGAGACCTTTTGCGTAATGTGATCTGCCCTGTGTCAGTTTGCCTGTGCAATGTGCTGTGCATCCTGGTAGACAGAAAATGGACTGATATGCCTCAAGTGCCCGCCATTCTGTCACTTGCGTAATGCGGCTACTGGGTGAGCCACACAGGAAGGTCTTTCAGAGCCAGTAGCTACAGTGCAGTTTAGAGACATCATGGTGTTCTCCTGAGGTAGTGTGGCAGGTGGAGAAAGTACCTTTGCACAGGTTTTGCAGAAGCCTGTTCTAGGGAGAATACTGGACTCAGAAGCAGGGGGACATTAAGCGAGACTGATGTCAGCAAAGTCTTTGAGGAGGTGGTCCACCCTCTTGTTTGTCTTTTTTCTTTGGTGGGTTTAGAATTTTGGGAGCCAGTACTTAAGGGGAAAGACGTTTAGAGGCTTGGGTTTTCAGCTGTCTCTCTGACACTGTGGCAAGTGTAGCATGCCAGGTCAGCAGAGTTAGCCACAAATGGTTGTAGACCGACATCATGGAAACTCTTACAGGATGCGAGGCAATTTCCACGTGGAGTCCAATCGGTGAAAAGGATGCTGTACTGTACTATACTGTGAATGGGTGGAAAGCCAGAGGGAAATGCTGGCAGCAGGTATTAATAATCAACTGATTTAAAATGTATTTTTCATTTCTTCTTCTGGAGTATTACAGTAGAGCCAAGTCCTACATTATGTGGAGATTTCATGCATTTTGTAGCTGAAGTAAGATACAGGGATCCCATGAAGCAGCAACTCAGTCCTTCCCTCAGCCTCTCTGGTGCCATCTTTCCCACAAAAGTCATGGGGATCTGGTTTTCTATAATCAAAGGCTAGGATCTGAGAGGGTCTGCTCGGGTGGGAGTGGGTAGGGTATCTGTTTCTTTAAACAAGTGTTGGGGTTTAGAAGGGAGCACTGAGATAGTCATTTTTATCTTCTTGAATCAGCTATTGGGGTCAAGTTACTTGTAAGCATCAGGTAGTTTTTAGGCACCAACAAGCGCAAGTGTCTACTGTGGTCATGCATACTCTTTTCTGCCTTTTCAGTCAAGTTTAAGGAGAAGTTTATAGAAACTTTTTGCATGAGTGATTTGCCCTGCATCAGTCTGTTTGGGCGATGTGCTGTGTGTCAGAAAAGACAGAAAGTGGATTGATTGGCCCCAAAACTTGCCATACTGCCACTTTCATACTGCTGCTACTGTGGTGAGCCACGGAGGAAGTTCTTTCAGAGGCAGCAGTTGCAGTGCAGCTTGGAGACAGCACAGTGTTCTCCTGAGGCAGTGTGGCAAGCGGAGAAAGTACCCTCGCATAGGTAAAGCAAATAAGGTTCAGTGCTACTGTCCTGTAAAGTAAAATACATTTCAAATCTATTTTTGAACAACAATCAGGACCCGGCACGGTTTTCGGCAGTGCGTAAGACCAGAGCAAGTGAGTTTGCTCTGCCCACACAACAGTACCCTTTTTCTTTTTGGGAGTGTACATTATTCCATCTCCTATTTTTTCTGTTTCAAACATTTTAGTTTAATAGTATGCCATGCCATGGTATCGGGCTGTGCATACTTAACTGCACATCCTTTATTGTACACTTGTTTTTCCGCATCTTGGCATCCCTCCCCTCCTGTCCTATTATCTGACATTGTGATTTTTGTCTCTCTACGGAGCCTTGTACTTTAGCACTCTGAACTTCAGTGTTCATTTTACACGATGTGGGTTGTGCTTTTACTTTAGCACCCGTTCTAACTTACCTACTGCCATGTCCCCAAAACCCCCATTTCCTTTTTATCACGGTGCTGCTTGTTCCAGGCAGAACTGTCTTCACGTATTTGTTTACACAAAGATAATTTACTAGTGGATGTTGCTTTCCCTTAACTTGCCAGGGAATTTTCCCTGTTTTCACTGAAAATGCTGTTTAACTTAATTCATTATGAAATAACATATTGGTAAAATGTATGCACACTTTCGTAATCATGCCATTAAGAAACACTGCATGTATTTGGATAATTTCCTTTCCACCCCCCTTCCCTCAATAAAGTGATTTTGTCCCTCTACAGAGCCCTGCGTAACTATGTATTTTGAATTTAGTGTTGCTCTTACTCCCATGTTGGTTGTGCTTTTAATTTAACACTCCATTCTAATGGAACTATTTGCCCCACCACAAGCCTTTCACCAGGATGTTACTTGTTCCAGGCAGCACTGTCTTCATATATTTAATTCTACTGAGATTTGTACCTAGCTGTGGGTTTGCTAACCATAGCACCCCACCATGAAATCACCTCCTTTTACCTAAAGTGTTTTTTTTTTTTTTACATTTTATCTTGGCATGATGTTAACATTTATGAAAACCTTTTCATGCTGTTTAGAAACAATGCTTATTATGTAATATGCTGCATATATTCTCTTGATAGTTTCTTCCCCCACCAGCAAATGTAATGCATTATATGTGATAATCTCCTTCAGATAGTATACCCAACTTTCAATGTTCCTTTTGTCTTTTTTGTATATTTTTATGTAGTCAATAATGATGTTTTTTGATACCAACAAGCATAGCTTGTAAGTGCCTATTGTGGTCCTGCATACTCTTTTGTGCATTTCAGTCAAGTTACAGACCTGTTGCGTGCGTGAGTGATGTGACATGCGTCAGATGTCAAACTGAGAAGGCTGTCTGATCTGCCATGCTGTAGGTCTGTCTGGCTGGCATACCTCTCAACTGTCCCTGATTTTGCCTCAAAATTTTACCTGTCCCTCCTAAAAATTGTGTTTCCATGACCAAACGTTGAGGGTTGTAAGCACAAAATAATGTCAGACATTAAAGTTACACGCTTGTTCTTCCTTAGAAAATGTATTGTACACTAAGCCCCTTATTCTAGCAGCTTTCTGAGTGGATATCACCAATTTTAAAGATGTGTCCCTGATTTTGGTCCGTTGTCCCAGATTTTTTTAAGCCTTGTCCCTGATTTATGAGGCAGGAGGTTGAGAGGTATGCTGGCTGGGAAGGGCTGCTTGACTGACTGACAACTGGAGAATTGAACTCTGTGAGGGAGTCTTGCAAAGGGGAACAGTATCTGTGCTGCACCAGGACGGCCCACTGAGCGTGCGGTTTTCTCCAGGTGCGATAGGGATTTCCATCCCCCATGCCCATTCTGGTGTGGTGGGAGTGTTGGTCGCTGGGACAGGAGCCAGTAAATGTCCACCCAGTAAGTCAGCAGGTTATCTCTTGTGCCCTCTGTCTTGGGTCTCTGTCAGATGTGGCACACAGGTACAGTGCACAACGGAGGAATTAAACCATGTCCAGATGAGTGTAGGCTGCAAAATGGAGGTTTAATAACCTGTTACATCAAAAGTGCAGAACTAAGAACCCTTCTGTAACATAATCTCTCTCCTTCTTTCTCCCCCTCTCCCTGTCTCTTTCCCTGACTCTCTCCCCAGTATGGATCCGACACTGGATAATAGTAGGAGACTTGGGAGGTTTGCATCTATAGGTGTTAGCAGCAGATCAGCAGTTGGGAACATGTCACTATGGTCAGTTACTATGTAACAGATACTATGCTTGGAAAATGTAGCTAAGCTTCCTCAGAAAAATCTCAGGAACCTTAGTAATGACTAAGAGAAATGTCAGAAACTAGCGGCGAAGGCTGTAACGTCATCTGTCCTGCATCAGGCATTGTCCTGACCTGAGTGTTTGATGAATTATGCTCTACTCTTTTTGTGAATAAATAGTGAGCATATTTATTGCATACCGTGTCCTGTGTTTGTGGCCATGGGTCCTCTTGCTCCTTCTGCAATGATGTTATGTATATCCGATGGTTATCTGATCACTGGCTGTTTTTCTTTTCCTTTTAGGTGCAACAGCATAGCCGTAAGTTCCTACTGTGGCCACGTGCACTCTTTTTTGCATCTAATCAAGTCCAAAGGTACATGCTGTAGAGAGTAAGGAGCCTGGGTTAGATCCTCACAGTGAACCATTTTTTTCTTTCTCACTACAGTTCAGAGATACTGTATGTCCGACTACATCCCTAAGCCACTTCCCTTTTCACTGCCAAGAGAAACCTGTCAGCCTTCTTTCTTGCAACATAATTATTTCATACAGGCCTTCCTTGACGCATTTAAGTACCATGTTTCACTTCCAGTTTAGCCAGTGATTTTGTAATCAACACTTAAAACACTCCCATCAGCTTCTTTAGCTGTGATTATCAACAGCCCCAGCTGCCAATGTGACACTCCTAAGAGATCCAGAGAGAGAGAGAGAGAGAGAGATAGTTTTATAGTGCTATATAAAGTGAACTTGTCATAAACCTTTTGAGGGTTCCTCTGGTCTGTTGCTTTGCTGGCTGTCTCTTTGATATCTGCTCTTGGAAGCTGATACAGGGTTTTATTTAACTCCAAAAATTGATTAGCGTTTTGCTCATAAAAGTGCTAAAACATTGTGAAAACGCATAGCACTTGCCTCATTGTGTTTAACAAACATAACACTTCTAGAAAACCTATATAAATACTTTCTGTACACTTAGCATTGTCCCAAGAAAAAAACTGCTAATCAATTATTTAAAACCCTGTGATAGTTTATACAGTCTATGGAGGTAACTGGTGTACTTTTTGATTACTGAAGCAGACTTGCTGACATGTTGACTTAAAAAGGTCTTGGATGGTCAAAATATTTCACTTCTTGGTTTGGGCAGAAAAAATAAACTTTTGAGTCTCGAGTCTAAGTCCCATTTGAGACACATACACCCTGTGGATGTTTTGCACCCACACTGATGCCCCACCACCCAAAATATTCCTCAATGTGGTCTTCCACTGCTGAGTGGAGGAGCCCTCCCTAGAAGTGCAGTCAATGCAAATTGCTGAACCAGATGCCAGTGGGCAGTAGTAAAGATAGCGCCACTTACATCTTGGTGAGTGATTACAATACAGCACCACGGCATGACACTGTAGCACTGTAGCACTGTGCCTGTGGTGCCAGTTCACTCCGCCACTGTTAGTTGTTAAAGGTATTCCCTGGTGTACAGCAGCACCCCACCCCATCGTTGTCTAAGCAGTCCAAGATATCCGAGACCTCAGGCACCCGATTCAGACATGCCCTCCTCTTACCAGTGGTGTCCCCCATCACAGATACAGGCACCCCATTACGGATGCCATCCCCCACGATTAATTCAGATACCCCCCCCCACAAGTGGTATCCCTAGTGTCTAGTGGCCCCTATCCTTACTAATAATGTTGTTTACTTGTTCAAGCTTTATTAAATTGTGTTTGATGGGTGAATAGCACTAAAGTGGAAATTCTCTACCTAGGACTAGGCCTTGCAGTAAAACATGAGTAGTCAGAGATATGACCCGTTTTTAACTGTGCCTTTGTGGCGATATCATTTTGCTCCACAACACATTGTGTATTATTACTATGTGCTTTATTTGAGGCTGACTTCTTTTCAGAACAGTACTGTAAGCATGACTCAGCGCAGTGGTCTTTCCTGTTTCACTTAATAAACAAAAAAATAAATTCAGGAAAGAAATGTTCTAAAATAAAGACACTGTGGCTTTGCTCCAGGAGCAGTGACACTACTGGCTTACAGGCTGAAAGAAGCATCCTTAAGGTCATCAGTCTTAAAAGCGAGACCTCTCCCATATGCAAGATTTTAAAGCAGTAGTCTCACCGGGCCAGTGACGCGGAGGGCAGAGGCACCCATGCCTCACCTGCTGTCATGCCAGTGACCTGGGTTCAGTGACGAGCCTGGGTCGCTCAGGGGTCAGCCTGGGGGAGGAGGATTCAGCATCTCAGTGGATGCTCTCCTCGTCTGGGGACGGACAGCGGTCTGCTCCACTGCAATACTGCCACCTAGGTGACCATGGGTGGCGATGCAGGTCGGAGCAGCACTTCTGGGCAGGGGACGCTCCTTGACGGAGGACGCCCAGCACATCTTTGATGTGCACGTGTCCAAGTTGTCATCCCCATGGAGCATCCGTGGGTTGGGGAATGAGAGGAAGAAGAACAGAAAAATACTACCAGCAGCAGGATGCCACCCTGTGGAGCCTCACAGACTCCTTACCGCCTACTGGAAGCAGGGCACCACCAGACTTAGTGTGGCAATGGAGAGGATTAGGAGCCCCCCCGACGGCTCTGCCACAGGAGGCAATCTGTGGAGAAATCAGTGTCCCCAAGGTAAGTCCCAGAGATGGTGGGTGATGGGGTTAGGGGACAACGTGAGCTGAAGGAGATTGCCAGGTGGAGGAGGGAGCAAAAAAAAAAAAAAGATTTTAAAGCAGTAGTGCAGCAAAGGGGGCTCAACCTTATGGGGCTGTTTTGAGGTCTTACAGTTGAGTTCTGACATCCTTCACTGCTGCCTGCTGAACTGCACTATTGTTACTGTTTTACAACAGTGTTTAATGGTAACTTTACATTTTAAATACGTTATTTGTGTATAAGAAACACTGATCTGATGTATTGACATACAGTGGAGCCTGCCAGGATGCAATGCAGTGTCACAGATTCCAGCATGGTGAAAGTGATAAGCAGCCACTGAAATTGCCTTGTTGTGCCCTCTCCGTGGTGCCAAGCAGTGAGGGGACCTACTCGACACGCTGGCGACCCAGGTTGATGCCCTGTGCCCTGGATGACAGGAGCGGAGACTGGCAGGGACGGGTAGTAGTATCCACGCAGACGCTTTCCTCCCTTGAAGGGAGAGTTCAGCTTGCACCACTCTTCGAGCAGGTCCTGGTGGTTGACCGGTGGATGCACACTTTGCGGCACATGCCACCATGAACGTGCAGCCTTCACATGGAAGGGGGGAGGGACTGATGGAGAAAAATGGAAAATGGTCAGATGACAGCCCTCTGTGGAGTCCCCTACATTGACATCCGCCCAGCGCAGCGTCCTTGGCTCCCCAGACTGCTACCCCAATGACACAGGCACTTCTCCCCTGGTGGCAGCGAGGAGGCCCTGGCAGGGATGAGCTGGAAGACTGGGAGATGTTGGCGAAGTTTAGGGAGTGTGGAGGCAGGAGAAGGCAGCAGGATAGAGGATGGTCAGTTGAGGGGCTGAAACTTGGGGAGCTCAGAGGAGTAGGACTCCAGGGGACAGGGTGGCACAAAAAAAAAAAGAAATTGCCTTTTTTCATTGTATTACACAGATGGGCAACAGACCTTGGCCTCGAATTAACTTATGAGGACTTGGTTAAGTATTCTATTTTAATGGTGAAAATCAGTTCTTTTCCCTTTTAGATATTTGAAAACACCAACAATACAGGCCACTTATGTGGGAGAACAATGGGGAAAATACTGGAGGCTTTGTAGTGAAAAACATGCAGACCAAGCTCACATTTTCTGACTCTGCCCAACGCTGACAGTTTTTGGAAGTAGGTTGGGGAACACCTGACACACATGTTTGTGCACTCGCCCACCCTAACGGTGGGCCTGTACTTCCTAATATTTTTCCCTGGCAGCGGGGATCTCTGGGAATACTAAAACACTGCTAATAATGTTATTAGTGAGAGCACATGAAGCCATCACCCAACAGTGGCTTACACATGAGACACCCACTTCTCACCAGTGGGTGGTAACTGTTAATAAGGAGGCAGTATAATGCAGTGGTTTATGGCTCTGAGCTGCAAACCTGGATACCTGGGTTTGAATCCCACAGCCCCCACTTGCATACTGTGTGACCCTGAGCAAGTCACTTAACTTCCCTGTGCTCCCAGGTTGCACCTGTAAACAAGTTTCAGCTTAGTGTATCACCTGGTTAAAAAAAAAAAATATAACCTCCATCACATGGAGCGGTTAACCTACTCTGTTAGAACTAGAGCTTCACTATTTATTGAAGTGTGGTGACCGTGGGTACTTACTATTGCAGACATGGCCCCTTCTTTTATACCATAGCCTGTGTTATGAGTAACAGATACGAGTTAAGTAAGGTACGTAGCCAACGGTCACACTTGTGTTTGATGTTCAAACGACTTTATTTAATGCCTGACATGCAAAAGCACTCTAGGTGATTCTGGCTGATATTCACCAGGAAATGCAGTCTAGCTGTAATCTCTAATGGACTGTCATGTGTGATTTTGTTACCAAAATGCTGTTCATTTTGAGATTAACAGAATATCTTGTCTGTGCACCTGCAGTTTCTGAAAACATTTAAAAAAAACTTAACATCAAATAAGAAATTTGCTTTGTTTCCTGCAGAAACCCTGCTGCAGAATTCTGAATCCTTTCGGGCTCCACTTATGTGTACTCCTTATAGAAAACTGTCTATCATGTAGAACCCCTGAAGAAACAATAAGAGGTAAGTCAAGAACTAGACAAACTGGAGCCTCCTTGAAAGAGGAGTACTACAAAATGGTGCTCCCAGTCAATGGCGTGTACCATTCTATGTGTCCTCTCAATGAGACAGTGTACAAGCAGCACCTCTACATGGAACTATTAGGAAAAAGGAGGGGATCAAAATCAGAGCCCCACCCCAAATGGGCTAATTAAAAATACAAATTACAGCCTCCCTTCAAATGGTGACTGTTTACATGTGGAGTCATTTAAAGGGAAAGTCCTCTCAACCTATTTTCTATATACTGTACCTGTGTAGTCTATAGGCATGAACAATGATCCCTCTCTTACATCCTCCTAATTTCATCCTAATTTAAATATAAACGAGGTTGCTTCACTCTGTTTTGTCCTACTGTGAAAACCTGTTTGTCTCCATTCCGAAGAGCATGACCCCACTCATGTAAGGCATCACGGGAGCTCATGATGCTATATGCACAAGCCAGAAAAAGTTATATTCTTATTCAGTTCTGTTACATGTCCCTGTATTCTCTAAAAACATTTTTTCTAACTCAGATACACTTTAAACCCCAGAAAACAGAAGGGCACTTACTATGCCTTGAAAAGTTTCATGGCCAGCATAAGAAAAAGCATACAGACTGAAGAGGACCACAACAGCACTAACTAATACATTGTAACTATTTATTTATTTCAATGCTGCTAACCAGGTTGACCCACTCAGCCCCAAAGGCTTTTGCACCAAGATATCAAAAAATTCCAGGATCCCTTACATGTGTCAGGTCTTGACTTTTGTAATGGAGATAAGCAGGTTTTCACACCAGACTTAAGTACCTTCATTTACATTTAAATCCTGATGAAACTAGGAGGGTGCAATAGAGACAATCATTGTGCAAGCCCAGAAACTACACAGGAAAACAGAATAAAAGGCTGAGGGGGACCTGCCCTTTAAGAGTGGACATAAAACCCTTCCACACTGCCAGTTTTATGCACCAGCACTTCCTGCGATTGCTGAAGACCCCTGTAACCGTCAGTGCATCACTCACAATTACTGTATGTCTCGCACAGTAAAAGTGCTTTAACAACAGAGAATGTGCTGTCTCATATCGCAAACAGAATTTAAAGCTAAAACTCATAATACTCTATGATGCTAAATCAAAATTAAACTATGCAGAAATAAAGGCTCTCGTTTCCACAGTATTCTGAGCTTCTGTCTCCATGTTTGATTATGTGCCCCATACTGAGGGCCTCTGTTCCACAATTTGAGTGTTCATGTCTCATATTTTGTGAGATAAGATTGAGAAATGTGGTGGCTGCAGCTGGTTGGGTAGGGGACCCTAAGACCTTCCAGTGTGTGTGTGTGGGGGGGGGGGGGCTTCTCAAATCATCTCTGCTCTTCCCTGTCCAAGAGATACATACATCTGATGTGCCCAAATATGTGAAAGCAGGGGTTGACTATAATGCAACATTAACTGCTCTAGTACCGAAGGGATGTTATTTATGGCTGTCAAAGAATGGAGAAGCCCCAATAAGGAAGTCAGCCAATCCTAGTGTAGAACATTAGCCCATCATTTTAAGCAAAGGTTGTAACAAGAGAATTTTATAATCTGTACATAATGATCATTGTGTATGCATGAGGATATATGCTGCAGGAACGAGCTCTTACGTGCTCATTTCCTTACGGGGAGAATTACTAGAAGGATCTGCAGTGTATTGAAGCTGCTGAACTTGGCAAAATCAACAGATTAATGTGAGAGATGCATTTATTGCAGCGCTTGATATTCTAAATATACACCCACCAAGTAATTCTCTCTCTTTCACTATCTCTCTCTTCTATACAAACAGCAAAAATAGAGACTATCCTTTAACAGCTAGCACTCATCTGTGAATGAGCAACAAGTCTGCACACCATCAGTGTGTCAGGAGCTTACAGCATGCATGATACAGACCTCTTTCATTTGAGGTTGTGGGTGGTACAGGTCAGGACAGTCAGAGTATAGGCGCTTTTACACACAGGTTTATGTAACGGAATAACCGTTACGGAAACAGTATTCCATTACATCCCTTGTATGTAAAGTGCATCTGTTTCGTTCCCTAGATGAACATTTATCCAAACCGCAATCTCTGCTTTTCGCGGTTTGCACCGTTGTGTTCCATTTCGTCAGGCTGTGTAAAACAGCCATCCTGGTAGAAAGGCAGAAAACTACATTATAGAGCAGCAAACTCTGGGGGAGCCAAAACAAATGGAGGCGGGGGCTGTCGCAATACTCGCAGCGTGTAGAAAGGAACCAGAATGCAACAGAGTACAACAGCGCCACACAGGAAACGCTGATTCCATTTTAAAAACCTGTGTGTAAAAGCGCCTAAAAAATCACTCCTTCCTCAGATCTCTCACTCTCATATTCTGGTGACAGGAAATGCTACACAGCAGATTAAGGTTGCCGCCTATCAGGTTTTTTACCTGGCGATCAGGTTTTCAGGGTCCCTATCACGTAATCCGGTTTTGCTCTGTGCTGGTCAGGTTTTTGGACCATTTTGAATGCTCACACACTTTTGAAACGGATTTTGTCATTTTAATTATTGTTTCAGTTACATGTCCAGGTTACAAACAAGTTCTGTTGTCAATATAGCCTTTTGTTTGTGAAAGCGGTTATACTGGGAGGTGTAAAGTATGGCCATTAACACCATTAGCACTTACTTAACCTAATCTTTTTCACTGCATCTTATTGTGGCACAGCAGCAAAGTTGCCCCCACCTTTTGTAACAACACAGCCAGTTGTCTTCTACTTTCATACATTTTCATCTCTAACAGAATTTAAGCATTTTAAATGTCTTTAAATTATTTTTTTCCTCAAGAAAAAAGTATGGTCACCACTTTGACTCTGAAATAGTACCGTGGACATGAAAAGAAAATGGAGACAGAAAAATAAATAAAGTACACACATTATAGGAAACAATTTCTTTATTATGTATTATTATATACCATGTATACTGTTGTATGCTATTTACAGCATTCCCCTTGTGTCTCCCCCAGATCATATCTGCAAATGAGATTTCTTTTATCTCTGTATGTTTATCTGATAAACCAATGTCAATAAATAAATAAATAAACACATATGTAAATAAATAACTAAAAAGAACATGGGAAAGTAATTTTAACAGGTTCAGTACAGTATCTTAACATTTTTGTTGAACTACTGCTTTGAGTGTTGTCTTTTATTGATATAACAAATGGCTTTCTAAGAGGAGCAATGCATGATGAGTCATGAAAAGAGGTGGGGCTAGGGGCAGAGCTTAGGTTCCAGTTTTTGCCTCATCCAAAGGTGGCAACCCAGATGGCTCCAGCTTGTCACATAAAAACACAAAAAGAGGCACTCTCAGGCTCCGGTGCTCAGGCTGAAATACCTACAACTGCTTTACTTCCTTATAAACAAAACAAACAAAAGTGCAAAAAAAAAAAGTGATATTCTCACAACAAAATTCACAGAGCCCTGACCCTTAGAAGTGTCTGTCTCTTCATTGGGGATGGCGGTTGTGGTGAGGTGTTCCTGCAACAACAACTGTGTCTTTATATCACCTGATTAAAGAGGTAATTTATTTAAATGTTTACAGGCAGCCTGCATGGTCCATTGATTGGTCTTTTCCTGCTGCCATTGTCTATGTTTCCATGTCATCATCAAACAAAGAAAGCTGCTATATTAGCTAAGACTACAGAGGCATCTCAGAAATGTAAGAGTCAAGATTAATAAAGTGTCTCTAAGCAAGCATACTAACAGCTGCTTTTCTGTTGTGCGCTCAACTGTACTGTAAGTCACAGCCTCCGTGTCCCAATATTACTGCTGCACTGTTGCCGGTGGCAACTTTTACCCTGCATATATTATCATTATGTAGATGCTCAACCTGGAATATAAAGTAGGAGCCAAACGGCTGCCATCCATTTGTTTATAAAAAAATACCACCAACAGCTTAATCTGGTTCAAGGTCAGTTGGCATTCATCTGTATCCCCTTCCCTCGAGTTGTGCCTGAAAATAGCCAGGATTTGTCTAGTGCACTTACCCGGTCAACAAAAACTAAATAAAAATAAATATTTTACTGTAACATTTTAGTTATCAAAAAGGGAGGAGTGATAGATGTGTCATGCATAAACTGGACATGGAAAAATATTTGTACCTTGATTTTTACTGTGGTCATAGAATTTGAATATGTTCAATCGCAACATCTGATCTAAATAACAAACGTTCATGTGTAGTACCTATGTACTTAGAGGTTGGCTCTGCCCTGATGGTTGCATCGACCAGACCCTCTCATTAATTCCCACACCTGATATAAGGTTTATCTTGCCAAGTATAAATTCTCTGTTATTCTGTCTGTACTGTACAAATGAAAGCTTCTTCAATGAAGTTTAATTATTTAAAAAAAAAAAAAAAAAAAAAGGAGTGATGAAGTGGCTAAATAGTCAGTGGGAGTTTGCCTAGAACTGTTAATCTAGCTACCAATTGCGAAAATGTGGCTATTGAACCCTCGTGTTAATTACAGTGGCGTGAATCTAAAACTACACAGTGGCATAATAATAAATAAATTAAAAAGGAGGAAAAGGAAAATAAGGGAAAAGAAAAATACTGGGACCAATCTAGTCCTTGGGTACTATGCTTAAATGATAGGGCTTTACAAAAAAATCTTACAGCTAGATCAACAGTTACTGTATCATACTGCACAGACTAGCAAGTACAATATCTGTGCAGAGTGCTATAAAGAAGTCTGTGGTGACTAAAGGATTCCAAAGACCCTAGATCTTAGAGTTAATCTATTTATTCAAAATGCTTCAGGGAAAACTTACAGTCACATACAAGGCTTAACTAAGGCAGATAGTGTCACATGCCAAAAGGTACAGAAAATGCTCACTTACAAGTGATGTACGAGGTAACTGGATCATTGCATAACAATGTCACAGACATACATCAGACATGATGAAGGCCTAGCTCTGGGCTACATAATGTATATCTGTAGGAGTCAATTGGTTAGAATAACGCTAAGCCAGAACACCTAGAATTACTAATGTGGCTACAAATTCATGTAATGATTAAGGGTATGAACCTATGCTGGGGAACAGGAAGGCAAACATAGGAACTATATACAGACCAGCGCAAAGTGCAACACAGGTAAAACTCAGTGGTGGATCTACAATCTTGGCTACCTCTGGAGCTACCTGGGATATTTTATGTTAGATGAATAGGTTTCCTCAAACACACCATGGGAGTTGGAGCTCATCCATGTAACAGCTAAGAGAGCTTGTATTCATCCTACACCATTCTTGGCAGGGAGCTGCGGGGGTCTATCACTTCTGCCTTATTTTGGAGGAATTCAAGGAAGGGGACCCAAGAGGCCCGAAATATCCTTATGGTATCAGCAATCGAATGGCTGAGCCTCTCGGATGTGGGCAGGTAAGAGATACTGGCAATCAGCTCAGCCCGAGTAGGAACGGTTGTAGAGTGTCATCTCCTCAGATTGAGTCGTTTGGCCTCAGTGCATACCGCCTGAACCCATCGTTTGTCGGGGGCCCCTGTGAGCAAGCCTCTCACTGCTTGTATCTTGCGATTGCCCATCTTAACATTTCCACCGTTCCAGCTGTACATGCCCCAGCACCCAGCACTTACAATCAGTCTTTGCACCCCCAGCAACTTACTTGTGATATTCCCTCGACAAGGCCCCCTGGCTGCACTGTCTTCCGCCCTCGCCCCCTCCCCGTATCTCCACTCCTGCCCCGCCCCAACCACCTCCCGTACTCCCCCTTACCCCCTGCACCTCCTTCCCCCCTCAATCTCCTACCCTCACTCCCCTCCCTCCCTTCCCTTGTCTTGCTCATAGCTCAAGTCTTTGTACTGGTTATTACATGTCTGTAAGTCAATGACTATATGTTTGTAACTAAATATGATGACTGTTGCACATGCTGATGTGGAACCTTTGTAAAAGAGCCTTGGCTCAAAGGTATTGTAATCCTAGATTGAAATAAATAAATAAATAAAGCCTAATAAGATGATTTCTGCAGGGAGGGGAAGGCTGGATAGCAGGACTGAGTTTATCATGCGGAAAATGTCACACCAATAAGGACAAATCTGTGAATAGTGCCATTAGATATGATATAATTTGCCTTCCCCTTTCCCACATCTCCATCAGTGGTCATTTGGGATGAAATGTGCTGCATGTAGTACCATGGGGCTGCAGTACCATGTGACCATATGTGAAGTACTATGTTTTGCAAAAGTCTACTCTGGAATCCCGCACTGCCTGGCTGGCTGCCACCCAGCAGGAGGTCCATTCCTCTTGTGGTATGGGTTTATTTATTTTATTTTATTTGCTTTTGTTAACCAGGTAAGCACACTAGACAGCCAAGTGCCTATTTTCAGGTGCGACCCGGGAGATTACAAGGTACATACATGAACATCAGGTGAATACAAGTGAAGGATTACATTACATAGAATTAGCACACAGGGACTTTACAAGCATCAGTACCATCAGGCAAAAACAAGTGAAGGATTACTATAAAGTGACTTAGCACACAGGGACATTGCAAGCATCAGTACCAGCAGAGATTTACATTACAGTATTTACATTGCAGGCAGTAGGAAGAAGTAGTGTGATTTCATCGCTCCAGGCAGCAATGTTGTAAGGCTTGCAGGTAGGCAAAGAGGAGTCACATTGGGATAGAGTGGGACCAGAGCGAGATAAGGGAGTGCACAGTTATAGTGCTCACCCTGTTGAGCCAGTGGGCCTAAGTGGTCTATTTTTCTAGTAAGCTGTGAGTACAGGAGGTGTATAAGCGCAGATGTACTCTACCCAAGTCATAATGTTTAGGTAGCATCTCAGTTTGTTGGGGCGTCACAGGCTGAGAGGGTTTGTCTAGTGCAGAGACAGGTGGAGGCCGTTTTAGAAAGCCCCATAGGGAGGCTTTAAAGCTCTGGTGGGAGGGAGAGGAGCGAGTGCTTGAAGGAAGAGAGTTCCAAACCCTGGGCGCATACGCAGCGAAGGTTCGGTCACCCATTTGTGTGCGAGTTTTAGGTACCAGGAGGGCATGGGAGTCGCTGGATCGCAGGTTGTATGAGGAAGTAGCTAGAACAAGGGACTCTGCAAGTTTAAGAGGGGTGGCAGTTCTGACAATACTGTCTATGAAGTTGCCCACAACGTAGGAGCAGTGAGTTTCCGGTGGGAGCCATTCAAGCCGGGTGTAGAGCCCACAGCGGTGAGTGAGGCGGGGGGCTGAGAGCGCAAAACGGCATATGTTGTTGTACGCTGAGTCCCACTTTACTAGGCTAGTTTTTGCAACGTGAGCAAAGGTGACTAGTCCATGGCAGAGCATAGGTAGGAGGACTCCCCTGGCTAAGGCGAGACAGGCAGCTGGAGTGAGACAACTTTTTGCTCTGTAAGCGTGACCCAGCTTGCAGTTTGAGGCCTTACATGAATTGCGTATGTGCAAGTTCATATCCAGTTGCGGATCAAGAGTCACCCCCAGGTACTTGACCGAGTCTGCAACTATCAGTGGTGACCCACTGACCCCAGAGATCTGTAGTGAATCTGGGGCAGCTTTTAACTTAGCTGCTGAGCCAAAGAGCATGGCCTGCATCTTCTGCAGGTTAATCATAAGTTTATAGTCCTGCAACCAAGTTTGGATGTGGTCGAAGTCTGAGTTTAGTTTGGTGTCAATGGTGGAGATGTCCTGGGAACTGGACATGATGACTAAGTCATTTGTGTACAGCACTGAGGACCCTAGAGCTGGAGCCAAGGGTAGATCATTTACGAAGAGAGAGAACAGGACAGGCCCCTGGACAGAGCCCTGGGGGACTCCGCAGTTTACCTGGGCAGGCTCAGACAGGACCTTGTTGAACTTGGTGTACTGCTGCCTGCCCATGAGATAATTACTGATCCAGGCAAGGGCTGGGGAGGAGAAGCCAAGTGGTAGGAGAGAGGAGCACAGTAATGTGTGGTCTACCCGATCAAAGGCTTTCGAGAGATCAACAAAGATGGCCCCGGTCAGTTCACCTCGGTCAGCAGTGGACCTGATCTCAGAGGTAACAACTGCTAGGGCCATGGAGGTGCTATGCCCCTTTCTAAACCCATGCTGTGCAGGGGAGAGAAGGTTGTGGGTCTGCAGGTAATGGGTGACCTGAGAGGCGACTACCTTTTCCAGAAGTTTGCTGATCGCTGATAGGATTGCTATGGGGAGGTAGTTCTTACGGTCTTTTGGGTCCCCTTGCTTGGGCACAAGTATAACCTCAGCCATCTTCCAGATGTCCGGGACTATACCCGAGGTAATCGATGCATTGAAGACGTGGGTTATGGGACGGGCTTGTACTGTTGCCCCTAGCCTCAGCAGCTTGGGCTAAAAGAGTTGCCCACCTGTCATGAAAAGCAAGTGACTGGGCTGTGAGTGTGTCTATTATTGCTATATATATATAGCGTTTTCCCTCTCTTTGCAGTGTTTCAGCCAGAAGTGCAGGGGATGGTCCCTGTCTAGGGGTTGTGCCCATTGCAAACTCCCCAGCAGGGGGCCCAATAAGCTGTAGATATGCAGGTACTTCCAGAATTCAGTTTTCTGAAGGATAAACCTGAACTGGAGGGTACGAAGCTCTGGGGTGAGCAGATCAGCTACCCTTTGAATCCTGGCAGTTGCCCATGTGGGTCAGTAGACCATTGCCCCACCAATGCAGATTACAGGGTTTCCATAATGGACTCAGTGCTGAGTGTGCTAAGTGTCTACCGATTTTGTTCTGGAGTTGGGGCCAGATTTTCAGGTAGTGGCCTACAGTAGGGTAGAACTTAGTATTTTTGTCCATCGGGGTAAATAGTCCAGCTATAGGATAGGCTCTCTTGAGCTGCTGGACTTCGAGAGATGCCCATATCGGGGGTGCACATTCCTCATGTGGGAACCAGCTTAACAGCTGGGCTGTGTAGAATGCCCAATAGTATCCCCTGAGCCAGGGAAGATTCCAGTCCCTTTTCCTCCAGTATGCCTGTAACTTTAAACGACTGTACCGAGGTTGATTCCCTTCCCAGATGAAACCACTGATCATGGAGTCAATTTCGTGAACCCACTTCCGTGGTATTAATATAGGAATGTGTGGAAATAGGTGAAATATTTTTAAATCCCAAGATCTAAAATTCATTTTAGTTAGAAACTGCAGTCACACAATCAGTGGTATTCTAGACTGTGTTCTCTAGAATATAAGCTGAAAATGAGAGAACATAAAAACAGATACTCAGCTGTTACTATCAAGAACTACTGTCGGTCCTGGAGTCATTTAATCTAACGGGATCAAATGCCTGACAAAATACTGATACCAAACTCCTCTATTATAAGAAGGAGACAGCATTCAAACACTTCGTGAAGTCAGAAGGTTGAAGTGAATTCAAATTGAAGTTGCACTGGCTCTCCTTTTGTAGGAGAAGACTGGTTCTGTCTCCTTCTCTCCTGTGTAATGGAACTGAATCAATTCTTGCAAATCTTAGTTTGTTGGTATTGATAGTATAATACTGCCACAGGATGATGTTCGCAATGGGCCTGACATGTTCTTGGGTCCTCATCTTAAAGCAGCAGTATTTGTTAGTTGGTAAATGTCATTATATAGTTTTTTAGCAAGAATGCTCGGACATCCTTAGATTCATCCTCCCTGTATTTTTAATTTTCTCAGAAATTTTTAAAACAGCTTTTATAGCTAATTTTGTGATTAATGACTTGTGTGTGTGTATATATATATATATATATATATATATATATATATATATATTATTTTCTTTTCTTCTCCAGCTGCCCCCTTTTGACTGACTCTCTCAGCCACATCACCCCAGAATCACTGGGACTTACCTTCCTGTCCAGTCTGAAGCCTGCAAAGGGTCGGGCCGTCATCCTGCAGCCAGAGTTTTTTCCCACCATTTTTCTCCTGTTCCCCTGCCACGCACGTTTGCAGAAGTCCCACAGCACCCTCCCTTCCACTGGTGTCCTCAGACCCACACTACCCTCTGTCCTCCACCTGGGGGCAGTCATTCGGCGGGACCACCAATCCTCCCTCCCTGGAGAGGAGAGCTGTCCTCCAAACGCTCGATCCCCCGCCCCGCCGACCCCTGGTGGCCCGAGCACTTTCCCAAACACAGGTCACCAGCGTGGTGAGAGGTGTGGCATCCAGCACTTCAACCTTCAGTGCCACTGGGCCGGATAATGACTCACATCATTAAAGATGTCCGCCACTCATTTTTTTAAATCTCTTCTGTTGCAGACACCTGTTGAATGTACATGATAGATTCATTGTGTGGATGCATTAGAATGGTGTTATCACATGTTTCTGATGGCAAACAGCACTTCCACTTTACCTAGATATTTACAGTTTTTATGATGGGCATGGCAGAGGAGTGGGAGCTTCTACAAACTTCTAAATCCCATATCTTGGTTCAGGAATGAAAAAAATGAAAAGAAAAATAGGTATCTTTTTGGTAGTTAGTGCTGTTTATTTCCATCTGCTGGCTGGCCCCATCATTAGGCACCAATCCCCCCACCCTCTCACCCCAGCTCCTCATGAGCTTAAAGCTGTCCAACTCCCATCTTCCTCACAGCTCCCCCCCCCATGGCTGGGGTGGGCCACGGGCCATAAAACGGAGCCTTGGATGGGAGGCACATTGTGTCACTGGATGCAGGGCCTGCGGAGGGTCGGTTCTGTCATGCAGGCCAGCCCTGTTTTCTCCTCCTATGTTTTTGGTCCTCTGCGAGGGTGAGCATTGCAATGGTGCCTAGGTATCACCCTACCCCGCACGTAGGAAATTGGCAGCTGCTGCTGCTCCTACCCCCACAGTTGTGGTCCCTGGACTACCCTGCCCCTTGCCACCACTAGGGGTCAGATGTGCACCAGGCACCACATCTCTCTCCTTCCAAGGGAGAAGAACAGACCATCAGATGCTCAATCCTCCTCTCCCCCCAACGTCACAAGTTCACTCCCAAATCCAGGTCTGTGGCAGCACTACCACTGCGCTGGCCCCCAAAAATGGGTATTTTGATATTTTCCCAGAAAAACATTATTACTTAAAAAAAAACTATATGGCGACTAACAAATACTGCTGCTTTAAGTGGAGGATGGTCTGTCCCACTAGATGGTGCCACAAGGGCACCAAAGATCATAAATGACACGGTTTGTCTAATTTGTACAGTTCTCTCACTGAGTGTTGGGGTGTTGAAATGTATTACCTGTGGCTGCTAGTGTGCAAACACTGCAGTTGCCACAGGTGAAGAACACTTGTGGTTTGGGAGGTAGCCAGCTTTGTCATGTACTGCTAGACACTTGGTCACCTCAAGTAAGTTTCACCAGTGACAAGTCCACAGATGACAGACTGGCACATAGCCATTTCAGATCATCTAGCAGTACATAACCAAGTTAGCAATGTGTGTTAGTGATTCCAGGTGGTCACATACCTTCTTTCTCTGGCATTAGAGTGCAACGCTAGACAGAACAATTATTTGCCTCCTTGTTTTCTTTTATAATTCATGATTACCCAAGAAGCCTGGACAGCACAGCACAGGTTCAGATCGGGCAGTCACAAGGCTTCATGGGTAATGAAGCTAAGTTTGTGACGTAGAGCCCACCACTGCTGTGAATGAAAACAAGCCTGACTTTATTGCATGCACAGGGGGAGGGAGTTTATTGTTCAAAACAATACAGTAACGTTAGGTCTACATTGTTGCTGTATTATTTTTTGAGCATTACCACCTACCCACCCCCTGGATGCAATAAATCAGTACTGTAATACCCGGCCAATGTGGCAGGATCTACAGTATGACACATACCCTTTCAGCTTCTTGATCAGGACCCACACCACACTGTCCTGGCTTCCATATATATAAATGGAGGCCAAAACTTGTTTAGTCTAGCACTGGACTTAAGTGCCAGTGTAAGAAAGTATGCGAGAACTGGAGCCAGCTGCGTTAAAATATTGCCAGTCACCTTTCAGCTCCATCTAAAAGTCATTTCACAATATGACATGCACATGCGACAGCTGCTGCAAGGCGCAAATAAGTTTCTGTAAACTGAATAACCATGAATGTTTTTTTTCTTAATCTCCTTTTAATTCTCCTGTCTTGTTTCTTTCTTCTTACGAGGCTAGTCACTCTCTGTCTACCCCTCTCTCCTCTTACTATTTCATATCTATCTTACTGGGGTCTATTCTTTCATTTATCCCTGTCTGTTTAGGGGCATGTTCTTTATGTTCAGTTTTTTTATGCTTTTTCCTTTTTGGTCTTGTTTTGATCTTGTCATGTTTTCTATACTACTTGGGGAGTAAGAGTATGTATTTGAGAAGTGGCACTAGTGCAAGAGGAAGCACCACCATCACAATAAAAGATATCGACAGTGTACTCGATCAAATGCGCAGTGGCACTTCCTGCTTAGCAGAGCTGCTCCTCCGATACTAAGTCCCCATTCCTGCATCAAGCTCTGATCTGTGCTCTACATACACCTTTCTTCAGTGCAGTCCTGCTTTGTGTTAAGGCTAGCAGTGCGGCACTGCAACTTCGAATGAAATGGAGCCGCGCACCCTCCGCCATGTTTAGGAAGCGTGGACTTTTAAAATTTAGATTTCTGTAAGTAGAAATATTAAAAAAACGGCTTTCATGGCCAAAAAGCTAAATCGGAGACTAGAGCTTTCGGGGGTGGGTCTGCTTAGATTGTCAGAGTTTTCCTTCAGTGGTATATTCTTATATTATACGACTGCCTTGCCAGACTACTGGCCTGCCCTGTCACAAATACGGTTTCCCTGTTTTTAACAAATCATTTGGTATAAAGCTTGCAAACCCCTGTGTGATTTCTCCCGGCAGTTCTGACTTCTAAGAGGGACCAAAGTGAATGAGGCAGCCAACCAGTCCCTATAGGAGTCAGAACTCCTGAAGAAATCACACAGAGGATTTGCAAGCTTTAAACCAAATAATTTGTTGAAAATGGAGAGACCATTTGTGTGACAGGGCTGGCTGGTGGTCTGGCTAGACAGTTTTATTATATATGGGTATAATACATGGCATGGCAGTTGGGTTTCTTCAATGCAAAAAAGTGCAAGATTATACACCTAGGGAGAGGGAATCCTAAGGCTGAGTATGAATTAGATGGGGTAACACTAGAGGCCACCACAGAGGAAAGGGATCCAGGGGTAGCCATAGAAGACAATCTCAAAGTGGCTAAGCAGTGCAATAAAGCAGTCAGAAAGGCTAACAGAATGCTAGGGTGCATAGGGAGGGGTATAACAAGTAGAAGGATGGAAATGGTGGTACCATTGTACAACTCCCTAGTAAAGCCTTATCTGGAGTACTGTGTTCAATTCTGGAGGCCCCATCTCCAAAAAAGACATAGACAGGATGGTGACGGTACAGAGAAGGGTGACAAAAATGGTGTTGGGGATGCAGCATAAGTTGTATGAGGAGAGACTCAGAGCTCTAAATATGTACTGCCTGGAGGAAAGGAGAGAGAGGAGGGACATGAAAGAGACCATCAAATATCTATAGGGGATCAACAGGGTACCAGAGGGGAGCATCTTTCACATGAAGGGGAAATAGCAGAACAAGGGGGCACAGCATGAGACTAAAAGGTGGGAACTTGAGGAAATTCTACTTCACTGAAAGAGTGGTGGAGAGATGGAACAGTCTTCCCCCAGGAAGTGGTGAGGGTGGCCACGGTTCAGGGATTCAAAAATGCATGGAATAGGCACATGGGAATTATCAAGCTAGGGATGGGGGGGGGCTTGTAGCAACTAGGGTACCTTAAGCATTAGAAAGAGGGATAGGGCAGACTGGATGGACCACAAGGCCTTATCTGCTGACAACATTTATGTATCTATGTACCAATAATGGAAAAGGAAGTCAATTATTATAAATCATGAACCACTGTCCACAGAGGAAGGGACGCGTAGGAGCCCATGCCACGTGCTCAAAACCAAGTCAGCCGGTGCAGCTCCAAAAGGCCAAATCCAGGAACAACACAAAGAACCATGCTCGGTCACACAAGTGAAAAAATAAGACAGATAAATTTCATTTCATTTTTATTACGGGCTGTAACCATTAAACAGAGCTCATTTACAATGGTGACCCAAGAGAGTGTGAACAGCTGCCATAAATAAATACATGTATCATTTAACAAAAATAAATACACATATCATGTAGCAAAACTCCTGATTTAGTTGTCACCCCACAGGAAAATGCAGCACCACGAGTGTCTGATATGTAACCCTTTGTCAAGTGGTCTCCTGATGAAGGGTCACGTATCAGACTCGAAGTGCCAGGGCTAGAGGTGCTGCATTTCCCGGTTTAGGTCCCAAATAAACTGTGAGTTTTGCTACTCATTTGTGTTACTGTGACCCCAGAGTAAGCATCAATGGGTGAAATGTAGGGTAAATTTTGAGTCATATAAACATTGGTGCAGAAGAACATTTGTGTTGTGGCCTTTTTGGGGCTCAGAGCAGCTCACCTTTGTTGTTTGCAGGGTGCAACATTCACACACCTAAGGTTCCCCAGGGCAGGCACTTGTGGCTACAGACATCTACAGTTCCTTAATGCCTTCCCATTGGGGCATCTAAGGTGAATTGTGCTGGCTGATTTTTTTTTCCCCAATTGAGTTTTATTGCTCCCAGAACTGTGCAATCTCATCACCCTTCCTCCAGGACGTGATGTGGAGTGGCAGCAGTGAGCCCTGTCATTTTATAGCAAGTGCCGGGGCATGCACACAATTGCACTGACTTCACTGAAGGCGTGGTGCTGGTCACTTAACCTGGAGTCACGGAACTGGTTATGCTGCGGAAAGTGTGAGATCCATCCCCCAGGAAGTGTTCTCAGTCAAGCAGCGTGTTGCCCTCCAGAACCCTTTATGCGGGAGTTGGAGAGCACATTCACAACAGCAAGGGACAGAAAGGTTCTGCATGATTTGAGCACTATTAGTCCTTTTAAAGGCTTAAATTGGCAGAGGGCTTAAACCAATAGTCATTTTTATGTTGTCTTGCGCACACGCAAGCAACATGTTGTGGCAGTAGAAGATCAGTAGGAGAAATGCAGAGGTGTGTCAGTTTTGGCAAATGCAGGGCATGCTTTAGAAGGTGCGTCCCTCATTCACCAATTAGCAAGCATGCTAGCAGTGACACTAGTATTTTTTAGTGCCACCAACTTGTGACGATTTAGCCGCTGCAATCAGAGCCAAGCTCGTCATGCAGCGGCATCGATGACATACCTCGCCTATGTGTCTTGCCTGGTGCAAAAGTTAAGTAAACATGGTGGCGGCTCTGCCATCTGCCTGTGCCCTGTCATAATGCCACGATGAAGCTGACTTTGGGGGTGCCCAATCCCCCTGTCGGCATGCGTAATAACCTCCCCCACCCTCCAAGATTGTGTGGCACACTGGGAGCCCACCCCAGTGTGCCTCCCTGTGTTTGCAAGCCGACTGCGTCAGCATGTTCCTGCCCCTGCCCACCCCTACTGTGAGCCACTCTGGAAGCCAACCCCAATGTGGCCAAGATGATGTCCTGTAAGTCGTGGGGCACACTGGGAGCCCACCTCAGTGTCCCCAACATTTTGTTTCATATCTGTAAAGAAAGAAAACGGTCCGTGCTGATCTTTTTTACACCTGAAACAAAGGAAACGGTCCCTTGCTGTCGGTGAGGCCCCCTTCCCCAACCTGCACCCAAACTCTGTGCACCCCACCTCCACACACACACCCTCATCCCATACTTACCTCCGGAGCTCGGCGCGATGATCTTCGGTGGAGCGGGAACACGTCTGCACTCTTCAAAGCCGACCGTGAACTGAAGAAATACCGGTAAGGTATATAATGGCATAAATAGGGTTTTTTAAACTTAGGTGGATATCTCTGCCATTTTTTTGACTTTTGACTCTAAATTTTCAACATGGGGTTCTTGGGACCCTACCTCATGAAATCAGTCACTGTCATTTCATTATTCGGCCCTGAAAGGTGATTTTGCCGTTACTGCACGGAATCACCTTTTGGGACCGAGTAACAAAACAACAGTGCTACTGTTCATGAGGTGGGCTCCCAAAAAGCCTACGTTGCAAATTTGGTGAAAAAAAAAAAATGACTGTGTTATGTGCATGCATTGCGCAGTTTGCACACACGCTCGTAACTTAAGAGAGTTTTTATTATTTTCACTCCAGATTTTCAACATTGCAATTTTTCCACACCTCCTTCTGAGTAGTATAGCTGTCATTTTTCACATCCTGCCCGAAAGGTGTTTTTGCACATCTGGCGCACAATGGCACGGTCGCTGTGGGAAATCAATGTTCGGGACAGATTAAGAAAATCATAGTGTCACTGTTCATGAGCAGACATCCCAAAATGCCTACAGTATGTAGAAAATTTGGTTAAAAAATGTTTAAAAATGACTGCGTTACGAGCGTGCATTGTGCAGTTTCCACGCACACTCTTAACTTCAAGAATTTGGAATATTTTCAGTCCAGATTTTCAACATTGCCATTTCTTCACCCCTCCTTATGAAAAGTACAGCTGTCAATTTTCACATCCTGCCCAAAATGTGTTTTTGCACATCTGGCGCAGAATGGTGCAGTCGCTGTGAGAAATCAATGTTTGGGACACAGTAACAATATCACAGTGCCACTGTTCATGAGTGGAGGTCCCAAAATGCCTATGTTGAAAATTTGGTTAAAAAAATCCACAAAATAATTGTGGAACAGGCATCTGTTGCCCAGTTTCTACGCACGCTAGTGACTTCACCAATTTTCCATATTTTCACTCCAGATTTTCAGCATTACCATTTCTTTACACCTCCTCACGAACAGCACAGCTGTAATTTTTCACATCTTGCCCAAAATGTGTTTTTGCACCCGTGGTGCCAAATGGCACAGTCGCTGGGCAAAATCACCTTTCAGCTAACAAACTGATAGTGCCACTGTCCATGAGGTGGGGTCACAAAAAGCCCATGTTGAAAATTTGGAGTGAAAATACCCAACAAACGCTTGGGCTGTTAGCGTTTCCAATTGTGACTCTAGGGTTTTTATATAATTGATTAGCAATTTTTTCCTTTGACAGTACTAATTGTAAATAAAGTATATATATATATATGTTTTCTAGAATTGTTTTGTTCGTTAAACAAAGTGAGGCAAGTGTGATGCATTTTCACAGTGTATTAGCACTTTTCAAGCAAAACACTAATCAATTTTCTGGCCCCACCCTGTAGAGACTGACAGGCGTCAGGGGTGTGACCTGAGATTTTCAGCTGTAATGCTCACCCCCATTCCACCCCCAGCCTGCAGCCACTGACCGGCATCGAGGTGTACCTTCGACTCATTGGCCCCAAGGTTCACCCCTATTCTCCTATAGTGCACTCATCTCAGCGTATTTCCTTATTTCCTTATGGAATGGGGTGAGCATAAGGACTGAGGACCCCACGGCACACTGCGACACTTGTTGGTGTCTGCAGGGTAGAGTGAGGTGAAATGGCATGAGCGTTATGGCTGATGACTGAAAGGCACACCCCAATGCCTATCAGTCTCTGCAGGGTGGGAGCGGGGTTCGTGTCACTTCAGTAATTCACTGCCATTCCTATTGTGCATCTCTCCAACTCCTGCACTACTAATGCCAATGCCAGCAAGACAACATTCGGCATTGACAAATGCTCATTAGGACTTGTGGCAGAAAACCAGCTGCAAATGAATTACTTTTGTTTTAAAAGTCCTTTTAAGGGCTTTGCGATAACCGAGTTCTTTTCAGGACTTGGGGTAGGCAGTTACAGGCAACCAAAGGCTTTGTATACAAAGGGTATCGCAACAGCATGCAGGCTGGCAAATAATTCTGTTAAAAAAAGGCAGATTGAGTTGTAGTGGGGCACAGTGGCAAGTAGATCAGTAGGGTATCAGCACTATAGCCAGTCAGAGGTTAACTGGTTTGGAGCAAGCAATAGCAATAATATCCTCTTAAGGACCTGGGGCAAGCAAGAGATAAATAAATAACAAAACATCCTCATACCTAATAGAATGAGGATGCCACAGGTAAATTTAATTTTATGGGATGTGGTAGCCTAAGGTGGGTGGCTGAGGCTGGGGGCTATTGCTTTTAAGGACTCTGGTGAAGCAAATTATGCTCTGAAGGCAGCCTTCAGTGGCTGCCCTTCTAAAAGCTTAAGAGGTGGGGGGGCTGCTCAAGTCCTTTAGAGGAACAGGAATCTCTCAGTAAGTTGGGCTTTATGTACTATTCCAGGAGGCAGCAGTGAAAATATCACACATAGATGACTCTCGTGTCAGTTTATATAAAATTAGATGAGTAGGACTTGCTTGACTGTGCCAGCTACTCACTTGGTGTCACCAGTGCCAACTACCACGTTATCACCATGTGTTCTTGTAACTTTGGCATGTAAAAATTGTTCTGGGCATGTATTTTTAAAACTTTCATGCCACAGTGGGCAGCTAATTTTTTTTCCGCAAATTTCATACTGTGGTTGTTTGGAATGTAAAGATTTGTCAGAGCCAGCTCCACTAAGGAACCATATAAGTGATTTGTGACTGCCTGTCGGACTCTCGTTTTGTTTTTAAAAACACAACAATAAAACAAATGCAGCTTGTTTTTCTGTATTCATCTTCCCCTTCCTCTTTGTTACTAGGGGCATTTGCATGGAAAGAGGAATTCTGTCCTTTAGAATTCATCTGCTCCTGCTGCTTGTCTACACCTGAAGCAAGCTATAATTTGTATTATTGTGACCCCAGAGGAAGCATCAATGGGTCGAAATGTAGGGGCAATTCTGAGTCATATAAACATTGGTGCAGAAGAACATTTTTGTTGTGGCCTTTTCAGGGCTCAGAACAGCTCACCTTTGTTGTTTGCAGGGTGCAACATTCACATACCTAAGGGCAGGCACTTGTGGCTACAGACATCTACAGCTCCTTAATGCCTTCCCATTGGGGCATCTAAGGTGAATTGTGCTGGCTGATGTTTTTTTCCCCTAATTGAGTTTTGTTGCTCCCACAACTGTGCAATCTCATCACCCTTCCTCCAGGACGTGATGTGGAGTGGCAGTAGTGAGCCCTGTCATTTTATCGCAAGTGCTGGGGCATGCACACAATTGCACTGACTTCACTGAAGGCGTGGTGGTGGTCACTTAACCTGGAATCACGGAATTGATTAGGCTGCTGAAAGTGTGAGATCCATCCCCCAGGAAGTGTTCTCAGTCAAGCAGCGTGTTGCCCTCCAGAACCCTTTATGCGGGTGTTGCAGAGCACATCCATAACAGTAAGGGACAGAAGCGTTCTGCATGATTTGAGCACTATTAGTCCTTTTAAATGCTTAAATTGGCAGAGGGTTTAAACCAATGCTCATTTTTTAGGACTTGTGGCAGAAAGCCAGCTGCAAATGAATTACTTTTGTTTTAAAAGCCCTTTTAAAGGCTTTGGGATAACGGAGTTCTTTTCAGGACTTGGGGTAGGCAGTTACAGGCAAGCAAAGACTTTGTTTACAAAAGGCATCGCAACAGCTGGGACTAGCAATGACTTGTGATAGGGCAGGCATCCAGGCTGGCAAATAATTTCGTTAAAAAAAAAAGTAGTTTGAGTTGTAGTGGTGCACAGTGGCAAGTAGATCAGGAGGGTATCTGCTCTATAGAAACACAGAATTTGACGGCAGATAAGGACCGCTTGGCCCACCTAGTCTGCCCATTTCCCTACCTGATGGATAAACTGCAGATTCTAGTTAATCAACAGCTTACCTCCTCCTATCCCCCACTAGAACTGCCTTATGCCTGTCCTATGCATTCTTGAATTCTCCCACTGTTCCTGACTCCACAACCTCCTCAGGAAGGCTGTTCCATGCATCCACAACCCTCTCTGTGAAAAAATACTTTCTAACATTACCTCTGAGCCATCCCCCCTCTATCTTCAAATTGTGCCCCCTTGTTCTTGCACATCTCTTCTTCTGAAAGTTACTACCCTCTTGTACTTTGTTAATTCCCTTGAGATACTTGAAAGTTTCTATCATGTCCCCCCTCTCCCGCCTTTCCTCAAGGGTCTACATATTAAGCTGCTTTAGTCTCTCCTCGTATGTCTTCTGGTGCAGACCCTGCATCATTTTGGTTGTCCTCCTCTGAACAGCCTCCACTCTGTCTATATCTTTGCGGAGATGGGGTCTCCAGAATAGCATGCAGTGCTCCAGATGGGGTCTCACTAACTTGTCTGTACAGAGGGATAACAACTTCCTGTTTTCTACTGTTGATACCTCTCCCTATGCATCCCAGTATCCCCCCAGTCCTCCTTACTGCCTTCTCACATTGCTTGCCCACCTTTAGGTCATCTGATATAATTACCCCAGGTCCCTTTCCATTTTACTGTTGTCAGTATCTCACCCCATTGTGTACTCTTCCCTGGGTTTTGTTTCCCAGATGCATTACCTTGCACTTCTTTGCATTGAATCTGAGCTGCCATTCATCCTACCATTCCTCCAACCTTGCCAAGTCCCTTCTCATCCTTTCCCTCCATCTTGTGTATCAACCTGTTGCAGATCTTTGTGTCATCTGCAAAGAGACATACTCTTTCCTTCCAGTTCTTCTGCAATGTCACTTATAAGACTATTATATTCAGGCTACCACCTTGGGACCCACCAAGCTGGCTAACTTGTGTATTAATCTTTGTGTGAGACTGTGTCAAATGCCTTGCTAAAATCTAGGTAGGCCATATCCACAGCCCCTCCCTGGTCTACTACTTTGGTCACCCAGTCAAAGAAATCTATTAGGTTCATCTGACATGACGTTCCTGCTGTGAAACCATGCTGCCTTGGGTCCTGTGCCCCATTGGCCTCTAGGTACTCAACAATTCTTTCCTTCAGAAGTGACTCCATCATTTTCCCTACCACTGAAGTCAAACTAACTGGTCTGTAGTTTCCTGCCTCTGCCCTGCTCCCACTTTTGTGAAGTGGAATCACATTTGCCCTCTTCCAGTCCTCAGGTACCACCCCATCCTCCCATGATTTGTTAAAGAGAGTAGTCAGTGGTGTTACTAGTTCTACCCTTAGTTCTTTTAGAATTCTTGGGTGAATTCCATCAGGCCCCATTGCTTTGTCCACCCTCAGTTTTAAGAGTTCTTTCAAAACCCATTCTTCTGTGAATGGACTGGTATCGATCCCCCCATTCAGTGTTTCTCCCTTGTTTGGTTTAGGTACCTCCTCCTCCTCTTCCGCTGTGAATACTAGCAGAAATATTCGTTCAGTAGCCCTGATTTTTCACTGTCACCCTCTGCCCACATTCCCTCCCCTTTATTAAGTCTCTGTATCCCTCCCTTGGTCTTTCTTTGCTCTCCAATGTATCTACAAAAGGTTTTATCCCCCTTCTTAACAGAGTTGGCTATCCTTTCCTCAGTTTGTGCCTTTGCTATTCTGACTGCCTTCCCTGTCTCCTTCTGCTTTAACTGATAAAGTTCTCTGTCCTGCTCCTTCTGTGTTTCCTTATATTTCCTGAATGCTATCCTTTTCTCCTTAACCATCCCTGCCACCTCTTTTGAGAACCATAGTGTTTTTTTCCTTCGTTTTGTTTTGTTGATTTGCTTCACACAAAGGCCAGTCAGAGGTGAACTGGTTTGGAGTAAGCAATAGCAATAAATTCCTCTTAAAGGGACACTGTCAACCTTTTTTGCCTTATATTATTTTTAAGTACAAACCCACATCTTATGATTGCTTGCCTTCTCTAAAATTCATTGATGTTGCTGATTGTTTTATCTGCCTCCTTGCTTATTAGAACTGAAGTGCATGGTAATGTACAGCTATACACAGCCTTGTTTTGCTTCAAATCATTGATGTGCTCTTACTACATACTTCCTGAACATTAGAAATACCCTCAAACAATGCAGCCACTCATGATATCATGGCCTCCTCTAATCCCACTGCATAATAGGTGGCTAGATTGTGGTGGGGGTGTTCCTGAGTCCAGGAAAGATGCAGTGGGAGTTGATTAAACAATGTAAACAAACATGTTTTGGTGTGGTAACATCAGTATGGTGGGCACTCAGTTTTTCATTTTTTAAAAGAAACAGATAATCTGAATCAAATTACCAGCTGCATTAACAGTCTCCATAGAATGTGAACAATCCTAAAATGTATTTTTTAAACTAGGGACACTTTGAGGCCAAAGAAGGTTGACAGTGTCCCTCTAAGGATCTGGGGCAAGCAAGAGGCAAATAAATAACAAAACGTCCTCATACCTAATAGAATGAGGATGCCACAGGTAAATTTAATTTTATGGGATGTGGTGGCCTAAGGTGGGTGGCTGAGGCTGGGGGCTATTGCTTTTAAGGACTTTGGTGAAGCAAATTACTCTCTGAAGGCAGCCTTCAGTGCCTGCCCTTTCAAAAGCTGAAGAGATGGGGCTGTCAGTCCTTTAGAGGAACAGGAATCTCTCAGTAAGCTGGGCCTTATGTACTATTCCAGGAGGCAGCAGTGGAAATATCATACATAGAGGACTCTCGTGTCAGTTTTTATAAAGTTAGATGAGTAGGACTTGCTTGACTGTGCCAGCTACTCACTTGGTGTCACCAGTGCCAACTACCACACTATCACCATGCGTTCTTGTACCTTTGGCATGTAAAAATTGTTTTGGGCATGTATTTTTAAAACTTTCATGCCACAGTGGGCAACTAATTTTTTTTCGTAAAGTTCATACTGTGGTTGTTTGGAATGTAAAAATTTGTCAGAGCCAGCTCCACTGAGGAACCATATAACAACATTAAAACAAATGCAGCTTGTTTTTCTGTATTCATCTTCCCCTTCCTCTTTATTACTAGGGGCATTTGCATGGAAAGAGGAACTCTGTCCTTTAGAATTCATCTGCTCTTGCTGCTTGTCTACACCTGAAGCTATAATCTTCTGCTTTTAACGTCACTATATGTTGTTGTGTAATGTCACTAGTGAGGAATTATAGCTTTAGGTGCAAGCTGAACAGCAGAAACAAACAAATACTAAGGGATAAGTATAGCAACAACGATTCCATGCATTTGTCCTCGGTAATACAGAACACAGCTGAGATGAAAACATAAAATATTGTCTATGCAACGTAAGCTAAATTCTGTCTAATATTTGAAGTTTCCTCTAATGCGTCACTTACTCTTTAAAGCTGTGGTGCATGTTACCATGAAAAGTCTGACCTACAGTATACTTTTTGATTCCATTTTAGATAGCCCCTTACCTCCTGTCTTGTGTATAACCCTTCTTTTCCCATTTTGAGTCTGCTATAGCACTTTTTTACATGGGAAATAATCAAACAATAAAATAAGCACTCCTTTTGATACTGCTTAGATCAGGATTTTATCAGTATTCTCAGCCATTTTGTACATCTATTGTCCCAAAAGGGCAGTAATGTTTGTTGCACGCTAGTTCATTTGAGTCACAAGAAACAGAATGTTAAACAATGGGGGCCCAATATTCAAAGGTCATCTCTGTCATGAACGTGGTTAGTGCTGGCGCTAACCCAGGTTTGTGCTAGTGCTCCAGGTGGGGCCATATTCAGAGGCCCTTGAAACACTTCTTGAACCCGGCCTCACCAAGGCACTAACTATACCATTACACCTGTGCAAATGAGGGGTCTCTTTATGCATACTGGAGAAGTGGCATATTTAATGGTTTTCAGCAATGTAAACAGTCCCCAGAGCAGCATGTTTTACCGCCGCCGAAAACCACATCTTATCCCGGCACTAAGACAGGGTGGCTGTGCTGCAGCCACCCCTGTGCCAAGTTGTCACCCCCTCTGATCGCCCAGTTTCCCAATATAATAATCTCCTTGATGGCATAGTGTTCTCCCTCATCACCCAGTTTCCCAATATAATAATGTCCCTGGTGGTCCAGTGGTCCTCCCCAATCACCAGTTTCTGAACATAATAATTTCCCTGGTGGTCCAGTGGTCCATGCCCCCATCCCGATTGCCAGGTTACAATATAATAACCTCCCTGGTGGTCCAGTGGTTCCTCCACCCCTCCATGACGACTGTATGCCAAACCCCTCCACCCACCGAGAACCCCCACACCACACACACCCCCCTAACCCTATTTGCTGGCTCCACGATAGGAGCAACCGACATAACCCTACTTGACTGACACCATTTGACAGTCACGGAGCACGATCATGTATGTGCTGTGAAGAAAAGGCTATCCTGCAAGGCAGGAGGTTGGGGCAATCTACAATATAATAAAAAGCACAGGTCACAATTTTCAATACTAACACAACACGTACTGCTGCCTTGAGGTTACTGTTAAACTGATACTGCATCATTTCGTTACATGTTTATATTGTATTCATTTAGTTTTTGTTGACAGAGAAAGGAGAGCTTGGAAATGCTCCTTGTTTTCAGACTCATTCCCAGGGTGGGGGGGTTGATTCAGGTGCATACTGGCTGATACTGAATCAGGCTAAGCTGTTGGCGATTTAATGCCTGGATGACATTTTGGCCAGGACACCAGGGAAATTCCCCAACAAAAATTGGTTCCTTTAGGAGTACTGTGTGCTAACATTAAGGAAGAACTGGTTGCTATATGTACTTCAGAGTTTCTTAAGTTTCCTAGAAGAAAATTTTTTATGTTATGGGAAAATGTGCAGTGGTTACAGTAACACTGTCCGTGGGCTTGAGAGGTGTCACTTCCAGTACTTTACTAAGAACAGAGTAATTCTGACTGGTTTCAAGAGGGGAAAAAGCATGTCAGTATTCTGTATTTGTTCATTTGTCAATACTTTGTTTTTCAGTGAGATACGGTCGATAATACTGGTTGCAGTATGTTTGTATGAATAACCTAAATTTGTTTCTTTTTCTTTTGTAATATATCTTCTTACCAATAAAAATTCCCCTACAGAATGGGTGGCGGGTTTTAAAGGGGATTTATGGTGCCTACTTGTTTAAGGGTCTTGTGGGGAGCACACTATTTACATTTTGTGAATTTTCTTTTCTGTCTGATCTCTGTTAGTTGTTGATATGGCTGTAAGATTCATTCTGTTTTAATAAAATTCTCCTTCTGAATGTCTATGTTGCAATCCGAGTGAACAGTGAGAGGATTGCAATAGCAGAATCTTTTTCAAAAACAGGTCCTAACAATAAAAAGAAATAAGTATTATAAATATCTGCACCTCCAAACCCAATTACATAAAATAATAACTTTGGCAAGTACTCGAACAGGCAGATTCACAGAACAAATTAAATTAGTCAAACAGGAAATGAGATCTTCCAGCATGGCAGAGCCTGTTCATTATTAAAAGAACAAAATGTGGTATGCAAGGAAATTTATCAAATAACCCCTCTGAAGGCTGCCAAGAAAGGATTAGGTTTAGGAAAAGGATTGTCCAAGGCCTGCAGGATGGGAAAGGCAAGATTCTAAGAGACAGGCAGGGAATTTCATCTCTAGTTAATCAATTGATAGTATCCACTTTGGAACTGCAGTTCCTGAAGATGTGCAAATGTCAGTTTTATTGGATGAAATTGATTTGCCAACATTACAAGAGGATGTAAAGAGTGTTTTGATCTCTAGTATTGGAATAAATTGATTTAAGCAATAATGCACGACACTGTGTGTGTTGTGCTGGGATAATGTCATGCCTGGGGTGGTTGGGCACAAGGCTTCAGGCTGAGTGCATCCAACACCCCAGAAGTCATGTTATCCCAGCACGACACACACCCTGGAGTACATTACTGCTATTATACAATGGCTTGTTTGCATTAAAAGAAAAATTTTACAAAAGCATTTTTTAAGATGTTTTAGTTCATTTAACAGCCAGAGGCATTGTCGTAGACATAACATGGGGAAGTGCGTGCTAAGGGGTAACCAAGTGCTAATAGGAGAAAGAACTGCATAAGGTTAGGGAAATAGTCATGGGGTCAGCTAGTGGAGGCAGTCACATCAGCTAGAGGCAGTGAGAGAGAGGTGTAGCCTTGATTTAAATGCACCAAGGGTAGGAGTGGAGGAGATGTAACTGTTTAGACCATTTAGCCAGCTGGGCACCCTATAGGCAAAAGACCTTTGACCTTGTGAGGCACAACAATGTGGAACCTGCAGGAGCTGTAATTCATAGCCCCTGGTTGAGCGGGAGTTATTGCTAGGGTGCAGGAGTGCACACACTCCAGAGGGCACAAGGCCCATAGTTATGTTCTTCGCCATGGTGCAGGCTAGGTACTTTATCCAATTGGTGAGTTACAGCCATCCAGTTTGTACATAGAGGTTGCACGTATGTGTGAGGTGGTGGGATCCAGTGAGAAGTCGGCAGGCCTTATTGAGTGAGGTGGACATGCATCTAAGAGCAGTAACAGGGTAGAGCCATAGATGATAAGCCCATAGTCAATAACGGAGACAACAGAGCTCTGAACGGTGACAGTCAGGGCTTCTGGGGTAAGATGTTGCCTATGCCGGAACAGAAGGCCAAGGCGAATATTTGCTGCTTTGGCTACAGAGTCAATGTGGACACTGTAAGTTAGATGAGGGTCTAGAGTGATTCCAAGGTACTTAAAGGCTTTAACCTGTTCCAGGGTAACTCCATGACTGGTTTTGATGGATAGGGGGTGGATATATGTATCAAGGAATCCTGATTCTCTTTAAACAGAGTGATAACACAAAAACTGACCACTGGAGACAAATAAGTTCACTGAATATGGACCTTAAATTTTAACAAAAATATTGTAATCAAGAAACATTACTATTGGGTCCCTGGTTCCTTTTCACCTTCTATATGTAATCAAGGAGGCCAACCACAGGAAAGTTAATCAATTATGTGATAGGGACTGGTGTCCAAACTCTCGGAATTAAAGTTCCAAATATTAGGTTAAAATTGTGGAACACAAAGAACAGCCCACTTCAACATTTTGACAGTCCTGATCAATTTAATATATTTTATCCACATGCCACAATTATTACACAGCTAATGGTACAGACAGAGACCTTCCTCAGGGCATGTGGCCTGTATTAAATTTAAAAAGTACAAGAGAAAATCAATATTAGACAAAACCTACAGTATATATTTCTGTTAATGAAGGAAAAGTTTTTTAGTGCATATTTTAGGGATCCTCAGGCGGAACTAAACTGATACGATCCTATTACTAGGGCATGGTCTCACACTCTCAAACAATAAAACAGAAACTCGTAATAATCCATGATGCTATAGCAATATTAAACTAAATACACTAATTTCCCATTTGATCTGAGTTTGCACCTCCATGTTTAATGATGTGTCCCACATTTTAAGGCCCCAACATATATTTCAGGGACAAAGGGTCAAGAGGTAGGGGCAGGCTGACCTTCTGTCGAATTTTAATATATACTGTGCTCTCCCGAACAATTTTAATTTAATGCTGACATTTATGAACTGAAAACAACTGCAAGCTAAAATACAAAGGTAAAGTACATTTTCACTCCTGAGACTGTCTGATGCTTGCACTAGCAGGGCCATTAATTATAACACTCTTACAGAATTATGCTTATTATTTTCAGTTGCAGCTTCTAACTGGGGGTGGCCTGTAACTGAGGTATGGTTTATTTATCTTACCTTGGCTTGGTTTATAATTCGCAGCCTCACCATGGCAAAAAGGAAAGCCTACCATCCTGAATAAGAAGGCAATCATCCAACTGCCACCAGTTTAGAAAGTGATGAACAACAGCAAGTGAGGGACTGGTTAAATAATAAAACAGCTGGAGAAGATGCTCACTGAAGAATCATGAAAGCACCGTATAAGTTATTGAGTCCTGTCGTGTATATATGCGACACAGGTGCGTGGAATCCCGATTAACAAAGTGACAGCCGCAAATCTATAGTAGGAAGTTAGAAATTTGATGAGCAGCAAGAAGGCAGAGAACCATAAGACCCAACAATCTTCCTGACGAAGCAGTTTTGTCTGTGAAACATTGATGTATGGCTCTAGCTGACCTACTTGTTATCTAATAAATAAAAGGTAGATAACAGTGAAAAATTGCTTGGTGAAGGGCATTTATTTCCAGGGCTTTTGTGCATTACTAGGCTGATACCTGCCTTGTCTCAGTACAGATGCTCCCAAGTTTGTATTTTGTATTCTACAGAGGAAGACAACACTGCAGTTCTTTGAATTTAAAGGGAAAAGACTCCCCAAAGAAGTTGCAAATAACCCAAGTTGCCACTGCCATGAGCCCAAATGGCTGGATGAAATAAAGCCCTGACTCTGATGTAGTCTGAGATGTCAAGTCTAGAGTGGGCTCTCATTTATCAGAAAAATGCTCTTCTGACTGGTATTCCATTGTCCTAGCTCCCCTGCTGTCAAAGGGTAAAAAAAAAAAAAAAGAAAGAAAGAAAACACTATTATTTCTGCCAGACCTAGGGGTTGTACCAAGCTTCTGTAACCAGCAGACATGCCCTGGAAGGCTCCCTTCAGTGTCACATATACGGAGTGTTGTGCTCATTGGCTTGTTATGGAGCAGTGGGGCTGCATGGCCGCAATAACTCATGTATGTCTGGCAAGTAGAAAATGGTGAACTGGGTGAAGGAGACAAAACAAATTTTGAAAAGTGACAGGCAAAAAAAGATCTAAGCAGCCCATCCAGTCTGTCCCAAGATTTCCTATTTCGAGAGGATCTAGTCTCCAGCCTTCTCCCCAGTCTCTCCTTCCCCACCACCCCCTCCCTTATCTTCCCATCTGATAACTCCCTTTATCCGTCCCACCTCCTTCTGAACACTGCTTCTGTCTTTGTCTCCTCAACCTAGCTAGGAAGTTTGTTCCACCCATCCCCCCACCCTTTCCAAGAAGTAGCACTTCCTCATGTCTTTTTTAATAAGTTATTAAGGACTGGTGCGGGGGGGGGATCAAATACATGGGGGACTGGGGCACTCTGACAGGACTTTAGGCTCTTCAGGTGGGATAGCCTACACCTTACTGAGGAAGGGACCTCAACATTAGTGAATAGGCATGATGCCTCTAGATCAGCAGTCAAATTACACAAAAATACTATGAGAAACCGCACTGTTTCAAGTTTGTGTGGCACTTCTACAATAAGGCATAATCTGGAATTGTTGCAAGAAATATTTATAAAAAAAAAAAAAAAAAAAAGAACCCACCTCAACATAGGTTTAACTTCTTTAATTCCACAACTGCCAACTCTTATCTTTATGTTCCTGCAGTTGGAGTTAAAACTAAATAACCAATTGTGCTCCCATTACTGGGTAGCCAGAAGAACAAGTGGATGTGCAAAACTGACATGCAAGATATATAAAAGCTGTTGTTCTGTTGTTAACCATGCCCTTCTCAGAGAGCATTTAAACTAGTTGGAAAGGGAGGCTAGGGCCCAGAAAGCTATGGGCAACCCCTTGTGAGTGAGAGGTCTGATATAGTCTGAGATGTCGAGTCTAGGGTGGTATTGTCGAATGGGGAGGCAGTGAGGGAAATAAAGGTAGAGGACCCACTGGCCGACAGTGATCACCAAATGGTGTGGTTTAATATCACGATGTGCAAGGAGCCAGAGAAATCAGTTACTCCGGTGGTAAACTTCAGGGGGGCAGACTTTGGGAAGATGCAGGAAGTACTGAATGGGAAACTGGAGGGCATAAGGCAGGAGATGGACGTGGAGCAGAAAAGGGATATTATTAAATGGGGGGTTACAGAGGCAACAGAAGCCTGCACCAAGGCACAGAGTAAGAGGAGCAGAGCAAGAAAACCATGCTGGTTGAACAGCGAGGCTGTGGAGATGGCAAGGGCAAAACCAGTACTGCATCAGAGATTTAGGAGGACGGGGAAGGAAGTGGACAGGGAGGAATATGCAAGAAAGTCCAGGGAGGTAACCAGAAAAGTGAGAGAAGCCAAGGCCCAGAGGGAGCTGAGATTAGCACAGGGGAATTAATGTGGAGGGACTATTTAGATACATCAGGGAAAAGGAGTGCAAGGAGACAATATTGAGGATAAAAAGGGGTGGGGAGTGGACGGAAGGGGAGGAGCAGACAAGCACTGAATGAATACTTTTGCTCAGTGTTCACGGAAAAAGGGGACCGCTACCAGCATGGGCTGGGAGGGTGGGGACAGGGAGAGGAGGTGACAGATGGAAGGGTGGGTAAACAGAGTCCTAGAGGGACTGAGGGCACTGAAAGTAGACAAGGCACCAGGGCTAGATGGTATCCACCCCAGGGTGCTGAGGGAGATGGCGGAGGTGTTGGCGGAGTCGCTGGCTGATCTGTACAGCACCTGACTGGAGTCGGGATGTGTGCCACTGGACTGGAGGATGGCACATGTAGTACCATTACACAAGAATGGGCCAAGGGATAAACCGGGTAATTATCGTCCGGTAAGTCTTACCTCCATAGTGTACAAACTCATGAAAACAATACTAAAGGAAAGACTGGTGTCATACCTGGAGGACAATGGCCTCAGAGATGTGAAGCAGCATGGGTTTGTTTCAGGGAAGTCTTGTCAAACCAACCTCATACAATATTATGACTGGGTGACAGGTGAGCTGGATAAGGGTCATGCAGTGGATGTTCTTTACTTGGACTTCAGCAAGGCCTTCAATTCGGTGCCTCATGGGCGGCTTGGGGGGAAGCTAACTGGTGTAGGGATAGGGGCAGAAATGATAAACTGGATTACAAACTGGCTGAGTGGCAGGCTGCAATGGGTGGTAGTGAGAGGGAAGCTCTCAACTCCAAGGCTGGTGACGAGTAGGGTGCCACAGGGCTCTGTGTTGGGGCCAGTATTGTTTGGGCTCTTCATATCAGACATTGCATATGGGGTGGTGAGCAAGGCAAGTCTGTTCGCTGACAACACCAAAATCGGAGCAGTGGTGGATGGAGAGGAGGGATGGAAGCAGCTGCAGGAGACCTGAAAGCCAGAGGGTGGTCAGAGGTGGCAGCTGAGTTCAAGCGCAAAGAAGTGTAGTTACGCACTTTGGGGTGAAGAACCCAAGGAGAGAGTACTGGCTGGGGGGGGGGGGTTAAGCTGGGGACCACTGAGGAGGAGAAGGACCTAGGGGTAATGACAACAGGGACCATGAACAACACTGCCCAGTGCAGGAGAGCAGCTGCAAAAGTGAACAAAATGCTGGGGTGCACAGAGAAGGGGTTTTCGTCAAGGCAAAGAGAGGTGATCTTGCCCCTCTACAGGTCGCTGGTAAGGCCGCACTTAGAGTACTGTGTGCAGTTTTGGAAGCCATACCTAAAGCATGATATCAGGCTACTGGAGGGGGTGCAGAGGAGGACAACAAAGATGATATGTGGAATGGAAGAGACAGACTATCACAGCAGGCTGGGAGACCTGAATATGTACACCCTGGAGGATAGAAGGGATGGGGGGGCATGACAGAGACATTCAAGTGTCTGAGGGGAATCAATAAGGATAGGGCAGATGGGGGTCTTAAGTTAAGGAGGCGGAAGGTCACCAGGGGGCACAGGTTAAGAATAGAGGGGGGAAGATTTAGGAAGGAAATGAGGAGACATTATTTCACAGAGAGGGTGGTAGCAAAATGGAACACCCTACCAGAATGGGTGGTATCATGTAAATCTGTGAACAGCTTCAAAGGGCATGGGACAGGGAACAGGGGAGAGTGAGGTGTGGGAGGTGACAGTGGATGACAAAGGGGAGGGGGTGCAGCGGCTGCAGGCTGGGGTGTTGGCTGCACCTGAGCAGACTCAGATAGACCGGGTGGTCTGTTTCTGCTGGCACATTCTTATGTTCATATGTACGAATGTCTGACTGGCACTTCTTTGGCTAATGAAAAGTGGGCAGCAACAGAAGGAGCATATCTGTTGTGTGGAGGTGAGACAGATGGGGAAGAAACCAATTTTGTAATTGATAATTGTAGTGCAGTGGCTGAAAAGGACAGAGTATGAGGGAAGGCAGGGAAAAGCATGGCGAAACAAGGTTAGTAAGAAGCTGGAAGCAAGACCAAGGGTTAGGTGCAGAAAAGGATCCGGAGGAAGGCAGAGGACAGTGGGCAAGCTGGGGTCATGTAAAGCAGTCTGCTGGAATGCCAAAAGCCTTGGCAATAAAACGGGCGTACTTCTGGCAGTAATGGTAGAGGCACAAATAGAGTTACTTGCTCCAACCAAAACCTAGTTGTTGAATACAATGACTAGGACCTTGCTGTCCTGGGCTACATCCTTTTCAGGCATAAGAAGCAGAAGGGCAAAGGGGAGTTGGGTGGCTTTATACATTAGAGATGGCATAGTTCAGGAGAGACAGGGGCAAAGGCAAAGGAGGGGAGGTTGCCTTGCATGTCAGGGACAATATCAGGGCTACAGTGGATTGGGAAATGGTATGGTGGGGCAAGCAAAAAAGCTGTGGATTCAGCTAGCCCTAGAGAAAGAGATGGTGATCCAAATGAGGGTGGCCTATAGACCCCCCCCATCCAGATGGCAAGACAGATGAAGAATTAAAGGTGGAAATAAGGACGGCAACTGAGGGGTGACTGGTCCTGGGAGGGGAACTTCAACTTATCTGCTGTCGACTGGAGCATGCTGATAGCGCAGCGTGCCAGGAGCCAGACTATGGCAGCCCACCTGCAGGACTGCTTCTCGGATCGAACTCACAGAGGAACACACTAGGTAAGGGATCATTTTGGACTTGGTCCTGACCAGTGACGACTATGTTGGGGAGCTTTCAGGGAAGGAGCTGCTTGAAACAGGCAACCACTCCACGGTGTGGTTTGATCTCAGGCTATGAGCACAGGGACAGAATACTACTACAATGGTGCTAGACTTCCAGAGGGCCAATGTCAGGAATATGTAAGAAAATCTCTGGGCAAGCCTTGTTACGTACTGGCAGATTGAGGTGTTAGGGTAATGGAGATAACTAAGGAGTGTCTTAAACAAATAGAGAAAAACAAGAAGAGAAAAAAACCCAGCTTGGTTCACAAAAGAGGCAAGGAGGGTAGTTACAGCAAAGAGGACTGTGTTCCATGAACATAAGAAATCCAAGTCAGAGGCCAGCAGGGGGAGTTATCTGAAGTCCACCAAAGAGATGAGCAAGGTAGTAAGACTGACAAAGGCCTCTACGGAACTCAGAATAATGGAAGAGGTGAAGACTAACAATAAGGAGTTCTTCAGCTATGTAAGGGAGAGAAGAAAGGGAAAAAACAAAATACAAAGGTTAAAAAAGGAAGACTCTTGGGTTGAATCAGATGACCGGAAAGCTAAAATCCTGAATGAATACTTTTGCTTGGTCTTTCAGTGGGGGGAAAAGGGAACCTCTCCTGCACTACAGCATACAGGCTAAAGAACAGCAGAAATGGACTAAGAAAACCATTTTGGTGGAAAGAGTATTGAGGGGGCTATTGGGGTTAAAAGTGAACAAGTCACCTGCTCTGGATGGAATGCTCCCCCAGATGCTAAAAGAACTGGCTTGTGCAATGGTAAGGCCAGTGGCAGACCTGTTTAACTGTTCTTGGATACTGGGCAGATCTTAGATGACTGAAGGGTGGCAGACATTATTCCCTGCACATAAACAGAGATATGGTAGACCCGGAGAACTACAGGCCTGTAAGTCTGATATCCATCCTGTGTAAGCTAGTGGAGTCCATGGTGAAAGAGTGGCTGGTGGAATTCCTAGAGGCACAAGTGCTCCAAGATGCAAGGCAGCACTGGTTCGTGAGAGGAAGATCTTGTTGGACAAACTTCATTACATTTTTCAGTGGGGTTAGACTTTAGCAAGGCTTTTGACTTGGTGTCACATAAACAGTGAAGAAAATGAAAGGACAAAGGAGTGGGGGACACAGTGACTAGATGGGTGGGCAACTGAATTAGGACAGGACTCAGAGATGGTCATTAATGGGCTTAGGTCAGGATTGCTAACAGTGATGAGTGGCATGCTGCACGGATCGTTCTTGGGCCTGGTGACTTTCAAAGTCAGTGTCAGTGGCTCAGTAGGTAGCACACTCACCTCTGAGGCCGGGAGATCAGAGGGGTTCAGTTCCCACATCTGGTACTTGGGTTAATATCCCGGTACTGACAGTGTAGTGCAGCACAAGAGGGGTGCTGCAATTCTGAGGTGTCGTCTTTCGGATGAGACGTTAAACCGAGGTCCAATCTGCCTGGATTGGTGGTAGTTCAGGTGGATGTTAAAGATCCCATGGCACTTATCGAAAAGTGTTGGGGAATTTCCCCGGTGTCCTGGCCAAATTTCCCTCATTCACTAAAGGTACCACCAACAGCTTAATCTGGTTCAAGGTCAGTTGGCATTCATCTATATCCCCCTCCCGGGTCGTGCCTGAAAATAGGCAGGATTTGTCTAGTGCACTTACCTGGTCAACAAAAACTAAATAAATAAAAGTGTTCATATGCTACACTGGGCAAGGTATATGGGGCAGGATATCACTGTTTTCAGTAAACACCAAAATATGTATCACAGTGGGCAAGAAGGAAGGCATCCAGGAACTTAAGGAAGGTCTTGGGTTCTGACAGGTTAGGTTCAGTGCAAAAAAAGTGTAAGGTCATGCACTTGGGTAGAACAAACCCTAGGCTCGAATACTGGATGGCTGGAGTGTGCCTGGAACACACAACAGAGGACAGAGACCTAGAAGTCATAATCAGTGACTACCTGAAGGAATTGGTACAATGCAAAAAGTCATAGGCAAACAGGATGCGCGATGCAAAAGAAGGGCCTTCTCAAGCAAAGACATCATCCTGCCACTATACCACTTACTGGTCAGGCCTCGCTCTACAGTACTGTGCCCAGTTCTAGAGTCCACACATGAAGAAATCCATAGACAGCCCGGAGGCCATCCAAAGAGGAGTGACTATGATGATCCATGGCCAGCAAGGAGATCCTATGAGGAAAGGCTGGGTGACCTCAACATGTACTTCCTGAAGACTAGAAGAAAGAGGGAAAACATGATTGAAACCTTTAAGTATCTCAAAGACATCTACTGAGTGGACTGGCAGAGGATATTCAGGCTCACAGAAGGAAACTTCACAAGGGGGCACATGCTGAACCTGGAGGGAGAAAATTCAGAAGGGACATAAGGACGTAGTTCATCACAGAAAGGGTGGTGGACAAATTAAACCAACTATCACAGAGGCTGGTTAGTGTGCTGGCAATGGACATGTTCAAGTATGGTTGGGACAGTCATATAGGACTGAGGTGGGGGAAACTCAGAGGGGGTAAGTGGGAGGGGGAAAGGATTGCTAGGGGTAAAGAACCATGGGTGGAGGGAATTGTTTAATTGGATAAGGTCTGGGCTGGCAGTATAGCCTTGAGGTTAGAGTAATGAGCTGTGAATGAGCTTGGGTTTGACTCTCACAACCTCCACTTGCATACTGTGCCACTCTGCACAAGTCACTTAACCACTCAGTGCTCTTGGGTCACCCCTGAAAACAGGCACTTGTGCCTAGTAGGCCTTAGCCAGTTACCAAAAGAATTAAAAAAAAAAAGGCTCCTAGACTGAGGCAGGGACCGGACAGACTGGATGGTCTTTTTCTGTCCGTACTGTCTATGTTTCTAGAAGTTGCCAAGGATAGATCAATGGGTGAGGACAGTGAAGTAGAATCTGTGTGGGTGCAATTGGTAACAGCCGAAGGGAGGGGAAATTAGTGTAGTAGTAGTATATAAACCACCAAATTAGAATGAAAACAAGTACAGATTACTGCTGGACAAAATGATCAGCAAAAGTGACTTATGCTAATAGGAGACCTTAACCTACCAGATGTGGGCTGAGTGATTCCAGCAGCCAAAACTGCACGGAGTCAGACATTTTTAGAGGGGCTACATGGTTGTTTTCTTTTGAAGTGGGTCAAAGAACCCAACATAGAGGCAGCCATCTTGGATGTGGTACTATGCAACAGTGATGTCATGGTAATAGAAATCCAGTGACCATAATTCAATGTGGTTCACATAACCCTGGAGGCCCACCACTCCAACCCTAAAACAAGGGTCCTACACTTTAGATGGATGGACATTGTTAAGATGAGGGGAGTTGCTCACGGAAAGGTTAGCAGAGGTACTGAAGGCAGAAGGATATATGTCAAATGAGAAATCATTAAGAGGGAGAATAACATAAGGGACCAATGCCTGCATGAGGAAGTAGGAAAGAATAAGGTGTATAAAGAAACTAAAGTAGTTCTCCAAAGGGGTAGGGGAGGCAGTTAGAGAAAAAAAAAACATAGCATTTTGGAAGAACATGGGGTGGGGGATGAGTCAATAGTGGTGGGTATCTGAAAAAAGCTGAAAAAGGCCAACGGGATAGTCAGGAAGGTTGAGGCAGATATAGAGCCGAGAAGGGGGCAATTTATCACTACCTTTCTCAACTGCTGTAAAATTATATATTTTTAATACAGGACATATTTCATAAGGAGATCAAAGTAATAAATGGATTATCTTTATACACTATGTAATTTCAACTTCTGATTTATAACTTTGTGCTATTCCTAATTACTATTTAAAGTATTGTAATCATACACTATAAGCACACTGAAATTATATTTTAGCTTGTTCGTGACAACCCCATTGGATTTTTGTGGGGAATTGATTTTAAAGTTGTATTTATTACTTGTATTTTCATTTTTTCACTTGTATGTTATTCTAATGTGGGTTTATTTTTATTGTATTTGTATGGTGTACTGATCTTTTTAAATATGGCTTATTCTGATGTCATATGTGATGCTATTAGCTGTGGCCTTATTTAAGAGGCAATATAAATTGTGTTAATCACCTCTGAGAAAGGACTGCAAGGATCTGAAACACATCGGGTGATTTATGGGCATCTGTTTATGTGCATTTTGCACTAAATAAAGATGGCACAGATTGAGCTGTCATTCATGAAGTTTGAGCATCATTTTCAATATAGGTGGCGAGTGCCCAATTTGTACGTATGTTGTCCGAGCTGAGAATTGCAGCAGGGGGTCAAGAAAGGAGAAAAAGCCGTCTGCTGTCACATTGCGGAAACTAGGAAAATGAAAAAGGGAATAGTCAGACTGAGAAATGTGAGGAATGTTGTGTAAGAGGCCAATAAAAAAGCAGATATTCTGAATGAATATTTTTTTCAGTCTTTATAATAGAGGAAGGTGACCACTCCCAGAGTGTGGGACCAAGGCCTTAGAAGTGAAAGGGCAAAGATCAAAGGTGGGTTGATATCAGAGGAGAGAATACTTGAGGGACTCAAGACCCCAAAAGTGAATAAATCATTGGGCCTCAATGGCATGCATCCTAGGGCATGGAAGGGGGGACATCAGACTCTCTCAATACCACTGGCTGATCTTTCTAATTGCTGTCTAGCAACAGGGGTGGTGCCAGCAGACTGGAGGGTGACTAATGTAGTGCCATTCCATAAAAGAAGAGGCAGAAATGTTCCCGTTAATACAGACAAATCAGTGTGATCTCGACTGTAGGGAATCTGCTGGAGACTATCTTAATGGAGCACCTAGTAGACAGAATTCCTGAACACAAATGAGCTACAGGACAAGAGGCAGCATGAATTTGTGGCAGAGCATGCCAGACTAACTAGATCAACTTTTCTGGGTTACAAAGGCAGTGGACTGGGGTTGGGCAGTAAATCTGCTATAGCTTTGTTTCTGTATTCTACAGAACACTGGTTAAAAAGTTGGAGGACCTGGGGGTGGGGGACAAACCTACCAGATGGAAAGGGAACCAGTTGGTGGGCAGGACTTAAGAGGGTAGCATTTAATGGTGAATTCTCTGGGCTCAAGGAAGTTACAAGTGAGGTGTCACAGAGATCGGTCCTATGCTATTCAGCATTTTCATCTGTGACATAAAAGAGGGTTATCCTGAGCAAGATCTCTTTGCAGATGGCAACAAGACTGGTCAGTAGAAATGGGAGGAAAGAATGGACGTGAAAAAGGCTCTAGAAAAATTGGAGTAGTGGTCCAAGGTATGTTAAACTTAAATTAATGCCAACATGTGTAAGGTGATGCATACTGCAAAAACACAAACCCTAAAACAAACTACTGGACGGGGGCGTGAGGGCGCGGGTCCAACCTCTTAGGAAACAAATCAAAGAGTCCTTATCAGAGACAACATCAAGTCTATTGCCCAGTTCAATAAGGCATATGGGAAGGCAAGAAGGGAGCTGGAGTGTACAGTCAGGGCTTGCTCTACTAGAAGGAAAGTGGTGATACTGCCCCTGTATAGATCCCTGGTGAGTCCACACCTAGAGTACTGTGCACAGTTCAGGAGTCCCCACCTTAGGAAAGACAGGTACCACTTGGAGAGGGCCCAGAGGAGGGCTACAAATATGATCCAGGGGCAACAAGGGAAAACGTACGAGGAGATGCTGGAGTGTCTTAACATGTACTCTCTCGGGGAAGGAGAGGGGGGACATAATAGAGGTTCACAAGTTCTTGTGGGGACTAAACAGGGTAGACTGTAATGATCTATTCACAAGGCACAACAGTACCATAATTAAAGGGTATGGATGAAGAGTGTGTGTGTGTGTGGGGGGAGTATTCAAAAGGAACGCAAAGGAAGTTCTCTTTCATGGAACAGGTGGTGGCTGAATGGAGTAGTTACCCAAACAGGTGGCTGAAGCAAAGTCAGTAAAGGGACAGAAACAAGGGGATTGTGGGGTATATGGGAAGGGGGGGTACATACATACATAGACAGTGTCGGCAGATAAGGGCCTATGGCCCACCCAGTCTGCCCATTTGAGCTTGTAAGTTCAGTTTATGTTTTCCTAGAAGTCTGTTGCCCCTTACCCCTGACCTCCAGAATTCCTTTATGTCTATCCCATGCATTCTTAAATCCCGTGATTGTTTCAGCTCCCACCACTTCCTCTGGCAGGGTGTTCCACTTGTCCATCACCCGTTCTGTGAGAAATTCTTCCTCATGTTTCCTCTGACTCGTCCTCCTCCAACTTCATCCCATGCCCTCTAGTCCTGGAACATCTTTTTCGCTTAAAAAATAGAGTATTCCTGCACCCTGTTCCTCCCTGTAAGATACTTGTATGTCTCTATCATATCCCCTCTATCCCTCCTCTCCTCCAGGAAGTACATGTTCAGTTCCTTCAACCTGTCTTCATAGGACTTGTGATGCAATCCATGCACCATCTTTGTTGCCCTCCTCTGAACCTTCTCTACCCCGTCTATGTCCTTACGTAGGTATGGTCTCCAGAACTGTACACTGTACTCCAGGTGGAGGCCTCACTAGTGTCTTGTATAGCGGAATTATGACCTCCTTTTCCTGTTGGTGATGCCCCCTGCCTACATTCCAGCATCCTATTTGCTTTACCTGCTGCCTTGTCACACTATTTCCCTACCTTGAGGTCATCAGAGATGATAATCCCAAGATCCCTTTCCTGCTTGGTGCATACTATATCCTCACCCCCAACTGATACATTGTGCCAGGTTTTGTGCCCCATATGCATTATCTTGCACTTCCTTGCATTAATTTCAACTGCCAAACCCTGTACATTCTTCAAGTTTCTGCAGGTCCTTCTCATTCTGTCTACATCCTCTGGTGTGTCTACTCTGTTACAGAGCTTTGTGTCATCACGAACAGTGAAATTCTGCCTTCTAGGTCCTGCACAATGTCACTGATGAAGATGTTGAATAGGACTGGTCCCAGCACTGATCCCTGTGGTACCCACTGGTCACTCTTCCCTCTGTGGGTGACAGCCATTTACCACCACCCTCTGTGTCCTGCCACCCAGCCAGTTACCTACCCACCACACTACTGTCCTGCCACACCCATATTCCCCAGTTTGTGTAATAGTCTTCTATGTGGCACAGTGTCAAAGGCCTTCTGAGAGTCCAGATAGGCCATGTCCACTGCCCTCCTGATCCACCTCTCTAGTCACCCAGTCAAAAATTCAGCAGATTGGTCTGACATGACCTCCCCTGAGTGAAACCATGCTGCCTTGGGTCCTGTAGTCCATTGACAACCAGATGTTCCACCAATCTCTCCTTCAGTAGTGCTTTCAAGATCTTCCCCACTACCGAGTGAGGCTAACTGGTCTGTAGTTCCCTGCTTCCTCTTTGTTCCCACTTTTTGCATAGGGACTACATCTGCTGTCCTCAGTCTTTGGGTACCTCCCTGTTTCCAGTGATCATTAAACAGGATAGCCAGAGTTCAGCCACCACCTCTTAGTTCTTTAAGGACCATGGGTGCACATATCTGGCCCCATTGCTTTATCAACTCTTATTACTTCCAGTTCCTTCAGGACCCTTTCTCGTGTAAGGGACTTGTGTCCATTCTGCACCATTATCACCCTTGCACTCCTTCAGACCCATTACTCTCCCACCTCTTCCTCAGTAAAGACTGAGCAGAAATACCTGTTCAATATGTCAGCTTTACTGTTGTCATCCTCCAACACCTCCATCCTCCCCCTTCAGTCTCCTATCCCTCCCTTTGTCTTTCTTTTTCCTTATGTACAGTACCTGTAAAGGTTTTGTCCCTCTACCCACTGATTTTGCAATGTGTTCTTCTGTCTGAGCTTTGGCTTCCTTTACTGACCTCCTGCCTCCTTTGCTTCTCCTGGTACTTCTCCCTATCCCTTTTGCCTGTGTCTTTTGTTATTGCCTGAAAGCAATCTTTTTGCTTTCACTTTCTTTGCTACCTCTTTGGAAAACCATAATGGTCTCCTCTTCCTTTTCCTCTTGCTAACCTGCTTAATGCATAATTCTGTTGTTCTTGTAATCCCATTTAAATACTCCCACTGTTCCTCAACCCTGATTCCTGTCCCATTCCCTTAATGCCTCTTTCAAGTATCTCCCATTTTCCCAAAGTCTGCCCCCTAAAATCCAGGATCGTGTTTTTGTGTGGTTTGGTTCTGCTCTTTCTGTGATTTCAAACCACAATGACTGGTGGTCACTGTTCCCAGGTGCTCCCCCACTGTTACCCCATCACACTGTCCCTGTTTGTGTGCACAAGGTCCAGTATTGCCTTCTGCCAAGTTGGTTCCATGACCAGTTGCTTGAGGAAGGCACCCTGAAGGGAGTCCAGGATAAATCTGCTCCTAGTGGATGCTGCTGCTGGGATGCTCCAGTCCACGTCTGGAATATTGAAGTCTCCAGTCTGGGGAGGGGGGGTATCAAGATGCCACTAGGGCAATATTCTTGGTAAATGTAATCTGGCATTAGGTCATGCACAAAATCAGACAGGTAATGGTCAGACTGGATGGACAACTGGGTCTTTCAGCTGACCTGGACACTGTACTCCAAATGTGATCTCACCAGTGACCCACAAATGGGCAACATTACCTCCTTCTTTCTACTAGTACTACATCTCCCTATGCACCCTAACATTCTGTTAGCCCTCCCGTATATCCTGTTGCAGCCAGCTTAAGGTTATTACTGCTCAGCACCTCCAGGTCTCTCTACTCTTACGCATACTCTACCTGTGTGCCATCAAAATGAATATCTTGTTTACAGATGTAACTGGGCAGGCTGGGAAAAGAAGCAAGAGGAACAGTACAAAGGATAAATAAATAAAACCATATTACAGTGGATTTACAGGAAAAACACACATGAAACACAATACACAGTATAATACAATTGTTATAATACAATTGTAACCCCTGGGGGGGGGGCTTACCATTGTGCCCCATGCTGCCTGGTGTTTCTCTACTGTCTCCCTCTGGCCCCTGAAGAGTTTTATTTAGAGTGGGGCTAGAGGAGTCAGACTGTGGAGCCGCTGACCCATTTTAGCACACTGGTGTGGTCGGGCAGTCTGCGGATGTGCCCTGTGCATTCTTGCTTATGGCTGTTCTTGCGGTCAAATGGGGGCTCTTTAGAAGGTCCCGGTCCCCTGGTTCAGTTAATCAGGGACCGGAGACCTAAAGAAGGCACAAGAAAGGCCTCTTATGGTGTTATTTATGGAGCGCCGACCAAGGGACCGATCCGCCTCATGAATATTAACGAGGTAGATCATGAATGTTAATGAGGTAAGCCTGTCCTGCACTTAGGGGCTTGGTATATTGGCGCTAGCGACAGACAGGGGGAAGATAAGAATTATGGACTGTGCCAGGGGGGAGACACAGGAAAGGGAGGGCTACAAATCAGTGGGGGAGTGATTACTTTGGCTGCATTAACTCTTTCAAGTTGGGATGCTATGTGCACTGCAGTGGGACTGTATACTGAGCAGCCATGTTATGATACTATGACCCCAATCGGGCAGCCAATCAATATCAACCTACTCTGTGTGGAGGCTATTTTACTATTACATTGGGATAGAACCCCCAATCACCACTGTAGCAGAACCCAGGCCCCTTAACTGTGTGGAGGTCAACAGGAAGGCGTAGTAGCCCACTGGCACATGGCACCTGGGCTGCACAATGACATAACCTCAAGTGGATGTGCTAGGGAATAACTTATTGAATGGGACACCATCAGCTTTTTTAGGATTTTTTTCATAGGTACCTTTCTATGGTACCTGTTGACATCATTTGTTTCAAATGTAATACACCTAGCCCACAGCTGTCATGCAGTGCCTCTTTTTAAGGAAACATCCACATTGATGCACATGCCCAGAGTCACGGCTTTAGTAGAAAACCATTTTTCAGTATGTTGGAATGCTCATTTTCAAGTTTCACTAACTTTGCCACATTTAGGGGTCCGGACTCTATTAGAAACTACATTTAGCTCAGTCTGCCTAAAAATGAAATACTCATTAATGCACAAGTTTACTAGTGCTTCTGCACCACATTAAACATATGAATGCGCATATGCATTTGGAGGTGGCCAAAAAGTCAAGCCACTCAGAATAGCATTTTTTGTGACATTTATTCAAAACTGACATTATATGACAATTGTGGGCACAGTGTATTATATCCGAAATAAATTATGTCAACAGGTACCACAGAAAGGTAGTCGTTAAAAATCCTAAAAAAGATGGCAGTGTCCCTTTAAGCAGAAGTCAAAAAACAAGGCCTGGTATGGATCATTAGTAGGGCTGTATTTTTTTCACAGGCATCATTTATTTGATCACTGATGACTGGCAGGAACAGCCCACTCCCTCTGCTGGAACAGACACCACGATAAGTGAAACAGCTGAAACGGTCACCCCCAAATGCCAGTCATGATCCTTAACCTGTGCTCTGACTCTGAGAATGCCCTCTACCAACTGAAATGGGTTACTAAAGATAAATTTACGAACGCATTGCAAGTCTCCCGGAACCAGAACAGCAGCCACTCTGCTTTAATACATTCTGAGTACAGGCTGCAGCGTGAGCTGAGACAGCTCCAGATTTTAAATAAAACAACGAACAGGCAATGTTTTAATATGAATTCAGAATGTTTTCTACAACCGAAATGGGTACCCTAATGCCAGTAATATTACTGACCTGCATGAACAGGCGCCCTGATATCCGCACCTCTATGGTGAGTAAAGCTCTGACCTGCTTGAACTTGCTGTTGAAAGGCTGCTTATTGAAGGGGCTAATCACGTCTCTCTCTCTCTCTCTCTCTCCCCCCCCCTCCACATTTACAGTGTAGACAGCAATTCAAGAGTGAGGATTTTGGGGAGACGATTTGAATAAAAAAAACATTATGTTCGTAAGGCTGCTGTTACTAGAGGTAAACTTAGGAATGCATTGCAAGTCTCCCGGAGCAGCAGCCGCTTTGCTTTAATACACCCCAAGTACAAGCTGCAGCATGAGCTGCGGGAGGCCAGGCCGGATTTTAGCTAAAACAAAAAATGATCTTTTACATTCAGTTGCAGTGCTAGATCTCCTCCTACAGTTTTGCTTCAAATAATAAAATAAACTACAGCAAACAGAAAGCTGCAGATGCTGATACTACGCGTGTTTTTTATCAACATTTTACAATGCGTCGTGAAATAACTGTTTTTTCCCCCTGTGATGGTGCCATGAAATTGTCCACTTTTTACTGTGAAAAAATACAGCTCTAATCATTAGGAACAATTAAAATGAGCTGTAATAATCTGAGTGTCCACTTGGCTTAAGAAATGTTGGCTGGTAAAACAGAACCCAAAGGCAAGCTATACCAGAAGGAAGATGTACCACAAGGCAGTTGTCTAGAGTTTCTTTCGGACCTGTGATAAGGAATCTATTCCTGACATGGGAGCAGAGGTAGTACCCAGAGTCAGAAATGGGGTACACACTTAATTCAAGTATGAGGGATGTTTACTGAACCAGTATTTAAACCCATACAACCCAAGATGTAGAGTGCCTACAACTGTGCAAGGGACAATGCAGCTGGTCTTACAAGGTACAGTGGTGTGTACAAAGAGGGCAGCACAGAACAGAGTGGCAGAAAAAGCAGAATAAAATATTTAGTCTGGAGAGGGGACGCTTGGGGGCACTGCCAAAGATAACAAACTTCAATAAATAAATATCACAGTAATCAATAAGGGGTACGATCTTATGTTCCACCAGGTATTTCCTCAGCCCCTTAGCTAAGCAACGGACTATATATGAAAGGAGAATTCCAGGAACTGGTCAAGAATGAAAACAAGAATTATTCTGTGATACAGCACCAATGGCGTTCCTGTCCACAGCAGTAATACACAAGTTTGGGGCAGTTAACAGACACTGTTGGGTTCCAAAATGTATTGTGACAGTTTATGACTGGTTCAATACTAAACTATTTGATAGAAGGGCAGGCCAAGATAACTACAGAACTGGGCCAGTGGTGAAAACAATGATATCAACATACATATGTAAGTTACAGGATTTTACATCAAGAGGGAGATCATTTATAAAGATGTTAAAAAGATTTTGTATTGAGCACTGTTCCTGTATTTCCCTCCTCTGGGCATCTCTTTGCACTTTCTGGCACTGAACGTCAATTGCCAGATCTCCAATCCAGGTACTCACCCTACTGAAATAGCAGCTACCCTACAATATAGCTTCAAAGAACTTGAGCCCTGGTTCTCTCAAAACCGTCTACTCCTAAACTATATAAAAAAAAAATATGCACTTCAAGATGCCTAATTCAAGAAAGATTACCAACCCTCTGACCATCCTTAGGTTATAAGGGAGACACCATTGAACAGATAACAACCTTCAAGGATCTTGGCATTCACATTGACAATACTTTCTCCTTCACCTCTCACATAGACCATGTTATCAAATCAGTTAATATTAAACTTGGAATTCTCTATATCGCCACAGGCAAGCAATAACCCAAGAAGCCCTGAATCTAGTAACACAGAGCTCACTATTGTCTACTATAGACTATGGACTAGTAATCTATAGTGCTGGCACCGAAACTGTGCTGAAAAGAATCAAGATTACTACTAAACAAGGCCTGTCATCTGGTCTTAGGGGCTAAACACCTTACCCACACAATTAGCCTTTACTCCTCAACTGGCTGGCTCCCTCTGCACCAAAAGGCTAGGTACCAGAAAAGAAAGTGCTTCTAGGCCTAACACCAGATTCTACGGCTGCATTGTTCCAACACACTACAACCACAAAATTAACCAGAAGATCGGCTAAGGGTATACTACATATCCCCTTCAAGAGTACCTCCATTGCTCAGTGCTCACTTGCTTACCAGGGGCCACAGTGGCTAAACAATCTCCCTTCTCCCCTCCTAGAGCATGGAAAGATTGGCCCCTTCAAAAAAGACCTCTGTGTCCTACTTGACCAAGTTAACCACTGTGACTGTTCATTCTAAACATGTGTTATCTCTGCCCCAATACATGAGTATTCTCCCCCCACACCCATTATCGCTGCCCCACTACATGACCCCCCCACACCCACCTACCTACCTCCTTCCCTCCTATCCCTCCCCACCCTCCTACCCCTCCCTCCTCCTCCCCTTACACAACTCACCTACAACCTACTCTGACAAAAGCCTTCTCTGGCTGCTACCACCTTACTACTTTGCACTTAGTAACCAAACAATGATAACAAAGTTCTTACTGCATTATCTTATAATGATGAAGCTCATATATTTTGCACTTATGTAACCAAAAAACCCTTGTCTATTATGTTTACTTGCTACTGTAATATGTGTCTTTATTCTCAACCCTATGTATTGTTATGCAGTGTCTTGCTTCCTTGGACTTGGAACCTTTGTAAAAGCCATCTTGGCTTAAAGGTATTAATCTGAACCTGAAATAAAAAAATAAAACACTAGAGCACTTCTCCAGTCTCCTTACATCCTGTCTCACAGGTCCTCTATCAAAGGAGGTGATAGTGTGTTTGTTCCAGATGTACACCAACAACAATAAACCGCACTTCACCACTGTGTTTAAAATTGCCGCCAACATTCAAAGCACTGTCAGCAGCACTTTTAAATGTTTAAATAAATGCAACAAAGGCATATATCCAGCAGTGGTGAGTGCAGTTTATTGCTGTTGGTGTGTCTTGATTTTTTACCGCACCATCTTTTTTGGTGGAGCTGTTCTTGCTGGGTACTACTTGTTCCAAGTGTGCAGCATTACAAGTACTGACCTCGATGTCATCCACTGCACTACTGTCGCATCAGACGAACCAGACGGAGACTCAGAAGTTAAAACTGAATCCAAAGAGGAACTGAAGTAAAGCAGAGTACAGCGGAACATATTGTTTAAAGTGTTTACCTGACTTTGTGCCCCTATTTGGGTTCGGCTGATTTTTCATTTTTCATTGAAAACGAGTAAATTAAGTTAATTGTACTGCATTTTTCAAACTTGTTCATGAATGAGACACTATATCCTGCAACTTTTACTCTTGCACCTGATCAAAGTTACCCTCAATTAGAAGCTGCAGTTACTAACTGAGGGCAGCTTTTATTTACCTTATTTTTTCGGATACGGCAACTACTCGAGGGTGGCTTCTAATTGGGAATGGCGTCTAGTCAGCGATATACAGCACACAATAATCATGGATTTTGCTAATTTTTTTTTGCTTATTTTGAGTTGCTTAATTTGATACCTTTTATTGGACCAACACATGTCGTGATGTTGTACAAAGATGGTATAGTACATAAGCATTCAGGGCCTCACAGGTCCTTTTGTCAGATGCTGACTTATCTAAAAATATTTCACTAGGAAAGGAACGCTGAGCTGCAGAAGGACAACTGGCTTCCAGATGCATCTTGAGGGGCAAATTACAGGGGAGAAAAGTGCACAAAAGACAATTTATTTTTAGAAATACAGAGAAGAAAAGATCAGCTATATTACTTTTCTTTTAGCAAGTTGCTACAATTAATAGCAAATTACTGTATAATATTGCTGCCTTGAAGCAACCGTATTTGATACTGTAAAATCACAAAATGTAACTCTTATTTTTAAAGGTGACCTACAAGGGTAAGACACGGCAGGGTGTTGGTGGTATTGCCATGACTGTACAGCCAGAGACACAGTAAGGCACAAGGCTGCAGGTGAAGTAAGTAGCTTCAGCCCCTTGATATGTGTTCAGGGCACTACTACCAACACCCGGGAGTGTCTTATTGTGCTTATAAAATGGATTTATGCTACTAAAACCAACACCCGGGAGTGTCTTATTGTGCTTATAAAATGGATTTATGCTACTAAAACAAAATACGTAAGAAATTGATATGGTTTTGAAATTACTAGTTTTTTGTTTTTTTTTACAGTTGTTTCAATTGCTTTGTCGAAATTGACTCAAGATACATCTGCAAACAACTCAAAGGTAAATAGTAGAACGTCTGCCAATTATGTTTCATGGTTTTGGAGTAAAAAATCCAGACTGTCAATTCTGAAAGTGAAATTGCGAGATATCACAGTGGGACCTTTTTAGGTGTTAGTACTGCAATTAGGTATGGAACGTAGCCAATCAGAATGCAACATTTTTCCAACCCATTTTGTAATTTCTGTTGTGACATCACAATATGCTGTTGTGAAAATGTCTATGATCTCACAAACACTTAAGTATGACTTTATTGGGGAAAGAAACAGGTGAATGAGATGCAGTCTGAGACACAAAAATCTGGTATTCATGCAAATGTGTCCTCCATAATAACGCATAAAATGAATGAAATATAAGCTGAACTGGGTCTGAATGTCACACTTTTTAAATGTTTTCCTTGATGATGGAAGACATATTGAGGAATGAGACGAGTTGAGTATATACTGTACCATGTGATCTTCAATTTTGGCTTGGGAAGGAAGGATGGAGATTTGTTGGTAATTACCCAGTGTGGAGGAATCCCCCACCCCTTTGTTAACCTTAGCCAGTTTCCCGGAAGTGGGATTTTTACAGAAGTGGACGGAGAGGATTAGTAGACCAGTGATTAGCGTGGCAAGGGCAGCAATATTGGTTTGTTTGTTTGTCTGAAACATATTTTACAAGGTAACAAACTGTGCTCCTAAGTAAACTGGGCTCATTTTGAGTCGTGACCTGGAAAGTAGCATGGGGTCCAAGTCAACCAGGTGGGTTCTCTTGGTAGGGTCAAGTGCCTCTAAGGTGAGGGTAGCTGAAAGTGAGAGTGAAGAGAAAGCAAAGGGGTGTACATGGAGTGAAGAGGACAGAAAGAGGGAGGGAGGATTAACAAAAGGTGTATGGTGCTCCCTGGGAAGAGATCTGGCACAGCTTGCAAAACAGCTGTTAAAAACTGTAGCTACTTCCATGGGGTCCAAGGAGACAAAACCACCATTCTGTAAAGTGGGGATAGCAGACTAGGAAGATGGATTAAAGAGGTTGAAAACTAACTTTCAGAATTTGACAGTTATTAACATTTCAGCGAAAATTACAGCAGTTGAGAAGTGGTTAGTTTTAGCAGCCCTGGTACTTTTAACGTAGGAGTTATTTATTTATTTTTTTAATCACCACTGTATTTTTGTTGCCTTGCTGCGGCGTGTCTAGTGTGTGGCATCCAGCCGCTGTCTCTGCCCGCCCGGAGAGCTGGGTGGCTCTAACCACACCCAGAAGGATCCGGGACAGCCATCTTGCCATCCTGCTGGAGGGCCCCCCCATGCCTCTCCCAGCCAGGACAGCCCCAGAATCCTCCCTGACCGGACTCCTCACAAGTCCTCTGGGCAGCACAGAGTGCAGCCCATTAGGCTGCACAGTCGGGTCCAGCCCATTTTCCTCCAATTTTAGGTTCCCCATTGGAGCAGGGACATGTAAGGACGTCCAGGCACAACGTGCCGATGTCCACTGCGCTCTCCCACACTTACACCGACACTGGTAGTACCTCTGGGCATTCCCAGAGGCCGCTACAGCATGGTGAACGTCCCTTGCCCATCCCTGGACTAGGATAGCAGTCTGCCGCGCTCGATCCTAGTCCTCCCCTGCCAACACCTGATGTCCCAGGCTTGTTCCCGAACCTGGGTCGCCAGCATGGTACGAGGTGTGGCATCCAGCGCCTCAACTCTCAGCACCACCGGGCTGGCTAAGGTAGGAGTTTTTGAGTTGTCTGTACCAAAGTTGGTCATTAGCCTTGCAAGCTGAACAAGAATGCTGCAACATCTACTGAAATCTATGGGAGGTGACTATGGGCTGCCTTTAACACGGACTTTGTGGAGGGGGAAATGAGTTGACTATCCCAGGCCTTGAGAAACTTTTTATGAAAACAGAGCAATGTTTATATCCTCTGAGAGGTAAATAAGGCACCAATCAGCATAAATAGGTTAAACAAAAAGGAGGAACTAAATAGGCAATTTGATTCCTTTTTTTAGGACCAACATGAAACAAGCTTTCAGGCTTACACAAAGCACTTTTTCAGTAATGGCAGTTTCGCTTCCACATTTGCTGAAACTGCAGAAATGAAGTACATGTAGTAGTAGTAAAAATCTTTATTTTGCCAGGGTAACGAACTTTAAGACCAAACGGCCCTGTTTTCAAAGCTGCCCTATATACATCACGTTGAGTTTCCACACACAACATACAAAGATATCATACAGAAGTACATAGATGTTTAAATATTCGGATAGAAAATACTGCAGTATAGCAAGTCATATTCTAAGAACTTCACATCGTAAGATTCAGAACATGACTGAATGTAAAAATACAACATTTAGAGACCTGGACTGGCATGATAACGTTTGCTCCAGTGGACTCCTTGTCATTCCTTACATTATGACTTCAGCAGGGGGGGAAACAAGAGGAGGAGATGAAGTCTGGGGGATGAAGATAATATTTCCACACAAAGGACACTAGTGACAAAGAATGGGGGAAAGGGGAGAACACAGAATAGAAAAATTGAAATTTAAATACCTGTAAATTTTCTTTTTTTGATTGCTGGTTGCAGGCCTCCACAACCACTGGTATCTTCTCTGACAGGCTTCCACTGAGGCAGGAAGTCGACTTGTGACACTGGACAAGGCTCCACCCCAGTGGACTGTGCTAGTCAGTTCCAAAGCGAGGAGAGACAGTCCAATCACCAAACCAAACAATCTGCCTACAAGCATAACATTACAGAACAGCAACAAAACATGGAGGCTCAATAGCCAACTACGTAAACTGTAAAGATGTTACGGTGGGATGCAGCCCTGTGACTGGCAGTTGGAGAAAGAAAATGTACAGGTATTTAAATTTAGATTTCTCTCTGCTTGTGCTGGTCAAAGGGCTCTGTAACCACTGAGATACATAACAACATTAAGATTAATGTACCTTAGGGTGGGAAGTAAGAGAGTCATGAAAGCTAAACACCAGTGATGGCTTGTAAGACTCTTAAGGTCAAAAGAGGCTGCCACAGAAGTGGCTACATCCAACTTATAGAACTTTGTAATTGTATGCAGAGAAGTCCAGGTGGCAGCTCTGCGAATGTCAGCTGGCAGTGCATCCCTGAGTTACGCCCATGAAGTGGCCATAGCCCGAGTGGAGTGAGCTTTCACTGGAACGGCTAAAATAACTCTGGTCCATCTGTAAATAAGGGTGATGGTTGAGTGAATCCACCTGGCAACAGAGTCCTTAGATGCTGCCTTACCTTGATTCTGACCAGACATCAGGACCAGAAGACTTCTTAGTCTTGCACAGCAACTCTGTTCTCTTGAGATACTGCTTTAAGACATGTCTAGGATCCAGAGTATGCAGTTCTTTTTTCTTGCCATTCTTGGGCTTAGGGCAGAAAGACAGAAGAACCAATTCTTGACTACAATGGAATGCAGAAGGTACGTTTGGCAAGAAACCCGGGCCAGTGCGTAACACAACCGAGTCTTGATGGAAAATGGTGTAAGGCTCTTTGGAAAAGAGTACACCAATATCACCGATTCTTCTAGCTGAAGTAACAACAATGAGGAAGGTTACCTTAAGATGGAGAAGGGGAGATTTCCCCCATTGGTTTGAAAGGGTCTTTTGTTAGAGCCTGAAGGACCAGATTGGGGCACCATGGAGAAACAACAGACTTTACTGGTGGACATTTCAAGGTCACCACTCTTAAAATTTATCCTACGTTAGGCTGTGATCCCAGTGAGGCTCCTGATTCCACCAACAGGAATGCACCCAAGGTGCAGCCTTGCACCCTTACTACTTCTGGCTGTAACCCTTTATAGAAACCTTCCCTGAAGAACAATTGGTAAGGATACAGGCTGATTGTCTGTACTCCTGGGTCAGAGCTAGAACAAAAACTTCCACCAAATTCTATAGTATACTTTTGAAGTTCACTGGTGTCTGGAATGCATCATTATCTCAGTTACCTCCAAGGAATATACTAAGTGTTCCAGAGTTTCCGGCTCAGTCTCCAGGCTGAGAGGGACAGATTACAGAGATTCAGATGAGTTAAGTGGCCCTGGTGAAGAAGGTTCAGGCTGACCAGAAATCATAGCGGTGGATCCGTTGATGTGTGGAGCAGATGTGGGAACCATGGATGGCAGGGGCAGGTCAGAATTAGCTCCAACATGCACTGTGCTGCTCCATGTAACACTCAGGACAGAACAGGAATGTGTGGAAAAGTGTAAAGACTGCACTGACCCCAGAGGAGAAAGAAGGCGTCTCTTGTTAATGCTTGATCATCCTTCGTGAGAGAACAGAACAGCTGGGCTTTATCATTTTGTATGGAGGCAAGGAGATCAACCCGGGGGGAGGGGGGTCTCAGAGTCAAGTGGGTGGCTGAAAGGCCCTGTCATTCAGTTACCATTCTCCCAGTAGAATGTTCTCGCAGCTCAGTCAGTGCGCCGTGGAGTTATCCTGTCTCATGATGTACAGAAAGCTGCAAAGGAGAGGTGATCCTCAGTCCAGTGGAGCAACTGCAAAGTTTCTTGAAGCATGTGTCAGCTTCTGGTTCCCCCTTGCCAGATGATGTAGGCCATTGTGGTCCTGTTGTCTGTAAGAAGCAGGATATTTTAGTGGAGAATGACATCCTTGAACCTCTGAAGAGCCAGGCATACCACTCGCATTTCCAGAACACTGATGTTGAGGTGTTACTCCAGTAATGACCGCTTGCTCTGACAAGAGAGTTGACTGAGGTGGGCACCCCACCCTCTGAGACTGGCATCGGTGATGATTCTAACCTGCTGTGCATGGCCCTTCATTATGTTTGCCGCATGGTCCAAGAAAGGAAAGGAAAGAAAAGGGGAAATTGTTTAACCAGGAAAGGCACACTAAGCAGAAGCTTGTTTCCAAGTGTGACCTGGGAGCACAAGGAAGTTAACTGACTTGCTCAGGGTCATGTAGTATGCAAGTGGGGGATGTGAGATTCAAACCCTGGTCTCCAGGTTTACAGCTCAGTGCCCTAAACCACTGTGCTACACTGCCTCCAAGCACTGAGACTGTCCTTCATGTGTTACAATATCTTCACCTTGCAGTGCTTGCTGTCCCTGTAGAGGGACCATTGTTTGAAGAGAGCTGCTTGCATTGGCCACATATGAATCATGGCCCATGGCACTGTGCCTGCCACCAAAACCATTGTCCCTATGAGCTGCATGACCTAGGCTGATAGTTGAAAGGCATGCTGAAACTTGTGAAGAAGTTTTTGTAAGTTCAGAAATTTGGCCATGGTTAGGAAGACCTTACCAGCAATAAGTTCTGAAGTCTGCCCCCAGATGGACTAGTGTTTGTACTGGTACCAGGGAACTTTTGCGATGGTGAAGACAGAGCCATGGGTGGTCAGGCACTGGATGACCGAGGCAACTGTTTGCTGATCTGATTTGTGCTGTGAAGCCTGACTCAAGATGTTATCTAAATAAGGAAACAACTGAATCCCTTGACTTCTGAGGTGTGCAATCATGGCCACTAGGACTTTTGAGAAGATGGGGGGGGCTGATGAAAGTCCAAATAGAAGTGCGTTGAACTGGAAGTGACCATCCTGGACTTTGAAGCTTAGGTACTGTCTGTGAGACTCCCAGATGGGAATATGTAAGTTGGCATCCTGTGAGTCTACAGAGGCCAGTAAGACTCCACGATGAACCTCCCTGATGATGAATGAGAGGGTCTCCATCTTTAAGGACTTGCTGTGCACAAAACAATTCAGAAACTTCAAGCCCGGCACTAGTTGGAAATGCTCTGTGTACTTTGGAACGATGAAGAATAGGGAGTAAAAACAGAAGGGGTACTGGTTCTGTGGCCCCCTTCAGAAGTATGTCTGTCACTGAGTGATGCATCACCAGTCTCCTGGCAGGGTTGAATGACAATGGTGAAGGGACAACACGAGGAACTGGAGGCTTTGAGCCGAATTCGATGACGTACCCCTTGTTCACAATGCCCAGCACCCATCTCTCTGCTGTTGAGTGGACCCATTTCCCAAGGACATTGGAAAGTCTGCCACCAATTTGGGGATAGGCCTGGATTATCTCATTGTGCAAATTCTTTGTTACAGTTTCTGGAGTCATGGTTGCCACTGCCTCCACCCCAGTAGTTGCGTTGGTTTCAGGAGGTGAACCAGGGTCATTTGTTATTGAAGCCCCTGTTTCAGTCGCCTGATCTAATGCAAGAAGATTGGCCATGAAAAGGCTTCCAGGATTGACAATACCAATTTTTATCCCTGAACTCCGACTGTGGTAAGCAGACTTTAGCTGTCTCCACAAAATCTTTTACTACATCCTTAAGGGCTGTGCTGAACAAAAAGCCTCCTTCATATGGAGCACTGACTCAGTGGATTTTTGATGAACCATCTGCCTGCCAGGCCCTTAGGACAGCAGTACTGGATATTCAGGAAGTGGTTATTAAAATTCTGCTTTTTGGCTAAAAGCATGTAGCCATAGTTCCGGTTTCCACATCTGCAAATATTTTTTTCTAGCGATCTTTAGTTTTTTAGATATTTAAAATTTATTTGTATTTTTGTGGCGCCACAGTAAATATGGCTGCTGCCTAATTTTCAGCCGAGCTCCCACTCACACTGCATCACGTCTTTTGTTTACTTCTGTGGGACCCTGTGCTGTGCATTCCCACTGTCCCTGTGCGGTTGGCAGCAGAGGGATCCAGCTCAACATGGTGGGTGGAAGAAATGTAAACAAAAACAAAGAAAAATGGAGCAAATTACGGGGTGATAGTACAGTGAAAACAAGAGAGATTACTAGGAAAGTGCTCAGCAGAGCACAGGGAACAAACTGTTGCAAAAGATACGATTTTTGTTATCTAGTACTGCTGTTCTAACCAGAAGGATTGTCTTCCTGAGGTGTAGTAGAACATGGTCCTAGCTGTACAGCAAATGGCATTCTCCAAGACATCTGGTAAGCAAGCCAAAGCAAGGCCCATGAGCTGCAACTGTTGAATAAGATCTCTATTCTTCACAGAATCCACCGCCAGCTTGAACACCAAGTCAGTAGCCCAAGACAGAGTGGCCCTGGCTAAGAACAGCATAGTTGTTCCGGCTTTCATGGAAGCAGTGGATGCTTGGAATGCCTTCTTTAAGGAGAAGTCTACTTTATGATCCACCATATACCTGAGGCTGACACCCACATCTGCTGGAATGATAGTCTTTTTTTGTCAGAAATGAGATCATGGGATCTGTCTTTGAAAGGTTGAACCAGGTCTCCAATCGCTTTTTGTTGAACCTCAACAACTTGTTGACATGGCATGGTACTGAGTACATCTTTTCCAAGCCTTCCAACTCCTCCATGAGCAGATCTCCTATGGCCACCGGGATAGGGAATTAAGCTATTGTCTTAGCTGACCGGGACAGCTTGAAAGATGGCGTGTCCTCTTTAGATGTAGATACTGCAAGGCTGAGGTGAATCTCTGATGGGACTTTTTTGATGAAGAAGTAAAGATCATCCATATCAAAATGTCTGTCCATTTCAGTTTCTGCATCTGATGAACTACTATGCAGTTCTCCTTCTTCAGTAGACGAAAAATCAGACCCTGAAGATGAAGGAGACCTCACCCAATTCTTTTTCTTTCTGTGATGAAGGGAGCTGTCTTTTCATTCAAACAGTGTGGAGAGCTGGAAAGTTTATTTCTATTTGTGCAACAATGATCCCGATGGTCCTCTTCATCCAAGGAAGGTGACGGAGATCTCTTTCTGGAATCTTTTTTGTGTAGGGGCTTGAGGTGCATCAGAAGAGCTGCAGATCAAAACATGTTGGGTCCAAGGCAAAGGCTATGTTCTGTTTTTTTCAATTAAGTCTGGGACCAGTTGAAATCGTTGTTGCTCCTCAACCTCCTGTCTATGACTGGAAGAGGTGGGCTCCCTTTCTGTGAAGTAGTTAGAAAGGGCTGGGAACGACATCACCTCACATTTGAGACAAAGGGATCCCGCAAAGGTGATGAGCACGGGTGATATGCATTTGGAACATTTTCTCCCCCGGAAGACTCAGACTGGAGGACTTGCTCCCTGATTTGTCCGCAAACATCATAGCCCAACTGGAAAATCACAGCATGTGGCAGGGGACAAAGAAGACAACAAAGCATCACCTTGGAAGGGAAATAAGTCTACTGTTGTGGGGCCAAGATGGTTGGTGTTCTGGTAAACAGTTTCTGTCAATATAGTCCACTGAATGACAAAATAAGTAGACCCAGGGACTACAGGTACCAGAGAATACTCCTTATATGCAAACGTCCGAAGAGAAGATAGGGTGAGATCCAGTATTCTGTCTTGTCTGAGGAGCCTCTGATTTGCCAGTGACCTGACAGTCCTTAGGTGGAGCCTGTTTCCACTGCTGTGCGAGGTGTCACCAGCCACGGTCAGACGAAGACTGAGATTGTTGGTGCACTCTTAAGATGGTTGTCAGGTACTAATTTCCATGCCAAACTCCTAATTCTGCTCCTCGACAGTAAAGCAACCACAGCTACATGTCAGTGATTACCTTGAAAATGCAGCTGATCCTGCCAATATTAAGGGCTGCCCACTCCCTCCTCCCCCCTGAAGTGGTATACTTACTGTGACTGTCACAAAAGATGCGTTTTTTTCTACAGAGGCCTCAAGCAACTGCGACACCCCTTGATTCAGCTCCTGTGTGTATGGTAATGACTCCTGCTGTGGAGTTCAGACTCCTGCTCTGCTGCAACTCGTATCATCAGTGCAGACTCCTTTAAACTGAAGACTCCGGTTCAGATGGCAACATTCTGCAAGTCTACTGCTGTTCCTCCTGAGCTGTTGTTCACCATGCTGGTCACCTTGGGGGGGGGGGGACAGGGACCAGACCACACAACATGGCTCCACTTGGTAAGCCCTGGCTACTGTAGATCAGGAGAACCAGCCAAAGTGCAGGGTAGTTCCAATCAAGGAGGACTCCCTAGCATAAAAAGGCTATACACTACAGAAAAGTTGCTGGAGAAAGTAAAATAACAAAATAGCCTGTGTTTCTGTCACACAGTGACAGATCTGTGCCTAAGCTGCCTGCTTTTGTGGAGGCAGGAATAAGACTGGCACAATCACTGGGGGTGAAGCCTGTGTCCCCTGTTCCACAACTCAACATGCTGTCTCTGTGGAAGCATGGGAGAGAAGATTTCTGTGGTTACAGAACCTGGCGACCAGCACAAGGATAGAGAATTAATGCAATGTACTTGTGTCTAATATTTTTAACAAAATATCCCTGTATATTAAAAAAATTTGTTAAGTCTTCCTTCCACAGCTCTTACCAGTCTGGCTTCTGCATAAATCATTCCACAGTCACCTCCCTGATAAAACTCTGACTCCATCCTGACTGGTATCAACCAGGGCCTTCTGACCTCTGCCATTTTCACTTGAACTCACTAAAGCTTTTTATGCTCTTTGCCACCCACTTCTCCCGAAAGCAGTGGCGTGTACTGGTTTGTCTGAGTATACAGTTAACTGGTTCAGCTCTAATCTTTCTCAAGTTGTACACATTAATGGATCCAGCACCCCCCCCCCTTCAACTTTGCACTGATACAGGTTACTACAAATCGCTGTGCTTGGCTCATACTGTTTTCAATATTTCTAAATGATCTTCCCTCACCCTGTGTTTCCACAAACGTACACAGTATGTATGCAGATAGTACAAAGATTTTCACCAGTGATCCTGCTCTCTCTGTACTTAAAGGGTACCTAAACAAGCAGTTTTTTAAAACTGCAAACTCCAAAATCTGGCTTCATTGCGAGGTAAAGTAAAGGCTGCTGTTTACATGTATGCTAAAACTGCATTTATGTAAATAACATAAATGCAGTTCCATAGCTTTTGAAAAATGTAAACATCAACCTTTCACTTTCAAAAAACTGCCTTGCTTGCCCCCTAAAATGTCTGCAAAGTGTGTTAAGTGATGAGTCATGATGACATCATTGGAGCCAGAGGCAGAGACCCACATGGCTCCCTATAATGCTAACTAGTTCTTCTTCCCCCTTTGTTTTGATTTGTTTCACCAGATGATCAACACCATGTGTTAACACATGGATTGTTTTGATCGATACACATGTTAGGCTATGGTTTTGTTTATTTTGTTTACTTTAACTTGCTGAAAATGTTTTGTAATCCAGCTGATTTTCTCTTTGGCAAACCACAGTAAAGTACAACACTTCAAATACCTGATGATCTAGTGGTTATGTGATGCCCTGAAATTTGTAGCGAAGTACTGGTCTGTTCCAATTCAAAAGCTCAAGCTTTCTTGGTAATCCACAAATAAGTTTCTCTTGTAGTGTTTTTCCCCGTGAATCACCTGCACCAAGCCTGCCTTCTGGTGAACACCCCACCATTCATACTCTGTCCTTAGTACTGCCTGGGGCCACATATGAGCTTGCGGTCTCTTGAAGAGAAATATCACACCTCAGATTGTACTCTTGTACCTCAGAGAGTTGTGCCCATCTATACCAATATGTTTCATCAGCTGGCACAGTTAAAAATGCCTCCCAAATCACTTTCCAGTCCACTTTCTCAAGGTTTGACTTCTGCTCCCACAGTAAACATTGAGTGGATCACCACCTTTCTGCACAGAGAAGGCAGTATGTACAGTCTCCCTGTTGTGTTTTTTTCCCCGCCTCATTAACCAACAACTAGGTCTTCCTGGAGGGCAACACAATAAGCATCAGGACTCATCAGAAAAACTGCTGTTCATACCCTCATAAGGGCTGCACTTACTATGGATAACAATATTATTAGAAGGAGCGGCATACTAATGCCTTGAGCGAATCCACCCAACTTCCAGTGTCGGTCTACACCTTTACCTGTGATCTGCAGAACCCCGCAGGACAGTTCCCGGCAATTCTTCTCCAGTACTTTTCTATGCCCTATTCCACAATGCGAGTTGGCTGGCTACCACCCTTCCGAATCCTGAATGAGCTATACACAGCTCCCTCGCTACTGTCCTAACAAACATCAATACCCCCCCCCACCTGAGGGTAATCTCCCTACACTAAATTCAAGTAACAGTTTAGGTGCAGCCCTGCCACTCAAGTACTTGTCATCATTGGCTACTGTCATCCACAGTCAGGTAGTGATCACGGTGCTGGCAGGCCCACATTTCAGATTTCACAATGATCTGCTCAATGTCCCCCTTCCTGTCTTCCCCTAACTTGAATATAACTGTACCCTGATGGAATGGCCTCTTCAGCCCTGCTGTGGCATTCTTTTTTCTCACCTGCTCACCACACCAAAAACTGCTGCGCTCACTACCCTTCAGCATCATGAATGCGGTTAGTACAGTCTCCCGTGTTATTTTTACATATTAACAATAAATGTGATCTTCTGGTAAGCCAGGCTGATAGCTGCATTGCACAAGTGGAAAAATAGGCTTTACTACCTGTATAAGATCTAAGCCACCTATGACTAGGAACTATTAGATGATGTGCATAAGGATGAGCACACCCATCATTTAATAGTGCCTAATCAAAGGTAGCCTAGATCTTTTAAGGGTAGGAAAGCCCATATTTCCCCTTGTTCCCTGCTGCTATAAGCCTGACTTACTGGAAAGATTTGTTTATTTTGGACATGTCAAAAAACCCAGGGACTGTACTGCTTGCATTCATGATGCAGAAGGGTGATGAGCTCACCAGTTTTTGGTGTAAGAAGAGGGAGTGAAAAATTAATATCAGAGGGGGACTGAGAAGGCCACTCCTGCAAGGTACTGCTTTAGGGAAGGGGGAAGACAGAAGGGGAGAAATATGAGCAGATCACTGTGAGATATAAGATGTGGGGCTGTCAGCACCATGATCACTGCCTGACCCCACTGTCCTGGCCAGCATTCCACTTCCCATAGAACCAGTTCATGCCACTGTCCAAGGCTGTGTATGGGTATTAATGTGTGAAATGGCTGCCACTACACATTCAGTCACTTCACTACCAGTCTAGCACTGCTTGTAAAGCACTTTGGGATACAATGTGTATGAAAAACACTATATAAATGCTGATTATTATTCTTATTAATATTTCCCTTGGAAAAGGAAGATAAGCCAAGCATATTTTTCATTTCTGAGAAAGTATGAACTCTGGCATTGGACTACAGAAGAACTTTGCTACAAACAAGTGGTAGCTCTAGGGGGTGGTGAATGGTGTGGCTGCACCCTCCTCCACCCCCATAGTAATGTACTTGCTTGCTGCTGCTGCATTTCACTTTGTTGAAGAAGTCCGATTTATTGATTGTACAAATGTTTACATTCAAAACTATGGATTACATTTGCAGGTTCTGTCAAAAACACACTAAAAAAGAATAGCAGACAATATAAGGGTTTAATACAAATGTTAAAAAGTGCATATCAAGTAGCACACCACCCCAGCACCCCATTGTAACATACTGGATCTGCCATAACCACTAGACCACCAGGTTATTTAAGATTTGTACTGCACTGTGGTTTGCCAAAGAGAAAGTCGGTTGGATTAAAACACAATTTCAGTATGTTAAAGTAAACAAAATGAACAGAACCATTGACTAACATGTGTATTGCTCAAAATAATGCATATAGTTTTGCCCATTTTGGCGAAACAATTCTAAACAAAGGGAAAAAAGAATTAGCCCTACAGCGAGCCATATAGCTCTCTGACTCTGGCTCCAATGATGTCATCACTTAAACACATTTGGCAGCCATTTTAGGAAGCAGGTAAGGCAGTTTTTTTGACATTGGAAACTGATTTTATATTTTTCTATTGCTTTGGAACCATATTTAGGTAAATTATATAAATGTAGTTTTAGCATTAATGTATACAGCAGCCTTTCCTTTAGTCCCCTATGAAGTCAGATTTTTGAAGTTTGTTGTAAAAATGTTGTTTAGGTATCCTTTAAATCCCAAATTCATGGATTTTTATACTGTTCAGCAGTCACTTCTCCCTAGCCAACATACTCTAGATATAAAGATAACAGAATAATTATGAATTGTGGTATAAACCTCAACTGTCAAAACTTCCATTATTCTCCAATCAAAGGGCACTAGATGGTTCCTTCTTGGAACAGGTATCACCCTTTAAATATTTAGGAGTTTGACTTGAGTAGACACTGTCTTCATGACACATGTTGACTCCACTGTCACCAAACTCCTCTCTAAACTTGTCCACCATAACAGGGAGTCTTACCCCTATTGCTAAACTTGAGATTGTGACCAAAATGATCCTTCCAGTGTTTGAATATGGTGAAGTATATGGAATTGCCTCCAAAATCCAACTACCTGTAGATAGGTCTGTAATGCCTTCCTCAGATTCGCTCTCAGCTGCTCACCCAATACGCATCACTGTGACGTGTACTGTAATTCAGGGTGGCCACCCCAGAAAGGGAGGTGGTTCATTCATGGTACCTTACAGGATGGATACCTTCCCTCATCATCTATCCTCTCCACTGTCAACTGCTTCTCCATCATCCTATTCTCTAAGATATGCTAATCTTCTTACTCTACTTACTCCAGGACACAGATGGGCAACTGGCCAGGTCACTCTGTCCAGGAGGATTCCTATTCTCTGAAAAAATCAATCTACCCAAATTATAGCTTCCTCTTCTAGCCACTTCTTATGAAGCAACTAAATGAACTGAGTATGCCTAGTTGTAACAGTACCATACAGTTAGGGTTGATTACACTCTGAAACAGTACCTGAAACTCTCAGTTAAACACACTGTGTTACATTTGAGTGTAATGAAGAGCTACCTTGCTCTCGGACATATCACGAAGAATGAGATACAACAGCTGCAAGTGAAATGTACTTTCATTTTCGGGATCTGCTCTTCTCCTACCTACCAACTGCGGTTCTGTTACACAGTAATTATAGTAATATAGGTTCAGATGGCAAAAAAGCCCCAATGGCCCATCCAGCCTTTAAAAGCCCACCTATAGTTGGATGGGATGGCCCTAGTGCTCACTCGCTCCTTCATCCCCCTTCCACTCCCTTTCTGCCCTTACATGTCCTATATATTTGTCCCACCTGTGTCTGAATTATTCTACTGACTTAGCACCGACACCTCCTCTTGGCAGCTTATTCCATCTGTCCACCACTCCCTCCATAAAAAGTATTTCCTGGCATCCTTCCTGAATCACCCTCTCCCAACTTTATTGAGTTCCCTTTTGTGCCTGGGTTCCCACTCGAGCTGAACAACTCCTTGCAGTCTACTTATTTATTACATGGAGGTACTTTAACGTCTCTTATCTTATCCTCCTCTCCCTCTTCTTGCCTACAGTTTGTACATGTTGAGGTCTTCAAACCTCTCCATGTAAGATTTCCCTATTCTCCCCAGATCATTTTGGTTACCCTGCTCTGTACTGCCTTCACTCTGTCCTTGTCCTTGCTCAAGTGTGAGCTCCAGAACTGCGTACAGTACTCCAGGTCAGAATGATGAGGCATTTGTACCATGATTAGGGCCCCTAGTGCTCTGCAGCAGCATTTTGTGATTTCTTCGGCAGGGCTCCTAGGCTTCTGTGGCAGCATTTTCTGAGTTCTGCGGCATGATTTCTTCATTTCTGTAGCAGAATGCAGTCCTGTCATTGGCTAAATATGATGTGATGTCATTGCTGACATCACATGCCAAGTATAAGAAGAAGAAGAAGAAGAATCAGCATTTATATAGCGCTTTTCATACACAGTATCCCAAAGCGCTTTTACAAACAATGCTAGACTGGTAGTGAAGTGACTGAATGTGTGGTGGCGGCCATATCGCACATCATCACCCACACACAGGCTGGATAATTGCATGAACCGGTTTATGGGAAGGGGAATGTTGGCCAGGACACTGGGAATGTTCCCTGCTCTTTTGCGAAAAGTACCCTGGGTTCTTTTACTTCCACCTGGACACCCACCAGGACAACACCAGGATGGGCAGAAGGGACCTCAGTTTAACGTCTCATCCAAAGGACGGCACACCCCAGCAGTACAGCATCCCCCAATACTGCACTTGGATGCCAGCGATTTTTAGGTGCAAGTCCAATCCCGGTGTGGGACGAGAACCCACGACCTTCTGGTTCAGAGGCGGATGTGCTACCAACTGAGCCATGCTATAGGGTAGGGGCTTCAGGATAAACAAGATCGGTACGGGTGCCTTGACCATGATACAGGGACCCTACATAAATAACAATGGCTGCCTCTATGACAGTGGAACTCCCATGGTATACATAGAATATTCTATGAGGTAGCTCAAAAAAACTATTGTTATTCGGCATGAATTGTTCAAGTAATTGCCCCCTTACACTACATAGCTTCACTTTGCACAGTCAGTCATGCAGAGATACGACAACAGCATTCTACACTGAATAACAATCCTATTTTGAGCTGCCTCATACTGAATAGTATCTCTATATTAGCAAAGGACAGTAGGTACATCCTGTTATCTGGTAAGCATAATTTTTCTGTTAAGTTTTAATTTTTGTATATTTTCACTCATTTATAACTTTATTACTAGCTTAGAAAATGGGTCGGGAGATTTCCCAGCCTCTGATAGGCTAAACCCCTTGCAAGGGTATATTTATGTGCCGTTGAGAAGTCAGAAAATAAGTTCCAGTGCAAACTGACTGCTTACCTAACCAAATCAAACAGTAGTTGGCATTTTTTTTTTTAAATAAAAGCTGCCATGTTTTTTCTGGCTTAGTGAGCGAGAGCCTCCCCAAACACAACACATACACAAAACAGAACAGCAGCCTTCATTTTGAGCTGACATAGTCAGCCAGTTTTCTTAGTTCCCCCCAGTACAAAACGGAAACTAGAGTTAGCATGTCACATGCTCTGCGCTACTCATACACAGCAGTTCCAACTTTCTACCCAACTCACCTCGGCTCCACCCCTGCAGGACAAAAACTTCCCCAATTGCACCTTACCCTGCCTGTCCTACCAAAGTGGCTAAACATTTGAAGAAATGCACTCAACCTAGTAAGAGAGATAACAAGTGTTGCTTTCCATAGTACTGACTCCTAAAGCATCATCATTCCTTCAGTCACAGAACCACGCAAGTAACTCGGTGTCAGTTCCTTGCCAGCATCACCTCTAACCTCCTGGTCTGCTCTTCGAACTCAGCAGGCTGCTACCTTTTGAACTTGGATTCCTAATCAGCCCCAGAGAAGATATTAACACTGAAAAGGGATGGTGCCATGTTTCCGATCAATGGTACAAACTGGGGGGGGGGGTTAAGCACCTGGGGCTGGATTCACAAAGCTTTCAGAAGGAGCAAAACCTTTCCTAAGTCCCCAAAACTGCTGCAGCTATGGAAAAAAAAGGGAGACTGCTCCAAGTGCTATTCACAAAAACCTCCACAGCTACGGAAAACAACACTACAGACTGTGGAAAAAAGTGCAGCTGCAGAAGTCCATAGATACATAGATACATAGACAGTGTCGACAGATAAGGGCCTATGGCCCACCTAGTCTGCCCATTTGAGCTTGTAAGTTCAGTTTGTTTTCCTAGAAGTCTATTTCCCCTTACCCCCTGACCTCTAGAATTCCTTTATGTCTATCCCATGCATTCTTAAATCCCGTGATTGTTTCAGCCCCCACCACTTCCTCTGGCAGGGTGTTCCACTTGTCCACCACCCGTTCTGTGAAGAAATTCTTTCTCATGTTTCCTCTGAATCGTCCTCCCTCCAACTTCATCCCATGCCCTCTAGTCCTGAAACATCTTTTTCGCTTAAAAATAGTGTTTTCCTGCACCCTGTTCCTCCCTGTAAGATACTTGTATGTCTCTATCATATCCCCTCTCTCCCTCCTCTCCTCCAGGGAGTCCCTGTCCCTGAGGAAAAAAGCTGTGAGACACGTACGGCACAGACCCTGAAAGGCTATTCTCAACCAGTTGTTTTCCGAAGTTGGGGAAAAAATTTTTACACACAGTGGAATGAGGTGTAACTCTCCCTCAGCAACTGGAATCAATTAAGGTGGAGGTGAGGCACAGGTAACAGCATCCCAGATAGTATAGCACCGGCAGATGTTACAGCAACAAATGCCCACATTGCCATGATAAGGCAAAAGGCAACAACCACCAGACCCAGTGCAGCCCATGACAGCGTCCCACAGGCAGTAGAGCCTGACCAGCCAGCAGCGAGTGCCACCTCCGCAGGCCACAGGAACACCCCAGGGAGGGACAACCAGCAGTGACAGTTGGCCACTGTGGTGCCATGGTATCGCTGGTACCTGTGGTGCTGCAGTGGTCCCAGTTGGGGACTGGTTGCAGGTCTTTTTGAGTGTGCTGTCAGCTTCTTGTTATGGCAGCAATGTTAAAGTCTGCTGCTTCAGCTACTGAGTTGTACTACTGCTGTGCCTCCTCGGCCATTTCCGCAACTCGTATCCACAGTTGTGGATTACGCCAGCATGAATTCCTACAGCTGCTGGAATTCCACAACTACGGGATTTTTTGCAGAAATCCCGCAGCTGCAGGATTTTCTTTAAGAATATCATGCAACTGCATTTCCGCAGTGCTGCTGGCCTTTTTCCCACAGCTGCGGGATTTTGGGCTGTCTCTGAGAATCCTGCCCCTGGCTCGTAACTTCATAAGTGTTTAAAAACAGGCACCCTTTACTGGCAAATGTTCCAATTGAGGGATTACTTTACCATAAAATAGGTATGCATTCATTATAGTGTATGATGGAATGTTGTTATCAGCAGAAATCCATCATTTTCTAAACACTGTTATATTGCACTAGTGATGTCAGTTCTATTTGTTATGCTGCAGTAGCTACGCATGTACTGCAGTATAACAGAACAGAACGGTCCCTCATGTGCTATGTAGCAGCAAGCATTTGTGTAAAATCCTCAGTCTATAAGCCAGCCCAACCCAAAAGTCCCTCACAACAAAGGCTGCCAAACCCCTTGTCTGATTTTACAAACTTTATGCACTTCTGAAATAACTGCATGTTCCAGCAGGTTTGTTCTGTCTACACTTACCCCCATGTAACCCAGCAGGGTGTATCAACTCTGGTTCTAACGCTGAGTAAAGTGAGCTATTATTGATGTAAAAAAGTTAAGAAATGCATCCGATTTGTTACTGTTTAACCTCTAACCTCCCCCCCCCCACAGCACACCAAGTGAGATCATCGCGAGATGACGTTGGGAAATGCACGCCGTGACAGCTGTTTATTGGAAGGGAGCTCAGCTATTCATCGCATGTAATATGTTAAACTTATAAAATGTGGACTTCCTAGAGACTTTAATGTCTATTTTTTAACGCATTCTTGGTTACTTGTTTGCTTGATTATATTCGCGGGAGCACTGCCTGTTGCATGTTTATCAATAAAGTAAGTAACTCTTTTTAAAAAGACTCAGTGTGTGCCTGCTGCTTTTGTACATGTTTTCTGATACCTTGTTGTGCCATCATACACTATAAAAAACAATGAATAGTTACCTATTGGTAACAAGCTGGTGAGTGCATCTCGAGGTTGCCATTGGCGACCAAACCTCTCAAGCTTCTCTCTCGAGGTTCATGAGGTCACCATGGCAACCTCTCTATGCACTAACCAGCTTATTACTGATAGGTAACTATTCATTATGCTCTATATTAGTCACTGAAGTGATTTTCTTTTTAATTTATCAAATATTTATTAAAATTGCAAGTTTAGCTGGCCTGGCGGCGCTAAGGGCTGAGGTGCAGGACGCCTTACCTCACGCTACACCGGCGACCTGTGTTCAAGAACGAGCATAGGCCACCGGGGGTCAGCAGGGGAGGAGAAGGATTGAGCATCCGGTGGACTGCTCTCCTTCTCCAGGGAGGTGGGTCACCAGCAGTCAGCATCTGAATGACCCCTAGCGGCGGCTGAAGGGCAGTGCACCGATGCTGCAGATAAGGGAAGGAGATGGGGCAGACACTTGGAAGAGCGTGTACAGACATGTGCATGCTCTTTCCGTGGGTGTCACTGCATGCCCCACCTCCGTAAGACAGAAAATCAGAAAAAGTCCAGGTCATGCGGTATGAAGCTGTCTCCTGTGGCGCCGCCTCCTGAGAGGGCACCTCCCTGGCTGGATCCATTTCGGGTGGGTCGAGATGCTCCCCACCACCCTGCCATGAAGGGGTAAGTCATGGGATCTCAAGGGAGGGGGTCTGATCCTTTGGGGGACGGCACTGGGGTGGACACCTGAAAGGGCAGTAGAAGTGCTGGCAGGAGAAGGAAGAAATACCATGTTAAAAATTAAAACTGCAAATTTAATCAATTTCTAAGTGCAACAATACCCTACAAGGTGAACAGTATGGGCTATATCGGACCTTCCAGGGGCTATAAGACCCTCTGCCTGCAGCAATGGGCCTCATTACACCCCAGTGCGGTCTGGTATAGCCCAATACCACTCACTATGTTGAGTATTATTGCTAGCCTATTTTTCTGTACCCCTTTCCTCCAGGACACACCTGAAAACAAGCTGCTATGGCTCAGTGTGTTTCCTAGTCAAATCAATGCAAAAATACCATAAAAAGGTAAAAAGAACTTATTATAAAAGAAAAATTGCAAAATTCCCCACACCAAAGGATTACTGGAATATAATCAAAGAAGTAGAGAATCCAGATAAATTATGTCCCAAAATTAAGTTTGTAAATGGAGAAACCTTAATTTCCAAAAAAAGCTACTGGCACTTAAAATAACTGCTTTATTACACGTCCTGATATTGTGATCCCAGGTGTGCCAAGAAAAATTCACAGCAGTGAAGAGAATGTAGTATCTGATTATACCACTCCACTATTATATTTTAGAAACATAAAAGTTAAGGAAGTAGCCACAGAAATTGAAAGGAAATCCTATGGCCTAGATAATACTGAATCTAAATTTTTGAAAGGCACAATTAGTGTTGCATCCCCCAATTGGCTCTGCCTGCCTCCAAATCTCTCTCCAATAGTACTGAGTCCTTAAAATAATCTTAGAACCCACCCAGCTCAATCCTCACTCCACCAACCACACTCTTTGGGACTGGGTGCTTTCCTCCCACCCACATCATATCACCGTAGTTGGCACTCTGCAGGATACCTTTAGCAACCACTGCACGACATACTGCATTAGGAAAGTAATGCCTGCGCCATCCATCCCTGAATAAATTTGGACCAGGTCCCTCTGGTCACTTGATTGCAGCGCCCTCCCTAATGAACTTGTACTCACTGATTGGTCCCCCCATCTGTTCTTCTCCTGACATTCATTTGGCCTTCTACTCCCTCTTTCTGCCAAGTTTAATTACACCTGGGACAGGGATGCCCCCAAAGGAAGTCAAGGGTCAAAAGCTCCCACCACCTGTGGATTACACTTGACATTATTGATTTGTGTAGATCCCGTGAGAAGGCCTGGGCATGCTACAAACTCACACACTCCCTGCCCGAACTCCTAAGCTACAGGTCAATCAGGAACTCCTGTAGAATGCCTGTCTGCACGGTTAAGGCCATTTACTTCAAATACAGTCTCCAGTCAAACTTTAATTCCCCAGCTAAATTCTGGAGATTTATCCACTCCCTCTTTGACCACCCACCCAGTCTGCTCCCTCAGTCCTCCTTGTGGATGGCTCACCAGTCTCTGACTCGCATTCTGTTGCTGCTGTTTTTAACAAATTCTTTACCACCTGTCTGTTCACTCCCCTCTCCCTAGTCCCCTGGTCCCACTCTCTCTCTATCCTCTGCTGGCTCTCCACACTCTCACTCAGCTGAGGGTTTCCACTTTGCTCCTGTCTGCCCTCATGAAATCCTCCTAGTCCTCACATCACTTAATCCAACCAAGTCCAGCCCTGATGGTTTGGACCCTAATCTCCTCTGTATCTCTGCACCTGCCATTGCCTCTCCACTCTCTCTCACCTTCTGAATCTCTCCTTGTCCTTCAGAGCTGTCCCTCAGGCCTGGAAGATTGCTAAGTTCTCCCTCTGCACTGACAGGTGAGATCCCCCCTTCTCCCGGCAACTTCCAGCCCATTTCATTCCTCCCCACCTTGCAAAACTGCAAAAGAATATCTTCTACTCCAGGCTTGCTGACTTCCTTAACTCCTCCGATCTCATCTTTTCCTTTCAGTCTGGCTTTAGGAAACACCATTCCATGACCTTCTCCATGCTGCGAGTAACTGATGCCACCCTCACTGGGATGGATCAGGGACATATCACTGTGACCATACTTATTGATCTAGCCAAAGCTTTTGACTCAGCGTCCCACACACTCCTCCTGGACAAGCTGAGAGCAGTTTGCCTTTCAGTTCTTACTACGGACTGGTTCTGTTCCTACCTAATGGGCCATCAACAGTTGGTACAGGTGGGGGGTATGCTGTCCCTGCCCCTCCCCATCCTATCTGGGGCCCACAGGGCTCCATAATAGGACCTATCCTTTTCTCTGTATTCCGCAATGATCTGCCTTTCGCATGTCTCCGCACATATCCATATGTATATGTTGATGACACTGTCCTTTACACCTCCATCTCCTCCTCTACGGCTGTTAAGATACACTCCAGCAGGACTTCCATAACATTCTATGCTGGTTTCAAGCCAACAAACTCTGGATCAACACCAAGAAAATGGTGTCATGACCTTTGGCACCAGACAGAAATTGACTAGGCTATCCTCTACCCTTACCTTCTACTCACTGGACGGTACCCTGCCTTTAAATACCTCGGTGCGTGGCTTCTCTGACCACATTGATGCTATCCTCACCAAACTCTGCATTAAACTAGGTGCCCTGTACCACATGAAGGACTGCTTGTCCCTTCAGGTCTGCCGGGAGCTAGTCACCAAGATGCTGCTGCTCTAAACTGAGTCTTGTTTTTTGGGGTATTGTAAGTCACAAAAAAAAATCCTTTAACATAATATAAGAAGAATGAACTAAGAGTGTTTGAGTATACCTTCTTGCGAATACTTAACAGGTTTTTATACTCAGGACCTCAAAATATCTACTATTCATAGTCAACCCAAAATCGGTTTAAAAATGCTTTAAAATGTCTTTCTCCTTCTCCCAGGCAGCCAGGGCTAGTCACATGGCTACCCCCTTAGTCATCCCAAGCCCCACTCTAATTCCCCCATACCTAATAAAACTATCCAGTGACCTGCCAGTCCCCCTGCCCTTAAATGCTTCTTCCTAATCTGTCCCCTCTCCCCAAGTCCTCTAATCCGAGGTGAACTAAAGCCCAAATCTTCAAACCTCCTCCCTCAACCCCTGGTCCACGACTGCAGCCCCTCTTGCCAGCCAAGGTTTTTAAGGTGGTATCAGATGTGGAGTGGCACTGGCAGTATGCCAAATATGTCTAAAAAGATTATGGAGCCAAGGGAGGGGTTTGGAGTTGGGAACTGTCAGAAGGGGCAGGGAGAAGAAATACACTGAACAAGGCTGATATTCATTACTCAAACCTGAATAATGCAAAGCTTACAATCAGCCTATTATTCATGGTATTTCAGAATTTATATTTATTATTTGCACAACCCTACAACTAACTAATCACTTGCTTTTCACCTCTTCTGAAATTTCCCTGAATCCCCCCGCTTTACTTATTTATTCATTTGAGATTTATTTAAGCCCGGTAGGCAACTAGAGATTAGATACACATTCTTGTTTGCAGCTGCGAGATGGCGTCAGTGGGAAGGACACATAGGTACCACGTGCATACAAATATAGTACATAGTTACAAACCAAACAGAATGATATATACTGAGGCAGCAGTATAAGTAGGGGTTTGTCTGCAGTTTACAGCTTGCAAAATGGTGCCTGAGATTTAAATATTAAATTTTGATGTTACACAGTAACATTAATTTAAAGGGGGGGACCATCTCCCCGATTAATGTGTACAACCATATTCTAAATGAGATAAGAAATAAGATGACTTTTTTTTTTTAATTGTGTCACCATCTATTATCACATTCTGGGACATAATGAAATCTCATCCTCCATGCTGTGCTATGAAATCTAGTCAGTCATATTTGTGAGGTGTAAACTGCAGACACCACTATACGTAGTCTGGATGCAAAGATAAGTCAATAACTATAAAACTGAGAAAATCTGAATTAAGTATTCAATAAGAGGGCATAAGTATAAAGAAGGCAACGATTTGCACTGCAACAAGCAATAATACGAGGTATAAGACTGGGTTTTGGGACAGCAGAAGGCAGTATGCCCACGTTGACTTCCCCCCACGTCTCAGTCATCATAACCTGACATACAGCACGATATTAGTGAAAGAAATCCAATTACAGCCAAGACAGCATATTCAGGGTTACACAGGCGACTAGAAGTGTGTTGTTTCATCTACAGAAGCAGGTGTGTGAAGACTGTGGCCTCAGTTGCACTGCCTGAATACTGACAGTACAAGTGATGTGTGTGGAGTGGGCACGTTGTTCCAGATTATCGTTATTACAATTTTGTCCTAATAAATATCATAATAACAATCTGAAAACTCTTTCTCCCCAGCCCTTACTAGCTTCCTTGGTGCCTGCAGCAACACCCGTGAGGATGGACTGCAATGTGGGGAATATTTTATATAAAACGTTTGTGTCACACTTTCTGTGGCAGCAAATGTAATGTAAATTACAGTGGGGAAATAGGTGTGCAGCATTTTGCAGAGTCAGCGTGAGTGAAACAACTGTACAACCACTTTTGGATGAAAGCAGATGCGCAGCAAGTGATCACTATACATGAGCAATTCTGTGTAGCAGTTGATAAAAACAGTTGTTTTTTCCCTACTCTATACAGTACCAGGTAAAATGTCCCCTAACCATGGCACCATATGTTTGTTGGTTCCAACCAGAGTTCGGGGGCAGTCAGCCAGCCCAAGCACACAAGGTTACTTAGAAGCATTTTTATCAGCCCCCCAACCCCTATCATATGATGCATCAAGACTTAGAAACTCATTGTTTGTATCTGGCACTATGGCTGGCTCCCGCATAAGAAAACCTAGTGGTCACAAAGTGACCAATGGAACTTAGTGCACTCCTTAAAGAGCACCTTTTTATGGTGCTCAGCCCACAAACAAAGTACCTGCCCCCGGGTTAAAATCTACATTAAGTATATTTTTTCCTCCTCTAATTAGGAAGGAAGGGATTATAGTTTGGCTCGGTGAGCAGCTGTTATCTCCTTCCACTTAGTTCAAGTGCCACCCTCAATCAGCACGCTTTTGTGATGTAATTATATGGAGAGCACGGGGGCGTGCTTAATAGAAAGTAATGGGGATGTTCACCACTCAACTAACAAGGCCCTTGTTAGCTGAGTCGTGACCTTGATTTGTTTGCATTAACCTTCTTAACTATTGAAATACAAGTTGAAAAAACACCCCCATTACTTTCTATTAGACACAGCATCGCTCGCTCCATTTTATTACATCGCAAAATGTGCTGGTGCAGGGGTGGCGCTCAGGATCGGGAAGTGGTAGGGATCAGCGACTTGATCTATCATCTCTTTTTCTTCCTAATTAGAGGCAGGAAAAAAACATATACTTAATGTAGATTTGAACTCTGGGGCAGGTAAGGGTTCTTCTGCATTTCTGGTGGGCAACTGGTAAAAGAGCACTAAAGGTGCTCTTTAACTTGCCTCCCCAAAGCTAGCTAATCCGTATTGTAGAAACATAGACTTTGACGGCAGATAAGGACCGCTTGGCCCATCTAGTCTGCCCATTTCCCTACCTACAGGATAGGCCGCAGATCCTAGTTAACCAACAGCCTATTTCTTCCTACCCCCCATATCTTTTTTACATTATAAATCCTGTATTTGCTGTCTCATCAACTTACCTCCCACTGTTTCTAAGGTACAAAGTTACAGTTCATTTGAAAGTTTTAGGGATGCCATAGAGATTTCTGTAGCCACACACAAACTTGCTGGTGGACTTGGAACGTCTGAGAAACAACCTGCTGCTGTGCAGGCTGTACAGTATGGGTCAACTGTGATGTCTATACTTCACCTGACCTGGGTCACCCATATTAATGGACATTTGCTGCTCAAGGGCCCTCCTGAACTAAGTAACTAACTAACTAACACTGATCTAGCATTCATGTGCTGACTCTTACCGTGACTGACTGGTCACAGCAGCAGGGCCAAGCAAGTGCTATTGGCTTCCTGACTGTAGTTCCCTGCTAGTCATTATGAGCTCCGGCAGGCAGGGGCAACCCAACCCCACTGAGAGGTGTTCCAGTCTATACACTGGTCCTTTACCATTCTCTTACCACTCGGAGAAGAAAGGGGGGAAGCTGTTCCAGGGCAAACCAATCCTCCCAAGCTTGCAAAGATTCAAAAACTTACTCTAGCGCTGTACTGTACTGCAGAATCCTGACAAGGATAGTAAGAGCTTGATTCAGATACGTAGCTTCTAAGTACAGCAGGATTATCCACTATGCCAGATGATCCCTTATTTAATACTGAAAACCACACCATTGTCCATCACATTAATCCTTTTCCTTCATCTCTACTTGCCCCACTTCTGAACTAATTTTCCAGTCCTGCAATATGTTATGATAAGACTTGCCTGCTGTCATAAAATTCCCTCGTGGAGGTTTGGGTTAACTCTTGATAGTTTGTCTTCTCTTAGTTGTCTTTTTATACCATTTGATATCTCTCCTTTTGCCATCTAAATTATTTATTATATCCGTTTCTATGAACAATTACTCTCAGACTCAAAAGTCAAAACAGAAACTGGGAAAAGGACAATAAAATATATAGGCGGACTTGGTTGGCTCAATCTTCTGTTTCCTTCTAGGACTAAATCAACCGTCAGTCAGTTTTATGCTGTTCCTTTATCCCATTTCACTGATATCTGCACTGGTTATTAGTTCTGAGTTAAGCTTTGCCTTACTTTTTCCTATTGTTTTTGTAGATTGTGAACTATCTATTGTGCTGCTTTTGCCAACCCATGACACTTTCAGAAAGAATGATGGATGTACAGCAAAGCTATTTCCATCAAGGGGTTTGATGACATAGGGACCTCAGGAGTGAAACCAAGTTGGAAACCCAGCCGCGTTGTACATATTGTTGAATATCTTTTGTTTTATACAGTACATGGTTTAATACAAAAATAATAATATAAAAAAAAAATATTACCCTAATACCAAAGAAACTTTCTGGTTTTGTCTCAATTTAAAAAAAAAATAAACCCATCCCCCACACAGCTGCTAAAACCCCATACTGTCTCTGTAATAGTATTTCTGTATAAAAACAAGCATTTGTCAATGCCAAATGTTGGCTTGGCTTTGTAGTGCAGGAGAGATGCATAACAGGAATGGCAGTGTAGTAGTGAACTGACGCCGACCCTAGCCCCACCCTGCAGAGAGTGACAGGCACTGGGGTGTGCCTTTGGTTCATCAGCCATAACACTCACACCATTTCACCTCACCCTACCCTGCAGACACTGACAAGTGTCACGGTGTGCATTGAGGTCTTCGGGCCTTACGCTCACCCCATTCCATAAGGAAATACGCTGAGATGGGTGCAGTATAGGAGAATGGGGTAAACTTTGGGGCAGAAGAGTCCAAGGCACACCTCGATGCCTGTCACTGGCTGCAGGGTGGGGATGGGGGTGTAATGGTGTGAACATTACAGCCAACAATGCCAAGTCACACCCCTGATGCCTGTCAGTCTCTACAGGGTGGGGTGTTACAGTTGGAAACCCTAATGCCCCAGGCGCTTGTTGATATTTTCACTCCAAATTTTCAACATGGGCTTTTTGTGACCCTACCTCATGAACAGTGGCACTATGAGTTCGTTAGCCAAAAGGTAATTTTGCACAGTGACTGTGCCATTTGGTGCAACAGGTGTGAAAACACAATTAGGGCAGGATGTGAAAACTGACAGCTGTACTGTTCCCGAGGAGGTGTAAAAATTGGCAAGGTTGAAAATCTGGAGTGAAAATATGAAAAATTGGTGAAGTCAGGAGCATGCGTAGAAACTGCACAACGCACGCCTGTAACGCAATTATTTGGGGGAATTTTTTAAACCAAATTCACAACACAGGCATTTTGGGAACTCCAGTCATGAACAGTGTCATTGTGATTTTGTTAATGTCCTGAACATTGATTTTTCACAGCATTGTGCACCACATGCGTGAAAACATATTTTGGGTAGGATGTTAAAAATTACAGCTGTACTGTTCATAAGGAGGTGTGAAAAAATGGCAATGTTGAAAATCTGGAGTGAAACTGTGCAACGCACGGTCGTAACGCAGTCATTTTTTGGAATTTTTCCATCAAATTTGCAAGATAGGCTTTTTGGGACCCCACCTCATGAACAGTGGCACTATCGTTTCATTAATCCGCCCCAAAAGGTGATTCCGTGTAGTGACCGTAAAATGACCTTTCGGGACCAAGTAACAAAACGACAGTGCATGTGTTCATGAGGCAGGGTCCCAAGAACCCCATGTTGAAAATTTGGAGGCAAAATTCAAAAAAAATGACTGAGCTATCCACCTAAGTTGAAACCCCCCCCCCCCCAATTATGCCATTATACAGCTTACCGGCATTTCTTCAGTTCACGGTCGGCTTTGAACAGTGCAGACATGTTCCTGTTCTACTGAAGATCACGGCGCTGACCTCCGGAGGTAAGTATGTGGTGAGGGTGTGTGTGGGGAGGTGGGGTGCACAGAGGGTGGTGCAGGTTGGGGAGGGGGTGCCGGCGACAGTGAGGGACCATTTTCTCTGTTTCAGGTACTGACAAAAAAAAACAAAAAACACTGCAAATGGTTTTCTTTCTTCACAGGTGTAACAAAACAAATGTTGGGCACACTGAGGTGGACTCCTAGTGTGCCACACAATGGGGACGGGGCACGAACATGCCGACATGGCTTTCCATGACACGGAGGCACACTGGGGTGGGCTTCCAGTATGCCACACAATCTGGGGTGAGGGTGCTGGACATGCCAACAGGGGGATTGGGCACCCCTGAAGTCGGCTTTCTGGGGACTGTCTGGCAGACGGCGACAACCGCCGCCGCCATGTTTCTTGAAATGTTTCACCAGGAAAGGCACATCGAGAGGCATGTTATCTGTGCCGCTGCATGACGAGCTTATCTCTGATTGCAGCGGCACTTTTCTTACAAGTTCTGTTCACTTTACATAATGCTTGTGTCAGTGCTAGCATGCTGGCTTATTGGGGAATGAGGGACACACCTACTAAAGCGTGCCCTGCATTTGCCAACACTGACACACCTCTGAAATGTGTTACTAGCACAAGATGTTGCTTGTGCAAGTGGGCAAGCCAACATAATGAGTATAAAACAAAATTAAATTTAGAAAAGATCCAGTGTTAGTTGATCACTGCGATTCTGTTTCCATTTGAATTAGAAGCACTTAGACTCCAGCTGATCAGTCCATGCTGCTTCTTTCATTAATGTAGTTTTATTTTATACTCCGTTTAAGAGAAAAGTATTATTAAATGCACAGGGTGGGTTTTTAGCAGCTGGGTGCAGGATAGCTTTGCTTTTGCGAGAGGCTGGGGGATGTACAGTGAATATATGTCTTATCTATTGATGTATCATTAACTTTATTTGTAAGAAACAGGAAATGAATAATATTCTTTTGCTGTGAACAGAATGTAATTTCTTTGTTTCACGAAGCTCAACAAAAGCATGAGTTAAAAAAAATGGAACGTTTCTCTGGTGAAGAGAGTAGAAAGAAGACGTGTATAAGTGTGTGAGTGTGTCAATACTGAACTGACAGCACTGCAGGAGGGAAACAACAGAAAGAGGTCCAAGGTGCAAATTAACTAAAAAGCTGTTGTACCACAGAAGACTAATACAGCATCCCTTGACCTCTGAACTGTGTTGCAAAAGCTGTTTAGTTAGGTTAAAAAGTGAGGTACTACTACAGGGGTCGAAGTTAAGTTTCACGGCCATGAGCCATCAGGGTAGGTGACTGGAAAATCCACTATCCCCACAAGCTTTTCCACTGGCCCAGCCAGTATACCTACTGAAATGTTACCTTCTTTAGTACAAGCCCACAGGGCTAGTTAAAGGAGAATATTATTAGCCTGATACAAGATCTACCAGCATTTGACTAGTGTGCAGGTGCCAGTTTTGACCCCTGCAAGAACCCTCAGCCATATACTAGAAGACATTTTTGCATCTTGCAGAGCTTCCTGGACAGTAATGTTTAAATCAATGAATACATAAATATCAACACTATTTGATCACTGTACAGAAAGATAAGCTCTATGGAGCGTGACCTACTGTTGTGTGTATTTCACCTCTTCAGTGCACGTATGCATCGATGTTATACTACAGTACTACGTGCTTTATACTGACTGTCTTGGTCATCTGATTACAGCACCTCCTAAAACTCTTAATAATAAAACTGTCATGAAACTGAGGAAGTGGTTTGTAAGGTATTCTTCACTACTTCTGTATTTACTATATTAATTACGGAGTTTCGGTCGGAGCTGTAAAGTGCTCATGGTATAGAATAGTGTACTGTAAGAATAAAAACCTGTCTACCTACCTCAGCTTACAGCTAGCAATTCAAATTTCAGTGAGAGTAAAATAACGCACCCTAACTGGGAGCTAAACCCAACATCAACAACTCACCACCGCCCCGAGGCATTCTACCAGCTGAGTTACTGGGCCATCTGGTAAGCCTGACCTCAGAGGCTACATTTTCCCTTATCCTGTAACTAGGGATATAAAGATGGAAAAAAGCCAAATCCTAACTAGGTCACATTTTGTTTTCTTCTTTCTCACCAAAACTGGAATCTCCAAAACTCAGTAGTGGCTTATACCCTCCATGTTAACTATGTTGGACATGTTAACCCACAAGTCACTTTTTTTAATATTGGGTCCTGCTGTTATTTTCCATCTTTGATGGCCTTTTAGTAAACTCACTGGCTATCTACAATTTGCATTATGGTGGAAAGCACCATTTTAGAACTGGGTGATGGACTGTACATAATGCCCCCTTCAACCTCAGAAATCCACAGTAGAACACAGACACATTGTGACACAATATAAGAGCTGAACAAGGCCCCAAACTACATCTTGCAGTTCTAAAATGGTTCTTTTACAAACGTGTGAAACAGAAACAGCCAAGTTTACTAAGACCCTGTATACACTACAACATGGTAATCACATTTTTAAAAACAGATTACAGTTTACCAAGCTGTGGCATCAGCACTATCAGTAGTGGGTTTAGGTCCATTTTTTTTAATGGATCTGATCGTCTGGACTACAGGAAAAACCTGACTAATCTCAGTAACGTTTTAAAAATAAAGCCTAGCTCTCAGCAGTGTTTTAGCATGGTTTTTAAAACTGATCTAAACCGCACTTGTAGTATGGACGCAGGGTGTGTAACAGAGACTTAAAATGGTTTAAACTCCTTAAACCATTTTAACGTCTTTTGTCTGTAGAAGGGCTAAAAGGTCAGTAAAAAAAGAACAGTAGTATAGTAGATTTGGAATTAGTATTTTAAAAAAACAACTGTTTTCACCAAAACACATGCCTGGAGGTTAAAAGTAATTCTCTTTTAAAAGGAACTCCATAAATTTTAGCCTGCCGAGTTCCTTTTTAAAAGAGACTTACTTTTAACCTCCAGGCATGTGTTTTGGTGAAAACAGTTGTTTTTTTTAAATACCAATTGTTTTCTGTTCAGTGAATAAGTAGTTATTTAATTTACTAATAGGGTGACCCTACAACCTGCTTTGGTGGAAGCTACTGTGCGACCACAACAGCTCCCTCCACAAAACAGCATTTCAAAGATGCAAAGTGGGGAAGGGGCTGCAGGGCTATACACAGCATTGTAATACTGTCAGCAACAGGCGGCAGCTGTGGCCTCTGCATACTACAACATATAAATGGCAGTGGTACATGTTAAGAGGGGGGTTGTACATGCATTTCTACTTCTTCTAACTTGTACCAGTGCCTTTTATATGCTGCAGTAGTATGCGAAGGCCACCACTGCCGCCATTACCATTACAATGTTATGCATAGCCCTGTAGCTCCTTCCCCATTTTGCATCACTATTTTGTGGGCAGGGCTGCAGCGGGCACTCAGTGGCTTCAGCCAAACCAGGAAGTAGCATCACTCTTATTAGTAAATTAAATTACTACTTATGGACTAAACCGAAAAATGGCAAACCTATGTTGTTAAGGGGGCAGGCAGCTACTTGACATGGGTTGCCTGCCCAAGCCAACGGAAGATGTGAGAAACTCTTTAATGGCAAGCTTGGTCAGTTTGCTCGTGGCACAAAACTGAGTGGTAAATTGGACTTAGCAGAGGGAGTGGAACGCATGTGGAGGCAAAAAAGCTTAAATGGTGGTCAGACACCTGACAATTACAATTTAATGCCAAGAAGTGCAAAGTCATTCATGTAAGCAAAAATAACCTGGGTGGACTACATAGGTAAATGTGGAAGCCACTGAAGAGGAAACCAATTTGATATTATAATACACAGCAGCCTAAAGCCATCCAGCAAGTGTAGAAAAGTTTCTGAGAAGGCAAACAGAATGCTGGGATGTATTAGGCAGGGGCTCTCAAGTTGTTGTGAGACAATTATCTTGCCATTGTACATTTTTATTTTATTTATTTTGTTTTTGTTTACCAGGTAGGTGCACTAGCTATGAAATGACTATTTTCAGGCACGCCCGGGAGAGTACATCAAAGAACAGTGGAACAACAGCACACATGGTTACAGTAATTAACAAGCAGAGGGGTACAGTAGAAGCTATAATACAAGGATAACAATAAGTAGGAGTAACAATATATTGGTAAACATAAGACAAAAAGGCATCAAAATTTAATAATAAGTGCCATCGTTGGTTAGGCCAGACCTGGAGTACTGTATACAGTTCTAGACCCCCATCTCAAGAAGGACAGAAATAAGTTAGAAAGGATAATGCACAGGATGACAAAGATGATCAAAGGGCAGCAGGGGAGGAGCCAAGAGGAAAGAATGTGGTACCTCAACACATACTCATGACAGGACACAAGAGAGAGTGGGACATGATTGAGACATACAAATACTTAACGAGGATTCAACAGCAGGTGGGTCCCAAAAAATTATTCACACTGTGGAGTCTGGCAGACACTAGGGGTCAGAACATGAGATTTGTGTGGGTGGAGTTTAAAAAAAAGACACAAGGAAGTTCTTTACTGAAAGCATGGTAAACAGAACAGGCTTCTGAAGAAGTTAGTGAGCACAGACTTCATCACAAGTTTCAAGAACACATGGAACAGGTACAGAGGAGGCATCAGGAAAGTACAGTTGCGTAAGAACTTACCGTAACAGTAGATCTTCGAGAGTATCTCTTGCAGCAAGTCATAACACATGGGATATCAGTCGCAGGCAACATTTCCTCCAGATGACTTTTCAGCAGTCAACCTTGGGACCGCCCCCTAACGTTACCACATGGTGTCTGTATGGCACGCATAAAAGGGGGAGGACCCAGCTACTTCTCAGTTCTTTTCCATCCTAGCGACCGAATAAGAAACCATTTCTCAGGCCTCTGATAGGAAACGAGGAGGGAAATAAGGCAGCAGCTCGTGGAATCATGAAAGGACAGGAGCAAGGAACCCTTCTGAAGTAACAGCAAAGGGGACGGTGGGTGGGGCTACAAGACCTGCTGCAAGAGATACTCTCGAAAATCTATTGTTACGGTAAGTTCTTAAAGCAACTGTACTATCTTCTTCAAGACAATCTCTTGCAGCAGGTCACAACACATGGAAAGATTCCCAAGCAGTTATTATGCCAAGGGGAGGAGGAAGTGAACTATCAGGACTTAGTACAGGAGACCTTGTAAAATAGCTCATCCAAAAGCAGTCCACCTCTTGGAAGCGGTGTCTAGACTGTAATGTTTTGTGAATGTATATACAGTAGACCATGTGGCGGCCTCGCAGATTTCTAAGGCACAGATGCCCCAGAAACACGCCATGGAGGTAGCCATGCCTCTGACAGAAAGGGGTTTTACAACCCCCGTGAGAGGTTTGTCGTATTTTTTATAGATAAAAGAAATGCAGTTGGCCAACCATGTGGACAAGCACTGCTTCAAAACCTGAACACCCTGATTTCCAGGGGTGAAAGAAACAAAAAGTTGCTCAGTTTTTCACAACTGTGAGGTGCAGAGAAGATAAAGACTCAATATTCAATGCACATCGAGAGTATGAAGCAGGGATTCTCTTGTATTTGCAGGCTTCGCATAGTACACTGGTAGGTGGATAGCCTAATTTAAAGTAAATTCAGAAAGACCCTTTGGCAAAAACAACAGGTTGGTGCATAAAGTAACCCTGTCGTTATGAAATTACAGATAGGGAGGTCTGCACATTAGTACCTGTAACTCTGAAATATATCTACCTGATGTAATGGCAACTAAAAATATAGTTTTCCAAGAAGGATAACGGAGCTTGCGGGATTCAGCTGGCTCAAAAGGACTCAGTAAATTTTTCAAGCACAAAATTCAAATCCCACACAGGGACTGGATCCCGGATAGGGGGATAAAGGTACAGAATGCCTTTTTAAAAAGGTTCTGATCAAAGGTAACTGGGACAATGGTTTGTTGCCCACAGGTAAATGGAATGCAGCAATGGCCAAAAGATGGACCCTTACAGAGGAATATTTCAGGCCACCCTCCGACAAGGAAAGCAAAGAGTCTAAGATGCTCTGAGGGGAACACTCAAAAGAGTCTAAGTCCTTTGTAGATGCCCAAATGGAGTAGCATTTCCACTTCATAGAATAGGAAGACTGTGTAGACAGTTTCCTGGCAGCTTGGAGGACTTCTGCCACCTTTGGGGACACCCTGAAATGTGAGAGGCCTAGGTCCTCAGGAGCCAGGCATACAGATGGAGGGAGTGAAGGTCCGGGTGTATCAGGGAGCCTTGCACCTGGGACAGCAGAGTCCGGCAAATCAGCAGAGGTAGGGGATCCAGTTCTATTAGCTGTAGAAGCAGAAGGAACCAAATCTGTCTTGGCCAGAATGGTGCTATGAGACTCACAGATGTCCCGTCCCGGACCAGTTTGAGTAGCACTCTCTGAATGAGAGGAATGGGCAGGAAGATGTAAAGAAATCTTCCTGACCAGGAAAGAGATAACACGTCCCGCCACACAGTTCCAGGACCTTGCTTGAGAGAGCAGTAAAGAGGCAGTTTTACGTTTTGTGGAGAGGCAAATAGGTCCAACTCCAGTCGGCCCCATTGGTGGAAGATGTCATTTAGGACGTCCGGTAAGATTTCCCACTTGTGGACCCATGCAGTGGATCTGCTCAGTGCATCCATCAGGGTGTTGGACAACCCTGGGATGTGGACCGCCAGAAGATGGATATATCTCTGGATCGCCCAGTACCAGACCCTTATCGATTCTCTGCAGAGAGAGTAAGAATGGGTGCCTCCTTGCTTGTTTAGGTAGTGAACTACCACAGAATTGTCTGATTGCACCTGAAGGCAACCGGGGGGAAGGAAAGTCTCAAACGCCTGGTGTAAAGGACCGCCCTCATGTCTAAAACACTGATGTGGAGGCTGGCCTCCACTAGCGTCAGGATCCTTGGGACCGGACGTGCAGGAGATGAGCATCCCGCCCTGTCAAGGAGGCATCCGTAGTCAGAATGAGACACAGGATAGGAGAATGAAACAGCATGCCTTACACTAAGTTGTCCCTGGACTTCCACCATTGTAGAGCTCAAAGAGCCAGAGAAGACATCAGAACTGGGGGATCGAAATAGTTCTCCTTCTGGTCCCACTGAACTCTCAGGGACCAATGAAGGACCCTCATATTCAACCCGGCACAGGGGACCATTGGAATTGTGGCTGCCAAATGTCCCAGGTGGCACAGGTGGTCTTGTGCTAATCTACAATAGTAATCTGCTGAATCTGCTGGACTCTAGGCTTCAGCCAAAGCAATCAGGGCATCCGCTTGAGCCTAAGGCAAATATGCCATCCCCAAGGAGGCGTCTAACACGGCTCCGATATATAGGAGGCATTGCGCCGGGTCCATTTTGGACTTCAGATAGTTTACAGCTATACCCACCTGGGCGAACAACTACAGGGGGTGAGAAAGCGTGGACATCAGCCTTTAGTGGGAAGATGCTTTCAGGAGCCAGTCATCCAGGTAAGGAAAGGCACAGAGGCAGTCCCTATGGAGGGCCACTGCGACTGCCACTAGGCATTTTGTGAATACCCTTGGGGCTGAGGAAAGGCTGAATGGGAGGGCCCTGAACTGGTAATGATGACCCTGAAACAAAAAACAGAGAAAGTGTCTGTGAGCAGGGTGCATCAGGATATGGAGATACTCGTCCTTCATATCGTGAGAGCAGAGCCAATCTTCCTTGTTCAGAAAGGGGAGAGGTGTCAGGAGAGACACTATCCTGAACTTTTGATATTTGATATAGAGGTTGAGACACCTTAGATCCAAAATGGGGCATAAGTCCCCTGTCCATTTGGGAACCAGGAAAAAAGGGAGTAAAATCCTGTACCCTTCCTTGAAAGGGGAACTGGTTCAATGGCATGTTTTGTGAGCAAAGCATTGATTTCATTCCTTAAGGCTGATGCATGGTCTGGGGGTAATGAGAGACCCTTGGTGGCAAAGCAATGGGTATCTCTGTGACCTCCAGTGTGTGTCCTGACTTGATCAACTGCAGGACCCACAGTTTGGAGATGGCTTGCCACTCTTGTAGATGCAGGGAAAACCTACCCCCCCCCCCCGATGGCCGTGGGAAGATTCTCCATTCCCAGGAGTGAAGAAAAACCTTCAGGCTGAATGCTGGCCCTGCCAGGGAGCAGCAGGGACATAACTGGATGTTTTCTGAGCATTTCTAGGACCAGGCAATGACAACTGAGGCATTTGCTTACTGGCAAGTGGTCTTTGAGCACTGGGATGCACCCTGTAGGAGCCCCTGAAGGCCGGTTTTGCTTTTGGATAGTACAGGGTCCAGATCAATTGAAAGGCATGACCTGAGCCCTGTAAGTCCTTTAATATTTCTTGGGTCTGTGGACCAAACAGCTGATCACCCTTACAGGGAGTGTTAAGGACAGATTGCAGCACGTCCTGTGAAAATCCTGACACTCTGAGCCAGGCGTGACGTCTGAGACAAACACCTGCCAAGGATGTATGGGCCACAGTGTCAGCGGCATCATAGGTGGCCCTGAGCAGGTGGCAGCAAACAGCCACCGCCATAGACATTTTGGCCATCAGATCCTCCTGGGCAGAACCTGCAGGGAGGGACTGGACCATTGCCTGAGAGGCTTTTAGGATCTCCTCCTGATATTTCAGGTGGTATCTCATGGAATTAAGTATACAGAGAGACACGGCAGCCAAGGCATATACCCTTTTCCCCTTTACATCCAATTTCTTGGATTCCTTATTAGGGGGTTGAGCACTCATGTGCTGAAATCTAGAAGACCTGTCATGAGCGGTACTGATCACCACACAGTCCCCCTGAGGCGGAGACATGAAATGGGGTGGTCCACCAGGGCCTGATAAATCCTATCAGTCTTATGAAGACTGGAGTGAATGTTGAAAGGTTGCTTCCAAGTAGCCCAAATAGCCTCTTCAAAGGCATCCATCAAAGAGGGGATGACCAGAGTGGGGCATTCCGGTACACCTAAATACTGCGCCAACTTCTTTCTTGAAGCATCCTGCTCAGTGCTCTGGAACTTAAATATTTTCTGGAGGTGTATCATAATGTTCAAAAATGTGGGATCATCTGACAGAGAACATGGGAGTTTAGGAGTAGGTTCACCCTGTAGAGACAAGGTGGCTGAGGAGGACTGAGGGGAGTCCTCCTGGTCCATACCTTCTTCATCCTCCAGGTCAGCCAAATCCCAGTCCTGCAGGAAAGGGTCATCCATGTCCACATCTTGAGTGTGAAAACCCAGGGAGACAGGGGAAATGCTGGCCATCCTCTGGGACGAGGAAGGCCTAGAGGGAGAAGAGATTGGAGTCGACCCTTCAGTGGGGGGGGTGAGGGGTCTATGTAAGGTCCAGGATAGTACTTACTAAAGCCTGGACATCAGTCATGGCCCTCTGCCCAGCGAAAGTAGCCAGAGTAGCATGGACTGAGTGAATAAGGACCAGTGACGTAACTGAAGAAGGCAGTGGAACCAAGCGAGCAGCCATCAATGAGGGGTGTGTATAGGACCCCAGGATCATCGACGAGCATGCTAACATACAGCCCTTTGAGGTAAGGCCGGTTGTCGATGAGAGGATCGTCAACAGGCCAGAAGCCATCATTGATGGACAATGGCTAGAAACCACAGAGGTGGGAGGCAGCAATGGAAGCTGCAAGTTCACCCCAGAACCCATCGTGATGGAGGAGCCATCAATGAGGAAAGAGAGGAGCCAACAATCATCAACGGTATAGAAGATGATGTGACAGTGGCAATCTTCTCAATACTTACCTTTTTGGTAGTGATCAGGGTACTCATCATTGACGACAAGGGTGTGGCATAAATGTGCTTCGTTTTGCTGCCATGTTTCTTACCAGGACCCTGTCCCGTCAATGAGGAGGGCTCTCCTGCAGAGCGGTGAGACCCCAAGAAGGATGTCGAAGACTCTGTTTGGCTTGGAGCACTACTGCTGCTCCAGAAGGGCAACCTTTTACTCCATGAGGAACCCACGAAGCTGCTGAAGCCTTCGACGTTTGGTTGCCTTGTTGAACCACTTACCGAGGATACAATCCCGGGTGTCATGTTCAGGACCAAGGCACCGAACACAGACATCATGGAGGTCCTCTGCATCGATTCTGAGACCACAGGTACACTTTCAGAATAAGGGATCCAAAGACATCAGGAGATGAACCCGTTTAGAATGAACATTTGGTCGGTAGAACACTTCGTCAACGACTGGTAAGCAAAGCTCCAAAAAAGGACCTGTTGCATGCAGGTCACGGTTGAAAAGAACAGAGTAGTAGCTGGGACCTCCCCCTTTTATACAGGCCATACAGACACCATGTGGTAATGTTAGGGGGAAGTCTCAGGGTTGACTGCTGAGAAGTCATCTAGAGGAAATGATGCCTGCGGCTGATATCCCATGTGCTATGACCTGTTGCAAGAGACTGTCTCAAAGAAGATCAAAGATGATCCCCAGCTTGCTGAGATTCGGTCAGGGGGCTTGTCACACTAGGAAGTTTAGTACAGGACAGACCAGATGGATGGCAGTCAGTATCTGTCCTCAGCCGTCTATGTATGTATGTATCCATGTCAAAATGTTTTTTATTGGTACCATGCTGAAGAACAGAGACGGGGGACTTTAGAGATGGCAGGCTAAAACATTAGGTAAGCTCTTTTAAATGTCCCTAGCAGTAAGATACACATTACAATTGAGTAAGTGATCTCCAGCCACAGGAAGTTCAAGTAAACCTGTTTGCCTAGTAAGCCCAGCTGACCAAGCACCTACATGGAATGCAGTTAGGTCCTATATTCTGCCATACTAAACTCTAAATCGTTTAAACATTGTGCATTCCAAATGCTACACTACAGCCCGTACAGTACTAAGAGGTTCTAATTAAAGAAGAATCGTTCTGCATGGCCTGCCTTCTTAACTTGTAACTGCTAATTAAGCCCATCAGTTGTGTAACCTCATTTTAGATTCATGTGTGTAAAGGGGAAACCCAAGGATTTTACACATCATCCCAAACTGTTCCTGCAAAAAACTGTCTGCAGAGAACATCCTGGCTTCCATTGCTGCATCTTTTTACCTTGGGGACCTAATCTCGAATTCAACTGCAAACTGACATGACCCAGAATGAGTCTTTTTGAAAAACTGTAGAAGGCTAAAAGCAATGTCAGCTACCATCCAGCAAGCAGGTACAGCATCTTTCCTGTCTTTCGCCAGGGCAGTTCAGTCTGAATCTCCATCACAGGCTTTAAGAAGAGAAGGCAGGCATCACCAGATTCCAGCTACTGTGGTTTGGATAGGTTTTTAATGCCTAAACTGAATCATGAGTGTTTTGATTAATTGTGGTCTCTTAGAGGAGATACGTTCCGGAAGGAAACCAAACTGGTTTATCTAATCCGTCCGCAGCTTCTCAGTGCTCATAACCAGCAATTCCCCTATCATTCACAAATACTGTACGTGCATAATTTATGTTTCAATAAATCTACTGAGTTACTTACAACAGTAAGTGGTGGTAGTGACATTGTAATCATTCTCTGGACATTTATTTAGCTTTTGTTTACCAGGCAAGTGCACTAGACAATATACTATTTTCAGGCATGACCCAGGAGAATACAGAGTCAAAACAGTTTTACATAATGGTAGAGGTTTCAAAACACAATGTGACAGTGTTATGCAGCTAGATTTCAGAAACACATTGCAAGAGGTAGGCAAGCAGTAAGACACAGTGCACACAAATAAACACACTCATTACAATAAGTAATTGCAGTTTGGCCAATCTAAGAACATCCCAGTGCCTCAGGTACAGGAGCAGCCTTTTAAAGTGAATCTAGGATTGACGGAGCTAGGGTTAACTGGAAGGGAGTTCCAGAATTTCAGGGCAAAAAAGGAAAAATATGTTCACCCATATTTGTTGAATACTTGGGGACTGGCAGGAGAGATAGGTCACTAAATCTCAGGGGATAGGACTGACCAGAATATTTTAGCGGGGCAGCCTAGGAGGCAAGTTTAGCAGACTTAAGAATCTTATTCATGGTACAACCAAGGGCAGATTGTCACTATGAGGATGGAGATAGCCAGCTTTAACCAGAACAGAGTGTGCAACGATGAGTAAGTTGAGTCATGCACAGGACAAAATGACACATATTGTTATAGGTGGTATTCTATTTAGTTAGGTTGCCTTTGCTCATTTGGGAGAATGAGACAAACCCATAGGTAAGACTATATAGCAAGACTTTCTAAGCATTGGCAAATCTGGTAGCAGGAGTCAAGGCATACCTCACACTATAGGCAAGTCCGAGCTTGGTGTTGACAGATATACATGCAGCAGCAATATGTAAAGAGAACTCTAGGGCTGGAGCAAGGGTGAGGCCTAGGTATTTGAAAGAGTCAACTGCGGCAAGAGGGGAGCCATCTATGCAGTGGATTGTCAGGTCATCCATGTCCTTAGCTTGGGAGATGACCCAGTGAGTCCTGCTAGTTCTGAGGAGAAGTTTGTTCTGTGATAGCAAAGACTGAACCTTACAGAAGGTGACACTGAGCTGTGAGTTAATATCCACTATGTTCTTGGAGCTAGTGTATAGCACAATGTCTTCCTTCCTTTTTTGGTATTAAAATGATATCTTTCCAGTTGAAAATTGTGCTACAGTAGATGCTGGTGTCTGTAATGTAATAGTTGGTGTCTTAGATCCGTTATATATTTACTTTTCAATTAAAACTTTTATTGTTAGACAATAATATTATCTTTACGTAAAATGTTTGGTAGAAACAAAATACAAATGAAAAAATTACTATATATATATAAAAAAATTAAAAGTCAAACATATTGCACCTTGTATCTCATAACTATATTAAAAGTATCTTTCTTTATAAAAATTGTCCACACTAGTCATATCAATTATAACTCAGACTATTACTATTATATTTTGTTTATATAATTGTTAATTTTCCATTTAAATTTTCATTTCCTTTGTTGTTATTTGATTAAAGTGCAATTTTTTAAATTCAATTTTCTTACAGAATGCAACTAACTTTCCTAATACATCTCTATTTTTTTATTTCAACAGTTGAGTAACTAAATATATAGGCTCCATCTGCATTTCAGATAATAGTTCTCCTAAATATGTCTTTCGTTCATCATTGTATAATAGACACAGTAGTAGCAAATGAATCAGATCATCCTCCCAAGCTTACATATACACTTATTATTCTCTGATTTATAAACATTCTTCAGTCTTTCACTGTCATAATATTCAAACCGAAATGTTGTAATTGTTTTCCTTTTGATTAGATCTTTACCCAAGAATAAATATGGTTCCAATCCAAAATATCATTTGTTGTTGAGCACCATTTACTAATTTTATAATTTTTTCCTAGTTCTAGATTTCTCTGGATATGAATATCACGTATTATTCCCCTATATTTACTTATTTTTGGTGACAGGGAAAGGGAGCTATGAAATACATTCTTGGTTTCAGCCTCATCTGGGGGGGAGGGAGAGATACAGGAAGTACTGATCGATACTGAACCAGGTTAAACTGTTGGTGGTTTAGTGAATAGTGGAAAATTGTCCAGGATTCAAGGGGAAACTCCATTTTTGTTTCCTACTTTGGAAAAATATCACATGAATTTTGCACTGACATGTATATAAACTGTTGTACATAAGGGGTGGTAGAATGTGTGATTTTTGAAATGCTAGGTGGTGGGATACAGTGAATATATTGTCTACAAGTTTTGATTCAAAATGAAATGGTTGTGTGAAGAATGATATATATATATATATATACATATATATTTACAAAGCTTAAATGAAAAATTCCCCTACTCTTTGCAGATCAAAAAGAAGAAAACATACATTTTGTTTTTAATTAGAATGTTGTGCACCTGGATATCCCCATTTAGGCTTACGCCTAGTTTTCAAGAGGGTCTCCAAGGGGACAGATACAGCAGCAGGCATTCCTAAGAGTTACAAGACTAACTTAGAATCAAGTTAATAAAGGAATATAAATAGTTACAAGAGTTACTTACAATCTACACATATTTACAATTTATCTGGTACACATGGGGGGTATGTAGAGGTCAAGAATGGATGGCTAGGTGATTGGAGGACTGACAGCTGCATGTAGTATTGAGGTACATAAACGTGGCTCATTTGAAAGCAGTGGCACTGGGGATTTCCTTAACATGCCAGTAGAGTGTATTTCAGGTGGGAGAAGATCTACCACAAAGGCCTTCATTGAAATGGCTTTGTGTACTCTGGGTATATAAAGCAGGTCCCTGTCTTGTGACCTTAGCATATAGGGCAGAGATGGCCTGTTCAGGAGGTTACCAAGGTAAGATGGGTACTGCCCATGAAAGCATCTGTATACTGTGGTTGTCCACTTGAGGTCAAGTCTTCTGCACTGGAGACTGTCATCCAGCGAGCAATGAAGTGTTCTTTTGCCACTACCCAGTGGAAATCTGCAGATACTGTTAAAGCCTGTTGTAAATTAGTTCAGTGAGAAGGCTAGGCTGGACGAGTAAATGTTTCTCAAAATCCAGTGATGGTTGTAGTGATTGCTTAATTATAGGCTTCCTGATGGAAGGAGAAGACAATGACAAATTCAATCAAGTGCTCCAAGTTTTTGGTGCATCAATCTGACTATTTTAACAATGTGTTCCAAATAGCTTACGTTCTGGCCCAGATGCAGACCAAGGTACTTGGTGGTTTTCACAGATTAAGTAGGAGTACTACATAATAAAACATCTTTTTTTTTTTTCAAACTGTGTTTATCCCACCTCCCAACCACCGGTGAGTCCTCTTTCTACCTCCTACCAATGTCCCTATCCCACTCTACAAGGTTCTACCAACTATCCTCCCAGGACCCCCGTGACTCACCACCATGCTGCCCCCATTCCTGGCAGATATCTGGCTGCCACAGCAGAGGCGAAAACTGATGATGTCCCCAGGAGATCACTGCTGGTGACAATGGCATGGTGGGCCTGTAAGTGCTTCATCTGCCTGACCTGGGCCATTTTGCCCTGTAGGCTGTCCCATCCCCGGGAGCACGCTTGTGTCACTGGGTGCCAGCATGCCTCACACATCCAGATGACAGGTGCGTGCTCCAACTCTCCCTTTCTTGCTCCGCCAGTCCCAACAATCCTTCTCCCACTGGCTGGCCCTCTGATGACCCAAGCTCATACCCAAATCCATGTTATCTTCTGCTGTGTTGGCGGATCAGCTATAAAACATCATGGTACTAGATTTCATTGAGTTGTTAGTGACAGTCTTAAAACATTTTTTTTTAAACAAAATAGTTGTGTTATGAACATGTAGATAAATACCCCACAGACATTCTCTATACCACCTATCCTTGTAATCACTGGCATCTACTCTTTCCCCTTCTTCTCTGTGGCCTGCATTTAGCCTATAAAAGACTCCCTATATCTGTTTGGAAGTGCTGAGGTGCTCAGATTCCCAGGGAAGGTAGACAGTGCAGCTCACCTGGCATTCACCCCCCACCCCAGCCAATCACAAAGTGGCATTGGCATTAGTTGTGAAGGCAGCTGCTCCTAGTGCCACCCTTCCAGCTGGAGGAAGAGTGCAGCCACCGCTACATTCTGACACATACAGAACATCTGCATATGTGTGTAACAAAATCCAATTAGAGAGCACACTGCTTGCATAATTATTTTGTTATGGACAATCGTCATGTACCTTATGAGCTCTGTCTACCTGGCCCAATGGATAAACAGAGAACTTCTGTCTCCTGTGCTGTCAGTCCTTCACCTATCATTACCACTAAATTCATTACAGTGAGGGGAAGGCCTGCACTATATGGACGTGCACTGTACCAAGCTTGAGAATAAACAGAGGGCTCAGTCTCCAGTGCCGTCAATCCCTCACCGTTCACAAGAACTAAATACATCACAGTGTGTGGAAGCCTGTACTGTCCATGACACACATCACACGGTTACCCGTTGCTAAACAACATGCTTCAGTCCCCAGTACTTCCACTCCCTCTCCTTTCATTAACACTAAATCCATCACAATGTAAGGAAACCTGCACAATACCTGCCTCCACTGTATCAGGCCTGCAAATAAACAGAGACCTTCAGTCTTCAGTGCTGTCCCTTCCTTGTCTAGCATCAACACTAAATCCCCTGCTGTGTGTGGAAGCCCGCATTGTACCATAGCCTACTGATAAATAAATGGCTTCCTAGGGCTGTCAGTCCCTCATTTTTCACTAGTACTACAAACACCACAGTGCAGGGAAGCCTGCAGTGTACCCAACTACTCTCTACCTGGCCTGGGCATAAAAAAGGGCGTAAGTCTAAAGTGCTGTCACTCCCTTAACTTTCACAAGCAACAAATTAATCACAGCGTGAGGGGAAGCCAGCAGTGTATCTGTATATACTCACCAAGCCTTAGGGTAAACCAAGGGTTTTGGTCTCCATCATGATCAGTTGCTCACTTCTCACCAGCACTGTCTGTCACAGTGTGGGGAAGCCTCTGCAGCACATGCCAGGCACTGATAAAGGGTGTCACTGGAAGGAAATGAGTTCTTAAAGGAAAACACTGGAAAAGACACAGCTCTCCTCAGACACTACAGAAACTCTCAATTAGTGCTTTCAGACAGTAACAACTTTTTTAATGATTTAAAATGGCTAACCATACCTTCCACTTTTTGTTGCTGGCAGCTACCATCTCATGAGCAGCAGTGAGATTCCTGAGCTCACTGTATGCTAATATGTCTGTTTGACTGCTACTACTGCTTGGCAAGACCAGGGGCATCATGCAGAGAAATTTTGGAGGGGCACAAAATCCAAACCTCTCTAGGGGGGTCCGGGGGCATGCTCCCCTGGGAAAATTTTGAAAAATTGAAGTCAAATGGTGCATTTTGGTGACTTCAGCAGGCCATTAAGCTGTTCCCCAACAAGCTAAATGCCATAATAAAGATAAAGGCTAGAGCAATGATAAATTGTTCTCATTCTTTACTGTGAGCAGTGACCTTTTGTATTTTAAAGAAATTTGAGAAGAAGTGAACTTGTGCATTTTGCGTGTCTTTTATCATATATCAAATCAGTGAACTACTTAGATCACTCCTAGCTTATCCACTAAGTGCTAAATGACAGAAATGCACCACTGAATTCTGATAAAATTAGTCATCTACTATAAATGTTATACCTGAAAAAAAAAATGATACGTGTCATCTGTTCTTGCTGTTTTTTTATTTATTTAAAATTTGGTAATCAGGGAAAACATACTGAACAGTAGCTCGTTTCCAGGTTTGACCATGGGAAGGGTAACATATGAGTATATGGTTATTTAAAACAATAAAAGGTTCACAGTATACAACTCCAGTCACAGTAAGGAGAACCTTGGGGGAACTACAGGATGGGAGGAGCTGCTGACATTGTTGAAGGACTGGCAGGAAAGGTCTGCCTGTTAGCAATAGCAGTCCGCTCCATACTACTTATTATTACTAATAGTACTCCAACGATGGTGGGGGACCCAATCAAAGTAAAAAAAAAAAAAAAAATTCAAGAACACACCATTGCAGGTTTTCCAAGCAGAGCAAGCATAATAATAAGGATTTGCAGTACAACTACTATTGCCTTGGGGGGAATAATCAACTCCAAGTCCAAAAAATTACAGTCCATTTAAGAGCACACAACACCATGCCGTCACAATAGGACAAGCCTAGTTAAAATAAATGAGTACCTTTACTAACAACAGTCAACACAGTAGTATACTGCTACAGAAACAAGGACGATTCCTGGAGATCAGTTAGGGTCTGTGGATGTACAATAGACAGGGAATCCCTGGGCAGGCTGGGTGGGCCTAAAAGTCCTTTTGTGCCAATAAATTAATTTAAAAAAAACCCTTTTTTTTTGCTCCTCCACCTCAGTTGGCCATTAGCTTTGATGGTCCCCCCACCCCATCACCCATTATCTCTGAAGCGTATATTCCTGCTTCTGAGTAGTGCACCACAAATTTCCCACATGGCGGGGCCTCCAGGGACCCCCACTTATCCTGGGAGGACACTGGTATAGGAAGTGGCAGCGGGTAGCCCAGTAGACAGTGCACAGCCTGTGAGGGAGTGTGGTATCATCCAGCTTCGCCTTGGCTTTTTCCTTCTGGTTTTCACCCCTCCCCTCAGGCAAGTTATGATGGGTGGTATGCACACAAGTATGTGCATCACAGTTGCAAGGCACCCTCACTCCCCATGCCACAGCTTCTATGTGTGCTACCACCTGTGGTCACCCAGGTGGCAGTGTCACAGCAGAGCCGACAATCTTCCTGCCCTAGGAGGAAGGCAGCATCCTGCGAGATGCTCAGTCCTCCTCCTCCGGCTGACCCCAGGTGACTTGGGCCCATTCCCGAACCTGGGTTGCTAACGTGGCGGTAGGTGAGGCATCAGTGCCTCAGCCTCTGCACCACATGGCCAGCTGTACCAACAAATTCTATGTCTGTATGAGAAGTTCATGGCTGGGGGGGGGAGCAACTTCGATGGGCTAGGCAGCAGAGAAGGATGGACAAGTCTGAAGACCAAAGCTGTACACTGAGTTGGTAGTTTATTTAATTGCATATTTGCAACTAAATACTGGGGCATATGTTTGACTCCCTCCTCTAATCCACTGACTGAGAAACATATAAATGTCTGGGTCCTCTGCTGGTCATGCTAGGGACCAGCTGTAGCACAGTACCCCACCATTTACCTACAGTGCTGTCAGGATCTAGTTATGTTATTATTTTGTAGTATCTTACTGCACGCAGTAAGGTGAGAGCCTGCAAGATGCAGGTAGGATATTGTCTCTGAGACCGTGAGGAAGGTCCACAAAGAAAAGGTAAAGCGGGACACTTGTGGCCATGTCAGCGACTGACCCTGTAGGAGTGGGCTGTGAGGTGCCACAATGAATGTAAAGCTTGGCTGATTGCTAGTGCTGTCAGTTACAGAGGCATTAAGAAGTTTCCATGGGAGCTGGCTTACAGTTAAGAGATACTGCACCAAGAGTGCTAAGTTTATAATTATTCTGAGATCAGTTTCTGGGCACTTTGTTCAGGCATGCTATTTTTTATTTTTTTATTTATTTTTTTTTAATTTATTTGAATATAGGATTACAAGTACCTTTGAGCCAAGGCTCTTTTACAAAGGTTCCAAGTTCGTTGCAGTACAATAACAAAACAAAAAAACAAACAAGACAATTAAGTAACAAAGGCAGGATAACAAGTTAACAATCAGTTACATGAATACGAGTGCATACATTTGGGTTAAACTAAAGCCAGAGGCATTAATAGGGTAAATAGTGTTACAAGACATGGCAAGGACACAAAAGAAAAGAGCAGCCAGAGGCACTGTCACATCAAAGAGAGAGCAACAGGTGGTGGAGGGGGTACAGGGGAAGGAGTGTAGGAGATTGGGGTAGATAATAGAAGTGCTATGTAGAAAGAGCTGAGACAAGGATTGGGTAATGGTGAGGAGGGCTGATTAAAGGAGACAGTCGCAGGTGCTAGAGGCAGAGAGGAGTAGGCTGAGCCTGGACTTGATTGGGCCAAGCTTAGATACAGAGGAGATGTCACTGCTGAGACCATTCAACCAGCTAGGGGCCCTATGAGCAAAGGATCTTCGTCCCTGGGTGGTACAGCAGCGAGGGACCTGCAGGAGTTGAGATTCAGATCCCCTAGTGTGGCAAGGGTTACTACTGAGGCAAAGGAAAGCTTGGACTCCGGGGGGGGGGGGGGAGGTGCTTGGCCCATGGTTATTTTCTTTGCCATAATGCAGGTTTGGTACTTTATGCAGTTGGAGAGTTGTAGCCAGCCAGTTTGTGCATAGAGGTCACATGTATGAGTGAGACGGTGAGCTCCAGTGATGAGCCGACAAGCTTTGTTTAGAGACGTGCATCTACATCTGAGGGCAGTTACAGTAGCAGAGCCAAAAATGATCAGGCCCTAGTCAATTATAAGAGACAACAGAGCTCTGAACAGCGACCCTTAAGGCTTCCGGAGTAAGGTGTTGTCTGTGCCTGTAGAGTAGTCCAATGCGAGTGTCTATTGTCTATATGTCTATTTTTATGTACATATCAGTAAAAGACTCACAAAGGTATGAAACCATATGAATTTTGGCAACCGAGACTCCAGTATAATAGCTGTGGTTTACCAAGAAAAAGTCCAAAGATTTAGCTATGCCAGGAAACAAAAGGGACCAGGAGAGTCCAGAATAGATGTAACAGCACAGGCCATAGCTGCAGTGTTGAGTTTGAGGATTACATATCAGAATACCATAATTAACTGCACAGATGTCAAACTGATTAGGTCTGTGTAACCAGATGAACTGCCTGCTGTGCTCCACATACTAACTGCCTCAGTAAAGGAGAGTCAAGGACTAGAAATACTGGGTCTGAGCATTTATTTCTAACAAACATAATGTCTGTCTGCAGATAATAATTAAAAGAGAAGGGTTGAACTTGTATAAATGTGTTGTTGTTTGAAAGAGGCTCCTGGCAAGCTATAACCATAAAGATATCCATAGACACAGGAGTACCCTGAGCAATGCCCCCCACTGGATACACTCATCGATCAATGAATTGAGTGAAAGGAGAAGTTCCATACACATACTTCTAGTACAAGCTGATCAGCGGGACTGGGTTCTGACTGAGGCACTTTTACTGGCACTCTCCAAAGATATGAGAAAGAACACTATTAATGCTACCACTACCCCCGACATACTACGGAGATGTTCTGCATGGATTTTCCACCATCACCCATTTGTAGCTTGCAACAGACTCCTTAGATTAATTTTAGCTGCCCTTTGAGACACTCCCCACTGTCAAATATACAGTAGGCAGGAGTGGACCTCCCTAAAAGACTGCAAGCAACTTCATCTGGCACAAGTAATGCTACAGTGTTTGTGCCACACAACACCAGGCTAAATTACTGAACTTGTTAACATCAAGAGAAGCGGGAATAACCTTTGTGCCTTTCCCTCAGTGCAGACCACCACAGGCAGAAATAGCTTTACATTAAAAGAACCTCTGTGCTGGAGCTCTTTGCCTGCATTCTTATTTTAACTTATATTTTATTGATCATGTATCAAGACTATACAAGTACTGTATATCCACAGAAATTTTGTTTACACAGAATAGATCATATGTTAACATATTACTGGAAGGTACTGCCAGACCCCTTTTGCTTTAGGTTCATTCAGGGAGGTTATAGAAAATTAAATACTTATCCAATTCCAAAGCCCTATACAGGGAGGTTATACAAATTAAATACACATGTTATCCAAAGCCCTATTGAACCATAAACACGAACTATACCACCAGTTAACTTTTTTGAATTTTATTTATAACTTTTGTATTACACATTATTCATATTAAAACATCAAGGTAGAGCATAGCGTGCACATACTATAAGGATCTGATGATACAGTGACACAACTGACAATGTTTGTTACACCCTGCAGTGCAGTTGTTACAACCTAAGGAGGTTTACCCACATACTGGCTATATGGTATGCACAAGCACAACCTTACCTTGTAGAGTTAGAAAATGTACTGCAGCCTGGCCCTGGCCCTTGGCCCAATGGTGATCCCCCTGGCTCAGTGGTTCTGCTCCTTTTGCTTGCTTGCTGATTGACCCGACTGATCCCCAACCTCCTGATCCTCCACCCAATCAAACAGCCACAGCCATCACACCCTTCACAAGTTCCGACCGCCAGGAAGACGGATTGCAAAAAAAAAAAAAAAAAAAAAGATTGCTGCAGGGAGCCCAGAAGAGGGGTAGTATCTCGGCGTTCAGCTTCTCTCTGTCTTTCTGAACAAGCAGGCTCAGTCAGAGGGAGCTGAGTAAAATATAGCAGATGCAAATTCAACCGACGCCTGTCATGACTCGAGTAACGAGTTGTTCTTGGCTGCTCAGATTTTCCACCACTTTCTCACAAGATGCCGTCCCGAGATGGCACAGGAAAATGCACAGGTTTGCCGCACAGCATGTCGTCATCTACCCCCACTCTACCCTGTGTCACTTTACAATTGGGTTTTGATCCGATTCAGATTAACGACTTTCTTCGGTGATTGGCTGCACAGGTGACAACACAAACGGGCAGAAACAGGAGAATTGATTGGTAGAGTTTATGCTGATTGTCAGCATGGACTACCCATCAATCACTTCATACAGACCACAGCCAGCAAGTGAGCATTTTTGGAAAGTTGCCTTGATTATCGAGCCGAGGCTGAGCCGATCGGACCGCCGTCACCCCAACCCCCCCACTCACACCACCAAAGACATAAAAAAAAGCATTGATTGTTTTCAGCCATTCAATTGTTTAAAATAAAATTAAAAATACATGTTTTTTTTTTTAAGATTGTTCACAGATATTGGGGGGGCACATGCCCCCTTGGGCCCTATGGGCATGACGCCACTGGGCAGGACATATTAGCATAAAGTGAGCTCAGGAAGCTCTCTGCTGCTCATGAGATGGTGGCTGCCAGCAATAGAAAGTGAAAGTTGAAGGCTACTGTTTAGGTCACTAAAAAAGCAATTACAGGTACTATAAAAAAAATGTTACTGTCTGAAAGCACTAATCAGGCATTTTTGTAGCATCTGGGTGAAGCTGTGTCTTTTCCAGTGTTTCCCTTTAATTAATTGACTACTGTGCAGGAGTACTGAAAAGAAAGGAAGGAGTTGCCGCAGTGGCTGGTAAGGGCCTGTACTTGTACATGACAATGTTTAAATCAGTTAATAGCACAAGTCTGTTAGTGAAAATGGCTTGGCTAGTGTAGTTGTTGCTTTAGGGTTGGAATGAAGCAAAATGCTTTTTGCAGCTACAACAGAGAAGAATGAAAACAAATCAACACGGGTGTCAAGTCCACAGTTTCTCTTAGTTCAGAGTGAAACATGATCCAACAGTTTACAGAGTGAAGTTGATCTACAGAAGCCGGGAGTGTGACAGATGTGCGGAGGCTGCCATTAACTTGTAGATTCCTGGCTATAGAATCAGGCAGCAAAGTTTAATCTACTGCCAGGACTGTCACTAACTCTTGTCAAAACAAGACAGCCTATGTCTACACAAAGCAAGCAGTCGAAGCCTCTCCTCTCCTTTCCCCCAAACCACCTATAATTTCCTTTTTCCTGGTGCTGATAGCAGTACCTCTGGTAGTGATGGCAGAATGCAACCCCAGCATACTTCTCAACTGTCCCTGATTTTCAGGGACGTCCCTGATTTTACCTCAGAGTTTTACTCTGTCCCTCCTAAAAATTGTGTTTCCATGGCCAAACAGTGGGGGTTGTAAGCATAAATTATGTCAAACATTAGTGTTACAGATATGTTCTTCCTTACAAAATGCATTTTTACACTACACCACTTATTCTACCAGTTCCCTGAGTGGATATCACCAATTTTTATGCCGTGTACCTGATTTTAAACCTTTGTCCCTGATTATTTTAAGCCTTGCCCCTGATTTGTGAGGCAGGAGGTTGAGAGGTGTGAACCCCAGTAATGCCTTTTTTATAAGCAGAGGTCTGCCCATGCCTGTCATGACTGCAATAATGTGTGCCAGTTGCTGAAGTATGGCGGTCACAACCCCTTTACCCCGTCCCACTGCCAGTGCCTGTCCCCGGACCAGTGAGTTGGGTGTTTGGATACTCTCTACTATTACTGCTGACGCTGCTCCCAACTGAAGGCTCTCAGAATCCAACTGCAGCAGTATGTCATGCCCGCCCATTAGCTTGTTAAACTGCAGCACCAACACAACTGGCATCTTCAGAGGAGGAGCATGACTTGACAGATGCTGGGAGCCAATCAGCCAGTCTGTTATGCATCTGAGGTGGCAACATCACATAACAGAGAGGACTGGGTTAGCAACTTGGATGCTTTGTAATGGCAGGGGAAGCAGACACATGCACACACACGCACAAGAGAAAACAGCATATAAATTAAAGATCAAGTGTGACAAGCGCAGTAGTCATCTTACTCTGCTGCCTTGTGTTGTGTGGTAGGAATATTAGAAAATAAGAGCCTGGATCCTGTGGTTTGCCTTTTTTGAGGGCAGTTTATCACCACAGGTTTAGGAAAACAAACATCACAGTGATACCAGCAGGATTCTGTTGTCACTGATTTAGGTGATGGCAGTGCAGCTCCACTGCGATCATACACAGAGCAAAAAGCTGATGCAATTTAAACAGCACCTATAGTTGTCACTATGACACCCCACCCCACCTCCTCAAGCCCTGCGAGAGCAGGCTTGCCTCCTGCTGATTCAAACAGTCCAATTTCCTTCATTTTCAAATGCAGCTTTTTATTAAGGGAAGGGATCATAATTTGGATTTCTAGAGTCATCCATCGACCCCATCCTGGAACCAGCACCATGGAGCTGGTGGCCCAATCCTTTCCAGAGGGAGCACCCCACTCCAGCACTTCAACGTTTATGATGTCCTTGTTCGGACAGCATAAGAGCACACTTCATAAAAATCAATGAGGGATTATTTCTAATTGCATTTGTTTTTTTTTTAATATATTTTAGAGGTCCATTTGGCCGAAATCAAAACCACCACTCAATTAACAAGAAACTCCTGTTTTTTCTGCATGGTAAATTGACACAAAATGAGGAGTCTGGCAGAATAACGGTACTAAGATGGGGTTTGTGCAAAATGTTGGTCCAATGTGGAGTTTTTGTACAACGAATTGTGAACAGTTCGGAATTTAGCAGGAAACTGTAAAAATGTCCAGTACTCCCTTCCCCACCCCAAATGTGGCAACTCCACTTTAATATTCAGTTTTCAGTTTTCACAGAAAATTGTGGACCTTACATGCTATGTTTGAAATTTAGTTAGACAAAAGGACCCTCATTTTTACAAACTAAACACAGTTATAAATTTTGAATTATTTGTGTGTGTGTGTTTGTGTGTGGTGGGATACAGTCTGGTTGTCAATATCACAACTGTATATTCTGATGCTGTCCCTGGAAATTCTGCACAGGCATGTTTCTGAAAAAAAAAGTGTTTTATAATTGTTTGCAGCAGCTAAACTGTGTATGCAAATGTTCTACATATCTAGCCTTCGGTGTGTAACATACTCTCACCCCCAAAAAAATATCAGCCGAGCTCAGCATATGGAGATTGACAGTCAGGTGAAGGGTTGCTTGTAAGGCGCAACACAGTTGCGCCGTCACGCCAGCCACTGATGCACCGGTCGCAACACTGATGCGCGGCGCTAATATTCAAAAAGGGAAAGTCGTGGCACAAATCCCGGCGCCCGGGCGATCAGCACCGTATGCGTGCAAATGGGGGCATGCCCATTCATACCCCTGCACATCCCGATATTCAGTCCAGGATGTGCAGAGCCCATGCAGGCCCAACCCCTACATGCGCTGCATACAGTTGTTCCAAAAAATAAAGGAGTAACAACCGGCCACCCACAGGTGAGCTACCATACTGCAGGGCGCAACACGGCAGCTGCCAGCTGTGGGTGGCCACCCGAGCTCCAGCAGCACCCTCCATCGGGTAGCGCCCCCCCCATGTCCGATCGTGGGCATAAGTTTAGAAATATGTAACTCCTATATCCCTGGTGGTCCAGTGGACCGCTCGCAGCCCGATCGCGGGCAGATGTCTAAAACAAGATCAGATCCCATCCCTGGTGGTCCAGTGGTACCCCTTCCACTCTCCACTGAGCCCGCCACCCGTTTTCCCTCTAGTCAGCGGTGAGCGGCAGCTCCCACCATAAGCTGCCCAGCCACCCACGACTGACTGCGTATGGTACGGCTGTCGCCCATTGAGTCCCTGGCGTGGGCCAATGGCGTCTGAGCCGTACTATGCTACACAGTCCCGATATGTGAATGGATTCATTCATAGTGATACGGTCTGCCGCCCATTGTACGCTGTGGACCAATGGGCATACAACTTGCTGTGCGCGGTCAGTTGGCGGGTGGCTGTGGGTGGGGAGCTGCTGCCCGCGTGACTGGGGAGTGGGGTGGTGGGGCTCAGTGGGAGGGTGGGGAGGAGGGTACCGCTGAACCACCAGGGATGGGATCTAATCTTGTTTTAGACATCTGCCCATGATCGGGCTGCGAGCGGTCCACTGGACCACCAGGGATATAGGAGTTTCATATATCTATACTTATGCCCGCGATCAGGCTGCGAGCGGTGCACTGGACCACCAGGGATATAGGAGTTTCATATTTCTATACTTATGCCTGTGATCAGGCTGCGAGCGGTCCACTGGACCACCAGGGATATGGGAGTTACATATTTCTATACTTATGCCCGCGATCGGGCTGTGGGGCACTTTGCCACTTGTGCAGGGGGCGTCGGTCCCCGAAGGCTGCAGCCTGGCAGGGCGCCAGGTGCAAGTCACCGGGGATGGGCACACCTGCATGCAAATGGGGCCATAATGACATGCAAATGGCCCCATTTGCACCTTGCATGCATTATGGCCCCATCTGCACGTGCACCTTTGAATATCGCGGTTGATGCGCCTAGCGCAGCGGCACTTGCTCTAGCGCATCCCCCTGCCCCTCTCTGGCCACTTGCGTTGGTGCAGTGCCATTGCGCCATGCACAGTGCGGGTGACCACAGAGCGATATTCAACAGTGATGAGCCATGGCGCAGCACCGTTTAATATCACCCTGTCAGTGCCCTGGCATATCCCAGTTGCGCTGCACCCAGGCTTGTGCCACAGCCTGGCGCAGTCTGAATATCCCACCCTCAGTGTCCATTTAAATGATTTTAAAGTGCTTATAATTACCAGTGAGAATGTTAATCAGTATAGGCAGTATAGCGCAGTGGTCTAAGGCTCTGAGCTGCAAATCTGGTGACATCCAGCGGACCAGACCTGGGTTTGAATCCCACAACTTCCACTTGCATACTGTGTGACCCTGAGCAAGTCACTTAACCTCCTTGTGCTCCCAGGTCGCTCCTGTAAAAAAGCTTTCAGCTTAGTGTGCTATACCTGGTTAAACAACTAAATAAATAAAATAAAAAAAAAAAATAATCCTCAGATGACAAGTTTATAAAACTGTGTCATAACTGCCCAGTTATAATTATGCGTTACAACCATATAGTTGTAATCAGTTCTTGTTAATCACCCTTACGCTTGGTGCAGCATGAGCACTACTAACCAAGCTGCTGCCAGTTAAGTACATCACAGAAACACCACATTAATTAAAAATGGTCACTAGTCATTATAAAAAACAAAAATGTGTGGGTGTGTGTAAACCAGAGTCTTATACACACACCCTCGATGTGGGATACTTTTATAAACCCTTTTAGCTTTGTTTTTGGGGTTTATGTAGCATCCCACGACTCGATGCATGTAAAATTCTGGTTAGAAACACCCACCCATGCAGCATTATCTGTATAATTACTGGGTACCCCCGATATCAACCCAAAATCAGTACTCAAATTTTCCATAACACATGTTCGTTATTCTCAGGCCACTCTACATTGTTCCAACAGTGCACAGCACTGAAAGCTTTGCGCTGTAAAAACAATCCTATCAGAAAACAAGACACGGGTCCCTGCTGAATCAGTTCGGGCACACTGTAAAGAAATTCAAACCAAACTTTCCCTTATCTTTTCAGTCTATGTATTTATGTACGGATTTTCCCACAACTCAGTGACACTGCAGATGTCCGCTTTGTTGTCAAGGATACGTCCCTTCAACTCAAGGTGCCAAGGTTACACTCGATCGGAAAAGTTGAAATAGATACATTTCTGACCTAAATTTATAACCTTTTGCAAAGCTGGGCTCTTACTTTTAATGTTGTTCACTTGGTTTCTGTTTACATTTAAATGTTACACTGTTCTTCTGTTTGCCAGCAACCTTTCTCGGCTGAACCAGTATTAAACTTTTTCCCGGCTCTGTCTGTAGTTTTGGTTCATTTAGGTATATTTATTTATTTGTTTGTTTTTGTTAACCAGGTAAGCACACTAGACAACAAGTGCCTATTTTCAGGTGCAACCCGGGAAATTACAATACAGAAAACATGGTACATTGTCATGGTAACATACGGGCCCACATACAAGTTGGAGCCAGAGTACAATATAGAGACATGGTACAGAGTCAGAAATAGCAACATAATACATCTACATCTTGTATTATAAGGTACAGAGGACATTGCATCTTGTAATTATACGGTAAGGAAGACATTACAACCACAGGGTAACATGGGAGCATGGGGAGGCAGGAGATTATCAGATAACCACAAGGGGAGTGTAAGCAGTGCACTAACAGGGTGATTGTCAGGTAACAAGCAAGGGGGAGTGTAGGCGGTGCAGTAAGCCAGCAGGGTACTTAGCAGGTATAGAGAGGGGGAGGAAATAGCCGGAGGACCACCACGACGGAGTCAGGCTCCAACTGAAGGAAGAGTACTGCCCTACAGTTGCATGCCCAGAGGTCAAGGCAAGATAACGTGGGGTCGTCCAAGTGCTACAAGGGAGGGAGCTAATGGGTAAGGGGGCGCCTCTCATAGGAGGGCGGGAAGTGCTATAGTGGAGAGTGGCAGAGGCCAATTTCAGCATGTAGGAGAGGTGTCAGGGGTGAGGGAGAGACTCCCCAGCATCTAGTTGGCACAACAACAAGTGGAAGCTGCTTTGAGGAACTTCCATAGGGAAGTTTTGAAGCCAGGGTGGGAGAGGGCAGCCCGGACTAGGGCGGGAAGGGAGTTCCAAAGTCTCGGAGCGTAGGCAGAGAAGGCCCGATCACCAGTGAGGGAGTGGGTCCTCAGGACCATGCAAACCTGAGTCGAGCTAGACCTTAGGCGGTAGGCTGGGGTGCAGTGTTTGATGGGAAGGGCAAGAGCAGAGGGGCATGCAGTTCAGACTATATTATCTACCATGTTGCTGACGACAAAGGCTCGGTGTTTTTCAGGGGGGAGCTACTCCAGTCGGGCATAGAGGTCACACCGATGCGTAAGGCAAGGCGCAGAGAGGGCAAAGCGACATGTGTTGTTGTAGGCCATATCCCATTTTGCTAGACTGGCGTTCGGGACCGGCGCAAAGGCTACAAGCCCATAGCAGAGTGTGGGTAGGAGGATCCCCTGGCTATGGCGAGCCGAGCGGCTGGAGTGAGGCAGTCCTTTGCCCTGTAGGCTAAACCGAGCTTGCTGTTTGAAGCTTTGCAGATGTTCCGGAGATGCTCAGTGAGATCAAGCTGAGGATCTAGGGTCACACCTAGATACCTGGCAGATTTCAAGGCCAGCAGGAGGAAGCCATTGCCCTCATGAATGGTAAGGGGAGTAGGGCAGGAGGCGGTTTTGGCCACCGACCCAAATAACATGGCATGGGTCTTGTTTAGGTTAATGGTGAGCTTGTGTCCCACGAACCAGTTATGGATACGCCCAAAGTCTGAGTTGAGTTGGGAGTTAATGGTTGAGATGTCCTGGGAACTAGATAATAGTACAAGGTCATCCGCATAGAGTGTGGTGGACCAGAAGGTTGCAATGGAGGGGAGTTTGTTTATGTAAAGGGAGAACAGAATGGGACCAAGAACGGACCCTTGGGGGACTCCGCATTTGACTGGGAAAGGTCCGATAGGGCACGGTTAAAACAGGTGTATTGCTGTCTACCCCCAAGGTAGTTGGAGAACCAAGCAAGGGCTTGGGGGCAGAAACCAAGCAAGAGTAGAGTGGAGTGAAGAAGGTTGTGGTCGACCCGATCGAAGGCCTTAGAGAGGTCCTCGAAGATGGCTCCAGTCAGTTTACTAAGGTCCGTAGCGGACCTGACCTCTGAGGTGACCACGGTAATAGCAGTTGCCGTACTGTCCCCTTTCCTGAACCCATGCTGCGCAGGGGAGAGAACTGCATACTCCTGAAGGTAATGGGTGGTGGGGGGACAATAAATAAAATAAAACAATAAACAGGGGATAGTGGGTTTTGATTTTTTGCCCACCCTCTGTGTGTGCTACTTTTATAAACCGCTTGAGCTCCACCCTTGTAGTTTATGTAGTAGAACACACCTCGGGTGTGTAAAAAAATCTGGTTACACACTATTACCCATCCATTAGCCTACATGTAGTACCAAAACTAAAAGACCAAAAATATTACTAATTATTTAAAAGCAGCTAGTGTACTTTTCATTTCCCCCTTTGCTCATTAGAGGATTTTCTACCCAATAGTTTTAGGTGTGATGTGAGGAGCAGTACTTTTCCTGGTAGCTGCCATATCTAGGTCTATTCCACTTCACACCTCATCAGCATTGTGACCTCACTCACTGTGATATCACAAGTGCCCAATCTGACAGCAGGTAAGTGTTTCTCGTAGGCAGTTATAATGTCACAGCCAGTGAGGTCACATTGCTGACGAGTTATGGAGGGGAACAGAACTAGGTAAGTCTGCCCCCAGACACAGTACTGTTCCACACATCACACTTAGTAGGGTCAAGAAAAAATCTTCTAACTGGCAAATGGGCAAAGAAAAAGTACCAGAGATATAAAAAGTAAGTTGGTGACTTTTTTTTTAAGTTAATATTATTTTCATGCCATGTACTAGCTCTTTGACCCCACCCACAACAAGCCTGTGCCACTTCCCTCTTCACATAATGTGCAGCTAACAAGCCACTCTCTATACCAACAGCAAAAAAAAAAAAAAAATCAGCCTTTTTAACTGTATTTCAAAGGGGCACAGTGGCATAAAGGGTCTGATGCTGTGGGTCCATTACACAGTTACTGTGAGGAGAGCAGGTGGACATTAGGGGCACAAAAAGGCTCCACATTCCATTACCCCTGAAAACTGCAATACACTAAGGCCTGACTTAGCCATGGAAGAGGATTCTCCCTGGTGGCTAAGTTGCAATGTAGATGACGTTTGCAAAATTATGTGTTCATGAACAGGGTTTCTGACGACAAACATGCTACTTATGAACACTGTGGGCTTCCAGACATGGTACTGTGCCGGTCGCATGTTGTGATGCCTAATGTATATGTACTCATAAATGTATGCTGCTGCATTTTCTAGGTGGACTAAAGTTTTAATAACAAGGTATTTTATAAGTTCAGTAGTTCTCTCTAGGATGAGGTATCTGTTGAGCAATATACAGTAGGTACTCCTCCAGCATGGACCTAAGAGCACTCAGCGTACACTGGGGGAGTGCCTAGACCTTCCAACAAACATGCACCCTGTTGTGTGTATACATAATACATGGGTAACAGCAATCGAAGGACTGTTGCACTGACTGGAGACAATACAGTCACATACAGTAAACTAAGCCAGCATGCAGAACAATTTGTTAGTGCACAAAAATGAAAAAGACCAACCGCAGCATGTCGACTATGCATCAGCACTTCAGCCTCTCCACAGCAAGCAAGCATTTCAAAGCAGTAATTGAGCAATAAGGCATGACAAGGTGTGTGTTACTGTGTAATAATGTCACTCCTGGGGTGGGTTGAAGCATGAGGCAAAGCAGAGTGCTCCCACCACCCCAGGAGTGACGTTATTACACATTATACAATAACAAGAAAGAATCCTGGTCTCTGATTGGTCAGTCTGGGACTAGACCCGTGATGTTATCCCAGTACAACATCACGGGTCTAGTCTCAGCAATGTGAACCAAATTGGATGCCCACCATGATAACCTTTAGTTATTTATTTTTAGCATTTTCTCTTAAGAAACAAAAATATTCTTCCACACTAACTAAAACATCCTTTAAAATAATTTTTTTATTCTGTATTACAAGCCATTGTATAATAGCAATAATGCCCTCCAGGGTGTGTGTTGTGCTGGGATAATGTCATGCCTCAGGTATTGGATGCACTCAGCCTGCGGCCTCGTGCCCAACCACCTGAGGCGTGACGTTATCCCAGCACAACACACACTCTCTGTCAGGCATTATTGCTTAAATAACACACACTTTGGAGTGCCTTATTGCAATTATACAATGGCTCGATGTTATACAAAATAAAAAAAAATATTTAAAAATGTTTTTAGTAGATAAGTGAGGCAGTATATCTCTCTTTCTTAAGAAAAGAGCAAACAATGCTAATCATGAGACAACAAATCATTACAGTGATGTTATTGTGTAATAACATTACTGTCTCAGGCACCCACTGACCAATCAGAATACAGGAAATGTCCTTGCTATTGTATAACATCTTTTAAATATCAAATCAGTTTATTGAACACACAAATTCATCAAACTACTAGAAAAGGCATGGAGCAATCCTATAAGACTGGCACTAGCACACTTCTGGACTGGGTATTAATGAACCGCCCCCTCTCATATCTCTGATCTTACCGTGCCCTCCGACTCCATGAGTGACTACTCCCCAGTCATCTGCCATTGGAATAACAACTACTGCAAGCCACCTACTAGAATCATAACAAATTGACAGCTCTTAAAAGGCTACCTCCCACAGCTAAAGGCAGACCTAAAACAACTCGACTGGTCGGATCTGTACTGTACCGCAGATGTGGACACCGCACTTGAACTCTTTATCACCAAATTCAATGCTATTTGTGACAAACACGTACCAGTCAGAACAAGAAAAACCAAGAGGCCCATTAACCCATGAATTATCTCCGACCTACTGGCTCAATTAGCTGCTAGAGACCAACTCTGGCTAAAGGCACAAGCTCATGGCACGGCAGATAACATCCAACTTTATAAGAAGGCCTGAAATGAGTGTACAAAAAACTGTCCGAGTTGCTAAAAGTAACTTCTACAAAGAAGCCCTAGCCAAGACCTGAAACAACAGCAAGTCCTTCTGGGCTAACTTAAATGACATCACTGGGAAAACCCCGAAAACACCCCCAGCAATGCTTAAAACTGAGGTTGTACCTAACCTGGACCCACTGCACATTGCCAAATGGCTGAACCTTGCATTCTCAGACTTCAGTAGTGTGCTCCCTGTGGACTTCTTCAGCACCTCTGCCCCTAGGGCCAATGTGAAAAAAAAAAAAAACACTCTACCTAACTGGCCACCTTTCCGTTTCAAGCTGGTCCTGGAAGCCAATGCAAGAAAATACCTTGAAAAAGTTTTTGGCAAATCCAGACACAGTGGGGACTCATTGGACCTCAAATTTGTTCAGCTAGCACTTGATGAGATACTTGGTCCCCCACAAAGATAATTAACATGTACCTCTGCCAATCCAGGTTCTCTCAGATCTGGAAGTCTGCCACAGTCACCCTGATACACAAAGGTGGTGACCGGTCACTCCATAACAACTACAGGCTGATCTCTATACTCCCCCCACTCTCAAAGGTCCTTGAATGAACTGTGGCCAACCAGATGGTGGAGTACCTCAATCAGTACCAGCTTCCATGCTTCAAGCAGCATGGGTTCCAAATTGGCCACAGCACCATCATGGCTTTACTCAAACTTTCTGGATTCATACATAGCGTGTTAGACAAAGGGCACATTGCAGGGGCCGCCTTCATTGACCTATCAAAGGTATTCGATACGGTTCATCATGCCCTCCTCCTTCAGCAACTCTCAGACATTGGTCTAGCTGCTGAAACCATGCAATGGTTTAGAAATTACCTGAGCCTGCGCTCCCAGCAAGTCAGGATTGGGGATGTCCTCTCTGAAAGTAGACCTGTCAGATCGGGGGTACCGCAAAGCTTCATTCTCTGCCCGTTACTCTTCAGCGTCTTCCTAAACAACCTCCCAGCATCTTGCCAATGCCACATGCTCCTCTATGTGGATGATGTGGTGATCTTTGCAAGCAACCCTGACCCCTTACTCCTCGAATCGGAACTCCAAACTGGCTTCACAGTTGCCAAACATTGGCTCTAAGGACACAAACTGGTCTTGAACTATTAAAAGACCAAGAACATGCTCCACTCCTCAGCCAAAGCAAGCAAAGAGGCTTCTCCCTAGCAATCTGGAACGATGCCAGTTTCACCCTGGAACTAGTCCCCCACTTCAGATATCTGGGTATCACATTGGACTCCACCCTGTCTTTCACTCAGCATATCGACAACACTGCTAAAGCCCTCAACACCAGGATCAGCATCCTCTACAGACACAGACACAACCTAACATTTGAAGCCCTGAATCTGGCAATGGACAGCTCGCTCATATCCCTCATTGACTATGGCCTGGCTATTTACGACTCTGCAACTGACTATGCTCTCTAATGCTTCTCAACTGCTCTAAACAAAGCCTGTCGTCTGCTCATCAATGCCCCAAAGCTCACCCATACCTGTGAGCTGTATGCTTGGACTGGCTGGCTCCACTTGAGCAACAGAATCTGATATCAGACCTGCCTCCTTGCAAAAAAAGGCCACTCTACACCTACTTCCCCTGGGGCACAGAGACTCCTCGCTCCACCTTCGAATGCCAGACACACCAGGAACTCATCCACCCATATTTTCCATGTGCCCCGGTGTGGCTCAGCATTCTTTTGCTCACCGTGCTCCTCTCTGGACAAATGGCCTACCGCCTGACATTGCCAATGCCACTAAACTGGGATCCTTTAAACGTAGGCTATGTCAGCACCTCGCTGATAGTTGTTCCTGTATGTGTCACTGCTAAATCCCTGCTCACAGCAATGCACTACCCCCAGCACTTTCCCATTCATATCCTACCAGGATAGTCTCTCGACAGCACTTTGCCTCACCCCCCTACACACTCTATTGCTTCCTCACCCATGCCCTATCCTAACCCCCCCCCCCACTCATGCCTTTCCTAGCACTTTCCCCTATCACATTATCCCCCTCCTCTGTCTTTGTCACTTTATAGGATGCAGGCATACATTGTACAGTGCCTCAGCACACCTTGTTTTCTGTTGTCTGAGCCACCAACTGTATTGTTCGTACACTGTATTTTGCATATATATGCCTATCAAATTTGTATTTTGTCCACCATGACTGTGACTCCTCAGTTAATGTAATGATGTGGAACCTCTCAACGAGCAACCACTCACAGGTGTCTTCCAAAATCTTTAATAAATAAAGACAAACAAAAAAATCATTTCCTGCACTCTCCTCTATGTCACGCAGTGAAAATGGCAGGCTATCTCTGAGACCCTACCCCACAGTGTGTGCACATACTTGCATACACAGACATGCACACCAACTCTGTTAGTTTTTGCCATTCTGTGACTAAGACAATAACTATTAAGACACTCCATACCTTAACTTGGAAACAGTAAAACTAACCATTTAGCTTCCTTCACTGTCCTTCTGCTGCTACCACATGCTCTCTGTGCTGTATCACACACACACACACACACACACGCACAAAACCTGCTAGCAGCACTTCTCCAATAAAGGAGGAAAAGCACTGATGGAATGTTTAACTCATTACAAAAAGGTTATAATAAAAAACTTAAAATAAACTCATGTTTAGCTACCCAAATTATTTAAAAAAACTACAGATATTATATAAAACAAACACCAGAAAAGTGCTGCCTACTTATGAAATAACAGACATGAGAAAATTGGCTTCTCACTCACCAAGTCAGTAAAAGTTACATTTTACCTGGCCAAATAATTCATTTCTGCACTTCTTCAGCGGAATGGTCTTATTTACATAAATATATTTAAAAAAAAAGTTAAATACCACGCTTTCAGTTTCTTTTAGCCTGCAAGTGAGTTTTAAAGGGGCACTTGTATTTTTAGTGTTCTGCAAAAATATCTGCAGTCATATATATTAATAGCCTCCCCATATGAAATGCTAGCACTACTAAAATGATCATTTTCCTTTGGTGTATTAAAATGTTAAGCTTTTTACCTGTCCCATCTTAAACTCCAGTGGACTGCTCCATATTGCACACGCATGACCAACGTGGCACTGGAGCGCTCAAAAACTCATGCCTGAGATCACCCCTCCTTATTCCCTTCCAATTTGTACTTCAGCCCTATCTTTGCCTGCATTGCCACTTCAAGCCCCCAGATTAAGGGGAGTTCAAGCAAGGTTCCCCTGCCTCTCTCTCCTAGACTCAGTCTCCCCCCGCAGTCAGTATGATTGTCCAATAAAAATGTCAAACTTTTTTGCCCAGCGCACTAGGTCCATTCATTCTTTTTTATTTCCAATTGTTTAACCAGGAGTGGCAAACTAAGCTGAAAGCTTGTTTTACAGGTGCAACCTGGGAGCACAGGGAAGTTAAGTGACTTGCTTAGGGTCACACAGTATGCAAGTGGGGGCTGTGGGATTCAAACCCAGGTCTCCAGATTTGCAGCTCAGAGCCTTAAACCACTGCGCTATACTGCCTCTATTTGTCAGCTAAAGGCCACCACCCCTGAAACGCCTCCTGTCCCAGAAATTCCCCCAGTCTCCCACAAAGCGGTACTCCTTCTCCTGACAACCACCCCTTAGCCACTAATTGAACTCCCCTATTCCTCCCTCTTTATTCTGTGCCCCCCTGCCCGTACCTCACAGCCCCCTGCCTCATAAATCAGGGACAAGGCTTAAAAAATCAGGGACAAAGGCCCCAAATCAGGGACACATTTTTTAAATTAGTGATATCCACTCAGGAAGCTAGTAGAATAAGGGACTCAGTGTATAATACATTTTCTGAAGAATATGAAGTCTGCAACTTTACTGTTTGACATAATTTTATTCTTACAATCATCACTGCTTAGTCAGGGGAACACAGATTTTAGGAGGAACAGAGTGAAAATTTGAGGTGAAATCAGGGACATCACTGAAAATCAGGGACACTTGAGAGGTATGCCCCTGCCCCACACAGGGAGGACCTCAGAAAAAGCCAGAGAGGCCAAGTGTGCCTTCAATCTGTCCTGAAAGTTCCACTTCTCCATCTCCACAGTTGAGTTTGCCAAGATCAGTGGTACCCAGGTGTACCAGCACTTCCAGCTCCCCCCTCCACCATCCTCCCAATTCTATCCACATTCCACATCGCTGATGGTCTTTGCATACCTCTCAACTGTACCACATTACGAGGAACGTTCCTCATTTTACTTCAAAAAAAGCTCCATGTTCCACATTGTGTGGACTTGTTCCACATTCAAAGTCAACATTTTAAAGCAAAAATCCATAGTAAATGACGGAAAAAATAAATTATTCAATTAATAACAGACTTTCTGAACATAAATGCAGCATTTTAACAGTGTTTTGAGCTTCTTAGATAAAGATTTGATTATGTGTTCCACATTTTGCCCATTTGTTCCACATTTTGACAGGCAATGTTCCACATTTGGGGGACAAAAGGTTGAGAGGTATGGGTCTTTGTCCCAGGAAGGCACATGACCATTCTCCTCCCATCCAACCCTCTCTCCACCACCCTCTTTAGCCCCCCCCCGAGCACTGAATCCCCAACCACCAAGACTCTTCTAACTGTTGTCTTTCTTTCATTCCCCTGGGTGCCATCAAGCTGTCCTGCACCTTTCCTCCCAATGACTCTTAGTCTCCCCCCACCAGTGAAGTCAGGTACCTGAGGTTCCTCCAGGAGTGCAAAGCAATTTGCCATCTGGACAGTGTGGGGCTGGACAATCTCCTTGTCACTAGCCCTGGATCCCTTCCCTCTGCCTCTCCCCAACACACTCCACCCCTCTGGACTAGTGGACTTCTGGGGAAGTGGGGCTCTGGGGTGCTGGTTCCAGCTGAGCTAGCAACACAGCAGAAATATCTCATTTCTTGCTGCACGTCACGTCAACCCTTAAGACAAATTTACCCTTTTTCTTACAGAGAGGACACCAGTGTGATAATTTTTAAATGATTAAGACCTTGCTTACTATTTTTGAAGCTTCCACCAACATTTCTAAAGTAGCATTTCTTGGAAATGAATGCATCTGTAAAATCTAATGTGATAGTTAAAACAAACAAGCAGAGGGGGCAGCTCCGAGAATGTGGTGCATTAAGCAGTGAAAGAGTCCACAAAAACAAAACAGCATGGCACACACTGCCTGGACTGAAAAAAAAAAAACCCTGCTGGTAATAAAGTTAAATACTTTATTTAAGATAAATACTAATACAGCAGCAAAAGGTGATACCCCTCCAAATGCCCACGTCTCGCTGGTCAGAAAGTGCCTAGTGCCTGTGCAAAAAGTTGGGTGTTTGTGGGAGGTATTACTTTTTGGGTTCACCCATGCAGGTGCGACAGGGAAAAGGGCAAGGGACATTCAGGCGCCAGCATACCCGACGACTGTGCCACCTAACCCCAACTGTCCCCAATGCATGGGGGCAAGTGTGGGCTATTTGCAGGGGGCTGTGTCCCCCGCACCCCCGAAATTGTAATATAATCACCTCCATGTTGGCGGTGTATGGGGCAAGTGGCACAACACCCCTACAGCACCATCCATGCCAAGTACTGCAAAATCCAGTTCGCCAGTATGACAGGCAAATTGACTGTGGCGTCCACATTACGGCACCCCTTTAATGGTATACGCACTTTCTGCCACTATAAATCAGTGTTTATCCTAATTAAAGTATTTAAAGGAAGGCTCCACAGAATGTAACTCTGGCTCTTTTAAGATAACTCTGCTTTGCCGGGCCTGGTGGCACAGAGGTTTGAGGCGCTGGATGCCACACATTGCGCCACACCAGCGACCCAGGTTCAGGAATGAACCAGGGCTGCCGAAGGTCAGCAGGGGAGAGAGAAGATTTAGCATCCGAAGGACTGCTCTCCTCTCTCAGGGAGGGAGGGCTTGCCATTCCACTAGTCAATCACCCTCTGGTGGCAGCCGGGGGCGGGGGTGTGAGCAGGGAGGCATGTTGCTGACATCTGTCATCGGTGGGGAAGGGGCCAGGGAGAAAAAGAAGGAAGACAGAGCTGGCAGACTCCATGATGGCCACACCAAGCACCCCGCTCCAGCTCCCTGATGTCTGGATTTTGCTCCGGGGGTTGGGGAGAGCTGACACCCCTTCGCCTCGGCCCTGTCACGAGGGGGGGACCCGTGGGAGATTTAGGAGGTGTCGGGCAGGAAACGGTGATGCTGGAGACAGAGTCCCTTCTGAGGGAGGGTCCGGAGCTGCCTGCCAGGTTCCCAAGAAAAAAAACACCTTTATGAAAAAAAAAAAAACTAACTGCCTTTTCTAAACAGTACTCCAAAGTGCCTGTACGAATACCGTGCAGGCACGCCATTTGCAAAGACCACTAGCAGTGTTGTTATATCCCACAGTGCACTGCCCATAGCAGAAGGGGACGTACTGATGATGTGCCGTTGCTCATCACCCTATATGTTGAATAGGGAGAAATATAAATCTTGCTCCAGTTTTGTAAATAAACTTATTTTCCTACTTCTGAGTATGGGTGAATCTTTTTAAGGACTTGAAAAGACATGCCCATGCTCAAAAGTAGGAAAATAAGTTTATCTGCAAAAATGAAACAACATTTATGTTTCTCCCCATTCAACATAGAGGGAGACAAGATGTTGGTACGTCATCAGTACTTCCCCTCCTGTGATGGATAATGCGCTGCAGCAGACAGACAAGCCTCTTGAGGTCTGTGCAAATGGCATGCCTCTAAACTATTAGTACAGGCACTACGAAGCACTTTTTTTTAAAAAAGCAGAATTATCTGCGAATAGCTACTGTTAACGATTGCACATGACTGTACTTCTACCTTTAAAAGATCCGAAGAGTTACTGCAGGTACCGTGGAGCCTTCCTTTAACTTTACTAGCCGGCTGGGTTTTGAGATTGGTGAGCATATGCTTTGCTCTTTTGGTCCTGTGAGTCTAAACTAACACCAGCTCAAAGTAAGGAAGTTACGTACAGCATATTTGGTTGATGTCCTTGTAGGGTGGGAGAAGGCATTAAATCTTCTTAAGAAAATAAGTTTTACGTACAATCATAGAACATAGCATGCACATTCCTCCAACATTTAAAAATCCAGCTGGCCCGGTGGCGCAGAGAGCTGAGGCGCTGGATGCCACACCTCCAACCACGCCGGTGACCCGGGTTCGGGAACAGACTCGGGTCATCGGGGGCTGGCTGGGGAAGGAAAGGATTCAGCATCTGGAGGACTGTTGTCCTCTCCTGGGGTGGGTTGGTGGAAGCCTCACTCTAGTAGTGGCCCCCGGTGGAGACCGGGGGTACTACATGCAGTGATGCAGGAGGGACAACCAGAAAGCCAGAAAAACAACTTCGGCTCCTGCCGGATGACGGCCTCCGTATCCTTCACACCCCCAGAACCTCTGGAAGCCTGCTCCTCCGCAGCAGCACCCTCGAGTCTGTAAGGATAAAAACAGAGTGCTTGGGTTTCCCTGTCCCCCGGTGCCTTCCCCATCGGAGGAGGGGGACCTGCCCAGAGACGGGTTACTCCGGGATGACTCAGAGGGTTGGCTGCGATATGTGGTGAGAGCAGCACTCAGGAAGAGGATGGCTGGGAGTGGAGAGATACTAGGAAGGGCCTGAAGGAGAGGTGGGAGCCGGAGCGTAAGAGAAGGTAAAAAGATAACTCAAAAAAAAAAAAAAATCCAGGGGTATGAATGAAAAGGAAAGGGGAATTGTTTAACCAGGAAAGGCACACTAAGCCGAAGCTTGTTTCCAGGTGCAACATGGGAGCACAAAGAAGTTAAGTGAATTGCTCAGGGTCACACAGCATGCAAGTGGGGGCTGTGGGATTCAAACCCAGGTCTCCAAGTTTGCAGCTCAGTGCCCTAAACCACAGTGCTATACTGCAGTTTAGGGCACTAGAACCTGAAAGAAGACCACTAGAACCTGAATGGACCAGATTGATAAAAGTCAGACTGGCCAATCCTGCCAGACCATCAGACCAGGCCCAAGTTGAGTAAATTTTACCATTCTGGTCATTCTGTTTGGATCTTCCGATCCAGCTCTTACCGATGTAGTCTGGTCAGGTTCTGACAGTCTGGTTTCTACCCAGGACAAGCTGCAAATCAGACCCCCAGAACTGGACAGGACTAGATTTGTAAAAGTGGGACCAGCCTGTCCAGGCAGACTGGGCAGATTGGTGCGATTTGCTCAAACTGCACCCAGTGTGGCTGGACTGGCCAGTCCAGCTTTTACTGCTCTGGTCCAGTCTGGTTCCTATGGTCTGGTTTCCATCAAGTCCCCAAATCTAGCTCCTCCGTACCTCCAAACAACTAGTGAAGATGTTACAGAAGAGAAGGGAAGCATTCCATCTTTTTTCGCTCCCCCATGTATGTCTCTTTCTATTTTTGGCTTCCTTAGCTTTAAACCCAGCTTTGCATGCTGCCTCACACACCCCACTGCACCATTACATGTGCTCCAATATGTAACATCATTGACTGCGATCAGCCAGAGTCTCCTGACAGATAACCCAACTTGCAAGAGCTGTTAACACTGATGAAAAAGGAACAGCTCCTCAATCTTCTCAACATTTATTGAAGCTGCAACTTATTCAAGTAACCGCATTAACATCAGGAGCCACTGAGCTACAACCAGCGACCCCACTGCTTGGACTGGGAGCACAAAACCGTATAATAAGGCACATCCTGTCATGCATGATTGCTTAAAAGATGTACAGTGGAAGGGCTACATACAAAACTGGGTTAAAGGACAAGGAGACAGAAAACAAAGAACAGAAAACATACAGAAAGAGAACAGGGAGCAAGCATATATGAACTGGCAGTGCTGCAGTGGTTCCTTTCCCCTTTAAGAGGAGCACTGCAGAATAGAAAAACCTTGCCACTATTCTTTGCCCATGCTGTAGCGGACTGCAAATAAACACTGGGCTTTGTTTTCCAGTTCCACTGGTTGTTTACCTTTCATTTGCATTACATTTATCACTAATATGTAAAACTGTTTTCTTTTTAAATATAAAAAAAATCAAATACTAATAGCACAAGAACCAGATGAGCTTCTACTGGGAAAGAACACTTCCCTTTTTCACCCATCTTGAATATAGGTTACTGCACCAGAATCCCCCTTCTGCTGAGCTGCATAAGCTAAGAGCTGTTCAAGATTGAAGAGACATTATGTACTGATAGGCCAGCAAGAACCCTGACTGTTGTTTGCAACTGCTAACTGCCTAACAGCTTTGACAGGTAGCCTTTCATTGCCACCAAACATTGCTGAGACTGGGTGCAAACACTGTCGTATCTAGGTGAAAACACTGGCGTCCACTGGGTGCAAATAACACCCTTATGTCTCCCAAAAGGTGCTGTTAATGGGGGCTTGCATGCATACATACATACATCGCACAGTGGAAGAAAGGGTGGTTATCTGTAGTAAGGTCACCTCAGTGAAAACACAAGGGTAAAGAGTGCCGCTTTCACACGAGTGGACATTTTACAACTGAATTTAAATCTGACTTTCGGTTTTAAAGAACAGTAGAGCAAATCAGGTCGCGTCGCAGTCATCCATGTATTGTGTTTTAAGAAATACAACCATCCAGATTTGTCAAGTCACATTCCGACAACTCTGAAAAGGGCAAATTCTCCAAATTCCAGTTTTTTAATACCCATTCTGATTTGATCTGATTTGATTGACCCATTTGATCTTGTTTGCAATTTACCTGCGCGTGTACTTCTGTACTTCTATGAAACGCATCCCGTTGCAGTAATATTCAGTTCTATAGACATTCTATATTTCTTTCGCATGTATATACAATGCACATCTGAGTACACAGAACTGTCTTGCGAATCATTCAGGTGCAAAGTGGGGTTCAGCTGTCAGCTTCTATAAAAGAAAATTGTTTTACACTTTGTCCCTGGAGCGATTCATTTTTCATTCAAGCTAGTGTTGCTTGCTGTCCAGAGTCCAGACTCCGTCCAGACAAGCTCTATTGATCAAAACGTCAAAAACAATTCAATAAAAAACTAATCGGATACACTGCGTTACTCTTTTCACCCTCACGCCTAATCATGTGTCCCACTTTCTTTATTTCAAGGCTGCAGTAAGTGTATGTAATGAGTTGCTTATATGACAATACTTTTTACTTGCTTTGCTCACCTCCGGTTAATATACAGTACTGGCTAGTTTAAAGAACACTGATCACTCACCTCGTCCGTGTAAAAAAATCCTCCTAGCCCTGGCGGCCGATAAAAGCAACGTACGGCATTGGGAAAGAGCTGGCACCACTACACTACTGGCTCCACAGCACTAGAATGTGACCAGAACGACAGTGCTTTGCGTACTCCAGCTCGTCACTTCTAAGGGGCGTTCCTATTCCAGTTTTTTACCTAGTTCGATGGGCGGGTCCCACACATCTTCCCCGCCCCCAGCCAGCCTGATAGCGAGGATCGGATTGGCTGGGGGATCTCACTGAATGCAGGTTCCTAGAAGGCAGCCTGAGGGACGCAACTGGCGGCGTGGTGGTGGGGTTGGGGTGGCGGAGGGGGGGTGAAGCAGCGTACTCCGATTGAATTGTCATTTTTCCCCTTGTAGTTCCAGAATAATGTTCTTGTGTTTTCCTGTAGATTACATTATTTCGTATGGCATGCGAATTGCTCCCTTTCGCATATAACCAGTGCAAGTGTATGGGAGCAATTTATGTATTTATTTCACCAGAAAACGGCTACATTGAGCAGGCTTATTTACAAGGAGGTCCTGGGTAGGACAGCATACAGAGTTAAAAGGATGAGCACAGAAGTACTCCGACTTAGTTCAATTCACAAAATAATGCATTCAGTAAATGTATATCAACTCTATTCCATGCGAACTATGGGGAAAGAAAAGCAGGTATATATATATATATATATATATATATACACACGACGTTATATAAATATATATATATATATATATATATATATGACGTTATATGGCCATTTTAATAAATACAACAGCTTGCTGAAACTCTACTGAGGGCAGTGGCAGTAACATACAATTTGATAATAGCATCAATTTCGCTGTAGATAGCTCCAAAGCCATATAAAATACAGGAATCCTATAGATCTGGGAGCCCTGGAGAGGGAGTCTGGTGGCAATGACGATGCAACACAAACCAAAGAAGCAATTCATCTGATTTTCAAACGGCGATGCAGGGCTTGCGGTCAAGCACTGCATTCACGCAAAGTACGCTGCACTTGCAGCCAAGGGTTTGCTGCAACTTGCGCATGATTTTTATAACCCAGGCTGCAAGCTGTGACAGTGCCCTCATTTTAGGGTAGCTTGTGCCAAAGCTGTGGTGCAAGTCTTGTAAAATGGGTCCCCAGCAGACGCAATGTTAAACCGGGGGGGGGGGGAGAGCTGGTCTAACTTTGCTGGGGTGCCACCGAGCCGACCTTAGACTTTGCGGGCCCAGGGCAGAGGTAATATATGGGGCCCACGATAACCAGCAATTGGCGATCTGGTGTTCGCTTACTGTCATATTCACAGAAGGACTGGTACTTCCTGTATTTTTGGAGGTGGCCAGGAGACCTCGGTGCCACTGTGAAGTAAATAAAAATAACCCACACTGCAAATATTGGGGGCAGGCAAGAGACTTCAGTGCTGCCGAGCGGAATTAAAAGAACCCGAGCTGCCTGTATTTGAGGCCTGGCAGAAAACCACAATACCAGTGAGCACCTGAAAGAAAAAAGCCCTTCAGGGCTGTGGAGACCCTCTACTGTGGTCAGCTGAAAGAAAAAAAGCTCATTGTTGCTGTGGAGAGCCACCACAGAAAGCAGCTGACAGAAAAAAAAAACTTTGGGCTATAGAGACCAGCTGCAGTGAACAACTCAAAGCAAAAAGTCCTTTAGGGCTGTGGAGATATATAGGTAATTGCAATCTCCATGTTTGTCGCTGACTTGTAACCATGTTAGTCACTAGATCCAAATAGCATTCAGGATATCGGTAAACTTTTGCAGGCCAGGGTAGTTTATAATTGTACTGCAGTGGGTCTCACCTCTGCAACCCCTGATTCTTCTGGTGAGATTACACATTGCCTCCTGCCACGTGCCACAGGCTGGATTTGGCTTGCCTGTTTGTTCCAAGACAACATCTGGACTGGAAGTGGCTGAGGCCACTGAGCACCTGATCTGTGTTCTGAATCTCCCTGAAAGACCCACTCAAAACCTCAAACCCTGCTACCAACACCCGTCACCCACTCACCCACCCCACAGAGAGAGACGGAGAGAGAGAGAGAGATCAACACACTCAAGACTCACCATCACAGAGCCCAGTCAAGGGTCCAAGGAAGAGAGGGGAGGCCATGGTGCTGGGTCAATATATTTTTTTAATGCCGAATGCCAGCAGGCCGGTGCAAGTTTGTAGATGACGGGTCACCCAGTGAGCACTTCTGAGAGCGACTACTCCAAAGTCAGTGAGGCACGCGGCTCAATCTGGGATGAAAGGCCGACAGCCCCAGACCTGGCTGAGCTGGAATGAAAGCACCTACTGTGGGGTCTGGTCTCTTGATCTGGAAAGGGACAGTGTGTGTGCATGCATGACTCCTAATCATGTGACCTTGTTCAGTGCATCAACGGTAACCACATGATCAAGTGACTTACCTTAGCTGTCTGCAGGGCTTCTCTCAGTTGGGTCTTAATAACTAAATCATCTGATGCCCCGGCTGGGCGGTTTTGTTTCAAAGTGTGGGGCCCCCTGCAAGTGCAGGGCCCGGGGCAGCTGTCGGTACTGCCCCCCCAAGACCGGCCCTGGGTGCCACAACAGACTTGCGGGGAGGGGGGCAGCAAGCTTCCTTTCAGGGTGGATTCACAAAGCTTTCTGAAGGTGCAAAACCTTCCCTAAGTCCCCAAAACTTCTGTAGCTACAGAAAAAATGGAAAATTGCTCTCGGTGCTATACACAAAACGTCCGCAGCTGTGGAAAGATACACTACAGACTGTGGAAAAATGTGCAGCTGCACAAGTTCCTGAGGAAAAACAGTAATTGATAAGTATGGCACATCCCCCTAAGGGCTATTCTCAGCCAAGTTTTTTCTGCTGTTGCAGAAAAAATGTTACACGCATGAGAGTGAGGCATTAACACTCCCTCAGCAAACTGCAGTAGTGCCCCAACAATTGAAACACAATTATAGTGGAGGTCAGGCACAAGTAATAGCAACCTAGTGGGTGTATATCAATGACTATAGGTACAGCGATGCTGGCACACATTGTCATGGAATGACAACAAACAACAACCATCAGACCCAATGCAGCCCATGAAGGAACCCCACAAGCAGTAGAGACTGAACAGCCTGCAGCGAGTGCTACTCCTGCAGGCAACAGAAACACTCCAGGGAGGGGCACGACCAGCAGTGACAGACAGCCACTGTTGTGCATGGTGTTGCTGGTACCAGTGGTGCTGCAGTGGTCCCAGTTGAGGGACAGGTTGCTGGTCTCTCTGTGGATACTTTCAGCTACATCTATGGCAACAATGTTAAAGTCTGCTGCGCCAGCTAATTTGGTTCAATGTTGTTGTGCCTCCTAAGCCATTTCTGCAGCTGCGGATCCGCAGTTGCAGAGTTTCAGCACTTGCACAATTTCCACAGCTGCTGGGATATTTGTGGAATTCCGCACCTGTGCAAGTTTTCTTTCACAATATTGTGCAACTGTGTTTCTGCAGTGCTGCAGGCATTTTTCCCGCAGCTGTGGGATTTTTGGCTTTCTTTGTGAATCCTGCCCCAAACTGCCATTTGCGTCAACTTCTCAGCCGCAAGTCCATGCGGGGACTATAAAACATCTGAAAAGCGGCCCAGTTAATTTGGGCAGAAATCCACAGGAACTCTGAGCTGGATTCTCAAAACACTCTGAAGGTGCAAAACCATCTGCAAGTCCCCAAAAGTTCTGCAGTTACAGAAAAAAGGGGAAATTGTGCTGAGTGGTATACACAAAACTTCTGCAGCTGTGGAAAAAATACACTGTGGACTGCAGAAAAAAGTGCAGCTGCAGAAGTTCCTGAGGGGGGAAAAAAAAGCCATTCAAACTTATGGCATATCCCCAATCCCCTTAAGGCTATTCTCAGCCAGTGTTTTTTTCGTAGTTGCGGAAAAAATGTTGCACACATGCTGCACCACAAAAAGTGAGGCATAACTCTCCCTTAGCAAAATGCAGTGTACCAACAATTGAGATACAATTATAGTGGAGGTGCAGGCACCAGGCAACAGCAAACCAGTGGGTGTATAGTAGTGTCAGTTGTTATAACAAAAATAGCACACATTTTCATTGAATGGCAACAAACCACAACCACTAGACCCAGTGCAGCCCATAAAGGAGCTCCACAGGCAGTAGAGGCAGAGCCAGTAACAGCCTGCGGTGAGTGCTACTGAAGCAGGCAACATAAACACTCCAGGGAGAGACACAACCATCAGTTACAGACAACCACTGTGGTGCATGGTCCTGCTGGTACCAGTGGTGCTGCAGTAGTTCCAGTTGAGGGACTGGCTGCTGATCTCTCTGTGAGTACTTTCTGCTGCATCTATGGCAAGATGCCAAAGTCTGCTGCTCCAGTTAATATGGATCACCTGTTACTGTGCCTGCTGAGCATTTTCCTCAGCTGCGGATCTGCACTTGTGAATTTTCAGCAGCTGTGGAAAAAGTGGATTTTCAGCACTTGCGGAATTTCACAACTTATCTGTTTTGCGATTGTCCGCAACTGAGGAGATGTTTTTTGTGACTATGCTGCAACTACATTTCTGCAGTGCTACAAGCCAGTTTTCCTCAATTACGGAATTTTTGGCTCTCTTTGAGAATCCAGCCCCCTGTCCCCACTGCATACAAACTATTTCCAAAAGAGCTTGTGTACCTATTCTTTTTCTCCTTTAAATGCTCTAGGAAAAGTCCTTCCACCAGTTCCCCCATGTATAATTTAGATGTGAACTGTCCACCCCTCCCCACTAAACATTTCCAGTTTAAAGCAGCAGCAGTATCACTTAGTCTTCAACCAATTACAGTATATTCTAGAGGGTAGAATAAGGACCAGTGAATGAGTGTGGTATATCCAGTAGTCCTGGGTTTGATCCTCACAACCTCTAGCCTTATCTGGTTACCAAAGAATAAGAAAAAAGAAATCATTATATATTTTGTTTAAGCAAATATATATATGTATATATATATATATATATATATATACACTTTCACATATACATACATATATATATATATATATATATATATGTATTAATTAAAATGTTTACTAATTTTGCAGGTCATCATGCTGCATATGTAGTTGCAATAAAGAAATTCAAGTACATACATTCTGGGTCACATCATTTGTATGTTACCACACGAGTAATTCCACAAAATATTTGTCAAACATTCACCCCTCCTCCTTACAGCGTAGGGGAGTGGTGTCCATCCTAATGATACACTTCTGTTTGCTTACAGTATGAGGGGAACCTTCAGGGTGGTGGCACCTGAAGTTTCCAACATACTGACCATGAAGTGGGGTGTGGAAGGTTGTAAGGCCATGCTGGAGTGGGGGGGCTAACAAAGACCGGGACAGCAATACTAACACAGTAGGACAAATAGTAAGGCTGCTGTGTTCTGGGCATAAGCCTGTTACAGGAAGCAGGCGGCTGATCGTCTAAGATGAGTGTGCTCAGGGGTGTTTAAGGGAAAAAGGCTGGGTCCTTGCTAATGTTGTAAAGGAGTCAAGTGTTCTAATAGAAGGAACATACTTTTATACAATCATTAAGGGAGTGTGTAAGTTTCTCCATTTGATAAAGTTAGTTAATCATGTTTCTCCAGGTAGTCACATCTGGGTTAGTTTGGGTGAGCCATTTTGTGGTGGTCTTTTTAGCTATTGTAAGTAATATATCTAATAAGTAACGGGTGTTGGGGTCTCTCATACCCCTGGGGTATTGCATTAGGATATAAAGGGGTGGCGTGAGCAGAACAGGTTTACCATAAAGGTCTTCCAGTGCTCCCTCTAACAAGTAGAAGTATGGTTGCAGTGGGGGGGGGGCAGGACCACATCACATGGTAGTGTGTTGCCCTAGGTTCACCACACCCTTTCCAGCAAGCAGGGAAGTGCATGGAGAGATAGTGGGCTGTTATTACCAGAGTCTGAAAATAACTGGTAAAATGTTTCCAGGCGTACTCCCTTCATTGATGGAAACTTGTTACTCTGGAGGATGCCTGGCAAACGTTTGTCCAGACAGATGACTTTAATGTCCTCCTCCAATTTCAATGCCATGTCCAGGTAACCTATGCTCAGCGCAGACTGTAATGCCTGATAAAGTTGAGAGATCATATGTAGCCTGGTGCCAGTTCTGAAGAAATTAATGAAGTACCTAATTAGAGATGGATGCAGATCCAGTGTTCTGGCACCCAGTGGTAGGGAGAGAATAAAATGCCAGAGCTGCAAATAATGGTAGAAATCTGTATGCCGAAGGTTATATTGGGTTTGTAACACGAGAAAGAGCTGGATCACGGTTCCAGAGAAGAATTGGTAAATATATTGCAAGGAGCGATGGTCCCTATTCTGGTAGGCATGGTAGCAAAAATATATTTCTGACATCTGTAAATTTATCATCAGTGTACTTTTCAGTTCTTCAGAGAAACATCATTTATTATTCATTTTGAAATTAATGACTCATGTCAATAAAGATGGACTTTACTGTCAGTTTTAAAAAAAACCTCTTCACTTGAGGTTACCTTTTAACTGTGCCTACCAGAGTCCATCTGTGCATGAAATAGAATAGTGCTAGCACACCTTTTTGATGATAAACAGCACAGCAACACACCAAGATGATTACTTTATTCATGTTAGGCATGGCAAGCAAGCAAAAACATTTACAAATTTTAAAAACTATATCATGTATTTCTGTTCTTGAATAAAATTAAAAATGGATAGATTACTGTTTTTGTCATTATTACAAAAAATATGGTGATTGTTTTATTTGTTTGTTTTGCTAACAGAGATGGATACTGCTGCTTTAACCACTGGTGTTACCTAAAGGTTCACTAGAACCACTGGCAAGTATGTGTAGCAAGAAGTGTTCTAAAGCAACATTGGAGTTTTTGCTGCTCACAAGGCTGAGACGTCAGCCCACATAAAGGTGCCACAGAACTTGGATGTACGAGAACACCAGGAGGAAGAAGTTGCTGTGTGACTGGGCTTCTCTACTGGGGCTAAAGAAGTAGAACTCAACTACTGGGACCTTCAAATTAGGGTAAAAAAAAGTTAGTGTGTTTGTCTGAGTTGGCTGAAGTGAACTGTTATCTGAGCAGTTGTCTAGGTGTAAATCTCAGGTGGCTGAAGGGGATTGTTATCTGTGCAATTTAACTAAGTGTAGAAAAATCTATTAAGTAGGGGGGGTGGCTTAGCTAGAAGGAAGCTAGGATACAGCCACATTTAAACACTGCCCTAGATGGCTTCTGCCAGAGACTTGTCAGACAACACCAGGAGGAAGGAGTTGCCATGTGACTGGACTTCTCTACTGGCACTAAAAAAATAGAACTCTACTACTGGGACATTCAATTTAGGATAAAAAAGTGTCTTTGTCTGAGTTGGCTGAAGTGAACTGTTATGTGAGCAGTTATCTAGGTGTAAATCTCAGGTGGCTAATGGGGATTGTTATCTGTGCAATTTAATTAAGTGTAGAAAGGTCTATTATGTAGGGGGAGTGGCTTAGCTAGCAGGAAGTCAGATTGCAGCCTGATTTAAACACTGCCCTAGATAGCTTCTACCAGAGGCTTGGCAGAGAATGCCAGGAGGAAGGAGCTGCAGTGTGACTGGACTTCTGAAGTGGGACTTAAGAAGTAGAACTCTACTACTGGGACTTTCAATTTAGGGTAAAAAAAGTGTATTTGTCTGAGTTGTATGAAGTGAACTGTTGTCTGAGCAGTTATCTAGGTGTAACTCTCAGATGGCTGAAGGGGATTGTTATTTGTGCAATTTAGCAAAGTGTAGAAAGATCTGTTTCACAGGGAGAGTGGCTTAGTTAGAGGGAAGCCAGGTTACAGCCAGATTTAAACACTACCCTATATAGCTTCTGGCGAAGACTTGACAGAGAATACCAGAAGGGAAGGGGTTACTGTGTGACTGGCCTTTTGTACTGGGACTAAAGAAGTAGAACTGTAGTACCGGGATCTTCAATTTAGGGTAAAATAAGTTAGTGTGTATGTCTGAGTTGGCTGAAGTGAACTGTTATCTGAGCAGTTATCTAGGCGTAAATCTCAGGTGATTGAAGGGGATTGTTATCTGTGCAATTTAATGAAGTGTAGAAAGATCTATTGAGTAGGGGGAGTGGCTTAGCTAGTAGGATGCCAGGTTATAGCCAGATTTAAACACTGCCTCAGACAGAGAACACCAGGATAAAGGAGTTGCTGTGTGGCTGGGCTTCTCTGCTGGGACTAAAGAAGGAGAACTGTACTACTGGGACCTTCAATTTAGGCTAAAAAAAAGTTAGTGTGTTTGTCTGAGTTGGCTGAAGTGAACTGTTATCTGAGCAGTTATCTAGGTGTAAATCTCAGGCGGCTGAAGGGGATTGTTATCTGTGCAATTTAACAAAGTGTAGAAAGATCTATTACATAGGGGGAGTGGCTTAGTTAGAAGGAAGCCAGGTTATAGCCAGATTTAAACACTACCCTATATAGCTTCTGGTGAAGACTTGACAGAGAACACCAAGAGGGAAGGGGTTGCAGTGTGACTGGCCTTTTGTACTGGGACTAAAGTAGTAGAACTGTAGTACTGGGACCTTCAATTTAGGGTAAAACAAGTTAGTGTGTATGCCTGAGTTGGCTGAAGTGAACTGTTATCTGAGCAGTTATCTAGGTGTAAATCTCATGTCGCTGAAGGGGATTGTTATCTGTGCAATTTAATTAAGTGTAGAAAGTTCTATTAAGTAGGGGGAGTGGCTTAGCTAGCAGGAAGCCAGGTTACAGCCAGATTTAAACATTGCCCTAGATAGCTTCTGCCAGAGACTTGGCAGAGAACACCAGGAGGAAGGAGTTGCTATGTGTTTGTACTTCTCTACTGGGACTAAGAAAATAGAACTCTACTTCTGGGACATTCAATTTAGGGTAAAAAAGATGTGTTTGTCTGAGTTGGCTGAAGTGAACTGTTATCTGGGCAATTATCTAGGCATAAATCTCAGGTGACTGAAGGGGATTGTTATCTATGCAATTTAAGTAAGTGTGGAAACATGTGTTAAGTAGTGGGAGTAGCTTATCTAGAAGGAAGCCAGGTTACAGCCAGATTTAAACACTGCCCTAGATAGTTTCTGCCAGAGACTTGGCAGAGAACACCTGGAGGAAGGAGTTGCTCAGTGACTGGACTTCTCTACTGGGACTAAAGAAGTAGAACTCTACTTCTGCGACCTTCAATTTAGGGTAAAAAATAAAGTTAGTGTGTTTGAGTTGGCTGAAGTGAACTGTTATCTGAGCAGTTATCTAGGCATAAATCACAGGTGGCCAAAGGGGATTGTTATTTGTGCAATTTAACTAAGTGTAGAAAGATCTATTAAGTAGGGGGAGTGGCTTAGCTAGAAGAAAGCCAGGTTATAGCCAGATTTAAACACTGCCCTAGACAGAGAACACCAGGAGGAAGGAGTTGCTGTGTGACTAGACTTCTCAACTGGGACTAAAGAAGTAGAACTCTACTACTGGGACCTTCAATTTAGGGTAAAAAAAAGTTAGTGTGTTTGTCTGAGTTGGCTGAAGTGAACTGTTATCTAGGTGTAAATCTCAGGTGGCTGAAGGGGATTGTTATCTGTGCAATTTAATTCAGTGTAGAAAGATCTATTAAGTAGGGGGAGTGGCTTAGCTAGCAGGAAGCCAGGTTGCAGCCAGATTTAAACACTGCCCTAAATAGCTTTTGCCAGAGGCTTGGCAGAGAATGCCAGGATGAAGGAGCTGCTGTGTGCCTGGACTTCTCAACTGGCACTTAAGAAGTAGAACTCTCCTACTGGGACCTTCAATTTAGGGTAAAAAAAAGTTAGTGTATTTGTCTAAGTTGGCTAAAGTGAACTGTTATCTGAGCAGTTATCTAGTTGTAAATCTCATGTGGCTGAAGGGGATTGGTATCTGTGCAATTAAACTAAGTGCAGAAAGATCTAATAAGTAGGGGGAGTTGCTAACTAGAAGAAAACTAAGTTGGAACCAGATTTAAACACTGCCCTAGACAGAGAACACCAGGAGGAAGGAGTTGCTGTTTGACTGGACTTCTCTACTGGGACTAAAGAAGTAGTACTCTACTACTGGGACCTTCAATTTAGGGTAAAAAAAAAAACTTAGTGTGTGTAACCCCCCGGTTACCCTTGGGTTACTAGAATCACAGTAATACCTAGTGTTAGGCAGGGAAGGCAGCTTGTGAAACTCCAGTTAAATGGATTTCACACTGTCTCATTCTGTTCTCAGTCTCAGCTGAGACAGAGGGGTGACATCACCATAGAACTCTTGCAGCTGCATGAGCCACACTGGAGTGCTGCAGTTGGAAGTTAGTATAGAATGTTGGGGATTTTGAACAGAGTCTGTGTGCAGTCTTGGAAAGAGACAGCAGTACAGCAGTCTGTGTGCAGACTCAGAGCTTTAAGCTCTGTTTTAGAGCTACTGTTAAGAAGATGTGTGTTTCCACCATAAGAGTGACACAGAAACTTATTGCTGAAGTGGTGGAGACCACTGTCACTGGTCCAAGTGCCCCCTCCCTGGGGGGATGGGGGGGAAAAGGTTTGCCTGTCTTCCAATGGCAACCTTCCTGATTCCAGCTAAGGGAAGAAACTGCCTATTTCAAGTTGTGCTGTGGCACCAGAAGATCTGAGAGAGAAATTCCTGAGGAGGAATCGCCTGTGGGGCACCTGCAATGAAAGGGTGAGTTCACTCTGACAGAGGGCCAATGTTTTCACCTGGACTGTTGAAATGTGGGGATTGGACTACTTAATCTGGAGGAGGTCTAGTGTAATAGACATTGCTGGTTAACTCAAGTAGGTTCAAGTCCAGCATAAACAGTGAAGTGAATTGGGGATTGGACTGCTTAATCAGTGAGGGGGCCTAGAGCAATGGGCTGTGCCATTTAAAAGTATGTTCAAGCCCAGCACAATGGGAAAGCAAGACAAGTAGAGGAAATGTGACATATATTTTGCCTTAATCTACATTGCCAAGCTTTACAGTATGAGATGTTTAATGTCCAGAGAAATGGCCAAGTATGAATTGTGGAAGCGAGAGGTGGGAGACCCCCTCATCAGTAGTAACCAAATTCACCTCTACGGATTTGCTCTATGGCACCTTTACTTTCTCTCAGGTACTTGGCCAGAGCCTGAGGAAAGTACCCAGATGTGAGATTAAAAGGAAGTTTCCCTGATAGAGCTGAGGTGCTCTTAGGTGGTTTAGAGAGCCAGCAGCAAATGTTTCCATGACATATGGAAGGTGTCTGAATGGCCGGCAAGGGAGCTGTGCCAGGGAAAACCCAGATCAGTGTACAAGTTCAGGCTGTGTACCCAAAACAGCGTGCAAGTCCGGGCAGTGTGCCCAGTGGGTTCAGAGCCTGAGGGCTGAAGTGTTGAAGAAGTGTTCTTGATTCTTTTAATCTGCATTACCAGGAATGTAGCCCTGTTGGGGTCCATCTGTGCTTTGTTTATTCTGTTTGGATGTGAATAAAAGCCACACTTTAGAGTCCCATTCCTGGTATTGGACATTACAGTTATTGCTTCCTGTGTTCGGAGTTACTTGGGTGCCCCTGTGCAGTGTAGCCAAACCTAGCCTTTGCTCCGAGTGACCTATTCCTCCCCGAACCCAGTCTCCACCTGGTACTGCTTTCAGATTTAAACAGCATACCACCTGTTGTTTGCAAAATGATGGGGGTTGGGGTTACATGAGTTTGTCTGAGCTGGCTGAAGTGAACTGTTATCTGAGCAGTTATCTAGGTGTAAATCTCAGTTGCCTGAAGCGGATTGTTATCTGTACAATTTAATTAAGTGTAGAAAGATCTGTTAAGTAGTGGGAGTGACTTAGCTAGCAGGAAGCCAGGTTGCAGCCAGATTTAAACATTGCCCTAGATAACTTCTGCCAGAGACTTGGCAGAGAACACCAGGAGGGAAGGGGTTGCTGTGTGACTGGACTTTTCTACTGGGACTAAAGAAGTAGAATTCTACTACTGGGACCTTCAATTTAGGGTAAAAAAATTCAGAGTGTATGTCTGAGTTGGCTGAAGTGAACTGTTATCTGAGCAGTTATCTAGGCGTAAATCACAGGTGGCTGAAGGGGATTGTTATCTGTGCAATTTAACTAAGTGTAGAAAGATCTATTAAGTAGGGGGAGTGGCTTAGATAGAAGGAAGCCAGGTTATAGCCAGATTTAAACACTGCCCTAGATAGAGAACACCAGGAGGAAGGAGTTGCTGTGTGACTGGACTTCTCTACCGGGACTAAAGAAATAGAACTCTACTACTGGGACCTTCAATTTAGGGTAAAAAAAGATAGTGTGTTTCTCTCAGTTGGCTGAAGTGAACTGTTATCTGAGCAGTTATCTAAGTGTAAATCTCAGTTGGCTGAAGCGGATTGTTATCTGTGCAATTTAATTAAGTGTAGAAAGATCTATTAAGTAGGGGGAGTGACTTAGCTAGCAGGAAGTCAGGTTGCAGCCAGATTTAAACATTGCCCTAGATAACTTCTGCCAGAGACTTGGCAGAGAACACCAGGAGGGAAGGGGTTGCTGTGCAATTGGACTTTTCTACTGGGACTAAAGAAGTAGAATTCTACTACTGGGACCTTCAATTTAGGGTAAAAATAGTTAGTGTGTTTGTCTGAGTTGGCTGAAGTGAACTGTTATCTGAGCAGTTATCTAGGTGTAAATCTCAGGTGGCTAAAGGGGATTGTTATCTGTGCAATTTAATTGAGTGTAGAAAGATCTATTAAGTAGGGGAAGTGGCTTAGCTAGCAGGAGGCCAGGTTGCAGCCAGATTTAAACACTGCCCTAGACCATTGGTTCTCACACTTTGTGATAGTGAGCCTCCCCCAAGCCATGGAAAAGATTTCAAGCCTCCCTCAAATTTGGAAAGAATCTTGGGTCTCCCCATAGGGAAAAAAGATACATCGCACAGTACACCGGGAATCAAGCGAGATCAATAAAGCTGACTGAGTATATTCTCTTTGTATTCAACTTAGTGTTCTCCACCCCCAACCCCACACCCCAGGTTGTCCTTATCACTCTACTTTTATGATTCTTGAACCCTTGTTACTGTTTCCTCTCTACGTGGAACAACTAACCTAGCCACTCCCTCTCTTACCCTGTTGTTAAGCAACTTGCTGTACCCTTATCCCCAGATCACACCTGACACAAGCACTGGCTCAGTGTGCCTTTTCCAGACACCAATTTACAAATAAGCATCTACTGCAGAAACAAGCCTTGACTCAGTGTACCTTTCCCAGTCACTACTTTGCATATAAACACCTACTATACAAGCAAGCCTTGACTCAATCTGCCTTCTAGTCACCAATTTACATCTGAATACACCTTTAACAAGCTTTGGTTCAGTGGGCCTTTCCTGGTCACAAATCTGTACATATAAGTAAAGAAATTCACCTGCCATTATTCACATTTAGTTTACTACATCATTTCACACAAAACATCCAAAACGTAAAATTTAAATACTGTACATTTTCAGACTTGACTTGGCCTCCCCTGGAACAGTTTGGGGCCTCCCTTGGGAGGCTGGCCTCACCATTTGAGAACCACTGCCCTAGATAACTTCTGCCAGAGGCTTGGCAGAGAACACCAGGAGGAAGAAGTTGTGTGACTGGACTACTCTACTGGGACTGTATTGCCCTCCTTCCCTTCCCTCCACTCCCCCACTCAAAGCCAGTTTTACTTTTATAGGCACATGATTTAACTGACAACAGGAACTTCCTGTTTGGGAGCAGGAAGTGATTGATCACAGAGCCACCAAAGACTAACGATCCTAGAAGGACAAGAGTCGCTCTCCGTCCCCCCAGCTGCTGGAGGTCTGCTCTGAGCAAGTAAGGAGACTACTTAGAAATATAGGATCTTCTTGTCTCAGAACAGGAAGATCAAGAGCTTAAAGGACACAGAGGCAGTAAGAAGGTAGGGAGAAAAAAAAAAACAGAGGAAAGAATAAGGATTCCAAACAACAGAGAAAGGGCCAGAAATAAGACATGATGGGAGTGGTGCAGTGCAGTGCAGTGGCTGTGGAGCAGAAGTCTTCCAGGAGACGTTCTGGAAGATGCAGTGTTGTCCCATCTGCAGGCACCTCTCTGGGCTGAGCGAGGAGGTTGCTCATCTCCAGGCTGAGTTGGCCAGGATTTGTGGGACCTCCTCTTCCATCCAGGGACCACCAGGGCTACTGCCGTTGCCTCAGAGTTTGCCAAGAAAGAGGAGCAGTTAGACCACAGTGGGCTCAGGGAGGGTGAAGGTGGTGGAACAGAGGCACATACCTCCAGTTGTACCTCTCCACAATTCATATGCTGTTCTGGCAAAGTGTGGTTCCTCTATGGAGGCATCCGCAGTGGACACCAAGGAGGATGCTGGGAACCTGCACAAAGGAGACCCACAGGAGGGTGGCAGGGGACTCTGCAGGGGAAGGAAACAACTCCTGGTGGGGGACACCATTGTTAGGAAGGTAGAACTGGGGGAGGAAGGAGCGAGGGAGGTAAGGTGCCTGCCTGGTGCTATGGCTTGGAGGGACAGGGAGCGAATCCTCAGGATTGCCGGAGCAGCTACACAGGGGAGGGAGCTGGATGTCATTGTCCATCTAGGGACAAACAACCTGGCTATGAAAGAGATCAGAGCAGTACAGGAAGAGTTTGTAGAGTTGGGGAGGGGCCTTAGACAAGCAGCACGCACAGTAACCTTCTTGGAGGTGCTGCCTGTCTATGGCGTAGGTGAGGTTTGGGTGCTCCACACCATGGGATTCAATCAGAGGTTGAAAAACTGGTGCAGAGCTCACTGATTTAGCTTCATTGGGGACTGGGGGTCCACCTGGAGTGATGCAGGCCTATACTGGCATGATGGTCTGCATCTGTCCAGGAGGGGAGCCAGGATCCTATGTGATAGGTTTAAATGCTTCATTGGCAAGCATTTAAACTAGCCAAGGGGGGAGGCACTGGAAAGAAGCAGGGAAATCCTAGCCCCCCCAAAAAAGTCAGGGTAGTAAGTGAGATAAACACAAAGATAGAGATGTCAGTAGGGAGAAGGGCAGGGGTAAATGGAGAAAGAGACAAAGGCAGTATGGACAGGGATGGGGCAAAAAGGAGAAAGGCCATCAGGAAATGGAGGGTCAGGAGTACCAATACCCATAGTCTGGGCAACAAGCTCCCTGAACTGGTGGCCTTGACGGAAGAGGGATGCCTGGATATTGTAGCAGTTGCAGAAACATGGTACACAGAGAACCATGACTGGGATGTTAACATACCAGAGTACACAACCTACAGGAGAGACAGGGAAGGGAGAAGAGGGGGAAGAGTAGCTCTCTATGTAAGTGAATTGATAAAAGCAACTGAACAAAAGAGTAAACAGGGAGGAGAGAAGGCACTGTGGGTCACCTTAGAGACTGGAAATAGCACCACAGTCCGCACAGGATTTGTATACAGACCCCCATGTCAGGGGGAGGGAATGGACAAGGATATGATAGAAGTCATTTTTAGGATGGCAGAGAAAGGGGAGATACTGTTGATGGGAGACCTGAATATGCCAGATGTTAACCTGAATCTGCCAGATGTTAACTGGAGTACATTTGCTGCAGCCACATCCAAGAGCAGGGCTATTCTCGATGCTCTACAGGTGACCAAAGTAGTAGACCAGGGAGAGGCTGTGGACATGACCTACCTAGACTTTAGCAAGGCATTAGACACAGTCCCACACAAAAGATTAATAGTCAAATTAACCACAGGGTTCAGTACTGGGCCGAGTCCTTTTTTAATGTCTTTATAAGTGACATTGCAGAGGGACTGGAAGAAAAAGTATGCCTCTTTGCAGATGACACAAAGATCTGCAACAAGGTTGATACACAAGGAGGCGTGGAAAGGGTGAAAAGGGACTTGGCAAGGTTGGAGGAATGGTCAGAAGTATGGTAGCTTGGTTTCAATGCAAAGATGTACAAAATAATGCACCTGGGAAACAAAAGCCCAGGGGAAGATTACACAATGGGGAGGGGTAGTAACACAATGAGTACATTTGCTGCAGCCACATCCAAGAGCAGGGCTATTCTCGATGCTCTACAGGTGGCATGCATCAGGCAACTAGTTTTGGAACCCACTTGTGAGGGAGCAATTTTAGACCTCATACTCTCAAATGGGGACAGTGAGAGGATCTCTGATCTAGAAGTGGGTAGTCGTTTGGGAACAAGTGACCATCAAACAGTGTGGTTCACAATAAACTCAGGTACAGAGTCAAGCCATACAAAAGTGAGGGTACTGGACTTCAGGAAGGCTGACTTTGGCAAGATGGGAGAGTGCCTTTGAAAAGCACTAGCAAACAGGCTAGAAGGAGGGTTGCAACAACAATGGGGAAACAACATATCTGCCATCACAGAGGCAACAAGCCTTTGTGTGAAGCAAATAAACAAATCAAAACGAAAGAAAAAGCCACTATGGTTCTCAAAAGAGGTGGCAGGGAAGGTCAGGGAGAAAAAGATAGCATTCAGAAAGTATTAGGAAACACAGAAGGAGCAGGACAGAGAGCTGTACCAGTTAAGGCAGAAGGAAGCAGGGAGGAAAGTCAGAATAGCAAATGCCCAAACTGAGGAAAAGATAGCCAAGTCAGTTAAGAAAGGGGATAAAACCTTTTATAGGTACTTCAGGGAGCATAGAAAGACAAAGGGAGGGATAGTGAGGCTGAACAGAATGGACGGTGGGTAGGCAGAGAGGAACAGTGAAAAAGCAGGGATACTGAATGAATATTTCTGCTCAGTATTCACAAAAGAAGAGGAGGGGAAGGTGCCTAATCCATGTAACAGAAGCACTCTGGATAGGGGGGTCTATCCCAGTCCTTTCACAGAAGAAAGGGTTCTAAAAGAACTCCTAAAACTGAAGGTGGACAAAACAATGGGGCCTGACAGAATTCACCACAGAATTCTAAAAGAATTAAGGAGGGAACTAGTGAAACCACTGACTACCCTTTTTAACAAATTATGGGAGGGTGCTGTGGTACCTGAGGACTGGAGGAAGGCGGATGTGATTCCCCTTCACAAAAGTGGGACCAAGACAGAGGCAGGAAGCTACAGACCTGTCAGTTTGACCTCTGTGGTAGGAAAAATGATGGAATCACTTCTGAAGGAAAGAATTGTTGAGTACCTAGAGGCCAGTGGGGCACAGGACCCAGTGCAGCATGGGTTCACAGCAGGAAGATGATGTCAGACGAATCTAATTGATTTATTTGACTGGGTGACCAAAGTAGTAGACCAAGGATGGGCTGTGGACATGGCCTACCTAGACTTTAGCAAGGCATTAGACACAGTCCCACACAAAAGATTAATAGTCAAATTAACCGCAGGGTTCAGTACTGGGCCAAGTCCTTTTTAATGTCTTTATAAGTGACATTGCAGAGGGACTGGAAGGAAAAGTATGCCTCTTTGCAGATGACACAAAGATCTGCAACAAGGTTGATACTCAAGGAGGCGTGGAAAGGGTGAGAAGGGACTTGGCAAGGTTGGAGGAATGGTCAGAAGTATGGTAGCTTGGATTCAGTGCAAAGACATACAAAATAATGCACCTGGGAAACAAAAACCCAGGGGAAGATTACACAATGGGGAGGGGTAGTAACAACAACAAAAATGGAAAGGGACCTGGGGGTAATCATATCGTATGACCTTAAGGTTAGCAAGCAATGTGAGAAGGCAGTAAGGAGGGCTAGGGGGATACTGGGATGTATAGGGAGAGGCATCACCAGCAGAAAACAGGAAGTTGTAATCCCTCTGTACAGACAGTTGGTGAGACCCCATCTGGAGTACTGCATCTAGTTCTGGAGATCCCATCTCTGCAAGGACATAGACAGGATAGAGGCAGTCCAGAGGAAGGCAACTAAAATGGTGCAGGGTCAGCAAGAGAAGTCATACGAGGAGATACTAAAGGAGGTTAATATGTATACCCTTGAGGAAAGGAGGGGGGGGACATGATAGAAACTTTTAAGTACCTCAATGGAATCAACAAAGTCCAAGAGGGTAGCATCTTTCAGAAAAAGAGATGTGCAAGAACAGGGGGACACAATTTGAAGATGGGGGGACGGTTCAGGGACAATATGAGGAATTATTTTTTCACAGAGAGGGTGGTGGATGCATGGAATAGCCTTCCTGAGGAGGTTGTGAGGTCTAAATTTGTGGGAGAATTCAAGAATACAAAAGACAAACATAAGGCAATTTTTGTGGGGGGAAGGGGTAGGAAGAAATAGGCTGTTGGTTAACTAGGATCTGCAGCTTTTCTTGTATGTAGGGAAATGGACAGACTAGGTCAGCCAAGTGGTACTTATCTGCCATCAAAGTCTATGTTTCTATGTTACATCCCAGTCAGGGTTGGTTCCACACTTGAAGGGGCCACAGGGCACAGCCATGTGGCTATGGAACTTTCAAGGAATGTGCTGCAGTCATCAAAAGGCTAGATAAACCAAAATGCATGATACTATGCTATCATAGATGTGCAAATGTTTCTTGACCATTGGAAATGAGAAGAGGAAAAATACCCTCTGGTGAAAACCTTTTTCAAATCCAAGTCCTTTAGTCATTATTCATTCAGGCTTGATGTTGGAATAAATTAAAAACAAACTCAGGTAATGCATGGTATGCAGCTTCAGAGTGTGATCATATGGAGGAGTCCTCTTTCCCTGTCTCATGACCAAGACTACCAACTCAAGACAGTGCTACAGAGCTCCACCCTGAAACTGATGGAATCTCTAGTTCAGTTAGTAGTTCAACCCTGGAGGTGCTGGAGGACACATACTTGCTGCCTAAAGCTATATAGGGGGAGAAAATCCCTGAAGAGTAGCAAGGAGGAGATGGCAGATATGGGAGACTGGAATGAGCCTAGTCACTGACTCAAGATGGGACTACCTCCCCATGTGAGGTACCACAGATTGAAGAACACCAACAAAGGAGCACCAACCTCAGGGGATGGTATGTTGGAGGTACAAAAGGCACATGGCAAGAAGGGGAGAGAACAGCAGATAAGAGCTAGATTTGTCAAAATAGCATGCAGAAAGGATAACAAAGTACAAGATACATGGCAGTGAGCTAGGCTGAGTTCTGAGAATTAGATAGTCGAGTCCAAGGAGGTTGCAGTAGTTGGAGGGGTAATAAGCCAGGGATATGTTGGTGTTGAGTCCTTACAGTTAGGTACACTGAGCTGATGATGATGAAAGGGTATTGAATCCTTTTGGGCAGTATGTTATCGTAGGGTCATTGAGTCCATCTAGGTGACAGTTGCTGAGCCCAATGGTAAAGTGGCATGAAGCCTGAGTTGGTTGCTGGTTAGGGGTGTAGAGCCCAAGTTGTGGCACAAAGCCAGTAAAGAAAAGGAGAAATGGTTGTTGGGGCAGTGAGTCCATGATTGGTGATGGAGTGTTAAGACCATGCAGATGAAGTGTACTGAACCTGATGGAAGAGGGGTTTGGTGCCCAAGGGATTAGCAGAAGGACCTAGAGAAGGCCTAAAATGGGAAGAGGCCCATTCACGTGATAAGAGGTGGGACCCAGCAGCAGGACATAGCTGTCAGCAGGACATAGCAGCAGCAGGTTATCAGTGGAGCAAGAGGAGAGAACTCAGAAGCAAGAATCATAAGCAGCAGTGGAGTGTGGTCTCATCAGATCCAGGAGGAGAGGAGGAGGATGCAGCAAGCATCTGAGTAATAGAGCCGGGGAGGAGGTCTGGAACTGCAAGCTCTGGCAGGAGTGCCATGGCTGTGTCAAGCTGAAGTAACTCAAGTAATGGGCTGAAGAAAGTAAAACTGGGAGCAGCTAAGATGGCAGAAGGAGTACAACAGCCCATAGAGTGGGCAGGAGGGAGTGATGCAGGGCCCTGATGGAAACAGCTGTGCTGGCTGCAAAAAGAAAAGCAGTCTGAGGAGTAGACTGAAGACAGTGATGAAGAGAAGAGAGATTCACAGCAGGAAGGTGAGTGGCTGAAATGCCAGCAACAAAGAAGATGAACATCAGAATAGACATCTGAGCTTGCACATTTACAGTGATCAGTGGGGTGGTTGTCCATCACCCCAGCAAACCTCATGCAATGCTACCATTTGTTGTTGTTTTTTATGTTTATTTATTGGCAATGTATTGACCAGGAGAAAGTCACTGAGTCCTAGTTTGTCTCCAGGCACAACCATGGGGGTACAGAGGAGATGGGAGGAGCACAGCAAAACAGTCAAAACAAGACTGGCATGAGCTATTTTGGGTAGTGGTCCATTTTTACTAAACCACCTTTTTAAAGATATAGTGGTAGATAAGTTTCCCTGCTATTTTTCCCCCTTGCTGCCAATGTTTGTCTCCCACTTCCCTTTATGATTTTGGACTTTCTGTTTGGTTTGTGCCTCTCCAGCTTTCTAGGTAAGTATTTTGCTTTCTACCTTCCTGGCAACAGTTTGTGCTTGTCTCTGTTACCTATTCCTGCTGCACTCCTGTTCTCATGTACCTTGTGTTTCTTTCTGTTTTGGATCTTTTGGGGCTTCTAGTTTTCCCAGTGTCCTGCCTTCATCATCTTCTTTTGACTTGTGCAATTTCAGGCTCCCATGTTGCTGTGTTTCCATACCTTTCACAATCTCTCAGTTCAACTACAATCCTTTAATGTTTACACCTGACTCCTAGCCAGGCAGCCACTCCCTTCTGGGTTCTGTTGTTGCTCACTTCAGCAGCTACTGCTTCCTAGTTTTTGGTTCCCATATGCTTCTGCTCCCCCTAGGAGTTTCATTTGTTGTTTCTACTGCCTCAGCCTGACTTGCAGTGCATCAGCAACTAACACTAACCTCCCTTATGGAACTGGTTGGCATGCATTCATCATTCAATCCAAGCTTGTATCATTCAGTCTCATTCAGTGTCCTAGTTGTCATTTGATGTCTCAATTAGCCATTCAGCCTTACCTATGTTTCGTTTGTACCTTGCGCTCATAGCCATCTGGCTTTGCTATCGGCCTCCGACTACTCCTACATTCAGATGCATGCCAGCCACAACCATAATATGGCTTCCAGGGCTCCTGCCCTTTAAGCCGATGGTCTTGTTCTGCCATCTTGAAGTCCACATCTTGAAGGTGGGTCCCTCAACTTGGGCATGTCCTTCTCTTTCTGTCATTCAGGTGAGAATATTCTACACTCCTGGAGAAGCTTTTGCCATGCAGATCAACTCAGTGGCACCTCTTGATATAGCATTTAAGACTTCAGCTGCCAGAGGGTGGGGTCTCTAAGTCCACAGGGGCTCCTTTAGCTGTGCAGACCACATTGGCAGCACCTTCGAAAGCTATTCCTGATGTAGCCTCCTAAGGGTCACCTTGTCTTCACCTTCTTCCCTCTGCCTCTCAAGGGTGAAGATCATACAATTCCAAGTCCCGGACCCTCGAGGGCCCAACTCGTATGTCTTACTCCTTAAGGGTTCAGCTTCCTCTCTCTAGGTCTTCCCTCGTGGAGGCCAGGTGAATGCCTTTCAGCAATTGTTACTCTCTACTCCTGCTTTGGGGGGGTGGGCCTCCTTTGTGGAGAGCCACCTTTAGCTGCAGAGATCGGCTCGCGGCACCCCCATGGCTTTCCTGTTTGAGGGACAAAGAGAGAGCCCTTCCTATAAAAAAAATCCTCCCCTTGAACTGGATCTCTAAATTGCAGTGGCTGAGCTGTCACTAATTTATTCCAAGCCTGGAGGGAAGGTGACCGAGGCCTTGGATCCCCAGAGGTTTCCCCCTTATAGAGTTTTTTTCCTGTCCTCCATGCCAAGGGTCATAAAAGTTAGATAGTCTCTGCAAGAGGTGGTCCATATTGTGGTTAATTTATATTAGTATAACGTTTACCCAGGTAGGTTTTCATTGTGAGTTGGGGTTGGATGGTGGCCATTCTTCCATTTTGCCGTTCTCTCTCTCCTTACGGAAGTCATGCCTCTTTTGCTATCAGTTCTGATATCCATACCTCTCAACCTCTTGCCTCATAAATCAGGGACAAGGCTTAAAAAAGTCAGGGACAAAGGACCAAAATCAGGGACAAATCTTCAAAATTAGAGATATCCACCCACAAAGCTTGTAGAAAGTTCTAGTAAGCAGGGGGAGTAGCTTAGCTAGAAGGAAGCTACATTTAAAGACTGCCTTAGAAAGATTCTGTTAGTAGCTTGGCAGAAGACACCAGGAGAAAGGACTGCTGTGTGACTGGACTTCTCTGCTGGGACTAAAGAAGTAGAACTCTTGTACTTGGACCTTTAATTTAGGGTAAAAAAAAACTAACAAAACAAAAAAAAAGTGTGTGTTTGTCTGAGTTAACTGAACTGAATGGTTATCTGAACAGTTATCTAGGTGTAAATCTCAAGTGATTGAAATGACTTGATAGCTGTGAGGTTTAAATTACTTGTAGAAAGATCTAGTAACTAGGGGGAGTGGCTTAGCTAGAAGGAAGCTACATTTAAAGACTGCCTTAGAAAGATTCTGCTAGTAGCTTGGCAGAAGACACCAGGAGAAAGGACTGCTGTGTGACTGGACTTCTCTGCTGGGACTAAAGAAGTAGAACTCTTGTACTTGGACCTTTAATTTAGGGTAAAAAAAAACAACTAACAAAACAAAAAAAAGTGTGTGTTTGTCTGAGTTAACTGAACTGAATGGTTATCTGAACAGTTATCTAGGTGTAAATCTCAGGTGATTGAACTGATTTGATAGCTATGAGGTTTAAATTACTTGTAGAAAGATCTAGTAAGTAGGGGGAGTGTGGCTTAGCTAGAATTAAGCTACATTTAAAGACTGCCTTAGAAAGATTCTGCTAGTAGCTTGGCAGAAGACACCAGAAGAAAGGACTGCTGTGCGACTGGACTTCTCTACTGGGACTATATTGCCCTCCTTCCCTCCCACCCAAAGCTAGTTCTACTTTTATAGGCACAGGATTTGACTGACAACAGGAACTTCCTGTTTGGGAGCAGGAAGTGAGTGATCACAGAGCCACCAAAGATCCACCATCCTAGAAGGGCAAGAATAGCTCTCCGGCCCCCTCTAGCTGCTGGAGGTCTGCCTCTGAGCAAGTAAGGGGTCTACTGAGAAATATAGGATATTCTTGTCTCAGAACAGGACAGTCAGGAACTTAAAGAGCACACAGGCAGAAAGTAAGGAGAGAGAGAGAGAAAAAAAAACAGAGGAAAGAGTAAGGATTACAGACAGTTAAGGGGCCAGAAATAAGACACGATGGGAGTGGTGCAGTGCAGTGGCTGTGGAGCAGCAGTGTTCCAGGAGATGTTCTGGAGGATGCGGTGTTGTCCCATCTGCAGGCACCTCTCTGGGCTGAGGGAGGAGGTTGCTCATCTCCAGGCTGAGTTGGCCAGGATTTGTGGGACCTCCTTTTCCATCCAGGGACCACCAGTGCCACAACCGTTGCCTCAGAGGTTGCCAAGAAAGAGGAGCGGTTGGACCACAGGGCTCAGGGAGGGTGAGGGTGGTGGAACAGAGGCACATCCTCCATTTGTACTCCTCTCCACACCCTATGCCATTCTGGCAAAGTGTGGTTCCTCTATGGAGGCACCTGCAGTGGAGACCAAGGAGGATGCTGGGAACCTCCACAAAGGAGACCCACAGGAGGGTGGCAGGGGACGCCACGGGGAAGGAAACAACTCCTGGTGGGGGACTCCATTGTTAGGAAAGTAGAACTGGGGGAGGAAGGCTAGAGGGAGGTAAGGTGCCTGCCTGGCACCATGGCTTGGAGGGACAGGGAGTGAATCCTCAGGATTGCCGGAGCAGCTGCACAGGGGAGGGAGCTGGATGTCATTGTCCACCTAGGGACAAATGACCTGGCTAAGAAAGGGATTAGAGAAGTGCAGGAAGAATTTGTGGAATTGGGGAGGGGCCTTAGACAAGTAGCACGCACGGTAACCTTCTCGGAGGTGCTGCCCATCTATGGCGTAAGAGAGGCTAGGGTGTTCCGCACCATGGGATTCAATCAGTGGTTGAAAAACTGATGTGGAGCTCAGGGATTTGGCTTCATTGGGGACTGGGAGTCCACCTGGAGCGAAGCAGACCTATACTGGCATGATGGGCTGCATCTGTCCAGGATGGGAACCAGGATCCTAGGTGATAGGTTTAAATGCTTCATTGGCAAGCATTTAAAGTAGCCAAGGGGGGGAGGCACTGGAAAGGAGCAGGGAAATCCTAGCCCCCCCCAAAAAAATCACGGTAGTAAGTGCGATAAACACCAACATAGAGGTGTTGATAGTGAGAAGGGCAGGGGTAAATGGAGAAAGTGACAAAGGCAAGAAGGACAGGGATGGGGCAAAAAGGAGTAAGGCCATCAGGAAATGGAGGGTAATGAGTACCAATGCCCGTAGTCTGGGCAACAAGCTCTCTGATCTGGTGGCCTTGATGGAAGAGGGATGCCTGGATATCGTAGCAGTCACAAAAACATGGTACACAGAGAACCATGACTGAGATGTTAACATACCAGGGTACATAACCTACAGGAGAGACAGGGAGGGGAGAAGAGGGGGAGGAGTAGCTCTCTATGTAAAGGAAGGGATAAAAGAAACTAAACAAAAGAGCAAACAGGGAGGAGAGGAGGCACTGTGGGTCACCTTGGAGACTGGAAAGGGCACCACAATCCGCACAGGGGTTGTGTACAGACTCCCATGTTAGGGGGAAGGAATGGACAAGGATATGATAGAAGGCATTCTTAGAATGGTAGAGAAAGGGGAGATACTGTTGATGGGAGACCTGAATATGCCAGATGTTAACTGGAGCACATTTGCTGTAGCCACATCCAAGAGCAGGGCCATTCTTGATGCCCTACAGGTGGCAGGCCTCAGACAGCTAGTTTCGGAACCCACTCATGAGGGAGCAATCTTAGACCTCATATTCTCAAATGGGGGCAGTGAGAGGACCTCAGATCTAGAAGTGGGTTGCCATCTGGAAACAAGTGACCATCAAACAGTGTGGTTCATGTTAAACTCAGCTACAGAGTCAAGCCATACAAAAGTGAGGGTACTAGACTTCAGTAGGGCTGACTTTGGCAAGATGGGAGAGTACCTCAGAAAAGCACTAGCAAACAGGCTAGAAGGAGGTTTGGAGCAACAATGGGGAATCATCAAAACTGCCATCACAGAGGCAACAAGCCTTTGTGTGAAGCAAATAAACAAATCAAAATGAAAGAAAAAGCCACTATGGTTCTCAAAAGAGGTGGCTATGAAAGTCAGGAAGAAAAAGATAACATTCCGGAAGTATAAGGAAACACAGAAGGAGCAGGACAGAGAGCTGTACCAGTTAAGACAGAAGGAAGCAGGGAGGGAAGTCAGAACAGCAAAGGCCCAAACTGAGGAAAAGATAGCCAACTCGGTTAAGAAGGGGATAAGACCTTTTATAGGTACATCAGCGGCGAGAAAGACAAGGGAGGGATAGTGAGGCTGAATAGAATGGACGGTGGGTGGGCGAGGGGACAGTGAAAAGCAGGGATACTGAATGAATATTTCTGCTCAGTATTCACAAAAGAGGAGGAAGTGCCTAATCCAATTAACAGAAGCACTCTTGATAGGGGGGTCGATCTCAGTCCTTTCACAGAAGAAAGGGTTCTGCAAGAACTCCTAAAACTGAAGGTGGACAAAGCAATGGGGCCTGATGAAATTCATCCCAGAATTCTAAAAGAATTAAGGGGGAACTAGTGAAACCACTGGCTACTCTTTTTAATAAATCATGGGAGGATGGTGTGGTGCCCGAGGACTGGAGGAAGGCAGATGTGATTCCCCTTCACAAAAGTGGGACCAAGACAGAGGCAGGAAACTACAGACCTGTCAGTTTGACCTCTGTGGTAGGGAAAGTGATGGACTCACTTCTGAAGGAAAGAATAGTTGAGTACCTAGAGGCCAGTGGGGCACAGGACCCAAGGCAGCATGGGTTCACAGCAGGAAGGTCATGTCAGACGAATCTAATAGATTTCTTTGACTGGGTAAACAAAGTAGTAGACCAGGGAGGGGCTGTGGACATGGCCTACCTAGACTTTAGCAAGGCATTTGACACAGTCACACATAAAAGATTAATAGTCAAATTAACCAGCCTGGGAGTGGGCCCCAGGGTGGTAGCCTGGGTAAAACATTGGCTGGACAACAGGACACAGAAGGTAATTGTAAATGGAGTCCACTCTGATGAAAGAGGGGTTACTAGTGGGGTACCGCAGGGTTCAGTATTGGGTCCAGTCCTTTTTAATGTCTTCGTAAGTGACATTGCAGAGGGACTAGAAGGAAAAGTATGCCTCTTTGCAGAAGACACAAAGATCTGCAACAGGATTGATACACAAGGAGGCGTGGAAAGGATGAGAAGGGACTTTGGCAAGGTTGGAGGAATGGTCAGAAGTATGGCAGCTAGCATTCAATGCAAAGAAGTGCAAAATAATGCACCTGGGAAACAAAAACCCAGGGGAAGAATACACAATGGGGGAGTAGTAACAACAACAAAACAGGAAAGGGACCTGGGGTAATCATATCAGATGACCTTAAGGTTAGCAAGCAATGTGAGAAGGCAGTAGGGATGGCTGGGGTATACTGGGATGCATAAGGAGGCATCAGCAGCAGAAAACAGGAAGTTGTTATCCCTCTGTACAGACAATTGGTGAGACCCCATCTGGAGTACTCGTCCAGTTCTGGAGACCCCATCTCCACAAGGACATAGACAGGATAGAGGCAGTCCAGATGAGGGCAACTAAAATGGTGCAGGGTCTGCAAGAGAAGCCGTATGAGGAGAGACTAAAGGAGCTTAATATGTATACCCTTGAGGAAAGAAGGGAGAGGGGGGACATGATAGAAACTTTTAAGTACCTCAGTGGAATCTACAAAGTCCAAGAGGGTAGCATCTTTCAGAAAAAGAGACATGCAAGAACAAGGGGACACAATTTGAAGATGGGGGACGGTTCAGGGCAATGTGAGGAAGTATTATTTCACAGAGAGGGTAGTGGATGCATGGAACAGCCTTCCGGAGGTTGTGGGGTCTAAAACTGTGGGAAAATTCAAGAATGCATGGGACAGACATAAGTCAATTCTTGTGGGGGGGTAGGAAGAAATAGGCTGTTGGTTAGCTAGGATCTGTGGCCTATCCTGTAGGTAGGGAAATGGGCAGACTAGATGGGCCAAGCGGTCCTTATCTGCCGTCAAAGTCTATGTTTCTATGTAGAATATGGGGCTTAGTGCAAAATGCATATTCTAAAGAAGAACAAATCTGTAACTTTAATGCTTGACATTATTTTGTGCTTACAATCCCCACTGTTTAGCCACGGAAACAAAAATTTTAGGAGGGGCAGAGTAAAATTTTGAGGCACAATCAGGGACATCCCTGAAAATCAGGGACGGTTGAGAGGTATGCTGATATCGGTCAGTCATTGCTCAATTCAGTCTCTGTCTGTTTCCAGTCATTAGTAGTCACCGTTAGTCTGTCCTCACTCAGGCTCTGTGGTTACTACTTGCTGCTCAGTACTTTTTTTGCGGCTTCTTCCTAAGGTACCTTTAGCCTAAAGGAATTATGTTCTCACAGTACCTCTAGGGGTAGAACCCTCCTCAAGAGGGTTCCTTTGGCTTCATGATACCTTGACAGGGTGGTAGTACCTGTTGGACAGAGAGTGCGAATGGTCAAAGCATTCACCTATGACAGTCATCAACACATTCATTCAAATACCTTCAGACTATCAACAGAGTTGCACAAGCATAACTCCTCACTAAGTTGCGTAAGCCCACTGAATGAAGTTTTTCTGTTGTTTGTTAATAGTTTCTAGGATTAGATAGGGGTAAAGAAGTAGGGAGGTTAGTCTGTAACTTGGGCACAGTCAGCAGTCAGCCTGCCCTTTAGCTTGTCATAGAATAGCTTTGTATGTCAACAGTGGTGTCATTTCTAAGTTCGCTGTGCACACATGTGCAGAGAACTTCTTGCTATGAGTGGCTCTCGGAGGGTGTGACACTATTTGTCCAATGCAGAGTGGTCTGCAAGGGGCATGACAATGCCACACCAATTATCAGCCAGACTGATCATGATGCTGTTTTGCCTGAAACTTTGTCTGCTTGAAAAGAAGAAGCCGTACCAATCATACCGTGGCTTTTTCGTTTCATCTGCAGGACACCGCCAGGCAAACAGCTGTTTGGTGTCCTGATCAGCCTGGCTGATGTAAACCCCTTCCTTGCCACCCCACTGATCCCTTCCCTCATAACCAGTTCGCCTGCATAGCCCAAGCCGGGCTGATTTAAGCAAGCAATAAGACATGACGGGGTGTGCATTACAGTGTGATAACCACACTCCTAGGGGCATAGTTAGGCACGAGACCAAAGGCTGAGTGCTGGTCGTTCATAGGAGTGCGGTTATCACACCATAATGTACAACCCCGGAGTGTCTTATTGCACTTATAAAATGGCCCTTTATTTTTAGAAGCAGTTTTTTTATTTTGAAACACGTTTAAATAAGTAAAAATGTAAATGAATCTGTGCCTTTAACATAAGATAGTCCTTCCGCCAATGGTGCTAGATTAAAGTAAAGTTATACAGTGTGTGCCTCCCTGCCCACTTAAGCTTCATATTCCCCTGCCAGCCACAACAATTTACAAATGCTCTTATCCTCATTCTAAGTGTAACCCCCAGGTGGCGCTATCCCAAGGGCTACTACCCCTGCCTGCTTGACTACTGACAGGTTGAGGGGCCTAGGTTCTATGATGAGTGCCTCCACCCAGAAGTCAGGGTTTTTAGTGGTTAGACTAGCTTGGTCACAGCCCTCTGGGGCACTGAGACCCCCTTTTATTCCCTCTAGTGGCTCACACAATGCACAGAGGTTACTGTCCCAATACCCCACATGTACACACTGTTCATTCATAAAGTACCACTTACCCTCGAGACTGATTCTGAGGTTCGTCTCTGGGGACCCCCTGTAAAACAAGGTTAATCAACATACACAAACCAACACAATGCTTGATATGTAGGTACTGACACTTCAGACAGTTTAAAGTTTAACAACATCAAATCTGGTTTATTTAGGGGGAATAAAACACAGGAGGGGGAGATCAGGTTAATTGGCAGAATTAAATCACAGTACTGTGCACACATACAGGGTCTGAAAAGTCACACTCTGGGTACCCAGGTTGGGGGGCTAGCCAGGTCCGTTGCCTGGGGTTGGCCGGCAGGTGCAGATGGACAGGGCCCTGTAGAAGAAAATATATGCACAACACCCAATTGTAATCTGGAGCCGGATGGCTCAGTCCATGAAGAAGTGAAACAACAATAATTAGATGACACACTTGCAATTGAAAACAGGCTGCAGGGGAATACCCTGATTTGTACTCACAATACCCAAGCTGAGAACCAGATGGTGGATGTTCTTCTGGGTTGCCAGAACAACAGGGCATGGAGACAAGATCCTTGTGACTGGGCTCCACTGCAGTAGATAGCAAATGAATGTAGTCCGAGACAAGCTGGGGTTTGCTTCCAGCTTCAACACACAGCACACAGCAAAGGGGATTGGAAAAAGCGATTCCCCTCAAGCACTATGCACATTTATATGTAAAAGGAAAGTACTATACCAGGCAGGCTGCTCCTAGATCCCGATCGCAATTACTGCAAAATACCCGGGAGCACACACAGCAGCTTCAGTTCCTGACAGATCGAGCACGATTCAGCAATTTCTCCAGTCTTCTACAGGGTTAGCTTGGTTTCTAACTTTCAGACTTCCTTCTTTCTCCTCACAAGTCGGATTCAGTCCAAACTAGCACTTACAATGGCTGCAGGCTGAACCTCAGGGCCTCACACGCGCTTCCCGCGCGAAACTATACACCGCAGAAGCACAGAGCTCCTTCTCTCATCACTGTCACAACCGATCTGAGCTTTTCAGTCACAGAGCTGGGCTTTTCCTTTAGCTCCACACCATTCTGTTGGTTGGTTTGGCTGTCACTCACAATAAGACTCCCTCTGTTGGTGGAAAAAGGCGCCAAGGTCAAAACTACATTTCCCAGAGTCACTGCCCATACAATCCCCTTGTGGCTGGCTCAAAATTAAGAGTCCAAGTTCTGATTCGTCCACAGGCTCCATTTTAGGGCTCCCTTAACCCAATTGGCCCAGCACAGCAGTTCAGGACAAAAATGAAAGAGCTACACTGAAACAGTTTGTGCTAAAATAAAGACAGGTTAGACAAACTACATTTTCTCAATCACTCTAAATGATTTCCGGCAAACAGTTATATCTTTCAACAAGGCTCCCTCTGCACATGTAGCGACGGCAGAAACGGAGAGAATTGGCAGCAGCTCGGGTGGGATTCGAGCATTAAATACACAGTCCCCCCATACAAACTAATTAAGTCTGCAAGCATACAGCTCTTAAAGAGACAGTACGTGGAGGCTCAAATAGCACTCACTTGGAACCACATTTAAACAGCTCAGACACTGAACACCACCCCGACTTGGAGCATTCAGGCAAGCTCCTGGAAGACTTTTGGGAACCCCCATTTGCGGGGGGGTTACACCCTTCCTGGCCTGGAAAAATATGGTGTCCGCGTCAAATAAATACGCCCATAAATTTCAATATAACCATATACATTTACATCAGTATCATTTTAGGCTTATACATGTAATCATCAGTCAACATATCACCTTACCAGAAACACATTTCTGAAACTTTTCAGTACATCACATTTTACATAGTATTATACACACATTACGCCATAACTCAGGTTATTACCCCCTGTACATGAAACCTGAAGAGAGGGGGCCCTTCCCTATCAGCTACCTTGGGGCTGGATGGGGCAGGGGCACCATACCTAGAGGGCAACACAGTTAACTTGGAGGTAGCACTTATGCTCAGTTTGGGCAATGAGCTTGGGGACACATGCACGCCTTTATGGACAACATTGAGAGGTAAGTCCACAGGCCTCCCAGGGGAATCATAGTTTAAGCGCATTACAGGCTTTACAGCTCAACCAGTCTTTCTAGGGGGCACTGTTACAGTCTCTGCACTTTTAAACTCACTTTCAGCACTGTCTTTACTTGCCAGGGGAGTCTCCCTTGGGTAGAGAGGCTAGAACCTGGGGCACTTTCAGCTCCATGATTTGCAGTCTCAGAGTCCACAACACTTGGCTCACATGGGGAGTTTTCTGACACTGGCAGTGAACTATCAGGGCACTCAGCACACTCTTCTTGTTCTGGTATATCACCAGTTTGTCCCAGTCCACCATTTTCCTCCTCTGAAAGCTCAAACAGTTCAACCATACACAATGATTCCATATCATCTGACTTGATGCTTTGCGCTTCACTTTCTGGGAGCATTGGCTCCAGGGACAAAGCTGGGGGCTTAGACAGTCCAGAAGGCCCAGCTTCATCTCCAGGATTGACTAGGGATTGCCCCAAACAATTGACTCAGTTCAAGAAGGGTAGTATTCAAAGCCACACTCACTTTCCTCTGACATGGACTGACAGTCATGTTCAACTGGGACTTGTGGAGGGGAACACTTTAACTCAGCTTCTGTAGGTGCAGGCTTTCTTGATTTTTGCTTAGCAGCAGCTCTAGTCACTGGTCCAGAGGGGGCATTTTCTGGGGGCTCAGACTCAATCAAGATTTGTCCAATGGGCAGTAAATGATTTCTATGCATTGTTTTCACATCTTTTGAGTTATTCTCTGGCCTTACTTTGTACACAGGCAGATCATTTAGTTTGCCTACCACAATGTGGGGGAGATGGTGCCACCTATCAGCAATCTTGTGTTTGCCATGCAGTCCCAGATTTCTTAGCAACACCCGATCTCCCTCCTGGAGTTCCAGTGCTTTCACTTTTTTATCATACCTTTCCTTGTTGGCCAGATTTCTTTTGGCAAGCTATGGTTTGAGCCAGTTGGTACGCATGATTTAGTTGGGCCTTAAACTTTTGCACATACTGTAAATGGTTATCAGCTTGAACCCCATCAGGAGAAACTCCAAAACAAACATCTACCGGTAGTCAGGCTTCTCTTCCAAACATCAGACGATAGGGGGAGAACCCAGTGGCATCACTTTTTGTGCAATTGTAGGCATGTACCAGGGTGCTAATTTGTTGGCTCCATCTAGGCTTGTCCTTTGGGTGAAGGGTGCCTAGCATATCTAGCAAAGTGCGGTTGAACTGTTCAGGCTGTGGGTCCCCCTTGGGGTGGTTCTGGACTTTCACACTCCCCACAGAGAAAGCATCTCTTTGATCAGACGACTCTCAAAGTCCCTCCCTTGATCAGAATGGATTCTTTGTGGCACCCATAGTGAACAAAAAAGTTTTCTATAAGCACTTTTGCCACAGTGGATGCCTTCTGGTCCTTGGTGGGGAAAGCTTGGGCATATCTCGTAAAATGGTCAGTGACCACCAGCACATTACTGATATTTCTTTGATCTGGCTCCAGACTCAGAAAGTCAATACAGACCAGCTCCATGGGAGCGCTGGTGGTAATGTTAACTAGGGGGGCAGCCCTCTGGGGCAAAGCTTTCCTCTGTAGACAGCGACTACAAGTTTGGATGTGTTGTTCAACATCAGCCCCCATCTTAGGCCAATAGAATCTGGATCTTACCAAGTCAAGTGTTCGGTCTATGCCAAGGTGCCCCATATGGTTGTGTAGGTACCTCAGCACCCAGTCTCGAAAGGCAGTAGGCAAAACTAGCTGTTGTTTATCTATTTGTCCCCTTCTGTCTACTGTTTCTCTGTATAAGTCTATTAGTCAGTTTCAACTTAGGACCTTCCTTGTATAACAATGCAGTTCTCAAATCAGTGGAGCGTAACTTGGCTACATCTTTCCCTGTGTAGAGGGCTTCTAGAGCTGATTTGATCATGGGATCTCAGGATTGAGCCCGCTGAATACTGTCATTGTCCAGCTGAGGCAGAGCACCAATGTCTATTGCAGAAAAATGGCAATAAGCAGCAGGTATGTAATTCTCAGAGGGTCCCAAACAATCCATCATACAATTCACTGGGTCTGGGACCACTTGCTCCTCTTGGACAAACTTCTGGCAGAGTGCTTGAATATCAGGTTCTGACAGTCTGACCCAGTCATTTTGAGAAACAGGCCTCCGGGAGAGAGCATCAGCATCTATGTGGTTCAGGCCTGCTCTGTATTCAACAGCACAGTCATATGTAAATAATGCAGAGAGCCACCTATGGCCAGTAGCATCCAACTTAGCTGAAGTCTGCACATAGATCAAAGGATTATTGTCAGTTTTTACTAGTATCTTAGCCCCAAGTACTCATGGAATTGATCCAAAATGGCCCACTTCAAAGCTAGGAACTCTAACTTATGTACAGGATAGTTCTTTTCGGAAGGGGTCAGGCTTCTGCTGGCAAAGGCCACTGGTCTCAGGCCATTCTCATACTCCTGGTACAACACAGCCCCCAAACCTTGCAAACTAGCATCAGTGTGTAGGACATAGGGTTTTACTGGATCTGCAAAGGCCAGGACAGGAGCGTGGGTAAGTTGATATATAATCTCATGAAAAGCAGCTTCACAATCAGGTGTCCATCGTGCCCCAAAAACTTCATTCGGATGGAAATACACTCTCTCAGTCTCAGGGGGAGTTGACCTCTTGTATTTTTTGTTTGTAGGAGGGTAACCTTGAGTAAGATTATGTAAAGGATGGATCACTCTTGAATGGTCCTTGATGAAATGGCGATAGTAGCCACAGAATCCCAGGAATCTTTGCAGTTCTTTTAGATTGTGGGGCTGTGGCCAGGTGGTCAAGGCCTCAACTTTACGTGGGTCGGTCTCTATTCCCTCGGTGGAGACTATATGCCCCACATACTTTACAGAGGTTTGGAAGAACTGACATTTATCGATGGACAGTTTCAGGCCAAAGTCTTCCAATCGGTCCAACACCTTGAATAACCTGCTCTCATGTTCCTCCAGTGAGCTGCCAAACACAATAACATCATCTAGGTATACCAGGCACTCTAATAAGTTCATGTCCCCCACTGCATGCTCCATCAGTCATTGAAAAGTGGCTGGGGCACCTGAACTCCCTTGAGGCATCCTCATGAATTTACAGAAGCCAAGTGGACAGATAAAGGCTGTCTTCTCACGGTCTTCTGGGGCCATCGGGATCTGGTAGTACCCACTGTGAAGATCCAGCACAGAGAACCACTTGCTACCATTCAGGCAGTCCAAAGCATCCTGAATGCGGGGGCATTGTATACTGATCAGGGATAGTCCGCCAGTTTAAAGTGCGATAATCCACACACATCCTTACTGTCCCATTCTTTTTTCTCACTACCACGATGGGGGAAGCATATGGGCTTCTGGATTCTTGTATTACACCAGCAGCTAGCATCTCTTGCAGATGTCGTCTCACATCATCTATGTCAGCAGGGGCCAGGCGTCGAGACCTCCCTTTCATCATGCAGCCGGATGTGGTGCTCAGCTCCTTGCACACATCCTATGTCCCATTCCTTTAAAGAAAACACCTGGTCTCTCTGGGCAAGCTTTCTACTGATTCTCATCTTCCATTCAGCTGGCAACGGGGAGTCCCCAAAATCAAACAAGTCGGGCGTCACTCTATCATTTTCCCCCCTGAACACTTGTTACTGGGTAGCACTGCAGTATCTTCACAATGTACATTAGCCAGGGTGCAACCTCTATTTACTCGAATCTCTTTATCAGACACATTATGAACTTGGACCATTACCCTTCTGGCATAAGCATGGGCTCTGGCAGGCAAAATACTTGGCTTGACCAGCAGTCCTTCCGGTAACTTCCCATCGCCTGGTGCATCCAGTATGAGGATTTTATTCTTGACATCCTTTCTGATACGGACTTCCCCCTGTAGGGTACTCTGGGCATTTGGTGCCAGGATCAGAGACTCAGGATCCTTCTTCCAGACAATTCCAACCAGTTCCTCTAGTTCCACTTTTTCAGCATCTCTCTGTGCCTCAGAAGCATTCTTGATCAAGGCTGGAATTCTTAAAGCTCTACTAGTCCTTGACCCCTGTTTTTTATAACACAACTGTGCCAGCCATCTAAACATATGCACATTCATCCCAATTAGTAGAGGAACCCCATTGTACAGTCCAGTAGGGGGACACACTAAGGCCAGGGTCTCTACTTGCTCTGCCACTCCAACCATGGAGGTGGGAAAAGACAGCCAAATTCAGATATATCCAGAGTAGGGGTAGGCCTTCTCACTTAACCCCCAGACATGCAGCCCCTCCAACAGTTGTAAGGGTACATCAGACAAATGCTTCTGATACCAGTCTTGGAACATAATTGTCACTTGGGAGCCACTGTCTAATACAACTCTTGTAGACACTCCATTCACCTTTACAGTGGTCTCCATGGAAGGACCCACTATTCTGGACCAGTCTGGAGAGGCGGTAGCGGGGACCTTGGCAACTGAGCTTGCCACAAAGGGACGTGAGTTAGCATTATTGGGGCCCTCACTGGGATCATTTTGTGCACCTCTTAACCACTGATTTGTTCTCCGAAGCTCTCCTTGTAGCCTATATGCAACTTTGTGTCTTTTGGGGACCGGCATTCTCTCTTCATGTGCCCATCCTTCCCACATTTATAGCAAAACATACTTTCTAGAGTTTGAGCTGGCCGAGGCGTCACACTGGGAGCCAGGGCGGGGGTACTTCCAACAGAAAACCTTGGTGCCATCTTTGTCTGTGGCGTGATAAGCATTTGGAGACATCTCATCAATTTCCCCACTTCCATGGTCAAGACATCGAGTGTTGAGCTGTTGTCAGCAGGAGATGCATGGGTGGGTACCCCCAACCCCATAGCAGATGCAGTCGGATGAGGGTCGAGGCCTGTACTTGCAGGAGCTGCCTTCATAAAGAGACTGTTTTTTATTTCCCTGAACTCTCTCAGCAGTTCACCCCATGGTGGCACACCCTTTTCCTTCTCAGAGCACTCATTAACTGCCAACCTCTGCCCCTGAACTTCACTTGACGGGTCACCCCCAGTCGCTCAGGTCGTAGCAGCAGCTATTGGTGCAAGTCCCTCCCAGGGTCGCCTTTTCTCAACCCCTAGAATTTCTCTCATTAGCTCATCATAGGAGGGTGGGGATTCCAGTCGATTGGCCAGGTATAACTGAAGCAACAGCAGTTCTGAGAAGGGGACAGACATAAGGATCCTGTTCAGCCTGGTTCGGTCCAATTCAATTGCTGACAAACTACCCTTTCTGAGTCATTCTTGCAACAATTTTTCCAGCCGAGATACATACACAGACAAGAACTCCCCTTGGTACTGTTGTGCATTTCTTACTCTCCACCACAGGTCCTAATCGGAATCTGGGCTCCCATACACATTCTCCAAGGCCTCAAGATAGTCCTGTGCAGTCGCTTCAGGGTTACTGGCCCATTTGGCATGGATTGTAGCCAGGGCAGGACCTCAGAGGCTCTCACTTAAAGTCTTTTGCTTTTCTGCTTCCAAGCATTGACATTCTAGCACTTGAGGGACAACATAGTCTATCCAGGTCTCCCAGTCATCCTCCTCTTGTGGGGTGGGGAAGGTGCCAGAGAACATTTTCAACCTGTGGTAAGAGTCATGACTATTGGCAGGTACAGACATAGGGGCTAGCACTGGCACAGAAGGAGGGGCAATAACTGGTGCTGGAGGGAGAGAGGGTGTTGGTGGAGGAACATTCTCAGGTGGCAATAATAGTTTCTTGAAATCCTCCACAGTTTTCCCTTCCTCCAGCAATGATTTAGCAAATTTCTCCTCAAAAGTTTCAGATAGTGGGGGGGGGCTCATTCCCCCGGTCTCTACTGTCCTTAGTTATGACTCTCCAGGCAGTGAGGGCTCCCTCTGGGGTAATAGTCCATAGCCGTTGCCAGGGGGGTTCATCTGGTTCGAAAGAACCCCCCCTTTTGAAACTCCCCTTTTATTTTTCATTATTTGTAAAAAAAAGTTTCATCATTTCTGTTTATTTTTGTACTGTTACAGAGTGCTAATGCACAGATGATGAACCCCAGCACTTTCTCTCTGCATGAACCCCCTCCATCCTTCGGCTGGCAATCAGCTCCCTCAGTACCAGTAAGATGACTGGAGCTGCTTTGTGAGTCTTTCTCTGCACCCTCCCTTTATGACTGGCTGGCCAATTGGAGCTCACATCAGTATCGTGAATGTGACCTCAATACAGCATGGCCACTGCCTACAATTCACACTGTCAGCTAGCACTGGAGGAAGATGGAGCATGGTGGTAGTCTCAGAGATGACATCACCAGGAGAGCAAAAAAGAAGTAGAGGACCTCTACTTATAATATTATTAGCCACAGGCAGCTAAATTTTGCTGGCCACTATTGCCGAAGATGTGTCCCTTAATAACTGTATATTAGGGGATAGGCTGTGCAGTTGGGCAAGAGATCTTTTCAGGTGGCGTGCTGAAAATGTAGAAATAAATTATTTAAATCCCCCTCTATACAAAAAGCAAAGTTGTCATGTTTCATATGCCTGTTTTAAGTTTTCATAAGTAAAGCAAAAGAGATACCACAGTGGAAAGGCAACGCAAGTGTTTGGAAGGGTCTGGCTGGGATCTGCACTGCCACCTCATTAATTGTGCTGTTCAGAGAGGTCTTCACTGTAGTCCCATTTTCATGGACATTCAGTACCACTTTGGTCTGTGTCATCTGTGCCAGATGCCGTTAAATCAAATAAGTTGTGATGTGTTTTCTCCAGATGACCACGTGCCAGTAGAATGACATTTGCTGCTACAGTTCAGTTTTGGACATACCCACTGTACTTTTGGAAGCATGGTGGGGTGGGGTTGGGGGTGGGGGAGGCATTTAGGAGATGGTAACTTTGCACTGAAAATCCCCGCCACTGTCAAATTACCTTTCTCCTCACTCCCTTTGTCATACCTACCACATTGGAGAATGGAGTGGGGGCAACAATTGTAGTACTCAATATTGAACTAAGACTTATGTTAGAGATTTTTTTCCAAGCAGGGTGCCTGGAATAGAAACATAGAAATATAGACAATGATGGCAGAAAAAGACCAGCGGTCCATCCAGTCTGCCCAAGTTCCCTATAATCCCTGGAACCTACAATTTCTCCTGGGTACTAACCCTCCCTGTCCTCTTTCTAGTCACCTCCTTGGTCCTGTTGCCTCCGGTAACCACTATTCCCTTCATTATGCCCAGCCCTGCTTGAATCCTTTGACTGTTATTACACCCACCATTTCAGCTGACAGACTGTTACAAAGTTCCACCACCTTTTCCATAAAGTAGTACTTCCTCACATCTCTCCTGAACCTACCTACTGTTAATTTCCATTGGTGTCCATGTGACCATGAATTGGTACTCAAGCTAAATAGTACCCCACAGTTCACTTTAATTCATTTCAGGAACTTGAAGATCTCTATCATATCTCCTCTCCCCCTTCTGGTCTCCAGTGAGTACATATTTAGTGCCTTGAGGCACTCCTCATAGGATTTGCCCTGCTGTCCCTGAATCATTTTAGTTACTCTGCGCTGCACTGTCTCCAACCTATCCTTATCCTTTCTGAGGTGAGGACTCCAGAACTGGGCACAGTACTCTAGGTGAGACCTCACCAGGGATCTGTAGATGGGAAGAATTACCTCCTTTCTGCTGCTATCAATACCCCTACCAATACATCCCAGCATCCTGCTAGCCTTGCTATTGGCCATGTTGCACTGACACAATTTCTTAAATGGTATATTGAGTTGTGGATGGTGGGGCTAACAACAAGGGGTAGAGAGAGTTCAGATATGAGCTATTTAGACTTAAAATAAGCCACAAAAGTGCACCACTGAGCATACCATAGCCCATGGTTTCTGGGGCCTATCAGACCCAGACCCCTGCCCTAGTAGCAAGCCAACACTGCAGTAAGTTAGTAGTGTACATTACCCAGCAAAAACTAGCTGCAGACTCTGTATTGAGGTTCAGTGCGTTAGCATTTTCTCTCTCTATATATATATCTATCTCTATATCTACATGTGTAATAGATAACCTACTCTAAGGTGTGCAGTCGTGCTCTGATATATGCATGCCTTGGTGTGCGTTGTTAAGCATGAGTCTGCAGGCTGAATGCATCAACCACCCAAGGCGTGTGAATATCAGAGCGGGACCGCACATTTTAGAATGGGTTATCTATCTTATAAAATGGCAAAATTGTTTTGGAGGAGGGTAAAAGTGAAGGTGTGCGGTCGTGCTCTGATAGATGCATGGTCATGTGATGTGTTTTATACAGTCAGAATGCTGGATTTGTTATTGTAACCCCCCTGCAAATGGGGGTTCCCAAAAGACTTCCAGGAGCTTGCTTGAATGCTCCAAGCCTGAATGGTGTTTGGCGTTTAAGCCATTTATCAGTGAGTGTTTTTAGAGCCTCTGGTACTGTCTCTTTAAGAGCTGTCTGCTTGCAGACATAATTAGTTTGTATGGGGGACTGTGTGCTTCTGTGCTGAGTACCACTCGAGCTGCCAATTCACTACTCCATTTTGCAGTCACTAGGAGTGCAAAGGGAACCATCTGAAAGATGTAACTGTTTGCCAGAAATCATTTAGAGTAATAATGAAATTACAGTTTGTCTAACCTGCTTTCTTTGCAGTCAGAACTGTGTTTGCCTAGTTCCCCATTCTAGTTTTGAACTGCTGAACTGGACCAATCAGTGTGGGTTAAGGTAGCTCTAAAATGGTGCCTTGACGAATCAGAACTTGGACTCATAATCTGAGCCAGCCACAAGAGGATTGTATGGGCAGTGACTCTGGGAGATGTAGTTAGACTTGGCGCCTTTTGGACCAACAGGGGCAGTCTATTGTGAGTGACAGCCAATCCAGCCAAGAACTGGGAGGAACTCAACGGAAGTGCCTGGTTTTGTCTGCTGGAGTTTCAGTTGAGCTCTGGCAGTGAAGAGGAAGGAGCCCTGTGCTTTTTTCCGTGTGCAGTTTTAGTCGGGAAACGTGTGTAAGGCCCAGAGTTCCGGTCTGCAGCTTGTGTAACTGCTTGTTAGACTGAATCCGTCCTGTGAAGAGAATCAAAGGATATCTGAAGAGTAGAAACCAGGCTCACCCTGTAGAAGACTGGAGAAATTGCTGAATTGCACTCGGTCTGTCAGGAACTGAATCTGCTGTGTGTTCTCCCGGGTATTGTGCAGTAATTGCAATCGGGATAGAGAAGCAGCCTGCCAGGTATAGTACTTTCTTTTTACCATATAAGTGTGTGAGGAGGTTTGTGTAGCTCAAGTGAATCCTGCTGCCATTAAAGGACTTTTGCCTGTGACTGTTTACCATATAAATGTGTGAGGAGGCTTTGTAGCTCGAGTGAACTCTGCTGCCATTAAAGGACTTTTGCCTGTTGCAGTTTGCCATATAAATGTGTGAGGAGTCTCGTGGAGCTCAAGAGTAGCCCTGCTGACATTGAAGGACCCTATCTTGTTTGGAGGTCGTGAGTACTAATTCAGGGTCACTCCTGTTGAATTGCCACATTGAATCCAAATGGAATTACTGTACTGCTGACTGTTTAACTAATTTTTCTTTTCTCTGTGTGAAAGGGCCCCACCAGCTGCCACGGTTTGGACTAGCCACTAAGGCTTGGGTACCCAGGGACAGTAACTGGTAGGGATAGCCTGTGCACAGAGCCATAGGTAGATGAGTAAAGTGATAAGCTAATTAACCTGATTCCCCTGTCCTTGTTATATCCCCCTAAATAAATCAGAGCTGCTTGTTTCAGCAAGTTATACTGCCTGAGGTATTTGGTCTATGTTAAAGTATTGTACTGTGATTGTTGCAATGTATCTTATTTTACAGGAGGTCCCAGTGCCTGAACCAGTCCTGGGGTAAGTGATACTGTGAAGGTAATTCTGATATATTGTGTGGGCCACTAGTGGGAAGAAAGGGGTTGCAGTGTCCTAGAGGGCTGTGACCAAGTTAGTTTAACTATTGCAAACCCTGACCTCTGGGTGGAGGCACCCGCCATCGGATCCAGGCCCCTCAACCTGTTAGTGGCAAATCAGGCAGGGGTAGTAGCCCTGGGATAGCGCATCTAGGGTTACATCTTGAGGCTACCAGTGGGATTGTGTGTCCTCTAGTGGCCATATTTACGAACCACTGTTAAGAAAAAAATGGGTACCCGACAGAAGTGGCTGTGCACCAGCTGGTGGAGTGGTGTACTGGGAGGAGATTGATCCCAAAATGCTATGCTTATCCTGGACATCCCCTGGGTATCATCTGGACACTGTACAGGGAGTACTTTCAAGATGGAAGGTTTACAAAACCCTGTGGTGGTGGGTCGGCATGCTAATCTGCTCACCCACACTTTCCTGGCCCTAGTAGAGTTTAAGGATCCCATAGATAGCTCCAAAGTGCCACAGACCATTACCCCAGAGGAGCCCTCACTGCCTGGAGAGTGATAACTAAGTACAGTAAAGACCCCCTGGTGAATGAGCCCCCACCACTCTGAAACTTTTGAGGAGAAATTTGCTAAATGGTTGCTGGGGGAAGGGAAAACTGTGGAGGACTTGAAGAAACTATTCTTGCCACCTAGGGGTGTTCCTCCCCCAACACCCTCTCCCGCTCCAGTACCCATAATGGTGGCTGAACCAATGCAGACTCTTATTTCTGCACCTGCCATTAGTCACGACTCTCCGAAGGTTGAGGATCTTCTCTGGCACCCTCCCCACCCCCAAGGGAGGATGACTGGGAGACCTGGATAGACTATGTTGCCCCCAAGTGCTAGAATGGCAATGCTCGAGCTCAAAAGTGAAAGAGGGTTAGTGAGAGCCTCGGGTCCTGCTCTGGCTACCATCCATGCTAAACAGGCCAGTAACCCTGAAGTGACTGCACAGGCCTATCTTGAGGCCTTGGAGAATGTGTATGGGAGCCCAGATTCTGATGAGGATCTATGGTGGAGAGTAAGAAATGCACAACAGTACCAAGGGGAGTTGTCTGTGTATGTATCTCGGCTGGAAAAATTGTTGCAAGAATGCCTCAGAAAGGGTAGTTTACCAGCATTTGAACTGGACCGAACCAGGCTGGACAGGATCCTTAAGTCTGCCCCCTTCTCAGAACTGCTGTTGCTTCAGTTATGCCTGGCAAATCAACTGGAATCCCCACCCTCCTATGATGAGTTAATGAGAGAAATTCGAGGAGTTGAGAAAAGGCGACCTCGGGAGAGACCTGCACCAATAGCTGCGGCTATGACCCAAGTGACTGAGGGTGGCCCATCAAGTGAAGTTCAGGGGCAGAGGCTGGCAGTCAATGAGTGCTCTGACAAGGAAAAAGATATGCCACAATGGGGCGAACTGTTGAGAGAGATCCGGGAATTCAAAAACAGTCCCTTTATGAAGGCCATGCCTGCAAGTACGGGCCCCGACCTATATCCGATTGCATCTGCTATGGGGTGGGGTATCCACCATGTATCTCCTGCTGATAACAGCTCCAAACTCAATTCTTGACCATGGAAGTGGAGAAACTGACGAGATGTCTCCAAATGCTTATCACGCCACGAGACAGAGATGGCACCAAGGTTTCCAGTTAGTAGTACCCCCGCCTGGCTCCCAGTGTGGCGCCTCGGCCAGCTCAAACTCCAGAAAGTATGTTTGCTATAATTATGGAAGGATGGGCCATGAAGAGGGAATGCGGTCCCCAAAAGACACTGACAAAGTTGCATATAGGCTACAAGGAGAGCTTGGAGAACAAATCAGTGGTTAGAGGTGCACAAAATGATCCAGTGAGGGCACCAAAATGCTAACTCACGTCTTTTGTGGCAAGGTCAGTTGCCCAGGCCCCCACTACTGCCTCTCCAGACTGGTCCAGAATAGTGGGTCCCTCCATGGAGACCACTGTAAAGGTGAATAGAGTGTCTACAAGAGCTGTATTAAACAGTGGCTCCCAAGTGACAATTATGTTCCAGGATTGGTATCAGAAGCATTTGTCAGATGTACCTTACAACCATTAGAAGGACTGCATGTATGGGGGTTAAGTGAGAAGGCCTACCCTATTCGGGTATATCCGAATTTGGCTGTCTTTCCCCACCTCCGTGGCTGGAGTGGCCGAACAAGTAGTGACCTAGCCTTAGTGTGTCCCCCACTGGACTGTATGATGGTGTCCCTTGTTGATTGGAACAAATGCTCATATGTTCGGAAGGCTGGCACAGTTGTGTTATGAAAACAGGGGTCAAGGACTAGTAGAGCTTTAAGAGTTCCGGCTTTAATTAAGAAGGCCTATGAGGCAGAGAGATGCTGAAAAATAGAACCAGAGGAACTGGTCGAATTGTATGGAAGAAGGATCCTGAGTCTCCGATCCTGGTGCCAAATGCCCAGTGTACCTTACAGGAGAGGTCCATATCAGAAAGGATGTTAAGAATAAAATATTAATGTTGGATGCACCAGGCGATGGAAAATTGCCAGAGGGACTGCTGGTCAAGCCTAGTATTTTGCCCGCTAGAGCCCATGCTTATGCCAGAAGGGTAATGGTCCAAGTTCATAATGTGTCTGAAAGAGACATTTGAGTAAATAGAGGTTGCATCCTGGCTAATGTGCATTGTGCAGACACTGCAGTGCTACCCAGCAGCAAGAGTATGAGGAAGAATGACAGAGTAACGCCTGACTTGTTTGATTTCAGCGACTCCCCGTTGCCAGCTGAATGGAAAGTGAGGATCAGTGAGAGCTTGCCCAGAGACCAGGTGTTTTCTTTAAAGGAATGGGACGTAGGATGCGTGCAAGGAGCTGAGCACAATATCCGGCTGCATGACGAAGACCATTTCGTGAGAGGTCTCAACGCCTGGCACCTGCTGACATAGATGATGTGAGACGGCATCTGCAAGAGATGTTAGCTGCTGGTGTAATACAAGAATCCAGAAGCCCTTATGCTTCCCCATTGTGGTAGTGAGGAAAAAGAATGGGACAGTAAGGATGTGCATGGATTATCACACCTAAACCGTGGACTATCCTGATCAGTACACAATGCCCGCATTCAGGATGCTTTGGACTGCCTAAGCGGGAACAAGTGGTTCTCTGTGTTGGATCTCCGCGAGTGGGTACTACCAGATCCGATGGCCCAGAGGACCGTGAGAAGACAGCCTTTATCTGTCCGCTTGGCTTATGAATTCATGAGGATGCCTCAAGGGATTTCAGGTGCCCCAGCCACTTTTCAACGATTGATGGAGCGGCAGTGGGGACATGAACTTACTAGAGTGCCTGGTATACCTAGATGATGTTATTGTGTTTGGCACCTCACTGAGGAACATGAGAGCAGATTATTAAGGTATTGGACCGACTGGAGGACTTTGGCCTTAAACTGTCCATTGATAAGTGTCAATTCTTTCAAACATCAGTAAAGTATGTGGGACACATAGTATCCACTGAGGGAATAGAGACCGACCCAAGTAAAGTTGAGGCCTTGACCACCTGGCCACAGCCCAAAAATCTAAAAGAACTGCAAAGATTCCTGGGATTCTGTGGTTATTATCGGTGTTTCATCAAGGACTATTCAAGAGTGATCCGCCCTTTACTTAACCTTACTCAAGGGTATCCCCAACCCACAAAAAATACCAAAAGTCAGCGTCCCTCAAGACTGAAAGAGTGTATTTTCATCCGAGTGAAGTATTTGGGGCCTGCTGAACTCCTGATTGTGAGACTGCTTTTCATGAGATCATATATCAACTTACCCATGCTCCAGTGCTGGCCTATGCCGATCCAAGAAAACCTTACGTCCTGCACACTGATGCTAGCTTGCAAGGTTGGGAGCTGTGTTGTACCAAGAGCACGAGAATGGCCTGAGACCAGTGGCCTTGCCAGTAGAAGCCTGACCCCATCCGAAAAGAACTATCCTGTACACAAGTTAGAGTTCCTAGCTTTGAAGTGGGCTATTGTTGACCAATTCCATGAGTACTTGTATGAGGCTAAAATACTAGTAAAAACTGACAATAATCCTTTGACCTATGTGCAGACCTCAGCTAAGTTGGATGCCACTGGCCATAGGTGGCTTTCTGCATTATCTACATATGACTATGCTCTCGAATACCGAGCAGGTCTGAACCACATAGATGCTGATGCTCTCTCCCGGAGGCCTGTTCCCCAGAATGATTGGGTCCGATTGGCAGATCCTGACATTCGGGCACTCTGCCAGAAGTTTGACAGGGAGGAACAAATGTCCACGGATGCAGTGGACTGCATGGTGGATTGCTTGGGACCCTCTGAGAATTGCATATCTGCTCTTATTGCCACTTTTTCTGCAATAGACATTGGTGCACTGCCTCAGCTGGACAATGACAGTATTCAGCGGCTCAATCCGTGATCCCATGATCAAAGCAGCTTTAGAAGCCCTCTATGCAGGAAAAGATGTGTCCAAATTACGCTCCACTGAGTTGAGAACTGCACTGTTATACAAAGAAGGTCCTAAGTTGAAACTGATCAATAAACTGTTATACAGAGAAACAGTAGACAGAGGGACAAGTAGACAAACAACAACTAGTGCTGCCACTGCCTTTCGAGACTCAGTATTGAGGTCCTTGCACAACCACATGGGCACCTCGGTATAGACAGAACACTTGACTTGGTGAGATCCAGATTCTATTGGCCTAAGATGGGGGCTGATGTGGAGCAACACATTCGAACTTGTAGTCCCTGCTTACAGAGGAAAGCTTTGCCCCAGAGGGCTGCCCCCCTTGTTAACATCACCACCAGTGCACCCATGTAGCTGGTCTGTATTGATTTTCTGAGTTTGGAGTCAGATCAAAGAAATATCAGTAATGTGCTGGTGGTCACTGACCATTTCACGAGATATGCCCAAGCTTTCCCACCAAAGACCAGAAAGCATCCACTGTGGCCAAAGTACTTGTAGAAAACTTTTTTGTTCACTATGGGGCTCCACAATGAATCCATTCTGATCAAGGGAGAGACTTTGAGAGTCATCTGATCAAAGAGATGCTTTCTCTGTGGGGAGTGCGAAAGTCCAGAACCACTCCTTTCCACCCCCAAGGGGACCCACAGCCTGAACGTTTCAACCACACTTTGCTAGATATGCTAGGCACCCTGCACCCAAAGGACAAGCCTAGATGGAGCCAACAAATTAGCACCCTGGTACATGCTTATAACTGCACCGAAAGTGATGCCACTGGGTTCTCCCCCTACCGCCTGATGTTTGGAAGAGAAGCTCGACTACCGGTAGATGTGTGTTTTGGGGTCTTTTCTGATGGGGTTCAAGCTGACAACTATTTACAGTATGTGCAAAAGTTAAAGGCCCAGCTAACTCATGCGTACCAACTGGCTCAAACCATGGCTGCCAAAAGAAATCTGGCCAACAAAGAAAGGTATGATAAAAAGGTGAAAGCACAGGAACTCCAGGAGGGAGATCGTGTATTGCTAAGAAATCTGGGACTGCATGGAAAACACAAGATTGCTGACAGATGGCACCATCTCCCTCACATTGTAGTGGGCAAACTAGATGATCTACCAGTGTACAAAGTAAGGCCTGAGAATAATTCAAAAGATGTAAAAACAATGCATAGAAATCATTTACTGCCCATTGGACAAATCTTAATTGAGTCTGAGCCCCCAGAAGATGCCCCCTCTGGACCAGTGACTAGAGCTGCTGCTAAGAAAAGATCAAGAAAGTCTGCACCTACAGAAGCAGAGTTAAAGTGTTCTCTCCACAAGTCCCAGTTGAGTATGACTGTCAGTCCATATCAGAAGAAAGTGAGAGTGACTTTGAATACTATCCTTCTTACGAACTGAGTCAATTGTTTCGGGCAATCCCTAGTCAATACTGGAGACGGCTGGGCCTTCTGGACCTGTCTAAGCCCCCAGCTTGGTCCCTGGAGCCAATGCTCCCAGAAAGTGAAGTGCAAAGCATCAGATCAGATGAAATGGAATCATTGTGCATGGTTGAACTGTTTGAGCTTTCAGGGGAGGAAAATGATGGATTGGGGCAGAATGGTGATACACCAGAACAAGAAGAGTATTTTGAGTGCCCTGACAGTCCACTGCCAGTGTCTGAAAGCTCTCCATGTGAGCCAAATGTTGTGGACTTAGAAACTGTAACTCCTGGAGCTGAAAGTGCCCCAAGTTCTAGCCTCTCTACCCCCATGGAGACCCCTGACAAGTGAGGACAATGCTGAAAATGAGGCTCAGAGTGCAGAGACTGTAACAGTTCCCCCTAGAAAGACTGGTCAAGCTGTAAAGCCTGTGGTGCACCTCAGTTATGATTCCCTAGGGAGGCCTGTGGACTTGCCTCTCAATGTTGTCCATAAAGGAGTGTATGTGTCCCCGAGCTCATTGCCCAAACTGAGCGTCAGTGCTAACTCCAAGTTACTTGTGTTGCCCTCTAAGTATGGTGCCCTTGCCCAGTCCAGCCCCAAGGTAACTGATAGGGAAGGGCCCCCTCTCTTCAGGTTTCATGTACAAGAGGTAATAACTTGAGTTATGGTACAATGTGTGTGAAATACTGTGTAAAGAGTGACGTACTGCAATGTTTCAGAAATGTGTTCTTGGTAAAATGATGTATTGACTGATGATTACATGTGTGAGCCTAATGCAAATGTATATGGTTGCAGTTGAAACTTATGGGGGTACTTGCTTGATGTAGACGTCAAGCTTTCCCAGGCCAGGAAGGGTGTAACCCCCCTGCAAATGGGGGTTCCCACAAGACTTCCAGGAGCTTGCTTGAATGCTCCAAGCCTGAATGGTGTTTGCATGCTAGTTTATTTATCAGTGAGTGCTTTTAGAGCCTCTGGTACTGTCTTTTTAAGAGCTGTCTGCTTGCAGACATAATTAGTTTGTATGGGGGACTGTATGTTTGTGCTTGAGTACCACTGAGCTGCCAATTCACTCCATTTTTGCAGTCACTAGGAGTGCAAAGGGAACCTATCTGAAAGATGTAACTGTTTGCCAGAAATCATTTAGAGTAATAATGAAATTACAGTTTGTCTAACCTGCTTTTGCAGTCAGAACTGTGTTTGCCTAGTTCCCCATTCTAGTTTTGAACTGCTGAACTGGACCAATCAGTGTGGGTTAAAGTAGCTCTAAAATGGTGCCTTGGACGAATCAGAACTTGGACTCATAATCTGAGCCAGCCACAAGAGGATTGTATGGGCAGTGACTCTGGGAGATGTAGTTTAGACTTCGGCGCCTTTTTGGACCAACAGGGGCAATCTATTGTGAGTGACAGCCAATCCAGCCAAGAACTGGGAGGAACTCAAAGGAAGTGCCCGGTTTTGTCTGCTGGAGTTTCAGTTGAGCTCTGGCAGTGAAGAGGGAAGGAGCCCTGTGCTTTTTTCGGTGTGCAGTTTTAGTCGGGAAACGTGTGTAAGGCCCAGAGTTCCGGTCTGCAGCTTGTGTAACTGCTTGTTAGGACTGAATCCGTCCTGTGAAGAGAATCAAAGGATATCTGAAGAGTAGAAACCAGGCTCACCCTGTAGAAGACTGGAGAAATTGCTGAATTGCACTCGGTCTGTCAGGAACTGAATCTGCTGTGTGTTCTCCTGGGTATTGTGCAGTAATTGCGATTGGGATAGAGAAGCAGCCTGCCTGGTATAGTACTTTCTTTTTACCATATAAATGTGTGAGGAGGCTCGTGTAGCTCAAGTGAATCCTGCTGCCATTAAAGGACTTTTGCCTGTGACTGTTTACCATATAAATGTGTGAGGAGGCTTGTGTAGCTCGAGTGAATCCTGCTGCCATTAAAGGACTTTTGCCTGTTGCAGTTTGCCATATAAATGTGTGAGGAGTCTCGTGGAGCTCAAGAGTAGCCCTGCTGACATTGAAGGACCCTATCTTGTTTGGAGGTCGTGAGTACTAATTCAGGGTCGCTCCCTGTTGAATTGCCACATTGAATCCAAATGGAATTACTGTACTGCTGACTGTTTAACTAATTTTTCTTTTCTCTGTGTGAAAGGGCCCTACCAGCTGCCACGGTTTGGACTAGCCACTAGGGCTTGGGTACCCAGGACAGTAACTGGTAGGGATAGGCCTGCACAGAGCCATAGGTAGATGAGTAAAGTGATAAGCTAATTAACCTGATTCCCCTGTCCTTGTTATATCCCCTAAATAAATCAGAGCTGCTTGTTTCAGCAAAGTTATACTGCCTGATGTATTTGTCTATGTTAAAGTATTGTACTGTGATTGTTGCACTGTATCTTATTTTACAGGAGGTCCCAGTGCCTGAACCAGTCCTGGGGGTAAATGTATACTGTGAAGGTAATTCTGATATATTGTGTGGGCCACTAGTGGGAAGAAAGGGGGGTTGCAGTGTCCCAGAGGGCTGTGACCAAGTTAGTTTAACTATTGCAAACCCTGACCTCTGGGTGGAGGCACCCGCCATCGGATCCAGGCCCCTCAACCTGTTAGTGCCAAATCAGGCAGGGGTAGTAGCCCCTGGGATAGCGCCATCTAGGGGATACATTATTTACTTTGCTTCCCATTTTATAAATACACACACACACACACACACACACACACACACACACACACACGCACACACACACACAATCTGAGCTACCCAGATAGTAATAATTGTCTTTAGAGCAGGAGGTGGAGGGGAGCTCACAGATGAGTTATTCTGGTTTAAAATAATCTACAAAATTAGCCACAGAGTATCTAGTACCCCAAAGCTTCTGGGGCCAAGCAGCCCCAGACCCTTTTCCTACACACCAGTAGATATAGCTGCAGATATTAAAACTCATAACATAATATATCTGAGACAATGTCTTAGGTATATTACATTAAAAGCATCTTGCTGCCCTCCGGTACTGAATACATATATATTCACCTTGCAGCCAGCCAGATAATAATTTTGTTTAGAGCAAGGAGTGTAGGAAATCTCAGATATGACTTATTTAGCTTCAAAACAAGCCACAAAATGCACCACAGGGCAATTCTTGGATTCCTTGCCTTCAGGGGTACTAACGGCCCTAAGACCCACAGCTTTTTTTAAAAAGTTGCAGACTGCATAAAAAGAACCCCCCTTGTGAAAATCCTAGCAACGGCCCTGTAGTCTGTGGCACTTTGGAGCTATCTCTGGGGCCTTTATACTCTACTAGGGCCATGAAAGTGTGGGTGAGCAGATCAGCATGTCGACCCACCACCACAGGGTTTTGTAAACCTTTCACCTTGGAAAGTACTCCCTGTACAGTGTCCATATTGATACTCAGGAGAATGTCCAGGATAAGCATAGCATTTTGGGGGCCGATCTCCTCCCCAGTACACCACTCCACCAACCGGTGCACAGCCACTTCTGTTGGGGTAACCATTTATTTTTTTAATAGTGGTTCATAAATGTGGCCACTAGAGGACACAAAATCCTAGCGGTGATCCTCCAAGATGTAACCCCCAGGTGGCACTATCCCAAGGGCTACTACCCCTGCCTGCTTGACTACTGACAGGTTGAGGGGTCTAGGTTCTATGGCGGGTGCCTCCACCCAGAGGTCAGGGTTTGTAGTGGTTAGGCTAGCTTGGTCACAGCCCTCTGGGACACTGAGACCCCCTTTTATTTCCTCTAGTGGCTTACACAATGCACAGAAGTTGCAGTCCCAATACCCCACATGTACACACTGTTCATTCATAAAGTACCACTTACCCTCGAGGCTGATTCTGAGGTTCGTCTCTGGGGACCCCTGTAAAACAAGGTTAATCAACATACACAAACCGATACAATGCTTGATAGGTGGGTACTGACACTTCAGACAGTTTAAAGTTTAACAACATCAAATCTGGTTTATTTAGGTGGAATAAAACACGGGAAGGGGAGATCAGGTTAATTGGCAGAATTAAATCACAGTACTGTGCACACATACAGGGTCTGAAAAGTCACACTCTGGGTACCCAGGTTGGGGGGGGCTAGCCAGGTCCATTGCCCAGGGTTGGCCAGCAGGTGCAGATGGACAGGGCCCTGTAGAAGAAAATATATGCACAACACCCAATTGTAATCTGGAGCCGGATGGCTCAGTCCATGAAGAAGTGAAACAACAATAATTAGATGACACACTTGTAATTGAAAACAGGCTGCAGGGGTATACCCTGATTTGTACTAACAATACCCAAGCTGAGAACCACATGGTGGATGTTCTTCTGGGTTGCCAGAACAACAGGGCATGGAGAGAAGGTCCTTGTGACTGGACCCCACTGCAGTAGGTAGCAAACAGATTTAGTCCGAGACAAGCTGGGGTTTGCTTCCAGCTTCAATACACAGCACATAGCACGGTGGGTTGGAAAAAGCGATTCCCCACAAGCACTATGCACATTCATATGTAAAAGGAAAGTACTATACCTCCTAGATCCCGATTGCAATTACTGCAAAATACCCGGGAGCACACACAGCAGCTTCAGTTCCTGACAGACCGAGCACGATTCAGCAGTTTCTCCAGTCTTCTACAGGGTTAGCCTGGTTTCTACCTTTCAGACTTCCTTCTTTCTCCTCACAAGTCAGATTCAGTCCGAACTAGCGCTTACAGCTGCTGGCCGAACCTCAGGGCCCTCACACACGCTTCCTTGGCAACTGTACACACAGCACAGAGCTCCTTCTCTCTTCACTGTCACAACTGATCTGAGCTTTCCAGTCACAGAGCAGGGCATTTTCTTTAGCTCCACACCATTCTGTTGGTTGGTTCGATGTCACTCACAATAAGACTCCTTCTGTTGGTGGAAAAAGGTGCCAAGGTCAAAACTACATTTCCAGAGTCACTGCCCATTCAATCTCTTGTGGCTGGCTCAAAATTAAGAGTCCAAGTTCTGATTCATCCACAGGCTCTATTTTAGGGCTCCCTTAACCCAATTGGCCCAGCACAGCAGTTCAGGACAAAAATGAAAAAGCTACACTGAAATAGTTCGTGCTAAAATAAAGACAGGTTAGACAAACTACATTTTCTCAATCACTCTAAATGATTTCTGGCAAACAGTTATATGTTTCAACAAGGCTCCCTCTGCACATTTAGCGACGGCAGAAACGGAGTGAATTGGAAGCAGCTTGGGCGGGATTCGAGCATTAAATACACAGTCCCCCCATACAAACTAATTAAGTCTGCAAGCAGACAGCTCTTAAAGAGACAGTATGTGGAGGCTCAAATAGCACTCACTTAGAACCACATTTAAACAGCTCAGACACCGAACACCGCACAGACTTGGAGCATTCAGGCAAGCTCCTGGAAGACTTTTGGGAACCCCCAATTGCAGGGGGGTTACATAAGTATGATACATAGCCCCCTTACTTTATTTTATTCTCCTCACTCTGTAGACAAAACTAAAAGGAAGCCATAAGAGAGGCTTCTCAGTTGCCCGATGCTGCAAGCATGAGTGTGGTTCAAAACTGCCACACTCACCGACAGCATCATGAACTGCTTGCTCTGTCCTAAAAGCTAAACAGCAGGGCGAGTCATTTACCACCTTTTCCCTTTGTTCATATAATATTATTGCTTACGTTCTTCATTCTGTGTTTTTTCTCTGTGTTTCCCCACATTCAGGAAATGGAATGTTTATCATGGAATGTTTACCAAGGAATACAGGGATTCAAACTTCTGCTCGGTTACACTGGCAGAATGTTCCTCTTCTAACATACTGTATATACACATACACAAAGGCCATTTCTAAAGTCACAGACTTAATTATCTCACTGTCAGGGAAAACAGAAGAGATTTCCCGGATGAACAAGTAAAAATAGAAGGGTGATTTTTCACTGTCAGCAAAGAAACAGTTGTAATGAAAACTATAAACAATACTTATTGTTTCTAATTTGTTTATGTGTGTAAGGAGAGTGTGATGATCAAGGAAAAGACATTTAATTAATTTGTTTTATTTTTTTATTTAAGGTAGTTTTATTTTTAGGGCCCAGTTGAAGGTTTTTACAGTGTAAAAGCCATGTTTGTGATGGAAAATCAGTTCTGGATCTAGGGAGACTGATGGAAGATAGTTCTGGTTGTAGGAGGACTGATTTGCTTATTGTGTGATGTGGTTTAGGACCAAGATGACTGTGTGTATATAGAGACTTAATGTACGGTCAGCTGATGTCTCTTGGCCAATGAGATTTCTAGATTTTCTCATGCCATTTTATAAGTTTCATTATTCATCCTTATGATTGTACTGGTGTGAAACAGAAAACAAAATGCCAGTGTCGGAAACAATAGTGCAGAGTAGGGTCAGTTGTGTGCTGTCTTGGATTTAAAATTTTGTATTTTCTACGGAGGATCAATATTTGATGTCGTTGTTAACCGTGTACATGTGAGATAATGACATACAAAAAAAACCTGAATGTACAAATTCATAGCCGTTTTTTTTTTTTATTCTGTTTATCCCTCCTCCCCAGCCTGCCTCCTCCGACCCTTCAGGGGGGACAACTGGACATCCCACTGCCTGGAACCCTACCCCAGAAGACCCCTAGGCCCCATGGAGCCACGGATTACCCCCCGGGTGGGGACGAGACGGGGGGGCTCAGACCCCGTTACTTACATTTCGTCGGTCTGAGGTCTGCTGGGCGGGCACAGGCAAATCGTGGGCATGGCCATAGTCCTCCCATCTTCCCGGCTGAGGCAGGCTTTTTTCCGCGTTTTCTCTCTTCCCCGAACAGCAAGTAACCTCCCCAGACATCATGACGCATGCTCCGACGTTAATGCTGCCCAATGGCCGCCCATCCCCAAGTGGGGCTTGCAGTTCCTCGAGCCTCCGCTCGGGGTCATGCAAGTGCCGGGCATCGGCTGAATCCCTCAGCGGAGAAGGCGAGCTGTCGTTGGACGCTCCAGCCTATCTCCCCCCGGCTGACCCACCGATGACCCGAATCCACTCCCGAACCTGGGTCGCCGGTGTGGTGCGAGGTGTGGCGTCCAGCGCCTCAACCTTCAGTGCCACCGGGCCAGCTCTCACAGCCGTTTTTTATCGCTGTTTTGCCCGAGGCCAGATGCAGTGTTGTATATTGTAACTAAAGGCTTCTCTTAGATACCCCCTTCATTAAAAGGTGTACAGAGCATTTTCTTGTGATAAAATGTATATGAGGGGGATTTCAGGCATGGAACAGCTTTTTGTCAACAGCACTGCTTCGGGGCAGAGGTGTCAGCATGCTAACTTTACTGTTAGTATGTAGCTAAGTTCCGAAGGTCCTGTTGCTATTTAAAAACTGTTCTGTATGACAGTACCAGTAATGTGCAGTCCTCCTCGAGCTTGACAGCACCCTCGCTGCACATACTTGTGTCACCAGTGAAACCATAGTGTCCACTTGTGTAAGGCCCTGTTCTTAACAGCATGTTTCAGTGATCCGTTTTTGAAAATGGATTACAGCTTACCATGCTGCAGGGTTCACACTGCGGTCCGCTTCATTGATCCATTTCAGTTGATGCATGTTAGAGCGTTCTCATGAACTATTAATCCATTTCCCCTTCTTTTCTGATTCAGCAGCACTTGCACAGCTGCTTACCATGATACTTTGCACAATCGCGAGGTGGGAGGACAGACAAACACGAATGGATCCGACCTTGTCTGTTCACATTGTGAGTAGCTCACTTCACTTTTGAAATGTATTTCTGGAAGCGTGCTCAAGCCCAGGTCTCATCAGGGTTTGAGCACGCTTCCAAAATTCCGAGTTACAAGCGTGCTTAGTGTGAGCGCGATCCGTGCTAGCATGCATTTGAAATGGTTCAAGCACTGGGAACTGTTTCAAATGCCCTAGTGAGAACAGGACCTAAGACTCATTGGTATAGTGAGCCATGCCATGTGATGTCCCGCACTTAAGTCAGCCTCCTCCTTGAGAGACAGCAAGTAACTGTGCTGAAGGAGCTGCTGAGAAGGAGAGTGAGCGGCAGGCAAAGTGACCAGTGGATTTGTTGCAGAATGCCCCCATCCCGAAACCTGTCCTCCTTTCCCATGCCAGTTGTGGCCTGACTTGTGCCACACACGGTAGTTGGGAGGCAGGCAGACAGTGTTGATGGCCCCTGACTGAGGCAGCCACAAAAGGTTGTGGTCTGTGTGTGAGAGAGAGAGAAAAACACCAACCAGGCAAATGCAGCGCTCCAAGAAATTCAGAGAGAGAGAGAGAGAGAGAGAGAAAGAGTCACACACAGACACAGGCTTTGTACACACTTTTGATGTGGGGTTTAAACTGTTTTTAGAACGGTTTAACTCATTGCTAACTTAACCCGTTTTCTGAAGCGTTTTAAAACCCACATCGTGAACACACTACCTGCAGCTGTGCTATGCATCAGAGGGCTGTGCATAGTGGAGGACCAGCAAAGAACAGGATTAACCCAGGGTTTAAACTCAGTTATTAAAAATGGTTTAAGTAGGGCGACAGTGTGTCTGCAAACAGTGTTATCGGCATCTTAAACCATGTTAAGCTCTCTAAGGATTAATCCACGAGAAAGGATGGGTCTACTGTGGAATTAATCCATGGTTGGGGGGGTTGGACCTTGAGGCCGAAGGCTGAGTGGGTCCAACCACCCAGCCATGGATAAATTCCACAGTAGACCTATCCTTTCGAGTGGATTAATCTGCTTGTAACATGGCAGGAAGTATAGCAGCTCACTTTCCATTATTACTAAATGAATTGAACAGGATTTTTTAACTGGAGTGAAATGATGATGTTCCTCTGTGTTACTAATCTCTGCATGATGTTGTATTGAGTTTCTAACGTGCGTGTGCACGTTGCACATTTAGCATCTATTCAGATACTTATGTTGTTTTCCTGAAATGTAGACGAAGTGGCTACAATATCCAGCACAACTTTATATTATGCTGGGTGTTCTTACTGTTTCTGCCTACTGCTTCTCTTTCCGCATGTGTGCTCCATTGAAAACTGTTTCTGTCACTCTCTGCGGTTGCACTATGGGTATGTGTGCTCATTTGAATATCAAGATGCAGACGATGCAGCCCGTTCGGGTACATACAGCTTTTTCCTGCACATCGCCATCTTTCAACATGCTAAGGTTGTGCCCCTGTGCTTTTCCCTATTCATCGACTGCCGCAAGTAAGGCTAGGCAACCAGTTCTATGCTGGTGAGTACTCTCCCTCATACAAACGATTAACACTCTGGTTCTTTAAATTGTCCTACTTGTGTTATGTTACACTGACTTCACTACTGTGAGTGTCTATCGGTTACATTACTAGCTCACTCTTTGGGACCACAATACATTTGCTGACCAGGGATCGTCAGTATTAGGTCGACTCTATCATTCTCTTCAGCTCCCTCCTGTCTCACATTCTGTGCAGTGAGCAGCATCTCACCGCTCCGCACCACCGCTGTTCGGCTCCTCCAGCATTGCAACCGTGGTCTAATTGTTTTTGCGCGCCCCCGCTCCCTACCATGATCTACCATGGTATTAAACCATGGTTTGTGTTGTACCACATGGCGTCTTTGCACCTGTCTCAATGCTGTATTTTGCTTCTGTTTTTTATGCCATGTTACAACACTGTTTAAGATCGCTAGTGTGTACAGGGCCTCAGTGACAGTGGGCTTGGGACAAGGACGGCAGAGTTGCAACACTGTAGCTCTCTCTCTGTCTTTGTCTCTCTGTCTCTCTCCCTCCCTCCCCCTCTTGCATGATTGCTATGTGACAGGTAAAGTTGGAGACAGCGTGCAAGTTCAGGAGAGTGCAGATAGTTTGCCCCCCCCCCAAGTGAGAGAATTAGTGACAGGTAGTTCAAATTTACTGGAGTGCGGGAACATGTCCTGCAATACCAATGGCGAATGTTTAGCACTGACAAATGCTTGTTATAGTTAAAACTGGTGATCATAATAGGTACACTAGGCCAGGAATAATTTCCAGGTGTGATCTGGATAATGGGGACAAAAGAGAAGAGATACAAAATAAAACACCTAATACATAGCAACAGAATACAATTAATAAGCATAGATGCATCGCTCAAAGCCATAGTAAAAATCCTAATACACAGAACTATGTAGTTATGAAACTGAGGTTGTAAAAAGTCAACAGTTTAAAGCTGGCACAGTGGTAGGGCAGCCCTCAATTTCCTAACTACCTAGTTCTGTGTATTATGGTGTTGTGAGAGCCTGAATTAGGTATTTCTTCATGGAACTGACACTGCATGACAACCACAAGCTGTCACTCAAGGGAAGACAACCTAGAAGTAATCAGTTTTCATCAGGTGCCTCAGGTTACCAGGTTGACATTTGGAGTAAATGTACATATTGCACATGTTCAACCATGTTCAACACAGAGCTAACCAAAAATGTAGAATGTTACTGTTTACATGGCTGCCTTTTCAGATGAGGAAAAGGACATTTCCACGTATTCCAACTGGATAACTACTGTTATCATAAAAGGCAGAAAAGAAGGATTTTCCAAGTTTACGTGACTGTCTGATTTCCGATTCACATGTCTGAAATAAAAAAACAACAACATTTGAATCGGAAATCAGACTACATGTAAAAGTACTGCCTGTTGGCTCTGGTTTAGGAATGAGCCTGTGTTTTGTCTGGGGCCGGCCGGAGCATTTGCTGTCCTCCAAGAAGGAAGGGCAGCTGGCTTTGCTGGGATACTGCCACCTGGGTGACCCCAGTGCAGCCAGAGCAGCTTAGTGGTGAGGGTGGAAACAGGCTGGTGCTGTGCTATACACGCCAGAATGCTTGGGCATGCACACCCGTAGTCGCTGGCATCTTGAGGGCATGGGAACAGAAAAGCATGGAAAAACCATGGTGGAAGCAAGATTATTTCTGGCCTCCCACAGGCCCCACACTTAACTTGGCCTTCCTCCAACCTCGATCCATTTTGCGGCAGCACTTGGGGATCCCCGCCGCCCCCAGCATGGGGGGCAAACCATGAGAGAAATGGAGTGATGGTAAGCCCAAGGGAAGCCATAGGGGACAAAGAAAGGCAAAGGCAGTTACAGGTGGAAAGGGAAAATTCGCCACCTAAAACAAAGACTAGTGGTGGTAGTGGGGATGGGGGAGGGGGTGGTTGCAGGTGGGAGAGCAAATGGGAAAAAGAGAAAACCAAAGGAAGGTGTAGCGGGGTAGGGGTGAGGGTAAGCTAGCTGCAAGTGCAAGATGAGGGTAAAATGAGCATTTAGAAAGGGCTTGAGTGAGGGGATAGAGTAGGAGAGATATATATTGGAGAGGGAGGCCATTCCAGCGGTACCAAAGATGGACAGAGAAGGCAGACTGATCCAGGAGGTTTAGCATTGAGAGAAGAAGAAAGAGAAGGCATCAGCACAGTGAACAGGAAAGGGGAGTAGAGGGTTAAGGATGGCAGATAGGTGAGAAGGGAGGGAAGAAAGTCAATATTTAGAAGCAGAAACATAGAAGCTGGTGGCAGATAAGGGCTACATGGTCCATCCAGTCTGCCCTTTTGTGTTACTTTGCTTACACTGTAGACACCTCCAGGTCTACGGCACTTTCTCTGCCACCCCTTACCTATCCCTTATGACTCCCTTGTGCTTATCCCAGGCTTTTTTTGAATCCCTCCACCGTTTTTACCCTCACAACCACAGCAGGGATTAGCTACAGGGGTCGTGAGGGGGCTCTGCAGGCGAACCTTCCCCCTAGCCCCCCCCACCAATCACCACAGGACACAGAACTTCATGGGCTCTGCACTGTACTGTCCTCTGCTCCAATTGGAGCAAAGAACTGAGTAAAAGGCCGTCCTACAACTGACTCCTGGGCCAATCAGAGGAGAGAGCTGTTTCCAGGAAGTCCCTTTGTCTGCAACTGGGCGTCCAAGCTAAGAATACAGCAAGCTATGCAGTGGATGCCACTTGGGAGCAGCTACAGGGGTCATGAGGTGGCTCAGCAGGTGACCCCCCCCCACTGATTGCTGCAGGACACAGAATTTCAGGGTCTGTGGTCCATACTGTCCTCTGCTCCAATCGGAGCAAAAAACTGAATCAAAGGCCCTCCTACAACTGACTCCTGGGCCAATCAGAGGACAGAGCATTTTCCAGGAAGTCCCTTTATCTGCAGCTGGGTGTCCAAGCTGAGATCACTGCAAGCCATGTGACGGATAGCATTTGGGAGCAGCTGCAGGGAACGTGAGGGGGCTTAGTGGGTGAACCTCCCCCCCCCGCCCACTGATCGCCATAGGATACAGAATTTCAGGGATGCTGCACTGTACTGTTCTCTGCTCCAATTGGAGCAAAGGACTGAGTCAAAGGCCATCCTACAACTGACTCCTGGGCCAATCAGAGGACAGACTCCTGGGCCAATCAGAGGACAGAGCTTTTCCCAGGAAGTCCCTTTGTCTGCAACTGGGTGTCCAAGCTAAGAACACTGCAAGCTACATGATGGATACCATCTGGGAGCCACTACAGGGATCAGGAGGGGGCTCAGCAGGCGAACCTCCCTCCCCTCCCCCACCAATCATCACAGGACACAGAACTTCAGGGACTCTGCACTGTACTGTCCTCTGTTCCAATCGAAGCAAAGAACTGAGTCAAAGGCCTTCCTTTAACTGACTCCTGGGCCATTCCTGAGGACACCTGTGAGTACTTATTTCATGGCCTCCTTAGTGGTCCTCCACACTAGTGGTCCGGAGTGTTAAGGGCTGGAGAGACAAGGGCTTCTACCATGGGCATCAGCCTTTGCGACGTTTGTCGGCTTGAGATGCTGCCTGTCAACCAACAGGAAATCTGTATGGGCGGCTTACTGCTACAGGCATCAGAGACCTCCGTTCCATATCAAGTGTCTAATGCTAAGTGTACTGTTGTGTGTCACTGCCCACTGTGTAGAATACCGTGTTAGTTACGTCTAGACAGTAGAACTTGGCCAGAACTAGTGGAAGGATAGTGAAAGTGTGCCTATAATGCATTACAACAGTATGGTAGCTGCTGTCACACTCTCTCTCTCTCTATATATATATATATATATATATATATCACTTGCCAGGGTAATCCCTTGTGATAGCCTTGCGCAGTCATGTGGGTGATGCATGGTAAGGCAGTCCAGTAAGTTATTGTTTAGCTCATGCTGCAGCTGTAGCTTACATATCCCTTGTGGCTTAATTCTGCTGAACAGCATATAGAATCTCACATGTACTTATTCAATATTCCTGCAGTATGTGATGTATGTAGCTATCACATATGTGATTAGAAGTTAGGGGTTACAGATATATTTTTGCTAAATGGCTGTGACTATGGAGAACCACTCTTCTGAGATCTAATTTTACTGTATATTAGTAAGTCTGTAGGAGCTCTAGATGCAGGGTTAATCTGTTAAAAAAACAGGATAATCCTTCTATTTAGGGGATTCCTATATTTAACTGCTGAGTCTGCATGGTAGTTGGTCCACTTTTGTAATATAATTTTATGTAATTATGTAAGGACAAATACCAAGTATCCAAGTGGGGTGTTCATTAGTCTGTCTCATTCTCTTAGAGTGGTTATTGCTTGAGTCTGTCCTTTCCCTAGAGAGACTGTTGTACAATTGGTACAGGCTTTCCTTTCTAAACACGTGGCCTCTTCTGCTCTTATTTATTCTCCCTGCAGTGAATATACCTTCATTAAGTGAAGACGGTACACGTGACCTAAGATTTGAAATTACTACCCATCTGAGCTATTCTATATCCTGGCTGCAATTGCGGTCCCTGGAAACTAGTCAGTTGGCTAGAAAGCAGACTACTTATAATTCCCTGTCTTACAAGCCTCTGACATTTGCTGCTGTTAGCTCACTAGCTAAATGAAGTAATACTGCAGTTCACATATCCTCATATCACATAGTTAATTCCAAGCACATTGAGTGTGTATATAAAAATGCTGTCTAATTAAGTAAATATTTCCTTATGCTATTACTACTCTGTTCAGGAAATGTCGAACTAAACTTGGGTCCTCCCTCTTTAAATATGACACCTTCTGACTTTGCTACATCAAATGGGCTAAAATATTTCCATCAATGGGAGCCTATGCTTGAAGGAGCGGAGTGCCTCTGCGCTGCGAATGTGAGGTGTGGAGACACTCATTGCGCAGGATACACTAAGGCGGGACGAGCAGCCCCATGCACCCGATCCCCACCTGCAGACCGCTATGCCGGGGGTGGTGGGGGCATGTCAGCACTATGCAGCATGCACATAGCCGTGTAGAGCTGCACACTGGGGCGCATAGGGGGGTAGCCAGTAGGCCAGGGTAAACCCTGCCATAAGTCCCCTACGCACGCCACGCATCCATCCCACACCAAGGGGACTACTGCCTCCACAGCCACTGGCCACATGGGGCCCCCGACCCCAGCACCCAGCCGTGCCCCCACCACCCCCTTGACTGCCAACCCCCAACACACTCATGGGGGCACTGGTCCCTCATCTGCAGAGACCCCTCCGCCCACCTCTGCAGCACTCTGCACTCAGAATGGTGTGGTGAGCTACTGCAGACCCCTCCACACACATGCACACTCACTCTCATGGCACCACCACCCACCCCATACCACCCCGACATACCAGGGTCATGGGCATGGCTGGCGGCACATCCCACCCCTCACCTCCTCGGCCACTGACCATGTGAACATCTGCAGGGAAGCACAGCCAATGCACCCCCCTCCACTGCATAGGGGATCCACTGAGGGATCTGGGATGGGCATCCCATCGGATGCCTGCCCAGTTGTGCAGCTCTGCCCATGGCTGCCCTGCGCGGACCTGTGCACACCCGCACACTGGGGGCCGGGGTCACAGACAGGTGACCAGCAGTCGTGAATGCCACCAGTGTGCACCTGTCCGCAGGTGCAGTAGCTCCATGGGTGGGATACGCGCCTTTGGCATGTAATTGCTGCCTGTTGGAGCGTAGGCCTCAAAATACACAGTGTGCTCAACAAATTGGACACATTACAAACTTGGGTTGCCCTTTCAAACCTGGATGTGCCTCTGTTAACTGAAACATGACTCAGCACATCGGGATACTAATGTTTTCTCCATCCAAGAGTATGATGTGTACAGACAGGACTGATTAACATGTAGTGGTGGAATAGTTCTCTATGTAAAAACAAGCTTTAATCCTCTCTAGTTGCCACCCTATCTATGCTATCTGAATTTGAGTGTATTACAATTTCTATAATTCTTTCAAAAGCTGAATCAATTAATGTAATTGGCTGTTATAGACCCCCTACTGGGGGATTCAATATTTTACAGTACCTATTTAAATTTGTTAATGATAATAACAACGAAACACTTACCATGAGGGACCTAAACTTTGATTGGCTGACTTCAAACTCAAATGACCTAAAAAAGGTTGCCATGATAAATTCAGTTTTACACAACTTATTTCAGAACCTACAAGACCTAACAAACAAAAATCCTTTACGGGCTGCTTTTCTTGTGCCGGAGGGGGGGGGGAGGGGGTGCAGCCAGCAGGCTCTAGGGGCAAAGCCTGTTAGCAGATCAGACAGATAGGCATTCATTCACCTCAGGATGCAAAATAGGGTAAATAGTACAGTGTCCAGGCTGAACTGATTTAAAAGCATCAGGATTTAATTTATAACGCTTGCCAGAAAAAAGTTAATTAAAGGCTCAAGCCAAATAACAGTTCGCCACTCCATGGAGCGTAGGGTGCAACAGTAGATTTGAGTCACACAGAATTCGGTGGCCAGAGCCACGGTACATTTCTTCCATGATGGGGGACACACATAGTCCAGCAGTATTCCTCTCTGGAGCAAGCAAACCCCACTTAGAAGTTGATGGCAGCAACTCTATTTTATTCGCACAAGACTTCGACTGCAACACACTCCAGAATCCTCACCATGTTGCCGGGGCTATTACTTCAGATACTGGGCAGCACTTTCGATCTCTTGTCTAACTCCTACCGATCACTTGTCAAACTTAACTCCCTGAACCACTGCATGCCTGATACAGGCACTCTGCAAAGCAGATCCAACAAAGGGAACTCTGCTACAGGCAGTCGCACACTACATTCTGCAGCTTATCGGGGCTGATTGATTGGGCTCTAAACTTTTCCATGGCACACAATCCTGTGGACATGGATAAGGGGGACGGATACTCAAGCTGCCACCTTGGGCCCCCCACAGTTCGGCCTCTAACTTTCCAAGATGCGGCTCCACCATGGCAGCCACCAGCACTTTCCAATCCTGTGGGCCCCCCTGCCTGCCCGTCCTGGTGCCAAGGGTCACAGTGACAGGCCTCGGCTCCTCCTCCTCCTCCTTCTCCTCAGCAATGAGGACCCAGGAACCATGCGAGGCATGGACAGCACCCCAATTACAACAGCCCACAATGGCTTCCTTACGGGAGGGACTAGCTTTCCCTCAAGGGCCAGGGTGGTAATTGCCCCACCCTGGCCTAGGGCTGACTGCCCTCCTTATTTTGACCCTCGATCTCACTCCCTCCACAAAAACTCCTCCTCATGAAGACCCCTATTTCCCACCGTGCAGCTGCTTTTATACCTGGTGCCCAGTCCCCGTTTTTAACTATGGGTCCTGGCACCCATACATGCCCTGACACCTGCTGGGCATTGTAGTAAGCCCCATGGGAAGCTTACGCACTTCCCCCACAGAAAATGTCACCTCCCGGTGAAGGCATTCACCAGCTATCCCTGGGGTGGACTCAAGTGGAATAATGTACGCTCTTCCACCAAGGCTACCTCCCTACAGGCAACACTGGAACAACTGCCAAGGCCGTGTACCCCTTAAAATTGGTAGGCAAGCCCACAACTTTCCCCTTGGCCTACTCTTTGGTACCATACCCAAAGGGATGGCCAGGAACTACTAGGAGCAGCGTCCCACCTCCTCCCCCTCAGGACACCCACTAAATACCCCCACATGCGAGTTGCTGCTACCACTGGAGGATACACAGGCTTTAAAGCACAAAGACTAGTTTTAAAGACTTAACTGCACTCCGATGTCATGGGGTGCACTTGATAAGCAAACTACACTTGGCACTGACAGATCTGATAACAAACCGGATCCCACAAATGGTGGGTACGTTAAACATGGAAAGTGCAAGTAAACAGGTCTGCATATTACTGGATGATGCTTAGCTCCTATTTTCCCCCCTTTTCCCACGTGTACACACACACAGGCACATACACTCATTGAAGCTGTTACTACACATTTCATTACCACACACTCCACAGCCACACTGGTTTCTAACTTCTACAGTTATTCTAATTTTATAAACTTTAAAGTTTAATTTATAAAGTATAGCACAACAGTGCACAGTCCTTACAGTGTTTGCAGTTGTCATTCAGGGAGTCCATGCCAAGCAGTGTCCATTCACTGCCTCCCCTTGTTGTACTGCTAAACATTTATATTTACCTGTTTTCACCACTATTTACTAGGAACTTACACAGCACCCCTTCCCTTCATTCTAAGGCACTACTAATTCTACAGCTGTAGATAACCATGCAAACAACCTTTTTTTTCAGAAAACGGTTACATTAATGTCACAGTTCCCTAACAAGAAAAGAAGGCTCTCACCAATGTCTAAGGGGGGGAAGGGTAAGTATCATTTCACTCACACAGTAGTGTCGCGGAGGAACTGGGGTATGGGGTTCATTTCTTTCTCTTTTTGTCACCCTGGCCAGGTTTGGATGTGTAATAGAAGCAGGGATCCGGCTTTGTGCACTCAGCTCCAAAACTGTCTTGGCTGATGACATAATACTTGCCACGTGATCCAGTATTATTCTGCACCAGGGCAAACATCTTGAAGAGGATGACCCCAGTCCAAACTGTAGAAGTGCACATACGCTTTGAGGTGGTAATAACTTTCTGCTTGTCATACGCTGGGTCATTCGGCCCAACCTTGTTGTGCTGATGGATTATGTCTATAGCCCTATAAAGAACCCAATCAGAGCATTAGGTCTCGATTATGTTCCACATCCTTTCACTGACGTAGGGGTAATTTTCCCTGGGGTACTCCTTCTTGAATTGATGCTGCACCCACCTCTCTGCCTGGAACCACTTGGGTATGGACCGAATACTGGTCCGCGGGTTCAGTCCTTTTGGTAGCCATCTCCCTTCCCCATACCTTGGGTAGTTTATGTCTGTGGGGCACAAAGTATCCATATCTGCCAGACAATGGCGGCACATGCCAAGTAGGAGAGGAGTTGTTCCTAGCACCTCTAGCAAGGGCATGGTGTATGACTGGGGGATATCCCACTCCACCACAGTGTCCTTGTAGTGCCTGGACCTGGTATCCTGTCTGGTGGATTCCCGATCTGGGGACATGTCCAAAACTGATTCGGTCTTTGAACTGGACCCTTCCTCCTCAAAAACATCCTCGATCTCCATGTCAGGCCACGGGGCAGCCATGGGTGCCTCAGTCACTTTGTGGGAATCCAGTGCTTTAACCCCAGCCATTGGGTTAGCTGCCATAGTCTTGGGTGGTTCCCCAGGGTGCCCAGCCTTGGGGGGGGCAGGCTGTAATTTCCACTCATGGCTCCTCCCTCTGCCACTGGGAGGTTCATGGACAGCTGGCAGTGGGGAAGGGCTAGCCAGATGGCTGTGCCTTTTACCTACGACTCCACTTCTTTTACGCTCTCCTTTACTTCCTCCCAGCTTTCTAAAGGCTCAGTGGTGGAGACTTCACTTGGCATCACTGCAGGAGGTATATCCCATCCCCATGGGGGCACATAGGGTGGCAAGATGGCCATCGACCAGGGTACAGTGCCTCAGGAGTACTGGAGGCAAATAGGCTGGCACACTACATCACTTCATTCATGGCCACACGGGACACATTTTACCTTCACTGAACTCCTCTCCAGCATGTCCCACAACCAGGCCAGCAGGGATTCAGGGACAGTGACCGTGCGAGTGGGTTGGCTTGGAGCCAATGCCATTTTTACAGAGCAGTCTAATTCTCCTGAGACCAATCTATAATCCACTTGCAGCAAATTCACCAAGCTGTCTCTTCCCTTTCCTCTGTTCCAGGAAAACAAAATAAGTTCGTTTCTCGCTTTTTGGTTTTTCTCTCACTCTGCCCTCCTTTTCTCCTTCACCAGGTCAAAATGGTGCTTCTCCTCAAAAGTGTCTCCATTTCAGCCCTTTGTGGAGCACAGCAACCCCCAGCTTCCACCAACAATAACAGTCCCAGTGCAATCAATTATGTATGCTAGCACAGTCACAAGGCAGCTGGCGCCATTTTGTCTAGGCATGATGAGCACAGTTCACATGGAAAGACTGCAAACTTCTACAGTGCTTCACCAGGCCTCCAAAATCTTACCAAGTAGCTGCACCCACACATATTGCTTTAGGTAAGAATTTAGTACCTCAAATCGAATCCCAGACGTGGTCCCACATTGTAAACCCCCCTTCCCTGCCTAGGGGTATTGAGATGTTAACTTTGTGGGGAAGGGGGCACATTACAGCCAGAAACACAGTCCAGAATTTAAAAGATAAATAGGTTCAGTGCCTGGATTCATTAGTGTTACAGTGTGACAGATGGGATCCATCAGGTGCTTTTCTTGAGCAGGGGGTGCAGCCAGCAGTCTCTAGGGACAAAACTTGTTAGCAGATCAAACAGATAGGCATTCATTCACCTCAGGATGCAAAATGGGGGTAAATAGTACAGTGTCCAGGCTGAAATGATTTAAAAGCATCAGGATTTATTTTGTAATGCTTGGCAGAAAAAAGTTAATTAAAGGCTTAAGCCAAAGAACAGTTCGCCGCTCCATGGAGCGTGGGGGGGCAACAGTAGATTTGAGTCACACAGAATTCGGTGGCCAGAGCCACAGAACATTTCTTCCACGATGGGGGACACACAGTCCAGAAGTATTCCTCTCTGGAGCAAGCAAACTCCACTTAGAAGGAGATGGCAGTAGCTCTATTTTATTCGCACAAGACTTTGGCTGCAACACTCTCCAGAATCCCCACCATGCCGCCGGGGCTATTACTTTAGGTACTGGGCAGAACTTTCGATCTCTTGTCTCACTCCCACTGATCACTTGTCAAACTTAACTCCCAAACCACTGCACGCCTGATACAGGCACCCCGTGCAGCAGACCCAACAAGGGGAACTCTGCTACCAGAGGTCACACACCACATTCTGCAGCTTAGTGGGGCTGTTCGATTGGGCTCTAAATTTTTCAATAGCACATAATTTGGTGGACATGGATCAGGCGACAGACACCTGAGCCACCTCCTCGGGCCTCCCACAGTATAGCCTGTCACTCTCTGAGCTGCAGCTCCACTATGGCAGCCACTGGCACTTTCCAATCCTTCAGGCTCCCCTGCCTGCCCATCCTGGTGTGAAGGGTCATGGTGATGGGCCTCCTTGCCAGGTCTCTGCTCTTCCTCCTCGGCAATGGGGAATCAGGGACCATGTGGGGCGTGGACAGCACCCTGACTACAACAGCCAACAATGGTTTCCTTATGGGAGGAACTAGCTTTCCCTCAAGGGCCAGGGTGGCAGTCACCCCACCCCAGCCCGGGGCCGACTGCCCTCTTTCTTCTGACCCTCGATCTCTCTCCCTCCACATGAACTCCTCCACACAAAGATCCCTATGTAACCCCCCTACAAATGGGGGTTCCTAAAAGCCTTCCCAGAGCTTTCTTAAATGCTCCATGCCTGGCTGGTGTTCAGCGTAAGGCCGCTAAATGTGGGGGTTGTGAGTGTTTTTAAAGCCTCCACATACTGTCTCTTTAAGCCACTGGCCTGCTTGCAGGCAAATCATTGTTTATGAGGGGAACTGTGTGTTTCTGCTCATTCCCCTGCCGAGCTGTACTGCACTGTTCTCTTGTGGTCGCTTGAAAGCCTAGGAACCCCTCGACAGGTGTAGCTATTTGCCTGAAATCATTTAGAGCGATAGTGAAAATGCAGTTTTGTTTAACCTGCTTTTGTTGCAGATGGGACTCTGTGTGCTGTTCCCCTCCATCTTGGACCAGGACAGTTCGGGGGGTCCAATAGGAGTGATGGGGTATCTAATGTGGAGTAAAAAAGCAGCCAACCAGAAACCAGGACTCTAGATGGAGCTTGCTGACAAATGGGGACACAGCTTGTAATTCTGTGAAATGGCATTCTGGGCCATGGCGCCGTTTTGCACCAGTGAGGGAAGTAACAAGTGACTGGCATCTGCAGCCCTCCAATGGGATCAGGCGGTGCCCAAATAGAGAGACTTACCCCAACTGCCAAGAGGCAGATGCGTTGTGACTGTGAGTGAGGAAGGAGCTCTGAGCTCCTGCACTATTGAGTGTTCGTGTGGGAAGCGCGTGAAGGGCCTGAGGCAGCCGTTTGCATCGCCAGCGTTCCTTGGACTAAATCCGCAAGGGCAGTGGTCAGAGGAGGCTGTGTCCCTGCACAGCTACCTACCAGGCTCAACCTGAAGAGGACTGGAGAATCTGCTAAATCGCTACCGGTCTGTCTGGAAAGTTGAAGTTGCAGTGAGACTCCGATAGCTGGGAGTTCGTTTTGGGTCGATGAGCAGCTGCCTGGTATGGTACCCCTCTGTTGTTTTCCATATAAATGTGTGAGGAGGCCTTTGAAGCTCAGGCTCAGCCCTGCAAGTGGTGAAGGAGTGGTTATCTGCTGGAGTTGTGAGTACTGGATCAAGGTAGCTCCCTGTTAAAGCTTACAAACAAAGGCAAAATCATTTTGTTATATTGCTGACTGCACTAATTGAGCTTTCTGGCTCCATCTGATCTTCTCAGGAATTAAATCTTGCTTGTGTCAGGGCCCCAACCAGCTGCATCAAGGAACTAGCCATTAGGGCTTGGGTACCCATAGACAGTAATTAATAGGTTAGGCCTGTGCACAGAGCCATAGGTAGATTTTCATATATGGTAGTGGTAAGCTAATCAACCTGATTCCCCCCCGGTCCTTGTTATCTTCCCTCAAATAAATCAGATTGTTTGTTTTGCAAAAGTACACTGACTAGTCTGTGTATTAATGGTGAAATACTGTATAGTGAATGTGGTGTAACTGTACCTTACTTTCCAGGGGTTCCCCGGAGTGAGCTGACTGGTTTGAGCCGGGGGGGTAAGTGTATATGGTAATGACTCTGAAATTGAACTGCATGGGCCACTAGTGGGAAGAAAGGGGGTTGCAGCAACCCAGAGGGCTGTGACCGAGTCAACCTCGACTGTTTTAACCACAACCTCTGGGTGGAGGCACCCGCCAATGGATCTGGGCCCCTCACCCTGCTACAATTAGGGCAGGCAGGGGTAGTAGCCCTTAGGATAGCGCCCTCTGGGGGTTACAAATTGGAGAGACCGCTGGGATTAGCATCCCCTAGTGGCCGAGTGGGTGAAGTGCACAAATATGGATAAGTTAAAGGAAAAACTGGAAGGGGATATCATGGCTAAGATTAAGGTGGACCCTATTAAGACAATGGTACACAAACTGATGGGGTGGGGTGAAGCCGAAGAGCTGGACTCCCAGAGAATTGTGTTACTACTCGATGTACCTCTGGGGACAACGACCGCTGATATTATTTCTACCACGGAGCGTGTTAAATGTTTGGGCAGGGTACAGGTGAAGGGGCGTATGGCTGACCTGCTCAATCAGACCTTGCAGGTGTTACTTTTGTGTAGTCTAGCCATCGATCTCGAGAGGGTACCCCCAGTGATTTACCCGGAAGGTGCCCAACAGGGGTGGAGGCTTGTTCACACCTGGAGTGGGTCAGTCACTCCTGGGGGGGTCTCCTCAGACTAATAGTTTCAAAGATAAACTGCTTAAATTACTGGCTGTGGAGGGGAGGACTGCCCAAGAGTTACTGCAGGCGTTGGACCTTTCTAGTGAACCCACCCCCAGGTTTCCCCCGGTACCTCTCCCTGTCCCCCCAAGAGTTCTATTTTGGCTCCACCGCCCCTAGTGGTTCCCCCTATACAGCTAGATTCTTACCGTAGGCTAAAACTTTTTTCTGGCACAGTGCCAGTGCCTTCAGGGAGGATGATTTGGAGGCGTGGATGGACTACGCCACCCCCCTAGTCCAGGAGTGTCAGTGCTCTGAGGGGGAGAAACGAAAGAGACTGATGGAGAGTCTGTGGGGCCCAGCTTTGAAAGCCATTAGGTTCTTGCCGGCCACTAGCCCGGAAGCTACCACAGCAGAGTACCTTTCTGCTTTAGAGGGAGTGTTTGGGAGTACAGAAACTGGGGAAGACTTATGGAAATTCAAGTCTGCCAAGCAATGGAGGAATGAGAAGTTGTCTGCCTTTGTTACTAGGGTGGAACAGGCCTTGCAGAAGGCCTATCGAAAAGAGGGGATCACAGCCTCAGCCTTGAACCAGGTCAGGTTGGAACATGTTTTGAAATCTGCTACATTTTCCAGTGTGATATTATTAAAACTTAAGTTACATGATAGACGGGCTGCCCCCCCTGAATACTGTCAATTGATGAGGGAGATTAGAGAAGTAGAGACTGATGAGGAGGGGTGGGAACCCTATGTGGGGGCTGTGAATCTGAGCCAAACCCCTGAGTCTAGTGCACCCGATGAGACCCACCCTTCGGAGGGGCCTGATGTGTCCCCCGAATTACAGGGAGGGGTGGGGGTGCATGCTATTTCCTCTAATCCCCAAGTAGAAAGTGAGTTGAGGGCCGAGGTCAGGAATTTATGAGAACTGGTGAGGGACTTGAAGCGATCCACTACCCACCCTGTTAGGTCTGGGGAACCTGAGTTATCTAGAGACCAATGCCCTGGACCAGGGGAACCCCCTCGCCCCGGAGGGCCCCCAGCAGATAAAGTATTCCCCTCCCAATAGAGGCCCTCAGAACCCCAAGTTCTGTTACCATTGTGGGGAGGATGGACACTTTCAGACTGAGTGCCAGTTGCCGGAGAATTTAAGGAAGGTCAACAGCAGACTGATCACTTGGCATCGCAGGGCCCACGTCCGCCCCCCCAGGAAGGGCTTTGTGACCCGGGCCAACGCCCAAGCAACTGTCAATGCTGTGCCTCCTGAATGGTCTGATGTGGTCGGGCCCTCGATGGAGGCCCTAGTGCGAGTAAATGGGATTTCCACCTGAGCTGTATTAGATAGTGGCTCTCAGGTAACCATCATGTTTCAGGACTGGTATCAGACACATCTACCTGAGGTGCCACTACAACCATTGGATGGTCTACATGTATGGGGGCTAAGTGACAAGGCTTATCCATATTTGGGGTATAACCGGATCTGGTTGTCATTTCCTACTTCTGTGGCTGGAGTGGATGAACAGGTGGAAACCTTGGCTTTAGTCTGCCCCCCCACTGGACTGTATGATGGGGTACCCCTGTTGATTGGGACAAATATATGTTTGGTCAATTAGCCCAATTGTGTTCAGAAAAGCAAGTGCTTAGGACTGGGCGAGCACTAAGAATACCCGCTGTGATCCAAAAGGCCTATGAAACTCAGAGGAAGGTTAGCCAGGAGGAACCTGAAGGCCCGGTGGTGTAGTATGGAAGAAGGATCCGGCATCATTGATACTTGCCCCAAATGTCCAGTGTGTTTTGCAAGGGGAAGTCCGAATGAGAACAGATGTTAAGAATAAGTTACTGATGTTGGATGCACCCGGGGAAGGAAGATTGCCCGAGGAACTGCTGGTTAAATCCAGTATCTTGCCTGCTAGAGCTCATGCTTACGCCAGGATGGTGATGGTTCAAGTTCATAATGTGTCTGACAAGGAGATTCAATAAAAGAGGTTGCACCTGAGGCGTACATTGTGCAGATACTGCAGTGCTGCCCAACAGCAAGGGTCTCGGTGAAGGATGACAGAGTAACTCCCGACTTGTTTGATTTCGGTGACCTCGCTGCCTGCTGAATGGGAAGTGAGGATCAGTGAGAAGCTTGCCAAAAGTGACCAGGTATTTTCCCTAAAAGAATGGGACATGGGATGTATGCAAGGGGCCGAGCACCACATCCGGCTACATGATGAAAGGCCTTTTCGAGACAGATCTCGGCACCTGGCCCTGGCTGACATAGACGATATGAGGCGGCATTTGCAAGAGATGCTTGCTGCTGATGTGATACAAGAGTCCAGGATCCCCTATGCTTCCCCCATTGTAGTAGTGAGGAAAAAGAATGGGGCAGTTCAGATGTGTGTAGTTTACCATACCTTGAATCGGCAGACCATCCCAGACCAGTATACCATGCCACGCATACAGGATGCCTTGGATTGTCTAAATGGCAGTAAGTGGTTCTCTGTGTTAGACCTCTGCAGTGGGTACTATCAGATCCCGATGGCCCCAGAGGACCGAGAGAAGACTGCATTCATTTACCCCCTAGGTTTCTATGAGTTTATCCAGATGCCTCAAGGGATTTCAGGTGCCCCAGCTACCTTTCAGCACCTGATGGAACGTGCTGTGGGGGACATGAATTTGCTCGAGTGTTTGGTTTACTTAGATGATGTCATAGTGTTTGCCAGCTCGTTGAAAGAACATGATCGTCGATTGTTCAAGGTCCTGGATTGGCTGGAGGATTTTGGTCTCAAGCTATCCATAGACAAGTGCCAATTCTTCCAAAATTCTGTGAAGTATGTGGGCCACATAGTATCCACTGAAGGCATAGAGACTGACCCCAGCAAAGTGGAGGCTTTGACTACTTAGCCTCAGCCGAAGAATTTGAAAGAGCTGCAATGGTTCCTGGGGTTTTGTGGATATTATAGGCGGTTTGTCAAAGATTATTCTCGAGTGATCCACCCCCCCCTCAACCTTACTCAGTGGTACCCTCCCACACACAAAAAGTATAAGAAAGTTGTACACTCTGAGATGGAGAAGAAGTATTTTCGGCCGTATGATGTGTTTGGAAACACCGCTGGACTACTGAGAGTGAGGAGGGCTTCTATGACATCATATATCAACTTACCCATGCCCCAGTGCTGGCCTATGCTGACCCGGTCAAGCCTTACGTTCTCCATACTGACGCCAGTCTACAAGGATTGGGGGCTCTGTTATATCAGGAGCACTCGAACGGTCTGAGACCTGTAGCTTTTGCCAGCAGAAGTCTGACTCCTTCAGAAAAAAATTATCCAGTGCACAAACTAGAGTTCCTGGCTCTGAAGTGGGTCATTGTTGATCAATTTCATGGCTATTTGTACGGTGCCAAGATATTGGTAAAGACTGATAACAATCCGCTGACTTAAGTGCAGACCTCAGCCATGTTGGATGCCACTGGCCATAGGTGGTTCTCTGCATTGGCTACCTACGACTATGCTGTTGAGTACAGAGCAGGTCTAAACCATATAGATGTGGATGCTCTCTCTCGGAGGCCTATGCCACAAACTGATTGGGTCAGGTTGTCAGAACCTGACATAAGAGCCCTTTGCCAAAAACTTGACAAGGAGGAACAGGTGTCTCCTGATGCAGTGGACTGCATGGTGGATTACTTGGGGCCATCCGAGAACTGCATACCTGCTGCTTACTGTCATTTTTCTGCATTAGACACTAGTTCACTGCCCCAATTCAACAATGATAGTCTCCAACAGGCTCAATCCCGAGACCCCATGATAAAAGCTGCCGTGGAGGCTTTGCAGGCTGGGAAGGACGTGTCCAAGTTGCGTTCCACTGATCTGAGAACTGCCTTGTTATACAAAGAAGGGTCAAAGTTAAAACTGATTAACCAACAACCAATACAGAGAGACTGGATAAGGAAGGCCGGGTAGACAAACAACAACTGGTGCTTCCCACTGCTTTTAGAGAACTGGTCTTGAGGTCCCTGAATAATCACATGGGGCATCTTGGCATAGACCGAACTCTTGACCTGGTACGGACCCGATTCTACTGGCCAAAAATGAGTGCAGATGTAGAGTAGTATGTCAAGACCTGTGGCCGCTGTTTACAAAGAAAAGCCCTACCTCAGTGAGCTGCCCCCATGGTCAATATCACTACCAGTGCCCCTATGGAACTGGTCTGCATTGATTTCCTGAGTTTAGAACCAGATCTAAAAAACAATAGTAACATATTGGTAGTCACTGATCATTTTACCTGGTATGCACAGGCTTTTCCTACTAAAGATCAGAAAGCAACCATGGTGACTAAAGTACTTGTTGAGAACTTCTTTGTCCACTATGGGGCCCCCCAGAGGATCCATTCTGACCAGGGGAGGGACTTTGAGAGCTGCCTGATTAAAGAAATGCTATCCTTTTGGGGATTACTAAAATCAAGAACCACCCCATATCATTCCCAGGGAGATCCCCAACCTGAAAGGTTTAATCACACATTGCTTGATATGTTGGGCACACTGCAACCCAAAGACAAGCCTAGATGGAGCCAGCAGATTAGCACCCTGGTTCATGCTTATAACTGCACCAAAAGTGATGCCACTGGATTTTCCCCATACAGGCTGATGTTTGGGAGAGAGGGTAGACTGCCAGTGGATGTGTGTTTCGGGGTTTTCCCTGATGGGGTGCAAGCAGAAAATCATCTACAGTATGTACAAAAGTTGAAGGCCCAATTGAACCATGCCTACCAACTGGCCCAGACCATGGCTGCTAAACGAAACCTGGCCAACAAGGAGAGGTATGATAAGAAAGTGAAAACAGTGGAACTGAGAGAAGGGGATAGAGTGCTATTGAGGAATTTGGGACTGCATGGCAAACATACGATTGTTGACAGATGGCATCACCTCCCTCATATTGTTGTGGGAAAACTGGCAGATTTACCTGAATATAAAGTGCGGCCTGAAAACAATTCAAAAGATGTGAAAACTATACACAGAAATCATCTGCTGCCAATCGGGCAAATCTTGATTGAAACTGAGCCTCCCAATGCCCCCCGGCCTATGACTAGATCTGCTACAGAAAAATCCAGACCATCTGATTCTTCAGAAAGCCAAATAAGAGGGCCCTGTCCAAACCCCTCTGATGAAGATGATCGCCACTCTGTGTCTGAAGACAATGAAAATAATATTGAATACTATCCCTCTTATGAACTGAGCCAGCTGTTTCGGGGCAATCCCCTCGTTAACTCTGGAGATGAGGTTGGGCTTTCTAGACTGTCTGAGCCCCCAGCTTTGTCTCCGGAACCCATGCTTCCAGAGGATGAATTGGGTAGCAGCAAAGCCCAAGGGGTGGGGTCCTTGAGCATGGCTGAACTGTCTGGCCTGGCTGAACTATCTGACTTTTCAGAAGAAGAAAGTAATGTGGGGGAACAAGCCAGTGATATGCCGGAACCTGAAGAATATGTTGAATGCCCTGATGGTTCCTTACTAGTGCCTGAACAGTCCTCAGCTGAGCCAAGTAGTGTGGGTCCTGATATAGAGGGTCATGCCCCTGAAAGTACTATGAGCACTGGGTCTCCTTCCCCTGTGGAGGTTCCCCCTACTAATCTCAATGAGGCAGAAACAGAATCGGGGCCTGTAGCAGGGTTTTCCGAGACCCCTAGACACTCCAGCCGAGAAGTACGGCCTGTAGTAAAGTTGAGTTATGAGTTTCTGGCCAGCCTGTGGACCTGTCCTTAAATGTGGTCCATAAAGGGGTGTATGTATCCCCAAGCTCCTTGCCTAAGTTAGCCTTGGGGGATAACTCCAGCCTGTTAGTATTGCCCTTCGACTGTGGTACTCCTACCCCAGTTAGCCCGCCAGTAGCTGATAGGGAAGGGCCCCCTCTCTTCAGGTGTCATGGGCAGAGAGTAATGACCTGATTCAAAAAGAAAAGGTTATGTGTGTGTGTAATGTTGCATAAACCGTAGTAAACTGTGAATACAGTATCGATGCATGTAATCTAAAGTGTGATATAATGTTCATTAAACTGTTTGCCTTAAAGTGATTTAAGGGTAACTACTTGACGCGGACGCCAAGTTCTTTCCAGGCCGGGAAGGGTGTAACCCCCCCACAAATGGGGGTTCCTAAAAGCCTTCCCGGAGCTTGCTTAAATGCTCCATGCCTGGCTGGTGTTCGGCGTAAGGCCACTAAATGTGGGGGCTGTGAGTGCTTTTAAAGCCTCCATGTACTGTCTCTTTAAGAGCCATCTGCTTGCAGGCAAAATCATTGTTTGTGAGGGGGACTGTGTGTTTCCCTGCTCGAGCCCCACTCGAGCTGTACTGTAATTGCCCCTCTTTGTGGTCGCTGAAAGCGCCAGGGGAACCCCCTTGACAGGTGTAACTATTTGCCTGAAATCATTTAGAGTGATAGTGAAAATGCAGTTTTGTTTAACCTGCTTTTGTTGCAGATGGGACTCTGTGTGCTGTTCCCCTCCATCTTGGACCAGGACAGTTCGAGGGGTCCAGTAGGAGTGAGGGGGTATCTAATGTGGAGTAAAAAAGCAGCCAACCAGAAACCAGGGCTCTAGATGGAGCTTGCTGACAAATGGGGGCACAGCTTGTAATTCTGTGAAATGGCATTCTGGGCCATGGCGCTATTTTGCACCAATGAGGGCAGTAACAAGTGACTGGCATCTGCAGCCCTCCAATGGGATCGGGTGGTGCCCGAATAGAGAGACTTGCCCCAACTGCCAAGAGGCAGATGCGTTGTGACTGTGAGTGAGGAAGGAGCTCTGAGCTCCTGCACTATTGAGTGTTCGCACGGGAAGTGCGTGAAGGGCCTGAGGCGGCCGTTTGCATCGCCAGCGTTCCTCGGACTAAATCCGTGAGGGCAGCGGTCAGAGGAGGCTGTGTCCCTGCACAGCTACCTACCAGGCTCAACCTGAAGAGGAGTGAAGAATCTGCTAAATCGCGCTCGGTCTGTCTGGAAAGTTGAAGCTGCAGTGAGACTCTCGATAGCTGGGAGTTCATTTGGGTCCAAGGAGCAGCTGCCTGGTATGGTACTCCTCTGTTGTTTTCCATATAAATGTGTGAGGAGGCCTTTGAAGCTCAGGCTCAGCCCTGCAAGTGGTGAAGGAGTGGTTATCTGCTGGAGTTGTGAGTACTGGATCAGGGTAGCTCCCTGTTAAAGCTTACAAACAAAGGCAAAACCATTTTGTTATATTGCTGACTGCACTAATTGAGCTTTCTGGCTCCATCTGATCTTCTCAGGAATTAAATGCTCGCTTGTGTCAGGGCCCCAACCAGCTGCATTGAGGAACTAGCCATTAGGGCTTGGGTACCCATAGACAGTAATTAATAGGTTAGGCCTGTGTACAGAGCCATAGGTAGATTTTCATATATGGTAGTGATAAGCTAATCAACCTGATTCCCCCCGGTCCTTGTTATCTTCCCTCAAATAAATCAAATTGTTTGTTTTGCAAAAGTACACTGGCTAGTCTGTGTATTAATGGTGAAATACTGCATAGTGAATGTGGTGTAACTGTACTTTACTTTCCAGAGGGTCCCTGGAGTGAGCTGACTGGTTCGAGCCAGGGGGTAAGTGTATATGGTAAGGACTCTGAAATTGAACTGTGTGGGCCACTAGTGGGAAGAAAGGGGGGTTGCAGCAACCCAGAGGGCTGTGATGAGTCAACCTCGACTGTTCTAACCCTGACCTCTGGGTGGTGGCACCCGCCAACAGATCTGGGCCCCTCACCCTGCTACAGTTAGGGCAGGCAGGGGTAGTAGCCCTTAGGATAGCGCCCCCTTGGGGTTACACCTATTTCCCAATGTGTGACTGCTTTTAAACCCGGTGCCCAGTCCCCACCTTTAACTATGGCGCCTGGCACTCATACATGCCCTGACGCCTGCTGGGCATTATAGCAAGCACCGCTTGGGGCTTACATATACATACAAACAGACTTGGCTGCTCCACTCCGTAGACCTGTTTTGAATTCTGCTACTCTGCATTGGGTAAAAATTTTTTATCTAAACTAGCGTCTTCATTGTCATTTTTGCCGTTGATGGTTAGTTTTTGTGGAGTGTTTGATATCTGGGGCAGGTTGAGCACTATAAGGCAAGCTGACAGGTTCAGCAGTGTGAAAGCAAAGATGCTGGAGGAGCTCATGAAGTAACTGAACTTGTCTGACAAAGAATTGCTGCAGAACTGAAGTAAAGACTCTAACCAAAACCTCATGAATAGCACTCATATTATTTTAATTTACAGTCTCTGGATAAGAGCTTTTCTGGAGTTTAAAAAAACTGTAAGCAGCCGTAAGCAGAGTTTCACCCCTGAACGGGCATGCTGGCCGTCCGTTGGTTTTGGTGTTCATACAGATACTTGTTGAACTTGAGTGAGGGAGGTGAAGGTTTGAATCATCTCTATAATAATAATAATAAAACTTTATTTTTAAGGTGCCTTTCAAAACCAAGGCGCCAAACAATATAAATCACATCACTAAAATTCCATAACAATATAATTAATAACACATCCTAAAACCAACAATATAATCATAAAATCCTGAACTTATTCCAGCTGTTAAATGCCTTAGGCTTAACTCCTAAAACCAGTAACATAATCATAAAATCACAGGCTCATTCCAGCTATTCAATGCCATAGACTTGATTCCACAACCAGGTTTTCAGTGCTTGTTTAAAACCCTCAACGGTCGTGTGCTCACGAAACCAATGAGGTAGAGAATTCCAGAGGGTAGGGGCTGCATATATAAATGTTCTGGCCCCAGAAGATTTCAAACATACTCTTGGAATCTCTAGCAACCCCTCGTTGGCTGAGCAGAGCGATCGCTTGGGGCAGTGAGGAACCAGGAGCTCTTTCAGGTAGTCCAGGCCAAGTCCATGTAGGGCTTTAAAAGTCAGCAAGCTAACTTTAAAGGTGATCCACCACTGAACTAGCAGCCAGTGCAGTCTGCGCAGTACTGGTGAAATATGGCAGGACCGCGAGGATCCTGTCAACAGCTGCGCTGCAGCGTTCTGCACTAGTTGCAAGTGGTGGATTTCCACCCCAAGTAGCCCTAGGTAAAGGGAGTTGCAGTAGTCCAGACGCAAGGTCACAATGGCGTGAATCAGAGTAGGAAGGTCATCAGATGGAACAAGGTGCCTGATCCTGGCGATATTCCTCAGATGGTAAAATGAGGAACTGACGACAGCAGATACCTGTAAATGTAGGGTAAGCCCATCATCAAAAATTACCCCCAGGTTCCGCACCCATTCAGAGGTCAGGAGTGGCGGCACACCCCCAAGAAATAAACCAGAGGGCGACCCCCCAACCTCTCTATCCGGCGACCAGGATCCACTACCAATACCTCAGTCTTATCAGAGTTCAACTTTAGCCAGCTGGCATCCATCCACTCCTGGATTTCGGCAAGACAGTTATTAAAGACTGAGAGAGCTCCGTCCTGATCGGGGGCAAAGAAAGGTAGAGCTGAGTATCATCAGCATAGCAGTGAAAGCTCAGCCCATACCTTCTTACAATGTCTCCGAGGGGCAGCATGTATACTGCGAACAACATGGGGGATAACACTGATCCCTGAGGGACTCCACACATTAACGAGACCGGGTTAGAGGAAAAAAACCTGACACCACCCTCTGAGATCTTTTCATGAGGAACGATGTAAACCACTTGAGGACCATACCCAACAGTCCACAAATGAACCTCAGATGATCAAGCAACACCCCATGGTCCGCGGTATCAAACACTGATGAGAGATCTAGGAGGACCAAGATAGAATGGCACCCCCTGTCTCTAGCCATCAGGAGATCATTAAGCACCCGAATCAGTGCTGTCTCGGTACTATGCTTTTTTCGCAATCCAGACTGGAGGGGTTCATAGATAGCATGGATGGTCAAATGGTCCTCCAGTTGTGTGGCCATTACTTTCTCAATCACCTTCCCCACAAAGGGAAGGTTAGAGATTGGTCTGTGGTTAGCAAGGCAGTCTGGGTCCAAATAAGCTTTCTTCAAGAGAGGTGTTACCACCGCCTCTTTTAGGGAGCTTGGAAACTCACCCATCTCCAAGGAGCACCAGACTATCTGAGCTAGGACTGGGCCAATGACATCATTACAACCCAAAATTAGGGAAGTAGGTCCTGGATCCAAACTACAGCATGCAGGATGCACACACTGGACAATCCGCATGATATCTATGAAAGCCGGCTGGCCAAAGGTACTCCAAGAAAGACCAAGGTATGCAAACCCGCACTGGTTCACCACAGCACCCATAGAGTGTGCTGGATGGAAAGCTGATCTGATGTCGGCAACTTTATTCGCAAAAAAATCGAGCAAGTTCATCACACTCTTCTTGCGAGAACGCTTTCCGAACATGTAGACAGGCTGGGTTGCACAGTCTGTCCACAGTTCGGAACAGCTGAGTTGGTCGATTTTGAGCAGCTGCAATTTTCCCAGACAGGAACTCTGTCTTCTTACGGGAGGTTTCGGATTGATAGACTTGATAATGGTCCATCAATCTAAGGCGGTCGGCATCAAGAGCAGACTTCCACCAGCAACTCTCTAACCTTCGTCCAAGTTGCCGCATCTGCCTCAGAGTCCCATCAAACCATGGGGGTTGAGGGCAAAGGGAGAGTGGACGAACACGGACAGGAGCAATGATGTCCAGGGTCCCCATAATGGCCAAATTATAAGCTACCATGAGGGCATCTGGGTCATTGTTTGCCACTGGGAAGGACGAGAGATCCAGGACTGCTAATATGCCTTGGAATTTTATATCTCATAAAGGGCTATACCGAATCATCTCTACAGGGGTTGGCCTACAAAGGGGGGGCACTAAAACTAAACCCCACAGTGTAATGATCAGACCATCCAACTGGTTCCACCTCCAAGTTGGAGGCCTCAATCCCCAGGAGGAAGACTAAGTCCAGAGAGTGACCTTGATTATGAGTGGTGGTGGAAACAACCTGTGTGAGGCCCAGAGATGTCATCAACTGGAGAAAGTGCGGACCAAAATGTGAGAGTTCATCGTCGACCCAGGTGTTAAAGTTGCCCAGGACCATCAGCCTGGGTGACTCCAACATCACGTCGACAATAAAGTCTGCCACTTCCTGGAGGAATTGTTTCTCATCATCTGGTGGACAGTAGATTAGAACTATCCTACAGCCTACACCCACTTCTACAGTACACTCGAATGACTCAGTCTCCTCAACTGGTACATTTGTGAGGTTTAGTTCAGCCTTGAAACAGACTGCTACCCCCAACCCCCGCAACCCAATCTCGGGCGGTGTATCACCGAGTACCTGGCAAGAACTGCAGCCTCCAAAATGGGGCAGAGATTTCATCCAGCCAGGTCTCAGTGATACAAGCCAGGACCACCAATTTAACAAGATTTGCAGTAATTGTAGTCTTATTTTTAATGGACCTACCATTGCATAACACCGCCTGAGCTGGGTGAACTTTCCGGGCTGCCCGGGCCACCTGCCTACCATTATTTGTAGTGCCCTTGTGTATGGAAACCAGGCATGATGGACCACACTCCTGGATCCATTTTGCCCCAGGGCGTCTCCTGGATTTCACTACTCCAATGTGGTGGCCCCCCCCTCATTCATCCCCTGATGTTCACACCTCTAAACTATTACACTGCCATTTTTGAGTTTTAAATTAACTGCAGAGCTTATTGAACTGGCGTGCCACAACCTATTGGGACTCTAAGTGGAGATAGAAGTCAAGGTGTGGAGGAATTTGAGCATGGATTTGCTCCAGGATGAAAGTTCTTGTCTGGAGAGGCATAATGTGATGTAGAGGGGTTCATTACACCCCAGCTAAAGGTATGCTAGTGTTGTCTTAGGTCAGGGGGGGTCACAGTATTCCCTTTATGAGATAACTAACTACGCTTAAAGGAGTGTTTTGTTCTGCCTTTTTTTTTCACTTTCTGTTTATACTCCCCCCTGCCCCCACCTAAGCTCCACTGCCTTGGGAGTCACCAGTCGCATCTGCCTTGCCTCACCTTACCTGGAGCTCATGGTAGTCCCTATATGTAGCCATGGATTGGCCCCCAGGTGGGGACAAGGTGGGGGCCTGTACACCCCTGAACATCTTCCATCCATCAGGGCACCAGACTGGGACAAGCAAGGGGGCTGTGGGTCTGTGCTAAGGTGCTCCGTCTTCCAGTGCTCCATCTTCCAGGAGCCTAGGGAGCGATTTTCCTGTGTTCTGGGCATGGCATACACCCCAAAGTCAAGGCATAACTGTAGACGTCCACCGCACCTTTCAGGGTACTTGTTGTACCACAGGCCTCCGCCTGGGATCAGTTAAGCTCTGAGCCAACATCCCCCCTTCCTCCCAGAGAAGGCGAGCTGTCCCCTGGATGCTCAGCCTCCTCCCCTGGCCTGCCCTCCAGCTCCTGGGCTTATTCCCGAACCCAGGTCACTGGCGTCATGAGCAGTCATGCTACCACTGCGCTGGCAGGCTGGCTTGTTCTGCTTTTTGTTTTCCAGGTAATTCAAGGTGATTCAACAGGTGTTTGAGGACAATATGCCCGTTTGCAGTTCTATGGCATAACATAAATTAAGAAGGAATTGGAAACTGGAATGGGGTTGCTAATTGTGAGGCCTCCATGGTGTAGGAGAAGGGACTCCTGTACCCCTGTCCTGAAAATGTGGGATATGCTCTATGGTGTTGTGCTTTATTGTGATTTGCCTGAGATTTCCCCTGTTAACTTGTACAAAAATGTGTTCGTACCAGGAAAGGATGCCTTATAGCAAAGGAAGCCTTATAGCAACTATAGATGCTGGATATGGGGTAAAACCCCCTTAAGAGGTATTATTTTTATTTTCTAGCCCTCCACACTAACTGAGCCATATAAAAGAATTGAGTGGTTAGTCTTGGTATTGTCTACATAATTTTTACTCATGGTCCCAGAACTCATAGTATGGAGTCTGAACTCTTCATACATCCTCTAATGTTCTAAAGCTTTTCAGTTGATTTGATATTCAAACTGAATTCCTGCGATTCTGTTTAAAGAACCAGCGGTTTCTCTGAAAGAATTCTGTGTCCTTAATCAATGGTGGTTGATATAGGAAGAATCTTCTGCTGGAGGTTAACTTGGATGGAAAACTTATTAAACGGAACTCTTTGAAATAGTCTTTACTTAAAACTATGTTTGAATATTATATACTTTATGAACATTCTTGGAATGTTTCTCATTTGGACAGCATATATAGGATGGAATGAGAATATATTTATATTGCAAATTTTATCTCATTTTAGTTGTTTTATGTAGGTGAGGTGCCCTAATTAGGGAGACGCTATCCTGGTTTCTCATTGTAGATGGCATAACCTTAGAAAATAAGAGTTTAAGTATGTATTTAATGGGTATCAAATGTACTTGTATTAGCTAAATAAGTGTTCTAAGCTGTCATTATTCATAGGACTTTTTCTGTTCGAGTAATTTCATGATACTGAGGGCACAATGTAATCGAAACTTTGTATGTGTTGTAAGAATAAGAGCCCAAAATAATTAAGAAGCCAGTTAGACTACTAGCCGATTGACTTTGATGAACCCCTAGTAGATATTTCCCCTATTGCTTGGGGTCGGCCTGGTTGTTTTAGAGCGGTCCAATGAATATGCCAATAACAAAGAGAGGTACTTTTTCAGATGTTATTGTTAGCTGTATTCACATTCATTAAGTATGGGAATTCTGGGGCTAATGAATATTAGTGTCCCAGGTGCCTACACTGGGACAGGATCTATGATATCCCATATTTTGCCAACATAATCATTTTTCTGGATCCTAAATTCCAAAATGAGGTAAATTTAGACCATAATTGGTTTAAATGGACTATTGCCCCAGCCTATCTGTCTGGGTTTATTAGTACTTAGAAACTATGTGGTGTAGTGGTGCCTTATGGTATAAAAAGAATCCATATGGGTGGAGTCCCGGTAAAGCCCATTGGGAATGCAAGATGGTATAGACCTAGATGATACCTGAAATGTGTTATGTGCAAATAATAATGAGCATTGGCTCTGATGGAGTGCCCAAAACTTGGAAATTGGGAAATTTATTGTATTACCCTCTCTGGACTAATGGCCTACTTCTGCTAGAGAGCACGAGGGGCCTGTGTGGGTTCATGCATTTAGTTAATCAATGAATGTGTCTTCAGTGGGAACTTAATATAAAGACTGAGGTTATGAAAGGGCACTAAACTATAAAATACACTGTAAATTGACAAGCAAATTTAATGAAACGTTGAATAGATGCTTGCCAAGTACAATGCACTCAATATTCATTTTTATGATTATTTGAATATAATCACAGAATGACAGAAATTTGACAGTGGAAAAGGACCACACCAGCCCATCCAGTCATGTGAATAATCATAATAACAATAATAAATACTGTAAATGATAATGTGTCAGTAATGTGAATTTTATTTTAAGTGTGAACTAATGTTTTTACTTCCTTGTAATATTGTAATGACCAATGGTCAATCAATAAACCTTTAAACTAAAAAATACAAGCAGACCTCAGAAGATTATATTGTTGGCTGTCTTTGAAAATGCCTTTAATGATCATAATGTTGTGGTCGGCTCCAGAGGGGCCAAAAAGTTTACAGTAAGCCATCCTTTATTCGTAAACATTCCTTTACATATTTCACTGTACAAGAATATCTCCACTGACTGGCTACAGTAGCACGATGTAATAGCACTGGGGATTGGGTGTCTACAATAACGGTGACCCAATCCCCGGCGTATGTCTGCAGGGCTACTGTAGGGTAGGATGGCTGGATGGGGGCCAAGCGAATATGCTGACTGGATGTCACTATCCCATTATCTCTGAGAGACAACATACAGCAAGGGTGAAAGAGAATGTGAGGTGGCGCCATGGTGGGTTGCGAGCTGACCCCTTGGCATGGTGGGTGGGGTTGGCAGCATTGGTGGGCAGGGTACTGGGTTCAGGTCTGGGTACTGGTGCATTTTTGTTTAGCCTGGCCGAATCTTTTCTTTTATGTTTTCACACCCTGACACCACCCCCCTGGGTTAGGAATCTTTAAGTAGGGAGGTGCGAGACAAAGTCCTCCATATAAAACATTAAAAAACAAACTCTCTAGCTGTTTGCTGTGTGCCGGGGTGTCAGAGTACCGAAATACATTTTCGTCACTCTTGACTTCTCTATAACAGCGATTGCCTTTAGGCCTTCGCCGTTATCACATAGCTCCCTGGCTACTATTAATTGGCAAGATTTCTATTTAGCACCTTCAATTCATGCGGCATATGAAATCTTCACTCAAGAGATATTAATAGTCATAAACCACCTTGCCCCCCTATGTAAAATGAAGAACGAGAAAAATAACGTCTCTATGGCTTCCCAGAGAGATCAAACAAGCCCCGAGGGATAGGAATATATACTGGAGTAAAGTTAGAACTGCTAAATCAGAGCAGGACTGGATACATTTTAGGCAAAAGAGAAATTGCTGTACAAAGTTAATTCAAACAGCCAAAGCAAATTACTATACGTCCCTGTTGGACAATAACAAGCAGGACCCTTTTTTTTCCTGGAAAGCTATAGAGTATAGAAGGAGGGTCAGCCCCTTCATCACTACCTAGACAGTTGCAAGTTGGTAATAAACTATGTACAGACAAACAAATAATCTTGGAGGAGTTGAATTCGTACTTTGCCTCTGCTGGAAATGTTTTTGACAACTCGATTATAGCCCAGACCCCATTACCTCCAGAAATCACCTAACCCCACATCTAATAGCTCAGCTCTGTTCAAACTCCAGCAGTTCTCCTATATGCAGGTGGAGCAGATCCTTCAAAATCTAGACCCCCCCAAAGAAGTGCTGGGGTTGATAACATCGAACCTCTCTTTCTAGAAATGGGTTACCCAATTCTAACTGCACCTATAACCCATCTCTTCAACTTATCAATTACAAGTTGTGACATCCCAGTACTATGGAAAACTGCTCATATAATTCCGCTATTTAAATCGGATGACAAAACCTCTGAGAATGACTACTGGCCCATCTCCATTTTATCAGTTTTTGCTAAACTTCTTGATAAGCTGGTAAATGATCAGATTAGAGAACACCTTGATGAATGTAATTACATTATTCCTATGCAGTCAGGCTTTTGAGCCAAATATAGTGCAACTTTTACACTCATCGAGGTTACAAATGATTGGCTCACAGCTCTTGATCAAAAACTTACCAATGTGGCAATATTTCTAGACCTTAGCAAAGCCTTTGGTACTGTGGACCACAGTATCCTACTGAATAAACTAAGGAATGCTGGCATAGGTCCTGATGGTATCGCCTGGTTTACATGTTACCTCTTTGGGAGACATCAACAGTTGGAGGTGGAAGGCTTGTCTTCTTCTTGTGTCCAAATATGCAAAGGAGCGCCACAAGGATCTATACTGGGACCTTGGTTATTTATGATATACACTAATGACCTGGGTGATAACATTGTAAATGTAAAACTGCATTTTTTATGCAGATGATACTGTTCTTTATACTGTGAGTCCTACGCCTGAGATGGCCATGAATTCTCTACAAGAGGCATTTGATCAACTGCAAGTTAAATCACTGCAAGGTAATTTATGTACTTCTAAGCTTCTCCTAAATGCTGCTAAAACTAAGCATAGGGTTTTCTCTCCTAAATCTGTCTCCCCCCCCCCGACATTAGGAATCACAACCCTAAAAAGTGACAGGCTAGAAATGATAGATTCCTTGAAGTACCTAGGCATGTGGTTGGATAATAAATTATCCTTGAAGGTGCATATTGAAAATCTCTGTAAAAAGCTATGCCAGAGATGGGGGTTTATTACAGAAATTCTGTTTCAGCCTTGAAGTTAAGAAAAGACTGATTCATGTGACATTTCTACCCCTGCTAGACTATGGCGATATTATATATAAAAGTGCTACTGTCTCTAATTTGACTAGATTAGATGTGATCCGCCATAGAGCACTCTGGTTCATCTCTGCTCTACAGGCCAAAACCCATCATTGTCTTTTGTACAAGGAAGTGGGATGGACTTTATTGGGAAGTCAGAAGGCCCAGGAATCTAAGTTACTGGTCCTTTAAAATGATGCAGAATTCCTTACCAATATACATATCTAATCTCCTTCGCAGATCCATAGGGTTATACAATCTAAGAAAGTACAGTGTTATCCTGCTTGATGTCCCTAGGCACTTTTCAGAATATGGTAAGCTGTCTTTTGGTTGGGCTGCTCCCATGGTATGGAATGCCTTCCAGGAATCACTTAAATTGAATTAACTTGTTAGTTCCCATTACCTCCAAACCCTTCTTGGTCAATTCTGTGTTGACAAATGCGTGCGTTATTAGAACATTTAACCTCATATTACAGTTTTTGAAACACAATGAAATTTTGTTTTCTTTTTCTATGCTGCTAAACCTATATCAGCTGCTTTTATCGTGCTAGTCTTTGTATTAGAGTAGAACTGCTGACCTGTACCTTGACCTAATCTCTAACTCTGTTTTATATGAGCTGTTTTTGTATACTGTCACTTCATTTTCTGTATTGTAATCTGTCCTACCCAGGACCTTCTTGCAAATGAGCTTTGCTCAATGAATGGAACCTTTTTTTGGGTAAAATAATAAATACAAATGGAACCTCTGCTGGAAGACCGTTCCAGGCATCTATCACCCTTTCTGTGAAGAAGTATTTCCTTTCACCTCTCCTAAATGTACCCCTCCTTCAGCTTCATATCATGGCCCCTTGTTGTGGAGCACCCTTTCCTCTGAAAAACACCTCTCATTTGTACCTTATTCACCCCTATGAGGTATTTTAAGTTCTCAATCATATCTCCCCTATTATCCAGGGTTTACATGTTTAAATTCCTTTTAGTCTCATAGGACATATGATGTGGACCCTGTACCATCTTGGCAGCCATCCTTTCAACAGCCTCCATCCTGTCTATGTCCCGCCTGAGATGTGGCCTCCAAAACTGGACACAGTACTCCAGGTGGGGTCTTACTAAAGACCAATATAATGGCAACACCACTCCCCTCTTCCTGCTGGTAGTACCCCTACTTATGCATCCCAGCATCCCACTAGCTCTCCCAACCGCTTTGTTGCATTGGCTGGCCACCTTCAGGTCATCTGATGTGATTGCCGCCAGGTCTCTTTCCTGTTTGGTCACTGCTAGTATAATCCCCCCATTTTGTACTGCACCCCCGGATTTCTGTGACCCAAGAGCATTATTTTGCACTTTTTTGCATTAAATCTTAGTTGCCAAACTTTTGACCACTCCTCCAGTCATTTCAGGTCTATTTCCATCCTTTGCACCCCCTCCAGAGTGTCCACCCTGTTGCAGATCTTGGTGTCATCCGCAAACAGGCAGACCTTCTCTTCCAATTCCTCTGCTATGTCACTAATGAAGACATTAAAGAGGACTGGCCCCCGTACTGACCCCTATGGTACCCCGTTGGTCCCTCTTCCCTCCTCAGAACGAACTCCATTTATCACAACTATCTGCCTCCTATCCTCTAACTGGTGTCTTACCCAGGTTACCACCTTATTGCCCACCCCCATGCTACCCAACTTGTTTACCAGCCTGCTATGTGGAACGGTGTCAAAGGCCTTGCTGTAGTCCAAGTAGGCCACGCCCACCCACCCCAATCCAACACCCTGATTACCCAGTCAAAAAACCTATCAGATTTGTTTGGCATCTCCTCCCCTCCATAAAGCCATGCTGCCTCAGGTCCTGCAGTCTCTGGATTCGAGGTGTTCCACGATTCTTTACTTTAATAGTGTTTCCATTAATTTCCCTGCTACAGATGTCAGACTGAGAGGCCTGTAATTTCCTCGCTCCTCCTTGCTACCACTTTTGTGAAGTGGGTCTATGGCCACCCTCCTCCAGTCCTCTGGGACCTTGTCAGTTTCCAGTGAACTGTTTAACAAGTCTGTCAGAGATGCAGCTAGCACCTCCCTGAGTTCCTTTAAGACTCTTGGATGCACCCCATCTGGACCCATGGCTTTGTCCACCCTCAGATTATGAGTGCTTTCCTGACAGTTTCCTCAGAAATGAGACTGGTGTCCTTTTCCCACCCCCAATTTACCAAAAAAGGGTGGCATATTGGAGGCCACACTGTGACTTGAGGGAGGGGAGGACAAAGCCGAGTTAAAGAAGCAGTGGTGGATGAAAGCTGGAGCACCTCGAGCAAAGCAGTAAAAGGAATAGAAGGGGTCCGTTCAGGCTAGTGTAGTTTTGGGGCAGCACTGTATATCACATCCATGCAGTGGAACACTGGCAAAATCATCTTGAGGATGTTCTCATGGCAGACCAGGAGAAGGAGGCACATCTTGTTGTGGTACAGTGTGGCAAGATTCAGACAGAGCTAGGTGTGTATAGGGTTGATATGTGTTGAGAAATCAAGCATAACCCCTGCCTGCACGCCTAGGCACAGGTTGAGGGGCCTCAGCTCATTGAACGGGTGCTTCCACCTGGAAGAATGGTTCTGGGGTAGCGTAACTGCTGTTGGTATAGCCCTCTGGGATGCTATAACCCCCCCCACCAACCCCTCTAGTGGCCTAAACAGTATAGCAGCAAAACATTCACATGTACCATATGGCAGTAATAACCTGCTCACATCCCTTGCACTTACCACCAGGGCTGGATCCTCTGCAGCTGCCCTGGAGACCCCCTGTAAAATAAGACCTGTAATGCAACAGTTCAATGGCAGTACAATACCCCCACCAAAAAAGTACACAATAGCCAGGTTAAATGCAAAAGAACAAAGTCTGATTTATTCAGGGGGAAGTGAACAGGGGTGGGGCATGAATCTAGTGGATGATTGACAGATCTGATTAATTCAGGCTGAACATGCATGCACAGTGAGTACCTTGTATACAGTCACACAACCCTGGGTACCCAGTTGTTAAGCAGGCTAGCCTGAAGTGATGCCCGGGGTAGGCCGGTGTTGCAGCTGTTGTTGGAACCCTTAGGAAAGAAAATAATCAGCATGCACATCAACCCAGAATTTGTAATCTCGAGCCAGATGGCTCAGTTCATTTTAATAAACCCAAACAAATAAATCAGATGACAGACAATGATTGCAGCTTTGTTGCAGGGAGCTACCCTGTTTGGTACTCATGCTACCCAGACCAGGAGGCAGGACTGATTAGATGAAGACCTCTGGATGGTGTTCTGGTTTGCCAGGGGAAGCAGGGCCCACACGACTCACCAAGGTGGTCGCTACCTGTTCAATGGTGTTCAGCAGGGAACCAAATCCCCAAGTGGGTCTTTTGTCAGAAATGTCTCTGCAATGGGAGCGGCAGTCTAGGCCAAGGTGTCAGGGCCCAGAGTAGAGCAGGCAGTTCAGATTTAGTCTGTGTGAATGCTGGAGCAGCTTCCAGTTAGCATAATGCACTTGAAGGTGGGGAACCAAATTGCGACCCACACAGCACATTGAGCACACTTATAAGCAACACAACTCTTAGTCACAGTTCGGGTAAAGTCTGGTTGCAATTTAGTAGAAGTTCTGCGCAAACCTCTCAATACATGACTCACTTCCGTGCCTGGCAGGCTGATCACTTCTGGAACAAGTCTTCAGTCCCAAGTTCAGGCAATGATCACTCTCTTTCTCGTCAGGCTTCAGAGCTCAAACAAAGGAATTAGATTTAAATCCAACTTTCACATTCACAGGATTTCTCACTGGAAGGTTTGACAGGCAGGCCAGTACAGCCTTCCCGATGATTCTCCCGTGCTTCTACGCAGGAGCAGCTGCTCGATGGCTCGAGTTGTTCACTCTCCAAACTCCAGCTCACAACTTACTCTGCAGCAGGCAGGTCTGGTGATTTCCTCTGAGATCCAAAAAGTTTGGTTGACTGAGGGAACTGTCTGTCACAGCAAGGGCTCCCCCTCCAGGTCCATTTAGGTGCCAAACCTTAAACACTACAATTCCTACAGATTTCAATCCCACAAGATCTCTGGGGACAGTCTCCATTTTAGGTCCCCTGAGGTTTGATTGGTCCAACTCTGGCAGTCCAGAACCAAAATGGTGGCTCTTATGTACAAAGTCCAAGCTGCAAGAGAAGGCAGGTTAAACAAACTTCTATATTATTATTACTAAGCCAGATAAATAATAAATGAACACAGTTCCTAACAGAGCTCCCTCTGCGCATAAAGCGACTGCAGAATCGAGCAGAAATACTACTCGTCTGGCTGGTCACAAGCCCTAAAGTACTTGGTCCCAGCCCAGTCTAATTTCTAACACAGCATAATGACTCTCTTAAAGATGACTCTCTTAAAGACTCTTTTAGATGACGTGGAACCTTTGTAAAAAAGCCATTGGCTCAAAGGTAATAATTCCTAGAACAATAAACTAAACTAAACTAAAGAGACAGGCATTGAGGCTTTCTATAGCACTCTCACGCAGACACATACAACTACTGCAGACATAGGACACTCTCCTGTCAGTGGACATTAGGCAGCCCAGGAAGACTTCTTAGTAATCCCCAATTTGTGTGTGTGTGTGTGTGTGTGGGGGGGGGGTTATACAGGATTTTGATCCAGCCACACTGAGGTACTTAAAGTGGGGTTCTTCTTCAAGTGCAGTGTGATCAAGGATCTTGAAGATGGGGTTAGTTTAGAATTGAGCTAGGCTCTGTTTAGTGCCAGAAGTCATGGAAAAAGTATTTTTAACATTAAGAGAATTAGTTTTAGTGGAAGCATTGTTAGGCATTATCAGTCATGTTTTAGCAACGATTCCAGGTCATGAACCAGAGGTAATGAGTACAGTGTCATCTGCATACTTATGGATATAGAAGGAGATAGACGGGGGTGGGGGTTGTTTAGGCAAATGGAAAAAGGATAGGGCCAAGTATAGAACAGCAGAACTAAAGTTGGAACAGCTCCAAGCAAGTGCAACGTACTAGGCTGAATCAACAAAATAAAAAATAAAAAACCACAAAACCTCACACTTACATCCCGAACAGGTATGCAACACTCAAGAATGCTTTTTAGAAAGATGTAAAATGTATTAAGCCCTATACTCTTGATAAAGTACCTGCAGGGGTACAAAACAATGTTGGGAGGTGTTTGTGGTGACTATCAGGAATTTGTACTCATTTGTTTAGTTTTTGATAACCGGGTAGGTACAGTTAGGTGATGTGCACTTAACTGCTATCTAGTACACTATGTAAGTTAAATACATTTTTCTAAAAAGTTTTCTTGAGTGTTGTATGCCCACAAAGATGCAAGATCAGGGTCTTTTTTTAACACAGATAGAACCCAGAGTGACTCCAGCTCTCATGGGAGGGAGAGGGCACTGTCAACCTGAAGTGACTGATGCTGGTCAGCAGGGTCTGAGTGGAGCTAGCAATCTGCAGGGTCAGATAGTCCTGCTTAACCAAGCTTATCCAGGAGGAAGAGGTGGGCTACAGTATTGGAAGCCTTAACTAGGCGATAAAAATGGTCTCAGAGGACTTCCGGTGACGTCACGGTAATGGCAGGAGCCTAATCTCCTCCCTCTAGTCATTAATCCTAAGCAATCCAGCATCTAAATAGCTGATGGCTATCCATGCCACAAAGCTGAAAAGAGCAACTCTGGTTGCAAACTGAAGGCATTACTAGGGGATGCAAAAGATGAGGAGGCCTCACTCCACAACCATACACCCAGCCACTCCCATGCTTCAGTATCCTTGGTAGACATCGAAACCGAGAGTGAGGGGTTGCTCACACCATTAGAGCAAGCACTACAGAAGATTCTTCACATTGTCAATAGAATTGGTTCGGCATTTGAGGATCTGAAAGTGGAACTGAAGACTTTTAATTAAAAAAAAAACAAAAAAAAACAAGCTCAGTCTGAACGGCAGATCTCCAAAGTGGCTGAGCAAGTTGAAGGGTATGACAGACTATTGCTTCATCTCTTAGACCAGGACAGAGAAAAAAAAGGAATGTCTCAGAAACACTGAAAACCAGTCCAGATGGGATAATTTCCACATAATTCATGTCCTCCAAGAATGGGTGGAGGAGGGCTTTGCCACGTCTAGTGACTTTATTCTTTATGTGCCCAACCTGTCTTATCAGCCCTCCCAACTTCCCGCTCACAATCAGCTGAGCACACAGGTCTCTGGGCCTGAAACCCTCAGACCCCACTGCACAACCTAAATCCTGGATAGTTAAGGTAACGCACTGTTGTTCAAAGGAAGTTATCTTGTCTGTGGTGTAGATAAACAAAGTGGTTAATTTTGAGATTAAAAGAATATTCTTTGATCAGAACTTTTCAGCTGTCCTTCAGGAAAAATGGCAAGTGAGACTAGCAATCAAAACAGTGAAAGAGAAGCACAGCATCAAAACACAACTCTTCATTTCCAGCCAAGATAAAAGTGCACATGGACTCCGGGATTAAGATATTTTCCTCCCTCTTAGAAGCCCTGCTGCTTTTAAAGAAACTTTAAAGTGTCCAATTCAGGAGATACTGGCACTAGAAGACATACTCCAGTGCACAGCATGGTCAGTGGCAGGAAGGTGTAAGAGACCCAGAGTGGACAGCAGCATTCCTCCACTTTTATCAGGGTATCTCAAAAAGCTATTGAAAAAGGTGTAGAACTAGATTGGGACCGATCTCCAACCCATCCAGCAGACTTCCGTGATGGAATGAACTGACTATGGGAATATCCTTTTTACTACTTGCAACAGGATAAAATGGAACTTCAGTGTTCAGTGTCGTTTTTGCTATAAAACAATAGATTAACATGGCTGTCACCTTATGTGTACAATTCTGATGTCTTGTAGGGTACACTGGATACTTTGTGCTAGGCTACTCGAGGGGGGGAGCAGCCACTGAAATAAGCTATAAACAATGTCATGTGGGTTTGTCTGCTAGGGTGGTGGTTGGGGGGGGTGGTTAGGAACAGTGCTGCCCTTCCCAGACATTATTCTAAGGTCTATTAAAGATATAGTCAACTCTCTGAAACAGTGATGCAATTATGGCTGGGGGTTGGGATTTAGCTGACTGTACCAGAAGTTTTGGGGGCATTGTATATTGGGTGCCCCTTGGGGCAGGGCACTGATCTGGTATTCTCTTAGAGAGCATTGAAAATTGAGGGGAGTGTGGGGGATGAGCAGGAGAGTTGCCTGGCTGTACCCAGAATTAATGGTGCATGACCATGCTTTCCCATCAGCCAGCAGGTGCCACTGCTACTTGCTGCTCATCATGCTCATTAAGCTCATTGTCCGCTAGAACGTCTCAGCATCATAAGGTTAGCATAACCTTAGATGAGAAGGATGATCCACCAAGGAAAAGCAGTGGGAGTGTGAAACACAAACATTGTAAATTGAAACTTCATAACCAGACCTTACAAAGGCAGACCCAGCGATGGCAGGCAATGTGCATTAATGCTCGTAGCCTACCAAACAAGATATCAGAGCTCACAGCCATGTTGGCAGAGACACAACTAGACTAGATTGCAGTCACAGAAATGTGGTTCACCACAAACCACACATGGAATGTAGTCATACCAGGTTACATGCTCTTCAGGAGGGACCGTGAGGGAAGGAAGGGGGGGTGGCTCTGTATGTAAGGGAGGGGATCAATGCAACAGAGATTAAGGGAAAACACAGGAATCAACCATACAGAGTCCCTGTGGGTTACCCTAGGAGCTGGGGACAAGGACCCCATCAGAATGGAGGTTATATACAGACCCCAACCCAGGAACTAGAAATTGACAAGGAACTCCTAGAAGCCATCTCAATGATGTCTGACAAAGGTGAGCTGCTAATAGTTGGGGACGTCAATCTGCCTGATGTAGATTGGACCTCATACACAGCATCCTCTGAAAGGGGCAGGGCTCAACCAACTAGTGAACTCGCCCACTAGATACCATGCTACCCTTGACCTAGTGCTCACAAACAGGTCAAGGGTTTCAATTGTTCAGGTGGGCTAAACCTAGGGACCAGAGACCACAGATCAGTCTGGCTCGCAATCAACAAGGCAGAAGAAATGTGTCACACGAAAATAAAGATCCTAGATTTCCGTAGGGCAAACTTTCCAGAGATGAGATCAAGAATCAAATCATTACTAGCTAGGGGAAGCACAGGGGATGTGGAATATGACTGGGAGCATTTTAAGAAGGCCATAGCAACAGTTACTGAACAATGTACATGTCAAATCAGTAAATCAAAAAGGAGGAAACTGCTCTGGTACACCAGAGACTTAGCAGCAATAATAAGGGATAAGAAGAGGGCCTTTAAGCAATTCAAGGTATCACAGAAGAAGCCAACATGGATAACTACGGAACAAGCTCAGGGAGGCAGGAAGAGCCATTCAAAGGGCCAAAGTATAAACAGAGGAAAAAAATAGCACAGGGAGTTAAGAAGGGAGATAAAACCTTCTATAGGTACATGAGAGAAAAAAGGACAATTAAGGGGGGGATAATCAGACTAATAGCACAAGATGGCCAGATGGCAGAGGACGACAGTCACAAAGCAGAGGTGTTAAACAAGTTCTTCTGTTCTGTTTTCACAATAGAGGACAGTGGAAAAGGTCCTCCACCAAAGCAGATGGAACACAATAACAGGGAGGCAGACACGAGCCCCTTCACAAGGGAAAGAGTCCTAGAAGAGCTAAACAAACTTAGAGTTGATAAAGAAATGGGGCCAGATGGAATTCACCCGAGGGAGTTGAAGGAACTAAGGGAAGAAACTGCAACACCACTAGCAGAATTATTTAGTAGATCACTAGAAAGCAGCACAGTACCTCAGGATTGGAGAACAGCAACAGTGGTACCCTTGCACTAGGGAGGAAGTAAGGAGGATTCTGGGAACTATCGCCCAGTCAGCCTAACCTCAATAGTGGGAAAAATGATGGAAGCATTACTAAAGGAGAGAACAGTGGGATACCTGAGGGAAAATAGAAAACTAGACCCCAGGCAATATGGTTTCATGGCAGGAAGATCATGTCAGACTAACATGACATATATCTTTGACTGGGTTACCAAAACAATGGACCAGGGCAGCTCGGTGGGCATAGTGTACCTAGACTTCAGTAAAGCCTTTGACACCGTCCCACACAGGAGGCTGGGAAATAAGCTGGAGCACACAGGATTAGAGCACAGGATAGTCAACTGGGTTAGGAACTGACTACAGAACAGAAAACAGAGAGTCTTGGTAAATGGAGCTATGTCACAGGAAGGGGAGGTGACCAGCGGCATGCCACAGGGGTCAGTGTTGGGTTCAATACTCTTCAACATATTCATCAGTGATATTGCAGAGGAATTGGAGGGAAAGGTATGCCTGTTTACAGATAATACAAAGCTCTGCAACAGGGTGGGCACACAGGAGGGGGCCACAAGCATGGTGGCCCACCTCAGAAAACTAGAAGAGTGGTCAAAACTATGGCAGTTAAAGTTTAACACCAAGAAATGCAAGGCCATGCACCCAGGAAAGTGAAACTCAGAAGTAAAGTAGACACTGGATGGGCACAAATTGGAGGTAACAAAGATGGAAAGTGATCTGGGTGTACTCATCACCAATGACTTATAAGTCACAAAACAGTGCGAAAAAGTGGCACAGAGAGCAAGTGGCATCCTAGGATGTATAGGCAGGGGCATTACAAGCAGAAAGCAAGAGGTAATCGTGCCACTGTACAGATCCTTGGTGAGGCCTCACCTGGAGTACTGTGTCCAGTTCTGGAGGCCATACTTGAAAAAGGACAAAGACAGATTAGAGATGGTGCAGAGAATGGCCACTAAAATGGTGCAGGGGCTGCACCATGAGACATATGAAACTAGGCTCAAGGAACTGAAGTTGTACTCACTAAACAGAGAAGAAACAGAGGTGGCATGATAGAAATGTTCAAATACATCAAGAGAATAAAAAGCTGGAAAACCTCTTCCAAGAAAACAAGGGAACTCGGACAAGGGGCACAACTTGCGTCTGGTGGGAGGCAAGTTCAGGAGCAACTGTAGAACATGGAACAGCCTGCCAGCACAGGTGGTGGCAGCTAAAATGGTAAGAGAATGTAAGCTAGTGTGGGATAGACAGTGTGGACAGCTTGGCTGGAACAATTAAAGGGGAGGAGGGTAGCCACCTTGGGTAGACTAGATGGATCAAATGGTCCCCATCTGCTGACACCATTCTTATGTTCTTATTAGAAAATGAACAGGTGATGAAGAGCTCTTCAACGGATTAAGTACAGAGCATTAGCGCGGGGGAGGGGCCGTCCACATGCCTACTTTCCATGGCACGGGGAGAGCGGTGTGACCAGATGCTCTTTCACATCCACAATCTTTTTCCTGAAGCACTCTGCAACAAACCAGCTAGAAAATACACCAGTAAGGTATGTGGATGGGTATGAGAAGGGAGGTAGTGGGACTGTCTCGGTCCCTCTTACAGCTTGCCTCTCACACCAGGAACGGAATCCTACGATGATGCTGCCATGCTCTGGGGGGGGGAGGTCAGGCAGGCAGGGGTTAATTCACGGGAGTTCTGAAATTCATGCACTACATAGATGGGACATATTGCTGGTTTGAAACCATCCTCGTGAAGTGTGAGCTGTTGATTCAACGGGTGGGGGCATTGTGGGGGATCACTTTCTTGGCCTGTTTTTTCTCCCCCCTCTACCCCTCAGTGTTAAAAATGAATGAACAAACTGTTATGTGTGGTTGCTCATGTCCCACTATTCCAGGTTTACCTGGTATTAAGAGGACAAGGGGGGAGGAGACACCAAACCCCAAGGGTCTCTAATACCCTCTTTTTGACTCTTTTTCCTTGCCAACCATGACAGGGAATCTACTTTACCCTCAGGAAGGTGAGAGAGACCAGGCTCACTTTACCACAGGGGGTGCAAGTGGAGGTCGGAGTCTTCATTCATCGAGGCACAGTGACACTGGTCTGGAACTTCCTCCTTTATCATCTAGGAAGCATTTTCCTTTTTTTCTTTAAAGAAGCACAATCAAACTGTGGAACTGTTTACAATATTCATGGGTTAGTGGGGTTCAGGTGGGTTGCTGACCCTGAACAGTTCTGTTTTTACTGTGTTATTGGTTCTGTGGCATGGTTGTACACTCTTTAACCTCTACTGCTATAACAAGTACTTGGCAGTTACTATGGTTTAACAAGTTGCACAACAGGAAACTCGGAAACCTGGGGCAAAGTGGATTTGGTGTGAGCATCCATGGTTAGAATTAATATCATTACATATAGTGCTAAGGGCATTATTTATTTATTTAGTTTTTGTTGACCAGGTAAGTGCACTAGACAAATCCTGCCTATTTTCAGGCACGACCCGGGGAGGGGGATACAGATGAATGCCAACTGACCTTGAACCAGATTAAACAGTTGGTGGTATTTTTTACTGAATGGAAATTTGGCCAGGACACCAGGAAATTCCCCTACTTCCTGTTTCCTGTGAGCAGGGGACCCATTTTCTGGTGGGACCAAGATGGCGGGAGGAGGAGGACAGTGGAGGAGGACATGCTGTGGCTGAGTTAGCAAGGCTCAGCGGGGAACATAGTGCGGCTTTCCGGATGGCTGAGAGAGCAGTGGAAGTAGGGCGGATGTTGCTCAGCTCCTAAATCATCCGTCACGGGGACAGTGGTACAGCTGGGATGCACCTTGATGGTGGCCAGCATAGCGTGCAGGTCCCAGCGGCTGAGTATTGGTGCCACGATCGCGGAAGTCATCGGGAGTGTGGAGCTGGAGCAAACCGTGAGTTTCTGACGGAGCCTGGGATCTCGGGAGAAATGATGGGCGAAAATGCTGCAGTTTTGTGTGGAGCTCCAGCTCTTTCGCAAGGGTCTGAGGAGCTTAATGTATTGTTGGAAAAAAACGGCAGCTGATAAAAGAAGCTTTGGCTGAGTTCAATGAATTAAAACAACAAGCTGAGGAGGATCGAAAAAGGAAAAGGCCCATTTTGGACTCTCCTTCGGGCCTACCAGGTACTGTGCCTAAGGTTCTAAAAGGCCCCAGTTTTTTAGATCGATCGACGGATGAAACCCCACCTCAGGATGCTAATCTGGTGGTTAATGAATCCTGGTCCCCTCAACAAGCTCTCCAGGAGGCAGGTTGGATACAATCAGATGAGGGAGGCTGGATAGCTGATCCAATAATCCCTCTGCCGGGAACAAGCGTAGCAGATGGGGAAAAGGCCAAATCTGCATCAAGGGATGCTGTATCTAGCTATGGGACAGACTGTTTTAAAACTTCTCCTGTAATAACTGTACACTCTTCTTTATGTATGTCTCCTCAAACCAGTATTGCTAATTTACTATCAAATGGTTCTTTGCTATCAGAGCCCACGTTAGGACAAACTGTCACTCCTGAAGCTTTAAGTTATGCAAATGTTTTGGGTTCTGAGTTAAATCCAGTACAGGATCAGCCCGTTATCTCACAACCCCCTGTTACATTTGCTAGTTTATTTAAAAAAACAGTTACTTTGGCAAAACGTAGGAATGCAGTGCTTTAAGGTTCCTAGGTCCTATGGATGGTATGCCAGATCGTTTTTATGTAGGGAAGGTTTTGATTAAGCAAATGCTGGGTTTTTCTCCAGGGGAGGTGTATGCCCTTATACACACCCCAGGGGATAACAATTATGACATTAGTTTTCATACACCAGATTTGCTAAATAAATTTTGGATGAGATATGCTCTTTTAAAAACTAACCCAGCGTGGTTACATTTTCAGGCTATACCTCTCACCAAACAATCCTTTAAAGTAATAAATGTACTTTTTCGGAATGAGGGAGTAAATGTAGAAGATATAACGTACTGGGTGGAAAAATGTACTGTTCAGGGAATCTTGAACCTATATTGGATGATGAAGGTTTCTGGAATGGAGGGTGAGATATAAGGTTAATCTATTTCAAAACAATGAAGGTCTACAGCATTTACCTAGTTGTTTCTATTTGGGTCGGGACAAGGGTTTTATTTTTATCCAGGCCAACCAAGACATTGTTATAAGTGTGGCTCTCTAGGCACCTGAATAGGATGTGAAGTGGTAAATGTGCTCAATGTGGAGAACAAGGACATGTCCTTACTGACTGTCATCACCCCAGTAAGTGTTCACTGTGTGAAGATGCACATTCTTTTGTTGATTGCCCTTTCGCTGTGCAAAATAAATCTGGAGACTATGGTATTCAAGATTTTTACATCAATATGGCGGTTAAAGCTGCCCTTAGGAATAAAACCCCTACCACACCCTCTGGGAGACCACAACCACATATTTCTGGTAATCATGGTTGTGCACTGATTCAAAAAGAACCTCAGTCGCAGATACACTCTGATGTTTCTGAGCCTCTGTCAGTGACACAAAATCCTGTCTCTCAAGTGGAGGTTTCTAGCGCAGTTTGATTTCAATGCTTCCACCGCCTCCTCACCAAGAGGCCTTTACTTGGTATCTTCCAGAAGACGTAGTCTTCGATCTGGCAATATTAGCATGGTGATTCCTGAACCCCTATGATGGCTACACATAATCCTTTTATTGTATTACAAGATGACACAGGGATGGAGTCTGACTCAGTTTCTGTAAATTCCTCACAAAATGATGGTACGTCTGATATAGACCAAAATTTGGCAAAACTGATTTAGGCAAAAGAAAAAAAATAGATTGGGAATGAGGAAAGGAACAAGAAAAAATAATATGCTAAAATGTGTTCAAAATATGGCTGGTCATTTCCCCTCTCTTGATGGTAGCAGTTTATAATCTTTCGGTAGCTTCTTTAAATGTGAATAGTATGTTATCCGAGAGGAAACAGGTGTTGATTTTATCACTTTTTGAGAAAAAGGATTATGATGTGGTTTTTTGCAGGATACTAGGTTACATACCAAACTCAATATTGAATTAGCAACCGCTGGCTGGAGATGGGGGGTTACCTATTGGTCTATGGGTGAAGACCCCTGTAGTGGTGTAGGTATAGCCCTAAATAGTCCCACTGCAAAGGTGATACAACTAGTTGATCTTGTCCCTGGTCGTGTATTGTTGTTGGATGTAGTGATTAACGGTTTACAGTGTCGGTTAATCAATGTTTATGCACCTCAAACAAAATTTGCACGTATTGAAATATTTAGCTTATTTCAACCTTATTTATTTACTTCAAACATATGTTTTTTTGGGGGGTGACTTCAATTGTAGTAGATACAATACAGATAGGGGATGCCGAACCACCAAAATGTTTTGTGATGCTACTTGCCTTAATAATTTACTTGTTCAAACAGGCCTTAGTGATGTTATGGCCCTTTCAGGGAATCCGGCCAAAACATTTTTTCAAGGCAATAAGACCACAAGGATAGATTTTTGGTTTCTTGATTGATACTAGAACATTGGCTGTTACTTCCTCTGACCATGTAATTATAGTAGCTACGGTGGCAAGTCATATGCCTATGCATTGGGGTCCAGGGTACTGGAGAATGAACTTGGCTCTATTACTTCTTCCTACAATTGAAGATGGCTTTCTAGCTATTTTAAAGGCCAGGAAATCTGTGTTATGTCTCTATGATACTTATCGGGAATGATGGATGGATACAAAAACCGAAATTAAACATTTTTTTCAATCAATAGGGAGATTATATGGTAAATACAAAACTGATACTTAAATTATAGAAAGGAATTTTTGGATTTACACTTTCGTGTGGCCAATGGTGAGGTTTCAGTCCTCCCCCAGTTATATGAAATAAGAGAAAAGATGAATAATTTTCAATATGATCGGCAAAATCTTTAGAAAATGAACGCCGTTTTGGTACCCAAGGCACAAAGTCCTTTCTGAATTCATTTCAATTTAGTGCTTCCCAAAGACATCAGAAACATATGACAGGTCTTAATGATCAGGCAGGGATTTGGTGCACAGATACCAGAGAGGTTATGCAGATTGTTGATTTACATGTACAGAAACTTTTTGGTATTACTGAAACATTGAGTCACACACATGAGAACTGGTTGGGAGGATGTAATTTACCCCAAATTTCAGATTCAGGGTCAGTTAACTTAGTAGCACATATTACAACACAAGAGGTTGCTGCAGTGTTGGCACAAGTAAAAGCTGGTACAGCCCCGGGAATGATGGTATTCCGATGAAATTTATAAAATAATTTTCAACAATTATTAGAAGAATTTACAGGTGTTTTGAATGAAATACTATCCTCGGGATATTACCAAAAGTATGAACGAGGGGTTTGTAGTTTTATGTATAAAAGGAGATAGAGGGATTTGTTAAACTGGAGACCTATAACCCTATTAAATACAGATTTTAAACTATTTACCAAAATATTAAACAATAGACTGTTACTTAATGAACATTCCCTTTTACATCCGGCACAAACATGTTCCATTCCAAATAGGAACATTACCGATAGTCTAATACTTTTCTGGAACTTTTTCAAAAGGGATCTACAGGGGAACTTACAGGTTTGATTTTGAGTTTAGACCAGGCAAAAGCCTTTGATAATGTAAGACATGGTTATTTATGGGACTGTTTAGTTGGGTATGGTGTACCCGATACCTTTATAGAATGGATAAAAACCTGTTATGCCAATGCTACTGCTCAAGCTTTTTGTAATGGGTGGGTAGGGACTATATATCCCATATTACGGGGTGTGCGTCAAGGATGTCCTCTTAGTGCCCTTTTGTATTTATTTACTATAGATCCCTAATAATAGGCGGTGTATGGTCATGACAGTATAGGGACTCTCCTTTTCAAGTACTGATCCTGAAGTTAAATGTATTGCCTATGCGGATGATTTATGTTTTTCGATTGGGATCTTCCTCTGCAAGGGTTTTCAAAAAGTTTACAGGGTTTTTGTTATATATCGTGCACAAATTAACTATGAGAAATGTAATTGTATAACACTGGGGATAGAGTATTTTCATCTTACACAGGTTATAGGTATTCCGTAATTAAGGATACTTGTAAAATTTTGGGTCTTTATTCGAGCTGGAGATTTAGCATATCTAATTTGGAAATTTAAACTAAAGGAAGTGCAAACTAAGGTAGATGTCTGGAATACATGGAGACTGCCTAAACTGAAACGGATTCAACTGGTTAAACATTCTTATTACCTATATTTTTATATTTAAGTGCGGTTTTTAGTCTTCCTTTAGCTTTGGAGACACAGTTATATGGATGCTTTTTGCTTGTATATAGGGCAGTAGACTGAACCCCATAAAGAGAGCCTTGTTGTTTAGGGAGAAAAACATGGGGCCTAAAATGTTACATTCTGTAGTTTTTTTCTTTACTATGTTTCTCTATACAAATTTAAAACCTCTGTTTATAGATAGAGACACACAATGGAAACCACGGTTTCAGGATACTCTGGGAGATTTATGTCTTTTCTGGCCTGAATATGAGGTATTCCCGAGACAACGTTCCATAAACCATCTCCCACAATCTCTTAAAATATGTTTTAGGAAAATTAAATTATGGGGTATTTCAAGGCATACCTTTTTGCATATTACTAGAAAGGAATTATACATATATTTTACAAAAGTATTTTCAAGATTCGGCTCCATTTGATTATTTTCCATCTCTATAAAACTTGCAATTGGCAATATAGTTAACCTCCCCGATTCCACCTCATATGTGGGATGTGTTATGGTTATCCCTACATGGCAAATTAAATGTCCGAGCAAATCTAAAACATAAGCAAATTACTGATCGGTATTGCTCTAGGGCATGTTTTGAATTAGTGGAGACAATGGAACACTTATTTTTGGAATGTCCTTTTATAAAAGGATTTTGGAGTCTTGTTTACAAAATGGCCTACCTTTCCTTTATACCCTATGACGTTAGATATGTTGTGTATAGGGATTCTGCCAGTAACCACTGTGCAATATGATAAAGTGACTTTATGTTTGATTTTGCTTTGTTTTAAATACTATATATGGCATGTGAGATGCCGTTTCACCATTCAACAACAATATTTTCACAAGAAGCATTATTTGGTATGGTTGCTAATGCAATATTGAGATTGAAAAGGCAGGATTATGGGAAATTTTCTTCATTTATATGTCACTCTAGATGGGATTCTGTAGATTGGCTATAACTTCATTGGGTTAATTTAGAATAATTATTTTGGATGTATTGAATTAGTGTTTTCTATTTGCTTTTTCTTCTCTTCTTTTTTTTCCCTTTCATTTTATGTATAATCTTTGTTTTCTATTATGATAACAATATGCTGTATCATTTTCTTTAATGTGACTTAACATTGATTGAATTTATTGCTTGGTTTGCTGTCTATGATAACAAAAGTTCCCCTACTCATTTTGTAAGTGGGAGGGGGGACTGTTTTGCAGTTTTCCTTTTACATTGTTTGGATGATATATCTTTGTAATAGATTATCTTCTATATGATTTATATATTATTTTGTGTGATTTAACACTGTATGTTTTCAATTTTGGTTTACTGAAATAATAAAAATTCCCCTACTCTTTTAGTGGGGTGGAGGGTTATTTTTTCAGTATGTCTAGTAAGTTTTGAGTCTATTGCAATGTTAGTTTTGTATTTTATGTATGATGGCATATGTATTTTGTTTTGAGTAATTTGCTTTTGCTTTTGTGTATTATTTGACTGTATTTTACTTTCCAGCTTTAATAAAAATTCCCCTACTCTTTTCAATAAGTGCCATAGGATCTTTAACATCCACCTGAACTACCACCAATCCAGGCAGATGGGACCTCGGTTTAACGTCTCATCCAATTAAGTGGAGCAAGGTCCTAGCAGAACTGAAAAGATTAGATATGGACATAACTTTTCTTCTGGAGTCCCATCTTTCAGACTCTGAACATGCAAAGCTGAGGAGAAACTGGGTGGGCGCAGTGCTAGTCGCACCTCATATGAGCTGCAAGGAGGCAGACACAGCCATCTTAATCTACAAATGTCTCCACTTTACCTTTCAGCAAACTGAAGTAGGTATGGATGGCAGGTTAGGTATAGTACAAGGGGAGATTCAGAGAGATTAACATTTATGCCCCGAATGGGCAAGCAGATAAATTCTTTAAAATTGTATTTGTCAAGATAGCACTACTTCCTGGACATCTCCTAATGTTGGTCCGAGACTTTAATTGTGTCATGGCACCTAGATAAGACTGATCAAATCCATTATCCAGCACTAATCAGCATTAGAGGTGGGTGAAGCTGGAAAAATTTGCTATGCAAAATGTTTTGCATATTGCGCTCAATTCGCAGAGCGCAGTTTGCAAAATTCGCCATTTTGTGTAGCGTGGATCAAAGATGAAAGTGTGGAATTTCACATGCAAAGTTCCACACTTTGCCCCTGCACCCCCACCCCACCAACTGCAATATTAAAAAGATTATGAAAATCTCTGGTGTATAGTGGACCCCCCCAGCCCAACTCACCAATCCGCAGCCTCAATAGCAAAAGTCCCTGGTATCTACTGGACCACCCCTGCCCGCTGATCTCCAGACCAAGTAATAAAAAATCCCTGGTGTCTAGTGGAACCCCCCACTCCACAAATCTCTGGACCTAGTAATAAAAAAAAACTAGTGTCTAGTGGAACCCCCACCCTGCTGATCACCGCCAGACTAGTGCCACTCCAGCCCAATAATAACAATTTCTTATATCTGGTGTAACCCCCACCCCACAACCCATCAGGTAGTGCCACCCCAGCCACCACTCTGCTCCCCCACCACCCCATCCTGACCCGAGCCGGCCACTGGCACAGGCCTCCACTCACCTCCGTGGCTGGCACCCCGACTGACATGCTCTCTGATTCTGAATGAATGAGCATGTGCTTGTACAAGTACGTGCTCATTCATTCACTCTGTCAGTCAGCCAGCTCCTCCATTTTTCTGGGTGCTAGAGAAGGGAGGGGGGGCTGCTGTGGGCTTTGGCGATGGGGGAGGGATGGGGAATGGCTTTGGGGACCCTGCTGTTCCCTCATCCTGCATCCCTTGCAGAAGCCTGGAGCAGCCCCCTTCCCTTCTCTAGCACCTGGAAAGATGGAGGAGCTGGCTGACTGAGTGAATGAATGGGCACATGCTTGTACAAGCACGCACTCATTCATTCAGAATCCGTGGGTGCATCAATCAGGGTGCTGGCCACAGAGGTGAATGGAGGGCTGTGCCGGTGGCCTGCTCAGGGATGGGGGAGGAGCAGAGTGGTGGCTGGGGGGCACTATCTGATGGGTTGGGGTGGGGGGTCCACTAGACACCAGGGATTGTTATTATTGGGCTGGAGTGGCATTACTGGCAGATCAGCAGGGTGGGGGTCCACTAGACACCAGGGATCATTTATTATTGGGATCAGCAACTGGCGGGGTTGGGGGTCCACTAGACACCAGGAATTTTCATTTATATATATATATATATATATATATATATATATATATATTTTAGTTAGGGTTGAGGAGCCATTTACATGTTAAACCTAACAGTTTGCACCTTAATAACTTTGCAACCGTTCAACGGATTTGCCTGAAATTTGAAATACACAATCAAGAATGATGCATCTTGAGATTTGCCAACGTTTGTACTGGTCGGATAACACGGCTGTGGAGTAAGCATGATTCAAGTATGCTTACGCTTTTCTGGAATTCTACTTGTCATACTTCTACAGGTCGCATGGTTTGTGCGACCGCCCAAATCTTCAGGGAATGTGCAGCCAGGGTCCCTGATGTGCCTTTCAAAGATTTCATGAAAAAATATTAAATGGTTCAAAAGTTATTCAAAAAACAATTTCCCATTATGAGTCAATGGAAAAAATTGACAAAAAGTTTGACAGTGTTGCAAATGCATTTTTACTTTCGCAAATGGCCCTGTTACTTTCGCAGATCCGCCATCTTGATTTCAGTTAGTGATCAGAAAAATGCTTGCCATTTAAATTTGGGACCCTCTAGCAACCTAATTCTTTTTGTATTCACCTAGTCAGACCCTGAGGATGCTAGCCATGTCTTTATTTTGGGGTAAAACACCCCAGAAAATGTCTTTCAAATTTCTGGAAAAAGTACTTTCGCAAAGTACTTTCGTGCTCATGAAAGTGTCACAAATTTTTGCGAAAGCTTTCGCAAATTGCGACAGTACTTTTCTAGTCTGTGGGAAAATGACAGCAATTCTTTGGCACTTCACTGCAAAAGAACGGTTTGGAGTTTTGGACTGAAATTTGGAAGGAACGTAGCAGACATCTCACAGATGTGCGCTTCCATGTTTTGTTGAAAAAATATTGCATGGTGGCAAAGTTACAGTACTCCAAAGTTGATTCTTTTTCCCATAGGATAACATTACGGCACCCGACGATTACAGGAATCTTTGGCACCCTGCTGCAAAATAACGGTTTGGTCTTTTTTCCTGAAATTTGGAAGGAACACAGCCAACAGCCCAGAGATGTGCCTTTCAGTGGTTTGGTGAAAAAATATTACAGGGAGGCAAAGTTATGGCACTCAAACATCTCTTTTTTCCCATAGGATAACATTAAAGGCGTTCTTGCATTACTTTTTCAGGACCCGTATCTAGAAACGGTCACGAATCGGACTTTCGTCGGAAAAATGCTTAAGTATAAAACTAGCCAGGACAGTCATAAATCATTTGACTTTTACATTTTTTTCTTTGTACTCACTGTCTTTCTCTATTCAGCTTTTGGGAAAACCATACATGCACTTACATTACTGTACTATTTGCCTTTCCGCTTGCAGTTCTGTACCCGTTCACTTTGGTTGACATCTACACCACCATGTCGTTATCCCTCTGCATTTTCCTTTGCGCTTGCTTTGTTATTTTTGCCATTTGTGTCTACAGTACTGTTTCTCTTTCTGTTTCACTTTGTGTCACCATGCCCATTGACATTTCCATTTGTAGGCACCATGTTACTATGTGACAACACATCACGTGGCAGACCGTTCCGTCTACGACACGTTAATGGTTACTCTTTCTGTTCTCATTCGCTTGCATTACCATGTGCACCACTGTTAGCACTTCTGTTTGCGTTGCTGTTCCTGTTACTATGCCACAAGATGGGCCCCGGCGCTCCCGGCGCTGCATTACATTCACTATTTCTCGTTATCATTCTCAAAAAGAAGGAAATTAGAGGCAAAAAACTCTGTTTAATGCATCAGTTAGGGTTGTTCCACAGCAACAAAAGTGAGGAAATTGGATGTTAGGGTTGAAACCCCTTCACCACTCCAGCCCACCCCCAACTGGAATTAAATGCGATTGAGGTCATCGGTCCTAACTGTCACCCCATTCTCCTATTCCTCAGCTTCTTTCCACATGTGATGGGTGACAGTTAGGCTGATGATTCTCCAAGCGCACCCTGATTCCAGTTGAGGGGTGGGCTGAGGGGTGCAAAGGGGTTTCAACCCTAACATCAATTTCCTCACTTTTGTTGCTGTGGAACAACCCTAACTGATGCATTTAACGGAGTTTTTTGCCTCTAATATATATATATATATATATATATACACAGCATATATAGCTAAAAGACAAAGAACTTTAGCACGCAAGCACTGAGGCAAGGGTTACCCCAAACAGCACTGGCCAGGAAGCCAAGTTTCAAAGAAATACAAAATCACATAAACCCCCATAATGCAAAGCATCATGGGCTGTATATGTAAATCACCACAAAATATTATGTTGGTTCAACTTTAAGCAGAAATGCATGGTGCTGAAAGGCTTCTCAAACAGTCTGCAAAGAGTGCCAACAGAAGACACAGACACGTGTTTTGTCCTACCAGAACTCATCAGTATGCCTCTTCTGTATGACACCCCAGTGGAATGAACTAGGTATCCTAAGTTGATCTGTCTGGCTTGGGTTGTGGTGAGCCCAATAAAAACAAAAAACAAGCTAAAAGACAAAGAACCTTAGCACAGAGATAAGGGTTACCTCAACGGGCATTGGCTGGGAAGCCAAGTTTCAAACAAATACAAAATCACACAAACCCCCATAATGCAAACATCATGGGCTGTATATGCAAATCACCACAAAATATTATGCTGGTTCAGCTGTAAGCAGAAATGCATGGTGCAGAAAGGCCTCTCGCACTGTCTACAAAGGCTGCCAACAGAAGACACAGACACATGTTTCATCCTACCAGGACTCAACAGTGTGCCTCGTCGGTATGACATCCCAGTGGAAAGAACCAGGTACCCTAAGTTGATCTATTTGGGTTGGGTGTCTTTGTCTTCTGTTGGCACCTTTTGCAGACTGTGTGAGAGGCCTTTCAGCACCATGCATTTCTCCTTAAAGTTGAACCAGCTAACTATTTCATGGTGATTTGCATATATAGCCCATGATGCTTTGCATTATGGGATATGTGTGATTTTGTTTATAAATATACATATATCATTTTTTTTAAACTGGGGCTGATGATCGGTGTGGGGAGGGCACTAGACACCAGGAATAGATGGAGAGTGGTTTTGGGGGGATTCACCATTGTAACCTCTGCTTGCTTTGATTTTTTTAAGTGCAATATGCACTTAAAACCCCCCAAAGCAAGGTGAAGTTACAATGGTAAATGTCGGATAATTTTCAAGCATTACGCAAAGTGCTTTGGGGGGCGAAATTTGTGACTTTGCGGCATATTCACTCGCAAAGTAAAACTTTGCTGCATCTCTAATCAGCATCCCTCTAAGGTCAAGAAAGCATTAACTAAAGAGAGTGGCTCTTAGACATGTGGAGACATCTGCACACAGGTGAGAAGGACTATATTTTCTTCTCATACCTGAACCTCTCATACTTCTGAATAGACTTATATTTTGTCCCCACAGGGAGGGTCTAGCTGGTCTCGGAGTATGTGATTCACTCTATCAACCATTTGGACCATGCCCCAGTCCAGCTGACACTGGAGCTTGTGACGGATGAGCGCAGAATGCTATAATGAATACTTCACTTCTTAATGTCACCAACACCAAAGAGGACATCAGCCAGAAAACTAAGGAAGCCTTATCTCTGAATAATTCCCCCAAAGCAGGGGATGCAGTAAAAGCAGTGATCTGAGGTAAGATTCAGTCTTGCTTTCACTCACGAAAAAACAAACCAAATCCATTAGGGAAGCAAAAGAAACTAAGGTCAAAACCTTACAACAAATGCATAAAGTTAATGGGGACCAAAAAGTGCTAAAGGGATATCAGGAGGCCATGCAAGACCTCAATCATTTCCTTAACAAGCAGGCAGAGAGGACACTGCACTATATACCCAGTAGTGCTGTGATGAGGTTGGTGGGAAGGCAGCCAGGTTGCTAGCCTTTTGGCTCCGCAAGGAAGTCTCAGACTAGATGGTGCAAGCAGTCCACTGCCCACAACCACAGGGGGAACAAGTGGCTAACCCAACAAAAAATTGCTGAGGCTTTCAGAGCAAGGCCCCCTGTTCTCTGTGACGCAGAAGACCTAACTTCTGTGGCAGGAACTATGAAATTCTGCAGATTAGGCCTAGTTCTGTGGCAGTGGGCAGAGTTCTGTGGCACATAAATAAGGTAACTTGCACATGTATATTGCTCCAAAACTGATTTTCTTTTATTAATAAAATCACGTGATACATGCTTGGCTTATGCACACTATAAATTAACAGCAAGAAATCATGGTGTTTCTTATTTAAATATTCAGCTAGCATCCCTGCACCGTGCTCATGGTGTTTTAGAAGAATCATAGAACGGAATGTAGACTGTCAGGAAAGTTAAAAAATGGAAACGATACAAAATGTGAAAGTGGTTTTCGTTAGGTGGTGTGCTTAAGTCAGACATGTACCATGGGAGCTGGACTTGGGAATCATTATCTCTGAACAGACTTGGGAGCAACATATTAGATTTTTGTACACTAGTACCTCCTCATATAAGTGGAAGGATAACAGCTGGAAAGTATCAGTCAGTTATTTCAGGACTCCAGCTATCAAGGTAAAATATAACCAAGATAAGGGGTCACATGCTGGAGAAAGTGTGGGATGTCTCCCTCCAATCATGGACATGTTTTTTTGGGAATGTCCTGTTCTGAAGCCCTTTTTCATAGTATTGCAAAATGTTATTTCTGAACTGTTGAGTTCTCAAATTCAAATTGCAGCAGATGTTTTCTTATTTTCCCAATATCCCAGGGAATTCTGAGACCCCTGCCTCAAGAACAATGTTGAATCTTTCTTTTCTCAAGGCTAAGAAAGTCATCACCTGTAGATGGCTTTCTGCGGAGGTTCCTGTTTTAAAACAGTGGCAGGACTTAATGATTGAGGTATACGAGATGGAAAGATTAACTGCTTTAGTACGCCATGATAGAGATAAGTTTGAACTGCTCTGGTGCAGATGGGTCCTTTATATAATGAAATATAGGAAAGATTTTGTTCTTTGAAGCGGAGCTCGAGTTGGAGGAATATATACACTTGGGCAGGTATAACAGTATTTCACCTGTTTAATGTACTGGGACGGGGTTCTCCTCTATTATGAATTGACATTATTGAAGCATATATTTTAGTATCCTGAAACTCATTGCCCTTGGAAATGAGCACAAGGAATTGCCCTTTTTATTTTCCTTTTTTACCCTTACTTGGCATCAGAAATGAATGCATTGATGTTTAAATGTTTGTCCTGTTTGACCTTGTTATTTGATTGTTATTGTTTGCACTGTGTACTTGTCACTGCTTATTGGAAAAATTCTTTATAAATAAAAAGTTTAAAAAAAAGTCAGGCATGTACCATGTGATTTTATTGATTAAAAAAAAACAGTTATGGATATATGCATCCCATCCTATATACATCACATGTGCACACAGAGTTTTGATTGTTTTTTACATTTGCAATCATTGCTATGAAAAGCGTTATATTACTGCATATGAAAAGCCCTATATAAATATTGATTATTCTTCTTTTTATCTGTTTGATGGCTGCACAGATAAAATGCATGCTACAGTGGTGAAATGGTTAGCATATTAACCAGTTAGGGTATGATTAATGATGAGCATATTAGTTATTTATAAATATATAGCCTGCCAGTGTGGCAGCAGTGGACGCAGTACTCGAGCAACAACCTTAGCTGTTAGGTGTCACATATGCATCAGCTGTAGCTACAAATATAACAAAAATGTAAAGCAAAAAACACCTGGATTTGATAGACTATATTTTTATTTACATGTTTAATGATTAAACCAACACAAAAACATAAGAAATACAGCTTCCTGTCCCCTTTGACCATAAAATTCTGCTGTACTTTGGTGGCCAGCACACACCTCCGTGAGCAGTCCTAATCTCCGCGGGTGGTCCTCACTTCTGCATCTGGCTCCTTGGCTGTGGAATTGTGGTAAACAGGGAGCCTTAACTTAGGCAAGGGGAGACAGGCACTTAGACTAGGGGGAACAGGCACTTAGACTGGGGAGACAGGCACTTAGACTAGGGGATGGGGCACTTAGTCTGGGGGACAGGCACTTAGTCTGGGGGATGGGGCACTTCACACTAGGGAAACAGGCACTTAGTCTGGGGGGATGGGGCACTTACACTAGGGGGGACAGGGAAATTAGACTAGAGGGTATGGGGCTCATAGACTAGGGGATACAGGGCACTTAGACTAGGGGATACAGGGCACTTAGTCTAGGGGACAGGGCACTAAGACTAAGGGGACAGGTCACTTAGACTAGGGGAACAAAGCACTTAGACTAGGGGGTACAGGACACTTAGAGAACAATATTCCTCAGATATGTAAACTGCAGAACAATAAAAACTATTCTGCAGTTTATGTAAACTGTGGAAACATATTTCTCAGATATGTAAACTGCAGAACAATATTCCTCAGATATGTAAACTGCAGAACAATAAAAACTATTCTGCAGTTTATGTAAACTGTGGAAACAAATTTCTCAGATATGTAAACTGCAGAACAATATTCCTCAGTTATGCAAACTGTGAAACAATATTCCTCAGTTAATTTAACTGCAGAACAATATTCCTCAGTTATGTAAACTGCTGAAGAATATTCCTTAGTTATGCAAACTGCGGAACAATATTCCTCAGTTATGGAAACTGGAACAATATTCCTCAGTTATGTAAACTGTGGAGCAATATTCCTCAGTTTACGTAAACTGCAGAATAATATCCCCCAGTTTATGTAAACTGTGGAACAATATTTCTAAGTTTATGTAAACTGCGGAAAACTATTCTGCAGTTTATGTAAACTGTGGAATAATTAATCCACAGTATTTTTTATTTTACAGTTTATGTAAACCATGGAATAATTATTCTGCGGTTTACATTAAATTCCACGAAAGCTGGCTGTGTGGCGTCAGGCGATTGGGGCTCATCTGGCACGCTGGTGACCCGGGTTCACACCTGAACCTGGGGCATCAGGAGCAGATGCCAGCAGGGAGGGCTCAAGAGCATCCCTTGGATGCTCTCCTCCTGGGGGGAGGGTTGTGAATGCACCGCCCTTCAACTGCTCCATGTGGCCAGATTCAGCTTTGCGCTTTGAGGTGTGGGTGACCACACGCCACATGTGCAGGCAATGAAGACGTCGCAGTGTGCATCCAGCAGGGGCAGGGGAAACAGAACAAGGAAAATGGCCACCCATGCCGGCCAGATGTCAATGGCCCACCTCCCTTGGATGCAAAGCTGGGAAGCCCCCAAGTTGCACCCTGCTGCCCGACCAAGTTGCGAGGAGGTACCGAAGGGTACCTCGATCTCCCCTCCTGGTCGCCACCCACAGGCAGGGGGGCTCCCCCGGTGAAGGGATATGTCGGGACAGTCTGACAGTGGAGGCAATGGATGGCAGAATGGGGGAGCAGCAAAGGGTGAGACTTTGCCCCCCAAAAGAGTGGACAACCAGGTTGGAAGGGAGATAAACAGAATATGCAAAAAAAAAAAAATATACCGTGGAAAACTCCATGCCCATGGAATCAAGGAAAACAAGGGACTTGCTTTCAGAGCATTTTACACTCCACCATATGAAGAATCTAGAGACCCAACGCAGATCAGGGAAAATACCAGGGAATTTCCAAGAGACCTGGACCTTCCATCACTCTTAGAGGAAGATACAACTGAACTTGAACAGCTGATTCTACTAGACAATATCACTACGGCCATTGAGGCACTGGCCAGCAATAAATCCATGGGCCCAGATGGTTTTAACACTGATGTCTATAAGACCTTTAAAGACCTTTTAGCACCCATTCTCATGGAGGTCTTTTGAAAGTGCCAATTGGATAGCCAGTTTCCAGATTCCTAGAGAGAGGCTTTAATAACCATTATCCCCACACCAGGCTAGCCGAAAGATCAATGTGCCTCCTACAGGTCAATATCTTTGCTCAATCAGGACCTAAAAATCTATACTAAAATCATGGTATCACAGGTGCAAAAGATAGTCACCAAGCTAATCCAATCAAATTAAACAGGGTTCATACTCCAAAGATTGTTCTCAAACAATATCCAAAAACTGCTAAATGTCCTTTACGGAGCCAGCAATTGCAAAAAAATACAGCCAGGTAGCCTTTTTTTGTCAATGCTGAAATGCATTAATCAGCTGAATTGGTCCTTTCTCATAGAAATTTTAAGAAGTATTGGTTTGGAAAAGCTTTTTTTTTTTATTGAACATATTTTGTCCTCCTCCTTGCTCCGGGCCAGGTCAGGACCTCTTTATGCTCACTGCCAATGCCCTGATACTATCTGGCCAAGATCCTGCCAGCCATCCAACAGGACCACCAGCCCACCTACAACACATGGCTGTGCTGACCTCACAGACGTCTGGTCACCCACGGCGGTGTTGAAGATTGGTGGTGTCCCTGCTAGGTGGTGGCGTGGATCCAGTGGTGGATGTGGTTGGCCGCAGAGGCTTCATCTGCTCGGTCCTGTACCTCCATTTTTCCTGTTCTAGTGCCCCACCCTCCCTGCCAGGAGCATGCAGTGGGATAGGCTGTCGACACACCTGATGCAGCCAATACAAGACCGTGCTCTCAAGGCCCCTCTCTGAAGCCACAGATCCCCTGCACCACCACATGTGGTCACCAAAGTGGCAGTAATGCAGTGGGATGCAGCACCCTCCCTCCCCAGAGGAGAAGAGCGTCTTATGGGATGCTCTATCTTCCTCCTCCCAGTTGGCCCTCTGATGGCCCAGGCTCCTTCCCTAATCCGGGCCACTGACATCACAAGTGGTAGATCAATCTCTGCGCCAGCAGATCGGCCTGTCAAAGCTTTTAAAAGCCAGCTCTCCCAACTCTACACTAGCCCCTCAGCAAAGATTACAGTCAGTGGAATGCTGTTGGACTCCTTTCCTGTACAAAGGGGAACTTGACAAGGGTGTCCCTTATCATCCCTGCTTTTTACTCTCAGCATTGAACCAGTAGTGGCTGCACTACAATGGAACCCTGATATCTCAATGGTTATGGTGGCAGGATGAGAGCATCGCATATCTCTATATTCAAATGACACCTCAGTGTACATGAGAGACCCTATACAGTCTATTCCACACTTTCGGGATCTCATAGATTGCTATGGTCATTTGTCAGGGTTCAAGGTGAACACCTGAAAAACAGAGGTGCTTCTGGTTAGTGGTCTGCCTCCCCCTGCAGTGAAAGCCAGCATTCCATACAGCTGAGTCAAAACCATTGTGCGTTATCTGAGAATACAAATACTGGTACAGCTACTCACCCTACACCAAGTAAAGTGAAGCCCCCTAATGCAAGCTATATTCACAGATCTGAATAAATGGCAAGAGATACCTTCCTGCTTCTCAAACTGTACTGAGACAATTATAATTAATGTTCTGCCACAACTTTTTTGTTTCTGCTCGCTGCCTTACAGATGTGGTCAACCCACAAAGAATGGAAATAATTCCAAAATGCTCTTAGTAGATTCATGTGGAATGGGAAAAAACTTGAATTAAAGGAGACAGGAAATTATTTTTACATAATAAACTGCCCTTCCATCTTCCTTTCCATGCCAGTTATGTATTCTGAGATGCTTTGATGATTTTATGATAAATAAATAATCTAGTTTTGGGGTGCCCTCATATCTACATAGAATTCCACTCTCCTCACCCGCTACTGCTCTTTCTTTTCATATTTGCAAACATAAAAACATAGAATTTGATGGCAGATAAGGACCGCTTGGCCCACTCAGTCTGCCCATTTCCTTACCTAATGGATAAGCTGCAGATCCTAGTTAACCAAAAGCCTACTTCCTCCTAACCCCCACCAGAATTGCCTTATGTCTGTCCCATGCATTCTTGAATTCTCCCACTGTTTTTGACTCCACTACCTCCTCAGGAAGGCCGTTCCATGCATCCACAACCCTCTCTGTGAAAAAATACTTCCTCACATTACCTTCTGAGCCATCCCCCCCTCTATCTTCAGACTGTGCCCCCTTGTTCTTGTACATCTCTTTTTCTGAAAGATGTTGCCTTCTTGGACTTTGTTGATTCCCTTGAGGTACTTGAAAGTTTCTATCATGTCCCACCTCCCTCCTTTCCTCGAGGGTATACATATTAAGCTCCTTTAGTCTCTGTTTGGCTTCTGGTGCAGACCCTGCATCATTTTAATTGCCTTCCTCTGGACAGCCTCCATCCTGTCTATGTCCTTGCGGAGATGGGGTCTCTAGAACTGCACGCAGTACTCCAGATGGGGTCTCACCAACTGTCTGTCCAGAGGGATGACAGCTTCCTGTTTTCTACTGGTGATGCCTCTCCCTATGTATTCCAGTATCCCCCCAGCCCTCCTTACTGCCTTCTCACATTGCTTGCCCACCTTTAGGTCATCTGATATGACTACCCCCAGGTCCCTTTCCATTTGTGTTGTTGTTAGTATCTCACCCCCCATTGTGTACTCTTCCCCTGGGTTTTTGTTTCCCAGGTGCATTGTTTTGCACTTCTTTACACTGAATCTATGCTACCATATATTTGACTATTCCTCCAACCTTGCCAAGTCCCTTCTTATCCTTTCCACCCCACCTTGTGTATCAACCCTGTTGCAAATCTTTGTGTCGTCTGCAAAGAGACATACTTTTCCTTCCAGTCCCTCCGCAATGACACTTATAAGACATTAAAGAGGACTGGTCTCACTACTGAACCTTGCGGTACCCTGCTAGCAACCCCTTTTCTTCAGAGTGGACTCCATTTACTATTACCCTCTGTGTCCTGTTGTTCAGCCAATTTTTTAGCAGGCTACCACTTTGGGACCCACTCCAAGGCTAGCTGACTTGTTTATTAATCTTTTGTGTGGGACTGTGTCAGATGTCTTGCTAAAGTCTAGGTAGGCCATGTCCACAGACCCTTCCTGGTCTACTACTTTGGTCACCCAGTCAAAGAAATCTATTAGATTCATCTGACATGATCTTCCCACTGTGAAACCATACTGCCTTAGGTCCTGTGCCCCACTGGCCTCTAGGTACTCAACAATTATTTCCTTCAGAAGTGATTCCATCATTTTCCCTACCACTGAGGTTAAACTAACAGGTCTGTAGTTTCCTGCCTCTGCCTTGCTCCCACTTTTTTGAAGTGGAATCACAGCCACCCTCCTCCAGTCCTCAGGTACCACCCCATCCTCCCTTGATTTGTTAAGGAGGGTAGTCAGTGGTGTCACTAGTTCTCCCCTTAGTTCTTTTAGAATTCTGTGGTGAATCCCGTCAGGTCCCATTGCCTTGTCCACTTTCAGTTTTAAGAGTTCTTTCAGAACCCTTTCTTCCCTGAATGGACTGGTATTGACCCCCTATCCAGAGTGTTTCTATGGTTTGGTCTAGGTACCACCCCCTCCTCTTCTTTTGTGAATTCTGAAAAGAAGTATTCATTCAGTATCCCTTCTTTTTCACTGTCACACTCTGCCCATTTTCCCTCCCCTTTATTAAGCTTCAGTATCCCTCACTTGGTCTTTCTTCACTCCATAATGTACCTATAAAAGGTTTAATCCCCCTTCTTAACAGTGTTGGCTATCTTTTCCTCAGTTTGGGCCTTTGCAATTCTGAGTGCCTTCCCTGCCTCCTTCTGTTTTAACTGATATAGTTCTCTGTCCAGCTCCTTCTGTGTTTCCTTATATTTCCTGAATGCTATCCTTTTCTTCTTACACTTTCCTGCCACCACTTTTGAGAACCATAGTGTTTTTTTCCTTCTTTTTGTTTCGTTGATTTGCTTTACACAACAGCTTGTTCTTTTGCTGTGACACTTGAGGAAGTGTTTGTGTTTGGTAACAGATTCCAGGTAACTTCTGTGTTTTGTAACAGGCCTATGTAACTGAGTTTATATAGCTGTGTGCTTTTTTCTACTACCTTTCATTCTAAAGTGATTTTCCACAGTCTACTTTTGGGGAGTTCTTTTGCTGAGACACTTCAGGAAGTGTTTGTGTTTGGTAACTGACTCTAGGTAACTTCTGTATTTTGTAACAGGTTTTATGCAAGTCTTCTGTAGTTTACAGAAGAAAGTATTTTTTTTAACCTGATTGTCTGATTGTTTTTATAGACACAGAGTACCAAAGGAACTACCCCCAACCACCCCATTACCCAAGCCACACCTACTTAAAGACACAGGAACAGTTAGGCAACACAGCACAAGCAATAGCCTAGCTGGTATATAGGCAGAAGTACAAAGGGTGCAGCTAGCAGCTAGGTCCACAAGGGTACATACAAGAGGAGGTGAGAGAAGCTGTACTTCACTACAGAAGAAGAGAGACAGGGAGAGAAGAAGAAGAAGAAAAAAAGGATTAGCACACAGAACAGGGAAGAGGGTTAGGAAATAGCAAATAGCAATTAGGAGGCATAAGCAGGCAGAGGAGTGAGGATGGTAACAGTCATGATGAGAGTGATGCAGTGCAGTGGTTGTGGAGCAGCAGTCTTCAGGGAGACATTCTGGAGACTGTGATGCTGCCCTATCTGCAGGCACCTCTCTGGGCTGAGGGAGGAGGTTGCTTGTCTCTGAGCAGAGTTGGCCAGGTTACAGATGGCATCCACCCCCACCCAGAGACCACTGGGTCCACAACATGAACCTCATAGGATGCCCAGAAAGAAGTGTGACTAGACCATGGTGGGCTCAGGGAGGGTGAGGGGGGGGAGTCAGAAGCACATTCCCCAACTGGTCCAGCTGAATAACTCCTACACTGTTTTGGAAGAATGGGAATGACTCACACAGGCACCTGCAGCTGGTACTAGAGAGGATGGTCAGGACCTCCAAGCTGGAGCCCCAGGGAGGGGGAACAGGGGACCACTGAGGTGGGGAAAGCTTCTCCTAGTGGGAAACTATACTGTCCGGGGTGTGAAGTTAGGGGCACCTAGCGGGGGGGGGAGAGAGAGGTCAAGTGCATCCCAGGAAGTGCTGCATGGAGGGATGGGAAGCGAATCCATAGGATCTCTAGGGCAATAGCCAGGAGGGAGGAGCTGGATGTCATTGTCCGTGGACCAATGACCTGGCGGGGGAAGAAGAGTGGAGTTAGCCAGAGTCCAGAAGGATTTCAGGAAGCTGAGGGGGGTGCCTGAAACAGGTATCAAGTTGCATCTCATTCTCGGAGGTGCTACCTGTCCAAGGCACACAGGAGGATAGGACGCTCTACATCCGAGCCTGCAACACCTGGTTGAAGGATTTGGTGTGGACAGGAAGGATTTGTCTTCATAGGGGACTGGGACCCCACCTGGGCAGATGTGAGCTTATATTAGGAGGATGGTCTGCATCTGTCTAGGAAGGGGACCTCACTCCTTGGTGAGAAGTTGGAATGCTTCAGTAGAGAGCATTTAAACTGGCCAAAGGGGGGAGAGTCAGGAGGCTTAGGATCACTCCCCCATGGTAGCATGCAAAAACACAAGTTGACAACAGGAACAACTGAAGCAAGCAGGGAGGAGCAGCAGGTGAAACATGTAAAAGGGGGATAGAGGGGGGCAGGAGCACATGAAGAAGAAAAGTGTTATGGGGAGAACAGGCAAGGGAGAGAGAGAGAACATGAACAGAAGGAGGGCAGGGTATAAAACATGGAAGGTCATGCTCACAAATGTCTGCAGTCTGGGAAATAAGGTTCCAAACCTGGAACACTTGATGACGGATGCAGACCTTGACATAGCAGCAATAACAGAGACATGGTACTCTGTTAATCATGACTGGGACGTCAATGTACCAGGCTATACACTGTTCAGAAGGGGCAGGGAAGGTAAAAAGGGAGGGGGATAGCCCTGTACATTCAGAGAAGGCATAAAGGCAACAGAAGTATAGGGAAGACAGGGGGAGGCCGAGTCAATGTGGGTCACCCTTGAACCAGGGAATGGCACAGCAATACATACTGGGGTGATCTTCAGACCTCTGGCACAGAGGGAGGAAGTGGTCTAATGGAGGAAATTGATGACATGGCAGCTAAAGGTGAAATCCTGCTGATGGGGGATTTCAATATATGAGATATAGATTGGATCACCCAGGCAGCTGCTTCAGCCAGAAGTATGGCTATCCTGGAATCTGTGCAGAGGGTTGGACTCAGACAGCTGGTGCATGAGCCAACCAGAGAGAAATCTATTCTGGACCTGATATGGACCAGTGGAAACAGAGTTGAAGGAGTCCAGGTGGAAGGGCAGCTGGGATCCAGCGACCGCCACATGGTGTGGTTTGGCATGGAGACAGGGACTCAATTAAGCCACACAAGGGCAAAAGTATTAGATTTCAGGAGGGCAGATTTCAGTGAAATGGGTAGATGTTTAAGAGCAGCCCTGGAGAAGGGAGAGGTAATGGAGGGAGTGGAAGAACAGTGGGGGAAACTAAAAGGAGCCATAGTGGAGGTAACTAACCAATGCCTTAGGATAGTGGCCAAAGGGAAAAGAAGAAGGAAACCACTATGGTTCTCTAAAGAGATAGCAGACAAAGTAAGGGCTAAAAGAGTAAGTTTCAGGAAGTGTAAGGGAACCCAAAGGAAGGCCAAGGACGTGTACATTGAATATCTAAGAGAAGCAGGGAAGGCTGTTAGGAGAGCCAAGGCACGGACAGAGGAGGGTTTAGCATGGACTGTGGAAAAAGGGGACAAGGCATTCTATAGGTACATCAGTGATAGAAGAAAAACCCAGCGGGGGGGGGGGGATTGTGAGGCTCAGCAGGGAGGAGAGAGAGTGCAAGGACAGGGATCTAGACAAAGCAGAAATACTGAACAAATACTTCTGTTCAGTATTCACTAAGGAGGGAGAGGGTCAAGGACCACAGTTGGGGAGAAGAGGCAATGGGAGGGGGGAGAAGTGGGCACCAGTCCAATCACAGTGGACAGAGTTCTGGAGGAACTCACAAAGCTTAAGGTGGATAAAGCCATGGGGCCAGACCACATACACCCAGAGATATTAAGGGAGCTGAGAAGAGAACTAGCAGTGCCTCTGGCCACCCTGTTCATACAGTCACTCAACACAGGCATGATTCTAGAGGACTGGAGGAGGGTGCATGTAGTTGCACTGCACAAAAGTGGCAGTAGGGAGGAAGCAGGGAACTACAGGCCAGCCAGTCTCACCTCAGTGGTGGGGAAGATCATGGAGACACTGCTGAAAGAAAGGATAGTGGCACACCTGGAATCCAGTGGTGTCCAGGATCTGAGACAACACGGATTCACGCAGGAAGATCTTGTCAAACAAATTTGATAGATTTCTTTGATTGGGTGACTAGGGAAGTGAATCCGAGAGGGCCAGTAGACATCGCCTACCTAGATTTCAGCAAAGCCTTTGATACCGTCTCACACAGAAGGCTGGTTAACAAGATGAGTAGTCTGGGCATGGGGCATAAGGTGATACACTAGGTTAGAAACTGGCTGACGGATAGAAGACAGAGGGTGGTGGTAAATGGGGTCCAATCTAGGGAGAGAGAGGTGACTAGTAGAGTACGACAGGGATCAGTACTGGGACCAGTAGTGACATTGCAGAGAGGCCGGAAGGAAAGGTCTGCCTATTTGCAGATGACACCAAGATCTGCAACAGAGTGGATACTCCAGAAGGGGTGCAGAAAATGAAGAGGGACCTAAAGAAGCTTGAAAGATGGTCAGAGGTGTGGCAACTGAGATTCAATTCAAAAAAGGGCAAGATAATGTACCTTGGTAGGAGGAACCCTGGGTAGAGCTACGGAATGGGGGGGGAGGTGCTGACTGTCACCAAAGAGGAAAGGGGGTTATCATATCTGATGATCTGAAGGTATCAAAGCAGTGCACAAAGGCTGCAGGGAGGGCCAGTGGCATGCTGAGGTGCATAGGCAGAGATATTACTAGCAGGAGACAGGAGGTGTTGATGGCATTGTATAAAACACTGGTAAGGCCTCACCTGGAGTATTGCATGTAGTACTGGAGACCACATATGCATAAGAATATAGACAGGGTGGAGGCTATCCAGAGAAGGGCGACAAAGATGGTGCATGGCTTGCATCACAAAAAGTATGAGGAGAGACTAAGAGTCCTCAATATGTGCTCACTGGAGGAGAAGAGAGAAAGGGGGGACATGATAGAAACTTTCAACATGCCAGGAACAGACTGGGAGACTATGACATCCTCTGTGACCAGGGAACAGAGGTTGTTGGATGTCTTTCAAGACACGTTCCTAACTCAGCAGGTGAGGGAACCAACCAGGGAGGCATGGGTACTGGATGTGGTCCTGGCAGACAGTGACCAGATTGGGGGCCTGGAGGTAAGGGACCCATTGGCGGGGAGTGACCATGCCACGGTCTGGTTCTGCTTGGAACTAGGAGGGGTAGAAGGCTGCACAAAGATGGAAGTAACCGACTTCAGGGGGGCAGATTTTAAGGAAATGGGAAGGATCCTTAAGGAGCATTTGGATGGGATTGGGTCAGACATGGACACTGATAGTAGGTGGGAAATCATCAGGAGAGGGGTGCAGGATGCTACCAGCACCTGTGCAAGAGTAAAGACAATGCGGTGGGGCCCAAAACCCTGTTGGTGGACCAGGGAGGTCCAGGAGGTGGTGGGGAAAGAAAGCAGCCTATAAGAAATTCAAGTGCTCAAGGAGTGAAAGGGATCAGGGGAGTCGAGCTGATGGCTAGAAGGGCCACTAGAGTGGTGAGGCGGCTAAGGCAAGGAAGGAGCAGAACCTGGCCAGGGAAATTAGGAGAGGAAAAGGGTTCTTTAGATACATTGGGGAAAGACGAAGGGTGAAGGGCAGATTAGCAGGATTAAATCAGGGAGAGATGGGCACAAGACCCAGGGGAGCAGGCTGAGGTACTAAATGAGTACTTCACCTCCAGTTTTCACCAGGGAAAATGGGGATGCTGCATCATACATGGGAAGAGACAGAGATAATGAGGAGGGGATCCTCACCGATCGGCAGGTCTGGGGGGGGGGCATCACTGGCAGGTGGGGGGAGGGCTAAGCAGGGAGAAGAGGTACCAGAAGTGGAAATCACAGCAGAGAGAGTGAGGGAAGCCCTCAGCTCCCTTAAGACGGAGAAAGCACCAGGGCTGGATAAATTACATCCTAGAGTGCTGAAGGAACTTGCAGATGTCCTGGCGAAACCCCTGGCAGAGCTTTTCACCATCTCTCTGAGGACAGGGTGGGTGCCCCAAGACTGGAAGGTGGCGCATGTAGTGCCTATCCACAAGGGGGGATCAAGGGAGGTGGCAGGGAACTACAGGCCTGTCAGCCTGACATCAGTGGTGGGCAAGGTGATGGAGGGCATTGTCCAAGGAGAGGCTAGGGGAACTGGATAAGTCAGGGTGCCTGGACGATAGACAGCATGGATTCATCCCAGGAAATTGTGTCAGACAAACCTGGTGGAGTTCTATGACTGGGTGACAAGTGCCTTGGACCTGGGTAGACCAGTGGATGTCCTCTTTCTAGACTTCAGCAAGGCATTTGACTCTGTTCCTCATGTGGGCCTGTTGGATAGCTAGGAGAAATGGGGGTGGGAAACCAGATGATCAGATGGATAGGCAATTGGCTCCAGGACCGGACCCAGAGGGTCGTAGTTGGTGGGATAGTCTCATCCCCAAGGAGGGTCATTAGTGGGGTCCCACAGGGATCAGTCCTTGGGCCCCTTCTGTTCAACGCCTACGTATCTGACATAAGGACAGGAATCAGGAGTGAGATGAGTCTCTTTGCAGATGACTCGAAACTGGGGGCAGTGGTGGATGGGGAGGAGGGGAAGGTGGCCCTGCAGGGGGACCTGGAGGCTCTGGAAAGATGGTCTAGAAAGTGGAAGCTGAGGTTCAATGTAGGGAAATGCAAGGTACTCCACCTGGGGGCCAGAAACCCAGGCCAAGTGTACACCCTGGGGGGGGAAATACTACAAGTCTCAATGGCTGAGAGGGACCTGGGGGTGGTGGTGGATGTCAAGATGAACAACTCTGAGACTTGTGGGAGGCAGCAGCCAAGGCCAACAGGATGCTGGGATGCATCACTAGGGATCACCTCCAGAAGGAGGAAGTGATACTCCCTCTGTATAACTGCTTGGTAAGGCCGCACCTGGAGTACTGCGTGCAGTTTGGAGGCCACACTAAGAGGACATTAACCTCCTGGAGAGGGTCCAGAGGAGGGAAACAAAATGATTTGGGGCTTGGGGGACAGGACCTATGAGGAGAGGCTCGAAGAGCTAAATATGTACACATTGGAAGAGAGAAGGGACCGGGGGGACATGATAGAGGTCTTCAGGTACATGAAGAGGGTAAATAGGGGAGGAACAGTCAGGGTGCTTCGAAGGAAGGAGGAAGGGGCCACTAGAGGGCATGGGTGGAAGCTGGAGGGGGGAAGATTCAGGGAGAAAGGAGGAGTGCTACTTCACTGAGAGGGTGGTGGAGCCATGGAATGCACTACCTAGGGGCTGTGGAGGCAGAGACAGTGGAGGGGTTCAAGAGGGGTGGGACAGGTACAGGGAAGGGTTCAGGAAGCAAAATCCAATGCAGCAAGAATATCCGGAACTGGGAAGGAGAAGCCAGAGAAGGCAGGGGACAGCAAGGTCAGCACCCAGGGTGGGGCTGACCAAGCAGCTGAAGCACGAAAACCCGTTAGGCCTATTCTGCTGGCATTTTAGTATGTTAGTAAGTACCTCAAGGGCATAAACAATATGGGGGGATCTTTTCAACGAGAAAAGATATCAGAATGAGGGGCACAATATGAAATTGGAGTGGGTAGATTAAGAGGTAACATGAGGAGGTTTTTCTACAGAGAGGGTCGTGGACACTTGGAACAATCTTCTACAAGAGGTGGTGGGGGCAAGTACAGTAGAGGGGTTTAAACATGCCTGGGACAGACACAAGGGAACATTGGGTGGGGAGGGAGTAATGAAAAGCCATTGATCACTTCGAGTCAGTGATTGCATACAAGTTTAGGGCTTATGGGCAGACTAGATGGGCCTAGCGGTCCTTATCTGCCAACAATTTCTATGTATCTATGTTGTTGCCTCTGTGATGGCAGTTTTGATTTTCCCCCATTGTTCTTCCACACCTCCTTCTTGCCTATTTGTTAGTACTTTTCTGAGGCACTCTCCCATTTTACCAAAGTCAGCCCTCCTAAAGTCTAACACACTTGCTTTTGTATGGCTTGACTCTACAGCTGTGTTTATTGTGAACCACACTGTTTGGTGATCGCTTGTTCCCAGATGGCTACCCACTTCTAAATCTGAGATCCTCTCTCTATCCCCGTTTGACGGTACCAGATCTAAGATTACTCACTCCCGGGTGGGTTCCAACACTAGCTGTCTGAGGCATACCCCCTATAGGGCATCGAGAATGACCCTGCTCTTGCATGTGGCTGCAGTAAAGGTGCTCCAGTTAACATCTGGCATATTCAGATCCCCATCAACAATATCTTTCCTTTTTCTGCCATTCTAAGGATTCCTTCTATCATTTCCTTGTCCGTTGCCTCTTCTTGAGACAAGGGCTGGCAAATAACTCCTGTGCGGACTGTGGTGCCATTTCCTGTCTCCAGGGTGACTCAGAGTGCTTCCTCCCCTCCATGTTTACCATTTAGTTCTGTTGCTTTGATTTCTTCCCTCATGTAGAGAGCTACTTCTCCTCCTCTTTTACCCTCCCTGTCCCTCCTGTAGATTGTGTACCCTGGTATGTTGACATCCCAGTCATGGTTCTCTGTGTACCATGTTTCTGTGACTGCGATGATATTCAGGCGTCCCTCTTCCATCAAAGCCACTAGTTTAGGGAGCTTGCTACCCAGACTATGAGCACTGCTACTCATCACCCTCAGTATTTTGATGGCCTTACCCCCTTTCAGGCTCATTCCTGTCCCTACTGCCTTTGCCTTTTTCTGGATTTGCCCTGTCTTGCTCCCTATCGACTTCTCTACCTTTGTGTCTACTTCACTAACTACCCTGTTGGGGTGGGGTGGGATTTCTCTGCTTCTCTTCAGTGCCTCCCCCCTTGGCTAGTTTAAATGCTTGCCAATGAAGCATTTAACCCTATCACCTAGGATGCTGGTTCCCCTCCCGGACAGATGCAGACCACCACACCAGTATAGGCCCATATTCTCCAGGTGGACCCCCAATCCCCAATGAAGCTAAATCCCTGAGCTCCGCACCAGTTTTTCAACCAGTTATTGAATCCCATGGTGCAGAGTCCCCTAGCCTCACCCATGCCATAGACAGGCAGCACTTCTGAGAAAGTTACCGTGTGTGCTACTTGTCTAAGGCTCTGTCTCAACTCCACAAACTCCTGCTGCATTGCTCTGATCCCATTCCCAGCCAGGTCATTTGTCCCTAGGTGGACAATGACATCCAGCTCCCTCCTCCATGTAGCTGCTCCCATAATCATGAGGATTCACTTCCTGTCCTTCCAAGCCATGGTGCTGGGCAGACACCTTACCGCCCTCTCACCTCCCTCCCCCAGTTCTAATCCCTAACGACTGAGTCCCCCACCAGGAGTTGTTTCCTTCCCCTGTGAGATCCTGTGCCACCCTCCTGTGCATCTCCTTTGTGGAGGTTCCCAGCATCCTCCTTGGTCTCCACTGTGGGTGCCTCCATAGAAGAACCACGCTCCACCAGAATGGCGAATGAATTGTGGAGAGGCACAACTGGAGGCATGCACCTCTGTTCCACCACCCTCACCCTCCCTGAGCCCACTGTGGTCCAACCACTCCTCTTTCTTGGCAACCTCTGAGGAGTGGTGGTGGCCTGGGTGGTTCCTGGTTGGGGGGGAGGTTTCTCAAATCCTCACCAGGTCAGCATGGAGATGGGCAACCTCCTCCCTGTGACCAGAGAGGTGCCTGCAAATAGGGCAGCAATTTCCAAGACATTCTATGACATCAATCACACCATTCCATGTTATTCATTTGAATGTCTCGAAATGGTGTTATTGGTGTTATAGAATGTTCAGGCAGTGTGAAAAGAGAGAGCAACAACTGCTGAGGAGAGAGGGGTTTAGGATAGTTACAAAGGCAACAAAATTAGATTATTACTTTAATAAACAAAAGGTCAAGAACATATCAGACTATTAGGTAGACACTAAAGGGACAACTGGAGGGCATTTAGAGGTGTACAAACTGTTTCCTATCAGCTTTAAGGGGATCTTATGACCAGACATTGGGAGAGCGGGGAAATGGGAGTCCCAGATTTTTAACAATATTACTTTGCAGCCCAAATACCATTATTGATTTACGTCCTACATCAAACTGAAGAGAGACAGGGTGGGCAGAAGTGGAAAACCAGGCAGCCAGTTGTACTCCCATTAAGTATATGCCATGGACGGGTGAGTAACCCTTGGTTTAAAACAACTTAAAGATGTAGCAACAGGTTAAACTTATGCTGAAGGCACCGGTGCTCACCTAGTGCTTTATTCCCATAGCACATCTTCTGGGTTTTATGCTGGCCATATTGGACGGGACCTGTAGGTCTTAAGTCCATTTTCAGTTTCAGTTTTATTGATCACCCATGATGTTATGAGTATCAGGGTTATTACAAATATTTATGTAAAAAATGTTAAAAAAGAGTAATAAAAGCACAATACAGTACACGATTATATTACTATACACATATACAATGTTAAACTCACATACAATACGTATAGAATAATATATAGGGTGGTGTGTGTAATGAGAAGTTTACACACACCCGAGGGGTTAGATGCTTATAAATCCAGAGATCAAAGCTCGAGGGGTTTATGTTAGCATCTAACCCTGAGGGTGTGTATAAACTTCGAGTTTAAACACACCACCCCATATTTTAATTTATATAATTGCTGGGTTTCCCTTTTTCAGCAGTTATATAAAATAATGAGTTTTCAATGTATTCTCAGTTTGGTTTTGTTTTAGTCCGGTGCCAAGATTTGCCATATTTTAAAACTTTCCCCCCTTTCTGCAGATTCTTGTGCGTTTTCACTGTATATGGAGAAAAAAATTAAAGAACTTACTGCCGACTTCTTCTGGCGGTTCTCTTTCGGGGGACATGGAAGAGGTGAGTGGTCTTGACTGGTCACGCTGTTGCGTGAGCATGCGCACAGCAAGGGAAATCGTGCACGTGTTTGCCGTTATAACGACAAATAACGCAACGGTTTCCCTATGGGAAAAAGGGGGAGCCAGTTATTATATCACCATGAATAGCTATCTATTGAAGCATCAGAGCCCTACCTAGAATTGTTCTTTTCATCAGATGCACAGATCATAACATTTTGTATTGGGAACTATAGTAGTACACTATAGGAATTTGTTTGCAGTTTCACTACATTATGTTTTTAAAGTGTTTCTTCTTCAGTTTAATTACTGAGGCAATAAACTGAGCTATCATTGTTGTATCTGCCACAAATTTGGGATTGCAGTAAAATAAATGTTACATCAGTTACTAAAGGCATGCACTTTTAAAAAATTCAACAGGAACTGATTTCTTGCCTTATTATACAATGGGCAGATATTGACTATATGTGCCAAAGTTTCTCTATGTCCTTTGTTGCATCTACATTGGTGGGTAAGAGTATGTTCCACATTGATAAATTATTATGATACGTAAATCTTGATGTAATTATTTAAATGCGGGTCCATGTGATTAATTTTCTTTTTCTAAAATTGGTAAAGTCAGATATTCTTCCAGTGAATGATCAGATTTGTTAGATTGGAACCATTCTGCACATTTTTGTTTTCTTATATTTTCCATATCTAAATCTTTTGCTTTTTCAAACAAAATTATTTTTATCAAAAGTCTACACTGTATTGAAATATTAATTTTCTTTTTGAAATCTGTCCATAAATGTATCAATTTTATGTTTGCCAATATCTTTTCCAGACTTACAAGCCATTTAGAATTATGTCTATCTTTGGACCATTGAATTTTTTCTTTTAAACAATTATAAGGAAGATTATTTTTATTATTATATATTAATTTTAACCAATATGTTACTACATTAAGTTCTTTTGTGGGGATTCTTCCTAATTCTGCTCTGACCATTGCATTTGAAGTTGATTTAGGCCTGCTGCAAATTCACGCATCACGCGAAATGCCCTCAAATCACCTTATATTGTCCCATTCTGCAGTACCTCTCAAGCTCAACATACCTTCTACACCAGGGCCCCATTGCTAATGAACAGCCTTCCTCCTGAAATCACTGCTGAGAACAAGTTTAGCCCATTTAAACGTAAACATTAACAGGACCTCACTGATCTCAACAATTGTGACTACCCCATATAGGCCTGCATTTCACCTTCTCCATCTGACCCCCTCCTGCTAGTCTAGTTTTCCCCCCAACCTTCCATCTCCCACCCCTCCTCTCTATTCCCTCTTCTTGCCCCAGCCCACCCCTCTTCTCCTCCCCATTCCCCTTTCTAGCCCTGCCCAACTTCCCTCGCCCTTTGTTCCTGCCCTTCTCCTTCCTCCACTCCATCCCCTGTCTCCAACCCCACCCCAGCCCCATATCCCTTACCCCTCCTCCCTCCCAGCCCACCTAGCACTCCTCTGACATCATGCACTTATGACAAAGTAAACCCCCCGACTGCCTTCTCTACTCAACCCCCTCTCATTCCTGACTCCCCTTGTCCACTTAGGTCTAGTTCTCTTTTATGTACTCCCAGCTTACCTGCTTCTCTCTCCCTGTACCAACAATTTGTTTATATGATTATTATATAATTTTGTGAACTCACTTTTTGTACTGCACTCCCCACTGTTTGTTTTATCCTCCTGCTGACGCAGAACCTTTGTAAATGAACTTCTGGTTCAAAGGTATTTGTAATCCTAGTACTCAATAAATAAAAAATAAATAAATTAGGTACTCCTAATAGGGCTTTGTAGTAGTAGGACATCACTCTCTCAATATTATCAGCATTGTGGGAACCCCATACCTCAGCCCCATATGTCAATATGGGATTTATTTTAGTTTCCCCAGCTTTTAAAGCAGGAATGACGGAATTTCCCCCAAATTGTAATTGAATTTTAATAATGCCTTTGCAGCAAGTTTTGCTTTTATATTTTGATCTTTCTGTTGAGATACTCAGCTTATTGAGGATATAAATTTAATTCCCAGATATCACTATTCTTTAACTATACTTATTTCATTATTTCCAAGATAAAATTTAGATTGTTTAGACTGAAGTTTCTCTTTCCCAAATACCATTACTTTTGTTTTCCCAAAATTTATATTTAGTTCTAGATATGTAAATTTTTCTTTAAATATGTCTATTTTACATTGAAGACCCACCTCGGATAAAGCAAAAATGACAATATCATCGGCATATGCAAATGTGTGTAGTGACTTTTTATTTATTATTGGGGAATCTAAAATCATTAATTCTCTATATATTAATAGTTCATTGATATATATATATATATATATATATATATGTATATTGTAACACAGTGAGGGGGGTTGTGTTGCACTGGGATCTTGTAGGCGGGGATATGCGCACACTTTCCACCACGGCACAGGATATTCAGGGTTACACAGCACTATGCCTGTATGTTTATTAGTAAAAATACTGAGAGAGGTACATTCAAAAATAACTCAGGATGCAAACAAAACAAAAGAAAATAATACCTGGCTCTTTGTTGAGCACTACCTACAAAATCAGAAAAGAGTCTCTTGGTCTTTGTTTCAAATGAAAGTCATTTACCAGTGTCGGGTTTTCAGCCAGTCCAAAGTCAAGATCCAATTCGTAGTCGCACGCCAAACAAAAGGTCAAAGCCGGGAAGTCAGTTGATTCAAAATTCTCTTTCTTTCTTTCCTTCTTGCTACAAATGCTCACCAGCCACCCTCCACGCCTGTTTCCTAATCAGGTACTGAGAGAGAGCAATTGTTTTAGCCTTCTGTTGTATGCAGGCAGTCGCTCTCCTGCACCTGTTCTCAATCAAGCACTCAGCTAGTTGGAGCTGTGGTGCAATGCCTTCTGGGGCTTGTAGTGTGTGCACCATGCTTTGTAGTCCTGGCAGAGAGAAAATGGAACAGATGTACTGGGAGATAACGTCCTTCCACAACTCTGCCCAGTGCTGTGTTACTATATATATATATATATATACATATATATTGAACAACAGAAGTGCCAATAGACAACCCTGTTTAACTCCTCTATTTGTAGGAAAAACATTCTGACAGGTTGCCTCTATTATCATATCTTTCTGTAGAAGAGGTGCCAGTGTATAATAAACAGATCATTATTAACAAAGAATAGCCAATGCCCAAATCCAATATAGTTGTCCATAGATTTTGTCTGCAAATTGAGACAAATGCCAACAAAAAGTTGACAAAAAGTGCAAAAAAAAGCATTTTCCTATGTATGTATTTTTCTAATAAGTGTTTATGTACATGTCCTGGGTCCACCTTGTTTAATCTTTATATTAGTGACATGCAAATCAACCTCCCAGAATTGGTTATCCAAATTTTTGGATGACTCAGAATTAGGTGGGAAGGTTGATTCCTTTGATAATTTGCATAGTCTGGTCTCCGATTTAAAAATCATCAAACAGTGGGCTCTGAATAATGATATGGAGTTTAATGTTCAAAGTGTGTCATTCTCCATTATGGCACTAAAAATCCTAAAAATATACATTCCATAAATAACATCCCCTTAAAAGCATCCTGTAAGGAAAGAGATTATGGTATCTTGATAAACAACAAGCTCTACACCCATGATCATTGCTCTAAAATCACTACAGTAGCTAATTCCCTTCTAAGACAAATTAAACAAACTTTTGTGTCTTGGACTGAGCAATGTCTCATTCTCCTGTATAGATCCTATTTCTGCCCTTACATGGACTATGGATCTCCACTCTGGAATCCCGATCTTAAAGGGGACATAATCCAAATAGAACATGTCCAGAGACACGCTACCAAAATGGTTTTTGGGCTCTCCCATAAAAATTATCATGAGAGATTGCATGCCACTGGTCTCTATTTCCTTCAACATAGAAGATGTAGGGTTGATATCCTCTTAATATGTAAGGATCTACAACATCTGGGTTTAATGGAGCAATGTGGTCTGTCCTTTTCCACCTACCATAGAGCCCCTAGGCTCCACAACAAACAAATCAGGATTAAGAAGGCTAACATTAATCCAAGGAATAACTGCTTTACAATTCTAGCATCCAGATTATGGAATTCCTTACCTCAAGATTTAGTAAATATTGAGAACTTTATTACATTTAAAAATAAATTGGACATTTGGTTTATTTCTAATCCTACCTCGTCATATTAGCCCACTTGTATGTGGGGGAAAATCTGGATGGGCCTTGGCTTTCTTTTTTCCTACAAACCTAGTAGTAAACCTAGTAAACATAGATGTTATCAATAGTACAAAACTCTACTCTAAACCTGGCTTGTAATGGTGAAATAAGTTTTTTCTCTTCTGTCCATTTAGTTAAATGGTTCAATAATAGTCTAGAGAAAATTTTGGAGACTATATTTAATAAACTAATGGGATGGTAAATAAGGGGTTCATATACTGATCCTTTTTTATGTAAGGGAACAATAATATTTTTGGTCCATAATGAGGGGATATACTTATTTGTTATACATAAATTAAAACAAAAAGTTCACACTGGAACCCAGAAGTTACTATGCTGTTTATACACTTCTGGAGGCATATAATCTAATCCCGGTGCCTTATTATTTTTCAGTTTAGCAATATAATTTCTTACCTCAATTTCTGAAAATGTAATATTGGTTTTAACTGATTGTTTGGGGTTATTAACTAAAGATAGAGCTATATTATCTATTTATATTTTAGTAGTAAAGATTGACTTAAAATTATCCAGCCAGGTTTCTTTTGGGATATAAATTGTTAATGTAGTATGATATTCTCTTACTCCTTTTGCAACCATCTTCCAAAATGAATGATTAACATTTTCTAATATTACTTTTTACATCTCTGCCCATTGTTTTTGATGATAGTCTAATTTTTTACCCACCAACCATTTGTTATATTGTTTACAACATTTATTTAAATTTTAAGAACTGAGTCTAGAGGGATATTTCTTAGTCCATTTTATTAATTTATGGAGTTCTTTTTTTCACCTTCTTACATTCATCATCAAACCAATTTGTTGAGTGTTGCTTATTTAAGTTAGATTTTGTATAAAGTATTTATTTGATTTTATCACTTAATTGTGTTATCTTTTGTTTCACCTGGAGTGGGGTATCAAAATTTGAGTTGGCAACACTGTCAATGTCCACTTGCCATTTCTGGAAAATATTAATCAGTCTAATATCTGTAACATTTCCTCTTCAGAGTTTATTACTCCCCACACTAAACAACTCAGCCAAAGTGTATATTTCTGTGTCACTACTGAAATTTCCATTACTGAACATTATTTTTGAACATAGAGGTGCATGATCACTCACTGGTCTCATTTGTATATTAAGATTTGAAAGAAATGTAAATGCTTCCAAATTACACAATATATAATCAATTAAACTTTGTCCAGTCTAAGAAAAATATGCTATATTTCCTTCTAAATCTCCAGCAATTCTCCCATTGACTATCAACAACATATTTTCCTCAGTTAGTTCCATAAACTTCTTTCCTTGTTCGTTTACCACATTATCTTGTCTATTTTTAGGTTTTAGATCCTCAGTGACCAATGATGATGAGAAAATGTCAACTTGATCAAACATTGCAATACTAGCATTAATGTCACCAGCAATTAAAATGAGAGTATTAGGTAATTTCTCAAATATTTCATTAATATTATTATTTAAATTTGTCCATAGAATCTGATTCGTTTGGTTTAATTTTTTGGGTGGAATATAAACATTGCAATTAGTAAAGGGAGTTGTGTTCCAATTAACATTTTGAATAATATAATTAGATTCTATTTTTATTGTTTCCTCAATCACAACTTACTTTTTTATTTTAATGTAAATTGCCAGTCCTGCTTTATTTCTCCCATATTTCACACTTTTTATTGCTGGTGAGTTTATTATATGATACCCATTGATATTAATATTATTACATGCCCATGTTTCCTGAAGCAATATAACAGCTTTAGAAGTAATGACATTGAGCCATTCTACATCCTGCAATTTACTTGCCAATATAGCAATATTCCAAGAAATTAAATTTGTCTGTGAGGTTTCCTCCTTTATATTTGACTGAGTTCCTTCAACATCTATCTTACTTTCTGTTACTAGTCAGTCCTCATTTATGCACCTTGAACCTTTGTTTGCTTCATCAAATGGACTGTTCATGTCCAACAGAAGAATTCCTGCATAATCTAATTTGTGAGCATTCTTTTTCATAAGTAAAAACATTTCCTCACTAGAGCACTCCAGATCTATTCTAGAACCACAGTCTAGTGGGAATACTCTATTTTCTTTCTATTTTGATTATTACAATCTACATTCATACATGGTGATAACAAGGTTAGTACCAATGTCGTTAACATCTCCTTATTTTCTACCGGGAGATTATTTAACCCAAAAAGTGACAATATATCAGTTTCCCCATTATCTAGTGTATTGTCCAATTTAAATTGCCATTTTAAAGTATCCAAGGTAGAGGCAAAGAAAGTAATATCAAGGGGTCCCTTTATGTCAGTTATTTATACGTGGCCATTTTTAAATATCATCATCCAAGTAATTGGGGCTAAGATAGTTACTCCCAGATATTCCAATCTAAAAATCTTGGACCAAACATCCTTGACTATCTTTAAACTTGTGACAAAAATGTATACTGGGCATAATGGGTCAGTGATGTCCCTATTAACCAGTAGGACATGTTTTCTAGCTTGAGGTATTTGTAACTCTGTTTGAAATAAGTGTATGATCAATCCTTCTAAGGATTGAGTTTCATTTGTTTTCAAATGCACCCCTTCAATCCTTAGGACCACTTCTTCCCCACCTATTTCTACATTTTTATTATTTGTTATTCTTTCTATCTTATTTGGGCTGTTTACACTTGTTTTTCTGGGGTCATCCATTTCCCTCATAGCCATTTTCTTTCCCTCTGTTTTTTCCTCTGTTTTTCCCTTACTCCCTGCCTTCTCATTATCTAGCTCTTTTTTTTTGATTTTATTATTACTACCTTCGGTTCTAAGTATGGGGGAGTATCAATTTTCTTCATTTCTGGTTCTGATTGTGGTTCTGGTTGTATTTGTTGGTTTTTGGTATTTTTTCCTACATTTATTTTTTTTTAATTTTATGCCTTCTTTTAGCATTTAACATTCCTGTGGATATCTCCTTACCATTTTTATTTACTGGTGTATCTGGAATAATTACTGTAGAAAATGATGTTTTTTGAGGGGGTATCTGCTGAGTTATTTCCTCTTTTCTGTTTTCTAATTTTTCCTTCTTCTTCATGATCATACCAACAAGGCCATCAACCTTATTTCTCAAATCATTCAGTGCCTCTACTATGATGATGTTAGACATAATTGAGTATGCCAATGCTTTGATTGTGTATTTTGATAATGTATTTGAACAATTATTCCTCCATCTCTATCTTTTCTACATCTGTATCCAGTCTTTGAAATACCATATTCTGGGAACCACTTAAAATAGAGAGGTTATTCTGATTCAATGTCTGAGTTTTTGTGCCACATGTGCTGAGTGGCCTGAATGTAATGACATTTCTGATAATTTTAATGGGCTAAATGGTTCTAAGAGAGTTCCCTGTGCTTTCGGAGAATAATCCAATGGTCTGTTCTTCTTATCTGTTTGTTTAAAAGTTTTGGGACTATCAGTCTCTTGTGAGATCTTTTTAAGATTTAACTTAGTAGGAACAAGTCTGTAATTTCCTTTTGTTTAACATGTTGATCGATTTTATTGACTCCTCTCCTTCTTTTACCTTTTAGTGCCTTCCTCTTGACTGGTGTTACTGTTTGTTTTTCCTTTTTTTCTCTGAGCTTTTACTGTCTTAGTTTTCCTGCATCATCAATGTTTGATTTATCTGCCTATTACAGTATTCTAGTCCAACAGGTAGAGTGCCATTTTGTTGAAAGTTTTGTTTAACATCATCTGCATAAGTTGTAATGTTTGGTTTAAGGTCTATAGGGGTAGATGTAGTGATTATTAGTGGTTCATCAAATATAATTCCATTCCTTTTTTACCTTTTTTTTACCATTATTATGAATCACTTTCCTGCTTCTTGTATTCATTTTTAATTTGCTCAAGAAGTATCTCTAAAGCATCTTGGGGGGGGCTATTCATTTTATAAGGGGTTGGGATGTGTAAGGAGTTGTGTGATGTTGCAGAAAATTAAGCACCTCACTAATTTACAAATTTCTTCTCTCACAATAAATTTGCTGAATGTGTTACTCAGATATCTACACCAGTAATGATATTTCTCAGTCTCTGCTGCTAAAAAAGAAATGAAAAAAAGGAAGGAAATGTTATCTCATCTGCAGTTAGAAATCAAACTGAAAACGAACCAGTTAATCCCGTTTAGTGTCTGTATAGAAAAAAAAGTCTCACATGTAAGAGTTCAGAGTTAAAATACTTCCTCCCAACAACTGAAGGAAACTGAAGGAAGTCAGTCCCAAGTTTACATGATTCATGTAGGGTCCCTGAAGGTCATTGAGCAAGGTGCAGTATTTTGCTAATGAACCCCAGGTGTACTTTCATTCTTCAGAAAGAATTCAGAGTGCCACTATTTCTGATGAAACTTCAGCCTCTACCACATCGTTGGACTGATGGACTGTTTGTAAACGTCTCCTTTACTTTAGTGGCTTCTTTACTGTCCACCAGGCAGTTGTTCACTCTGACTCTTTGGGTCAACACTAGTAATTAAAAATAAGAAAAGAGAAAATAACATCCAAGACAAGTACCCTGAAATGTATTTAATCTAGTTTAAGCTTGTGGGAACTCCCATGTAATGCCCACAAGAAAATAACATAAACTTAAATAACTCTAATATGTATTATAGTGAGTTTTATCACCAGCTAGCAAATTAATAAAAAGTGCTCTCCACTTATCTGCTTATATGATTTTTTTTCTGACTTTAAAATTAATCATCCTAGGTCTTTATTACTATGTTATTTCTATATTGTTACAATATCAATATCTTTTAAATGTACAATTAGAAAACAAAAAAAGAAAAAAAAACTTACTTTTAGAAGGGGTTTGGAGTATAATGGCTGCTTCTCCAACAAACAGAGGTTTGAATAATGCCTCTGCCTTTGCCTTTCTCCTCTATTACATTTGCTGACTAATCTTTCAGCAAATCAAAGGTGCACGTAGTATTACCACTAATTTTGTTCAATGCATCTTCAGCACTGTTTAGCTGTTTAAGGGCTAAAGTGGAGACTTGCACTCTTGAGCAAAATATTAGGGCTGAGAAATGTACAAACACCTTCGGCTGTTTCTAGGATTTCAGCCCGGCTCTAGTTTGCAGCTAGCAGTCTCTCAAACTGACATAATGTTCTCCTCCAAACTGCTACACACAGCACTGAGCCACACCGTCTAACAGCTCCAGATGACTACTCGTTGATATCACAAAAATGGTGACTATTCACCACAGAACATCACGCATGCTCTTTAAGAGTAGGGGTCACATTGCTGAAGACTTTAATAGTGACACCAGTTCTCTGTATCTCTTTCAGGATTGGCTTAAAGTGATTTGAATACATTAAATAGTTTAAATGATTTGAAACTCTATGTCCAAAATATATGAAAACAGAATTTCAAAGCATTACTGTCTATTTACCAGGATTTCCAGATATGGACAACATAAAGTCACTACACCTCCTGTCCAATATATAGGACAGATGTACCCATTTTTTTTTTTAATATCCACCTGTCCTCCAAACTTACTAAACAGGTAAAACTTTAATAATATTCGATAACCAGTGGCTAGGGTATCCAATTTATGTATAAAAAGTACTGTTCTGTGCTAAGTTAAGAAAAGCAAACATGCAATTACATTCAACAGACTAACAAACTAGATGTAAAATGAATAAAAAGATAAAAACAAACAAATACAGCACACTACAGCTCTGCTAAAACTACACATATACTTTCAAAAGCTTTCAACAAGCTTTCAAAAAGCTTTGTATGGCTTCGTTTTTTAAAAAAAAATGTATTTGTGTTTCATCTAATACAGGAGACACAATTAAGACACAACTGAGATACGGTTGAAACAGAAAAATGTATTGCACTGCCGGTGCAAGAATTCCTCCAAAGTTAGTACCCACAGAACCCTCTGATCCCCTCCGAGAGGGCAGGATCCTCCACCACTCAGGACTCCAGGCACTCCAGGGTAGACCAGAAACAGAGGATTCTGCACCATGATTTGGTCACACAAGCTGCCCCGGAAAAACTGTACACTTGCCACAGGTATGGCGAGGCAAAGGTGGCATACCTGTCATTAGCAGAAATAAAGTATTGTACAGCTCCTGCTTTCTCAGCATCTCACTCCTTTGCTGAGCAGCATGCAGTAACTCATCTCACATCTGGGTCTCCACTCCCCAACCCCTCTATTCACTACTCCAGTCTTAGACCAGACAGGATCTGCAGTTGGTGTCACAACTTTGGAACAGTGCATTTTTTAAAGACTTTGCTACCCTGCAAAGAGAATTTTACTTAGGTAGCATAGACATGTTTAGATTCATATAGTTTCCTAAATAAGGAGGACTATAGGACAGGCACTGGAAATTCCAACCCCAATGATACTTCAATATGTGTGGGAGGCAGCCCAGGCAAGCCCCAAACCACATCAAATCTACTTGTTGGTACAGAGCACTAATGCAAGAGGTGGGCTCCCCTATAGTAACAGCGGTACAATCCAAATTGGAACAGGACGGCCAATTTCAGCACCCCCCCAACAGTGGGTCTGTGTATGGACAAACGAATATAAAATCATGGCATCCATGTCTTGGAGAGAATTTAAATAGAAACATCGTAGCCCAGTTTTTTCTGACATCGACAGTTTCAAAACACTTTGCTCTGATCAATACAGGCCACTGTTGGAGATAATGAGGAGGTCAGGGATCTCCCCATCATACTTACTGGAGTTCTCCCAAATTAAATCAGGTTTGAGTCATCACCAAAACCCTGGTGAAGGAAGTGCTGGAGCTGGCATCCCCTCTAGAATTCCAGAACCTTGTCCAAGGCCTCCCACCAAAGTGGGCCCATAGAGGAAATGAGAGATACCTGTTCCTCATTGTATCAGCAGCAATAATGAAGACTATCAGAAGGAGGTGGGGGTCCCCTGATCACAGAAATCTTAACCATATGTGTTCAGATTAAAGAGATGGAGTTCATAACGGCACTCCCGAGGGTCTAAAAAGCAAAAATGATTGCCAGGTGGCTCTAGTATTTCAACTATAAGGAAAAAACAGAAGGTACCCCCTCCCTGGAACAGCTATTGTAAGAAAACAGAATCATTGCTAGGTGCCTTGCAGGGTATTTCTGTAGACACCATTTCCATTGTTTACCCCAGAATTGCCACATGGTATTCCAAAGTAATTCATAGTGATGTGAAATGAAAGTACTGTAATCTCTAGTATGTCACTCTATGGAAGCCAAGTTGTAAGAGGCAATATGTTCATTTTTATCGCCTCCAAAGGTTTTATGATAATGTTCTTGCTATGTTTTATGTTGCTTGAGATACAAACTTTTGGTACAAGCAGAAGCTGGACACATGGACTTTCATTATGGCTACACAGCTGAACTTTTACATCAAAGAACAATGTATTGTGAGTCAATGTACATGTAAACATGGCTTTACATATTGTGACATGGACAGCCAGTTCTGAGTGCTGTATGATTTTTTGTAATATAAAAATGTGTTATTGACTGTCTCTCATGAGAGGTGCTGAGACAGCATGTGACACACACACACACACACACACACACACACACCCAGACACACAGGTTTTAGATACAAGGTGTTACCTGGAAGGCCAAGAGTTAATTACAGGCTAGAAGATATCTAACTGCCAAGATAGATCATAAACTTTTATAATGCTTAAAGGAAGAATAGCAGGTTATGACGCTTTAGTGCGAAGTCATAAAATATGCTTTGATTTCCTGGAAAGGGGAAGCTGATCATAAAGATCAAAGAAATGTCATTTGAAAAAGAAGATGAGTTGTGCTGAGATCACAGAATATTAATTTGCCTTCTGGAAAAGACATCCTGTTTTTGTATAGATATATTTTTTTATAAATTCTGACGGGGGGGCTAGGTGACCTCATGCAAAGAGGTGGGCAAAGCCAGCTTTTAAACAGTATTCTGTTTTTCATTTACACACAAAATGTTTGGACTCTGAAAAAGCAACATCAGGCACTGTTAGGAGATAAGTATGTGGTAGGATATTTTGTTCTCATTTTTAAACCTGTTTTATTTAAGTGATTTGTATGTTTTGTGATATATGGTTCTGTATTTACATTTTACATTTTTTTAATCTATTTTAGTAAAACTCTATTTTTAGATCCTACTTGGTCTGTCTTTAAATTTATTTTCTTTAACAAGTGAAGCATATATGGTTAAAGCAGACACTGTGCATAAGCTTAAATGGTGGTACCAAACTGGAAAAATGTGAGAGTTTAATCTGAGGTCTTCTAATAGAGTTTTTAAGGGTTCAGTTTTGTACACCTGGTTAGGTGCCCATAGGCAAAGATATCTGGCCCCCCAAAGACAGGATTATCTGAGCCTGTGCATTGAGTACACTAGCAAGAGGTTCACAGTTTGAATCCCTCCAGAACTGAGACCAAAGGTTGATTCAAACCCACAAAACAGACAGGAGGGTTACCCTGTTTCTGTTAACTGTTCACAAGACTGTGCTCGGAGGTTGACACTTTCGGATTAGAGGCCTGACCTGCTGAGTGGGTTTGTGACAGATTGGTTTGCAGCGGTGTCCATAATTTTGGTATTACAAGCTTTTATTGTTCAGTGTGTCAGCTTGAGACCGTCAGCTCAATTGCAAAGAAAAAAAAGGCAGTGCTTCATTTTTTTAAAAAAGGAGACAGAACTATATCACTTGGCATACAGTCAAGTTCCTACCTATTTTATTTTTTTTTTCCTAAAGTGCAAGTCAGAGTAGCAGTAGTTAGAGAAGATGACTTCCAACTACAGCAGGCACACTGTAGAATACTTAAAGCAGTTGTGCAGGGACAGAGGAGTCCTGTTCAAGGCAAAAGCCAGCAAACAGAACCTAGTGGATGCCCTGCTGGTAGCAGATGCCCAGAGCACAGAGTCCCAAACCGTGACTGAAAAGGACCAAACCTCGAGTGTGGCAGGGGTAGTGGCCAGTGCAGTGTCCAGATCCTATGAGTAGGGCAACAGGGCCAGTGTCAGTGAAGGGCCACAGCAGCAGGGAAAGCTCACCAGTATCCTGGATCCAGAAGTACTCAGGCTGCAAATTGAGTTGTGCAGAATGGAGCTGGAGTTCCAGAGAGAAGAGAAGCAAGAACAATGAGCTGCAGAGGAGAAGAGGGAGCAAGAATGCTGTGAGGCAGAGTGAGAACACCATGAGGTAGAGCGAGAACACTGAGAGGCAAAGCGAGAATGCCAAGAGGCAGAGCGGGAACAGTGGGAGGCAGACCATGAGGAGCGTGAGCACCAGCAAGCTGCAGAGGAGAATAGAGAGTGAGAATGCCAAGACACTGACCGTCAGGAGCAGGAACACCAGAGGCAACATGAAGTGGAAAAGCTACCACTCAAGCCAGTGGCACCAGAGCAGGTAGGTAGCTTGGGTTTAACTGGGACTGCAGGACTGGGTTACAAATTGAACTCCAAATCGATAGCCGAATTTAAAGAGGGGGAGGATATGGATGCCTTTTTAAATTCTTTTGAAAAAGTTTGTATTCAGGCTAAAATTCCTAGAGAGTTCTGGAGCTTCCAGCTATCCCCGCTACTTACCGGGAAAGCTCGGGATGCATTGGGTCAAATGGACAATGAGGACAGTGATGATTACAGCAAACTTAAAGCTGCACTGTTAAAAAAAATTTGAATTAACTGCTGAATCATACAGAGCTAAATTCCGTAAGCTCAGGAGAAGCCCTGACATGAGCTATGAGGAGCTAGCCATGAAACAACGTCAGATTTTAAAATGTTGGTGGGAAGGAAATGAGGCAAACTCTGTTGGTAAAATTGAAAATGTGGTTTTGTTAAAACAGTTTCATTGGGCATGCCCAGCAGAGCTAAAAACCTGGCTGGAGGACTGAGATCCCAAAACAGTTCAAGAGGCTGCCAAGAGCAGACCTGCTCTGAGAGTGAATGGTGTGGGGGCGTAGCAGTGCAGAAAGGGAAAAGTGCACCTTCAGGGCAGCTAAAACCCTCACTGCCTCCACCAAAACCAGATAGCCCCAGGTTTCAGAGAAAAGATTTCTCTGAAAAGAGAAGTGAATGTTGGTTATGCAAAGAAACTGGTCATATTGCCAGACAGTGTCCCAAAAGAATGAGCAATAATACACAGAATGGTACTAGAAAAAGAAGTGGGTTGTTTGTGTGTCCCTGGAAGTATGCCTGTGAACATGAGGGAACACATGCACCATGTCATGGTGAATGGTGTACAGATGCAAGGGTTAAGGGACACAGATGCATCCTTGACCTTGGTAAAGGGGGATCTGGTAGAGCCTGGTCACCTTATACCTAATAAATACGTCACTGTACAGGACTTCACTGGTGAGACGAAAACATTGCCCCTCGCTAGTGTTCTCCTGAACTGGGGTGAAACAGGGGGAACTGTGCAACAGGTGGCTGTAGTCAAAACCTTAGCAGTAGATGTGATCCTGGGCAACAATCTAAAACAGGGGATGGTGTGTGCAGTTACCCGTAGACAAGTGGCAAGGGAAAATTGTAGTTCCCTGAACCCCACAGAAACCATTGTGGAAACCACTGAGAGGCGAGTTCCCCAGCCTGTGTCTCCAGATGGGGAGACTAACGAAAAGGGGGTAGAAATTTCCCCCAGTAGCAAGTAACCACACAGCTACAGAGGGTTACTCTGAAGAGGGAGGGGTGACCCCTTGTCAGAGGGTTGGGATTGTCAGTGATCCTGAGTGCCCTGACACTAGTGATAGGGATCCTAGTTTAGCAACTGATGGGGACCTGTCCCATGCCTTGGGAATGTGTGAGGGATTTGCAGCTGCTCAGAGAAGTGACCCTAGTTTAGAGAAGCTGAGGGCTTGGGCAGACTTGGACGGCACACAGGGAGGTGACGGCAGACATAAGGTTTATTGGGAAAATGGACTTATGTATACTCAGGCAGTGCAGACAGAGGGAGGGGTGCTAGGCAGGCAGCTTGTCATTCCCCAGGGGTATCACGAGCAGTTGCTCAAGATTGCACATGATATTCCCTTGTCTGGTCATCGCGCACATGATGCAGCGGTTGGCCCAGAATTTCTACTGGCCTAACTTCACCCAGCAGGTGAAGGAGTATTGCAGGTCTTGTCACCGGTGCCAACAAATAGGAAAGGCGGGCAAGAAACCCAAGTCACCCTGATTCCATTGCCCATAGTAGAGGAGCCATTCCAGAGGGTGGGATGGATATTGTGGGGCCTTTAAATACCCCCAGCTCCTCAGGGAAGAGATTCATCCTGACTGTGGTGGATTATGCCACCCAGTACCCAGAGGCAGTTGCCCTATCCTCACTGAGGACAGACAAAGTGGCAGATGCCTTACTTGGGATTTTCTCCCGTGTTGGGTTTCCGCAGGAGGTTATCACCAATCGAGGGGGTTCCTTCATGTCAGACCTGATTAAATGTTTATGGGAGAAGTGTGGGGTGGTGCAGAGATACATGACACCGTATCATCCACAAGCCAGTGGTCTTGTGGAAAGATTCAATGGTACCCTAAAGTCAATGCTCCAGACATTTGCTGAACAGTATGGGAGGGACTGGGAGAAATACCTTTCCCACCTGTTGTTTGCATATAGGGAGGTGCCCAAGAGTTGACAGGATTTTCCCCCTTCGAACTCTTATATGGACGCTGGACACGTGGGCCCCTAGACTTGATCCGGGAGGACTGGGAAGGCAAGCACGCCACCCAGGGAACTCCCATTGTGGATTACATCCTTAGGTTTAGGGAAGAGCTGAAGGAGCTTATGGGGACAGCCCAGAGCAACCTGGCAGCTGCCCAACAGAAACAAAAAGTGAGGTATGACTGCAGAGCCAGAGCTCGCTCGTACACGGTGGGTCAGGAAGTCACGGTCCTTATTCCGGTCCAGAAAGACAAGCTGCAGGCTAAGTGGGCAGGACCATACAAAGTGGTTAGGAAGGTAAATGACATGAACTACATTGTGGAGTTACCTGACCGAAGACAGACAGAAAGGATGTAACATGTCAACATGATGAAGCCATATGCAAATAGGGCTGACATGGTGTTTGCAGTGTGTTGTCCTGAGGAGGGGACTGATGAAGGAGATCCCCTTCTGGATTTGCTGGAAGAAAGTAAGTGGGAATCCTATGTGGAGGCAGTAAAACTGTCTCCCCAGCTGGCTCCGGAGCAGATTCAGAAAGTAAGGGAGATTTTAGCAGACTTTGCCCCATTGTTTAGCACCAAGCCTGGACTAACCCCCTTAGCGACGCACAATGTGGAGACAGGGACACAGACGCCCACATAGTGGACAGCATATCGGGTGTCAGAGGCTGTCCAAAAGGACATTAGGAGGGAAGAGGAGGAGATGCTGGATTTAGGGGTAATCTAGAGATCCCACAGCCCCTGGGCCTCACCCGTAGTCCTTGTGCCTAAGCCAGATGGCTCAACTTGTTTCTGTGTGGACTATCATGGACTGAATGCAGTCATGAAGTCAGACGCCCACCCGATGCTCCGGACGGATGAACTCCTGGACAAGTTGGGAAGGGCAACCGGTATACCTTACAACCATTTGACCTAACCAAGGGGAATTGGCAGGTAGAGTTGACGGACAGAGCTAGGGAGAGGTCAGGCTTCATCACTCCAATAGGCTTATTTGAATTTAAAGTAATGCCTTTTGGAATGAAGAACACCCCGGCCACTTTCCAAGGGTTGGTGAACCATGTGTTAAATGGTGCTGAGGAGTATGGCGTGGCATACCTGGATGACATTGCCATCTTTAATACCAGCTGGGAGGAACACCTCTCACACCTTAGGGAAGTGCTGGGCAGAATACAGAGGGCCGGGCTCACTGTCAAAGCCAAGAATTGCTAGGTGGCCATGGGAGAGGTGGCATACCTCGGGCATGTGCTAGGCCGGGAACAACTCTGTCCTAAACAAATAAAAATAGAGGTAATCCAGCTGTGGCCCAGACCAGAAACGCAGAAGTAGGTCAGGAGTTTTCTTGGGACAGCAGGGTGCTATAGAAAATTTGTACCTAATTACAGTGCCTTGGTTGCACTCCACCCCTATCTGACCTGACAAAGAAAAAAGATGCCAAAGAAACTTACATGGAACACAGCCTGTGAGACAGCCTTTATCAGGGTGAAGCAGGCACTGTGCAGTGCTCCTGTTTTTACAAGTCTGGACTATAGCAAACCCTTTATAGTTCAGATTGATGCCTCTGGTGTGGGTATTGGGGCAGTACTGAGTCAGACATCCAGCCAAGGGACAGATCACCCAGTAGTGTACCTGAGTAGGAAGTTATAGTACAAGTCACATTAAACTGTTCCATCAACTCACTGGTGTAGCATTTTTTTTTGTGATTCTACTGCAGTGGCAACTGAAATTATTGAAGCTTTTAACTCTTTTTCAACCATTCTTCACTGCCTATTCAACTCACTTGTACCTGTGTAGTGATATGGCAGTAGCTGTTTTGCAGTGTTTATGCAAAGCTTTTTCATGTCATTGTTTATAAATATCACAGCATTCCTTAAGAGTATTGTTTATAAATATCACAGCATTCCTTAAGAGTTGTTTAGTCTGCCTTCTGAAATGAAACTCATAAGCACTCAGCTGAAAATAAAGCTTATAGTCCTAATAGCTAGTTGCAAACCAATACTAAACTTTTACTAATTCATTGAATTAAACACTGCACAGATTAGGAAACTCATTGAACAATGCTACACCAGTGAGTTGAGGGAACAGTTTAATGTGACTTGTACTGTACTTTCCAGGGAGCAGGCATACTCTACGGTGGAAAAAGAATGTCTTGCCATAGTGTGGGCCCTAAAGAAGCTGGAGCCATACTTGCATGGGCAGCATTTTGTGGTGCAGACTGACCACAATCCCCTGGTTTGGCTGATGCAGATGGGAAAAAACAATGGTAGATTGCTAAGATGGAGTCTTGCTTTGCAAGGGTATGATCTGACGATCGCACATAGGGTTGGAGCCAAAAACCAGAACTCAGATGGCCTGGCTCGTCTCTTTGAAGAGTAAATTGATTTGGGAAGCTCATCCCATGCAGGGGATAGAGCGCCCAAATTCAGTCTAGATGTGGAGGATTGTGACGTGGACAGCCAGTTCTGAGTGCTGTATGATTTTTTGTAATATAAAAATGTTTTATTGACTGTCTCTCATGAGAGATGCTGAGACAGCATGTGACACACACACACACACACACACACACATTTTAGATAAAGGTGTTACCTGAAAGGTCAAGAGTTAATTACAGGCTAGAAGATACCTAACTGCCAAGATAGATTATAAATTTTATAACACTTAGAGGAGGAAGAGCAGGTTATGACATTTTAGTGCGAAGTCATAAAAGATGCTTTGATGTCCTGGAAAGCGGAAGCTGATCATAAGATCAAAGAAATGTCATTTGAAAAAGAAAATGAGTTGTGCTGAGATCACAGAATATTAATTTACCTTCTGGAAAAGACATCCTGTTTTTGTATAGATATATATTTTTATATATTCTGACAAGGAGGAGCTAGGTGACCTCATGCAAAGAGGTGGGCAAAGCCAGCTTTTAAACAGTATTCTGTTTTCCATTTACACACAACATGTTTGGACTCTGAAAAAGCAACATCAGGCACTGTTAGCAGATAAGTACTGTGGTAGGATATTTTGTCTGCACTTTTAAACCAGTTTTGTTTAAGTGATTTGTATGTTTTATGATATATGGTTCTGTATTTACATTTTTTTATCTATTTAAGTAAAACTGTATTTTTAGAGCCTACTTGGTCTGTCTTTAAATTTATTTTCTTTAACAAGTGATGCATATATGGTTAAAGCAGATACAGTGCATATGCTTGAATATTGATACCAAACTGGAAAAAGGCAAGAGTTTAATCTGAGGTCTTTCATTAGAGTTTTACGGGTTCATTTTGTACACCTGGTTAGGTGCCCATAGGCAAAGATATCTGGCACCCCCGAAGACAGGATTATCTGTGCCTGTGCATTGGGTATGCTAACAAGAGGTTCACAGTTTGAATCCCTCCAGAACTGAGACCAAAGGTTGATTCGAACCCACAAAACAGACAGGAGGGTTGCCCTGTTTCTGTTAACTGTTCACAAGACTGCGCTCAGAGGTTGGCACTTTGGGAGTAGAGGGCTGACCTGCTGAGTGGGTTTGTGACACATATGACATCATAGTGATGTGTTCTTGCTGGTATTATCACACCCTTCCTCCCTTCTGCTTTCTTCCCCTTCCTGGTTCCCACAAATGGGATTATTAGCCCTCTGGCTCTATCCTACCCATGTTTGAACCCGTTAATGGTCCTTGCCCCCCCACAACCTTTGTGATGTCTCATGACTGCATATGTATTTCTAGTAAACAAGTCCTTGTAATTTATTCTATTTATACTACATGAGAACTTGTAAGTCTTTATCATGTCTCACATTGCCCACCTGGCCTCCATGAGTACATGGTCAGGATCTTCAGGCTTTCCTTGTATGATCTACTGTGCTGGCCCTGAATCCTTTTTGTGACCCTTCACCACACTGACTCCAGCTTATCAATGTATTTTTTTCAGGTTAGGACTCTAAAACTAGACACAGTACTCCAGGTGAGGCCTTACCAGTGATCTGTATAGGGGCAGTATCACCTCCACCCTCCTACTGTCGAAACCCCTCCCTATACACCCCAGCATCATAGATGCCTTGCTAGAGGCCTTGTTGCACTGGCTGGTTTGCTCGCATGAGTCACTTATGAGGGTGCCCAGATCTCTCTCCTCTGATGAAGTGGCCAGCTTAACCTCTTCCATCCAGTACTCTGTGCATGGGTTCTTATTACCTAAGTGCATCACCTTGCCCTTCTTGGCATTAGATTTTGACTGCCAGACCTTCAACCACTTCTCAAGCCTTTCTAGACCCCCTCTGAAGCTCCCTAACCCCCTTTTCACTATTCACCCCACCACAGAGCTTTGTGATATTAGCAAAGACATGCATATTACCCTGGATACCTTCTGCTATGTCACTAAAGAACATATTAAATAGGACAGGTCCCAATACTGATCCCTGTCGCACCCCACTTGTGACCTCCTGATCCCCAGACTCGACTCCGTTAACCACCAGTTTTGCTGCCTTTCCCCTAACCAGTTTCCAACCCACTTGACTAATCCCTTCTGTACTCCTAAGTCCTCAAGCTTTTTGAGAGGCCTCATGTGCAGCATGGAATCAGAGGCTTTGCTGAAGTCAAAGTAGAGCAAATCCATTGCCTGGCCTCTGTCCATCATCCTAGTGACACAGTCGAAAAACACAATCAGATTTGTGTGACACAATCTCCCCAACACAAACTCATGCTGCCTGTTGTCTGGCAGTCTGATATTCTCTAAGTTGGCCACTTGTCTTTCTTTCACAATGGTTTTCATTAAGTTTCCCACAATGGATGTAAGGCATACTGGGCTATAGTTGCCTGGATCCTCTTTGCCACCCTCCCCTTGTCAAGTGAGGCTATGTCTGCAGTTCTCCAATCCCCTGGCAGTATCCTGAAATCCAGTGACTTGTTAAATAGTTGTGACAGGGGCCCCTCAAGCTCAGAAGCAAGTTCCTTAAGTACCCTTGGGTGCAGGCCTTCTGGGCCCAGGGCCTTGTCCACCCTAAGGGCTGTTAACCCTTTTTCACACTGAGTAGAAGTAATTGTTTAGGATACTGGTCATACATAGCTTTGTGTTTCTCTTTGCTTTGTTTACCATGCCTTCACCTCCTTTAACTTTGCCTGACATTTCTCCCTTTCCTTCTCCCCTTTGTACTCCTTGTACCTTATGAAGGCCTTCCTTTTTGCCATCACAGCCTCCACTACCTCATGACAGAACCAGATTGCTCTCTTATGTTTGTTCCTTTTTGCGACCTTCTTGGTACTAGAGTCTGTTGCCTCCAGAATTGCCTCTTTGATTATTTACCATTTTTTCTCTATCCTTTTGATCCTGTCTACCCCCACCACGATACAGTGCTTTATTGTACAGGTAAAACAGGAGTGGACCTAGAAGTAAAAATGTAACTAGCATATTGTTTCTTGCAAGACTGTTTTGTAGAAAGCAAGATCTTGTTAAATGAGAAGAAAACCAAAACTATAACTTTTGGAACAAAGCAAGACTCCAAAGGTAGCAAACAAGATCTTATGAAATGAAGAGGAAGGATGGCGGTGATACTGCCCCATACAGTTCACTGGTAGGGCCTCATCTGGAGTACTGTGCGCAGTTTTGGAGTCCTAGTTCAGGGCCAGCAGTCAGAAGGGGTATTAACTTTCAATTATTTAGGAGTGTCATACAGTACATTATCTTTAAATGAGCATAGTACTATAGTGACAAAAAAGTAAATAATAAATTAGGCTATTCACACAGAAATAAAAATACCTTATCTATACATGTTAAAACCAGGTACTTCTGACAGTCTTAGAGTACAATTCAATACTGAAAATGAATATGCCAGACTTCTTGTTACAAAGATATTCACTTACATTTAACAATATTTTAAGATTTGGAACTGGTTGTAGGAAACAGGAACATCACTGTAACTTGTATCAAAACATTGGGATCATGCCACTTAGGCAGAGAATATTAAATACAACATTGATGTTCATACATAAAGTTTTGAATTTGGAAATCCCCAAAGTGTTAAAAGATAGATTTGTATGGGGTAAAACAACAAGGACATTACAAACAACATTAATAAAACAATTTAAGAAAATAGGATTAAGACAAAAATTGCTGAGCATTCAATGACTTCTTATGGGCCTAAGTTACTGAATGATCTAATGAACAGATGTTGACACGAAGAAAAACATATTCAAAAACAGTGTGAGGAACTATTTAGATGCTTTGTCAAGTTTGCTGCTGTTATGATAACACCGGCTATGTGCTGAAGTGTATATACACTAAGGCCATGCTTGTGCATATTGTATATTTTATTGTATTTTTTATTATGTTTGATTTTATGTATTGTAAAATTATATTGTATTCCTATTGTCTGCTCCTTTCCCCAGGCATGGCTGAAAATGGGTCTTTGATCCAGTCCTCTTTTCTGGTAAATGAAATAAATAAAATCAAGTTTTCCCTAACCCTTTCTCTCATCCTGGTAAAATCTGCCTGTCTGAGGTCCAGAACCACTGCCCTTGTGGAGGGACTGGAGTTCCCACAGCCATCTCAAACCACACAGAATCGTGACTGATGGACCCCAGTAGTTCCCTGACTGCCACCTTGCCTACCACATCTGAGCTGGGGATTACTAAGTGGAGGATGGTGTCCTGCCATGTGGGTTCCCTAACCAGCTGTGCCAGCAGACAGTCCTGCATCAGATTCAGCAGTGCCTGACTCCTGGAGTTCCTGGCTGCCAGGGTAACCCAATCAATTTCTGGCAGATTCAGATCTCCTACCACCACTAGGTTACCTTTTGTTACCCCCCCCCCCAATTTCCTCATCCAGTTCTCTAGCTCCCTGCTCATTTTGACTGGTAGTCTATAGACTGTTCCCATCCTAACCTTTGTACCATCAGCCATGGTTAGCTGTACCCAGATCATCTCCACTTCCCCTCTTTCCTTTTTTTTTATAATTCTAATTGTTATTATGGTTATTCCAATTTACATGATCCAGCACATTACATAGTAAAGAGTCATTAAGATATGACTTTTTGGTGTTGGGTCTCTTGTTACAGTAATTCAGAGTATGCAATCCACTGGCACAACTTAGACCTATTCCCATGCTCCTTAGGAATAGCGCAGCTGGGGAGACACAAGTTTAAGACAATTTGTAGGAAAACAAGGGCCAGATCTAGAAGGTGGGTCAGATCTCCCTGCATTGACCCTCTGTTGGGGTCCATGGGGCACCCATCAAGGCGAGGGAGGGGATCCAGCCAGCCAGAGGGTGTATTCATTATATCTTCTTTGAAGTATCTCAGTCCTCCGGTCCCACAGATGGAACTTCACCATCAGTGAAGCAGGATCCACACTGAAGATTTTCAGTAGCACAACTGGGGCACGCCCAAGCTGACATCACCTGCCTATGTCACCAACTCTGTGAAGGAGCAAGTGGCCCCACTTCCTCATCAGTTCTTTCTTGCTCTTGACTTTGATGCATGGGTCTCTGCAAAAGCTCCGATGCAGTTTTGCATCTTTTTTTCCTACTGCTTTTCTATACTTAATTTTTTAGAATCTCTTTTTCTAAAGAGATTCCCTCACCTTGTTTATGTTGAGAGTTAATCTTCTGACTTCTGTCTTCTGTCACTGTGGCAGCAGAAAGAAGATTGCTTCTTCAGACAAGCACACACTGTCTGCTGTCTTGGGCCTAGCCATGATGCCACAGACTGTGAGCTCTGCCAGAAGTTTAACCAAACCACCCTCAGGTGACGCAAAAAGGCTCTTAAAAAATTTCTTATAGAGCACCAGGTAGCCAGTTTTGGGCAGAAATCCTCAGGGGTCCCCCCTTCCCAGTCACTGACAGGTTATTCGAGCTCCCAGGCCACTAAGGCTCAAGACAAGTCCTCGGGGAAAAGTCATAAAAGGGACTGAGATTGAGACCACTCCCCGTGGCGGCGGTCCTACTCCTTGATGGCCTCTTCCTCATTATCCAGGGGTACTCTGTTGGCTGCGGCTACACCAGTGCCTAAGCCTGCTGTACTGGTCTCTATTCCTACCTGACCCCTACTGACAGCACCTCTGCCTAGTGTGGAAGGCAGTCAGCCATCAACCTCTGGGTCATCAGCCCTCTCTTGGTTGACGATGGGACCGTCGTCAACGACCCTCCCATCGAGGCCTGATGTTTTCCCAGGTCCTCGGGCTGCGGGCTTCTTGAGCTCTCAGGGCCTGTCTGACAGGTCCTCGCTTTCTGTGCCATCGATCCCCCCATCAACAAAGCGTTCCATTGTTGTCGACCTTAACAACATTTTGACCAAGTTCAGTACACTCTTGGTCCACCAGTTGGGCACATACAGGCCTGTATTGCCTGCGCTATCGACGGCTGCATCGTTGTTGACACCACTTCAGCCCCCTCAAGCTTCTCCATGAGGGCCATCAATGGTCCCTCATTTGTTGGACCTTGAGCTGGAGCAGGTCGATGTCAAGCAGGAGTACCATCCTGACCTCATCTTACCTGAGGAAGAAAAGAAACAGGAAGTGTTTTCTTCCTCTGACAGGTCCACTGTCTCCTCACTGAGTGAGGACTCTGTCAAACATACTCCTAGGTCTCCTCCAGAGGACCCTACCTTCTTCAATGTTATGAAGCAGTTGTTCTCAGCCATGGGCTTCCATACTGAGGAGGAAGATTCCACCAGAAGAGAACTGGTGGATTTCTTAGAAATTCCAGCGTCTCCTCCTAAAGTCATTCCTCCTATCTTTCCTGCACTAAGGAATGCCACAACTGCAGCCTGGCACAGACCTGACATGGTGCCAGCCATGCCCTGAAGGGCTGATAAATTATATCATGCCCCTCAGGGTCTTCCACACTATGCTGCTCAGCTTGAGACAGACTCCATGGTTACAAAGGCAGCCCATGATAGGTCCAAGGTGCCCAAGTACTTTTGCTCCCTCCCCCCTACAGAGAATCCTGCAGGACTGATCTCTGGGGAAAAAGCATTTAAGTCTCCTTCACCCTTGGGCTGAGGATTGCAAACTACCTTTCTCATATGGTTAAGTACCAGAATACCCTTTGGAAGAAGGGCAAGGCCATGACCCAGACCATTTCTGATTGTACCCAAAAGCAAGAGGTTCTTAAGTGCCTACAAAATGCTGAGGATATTAGCAAGCACCTCTTGCAGGTCCTCTATGATATCTTGGATACTGGTGCCGGGGCTGCTGCCAATGGCATTTGCATTCGTCGGCACTCCTGGCTGAGGGTCTCAGGTTTTCCTGCTGATGTTCAGCAAAAGGTACTTAATGCCTCTTTTAATGGCTCCAAGTTGTTCAGCCCAGATGTGCAGGACATCATAAATGAGCTGCAGGCATCTGGCAGGGCTATTAAGTCTGTCCATTTGCTCTATCATACATAGCCCAAAAACAGACAGTGCTCTCCCTTTTGTGAAGTGTCCCACAAATCTGGAGCAGCCTGTCAGCCCCAAGGCAAATGCAGGGCCTCCACTGCCTTGCTCACCCTCTCCTCTGCTGGAGCCGCAGCCAAGCACCCCAGGGGTGACAGAAGAGCCCCAGCAACTGGATCTACCTCCGCTTGACTCCTTGCCAGACCCCCTCTTCCAGTCCCCAACCAAGAGGTGGTGATCGGAGGTCTGTTCTCCCTCTATCTCAATCAGTGGAGAATCATCACACCAGATGTCTGGACTCTTCAAATCATAGAAAGGGGTCACACTCTGGAGCTTATTGAGCTGCCCCAGTGACTTCTGCAGTGTCCTCCACCTACCCCCCTCACCCACCTGTCTGTTCTGTGGGAGGAGGTACAGTCACTTCTGTGCAAAAAGGTGATTGAGCCGGTGTCCAGGTGCCAAACAAATCCTGGATTTTACTCCACGTTCTTTCTGGTCCCCAAAAGAATCTGAGACCTGAGACCCATCTTAGACCTCAAGGACCTCAGTCTGTATGTCTAGTACAAAAAGTTTTGAATGGTAACTGCCAGGCTTGCTGTCCCTTCTTAAGCAGGGTGACAGGCTGTGCTCTCTGGACATGCAGGACAAGTACCTGCACATCTCAGTGTTTCCACTCCACAGGAGAGTCCTCCGGTTTCTTTTCCAAGGGGAGCATCACCAATTCAAAGTACTGCCCTTTGGCTCATCCTCTGTGCTGCAGGTGTTTACCAAATGCTTGGCAGTGATAGCTGCAGCTCTCAGAAGGGAGGAACTGTATGTTTTCCCCTCTCTGGACAATTGGTTCCTAAAGGCCACATCCAGGGAACAGCTCCTTCGGACTTTGGAGAGAACTCTTCAGCTGTTTCTCTCCCTGGCCGTTATGGTCAACTTGTGCAAGTCAGTCCTAGTTCCATCCCAATGGCTGCAGTACATAGGGACGGTTCTACAATCAGTGCAGGGAAAAGCCTTCCTGCCTCATAACAGGTCAGAGTGCCTTATTGCCCAGGCTCAGGAGGTCACCCAGAGATGTTATATCCCTGCAAAGGTGTGCTTGAGGCTATTGGGATTGATGACTCTGGCCATCCCAGCTGTTCCACTGGCCAGGCTCCATATGTGCATCCTCCAGTGGACTCTCCAAGTGCAGTGGAACCAGTGCATGGATGAGTCAGATCAGTCACTGTCTGAACTATGAGACCGCCAAAAGCAGTGAGATGGGGGCCAGTGGCTGTATGGTGTGCTGTTCATGGAGCGCTGAGAGCGTCCAAGTCTGAAAACTCCCTGGAGTACTACTACATTTAGCTGGAACCCTCTATGTGTTAGGGCAGAGGCTATAGAATTCCTGAATCTTTTAGGATGTTATTTTAAAGGGGGATAAGCAGGAGTCAGTGCTGTTAAGCACTAGTCCAGGTCTGTAGGCAGGTGCTTTGAATCAGGGGAGTGTGTGTGCGAGATCCTCGTTACTTCTGGGTCCCACTAGTGGATAAAAGCAGATGCTCACATGAGTGGCACTTCAGAAGTCACTGTCTGAACTGTGAGACCACCAAAAGTGGTGAGAAAGGGGGGAAGTGGCTGTATGGTGTGCTGTTCATGGAGCATTGAGAGCGTCCAAGTCTGAGAACTCCCTGAAGTACTGCTACCTTTAGCTGGAACCTTCTATGTGTTAGGGCAGAGGGTATAGAATTCCTGAATCTTTTAGGATGTTATTTTAAAGGGGGATAAGCAGGAGTCAGTGCTGTTAAGCACTAGTCCAGGTCCGTAGGCAGGTGCTTTGAATCAGGGGAGAGTGTGTGTGTGAGGCCCTCATTACTTCTAGGTCCCACTAGTGGATAAAAGCAGGCGCTCATGTGAGCAGTGCAAGTAGTGTGGCACTGAGCATGCAGAGACACGTGTCTGAGCATGTGTTGCATGTTAGCGGGAAAGGGGAGAAGGAGATGGGATACGCTGCTAAATAAAATGGTAGGGAACACTGTATATATCAAACTAAGGGTGTAAAATGGGGTTGGAAGTAATTAATATACAAAATGGAATACCATCACTGTTAACATCAGAAGGGGATTTGATGATATGTTGTAATAGTTTTTCCATGTTTATAGTGGCTGAATTGGGGGCTGATTATGTTAGTTATGAATGCAAGAAATGTAACTCGAATAAAGAAATGCGTGATAATTTACTAAGGGTTACTGAACGATTAGAAGCATTAGAGAGGAGCCAAATAGAGCTCACTGCAAGGTTAAGGATCCTGTCAAGTTTGAATATAAATGAGGCGGCAGGGGAGGGGAGTGGCTCAGTGGCTGGTCAAGGAAAAAGAAAGACTGATGAGGAGGATGGAGGTAGCAATCCGGGGGAATGGAGTGTGAAAAGTAACCTAAAAAGAAAACAAAGGGGGGTTAGCACTCTTAAACCTGTCCCAGGACATTTAAGAGGTGAACAGGGAAGGACTCTATTAGGAGATATTGTGGAAGGAAGGGAAGACCAAGGCATCATGAGTAATGGGGAAGGTGAAGATGTATTATTTGAGGGAATACCAGTGAGAAATAGCTTTAATATACCGGGAGAACTGAATCAGTCAAATATGGTAGAGGAGGACTATAATTTGGATCTAATAGATGATGGAGGGGTGGGGGACTGTAATGTGAAACAGGTTATTGTAATATGTGACTCTATTATAAAATTCACGGATCAGTATATTTGTAGAAATGACAAAGAGAATAGAATGGTTAGCATTTTTGTCTGGGAAAGGTGTAATGGATCTGCACAGTATGGCTTAAAATATATTGAGTGCAGCAGGGGAGTGTCCCTTAGCAGTGATCCATGTGGGTAATTTTTTTTTTTAACTTTATTTCTTCCACACCCTTCGGGCATCCTTCAGGAATGCCCACTCAACATCTGCCCTACTCCCAGCCTGAACCCTCGCTTCTCCCATTATCCCCTCCCCCGAGCGACCCCCAGGTAGGCTGACCCCAGTACCATCTCCGGGCTGATTCCGCCTCCTCAAGTAAACTCTTAAGGTGTGAAGTGCCTACCTGATCGGTCGTTGTGTCGGCGGGGGTGGAGGACGATCTTGGGTGCATTGGGCCGGCGCTTGGGATGTGGGCAGAGTCCCTGGGGCCACCGTCATCTCACCGAAGGGGTGTGAGGCTTTTTCTAACTTTTTCTTGCTTGTCTCCTCAGAGTGTGGCAAGCAAGGCAATGCAGAGCCGCAAACTCCCCCCCTAGTGCGTCCACTGCGTCATCACACTGGGCACCGCTGGCTCACCACCAGAGGCCACTCCAGGAGCTAGCGCTTCTCCCTAACCCTCCCCAGGAAGAGAGAGCAGTCCTATGGATGCTCAATCTCTTCCCCCCCACAGACCCCCAGCGGCCCAGGCTCATTCCTGAACCTGGGTCACCAGCGTGGTGTGAGGTGTGGCGTCCAGCACCTCAACCCTCAACGCCACAGGGTTGCCAATCCACGTGGGTATTAATGATACTGCAAAAAAGACCTTGCGTGAGATGCAGAAGGAGTATATGAAGTTGGTGGACAAATTGGATAATAAGGGATGTGAGATAGTGATCTCGGAAATATTACCTGAACCAAGGGCATCTGTTTATAAGAGGAAAAGGATAGCCTTAACAAACGAATGGTTGAATAAGTGGACTGAAACAAGTGGCCACCGGTTCATTAGGCACTGGGGGACATTCAATAACAAGAAAAAGTTATATTGTAGGGATGGGCTGCATTTGAATTTTAGGGAAAGCAGGATTCTGGGTATGAGGCTGAGACACGAGATCAAAAACTGTTTAAACTAGTGGAGAGGGAGATGAAAATGGGTAGGAGGGGACAAAATACTTCTAATAAAGGAAAAATAAATGTGGTATCATCCTTAAATGCTATGTTTTGTAATGCCAGGAGTTTGAATGAAGCCAGTATGTCAGAATTGGAAACATTAATAAAAGATGGTAATTTGGATATGGTTGGTGTAGCTGAAACCTGGTGGAGAAATGAAAACTCATGGTGTCAACATATACCTGGTTATAGACTGATTAGTAAAAATAGGGTAGGCAGAAGGGGTGGGAGGGTAGCTCTCTTTATTAGGGAAGGAATAGAAGTCAGGAGCATAGAAGAAACTGCTGAGTTAGGTAATGTTGAAATTATAACTATTGAACTCCTGGGTATTAAAGGGAAAAAATGTAGGATTTCAGTGTTTTATAGAGCACCTGATATAAGCTTAGAGGAGACTGAAACCTTTCTGGACTATATTGTTAATCTGGCAGAGAACACTGATGTAGTGATAATGGGGGATTTGAATATGCCTGGAATTCAGTGGGGAAAAAAAATAGGCAGGGAATAACATAGCCTGTAGGTTTCAGGAAGAATTAATGGCGGTGGGGATCCAGCAATGTATTCAGGAAGCCACGAGGGGGGAAAATATATTGGCTGTCATTTTTACAAATATGCCTGAGATTATCAAACAGATTACCATTCAGCCACAAGTTGGTACAAGTGATCACAACTCTATAGTGTTTTTGATGGATTGGGCAACCAATGTGGTTAAAGGTAGTACTACTCAGTATCTATATAAAAAGGGGATTATGGGGCTATGAGAGGAAGATTGAACACTACAGACTGGGGGGAAATGATGCCGCACCAGGATATAAATAAACCATGGGAGTTTTTCTTACAAAAGATGAATGAGATTAAAGAAACATATATCCCACAAAGGAAGGCTTATAACTACAAAGGTAAAAAGCCTCCGTGGCTAACTAGGATTATAGTTAGATTTTGTAGGAAAAAGAAATTGATGTTTCAGAAGATGAAAAAGAACAATACACCAGTCTATAGGGATAGGTATAAGAAGATCTTAAGGAAACTTAAAAAATAAATAAATGAATCTAAAAAAACAGCTTGAATTGAGATTAGCTGTGAGCAAAAATAATAAAAGTTTCTATGCGTATGTAAATAGCCGAATGGGAGGCAGTAATATGGTTAGCCAATTGAATAGTGAAGGGGTTGTGACATCTGATCCAATGGAAATGGCAATTGAATTTGGTAAATGTTTTGGTGCTGTATATAAAAATCATGATGCTTGGTTAGTAATTAGTAGTTCAGTTAGGGGTCAAGTAGATCCAAAGGTATTAATAATGGAAGAGAAGGTATTGAAAAGAGTTAGGAGACTGAAGGTGGACAGGACGGCGGGACTGGATGGGATTCACCCGTACCTGCTGAAGGAGTTACAAGATGAGTTAGTACCAGTTATCACCATGTTTGGGTAAAAGTCACTGAGGGAGGGTGTGGTGCCTGAGGATTGGAGGTTGGCATATGTGGTGCTAATATATAAGAGGGGGAGGAAGGATCAGGCAGGTGAACTATAGGCCGGTGAGCTTGACTTATGTGGTAGGGAAGATCATTGAAGGAATTCTTAGCAAAGCCATAATGGATATTATGATAAGAAAAGGACAAATATATAAAAATCAGCATGGGCTTGTTTCTGGCAGGTCTTGAGAGACCAATTTGACTACCTTCTACAAACATACTAATAAATAGGTGGATGGGGGAAGGAGTGTGGATATGGTAATGCTTGATTTTAGTTGGGCTTTTGATACAGTCCCTCATTGTAAAATTATTGAAAAATTGATTGGAATGGAAATTGATTATACTATTGTGTGATGGGTGGACAGTGGCTGAAGAACAGGAAACAACAAGCAAAGATCCAGGGTTATTTGTCAGAACCTCTGAGGGTTGGGAGTGGTGTACCCCAGGGGTCTGTATTGGGATTATTGATGTTTGGCATTTTTATAAGTGACTTAGGTATACATTGCAAGAATAGGATGGTGAAGTCTGCTGATGATGTGAAAATAGGGGGTTGTGGATACGTTTGAAGACAGATTATCTTTTGGAGGGGACTTAATACAGATTTTAGAATGGGCAGAAATAAATGGGATGAACTTTAATAAAGACGCGCATTATAATGCATCTGAAGAGGCACAATATACAACAGAACTATTATATGCAGGGTCTTAAGCTTAAGGTCTCTACACGTGAGAGGGATCTGGGGGGTTATATCCAAAGTGATTTAAAAAGTGGTGTTCATAGTAGAAATACCTCGGATAAAGCCATGTATCTGGCAAACAGTATAAGAAGGGGGTTTCATTCAAGAGGTAGGGAGGTGTTGATGCCACTGTATAAGACTCTGGTGAGGCCCATTCTAACTACCGAGCTACATAACATCTCTTATCTGCATCTCCCACAGTGCATACTCCCTCAGGAAATCAGACTACATCCTGCTTGCTTTCCCTAGGACTCGTACTACTTTTGGCCAATGAGCTATTTTGTTTGCCCTTTCTACTTTTTGGAACCAACTCCAATCCGTACTGAAACTAACTAGCCTCGTCTCAATTTCTACAAAGCATTAACAGCATCTAAAATAAAAGATATTTGTAGCTGCTACTAAGCTTACCCTCTACCCCATGTCAGGTACATGTGTATCGACTGCCCTTGTCCTCTCCAAGCCAGGAAAGAAACTGCCAGGAAAGAAACTGCCTAACCAGTATAAGGCTTATATTTGCTAAATGATATGATTCTCCTCTACTTTCTCCAGTCTTTTTCTAACCATTCCCTATCTACAGTGCTGGCAAACTACTTCATGGTAAATTGCACCTGCACTTGATTCCTTCTATTGCCTCCCACCGGTCTGTCCTCCCCCCCCCCCCTTGCCTGACCAGCGGCACTAGCACGCTATGGAAGCTATTTATTCAAACCAACTATAGCACTGCTTGGCTGTGTTTTTCTTGTCCTGTCCTGTAGTGCACTTATCACTTTGTCTATTCATCTCAGTGGTAGCGAATTCTATTGTGCTTCAGGCTAAACCATAACCAATGTATTATTTGTACTTTAAGCCAAACTGCAGCCAGTGTTTACTGTCAATCATTATACTGTAAGCTATGTGCCTTGTAATACTAGTTAGACTACAACAATTCCTGTTTTTTCTTGTAACACGCATAATTATCTCACCTGCTGTATACCTGTCTAAATGTAAGTCTCTTGATAACCTGTGTGTTATCTCCCTCTGTACTCCCTCCCCCCAGGTCACGCCGGGAGACGAGCATCTTCTTGCTCAGTGTGCCTTTCCTGGTGAAACAATTTCAATAAATAAATAATTCCTTTTTTCTCTGCTCTCTTTGCCCTTTGCCTCCAGACCTTCTACCTACATCTTACTCCCTCTACTCTTCCTAACCCTCAGCCTTCCCTGCGTTCGTTAATCTTCTACCTGCCTGCCTATCATTTCTCTCTTGTCCTTGCACACTAACCATATTTATTGCCTCTTATCTGAGTTATGTGTAAACAACGTTCCCTTGTATAGTTTAGACATAAAGAAACAATGTCTTAACTGGACCTTGCTCTGAAAGGTTGTATCTTATCATGAAATACATTTTGTGAACTATGTATGCGCTTTGCTTAATTATAGTCAACGATACCTTTTATGTAATGCCCACATGTCTATGTAAATGGCTCAGGACCTCCTTGTGAATGAGCTTGCTCAATGGAGTCTTTCCCACAATAAACTTGAACTTGAACTATTGCTCCACTGTATGGAGTCCCTTCCTAGTGAAAGATATTAAATTGTTGGAAAGGCCACAGTGGCTCTATACTAGAATAATATCAGGATGTGAGAGTTTGAGTTATGAAGATAGACTGGAGAAACTAGGCTTGTGGTCCTTGAGAACTAGGAGGGCTAGGAGGATTTATTGTTTTTGTACAAAGGACTAAGAGATGAGGATGTGAAGACAGAGCTGGGGTTGGAGATTAAAGAAAAATCATATCAGTTGAGAGGGCATGATAGGCAGTTGAGGGAAACAATCTGTAGGACAGAATTAAGAAGGAATGGATTTAAGTGTTGGGCAATTAGAATATGGATTAAATTACCTCAGGAAGTGGTGGAAGCTGAGAATTTGGGTATATTTAAGGATAGATTAGATAAGTATCTTAGTAAAGTTGGTGACTTGTGTTACCGCCACTGAATTGGGGGGAAGTGTATATGGGCACTGCCTTCTCAACTTTCCTATTTTTCCAGTATGAACTCCAGTTAACACTGGTCTCCTTCCCAGTTGGCAAGGTACACCAATGGAGGATGGACCCCCTGAACCTGCTGCAAGGAATCCCATTCCAGATCTCCTTCCCCAGCAGATCCTCACCATGGATACCTCCGGTTTGGGCTGGAGGGACTCATCTGGGTCCCTTTGAAACTCAGAGCTCCTGGTCCAAGATTGAACTCTCCCTGCATATCAATGTCCTGGAGATGTTGGCTGTCCTGCATGCCCTGCAGGCCTTTCAGAACCATCTCCTTAGCTGTTGATTCACTCCAACAACCTCAGTGTCACATACTACATCAACAATTTGGGGGGGGGGGCGGACACATTCATATCCCCTGTGCAGGGAAGCCATAAGAGTGTGGTACTGGGCATTAGACCACAGCCTAACTCTCTCAGTGGTCCATGTCCCAGGAGTGATAAACGCTCTGGCAGACAGCCTCAGCCAGACACATTCCAGCATGCATGAATGGAAGCTTCTCTCATCCATTGCAGAATGTCTGTTCAACAGATGGGGTCATCCAGAACTGGACCTTTTTGCATCCCCACTCAATGCAAAACTGTCCAGTTTCTGCTTGCTCGATCCAGGGCCTGGAGTTTTCTGGCAAGATGCATTGTCCCTGACCTGGAGCGGGATATTACTTTATACCTTCCTTCCATTTCCTCTGATTCAGAGGGTGCTAATCAAACTGCAGATGGAAGGGGTCAGCATGATCCTGGTAGCTCCACTGTGGCCTCGATACACATGGTTCCCATTACTACAGCACTTAGTGGAGGAACCTCTGAGCCCTCTCCCTCTCTGCAGGAATCTGCCGACACAGGCTTAGGGGACACTGGTACATTCTAACCTCAAGTACTTCCATCTACATGCTTGGCTCCTGAGAACATAGCCATCGCCAGGTTTGTGGTTTCCCTTAGGGTGACGGATATCCTAGTGGCCTGCACAGAAACCTTCCACTTGAGCCACTTATGCCATGAAGTGGAAGAAGTTTGCCATCTGGGCTGCCAAAAATTGTCTGGACCCTTTCAACTGTCCGGTGAACCAGATTCTGGACTACATGATATCTCTGTTGGACTCAGGTCTCTAGTACTCATTTCTCAAGGTGCACCTTTTGGCTATCTTGGCTTTCCATGAGCCTCTTGGTGACCACACCATGGCTCAGCTGGATGTTTCCTATACATTCCTGAGGGGCATCCTACATCTGAAACCTCCAATCCATTCTTGTGTCTCAGCCTGGAATTTGAATTTTGTTCTGGAGAAATTGACCCTGTCTTCTTTTGAGCTAGCCACAACTTCTGAGCTTTGCTTTCTTTCTTGGAAAGCATTATTTTTGGTTACTATTACTTCTGCTCGAAGGATTTCCCAGCTTCAGGAGGAGTCTTATTTGATTTTTCACAAAGACATGGTGTCTTTAGGCCCAAATCCTGTTTCTCCCTAAGGTGATGTCTGAGTTTACCCTGAACCTATCCATCCACCTTCCTGTTTATTTTCCTGAGTGTGCCAGTCCAGGGGAAGCACTGCTCCTTATGTTAGATGTGTGCAGAACTTTGAAGTATTACCTCCTCTGGACTAAGGAATGCAGAAAGTCAAAGCAGCTTTTTGTTTCTTTCTCCCCAGGCAGAGAGGGAATTCAGGTTTCTAAACAATGTTTGTCTAAATGGTTGGCAAATTGTATTGTGTTCTGCTACAAGTATGGCAAAGAGTTGCCAGGAGCGGTGAAAGCTCATTCCACAAAGAGCATGACTACCTTTGTGGCCTGTTTCAAAGGAGTCTCAGCCACTGACATTTGTGTGGCTTCCACCTGGAGTACTGTCCACACCTTCACCTGCACTACAGTCTGGATATTGCCTCAAGAGCCCATGCAGGTTTTTGCAGGGCTGTGCTGCAGGGCCTCCTGTCTTAAGTTCAGGGATGGCCTTCCTCCCAGACCGTTTCTGTGCATATGTAACTGTTTGGGACTTGTTCCATCTGTGGGACCTGATGACTGAGATACCCCCAAAGAAGATAGAATTGTTATGTAAGAACTTACCGTAACAGTAGATTTTCAAGGGGATCTCAGTCATCAGGTCCACCTTCCCTCCCACCATCCCTTTTTGGGGGTCTCTTGCTCTCTCTCTTAGAACTGGCTATCTGGTGTATCCAGTCTTTCATATGGGCCTGGGCACCTTTCTCTCTCCCCTTGGTCCCCCATGGCTTGAGATATGCTCCCTTTATCTCAGGAGGAAAGAACTGATGGGGGAGCGGGGCTGCTCACACCTTTATAGAGTTGGCGATGTCAGCAGATGATGTTGGCATGGGCGGCCCCAGTGGTACTGCTGAAAATCTTATGTGTGGATCCTGCTTCACTGTTGGTGAAGTTCCTAAGGTGTGACCTGATGACTGAGATCCCCTCGAAGATCTACTGTTTTGGTAAGTTCTGACGTAATTGCTCTTTCTTCAGGGCATTGTATCAGCTGAGGCACAGGAGGGTTCCTATGTGTAGGGTGAATATGGTCATCACTGTGATTTAGTATGGTTTACTATGGCACAACATTTTGGTCCTTGCAGGAGCCAGTTGTTCCAATGGATGAGAATAGTATTTCCTTATCATTCAAAGACTAGTGATTTCTTCATCTTACATATTCAGTTTACCATATTCTGCCAGGATGGGAGATTTGACATTTGTGGTGTTAACCAGAGTCTGGTGATAATTTATTTTTTGTTGCTGTGAGCAGTAAGCCGAGTAGGCATCGTGCGTGTGGATCCTGCATGCATTTGGGCCGGTGAAGGAGCATGAATGTCTTCACAGACAGGAGGACCGGCTTGCCAAACAGTTCACAAAGTTCAGTCTGTGAGGCTTAGAAAAAGGGGTGCAGAACAGGGCAAACACACAATATATGTGTGTGATGTACCCAAGCTGCTCCACAATTCCTCCAACAGGAAGTTGCCCTGGAGACAAGGAAGTGTGCTGCAATAACCAGAGTATGGAAAAATCTCACTAGGTGCCTCCATGAGTATTCCCTCCATTGATGGGAACTTCTGATTTTGGAGTAAACCTGACTAGATCTGTGCCAGGAATCCAGTGATACTGGGACCCCCAATTCGTCTTCATATTTGTGGAGAACTTCCTGTGCATTTTCTCCTGCAGATTCAGTAAGGGTCTTACAGAGATGAGAGATGATGTGAGTTGTATCTCCATTTTTCATAAAAGAGGTTAGGAAGCGAGTAATTGCTGGATGTAAGTCTGGGCTATGGGTGACAATAGGCAGAGTTGTGGTATAGTGCCTTAGTTGTAAGTATCAGAAAAAAATCAGACTGTAGGAGGCTGAACTCAGCTTGCATATCCGTGAAAGATGTGCATGTGGGTCCAGTAAACAACTAGCAGAGGTATTGGAAGGAATATTGTTCCTATTGATGGACTAATGGAACACTGGGTCCAATCTGATGGGCTGGAAGTGCTCCAAGAGTGAAATTGGGCAGAGGAGGGGCATGAAGAGGGTCAGGTGCAAGGTTTTCTTAATGATTTGTCAGGTGAGGATCTGCTATCAGAGCCAATGGTCTAATCCTGTCAGAAGATCCAAATTGTGCTTCGAGAGGTACATGACTTTTACAAAGTTTCTACCTGGGAAGAGCTCCCATTCCACCCATTGCTAAATTGCTGGTGAGTGACCTGAATGTTGCAGGGCAATGTATCATGTATGGACCTCCCAGTAATATAGCTTTAGGGTGGAAGAACTAGTCCCCCTTCTCTTTTTGGAGGACAGTGTTTGGAGTTTAATTTGTGGGCGTTAGCCATTCCATATGAATCAGGAAATTTCCTGGTTCCATTTCCTGAAAGTGGCCTGAGTCTGTGAAATTGGGACATTTTGGAACAGGCTGAGTGCTTTGGGCAAAGTGACCATGCGTATCACCTCTATTCTCCAGGACAGGCTTAGTGGAAGGATGTTCCATCTGGAGAAGTCCTGTACCATTTATGAGAAGTGTGCTTAATTGTGCATAACTGCAATATGAGCCGAGTCCAGAGATCTGGCAAGAAATACCTAAGATATTTTATTTTATTTAGTTCCCAGTGAAAGGGGAGGATCTGCTCACCCCTTGTGAAGGGGTATAGTAGAACATGAGATATTTGATCTTGGTGGTATTTAGTTTATAGCCAGAGACTTGTCAATATGCTTTGAGAATTTCAAATAACAGAAACATAGACAAATTATGGCAGAAAAAGACAAATGGTCAATCCAGTCTGCATAGCTTCCCTACTTAGCCCTGGGGCCTACTGTCCCTCCAAGGTCCTATCCCTCCCTATCCTCCCCCCTTCTCCACCCTGGTTCTGCTGCTTTGAGTAACCCCTATACTCTTTATTCTCTCCCTTCCATGCTTGACAACACTAATGGTTTTCTCACCCACTACCTCAGCTAGCACACCGTTCCATGGCTTCACCCTCCTCTCGGCAATATAGTACAGTACTTCCTCATATCCCTCCTGAACCTCTCTCCTGTTAGTTTCCACTGATGTCCACATGACTGTGAGCTAGTATTCAAGCTAAACAGTTTCCCGGAGTTCACCTTGTAAGTCCCTTTTAGCAACTCACAATCTCTATCATATCTCCCCTCTCCTTTCTGGTCTCTAGTGAGTACATGTTCAGTGCCTTGAAGTACTCCTCACAGGACCTGTCCTGTTGGCCCCGAATCATTTTTGTTCCTTGCGCTGCACCGTCTTTATCTCTCCCTTCCTGCTGTCAGTACTCCTGCCGACACATCCCAACATCTTACTTGCCTTGTTGCACTGACTTGATTGTTTTAGGGAGCCACTCATGATAACTCCAAGTTCTAGGGGCATGGATATGGTTCCTTTATCTACACTCTGGCAGTTCCACTGGAATGCAATTATGGCTGGAACATCATCGAGCTGAGCTCATCCCACCACCTGGCCGGATATATTTCCTGACTCCACCCCATGATGTCAGATCTTTCTTTCCACTGTAAGAACAGGTCACCTCCTTTGCGGTCTGCTTAGGATTTTCTCTGCATCATTGATGAACCTTTGTTTTCAAAGTATTTCAAGTGCAGTTTTGCGGTTCTTTTGACTGCATCTCTGGACCAACAATAGAATACAAGAAACTTGCATTTAAGTTCTGTGTTCGGTGCCACCAGAAGATGTTGGTCACTGATCTGCATGACATGTGCAAGTACTCCCTGGGAGGGCAGCATGACATGGCCAGGTACGGCCTCTGCCTTTCCATGCTTCTTGAGTCCTCGAGAACAGGAAGCTCCTGCTCATGCTGGGTCGACCTTTGGAATGGGATCTGAAGGATCACTTTAAGGGCCACAAGAAGGCTTTGGCTTCTGCTGAGTTTGCTGCTCAATGTGTGGTCCTTGAGGTGGAAGCGACGGCTGCTGCGGTGGGCACCTTCTTGGTCTCAGAGCTGTTCCCACCCAGGGCCAGCATCAGAGGGACCTTCAAAGACCAGTTCCATGATACATGCAGGTCTTTCCAGACTGTGAGGGAGAGCCCTGTCCTCTGTGGCTGTAGGTCTAAGGTCAAAACCCAAATATCTTCTCACTGCCATTGCCAGTTGTGGGATGGGGAGAGAGCCTGGTCCTTTCAGTCTCTTGACACGCCCGACCGCTTAATGGCTGTCGAGTGTCCCTTGGCTGAGGAGCTGGTTGGGCAGGTCAAAGGCTCTTCAACCCCGCCATTGAGCTAGACAATCTTGACTTCAGCTGACCAAGCCATAGAGATATTTCTCGACCTGGTTGACCAGTTGCCGAACAAGGCTGAGGAGTCAGCTTTACAGACCCTGGTACTCTTGATCCTCACTCTGGAGGACGTGGATCAATTGGTGACCACAGTCAACCCTTCTAGGGACCAGCCTCCACCTGGGCTTGTGTCTTCGATGCCCTTGTTTCTGAATGTGGATTGGCACCTTATCTATGGCCAACCTCAGGAAGACCCCTCTTGCCGTCGACTGGGTGGTCAATGTTCAAGATCATGGTCAAGGCATTCACACTCTCAATCCCTCTCGACTGAGAGGTGCTGCCATTGACACTCCTCCTCATCCTCCTCATCTTTGGGTGAGGAGCGGCATCGCCTGAAAATGCACCTGTGCTATGAGAGTTCCTCTGATAGCAGTGGGCCATGGTGGGGCAGGGCTCTACCCCAAGGACCTTCAGTCCCCTGGCAACTGCCATTGGTTGCCCCACAGATCCAGGTTCTGAAGGTGCTCCCCACACCGGTCTCTACACCAATGAGTGTGGAGCCACCACCCCGACAGCTGCCAGTTGGAGCTCCAGCCAACGAGGCTGGCTATTCGGCCCCCAACTTGGTCAGGCTGGTTGTTGGTTAGGATTACCCCGGGTGAGGTTTCCCATGAGGATCGTGGCAAACAATGGCTGAGGCTTATCTTCAAGGAGTCATCAGACAATTTAGATCAGGAGTCCATGGGTTCCTTAGGGACTCAGCTCTTCGACTGGGGCTTGGTTGTGGTGCCTTCCACTGACCATGAAACAGTATCCTTTGGTGGGCTGCTATGGCTTATCGCAGAGTTCACATTGATCCTGTTGAAGCCATTCCAGAAGAAGAGGGCCAAGTACCCACTTAGGGAGATCTAGGATTGGGATGAATCCCCAGGGGTTGCCTTCCTGGTGGTCGAGGCAATCTTGGGACCAGCCCAGGAGCTCTTGCAACAACCAGCATCCTTCCCAGCACCCTCAGCCTGCATGGTTCGCAAGTACGCAATCCCTATAGGCTCCATTTTAGGGTTTTCCAACCACCATTTGGCTGAAGGCCTGGTCACAAATTCAGTGTTTCATAGGTCTGGACACCAGGGTAACATGGACAAGCCTCCAGGCAAAGAGTCCTGTAAGATTGACCATGCCACAAAAAAAAAGGTGTATGCTGTGACTACTTTGGCTCTCTGTCAGGCTAATTACACCATCATGATGGCTAATTATGGACCATGGTCCCTCATATGAATCTTTGATGCAATCTTCCCATACCTCCATCCAGAACAGTGGGTGGCAGTGAGGCTTATCAGAGACCATGGTCAATCACTGCCTAAACATCAGCTCCAGACAGCATTGGACATGGGCGACTCATGCACCCGTGTGGTGGCAGTGGCTATCTCCATACATTGCAGGGCTTGGCTACATTTGTCCACCTTCACAGCGGACACCAAACAATGATTGGCCAATGTCCCTTTCCTGGACACTGACCACTTTGGGTCCAGGGTGGAAGGACACCTCACTAGGATTGAGAAGTCAAATGCCACCCTTGACTCTGTGACATCATCCCAGAAGGACCAGAAAAATAAGCCAAACAAACAGGCTTTCCAGTTCAGATCCTTTCAGTTCCAGCCTCCCTGGCAGCAGCCCCAGTAGGGGCAGTTTCAGGCCTCGCACCCAAAGCAGAAGTCCAAAGCTCATGGTACCAAAAAGGGGGTGGAGTAGTGGTGCCCCTCCAGCAGCAGCCACTGATGCCCCCACAAAAGCTGCCCAGTGAAGGGTTGGGGGTGTCATCCCTCCACCTGTCCTGTCTCTGACTGTTCTCCCCATTGGAGGCTGGCTACATCATTTCTTGCCACATTGGTTCAGTATCACAATGGACAAGTGAGTGTTGGATGTAGTGAGCAGAGGACTGTCTCTAGATTTTGAGGCTCTCCCACCCAACTACCTTCACATGCCTCGAGAGTCCAGGGTGTATCAGGACATGTTGTCCACTCGTAGGGAGGACATTGCTCAGCTTGAGAAAGGGACTATAGGGACTATAGCTCATGCCCTGGACACCCCGGCCAGTCAGGGATACATGTCCAGGTATTTCCTAGTCCCAAAACAGATGGGGAACTGGCATCCCATACTGGATCTACACGATCTCAACCAGTTCTGGATGGTCACTCTGAGCCAGATTATACCATCCCTGGAGCAGGACATATGGTTTTGTGCCCTGGACCTCCAGGATGCATTCTTCCATATCCTACTGGGTCATAATGTTGCCCGCTTAATAGCGTACGACATTATGGCTAACCCCGGTAGTCTGTAAGCGCTACTGGTACAATACCGTGTATACTGCTGTACGTGGTATTGCACCAGTAGCAATTTCCCAGGCAGAGGATAAGACCTCTGCTGGGAGGGGGTTCCATCAAGCAGCTGCCGTGGCTCACAGGACTGAATCACAGCAGTAGGAACCCAGGCACTGCGTCTGGGACTGGGTTTGATTCCCAGTCCCAGAATCTTTTATTTCTTTCACATCTTGTGTGCTCCCCGAGTTGAACTCCCCCCTGGAGTTGAGAATCCTTAGTGGGGAGGTTCGGGGGGCGCAGCCCCCTTTATAATGAGGGTGTGGGAGGCACAGCCTCCCTTTTATGACCCCATGCCCTTCCACATTCCTGTCCACAGGTCCCATTGCCGGTACCGCTGTTTCCGAGCCAAAGGAGTCCTGTATCAGTTCCAGGTCATGCCATTTGGCCTCTCCTCAGATCTGAGGGTCTTCACTACATGCATGGCAGTGGTAGCAGCCCACCTGTGGCACCTCAGTGTCAACATGTAAGCCTGGCTGGATGACTGGCTGGTAGCCAGTCCATCCAGAGAGGCCATGGCGAGATCCACAGATCTGGCTCTCCAGACCTGCTGAGACATGGGCCTGTTGGTCAACTTGGGTAAGTCCAAACTGGTACCAAAGCAGGTGATCAAGTTCACCAGGGCAGAACTAGACTTCTTGCGGGCCAAGGCCCGCCTTCTGGCAGATGATGCACAAGATCTTACCTCCTTTACCCAATAATTTCAGGTTGGGCTTTTGCACTCTGCCTAGGATTTCCTACATCTGTTGGGGTACATGGCATCCTACTGCAGAGGCCAACTGCAGGCTCCATACCCTGAACCTGCAGAGAATGCTCTCATATTATGTACAGTTTATGGCTGAAATTCTGGGACAGGCTTGCTAGCTGTTTCTCACCAGTGCTGAAGCTGCACCAGGCAAAGTGGCAGCAAAACAGATGATTGCAAGGTGGATCACATCTTGCATCAAAGCTATGCTTTAGGTTGGTTGGTCAGGAGCCTCCCATTGGGAATAGGGCTCATCCACCAGACATACCGCTGCCTCGGTGGCTGCTTCTAAGGATACACCCATACAGGATATCTGTAGGGCTACTATCTGGAGGTCATTACATACCTTTATTTCCCACTACCACATCAACTTCGAGTCATGCTGGGATGTGTGTTTTGGGACCTCAGTTCTGCAATCTTTGTTCACCAAGTAGGGGTGCTCGCCTTGCCTCCTTCTCCCAGAGAACCGCATGGAGTCTGCCAGAGTGTGGATAAGTGAACAATATCCACACCCCTAGAAGAATAGGCTACTCACCTGTAATCATAGTTCTAGGAGTGGTATATTATTCACATCTACACAACCCACCTGGCCTCCCCTGGTAAGTAGCACCTCATCCTGCTTCCAGCATGGGAGATCTGACGTCACAGGGTGGAGTCAGGGGATATATCTGCCTGGGTGGTGGGAAAAGCATAACTTAAAGACATTCTGGCCAATCATCACATTCCAGTGGAACTGCCAGAGAGTGGATGTGAACCATATACTACTGCTAGAACTATGGTTACAGGTGAGTAACCCATTTGTTTCATTCCCCAGTCATAGTACTAAGCCTCATCCCTCCCATTCAGTACTCAGTCCTCCCTAGGTGCATTACCTTGCACATTTTGGCATTGAATTTCAACTGCCAAACCTTAGACCACCACTCTAGCTTTTGTAAATATCTCTGGATTTCTTCTATTCCCTCATAACTATTCTCTCTCTATCAGAACTTAGTGTCATCTGTGAAGAGACACAAGCCCTGGATTTCCTTACCAATGTTGAAGGGGACCAGACCCAGGACAAATCCCTATGGTACCCCACTTGTGACCATCCTCTTTTCTGATTTAACCCTGTTGATCACTACCATCTGCTGCCTCCATTTTATCCTTTTACCTATCTAATTTACCATGACCTTAGCCACACCTAGATGCTCCATCTTCTTCAGCAAGAATCTGTGAGGCACTGAGACAAAAGCTTTGCTGAAGTCGAAGTAGAGCAAATCCACAGTGTGGCCCCTATCTAATTCCCTCATCCCACAGACAAAGAAAACTATCAGGTTAGTCTGACAAGACATCCCTGCTACAAATCCATGCTGTTTACTATCCTGAAGACCGTTTCTCTCCAAGTAGTCCATGAAGTCATCTTTGACCAGTGACTTCATAAGCTTCCCTACAATAGAGGTAAGATGGTCAGGTCTGTAGTTCCCTGCTTGTTCCTTGTCCCCCCATGGAATGGAAATATGTCCACCCAGGGGTGCCAGTAGAAATTCCTGGGGCCTGGGACACACACATTAAGGACTGGGCCCCCCTTAGCCTCACATCGCCTGTTGCAGGTCCCCCTATGGGCCCCCCGAGCCACTGGGCCTGGGGCAGTTGTCCCCCCATCCCCCCGTTTGCTCCTCTGTGTCCACCTTCCTCCAATCCTGCAGAACTACTTCCCTCTGTAGCAAGCTGTTGAATAGGCCTACCAGGGATTCAGCCAGTTCTGTTGCCAATTCCCTGAGTATTCTTGGATGAAACATATCTAGTCCAGGGGCCTCATCTATCTTTAGGGCTGCCAGCCATTTCAGGATCCTTTTGTTAGTAAATATTGATTGCCTCACTAATAGCTGCTTTGATGCCACTCTCTGGCAATGGCCCACTGTTCTCTGTAACAAAAACTGAGCAAAAGTATTCATTAAGGACTGTAGCTTTTTACCTGTCCTTCTCTATCATCCTACCCCATCGCAGCTGGTCTTACGATTCTCTCCCCTTTCTTTCTTTTTTCCTAATATATCTGAAGAACTGTTTATCTCTGCTCTTGATTCTTGCCACAATATGCAGCTCTGTGTCTGCTTTTGCCCCCGTAAGCACCCTCTATGCCTCCCCATTTTTCCGTAAATATTCTTCCTATTCTTTCTCACCCTGCTTCTCTTTGTATTTGTAGAAGGCTTTTTCTTGGCCTGCACCATTTCCTGACCCTTGCTGTGAAACACAATGGCCTCTTGAACCTGCTCTTCTTGGTTACTGTTCTCATGCATACCTTAGATGCCTCAAGAATGGTCCTCTTTATTGCTCCCTATCTCTCTTCTACCCAAACTATGCTATGCACCCCTATTAAGTTGTCCATGACCAGCTCCCTCAGCCTGTTGAGGTTTGCTCTTCTAAAATTAAGAACTCCGGCTCTCCATTGTGGTTTACCAGACCCAAGGGCCAATTCAAACTAATGGAGTTATGGTCGTTGTTCCCCAGTGACTCCTCTTCTCCCACAACTCCTACCACCTCCAAGTTGTTGAGCACCACATTGAGAATTGTTGTCTGCCTGGTGGGTTCCTTAACTAACTGCACCAGTAGACAGTCCTGGAGTGTATCAAGCAAGGCCTGACCTCTGTTGCTCCTGGTCACTGGAGTATCCCAAATCATGTCTGGTAGGTTCAGAACACCCATCACTACAATTTCCCCTTTTGCTGCCCTTCTTTCAAGTTCTTCATTGAGCTCTCTGTCCCTCTCCTTCCCTTGCCCCCATGATCTATAGAACATCTCAGGTGCAGTTTCTTGCCTGAGGCTGCCATGAGTTGCACCCACGGCAATTTTCTCTCCCCATTTCTACCACTGATGTACCCATCTTCTGCCACTTCAATGCCCTCCTTGCTGAAAAGGTCTACTCCTGCCCTGTACCTGTTCCTCTGTCCCTCCTGAACATTGAATACCCAGGGACCGACAGTACCCAGTCATTGTTTTCCGAAACCCACGTTTCCATGATGGCCACAAGGTCCACCCCAGTATCTGCCATCAGAGCCTGGAGATCACTGATTTTGTTACCTAGGCTCCTGGCATTAAGGCATGCCCCCTTCCATCTGACCCCTGATCCTGCTTTGCTACTACTCTTTTTCTTTTCATGTCCTCTTATCCCCTTGTTTAAGTTGGTGCTTGCACCCTTTGCATTCCCCCTCTAAGTGTTCTTGGGTTCTGAGATAGAGAAGCACATTGTCCACATAAAAGACGATGTGGTGTTCTTCTCCACCCATATATATCCCCCTTAGGACAGTAGATTACCTTATTGCCTAGGCTAAGGGTTCTATGTAAACTGCAAAATGTAAAGGGGACAGTGGACATCCCTGCTGAGTGCCCCATCTCAAAGGAAAGTCCTCGGAATAATGTCCAGATACCTTCATGCTGGCTCAGCAGAGCCATAGATTCAATGGAGCAGTTGGTTCAGTGGGACCAGGAATCCCAGCTGCCCCATTACCATGTATAAGAATGGCCAGGACACCTGGTCCAAGGCCTTTTTGGCATTGACTCAGCAGTGTCGAGGGACACTTATTCAGCTGCATCTCGGGGATGACATGTAGGGTACACCAGACATTATTAGATGTTGTTCGAGAGCAGACAAAGCTAGTCTGGTGTAGGCCTATGAGTTGGGGCAACAGCTTATCCATTCTATGGGCAAGTATGGACATGAAAAATTTGTAGTCAGTATTTAATACTGATATAGGGTGATAGGATCTGCAGAGCTGGGGATTCTTGTAAGGCTTCAGAATTACAGAAATGGCTGCATATATCTATGTTGGCGGGTCCTTTCTGTCATCGCCTCATTGAATGCTTGTATTAGGGAAGGAGAAGCTGCTCCCCTTGTTTCTTACAGAATTCAGCTGCATGACCCCTACTTCCTTCTTTATGTACCCATCTTCCATAGCTTCAATACCCTCCCTAATGCAGAGGGCTACTCCACCCCTTGACCCTGCCCCTGTCCCTCCTGCACAGGGTATACACTGGAACTGCCTAGTCCCATCTGCCTAATCCCATTTGTTATTCCCTGTGGCCCATGTCTCTGGGATGGCCACCAAATCTAACTTGGCCTTGGCCACCATTGCCTGTAGATTACTAATCTTATTATTCAAGCCCTTGGCATTCAGGTTGACCCCCTTCCAGCCTCCCCTTTCATTCTCCTTCCCATTATCCGTTCTCAGGTTCTTGCCCTTGCAACCTTTTTATTTCTTCTTTTTCTACTCCGGCTAGCTGAATTATTGTGACCCCTAACCTTCCCATCCTTCCCTAAACTTTTTTGGTCCCCGCTCTTGAGATCGCTGACACCCCATAGTCTCCATCACATTTTCGGGGGAGTCCCTACCAGGTACTCCCTCTCCTCCTCCCTTCTAATGAATCCCAAGCTTCTGTCTCCTCTCTCGTTAGTTTAAATGATGGTCCATGAAAACATTAAATGTTTGCCCCATCTTACTTGTTCCCGCCCTCATGAAATGAAGGCCGTCTCCTTTAAATAACCTTCTGTTACCAGACCGCTGAGTGGGAAAAAGTGAGCCACTGCTTGCCTACCACCTGTGGGAGCTGGGTGACAGCATCAGCAGATGCTTGTTAGAGGGCTGGGGGTCAGGCATTCAACTGCGTACAGCATAGAGATGCTGTACGCTCATGCTATGACATGCACTGCTGATCTCAGGGACAGGGAGAGACAAAGTGGAACACTACCCCCACAAACACCAAGATGATGGCCATCGACCCTGCTGGCTCTCCTCCACTTCCTGTAGCACCCAGTGAACCACACTGGAGTAAGTAAGGTAGCCGGTAGTGTGATAGTGATGTGGCTGGGGTTGCCATCTTGAAGGGGGGGGCACCTGCCAGTAGGGGATAAACAAATAGTGTAGAAAAGAAAAGAAAAAAACTTCTATCCCAAAAAGTTACCTCAGTTTCCCACAAATTCATATCCCTCCTCCTTACACCAACTCTTCTACAAGGTATTGAATGCCTTGGTTTCCTCCTGCCTCACCCTACTCTCTGCTCTCCCCTCTGCCCCACACAGGTAGCATTTCTGAGAAGGCTAGTGAGGCTCCCCTCCACTTTAGCCCCCCTCCCAGTCTCTGGAGGTTAGATTTAACTTCTTCCAAGCTTTGATTTACCAGGTTATTTGTATCCAGGAGTACAAGGACATGTGCCAACTACTCTGTCCTGTCTCCGCCGGGCAATCAGGGTGCCAAATGCAGGATGTGCCCCCTTCCTCGAGGTCTGCCCACCCCCAGAATAGGAATCTATCAGTAGGGGGTGTGGGAGGTGCAAGAAATGGGATCAACGACATTGCCGGTTGGCACCCTAATTGCCCAGTGCTGGATTGTGGGCATGTTCCGATGGTGGAACTGTCCTGTCTATCATCCTCCCTATTCTTTCCCTGACTCTAATGGTCATTGCACCTGGCAGGCATCTGACCTCCCTCCTCTCCTTTTTTCCCTTTCATAACCACACTCCTGACACCCCCAACCATAGAATCCCCTACAATGAGCATTATGTCTGCTACCTTCTTTCCTCTCTCTACCCTGCTGGATGATGCTTCCCCTGCATCATCCTCATCTGTGACTGACTCACAGCCTTCCTGGTGGAATCAGGTAACTGTACCTTCTCGGGGGGGGGGGTACAAATCTATTTGTGGTAACTACTGCAGGACACAGTATTGCATCTATAGACCGTTTCTTCCCACCCTTCTCCCTTTCCTTCACCCTGCATTCTCATAGGCCAGTGGGCCTCTGGGGAGGCGGTAGCGGGCAGTGGTTCAGGATTCCAGCTCAACTGTCTGTACAGCAGGAATATTTCTCCCCAAGCTGCATGCAGCTGTGCATGGAGTGCCTCAAACCTACTGCAAATAGGACAGTACCCTATCCTCCAGAGCATGGCTCAGGGGATGGTCATCCCACAACAGCAACAGTTGAGTAATGCCCCATGTCTACCCTCCGTCCTTATGGGCTTTTTCCCTTTACTCATGTATTCACTGTGGAGATATCTAGCAGTATAACCATTAAAATCCTGCTTCACATAGTAGTGCCTACAGTGCCCTTTTCACTGCCCTTCCTAGTACCTGCTTATCCTGTCCTCCAGTGTTCAGTGTTCCCTGCAGAACTGCAGACTTATCTGTAGAAGTCCTGCAGCTGCACTAGAACAGATGCCAACCTCCTGCTCATGTGGTCCTCATGCTCCTGGGGGATCATAGATCTGGGGGGTTTAAATAGAAGGGTCCTCTGATTTGCCCTGAAGGCAGACAAAAATGCTGCTGAAAGTTGCAAACCCACAACCAAATATTGTTGGTTCCAATCACCATTCTGCAACAGCCTGGTCTAAGTACAGTCTTAATTGTGGGAAGGAATCCTCACACTGGGGATCTGTCTTTAAAAAAAAAATTGTAATGGGACAAGACTAAACAGAAGGCATTTTTTTCATGGTGCAAGGGTGAGATGGCAGGGCCTGCCACTGCGAATTAAGTGATTGATTTGCAACCCTCTTTCTGTGCTGCTTACGGCGTGTTTGTGGTATGTATTATATCTTCCCCACATCTCTGCTGAGAATGAGATGTGCAGTTTATATTTATTATCTGTGGTATCCAGTGTTCTCTGGAGTATTCAGAGAGTCAGTAAGGTCTGGTTGATTGAGGGTTAGAGCCAGGAGTGGGAAGGCTGTGCTTTCATTTGTGGGTCATGTTTTATTATTGTACTTGTAAAACTGACTGTTCTTCCCTCCCTCTGACATCCACTATATTTTTTGACTGCACCACAAACCTGTACGTCCTGCCTGTACTATTTTGTAGTGTACATTGTCTGCTGCAGGCAGCCCAAAGAAGGATAGTATGGTCGGCACTTGTTACATCTGCCTGGAAATTGGGTTTACTGCAGGGCCTAGCAATCAAAAGGCAGGTGGGTCTAGGTTCTGCATCCTCTGTAGCAATACAGCAGCAGCAAAATTGGAAATGCATACCTTTCCTGCATGTGTGAAAGCAAGAGACAGCATAAAAAAGGTAATTACCAAATGACACTGACAAAAGGTGAAGTTGTTTTTGACAAATGGAGTTCCCCATATCCCCTCCTAGCTCTGCTGCTGATGCATGTATTGTTTGTGTGCTCCATTCTCACAATTGTCTGACCCCAAGATTTGTCAGCTGAGCACAAAGCCAGAATTAAATCATGTCAACTGTTATTTGATGCAGGCTTCACTCAGAGTGGACTCTGTAATGTGTGCTTTAACCCCAAATCATAGGGCCAGACAAACACTAATATGGGGCACAAACAGTACATGTAACAGCCAGCAGCAGAGATAAGAGAGAATCAGGTTAACTTTCATTTGTTAGTTCTTCACTTGAGTTTTCAGAATTTTAGTATTCATCATTTTTTCTATGGTGACACTTGTTTTTTGTTTGTTTTTTACTGCTGCAGACAGCCTGACATGCTTTTACGTGATTTATATTTTTTTGCTTTTTAATACACATCGGTAGTGTACACAGTTTCTTTACTGTTGGCCTGTTGCTACAGAGGATGTGGGGTGGAGTCAGATAGACTGTCTTGGAGCTTTGCAGTTAAGCAACACAGCACTACAGCAGCAGAGCAGAAAGAAGGCTGGATTTTCAAAGGGTCGGGAATGATGCAAGGTGCTTGTGAAAAAAAAAAAAAAATTACGCAAGGGCCCACTGCCCCATACCTTGCATCATTCCCAATTTTCAAATGATGTTTGTGGCATACCATGTTCTACCTGTGCTACAGGGCTTGTGCCATGCCTGCACCAGCTGCTCTAAACACTCAATGCCCTGTTGGCACTGCCTCTTAATTGTTCCCTCCATTTTTATTTTTATTATATTGACTCTGGGTAACTTTCCCTTTGCAACTTTTCTTCTGGAACCAGTATATTGTGTATTTACAGTGCTTTAACAGTGTTCTATCCCCCTTTGTTAGTATGTTATTCCCTACCTATGTCAGAATGTTATGGTCACCTTCTTTGTAATTATTCTCACCATGATGTGGAGCCTTTGTAAAGGAGTCTCTGACTCAAAGGGTTGTAATCCTGATCTCTATAATAAATAAATAAAGCCATGGGGCTGTGCTGACAGAGGGCTTGCACCATAACATGGCTGCAACATCCCCTGCCGTGGGATTTTTAAAGCCCATGATTGGCCGCAGGACCTGCCGGTGCTTAGATTAACCAGAACTGGTCTAAGTGATGTGTGTGCTGAAACAGATGGCTGTGGCAAGCACATCTGAGTGGTCACCACAGCACAAGACAACATGGGACCAATCCAGGTGTGTAGTGGAGAGGGTAGTGATGGCACATGGAAACAACAAAGCACACCCATTGCCATGGCAACCAAAATGTGGACAAGCTGCCATCAGAACACTGTAGAAGTGGTGGTGGCTGCCAAGATAACATACAGTATGGAACTACTGGTAGCCTCTCCAGCAGCTTTGCTAGCCGTAGGTTGACACCAGTAGGAATTGGGGAATGTAGAAGGTACCAGGGTGCAATGCCCATGGGTTGCATGATGGAGCTCACTGTGGTACCACACCAGTCTGCTACATGTCATGCTGGCTGCTAAAGTAGCCTCCCACAGCACCCAGGTCATACCCCAGTACATATCATCTACCATGTTCCTTGGTATGAAATGACTATGTTCCATGATCCCCTTAAGTCACACTGTGTACGTAGCCATCCATGACATCTATGCCCCTCACAACAGTGACTGTTTTGAGTATTTATTCACAGTCATATTTTGACAGCTGAACCCACTTGGTATGAATGGAGGGCATGTCATTGGAGGCACTGTGACACTGGTACGTTACCTATGACTACATTGAACACATATCATAACTGTTCAATAGTTGGATATGATATTCACAGTACCTCCAGCGTACTGTGCATTGGTGGTGATGAGTGATCAAAGACATGTGGTTGTGAAGCACATAATGGCACACCAAGCTTGAGATGCTCACTGCTACTGTGACAGGTGGGAACTGAACACCACAACACTATTTGCTTGGGTGCCAGTGGATCATCCTACTCTGCACAGCACCACATCCTGGATATGAGCACTGAGCAAACTTCAGCTGCACAACCACATGTGTCTAGTGCTCATTCCCATTCAGAGTGCAGTGCCTGCTGCGATGGCAGTGACACCTGATGCGCTACAGGTTGACCTGCAGCTCCACACACATGACTGGAGCAATTCTGACAGTGCAGCACTGACTGGTAGGAGAAACGTGGATACAGTGCTGTGTGAGTGTATTCCGTACTGTCTATATGCAGTGCTGTTTGCATCTCATCTTGTGCATGGGGACACAACTAGCTTGCCGGCTGTCTCCTAGTTACAAGTTCCTGGATTTTGCACTGATGATAGTGACGGACATACTGTTCCAATTTGGGATGTGCACTGGCTCTGTTCTTCACTTTAGCAGCATGGCTGTAGACCACTGGGGAAGACAGCTGCCTCCATCAATCCCTTCTGGTGCACCCTCTGTTTGGCTCATGGCATGGCTAGCAGCAACTCTGTGGACTTTGGCCCTGGGACTGCTGTTGTACCAAAATATGGTGCAGGGTCCCTGGCACACTGGAGGTTGCCGCAAGCAGGGATTCGGCACAACCTGTGCCAATCTAAGGGACTTTTGAAAATCCTGCCCAGAGAGTCTAGAAGATGCAGCTGAAGATGGCCAGTAGTAAGAATCAGATGGTCTCAGGAACAGCACATGCAACTGAAGGTCAGAGTTACTTTATTAAATTTGTGCTTTGTTTTGCTGACTTTCAGCACATTGACAAAGGATTTGCAAGGTTTACATAAGTATAGCATACTTAACAATATAACTTTGTAATTGTTAGTCATTTTCAAACATGCTATACAATTTTCACACCCTGCTATACAAAATGACCTTACTTTGCAACATGTTTAGGGTTAAAGTTCCCCTGGGACTTGACATTCAAGAGAGGAGAGAGAGAGAGAGAGAGAGAGAGAGAGAGAGAGAGAGAGAGAGAGAGTAGAGAGAGAGAGAGAGAGACTATCCTACATAGAGAGAGCGGCTATCCTACACCAGAATGATGTCCCTTGGTGTGCTAGAGTCAGACACTATGTAACCAGCCACCTTATGGATCCTGCAAGTCACCAGGGGAGGATGACCCTCCACAAGAGTTTTGCACTTACCAGGGCAAAGTCGCTGGGGGAAGCAATGGACAGGTTTGGGCTGATGAGGCTGAGTGGCACTCTGAGAACCAGAAGAGAGACAGAGTGGTGGAGCAAGATAAACATTTGATGAAAAAAAATGCAGTAGGGATGAGAGGACTGGACCCAGTATATAAAAGAGAGGTTAGAGCAGCTGTTTGATGTTGAGGTGTCTGGGATTGGAGATGAGCTGTGTGAGGTAAAGGGCCTAAATATTTGGGGCTAGTTTTTTTTTTTAATTTTTTATAATGGGGAGAGCTAATTGATGGTAAGTTCCCCAAGGGCCATGAGGTCACCAAAGAAGGAAAGGGTGAAGAGAGAGAGAGAGGATAGGAATTCAAGGATGAAGACAGTGGTGGTACCATGGAGTCAGTAGAAACCACCAATTAATACTGGGTGGAGGGAGGAGAAAGGTGAGATTACATAGGAAGAGTTTGTGTGAGGATGGAATGGCAGACCCATGAAGGACTTCACAATTGAGGTTCAGACAAGCATACTGTGGAGACCAAGGAACACCTGACTAGGCTGGGTGACAAACTATCATCTATTTCGTCCGACATCTCCTTCTCTGAGATCCTGCCAGTCTGGGAGAGGGGAGCAGATGGACGGAAGGTCAGAGAAGGGGAGACAGGGGAGCTAAACACGTGGCTCAAGGGCTGGTGCCAGGAAAAAGGACACAGATTTGTAGGGAACTGGCAACAGTTCTGGGAGCGAAAGTTCTTTAAATTTGATGGACTGCATCTGACTAAAGAGGGAGTCAGTGCATTGGGGCAGAAGTTTGACGTCTTTGCAGAATATTTAAACTAGCAAATGGGGAGAGGGGTGCAGCACCCCATACGTCGAATGGGAAGAACACCCCTCCCCCCTCAGCTAGTGGTCAAACAGGAATTCAGCATGTTTGCCATTCATTTGCATCACCAGGTAAGAAAAAGGTTTGTCTCCCATACGACGCACAGGGTAATGCCAAACTTCACCCAACAACTAACACAACACAAAATCTGGGCCAATGGAAAATCATGTACACAATGCTCACAGCCTGGGAAATAAGATCCCAGACCTGCAGGCAATAATGTCAGAGGCTAAACTGGACATAGTAGCAATTAGTGAGACGTGGTTTACCAGTAACTACACTTGGGAGACTTCAGTACCTGGCTATGTATTGTTCAGAAGAGACCGAGGTGCAAAAAGGGGGGGAGGAGTGGCCCTGTATGTTAATGAAAATATCAAAGCTACAGAAATTCAGAATACACATAAGGAGCCAGAAGAACTGTGGGTCACCCTGGAAACAGGAAATGGGACAGCCATAAGAACTGAGGTTGTCTACAGGCCCCCAGACCAGAGGGAGGACATAGACACATTACTGTTAGAAGATATACAAAACATGACAGCTAAAGGGGAGGTTCTGATAATGGGAGACTTCAACATGCCGGATACAGATTGGTCAATACCAGCAGGAACATCTGCCAGAGCTAGACTCATAGTGGATTCCCTGCAGGGGGAGGGCCTCAAACAACTGGTACAGCAACCCACAAGAGACAGGGCTATCCTAGATCTAGTACTGACTAACAAAGAAGGGATCACAGATCTCCAGGTAGAAGGTCACCTGGGGGCCAGTGACCATCACATGGTATGGTTCAATTTGGCTACTACATCTAAATCATCCCATTCCAAGGCAAAAATATGGGACTTCAGAGGAGCTGACTTTGATAAGATGGCCAACAGAGTTAAGCTAGCCCTGGCAAAAAGAAACACAGGTGAGGGGTACAGGCAAAGTGGGCAAGCATTAAGGATGCAATACTTGAAGCAACATCCCATTGTGTTAGACAGAAAATGAAGTGCAAAAGAAGAAGGAAACCACTTTGGTTCTCAAATACAGTAGCAGAAAAGGTCAGAGCCAAAAGGCTGGCCTTCAGGAAATATAAGGGAACACAGCTGGATGAAGACAGGGAGGCATACCAAACTGCCCTAAGGGAAGCAGGTAAGGCAGTAAGGCAGGCAAAGTCCCAAACTGAGGAAACACTAGCACAAACAGTAAAAGAAGGTGACAAGACTTTCTATAGATACATTAGTGAAAGGAGAAAGTCCAGAGGGGTATTGCTAGCTTAATGGAGAAAATGGAGCATGTGAGGAGGAGGGCCCTGTAAAGGCATCTATCCTAAATAGATACTTTTGCTCAGTGTTTACTGAAGAGAAGGTAGGGCAGGGCCCACAGCTCAGCATCATGGACACAGGGGAGGGAGGTGAGCACTACCCCTTCACAAAAGAAAGGGTCCTACAAGAGCTTGCTAAGCTCAGGGTGGATAAGGCAATGGGACCTGATGGCATACATCCCAGGGTACTTAAGGAGCTAAAGGAGGAACTAGCAGAGCCATTTAGCAGAATTGTTTAGTGAGTCTCTGAGCACAGGAGAGGTCCCAGAAGACTGGAGAAGGGTTTATGTGATCCCGCTCCACAAGAGTGGTAGCAGGGAGGAGGCAGGGAACTCACAGACCGGTCAGTCTTACTCTCAGTAGTGGGCAAGATTATGGAGGCACTCCTTAAGGAAAGGATAGTGCAACACCTGGAATCCATAGGGCACAGGATCCAAGACAGCATGGGTTTACAAAGGAAGGTCCTGTCAAACTAATCTCATAGATTTCTTTGACTGGGTAACCAGAGTGGTGGACCAAGGGGAGCAGTTGATGTTGCCTACCTTGACTTCAGCAAAGCTTTGGACACTGTTCCATTATAGAAGATTGATAAATAAGCTGGGTAGGCTCGGGGTGGGTCAGAAGTTGGTCAACTGGGTGGCAAACTGGTTGACTGGCAGAAAACAGAGAGTGGTGGTAAATGGTGTACAGTCAGAAGAGATGCAGGTCACAAGTGGGGTACTTCAGGATCAGTCCTGGGGCCAGTCCTCTTCAACATCTTCATTAGTGACCTTGCAGATGGACTAGAGGGTAAGGCTTGTCTGTTTGCAGATGACACCAAGATCTGCAACAGAGTAGATGATCCAGATGGGGTGGGCAGAATGAGAAGAGATCTGGATAAACTAGCAGAATGGTCAGAAGAGTGGCAACTGGGATTTAATGCAAAGAAGTGCAAAATCATGCACATAGGGAAGAGAAACCCTGAAGCCACCTATAGGCTGGGAGGGGAGTTGCTAGCAGTCACAAAGGAAGAAAGAGACTTGGGCATCATCATCACCACTGATGACCTAAAATCATCCAAGCAGACCTCTAAAGCAGTAGGTAAGGCTAGGGGGGTGTTAGGGTGTATTAGTAGGGGTATCACAAGTCGTAAGAGGGAGGTAATAATCCCTCTGTACAAGACACTGGTTAGGCCCCATCTGGAGTACTGCATGCAGTATTGGAGGCCACACCTTCACAAGGACATTAACCAAATTGAGGCAGTCCAAAGAAGGGCAACCAAAATGGTGCATGGACTGCATCAGAAGACATACGAGGACAGATTAATGGAGCTCAGTATGTATACCCTTTAGCAAAGGAGGGAGAGAGGTGATATGATCAAAACATTCAAACACCTTAAGGGCATTAACAAGGTGAAAGAGTCTAACATGTTTAAATATAAGAAAAATAGCAGGACAAGAGGACACAGCATGAGATTAGAGGGAGGCCGATTAAGGGGGAATGTGAGGAAATTCTTTTCACAGAAAGGGTGGTGGATGCATGAATGGCTTACCACAAGAAGTAGTAATATGAATACAGTGCAGGGTCTCAAACAGGCATGGATAGGCATAAGGGAGCAATACAAATGACTATGAATAGATAGGCCACTGACAGAGCAAAGGCCGATGGCACATTTATAAGGTAGAAAAAGAAATGGGCAGACTGGATGGGCCTTGAGGTCCTTATCTGTCGTCAACTTCTATGTTTCTATGTTTCTATACTGAGCCATACGTAGCCATACATAGCAATACATAGCCATACATAGCCATACATACCCATACTGAGCCATACATAGCCATACTGAGCCATACATAGCCATACATACCCATACTGAGCCATACATAGCCATACTGCCCCTTTGCTTATTATGGTCCTGTCTTTGAATAGCATAACCAGTAGTTAGTGGATACAGTATATCACTGATGCTTGCTGAGAGGCAGGACTCTGAGATAATGAGACTGCTGGGCTGGTTCTGGAGTATCTTTTGGCTGATCATTATTTAAATATCCTAAGTAAATGTAAGCCTGGAATAACTCTTGTAAATATATACCCCACATGTACAAAAGAGATATTCTGAAGGTAATACAGTACAGTTATGTAACATCTCCAATTATAATGCATAGTATTTATTTAAAATATTCATTATATATAAAAAACAGAAGAAGTATAAATCTACCTATAGCCCCTACACAAAAGGATACTTGGCGCTGTAGAAATATCACAATTTGTGAGAGACAAGAGGTCAATAATCCACTAATTCAAATAATTTCGATACGTATCAAAGTGCTTAGGTATGCAAAAGCATAAACTGCATAAACCAAAATGTTTATATGTCAGCATAAATATATATTTTTTATACTCATACAGAGTTCTCCAAAATTCATAGTACATTCATTTTCTCAAAAATACTGACATTTCAAATCCATTGTTAAGTCCTGGTCTGCTCATCTCACCTAGCATGAATATCAGAAATGCTTCTCTCTCATTCAGTCTTGCCTCTGTGTCCCCCCACCCCGGTTCTAACTTAATTGTTTCTATCCCACAAAATGAAAATTCATGCTTCCTGGTTCCCTTGGTGTCACTCAAATGTACAGACACGGCATTTCGTACGTCATTATTACAGGTGGAACACAAATGTTCTCTGATTCTAATATTAAACATACGCTTTGTTTTTCCAATGTAAAATGCAGAGCAAGTGCAGGTTGCCATATACTCTGCCCCTGTCGAACTGCAATTTATAACCTGCCCAACTGTAAATTTCTTGGCACTGTTAACTGAACTTAACATTCTAGTTTTTTGAACCACTGGGCAATAAACACACTTTTCACATCAAAAAGTACCTTTTGGATCATTCGGGAGCCAGCTACTTGTGTTTAGACTGTTCAAGGGCAAAAAACTGTGAACAAGTTTATCTTTAAAACTGACCTCTCCCTGTCTGTATGTAACTTTAGGTTGATTTTTTGTTACTTCAGACAGTGGTGGTTTGGTTGTAAGAATATGCCAATACTTTTCCAAGGAATTTTTAACAATATGGTTATTTGCACAATAACCAGTGATAAAATTCATGCATCCCAACTGCCTGTTTTCTCTCTGTTCTGTTTGTACTGTAGCAGATCCTGCCTGGATATATGACGTACCCTGTTTTAGCCTGAACAATCAATCCATACCCTCATTCTATAAACCTAGATTCAGGTTCTTCAGCCCTTTTTTCAAAAATATCAACCTCTGAGCAATTGCACTTGATGCGCATGAACTGAGAGAGTGGTATGTTGTTTATGGTGTGGTGTGGGTGGAAACTACTGGCATAGAGAAGGCTGTTCCTATCAGTATCTTTTCTGTACAAATCAGTTTCCACAGTACCATCATCTGTTTTAAATATTTGAAAGTCCAAAAAATGCAAATTGCCAGTACTGTACTGATATTTCTACAGTGCCAAGTATCCTTTTATATGGGGGCTAGAAATAGATTTATACTTTTCCTTCTGTTTTTCATTAAATACTGTGCATTATGATTGGAAATGTTATTTAACAGTATTACCTTCAGGATATATCTTTTGTACTTGAGGGGTATTTATATTTTCCCCCTGCTACTCTCTGTCTCTCTCCCACCCCACCTACCATTCTACCCCCCCACCTCCCACCTACCATTCCACCCCTCTCCCGCTTCTCTCCTCCTGTCTCCCCCTCCTTATCACCCTATCTCTTGTTGCTCCACCCCCCAGACTAACTAGCACTTATCTTTCTGTTCTTGCACTTATGACGATGTCAAATCCTTGACTGCCTATCCCCCTTTTCCCACCCCTCCCCTCTTATCCCCCACCCCTTGCTCCACTTATATCACCCCTAGGATGGTTTTCATTTGTATTTGTGTCTTGCTATATATACCCATATTGTTAATTGTGCATTGTTATTTGCCTCTGACTGTTTGCTACTGTGCTAGTCTATACACATATACTGTCTTTTGCTACTAAGTTAACCTCCTAACTTGTATTGTATCTTACCTCTGCTTACTTCTATGTTAACCTCCTAACCTTGTATTGTATCTTACCACTGTTTTGCTTGCACCCATTGCTGATGTGGAACCTTTGTAAAAGAACTCTTGGTTCAAAGGTATTTGTAATCCTAGTAATAAATAAATAAAATGCATTCCAGGCTTACATTTACTTAGGGGGCGGGATATTCAGAGCGGATGCACCATGCGCAACAGGGATGTGCCAGTGCAAGTGTGGAAATGCACCATTGTGCGATATTCAGCAGGAGGCAGCTGCGCAGCACAACAAGCAATGTGCCAGAGCACAACAGTAAAAGATGAATGCATGTGCAACCCGTAGGGGCGGAACTATGAATACATGAAAAGCGATATTCAACAGCATGCACGTGTGCAATAGCAGAGCAAGTGGAAGTTGCGCGACAGTGGGAATTAGCCAAAATAAAAGGGAAAAAGAGAGGGGAGGAAGAACGCGTCACAGGGAAGCCACAGGTGGGAGCGTGGAGACAGAGTGCCAGGGAGGAAATACAGGAAGCAGGGCGCAGGTGTGGGCAGGAGTAGGACAGGGCCCACCAGAAGTATGCCAGAGTGAGGGTAGGAGTGGGTGTGCCCATGCCAGTGTGCAGAAAAGGGCGTGAGAGTGCCACAGTGGACTGAGGGCATTGGCAAAAGGCAGGACAGCCACAGGCAAGCAGCCGGAGGTGAACCCAGTGCAGGGGAAGCACCAGGAACAGACAGCAGGGGGAACAGGAGAACAGCTGCCTGGGGGGGGACACCAGCCAGGGACATGGCCAGTGCCACCTTCCAGATGGAGGTGGTAATGAGGGGTGTGAGAAGGCAGGCAGCAGGGAGGCGCAGCCGTGGAAGGGCCCATTGGCGGTATGCCCAGAACAGACAATACTGACCTTGCACCAGCTTCGAACAGTACTCTGACACAGAGATTGTGGACCGGTACCACCTGAACTGGGTGATACTGATGCAGCTCTGTGAGCTGTGCAGTGATGAGATGCAGGCACCCACATGATGGAGCCATGCTCTGTCAGTGGAGACAAAGGTGACAACCGTCATGTGCCTGCTCACCACGGGCAGCTTTCAGAGACCAACAGGGGACATGACAGGCATAACCCAGTCAGCCACGTCACACCTACTCACACAATTCCTCAGTGCACTGCTGCCACATGCTATGGAGTACATCCATTTCCCCAGCACACAGGCGGAGCGCACAGAACACATACAGGAGTTCCACAGGGTAGCACGGTTGCCTGGCGTGCTCGGGGCCATTGACTGCACCCATGTAGGCATCCACATGCCACCTGGCCTGGAGGGTGCGGCATACATAAACCGCAAGGGATACCCGAGCATAAACTGCCAGGTGGTGTGCGATGCCAGGGAGTGCATAACCAATGTCTGTGCCACGCACCCTGGGGAGCACATGATGCCTTCATCTGGCACCAGTCTGCACTGTGCCTCAGGTCTGAGAATGGGGACATCCCCACCAGCCATCTAGTAGGTGAGTATGCATATCACGCAGGATGACGTGAGCAGACGTGGGGGGGTGCTTTGTCAGAGGTGCCATGGGTACCGGCCATGATGGCCCATGGCATAGCAATGCAGATCACCATTCTAATGTCCCCCTTCTTCACACAGGTGACAGAGGTTGCCCGCTATGGCCCTGGCTGCTCACACCATACCGGCACCCCATGACCCCATCGCAGTTACGGTACAATGAGACACACGCCACAACACGGAATGTCATTGAGCGGGTGTTTGGGCTGCTGAAGGCACGGTCCAGTGCCTGGACACATCAGGCAGTGCCCTACAGTACAGCCCTTCGAAGGCCTGTAGGCTATTCCTGGCCTGCTGTATCCTGCACAACATGGCCACCGACTGTGGGATAGCCATAGAGGTTGAAGAGGAGGACAGCAGTGGGGACTATGAGGACGCTGGTCCAGCTGGTGAAGGGCAGCCACCCCCTGGGTGATGAGACCCCTGGCTGTTCCAGATGGCACAGCAGCACCGGGACACCATTACAGAGGAGCACTTTGGACAACACAGGTAGGTCATGGGGCCATGTGCAACCACCAAGGGCAAGGGCACAGCCCACAGACAGGCAGGGCTGGACACCAGGGGCAGACGGCAGTTAGGGAATGGGTCTGAGTGGGGCACCACACATGGCGGCAGGGATGGGCAGGGCTGAACATGATATGTGCACACACATGCACCACAACACATGCACAAAGGGAAAACGGCATGCCCACCCCAACAGACACCCCCATCCCCACACTGGACCACACACGACCATGCCCAGTGGCTGGCACTGTGCGTGCCTCAGACACTGGGCACCATTGCACACTGGCGGACAGTGCAACGCAGGCATCATCATGCACAAGCCACAGTGGCCAGCAGCTGGGAGCGTGTGCACAGGGACCGTGTGTGTGCAGGGCCGGGTACCCCACCCGTATGTCGCACAATGCACACCACAGTGCACACAGGGCAGTGGCAGACAGTGGCCACAGTGGGAGACAGGTCAGTCATGCAGCACAGTACCACGGCTGCCACAGATGCGTGGGGCGGCCCCGCAGAGACCTGACAGCCGTGCCAGACTGACCAGTGGTCTCTTGGGGTGGCACCGAGGGGCCCTCAGGGATGACACTGCATGAGCACGACCAAGTTTGCGCAGGGGTCTGCAGCCCACCGAACATGCCCGCGCCAGGCGTGCTCAGTATGCCCACAGACGAACCTGGCGTCGACACAGCAGGTGTCGCACGGCGCTGGGAACGGGGGGTGGACATGGCACTGTGCGGTGTGTACGAACATACAAAATTTGCCAGCAGATAAAGGCCTAGAGGTCTATCAAGTCTGCTGAATGGCAGCTAGCACCCTTATCCTGCAGCTGCCCCTCCTTCCACCCTTCCTCTCATTAACCCTCCCCTTGTCCTGTCCCATCCTCGCTAGCAGTCCACTGTCTCTACTGGTATACCACTTCAGCAGGTAACGATTCCACCCAGCCACCACCTCTCTGTCAAAAAGTGTCTCCTCATCTCCCTCCTGAACCTTCCTCGCCTCCAGTCTCACATCATGGCCCCTGGTGACCCTCCTTCCTTTACTTTGAACAGCCCTCTGTACCCATCTTGTTTATTCCTTTCATGTATTTAAAGGTTTCAACTATGTCACCCTGTCTCTCCTCTCCCACAGTGAGTACATGTTCAACTCTTCAACCTTCTCTCTCGTATGATAAGTCCCCAGCCCCTTGATCATCTTTGTCCTTCAGTGCTGCACCCTCCAGTAACTTAATGTCCTCTTCAGATACGGGACACCAGTACTGCACGCCAGTACCCAGGTGTGGTCTAGTAACTAATGACCCACAGTGGCAGAATCATCTCCTCCTCCTCGAGGATATACCCCTTGCAATACAACCCAGCATTTTGTTGGCCTTGCAGCTGCCTTCCACATTGTGCCGAGTTGTTCATTGACCCTGTAATGAGCACACCTGATCCTTCTCCTCCTCTGTCTGGGCTAGCTGCACTCCCCAGCTGGTAACTCCTCCGGGTTCTTCATCCAAAATGCAGCACCTGCACTTTTGGCATTAAAGCCCAGTTGCCAGGTGTCTGACCAGGTTTCAAGCTTTGCCAGATCATCCTGCAACCTCTGCCATCCCCTAGGTCATCCACCACTGCGCCTACCTTGGTATCATGAGCAAACAGACTGATCTTGCTCTGATGTCCCTTGATATGTCTGCAATGAATATCCCAACAACACTGGTCCCAACACTGAGCCCTGTGGAACACCGCTCGTCACTGCCCTTGGGTGTGAGAGCTCCCCACCCACCACCACCCTCTGTTGCCTTCTCTGCAGTCAGTTTCCTACCCCTCTCACCAGCTTTGCATCCACCCCTGTGCCTACTAACTTCCTTCCCAGCCTTCCATGTGGCACTGAGTCGAATGCCTTACTGAAGTCCAGATACAGGACATCCACTGCATGGCCCCTGTCCAGTTGCCTAGTTACCCAGTCATAGAACTCGACCAGGTTGGTTTGGCAGGATCTGCCACGTATGAAGCCATGCTGTCTGCTGTCCTGTAGTCCTTTTGCCTCTAGGAGGGCCACCAGCCTCTCCTTCAGGATAGTGTCCATTAGCTTACCCACGATCGATGTGAGGCTCACTGGTCTGTAGTTTCCCAGTTCATCCTTGGGGCCACTCTTGTGGAGGGGCACCACATGAGCCATCCTCCAGTCCTGAGGTACACACCCTGAATGTAGTGAGTAACTGTAACTGGGTGCCCAGTGTAGCCATGACAGTTGTCATTGCAGTGGTCTGCCTGTCAATGGCAGCAGTCACATCCACCCACTGCTGGGCCATCTCTGCCAGGAGCAATCTGTGGTCCTTGCTGTGCCGCTTGTCTGCCTGGTGCAGAACCGCACTGAGTGCATCCACCGCTGTCACGAGCCGCATCTGCTGATCTACTGAAGCCTGGAGAAGACGGCTGTGTTCATCCAAGGGGTCATCCGCTGGTCCAGCATGCTGTCCCTCATGGTGTTCCTGGCCCTGCTGGCCAGCACCCTGTGATGTTGGGCAACTGCACACCAGAGCCATGCCGGGGCACGTCCACACGCGGTGCACTGCCACTGCCCCCTGACACTGTTCCCCCTGTTGCCATTGGCCGACTGCTGGTGCTGCCCCTCCAGCTGCTGATCTCCAGGGCATACCAGGGCTGCTGCAGCAGCTGCAACAGCCCCACCGCCCTGGAGGCACACCAGTGCTGCCCTACTGGGGCATACAGGCACAGGCTGGGACTGGGGTTGTCACGCAGGCAGCCACGGTGGCATTACCCGTGGTAACGCCCGTGCGGTTGCCTGCTGTGAGCCCATCCTGTGTCCCACATGTATCACTGACCGAGATGTGCGGACCATCATCATCGGTGCTGGATCTGGCCCCAATCTGTGGCCCAGCACGCTGGATACCAGGGGCGATGTCACACTGGGACACAGGCAGGGCCTTGTCCGCACCTGCACCACCCACATCAGTCCAGACAGACATGCAGGTATGCACTTGGCCGGTCCCTCATACACCTGTGGAGGTGGATGGGCAATCCTCCGTGTCCAGGGCCTCCCTCTCAGTGGACACACCCACCACCGCTGCCCATGTAGACGCTCAGGAGCTGTAAAGGGAACACATTAGCGTTAGTGGCCCCGCCTTGCCCTGTGGCATGCCCTCCACCACCCACACACTGACAACACAGGACCTACCATGCAGTGATGGGCTGCCACCCATCTGGAAGCCACCACCAGGAACATCTTCAATGGCACTACGCTGCATGCTGCTGGCCACCCGTTCCTCCTGTGGTGTCAGGCGGGGTACATCTGTCTGGCCTCCACCGGTGGCAGCACGTGCAGCCCTGATGGCAGCCACCTTGTCCTTGATTTGCCTCCTGTCCGTGCCTACCTTCTTTTTGCACTCCTGCATGGACCTCTGGTGGCTGCCCTGCTGGTTCATGGCACGTGCCACCTCACCCCACGCCGCAGCATGGGCCTATGGCATTCCCCGCAGTCTGCTAAGCTGTGGTTCCTTGTCCAGATATGCCTCGAACAGGGCATCAGATTCAACCCTGGTAAAGTTGGGCCTCCTCCTTCTCCCCCTTCCCTGTTCCTCCTCTTCCTCACGCTCAGTCATGCTCGCACCTGTGGGAATGACAGGTGTTACCTTGGACTGTGCAGTCCCATACAGCCCTCCCAAACCACAGTCCCCACATCCCAACAGCATTCAACCTACCACAAAGGACCGCAATACCGAACCATGGCCTCTGCAGCCCCAGGTCGCATTTATATAGCGCAACGCATGCAAATGAGGGCAGGAGCAACTGTAAGTGGATGCTAATGCAGTGGATGCACCGTGGAATGGCTAATGAGCTGATTTGCATAACCTGGCTGAATATCGCGCTGTTGCGCCTTGCTCAATGTAGGTGAGCGTGCTCAGGTTATGGCGCTGCACTGTGACGAGCGCAATCAGCACCGCACGGCACATGCCTGGGGTGCTGGTGCTGACACGTCTGGCGCTGCTGATGTGCTGAGTGTGCTGTATGCCCCGTGTGGTGCTCATGCCATGGTGTGCCATGGGTGCCATGGCGCCACAGTGCGGTAGGCCACTGTAGGGCATCACACACAAGCACCCTACCGCGCTACATGCAGGGTGTCCCAATAGTGCTGTGGCGCACCGTGCATGGACAGACCCTTGACCCTGCGGTTGACCTTTGCCCCTAGGCATCATGCGTCCACATGGCTGCATCCCTATCGCACAGTCCAGTGACAGCGCGACAGGGACTGGCAGCGCAGTACCGCGCTGCCTCTGCACGTGGGGCACGTGTGCTACAGAGTGCCATTTTGTTGCCATTTGAGAGAGCAACATGCCGAGGACAACAGCGCAGGTCTGGAGTGCCATTGCACTGGCAAACTTGGTGGCCCTGGTGGAGCCACATGCTGGTGCCCTCTTTTGGCAGGAACCCCTCCACAGGCCATGGACTGCAGTGTGGCAGGAGGTCTCAGAGGGCCTGGAGGAGGTGACAGGGAGCAGCAGGTCAGCAGATCAGTGTCGCCACTGCTATGGTGACCTCCAGCAGCGGGACCCTGACTGCCTGGGGTGTCTGCAGGCACGCGCCCGGCGAGGCGCCATGCCACGGCCAGGTATGTGCTCCATCCCATCACTGGTAGTGTCCATCTGTCTAAGTATCGTGGTGTGCATCAGGCCACGCCACAGGGGGATGGGGGCCATCTAGTGGGGGTGCATCATGGCTGGGCTGTGTAGGCATGCACATACCAGGGGGCTATGTTACTGACCTTTACTGATGTTTCCCTCTCCATGTTTGCATCCTAGGCCCAGAGGATCACCGTAGGGCACGTTTGGCCCGAGGACAGGGACAGCAGGCCGGAGTGGGTTCCGTGGACATGCAGCCAGGCCACGTTGGTGGAACCATGGGTCAGCAGCACCCTGCTGGCCAGGATGCAGGTGAGTGCCATGTTTCCCCTTACATCTGTGCATGCTGGGTTGCAGGGATGGTGGCGGGGCGTGGCCACCTGCACTTGGCTCCACTGCAGTGCATGCCACGCAGTGCACTCAGCACTGTCCTGTGGCACTGCATGTATGGGTGGTGTCGCAAGTGGGCTGTGCATGCACTGGGTCCATAGCTGTGCCCCTGCCTTCACACCACATAGCCATGTCACTGCATGGCCACATTGGTGCTGTGCAGAACATGGGCCGTGGGTGGGTGTGTGCAGCGTTCCGCATGGCTATGGGTGCCTGAGTAGGCGGGTCTTGTGGGTGCGGACACTGTGGGTGGTCGCATGCCATCACAGGGGCATGGCCTATGGCTGTATGCCGTGCACATTGGGTGGGCTGCAGGGGTCTGGCCAGTCACGCGTACTGACTCTGCTCCCTTGTCCTAGGTGGACAATGCTGGACTACCCTGGAGTAGAACATGCAGGAGCTACTGCAGCTGTCCCAGGCTACTCTGGAGCTGCTCCAGAGGATGGAGCATGGTGACCATAGGAGGCACAGGCGGCGCCACAGGGACTGGAGTGAGGAGAGGGGCCACCATTAGGGCCTATAGCACACGTGATGTGCATTCCCCCCCTGAAGTTACTCTCACACCCCTTTGTCCCACTCCCTGATGTACACCTTTGCCCCATGCCCACCCCCACCTGGTTTGTGGCCCTCCCCTTCCACTTTGTACATAGTTTTGATTTATTGAGTTGTTTGTACAGTTTACCCCTTCAATATACACTTGTTTGATATGACAACTGTGGTGGTCTCTGATTTGCAGCGGGCATATGGTGCTTGGCTGCAGTGGTGTGTGCGTCGAGGTGCAGGCCTGGGCGTGTGTGTGTCCGGCATGGCCCCGCTTATGATGTGGGTGGGAGACTCGGTCCCTATCTGTGGTATGTTTATTGTTCCCTGTGCACTGGATGCCTGTGTGCAGTGGTCCCTGGTGCATGCGCTGTGTCCCTGACACCCCTGTCAGTATGTCCATGGCCTGTGCAGCTGGACCCCTTGCATGTCAGTGGTACGCACAGTCTGCTGGCATGTCATTGGTTGCTGTCCATGTTGGCCACCCTCTGGGCACGGCGCAATGGCGGCTTGCCTCCTGTCACTGGTTTGTTGCACGTCTGCCTCGGGTGACACTGTGGGCTATGCTGTTGTTGTTCCCCCCCATCCCCCCATGCTGTCGCTGGTGTCTGTTGCGGTGTCTGTGTTCTACCGTCTGTCACTTGTGCTCCGGCCGCATGCTGGTAGTGGATGGCTTCATGGTGCATGTGCAGATGGCTGGTTCACCTGTGCCATGGTGGGGTGCAGGCCGCGGGTACACAGCATCAGTGGACACACAAGAGCGGCATTTGTTGCCCCGCTATTGTGGCCCTGTGTCGGGGTGGGTGTTTGTCCCAGCCCTGTGTCACATCCTGTGTGGCGCATGCCTCCATGCACCACAGTGGGTGGCTGTGCTGTCTGTTGGGGCCAGTGTTGGGACAGGGTGTGTGCATGGGTGGGTGTGCAGGGTGCTGTCCTGTTGGTGGTGGTGTCCAGGGCAGGCCTTGTCACATGCGGGGTCCCTCGGGTACTGATGCGGGGTCGACCTCTCTGCTGTGCCAGGGGGGGCGTGCAGGGGGGCATTGTGTCTGCAGTTGTTGCGTCAGTGGCTGGTGCTGCCCACTGTGGGGTGCTCACAGTGGGGCTGCCATGCATGGCTCCATGGTGCACAGGGTTGCATTGTCACAGTGGGGGTGGTGGCATGCATTCGGTGCCATGCACTGTTGGGCATTGCTTCTGGGCTGGGTGTCTGGGGATCGTTGTACAGGGTGCGCTCTGCATTGGTGGGATGGGGTGGCACTTGGTGGCCGGCCCTCCTTGTGTTGTGGTCACTGCTTGCCGGGGGGGGTGCTGGGGCACCGTGCCCTGGCTGTGGATTTGGTGCTGGTGTTCATGGGCTGGTGGTCCATCCAGCTCACCACTAGTTGTGCAGTTCATGGGGTGCCGGGGGGGCATTTCTGGGCTGCTGCGTGCTCCTCCACCCATGGCTTCCATGGGTGGTGCACCTCTGCATCCTGTCCCTGTCCCTGCACATCCCTGGTTGTGCTACTGCGCATCAGCCCTGCTCCACTGCTCATCCCTGGTTGTGCCGTGGCACAGTTGGCGTGATATTGGCCTGCACTGTGTTTGAATATTGCACGTGTTGCACAGGGGTGCACTGCACTTGTGCCTGCTCCTGCTATTGCGCTTCTTTGTGGCGCGGTCTGAATATCCCGCCCAGGATATTTAAATGATGATATCATTTAATGGGTGTTATTAGTAGTACTATAGCTACAAGTGTTTTTTTTGGGGGGGGGCACTTTTGCATTGTTGTGATTCATGTATGCTGTTTTGATTTTATGTGAATACCCCTTTAAGCACTCTGTTTAAATGAATACCTGTATGATGTGGTTGCCACTCCCTGATGACGCCTTCTGTTGAAACTGATAGGAGGTAGTGGGTGTCCACCTGTTTTTCTGGTAAGAGGTTTCTGTGCACACTGAGGAATAAAGAATTTTGCTGTTTTGCTTGCAATTTGGTTTCGGTCTGTCTTTTACAGTGGGTGGTGCTGGAGTGTTTTTGCCTTGCTTAGCCAGACCTTCAATCCTGCACCTAGCAGTCTGGTTCCTGAGCGGCTGGAGTTCCAAGCGCTGGGTCTCTCTGACAAGGTCCTTCATGTTGTAGAAGCCTTGCAGAAGGACTTGATTTGCCAGTGCTATGCCTTCAAATGGACATGCTTTTACATTTGTGGAGCTAGACCCCCTGTTCTGCCCTGTGGCTAGCATCCTAGACTACCTGTGGTCCCTCTCTCAGTCAGGCCTGAGGTCGAAAACCTCAAGATGCACCTGTCAGCCATCTCTGCATACCAGGCATGGACTGTTATGCCAACAGTGGTGCAGAAGAAGGTGGGTGGGTGCTTCTTCAAGAGCCTTGACCACCTGTTCCCACCATTGTGTGAACCACCACCACCTTGAGTTTTGTTGCTGGTACTGGCAATTCTCATGTGCAAGCCATTCAAACTGAAGCCCAGGTGTGACACGGCCCACCTGTCATAGAATACTGCCTTCTTGGTGCCTATCACCTCTGCCAGAAGGATTAGTGAGCTGCAGGCACTCTCAGTGGAGTCTCCATGCTTGGTTTTCTACAGGGACAAGGTTGTCATCCATCCCAACTCGAAGTTCCTTCTGAAAGTTGCTTCAGAGTTTCACCTTTACCAGGTGATGAACCTCCTGGTGTATTTCACCAACCCAACATCAGAGGCTGAGTACAGGCTCCACACGTTGGACCCGAGGCAAGCACTTGCTTATTATATGGAGCGCATGGCTGGAGTTCAGGGAGAGGTTCGCCAGCTCTTTGTCATTTACACTGAAGCTGCACCTGGCAGATGATTGGCAGGTGGATTGTATCCTGCATTGACCTCTGCTAGAGGTTGGCTGGTAGGGAACCTCCTGTAGGGCTAAGGGACCATTCCACCAAACATATCGCTGCCTCGATGGCTGCTTCCAGGGATGTTTCTATGCAGGAGATCTGCAGGACTGCTACCTGGAAGTCAGCACACACCTTCATCTCCCATTACCACATTGATCTTGAGTCATGCCGGGATGCTGATTTTGGGGCCTCAGCTCTCCACTCTGTGTTCCCTAAGCAGGGGTATGCACCTTGCTCCTTCCTCCCAGAGAACTGCTAGGAGTCTGCCAAAGTGTGGATAAGTGCACCATATTCACATCTCTAGAAATGATGGTTGCTCACTTGTAATCGTAGTTCTAGGAGTGGTATAGTGTGCACATCCACACGACCCACTCAACTTCCCCTGGCAAGTAGCACACGGATCCTTGCTTCCAGCATGTAATATCTGATGTCATGGGGTGGAGCCAAAGAGAATACCTCCTGCATGGGTGGGAGGAGCGTAGCTTGAAGATGTTCAAGCTGAACTTAAAGGAAAAGGAAAACTGCCAAAGTGTGGATGTGCACCATATACCACTCCTAGAACTACTGTTACCACTGAGTAACCCTCATTTATAGGACCTCACATGAATCTCACAATGTTGTGAGTTTTGTTGGACAAGAAAGGGTTACAATTAACTGTAGTATATCACTCTGTAGAAAAGATTGTTCCATTATTGATTTGGCATTTTATTTATACAAGACAGACTTGAAAAGGAGAAAGAAAAATTACTATATAATTTTTAGCAAGTAATTATGCAAGTAGAGTGGTACCCATCTGTACACATCAGTACAACCTTGATAGTAACAGTCTTTGGGGGAAGAGTCTGCTGAATTTGTCTCTTTGCAGCTTGCAACAGTGTGTAAGGAGTTTAAAAAGCTATTCTTGAGAATCACATCATCATTCAAAGTTGGTATGAGGTAATATATTAGTGGTAAGCTGGCCTCTGAGGTGGCTGAAACTTGACAACAGGCAGAGTCCAGATAGTAACAGTAACAATTTTTAGCAACCACTATGTGCACACGTCTCCGCCACTCTTAGCCTTCTGTCCCCCAAGTAACACTTATTTCCAGTTCCTTTCACTTGCCAAAGATTAAGACATTACACAAGCTATTAGCTATAGGGAGTATTGTTTGGCAATGGGTCCCAGTCTTAAAACAATTGTGTTGCCTGCTTACAGCTCTAGACTCAGACATCTTCTGGCATATGTGAGGTGAGCTCCTCCTGGTGGTACTTCATTGTAGGTGGGCTCCTTCTTTTAGGTGTGTGCGAAGATGTATGAAGACTATATGTTCTTTTCTTCTGTCAGTTCATACAGGCACATACCCTTGGTCTTCCTTATCCAGCAAATATTCATATCTTTGTAAACTAAAATGTCCATGGTGTAGAATCCCTACTCCTACGTCAACAGACCTAGGTGCTACCACATGTACTTTGTTGACATTTCACCAAGAAACATTTGATAAAAAGTCTTTTGTCACAGTCCGCACAATGGAGTCTGAACTTTGCTATAGTTTCTTAGAGCTTTCAATACTTTGTTAGGCAATTAATGATACACAGTATGTATAACAAGAGCATCATACCAGTATAATAGTAACAGAACTTTGAAGTTGCACAGTTGTTACAAAAACACATTGCAGTTATTTCACAAAATGCAAATTACACATTATATAAAATAAACCATTTAGCATTTTCCTACATTGACTTCATAATATGGCCACTGGAAGGTACTCATGCAAGGCATTATTGCTTTATATGTTTACTTACAATTCAGAGCTACTTATCTGTTTGTTCCTAAACAATGAACAAGGACTATAGATTAGGTACCACTGTAGACACTAACATAACTTGAGTATAAACAAAAATACTTTTGTCCATTCAGCATAGATAAGAGTTGGGACAATACAAGGGCAGAGGGGAAAATACAGCATGTTATTCATTCACTTAGCAATTTAAATCAAGCCTTAGCTGGCCTGTATAAAATGAACAAATCAGGTTTAGAACTGGGCCAGTCTGGACACATAGGTCCTACATCCCCTCTGCAAGTCTGTCAGCAACCAGAAGTGAGAAACAGCCGCCTGTGTCAGTGGCTGTGGGAGGGAGTGGGCTGGACAGTTGGCAGGGTCCTGCAGAACACTACCAGGCAGAGCGCATGAAGGTTAAGTCTCCTTTGGGAGGATGGTTACAGGTAGGTAAGGCAGGTCTGTGGAAGTAGGAAAAGAGTGGGAGAGGCATAGTGGGAAAGGAGAGGGGAACTAAGGAAGGAGAGTAGGTTAGGAGTAAGGAGGGAGAAATAGTAAGATAGCAGGTAGCAACTAGCCATATGAGAGGGGTAGAATGGGGGACAGGAGTAGATTAAGGAGAGGGGAGGTTGCAGGAGGGGTGGGCTAAGAGTGCAGTTGTAAATGTGGGCAGGGTGTCAAAAGGTTGAGCTACAGTCTACTGGAATAAGACAGGATTCAGGAGCGGTGTCAGTGTAGAGGTGAGGACAGTTGTTTATGTTTGTGCTTGGGGTTGGTCCATTCCAACTTTGACTGCACTGCTTGTAATCTAACCTATCAATACTCACAGGAAAGTGTTTAGCAGGCATTCAGGATGCTTTTCTGCGGGGGGTATAGCTGCTTTTAGAACTGTATAGTGCAGATTAACACTCGCATATATGTTTGTGGGAGAGGGGAGGAAATGGAGGGAGGTGATCCACTCTCATGTGATATACTTTGGTTTAATTGCAACCCCTCTTTTACTTTGTTGGTAAATTGAGTGACTGTGTCTGATGGCAGGGGCATGACCTGGAGTACTTGTGTTTAGGGGTAATAAAGCTCATCAGTAGCCCTCTGCTAACAGTCACATAAAGGATCAATTCACTGTTCTCCTTAGTTTAGGAACTTTCACACTTAAATGTTAAAGAACCACACTGACACTGTGGCTGTCTTTGACTCTCCCTTTACTGAGGCTTGATGTACTGGGGCACAACAGTCAAAATGCATGCTGGTCGCATAGACCCAATCAAACTCATAATCTACACAATCACATTACTCCTTAGTATTCCTTTTACTTCAGCACCACTGCGGCGGCTTGAGCTTTAACGTTTTTCCTGGACTCTCTTGGCCCTAGAGAACAGCAAGAGAAAGGAGGTGCTGTTAGAACTGTACTACTCTACTGGGACTAAAGAACTAGAACTCTGCTACTGGGACCTTCAATATAGGGTTAAAACAAACAAACGAAAAAAGAGTGTGTTTGTCTGAGTTGGGTGAAGTGAATTGTTATCTGTGCAGTTAGCTAGGTGTAGAAGGAAACTGTTAATTAAAGGGGGTGGCTTAGGCAGAAAGAAGCCAGGTGTTTTGGATTTAAAAACTACCCTAGCTAGCTTGTGGCAGAGAACAGCAAGAGGAAGAAGGTGCTGTTAGAACTATACTATTCTACTGGGACTATATTGGCCTCCTTCCCTTCCCTCCACCCCCCACCCATAGCCAGTTCTACTTTTATAGGCACAGGATTTGACTGACAACAGGAACTTACTGTTTGGGAGCAGGAAGGGAGTGATCACAGAGGCACAAAAGACTCACCATCCTAGAAGGAAAAGAGTAGCTTTCCATACGTCCCTAGCTGCTGGAGGTCTGACTCTCAGCAAGTAATAAGGAGACTACTGAGGAACAGAGGAACTTCCTGTCCCAGAACAGGAAGATCAGGAGCTTTAGGGGCACGGAGGCAGTAGGAAAGTAGGGAGAAAAACAATTATATATATATAAAAAATAAAATAATAATAAACAGAGAGAGGAAAGAGTAAGTATACAAAACAACAGTTAAGGGACCACAAATAAAACATGATGGGAGTGGTGCAGTGCAGTGGCTATGAAGCAGCAGTCTTCTGGGAGATGTTCTGGAGAATGCAGTGTTGTCCATCTGCAGGCACCTCTCTGTGCTGAGGGAGGAGGTTGCTCATCGCCAGGCTGAGTTGGTCAGGATTCAGGGGACCTCCTGTCCCACCCAAGGACCACCAGAGCCACTGCTGCTGGCTCAGAGGTTGCGAAGAAAGAGGAGCAATTGGACCACAGTGGGCTCAGGGAGGGTGAGGTTGGTGGAACAAAGGTGCATCCCTCCAGTTGTACCTTTCCACAATTCATATGCTGTTCTGGCAGAGTGTGGTTCCTCTACAGAGGCACCTGCAGTGGAGACCAAGGAGGATGCTGGGAACCTCTACAAAGGAGACCCACAGGAGGGTGGCATGGGACCCCACAGGGGAAGGAAACAACTCCTGGTGGGGGACTCCATTATTAGGATGGTAGAACTGGGGGAAGGAGGGGAGAGGGAGGTAAGGTGCCTGCCTGGTTCCATGACTTGGAGGGACAGGGAGCGAATCCTTAGGATCGTGGGAGCAGCTGCATGGGGGAGAGAGCTGGATATCATTGTCCACTTAGGGACAAATGACCTGTCTAGGAAAGGGACCAGAACAGTGGAGAAGGAATTTGTGGAGTTGGGGAGGGGCCTTAGATAAGTAGCATGCACAGTAACCTTCTAGGAGGTGCTGCCTGTCTATGGCATGAGTGATGCTAGGGTGCTCTGCACCATGGGATTCAATCAATGGTTGAAAAACTGGTGCAGAGCTCGGGGTTTTGGCTTCATGGGACTGGGGTCCACCTGGAGGGATGCAGGCCTACACCGGTGCGATGGTCTGCATCTGCCCAGGAGGGGAACCAGGATCCTAGGTGATAGGTTTAAATGGTTCATTGGCAAGCATTTAAACTAGCCAAGGGGGAGGCACTGAAAAGGAGAAGGGAAATCCTAGCCCCCCCAAAAAAATCAGGGTAGTTAGTGAGGTAAACACCAAGGTAGAGACGTCAATAGGGAGAAGGACAGGTGTAAATGGAGAAAAGGCAAAGGCAGTAAGGACAGGGATGGGGCAAAAAGGGGTAAGGTCATCAAAAAATGGAGGGTAATGAGTACCAATGCCTGCAGTCTAGGTAACAAGCTCCTGAACTAGTGGCCTCGATGGTAGAGGGATGCCTGAATATCGTGGCAGACATAGAAACATGGTACACAGAGAATCACGACTGGGATGTCAACATACCAGGGTACACAATCTATAGGAGAGACAGGAAGGGTAGAAGAGGAGGAGGAGTAGCATTCTATGTAAGGAAGGGGATCGAAGCAACAGAACTAAAGGGTAAACAGGGAGGAGAGGAGGCACTGTGGGTCTCCCTGGAGACTGGAAATGGCACCACAATCCACACAGAAGTTGTATACAGACCCCCATCTCAGGGGGAGGAAATGGACAAGGAAATGATAGAAGGCATCCTTAGGATGGCAGAGAAAGGGGAGATATTGTTGATGGGGGACCTGAATATGCCAGATGTTAACTGGAGCACCTTTGCTGCAGCCGTATCTAAGAGCAGGGCCATTCTCGATAACCTACAGGGGGCATGCCTCAGACAGCTAGTGTCGGAACCCACTCGGGAGGGAGAAATCTTAGATCTGGTACTCTCAAATAGGGACTGAGAGAGGATCTCAGATCTAGAAGTGAGTAGCCATCTGGGAACAAGTGACCACCAAACAGTGTGGTTCATGATAAACTCAGCTGCAGAGTCAAGCCATACAAAAGTGAGGGTACTGGACTTCAGGAGGGCTGACTTTGTCAAAATGGGAGAGTGCCTCAGAAAAGCACTAGCAAACAGGCAAGAAGGAGGGGTGGAACAATAATGGGGAAACATCGAAACTGCCGTCACAGAGGCAACAAGCCTCTATGTGAAGCAAATATACAAATCAAAACAAAAGAAAAAAAACACTATGATTCTCAAAAGAGGTGTTGGGGAAGGTTAGGGAGAAAAAGATAGCACTTAGGAAGTATAAGGAAACACAGAAGGAGCAGGACTGAGAACTGTACCAGTTAAAGCAGAAGGAAGCAGGGAAGGCAGTCAGAATAGCAAAGGCCCAAACCAAGGAAAAGATAGCCAACTCGATTAAGAAGGGGGATAAAACCTTTTATAGGTACATTAGGGAGCATAGAAAGACAAAGGGAGGGATAGTGAGGCTGAATAAAGGGGACAGTGGGTGGGCAGAGAGGGACAGTGAAAAGGCAGGGACACTGAATGAATACTTCTGCTCAGTATTCACAAAAGAAGAGATGGGGAGGTACCTAATCCAATCAATAGAAGCACTCTGGATAGGAGGTCAATCACAGTCCCTTCACAGAAGAAAGGGTTCTGAAAGAACTCCTAAAACTGAAGGTGGACAAAGCAATGGGGCCTGATGGGATTCACCCCAGAATTCTAAAAGAATTAAGGGGAGAACTAATGACACCACTAACTAGCCTTTTTAACAAATCATGGGGGGATGGTGTGGTACCTGAGGACTGGAGGAGGGCGGATGTGATTTCCCTTCAGAAAAGTGGGAGCAAGACAGAGGCAGGAAATTACAGACCTGTCAGTTTGACCTCAGTGGTAGGGAAAATGATGTAATCACATCTGAAGGAAAGAATTGTTGAGTATCTAGAGGCCAGTGGGGCACAGGACCACAGGCAGCATGAAATCACAGTGGGAAGGTCATGTCAGATGAATCTAATCGATTTCTTTGACTGGGTGACCAAAGTAGTAGACCAGGGAGGGGCCATGGACATGGACTACCTAGACTTTAGCAAGGCATTTGACACAGTCCCACACAAAAGATTAATAAACAAATTAGTCAGCCTGGGAGTGGGTCCCAGGGTGGTAGCCTGGGTAAAACATTGGCTGGACAACAGGACACAGAAGGTAAGAGTAAACGGAGTCTACTCTGAAGAAAGGGGAGTTACTAGTGGGGTACCACTGGGTTCAGTACTGGGTCCGGTCCTTTTTAATGCCTTTATAGGTGACATTGCAGAGGGACTGGAAGGAAAAGTATGCCTCTTTGCAGATGACACAAAGATCTGCAACAGGGTTGATACGCAAGGGGGGGTGGAAAGGATGAGAAGGGACTTGGCAAGGTTGGAGGAGTGGTCAGAAGTATGGCAGCTTGGATTCAATGCAAAGAAGTGCAAAGTAATGTACCTGGGAAACAAAAACCCAGGGGAAGAATACACAGTGGGGGAGGAGGTAGTAACAACAATAAAAATGGAAAGGGACCTGGGGTAATCATATCAGATGACCTAAAGGTTAGCAAGCAATGTGAGAAGGCAGCAGGGATGGCTGGGGGGATACTGGGATGTATAGGGAGAGGCATCACCAGTAGAAAACAGGAAGTTGTTATCCCTCTGTACAGACAGTTGGTGAGACCCCATCTGGAGTACTGTGTCCAATTCTGGAGACCCCATCTCCGCAAGGACATAAACAGGATAGAGACAGTCCAGAGGTGGGCAATTAAAATGGTGCAGGGTGTGTAACAGAAGCCATATGAGGAGAGACTAAAGGAGCATAATATGTATACCCTTGAGGAAAGGAGGGAGAGGAGGGACATGATAGAAACTGTTAAGTACCTCAAGGGAATCAACAAAGTCCAAGAGGGTAGCATCTTTCAGAAAAAGAGATGTGCAAGAACAAGGGGACACAATTTGAAGATAGAGGGTGGATGGCTCAGGGTAATGTGAGCAAGTATTTTTTCACAGAGAGGGTGGTGGATGCATGGAACAGTCTTCCTGAGGAGGTTGTGGGGTCAAAAACAGTGGGGTAATTCAAGAATACATGGGACAGACATAAGGCAATTCTTGTGGGGGTAGGAAGAAATAGGCTGTTGGTTAACTAGGATCTGCAGCTTATCCAGTAGGTAGGGAAATGGGCAGACTAGGTGGGCCAAGCGGTCCTTATCTGCCATCAAAGTCTATGTTTCTATGTTTCTATTATACTTTGACAGGCCAAACATGTTGGACACTTCCCTGATCCCACCTTAGCCATTGCACTGGCATCTTAGTTCCTGGGTTTGGACTTTTGCAATTAATGGCAATTAGCTACCAATGTTTGCATGGACTCTATGCCAAGGAGTTCAGGAATTAATTTTGGGCAACTAAATGATGTACCAGCATATGGTGGGACTCATATGAAACCTGGCTTCACCCAAAACTCATGCCAGCTGAACACATGGCAGCGCATCATTGCCCGCCTTCCTGGTGTTTCCCTGCTCATGTGACTGTAAGTGCCAAGCTAATATCTCAACTTCTGGGACTCTCCCCAACATTCCCAGAAACATTCCTCTACCTGGATTTTGGGAGAGACTCTCCTTACTGATCCAGATGACAGTTCCAGCCTCCAGTCTCGACTTGGCTTCCTCCAGCTACCTCTTCAGGTGTTTGGGCTCTTCTTTCTTGCCCCCTTGACCACCTCTGGACCCCTCTTCTTGGGCATCCCACTCAGACCTAAAGACCATCTGACCACACACCTTGAGGGTGTGCCACCTGGGATCCTGGCTGTCTCTCAGGGACCCATTCACTCTACCCCTTGAACCAGAGGTTCGACTCTTTTTAATCCCTCTTATACAGACCTGGATGTTTAAAGATTGGGCCCATGTTTTATGGCTGTGCCAGACTTCGGAAGAACTAATCCCTGTCAAAATTCTAGGACTCGGACCTAATGCCACCCTCAACCCAAAGGGGGCCAACCCTCTGGTCTCAGGTAAGAGCCCATATGGGAACCACTCATTCCTGGATCATTTTTCAGAGATTTACATGCTTGGACGAGCTGCCTCCTAACCCATCCTCACGGGGGCATAGTAGACCCATGGACCCAACTAGAATCCCTCAATCCTGCCCAAACTAAATGGAAAAGCACACTGAAATGGCAGTTAAGAAAAGACTTCAAATTCAATTACAAACATACGGTCACAAACTCACCAGCTAGAATCCCTCAATACTGCCCAAACTAAAAGTAATGTAATCTGTTGTGACATCACTTGCTTCACAGCACAGTATTCTTTATGGTAGTAAGACAGATAATAAACTGAGTTTTTTGTTAAACTCAAGTTTATTGAAAATATGGGTCAAGGTACAGTACAAAATAATATGATATCCTCAAACAGTCCCGCATTTCATTGTGTATAATGAGACGCAATAACAAAGTACCAGTCATAGCAATTGTACAGGGATACTACAAGAGACAGAGCATAAGGTCTGGGGCAATTCGAGCTTTGTGGGCAGAAAATCTGGCAGTTCTCTGCTTGAATGCACCTGGACATGAGACCCACAGTGAGGTATGGGTGGGCCTCCAGAGTCTTGTTTGGGGGGGTGTATTTACGTAGTTTCTTTGGGATCCCATCCCTCAAGATATAGTGTCCAGCAAGACCACCTGCCTGCAAAACTGGGCACCCTGTTGTTTACCTGCTAGGTAAGCTCCTCCATGCGGTAGATCTCCCCTATGATGTCCAACCATTGGTTATGTGTGGGAGAATTTGGTCTGTGCCTAGTGATGGCTTTGTGTGCAGCCACCAACAGCACATGTCATATAGCTAGAGAGTGACTTTGCCCCTTATCTCTGCTGAAGGAAGGTCCAAGATAGCTTGTTGCATTGTGAGGGGCGCATCCAATTGAGAAAACTCCCCAAGGGTGGCCATGACCTGTTCCCAGAAGCTGTCCAGTTTTGGGCATGATCAAAAGATACGTGTGTGTGATGTGCTCTAGTTTTGTAACACAGCCTCCAACAGGCCTATGAGGCATTCTGTGCCTATTTTCCTTGAATTGCAGGGGTGTAGAAGAATTGAGTCCTCACCTTTCAGGCAATCTCTTGCCATGGTGGTGAGCCAATTGTTTTGAAGGCAATCTGGAACGATATAGACCACTATGCATCCATTCTGTGAGCTCAATCTCCTTTTCTCCTTGCCATTTTTGTTTAATGCTCGCTGCGTAGTCTGGGTGCAGGCCTTGCAGGACTTTATAAAGCCTGGAAAAAGGGACTTTAAGTCTCAGTGGGCTTACCCGGTTAACAAAATTCAATGAATCAATTAATCAATCAATAAACAACTGAATAAATAAAGGACAGATACTTGGCTGGTAGAGATTATCCCTTAAGAATGTCTTCCAGAGTTGCCAAAACATATTTGAGTGGGGGTGGCACCTGTACAGTTCTGCTCTTGGCCTTATGTGTGCCCTCATTTGGAGGTACCTAAAGTGATCTGCATTGTTTAAGGCAAAGGTCTGCTCAAGGGAGTATGGACTTAAGTCTATAAGGTTCTCCATTTATGTAACTGTACGGGGGAGCACAGACCCTGACAAGCCCATCTCCTGTAGGTCAGGTCTATTGAGGCAGGCTGGAAGGATGGGTCCCAAACTAGCTATCTAAATGGCCATAAGTAAAGATTCAGGTTGAATTATCCCATGTTCTATATCTTGCTGCTAGGTGGCATGGACTGCTAGGAGTGTGATGCCTGAAGTTGCTCTCCTAAAGTTAATGTCCATAGCCCGGGTTCCTAGGGGAAGCCCCTCCTCCTCCTCCTCCTCCTCCTCTCCTTGCTCTATTAACTTCCACGTGGTGCTATATGTTGGGACCATTCACAGGAGGGAGTACAGTACCTGCACTGCAAGGTAGTAATTTTAGTAATTCTAGATCTGGAATGGCCCTCCTTTCCTCTGTTTTACCTGATTTATCAGCTTGTGTTTTATCCGGGGTCATCTACCGGCCCATATATTTTGAAAAATTGTTTGCCATTGGAGAAATTGTTTTATTGGAATGGGGATGGGGACACACTAAAAGAGATACAGATAATGGGGAATGATGTTCATTATTAAAGAGTTAATTCTAGAGTGTGGCAGAAAATTAATTAGGGCCCATCTAGCCCGATCTTTCTATATTTTTCATGTCAGAGGGACAATATTGGCATCAAATAATTTGGGAAACGTTTTTGTAAGGTGGACCCCCAGGTATTTCATGTGCTTGGTGAAATCAATGAGTCTGCACAAGGTCGGGGTGCCAGGATAAACAAATCAGGCAGTCAACAAAGACAGAAATCCTGCATTTACCATCTTAAAATAGCAACAATGCTGCTCACCATAGTCTCCAAAAAGTGTTACTTTTATTAAAGTGCCAGTGCAAGAACAGATAACAGATCACATCTCCTGACGCGTTTCAAAATCAAAAATGCCTTTTTCAAAGGATCTGAAAAAGATCCTTTGAAAAAGGAATTTTTGATTCTGAAATGCGTCAGGAGATGTGACCTGCTATCTGTTCTCGTACTGGCACTTTAATAAAAGCAGCACTTTTTGGAGACCATGGTGGGAAGCATTGTTATTTTAAGGTGGTGAGTATGGGATTTCTGCCTTTGTTGACTGCCCCATTTCATTTGCTTGGCTTGCCATTTTAGAAGGATTAACTCCTTGGTATGTTGAGAAGGGTTATAGTAAAACTGAAGCATTTCTGTTTTCATTTTGTTTAGGACATAAGCAAGGTGCTTCCCAAAGAGTTCCAATCCTCTCCAGACTTTTGATATCGAGGTTTCTAGGTGGGTTAGGTACAACAGCACACCGTCTGCATACAATACTATCTTCTGGGCAGCACTTCCCATCTGACATCTGTGATCTTAGGATTATCACTGATCTGTTTGGCCTGGGGCTCTATGCATAAGGCAAACAATAAGTGTGAGAGGGGGCAGCTCTGCTGTGTGCCCCAGCATAAGTCAAATCTAGATGAGATGCCACTGTTAGTGTGAATATATGTCTGGGGGAAGAATAAAGCATGGTTACTGTGGTGATGAATTCTTCTGGGAAGCCAAAGTGTTCTAGGACTAAGAAAAAGAAACCCCACTCTCCCTTATCAAAGGCTTTTTTGGCATCAAGGCTCATTACACAAGTCTGTGTTTTATGGCTTGTAGGTACATTTATGACATTGATTGTTCGTTGGACATTATCTGGTGCTTGCCTGCCCAAGATAAAGCCTGTTTGATCTGCATCTATAATGTCCAGGAGCAGAGGGTTAAGGCATTTTGCCAAGACTTATTTATTTTATTTCAAACATTTCACCAGGAAAGACATACTGAGCTGTTAACAGCTCATTTCCAGATGCATCCTGGGGGAAAGGGATGTCAAACATCATATAAAGCATTACAATAAATATGAAGAGAACACAGCAATACTATTTAAAAGAAGAAATACTAAAAATTAAAGTACAAATCAGAATGACATATGACAATGACATTAGATTGCTGTGTATATATATTACAGTCTGAGTTTAGGAGTGAAATAGAATGGTACGAGCTACACTGTGTCAGGTCCTTTCCCTCCTTTGGTATAACCAATATGGAGGCATAATTCCAGGTGGGAGGCATGGATCCCCCCCCCCCTCTCCCCACACCTCATTAAAGATCCTTTTAAGTAAAGGAGTAATCTTTTCTCAAAAGGCTTTGTAGAATTCTCCGCTGTACCCATCAGGGCCTGGGCATTAGTTTTAAGATTTTTAATGACCATGGCAATTTATTGATCTGAGATGGGAGCAGTTAACATGACGCCTTGGACTTCCATTAGTTACTTTGGGCAATGCTAAGGTTTGGAGGAATTCTTTTTTAGCAGAGGGTGCTGTCTCTGAGTGGGTGCTATACAGTGTCCTATAGTTAGCTACAAAAGCGTCTGAAATTAGTTCCGTTTTATGGACTAGGGAGTCTGTGCAGAGGTATTTTGTTCTGGTGATGGCTGCATTTGCTGCTTACTGCTTTAGCCTGTAGGCCAAGAGCTTACCTGCTCGGGCTTCCTCTTCATAACACTTTTGTTTTAAATAGAGGGGTGTCTTTTTCATCTCTGCCTTTTGTAGGGTTTGGATTTTGATTTTCAGTTGTTTGATGTACAAGTCCCTCTTCAGGTCCCATTTTATGTTGTGCTCGGTTTCTTAATCTGTCATGTTCTGGATGAGCTCTGCCTATTTTCCTGATTTCCCATTTCTTATAGGTGGCCACTGAAATTAATTTACCCCTAAGTACTGTCTTGGTGGTGTCCCAAAGCATCTAGGGAGTAACTGCTGGTTTATTATTTTCCCACACCACTGTTTGCAAAGTTTCTTGAGCTCCTGCAAGAGGTTAGGATCCCTAAGGAAAGAGACATTAAGGGCTTGATTTTCAAAGGGCCAAGAATTATGCAAGGAGCTTGCAGAAGAAAAGAATGACAGAAGGAGCAAGCTACGTCAAAATTTGCATCAATTCTGATTTTCTAACATTGCCTGCATCAAAAGAAGAACTGCCTGTGCCAAAGTGGCTTGTGTCAAAAAAATGGGTACACCATGTTGCAACGGGGCTTATGTCAAAAAAATTATGCTCCATCTCCCTTTTTTTGATTTTCAAAGGTGGAGGCCGTTGACAGTGCACTGAAGATGTATGCTGCTGTTAGACCAGCCAGAGCTGGTCTGACGCTGGAGCATATAAAGGTGAGGGTAGATTATGCAGGGGGTGCATTACAAAGCCAATATTCCCTTGCAGGACTAGTTGACAGTGTTTTGGGGGCATAACATGCCATTGTCTTGCCCATTTTATCCGTGGTAATTTTTGACTCAGCATGCATCATTTTTGCACCATGAACCATTTTATGACTCAGTTTGCTTCATTTTTTTACTCAACTGGCATCATTCTTAAGGTCTTCTTTGCATCACTTTTCTCCATGCATGCAGTTTTTGGGCCTGACTCTCAAAGCTCCCGAAATGGTGCAAAGGGCTTGCACCACAAGGAATGGTGCAAAGTGCCCCTTGCACCAAAAGATGCACTGGGAGCAATTCTCAAATGCAGCCCGCATCAACCGCAGGCTGCGTGCACCAAAGGAGGCTTGCATTGTCCTTGCGGCACAAAATGGGCTACAGCATGGTGCTAGGGGGCATGCAGCAGATGTAAGCTGCCACATCCCCTAATTTGGGATTCTCTAAGCCCTTCCCGAGGGCAAATTTCTAAATACCCTTAGACCAACCAGGGCTGGCCTAAGGGTACTTAAATTGCCCTCTGGGAAGAATCTTGCTTACCACCACTTTGAGCCCTCCCTGGGTGGGAGGGAATATGTGCCATGGACCCCCCATCCCCAATCCCCTTTTATTAAAACAAACATGTCCCTGGTGGTCTAGCAGACTGTCCCACTCCAAGATCCCCTTGTATTAAAATTGATTCCCCCTCACTATCCCCAATCTGCCCTATAATAATAGAACTACCCCAGTGGTCTAATAGACCTCCCTCCCTCCCTACCCCAACCTCCCTGTAATAAAACATATACCTGTCCCTGGTGGTCTAGCAGATCTGCCTCCCTATTCCCGATCTGCCAGTATAATAACTCACGTAACTGTACCTGGTGGTCTAGTGGAACCTCCTTCCACCCTGGCAGGCAGTACCCCAACACCCCACTTCCCCCATCCCATCCCTGAGCCGGCAACCAGCACAGCCATCTGCTCACCAATAGCTGGCCCATCATCGAGCTTTATCAATGAGTGCATATGGCATACAGTGCACTCATGGCTGATTGACAGCTGAGCTGAGCTGTCAGTCAATGAATGCATACCGTATACAGTATGCTCTCATTGAAAGCTCGGTTGGTGGCAGGCTGTGGTGGTGGGTGGAGGGCTGTGCTGGTCGCTGGCATGGGGATGGGATTGGAGGAGCAGGGTGGTGGGCACTGCTTGCCGGAGTTGGGGGTCCACTAGACCAGCAGGGGCAGTTATGTGGTTTATTATACAGGTAGATTGGGCATAGGGAGGGGGGGTCTGCTAGTTCAACAGGTATAGTTATGTTGTTTATTAAGGGGAGATTGGGGATAGGGAAAGGGGTCTGCTAGACCACCAGGGATGTGTTTATGATAATTAAAGGGGATTGGAGATGGGGGGGTATGGATCCCCAGGGACATCAATAATTATAATAGCAAGATGCTTGGGTATTGGGTTGTGCTGGTCATTGTTCAAGGGCACAGCTGCCGACTGACCTGCAGATGCACTATCTGTTTGGTGCAGGACCACAGTTGCTGCAAGAGTGGGACTTTTCCACAGGGACCCTACCCGATTGAGAAGTGGGCACAGGGTCCTGGTGCACCAGCAGTTGGCGCAAGCTGCCGTTGACACAGCTTGTGCCACCCTTTGAGAATTGGGCCCTTTGACTCAATTTGATTCTTTTCCTTTTTACTTAACCTGCTCCATGTTTTTGGCTCAACTTGCATCATTTTCCCTCTGTGCAACCCCCCCCCCCGCTACTTAACAAAGTTAGCTTCCCCTGGCGCCCTTAACTGGGCACAGACACACGAAACACATTTATAATTGGTACCATCCCTAGCTTTGGGTATGTATACCAGGCTCATTACTCTAGAGATCAAAAGGGGTGGGGGTGTACAAAAGCAAAATGACCTATAAGGTATTTACCAAAACCAGGTCCTGGGGAGATAACTTTTTTGCTAGGGCTATGCTGCAGCTATACTTCTGGAGGGGTACCCAGTAAATCCACACACAGGAAGCAATAATGTAACTGTCCAAACCATAGTTGGGGTTCTAGAGTGTGACTTTATTTCAAAAGATGTTCTCTAAAGCAAGGGTGGACCCCCAAGGTGTACACATCGTGGCACTAGGAACTTGCAGAACAACAAAACGACTGCATCTGACAGAAACACTACATATTCCAAAATTTCATAGGACATTGAACATCTTGTACTGGCATCCCATATGGCATAGGACTATTACATTTCTTCCAGTGGCACTGGCCACAACTGAATGTACATTTACTGACAGATGTCTTTCACCTTGTATTCCCATATTTCATAGGACAATTACATTTCTTCCAGTGGCACTGGCCACAACTGGAAATACTTCTAGTGGCACTGGACACAACTGACATACATTTGGCTAATAACTAGTACAACCCTCTTCAGCGGGTAAAATCCTCTTCAGACATCAGCTACATACCAAAGTAACCAGGCACCCCTTACTGAACCTGTAATCTTGAACTGGTTACTCCAGATGTGGGGGCTGCCCACCCTTTGCTCTCAAATCCATACCCAGCCATTCTGCAGAGTTACACCTTAAATATCTTAAACACACTTGGAAAATGCTTTAAGGAATGAACTTTCGCATCCAGCATTTAAACACGCTACACTGGCAGTGGTAGAACTAAAGTCCCAAACAATGTGAATTCGTCATAATTCTGGACATCACACTTGTCATCCAACTTTAAACTGAGAATAGTCTCAAACTTCTGAACAGAAAAGGTATGCATTTACCTCTTAGTCAGAGAAACACCACAGCACAGGTACTTGCTTTCTGCAGCAAAAAGAGCCTACTCACTGTTAGAAATTACAGGCAGCTTCAAAACATCCTGAAACAAAAAGGGGATTGCCCCTAGGATCCATCCACTATCAGTCCTTTTCACCCCTCCGGGGATGAAAATCAGGATATCCTGCTGTAGACAATGGTTTCCACTACTTCTTTTGGCAAACTGGAGAGTATCAGGACTAGGGTGAAAAAGCAGGCTCTCCACTCAGAGCCCTCAGTTGAGTAATTCTCACTCTTCACACTTCAACCTGCTGACACACATGCTGACTCCAACTAACTGACCACCATCTCAAGATTCTAAAATTCCCCACTCACAGCTGCTGTGGCTTATGCTGCTATGAGACTTCCAAATGAGCTCATCTCTGTCATCTGAGCTGAGGCCAAGTAAATGAATGAGTGAGTAGGTGAAAAACCCATTTAACCAGTTAACCACCAGCTGCCCTTCCCTGCCTAGCACTGACACTGAGAGGATTCTAGTAACCCCAGGGGACTAGGTGGTTACATCTGCATCATATTTTTGACTCAACCTGCAGTCATTTTTGCTTCATCTCAATCTGTGCATCATATTTTTCCCTCAGCTTTTCCTCATTCTCAGCATGCATCATTCCCACCCCAGGCATCATATGTTTGACACAGCATACCTTTTGTGTCATTTTGGGGGACTTTGCCACAGAGAATGGATTTCTTGCAAAATAGAGTGCACAGTGTTTGATGCACATTGATTGGATGCAAGGTGGATGTTTGACACACCTTGCATCATCCTAAGGGCCCTTTGAAAATCTGGCCCCAAGTCTACAGTGTGTTGTTTCCCATGGGATTTGCAGATCTGCCTCTAGGTACACCAGTTAATGGTCCAATAGGGTCAATCAGCCTACCCACGTTGAGTTAAATCTTGTTGCGTCTTGCAAGAACATAAAGTAGGTATCGAGAAGTATATTTTAAACTGGGCGAGCAGCATGCATAGTCTTTGGCTGAGGGGTATTTGCCTCACCAGATATTCCCCATCCCCAATTCTTCTAGAAGAGCTTTAACCTTTCTGGGTACTGAGTTAGTTCAGACCCAGGAACTGGGAGGTGGTATCTAATGCCCTATCGAAGATTAGGTTCCAGTCCCCCTCCATTATCAACAGACCCTTTACCTTTTTGGTGATCATCTTCAGCAGTTTAGAGTAAAATGTGAAAGGGAAACCTAGGGTGGCATACACATTCACCAAGGTAACAGGTGTATCTTGGGTCCGCTTAGGTCCGCTGTCACCTCTCCTTCCTCAAAAGGGAGGGCTATTTGCAATCTGCATTAGCACTCCTCACTTCTTCCACATGTCCAGTGAAACATGATAAATGGGTGGGGTGGGGGATTTACTAACAATTGGGCATCTTGTGGGATTAAGTGTGTCTTCTGGATAACTGTGATTTCTCCTTGCCTTTCCCTTCCCCCCTAATGAGTTTAAGCAATTGCTTTCTCTGAACTGGATTTTTTGTGTCTTTTACATTAAAGGTTAAGACTTTAGTTAAGGTCCTCATTCATACACCACGTTTACCTTTTCCTGTCATTGTAGGTTACTACCAACACCTTGTCATAACATGTAACTCCAGTGACTGCAAGACTGTGACTTCTTACTGTTAACAGTTAACCAGTTAACAAACAATGATACCCAGAACAATAAAACAGTGAAACAAACTTTTGTGTGACTTAAGTTTTGTTGCTAGATTGCCCCGGTCCAACTTGTTTATGGTGGCCTAGATATAATCTGATCACATAGTATTCTGGTCTTACATCATACTGAGTTTCAGGGACTTCATCTCCTACTGTCCACCCCACCCCCGTGATTTCTCAGGTCGAGTGGGTGGCTCAACCCCTCACATGGGAGATGTCCCCCCTCTTAGGGCATGTCACTCATGTGGTGCCATTATTCTCGGTGTCCTGAGGAATGAGAAGGATTAACAGGCTCACTATAGTGAGTCTCAGCCCTGCTGATGTTCCAAACATCAACCTCACTGTGATGGAGAATCCGTAGGGTAGGCTTTCTGACCCACCTGTTAGTTAGGTATGGGTAATGCGGTTGTGGGTCACATTAGTTATAGCATTGTCTGCTTCCCCGAGTGGGGTCTGTGGCAACTCCCTTGAGGTTATCCTCTGAAATACAATGGAATATGAGGCCACAAGTTGTTGGTGCACCGAGCTGTTTTAGGATCCATGGGCAGGGGCCAAGTGCCCGGGGTCCTCTGTCTCAGAGCAAACGTTTGTTGCAAGAAGTGAGGCATTCCACCCCACCCAAGGGTCCTCCCTAGATCCATCTGCAGTGCAGAACACATGTTGTGTAAGCCTTAATGCACACCGTCTGCCAGTCCCCACATCTGTTAAACCCTTAGGCAATCAAAATAGCCGTACTGTGTACCTTTGCATCACTGTGGTGACTGTCTACAAGTACTGGGTCAGGTCAGACCTTATATATGGTTTGCTTGCATCCCTGAAGCACCCCGACCTGGAAAAGCCCTTAATTGATGGGCCCTCCCACCTAAATGAGGGGTCACAGCCAGCTAAAAGCCCCCAGGTTACTGAGCACCTCTCGCGATCAGAGCATCCAGCTTACTCCTGGCAACCTACATGACTGTATGGGTATTGACATGGGGTGTGGAGCAGGGATGGCTTATCTAGTTTGGTTGGGTGTCCGATACAGAAATCCCAGTGGTCATTAAGTACTATCCTCATAGGAGAATCCTCTGGACCCCCCCCACCTCCGCAACAACCCTCAACCAACTGGGATTACTTCCTTGCCCTTGACTGAGGTCATACAATACAGGGTGATTGAAATTAGAGAAGGAGTATATTGCTGAGGGCTATCATTGGCTATGAGCCTTGCCTATGTCTGCATAGGACATGAGACTGCCAGTGCCTCATCAAATAATTTGGAGTGTGGAGGAATAAAGAAGCATGCCTGCAGGCTTCCCTTATCAGGCACTCCTGCATGCCCCTGGGCAGACTATATCTGTATATTGAGACCTCACACTCTGGGTCTGTTTACAACAAACTTGGTGTAATGAGGTTGAGCCCCATCCAGTGGAGTAGGAGCCACTCTTCCCTGGCTAGTATCCTATCCATTTGGGATATTCACAGAGCAGGGAAGCAGCGTGCATCATCTATAAGTATGGGGATACATAGTACATAATAATCTCGCCTCTAATACCCCTTTCCCAACCCACCATGCCCCTCATGTTCAGCAACCGAGTGAGAAAGCAGGCCAAAGTAATGTAACATTTTAGGGATAAATTCAGTACATGGCAAACAGTTTCATACTATGTAAGATATCCAGTGAAAGCCTTATACAAGTTTGTAACAGCCCTCTCTAGATCCCTCATAGCTGATGTTGCAAAATGCCTTCCTGGGAAGGCCAACAGCTCCCATGTCTTGACTCGCCATTACATGCAGACATGGCAGATAATTTAGATTGAAGTTTTTTTTCAGGTCAGTTCAGTACATGACATTCAGAAAAGTTTTTTTTCCCCTTTTTCCCCCTACAGTATTCCAGTCTGTTATGCTGGTAAGGCTGCTGTTGTTTATTGTCACTTACTGGCATCATGAGTCAGTCTTCCTTTGCTGTGATGGTGCTGCCACTTCCCATCCTGCCATCATCTACAGGGATGTAGGTGCTAAAGAGAGATCTGATGTTCACAAAGAGAGATGGATGGTCAGGTCTGTTCTTGGGATTTGTTTTTTCTGTTGCCTCCTCGAGCCACCTCTCAGGCAGAATGAAGAAAGTTTCTTTCCAGTCTATTCTTCTCGGGGGTTTGGAAGTGCACTTTAAGTTCCTCCAGGTAAGACACTGCTTCTAGTAGGTCATTGAACAGTTTGATGCATTTGGGGTGTCGGGAGAGAGCCTAGTTGTGAAAAGAAGTTGAGCTTTTAAGTTTTAGATGCAGAGTTGTTTTACTAGGATCTATGACAGTCGGTCGACAATTTTGTTGTTGACCGATGTTACAGTGACGCCTTTATTTTTTATTTATTTATTGAAATGTTTCACCAGAAAAGGTACACTGAGCAACAACTTACTCATTTCCTGGTGCATCCTTGGGGGAGAGGGTAACATGGGGAAAGGATAACATTCAAGTTACAAGTTCAACATACTACAATGCAGTTGAATACAAATTATACAACAACATTTGGATAATTGCCATGGCAGTAAGCAGTAGGATAATGCGCAGTACAGCAAATTTCAAGTATAGTAAAGCAAACTCACTAATTAAACAGTAGGCAGGTATGAGCAGCAACAAGTGAGACTGGAGGGAGAGGCAGACAACTAAAATAGAGTGAGAAGATCAGAGAAAAGAAAAGAATAAGATGAAGAATAGCGGTAATGATAAAGATGAAGATTAAACAAGTGCTAGTCGTTGAAGTTAGTGAGAACAGGGCAGAGCAGGATAGAGCAGTGTAGGGGAAGGGGTCTAGGGACAGAAAAGGGAGGGATGAGGAGTGAGGCAAGTTAGAAGCAGGAGCAGTTCGGGGAGAGGTAGTTGTGGAGGGATGTAGAGAGGGAGTGCAAGGAGGAAGAATGTCTGATTTGAGGTGGCAGTTGGTTCCATAGTTTAGAGAAGCGGTATGAGAAAGTGGATTGGCCTGCTGAGGTAGCATGATGAGGGACAGTCAAGGTGTGTGTATCTTGAGATCTGAGGCAGTGGGGGGGGGATGTTAATTGGGGAGGAGAGGCAGGATGGAAAGGAGCCAAACCAAAATTTGGAGATAAATTTGGCACAATGGGCTAGGTGCCTGTTTTCTAGTGAGGAAAAGGCTTAGGAATGATAAAGGGTGCAGTGATGGGTGGTGAGGGGAGAGTCCAGAGCAAAGTGACAGAATGAGTTGAAGAGGGTGTCCAATCTGGATAAGGAGGAATTGGGAGCGGCACTGTAGACTACATGACAGTAGTCAAAACTAGGGAGGATCATTTTCTGCACAAGTTCACACCTTACAAGTAGACATGAACAATCACGGTTCCTGTACAGGGCGCCTAACTTGGGGCACAGCTTTTGTAGGATGGCATCCATGTGGGCAGAAAAGGTGAGGTGTTGGTCAAAACAAACCCCCAGGTATCTAAAGAAGGAGGTGTCTTCAAGTGTAGTCCCATCAAGGGTGTGGAAAGAGGGCATAGTATGGAGCTTAGAAAGTCTCTGCCTAGTGCCAAAGGTCATGGAGACAGTCTTCTTGGCATTCAGTAGTAGTTGATGTGAGGCAAGCCAGAGTTGGACTTTGTCAATGTTCACTTGCAGTCTGGTTGCTACATCAGTGGGAGACTGGCCAGAGGTGAGCAGGATAGTGTCGACGGCATACATATGGATGGAGGATGTGGTACAGGCTGAGGGAAGGTCATTTAGGAATATTGAGAAAAGTAAAGGGCCTAGCATGGAATCCTGTGGCACATCAGTATTGACTGGGCGTGGGGGAGATTTGGAGTTGGCAATTTTAACCAATTGAGACCTTCCAACAAGATAAGACCTGAATCAGTTTATAGCAGATTCTGATAGGCCTGCCGAGGTTAGCTTGGTAAGAAGGAGGGGTGTGAGAGACAGTATCAAAGGCCTTAGTAACATTGATAAAGATGGCAGAAGTGATCTGGCCACTATCCATCCCGGAGGGGATAGAGTCAGTGAGCCTGATGAAGGAGGTGGTGGTGGAGTGATACTTACTGAACCCAGATTGAAAAGGTACTCAGAGGAGGATTCGGAGAGAAAGGTATTGAGTTGGGAAAGGACCAAGTGCTCTTGAAGTTTGGCTATGGTGGGGAGTAAAGAAATTGAGTGGCAGTTGCCTGGGGTAGAGTGGTCACCTCCTTTGAGTAGAGGGAGGACAACTGCATACTTCCAGGCATTCAGAACAACTGTGGTCGAGAAAGATAGGTTTAGTAGATCTGCTAGCAGTATGCAATTGCAGAGGCTGATAAGTCTAATAGTTTGGGATTGAGTCCATCTGGCAAGCTTCCTTTAGAAGGGTTAATTGCAAGGAGGGCTGCTAGGCTATCAGCTGGGGAGACATTAAAGAACACGAACCAACCCCATACAGTGTTTGTTCTGGAGTGAGGTGGGGGGAGGGAGGGTGGATAGTAGTGAAGTGGCACAGTAGGTGAAATAAGTGTTAAATTCCAAGGCTAGAGCAGGGGGATCTGAAATTAAGGAACCATTTATTTTAAGGAGAGGCATCAGTGGTGCGGGGGGGGGGGGGGAATAAGGAATGAACAATTTTCCAGAATTTTGATGGTTTGTCTATTTTGGACTGGAATATAATTTGGAAATATTCAGCCTTGGACAGCCTGGTAGCCTTAGTACAGGAGTTTCAAAGTCTACAGTAAAGCTGGAGTGTGTAGGCGACTGCAAGGTTTTGTAGGCCTTCCAAGTCTGATCGTGAACGTGGTGGCAGGCCAGCAATTCTGGGGTGACCCAGGGGTGGTGAAATCCACATACCCTAATGCATCTGATGGGGGCATAAATGTCCCAGGTGTAAAGGAAGTTAGTTCTAAAGTGCTCTAGGGGCCTTGTCCACTGAGATAGCGGTGGAGATGGAAGATCAATCTGTGTGTACAAGGTCATGGAGGAGGAGGGTGAGGTCAAGGGATTTGCAGGATCTGGTTTGCAGGATTTTATATGCATTTGTGATTGGCAAGAAAGGAGTCACTTCAGACTGTGTTTTCTTCAGGAGGCTTTGCCCCCCCAAACCCTCATGTGGGGGACTGTGCCCTCCACACCCCCCTGCTACTAAATTAATCAACTCTGAGTTGGAGTTGCTTCAGAGATGGGGTGCAATATCCCCAGAAAGCAGTGCCAGGGTTCCTTGCTGACACTACAATGACCTGGTGCTGTTGTCACTATAGTGTGGGTCATGGTAAATATATCGCTGTAGTGACAGCATGCCATTTTACTACACGCCACACAGTGCACCGTTTGTCCTGTACCATAGCCATGTAATCACTATCTATGATAATGCAAAGTGTTTTATAGCATAGATCCTTTTTTTGCCAAGTTCATCTCATGATGTCTCAAGATCTCTTTCTTAGTAGTGTATGAAGTTAACTTGGTCAAAATAGATGTGGGACGGGCACCTGGTGTAGTGAGTTTAGGACCCAGTGCTTGGTGTGTCCTGTCTATGCTGAGGTCGAGGCCATCCGGGAGGCTCAGAGATGTTTAAGGGAAAGTTTGTAGGAAGAATCTGATGTTTTCAGCAGTCATCTGAGCATCCTCTGGGAGTCCATAGATTTTGAGGTTTTGCCTCCTATGTGCCCTTCCAAATCATCTAACTTTAATGTAACCTCCCTCCCTCCCTCTCTCATGCCATTAAGTAGAGGATGAATCGGTCAAGATGACTGACAGAGGATCTGTGTTCTGCAACCCATTTTTCAATAGCCTCAGTACACTTTTCAACTTTACTAATAGCATACTTCAAGTGTATGAGGTTTTTATCAATTTTGGAGACTGTCTTGGCTGATTTTTAATAGTCACAGTGAGGTCTGGTGTCTCATTCATTTCCTCAGAGTGCTCATACTGTACTCATCTGATAAGGCCACTGCTGTTGCATAGTTTGTGAATCTTGTTGTTTCTCTGCCTGTATAAGATCCTTTAGCTTTTGTGCCAGTGTCACCAAAGCCTTTCGTTTGGCTGCTGTTTGCCCCATACCTTTGACAGCTGAGTCCATTCTTTTTTCAGGCTGATTGCTTTGGATATTTTTAGTGGGTAGACTGAGCTGTGAGCTTAGGCTGCCATTCCCCCTGGTGATGACACTGTAAATAATAATAAACAGAACCTATTATTGAAAGCATGGACAGAGTGTCTTGTGTTATAGAGTACCACAAGAAGCCTGTAAACCAGCACATTTGGTGACAGGATCACAGAAGACCTGTGGTTATATGCCAACTAACAGAATACTGAATCACAAGTAGCGTTCAGAAATATTCTGATAGAGCTATCTGTTTTTTTTTTTTAATTAAGTATGTTTTATTTGAGCATAATTACATATATTATTCAGAATTTAAAAAGATATACTATACAACAGCTGTAATACATTAGCAAACAATGTGCACAGTGTAACACAGAGTCACTATAGTGCAATAAAGTGCACGTACAAAGATACGCTTACTATACATAAACCTAAACACATTTACAATGTGATGACGAGTATCTTCACAGAGTGGTGGGTCAGGTTAACACTCCTCAAGATTTCTTTCATGATGACCATGTCACTTGCCAAAGATCAATTTCCTGGCCCAGAACAGATAGAAAATAGAAGATCATACTTACAATATAAATCAATACACACTCACTACAGATTGTATTTTAGCATACAACAATATTTTTTAGGACATTATAGAAATTCACATCATGGAAGATTTTTTTTTCTTTTCTCAGATTAACTATGCCATCTGCAGGAACTATACAATGTATATTCCATTCACCATTCCATCATAAACAGTAAATGCAAAATCTTTGTTGCAGCAGGCTTTATAATCTCAAGATATGCTGACTAAACATCAAGGTCAGAAATATTTAAATGTAATAAATACGTTTAGCATCTAAAGATAGTGTAATGCTGGATCGTAAACAAGTCTATATATACAGAGACAAGATAGGAGAGTGCATATCGATAAATACTATTGGAAAATACATAAATGGAGCAAACTAGAAAAAAAAAAGCCGAATAAGAGCTACTGGAATTAACGCACAAGCATCATGTGTGCTAGATAATAACAAAATTTGACTAAAGCTGATTCTTAGTTCATAACCCTGATTACCTCTCTCACAATAAGAAAACTGTTATAAAATTGTACTTTCTTTGTGCCGGCCTTATGGAGTAAGCTTGGGGTCAACAATTCTACGCAACATGTATCAAAGGAAAATAGAAGCCAAGGTTTAAGGTTTACATAAATTACATAGAAACTGCCAGCAAATAAGGACCACTTGACCCACCCTTGCTGTTCATTTTCCCTGCCTACTGTAATACTTGGTCTCCAGCTTTAACGCCCTTCCATTCTTAACTAATAAAATTCCCTTATGCCTATCCCATGCATTCTTGAAACCCGTTACAGTTTTTGCTTTGACCACCTCCACTGGGAGGCTATTCCAGGCATCCACCACTCTTTCCGTGAAGAAGTACATTCTAATATTTTCCCTGAATCTACCCCCCCAGCTTCATAGCACACTCCCTCATTCTTGAGCATCTTTTTTTCTGAAAAATGCTTTCCTCTTGTACCTTATTTATATCCGTGAGGTATTTGAAAATCTCTAAAATATCCCCTCTCTCCCTCTTTCCCGCTAGGCTATACATATTGAAGTTCTTTAGCCTACAGTACTGTTAACTGTTGTGTTACCTGCCCCAAGGCAGAAAACCAGTAAAGGCAGAACAGGGAATGGGAAACAATGCATAACAGCTATCTCAGTAGTTTGGCAAGAAGCCAGGGCTCGAATCATGCCTCTGGTGTCATAATGCTCCAGTCCTCAAAAAAAAAAAAAAATGTTTGGAAATGTTACTGGGTAATTGGGGCAGTAATTTGCAAAAAATAAGATAAACCCATATGCTAAAACATGGGATTTCAGAAAGGTGGCAGGGGAGGGAGGGATGGAGGAAAGAAGGAAGGAAGGAAAAAGGAAAGAAGGAAAGAAAGAGAAAGAAAGAAAGAAAGAAAGAAAGAAAGAAAGAAAGAAAGAAAGAAAGAAAGAAAGAAAGAAAGAAAGAAAGAAAGACTCCCACTGGGTGGAGACCAGGTGGTAATGTATGCGAGTGCACCAGAAGGAGAAGGGCTGCCAACAGACTCTAGCACACAAGCGAGTCAACATGCACGTATGTGTGCATCACTGTATGCCAGCACCCTGGAAGGAAAAAACAGAAGAAAAATACCACGGCTTTATCTGGCACCCCCTGCAGGCACCACACAACCAACATGAGAGACCACCCACCACTATGCGTTGTCCTGGGCAAGTGGATAACCAGTAAGTCCATGAGAAGGTCAGTGAAGTGAGTGAGGTTATGCCACTGGTACCATAGGACTGAGGAGCAGAAACAGATAATGGAAAAGGATAAAAAATCCAGAAGGCCTTCCTACTTGACAGAGTTTGTTCCAAAGATCCTCCTATCTTACCAACAACTACTTTCTCAATGCCGATGAAGGCTAGTTCACGTGTATGTGGATTCCTTGACTCACTGATGTGATTTGCCAGTTCATACAGTAAGTATCATCCTTATTGGTTATTGCTCTTGTATTATCATTGTTTGATGTGGAAGACCTGAATCTGCAGATTAAGTTGTTCAATTTTTTTGCATCAGGATGCCATTAACTTTCAATTTACTTTAATACCATAATACTGATCCTGCCGTAATCACATTCATGGACTTGACGCTCGCTATGAAGGACAGTATGCTCATATAGTCTGAAACTTACAGGAAACTTGTCTCAGGGAACACATTGTTTCTACCAAACAGTGCCCATCCTGTCCACTAGAAGCAAGCCATACTTATAGGCAATATGTCTTTGCAAAGCCAACTCCTCCAAAAAAAGCTGCTCCTTAATGCCAAAAAAACTAAAGCGATGGTCCTCTCTCCTTTTATCCGTACAGCTAACCCTGTGTCCAGTGGGACAGTTCCCCAAATTACCACAGTTCTAGGTGAAAAACTAGAATTTGTTACAAAATTCAAGAGTTTGGATAGACCAAAGACTCTCCTTCATTGAACATATCGAGGACTTGCTAAAACGACTTCGGCAAAGGCTTGGACTGTTTTTTAGAATCAGCCAATTTCTCACCAGAGATGCCAAGAAACAACTGGTCCAATCCATTTTCCTATCATTGGTTGATTACGCTGACTTCCTCTACAGCCAATGCCCCAACTCTTACATGGCTAAACTGGACACACTTTACCATCGAGCACTGAGGTTTATAACGGGACTCCCCTTCAACACACATCACTGCACCCTATATGCGGCAGTGGGATGGACATCACTAAAGTTCAGGCGCCACAGAAACGCCTACTCTGGACCTATAGAGCCATCTCTAATAAACTGCCTTACTATATCTCCTGCTGTCTTCCCCTGAGTATAATTGGGAAATACTAAGAAGTTACCAGCTATTACACTTAAAGTACCCAAAGCAAAATCCCGCCTGCAGGGCAGCCAAAGCTTCATGCTAGCTACCTTATGGAACGATCTACAAAAACCTCAAATTAAGCACTCTAATTGGTATAAATGCTTTCAAGATGCTTTATTTCCATTACAATCAGAGAAGTATGTAACTGCTTCACCCACTCAGACCTGTAGCACGTGTCTGCACTGGTATATAGCCACGCCTAGACCCAATTTTACATTGACCCCTAGCTTGCTCTTCACCAGCCTAATTGTTCTCTCTCTTATCCCCTGTCTTATCAACACTAGGCCCATCCATCCCTTATTCTTCCTTTCCCAACCTCAGATAGGAGCTCACTACCCTGGTTGTGACACCACCATGCCCCGTGCTATAGCATTCAATCCCGGGCTCACATACTCCTTTTCTCCATCCACCTTCTCTGCATCCAGCTTTACCAAATCCTTTCTGTGCACCGTGCCCTCCTAGCTTTTCTCCCCTACTTCCTCCCTCTTCCCCCTACCTTCACCTCTACCTGGTGTATATTTTTATTTTTTCTTCCGTTACTTCCTCCTGCAACCTTAGATAACCTGCTTTATCTTCCTATAGACACTTCTATGTATGTAAATACTGTGTAATCTGTACAATATCTGTATAATTCTATGTACATATGAACTTCTTTTTCTTCCTCTCTGTAAAGAGTATTATCTGTATTACCTTGTAAATACCTGTGTTGACCTGTATATACAATTGTTCATGCTCCACCCAGGTCCATCTTGCAAATGAGCTTCTGCTCAACGATGAACGCCTGGTTAAATAAAGACTTGATTGATTGATGATTGATGTCTGCCTGAAAAGGAATTGTTCCTCTGTAACTACTTTTGACCTACAGATCATCGACCAAAAGAAAACATTTTCTAGAATGGGGCTACCCTAACTCATTTGTTGAAAGCATGTACTTTCATGACAGAGGTCTTAAGCATTACACCCTCATATTCGTTCTGTGGACGCAGAACCCAGTGTTACATTCATGCCTGAATACAATCATTTGGCCTGACAGGTATCCGCTAGTCACCAAATACTGGCACGTACTGCAGGAAGATCCTTTCATTGGTACATACCCTCATGCCAAATATGCTGCAGAGCTGAGGGGGAGGCCTACAGAATGTTGGGATGCATCGGGAAGGGGAGTAACAGCAGCAGCCAGGAGGTAATCCTCCCTCTGTAAGAGTCATTGTTAAGACCACATCTGGAGTACTGCACAAGGTACTGGAGTCCAGACCTGAGAAAAGACTGCAACAAGGTGGAAGCAATATAGCGCAGGGCAAGCAAGATGTTTCAGGGACTAGGGGCATGCCACACGAGGAGAGAATGCTGGACTTGGACATGTGCACCCTTGCAAACAGAAAGGAAAGAGGTAACATGAAAGAACTATACAAAAACCTGCATGGGATAAACAGGGTGAATGCCAAAGAAATGTTTTTCTTGAGCTCAAATACAGGGATGACAGGAAATTAACTCAAAGAAGCAGGGAAGCTTGAAGAGAGATGTCCAGAAACACTTTTTTTTCATGGTAGGAGTTGTGAACAAGTGAAACATGATATAGTACCCAAAGAAATGGTAAGAGCCAAATCAGAAAGCAGTTTTAATGGAAATGGGGCAGGCATATAGGCTTAATCAGAAGAGGAGGGAACAAAGACTACGGGTCTGGATGGCCACTAGGGCCAGAACTGAGTGGTTAGATAGGGTGGGCAGACTGGATGAGCTGTTTAGCCTTTATATGCCAACAATGTCTATGTATCTACATACATATAGACATGCCCAAAAAATTGGGTGACTTGGTAACTCATAATATGTACACCAGACCTCAGTCTACTCCCCGTGTCCAGTGGTTACCTCTTAAGCCTGTTGGTAGTTTCCACTGTGGACACTGCAGTGTTTGCAGATTTTGTGTGCAGGCCAGGGCAAACAATTCAAACACCCAGTTAGACAACCAGAGGAGGAACTTTGACAGTTTATTAACTGTCACCCAGCTTTCATTTATGTCATCAGTGGTTCCTGCTCTAAAATCTTTGTGGGATGCACAGTTCCATCATTAAAAATGTATACAGAAACATATCCATACTGTAGCTCAGGCCATCCTCAATATCCCCATGGCACACATTTTGCCATATACCACATCAGTGAGCCACAAGGCCAAAAGCTGAGTGCCTTCAGTCCCTGGAAGTGTGGTAAAATCTGTTCTATTCACACCCCTGGAGTGTCTTATAGCACTTATAAAATGGGCTCTCTTTTTTTTTTTTACTTTTTACAGTTGGAAAAGCATGTTTATATGTAGGAATAATAGATTTACTTGTGTGTATTTATGATAAAATAGTCCTTCTGCCCACTGCAAATGATGTCATTGATGATGTCATTGTATTATTACCTACTTTCTTCTTCCTGTTTTTTTTTCTCTGTTTTTTCCCACATTCAAGATATGGAATGTTTACCATAGAATACATGGATGCAAAATTCTTCTCAGTTCCACTGGTAGAATGTTTATCTCCTAACATACTGTACACACACACAGCATAGAGGATAATGTATGGTCCTCTATCTATAACAACTGTGTGCAGCCATTGAGACGTTGACAATGGCGACCATTTAAACCTCAAGATGGCAGCTCATGGTTGTTATAGATAGAGGACCATACACTGTCTTTTATAGTGTATGGTCCACTATCGCTAATAAAAGGAGCAAGGAGGTGCACAGCTGTGTTCTTACTTTTTAGATTTTTTCCTCGGCGGTGCTCTCCTTGTCTCCTGCTCTCGCCGCTGCCACCACTTCCTGACTGGTGGGGGTTCGTGTAATGAGCATGCGCGAAGGCATTAGTTGTTGTCATGCTGCAGGAGCTACGTAGCTAGTGTAGTATAACAGCTACGATGACGTAGCTACTGCAGAATAACTACACTATTCTAAGGATGGATTTCCATCCCAATAACATTCCACCACACACTATAAAGGCCTCTTCTAGAGCAAGAGACTCAATTATCTCAATGTCAGGGCAAGCAGAAGAGATTTCCCTGATGAGCAGGTAAAGACAAAAGGGAGATTTTTCATCGTCAGCAAAGAAACAGTTGTAATGAAAACTGTAAACAATACTTAATATTTCTAATTTGTTTATGTGTGTAAGGAGAGGGTGATGATCAGGGAAACAACATTTGATTAATTTGTTTTAGTTTTTATTTAAGTTAGTTTTATTTTTAGGGCCCAGTTGAATTTTTTTTTTTTACAGTGTAAAGGTAGCAGCCATGTTCATGATGGAAGGTCAATTATGGTTGTAGGGGGACTGATGGAAGATAATTCTGGTTGTAGGAGGACTGTTTTGCTCATTGTGTGATGTGGTTTAGGACCAGGATGACTGTGCATAGAACAGATTTCATGCACTGTCACATGATGTGTTTTGACCCATTTTGGATGCCCATTCTATAATACTTCCTGTAGCACTGAGTGACAGGATTGACATTCCTTTTGTTTGCAAATTTTGGAATTTGCAATGTACTAGCATGGCATATGTCTGTTTTGTCATCCGTCATCCTCTCATCCATCTATCTGTCCAGCTGTCTATCTTTTACAATTGGAAAGGATGTTTTTTGTTTTAAAAATTATTTTCTATTATTTCTAATTTTTCTTGCTTGTTTCTACTTTTAGGAATTTGCATATTGTGGCCTTTGGATCTGAATATAATTATTGAGATATGTTGGTTGTTTTTTCTCTATACCCCATCACATCCCTGTTATCACGGACATCATGTTTTACCAACTGAGAACTATATTTGACCTGCTCAAACTGGTACACGCTTTCGTCACTTCCAGGTTGGACTACTGCAATGCCCTGTACCTAGGGATATCTGGAGGCAGCCTCCGCAGCTGGTGCAGAACGCGGCAGCAAGATTATTGTTGGGGGTGAAAAGATGTGAACATATCACCCTGGTGCTCCATAGACTGCAATAGCTGCCAGTTCGGTGGAGGGTTGTCTTCAAGATAGTGCTGTTAACCTATAAGTCCCTGCACAAGAGGGGCCCAGTCTATCTGCAAGAGCTCCTTGTGCCGTACCGCCCGGCCCGGGCTCTCCGTTCTGCTGGGGGTGGTCTCCTTGGAGTTCCCAGGGTTAGGCTGCAACATTCTGGTGATCAAGCATTTGCAGCAGCTGAGCCTACCCTGTGGAACTCCTTGCCGGGTCATCTTAGGGAGGCTCCCACTGTGGAAGCCTTTAAGAAGGGCCTCAAATCATACTTATTTGATCAGGCTTTTAACTGAAAGGGGTTTTATTATAATAATATATTCTGTGATACTTAGTAAAGCTGTTGCTCCTAGTGGTATTTTGTATAGTGTGGTAGCTAGTTTTAGATCTGTATTATTGTATGGTATATGTGTTATATTGTGCAGCACCCAGAGTCTTTGGAGGTGGGTGCTATATAAATAAAATATCTATCTATCTATCTATCTATCTATCTATCTATCTATCTATCTATCTATCTATCTATCTTTATATTTCTATTTTCAGGGTCGGATCACCATACATCACAATTTATATTTTGGATGTAGTGCTCCTCACCCTGTGACTCCCAATTCGTATCTGTATGGAATACATTTATGCTTGAATTGTAAAGGGAGTGGTGACTGTGATTGGATTCACCTTGTACTGTATGGTTCTGAAAGTTGTCCCCTCATCACTCCTACACACACACACACACACACACACACACACACACACACACTTTGTCCATTGCCAGGTCCACTGTACTTAAGTCATAGAATTTGGTCAGGAATCCCCCAGGGGAGCACACATGATAAAGCAGGGCTGAGACACAGTGTCAGTCTAGGAGCTGTACCCAGTGGACCTCACTATAAAACACGTTCCATTTTGGGCAAACAAGGGTGTTCCATACATAACTTTTAACTTTGATTTTGGTAAGAAATGTCAGTTGTAAATCCAAACACACACCATTTTGTGATGCAAGAGCCATAAGTGAGGAAAAAGTATGAACTGAGCCCGTGTTTTACCCATTTCATGGTATGCAGGTAGCTGCAGGCAAAGCTATGCCTTGGGCCTCGAGATATTACCCTAGGCTTCTACCATCCTCTGCTAATCATAATATGTTGACACACTTGAAATGCAGTCTCCTTGAACAGACTTGCATTGCGAACTGTATGTATAAACCCTGCATATCAATCGGAATAAGGTTTTGCCTTAGCCTCAGCAGCCCGGGTCCTGGTCCATGCCCTAGCCCGAGAAAGAGCCTGCTTCTGCCACTTACCCACATTCCAGGACCCATTCCTGGCCCAGATCCAGGCTTGGATCAAAGGTTATAGAGTCACAGGCATTTCAGCTAATGTTCTGACTTTTGCGTTAAGCCCAGGGAAAGAGGAGTTCTGGTATTGGCCACAGCTGCTGGGGATTGAACAGGTGTGGCCACAAGAGGGAATTAGGTAGAGACTCCTGTTGTTCACCCCAGTAACAGGCAGGATCAGTATGTGTTCTGGTCTCTTGTCCACTGGCTTTGGGACCTGGCTCCAGGGGTCCCAGAAAGTAGGGGATCAATTATTTTGGTGGTGTAAGGATCTGGAAGGACTTGGGCCACAAGTGGGGACCACAAACACATTTTTGGCCAGGTACAAATTACCAGATATTGATATTTTTTTGACATGGACCAGCTGTGACAGCTGGTTTCCTTGGACTGTCCTTCTGGCTACAGGTTGACTCCAAGTTCTGCTTGGCATTCTGGTTGCTCCCAATGGGGATCCCTGTGACTGCTGCCTAGGGCTGCTGCTGGCTGCAAAATGTTGCTTGAGGTGGGTTGGCACCAACTTATGGGTGTACGTCTCAAAGGGGGAGGCAGAGAAAAAAATTGACCAACCCTAATCCCATGAAAACTCTGGTTCAGGTTCTGAAGCTACCTGTACTCCAGTCCAAATCTCTGCAGAAGCAGCCCCTGCCCAGCAGCACAAGCTTGGAGTCCATGACTAATTTCCTGAGCTAATTGCCCAGTTGATTGCTTTTAGATGGGGCACCTAGCTTTAGAAAAACCAAAATCCATCCCCCTTTTCTTAGATTAGATCGAGGACTGGGAGCCCCACAAATAGACCAGAAAGCTTCCAAAGTAGGGGTTCAAAACAAGCCATTGCAGTACACCACCAGTATCTAATGCAGAATCCAAGAAACAACAGTTTTGGCACTTGTGTTACTGTATATGTACTATAAATACAGACACTAAAGTATCTTTACAGTATTTAAAATTATAAAATTATAGAAATAATGCTTTCACCTGAATGGCAAAGGCATGCCCTTAACCATTTTTAAATCCCATAACACATAACAATTCCACATGAAGAAAGTACCAGTTAGCCTTATAACATGTAAAACACTTGATTAAGTCACTACATTCAAATGTTCACAACTTAAAATCCTCCGTTTTTTTCTCTGTTCGCAAATGTTTAAATCTAACGGCATTGTCATACTATTTTAAAATGTCAGATTTCAGTTGAAATTGTGATCTTCTGCCAAATACATCAACAGGGGACTTATTCAGATCCCCCCCAGTCTCCCCCTCACTCTGACTCCTCCTCCTCGGACTCTCACACTAGGTGTCACACCTCTTTATCTCCTTCGCTACATATAAACACTGTCCTTTACCCTAGGTGAATGCTCTTGATGCTGTACTATCACCACTGGCACTATGAATAACATTGTAACCTTACTGTATACTAGCTACCTTCTATTCGAGTATTGTATACAAACTGTTTGTTATTGTTGTCATTGTCAATGTTTGACATGGAACCTTTGTAAAAAAGCTCTGAGCTCAACGTTATGATCTGAATCCCTAAATAAATAAATAAATAAATAATGTTCACTAATGAAATACCTGTAACTGAGGATAATATTGGGGGTGATTCACGAAGAGACGTGCATGAGGCATGAATTGGGGCATGCAGCTCCGCACCCATGGGATTTCCATGTGGGGGCCTCATTCATGAAAACCGACCCCCGCCTAGCTCCCATGCATGGCCCCGCCCCCAGGCATGTAGGTCCATGGGGGGCAGGCAGGTACGGAGTGGTGGATCTGGGTGGGCAGCCAATTGGCTGCCCAGGCAGTTACCTGCAGTGGATCCCTTGTGCCAAATGGGTGCCATGTTGTCGGCTGGTATGCAGAGCACCAATCATGTCGATGTGGGGGGTGGTACATTGTCCATCTGACTGCCATCCTCCCGGTGTGCACCGATGGCAGGGGCATCATTGCTGGGGGGATCTTGCCCCCCCACTGTGTACATCGTGTCCAGCAGCAGCTTCCCCAGGGGGTGCGTAACCAGTCTTGGTGGTTTTACGGCAGCCTGCCAGAAGCAGAGTCGGCAGCCCCCCTGCCCAGCACTTGCAGTGTTGTGAATGCACAGAGTGCTGGCTTGCCCCCCCCCTCACTGACCCTAGGCACACCTCCATTTCGAGCTCTGTGACTGGCCGGGGCATTGGGTGCGTGGGGGGTGCATCAGTGCCCTGCATCGGGTGGAGGAGGCACAGTGAGCGCAGGCAGCTGTGTAGTGGCTACGCACCCGAGATACGTGGCGCATAGCTACAAGATTCTATTGGGTGCGATACACTATTCAGGTACAGGTACATGAAGAAACCGCATACCCTGCTTGCACAGCTGCACACCTGGGAACAGGTGTGCCCATATTGGCATGCACAAATGCCGGCCACCTGTCCATGGCTCCACCTCCCCAGCATGCAGGACTCCATGTGGCAGCTGGGGGAGTCATTGTCCCTGGCGGACATCCAATGGGAAGCCCCCCTTGGGACTCTAATGGATCCCTCGCATAGGGAGGTGCAGGTCCAGGGCTGTGCATGGTGACTGCAGGCACTCGGACCCATGTGGCACCATCCTGTCCCGGTGCCTCCAATCTCATCCAGTGATGGGCACTCGCCTTTTCAGCTGCCCCTGCCATCTCCAGCTGCCCAGCAGTCAGGGGCAGCAGAGCGAGAGCCCTGTCCTGGTCCTCTGGTGACCGGCAGCCTGTGTCCATGGGGGTACACAGTGAGTTACGGCAGGGCCTCCCCTGCTGTAACCCACTCCACACCTATGTACCAGCACTATGCAGGTTTGTGCATACTGCGTAGTGCTGGCATGCCCCTGGAATGCCCCCCACCTGCCCCCTTTGCATTGCTGTCCACGCAGCTGGGGGATTGGACACTTAACCCCTGTATGCCCTTGTCATGAATGCTGCATGGCCACCGCTTTGCAGCTTTCATGCACACAATGCCAACATGCCCGGTTTACGTGGGTATATTGGCATTGTGCATAGGGCCCTCTGTGAATATGGCCCATTGTTGCCAAAACAGTGTCTCCTGAACCAAAAGCTCCTGTGATGAATACATACTCATCAAGCATCTACAAACCCATTAACATTACTGTGTTGACTGCGGCCTTCTCATACAACACGGAGATGCCTGACAGTGACTTTCTTGCAGATGTGCAACTTCCCATGGTTATTTTGTGCTCCTCACAACACACAGGATTTGAAAATGGGTCACAAATACCTGAAAGAAACAAACAAAAAAAAAAAATGAAAGCACCACAGTGCCTCCTGTGCCACATCCTCCTGGTGTCTCTAAAAACTCCTTGCAGCCGCTGTCTCCAGAACAGGAAACTGCAGCAGCGACTACATGTTCCACAAGTTATTACAAACTCTGCAACAATGCAGAAAATAATGTACTTCATGCACTGCAACCTCTGGTGATTTCAGTTACCTCCCATGGCTTTTTTACTTTATTCTTTAAGCCCCTCCTCTCCAGTGCTGCTGCCTTATCCTGGTCAGGCCCTGTCCCATCTGCCATGTCCGCAGAAGTTACCCTCCTTCATGCCCCTGGCTTACCTGCCAAGACAAGCCCAAGACAAGCCAGGCAGCATCACCTACCCTCTCCAGAGGTCAAGGGCGGAGAACTGGAGAATCCATGGTGGAGGAGTGGCTGACGGTGAGAGGCACAGCCTGAGCATGCTGTGGGCCATCCTACATGCATGAGGGCTTGTCTGCTTTTTTTGTCCCCCACAACAGGATGACTGGCACACATGAGGCTTCAAGCACATGCACATAATGTCTGCTTGTGTGGAACCCAACTGGCATCCCCCCCTGCTGCAGTGCTTCCACTGCACTGCCATCCATTCTGTAAGGTGGCAGTATTGTAGTGGAGGCAGGTGACTCTCCCACCCAGGAAGGAGAGGAGTGTTCTGTAGGACACACAGTCCTTTTCCCTTGGGCTGGCTGCTGACCCTGGCTCATTCTTGAACCTGGGCTGCTGGCATTGCAAGCAGTTGCTATACTGGTGCACTGACAGACCAGCATCCACCTGCAACTTTACCTTTTCCAACAAGTTAAATATTTAGAACTTGATACATTAACTCCAAGTTTAAAACTTACAGCATTACATTAAGGGCAGTTTGCTGCAGTCTATTTCAGACTTTTTTTAGAACTTGGCATATGCATTAACTTTTATCAGAGTGTTTACGCTCCTCACCTGACTGGCCCCCATCATCCCTAGCCCACCCAGCCCCATCACCCCTTTCTCTGGGACTTACAGGCTCCTTCAGACCCCCCAGATTATCCCCCGTGGTGTAGTGGTGGTGGTGGTGGTGGGGGGGGGGGAGAGCAGTCCTCCCCCTGCTGGTGCGCACACATTCAGATTCAGAGCCTACCCTGTCAGTGGTGTGGGGTCTGTAATGAGCTAAGAAGTCACCAAGCCTGTCTGGGTATTTCCAATGATATTAGGTCTTCCCAGAGCCACCAGCATGTAGTAACACAGTGCTCGCATGTGCCTATGAGTACACTCTCATATTTGCTTTGGGGATGCCCTTAACCATACTAGGCAGTCCTCAGCTCTGCGTACCAGCTGGTCTCTACCAGGTGGCAAGAGTCGAACAAGATGCTGCAGCCCCCCTTCCCCCCAAAGGAGAAGAGCTGTCCCATGGATGCTCAATCCTCTTTCTCCCAGCTGCAGCCAACTCCCAAACTCTGCTTCCAGGCATGGCTGGCTGTTGCACTACCTACTCTAAAAGTTCTCAGTTTTGATAAAAATTCCTAACTTGTTTGGCTTTTATTTGGGTCTTCTTACTTGTGTAACTGTAACTGACTCTGCTTGCCTACATTTTTTCAAATTGATACCCTAATGATCTATTTTCCTTGCCTTGTGTAGTCAAAGATGGTTATTAATACTTTGTCACGTTCTGGTACTCTATGTTTGGCCATATGTATTATTTGACTGATCATGTATTTTGACTATGTCATGTCTGACTGTTATTTGAACATGTATTTTTGACAAAGTACTGCCTGATTTTTATATGTCATTAATTCCAGGTTGCCCCTGAAAAAGGAACAACTATGTCTCAATGGGCCTACCCTGTTAACAAAATTAATAAATATTTTTTGTTATTCTCTATGATTCAGTTTAAAATTGCAGTAATACACTCTAAAGCATGTGTAATTGTGGAATTTACCCAGTTCTTACATGGTTAAAATCACTTGGCCATCTGCCTTGTGACACACCACACGGGGCCTGATAAATCCCACAACAGCGCACACTGTTGTACATTAATGCTTAAGTGTTGCCTTGCAAGTCTTTGCAATGCGAAGGCTGAAAACTGAAGGCAGAAACCATTCAATATTTTACTGATTAGCTATATAGACAATACTGATTAAAACAAACATTTATCAGAACAGTAAAAGAACATCCTGCTTATAGGATTTGTTTTGTCAAATTCCAATTGTTTTCCATCAATCCTAGTGTTATTTTGCCCTAGTGTAGGAACATATTTTTTACTGTAGATATAAGAATACCTGATTTACAAAAATGATTTTGTGGATGGATTTTAGAAAATGTATTTTATATCACTGGCATGGAAATAGTGACAGTACTCCTGTTTGAAAAAAAATCATGAAAGTGGTCTCTCATACTGTTGTAAATGGGTTATGAAGAAAAAAAATACCTTGAACCTAGTTATTTTTTTATATATTAATAATTGCTCTAACATTCATTTATATTAGAAACATAGAAAATAATGGCAGAAAAAGACTACTGGTCCAATCAGTCTGCCCATATAACCCTGACAAACCCAGGACCCATTTAACCCACACTATCCACCCCCCATGCCCTCTGTACTGCTGCTACCACCCTGAGCAACCACTAAGCCCTTCACTCTGTCCCAGCTGTGTTTGAAACCAGCTGGCAGATTGTTCCGTGGCTCCACCACCATTTCTGTAAAATAAAGCTTTCTCACTTCCCTCTTGATCCTCCCATCATCAGTTTCCATTCATGCCCCATGTTCTTGATCCACTTCTTCTGCTAAATAGGTCCTCGCAATTTACTGTGCTCATTCCTTTTAGAAACGTGAAGATCTCTACCATCTCTCCCCTCTCTTGTCTGGCCTCCAGCGAGTACACGTTCAGTGTCTTGAGCTGATCATCATAAGATCTGCCCTCCTGGTCCTGAATCATTTTGGTCACCCTATGCTGCACTGTCTTCAGTCTGTCCTTATCTTTCCTTAGACGAGGACTCCAGGACTGGGAAGAGTACTCCAACCGGGGCCTCAGCAGTAATCTATAGATAGGTAGTAATACCTCCTTCCATCTGCTGTCAATACCGATTCCTATAGACCCCAGCATCCTGTTTCCCTTACTGGAGGCCTTGTTACACTTGCTTGATTGATTGCTTTAAGGAGTCACTTATGATGACCTCTAGGTCTCTTTCCTCTGAGGTCATGTCCAGCTTTACTCCCCCATCCAGTACTCTAGTCTGGGGTTCTTATTCCCTATATGTATCACCTTGCACTTGTTGGCATTGAATTTCAACTGCCAAACCCTTGATCACCAAACCCTTGATCACTTCTCTAGCCTTTGCAAGTTTCTTAACATTTCCCTAACCCCTTTCTCATCGTCTACCCTGACACAGAGCTTCATGTCATCTGTAAAGAGACACATCTTGCTCTGGATTGAGGCAGTATAGTGTAGTGGTTAACAGCACTGAGCTGCAAACCTGGAGACCTGGGTTTGAATTCCATCAGCCCCCACATGCATACTGTGTAACCCTGAACAATTCACTTAACTTCCTTGTGCTACCAGGTCGCACCTGGAAACAAGCTCCGGCTTAGTGTGCCTTTCCTGGTTAAACAATTTCCCCTTTCTTCTTTCCCTTTCCTGCTCCCATGTCCCTGATGAAGGACTGAACCAAGGAATGATGCTTGTTGCACCCCACTGCTGACCTTCCTCTTTCTGATTTTACTCTGTTAACCACAACCCTCTGCTGTCTCCATGCCAACTAGTTGCTCACCAATTTAACTATGTGCTTCACTGGACCTAGAGCTTCTAGCTTCTTCAGCAATCTTCTGTGAGGCACAGAGTTGAAAGCCTTGCTGAAATTGGAGTAAATCCACAGCATGGTCCTTATCCACATCTCTCATTACCCACTTAAAGAAAACTATCAAGTTGGTCTGACGAGACCTCCCTGCCATGACCTTGTGCTGTTTACTATTCTGAAGTTCATTGCTCTCCAGGTATTCCACAAGGTTCTCTTTGACTAGTGTCTCCATCTGTTTTCCCACAATAGAATTAAGACTGACAGGTCTGTAGTTACGTGGTTGTTCCTTGTCCACCCCCCATGGAGTGGGACTACATCTGCTACATTCCAGTCTTTTGGAGCTACCCCTGTTTCAACTGACCTATTGAACAGCCCTACCAGGGGTTCAGTTAGTATTGTTGCCAGTTCATTGAGCACCCTCGGATGCATCCCATCTGGCCCCATGGCCTTATCTAGCTTTAGGACTGCTAGCCCTTTCTGAAACCTTTCACTGGTAAATATTTGCTGCCTCATCTCAGGGATCCCCCTTACAGCCGTCTTAATGCCACTGTCTGGCAGAGGCCCTCTGTCTTCCCTTGTGAATACAGAACAGAAGTAGTCATTAAGGAGGACTGCTTTGAGCTGGCCCATCAGCGCAGTAGTAACACTACTGCTCGTAATGCCAGTGACCCAGGCTAGGGAACCAGTCTGGGTCATCAGAAGGATGGCTGAGGGAGGATGGTTGAGCATCCCAGTTGACGCTCACCTCCTTGGGTTACGTGGATGCCTGGTATCTGCTAAAATACTGTCACCTGGGTAATCAGAGGTGGCAGTAAAAGCTGGAGCCAGAAGTCAGGGAGAGGGGCACCGGTGCTCTGATGCACATAGCACGCTTGCGTGCTTGTGTCAGAGCATTGACCTCCTGATGATTGAGGGTTGGGGGCAGAAAAAAGTGAAAATCCCCTAACCACACACAATACCACCACAATACCACCACTGCCCGTTGCAGGCCCCGCATGGCCAACAAGGCTGGAACTACAGATACTGACATTCAGTCTCTGTTGGGGGATAGGCCCCAACCTCTAGCAGTCCTTCACGGGGGGGGGGGTATCCTTGGGGCACACTGAAGTAAGGTAAATCCCAGAGATGGTAGGTGACAGGGCTGAACAGAACAGCTGGATGATGAGGGCACCATTGTGTGTGCAGAGGACACAGTATACTAACTTTAAAAAAAGAACAGCTGCTTTCTGCCTATCCGCCTCAATTACCCTACCTCCCTCTGTTTGCCTAAGAATGCCTCCCCCTTCTTTCTTTTTTCACTAATATAGCTAAAGAACTGTTTTCCACTCCATAGACCCCTCTGCAGTATGCAGCTCTGTGTCCGCCTTTGCTTCTCTGACTGCCCCCTTGGTTTCCCTTATCCTCATTTGGTATTCTCCCCTTTCTTCCTTGCCTTGTTTTTTCCTTACATCTGGTGAAGGTCTTCTTTTTGACTCCCTCCTTCTCTGATCTTTCCAAAAAAACATATTGGACTCTTGTACTTGTTTCTTTTGATTATTGTTCTCATTGAAGACTTTGTTGCCTCAAAGATGGCACGCTTGACCCCCCCCCCTCCAATTTCCTCCACATCCCTGATGCTGTCCACTCCAACTAACTTGTTCTGGACCAACTCTCTCATTCAGTTGTAGTCTGTCCTTCTGAAATCTAGGACATCATCTTTTGATGAGGACTTACTTGTCCTAAGGGGCCAGTAGAGCCATACAGAGTTATGGTTGCTGGACCCTAGTGGCTTCCCTACTCTGACTCTTCCTACCACTTCAGAGTTGGTGAGAACCACATGGAGAATGACAGCCTGCCTTGTGGGATCCCTAACCAGCTTCACCAGCAGGCAGTCCTGCAATGTATCCAGCAGGACCTGACTTCTGGAGCTCCTGGCTGCTGGAATTACCCAATTAATATCTGGCAGGTTTAGCTGTCCCACCACCACCACCCTCTTTGCCAACCCCCCCCCTTCTAGTTCTGCCCCTAGCTCCTTATCTCTCTTTCCCATGTCCTGGAGGTTTATAGATCACCCCTATTGTTTTCAATGAAGCAACCATGATATAAGAACAGTTATAAGTTGGCATTTGGGGTGTTCCTAGTAAAGGACTCCACTGTACTGTACTTTATTACTGAATTGGAAATAATTTTGGGAAGTTTAAATGTTTAGTTCTCTAATTTTTGGAGAAGTCCATATAATGTTCCCGTAAATGCAAATGTTCAGTTTCTGTTATACTGTACACTTTTTAAAATGAAGACTTATACCTCTTGGATGTGTCATAGTCCTAGTCAGCTATTATTTATTTAAGCAATAAGGCATGACAGTTCATGTGTCATTGTGGGATTTACCCATGCCTCATGCCTTAAACGTGAGAATGGGATAAGTCCCACAATGACCCATGCTTTGAAGTGTCTTATTGCTATTATAAACTGGAGCCCTCTGTGAAAAACACTAAAACCAAAATAAATAAATGCTTCATTTACTTATATTATTAAAAACCGAATAAACAATAATGTGATGCATCAGCCAATTAATAATATAGTCCCAAATTCAATAATTTTGTGCAGCTGGAAATAAGAGTGTTTGTGTCACAGAAGGTGATTTCTCCTGAACAGGTCACTCCTTCCATGGTTCCAATACTTTTGAAAACCTATAGGAATTATTTTTTAAAGCACTTTCTGCTTCCCTTTCCCATGCTGTTTCTTTTGTCTTTCCTTACATTCAATAGATGGAATATTTCTTCCTTCCTTCCTTCCTTTCCTCCCTCCTGCACAAACATACTGAGCTAACAGCTCATTTCCAGATATGTTCTGGGAAAAAGGAAATGTGGAGAGTGCAGTAATAAGTTGCAACAATTATAAAGCAATAATGATTATAAAAAAGTAAAAATGATGCAATAGATGATTGAAAGGAAGCACAAAATAAGTAGTGAAAAACATATTGTATCAATAGTATACGCTGTTTACCATGCAACACAAATATTCTGATGGCAGAATGCCCCTCCCCCACACACACATATACCTGGAATGTTTATTAAAAGGCTTAAGCCTGTGGTTTGATGGGTGGGAGCTACCAGCCACACCCCTGCCTGGGCTATATAAACCAGAGCCCTTCAGATTTAGTTGGAAGCTCCTTTTCTTTGTTGCACCTGGAGGCGCTGCTCCCCAATGGTTGCTGCTTTCCACTTTTTGGGGTGGGGTCTTTCTGTTTGGTTATTGCTTCTGGCTTCTGTTTGGTACTGTCTTTCTGCAACTCTTTGGTTATGTGTTTTGCCTTGTTTTGCTGTGGCTTTGTGCTCCCAGCCATCTCTAGGACAGCCACTCCTGCTGCTCTTATGTCCTTTATTCCAGTGCTTTCCTGCAGTGTGTTTTCAGTCTACTGACTCAATTCTATGTTCTGCGTCTGTCATGCTCTTGAATTTTGTTTGTCTTCTCAGCCTGTTTTACCTGCATTCATAATCAGCACTAGCAACCTTTTCACTCCAGTCACTTTGCCTCACATTCCAATCAGCAGCTGCAACCACTTAACCCAGCCAATTCACACTGCCTTTCCCAGCCTTTCCTTTCTCAGCCATTTAGCCATCACTCAGTCAGTCTGCTTCAGTATTTTCACTACAGTAATGGTTGTACTACAACTTCATGCAACTCCTGTCCATGGCAGTATCTCATGAATAGAGTGACTCTTTTTGAACGTGTCAATATGGGCAAAGTAAAAATAGTGAAAGTGAAATGGGCAATGTGCTCTAAATAGCTATGGCTATTAATAGCACATTATAATATGAGCACGTGTGTTCCATAGTTCTTTTGAAGAGTATAAAAGAGTTTGTTCATTGGGCCAGTTCCAAGCTGGCCATCTGGTGTGCTGGCTAAAGTCACTGCCTTTAAGTTGGGTGACCCAGGTTCCTGACTGGCTGTGCCAATAGTATTTTTTTTTTCAGTAATACTTGTTTTTTTTCCCCTATTTTGATGTCCCGTACCCTCGCCCTCCTGACTTTGTTCCCCACCACCTGTAGGTTCCCCCCCAATGTTCTCCCTCTTCTGCCTTCTGTCCTCTGAAGTAGCCCCACTACTGAGTTTTGCCCTCTCCTCCATTATCATGACCCCCCCAGAGTTGATTATTTAAAGTCTGAGGTGTGTGGGGGTGAAGCCCCCCACAAAGGGGGGGTGCAGGGAGTGTAGCCCCCTGCATAAAAAGTATGGTAGCATCATCCTGTTTAGAGAAAGTGAGCAAGAGTAGCTGTTTGTGAGGGGCACTATACTGCACATTGCTGTTTTGCTTTTCAGTGATGTGCAGTAGCTGTTTTTCTCAGCACTGTTATGCAGGCACTATTATGACATGGAACCCCTATGACTGCATGTTCACTATGATAATGGCCTTTCATATATTCCTATTTTCAGTACCTTGTCATTCAGTTAATTTACTATTATGCATTTTGTTCTGCAGCAGTCCTCATTCAGTCCAGTCCAATCAGTCATTCCATCTGCATCATTATGCAATCAGTCCATTTCTGTTTCATGCCATCAGGCTCTACAAACACAGTCCTACTGGTCATTGTCATATTCTCCTTCCCCGCTCACCCACTCCGCTTGAAGTCCACAACCTGAGAGTCAGTCCTTCACTGGGGGGAGTGTCCTTTCTAGGCTGCATATCTCCTATGGGACCACCCAGCAGCCCCACTTGGTGGTGAGAATGTCCAATGCTCAGGAGGAAGCTTCAGCCATGTAGACCCATTGTTGGCAGCACCTCACGGTGTAGTATTTAAGACTTCAGATGTCAGAGGGTGGGTCCCTAAGCCCACATGTTTTTTTTTAGCTGTTGGTAACACCTCCAAAAGCCATTCTCCCTGTGTCTACTTGAGGTCCACCTAGTCTCATTCCATATCCCCTTCCTTTAGTTTCCAGTCAAGGTTAGGCCTCCTCCCAGATTCAGGTCTCGGTGCTACCCTTTCAGTAGTCACTCTTTCCTCAGTCCACATTTTTTTTGGGGGGGGGCTTCTTCCCTGAGGTACCTCTTTCGGCTTTGAGATCTACTTGCAGCACTCCAACAATGTTATCCATTAAAGGGACAGAGCAAGAAGTATCCCTCCAAAGGTTTCCCCAGAACTAGAATTCAAAATTAGCACAGTGGGCCTAATAATAGTACCCATGCCAGGAGGGATGGTAGCCTGAGGCTATGGATCCCCAGAGATTTCATCCAGTGGGTTTTGTTTCTCTTTGGAGTGCCAAATGCCATAAAGTAATTTTCTAGTATGAGTGTATCCAGTACTAGAATTTCAGCTGTGAGTTGGGATCAGATGGTGGCATGCCTTCTCCAATCATGCCATTCCCTTTCTCCTCTGGAATTCATGTTTCAGTTTGCTATCACACATCATCAGCTATCAGTTGTCTGTCATCACATTGCTCTTCTGTGTTTGCAACTCCTGCTTGCAGTTATTTTGGTTCCTTCCAAAGGTACCTTTAGCCAAAGGAATCATGTTCCTGCAGCACTTCTAGGGGTTTAGCCCTCCTCAGGAAGGTTCATTTGCCTTCCTGGTACCCTGGCAGGGTGGTAGTCCCTCAGGGAACAGACTCCAAATGATCAAAATAACTATAAATGATTGTCAACATCCAACCATACAACTAGTCTTCGACTAAAGACAAGTTGCACAAACATTACTTCACATTGCAGTTGTGTATGCCCATTAAGTTAAAAGGCTTAAGACTGTGGTTTGATGGGTGGAAGCTGTCGGCCAGTCACAGGGGATACAAACTGTAACAGTATTTTGTTATGTTACTTACTTCTAGTTTGTCTATCACTGAGTTCTAGCTTCCCTGTCAGTTATTAGATTGAAAGGGCACACTTGTGCCAGTCCTTGCCCATCTCCTGGACATTACCAGCTTTTTTGACATTAAATAAATGCTGGTACAGTAGCCTCCAATTGTGATGGCAGGAGTTGGGATCTTTGCTGTAACCTCTCTCCTGCAGGAATCTACTCCATTTTTGCCATATTTTTTGGGAGTAGTAGGTTAGTCCCCCTCAGTATGATTCCAGGTTCATAGTGCTGGCCTTTTCAGAACATGGGTTCTGTAACATTTTAATATACAATCTTATAGTTAGGCAACATTCCATGTAGCTCAACCTAAGCTGATTTTAGCTGGTTCTGTTTTAAATCTTTACCCCTTTTGTAGCACAAATCATTACCTCCAACATGGATGAGCAGTACCGTACAAGCCACTTAATCAGGACACAGTTAATTGGGACATCCACTTTATTGGGACGTCCCACCAGGAACCAATTAAGTGGCTATGTTATTCTATGGAAGCTGGAACTGCTTAAGCAGGACATTCCTGTTGCTCCATGATGCCTAATTGGGAAGACTGGGTCTGACCTTGCCCAGGCTTGTCCCTCTATAATTCCTGTCTAATCACCACTAATCCTTTTTCACACTTTTAAGTATGTGTGAATGTCTTCCTCCCTCCACCTCCAGTCAGCTCTTGCTGTGCAGAGATGGTAAGCGCTCTCGTTCCTGATGTTTTCCTGCTGTCTTCCCCTTCCTACACTCTCCTTTGCTCCCAGTCTGCCCAAATTCTCTTATCATTCCCACTTAACTTATGTTATGTTTGCTGCTGCCTGTAGCCCAAATTACCTCCTCTGCTCCATGATGTTATCAGCATGTTGGTGTCACAAGACAGGAGATCAGAAGAACATGTGTGTGCAGACTGAAAAGAAAATTACTGTACAACAGTGCCTTTAACACTCCCTGACTCTTTAACATTCACTTGTAGGATTTCCTGGTCTGCCATGCTGATGTGCCTAAATGACTGTTTGTTGCTTCTACTTTTGGACAGATTTATAAAGGCTTGAAAAAATTGTGTAATTTGGGTTATCTGTAATCAGGTTGGAGCACTTCAGAATCTTTGGCAAGGGGTTTACTGTCTTTACAGCTATTTTAAAACTATTTTTTAAGCATTCATTGAGCGGCAAGCAGTATCAGGGGCTCACTGACACTAAAGGCACATGACCTAAAGTAAATACATAGCACTTCTGATTATTGCAATGGTTGCTTAATTGGGACAAAATGGTCTCCACCGAGGTGTCCTGATTAAGCGGCTTCTACTGTATGTCTGGCTCAGGGTAACTGGTTTAAAGTCTACGTATAGTTGGCATGAGTTGCTTCTATCTCATGCCCTTCTGTCTCATGCCCTTCTTATCAAACTAATGAACATCTTAGTTTTCTATTTGCAAATCATTCCCAGAATGACTTATTCTGGCAAATTGTGCACCCCTTCACACAAGTGAACTGCCCACAATCCGAACAGTAGTAGTGAAGCTTACTGTCATGCTGAATGTGTTTAAAGATACTGCAAATAAGAGAAATCCTAAATCTGTGTGTCTCTTACAGCAGTCTCTGCCAAATGACAGTTTACTTTCAGTTTAACAGTTATGACTTGCCGAGAAGACTAAACAAACAAACAAAAAAAGTGTTTACCTATTTCATGCCATTTTATTGGAAGGCATTGATAAATTGTTTATCAATCACCTCACAAGCTTAAAAGTCAGGCTTATATATGATCTTGATTTGTTTACAATTTGTGCAGGTTTACCTGTACTTGGCTGTCTTTGGTTAAATGGCAGGAACACTGAAACATTTTTGAGAGGGAAAACATTTATTATTTATTTATTTAAAAGTTTGGTGACTGGGACAGTCAAGGCTCATTTCCAGGTGCAACCTGGGGAAAAGAGGAAAGTGGAGTTTCAACAATGAAGTGCAATAACAGCAGTTACAAGTGCAGTACAGTGGGTAACAAAACGGAGGCAAGAAAACTACAGGCCTAAAAGAAAAGGACTATACCCAGGTGTCATAAACCTTTTACAAGGGTAGACAGCAGTGGATCTAGACAGACTGAGTTATGATGAGGTGGGTACTCCCTCGAGAGTGAGGGTGCAGGGATTGAGAGGGACATGTGGGAGGTAGGGTTAGAAGAGAAGGGGAGAAGTAGGATCAGGGGAGGGAAAGGAGGGAGGGTTACAGTGGTGTGTGGCAGGAACCAGCTGGGGGGAGGTGAGCTTTAATAGATGCTTTAGGGATAGTAGAGATGGGGCTTGGCAAAGAAGAGAGGGGAGCTGGTTCCAAAAGGAGGGGAACCGGTATGAGAAACCAGTCTGACTAGTGCAAGAGCAGGGGTGAGGGATGTAGAAGGAGTGGGAGTCTCTAGTGTGAAGGGGGTAAGAGGAGGGAGTAGAGGGGGGAAAGAAGAGAAGATCAGAGGGGAGGGAGCCAAAACAGTATTTAGCAATGAGAGCTGAGCAGAGGGAATGGCAACATAAAGCTAAGGGGCAATAGAAAAAAAGAATAGAAGCAGTAATGATAAGGCAGGGAGGAGGCGGGCTGCATTGTAAACCATGTCTGAATAAACAAAAATAGGAAGGATCATTTTGACTTCAGTAGGGAGACAGTCCTTGTTTTGGTGAAGGATGCCTAACTTGGCATGATGCTTAGAGTGTATAGTATTGATGTGGTCTGAGAGGTCCAGGTTTCTATCAAGCCACACACCAAAGTATTTGTAAGTGTGGACAGCCTCCACTTGACTACCATTGAGGGTGGAGAAGACCAGAGAAGGTGAAAGCCTTGCTAGCTTTTGACTAGTGCCAAAGGTAATGGACACAGTCTTCTTGGTGTTTACTTTATGCTGATTGGCATGGAACCAGTGTAGCACATTGTGGAAATCACACTGGAGTGAGGATTCAACAGCAGACATGGAGGGACCAGATTCATAGATGACTGTGTTTTTGGCATGCATGTGAATATGTGAGGAGACACAGATGGATGGGAGGTTCCTGAGAAAAATGGAAAATAGTATGGGCCCAGGATGGAGCCCTGGGGGACTCCTGCCAGAACAGGTAGGGGGAATAGAGTACCACCCATCTGAACAGACTGCCAATGGTTTATAAGGTATGAATGGAACCACTTAACTGCAGATATAGAGAGACCATCTGAGGCCAGCTTGTTGAGGAGCAGAGGGTGAGATACTGAATTGAATACCTTAGCAGGATCAATGAAAATGGCTGCTGAGACATGACCCTGTAAGGACAGAGTCAGTATCACAGAGAAGGGATGTGATTGTGGAGTGTTTTTTTTCTGAAATCAGACTGGAAAGGGGAGAGGAAGGAAGGAAGAGGATTCTAGGAAGTTGACAAGTCTGAAGTGAACAAGTGACTCTTGTAGTTTAGCAAGAGAGGGAAGGAAGGAGAGAAATCAGTCTATACTTACCTGGAGGAAATGGATCACCCCCTTTGTGGAGGGGGAGTATCTTGGCAGTTTTCCGGGTGATTCGGATGGCACAGAAGGAAAAGGAAAGATTCAAGAAGAGGGTGAGTGGGTGAAGGATAACAGGGACAGATATACAGAGGAGTTTGGAGTCCAAGCCATCAGGGCTGTATTTTGAGGGGTTGAGAGACTTAAGGGCAGGGGAAAATTCCTGTGGGGAGACAGGAGGGAAGTGAAAACCTGCAGAAGAGGTGGATTGAGGTGGTAGGGTGGGAGCATTTGAGAACTGGCGTGGGGCCACTCAAGTCGTATTTGTTAAAAAGGGAAGGGACAGCAAGGTGATTGGAGACCAGGGGACCATCTGCATGGGGGGAAGGGGTTGGGGTAGCAGGTTGAAAAGGGAGGTATGGAGGGCCAGGATTTGGTTCCACACCACCAGCCTTACTGGCGCATACTGTATATAGTACTGAAGGTGCTCAGTGATTGACAGCAGCTGTCAATCATCGAGTGCCTACTACATACAGTATGCGCTCAGTGAGAGCTTAGTCAGTGGCTGGACACGGTGATGAGAGGTGGGCTGTGCCAGTCACTGGATGGGTTATGGGATGGGGAGGAGTTGGGTGGTAGCCCAGCCCTGGATAGTCTAAGGGTACTTAGAATATGACCCTCTGGGCAGTTTTGTGAATCCCCAGATAGGGTATATGGCAGTCTACATCTGCCACAAGGTCCCTAGTGCCATGTCACAGCCACTTTTGTGGCACAAGGTGGATGCAAGCCCCCTTTGGTGCAGGCAGCCTGTGTTTGATGCAGACTGCCTTTGTGAATTGCTCTCAAGGGCATTTTGTGGTGCAGGCTGAACCTTGTGCCATTACTTGGAGCTTTGTGAATTGGGCCCAGCATGCTTTACAAAGCTGATGGTGCAGCAACACACAACACGTCACAGGCAACAAATGATGCTCATGACTTACTACAAGTAAAGAAAGCAAAGAAACATGGCAGATATGGCTACACAGTCCATATTTTTTCACACAAATAAAGCATAATAAGAAAATTGATAGAGTAAAACAGAAGGAAAATGTTCATAGTAGCAGACAACAAATGAAACAGAAGAAAAAAAAATGTGTGTGCAGCTAGCATCCATCACAGTAGCACTAACTATTTTAAGATGTCTGCAAAGGCAAAAAAAGAGCACATAATATCTGCAACAATGAGATGTAGGGGTAAGAAAATAAAGAGAAAAATAGAGATTATGAAATTATGTCTCAGAGTGAAAAATTTGTACGCATGGCTGTAAACTTCCAATTACACTTGTGGTCTCAGATGATGGCTCAAATAGACAAATTCAAGAAAACTAACTTTATGATTAAAATGAAGTTGCAGGAGTTCACAAATCTGAACAAAGACAACTTTTGCCTAATCTTTAACGGGTCTTGGCTGCACAGTGGAGGCATATTTTTGGGAGGAAGTGTACCATCCATGCAGTAAGCAAGTAGCAGTGTGTGTTGATGAAGCTGGGACAACACACGGTGTTTTGCCACTGGTTGAGCAGCATGATTCATATGAGATGGATGAAGACAATGAGTCTTCAGCAGAACAAAACAAGACTAAGTGTCTTACATGGTCACATGATGACATGTGTAACGTTACACAAAAATCTTTCGATGAGGTAAAGGACTTCATCAAGCTTTTTAGCATCACAAAGACTAACCAGAAATACAGAGTGATACAAAACACAGACAAATTCCCAGTTCGGTCTCACAGTGGTTTGATGGGTCACTCACTGGCATGTTTGCACACAGGAGCTTGTGACAGTGTATTCCACCAGATGTGCATGATTGCAGTGCATCTAACAGGAATGTACAGATTTGTTTCTAAAATGTACCAGGCGGAGTGCTGTTATTAAATTTGCACACCTAGATCTTTCATTGACAGAAGGAGACATGGACAGTGCCATAGCTTTTATTCATGAACTGCAAGCAAATAACGCACCTTCTGATGAATTCTCATTTTTGGATGTGGAGCAAATGTCTGGCTGTGTTACAGTAACCGAAACACAGTTAACTGACAGATTTGGGAACAAAATAGTCACCTTTGAGCTGGCAAAGAAAGAAAAATTTGAGCTTGAATATGTGTCATGCAGCTGCCTGTTTTATAGTTCATAAACAGTTAAAGTAGATCTGTCAAAAAATGCAAAGTGGAATGACATATAATGATGTTTGGTTGCATACATGCTACAGTGAAGCCCACTAGGATCAAATGCAGTCTCATAGTTTCCCTGCATGACAAAAGGGATTAACATCCATTGAAATTGCATTGTTCCCTGCAGTAATGCTACTGAAGAATTCTGTAGAGTTGGGCTTGATCCTAATGAGCTTCACTGTATTTAAGAATGAGTTTGCATTAGACAAAATAGTGCACATCTGCGTGTGCTGTTTCACAAAGATTAAAGCAGATGTGCTACCTCAGAGATTTGTTTAAAACAACATGGAGGCAGACGTGACATCCACAGAGATTGCTTCCTTGAGCTTGTTTGAGAGGATCCTGATCCAAACAATGAAGCAATTCCAAGCAACTCTAAGACTGAAACACAAAGCTTAAAAACATGCCAACGAAAGAACTCATAAAGTTACTGAAGGGATCTATCATGTAGCTGCCACTCCCACTCCAGAAAAATGTTGAGGCCATAACTCTGGACAACAGCACTGTCATTTTGGTGAATCATGTTCCAACTAAGGCAAAAACAAGTTGGCAGGATGTTGTGAATGTAGAGAGAGTTAAAAAGGTTCCACATTACCTAAAAGCTCAAAATGCATTCTACAAGAACTTAAATGTTGACCACATGAGTGATACTGACACTCCGTTTAGAATACTAGACACAAAAAAGCAATGACTGAGACGGTTTCCATGTCTGTACATGAGGATGTGTATGAGCAGTACGCAATCCTTCCTCTCCATGGCAAGGATCTGATCACTGGCAACAATGACTTGTAGCAGATGAAACAGGTTGAAGGCAGTCCAGTCAGTATACTGTGATTAATACTATGGTGTTTAGGACAGTAGAAAGTAGAGGCCCATAAATGCTGTTCCCACTTCTCAGTGGCGGTGACCTAGGTTACCTTCCTGGATGTATTTATCCAAATTAAGTTTAAAGCTTGCCAAGTTGGGAGCCTTGACTAGGACAGCAGGAAGTTGGTTGCATATTCTTCTAGCATGTGGTATGAACGTGTAACCCCCCCCACTGTACACAGTTAGCTACCCTGGCACCCATAACTTAGCTACCCTGGCACCCATAACTGGGCACAGACTTCAATACATTTAGACAATTGGTACCATCCCTAGCTTTGGGAATATATGCCAGGATCATTACTCTAGAGATCAAGGGGTGGGGGTGTACGAAATCAATATGACCTATTTGGTATTTACAAAAACCAGGTCCTGGGGAGAGAACATTTTGCTAGGGCTATGCTAGACCTAACTTCTGGAGGGGTACCCAGTAAATCCAAAAACACAGGAAGCAATAATGTAAGTGTCCAGACCAAAGCTGGGGTTCTAGAGTGTGACTCTATTCCAAAAGATGTTTTCTAAAGCAAAGGTGTACCCCCAAGGTTGACACATCATGGCACTAGGAACTTGCAGAATAACAAATTGACTGTATCCGACAGAAAACTCTGTTTGTATTCCCACACTATAGGACATAGAACATCTCACACTTGTATTCCAATATAGCATAGGGCACAGGACATTTCTTCTAGTGGCACTGGCCACAACTGAAAACACATTTTACTGACAGAACACTTGCACCTTGTTTCCCACATGTCATAGGACATTGAACATTGCTTCTAGTGGCACTGGTGACAACTGAACATGCATTTAGCTAAGACCTAGCACAACCCACTTCAGGGGGGTAAAATCCTCTTCAGACATTGGCCCTATGTCTAAAGTAACCAGGCTCCCTTACTGAATCTGTTAGTCCTGAACTGGTTACTCCAGATAGGGATCTGCCTACCCTTTGCTCACAAATCCATATGCAGCCATTCTTTCAGACTTACACCTTAAACATTTGAAATACACTTTGGAAAATGCATATTGAATGAAACTTTGGCATCCAGCATTTGAATCTCTACACTGGTAGTGGAAAACTAAAGTGCAAGGACCCTGGTTTTCCATTTTTACCGGTAACACCGGTAAAAATCACGGCATCCTGCTTGGTATGCGGATTTTGAATTCTTGGACTGGTGCCTCACAGAAATTGCATGTCACTGCACAGAATCCCTAAGATTTAAGCATCTTTATTTTTCTCTTTTTATGCCCCCTTCTCACAGCATCAGTCTTCACTTTTCAGAGATCTCTAGGCTGTGTATCCCCTAGCTTTGCCCCAGATAATTCTCAGCAGCTCCTGTGGGCCTGCCCCATCCTGCCTGGGTTGTACCCCCCCAGGCAGGAAGGGAGGGGACCCCAGGTCATCCCCTCCATTGTCCCTTAGTGTGTGTTGGATAGCCCAGTCAGTCCCTCATGGAGCCTGATTATGAAGTCTGGGGCAGCTGGGTCCCTTCTACCAGTGGCCAATGTGGAGTGATTATTTCTGGTTTTCTGATCTCTGTCCCTGAGGGCACCAGCACTCAAGGGGATCCAAGGAGGTAGGGCACATAGAGACATGCAACTGTTCCAGATTCTGGCCAGCATCCTTCCCTTTGAACCACCACCTGTGGTCACCCAAGTGGCGGTAAAGTAGCAGTACCTGCAGCCCACCCTCCCTGGAGAAGGAGAGCAGCACCCAGGGGGTTCTCAATCCTACTGCCCTCGCCAGACCTCCAGCCACTCGAGTTTGCTTCTGACCCTGGGTTGCTGGCATTGCAAACAGTAGTGCTACCGCATCACCAGCAAGCTGGCCCAGATTTCAGAATCTTAAAATGAATGTTGCTCTGCTTTGCATTCTTTCTGCTTTGCTGTGTATAGAATCAGTAAGGAAACCACTCGCACTGCTTTGTTGTAACCAGCTATGCTTCAGTTTAGCAACCCCTGCTTCCCACCAACCTCCCCATCAGATGAGGACTGCTTTCCTTCCTGAAACCACAGTTTTTATTTAATATGTGCCTAAACATATTTTATTATTTATATAATACTGAATGATACAAAACAAAATACAAGTATCAGCACAAAAATGGGCAGAGCCACTGGAAAATTGCTGGAAAAGTAACTTGAAATTGCAGGGATTTTTTGCAAAACTTGCTGGGAAATTGCAGGAGTTCTACTATAGACCCTGAGTGCTTCACAATAAATCCTTTACTGTTTTCTGCAGCATATATTAGTCAGCATAAACTACTAAATAAACACACAAACTTGAATATATTTTAAATATGAAGAAAAAAGTATGTTCCTAAAATGAATCCTAAATGGATAAGATGTGTTGCCTCTCTTCCGAAATTTAAAAACATCTGCCTCATACAGTGCTAAATAGATTCTATTTAGTGAGCCACAGAAAATCAATATTAAATAAATCCAGAATAAACATATTTTATCTGTTTCTGGATATAGAATAATGAAGCCTGATCAAAAGCTGTTTACAGTGCCCTGTCAACTATTCACCCACTTTGGTGTAAGAAAAAATAAACAGATGGAGTGGTAAATAATTCAGTTTTAGTAAAATGTTGTAAACTGTTTAATGTTCATAATTTGCACTGTAGGTACCGTGCACTATTATTGAAATCATATATTAAAACATTATATCTGGGTGTTATTATGGCTGGCAGTATAGCCTAGTGGTTCGAATAACAAACAATGATTGAACTGGGTACATCCAGCAGACTTGGGATTGATTCCCACAGTCTCTCCTTGCATACTGTGTGGCTCCGAGCAAGCCACTTAACCTCCCCAGTGCTCCTAGGTCACCTGTGAAAATAGGTAGTTCTGGTTAGTGGGCCTTACCCGGTTTACAAAGCATATTAAAATAAAAAACGCCAATATAGGTTTACTACATCATACAGTAGTCAGAGTACCCTGTAATTTACCTGAGTTTTACTTGGGCTGCAGTGAATTATAGGTAAATATAAATGTTCAGATGTATTTTATGTGTTTTATAAGCTTGTTTTTAGACTTTGGTCAGGTTTTTATTGTATTCTTTGCATGTGAGCATCTAGGTTGTAGATTGCTAAGCGCAGAATTGCTGTTACCAGCTAGCTTATTCAAGTTTACAATCAGCAGGACCATCCAAAATCCTCAGCTGTTTGAATGAAAACTAGTCTGAATGAAAGTATGTTCACAAGGAAGAAATTGCCTTACCACCACTTACAAAAAGATTTCACAGTTAGCACCCCATTTAGGTGAATGGGATCATTTGCACATTTTCTCCCACCTGCTGTTTCAGTCTCTGTGGCAACAAAATGTTTTCTGATAGACTGCTTCAACAAAAATCAAATGTTAAGTGGTGTTTAAGTGTACTTGTGCTTGACCAGTGGATCTGCTATATGGCCAAATTGCTGCTGTGACTCTACCTACCACTGTACTATGCCATTAGTGGTGAGTGGGTTGCTGCAAACACACCCAAGCCAGAAAGCACACTCAATGACACACAGAAGTTAAGTCCCCAGGGGCTGTATGATGCTGGTGGGCAGAATGGTGCTCAACTCACATCTGAGCTCAGACATGAAAACTGAGAGACACCCTTTTCATGGAGACCAAGGAAAAAAAAGCATCCACATGTTTGGGAGATGCATGATTTTCCATTTGAAGGTCTCCACTAATCACTTGTGGATTTTTTAGGTGAAGACACTTTATTTCAAAGAAGCAAATTCAGGCAGTTTCTTTTTTTTTTTTTTTTGATTCTCCTACTACCTGGCCATCCACTCATTCAAGCCAGTACTGGGAGCCACACCTTCACAAGGAGGACATTAACCAAACTGAGGCAGTCCAGAGAAGGGCAACCAAAATAGTGCAGGGACTGCATCAGAAAACATACAAGGACAGATTAACGGAACTCAATATGTATACCCTAGAGCAAAGGAGGGAGAGAGGTGATATGATTGAAACATTCAAACACCTTAAGGGCATTAACAAGGTGAAAGAGTCTAACACGTTTCAATATAAGAAAAATAGCAGGACAAGAGGACACAGCATGAGATTAGAAGGAGGCTGATTAAGGTGTAATGTGAGGAAGTTCTTTTTCACAGAAAGGGTGGTGGATGCCTGGAATGGCCTACCTCAGGAAGTGGTGGATATGAATACAGTACAGGGCTTCAGACAAGCATGGGATAGGCATAAGGGAGCAATACAGATAAGTATGAATAGATAGGCCATTGACAGAGCAAATGCCAATGGCACATTCATAAGGTAGAAAAAGAAATGGGCAGACTGGATGGGTCTTGCGGTCCTTATCTGCCGTCAGCTTCTATGTTTCTGCCAAGGCTCCCTACCACTGCTGCTGAATCCTGACCCCCATCCACTGCCCCTTATTACTGTGCTACCAAGTAACCCGAAGTAACCCTTCATGGGGTGGGACCCTACCCCTGTGAGAGGCTACCAGGGGAGGAAAATCACCAAAAGGGCTTCTGTGTATCCTGGGCATGGCAGGGGTAGGAATGGACATGTGTGTCTGGGGCTTCGGGCATATGGAGGGACCAGCAGTCATCCTCTGGTTGGCCAGCGGGTTTTTTCCCATTTTCTTGGGAGCATGACAGACCACATGATGTCAAGGCACAAGCTGATGTCTGTCTCACTCCCTCCTGCAGTGAGGGCCAACATGTTGCTATGCCTCTGGCCTCCACCAGGGACCAGCAAATACTGAGCCGTGAACTCACCTTCCTTCCCAGAAGAAGGTGAGTGGTCGCAGGACATTTGAGCCTTCACCCCCAGCCGGCCCTCCAACACTCAAGTCTGTTCATGAACCCGGGTAAGTGGTGTCACAGGAAGATATCCAATTCCGGCAGTTAAATGATAGGAAAAAATAAAGGTGGTCCACCTTAGTGCTGGTGGTTCTGATTAATTCACATCTGAGTTCTAACAAGCAAAGTGACCAAGTAATTTGTAGCTTGTGCATGTGAGGTGTGGGTGTTGAAGGAAGGGGATCAAAGTGCTGTCACTACTGCCATCACCCCTGAGGAATGACAACTGCATTGTTGTTACTGCCATCACACCTGAGGGGCAGGGGCCATAGTGCTTCTCCCATCACCACTGGTGGATGGGGACTGTAGTACTGCTGCTGTCCCACCTGAGAGATGAGGCCCATAGTGCTGATACTGCCATCACACCTGAGGGATGGGGAATGTAGTACTGCTGCCATCACACCTGAGGGATGGGGCCCATAGTGCTGATACTGCCATCACACCTGAGAAATGGGGAATGTAGTACTGCTGCCATCACACCTGAGGGATAGGGCCCATAGGGCTGATACTGCCATCACACCTAAGGAATGGGAAATGAAGTACTGCTGCCATCACACCTAAGGGATGGAGGCCACAGTGCTGCTGCTTCTGTCACACCTGAGGGAGGAGGCAGTAATGCTGTTGTTGCTGCCATCACACCAGAGGGATGGGGACCATAGTGTTGTTGGTGCTGTCATCACTCCTGAGGGATGGGGTCCATAGTGCTGCTTATATCACACTTTAGGGATGAGGGCTGTAGTCCTGCTGCTGCCATCACATCTTGTACCTAAATTAACTTTAAATTTGTACAAGGATTGATGAATGTACAATAGTGGAAGTAAAAATTGCTAAAATGCATGTTAGCAGAGTTAAAAATTGTTAAACAAAGTACACAAAACCAAACACTGGTAAAATGGGATTGTGGCTTGGCAGACACCGGTGACAATATCATTTTTCACAATGTGCAAAACGGAATTTACCCTTTCTCAATCTCGGTTAAACCAGTGTCCCTGCATAAGTCCCGAGCAATGTGATATAGTCATACCTCTGGACATCACACACTTCAGCCAACTTTAAATTAGAACAGTCTCACACTTCTGAATTTCACAGAAAAGTTGTGCATTTCCCTTTTAGCCAGAGAATACAACATCGCAGGTACTTGCTTTCTGCAACAAAAGTCAGATCCTACTCACTCTTAGACATTTCAGGCAGCTTCAATACATCCTGGATCAAAAAGGGGATTGCCCCTTGGATCCATCCACTAGCAGTCCTTTTTAACCCTCCAGGGATGAAAATCAGGAGATCCTGCTGTAGACAATGGTTTCCACCACTTCTCTTGGCAAACTGGAGAATTACCAGGACTATGGTGAGAATGCAGGGCTCTCAACTCAGAGCCCTCAGCTGAGCAGTTCTCACTCCTTCTTCTTCCAACTACAGACTCACACTGACTCCCATTTCAAGATTCTAAACTCCCTTCTCACAGCTGGCAAAGGCTTATGCTGCTGTGAGAGTTCCAAATGAGCTCATCACTTCCATCTCAGCTGAAACCAAGTAAACAGAAGAGTGAGCAGGTAAAAACTAATTTAACTAGTTAGTCACGAGCTGCCTCTCCCTGCCTAGCACTGATACTGAGGGGATTCTAGTAACCCCAGGGGACTGGGTGGTTATACTCACTGCAACTAGATGAATGACTGTCCACAGTCATATCTCCATCTGGCTCTAGGCCATCCTACCCTCCGTGTTACCAATGGGGAGGTAGCACTACTTCTCCCTTACCATGTGACAGGCACAGGTAGGTAACACTAAAAGAACAACGTCCTGCTGATGAAACTTCAACCCCTATCCTATGATCTATCTATGGATTCTCAGTGGCTCCAAGAAAACTGCTTGAAGCATGCCTTAATAGACAGCACTGGTGACCTCTATCCAGCTTAGGACCACCAGCCTGCCAATCCCCCTAGCCCTCTAGGGAAAATCTATCTGACTTAGATTACCTACTGGGGAAAACCTATCCTCCAACACTTCCAGGGGTACCTGTCAACAACGAAAACATACGCTACATTGCATTACGTTTCCCAAAATTTCACACCTGTGGGAAAAAAACATGTTAACATCTTGTTACCCATAAACAATTCTCAAAACACTAAGAAAAGTGGAGCTTTAATGAGTTACAACATCCTCTTCTATATCTTCTTTTCTTCTTCAGGAACACCTTCAAGAGAAGAAAAACACAAAACACATTCTGCATTCCAAGACAGTGCCTAAACCTCCACCTAACACTAAAGAACCCAAAAAAATATTTTTTATAAAACTACAAAAGTAAAACAAAATGGAAAGAAGAAAGAAGACATTTATACAACACATTTGGGAATGGAAGTCCCTAAAATGTCCCAACCAGTGGCAATATCACTGTTGCCCATAGGCATTGTCCATTAAAGAGTCTCTCCTAGGCCAAAGCCTGCTGAAGAACAGTTCTTGGACAGGACAGGGCCTATATAGCATTGCAATCCATGGGGAGAGTCTTTGATGAAAATTAAAGTTCCGTGGATAGTCTTGAAATGTAGGATGTGTTGTGCAAAGTCAGTTAATGTAAATAAAAAGTTTTCTTACCAGCTCCGCGAAGAATGAAAAAATGGTTTCTTACTCTGCAAGCTGAGGACCTTCTTCCTTCAGATCAGATGGCATCTTCGGATACTGCTGGGTTGATGTCCTTTGGAAAAGCAATGACAGGAAAACTGCTGAGCTGATGACCTCTGGAAAAATAAATGATGAAACAGGAAAACTGCTGGGTGATGTCCTCTGAAAGGCCAAACAATGGAACAGGAAAACTGCTGGGCTGACGAATCTGGATACACCTGAAGAAATCCTGGAATACCAGAAGAGCCAGATCTTTCTCCATGGATAATGCTGCTTTGGATGACAGGCACTGGCCTACCACTGCTCTCTTCCTGTAGGCATGCTGGGCATATTTGCAGGTAGTGGCACCATTAAGGGTAGTATCACTCAGGGTGTGAAGTGAGAACTATGATCCCATCTGGGTGTTCCAAGTTGATGTTGTGAAATGTCTCTTTCTCAGCCCCATCCACAATTGGCACAGTGTCCATAAACAGAGTCTTGCCCAGTCTCCAGAATCTAAGGTGATCACTGATGATTTTGTCCCTTACACATTCTGCCGCACCATGGTGCAAATTCTAACTTGCCTCTTCCATTAGCCAGGACTGCCTGTTCTGTTCGATTTCCTCACAGACTAGATGAGGAAAGATAGGAAAGGACTTCCCATATGTGGTATCAGCCCTCCTATGAATTAGTCTCTCCTCTTTACAAGTCTGCGACCCATGGCCTGGCTTGGGGGTGACCAGTCCTGGTTGAGTCAGTGTCTCAAACTTAAAGAACAAAATAACTTGTCCCCCACTATCTCTGTGGATAAGCTGCTAGAGCCTTCTCCATCTGACTCTGGCTCATCTGAGGCAAGAGCTTGAGGTGACTCATAGTAGCCCTCAACATGAAGATACTCCTCTTCATCCTCCTCTTCCTCACTCATAGTATGTGCCCACGAGTGAGCAAACATCCTCACTCCTGAGACATTCCATTTCTCACTGGGCACGGAGGTAGACATCTCCCAATTCAGTGTCTCTTGCAATTCATCCTCCCCCACTAGGCTAGGACTCGGACTCTGATTCCACGGGTCCACTGATCCCTCTGTTGCACTGTCCATCTGGGACACAGGAGTGGAAACATCTCTCTGTTCTTGCCCCTGAAATAGATCAACATCAATTTTACTTGCTCTTTCTGTAACACACTCTGAAGAACTTTCCCCAACAGGTTCAGCCTGGTGCTGTGTGCTGCTGCAGGCAAGGTCCCCTGCCCGGGTCCACGGGGGAGCCAATCAAATTCTTGTTGCCCTCTTTGGCACTGCACCCCTGCTCATTCCAAACTTCACAAGGCAGTCCGAGCAATGGGGTATCAGAAACACATCCCTTCCAGCATTTAGACACACAATGCATAGTCTTACGGGATAGCTAGGGATTGCTGCATCTGAGGGTAACCTGTGACCTTAGCAGTCTCTCTCAACCTCTCTTAGTGCTGCCACCTCCTTGGCGATCATAGCTCGGGCATGATCTGGGTAGCGGGGAGTTCCTGAAACCATGTCTAAAAGCAAACACACAAATTTTTCATTACTGAATTGCTCACTAGTCACATATTGTCTCACAAAATGGCTCCCTGCTGCTGTGTTTACATTGCTGACCCTGTCCTGTCATGACGTCTGTAACTTTTCTCATGCATCAAAGTCTGTTCAACTTGCTCAAAACTGTGTTTCTGACCTTTCTGGCTACTGAAATTACTTTAAACTGCAATCGATCGCTCTGCTGGTACATTTCAGCACATTCATATAAATTTCTAAATTGCTAACTTGACTTTGCAATCAGCATAGTTCAGGAAAAAAAATCTATTTATACTCAAAGTCACTTGTAAGCCCCACAGTCTGTCTTTGTACAGGATTGCCTGTTTGCTGCATCCTCCATATACAACTCACAGTCCCACTGTTTAGAAATTTACTGTTGCTGAACCCACTCCTTAATTGCTCAAAGTATATGCTCAGAATTTGCTGTTTGCTGCACCTGCTTTTACAATGCACAGTCTCTCTTTGCACATAAATCATACTGATTACACACAGGTTTAGCTGGCATGGCATTCACACACAGTTTGTTTGCACAGTTTACTTGTTTACTCACTGAATTCAGTAGCTGGTTCCCTCCGATGGAAAATTTCAGCCTGCTGTCGATTCTAGGAAGGCCTCTGGGGTGAAATGGGCTGACAGTCCCACTGATCATAGACACAAATGCCTCAATCACTCTCCAGTTGGTTGGACAATGGGTTGAGCCTGAAATTACACTGTATTAGTCTGTTTACTAAAGTTTAGAATGCTCACAAGCTCCTCGATGGTTGATCCTGGTCTAAACAGCTTGCATGCCACTCTCTCTCTCCTCCTCGAACGCTCTACAGCACACAGATGCTGGCCAGGGGGCGGGACTGGATGCAGCTGCACCAATCACTCAGTGCCATGCAAATGAGCCTCTTTCTCTCCTCGCTTGCTCTTCCTTCATGGCGATCATCGAGCAGGAGCAAATTTAAACTGCAAACTGTAATTTTTTTTCTCAGCTGCAATTTTAGCAGTGGGAGCACCGTTTTGACCATTTTTACCACAGTTTCTTGACAATTTCTTTAGCGACTTCTCCAGTTTGTACATTAAGCACATAAAACTTTCAGGGCACATATCTGAGTCTGTTCCTTAAAGTCCACAATACTTTTGGAACTTGAAAATTGCATTTTAAAAGGTCTTTAAGCACTTTTGATGCAGAGAAAAGAACACAGATTTCATGTCCATTACTAGTTGAAACACACAAGCAGCACTCTGTTCTTTTACTGTACTGGAAGGCACACAAGCAACACATTTGGATGGCATTTTTTCTGGGCACAAATGTCTTGTCCAAAGCTTCCTTTCTGTTTGGGCTATACCACTACTAGACAGAAAGAAGCTAGACATACCCTCAGCAAAAAATATTTGATTCTCTCCCCAAATTAAACATCACCAGATGAGCCCCCAATTTTTGTAACCACCCCCCCCACTACTTTACACAGTTAGCTACCCCTGGCACCCATAACTGGGCACAGACTTCAATACATGTAGACAATTGGTACCATCCCTAGCTTTGGGAATGTATACCAGGCACATTACTCTAGAGATCAAAAGGGGTGGGGGTATACAAAAGCAATATGACCTATTTGGTATTTACAAAACACAGGTCCTGGGGAGAGAACTTTTTGCTAGGGCTATGCTAGATCTAACTTCTGGAGGGGCATCCAGTAAATCCAAAACCACAGGAAGCAATAACATAACTGTTCAGACCACAGTTGGGGTTCTAGAGTGTGACTTTATTCCAAAAGATGTTCTCTAAAGCAAGGGTGGACCCCCAAGGTTTACACATTGTGGCACTAGGAACTTGCAGAACAACAAATCGACTGTATCTGACAGAAAACTCTCTGGACAGAGAAACTGCACCAGTAAAAGCAGAAGAAAGCAGGGAAGGAGTCAGAATAGCACAGGCCCAAACTGAGGAAATGATAGCCAACTTGGTTAAGAAGGGGGATAAAACCTTTTATAGGTACATTAGGGAGAATAGAAAGACAAAGGGAGGGATAGTGAGGCAGAATAAAGGGGACAGTGGGTGGGCAGAGAGGGACAGTGAAAAAGCAGGGCTACTGAATGAATACTTCTGAGTATTCACAAAAGAAGAGGAGAGGGAGGTACCTAATCCAATCAACAGAAGCACTCTGGATGGGGGTCGACCCCAGTCCTTTCACAGAAGAAAGGGTTCTGAAAGAACTCCTAAAACTGAAGGTGGACAAAGCAGTGGGGCCTGATGGGATTCACCCTAGAATTCTAAAAGAATTAAGGGGAGAACTAGTGACATCACTGACTAGCCTTTTAAGCAAATCATGGGGGGATGGTATGGTACCTGAGGACTGGAGGAGGGCAGATGTGATTCCCCTTCACAAAAGTGGGAGCAAAACAGAGGCAGGAAACTACAGACCTATCAGTTTGACCTCAGTGGTAGGGAAAATGATGGAAATCACTTCTGAAGGAAAGAATTGTTGAGTACCTAGAGGCCAGTGGGGCACAGGACCCAAGGCAGCATGGATTCACAGTGCGAAGGTCATGTCAGATGAATCTAATTGATTTATTTGACTGGGTGACCAAAGTAGTAGACCAGGGAGGGGCTGTGGACATGGCCTACCTAGACTTTAGCAAGGCATTTGACACAGTCCCACATAAAAGATTAATAAACAAATTAGTCAGCATGGGAGTGGGTCCGGGGTGGTAGCCTGGGTAAAACATTAGCTGGACAACAAGACACAGAAGGTAATAGCAAATGGAGTCCACTCTGAAGAAAGGGGTGTTACTAGTGGGGTACTGCAGGGTTCAGTACTGGGTCTGGTCCTTTTTAATGTCTTCATAGATGACATTGCAGAGGGACTGGAAGGAAAAGTTTGCCTCTTTGCAGACGACACAAAGATCTGCAACAGGGTTGATACACAAGAGGGGGATGAAAAGGATGAGAAGGGACTTGGCAAGGTTGGAGGAATGATCAGAAGTATGGCAGCTTGAATTCAATGCAAAGAAGTGCAAAGTAATGCACCTGGGAAACAAAAACCCAGGGGATGAGTACACAATGGGGAGCGGGGGTGAGGTAGTAACAACAACAAAAATGGAAAGGGACCAGGGGTTAATCATATCAGATGACTTACAGGTTAGCAAGCAATGTGAGAAGACAGTAGGGAAGGCTGGTGGGATACTGGGATGTATAGGGAGAGGCATTACCAGTAGAAAACAATACATTGTTATCCTTCTGTACAGACAGACGGTGAGACCCCATCTGGAGTACTGCATCCAGTTCTGGAGACCTCATCTCTGCAAGGACATAGACAGGATGGAGACAGTTCAGAAGAGGGCAACTAAAATGGTGCAGGGTCTGCAACAGAAGTCATATGAGAAGAGACTAAAGGAGCTTAATATGTATACCCTTGAGGAAAGGTGGGAGTGGGGGTTCATTTTAGAAACTTTTAAGTACCTCAAGGGAATCAACAAAGTTCAAGAGGGTAGCATCTTTCAGAAAAAGAGATGCGCAAGAACAAGGGGACACAATTTGAAGATAGAGGGGGACGGCTCACAGAGAGGGTGGTGGACGCATGGAACGGCCTTCCTGAGGAGGTTGTGGGGTGAAAAACAGTGGGGGAATTCAAGAATGCATGGGACAGACATAACGCAATTCTTGTGGGGGTAGGAAGAAATAGGCTGTTGGTTAACTAGGATCTGCAACTTATCCAGTAGGTAGTGAAATGGACAGACTAGGTAGGCCAAGCAGTCCTTATCTGCCATCAAAGTCTATGTTTCTATGTTTGTATTCCCACACGTAAGACATAGAACATCTTGCACTTGTATTCCCATATAGCATAGGATATAGGACATTTCTTCCAGTGGCACTGGCCACAACTGAAAACACATTTACTGACAGAACACTTGCACCCTGTTTCCCACATTATAGGACATTGAACATTGCTTCTAGTGGTACTGGCCACAACTGAACATACATTTTGTCAAGAACTAGCACATCCCACTTCAGCGGGTAATATCTTCTTCAGACATTGGCCCTATGTCTAAAGTAAACAGGTGCCCTTACTGAATCTGTTAGTCCTGAACTGGTTACTCCAGATGGGGGTCTGCCCACCCTTTGCTCCCAAATCCATACTCAGCCATTCTTTCAGAATTATACCTTAAACATTTGAAATACACTTTGGAAAATGCTCATTGAATGAAACTTTGGCATCCAGCATTTGAATCACTACACTGGTAGTGGAATACTAAAGTCCCGAGCAATGTGATATAATCATACCTCTGGACATCACACACTTCAGCCAACTTTAAATTAGAACAGTCTCACACTTCTGGATTTCACAGAAAAGTTGTGCATTTCCGTTTTAATCAGAGAACACAACAGCACAGGTACTTGCTTTCTGCAGCAAAAGTCAGAATTTACTCACTGTTAGATATTTCAGGCATAGATACATAGATACATAGACACTGTTGGCAGATAAGGGCCTACGGCCCACCCAGTCTGCCCATTTGAGCTTGTAAGTTCACTTTATGTTTTCCTAGAAGTCAGTTGCTCCTTACCCCTGATCTCCAGAATTCCCTTTTGTCTATCCCATGCATTCTTAAATCCCGTGATTGTTTCAGCCCCCAGTGCTTCCTCTGGCAGGGTGTTCCACTTGTCCACCACCCATTCTGTGAAGAAATTCTTCTTCACGTTTCCTCTGAATCACCCTCCCTCCAACTTCATCCCATGCCCTCTAGTCCTGGAAGATCTTTTTCACTGAAAAATAGTGTATTCTTGCACTCTGTTCCTCCCTGTAAGATACTTGTATGTCTCTATCATATCCCCCCTCTCTCCCTCCTCTCCTCCAGGGAGTACATATTCAAGTCCTTGAACCTGTCCTCATAGGACTTGTGATGCAATCCATGTACCATCTTTGTTGCCTTCCTCTGAACCTTCTCTACCCTGCCTGTGTCCTTATGTAGGTAAGATCTCCAGAACTGTGCACTACTCCAGGTGGGGCCTCACTAGTGTCTTGTATAGTAGGATTATGTCCTCCCTTTTCCTGCTGGTGATGCCCCAGCCTGTGCATCCCAGCATCCTATTTGCTTTACCTGCTGCCTTGTTGCACTGTTTCCCTACCTTGAGGTAATCAGAGATGATAACCCCAAGATCCCTTTCCTGCTTGGTGCATACTATATCCTCACCCCCCAACTAATATGTTGTTCTAGGGTTTTTGTGCCCCATATGCATTATCTTGCATTTCTTTGCATTGAATTTCAACTGCCAAACCCCTGACCATTCTTAAAGTTTCTGCAGGTCCCTCCTCATTCTGTCTACACCCTCTGGCATGTCCACTCTGTTACAGAACTTTGTGTCATCAGCGAACAGGGAAATTCTGCCTTCTAGGTCCTGTGCAATGTCACTGATGAAGACATTGAATAGGACCTGTCCCAGCACTGATCCCTGTGGTACCCCACTGGTCACTCTTCCCTCTGTGATGTGACAGCCATTTACCACCATCCTCTGTATCCTGCCGCCCAGCCAGTTACCTACCCACTGCACTACTGTCCTGCCCACTCCCATATTCCCTAGTTTGTTTAAAAGCCTTCTGTGTGGCACATTGTCAAAGGATTTGCTGAAGCCCAGATAGGCCACATCCACTGCCCTCCCCTGATCCACCTCCTTTGTCACCCAGTCGAAAAATTCAATGAGGTTGGTCTGACATGACCTCCTCCTGGTGAAGCCATGCTGCCTTGGGTCCTGTAGTCCATTGGCAACCAGATGTTCCACCAGTCTCTCCTTCAGTAATACTTCCATGATCTTCCCCACTACTGAGGTGAGGCTGACTGGTCTGTAGTTCCCTGCTTCCTCTTTGTTCCTGTTTTTGTATAAGGGAACTATATCTGCTGTCCTCCAGTCTTTGGGTACCTCCCCTGTTTTCAGTGAGCAGCTAAACAGGATTGCCAGAGGCTCAGACACCACCTCTCTTAGTTCTTTTAGGACCCTGGGGTGCAGCACATCTGGCCCCATTGCTTTATCAACTCTTATTCCTTCTTGTTCCTTCAGGACCCTTTCTTGTGTAAAGGGACTTGTGTCCATTGCTGTACCATTCTCACCCCTTGTACTCCCTTGAGGCCCATTACCCTCATCTTCCTCAGTAAAGACTGAGCAGAAATACCTGCTCAATATGTAAGCTTTACTGTTGTCATCTTCCATGCAGCACCCATCCTCCCTCTTCAGTTTCACTATCCCTCTCTTTGCCTTTCTTTTTTCACTTATGTACCTGTAAAAGGTTTTGTCCCCTCTACCCACTGATTATGCAATGCACTTTTCTCTCTGAGCTTTGGCTTCCCTTACTGACCTCCATTTGCTTATCCTGGTACTTCTCCCTATCCCCTTCTGCCTGCGTCTTTTTATATTGTCTGAATGCAGTCTTTTTGGCTTTTACTTTCTCTGCTACATCCATGGAGGCAGCTTTAAACATCATGGATAAAAAAAGGGATTGCCCCTTGGATCCATCCACTACCTATCCTTTTCACTCCTCCAGGGATGACAATCAGGAGATCCTGCTGTAGACAACGGTTTCTGTCACTTCTCTTGGCAAACTGGAGAATTACCAGGACTAGGGTGAGAATGCAGGGCTCTCAACTCAGAGCCCTCAGCCTAGCAGTTCTCACTCCTCCTCCTTCTTCCAAGTACAGACTTACACTGACTCCTGTCTCAAGATTCTAAACTCCCTTCTCACAGCTGGCAAAGGCTTATGCTGCTGCGAGAGTTCCAAATGAGCTCATCACTTCCATCTCAGCTGAAGCCAAGTAAACAGAAGAATGAGCAGATGAAAACCCATTTAACTAGTTAGTCACCAGCTGCCTCTCCCTGCCTAGTACTGATACTGAGGGGATTCTAGTAACCCCAAGGGACTGGGTGGTTACAAATGCATGCTTTCTAAGTTCATTTCTGGGTATGGTGTCCTGTAACTGGCATCTGTGCCCTCTCATATCATATTTAATTAGTTTATATGTCAGACCAAGTTCTTCCACTAATACTGGGTAATCTAGTACTCGGTACAGAAACAGCATGTCCCCCCTTATTCTTCTCAGGGATAGCGGCCACAGGACGAAGTCCTATAATCTCATGTTGGATGGTTTATTCCTACATCTAGGTATAAACTTGGTGAATTTCCTTTGGGTTCTTTCAACAGTGTGTATATCTTTTTTAAGATGGGGGTTCCAAATGTGGGAGCAATAGTCAACATGTGGCCTGATATATGTATTGTATAGAAGTAGGAGGACCAATTCTGACATGAAGAAAAAAGACCTTCTCACACAGTTAAGGAGATGTCCTGTCTTGTTGGACACTGATCTGCAGTGTGCTCCATTTCTAAGGTTGTTACATAAATACCCAGGTCCCTCTCATTGCTGACTACTTTAAGTTTGATCCCATGGATATAATATTCTTGCAAGTAGTAGTTTTTCCTAAAGTACAATAGTATCACATCCATTGCTCTTCCCCATCCATGTTTTTGCTAACATAGTTATAGAAAGTAATCAGGTTTGTGACACATGACCTTTTATTGGTAAATAGATGCTGGGTTGGGTCCACCAGTCCCTTATTCCTCAGTGTTGTTTTCAGTTGATCCTTGATTATACTCTCAATGATTTTCCTCACAATGGATTTCAGACTAATAGGTCAATAGTTAACTGGATTTGCCTTACTTCCCTTTTTATAAATGGGTACTATGATTGCAGTACGCCAATCTTTCAGTACACACGCGTCTTCAACCTATCTACTGCCAATATCAGCAATAACTGGTGCTAGGACTGTGGCTAGTTCCTTTAATAATCTGGGATGAAACCCATCCAGTCCAGCTGATTTGTTCACACTTAACCCCAAAAACTTTTGGTAGACGCTGTCTGTTTCAATGTAATAGCTGTTAACCAAATCCTCGGATACTGGGCCAGGGATACTAGGTTTATCCTCCTCCGGGTTATACACTGAACAGAAGTGTTGACTTCTTCTGCCATTTCCTGTGGTGTGCTATATGTTGCTTGGTCTCTGGTGAGTGAACCAATGATTCTATGCTTCCCTTACTGTCATTGATATAGGAATAAAATCCCTTGAGGTCTTGTTTACTATTAGCTAGCCTAAATTCAGTATTATCCCTTGCCCTTTTAATCTATTTTTCAGCTGCTTTAACACTGCTTTATACATGTTGATGTTATGTGAAGTTGAGTTCATTTCATTTTATTATATAGTCACTTTTTGGTAGAAATAAGTTTTTTAACCCCAGCATTAAACCATAATGTAGTTTTGCCCCATTGCTATACACCCTCTTAGTTGGGACATATTTATATTGAAAGGTTAATATTGTACTAGTCAATAGTTTCCAAATATTCTTCTCATCCAAATGTTTAGTTTTCCCCTTCCAATCAATTTTTTGTATTTCTTCTCTCATTGTTGAAAACTAGCCCTGTTATAGTTCTTGTATATAGTTTTACCCCTAGTAAATTTCCTAGACTGATTAATTTCAAACTTGATTGTACTATGGTAAGTGTTACCGGGGTGTGTGTGGGGGTGTGCATCTCTATAGTTGTAATAGCTGTACCAGTGTTGGTTAGCAATACATCCAATACATTTCTCCCTCTTGTAGGTATGTTAATGAGCTGCTGTAATCCTGCTGCTGTTACTGATGTTAATACTTTGTACTTTATTTTCCAGTGACCCTTTTGTCATATTTTTTGACCAGTCAATACCTTGTAGGTTCAACTCCCTCACTATCAGTACGTCACAGTCATCTGCTACATCTGTTGTGTATTCTATGAAGTCTTCAGTGTCTATCTGGTGGTAAAAAAATGTGCATTTTTAATTTTTGTCCTTTCAGGCTTGTTAAATCTATCCACAGTGTTTCTATGTAGTTACCTATATCATTATGTGAGTCTATGATGGAACATTCTATATTCTCGTTGATGTAGATGGCTACCCCTCCTCCTTTACATCTCTCCTGGTCTCTATTAAATAATTGAGATCCGGGTAGAATTTTACTCCAATCATTATCTTTGTTCCAGCATATTTCCATCGCTCCAATGATGTCTATTTTGCAGGCTATTATAAGGCAATGGAGTTCTACCAGCTTATCTTTGTTCAGACTTCTTACATTTAAGTATAGTACCCTGACACTGAGGAATTTTCTTGCAGGCATAATTTGGGATGTGTCTATTAACTTGGTTTAGCAATGGTTCTTTAAGCCCCAATTTAATTAGTTTAAAATATTATTAATCTCATTTGATGTGCATACCCAGTAGTCTACTGCCCCTGTAGTTAAGATGTAACTCATCTTTACAATAAAGGTTTGGTTTGTTTAGAAAGGTGTCCCAATATCTTATAAATCTGAAACCTTTCTCCTTAGCCTAATTTCTTAGCCAAGCATTTACTTAAGTAATTCTTTTGTGCATATGTGTGGATATCCTAGGTACTGGTAACATCTCAGAAAAAAATATTTCACAGCCCTTGCTAACCAGTTTATCCACTAACTCTCTGAAGTCAGTCTCTATTGCTAACTGTGATGTGTTCCCATCTTTTACACCCATATTATGATGGCCAAGGGTCTGTCCCCACTTCCTTTGAAGATATTATCTGCCATTGATGTATCTGGGTGAGTACATTGAAAGCACAGTGCCTTCCTTACTTTTTCCCACATGGCACTGGCAGTTGTTTGGATGAGCATGAGGTAAGTGTTCCTGGAGCTGAGTACTGAGTGTCTACAGTGGTGAATTCTGATGAGAAGTTCAGATGAAATATTCAGTATTTGTTTCACCTCCTATGGGAGAGTGAGTTAAGTATATTGTCTGCATCTATTGTACATACTCTGCAGATGATCACATCACTGCATGGCCTCACAGAAGCAGAATTGTTGCAAAAGTTGAAAACCAAGGACAGGACACTAGAAGTAAACCTGAACTCCATCCTATCAAGTATGTGTGGCACAAAAGAATACTGGTAATAAAGGCACTCGGAAGTAATGTGTAGGCTACAAGAGTATGGTGCAGCCACTTTGTTACTTTAAACTGTGCTGTATACAGCTGGGAGGAACTAAAGTGGACAAATGCAGATGTTGATGGCATATCACCAACGACTTTTGGTAAGATGCACTCCCTAGAACATACGAACATACGAAGAAACCGGCAGAAGAAGGCCATTTGGTCTATCAAGTCTGCTTGTATTGCAGGGTCCACAGCTTGAGCTAATGTCCCTGCCCTCCCTTCCCACTCCTCTCATCTTCCCTACCCATGATCCTTACTTGTCTCTATGCCTATCCCAGCCTCTCTTAAAGCTGCCTACTGTCTTCAATGAGATGACCTCTGCTGGCAGTGCATTCCAAGTGTCCACCAGCCTCTCTGTGAAGAAGTGCTTCCTGACTTCATTACTAAACCTCCCACCCTCCAGCTTAGGATTGTGCCCCCTAGTGTTATGTTGCCACTCAGCTTGAAGAGACTGTCCTTATCAACCTTATGTATCCCTTTCAAGTATGTGAAGGTCCCAATCATGTCCCCTCTCTCCTCTCTTCCAGGAAGTACATGTTCAGTGCCCTCAACCTCTCCTCGTATGCCTTACCCTGCTGATCCATTATCATCTTTGTAGCCCTCCTCTGGACCTCCTCCAGCAGGTTAATGCCTTTTTTGAGGTGTAGGCACCAGTACTGAACTCCATACTCTAGATGCGGGCTTACCAGTGACCAGTTCAAGGGCAGTATAACCTCCTCTCTCCTACTACTGATCCCTTTAGATATGCATCCCAGCATCTTGTTTGCCTTTGCTGCTACTTTCTTGCACTGTGTGGAGTGCTTCAGGTTACTAGTGATCATCACTCCCAGGTCCTTCTACTCCTCTGCTGCAGATACTCTGACTCCACCCAGATAGTACTCTGTCCTGGGATTCTTGGCTCCAGTATGCATAACTTTGCATTTCTTGGCATTGAAGCCAAGCTGCCAGATGCCGGGCCACATCCCCAGCTTTTCCAGATCTTCCTGTTGGTCCTATATCCCTTCAGCTGTGTCCACTCTCCCACAGAGCTTGATGTCATCTGTAAATAGGCACATTTTGCTCATAATGCCATCTCCAATGTCATTGATGAAGACACTGAGCAACACCTGCCCCAGCACAGAGCCCTGTGGGATCCCACTGGTTACTTCTTTGGTACCAGATAACCCTCCCCCCACAACTACCCTCTGAGTTCAGTCCCTCAGCCAGTTTTCCACCCATCTGGCAATCTTTTCCCCAACCCCAAGATCCACCAACTTCCTGATCAACCTTCTGTGGGGCATAGAGTCAAAGGCCTTGCTGAAATCAAGATAGAGGATGTCTATTGTGTGGCCCCTGTCTACTGTCTTAGTGACACAGTCAAAGAAGTCAATCAGATTCATTTGACAAGATCTCCCCCCCATGAACCCATGCTGCCTTGCATCTTGGAGACCATGCTCCTCTAGATATTCCACCAACCTTTCCTTTAGTATGGTCTCCATGAGTTTGCCCACAATGGAGGTCAAACTGACTGGTCTGTAATTCCCTGGGTCATCCTTAGGACTGCTTCTGTGGAGGGGCACTACATGTGCTGTTCTCCAGTCCTGGAGTACCATGCCTGACTCTAGTGAACTATTAAATAGGTCTGCCAGTAGCCCTGCCAGTTCCTCAGCCAGTTCGCCAGTAGACCCAGTGTCTGTGTCACAACATTTTCATCACAGATGTAATGCACTGTGTGACAGGGTTGAGTAAGACCCTGTCCCATTTCTTATGCCGAGAGAGTTAAAAGCAAGAGTCTATTTTGTCCTCTCCTATTCTGCCACTCCACTAGTCTGTCTCTTGCCTGTCTGATTACACAATCAAATTTTCTTGTGGCACCTAGGAATTGGCAACTTTGATGGTCCCACAATTTCCTCATTATCTCCCTTCCTTCACTTGATCTTTCTTTCTTTCTTTCTTTCTTTCTTTCTTTCTCTCTTCCTTCCTTCCTTCCTTCCTTCCTTCCTTCCTTCCTTCCTTCCTTCCTTCCTTTCTTTCTTCTCTTTCCCCTTTGTGGTGAAAAATATACGTTAATCTTTATGTGAAACTGGGATCCTTTGATTTGCAAATGGGGTTGACCTTAAGATGCATTTTGACCTCCATAAACTTGTTTACAGAATTGTCAACAGGAAACCAGCTCCGGACAGAATGCATTATTTTGTTACACCTGTTAAGATTAGACCTGCTCTTCAGGCTGGCTTCGAGAAGGGAAAATTACAAAGTTTTGATACATTTTGTGCAAAACAGGACTGATACATTTTGTGGAAAACAGGAGATGTAACTTACAACAAAAGGATGCAGAGTTTGAACTGCCAGGCAAACACATCCTATACAATCAGAGCAGTGTTTTTCCAGGGGAAGACTCAGATGAAGGCCTTTTTTGTTTGTACTGCCTTTATGAAGAGGTATCCTGTACAATTACATTTTTTCTATTTTATTGTTATTGATATTACTAAAACAGTACTTGTGAATTTTATAACTTCTTCTGGACTGCCTATGCTTCCTGACCTATGCCACTATGAAGGTTGGTGTTCATGCATACTCTGTGCCAGGAGATTTGTACGTGGGTACAAGACTTGGTACCAAGTAAACACAGAAGAAAGGTACGGATCCTGCAACAGCAAGCCCAGGAGTGATTACCAGAAGAATGATAGCCAAACCAGATGCAGAAACAAAAGTCCAAACTGAGACTGTACAGCTGGCACCAGTGATGAAAGAAGAACAGGCAGGGACAGAAATTGAAAACATATCTGCCTTCTTCAAATGGTGGGTCATATAACAATGAGAGGTTGAGAAACAAAGAAAATGAGATCCACTGTCTTGAAGCACAGAGAAGAGAAGAGAAAAGAAGAGATGCAGCAACTGGAGCAGTGATGGTTAGATGCCTTGCAAGCTATCAAAGCTGGAAGATCTGGTACAAGTCCATCAGATCAGCAAAACACAAACAACTTATAAGACATTAAACATACAAAGCTGTGTCCCTCAGATGATATCAAAACATACCTGACAACTTCTGAAAAGAACTATAAAGGAACCCCGGAGTAAATGCCCTGAGGCGTGACTTATCCCAGAGGATATTGGCCTTACAGCCAAATTTTAAAGAAAACACAATTGCACATACCCTAATAATGCAAAGAACCTCTCCTCCCTCCACTATCCTTGGCGCATCCTGTGCCCTCAGTGCCCTTGCTTTATAGTCTTCTCCTAGGCCATGTAATGCTTTGCTGGTCTAGACCTCATCCAATATAATATTGTACTCTACTGTCTATTAGAGATCTGCCTTGCATAGAACTTGCACATCGCAGTATGCTGACTGCCTTTGGTACCGTGCCTGTAAATTATGCAGCCTTGTTCTGTTCTCAGTGTCAAGCCTTACGTTGCTGTTTGTAAATTATTATACACCGCCATGCCTTTCTCAATTGTAATGACTATACATAGGCTGCTAATGTTGCTACGCCTACTCCAAATTGTTGTATTGTGACTTGTTGCTGTTGTTTAAACTACCAGGTCCATCTTGTAAATGAGCCCTGCTTAATGGTGTTCCACCTGGCTAAATAAAGATATTGATTGATTGATTGATTGATTAAGGGGGATGTTATTTGTTTGGGCCATGGGGAGCCCAAAATGGTGAAGGAAAATAACTACAAAAGAACCCCAGAGCAAATGCCCGGAGGCATGGGTTATCCTGGAGGATATTGGCCTTACAGCCAAATTTTAAAGAAAACACAATTGCACATACCCCAATAATGCAAAGAATCATGGGAAACATATGCAAATCTCCATGAGAGAATCTGGACTGGCTCAACTTTAAGCAGAATTGCATGGTGCCAGAAGGCCTCACAGTGCAATCAGCAAAGGCTAAGAACAGCAGACGCATACATGTGTTTTGTCCTCTATTTTGGGCTCCCCATGGCCCAAATAAATAGCATCCCCCTTGAGGGGTGGCTGTCTCTCTCTCCCTGGGCTAAGACACAGATATGACACACTGATGAGTCCAAATGAGGATGAAACACATGTATGTGTCTGCTGTTCTTAGCCATTGCTGATTGCACTGTGAGGCCTTCTGGCACCATGCAATTCTGCTTAAAATTGAGCCAGTCTAAATTCTCTCATGTGGATTTGCATATGTTTCCCATGATTCTTTGCATTATTGGGGTATGTGCAACTTCTGAAAAGGTCATCAGAGCCTGCCAATGGCCAAAACAGCAATGTGCAGTCAGGCTGTTACCTTATCTGACAGGTAAAACCCAACTTGCATACAGCAATATGGACATGGCATAGTCAGAAAATTATGACCCTGTGAAAAGAGAAATCCTTAAAAGATATGACATCTCAGGAGTGATCTACAGGAAGAGACTCCAGTCCCTGAAGTACCACTTAGTTGGCAATCCTCAAGAAGCCTTCACTCGACTTAAACAACTCCTCATTAAATGGTTTCAACCAGAGGGCATAATGGGCCCACAAATCATTAATGTATTTACAAATGAGCAATTCATCAACATCCTTTCTACAGATGTGCAGCATTGGGTAAAAGAACAGACAGTGAGGAAAAGCCCATTTCTTTATCGAGAACTATCAGATGGCCAGGCAGACACCACAGCAGTGAAATAACAGTCAGGGAATGCTAAGACCCTCTCTTTCCTGAGTTAACTCTAGATCAGAAAAGAACTCTGATGGAGTAACAAATCAACACCCAAAGACTTTATTTGCTAAAACTGCAATGAGCTAGGCCACACTGAACGAAATTGCCATGAAAATAAAGAGGGTAACACCGGAAAAATTTGGCCTTAGCAGACTGGGGCAAGTATTTGACAGATGTCAAGGTGAGAGTTAAGACTGTGAAGGGACTTTCAGATTCAGGAAGCACACAGACCCTGGTGCATGTTGAAATTCTCGGAAAAGACTGCAAATGAACCAAGTACTGGGGTCATCTGCATATACAAGGACACTTGATATTATCTCACCACCCAAGTGACTCTGAACATTAATGGGGAGTCACCCCAAATGAAAGTGGGGGTAGTATCACAGTTACCTGTACTTGTGATTAATGGAAATGACTTTCCAGTATTTGCTAAGTTAATTACAGAGGGAGTAAACCCTGCTGTTTCAGCAGCTGTGATAACAAGAGCACAGGTAAAGGAAAATTCAGATGGCGGGGACTCTTTTTTATTTTGGTGCCTTTGATTCAGACTTGTTTGAGCCCAGCTCCAAGATCCAGAAATCCAAGAAAGAAGATGCCTGAAAAAACACTGGCAACAAAAGATTGATGGACATAAGGGTCTGATATACGAAAATGTTAAAACTAAACTGATAACTGACTGTGATTTTGTTTCTGACCAAACTAACAATGTTTCTCTCCAAGGTTATTTTAAGCAGCTGGGGATGAACAAAACAGGGTGAACCAATGTTTAAAAAATGTAAGGGGCTAGTGTATAGAGTTTGGGTTAATCCTCAGATGGGGGAACAAATAGCACAATTGGTCATATCAAAGAAGTACAGATCTGAGCTTTTACAGATAGCACAATAGTCGTATAGCTCATCTCTCTGGGAGAGAATGCACCCTTGCCAGATTGTTGTACAGATTTTACTAGTCTGGGATTCACAAGGATGTTGCTACCTACTGCAGTTATTGTGCTGAATGTTAAAAAGTAGCACCAGTGAATAAAAAAGGTACAGGGACCCCAGTGCCCCTACCCTTGATAGATGTGTCTTTTGAGAAAATTGCAATGTATATGGTTGACCCCTTAGACAAAAGTAAAAAGGTAACTGATTCATTCTGGTATTATGTGACTATGCTACTTGATACCTAGAGGCAGTTCCAATGCATACTATCAAAGCCCCAAAAGTGGCAGCAGAATGTGTCAACATTTTCAGCAGGGTGGGCATACCTAAAGAGATTATTACTGATCAGGGAAGTAATTTTGGTGCTGCATTAGTGAAGGAGCTGTACTGAGTACAAGGTATCACTGCCAAAATAACCTCCCCTTATGACCTTCAGACAGACATGGTCTTGTTGAGCATTTTAACCAAATCCTAAAACACATTAAAAAGCTTTGTGAAAGGTGAAGGGAAAGATTGGGACCACTACTTACCTTACCTGCTTTTTGCTTACAGAGAAGTGCAACAAGCATCAACAGGTTTTTCACCCTTTGAAACACTGTATGTAGACAACTTAGAGAGACATTAGATGTAATAAAAGAAACATGAGAAGATAACCCCACTCAGAAAGAATATATTACATCATACATGTGTGCTCTGGGAAAGAAACTGGCAAAATATGTTGAAATTGCCCCCAGTAATCAGAAAGAAGCCCCTAAACAGCAGAATGTATATTATGGTCATGGAGTAAAAGAAAACATTTTTGAGCCAGGAGAAAAGGTCTTGTTACTGTTACCCACTACAGAAAACAAGCTGTTAATGAAGTAGCAAGGGTCTTATAAAGTAGTTAGATGTACTGGTGCAGTTATCGATGAGACCAAGACCCCTGAAAGGAAAAATCCTACCATGATATATCATTCTAACCTCTTGAAGAATCAGGTTGCAAAAACAGCAAAGGTTGCTTTGTTAGTACTAGAAGAAACTGTTAAAAAATATATTGATATTATAACAGACTGAAACAAACTGTAAAGTACAGTTATGTAAGAACTTACCGTAACAGCAGATCTTCGAGAAGAGCTCTTGCAGCAGGTAATAACCAATAGGAATATGCTGCCAGGCACTAGGACTCCACGGAAAACTTCTAACTAACAGTCCAAGGTGAGGGACCAACCCTGACATCGGCTCCACCCATGACGTCAGCCACTGTATAAAGGGGGCGGTCCCCTGGTGCCACCTCAGTTCACCCACTGGAGACCCGGCTAGCTTACTGGATTGGACAAACTGAGGAAGCTTTGTCATTCCAAAAGGGACAACCGAAGAAAAGCACTGGGGGAAGGAGGGAGGGAAAACATACCTGCTGCAAGAGCTCTTCTCGAAGATCTACTGTTATGGTAAGTTCTTACGTAACTGTACTATCTCACTTTGAGGTAGAGATCTTGTACAGTAGCAGGTAATAACTAATAGGACTGAGTCCCAAGCAGTACTGGGATGTCACCAGGTCAGAAGAGTGGTGGAAAGAAGGCAATATCCCTGGGCTATTAAGATAGGAGCACTTGGAGGACTGCCAGGCCAAAGGCTGCCCTCCATTTGGAATCAATGTCAAAAATGTAGTGCAGGATAAAGATGTGTACTTAGCTCCAGGTGGCTGTAGCACAGAGGTCTGATGCAGACATGTTCTTGAGTGAAGCAAATGATGTAGAGATTCCTCTTATTGAGTGACCTCTTACTGGCCCTGGCAGGGGTTTTCCATGCTTCTCATGGCAGAAAACAATGCAATTGACCAGCCACTTTGGCAGTTTTCTTAGTGACTGGTGCTCCCAAGATCTGTTGGTCAAGAGAAACAAACAGCTGGTCAGATTTCCTGATGGACCACGTGCAGTCAATGTAGTACCCAAGGATTCTATGTACATCGAAGGAATGTAACAATGCCTCCCCTTTGTTGGAGTACTCCATGTAATAAACCGGTAGATTGATGTCCTGATTAAGAGTCAGCTCAGACACTACCTTTGGGAGAAACTTAGGATTTGTGAGAAGGGACACCCTGTCCTTGTGAAAAACCAAATACGGCTCTTTACATGTGACAGCCTGAAGCTTGGAAATCCTCAGGCTGAAGTAACAGTAATGAAAAACAATGCTTTCCAAGAGAGAAAGCGGAGCTCGCAACTCGAGGTGGGTTCAAAGGGAGGCAAAGTCAGTTTTTCTAACATAAATAGCAAATCCCATGGATGGACAGGGTTCTGAATGGGTGGCTTAATATACAGGATACCCCGCAGAAAGGTGCGTGACAGATTAAGCTGTGCCAAGGTCTTGCCATCCACCGGTATGTGATAGGCTGAGATTGCCGAAAGATGTACCTTTATGGAGGAGTAGCTTAGACCTGAGTCTGACAGGGATAACAGATACTCCAGGACCCACTTAACCTCACACAAGAATGAGTCCAGGTCATGGGCGGCAGTCTAGAGGCCGAACCACTTCCACTTCATGGCATACATGGCCCTAGTGGATGGTTTCCTAGTGGTTACCAACACTTCTGCTACCCCCTATGACACCCCAAACCTGCTCCTGACTAGGTCTGCAGCAGCCATGCATGGAGATGCAGAGACTTAAGGCTGGGGTGAACTAGAGAGCCCTGCTCCTGGGAGAGCAAGTGAGCAGATAGAGGAAATGGAGTTGGAGGTTCCACCACCATCTGCTGTAGAAGCGGGAAGCAAATCTGTCTGGGCCAGAACTGTGCCACCAATATCAAGGTTGCTGGCTCTGACTGGAGTTTGAGCAGAACTTGCTGTAGAAGGGTGGGAAAGCATAGAGGAATCTCCCAGTCCAGGAGAGGGACAATGTGTCTCACCAAAAAACACCACACCTTGGCTTTAGCAAGCAGAAACTTGCAGTTTGGTATTGAGTGAGAACGCGAAGAGGTCCAACTCTGGAGTGCCCCATCTGGTGAAAAGATAATCTGCTACATCTTGAAGCAATCCCACTTGTGGGCTTGGGATTATGAATGACTGAGGCTGTCTGCAAGTGTGTTGGGAAGACCCGGAACATGTACTTCAAGCAGTTCCAGGTTGTGTCCTATCGTCCAGCACCAAACCCTCATGGCTCCTCTGCAAAGGGGGTAAGAATGTGTCCCCCTGCTTGTTGATGTAGAACACCACAGCCATGTTGTCAGTCTGGACCAAAGCGGGACCTGGGAGGAGGTTGCTCTGAAATGCCTGTAAGGTATAAAGTATGGCTCTCATCACTAGGACATTTATGTGAAGAGAGCACACTGTCTGAGTCCAGGACTTCCTGGTCTGGTGGTCCCTGAAGTGGGCATCCCATCCCATGCCTGACACGTCAGTGGTGACTACTTGCTGAGGAGAGGGATAGCTGAATGGCACCTCTATTGATAGTCGTGAGGGGATCAGCCACCATGATAAGGTTTGATGTACTGCTTTTGAGATCCTGACTCTTTGGTTGAGATCATCACTTCGCTGATCCCACTGCACTCTGAGATTCCATTGAAGAGTTCTCATATGCAGACAAGTGAGAGGCATGCTCACTATGGCAGCAGCCATGTGCCCCAGGAGCTGTAGGACCATTTTGGCTGGGGTCTTCTTTATGGAGACTAATCTCTGAGCCAGCGCCTGAAGGTGATCTGCCCTGTCCGGTAGGAGAAAGGCTCTTCCTTGAACCGTGTCCAAGATGGTGCTGATAAATTGGAGCATCTGAGATGGCCATGGGGTGGACTTTGGGAGATTCAGTATAATCCTGAGGTCCTGGAATATACTGAAGGTGTGCTCCAGGGTGTGGCAGAGCTGCATTTTGGATAAGGCTGACAGTAGCCAGTCATCTAGGTAGGGGTAAATGTAATGCCCCTGTCTCCTGAGGGCCACTACCACCACCACCAGGCACTTGGTGAGCACCTGAGGTGCTGAGGATAGGCCAAAGAGTAGAGCCCTGAACTGGTAGTGTTGTCCTTCGAACATGAACTGGAGATATCGCCTGTGGGACAGCAGTATCTTTATGTGCCTATATGTGTCCTACAATGGAAGTAGCCCTTGGAGGGTCACCATCCTGAATCTTTTGTACTCTATAAAGAGGTTCAGTTGACTGAAGTCCAGGATGGGACTCTGTCTTCTTTGGGATGAGGAAAAAGTGAGAGTAGTACCCGTTGCCCCTTTGGGGTTCTGGCACTACCTGGATGGCTCACTTGGACAGGAGGGTCTGAATTTTGAGAGGATTGGTGGGTTGTCCAAAGGTAACTGGGTGATCTCCAGGGCATAACCCTTTTCTATAAGTTGCAACACCCATTGATCTGTGGTGATGTTTGACCAACCTGCAAGGTTAAGGGAGAACTGCCTTCCCACTGCCTCCCCGATCTGTTCTGCTGGTGGAGGGGGGGCAGGCAAAGAGTCAGGCAGAGGTGGAAGGGGTGGGGTGAGGGGCTCTGGGTTGCCTGGCCATGTGCTGACCCTGAGAGCCTGCTATCTGAAGGGGTGCCTTCCTTTTGAATCCTCCTCACTGTGGCTGTTTCTTCGATTGCTGCCCTTGATGCCTCCAAAATGCCTGCGTCTAGGCTGATAGGGTTCAGATTTATACATTTTATGTACACCTGAAACTGCCTTCCCTGAATCTTGCAGGCCTGTGATAATCTTCTCAGCTTCTTGGCTGAAAGGAACAGGGCTCTGGAAGGGCAAATCAAGGATGGTGACCTGGAGGTCCTGCCGGAACCTGGACACCCTCAGCCAGGAGTGCCACCTGAGGCATATCCCTGAGATGGCAGCCTGGGCTGCAGTATCCGCTGCATCATAGGAACTGCGAAGGATGAGCTTGCCCATGTCAGAGCCAGATTGCAGGACTGCCAAGAGCTCTGTCTTGTTCTGTGAGTCTGGTTGAGTCTTAGCGAGGTCCATTACTTTCTGCCACAGGCACTTCTGGTACATGACCATGTGTGCAGAAATTTTAAGGACCTGACGGTACAGGTGGATGAGGCATACACTCTTTGCCCCAGTTGGTCTATTTTCTTGGATTCCTTGCCTGGTGATTGGGAGCTAGCATGTCAGGGCTGCTGCAACCTTCCATGGGCCACTGTCAGCACTATAGAGTCTACCTTGGGCTTCTCTCCAAGGTGTGGCTCATTCCTGGGTGTTCTATATAGGCATTCAGCCTTTTTGGGCACCACTGATGTTGTAGATGGGTGCTTCCAAGCCAACTTCATGATGTCTTGGAATTGCTGTACAAGAGGGGAGATGATCAATGACTTGGGGTCAGTGGCTCCCAGAAATTTAGCTAGATGTCTCCTCTCAGGGTCTAAATCCTCAGTTTCCCACTGATTTAGGAACTGTATGTGCCTCATCACCTCTAGGAAGTTGGGATGATCAGGTAGTGACCTCGGTGAGTCCTTCCTGGGATCCGGTGAGGACAGAGGGAGGTCATCCTCCGAGGAGGCATAGGACAAGGAGGAACCATTGTAGCCCCATGAATATTCTGAGTGATGGTCAGAGGACCTGTTGTGAGGCCAGGGGTGACATCCTGTTGACTCACTCTGTCCCCATGAGTGACAGCCCCTAGATCTGCTCCTCCTCCTATGCGATGAGGATCATGATGAAGTATGATGTCCATGGCTCTGACGTCCATCTGAATCATGATCTGAGCCACCTGGAGTTGGGTGGGCTGGCATCGGTGGTGATGATGGAGATCTGGGGTGAGGCGTTGGCTGTGGTTGAGGGACAGACACTGGCACTCTCACAGACTCCTGCTTGGGAGGGGGGTCACCCTTGGTGTTCCACCAGCTGGTGAAGAGTGTGATGATGTCTTCTGAGGGGACCATTGAACCCGATGGTTGCTCTGGCACCTTGTCAGTTGGTCCTGGAGGAGTAAGCATCAGGTTTTGTGTCTGGGGAGGTTCCAGCAACAGACCGACATCAGTCCCATCGACTGGCTTCTGATCCTCTTCCCTGGGCCCTGGCATCAGGGAATCAGACAGAGGCTGGTCGTCGGAACCTGTGGTCAATGGGTTTGAGGGTTCGACGTCAGGTTGGGCATCATCAGGTCCTCTGGTGAAAGCCCTTGAGGGACTGACAGTGACTGAGCAACTGGGGCCTTTCCTGACACCACCACTCTGGATGCAAATGTTGTGGCAGACTGTCATCGGTCTGCAGAGACTGTGGACAACAGGTCAGGTTTCCCAGGTGCTTTGGTAGGAGAAGGGACACCCTGACACCTGCCATGGTTGTCATCCATGGCTGACAAGCTTGAGGATGAGGCCATGGCAATGGAGCAGCCCGACCAGACTCCTGTCACAGAAGATGTGGCCATGTTCTTGGCCTTAAACCCTAACAAAAGTTTGTAGGGTCTGATGGCCAAAGAAATAGTGGAGGAGGCCTGAGAAGGCCCATGTCCTGAACTATTGCCTGATGTGTGGGAAGAGGCAGGAAGCCTGGCAGCCATAGCCCCTGGAAGAGCTAATGACTGAGGATGGGCAGAGTCTGACTTCCAGCCAGAGGAGGAGGCCTTACCATGGTGCAGAGAACATGACCATGAGTCTGACCTGGAGCAGTCGTTATCCTTCTTGTGGTGCTTCCCTGAGTGCATTTTCTCTTTGGGGGAGGCGTCATGAGTGGAAGATGGGGAGCTGTACCCAGAGTGTGACTTCTGCATAGTGGCCGCTTGTTGTTCCAGGAGGCAGGCCTTCAAGGTCTTCAGGAGGCAGATGTGGGTACATTGGTTGAAGCTTTGGCAGTGCGGGCAGTAGTTCATCTTGTGTCTGGGTCCAGGCACAAGTGACAGGCCTTGTGACAATCACACAGGAGTGTGGTGTGCATCTTTATGGAACACATACAAACAGAGGAGAGAAAGAAGTAAGTACCTCAGCTGGGACTTGAACCCATGCCACCCAGAATACCGTTCCGATTGTGCTAACCGGCTGTGCCACTGAGACAACTGGAACCTGGGCTGTCCCCGAGCGTATTACTCTTTCTCAAACACACAACCCAAAGGCAATACAAGTATTTACTTCTAACAATCACACAGGAGTGTGGTGTGCATCTTTATGGAACACATACAAACAGAGGTGAGAAAGAAGTAAGTGCCTCAGTTGGGACTTGAACCCAGGCTGCCTGGTATACCATTCCGATTGTGCTAACCAGCTGTGCCACTGAGACAACTGTGCATTTGAGAAACAGTAATATGCTCGGGGACAGCCCAGGTTCCAGTTGAGGCACTTACTTCTTTCTCACCTCTGTTTGTATGTGTTCCATAAAGATGCACACTGCACTCCTGTGTAATTGTTACAAGTAAATATTTGTGTTGCCTTTGGGTTGTGCATTTGAGAAAGAGTAATGTGCTCGGGGACATCCCCAGAGATTTCCTCCACTGGATTTTTTTCTCTTTTGAGTGCCAAAGGCAAGACAAAAAGTGGCATCGGGGTACAGCAGCCCTGACTGTGAGACATAGTGCATGTGATGCAGTGGCCCTGCCCATTTAGGGCAGTGGAAGTGGATAGTAGGGTGCAGCAAAAGCCCCACCTTTGGTGGCCTTGGGCAGCATGGTGCAGCAGCCCCAACTGTGGCGGCAGAGTCCCTGGGACTCTAGGGCTTAGCAGAACATAGCAGTCCTGTCTGTGGAGACTGGAACAAGGGGCTTTGGCCATGCCTGTGGGGGAGGGGCTGAGGAAAGCAGGGTGCAGCAGCCTCAACTGAAGGGCAGGAGACAGGGGCATCAGGATGACATATAGTATTTCTAGTTACACACATACATGAGATATTTTCACATAGAATCCCTCAGAGAACTGAATTTTGTGATTTCATACAGTACATGTTCCTGAAATAGAGTGTGGCAGACACATGTTTGTCAATCTGACATATTAACACTTACATCAAAGACATGCTGCTTCTATGACTTAACAACCTTTAGATTTATTTTATGTCCATTTAGAAATAAAGATGATTATTATTATTATAATTTTTAACTGCGAAAATGTTGTTTACAATGGAGTCCATCCCTCCACCCTTGCCATTAAACAATCCTGTGTTATATTGCCAGACAACAATGCAGAATTTTGATGTGATAGTACTGACTGCTGTGATACAGACAGGTGATTTCTCACAAACAGTCATTTATACCACTTCAGCGGACCGCTGAAACACAAATGACCAACTCTTTATGAGAACAGAATGATAGATTGTAAACTAACTGATCTAAACACAAACCAGATGGCTTAGTAACACACTTGGAGTAAAGACAATTAGCCCTACAGATTGCTTTGGCTGGAAAGTGCAACAGCTTCTTCAGGCAATTAGGTACTTAATTGCAGCAGCAATAGGCTGGACATGTATGATATCATTGCTCACTGACAGGGACAGAAACATCTTCATTGTTTCTTCACTGTCTTCAGTTACTGCAGATCACATTATCAGATGTAGATTAAAAAAAAAAAACACAAAACCAAACAGCATGATATTTTCAGGAAACGCTATTCATGACACAGGGACTTGACCTCAAGGTTTTATTGACAATCAGTAAAACTTTTTCATTTGATCTTTAACTGATTCTATTTTAAATCTATACCCCTTTTGTAGCCCAAATCATTACCTCCAACATGGATGAGCAGTATGTCTGGCTAAGGGTGACTAATCAAAAGTCTACGTATTGTTGCCATGAGTTGCTCCCATCTCATGCTCTCCTTAGCAAACTAATGAACATCACAGTTGTCCACTTGCAAATCATTCCCAAAATGACTTCTTTTGGCAAATTGTGCACCCCTTCACACAAGTGAACTGTCCGCTATCTGAACTGTAGTAGTGAAGGTTACTGCCATGCTGAATGTCTTTAAACACACTGCAAATAACAGAAATCCTAAATCTGTGTGTCTCTCATAGCAGTCTCTATCAAGTGACAGTTTACTTTCAGTTTAACAGTTCTGGCTTGCCAAGCAGACTAAACAAAAAAAGTATTTACCAATTTCTTGCCACTTTATTGGAAGGCATACATAAAGTGTTTATCAATCACATTACAAGTTTAACAGTCAGGTTTATATATGGTCTTGATTTGTTTACAATTTGTGCAGGTTTACCTGTACTTGACTGTCATTAGTTAAATGAAAGGAAAACTGAAACATTTTTGAGAGGGAGAACATTTGTTATTTATTTATTTTTGATTTATTTAAAAGTTTGGTGACTGGGAAAGACACACTGAACTGAGGCTTGTTTCCAGGTGGGACCATGGGAAAAGGGGAAAGGGGAGAAATCCAGGCAGGCAGTTTCAACAATGAAGTGCAATGACAGCAGTTACAAGTGCAGTTCAGTGGGTAACAAAATAGAAGTAAGAATACTTGAGGTCAAAAACAAAATGGCTATATACAGGTGTAAAAATTCTACTAGGGTTGGCGGCCGGGGATCCAGACAGACTGAGCTGGGATGAGGTGAGCCCTTCCTCAAGAGACAGAGAGAGAGAGAGGGGGTGCAGGGACTGAGAGGGACATATGGAAGGTAGGGTTAGCAGATAAGGGGAGAAGTGGGATCAGAGGGGGTAAGCAGGGGAAGAGTAGGGAGAGTTAGAGGGGTGTGTGACAGGAACAAGTAAAGGGGAGGCGAACTTCAGTAGGCACTTTAGGGATAGTAGAGATGAGGCTTGGTGAAGAAGAGAGAGGAGCTGATTCCAAAGGGGGGGGAGCTGGTATGAGAAAACAGTTTGACCAGTGCGAGAGCATGGTGAGGGATAGAGAAGAAGCGAGAGTCTCTTGTGTGAAGAGGGTAAGAGGAGGGATCAGAGGGGGAGAGAAGAGACGATAGATAGGAGGGTAGGGAGCCAAACTAGTTTTTACCAATGAGGGCTGAGCTGTGGGAATGGCAAATTGCCAAGGTAGGAAGCAATGGAAAGAGAGGAATAGAGGGAGCAGTGATGGGTGCAGGAAGGAGAGTTTGAGACAAAGTAACAGAAGGCATTACAGAGGGTATCCAGTCTGGCAAGGGTGGAGGGTTGAGCTCCATTGTAAACAACATTTGCATAGTTGAAAATAATGATAATAATAATCTTTATTTCTAAAATGCAATTCCAAAACCAAAGTGCTGTACAAATTAATCAATAAAAACATTAAAACAGGTAAGATAATAAAACAATCCAATTTCAGGCTATGTACGATATATTAAACAAAAGTATTATGTAAAATCCCTATAAGCTAGGTGGAACAGATGGGCCTTTAAGGTCGTCTTGAAGCTCTCCAAGGTCCGGCATGCTCAAATCTGATGAGGTAGAAAATTCCACAGGGTAGGGGCTGCATACATAAAAGCTGGAGACCCAGAGGTTTTCAGCTGTACACTGGGAATCTCTAACAACCCCTCATCAGCTAAGCACAGTGGTCAGCTGGGATGATAAGGATTCAGGAGCTCTTGCAGATAACCCAGACCTTGTCCATGCAGGGCCTTGTAGGTCAGAAGACTGACCTTGAAGGTGATCCACCACTGTACAGGCAGCCAGTGCAGTTTGCGCAGCACAGGAGTGATGTGGCTTGAATGAGCAGCCCCCATCAACAGCCATGCTGCAGTGTTCTGCACTAGCTGCAAATGGCGGACATCAACCCCCAGAAGCCCTAGGCAAAGGGAGTTGCGGTAGTCCACTTGTGAGGTCATGAAAGCATGGATCAGCATCGGATGGTCACTGGATGGAACATGGTGCTTGACCTGAACGATGTTCCTTAGATGGCAAAAAGAGGACTTGACTACTGCCGACACCTGTAAACGCCGTGTCGGCGCTCATAATCAAGAATCACCCCCTGGTTTCGCACCTGTTCAGAGGAAGGCAGCTGGTTACCCCCGAGCCAAAGCCCAGAAGGGGATCCTGCCACCGACCCCTCTATCTGGTGACCCCAATCCACTACCAGCACCTCAGTCTTATCGGAATTCAACTTCAACCAGCTGGACTTCATCCAGTCCTGCATTTCTGCGAGGCAGCTGTTAAAGACTGAGACTGCACTATCCTGATCGGGTACAAAAGACAGGTAGAGCTGGGTACCATCTGCATAGCAGTGAAACCTCAGCCCACACCATCTCACAATGTTTCACAAAGGCAGCATATACACTGCAAACAACATTGGGGATAGCACAGAACCCTGAGGGACCCCGCATGGCAGAGAGAATGAGTCCGAGGAAAACATCCCCGACACCACCATCTGAGATCTGCCAGTGAGGAACGATTGAAACCATCTGAGGATCAAGCCTGCCTGGCCATAGATGACCCTCGGGCGCTCAAGGAACACCCCATGGTCCACGGTATCAAAAGTTGAAGAGAGATAAAGGAGCACCAAGATAGAGCAGTGCTTCTGATCTCATGCCATCAGCAGATCATTGAGCACCCGAACCAGAGCAGTCTCAGTACTATGCCTCTTCCAGAAACTGGACTGGAGAGGATCGTAAATATCATGGATGGTAAGATGATTCTCCAGCTGCAGCGCAACTACTTTCTCAATCGCCTTCCCTACAAAGGGAAGGTTAGAGATAGGCCTGTAGTTAGCAGAGCAGTTTGGTTCAAGAGAAGCTTTCTTAAGGAGTGGTGTCACCACTGCCTCCTTATGGGAGCTTGGGAACTTACCCAACTCTAAAAAGCACCAAACAATCTCAGCAAGGAGGGGCCGATGGAATCTACACACCCCATTATAAGGTGTGTTGGGCCTGGTTCCAAACTACAGCACGTTGGTTGCATACTCTGGACAATCCGCATGATATCTGCGTTCTCCAGCCAGTCGAAAGATGTCCAAGAAAATCGAGCAGAGGTGCCCAAGCACCGACCACCACCAACCCCCATAGAATGAGCTGGTTGGATCTCAGCCCTGATCTTGGCCACCTTATCAGCAAAGAATCAAGTAAACTCATCACACTTAACTTGTGAAAATGAACTTCGTACCTGCAGACAGGCTGGGTTGCACAACCTGTCCATGGTTCAAAAGAGTTGAGCTGGTCGATTCTGAACTGCAGCAATCTCCCTGGACAGGAACTCTGTCTTCTTATGAGTGATTGCTGATTGATAGACCCGATAATCTTCCATCAATCTAAGTTGGTCAGTATCCTGGGCAGATTTCTGCCAGCATCACTCTAACCTTCATCCAACTTGTCTCAACTCCCTCAAGGTCCCATCAAACCAAGGGAACCATGAACAAAGAGAGAGAGGACGAACATGGACAGGAGCGATAGAGTCCAGAGCTTTCGTCGCAGCCTTGTTATAGGCCTGAACCAAACTCTCTGGACCCTCACTTGCACCCGGCAAGCCCGATAGGTCTAATACCACCATCAGGTCATCAGGGGTTACATCTCTCAAAGGGTGGTATCTAACCATCTCCACAGGGGCAGGCCTATGGGGGGAGCGAGCCCAGAGATTGAACCTTATGGTGTGGTGATCAGACCATCTGACTGGTTCCACCACCAAATCGGAGGCCTCCATCCCCAGGAGGAAAACCAGATCGAGTGAGTGATCATGATTATGGGTTGCAGAGGCAACTACCTGTGTGAAGCCCAATTAATTCATAAGTAGGAGGAAGTCCGGGCCAAATTGCGAGAGTTCGTCATCGACCCAGGCGTTGAAGCCACCCAGCATCATCAACCTAGTTGACGAATGCCATGTTGACAATGAAGTCCGTGACTTTCTGTAGGAACAATTTCTCACCCTCGGGTGGATGGTAGATGAGAATAATCCCAACACTCCACACCTGCAACAACAGTACACTCAAATGATCTAGATTCCTCAACTGGCACCCCTACAAGGCCCAATTCTGATCTAAAACAAATGGCTACACCCCTGCCCCACAGTCCAATCACGAACGATGTATCACTGAGAACCCGACCGGAATAGCCACCTCCAAGAAGGGGCCTGCATTGTCATCCAGCCAGTTCTCGTGATGCAAGCCAGGTCTCTTGTCCCAACAAGATCAGCAATAATAGCCATCTTGTTCCTAACAGATCTGGCATTGCACAAGACGGTTTGAGTTGAATGAGATTCTGGGGCTGGCTGGGCTACCCGGTCCAGAAACCCTGGACCCTTGGGTATGGGGACCAGATATGGAAGACCACGTTCTGGAACCCATTTCACCCCAGGGCATCTCCCAGTCCTAACTACCCCAATCTGATCACCCAGCTCACTCCCCTGAGGTTTAGGGCCCCCAGCCCCTTCCCACCTCCTACTGACTATTCCCAATGTCCTGCAGTGTCTATAGACTGCTGCCAGAAGAGGAGGACATTTAAAGGGCCGGAGGTCCCGGAGCTCAGAAAGGCAGTAGTGCCTGACTGGGAGAGCTACCTGCCAGCACATCTCCAGCTCAGCAAAAGCTGCTAATGAATCAACAATAAACACCTACTCTAACCTGTAAACAAATACTGTCAAAACACCCCCACACACACACCCACACCCACACACACCCATACACACACACACACACACCCTCACACACACACACACACACACACCCATACACTCCACGACCACACTCAACAGAATCCTAAAAGTAAAATAAAATAAAAATTGTGCAAAATTATCAGTCCATTATAGCTGCCCAGAGTAGCTAGAAGACAAGTGGCAAACCAGTCACAATAATACAGTGCAGCTGAGTTCTGAGACCAGAGAGCTCCCACCACTCCATTTAAAATAATAGTTCAACCCCAACACTACCTCTCACATAGTGGGGGAAGAATCAGCAGTAACTCAGAAATAATAAAATCAATATATTAAACACCGTACATAAATTCAATATGAGTTCTGGAAACTCATGGATCTCCCACAGGCAGGTTAATAATTCAGCCCCTGCGCCACCTCTCACATAGTGGGGGAAGAATCCACAGTAACTCAAAATTAATCTACAGTAACTCAAAAGTATTAAAAATCAATGTGCTTGGCACTCTCACCACCTGTACACCCAAATAACATGAACCAGGAAAAGGTGGCAAATCAGCTTTCAGGAACACAGTTCGTGACCAAGGAGAATGACCAGTAGGGCCCACGAATAATCCAGATTAAAGCAGGGTGTAGAAATTAATTAAATTCACTGTCAAAGTCTTCAAACTCCACCAAAAGTCTCCTCGATTGCAGCTCAGCGCAGATATCGCCCACTACACAAAACTGTAAATCCTAGTATACCGCTTTGGTCACTCCAATGAGTCCAAAATTGAAATGGTACTACACTCCACTAACTGACACCCCAGTCTGTGGGGAGGAGACCACCAGTAAAGGGCTGAAGGAGTGCAATAGCAGGAGAGGTAAATAGACACCCCCTGACTGCACTACCAGGAACTAGCCACACCCCCGACCTCCTGCAACCTGTGGCTGCAGGTGCCCTGGTGAATCTACCACCTGGCTAAACCCCAAGTGGCCTTGGAGAAGCCCCAATTCCTTGCCGGCTCCCTGGTGGCCAAACAAAGTGACTCCTGCCCAGTCCTGGACAGAACAGTGGGACAGCAGCCCTTGGAAGCGGGGGGAGGGGGTTCCATCACCCAGCACAGCTGTCTGGCACTCAATTTTACCCAGAACTCCCAAATCAGAGCAGCATCCTCACAGTTCAAGAACTCCTCTGGCAAAGTCCAGGTTCAGTTGCAGCATGTCCCGACAGCACTCAACTATCTTCCTGTCCAGGTCCTCCAATGAAAACCAGTGATCAACCATGACAACTCACTACCATTCCAAACATCCACCTCAAAATGAGCAGTGGCCTGGCTCCCCGTCTTCCTCAACATGAGCAGCAGGATTGGAATAACAATGATGCAGCGGTCTACTTGGGCACACAATGAACTAAAACAAAAACGACTAAAATGTACTTTGAACAGATAAAAATTAAAAAGAAGAAACAAAAACAAAACTAAAACTAAGCCAACAAGCAGCATTAATTACTGCTTACTGATGGCTGGCCCAGCATGGTTGCCATCTTTGTTCCATAGCCATCAAGGGAGGATCATTTTGACAAGCAGGTCCTTACAAACGTCAGTGGTGTGACAATCCTTGTTTCAGTGAAGGATGCTTAACTTGGGGTGAAGCTTAGAGTGTATAGCATCGATGTGAGCTCAGAAGTCCAAGTTGCTATCAAACCACACACCAAGGTTTTTGTAAGTGTGGACAATCTCCACTTGGGTACTATCGAGGGTGTAGAAGACCAGAGAAGGTAAGAGCCTTGCAAGCGTTTGGTTAGTGCCAAAGGTCATGGACACATTCTCCTCAGTGTTTACTTTGAGCTGGTTGGTATGGAACCAGTGTAGCACATTGTGGAAATCATGCTGGAGTGAGGATTCAACAGCAGACGTGGAGGGACCAGATGCTTAGATAACTGTGTCATCTGCATGCATGCAAAGATGTGAGGAGACACAGATGGATGGAAAGTTATTGAGAAAATTAAAAATAGTATGGGGCCCAGGATGTAGCTCTGGTGGCTCCTACCAGAATGGAGAGACGGGATAGAGCACCACCCAACTGAACAGACTGCTGATGGTTCATAAGGTATGATTAGACCCCTTAAATGCAGGCATAGAGAGACCAGCTGAGGCCAGCTTGTTCAGGAGGAGAGGGTGGGTTACCGAAACGAATGCCTCAACAAGGTTCAATAAAAATAGCTGCTGTGATGGGACCCTGGTCCATCCTTGTAAGAACAGAGTCAATAACATGGAGAAGGGAGGTGGCTGTGGAGTGTTTTTCTCTAAAACCAGACTGGAAAGGGGAGAAGAAGAAAGAGGAGACTAGGAAGTTGACTAGTCTGGAGTGAACAAATGACCGTTATAGTTTATCAAGGGAGGGAAAGAAGGAGAAAGATAGGTCTATTCTTACCTGGAGAAGATGGATCACCCCCTTTGTGGAGGTGGAGTACCTTGGCAGTTTTCCAGGCAAGTCGGATGGCACAGAAGGTAAAGGAAAGTTTCAAGAAATGGGTGAGCAGGTGAAGGATATGGGGCAGGTATACAGAGGAGTTTGAGATCCAAGCCATCAGGGCTGTATTTTGAGGGGTTGAGAGACTTAAGGGCATGGAAAACTTCCTGTGGGGAGACAGGAGGGAAGTGAAAACCTGCAGAAGAGGTGGATTGGGGTGGTAGGGTGGGAGCATTTGAGGACTTGCAGGGGACCACTCAAGTCATGAAGAATTTGTTAAAAAGGGAAATGACAGCAAAGCGGTTGGAGACCAGGGAGCCATCTGCTTGTGGGAGGGGGCCGAGGGTTGGGGTGGTGGATTAAAAAGGGAGTGGGTAATTTTCCAAAAAATGGAGGGAGAGTTTAGGTTAGATTATAGGTTGGATTTGAAGTAGTGGACCATGGCTACTTGAATTGCCTTGGTGCCGGAGTTTCTAAGGGATCTGTAGTGCTGGTGGTCAGAGTCAGAGTGGGAGGCCTCGAAGCATTCCCATGCAAGGTCCCTAGATTTGCAAAGCTCAGTGAGGTTGGGTGTAATCTAGGGATGGTGGGAGCATTTCACTCTGGATGTTTTGAGGGGGGCATGGGTGTTCCACAAGAAAGTGAGGATGGCGGTGAAGTGTGAGAGGATTGAGTCAATGTTTTGGACAGAGTATACAGGAGATCAGTCAGCAGAGGCTAGGTCACTTAAAAGAGCATCTGTGACAAGAGACCTGAGGGGCTGTGAGATATGTATTTTGTGGTGGATTGAGGGGGTCGCTTTCCTAATACAATAGGTGAGGCAGTGATCACAGAACACATCTGGGAGCGTGTCTGCAGCCAAGATGCAATGGGGGTGAGAGCATAGTACCCACACTCCTGAAGGGAGTGATTTGAGGAGTGAAGGTTAAGTCTGGTGGGTTTGGAGGTTAGCTGGGTGAGATTCAAGGATTTGACAGAGTGTAGGACAGGTTTAGAGGCAGGGGAGAGCCAATTTAGATTGAAGTCCCTGGGTAAGATAAATTCACCAGAGGCAGAGAGGGAGACAAGTGAGGAGAGGGAGTTAAGGAGAGAGGAAGGAGGGATTTTTTGGGAGGCATAAAGAATGCAGACAAAAATAGGGAGGGTGGAACAGAGGGAATGTTTGAGCAGCAGGAGCTTGTGGGAGGTGGGGAGGGCCTCCTTGAGGGAGATAGAACAGGAAATGTTATGTCGGTTGTAAATGGCAACATCTACACCACGCTTACATCTGTCCTGGGGGGAAAAGGTGGAAATCAGGGATGGAGAGGTGTGAGTCTGGGACTCTAGAGGAGTGCCAGGTTTCAGATATACAAAGAATGTCAGGGGAGTACTGCAAAGCCTATACCTTGAGGGAGTCTATCTTTGGGAGAGAGAGAGCTTCATGTATTGAGGTGGAAGAAACTAAGACCTTTAGGCATAGAGAGGGAAGGAGTGTGTGAGGGGCCCAGGATTTAGTTCCACATCACCAGCTAGAAGTAGGAGGATAAGAAGGAGGGTAGAAAGGAAGGTATCTTCTGCTTTTTGTAGCCTAGGGGACAGAGGGCAGAGGAGTAGAGGAAAGGGAGTGAAAGGTGTGGTGGAGAAATTCGAGGTTTGCGGAGAGGGTAGGAAGGAGACCAGGGAGCAAAGAGTAAGTTGGGGGTAGTGAAGTAGGAGACAGGTTGGAAGAGAGGTTGAGAAACAATAGGAAGGAAGGAGAGAGGGGGAGAGAGAGGAGGAAGGGATGGGGATATGGAGGGGAGAGAGAAAGGGCAAGGGGGACATGAGAGGGTAAGAGTGAGGGTAGGGGGTGAGGGAGAGTAGGGGAGATAGATTAGAAAGGCAGGTAGCCAGAGGAGCATGTTGCTGGGGAGTCAGAAGGAGTGGGAAAGAGAGGAGAAAAGAGGGCAGAGGGAGAGTTGGTTGAGTTGGGAGGGAATAGTAGAGAGTCACTGGACAGACAGGGCAGACATGGGGCACAAGTATAGGAGAACTGCAAATGTGAGAAGGGCTAGAGAGCAGCAAGCACCTGAAGGGGGAGAGGTGTGTGTGGTGTTAGATATAAGCCAAAACAGTAGATAGAAACTAGGGGAAAATGCAGTTAGAGCAGATACTGAACTTGGAGTACAGCTAATGAATGAGCACAGCAACCTAGCTGTAAGAGTCAACGTGCCAGACAGAACAGGTAGGAGAAAATTAAACAAACTACGTAGCAGTTAAAAGCAATGCAGATAATAATAGGACATTTATAAATGATTGCTCATTATATAATGGGGTAAATCCAAAGTTGGAAGCCCCGTAATCTGATTGGCTGGCTGGCACCTTTGCCAGCGTAATGAATCCTCCAGTGTACCAGCTGGAAAGGGTGCCAGTCAGCTGTGTCTCATCAACTACAGAAAAAAAAGAAACGCAATCCAAGCTGCCATGTTGTTTTCTCACTAAACCACGATGGAAAAGCACAACAAAAATCATCCATACAACCAAATACTGTCCACAGTCCTCCAAAACATCAGAAAAAATGTCAAAATGAAGTATAAACAAGTATTTGCCAATGCCGAATGTTTGCTTGCTGGCATTGGCAGTGGTAGTGTAGAAGTTACAGAGCTGTGTAATAGGAATGGCAGTGAAGTATTGAACTGAAGCCAACCCCACCACCACCCTGCAGAGAGTGACAGGCATTGGGGTGTGCCTTTGGGTGCGTCAGGCATAACGGCCACGCCATTTCACCGCACCCACCCTGCAGACATCGACAAGTGTCACGGTGTGCCTTGGGTCTTTGGTTTGTGCGCACCCCATTCCATCAGGAAGTACGGTGAGATGGGTGCGGTATAGGAGAATGGGGTGAACTTTGGGGCTGAAGAGTCAAGGCATACCTCGATGCCTCTCATTGGCTGCAGGGTGTGGAATGGTATGAGCATTACAGGCAAGAATCCCAAGTCACACCCTGATGCCTGTCATTCTCTACAGGGTGGCGTTATGGTTGGAAACCCTAATACCTCAGGCATTAGTTGGTATTTCCTCCAAATTTTCAACATGGTTTTGGCCCCACCTCATGAACAGTGGCAATATCAGTTTGTTGGCAGCTGCTTATGCACAGCGACTAACGCATTTAGCACCACAGGTGCAAAACATTCGAAAAGGATGTAAAAATGACAGCTGTACTGTTCATGGGGAGGTGTAAAAATGGCAATGTTGCAAATCTGCAGTAAAAATATTTAAAAAAATGGTGAAATCCGCAATGCCTGAAAACTTTATTACAGCATGCACCCGTAATGTAATTGGTTTGGGGATTTTTACAGCAGATTGTCAACACAGTCATTTTGGGACCATCGATCATGAACAGTGTCACTGTGATTTTCTTTATCTGTCCCGAACAATGATTTCCCACAGCGACCACGCATCTCTGCACTGAAAGTGTGAAAACACATTTCGGCCATGTTGTGAAAAATGACAGCTGTACTGTTCATAAGGAAGTGTGGAAAAATGCCACTGGTGAAAATCTGGACTGAAAATATTACAAAGTCATGAACTTATGAGAGTGTGTGGAAACTGCGCAATGCTCACTCGTAACACAGTCATTTTATGGACTTTTGTCACCAAATTTTCAACATAGCCATTTTAAGACCTCTGCTCATGAACAGTGTCACTGTGATTTTCTTAATCTGTCCCAAACATTAAGCCAAGACACCGATCTGCACCCGACAGCGCTACATGTGCGAAACACATTTTGGGTGACATGTGAAAAATGGCAGCTGTACTGTTCATAAGGAAGTGTAATAAAATGGCAATGTTGAAAATCTGGAGTGAAAATATTGAAAATTTGCAAACTACGAGCGCATGAGGAACTGGGCAACGTGACGCCAGAAACAGTCATTTTAGGAATTTTTTCACAAAATTTTCAACATAGCCATTTTAAGACCTCTGCTCATGAACAGTGTCACTGTGATTTTCTTAATGTGTCCCATACATTGATTTCGCACACCGACTGTGCCATTGTGCGCTACATAGGTGGAAACATGTTTTGGGCAAGATGTGACAAATGACAGCTGTACTGCTCATAAGGAAGTGTAATAAAATGGCAATGTTGAAAATCTGGTTTGAAAATATTGAAAATTCGCAAACTTACGAGCGTGCATAGGGACTGCGCAACGCACGCTCGTAAAACAGTCATTTTTAGGGAATTTTTCACCAAATTTTCAACATAGCCATTTTAAGACCTCTGCTCATGAACAGTGTCACTGTGATTTTCTTAATTTGTCCCAAACATTGATTTCGCACACCGACTGCGCCATTGTATGCTACATGGGCGGAAACACATTTTGGGCAAGATGTGAAAAATGACAGCTATACTGCTCATAAGGAGGTGTGGTAAAATGGCAATGTTGAAAATCTGGACTGAAAATATTGAAAATTCACAAACTTACGAGCGTGCGTAGGAACTGCGCAAAGCACACTCGTAAAACAGTCATTTTTTGGAATTCTTCCACCAAATTTTCAAAATAGGCTTCTTAAGAGCTCACCTTATCAACACTGGAAGTGTCATTTCATTAATCAGTCCCAAAAGGTGATTTCACGCAGTGACTGCGAAATCACCCTTCATGCCCGAATAATGCCATGACAGTGACAGCATTCATGAGGAGGGGTCCCAAAAACCCCATGTTGAAAATTTGGTGCAAAATTCTAAAAATGCCTGAGATATGCTGCAAAGTTGAAAAAACCCTATCTATCCCATTATACAGCTTACCGGCATTTCCTCAGTTCGCGGTCGGCTTTGAAGAGTGCAGACGTATTCCCTGTTCACCGAAGATCGTCGTGCCGAGGTCCGGAGGTAAGTATGGGGTGAAAGGGGTGTGTGGGGAGGCAGGGTGCGCAGTGGGTGGGTGCGCCTTGTGGGAGGGGCAGGGAGCAGCGCCGAGGGACAATTTTATTTGCAGGTTTTTTTCTTTAAATGGCCTTGGGGCGTTTGCCACTCTGGGTGGGCTCCCAGCATGGCACAGGATGGCTGGTTGGGCGTGGAGCCGATGGGATTAGGCACCCCCGTCGGCCATAGCATCTTTGCCATGCTGGGTGGGCTCCCAGCGTGGCACCCTGTACTCTAGGGGGGAGGACAGTGGAGCCGACGGGGGATTGGGCACCCCCGTTGGCTATACAATGAGTTGACATGCTGGGGTGGGCACCCAGCGTGGCATGTGGAAGGCTTTTGGGGGGGAGCACAGCACAGCCGATGGGGGATTGGGCACCCCTGCAAACACACTGCCTGAATTGTAAGAGGGCTGCCACACCTCTGAAAACTCAGATGATGGCACTATGTTTCTTGCACATGCGTGCAAGCAAACATAAAAATCACCTGCTGCACGTCCTTTTAAAATGTAAACTTCATCCCCGAAGCCAACAAAACTGTAGCTGTTATATCCCAGCTCCTCCAAAAACGCTCACTCCCTCTAGGTCCCATAACAGTCAATGCTGTCACTTCTACTATTGTACCGCACCTCATAAACAATGCAGTGTGCAAACCTAAATGAGGTACAGACTATTTCCCTGTAACCACTTCCACACCACATACCTCATAATTTTTTTTTCTCTCTCCACTCGGCTTTAATCTGGAAGCTATACAATGCCAACTCATTACGGTTCACAGCATGCCACACAATCACAGTTGTGAGACAGTGCCACTGTAGCTAAGAAACAAAAAAAAAAGTTAGTCTTGCACAAGTGACAACCCTCTCTTTAAATACAAACAAAACCTATTTAAACTAAAAAAATGAGCTGCATTAGAATTCATAACAGCCATGAAAACACCCCTAGCAACCAAAGACAGCCGTAGAACTAAAGGACTATTTTTTGTAGCACACTAACAAATACAAGAAAAATAAATGAAAAGACCAAAAAAAGCCATTTAAAACACATTTTTTGTGTGTCTAAAAAAAGTACCATAGTATAATAGCAATATACCACTCCAGGGAGTGGGTATATGGGTGGATTTACCACTTCTGGTGTGGTTAAGTCACTTGGCCTGTGGCCTCATGACTGAACCATACCAGGCGTGGTAAATCCACCCATCTACCCACTCCCCATCATGGCAGATTGCTTAAACATTTAACTTATAATAATAATCTTTGTTTTTATAGTGCAATTCAAAATATCAAAGCGCTGTACAAATATTAACTATAAACACATCAAAAAGATAAAACAATAAAACTCAGTACTATCCAGATTTCACATCAGTATACATCGGAGTAGTTTATAGCATATGGTTCCCAAAGGCAAGATAAAACAAATGGGTCTTTAAGGCCTTCTTAAAGCTCTCCACGGTCCGGCACTCTCAAATCTGACAAGGTAGAGAGTTCCACAGGGTGGGGGCTGCATACATAAAAGCTCACGACCCCAAAGTTTTCAACCAACTTGGAAAATAGTTACTGTGTCTGTTGACCATAGCAAGTCCTATTTATTGTGCCACCCAGATTTCTTCTCTCTCTTTTTGCCTGGCACCCTAGGTGGTAAGATAGTGCTCTAAACATATTTTCACATACTTGATGCAATGTCTTAAGACTGTCCACCAATATTAAGTATTGGTGGCATAAAGATTATGCTAGCTTAATATTATGTAATGTAATCAGTGTGTAGCAAAACCAGTGAGGTATATAGTCTGAACTGAGACTGTATTTATAGTTAATATGAGCCTATGTGCATACTTTAATGGGCTTCTTATCATTCTGCTATTTAAACAACTCAGTTTCTGTGATTTTTGAAGTATGGTAAATATTTCTGGCAGTTTTACAGAGTTTTCTTTTCTTATTTTCTTTTATGACATGGTATTCTTGTTTCGTGAGCCAATCATCTTTCATGAGCCGCTCACGAAGGAAGAATACCGAGTCAAGAAAGAAAGAAATTTCATGCATTGAAGGCCTTTACATTTACAGTTTACCAACTGCAAGCAAAATATATGACCTACAGTCCGGAAGGTTATATATTTCATGTCACTAGTACATGCTGTACTAGGATCATGCTTTATTTTTTGTTAATTATAAGTTAAAACTGTTAAAAAAGTATAAAATATGACAGCAATACTTACTATTAGCTAGTGGTCTTCTCTCAGTGTGTGAGCAAGATGGCCTGTGCTGAGATGACCTCAGAACTGCATTCCTGTTTGCCTAGACATTTCATTTCCTGTTGTTAAACAATCTTTTTTCACGAACCAAAATTATTTTTTCATGAGCACCTCATGAAACAAGATTCCTAGGCTCATGAAAGAAATCAGCCCAGAAAAGAAGGATTTTTTCATGAAAATTATGGGAAATGGTTAAAAAATAAAAAAATTATTTTCATGCATATTTTACTAATATTTATGACAGCAAATGTCTCATTGTGTGCATTCATTGTATTTAACATTTTTAAATGTTTGTCTTTGATTTCAGTATAATCACTTCCTTTTATATTCTTAAAGTACAGTATCTGTTGACTAAAAAAAGTGAAAACACTGTAGTGGAGAGGCATGGCTAGCAGCCGACAGGAAAAGACACTCCTTGTGCAGCTCTCCGCTAATGTTATTTCAAACTGTTTCAAACTATACTTCTTTGGATTTATTGAAACTAGCTATCTATGTGGTATTGTAGCTGGGACTGTTTGGCTGCTATGGATATATTTTGCAGAGTTTTACATTATAGGGGGAACGAAGCATGATTCTTCAAAAGACTCGGGCAAGGGCCCTGCATTATACTCATCTGGAGCTAAGGGCAGAGTAGTGATGATCGAGTACTCTGGGGATTTGGAGGCCAATGTGCACATCATCCTAGAAATGGTACAACATCACCTCTAGGATGACACCTGCATCTGCCTGCTAGGTAACCTCTACCCCCCCTTGCTCTGCCCTACACGCTATGTCCTGATCTGCATCTGACCTGCACCTGCTCTCAGTCTCGCTAAGATCAGGTACACTAATAGTTAGAAGAGGTGGTGGTGGTGGTGGGGGGGGTCAATGTTATTTCTGTTTGCTGTATTGTCTATTGCTACTTGCGAATGATACTTGTATTTTTGGTCCCTGTTGTTGGACTAATTTGATTACCTGCACTATTATTACTTTATTACTTCAAATGCCTATTTACTGTATGTACCTCAAATTTTTGGTGCCTGCTGTTGGACTAATTTGTTTACCTGTGCTATTATTACTTTGCTACTTCTCTGCCTGCTTACTGTATGCACCTCTTGTTCAATGTATTTGTATATCACTTGTTGCCACACTGGCCTGGGTCTTGCCTGAAAATGGTCCATTAGATCAGTACACTTACCTGGTAAACAAAGTCATAAATATAAATAAATAAACAATGCAAAGATGGATAATTTTAATACCCGACTGACCGAGGTAGAGATGAAAGGTACTACATTGGAACGAACCACTAAAGATCTTATTGACAAGATGTATAAATCAGCTACAGTGGTAGACCATCTTAAAAGAAAATAATTACTTCATACAAGGCTGGAATACTTGGAAAACAGGGCATGAGCATCTAACTTCCATTTGTTAGTGATATCTGAGGGTCTGGAGGGAACAGAGCCTCTTCAATACATCCATACCTTACTTTCTGACTTATTTCAATAGCCAGTGGATTCCCTGATTCTTTGGGCCTACAGAATTACCCCTAGACATAAGCTTAATAATCCTGACCTGCCACACACTTTTTAATTTTCCATCTCTGGGGTGCACATCAGTGATTTGCTTCTCTAAAAGGCTAAGAATGCAATTCCTTTGTCTTTGCCTGATGGGACTCCTATACACTGTTTTCCAGACCTTAGTTATGCTATATGGATGAGGTGCTGGGGCTTTGATGCCATCTGTGCTAGTCTTTAAGAACTTGGCATCAATCATGCTCTCCAGCTCCTGGCTCATCTTAAAGTTGTTTATGCCGATAAAGTGTTAATCTACAATGATCCTGTGGATGCGGGTCATAAGCTGGAAGCTATCCACATGGATTTTGCTGCTAAACATGATGAAGTCAACCCAGAGGAGGACACTTCTGCGACTTGAACTTTGTATTGTATGCTTCTTTCTTGCTCCATTCTCCATGTTTAGGAGATCTTCATTCAATGGACCCATTACATGACTTTTCCTATGCAATGTTTTCTTTTGCCTATTGTTGGGTAACCTGAGCCTCACAGCCATACTGAACAGTTATCAATGTTTCTTGCTGCTGCAGTTGAGTTCTTGCATGAAGCTGTGGTGCAGTATACTGTTTTGCCTAGCTTTTTCTGTTTTACAGTTTCTTGTATACCTAATATTGGTCTTACTACAGTTTGTATTGTATATTTCTTGTTTTTTTTGCTTGTATGGGATGTGTGGTGCTGTTGCAGGGTACTGCTATAGAACATGAGAGGGATTTATTCTGTTTTTGTATTGATGGACCCCAGGGCTATGTCTCAGACACTGGCCCATCCATATGGAAGGAATTCTCTTGCACTTATCGTATAATCATTTGTGTTTGGTTGTCCATGGTCCTGCTGCAATGGTTATTTTGGAACTCTTATTCTGGATATTTCTCAGGACATTTAACTAACCCTCCACAGTGTTGTTGTGACAATGAAAGATGGGATATGTATTACCTAGTATAACATTTTTCTGTATTGCACCTTATACCTGCAATCAAATATTGTGAATGTTAGCTCATATGAACATGAATAAACATAAAGTCTGGAAAAAAGAAAACATTCTAGTGATATATTTTCTTCTTTCCTTTCACAGATACTGAACTGGATTAGAATACTGTTACTGCAGTTTCGATCAAAAAGAAAATGCCTGCAAGAAAACACGCTTGCACTTTGAAAAGGTGCAAAAGGTACTTTGCTAGACATAGACAGCCCGATTCACAAAGGTCGACTCAAGCTGCACAAAACACAACTTGCACCGTCTACTGGCGTGCCAGGGACCCTGCGCCTGATTCACTATTGGGTAGGATCCCAGCAGCAAAGTCCCATGGCTACCGGAAAACCTGGTACTGGGCCAAACAGATGGCACACCCTAAAGCTGTGCCGCAAGCCATGTGGCAGCCGTGCACCAATAGCACCATGGACAGCAGTCCCTGGTTGCTATGCCCCCAAGCCCCTATCCCCCTCAATATAAAATATGAAATCCCTGGTGGGCTAGTAGACCCCCTCCCCTGCCCTGAGCCCCATAAATATAAAAGTTAAGTTCCCTGATGGTGCAGCAACACATATGAAGTCACAGGCAACAAATGATGCTTGTGACTTATCACAAGTAAAGAAAACAAAGAAACATGGCAGATAGGGCTACACAGTCCACACATTGTCACACACACAGCATAATAAGAAAACTGATAGAGTAAAACAAAAAGAAAATGTTCACAGTAGCAGGCAACAAATGAAACAGAAGAAAATAAAAACAAAAAATGTATGTGCAACTAGCATTCATCACAGTAGCACCATTTTAAGATGTGTGCAAAAACAAAAATAGAGACTATAATATCTGCAATAATAAGATGTAAGAATAAGAAAATTAAGAGAAAAATTGAGATTATGAAATTACATCTCAGAGTGAAAAATTCATATTTGTTGTAAACTTTCTATCCCATTTGTGGTCACAGATGATGGCTTAAGTAGATAAATTAAAGAAAAAAAATCAAGATTAAAATGAAATTGCAGGAGTTCACAAATCTGAACAGACAACTTTTGCCTCATCTTTGATGAGTCTTGACTGCACAGTGAGCAGAGAGAGGCATATTTTTGGGAGGAGACATACCATCCACACAGTAAGCAAGTAGCTGTCTGTGTTGATGAAGCTGTGACAACACATTATGTTTTGCCATGGGTAGAACAGCCTGATTCACATGAGATTGAGAAAGACAATGACTCTTCAGCAGAACAAAACAAGACAAAGTGTCTTACATGGACACATGATGACATGTGTAACGTTAGACAGAAATCTTTCGATGAGGTAAAGGACTTCATCAATCTTTTCAGCATCACAAAGACGTACCAGAAATACAATCCAATATGAAACAGAGACTAATGCCCAGTTAGGTCTCACAGTGGTTTGATGAGTCATGCACTGACATGTTTGTACACAGGAGCTTGTGACAGTGTATTCTACCAGATGTGCATGATTGCTGTGCATCTAACAGGAATGTACAGATTTGGTTCTAAAATGTACCAGGAAGGAGTGCTGTTAGTAAATTTGCACACCTAGAGCTTTCATTGACAGAAGGTGACAGGGACAGTGCCATAGCTTTTATTCATGAACTGCAAGCAAATAATGCACCTTCTGATGAATTCTCAATTTTGGATGTGGAGCACGTCTGGCTATGTTACAGTAACAGAAACTCAGTTAACTGACAGATTTGGGAACAAACTAGTCTGCTTTGAGCTGGGAAGAGAGAAAAAAATTTAATTTGAATGTGTGTCACGCAGCCTCCTGTTTCATAGTTCACAAGCATTTAAAGTAGATCTGTCAAAAATTGTAAAGTGGAATGACATGGGTCGTGGGGACGTTTGATTGCATACTTGTTACTTAAGATCGAGTTTGCATTAGACAAAATAGTGCACATCTGCATGTACTGTTTCAGAAAGATTAAAGCAGATGTGCTACCTCAGAGATTTGTTTTAAACAACATTGAGGCAGATGTAACACCTACAAAGATTGCTTGCTTGAACTTGTTTGAGAAGATCCTGATTTAAACAATGAAGCCATTCCAAGCAACTCTAAGACTGAAACACAAAGTTTAACAACATGCCAATGAAAGAACTCATAATGTTACTGAAGGGATCTATCATGTAGCTGACACTCCCACTCCAGAAAAAGTTTGAGGCCATAACTCTGGACAACAGCATCGCCATTTTGGTGAATGGTGTTCCAACCAAGGCAAAAACAATTTGGCAGGATGTTGTGGATGTAGAGAGAGTTAAAAAGGGTCTACATTACCTAAAAGCTCAATATTCATTCTACAAGGACTTAAATGTTGACCACATTAGTAATATTGACACTCAGTTTGGAATACTATATGCTAAGAAAGCAATGATTGAGAAGCAAACTGACAAGGTTTTCCTCAAAGGTTTTTTTAAGCAGCTGTACTAATCATGCAGACACCAACGTGGAGTACTCTGGTAACTTTACTGTACTGTATAGCACCGAGATTAAACTGCAAAAATGCAGGCTACTGCCCACAAGATAAAGGCTTTTATATAAATGTTAACGCATGCACAGTAATAAAGCATACGCAAATCGCGTATGCTAATTCACTTCCTGACATCTCCCCTCTCAAACTGAACTTTCCTTCCCAAACATAAAATATTTAAAATTTTATGTAGATCAAAGTTTTTGTGAGTCTATGTAGTCACAATGCTAGTCGGGCCTTTGGACCTCCTGTCCAGTGACTCGGCTAATTCTCGGGCTGAAGCTAGTACCAGTCAATTGGTCCTGAATGCTCAGGGGTGGGGCTGACCCCACAGGCTCACTTTGTGACTACCCTGGCTTCACTTGTGGTGAGTCCTCCATTGCAGGCACCTCTGGGATTCCATCATCCTCCATCATGTTGCCCTGCTCTCTTCTCTCTTCTTCTCCTTGAATGCACGGGTTTTGTGGGCCACAGGAGCGGCTCAGCTCAGGGGTTAGCAAAAGATCTCTCCTGTTTCTTCAATACAATTTCCCATTTGCTTGGACTACATAAGAGTGTGGCTCTTCTGCATGGTGTTCCACAATTACAGGGGTCCAGGTAGTCTCAGGTGTTCGCAAATAAACAGGCTGTAAGGCTGGGAGTGGTCAAGTGTGCAAATTGTAATAAGATTGTTGTTTTTCTTGAGTTCCTCACAGTGTAGCTAACATATCAACTTCTGGCACTTTTGGTTTAAGTAGCTCAGATCTGGTAGGTATCAAGGTTCTGGTTCTGTGCCCCATAATCAGCTGTGCTGGGGATCCTAGCCCCTCCAGCGTGATATTTCTCAACTCTAAGAATGCTAAGTAAGGGTCTTGGTGATCCACTTGTGCTTTCTTTAATGGTCTCTTTATTGTTTGAGTGGCTTGCTCTATCATATCATTACTCTGGTGGTATCTTGCTGAAGACGTTACTTGTTTAAACTCATGTTTTATTTGAAAGTTTCTGAATTTGATGCAGGCAAATTGTGGGCATTATCTGTCACAAGTATTTCTGGAATACCATGTCTTGCACATTGTGATTTAATATGGTTAATCACCATTTTGCTTGTTGTGTTTTGCAACATGGCTATCTCAATGTATTTGGAGTAGTAACCAACAATTGCTAGATAAGTTTCCCCTTCAAATTCAAACAAATCAATCCAACCTTTTGCCAAGGCCTGTCTGGTATCTCATGTGGCTGCAGTGGCTCTCTAGATTGTGTTCTCCTGAATTGGTTGCAAATACCACACTTGGCCAACATGTCACTAGTTTGACTGTTCATCCCTGGCCAGAATAAGAGATCTCTGGCCCTGGGTTTGCATTTTTCAATGCCCAAGTGGCTGTTGTGTAATCTGGTTAACATGTCTGGTCTCAGCAATGTGAGGATTATCAGTCTTTCCCCCTTTAGCAAAAGTCCATTTTCTGTTGAGATCTCATCTCTGAACAGCCAGTACTGCCTTATCTCAGGGTGCACTGATGTTTTCTCATGGGGCCACTCAGTCAAAACAGTATCTCTCAACTTGACCAATGCCAAATCTTTGACTGTCAGTCTCTTGCTGAAACAATTTCAGTTTTTCATCACTGATAGGCATGTAGTCCACCGTGTGAATCTCATACTTGTCTAGTTCAGTTTCTGGCACAGAATTTTCTCCCACGGCTTACCCAGAGCATCTGCTATGTGAAGTTCTTTACCTGCGTTGTACTGTACTTGCAAATCATACCATTGCAGTTTTAGCATCACGCATTGAATTCTTGGTGGGGCTGTGGCCAGTATTTTTTTGAAAAGACTTTCTAGGGGCTTGTGGTCTGATTCAACATGGACCCTTGGCCTGCCATAGATATATTGGTGGAATTTTGAACAGTCAAACACAATAGCTAGTGTTTGTTTTTCAATTTGTGCATACTTTCTGTCATCTTAATTAAGTGATTTGGAAGCAAAAGTAGCAGGCTTGCCTTCTTGCAGTAAACATACAACCAGCCCTTCCGAAGATGCATCAATGGATAATTCGACAGGTTTTCTTGGGTCACAGTAGGACAGCACCGAGGGGTTTGTGACAACTGTTTCCAGCTCTCGAAAGGCCTGTTGGTGGCACCCCTCCCAGTGCCATGCTGTTTGTTTCTCTAGTAACTCTCTCAATGGCTTATTTACAGTTGATAAGTTTGGAATGAACTTTGCCAGGTAGTTTACCATGCCCATAAATCTCTGTAAGTCAGTCTTATTTTGGGGAACAGGCATCTGGGTAATTGCTTTGGTCTTCCCGGGGTCTGCCAACAGCCTGTCTTTACTTAACTTGTGTCCGATTTATTGGACCTCTGACATTTGGATTTTGTTAGAGTTAAAGACAAATGCTTATCTCTGGCTCTTTGTAAAACATTCTGTAACCTCTCATTGTGCGCTTGTACATTTGTTCCCCATATTAGGATATCATCCATAATGACCTCTCTGCCCTTGAGCCCCTCAAAAATGTGTGAAATCTTCTTTTGGAAGACCTCTGGTGCTGTGCAAATCCCAAAGGGAAGACGTTTGAACTTGAACCTCCCAAAGGGTGTATTAAAAGTCACCAGATCAGAGCTGGGCTCATCCTGTTTAATCTGCCAGAAGGTATGCCCAGCATCTAACACTATGAATACCTTAGCCCCTGCTAGCTTGGCTGCAACCTCTTCGACTGTTTTAATCAGGTGATGTTACCTTTTAATTGCTCTCTTAAGATCTCTGGGATCTATGGAAATTTGTACTTTGATTTCTCCACAACCACCATTGAGTTGACTCAGCTCATGGGTTTCCCCACCTTTTCAATGACCCCCATTCTTTCCATTCTCTGGTTCAATTTTCAGTTTGTCTTGCTTTGCTCTTGGGGTTTATGTACCATCTAACCCCATGGGTGTGTGTGTAAACTTTTCGTTACACACATCATCCCATACTTTATTCTATTTATTATTTCCTATGATTTTTCACAATTGAAATAACTATATAATTACAATTATGTATACATTTTGTATGCAAGAAAATCAAATGTGGGAAATTTGCATGAAATACTTATCCCACTGCAGTACTATAAACAACCAGTATTTCAAGGTGCACCACTATTGTTTCCTACCACATCCTATTAATGACATTTGTAAGTAATCATCATTGTATGCAAAATTCAAAAGAAAACATTTTACCATGTGTATGCAATTAGGATCTTATTACATACAGTACAATCACGATTACATTCAAATTAAAATAAAACATTTTAAACAGAAAATTATTGCATATATGTACAGTACAGTGACACTATCACATATTAGACAAAATAACTGCAGCCTGAAGTGGGTGTGTACTGTATGTGCTGAAGTGTGCATGTGGCTACAGAAGTGCTGAACTATGATGTTGGATGGCTCTTGTGACATCTGAAAGAGCTGTATGTTGTTTATTTTGCCTTATGATGTCTGTCTGTAGCTGCTTGTGTGGTCTTGTACTTTTGCTGCTTGGGGGTAGGGGATGCAGAGTTAGTGTTGTAAACCCTAACACCACATTTCCCTCCTTTTGTGGTGTTAACTGGTATATTAACATATCTATATATATATATATATATATATATATAGTGCCATGGTAGTGGCACTATAGTTAGGGTTGAGTAGCCACTTTATTGCAAAACCTCAAATTTAGCACCTTAATAACTTTGCTACCGTATATCAGATTTGCCCGAAATTTTGCAAGCACAGTGTGGTGCCATAGATCTGTCAAGTTGCGTTACGGTCGGATGTATGGTTGCAGAGCTACAGAATGTCAAAAAATGCGTGTTTCTTTGCTCTCACCCACAGCCCACATGGTGTGTCCATTTGGTCCAATAACTTCAGGAAAGATGCAGCCTTAGTCACCGATGTGCCTTTTGAAAATTTGGTGAAAAAATATTAAATCGTTCAAAAGTTATTCAAAAGACAAATTTCCCATTATAGTCAATGGGAAAAGTTAACAAAAATCACAAAACTTTCGAAAATGGCTGTTTTTACTTTTGAGTCAGCCATTTTTTTTTTAGTTACTGCACAGAAAAATGCCTAGCATTTAAAATTTGGATCCTCTAGGAACACACTGCTTTGTTGTGTTCACCTAGTCGAGTCCTGAGGATGCTAGACATGTTTTTTTTTTGGTTTAAACCCCGAAGAAATGCATTTTTAAAATTTTCTGAAAATACTTTCACAAAATACTTTCACAAATGCAAACGTTTCGTGATTTTTTTTGTGAAACTTTTGTGACTTGCGAAAGTATTTTGCGAAAAAATGCTCAAAATAACTGCAAATCTTTGCCACTCTCCTGCTACAAAACGGTTTGGTCCTTCGGGCTGAAATTTGCAGGGTGGCAAACCCTGGTCCCACATATGTGCCTTTTGGTGGTTTGGTATGAAAACATTGTAGGGGCCCAAAGTTACAACATTCTGAAATTCCACAATTTTCCCATAGGATAACATTGTGGTATCCGTGGTGCCTTTTGGAGCCCGTATCTCAAACACGGTTTGAGATACAGATATTTCATCGCAAAAATTCTTAGTCTCCCTTAAAAGGAGACTAAGTTCAGAACTAGGTTGGAAGGTCCTTAAACCCAAGACATTTTAATTTTTTTTCTACCTTGTACAGTTCCTGAGATATTTGTGATTTACTGTTCCAATTTCTAATTTTCATGTCGGAGGACCACTATTACAGCCACGGACTTTGTATTCACAGCACTTTCTGCTGCCTCTGTCTTGGACACAGTGCGCAATATGGATTCGGTCGACTCATGTTGTTGCGAACTACTCACTCTTATGATTACAACCACACTTCCATTTTTTTACTAGCTACTACGGTTCCCCAGATATGGGCAAATTAATGTTACAAGCCTTCCATGACCTATAGAGCTGCTGTATATGGCTCCTTGCTTATGTGTAAGTAGGAGCTCAGGGCCCGGAGGGCCCACACTCCCACAAACACATATCATTATGCATTTATTATTTCTATTACACTTTCTCAAAAAGAAGGGAAATTCATTGCAAAAAAACTCCATTAATGCATTAGTTAGGGTTGTTTCCACAGTGAAAAAAGTGTGGAAATGCAATGTTAGGATTACCAGACCCTGACCCCCCAACCACCCCTCCCCCCCTCCATAGACCAACAGATGCCGAGGTCTGCCATGGGGTTGTGTGGTCTAACTCTCACCCCATTCTCCTTTACTGTACCATGTCAACTTGTTTGCATGTGGAATGGGGTGAGAGTTGGGACACATGACCCTATGGCAGACCTCTGCATCTGTTGGTCTGTGGAGGGGTGGTTGGGAGGTCAGGGTCTGGTAACCCTAACATCACATTTCCACATTTTTGTCACTGTGGAAACAACCCTAATTGATGCATTAACAGAGTTTTTTGCAATGAATATATATATATATATATATATGTGTGTGTGTGTATCAAAAAGCATTTATATATTTATGCAAGCTGGGAATTATGTCTAGAGCTATGAAAGACCTATTATGAAGGTATCTTTGATGTCTTTAACTTAGGCCTGTCATAGCTTGATATCTTGAACTTTTTCTCTCTCTACGTTGGGCTGCCCATGACCCAGCCAAATAAGATCCCCTATAGGGTGGCTGGCTCCCTCTCCCTGGGCTGAGATGCAGATATGGCACACTGATGAGTCCAAATGAGGATGAAACATGTGTCTGTGTCTGCTGTTCTCAGCCTTTGCTGATTGTATTGTGAGGCGTTTTGGCACCATGCAATTCAGCTTACAGTTGAGCCAGTCCAAATTAATTCATGGGCATTTGCATATGCTTCTCATGATGCTTTGCATTATTGTGGTATGTGCAATTTGTTTTTTCTTTTAAATTTGGCTGTATGGCATATATCCTCTGGGATAACCCATACCTCAGTGCCTTTGCCCTGGGGTTCTTTTGTAGTTATTTTCTCTCTCTACTTTGGGCTGCCCATGACCCCACCAAATAATATCCCCTATAGGGTTGCTGGTTCCCTCTCCCTGGGCTGAGATACAGATATGGCACATTGATGAGTCCAAATGAGGATGAAACACGTGTCTGTGTCTGCCGCTCTCAGCCTTTGCTGATTGTATTGTGAGGCCTTTTGGCACCATGCAATTCTGCTTAAAGTTGAGCCAGTCCAAATTAATTCATTGTCATTTGCATATGCTTCCTATGATGCTTTGCATTATTGGGGTATGTGCAATTTGTGTTATCTTGAACTTAGCTGTATCAGACCATTTTGCCCATTGTGTCTGCACGCATGCAGGGCCCACATGGAGCTTAATCACTGGTGCTACAACTAAATATGACAACCCCCCACCCACTCTTCAAATGTTATGATACCCTTCCTGTATTTTTATTGAAGGTCTGAATGCATCTAAAACATACACTTGCTACCTGAGATGGGCCGTATGTGAATGTTGTGAACCACTGTGTGTGTTCAGGGTGGGGGAAGGTGGAAGACATGTATTGCCATTTTTTCCACACTTGACACACAGTTCAATTTCCTAAAATACATTGGCATGTACCTTACAATACATAAAGGTTTGTAAAACAAACTGTGAAACCTATAAGACTTCTGACAGACAAAAACATAAAGCAACATGATGTGGGCATCCCACAGAACAACAATAAAGTAATAACTAATGTTAATTAAAAAAAGTTTGTATGCATCAAATATGACATGGGGCTACTTGTAATACAAAAATATATGTTACTGAAGCTGCTTAACCTGTACTGACCTCACTCATGGCTTCACCACTCATGAGGTGAGGGGTCAAGAAGCACTCCTAAAATATATTTTTTTATAATTGGTAGTCCCATGTCATATTTCATATTCATAAACTCTTAGTGTAAATAAAATGTCACAGATAGCAAGGATTTTTTTGTTTCTCAGGTACCTACAGTGAAAATATTACGATATTTTCACATTAGGTGAATGACAAAACAAATATTCTCACTGTAGGTGCTTCAGAATAGAAGCTTGATATCCTTTAAAAACAGAATTTGATTGTACTCCTAGTTCTATTTATATAATATTTACTGTAACTTCCTTGAGACAGCAATACATCATTACTATTTAACTCCTCAAACCCATGCCACTGCACAAATTAAATATGGCATGGGGCTAGTAAAATATGCTTGAAATGTTATTTGCGATCCATGACTGATGCTTTCTTGTAATCCGTGACCCCTGTGAGACCACTTATGACTTCACCACTTGTAATGTCATGAGGTCATGGGCCAGTTGTAAAATATTATAGGCCAGTAAAATATTGTACAGATGCCATAGAGCCTGCAAATTAGGTTTGTGTTGGCGTGTCATTAAAAATGGCCATTTACAGAGGGTTATATTTCAGCTGCTTTAGACCCTAAGACTGAAATTTGGTATGCATCCTCTCAACCCTGGGGTCCCTTAACCCTCCAAGCTTCTGGAACACCAGTTTTGTACTTTTGGAAATATTAAGGGCTGAATTTAAATATTTTTTAACCAATTTAGAAATGTCTGCAGTCAGATAATTAAAAAATGCCTTAGAGTTGACATATGAAACTTACTAGTTTGTAAATATCATGTGGGAATAGGTCCTTTTGTGTGTTTTGTTTTTGGTAAAAACAAAGTTAATTGTGATTAATTGGTTATGCCTGCATGTTAAACAAAAAAGAATTACAAGAAAATAGCCAAAGCTACACAGAGACTTTTCCATGTTGAAGTTCTACACAAACAAAAACTTTAACACAGAAACATAGAAGTTTATGGCAGATAAGGACTGCAAGGCCCATCCAGTCTGCCCATTTCTTTTTCCACGTTATAAATGTGCCATCGGCCTTTGCTCTGTCAATGGCCTATCTATTCATACTCATCTGTATTGCTCCCTTATGCCTCTCCCATGCCAGTTTGAAGCCCTGCACTGTATTCATATCCACCACTTCCTGAGGTAGGCTGTTCCATGTATCCACCACCCTTTCTGTGAAAAAGAACTTCCTCACATTACCCATTAATTGGCCTCACTCTAATCTCATACTGTGTCCTCATGTCCTGCTATTTTTATGTTGATTGCGCACATGCGCAAGAAACATATTGAGGCAGCTTTCTCCAGAAGCAGGTTGTGGAGGCGCGGCACTGTTGTGACCAATGCCCCCACAGCCTGTAAAGGCATGGCCCACTTCCCCCAATGCCGTGGCACACTGCTGCTGACAGTAGTTCAGCCAGTGAGCCACAACTTTCTAACGTTTTAGCCGCTGCAATCAGGGGCCGCCTCGTCATTGCAGTGTCAGCCATTCACTGCAATGAGGGAGCGACCCGTCATTGCAGGGTGGAACCTTGAAACATTGATATTGTTTGTGAACACGGCGGCAGCTTGGCGCCATGTTCACAAACAGTATTCACCCCCCCCGCCGAAGGGGTGCCCAATCACCCTCGGCAGCATGTGCCCCTCCCATGTTTTTTGCCAATGGGGGCCCAATCCCATCAGCTTCAGTGCCATAATGCTTATGTTGCCAATGAGAGCCACTCCCCATCGGCATTATGTAACTCCCCACTTTTTGTCTGCCGACGGTGTGCCCAATCTCTGTCAACTTAATGTAACACCCCCTTTTTTCTTGTGTGCTGACGGGGGTGCCAATCCCCCATCGGCTACAGCTGCCCCCCCAAACAGAAGACTCCATTGGCATGCTGGGAGCCCACCCCAGTGTGCTACATGCCCCTGTAAAAGTAAAAAACGGTCCTGCGATGCCATTTTTTTTACCTGTAAAAACGTAAAAGGTCCCTCGACGGTCTCCCTGCCACCCTCCCACAACCCGCGCCCACCCACTGCGCACCCTGCCTCCCCACAACCCCTCTCCCCCCATACTTACCTCCAGAGTCCGGCGCGACGACCTTTGTTGGACCGGGAACACGTCTGCACTCTTCAAAGCCAACCGCTAACTGAGGAAATGCCGGTAAGCTGTATAAAGGAATAAATAGGGTTTTTTCAACTTTGATGCATATCTCAGGCAGTTTTTGGAATTTTGGCACCAAATTTTCAACATGGGGTTTTTGGGACCCCTCCTCATGAATTCTGGCACTGTCATGGCATTATTCAGCCCTGAAAGGTGATTTTGCAGTCACTGTGCGGAATCCCCTTTCGGGACTGATTAACGAATCAACAGTGCCAGTGCTCATGAGGTGGGCTCTCAAAAAGCCTATACTGCAAGTTTGGTGGGAAAAATCCAAAAAAATGACTGTTTTATGAGTGTGCATTGTGCAGTTGCTATGCACGCTCATAACTTTGCGAATCTGCAATATTTTCACGCCAGATTTTCAACACTGGCATTTTTTCAGACGTCCTTGTGAACAGTACAGCTGTAATTTTCCACATCCTGGCCGAAATGTGTTTTCACACTTCCAGAGCAGAATAGCGTAGTCGCTGTGGGAAATCAGTGTTCAGGACAGATTAAGAAAATAACGGTGGCACTGTTCATGAGCAGAGGTCCTAAAATGCCTATGGTGAAAAGTTGGTGATGATACTCCATAAAGTCACTGTGTTATGAGCGTACGTTGTGCAGTTTGCACGCATGCTCAGAACTTCACGAATTTATAATATTTTCACTCCAGATTTTCAACATTGCCATTGTTCTGCACCTCCTTATGAACAGTATAGCTGTCATTTTTCACATCCTGGCCGAAATGTGTTTTTGCAGTTCTGGTGCAGAATAGCGTGTTCGCTGTGGGAAATCCATGTTTGGGACACATTATGAAAATGACAGTGACACTGTTCATTAGCAGAGGTCCTAAAATGCCAATGTTGAAAATTTGGTGATGAACGTCCATAAAATGTGTGTATTACAAATGTGCATTGCGCAGTTTCCACGCACGCTTGTACCTTTGCAACTCTGCAATATTTTCACTCCAGATTTTCAGCATTGTAATTTTGCCACACCTCCTTATGAATAGTGCAGCTGTCATTTTTCACATCCTGGCTGAAATGTGTTTTCACTGTTCTGGTGCACAATAGTGCGGTTGTGGTCACTGTGGGGAATCAGTGTTTGGGACATATTAAAAAAATCTCAGTGACACTGTTCATGAGCAGAGGTCCTAAAATGCCTATGTTGAAAATTTTGTGATGAAACTCCATAAAATGACTGTGTTAAGAACGTGTGTTGTGCAGGTTCCACGCACCCTTGTAAGTTTGCAAATGAGTAATATTTTCATGCCAGATTTTCAACCCTGGCATTTGTTCACACCTCCTTATGAACAGTACAGCTGTCATTTTTCACATCCTGGCTGAAATGTGTTTCTGTGCTTCCAGCGCAGAATACCACAGTTGCTGTCGGAAATCAGTGTTTGGGACAGATTAGCATCGAGCGACTGGGGGGGGGGGTGACCTAGCTCAACTGAGCTCTGTTAGGACTGCTGCAGATTTCTTTGTGGTCAGGAAGAGGTGACAACGCAGGCAGGAGCCCAATACAAAAAGGCATCCTGTAACACTGGGAGACACAGAACGAGCGAGTGAGGGAGGAGGAGTAAGTGAGGTCAATGGAGCTCTGTTGGGACTGCTGCAGATTTCTTTGTGGGCAGAAAAAGGCAGCAATGCATGCAGGAGCCCAGTATAAAAGGGCAGCCTGCAGTGGTGGGAGAAACAGAATGAGCGAGAGACAGAAGGGGAGTGAGCGAGCTCAACGGAGTTGTATTGTGACTGCTGCGGTTTCTTAGTGGGCAGAAAGGGTGGCAATGGGCAGGAGCCCAGTATAGAAGGGCAGCCTGCAGCACTGGCAGAAACAGAACGAGTGAGTGAGACAGGGGGAGTGAGTGAGGCCAACAGAGCTCTGTCGGGACTGCTGCAGATTTCTCTGTGGGCAGAAAAAGATGCCAACAGAGGCAGGAGCCCAGCACAAAAGGGCAGTCTGCAGCACCAGGAGAAACAGAATGAGCGAGTGAGATGGGGGGGTGAGTGACCTCAACGGAGCTCTGTTGGGACAGCTGGGAATTTCTTTGTGGGTAGGAAAAGGTGCCAATACAAAAGGGCAGCCTGCAGCACTGGGAGAAACTGAAGGAGTGAGTGAGTGAGAGAGGGGGAGTGAGCGAGCTCAATGGAGGACTATCGTGACTGTTGCGGATTTCTTAGTGGACAGGAAAAGGCAGCAATGTAGGCAGGAGCCCAGTACAAAAGGCCAGCCTGCAGCCCCAGCAGAAAAAGAATGAGCGACTGAGAGAGGGGGAGTGAGCGACCTCAACGGACTTGTGTAGGGACTGCTGCACATGTCTTTGTGGGCAGACAAAGCCGATAATGCAGGCAGGAACCCAGTACAAAAGGGCAGCCTGCAGCAGCGGCAGACATAGAACAAGCGAGTGAGGGAGGAGGAGTGAGTGAGCTCAACGGAGCTCTTTTGGGACTGCTGCAGATTTCTTTGTGGGTAGAAAAAGGCAGCAATGCATGCAGGGGCCCAGTACAAAAGTGCAGCTTGCAGTGGCGGAAGACAAAGAACGAACGAGTGAGAGAGGGGGAGTGAGCAAGCTCAATGGAGCTGTATCGTGACTGCTGTGGATTTCTTTATGGGCAGAAAAAGGTGGCAACACAGGCAGGAGCCCAGTATAAAAGGCCAGCCTGCAGCACTGGCAGAAACAGAACGAGCGAGTGAGAGTGGGGAAGTGAGCGAGCTCAATGGAGCTGTGCCAGGACTGCTGCAGATGTCTTTGTGGGCAGAAAAAGCCACCAACACAGGCAGGAACCCAGTACAAAAGAGCAGCCTGCAGCAGCGGGAGAAACAGAATGAATGAGTGAGAGAGGGGGAGTGAGTGAGCATGCTCAGTGGAGCTGTATTGTGACTGCAGCAGATTTCTTTGTGGGCAGAAAAAGGCAGCAATGTACGCAGGGCCCCAGTACAAAAGGGCAGCCTGCAGCGGTGGGAGAAACAGAACGAACGAGTGAGAGAGGGGGAGGGAGTGAGTGAGCGTGCTCAATAGAGCTGTATTGTGACTGCTGCAGATTTCTTTGTCAGCAGAAAAGGGCAGCAATGCAGGCAGGAGCCCAGTACAAAAAGGCAGCCTGCAGCACCGGCAGGAACGGAACAAGCGAGTGAAACAGGGAGAGAGAGTGAGACCAACAGAGCTCTGTCAGCACTGCTGTAGATTTCTTTGTGGGCAGAAAAAAATGCCAACAGAGGCAGAAGCACAGTACAACAGGGCAGTCTGCAGCGTCAGGAGAAACAGAATGAGCAAGTGAGACAGGGGGAGTGAGCAACCTCAATGGAGCTCTGTTGGAACAGCTGCGGATTTCTTTGTGGGCAGGAAAAGGTGCCAACACAGACAGGAGCCTGCACAAAAGGGCAGCCTGCAGCACCAGGAGAAACAGAATGAGTGAGTGAGATGGGGGGGGGGTGAGTGACCTCAACAGAGCTCTGTCAGGACAGCTGCAGATTTCTTTGTGGGCAGGAAAAGGTGCCAATTGAAAAGGGCAGCCTGCAGCACTGGGAGAAACTGAACGAGTGAGTGAGAGAGGGGGAGTGAGCGAGCTCAACGGAGGTCTATCATGACTGCTGCGGATTTCTTAGTGGACAGGAAAAGGCGGCAATGTAGGCAGGAGCCCAGTACAAAAGGCCAGCCTGCAGCCCCAGCAGAAATGGAATGAGTGTGTGAGAGAGGGGGAATGAGCGAGCGTGCTCAATGGAGCTGTATCGTGACTGCTGCAGATTTCTTTGTGGGCAGGAAAGGGCGGCAACGCTGTCAGGAGCCCAGTACAAAAAGGCAGCCTGCAGCACTGGCAGGAACAGAACAAGCGAGTGAGACAGGGGGAGTGAGTGAGGTCATCGGAGCTCTGTTGGGACTGCTGCAGATTTCTTTGTAGGCAGAAAAAGGCAGCAATGCATGCAGGGGCCCAGTACAAAAGGGCAGCCTACAGCGGTGGGAGAAACAGAATGAGTGAGAGACAGAGGAGGAGTGAGTGAGCTCAGGGGAGCTGTATTGTGACTGCTGCAGATTTCTTTGTCGGCAGAAAAGGGCGGCAATGCAGGCAGGAGCCCAGTACAGAAGGGCAGCCTGCAGCACTGGCAGGAACGGAACAAGCGAGTGAGACAGGGGGAGTGAGTGAGGCCAACGGAGCTCTGTCGGCACTGCTGCAGATTTCTTTGTGGGCAGAAAAAAATGCCAACCGAGGCAGAAGCACAGTACAACAGGGCAGTCTGCAGTGTCAGGAGAAACAGAATGAGTGAGTGAGACAGGGGGGGAGTGAGCGACCTCAATGGAGCTCTGCCGGGACAGCTGCAGATTTCTTTGTGGGCAGGAAAAGGTGCCAACACAGACAGGAGCCAGTACAAAAGGGCAGCCCGCAGCGCTGGGAGAAACTGAACGAGCGAGTGATAGAGGGGGAATGAGCGAGCTCAACGGAGGCCTATCGTGACTCTTGCAGATTTCTTAGTGGACAGAAAAAGGCGGCAATGTAGGCAGGAACCCAGTACAAAATGCCAGCCTGCAGTCCCAGCAGACATGAAATGAGCGAGTGGTGGGGGGGGGGAGTGAGCTACCTCAATAGACTTGTGTCAGGACTGCTGCACATATCTTTGTGGGCAGACAAATCTGGTAACACTGGCAGGAACCCAGTACAAAAGGGCAGCCTGCAGCAGCAGCAGACACAGAACAAGCGATTGAGGGAGGAGGAGTGAGTGAGCTCAACGGAGCTCTGTTAGGACTGCTGCAGATTTCTTTGTGGGCAGGAAAAGGCAGCAATGTACGCAGGGCCCCAGTACAAAAAGGCAGCATGCAGTGCTGACAGAAATGGAATGAGCGAGTGAGAGAGGGGGAGTGAGCGACCTCAACGGAGCTTTGTTGGTACTGCTGCAGATTTCTTTGTGGGCAGAAAAAGGCACCAACAGAGGCAGGACACCACTACAAAATGGCAGCCTTGAGCACTAGGAGAAGCAGAATGAGTGAATGAGACAGGCAGAGTGAGCGACCTCACCAGAGCTCTGTTGGGACAGCTGCAGATTTCTTTGTGAGCAGAAAAAGGTGTTGACACAGGCAGAAGCCCAGTACAAAAGGGCAGCCTGCAGCGCCGGGAGAAACACAATGAGCGAGTGAGAGAGGGGGGGAGTAAGCGAGCTCAGCGGAGCTGTGTCAGGACTGCTGCAGATTTCTTTGTGGGCAGAAAAAGCAGCCAACAGGGGTAGGAGCCCAGTACAAAAGGGCAGCCTGCAGCACCAGCAGAAACAGAATGAGCGACTGAGAGAGGGGGAGTGACCCACCTCAACAGAGCTCTGTCAGGACAGCTGCAGATTTCTTTGTGGGCAACAAAATGTGCCAATGCAGGCAGAAGCCCAGTACAAAAGAGCAGCCTGCAACACCAGGAGAACCAGAATGAGCGAGTGCAACAGGCAGAGACAGAGACCTCAACGGAGCTCTGTCGGGACAGCAGAAGATTTGTTTGTGGGCAGAAAAAGGTGCCAACGCAGGCAGAAGCCCAGTACAAAAGGCCAGCCTGCAGTGCCAGCAGAAACAAAACAAGCGAGAGGGAGGGCATGAGCTAGCTCAATGGACCTGTGTCAGTACTGCTGCAGATTTCTTTGTGGGCAGAAGAAGCTGCCAACAGAAGCGGGAGCCCCGTACAAAAGGGCAGCCTGCAGCACCAGCAGAAACAGAATGAGTGAGTGAGAGAGGGGGAGTGACCCACCTCAACAGAGCTCTGTCGGGACAGCTGCAGATTTCTTTCTGGGCAGCAAAATGTGCCAACACAGGCAGGAGCCCAGTACAAAAGAGCAGCCTGCAGCACGGGGAGAAACAGAACGAGCGAGTGACATAGGGGCAGTGAGCGAGCTCAACGGACCAACACAATCAACATTCGGCATTGACAAATGCTTGTTCTTATATTGAAACATGTTAGACTCTTTCACCTTATTAATGCCTTAAAGGTGTTTGAATGTTTCAATCATATCATCTCTCTGTCTCTCTGTCTCTCTCCTTTGCTCTAGGGTATACACATTGAGCTCCATTAATCTGTCCTCATATGTTTTCTGATGCAGTCCCTGCACCATTTTGGTTGCCCTTCTCTGGACTGCCTCAATTTGGTTAATGTCCTTGTAAAGGTGCGGCCTCCAGTACTGCACGCAGTATTCCAGATGGGGCCTAACCAATGTCTTGTAAAGAGGGATTATTACCTCCCTCTTCCGACTTGTTATACCCCCACTAATACACCCTAACATCCCCCTAGCCTTACCTACTGCTTTAGTGGTCTGCTTGGATGATTTCAGCTCATTGGTGATGATGATGCCCAAGTCACTTTCTTCCCTTGTGACTGCCAGCAACTCCCCTACCAGCCTATAGGTGGCTTCAGGGTTTCTCTTCCCTATGTGCATGATCTTGCACTTCTTTGCATTAAACCCCAGTTGCCACTCTTCCGACCATTTTGCTAGTTTATCCAGATCACTTCTAATTCTGCCCACCCCATCTGAATCATCTACTCTGTTGCAGATCTTGGCGTCATCTGCAAACAAACAAACCTTACCCTCCAGTCCATCTGCAATGTCACTGATGAAGATATTGAAGAGGACTGGCCCCAGGACTGATCCCTGAGGTACCTCACTTGTGACTTGCATCTCTTCTGACTGTATACGGTTTACCACCACTCTTTATTTTCTGCCCGTCAACCAATTTGCCACCCAGTTGACCAACTTCTGACCCACCCCGAGCCTACCCAGCTTATTAATCAATCTTCTATGTGGAACAGTATCGAAAGCTTTGCTGAAGTCAAGGTAGGCGTCATCAACTGCTCCCCCTTGGTCCACCACTCTGGTTACCCAGTCAAAGAAATTGATGAAATTAGTTTGACAGGACCTTCCTGTTGTAAACCCATGCTGTCTTGGATCTTATGCTCCTATGGATACCAGGTGTTGCACTATCCTTTCCTTAAGGGGTGTCTCCATAATCTTGCCCACTACTGAGGTAAGACTGACTGGTCTGTAGTTCCCTGCATCCTCTCTGCTACCACACTTGTGGAGTGGGATCACATGAGCCCTTCTCCAGTGTTCTGGGACCTCTCCTGTTCTTAGAGACTCACTAAACAGTTCTGATAATGACTCTGCTAGTTCCACCCTTAGCTCCTTTAGTACCCTGGGATGTATGCCATCAGGTCCCATTGCATTGTCCACCCTGAGCTTATCAAGCTGTTGTAGGGCCCTTTCTTTTGTGAAGGGAGAGTAGTGCTCACCTCCCTCCGCCCTGTGTCCATGGTGCTGAGTTGTGGGCCCTGCCTTACCTTCTCTTCAGTAAATACTGAGCGGAAGGATCTATTTAGGATAGATGCTTTTACATGGTCCTCCTCCTCCTCACACGCCCCCTTATCTCCTTTGATCTTACCAATACCTCCTGTGGACTGTCTCCTTTCACTAATGTATCTATAGAAAGTCTTGTCACCCTTTTTTTACTGTTTGTGCTACTGTTTCCTCAGTTTGGGCCTTTGCCTACCTTACTGCCTTCCCTGCTTCCCTTAGGGAAGTTTGGCATGCCTCCCTGTCTTCATCCCACTGTGTTCCCTCATATTTCCTGAAGACCAGACTTTTGGCTCTGATCTTTTCTGCTACTGTTTTTGAGAACCAAAGTGGTTTCCTTCTTCTTTTGCACTTCCTTTTCTCTCTAACACAATGGGATATTTCTTCAAGTATTGCATCCTTAATGCTCACCCACTTTGCCTGTACCCACTCACCTGTATTTCTTTTTGCCAGGGCTAGCTTAACTCTGTTGGCCATCTTACCAAAGTCAGCTCCTCTGAAGTCCCATATTTTTGCCTTGGAATGGGATGATTTAGTTGTAGTGGCCAAATTGAACCATACCATGTGATGGTCACTGGCCCCCCAGGTGACCTTCTACCTGGAGATCTGTGATCCTTTCCCTGTTAGTCAGTACTAGATCTAGGATGGCCCTGTCTCTTGTGGGTTGTTGTACCAGTTGTTTGAGGCCCTCCCCCTGAAGGGAATTCACCATGTGTCTAGTTCTGGCAGATGTCCCTGCTGGTATTGACCAATCTGTATCTGGCATGTTGAAGTCTTCCATTATCAGAACCTCCCCTTTAGCTGTCATGTTTTGTATATCTTCTAACAGTAATGTGTGTCTATATCCTCCCCCTGGTCTGGAGGCCTGTAGACAATCCCAGTTCTTATGGCTGTCCCATTTCCTGTTTCCAGGGTGACCCACAGTTCTTCTGGCTCCTTATGTGTATTCTGAATTTCTGTAGCTTTGATATTTTCATTGACATACAGGGCCACTCCACCCCACCTTTTTGCACCTCGGTCTCTTCTGAACAGTACATAACCAGGTATTGAAGTCTCCCAGGTGTGGTTACTGGTAAACCACATCTCGCTAAATACTACTATGTCCAGTTTAGCCTCTGTCATTATTGCCTGCAGGTCTGGGATCTTGTTTCCCAGACTGCGAGCTTTTGTGTACATGATTTTCCATTGGCCAGATTTCGGTGTGTTAGTTGTTGGGTGAGGTCTGGCATTTCCCCTGTGCGTCGTATGGGGAGCTGGATCTTTTTCCTTACCTGGTGATGCAAATGAACTACAAACATGCTGAACTTCTGTTTGACCACTAGCTGAGGGGGGAGGTGTGTTCTTCCCATTTGACGTATGGGGTGCTGCACCCCTCTCCCCAATTTCTAGTTTAAATATTCTGCAAAGATGTCAAATGCCTGCCCCAATGCACCGACTCCTTCCTTAGTCAGATGCAGTCTATCAAATTTAAAGAACTTTCGCTCCCAAAACTGTTGCCAGTTCCCTACAAATTTGTGTCGTTTTTCCTGGCACCAGTCCTTGAGCCACATGTTTAACTCCCCTATCTCCCCTTCTTTGACCTTCTGTCCATCTGCCCCCCTCTCCTAGACTGGCAGGATCTCAGAGAAGGAGATGGCAGATGAAATGGATAATAGTTTGTCACCCAGCCTGATCAGGTGTTCCTTGGTCTCCACAAATGACTGGCTGGTGAAATCATTAGTTCCTATGTGTACCAGTATGTCAATGTTTTCTCCTGCTTCCTAAACAATTTTAGCAATGCGGTCAGTGTCTCTCCACGTTGATGTACCTGGGAGACATCTGACCATTACCCGTGGCTGGAGATAGGTATCAACTCCCCGAATCATGGAGTCTCCTATGATCAGAAGTTTTTTGGATTTCATTTTTGCTTTTTTTGTTTTGGTTCCTGTTTTGGGCGAGTTTTGTTGTGCTAGCTTCTGTGCGCAGTGTCCTGCTCTGCAGTGTCCTCTACCCTTTTGTTTGATTTTGCAGATAGAGGCAGATACCTGTTTGTAGTTTTTATATGGTTTGTGGAGGTAATATGTTGGAGAGCACCGAGTGATGGGACACCCGATTTGCCCCTCCTAACCACCTGCCAACCTCCTGGACCAACTACCCTCTGCGGTCAAGGTGCTTCAGTTGGATGTTGGGGAAATGGCGGGTGGTTCTTATAATATATTTCCTCTTGAATATGAAATCTGAGGTGCACAATCTCTGCCCATGCTGCCTGGAGTTGAGCCCTAAGATCTCCAATGGCCCAGCATGTAGGACAGTGTCCTAAATCCTGTAAAACTGCCCTTCTGAAAAGTGTTCCGCAGTACCTGCAGTTAAGTGTATATAATTTTTTTTAAACTTAAAAGTAAAGGGTAAGACTTAAGTGTTTGTGAGCGAGGGGTACTATGAGGCATATAGTGTTGTTTGTTTAAATAAACTAATTAGTAAGAATTAATTTAAAATAAAAATGTGTGCAAAGTAATATACATTTTTCTTTACAAAATCTACTCCAATTATGAATATTTTTAAGATCTGAAATAGGATTGGTTTCCCACTTTGCGAGCACACTGAAAAGTGTGATTTTACAAAATCTACTCAAAATACAAATATTCTATTTACAGTGGGATGGCTTTCCTACTTTGCGTTCAGTTTGAAAAGTATTCATTACTTTATAAAATCTGCTCAAAATATGACTATTTTTAAGATTGCAGTAGGATGGTTTTCCTACTTTGCATGCACTTTAAAAAGTGCAGTTTTACAAAATCTACTCAAAATATGAATATTTTTAAGATTTGCAGTAGGATGGTTTTCTTGTTTTGTGTGCACTTTGAAAAGAGTTCATAAAGAATGCTACAGTGGAGGGAGAGATGGGGATAAATGAAGGCTTCTGACAACACGTATCAGTCAATCACTATATTTCTACTATTATTTTATTACACGGAGGAGGTGGGGCTAGTGGACATGTTGTGTGGGGGTTGCTCTTATACGGCAATGGAGTTGGAGCTTGATTATATTGTACAAGGGTGCAGGGATGTACTATTATGGTGGGGGGCAGCAGGCTCCAGAGATGAGGTCTGCATCAATCACAACCCTTCTACTATTATTTTATTATATGGAGGAAGAGGGAATGGGAGGCTAGTGAATGTGCTGGGTGTTTTTCTTTTGCTCTGATCTGAGTGTGGGCCAGCTTGTTATATATTGTGGAAGGGTGGAGGAAGTAGAATCTGGTGGGTGGGGGGGTGGCATGCATCAATTATTTTATTTTAAGGAGGGGAGAGTTTGGATTTTATGATATTGGATGTCAGATGCTTCAATATCCTACATGTGATTTGACATCTGAGGTGTTTCTTAGGATATCACATTTTGTAGATCAATATCCTGAAATCCTAATATCCTAAAACCGCCTATTATCCTTATTATATGTTTTTTATGTGGATTATATGAGCAACCCTACTTCTCAATACTGTCAGATGCATGCATTCTGTACAGTTTTAACTGTTGTCGGACAGATATCATCTGAAAAGAAATATTTCAAATGAACCAAACACATACCACGGCAGAATATAAGTAAGGGCACTTTCAGTTCAAAGGCCCAAATGGTCCCATAGCTTGTGGGAGCAGGGGATTGTATTACATAGTCCACAGAAGGACTTCTGTGTCCTCCTCCTCCACAAAAGTCATTCTGGCTTTTCACAAACCAGAAAGGGCCCTGTGAAAAGTATGTTAGGAGTCACCTCTTGCTTTCGTGTAGGCTTTTGAAAGTCAGGAATAAATAAAGTTATTATACTATTTATGGCAAAAAAACTATGTTAATGGTCATTAGGGTTGCTGCCACACAAAACGTAAACTGTACAAAGGTCGGAAATAAACTATTAGGGTTGCAAACACAATGCCCACAAAGTCTGGAAATGTCCTATTAGGGTTCTTATGTCTAACTTCCACCCACCCTACTATGTTCTTTGCCCTCATGACCCAAGGACAGTCTACAGGTACAATTACAGGGCCATATATCAATGGTATGATACCATATACAGGGTCAACATAGTAATACCCACCTCCTCCTCCTCCCCTCATAACGTGGGTGTGACAAACAGCTGATTATACCCATTGTTGAATGATGTAACTACTGCAGCACAATGAAAACTCATTGTGCTGCGGTAGATAAATCACTACTAAAGCAGAGCAGCATTTGAGTGTATTGCTTTCCATACACAACATGTACCCATACAGTATGAACAAATTCTGTTCTGTTGTATTCCACCCTACTCTACCCTATCTCATGCTTTTATTCTAATTGCTCCTGGAGCCAACCAGAAGGCATTCAGCTGGAGTCCCGTGGCTCGCAGCATCTTCAGATTTAGTAGCAGGATGTTATATCTGCAGCCCTTCAACACTGGTAGACATGCATGGAGCATGGCTGTCATCTGTACCTGGGCAGGCTGCTTGCAGGAAACGTGTTCCCATAAACAGCAGCCATAAATCAGGAAGTGTGATGTCACCTGTGGCACTGTTATAAAAGCATCTGTTGTAATCCTGCAACTGTTTACTGTATTGTGCTCCATGTAAGACCAACCCACTCCACTATTTTCCAAGCTTTCCATACAGATGGTGTGAGAGCAAATAATAAGGCATGAATATTGGGGAAAAATAAAGTTTTTGACTCAAAATTACTCTGGATAAATACATTAAACGGATTTGTGTCAAACAGGTTTATAAACTCAAAAAAGTTGATAGGCTTTCTATTTCTATTAACTAGGGCCAGTGAACTCTGGCGGTCACTGAATTTAAAGTGTATTTTACTCAAATTATGTCTCACAGCTGAAATCCTTCCATGCCCACCGAGATTCAGCATTTTTTTCCTGGCTGAAAACAGTCACCCCAACACAAAGCAGCAAGTCTGTAGCAAACCCTTACAGGGAACAATCAGCACCTAACAATGAAGGGAAGACATTTTTTTTTTTTTTTATCTTTTAACATTTTTTGTTGCCCGCCTGGACAGCCCCCATCTGACTGACCCCCCCATCCTCATCACTCGGAATTACCGGGGCTTACCTTTTGCCCAGCTCATGAGCGGAGCCTGTGGGGAGTCAGTCATCATCCTGCTGTCGGCTTTTTCCTCCATTTTTACCCCAGAGACCCCAGGAGTGGGTACGCATGCATGTGGAGGCATGCATTAGTCCCACTGCCCCGGTAATGGCCCCTTTCCTCCCACCCCAGGCCTAGCGCCTGGCTCCTCCTGGTCCATGCTGCTCCCAGCCTCCACCAGGTGGCAGTCATCAGCCAGAGGAAGCCCCTTGCACCTCCCAAGAGAAGAGAGCTTGCCTGTCGGCAGCTCCATCCAGCTCCGCCCTCCCCCCACCGACCTCCGACGGCCCGGGCTCATTCTCGAACCCAGGTCACCGGCATGCCGTGAGATAAGGCATCCAGCGCCTCAGCCCTCGGAGCCACCAGGCCAGCTAGACCACAGGGTTTTAATTTTCCAGTGTTACAAGCACTTATGGGGAAAGGACACCTAGCCAGTCACATGCTACTTTCCTTTCATGTGGTCAGCTTGGCATTTCTGTCTCTTTTCTCCAGTATATCTGTAATCTCACGCAGAACATAAATACATGACAAATAAATGGAATGTCTCAATCAGCCCTAGCTGACTGCACGTGTTACTTTCCCTTCATGTGGTTGGTTTGGCATTTATTTCAGTATTTCTTTCTGCTCCTCTTTCTACTCAGTCAGCACCCCCACCAAGAGTGGAGCCCAGCCGGCTCCAGAGCACTTCCCAGCTCAACCGTAAAGATCACCATGTCTTGGTTAGAGAATATATGCACTATTCTTGCCTTAAAAAGTAGGTGAGGTGGGGAAGGACAGCTTGAGCACATGGCTGTAATAATCATCAATTTTAGGTGCAGATCGATCACTTTCCTATGACGTGTAGGTTGTACTGTGACAGATTTACCTTTATCTAGAGGCTGACAGAGTGAACTCCCCTGGGGCACTGCAGCGACTGACAGAACCAGCACATTAGGTCCCCATTCCCTTTCAGTGCTCTTCATGAGTGGAGCCCCCCTGCCAAGGACCCCCCCACCAATTTAACTCAGACTTACCCATTATGCACTATACAGGCAGCTGTCAATTTAGCTTCTCTTTTTGGTTTCACCTGCTACTTTCTAGGTCTTTTCAGGTTTTCCCTTCACAACTGTAGCAAACACTTATAGGAAAACAACCAACCCCATGTGGTCAGTTTGGCGTTTCTGACCACATTACTTTCTAGTGCATTATGTCACTAGCAGCCCCACAGACTGTCAACTTAGCATATCTCACACAGTGCATAGTATATTGCTGTTTCTTTTCTTGTTTTACTTACTTGATGGTGATTCGTGCCATAAACAGTAGGTGAGGTGGGGAAGGACAGCCAGAGCACATGGATGTACTGACTCCAAGATCATCTATTTTAGGCACAGACCGATCACTTCCCTATGATTTGTAGGTTGTACTATGGCAGATTTATCTTTACCTAGAGGCTAATGGAATGGACCCCCATGGACACTGGGATGACTGACAGAACCAGCACACAGTTGGCTTGGTGTTTCTGACTGCATTACTTTCCAGCACATTACATTACTAGCAGCCCCACAGATAAAGCCAGCTTGGTGTATCTCACACAATACATAATATGTTGACTCTTCTTTTCCCATTTTACTTACTTGTTGGGGGGTAATTCCTCAGCTCACTCACAGCCACACAGACAGAACAAGCTACAGCAATATATGTGTGGAGTGGTCATTTTTTTCCTGTCACACCTGGATTGTGAGCCACAGCTGACACCTGTCATGAGTAAGTTATTGTTCATACAACTTACTTGGTGTGTGTGTGTGTGTGTGTGTGTGGAGGGGCGGGATATGGCCAAATTGCTGAACTCTGGGGCAGGCAGTTCATGGATGGAGCTAGAAACAGTTACTCTTAGCAGGGTTACAGGGTCACTTATTTGGTGGTATGGTGGGGTAGTTTACAACTGACTTGATTCTGTTACTTATTGTAAGAAAGGGGATGCTAAGGTGTGTCTATTTCTGTGTGCATGTGTATGCGTACGTGCGTGCATGCATATGTGTGTGTGTATGTGTGCACATGTGTTTGTATGCGTGTGCATGTGTGTGTGTTGGTGGGGTCACATTTTCACAATTTCCACATGCAGAACCTGCAGGGGAGAACAACTGGGAGTAATTTTGGAGTGATTCAGTGTAGTTCTGTTTAAGCTGCCAACCTAGAACCCTCAGTTAGCACAGCTGCATCCACCAGCACAGAGGGTTCAAGGCAGACACAAAAGGTAGCTTCCAACATGGTTAAGCCAGAAGACCATGTACGAAAATTTGGAGCTGATAGTCTTCGTGCTGATGGGCAGCATTTATTCTGCACTGTTCACAGCAAGGTCCTGGGACATGCAAAGCTTGATAGAACTGTAAACCACTTAAAGAGGCCTAGACATGAAAAAGCTGCTCTGAGCAGAAAAAGAAAAGCTGAAAGTTGTGACAGTCCAGTTCTTACAAAATGGGATACACTGGCCACTGCATTCAAGAAAGTGATTGAAATACAGTTCTTTACTGGGTTGGGGCATACTCTGCAGCAAATATACCCCTGGAGAAAAGCAACAACACTCAGTAGCGTGCGTTGTTTGTGCAGCATGTTAAAAACAATGGGTCATTCCAATAGCTACCACCCTGAACAGGATACATCCCCCACATGTCTATGAAGCACACAAAGAGCAAGTGATGGATGCCATGCAGTGATTGTCAGTGAATGCACAGACAACCTGAATAGGGATATTGCCAGCATTTTTCTGCAGTGCTTGGAACTTCAAACGGATGACATATGTGTGAAGCTAGCTGAAACCATTGAACTTGAACATGTGAACCATGTCAGTTTCACAGACTGTTGTAAAGACTCTCGTGCAATACAATATCGACTTCTCAAGGGTTTTTGGATATATATCTGACAGTGGAAAATACATGTAGAAGTCATTTCAGGACAATTTAGCTGGCATACTAAACAACTGCATTCATGTAACCTGCTGGGCTCACATCACTGCATTACTAGGGGAATGTTGGTGTCCAGTTTTCCCAGAGGTTGCTAGACTGTGTGCATTAATAAAAAAGTTACTCTGCAAAGCCCCTCTTTGCCATGCATGATATTGTGACTATCTTGTTGATGCTGGCATTCAAATTCCAACCTGACCACTAGAACCTGTCATCACAGGGTTCAGCTCTTGGTTTCAGGCTGTTGAGTATCTCAGCACACATACTGTGTACTATAAAGGGTTTGTACCCCAAAAAATTGAAAATGAAGATGAAACTGTTATTTTAAGTGAACTCTCCACCTTTCTGAAGAATAAAGTGCTTCAGCAAAACCTGTTGTTCATACAATAAGAAGCAGCGCCTGTTATTGAAACATTGCTGAAGTCTGAATCTCATAGCACACTGCCAACAGATGTGTACAATTTTGCAAGTGACCTGCTGACTCGACTGCAGTACAAAGAAGAGCATGCCCCAGATCAAAAGGACAACAAGTATTCCACGACTGTGCCACAAAATTGCAAAGCTATTTGAACACAATGAACCAAACTGCATTTCAATTCTTTCACAATGTCAGAATCTTGGACCCAAAGCAAGTTCCAGCACTATTCAACAACTTTGAGAACTAAAGCACGACAGTACCCCTATTTGAGTTAGCAGTTGAAGATGACATAAAAACTGCACATGAAGTAGCCACTGAAACATTGTTCAGGCTGTATACATTTTGACAAACTACGCATGAATGCTTGTCTGACCTCAGCCAGGTAGCAAAAGTGTTGTTGGCAATGCCATGCAAGTCAGCCAAAGCCGAACAATGTTTTTCCAAACTGGGATAAGAAGTCACCCCACAGAGGTACTGCATGTCTGTGGACAGCATGTACATGTATGCATTGTTAAGTTCTAACTCTGCACTATTGAACATGGACTGAATGCACTTCTAAAAAGTTTCACTGTGCATCGATGGTGCTAAAATGCTAAATACTTTACTACGATGCAAGTGTATTTTAATACAGTGTATTTTAATGTACAGAGTTTTTAGATGTTGTGTATGTAAGCCCCTCATTCTGGGCTTATTTTGTGGGCTCCCATTTGCCCTCATGACCACCTATTTGCCCGGGTTCTGGTCAGCTCCAAACTCTCCATCCGGCCCCCAATGTGTTTTCCATCGTAAATGGGGCTGGTGGAGTAAATATGTGGAACCACCATGCTGCTTTCACACGAATGTGTGAGCAGCAGTCCGCTCATGCACTGTAGTGCATTTCAGTTTTCTCACCACTGCTGCAGTGCAACAAAGGCTCCCTCCATGCTCCTGGACCTTCGGATCAGCTAATCGGGGTCCAGAGACATGGTGGAGGCACTGGAGGAGCACTGAAATTATTTATTTTAAGAGCTCCAATAATAAGCACTTGAGGACTAACTTTTTAAATATTAATGAGGGCTTTTTTAATGAGCCTGTCTGCTGCCTGGTGGGACAGTGTTTCTGCAGCAGTGACAGGCAGGAGGTTGATTTAAACTTTGAAGCTCTGCATCTGGAGTAAAGGGCAGAGGGGCTACTAATGGCATGGGGGAAATGAATGTTCAAACATAGTTATTGTGTCTGTAACAGACTTATCAAGTGGGGCAGGTGGTTTGGGAAAAAATGTAAACAAACATGACAGACCTCATGGACTACAAAAGCAAGAGGTCTGCTGGGAATAAGGTCAGAGGGCCGGTTGGGAGCCTGGGAGATTTGCAGCTAATCAGGGAGCCAAGCTTGTACAGAGGACTTTTGGGAGTGAAAGGAGTGACAATTCTTGTCGCCCAAGAGCAGGACCAATAGGATGTCAAGTGTGCCAAATTAATATTAATTTGTTCAGCGGGACAACTGCTGCAGCCAATCAGAAGGAGCTGCTGGAAAACTGATAAAAGGGACTGTTTTGCCCACCAAAAGGGATTCTGGAGGGAGCAGCCAGAGAGTGCAGAGAGTAGAGAGACTGCTGTGGGCTTGCTAGCCCTGAAGGCTCAGCTGTTTACCCAAAGGTCTTGCCTAGCCCAGTATTGGACAAGCTGCTGAGGTGTTTGAAAACAGCATAGGCCCTGGGAAAGGAACCGGATTATGGGAGAAGTTCCCAGGGTGACTTTTGAACCTGTATCTGAGTGAGTTTGCTGCTGAGAATTTGGAAGTAGTTGCTGAGATTTGAATCAGCAGCTGAGTAAATCTGTTGCTGAGAATGGAAAGCTGCTGCTGAGATTTGAATCTGCGGCTGTGTTCAAGAAAGTTAGACTCCACAGCTAGTGTGAAAGACTGTTGAAATCTGCTGCCAGAGAGAGAGAACTGACTGCCCTGCAGTGCAGAAAGAGCAGTGGAGTTTGGCAGTAGAGGTGTGCAAATGCCTTAATTCGAATATTCGGATGAATATTCATATTAGGGATGCCAGATATTCATTATTCGACCCCACCATAAGTGTTTTTTTAAAAAGACATTGTAAAACTGTTAAAGCCCACCACTTTCTTCACTTTTTGAAGTACAACAGTTAATTCCGCCATGAACACTCCCCAACAGCCTTTCAGCTCCCAAAACAGCAACAAACTACTGCACTGGTCAGTGGTCAGGTGACAGACAGTCATCATAGATTGACCAAAGGCCGCAGATGAGGTGACATCTTGTGTCTTGTCTTGGGCAACTAAAATGGCACTGGTGTAAGTGCATTGTATGTGTACCCTGGAAGAGAGGAGAGTGAGATGTGCCATAATAGAGACCTATACAAGTACCTCACAGGGGTGAAGACAGGGCACATAAAGGGAGTCTCCTTCAAATGAGAAAGAGCACATGTACCGGGGGTAATGGGGGCATTTGGTGACGCTGAAGGGGGAGTTCAAGACAGATGTGAAGAAATATTTATTCATGGAAGGCATGGTAGATGCCTGACAGAGATTGCCAGCATAAGTGATGGTGGCAAAAACAGTCTGGGGCTTCAAGCATGCGTGAGATAGGCATAGGGCTGGGGTGTATATGAAAATAGGCAGAGAAGAGAGGTAGCAGAGTTGCTTTAGGGTCTGTAGATAAGACTGACAAGGCAGGTATGGACAATATGGGCAGGCTGTGTGGGCCAAGCAGACCTTTTCCAACAGATAATTGGTAAGTTAAAGTACACAATAGTAAGTGCACTAAAACATGATGCAGTATTTAAAAGTTTCTACTTTAACAGGGGCCTCATGTTGGTCCTGCAGTTATATGCCAGGGAGTGAAGAGTTATCCTTTTTATTAAATATTTAACGTGATAGAAAAAAGAAAGCATGAGCCAAAAAAAAGTAACATTACACTGTCGTAACATTAGGCAGATTGAGAACTGTACTGTACCACCAGTTTTATGTGGATAGATCATATTTGTAGCCAATTACTAGTAAGTTTAGCTTAATGAACACTAGCTGTTCAGCGTGTTGAGGGTTCAGCTTGGAACGGTGTAGCTCAACAGCGTTACCAATAGTGCTAATCATCCTCTTGGATGGCACACTTGTAGGAGTGCAGCTTAGGTATTTTAAAACAAGTTGTACCAGGTGAGGAGAGTTCATTTTCTGAATCCAGTAGCCCAGTGGATCAACTTCAAATGGCTCAGTTGATTCTGCAAAGTAGCCATTAAGTACATTTTCTGCAGAGAAAGACTGAGATTGTGAGTGTTTGTGTTGCTGTTGACACAATGATGTGCTGAGTAATGCTCAGTCACTCTCCTCTGCACTGCCACTATGCCATCTTCCCCCATCTCCACCAGTACCATTCAATTCCAAACCACCACATGCCTGCCTCTCTACCTCAGGAACCTGAACTGGAGCATCTTCTTCCCCTTCCAAGTGTCTCACTGCCTGTGTGGCACTATTTAACTTGTAGTATCACTGGAGTAAGAAGTGACCACCAGAGTGGAGGGACTCTGTGTTGGTGAGGGGGAAGGAGTGCCGTGGTCACTGGGTTGCTTGAAATCAGATCTGTTAGTACCACCACCACTGCCAACAGTGCGTGCCTGTCCACTGGAGGGGTTTGGTCTTGGTGAAACCAAGGGTCCAGATCTAGACTCAAATGAACTTCGATACAGTTGAGGGTGCTTAAGCTTCAGGTGATTCTGTAATGATGTTGTGGTTAAGTTAGAGAGCGATTTCCCCCCTAGGCTTATAATGGTGTTGTAAAAAGAACAGACTGCCTTCCTTGTGTCCTCCTTTAACACAGCGAAATGCAGTCACACAGCACTTTTAACATTGTGATTACCAATGATTCTGGTAGCACCACATTCCCCAGTTCTTTTTTCAACAGTCGTGCCTGTCTTGTCCTCATGTTCTTGCCCTGTGACCACTACCCCTGATGGTGCCATGCCAGTGCTGCCATCACTTGGCTGTCCTTCAGGCTGTGACAGAGCCTGCTGAAGAAACATCAGTGTTGCTTGTTTGGTCTTCGTAGAGGAAGGGGGACCCTTATGCTTACTGCTATTTCTACTACCCTTGGTACTAGTGCTACTCCAAGAGACTGTTTTGCCAGCCATCTTTTTTTCTGCCCACAAGGTACATAGCATACTCTGCCTTATCCTCAAAGTCACTCACATTTGTCTCTGATGACGAAGATGACATGTCACTGGACAATTCATGTGGAGCGAAATATCCAGAACCAGATGACTGGTTCTCCTCTAGAACTTTTTCAGGAGTACTGAGAAGCTGAGAAGCAGGAGGCATAACTGTATCAACTGTATTGGTCATAATGGTAATATGCACTGTGGCAGGGATACCAGACTGTGGTGACAGTGTCACAGTAGTGACAGAAGTGGCAGGGTTCACAGTGTCAGTAGTGGCTGGAGTGACAGTTACAGTTGCAGGACTGGCTGTAGTAGTCATGCTGCCAGTTGTTGTGGAAGACAGAGTCTCTGTGGTGGTGGTGGTGGGAAAGACAGATGTGATGGTACTGGTAAGAGAGGGGGACACATTGGTGGTTGTCGGAGTCTAGAACAGTGTCCTTCTGCTTGTGCCTCTTGTATCACTTTCTCCTGAGCCAGCCACAGTACTACTGTTTCTGGAAGAAACAGGCTTGGAAGGAAGGAGTAAAGAACAATTTAGGCGTTGAATATGGCCTGACCATCACTTACATTCAGGTTCAGCATCACCAACCTGTCCCTCTGTTGTAGATTTGCATGGACTGGACCAAGTATATTTTTTACCACCTTTACCTGCCATTGTCTATGCCAACAAGTTCTAAACACTCTCAAGTACCTAATACTTTGTAAATGCACAAAAGTTCTGCTTTATTGTAGTAGGAAAAAAAATCTTGCAGGCAGCAGTACCGCTTTATTTCAGCACAAAAAAATTCTTGCAAGCAGCAGTACTGCTTTATTTTAGCACAAAAATTTTTTTGCAAGCAGCAGTTCTGCTTTATTTTAGCACAAACAAATTCTTGTAAGCAGCACGCATGCTGGGCAGGCATGGGGGTACGCGCAGTGCAAGCGTCACTATCTGGCCCTAAACTGTTGGCGGTGGGAGTGCAGTAATCCGACTGCCCTCCAAAACTACTGGTGGCTACTGACTTTCATGAAACCCGAGCCCAACCTCAGATTACGCCACAAATATTTTTTAAAGACAGATTTTTACAGCAGAATTACTGTAACTTTTTTTTTATTTGTAAATGTACAAAAGTTCTGCTTTATTTTAACACAAAAAAATTCTTACAAACAACTTGCACACAGGGCAGGCAAGGGTGAGTACGCAGTACAACTGTGTGGCTTCACTGTCTGGCCCTAAACTGTGGGTGGTGGGAATACAGTCAGCTGATTGCCCTCTGAGATTTCTGGCAGCTACTGACTTTTGTGAAACACGAGCCCAACCTCAGATTACACCACAAATATTTTTAAAGACAGATTTTTCTTTAGCAGAGCTACTGTAATTTTTTCATTTGTAAATGTACAAAAGTTCTGCTTTATTTTAGCAGAAAAAATTCTTGAAAACAACATGCACGCACGGCAGGCAAGGGTGTGCATGCAGTGCAACTCTGTGGTGTCACTACTGGACCCTAAACTGTGGGCAGTGGGAGTGCAGTCAGCCGACTGCCCTCTGAAATTTCTGGCTGCTACTGGCTTTAGTGAAACCTGAGACCCCCCCCAGAATACTTATTACACCACCAAATTAAAGACAGACTTTTTCTAAAATAAGTACAGCAGTCAAGCTAGAAGTTAGAATAACTACTGTAATTAATATAGATATAAAATAGTTTAGTAACACTGTATTCTTCTCTTTCACTTCTGAACACAGAGGCCTGCGAAATCAAGGAGGTAGGTAAAACTGAAGTGCAGGTCTCTCTGCAGCTCCAGGCAAATAAATCACTAGATCAGATGATTTCTTGGGGGAAAAAAGCCTCCCACCAGTACCAGGCAGGCACTAAGAAACACAGTACCCTAGTTCTTCACCTCCACAGAGCACAGCACAGCATAGCACAGAGGCCCCAGAAATGCTCTCTGCAGTTCCTGGCAAATAAATCATTAGATCAGATGATTTTTCTTGGAACCCCCCTCAACACACACACACATACACACACACTAGTACCAGGCACTAGAAACACAGTCCAGAAACAAAAACCAAAGGTCTTGTGATGTAAAATGTCATTTTCTTCTACTACTGATCTCTCCCACTCCAAAGCTCTCTCCACTATGCTCTCCGCTACTTCTTTCTCTGCTGCAATGTGACAGTCACATAATCTGGCTCAGCAATTGGCCAAGAAGTCCTGTGAGATCTTAAAATTCTGCAGGAACACCGACCCGAATATTGGCTGAATAGCGTTGCTATTCGGTATTCGGGTTCCGAATACCGAATAGCGCATTATTCGTGGTATTCAGGATTTAATATTCGTTACTCGCACACCCCTATTTGGCAGTGAAAAATCAGAAACTGTAAAGATCGTAGCTTTATCCCACAGTATCTGCAACAGAGAAAAGTGTATGCCAAGCATCAGTCTGGGTAACCATCATCAGCCTGCTCTGTATCCAGACTGAAGAGGAGACCACCGGAAAGGAAGACGTTGAGAGGCCTGCCAGGTGAACACCGCATACAAAGGCTCTGGGGTGAAGATTGGGAAGGCCTGGTAAGTGAAGGCCATCTTTCAACATTTCTTCATCCACGTGCTGTTTTGTGCACCAGCATCTCCTATATCAGCATGGTTCTGTGAAACCTGTTTCTCCCCCCCTCAGAACCGCTGAACTGTAAGTACCCCAAGCTGCAGCTTTGAAGAAGTCTTTATTTAGCTAGCTAGCTAGTCAGACTTAAGGGGGTTTACATCCTGGGCAGGACCACACCAAGATTAAAGATGTGCCCAGGCCTGAAAGTTCAAGTTAAGAATTGTGACTTTACAGTTGGGCCCCAATGAAAACCCCCCCACGTCAAATTCTGTGCCGCGGTGAGGTACTCACCAAAGAGACTGTATAGACTTTCTGGGCAGCTGCCAAAAGAAAGACGGGTGCACCCGTAGATGGGATGTGGGGATTGTTTGGGGCAGAATCATTTAGCCAGTTGTTATTGTTGCTGCTGCTGTTTACTTCCCTTCTCTCCCCTTCCCTTACAATAAAATACTGTTGTGTTCATGTTAATTGTTGCTCTAGAATGTTCCTGTACAGAAGAGGGATATCGTCAGAGTGTGTGGGGAACTGTTTGGGAGGCAGCTAACATATTTTCCTGGGGGATGGTAACCTGCTATTTGCCTACAGGCATTCCCTAGCACTTCCTCGGGTGGAGGCACCACGTCACTATACACCTACCCATCCTAACCCAGGCCGGCCCCCTCGAAGGTGAGAGCTGTGAGGCCCTTGAAGGCCCTGGAACAGCAAAAGATGAGTCAAGGGAGGCGTACACATAGTAAGCAATGTTTTTTTTAGAAAAATAGGTAAATAATTGCACACACAAAGCAGGGAAGAGTGAGTTTACTGCAGAAAAGTGTGAGTTTATTGAACATAATGGAATACTGTGATACAATGTCATTCATTTTAGTATATTTTTAGCACAACCCAACACATTCTAGGCAGTTGTTTTATAAACAATAAATGATGGGCTATTGCCTGAAGTTATGTGGGGGAAGAGCTCCTCCCCCACATCCTTTATAAGCTAGCAGACTACATCCGCTCTGCTTAGAGCGAGTCGCATTCGCTGCGCTCGCTCCATTGTGTGCTGGGGCTGGGTTCCTCCTCTCTCTTTTCTGCTTTCCCTGTGCTTCCCAGTTGGTCTAGCACCCCCCCCATCTTCCCTTCCCCCTGTTTCTCTGTTCCTGTCTGCTCGTTTGCTGTCCCTTTTCCTTCGTGTGTGTTTTTTCTGTTTTTGGGGGAGGGGGTTCTCCGGCCCATGCAGCACCATCGTTCTGTTCGTTTGGCCGGCTTCACTCGCCCCGTTTCGGTTGCTTTCTGTTCACCAGTATCAGCACCTTGGTTATAGTCTACATGCTGCTGCACGGCTCCATGCCGATACCCTTCTCCAGCCCTAATTACCATTTGGATGCTGCACCTACGCAGACTATGCCTTTTCCAAGTATTGGGTGCTCTCAACTGCATTATGTGCATGACTACCATCATACAGACTCAGGAGCTACTTAGCCTCGTAAAATCTACTCAGTTCTGAGGACATACCATTTTGCTGCTCTACCTCCTGTCATCCGTATCGCTAACAACTCCGGTGCTTCACTCAGCCACCTTAATGTATGGGAAGAACATCAATTACTTACCTAATGCTCTCAGTTCTACACTCCGGTCATCCGTGCCTATGTCAAACGCACACTTCATTCGCCTGGATCGTTCCCTACCTGAATGCTGCACTGTCCTTGTTGCTGCCTGCTGCTGGCTCCCTTCTGCTTGTTACTCCTTCTTTTGGGCTGCTTAGTACTCCACCATTCAGTCCGTTTCATTTTGCTGCGTACCGTTCGCCTCCTGCTTCTGCTCAGTGCATTTCCAGATTGCTGCAGCGCTGCTTCTCCCTGTTCAATTCACCACACCAAGGGCACCTACAAGCTGGTGGCTTGCTTTCATTCTGCTTCCATCTGGTTCCTAGCCCATTGTGATATCCCCCTACCTCAGGACCTCTGACTACATTTTCCCAATGCCGCTTGCACTCCCTAGCTTCTAGCAATTTGCAGGACTTTCCAACCATACCATGTATCACCATTCAGGTAAAGCATTGAAAGTTGCTCTTTTTACACTGCAATTAGCTCCAAATGTACTCCTGTTTGCTAGCACAATATCAGGCTTCCTCATTACCAACTCATGTACAACTTTATTGATTGCTCCAGAGACTCCATCCTCAATCGGGCAGGCATATTCCTCACCTGGTCGTCGGAGGGTTTACAATGGCAAGGGATGTGCAACCTCATCAGCCGTGAGACATCTACTGATCAGCTGTTATCGTGCCTTTCACTTCCCATTCGCACCTCAGCACCCCCTGGGCTGTCCCACACTCTTCCTATATTGGCTGCTGGACTTAGTACGCTCCCCTCTACAGTAATTAGCTACTCATTCTTACTCAGCTACAGCACCACTTCTTATCCCCATATTCCTTGCAGTCCATTCACTGTATCTGCTTTCTACATTGCACTACTAGATGGCGCTATAGCTTTGTTGAAGTTCCAAATTGCTGACTCCCTGGGTTTGAATTCTAGGACTGCTCCTAGACTACGGCAACTTACAGTTTATACTGAACTTCTATCTAACCTGTTCAGGTCCCTCACACCATCCACATTCTATACTGGATACACTATCTGATTATGTCCTAGGAGTTTCCCATCTCTCTGGATGCTTGCCACATTTGGCTCATGACTGCTACATTACTTACCTTTCCAGCTGCCACCTTGCTCACTTTACCAGCTGACTTCGGGGGGTCCAGCTGCACCATATTTGCCTACTTCTATGACCTGCTTCACCCTTCAGGCCAAGGGTACACTACTTCTACTCTACCAGCCTCACCAGCTCAAGGCCTAAAGATTCGCTTATTCTCCTATACGCCTACTTGCTGCCATGGCAGCCAGCCCAAATGCTCCTTACTAAGGATTCACATTTTAATGTTTCGACATTCATCATTTATTCTTTGGACGCTTTTGCCCTGCTTCCATGCTACTATGTCTGCATCGTGCAGCTTGCTTACTATTACAACTTATGTACGGGTTCACTTCTTTACCTTACTTGCTCATATTACCTGCTTTGCCCTTACAGTGCTTAGAGGTCATCGACTAACCTGCCATTACAATCTACTACACTCCTCATGAGCTGGCATCCATCTAACCTATGTTTACATATTTGCTGCAATCTCTACCTACCAGGACATGACCCTCTGCATTGCATGCAGTTTGACATTTCCATCGCATTATCTACCACTGCTCTGCAGCCTGCCTCGCCCCGGGGGGCTAGAGGTTAGCCATCGCATTTCGTCAGACCTGTGCCCCTATGGTCCCGGAGGTCCTTTGTTCCTATATTTTACTGCACCATACTGGCCTGCTTCTATGTCCTGCCTTCGCTTATCGGGTTGGGGATTTATCTACTCCTACTGTGCACCTGCCTTGCCCAGCTCGGGGCCTGGAGATTCACACATTCTACTATATGCCTACCTGCTGCCATGTCAGCCAGCCCAGGAGCTCCTTTACTATGGACTCGCATCTGGATGTTTCTTCATTCATCTATTCTTGGATGCCTTGCCCTGCCGCTTCAGCCGTATGGAATTTCTACTGCTTCACTCTTTCCAGGACGCTTAGTTGAGCTTCTCCTGAAGATCTTCACTTTTCTGATTTATGCCCTACCGCTTCCTGGACCCTGTGACAATGTCACTTCATTTTACGCAGCCTCTTCAGTTATCGCCATCTAGGACTCCTAAGCTCGACTATTCAGGACTCGTCAGGATATTCTTCACAAGTCAATTCTAGCTAAGGTATCATTCTGGCTTGAAACATAGGTGTCAACATTGTTACGCAACCATTTGGATCCACGAAGCTCTCTGATTCCCTTGCTTGTACCATTCTTCTTGCCCCTCGCTTTATAATGTACCTAATCTTGCAATACTACTTCCCTGCTACTATGTCTGCTCATGCAGTTTTACTTACTACATCAACTGACCTACCTACAGGTCCACTTATTTACACTGCTTGCTCATACTACCTGCTCACCCTTACTGGGCATAGAGGTCATCCCAACTAACTTGCAGTTGCAACATACTGCGCTCCTCATGAGCTGGAAATACATCTGACCTACTTCTACATATTCACTACGTTCTCTACCTACTTACTGCTTGCTTCCCCTCTCTGGATTGGAGGTTACTACTGCTCCATCCTTTCTTTAACATAGCATATGCCTGTTTTTGTGCTTCATCACCATGGCAAGCATTTGCTAACCTTGCCATGTGAAACTTGACTCAACAGTTCTCCTTCCTGACATGGATGCTGCGCCTTGATTCCTGGCTCTCCTCTGCGAAGTCATCCTCACCTGCTGGAGTGCTTTACTACCTGTGACTCTTCGCTTCAAATTCATTTCAGCCATGGATGCCACTCTATTTCATTCTGGCCTGCTCCTGGATTCTCGACCTTGGGGTTTACTAAATGGATGCTTGCACTATTCACCTGACATGTCACGATTCAATATGTCTTCAGTACTCCGTTTCTCTGGATTGGGTTCTACAGTTTGGGGTTCAGATTAGCCGATTAGATTATTTAGGATTGCTCTCCTTCAGTATGCCCAGAAGGATGGGCAGGTCAGTAGCCATGGGTCCTCAGAGGTTCCCCCCAAGGGGGGGGTTTCCTCTCCTGCATGCTACTGGTCACACTCTCTGGAGCTGTGGAGATGATCATACTGCTACTCATATTCTTGGGGTGTCTTCCTACTCGACTCCTTCATCAGTCGGATACAGAACAATTGTTGATATCATAATTCTTTTTGGGGGGGGTCTCATAATGCTGGACTAAGCATTCTTTACGGTGGGATACAGAGTAAGGCCAAACCAAAACTAAGTTATAACAACGTTACTCATCAGCTCAAGCATCAAAGCACTTTGCACAAGACTATCCAATTCACTCATTCTATAAGCACTGACTGTATAACTATGTTCAAAGTACCTAAGCACAGATCAACTCAAACTGCTACATATCTGAAGAGCCATGTCCTACTTACCTATCTGACCTCTGTATCCAAGCACAAACCTTCATTATCCAATTACAGTACGTAGCACAAACACTGAGCTTGAACCACACATAATGGAATACTGAAGCAGATGTAAGCTGTGATGTGATGTCTTGCAAAATAGTACTAAAACTGCCTTCAGTATTAAAATAACATCTTTTTAAATCAGACTGTATATTGTTTTTTCTTGATTTGGTTTATGTTACATTTATATTACATTTGTTTATATACAATATATCAGATACTATACGATTAATGACATCCGGAATTGTCCAAAATTGGCTATTTTTCATCACGAAAATGAGACAATTCCATAGCTGGAAAACACTGGCGCTGGTAATAAGTATAAGATTAAGTTTGGACACACTGTCACCACAGTTCTCTCCAAACTGCTGTGGCCAAACAATGGAAGTCACATCTGTAATGCAAGTCTGGGCTTCCCCATGATAGAACAACACCTGTCTGTAGCATCACCATTTTATCTGAGCAGTGTCTTTTTGCTGTCTGTGCATTTTTTCAAGTTACAGTACACAGTGGGCCTGATTCACAAAGTCCCTAGAACAATGCAAGGTGCCTGCATCAAACACAAATGACCCAAGTGGCACCTTGCACCAAAAGATGCCCCAGGAGCTATTCAGAAAAGCAGCCTGCATCAAACACAGGCTACATGCACCAAAGGGGGCTTGCACCAGCCGTGCACCACAAAATGGGCTGCGGCATGCTGCAAGGGGGCTTGTGGCAAATGAGGCTGCCATATCCCCCAATTCCATATTCACAAAACCCTCCCAGAGGTCAAAATTCTAAGTACCCTTAGACGAGCCTCCGCTGGTCCAAGGGAGTCACCAGTCAATATGCTGTATGAAGTATAGCTTAATAGTGTGTCAGAAATAGCATTTGCATTTATAGTGCACTGATTCTATTGTCATGTGTCAAGTATAGTGTGGATTGGAGTTGTTATATATATCTTATGGGGGGGGGGGAGCCTCCCACATAACATTGTAAAGAAATTGCTTCAGCCCTGGTTACAGCTGTTTTCTTTGGCATGGTTCTTTGGCCTGTTTTGCAAGGTTTTGACTGCTTGGCATTTATCAAGTAGCTGTTTTTGCTGTAGCTGTAGATTCTTAGTGGTTGTTGTCTGAGATGTTTTTCTTTTAGGCATTTTGACATGGTGCCATCTAAAGGTACTTAGACGTGTCCTCTGGGAGGGTTTTGACATTTGGGGGCAATCTGCCACAGTCCCCCCAACCCAGTCCTGATCCCCCTTTAAATATTAGGAAAAGACCCTGGTGACTAGTGGTGCCCCACCCTGCCCTGATCCCCTTTTAAATATTATACATGACCCTGGTGGCTAACGGCCCCCCCCAGCCCGATCCTTGTCTAAATATTATACATGACTCTGGTATTCAGCAGTCCTCCACTAGCCCAATCCATGTCTAGTAATAAAAGTCCCTGATGGTCTAGTGGACCCCCTATGTTGACAGGCATTTCCCCAATGCCCCACTCCCCCCGTCCCATTCCAGAGCTGAAGTCCAACACAGTCCTCCACTTGCCACCATGACTGGGCACTGACTGAGTTGTCAATGAGCTGCTATATGCAGTACGCATGCTGATTACTGTATGCAATAGCTCACTTACAGCTCAGTCGGTGCCCAGCCATGGTGGTGAGCAGAGGGCTGGGCCAGGCGCCGAACCTGGGATGGGATGGGATAGTGGGGTGATGCCTGTTGGGGTGGGGGGTCCACTAGGCCACCAGGGACTTTTATAACTTTGGACACGGGAATTGGGACTGGGGTTGGGGGTGGCGTGATAGCCACCAGGGACTGTTGTCCATAGTGCTATTGCCGCACAGCTGCCCTGCAGCTTACAGTACAACTTACAGATGTGCCATCTGTTTGGCGCAGGGCCAGGGTTGCCACAAACTGTGGGACTTTACCGCTGGGACCCTACCCAATAGTGAATCAGGCGCAGAGTCCTTGGTGCACTAGTGATTGGTGCAAGCTGCCTTCAGTGTAGCTTGCATCGACATTTGTGAATCGTGCCTTGCATGTTTATTAATAAGTGAGCTAAGTGGAATTCTAGCATGCTGTAGAGTATTCTTCACCATGACAATAGATTTTTGAATATGCCTCTGTAATCTAAGACCATGGAGGAGGAGTGAGAGGGTAAGAAACTTCTAGACCTTTTTACTCCGGCTATTCACTTGATTTGTCTTTAACTTTTTGTTTTGCTTGTGCTGCTCTCTGTTATTGACACTGGTAATAGGCATGCATAATAATGGGATACTGCTGGGTCTCAGCAGATGGTACTGTATCAGCTCTAGTGCTTGACAAACCATTTCCTATATTCCAAAAAGCAACCCTGAGTCTGAAAAATTGCAGTTATTTGTCATATTTTTAGTCATTTCAGCTCAAGTTTGGGGGAGGGGGGGGCTCCCCAGACATGCAAGAGTAGCTAAACCAGATTTTTTTTATTGATGCCATCGATGAAACTACAAGGGGGAGGACTAGAGTGTTGGGCGACCTCTCTGGTGCAAACTGCAAACCTTAACTTTATATTCCCTTACCACTCAGTGTTCCTGTGTAAGGTGCAGCACAGTTACCCCTCATCTTGGCTCCAGCAATGATCTCTTGCAGCACCCTCTGTTGACAAGAAACATACACCAGGCATGCTGCTTTTTAAAACAGATACTCCACACATTTATGTCACCACACACGAGAGCATCGAGATCTAGGCTGTTATGGACCTTGGTTGTGTCCCTGAGAAAGAAGCAATAACAGGTTTTCATTAACAAGCACCCTGCGGCCATAGTTCCAGTTATCGCCAATTCATCTATGAGTGCTTGCAACTCAAGGTAAGAAGCCTCCAAATCATAACTGTACTCAGTAAAAATCCTTACTTCAAGCATCCAGGTAAGTTCAAATGGTCAGAAATGTCCATACAGCAATCCTTTTCCCATCCCAGCCAATACAAAAGGGAATAATCCTGGGTGACCCTGCTACGTGGACTGTGGCACAATTACTAGTGGCAGCAAGGTCCTCTGCCAGGAGCACTCAGCACTATCTTCAGGTGCTGGCCTATTCCCCAAATGCATTCAGAATTTCTTTTCCGAGAACAGAGTTTCTGTTTCCAAGTTGCACTTTTTGTAATCCATGTCCCCCAGCAACTAGCTGCACCAACTTTTAAGTTCCCTCTTCTTGTCCCTAGAACCAGGACACATGAATGGATAGGTGCCCTTGGTAACCTTTTGAGAACTGACATGTGGATCCTTTTCTGGATCCCTTGAACAGCTGGTGGGATGCCCTTACTGGCTTCTTGGCCCAGGCCTAGCTCTGGGTGCCCTGGAGGCATCCTGTCACAGCTGGAGAGCCACAAGACAGCTCAGCTAAGCTGTCACTCTTAAACCTCCATTACTGCATTCTCTTCTGACTAACTGACCCCTTTTACCTGTATTGCCCCCTGTTTATACCCTGGCTAGGAACACACCTTGCCTTTATGCTACTCTCCCAGCCAGGGCATGCCTACCTGAGACCACAGAATGGGGATGTAAGCTTAATTATGAGTATGCCTAGTGATTTTCAGAAACAGAATTTTGTAAATTTATAACATTTTATAAAAGAGATGACATTCCATACAATTCTGGATATAATAGTTACTATAGGTTTCCTATCAATATTCAGTATGCTACAGCAGTTTATTTAGGCATAGTGCTTCAGAGTAAAAAAAAAAATCCAACGACCCTGTTACACGATCCAGTTAAAAAAGAATTCCGATGGCCATTGAAAACATATTTAAATGGTTATGTGACCTACCCAGTTAATATATCGTACTCTTAATAGCATATGACAAAACCCTGAATCAGAAACAGCGCGGTATAGGACAGTGAGAAAGTGCAATACTGCTAATGGGTCTGTGTACGGTACTGCACCCTCTCACTGTCCCAGGCAGAGGATAAGACCTCTGCTGGGACAGAGATCCACTGAGCAGTTACTGTGGTTCAACGGGATGAGCCACTGGTAGCAAGGGAGGCAGGCAGTGCATCTGGGACCGCATTCGATTCCCAATCCCTGCCACTTGGAATTTTTCATTTTTGCACTTTGTGTGATATTTACTTTTAACCCCCGAGTTAGTTATTTTAGTTGGGGATTCGAGTACTGGAAGGGTAAACAAGACTTATGCCGCATGCAATATATCGTGCTGTATTGGCAGCACGATATATTGCTGAGGCATAATTTCTTGCAACATTATTACCCCGTGCCATTATGTGAATGTTAAACTATGGGACAGGCACTGAAAAACTGAGGTGCTGAAAAATGTGGATCCCATTTCCACATAATCTAAACATTCCTTTTTAAAGTTTGCTGGTTTCTGAAGATATTTTTTTTCTGAATAAATTAATGGTTTTACTGAAGCAGGAAACCAGACTACCAGAAATCTGCCTCAACAGAAACAATGGAATATATCAAAGGTGTGAACTAATTCCTGTCACAAATGCACTCAGCAGGTCAGGCCCTCTGCTCCCACAGTGCCAACCTCAGAGCACAATAGTGTGAACAAGTAACAAACAGGGTAACCCTCCTGTCTGCGTTTGGGTCCGAATCACCTTTAGTCTCAAGTTCTGGGGGGATTCAAACTGTGAACCTTATGCTAGCGTACCCAATGTACAGGTTCAGATACATACCCTCTTTGGGGATTGCAGTACAGTCTTTCACCAGGGGTACCAAGCAAGGCTTCCAAAATGAACCTATAAAACTCTATAAAAGACCTTAGGTATATTCTTACCTTTTCCCAGTTTGGTAACACCATCAAGCCCTTCAGAACAGATATCAAACTTAACCAGGTATACATCACATGCAAAAAGAACTTGGGAGACACCCAGGCAGTATATTAAAAAAAGATTTTACTAAAAGATGATAAAAATATGAAAAATGAAAACACGGAACAATATATCAAAGAGCTCACAATCACATAAAAGAACAAGGGAAGATTACAAAACAAAAACTCCTACCACAATACAATTAGGCTTTTTCTATCTAATGTATTACCTCTATAAGTGCCTTTTAAAGTTAGATCAAAGAGCTATGTCTTTGAGTCCCAAAAATATGTCAAACAGATCAGACACAACTATTAGCTTAAACTCTGTCTCTCCACACCCCTTCTGTGAGTCATCTAGCTCCTCCTTTTAGAATATAACAAAAATGCAAACACAATGTCCTGTCAGGAGGTATATTAAATAAGGTGACATCAGCAAAAACTCATTTCCCAAATTATGAGTCTTTGATCCACCAGTTCCTTTGAAGTTTACAACCCTGCAATTCCATCACCCAGGTGTGAGATTGCCTGACAGGAATCAGCTAAATGATGCCCTGTTCTGTAATAAACTGTATCTTTAGTTTCGCAACTTCAGAGCAGCAACAGGTTGTAAAAAGGCCATAAAATGCAATTTCTCAAGGAAGTTAATTACATTACAGAGATCTCCTGGTCAGTTACATCCTGTAGCTTCACTGAAACCTGGGGGGTGGGGCACCCATGGAGCACAGGCTGTCTTACGTGAGACAATCACATACTATATTTTTATATTACGAATAGCATACAATAATCATAACCAGCTGGCCAATCATCACAATCCACCCCACCTAGACTGAATTTGGGGGCTCTATCCACTGCATGGGATGAGCTTCCCAAATCAGTTCACTCCTCATATAGACACGACAAGCCATCTGTGTTCTGATTGGTCACTCCAGCCCTATGTAAGATTGTCATGTCATACCCTTGCAAGGCAAGACTCCATCTTAATAGTCTACCATTAGTTTTTCCCATTTGTGTCAACCAAACCAGGGGGTTGTGGTCAGTTTGTACCTCAAAATGCTGCCCATATAAGCATGGCTCTAACTTCTTTAGGGCCCACACTATGGCAAGACACTCTTTTTCCACAGTAGAGTAAGCCTGCTCCCTGGGAAGTAACTTTTTACTCAGGTACACTACAGGGTAATCTTTCCTTTGGTTGGATGTCTGACTCAGTACTGCCCCAATACCCTTGTCTGAAGTGTCAGTCTGGACTATAAAGGGTATGCTATAGTCGAGACTTGTCAACACAGGAGCACTGCACAGTGCCTCCTTCAGTCTGGTAAAGGCTTTTTCACATGCTGGTTCCCAGGTAATTTTCTTAGGTATCTTTTTCTTTACCAGGTCAGATAGGGGAGCAGCTAGGGCACTGTAAATGGGTACAAATTTCCTATAGTACCCTGCTGTCCCTAGAAAACTCCTGACCTGCTTCTGCATTTATGGTCTGGGCCATGCCTGTATCACCTCTACTTTTACTTGGTTAGGATGGAGCTGTCCCCAGCCTACAACATGCCCAAGGTATGCCACTTCAGCCATGGCCACGTGGCACTTCTCAGCTTTGACAGTGAGCCTGGCCATCTGTATCCTACCCAGCACTTCCCTAAGGTGGGACAGGTGTTCCTCCCAGCTGGCACCAAGGATGGCAATGTCATCCAGGTACACCACGGTGTACTCCTCAGCACCATTTAACACCTGGTTCACCTACCTCTGGAAAGTGGCCAGGGCGTTCTTCATTCTGAAAGGCATTACTTTAAGTTCAAACAAACCGATCGGAGTGAAGAAGGCCAACCTCTCCCTAGCTCTGTCAGTTAACTCTACCTGCCAATACCCCTTTTTCAGGTTAATAGTCGTAAGGTATGTCGCCCCTCCCAACTTGTCCAGGAGTTCAACCGTGCGGGGCATCGGGTGGGCGTCTGACTTTGTGACTGCATTCAGTCCATGAAAGTCCACATAGAAATTAGTAGAGCCATCTGGCTTGGGCACAAAGACTACGGGTGAGGCCCAGGGGCTGTGGGATCTCTGGATTAGCCCTAAATCCAGCATTTCCTCCACATCCCTTCTAATGTCCTTTCCTGTAATACACTGTATACTTAGCTTCCCAACTTCAAAGAAGCAACAGGTCATAAAAAGGCCATAAAATGCAATTTTTCAAGGAAGTTAATTACATTACAGACATCTCCTGGACAGTTACATCCTGTAGCTTCACTGAAACCTGGGGGGGTGGGGCACCCATGGAGCACAGGCTGTCTTATGTGAGACAATCACATACTATATTTTTATTACAAATAGCATACAATAATCATAACCAGCTGGCCAAGTGTCACAATTCCCATTCACCTTAACAAGACACTAGCATCCAAGCCTTTTCATAGAAACACAGGAACATAGAATTTGGTGGCAGATAAGGACTGCCTAACCCTCACACTCTGCCCATTGTTCCCTACCTACAGTATCACCACAGATTCTACTTGATCTATAGCTCTTTCTCCCTTCCTGCTTCCTTTCCACTACGATTCCCTTGTGCCTGTCCCCTGCATTCTTGAACCCCAACACTGTTTTTGTCCCACCACCCTCATTGGAAGGCTGTTCCAGGAATATACCACTCTTTCTGTGAAGAAGTACTTCCTCACATCTCTCCTGAATCTAACCCCCCCTTCAGCTTCATAGCATGTTCCCTTGTTCATAAGCACCTTCTTTTTCTGAAAAAGAGTTCCCTCCTGTATCTTATTTGCTAACGTGAGATATTAAAAAGGTCTCTATCGTATCCCATTCTCCCTCATCTCTTCCAGGGTGGACATACTGAGGCCCTTTGGTCTCTCCTCATATGGCTTTTGATGCAAACCATGCAACTTCTTAGTTGCCATCCTCAGCACCACCTCCACTCTGTGTCCTTCTGGAGATGTGTCCAGAACTGGACACAGTATTCAAGGTGGGGGTCTTACCAGTGATTTATACAGAGGCAACACCACCTCCCTCTTTCTGCTGGTGATATCCTCCCTATGACCCTAGCATCCCACTAGCCCTTCCAACTGCCTTATTGCACTGCCTGACCACCTTTAGGTCATCTGATATGATTATCCCCAGGTGTATTTCCTGCTTGATGCTTGTCAGTACCACTCCACTCATATTGTACTATGCCCCTGGGTTTCTCTGCCCTAAGTGCATTATTTTGCACTTTTTCACATTGAAACCCAACTGTCATACCCTTGATTATACCTTTAGTTTTCTCAGGTCTCTGCTCATTCTTTTCACCTCCCCTTTCCACCGTCTTGCAGATTTTGGTGTTATCTACAAAGAGGAAGATCGTCCCTTCCAGCTGCTCTGCAATATCAGTTATAAAGACGTTAAAGAGGACTGGTCCCAGCACTGATCCCTGAAGCACTCAGATTGTCACTCTTGCTTCCTTAAGTGAACTCAGTTTATCACCACCTTCTGTTGCCTATCCCCTAACCAGTTTCTTATCCAGTTTACCACCTTTGGATCCACTACTAAGTTACCCAGCCTTCTTACTAGTCTCCTATGTGGAACAGTGTAGAAAGCCTTACTAAAATCTAGGTAGGTCATGCCCACCACTCCACCCTGATGTAATTCCTTTGTCACCCAGTCAAAGAAATCTATCAGATTCATTTGACATGATCCCCCCCCCCCAACCCCAGTGAACCCATGCTGCCTTGGGTCTTGTAACCCATTGAATTCAAAATATTCCACAATTCTTTCCTTCAGCAGTGATTCCATTAAATTTCCCACCACCGATGTCAGGCTGACTGGCCTATAATTGTCAGCCTCCTCCCTGCTACCACTTTTATGAAGTGGGACTACATCTGCCCTCCTCCAGTCCTCCAGAACTGCTCCTGTTTCCAGTGAGCTGTTAAATAGGACTGTCAGAGGTGCAGGCTGTACCTTTCTGAGCTCCCTTAGTACCCTTGGATGCACTCTTTCTGGCCCCATTGCTTTGTCCATCTTCAGATTAGTGAGTCTCTTCAGGACTCTCTCCTCTGAAAAATGACTAGTGCCCACCTCCCTCCCTCCCTCCAAAGCTCCTGTTACTTTTTTCTGGCCCTCCCCCCTCTCCTCCATCTGAGAACACTGAACAAAAATATTTGTTCAGGATGTCTGCCTTTTCCTGATCCCTCTCTGCACAGTCACCCTTTCATTTTTTAACCTTACAATTCCACCCCGGTCTGCCTGTTTTCACTTACATACCTAAAAAATGTACTGTCTCCATTTATTACCTCCTGGGCTAGTCTTGCTTCAATTTGCAACTTTGTAATCCTTACTGCTCTCCCTGCTTCCCTTTGTTTTCCCTGATACACCTTCCTATCATCCTCCTCCCTCTACATATCCTTATACCTTCTGAATGTTACCCTTTTAACCTTTACCTTTTCAGCCACCTCTTTCGAGAACCATAGCAGTCTCTTTTTCCTCTTGCTTTTGCTCACTTGTTTGACACAGATGTTTGTTTGTTTATTTATTTATTTAAAAGTTTCACAAGGGAAAGCATGCTGAGCAGGATTGCTCATTTCCAGATGCGTCCTGGGGGGAGGGGAGAAGGGAAATACAATATTCAACAGTAACAATAGATACAGTGCTAACATAACAGTTCACAAACAGTAACAAAAGATATTGCTTTAGGACAGTAAAAATGCAAGAAAATAATTGAGTTGCAGTTTATAGTAAGAATACCATCTCCATGTGGGACAGCAACAAATAGCAATATCCATAGGATAGAAGTGGGAAATGGTTTAACCAGGAAAGGCGACACTAAGCTGGAGCTTGTTTCCAGGTGCAACCTGCGAGCACAAGGAAGTTAAGTGACTTGCTCAGACTCACAGAGTATGCAAGTGGGGGCTAACGGGATTGAAACCCAGGTCTCCAGGTTTGCAGCTCAGTGTCCTTAACCACTATACTATACTGCCTCCTATTACCATGATGTAGAAAGTTGTCCAGTTACAATTAATAGTAACAATAACAGAGTAACATGTTGTGGTAGACACCCAGTTACAGTTAATAGTAACAATAACAGAGTAACATGTTGTGGTAGACACCCAGTTACAGTTAATAGGAAATAGTAACAGCAAAAATGTATCAATGCTGGTAGTAGTGGTGAAAATCCTGAACAAATACAATGAGAGGTCCCTGGAACAATAGAGGCTAGATGAGAACTGAGCATGGTGTGGGGAGAGTAGACTTAGAGGGTAAAAGAGGGTATAGAGATGTATGAAGGGATTACCAACCTGTGAGGAGAAGTAGATGTGTACTTCTAGGTAGGTGAGTTGGAGGCAAGCACATGGTTGGTAGAACAGGTCTGAATCATCATGTGGCAAGAATTAGACTAAGAGAATATCTGAGGTATGGAGAGGTACAAAAGGTTAGCTTGAGAGGTAGAGTGGACCTGGGCATTGGAGGAAGGAGAGGAATTAGGGGCAGACACAGTTTGCGGAGGTGTAGTCATGTAGTAGAGAGGAAGGAGATGCGGGTGAGGGAGCGTTATGCATGGGGGGAAGGTGTTCCACAGTTTAGGACAACGATATGAGAAGGCGGATTGACTGGCAGTGGTGGTCGTAGGGGGATAAGCCAGGGATTTGTGACTAGTGTTGCAGAGGGAGTAGTGGGAAAGGGAGGGTGTAGACAGCATGGAGGTGAGGTAGGAGGGTAGTGTCCCGAACCAGAATTTGGCCATAAAGCTATTGGTGTGGGTGTAACATCTGGATTCAAGGGATGGGAGGGAGAGGGCTTTGTAGAGATCACAGTGGTGGGTTTGTGGGGGGCAGGATAGAGCAAAACGGCTGAAGAAGTGAAAGAGGGTATCTAGTCTGGCAAGGGTGGATTTGGGAGTGGCACTATAGACTATATCAGCATAGTCAAATGTGGGGAGGTTCATTTTCTGCACAATCGCACAGTGAGCTGGTAGTGGAATGCAATTGTGTTTTTGTATAAAGCACCAAGTTTGGGGTGAAGCTTCTTTTGGACTGCATTCACGTGTACAGAAAAGTCCATGTGCTGGTCTAGCCAGACTCCAAGATATCTGAAGGAGGAGATACTCTCTAAAGTTGTCCCATCCAAGGTGTGGAAGGTAGTGAGGGGTGGGACCTAAACAGTCTCTGCCTAGTGCCAAAGGTCATAGAGACTGTCTTTTTGGTGTTTAGGAACAGCTGGTTGGAATTGAACCAGTGCTGGACTTTGTTGAAATCCTGCCATAGTCTAGCTTCCACATCTAAAGAGCAGACAGCAGGTAGGCCATTCAAGAAGATTGAAAATAGGATTGGGCAGAGTACTGAGTCCTGCGGGACACCAGTATTGATGGTAGAGGAGGGGAAAGGGAGGAACAAATCTTGATTGATTGTGATTTACCTTCTAGGTAGGAGCGGAACCAGGTGGTGGCTGAAGTGGATAGTCCAGCGGCTGTTAATTTGTGTAGTAGGAGGGACTGTGATACTGTGTCGAAGGCCATCTTATAACAGAATGACATGGCCTACAGATCCAGGAAGGCAGTTGGGGGGGGGGGGGCACAAGAAATATGTTTGCACATAGACTATACTGGAAGTATGGAATGCATTACTAAAATTCTTAATATATGAAAGGAACTTGCAGAAATTCAAGGCTGGCCATGACAGGCACATGAGGAGGTTGATCTGATTACAGTAGGCACTACTTCTGAGTAGGGGGACAGTCTCATTGACCACACATGCTTTCATCTGATGTTCTTATGTTTTTCTTATGACTCTTACCTGAACCTAGCTCTCATATCAGTCCAACAAATCTGAAAACAACAACCACTGGCACATGCTATCACCCTGCTTGGGACTCATCAGTGAGGTGCTGTCACAGTGCTGTGGGCTGGGGGCATGAAAGCCAAAAACTGACTGTATGGACATGGAAGTAAAATCTGCAACAGATGATATTTTCAGATTGTGAATTCACAACTATGGGAGGCAGAGGGTTGTTAAAAGTCATTATGAGGTGCATTACCCAGCCCAACAATTAGCAAATATTTCTAAAGTTTAACCAGTGCATGGCCACTGAAATGCACAGTGCTGCACATAAACCAGTGAGGTTGTGCAATGGCATGGCAGTCATAGAGGGGGACTGGGCTTGCTTATGCTCATGGGTTCCCCTTCAGAGTCCACAGTGAGGGGAGCTAGATCAGATACCAAGCTGCCATGGGGTGGAAGGTGGGGTGATGTAGAAATAATAAGAGGCCAGAAAGTGAAATTTATTCATCACAACAGGTGCCATAATGTTTTATGTTTAGAGAAACTGGCGATCACTTTTTTTTACTTCCTACATATGATACAGCAGTCTCTGTGCCAGTTTACGCTGTAGTATTACAGAATGCCCTGAAGTGTGCTGTGATGTGGAACAGAAGAGCAGGGTACACCCTAGGTGGGTAGGATATTAAAGTAACAGAAGAGGAGGAGAGGGATCTGGGGGTCATATTCTCCTCAAACCGTAAGGTAGGTATCCAGTGTAGCAGGGTGGCGGGAAAGGCCAATGGAATGTTGGCATGCATAGGTAGGGGCATTACTAGCAGAAGGAGGGAGGTAATAATGCCCCTTTACAAAGCCATGGTGAGGCTGCACCTGGAGTATGGGGTTCAGTTCTGGAGGCCACATCTCCGCAAGGATATAGATGTGTTGGAGAGGGTTCAGAGAAGGGCAACCAATATGGTGCAGGGTATGCAGGGAAAGTCATATGAGCAGAGGTGTAAGGAGCTAGATCTGTACATGCTGGAGACAAGAAGGGAAAGGGGAGATATGATTGAAACTTTTAAATATATAAAGGGGCTCAATAAAGTGGGAGAGGAGGGTTCACTTAAGAGGAAGGAGGGGGTGAATACTAGAGGGCACAGCCTCGGACTGTAAGGAAAAAGATACAGGGGAATGTGAGAGGGCATTTCTTCACAGAGAGGGTGGTGGAGCCCTGGGACAGACTACCAGACAGAGTGGTGGGGGCTAAATCAGTGGAAGCATTCAAGAGGGCATGGGACAAGCATATGGAGCTGAGTATTGGGGGTAGGGCAGAGGCTGGCAGGGAGGGGGAGGTGTATGGGGGGAAAAAAGGGCAGACTAGATGGCCAGTATGGTCCTTTTCTGCTGTCAGGCTTCTATGATTCTATGAATTACAGCACTGCTCATCACAGAGACAACCATCAGGTTTTCTATATGGTCCTGTGTGCCTTTCAACAAAACTGCCAGGCCTACACAGGTTAGAATTATGGGAAGACAGAAGGAATTTCATTGCAGAAGTCTGTTTTTGCTTTATAGCTCAGAATTTTCCTTTACTTCCATCAATACAAATGTAGAGGCAGACTTTTTCTTTAAACACACAAAAAGCGTACAAAATATCATAATACTGTAAGAGACAGAGGGGCAATGAATCAACCATGTAGATCAGGAGAATGGACATAAAACAGTTTAAAAATGAAATTATCAGTACTCCATACCCCTGCATACTGTCTTTTTTTGAAGTCTTGGTAAGGGAGTGACAAACCTAAAGTGAGTGTCTTGAATCGATATCCTGAGAGAACCTGCTCAAATCCCTACTATTTTTACCAGGCGTGAGACCCTGCCAAATGTGATGCACCGAAGTCCTATATCCTTCTCATATACTGTCATGGACAATTGCAACAGAATCTGTTTTATTGAGAGAGGGAATGCTGACCATGGCACCTGGGATAACTGCCCCCCCCCCCGGGGATCATTAACATCCACTTAACCATCTGAAATGGGCAGAAGCAGCCTTAACTTGATGAGTCATGCCAGGAGTAATGTTTCTATCAGGGCAGCACTTCCAAGTTGCATTGTCAGCACTGGGTATCAGTCCCATTCCCCAGGGGGAGACTTGAGACTGCAACCTTCTCGCCCAGAAGGGAGTAGGCATGAAAAGAGCCACACTAACAGTGCTAATGTATCATTGCCATAAAACCATGTGGTTATACGCAGTTCACTTACATCTGAGTTTCTGAAAGCGATTTTCCAAAATCCTGGCAAACTTTTCAGAATATAATATTTAGACACAATATAGCTTATGTTTCATTAATGTTCTGTATTCATTGGCTTCATTCTTTAATACTGAAGGCATTTAAATAAAAACAGGATCCAAATCCCCCAGAATGCATCTCATCCTCCTGCTTCCCCCTCATAATGTCCAGTTATTGTGACGTCACAATCAGTTTCACAGCAACAGATTATGTCACAAACAAAGCATTATGAGGGTAAAGCAGGAGGATGAGAGGACGTTTGGAGGATTTGGATCCTATTTTTATGGAAATGTCCTCATTAATGAGAAAAGAGGGGAGATAAATGTGGGAAATTAATTAAACATAAGTTGTATAGTGTATAAATATTACATTTTATTAAAATAGTTTCTTGACTATTAGAAAATCACTTTGAGAAAACCATTTTTGAAGTCCCAGATGGCAATTTAAAATCTCTAGTTTCATAAGATGTAATTTATACTGTCCCATTAGAACTTGATGGAGTAGCTTTTACATGATGCTCCAGGTAAAATTGCGAGCCATAGGTCTGAGACAGATTCTTACATGTTTCCTTCCTGACAAGCAAAAAAATGTACAAGAGCTATGTTTAAACATTAACTATTACTTTAATTAATAAAAGCAAAGTTATTTTTCTGCATTATTTACCAGCATCGGGTGTACATCTATATACTTCCCTTGCCAATTGCAGCTGTGCTCAGCTGACAGCTAAATTATTCAATATTTGCTTAGCTATATGTTTGGGAGAACCAGTTATGGTGGAATGTAAATATTTATGAAGTGCTATTAATAGGCTGCATAAGGGATGCAACTGGCTCTGCTAGAGGGCATATTTAATAACATAATGACTACAGTATGATTTATCAGTTTATAAATTAAATAGGTTTTAGTAAGATGCACTGATGATTTTCCCCGAGATTAAAATACAGAGTGAAAGAAATATAACCAAGTCTCTCAGTAACAAAGATACATATGTATATAATACACAAGGGTCAAAATGAGGCTTTTGCGTACTGGAATATGAAGTAGCTATTGGGTTCTAAGAATTTTTCATCACAAGGAATTACAAGGGCCAAACCTGGCTCATAAGTTTGGTTTGCTGCAAATGCAACAGCCTTGTTTTCATCTTCTGCAGCATTTAAGGACGTGAGCAGCAGTACATGCAACTAATATGGGACATCTGACAGTGTGCTTCTGCCAGATCGTGGAGGAAGTGGCAGGTGTACAACTAGGCCCTATGTAAGCAATAACCCACAACAGGGTATGGGGTTATGGGGGATTTAATGATGAAGCAAATGAGCTCCCGTTTATTTTGGACCTTGATACACAATTTTATAACAATGTTGCCAGTCATAAATGTCCTTCTAAGAACAAGGAAAAGAAACAGCACAGTCATGCAGGTTGCCTCAAAAGGTCCTTTAATGTGCATAAAGTGCAAAATAATAAAATAAATACAGCCGGATTGTATAAATGGAATTTCGAGATCCTCTGGCTCCGCCACCCACTGAAGAAGCCTTAGAGCAAAGCGCTACATAGTGGAGCCAGCCTCAGTTTTACTGGACCTACTCTACAGCTGTATTTATTTCATCATTTAGCACATTATATATCGAATAATTCATGGGGAAGTGTGGTTTATGAGGATTTTATGCACACTCGAGGTGTGTGATGCCCCATAAACGCCCTCGGGGTTTATCTGGGCATCACACACCGAGGGTGTGCATAAAACCAGAATTACTACATTTCCCCATGTTTTATTTTTCATCTTTACTGATTACTTACTGGTTGGTCAGAAAGGTGACCAGCTGTACCATAGGGATAGTGATAAAATCTGCTGACTCACCTGTTTCCTCTAGATGTCTGCTGAACAGTGCCATGTCACTTTTTTAAATGTATTTTTTGTTTTCCTGGTCCTTGATAAATTTCTGCCTTTCTGCTACACTGGGAGTAGCAAAATGGGGTGCGGTTGCCATTTTTTTATATTCCTCCCCCGGACAGTTTGCTTTGAGGTGCAGCCGTTTCTTTGCTTCGTACCATTGATAAGCGTGTCTCTTGCACTAGCAGCTTTCTGTGAGGAGCTCAAGCTGACCACCAGTGCAAGGACACCTTCCCAGGGTGGGCACAGGGAGACTTGCAGCTGTTAGGCATACCTATGGTTTATGGAACTCCGTAAACCACAAGTGTGGTTTACGAAGTTATCGAGCATCTGCCTGCAGTGGGTTACAGTAAGTAACCAGTAAACATAGCACTTTTTGAGTTAATCTGCAAGTGTGTGCCATTTTGTTTCTTTTTCTTGTGTTTCCTGCCTAGCAGGTGGACAGCAGTACCTCAACAGCAGCCTATTTGTGCCTTCACCCCCTCCTTTTGTTTCAACTCTGTTTTTTTGTTACCCGAGTCCAAAATGGATGTACCCCATATTCAGTCCTTTCTGCCCCCCCTTCACCTAGCACTCTGCCCCTCCATGACTCATGGACTCACCAGTGCTCTGGGGAGCCACAAGTAACCCATTAAGTGAGCCCCCTCCAGTGGCAAGAGGGAGGAGAGATATACTAATCTGGACACCCGGCTGCCATCGGTCAGCAGGAGCGGGGCCGAGGAGGGTCTTGGTGTCACACTGTATGGACTAAGGTTTTCTTACTTTGTTTCCCCTGGTGGAGTTGACATATAGTGATATCATAGGCAGCATCAAGCACACTCCCGTGCTTGACCTGTGACGTCTACCACTCTTCCAGTCCCACTGCAGACTCTTGGCACACTGGCCCCCAGCCATCAGTAGGGGTTAGACTATTGTTGGAGTGCTGTACCCTCCTTTCTCAGAGGATGAGAGTTGTCAGAATGATGCTCAATCCTCCACCTCCCATCTGATCCTCCAAGCTCATTGCCAAACCTAGGTTATCGACACTGCAAGTGGCAGTACAACCGCTGTATCTGCAGGCTGGCCAGCCCTTCCTTTTTATTTGTGACTATGAATGTCCTTCTAACTGAAATGTTCTCATCACTAGACTTCTTGGCACCATATTTCCCCATGACCTGCACAAACAATGGCCCCTATGCACTATTGGGGTGGGGGTATGTGGAATCTGCATGTACCCCACCTATGTAGCAGTGCACCCACAGACAGGTGTGCACCAGTGGCATTCATGACCACTGGTCATGTGTCTGTGGCCTCACCACCCCAGCACACAGGACTCTGCAGGGCAGCTGGGGGCAGGGTTGCGGACCCAACTGGTCATCCAATTTGATGCCAGACCTGGTCACAGAATGGATCCCTTGTGCGGCAGGGCACAGGTCCAGGTGTATGAATAGCACTGTCAGCCACCCGGACCCATGTGCCCATGTCCAGTCTGGTGGCCTCCCACATTGCCGAGCCGCTGGAGCAGGGGCGCCACCTGCTGCACCTCCCGGCCAACACATAGGGGCAGCAGTCCCCACCCCCCATCGTGGCCCAGACCTGCACAACCAACATCTAGTCCAGCAAGCCCCTCCACCCATAGCAGTAGGCTGTGTCCCCTCCATTGAACACCCCACCACACACCAGAAGGAATGGTGCCATGGACAGCGGCACCAGCCCTCACCATTATCCTTGTGGGCTGGGGTGGCTCTACTGTCCATTTCCTGGGTCCATGGCAACAGGAGGGGCATGTTCCTGGGGCATGTAGTATGTTATGGCAGGGTCTCCCCTGCCATAGGCTGCACCCACCTCCACACCCCCGTGGCCAGCACTACATGCCATAGTGCATGGCGCGTAGTGCCGGCTCACCCCTTACCCACCTCTGGTGCATTGCTCTTCACACAGCTAGGGGATCAGGTGTGTAGGTGCTGCATGCCCCCCTTGGTACATCCCACATTGGGGGCTTGTAGGGTGTGGAGTGGCTGTGCGCCCCAGATACGAACGCGTAGTCACTCCACCCCAATAGTGCATAGGGCCAATGAAAGTAAAATTTGATACATGGTATAATAATAGATCTGGCCTTTGTTTGAAGGATTACCCCTGGTTACAATTGAAGGATGGAGTCTATTTAGGACTACTAATAGGACAGTACATATAGTCTTCGGAGGATGTCACATCTTTTATAAGCACTTCAAAAATATCTAAAATTTAATTTTTCTAGCTTTTGTGCTTGTGTATTATGGCATCACACTGTCAAAAAAAAACACTGAGCTGGAAACCATGCTGCCAGCTACACTGCAATTTCAGTGGATTTTTGCCAACCAGTGGGTGTGGTTTTCCACCACCACACATGAAGTGGTGATGTGATCTTGAAAGTCCTTCCAGTTTTTGATGTACTGTAATAAGTATTATAAAATGCAAGAAAAACTCCTGGGCTCCAACTGGTCAGTGCTGAGCTGTAACAGGGATGTCATTACACTACAAAATCATGCCTATTCAAAAAGTAACTAAAAATGTATTTTAGAAATTAATTTTTTACCTTTTTTTGTCTGTTTACAAGCATGCAATTTTATAATTGCAAATATGCACTGCTAGGCGTGTCTCATGTGGATAACGTCACTTCTCAGGTATTGAATGAACTCGGTCTGCGGCCTCGTACCCAATCACCTGAGGTGTGACATTATCCCAGCATGACACATGCCCTGTCAAGCATTATTGCTTAAATAACTCATTGTACAGTACTGAAAGAATGTAACTTTTGAAGAAGGATTCATATGGGATATGCAATGGCCTGACTCTGAATATGCTATTTATTTTCATCAGTGAGAGGGCTGGACAGTAGTTCATGAGTGAATTGTATAAGTTCAGCCACCTCACAAGAGATAATAAGTGGCATATTCTGAGCCAGGTCATTATGTGGCCAGTTTTTACCATCCCCGTGATACACTGGACATCCTAGACAAGTTCAATAGACTCGAAAGGGACCCTACTTTCCTTTGGTTGGGGAAAGATATTGAGTTGCTCTGTACTTGCATCAATCATTATGTAGATATTCGAGGATATGAGCACATCTTATAATGCAATCTACTCAAAGAGTCTTTCTCTATTTCCTTCATTTTGGAAGGGCTTGACTGTGTCTTTAGACATAATTATTTTGAGTCTAACATTTCTTTCTATTTACAACTTTGTAGCACTGCCATGGAATCTGTCATGGCTCCTTTGTTTGCTAACCTCTTCCCTGGTTTCTGGGAAAAAACCTTTGTCTTTATCCTATAGGAAAATCCTTATGTTCACTGCTTAATGAAGTGTCATCACTATATAGATGATATAGTGTATGTATGGAACAGGAATCAAGAAAAGAGGTAGCACAATTATGGTTTGGCTCTTTGATAAAAACATGAATCTTAAATACATAAGTACAGTGAACAGAAATGTATTAATTTTTTTCAAAAGTTTCACCAGGAAAGACATACTGAGCCAACAAGGCTCGTTTCCAGATGTGTCCTGGGGGGGGGGGTAATGGAGGGACATAAGTAGCAAGAGACAAACACAGTTTACATACAGGATGATGGCACTTATTAGACACAAAATATGTACAAGTGGAGAGGCATCATATATAACAGTGGTTGTCAAACTTATTTGGTCCGGGGACCCCCTGGCCACCTGTCTGCAATGTCGGGGACCCCCTACCAAAATTCCACATAAATTATACAGCGTTTAGTGTTTGTACAGTATTAAAGTTTTAAGTACAAAAAAATTAATAGTAGTGGACATTAAGAAAGGTATAACTTGCATAAAACTAGCATCATTCTGTGATAAAAAACCTAGCTTCAGAAAAAAACAAAAAAACATCATTCTGTTCCACTGCATTCATGTGTGTGTGTGTGGGGGGGGGACGGGGTAAAGCATATCAAAAGCAATAACACTAGCATCATTCTGTGCCACTGCTGTATAAAAAAAGTGATCAAACTAGCATCTGAAAAACTTAAAAAACTCCTCACATAAGTATCATAATGCTTTCATGGGGGGGGGGGGTTAGCTGAAGCATTCATCTGACTGACTTAGCATCATTCTGTTCCATTCACCTGAACAAAGCTAACAAAATGAGAGGATAGTACACAGAAATACAATAAAATAAAACAGAAGTACTACTGCTGCTGATATAGTGATATAAATACAATACTGATGCTATTCCATGAATACGTGCTTACACTGATCAAAACAAAACAGAAGCAGGGGTAAACGCATGTAATAAAAATGGGCAGCTTCCTTACTTTTTTATTTTATTTAAAAACGCGTAGCATGATTTCACCAAGCAATAAACGAGAGAGAGTGGTAGATTTTTTGAAAGGTTAACACGGAGGAGCGAGAATCAAAGAGAGTTGAGAGCAGAGACAGCATCTATCAGCTCGGGCGTGGAGAGACTGAATACGGACCAACAGAGAATTATTGTGTCAGGTAAGTGAAGACAGATGAAACAAATCAGGGCAGTAATGCTTTAAAATCAACTATAGTGTCACCGCCTGCAAATCAGGAGCAATTAAATTAATTAACACCCATTTACTGAGCAAAGTAGATTAGTGTGCTGGCAAGGTGCTAAACACCGTTTTAATGTTGAATCTTGTCCTGTTCACTCGAGGTTACTCGCAGTTACAATGTTACACTGTCATTGTTAAAAAAAAAAACCTATACCACACTTTATATTTCTTGGACTGTTCCACGGATGCCCAGGCTGTCACTTGCAGACCTCCAGTTGAAAACCACTGATATGCAAGATATAACAGGCAGTCAATATACATAAACTATATACAATTGGCATGGGATAGTGGCAGAAATGCATCGATGTATTTGCCTCCGACCCAAGTGAAGCAAGAGGGTTCAAATTATGGTGCAGAAGGGCACTAAATGTTGGTGAGAAGGAGCTAAGGGGTGAACAGGAGTAGGAGAAAAGGAGGTACAGGTATATGAAGGACCTAGTATGAGTGGTACAGAGGTGGGATCAGGTGCAGTTGCAGGAGTGGTAAGAGAAATGTATGAGAAGCGAGGAAAGAGAGCATAGGAAAGAGGCAGAGTGGATAGATAAAGGAAGTGAATTCCAAGGATTGGGGAAATGGTAGGAGATGGCAGCCTGTCCAGCAGAAGATGACCTAGACAGGAGTGCCTGGGAATGAAAGCCTGAGCTGCGAAGGGAGTAGTGGGGGAGGGGGAGAAAGGAGAGAGGTGAGATAAGAAGGGAGTCAGCCTAGTCAGTACTGGCTACAAAGGAGGAACAATGAGCAAGGTGCCTGGCATCGAGGGAGGGAAGGGAGAGAGAGAAATATAAAGGGAGCAATGGTGGGTGTGAGGTGGGTAGTCCAGAGCGAAATGAGAGAAGGAGTGGAAGAGGGAGTCCAGTCTGGCCAGAGTAGGCTTAGGAGCAGCACTGTTAACAATGTCACCATAGTCACAAATTGGGAAAAGCATTATCTGTATTATGGCTCTACGGGCCAGCAGGGGAATGCAACCACGGTACCTGTACAGGGTCACCAGTTTGGGGTGTGTTTTTTTGTGGATGGCATCCACACGGCTAGAAAAGTTGAGGTGCCGGTCAAGCCAGACCCTGAGGTACTTTTTATTTTTTTTTTATGTTTATTGTACTTTTTCTGGTAGTGCATCTTGTCAGAGTCAGCCATGGTCACAGCCCCCGGGACTCCCACTTACCGTCAGTTGCCATTGCTCTCCTATTCACCCCCGGCCTACCCCCGGAGGGCATGGCTGTGGCACTGGCCCCTGCTATTCCAGTACCGCAGAACCAGTATCTGGTGGGGAGAGCATCTGGTGATGGAGGCTAATTGAAGCCCCGGGGAGGGCTTCATGAAGACTAAGGCTCCACCTTGCTTCCCCCCCGCCGTAGGCTGGGGTGGAGATGTGCAATGATGCCCAGCATCTGTTCCGCCCCAGAGAAACTCAATTTTGCTTCACTACAGGGTGGCAACCCTGCCTCCGCCAGGTGTCGCTCCTGTGCTATCACAGGTCCCCCCTTCCCCCTGGAGAAGGAGAGCAGTCCTAGGTATGCTCAATCCTTCTTCCCCGGCTGGCCCTTCGACGACCCGGATCCATTCCCCAACCCAGGTCGCCGACGTCGCAAGCGGAAATCCAACCGCTGCACTGATGGGCCGGCCCAGACCCTGAGGTACCTAAAGGAGGAGACATGGGATGGGAGAGCTTCTGCCTCGAGCCAATGGTCATGGAGACCCTTTTATGGCATTGAAGGACAATGATTTGAATGGAACCAGTGTTGGATGTTGTCAAAATTCCGCTGGAGCTTGGTCATCAAATCAAAAGGGGTGGCACCAGAGGCAAAAAGAACTGTATCATCTGCATACATATAACCGGACACAGAGTAACAGGCAGCAGAGAGGTCATTCAAGAAGGTAGAGATGAGTATGGGACCAAGGAAGGAGCCTTGGGGGCCACCAGTACTGATGAGGAGAAGAGGGGTTATGGCATCATCAGTTCTAACCTAGTGAGTCCTACCCTCAAGGTAGGAGTGGAACCAGTAGGTAGAGGAGATGGAAAGCCCCACTGTTTTAAGTTTGTCAAGTAGGAGAGGGTGGGAGACAGTGTCGAAGGCTTTGGCCAAGTCCGCAAAGATGGCAGAGGTGATAAGGCCCTGATCCATGCCTGAGAGAATGGAGTCAGTAAAAGCTGGCCAGCCAGTACAGTGGTTGAATTCCCGCTTGCGACGCTGGTGATCCAGGTTCGGGAACAGACCCAGGGAGTCGGAGAGCCAGCTGGGGGAGAAGGATCAAGCATCCCATAGACTGCTCTCCTTCTTTGAGGGGAGGGAAGGGTAAAGCATCTGATGCCCGAGGGACCCTGGATGGAGGCTGGGGCAAACCACAGGCGACTGCACGCCGCAAGAGGGGCGGGGTGGATGTTGGAAATATTTAGCTAATTCATGCTTCACTGTTATGTCTGCAACACCTGTATAGCAGTTCCACTCCTTCCACTGTCACTTGCTAAATGACTAATTTCACTTGCAATTTGCCTTCAGTTCTGATGGGTACAGCACAGTCATTGAGCAGTATTTAAGTGGGAAGGAATAGTCCACTAGCCAGCCCCCCGACAAAGCTCTGACAAACAAAGCGCTGGGGCTGTTGGACTGACCAGAGCTGAACATCTTTCTGTGCACCATTGTGATTGTGCTGATCTTTGGATTTTGCAATAAATTTCACCAGCAGTTAACCTTTGCTGGATTTCCTTCGGTGTCACAAAGTGGTCTGGGTGAGTGCAATATTTGCTTGTAGGTGTATTCATGCTCTGCAAGTGTAGCTCCCAATTGATCCAAAAAATGTCTGGGTTAACAGTTCTCCAGCTTTAGTCCCTATTTTTCAGCAGTCTGTTCAGGTCAAAGGACTTTTGTAACATGGGTATCACCATCTTTTTTCTCATTACTTGGCATCTACAGCAGTGTTATTTTTTCTGTTCTGGCCCCGCTACCTGCCTTGGGACTGGTAACCAATTTGGTTGTGGGAGCTTGGCCCAACTATGACTCAACTGCGTGGCAGCAGAGCCGCTCTGTGGATCAGGTGGTCTGCATGAGCTTCAAAAGTTCCACTGCACCCGGGGACTTCCGGTTCCGCCCTCAATGGTGATAGTCGCTTAGCTCCATTTCTCTCCCAAAGTCCAAGCTCCCTTCTAAATTGCAACTAAAGCTGAAAGTTTTAGATACCTTGGCAACACAGGGTGCCACAATCTGTATGCTTGTGGTTCATTTGGTAGAAAAAAGTAGGAAGGATAGCGAAGGAGAAGAGATTCGAATCAGAGGCCTTGGGTACAGGATCGCTGCAAACACCCAAATCGCAGGCATTGCATAAGGCCACACAATCGAACTGTAAGCTCTCAGTTAAAACTAAAAATAAAAAGGCCAAATTAGAGCTTATATAATAAGAAATATTGTTGTTTCGTGCTGAAGTTAAACAATTATATGGGGAACTGAGGAAAGACGTCATGCAATTAGAGCAATGGGCTGATGATACAGAGAGACAACTGATGGCAACAGAAAACAGGCTGGATGATATCGAAACTCAAATTCAACAACTGCAGCAAACCCAGGGGGCACTTGAAACTAGGCTGGAGGACGCAGAAAATAGGGCACGCAGAAAAAACATTCAGCTGTACTGTATCCCTGAAGGCTCCGAGGGGGCCAATATCAAAGATTCATGGATGTTCTTCTACACACTGCATTGGATCTCCCTGAAGGGTTTCAGCTAAATATAGAGAGGGTACATTGAGCTCTAACTCTGAAACCCAGTGACCCTCAGGCTCCACCGAGATCCATAATTGCACGCTTTAACAGTTTCACCACTAAAGAGCATATTCTATCATTGGCCTGGCGTAAACAAAAGGTATACTATGGTCAGAAGTGCTTTTTCATTGACCATGACTATGCCCCCAAAACAGTGAAGCTACACAGAGCCTATATGCCTCTTTTTCCAGTACTTAAAGCTGCAGGGCACAGATTCTCTATGCCTTATCCGGCCCGTTTAATAGTCCATTTCTCCACGGGTAAAAAAGAATTCTTCACTGCACAAGAGGCCAAAAGTGAGCTTACCAAGATGGGCCTGCATTTTCCAGATTGCCCTAAGGAGACAGCAGGATTCGTCCCGAGACCTCCAAGATGGCAGACAGTCATGAACAAACTGGCAGACCGTAAAACCGAGACAGGCAAAGTAGACCCAAAAGAAACACTTGCGATGTTTCGCCAAAGAGGGAACCTGGAAACAGCAGTACAGCCTTGAAGAGACATATTTTATGAATACAGGTTAGTCGGGGGTGGGGTGGGGCTGAGAGGGTTTACCCTGTGCCTCTCCATGCACTGCCCTGACTCTAGGCTGGCTGTATTGTGTCCAATAATATTATGATGTGGAATTGGGCCACTTGCCGAGGCGGTGTAGGAGTGGGGCCTAACTCTCCCCCTTCCCCTTCTTTTCTGGGACTTTTACTCCAGGACGTTTTCCCTGTGTAGAAGTTTGCATAAGGTAAACAGAAGCTGAGGACTGTCTATGGTTATTTATAAGGCTGATTTTTCTCTCCTACTGTAACTACCACCAGCCTTATAGACTAAAAGTGGTCTAATGGAGTATGGGACACTGACTGGGCAGACATTGGATTTCCCATTCAGGGTATTTATATTACCTAGCCCATTTTTCGTTTGTGTACCCTATTTGATTTTTTATGTTAGAGCACTAGTACGCTCTCAGGAGGCCCAACTTGGGATAGATTGGGCTTTACCTCCTTTCCTGTTGAATAGGGGATTACGCTGTGGGATTCAACAGGTAAAATAGGGGGGATTAGATTTTCCTCCCCCACCTTGGAAGGTCTGCTAGTATATATATATTTGTAAATAGTTTATGTTCTGAGGTTATAACATTTAAGAAACGCTTTGCCAGCTGGCAGGTTCCAACCATTCAGAATAATACTGTGGTTATTATGTTATATAAAGGTACAGGGTTTGAACGCTTTGTTTTAGCCTTTCATTTCAGGGACTGTGTACATCAACATGCTATAGGTTTTTGTTTCAAATATTTTGAGTTGAGAGGGTAATACAGGAGATTTCCAGGGAATAAATCTATTGAAATGCTTCTAGAGCTTATGAGAATGAAGGGGTAAAGGCTAGCATACCAGATCTGACTTTTTCTTTCCCTATTATATAATGTTGGCCAATACACCTTTTAAGCTTCTCTCAATGAATATTAATGGAATTAGCAGTCCAGTTAAGCGAGCCAGATTAATTCAATATATTGAAACGCAGGCCCCCGATGTCTCATATATCCAGAAGACTCACCTGTCCGAATCAGAACATAGGAAATTAGCTATGGGAGGGAAATTTAGGGTCTATTCAGCATCCAGCAAATCTGGATGTAGAAGGGGAGTTGCAATAATAGTACCCTCTACCCTACCATTGGAGGTGGTAAAAGAATATGCAGATCCTATGGGGTGTTTTGTAATAGTACAGGGAATCATATATGGGCGGGACATCATGATGGTTAATGTATATCTCCCCCCAGCCTCATCCCCTAGTCGAGTTCAGCAGCTACTAGGCATTCAGAAGGGCTTGCTGATAATGAAAGGAGTCTTTAATGGACGATGAATCCAAAATTAGACTCCTCTCACCCCTGGGGACACAGACGCTTTCCAGCACAGAGGCTTATTCGCTCTCTGGTGGAGAGGCTGGGTTTCTTGGAAGTCTGGAGACATACATATCCCACAGGGAAAGGCTATACCTATGATTCGCCACGGTATATAACCTCTTCCCGAATCGATTATTTTTTTATCTCAGTGGAAAATTTAGATATCATAAGGGTTATCTCTCTAAATGCACATTATTTATCAGACCATACTCCATTACTCCTTAAGTTAGATCTGGGGAAACCCTATAAGAAGAGATTATGGAGACTCAACACACTTTTTCTTCATGACCAATCTTTTAAAGACTGGATGGAGCAGAGACTCCCTCAAATAGTCCAAGATAACACTACCCCAGATATCTCAGCAGTAGTGATTTGGGATACCCTGAAGGCAGATATTCGGGAAGAGCTAATTGCCTGTGCCTCCAGAAAACAGAAACAAAGGGATCAGAGATATAATCAATTACAAACCGATCTGAAACACCTACAACAGATAGGAAATAAAAGAAATAGTATACAAGAACAGGAGATGAGACAAATTAAAAGAGAGCGTCAGGCCTTAACAGGCTATCAGGTACAAGCCAAGATTCAACAACTAAAATGGTATTTCTATGAGGGGGGGGCCCCAGAGGTGCTAGGAACTTGGCTAAAAGACTGAGAGGATTTAGGCAGGCAGCTACTGTCACGCAATTAACGGACCCTATTACAGGAACAATAATAAGTAATTCACAGGCTATCCCTTAGCATCTTTCATGATTATTATTGGGATTTATATGCTAACCCATCCCTCTCTTCTGTCAGAGATATCCATCGTTTTCTGTCCCCTCTCCAGTTTCCCAAACTAACTAGAACTCAGCAGGAGAAACCTCGGGCCCCAATTACTGAAACAGAAATTGTTGGGGTGGTCAAACAAGTGAAAACTCGCAAATCCCCTGGCCCCGATGGTTTTCCTCAGGAATGGTATAAAACCTTACTTCCCCTCTTAATTAAACCAATGAGGTAGACCTTTCAGAAAGTTCAAAAGGGGGGTTCCCCACCAAATTCATGGTCATATGTGGTTATTTCTACTAATCCTAAACCAGGTAGAGATCTGAGATTGCCAGAATCCTATTGACCCATATCAGTATTGAACTGTGACTATAAATTATATATGTCCATTTGGTCTAAAAGATTAGAGGATATTCTGCCCAGATTAATTCACCCAGCTCAATCAGGATTTCTCAAAAATGGACAAACGTCAGATAATACGAATAGAATTATCCATCTCCTACATCATGTTTCAAGAATTTCACTTCCAACCGTAGTAGTCAGCCTAGACGCCTGTAAGGCATTTGATAGGGTGCTCTGGGAATTTCTGTGGCAGGTTTTGAAGGCGTTTGGGTTTCCAGCAGAATTTATTAGAAGGTTAAGTAATATCTATACCCAGCCCCAGGCATATATTAGAGTTAATTCCTCATTGTCAGCCCCCTTTAAACTGGAGCATGGTACTAGACAGGGATGCCCCCTTTCACCTCAGCTATTTGCATTATATATAGAGCCCCTGGTAATGAAGATCAGAGCAACGGAAGAGATACGAGGAGTGAATTTGAGAGGGAATAATTGCTTCACATCTCTTTATGCAAATGATGTTTTATTAACCCTATCAGACCCAGAAACTTCTCTAGCCAAAATGTGTCAGATGCTACAATAGTTTACAGTAGTCTCAGGGTATGAAGTCAATACTGCAAAGACAGAGGTCTAGCACTTAATTTTACCCCTTCTCATCACCTGAGAGAACAGATGCTTTTTAAATGGAGAACTACTAAAATAAAATTCCTAGGGGTTATCCTCCCTTTACAGATTCATAACTTAACCTTGCTAAACTATGAGCCCATAAGCCCGTAACTCAGATATTGCAGGCAGATATTCATAGATGGTCCCACCTTAAATTTTCTTTTTAAACAATAATTGAGATTATTCAATCTAATATATTACCAAGACTCCTATATCTATTTCAGACTATCCCGGAGTTTCTAGATTTCTGTGGGGCAGAGACCTCGGATTCATGGTCATTATTACAATTGCAAAAAGATAAGAGAGGGCTTAATGTTTCAAATCTAGAATTATACTTGACAGCAGTATGTATAACAAGGATTATGACATGGATAAACCCCAATTCGCATCCCCCCTGGAAGACAATTGAAAGGGTGATTAATGACTTTCATGACCCAGTACAAGCCCTCTTTTCTATGCAGCCACTGACACTAAAGGCCATTGAACTCTCCCTGGGAACAAGACAAACTATTTATCTCTGGTATAAAATACGATGCAAACCAAACATGGAATCTATGTTCTACTATTTAAGATTATTAATGTATGAACCAGATTTTTTGCCAGCACACCTAGATCTTACCTTTAGAACTTGGCATAGGGGAGGCCTTTCCTTTATTTACCAATTCATGGATTTCTCGAGGGGTGGTCCCTTTTGCATCTTTTCAGAGAACTTATGCTCTCCACAATAGAGATTTCTATAGATACTTACAAGTATGGGATTATCTTCTATCCAAATCTGTATGGAAGACTTGCTTACCAAGCCCCCTCCCCAGTCTTTCAAATATTATTATTAATGCATTACAAGGAAATACACAACCCCATATGATTGTGAGTATATATAAGGGGCTAAGGGAATACGATCAAGAAACCTCGAAGACAGTCCTACGAGCCTGGAATAAGGAACTGACTACAGAGGTCTCATTTGAGAGATGGCTTAAGTTTACATAACCTTCCTTGGGGATTTCTTTGTCTCTATATTGGCGTGAATTCACCTGGAAGACACGCATGTGATACTTCAATACTCCAGCTCAGGTAGCAAAAATATGCCCAACATTAAATGCTGATTGTTGGAGAAAATGCGGGTCATGACATGCTGACCAAGTACATATTTTTTGGAATTGTAGTAAAATTTTATCATATTGGAGTCAGATTGAGCAGGAGTTGAAAAACTTCCTTGATCCCAGTCTATCTCATACTCCGGAATTAGCTCTATAAGTCCCCCCAGAAGGACTGAAGATCCCCAGAGGCTCCCTATTCTTTACCTCCTTATTAATGACCAGAAAAGTGATAACTAGATTATGGTTTCAAAATAGAATCCCACAAATTGAAATGTGGCATGGGATGACATTAGAGTATTACCTCTTGGAACGAATGATAGCAGAAACAACAGGACAGGGAAAGAGATTTGAATTAAAGTGAGATCATGGGAACTATACAATGGAATGAGAGACCCTACTTTTATCCCATGAGTAACCCTAACTTTTTAATTTTGGTGATCTTAGACAGATTTCCGAATATCAGGCAGGGGAATAACAGTTGGGGTCTTGGGGACCCAGAAGCCTTGGAGAAGGGTTTTGGTGAAAGGACGTGCTGGCGGAGAAACTGGAAATATTTCATAATATGATGTAAGAAGCATTATTTATACTGTATACTTAATAAGCAATTCTCATTGTACCTTGAAAAATGCTGTATATGTACACAGAGAACCTGTATAAACCTTGAAAGAAACTGTACCTTAAATTCTACTGAAAAAATAAAGTTTAGAAAAAAAAGGTTCCACTGCACCCAAACATCCCATGGTGCTTCGTAATCCAGTCCTGACTCCATTTCCTCCTCTGGGGCTAGGAACATATCAACTCCCTGCAGCTCACCAGTCTGAAGACGAGCCCTCCTGGGCCAAAAATGTCCTGTTCTCCCGCATTTTGCCTGCCTGGTCCCCACTTAAGTGGAGTCCCAGAATGCAGGGGAATAGAAGGCAAGGATGACATCTGTCTGTCTAAGTGGTGCTGCTGGAGCCACAAGGAGCCCATTAAGTTGAATCCTAGAAATGGGGAGCTTACACAAAATTTTTACATGAGTTCTTGTTATGAAGATTTGACTTGTTCCACTGCTCTTCCCACCAAGTATGATCTGCAAGGAGAATGCATTATTTATGAGACATAGAGGTGGGGGAGGGCAAATGACAAAGCAGGGATAAGTGGCAGGATGGTTGCACAGGAGCAGAAATTTAGCTCACACAATGGATGGGGGCAGTACTGGATGTCAGGAAGGGGCTTAAAATATTAAATTTTTGAAGTGTAAATGTGATTGGGACAAGGTGGGGAATCATGAATCTCAGTTGCCAGAGGACACACTGCCAAAGCAGCAGCGGTGAGAAAGTCAGTGCAGTTTATTACACCATATCATGCATATCATATGAACATATGAACATACAAACATACGAAAATGCCATCAGAAGAAGGCCATTAGGTCTATTAAGTCTGCTCATATTGTAGGGTCCCCAACTTGAGCTAATGTCCCTGCCCTCCCTTCCCACTCCTCCCATCCTTCCTACTCATGATCCTTACCTTCCCCTATGCCTATCCCAGCCTCTCTTAGAGCTGTCCACAGTTTTCAATGAGATGACCTCTTCAGGCAGCACATTTCAAGTGCCTACCACCCTCTCTGTGAAGAAGTGCTTCCTGACCTCCCTCCTAAACCTCCCACCCTCCAGCTTAAGACTGTGCCTGCTCGTGTTATAGTTGCCACTCAGCTTAAAGAGATTCTCCTTATCCAACCTTATTTATTCCTTTCAAGTACTTGAAAGTCCCAATCATGTATCCTCTCTCTCTCTCTCTCTCTCTCTCTCTCTCTCCGTGTTCCAGGGAGTACATGTTCAGTGCCCTCAACTTCTCCTCATATGCCTTACCCTGCTGACCTGCTATCATCTTTTTATCCCTCCTCTGGACATTCTACAGCAGGCTAATGTCCTTTTTGAGGTGTGGGCACCAGTACTGAACTTCATACTCTAGATGCGGCCTCACCAGTGACCTGTACAAGGGCAGTAAAACTTCCTCTCTCCTATTACCGATCCCCATAGATATGCATCCCAGCATCGTGTTTGCCTTTGCTGCTGCTTTCTTGCACTGTGTGGAGTGCTTCAGGTCACTAGTGATCATTGCTCCCAGGTCCTTCTCCTCCTCTGATGCAGATACTTGGGCTCCACCAGGTAGAACTCTGTCCTGAGATTCTTGGCTCCAATATGCATAACTTTGCATTTCTTGGTGTTGAAGCCAAGCTGCCAGATCCTGGACCACCTCCCCAGTTTTTCCAGATCTTCCTGTAGGTCCTGTATTCCTTCAGTTGTGTCCACTCTCCCGCAGGGCTTGGTGTCATCCATGAATAGGCACATTTTGCCCTTAATGCCATCCTCAATGTCATTGATGAAGACATAGAACAACACCGGCCCCAGCACTGAGCCCTGTGGGACCTCACTGGTTACCTCTCTGGTGCCAGATAACTCGCCCCCACAACTACCCTCTGGGTTCAGTCCCTCAGCCAGTTTTCCACCCTTTTGGCTGTCTTTTCCCCAACCCCGAGATCCATCAACTTCCTGATCAACCTTTTGTGGGGCACAGAGTCAAAGGCCTTGCTGAAATCAAGATAGAGGATGTCTACCGCTTGGCCCCTGTCTACTGTCTTAGTGACACAGTCAAAGAAGTCAATCAGATTCATTTGACACCATCTCCCCCCCATGAACCCATGCTGCCTTGCATCCTAGAAACCATGCTCCTCTAGATATTCCACCAACTTTTCCTTTAGTATGGTCTCCATGAGCTTGCCCACAATGGAGGGTAGACTGACTGGTCTGCAATTCCCTGGTCATCCTTGGGTCCACTTTTGTGGAGGGGCACTATGCATGCTGTTCTCCAGTCCTGCGGTATCATGCCTGACTCTAGTGAACTATATATAGGTCTACCAGTGGCCCTGCCAGCTCCTCAGCCAGTTCCTTTAGTACCCTTGGATGTACTCTGTTCAGACCTGGTGATTTGTCCACATTCAATGCCAGCAGCCCCTCCCTCACTCTATCCTCCTCCTCTATCACTGCATCTGTGTTCCCCTTCCCCCTGCTCCTCTTTTCCTTCCTGAAGGCACTGGTCTGTCCTTCTCCCTGGTGAAGATAGAACAGAAGTATTCATTTAGTATCTCTGCATTTCCCCCATTATTCTCCACATACTCCATCCCTTTCTTAAGCGTAACAATCCCTTCCTTCTTGTCCCTTTTCTCACTTATATAACAAAAGAAAGCCTTCTCCACCTTCTTAATTCCTTCCGCTATCCGACGCTCCTTCTGTGCCTTTGCTCAGTGGACTTCCTTACTTGCCTCACTAGCCAACCTTAGGTAATTTTCCCTATCTTCCTCTCTCTTGGTCTTCCTGAATTTTCTATAGGCCAACCTCTTTTCCCTTACTGCCTGGGTAACCCCAGAACCGAACCAGCTGGGTGTTTTGTCCCTTGTGTTCTTTCCCCTAAGCCTAACACTCTCATCTGTGGCAAACAGTATACCTTCCTTAATGATGGATCACCTTTGGTCCACCCCCATATCGGCACTTTGCCCATTTTCCTGAAGTCCACCTTCCTAAAATCCAAGATTTTGGTCTTAGTCAGGATGCTTTCCCTTCCCACATCCAACTGGAACCACACTGTGCAATGGTCACTTTTACCCATTGGCTTCCTGACCATTATTTCCTGTAAATGCTCCCCATTTGTGAGCACCAGATCAAGAATTGCCTCAGCTCTTGTTGGTTCAGTGATGCAATGAGTCAAGAATACACTCTGCGGTCCTTCCAGGATCACCTGACTCCTAGCACATGTTGTGGAGGGTATGCTCTAGTCCACCTTGGGCAGGTTGAAGTCCCCCACAATTACCACCTCTCCTTTCCCCGCAGCTTCCAATATTTGTGAGCTCAGTTCCCTGTCCCTCTCCTCATCTTGATTGAGTGGTCTGTAAACCACCCCCAACCTCACATTTCTCTCTCTCTATTGGACCTTAACTGAACCCATAATGCTTCCACTTCCCCTTCTGCTGAGTCCTCCCTCGTGCAAGTCATTCCCTCCCTAATATAAACTGCCACCCCTTCCCGACTACTCTTTCCCTCCTGCATAGTTTATATCCAGGAATCGCAAGGTCCCAGTCATGGTGTGATGTTGCCCAAGTCTCGGTTACTGCAGCAATGTGCACCCTCTTGTCTGCTAATAATGTCTGCAGGTCATTCATATTGTTTCCAAGACTCCGTACATTCAGAGACACCACTCTTCACCTAGAATCTGACCTTCCTTCTCTTTCTTCTATTCTTCTATTCACATTTATTCCCTCTGTGTGCACCCCCTCCACATAACCTTGTTATGTGTTCCTCACCCCCTTCATCCTTTGCTGTGTTCTCTCCCCTTCCACCTCCTCCCTCCAGACCTCATCCACCACTGTGGGGGGGGGGGTAGATTCACTGACCTCTTCCTCTTGGAGTCTGTGGGCCTGCATGCCCGCTGCCCCCCCGATGTAGTTTAAATTAAGTGTAGTGGTTATGTATTCTCAGGTTGTCCCTGAGTACCCACCCACCCTCCCTACTGAGGTGTAACCTGTCTGGTGAAAAGAGCACTTTGTTTGACCAGGTCTCCTCCTAGTCCCCAATACAGATAAACATCTCCTCCCTGCACCATTTCCTCAGCCAGTCATTAAAATCCTCTATTCTTCTTTTCCTGGCTTTGCTGGCCCTTGGTACTGGTATCACCTCTGAGAAGGCCAGCAAACTTCTTTCCTCCCTGCAGATCTTCCCTAACTCCCCTGAACCTACTTTGCACTGCCTCAACCTCCTCCCCAGCTAGGTTGTTGGTTCCCAAGTGTGTAACTAAATTAGGTTTTCCTCCAAACTCCCTTACTATTTCCCTTATTCTTGGGCCCACCTTCTCTGCTGTCATTCCTGGCACACAAACTGCTTGCATTTGGGTCCCCTTTCCTTCCGCTGTGAATACCCCTAATTATGGAGTCCCCTATGATTGCCACCTTTCTATCCCCTGCACCCATGCTCCCGGCCCATTCGTACCTTCGGTACTAGCTGCCCATGTGTGTGTGTACTAGCACTGTTACGGAGCCCCTGGCTGATAGTTGATTTACCACACTTCAGCAATGTTGCCACCAGTCTGTTGTGGACATGCACAGAGATCACACAGCACTGACTTGATCCCAGGCCTAAGTGACTCCAAAAAACAACACAAGCACTCCTGCTGTCCATTTCAAGGCAAATTTATTTCACTATTACCAAAGTGCACAGTGCAATATACAGACCATCAAAACTCATGAGCCCCAACGCTTTGAAGTATAAGACCTGTTCCTGAGGGGGTGTAGCTACTATTATGTGAAGGTGCATTCTAAATACAAGATTAAAGGTGATCTCATTGTGCAAATTAACAAGTGTTAAAAAGTTAAAAAAACATTAAAATGTTAACATTGGTTAACATAAGGTAGATCAGCTTTTATCTGGTATTTGTATGTCTCCAGTGAAGTAGTGGAATAATTTCATTAGCCCGTATTCATGAATACGGCGATTTGGGCATAGTGATGGGTACACTGGTGTGTAACCCCGGAGGCATACAAATCATTTGGAATTCACCAATGTCTCTAAGTGCTGAGAGTGTGGTGCATAGGTTCTGCTAGAACATGCAGAGCAGGACATGGGATGGTCCACTGGAGGCAGAAACACTGCTTGACCCCACCATATATTGTGATCCACATCAGCAGGGATAAGCAGCATCACTATGCGTATGCACATATGTGCATGCCTAGGCACTGACATGGCAACAGTGCTGCACAACAAGTACAGGGCCACAATCATGGGTGTTACAACAGTGATGTTTCATCCATGCCAACATCCCACAGCCTGCCAGTGTAGGGATCCTGTGGCCATACACTGTAGATGCGGTGGTGAATGCACCTGTCTAATGTGGGGACAGTAGGTCTGTGTAGGGACATGATGTGTTTTGCACAGTACTGGGTGCCTGTATCATCCATTGTCCAGCTGCCACCTTGCCCACCATGACTCAAGGTCCCCAGCCTGCATGCGAGTGGGATGACCCCTACCATGTATCACATCCTGACAGGGCCCAGCTGTGACTGAGTAGATGTGAGACTCATGCACAGGTGTATGCCATACCACATGAGTATGCACTGAGTGTCACTGTTCATCCCTGTTCTCTGTCTGTGATTGGCCAATCCACTCAATGTGACTGTGGCATGCATAGGACCGCAGTAGACTTGTGCTGCCAGGCAGACATCTTTGGTGCAAGCAGGGAGACATTTGGAGTCAGAAGTCAGGGCCATACCATCATCACCATTCCAATGTGGTACACAGTCTAACAACCCTCACTGGTGACAGTCCGTATACCCCGGGGTGAGCTCTATACTGCAAACACTGTGGACATGAATCACAGAGCCATGCCTGTAATGAATACCTGCCAGTGAGTATCCTGCCCAACACAGGACAGGTCAGGGCACTGAGGGATAGTGCCTGCAGAAGGGTCTGGTGTGTAGGGGGTTGGGATAGAGAACACAGAGGGACTAGTGTGTGCAGCGCAATTTGCATGCCACACATAGGTGTCTGAAGGATTGGGTACCTGGGATATCTATGCCAACGGGAGGTCACTGTGCAGACACTGTGCATATTGCGTGATGGCATGTGTGTATGCCTTAACAGAGTGATATGCATGCTAATGTACCCCTTGGCCCTGTTCTGCTAATGCTACAGTACAGTGGCAGCTGCTGTGTACATGTGTTAAGGCAGGGTATGATATACCATGGGATAGGAACTAATTAGTGTGTCCTATTCGTAGAGTGTTGACATGGCCAGGAGAGGAGACACATGGCACTTGACCGTCTTCCTGGGGATGCTGGAATGACTGATACTGAAGGATTCAAGCAACAGTCCTGCCACCAGTGTGCATGACTGCTGTGAAATGTGTAGCCACAGGGACCCCGATGTTGTTAACAGACATCTATGCCAGAGGCATACTGATGAGTCCTGGTAGGACGAAACACGTGTCTATGTCTTCTGTTAGCACCCTTTGCAAACTGTGTGAGAGGCCTTTCGGCACCATGCAATTCTGCTTAAAGTTGGACCGGCATAACATTCTGTGGTAATTTTCATATGCAGCCCATGATGCTTTGCATTGTGTGGGCATGTGTGATTTTGTATTTTCTTGAAACTTGGCTTCCCAGCCAAATGCCCTTTGGGGTAACCCTTGCCTCAGTGTTTGCGCACAGAGGTTCTTTGTCTTTTAAATAGTTTTTTATTTTAATGGGTTCACCACAACATATCCAAGACACACTGTCTTAGGGTAGCTGGTCCATTCCACTGGGGTGTCAAACAGACGAGGCATACTGATGAGTCCTGGTAGGATGAAACACGTGTCTATGTCTTCAGTTAGCACCCTTTGCAAACTGTGTGAGAGGCCTTTCGGCACCATGCAATTCTGCTTAAAGTTGGACCAGCATAACATTCTGTGGTGATTTGCATATGCAGCCCATGATGCTTTGCATTGTGTGGGCATGTGTGATTTTGTATTATCTATGCCAGTGGTACCTTCTGCCCTCTGGGGGAACACTGAGGACTGCAGCTGTGACCAAGGCATGTCCTGATGGGGTGCATGGTGCATTGGATGGAGACAAATAGGGTGTGTGGCTCCCTGCAATGTAGGTGCTGTCTACACATCTGCCACCCATAACTGGGATGGACAACATGGAACAAATGCAGTGGCTACTGCTAAAGGGAGGAATGAAACTGGGGAAGGCCCCATCAGAACAACACTAATGTGAAGACTGTGCTGACACACAGGCATCCCCACATGCCTTGGTGCAGAATGCATGCCCTGTGGTCACTGGGACTGTCGCAGTGGTACCACCTCCTGTGGGGTGATCCAGGCAATCATGGGCTAGTTAACACAGTGCATTGAGGGCAGGCAGACATGGCACTGTAGGACCGACACAAGCAATGGCCACCACTGGTGGGGACATGCACAGTGAAATGTCACACCTTGCCCAGTACCAGAAGGGCCAGTGGATGCAGTCAGTATGGGCACAGTAGGGCCATGTACACACTATGCCACAGTTGTCCCAGGCTGAGAGGTTCATTTTCTGATGTGCGAAGGTGGAGTATCCCATGTACAACAATTCTTACCTCCTGGAGGTGCTCTGGCATGATCTCAAGAAGTACAGGGAGGACTGGGTGTACAAGCTGGCCCTGGACAAGATCCATGCCAAACATGGCCTGGGGAAGCACAGTGCACTGCTGCATCTCCTGAAGGCCTGGGTACATCCCAGGTCCCTCATGGACACAGTCTACAAGGGGCTGATTACTTCTAGACAGTCACAGGGTCAAAATGCACCCCATGAGGGGTGTTTATCAACATATATGATGTCCTGGTCAATGGATGAAGTGCAGAGATGCTGTGATGCAGGACACTGTTTGCATGGTGGCACATGACCACATTCCTTAGTTAACTCCCTGCTATACCCCTAGATGGACTGTTAAGGACACCTCTCTTCTTTTGCAGTATAATGTGCATGCATTTTAAATTTGTGTCCCTGCTGTTATGGCCTTGCTGGTGTGTTTGGGGTGTTGATGAAGATTGCACCTTTCAGAGGCCTACTGTGTCACCTGCTTTCTCTGTGGGTACGAGGGGGTGGCCAGGACACTTGGACATTGACATGTATGGATGACCCAGTCAGGAGAGGGGGAAACATACAGGAACATAGGGTGGGTTTGCCTTGTGATGGTATGGAAGGTCGTACTGCAGGTACCGAGGGCATACGGTCTGCATTACGGACGCTGTGTTTTGTGTGGTGTGGTGTCTTCCTTTGCTACATTGCATGCCATGCTTAATGGCCATGACTGCATGGGCTGAGGGCCATGACACTGGCACACAGGTATCATCTTCTATTGGTCTGGGATCACCGACGTCTGACTTAGGTGGCATGTATGGGCCATGGGGGGCAGGGCGCAGTTATGGCCGGCACATTTGGGTACATCCATATGGGTCAGCAGCATGTGGGACTGAGGGTCTGAGTTTATTTCAGGGGTCTGCTTGTCACAACTGTACTGTGCCCTCCGCATGCATATTTTTGGTGTATACTGGATGATACATCCTTGTTATGTTGGGCATGAAGTGCATAGCTCTCCAACATACCTCTGTGTGAAGCCTCCCAGGGGTGTACACATACCGTACTTATACTGTACACATTGTGTGTCCCAGCCGTGCATCCTTTTACTAGAATATTTAATTTGTCACTCTGCAGTGGTATTGCCCCTAACATCTGGAAGATCACCAACATAATGCCAGTCCTCAAGAAAGGAGACCCCAAGTCCATCGCCAACTATCGACCAATCGCCATCTTTCTGGTGTTAAATAAGATTCTTGAAAAACTGGTCTCTCTTCAAACCCTTGCCTTACTACATTATCACAACCTCCTTGCCGACTCCCAACATGGGTTTACAAAAAGGACATTGTACTGCCACTGCTATAAAATTCACGAACGATGCCAAAGTTGCTATGAACAATGGCCTTCTAACAGGAGCGGTCTTCATAGATTTAACAAAGGCATCTGACCTGGTGAATCACCCACTTCTTCTTGAAAAGATGCATTCTCTGGGTTTCTCCATTATTGTTGTCACTTGGTTTAGCAGCTACTTGTTGAATAGGAAACAAGGGGTCAAGTTTAACTCTGCTGTCTCTAGTCTTTCCTCCATAAACGTCGGGGTCCCCCAAGGCTCTATTCCTGGGCCTCTACTCTTCTCAATCTTTATAAATGACATCTCATGAATTGTCTCCACCTCCTCGTCCCTGCTTTATGTCAGTGATCTAGTACTTTACAGTAGCATGAGATCCATCCTTGACCTTAACACCACTCTCCCATCTGACTTCCTCCTCATCCAAAACTGGCTCACTAAAAGCAACCTAGTCCTTAATGCTAGCAAAACTCAAGTTGTGTTATTTGACTCCGCTGCCAGATTAAGGAATTGCAATTGGGAAGTTGTCCATCGCCAGTGCCGATGGTTCTGCCTTGGAGAATGTTAGCCCCTTCAAATATCTTTGGATAACACCTGATTCCTCGGTAGACTTTGACCTTCATATATCCACTATGTGCAGAGCTATTAACTCTAAAATTGGTATCACCTACAAACCTAGTTATGCTTTAACCCCCTGCTATAATTGCCATTGCACAAGGTGCTCTACTCCCTGCCCTTGCCTATGTCTCTGTAACATATGCTGGAGCTGCCAACACCAGCCTTCTTAAGTTGGATGCCACCTATAACAGCATTTGCAGATATACCTTAGCATCTCCTCACCTTACTCACCACTGTAAAGCTCTACAGTGACCTTAATTGGCCCTCCCCTTCTGCCACTGATCTGTCTCCCTTGGTCAGGGCCCTTGAGAGGGTGGGGAAGCAGGGGATAATTCCTGGGGCCCAGTGCCAAAGAGGTGCCCAGACCACCCAGCATACTGTATGGAGGAAAGGTGACGTGAGCTGGTAGGGGGCCCCAGAATCTGAACTTTCTGCGGGGCCTGGAATTCCTCTTAAGGGGCCTACCCTTGGTACCCTAATAGATGGTATCATATGGTCTGGTGTTCCCTCCTCTCTTGCCAATGTGCTGACACTGACTAAGTCTTGCTACAACCTGCGTTCTCAGGCTCAAACCCTTCTAAATGTCCCTAGATTCAAAACAACCTTGGGGACCCAGTCTTCTTCCTATGCGGCACCTCAATTCTGGAACTCACAACTGGTAGGACTCAGGCTTTCCTCAACTCATGCCAGTTTCAAAAGGATGTTACGTACTCACCTTTTAACATCTGACTCTTGCAACTGTTTCCATCCCCCTTGATTGTTTTCCTACACAACCTCCACTCTCTACCCTTTTCTTTGCTCCCCCCTCCCATTAGCCCTGGCTGTGTGCCCCATGCTCTCTTCATGCACTAATAACTCACATACAGTGAAGCTCACCAGAATGAAACTCACTTCTACAGCATTCTGCAGTATTCTGCAACAGAGTTACTGCAGTAATCAATGTAATTTCAATGGGAATTAATCCCTTTTGTCATGCAGGAAATGTGACACTGCCAGGATGAAGTGAATGTCAGCTTCCTGCATGACAAAAGGGACTAATTGAAATTGAAATTACATTGTTTTCCACAGTAGCTCTGCTACAGCATGCTGCAGAGTGCTGAAAAATGCTGCAGAATTGGGTTTCATCCTGGCCAGCTTCACTGTAGCTCCTTATCTAATCTTCCCCATTTTAATATTGCCCTATTTCAACTCCTACTTGCCTTTCTCCTACTGACACAGCTCACTGCTTCCTCTCAATCTCTGCTGTATCCCCTTATACCACACCTGAGCACCTAAGTAGCCTATCCATTATGTGTTTTACTTACTGTATGTTAAAATTCTATTTTTGAAATCTTGTTTAAAGAGCTAGTGACATGCTCAGAACTTTAACAAAACCTAATATTTAGGGCATACGGTCAATTCGTCGACGTCTATTTTGCCGCGGACAATATGTTGCGGTCCATTCAGCAAAATTGTTTTTGTCACCGTAACACCCAGTCACAGTCATAATGTTGCCAATGCTGCAGGCGACTTTATGACCGCTGCCTCTGTAATACCGTTATCGAGTTTCTCAAAAAAATAGCAGTTTAGAAGGCACAATACGTTGGATAGGACATGCATTTCAATTTAGCTCGGGGCCTCTCTAAATGGTAAGAGACTAATAATTCTATGAGACAAACAGTGACTCAAGCTGTGGGTTAAGCATACTTTAAAATACTGCAGATAGTTGCTAGCAAATAGTAATCCTTCCCAATAAATAGTATGGCACATACACCTAGAATTACAAGTGGCATCTTTCTCTCATGGTAACGTGTTGGTAAAGAACTCCCAACTCTGTAAGCCGCACAGCTGCTCTGACTGTTGCTCGCACAACATACTATGAGACAAACAAATACGGCTGTGGTTTAATCATGCTTTATAATGCTGTAGAGAGTTACTAGCACTACTAGCCCTTCCCATTACATATTATGGCACATCGAACTAGAATTACAAGTGGGATCCTTCTCCTGCAGTAACACGTTGAAAACAAAATTACAACTTTGTGAACAGAACAGCTGCCTTGACTGAGATCAGAGCTATATTTTTTCATGTAACAAAGTGTCAGTTTGGTTGCTGAAAGAATATATACATATTCTAATTAGTAGTAAACTTCGTGGTCAAAATACCGAGTTGATTTATCAAACGAGTTTTCGTAACGACTTTCTGTCTGGCGACCAACGTTCAAAGCGGCAAGTTGTACCGTTACCTTTTGTCCACTCGGTATTTTGACTGTGACTAAATGAACGCAATGTTTAGTCCAGGGACTTTTAGTCCATACACGATATTTAGACATAGTCCAGCTTGTAGTTTCCATTAGTGCTGTATTCCTCCTCCCCATTATTTATTGCTGAGGTCATCTGTATGAAAACAGGATCTTTGTTCCTAAACAGTTTTTCTGTTCCTTCTGCTTTCTCCCTATCTGAAGTCACAGAGCGCTGCTTGTGATATCACAGTTACTGCCATGGCAACAGATTGTGATGTCACAACAGAAGATTATGACTTGAAGTAGGGAGTAAGCTAAAGAGGCATATGGACTCTAAAGTAACTCTGAGGGATAAAGATCATATATTCATGCAAATGTCCTTAGTAATAAATAATGGGGAGCAGAAATATATGAAATATAAATGGAATGCAGGCAGAATTGTACCTAATTATTATGCTTTTTAAGGTTTTTCTTGCGGCGTCAGTAGCTCTTTAAGTATACTTTGTCTAAAATATGCGTATTGCTGATTTGTTTGGCTGTATCTTTCTTGCTTAATTCCTGAAATGTTTTGACTAATGTTATGAGTAATACTGTTTGTTTTGAACATCATTCTATCCGTATTTTTACTGTATCTGTATTTTGACCGTTCTCATTTGTACTCTCCAGGGTCGTACCAGAAAATAGGCATTTCTCTGTCTAGTGTACCTACCTGGTTATCAAAAACAAACACATAAATAAATAAATAATGTGTGTGCAATTCACATGTGCAGCCCTCCGTGGCCCACATACGTGGTGCATAGCAAGCTATGCATGTTGCTGGATAGAGGCCATTGTGAGATTAATAATATGTCAAATGTCAAATTTAACGAAATAGGCTTCCACAGTATAAATTAATTTTTTTTATGCTTGACATTTTTTAAAATGGAAGGACATTGGTTACAATTGTGAGGGGGGAGATTTGAATTCACAGTCCACTAAGGGCAGTTATTAAATGCTCACTACAAACCTCTTCTGCAAGTTAACAATTGGCTATTTATTTTTTAAGGGAACACTGGGAATAACTTAACAAGAGGAGACCCCCCCACAGAATTCATTGTATTTTAATGATCAGATACAAGCTGGTATAAACCTGAATAGTAAAAGCATCAGTACATAACACTGATTGGATGACTGAAACAGGTAAGATCCCGGTTTTTAAACAAATGTTAACATTTTTAACAATTATAATGCAGTCATACAAACAAGAAAGGAGCAAAATAATGTGTAAGAACATTTGCCCCTTCCACACCCGTAAATGTGCCTCCCACTCCCATTAACCAGCAGAACAGTGTTTTGAGCATCCTACTATAAATGACCACGAACTGCTAGAATTAGTTAATAATGCAAATTCTTTTGACATGGCAAGACAATTGAGCAGCAGCACAATGGCAGCGAATGATACAGTGTCTCTGTCGCCCATGCATATGCGTGTGGCTAATGCAAATGCTGATATGAGTCCAAAATGGTGAAAAAAGTCAACATTCTTCCCAGGTAGGGGTGGTAGCAACACCATACAGGTTTTTCACAAAGCTGTACTACGTGACACTGCATAGATTTTACAGGGCCAACACAAAAAAGGCACTACAGCATCAAATGTTGTGATGAAACCTTTGGACAAAGGGGCAACATAGTGGTGATGGACAACCAATACTACCATGGCGAAGCACTTAGTTGCATGATACCAGCACATTCAAACAGTTACGTGGCAATCCTACACCTTTCTACAAAAAGAAATTCCTTGAATTCCTAGAATTAACATTGCAATATTCTTGGACATCAGAAGATGAATTTACACTTCTAAGAAAAAAAACAATCACAACTGTGTTTTGTCATATTCTGAAAATCCATAGATGTCTGCTACAACCACCTGAAAGGCCCATCGTATGCGATAATGGTTGCTTGATGGAAAACCTATCTATGTTTATTGATGGTTTTCTCCAGCATACAAGACACAACACTGGTTTATGTGAATTTATCAACTTTTTATGGAGACAGATGTATTCCGGTTGACAGCTGACATGACCTCGTTGACAGTAATAGAACATTAACTGGGCATCTATGCCATGAGAACAATGTTATAAAAATCACTGTTTAACTTTTTTATTGACTTTATCACTCTTGCTTTGGACTTGATACTAAAAAGCAACTATTTTCTATATGATAATTCCATTGGGCTGACAGTACAGCCTACAGGTTAGAGTAACAAGCTGTGAATGAGCGTAGTACATCCAGCAGACCAGATGTGGGTCTGATTCTCACAGCCTCCACTTGCATACTGTGTGACTCTGAGCAAGTCACTTAACCGCCCAGTGCTCCCAGGTCACCCCTGAAAACAGGCACTTGTGCCTAGTGGGCCTTACCTGGTTACCAAAGACTAAAATAAACAAAATGATAATGTGTATTATTTGCAGGTTCGGGACACTGCCATGGGCACGCTGATGGTCCCCTCCTATGCCAATCTCTTTGTGGATTGATGGGATAAGGGGACCATCTATGATCCCATAGCTATCCCCTTACATCAGGGCATCATTAAGTGGGTATGTTGTATTGATGACATGCTGTGTGTGTGTGTGTGGGGGGGGGGGGGTCTGCCTCAGACCTTACTGTTTTTGTTAAATTCATTCATCAGAAGTGGGGTTGAAATTTACTGCAATCAGGGATAGCACCAATATTAATTTTCTGGGTATTACATTGTATGGGAACCCTGGTAAAAAGCTACATACTACAGACTATAGAAAAAGCACAGCGGGCAACGGCATACTACATGCTCGTAACTCCCATCCAGCCCATTCAATACAAAACATTCCTTTCAGCCAAGTCATTAGATTAAGATGCAATTGTTCACAGACAGAAGGCTATTGGAAGGGAGGCCACAGAACTCCTACAAGAATTCAGATTCAGGGGCTATAGCAAAGATACTTTGCAGAAAGCACTTACAAGAGCCAGAACTATTGAAATACCAACATTACAGAAAAAAAGAAGAAAACAATCCAACCATCAAATTTCCTTTGTCACAGCCTATGGTCCAGCTGCAATGTACCTTATATTGACTATACAAAGAAATTAACATATCTTGGGTACTAATAGGGACCTTAAAGAAGTCTCCAAATTGGCACTAGCAGGTGCTTTTTGCAAAGCAAACAGCACTGGTGATATGCTGGTTCACAGCAAATTGACATTTCCTGATCATCCATCATGTTCTACCTTTGTAAAAACTGTACGCACATGCAGAAATGGAGTACAAATTCTGCAACACCCCTCTTGTGGGTATTAAAACAGTTCAAATTTGTCAGTAAGTAACATGTACAACAACCTATGTAGTGTATGCCCTGTGGTACTCCTGTGGCAAAATCTATATTGGGAGAACTATTCATACTCTGAAGGAATGCATACAGGAACACTACAGCGTAATCAACAGGGGCAATATGGAATACCCAACTGCATTACATCTAGCTACAGTCCATCATGAGAGAGAAGCCTAAAATTTGCTACATGGGTATCAAACTCAACCTGAGCAACTCATATTGAGGTGATAGAGTCCACCTTCTCCTGCAGAAAGAACCAGTGTGGATGTTTAAATTAAAAATCATTAAAACCATATGGTTTTAACAATTATATGGACTGGGAATCATTCTTGTGATATTTGATTATATTGGTATAGTTCACATAGATGCTGAACCTTCCATTATATTATAGGAGGCTCACCCAGGAAAACCTATGTGATAAGGGGCCCTTTAGTGTACAGAGTTTTTTTCTGAGTTATTTTATATCTTTCATGGCCATCTTTGTCCTGTTTTGATTTACCTACAGTGATCAGCTATATTAGCTCCTATTGGCCAAGCTATCCCTTCCCTCCACCCACCTATCTATGTTGTTGTCTTCCATGCCTCCCCAAAGATCTCTCCCTCCTCCCTTCTTGACTCCTTGTCTTCCCTTGTTTTCCATGCTGCCTCCAATGAGGTTATCCTTTTGAGAGACTTCAACTTATATTGGCTTTCCCCCACCTCCAGGCCAACATTCCAAAAGATTATATCCCTAAATCTGACACAATTAATTTCTGAACCCACCTGACTCAACCTTCACTCTCCCAATCACTCCCTCCTGGACTGGGTACTTGCCTCTCACTCCACCGGATCATTGCAGCAGGCACTTTACTGGACTGGATGCCTTCAATGACTACAGCATGACCTACTGTATCATGAAAGTGAGACCTACCCATTTCACCCACGAATACATCTGGTCCAGATCATTCAGGTCTCTCGACACAAATGCCCTACTACATGACCAAGCTGCCTTCGAATGGTCCCCTATCTACTATGCCCCTGATGTTGATAGTGCCACCTCTCACTTCCAAGCCATACTTACCCACACCTGGAACATTCATGTCCCTCAATGAAAATTGAGGGCCAAACATACCCACCATCCTTGGATCACTCCAGACCTTATTGCTTTGTGTAAATACCATGATGAATCATGGGCTTGTTTAAATCTTCTCAATCATTACATGACCTCCTATACTACAGGTCACTCAGGAATTCTTGCCCAAAGGCTGTGCACTCTGCTAAGGCTTTCTATTTCAAATCTAACCTCCAGTCCAACCTCAATTTCCCTGCAAAATTCTGGAGGGTTACTCACTCTGTCTTTAACCCTCCCCTGCCCATTCCACTCACCCCATCCTAATGGTGGATGGCTCACCAATCTCTGACCTTTTCTCAGTTGACACTCATTTTAATAATTTTTTCACAACCAGTGATCTACTCTCCATTTCCTCCTTTAGCCTCCCCCAGTCACCATCTGCTTCCCCTCCTCCACTATCACCTGATGGCTTCTGTTTCCTCCTGTCTCCCCCCACAAAGTCTTCCTCACCCTAACCTCTCTCAACCCCTTTAAGTCCAGCTCTGCTGGTTTGGACCCCAAACTCCTATTTATCTTGGTCCCAGCGGTCACCTCCCCACTAGTTCACCTCCTGAACCTTTCCTTCTTCCTCTGCACCATCCTCCTGGCCTGGAAAGTAGCAAAGGTGCTGCCTCTACATAAATGGGGTGATCCCTCCTCCCTGGAAATGTCCGGCCCATCTCTCTCCTCTCCTCCCCTTCCTTGCTAAGCTTCAAGAGACCCTTATCTACTCCAGACTTGCCAACTTCCTTCACCCCTCTGATTTCCTCTTCTTCTTCTTCCAGTCTGGCTTTAGGATGCATCATTCCAACATATTCTTCCTACTGCGGGTGAGTGGCTCCATCCTCACTGAGAAGGATCAGGGCCACATCACCTCAACTATATTCATTGATCTGGCCAAAGCCTTTGACTTGGTGTCCCATCCTTTCCATCTTAAAAAGCTGTGTTTTGCTGGCTGCTTAGTCACCACTGTTGACTGGTTCTGCTCATACACTATGGGCTGTCAATAGTTAATGCAGGTGGGAAGTGTCTTGTTCCCCCATCCCCATCATAGTTGGACTCCCACAGGGCTCTATCCTGGGTTCTGTTCTTTTCTGTATTTTGCTCAATGACCTCTCTACGTGTGCCTTCTCACAAATCCACATGTACACATATGACACAGTCATCTGCACTTCCAAGCTCTTGGCCTCAGCTGTGGTTGGGCTACTCAAGCAGAACTTCCACAATGTACTGCACTGCTTCTACGGCAAACTCAAGGTCAATTCCAACAAGTCAGTGTCTATGACCTTTGGCATCAGCCAGAAACTGGCCAATGTCTGATCCCCCCCACCTTCTCCACTTTAGATGGCACCCTTTTGGAAGGGTTCCACCATCAGAATGCGCCTGTCTGAGTGTGCCCATCAATAGGGCACCAGGGAGTTTGCTGCACCTCCCGTTTTTAATGTGGGGGGGCTGCTCCCTAACTATTTATTGTAACTCCAGGGGGGGCAGACCTCGGGGAAGGGCGGTGAATTTTAAAAGTTGGTGCCCTACTGGCAGGCACACTTGGACCGGTGCAAGGATGGCCAGAACATTTTTTGAAGTGGTCCCTGTCTTCAAGTACCTTGTCATGTCACTTGACAGGAGACATGATCCATGCCAAACTCCATCCCAGTCTAAGTGCCCTGTACTGCAATAAAGACTGCATATCTCTCCAGGTCTGCAGGGAACTAGTTACCAAAATGGTTCTCTCAGACTATGCGGAAATAGTCTATTGTGCTGCCACCTCCTCTTCCCTTGCCAGACTGGACACCCTGTGCAATGCCTTCTGCTATTTCACCACCAACTCTCCCCTCCATACCCATCACTGCTCCCTCTACACTTCTCTCTCCATCCTCCCTTTGCCATCACATTGCCAGATTCACTGCACTACCTTCGCCAACAAATACTGGGTTAAGGCCCCTCCCTCCTACCTTTCTTCATTGATCTCCCTCGCGCCCTACTCTTCCTACTCTCTTCACTCCAGGGATTCCTGCTTCTTCTTCATTCTCCACCCTGACTCTTCAGATGTCCAAGCTGCCTTCTCATACTGCCTCCCTGCACTCTGGAATCTTCTCCCCTCCTCACTCTGATTCTTCCCTTTACTTCCTGCCTTTAGACATCACCTAAGGCAACTTTCTGCACCCTCTTGTTTCTGTCTCCATGCTTTGTAATTGTGTAACCTCTCCCTGGCCCTCTTCTGCTCAGCCCCTCCCCATTTTGAGGCTTTTCAGCAGTGTTCCTTACCCCAACATGCACTGTGCGCTTCATCTTCACCCATGTTTGTCCTCTTTTTAATTGTTTAATTTTTTATAATTTTTAATTTTCAATTTAAAATTTGTAATTTTTAATAGTTTTTAATTAAATTTTTTAATTGCTGTATAAGTGCTGTGATTATGCTATTCTGTCTTATTTACTGCTGCCTCTATTTTTTTGATTGTATCTGTATTTTGTAATGTAAGTTGCATCCATATTTTGCTTTGTAATTTGTTCCTCCTACATTCCCTCCCAATGGGTCACACCTGGAAATGAGCGTCAGCTCAGTGTGACTTTCCCAGTTACCAACGTTTACATACATGCATAAATAAATAAATAAATATTGATGGAGGTGCAGCATGGCAGGAGTGTGTTTACCCCTTTATATTCTTTCACTCATTCTTCACTTTAGCCCTCACTTTTCTGAATTCTCCACACACTTTGTCCTTCACCCCCCATTGTTCACCTATTTCCATCCCACTATGTTGATAGTTGCTGTCACTATCTCTCTTTTCACCCTTTTTTTCACTCTCCCTTCCTGCTTCTTCCTCTCTTTTTTCTCTCTTCGTCCTCACGTCATTATTTTTTATCTCTTTGGCTTACACTTCCCTTATTCCTCCCACACATTTTAGTCACTGGCAAGGCCACTGATTTACAGTGATAAAAGTAATGAAAATTTATTTTCAAGACTTGAAATTCTGGTAATTATTCAGGTAATTGATAGTCTAATTTCTGGATTGTACCAGGATTCTACTATGAATTGTTTTAGTATGTGTATAAATGACCAAAATAAAAGAAGGCTTACATAAAGCATTAAAGAAAGGAAATTGAAAATAGTACAGGAAGCAATTATAAGAAAAATACAAGTTCTCTAGACTTACTGATCTGGTATGAAATGTAAAATTCCATGACATTCTTTGGTTTTACTGATGTGCCGGCAGTCTGAATTCTGGAATGTTACCAATTTTACCAGTAAAAAAATGAAAACCAGTGGCCTTGGTCACCAGATTTTACATTATATACAGTCATGTTACAGGCTTTTCTAACCAAAACTTTTGTAGTATCTTAATTTAGTCTATGTGGTGTCTTCTTTCTGTAACTGCCCTGCTGTATACTAGTGTTCACACTAATAGTGTTTCATGACTGCTTATGATTCTAGTACTAGTCATTTCATTATATAACAGTTACAGCTTTGTATTGCTCCCTTAGATATTAGTGTCTGTACAATTGTATTATAATTGTTAAATATTATTACATTTTTTAAACAAACTCTGTTCAGAGCCGATGCAGCTGCAAAATGATGGTACTGATGTAGCTGAAAAAATGTGAGTGGCTGCGTCAGACCCAATGTAAGCTGAAGATTTCATTGATGCATGAACAGAAGCAGATGTGCAAGGCCCTTTTGGCTGTGCAATATGGGAAGACTCTAACTGCCAACAGAAGTGCCGGGCCTGGCACATTCACTCTTTACACATTTACTCTTCATACATTCAGTACACATTCACTCTTCACACATTTAGTATACATTGATTCACTCTTCACACACTGTCTTCATACATTCACTCTTTCCACATTCAATCTTCACATATTCACTCTTTTTTATAATTCTGACCCCACATTTTCAAGACAGTAATTTTATGACTGCTCTTATAAACATGACGTAGTATTTATAGAATATTGGCTGAAATGTCATTTTGCACCACAAGTGTGAAAACATAGCTCATCCAGGATTTAAAAAATGATACCTAGTATGTTTATGAGATGGTGCAGAAAAATGGATATGTTGAAAATTAGCAAAGTGACTGAATGTTGAAATACTGCAATGTTCAGTTATAACTTGGACATTTTACCATTTTTTTATGCCAAATTTTCAGTATAGCATTCTTATTACCCACCTCATGAACCTCATAGGTGAATATTTTCAAATTCCCACCAAAATGTGCTTCTGTGCCACCAAAATATCATTGCACATCACAGATGTGAAAACACATTTTGTCTAGGATTTGAAAAATAACAGCTTTCATGTTCATGAAGTGGTGGTAAAAAAGGTTATGTTGAAAATTTGGGGTCAAAATATTTAAATTACCTAAATTATGAGTGAGTGTAGAATAATTTCAATCTATGTTCTTAACTTTGCCATATTTATGTATTTTGACCCAAAAATGTCAGCATAACCCTCTTGAGACCCACCTCATGAACAATGGCAGTGAAAATTGTCAAATACTGCCTGAAAGGTGAATTCACCAAGTGACTGTGAAATCACATTTTAGGCCTGATTTGCATAATTCCACCACCATTGGTCATGAGGTGGGTTCCCAAAAAGGTCATGTTGAAAATTTGGGGTTGAAAATATGCAAAAATTACAAATTTATTCCTCCCATTGAAGTGCATTGAACCACACCTACTTTAATTTCTCACATTGCAATCGCCAGTTCCAGCAGCAAGACGTCTTTGATTTGAGAGTAGATCTTTGCCCTGTGACCTTTTCAGGTGAGTGATGGTATGCAGAGGTGTACTGGGGCTGTGGGGTGGTGAGTGCTGAGTCACAGGTTAGGGTACCAGGGGTCAGATCGATGAGGGACTGTTTTCTTTTTTACAGGTTTAAAGACAAAAATAAACCTTGAGGGATAGTTTTCTTTACTACAGCTTATAGGAGGGTGAATGTAGGTTGGGGGTGTCACTAGACATCAGGGAAAATTACATAAATATGGGGATGGGGATCAGAGGGCAGGGGGTATCACTAGACACCAGGGAAAATTATATAAATATGGGGACAGAGATCAGAGAGTGGGGGGTGCCACTAGGCACCAGGGAAAATTACATAAATATGGGGATGGGGATCGAAGGGCCGGGGAACCACTAGACACCAGGGAAAATTAAATCAATATAGAGACAACTATCAGAGAGTGGGGATGCCACTAGACACCAGGAAAACATTATACAAATACAGGGATGGCAAATGGAGGGTGGGGTGCCATTAGACACCATGGAAACATTACATAAAGTAACAAGAATGGCAGTCAGAGGGTGGAAGGTCAGGGTGGCAGGGTCAGATCAGTAAGGGACCATTTTCTTTTTTACAGGTTTATAGAAGAAAAAAACAGCAAGGGTCAGTTTTCTTTATTACAGCTCACATTTTTAAAATTAGTATGGGGACAGTGATTGGAGGGTGGGGTGGATGCAACTAGACACTAAGCAAACATTGGATGTATGGGGCGGTGGCTATTGGAGGGCATGGGGTGCCACTATTCACCAGGGAAACACTACAAAAATATGGGGATGGGGATTGGAGGGGGGTGCAACTAGACACCATGGAAATATATTGAAATACAGGGAAGGCAATTGGAGGGCGGAGGTGCCACTAGGCACCAGGAAAACATAGAGAAATATGTGGATGGCGATCAGGGGTTGGGAGTGCCACTAGACACCAATGAAGCATTTCTCATATAATGGGGACAGCATTCAGAGGGTGGGGTGGCATCTAGCTCCAAATCTGAAAGTGAACAGGAAGTGAATGCAGAGCAGAAAAATTCACTATATTACCACCAACAGCTTAGTCTGGTTCAAGGTCTGTTGAAATTCATCTGTATCCCCTTCTCCCTGGGTCATGCCTGAAAATAGGCAAGATATTGTCTAGTACACTTACCCAGTCAACAAAAACTAACTAACTAAATAAATAAAATAGTGCACCTGGCAGGTGGAACAGCACTGTGGTCAATGGAGAGGACCGCATGTGCTTCATCTCCATTGTGGAAGGACACAGTCTAGGTAACCAGTCACATGCTTCCACAGTCCCCTCTCTCTACTATGCAACAGAAATATGTCAGCTTAGCTCTGCTATTCAGCTGTAAAAAAAGGATCATATATTTTTCTGTCATCCAGTCAGTGTTATGTACTGGTGTTTTTACTATTCAAGTTTAGGCCAGTTTGTATTCCATGAATGAGAGCTGATCATTTCATGTCCAGTGGACCATCCACTCAGCACAAAAATGATGGTGGGGAGTCATCAGGTGATTTTAAGGGAACCTGGGGGACAGTCTAAGGAAAGCCAGCCTGTGCCAGAACAAAAAGGAAAGCCAAATGGTTTTAAAGTGTAGCACTGCAGTGAATGAGTCGGCATGAGCTGGGCTGGGGGAGAAGCTGGCACGTGTTCGCTGTTATAACCCACGGGTTATAACAGCAAATTATAACCAGCTTCTTCTATGACAAAAAAAGTCCCCCAGTTATTACATTTTTATTAAAGAAGTCAGTTAGTATTTCCAACCACCATTCTCCATCAGTTAAAGAAAAATCCAAGGAAATTTCATCGGGGCCAGGATCTTTTTTTTTTTTTTTAAACTATTAAGAGCAGTAATCACCTCCTGGGTTGTGATCCATTGAAAATGTTCATCAATTTCCATTGGGATCTGATGATTGCTAATGTAATTGGTATCCCTAACATTTTTAGATTTTTTATTATTAAAAATATCAGAATAATAGTTAATCCAGTGATCTGGGGTAATATATGACTCAGATTGTGTTTTATATTTGTTTATTCCTTGAGATACTAATCTCCAGAAAGTTCTGTCATCCTTCTCATTAACGACAGTAAGCATTTTTTCCAGAAGAGCTTTTTGGTTTATGTCTCTTTGTATTTTAACATGCTCTTTATAATCCTTTTTATAATTTTTCAGATTCACTAAATTAACTTTTGTCGAGTTTTTCTTAGCTATACAAGTTATCTTTGCAAGTTCTTTCTTTTTCTGTATGCAGGTCTTATATAACCAATTATCATATTTTGGGATAGATTGAGTAGACATTTTCTTGTATTTTGCCATAACCAAATGATATGTATTTATAATAGCTTTATAGATGTTTTAAGGGTCTGGTTCTTTATCTATTATTGTATTTAGTTATTCTTGAAGCAAGGCCATTAAATTTGCTGTAATTTCCAAGTTAACCGTATTTCACCTGATCTTTTTATTATCTGTTGTTTTAAAAGAAGGATAGCATATTGTATGCAGTGTTGTTTCAATTTTCCTTACTGTAAGTATTAGGAAGTGATCACTTTCTGATCTTATTATTATCTTTAGATCTTGATTTTTATAATAATCATAAAGTGAGAATATGACATAATCCACCAAGGAAGTACTTCTGTGGTTGATACAACTGTACATCCCTTTTCTGATAGAGTCTGATCTTTCATTATATATTATTAAATCTAGATAAGCAAGTAAGTTCTCTAATTTATGATTACTGTTTGTATTTTTCTTTTTTTATCAGAAGAGTCAAACAATGGGTAATGGTACTAATTCCCATCTGACAGAATACATTACAGGTGGCTTGGGAAGGTCTTTACTCACTGGTCAGTAGGGTGAATAATGTTAATTACATGGTGGAGCTACCAGATAGGAGGCACAAGCAGTGAACCTACCATGCAAACATAATGTAGCCCTGTCATGACTGGGACGAGATGGTTCTGGCTGTGTGCAGAAACTGACCCAATGGTAGCTCTCCTGGGAGAAGTTAAGGGAGAAGCCTCAGTTGATGCTGTTAACCTCTTGGGGGAGCTGACACCAGCCCAAGTTGCCAAAATGGATGGGATACTGCACACATTTGGGAAGATGTTAAGCCGGGGTATACCACACTGGCAGAGTACCATGTCAGTACAAGGTCCCAGGCCCTGCTGAGGCAGTCACTCTACAGAGTTCAAAAAGGGAGTGAAACATGTTACTGAAGGGGAGCTCAAGGAAATGTTGGCTCTTAGGGTAATCCAGGAGTCCAGTAATCCCTAGGCCTAGGGCCTTTCCAGTGGTACTGATCCTCAAGAAGGATGAAAACACAAGGTTCTACTTCAACTGCCCTGAGCTCAATGGCTTCATGGTGTTGGACACATAGCTCATGCCCAGGACAAATAAGGTCCTAGAGAGGATGGGGGAGCCATGTACATGACCACCATAGACCTAACAAAGGACAATTGGCATGTACCCCTAACTCCTGAAGCCAGAAAGAGGTTGTCCACCATCACTTTGTTTGGCCTATTCGAGTTTTGAGTAATGCCATTTGGGATGAAGATTGCACCAGCCACATTTCAATGGCTCATGGACTGCATTTTGTCTGAGCTAAGAGACTTTCGTCTAGCGTATATGGAGAATCACCACATACAGCCAGACATAGGAGGATCATGTCAGGCACGTGACTGAGGTGCTCTGCCAATTGAAGGCTGCAGGGCTGGCAGTCAAGGAAGAGAACTGCAAAATAGGGATGGTAGAGGTGTCATACCTTGGTCACAGTGTGGGGAGTGGATACATTTGGCTTGAGCCAGTAAAAATTGATACCATACAGGGATGAGCCATACCTGCAACTAAGAGAAAAGTATGGGTCTTCCTAGGGATGGCAAGGTACTATCAAAATTTTGTGCCAAATTTCAGCAGCATGGCCAAATCCCTGTCCAATCTCACAAGGAAGAAAATGCCTGAACAAGTTTAGTGGACAGATCACTATGAAACAGCATTCCACCAGTTGATGGAGACATTGTGTTTGGCACTTGTGCTCACAATCCCTCACTGTTCTCTTAGGTTCATTGTGCACATGGATGCATTTGATCATGGGCTCATCGCAGTTCTGTTGGGTCATGAACATGGGGAGAAACACCCAGTCATATACCTGAGCAGGAAGTTGCTGTGCAGAGAGGAGGCTTATGCCACAATTGAGATGGAGTGTCTGGGTTTCATCTGGGCTCTGCAAGAGCTGCAACCGTATTTGTTTGAGTTGAAGTCCACACTGGTCATTGGTCACAACCCTCTCACATGGCCCCTTAGGACTAGTGGCCAAAACCACAAATGTTTAGATGGAGCCTGGTACTGCAGTCCTACATTATGGACATCCTTGCACCATAATGGGTCACACCATAGCAATGCTGATGGTTGCCTAGGCAATAACTAGTTGCCCAGTAAAGAAAGGGAGGTGCTTCAAAGAATTAATGATTTGTTAGAGGCAGAGTGAAAACTGGGAGCATAGCAGGTAGAACAAATCTACTACCCCGAAAAAGAAACATCATTTGGGGTTTCTGAAGAATTTGTTTTTCATTTTTTAGGAAATGGAGATGTAACAACTTTTAAAGAGCTAGTGTACTGCCTACAACTAATATTAGTTTTTAAAAGCAGTCAACCATTGCCTTTTATATCTGAGGTACTTTTTCTTTTTCCTTAATTTAATTAGAAGATTGATTACTTGATGTTAGTAGGTATGATGTGTGAAATAGCACTCTGCCTGGTAGCTGACATATTTAGCTTTGCCCCCCACCCCACATCATCAGCATTGTGACCTCACTGACTGTGATATCACTGCTACATAGGAACAGCCACTCAGTGGCCACCAGGTCAGTCACCTGTGATGTCACTATCAGTGAGATCACAATGCTGATGATGCAGTGGGGGGACATAGATAGATATGTCAGCTGTCAGGCTAAGAGCTGTTCCACATATCCAGCATGGTATTGTCACATAGAAGACTTTCCAATGAGCAAAAGGAAAAAGGAAAATACTTCAGAAATAAAAAGTTACAACTGACTACTTCTTAAAATTTGTATTATTTTTAGCTCTGCCAGTTTTGGCTCCACTAGCTGTTTAATGTATTTTTACTACATGTATTTTCAGATATTTTGTCATGAGCTAAGCCTCTGTAGGTAATTCAGCTAAGGGGGAGAAGATGTGTGACTTTGAAAATGCACTCCTGGATTCTCACAGAAGTTTGGGGGAGGGCAGTTACTATTTCTGGCCTGGAAACAGTTATTTTGTTCTATTTAAACTTCAAATGAGCCACTTCCCTTTCATAATCAATAAAGACATGTTTTGAAGGTAAATAGTCCAAAACAGAATGAAACATTTCCTGCTGGGTAAATCAGATGGGAGGACAATAGGACTGAAATTACAATCCGCCAAACCAGGGTTTGAATTACAAATCCAGTTTGGACCTGTTCTCAAGATGGGTGGTTCATTGGGAAACAAAGAGATGGCTGAACCTGTAGTGTCCTTGAGACATGTACAGTGATGTGGCGTGGTGATGAGTCGACCAGCCAAAGGCATTTGTGTTCTATGTTTGACACTGGGAAGTCAGTTATGATTTGGGACTTTGAATAAACGACATCAAGGGTTTGAGACTGCCATAACTCACTAGTTGGGGTAAGTTTCTACTTAAGATTTAGATAGATGTAAGTTAGGTTCTTCTGTGTATATGCTATATTTTTCAAACATCTAGTTTTATCTCTGTAGAAATAGTATTTTCCTCATAGCCTTAGTGTATATTATCCCATATCATATGTAAATATCTTGGAGTATTAACCATTATTTTTACACATGTCATGCTTTCTGTGACCGAGTCATTTTAGGTATAGATAACCAGGGTATTTTGGCAAGGTTGTGGTCCATCCTCAAAGAGGCAGGCTACATTGGATCTATGACGCCCGCATCGACAATTTCATGTCTACGCGACGTTGTCCTGACACCACTACATCGACCGCAATTGCAATTGGGATGGTGGTAGCATGATTAATCTTATTGTTTTGTGGGGGGGCTGTGCCCCCCACACCCCCGTGCAGAGGGCTATGCCCCCTGCAACCCCTCTTTCTGATTCCCAACTCTGAGACAGAGCTGAGCTGGGGATGGGGTGCAGAACCTTGGGGAAGGGTGCTGGGGTCCCAGGCGGACTTTACAGCAGTGTGGTGATGTTGTCGGTCTCGACCACATTGCTGTAAAGTTGTCACTATAGTGACGCTATACTGGCTACAGTTACCCTATTTAAAGTTAAAGTATTCTTAGCTGTAACAGATGGAGTGGGTCACTTACCCTTTGGTAAGGAGCACTGTACTGTGTGTGAGCAGTGGCTCTGGTAGGATTTGGACCTAGAGATACTCCAAGTGAGGTGGCAGTGAGTGGTGGCAGCATACCAAGGTAACCCTTTCAGTTGTCTGAATAATTGCAAAGCTAGTAACCATCACACGTTGAGTTCTGGGAGAAAACAAGTCTGTGGCACATATACTGACATGTATACACATATATCAACACATGAGAATGGTATCATTATGATCCAATCATGTTGATTGAACTCCAAGCTTTCATTAAAAACAAAAAAGGAAAAAAAACTGCACAGAATGTTGTCCATGAAAAGACATATTACTTGCAAGCTGAGAAGATTAGTTTTGAAATTGTTTATGACTTGTCATACTACTTAATCTGTTTAGGGTTTATTTCCCCTTTGGTGCCTAGTACATAGATCAATAGTAGCATTTTTTTATTACATTTATTCTATTCATCTCACTTCTAGAAAAGGCGTGCAGTAGGCATCCGTCTTTCAGATGAGACGTTAAACCAAAGTCCCACCTGCCTGTGCTGGTGGTAGTTCAGGTGGATGTCAAAGATCCCATGGCACTTCTCAAAAAGAGTAGGGGAATTTTTTATTTAGAAAATAATATAACAAAGTGGACACATAAAATTATATAACAGAACCATATTGTTTTCAAATCTATGTGGTACCACTGAAAACAGACACACACTTTAATAACTTGGAAAAAATAAACAGTATCTATCCTACATATTAAACTTCATATTCATTCAAAAGTTTAAAAACTTAATTAGTGGACCCCCTCAAACACATCATAATAAAATGTCAGCTTCCCAATCCCATCACCTTACCCTATTCCTCCCCTTCTTCCCACCAATTTAGACAAAATATGAGAATTTTCAATTGAGAGACTAATGTAACAGATTGTACATATCAAAATATACTTCAGAAATGAACTATCTTTTTTAATCATGAAACTCCGCTAGATAAGCATAAACCTACTTCACTGTAAATATCCCAAAAATGTTCTGGGTTTTACACTTTTTGTTGATTCACAATTGAAGAGAAAAAACAGAAGACACTTTACACTCCCTTCAAAGCATCATAACTACTAAGCATGTTATCTTCTTGCCAAATTAGGGAGGCAGTATAGCGTAGTGGTTTAAGACTCTGAGCTGCAAATCTGGAGACCTGGGTTTGAATCCCACAGCCTCACCTGAATACTGTGTGATCCTCAGCAAATCACTTAACTTCCCTGTGCTCCCAGTTCACAACTGTAAACAAGCTTTCAGCTTAGCGTGCTACTCCTGGTTAAACAAAAAAAAATGATGGTATGACACAAAGGACAACAATCTCATGACCATATACCCTACCTTACTAACATTACTTATGGGTATTACTCCCCATCTTTGCCCACTCCTGGGCTTAAAGATACCATTATGTAATTCCTAGTTTTATTTCCCCTCCCTTCTCCATTTCCTATATATATATATATATATATACATACATATATATATATATATATATAGTATATATATATATATATATATATATATATATATATATATATACAGTATATATAGGAACCCATAAAAGAATGCAAGATTTCTGAAGCTTATCAGTTCAGGAATATGCATACATGCCATTGAGCCTAGATAAGGCCTAGTCCTTCTCCTGAACTTTAGTTACCATTTATGTTATGCCTTCAAAGAATAGGATAGGTAGGGCTCTCCACAAGTTTGCTACCTCTGGGGGAGGTAATGTAGCTTTTTCATGTAGGTATATCAGTGCTACCTCTCTTCTAACTTTCTCTATAAGGCTGGCCAGTGATACACACTTTTGCTGTAGAACGAATTGACATCTTACTTGCCAAATGCACCATTTTAATACTGCACATATGAGTCTTAGTGTACCTGGATAAAAAATGCACCATTCTGGATTAAATTTTCCATATACTAATTCTGTATAAGACATGTTAGCAAAGATAGGTGCTGTCCAATGTAATGCCAACTTTGTCCAAAATTGGGATATGTATAGGCAATCAAAAAAAAGATGTTGCATGGTCTCCACTTGAAGGATGCAGGGGTCCTTTAAATAAATTCATTCCTCTGTTAGTTTATGAGCATGGTTGCCCCTGACATTTAATGTTCCATGACAACACATCCAATTTGTGTCCCACATTTTCTTTGGGACTTTAGCCTCCGTGAGCTGGTCTATCAGGCACTTAGCTTCTATAGTCTGAGGGCAGTTAAAGCAAGGCTCAGTTAAAAATTCTGAGTTCAAAATGAGGGTGTATAAAGTTTTTCTATTTTGTGTTTGGCACATGCCAACAATTAACACCCAATTTTGATTTTCTTAAAGGTTTCTATTCAATATGTAGATGTCCTTTGTGGGATTTGTCTGAATGCACCCCATTTTATGGCTACCCATTTATCATAAAAGTACTGGGATCTTGCTTTAAAGCTTACTGCCCACGCCTGTTGGTTCCCTGTTAAAATAGGAATAATATTAGAATATTCAAAAATTGTGAAAAAACAAAACACAAAACCAGATTTACCATATTTAGTCCTCCCTGTTTTATGGGCCAATAAGTGACTGATCTTTTCATTGGGTTCAGTCTGCTCCCCCATAGCAACTGAAAGTAGGTATTGTATAATCTAGCTTTTAGTCTCAGTGGGAGGTGAAAAACATAACATATTGTTAGAAATATAGGAATTATAAAGGTCTTCAGCATATATATTCTTTTTGTTCTTGTCATTGAGTATGCTTTTCATTTGTTGACCTTTTCCTCTGTAGTGTTTAGTTTTTCTGTTCAGTTTCTTAGTGCAGCCTCTCTAAAGGATACCCCTAATAGCTGTAAGTCCTCAGACTGAATGCTTATGCCTTCGATTTCTGACACCTACAAATGAGGATGTATTGCTACTGCAGCACCTATACTTTTCTGCCTGTTTATTAAAGAACCTGAGACCTGTGAGGAGTCTTGAATGGTCTTTAAGGCCTGAATACCTGATTGATGGTCTGCTACCAATACGCACATTTCGTAAGCATATGCTATTGCACTGGGAATCATTGTGTTAGCTGAGCTGAGCATACACCTGATGCTTTGCTCTGTGTTCAGTCTCTTGAGCAATGGAACTATGGTAAATACACATAACAAAGGGCTCAGAGGGCAACCCTGCCGAACACCTCTTTTAATTGGTATATGGGGGCCCATAAGCCCATTGACTGATGGAGTCACTAATGCATTTTTGTATAAGACCTGTATCCATTGAATAAAATCCTGTGGAACTCTGTATACTTTTAACACTTCGAATAGGTAAGCATGGGGTACAAAATCAAACACCTTTGTTTGAACCAGGCTGAGCACATACCCCCCCAGCCATAGGGCTATCAAAAATTTCTCTGATTAATCACAGATTGTCCAACATTAACTTCTGCAGTATTGCGCATGTTTGTGTTGGATGTATTAGGATACTTGCTATCTTCATAAGCCTATTACAGATTAGTTTATAAAGAATTTTCCAGTCTGAATTCATCAAGCTGATTGGTCTCCAATTGTGTAGGTTGTCTTTCTCGTTCTTTTTATGTAAATAGATTACAATACTGTCTGCTAGGATTGGGGGAATTGGGCCTTACCCTTGAACAATTTCACTGAAGACAATTGTCAAGTGTTCTTTTAATAATTCTCTATGTTTTTAATAAAATTCATTTGAGATCCCATCAGGACCAGGAGACACTCCATTGTTTAAATTTTCACTGTCAGGTTTACTTCAGCACCTGTAAATGGCCTTAATATTTCAGACTTTTTATCTGCCATTAGTTGTGGGATATTTAGCCATTGTAAAAAATCTTCCAGATTGTTAGAGGAAGGAGCTTGTTGTCCGAATAAGGATTTAGTGTATTGGGTGACTTCGTTCATAATGACGTAATTGCCTTCTATGAGCATGCCCTCCCTATTTTTAAGGTAAGGCATATACTTAGCATCTGCCCACTGTTTACAGCTATCATAAGGGTTAATTTCTTGTGCCTTTCCTTTTGTACCATATTTCTGTTCTAAAAAGAGGGAGGTTACTTTCTCATATTGGAAGGTATACATTTCTTTCTTAATCTGTTGTGTCTGAGAGGAATAATCGAGACCAAATTCTGCTTTAACTCATTGTCTCCTAGCAGACCCCTGTAGTCATCAGTAAAATACACTGGTGTGTCCTGAGGATGCCTACAGAAGTCAGCTACTGACTTCCTGTGTGCCCGTGCAACGTCTGGCGACATCACTTATATATTTTAATATATAATATAACAGAATATAATAAATATTTGACTGCATAACACCATTGGAAAGGTAATTTTGTGCAGAATAACTCTGTCACTGATCTTTTGTGTATATCATGTATACTTTAGCAGTTATTCGCATTTGTTTATGGTATGATGTGTATGGCTTATGTTGCCTATTTTAGTGAATTTATTTTTTGCTGTTTCAACCAACATAGAAAAAAAGCAAAATGACATATTATTATTTGCATACCACCATTGGAAAGGTAATTTTGTGTTGAATAACTTTGCCACTCATACTTTTTATCTAGTACTTACGGTTCTTGAGCTATTAGGATTTGTTTGTGGCATGCTGTCTATAGCTTGATTTTGCTTAGAAAGGCCCAGGATTCACTGTTAACAGTATACAGGAGACAAGTGGTGCAACTTCAGAGAGCTCCTGTAGAGGCAATGAGTTAAGGGATGTTAATTTTTGGAGCTGCCTGCGTTTTTCTAGATACTGGATATATTTGTCCTTACTTTTCTTTTTTGGCGCATGTTTGCAATGGTTTTTGATTTCTATTTGAGTTTCTTGCCACCTAGTGGGTGAATTGTCAAAGAGGTCAAACATGGATATTTTATCTTTTATGACCTCCTGCAGTCCCCCCCCATTGTTTTCCTCCAATATTGTGATGTTCATTTTCCAGTAATTATAAGACCCTGGTTTATTATTAGGGAGACCCAACTGTATTATTAGTAAGCTGTGATCAGACGTTTCTATGGGAACCGCCCTACACATGTTGCATGGAATCCATTCTGAAATAAAGAAATAATCTATCTGGGAGGATAGTCTGTATCTATGGTATGTGTGTTGGGGGGTTGGGGTTGTGACCCAAAAGAAGCCCTGTCTACCAGTCTAGCAGTAGTGTATATATTTATTAAGAAAATTTGAATCACTATATATTTTTTGGGGTGTGCTCATATTACCTGAAAGTGACAAAATACAATTAAAGTCTCTTCCTAGGACTAGTGATTTTGTAGAGTATCAATATGGTTGAATGGCCTTCATAACTTTAATACGATTTGTTTTAATTTGAGGGTTATAAATGTTGATCAGTCTCCATTTCTGGTTCTGAATGATGACGTCCAGAAGAAGGACTCTACCATGAATTAGGTCTATTAATCTAGTGACTGTAACCCTTTACATAATAAACAGTATCCCTACTCCTGAACACGCTTCTTCCTTTAGGGACCAATAGGACATTCCCCCTGCCATTCTCATGTGGCCTGATTGACTTCCCTAATGGAATATATTCGAGTGTCCTGTAAGAAGAAAATTTACCCATTAGAGTCTTTTAAGATGGAAAATGTGGTGCGTCTTTTCTTAGGGTTTTTTATACTGTTCAAGTGCAGTGATCCATATGCAAGGTTGTAGGGCATAATTAATTTGTTAGGTAAGGGAACCGCCTCATGATTTTTTCACTTTTCCTGGAGATCTCTGCTTACACCTTTTTTTTACTGGATGTCCTTGAGTCACTTGACACTTGCTCAGTGTCTGTCATAAAATCAGGCTGAGAGGAGGCCACAGAGGAAGCATCCGAGTCATCCTCTGTGTCTGCTTACTGTTTCCTTTTTGTAAGAGGCACATATCTGTTTCTTGTTGGTAATACTTCCTAGGGCTTTGCAGCAATAGCTCCTCTGGATGATCTGCTCCTAGTTACTCTCCTCTGTCCCATTTGTGACCAAGTAGTGTCTTCTGGAGGAGGCATATGTTTAGGGTGACAAGGTCCAATTCATCTGAAGGTGCCATGGATGGTGGTGGGGGGGTGCCACCCCTGCTACTCCAGCTGGCAGTGTAGAATCAGTAAGGGGTATAACTGCTGTGACAGTGTCATTTGGGACAAGGTGTTCCCCCTCAGGCACATGATTCCATGATCAGACAGGCTCACCTTCTTGTACTACTGGTGCAGGATCTTTGGAGCTATTTGACGGACTGCTGAGGCTCTCCAGGCTTGGCCTGGTAGGTTGTCGAGTACCATCCTGTTGTTGTGCCCTAGATACTGTTTCTTCCTGTTCTTGTTGTGTATTTGCTGGATTATTGGGGGATGCCCAAGGGCAATTATTGAATGAGTGGGAAAGATCATCACACTGATTGTAATATGTTGGCTTCTGGCAATTTATGTTTGTGTGACCAATGCCAGCACAACGGGAACACTTAAGTCTATCACAAGCGTTGCTTAGATGCGTTTGGGCTCCACATCCAAAGCAGGATTTTGGTTACCCTGCACAGAATACAAACCCTCGATCTCTTCCGATATGGAAGCAGCTTGGCAGATGTTAGATGACACTGTTCATTTGTGGCATCTTTACTTGAATTCTCCCCCCCTCCATAACTGTTCAGAGTCTATGATGGGCTCTGGAGGGCCTAGAACTTTACATTTTATGTTCAACCATCTTAGGATATCAGCCACCGCCACTCCTTCATTTTTAAATAAAACTGTAATAGTTCTCACTGCTGGCTTTGTGAGTGGGATGGCCGGGAAGGGAGACTACATGGGAGTGTATTTCACTTGCTGGTAGTGATGCCAAAAAGCTTCTAGGCCTTCAGCTGTTTAAAACTGAGATCAAAGTTAGGGTCTCCTGATTTGTGTATTAGGGCATATACTTCGGTTGGCAAAAATTGTACCCTCTCTTTTACCAGATTTTTCCCCACATACATCCAGTCTGGGAAACACTCTAAGCCTCCTCTGTATCTAATGCATACTGCGTTCCTTCTTTTGCCTGCCTCGGGGTTGGAGTGGAATAAACCAGCGTATGTTCTTGTGTTGGGACGATCTCTCTGTCCTTCCTCATGACTGGGGTTGTTGGTGGGACTGTCAGCTAGGGTGGGAGGAGGGCCTTGTTCCCTTCTGGGGGGTTTCCTCTTCATGTTGCCCCTCCTCCCCCCCTCTTGTGAGGGCATCTCTTGTGTCTCGTTAATCTCCTGGGTAGAACTTTTGTCCCCTTGGTTAGGGACCCCTTCCTTATGCAGTGACGGAAGCAATAAAACTGGGTTCTGAGTCAGATTTAAAGGTGAGGGGATCATCAAGGGGTACTCCATATCTACTATGTTTTCATCAAGTTCTGGAGCTGTATGAACTGGGGAGATCCAAACATTTTCTGTATTTTTTATCCATCCTGCACCCTGAAAAGCTTCTGCTATCGTAGCTCCTGTTACTAACCAGTTATTGTCATAATTAGGGGATATGGGGGGCACTGCATCATCTGTCAAATCACTACTGTTCTGGCTCACTATAGGCCCCCTCCTTCCCTATTCTATTACCCGGTACATCGTCACACAATGTAGAAATACCATTCTCCACTGTTTGTGTTTTGTTTAACCCATTTCCTTGTGTTTCATTTGGTGACCTTTCCAATACAGTTTCATTCAGTGAATTTTTAGAATTAGAAAATGGGTTTTCAGTACCTGTGCAGCCAGGACTCGGCTGTATCTCTGCTACTGTTTGCTTTGTTGCATTTTGTATAAGGTTCGTCTGTTGTTCCCCTTCCTCTTGTGCTGCTCCATCCAGAAAAGGCTGTGCTGTCTGTGAAACATGCATATTCTCACCAGGCCAAATCCCTGGAAGAGCTCTGATCCAACCACTGGCTTTCACAGACAAGCAGCTTAGAAGATTTGACAGGAGAAGCTTTTAAAGCCACTATTTTGGCTTGCAGATCTTTCTGGGTTTTTTTCAATTGCAATTCCTCTTCTTCAAGTTGCAGCAATGCATTCCCTGTTTGCAATGGGGAGTTACCACAGATTCTTGACCATTAGAGCTGTCCATAACTTCTGTTATATAAATTCTGGAAATGTCCATAGCATCTACAGGCTTTCCTGGTTCCATATCTTCAATCTTTCTTTCCTCCATGCTGGTTTCCTTTTCAATAGCCTCTTGAAAAGCCGAGGCAGGGGAGGAGGTCTGCTCCCCTACCTCCAACACAATCTTCCTCTCAGAGCCAACACCCGGAGTGGCACATCTTGGAAGACTTGCTCACAGGAAGCAAGGCTCCCTGCAGGCAGAGTAGGGGAATTTCCCCGGTGTCCAGGCCAAATTTCCCCCCAATCACTAAAATTACCACCAACAGCTTATTCTGGTTCAAGGTCAGTTGGCATTCATCTGTATCCCCCTCCCCCGGGATGTGCCTGAAAATAGGCAGAATTTGTCTAGTGCATTTACCCGGTCAACAAAAACTAACTAAATAAATAAGCAGAGGTGATAGAGAAAAATATTTATACAAATTGTAAATGTAATACAGTCCATAATATGTTACATGCCACCTGACATCATGGTTTCTCTTGAGCTGAAGAAGGGAAAGAAAGGGGACATTTTTTAATCAGCAAAGGCACACTAAGACAAATATTGTTTCCAGGTGGGACCTGGGAGCACCAGGAAGTTAAGTGACTTGCTCAGGATTACACAGTATGCAAGTGGAGGCTAATGGGATTCAAACCCAGATCTCCAGGTTAGCAGTTTAGTGCACTTAACCACAGTGCTATACTGCCTCCAAGAAGGGCTCTGTAGCTGTCAGTCATTCCTTGCCAGCATGAAAGGAGGAAGTGTTGTTGAAGGTAAGGGAACTTTTCCCTAATGCACCTGTGAAAACAAGAAAAAGTCTAGAAACTGAATAAATATAATAGCAAACTCTTCTATTGGTCTATTTACCAGGCACCACATTCATTCACAAAACTGGACTGTCTTATACGGTATGGGCTGCATCGCCATTGGCTCTTACTCTGCAAGTGGGCATGCAGCCCCTACCAGGCACAATCAGTCGGCGGTGATGGGGTGGCAGGCGGGTGGGATGCTGCCACGCCCGGCCGCCGGGGGAGCAGGCAGGCTTCATGGGTGGGTGGGTGGGGGACAGTAGGCACCAGGGATGTGTCTGGGGTGTTTTCTTCACCCATCCCGCGATCGGGATTTATGGTCCACTGACCACCAGAGATGTGTTGGGGATTTCTTTACTCCATCCCACGATCGGGATTTATGGTCCACTGACCACCAGGGATGTTGGGGAGACACATTGCTGCCCGTGATCGGGCTGGTGGGTGGGATTAAACTATGCCCGCGATAGGGCCGGTGGGGGGTGGTGGTGGGGATTTTACACTGTTTTGCTTGCGATCGGGCTGCAGGGGGGGCACAGGGAGTGGGTTGGGGGCCAGCCACAGGTGGCAGCTGCTGTGTTGCGCCCTGCAATGCAGCAGCTCACCTGTGGGTGGCCCTCGACTTAAGCCTTTTTTTTTTTGCTCAAAGTGGTGCAGTCACAGGTTGGGGGTTGCGCCTGCACAACTCTGCACAGCCCAGCTGAATATCGGGCTGTGCAGTTTATGCATGGTTCCTCCCCCTCCAGTTCAGCATGCATTCATTTGCATTGCGCTGTTGCTCAGCCTGTTTTCAGTGGCACAACTGCCTCCTGCTGAATATCGCGGAATGGCGCAAGTTCGGACTTGCGCAGGCGCAACCCTATTGCGCATGGCGCAACCCTTTTGAATATCTGGGCCTGTAAGTACAACTAGGGCACACAAGAGAAACATCACAGTGTACACTACCAGGGAATGGAAGCATTCGATACTATAGGCACCAGTAGGGAGAACGCACTAAATTTCACAACTTTTACAGATTCTGAAAGAGGGAATTTAAGAAAACAAGTAACTGGCAATAAAAAAACATTAGTACACCCCTAGGTAGCTCCTCTGAGGCCCTAAAAAATCAAAAACTTAAGACACAAAGACACAAAACTTGAATGCAATGGGATTACCCTCACCAAGCATAATAAAATACCTTGGGGCCTCAGGATTTTTGCTGAGCTAAATATTGGAATTAATTCAGAAATCCTAAACTATAAATTGGGTGGGATAAGAAATAAAGCTTGTCATGATTTTACGTAGACCCTCATTGAGACGGTTATAACAGAACGTGGCAAGATAGAGACATAAATTCAAACAGAACAAGAAGACACAAAGAAACTTGTAGAACTTGAAGAATTTAATAGAACATTTGAAGAACTGAAAAAAAACAATACAGGTGTACCATATCATAACAGAAGTGAACCTGACAGTAGACCGGATACTTACACCCGACAGCCATACAAAAGGCAAGAAGGAAAGCAACAGCCTTTTTAGGCCAGAGACCCAGCAAAGACAGGGACAAGGAGGAAGCCAAAGTGGAGTCATCCCATCAAGACAGATACTAGACACAGTTGAAAGGTCCAAAAGAAAAAGACAGAGACCCAGGTGAAGACCAGGACCATGATAAGCAGCAGGGGGAAGCAGAGGCAGAGAAGAAATTGTAGGAGTGGGACCAAAAACCCAAAAGAGACTGAAATAACTAGTCTTTAACCTAAGTAACAATGAACTTACTGATGCACAGTTACAAGTACTGAGTGAAGGACTGTCTTTCTCCCCTAGTACAAACATTGATATTTTTGAACTTGGGGTAAGTTGTAAATATTTTATAGGACATTGAGGTAAAAAGCACAATATGCAGTTGAACCAGAAAGAGACCAATACCAAAGGCAAGTTAAGCAAGCTTTAAAAACGGTATCAAAATACAATCCATCAGTGAGCAGAAATTCAGCTGTAGAGATTTTTATTAAGATAATGGATCAAAAAACATTTTCAACCTGTTTAAAGAAAGGGGGGCATCATAAACCAAAACAAAACAACATGACAATACAAGAAAGAAAAGCTAGAATCATTAACAGCAGATCATGAAATAGTAGTAAAACTGGCAGATAAGGGGGGCAGGGGGGATAGCTATCATGCAGTACCAGAAATGAAGAAATGTGCCAAAAACCTGTTTATGATGAAAAAGAATATGTTACGCTGTCAGGTAACCCCACAGAAAACATTGGCAGGGAAATACACATGTTGGCCAAGGAGATGGTGACTAATGGCTGACTTAGAGAAGGAAACCTTCTTCTAAAAAGCCATCTTAAGGTTCCAGCATTTTACTCAACGCCAAAAATTATTTAATTTGATGTTTTAGTTTTGTTTAACTAAGCTGCTGTGATACTTGTAATTTGATATGTTTTGAAATTTTGAGAAGTGCCTTGGTTTTGAAAGGCTTATAAAAATAAAGTTTTATTATTATTATTATTATTATAATTATAAAAGTTCACAAAGACATTAACAGCCCCCTGGGATGACCAATAGTTACTGGAACTGATTCACTATTTGAACCAATATGCTTGTATATAAATCTACAGGGGGGGGAGGCATAGAGGGAGCGGGGGCTCAATGAAGAAAAATTAAGGTGGGAATAGCCCAAGCAACAGCATGCTGTTTGAATGTATTGAACAAGGGAAAGAGGAGGAAGAGGTCACTGTGGTTCTCTGGGGAGGTGGTAAAGTCAGTGAAGGAGAAGAAAACAGCATTAGAAAGTACAAGACCAGAAGGATGAAAACAGGGAGGGATATCTGGCAAAACAAGGGGAGACAGGAAGGAAGGTGAGGGCAGTTAAAGCACTGGTACAGGAAAGGATAGCTAAGGAGGTCATAAAAGAGGACAAGACAATCTTCAGATATGTGGGGAAAAAGAGGAAGGCAAGGGGAGGGATAGTGAGAATCAACAGGGCAGGAGGACTGTGCAGAGGAAGATCAAGAGAAAGTGGAAATACTAAATGATTACTTCTGCTCGGTCTTCACAGCAGAGGGTGCGGTGTGTGTGTGTGTGTGCGCGTGCTGGGGGGGATGGACCAACATGCTGCACTAGGCACCAGGGATGGTGGGAGGAGAGGGCACAACTCCATTCTTGGTAGAGAGGGCTCATAAGGAACTGAAAGTCTTAAAGAAAAACAAGGCAATGGGTCAGGATGGGATTTATTCAAGGGTCCTAAAGGAACTGAGCATGGTGCTGGCTGCCCCTCTGGCAGCGCTTTTTAGTACCTCAGTGGAGATGGGGGAAGTTCCAGAGAACTGGAGGAGGCCAGTGTTGTCCCTCTGCATGAACGCTTCAATAGCGAGGATGCTAACAACTACAGGTCAGTCAGTCTCACATCAGTGGTGGGGAGGTTAATAGAGACACTACTGAAGAAGAGGCTCATAAAGCACCAGCAAAAAGACTGCAGGACCACCAGCAACACGCCTTCATGGGGGGGGTCATGTCAAACTTATCTCATAGATTTCTTTGATTAGGTTACCAGGGAGGTGGATCACAGGAGAGCAGTGGATGTGTTCTATTTGGACTTCAATAAGGCTTCTGACACTGTGCCACATAGCAGGCTAATTAAGAAACTAACCAGCCTAGGGTGGGTGACAAAGTGACAAGCTGGGTATCAGACTGGCTAAGGGATAGGAGGCAAAGGGTGGTAGTAAATGATAGTCACTCAGGTGATAGGAGAGTGACTGTTGGGATGCCACAGGATTTTGTGCTGGGACTGGTTCTGTTCATTGTCTTCATAAGTGATATTGCAAAGGAGCTTGAGGGTAAGGTGTGTCTCTGTGTGGATGGTACTGAAACAGGGTTGACACTCAGTAAGGGGTGGAGATAATGCAAAGGGATCTGAGGAAACTAGCAGTATGGTCTAGGGGGTGCAAACTGGGTTTCAATGCCAAAAAGTGCAAGGTTATGTACTTAGGGCTGCAGAACCCAGGGACTGTGTATAACACGGGGGGAGTGGAGCTTACAGTCACCAAGCAAGAAAGAGACGTGGGGGTCATCATGTCTGATGATCTTAAGGTGGTTTGGCAGTGTGGCAAAGCAGTGGTAAAGGCTAGAAAAATGCTGTTGTGCACTGGGAGAGGGATTTCTAGCAGGAAAAATGAGGTGGTGCTCTGGTTGTATCTCTTGCTGGTGAGACCCCACCTGGAATACTGTACAGTTTTGGAAGCCTCACCTCAAAAAGGGCATAGACTGGATGGAGGCAGTCAGAGGCAGGCAACTAAAATGGTGCAGGGATCACATGAGAATTCCTTCAAGGAGAGACAGAGGGATCTCAACATATACACCTTGGAAGAGAAGAGATTAACAGGTGACATGATAGAAACCTACAAGTACCTCACAGGGCTGAACAGGGTGGAGGGTTGGAGTCTCTTTCTTTTTTTGCATAATCTTTTTATTAATTTATCTTTTCGTACTACAGTAGAGCAAAGATGTACATCTCCACCGACACTTATTGGTCTTATACATATCGTACAGGCCTCTCCCGTTACATCCATCAGTTATCAACAGCTAATTCAGGTACCATTCTTATAGACCTTGTACATCCATCTCAGATTAAGTACATGTCACTATGTTTTATTCTTAGGATGCACCTCCTGGTGGAGATATAGTAGAAGAAGGAGAACAAAGAAGAGAGATAGAAGAAAGCAGAAGACAGAGATAGAAAAGAGAAAGAAAAGTCCCTTCCCCCCACTCCCTCCCATATCACCCTCCCTCCCTTCCCCACCCCACCAGCTAATCGAGAATTCACTTCATCCTATATGGATATCCATATCTTGTTATCTTTATCCACATCTAAGTATCTCCTGTTCTAAGGGCTGCACAGAGTGTAAATAGGGTGCCCACATATTCACAAACTGATTTTCTCGCCCCTTAGCCTTATATGTCAAACTTTCTAGTTGCAGTGTATCCCATGCAAGATTCCTCCATTGCCTAATTGTAGGCTTATCACCAGAAACCCATGTGTTCAGAATACACTGCTTTGCCAGTACCAGAAGTATTCTCACCCATCTCTCTAGCATCTCCCATTCATCCTGGTATGTGCCATCTATACCAAACAACATTATAAGTGGTTCTGCTCTAACCTGCTGTCCCTTCATGCTTGTCAACTCCTTCGCTACATCACCCCAAAAATCTTGGAGTATCGGACACGTCCAAAATGAATTTCAAATGGGTACCCAGGGCCAGCCCACATCTCTGACAGATAGCCGAAATTGTTGGATTGTACCTATTCACTGCAACAGGTGGAGTATACAACCTGTGGACAAATTTATATGCTGCCTCTTTATACTTGTTACAAAGTAACAATCCCTGGTGCATCCCTTTCATTAAAGCCCACTGCTCCTCAGAGAGTGCAACTCCCAGATCCCTTTCCCACAGGTGTTTGGTTTTACTTGTCATATCTGGCCACTGGAGACGCAGGAAAGATGCAGCCTTCCTGACAATACCTGCAGGTTTCTGTTTAACTTGCTGTAGCAATTCCTCCACATTCTGTATCCGGGCACCAGGGACTCTTTGCTTTTCAATACTCTGCACACATTCTCGCTTGAAAATATCTAAACATGTGATGTGCAGGTAGGCCCAGGTCTTCCTCAGTTCATTAAATGGACGAGTCACCTTTTTTCCTTAAATCATTAAGGCACATTACCCTCTCTTCCCAACTCTGAAATATGGGTCCCTACCCCAGGGATAAAAAGAGGGTTCCCAGCCAGTGGTAGAATAAAAGATTCCCCCTTTTGATGCCCTATCACCTTCTTAATTTGGTCCCAGGTATCTACTACCTTCTTCACTAAAATACTCGAAACCCACTTATCCCACAATCCCCTTCTACTTGCTTCTACTAACAGAGACGACATTTGAACCCCAAATCCCTCCTCCTCCAAATCCATCCAACTGGCCTCTTTTGGTCTATACACCCAGTCTTTAATAATCCTCAGTTGTGCCGCCCAAAAATATAACTTCACATCTGGGTAGTTTAGCCCTCCTTTAGATTGGTCAGCTTTTAATTTATTTAAACTAGCTCTGGGCTTCTTCCCTTGCCATGTAAATCTGGAACAATCCCTTTCAAATGCCTTTATATCTTTCCCTGTCAGTCCTATTGGTAACATCTGTAATGGGTACAAGATTCTAGGGAGAATGTTCATCTTAAGTAGATTAATACGTCCTAACCATGATATAGGCAGGTTTCTCCATCTATTCATGTCCTCTCTTTACACTTTTAATAGTGGGGTGTAATTCAGTCTATAAAGTGATCCCAAATCTCTTCCTATCTTGATCCCTAAACATGTGAGGTGCATACCTACCCTTTTCAATCCCCAAGTATCACCCACATCCCCCTTCTCTTCTCCCAGAAGCATGATTTCGGACTTCCCCAGATTCAATTTATATCCTGAAAATGTGGCAAATTGACCTATGATTTCCAACAAAGCAGGCATAGACTGTGAAAGGCTCCTCACATATAACATCATGTCATCAGCATACAGTGTCATTTTATGCTGTCCTCCAGCTTTCCCTTTCATCCCTTGTATTCTTGGATCCTCTCTGATGGCAATAGCCAGTGGTTCTACCGCCATTGCGAATAGCAGAGCGGAGAGGGGGCATCCCTGCCTTGTCCCCCTATGGAGCATAAATTGTTCAGTTATGTTCCCATTAACCAGGACTGCAGCCTTGGCTGCCCGATACAGTGCTCGTACTATTTTAATGAAACTTTCCCCTAAACCAAAGCATTCCAAGACTGTGAACAAATATGGCCATTCGATCCTGTCAAACGCTTTTTCGTCGTCCATTGACAGTAGAGCCGTCCTCCCCTCCCAATTTCTTGGCCTGTTCCAAAACATTAAGGACTTTCCTAATATTATGATATGAGTGCCTACCTTTTATAAAACCCGTTTGATCCGGGTGGATCAACTCTGGAAGGATACCCTCCAATCTACTAGCTAAAATTTTAGCAAACACCTTAGCATCACAATTTAACAGGGATATTGGTCTGTATGATGAGCACTCCCTTAGGTCTTTATTCGGTTTCGGAATCACACACACCAAAGCGCAGCCACTTGGATCTGGCAATTCCCCTTTCTCTCTTCCCTCCTTAAATACCTCCCACATTACCTCCTTTACCTCTTCCTTCAGCAGTTTATAATACTCTCCGGGTAGGCCATCTGGGCCACATGCCTTTCCGGTCTTCATCATGTTGATGGCCCAAGAGATTTCCTTCCTGGTGATCTCCTTATCTAATAGCTCCTGTTGATGTTTCGTTATTTGGGGAAGCTTATGCTTAGCCAGGAAATCAAGCATTTCTTGTTCACTTCCCTCCCCACTTGCCCTGTATAAATCCTTATAGTATTTCTTGAATGTGTCCCTTATCTCCACATATTTAGTAACCGTCTGCCCCTTTTTATTTTTGATCCCCAGGATGTGCACCGCATTTTTCCTACCCTTTACAAGGTTTACCAGCAATGGCCCTGGTTTGTTCCCCCATTCATATACTCCCTGTTTCAGGTAGAACAGCTTTTTCCGAGCCTCATCCATCAATAAGGTGTTAAGCGCCTGTCTGGTTGTTACCAGCTCCTGCCTCGCCTGTTCACCTCCTTCCCCCCTTGCTACCCTCCCCTCTAGTATTCTCAGTTCTTGTTGAAGGGTATTCTGTCTTTCCATTCTACTTTTTTTATATTTTACCATATACCCTATGATTGCTCCCCTCATGTATGCCTTACCTGCGTCCCATAACATTTGTTTAGAAGTGGCAGTCAGTGCATTTACATCCATATAGAGTTTAAATTGCTCCTTCACATATTCTTGAAACTCCTGTGAACCTAGCATATAAGTAGGGAATCTCCATGCCTGCATTTCTCCCCTCTCACTTGGAGATCGAAAGGACGCCACTACTCCCGCGTGGTCTGAGATATGTATAGGGCCATGTTCCACCTTCCTAATTTTCTCATACCAATCAAGCATTACATAGACATGGTCAATTCTTGACCACATTTTGTGGGGGTTTGAATAAAAAGTGTATTCTCTATCTTGAGGGTGCACTGTTCTCCAGGCATCCACCAGATTCAGTTCTGCCAACCCTTCCCTCCATTTCCTAATACAAGGATCCCTGCATCCCTTCCCCTCTGAGTGATTAAGGGCAGCATCAGGTGTGCAGTTAAAGTCCCCTCCCAGAATCAGATTCTCAAACTGTTCCCTCATCAATATGGACAAAATATTGTTATAGAATCCCGGGTCCAAATTAGTTGGTGCATACACACTCCCAAACGTATCTTTCAGGCCATGGAGAACCCTCAACAAACACATATCTACTTTCCTTTGATCTACAAGAACTTTTGTGATCTGAAATGGCAAATTTTTATGCACCAGGACCGCCACTCCTTGTTTACGCGGGCTAAAAGAGGCAGCATAACACGCACCCACCCACCCCCTTTTAAGTTTTGCAAGTTTACCTGATGTCAGGTGTGTTTCCTGCAGGAGAGCCACCTGCACTTGTGCTCTCTTTAATGCCATTAACACTGCACTCCGCTTAATCGGAGAAGAGAGGCCATGAACATTCCAAGATTGTATTACCAAACCACCTCCCACCATTGTCTCTTTCCATTATCCCTTTTTCTCTGCCTTTCCAAATACCTCCTGCCTCCGGCATTCCTCTTGCTCCCCCTTCATCTCCTCCCATATTTTGCCCAAGCCCAGCTGCCAATATCCCAGCAACCATATCAGCAACCCTACTATCCATACATGCCCTCTTACCCTTCTCCCTCGCATGTGAATCTCGATAGCTCTTAGCTTTTCCCATTAAGGCTACTATAAATCCCCTTTTTAACCCCCTCTTCCCTGTACCATTTCTATTCCCAAACATCCCAAACTGTTTCCTTTCCTCCCGACACTCCTCCTTCCAGCATATCAGCCATCATTCCTCATTGCTTTTTCCTGCCATCCCTGCAGCACCTCCCAATATCTGCTATTTGAGCAGCTACATCCCCTCATCCCCCCAGAGACCCCTTCATCTGTGGCCTAAACTGGCCCCTCTAATTCATAACATACCATCATAACCTATGTACATTGTAGAGCTGTGATTACTTCAGTTTAATCTCCGTGAATCCGTGCCGAGTCACCTTAAATTCTACCCTCCACCCCAGCCCTCCCCTCTCCCTTTCACAAACCAACACCATAACTCCATGTTCAGTCCCTTTCAGCTATAAGGCCTCATTTTCATCAGTTGATCCAGTCGGAGGCCGGTGAGGTAGGCCGCGTGATTTCAGACTTCCTCACACGCTAGGCCCAGACCACCAGTCACTCCTCCCAGCCCATCTTCTCCACGGGAGATCCTCCGTCACTTTCTCCAGCATCTGCGAGCCTTCTCCTCCGCAGTTTCAAAACCTCAGCATATACTGATAAACAGTCTCATTTAACAGTAGGCTTTTTGAGTTCAAAACTTTACAAAATTAAAACATGAACAGTCCGGCTTATAACAGGGGGTTTACCCCCTACTAGAAAAGACAGTTAATGTCTCAAGTCCTTCTCGCCTCTCCCATCGTGTTGCAGTTCCCTTCAGCCCACTTTCTTCTTGAGTTCCTTTATAAAGGTGTTCACTTTTTCCACCTCCCAAAATGAGTACACTGCACCTTCATGTTTTATTTTAAGGATCGCAGGGTAGATCATGTAATGCTCCACTTGCATCTCTCTTAGCTGAGCCATCGCAGTAGCAAACACCCGCCTCTTCTTAAGTAGCCTGTTTGAGTAATCCTGCATAACATAGATTCTCACTCCCTCAATTTCAACAGGTTGGTTCACCTTAAAGGCTTTTATCACTGCCTTCCTGTCCTGGAAGTTATGGTACCGAATAACAATACTTCTCGGGGGTTGGCCCGGGCCTGGCTTTGGCAATACTGCTCTGTGCGCCCTTTTGATCTTGTGCTTTCCCTCTTTAGGTTGCAGTTTCAGGATCTTTGGCAGTTTCTCAGCACAGAATTTCAATATGTCTGGATCCTCTTTCCCTTCCGGGAGCCCTCGTAAGCGAAGATTGGTACGTCTAACATAGTTCTTTTGGTAATTGAAAGCTTCTCTCAGATACTCCAACTCCTTCTCTAAAGCAATTATTTTCTCCAGCAATGGTTGTATTACATCTTCAACTCTAGCTGTACACTCCTCGACCTCCGTTAATCTCTCACCATGCACCGCAGTTCTCTCTGCTATCTCCTGCAATTTTGCTTCGATCTGGTTCTCCAATTTTTCAAAGCGGGGGTTCAGGGCAGCTAGCACTTGTGTTGTCACCTCTCACCCCAATACAGCTAATTCTGCCGCCGAGAAGGAGATTGGGCCTGTAGGCACCGCTGTAGGCCCAGCTGGGTGTTTCTTTAGGTTTTTCCCAGCGTTTCCACCGGGCTTCCCTGTTGCATTTGCGAGGTAGTCATCCATCATTTTACACCTCCGGACACTAATACAGTGGAATCCAAGTCTCTTTTTCTTAGTTTTTATATAAAAATATTTTATTTAGGTCTCTGGGGTGTGGAGCTCGAGGAGAATGCATCTTACTTCTTAGCTGCTCATCAGCACCTGGAGTCTCTTTCGAATGAGTAAGCGCACCAGGACCAGGGAGCTGTGACGGGTTGGGGTGGAGTCTAAGAAAGATGTGAGAAAATACTTCTTCACTCAAAGAGTGGATGATGCCTGAAACAGTGGTGGAGGCAAAAACAGTGTGGAGGGGGGAGCTTCAAGCATGCTAGGTATAAACATAGGAGTATATTGAAAATAGGCAAGTAACTTGCAACTATGTAATTTTCTCATGTACACCTTTGTCACTATGTATTTCTATCATGTATACCTGTAATTCTCCCGGGTCGCACCTGAAAATAGGCACCAGCTGTCTAGTGTGCTTACCCGGTTACCAAAAGCAAATAAATAAATAAATAAATAAATTAGAGGGAGGGTCACCTGAGAACGGGTAGGGTCTGTGGAGACAGATTAGGCTGGGAACATCTGGGCAGACTGGGTGGACCAAGCAGTCTTTTTCTGCTGAGAAATTCTGTTTCTATGGCACTTACTGACTTGGAAAAGCAGACATTTTTTTTCAAAGGTTTAATTTCTAGCTGCATACTGGGGAAAGGGGAAGGGGAGTACAGTACAACTGTGACAATAAGGTGTAATAAAATTATATAAATAGCAAGTATTGAACCTCAAAGGTAGCCTCATGCTTCCCTCTGGTGGGGGGGGGTGGGATTCAGCTGAAGGGGATAAGGTATGTGCAGTCTGGGGGTTTCTTGATGAACAGAGCTGTCACTGGTATCCCAGATGTCAGCTGCCATTAAGAGCTGTTTTTTACCACCTTGGGAACCTCTCCAGATTGCATTCCTTATGTGATCCTGTGGCTCTGAGGACTTTGTTACAGGCTTTCATGACATCCAGGTTGGACTACAGTTGTACACTCTACAGCGCTTGCCTTGTGGCCAACTTTGATGTCTGCAGCTTGTCCAGAATACAGCAGTGAGGTTTCTAACCTCTGTGCCAAGGTTATATTATTTTACCCCCTCACTATGGGTAAACTGGCTGCCAGTGTGGTGGCTGGTTAATGTCCAGGTACTTTGTTTGACTTATAAAGCCCTAAATACTTTGAGGCCCCTTACTTCCATGATCTCCTGACCCTTTTCAGACTTGGTCATATGAGGACATCTATTTGGGGCCTACTAGAGGTCCCCGTCTCACAGTTTAAAATCTGCTGTGGATGGGGCTTTCTCAGTCTGTGAAAAAAAACAAAGGAACAGGCACCCAGGTGACCAGCCCAGAAATAATGTGTAACATGACTAATGTGTAAACCAGACTTTATTACTCACTAAGTTTAATAATGATAAAATGCAGCCCAATGCCAAATACCAACACCAATGTTTCATGCTTTCACTAGTGCTTTTTCAAGGTAGTAGAGACACCTAGAGGAAAAGTTTATATACTCCTCATGACATTCAGATTACCCATTCACATTGCTAAAAGCTGTTAGGTGGGTACCACTCAATAAATACGCAGCTTGCAATACAAGGAAGTGAAACAGACTCTGCATAGATAAAGTGCATGCATGTGCAAAAAATACTATATGGGCAATATTATATAAAGTGCAGATCTATAATTAAATTTAAAAACAAAATCCCTATATAAAAGACAGAAAAAGAACAAAGGGAGTGGGTAAAAACAGAGGAGGGGGAGACGGTAAGGGTGGAGAAAAAGTATTTAGGGGTGTGAGAGAAGGGGAATGGCAAGAGTAATGTAGTATAACACTACCTAAAGCATTGTATTTATCCTGTCTTTGAACTGGTAACAGAAGATAAACTGAACCCCATGTTGCATAGAAGCACAAAGACTCATAAATTCTTCCTAGTATGCCCATCACTTCAGGACAACATAATCAAAGAGTGGGAAGCTAAGGAGCCCAGCAGTATTACTAAAAATAAGTCGTTCAAGAGGTCTTATCCTTTGCCAGAGGATACAGAGAAGTTTTGTTGCGACGCCCCTACTGTGGACCCACAAATAGTGTCCCTAAGCAAGAAAACCGCATTCCCAGTGAAAGGCTCTGTGCTCCTAAAAGACCCAGTTGACAAGAAACTGGACAAGATGATGAAGAAGAGTTTTGAGCTAGTGGGACACAAATGACAGAGCAGCAACAGTGGCTGTTTACAGTACGAGGGTTCAATTGATATGGTTGGAAGACCAGGCCAAACCTTAAGTCAGGCAAACTAAAGCTAGTGAACTGCCTCCCCCATTTGGCAAAATAGAAACATAGAAGTTGTCAGCAGATAAGACCTCCTGATCCACCTAGTCTGCCCTATTTTCTCTACCTACAGTGCTATCACACTGTGTGGATGACATGACTGTGGACACTCTAAAGCTCAGCACTAGGGCAGCAGCCATTGCCAGCCTGTCAAGGAGAGCACTGTGGCTCAAAATCTGAAATCCTGATACAGAGTTGAAAGTCCTGTTACAGAAATTAGCTTTCAAAGAGACCACGTTGTTTGGGGAATGCCTACAGGAATTTATTAAACAGAAGGAATATAGCAAGATTCTAGACAAGGGCACATCATTCCAGTCATTGTACCTCCTGTTCTTTTGGAAAACATTTTGTTCCAACAAGGGCAGATGGGATAGAGGATACCACAATGGTTACTATTAAGATCAACACTACAAGCAGCAGTCTTCCCAAAATAATCGATTCAAGAAAAATAACTTCAATAACAACAAATTCAGATCAGGTGGCTTCAAGTCCAAACAATGTTCCCAGTGACTATCACCACCAAAAAGTCTAAGCATCCCCAGTAGGAGCCATACTTCTACAGTTAACTGACCAATAGGCAAAAATGACCGGGGCAGATGGGTGTAAGATATTGTATCACAAGGATACACCATCAAATTCTCAGAAAAGCCAACCAAAACAGAGCTATATTGCCTCCAGTCTCTAAGAAAAACTCAAAGGTAATAGTTGACAGGCCTACTACAATCTACAGTAATTGTGCAGGTTCTTCCAGAATAACAAGGGCAAGGACTCTACCCCATCTCTTTTCTAGTACCCAAGAAGACTGGAGACCAGAGGCCACTATTAGGTCTACAATATGTCAGCCAGTTCATCCAGTACAAGAAGTTCAAGATGGAGACCATCAGGTCCACACTAAAGTCCATCAGGAAAGATGACTAACTCATATCCATAGAGCTCAAAGATGCATACCTACATATCTCCATCATTCCCAGTCACTTTCTGCAGTTCCATGTACTCGACCAAGACTACTAGTATTAAACCCTGCCTTTTGGGTTGGCATCTGCCCCACACATTTTCATGAAAGTCTTAGTAGTACTGGTTGCCCACCTTCATCAGAAAGGCAAACATGTAGTGCCTTATTTGGATGACTGGTAATCTGGACTCGGTTCAAACAGCAAGCAGAAAGGGACATGGCACCAGTCATTCACACCCTTTTGTCCCATGGGTGGGTCATCAAGAGAGACAAGAGCAGCCTAGTTCTGAGTCAGTCAGTAGAACACCTTGGGAAGCAGATTGCCACAGTTAGCACAAAGGTTCAACTGTCCCCATTTAGAATACACAGGGTGATATCTCAAGTCAAGAGGTGGCTTTTGATGCAAAAGGCAAATTTACAGGACCTGTTGCAGATGATAGGCAAGATGGCCTCATGCATAGACTTAGTTCTATGGGTCAGGTGGAACATGAGACCATTACGGACTGTAAGCATCCAATACACAATTCTACTAGATCCCAAGATGTACAGAGAATCCCAGCTAAACAAAACAGTAAGAGCCTCACTTGAATGTTGGACCTCACCCAACAATATCACCAAGGGAACTCAAGTGAATGTGGTGCATGACCACGTCATCGACACTGATACCAGTCTGACAGGATGGGGAGCCTCCATGGGCCACAGGATAGGCCGGGGAAAATGAACACAGGCGGAAGCCAGAAATGTCATAAACCAGTCTTCAGTTAGAGGTGAATGGGGAAAGAAGCTTCTAGCTGGATGCTGTGAGGAAGTAGACTTGAAAGATTTGTCTTAGCTGGTTTTCTGTGTGTTTCCAGCAGACAATTTGGTGTTTGTGGGTGTTTAAAAGCAGGAGGCTGTGAGAGTAAGTGGACTTGGAAGATTTTCTTAGCTAGTTTTCTGTTTGTTTCTAGCAGACTATTTGATGTGTGTGTGTGTGTGTGTGTGTGTGTGTGTGTGTGTTCAAAAGCTGCTGTCTGGCCTGTAAGTGCAGGCATCATATTACAGAGGATTTGTGCTGTTTGAAAGTAAGGTGGGACCCTTAACTCAGTCAGTCTTCAGTTAGAGGTGAATGGGGAAAGAAGCTTCTAGCTGGATGCTGCAAAGAAGTAGACTTGAAAGATTTTCTTAGCTGGTAGTGCTTGGAGGTGCAGTGAGGGGCAGTCACAGGGCTGATACACTCTCGTGAGAGTCAGGTGTAGGCCCTTGTCCCACCCTCCCCACCCCTCCCTCCCCAGAGCTGATTTATTGGGGAACACCTGCCCTGCAATTGGAAGAAAAGGCTTCAGGTGCAGCTCATGTAGTTCTAGCCATGGGAGGCTAGGTTTAAGGACTGAGAGAGAGGAGCTTAGGGAGTCGTACACTTCCTCTATAAGTTTACTGTGTAGTACTGCACTTAGCAACGGGGGTATCTGTTTACTGTGGGACTGTATCTAGGATTAGTGGGTGACCTGATGAGTGGGTAGGGGTGTATCTTGGACTAGTGGGGAACCTGGTAGTTCACCCAAGGAAACCTACTTGGAGGGGGATGGGACCACATGTCATTAGGGCCAGCATCTTTGGGAGGGTGGCGGGGTGCGCATGATGTGGGCGGGCATGATACTGGACTGGGCTTGGAAGTTCAGTGGTTGCCCAGTGTGACACCAGCTGGCACAGCTTAGGAAGGAGGTTGAGGGGATTAGGAGACAGCTGGAGGGAGGGGGGGTATGGTTGGGGAATAGGGCAGGGGCTCTTCCATGGGGTTGCACCAAGCATTGGGGTGGGGGCATAGGGAAAGGAGTGCAGGAGAGTACTCTGGGGTCACTTAGGGACCCTGACAGAGGGAGCCCAAAAGGAGGACACTGCCAAGGAATCAGGCAGGTATCTGGGGAGCCTCACAGAGGGGGAACCAAAGGGAGGACATTCTCAGGGAAGTAGGCAGATGGCTGGGGCAGGACAGAAGGAAGCAAGAGGGGGGAGGTGGATCAGACCTTAAGCTCAGTAACCGCTTCAATTCTCTTCTTCTGCCTGAGGATGAAGGGGGTGATGTAGCCATAACAGAGGCTGTTGGAGATGGAAAGGGAGTGGAGGGCAGGAGGCAGGGGTCGGATAGCAGGAAGAACAGGGGGGAACTTGGAACATGGGAAAATGGGGGGAGTGGTGGATGAGAGCAGGAGGAGGAGGGGGTAGAGAGAGGCAAGCACAAGGAGAAGGACCAGTTGGGAGGAAAGGGCAAGGAGAGGGACCAGAAGTACAAGGAGGATACAGTAAAGGCAGCTGAGGGTTTATGCCAGGTGAACACGACAGGCAAGGATGGGCTGAACAGAGATGGGAAGGAAGAGAGGACAAGCCAGGCAAGTTTAGCAGATGGAGGGGAAGGACCAGTCGTGAGCAACAATGGGGGGGGATAGTGGGGTACAAAAGGATACTCGGGAGGAGGAGAGGCATAGGATCAGAGGGGAGGGGGTGGCCAGGGTAAATAAGGAGAGGGCGCAGGAGGCATCCAGATAGGGGGAGGAGCAAGGAGCTGGCTGGGGGAGGGGCCAGTAGAAAGGATGAGGGACATGGAAGGGGGGGAATGGAGGAAAAGGGGTGGTCAGAGTGATCAATTTGGGTGATTCCATGATCAGGGGTATCAAATGGGATAGGCAGTAGGAAGCCTGCCCAGTTAGAACAAAATGGTTCCCTGGACTAACGGTGCACAGAGTGAAGCATGAGGTATATCAGCTGGCAAAGGATTGTGGAGGTTCCCCGGATATACTGGTCCACCTGGGTACCAATGACATTGAGGGAAATAGTGAGCTAGAGATACAGACAAGGTTCAGGGAGCTTGTCAGGGTCTGTCATGATATAGGATGTGCGACTTCCTTCTCGGAAATCCTGCTGGTGCCAAGGGCTAGTGGGGAACACAAGAGGAAGATTAGGGAGATAAACTAGTGGCTCAGGGAGTGGTGTGGGGCCAGAGGGTATGGGTTGATGAGGGATTTGGGGGAGACTGGGGAAGATAAGGGGCTATATGCTAGAGATAGGTTCCATCTCAGTTTGGAGGGGAAGGAAATCCTTAAATTGAAAATAGAGGGGTTCGTTGGTGAAAGGTTGGATTTAAACTTTTGAAGGGGGAAGGATGGGAGAGAAGGCTGTGAAGGGGGGTTCGATAAAGGAGGAACTCAGTCTCCACCCCTCTGGGGAGCTGGAGGAATGTGGAAAAAAGCCAACTGGTGAGGTGCTGACCGGGGGAAGACAGAATCCCCATGGGAATGCGAGCAGGGGAAATGGAAGTATACAGAAAAGGTGGAAGGTAGTCCTGCTAAATGCCAGGAGCTTGGACAATAAAATGCCTGAGCTCCAGGTGATGCTAACTGAGGGAGAGGTGGATGTGGCAGCGGTCACTGAGACCTGGGCCACCGCAGGGCATGACTGGGACCTGAACCTGGAGGGTTACACCATGTTCAGGAAGGACGGGGGGAAGGAAGGGGAAGAGGGATAGCAATAATAGTCAAAAACTGCATTGGCACAGGAGGAGTAGAGGAGGTGGAGGGAACTATGGAGGTGATTTGGGTCTCCTTGATAACAAATGGGGGCAAGAGAGTAAAAATAGGAGTGGTGTATAGACCCCCTGTGCTGTCGGAGGAGCTGGAGGAGAGTCTGGTGGCAGATGTTGGGAGACACTGCACATTTGGCAGGGGAAGGGTGGTGGTGTTGGAGGACTTAAACATGCCAGGAATGGACTGGGAGACTATGACATCATCAGTGGCCAGGGATCAGAGGTTGTTGGATGTCTTTCAGGATGCGTTCCTAACTCAGCAGGTGGGGGAACTGACCAGGGAGGTGCAGATACTGGATGTGGTCCTGGCAGACAGTGACCAGATTTGGGGCCTGGAGGTAAGGGACCCATTGGCAGGGAGCAACCATGCCATGGTCTGGTTCTGCCTGGACCTAGGAGGGGTAGAAGGCTGCACAAAGATGGAGGTAACCAACTTCGGGGGGGCGGGGTGGATTTCAAGGAAATGGGAAGGATCCTTAAGAAGCATTTGGATGGGATTGGGCCAGACATGGACGCTGACAGTAGGTGGGAAATCATCAGGAGGGGCATGCAAGATGCTACCAGTACCTGTGCAAGAGTAAGACGAAAATGTGGTAGGGCCCGTAAATCCTGCTGGTGGACCAGGGAGATTCAGGAGGTGGTGAGGGGAAAGAAGGTGGCTTATAGGCATTTCAAGTGCTCAAGGAGTGGAAGGGATAGAGGGGATTACGAGCTGATGGCCAGAAGGGCCACTAGGGTGGTGAGGGCGCCTTAGGCAAGGAAGGAGCAGAACCTGGCCAGGGAAATTAGGAGAGGGAATACAGGGTTCTTTAGATACATTGGAGAAAAACGAAGGGTAAAGGGACAGATTAGCAGGATAAAAACAGGGGAGGGATGGGCACAAGATCTGGGGGAGCAGGCTGAGGTACTAAATGAGTACTTCGCCTCGGTTTTCACCAAGAAAAATGTGGGGGCTGCATCATACATTGGAGGAGATGGTGGAACTTGGGGGAGGGATCCTTCCCGATTGTTGGGTCTGGGGAGAGGGTGGGCCATCACTGGCAGGAGGGGGGAAGGCAAGGCAGGGGGACGAGGTAGCAGAGGTGGAAATCACAGCAGAGAGAGTGAGGGAAGCCCTCAGGTCCCTTAAGATGGAGAAAGCATGGGGGCCAGATAAATGACATCCCAGAGTGCTGAAGGAACTGGCGGATGTCCTGGCAAAACCCCTGGTGGAGCTTTTCAGCATCTCTCTGAGGACAGGGTGGGTGCCCCAGGACTGGAGGGTGGCGCATATAGTGCCTATCCACAAGGGGGGATCAAGGGAGGTGGCAGCGAACTATAGGCCCATCAGCCTGACATCAGTGGTGGGCAAGGTGATGGAGGGCATTGTCAAGGAGAGACTGGGGGGGACCTGGAAAAGTCACGGTGCCTGAACGATAGCATGGATTCATCCCAGGGAAATCGTGTCAGACAAACCTTGTGGAGTTCTATGACTGGGTGACGAGAGCCTTGGACCTGGGTAGACTGGTGGATGTCCTCTATCTTGACTTCAGCAAGGTGTTTGACTCTGTTCCTCACTGAGGCCTGTTGAATAAGCTGGGAGAAATGGGGGTGGGGAACCAGGTGATCAGATGGATAGGCAATTGGCTCCAGGACTGGATGGTTGGTGGGATAGTCTCATCCCCAAGGAGGGTGATTAGTAGGGTCCCTCAGGGATCAATCCTTGGGCCCCTCCTGTTCAGCGCCTACGTCTCTGACATAAGGAAGGGTATCAGGAGTGAAATGAGTCTCTTTGCAGATGACTCAAAACTGGGGGCGGTGGTAGATGGGGAGGAGGGGAGGGTGGCCCTACAGGGGGACCTGAAGGCTCTGGAAAGGTGGTCTAGAAAGTGGAAACTGAGGTTTAATGCGGAAATGCAAGGTACTGCATCTGGGAGCCAGAAACCCAGGCCAAGAGTACACCCTGGGGAGGAAATGCTACAAGTCTCAGTGGCTGAGAGGGACCTGGGGATGGTGGTGGATGTCAAGATGAACAACTCTGAGACTTGTAGGAGGGTAGCAGCCAAGGCCAACAGGACACTGGGATGCATTGCTAGGGGGATCACCTCCAGAAGGACGGAAGTACATGAGTATGTTTAGGATATATGTTTATGTTTCTGTAATTTCTTTTAGTAGTATTTGTGTTTTAAGGTAATGTTGGATAATTGAAAAGTTGTTTATTATTTATGTTTTGTTTTTATGTGAGTATTGCTATATATTTTATGTTTAGTTGTAACTAAGTGAAATACAAACAGGACTATCTTGAGAACAGGATTGTATAATCCTAATGATTAGAATTTCCTGTATAAAAATAAAGTTTTATCATCATCATCATCATCAAGTGATACTTCACCTGTATAACTGCTTGGTGAGGCCGCACCTCGGGTACTGCGTGCAGTTTTGGAGGCCACACTTAGAGGGACCTGGAACTCCTGCAGAGGGTCCAGAGGAGGGCAACCAGAATGGTCTGGGGCTTGGGGGCAGGACCTATGGGGAGAGGCTCAAAAAGCTAAATATGTACACATTGGAAGAGAGAAGGGACCGGGGGAACATGATAGAGGTCTTCAAGTACATGAAAGGGTTAAATGGGGAGAAGCAGTCAAGGTGCTCCAAAGGAAGGAGGGGGAGCAACTAGAGGGCATGGGTGGAAGCTGGAGGGGGGGAGATTCAGGAGAGAAAGGAGGAGGAGGTGCTACTTCACTGAGAGGGTGGTGGAGCCATGGAATGCGCTGCCCAGGGGGCTGGTGGAGGCAAGGATGGTGGAGGGGTTCAAGAGGGGGTGGGACAGGTACAGGGGAAGGGTTCCAGATGCAAAGTCCTGTGCAGTGGGAATATCTGGGACTGGGAAGGGAGAAGCCAGAGAGGATGAGGGGGGCAGCAAGGTCAGCTCCCAGGGTGGGGGCTGACCAAACGAGCAGACACGAAAGACCATTAGGCCTATTCTGCTGACATTTTAGAATGTTAGTATGTTAGTAACTGAAACTGAGAGCAATCTCCCTGCCCCAATTCAATTCAAGAAGGTGATCCAGGGGAAAAACATATAGATCAAATCAGGCAACCACACAGCAGTAGCATACATAATAAACCAAGAGGGCACCAGAAGAGCAAAACTGCTATACGAGGCTGGGAAAATATTCACGTTAGCATGGTCCATCCTGAAGAATATGTTGGCAGTCCACTTGGTAGGCAAGTTGAATACCATAGCAGACTGGCTCAGCCGTTAGAAGATAAAGCAGGAGAATGGCAACTCCTTCACAAATATTCAGCCTTATTAACAAGACATGGGGTTCACGTCAGTTGGGCCTGATGGTAACCATGAGAAATGCCTAACTCAAGAACTTCATGCCCTGGTTCAAGGAACAGGACTCCAAGGCAGTGGACTCTTTATCAGTGGAATGAATATTCAAGCAAACAGATATTTCCACAGTCTCACTGATACTACTGCTACCACAAGTGCTAAGGAAAATACAGTACTACTGATATCCCCACACTAGCCCAGGAGAACATGGTTTGCATCCATAGCAGTAAGGGCAATAGAACAACCGTGGCACATCCCATATCAACAGGCTATGCTGACACAAGGCACAATTTGTGATTCGTTATTCCAATTCCAGGACACTGAAACTCACAGCCTTGCTTCTGAGGTCAAGACTGCTAAATGCAGGCTATCACCCCTTGGTAGCGGATACTTACTTCAGTTCAGACAGTCCTCCACAACTTACACCTATGAAGAATTATTTAGCTCCTGGTGTGAAAGGCATAACACCAACCCTTCTGAGGCATCTATCCCTCAGGTACTCCTAGTTCTCCAACATGGACTGGGCAGGGGCCTCTCGATATCATCACCTAGGGTCAAACTAAGGGCTATTGGGGCAGTGAAGGGTTATGTTGGAAACTATTCACCAGAGGCTCATCCAGACATTCTACAATTTCTCAAGGTGGTGATGCAGCTTTATTCAAGACATAAACAAGTCATGGCTGTCTGGGACTGAACATAGTACTAACAACCATGACTTCAGTACAATTTGAATGAATGCAAATAGTGGACTCCAAATGGTTAACATTCAAAACAGTTTTTCTGATTTCTGTATGTTCAGCCACAAGAATGAGATAACTGCAAGCTGTGCCATCCAGACAATAATACTTGACTATGAATCCTGAAGGGGTTCCACTCAGGGCAATACCATCATTTACAGCAAAGATCTCTGCACACTTTCATGAATCACAGATCATTGCACTTGCACTGTTCTTTACACAACCATGCAATGATGAAGTGATGGCATCCCATACTTTAGATGTTATGAGAGCTCTGTCCATCTAATTAGATCAAATAGCAAAAATTAGAAAACAGAGAAACTGTTTGTAATCTTGAAAGGACAGAAAGCAGGTCAGCGTCTTCCAGTGCCACAATAGCCAGCTGGCTCAAAAAGGCTATCCAGGAAATGTATACGGCCAGCAATCAGGAAGTGCTTCAGAACATTAAGTCTCATTCCACATGAGCAGTGACCACCTCACGGGTGGAGAGACATAATGCCTTGGTGGCAGATATAGCCACAGCAGCCATTTGATCCTCTTTGCACACATGTACAAAACTATAGACTGGAAACATTACACAAGGACAGGGCCAGCTGTGGAACCAAACATCCTCAATGCAGTCTTGACAAAGTAAATGGGCACATTGGCTCCCCCACCCTGCGATCTCTCAGCACTGATTTGTATGACCCTGTCTGTATGGAGTTGGAAACACCATAAAGAGATGCACAGTGTGTTGGTAATTTACTCCCCTGGTAAAAGTGATTGCATTACCATCTTTTTACAGGACCCCAGGGCCTCCCAGAAAGGACTTATGTGTTCAAACTGCGAAGTCAACTTGTTTATGATGTGGGATGATCATGATCAATATATAGATATATGTAATGTGTAAATGGTGGCATGAATAAAACCAAGTAGTCTAGACATCGTATACATGAGGTACCTTTTTCATTGAAGCTTGAACTATGGCATGTTTGATATTAATGAGATTTAGTTCTCACTATACTTTTACTAGGTTGTACGGCTATGGAAGTCTCAAACTGAGATCCTGAGGGAAGAGCTGGAGCATAGAGGGATCGGATTTTGAACTTTCAGTCACCTGTTTATGCTTAGCCTAGGAGGTGAACACAACGCTGTCTGTAAGGAGTTGAGGTGCACTGTAAAGAGATGGTAATGCAGTCACCTTTACCAGGTGAGTAAATTACCATTTTAAAACTCTGTAATGTAGCTTATGTTCTTGCTGGTAATCTCTCACAGTGTTGTTGCGCTGCATCTGTACTCCACTATAGAAGTCTGTGGTTAAGTACGTAATAAGCCATGACACAGTGTGCATTAAAGGATTTTAATGTACACCCCAAGGGGTGTGCTAAGGCATAAGGCCAAAGGTGGAGTCTTCTTATGCTCCAGGGAAGTACATTAAAATTCTTTAATATACACCCTGTAGTAGCTTGTCACACTTATAAAATGGCTTATTTTGTTGAAAGTTAAAAAATATGACTTGATCTGATTAAAATAAAAAAGTATTTGTTGTGAAAATAAGTTTTTTATTAAATAAGAACTTGTAAGGAAATATTTGAAGCAAATTTTCACCAGGTGGTAGTGTATTGTACATTTTTTTATTCTTATTTATGGTGCCCTGTGCTCCTATTTTGTTGTTTGAGATTCCTCTTTATTCACTATATAGTAATATCTCCCCTTTGTTGAAATGCATCAATTAAATGATGAGACCTAGTTTGTCTCCTTGATTGAAGAGCTCTTGCCCTGTCTCGCTGTGCAAAGCACTGCTCATTTGCAGCTGATGGAATTGGCCTCCTCCTGCTTTGAGCTGTAGCTACTGAAGAGCTCCTTACTTTCACCACACACATGTTAGAGCCCATGATAGCATATGAAACTGGTTCAGTGCCTTGCTTCAAGATGTACTTTCCTAAGAGCCCCCCCCATAATGCTGTGTTCCACAGAGCTCCATCCTGACTGTGGCCTTGGTGAATGAGATTCTTCTGACCATGGTCCACCTCTCACAGCTCATATGTGTGACTTGTGTGTGGTGAATGGCACTTTGGCAACACATGATGTTTTGGTAAGATAGACTGTAAAATGTTTAATCCTGTAGTGAAGGGTTGTGTAGTCATTTATAAAAATCAAATTATTTTAAATTTATGGTTGAAAGCAATTGCTAGTTGCCTGACAGTACAGTGCTAGATGGTTTCAAAACAGGGGGTCGAGTAAAAACACTGCATTTTAATCATGGAGGCCACATAGTTTATTTTTAGATGTTAAGACATGCAACATTTTATGTAAGTAGTGGCAAACTATTGGAGAATGTATTAGAACTCTATTAATTGTAATTGGTGTGTTGTAGGATTGAGAACAGTTTAAAATGTGGTGGTAAAGGCGAAAATGTTAAATATGGCAGCTAGTGGTATTTTCACTTTAGGGTGCAATGATATGTTTAGATAAGTTGTTTTTTTGGGGAAGGAATTAAGATTCAGCACCTGACTGTGCATTTATAAAGATTTCATTATGGCCAGGTGATGTTTCTTGACCAATGAAACACAGTTCGTAATGGTGCTTGTGGCGATTTGGCAAAGTCAGTCATATGGCTGTCATATTTCTCTACAATTTCTTCATGTTTACTTTCCTAAAAGGCCAGGACATAAGGTTTTTCAGAAAAGATGCCACTTTTCTGAAAAGGTACATGGGAAGAACTGATGTGTATTCCAATGTCTAACATCTCCCTTTGCCTGGGACAAAGTCTTGCCTAGAGGTATACAGGAGTTGAAATGTAAGCAAGAGATTGGAGTTTCCTGGCAGCTTATCAAAGAGGAAGATTTCATAAAAAGACAGGAGATGGGAGGGCCATCTCCTCTGTGTTAAAACTTTGAATTCCAAAGAGAAATGGTTTTACAGCAGAGTCATGGAGATGCCCAGTCTAGAAAACCTTTTGTTAAGTTCTAGGAACTGTATGAGTCTATTCCATTTCTAATAGATTCAGGAAGGATAGCATAGATCAAAGGCCAGGCAGGAAGCTGGGGCTGTGAGAAAATCAGAATACTGATAAATGTGTTTCGCTTGCAACTTGGAAAGAGCAAGAGAGACCCCTGCTGGCCTAGAAATGAACAGATAGACCTAAAAATATTGAGGCCTATGGTAATTATTTAAGTAATTAGTAAAAGCTTTTGTTTTTATTTTTAGAGTACTTCTTCCTGGGAATGATTTGTTGTGTGTGAGACTTTGGGAAGGTTTATTCAATCTGTGACACATCTGCTTAGCTCAGAGGTGCCACACACTACCAAAAACTAGGATCCTGGAAGGGAATCTGGGGGCCTAAAGTAGGAAAAGTATGTAAGGCACCTGGAGGGGTCTGTAGGGTTTGAACCAGGTTTCTGCACCACCTGTAGGAGAAGACACAATCAAGGTTACAAGAACAGCCCCGAAGAGCTTGTAACACCTGGATCCTCCACCCAGCACAGCAATCAAGGAGGGTTTTCACCTGGCTACAGACTCGAGAAAGTATTATACCCTTATCCAGATACAGAGGAAGCCCTGGGCTCTCTTGGTGAAATCAGCGGCCACTCTAAAAGGATGCAAGAAGGGTATTCTTGACCCCCTGTTATGGATTATACTTAGGGGAGGGCACTGTGAACTCAGTGGACCCAGCCCCCAGTAGTGGGTTTGTGACAGTGATTACCACCAGAGTGTAAATCAAAAGCACCATTTGAGGTCAGTAGAAACAAAACTATTAAAAAAATGAGGAAACAGCATTAAAAAAAACAAACAGGAAAATGGCTTACATGTTCAGTGCAGTTCTCCTTTAAGCAACATTTCAGAGCCTCAGATATTTCTGATGAATTATAAATATTATAGATACCAAAAGGGGCCTGAAAAGTATTTTAAGCTTTAAAATGTGTTTTTATTATCTACATTAAGTAGCAGTCTCTGTTTCTGAATAAAACATAGTGAAACGTGGTTACCTACTATCATGAGTTGGCTCTACCATTTAGATTTATACTGTTTCAAAACTGAGCCTTGTTCTTTTCATGTTCACTGTTGTGCTTGCACAAAGCAAATATATTGATATGATAGTGGATTTTAAGAGGTGTGTCACTGTCAGTCCAATGCAGGGAAGACTGCAAGGGGCTTGACAGTGTCAGACCAATCACCAGCCAGGCTGATCATGGCACTCTTCTGGTTTTGCAGGGCAGAAACTTTGTGTAGTTCAAAGAAAAGAGCCATTCAAATCATAGGGTGAATCGTTCCTTTGCTCTGCATAAGCTGCCAAGCAAGCAGAACTGATCAGCATCATGATCAGCCTGCTGTGGTCCCCTCCCAACATAAAAACAATCCCTTCTACCCTCTGCCAAGTACCTCTACCACCTTCCATTGTTTCCCTCTTCTTAATTTTCAAACACCGGGGTACCCAATCCCAGGTGCTGGCTAGTACTCCCCCAACTCACTCGTTTTTACTGAGCAACACTGGGGAGCCCACCCCTGGTGCCACCAAACATATCACCAACACTGGGTTGCCTAAGCCCCAGTGCTGGTACCTGAAATAAAGAAAGCCATCCCTCACAGTCTTTTTTTATTTTTATACATACTTGAAAAAAGAAAACTGTCCATCAATGTCTGTTGGCACTGCTGGCACACTGCTGCAGTTACCCTTCCCTCACCTGACCCTCCCACTCAGCACCCTCCACCTTTGCACCCCTTACTTACCTACCTACTGGAGGTCCAACACCATAATCATTTCTGGACCTGAGACGTGTCTTCACTCTTTAATGCTGGTCCGGGAACTGAGGAAATCAGGTATGTAGTTCAATGCATTTCAATGGATTTTGAACTTGTCCTCATAACTTGGTCATTTTTGAATGTTTTTTCTGCATGACCTTTTTGGGATCTCACGTCATGAACAAGGACAGTGAAATTATACAAATGTGCCCTGATAGGTGATTTCACCATTGCTGTGTGAAATCAACTTCTGGGAAAGATTTCAACATGTTCTCCACTCTTGTTCATGAGGTGGGATCATAAGAAAGATATGTTGAAACTTTGGAGTAAAAATATTAAAAAACAACAAAGTTATGAGTGTACATTGACATTGTCAACACATACTCTTAATTTTGGTAATTTTCATATTTTTACCCAAATTTTCAACATAGTCATTTTTTCACACTACCTCATAAATGTAACAGCTGTCCAATATATGTTTTTGCACTTGTGGCATGAAATCACTTTTTGGCAGGATATGAACATTTTTTTCCACCCTTGTTCCTGGGGTGGGGTCATAGGAAGGTTATGCTGAAAATGTTGGGTCAAAATATTAAAAAACAACAACGTTATGAGAGTATATATCATTTTATTGGTAACCGACAATTGCATGTGTGGATGAGGGTGAAGGGAATCTGGGTGGGGACATTAGAGCAGATGTGATCTGGTCGGATGGTACTTTGGCATGGTGGTGATTGTGGGCAGATAGGAACATGGGGCCTGAACTGCACCCCCCCAAATGTGTGCAGAGTGGAGGTTGTTTATATTTATTTGAATGAGGGTGTTATCTATGGTTCAGCAACCCTGATGGTGCCCCCACCTTGTGGGCAGCAACTTATGTAGGTATATGTTCTAACCTTAGGGCGAAGACACTTATCATATAAGCATAAGTGTCAGGATCTGTGTTCTATTATGCTTTATTATGTTTTACCGACATTAGCCTTGAGAAATGCTTTTTGCTCTATTCTTACTGTATTTTTATATGTAAGGCAACAGTACCATCTTTAGTATTTGCATATTACTACAAATGACCTTGGATTACAGAGGTCCCATTGTATTGTGTTATCTCTGCAAGCTATGCAACTTCTCGTACTAGTTAGGATGGTTACTCAGACCACCTGTTTTTGTCCAAATATATACATTTTATGTATCTTCCTTAGCTGTTGCCATAGTTATTATCAAGGTATAATACCCTCCGTAACATGTAGCTTCTCTGAGAAGAGAGACTGTATTGCCTAGGTAAGGAAACTGGTGTTCTCCCGGTTTTTAACACTGTAGTGGTAGTAAGCCTGTATTACTTATTTGTAATAAATTGCATTTATTACATGAGTACCATTTGTCTGTTGTCTCTTCCTTTTGTGCCATTCCACTAAGAACCTGAGAGGGTGATTTATTACCCCAGTTACATATTGGCAACCGCATGCAGGTGGAATGTACAAAGGGAGATTCACATTCAATTTATTTTGGATATTGAGTAGTGTAATGCACTTTTTGCCTACTTGGACCTACTCATGCTTACAGTGGTAGTGGTTGTGGCATGGCAGACCCTCACCACACCCCTTTACACTCCCTTTGAGAGTGACAGCGTACCCCCAGGCATCACCGTTCACCCTCCAGGGACCACAAAGTGGTTGATGGTGCCAGAGTCTTTTACCAGTTTTCCAACTACTTTATTTTTTGTCTATCCCTTGTTTGTCATGTCCGATCTGTGCACAGACCTGAGACTCGATGTCTCAAACTACCTCACATCCCATGGCGGATGGGCGGATTTCATGCTGGATGTGAAATCTGCAGAAAAAACATTGCTGCTAAAATCTGACCATTACTTAGAGTCCAAACAGGCAACCAAGAAATACATCTCAAAGATCTTTTGGTTGCGGCTCTACATATCACTGTTGAGAGTCTCACAGCGAGGTGTGCCTCCCTTGAACTGCAAAATGCATCTTTAAAAAAAGAGATGGGCTTGCAGGCATCAGAGTTACAGAAAAAGGAACTGAAACTAGTGGAGGAGACACAGTCACTCTGTGATGCTAATTCAGGACTGTTGCACTGTACTGCTCAAGACACTGAGCGAGAGCTATGTTTGTTAAGAGACGACTGTGAAAGGTTGAAATGTGATAAGAAACAGCACATTTGAATAATATTTTGAGTGATACAAATGAGATTTTGAGAGATGAGAATGCCGAGTTGAAAGAGGATTACAAGCGTGTGAGTTGTGGGTTGGACCAAGAGCTTAGGGGAAATGTCAAATTGGGTGCCGCGCATAGAGTGTTACAGAGAGAGGTTGAGAAAGGTATTGAGCAGGGCACTGCAAAAGGCTATCACAAGAAATGTAGATAAAAGATGGCAAAGTTGTGCCATCAATGGGGGCTTTTTGCTGCCCATGTTAAGGTCATGAATGGGTTTCAGTATACGCCCGTTGAGATTAAGTCATCCAGTGATGATGACTCCGACTTGGATGACAAGGCATGCCATGTCACACACAAGTCCAACCCTCATGGTGTAGCAACTTCCACTTGCCATTCACAAGATGATGCTGATGCCAGCATGCACACTGTGTTGCCACAGCCATGCAAACATGGCAGACACAACAAACAATGCCAAGATGGTGGCTCCCATGACACAGGTGGAGGGTCTGTATTCTGTAACGCACCTCCGCTCACACCTCTCACTAGAGGTGATGAGTTGGAGATTGATGACATGATTAAAGACGCGATCAGTAGGATCACCATCCCGGAGGACCAAATGAAGGCCATCCAGGACCAAATTGACCAAATGTTAAAAGATTCTGTTAATCAGGATCACACATACAGGGTGATCGCTGATACGGCAGTGGAAGCTGCACTTTGCAGAGCCATGGAATGTGTTGAACTGGGTGCTACTACACATACTTCCAACCCTCTGCAAATCGCTTATTCTGTCCAGCAAATTGCACAGAGTATCAGACAGATGGGCTCAACTGACAATCTCAGTTGCCACTTGGAGAAAGTGCACTCCCTTTGTGAGAAGCTCTCTCTCCAACCCCAGTACCAGGTTCAAGTCTTACGACAAACAGTTGAACCTACCTCTGGGCTTAGCTCTGAGAGACAATGCAGAGCACTGAGGATTGCACCTTTGATCAAATTGCCACTGCACTCCTATGTGCCGATTCTCTGGGAGTTGTGGGGATGCACTTGGCCTATAAGGTAAAGCAAGGCACAAAAGAAAGCCCAGCCACCTATCACCAATGGCTGTGGCTTGTGTACAAAGTGGGCAAGGCCCTAGCAAATGAGCAATCCAACATGGATTAAACTGAGTACAAGGATTTGGACATCCGGAGCATGTATCCGGCCTTGCAGGAGAAAGTTGAGCTCAATATTTATCTGGACACTGATGAGTTTATGGAAATCCTCACTAAAATGGAGCGAGATTATTAGATCTACCTTCACACCCTTGCTTCCTGTAAATCTAGCAAGGTAGCTGCAGTTCAGCCTACCCCTGTTGTCCACACCTCCTATACAGTGGAGGGAAACAACCAGAAAAATGACACCCCTTCTGATGACAAGCAGTCACACAAGGGGGGGGTGCGGACTACAGAAACAACCAGAACAATAGACACAACAGAGGCAGTTGGAAAAATCAAAATGCCCAACAAAATAGCCAGAACTGATACCAAAGCGGTCAGAGCTATCACCAAATTAGAGAAGAAAACAAGACCATCTGCAAGCTGTTGGAGGAAGTTTGTGCTGAGAGGGGAGCTACAGCTACACAAACTATAACTGCCCTAGCCCCTGCTGTAGAGCAATCGTGCAGCCAAGGAGAGTTTGCATTGGTTACTGGCCAGGCCAATGCAACATCCATGGCAGAACCAACCGTGCAGGCCTTCACTGTGCCTGTGACATCACAAGTGCACTTGTACCCATTGTAAGACATACAGAAGGCCTTGGAAGATCCTGCAGACCTTCAATTTCAGGAACAGAAAGATGATGCTGATTCTGAATACACAGATTGACAATTACAGACCCCAGTCCAGATTGTGAGTAACCTGACTGTTGACACAAACGGACAACCTTGTGTAAAGGCCATGGTTGGGGGCCACCAACTTACCATGCTTCTGGACAGCGGAGCAGCCATGTTGGTCCTCCATGATGAGGACCCTGTCTTATGTGACTGGTCTACCGGCTGTAAGACCAGTGTGCAGGGTGTAGATGGTACCCAGCTACACACCAACCAATCTATTCCTCTACCTGTGGTGGTAGGCCACCTCAGGACTAATTTTGCTTTTGACCCTATGGTTCTACATCATTACCCCAGCATCCTGGGAATTGATTTCTTAGCATTACTTGGCTATGTAGTGGATCTAACCAACAGGCTACTCATTCAGATAGAAGGACAATGTCATGCTGTCACCATTCAAGACTCGCACGTGGTGGCAGCCATCTCCCATAACAACAAAGAATATGACATTATGGCTTTGTTTAAAAGTCATGACCTGTTTTCAGAGCTTGCACCTTTGCTGCAAAAACAGCTTGATGTGTTGCCACCAACAAATATGACTGTGGTAGGATGCACACTACCACTGAAATCACAGGGCCTGACCAAGTGAGGAAGAAACAGTACCCATTTCCTGTTGAAGCATTGCCATCACTTAGGGAAACCATCCAATCACTGCTTCAACAAGGAGTGATTAGGACCTAAGTTTCCACTGTCAATTCTCCTATTTGGCCTGTGAAAAAGCCAAATTGGGCCTGGAGACTTACAATTGATTACAGAAAATTCAATCAGGTTACTCCTAGCTATGCACAAACCGTAGCATCAGCACCTGATGCACTCAAGCTGTTGACACCTGACAAATAGTGGTTCATAGCTCTTGACATTTCTAATTGGGTTTTGGTCACTCCCATTAGCACAGGGAAATTTGCTTTCACCTTTGATGGATGTCAGTACACCTGGACCTGCCTTCCCCAGGGCTTTCATAACAGCCCCTCCCTCTTCCATATCCACATGATGCATGCTCTGCAGGGGTTCTCTACACCCCAGTGTCTCCTGCAGTACGTGGATGACTTGCTTTTAGCAACCATCATGAAAGAGGACCATTTGGCCCTTCTAGATGAACTTCTGTCTCTCCTCAAGAAAGCAGGCCTCAAGTGCAACCCCTCCAAGGCACAACTGTGCAAAAAAGAGGTAATCTTCCTTGGCCTATGCATTACAAACCAAGGCAGAAGCGCAGCTGTCAAAAATGTCCAGGGCTTGCAAGATCTGCCACTTCCTACTAGCGTGGCAACACTCAAATGCTTCTTAGGAATGCTAAACTACTCCAGGGATTTTATCCCTGACTTTGCCTTGAAGGCCACTCCCTTGTGTGAAGTTCTGGAAAAGGATGTCCCATGGACATGGGGCGCCACTCACACTGAAGCTGTAACACAGCTCAGGCAGGCCTTAGCCTTAGTCTCAGCACTGATCAATCCCAACCCAAATCTTCCATTTCATTTGGAAACAGCCACATCTGATGTGGCCATGTCTGCAGTGCTGGCACAAAAGTACAGTGGGTACTTTAGGCCCATTGTCTGTGTTTCTCAGATGCTGTTCCCAGTAGAGAGAAAGTATAGTCTCTGTGAAAGAACACTCTTGGCAACCTACTCGGCTGTCAAACATTTCATGTACATCATTGAGCATTTACCTATTTTCTTGCATACCTGTCACACCCCAACCAACTTCTTTCCTTCAGACAAAGTAAAAGATGGTTCAGTTTCCAATACCAGACTCACCCACTGGTCTTTGCTTTTGCAGGACAGGGACATCAAAGTACTACCTGCAAAAATGCCATCCATCTTGGCTCATGGCCTACTCTGTACAGGTAATCCCTGTGGATGTGCACGCCAACCTCCTGACGTACTTGAGCCAGGACCATTCTTACTGGCTACACCAGACATTTTAGAGTATACCAGCATGTATCCCATCTTCACAGATGGCTCCACCTCCTATGTAGAGGGGGAGCAGGTAGCAGGATTCAGTGTGCTCATACTAGATCTGGATGGCAATTTTAGGCACATTGCTAGGAAATGTACTGTCATTTCCTCACAGTATGATGAACTGGCAACTGTGGCCTGTGCAATATGGGTAATGCCCCATGAGACTAGAGATACTATCATATTTGCAGACTCCAATTGGGTCTGCTCCTCCCTCACTGAATTTTTACCTTTCTGGGAGAGAAGTAATTTCACATCCTCTGATGGCACACCTGTCAAATACAGGGATCTGTTTGTGTGTATACACACACTGACCCAACAGTTTTCTCATAAACTGTACATTCACAAGGTAAGACTCACTGCAAAAATGACCCTTACCATGAATTCAGTGATCGAGTGGACTTGCTTGCCAAAGCAGGTGCTCGAGGGGGGAGACATGGTCAATGACTCACCCAGTAGCTTTGGCAGCCATCTTTTTACCTATCAACACCAGGCAGAAACCACAACCAGAACCTCCACTGGACCTTTCTGCTGCACAGAGATCTGACCCAGAACTGAAAGATGTGCTCAAATACCTAGACAAAGGAATTGAACAGGAACTACTGACTAGTAGTCCATACAAAAAACACTCTGACAACATACACCTATCTCATGATCAGCAATTGATCTGGTATTGGAAGGATGATACAAGTCACAAACTGTGGGTTGTACCACAATCTTTACAAACAGAATTCATCCATATGATTCATGACATCCCCACTGGTCAACACCAGGGGGCAGATAACACCACACAGAGACTTAAAACCATCATCTGGTGACCTGATAGAACCAAGGATGTGGAACACTATGTGGACAACTGCACAGTGTGCGCCCAGAACAATCCAATTTCAGTGAAAAGAAATACCAAAGTATTGCCACAAAGGCAATCTGGACCATGGAATGTGATGCAAGTCGATTTCATTGGCCCCTTAACTAATTCCAGTAAGAACAACAAGCATACACCTGTTGTCACAGATTTGTTTTCCAAGTGGGTTGAGGCATTCCCTACTCAGAATAACATGGCAAAGACAACTGCCAAGATCCTGGTGGATCAATTGTTCTCCAGGTGGGGTCTACCCCTTAAGGTTGACTCAGACCATGGAACCAGTTTTACAGCTGAACTGATGAAGGAGACACTCCAAATGCTTGCAGTAGATCAACAATTCCATATTCCATACCATCCTCAATTCTCAGGTCAGGTAGTAAGAGCAAATAAAAGAACCATACAGATGTTATGCAGATTCATCAATGATAATCCCAAAGACTGGGATTCCCTCTTGCCACTACTACTGATGGTAATCAGAGGCACTTCTGCAATGACTACTCAGTGCACACCATATGAGGTTATGACTGGTATAGCCATTAGATTACCTGAGCACCTGTTGATTGACCTCCACACCCTTACTGTAGATAGCGTGTCTGTGGATAAATATGTTGAAAAACTTGGTGATGACACCATCAAAATACACTTGTTCACTGCAAATCATATGAGCAAGGCTCAACAAGCAAAAGCTCATTTTGATAAGCATGCCAAAGAAGTCGATGGGCAAGTTGGAGATCAAGTCATGCTTCTCCAATACAGACCACAGGCTCACTCATTTACCAGCAAATGGGAAGGCCCATATCCCATTGTCAACAAACTCAGCCTGCTGTTTATCAGGTGAGAGTTCAGCATAAGAAACAGACCACTGACAAGTGGTTCCATGCTAATCAGCTCAAGTTATATAAAGGTGACTAATTACTTTTCCCAACTTTCTTAGGGCGGGATAGTACCCCTCACTTAACAATCCTTTTCTGTTTCTTTCAGATATACCGGCAAGATGGCTATCTTGCACCTCCTTATCCTGGTGGGACTACTTTCTTTGACTTATTCTCAAGACAGCCCCCTTTCGACTGAACACAGACAACGTATATCACATTTGCTTGACTAACCTGAACATTCAGCTAGAGATGCACCCATCTCCAGCCCCCAGGGAATATGTATTGATGTCCCCAACAAATTGATTACTGTTAAGGAAGGCTCAGACGCCTATCTTAATGCCACGGTTGTATCGCCAGACAAATCCACCTTGCAAATACAATGGGAAACTGATTTTAATGGTTGCACACTTCCTGTTGCACGTTTATCTAAAGGAACTTTTCATGAATGGCCCAACACAGGGATTGCACCAAACGGCGCACTCTCTATTCGACAAAACACTTCTAGAAACACTGGTCTCTACAATCTAACTGCCTTAATAGATCCTACTTTTTGTGACTGTCTCACCTCCTCTGAGGAATCACAAGCTTTCTGTATTCACAACTATATGCCTACTGAAGCTATGTTCCTTTCTGTGGTTCCACCCACTGAAGAAGAACTGACTGAATGTCCTCCTTAGGAGCCTGGTCCTCCTAGTGGTCTGACCACCACTTCCCTTCCAGGAGCTTTGATTAACAATTGTTAATCAAAGCTCCTGGAAGGGAAGTGGTGGTCAGACCATTAGGAGGACCAGGCTCCTAAGGAGAACATTTTAATCTTACACATTGGAATATGGCCAAGTTTGGTCTCTGTCACACGACCAATACTTCTAAATTTTTTAGTACGATGCTTCTAGACATTGTAGCTGTTTACCAGACTTGTGCAAATGATCTAGTTAGTGGACCTCATGCTACTGAACACTTAGGAGTTTTTAGACCCGCACCTAATGCTAAAAGTAAAACATGCACTAGGTGTGATACTGCAGATGTTACCGGTGCAGCAGGCACCGTCTCTGGACTTTTTGGTTCAGGAATGTCAATCTAGAATAGAGCAGATACAGCTGTTATGAAAGCACAAATACTAAACTTTTAACAAGCTATTAAAAATGGTGTGTTACCACCACTGTTACATGGTGTAGATGGTTTAAGTAAGGAAGAGCGTTTTACTGTTTATAACATGCAGAAAATCGCTAAAGGGTTCAATGACACTAGAAACAAAATTAAATTAATTGATTTTTCAAAATAACAAGGAGGCAAACAAGCAATATATTGCCCATGAACTTTTATGCTCTGCCTACGGTTATTATTTGATTCCCACTGTTAATAATCTATTCAGGGACTTGGAAACAGGACACATTCCAGGTATTATTCAGGATAGGAGAATGTCTAAATGGTATTGTCCTCACTGCAAATCCACTGCATGCATTACACTGTGTATGTCAAACTCCATCAATATTTATACGTCTACTGCTAGAAATCTTGGTAAACTAAGCACCATGCTAATTTACTAAACATTGTTCAATCCATGACAACATGTTCATTACCTTTATTGTGTAACTACCTCGCTTTGATCCACAAACTTCTGTCTTTGACAAACTGACTGCTATTAATTCCATCAGACATCTGGATGAAAACAGTTACTGAGAATGAACTGACTTGCCTTCTTTGCTTGTTTATCACACTGTCCTCCAAGCTTGGGTCACACTGCATAGCAACTGCTGTGCCAAGAAGGGATGTTATTACCTGTGCCACTATGATGTATTTGACATTGTTAAACCTGTCTGCGGATATTCTCCAGAACATCTTGACTGATCCTATTCCTTGGGTGATAATCTGCCATCTAACCTGACTGAATAATATTTGCAAGCTGCATCTTCAGCGCCTGCTGCCGAAACAGCTGCATCCAGAAGCTACCTGGAGGAGGTACATCGCTTCACATCACGGCTCACCAACCAGTCATTTACTTGTCCTATACATCTATAACAATGGAGAGTTCCAATTGTACAAGTTACCTGCAGTTCTGATAGGTAGCATTGTGTAGTGGCAAAACAGTATTCCTTTGCTTGTGGTGCCAAAACTTGTGCTATTTATGCTGCTAACTTCTGTTTTACTCCACAACAGAAAACAGTAATTGGTCACACAGTTATTATTCCTGTTCCTCTCCCTGAACCAGATGTTATTGATACTGATCCGCAATACTTGCTTGCATTGTCTCAATATTTACCTATATTTAAAGGACATATTTGCCCCTTTGACACTTTTACTGAAATCTCTTTTAGCTAGGAAGGATTCACATCTTATCTATATTAGCAACAATATTTCTAAAGCTGGTGATGCTCTTAATACAGTTATTCACGATGGTGATTTAAGCACTGCTTTTTCCAGTACTTAGTTAGAATTAACTTTTAAAGCTTTTGTTATTATCCAAGCATTTTTGATTTTATTTCTAATATTAACCCTTTGCTGTTTGTGACATGCTATTAGTCAACATCGCAAACAACTCAGACTCCTTTACAAGGCTCATGCCTTGAGCTTGTAAATGACAGCTTCTGTAGCTCCATCCCACTACTTTCCTGTGATTGTTGCCTTTTCTTTTGAAGGCAACAAGGGGGGAAATGTTATCCATGGTCCAGCACCCTTGATGGTGCCCCCACCTTGTGGATAGTAACTTATGTAGGTATATGTATTAACCTTAGGGTGAAGAAACAATCATATAAGCGTAAGTATCAGGATCTGTGTTCTATTATGCCTTATTATGTTTTACCAACATATTAGCCATGAGAAATGCTTTTTGCTCTGTTCTTACTGTATTTTTATATGTAAGGCAACAGTACCATCTTTAGTATTAGTACATTACTACAAATGATCTTGGATTATAGAGATTCCATTGTATTGCATTATCTCTGCAAGCTTTGCAACCTCTTGCACTAGTTAGGATGGTTACTCAGATCACCTGTTTTTGTCCAATTATGTACATTTTATGTATCTTCCTTAGCTGTTTCCATAGTTATTATCAGGGTATAATACCCTCTGTAACATGTAGCTTCTCTGAAAAGAGAGACTGCATTGCCTAGGTAAGGAAACTGGTGTTCTCCCAGTTTTTAACACTGTAATGGTAGTAAGCCTGTATTACTTATCTGTAATAAATTGCATTTATTACATGAGTACCATTTGTCTGTTGTCTCTTCCTTTTATGCTGTTCCACCAAGAACCTGAGAGGATGATTTACTACCCCAGTTACAGGGGCTTTCACGTTGTGACCAGCCAGGTGCACAACATGATTTCCTGTTGCACATCTTGCTGTTGCCCATTTTCCCGTGCCCCAATCGTGTTCAGCAAAATTCTTTTTGCCCTATTGTGGGTAACCCAAGTTTTTCAATACCACTTGTAAGTTTAGTAATTTTTAATATTATGATCTCAAATTTTCAGCACAGACATTTTTTTTACACCAACTCATGAACGTGACAGCTGTGATTTTTAAAATCCTGGACAAAGTGTGTTTTTACACTTGAGGTATGAAATGGCATTTCAGCCATTATTTTATAAATTATACTTATCATGTTCATCAGGAGTGGTCGTAAAAAGACTATGTTGAAAATTTGGTTAAAATGTGAAAAAAACCTGAGTTTTGAAGAAACTTCGAATTGTTCTAATGTTTATTCATAAGTTTATTTTTGCAGATTCTGGCCCCATTGACCCCTAATTTTCAACATAGCTCTTATGTTACCCCACCTCCTAAACATGATGTGCCATTTTTCAAATCCCTTCCAAAATTTGTTTTCACAGTCGCACTGTGAATCACCTTTTGAATGAGAATTAAAAAAATATCACATGTCTTGATCATAATGTCAGGTTATAAAAAGACTGTTGGAAATGAGGTCAAAATGTGGGAACCCAATGAATATTAGATTTTGTTTCTCAACTGGCCTATTTTGGGTAAATGCAGTCTAAAAATGTGTAAAAGCAGGGCTCCACTGAAAATGAGGTACTGCATCTCATCTGGTATATCCTGGGTAAATACTGTATATAGCAAAAATGTGTACAAGCAAGACCAATACAGTAGCAATGCAAGCAGAGAACATTCTGTATTGACAAATGGCTGTTTTTCTTTGCCAAACTGTCTTTCAAAGCTACAGTACAGCGATTTGCAGGTACTGTACAGTAAGTGTGCTCAACTCTCCATGGCACCAAGTTATCAATTAACTCTTTTTGTGCATGTGAAGTACAGAAAGCCACCACTCCCTAAATTAAGACAAAGTTAATGTTGACATAGTCTTGCTTTTTCTTTTTTTTCTAGCAATAGGTAATTTGTAGCCTGTATACAGTATGGAAATTTGACACAATACATTGCTCTACCATTTGAAATAAATACACATTTTCTTTGCTGCGGATTAGTCTAGCTGTTATGAAGTAGCAAATAATCCCTGAATATTCAATGCAAATGGTTAACTACAGTAAATGGACTCATCTCTTTGTAACACCAGGTTATCAATCAACTTTTTTGGAGTATGTAAAGTAGAGAAGACCAGCACTCCCTAAATTAGAGCAAGGTTATGTTAACTTACTCAGTCTTGCTTTTTCATTTTTCCCCAAGCAGGAGATAATGTGTAGTCCAGATGCAGTATGGAAGTCTGGCACAATGCATTTATCTACTATTTTAAGTAAATACATACAGTTTCTTTGCTGTGGATTAGTATGGCTGTTATTATATAGTAAATAATCTCTCAAAAAAATGCAATAGAAGTTGTACACTTAGGACCAGATATTCAAAACTTTGCCCCAGCACTAAATTAGCACTGACTGGTGTGCTAAATTAGCCCAGATCAAATAGCATGCTATATTCAAAAGGAATAGCCCGGCACTAAGTCTGCTGAATATAGCATGCTAAGGAAGCCGGGCAAACTGGGCTGGGAGTGCAGGACAAAAATAGCCTGGGAATAAGACAGCTCTCAATATAGCAAATAAGACAGCACTGAATATAATACCTAGCCAGGCAGTGCAAACACCCACAGAAACACAGTGCAGAGATAAGACTGTCCTGCCCTGGAACACATGCAAAGAAACACAGATCTGAATGCAATTCCAAGAGCAGACAGCAGTGGAGAACACATTCCAGTGGAGAACCCAGAATGTGACACACACAGCCAGATGAATGCCAAGTAACACCCAGGACCCATGTATGACAATCAAAGAACAGTACATACCTTTTGAAAAACCCAAGCACCCAAAAACAACACAGGACACACAAAACTGAAGAAAGTGCAATGTATAATGTAACAAATGCAAAATAAAGCAACAAGAAGAACCGTACAGCAACACCAACATTAGACACAACAAACTGCAAAGAAATTAACAAAAAAAATCAACAACCAACACCAATACGAGAACTTCTACTTCTACTACTACTACAAAGACGACTGCTGAAACTACAACTGCTAACACTACAACTACTACAACCAGAACTGCTAAAACTACTACTGCTATGACTACTATACTACAACAACTACTAATACCACTAAGACTACAACTATGTGAAATATTACTACTACAACTACTACTACTACCTAAACAATTAAATGCAAAACATATGTACATTAATAAAATACGAACAAGATAGCAATGAAAATGGAGGGAAAGGGGAAGTGGACACAAACAGTAATAAAGGAACACAAGCCAGAAACAAAACAGCAGTCCATTAAATGGGGGGGGGGGGGTCCAACTTAAAAGGGATTAGTCCTAGGACTGCATGTGTGATGGGTCTGGCAGCTGTGCTTCGAGGACTGCAGCCACCCACTGTGTCTCCACAATCATGACCGTATGCTGCTCTATGAGGGTCCTCTGCTGGTGGACAATTTGGTGAAGCAGGTCATCCCTTCCCTCCAACTCCTCCAGGCAAGTGGCCCACAGTGAGCAATGACATGTAACTACAGGAGGAAGGGGGACCATGTCAGGATTATAGACTGACAAGGAGGTACAATGCAAACCCCAGGTGACAACCCAGGGGTGGACAGCATGTCCCAACAACCATGCCCATGCAGTGATTGAACACATAACGTACTGCACCGATACCTGCCTGTACACCGAGGCATGACTTAACAGGCAGCACCCACCATCCCAATGTACATGGACAGGTGCAGAAGGCCACTGGCAACACCACAATACAGTGCACATCACACAACCCAGTGAAGCACACAGTGACACAGTGCAAACAGATGGCCAGTCCCCAAGATGACATGGACAGGGGGCCACAGCATGACAAACACATGGGACAACACACATTGGGACATGCTGCCTAAAGGAACAGAGCTATGAGACACACAGCAGAGCACACCCACCAATGGAATAACCACAGCCACACCACAGTACGATGGCATGTAGCCTGTACTGTTGCTGAGCATGGCATGTGGAGGTGCCAACACCCACAATAACAGCACACCCAAGGCAGAAATGCATGGCCAACCCCATGTAACAAAAGGACACAGACCATGGCCCACCAACAGCAGGACAGCAGTACTCCAAACACCTACCAGGTCATAATATCGCACATTGAATAGTGTATCACATTACAGCTAACTCAGAATAGCGCTGCACGAGACAGCGAGGGGTGCAATACCGCAAATACTACTGTACATGGTATTGCACCACTCGTACTATCCGAGGCAGAGGGTAAGATCTCTGCTGGGATGGGGTTCCACTGAGCAGCTGCCATGTCTCAGTGGACTAAGCCACTGGCAATAGGGAACCCAAGCAGTGCATTTGGGACCAGGCTTGACTCCTGGTCCCAGACGCAAGGGAATTTTTTTACTTTTTGCACTTTAATGCGATTTTACTGTAAACCCCTTCCGGAGTTGAGAATCTTTATTGGGGGGGGGGGGTTTGGGGTGAAGTCCCCCATAATAGGGGGTGTGGGGTTATTTTGCAGTGCCCCATGCAAAATAAAGACTTATGCTGCATGTAAGAAACTGTGCTGTATTGGCAGCATGATTTTTGCATGTGGCATACTGTCTTGCGACATTATGATCCTGTGCCGGCCAAACACATGCCAGGTACAGTGTTGCACATGCTGTCATGGTATGGCAGGCCCCCCCCCAGCAGGAAGGCACCACACCAACTGCAAGAGCAGCCCCACTGTATACCATGCCAGTACAATAACCCAGCACCATCCCCCCAGCATGACAGGTGTACAAACACCAGCCACTGTAAGGACATGGGAACGCTGTCAGTAGAGAAACATGGTGACCCCCACCAGCAATACACCATATGCACACATGATGGACACAGTAACACAGGCCTGTACATCACATAGGCCCCATACAGCCACCCAACCACTGGCAGGCCCACCATATGTCATCCACCCATCCAGACCCATAGTACACCATGCCAATACAGTGGCCAATACAGTAGCACATGTCACAAGACAGTGTAACAGGTACACAGCTGTGTGCATGGCAGGAACAACACTGGCAGCTCATGGACATACCCACCCACCCACTACTTATGCTGGGCAGTGTGTATCCAAACACTGTACTCACCCAATGCACCCTGCTGGCCATCACTGCTCTCCTCCACCCACTGGTGCATGGCTGGCACCCATTGCATTGGCTTGTGGCTCCCTGTGCACCCTCCTGTGCCCTGTTGCCATCCTTGGACCTCTTATTTGTGCTCTGTTGGGGGAATTGGGTACAGCACTGCAAGTGCATTGTTAGCTGCCATAGTATGCCCCAGCAATGGCCATGATACACAGGGTACCCCACACCATAGGCCCCCACCACATGTGGCATGTCACAGTGCAAGCACATGTGCCCCCCAAGTGTGCAATCATACTGTGTCACCTGTGGCATGCACAACCCTGGACATGGGCAGCCACAATGCCCTGTTGTGTAGTCACTGTGCACACAGGTCATGGTGGCTTGCCAATAGTGCTGTGGAATATGGCCACATGCAGGCAACCAGTGTCAGGACACACACAGCAGTGACATGCAAATGTAAGAAGATATATGAACATGCACTGACACACACCACAACACACAGACACATGTGAAGGCACACACACACACACACACACACACACTGATCTCAAGCCTGGCCATGGCATTGACTGACACCTACTTGGCATGGGCACTGTCCTATCATGCACCATGCACTTGTAGCTCTCCAGTTGGCATGGCTGCCTTCTCTGCATATCTATATACCAGTGGCAGCACTTTTCACCATCCCTGGCTATCCCCATCCTGTCTGTCAGGTGCCGGGCACTGGATGCCCACACCTGTCTATGGGGAAGGTCTCCCACCCTCAGCTCCCCAAACAGTCTCCTGTGCCTCTACTGCACCAGCTCAACTAAGTTTGCTTTCTCCACATCCCCCATCCCCCCACCTCCTGTCCCTGTTGACAATAGCTCTCATTCTCCTCCACGCAGACATGATTGGATTTGCTGTACTGTGCACCTCTCTAGCACTACACAGTGGCACACCCTGCACTGGTTCCTGTACTGGCACTATGCTTCCTGCGTTGCGCCACACTGCAGTGTACTAGGCCATGCTATCACAATAGTGCCACACAACCAGGAAGTGCACAAGCTGTGCATGCATGACCCCACAATGACCCCTGCAATACCATAGCATGCATGCGCAAGCCCACCATGCAAGTGCCCTTTAGCGCGGTGCTACCGAGTTAGCATCATGCAAGTGGAGTGCACAAGCACAGTGCATGTGCAACCCCACCGGTAGCATGCATGCCTTATGATGTGGCGCAAAGCCTGGTAGCACAGCTCTAATGCAATAACACAGTGCTATACACTGTCCAAGTAGCCCAGCGCTAAACATTTGCCCGACACTAACCAATTGCCCAGGGCTAAATGTTGGGACATTCAAAGGATGTGTGTAAATGAGGCTATTTGCGAATGCACAGGGTAAACATACAAATTAATATATCATTCAGGCCTAATCTGCATGTCCAACAAGGTGGATTGCCTGGCCGTGCTATTTAAGGGCAAACGGTGCTCCATCTGTGTGGCTGACAGGAACTGCAATGCTGTTGCAGAAGATGTGTGTGAACACTGATTGCAGGATATCCCAGGAGCTACAACATGGCAATGCAAGTATGTATACAAATCAGGACATTCTGCTGTTATGACTGGCAACACATAGGACAGATAGGTGATAGCTGGCACGCATGGGAGATATTTGGCCTGATGCTGTGCTGTCCCAGTGAGTACGTGCACACTGCGCTGTAGGCTGCACCAATGCAGGACAACATCACAGGCAACAATGTAACAGTCTGCACAGTACACAGTGAGAAAACCATGTGACGTGGTGGGGGCTCCCGTGACACCACACAGTGGGACATGGCTGCATGCACTCTGCTAACATTATCGTTGCAGTGAGGTGTGTGCAGGTTGGGGCAGTGGTGGGCCTAGTGGCCTTTGGGCCTCACAGGTGCTGCCAGACATACAACAGCACTGTATTGTACAGGGCATCAAACTGTCACCTGGCATGGTGACACCCACGTAGCTGTTGGTGGGTGGCATGCACAACTGCACTGTGGGATGTCAGGGCGATGTACTTCTGTCGCTGGTGTATGCTCAACAAGGTGAGCTTGATGTGTTGCACAAACACAGTGGCAGCACTGCTTGGTGGGGGTGGTCAGCAGCAGGGGTATGTGTGTGGCACAGGCCATGTGTTGTGCCATGGGGACAGGCTGCCACATCATTCACCATGCCCCATGTCCCCAGCAATGTGTAAATGTTCAACATGACAGACACATAGCCAACATAGGGCACCAGAACTGTACACAGACATAGCTACTATGTACTGTGTAGCATGCACATAGCTGTTTGGATGCATGGTGCTGAGTGAGCTCAGCACTGCATATGAACAGATTGTGTGTCATTGTTGCCATTTAGTGCACAGGCACAGGCAGGGAATGGATGCTGGAGTACATTGTGGCCATGCATGTACTGTGTGTTACACTGTGTGTCTATACAGTCTGGTGCCTGAGGCACACAGAGCCTGTAATGGCATGCCGGGTGAGTATGGTGCCATGTTCAGCAGGTACAGCAACGGTCACGCAAATACTGTTCACCCCTGTGTCTAATCACTACCATTCCATCTGTCCCACACAGTTGATGCTGCCAGGCAGGAAAGGCTCCATGCCCACAAGTTTACTGGAGATGAGCAGAGGGCACTGGTACATGCCTTCAAGGAGAGAGAGAGAGAGATGGTGATGAGGTGCCATAAGCCCACCGATGCCATTGTCAGACATATGCGGGATGAGACAGTGACAAAAGTTAATGCAGTGGGTGGATGTGGTTGCAGCACAGATGTAGTGCAGAAGCACTGAATGACCTGCTGTGAAGGGCAAAGGAGGAGGCTCAAAGGATACCTGAACAGCTGCGGACAGGTGGAGGGCCACAGACCTCAGAGCAGCATGACTAGGATCCAATTCTGGAACAGGTTGTGTCAGCCCTGAGGCCAGTAGTAGTGGAGGGGGTCAAAGGTGGTGGTTGTGAGGCACAGCTGACACCACCCAGGGCAGGTATGTACATGTAATAATAGTAATAATAATAATAAACTTTATTTTTTAAGCGCCTTTCAAATACCAAGGCGCTTTACATTACTAAAATATAATTCCGTAAAACTAAAATAATCAGATATAATACAACATTTAATAATGCAACAGTTCACTGGTATGCCTGACTCCACAGAAAAGTTTTAAGTGTCTGTTTAAAACCCTCTATGGTCGCGCATTCCCTGAGCTGACAGGGTAGAGAATTCCAGAGGGTAGGAGCAACCAACATAAACGCACAGGCCCCAGAAGATTTAAAAATTACTGTCGGAATCTCCAGCAACCCCTCGTCAGCCAAGAGGAGCTGTCGCACAGGCCTGTGGGGAATCAGAAGCTCTTTCAAGTAGTCAGGACCAAGTCCGTGTAGGGCTTTGTAAGTCAAAAGACCTACTTTAAAGGTGATCCGCCACTGAATTGGCGGCCAGTGCAGATCACGCAGCACGAGAGTGATATGGGGCCTCCGAGATGTCCCAGTCAACAATCGAGCAACAGCATTCTGCACTAGCTGCAGACAGCAGATATCAACCCCAGGAAGCCTTAAGTAAAGGGAATTACAGTAGTCAAGGCGCAAGGTCACAAAGGCGTGGACCAACACAGGCAGATCGCTGGATGGAACAAGGTGTTTGACCCTGGTAATATTCCTGAGATGATAAAAGGCAGACTTGACGACTGCTGACACCTGATAATGAAGGGTCAGCCCATAGTCAAGCAACACTCCCAGGTCCCGCACCCGTTCTGAGGTAAGAATTTGGGAGCCCCCCAGAAATAATCCAGAGGGATAACCAGTCCTCAGCCCCTCTATCCTGTGACCTGGGTCCACAACCATAACCTCAGTCTTTCCCGTGTTCAACTTTAGCTAGCTTGAATTCATCCAGTTCTGGATTTTAGCGAGGCAGTTATTAAATACTGAAAGAGCACTAACCTGGTTGGGAGCAAAAGACAGGTAGAGCTGGGTATCATCAGCATAGCAGTGAAACCTCAGCACATACCACCTTATAATGTCTCCGAGGGGTAGCATATACACTGCAAAAAACATAGGGGACAGCACTGAGCCCTGAGGAACCCCACAGGATAAAAAGAGTGAGTCAGAAGAAAAAATTCCCGACACAACTCTCTGTGTTCTGCCTGTTAGGAGAGATGTAAACCATCTGAGGACCATACTTGACAGACCACAGATGAACCTCGGGCATTTGAGCAGTACCCCATGATCTACAGTGCCAAAAGCTGATGAGAGATCAAGGAGTACCAGAATAGAACAGTTTCTCCGATCTCTCACCATCAGGAGATCATTGAGCATCCGAACCAGAGCAGTCTCAGTGTTATGCCTCTTTCGGAAACCGGACTGGAGAGATTTGTAGACATTATGAATGGTCAAATAGTTCTCCAGTTGAGTTTCCACTACTTTCTCAATAATCTTCCCTATAAAGGGAAGGTTAGAGTTAGGTCTGTAGTTGGCTAGAACGTCCGGGTCCAATGAAGCTTTCTTCAGAAGGGGTGTCACCATCGCCTCCTTCAAGGAGCTTGGAAACTCACCTGATTCCAAGGAGCACTGGACTATCTGAGCCAGAACCAGGCTGATGATATCACAACAACCCGAAATCAGGGAAGTTGGGCAAGGATCTAAACCACAGCACGTAGGGCGCATCCCCTGAACAATCCGCATAATGTCCATGAGCTCCAGCAGGTCAAAGGAACTCCAGGAAGTATGAGGTGTAATGACCGAGCACCAACCAACGGCATCCCCCATAGAATGAGTGAAGAGGTTCTCTGATCTGATGTTGGCCACCTTATTCACAAAGAATTGAGCAAGCTCATCACACTCCATTTGTGAAAAAGCTCAACGGAGCTGCAGGCAGGCTGGGTTGCACAACTTGTCCACAGTACAGAAGAGCTGAGCTGGTCAATTCTGAGTGACAGCAATCTCCCTGGACAGGAACTCTGCCTTCTTACAGGAGATGGCAGGAGATGGCAGTGCACAGCGATCACCAGTGTACAGATGCAATATTTGGTGTGGGCCCTGGTTGGGTGTGTGTGTGCGTGGGGGCTGCATCCTCATACACACAGTCTGCACGGGGAAGGTGCATGTGCTTTCTGCAGGATCATCACTGTTGGGTGTTGCATGTCATGATGGTGGACTTGGCATACAGTGTGCTGTATCATACTCTGACACAGTTCCATTTGCTTCACAGTGTAGAGTGGTCATCCAGCCATGGGATGGTAGGAGCACGGGCCAGTGGATGTGGAGGATGATGAGGATGCCTCACTGGTGGTGTCTTCCACATTGATCATGGGGGTTGTCCATGGACCATCTGTGGTGGAGCAACAGCAAGTGGCATGTGGATGTGGTACATGTCAGGCAGTGACTGCCATTGTTGCCTATGATGTTGATGATGATGGGGAGGAGGAGGATGATGATGTTGATGCTGCATAGGACATGGAGGATGCACAGGTTGAGGACCTCACTTGCGGCCCCGTGTTCACCTTCACAGTGACCATGGTTGGGGCGACTCTGAGACAGAGAATGACCTGCAAACAGGCAGCACTGTGGACAGGAGTGGTGGGGAGCAACACACATGGGTGCAGGGTGAGTGGAGAGAACACTGGCCCATGGCAACATTGCACAGCAGCAGGATGTTGAGCATGCAGATGACCAGCATGCACCATTGGACATGTGCTGCTGGCCACAGGGTGCAGCACAGGTCCAGCTACAGACACAGCCCCCTGCTAGGCCAGTGCAGTGGCGGCAGCAACAGCAATAACAGCAGCAACACCAGCTACAACAACCTACTCAGTATCCCCATCATCCCCAACAGTTGACACCCCACCACCCATAGGCAGGGGCAGGGTGTCCCCTCTGGGCCCAGATGGTCAGAGTGCCCAGACCACCTTGGAGTCTCAGCATGCTGCACAGCAGGATCTGCACGACTTCCACAGGAAAATGCGGCATGAACTGGCCCAGTTGCGAGAGACAGTTAGGTCGGCCATGCTCCGTGCTGAGTTGCAGGCAGAGGAATGCATGACACAAATCCTAGCCACTGTTCAGTGGGGCTTTGTTGACCTCTCTACTTCCATGAGGGCACATGCAGAGGTGATGCAGGCTGCGACCGTGGCTGGTTGGAAGGGCTCAGACACCACACAGCACTGGAGGTCCACAACTGTACCCCGGCGTGTGTCCCGCAAATGGGGTGTGGGCACTGGGTCCTCCACCCCCGTATCTCAGTCCTCCACAGATCAGACACGGCATCGTGGCTGCCCACCCTCCATGGCGGGTACTGCATCCCGCTGTGGTCGCAGGCATGCTACTGGCCTGTCATCCCCCGCAGTCCTCACCACCCGTGTCATCAGCACAGAGCACTCTGACCTCTGTGTCTCGCAGACATGGGATGTGTCATGTGCATGGTGGTAGGTGCCGGTGATAGAGTTGGCGATCATGCACACTGACCCATTGGGTCACACACAAACACACACACACATATGCACACACACACACACAAAATCACACACACACACACACACACACACACACACACTGTCACTCACACGCATGGTCACTCACCCTCACACAGGCACACACCACCTGCACTACACCTTCTGCCTATCTACCCCCTCAGTCCCACCCACACCCTGCACACTACACACCCTTCAGCCATCCACCCATGCGTGACATGCACTGCACACTTCCCTCAACACACACATCATATGTGCATGGCTACACTGTGTGGTACACCAGGGGTTTGCACTGTTTTCACTGTTCTGTACTGTACATTATATGCACACATATTAAAGGCACTGGTCATGACTTGTTGTTCGTATGTGTTGTGTTCACTCACCTTCCCATCCAGGCTAGTGTTTCCATGATGCTGCTCTGGTGCTCCAGGGCCCTGCGTGCCATTCAAGGGTCTCTCCTTTTGAGTTGCTCTACTATCCGCTGGACCTCTAGCTCTGGGTCACTGACTGACTGTACCTCAGGTTCGGGTGCATGTATACCATGGTTTAGTGCCATGTTGTGCAGCATACAACATGCTAGGAATATACGGCATACCTTCTGAGGCCTATACTGTAGGACACCACCTGAACAGTCGATGCAGTGGAACCACATCTTTAGCATGCCAAAGACCCTCTCTATGATGTTTCTGGTGGCAGCGTGTGTCTCATTGTACCTCTCCTCAGCCACTGTGGCTGGCTGGAGTACTGGTGTGAGCAGCCAGGGTCTCAGGGGATAGGCACTGTCCCTGTGAACATATGTGTACATGTTAGCTGCACTGCCCTGCTGTCTGGCCATTGCACATGTACTGTATGTCAGTGGTGTTTTGCTGTCACATTGCCCCCTGCCCCCCTCCACCCTGTCTACAGTTGCTTGGCAGTTACCTACTGTGGTGTTTGCATGCCACGGCTGCAGATACTCACCATCAAGGTGCCCACTGGGTATTCTGCCCTCTTCAAAGGCCTGGCACAGCCTTAACCGGTGCCATATGAAGGCATCGTGGACATTGCTGAGGTACTGTGCAAAGACATTGCTGATGCGCCTTGTCGTATCACATACCAGCAGACAATTAATGGAGTGGAACCCCTTCCTGTTTACGTATATGTCACTGCCATCGCCAGGTGGTGCACGGATGGCAACATGGGTGCAGTCAATGGCACAAAGTGCAGCTGGTAGGCTCACAACTCGATAGAATTGCTGCATGGTTGCTCTGTGCTCAGCTACCATGCTTAGGAATACTATGCATTCAGCAACATGTGGCAGAAAGGCAACTAGGAACTGGGTCAGGAGGCATGAGGTGGCAGACTGCGATACCCCAATGGTGTCTCCCACTGGGGTTTGGAAAATCCCGGTGGCTAGAAAGCACATTGCTGCCATCACCTTCTCCTCCACTGACATGGCATGGCTGCGTCTAGTGTTAGGCTGCAGCTGCTCATGCAGGAGTTTGCATGACTGCCTCAACTTGTCCCTGTTCACACTGTACCGGCCAATGATGTACTCATCTGGCAGGGTCTCGAAGGAGACTCTGGGCTGGTACAACCTGTGTGCAGCATATCTCATCCTTGGCCTGTGGTGTGGGTCAAGGTGGGCCTGGTCCCTCTCCTCCTCCTACACTACTTCCTCCATGAGGTGCATCAGCACAGCATTGCTGAAAAATGCCATGTTTATTTCCTACACTGGCCACACCCCTCTCTGTGGATTGCCCTGGGATAAGACTTGCCTTTTATAGGCAGTAAGTAGCGCCACGCTATGTGTTGCGAAAAGTGGCCTTGCGCAGCACTATACCTTTGAATATCCCATTGTGCCTTTATGCATGTTCCTGCCTCACGTTGCCCCTTGCATACATTAAGTGTTTGAGCCTGTGCTATGTCTTGTTTTGAATATTGCAATCCTGCACTAACCTGGTGCTATCACAGCACAAACATCTGAATATCTAGGATGTAGTGTGCGGTGTTAAAATAAGAAATAAAGCTAATTTCTTTAATGGCAGTTTATCACAAATATGGTACTTTACATAGGTGATGCACTGTGCTTGGATTATAGGTATTGGCAGGTCTCAGAAAAAAGTCTATGTCCTTTTAATTCTTGAACATTTTAGTGCAGTGAAATTAACAATGGGGGAGAAGATAATTCTAAGGTTGACATAACTCAAATATAATTTTCTTCCAACTCTGAGCTTGTCATTTGCAATAATTTTTTTTTCACTCTTGACAGATGCTTGTTCAGAAACTGTGAAAAACGCCCATCAGCATTGAGTGAATTAGAAAGAACGCTGGCTGCTTTTGTATTGCAAGGCTTATCTCTGCAGGGGAGTTTGATTTATGAAGCTTGCTCACATGTCTACTAGTCCCAGTTTTACTTCTTATTTTAGTAACACTGACTGATTGGCTGAGATTGAGATAGCACAGTGATTGGTCTCTCTGGGTCACCTTCTTCTGTGTGTGTGTGTGCGCGTGTGTGTATTTGTACACACACACTGCATGCTAACAAGATGTGAAGGTAAACATTTCTGTGATGACTGCTTTCTATCAAGGTGATCATGATTACTGTGTTTTATATTCTTGCAGGAAACCCGTTCCTACCAAATGTCACAAGCATTTTTTATTTTTTTTTATTTTCATGTTTACATTTTGGAAAGGTGTTGCCCAGCTAATAAAAACTGAGTTTTCACTTTCTTTTACCCTAACATTTTGGCCTACATAAAGAATGGGATAGTATTCATCTACCTGTCTGCATATGGGGCAGTTAATTTCCTGGCATTTTGTTGAACGCCATAGAGCAGTGTTCTTACAGCATCAAGCAGGCTGCAACTAATGCTTTTTTCTCCTGCTTCTTTTTTAAGGCTGCATAGCAGAGCTATTCAACGTATCGCTATTACATAGTAGAGAGAAGGGGACTCTGGAAGCACGTGATCAGGTACCTTGACTGTGTCCTTCCACAGTGGAGTCGAAACACATTCATTTAGTACAGTGTTGTTTTTCCCTTACCACCTCCATTCAGTATTTTCCTGCTCTGTGCTCGCTTTTTGTTAATTTCTGGATTCGGAGCAAGCACTTTTTTTCCTTCCCTTATATATACTAACATACTAAGATGCCAGCAGAGTAAGCCTAAAGGTCTATCGAGTCTGCTTGAAAATCAGCACCCGGACAGGACACCGTTGCTGTCCCTTCCCACATTACTCCCCCCAGCCCCATCCCACAACAGAGTTCACCTCCCAATCCAGCATTCCTCAGTTTCAACCTCCTCCTATATCTGTCCCAGCCCCTCTTGAATCCATCCACTCTATCAACAGCCACCAGCTCTGCAGGCAGGGCATTCCATGGGTCCACCACCCTCTCAGTAAAGTAGTGTCTCCTAGCCTCCCCCATGAGCTGCCACCGTGTCTCATGTAATGCCCCCTGGTGGTTCCCTCCTCTTTCAGCTGGATGATCCTATTTAGGCTGACCCTGTTCACTCCCTTTTACTATTTAAAGACCTCGATCATATCCTCTCTGTCCCTCCTCTCCACCAGGGAGTACAAGTTTAGCTCCTCAAGCCTCTCCTCATAGGATCTCTCCCCCAGGCCCTGTATCATCCTGGTCACTCTCCTCCGGACCCTGTCCAGAAGTGCAATGTCCTTTTTATGTTGGCTCGCACTTGTGCAGCCAACATATTGCAGTAGTAGCAGATTTGGAGGAGCAGTCACTGTGGGTGAATTCAGGGCATGCATCAGTAGGTGCATCCCTCATTCCCCAATGAGGCAGCTGCAGGCACTGACACCAGCAACATGTAACATGGCCAGCAAATCAAAGAAAAGGTCCACTGCAATGAAAGCCAAGCCCGTCACGCAGCGGCATCTTCTGACATGCCTTTGCTGGTGAAGCAAACATGGTGGCAACCACCTGCCACAGTGCCAAAGTTTGAGGGATGCCCAATTCCCCTGTCAGCATGCCCTAACCCATTTCATGTGCCAATGGGGGAGCCCACTCCCCGTCAGCATAATGCCCCCCCATTTGTTGTGTGTTGAGGGGGTGTCCAATCCTCCTCGGCACTTGCCCCCCTTCGGTATGTGCTGGCGGGGGTGCCCAATCCCCCATCGGCTAGCCCCCTCAAACACTCAGGTGGCACATTTGGAGCCCACCCCAGCATGCCAAATGTCCTTGTAAAAAAAAAGTCCCACAATGTTTTTTTTTAAAAACCTATAAAAGAAGAAAACAGTCCCTCGTGGTCTGTCCTGCTCCCTCCCCAGCTAGAGCCCACCATCTGCGCACCCTGCCTCCCCACTCCCCCCTTCACCCCATACTTACCTCAGTAGTCTGGCACGATGATCTTCGGTGGACCGAGAACACGTCTGCACTCTTCAAAGCCGACCGCAAACTGAAGAAATGCCGGTAAGCTGTATAATGACAAAAATAGGGTTTTTTCAACTTTGGTGAATGTCTCAGGCATTTTTAGGAATTTTGGCACCATATTTTCAACATGGAGTTATTGGGGCCCTTCCTCATGAATTTTGTCACCGTCATGGCATTATTCAGTCTCAAAAGGTGATTTTGCAGTCACTGCATGGAATCACCTTTCAGGACTAAGTAATGAAATGACAGTGCAACTGTTCGTGAGGTGGTCTCTCAAAAAGCCTATGTTGCAAATTTGGTGAAAGAAATCCAAAAAATGACTGTTTTGCAAGAGTGCATTGCGCAGTTGCCATGCACGCTCGTAACTTCATGAATATGTAATATTTTCACTCCAGATTTTCAACATTGCCATTTTTCCATACCTCCTTATCAACAGTACAGCTGTCATTTTACATATCCTAGCCAAAATGTGTTTTTGCACTTCTGGCGCAGAATAGCGCGGTCACTGTGCGAAATCAGTTTTTGGGACAGTTTGACAAAATGACATTGACACTCTTCATGAGCAGAGGTCCTAAAATGCATATGTTGAAAATTTGGTGATGAAAGTCCATAAAATGTGTTACAAGCATGCGCTGCGCAGTTTCCACGCATCCTTGTAGCTTCACCAATGTGCAATATTTTCAAGCCAGATTTTCAACACTGCCATTTTTTCACACCTCCTTATGAACAGTACAGCTATCATTTTTCACATCCTGTCCAAAATGTGTTTTCGCACCTGTGGCGTGGAATGTCTGATTGCTGTGGGAAATCAACTTTTGGGACAGATTAACAAAATCACAGTGCCACTGTTCATGAGGGGAAGTTCCAAAATGCCTATGTTGGAAATGTGTCTCTTCAGGGTGGGGGTGAGGTTGACATCAGTTCAATACTTCACTGCCATTCCTATTATGCATCTTTAACTCCTACACTACCAATGCCAATGCCAGCGAGACAACATTCAGCATTGACAAATGCTTGTTTAGGTATGGGTGCCAAAACTGTATGCAGTACTCCAGGTGCATTCTAACCAGGAAGTTTTACAGAGGAAGAAACACCTCCCATCTCCTCGAGGTTATCCCCTGGCTGTGCACCCGAGCATTTTATTTGCTTTAGCTGTGACCCTCCTACACTGCTCAGAGTTGTTCATTTTAGCATCCATGACCACTCCAAGATCCCTCCCCCCAAAACCTGGAGTTTCTCCCCACCCAAAAAGTACTCATGACCCGGGTTCCTTAGCCCCAAGTGGAGAACACTGCATTTCTTGGCATTGAACCTTAATTTCCAAGTGCATGACCACCTCTTGAGAGTCTCCAGGTTCCCCTGAAGGGCTCTTCCACCCTCCTTTCTGTCTACCACCACCCCCAGCTTTGAATCATCAGTGAAGGGGCTCATCTCACTCCTTATGCCGTCCCTGATGTCTGAGATTTAAACATTAAATGGAAGTGAGCTCAACACCTATCCTTGTGGCACCCTGCTAATGACTCTCCTTGAAGATGATATCCCCGACCACCACCCTCTGAAACCACCCAGTTAGCCAGTTCCCTATCCACCTCACCATCATTTCCCCACCCCCATTCCCCCCAGCTTGTCCAGCAACCTGAGTGTGGCACTGAGTCAAACGCCTTGCTAAAGTCTAGAAAGAGGACAGCGACTGGTCTTCCCTGGTCCAGGGTCCTTGTCACCTAATCATTGAACTCCACAAGGTTAGTCTGACAAGATCTGTCCTGAATGAAGCCATGTTGGTGATCATCCAGATGGCCCTGTGTCTCCAAGAATGCCTCCAGCCTGTCTTTCAAGATGGCCTCCATCATTTTGCCCACCATCAATGTAAGACTAACAGGCCTGTAGTTACCCGGCTCCTCCTGTGAATCGCTTTTGTGGATTGGCAAGACATGGGCCATCCTCCAATCCTGATGCACCCAACTCATCTGTAGGGAGATGTCGAAAAGGTCTGCCAGAGGTGCAGCAAGGACATCCGCCATCTCCTTCAGCACCCTGGGATGAAAGCCATATGGACCCAGTGCCTTAGCTATTCTCAGGGACTTAAGGGCCTCCCTCACCCTACTGACAGGAATTTCAATGTCAGAGCGCTCCCTCCCCCACCTCAATCCTATTTCCCCATCCCCCATATGGTGCTGACCCTCCATCTTCTCTTGTGAAGACCGAGGAAAAGTATCCATTAAACATCTCCGCCTGCCCCCTGGCCTCCTCGGCCCATCCACTCCCTGACCTCAGTCTGCTAGTCTTCCCCTTCACTTTCCTCCTTTCCCTGATGCACCTAAAGAGCCATTTTTCCCTGTTTCTTATCCCCTGTGCTAGCCTTTGTGTCATCCTCGCCTTGGCCAATCTCATCACCCTGGTTACCTTTTTGGCTAGTCTATCATACTCTTTGTCCTCTTCCCCTCATGAGCACTTGTACTTTCTATAAGCAGCTGTTTTATCCCTTACCACCTCCTGGACCACCCCGATCCACCAGCTGGGCTTTTGGGCCCTACTGAACTTGCGTCGGACCTTCATGCAAGCCTTGGTAGCTTCCAGGAGCCCAACTTTAATAATTTCCCACCTGCTCTGTGTAGCCATATCCGATCTGATCCCCTTCAAATGTCCCTTGAGGATCTCCTCCATATCCTTGAAGTCTGCTCTCCTAAAGTCAACCATCACTGTTTTAGTGCGATTCCACCCCCCCCCCGATCAAGGGAAAACCAAACCATGGCATGATCACTCCTGCTAGTGGGTCCCACACAACTAGGTTCCTAACCAGATCACAATCTGACAGGACCACATCCAGGATGCTACCATCCCTTGTCGGATCAGTCACCAGTTGGGATAGGAATTCATCCTGGAAGACCTCCGGCAAGCACTGCTCCCTAGCCAATGAAGAGGCCATAGTGCCCCAGTGAATCCTTGGCATGGTTAGGTCACCCAGCACCACAGTTTTACCCTCCCCCTGACCACATTGATCCCTTAAATTTGACACCCGGCCCTCCTCAGGTTCATCTGCCTGCCTGGGTGGCCTATAAACCACCCCCAAGTTGACCCTCCTACCCCCAGATGTCTGCAAGGTAACCCATAACACCTCTAAGTTTCCATCTGCCCCCTCCACACTGCATATATTAATGCGATTCCTAATGATGAGCGCCACCCCACCTCCCCAGCCCACGGTCCTGTCCTTCCTGAACACAGTGTATCCCATAGGGTTTAGATCCCAATCATGTTGAGGAGTGGCCCAAGTTTCAGTGACTGCTGCCACAGCCACTACCCCTTCAGTTAGCATTGCCTGGAGCTCAGGCATCTTATTTCCCATGCTCCTGGCATTAATCAGGACCGCCCTCCTTCCCTGCCCCTTGCCCTCACCTGTTCCTCCAACCCAAGTGCCCTCACCTAACTGCAAGGTCCCACTCCCTTGGTCCATGCCAGGAGCCCCCATTAAGCACCCCTTCCCCCTTGCAGGGAGAAGATGGCCAAGTGCTTCCTTGATGTGTCTGCCAGCAGTGGCCCCAAGCCCCAGCCCCCCCTTCACAAGTTTAAACCCCACCTAGTTTCAATGAACTTGGTCAGTTTTAGTTTCAACCCCCCCACATTTAGGTGGAGCCTATCCCTAGCATACAGCCCCTTGTCCTCCCAAGTTGCACCCCAGTCCCCCACCAGCCCATACCCCTAGCCACACACCATACTTTAAATCATTCATTAACCTCCCTGACATTTTGCCTGTTTCCCATGCTAGCTCTGGGCACTGGGAGGATATCTGAGAAGGAGATTGTGCATCCCATCCCATGACACACCCTGGCTAGCTCCTGAAACCGTGCCTGTTTCTCCTTCACACTATTTCCCTCTATGTCATTAGTGCCTAGGTACACTAATATGTTAGGGGATCCCCCACATTTCTATATGTAATAATGTTTCCCCTGGTGTCTAGTGGCACCGCCACTCTCTACTTGCTGTTCCTGCTCTCTAGTACTGTTTCCCTGGTGTCTAGCACCCCTACCCTCCAATCACCATCCCCATAATGTCTATTGTTTCTCTGGTGTCTAGTGGCACCCCCCACCCTTCAATTGCTGTCCCTACAATGTTCTATGGTTTCCCTGGTGACTAGTGGCTCCCCACCCTCTGATCACCATTCCCATAATTGATGTATTGTTTCCCTGGTGTCCAGTGGCCCACCATCCTCTGATCACCATCTCTTGAATGATGTATTGTTTCCCTGGTGTCTAGCGGTACCATCTACCCTCCGATCACCATCTCCGTATAGTTGTACTGTTTCCCTAGTGTTTAGTAGCACCCTCCACCCTCTGATCACTGTCCCCGTAATGATGTATTATTTCCCTGGTGTCTAGTGGCACCATCTACCCTCTGATCACCGACCCATAATGATGTATTGTTTTCTTGATGTCTACTGGCATCCCCACCCTCTGATTGCCATCCCTGTAATGTCCTATTGTTTCCCTGGTGTCTAGTGGCCCCCCCACCCTCCGATTGTCATCTCCATTAGGTATTGTTTCTCTGGTGTCTACTGGCACCCCAGCCTCTGATAACCATCCCTGTATTGTGTCACTGTCACCTGTAAAAAAAAAATACCAAAAAAAAAACCTTCCCCTCAATAATTTTTTTAACCTGTAAAAAATAAAATGGCCACTTACCAATCTGACCCCCCAACCCGGCTTCCTACTCAGCAGTCACCACACCACACCTCCCAATACCCCTCGCTCACCTGAACAGGTCTCATGGTAAAGATCCATTCACCGATCAAAGACATGTCTTGCTGCAGGAATTGCTGACTGCAATATGAGAAACTAAGGTTAAGTGCAGTTCGATGTATTTCAGTGGGGTTTTGAACTTTGATGCATAACTTTGTCATTTTTGCATATTTTGGTCCCAAATTTTCAACATGGCCATTTTGGGACCACACGTCATGACCAATGGTGTTGGAATTATGCAAATCAGGCCTGAAAGTTGATTTCACGCTTGTGTTAGGAAATCACCTTTCAGGTGGGATTTGAACATTTTCACCACCCTTGTTCATCAACTGGGATCATAAGAAGACTATGTTGAAAATGTGGGATCAAAATATATAAAAATAACAAAGTTACATGCACATATTGAAATTACTCTATGTTTGCTCATAGCTTCAGTAGTTTTCAATATTTTGACCCAAAATTTTCAACATAGTAATTTTTTTACACTACCTCATGAATGTAACAGCTGCCATTTTTCAAATCCTGACCAAATGTGTATTTCCACCTGTGGCATGGAATGATGTTTTGTTGGTGTAGAATCACATTTTGGTAAGGATTTGAAAACTTTCACCTATTGGGTTCATGAGGTGGGATGAAGTATCCCCTCACTTTTTTTGGCTACATCACTACCATTATAATGCAGCCGTATTGGCTCTGACCAGAGTTTATCCAGTTTATCCTCCTGTCAGTGAACTTGCCCTCCTCAGCCTGGCCAACTCCAAGCTCCTTCTTTCCTTTTTCTGTCTCTCACTTGCCTTTAGAGGGTCCATGGAGTCCCTTACTTCCTTCTCCTCTGGGCTCCATAATGGATTCTACTGGGGGACAAAGTAGCTACCCCCTCTAGTCCTCAAGTATGGAAGGTAGTGGGCAGTTAGGTTGCTGGAACCTGAGACTGTTAGTGTTATATTGCCACAGTACCAGGTTTTCCACCTTGCATTATACCCGACCCTGAGGACACCAGTGGCAAGGGTACCTAGTACAGATGCAGGTGGGTTCCTGCGCATGGCACCACTCACCTCTGCTCTTCTGCAAGTCATTCCATCTGCACTGCCAGTTTTGGTCACCCAGGTGGCAGTAGACAGTGGAGCCTGCATACCTTGCTCCCCAGAGGAAGAGAGCATCATGCTAGATCTTCCTCTACCTGGCTTGCCCCCAGTGTCCTGTACTCATTCATAACCTGGGTTGTTGGTGTCAGTGGTGCATCGCTGCCACAGTGTCAACAGTCTCCTGCTTCTTTTAACTATCCTTCTTGTATAAGTATTGCTTTGTTATGCCTTTAATCTGGTATTATATCCTATACACTGCGGTATGATTTTTTTTATGTTTCACTACCTCCTTCCCTTTAAACAGCAAGTCATACTGCCAGCAACATCTACCCCATCCTGGACCACATTCTGAGTCACACTGTGTGGACTTATACATCAGAATCACTATGCTTCTGTGTTGCGTCTCCCTACCATCCATTATGGCTATAAACAAAACCATGAGTTAATTGCTGTGGTCAAAAATTCCCCTTGTGACTGAGTTTTGTCTAATGTTAGTGTTTGTGCATGCTATCACCTGAAGTCTGATACCCATGGAGGGACTGGTGGTATGTCATGTTCAAAGTCCTTGGGCATCTGTGCTAACATCTTAGTCATCCCTGCACCTGCCTGATCACTAGCTCTTGGCCCTATTCTGGACTGAAGTATCTGTGATGTTAAAGACCCTCTCCTGGCCCTCTGGGCAGTTTGCTGACCTCTTCCCATTGTTCATCCATTTAATGGTTCCTGATGACTGGTAAATACCCTCTCCTTAGACCTGTCCTCTCAATTGTCAATCTTTAACATCAGGTTCCTCGCCAATATACATTCCCTGCTGGCTGCAATGCAGGGGAACACAGTATTAAGAGACCCCTACCTTCTGACCTGATTATTTCTATTGCAGGGACAACAACTGCAACCACAAAAGTCAGGTCTGCCATGTTTTGTGAATGGCCTTATGGGCCATTTGCATGGTATCCCTGTCCCTTCTGTGCACATTTGCATGGTAACCTTGACCCTTCTGTGCAAATTTGCAAAGTGAATTAGAAATGCGCAAGTGGGGTCTGAGACCCCTTTGTGCAGAGCTCAGGCATTCATATGCAAGGGACTGGAGTAAAACTATAATTTTTTGTATTTTCCAGTCTCTTGCAACTGAGAATTGGGTCCATCTCTCTCTCTCTCTCTCTCTCTCTCTCTCTCCCTTCTTGGCATCTGTGACAACAATGGAAAAACCACTATGCTATATATATCACTCACTAATCCCAGGACCCCAACCCTTTCTAAGTCTGATAATGAAATTGGTAGACAGAATGCTGGCTCCTGACTGGCCAAGATGTATAGCACTTTCAGCAGGGCTATTATCCCAGCACAACAGTCCAGCTAAAAGCAGCTCAACAAAAATATGTTTAAAAATAAATCCAGTTTACTAAAATGGTCCCATTTCATAATCACGATAAGGCACTGTAGGGGGTGTGTTATGGTGGGCTAAATGCCCTTTTTGGGTGGTGGAGGCACTCAACTTCACCTTGTGTTTCAACCCACTCAAGGCGTGCTGCTAGCCCACCCTAATGTTTCCCTTGTCATGCCTTATTGCTTAATTCAGGGCTACCTGATGATTTTGACATGTCCCCTTGTGTTTTTCTGAAAATCTCATTATTTCTTCTGGAACCTGGATTGTTTTCTTGTATAAGCAAAACAAGTTTATTGTATGTTTCCTTGTCGACTGCCCCATTTTCATGTTAAATGCAGAATGCCAATACATCTGAGAGTCCTGCTGATCAAACCTATCGTGTACACAGACAAGTCCGGTTGTTGTTTTTTTAGACCATTCACCTTACTATATCCAGGGCCCCTGGTGTTCTGTGGCAGAATTTTCTGATTTCTGAGGCAGGGCTCCTTGACTTCTGAGGCAGCATTTTCTGATTTCTGAGGCATGATTTATTCATTTCTCTGGCAGAATGCAGTCCTGTCATTGGCTAAATATGATGTGATGTCATCGATGACATCATATGCTGAGCATAGAGGAGGGGCTTCAGGATAAACTAGGTGGGAAAGAAAGTCTGCCACTATGGAAAAACAGTATTTTTATATGAAAATTCACCAAAAATAATGAATTCTGCGGCACTGTATATATTCTGCGGCATGATGCAATTTCTGCGGCAAATTCCGCAACCGCAGAACCGCAGAATTCCAGGGGCCTTGACTATATCTTATTCTGTCTTACTACATCTGTAGTGTGTACCAGCTCCAAAGGCTTCCATTTTCCAACTGCTAAATGGGCACCAGTGTAACACTAGTGGAAGGTCCCTTACAACCCTCATATCATACAGTCTACCAACCGAGAGATTTCTTAAAGTGAACCAACAGTGTAACATTAAAAAGACAGAGCTTTTATTAAAGTATAGTAGTTATGCATGTCTAGGCAGTCAGGATTCACTAGCTAATTTTCATACACTTTTGGTAGGCCTTCTAGGCTAATATGTTTAGAAAGTGTGCTTTAAAAATAGCCGAAGTAGCAGTAACTGTTCCAGCTCATAGTCTGACAATATGACAGTGTTGTGCCTCTCTGATCTGTGAGACCATGGGGCTGGAAGGCATGCTCTGTGCACACTATAGTGCTAAATTTCATTTGTAGGGGACAGCAAGAGGATCATTGCCCCTCCATTATTGTCCCATACCCTTCCTGTAATTGGTTGATGGATTCTTTGTGTTGCTTTTCCAGTAAGTTTAAACAAGAAAGGTTAGTTAGAACTTCTATTTAATATTCTGATTTCAAGTATGAATACTAATAATGGGTTATGGATAAATAAATATGCTGATGATACAAAATTGGCGTGTATAGTCAATGATCATGCTGCAACTCATATTTTGCAGGATAACCTTAATAACCTATCTATTTGGGCAAAATAAAATAAATTTTAATATAAGTCTTTAATATCTCCAAATGTAAAGTGATGCATTTTGGTAAAAAACAATATGATGGTAAACTATTATATGGACAATATTCTTTTGAATACAGTGACTGAGGAAAAGGACTTAGGAGTCTATATCGCTAACAATTTGAAATTTACCAAGCGTACAAATAAAACAGCACAAAAATGTCATAGACTGATTAACTGTATTCTGAAAAACATTAAATCCAGAGAACCTGAGTGTTAATACCACTTTATTGTAGTATAGTCAGATCCCATATAGACTACTGTTCATCATTTTGTGCCCCAACCTATGTTCGGGATAAAATAACAGTAGAAAAAATCCAACGTAGATTTACAAGAAATGTTTCGACTTGAAAAACAAAATCCTATGAAAACAGACTGAGGGAGCTGAACCTTTTCTCTATCAAATATCGATCCTTAAGAGGGGACCTGTGTTTAATCTATAAAGCAACACGAGATATAGCATAGTTTGAAACCTTGTGTATGGAACAGCAATATACAGTTAGCTATACTATATCTCATAAACTAAAATTAAAATCTAATACAAATAGGTCAACCAAAAGGAATCTTTTTTTCACACAGAGAGTAGAGCCAATTTGGAATTCCCTACCACATGAGGTAATATATAGTACTACTCTTCAAAACTTTAAAAGAAATCTTGACATATATATGGGTAATTCTAAATATGATTTCCACCCAGGTTAGTGGGTGGCGAGTTCTTTATGGGCTAGTCCCCGAACTCGTATCAACCTATGAACCTGTGAACTTCACCTTGCATCTCCTCCTGAGATGCAGTTAATAGTAGCTGCCTCCTGGGGATGGAGGTAATACTGCATTACTGGTGCTGCAGAGCCTCAGTAGAGTGAACTAACAGGGGTATATTGTGCAAATATTTAATTTTCTAGCTATATTCCTGAATTAGGGAGAAAGATTATGGGCTAGATTCTGAAAGCTCTTGGCTTTGCAATGACTTAGAACAGAAACAGGTGCCAGCCAGAAACCAATTATAGCTGTTAATATGCATCTGATTTTCATAGTTTGGAACTATTACAACGAGCGGCACCAAGAAGAACTGTGGCATTTGCTTTGTATCAAAAAGAGCAGGGGTCTGTTCTTACAACATGAAAATGTTGTCATTTTTACAAGTAAACAGAAGTCTATAGTGAGAAAGTACAGTTATGTAAGAAATCACTGTAATAGTAGATCTTTGAGGGGAGCTCTTGCAGCAGGCAACACCAGTAGGACTGAAGCTACAAAGTGCCAGGACCACACAGAAAAATTCTAGCTAGCAGTGTATCATGGGAGACCACTCTCACTAATGTCGACATTAGTACTTGACAGAATCGAAGGAGGTGACAAGGGCAGTAAGGGGAGCCAAAGCATCTACGGAACTCAGGCTGGCACAAGGCATTAAGAAGGGGGAGAAGGACTTCTTTAAGTACATCAGGGAGAAAAGGAGCTGTAAGGACCACATAGTAAGGATTAGGAAGGAGGGGGGTTGGGTGGAAGCAGGGTACGATAAGGCGGAAGCACTAAATGAGTACTTCTGCTCAGTATTTACTAAAGAGAAGAGGGGGTGACACCCAAGATGGGAGAAATGGCAGACGCAGGGGGGGAAGTGGTGACAGATGGGGAAATCATGGAGGGCAGAGTTCGAGAGGGTTTGAAGGCACTGAGGGTGGACAAGGCACCAGGCCCAGATGGCATCCACCCCAGGGTACTGAAGGAGCTGGCAGAGGTCCTTGCAGGACCTTTGGCAGACCTATTTAATGCCTCACTACATTGGGTGTGTACCTCAGGACTGGAGGATGGCTCATGTGGTGCCCTCCACAAGAGTGGCCCCAAGGATGAACCGGAAACTACAGACCAGTGAGCCTCACATCCATCGTGGGTAAGCTAATGGAGACTATCCTGAAGGAGAGGCTGGTGGCCCTCTTAGAGGCCAAAGGACTACAGGACAGCAGACAGCATGGCTTCATACGTGGCGATCCTGCCAAACCAACCTGGTCGAGTTCTATGACTGGGTAACTAGGCAACTGGACAGGGACATGCAGTGGATGTCCTGTATCTGGACTTCAGTAAGGCATTCGACTCAGTGCCACATGGAAGGCTGGGAAGGAAGTTAGTAGGCACAGGGGCAGGTGCAATGCTGGTGAGATGGGTAGGAAACTGGCTGCAGGGAAGGCAAAAGAGGGTGGTGGTGGATGGGGAGCTCTCACACCCAAGGGCAGTGACGAGCGGTGTCCCACAGGGCTCGGTGTTGGGACCAGTGTTGTTTGGGATATTCATTGCAGACATATCATGGGACATCAAGAGCAAGATCAGTCTGCTTGCTGATGATACCAAGCTTGGCGCGGTGGTGGATGACCTAGGGGGATGGCAGGGGTTGCAGGATGATCTGGCAAAGCTTGAAACCTGGTCAGACACCTGGCAACTGGGCTTTAATGCCAAAAAGTGCAAGGTGCTGCATTTTGGGATGAAGAACCCAAGGAGGACTTACCAGCTAGGGGAAGTGCAGCTAGCCCAGACAGAGGAGGAGAAGGATCTGGGTGTGCTCATCACAGGGTCAATGAACAACTCGGCACAGTGTAGGAAGGCAGCTAAAGGCCAACAAAATGCTGGGTTGTATTGCAAGGGGTATATCCTCAAGGAGGGAGGAGGTGATTCTGCCACTGTATAGGTCATTAGTTAGACCACACCTGAGTACTGCATGCAGTTCTCATCCCAGATCTGAAGAGGGACATTGGTTACTGGAGGGAGTGCAGCGAGGGCGACAAAGATGATCAAGGGTCTGGGGACTTATCATATGAGAGGAGGTTGAAGGAGTTGAACATGTACTCACTGGAGGAGAGGAGAGACAGGGGGGACATGATTGAAACCTTTAAATACATGAAAGGAATAAACAAGACAGGTACAGAGGGGCTGTTCAAAGCAAAGGAGGGGAGGGCCACCAGGGGCCATGATATGAGACTGGAGCGAGGAAGGTTCAGGAGGGAGATGAGGAGACACTTTTTTACAGAGAGGGTGGTGGCTGGGTGGAATGCGTTACCTGCAGAAGTGGTATGCAGTGGAACAGTGGACTGCTTCAAACGAGGATGGGACAGGACAAGGGGGAGGGTTAATGAAGGGGAAGGGTGGAAGGGAAGGGCAGCTGCAGAATAAGGGGTGCTAGCTGCACATTCGAGCAGACTTGATAGACCTCTAGGCCTTTATCTTCTGGCAAATTTCATCTGTTCGTCGTCTGTTCGACATGCTGACTTCCACCTAACCTATAAAGGGGGAGGTCCCCCAGACCTATCTCAGTTCTCTCACTGGAGACTGTGGCACAGAAAGTAAAAAAAAGGAGAACTGAGGCAGTTCCTCAGAGCCAAGGAAAAGTAGAATAAATGTGAAGGAGAAGCAGCTATCTGTGGGAAGAAGGGAGAGAAATTAGTGCCTGCTGCAAGAGCTTCTTTCAAAGATCTACTGTTATGGTAAGTTCTTATGTAACTGTGCTATCTTACTTTGAGAGGGTTCTTGTAGCAGGCAACACCGGTAGGACTGAGTCCTAAGCAGTACTGGAACCTACTCAATGGGCAGCTGGGAGAAGGCAGAGAATGTCAGCAGAAGTTTCTGGAAAGAAGGCCTGAAGGACTGCGAGTCCAAAATTGGCCCTGCATCTGGAAGCGATGTCCAGACTGTAGTGATGGACAAAAGTGTGAACAGAACTCCATGTGGCAGCTGCACAGATTTCCACAGCAGACGCATTCCTGAAACAGGTGGTAGAGACACCCATACCTCTGGTGGAGTCTCCCTTAACCACCCTAGGAAAAGGCTAGTTGTACTAACAGTAACAATAAGCAATGCAATTTGACAGCCATTTCGACAAACTGTTTCGAAACAGGTGCCCCTTCTCTTTTGGGGACAAATGAAACAAACAACTGATCAGTCTTTCCAACTGGTTGGGTGCAATTTGTGTAATAATGAAGCACCATATGAACGTCCAAAGTATGTAGTAAGGCCTCCCCATGATTAGAATATTCAGAGAAATAAATGGGCAGGGGGATTGATTGGTTTAGTGTTAACTCAGACACCACCTTAGGCAGAGACTTAGGATTAGTATGCAAAGACACCCTGTCTTTGTGAAAAACTAAGAAAGGCTCTACACAGCAGAGCCTGAAGCTTGGAAATCCTTCAAGCAGAAGTAACAGCAACTAAAAACAATGCTTTTTATGACAGAAAGAGCAGCTCGTGACTCACGGCCGGTTCAAAGGGAGGCAGAATGAGCTTTTCCAACATAAAAAGAAGGTCCCATGGAGGTATAGGGTTTTGAACGGGAGACTTCAAATGTAGGATATCCTCCAGGAATGTGCAGAATACCTCCAACTGGGCAACAGCTTTTCCCTCAATAGGTGCATGGTATGCAGAGATGGCAGAAAGGTGCACCTTAAGAAAGGAGTACCACAGTCCTAAGTCCAAAAGGGAGAAGAGGTATTCCAAGATCAGATTCACAGGACAGGTGACTGAATCCAGGTTGCGAGCGGTGGCCCACAGGGAGATGCGTTTCCACTTCCTGGCATAGGTGATTCTAGTGGAAGGCTTTCTAGCAGCCACCAGAATGTCAGTGACCCTGGAGGAAACCCAAAGTGGGTGATAGCTAAGCCTGCAGAAGCCATGCATGTACATAGAAAAACGTGAGGTCTGGATGAACCAGAGTAAGCTGGTGCACAGGGGCCAGGGTATTGTAGGTTCCACTGCTAGCTGCTGCAGCAGGGGGAACCAAATCTGATGCAGCCAATAGAGGGCTATGAGGATCATCTCTGCCCCCTCTGACTGAAGCTTGAGGACAATCCTCTGTAGGAGTGGGAAGGGAGAGAAGGAATACAGGAACCTCCTTTTCCAGGAGACGGACAACGTGTTGCATCAGAAAACTCCAGGCCCTGGACTGAGTGAGCTGAAAGGTGGCAGTTTTGCATTGAGTGAGGATGCAAAAAGGTCCAGCTCTGGATGGCCTTGCCTGTTGAAGAGATCTTCAACCACCAAGGACAGGAGTTACCACTTGTGAGCATTCAACCTGGACCAGCTTAGACTGTTGGCCAGGGCATTTTGGACACCTGGAACATGTACGGCTGAGAGTTCCAGGTCATGCTTGATGGCCCAGTACCAGAATCTCATTTTCTCCTGACAAAGGGGGTAGGAATAAGTGCCCCCCTGTTTGTTGATGTAGTATACTATAGACATGTTGCCTGACTGTACCAGGAGTGGGCCAGGAAGAATGTGGGTCTGGAAAGCCTGCAGAGCATGAAGAACTGCCTAAATCTCCAGTACATTGATGTGGAGATGCTGCTCTGTCTTTGACCAGGTCCCCGGGTCTGATGGTTGGCTAAGTAAGCACCCCAGCCGAGACCCAAGGCATCTGTAGTGAGAATCTGCTGAGGGGACATAGCTCATAAGGGAATCCCTTGCAGGAGATCAACAGGGTTCTGCCGCCACTCTAAGGTCCTCCTCACTGGGTCGGAGACCATCACTAGCTGATCCAAGTTATCAGTGCATTTATCCCATTGGACCAAAAGAGTACATTTGAGAGCGTTCATATGCAGAAGTGGTGGGGGACTGTGGCTATAGCCACTGCCATGTGCCCCAAAAGGCAGAGGAATTCTCTGGCTGGTATCTGGTGGCTGGAGGATACTAGCTGGGCCTGCGCTATCAGGTGCTCTGCTCTGTCCATTGACAGGAAGGCTGTGCTCTATATTGAGTCTGGGTCCACCCCAATATACTGGAGGTGTTGACCTGGAGAGAGAGGCAAGACTTTGGCAGGTTGATGGTGATCTCTAGGGCCTGGAAAAGCTAAAAGGTACCTTCCAGGGTCTGCAGCAAGAGGTCCCTGGAGGTGGCTGTCAGCAGCCGATCGTCTAGATAAAGGAACACATAGAAGCCCTGTCTCTCTGAGGCTGTGGCCACCACTGCCATCAGTGCCCATGTTGAAGGAGGGGCAACAGCCCTTGGAGAGTGACCATCCTGAAGTGCTTGTACTCTCTGCAGAGGTTCAGGTAACTGAGGTCCAGGATCAGCATCAGGTCCCCTGTTTTCTTGGGGATGAGGAAGAAGTGGGAGTAGAATCCCTATCCTCTTTGAGCCAGAGGGATGGGCTTTATGGCCTTTTTGACAAGAGTGCCTGAATCTCTTCCCAGATAGGGGAGATGTGGGCCTGAGGGTAATGGGAGAACAATGGAGAGCATTCTGGAGGGGCTTCAGGAATTCAAGGGTGTGACCCTGTTTGATGATCTGCAGCACCAACTCATCAGATGTTACTGTTTGCCACCCATCAAGATAGAGGGAGAATCAATCTCCGACCACCTCCCCCAAGGCCTCTGCTGGGGGAGGTCAGACAAGGAGTCAGGCATTTAATCTGGGGGTGGGAAGAGTGGCTGTGGGTGCTCTAAGGGCCCTAGGGGCAGCTGCTCCAGCTGATAGGGTGTTTGCCTTGTACTTAAAGGTTCCTTTTGACTGCTGGCTTTTGGAAGGCTGGTGAGAGGACTGATGAAAGGACTGCTGCTGGGAAGACAGAGGCTGGGATCGGTAGAGGGAATGCACTGATCTTAGGGTCTCATTTAATTCTTGGAGGCAAGAGATAATATCCTAAGCATCTCCCCCAAAACAAGCTAGAACCCCAAAAAGGGGCATCTATCTATTCAATCAAGTTTATTGTTCAACATCATATGTCATTACACAATAAAACAAATAAAAAATGGTACAATTTTTTAGACAAAACTTTATAGCATAAATACATCTTAAATAAAAACACAGGCTATAAAAAAAATTCACACCATATACTAAGGGAGCATTTATTGACAGTTTTTCCAAGCACAACAAAAGATAAATATATTTAAAATATCAACATGTAGTAAATATATGTGTACATTAGATATGTGCAAAAATAGATTAAGAATTTAATCCAGCAAGAAATGAGTATATTCAAAGCATCAACATGTAATACATTTGTGCATACGTTGGGCATGGGCAAGATACATTTAGAGCTTAATACCCTAACAAACTCTGCTGTTTCAAAAAAATGATACAGCAAAGTGTAAACAGTTAGTTTGGGGTTCAGGTCTGGATACCTACATCCCCACATATACCGTAATCCCAAATCTCAAAGTATTTGAGAAAAAAGATACAATGAAGTGGATCAATTAAGGATTATAGCTCACTTATTATTTCTATAGTCAGTTTGTTCCTGATGTTTTTGGCTGCCGCCAAAAATGTTTCCAAATCCATCAGAATTTGCTTATTTTCTGAATTAAAGAATAGATTCAAACAATATTGAGTTGGAATAATGTAAGATGCAATATGTTTAGCCAAAAATGTTATCCTTATTGATTCATACCATGGACATCTCATAGCAATGTGATGAAGGTTTTCAGGTTCCTTTAAATAACACTGACAAACATCTGAGATATATTGAGTTCTGTGATATCTAGCCATTGGGACATTAATGGGGAATAGTTCAAACCTGTATAATGTTAATATTTGTCTAAGTTTAGGTTCCTCAATTAACAGCAGATATTCCTTAAATGAGTGTTCCTGTAAATTTTGTTCTAACCAGTTAGATACTTTAAGTTGTTTGATTTTTAACATGTTAAGTTCTTGCGGCTTAGTATAAACAGTATTTGTAACTATTTTTGTATAATTTGCATGAACCTTTATAGACTGTTCCACCCAGTATTTTAACTGTAAGAGGCCGCATTTGTTCAGTAATGAATAAACACCAGAACGCCACCCTACATTCATAGAAATATGTTGATTATATTTCTCTTCAAGACAAACAGCTATAAGTGACCAGTTAGGGGCAGCCATGATTTTAAGCCAAAAATGAATCACCTTATATGTGCTCTTGCTGTGAATGTGATTTGTCCCAGATGAGCCCTAACCAATACATTTGAAGCAGATTTAGGCAAACCTAGTGTTTTTTGTAAGTTGTATTGACTATTGACTCCAATGTTTGGAAATTATTATTCCCCTAGTTTTCAATCACATACAGTCCTTGACCCATCAGCTTGGAATTTATAACCTTTTTCATTGATTCAATAGTTGTACCACCATATACTCTGTTAAAACATAACATTGCAGAAGTCATAATTCTCATTTTAGATTCCATGTTATTAATCTGTTTAGACCGAGACAATGTATTAGATATTATAACACCCAAGTACATGAAATACTTCACATATTCTAATGGTTGCGAATCCAAGTATAAATTTCTAAATTTTTTGTACCTATAACCATTGTTTTTGTATTTTGACTATTAGGAGTCAATTGCATACCTTGCGTAATTTCTCTAACTTACTTAAACTTCTTTGTAACCTAAGTCTAGAAGTAGAAATAAGGGCCAAGTCATCCGCATATGCTAAAACTGGAACTGAATGTTGTGATATTTTCAGCATATGATGAGATGGATCATTAAGCACTAACAAAATTTTGTTTATATAAAGATTAAAGAGAATTGGTGCTAATACACATCCTTGTCGGGTGCCTGTATTTGTCTGTATTTTATCCATAAATTTTCCATTGTTATTGTATTTAACTTTAATCCAGGTATCAGTGTAAATTCTCTTAATCAAATTTAAAAGGTTTCAGTCAATTCCCAATTCTTCTAGTTCAATCCAAAGAATTTCTCTTGAGATAAAATCGAAAGCAGCTGAAAAGTCAATAAAAGCAATAAAAAGTGTTTGCTTTTTAACCATTCAATATTTTTCAATGATAATATGCAAAAGCATTAAAGTCTGTTTTGAAGTACCACTGTGTTTTTGAAAACCAGCTTGAAGTGGGGATATTTTTCCATTTATAGTCACCCAATCCTCTAATCTATTTAACATGATAAAGGTGATCTGCTTTCTTGGTCAAAGTCAGGGTGGAAGAGGGGTAGTTCCACACCGCCTTAATAACATCTTTGTATGAGTCAGTTAAAGGAGGCACCACCAAAGGGAAGGTCTCCTTCTTCTGGAGGTATGTAGCCAAGTGACAGCACTCTTGGTCAAGCTCCTCTGTTTCCCATCCTGTGTGGGACTGGATATGATACATAACATCAAGGAAAGAAGGCTCATTGGGGAAGACTTAGGGGTCTCCTCAAAATACTCCTGACCATCAGAGGAGCCCCTGGAGTCCTCTGGCAACTCTGAAGAGGAAGAAGAAGAGTCATCTTCTGACTGGTCACTATCAGGGACCGGTGTCTGAGGGTGACAGTTGTCCTCATGCTAGTCAGGGCTCCCCATGCATCCCCTAGAAGACTAGGTCCTGCCCGGTCTGAGTCCTGAGAAGGGGAGTCCCGAGGAGGATGAGAAGGTGAAGGTCATCTGGGTGCATTATTATTTTGCATGAAGGACCACCAGGTTGTAAACAGAGCATTATAATCCAGCAGTGGAGAAGGATTATAGGGGGCATAAGGATACCGAGGAGAAGTGCATGGGTACATTGGTGGAGGAGCTGGCATAGGTTACCCTGGCTTAGTTCCACCTGGTACTGGTTGAGGATCCCAAGAAGGGCCAGCAGGCATCAGTTGTGGTGTAGGCTGGGGCTGAGGAGATGCCAGCTGAGGAGTTGTCAGTCGAGGCATTAGCATAGCCAGCACAGGCATGAGAGGTGAAGGCTGGTATTGGTCTGTTGAAGTAGCTGACATTGGCTTCAAAGGTGAGGCTGGCACCTGTGGGGGAGAATTCCCCTGAGGCAGGGGCAGAGGCATCACCTGTGTGGAGGAAGAGGTGAGTGCTTGCTCTGGGCAATGCCTGGAAGGGCTATCACCAGCCCCAGAGTCAGGGACCAATGAAACCAATGCCTTGACTTGGAGGAGGGGATGATGGGCAAAGACCCACCACCAGAGGTTACAATCCCAGCTGGGCAACCTTGCTGGGGTCCCATAGGTGCTAAGGGCCTGAGTGTCAGGGGCTGGGAAGCAGGAGATGAAATCCATTGCCTTGAAGAGCTGCCACCTGAAATGAAGATGGGGGTGGGCTGCTGCACCACTGGCAGCCCAGATGGAGTGATGGCTGCTGAGGAAGGAGGGGACAACCCTCCATGGGAGGAAGACTCAGAGGTGGAAGCCAGTCTGTGCAGCAACCGCAACTGAGAGGCTGACCGAGAACAGTCCCAGTGCTTGCCATGGTGCTTATGCTTTCCACTTGACTTCTTCTCTACCTGGGAAGAAGAAAATGCCATGGAAGAGTGAGCCGGGGAAATTGAAGAGCTTTTGGCTTGAAGCTCCTTCTCCATTGCAGCCAATTTCTGCTTTAGCGGGTAGCTTTCCAAAGTCATCAAGTGGCATCTCCGTTTGGCCTGGTTGAAGTCCTGGCAGTGTTGACAGACCTTCATGTCATGGTTGGGGCCTAAGCAGAGCAGGCAGGAAGAGTGACCATCATTGGCGGGTATCTGCTTGCTGCAGGCACACTTCATCAGCCTGTTGGAAGATGAGGCTGGAGAAGAAGACATAAACCTGATAAAGAACACACCAAAAACTTGATGTTACTAATGGTAGAAAAAGAAAGAAATAAAGCACTGGTAAACACACAAGCAAAATGGCGGTAGACTGAAGTGGGCATCCGTGGAGGTCCGACATGCATGGGTCAATGGCGGGAAAAGAACTGAGGCAGGTCTGATGGACCGCCCCCTTTATAGGATAGATAGACACCAGTGTGTTAATGTCAGTGGTCCCCCATGCTAGACTGCTAGCTAGACGTTTTCCGTGTGGTCCTGGCGCCTGGTGGTTTCAGTTCTACTGGTGTTGTCTGCTGCAAGAGCCCCCTCAAAGTAAGATCTGTATTGTTAAATCACTGCTGTTTCTGAAGTCACTCAATATCTGATTGCTAATTCTAAGCAGCAAATGATGGGGGAAACCACTTGCAAAGAAAACAAATCTACCTATATTCCAAAGCTTATTTAGTCAAAAGGAAACAATCTAATAAACATTTTAAGTGAACTTTTTATTACCTCCAAAATCTCTTCAAGACATTTCAACCCCTTCTTTGTAAATAAAAACAGGATTTTTTTTATTCTTCTTTACAAATTAAAGAGGACAGGAAATTATTTCTAATTGGTAGTTGTTTTATAATGTTTCTATTGTCAACTCAGAAATGCTATTCATACCCCTAAGTGATCAATGTTGAACTGTACCAGAATAAAAAGTAATGCATACAACTGTATTTTGCATTGTTTTGTTTTTCTGGGTAGCGTTCTGTTACAATTCTCTTCATGAAAACAGTGGTCTGGAGTTTTTAACTATGTTACGATTTGTGTGCAGAACTCTGAGCATGGTTCTGATAGGTTAATAGCTCATACTTAGCATTCTGTGCACAAACCATGACATACTGAAAACTTCAAATTACTGGTTCCAGTAAAAGAAGTGTGTAGAATGTTGTCCATGAAAAGAAAACAACTGTAAACACAGTTTTCCACATCAGTGTTCATGCAGGTACACTTAAATATGAATCATTTGAAGGTATGAATTTAATTTCAATAAACAGGAACATTACTAACTGCCGTCAATCAATACACATTTCCTGTCCCCTTTAAGCTTGTCAGAGGGCTTTCAAATATTCTGATGCCTTATCCTAATAACAACCAGCTCAGGTTTTGTTACAGGCTCAACATGTCTTTGTTCCAAAGGGTGTGGCCAACCACTGAGCATGGAGCAGCAACTCTGAAATGCTCTGCAGACCCAGAGAACTGAAACTAAAATAAAATATTTTTACAAGCCTCAAATTGGAAAAAAAAAACACCACCAGTAGACAGAGCAAGCATAGCAGATTCTGGGGATATCTCTTTTGAGCGGATAGTACATCATTAACAGCAGTATGGTTGCAACCCTTACCCTGGTCAAGAGTGACATCTTGCAACCAGGACCCCCCTAACTTGTACACAGACAGGCAGCAAACCACAAGTTGGCATAAACAAAGGTACCACCACTGACTTTAGGGTAAATACCTGACCCAGCATCTAAGAAGTTGGGGCGTTAGGGTGCAAAATAACATTTATATTTACTCCAAGTTCTAGAAGAGAGGTGCCAGGAATATGCTATGTCTCCTATCTAAGGGGGTCCCATAAACATTTTACTTAGACTCAAAGATGTATTGTTCAGTACCAGAAAATTGGGATTGTATCATATGGCATTATTTCTACAGATGGTAGGCAGAAACTGGGTGGTCCCCAAGTTTGGAACAGTTACTACTGACAACAGAACTTTGCACCAAGAACACTTTGCTTTCTCTAAAATAGTCAGTATTAGCATTTCACACAACCTTCTCTACAGAACAAACTGCCCATCCCATTTTCTTAGAATCTCTGGACTTCTTTCACGCAGCATCTATTATGTGGCTGTTGCCACACACTTTAAATTCAAAATCCTCCTGACGAGATGGGCTAAGTTAACACCTGTGGGGTAACCTGTGCCTTTCAAGAAACCAGTTAGCCCTGATCAAAGCTCCAGGTGAGGGTCTGCCCACCCTAGCCACAGCCAGCCTCTGTCATTCCTTCTAGGACACACATTGGATCCTTCAATCTCACCTGGATTGCTAAAGGCCTCCACACAGAAATTACATTTACATTCAGCACATCTTTGTAGTGACACTGGGATCCTGAGTGGTATAATCTAGCATTGTCTTGGGCACATACACCACCAGACAACTCCCAAACTTCTCCCAATGTTATTGTACTCATGGTGTATTTGTCTCTCTGTTAAAGACATCAGGCTGGGCTGAAACAAAAACATTTTCTTCCCTTGACACCATTGCTTTTTGTCACAAACTCTCTCAGTTCCTGCTCTGGGCAGCTGGACAATCTTCTAGTCCCTCAGAGGGGTTGCCTCTTGGACCTACTGATTTCTCAGTCCTATTTCATTTTCACAGAAATGACCCACTGGATCCTGTTGACACAGGTCTCCACCACTTCCTGTTGAAAGGCTGTTATTTCACTTTCTAGGGTGAGAAAAATGACCAGAGGTCCTTCACCCAGTCTAAGGGAGGCTGGCAGGCACCTCTACACTCAGAGCTCCACTTTGGACACTGACTGAATGACTACTGAACTCAAGATTCTAAACTCCCTCCCCTGCAGCTGGCAAAGGGTTATGTTCTGTGAGAGTTCTAAATGATAGCATTCATTTTCTACCTAGCCTGGCTAATTAAACAATGAGCTGTGTGCAGAGAATTTCTAAAAATAAACCTCTAGAAAATGCCCAGAGACACTACCTAGTCTAATACTGATGGGATTAACCCCAGGGGACTGGGTGGTTACATGGTGAGGCCAAACAAACAATAATGCAATTGGGGGGGGCAACTGAAAGAGCAGCACCCCAGCACCAGCAGAGATCAACAGCCAACTCCATCAGATATGGCCTTTCCCAGCCTACCAATGCCTTACTCCTGAAAGCCATCCAATTACTAGATAGAGAGCATAATTACTAGATAAAGAAGTAGAAGATTTTCACTCTCAGCTAAAGAGCATGGAGTGTAAAATTCGGAACCTCATAATGAATATGCAGAAGTCACCCCAAACAGCTGACTCTGACCAAAGAAAACAGTCTGCTTAGAATGCAACTTGAGAACCATGGGAACATGGTACGGGTGACCTACATATGAATCTTGGGTGTACCAGAGGGATCAGAGGGTGAGAATCTAGAAGATTCTATTAAGAAAAGGCTATCTGATCAATATCAAATGCTGGCAGACTTTCGTGTACTAAAAGCGTTCTGAATCACTCCCAGGGGATTGGATGGTGACGCAGCAACCAACAAGGCTCTATCACAGACAATGCTTATTGTACTGGAGTCGGTGCTTGAGAGGATGAAATCTTCCTCAAAGCTAAGCAGTGGGGACTGACAGAAAGGAAAAACAGTAAAATCCATATATTAACTACAAAACCCATCAGTGGTTCAAGAGTTTTAACAGGGTGACAGCCAGACTACAGCAGTTGGGAGTCCATCACTAACTGTTGATGCCAACCAGTTTAAAAATTGTATATGGGAACAAAACTTACCAGTTCTCAGAGCCAAAGGAAGCATCAAGGTTGATGGATCAGGCTGAAGCAGAATTTACAGCGAGAGACCAGAACTCTGAAGTGGACGCAGAGCAGCAATAATTTAAGGTATCATTTTCAGTAACTGGGACACCATAAGAAGAGGGACTTGCCCTTCCTGCCTATGTGATAGTTGTGACAGTTGGACCTTCCCTAGTCTGTTCTAAACAGGAGGGCGATTACTTGCTGCTTTCTTTATTTTTATTAATCAGTTTGTACTGCTTGGGACAAAATGGCAATGTCTCATGACACTGAGGGCACATGGGGGAAGATTCTCCATCTTCCTCCAGGGACATTTTGTGCACCTTTAAAAGAGTCATTATGCTGTGCACTTGCACCAGCAACCTAGGGACTGTCACTGGAATACTGTCTGCTGCACAAACTGAGACATGACAGTGCAGGCTTTTCAAAGAACTTGGAACTTAAATAAATAAATGTTTGCACTGTTTTCTTGCTGTTCTTTAGATTCTGTATGTTTATGGACTGCTGATCACCACTGGGTACATGACAATTCGCTCCCGTATTTTTGCTCCCCATCTTTTCACTCCCGGCAGTACACTTCCACGCAAACTCGCACCTATGTGAACACGCTCCCACCCAAATCACTCCTGCAGTGTCACATTCAAGATTGCTCTGCGTTATTCAGTGCGATGGTTGCAATTTATATTGATATTCAGTGCATAGTGCAGCCCCCTGCTGTACATTTTTGGTATAGATCCCCTCTTATGTCACATTCAGAAAAATGTATGAATTTTGGGTCTTTCTTTGGCACCAAGTTCAACTGTGCAGTCCATATTGGCCTATGCTGACGACGCTGTTTTGATGTTAAACTCATCAGACATTAGACCCGATAGTAAAGAGCTGCAAAACCTTTTAGATGCCAGGGGCTCGCGGATTAATTTCCGGAAAAGTAAGGGAGTGCGTATTGCATCTTTGGATTCTTTGCACACTCAGTGTGTGTAGCTGGCATCTCGATTATTCAACAGGATATTACGGTGCCTGTGGTTATTTTTAGTGCCTCAAATATGGCTGAAAAGAACTGGGAGGCTGGTTTACAAGCTGCTCAAATGAAGGTTAATTTTTAGAAAAATAAAAGGATTTCAAATTGAAATGTGTACTTTCAATGAAAATCTTGACTATTCCTATTTTTATGTACGTTGGTTATGTCTTCCCTTTACCAAGAGCTATGGAGACCAGGCTTCTGAGTCCAGTTGAGCCCCATAACATGTAATGTTACTTATTTTTCAAATCAAGATGGTGGTGTGCGCATGAGAAACCCTATAGTGTTGTATTATAGTGTAGTCATAGCATCAAATATCTGTGTTGTGTTAAGACCAAATGGTAAGGCATGGACTGCTGAAGGGGCATTTGAGCTGCAAAAGGGAGCGAGTGGGGGAGTGAAGTGCTAGGGAGTGTAATGTCATAGGTGTGAATTGACTGGAGGTACTGTCGGGATGCGAAGATTTGGAGCGAAGTGTCGTGCTCCCATCACGACTGTATCTTACAGATCCATGCCATCAGTGGCTGTAAGTAGCCACTCAGACGTTGCGTGTGAGAACTGGACATAGCTAGATTAGTAAGACTCATGAGCAGCATTTCCATTTACCAGTTTTAGTTAAACGATCAATGAGGTTAGGCCACTTCTAGAAATCTGCTCACTGTCCCTTTATTGGCAGGAGCCATCAAGCTTCAGGTTCACTTGGTATGGACCAGTAAAGTAATCCTGAGTATTACATTTCTTGTTATGACTTTAATCTGTGGGTTTGTTCATCAAGTTGCATATCACTACTATTTCCCTTATGGTGGGAATGGGGAAACATACCCTTCTTTTCCTATGGGGGTGTTCAATGTTTGTTAGCCTGTGTATAGTACACCCTGCTCATGGCAATGTGTGGCTATTTAGGAAATCTTATTTGGGAAATAACAGGGGTTGGTGCATTGTGCTTCCAGACTGGAATAATGGTGTATGCTGAATGTTAATTGTGCTTCTATTAATTGTGAAATGTCTACAAATTAAATGTATGCTGTACAGTGTACCAGTAAAGTTATAAATAAATCTAAAAAAACAAAAAAGCCTTTGTTCGTGAGTCATTTTGGGTGGAGTCTGCCTGTTTCCATCTTCTGACACTTTTGGCATTTCTAAATCACTCTAGATACTGCTATTGAACATTGTGCTCAGTCTCATCAAATAACATTTTTTTTTTATATTCCTAGGGTGATGACATTAGCAGGTCAAAGTTATTTTCTATATACACTCCCTTCTTTTTTCAGTTCTTTGCAAATCATTTTTGAATGTCTTAGTAACACAGTTACAACTTTTAAGTAAGCAATAATACCTGACTGGGTGGGTGGTATTGGGAAATACCGGACCATCCAGGGGCATAATGAAGCCCTTCACCGATGTCGGAGGGCCTTATAGCCCCTCTTAGAAAATGACTCATAGGTGACATTTTTTTTAAATACTTAAAAATATTAATATATAGATAAAAAATATGGAAAAAAACAAATCAAATTAAACTTTCAGGTAAAGTAGTCCCTGTAGTGCTAGAATCATCAGTGGAGGGCACTGTTTTTTAGTTTTGTTTTGTTAATAGTTTCCTACTATATGAATCTGCCGTATGTTTTGTTTGCTTGCTGCTTTAATCTCCCCCTCCCACCATCACCTCCACATGCGCACTCAACCATGGATTTAGTTTATTTTCATCACCACCAAATCAGGACTGAGGAACGCAGTGCTATGAGTGCAAGTGAAGTGAGTTAACTGTTTATTAATGATTTTGCTTTGAATTGTGCCACGTTGTCTATTGCATTCAAATATGTGAGCAAAGTGACCATGATAAGGAAACTGTCATGGTTTAAAATAAAATATCTGTGTTGTGCTTGCATTTTTTTTTTTAATTGCTGGAGAAAATGATATGTCTGAATGGGGGAGTAGCACAAGCCGTGGGCGCTACGCTAGTGCTGTGAGAAAGCACTGCTTGTGTCTTTGACATTTTTTTTAAATAGTGTGTGAGATGCTTTTATTTTGCTACAGCAATGTGTTTTTCAATGAAGGCTAATGTTTTTGTTGCAGGCATTGTGGGGCTGGAGACTTGTTTCATTGGGGGGGGATCTGACTCATTGGGTTAGAGCCGTTCACTCAGTAGGCATGCAGCCACTGCCAGCTCCACTTACATGAAGCCAACGGCTTCCTTTTCCTTTGCTTTGTTCCTTCTTTCTTTTATTTATCTAAATGAAAATAAGAGAGAGACCGAGGAGGGTGGGGTGGGGAGTCTGGCCATCTGCCAACTCGCTCGCTAAGCAAGAGGGAAAAATAGTGGCTGGTCAGACTGAAAATCGGAGTGCCCAATGATAGCCTAGGTAATGGGGGACCCTGAATTTTTACTTGTTTTTCTGCAGGCTGTATTGAAAAATACCCACCTGGTAAGGATAGAGTCCTAGCCAATCAGAATGCAAGGAGTTTGTTTCCCATTTTCTAAGATGACGTTAAAAAGGTATTTATATGCTGAAAGTGAGTGTAATTGTTCAATTTGAATGAATTGTGTATGGTTGATAGGCAAGGCAAGTTTTATTTTTGGGTGCTCAATCCCAGAGGCTCTGGGCACCATACAATCAGACATAAACAATGAAACACAAGAAAAATAAACATTCAATAAATACTTAAAATAACACAGTAACATGAGGTTCTAATGTCAGCAAGATTTAAAAATAACCCTATATAAATATCTAAAATAGCTGAACATTTTCATCTACCAGACCGTGTCTGGGAATGCCAGGCTAAATAAGTAGGTTTTAAGGCAGGGTTTGAATGCCTCAACTGAAGGGGCCTCCCTTACAGATGGAAGCAATGAATTCCACAGGACGGGGCCAGCAACACTGAAAGCCCTGTTGCCAGCAGTTTTTAACCTCATCCTGGGAATTGCAAGGAGGCCCCTAGAGAAGGATTGAAGGGAGCTGACCAGGGCAGCAGGTGTTAGAAAGTCCAACAGGTAGCCAGGGCCCAGTCCATGTAGGGCCTTAAAGGTAAGCAAGCCCACCTTAAAGAGTACCCTCCATCAAACAGGCAGCCATTGCAGTTCACGCAGCACTGGGGTGACGTGACAGTATTTTGACTGTCCTGTCAGCAACTGGGCGGCTGCATTCTTCCCTAGCTGCAGTTGACGGAGGGTACCCCAGAGACCCCAAAGTAAAGCGCAATACAGTAGTCAAGCCTAGATGTCACAAATGTATGTACCAAGGTGGGGAGGTCCAGGGGCAGAACCAGGTGTTTGATCCTAGCAATGTTCCTGAGATGGAAGAAGCTGGACCGGACAACGGACTACACCTGACATTCAAATGTCAATCCGCTGTCCAGGAAAATGCCAAGATTATGCACCCTGGAGGAGGCCTTCAATGGCACAGACACCAGAACTAATCCAGTATCTGCCCCAAATGCCATCCTATCAAGCCTCCTGTTTGACTCCACCACCAGTAACTCTGTCTTATCGGGGTTCAGTCACAATCAGCTAGAGGCCATCCAGTCATTAATCTTGTCCAGGCAGTTGTTCAATACTTCTGCAGCATTGGATGTCCCAGGGGCAAAGGATAAATACAGCTGGGTATCATCGGCATAACAATGAAACTCCAAATTGTACTTCCTAATGATCTCACCCAGGGGTAGCATATACACAGCAAACAACATTGGTGACAAGACCGAATCCTGAGGTACTCCACAAGACAGAAGGCTGGGAGGAGGAGAAATTCCCCATCACCACTCTTTACCTCCTGTTTGTGAGATAGGACTCAAACCAGTGGTTGACAGTGCCAGTGAGTCCACAGAATTCCCTCAGGCGGTCGAGCAACACATAATGGTCCACCATATCAAAAACTGAGGAGAGATCAAGGAGAATGAGAATTGTCCCCTCTCCTTGGTCTCTTGCCCTGAGATCATTATGCACCCGAACTAATGTGGTTTCCGTACAATATCAGGCACGAAATCCAGACTGGAGCAGCTCATAGATATCAAATGCCACAAGGTGTTCTCCCAGTTGCTGTGTCACAATCTTCTCGACAACCTTTCCCAAAGATGGAAGGTTGGAGACAGGTCGATAATTCACCTTGATGTCAGGGTCGAAAGATGTTTTTTTCAGAAGGGGTCTCACCGTGCCTCCTTCAAGGCACCTGGGAAGACTCCTTCCGACAAAGAGCATTGACAATCAAGGCGAACACCGGGCCAACAGTGTCAACACACCCTATTAAGAAATGAGTCGGCACTGGGTCCAGTTCACAATATGTGTGCTTCAGCCTCAAGGCCACCTCAATGACATCAGCCACCTCCCCTGGTTTAAACTCCTCCCAAACAGGCAGAGTGCATCGTAGATCATCTGCGCGACCACTGTCAGCCATGGTATGGCTCACTGGCAGAATTCCCTGCTTGATGGTGGACACTCTGTCTGAGAAGAACTGAGCAAACTCATTGCACAAAGCCCCAGACAATGCTTTTTTCAGCTGTAGACAAGCAGGATGTAACAGCCTGTCCACAGTCCAAAAAAGCAAAGCTGGTCAGTTCTTCCCGGCAACAATCTCCCTGGACAGGAACACTGCCTTCTTACGGTTGATTGCCCCCTGCTACATCATAGAGTGTACGCAGGGCCAGTCTGTCCATCTCCTGGCCAGTCCTCCGCCAGCAGCACTCCAACCTCTGACCCTTGATCTTCATCACCTTGAGCTCCCCATCAAACCATGGGGACCTCAGGTGAGAGGATCTGGGTCGTATACAGACCAGTGCAAGGGAGTTGAGCGCCCCAGGTAGCCTTGAAAATATGAGTGTTTTTTTTTCTATTTTTACCCCCCCCCATTCTGTTATGTATATGTTACTATTGTTTACATATACTGATGAACCACGTAAATGGGTCTTTGGCTCAGGGAATCTCCAGGTTAAATAAATAAAACAAACAAAACAAACAATCATATGGTCCTAGTCATTTTATTTACACAAGTCTTTTTTTCATTTCCCCTCCAGTTCAACTAAGTATGCTACAGGGTCCATTTCTGTCCACGTTCTCATCCTTGACTGCTGACAACTGCAAACTAACACAAGTTGTTCAAGCACAAATGCTTAGTGAGAATGGCCTTTACCAACTGAGCATTTGTAGTGTATGAAGACGAGCCAGAGTCCGTTTTCACAAACATGCTTATTTCGTCATTTGTATAAGTCATTGTTAATCACATCCCTTTACGGCACTCCCACATTCCTTACAGACTGGGTTATGTTCACGTCATAGGCTTATCATGCGCATGTGACCTAAGAGTCAGAAATGCAATCTTATCTAGACTCCCCTCCACTCCCAGAGGAACTCGATTGTTTCATGTGCCTCACCAGGCTAGCATCACATTCTCTTAACTGTTGCAAAAGTGAAGTAAAGATTTGCAAGGTACTGTAAGAGCATTTACAAAAGCATTTTTAATTGTTTCTTGGAAGTAGTAACCTTTGTACTATAATGTATTTACACAGCTAGCAAATGGCAATTTGCATTAATATTTTCTCTTGGTTTGTTCTCTTATATACTCTGAGCATGTTTTCAAAGCATCGTGCACCTGGTTGGTTTCACCTTCAAGTCTGCAGCTTGTTACTAGCCAGTCAGAGCTCTAATTATCTGCCTGCTTGTGATGTTTGACTCTTTGTCCTGAACATGCTCTGAGCACATTTAAATTCCACACCTGTCAGTGCCTGGCATGCCACAGCACAGCCTTAACCTCTCCTGCCCGAGATTCACTGTAGTGTTTGCTTTAACAAACGTTTGGGCCATGTGTTTACTCCTAGCATTACCACAGACTCCCACCCTCATGAAAGGGTCTGTTTTCTGCTTAAAATACCCTGCAATCCCTTCTGCATGATTACAGGTGAGATGAGGTGAGGTGAGGTGAGCCAAGTGGGATCCTCTTCTGAGTGGACCTCATCACTGACAAACACACAAAGCTCTGCCGCCAGCCTCTTCTGAGCATCTGTGTGGTCAAGACAACTAGAACCACCATAATGCTGTGCTGTACCCAATGCCCACAGACATGTGCATCAAGTTGTGGTGGCCTGACATTGCTTCTTACCCGACTCCCATTCCCTGGTATTAGCAAGCACCATCTTGTTTACTCAAGGTGGAGTCCTTCTTCCTCAAACCACAAAAAAGGTGGAGTTTTTCTTAGGACCCATTTTGTCCTTCCTGTCGGTTGCTGGACTGGTGCTGTCTTGAGCATGACACAGTACTCTGTTCCCTACTGTTCATGCACAGCATTGCTTGGCAGTCAGCAATCTGCGTCAAAGTGCACATGCACTGTGTTATGTTGATAATAGCAATTCATGACTTAGCATGCATGTCTGAGAAAGAAACTACTGCCATTTTGGTCATGGCCACCCTTAACAACCATTGTGCCTTTTGTGCATGCGCAAAGCAGCCAGTGCCATCTTAGGCATGGGATGGCCACCCCTCTCATAGAAACTGATCACAGATAAGGGTCGCTTGACTCATCCAGTCTGTCCATTTTCATTGTGATTGCTTTCGCTGCAGACCCTCCTTAGTCTATGGCACTGTCTCTTCTACCCCCTTATGATACCCTTGTGCCTGTCCCATGCTTTTTTGAATCCCACCACTTTTTTTGCCCCCACTGCCTCAACTGGAAGATTGTTCCAGGCAACCATGCCATCTCTAGCTCAGTTGAGCTCTTTCTCTTAAGTCGCAGTAAAGCATTATTTATTCCAACTTTCAAGTATGATTTTGGCAAGCAGAATAATTCAATGCACTATACCTGACCAGCTTATTTTACCACCTTACAATGGTATCCTGGTGGTGGGATGCACCATTTTGCATCTGTAGCAGGTCTCTTACCCTAGCTAGTTCGAAAGCAACTGCAGCTGTGCAAACATGCTCCTCAGTCTTGAAGTCTAACCTGGTACACAGTTCAAGCAAGTTGCACAATTGCTAAGCCCTTATTCCAAGCAAGCCCACACACTAGCCTTGCGTACATAATTCTGGCTTCTTCAGGTCACTATTCCATGCTAACAAAGTGTTCATGCTTGGCTTATTCCAGTGTGAGCAGACACAGTGCACATGGCCCTACTAAAACAGTGGCATGGTAGCAACTAATTTATGGACACTAAGCCCTCTTTCACCTCTTCTCACCTGCAGGCTTCGGAATGGTGAAGGCAAACGAATGGAGATCATGCAACATCTTCCTTTTGTCTTCACAGGCCAGTGCTTTTTACCCTATGTGCACCATATTAGAATCTCCAGATCTGTCAGTTCATCCAAAAGCCAGGAACTTCAGGACAGAGTCTTCCAACCCCACCTCCTCCTATAACCAGAGCATGTGGTCAATGGACCACCAAACAGCAGCCTATATGCCAAAACAGCAGGCATTAGTGACTAAAATGATGGAGCACATAAAGGCTCTATCCAACGCCAAAACCCATATGGCCGAGATATCAAATTCTTCAACCTCTACTCCACAAACTCCTCCCCCTCAACCTACAACCCTGCAGCTAGATAATGCAGAATCAGTGAAGAGGATTGGGATGAAATAATCAAGGAAAAGGATGAAGACTCAGAACATGAGGAGAATGGTAAAATGGAATATAATCAGAAGGAGCCATCTTTAACATTAAAGGTCCGCACCCTGGACACTATGAGTGAGCTACTTCAGTCAGCAAAGACTTCAGTGGACTTCAAGGCCCCCCCCCACCTGTTCTGGAGTCCAGACTCATCCCCATTATCAGACACAAATCAAAACCACACAATTTCATTCTCATCTGTCCCTCCACAGAGAGCCCAATAATGCAGGAGTGGGACGCTCCAGACCCAGCAAGAATTTTGCAAGAAAAGACCTCTATAGAGCCTACCCTATCCAAGTGGATAAAGAGAAAACATGATGCCATGCTACTCCTTATGTGGACCCATAATTTGCATCACTGAGCCAAAAATCTTCCTACCAGTGGAAGGGTCGGCACACCTATAGACATCATCAGTAAAAAAGTAGAGGACATGCTGAAGAAAACATACAAGTTGGCAGGAGTGACAGCTAGAGCACCCGTCTCAGTCATCTATGCCACCAAAGCCCAGATCACTCGGTCGAGGACATGGCAAAGACACTTACTCTAAAAGCAGCTCACTTGGATATGGCAGACTACACTCTCCATACTACCAAATAAGTGGGAGACATGGCGCTTAGCACCTTGTGTCGCAATGCCAGATCAGCAGTTATGTCCAAAAGGGCAAGGAGAGCCCTATGGCTAAAGCTGTGGGAGGCAGATGTGGAATCCAAAAACCTACTTCAAAAATACCACTTTAGGGAAACCAAGCAGTTTGAGAAGAAGTTTGGAAGAATTTAGCTAAGGACAAATCAGGACATCTGACATACTTGCCATCCTTTGGAGCAACTTTCACACCAACAAAGACAATTGTGACAGAAGACAACAGAACCAGTGGTACAAAAGGGTCAGACATCAAACACCAGTTCAACTATCAGTCCAATCAACACTGCAACAGCAGCTTCTCCAATGGAAGAAAATTAAAGTCAGGACGATCCAAGCTGTTGCTGAATGGTCAGTAATAACCATCCACTTTGTTGCAAATTAGTCACTCTGGTTCCTCCAGTTTTTGCAATAAAGGGTTCAAAAACCATCACAAACAAATGGGTCCTCAAAGTCTTATCACAAGGTTATGCTATAGAATTCACAGTCAAGCTACTGATAAGCCGGCCCGGTGGCACAGAGGGTTAATAATAATAGTAATAATAATAAACTTTATTTATATAGCGCTCTTCAACAGTGTATCAGAGCGCTGCACAACAAAACAATTACAGCAATAAAATAGTAACATACAATAAGTTAGTAAACCACAATGCCATAAAATAATCAGTCACAAAATGGCACCAAATGCCATCTGAAATAGATAGGTCTTAAGGGCAGTCTTAAAGCTGTCCACTGTCAGGCACTCTCGTACTCAATGTGGCAGAGAATTCCACAGGGTAGGGGCCACAAATGAAAATACCCTAGCTCCAGATGTTTTTAGCCGTACCCTGGGAATCTCCAACAATTCCTGATTGGTCAAGTGTAGTGGCCGGAGAGGGCAGTAGAGATGCAGAAGAGCTCGCATGTAGCTCGGTCTCTGTCTGTGTAGGGCCTTGCAGGTCAGCAAGCCGAACTTAAAGGTGATCCGCCACTGAACTGGCAGCCAGTGCAGTTCACGCAGCACAGGCATAATGTGACTGGATCGAGATGATCCAGACAACAGTCTTGCCGCCATGTTCTGCACCAGCTGCAGGTGAGGGATATCAACCCTAGGAAGCCCTAGGTAGAGGAAGTTACTGTAGTCAAGGTGTGAAGTTACAAAGGTGTGGATCAGAGTAGACAAGTCATTAGATGGAATCAGGAGCTTGATCTGGGCAATATTCCTCAGATGGAAAAAAGAGGACTTAACAACGGCTGACACCTGAGAGCGAAGTGTCAAACCAACATCAAGAATTACCCCCAGATTTCGCACCCGATCTGAGGTCTGTAACTGGGACCCTCTGAGCCAAAGTCCAGAGGGACACCCTGTCCTCATCCCCTCAATCCAGCAACCAGGGTCCACTACCAACATCTCAGTCTTGTCCAAATTAAGTTTTAGCCAGCTAGTGCTCATCCAGTCCTGGATTTCTGCCAGGCAGTTATTAAAGACAGAGAGTGCACTATCTTGGTTGGGTGCAAAAGACAGGTAGAGCTGTGTATCATCTGATTAACAGTGAAACCTCAGCCAATACCATCTCACAATGTCTCCTTATGGCAGCATATACACTGTGAACAGCATGGGGACAGAATGGAGCCCTTCGGTACCCCACAAAATAGAGAGAACATCTCAGAGGAATAAACCCATGAGACCACCCACGGAGATCTATCAGTGAGGAATGAACAAACCCATCTGAGGACTGCACCAGGCAGCCCACAGATGGCATGCAGGAGGTCCAGCAACACCCCATGATTCACGGTGTCAAAAGCTGAAGAGAGATCAAGAAATACCAAGATGGTGTGGGTTCTCTGGTCTCTCGCAATCAGGAGATCATTGAGCACCCAAATCAGAGCAGTCTCAGTACTATTCCTTTTACGAAATCCAGACTGGAGAGGATTGTAGATGTCATGGATGGTAAGATGGTTCTTCAACTGTAGCATCACAACCTTCTCAATAACCTTCCCCACAAAGGGAAGATTAGAGATCATATGGTAGTGAGCAGGACAGTCTGAGTCAAGTGAAGGTTTCTTGAGAAGGGGAGTCACCAATGCTTCCTTTAGGGAGCAGGGAAACTCACCCGTTTCCGATCAACACCAGACTATCTCTGCAAGGACCGGGCTGATGACATCAAAACAGCCTAATAAAAGGTGAGTAGGGCCCAGATCCAAACTACAACTGGTCAGGTGAATTTCTCTGAGAATCCTTGTGACATCCTTGATCCCTAGCCGAGCGAACTCCATCCAGCAAAACCGAGGTGTAACAACATTTAGCTGACCACCACCCCCCCCAAAGAATGAATCGAATGGATCTCCAATCTGATGCCGGCAATCTTATTAGCAAAGAATTGAGCAAACTTCTCACACTTTTTGTGAGAAAAGACTATCTGAACTTGTAGACAGGCTGGACTGCACAGTCTGTCCACAGTTCAGAAAAGCTGAGCTGGTTGGTTCTGAGATGCAGCAATCTCCCTGGAAAGGAATTCTGCTTTCTTATGAGTGATTGCCAACTGATAGTCTCTAAAATAGACCATCAGTCTAAGTTTGTTGGCCTCCAGGCTGGTTCTCCGCTAGATACATTCTAACCTTTGCCCTATTTGCCTCAGCTCCCTCATGGTCCCATCAAACCAAGGGGATCAAGGGTGGAGGGTGAGAGAGCGAACACAGATAGGAGCTAAGGTATCCAGAGCCCCCGCCACAGCCTGATTATAGGCTTGTAGAAGGTTCTCAGGACTCTCGCTTGTACCCGGTAATCCCGATAGGTTCAATTCCACCAGAAGACCATCAGGAGTCACACCCCACAAAGGACGGTATTGTACCATCTCCACAGGGGCAGGTCTATAAGGAGGAGCAAAGAGATTGAACCTGATGGAGTGATGATCGGACAAACCAACTGATTCCACCACTAAGTTGGCGGTCCCTATCCCCAGCAGGAAAATCAGATCCAATGAGTGGCCTTTAATATGAGTCGCAGAGGTAACTACCTGTGCGAGGCCCAATGATAACATAAATTGGAGGAAGTCTTGACCAAATGGTGAGAGTTCATCGTAGACCCAGGCATTACAGTCACCCAGCACCATCAATCTGGGGGACTCCAACACCATCTCAACAATGAAGTCCGTGACTTCCTGCAGGAACAACTTCTTATCCCTGGGTGGACGGAAAATGAGAATGATCCTGTACCCCAGAACCTCAACCACAACACACTCGAAGGATTGGAATCCCTCAACCGCCGCATCCATAAGGCTCAATTTTGATTTAAAACATATAGCTACACCCCCACCCCTGTAATCAGACCTCGCATGGTGTAACACTGAGAAACCAGCTGGAATCGCTGCTGCCAAAATAGGGCCAGTGTTATCATACAACCTGGTCCCGGTGATGCATGCCAGATCCGTTGACCCAACAAGATCAGCTATAATAGCCATCTTGTTCTTAATGGGTCTAGCATTGCATAACACCATGTGAGTCGGATGAGTTACCGGGACCGATCCAGCTACTGTCCCACTAAAAGTGGAGCCTTTGGGTATGGACACTAAGCAAGGCAAATCTCGCTTGGAGTTCCATTTCACCCCAGGGTGTCTCCTGGTCCTCACTACTTCAATCTGACTGCCCTGCTCACCTCGCTTCCCAGGTCCAGGACCCTCGCCCCTCCACCTTCTGCCCACTATCCCCAATGCCCTGCAGTGGCTGTAGACCATCACAGATAATGGGGGGCAGTCAAAAGGGCAGCAGTCCCGGAGCTCGGAAGAGGAGTAGCACCCGACAGAGGGAGCAAACTGCCAACACATGCTGACAAAACCAGAACTCCAGCCCACAGTTATCCCAAATTACCAAACACAAAAACCCCACCCAGCATACGACTAAAATGATTTAGTAAAACCCCACCTCAACTTTAATTAACTAAAAAATAAACAAAACCCCCACAGACCCCAACCCAACTTAAAAATAACCCCTCAAATAAATACAATAAAATCCCCCTCAGATCAAGGAGAAAACAACAAATGTAAATGGGGAGACAGGTTCAGACACTAGCCTGGTTGCTAGTCTGCTGTACTGAGGCTCTCACCTCCAGCAAGCAGATATTTAAATGTCCGATGGAAAACAGTGGACTCTCACTCCGGCAGTCCTCCGATCAACAGTATTTTATACAAAGCCACTTAAAGGAGGCTGTCTCACAACCTCCAATCAAAAATCTGAGATGAAGCAGACAAACCACCGACACTCAGGAGCAGTTCTTCATGCCCAGTCTGAGACTAGTAGATGCTTGATCAACAGAGAGTTCACCCAGAATAAAGCCTTACCGAGTGGCCATGGCAGGGAAGGGCAATCCCATCTGGATAATCGGGCCTCCAAAAGGAACCCACCAGCTACCAATTGGGGGACACCCTAGGAATTGAGGCCCAACTGCTCTCCAGCCACAGTTCCCCACTACCCTACCAGGGAGGTGACCCGACCAACGCCTAGCCATCAGACTAGCTCCCTGGGATCTACCACTTCCACAATCACAGCAGACAACAGGCAGAGTCAGTTGTAGTTTAATGGTGCAAATTAAAGCCCACTGGGAAGGGACAAAGCTGAAGCGGCCCCCTGATGACTCAGGGAGTTGGGGCCTAATTTCCCCGGCCGTGCTCTAACAGCCACACAACCAAACCCCCTCACCACTGAAGCCTATGCCCTCCAGCAAAGGCTCCAGCAATAAAAGCCTAAAACATCCAAGGCCGCAAACAGCCCCCCCACACACACACCAGGAGCTCAATCATTGAAGTCCAAATTCTCCACCAGTACAAAATATCAAGATTTCCATTAGGTTCTTGTAATAGGAAAAATGATAACAAATTGCCAGCACTCACAACTTCTGACATTCCTCAGTCCTGGATTGTATAGATTCTCACTCCGGATGAAAGCTCCCTTCCAAATGATAAACTCCACTGCTTCCACCAATGTCTATAGCAGACAGGCTCCCTTAGCGACAACATTTACTTGCAAAAAAAAAAAAACATAGTGGGCTACAATGGGCTACAAAAGAGCCCCTCTGCGCCATCAGTGGCCCCCAGAAAAGCTGCCTGTGACTACAAAAGCCTCCACAAGCACCAAATGGGAGCACTCATTATAATGTATGAGTGCCTTCAAAACAAAATAGTGTAAAATAAGGGTAGGCCAAAAATAGCACCTATGTGAATACTAGGTCTCGGATTGAACCGAAAAATGCAGCCTGCCGCATTGTGAGACAGCTGTCTGAGATCCCAGCTATTGGAGTATCCAAACACCAAAGAAAAGCAGCCTGAAAAAGTGCTTTAAACCCTAATCTTCCTCACTTCTTCGACCCTAACTAACTGCAAACTTATAATCCACTAAAACGGCAAAAGAATAATGCATTAAAAATAAATGAAAAAACAAACAAATTCAGAGCTAGTGATCTGGCTGGCTCACAGCAGCCACCATGTTTTCCTTTTGAGGCACTGGATGCCACACCTTTGGCCATGCCGGCGAACCAGGTTCGGGAACAAACCTGGGTCATCGGAGGTCATCGGGGGGGAGAGAGAGGATGTGAAAGACTGCTGGCTGGCAGCTCTCCACCTCGGGAGGGAGTTCCACTTCTGCTCAGGACATGGCCGCCCCCTGTTGGAGGCTGGAGTGGAGGTGTTGCTCTGAGGAGTGCCGGCGCTAGGTAGAGGGAGGGCAGAAGAGACTGGTACTGGGGCTGCGGTACGCATGTGCCCCTCCACGTGCATACACCACTGCTTCTGGGGTCTCAGGATTAGGCACTCAAGGGGAGAAAATGGAGGATAACATAGGGCCACCCAAGAATGAAGCCTCCAGGTCAGGCTATGGGGTTCTGCTGGAGTGCACATGGCACTATAAGCCCCCGAAAGTCCCTGAGTTCTGGTAGGTTGGTGGAAGACCGGGCAGCCCACCGTAGGAGGATAGACAGAATTGTAAAAAAAATAAAAAAGCTACCGAGATCACATCCAATAGTCAGTCCAGGGACCCACACTGTTTAACATATTTATTAGTGGCATGCAAATAGGATTGCACAATGTGCTCTCTAAATTTGCTGATGATACTAAAGTGGGAGGGAGGGAGGGTGGATAGCTCTTGTAGCACTGCAATATTAGCTTAAGACTTAAGATCTGTTGAGCAGTGGGCACATTGCAACATCATGTTCTTTAATGTTGATAAGTGTGCTGTGTTGCACTTTGGGAGAACAAAAACAATAATATTTAGCAGCTTAATAACACCCAACTCAAGACATCAAGCAGCGAGCGAGATCTAGGCACCCTTGTGAACACTGGACTATCTTCCACAGATCACGGTGCGAAAGTCACTCATATGTCTATGGGTTACTTAAACAAATTCACCAAACCTTTGTAACCAGGACAGAACAATGTTTTATTCCCCTGTACAGGGCTTACATTAGACCTTATGCAGACTACGGGTCTCCCTTCTGGAATCCATATCTTAAGGGCAATATTACACATCTCAAACAGATACATAGGCGTGCCACAAAAATGGTCCCATGTTTAACAGCCAAAGATTATCTTTGCAGAGTTCAGGACACAGGCCTTCACTCACTCTACATCAGAAGGTGTAGGGGTTATATTCTCTTCCTGCATAAAATACAGTAGACTCCCGTTTATCCGACCGCTTTCGGAGACATCCAAAATGGTCGGATAATCGGGAGGTCGGATAAATGAGATATTAGATCGAAATGCTATTAAATCAACTTTATTGGCAGAAATTAAAATAAGCTACAACAAACTACAGCAGTGTTCAGTACAGTACTTTAAACTATTCGCCCATGCTTTCTGAATTGTCTCTGGCAGTACAGCATCCCAAGCCTCGGCACACATGTACACAACATCTTTCAGTGTGAGTGCCTTAATGATTGCACTGATGGACAATTGCTGGGTCGCTTCTGCCAGAATTGCTTGCAGCTACCACAGTCAAGGCTAAAAATTAATATGCCCTGGTCACAGGGCTGCAGTTTCATAGTGGTGTTTGCAGGCAAAAACATACACTTGATGTACCCATCCCGAGTCCTGACATTGGCAATTTCAGGATGTGCTGGAGAATTGTCAACCAGCAAGATGGCACGGAGGGGGAGATGTTTGCTCCGTAGATGAGCTTTTACTTGGGGAACAAAGTGTTCGGTAAACCATCTAATAAAAATCAAACTGTCCATCCAGGCATTGTGTTGAGCCTCGTAGTGCACTGGAAGGGAACCCAGATTTATGTGCTTAAAGCACCGAGGCTGCCTGGATTTGCCCACAAGCACAGGTTTAAGTTTATGGTCCCAGCTGCGTTAACACAGCCCAAGATCGTGACCCTGTCTTTGGCTTTTTTGAAGCCAGGAGCCTCTCGCTCACCACCATGTGCCAGAGTACGATCTGGCAAACATCGCCAAAACAGCCCGGTCTCATCTGCATTGTAGATTTGGTCAGGGACAAGACCGGTGCTTTCTACAATGTCCAGGAAATTTGCTAAAAAGGGAGAAATAGACTCCTCAGCAGCGCTAAGTTTCTCCCCGCAAAGGCGCAGTTGGCGAATCCCATGACGCCGCTTAAAGCGTGTCAGCCATCCCTCACTAGCTACGAAGGGGTCTGTGTTCCCCATCCTGGAGTGGAAAATTAGTGCTTTCTCCTTTAGAAGGGGTCCAGACAGTGGTGTACCCTTCTCACGCTCCTGGCAGAACCAGAGATAAAGAGCGTTGTCACGCTGCTTTCGTCCTTACAGCAGCGCATGTTCTCTACGTTCCTCTGCCCCTGCTGCCGAGTCCATTGTCAAAGCAAAGTCTCTAAGTTTGTTTTGGCAGCCTTTATATCACTGATAGTCGAGTTACCAATGCCATATTCATCGGCGAGAACGGCAGCTCTCTCTCGCCATTCTCCAGGCGCCAACAATCTATTTTTTGGGACACATTGAGGACAACTCATTTCCATTTGGTAGACATCTCATTAAGTGAATACAAAACCTGACTAAACAGTTGCTAACTGGGGCTTAAGTAAGCAGCAGCAGGTGCTATCAATGTGCAATCAAGTGTTAACTGGTAGTAATATAGCAGCTGGTGCAATGCAGTGTTAATGACTAAATTAACACAGTGTGTGGGGGACAATCCGACCGTCCGTTAGATAAGGAGTTCGGATAAACGGAGGTCGGATAATCGAGAGTGTACTGTAGTACAATCTCCAGAAATCATGCATCAGTCCAGACTTACCTATTCTCAAAGACGCATTGTCCCAAGGCTGTGCAACAAACAGCTTGAGGTTATGCAAGTGAAAAAAACAAAACAAAAGGGAGCATTTTTTCTTCTTAAGACCACCTAGAATTTGGAATACCCTGCCCCAAGAATTAGTTGATAATGATAACTTTAATTCATTTAAAACGGGTCTAGACATCTGGTTTACAACAAACCTAGCAAGGGATCAATAGCCCACATAAGGGGGGGGGCAGTCTTGATGGGCTTCTAGCCTTCTTTTGTCCTACATTATCAAGTAAATCGAGTCTCACCCATGTCAAAGTGAACATTTCATCAGACTACATAAGAACTCTGTCTCCTAGTGAACCAAGCAATAATATAAGTCCCACAAGAACAAAGACATCAGGGAATGTGCTCATTATTCTTCCTGGTTCCCAAGAAGACAGGGGACTTCAGACCATCCTGTACTTAAAAGTAGTCAGCCAGCACATCCAACCCAAGGAGTTCAAAACTGAGGCAATTCAAGGTTATTCAAGCACAAACTTGTAGAGAGAATGGCTCTTACCAATATAGTACTTTTTGTGTACAAAGAAGAGATGAAGTCTGTTTTCACAAAGATGTTTATTTCATTATCTGTACATGTCAGTTGAATGATGCTTAACTTGGTTTATTTCTTGTGTACTTGTCTGCTTTCATGGTAGTTAGTAAGGTTTAACCAGAGACAAGCAGGTGTAAACCTATCCAATACAAACATAATACAAATCATTGTATTTCTGTTTGTAAAATATGTAACCTGTTTAAAAACAAAATGTTTTATTTTGCAGAAAATTAAAGAAACATATGAAACAAAATGGATTATGCCAACTGAACTTTGACGTTTGTAATGTTAGAAATGTTTGCATGAGGCATCCTTTTATAGTTATAAAATTATTTGCAATGCAAAGAAATAAACATTCTTGATTGGCTAAGAGTGATGATATGATTTATAATTATTTTTTAGGCCAACAGACCCTTGAACAGTGAACATTATCTTTGAAATATTGCTGCTTCTCAAGTCACTCTTGATACCAGACTGCTATTTTTTAGCTGCAAACAGGGAATCTGTCAGCTTGCACAGAAAAAGGAAATCAACAATGAAATCTATCAAAGATCCAAAGCTTGTCTGGCCAGATGGGGGCATTTTGATAAACAACCCAAAGGGTCTTTTTGTAACCTCTAAAATCTCTTCAAAGACATTTAGTTTGCAGGTTACATGCAACATCTAAAGCTTTGTGTACTGTGGTGAAAATGCTACAAGGTGATCACATCACACAGAATTATGCAGAAGGCAGTGCTTGGTAACAGCTGAAGGGCATTTATTTATTTATTTATTAAGTCTCGGGATTACAACCTATGAGCTAAAGCTCATTTACATAGGTTCCACATCAGCAAAACACAGACAATTAGAAAACAAGTGACATACGCAGGTGCAGTTCACTCGGGCTTGCTAGAGAATGTATAACTATGCATTACAAATTAAAGTACAAGAAAATTGCATAAGAGATAACAAGCAGGAAGAAATGTTTGGGGTAGGGTCAGATAAAAAGAGCAGGGGTGGTAGAGGTGGAAATCGATGAGATAGTGCCGGAAGCCTACATATTTTTCCATTGTCAGCCAATGGTAAGGGAGGGGAGTCAGGATAATTAGCAGAGTAGGGAGAGGGGAACAGATGGGACAGGGCAGGAAATAGGAGGAGGGGTATCCGTTGATAGGTTGTAATTGAGGGTGTGTGGAAAAGGAGGAGAGGTGGGTTAATTGGGAAGGAGGGTATGGGAAAAGAGTAAGGGATAGCCTGGGGGGAGGTGATAGAGGAGATAGAGGAGAGAAGAGGGTAGCAGGCAAGGAGAAGGTGGCATGATCTTGAAGGGTGGAAGTGCTGTATTCAGGGTATGGGTGGAAGTGCAGAAGTCAGTGGGACAGAGCAGTGTATGGTGAGAGAAAATAGGTTATGAAAAGCAGGAGCAGTAGATTGGATTAATGAGGTGGATCCGTTATTTGGATTTAAAGGGCCCAATCTGAGGTTCAGCAATGAGTTTGGGTGGCAGGGAGTTTAGCCAGAGTGGTGCCCTATAACCAAAGGATCTCTGGCCTTGTGTGATGTGGCAGAAAGGGACCTTGACTGGATTGTTGTTTGAAGTTATAGTTGGCCTAACAGTTTCAGTAGGGAAGAACATAATGCTTGTTCCTGGAGGCAACAGGCCCAGAGCAGCTTTTTTGGCCAGTAGACAGACCTGGCATTGAGTTATTTTTCCCAGATCTAGCCAGTCGGTTAGGGAATAGAGATGACAGGTGTGGGTTAGATGAGATGAACCAAGTGCTAATCTGCAGGCCTTGTTCAGGGTGGTGGCTATGCGCTTATGGGAAGTGTTGGGTGCCACACTACAAATAAATGACAATTATGAGATTTTATTTGAAGAGTTCTTATATGGCCTTTTACTCATGTCAAGCAGTTTTACCGGATTATAACTTCAAGGACAGTATACATAGTAGGCTTAACCAGCAAGTCTGTTGGTGAAATTGGTGAGACATGTAGATAGATGTCTGTCAAACAGCATAATCAACAGCCACCCCTCTCTCAGTGAAGAAACAGTATGGTATGCAGATAAATATATAAATCATGACATGATCCTGGGTATTTGACCATAACAACTAAAATACTTCATTGACTATCATATAAATCTGTACATTCATTTTCTATTTTCATAGACCTTGTCACTTTCACCAGGGTCCCTGGTAGCTACACATGTAGAGTTTTTGCCAGGACCCTGGGAGTAGCAGCAGTATAACTAAATCAGTGAATAAGCAATTGCTGTTGCCATGATGTCTGTTGTAAAGCAGTTACAATAATTACACATGTTCTTATCTTAAAAAGCCTGCGTGATAATGTTTAACGGAGATAGGTCTTGAAACTTTATATGCTATGTACTGTGTGAAGAGAGAGATTCTGTGTCTTTGTTCATGATTAAAACAATAATGTGACCCCACAAGTACTTTCTTATGTTTACACCTTCAGGCCTTCAGCCTTTTGAGCTTGGAAACTGCTGGTTTGGGCTTCCCCGCTGTTATAATGTGACTATAGTACTGCAGTAGAAGCCACCAGTACATGGTATGATCTAATGCTGGCAAGTGTTCTAGAAACTGCTTCCTGTTTAGAGCAGTCAGAGCAAGATTTCAGGTCTAGAGCAGAATGTCTGTTGAACAACTTTTATGGCCATAGACTAAAGACTATTAATCTGCCACCAAGTCTGTTTCTTATGGCTCACAATACAACATGAAGTGAAAAGGTACAGTTGAACTTCCATTAAGATGTAGAACAGCAGAAAATGTGCTTGTAAAAGTCTCCTACAGTAACTAAAATTGTTGTAGTTGAGATCATTGTCTCATTGTTTCTACAGACTTCGAGGAAAATGGCTTGCTTATCTGAAACAGTTTCAGCATTCAGTCACCAAATCCAAAGCTGAGAAGTACTCTGCAAAATTCTGTTTTATTTTCTTACTGCAAATACTAATGCAGTTGAAGGTAGGAAAATGCTATTCTGTTAAGCAGAGTGACTGCTAAAACTGTAATTTTATGAGGAATTTGTTGAGTTCAGAGAAGCCTGAAAACATTTCACGTATTGATAACCTTGCTAAGGAACCACTTCAGCAAGAAAGTTTAGTTAAAGTGATGTTGCAAGTTTGCTATAGCAAATGGGAGTAGTAACCTGTAGAAGTTGTGAATCAGTCTCCTACCATTCAAACTGCCAAACAGTGCTGTTTTCCATGAAAAAAATTATTTTATTTCAGTGTTCTGCTTCATTTGCATAACCCACCCCTTTTTTCTCAGTGCTGCAATCCCCAACCGTTATATCATACCAGGGAAACAAAGTTTATAAAGGGACACTGTCAGTATTTAGCTGTCTCTTTACATTGTTTGCAAGTAGCTGTGTTTAGCATTATAACATGTAGAAACAGTCTAGTGATTTGATTGGCTGATAGCAGCTCAGAGCCGTGTAATCATGGTCAAGTCCTCTTTTTACCATCTGAGGACTATCGCCTGGATTAAGCACCTAGTTCCATCTGGCGACCTTCCAACATTGATCCATGTCTTTGTGACCTCATGCCTTGACTACTGTAACTCCCTTTACCTAAGGCTTCTGGGGGTTGATATCCGTCACTTGCAGCTGGTGCAGAATGCGGCGGCCAGGTTGTTGTCTGGATTATCTTGATACAGCCATATTACACCTGTGCTGCGTGAACTGCACTGGCTGCCAGTTCAGTGGTGGATCACCTTCAAGGTTGGCTTGCTGACCTACAAAGCCTATATGGACTGGATCTGAGCTACCTGCAAGATCTCCTGCACTCTTACTGCCCACTCCGACTGCTCCACTCAGCCGACAAGGGATTGCTGGAGATTCCCAGGGTACAGTTAAAAACTTCTGAATTTCAGGCATTTTTGTTTGTGGCCCAACCCTGTGGAATTCTCTGCCTCATCGGTTATGAGAGTGTCTGACGGTGGAGAGCTTCAAAACTGCATTACAAACTTATTTATTTGGGATCACCTTTGGAGAAATCTTTTAATTCATGTTTGACTTTGGTATTTGAGTTTTAATCATAGTGATTGGAGGAATGAGTTTTAGAATTTTATTGTTTTAATTTGATACTGTATAGTTTGTACAGTGCTTTGGTACAATGTGAACAGCGCTTCATAAATAAAGATTATTATTATCATCATTGACCCATAATTACACTCCTGAACTACCTACAGCAATTCAAGCCCTATAACATAAACATAGAAAAGTATCATCACACTCCCACATTCTGACAGGAGCTGTCACTTCAGACCTGTCACTGCACCAGCAGGCAGTAAAAGTGAAACAACATCTATACAGAATGGCAAATGAGCTTTGTGGCCTACCTGCATCACAAAGACATTTTCCAGAAGCTTTGCTATAGATTGTACTGCTGTAAATGCTACTGAAATAGGAGACAGCACTCTAATTAGGGAGATGGAAAAATCAGTTATTTACTGTACCCACAATGCCTCACTATGTAAATTCATATACAGGCTAATATATTTCTGTGTTCATTACAGAAATAGGAGACTGCATCTTTTAGTAAAGAAGTCTTGTAGCTAGATACAGTATGCACAATGCCTTGTTTTGAAAATATACATACAAGAGCTTATATTGTTGATGCCACTATGGAAACACAAGACAACACCTCACAGTAAGGAACTTGGAAATCAGCTTCTTATTGTACCCACAATGCCTTGCTATGGACATTTACATAGTAGGTGTTCACCACTACCAACATACAAGACTGTACTTCTGAGTAAGGCACGTTTAGGTCAATGATATAAATGACACAGAATTCATTGTTGCTGTATGCAAAACAATGACAGCTCCCTTGTATGACATCATTCTGGGGGTGTTGCTGCACAGAGAAACTGGAAGGCAGCCAGAAACAAACCACTGATAAAACATAACAATAAAATGATTATGACAGCTTTTCTGTACAAAACAAATTGCAGCTTCAGTATCTGAAGCATGGCTGGCAATGACATACTATGTGAAAAAGGCATTTGGGGAATCTTCCAGTATCACTTTAAACTGTGAATGCCTGTCATTTAAATCATGCTTCAGAAGCAGGGAGAAGGGTGAATATGTTGCAGAATTGCAGAACTCTTACATAATAATTAATATGAATTGTTTTCATGCTGCACACATAAAACTACTCAAGTGATATGTGTGCTGCAAGTATGATTTAAATGTTAAATTGGAATCGATTGCATACATATGGCATGTTGCAGCAAGCAAATGTGGAAATCATTATTTTTGTGTTAAATTGGGAAACACTGCATGTATGTGGCATACGTGCAAAAAAGCAAGTGGTCACTGATAACTGCACATGTAAAAGTTAAGTAACTTGCTCAGGATCACAACATACACAAGTGGGGGCTGATGAGATTCAAACCCAGGTCTTCATGCCATACATCTGCATGCAGGTGGCATGCTTGTAGCCACTGTTATGCTTTTCAGTTCTCTTCTCTCCCTCGTCTCAGTTTCACAATTGAACTGTAGCACACATACCAATGGAAACATGTTTTTCTCACCCCAATACACAAACTTACCCACAAAACCACTTAATTACTTCTGTCTGGCCTGTACTCCTACTATTTTCTCTCCATAGTTTTGGATGCTTCAATGCAAACAGACTTTAAGGTGCAAACACAAAAGTAGCAATAACTCAAACACACACACACACACACACACACACACACACACACACACGCACACACACACGGCTAGTCCCCAGCTCCATGCACAAACACTGTAGTGGGTACAGCCATGCTGCTATAGACAACCCATCAAGTATAGATATAAGAAAAAAGCCTCTTACTTGAGTACTAGGGAGCCAGAGGCAGGGGTCTTTAAGAGATGATGTCCATGGGTCAGAGTGCTGGGGCGTACCCCACTGAAATCAATGGCGTTATTTTCTATTACTATTTTATACATTATGATTGTGAGTTGGAGAATAATGAAGGCCAGTGTTTTATTTATTTATTTAGTCTTTGATAACTGGGTAAGTGCACTGATCCAAGGGACCGTTTTCAGGCACGACCCGGGCCAATAGTAGCACTACAATGTAGGTATAATTCAAGTACAGGTGGTGATGATTACAGAAGGCCCTTGCTAGTTGAGCAGTGGCATTCATTAATATCCAGCTCTCCATCAATAATGTATAAAACAATAATTAAAATGTACCCCCATTCATTTCCATGGTCCACACCCCTGCAGTCTCCTTTGCCCTTTGTCATAAATTAAGGTGCCTGAACATGGGGATGTGGAGGTCAGCTTCACTGGGGGGGGGTCATGAGCCTGACTATAGTGGGTCTCCAGTAGTCTGTTCATACCATGCTGCTCAACTGATGTGAATGCAAGGGGCCACTCTAGAATGTCTGTAACATCTCTAAAAGGTACAACTTATTTGGTTTGACTGAAACATGATATGCAAATCAGGAAAAATTCAAATGTATAAAATTCATCTGTATATATCCCGGAGCAGTGCATCAGAACTGGGCTTAAACTCACCCAGTTACTAACCAATTTTTTTCCTGGCTGAAGTTCTACCCCCCCCAAAAAGTCCCTATATTTCTCCCTGACTCCATTCAATACCCATCCCCTATGGGTCATGAAACTGTCCAAAGGTGAAGAAATGTGAAAAATACATCAATATTTCAGTCCTTCCTCCTTCCTCAATCCCCCTGTAAAAATAATTATTTACTTTTACTTACCCGGCCACATGGCCAGAACCTACAGCCTGGCATAATCTGCCACCAACCCAGTTTTCAGTCTGGTTGCCCTCTGTCCTTTGCCAGAAACTGGATGCTAGAACCGACCATCACAGGTCCCCAACATGGTCTGCGACCAAGTCACCTTACCATCCGAACCCACTCAACCTTGATTGCTTGCTTCTTGCTTGAATGCTGCTATGGCTGCTGCTGCTCTGCACTGATCAAAGCATATGAAGTCCACCCACACTGCTGTTACTACTGCTGCTAAGCCTAATTTGCTGCTGTGGGGGTGTGTGCTATTTTTTTTGCAAGGCGAGTCTAGTAGAGTAAGTAGGTAGCCTAGTCTTGAGTTAGCTTCTAGCTCACCCTCTGCCCCTTCAGCCACCAGGGGAGATAGAGACTCACTAAAAGTAGAACAACAAAACTATGCTGACACAACACTGCTATTGAGAGTTCAGTGCTCACTGACTCTTCCAATCTGTAGTGTGTGCAGTCTGTCTACTCTGTGGCAGGAAAGACAGTGTTGCACTTGCAAGGCTCATGCGCTCTTTCTTGGCTGGAGCTCTTCCTCATCTCATGTGATTGTGCGGCTGCTAATAGGTGGAGAGAGTGGACAACACAATACAGACACAGTTGAGTCTGGAGAGTACCTGCAGTGTGAGCACATACAGGCCAGGTGGGCACTTATTGTGCAAAACATGAAATCTAAATTTAAAGCCATTATTGCCACACCATAGGAACAACCTAGGCACAAATACATGGGGGGAGGAGGAGGCAACTGCCCCCCTCTGCCCTACCTAAATGGCACCCCTACTTAATGGTAGAAATTCATTCTCAGGTGGTAAATGTAATGGTTTCCACTGTGTTCTGAGTCACTGTATCTCTATGTTTCATGATGAGTCCTGATCATCATGTGGGTTAGTGTCCCTCATTGTCTCTCATTTTGAGTGTCCATGTCCCTTATTTCAATGACAAAATGTGAGGTATGGTGCATACTTCCAAGACCCTACTCAGCACAAAGAGTGCTGAGCATGGCCATAGTGTACATGCTCAATACAGAATGATAAAGGGAAAGTGAGCGAGATAAAACGGTCATGGAGAAACACATTTGAAACACTAAATATGCATAAGGGATTTACATGGTCCAAAACAAAAAGAATAGGCTTCACAACACAGGGGCCCCTCTTTGCACATCTGGAATAGGGGATGTTGACAGGCTGTATCCTAGGCATTTAATACAGTAAGCAAACAATACTTTACAAATTAATGGTGATTTAGTGACGAAGCTCAAAAGCCATTAAACAGCTTGCAAAAGGATCGGAATTAATGAGTCTACCTAATTTTAATGGGAATTCAAATACAAATGTATTTTAATGACTAACTGCTAGTAGTAGTATAAGGAATAGAAACTGATGTTTTTTTAGATGAGATTTGCACCAGCTTAGCTGCTGCACACATGGCAAGCATGCAGCATGTGAACCTGATGCGTTGTTTAAATGATGTTCACACCAGCTTAACTGCTGCACTCATGTCAAGCATTCAGCAGGCGAATCTTATGTGATTTTTAGATGTTCAAACCAGCTTACCTGCTGTGCACATGTCAAGCTTGCAGCATGCGAACCTAATTTGCTTTTTAGACCTGGTTCGCATAGATTCACTTTGTGTACAGTATGTGAACCGCATGCAAACATTATATAATTAAGCATGTGGCATGCATTTTGCATGTACACAGCACATCTATATTTCTGTAAGGGAAGTTAACACAAGATAGTAACTATGGGGACCTACTCATTCAGATGCTTTGTAATAAATTAGTTTATGGCATAAATGGTGACAAAATACAAAAAAGACTGCCGTCTGAATCAGATGTAATTCTTGAAACTGCTTTTATCTGACACAAGATGTAGAATCTGCTAACAAAAATGTATGAGCTTCGCAGGGCTAGAATAATGTGACAGGGTATATGAGCTCTTATTGCTGGTGTAAGTCCATGGGAAACACAAGGGATTATAGGCTCCCTTAGTCCTCACGGAAAATGAGTCACCTGTGTCTGTCTCCATCTGTTGCTGCTAGCTTTAAGGATTTTTTTCACTACTTGTGCCCTTCCCTCTCCTCCTCCAGGCACCCCTCCTTTACTCCCTTCCATTTTACTTTCCACCCCATCCTTCTCAGGGGTTTCACTTCACCCCTCTTACTCCCCAGAAAACCCTTTGTGCCCTATATTTACTCAACTTGTCTAAATCCAGTCCCAATGAACTAGAACTTAAACTTGTCTGTCTCTCGGGCTCCATCATTGCCCCAGCCCTTGCTAACTTTCTCAAACTTTTCCTTTTCCATCTGTGCTCTCCCTCAGTCTTGGAAGACTGCCAAGATCCTGCTCATTCACAATGGGGTGACCCAGCAACTTCCACCTTATCTCCCTTCTCTCTGCCTTTCACAAGCTGTGAGAGAAGTTTGTTTATTCAGGGCTTGTCGACTTCCTCTACTCCTCCAGCTACCTCTCTCCTTACCAGTCTGGCTTTCAGATGGACCACTCCACTGTCTCCTCCCTGTTGTGTGTCACTGACTCCATCATCTCAGGGATGGATCAGGAACACATCACTGTGGCAGTTTTCATCGACTTAGCCAAAGCCTTTGTCTCAGTGACCGACAAACTCCTCCTAGACAAGCTGAGCTCTTCTGACCTCTCAACTCCCACTGTTGACTGGTGCTGTTCCTACAGTACCTCTTGGTCTGTCAGCAGTAGGTACAAGTTGGAGGCACCCACTCCCCCCTTCCATTGAGACTGGTGTACCACAGGGCTCCATTCTGGCTCCCATCCTTTTCTTCATTTTCCTAAATGACCTTCCCTCTGCCAGCACCAACTTGCACATCCACATGTGTGCAGATGACACAGTTATCTATGCCTCTGGCTCCTCAGCCTTGGCTATGACAGTCTCGTTCTAGCAAGATTTCCACAATGTCCTTTGCTGGTTCCACTCCAACCAGCTCTGGGTCAACATTAAAAAACTGTGTCCACGATCTTTGGTACCAGCCAGAAACTGGACAGGCTCCCCCTCATCTTAGCCACCCTGGATGGCACCCCTCTTGAAGTGATTTCCTCTTTCAAGTATCTCAGTGTGTGGCTGGACAGCTGTCTTGACTTCTCTGCCCACATCGACACCATTCACGCTAAGCTCTGCCACAAATTTGGTGCCCTGTATTGCAAAAAGGACTGCATCTCTCCTCTGGTTTGCTGGTAGCTGGTCACCAAAATGTTTCTCCCATTTTTTTTTATTTAGCTTTTGTTGGTCCCTGTTGCCTCCTTCCATCAACTGGCAATGGGGACACATATAGTTTTACAAATTTTCTCCCCTGACCCCCTCTGAGGCACCGGCATATGGCCATCAAGTGTGTGGAGGCACACTTTGCACCCTGTGGTGCCAGCTCAGCCCCTTCCACTTCCTGATAGTTTGCTTCCCCTCTCTGCCTGTGCTACC